>CM028131.1:83560000-88560000 GCA_016271365.2 Neoceratodus forsteri
AGGTCCATCACAACAATGCAATCCTTGTATTGTAGTATGAATAAATACATGTTTATTGATAAGGTGCCTTTTCTGTAATCCAAGGGTGCCTTATTAGCCTTAAACAATAAAAACACATCATAAACGTTAAACATAAAATATCCATAAGAAAAGTTCAACATGTCATACAAAAGCTACCAAACATAAATAAACAGATCACAGGGACAGCTTAATATGCCTCGATGGTATTTTCAGTCCCTCATGGTACTCTAGTGGCTCTTTGCAACAAAGGCATTTAGAAATAATTGCATGATATCACAGGGGATGAAACATGGCTATGTTCCCAAATGGCAGCATCTCACGCAGCAATGTTGCCCAGAGATGGATGGTATCTTAAAACTTGCAAAGCACTCTTTGGGAGGATCATGTGTCCCTGCTACCTAACTGATAGGTCAATTTCTCTGATAAAGAAATTGGTCCTGTCAGAGTTTCCCCCATTGCCTGTTCTAATAAATGATATGCATGGTTAAAAACAAGGTAAGCCAGTGAAATGCAACTATTAGCAAATGATTTTCCATTTGATAATACTCCCCTATTTGGTAATAAAACAGAAGGTTTAATGAAAAAAATTGATGAAAACAAATCAACTCTTAGAACATAACACAGAAGTACAACAGACCTAAATTTGGTTTTAGGCCTTATAGTATGGTCAATATGGGAAGGGGCCAGTATGGCAGACACTTTATCTGACAACACTACACAGTTACTAGAGGTTTTCTTAGAGAGTAATGTAGAAAGAGGTCTAGGGCTCAGTCAGTGCCTGTTCCCACATCACAAGTTGAAATGAATCATTGCCATTTCCAAAGAGAGCTTTCAGGGGTTTATATGATAACAGTGAAAGCCTAAAGGTGATTGCCTTAATTGAGAAGTCAAGAGTGCTGACATTTTCTTTGGCACTCTGCCCCCGGCTCACAGCAAAGTAGCACCGGGGACTTACTTTTTATATGTTTTATGGGGAGCTGTGGCCCACACTCTACTTAAGGATTCTCAGCTCCAGGGGGGTGCATGTCAGGGGGTGAAAACATTAAAAATATAAATGCTTTGGGCTGGATGCAACAAAAATGCACCAGCACTCGGACCCAAACCCAGTACCCTGCCAACCAGTGCCACCAATCCACTTACCATACCACGGGGTTGGCTCAGCAACCCACCATGGCACCACACCTCACATTCCCTCCCACCTCTTGCTGTGCGTGCTCACTCCCCTGTGCATGTACGTATAGTGACATCCTGTCGCTATATTTGCCACCCCACCATCCGGCCGCCCTACCCTGCAGTAGCCCTAGACACATGTGCCAGGGATTGAGTTGCCATTATTGTAGGTGTCCAATCCCTAGTGCTCATATGTCGAGTTAATGCTCTCAGTTATTACATATCTAACACAGGCAAAATTGGTGGTACTGCTAATCAATGATTTGCAGCATATTGTGAAGTCAGTAGGGGTCATCCAGCTTCAGAAAGGACTGTAGCTTGGTGGACTGTCTCATGTATTTCATTCTGCTGTTCCAAAGCAGGATTGCAAATTACAGTAGGGTTAAAAGCAAACCTCTAGAGCCTCAGGAGCCACAGCGGCAGCTACTTGTGCTGAGGTGCCTCTGGTAGATGCATGTAGAGCAGCCACTTGGTCCTTGACACACATGTTTACATTCCAGTACTGTCTGGATAGCCTTGCAAGAAGGGATGCTTCTTTCAGGACACTTCTACTTCAGAATCTTCTTCCTAAGTAGTCTCAGAAAACCCTCCTCATGAGTAACAACCCATCCCTTGTTCCAATTCTAATACATAGAAGGGAAAAGATTCCTCAGAATTAATTGTGTTGCATTTCATGCCTGTTCTTTTAAAATAAAATCTATTGGAATCATTTTTAAAATTTGTTTTTATTTTGGAGAAAGGGACACACATAGATACATAGATACATAGACAGTGTCGGCAGATAAGGGCCTATGGCCCACCCAGTCTGCCCATTTGAGCTTGTAAGTTCAGTTTGTTTTCCTAGAAGTCTGTTGCCCCTTACCCCTGACCTCCAGAATTCCTTTATGTTTATCCCATTTATTCTTAAATCCCGTGATTGTTTCAGCCCCCACCACTTCCTCTGGCAGGGTTTTCCACTTGTCCACCACCCGTTCTGTGAAGAAATTCTTTCTCATGTTTCCTCTGAATCATCCTCCCTCCAACTTCATCCCATGCCCTCTAGTTCTGGAACATCTTTTTTACTTAAAAATAGTGTTTTCCTGCACCCTGTTCCTCCCTGTAAGATACTTGTATGTCTCTATCATATCCCCTCTCCCCCCTCTCCTCCAGGGAGTACATGTTCAGTTCCTTCAACCTGTCTTCATAGGACTTGTGATGCAATCCATGCACCATCTTTGTTGCCCTCCTCTGAACCTTCTCTACCCTGTCTATGTCCTTATGTAGGTATGGTCTCCAGAACTGTACACTGTACTCCAGGTGGGGCCTCACTAGTGTCTTGTATAACGGAATTATGACCTCCCTTTTCCTGCTGGTGATGCCCCTGCCTATACATCCCAGCATCCTATTTGCTTTACCTGATGCCTTGTCACACTGTTTCCCTACCTTGAGGTCATCAGAGATGATAACCCCAAGATCCCTTTCCTGCTTGGTGCATGCTATATCCTCACCCCCAACTGATATATATTGTGCCAGGGTTTTGTGCCCCATATGCATTATCTTGCACTTCTTTGCATTAAATTTCAACTGCCAAACCCCTGACCATTCTTCAAGTTTCTGCAGGTCGCTTCATTCTGTCTACACCCTCTGGTGTGTCTACTCTGTTACAGAGCTTTGTGTCATCAGTGAGCAGTGAAATTCTGCCTTCTAGGTCCTCGCGCCATGTCACTGATGAAGATGTTGAATAGGACCGGTCCCAGCACTGATCCCTGTGGTACCCCACTGGTCACTCTTCCTCTGTGGAGTGACAGCCATTTACCACCACCCTCTGTGTCCTGCCACCCAGCCAGTTACCTACCCACCACACTACTGTCCTGCCCACACCCATATTCCCCAGTTTGTGTAATAGTCTTCTATGTGGCACAGTGTCAAAGGCCTTGCTGAAGTCCAGATAGGCCATGTCCACTGACCTCCCCTGATCCACCTCCCTAGTCACCCAGTCAAAAAATTCAACGAGGTTGGTCTGACATGACCTCCCCCTGGTGAAACCATGCTGCCTTGGGTCCTGTAGTCCATTGACAACCAGATGTTCCACCAATCTCTACTTCAGTAGTGCTTCCATGATCTTCCCCACGACCGAGGTGAGGCTGACTGGTCTGTAGTTCCCTGCTTCCTCTTTGTTCCCTCTTTTGTATAAGGGGACTACATCTGCTGTCCTCCAGTCTTTGGGTACCTCCCCTGTTTCCAGTGATCTGCTAAACAGGATAGCCAGAGGTTCAGCCACCACCTCTCTTAGTTCTTTAAGGACCCTGGGGTGCACCCCATCTGGCCCCATTGCTTTATCAACTCTTATTACTTCCAGTTCCTTCAGGACCCTTTCTCGTGTAAAGGGACTTGTGTCCATTTCTGCACCATTCTCACCCCTTGTACTCCCTTCAGACCCATTACCCTCCTCTTCCTCAGTAAAGACTGAGCAGAAATACCTGTTCAATATGTCAGCTTTACTGTTGTCATCCTCCACGCAGCCCCCATCCTCCCCCTTCAGTCTCACTATCTCTCCCTTTGTCTTTCTTTTTTCACTTATGTACCTGTAAAGGTTATGTCCTCTACCCACTGATTTTGCAATGTGTTCTTCTGTCTGAGCTTTGGCTTCTCTTACTGACCTCCCTGCCTCCCTTTGTCTTCTCCTGGTACTTCTCCCTATCCCCTTCTGCCTGTGTCTTTTGTATTGCCTGAATGCAATCATTTTGGCTTTCACTTTCTTTGCTACCTCTTTGGAAAACCATAATGGTCTCCTCTTCCTTTTCCTCTTGCTAACCTGCTTAATACATAATCCTGTTGTTCTTGTAATCCCCATTTTAAATACTGCCCGCTGTTCCTCAACCCCTGATTCCTGTCCCATTCCCCTTAATGCCTCTTTCAAGTATCTCCCCATTTTCCCACAGAGAAAAAAACAATTTAATAACAGATTACATGGCAAAAGAGTACTTTCTAAAATCAAAGAAGAGAGTAAAGGTGGACTTGGTAATCATAAACACATATGTGAATCTCATTCTATGTTTGACAAACAAACATGTTAACAGAGGAAAGAGTGATTAAGAAGTGCGCCCCAAATGAACAAAACAAATGGTTCGGTAACGGGTACCAGAAAATGAGGGAACTGTTATATAGGGTAGGAAAGTGTACACAGAAGAATGTAGATGAGAATTAGCCACAGCACTGATTTTATTATTTATTTAGCTTTTGTTAACTGGGTGAGTACGCTAGGCAAATAGATACCTATTTTCAGGTATGACCCAGAAGAAATACAACATACCATCTACAGTGAACATGTTACAATGATAATAAGACAATAAAAAGAACACTCAACCATACAATGGTAATATAAGGCAGTACAATACAAGCAATGAGACATTACTAAAAAAATAAAAACTGATTATACATATGACTGGTAAATAAGTTGATTATACAATGTACAAGAAATGATAGTAGACCAGTAGGTGTCCGTATAAGGGAAGACAATAAGTGTAAAACTGGAGGAGAAGGAGGGGTACAAATAAATAAGGTAATAGAAGAAAAAAAGGTGGAATGTAGGGATAAGGATGACTGGCTAGGGACAAGCACATATGGAACGATCCATCAAGAGTTAATGTAGCTGTCTTTTGAAAGCTCTAGGTTTTTGGCAGGATTGCATAGTTGCTACAAAACTATTCCACTAAGTAGGAGCGGCTGTGGAGAAGCCTATGGAGCCATATTTGGTGTGAGATCTAGGGATTGAAATGGTAGTTAGTGAGGTAAACACTAAGGTACGGAAGTCAACAGAGAAGTCGATAGGGAGCAGGACAGGGGTCAATGGACAAAAAGGCAAAGGCAGTAAGGGCAGGGATGGGGCTAAAAGGGGTAAGGCCATCCAAAAATGGAGGATGATGAGTACCGAATGCATGTAGTCTGGGTATTTATTTAAGAAACATAGGAATTACAACCCTTTGAGTCATAGACTCATTTCCAAAGGTTCTACATCAGGTACAAAGTAAAACAATAACAACAACAGATTATGACAGTTGAATGTAGTACGCTGTCATACAAGTGTGAAATATACATACAGATAAGGTATTTGTCTATACAAGTGGTTGCTAAGCAGAGGTTGCATCACAAGGTTACAGTCAGATAACATGGTGCTGCCTCCAGGAAGGCACTGTCAAATTCCTATCACAGAAAAAGAGCTATGAAGCTATTAAGTTAGACATAGGGCCTGTGGTCCTCTGAGATGGAAGAGTGTGTACTGCCTCAGTGGAGGCATTGTCAATGGGCCAGGTATGACCTACAGTGTTTTAGCTTTTTTTAATGTTGATAACTAGACTGTGGTCAGCAACCTTTTTAACAAATCATGGGAGGATGTTGAGGTTCCTGAGGACTGGAGGAGGGCAGATACGATTCTCCTTCACAAACGTGGGAGCAAGACATAGGCAGGAAACTATAGACCAGTTATTTTAACCTCAGTGGTAGGAAAAATGATGGAATCACTTCTGAAAGAAAGAATTGTTGAGTACCTAGCTGCCAGCAGGGCACAGGATCCAAGGCAGCAAGGAGTCACAGTGAGAAGTTTATGTCAGACAAATCTAATTGATTTCTTTGACTGGGTGACCAAAGTAGTAGACCAGGGACTGGCTTTGGACATGGCCTACCTAGACTTTAGCAAGGCATTTGACACAGTCCCACACAAAAGATTAATAAAAAAAGTTAGCCAGCCTGGGAGTGGGTCCCATGGTGGTAACCTGGGTAAAAATTGGCTGGACAACAGGACACAGAGGGTAATAGTAAACAGGGTCCACTCCAAAGAAAAGGGGTTTCTTGCGGGGTACCACAGGGTTCAGTACTGGGACCAGTCCTCTTGAATGTCTTTATAGGTGACATTGCAGAGGGACTGGAAGGAAAAGTATGTCTCTTTGCAGATAACACAACGATCTGCAACAGGTGTGATATACAAGGGGGGTTGAAAGGATGAGAAGGGACGTGGCAAGGTTGGAGGAATGGTCAAAAGTATGGCAGCTTAGATTCAGTGCAAAGAAGTACAACATAATGCACATGGGAAACAAAAACCCAAGGGAAGTATACATTGGGAGGCGTAAGTATTAAAGAGGAAGTAAACATTGTAGGGATTGCTCAAATTGTCAAAGTCATTGAAAAGTTATTTTAAAGGAGGTAGTGGCCTTCCTTGCAGGTGCCAAAAGTCCTGAGATATGGATATCTAAATCTTCTGTAAATCAAATCAAGGCAGCAGCCATTTTATGTAATCTTAAAAAAGAAGGCAATGTCACTGAGGGACAAGCTGTAATTAACAACATACAGCTTGCCCCTCAGTGACATCACTTCCTGTTTTTAAGACTGCATAAAATGGCTGTTGCTTTGATTTGATTTATAAATTACTTATCTATTCATATCTCAAGACACCTGTCTCCTACAAGTAAACCAAGTACCTCATTTGAAATATTTTTTTATGGGCTTTCACAATTTGAATGACCCCCTGCAATGTTTAGTTCCCCTTTGACAACAACAAAAATGGAAAGGGACCTGGGGGTAGTCATACCAGATGATCTAAAGTTAACCAAACAATGTGAAAAGGCAGTAAGGAGGGCTGGGGGGATTCTGAGATTCATAGTAAGAGGCATCACCAGCAGAAAACAGGAAGTTGTTATCCCTCTGTACAGACAGTTGGTGAGACCCCATCTGGAGTACTGCATACAGTTCTGGAGACCCAATCTCTGCAAAGACATAGACAGGATGGAAGCTGTCCAGAGGAGGTCAACTAAAATGTTGCAGGGTCTGTACCAGAAGCCATATGAAGAGAGACTAAAAGAGCTTAATATGTATACCCATGAGGAAAGGCGGGAGAGGGGGACATGAAAGAAACTTTCAAGTACCTCAAGGGAATCAACAAAGTCCAAGAGGGTAGCATCTTTCAGAACAAGGAGGCACAATTTAAAGATGGGGGGAAAGACTCAGGGGCAATGTGAGTAAGTATTTTTTCACAGAGAGGGTGGTGGATGCATGGAACAGCCTTCTGAGGAGGTCATGGGGTCAAAAACAATGTGGGGATTTACTCTTGCTTTTGTCTAATGGCTGTCTTGCACTTATTTCTTAGGTGTCTGTAATGCGTCCAATCTGTGTGGGAGTTGGATGCCTTCAAAGTGCCCCAACTTTTATCCCTTTCTTTAAGGAGAGCCAGTAAGGGGTGGGTGAGTCACTTAGTTTTTTGGCCCCTGACCCTCCTGGATGTGAGTGGGGCATGTTTGTCATGCAGTTTGAGCAGGGTTGTACTGAAGTAGTGAAGTGCTTGGTCCACGTCAGTAGTAGCCCACAAGGGGACCCAGTCAGTGCATGCCAGGTTGAATTTATAGTTGGTTGGATTGAGGGCTGTGTAATTCCAGAAGAGTATGATATGGGGAGTGACATGCATTATGCTAATCCTTCAACTGCAATAGACAGGGGAGTGGTCAGTGGATGCCAGCTGATGAGATGTTGTCAGTGTTGAGTAAAAGGATCCAGTTTGTTAAAGTGGCTGTTTGGGCTCGATTGGATATTCTGGATGTTCTACTAGGTTCCGTGATAATTTGAGCGAGCATAAGTTTATTGGGCAATGTATCAATGGATTCATTAGCCAGTTTCTACTGCAATCATGTAATATTAAGAAAAAAGTATGGAAAGATGCTAAGAAGGAAAATAGAATATAATGAGAAACTATGGGGGGCACTTACAGGATGCTAGCTATGAAAAAGACTACAAAACATTCTGGGAAATGAACGTGGTTGGAGCAAAAAGTAGAAAGAGAAACAATTTCAATAACTGATAGTGCTAAGTTGGGGTTCTTTGTGGAGATATATTGGACAGAATTATAAGAGAGGAGCCAATGGCTAGACAAGTCGATTCTGGGGAAACGTGTAAGCTCACAAGGAAATTATGAGTATAGAAATGAACAGAGAGTTATAAGTGAACAAGAAACCATTCTTACCATCAAAGTGAAGAAAAACAAGGCACTAAGATATAATGGTATTCCCAGAGAAATATTTCATACAGCCCCAGAAATTTTAGCACAAATCCTAACCCATTGTTTAGTAATATCATCAGTTCACTAAGATAGAAACACAGAAACATAGAAATTCACAGCAGATAAGGACAGCTAGGCCTATCTAGTCTGCCCATTTTCCCTACCTACCGTAAAAGCCGCAGACCCTACATGATCTCTGGCTTTACCTCCTTGTTCCTACTGCTAGGGTTCCCCTATGTCTGTCCCATCCATACTTGAATTCCCCCACTGCATTTGCCTCCACCTCTTCTGCTGGAAGTCTATTCCATGCATCCACTACCCTTTCTGTGAAGAAATACTTCCTCTATCTACCCCTCAGTCTACCCCTTCCAACTTCATGTCATGCCCACTTGTTACTGGATAGCTCCTTTTCTGAAAGATGCTGCCCTCCAGCACCCTATTTATGCCTTTTGGATATTTGTAGGTTTCTATCATATCTCCCATCTCTCCTCTCCTCCAGGGTATACATAGTGAGGTGTCCCAGTCTTTCCTCATATGACTTTTGGTGTAGGCCCTGCACCATCTTCATTGCCTTTCTTTGAACTGCCTACACGCTGCCTACATCCTTCCAGAGATGTGGCTTCCAGAACTGGGCCCTGTATTCCAAATGAGGCCTCACCAATCATCTGTACAGTGGCATCACGACCTCCCTCCTTCTGCTGGTGATATCTCTTCCTATGCACCCCAGCATCCCACTGGCTCTCCCCACAGCCTTGGCACATTATTTGGCCACATTTAGGTAATCAGATATAATTACCTCCAAATCCCATTCCTGTTTGGTCACCATCAGTTTCTACCCCCAATATGTAATCATCCTCTAAGTTCTTGTGCCCCAAATGCATGATTTTGCACTTTTTTGTATTAAATCTCAGTTGCCACACTCTAGACCATTCGTCCAGTTTACCTAGGCCCCTTCACATTTTTCTTACCCCTTCCAGAGTGTCCATCCTGTTGAAGATCTTAGTGTCATCTACAAAGAGGCACACCTTCCACTCCAGCACCTCCGCAATGTCACTTATGAAGACATTAAATAGGACTTGCCCCAAGACTGATTCCCATGGCACTCCACTGGTCACCCTCCTTTCTTCAGATTGAGCACAGTTTACCACAATCCTCTGTCTTCTATCACTCAGCCAGTTCCTAACCCAGTTTACCACCTTATGACCCACTCCCAGGCTGCCCAGCTTATTAATAAGTCTTCTATGTGGAACACTATTGAACGTCTTACTGAAATCCACGTAGGCCACATCCACCACTCCCCCGATCTACGACCTTAGTCACCCAGTCAAAGAAATCAATTAGATTTGTTTGACATGACATTCCCATTGTGAAGCCATGCTGTTTCAGATCATGTGTTCCACTGGATTCAAGGTGCTCCATGATCCATTGTTTATGTAGTGATTCCATAATATTCCCCATTATTGAGGTGAGGCTGACCGGTCCATAGTTTCCAGCCTCCTCCCTACTGCTACTTTTGTGAAGAAGGACTACATCTGCCCTCCTCCAGTCCTCTGGAACCACTCCTGTATCTAGTGACTCATTGAACAGGGCTGCCAGTGGTGCCACCAGCACCCCCTTAGTTCCTTTAATATGCTAGGATGTATCTCATCTGATCCCATTGCTTTGTCCACTTTCAGTTTTGTGAGTTATTTTAGGACTCTGTCTTCCATAAATGGACTGGTGTCTATGTCCGTCCCATATCTTTCTATGATGCCTAATTGTGGTCCCTCACCTTCTTCTTCTGTGAATACAGAACAAAAATATTTGTTCATATTGATGCTTTTTCCAGGTCTACTTCCACACACTGTCCTTCTTCCCCTTTAAGCCTTACTATCCCACCGCTGGGTTTTTTCCTTTCACTAATGTACCTGTAAAAAGTCTGGGGAACACCCATATGTACATCAATGGAAGGGGAATTAACAGAACTGAGAATAACAGATTGTTTTTGATTGGACAAATAATGTTGGAGTTAAGTTTTTTTATTAAGGGAAAAAACAAGATTTTCAAGTCTTGCCAGCAGGCGGCTGTAGTTCTTGAGGTTGAGTGCCTTTGATAAATCAAGAAAAAATGCACCAACCAAGCCTCGTCTGTCCAAAGTCCTCTGAATAACATTTGCAACCTCCAAATTGTCCATCAGGGTACTATAATTTTCACTGAGGGCATGTTGAGTAGATGTTAGTAATTTACTGGGTCCTGATTCTGGAAGCTGCCTGCTTCGGGCCACCTTGCGGCAGTAAAGGGGGATGCGCCCGATGCAGCTGCGGTGAATGCAAAAGGTGCTATTCCAGAAAGTTTGCCACTTGCAGCAAACTTTCTGGAATAGCCACACATTGTGGTCCTGCACTAAAAGGAGTAGTTCAACAGGCAGCAGTGTCACAGTTCTGTGATGCAGCCAGGGGCTGTGTGGCAGGGCCTCACTCAGGTGATCTAAGATCAGGAAGCCTGTTAGCTGGGCATGTACTGAGCAGCCACTGCATGTAACACCCATAGGGCATGGTCCTGGTACTGCTGGGACACCTGTGTGCCATCACTGAAGACTGCCTGTTGTGGCAGGCTAGTGCCAACCTGAGTAGTCCCCGATGTCTGTGGTATGGCAACTGCACCCCCCACTGAGCGGCAACCCCAATCCTGATCCCTGCTCCCACCAACAACCCAGTCCAAGTCCGTCAACAGTACCTGGCAGTCTAGTAGCCCCTCACCCTCACCATCCTGGCAGGCATTGATGACATACCCCGCTCCCCTCCAATTCTAGCCCCAACCTGCTTCTGCGACTGGCACTACCCTCCTCATGCCACCATGGTCAGCTGCAGAATGCCTAATGTGTGAACTGTATAACACAATACAATACATGCATAACGCATCCCGTGGCTGGCCATGGTGGTTTGAGGAGGTAGTACCAGTTTGAAAGTAGGTCAGCACTGGAAGGGGGGGGGGATTAGGGTGCTTCACCAATGTCTGCCAGGGTGGTGAGGGTGGGGGCCACGAGACCACCTGGAAGTAGATCTGGCATGTCCCTAGGTTTATCTGGTGATCAGGGATGGGGGGGCACTGTACTACCCAGCCACACTGATGGCAGTCTTGAGGGCGATCACCACTCATGGTGTGGGGGGCGGCTATACTATCACCAAGGCCACTGGATACCATTTGAGGGGTGAGGAGTGCTACAGTGGCAGGGACCTGGGTCAAACACATTGGGCATGGTGTCCATGACTGTGCACCAACAACCCCATGACCCCTCATGACACCCTAGTGTCCTGTGTACTCCAGAGTCCCATGGAACAGCCACTTAGACCACCTCCTGGATGGTCTAAGTGGTGCGGCATACAGTGTCCAGAATCCAAAAAAGGGGATGTGGCAGCACTGCCATGTCACAGACCCCCTTGGGACGTGCCATACAGGGTTATTGGATGCAACCCTGGTGCAAGGGGGCTTCAGCACATTGTTTCAGCAGCAGTCACAGGCTATCAGTCTAGAATTGTGCTGTGCCGCACATTGTGCCACAAGTCACCACTTGCATCACACCTCTCTGATGCAGGTCACTTGCGTCACTCTAAACCCTTCTGGAATCTGGTCCCAGCCTGGAATTAAGGGGCCAGATTCCAGAAGGGTTTAGAGTGATGCAAGTGACTTGCATCAGATGGGGCGTGATACAAGAGGTGACTTGCATCACAATGTGTGGCACAGCGTGATTCCAGAACGGCAGTCTGTGGCTGCCACTGACACACTGTGCCAAAGCCCCCTTGCACCAGTGTTGTGTCCAATAGCCCTGGGCAGCATGTCGCATGGAGTCTTGTGCCATGGCGGGGCTGCCACATCCCCTTTTTCGGGATTCTTGAAGCCCCACTACAGACGCATTAGGCGGCACCACATAGATTAGCCAGGAGGTAGTCTAAGTGGCTATGCCATGGGACACTAGGGTGTTGTGAAGGGCCATGGGGTTGTCAGGGCACAGCTGTGAACACTGTGCCAAATGTGTTTGACCCAGGTCGCTGCCACTGAAGCACCCCCCACCTCTTGAATGGCATCCAGTGGCCTTGGTAATAGTATTGCCCCCCCACCATAAGTGGTGATCGCCCTCAATACTGCCATCAGTGTGGCTGGGCAATACAGTGCCCCCCCATCCCTGATCACCCAGTAATCCTAGTGATATGTCGGGTCTACTTTCCAGATGGTCTAGTGAACACTACCTTTTCCTGCCAGTCACTGTGAAGCACCTCCTACCCCCACCATTCCAGCTCCTGATTCGTTAATATTTATCAGCCATCTTCAATCACATGGCCAGCCATAGACTGTGTTATGCGGTATTGTATTGTGTTATACAGCACGCACATAAGGCATTCTGTGGCTGGCCGTGGTGGTGTGAGGAGGGTAGTGCCAGTTGTGGAAGTGGGTTGGGGTCAGAATGGGGGGGAGTGGGGTGCTTCACCAATGCCTGACAGGGTGGCAAGGGTGAGGGGCCACTAGACTGCCAGATACTGTTGACTGACTGGGACTGAGTGGTTGGCGGGAGCTGGGATGGGGATTGGGGCTGCAGCTTGGGGGGGCTAGGGCATTTGCCACACCACAGATGTCAGGGACTGCTCAGGTTGGCACTACCCTGCCACAGCAGGCAGTCTTCAGTGATGGCACACAGGTGTACTGGAAGTACCGGGACAGTACCCTATGGGGGCCACGTGCAGTGGCTGCTTAGTATGTGCCCAGCTAACAGGCTTCCTGCCCTTGGGTCACCTGGGTGAGCCCCTGCCATGCAGTCTCTGGCTGTGTCACAGACTTGTGACTATGCTGCCTGTTGCACCACTCCTTTTGGCACAGGGCTACGATGTGCAGCTATTCCTGAAAGTTTGTTGCAAGTGGCAAACTTTCTGGAATAGCACCTGATGCGTTTGCCACAACTGCATCGGGTTTCTCTCCCTTTACTGCTGCCAGGTGCTCCTGATGCAGGTGGCTTCCAGAATTGGGCCCCCTGGTGTTCTTTTACCTGATCAAAAAGTGCATGCTGCAGGACCTTGGACCGAGGGGCGAGCAGTGAAATCGGCTTCCAAGGTTGTGGAATTTCAGCATAAAGTAAAGAATTATTAAGCAAAATATTCACTGGCGAGCCATGAGGTCCAATACTAAACAAAACAAGCAAAACTCAATCACATCAGTCCCCATACATGCTCTCAATTTCCTACCCTTTAGATATCCAAGGGTCTGTTCTGGTGCTAATAATTTAAACTCCAGTTTAGGGAAACTAGCAACAACTGAACAATCTTTGAAGCAGAGGTGTAAAGGAACTGCGTTTATAGCATCTCTCCTGAATTGCTTCACAAACTTTATTGGAGCACAACATGATTTATTTCAGCTTGTGGCAGTGGGTCACTGGGCTGTGACAGGCAGACAGAGATGGTCATGATTCTCCAATTAAGCAAAACAGGCAGTTTAGTTTTTATAGTAAATCTTTTGTTTGCTAAGTTACTTCATCTATGTAAAGGTCCCTAAGTAAAGATCACATAACCCTCTGTCCAGTTTTTGTACTACCATCTCATGTTGTGAGCAAACCCTTTAATTTCTCTCTGCCCAATTAGGTTGCAACTGCACGCTAGCTACCTGTTTTCCGGCTTATGTCCTCTACCTCCCTCCCTTATGATCTCCCGTACACACCATGCCCTCCCAGCTCCCCACCCTCACTAGTCCCTTCTGTTTTATTCTGCCGCTGCATTGAGCACGTACCTTGTATTATTTGTGTCCTATGATGTACTGTCACTGTTGTATATAAATCTATTGTGTACTGGTATTAACCAGGCCCATCCTGTAAATGAGTTCTGTATTTATTTGTTGCCTTAATGATATATTGTCACTGTTGTATGTAACTCTATTTTGACCGGCCTTAACCAGGTCCATCTTGTAAATGAGCTTTGCTCAGCTATGTTCGCCTGGATAAATAAAGATTTTGATTGATTGATTGATTGATTGATTGAAAAATGTGGGTGGTTACACTTTATTTGCATTCTTGAGGAGTTTGTTTTGAAATACTGCTTGACTGATTATAAAGTGACAGTTTTGTTGGTGCCTGAGTCTGGTGGCTATGTTCCCTCTTTGATATGCACGGATTGACTTGACTGGTCAAGTCAGAGAACGACGAATAACACACACTACAACTCAGAAACAACGTGCTTACTGAAAATAAAAGTTCTGACAAAAAAGCATATCCAGGTTATAACTAAATCAACATTTTAGGCATTGATGAGCATCAATGTCCTGGCCTTGTAGGTAATAGGTATAATGAAGTCCTACAAGAGCTATGCCTTATATAGAAAAAAACACAGTGGTTGTGGTGGTGGAGTGTGTGTGTGTGTGTGTGTGTGTGTGTGAAATTTAAAACGTAGGAGGGATGTTATGTAAAGGAATACATGGCTACATTTTTTTATACTCTAATTAAAAGACTCTCGGAGAATCCTGGAGACAAGGATTTGAATCCCACAGCCACCATTTGCATACTGTGTGACCCTGAGTTGAGCAAGTCACTTAACTTCATAGTGCTCCCAGGATGATCAGGAAATGAGTTTCAACTCAATGTGTCTTTCTTGGCCAAAACAAATTGTAAAATAAATAAATAAGGACTCAAAACCTGACTCCTGCAGCTGAGTCCTTATTTACCTGAGTTTTGGAGTTAGGGCTGGAACTGGGGAAGGGGGGGCTGATTTAAATAAAAACTGTCTGCACACCCCAACTCAGGTTCCTGCACCTTAAAGTGACAGTCCTGTAGCTCTCTTGAATATTCCTGGTAGTCTACTGGTCTCCACCGAACCCTTAAGAACTTGTGATCCTCTGTCAACCCACCTACTGAGGACCCTCCTCCCCACAAACCCCCTTCCCACTCAAGTCACTTAAGCCGAAGTACAGAAATAGTAACAGCGACATGTACAACCCTCTGCTCACCACCTTGGCCTGCCATCATCTTATTGTCAGTGAGTGATCATGAGTGCAGTAGAAGCAGGTGTTTGTATAATACTTGTGATTCCTCAAAGACTGTCAGATGGAAACCAGTGGAGGTGGTGAACAGAGGGCTGGGGTGTTGTAATTTGCATTTTGTAACCAGGGCTGGCAAGGTACCTGAGAGGGTGATTTAGGAGGGGGTCAGATGCCCTTACTGGAGGGACCACTAGTCCACCAAGAATATACCTGGCTGCTACAAGATGGGTGATCTGGATGCTTTTATAATGTATTTTTCCAGGAGAGATCAGCTTACATGCAACATCTGCTTTTCAGTAGGGTCTGCTGTAGGGCCCTGCTTTTATAGTTTTGCAATATATTTACACAGGATAGCCCAGCAGAGTTGTGATATAAGTTCAGCACAGAATTCCGTACTCACCACCACCATGTAGAAAAGAATGCTGCTCACAACATCTCCGTTAAAGTGCAGTCTTTATTGAGGTGCCAATGCAGGACACATCACCACATTCACACATCACACTGCATTGCTTTAAACCAAAAATCCTTTTTCAAAAGACATGTCTTTTGAAAAAGGATTTTTGGTCTGAAACTCATCAAGGCATGTGGTGTGATGTGTCCTGCACTGGCACCTCAATAAAGATTGCACTTTAACAGAGATGTGAGCAGAATTATTTTCTACATGGTGGTGGTGAGTGTGGGATTCTGTGCCGAACTTCTGTCGATTTGCCCCTGCACCCCAACCTTGTGCAGTTTTCTACTCCTGAATGAGGACTGAGTTGTGATATCTTGTTTGTAGTAGGGTTCTGTTTGACCAAGTTTTTACACTGTATTTACCCAGGATAGTACAGCAAAGATGCAAGACCTGTTTTCTCAGTGGAGCCCTTCTTTTACCCATTTTTACAATGCATTTACCCAGGATAGCCCAAGTGAGAGTCAGTTTTTCATATTCAGTGGGGTCCAGCTTTTACCACATATTTTTCAATGATGGAGCAGTATAGTGGATTTATTTATTTAATTAACTTATTTAATGTGGCAAAGCAGTAGTGCATGTTTAAATGTCTTCTTCATGAAGGATTAGTAACTTTATAACCTGACAGTGATAGCTTTGTTCTCATTTTGAATTTCATATTTTTTGTTATGTGAAAGATAGATCTGCAATCCAGGGAATGTCCTGCAGAAATCCTCTAACCCAACAGTGGCTAGCTGTACCTGTGTGACTGGAGATGCTGCTAGTACTATGCGGAGTGTGAGTGGGGAGCAGCCGACTAGTCGCACCATGTGAGCCTGTGAGGAATTAATTCTCACAAGTTGGGAGTCAGGACATGGCTAGGACTGAATGAGTTAGACAGTCTGTGCCAAAAAAAACCAATATGGATTAATAACCAGCCTGACTTTATCATAAATAGAGCAGTGAGGTAAGTGTGCTGTTTTGTATTAATAATTTTGTTTGTATTGGATGGTCTTATTTGATGGTGAGGGGCTGGGCTGCGTCCAATGACTCAAGTGATCTCTTCCACCCCCCAACGTGCCCTCTGCTGCCAGCCTCCCACCCCCCCCCCACTGTAAGTGAGTATGGAACCCAGGAAGTGAAGTCCACGTGCATCTGACAGTGGATGGCAATTCTTCAGCACTAAAGGCTGTGCTGCATTTGGATGAAGCATTAGGTAATTGTTTTTTGGCTTTGGTGTCTAGGATGACTTCTGAGTGGGTGTTTAGAGTGGGATGAGCCTACCGCCAGCATTGCCCCTGCGCTTGCCATCTGACTGGGCCATCTACATGGCACAGAATGTACTTGGCATTAAGCCATCATCTGTTACAGTTGGCTGTGCATCCCTGCAGGTTGGCTGTAATGTGTGGGTTGTGCTGGAGTGCTTGATGGTGTTGTGGTTCAGGTGCATGGCATATGGGGATTTGGGGGTTGCCCGTCATATACTGGACATGAATGGGAAGCATCACCCTGTTGTAGAGCAGTGACAGTTATAGTCATGCCATTGTCCAAGTTCTCACATAGGTTGTGGAACCCTTGCTGTACATCAGGTCTATGGGCTGTGATGTCACTGTATGTGCCCTGTATTTCATGCAGCTGTCCTTGCTGAGCCTTACCCTTCCTGCTCCAACTGTCTCAGTTCATGGTACATGCAGATAAAGCAATCATGACCCGGTATACATCCTGTGTCAGGGCTCAGGGCAGACTGATGGATCTTTGGTCTCCATCTGCCATCAATTTCTATGTTTCTATGTTGGGCCTTGAGGGACCTTCCAGTGGGTGTTGTGTGTCAGTTCCATTCTGTGGCATGGATGGTCTGTGTATGTGTCTGCTGTGTGACAGACACATGCACTTCCAGGCTGGTGTTTTGTGTGCCCCTCTCACTGTCTTGTTATGTCTGACTCTGTGGTGTCCTGTTGGGGGGGTCTGCTGTTCAGGTTGCAAGGCAACAAGTGCAATGCCTGCTGCAGTGACAGCTTGCTGCACTCAAGAGAAGTGATATATAATGGGGCGTTTGAAGGGTGCCTGCAGTGGGATTTTTTGCTTTAGTTTTGAAAATAAAAAAGTTATTTTGATAGTAATATTGGTTGGTTGTAACAAGTCAAAGAAGGCTTTAAAAGCAGCCACATAGTGTCAAAATGACCCTAAAAATGCACCAGAATATATTTAAAACCTGATAGCTTTTGGGGGCCTATGCGGCCCCAGACCCCTGGCCTGTAGGAGGTTAGGGGAAATAATACTTTATGAAGACCCACACTTTTAAATTATACTTCTCTCTCTCTGTCTCCCAAGTGTGTGTGTGTGTGTGTGTGTGTGTCACTGACCTAGAGAATAGTGGATGGCCAATCATGCTCCACTATTCCTCCTCTCTCTCTCTCTCTCTCTCTCTCTCTAGGAACCAAATGTATAGTGTGAAATGCTGAAAAGTGAAGCAGACCAAATGTGATAACTTACTTGACTTTTTTGTCAACTTACGCTTTTAAAGGATACCTAAACAAGCAGTTTTTTAAAACTGCAAACTCCAAAATATGGTTTCATAGTGAGGTAAAGTAAAGGCTACTGTTTACATTTATGCTAAAACTGCATTTATGTAAATAACGTAAATGCAGTTTCATAGCTTTGGAAAAATGTAAACATCAGCCTTTCACTTACAAAAAACAGCCTTGCTTTCTCCCTAAGACGTCTGCCAACTGAGTTAAGTGATGAGTCATGATGACATCATCGGAGCCAGAGCCAGAGACCAATATAGATTCCTGTAGGCTAACTAGTTCTTCTTTCCCTCTTTGTTTTGAATTGTTTTACCACACTGAGCGACACCATGTGTTAACATGTGGATTAGTTTCATCAGTACACATGTTAGGCTATGTTTTTGTTCATTTTATTTACTTTCATTTGCTGAAAATGTTTTGCAATCTAGCTGACTTTCTCTTTGGCAAACTGCAGAACAGTACAACACTTCAAATACCTGATGACCTAGTGGTTATGTGATGCCCTGAATTTTTTTTTGTTAACCAGGAGATATCCACTATGCTGAAAACTTGTTTACAGATGTGGCCTGGCAGCACAAGGAAGTTAAGTGACTTGCTCAGGGCCACACAGCAAAATACTGGTCTGGTCCAATTCCAAAGCTCATGCATTCTTGTTAATCCACAAAAAAGCTTCTCTTGTATTCTTTTTCCAAGTGAACCCCCTGCACCTAGCCTGACTTCTGTTGAATACCCCATCATCCATACTGTGTCTGTAGTATTGCCTGGGGCTGCATATGAACTTGCGGTCTCATGAAGAGAATTATCACACCTCAGACTGTAATCATATACCTCAGAGAGTTGTGCATACCTACACTGATACGGATCATCAGCTGGCACTGTTCAAAAATACCTCCCAAATCATACTTAAGTCCACTTTTTCAATGTTTGACTTCTGCTCCCACAGTAAACATTGGGTGGATCACCACCCTTCTGCACAGTGAAGGCAGTATGTACAGCTCCCCTGTTGTGTTTTTGTCCCACCTCATTAACCAGCAATTGGGTCTTTGTGGTGGGCCAAGCAATAAGCCTCAGGACTCACCAGAAAACTGCTGTTCTTGCCCTCATAAGGGCTCTACTTACTATGGATAACAATATTATTAGCAGGAGAGGCATACTAATGCCTTGAGTGAATCCACCAGACTTCCAGTGTCAGTCATCTCCTTTACATGTGATCTGCAGAACCCTGCAAGACAGTTCCCTGCAAATCTTCTCCAGTACTTTTTAGTGCCCTATTCCACAATGCATGCTGGTTGACTACCACCCTTCTAAATCTTGAATGATCTATACACAACTCCCTCAATACTGTCCTAACAATTGTCAACACCCCCCCCAACCTGAGGATAATCTCCCAACACTGAATTCAAGTAACATTTTAAGTGCAGCTCTGCCGCTGAGTATTTGTCATTGCTGGCTGCTCTCATTTACAGTCAGGTAGTGATCATGGTGCTGGCAGCTCTACATTTCAGATCTCACAGTGATCTGCTAAACATCCCCTTTCCTGTCTTTCCCTAACCTGACTATAGCTGTACCCTGCTGGAATTGCCTCTTCAGTCCCTCTCTGGCATTCATTCTTCTCTTCTGCTCCCCACACCAAAAACTGGTGAGCTCACTGCCCTTCTGCATCATGAATGCAGTTAGTACAGTCACCCATGTCATTTTTACCTATTAATAATAAACATGATCTTCTGGTAAGCCAGGATGATAGCAGCAGGACACAAGGGGAAACATAGGCATTCCTACCCATGTAAGATCTAATCCACCTATAATTAGGCACTATTAAATGACATGCATAATGATGTGCACACCCATCATTTAATAGTGCCTAATCAAAGGTAGCCTAGATCTTTTAAGGATAGGAAAGCCTATAATTCCCCTTGTCCCCTGCTGCCATCAGCCTGACTTACTGGAAAGATTTGTTTATTTTTGATATATCAAAAAACCTGGGGACTGTATTACCTACATTCATGATGCACAAGGGTGATGAGCTCACCAGTTTTTGGTGTGGGGAGAAGTAGTGAGAGTGAATACCAGAGGGGACTGAGAATGCCACTCCAGCAAGGTACTGCTATATTCAGGAAAGGGGGAAGACAGAATGGGAGAAATATGAGCAGATCACTGTGACAAATTAGATGTGGGGCTGCCAGCACCATGCTCACTACCTGACCCAATTGTCTTGGCCACATTCCCCTTCCCATAAAACCAGTTCATGCAATTGTCCAAGGCTGTGTGTGGGTATTAATGTGTGAATTGGCTGCCACAACACATTCAGTCACTTCACTACCAGTCTAGCATTGCTTGTAAAGCACTTTGGGATACAATGTGTATGAAAGCACTATATAAATACTGATTCTTCTTATTAATATTTCCCGTGGATAAAGACAAGAAGACAAGACAAGCATATTTTTGATTTCCAAGAAGGTATGAACTCTGGCATTGGACTACAGAAGAACTTTGCTACAGACAATTGGTGGATATATGGGGTGGTGAAGGGTGTGGCTGTAACCCCCCCCCCATTGTAAAGTACTCGCTTGCTGCTGCTGCATTTCACTTTGTTGAAGAAGTCTGATTTATTGATTGTACAAATGTTTATATTCAAAAATATGGATTACATTTGTGGCTTCAGTCAAAAACATACTTGAAAAGCACAATAGCAGAAAATATAAAGGTTTCATAAAACTGTTAAAAAGTGCATATCAAGTATGCACACAATCCCAGCACCCCCCCTCCCCATTGTAGCATCCTGTATCCGCCATAACCACTAGACCACCAGGTTATTCAAGATGTGTACTCCACAGTGGTTTGCTGAAGAGAAAGTCAGTTGGATTAAAACACAATTTCAGTATGTTCACGTAAACAAAATGAACAGAACCATAGCCTAACATGTGTATTGATCTAAATAATGCACATGGTTTTGACCATTATGGTGAAACAATTCTATACATAGGGAAAAAAGAATTAGTTAGCATTATAGAGAGCCATATAGCTCTATGACTTTGGCTCTGATGATGTCATCACTTAACACATTTGGCAGCCATTTTAAGAAGAAGGTAAGGCAGTTTTTTTGAAATTGGAAGGCTGATTTTACATTTTTCAAATGCTTTGGAACCACATTTCAGTAACTTATATAAACGTAGTTTTAGCATTAACGAATTCAGCAGCCTTTCCTTTAGTCCTGTTTGAGGTCAGATTTTTGAATAGCTTGTTGTCAAAATGTTGTTTAGGTATCCTTTAAATTATTTCCCAACCTGTTATAAATAAAGCTTACTATGTGCACTGAATGGAGGCTAATGGTTTGGATAAAAAAAAATGTATTTCTGAAATCACTAACTGTAACCTACAGAATTTGTATTTCTGAAATCACTAACTGTAACCTACAGAATTTATACAATAAAGGATGGGGAAGTGTGTGTAACTAGAATTTAATGGTTGCCGGGCGTGTGGGATACTACATTTATTAAAGCATCCCACACCAAGGGCGACCATTAAATTCTAGTTACATAAACACTTCCCCATCTTTTATTTTTTATAATAACTGGTCAGCAATTTTTTGCCACTAAATTTAGTACTGCAGTGTCTTACTCACAGACACACAGACACGCACACACACACGGACACACACACACACACGCGCGCACACACAGTCTTTCTCTCTTTTTTCCTTTTTTTAGCTGCTTTTCATATTTTTTATTTTATCTTTTACTTTGTTACTCATTTGTACATTGTGATCGCGATTACCTTAGTGAGGCACATCGGACCCCCTGGTTGTAGCCGTTCCTGCTGGCAGTTGTCATTCGGTGCGGCTTCCGAATGGCAGGATCAACTAGATAGATTTTTTTTTATTTCAAATTTTGAAGTGCACACAAATGAAAAACTGATGAGGACTGTTGGCAGAGATGTAGTTTTTTTTTTTCCCCTTGGAGGAGAAGAGCACTCCTGATCTAGTGGCTCCTCGCTATGGAGGATATGGAGCTGCTATGTTTCTAGAAGTGATTAGCCCACCCAGGAGAAGCTCAACAGCCAATCAGGGAGTGGCTGTTTCTCAATGACTCAATGCATGCTCGCCATTATAACTCATGGGTTATAACAGCAAACAATAACTCAGTCAGCCTATGGAAAAAATTGCTGACCAGTTATTATATGTATGTAATGTTCATCACTGCTGAGCTTGATGGAATACATAGTATTATATGGCCCAGGTATTTAATTTGATTTGGGTTTTTTTGTTTGATACCCTTCCCCCAACAACCAGCACACACATTTGTATCTAAATTTGCTCTGTAAACCAACAATGTGAGTGCAAAACTGGAACAGCTGTGTGCCTCATCCATTTGAATCACATAACCTGTCATACATAGAAATGTAGCCCTCCCTTTCCATATCTAGGGGTATGAATGGAATTTGTCCATGGGAAGGGGGCACCCACAGCAGCAGAAACACTTCCAGTGGTGATGTTACCCAGGACCAGATGTCACACATAGGGCCCCTATTCCTCGCTGGTGCTGGATGAAAACAACAGGTTAATGCATATTAAACAGTTCCTTTCAATAACAGAATGTCCACATGGAACCTGAAGAAACAACAGGGAATGCAGTGGGACAAAGCTAGGGAGGCATACCAAACTTCCCTAAGAGAAGCAGGGAAGGTAAGTAAGGTAGGCAAAGGCCCAAACTGAGGAAACACTAGCATGAACAGTAAAAGAAGGGGACAAGACTTTGTATAGATACATTAGTGAAAGGAGAAAGGCCAGAGGGGGTATTGCTAAGATCAAGGGGATAAGGGGAAGTGTGTGTAGGAGGACCAAGGAAAAGCATCTGTCCTAAATAGATACTTCTGCTCAGTATTTACTGAGGAGAAGGTAGGGCAGGGACCACAGCTCAGCACCATGGACACATGTGGGAGGGAGGTGTGCACTCCATTCACAAAAGAAAGGGTCCTACAACAGCTCGTTAAGCTCAGAGTGGACAAGACAATGGGACCTGATGGTATATATCTCAGGGAACTAAAGAAGCCAAGGGTGGAACTAGCAAAGCCATTATCAGAACTGTATTGTGAGGAGGAGAGCAGCTGCATGCTTGTTTGGGAGCTGAGCAAGTAGAGAGCTATATGTGCTTTTATCTGGTTTATAGAAGGTATACCACTGTTGCCTATAGCTTTTAATCAAGTTCTAGCTCTTTTCCAGTCATCCTTGTGCTGTAGAATTGTCCCAGTCATTCTATACTTTTGTCTTTCTTTCCGGCAGGCCGTGGAATCCTAGCGTTGGGGGAGCCCTGCCTGAAGTAGATAAGTGCAACTGCCCCACGGGGGGGGGGTGGTTCTGCTGAGAATGGCTAAGAACATCTGGGATTTGGATTTGGATGCAGGGATCAGGATCAGGAGCCAGACCCGAGTAAAGCTGCCAAGTGGATCCATTGTGAAAACCCATGTTGAAAAACCGGAAGAGGGAGCAGACTCAAAAGAAAACAGAAGATCGGAGACCGAGAGACTTTTTTCCCACTTTTCCTAGATTGAAATTCTGTATAAGAGAACACGAAGTGAAACATTAAGTCTGTAGGAGACTAGGAGATAAGGTGTTGTATGCCAAAGTACACCTGTTACTCCTCGATAATTACTCTTTTGTATCTCTTTGTTTGTTCTATGCTCATTTTATGCCCAAATTCTGTTCTCCTCAACATCAGGAATAATTTGAACTAATCTGCTCGTATTTTAAAGTTTAGGAGGCTCTGAATCTATTTCCGCATGTTATTTGTAGTTTATTTTTCTCCCCCGGCATTGTATTGCATTGCATTCTACTGCACTTATAACACTTTTATATATTTTGATTGGCAAAATTGTATATTTGCTGTATCTGATTATATAGATATATAGATGTTCTGACTATATAATTTTAGTTCATTTATAGACTAAAATTAGATTAAATGTTTTGGGCCTTAGTTCTCTCGGTGTTTGCGTCCCTCTTTTAAAATAAAAATTATTTTTTCTTGGTTCAGTACAAATTGATGTGGTGCAGTCCCAAGATAAGGATAAATACATTGATATCTGATAACCCTGTATTATAAATATTCGTTTTGAGGTTCAAATTTTAAAGATTATTAGTTAAAGTCTTTTTATTTTTTGTGCCACTAAATAATGTGGTAAAGCTGCTCAAAAGAACATGTGAGGCATCTCACTCCAGAGTTTGCCATTACCCCTCAGACACTCCGAGGTGAGAGACAAGGAAAGCTTTCTGCCAGAGGTTCTTCTAGAGTTAGCTGGCAATTTCCCTCGGAGAAAGTCCTCTTGTTGCTCGGACAAGTTAGCCGCGCTATTGTGAGCATTAGTTTAAACAAACTCATGTGTTTGCTTCAAAGGCTCTTTTTGTTCTTTTAGTGTTTGAGTCAACGTGCAAATAAGTACTTCATGACCGGAGGAGAATATTGGACTTTTGGCAGACTGTCATACCGATCTAGTAGGAACAGCCTTTGTCCGCTTCACCAGCATTTTCTGAGTGAAAGCGTTTCTCCCACAAAACTGTTTCACAAAAGTAAGTCAATGCAAGTACATATAAAGTAGTCTCTTTCTTTTATAATCTCCTATTGTAAATTTTTGTTATAAAACTGGGGTGGGAAACTTTCTGCTGGTTATATTTATTTATTTATTTTTTTTACTTTTGTGCCATCCACAGATATAAAACTAATTATACTTATTTATATCTATCTATCTATCTATCTATCTATCTATCTATCTATCTATCTATCTATCTATCTTATATTCATATATAACTTTTATTTTCAAATTAAATAGCTGTGGGATGGTGTAACAGGAGTATAAAATAATAGGTTGTCCAGAAGTTAAAAACTGTAAGTCCCTCTCATTTTATATTTCAGTGGAGGAAACAAATCATCTGTCTGAAAGAATTTTACCTCTTCTGCATCAGAACTCTTTATCCATAGTAAGCCACACAAAGCTATTACTGGCTTCCATTGAGAGGGGTGGAAAGGACATCAAATCCATATCTGCATCCTACTACCGTATGGTTTTCTTTTTTTATTCTTCATCCAAGAATTATAAAGAAGTTGGGACATTTTGACTGCTTCCGAATAATTTCTCGGGCACAAATTTTTTGCTTATCTAGAAGGACAGTCATAGTACACTGCTGATATAAAATCATAAAAGAATTGCAAAACAGTATACTAACTTCTGATCTAGATTTTGTTTTAACTGTTTTATTTTTATAGTGAATTACTGTTACCTTAGGTGTTTTAAAGGTTACTTTGCACAGCGACTCTTTAGTATCAATCTGTTATAGATCTGTTAATATAATTTTTGTTAGGAAGGGAAATGGAAGACTAGGTTTGTTGGCAAAGGCACCTAGCTTCACCTGAGCTCTTTTCTTCTAGGTTGCTTGAAAGGACAGAGCAAATAACCTTACCAGAGCAAGGAAAAGGAGTAAGGCTTCTTTTGGCTAGGCAGATTTACCGTGTGTTGTTATTTTCCTTTGTACTCACAGGTATTGTTACTGCTTGTTGTTAACATTTTACTGCTTTATTTTTCTCTGATTCAAATTACACTTATCTACTTCAGGCAGGGCTCCCCCACTGCTAAGATTGCTGGGTATACCTTCTGCTGCATTATTACAGGGTGTGCTTACAGGTGTGTGCTTACAGATTACTGCTGTAATCTTCTGATTCAAATTGTCTTTTGCAAGGTATATCTTCTGTTATTGCTTTATTTTTCTCTTTAGCAAAGTGTTTCTTACAGGGCATATCTTCTGTGAAATTATTACAGGTAGTGCTTTACAGGTTTTACAGTTTTATCTATCATTAGGATAAGCTTTCAGGGCTACTGCATTTGCTGCTGGCTCATTATTTCTGCTCTTACCTTCTTGTTTCTTTCATCCGTTGTTCTTCATTTTTTGGCAGGGGACAGGCCAAGCCACTCACCCTCATCCCCAACCACCCCACACTACACTCCTTTTATAGGGTAGCACAGTTGTGACATTTCCTGTAGCAAAGCAGGAAGAGGCAGATCAGAGGGGTATCCACACAGTGACCTCATTTACAGGGGCACAAGTAATTTACCTTGTTATAACAAGTTATACAAAAACAAACAAAACACAAAATCAAACTTTTGCTTTTATTTTCCTCCTTCTAATTACTCTGACCAGGTTATAAACCCAGCAATTTATCTAGAATGGATATTATTAACTGCAGGTACTGCAGGACACTTTTCAGAAGGGCAGTTTTACAGGATTTAGGATGCTGTCCTACATGCTGGGCCATTGGGAGATCTAAGGGCTCAGCTCCAGGCAGCATGAGCAGAGATTGCATGCCTCAAATCACATATTCAGGAGGAATTATATTTTAAGCACTGCCCACCATTTCCCCAACATTCAACAGAAGCACCTCAATCGCAGAGGGTAGTTGGTCTGGGAGGTTGGCAGGTGGTTAGGAGGGGCAAATCAGGTGCCCCATCACTCGGTGCTCTCCAACATATCACCTGCACAAACCATATAAAAACTACAAGCAGGTATCTGCATCTATCTCTGAAATCAAACAAAAGAGGCAGAGGACACTGCAGAACAGGACACTGCAGCACAGGAGCTAGCACAACAAAACTCACCCAAAACAGGAACCAAAACAAAAAAAGCAAAAAGGAAATCCAAAAAACTTCTAATCATAGGACACTCCATAATTTGGGGAGTTGATACCTATCTCCAGCCAGGGGTAATGGTCAGATGTCTCCCAGGTACATCAGCGTAGAGAGACACTGACCGCATTGATAAAATTGTACAGGAAGCAGGAGAAAAGATTGATGTCCTGGTACACATAGGGACTAATGGTCTCACCAGCCGGTCAGTTGTGGAGACCAAGGAACACCTGACCAGGCTGGGTGACAAACTATCATCCACTTCATCTGGCATCTCCTTCTCTGAGATCCTGCCAGTCTGGGAGAGGGGGGAAGATGGATGGAAGGTCAGAGAAGGGGAGATAGGGGAGCTAAACATGTGGCTCAAGGGCTGGTGGTAGGAAAAAGGACACAAATTTGTAGGGAACTGGCAACAGTTTTGGGAGCGAATGTTCTTTAAATTTGATGGACTCCATCTGACTAAGGAGGGAGTCAGTGCATTGGGGCAGAAATTTGACATCTTTGCAGAATATTTAAACTAGCAAATGGGGAGAGGGGTGCAGCATCCAATATGTCTAATGGGAAGACCTTGCCCAACAACTAACACACCGAAATCTGGCCAATGGAAAATCATGTACACAAATGCTTGCAGTCTGGGAAACAAGATCCCAGACCTGCAGGCAATAATGACAGGGGCTAAACTGGACATAGTAGCCATTAGTGAGACACTGTTTACCAGTAACCACACTTGGGAGACTTCAGTACCTGGCGATGTACTGTTCAGAAGAGACCGAGGCGCAAAAAGGGGGGGTGGAGTGGCCCTTTATGTCAATGAAAATATCAAAGCTACAGAAATTCAGAATACCTATAAGGAGCCAAAAGAACTGTGGGTCACCCTGGAAACAGGAAATGGGACAGCCATACGAACTGGGGTTGTCTACAGGCCTCCAGACCAGAGGGAGGACATAGACACATTACTGTTAGAAGATATGCAAAACATGACAGCTAAAGGGGAGGTTCTGATAATGGGAGACTTCAACATGCTAGATACAGATTGGTCAATACCAGCAGGAACATCTGCCAGAACTAGACACATAGTGGATTCTCTGCAGGGGGAGGGTCTCAAACAAGTGGTACAACAACCCACAAGAGACAGGGCTATCCTAGATCTAGTACTGACTAACAGGGAAAGGATTCACAGATCTCCAGGTAGAAGATCACCTGGGGGCCAGTGACCATCACATGGTATGGTTCAATTTGGCCACTAGAACTAAATCATTCCATTCCAAGGCAAAAATATGGGACTTTAGAGGAACTGACTTTGATAAGATGACCAGCAGAGTTAAGCTAGCCCTGGCAAAAAGAAATACAGGTGAGGGGGTACAGGCAAAGTGGGCAAGCATTAAGGATGCAATACTTGAAACAACATCCCATTGTGTTAGAGAGAAAAGAAGTATAAAGAAGAAGAAACCACTTTGGTTCTCAAAAACAGTAGCAGAAAGGTCAGAGCCAAAAGGCTGGCCTTCAGGAAATATAAGGGAACGCAGCAGGATGAAGATAGGGAGCCATACCAAACTTCCCTAAGGGAAGCAGGGAAGGCAATAAGGCAGGCAAAGGCCCACACTGAGGAAACACTAGCACAAACAGTTAAAGAAGGTGACAAGACTTTCTATAGATACATTAGTGAAAGGAGAAAGTCCAGAGTAGGTATTGCTAAGATCAAAGGGGATAAGGGTGTGTGAGGAGGAGGACCACGTAAAAGCATCTATCCTAAATAGATATTCTGCTCAGTATTTACTGAAGAGAAGGTAGGCAGGGCCCTCAGCTCAGCACCATTTACACGGGCGGGGGAGGGAGGTGTGCACTAGTCCCTTCACAAAAGAAAGAGTCCTACAATAGCTAGATAAGCTCAGGGTGGACAAGGCAATGGGACCTGATGGCATCCATCCCAGGGTACCAAAGGAGCTAAGGGTGGAACTAGCAGACCCATTATCAGAACTGTTTCTTGAGTCTCTGGGTACAGGAGAGGTCCCAGAAAACTGGAGAAGGGCTCACGTGATTCCGCTCCCCACGAGTGGCAGCAGAGAGGAGGCAGGGAATTACAGACCAGTCAGTCTTACCTCAGTAGTGGGCAAGATTATGGATGCAATCCTTAAGGAAAGGATAGTGCAACACCTGGAATCCATAGGAGCACAGGATCCAAGACAGCATGGGCTTACAACAGGAAGGTCCTGTCAAACTAATCTCATAGATTTCTTTGACTGGGTAACCAGAGTGGTGGACCAAGGGGGGAGCAGTTGATGTCACCTACCTTGATTTCAGCAAATCTTTTGATACTTTATCACATAGAAGATTGATTAATAAGCTGGGTAGGCTCAGGATGGGTCAAAAGTTGGTCAACTGGTTGGCAAACTGGTTGATGGGCAGAAAACAGAGAGTGGTGATAAACAGTATATAGTCAGAAGAGATGCAAGTCACAAGTGGAGTACCTCAGGGAACAGTCCTGGGGACAGTCCTCTTCAATATCTTCATCAGTGACATTGCAGATGGACTGGAGGGTAAGGTTTGTCTGTTTGCAGATGACACCAAGATCTGCAACAGAGTAGATGATCCAGATGGGGTGGGCAGAATGAGAAGAGATCTGGATAAACTGGCAAAATGGTCAGAAGAGTGGCAACTGGGGTTTAACACAAAGAAGTGCAAGATCATGCACATAGGGAAGAGAAACCCTGAAGCCACCTATAGGCTGGGAGGAGTTGCTGGCAGTCAAGCGAAGAAAGAGACTTGGGCATCATCATCACAGATGACCTGAAATCATCCAGGAGACCACTAAAGCAGTAGGTAAGGCTAGGGGATGTTGGGGTGTATTAGTAGCGTATCACAAGTCATAAGAAGGAGGTAATAATCCCTCTTTATAAGACACTGGTTAGGCCCCATCTGGAGTATTGCATGCAGTACTGGAGGCCACACCTTCACAAGGACATTAACCAAATTGAGGCAATCCAGAGAAGGGCAACCAAAATGGTGCAGGGACTGCATCAGAAAATATATGAGGACAGATTAACGGAGCTCAATATGTATACCCTAGAGCAAAGGAGGGAGAGAGGTGATATGATCAAAACATTCAAACACCTTAAGGGCATTAACAAGGTGAAAGAGTCTAACAGGTTCCAATATAAGAAAAATAGCAGGGCAAGAGGAAGCATGAGATTAGAGGGAGGTCATTTAAGGGGTAATGTGATGAAGTTCTTTTTCACAGAAAGGGTGGTGGATGCATGGAATGGCCTACCTCAGGAAGTGGTGGATATGAATACAGTGCAGGGCTTCAAACAGGCATGGGATAGGCATAAGAGAGCAATACTGATGAGTATGAATACACAGACTATTGACAGAGCAAAGGCCAATGGCTCATTCATAAGGTAGAAAAGGAAATGGGCAGACTGGATGGGTCTTGCAGTCCTTATCTGCCATCAGCTTCTATGTTTCTAAGACAAACAGCCAGAAACTTTACAATCAATGCCTTTAAGCCCCAATCCAAGAAAAAACAGACAGAATCAAAAAAGAAAGTTACAATTAAAAAGAAAGGGAAAGTGGGTGGTTCAGTAGCTGATCTTGGAAAAGGGGGGAAGATAACAAGTTATATCCTGGGCCCAGGCCTGCACTTAGTTGAGAAAAATGAATATCCTAAGAACTCAAAGCACGACAATGCCAACTCTTAGTTCATCTCCTATCAACATCTGTAGAAATGACTTTGTATTGTCAGAGGTTAGTGAACATCCAGTAATGAGAACTATAAGGATCTTAGAAAATGACAGTGACATTACCAAACAAAATTCTGCAGGGAAACCAAACATAATTCAGGATGGTTATCAGGAGAACAGGGGAGAGAAAGAAAGGGAAAGGAAAAATCCTCCCATAGAAATAATAATGGGGGAATCCCTGGATATTAATGAAATCTCCATCATAAATAATGAGAATGATGAGTCTGGAGACTCCCCAATATCAAATCATAATATATCCTTTTTACAGGAATTTGAGGCATTTGTAACCCCTTATACACAAAGATTAAAAACAGACCTCTTACAGCCCTCAGTGGAAAAAGTAGGCTCATTAGAATTAATACCCTGAAAATCACCTGTGATACAGTCGGTTCAGGGTTAAAAAAAGGTAAAAAAGAGAAAAGGAAAAAATAGTAAGAGGAAAGAGGAAGGAATTTAGCAGTAAAGATTCAGTTAACAAAGATGAAAGTACTACCATAGAAATCCTTAGAGAAATTCATAATGGAATATTGCTTAACAATGACCTCCTGATCAATTTATCGTCATCTCTAGATAAATTAATTGATGGGAAGGAAATGGGTAATAACTTTATGACTGTGGAAAAGAAACAGCTCCAAATAAAAGTATTGATGATGCAGAAATCCATACTTTAATAAAAAAAAAGACTACAACAGAAATAGGAAACAAGGAAGAGTTGGAGATACGGAATATGGTAAATGATTTAAAGAAGAGTAAGAATAGAGGGAACAATAATATTAGACAAAAAAGGAACTTCATAAAAAGGAGGAAAGGAATAAGGGACAGTCTGGGGGAATACCCACTGACAACCAATGTAGGGATTTAGAGAAAAATGTACTAATATTGGAAAAGGGAGGCAAACAAAAAAGATATTTCATCACCAAAATGGAAAAGGTTACTTCATTTATTCAAACCAACAGTAGATGTGAACATGATAACTTTAAAGGAAAACCTATGAATACAGAGGCTGTGATAGTTCACAATAAACAAAAACTGGTAGAAAAAGGACTCATAGCACCCACAATACTTTTCAAGGGATTACCTAAAGCTAGATATAAAAACCCCATAACACTTAAGCTGGCAGTCTATAATGTTTGCAAGGGAGCTGTAGAACAAAGGTTTATGTGGTCGGATATCATTTCTGCCTATAGATATAAAGCAGGTAAGGAGAAGGGCTGGATTCGTCTGGTTACAAAAACTGCTGCTATCAGACAAAAAATATTGTCAGCAAAAAATGACCTGGTTACCATAGGAATTAAAGCAGTGATAACAATAATTTCAGAAAATGAGCCAAGGATGGAGAGAGCTAAATCCCAAAATAAAAAAAAAATATTGATAAGGACATGGGGAAAGACAGAGTGGGTCAAAAGTTGCAACAAAGAATTACTAATTATATGGTGCCAGCAGAAACAATCCACGAATTGGAAGTAGATGATAACATCTTGAACCAAGAAAGTAGAAGTATAAGGGGTAGGCTACAAAAAGGCATCAGAATAAATACAAATGTGTTACTTGAAAGCTCAGAAGAATGGATCCTGCTCTTAACCAGTAACTGACAACTTGACACAGAATCACAAGACCCCAACTTGGATAGCCAGCTCACTGCTAGCCGATCTGTAGATATAGAAGAAGGAAATTGACATTCTGATAAATTTTGTAAAAATTGTCCCGCAGATCTGGATATCCTTAGCTGGAATACTGCTGGCATTGCAAGTAAACTTAAGGACATTGGTTGTTTAAGGTTTCTGACTACTTATTCTATAGTTATGCTTCAATAAACCTAGACAACTAACATAGATACTTGTCAGTTAGAGGGCTATTACTCTTGGCATATCTCTGCAAGGAAATTGAGTGCTTATGGGCATGCATCTGGAGGTGTATGTACCATGATAAAAGTAGCTATGGAGATCAATGCTAAGTGTATTTTGAAAGATAGCAACTATGATATACTGTGTGTGGAAATATCTAGAAAGAACTTACCACCTTGTATACTGGTTAATGTCTATATACCTCCCCATACAAAAAAAAGAAAAACCTCCAATAACTCAATTTCTTCAAAAATGGAAGAAATAATAATCTCTTTGCAGGTACAATCCCCTGGAGCTACAATATTAATGGGTGGTGATGTTAATGCTAGAACAGACACACATGCTGAGTGTAAAAGTAATAACTGGAACTTGGATGACATACTTGATATTCCTGTAAGATCCTCATTTGATGCCAAAACTAACATGCAAGGAATAAAACTGTTAGATTGCCTGAATACACTTAACTTGAGAATAATGAATGGCAGAAGTTGTGGTGATACGCTAGTCAGTATAGCTTTCTCCAATCAAAATGGAAGGAGTGTTATTGACTATTTTTTAGTAGATGCATGTTCTATGGCAAGTCTCAGGCAGCTAACAGTTTTAGATCAATGGGGTAGTGACCACAGACCTCTCAAAATCTCTCTTTCTGCAATGTGGGATATCTGTAAAGATCCAGATTATTTAAGGAGAACAGATGCTGATAAGAATATGATGTTTCATAATTCTAGGAAAATCAAATGGTCAGAACATACGGTGGATACAGTGTCAAAAATGTTAAGGTCAGAGAAAACAATGTCTTTAAAAAAATAGATGTATATTAGATATAGGTGACAGTGCCCAGGGTGATGTTTGGGGCCATTTTAGAGAAATGGAAGAAGAGATCTTTAAGCATCTTGGCACAAAAGTGAGAACGAAAGCAGTAGATATGGGTCAAGAAGCAAAATGGTTTGATAAGGATTGTTTATGTATGAAAAAAATAATTTTAAAGGTAGGAAGACGTATCAGGAGATATAAATTTATTGCTGACAGAATCTCAATGAAGCACCTTAAAAGCAAATATAAGGTAATGATTATGCAGAAAAAAGCTAAGCACTACAAGAGTAGATGGCATAAGCTTCAGAAGGCAATTAGAAGTAAGGACATAGTAACATTTTGGAACATAGTTGCATTTGGAATGGGCAAGAATAGATTTAATATTGATGCTATCATTTTAAGAGAGGAATGGTTTCAATATTTGGGGAAAATAGTTGGTGGCTCAACTACTGGGAATAAACTACTGCAATTTAACAATATAATAAATATAAAACCATATGATGCAAATATGGATATAAATATCAGAGGTTTATCGTTCACAAGACAAGAAATTATTAATGCAATCTGTGCCCAGAAACACAACAAAGCACCAGGGATGTACAACATGGGGACAGAAATTTACCAAGCTGACCCTAAGTGGTGGGCAGACTTATTCCTGCCATTATATGAACTTATTGTGAAAAGAAAAATTATTCCAGAACACTGGAAAATAGGAATAATTGTCCCTTTACATAAGAAAGGCCTTACTAACACTCGTTTGAACTATCACCCACTTACTCTGCTAAGTGTAAACCTTAAGATATTTTCTAGAATTTTATTAGACAGGTTGTTAGCCTGGTTGGAAGTACATAATTTACTATCTCCCTTCCAAGCAGGGTTCCAAAAGGGCAAATTCACCATAGATCACATATTTATCCTGAATTATATCCTGAACAAAAATGTCAAACAAAAGAAAAGGAAGATGCTGTATATGCTGCCTTTGTGGATATAAAGGCAGCTTTTGACTCTGTAAACAGAGAAATACTCTGGAATATACAGTACTAAGTTTAAAAGGTTTGGATAGAAATCTGCTAGACCTGTTTGTTCTGTTACATGCAGACACAGCAGTGAGGGTCAGAGTTGGTAAAAATTGATTATTAACAGAACAAATAACGGCAAAAACAGGGGTTAAGCAGGGTTGCCTGCATGCTCCTGTCCTTTTCAATATTTACATAGAAACCATAGTATAAAACATTTCCAAACTTGATACTTTGGCCCCCAAAATTGACCATACCCCAGTAAGAATTCTCATGTGTGCAGATTATGCTATTATACTGGTGCAGGTGCCTCTTGGCATGAAAAGGGCCCTGAATTCCATGAAGAACAATCTGTTGGAGCTGGACCTAACTCTAAATACAGATAAAATGAAGATAGTAACATTTGGTTCTAAAAGGAAAAAGCTTGCTCCATGGTGTATTAATGGTTTACATGTAGCAGAGGTTGAAGAATTTCAATATCTAGGAGTTATTTTTAATAGGGACCTAAAATAAAAGTCTCATACATCCAAAATTAAGGCTGATGTTAAAAGCAGCATGCTAGAGATTAATTGATTCACAACATCTTTTGTGAAAGACTCTTTTGTAGCATACTGTAGGTGCTTTGATACTAAAATTAACTCCAAAGTACTTTATGGCACAGAGGTATGGAGCCTCAACACTAACATCAAAGATCTTGAATTACCTCAGACCATTTTTTTGAAGAACTTACTAGGTGTTCCTTTATATACAGTGGATAGCTCCCGGGGAGAGTGGTTAGAGTAAGAAAGAGAGTTGTTGCTTTTTTGTGTGCTGGGGTTTGAAGGAAGTGGATGTTTTGTATGAGGCTAAAAGATCTTTTTTTTTGAATATTTGAAGTGAAAGATAGTGGGGTGGGGGAGACCATGAAAATAATTCAGTGTGTTTTGTCTAGTATTTTGGACCTTTAGGAGAAATGGTAATTAATATTGTGTAAAGCTGAAAGTATTTTTTTTTTAAATAAGTTACAGTGAAAGAACGGGAGAAAATAAAACTATTCTGTGTGCTGCTGGAGAGAAATGACACTGCCTGTGGGAGCTGGAATGCAAGTGAGCAGGTACATTCTGATAGTGCTGCTCATGCTGCCAGCTCCCACCAATCAAAACCTTTGTGACCAGTTGTGCTGAAGTGCAGATAGTGCCTGGTTATTTCCTACAGTGAGGATAAATGTGATATTCTCACTGTAGGTCTGACCAGCCAAAAATACTGCTGTTATTTGTCACCTTTTATCCTCAACCCCTTTGTATATACAGTATATATATATATATATATATATATATATATATATATATATATGGGGATACATGATGGCATGACTGTGTATGAAATATTGTCACTCCTGCAGAGTGAGCTCAGGATATCTCACGGGTGCCAAGGCACGGTGGAGATATCCAGAGCTCGCGATGCAGGAGTGACAATATTTACCGAAGACATGATCTGCCCATCATGTATTCGATATATACAATAGGGCCAAGAGTTTCAGAAGTTTTGTTATGCTGTCTTGTGTTCTGTTCCTGTTTATGTGTTTGCTCATTCTGTGTGTGAGCTTTTCTGAATGGGCTGGCAGTGTTATACATTCTGGGAGACACATGACTGTGTTTTGCAATGCTAAATGAGTTAGTTTTAGGTAGGAGTGAGAAACATAATTTTGTGAGCCTGTATTGTTTAGAAGTCTGGCTGCAATGAAACTGAGAGCATCACAGTAATTGTAATGAGCTGAGAGGCAGAGTGTCAGAACAGCTGATACTGTTTTCAGTGGTAATTAAGGCCCTGTCCACACTACACTGGAAGACGCCTGCTGTAACATTATAAAGTGCCTATAACGGTACTGTAACGGCTAGCGTTTACACTTGTAATGTTACAGCAGATGCTTCTGAAACCTGCCAGGAAACCTGTTGGGAGGTGGTTTCAACAACAGTTTCCATAACGTTTGCACTGCTGTAACGTTACAGAGCGCTGTGTAAATGGACACCCATGGCCCCAGGTCCGTCCTGACCGCGGTATACCACACCACGCAGCAGCTCGATGATGCCAGCGCTCAACAGGCAACCAGGAGAGGAGCACAGCAAGCCACACCCGACAATGCATGCCCACAGCATCACATTCCACAGATGTCCCCCCATAAGACACCCCATGCAGCCATCCCAGAACAAGGACGCAGCGGCCCCAAAGGCATATGAAGGAACAGTGTTATCGATACCTTATCCCACGACATCAGTATGCCCACAAATTGTACCTTTGACTCTGTTTTCCCAACAAGGTGTGTATCCCGACAAGTATGTAACTGACCGCAAGTAACCCGATGGTAGTGTGCCCGACATTCCCGACATAGTGATGCAGGGTGATACTAGAGGTACTATGTACGTAGAGCAGTCATCAGTTACCAGAGTCTGGACTACAATGTGCCAATACCCAGTTGCATGCAGAAGAACAGTTCACAGGTCACAGATACAGAGTGGCACAGATTCAGGACAACAGACCTATGCACAGAGGGATCACCTGCAGTGAAAGGAATTGCACATATACAAGCAGGTGGACAACCAATGGAAAGGCATGTGCCTGTGTGTAAGCTCCACATGCCCCTCCTTGATAGCCCAATATAGAATAAGCCATGTTCCATGTTATCGAGGATGATGATACCCCAGGGCATTAATGTATCCATGTTCTAGGGCACGGCAGTTTGACATGGCACATGTTCCAAAAGGTGTCGACTGTCATTCCTTAGGTGTATCCTGGGTCATACTACTGTATGACACCATGGTAACAGTAAGGTAAATGACGTTCAAATCACCAAGTGCACATTATATACGTGCACTGCTGCATCACAACATGTTGTGTGATGTTCCACTAATGGAGACGTGGGAGGTGGGCACAGATCAACTACATGTGAGGTGTCAGGATGTCAGGGTACTGCACAGGGTGGTTAAATGCAGGTACATGCTATGTCATCTGTTTGCCTCCGGACTGTATCAGTGCAAATACATGCATGTGGATAGGAAAGCTCCATGTTCTGGTATGATTATACTCAACATCACTGTCTTGATGCATTACAAATATGTGTCTGTTGCATGTGCATCTGGGTAGTACCCCATTGCCATCCCAACTATTGCAATCTGAACTGTAGTGATGGTCTGAACATGATGGAATGGTGACTGTACATGCACCCAGTGTGTACGGAAATACTTTGTGAGTGTAATGGACCAGTCATCGGGCATATGTGTTTCGGTAGGAATGACCCGACAGTACGCCGCAATGCAGGCATTCGGAGTTGGGATATTAATATTTGGAACGGTATATGGCAGGTATTGGTACTAGACCCTAATGGACAACTGCCATGCCACATAGGGAGGCCTGCCGTCTGCTGCCCTCTAACACCACTCGCCCTCCCAGGCTGTAATGGCCATTGTATGTCACAATATGCCTGTCCATGTGTACTGGTAGTGGCGCCCATAACAGCCATGGTTACAACAGACATCGTGATGTCCCACAAACCTCACAGATGAGGGTCTGTGACTCCCCAAGACTGTACATATGTCCCGTACAGGTGTGGCTTGACACTGTGACATGGCAGCCGATCGTGGGGGATCGGTACATGGGGACGACTACACAGCTCCGATCCACACCCCTGCCCGATGGGCCACTGTACGCGGTCACACATGCTCTTTCCCAGCATCCAGGGCCTGGGATGGTTGACACGGGTGGAGGGTAGGGGGGCAGGCTTGGTATGCAGCAGCTGTAGCCAGGGACAGGGTGGGTTGGGGGCAGACTGCGGGTAGGCAGGGGCCAGTGGGGGTGGACCAAGAACCAGACCCACATCCCACACAGTGCTCCCCTGGACACCATGCCTGATACGATCTGTATGTCCCTGCACCACATATCCTGCAGGGGCATATCGCCCAGCATGTACAGTACTGGAGTGGGGTGGCACCAGGGCAGATTACTGGGAGTGGGTCCATGGGATGTGATTGGGCAGCTGCAACGTGTCATGGACCCACTGCAGCCATGGGACGTCTTGCAGTACAGTACATCACAGTAAGTGCAGGTATTACACAGTCTGGCACCCTTCTGTGGTGTGGGGCGCTTCTGCATGTCTCTGCTGCTCAACTGCCACAGACACATGGACATGTGGTGCAGTGTGGAGCGTGCCTAGTGTCAGGGCCTGCAGCGGAGGAGCCACTGCAGCACCGTGCAGCCGTGTTCCACACCACAGGAGAGCACCATACTGTTTATTGCCTGCACTTCTGGATCATGGCCTATCTGCAGGATGTCCGGTGGCAGCATGTATTGGTGCCTGATGTTTGGGGGGGGGGCAGTGCCCCAAGCAGCCCACTGCACAAAACATGCTGGAAGTTCTGCTGCCAGGACATTGCACTGTGGCTGCTGCACCCAATACCACACCATGGCACTGCGGCATTCACATGCTTGGCTCTTGGTGGTGATATTGTGTTGGGGAGGACATACTGGGAGTGGGAATGGTTCTCTACATACTGCTGCATCATGGGATATGCCCAGCTGTACATGGGTTGGTAACTGTTTGGGCTCCAGTAGCAGTGTGGACAGGCTGTACTGTTTTGGAACTATTTCCACTTCTAGTGTGGACACACTATAACAGTTTCAGTCTGTACTGTTTTCAGACCGTTTCAGACCTTTCAGGTGTAGTGTGGACAGGGCCTAAGTTAGCTGCAGGCAGAGTGTAGAGTGTTCTGTGAAATTGTGCTCTTTAGGATTCTGGCTGCAGTCAAGCTGAAAGTATCACAGTAATTGTAATGGGTGAGAATCAGAGTTTGAGGAACAAGTGAGAGTGTGTTTCAGTGGTAGTTGAGTTAGCTGCAGGCAGTAGTTTAGACTGTTCTGTGAAGCTGTGCTGTTTAGAATTCTGGCTGCAGTGACAGTAATGAGCTGGAAGTTGGGGGGGATAGGTGTGTTTTGTAACGCTCACTGATTTAGCTGTAGGCAGCAGTGAGACCTCTGAAGTAGTTCTGAATTTGTCTATGGTAACAGCACAGATGTTTCTTGCATGCTGAGGGGAAAGCTGCCTAGACTGCACTACTTCTCACACTTTGTGATAGTGAGCCTCCCCCAAGCCATGAAAAAGATTTCAAGCCTCCCTCCAATTTGGAAAAAAATCTTGGGCCTCCCTACAGAAAAAAATAAATCTTACTTTGCACAGTACACCAGGAATAAAGTGAAACTAATGAAGTTGACTGAGTATATTCTCTTTTTTTTTCAACTTATTGCTCTCCAACCCTGACCCGGCACCCCAGGTTATACTTGTCACTCCTTTTTTCTGACTCTTGGGCCCTTGTTACTCTGTTTCCTCTTTATCTGGAACAACCTAACCTAGTCACTTCATCTCTCCCTCTCTTACCCTGTTGTTAAGCAACTTCCTGTACTCTTACCTCAGGTCACACCTGAAAACATGCATCAGATCTCTGTGTCTTTCCCAGTCACTAATTTACATATAATTACCTACTATAAAAATGAGCATTGACTCAGTGTGTCTTTCCAAGGCATTAATTTACATATACACACCTATAAACAAGCTTTGGCTCAATGGGGACTTCCTGGTCAAATATTTATGCATAAGTAAAGAAATTCACCTGCATTTATCCATATTAAATGTGTTTTATCCTTTCACACAAAACAGCCAAAACTTAAAATTGAAATACTATACATTCTTAGACTTGACTGGGCCTCCCCTGGAACAATTTGGGGCCAACCTTGGGAGGCTGGCCTCACCATTTGAGAACCACTGGCCTAGAGTGATGACCTTTTGTGACCTGTGTGTGTAAATGGCTGATATCATCACAGTAGAGCAGAGGATAAAAATATCACACAGTGGATGATACACTGTTTAATCTCACTCATTTACCACACCCCTATTGTGTATATATATATATATATATATATATATATACACACACACATATATATATATATATATATATATATACATACATATATATATATATATATATATATATATATATATATATACATATACTATATATATATATATATATATATATATATATGCCATGACTCGACTGAAATATCTATGATATTTATTCAAATGCCGTGTGAAGTATGTTATCACAAGTGGCGTAGCCATGAGTGATGTCATACTTCACACAGTACGAGAATAAATATCACAGATATTTCAGCCGGAGTCATGGCATATTCAATTTATGCTGTGGTGTGCAGTTTGTTTTTATGGTTTGCGATGTGACTTTAAGGGTATTTTAAGTTGTAGTTTTATTTTCTGAGTTTTAAATCTTGGGCGCGAGGAATTTTCTGGGTAACTTGTTCTTGATTGGGCATTACACCGTGGGAAAAATGCTGTGATTGGATGGAGGTGACAGGTCCCACATGGGATATGTTCTGTGATTGGTCAGAGGTAGGTGGGATGTGATTGGTCGGAGGGGCGTGACTGTTATGGTGTGCGTGTGTGTGATTGGTGTGTTTGTTGATTGGGCAGGGTATATAATTGGAGATTGTGCAGTTTCGTCAGTTGCTGGCCGTAGGGTCTTGAGGAATGTGGCTGCACGTGGTTGCTCTATGTACGGATGACGCCATGGAAGTTTGGGCCTGCATGGATGTTGGTGGTGATCGTTGAAGGTTGTGCAATGGGAGTGTGCGGTGTTCGGCATGATTTTGGAGGATCGGCAGTGTCGACTATCGGTGGATTTACTAAATGGGTTGTTTTGTCCAAGTCAGCGATGGATGTGGTGTGCTTGGTGTCACGGGGCGAAGGAAGGATCAGTGGCGTCTATATGCTGGATTGTTTATTGTGGCTTGTGTTGGGATTTTTTTTTTCTCAGGTGGAGTGAAGTGAAGGACAACTGCATTTTGCATCTAGAAACTTTTATTTTTTTTAATTGAACTGAAATACTGATACAGGATGAGTGCAATGAAAGGTAAGAGCATATTTTGTTCGATTGAGGATTGGTAGGGGTGTTAGTTAGGGTAGGGTAAGGCTCAGAATCTTTGTTAGTTTACAACTTTTAGAACCATTTTATAAGATATGCAACTTTAACTTTATTTAGTACAGAAACAAACATTTTAAATGGCAAACACAAATGGTGTAATGTATTGAAGTAGTACTGTTTTTTTCTGTTAATTGTTAGAAAGGTATGTAATTTTTTTTACGATTAATAGTCTTGGTATATTTTTTTTTACCTTAAGTCCACATTGTGTAATGGGTAGTCCACAGTTCCTTTGCTTGGGTTTGCTTTCCTTTCGGATAGGATCCACAACGTCCAGGGTTCTTTTTTTTTGTGTTTTGTTGAAATATTCACGTTGTCTTATGGGTAGTCCACAGTTTCTTTGGTTGGGTTTTGCTATCGTTAAGAACAAACACATTGTCTGTTGGGTAGTTTACAGTTTATTGGTGTTTTTTTTTTAAATGTCCAGCATATGTGACTGGTAGTCCATAGTACATGCTTTCAGGTTTGGGTTGTGCTGTGTAGAGAAGTAGGAATTAAGTCCACATTGCTTCCATGTCTTTTTTACAGGTTTTCAAGATGTCTTTCTGATTCGAGTCTGTTTACCTGTGGAAGAAGGAAGAAAATATTAGTTTGTGAACCAGATTATTTGTTGTGGGACTGTGTGATGTTTTGGGTGGTGAGGGAGTTGGGGGGTGGGTGGGTATTGATAATGTACTATTAATGGCTGGGTTTGGGTTGGGGTTACCTTTGTAGTTTAGTCACTGTTACTGCTGGAGTCTTCAATCACATTGATTCTTTTTTTTGCACCCTTTGGTTTATGTGTGGGTGGATAGAGGGATTATTATTGTTATGGTAATGGTTATAAAAAGTGAATTTTTTTTGAGGTGGTGGGGGGTGTAGATTTGTACTTACCTTGATTTATTTGTATGGTGATGTTTGTGGCATTAAAGACTGGATTTGTGAAGTATGTTTCTAGGCTGTTTCGGGTCTGCTTCTGTAGTTGGTTGATGCACAGATGTTGCTGGTGGTAGACAGGTATGGTGTGGGTTGATAAGAGGTTCCTGGTTGTTCCTGTTGATTATGTAGTATGGAAGAAATTTTTCTTTGCTGGTCATCATTTAGTTTACAGTAGTCATTTATGCTTAAAATGCTTTTGTGGCCAGTTACTTGCATTATTTCTGTTGGCAAGACTCCAGCATTGTTTAACTTTTGGACTAAGTGCTTTCGTGCTGAATGGTTTGTAAGGCACTTTTCTGTTAAAATGTTGCTGCTTGCTAACATCTTTTTTACTATTGTTCCAATTTTGTTTATGCTGAGTGGTTGATTTTTGAACCAAGATGATGTTTTGTGCAGTTGTTGATTGGTATTTATAGATAGGAAGAATGGGGTTTCTTCTTGTAAGCAGACTGCTTGTCGTTGGCTTTTGTATAGTTTGTAGTTTGAGACTGGGCATTTTGTCTGATTTTGTGGGTTGCTGTATGCTCTGGGTTTTATTCTACAGATGTCCCTTGGGTTTTGGCCAGTTCTTGTTTGGCCAGTTCTTGTTTTTGTGCATCGCTGTCAGCTGTATTCCAGGTACTCGGTGTTGTTTGCATCTTTTTTTAATGTGATATCTCCCCATTTTAAATCCCTTACTTCAGTATTTCCTCACAGACCAAAAAATGTGGTGCAGATTAACCACATGGTGTTGAGTAAAGCTTGGGGGTTATAAGGCCCTAGGTGATGATTTTCATACAGAGTTTCAATTAGTTCATCAGTTAGTTCATCAGCAGTGTGTTCTCTGCATCCTTTGCCTAGCTGTTTTAAGTTTTTTTGCTTGGCAGATAGGACTTGTCTGGTTTTCTCAAATATGAGGTCTGTTGATAGTGAGGCTGGGTAAGATTTTGATCGGAGGTGTCTTTCTATGCTTTGGAAGTGGGAGCGTAGTGTCCATGGCGCGTATGGAGTTTTGTCTTTTTTTGTGGCTTCCATGAAGTGTTTGGCTAAGATGTTGTTTAGTTCATTGGGTGGGTTGCTGTCCATTGTCCGTTCTTCAGAGTAGTGGTCTGATAGATAGCGCTGTATTAGGGAGACATCTGCTGCCGTTTTTTTTGTAGAATTTTTGTTTTTGCTGGCATTTATGTAGGCTTCTGTTTCTAGAGTTGTGAGGTCATGCGTTGTTAAAGTTGTGCTGTCGGTAGTTTCATGGCTGTTTTCCATTATTTCTATTGTGTGTTCTTCGAGGAGAGGGTAATCTTGTGTGAAGGCTTCTATGAGGTTGTCACACTCTACCTCAAAACTTATATTTCCTGAAGCTATTTTGTGTTTTGTTTGTTTTCTTCACAGGAGTAGGTTTTGCCGTTGTTTTGTTCGCCCGCTAGGTGTGGTCTTTACGGCAGTTACAGCTCGAGTGTGATCTTTTAGAATTTTGAAGTTTGTTCGTGAGGGAATGTCTCGTGCTGGTCTTGTACTGATAGGGAGAGTGAAGACACCTGTGTGTGCTATGTGGTTGTCTGAAAGAGGGCTTGTGCAGGCTGTGATCTGCCAATGGGAGACTTTCTAGGGGGCTCTACTTATGTGCAGTACTTGTCTGGTTATTAGTGTAGTGAGAATAAATGGCCTGCAGTGAGAATAAACACAATGGCCCAGATATTCAAACTGCGCCAGGCTGTGGTGCAAGCCTGGGCGCAGCTAAGCTTGGTTGCGCAGGGGTGTGGCCTGGGCTATATTCAATGGAGCTGTGCTATGGCTCAGCAGCTTTGAATATCACACCCTGGCCACCCCCACTGTGCATGGCACAGTGGCACTGCACCAGCGCAAGTGGCCAGAGTGGAGCATGGAGATGCGCTAGCGCAAGTGCCATTGCGCCATTCACAGCACCTGCGATATTCAAAAGGGGGCATGCAAATGGGGCCATAATTTATGCAAGGCACACATAGGGCCATTTGCATGTCATTATGGCCCCATTTGTATCCCATTAGCATGCAGGTGCGCAGATTCCTGACGACTTGTGCCTGGCGCCCTGCCAGGCAGCAGCCGTCGGAGACCGACGCCCCCTGCAGCCCGATCGTGGGCATTTGTCTAAAACAAAAATCCTCATCTAATATCCCTTGTGGTCCAGTGGACCACTATGTGTCCAATCACGGGCATCGGTATAATAACCCCCGTCCAATATCCCTGGTGGTCAGTGGACGATCGCTGCTGTCGCAGGCACCTGTTTAAATCACCCCCGCCAATATCCCTGGTGGTCCAGTGGACCCCTCTGCCGATCGTGGGCATCTGTAAAGCATAAAAAGACCTATTACCCTGGTGGTCTAGTGTACCCCTCCCACCCGCCCACTGGGCCCACTGCCCGCTTCCCGGGTCAGCCAGCGAGCGGCAGCACCACCACCTGCCACCCGCCGCCCGGTGACTGACAGCTCATTAGGGCTGCAAGCCCATTGGTTCAAGCGTGAACCAATGAAGCGTCACAACCATACTGTACTACTCATTCCAGATATGTGAATGATTCATTCACATATCTGGACTGTATCGGCTCTGTTATGAACTACACACCATTGTTCACGCTGTGAACCAGTGGGCGTGCAGCCTACAGATCTGTCAGTCGGCAGATGGCGGGGCAGCAAGCGGGTGGGGTGCTGCCGCCGGCTGGCTGACCGGGGAGGCGGGCTGTGGGGCTCAGTGGGTGGGTGGGGAGGGGTATACTAGACCACCAGGGTAATAGGTCATTTTTATGTTTTACAGATGCCTGCGGATTGGGCAGAGTGCAGTCCACTGGACCACCAAGGGATATTGGCAGAGAGGGTGATTAAACAGATGCCCATGATTGGGCAGCGATCAGTCCACTGGACCACAAGAGACATTGGATGGGGGTGTTCGATAGCTCATGATAGCACATAGCGGTCCACTGACCACCAGGATATTAGATGAGGATTTGTTTTGTAGACAAATGCCTGCTATCAGGAACATAGCAGTCCACTGGACCACCAGGGATATAGGAGGGGGAGGTTTATTTAACCAGATGCCTGCGTTCGGGCAGCACTCGGTCCACTGGACCACCAGGGATATTGGAGGAGGGGTTTATTTACACAGATGCCCACGATGGGGCATGGGGGGGTGCTGCCAGGTGTGGCAGGAACTCGGTGGCTACCCACAGGTGGCAGCTGCCATGTTGCACCCTGCAATGTGGCAGCTCACCTGTGGGTGGCCATCATTTGTTCCTTTTTTTTTGGCTTAACTTTGTGCAGGCACAAGTAGGGATTGTGCATGCATGGCTCTGCATATCCCGGGCTGAATATCGGGCTGTGCAGGTTATGCACTGGCACGCCCCCTCTACCTGTGCCTGCATACATTACCGATGTGCTCCGGCACATCGGGATTTGTACGGCGCACTTTTCCCTTTTGAATATCATGCCGGGGCGCATCAGTGGGTTATGCATGGTGCAACACTGTTGCACCATGTGCAACCCTGTTGAATATCTGGGCCAATATTCTCACTGTAGGTCTGTGTTGGCAAAAATACTGCTGTTATTTGCCACTTTCTATACTCACCCCCATTGCATAAATATCTAGCTATATATATATATATATATATATATATATATGCAATAGGTGTGAAACCAAAATCCATTGCATAAATCCATTCATCTCCACATATGTGGAATAAATCTAACCACCCTAAATTTATTCCACATATATGGGATAAACGCAAACTGTCAATCAAAGCTCTTTTGTTCACATTTTTGACAAATACATGTGAATAACTTTAAAACGAAGAATGATAGCATGGTACTGTGAGCACGAAAAATGTTCAGCACAAAAATATCTACAAAATGAGGGGAGTTTCATTTATAAATACCTTTTAGTTTTTTTTTATAATTAGCAAAAAACAGCAAAAAGTTTGCTTTTTTCTTACTTTTTTGACAAACAAATGTTAATAACTTTAAAACAAAAAATGATAGCATGGTACTGTCATCACAAAAAATGTTCAGCACAAAAATATCTACAAAATGAGAGGAGTTTCATTTATAATGCCTTTTAGTTTTTTTTTTTAATTAGCAAATAACAGCAGAAATGTTGATTTTATTTTACTTTTTTGACAAACAAACGTGAATAACTTTAAAATGAAAAATGATAGCATGGTACTGTGAGCACGAAAAATGTTCAGCACAAATGTATCTACAAAATGAGTGGTGTTTCTTTTACAGAAACCTTTTAGTTCATTTATAACTGGCAAAAAACAGCATAAAATTAAATTTATTTTTTCAGTTTTTCGACAAACAAATGTGAATAACTTTGAAATGAAAAAGATAGCATGGTACTGTGAGCATAACATTTGTTCAGCAATAAGTTTTCAACAAAATGAGTGGTGTTTCATTTAATAGCAACCACTATGCTAGGCAGACATACACTAGGAAAGTTAACTGAATCTCCCAGAAATGATCATTTAAAAAAAAAAAAGATAAACAGTCAAAACCAAATGTTCCTGCATGGATATAAAGCATCCCTATAGCATACATGAAATATACAATGGTGAGCTGTGAGATAAATGATTTATCTGCACTTGTCCTGTTTGACCTCAGACACTTTGCTCGTGGCTTTTGCCACTCGTGAGGCTACCGAGGTCAAAAGCACTTCTGTAGATAAATTATTTATCTCACAGCTCACTGTATATCCTATATATATATATATATATATATATATATATATTATATATATTTCTATATATATATACATAGATATATATCTATATATATATATAGATATATATATACTATGTATATATATATATATATATATACACACACACACACAGATGTGTCAGCTGCAAAGAAGCATAATCCTGCATAACAAAAGGGCTTAATTGCCATTGACTTACATTTGTTGTAGAGATATGGCATGGTGCAGTTTATGGCACGTTGAAAGAGCTTGGGCCAAGGAATGTGTCGCTTTTTGTTTGGTGAAAAAATATTAATCCATTCAAAAGTTATTAAAGTTTTAAGTTCCCATTATAAGTCTATGGGAAAATTTATATGGTTATTTTACGAATGAAGAATGGGGTTTTGGCCATCTGGTCCCTTCTCATGATCAAAGAATTTTCAGGCTCACAATCAAAGATTCTTTGATCCCGAGGGAGGGACTAGATGGCCAGCTTTGGAGGGACTAGATAGCCCAATTTTAACAACTTTTAAAATTAAGTATCTCGGAAACTGTTTGGTCTTTTAACTTGAAATTTGAAGGGTGTTGACGGGATATCCTGTATATGTGAATTATGGTGTTTAGGTGTTGGAAAATACATTTGTTGCAGAGATATGATGTGGCGCAGTTTACGTTTTTCGGACAGCGTTTTTTTCATTGTGGTAGTGGCTTGAAATTTATAGGGTAGCTAGCCTTACTGCCATGGATGTACTTTTCAGTCATTAGGTGTGTAAAATGTAAATAGGTGCAGAATTCTGTGACTCTGACCAATGAAAATCTCAAACTTTAAAATGTTATATCTCGGACATGGTTTGGTCTTTTAACTTGAAATGTGCAGGGTGTTGAGGGGATGTCGTAGAGATGTGAACTATACTGTTTAGGTGTTGGAGAAATAATTTGTTGTAGAGATATTCAATGATGTAATTGACATTTTTCCCATAGGATTACATTGCAGTCTGTGTCATGACTTTTGCCGCTGCAATCTCGGAAATGAAGCGAGATGCAGACTTTTTGCTACAGATGGCTTAGACCACCTCCAAGTGATCTAGCCATTTGAAAAAGATTTGAAATCGTAGAGTAAGCCTGCAGTAGAATTTTGTTCGTACATTGCACAGTTCATGAGATATTGTGAAATTTCTGTCACAAGGGTTGAAGGAGTGCCTGTCCAGTGCTTTTCAATGCCCATAGCTTGGAAATGATGTGCGATATGGGTACAGTCTTTCAATGCTGCGTGAAGTACTTGCTGTCATGATTACAATGATGCTAGAATTTTTTTCTAGCTCTTACGGTTCCCAAGATATGTGCAAATTACTGTTACAAGGGTTTGGTGCCCTATAGTGCTGTATGGCTCCATAGCTTTGTGTTAGAGGGAGCGTGGGCCCAGATGCATATTGTTATGCAATAATTGGCAACTTGGTGGGAGCTGGGCTTCGCACTCCCACCAATACGTGTTTTTTACTATGCATATTACACTTTTTCAAAAAATAAGGACATTCTGTGCAAAAAACTGCTTTAATGCTTCATTTAAGGTTAAAGCAAAAAAGTCAGGAAATGAGACATTAATGTTGAACCCCTAACCCCCCTCACACACGTCACCCCGATCCTCCACAGTCTGACAGATGCTGGAGTGTGTCACTGGGGTCATGAGGCCTACATCTCACCCCATTCTCCTTTACTGTAGCATGTCAACATGCTCAGACATGGAATATATTATACGGGTGCTGTCACGACCCTATATTTAGGGTTATGAAGACACTTCTATGTTAAACTCAAAATGTCGTGCATTAATAACTTTGGACCCTTTCAACAGATTTGTATCAAATTTGGTATGCACAGTGGGGCATGGTAGATCTCTTTATCTGCCAAATTTAATTTCAGTCAGACTTACGGATTTTGTGCACCAAAATGCTGAAAAATGCACTTTTCGCCAGTTATGTGGGCAATTTTTTTTGATTTTGTCTGTGGTGCTGTGTGGCCTTCATGTGGTGTATTGCTCTGTGACTTGGTTCATCTGAATGAGCTTGGGTCAAGAAACATGCCATTTTTTGTTTGGTGAAGAAACATTAATCCATTCAAAAGTTATTAAACTTTTAAGTTCCCATTATAAGTGAATGGGAAAATTTATATGGTTATTTTGTGAAAGAAGAATGGGGTTTTGGCCATCTAGTCCTGCCTCACGATCAAAGAATTTGCAGGCTCTCGATCAAAGAATCTTTGATAATGAGGAATTCTTTGATCATGATGGCCACCATCTTGTTTTCAGTTTGCGGTCAGAAAAATTCAAATATCTTGGCCCAGGGGGGACTTCTGAGGTAAAACTATCGTGGGTTTTGCTCAGAGGTCTTCCATCTGTGGTTTCTTTCAAAATGGTCAAAAAATAGAGTTTTAAACTTTTTTATTCTTTGATCGTGGCTCGCTAATGATCTTTGATCGTGAGTGTGCAAATTCTTTGATTGCGAGATTCTTTGACCGCAATCTTTGATTGCGAGGGTGCGACTAGAAGACCACTTAAAAAAATCTATTTTCTTAGCTCAGGGGTGACTTATTAAGCCAAAAGAGGGTGGGTTTTGCTCAGGGGGCTTCGTTCTGTCGAGGCATGGCTGTGGTTTCATGCATTTCTGCTTACAAATTGACTTTTAACATTGTTTGTCAATTGATTGTGACCCTGCAAATTCTTTGATCGCGAGTCTGCAAATTCTTTGATCGCGAGATTCTTTGACCGCGATCTTTGATTGCAAGGGCATGACTAGATGGCCACATGAAAAATTCAATTTTCTCAGCACAGGGGTCACTTCTAAAGGCAAATTAGGGTGGGATCTGGTCAGGGGCCTTTGTTCTGTCCAGTCATGGCTGTGGTTTCATGTATTTTTCTCTAAAAACTGAGTTTTAACACTTTTTATTCTTTGATCATGAGCCTGCAAATTGTTTGATCATGATTCTGCAAATTATTTGATCGAGAGATTCTTTGATCATGTGGGAGGAACTAGGTGGCCAGATTTGGAGGGACCAGAAAGCACAATTTTAACAATTTTTCAAATTAAATATCTCAGAAACGATTTGGTCTTTTAACTTGAAATTTGGAGGATGTTGACGGCATGTCCTGTAGATGTGAATTATAGTGTTTAGGTGTTGGACAATAAATTTGTTTGTGGAGATATTGCGTGGCACAGTTTACGTTTTGTGGACAGCGTTTTCCATGGTGGTAGTGGCTTGAAATTATTAGGGTAGCTAGCCTTACTGCCATGGATGTACTTTTCAGTCATTAGGTGTGTAAAATGTAAATAGGTGTGGAATTCTGCCAGTGCAATGAATGAAAATCTGAAGCTTTCACATTTTATATCTCGGAAACAGTTTGGTCTTTTACATTGAAATGTGGAGCGTGTTGAGGGGATGTGCTGTCCATGTGAATTATGGTGTTTAGGTGTTGGAAAATTAATTTGCTGCACCCATATTGCATGACACACTTTACGTTTTGCATATGGCATTTTGCATTGTGGTACTGGCTTCACATTTATAGGGTGCCTAGCATTACTGCCATGGAGGTAATTCGTAGTGGTTAGGTGTCTGACATGTAAACAGGTGTTGAATTATGCCACTCTGATGACTGACACTTTACTTTCTTTCAAGGTGGTGGGTCCCACACTCACACCCATATGTGCTGCCAGCAATACATATAATATTCAGTACTTGTACTCTTATCTTAGGCAGGAATTTACAAGTTGGTGGGAGCACAGGGCTTGAAGGGCCCACGCTGCCTCCAACTTGTGCAACTTTCTGCTTTTCTATTCTATTCTTTCTCAAAAAGTAAGTGATTTGATACCTTTTAATGGACCAACATAGATGTAACAACAAGAACAAACTGCTCTAGCTTTCGGACCAACCAGTCCTTCTTCAGATGCCTAATGACAGTTGTTTAGAAAAAACAATACTTTCAACAGCTAGGTCATGCAGAAAAAACAGAAAAAATCCCCATTGGTTTAAAATACTCATTTAAAAAATACAGATGATGATGTCACAGAAGTTTAACAGTACCATATTACCTTCAGCCAGGAATATCCCAGGGTCAAAGGTGCTTGGTGCAAAACACATACAAAGAATCCCACTGCATATAAATTTAATTGACATAAGATAACACTACTGGAGCAGATGACTCTTAAATCAAGCTATGAGTGTCACAGTGTGTATAAGGAAGTGATTACTGAAAAGCAACCCCCACCCAGATTAAAGACATACTAAGACTGTCTTAGGACTCCAAGAAGTTTCAATTCATGCATTATAGACAAGAAATTACCGGTAAAGTTGTCTTAAAAACATCAGTGCACACTGTATGATGTGTAAAACTTAGCTGGACCTATCTCCCAGCTGTACTGTCCAGCTAGATATCATGCCTCATAAACTTCAAAAACCTCTAGTGTAGTGACAGGGATTTATAAATGATAATTTAAATATAAATTGACAGTATTAATGTCAAACAAAAAACTCATGTCTAGGACCACCAAGGAATTAAGACCATGTAGGCTGATATGTACTGATGTCAATATACACTGAGAATTTAACAACTTGATGTACCAGAAGTGTCTAAGGAATCTGAAAAAGAGATAAAAATGTAATTTCCCTCCTCCTCCTCAAACAAACAATCCTCCCTACCACACACACACACACACACACTCCTAATGAACCTTTATTCACATCAGTCACTGCAATTGTTCCCCAAAAGGAATTCAGCTTGTCATGAAATCCCAAGTAAAAGGGCTCATGTATTCTAATACCTACAGAGCAACAATGTGACACTATTTAACCGTACTCCTATCTGTGTAGTAACATTTCCAAGGATTATGGATAGAATTACAATGAAATAAAACTGCCACCCTCCCAGGATAAGGTAACTAGAAGTAAATATCAAGTATGTGTGCAAGACCAGAGGTCTAACATACCTACATTTCCACAAATCACTACAATATTAGCCTAATGTAAAAAGATCTATCCAGGACCCCCGTGTAAATGAGATCTCGCACTCCAATATGTACAGAGTTAAAAAAATATGTGACAGTCTATGATAACACTCCTGTATGTACAGTAACAGACTAGGTAATCTGAATATGGTGCAATGGAATCAACCCCACTCCTGGGCGAAGACAAAAAGTAAGGAGGAATTAATATTCATTATGTGTGTGAAGTAAGAGTAGTAACACACTGTAACTCCAAGTATCTAAATAGAGACCTACCTCAATGTGACAGCAAGCCCCACACCTGTTATATCACGTACCTCACAACATATACCCACACACATACATACACACACACACCCATATCCCACACATGCTGAAGTCCTATAATATGCCAGTCTGAAGAAGAGGTCTGTAGATATCAGTTTCTGTAATGTCCCATGAAACCTAGATCAACGTTCATCCCATCTGCTACCATATTGAGATGTAAAATAAGTTGAATCTCAAAAGCTCATCTCTGTTGCGTGTTTTCGAGATTTCCTTTTAAGACCGTTACTGACATATCTGAAATTGAGTGGTCAGGCTGGGAGAAGTGGTGCCCCACTGGTTTTTCAGTTTGCTTTGTTTTAATAGTATGTCTGTGCCAGTTCATCCTAATGCAGAGCTGTTGGCGTGTCTCTCCAATGGTTCCATGTCTTTTCCTCGCAAACATTTTGTCGCGGTCAATTACCGTGTGTCAATTTACATCACAATACTTTTCAGCGCACTTACTCTTCCACGCATGACAGTTAAGCGCATATAGAGCCTGTGTTCAGTGCGCATCCATCTACTGCTTTGAATCCGGTGAGTCCAGCTAATGCACGACCAGCATGCTTCCCCCATCAAGCTTATGCTTGTTATTATTTTAATTTTTACGTATTATTTTACTTGCCTTTACTTTACTTTACTTTTACTCCTGGTCATCGGGGGAAGAGACCTCTAATGCGAGTCCGGAGTGAAGGTTGATGAGGCGGCCTTTGCTAAAGTACCAGAGCTGAATGTCGGGGGTCTGGGCTCGGAAATGTGAAAGGTGGACCTTTTCTCCATCATTAGACCCTGTGAGCAGAGTGCAGAGCGCAGGGTTGAGTGTGCACCTTCAGAAAGAAAGGGCAGACAAGCTCAGTGATCGCATTCTCCCAGTCATTCAATGGCACCAACTTCCAGGATTGGGAATTGAGGAATGCAGACTTAGAAGCATTGGCAGGGGACGTGACGCACTGGCTCAGCACAACTGAACAATCATTGAACCGCAGAGTGAGAGACGTCAGTGTGTCTTGAATGCAGCCCACAGGGAACTCATTCTGTGCCCTTTAGCTTGCTACCGTTAGCTTCAATTTCCTCCCTTCTTATTATTTTCTTGGCTTTACTTGAATCTAAGGGAGAAATCGCAGCAGAAGTCCTAGGGAGACATAGCTCTGGAGAACCCTTCTATTAAGCACTAAAACAGATATCTGTGAGAGTAGTTTGCTAGCTCTTGCAGTGCCAATTAGTGTCACATTTATTTTCAATCATGGGGAGAAAGTGTATTTTTGCGATTAAATGTCGCATGCGATCAGATGTATCATGCACTGAAATTAATTACGGTGTAGTGCTTACGATGATATTTTTTTCGATGAAATGTTTGCGATGAGTTGACGTGATACCCTCTCCAACATAACCTGTTTGTGGACATCTCTTGCACCAAATGAAATAAACAACATGTTGTGATGTGCATATATAACTCCCATGTACCTAGAATTGTCTGTTTTGTGATGTAACCACACAGTCCGAGGTGGAAATGAGCTCACAAGTCTTACAGGTGCATTGATTGCAGGGTCGTGTGCCATCATGTGACATGGTATGCTGTTCTGGTGAAAGCTTGCTTCTAATAATTAGGCTGGCTAAATTTGGTGGTTGTTTTAAAGATAGTAGTGTGAGTTCCTTAAAAATACAATTAAGGGTTTCATCCTCACTAAATATTGGGTGGAGGTCTTTAATAATCTTACACAGAAGTTCAAGGTCTGGATGATATGTGACTACTAAGGGTATTCTGTCTGTAGCTGTCTTTTCTTTATATTGAAGTAGTTGTTGTCTTGGTACTTGTGTTGCATGTTCTGTTATCCTGTCAATTTCTCTGGAAGAGTGTCCCTGTTCAATAAAGGTGTTTTTCAACATAGCCAAATATGTATCTCTGTCATCCTCATTTGAACAAATACGATGACATCGGAGTGCTTGACTGTACTTGAAAGATTTTTTTGTATGGTTTGGATGATTACTTTTCTTGTGTAGGTATCTCTGTCTGTCTGTTGGCTTCCTGTAAATACACGTACTGTATGTAAGGTTCCATCTTTAATGGTGACTGTTGTGTCCAGAAAATTAACATTGCTGGTAGAATACTCCAGGGTAAGCTTTATGGTAGGGTGGAGATTAAGTTTGTGATGAAAATCTTTAAGTGCATCTGTGCCCTCCATCCAGATAATGAACAAATCATCAATGTAATGGAAATAAGCTAGTGGTTTATGGGGACAGTGCCTTAAAAAATCCTCCTCCAAGTCTGCCATAAAGAGGCTAGCATACTGTGGAGCCATTTTGGTGCCCATTGCTGTTCCCATAGTTTGAACATAATGTTTACCACTGAAGTTGAAGTTGTTGTGTGTGAAAATGAATTTCTTAAGTTCCCCCACCACTTCAGGGTTGATGTTTTGTTCCGGTCCTTTCTCCTGTATGTATTTAAGGCATGCTGTAATGCCATCTGTCTGTGGAATATTAGTGTAGAGGGATGTTACATCAATTGTCACTAAAATGGTATCAGGTGGTAAATCCTTATAACCAGAAAGTACACACAAAAAGTACGTAGTGTTCTGGATATAACTAACCAGCGGTTTCAAAATGGTCTCTACAAACCCTGAGACCCCCTCAGTCAAGGTACCATTACCAGAGACTATGGATCTTCCTGGATTGACAGGTTTATGTATTTTAGGCAGCATGTAGAATGTCCCTGGCCTGGGTTCAGCAGGGATGAGGTCAGTTAGTTGTTTTCGGACATGGTCTGGAAAAGTTCTAATTAAGTCACATAGTTCATCTTTATATCTTGTAGTGGGGTCACTCTCCAGTTCTCTGTAGTATGTAAGATCTGTTAGCTGTCTGTTAGCTTCATTAATATAATCCTCTATGTTTAAAATCACCACTGCAGAGCCTTTATCAGCTTTTTTGATGACAGTGTTGTGGTTTGATTTCAGTGTCCTTATAGCTCTCTGTTCCAGTGGAGAAAGGTTATAATGGGCCTGTTTTTGCTTAGTAAGGATCTGACCACTGACTTGTTGGTGGAAACAATGAATATAATTGTCTAGTTTTTTGTTACGCCCACTTGAGGGGGTAAATACAGATTTCTTTTTCTTATCCATTAAATTATTACTGACTGCAGTGTCTTCGCTACCAGCTATTTCTTCCTTGCCATGAAATAATTCTTTAAGTCCCAATCTACAGAAGTATTCCTCCAGTTCACCACAAAACAGTATTTTATCCAGTGGTTTTGTTGGGCAGAAAGTGATGCCCTTTGAAAGTACATTTAGTTCTCTAGTAGTCAGTGTGTGGTTGGATAAATTAACAACTGAAAGGTGCCCATCTGTATTGTGTTGTGTTCAGTGACTCCATTATGTTCTTCATGGCTGTTAGGAAGTATGATATGTTGAAGGGCATCCAATTTTCTATTTTTCATAGGCATGGCTTTTCTTAAGGTCCTTTGGTAGTTAATATGTCTCTCTCGCAAGATGTCCTGAATAGGTTCCCCAGACATCCTTTCCAGAGTGGTAACAATTTCAGCAAACTCTTTGTTCAGAACAACATTTTTGGTATATGACATGTGAATCCTGTGATTTCTCAATTCTAAATCTAGATTTCAAAAAGGAAGGAAATTCTATGTAAAAAACTTCATTAATGCATCATTTAGGGTTAAAACACAAAAAGTCAGGAAATTAGACGTTTAGGGTTGCCCTATCCCCCCCCCTCGTGGACCCGCCCATCATCCCGAGATTGACAGCTGACAGGGTGTGTCATTGGGGTTGTGAGGCCTAAATGTCACCCCATTCTTCTTTACTGTGGTTTGTGAATATGATTACAGATGGAATGGGGTGACATTTAGGCCTCCACAACCCCAATATTCCACCATCAACTGTCAATCTCAGCTCAGGCAGGTACACAGAGATAAACAACCTAAGGTCTCAGCCTGACGTTTATATGTTTAACCCCAAATATTCAGTATCAGAAATTTTACATAGACTATACATATATATGTGTGTGTGTATATATATATATATATATATATATATATATTCCTGCAAAAACTTTAATGCACCATTAGGGCTGAAGCATCAAAAGTAGGGAAATACAACCTAGGGCTCCCAAGCCTAAGACCACACCCACAGTGCATGCAGGAACAGGCATAAGGGGTGTGTTTTGGGGTTGTGAAACCTAATGCTCACACCATTCCATGAGTAAGTAAGGTAAGATGGGTACAGCATAGGAGAATGGGGTGAGCATTAGGGTTAACAACCCTAGAACACACCCCTCATGCTTGCTCCTGCATGCACTGTGGGGGAGTGGAGTCTTAGACTTGGGAGCCCTAATGTTGTATTTCCCTACTTGTGATGCTTCAACCCTAATGGTATATTAACAAAGTGTTTTGCAATGAATTTCCTTACTTTTTGAGAAAGTATAGTTGTAGCCTTATTTGATTATGGAAGAGGTAGGAGCACAGGGCCCTTACACTTACACCGAATGTCAATGCTGTAGTTTGGTTGTCTATTTTCCTTCAGAAATAATTTCCTCATGCACTTACTGCTTAATAAACATGTAATCTAATATTATTAATTTCTATACAACTACATTGTTTACTTATACAATAAAAAAGCATTTACACAATTACTTATTGGGTTGTAACAGTGCTGTAGTTACTAAGAAATGTGCTGCTTCTGTGGCATTGACTCACACCTCTTTTACACCCACACTCCTGGCCTGCTACTGCCCAGGTGGGTGGCTGAAGGTGGGGCATGACTACATATCATGCTTTATCACCAATCTGCTGTGTGGAGTGCTGGTGGGTGGCACTGGATACACAGGCAAGGAACCTTCCTTAGCCATTACATGCCCTTCCCACTGGCTGAACGCTGTGACTGCCATAGCATCCTCCTTCACATCAAGCTATCCCAGCCCTCTGACTATACCAGGAGAGCTGGGGGCAAGGCAGTAAACATAGGCAGACCAGTAGTTCCCCTTACTGGAAAATAGCAGTAATTGGAAGACCACCCATGTCCCACAATTCCCCTATCCACACAGAGTGCAGGATCTAGTCTGATCCTGGTCAGTCCATCTGATTGGATGGCTGCTTTTGATCACCAGGCCTGGGAATTCACATTTGGCACATTCCCTGCTGCCTGTGTGAATAGGCTCTAATATTAGATTGCATGTTTAGTAAGTAGTAAGTTCATGAGGGACTGATTTCTGAATGAGAACTTACATCATAGCTACAGTACTTACATACGATAAATGTAAGCGCGTGCAACTGCAAATACATGTTACCTAGGCATTAACTGTGAAAACAGTACCATTATTTCTTAGCCACAATACTGTGACTGTGCCAATTAGTAATTATGCAAATAAAATATTTTTTGTGTACAGTTATATATCAATTCACAATATTAGACTGGATGTTTACTAACCTGTAAGTTCATGAAAAACTGGAATACAGACATGCAACATCATCTGAAGAGTTGCCAGTCAGTGCATTTAACTGTAGTAGACTGAAGTTGCATTGTATTCATATTTTAGTTACCATTCTTATTACACTTTAACATTTTTCTGTGCGATTTATTTATTAGCTTTTGTTTACCGGGTAAGCACACTATATAAGAAATGTCTATTTTCAGGTACGACCCAGGAGATTACAAGAGCATGGTTTACAGAACAGTGCAAGGGAATTACAAGCAATGAGCAGGGTGATACAAATAAACAGGTACAGGATGAACAGATAAGCATACACATCAAGGGTAAGAACAAGCAGCAATAGTTGCATTTCATGGAAATAATACAAGTGCAATTTGTCCCATTTTGAGGTTGGTAAGTGCTGAGGTGAAGGGCATACAGGGTAGATAATTCCCCTTACTAGAGCTCAGAGGGGGTAGGGGACCAGGGTAGCGGAGGGTGCACAGCAGGGTCCCAACAAGGGTAGGGGATACCAAGCAGCCTTGGAACAGTTACAGGCTGAGGTAGACTTCAGGAGCAACCAGAGGGAGCTCTTAAAGAAGGGATGGGTGGGAGTACATCTGATTGTTGCAGGTAGGGTATTACAGAATCTTGGGGCACAAACTGCAAAGGCACGATCACCTGACAGTGTACGAGTTTTTTGAATAAATGTCAGATAGACATAGACAGTTGAAACAGTGCACACTACTTGCATTTATATGTAGTTACACTTGTAAGAACAAATTTTATAATGTCAAAAGTAGAAACATAATAGTTACACTAAGAGATTTTCTGTTACAATTTGCAATAACTATTACATGTGTAGTTGCCCTTATATGAACAAATAACAATGTCAGAAGAGATAGAGTGGTAGTTGCATAATATATTTTTACTGTTACACTTTGCAACAGCTGTTACATGTGTAGTTACACTTGTCAGAATGAAATGATTTCTGCTGAAAGGGAGACTGTAGTAGTTGTACATGTATGCAAGTTGCATAACTACACCATACCCACATGTGAAACTAGCTAATAACTGCATAGTAGTCACATGTAACTACACAGAAGTTACAGTATAGTTACTTCATGCAAATTGTGTGTAACTACTTACACAATTGTGAAACTAGTTAACAACTACATAGTAGTTACATGTAACTACACAGTAGTTACAGTGCAGTTACAGCGTAGTTATACAGTAATTACAGTGTAGTTAAAGACGCTTAAAATAAAGTGTTACCAATATGATAAAGGAAGGGTTGAATGTGAAGATGTGAAAACAACATATAGGTATAGGATTAAACCAGCCAAAGGATGGACATGCATGATTTTAGGAAATATGGTACTGAGGCATAGGATTCTGAAATATTTGGCTGGTTTAAAAAAAAATTGGGATCATATCGTATGCTACAGTATGATTGTGCAGGGAAAACACTTACATGAAATAAGATTGTACAGAATGGTGACAGCATGGATTCGGATATAAGAAAAGGGAGAGAGTTATACCAGCTTAAAACAAGACTCAGAACACCATGAAATCAATTTATGAACTATATCATAACATGATAATAAATATGAACAACTAGTTGACCTGATTTCACCATGACAAAAAGGTAAGAGGGCAGGAAAGAAGTTAAAACATTAAAGATATTGGCATGGATTAGTAAAGGAATAATGCATTACTGAATGCATGTCGTGCTGGGATAACATGACGCCTGGGGTGGTTGGGCATGAGGCTACAGGCTGAGTGCATCAAACACCCCAGAAGTGATGTTATCCCACCATGGCACACACCCTGGAGTGCATTATTCCTATTATACAAATACTCATTATTAAAACAAAGGAAAAAAACATTGAAAAACTGCATTTATGTTAGATTTTTTTGCCATACTTTTAATGGGTAAAGTTGCGTTATAAAAAGTAGTGCTGATTTCTTGTTTTCTTCCATTTAGTTGAATTAGTTGCAGTAAATAAATCAATACAAATGTTATTTATTTATTTATTTGAATTTTGGTAACTGGGTAAGCCCACTGAGACAAAAAGTCCCTTTTTCAGGGGCGACCTTGGGGAGGGTACAAGGGGAGGTACAGACAATACAAAATAAAGAAAGATAAGTGTGCAAAGACACTTGCACAATAGAACATGGAGCACAACATACAGTGGGCCCAGATACCAAAGCAGTTGCACATGGTGCCTTCTGCAGTTACACCAAGCCAAGTCCCAAGTTGCGCCATCAGGGAATATTGAAAGCAACCCACAGTGCAGTGCAAATCCCAATTGTGCCAATGCACAACTGTAATATATGCAGCACAAGTGCATGGGGGTGTGCCCAGGAATATAAGATGCAATGGCATATTTAACTGCAAAACAAGGCGCAAGAGTGGAACAAACACCAAGTTGCTCCAGGCAGACTTGAGCATATAAAAACAGGCTTAAATACACAGGCAGCAGATGCACAACAGTGTGCAGAGAGAGAGAGAGAGAGAGAGAGAGAGGGTGAGAGAGTGCAAGAGAGAAAGAGAGTGAGTGGCAGAGAGGCAGACAGAGTGGGACAGAGAGAGAGAGACAGACATAGACAGATGGATGGACGGACAGAGGGACAGTGCGCCACAGGAAGCCAGGGACAGGCACAGTTACTGAGAGATGGACAGTGGCCCATTCCTAATGGACGCCATAATAAGGGGTGTGAGGAGGCAGGAGGAACACCTGCATGGCCGATGAAGGGCCCTGCGGCAGTATGCCCAACACAGGTGGTACAATACCAGGGTCATGTTTGAGAACTTCAGTGACACGAAAATAGTGGTCTGGTACCGCCTGAACAAGGCAGTTCTGAGACAGCTATGTGAGCTGTGCAGTGAGGAGATGCAGGCACTCACCAGACATAGTCATGCCATGTCAGTGGAGACCAAAGTGACTGCTGTGATGTGCCTGCTCAACACGGGCACCTACCAAAGACCCACTGGGGATACCACAGGTATCACCCAGTTGGCCATGCCCCACCTCCTCACCCAGTTCCTCAACGCTCTGCTGCCACATGTGTCGGAGTACATACATTTCCCCAGCACACAGGCAGAGCGTACAGCAAACATGCAGGAGTTCTACTGGGTGGCATGCATGCCAGGCGTGATCGGGGCCATTGACTGCACTCATGTAAGCATCCGCACACACCACCCAGCCCAGAGGGCTCGGTGTACATAATCCAGAAGGGGTATCCTTCCATCAACTGGCAGGTGGTGTGCAATGCCATGGGGCACATCATCAATTTCTGCGCCACCCTGGGAGTGCACATGATGCCTTCATATGGTACAGCTCCACACTGTGCCATAGGTTTGAGCAGGGAGACATCCCCAAGGGCCACCTTGTCAGCAAGTAGAACATGTGCCATTGTGACCATGAGCCATGGGGGGGGTGGCAGGTGGGGAGGGCAGACTGTCGCCATGGCAGAGAGTGAGCATGGGGCAGCACAGCAGTGGACTAACCAAATGTCCCTTCCCACCCAGGCGACAACGCATACCACCTAAGTGCATGGCTGCTCACCCCCTACCAGAGACCATCATCCTCCACAGAAGACAGCTATAATGAGGCATATGCCAGCATGCACAATATCATCATGCATGTCTTTGGCATGCTTAAGTCCAGATTCTGTTGCCCAGATAGGTCAGGCGGTGCCTTACAATACAGCCCATCAAAAGCCTGTGGCATATTCCTGGCCTGCTGCATCCTGCACAACATGGCTATTGACCATGGAATAGTTGCTGCAGCTGAGGAGAGCGACAGTAGCAGGGATGATGGTGCTGAAGGGCTGGAGGGTGGTGGGCAGCCACCCCCTGGAAGAAGGGACCCCAGAGCAGGCAGGAGGCAAGGTGGCAGAGGGACTCAATTGCAAGGGAGCATTTCGGTCAATGCAGGTGGGTGTACAAACACAGTAGCATGGGCATCACAGGACAGCACTCCACACCGTGGCAGGGGTGTGCACAGTGGATGGCATGCAAACACCAGTGTGCACTACACACAGTGGCGCCACTGGCACACAGGTGCATGGCTACACACATGCAGCACTGGCATCCGCTCAAGAAGACACACACACACACACACACATGCATACACGCACACACACATGTTGTGGGACATGGCATGGATCAGAAGTATGACACCAGTGCACAGGAACCACCAGTGTTGAGCAGCCCTCATCACCTCCATGCCACATGTCCCAGCAGCATGGTCCACACACACAGGCCACATGGGGCACAACACACATGCATGCCACTGCATGCATGCTACACCAGCACTGCCCATGTGTGCATGTAGCAACAGCAGTGGATGGCAGGGCAGCAGACAAAGCACTATGACTGTGCAGTGCCATGACCACCACAGCCACATGGATGGCCGTGCCATGGCTGAGCAACAGCTGCGTGCTGTGCATCAGCCCTGGTGTGTGTGCCTGATGCCCCCCCAGGTGTTGAAGTGCAGGACCATGACTGTGTCCATGCAGGGGTGTAGAGGCGCCCAAACAGGCCTTCCCCGAGGGTGTCTGGGATGCTGATGTCAGACTGCGGCATCCGCCATGCTGGATTCACCAGATGCTGAGATCGTGGGGTGGAAAGTGCACTGCGGGGTGTTCCCTGTGCACGGCCATGCCCAGTGCACACCAGTGATGCCAGTCCAGTCACAATGGCACTGGTCATGCGGTCCAAAGCAGTGGTCATGGCCTCCCGCATCTGTCTGAGCTCATCTATGATCTGCACAGTGCCTCTGTCCTGTCGCTCAGCCATGAGATGTACATCATCCCGCAGTGCACGCACCTCAGAGGCAAGCAATGCCTGGTTCTCCACGGATGCCTGCAGTAACCGGGTGTGCTCCACCAGATGTTTGGCATCCTGGGCCACCTGGGCCATCTGTCGTGCTGCAAGGGGTATCTCAGCATGTTGCACAGCCTCCTGCTCAGGTGGACGCTGCACAGTGGGCCATACAGGGGTTATGCTTGTGTCAGGCTCACGGGCAGTGTGTACCGTGCCTTGCTTCCCGGTGTCACCAGCATCTAGCTGTGGCTTCCCAACCATCTGCTAGTCAGTGCCCCATGCCTCCATTGCACCACCAGCACCTCCGCCACCCACACCGGACACAGCGGTGGTGCAACACACGGCAGCCACGCATGGCTGGGGGGTGGCTGTGGAGCCACTGGGACAGCGCTGGGCCCTGATGGTGCTTGTGCAGTGGGTAGGGGTGTTTCCACCACCAACAGCCCTATGCTGTCCATGATCAGTGTGATGTCTTCCTCGGTGTCTGACAACATCCCTAACTGGGTCTCTGCACACAGCACCTCCAGGCTGTTAGTGTCCAGGATCCCAGCAAGGGCTTCATCAGACACCATGTCCAGCATGTCCACATGCCCCACACTGCCAAGGCAGGGCCTATCCCTTCTCCGGATGCCCACTGATGTTGACGGTTGGGCATCCATGTCAGTGTCCACCTCCACCTTGTCCCGGAGGTGTGCTGGTGCTGCAAGACTAGAATAGAGGGTCAGTGTTGCTACATTGTCCAGGGCTTCCCCCCATGGCCACCCCCTACCATGCCCCCCAGCATGCAGATGTTTCCAACTGGCACTGCAGTCCACTGTGCATCCACAGACACACTCACAAGTGGCCAGTGGCACATCAACAAGCATACGCATGCAGCACACACACAGGCCCACTCATACTCACCATGCAGTGAGGGGATGCCACCTGTCTGGAACCCTCCACCGGGCACACCCTTCACCAACGCTAGGCTAATGCTGGGCACCACCAGCTCCTCCGAGGCTGACAGCAGAAGCACAGCTGCTGGGCCACCACCGGTTGTCCTGCGGGATGCCCGGATAATAATAATAATAATAATAATAACTTTATTTAACTGCGCCTTTCTCAAAATCAAAGCGCATTACAATAAAATGCAGAATAAAACATATTAAAACATATTAAAAACTAAATTGGCAACATACCAATTAATCAACATGCGAGTTATCAGCAAAAGCCTTGCTCCATAGGAAGGACTTTAAACCCCTTTTAAAAGGGATGGCAGCTATCTTCTCCTTAATATGCCTCCTGTAGGTGCCGATCTTTTTCTTACACTCCTGGGGGGTGTGATGGTGTCGCCGTGGGTGTTGACGTACTGTGCCACCTCATCTCAGCCCACAATACGCTCCTGCGGTGTGCCCGTGGTACCACTGAGAAGGGCCTCCCTGTCCATGTAGGCCTCATACAGGGCAGTGGTCTCTGATGCCATAAAGTTGGGCCTGCACTCGGATGCAGGTCCCTGATTTTCTGCACCTTCCTCATCTGACATCCTGCCACCTGTGGGAATGCACACCAGTGAGTGTTAGTGACAGCACTGAACGTTACAGCTATCAGCTGCACAGTTGCAGTAGGCCTCTGTTCATCCATGTTCCCAGTCACTTACCTGAAAGGCTGCAATACCGGTCTGTGGCCTGTGCTTTAATGGCTCAACGCATGCAAATGAGGTGAGTGCAACTGTAATGATATGCTAATGCTCACCACTGCACCATGCATTGGCTCATGAGGTGATTTGTGTACCATGGCTGAATATCGCAGACTTGCGCAGTGCATATTTGTGTTGCGTGGCAGCAACTCCGAGGCGCAATACTTGCACAGGTGTGGTGCGCATGCCTGCAGTGCACATGTGCACACCACGTCCCATGGTACAATCATGCAACATGTGTGGACTGCATGATGCATTGGCACTGCACATGTGGTGCAGGTGCGGCTTTGCGCATGCTCACGCACCCTGGCATGCATCCTATCATGCACATGTGCACTGTGCACTGGGTGCTGACCTGTGACCCACGAGTTGCCTATGTGACCCCATGACCCCGCTAGGCCATGGCATAGTGCACATGGCCATCATTTTGCAATGGTCTCACACTGCACATCCTGGCATGCAGCCACATGCTGCTCAATAGCAGTCATTCATATCCTAGCATGCATCCTGCACTTGTGGCAGACACATGCGCTTTTCACCACCATTTACCTTGCTGCACCAAAAACTGTCCATGGCGCAGGGAACTGGACACCGTGCCCTCAACTGGTCAGACATCGAGGTAGTGAACCTTGTGGCTGTCATCCAGCCCTTTGAGGCCCAGCTTTTTGGGTACATGTCCCTGCAGCAGGCCAGGGGCATAGTGTGGCAGTCCATATCATAGGCCTTGGAGAGGAGGATGGGTGTGCCACGCACACCAGAGCAGTGCAGGCACCATTATGGTGACCTGCAGAGGAGAAACCCTGACCGACTCCAGAGGCTGCAGGCACGTGTCCAGTGTGGTGCAGTGCCACAGCCAGGTAGGTGTTTGCATGTTGCATGTCTGCCCTGGCACAGTACTGTAGTGTTAGCATCACTGCCTGGCATGTCCTGCAGTGGGGTACATTGTCGTCCTGCACATCACTGCATGTCATGCTGCTGCATGCATTTCAGCTGTGTTTGTGTGTGGGCCACGAGATGGACAGGGGCATGCCCAATGCACAGCAGGCTGTGTGGTGGGAGGGAACAGCTGGTGTGATTGTGTACTGATGTACACCTCTCTTCTTTCCATTCCCAGGGTTGGAGGACAGCAAGTGGGCCTGGGCGGAGGTGGAGCACAACAAGGTGGCATGCCCTAATGGAGGACAACTGGCTCAAGCTGCACCACAGGGGGCAGGTAAGCAATGTCATGGTCATTCCCAATGTACATGGAGAGTAGCAGTGGAGAGTGGGTGCAGCCATGGCTGTCTGTGCCGTGTGCCATGACAGCTGTGTGTGTCATACAGTGCGTTGTGCACGTCACTGTGGCCCATCTGTTGGACCCATGTGATGGCTGTTGGTGGGGTGGGCATGTGCACAGCTGCCACTGGTATTGCTGCAGTGCTGCTGTTGCAGTGTGCCATGTGGCCACTGTGCGGTGATGCCCGCCTCTCTGCACCACCATGGTGTGCCATGTTTTTGGCTGACGTTGCACCCCCTGAGGGTGCCCATACTGGACTCTCCAAGATTGTGTGCTCATGCTGCCATTGTGCACTGTGGGTGGGCATGGTTCCCTTGGCCATTGTACTGATCATCTGTCCTTTCCCTTGCCATAGATATCAGGTGGCCAGTGGCCCGATGGCCCCAGAGGGTGCAGACAAGGCTCCTGGAGCAGATCCTGCTCATCGTCTCCAGTATGCTTGAAGTGGTTGTCACCATCAGATGCATGACAGCTGCACACAGGTGCAAACAGAGGTGTATTGGGGCATCCAGATGTGGCCGACATTGAGTCAGATGTATATAGCCACAGTTATCCCTGTTGCCCCAGTTCCCTTACAGTATCCCTTCCTGCTGTACAGACATTGTTCCCTGTCCCCATCCATTGTTGTACAGTACCTACCCTGTCCCTGACCCCCTGTTGTTTCTATTGTTGTCCACACATTACTGTTATAAACCTTTTTCACCTACATGCCTGTGTCCGTGTCTGATTTGCAGGTGGCATGTGGAGCCATGCTGCTGTGTTCCAGTGTCTGTCCATGGTGCGTGCACGGGGTGGGGGGCACATGTGGTGCTACTGTGGTTCCCTGCTGTGTACAGTGGTGTGTCACATTTTGGAGGGGGCCATCCCCTGGTTCGGTGGGTGTGCTGTGTGGTTTTGGGGTCTCCATGGGGTGGGTGGTGGTCAGGGGTGGGTGGCAGGTGTGTGTGTGGTGGTGGCACATAGCCACAGTCATTGTTATGGTCATGTCCACACATTGGGGTGGGGACCTCTGCATCCCCCCTGTTAGGCACTCTATCCTGTGTGGTCTGGCACTCTGCCTGGGTCCTGGCTCGTTCACTGACGGGTATGTAGGCTGCCTGTGTGCATGTGGGGCATGTGTGTGCTTGGCTCCATGGTCCTGGGGGTGGACTGCCAGTTCCACATGGCGGTGGGAATGGCAGGGTGGCTGGGAGCTGGGGAGGGCACCCTTGGCAGCCTTGCATTGGCTATTGTCCCCTCCTGTTGCCTGCTGGCCATGCCATTGTTTTGTTCTGAGGTATGGTTCCTGGGTGCCAATGTGTGCACTCGTATGCCCTGCTGGTGGGGGGGGGCTGTGACCACTGTCACTGTGCTTCCCTGGCTGTGTCCCTGGATCTCTTGTATGTGCGCTGCTCCCCAAGCGTTGATCATGAGTCTGCTCTGTGCTTCCCACAGTTGTGCCAACCTTCTCCAGGTTGCACCATGGCACATGTGTGCCATATTCAGCTGAGTTGCACTGGTGAAGTGCAGCCTGTGCAACTTTCCTGAATATGGCACTCATGTGAGCCACACAAGATCTGGAACTGTGCTGCCAGACTCTGCGCCTGCCTTTGGCACATTTCTGAATATCTGGCCCACTATGTACAAGAAGGCATATATAATACAAGACATATACATTATATACAAATAATAGGGTGGCTACAAATGCTGCAATAACAAGTGATGTAGATAAACACAAGTAGCTTAGGCAGGGTTTTATATATATATATATATATGTATATATATTTACATAAATACAGAAAGTAGTTCAAACAGTGCAAAACTGTAAGCAAGTAATTCAAGCAGAACAGTGGACTAGGGTGAGAAGTAGACAGTTAACAGAGTAGGACACAGTGCAGCTGGAGTAACCCCATAAACAACTCACTGGAGGGTTGCAGGGCCAAGTGAGGAAGGGGCAGGGAAGGGGAGCAAGATGAGGCAATGGAGGGAAGGAGTGAGTTGGTTGGTAGGGGTGCATACTTGAGGGAAAGATTTGTGGGATTTAAGAGAATTCTTAAAGGAGTAAAGAGAGGTGTAGGCCAGAACAGTAGAAGGTAGTGTGTTCCAGAGGAAGGGCACAGAATAGGTGAAGTCACTCTGGCCCACTGCTAGGTGGGGTTTCAGGATGGAGAATAGAGGTAGGTCAGTTGACCTTAAGGACCTAGTAGAGGTTTTACGTTGGATGATGTGTAAGAGGCAGGGAGGAGTGAAAGTATGGATGAGTTTGTAGGTCAGGTAAAGGGTAGGGTATCAAAGTCTGGCTTCAAAGGGTGGCCATCCAAGGGAATCAAGGACAGAACAGTGGTGTGTCCTGGCATTAGCACCCAGGCTGAAGCAAGCAACCCTGTGGTATGCTTGCTTAAGTTTGGCAAGATGGGAGACTTGAGCAGAATGGAGAATAGAGGCACCATAGGTGATGAGCGGGAACAATGAGGTGGACACTATGGCAAGTCGGGAGGACATAAAGGTAGGGTAAGAGATACGGTACAGCAGTCTGAGCTTTTGGTGGATGTTCTTGACCATGGCTGAAACATGCATGTCAATGGATAAGTGAGTCCAGTGTAATACCAAGATATTTAAAGATTGAACCTGATCTGGGGGTCACCTCAAGAGGAACTGATCACCAAGAGGGGGGGTAGACTTAGGGTCCAGTGGTAGAAGAGCCTCGGTTTTGTTTTCCTAGTGTTGAGCACCAAGAGTTTATTGAGGAACCAAGCTTCAAGAAGACGGAAATCCTGTTGCAAGTGTAGACTCAGCAGGGTAGAGTCAGAAGAGGACCTGTACAAGATAACAAATAGTAGGGATAAAATTATATTAATATGTATGGGGGGGGGGTCTCTTCCTACACATTCATGTAAATGCAGCCATTGTTTCAGGAGTGAACGCAGCATTTTTCAAGTCAGGAGATGCTCATATCATCATGCCAGAGAACACAGCTAATAGGAAGGAAGGGTCAGATAGCCTGATGGTAGTACCGATATTTGCACTTATATAGGTTCATAACTATCAATGGTCTGTTCCTAACCAAAAGTCTGGATTATTGCATCAGTTTCTGTGCTGTAATGTATGTTCACTCACTCAATGTAAGCCTTGCTGTACTGTACATATTAAAGCATTGGTTTTTCCCTCCCTCTAGGTACATGTAACTAATCCCGGGTCACCACTGAAAAAGGGACCACAAGGTTCCAGTGGGCCTACCCGGTTACCAAAATTTAAATAAATAAATACATAAAACATAGAAGTGGTGGATTTAGGGCTTCGCTTCATTTTCCTTGTACTTTTTTTCTATAAATTGTGATTCACTTGTGATCTTGTTGGGGTATGTGTGGACTGCATACTGTAATTTGCGAGGGAACAACTGAAGCTCTGCCCAAGGGATGACTGGTGGCTCTATGAGTAGGCAGGGCAGTGGGCAGTGATTTGTTTTAATGCTTTTATGTGTAATGCAGTCATCCATATGCTGGGGCTAGATCCGTGATGTTATACCAGGATAACATCATGGATCCAGTCCCAGATGGACCAATCAGAGTCCAGCATTCTTTCATGCCATTGTATAATACAGGATTAGGCAAAAAGATGAATGATTGTGCTTGGAGAAAATATGTATATACATGTAATGCGATATTGGTACAAGAAGCATGGGTAGCAAATTATGATAAACTGCATAAATGGATTTGATAGCTGGTCAGTATGCAGTATAAGAAAAGCTAAGTCTGGGAGATTAAAAGGTGAGTTACTGACTGTTCTAACAACTAAGTATAACTTTAAAGAAGAGAGAACTGAGATGGGAGCCCCCCCCCAGTACTTATCTGTAATGTATGTGTTTCTTAGAATGAAAAACCTGTGCTGATTGTGATAAATACTTATGTGCCATCCTCATCTCCTACAAGTGAACAAATTGCTCAGATTAATATTGTGAGAGACATGTTAATGTATTGAAAGTTATTTATCCAGAAGCACTGGTTGTTTGGGTACTGGATTGCAATGGAAAGGTTTGGTGAAGGATGCCCAGATTAATACTGTGAGAGACATGTTAATGTATTTGAATGTTATGTATCTAGAAGCACTGGTTGTATGGGTGCTGGAATGCAAGGCAAGGTTTGGATGATGAAATGAAGAAACGCTGAATTATTATTAGATGGATGATGTTTTAAATATACCTCAAAGAAATTAAAAAGCCGTGAAAGTAATGAAAGAGGGAAACAATAATGTCTGTATGTAGAGAATTTTGGCTCCGATTGTTAAATGGAAGAGTCACAGGGGACAGGGTTGGCAACATTACATAACCCACAAGGAATGGGGACAATGATAGATATTACAGCTGGGATTTTCAAACCAGTTGACATAGTCACAACTCCAATTTTGACCTGAGACTGCATCTTGTGATACGTGCTAGTACTTTTTCTATTTTTAGAGTTTTGGCACATTTATGGCAGTTTACCTGCCTTACGACCACTTGCATCAGAAAAGCAACAGCAGTGACACCTGAAGTACTACAACAACAAGTGGGCCTGAGCCAACCTTTTTGCAATTTGCTAGGATGAGGGAGAGACATGCTGTTTCTTGGCAGTGTGTGCCTGAAAATCCTGCCCCAGATCTATAAATACTGAACATTTTAACAAGATACTTGAATTTTGGATTAAGAAAAGATTTGTAGTAGTAGCTTTATTTCTATATGACACCATTCCCCTGAAGGATAGGATGCCATTACAACAAAAGAATACAAAAGCTAAAAGAATAAACACAAACAATAAACCATCAGGAGTTCAATAAATACAATAACCACCTTAATCAATATAATTACATAAATATACTAAAACTCAATAAAACTATACAATACATACTTGTATTGTATAGTTTTCTATAATGTATATACAAGCTTGCTAAAATAGCTAGGTCCTGAGCCCCTTTTTAAAAACGTCCACCGAGGGATCTTCCCTGAAGGTCCTGGGCAAGGATTTCCTAAGGGACAGGCCCGCTAGTTTGAATGCCTGATCTCCTGGGGTTTTCAATCTTTCCCTCGGGACCACCAGGTGGCCCTCTCCAGCCAATCAGAGTGGGTGAACTGGGATGTGCAGGAGGTCTGCCAAGTAGGCTGGGCTCAGTGCGTGTAGGGTTTTATAGGTTAACATATATTTATATATAGGTTTGTATAACCTTTATACATTACCATTTCCCCATGGTTCTTAATATAGAGGTGGATCCTGGAGGAGGCAAGAATGTAATAAGATATATGGAGAAGGCAAATTGACAATGACTATAGCAAAACAGAAGAAAATTAAATGGTCCTCTTTAGTTCAAGAGAAAATACAAGAAGTTATGAATAATGAAGTTATCCAGCGATTGGTACATGAAATGGTGGCTCTCAAAGGGAATACTGCATCAAAAATGAGAAGTTTAGAAAACAGGAATACAATTATAGAACTTCTCCATGAATTAACAAGTGTTTTCAGCAGTACTTTGGAAACAAAAACCTATGTATGAATTGAACTGCTGGGAAATATAGGAAATAGTGGTATGACAAAAAATGTCATACTGCAAACAAGCACAAACAAAAATTAGGTAAAGGCATGCAGGATGGCACCAACATATAAGACATGTGACTGCTATAAGAAAATAATATAATGCTTTATAATAATTTGCCAATAAAGTAAAAATGTGAATATAAGGGATAGCTGTGCTGTGATTTTCATGAGACCATTTACTCAAAAACAATAGAAAAGATTTGCAAATGGTGACTTTTGAAACAAATAACCTGCAAACGAATATGGAATCAAACATACCAGCTACAAAATGGCTAGAGTATTATGCTCAATTATACAAATGTTAAATATAGCAAGTAAATAGAGAAAGTAGAACATAGTCCAAGCAAAGCAAAGAAATGGTAAAGTGGGAGGAGGTTAGCTGTCAAGGGGTGAAGAGAAACAGATAAGAACAAAGATTAAAACCTAGCAATAGCTATATTGAAACTCTTCTTATCACTTTTCCCTCCTTCCTCTGAATGGCCGTCCTCTCCCTGACACCCCTGCCTTGTCATTCTGAGATCCTCCAGGGCTTACTTGCCAGTTTCTTCCCTGCTAGGGCCAGGTGGGCTCCCCAACTCCTGGCAGTGCATAGAATGCAGTTCCCTGACTTGGCCTGAATAGTCAGGTGTGTGGCCTGTGGATGTCTGGTGTCATCCTGCCAGCCAGGAGTTTTCTCTTTTTCGCCCCTGGGAGACGCAGCATGCAATGTCATCACGATGTGCGTCACATACTCCCGCATGACAGGCATCAGTGACTTGCACCTCCCTGCCTTCTTAACAGTTCCAATCTGCCTTTCCTTTAGTCTTCACTATGCACCAGGCATTCACTGGGCTCTGCAATGCCCCCTTGAAGGAGGACAGATGTCCTTCAGATTCTCACTTCTCCTTCTCCTCCTCCTGGCCAGCCTTCTGACATTTCATGTTTGCACCAGAACCTGGGCTGTCAGTACCAAAAGTAGCTTTTTTAATTATTTTTAATGTAATGTTAAAGTGCAAAAGCAGACTCAGAATGATGACAATAATGATCTTACAAGACAGGAGATAAGGAATAATTTAAAATAGAATAAAAAAAAGAATACATTAGGTACAAATTTTCACTGCGGCATACACTGCTACTTTAGTTTATGACAGAGTGCCTGGATTTAATGTATTTTACTTTGCAGTGTAATGTGAAGGAAATGCAATTATAATATATTTCTGTTACCTAGGGAAGCTATTTGTCCTTTCATCCTAGAACATATTCACACCCTAGTGTTATTTCTAACCCATAAGCCTTATGTAAACTCTACAGTTTTGGAACAGTAATGAACAGCAGTCCAACAGGAGTATCTGGAACTCATTCTTAAAATATGACATGTGGTATGATTCAATGATGTATGATCCCTTAAGGGTTTCAGCAAATATAATACACAGCACACCTATTTAATAATCCATGTTAAGTCTTGAATAGACAAGACAAACCAGAAATGCTCCTTTTTAATGTCACCTTTATTCAACTGGTGGATAGAGAAAGCGTTTAGTAATTCTTTAACTTTAATACATAATAATTTGGTATTCAGCTAACTCACCTAAAAAGTGAATTGTGCACATACTGTGTACCAAAGGCTTTCTCTTACTAGAAATATCTTTCCAGTGGACTGGAAAGGTAATGAACAGCAACCACCTAAACAGAACTGTCAGGAACTCTTGCTTAAAATATGACGTGTTATGATTCAATGATGTATGAGCCCTTAAGGGTTTTAGGTAATATAATATGTATCACACCTATTTAATAATCCATTTTTTAAGTCTTGAATAGACAAGGCAAACCAGAAATGTCCCTTTTATAAGGACACCTTCATTCTATAGGTGGCTAAAGAAAGCCTCTAGTCATTCTTTAATATTTATATAATTTGGTATTCAGCTATCTTGCCTAACAAAGTGAATTATGCACATACAGTAGACCAAAGGCTTTCACTTACTAGAAATATCTTTTTAGTGGACTGCAAGACCCTATCTTCATCAATTGCAGTGCACTTGACCAACCCTGTATGTAGTCCCCTCCTCCTAGCACTTTATAGTGTACCCCTGCTGATAGTCTACACCTTACCCTCCTCGTTATTACTTCATGCTTTACTCAGGGCATTGTTGTCCTGTATGGTATATCAATACGTGCTGTCTCCTCTCCCCTCCTGATTGTTTTACCTTGCACTGTGGGGTACACTTTGTGCATATCTTTATGCAAACTTGTACGTTTGTATATACTAGCCTTTATTTTAGGTGGTAGCTTTGCCTCTGTATTAGCTTGTAGTTTGCCTGTATGTTAGCCTGTTTGTATTTTGGTCTGGATATGTTTGTTTTTTTACTTAGTCCCTCCCCAGAACGCTTCTGGAAACAAGCTGTTTGCAGCTCATGTTGTCTTTAATGGTGCAACCTTGTTCAAATAAATAAATACATTGTATATGATGTGGTACTGTACTGATAAAGGATTTTGCTCTTTAATGTTGCATTGAGTCAACTGGTAACAAACTCATCTCTGGGTCACATGGTTTTAGGTCTCATATAGTACCCATGACACTTGCTCATATCGCATTCTCACCCTAACGCTGCACTGTATACTACAAGAGTGCTGCACTGGTGAAAGTGCCATTCATGAGATGGGACATTAAATTAGGGTCCATCCTGCCCATCTATGGTGGTTTCCCAGATGGAAACTAAAGATCGTGGGCTCAATTTTTAAAGATCCCTTACAGCAATGCAAGTTGCATCACTCTAGGGCAGTGGCAAACTCTGGGTGTGTCAGTACCCTCTGCCCAATTTTACAATGAGGGTCCCTGTGCCAAAATCTCAGGAGTTACTGCAGCCACAGGCTAGCACCAAACATGTGGCACACCTGTGGGAACTGCCACAGGGATCCACCCCCCAACCCGGTGCAACTCTAGAGGGGCTGGGATGGTTGGGGGGTGGTAAGTCTGTATGCCAGGAGGGGGACAGGGACAGAAGGGGCATGAGGATGCCATGGGGGTCAGAGAGACTGCAAGCATAGCAGGTTGTGATGTGGCACCCATAGGTAGCCAGCTCACATAAGCCTGTAGGCAGGAGGCAGCCTGCCACAACATGGGAGGATGGGTACGAGGAGACTGTGGCAGTGTCCAGAGATGTTACCCCCACCACTGGAATCCCTCACACTGCATCTTCAGCTTACTGTTTACAGTCATATGTGAGGTGACTACCTATGGGGCAGCTGCCAGGTCTGTGCCATCAGGTGCCATGTCAATGTCTGTCCCTGGACCATCCCAAGCAGTCCCATCCCATTGGCAGTATGGCTCAGCAAACGGCACCCCCACTGGATGCCACATCACAACCTGCTATGTCCACAGTCCATCAGACCCCCCATGACATACCTCTTGCCCCAGCAGCCCAGTTTCAGACCCCATCCCCCTTCACCACAGTGTGTGGCATTGGTGCACATCCCTTGGATCACCTCCTGGTTGGTCTAAGTGGAGGCCCTTGTTGCATCCATGGCGGGCCTTACAGAATCACAAAAATGTGGATGTGTAGCCACACCATGGTGCAAGACCCTTATGACATGACACACCCTGATTTCAGCTGCAAGGCTAGCACAGTGGCACTTTGGCGCAATAGCACCCCATTTTGACACAGACTGCATTCAAAAACAGGGTTGCCGCATATTTTGATGCAAGGTTTATGTTTGATGCAGGCACCTTACATCATGCTCTGGGCTTTGCAGACTGAGCCCCTTATTTTAGTTTTTATGAGTAGGAAATATCCTCCATTTCCATGCTAACAATCCTCCTAGCCAAAAAAAGTTTATAGTTCAATTACCCATGTTTGTGTTGATCAAGTGCTTAAAGCAGCAATTCATGCTAAAAGTTTATTGATATACTTAAATATTACATGGTTGACCCTAAGTTCCTGCAATGTTACACTTGCTGTGAAATCCTGTTACCCATCCCGAGCAGTGGGTAATGGATGATTGAAAGCCCAGTTACTCAGTTATCCACTCCTAGCAGTGGATAACAGTAATAAACAAGTCAATTAACACTCTGTTACCCAACCCTGAAAGACACACTGGTACCTGCCTGCAAAGGTAAACTAAATGCAAGCTACCTGTAAAACCACCAAAGTAACTCTGCCACTCCCCACTGATATTATACATTCTTTCATACCTCACCTGAACCACAAAATCACATGGCTTTGGTAAAAAAAATAACCAACACCTTTAAAATATGTTCAGCTCTTCACGCCTGGTGTTATAGCATAACCTCATATTGCAGCTTTGGAGTTATAGTATTGCCCTGCTAACACTGTAAATGTGTTAATGCTTCAAAACTCTAACACCTTTCAATTGAAATTAAGCCTTTTTTCATCATGCAGTATTTTGTGACATGTCACATACTACAAAGTTACTGCACTGCATCGTGGCAGGATCCACTGTAAATGAAAGGAAATATGTTTAAAACCAAGGTAACTATGATGTTAAACTGCAGTATGGCATGAAAATAGACTGGGATTAATATATTATGTGGCTTAGAATTTGGATAACTGGATTAATTATTATTTTCTGTATTTTATTTTATAATTAAAAGTACGTTTTGAAAATAGAAGAAAAGACAAAAGGCTTAAAGCCTATTAAATCATGGACCACTAGTGATTAGTCACAATTCAGTCAAGTCCACTGAATATTAATTCATTTATGTATTAAACTAATTATGTAATTTAATACAGTATTTTCATTTCCAACAGTCTATTCCACTGTATGACCCTGAGGAAGTTGGATTGTTCCAATGACATGTTGGACACCTACTGTACATATGGTGGAAATGAATACATTTGGAAGTGATTAAGCATGAGTTGAGTCCTATTCCTGTTTTGGTGTTTTGGTCTAAGTAACACCTGAAAAGTAGCATTGCCAAGGAGGCCACACATTCCCAAACATAAGGAACATCTGGTTGCTTAGTTATGATTAATGCAGGACTGGGATGCATGCAAGGACAGGGCAATATACTTAGACCTTCAGGGGGATGACCTCCTCATAAGTATAGACCAACCTGGGCTGCATGGGCCAAATGTTTTTTTAGAGTCCTCAAAAACAGGAATCCATTAGTGACAGTAGTAGTGAAAGTCTAGCAGAAGTGAAGGAAAGATTGAAAGGATATGACATTTCCTACCATACTTTCATCTCTGTTTGCAAAATCAGATTTTCTGCCTGGACTCACAGATATAGAGAACATTGGATGGGCAACCATGCACAATCAGCCTGTACTGCCACAGAGGGGTTCAAATTACATCAGACCTTAAGAGCAACCTCTACCACCACCATCACCACAGATGGTAGCTAAGGCTGGTTGGGCATGTGGTTGTCCATCTAGTATTTTTTATACTGCATAGACTAAAACAATTATGAAATGTATGCTTTCACTTGCCCCCCAACTTGCCATCCCACTGTACCATGTCACTTACCTGCTCTGCGTTTGTGAATGACCCACCCTCCCACTGCAGCCTCCTTTCTGATAGTAATTTACAGTAATTAAAATGCATTATTTTAATGTCACTAAGTACATTTACATTTCTGTAAAATGTCTGATGCTCTTTGCTCTTCCGTCATTTTTGAATAAACTGGCTCTCTGCTCCATTTTTGCTTTCACTTTGATGTGCACCTGGGGGTTTCTACAAGTGGCTAAATAAAAACAAGCATTTGTCAATGCCGAATGTTGATTGCGTTGGTCTGCTGAGCTCGCTCAGTGGACCTCTGTCACTGGCTCAGTCTGTTTGTCCCGGTGCTGCAGGCTGCTCTTTTGTACGGGGCTGCTGCCTGCATTGGCACCTTGTTCTGCTGAGGAAGAAATCCACAGCTGTCCTGGCAGAGCTCCATTGAGGTGGCTCACTCCCCTCCTCTCACTCGCTCATTCTGTTTTCCTGACACTGCAGGCTGCCCTTTTGTACTGGGCTCCTGCCTGTGTTGGTGGCTTTTTCTGTCCACAAAGAAATCCACAGCTGTCCCGACAGAGCTCCGTTGAGGTCGCTCACTCCCCCTGTCTCACTCACTCCTTCTGGTTCTCCCGGCGCTGCAGGATGCCCTTTTGTACTGGGCTCCTGCCTCTGTTGGCATCTTTTTCTGCCCACAAAGAAATCTGCAGCACTTCAGACAAAGCTACATTGAGCTTGCTCACTCCCCTTCTCTCACTCACTCATTCCGTTTCTGCTGGCGCTGCAGGCTGCCCTTGTCTACTGGGATCCTGCCTGCATTGCTGCCTTCTTATGCCCACAAAGAAACTTGCAGCAGTTACAATACAGGTCCGCTGAGCTCGCTCACTCGCTCGCTCATTCTGGCTTTCCTGCCAATGCAGGGTGCCCTTTTGTACTGTGCCCCTGCGTACATTGCTGCCTTTTTTTGCCCACAAACAAATCTGCAGCAGTCCCAATAGAGCCCCGTTGAGCTCAAAGACTCCCACTCCCTCACTCACTCATTCTGTGTCTCCTGGCGCTGCAGGTTGCCCTTTTGTACTAGGTTTTTCAGGCCAGAAAGAAATATGAAGGAGTCCCGACACAGCTCCATTGAGCTCACTCACTCCCCCTCTGTCACTCACGCATTCTGTCTCTGCCGGCGCTGCAAGCTGACCTTTTGTACTGTGCTCCTGCCTGCATTGCCGCATTTTCTGCCCACAAAGAAATCCACAGCAGTCACAATAGAGCTCCGTTGAGCTTGTTCACTGCCGCTCTGTCACTCGCTCTTTCTGTTTCTCTTGGTGCTGCAGACTGCGCTTTTGTATGGGGCTCCTGGCTGCATTGGCACCTTTGTCTGTCCACAAAGAAATCTGCAGCTGCCCCGACAGAGCTCTGTTGATGTTGCTCAGTCTCCCTCTCTCATGTGCTCATTCTGTTTGTCCTGGTGCTGCAAGCTGCCCTTTTGTACTGGGCTCCTGCCTTCATTGGCACCTTATTCTGCCCACAAAGAAATCTACAGCCATCCTGATAGAGCTCTGTTGAGCTCACTATTTCCCCCGTCTCACTCGCTCGTACTGTTCTCCCACCGCTGCAGGCTGGCCTTTTGTACTGGGCCCCTGCCTGCACTGACACCTTTTTCTGCCCACAAAGAAATCTGCAGCAGTCCTGACAGTGCTTCAGTGAGTTCGCTCACTCCCCTTCCCTCAGTCGCTCTCTTGTTGTGTTTCTCCCAGTGCTGCAGGCTGCCCTTTTGTACTGGGCTCTTGTGTTGGGACCTTTGTCTGCCCACAAACAAATCCACAGCAGTCCCGACAGAACTCAGTTGAGCTCGGTCACTCGCCCCTCTCACTCAGTCGATCTTAATCTGTCCCAAACACTGATTTCCCAGAGTGACCGTGCTATTCTCTGGCAGGAGTGCAAAAACATATTTTAGCCAGGATGTGAAAAATGTCAGCTGTAGTGTTCATAAAGAAGTGTGAAAAAATGCCACTGTTGAAAATGTGTCATGACAATATTACAAATTTGCGAAGTTACAATGGCGCGTGGAATGTGTGCAACGCACACTTGTAACACTGTCAATTGATGGGCTATCATCACCAAAATTTCAACATAGGCATTTTAGGACCTCTGCTCATGAACAGTATCATTGTCATTTTCTTAATCTGTCCAGGACAGTGATTTCCCACAGCGACCGCTCTATTCTGCGTCGGAAGTGCGAAAACACATTTCAGCCAGGATGGGGAAAATGACAGCTGTACTCTTCATAAGTAGGTCTGGGAAAATGGCAATGTTGAAAATCTGGAGTGAAAATATTATAAATTTGCGAAGTTACGAGCGTGCGTGCCAACTGCGCAATGCACGCTAGTAACACAATCATTTTATGGAGTATGGTTACCAAATTTTTAATATAGGCATTTTATGACCTCTACTCATGAACAGTGTCACTGTCATTTTCTTAATCTGTCCTGAACACTGATTTCCCACAGCGACCATGCTATTCAGCGCCGGAAGCGCGAAAACAAATTTTGGCCAGGATGTGAACAATGACAGCTGTACTGTTCTCAAGGAGGTGTGACAAAATGCCAGTTTTGAAAATCTGGTATCAAAATATTGCAAATTCGCAAAGTTACGAGCGTGCGTAGCAACTGCGCAATGCACACTTGTAAAACAGTCGTTTTTTGGATTTTTCCCACCAAATTTGCAACATAGGCATTTTGAGAGCCCACCTCATGTACACTGGCACTGTCATTTCGTTAATCGGCCCCGAAAGGTGATTTCGCGCAGTGACCACGAAATCACCTTTCAGGGTCGAGTAACACCCTGACAGTTCAAGAATTCATGAGGAGGGGTCCCAAAAACCCCATGTTGAAAATTTGGTGAAAAACTTCCCAAAAATGCCCGAGATATGCACTAAAGTTGAAAAAACCCTATTCATTACATTATACAGCTTACTGGCATTTCCTCAGTTCGCGGTCGGCTTTGAAGAGTGCAGACGTGTTCCTGGTCCACCGAAGATCATCGTACCAGACTCCGGAGATAAGCATGGGGTGAGGAGGGTGTGGGAGGCTGGGTGTGCAGTGGGTGGGTGTGGGTTGTGGGAGGGGCAGGGAGACTATGAGGGACCGTTTCCTTTTTTTCAGGTACAAAAAAACAAGAAAATGTTGCGGGACCGTTTTCAACTTTACAGGGGCATGTGGCACACTGGGGTGGGCTCCCAGCATGCCACCAGAGTCTGGCTTTGGGGGACAGCTGTAGCTGATGGGGATTGGCACCCCATCGGCAAACAACAAAATGGGCATATGGCATGCTGGGGTGGGCTCCCGTGCCGCAAAATCTTGTTTTTGGGGAGAGTCAGCTGTAGCCGACGAAGTTGGGCACCCCATCAGCAAACAACAAAAGGGGATTCTTTCTGCCGACAGGAATGGGCACCCGCCGGCAGACAATTAAAGGGGCGTTACATTATGCCGACAGGAAGTGGGCTCCCCCGTTGGCAAATAAACATGGTGGGGAGGTAAATATTTTTTGTGAATATGGCAGCAAGCCACTGCCATGTTCACAAACAATATCAGGGGTCCTACATCCCGCCCTGCAATGATGGGTCACTCCCTCATTGCAGCGGATGGCTGACGCGGCAATGACGAGGCGGCCCCTGATTGCAGCGGCTGATTTTTTAGAAAGTTGTTGGACGCTGGCTGAACTAGTGTCAGCAGCAGCGTGCCATGGCATTGGGGGATGGGGGACAAGCCTTTGCAGGCTGTAGAGACATTGGGCACAACAGTGCCATGCCTCCACAACCTGCTTGTGGAGAAAGCTGATGCAACATGTTTCTTACGCATGCGCGCAATCAACATAATGAGGATGACGGGGATGAACAGTCAACAAAAAGTGAGGAATGTTTAAGTGAGAGTGCCATTTTGTATTTAGAAGAAACTTTATTTATTCTAGGTATTTTAACCTGAAACATAGCAGGACTGCAATCTAAGTTTATAGATAAAGAATTTGTGGGTTTTATTAGTGAAATGGATATTATGTTTTTCCAAGAAACCTGGCATGATGAGAAGCTTCTGGAAGAAATGGCCATAAATGGGTACAGTATTGACCAAGTTCCAGCTATAAGACAAAATAAAATGGGTAGATGGATGGGAGGACTAGTAGCATATATTAAAATAAATGATTATATCAAAATAACAAAACTATATAACTATAAAATGAAACATAGAAGAGGATGATATTGTAATGGTATGTGTGTGTGTGTGTATATATATATATATATATATATATATATATATATATATATGTGTGTGTGGCAAAAAACTCTGTTTAATGCATTAGTTAGGGTTGTTCCACAGCAACAAAAGTGAGGAAATTAGGTATTGGGTTGAAAGCCCTTGGACCCCAACCCACCCTCCCAGCGGCATCAGGATGCACGTTGGGTCATCGGCCCTAACTCTCACCCCATCACATGTGTAAAGAAATAGAGTATAGGAGAATGGGGTGAGAGTTAGGACCGACGACCCAACGCACACCCCGATGTTGGTTGGGGGTTGAGGCTGGTGGGTCCAAGGGGGGTTTTCAACCCTAACACCAAATTTGCTTGCTTTTGTCGCTGTGGAACAACCCTAACTAATGCATTAAATGGAGTTTTTTGCCTCTAATCTCCCTTCTTTTGAGAATGATGACGAGAACTAGTGAATGCAATGCGGCAGCAGGAGTGGGGCCTGCCACATGATGTCTTGTGACATAGTAACAGGAACAACAACACAAACAGAGCGTGAACAGTGGTGCACATGGTAATGCAAGCGTAAATGGTAAAGGAAGCGTTAATAGAAGCATAGCGCAAAGTGGCGCCTGGCGAACAGTGGCGCAAATGAACATTGAAGCATACAAAACGCAACTGGTAATGCAAACAGTGATGGCGGTATGTTTTAAATCTAAATGTTAAGTGTCACAGCAAAAGAACCTGAAGAGAACAAGCGGAAACCTGACATAAGCACGTAAAGCGCCAAACTATAGGCGCACAGGCGCGGTATGCAATTGTAAATGCAAATGGTAAAGTTAACATGAAGAATAATGCCAAAGAAAAGAAAAACAGAAATGGGAACAGAAGCGAGTGCGGAAATGCAAACCGAAACATTCACGGGCACAGTACCGCAATTGCAAATGCAAATGGTAATGGTAACAGCAACAATAACAGCAAAGGAAAGAGAAGTGCAAAAGGAAATATAAACGCATATGGAAATGCAAACCGTAATGTGCACGGGCACAGTAACGCAATTGCAAACGCAAATGGTAACAGTAACAGCAAGGAAGATGCAAAACGAAAGAGAAACAGAAATGCAAACGAAAGGGCTGCTGGAAACACAAATGGCAATGCACACGATGATGCAAACAGAAACAGTAGTGGAAATGCAAATGGTAACAGTAACGAAAACGCAAGCACGAATGACAACGCAAAGGGTAATGCACACGGTGGCGCTATCGGGAATGGTAACACAAACGGGGACATAAAAGCAGGTGGAAACAGTAACTGTAACAATAACAGAAGTGCATACCCTGTTTTTGCCAAACAGGTACATACAGAAATGCAGTGTGTACAAAGAATGTATGCATTGTAATGGGGATCGAAGCTTAAAATGAGCATTGGAAGTACTTAATTGCTAATATCTCAGCAACTGCATGACGTAGGAAAAAAATTAAAATTTCACAAAAATCTTAATTTTCCTGGCTAAGTTTTTGCTATCACGTCACAACAAAAAATCTGTATCTCGTATCGTTTTCGAGATACGAGCCCCGAAAGGTATGGCGTATGCCACCATGTCAGTCTATGGGAAAAAATGTCAACTTCAGAGTATCGTAACTTTCCATCTGTGCAATATTTTTTCACCAAACCACCAAAAGGTACATCTGTGAGATGTTGTCTGCCTTCCCTCCAAATTTGAGCCCAAAAGACTAAACCGTTCTTTTGCAGCAGGGTGGCAAAGAACTCCTGTCATTTTGGCCATAGTCTGGAAAAGTAATGTCGCAATTTGCGAAAGCTTTTGCAAAATTTTGTGAATTTGTTGCAAGTGTGACACTACTTTGTGACACTACTTTTTCCAGAAACTTGAAAAACATACTTCTGGGGTGTTTAACCCCAAAATAAAGACATGGCTAGCATCCTCATGGTCCGACTAGGTGAACACAAAAAGAATTGTGTCCCTAGATGGTCCCAATTTTAAATGCCAAGCATTTTTCTGATCACCAACTGAAAACAAAATGGCAGATATGCCACACTACTAGGGCCATTTGTGACAGTAAAAAGTGCATTTGCAAAAGTGTAGAACTTTTTGTTTACTTTTCCCATTGACTTATAATGGGAACTTGTTTTTTGAATAACTTTTGAACCGTTTAATATTCTTTCACGAAATCTTCAAAAGGCACATCGGGCACCCCGGCCGCACGTTCCCAGAAGTTTTTGGACCGCTCGCACAAACTGTGCGACCTGTAGGCATGAACAAAGAATTCACCAAATACCATAAATGCACACGCAGATCACACTTAATAACTCAGCAGTCGTATATCCGACCAGTACGAAACTTGGCAGATCCCAAGGTGTATGATTCTTGATTGTGCATTCCAAATTTCAGGCAAATCCATTCAACAGTTGCAAAGTTATTAAGGTGCAACATTTGAGGTTTAACACGTAAATGGCTCCTCAACCCTAACTATGGTAGCACTACCGTGCTACCATAATATATATACATATATATATGTATTGTAGTGGTACGGTACTGCAACTATAGTTAGGGTTGAGTACCCCATTTAAGATTAAAGAGTGAAATTTTGCAGCTTAATAACTTTGCCACTGTATAACAGATTTGCCTGAAATTTGGTAGGCACAGAGCGGTACCATTGATCTCTGGATCTGCCAAGGTTCGTAATGGTAGAATATATGGCTGTGGAGCTATAAAGCACAATAGAAAGTCATATTTATGCTTCTTTGTGCATTCTTTGCTCGCGCCTACAGGTCACACGGTTTGTGCGACTGGTCCGAAACTTTCAGGGAAAATGCATCCAGGTTCCCCAATGTGCCCTTCAAAGATTTCGTGAAAAAATATTAAACGGTTCAAAAGCTATTCAAAAAGCAAGTTTTCCATTATAGTCAATGGGACAAGTTAACAAAAAGTTTGACAGTGTCGCAAATGCAGTTTTTAGTGTCGCAAATGACCCCTGTAGTGTCATGAGTCAGACATTTTTTTTCAGTTACTGGTCACAGAAATGCTTGGCATTTAAATTTGGGATCCTCTAGGGACACAATTCTTTTTGTGTTCACCTAGTCGAGCCCTGAGGATGCTAGCCATGTCTTTTTTGAGGGGTTAAACATAGAAACATAGAATTTGACGGCAGATAAGGACCGCTTGACCCACCCAGTCTGCCCATTTCCCTACCTAATGGATAAGCTGCAGATCCTAGTTAACCAGCAGCCTACTTCTTTCTACCCCCACCCCCTAGAATTGCCTTATGGCTGTCCCATGCATGCTTGAATTCGGTCACTGTTTTTGACTCCACAGCCTCCTCCGGAAGGCCGTTCCATGCATCCACAACCCTCTCTGTGAAAAAATACTTCCTGGCGAGGGTACTTTGCACCATGCAGTTTAACAAATGGTTGAAAAAATGGTGTGGAGCACTGGGGTTTGGCTTCATTGGGGACTGGGGTTCCACCTGGAGGGACACCAGCCTATACTGGCAGGATGGTCTGCAGCCTTTAAACTAGTCAAGGGGGGAGGCACTGATAAGCAGCAGGAAAATACCAGCCTCCCCCTACAAAACAGGGTACTAAATGAGAAAAAAGACCAAGGTAGAAAGGTCAGTGGGGGATGCTGCTACAGAAGGTAAAGCCATCAAAAAATAGAGAGCAATGAGTACCAATGCCCGTAGTCTGGGTAACAAGCTTCCTGAATTAGTGGCCTTGATGGAGGAGGAAGATCTGGATATCGTGGAAGTCACAGAAACATGGTACACACAGAACCATGACTGGGACGTAAACATACCAGGATACACTATCTACAGAAGGGACAGGGAGGGTAAAAGAGGAGGAGGAGTAGCTATCTACATAAGAGAAGGAATCAAAGCAACAGAACAAAAGGGTAAACAGGGAGGAGAAGAAGCACTGTGGGTCGATTTGGAGGCAGGCAATGGCACCACAATCCGCACAGGGGTTGTATACAGACCCCCCTCTCAGGGGGAGGAAATGGACAAGGAAATGATAGAAAGTATACTTAGAATGGCAGATAAAGGGGAGATATTGCTGATGGGTGATCTGAATATGCCAGATGTTAACTGGAGTGCAGCTGCAGCTGCCACTTCTAAGAGTGGGGTTATTCTAGATGCCCTACAGGGGGCATGCCTTAGACAACTAGTATTGGAACCCACTCGAGAGGGAGCAATCTTAGACCTGGTCCTCTCAAATGGAGATGGAGAGAGGATCACAGATGTAGAAGTGGGTAGCCATCTGGGAACTAGCGACCACCGAACAGTATGGTTCACAATAAACACAGCAATAGAGTCAAGCCATACAAAGGCAAAAGTACTGGACTTCAGGAGGGCTGACTTTGCCAAAATGGTTGAGTGCCTAAAGAATGCACTAGCAAATGGGCAGGAAGGAGGGGTGGAAGAACAATGAGGAATAATAAAAACTGCCATCACAGAGGTAACAAGCCTTTGTGTGAAGCAAATAAACAAAACAAAACGATGTAAGAAACCACTATGGTTCTCAAAGGAGGTGGCAGTGAAGGTTCAAGAGAAAGAGAAAGTATTCAGAAAGGAATCACAGAAGGAACAGGAGAGAGAAGTGTATCAGTTAAAGCAAAAGGAAGCTGGGAAGGCAGTCAGAACAGCAAAGGCCCAAACTGAGGAAAAGATAGCCAACTCAGTTAAGAAGGGGGGATAACACCTTTTTTAGGTACATCAGGGAGCGAAGGAAGACTAAGGGAGGGATAGTGAGGCTTAATAAAGGGGAGGGGTGTGTGCAGAGGATGACTGTGAAAAGGCAGAGATACTAAACAAATATTTTTGCTCAGTATTTACAAAGGAAGAGGGGGAGGTACCTAAAGCAAACAGTAGAAACACTCTGGATACAGAAGTTGATACCAGCCCATTTACAGAAGAAAGGGTTCTGAAAGAACTCTTAAAACTGAAGGTGGACAAAGCAATGGGGCCTGATGGGATTCATCCCAGAATTCTAAAAGAACTAAGGGTAGAATTAGTGACACCACTGATTACCCTCTTTAACAAATCCTGGGAGGATGGGGTGGTACCCGAGGACTGGAGGAGGGCAGATGTGATTGCCCTTCACAAAAGTGGGAGCAAGGCAGAAGCAGGAAACTATAGACCTGTTAGTTTAACCTCAGTGATAGGGCAAATGATGAAATTACTTCTGAAGGAAAGAATTGTCGAGTATCTAGAGGCCAGAGGGGCACAGGACCCAAGGCAGCATGGATTCACAGCAGGAAGGTCATGCCAGACAAATCTGATAGATTTCTTTGACTGGGTGACCAAAGTAGTAGATCAGGGAGGGGCTGTGGACATGGCCTACCTAGACTTTAGCAAGGCATTTGACACAGTCCACACAAAGATTAATATACAAGTTAGCTAGCCTGGGAGTGGGTCCCAAGATGACAGCCTGGGTAAAAATTGGCTGAAGAATAGGACACAGAGGTAATAGTAAGTGGAGTCCACTGTGAAGAAAGGGGTTACTAGTGAGGTACCGCAGGGTTCAGTATTAGGACCGGTCCTCTTCAATGTCTTTATAAGCGGCATTGCAGAGGGACTGGAAGGAAAAGTATGTCTCTTTGCAGAGGACACAAAGATCTGCAACAGAGTTGATGCACAAGGTGGGGTGGAAAGGATGAAAAGGGACTTGGCAAGGTTAGAGGAATGGTCAAATGTGTGGCAGCTTAGAGTCAATGCTAAGAAGTGCAAGATAATACACCTGGGACACAAAAACCCAGGGTACACAATGGGGGGTGAGATACTAACAACAACAAAAATGGAAAGGGACCTGGGGGTAGTCATATCAGATGACCTAAAGGTGGGCAAGCAATGTGAGAGGGCAGCAAGGAGGGCTGGGGGATACTGGGATGCCTAGGGAGGCATCACCAGTAGAAAACAGGAAGTTATTATCCCTCTGTACAGACAGCTGGTCAGACCCCATCTGGAGTTCTACGTGCAGTTCTGGAGACCCAGTCTTCGCAAAGACATAGACAGGATGGAAGCTGTCCAGAGGAAGGCAACTAAAATGATGCAGGGTCTGCACTGGAAGACATTTGAAGAGAGACTTAAGGAGCTTAATATGAGCTTAATAGGAGCTATGTATAGCCTCGAGGAAAGGAGGGAGAGGGGGGACATGATAGAAACTTTCAAGTACCTCAAGGGAATCAACAAAGTCCAAGACGGTAGCATCTTTCAAAAAAAGACGTGTGCAAAAACAAGGGGGCACAATTTGAAGATAGAGGGGGTGGCTCAGAGGTAATTTAAGGAAGTATTTTTTCACAGAGGGTTGTGGATGCATGGAGCGGCCTTCCAGAGAGGTTGTGGAGTCAAAAACAGTGGTGGAATTCAAGCATGCATGGGACAGTCATAAGGCAATTCTAGGGGGTGGGGGTAGGAAGAAGTAGGCTGCTGGTTAACTAGGATCTGCAGCTTATCCAGTAGGCAGGGAAATGGGCAGACTGGGTGGGCCAAGCAGTCCTTATCTGCTGTCAAATTCTATGTTTCTATGTATGTTTCTATAATGCAGGTAGTTTAATGCTCATTTTTTTTTTTATGAACTTGTTTATTGAATTTTCTCATACATATCACAGATATAACAAACAAGGACTTACACACATTCATACATACCAGGGCATACCTCCGACCCCTCAGCCCAAAACTGGCTGTGGATACTATGTACATCTAAAACTATGTACATACACAGCTACAGTAAAAATTCCTATACCTCTAATAGGTTATCTGACAGGTATCTAACCTGGAGGATAGAATAGGCCTTAATTTAGCTCAGATATATAAAGCCTAATAGATGATTGCCCACCACCACAGATATTTAGGTTATCTTAGCAACTCCTGCTAGGGTCAGATAAACAAAATGCAGCTGTGTCCCTAGAAAAGAGAGAGAGTCCCCTCACCCCTTTCTAATCCGCAGATCTTTATATTCCTATCCTATATATAGCCAAAGGTACATTTCAAATTATTTGCAGATTCTCAAAAGAAGAACATGGCAACTAAGCCAATCTTCAGACCATTATTCATCTACTAATCTCACCCCAACAGACAGGCCCCCTCTCCGGGCGCTTACTAGTTGTATAGAATAAACAGCTTCCAAAGCCAGCCACCTTTTCTTATATAGTCCAATCTTACCCTCACCCAACATCTGCCTTTGTATCATTCCCAGGGTTCTCATAAGATCCCCACCCATTGGTCATATGTATAGGTAAGGCTGTCTTTCCAGTGTTTTAAAACAAAGGATTTGTCGAGGGCCATGAGCAAGGAAAGGTGGTATTTGGCTATAACCCCTGAAACCTGAGACAGGTCCCCAAGCATGCAGATTGCAGGTAGTTTAAACTCCGAATAGTCCAGTATGGGGTCCATGTTCTGCTTCATTTTAATCCAAAGGGGCTGAATCTTAGAGCAATCCCACATCACATGCAATACATCCCCCTGCTTCTCACCGCACCTGAAGCATAGGTCTGTCTGTCCGAGGTTTCTCGCACATAGCTTTGCCGGAGTATAGTACATATTAGAAGAAATAAACAGTTGCATAATCTTAAGTTTAGGTATAGTTATATACAGTATTTACAACTTTTCCATACAATCTTCCAGTTAGGCCTTAGGAGAGACATGATCTTGTCCCAATATGGGATTTGAGTTGGGAAGCTTGAGCCCGCAAAATTCAAGAGCACCCTATAAATTTGGGAGATGGGCTTATTTGCAAGATCCACCCCATTATTTTTTCCCAAGTAAACCCGTTTATATATACAATGCCTGTCTAAAGCCCACAGCCAGGTCTTGCAAATGTAAAAGTATGTCGTCTGCGAACACAGGCAGTTTAAGTTCTTCCCCCCAAATTTTAATTCCCTGGACCCTGGGATCTAGGTTAAATGCTTTTTTCACCCTGCTCAGCAGATTAATAAGTTGCACCTTCTTAAAGAAATGCAATCCCTCACATTGAGGTGGAAGAACCACACTATCGTCATGTATGCAATCAGACAACTTAAGGTCCCATAACTGTCTGGCCCATTGTTTTGTAATAATTTGACCACCTAGTTGAAAATTCAGGTTGCCTAATATCGGTTGATCCTGTGCTTTCTCTTGCCCCCTCCTCTGTGCTGGCGTTAGAAAGGACCACCATGCTTTAACCATTTTTCCTATTGGAGTCAACTTCCCTTTTTTAGGAAGCTTCTCTGGTGGGAAAAAAGCAGTGCTTCTGGGGAAACTCTCAATTCTTTTAAGATCTGTCTCTCTATATGAAGCCAAGTTGGCACATATTCCCCCCACCCATCCATTCCACCGTCCCATTATTCCTAGCTGCCCTGCCACATAATATAATTGAAGATCCAGCATCTTAAAACACCCCTATATCCTGTGGAAGACGCAGGACAGTGTGTTTTTTCCTAGTGGGCTTAGAATTCCATAGAAAGCCAGATAGCAACTTTCTGATTTTTATAAACCAGGACTGAGGGAAAAGATATGGTGCCAAATGAATCGGGTACAATAGCCTAGGCAATAGATTCATTTTGACCATTCCTAACCTAGCTGTAAAGTTCAGTGGAAGTTTATTCCATCTGAGCATGTCACCCCTGATTGCAGTTAATAGTTTTTCCAAATTAATCTCTGCTCCCTCCTCTACATTAGGAGTAATCCATATACCCAAGTATTTGATTACTTTAGGGGCCCAGTGAATCTGGAGTGGCTCGAAGTCTGCCCTGAAAGTGTGTGTGTGGCGTAAGGGGGAGAATTTGTGTTTTGTTTAAGTTCAGTTTATAATTCGAGACTGCTGAGTATCTTCGTATAATTTCCAATGCCTGTCTAAAGCCCACAACTGGGTCCTGCAAATGTAAATGTATGTCGTCCATGAACACAGACAGTTTAAGTTCTTCCCTCCAAATTTTAATTCCCTGGACCCTGGGATCTAAGTTAAATGCTCTTAACAAGGGATCTAAATAAACATTGAACAAAATAGGGGAAAGGGGGCATCCTTGCCTAGTCTCATTCCCTAATTTAATTTCTTGAGATATGTATCCATTGCATAACACCCTGGCAGTAGGGGCTGCATATCAATTTTTAATTCCCCAGAGAAGGCCTTCCGGGAATCCCATCCTCTCCATGATGGCAAAAAGAAAGGTATGAGAGACCCTGTTGAAGGCCTTCACAGCATCTAAAGAGATCAGGGCCATAGGTATCTGGGAGTCCAGCGCATAGTTTAGGATATGGTGAAGCTTCCTTAGTGCATCATGAGCCCCCCTACCCAGCATAAACCCTACCTGTTCCTGACTAATTAAACTTGGAGCAACTTTCAAGATTCTATTAGCCAGGATCCTTGTCAGGATCTTGATATCCTGATCCATCAGTGGTATCGGTTTGTAGTTGTCTGGAAGCGCCTTTGGCTTATCCGGTTTTGGGATGAGGGTAATATATGCTTGGTAAAGTGGGGAATGAGATACCCCTGCTTGCATTATCCTAGTAAACATATCTTTTAGAAGAGGAAGTACTGTTGAAATATGTGTTTTATAAAACTTGGCTGCAAGGCCATCAGGCCCCGGAGTTTTACCATTCGGCAATGATTTGACTACCTCTAAGATTTTCCCCTCACTTTTTGGAGCTGCCAGCCCTTGTACCTGTGCCAAATCTAAAACAGGGAGAGGTATGTTTTCAAAAAATGCAGGTATTTCTGCCCCATTGTCAGTCACTCCCCTTGATAAATCCCTTTATAGTAAGTTGCAAAGGCATCAGCCATTTTTTTGGGGTCAGTTATAGTTTCCCCTTCCACTTTTATTAAGTTTACCATTTGTACTGCCTCCCATTCTCTCACTCTAGCCGCTAATTCCCTGGACCCTGGGATCTAAGTTAAATGCTACATCCCCCTGCATTAAATACTTAGCTTGAATTTTCTCCAACCAAAAATCCACTTTGGCATAAATCAGTTCTGCCATCACATCCCTCAGGTCCTTAAGTTCAGCATCTAATTCTGCACATGACCCTTCTAAGGGTGCGAGAGAATCTATGGCCCCTAGGATAAACTCCTCTCGGGCTTGTCTGAGTTTGTTTCTTCTCACTGCATATCTCTGAGCTACCCCTGAATAAAGGACTTTACAGGCTGGCCAAACTATTTGCTTATCCTATAATGTTGGTAGTTGGACTTGAATGATCTCTTTAAGAGCATCCTCTAGCTTTCCCTGTAGTTTGGTATCAGTCAATAGAGATTCATCCAATCTCCATCTATATGGCTTGGGCGGAGAGACTTTTAGCTCCCATGTCATCTGTATTGGGGAATGATCAGATAGGATTCTACTATAAGTAGCGGTTTCCTTTATTCCCACCAAAGCTTCCTTATTAACCAGGAAAAAGTCAATCCTGGAGTGCAGTTTGTGGGCCCCTGAGAAAAAAGCATGCTATTAGATCTCTTACCGTGTAGACAAGCAGGGTCCTCCAATGCCATAGCCTCTAAAAAATGACCCATGGCCTCCTGCGCTCTGGAAGGAGGTTTTTTTAGAGAGTAGATTCCTATCTTCCCAATTATTTAGGCACAGGTTCCTATCCCCTGTTAAAATGATTGGGTGTGCTGGCAACCCCACTACATCTGCCTCTAGTGAGGCGAAAAAATCCGGGTTAGGGGGTGTTGGGCCATAAATGGAGGCAATTGACAAGTCTGAACCCAGGATAGAACCTAAAAGAAAAATTCCTTTGTTGTCCCCTCTTGTTACCACCCTCTTTACCACATATGGGCAAGCCTTCCGCACCAGAATAGCAACTCCCCCCAAAGCAGTTGTGTTTCCCACTCCAAATACCTGACCCACCCACAGTTTTTTCAACAGATCCAGTTCCTCTGATAGAAGATGAGTCTCCTGTAAAGTCACAAGTTGGGCCCCCATTTGTTGGATATGTCGCAGAATTGCCAACCTTTTTCACCTACCCCTAAGGCCTTTAACATTCCAAGAGATCATTTTAATATTTAACATTGTATATGTATATATCCTCCCCTGTTTATTACCTCACTAAGATCTGCCACTGTCTTGTTCCTAGCTAACGGACTCTCTCTCTTTTCTTTCCCCCTACTCCCCCCTCACAAATTCCCGATCCTATGATCACCCTCCTAGAAAAATAGCAAGCCATGAATGAGCAAGTTCCCAAGTGTCCCCCTGGTCCCCCCTCAGAGCTCATATCAGAGATTAAAGATAATCCCATCCTTTCAGTATCACCCTACAATGCCCCATAATTTAGCTTCTCCAAAGCACCAAATAACCTCCTCTCTCTCCTTCTCATAGCCCCTTTATCCAAAATCCCTCCCCTCTTTGTATTTCCCAAAATGCTTCGAATTTCTCTTCCCTATGCCAGTCCCCTCGTACAACGCCAAAAGACGAAAGGAAAAAACAGCAGACTCAGGGAGATTCCGCCACATTCCATCCCTCTCCTCCATAGCAGTATGAAAAAGGAAGGGGGTTAGCTCAATGGCTGAACAATAAATTAATAGTACTAGAAGTTGTTTCTTTTTCCCCTCTTTTTTTCCTCTTTCCCTTCTTAAAAAAAAAAGGAATAAGATGGAGGGGGGATACATTCCTATTGGTCTCACAAATTATAGATATTTTCAGGCAATCCTGCCTGATTATGTTTCAATATGCACTAATATATTTTTTTTTAAACTTCTTTATTGTCATTTTAATATCCATTAGACAAACACACATAGAAACTCGGGTATCTCCTGAGCCCACACCCCAAAACTGAGTGTAGTCACTATATACAATAATAACTATGTACATACACAGCTGCAGTAAGTATCCCCCACCGGCAACATCCACACTGTACTAGCTTATACCATAGGAGACATCTTATGTCTAGAGAGCTAACTTTTACACTTAAGCATCAGTTTCAAGAGATGTCCCCTCATATAGTTAAAACAGTTTTCTTCAGGGTAGCAACACATTGGGGTAAAACCCTGCAGCTGCGTCCTTAGGGAAAAGAGAGTGTCCCCCCCACCCACTATCATTTGGCAGATCCTCTGACTCCCATTGAATAATCTCAACAATAATCAATAGGAGTGTACATAGCCTCCTGCAGTGGAAAGTAGTTAAAATATAACCCACTGTTATATCATCTACTCCCTATCCATAAGTCTTAAACTAAGCACTATCAGACAGACAGACCTGTGTTTGGGCACCTTTAGATTGTATTGAGTAAACCGCCTCCAGGATCCTCCACCTCTTATCATAAGTTCCCTTTCGTCCATCCCGAAGCATTTGTCTCCTGAGCCTATCAAGCATCTTCAACAAATCTCCCACCTACTGGTCATATGTATAGATAAGGTAATTTTTCCAATGCCTCAGGACAAAAGCTTTAACTAGGGCGGACATCAAAGATATGGGGTGCTTAGTAAGTACGCCTGGAATTTGAGTCATATCTCCCAGAACACAGATCTCCGGCAAAATAAAGTCTGTATAATTTACCACGGGGTCCATATTTTGTTTAATTTGATCCCAGAGGGGGTGAACTTTAGGACAATCCCACATTACATGTAATATATCCCCTGAGTTCATGCCACACCTAAAACATATGTCTATCTGTCTAAGGCCCCGAGCACATAGTTTAGCAGGGGTATAGTATATATTAGAGAATATAAAAAAGTGCATAATCCTGTACTTAGGTATAGGAATATACCCACTGTTCTTCCAAATTTCCTCCCAATCAGGCCCCAGGGGGATATTCTTTTTTTCCCAGTATGAAACCTTCTCAGAAACATCCCCACCTAGAAAATCTAATAGGACCTTATATATATTAGAGAGGGTTTTTTGCAGATGGCTAATTTCCTTAAAGCTATCCCAGGTAAACGGGGTACCCTGAGCGCCACTATTCTCTCTCACCATTTTTTGCACCATTTTAGTAACCTGTATCTTCTTAAAGAAATTCATATTCTTGCACTGAGCTGGGAAGACCATCTTGTCTTCTACTATAAGATCTGCCCAATTTAAATGAGATAATTGAGGAGCCCATTGCTTTCTAATTATTTGACCCCCAATAGTCATATTGGGATTACCCAATATAGGTTGCTCCCTGAAGCCCTTTTGAACTTTTTTCTGACTCGGAGATAAGAGAGCCCACCAGGCCAACACTGACTTATATATTGGAGTTTGCGTTCCCTCATCCGACAGTCCTTCTGGATTGGAGAAGAGCACTACCTCTGGAGAAATACCCATGTCTTTAAGAATTTGTCTCTCAACGTGAAGCCAAGTTGGTATATATCCCCCTTCCTCCGGCATTCTATACCACCAACCCATTATACCTAGTTGCCCAGTGACATAATATAAATGGAGGTCTGGAATTTTGAGACCCCCCATATTATGAGGAAGCCGTAAGATATTATATTTTCTCCTAGGGGGTTTAAAGTTCCATAGAAAGTCAGAAATTAGTTTTTGCACTTTAATGAACCAGCACTTTGGGACATTACACAGGGACAACTGTATTGGATACAGGAGTCTAGGCAATAGATTCATTTTAATCAAACCAAGTCTAGCAGTCAAGTATAAGGGGAGTTTATTCCATCTAGTCATATCTGCTTTAACTACTGACAGCACCTTGCCTATGTTTGCTTCCACTCCTTCCTCCACATTAGCAGTGATCCAAATGCCAAGATATTTAATCCTTTTTGGGGACCAATTCAGTTGTAAAGGTTCAAAATCCACTTTATAGGTAAATAAGGTGAGAGGGAGAACCTGCGTCTTACTCAAATTTAACTTATAATTCGAGGCCATAGAAAATCTCTTTACTATTTCAAGTACCCTATTAAAGCTCTTTGCTGGTTCCTGCAGGTGCAACAGTATGTCATCTGTGAAAACAGAGATTTTCATGTCCCACCCCCTGACCACAATCCCCCGTACCGCCGAGTCCATCTGGATTGCTCTTAATAGGGGTTCCAGATATATGTTGAACAAAATTGGTGATAGGGGACATCCTTGTCTGGTCCCATTATCAAGGCAGAACTCCTTCGACAGGTAGCCATTGCAGAGAACCCTAGCCATAGGAGCAGCATAAAGATTTTTAATGCCTCCAAGAAGGCCCTCCAGGAAACCCATCCTCCTCATGGTTGCAAATAGAAAGGCATGAGAGACCCTGTTGAAGGCCTTCTTGGCATCTAACGAGATTAGCGCCATGGGTAACCTAGAACTAGAGGCTTTGTTAAGTATATGATGGAGCTTCCGAAGGGCATCATGTGCCCCTCTACCCGGCATAAACCCAACTTGCTCTTGACTGATTAGCATAGGGAACATTTTTAAAATTCTATTGGCCAATATCTTCGTCAGCAATTTAAGATCCTGGTTCATCAAAGCAATTGGTCTATAGCTCCCAGGGAGTTCTTTGGGCTTATCTGGTTTTGGGATAAGTGTAATGTAGGCCTGATATAGCTGTGGGCGTAGGACCCCTTCCTGCATAATATTTGAAAATATTTCTTTCAATAGGGGCAATATAGTTGAAGAATGGGATTTGTAAAATTTTGCTGATAGACCATCTGGTCTTGGCGTTTTGCCATTTGGCAAAGAATTGATCACCTCTATTATTTCAGACTCCAATACAGGAGCCGCCAATCCTCGGGCTTGCTCTTGATCCAATCTAGGTAACGGTATACTCTCCAAGAACCCCCAAATATCCGCCTCTTTAGTGGGCACACCCCCCCTGATAAATCTCTGTGAAATAGGTTGCAAAGGCATCACCCATTTTCTGTGGCTCTGTTATTAATTCCCCTGGAAATTTATCAATGGAATCGTACGAGCAGCATCCCACTCTTTAATTCTATTTGCAAGAAGTCGACTAGGTACATCCCCCTGCACTAGACATTTAGCTTGAATCTTTTCAAGCCAAAAATCTATCTTACCATAAAGGATGCTCGCCATTTCATCCCTTAATTCTTTAAGCTCAGTGTCCACCCCCTGGGAAGAGCCCTCTAGGGGAGCCAGTGAGTTGATAGCACCCAATATAAATTCTTCCCTTGCTTTTCTCAAACTATTTCTTCTGCCTGTATACCTCTGGGCTATACCAGCGTATAAAACTTTACAGGTGGGCCATGCTAGTCTCTTATCCAGAAGTGTTGGGACTTGGGTCTGGATAATTTCCAACAATGCTTCCTCTAACCGAGCTAACATACTATCATCTATTAATAGGGATTCATCTAACCTCCTTCTATAGGGCTTCATTGGAACAGATTCCATCACCCAAGTCAACTAGACTGGGGAATGGTCGGATAAAATTCTAGTATGGGTGAGCAGCTCCCTAGTTCCCTGTAGAGCCTCCTTATTAACCCAAAAAAAATCAATTCGTGAATGGGTTTTGTGTGCCCCTGAGTAAAAGGACCCCTTAATTATCAGCCTGGAGTGGGTCAACCAATGCTGTTACCTCAAGGAGTCTAGCCATAGCTACTTGGGCTGTGGAAGGTGGCTTTTTAGATGAGGGTTTCCTGTCCATCAAATTATTAAGACACAGGTTCCAATCGCCTGCTATAATTAAAGGATGAGATGAAAAAGAAGCTATGTCCACCTCCAATGAAGCAAAAAAATCAGGGTTAGATGGAGTAGGACCGTATATAGAGGCAATCAATAATAGTTTTCCCAATGAATGTACCCATAACATATATCCCTCTAGAGTCTTTTCTAGCTTTAATTTGCGAAACTGTAAACGGGCAGTCTCTCCCAATCAAAATCACTACCCCCCCCACCGAGGCTTTCGCTTTTCCCTCTCCTAAAACTTGACCTACACACAGCCTTTTTAAAAGCCCTAGCTCATCTTTTAAGAGGTGGATTTCCTGCAATGCTGCTATTTAGCCCCCAACTGATGAATATGTTTTAAAATCGCCATTCTTTTCTTTCTCCCTCTGAGGCCTTTAACATTCCAGGAAATAATTTTGATACTTATCATATTATCTTTCCATACCCCTTCCTCTCACTCCAACAAGTTCTGCCCTTGGACAAATATATACCATGGGCTCTCTCTTTTCCCCAATCCCACTGATCCCTCCCCCCCTCAACATAATCCCCGATCCTTCGATCGCCCTCCTACCACAAGTGGATACGAAAATGAGCCATCCCCTGAGAGCACCCCCAGGTCCCCCAAATCTTTATAGAAACACCCGAATCTTCCTAACTCCCCTATATTACTACTCGCCCCCCCTGTTGTGCCCCATTAATATTCTCTTATAACCCAAAATATAATATACCAAGTTATGCCGGAAATAATAACTGTAGTAATAATAACTGTGATATATAATATGGCCCTCACATAACCAAAAACAAATAAAATTACACACTGTAAGACATCAATTTCCTGTCTTTCTGGGGCCCCAAATTAGGATCCAGTCCCCTCAAGTCTACGGTTAAATCAGTGCACAGATTCTTAGGCCCACATTTAAGCCTAGATCACATAACAATTCATATTTGACCACCTGTAATGAGTTTTATGTCGTCCCTCTGAATACTTCTAACAAAAAAAAAAAAGGTGGCAGTCCCATTAAAGAAAATGCTCCTTGAATAATCTTTAGGGCATTTCTGCCTTACTATCTTGCTTCAAATAAATGTGTCCGCACCATTAGCCAGTTTCAGATCTGCCTAAGGTCTTCTCCCACGACTCACAGTCAGGTCACCGGCCTGAACAAATCTGGGAGCTCAACTCGCAGTCCCCCTGCCGCATCCTTCACAGTTAAGTATCTCTGATCTCCAGACTGCAATTTCACCACCAAGGTAGCAGGGTGCTGGATTGTAAACTTCACTCCAGCCAAGTAAAGCTTTTTCTTTATGTCCACATACTCCTTCTGCTTCTTCTGAATTGCAGGTGTTTGATCTTGGAATACCCACAAGGATGCTCCATTCCACTGCAGGTTTTTGAGTGCTCTGGCTTTGCTTAAAACATGAGCTTTCTCCTTGTAGTTTAAGAACTGCATGATAATGACCCGTGGCTGAGCCCCCGGTGGAGGTACTTCTCTAAGTGAGCGATGGGCTCTCTTGATATTATATGAGTCTCTATATGCCGTTGGGCCCAGCAGCTTCAGTAATAGATCTTGGGTAAAAGCTATGCAGTCAGATCCTTCTGATCGCTCCGGGAGACCCGCCAGGATCAAATTATTCCTCCGCCTATGAGATTCCTGGTCCTCGACTTGATCCTCAAGCTTTCTAACTTGCTTTCGTAAGGCCACCAACTCCTGCTCGTGTGTTAGAGTTTTCTGTTCCTGAGAAGCCATTCACACCTCTACATCCCCTATTCTCTGTTCCAAATCATTTAACGTCGGTTTGACTGTTGAAAAATCAGCCACTAACGCCCGAAGTAGGGCTTTGATTTCAGATATATCATTGGGGGATGCCTGACCTCCTCCTTCCATATTCGATAGAGGCTCTTGATCTTCCGGCACTGGTGAGGGGGGTTTCGGATGCTTCGTCGCTGGCGCTCACGCATCCAAGATCTCAGGGATTTCATACTCCATTGCGATCATCACCGTCAGCCCGAGTCACCGCAATATTCAGAATAAAGTCCCGCAATCTACACAGAAGGGTTTTGCAAAGAGTGCTGCTGTCTTTGAAGGCTTGGCCACATTATTCCACCACCACACTGGGGTCAAAAATCAATTTATTATCTAATAGATGCGGCAGGGCCTGGGAGCTGCACTCAGGACGTCCTTCCTTGATCAGCTCATCATGTCAATATGCACTAATATTAAATGGCTTTTTATTTTAGCATGCGATAATAGTGCACTTCAAGTTCTTTACCCACTATTCCCCCATGGGCCTTCATTGCTTCTTAAAATAACCATCTCCCTATAGTGCAGTTGTCATTTTCCTTGTCTTGCGAGGGAAGCCAAGCTGTAACCTTTCAATCCAATACTAAACCGGGAATCCTCTTCTCCGCTTCCCCCTCAAAAAGACTGCCCACAGTACTAAGGTTGGCCTGGTGAAAAGAAACAGTAACTTACCAGGGGAATAAACTTACAAAGAAAATAGATAATGCTGCTCACTATTCACCCCAGTTGTGTGAACGTAAACTCTTAGCTCCTTTCCCCCAGGACCTGCCTTCCGCATTCGTTTTGGAGCTTACCAAATTTAAGAGCAGCGGGTTCTCAGTTATCCTGTACAACACCAAACCTGTTCTTTAAGCAAACATGAGCTAAATAAAGCGCTCTCCCCGCATCATTTAAAACAGGCCTTAGCCCCCACCCCCATCTTAAAATCGTTAAATTACTTAACCTAGGGCACGTCTGCCCTCTAGTGGCGTCGCCCAGTAATCTCTTTGCTGCAACTCAAAATTGCACTGAAAAGGAAAGTCACCCATCCAGGTTCGCAGCATAAACCCTACCCCAATACCTCCCTGTAGTTTTCCATATCTCTTTTCTCCCACTTAATCCCCTGTGATGCCCCAAAACACAAATGTAGGCTACCTGCCTAATGTAATCAACAGATTATTTGGTTTTAATAAACCATAAACCAGTTCAGTCCACGCAAAGCATTTCAACCTTTCTTTTCTCACATCCAGATCGGGTTAGAACTCTCCATTGCCACAACTAGGCCAGTCAGGTCGGAGGCTTGAGTAATGATGGAAGCTCAAACCTCAAGCCCTCCAAAACATCACTCGCTGTTAAATATTTTTTATCTCCAGCTTGGAGTTTAACTATTAGGGTCACTGGATACTGCATCCGAAACTTGATCCCAGCTAGGTATAATTTCTTTTTGATGTCTGAGTACTGTTTCAGGTGATCTCGAATAGATGGGGTTTGATCCTGGAACAACCACAGAGTCGCCCCATTCCATTGGAGATTTTTTGACTGCTTAGCTTTACTGAGAACAAAGGCTTTTTCTTTATAATTAAGAAATCTCATTATTAATACCCACGGGCGAGCTCCCAGGGGGGGTCTCTCTAAGTGCCCGATGTGCGCTTTCTAAATTATATGTGTCCCCATATGGAGTCGGGCCTAGTAATTTCAGAAGCAGATCCTGAAGAAAGGTTACACAGTCCACCCCCTCCGTTCTTTCAGGAAGCCCGGCCATAATTAAGTCATTTCTCCTACTATGTGATTCCTGATCTTCGATGCGGTCTTCCAACTTTTTAACTTGTTTGCGTAAAACAACAACTTCTTGCTCTGTTGTTGTGGTTTTCTTTTCCTGCGATGAGACCCTGGCCTCTAGATCTCCCAACCTCTTTGCTAGAGCATTTAAAGTCAGCTTTACCATTGAAAAATCCACCACCAAACCCTGTAGCATTTGCTTAATTTCCAGGATGTCATCCGCATTTGCTTTCTCTCCCCCTTTCACTCTCTCTTCATCGTCTTGATCCTCAGGAACAGGTGAAAGGGGTTTCTGGTGCTTCACTGCCGGAACCCGAGCTGACAAAGGCTCTGGATTTCCACACGCCATCTCGGCCATGCAATTGGGCCTTTACAGATCACCACAAAGACCAGGTAGAAGATTCAATCTGCATCTTTTGGCTCAATCAGAAGGCAGAGAGACTTAATAAACTTTTCTGAATGATTAGATTACCAAATTGAGCCCCAAAAATATTTTAAAAGTAGAATAAATTGACCAGGGCTCATGAGCAACACTCAGGATGTCCTCTCTCTCCTCTAGCTCATCACGTGATCCAATGCTCATTTTAATGTCCATTACTATTAAGTCCTTTTTTATTTTCATAAATATTAATAAAAAAAAACAATGTTTTATAAAACAATGGCTTGCTGTTGTGTTTGTGTTTCTACAAGGGGGGGAGCTGTATAAATGTAGTAAAAACATTAAATGCAGTACAATGTCTACGGACATTTTTTGGTAGGGGTTCCCCGACATGGCTGACAGGTGCTCAGGGCGTCCTCTGACCAAAAAAGGTTGACAACTACTGATCTATCTTATAAAACGGTCATGTGATGTGTTTAATACAATCAGAACTTTGGATTTGGATATTGATTCTTTATCCATTATATACATATATATATATATATACGCACACACACACATATATATATATATATATATATACTACACATATATTTATACAATAGGGTGAGTGATAAATGAGTGAGATAAAACAGTGTATCATCCACTGCAGTGTGATATTTTAACCCTCTGCTCTACTGTGATGATATCAGCCATTTACACACACAGGTCACACAAAGGTCACTGATATCATCCCTCTAGGCAGCTTTCCCCTCAGCATGCAAGAAACACCTGTGCTGTTACCATAGACACAAATGCAGAACTACATGAGAGGTCTCACTGCTGCCTGCAGCTAACTCAGTTAGCAATAAAAAAAAACACCTATTCCCCACTCTAACTTCCAGCTCATTACTATGATACTCTCAGTTTGACTCCAGCCAGAATTCTAAAGGACACAGCTTCACAGAACAGTCTGTTCCTCACTGCTGCCTGCAGCTAACTCAATTACCACTGAAAAACACTCTCACTTGTTCCTCAAACTCTGACTCTCAGCCCATTACAATTACTGTGATACTCTCAGCTTGACTGTAGCCAGAATTCTAAAGAACACAGCTTCACAGAAAACTCTGTTCCTCATTGCTACCTGCAGCTAACCCAATTACCACTAAAAACAGTCTCAGGTGTTCTGACACTCTGACTCTCACCCCGTTACCATTATTGTGATACTTTCAGCTTGACTGAAGCCAGACTTCTAAAGAATACAGCTTTACAAAATAGTCTGTTTCTCACTCTTTTTTTGTTTGCAATTGTTTAACCAGGAATGACACACTAAGCTGAAAGCTTGTTTACAGGTGCAACCTGGGAGCACAGGAAGTTAAGTGACTTGCTCAGGGTCATACAGTATGCAAGTGGGGGCTGTGGGATTCAAACCCAGGTCTCCAGATTTGCAGCTCAGAGCCTTAAACCACTGCGCCATACTGCCTCGCCTAACTCCTACCTAAAAGTAACTCATTTAGCATTGCAAAACACACTCATCTGTTTCCCAGAGTTTATAACACTGCCAGCCCATTCAGAAAAACTCATACACAGAATGAGCAAACACATAAACAAGAACAGAACACAAGACAACATAACAATACTTCTGAAACTCCTAGCCCTATTGTATAAATCGAATACATGATGTGCAGATCGTGTGCTATGGCAAATATTGTCACTCCTGCATTGTGAGCTCTGGATAGCTCGCTCGTGCCTTCAGCGCTTGTGGGATATCAAGAGCTCACTCTGCAGGAGTGATAATATTTGCTATATCCTCATGCCCATCATGTATATATATATATATATATATATATATATATATATATATAGATAGATAGATATACACAAACATACTGTACTGCAGGTCATGTTCACTGTCCTTTAATTTTCTTTGTGTTCACTGATCTAGAAAAAGTGCCAAATTAAAATAACAGTGAAACAAAAATGACTCTGTGATTACAGTGGTGTTCAATTGCAGCTTCTCAGCAGAGTACTAAAATTAATAGATGCAAATATGTTGCAGTAGATGAAAGAGTAAACTTTGAATGTAGTGAACATGGAGTGAACATGTTTTGTAGTACAGTATATCTATATCTATATATCTATATAACTACACACACACACACATATACAGTATATATATATATATATATATATATATATATACTATCACACCAAATCTCACCAATAAATTCCCCAATGTATAAGCAATCAATAATAAAAGATATGTTGGAGGATATAAAAAGTCTAGTGAAAGAAAATATAGATACTGAGATTTTAATATTGGGGGATTTTAGTATTAGATTTTGAAAGAAACTTACAAAAGTACCTTATAAGGCATTACTTCAGGCACTTAATGTCCCAGCTAGAAGACTGATTGACAAGAAAACTACAGATAAAAACAGATTGAAAACTTGGTAGACTCATTACAATTAATAATTTTAAATGGGAGATTAACTTCTGACAGTGAAGGGAAAATGACACATATAAGTACTAGAGAGACTAGTACTATTGATTATGCATTAACAACTCTATATGATTTCTATAATTATAGAGACCTAAAGATCGTACAGAGATCAGAAAGTGATCATTTACCTATACTGCTATACAGACATCAGGAAAATCGGAATGATTTAAAAAAAAGCTGAAGTAAGTATATAGATTATTAATAATAGAATCCACTGGGATCCTAATAAGCAGAGAAATATCACTGACATCAGTGAACAGTTTATACAAAATCTTTCCCCCATAATTCAGAATCTGTTGAATCCAGAGGATATGTATGAACAAATTGTGATACGCTATCAACCAGTAGTGGTGACAATGGGTCTGAAAAAGCTCAATAATAAGTGCAAATTTGACAACTAGTTCTGTAAAAACTGTAGGAAGGAAAAATGAAGCTTTCTAACCTTATAAGGGTAGCAAAAAAATCCTACTAGATTAAATCTAAAGGAACTGAATAGAGCAAGGAGACAGTATAAAATTCATATCAATAATCAACGTATAAAACATCAAAAAGAATTATTGGAATCTATGTTAACAACAGTAAGGGATAAGGATGATAGGAAAGTTTGGATTGTAATGGCCAGAGGTACCAACATTTATAGGAATCAAACTGATTCATATGTAACCCCATATGTATGGGTGGAATATTTTGCAAACATTTTTTAGGTTGCTCCTGTGGATCAAAACTTAGGTGAAAAGGAGCTAAATGAAAACTTCACCTGGTTTACACCAACAGAGGTAGAACTAGCCATTAATATGTTTAAGAGAAACAAATCCCCAGGACCTGTCAGCATTCCTACCGACTTTTACCTTCTTAATAAAGATTGGTGGTCTGTAACCCTTGCAGAATTCTTCAATAAATCTGCAAAGTATGCATATGTACCAGCCTCCTGGATAGTCAGTTATATAGTGCCAATTCATAAAAAAAAGGATCTTATTTTGATCATGCAAATTATAAGCCCATAAGTCTCCTGAATGTTGTAGCTAAAATATATGCTAAGGTATTACTCAACAGACTTTTAGTGGACCAAGGCATTGTCTCAGAGTTGCAAGCTAGGTTTAGAAAGGGAACTGGAACCAGAACTCAGGTTTTCTTTCTCTCCCATTTGATTGAAAAATATTGTATTGGTAAGAAACAAAAATTATTTGTAGCATTTTTAGACTTTACTTTGGTGTTCAATATAATTTTAAGGCATTTATTATGGGAGAAAATGGAACAACTGGGTTTGGATCCATATCTGCTTGTATTGATCAAAAGGTAATATACAAATACGTGGACTAGAATTAAATATTCCAAAACTGAAGCACTTACTAAAAAATCAACATTAATGTTGGTGTAAGGCAGGGCTGCATACTTGCCCTCACATTATTTAACATCTATATAAATGATATTTTAATAGAATTAGATAACTTGGCCTTTCATTTACCTAATATTTTGCAACATACTGTCCAAGTTCTTTCATATGTAGATGACATGGCTATTAATTTCCATGACAAGATTAGGGTTGGAGAGAGCACTTCTGAAACTATAAACGTTATGTATTAGTCATAATTTAAAGCCAAATACAAACAAAACAGAAATAACAATTTTTGTAACAAGAAAAAAATACAGAGCTCTAACCCTGGCAAATAAAAAATTGAACTTTGTGCATGAATTCCCTTACCTGGGTGTACTTTTCACTGATATTTTTCTTGTTACAAAAATGGACAGAGGGAGGTGAACCTTACAATTTACAATTGTCTTTGGTTTGTAGCAGATTCATTAGGAAAGTTAATATTCTTCAGGTGGATGATACTTCTAACTGAAAGGTGAAATAAGGAACTTAGAATTATCAGAAAAGGCAGTCTTTCAATCAACAGAGGGAAGTGGACCTTGCTTTACTTTTGTTACAATTGTTAAGATTTTCAGTGCAGGAAGAGTTTAAACCCAGAGGGACTGAATACTGTTTACTGTGTCTGTCCTTGTGCACAGCTGACTTGTTTGGGGGCTGACTGCTTTCAGAGCACAAGTCTCCAGGCTGTTCTGGGGCTGGGGAGGTTTACATGTGTCTGACTTGGATATTTGGATTTTTCTCTGTTTTATTAGCAGGGTATTTTCTCTGTCAAATTGTCGTGTAGGGCATCTTGCAGACAGGAAGGCACTCATTGCAGTGGTAGGTCAGAACTTTTAGCTGATTGTTTCATGAGGGCACAGTTTGGCCCAAACCTTCCCACCCTCACCCCACCCACCCCTGGAAATAGTTCCTTTATACCTGGGTTCTGACATCATTTCCTCAAGAGGGCAAGGTGCATATCACTGTCATATCCTCTCTAGCACACTGCACTGACAATATAAGCATACACATTGTATAATATATATATTTCTATATAACAAACCAATCACACACACAAACACACACACACAAAAACAAAAAGTAGATAAACATGTGGGGAGTAGTGCAATGTAATGGCTGTGGGGCAGCAGTCTTCTGGGAGTCTTTCTGGAGGCTGAGATGCTGCCCTGTTTGCAGACAACTCTCTTCCCTGAGGGAGGAAGTTGCCCATCTTCAGGCCACACTGGACAGTAGTAAGGGAACCTTCCCCCAGGCCACACTGGACAGTAGTAAGGGAACCTCCCCCATCCAGGGAGCACCAGAGCCACCACCAATACCTCAGAGTTTGCAAAGAAAGCACAGCAGCTGGACCACAGTGGGCTCAGAGAGGGTAAGAGTGGCAGAACAGAGGCACACCCAGTCAGTTGTTCCACTCCACAATCCATACACCATTCTGGGGGAGCATAGTTCCCTATGGATGCACCTGCAGAGGAGACTAAGGAGGCTGCAGACAACTGTCACAAGGGAGGCCCCAGGAAGGAGGCAGAGGACACCACAGGAAGGAAGCAGCACCTGGTGGGACACCTCAGATCATGAGAACAGCTGCACGGGAGTCTGAGCTGGATGTCATTGTCCACCTAGGGACAAATGACTTGGCTCATCATGAGATTAGAGCAGTGCAGAAGGACTTTGTAGAGTTGGGGAGGGCCTAGGACAAGTAGCACACACAGTATCCTTCTCAGAGGTGCTGCCTGTCAATGGCATGGGTGAGGCGAGGGTACTTGCACCATGCAGTTTAATGAATGGTTGAAAAATGGTGTGGAGCACAGGGTTTGGCTTCATTGGGGACTGGGGTTCCACCTGGAAGGACACCAGCCTATACTGGCAGGATGGTCTGCATCTGTCCAGGAAGGGAACAAGTCTTTTGAGCAATCGGTTTAAATGCTTCATTGGCAAGCTTTTAAACTAGTCAAGGGGGGAGGCACTGATAAGCAGCAGGAAAATCCCAGCCTCTCCCTACAAAACAGGGTACTAAATGAGAAAAAGACCAAGGTAGAAAGGTCAGTGGGGGATGCTGCTACAGAAGGTAAAGCCATCAAAAAATGGAGAGCAATGAGTACCAATGCCCATAGTCTGGGTAATAAGCTTCCTGAATTAGTGGCCTTGATGGAGGCGGAACATCTGGATACCGTGGCAGTCACAGAAACATGGTACACACAGAACCATGACTGGGATGTAAACATACCAGGATACATGATCTACAGGAGAGACAGGCAGGGTAAAAGAGTAGGAGGAGTAGCTCTCTGCACAAGGGAAGGAATCAAAGCAACAGAACAAAAGGGTAAACAGGGAAGAGAAGAAGCACTGTGGATCAATTTGGAGACAGGCAATGGCACCACAATCCGCACAGAGGTTGTATACAGACCCCCTCTCAGGGGGAGGAAATGGACAAGGAAATGATAGAAAGTATACTTAGAATGGCAGAAAAAGGGGAGATATTGCTGATGGGTGATCTGAATATGCCAGATGTTAACTGGAGTGCAGTTGCAGCAGCCACTTCTAAGAGTGGGGTTATTCTAGATGCCCTACAGGGGGCATGCCTGAGACAACTAGTATTGGAACCCACTCGAGAGGGAGCAATCTTAGACCTGGTTCTCTCAAATGGAGATGGAGAGAGGATCACAGATGTAGAAGTGGGTAGCCATCTGGGAACTAGCGACCATCGAACAGTATGGTTCACAATAAACACAGCAATAGAGTCAAGCCATACAAAGGCAAAAGTACTGGACTTTAGGAGGGCTGACTTTGCCAAAATGGGTGAGTGCCTAAGGAATGCACTAGCAAATGGGCAGGAAGGAGGGGTGGAAGAACAATGGGGCATAATAAAAACTGCCATCACAGAGGTAACAAGCCTTTGTGTGAAGCAAATAAACAAAACAAAACGATGTAAGAAACCACTATGGTTCTCAAAGGAGGTGGCAGTGAAGGTTCAAGAGAAAAAGAAAGCATTCAGGAAGTACAAGGAATCACAGAAGGAGCAGGACAGAGAATTGTATCAGTTAAAGCAAAAGGAAGCTGGGAAGGCAGTCAGAACAGCAAAGGCCGAACCTAGGAAAAGATAGCCAACTCAGTTAAGAAGGGGATAAAACTTTTATAGGTACATCAGAGAGTGAAGGAAGACCAAGGAGGATAGTGAGGCTTAATAAAGGGAGGAGGGTGGGCAGAGGGTGACTGTGAAAGGCAGAGATACTAAACAAATTTTTTGCTCAGTATTTACAAATGAAGAGGGGGAGGTACCTAAAACAAACAATAGAAACACTCTGGATACAGAAGTTGATACCAGACCATTTACAGAAGAAAGGGTTCTAAAAGAATTCTTAAAACAAAAGGTGGACAAAGCAATGGGGCCTGATGGGATTCATCCCAGAATTCTAAAAGAACTAAGGGTAGAACTAGTGACACCACTGACTACCCTCTTTAACAAATCATGGGAGGATGGGGTGGTACCCGAAGGACTGGAGGAGGGCAGATGTGATTCCCCTTCACAAAAGTGGGAGCAAGGCAGAAGCAGGAAACTACAGACCTGTTAGTTTAACCTCAGTGATAGGGAAAATGATGGAATCACTTCTGAAGGAAAGAATTGTCGAGTACCTAGAGGCCAGAGGGGCACAGGACCCAAGGCAGCATGGATTCACAGCAGGAAGGTCATGCCAGATGAATCTAATAGATTTCTTTGACTGGGTGACCAAAGTAGTAGATCAGGAGGGACTGTGGACATGGCCTCTAGACTTTAGCAAGGTATTTGACACAGTCCCACACAAAAGATTAATATACAAGTTAGCCAGCCTGGGAGTGGGTCCCAGGGTGGTAGCCTGGGTAAAATATTGGCTGGACAACAGGATACAGAGGGTAATAGTAAGTGGAGTCCACTCTGAAGAATGGGGGGGTTACTAGTGGGATGCTGCAGGGTTCAGTAATGGGACCGGTCCTCTTTATTGTCTTTATAAGTGACATTGCAGAGGGACTGGAAGGAAAAGTATGTCTCTTTGCAGATGACACAAAGATCTGCAACAGGGTTAATACACAAGGGGGGTGGAAAGGATGAGAAGGGACTTGGCAAGGTTGGAGGAATGGTCAAAAGTATGGCAGCTTAGATTCAATGCAAAGAAGTACAAAGTAATGCACCTGTAAAACAAAAACCCAGGGGAAGAGTACACGATGGGGGGGGGGTACTAACAACAACAAAAATGGAAAGGGTCCTGAGGGTAGTCATATCAGATGGCCTAAAGGTAGACAAGCAATGTGAGAAGGCAGTAAGGAGGCAAGGGGGATACTGGGATGCACAGGGAAAGGCATCACTAGTAGAAAACTGGAGGTTGTTATCCTTCTGTACAGACAGTTGGTGAGACCCCGTCTGGAGTTCTGCATGCAGTTCTGGAAACCCCATCTCTGCAAGAACATAGACAGGATGGAGACAGTCCAGAGGAAGGCAACTAAAATGTCTGCACCACAAACCATATGAAGAGAGACTAAAGGAGCTTAATATGTATACCCTTGAGGAAAGGAGGAAGTGGGGAGGGGGGGGGGCATGATAGAAACTTTCAAGTACCTCAAGGGAATCAACAAAGTCCAAGAGAGTAGCATCTTTCAGAAAAAGAGATATGCAACTATTCAATATTGGCACAACAATTATTAACTATAACAGAAATAATCTAAATCGACTCATAAAACATTTGGAGAATATAAACTGGGAACACCTAAATAACCTGAATGTTGATGAGGCCTGGATCAGCTTCAAGGAGACTATAAATTCTGCACTGAACAAACTAGTACCCTTAAGAAGTAAATACAACAAAGGGGGTAAAATTCCACCTTGGATGACTCCAGGTATAAAAAAACAATTAAGACTTAAACATAAAGTTTTTAGGAAATGTAAAACTAATCCAACCGCTTCATCCAAAATGATTTTTCTAAAAGCACAAAAATTACTAAAAAATATGATTAAAAGAGCTAAATATAAAACAGGATTCATAATTGCTCACTGCAAAACCCCCAAATTACTTTGCTGTTATCTTAGTACCAATAAATCCTCTCCTCAGAGCATAGGGCCCTTCAACCATAAAGGTGCTACCATTAATGATCAGACCGAAGTAGCAGTTTGTTTTAACAATTATTTTGCCTGGTCTTTGAACCAAAGGCTGCAAATAATGATGTATTGGTACCCAACGGTAATAATGTGTATAATATTTCTAAAGAAGAGGTAGAAATGGAATTGCAGAACATCAAGATTTCCACCAGCCCGGGACCCGATAGTATCCACCCGAGACTATTAAAGGCAGCAGCTCATGTTTTCACTTACCCTTTAACCTTAATTTTTTTTGTATAATCTCTTTATTGAGGTTTTAAGTTTATACAACAGATAGCAAGCAGACAAAGACAAACAAACATGTGCAGTCAATCGTGTACATTCAGCTTTTTCTGGTGGTTTAAAATTCACTGTTATACAGAGCGATAAAGACATTTCCACATACTCAGGTATAACTTAAAAGTATAAAGTACTTCACTGCATATTGTCATTCCTCTCCTCATTCAATACATCCTGTGCAACCCTCATTCACCTTCTCATATCATGCCCATTAATAACCCATGCCCCCGATACCCAGACATCATTCCAACAGACCTTCTCTTAACACCAGTTCTTCTGCATTGCTCAGAAAGGAAAATAAAGGGGTCCAGCTCTGAAGGAAGGCCTCCTCCCTGTCCTTAACTACTTGTGTCAATCTCTCCAAGGTAAGGGTCTGCAATGTGAGACTACGCCACTGTTGGATTGTAGATTTTATATGGGACACCTATGTGTTCTTTATACAATGGCAGGTGAGCACATATAGTGTTCTGATCCATCTGGGTAGTGGAACCCATTCCTCTCCTTCTTCCACCTCCACCCCAAACAGACAAGCCAAGGGATCCATCACCAGGTTTTTGCCTGCCATCTTCGCAACCTCTGCCACCACCTCCCCCCAGAATTGTCTCAGTACGGGGCAGGTCCAGAAGCAACAAATGTATATGCCCCTCTCCACTCCACACCTCCCACACTAAGGGGAGACCGAAGGGTGTGCTTTGTGCACTATAACGGGGGTAGTATAATCTATGCAAAAACTTAAAAAATGCTTCTTTAAATTTATTACAAATCATTATCCCTGAATGCATTGGGAGTACAGCCCTCCAGTTCTTCTCAGAGATGTTCCTCCCCAGATCCCTTTCCCATAATATTTTCATTTTCACAGTCAGGTTTGGGAAGTTCTGTTTCCCCTGCTTGTCTGCCTTTCCTACGAAACTCTTTGGATCCTTTTTGTCTTGGTACACCAGGCTCTCCACTGGATCTGGCTTATATTTCTCTGGCTCACCCCTTTCCAAACTTCCAACAAAAGCCCATACCTGCAAGTACCTAAACAAGTTGTGTCCATCTAGCTTGAGGTCCTATTGCATAGTCTCAAAAGTGCACAGTTCCCCTCCCACCATAAGGTTGCCCACACTTTGTATCCCTCTGCCTTCCCACTCCTGAAATCCCTTATCCTCCATCCTAGGCAGGAAAAAAGGGTTCCCAGCTACCGGCAGCAGCAATGTCTCCCCCATTGTGCCATTTTCTGCTTTTTAAGCTGTCCTCAGGCCTCTGACACTGTCCCCAATAATGGGTTTCCACTTCCCAAAGTTCTATACACCTTGAGCCCTTTACTATGTAGGTACGCAGTTAGCCTCCCGGGTTACCCACTTGCTCTAAATCTACCCAGCTAGCCACCCTGGGCTGGTGCACCCAGTCTGCTATATACCTCTGTTGAATCACCAGGTAGTAATTTCCCAAATCTGGAAAGTTTAGGCCACCCTTACTTTTTTCTGCTTTTAGTCTTAGCAGACTGACCCTTGGCTTGTTCCCTTGCCAGATAAATTTCCGAAGAGGCCCTCTCAACCCACTTCATATCCCCCTTTGTTAGTTCAAGGTGTATCATTTGCATCGGGAACAAGATCCTAGGGAGAATATTCATTTTAATTAAATTGACTCTGCCCAGCCATGATATAGGGATCTGTGCCCACCATCTGAGATCCGCCTCTACCCCTTTGATTAGGGAAGAGTAGTTTAAACCATATAGCGAGCCCAGTGATCTGCTTACCTGAACCCCCAGCAACATCAAACTTGACTGTACAATTTTCAGCTCCCATCTCTCTGTCTCCCTCCCAGCCTCCGGGAAGCACATCATCTCCGATTTCCCCAGATTAATCTTATAACTGAAGAATTCTGCGAATTCCTCTATAAGTGCCAACAGGGGTGGCATTGATTGCTGTGGACTTTGGATGAAAAGAAGCATGTCGTCTGCATATAATGCTATTTTATGTGGGGGGCCCTGAGCATCCTTAATCCCCTCGATACCCACATGCTGGCATATCGCCACTGCCAGTGGTTCAATGGCTAGTGCAAATAAGATGGGGGAGATCAGGCAACCCTGCCTTGTGCCTCGCCCCAAACTAAGCTGATCCAAAAGCATACCATTTACCAGAATGCGGGCTCTAGGGGCCTCATACATAGCCCGCACCCAGCCAACATATGATTCACCCAGACCAAACCAGGACAAAACCTCAAATAAGTATTCCCACTAACCTTAATTTTTAATAAATCTCTGGAGAGTGGGGTTGTCCCATATGACCGGAGGATTGCAAATGTAACTCCAATTTTTAAGAAAGGCGATAAAACCAAAGTTGAAAATTATAGGCCTATAAGCCTTACTTTGATTCCTTGCAAAATCATGGAGAGGCTCTTAAAAAAGAGAATAGAAGAAGAACTTACCAAGCTAAACATCATAGATAAATACCAACATGGGTTCAAACAGAGAGCATCACGTACTACTAATCTACTTATTTTCTATGAACAGATTAGTCGGAGCCTTGATAAAGGCTGCCCATCTGATGTTATACGGTTAGATTTTTCCAAGGCCTTTGACAAGGTCCCACACACAGAATCCTAACTGAGAAATTACTTAACTTTGGCTTCAGTCCCGTACTACTGTGATGGATAAATAACTGGCTAAAGGGTTAAGTACAGCATGTAAAAGTTAATAGATGTCTATCGGATTAACAGAAAGTATCTGATGGAATCCCCCAAGGTTCAGTTTTGGGCCCTACACTATTCAGTATATTTGTCAGCGATATACAAAAAGGCATAACTAATAACTTGATTAAATTCACAGATGACATTAAACTAAGTGGTGAGGTGGACACTTTCAGCAAACATCTGTCATTGGTAAAGGACCTTAACAAGTTAATGGAATGGTCTAGTCAAAATGGCATGCAATTCAATGCTAAAAAATGCATTGTCATGCATTAGGGTACTAAAAACCATACCTATAAATATATCATAAATAATTCCATCTTGTGTAAGGTTACATCGGATATCAACCTTGGGGTAAAAATAAATAAATTTACATTGTCCGGTCACTGTAGACTTGTCACAAATAAAGACAGACGCCTTGTTAGAAAAATAAATCGTTCTTTTATTTGTAAATCTGAACAATTCATTATTCATGTCTACAACAGCTATGTTAGGCCCATCCTTGATTACGGTTCTCCAGCTTGTTCACCATATTTATTAAAAGATATAAATATGGTTGAAGGTGTTCAAAAATCCATCACTAAATTAATTCCTCGTATTAAAAGGATGCCCTACAATACTAGACTGAAAGAAACAGGTTTGTTCTCATTACAACAAAGGTGACAAAGAGGTGACCTTTTGCTTCTACATAAACTGCTTCAGTCCCAAGAGTTAAGTAGTCAATGTAATCTTGTATTCAGTAATACAAGGAATAGCCTAAGGTCACATAACAGAAAACTAGTGGTTCCAAATTCTGTAACATCAAAAAGAGATATTTTTTTTACTGTAAGGGCTACTAAGGCATGGAATAGCCTGCCTAAGGAATTAGTTGAGGCAACAATCTTCATGGAATTTAAAAACACACTAGATAGAGCTATTTACTCAAATTCATGAATGGTTTAAGTACGACCCAAATGTGTGGGGGACAATCCAGATGGGCCTAGTTGCCCCCTTCTGTTCTATTATCCTAGTAGTAATTCTAGTAGTAAGAACAAGGGGACACAATTTGACGATGGGGGGGGGTGGCTCAGGGGCTATGTGAGGAAGTATTTTTTCACAGAGATGGTGGTGGACACATGGATAATCCTTCTTGAGGAGGTTGTTGGGTCAGAAACAGTGGGGGAATTTAAGAATGCATAGGACAGACATAAGGCAAGTCTGGTAAGGGGTAGGAGGAAGTAGGCTGTTGATTAACTAGAATCTGCAGCTTATCCAATAGGTAGGGAAATGGGCAAACTAGGTGGGCCAAGCGGTCCTTATCTGCCATCAAATTCTATGTTTCTATGGCACTGATCATTTCCAGTTCTGAATAATGAAGAAAAAAGATTTGTTTGCCAACACTGTTTTAAGTTCCAAAATCAGCAAAAATGTATTCAGTCACATTGAACTGCACTGCAAGTAGCTATGCTACATGCTTTATAAGCCTTATGCTAAAGTCAACTGTGTAAAAACTGTGCTGCTTATCTCATGTGCAAACAAATAACTGGTTCATTTCAAAGAGCTCAAATCATACGTGCAAATACTCAAGTGCTGTGTTACTGGGAACGTGCCTCTACCATCCAGAATTACCCCAGCAATTCAGATATCCCATCCTTTTCCGGGGGGGGGGGTGTATATTCTACCCACCAGCTCTATGAATAACTAGTGTGCGAGTTATCAAAGCTACTCAGACCTAGAGATTACTTTTAAAGATGCAGCACTATTTCTCATAAGCCAGTCTGATTCCCTGCACTACCCCCCATATTTTTCATAATAAGTCAACTTGCAAATTCAGCGTTTTCTGGATGGACTTGTACGTGCTCTCAGATATGAACTCCAGTACACATAGATGTGGTCTCACCATTGATCTGTACAGAGGGAGGATTACCTCCTGACTTCCGGTGCTAATCCCCCACCCTATGTCTCCCAGCATCCTAGTCACCTTTCCCATAGTTTAGTAGGTATGTGCTGTGGATTTTAAGTTATCTGGTATAATGACCCCAAGGTCCTTCTCCTCTGCCTTGCTTTCTAGTACCACTCCCATTGCATATTGCACCCTTGACTTCTTTTTCCTGATGTGCAGTACATTGCTTTTTTTTTGCATTAAAGCTCAGTTTCCAGTTCTTGATCATTTCTCCAGCCTACCCAGGTCCTCCCTTAGTTCCCTTATAACATTCTTAGCATCTCCTCTTGCACAGATCATAGTGTTATCTGTAAACAGGAAGGACTTGCCTTACATGCCTTCCCCTATGTCACATATGAATACACTACAGAGGACAGGGCCCAGTTCTGATCCCTTTGGTAATGTGCTTGTGACCTCCCTGACCTCTAAATTCCCATTTACCACTACCCTTTGTGTCCTTCCTCTCAGCCAGATCTCCAAACAAGCTGCCAGTCTTTCTTCCACATCAGCATCCTTTAGTTTTTTTTAACCTGCTTCCAGGCAGTGTTTGGGGGCTGAGTCAAAAGCCTTGTTGAAATCTATGCATAGTCTATTGACTGCCTGCCCTTTGTCTGTCACATCGGTCACCCAGTAAAAGAACTCAGTAAGATTTGTTTGGCACGATATTTCCCTGGTGAATCTGTGTTGGCTAGTGTCTTGCAGCTCATGCCCTTCTAGGAAGTCCACCAGTTCTTGCCCTGCTATGGCCTCCAGTAACTTCCCCACTATAGATTGCAGGCTGACTGATCTATAGTTTCCCAACCTATCTTTCCTTCTGTGTTTATGCAGAGGAAACATGTCTGCCATCTCACAGTCTCTGCAGACTATCCATGTGTCCAATTGTCAGTTAAGATAGCCTGCAAGTGGAGTCACTATTTCCCCTGCTGCCTCCTTAATGCCTAGTATTTGGGAAAGTCTTGCCTGCATCAGTCCCCAAGGCTCAGTTACTCCTCATCCCTGCTTAAGGACCTGCACCCCATTGATGCCCCCCTCCTGCTGCTGTATATTGATGGTGCAGGGAGGTGGGAATCGTGAGGAGGTGCAGAAGGAGAGTAAGGAATCTGAGGAGGACTGTTGGAGAGGTGCCTATTAGGGTGTTGAGGACCAGGAGATGCCCTGGGTCTAAAAAGGGACTGGAGAGAGGTCAGCCTCATTTAGTTCCCCTACCCAGGAATCCCTCCAGACTGAGTGGGCAGACAGTGGAGGAGCCAGCTGCCTGGATCCATTCACCTCGGACAGTGCTATGTAATGCTAGGTCAATGGAGAACAAGACCACAATCATGGCTGATCTTATTTCTTCTATCAATCTGACTTACATCACCTAAACCTGGTTAGATGATTCTGGCCCAGTTCTAGGATTGATGGTCCTGGCTAGGTTCTCAGTTGTGCAGTGCCCAAGGAGGGACTGCAGAGGAGGGAGGGTGTCATCTGTTTTAAATCTGAACCGAACCCGGTGGAACACCCAGCAGGGGATCCTGTGCTGTTTGAATGGGCGGCTGCGAGTTGGGGGCCAGGTGCAGGCTGCAGAATCCTTCTCATGTACTGGCCTTCAGGACTTGAGGGGGAGTTTCTGCTGGAAATCATGACCTTCATCACCAACTGGGTGCTGGAATCGCTGAGATGGCTTATCCTCTGGGAGTTCAGTGCATGAGTGGATGACGAACATTCGCAGTTTGATCAGGATTTCCTCCAGAGCATGGAAGCTCTTGGCCTTGCATGAGTCATTACTTCTGCAACCCCATCAACATGGCCATGCCTTGGACTTGGTATTCTTCCTGGGGGGCTCAAGGTTGAAAATCTTGAGATTGATCTGGTCAGCTGGTCAGATCATTGTGCTATCAGGTTCAGTTTCAGGGCCCCCTCCTTGTAGTCCATAACCTGTGGAGGTGGTTCAGTACTTTGAAAGGGCTTAGATCAGAAGGACTTATGGCAGTTCTGGATACCTCAAAATGTGGTTGCTTGTGCCAGGGATGTGGAGGCAGCTGTGGCAGACTATAATAAGGTTGTTGTAGAGGCCTTTGACCTCATGGTGTGGTTTGTGTATGTCCACTGGTGTCACACCTTGGCTCACCGTGGTTTGATAGTGAGCTGAAGGCATTGAAAGCTAGGGGACCAAGGTTGTAACATTGTTGGAGGAGGGCCCGGGCCCAGGATGACAAACTCGTTCTGATGTCTCATTATCAGGAATATCAGAAGGCAACTGCTCAAAAAAAGGCAGAATTTCTGTCAAGAATGATTGCTGCTGGGAAGAACTGACTGGCTCAGCTGTTTTGGACTGTAGATGGGCTTCCCCATCCTGCCTGTTTGGAGCCTATGAGAGCATTTTCACCTGCACAATGTGAAGAGTTTGCTAGGTTCTTCTTTGATAGGGTGTCCTCCATTAGGGACAGAATGACTCCAACTGGGTCATTCATGTCAGCTCAGCAAAAGACAGCTTCAGAGTCAGGAATGCAAACAGTGGTTTTGGCAGGAGTTTTAGTAGAAGAGATGTGTGCTGTGATCTCAGAACTGAGGTGGCCAACATTCAGTAATCTGGATCCAGGTCCAACACAATTATTAGTGCATTACAGAGACCTGGGTGGGAGATGATGCTGGCCCTGTTGTTGAGGCTGCAGTCCCCCCAGGTTATACTGTGGTTCACTGCCCCAGAGAAAATCGTAGGGGTGGCGGTGTAGCTATTTGTTTTAAATCAAATTTGGACTTCACCGTGCACCCGGTGGGAACTCCAGGTTCATTTGAATGTGTGGCTGTTCGTGGAGGACTTGGCGTTGGCTGCAGGATCCTCCTCATCTATCGCCCTCCTGGGCTGATGGGGGGGTTCCTGCAGGAATTCGCCGAGTTTGTTGCCGGTGAAACATTGGATTCCCCAAGATGTATTTTTCTTGGGGACTTCAATGTTTGGGCCGAGGATAAAAGTCAAAGGTGCAGTCTGTCGGCGTGCCTACTCATCGGGATGGCCACACACTGGACCTGGTGTTCATCGGGACTCGAGATCACTGATCTCGACATTGACCGAGTAGCTTGGTCCGATCACCGCACGGTGAAGTTCACATTAGTGCTCCGCTATACTTTCTTCCTTCTGAGATATTTCACTGCCGCCGTTGAAAGATCTTACCCCTGAGGGTTATATGGCGGCAGTTGATTTATCAAGGGTGGGTGATGCACGCGCCGGAGCTGTTGACGCCTGGGTAGCTGCCTATAATGAGGTGCTATCTGGCCATTGACTCCTTGCACCTGTTCAGGTATAACCCAGAACTTCATACCTGAGATCACCTTGGTATGATGGTGATCTCAGGAAATGAAGAAACTGGGTCTGAGATTTGAGCCGCTGAGGAAATCCCATCTGGGGCTGACAAACTGTCCTGTGTGCGCATTATTACTACATATCAGGAGGCAATCAACCAGAAGAAGACATTATTTTTGTCTCGGGAGATTGCTGCTGGGAGAAGCCGACCAGCCTCACTCTTCGGACTGTCGACAGACTTCTTCATCCTTCCTGTCCTTCAGCCGGAAGAGTTTCCTCGAATGAGGATTGTGAAATTGCTCGGTTTTCTCGGACAGGTGTCTGCAATCCGGCGGGAGGTCTCCTCAGCCAGTAATACCATTGCTGTCAGTGGTCGTCAGTCGTGTTCAAGAGCACTCACTCTGAGTGGGGAGTTTAAGCCAGTGGAAGTTAGTGAGGTCATTGAGATAGCGGCCAACTGAGTATACCTTCTGTGAACTGGACCCTGTGCCAGCGCTTCTTGATGAGGTGCATTGACACTGTTGGCCCGGTGTTTGCCCTGATTGTCCGGTGTTCCTTGAGTCAGGGTGTCTTTCCGGATGCCTTGAAGGAGGCTCTGGTGAGACCCTTTTAAAAAGCTTCTGGACCCGGAGATTAGGGCAAATTACCGTCCTATCTCCATCTTCCATTTCTGGGAAAGGTTGTTGAGAAGGTGGTATCACTTCAGTTGGGAGAGCATCTCATGACCCACGAGTTGTACGATCCCTTCCAGTCAGCTTTTGGGCCAGGCAGCACTGAAACTGCATTAGTTCGGTGCAAAATGATCTCCTTAGGGCTAGAGATCGGGAAAAGACAATTCTTGTCCTCCTTGATCTCTCCTCAGCATTTGATACTGTGGACCATTGTGTGTTGCTTCTCCACCTGAGGGAGTTGTGTGGACTCACACGGTATTGTCATCAAATGGTTTGAGTCATTTCTTACTAACAGGAGGCAGCGGGTTGTGATGGGTAATTTCTCATCCATGCCCTCCTCCTTTCATGTGGAGTCCCTCAGGGTTCGGTATTGGCCCCAATGTTGTTCGTAGTGCATGCTGCCCCTGGGAGATCATTAGAGGTATGGTCTGAGTTTTCATTGCTATGCTGATGATACTCAGCTATACCTATCCTTTGCACCAGGAACATCAAATGCAGTGGATGTGATGAATATCTGTCTGGCTGAGATAAATGACTGGATGTCTTCCAGCTGGCTGTGACTTAACCCTAATAAGACTGAGGTACTGGTAGTGGAGTCGAACAGAGCTCGTGATGGGATGGCCTCTGATTCTGCGACTGGCATTGTGCTAGGAACTGTGTCATTGATGGCCTCCCCAAGGGTGCGTAATCTTGGTGTGATCTTTGACAGGAACTTGTCCATGGAGGCCCAAATATCCTCCGTGGTGCATTCCTGTTTCTTTCATCTTAGGAATATCATCAGATTAAGCCCCTTGTTCCGGCTCTGGACCTCCCTACTTTGGTACATGCCTTGGTCATTTCGAGACTTGACTACTGTAATGCGCTCTATCTCGGGGGCTCTGGAACTTCTCTTCGCAGACTGCAGCTAGTGCAAAACGCTGCTGCCCGGCTTTTGACTGGACAAAGTAAGTTCTGTCATATAACTCCAGTGTTGCGCGAATTGCACTGGCTGCCTGTCAGGTGGAGAGTTTTGTTCAAGGTGGGGTTTCTCACCTATAAGACCCTACATGGACAGGGCCCTGGTTACCTTTCTGATCTCCTGGTACCGTCCACCTCTGTCCGGGATCTTCGCTCCTCTGGTGGTGGCCTCCTCACAGTTCTGAGAGCTAGGCTGAAATCAGCAGGGGATCGTTCCTTTGGAGTTGCTGCTCCAGCTCTCTGGAACTCATTGCCGTTTGAAGTGAGAGAGGCCCCCACTGTAGAGGTTTTTAAGAGTAGTCTAAAGACCTTTTTATTTGTGCAGGCTTTTGGGGTTTAAGTTATATGCATGATATTTTAACTTGAATGTATACAGTATGACAAACTGTATAGGTTTTGTGCTGCGCCCAGAGCCTTCGAGATTGGGCGTCTTTTTAAATAAAGTTGACTTTGACTTTGACTTTGACTTTAGTGAGTTCTTTCGAGCATCTGGGCCTGGTGTTTGCCAAGACTGTGCTCCTTATCAGAGGGGGTGTTCCCAGTGGCACTTAAATGTGCACTGGTAAAACCCTTTCTGAAGAAACTATCACTGGACCCGGAAATCTTGGTGAATTATTATCCCACCTCTAACCTCCCCTTCTTGGGAAAGCTCATCGAGAAGGTTGTTGCTCTACATCTTGAGGCACACCTATCAGCCTTTGACATTTTTGAGCCCCTCCACTCAGGTCCAGGCATAGCAGAGAAACTGTATTAGTCAGGGTGCATAATAATAAATGACCTGCTTAGGGTGAGGGATAGAGGAGAACAGTCAGTTCTTGTCCTCATTGATCTCTCATCAGAATTTGACACCGTGGACCATGAACTTCTGTTGGACTGGCTTAGGTAGTATGCAGGGCTCACCAGCAAGGTCATCAGCTGGTTTGAGTCCTATCTCAAGGACAGAGCTCAGAGGGTAGTGTTAGGATGATTTTCCTTGCAACCAGTAGCTGTGTCCTGTGGCATATCACAGGGTTCGGTGCTGTCACCCATGCTGTTCAAGGTATATAAGCTGCCCCTGGGTTATGTCATTAGGCAATATGGGCTTGAATTTCATTGCTATGCTGATAATACCCAGCTCTATATGTCCTTTTTATATAGGATGTTCAATGCGGTCAACGTGCTTAATAAGTGCCTGGCTGAGATCCAAGACTGGAAGTCATCAAGCTGGCTGAGGCTTAACCCTGAGAAACCTGACATTCCAGTGATCGAACCAGGCCATGGGGAAGGGGGAGTTGCAGCCACCGAGAGGGAGACTATGCTTCAGCTTGGCCCATCTAGGCTTTTAGCTGCCACAAAGGTGAAAGAGTTTGGAGCAATTCTGGATGAGGGGCTGACAATGGAGGCTCAAGTTTTGGCAGTAGTCTGGATTTTTTTTTCACATGTGGAACATCAGTCAGATTAAGTCTGTTATCCCCTCAGTGACCTGACCACACTGGTTCATACATTCGTGACTTTGAAGCTTGACTACTGCAATGCTTTCTACCTTGGGGTCAGTGGAAGTACGCTGTGGTGCCTGCAGCTGCTGCAGAATGCAGCAGCTCAGTTACTAATGGGCCTTTCTAGATCATACCATATTTCCTCGGTGCTGCTTGATCTGCATTGGCTGCTGGCAAAGTGGCATATCTCTTTTAAAGTGTGATTATTGACTTACAAGGCCCTACATGGACTGGGCCCAGTCTACCTGGCTGAGCTCCTTCATCCTCGTATACCCATACAACCTCTCCGCTCCACCAATCAGGGCCTCCTGGTGGTTCCATGGGTGAAGCAGAAGATCTCAGGGGACCAGGCCTTTGAAGTTACAGCCCCAGTCCTCTTGAATTCCCTGCCCACTTGGTGGAGGCCTTTAAAAGGGACATGAAAACGTCTGTCTTTCATCAGACTTTCAGGGTGAAATTGTAATATCTTTGCGCTCTTGTAAGATATGTTATGAATTATTTTATTAACTCATTGTCTCTGAGACACATCTGTAGGTGGCAGCAAACTCAGACCCTGTGTGTCTGAGAATGAACTGAGTCAGCAGCTGCATAGTTCCTGTTTGCCCGCAGTACGTCTGGAGTCATCAGTTATATGAGTAAAAAATTACTTGCCAGCCAATTGGTGTCAGGCTTATTAAACAAATCCCATGGGTACTACACATTGTAAGCCTGCTGTGATTGGTTGTAAAATGTAGGGATCCCACAGAAAAAAATGTTTTAAACTGTGTTTCAAGCTCAGTGTGTCCCACTCGAACTGCTTGCAGTTTAGATGCTAAAGAGAGCTGTGCCTGATCCTAAATAGCAGCATTTGCTCTCCACTTCAGAGACCCCACCCCCCCAATTTGCTGTGCTTTTCACAAGGGATGCCTGCTTCCCTTTGGCTTTTTTAATGTTTATTCATATATTTTATTTCTTCTGTTTTTCATCCTCTTTGAGAGCTGCCTCACAGAGAAATTGCTGAAACCGGAAGTAGGGTTTCTCCATGAACATGGCTGCTTGGCTCTTCTCCTTGTTTCATTGTGGCTGTTTTTTTTATAGAATTTATGCATCTTTTCTTGCAGTGTAGTACTGGACTTTATTTCCTGGAGCTGTGCGGTATTGCTGGGTGTTGGTTTGTGAGTCAGGATTGGGTCACATCAATATTAATGATAATTCCACCTGCCGCGCCCCTCACATCGTTTGTTACTGCCTTCCTATATTACAGTGAAACCACAAATGTACCAAGGCATGCCAGTGTCTCTAAATATTTGCCATTTTGGAAATGTATGCCACGGCATTTGGTCCAGCATGCCACGTGGTCCAGCATTCCATTCTGCCCCCAAGACTTGGTGTCATCAGTTCAGAATGGATGACTCAGAGCTGGTTTGTTCGGTTGCTGCCCAGTGAGTTTTTTTCCGTGTATCTTTCAAAGGGCAATGTGATGGTATGGTCTGTTCTGGTGCTGGGTCTCTCAAGGTAGGGGGGGACCACTAGGTACCTGGGAAATGTATTTATTTATGGTACCATGTCTCAGAAAGTGTGCTGGGGGCCAATGGATTCATTTAGTGTCATGATTCAGGGTTTTGGGGGGTGGGGGGAACCTCTGGAAAGAGGGAACGCATTTTATTATGATGACATTACTTTGAGGGTGGTGTGGAGCCCAGGTAATGCTGTTTGTGGGATGGTGCCAGGTGTTGGAGTGTGTGGGTGAGTCACTGTACACCAGGCAATGCTTTTTCTTTGATGGTGCCATGTCTCGGAGGGTGGAGATGAGTCCCCAGACAACAGGGAATGGTATTTGTTTGATTGTGCCAGGTCTCAGAGGATGGTGGGGAGCCCCTGGACATGTAACACTGTTTGTTGGATGGCGCCACGTGCTCCAACAACTGGTGCACTCCTACAATCGGCATTCCTTGTTGTCCGGGGGCACCCCACCACCCTCAGAGACCTGGCACTATCACACAGAATTCATTCCCTGCTGTCCAGCACCCCCCCACCCTCAGGGACCTGGCACCATCAAAGAAAAAACATTCCCTGTTGTCCAGTGGCTCATCCCAACCTTCCAAAACCCAGCACCATCAAAGAAAAAGCATTCCCTGGTATCTGGAGACTCATCACCACCCTCCAACACCATCCCCATACAGTATTCCCTGTTGTACATTGCCCCCACCCCACCCTCCGAGGCACCAGGGAATCCATTTAGTGTTATGGTTTTGGCTGTTGGAGGGTCTGGACAGTTACTGTCTAGCAAACTACAGGCCTGTCTCTAATCTACCCTTTGTGGGTATGGTTATTAAGAAGGTGGTTGCGTTGCAGCTGGATGACCATCTTACAACCCACAACGTCTATGATGCTCTCCAATCTGGGTTTAGGAAAAGACATAGCACTGAGACCACCCTTGTTCGGGTTTTAAATGACCTCCTAGTAACGAGAGATTGAAAGGCTCGTACTATCTTAGTCCTTCTTGATCTCTTGGAGGCATTTGACACTGTAGACCATGGTGTACTTTTGGAGTGCCTGTGGCTTCTCTGCGGATTGTCTGCAACAGTCCTTAGTTAGTTTCTATCTTTCCTCTTGGGCAGGTCTCAGAGGGTTGTCACTGGAATTTATTACTCTGATGCCATCCCCCTGTCCTGTGGGGTGCCACAGGGCTACATATTAGCACCCATGTTGTTTGCAGTGTATATGCTGCCACTGGTGATACAGTTTGGATTTTCACTGTTACGCAGATGATACCCAACTGTATCTGTCCATTATTCCTGGACAGGATGATGCGATCTCCGTGCTTAACAACTGTCTGGCCGAAATCAAGAATTGGATGAGCACTAGCTGGCTGAGGTTAAATCCGGATAAGACTGAGGTGCTGGTTGTGGACATGGGTCATCCGGAGGCAGATCCTGGGGCGGGGCACCCTTCGGGCTTATGGCTTGATGGTGTCCAGCTTATGACCTTAGACTGGGTGTGTAACCTGGGCATTATTTTTGACAGCAGTTTGACCCTAAAATCACAGGTGTCTGCCATTGTCAAATCTTCCTTTTACCATCTAAGGAATATCGCCTGGGTGAAACAACTGGTTCCTCCGGCTGACCTTCCTTTATTGATCCACGCTTTTGTAACTACCCACCTTGATTACCGCAATGCCCTCTACCTAGGGCTTCTGGTGGTTGATATCCGTTGCTTGCAGCTAGTGCAGAATGCGGCAGCCAGGCTATTGACTGGTACATCAGGCTCAGTCATAACGCCTGTAAAGCAAGTAAAACTGCACTGGCTGTCATACAGTGGTTGATCACCTTTAAGGTCGGTTTACTGACCTATAAAGCCCTACACAAACAGGGACCCTGTTACCTGCAAGAGCTCCTTACTCCCTACTGCCCCTCCCACTCACTCTGATCCGCCGACGAGGGATTGCCAGAGGTTCCCAGGGTTCAGTTAAAAACATCTGGGGTACGTGCTTTCTCTCATGCTGCCCCTACCCTGTGGAATCTCTACCTCATCGGTTGAGGGAATGCCAGACTGTCTTAGGTTTTAAAGCAGAGCTTAAAACATGTTTGTTTTGTCAGGATTTTTCTGATGGTTTTTAGAATTTTATTGTTATTATTTGTATATTGAATGTTTACTTTATTGTACAGCACCTTGGCATTTGAAAGGCGCTTGAAAAATACATTTTACTTACTTTACTGGGCACCAGGGATGCTTTTTGTTTGATGGTGCTGGCTGTTGGAAGGTGGGGGGGCACGGACACCGGAAATGTTTTTGGTATAATGGCTGGGCTTCCCAGAAGTGATATGGACAGGGATGTTTTAGTGTGATAGTGCCGGGTCTTGGAGGGTGGGGATCCCCCTAACACCACTGAATGCTGTTTCTGGGATTGTGCCTGGTGTTGGAACACTGAGCAGTATCCAACAAACAGTTGTCCCTGGTGTCCAGGGGCTCCCCAGCACCCTCTGAGACCTGACGCCATCACACAAAAAAAATTCCCATTCCCTGATGTCCAGTGTTGGAGGGTGGGAGGGTGCTGGGTCTCATACAAGTGAATACCGTTTGTGTCTGTCAGGGTGGGAGTGCACAAAAGACAATGCCTTTTGGTGGAGGTGCTTTTTTTGTGAGAATGTGGCAGTGTACAAAACAAGTCACCCTCTGATACTTTGTATCTATCACACACACTTAAGGAGCAATGCACATTTGTTTATGGTATGGTGTGTATGGTTGACATTTGTCTACATCAAGAGTCAAGAGTCAGCTAAGCATCTTAAATAAAATACACATTTTTGGAATTTCAGCAATTATAAAAAAAACGCCTTGATTACAATTGATTGCATAGGACCGTTGGAAAGATAATTTTGTGTTGAACAACTTTGCTGCTAATATTGTGTGTGTATCATGTATACTTTAGGAGTTATTCACATTTGTTTATGGCATGGTGTGTATGGCTGACATTTTGTCCATCAAGACTCACCTAAGCACCTTGTTTTGGGTATCTCAGCCAGTATAAAACAAAAACCGATTTGATTACAATTGATTGCATAGCACCATTGGAAATTTAATGCTGTGCTGAACAACTTTGCCGCTGAAACATTTCATAGGTTTCATAGGTGTTACAGAGCTTTATTTAGACCAAAGTCCATTATAGCTCACTAATATTAATAGTATCCCAATATATTGTTTTTAATAAGGTGAGCGTCCAGTTTAGATTTAAAGCTGTACATACTACTGCTGGCCACAACCTCCAATGGGAGATCATTCCACATTTTTGTTATTCTTACAAAGAACCACTGCTTTCTTTTTGTGGTTCTAAATCTCTCTAATTCTAGTTGCAGGGGGTGTAATCTAGTATTATGGTGTAATCTTCTGTATTCCAACCCCAAAAGTTCCCACAACTGTAAGTCTGTAAGGGCTTTATAAATCAGACACATGTCCCCCCTTAGTCGTCTGAATTCTAGGGAATATAGTCCCAAGGTGTTTAGTCTTGTTGCATAGTCAAGACCCTTAACCTCCTTAATCCCACAAGTTGCCCTTCTCTGAATTCTCTCTAGGGCATTTATTTCCCTTTTGCCACCTGGAAACAATAACTGGGCATAATAGTCTACATGCAGTCTCACTAAGGATGTGTAAAGAGGCAACAGTGCTTCCTTGTTCTTGCTTTTAATGTGCTTATTAATACAGTGTAAAATACTACTGGGTTTTTTGATAACTTGATTGCACTGTGACTTAAAACTAAGGTCTTTGCTTATTCTAATGCCTAGGTCTCTTTCGTCCTCCACCTTTTTTAGTGTCTTCCCTCCTAGGGAGTAATTCCTCTGCCTATTTTGTTTGCCAAAATGCATAACACTGCATTTGTCAGTATTGAATGTCAATTTCTTGTCACATGCCCATTTCTCCAGATCCCATAAAGCTGCTTGGAGGATGTCGGCTTCCTCTTGGCTATCCACAGTGTGCCCTATTCTGATATCATCAGCAAATTTGGATACCCATGCTCCTGTAGTGGTTTCCATTGAAGTGATGTAGACATTAAATAAGTAGGGCTCCAATATAGAACCCTGCGACATCCCACTAGTCACATCTGCCCAATTTGAGCATGTCCCTTTGATGCTGACCTTTTGTTTCCTGTCAGAAAGCCAAGCTTCTATCCATCTGGTTATTTTGCCCTCGATACCAAGCTTGATTAAGGCATCTACAAGCTCACCATTAGGCACTTTATCAAATGCCTTGGAAAAGACCAAAAAAATGACATCTACTGAGAGTTTGTCATTCAAGGCTTTGCTAACCCTACCATAACATTCCAACAGGTTGGTTTGACAAGACTTGCCTTGTGTAAAAACATGCTGAGTGCAGCTGATATTATTTGTGGACAAAAGATGGTTAATTATATGATCCTTAATAATGCCCTTCAGGATCTTGCCCAGTACTGCTGTCAGATTGATGAGTCTATAATTTTGCACCTCATGCCTAGCTCCTTTTTAATAAATGGGTACCACTATTGCCTGTCTCCATGCATCCAGGACCAGCCCTTCATCTACTGATTTTTGATAGATGGCTGTGATTGGGCCAACCAAGAACTCTGCCAATTCTTTGATAATTCTGGGGTGAAATCCATCAGGTCACTGGGACTTATTTTGATCCAGGCTCTGAAGTCTTTTAAGAACATCCACACAGCTTATACTGAGGCCTGTGTTTAGTGTCTGGTCTAAATGATTTATTCTCAGATGTGATTTACTGTTAAAGACAGACGTGAAAAAACTGTTATATTGTTCAGCCATTGTGAACAGATCTGTCACTATATTGCCATCTGGGTCTTTAAGGGTCCAATAGCTTTACTTTCTCCCCTCCTATTATTAATATAAGTATACAAGGATTTATAATTGTCTTGGACTTTACATGCTAACCTAAGCTTGTGTTTCTGTTTAGCCTCTTTTATGCTCTTTTTAGTTTGTTTGAGAAGCTTTTTGTATGTGTCCAGGCATTTACTGCTTCCACTTTTCTTAGCCTTGGTAAATGTTTTATTTTTCTTTTTTATTAATTTCCTCACAAGAGGTGTCATCCACGGTGGCAGAATTTTATTTTTCCCATCATACTTTTGTACCAATGGGGTAAAAGTTTGTCCAAGGAGCTCACCTTGTTTGTCATGAGGTCCCACATCTTTTGTAGTGATTGGTTCTTAAATTCCTCAACCCAATCCCATGCAGCCATTTTACTTTTTATCATACCAAAGTCAGCCTTATTATAATTATATACTGTTGTATTCTCTGTTATATTACCTAACCTGCCATTGTATTTAAAACTAACTATAGAGTGATCGCTGGACCCTAAGGGTGGTAGGACTCAACAATCCTGAATATTCTCATCTACAGTAGGTTACTTAGAACCAGGTAAAGGATGTGATTTCCCCTAGTGTTTGCTGTAAAAAATTGGTTCATACCTGCTAGAATAAAAGCTTCCAGGTAGCTTAGCTCTATAGCAGTTTCGGCCTGTAGTATATCCCAGTTTATCCCAGGAAGGTTTAAGTCACCAAAAATTATATTGTTGTCAGTGTCTGTTATTTTGCTGATGAAATCCAACAATTGTATATCATCTTCTTGTGACATGGATGGAGGTCTATATATCAGACCTAAATTGATGATGGCAGCATGTGGGGGGGGGATCTTAACCCATAGGGTCTCGGTGCTATCCCATTGGTGGATATCCACTGATTCCTAAATAACACTCTTGGCAACATAAAGAGCCACTCCACCACCTTTCCTCAGTTTTCTGTCTCTATGATATAGAGTATGTGTGTGTCATGTATACTTTAGGTGTTATACACATTTGTTTATGGTATGGTATGGTGTGTATGGTTCAGATTCGTCCCTCAAACCTCACCAAAGCACCCTGACTTAAATAGGGAATAATTAAGTTTTATACTACAAAACTGTTTTTTTTTTACAGAACTATTTTTAAAACTAAACTAATGTCTGGATGCTTAATTTGGTGTTGATATGTTACATATTTCTCAACAAAAAAAGCTTATGTTGCCTTTTTAGTGAAAATAAAATAATTTATTTGCTGTTTCAACCAGCATAGAATAAAAACTAAGTTACTTATTATTACTTGCAACCAGCATTGGAAAGGTAACTTCATGCTGAACAACTTTGCCACTTGTACTTTGTGCGTAGCACTTACAATTCTTGAGCTATTAGCATTTGTTTGCGGCATGCTGATTATGGCATGATATTGCTTAGAAAGGCCCAGGATTCACTGTTAACAGTATACAGGAGACAAGTGTTGCAACTTCAGAGCGCTCCTGTGAAGGCAATGAATTAATTAATTCATTTATTAATGTACTCTATTATTAAGGTGTTTTAATGGGCTGTATTGCTGTTTGGTTAATTTTTCTGGTCTGTGTTATTGTAATGGTGTCCTGAGCCTCTGGGGAAGGGCACCATAAATAAATAAGGATGACTACTACTTAAGTATTCAAAGATGCAGCCCATTGGGCCCATAGATTTGTCTAGCTTTAGCCATTTCATCCCATTCAGCTCCCTTTCCTCCATTATATGGCCTATACTATTTAAGCACCCTCCTCTTTCTCCCCCTCGCACCCCGCATTCTGGCAAAACTCCCTCTGCTTCTCTGGTAAATGCAGAGCAAAAGTACTGGTTCAGTATCTTTGCCTTGCCTTTGTGCTCCTCCTCCTCCCAGCTGTCCTCCTTTTTCAGTTTCACTATGCCCCCCTTGACTTTGTGTTTCTCATAGATGTCTCTGAAGTTCTCTGTCCACCTGCTTCACCCCCATGCAAGTCTTAATACCATCTCCATCTTGTCCCCCTTGACTCTTCTGCTAGCCTCATTGGTTGCCATTAGACACTCCTCCCTATCCTCCTCCCTTGGCAGTCTCTTACTTCCTGAATGCCCTCCTCTGCTTTTACTTCATTCTTTCTGTCTTACGTGAACCACAGTGGACGTTTCACTTATTCACCTTTTGATACTCTCCCAATGCAGTCTGTCTAGTGGTCCTGCTTTGAATATCATCTGTTTTTCCTCCACTCTTTCAAACTACTCTAATTTCCTTAAGCTTTAACTCCACAGCCCTCTCATCATGTTGAAGTCTGCCTTTCTGAAATGCTACACCTGTACTGATCTTGTCCCTTTCTAGACCTCCAGTTGGACCTCAGCCCTACTCATCTTGTGATTGCTGGACACTAGTGATTCCAGGACTGATACATATTGGATTCTCTCACTGTTAGTGAGCACCACATCCAGCAGGCCTCCATCCCTTGTCAGGTCCTGGACCAGCTGAATGGAAAACTTCCAGGCAGGCTTCCACTGGGAACTGATTCCTTGTACTTGCCTCGACTGGGATTTTCCAATCCAAGCTCTGCATAGTAAAGTCCCCTACTATTGCTACTCCCCTCAACCCATCCACTCTCTTTGTTGTCTAACCTAGTTCCCTATCTGCCCCATGGTCTTGGCCTGGTTGTTTGAAAACCACTCCATGCCTAATTTGTTTCCACTTCCCTGTTGTTAATTGCACCCAAAGGGTATCTAACCCCCTGAATCATTGAGGTTGTCAATTTCTGTGGCCTTGATTCTTCCCCTCACCAATAGTGCTACCCCACCTGCCATACCTTTTCTCCTGTTCTTTATGAACAAGGAATAACCTGGTATAGACATGTCCAACTCATGGTTCATTTTTACCCAAATCTCTGTAACAGCAACCTGGTCAAGATTACCCTCTACAACCAGTGCTTGCAGTTCCAACATGTTGTTGTCCATACATCTTGTGCTGGTGCATATTATCCTCCAGCTACTGGTCTTGCCCTCCCCTTACTCCCCCCCATGTTTTGTTAAGTTCAATCTATTCTTTGGTGGTAGGAGGCCAACAAGACCCTCCTGGATAATGTCAATAGTAGTGATCCTTACCAAGATAAGTACCCTCCTCACATTATGTTATGCATGCTTCTAATAACCATGCTTCACACAGCTGTATGCGAAATGGGCAACTGCAAAAAGGTGACTACAGAATGATGACAGCAGAAGAGCGCAGACACAAAGAGCGACCAGGAAAAAAGCGATCGCCGAAATTGTGACAACACTGCTCCAATGAGTTTCTTTTGTTGGCTAGTGTGTTTAGTATTGGTGTCTGTGTTCATTTCTGTACACAGTTACACACAGTAATACTTGTAGTAATTTTTGATAATTTTGTGCTGTTCACTGATCATTTTTGTTCTATTTAGAAGACTATGTTTTATTTTACTGAACCTTTAAACATTCTGCACGTTACCTTTAGTCTGTGTCCATGCCAGTATACCGTGTACAGGGTGACCGAGATTGAGCGCTTACAAAAAGGGCTACTCAGTCATGGCACCTGTGTACAGGGCTACCTGGCAGGGTAGCAAGTGGATTCTGGGGTGAGCGAGGTAGGGTGAACGAATGTACTGTACGCACGTATACATGCGCGTGGGGGGAGAGGAAGGGGAGGGAAGGTATGTGGGAGGGGGTGTGGCATGCAGTTGCCGAGCTGGACTGCTAGTGTGGTGGGGTGGGTGGTCATTTGGGAGGTACAGGGTTCGGGTCCAGTGCAGTGCGGTGCATTTATTTTTGCTGGCAGGCAGCTTTGTATTTTCCATGTATTTCACCCCCCCCCGACATGCACCCCCCTGGAGTTGAGAATCCATTAGTAGGGGAGTGTGTGGGGGGGTGCGGGGGCCACAGCCTCCCTGCCTTAAAGAAAACCCCATAGGTCTCGGGCACCCTCTTCATCCTCGCCACAAGTGTGCATCACCGAAATTCATTTTTGGTGATGAACACTCACTGTAACAATGATCACTATTCCACGATCACCATTATGACATGGAACCGTCCATGCCATCAAGTCAAATGCATTTTATTGTGCCACTGTAAGAGCAGTACTATTAATTTCTGAGCCAATCTCTATTATTGTTTCCTGCTTCCATCTAGCTACTGCTGTAAATATTATCCCCCCCAATTTTGGATGTGTAAAGAATGTGTTTAAGAACTTGTGCCTGTGTGGCTGTATCTCTTTATTGCCACTTTTTTCCATCTAGAAGTCCCTATTGTTGTTTTTTGGCTTCCATTCCACCAAAAACTGAAGAACTATAACCTTGCTGTTAATTGCCTCTCTTCAGTCTGTTGAAATTGTTGTCACTGTACTGCTATTGTGTGTTTCCACATAGTACCATGAACACTCACTCTCCAGTGCATATTTGAGCATTTAAATGAATGAAAAATGACATAATAAAAAACTTACATAGTGCTGTATTTTTTGCATTGTACTGTCTTATGAATTTTCTTGAATTTGTTACAGTAACCCACAAGATCAGAAAAATCCTATTTAGTGGTGCACATGTTTCTTTGCTTGGTGGCTGTCTGTGTAATCTAAAAAAATGCCCACTAAGAGATGGAAATGCAGAGCTGTTTCTGTCTGTCGTGCTGCTGCCAAGAAGGCTATTGCTTGTGTGTCTCCAAGTAGTGGCAGTGGAAGATTTGGTGATGATGAGGCCAGTTTGTCAGGGCCTAGCAGTGTTAAGTGTGGTCATGGATGTGGCACTTCTAAGCAGCAGAAGAGAAAGGCAGTAGTTGCTCCAAGTACAGGGATTTCTGTGATTCAGTTTTTCCTTATTCAAGTCAGTGGTATCAATGCTGGCTGGAGATGCCGGTGGCACTGGTAGTAAAGCGAGTAACAGCATTATACATAACAGCATGAGTATTGCTACAACCAAGGAAAATTATCAGGTGGGAAAAATGTTGGGGACAAAGCAGCGGTGGGATGTGGGTTCCTTCCCTTTGTTCAAGTTATAGTAACATTTGGGGGCTGGTGGGAGAAGTCAGAGAAGTAGCTAAGGAAAAAAGTCCATCCTCTCCAAAAATGTTCATAACATTTTTTGGATATTTTCTTTTTTTTTCTTTTTTCTTTTAGAGGCAGATCCTCTAACACCAACGTTGTACCTGTGCAGACTTCTTCCGGGTGGGGATCTAGTGTTTAAACATATTTGTACATGTTTTAGACATTGTTCATAATCTGTCATTTATAACTTAAATTCATTTTAAGCTTCTGTTATTCATATTATACACCACTAGATGGCGAATGACCACTATTGTTATTTAACTCTGGTTCGGACTTTACATACTATAGTTCTCACATTCTTAAGCATAAGCAAAAATAAAGCTAAAATAAACTGACATATGTACTATTTACATGAACAACATACTGCTAAGGCAGAGGTGCAGAGACACTAGACACTCCGCAGCATCACTCTGTCAGCCACATATTTATTGCTTTTCTTGTTATATTCTCAATAACCTCGGTAGTATTATTGTTTAACATACTTTTTCCTCATGATTTTAATTTCAGCATCAGTTTGTGTCTACATTGTTAACATGTTCCCGCAGTACAATAACTAGCGGGCTTGATTCTAGTATTCAGCACATTGTTCTATTGAAAAACTGCCCCACATACCTTTCTTAGAAGGTTGGCTAGCAAGATTCTTTTCTTCAGACACATGTCTTACTGCTTCAAGGCCTTAAGGGTACTGTGTATACAATTAGGAAGTTATTTGCAAAGGATGTACTTTCATGAAAATAATTAACTTATTTGTATGGTTTAAATGCTAACCTGTGAATATGACAGACTGACAAATTTCCTCCTTGTCAGTCATACTGTGCATGCCTCATACTGTGCATGCCACAGTTTTTGTCCTGAAACAGGTGAAAAGAATGAACTGGGCATAAATTCCACTGACTGATACATATTCCTAATGGGCGTTATGGTCAAACTGTTTTTACTCACATTCTAATTGGCTTCATGTGCTGCCATTATCTTAGCTGTGCTGTCTTTTGTGGGGAATTTCATAACTGCGTGCACACGTTCAAAAGTATGTCTATTTATTTTATTCATTTATTACAGTATCAGAATTACAACCCTGTGAGTCAAAGACTCATTTACAAAGGCTCATCGTCATAACACAGAGTAGGACAGGGTAGGAGAAACATACAGTGAGTGGTGAACAGACAATACAGACAATAGTGCAGGTGCAGTAGCATGCCAGACCATACACCATTACAGTCTGTACAAATTGAATACAGGGGGAGAGGTCCATATCAGCAGGAGAAGGTCCCTTCTTGCCGGAGACAGGCCTATACATGATGGTAGCTAGACAAGAAGGAGTGATAATTGAGCATATAAACTTAGAGGACAGTAGTAATATATGGCAGGGGTGTGGTGCTGAGCACAACAATGAAGGTGTAGGCTTATACATGATTGTAGCTCAGCAATCATGAGATATGTACACTGGTACAGTATACGAACAGGGTGGGTGGTGTGGGATTAGTGGGTTGGATGCGGACAAGTGGTGGAGCAGTTATTTACAATTGCAGTGATGGGAGCTTAAAAGGTGGCTGCCCAGGGATGACTTTAAGGGTCCAATTCTGAGCTTAGATAAGGTATCAGGAGGGAGGGTGTTGAACCAGGATGGTGCTCTGTGAGAAAAAGATCTATGTGCGAGGGTCATCCTAACCCTGGGTCTACTAGCAGGGTCTTGGTGGAGCTATGGGTGTGGACAGAAGGGGTGTCCATGTTGATTAGTTTAGACAGACTGGGGTGGGGGGGTTACTCCAACACAGATTTTTTGCGTGAGCAGGCAGGTCTTGTAAAGTAGACGCTCTTCAAGGGAGAGGTTGTTAGACTAAGCATAAAGTGTGCATGTGTGTGTTTTCCTATCAGCCCCAATGAGTAGCTGACAGGCCTTGTTGATTGAGAGTTTGATTTTTCCCAGGACAGTGTTGTCCGCTGCACCGTACATTAGGAGTCCATAGTCCACTAGGGACAGAACAGATGAGTCAATGGTGAGTCTTAGTGCTTCTGGGGGGAGACAGGCTCTGTGCCGATAAAGCAAGCCTATGCGGGAATTTAAGGCAGAGCAGAGGGTGTGGATGTGTTCATGGAAGGTGAGAGAGGAGTTGAGGATGATACCTAGGTATCTGTATGAGGTAACCTGCTCAATAGGGTGGTGGGATAGGGACTGAGTGGACAGGGCAGAGTCCTTGAGTTTGTTATGATTGTGGGTGAACAGCAGTTTTTTTTTTTTTAGGTTGATCACAAGCCTGTGGTTGAGGAACCACTGCTCAGTCTGTGCAAAAGCAGATTGTAGTGCCAGCTGGAGTTGGGTGAGGTCAGGGTGGGATGTGAAGAGGACCGCATCATCTGCATAAAGCAGAATATTTCTGGATGTGGCATTGGGTAGCGTGCTTAGGAATAAGTTAAAGAATAGTTCCCCCAGGATAGAGCCTTGGGGAACACTGGAGCAGACCTGATGAGGACTAGAGAGGATATTGTTAATTTTTACGCACTGGGTATGGGCAGTGAGGTAATTGTCAGCCCATTTAACAGGGCCCAAGGTGAAACCAAGCTGGGTGAGGGTGTTAATGAAAAGGGGGTGGCTGACCGTGTCAAAGGCTTTTGAAAAATCGATGAATAGTGCCCAGGCAGGATGCCCTTTGTCCAAGGCAAAGTGAATGAAGGTGGTGAACTCAATAAGGGCAGTTGTGGTGCTGAAACATTGGCAAAAGTCATGCTGTTCCCTGAAGAGGAGGTTATACATAGTAAGGTATTATGTTATCTGGTCAGCCACGATCATTTCTAGGGCTTTGGAGGGGGGGTGGCGATCGGTCTGTAGTTGCCTGGGGTCATTTTGTCACCACCCTTGTGCATGGGGATGATGATAGCTCTTTTCCATGCTTTAGAAAATTGACCCAGTGAGAGGGAGAGGTTTAGAAGGTCAGTGAGGGGGTGAGAACAACGTCCAGGGTAGTGTAGAGAAGGCAGGGATCAAGTGAGCCACTACTGTGTCTGGCACCTTTTAGGGCTTTGACCAGATAGGGTTTGGCAGTAGATGGGGAGAGAGCTCGGAAATAGAAGGGTGGGTGTTGGAAAGTGGTGGTAGGGGGATCAGGGGCTGTATCAAAAAAGTTGTTAGGTAGGTTAGCGGAGAGATCTGAGAAAGCATCATTTAACCCATTAGCAATACCGTGTGGGTCAGTGCTGAGAGTGCCATTGATAACGAGTTGGGAAGGTGGGGACTGGGTTCTGCCGTTATGTTCCTTTATGTTGTCCCAGAACTTGCGTAAGGAGCCCTAGGTGGATGCAAGGGTATTCCTGTAGTATGCTGCCTTTGCACTACAGATAGCCCAGGTGCATTTGTTGTGCTCTGTTCTATAGGCTTGCCTATCAGCCAGCTTCCTGGATTCCAATGCTTTGTACCAAAGATCATCCCTGAGGTGCATTTGCTTTATGAGTGCAGGGGTGATCCAGGGTGAGTTGTGTTTCCTTCGTATGGTTTTGGAGAGGGGTGCATATGCATTGCAGGCCTTGTTAAAGTAGTAAATAAGGTAGTTGAGGGCAGCATCAATATCGGGGCCAGTTTTACTGGGGACCAGTTGCAGTTGGTAAGGTGCCGATGGAGTAAGGCAAGGTTACTCGTAGATAGGCGCCTCCTGGAGATGAGAATGGGCTTAGGCTTCTCGAGGTTGCATGACCAGGAGAAAATGACTTTTCAGTGATCACTGAGGGCATTTGGTAATACTATCAAGTTGGTGTTCTTATGGGGCCTGTTTGAGAGTACCAGGTCCAGTAGAGTGGCATTACCAGTGGTTGAGTTGGGGCGGGTGGGGGAGGAGACAAGTTGGGTGAGATTGAGAGCAGCAAGGGCAACTTTGGCACTGTTCCCAGCATTGGTGAGCCAGTTAACATTTAGGTCACCCATGATAATATGTTCCATCTTGCTGGGTTGATGGGTGATGTAGTCTAGTAGAGACTGCAGTGCGTGGTTCTAGTTACATGGAGGAATGTAGGTGGCTGTGAGGATGAAGGGGGTTCTAGAGGGGTCCACAGTGACTTTAAGGGAGATAGCCTGTGCACCATGCTCTTGCAGTTTAGTAACAGTCTTGACATGTAGGCATGTTTATATTTATTTGTTAAATATAAAATAGATACCAAAGTGGCCCAACGGCTACAGAAGGGGCTTACACGACTATTTTAATATCTGCATCACATCTGTGTTTTACATAAGCCAGAGTACGTAGAAGTGGGAAACTGTATCTATAACAACAGAAGACATTGCATTCAATGAGTTACTTTGCAAATGCATGTCAAAAATTAAGCTGACAAGATTGCTTACCCCCAGTAGTCTCTCAGTGTCTGCTTCCAGAAGCAAGAACTGCACTGCGTGTGTAGAGTGCTGGCTTTCTATTTCAAGAGGGGCCAAGGGACAGGACCCTGGAAGAAAGTTCTGCAGTGCACTGAAATCAAACAAATGCTGACTGTTGCATGCCACATCTGTGCCCACTTTGCACAGTCTGGAAAGGCACATAACCAGCTTAGACAGCTGCAGATCCAAAACAGCCTCCCTTAGCACCACTTCAAGCTTGAAGTTGTCACAAGATGGAACTCCACACTTTACATGGCAGAGTGCTTGCACAAGCAGTACAAAGCAATCTCAGGAGTACCTTGCGATGCACATAAGCCGTGACAGTTCCGGGGCATCAATGTTTCTGACAACTGAGCAGTGGTGACTCATGGGTTAAGTAATACTGATTTTGAGGCCGTTTGAACATAACACATAGGCAGTGAGCGGTGACAATGCATCCATTAGTCAAGCCATCCCACTGCTTGGGTGCTGAGGCGGACATTATTGAATCTGCAGCCTAGCCTTGATGTGGTGGGAGATAGGTCAAGATGTGCATTACTCAAACACATGAATGATTACAATCTTAGACAGCTATAGACACATTGCCAACATTCAGTAAACTCCAGAATTTGGAATAGCCACAATGCTGGACCCTTGCTACAAACTATGGCATTGCATCTATACTGGAGGGCGGGCATGATCAGGTTCAAAATCTCACTGGACAGCTGTTCAGATTGGTTCATGGGCCACAGATGTCATGTGCAAAGTTCTGCAACCCACAGCATAACCAGGCTGATGGTCATTGTGGTCACAGTGCCTCCAGTAAGGTGAACGAACAAGGGCTGGTGTCAGCTGCACAGTTGCCCATTAATCTGCTTTGGGATGCCTTATCCTAAGTTGGAATTTGTGACCTAGAGGAAGGGGGTGAACAGGTGGATGACTCATCAGGACTGTGGGCATCACCGAGCATGGCTGAGGCCTATTTGGCAGAAAACAGGCATCTGATAATATTGGATGATCCTCTGGTGTGGCAAGGTAAATGAATGGCCAGAGCTGACATCAATAGTACTGAAGTACCTCACTTGTCCACCCTCTAGTGTAAGTGTGGTGAGGGTATTTAGTTCTGCAAGGGCCATTGTGCATGACTGTTGTACTAACCTATCACCTACCAATGTTGGCATGCTGCCATTTATCAAACTGAATCAAGATCATATTCCAAGTAGGACAAGCACATCTATGTTTTTACCTAGTCATGATGATGGTGCTGATGAAGGTGAAGCAGACCATCCCGGTGGCAGTGTCAAATGACGTTCCATTGAGGTTGATGATACTCTCATGGAAGCAGAATTTCCAAATGGGGACAACTCTAGCATTGAGGATTGTGATGGCTGCTTCCTCATTGATGAGGATGAGGACGTTGGTGGAAGCGCATAAAGAAGAAACTGGCATTAAAGTACTTTTCCGGTTTTAAGTTTTGTAATAACATGACATTAGAGTTCACCTTCACCTTCCTTACTTTTGCCATTACAGTTCCCAGAATGTGTGCAGTTATTGTTACCTGCAGTCATCTAAATACATGTCACCTTGTACTAGCCATTGACATCATGCTGTTTGAAAAGATATCCTGCCACTGAAATACATATGACACCCCAGCCAGCCAGCCACCCTGCTTGTTGAGAGAGAGAGAGAGAGAGAGAGACAGACCTTGTGCCTTTGCCTAATATAAGAACCTACTGCCAGCCACAGCCATCCTGCTTCCTGAGTGACTGAGAGATAGACAGATCATGTGCGTTTACCCAATATAAGAACCCTCAAACAGCCAGCATGATAGGACATCAACTGAGCATGCAACAATCGACGGCTATCAGGAAAGTACATACGAACATACGAAATTTGCCAGCAGATAAAGGCCTAGAGGTCTATCAAGTCTGCTTGAATGTGCAGCTAGCACCCCTTATTCTGCAGCTGCCCTTCCCTTCCACCCTTCCCCTTCATTAACCCTCCCCCTTGTCCTGTCCCATCCCCTTTTGAATCAGTCCACTGTTCAACTGGATACCACTTCTGCAGGTAACGCATTCCACCCAGCCACCACCCTCTCTGTAAAAAAGCGTCTCCTCATCTCCCTCCTGACCCTTCCTCCCTCCAGTCTCATATCATTTCCGCTGGTGGCCCTCCCCTCCCTTACTTTGAACAGCCCCTCTGTACCCATCTTGTTTATTCCTTTCATGTATTTAAAGGTTTCAATCATGTCCCCCCTGTCCCTCCTCTCCTCCAGTGAGTACTTGTTCAACTCCTTCAACCTCCTCTCGTATGATAAGTCCCCCAGCCCCTTGATCATCTTTGTCACCCTGCGCTGCACCCCCTCCAGTAACTTAATGTCCCTCTTCAGATACGGGCGCCAGTACTGCACTCAATACTCCAGGTGTGGTCTAACTAATGACCTATACAGTGGCAGAATCACCTCCTCCTCCTCGAGGATATACCCTTGCAACACAACCCAGCATTTTGTTGGCCTTTGCAGCTGCCTTCCTACATTGTGCCAGTTGTTCATTGACCTGTAATGAGCACACCCAGATCCTTCTCCTCCTCTGTCTGGGCTACTGCACTCCCCAGCTGGTAACTCCTCCTTGGGTTCTTCATCCCAAAATGCAGCACCTTGCACTTTTGGCATTAAACCCCAGTTGCCAGGTGTCTGACCAGGTTTCAAGCTGCCAGATCATCCTGCAACCCTGCCATCCCCTAGGTCATCCACCACCGCGCCTACCTTGGTATCATCAGCAAACAGACTGATCTTGGTCTTGATGTCCCATGATATGTCTGCAATGAATATCCCAAACAACACTGGTCCCAACACGAGCCCTGTGGAACACCGCTCGTCACTGCCCTTGGGTGTGAGAGCTCCCCACCCATCACCACCCTCTGTTGCCTTCCCTGAAGCCAGTTTCCTACCCATCTCACCAGCTCTGCACCTGCCCCTGTGCCTACTAACTTCCTTCCCAGCCTTCCATGCGGCACAGAGTTGAATGCCTTACTGAAGTCCAGATACAGGACATCCACTGCATGGCCCCTGTCCAGTTGCCTAGTTACCCAATCATAGAACTCCACTAGGTTGGTTTGGCAGGATCTGCCATGTATGAAGCCATGCTGTCTGCTGTCCTGTAGTCCTCTGGCCTCTAGGAGGGCCACCAGCCTCTCCTTCAGGATAGTCTCCATTAGCTTACCCACGATGGATGTAAAGCTCACTGGTCTGTTGTTTCCCGGTTCATCCTTGGGGCCACTCTTGTGGAGGGGCACCACATGAACAATCCTCCAGTCCTGAGGTACACACCCCGAATGTAGTGAGGCGTTAAATAGGTCTGCTAAAGGGCCTGCAAGGACCTCTGCCAGCTCCTTCAGTACCCTGGGGTGGATGCCATCTGGGCCTGGCGCCTTGTCCACCCTCAGTGCCTTCAAACTCTCTCAAACTCTGCCCTCCATGATTTCCCCATCTGTCACCCCTTCCCCCCGTTTCTGCCATTTCTCCCACCTTGGGTGTCACCCCCCTCTTCTCTTTAGTAAATACTGAGCAGAAGTACTCATTTAGTGCTTCTGCCTTATCGCACCCTGCTTCCACCCAACCCCCCCTCCTTTCTAATCCATTAAGTACCATTTGGCTTGTCTGTCTCATGCCACATACAGTACTGGCTGCCAAGAGCACACTCATCTTCTGATGCCATGGTGAGTTCATGTCCTTTGAATATGCATTAATTTATTTCTTATTGTCCTGCTTCGGTACTCTAGTCAGTTTTGCCAAAATTTGTTTTATAGTGTCATCATCATTATTAGCCAGAATAGCCACCTGTTCCTGAAATAAAGCCTCCAGATTTAGCACTGTTGTTTTAAATTGTGTAATTAAAAATTATTTATTCAGAATTAATAGGGATTCCAGCATTCAGTAATGATGGACTATTCTTTCCAAAAAGTTACTTTGTTGTGTTAGATGTTTTTTTCAAATATATCTGAATGATCAATACAAGATGATATGAGAACAAGTAATACCTAAGTACTTGTGCCACAGTGAGCAACAATTTCTAAAGTTGGTTGTAATCTCTGGTTATTTCCCCGAAGGTGTTGCACCAGAAGACTGGCTGATGCCAGCAATGCACCATCACACAGTTAACATTTCACTTGTCACCATAAAGAACATCAGTAATTTACAATAAGTATGAATATCATTTACTGTGTTTTTGACTTGAATTGTGTTGCTAGCCTTATTTTCCCTTTTTATACAGGCACGCACTGTGCCACTATGGCCAAATACAGGCAAACAATTTTCTAGTTTTCTTCACAGGTGATTGTTATAACTTGCAATAGGACAGTCTTGGTGAGGCCGCACCTGGAGTACTGCGTGCAGTTTTGGAGGCCACACTTAAAGAGGGACATTAACCTCCTGGAGAGGGTCCAGAGGAGGGCAACCAAAATGATTTGGGGCTTGGGGGACAGGACCTATGAGGAGAGGCTCGAAGAGCTAAATATGTACACTTTGGAAGAGAGAAGGGACCGGGGGGACATGATAGAGGTCTTCAGGTACATGAAGAGGGTAAATAGGGGAGGAACAGTGAGGGGTGCTTGAAGGAAGGAGGAAGGGGCCACTGGAGGGCATGGGTGGAAGCTGGAGGGGAAGATTCAGGAGAAAAGGAGGAGGTGCTACTTCACTGAGAGGGTGGTGAGAGCCATGGAATGCACTACCTAGGGGCTGGTGGAGCAGAGACAGTGGAGGGTTCAAAAGAGGTGGGACAGGTACAGGAAGGGTTCAGGAAGCAAAATCCAATGCAGCAAGAATATCTGGAACTGGGAAGGGAGAAGCCAGAGAAGGCGAGGGGGACAGCAAGGTCAGCACCCAGGGTGGGGGCTGACCAAACGAGCAGACACGAAAGACCATTAGGCCTATTCTGCTGGCATTTTAGTATGTTAATATGTTAGTCTTAGGACCTAAATGCTACAAAGTACTGTAATTGCACCAACTACACCATTTCAGTATGGCCACATAAATTATTTTATGTACAGGTAAGTATCTGTCTGATTTCCTCCTTACTTTATTTTTCCTTTCTTTTCTAATTTTTTTTTTCTTGTTTTCCACAGGGGTGAGGTATTCATCGGCGGTGAAATACAGGCCAGATAATACTGTATAATGCTTTAGTACTGCATAACCACATTTCTGCATGGTTGGGAACCCTTGACTTGTCCACATGAACTTATATTAGCGGTTCCATGGTAATCGGGAATCCAGAAGTAAGCTGCCAATAGTCTTCAAATTGCAGAGAATACTGGAGACTGTATTCCTAGCCTTTTGCAGACTACTGACAACTTTGACAACTGAACTGAAAACTGACTGGTGGAGGCAGTATAGTGCAGTGGTTTAAGGCTCTGAGCTGCAAATCTGGTGACATCCAGCAGACCAGACCTGGGTTTGAATCCCACAGCTTCCACTTGTATACTGTGTGACCCTGAGTAAGTCACTTAACTTCTCTGTACTCCCAGGTCGCACCTGTAGTGTGCTACTCCTGGTTAAACAACTAATAAAAAAAAAAAAGATATTACTTCTTTCCTGATTTAGCAAGAAGCCTTCTGTGAAATGAGACTTGTCCAGAGAGCTGCTCAGTGTGGAAAGTCTGAGCCAGACTGCAGCAGTCACCCTGCAAGTTGCTGCAGTTGTTGGTGAGCTTTCTGGTCCTCCTGTAATAAGTGCAGGACAGAGTATGTGAAGTACTCTGCTGCTGTCTGATTTAAAATCAGAAAATATGCAGTTGAGAAGGACATTATGAATGCTGTTCGGTATTACAGCAAAAAGTACACTGGCACCATAAATGAGAGTACTGTGTGTGGCTTTAAGAAAGATTACCTGGCTGAGCTCAGCAAAACACCCAACCCCAGCAAACCTCTTCCTGAACTGCCCACAAAGCCCTGTGGATGATCAGCACTGCTCCTCGAAGAAGTTGAACAAGAGCGACGCAAAATGATCAAAGGTCAGAGGGGGCTGTTGTTAGTGCCTGTGTAGTTTCCGCAATTGTGTCTGGTGTGGTAAAAGCACATAACCCTGACCTCCTTTCTGAGAATGGTGGGCAACTTGCTTTCAGTTGTCAGAGGTTATGGAAGTTACTGAGCCACATGGGGTACTCAAAAAGAAAAGCCACCAAAGCTGCCGTAACCCCCCAACCGTACTTTCCACAACTCAAAAAAAAATTCCTTGACAGAGTGGCTACTGCCTGAAGACAAGAACTGATCCCACCAGCTTGGGTTGTAAACTTGGATGAGACTGGCATCCAGTTAGTGCAATGCAGCCAATAGACCTTGGCAATTACTGGGTCTAAGCAGGTGGAGGTCTCTGGTTTAGGAGACAAGAGGCATATTTCAGTGGTGCTTGCGATTTCTGATTGAGGAACTTCTCCCCCACAGATCATTTACAAAGGCAAAACCAATAACTGCCATCCTACCTTTGAATTCCCTCATGGGTGGTAATTCAGTCATTCAGAAAATCATTGGGCTTGTAACGATACCATGCTTCTCTTTATCAGTTATGTCCTGGTGCCTTACATTAATAAAATCAAACAACAGATGGACTTAACTGCTGAACAGAGATCTCTGTTAATAATGAATCTGTTCAGTGGTCATACCACTGAAGATGTTCTGCCATCCCTAGAGCAAAATGCTATAATACCAATTTTCATGCCTGCATCATGTACAGATTTACTGCAGACTCTGGACCTAACTGTAAACAAGGGCCCAGATATTCAAAAGAGTTGAGCCATGCGCAATAGGGTTGCGGCTGCGCAAGTCTGAAATGCGCCATTCTGCACATTCAGTAGGGAGGCAGTTGCGCCCCCAACCGCGGAGAGCAACAGCTAATGATAATGAAGGCATGTGCAAACCGGAGGGGAGGAACCATGCATAAACTACACAGCCCGATATTCAGCCGGGCTGTGCGAGTTAACTGGGCGCAACCTCTACCTGTGCCTGGACAAAGTTACGCTGAAAATAAAAGGAACAAGTTGAGGGCCACCCACGGGTGAAGCTGCTGCATTGCGGGGTGCAACACAGCTGTCCACCGCTGGGTGGCTAGATATTCCACCACAGCCTGGCGACCCCCATGCCCGATCACGGGCTGAAATTCATTCACATATCTGACTGACTTAGTACGGTATGCACGCCCATTGGCCTCATGCTCTGAACCATCGGGCGCAGCCCTACCGCAGCTGTCAGTTGGTGGGCGGGGGCAGGCGGGTGGGTGCTGCTGCCCGCTGGCTGACGGGGGAGCGTGGTGGGATCCGTATGGTGGGGTGGGGGCCACTAGATCACAAGGGATTTCGACATGGGGTGAGGATGCAGCCCGCGATCGCTACTGCAGTCCACTGGACCACCAGGGATACTGGACTGGGGAGGTCTGATGCCCGCGATCGGGCTACTCGGGGTGGGGGACGCTTGGTTATGCCCACGATCGGCTAATGGGGAGTATAACCTTATGCCAGCGATCAGGCTACTCGGGGGGTTGGGGGATGTTTGGTTATGCCCGCAATCAGGCTAATGGGGGGGGGACACTACTGTTCTGCCCACGACCGAGCAGCAGGGGGCGTCGGTCCCCGACAGCTGCTGCCTGGCAGGGAGCCAGGCGCAAGTCATCAGGGATCGGCGCACCTGCATGCTAATGGTATGCAAATGGGGCCATAATCAGATGCAAATGGCCCCTCGTGCCACTTGCATAGATTATGGCCCCATTTGCATGTCACCCTTTGAATATCGCAGGTGCTGTGCATGGCGCAATGGAACTTGCTCCACCGCATCTCAATGCTCCACTCTGACCACTTGCGCTGGAGCAGTTCCACTGTGCCATGCACAGTGGGTGTGGCCAGGGGGTGGTATTCAAAGAAGTTGTGCCATAGCGCAACTCCATTGACTATCGCTCTGGCCACACCCCAGCGCAACTATTTTGAGTGGTGCGGGGGCTTGCGCCACAAAATGGTGCAGTTTGAATATCTGCGCCAAGGTGTTTAAGGATGAGCTAAAACACCACTTCACAACCTGGTACACAGATACCATGTCACAGCAGCTTTTGAATGGTCATACTTCTGGTGAAATAAACATTGATTTGAGCATGCAGACCTTAAAAGTGAAGCACACTCAATGGCTGGTAGAAAGCATTACCAAACTCGGAGAGAGAGAGAGAAGAGGACATTTTAAATGGATTCCACCAGTCTGGAATGCTGGATGCACACAATCAGTGACTTAATTACTGAAGTCTCACCAAACAAGCACCAAGTTTTTAACTCTTTCTTTCAATAAAGTTTATGTTTTAATCAAGTCAAGCAGAAAGCACATTAAGCCCCCACCCATCTCACTGCCAAGCAATAAGCACTGTGAACCCAAAGCCTTTCAGAAAGCACAGTAACCCTCCACCTCCCTGTGAAGCTCAAAAAGAACTAAAACACAACAAACTAAGGCTTTATAACCCATACTCACATTTAATGAGAAATAATGGGTATTAGCATTTGGCATCCCTTGTTTGATGTGTGTGGTGTGGTACAGAGAAGCATGGAGGAGCAAGCGGGTGGATCATGTGATTCACCGACTTCTGGAAAACATGGCGGCTCCAATCCGTACTCCATACCCCAATGCCCATGTCTCCATTTTCTCCGTACACACTGAGAGCCTGGAAAAGGTATATGATGTATGCATGTGAGGGCATGCAGGTCATTTATGTTACTGCGATGGCAATACTGCATGTTCAGTGTACAGTATTTACCGACAGTAAAAGAGTAAAGCAATGCTGCGAGTAAACTTAAATTCAATGCAAAACAATGTTAATTTATGTCTGCACTTTATATATACATCGCTGGTAAAGCATCAATTTATTTACGGATATATTAAGGGGTTATACAGTATCTCTTTTTCTAAATAGATGCCAAGTGTACTTCAGCACGTAAGGAGTCTACAACATGTATTCCTGGTCGGGACTGTAAGACACTGATCCAGTGCATGTCAGTAAACTTGATGAGTTTATTCACAGGTGTTTAAGTAATAGCTGTGTATTTGAAGCTGGATTTAATAAAAGGCAGGAAGAGCACCGCTGGGTATTGGAATAAAATTTGAATAATTTCTGCCTCATCTGATGGCAGGTAACATCAAGATGCTGCGGCATGTCCCAGTTTCAAGATAAACAACATTTCAGATACACTGAAGACCTGGAAAGAAGAAAAAAATATTTAGGAAAATTGTTTTCCAATGAGGCATCCCCTCTCCCCAAAAAAAGAAATGCTTACCTTTCATGGCTTGCAATTGTAGAATTGCCGAAATCCACAAGCAGACACATGTAGAACCCATTTGCGGCAGCAGCATGGTTTCATCAATAAGGTTGTGAATCTGTGTGATATGATCTAAAAATATAAAAGAACAGTAATGAGTAATGGTTATAACTCACTTACTCACAACAGTAACCCCCACCCCCAAAAAATTGTTATAGTACCACATTAGACAGCGGCACATATGTATGGCATGTAAATGTGATCATGGCCAACATACCGGTGAAGGGAACATTCAGTATGTATGATGATTCCCTGCAAAGGAACAACAAGATGGACTGCTTACAGCAAACAAGATTCACTACAAATTAAATGACATTGTCTCTCAACAAACATGACAGTGACACGAACGCAGTCCTAGACGGTATGGATAGAGGATGTCTAACTGGGGCCGCGTTTGTGGACTTGTCCAAGGCATTTGATCTGGTGGACCATTGTCTACTACTTAATAGAATGGAGTCCTTGGGATTTGTAACTGTTACCTTGTCGTGGCTAGATAATTATTTAACCAATAGGTCTCAAAGGGTCAAGTATGGGTGTGCTATATCTGAACCTACAGTGGTGAAGTGTGGGGTTCCTCATGGCTCCATACTTGGACCAATTTTTTTTTCCCTGTTTTTTTGATAAACAGGTAAATGTTCTTGAAAATGCATCTCTCATTTTATATGCAGATGATGCAGTAATTTATGCTCAAGGTTTCTCTGTCACTGAACTGAATGATCTATTAACCAGGGAGATGTGTAACTTTCAATATTCTCTCATTTCTAACAAATTGGTCCTGAATAAGGCTAAGACAAAAACTATGCTTTTTGGGACTAGGGCACGTCTTAGGTCTGTGGGACAAAGTTTGTGGGTGAAGTCCCTTGATGGATTGTTGTTTGAACAGGTGGATTCATTTCAGTATTTAGGGGTCCTTTTGGACCCATTTCGCAAGGGTAACATCAAGAATTCACTCTAAAGTGGCCCTTTTATACAGAATTTGCTCTTTTATTACCAGTGAATCTAGGATGGCTATTACCAAACAGTGTTTAGTTCCAATTGTAAAGTATGCTACCATAGTTACTGACACAGCTTCTGTTATAATAATCTCTAAAAAATCTATTTTATTACAACTAATAGCTAAATTTGCTCCCAATGCTCCCAAATTAGCTCATCACTGTGTTATCTTAGAAGAAATTGGCTGGCCCTCTGTTCAGCTACATTTATTTATTTATTTATTTATGCGTTTTACCAGGAAGGCATGCTGAGCAGTCTACTGCTCGATTCCAGATGCGTCCTGGGGGAAGGGGGAACATAGGTAGCAATTGAAGACAGCATAATACAAGTGAAATTACATAGTAGGGAGATCACTAACATTTGGTCCAGTTGGCTAGACAATAGTGGGTCGAGAAATCAGTAGGTAGCCACAGTTAAGACAGCATGATACAATAATTACACATTCTCGGTGGTGTATGGCCAAATTTACTTAGAGTCATTAGTTCCGGGCTTCCCTTAAGACTCAGTGGTATGTTGAAAACATATGATCAGGACCACTTCTTTAGACACAAGACAGACAATATGGTTCTTAAAATTCCCTTCATGAGATCTAGTTTTGAATAGAGGGCCTTTGCCTATCTTGCTCCATGTATTTGGAGTGAAATTCCATTGGATATTAGGCAGTTGCAATCTTTTAAAACATTTGTCTATGAACTGAGGATGTATTTCTTATTACAGTCTAACTGTAATTGTTTTACAACGTATTTGCTTTATTGTTGTCTGACATGGACTTAGTCTGAATTATGGATTGTATGCCTCTTGTATTTAACATGTATGTATGTATTGTTGTACTGTTGTTTTGGTGTGGGTCACAGCTGAAAAAGGAACTTCGTTTTCCAGTGTGCTTACCTGTTAAGCGAACAAACAAACAAACAAACACTTACAATAACTTATCATTGGTGGTATGAGTACACACACATCAGGCGGCATGTTTCAGTCAGCGCAGCAGGAGACATTTAAAGAACATCAAATTATACTTCAAACCCATGGTCGTCTGTGACTATCATCATTCAGCAACACACTGTACATCAGCATCAGCAACAGCACCAGTAGCAGTCACTCAGACACCACTGATAGTGAACAGCACATCTTGAAGCTGTCATTGAAAACTCTCACTATGTATACTGATGTTTTTCTTAGTTATATCACCACAAGATGTTTCCATTTAATTCTCGTAAAGGTGTGTCATGTTTTTAGGGAACAGCACCAACAGGCATCAGCAAGCAATGTTCTCACTTGGGACACTGATACCCAGTTCTGGCTCCCTGTGTAAATTTTCAGCAGTGCAGCAAGAAACTGGACTTGTCTGATCACTTTTTCATGTGCTTCTTTTTTTTTTTTAACCTACATCTTTATTAGAATAACGCAACAGATACAAAGCGAGGAAACATTGCAGACATGTGTAACTCTAAAATAAAGTAGGATCAACAATAAAAGTAATTGTAATCCCTAGGCGGTGCTATTCTAAGGGCTACTACCCCTGCCTGTATGACTATACACAGGTTAAGGGGCATAAGTTCCCTATTAAGGTGCCTCCACCCAGAGAAAAGGTATTGGGGTTGCTTTTCTGCTCTGGTATAGCCCTCTGGGAAGCTATACTCACCCACCAAGCCTCCTAGTTGCCCAGTACCTACAGCAGTAGTAAATTCACAGACAGTATATTGCAGTAATGATATGTACACACCCTTCACACTTACCACCAGGGTTAGACCTGGGGACACCCCTGTAAAATAAGGTTAGCAATGCAGCAACTTGCCCTTAACACTGTAGCCCCATTAATAATATGTACACTAGCCAGGTCAAGTGTGAACAGGGAAGGGCATGAATCTAGGCAAATGATTAGCTATCTGATTTAGTTCAGTGATTGCATGCACTTTTTGTCCCAACCTGACAGTCACAAGACACTGGGTACCCAGGATGGTAAGTCTGGCTAGTCAGAGGTGTTGCCCAGGGGTGGCTGGCATTGCAACTGATGTTGGCGTCCTTGGTGGAAAAAAAAGCAGTAAACATGCAGAACACCCAGATTATTTGTAATCTGAGCCAGTTGGCTCAGTCCTTTGTAAACCCAAGAGAGTGAAACAATTAGATGGTACCACAAATTATTTACGCACTTGTTGCAGGGAGCTACTCTGATTGTACTCATGCTACCATGAATCTGCTGTAAGGCAGGTGACATGGAGACCTCGTGGTGATGACAGGAAAGCATGGGGAAACAGGGCCAACATGACACACCTCCTCTTCACAGCCTTTCCTCCAGGTGGTCGCAACCTGCGTGTTGTTGCTGTGCAGGGGCTGGATTTCCGAGCTGGTCTCTCACCATGACAGTCTCTGGTGGTGGAGTAGCAGCCTAGGCCGAAGTGGCAGGGTCCAGGCAGGATGAGCCATCTGGCAAAGTTTGTGATCTTCTGCTGGTGAAGCCTCCAGCTGGCATAATAGGTTCTTTTGTGGAAGAGCAGGTCTCAACATACAAAACACATTCAGCACATTTACAGCAATAACTACTTCAGGAAACAGTTCAGATTTAGTCCGGTTGCAATTTAGCAGCTTTACTGACCAAACCTTCCAATCCGAGTATATCTCACACACAAGTTGGGCCGATCACTTCAGGAGCAAGTCTTCAGTCCAAATTGCAAATTGCACTAACACTTCTTCTTTCTGCCGTGGTTCCAGGCTGGAATCAGACAAGTCCAACTTCTGCTAAGGGCAGTTCTCAAGCAGGAGAAACGTGGCAGGAGGGCAAGTAAAGCCTCTTCCCACTGATTCTCCTCTACTCCTTCTGGGAGCAGCTGCTCAAAAATTTGAGCTGTTCACACTTCAACCTCCAACTCTAACTGATCCACTGTCTCTTGGCACACAGGACAATTCCCTTCTCAATTCAAAGGTTCGGTTAGCTGCAGGAGCTGTCAATTACAGTAAGTGCTCCCCCTCCAGGTTAATTTAGGCACCAACTGAAAAACTACAATACTACAGTCTCTGGTGGTGGAGTAGCAGCCTAGGCCGAAGTGGCAGGGTCCACAGAACACTGGGGTTTGGATCCATTTTAGGTCCCAAGAGGTTCTATTGGTCCAATTACTGGAGGTCCCGGACCTAACATGGTGGCTTCCATCCCACTGATGGAGCTGCAATTAAAGCGGATTAGATCAACATCTCTACCTCTAATTCAACAGCATATAAACAGCAAATAAGTGCAGTTATAGACATAGACATAGACTTTCATGGCAGATAAGGACCACTTGGCACACCTAGTCTGCCCATTTCCCTACCTATTGGATAAGTTGCAGATCCTAGTTAACCAACAGCCTACTTCTTCCTATCCCCCCACCAGAATTGCCTGATGTCTGTTCCATGCATTCTTGAATTCCCCCACTGTTTGTGACCCCACGACCTCCTCAGGAAGGGTGTTCCATGCGTCCACCACTCTCTCCGTGAAAAAATACTTTCTCACGTTGCTCTTGAGCTGTCCCCCCCTCTATCTTCAAATTGTGCTCCCTTGTTCTTGCACATCTCTTTTTGAAGTGCCCACGTAAGCTCCCTCTGTGCAAATAGCAACTGCTGATTGGAGCAAATCAACGCACTGTCTGGCCGGCCGCAAGCCCTAAAATGCCCGGACCTAGCAGAGACTATTCACTTAACACAGATTAGCTATTCTCTTACAGGGACAGGTGCGGAGGCACAGCATGGCACTCTCATGCAAATAAACAGGGTCACACTAGGATGGGACACCAGCCTGACAGTGGGCATTTGGGGCCCAGGAAGACATTAAGGTAAACCCCCAAATTGGAGGATGGGTTACATAATTATGATAATAATAGCATGAATAAAAATTACAATAACAATAACAAGAAAGCCACCAAGATAATATCAATAAGGTAATTAAGTGCCACGAAGAACAAGAATAAATTATCTGACCAAAGTTTAAGACTATAAACAGATATAACCCACACAAAATACAGAACTTAGGTTACAAAATCAGATTTTTTTCCCCATAATGTTTATCACCCATTTACGCCAACTAAGTTCAAAGGAGGAATATCTATTATGCAACTTAACAGTAACTTTCTTGATGTGGTAGATATTACAGACTAAGTTACACTACAGCTCAACAGTAGGGACCTGAGACATCAACCAGCATTTAGTGATCACTTTATGGGCTGCAATAAGTAAAATATGTAATAATTTACGGGTGTCTGGGGTACAATAGCCGTTCGGAGTGTCTAAGAGCAGGGGTAGAGTAGCGTTTAAAATCAATTCAGAATCCCAAAGTTCTGTAAGTATGACTTGAACCTCTTGAAAAAAGGGTCTCAGAATAGGGCAATCCCATAAAATGTGAGCTAAAGCCACTGGAGAAGAACCACACCCTCTCCAACACTGTGCTTCCTTATGTGGTAGGTACTTTTTTTAACCTCACACTGTCTACATCAACAGTGCCTGACACCTGGAAACATGCAAGTGTGGTTCCCATCTTCAAGGCGGGAGACCCCCTATGCCCGGAAAACTATAGACCCATCTCTCTGCTACCACATCTGAGTAAACTACTTGAGAAAGTAGTCCATTCCCAACTGAACATCTCAATAAATACAACCTCCTATGTCCCTTTCAACACGGTTTTTGTAAACACCACGGCCCCTCCTCTGCCCTGGCAGTCTTTTCAAACCATGTCCTCAGAAATATGAGCATGGGTAAGGCCACGGATGCAGTCTTTGTTGATTTATCAAAGGTGTTTGACCTCGTCGATCATCAACTTCTTCTCTCCACACTTCAACATTTTGGTTGCGGCCCTGGACCTGCAGCCTGGTTTCATAGCTACCTCACTAACAGGTCCCAGTCCATGCTTATAGGCAAAGTTACCTCAGCTTCCCTTCCCACCAGCATGGGAATTCCTCAGGAATCTATCCTTGGCCCCTTTCTTTTCTCCTTGTTTATCAATGCCCTACTGGAAGACAGCCTAAATTGCAACACACTCCTCTATGCGGACGACCTAGTCCTATACCACAGCAATAATTTCCTAGAAGCCATCTCCTCCACTCTCACTGACAGTTATGCAGTGGCTGTTCACTGGTTCACATCCAGAAAACTCCTTGTAATCAGGAAAACGATGAAGGCCATGCTCTTCGGATCAAAGCCTTTCCTAAACAAGTCAACCAAGCTAAACTCCTCCCTCACCATATATACACCTGCAGGACCTCCACTTGAACAGGTCAACTCTTTCAAATATCTCAGCATTACCCTAGACCCATCACTCACCTTTATGGATCACACAACACTGACAGTAAATAGGATAAATCAGAAGCTAGGAGCAGCATACCGTGCAAGCCACCTGCTATCACCTGAAGCTCATCTCGCTTTTGCTCAGGGAAACCGCCTCCCACTCCTTGACTACTGCTCCCCCATCTACTCACACATGTCCATAAATCAACTTTCCTGCCTCAACATGACATACAATGCTATCTGTCACTTTGTTCTCAAAGCCCCCTCCTTAACTCATCACTGTACACTCTACCAGTCCCTTGGATGGCTCCTTCTGCAGGCACGCTTTGACTATACCGCAGTCTGCCTAGTCGATAATGCCCTCAGAAGTAACCAGCTGTCCCCATATACTAACATACTAAAATGCCAGCAGAATAGGCCTAACGGTCTTTCGTGTCTGCTTGTTTGGTCAGCCCCCACCCTGGTGCTGACCTTGCTGTCCCCTCGCCTTCTCTCTGGCTTCTCCTTCCCAGTTCCGGATATTCTTGCTGCATTGGATTTTGCTTCCAGAACCCTTCCCCTGTACCTGTCCCACCCCTCTTGATCCCCTCCACTGCCTCTGCCTCCACCAGCCCCCTAAGTAGTGCATTCCATGGCTCCACCACCCTCTCAGTGAAGTAGCACCTCCTCCTTTCTCCCCTGAATCTTCCCCCCTTCAGCTTCCACCCATGCCCTCTATGCCCCCTACTCATAAACAGAGCATCCATGAGACCTCTTAGAGCATCCTCCTTTCAATCCCAGGAAGTTCCCAGTGTCTCTACAGCAATAGGCAGTAATGCCTTCTCTGTTTCGGCCCCCTTCCTTTGGAATCGTTTTCCTGCATCCATTCGGATATCTGCATCCCATGCATCTTTCAAGTCTAACCTAAAGGCCTGGCTTTTGAAAGGCTCCACCTATACATGCACACAGGGCAGTGCAGGAGACCAAAAGCCACCATAATCCTACCACTGTCTGGTGCATTTCTGCCCACGCTCCCCCCCCACCACATCCCTAAAGCACAAACTCACATGCTTGACTCTCATACTGCCTCTCAAACCTACCTGGGCAACCTCCTCCCACTCTACTGTACCAGGTCCAGGCTGTGGCTCAAGGATGCACCAGGACTTGGCAGGGCACATCATTACCTATCCTGCTCTCCAGTTTATTCAGCCTATGCTCCCTCACTGCCTAAACTTAGTGCATTGTCTGGTAGCCATGCTCTACTTTACCACAAGCTCCTCAGGTTGGCCTACCCTCTTTCTCAGGACAGGGGTATTACCTAGACTAGATATTGATAAGTCTGTTACTTTCAAACTGCTCCTTGTCAACCTGTGTAATACTGTATGCATAACTATTCTCTCCTTGTACTGCTGCTGGTATCCCTATGGTACTTCACTCACCATGTCTGTATACCTTAAGTAAACATTGTCTGTTTGTTGTATATTGGTGCTTGTACAGTATAATCAAATTGTATAGCATGTCTACTGCTTGTATTTACATATTGCCACCTTGTGGCCCAGGTCGTGACTGCAAATGGTCCTCTGGATCAGTGCACTTACCTGGTTACCAAAAACATAAATAAATAAATAAAACTTAGCTTACCATGCTGGAGTGATAAAATATCAAAGCAAGCCCTTCCAGGAAAACTCACACCAAAAAGAAGAGGAGGTAATGATAGATGTAAAGGATAGTATAGAACCCCACTGTTGATAATCAAAACTCATATTAAGATCATTTTTCCAGGCTACGCATATGTGATTAATTGAAAAAGTCTGAAGAGTCTGAAGGGCTTGATATAGTTGGGAGATAAGGTGTTTGGCTTGGAGTTTCCCTAGAAGGGCATGCATTATTAGAATAACCAAAAGGGTGTGGCTACCCTGCAAAGATTCTGCTTGGAGCTGGGCTCTTAGATATTCCCAAGCCGGCAGATACCTATAAAAGGATGTACAGTATATGGTAGATGATATTGATGCATCATCTCATTAAAGGTGTAAATGGTGGAATCCCTCAAAAACTGGCACCATTAACTAAGGCCAAGATGCAACCATCTTGATTAAGTTAGATCCATACTCGCAGGTAGAAAATCTGAAAATCCTATTACTGAGAGACATCTAAATCTAAATGGTCTTAATTCCTTTTTCTGTATTGTTTGGAACAAACTTTGGAGGGTGTCAGCTGTGTATGGGTCAGTGGTGGGATTTATAGTATGCGGAAGGGCATTGGTTAGCAGGGATCTAGGAAAAAAGGAAAGGTCTCCTTCTTGCAATTCTAAAAGTTTCCAATGGGCATTGTAGTCAGACATTAACCTATATAACACCGAACAGAGCTGTGCTGCATGATGGTAAAGCAAACAGTTAGGAAGTGCTAACCCTCCTGCTTTCTTAAGCAATTGTAAAACAGTACAATGGACCCGAGACTTCTTTCCTTGCCATATAAACCTAGCTATGAGTTTGTCCCAATTGTGAAAATATAAGAAGGGCGGGGAAACAGGTAAAGTTTGAGCTAAATAAAGAAAGCGTGGAAGTATAGCCATACGAATGCTCTCAATATGCTGAATTAGGGATAATGGTTGTTGGGACCAATGTGTAAGCTCTTTTTACAACATTATAGTAAAGGAATCATAATTAAGTGTGCAAACCTGAATAGGGTCCACCGTCAAAATGACTCCTAAATAACATAAGGATTTAAGATTCCATTTAAAAGGAAATAGATTTGGAATGCATTTAGAGGGGGAGTAATGTATAGTTAAGACGTCAGTCTTTGTCATATTGAGGTTATATCCTGCTAACTGACCTAATTGAGACAGTGAAGACCAAAGGTGAGGGACGGTGGTATCCAGATTGGTTAAATAAATCAGAAGGTCATCAGCATATACCGCACATTTATGCTCCTTCTTGCTAAGAGACACTCTCATTATATTAGGGTTCTGATGGAGAAACTGGGCTAAAGGCTCCAAATAAAGGGCAAAAAGAAGGGGAGATAATGGGCAGCCCTGGCACATACCCCTCCCAAGGGGGAAGGTTGGAGAAAGTTGCCCATTAATTTTCACATAAGCTAAGGTATGATCATACAGGCTTTGTAACATCTGGATTTAATGAAGGGGAAAGCCAAAATGAGACAGAGTCTAAAATAAGAAGGGCCAGGCCACCCGGTCAAAAGCCTTATGAGCGTCAATGCTAAGCAGAAGAAAAGGGGTATTCGACTGAGTGGCATGGTGTAAAAAATGTAACATGCATTTAATATTATCTTGGGTTTGACGGACAGCAACAAAACCTGTTTGATCCCTATCAATAAGAGAGGGAAGGACCTGCTCTAAAAGTTTGGCCAGGATGGAAGTATAGATTTGATAATCAATATTCAAAACCAAAATCAGGCAGTAAGAGGAGCACTGAATTTTTATCCTTAGCTAGCTTTAGTATCACAGAAATGGTGGCATGCTTCCACGTAGGAGAGATATAGCCCATCTTAAGTGCATCCCTATAAACTGGTAATAAGTGAGAATTTAAAGCTTTGATGAACTTCTTGTAGAATTTGGGAGTGTAACCATCAGGGCCGGGGGGGGGGGGGCAGTTATTATGTTTAAGATTTATAACTGACGCCACTAATTCTGTTTGGGAGATTGGAGATATTAGCATTTTCTTCTATTGGTCGGATAGAGTAAAAAGATGGAGTTGAGTCAAAAACTGCACAATAGCGGTCTCATCTGGAAGATTATCTGGGGAGTATAATCTAACATAAAAAGTTCTAATGGCATCTAGGTTGGCACTTGGGCAAGAGACTATCTGATTAGTAAGTGGATGCTTTATAGAGGAAATAGACATTTGGTTTACCTGTTGTCACAACTTACAGGCTAATATTTTGGCTGCCTGACAGCCACACTCATAATGCTTCTGTTGCAGATATCTAAGTGTCATCTCAGTGTGCAATTAAGAATTGCCTGAATTTTGCTCTTGGTCTGTAGCAAATCATTTGAAAAAGAGTGATCTCCTCTTACATGACGTGCTTGGAGATCAGCCAGTTTCTGTTACAACTCAAAGAGTTGCGCTTCTCTTTGATTTTTTTTAAGTGCGAGAAGTATTTAATTAATTCCCCATGAAAAACTACTTTAATGGTGTCCCAGAGAATGCCAGAGGTAACACCAAGTCCAGCATTTTCAGTAATAATTCATTGCAGAATAGTGGAGGCCCATTGCTGAAAATTTTTATCATTTAAGAAAGAGTTGTTAAACTTCCATAAAGTGGGTCCTCTAACTTGCTGGAATTGGAATTCCAAACATGTGGAAGTGTGATCCGATACATAGATACATAGACAGTGGCGGCAGATAAGGGCCTATGGCCCACCCAGTCTGACCATTTGAGCTTGTAAGTTCAGTTTATGTTTTCCTAGAAGTCTGTTGCCCCTATCCCTGACTTCCAGAATTCCTTTATGTCTATCCATGCATTCTTAAATCCCATGATTGTTTCAGCCCCACCACTTCCTCTGGCAGGGTGTTCCGGCTTGTCCACCACCCATCCAGAAGAAATTCTTCCTCGTTTCCTCTAATCGCCCTCCCTCCAACTTCATCCCATGCCTCTAGTCCTGGAACATCTTTTTCGCTTAAAATAGTGTATTCCGCACCCTGTTCCTCCTGTAAGATACTTGTATGTCTCTATCATATCTCCTCTCTCTCCTCCTCCTCCAGGGAGTACATGTTCAGTTCCTTCAACCTGTCCTCATAGGACTTGTGATGCAATCCATGCACCATCTTTGTTGCCCTCCTCTGAACCTTCTCTACCTGTCTATGTCCCACGTAGGGTAAGGTCTCCAGAACTGTACGCTGTACCAGGTGGGGCCTCACTAGTGTCTTGTATAGTGGAATTATGACCTCCCTTTTCCTGCTGGTGATGCCCCTGCCTATGCATCCCAGCATCCTATTTGCTTTACCTGCTGCCTTGTCACACTATTTCCCTACCTTGAGGTCATCAGAGATGATAACCCCAAGATCCCTTTCCTGCTTGGTGCATGCTATATCCTCACTCCCCAACTGATATATTGTGCCAGGGTGTTTGTGCCCCATATGCATTATCTTGCACTACTTTGCATTGAATTTTAACTGCCAAACCCCTGACCATTCTTCAGGTTTCTGCAGGTCCTTTCTCATTCTGTCTACACCCTCTGGTGTGTCTACTCTGTTGCAGAGCTTTGTGTCATCAGCGAACAGTGAAATTCTGCCTTCTAGGTCCTGCGCAATGTCACTGATGAAGATGTTGAATAGGACCGTCCCAGCACTGATCCCTGTGGTACCCCACTGGTCACTCTTCCTCTGTGGAGTGACAGCCATTTACCACCACCCTCTGTGTCCTGCCACCCAGCCAGTTACCTACCCACCATACTACTGTCCTGCCCACACCCATATTCCCCAGTTTGTGTAATAGTCTTCATGTGGCGTAGTGTCAAAGGCCTTGCTGAAGTCCAGATAGGCCATGTCCACTGACCTCCCTGATCCACCTCCCTAGTCACCCAGTCAAAAATTCAACGAGGTTGGTCTGACATGACCTCCCCGGTGAAACCATGCTGCCTTGGGTCCTGTAGTCCATTGACAACCAGATGTTCCACCAATCTCTCCTTCAGTAGTGCTTCCATGATCTTTCCCACTACTGAGGTGAGGCTGACTGGTCTGTAGTTCCCCCTTCCTCTTTGTTCCCACTTTGTATAATGGGACTACATCTGCTATCCTCCAGTCTTTGTACTCCTGTTTCCAGTGATCGGATAAACAGGATAGCCAGAGGTTCAGCCACCACTCTCTTAGTTCTTTAGGACCCTGGGCTGCACCCCATCTGGCCCCATTGCTTTATCAACTCTTATTACTTCCAGTTCCTTCAGGACCCTTTCTCATGTAAAGGGACTTGTGTCCATTTCTGCACCATTCTCACCCCTTGTACTCCTTCAGACCCATTACCCTCATCTTCCTCAGTAAAGACTGAGCAGAAATACCTGTTCAGTATGTCAGCTTTACTGTTGTCATCCTCAGCGCCTCCATCCTCCCTTCAGTCTCACTATCCTCCCTTTGCCTTTCTTTTTTTCACTTATGTACCTGTAAAGGTTTTGTCCCTCTACCCACTGATTTTGCAATGTGTTCTTCTGTCTGAGCTTGGTTTCCTTACTGACCTCCCTGCCTCCTTTGCTTCTCCTGGTACTTCTCCCTATCCCTTCTGCCTGTGTCTTTTGTATTGCCTTAATGCAATCTTTGGCTTTCACTTTCTTTTACCTCTTTGGAAACCATAATGGTCTCCTCTTCCTTTTCCTCTTGCTAACCTGCTTAATGCATAATTCTGTTGCTCTTGTAATCCCCATTTTAAATACTGCCCACTGTTCCTCAACTCCTGATTCCTGCCCCATTCCCTTAATGCCTCTTTCAAGTATCCCCATTTACCCAAAGTCTGCCCACCTAAAATCCAGGACACGTTGTTTTTGTGGTTCGGTTCCTGCTCTTCTGTGATTTCAAACCACAATGACTGGTGGTCACTGTTCCCCAAGTGCTCCCCCACTGTGCTGTTCTCCATCACACTGTCCCTGTTTGTGAGCACAAGGTCCAGTATTGCCTTCTGCCGAGTTGGTTCCATGACCAGTTGCTTTGAGGAAGGCACCCTGAAGGAGTCCAGGATAATCTGCTCTCTAGTTGATGCTGCTGCTGGATGCTCCAGTCCACGCTCTGAATATTGAAGTCTCCAACCAGTACTACCTCACCCTTGTCTGCCATCCTTTGGATGGCTAGCATCAGCTCCCTATCTGTTTCTTCCTCCTGGGCTGGTGGTCTATAGACCACACCCATGCAGATGGCTGGCCCCATTTTCCTTTCCAGCTTAACCCACAGTATCTCTCCCCCATTTTGTTCCTCCTGGATCTCTGTGGCCCTTATGTCATTTTTCACATTCAGTGCCACTCCTCCTCCCTTCCTGCCTGCCCTGTCTCTTCTGAATATGTTGTAGCCAGGTATGGCCATCTCCCAGTCGTGGTTATCATTACACCAGGTTTCAGTGATGGCCACAATGTCCAGGTCTGACTTCACCATGACAGCCTCCAGATCTTCCATCTTGTTGCTAAGGCTCCTGGCATTTGCACACATGGCTTTCCATGATTTGATCTCCCTAGACTGTTTCGCAGTTCTACTCCAGCCCCTTCCTTGGTTGTCCTTTATCCCTGGTTCTCCTTGCTGTCTGCCCTTCTGCTGAATTTTGCCCCTTTTCTGCCTATCCACCTCTTGGGTGCTAATCTTCATCTTTTGGACACTGCTTTGTAGAGATAGCCACTCCTCTGGTTCACTGGTTCCACTGCTAGCTGTGGGGGGGTGAGCAAGTAGGTACCTTCCTTGCTGGCCTGCTACCCCCCTTTGCTAGTTTAAATGCTTGTCAATGTAGCATTTAAACTTATCATTGAGTGCTTGGATTCCCCTCCAGGATGGATGCAGGCCGTCAGGCTAGAATAAACCTCCATCCCTCCAGGTGGGTCCCAGTTACCAATGAATCCAAACCCTTCTCACAGCACTAGTTCTTCAACCATGAGTTAAAGTTCCTGTTCTGCACCCCTATGTCTTTCTTTTTGCTCTCTCTCAGAGGTAGTACTTCTGAGAAAGTGATAGAAGTAGCTACTTGCTTGAGACCCTCCCAATTTCCTAAACTCTTCCTGAACTTCCTTTGGCTCCCCATTTGCCAGGTCATTAGTACCTAGGTGGATAATGACATCCAGCTCACCCTCCTGTCCTTGCCTTCCCAGTGATTCCCAGGATCTTCCTTCCATCCCTCCACGCCTGGCACCTGGTAGGCACCTCACCTCCTGTCCTCCCTCCTGTGTTCCTAGCTGGATCCCTCTTATGATGGAGTCCACCACCAGGATTCGCTTCCTCCTCCTCTGGGGTCCACTGCTTTCCCGCTGAGGTCACCTCTTGGCTAACCTCCACATCCTTTCCTTCCACTTCTGGGTACCTCTATTTGGTTGTCCCTGTTTGCCAGTGTGGCATATGAGCTCTTGAGTGGAATAGGATCTGGGATGTGCCTCTGCCTGACCGCTCTAACCTGCCCTGAGCCTACTGTCATCCAAGTGCTCCTCGTTCTCTGCATCCTTTGAGGCAGTTGCATTGGACTGGGTGGTCTCTGGATAGAGGTGATGGTACTCCTGACCCAGTTTACTTCCACTCTGAGTCTGGCTACCTCATCCCGCAGTACAGAGAGATGCATGCAGATAGGGCAGCACATCAGTGTCCAGAAGGTCCGCCTGAATATGGCTGCCCCACAGCCACTACATTGCAGCACTACCCACATTATACTGCAATTATACTGCTAAAATATGATTAATTGTACACACATTCAGCCAGTTGGCATGTTTCTGTGGGATTAATATTCAGTCTATATGAGTGTAAATGCCATGAGGAGCTGAGTAATGAGTATAAACCCTGGTGGTAGGGTTAAGGTAGTGCTAAGCATCTACCCATCCCATTTCCCTGAAATATGATTTAACTAGGCACTGCGTGGGAGTCATACGAGGGGGGAAGAATTAGCAGTATCTATGTTATTAAGAATCATATTGAATTCCCTGCCAATGAATAGGAGGCCCTCCTAAAAAGCTGTAATCTGTTGTAACAACTTTTTAACAAATAAAGTTAATGATCCGGGGGGTAAATAGATACTCACCAATATAAGAGTTTGACCTAAATAGGACCCCCTGAGCAAGCTAAGCAACCTTGGGAATCTGTTTTGGAAGCTGTAATATGAGAGGAGGTAGAACGTGGAATTAGAGTAACTGCACCCCTCTGTTTACCTTGCCGATATGAGGAGGCAACTACTGTAGTAAAACTGAATGAAGCCAATTTTATGTGCTCTGACTGTGATAAGTGGGTCTCCTGGAGAAGAATGAAATCAGGTTTCGACTTCTTAAGAGACACTAAGACCCTTACTCGTTTAATGGGATTATTTAACCCATTTATATTTTGCGATAGTATTTTCATATGTTTACCCATTGATGGTATATAAGACAAATCAAACCCTTAAAAAAGTCCCCTCTCAGTACAGCAGCAGAAAGTGTAGAGATCCATGTAGCACAAGCCAGAGCTAAGATGCTGAAGAAAGTTAGAAGAGTAAAATTATGGCACTCTAAAAAACCCAGGTGGCTATTATGAGACATTCTAAGCAAGCAACTAAGAACAATGGTAACAAACAAAATTTTCAGTAAAACAGTAAAAGTGGCATAAACACCAAACAAAATCAGGACATAAAGTCCAAGACAAAACTGAACACAGGTGGCAAATTGGGACAACAATAAAATGAGCCTAATCAGGCCGTGAAGACATCAACCTCCCCCCCAAACCTCCAGCCCTTAATACGAACATACGAATGTGCCAGCAGAAACAGACCACCCGGTCTATCTAAGCCTGCTCGAGTGTGCAGCCAACACCCCTAGTTTGCAGCTGCCCCAACCCCCCACCCTTTTGTCATCCCACTGCCACCCCCACCCTCACTCTCCCCTGTTCCCTGTTCCCTGTCCCGTGCCCTTTTGAAGCTGTTCACAGATTTACATGATACCACCCATTCTGGTGGGGCATTCCATTTTGCTACCACCCTCTCTGTGAAATAGTGTCTCCTCATTGCCCTCCTAAATCTTCCCCCCTCGATTCTTAGCCCATGCCCCCTGGTGACCCTCTCCCTCCTTAACTTAAAGACCCCATCTGCCCCATCCTTATTGATTCCCCTCAGATAATTGAATGTCTCTGTCATGTCCCCCCTGTCCCTTCTATCCTCCAGGGTGTACATATTCAGGTCTCCCAGCCTGCTGTCATAGTCTCTCTCCTCCATTCCACATATCATCTTTGTTGCCCACCTCTGCACCCCCTCCAGCAGCCTGATATCATGCTTTAGATATGGCCTCCAGAACTGCACACAATACTTCAAGTGCGGCCTAACCAGCGATCTGTAGAGGGGCAAGATCACTTCACTTCGCCTGGATGAAAAAACCCCCTCTATGCACCCCAGCATTTTGTTCACTTTTGCAGCCGCTCTCCTGCACTGGGCAGTGTTGTTCATGGTTCCCATTATCATTACCCCAAGGTCCTTCTCCTCCTCTGTGATCCCCAGCTAAACCCCCCTAGCCAGTATTGTCTCCTTGGGTTCTTCACGCCAAAGTGCATAACCTTACACTTCTTTGCATTGAACCCCAGCTGCCACCTCTCTGACCACTCCTCTAGCTTGCTTAGGTCCCCCTGCAGCTGCTTCCACCCCTCCTCTCCATCCACCACTGCTCCAATTTTGGTGTTGTCAGCAAACAAACTTACCTTGCTCACCACCCCATGTCCAATGTCTGATATGAAGAGCCCAAACAATACTGGCCTCAACACAGAGCCCTGTGGCACCCCACTCATCACCGGACTTGGGGTTGAGAGCTCCCCTCTCACTACTACCCGTTGCAGCCTCCCACTCAGCCAGCTTGTAATCCAGTTTATCATTCTTGCCCCTACTCCTACACCAATTACCTTCTGCCCAAGCAGCCCATGAGGCACTGAATAGAAGGCCTTGCTGAAGTCCAAATAAAGAACATCCACCGCATGACCCATATCCAGTTCACTTGTCACCCAGTTATAATATTGTATCAGGTTGGTTTGACAAGACTTCCCTGAAACAAACCCATGCTGCCTCTTATCCTGGAGGCCATTGTCCTCCAGGTACGACACCAGTCTTTCCTTTAGTATCGTTTCCATGAGTTTGCACACTATAGAGGTGAGACTTACCAGATGATAATTACCCGGTTCATTCCTTGGCCTGCTCTTGTGTAATGGCACTACATGTGCCATCTTCCAGTCCAGTGGCACACATCCAGACTCCAGGGAGGTGCTGTACAGATCTGCCAGTGGCTCCACCAACACCTCCGCTATCTTCCTCAGCACCCTTGGGTGGATACCACCCAGCCCTGGTGCCTTGTCTACCTTCAGTGCCCTCAGTCCCTCTAGGACTCTACTTGCCTCAATTCTTCCATCTGTCACTTCCTCTCCTCCTGTCCCCAGCCTCCCATCCCATGCTGGTAGCAATCCCCTCTTTTCTTCCATGAACACGGAACAAAAGTATTCGTTCAGTGCTTCTGCCGGCTCCTCCTCCTTTTCTGTCCACTCCCCACCCCTTTTTATCCTCACTATTGTTTCCTTGCACTTTCTTTTCTCCCTGATATATCTGCAGATGTCTTTCTCCCCCCCATTAATTTCCTGTGCTAATCTCAGCTCCCTCTGGGCCTTGGCTTCTCTCACTTTTCTGGTCACCTCCCTGGACCATCTTGCATATTCCTCCCTGTCCACTTCCTTCCCTGTCCTCCTAAACCTCTGGCGAGCCACTCGTTTTGCCCTCACCACCTCCACAACTTCGCTGTTCAACCAGCATGGTTTTCTTGCTCTGCTTCTCTTACTCTGTGCCTTGGTGCAGGCTTCTGTTGCCTCTTTAATCCCCCACTTAATAATATCCCATTTCAGCTCCATGTCCATCTCATGCCTTATGCCCTCCAGTTTCCCTTTCAGTACTTCCTGCATCCTCCCAAAGTCCACCTCCCTGAAGTTTACCACCGGATAATCGATTTCTCTGGCTCCCCACACATCGTGATATTAAACCACACTGTTTGGTGATCGCTGTCAGATAGTGGGTCCTCTACCTTTATTTCCCTCACTGCCTCCCCATTCGACAATACCAGATCTAAGGTGTTTTTTAGCCTAGTGGGTACAGTAACCAACTGTGTCAGGAGACCCTCCTGGATCGCATATAGGAGCACCTGTTCCCTAGCACTGGAGGTGACCGGAATGCTCTAGTCAACCCCCGGCAAGTTGAAATCCCCCACGATGACCACCGTTCCTTTTCTACATACCTTTTTGATTTGTCCCGCTAGCTTCCTGTCAAGCTTCTCAGACTGGGATGGTGGCCTTTATACCACCCCAAACCTTAGTTTCCTACCCCTTGAGTCTAGGAGCTGCAGCCAGATTGCCTCTGTTCTCCTTTCTTCTCCCTCCTTCATTGTACATTTGATCTCATCCCTCACATAGACTGCCACCCCACCCCCCCTTACGGTCCTTCCTGTATAATTTGTATCCTGGGATTGCCAGATCCCAGTCCTGGTGCTCAGTTGCCCACGTTTCTGTGACAACTGTAATATCCACCCTCCACACTGCTAAGAGTACCTGTAGCTCAGTGGCTTCTTGCATTCAGTGAGACCACCCTCCATAATGCCCCCTTCCCTTCACTGGCCTCCATCTCCTCCCTTCTACTCCCTCCTTTGTTGGCCTCCCTGAGTCCTTCCCTGCTAGCCTGGGGGGTAGGCTGTGACTCCATTCTATCGGATCCCTGCCTACCTGCTGTCCACTTGCCACCCCCCCCATCTAGTTTAAATACACCCTTGTTGTAATATACCTCTCCAGTCTTTGCTTTAATACCTACTTCCCCTCCCCACTCAAGTGCAGCCTATCCCTTGCAAACAGATTGTTATTATCCTAGGTACTGCCCCAGCTGCCCACAACCCCATGCCCCTTAGTTCGGCACCATTCTACCAACCATGTGTTCAACTCTCTAATCCTCTCCTTTCTCACTGTGCTTGCGCAGGGCTCTGGGAGCACCTGGAGAAGGCCACAGACTCCCAGTCTCCTCACACAACCCTCTCCCACTTCCTCAATCTCTCTCCCTTGTTACCTCCAATCGCTTCCCGCTTAGGTCATTTGTCCCCACATGTACCACAATGTATGGTTTCCTTCTAACCCTCTTTACGCATCTTAGGATTGCCTGTCCTGCCATGTCTGCCTTTAATCCTGGTATGGACTCCACCCATATCTGACTGTGCCTCTCCCCCTTGCCACCCCATCTGATCCCCTTGAGTATGGAGTCCCCCAACACCAGTACACCTCCTCCTCCGCTTTCCTTGTGCCCATCGCCACCCCCCCACCCAGTTCTCATTTTTGGAGCCACTCAAGACTGTGTTTTTACCATGTGCCCCAGTGTCTTCCCCCTGTCCCTCCCAATTAAGACCCCTCCCTCTCCACCTGTTTGACTGACAACCTCCCTTTCCCTTCTCACCTGTCCTAGTATTATCCCTCTCCCATCACACCATGCTCAGTCTCTCCTCTTATAATGCCCCCCACACCCTCTTCTTTGTGAGTGCTATCCCTTATGCAGTCACCTCCTGCATCCTCTTTTCCATGTGTTTCTAGCAAAGTAAACAAGTTCCCTATCCCCTTTGTAAAATCCAAAAACCCTGAAGGGCTGTGCCAACTGGTACTACCGAACTTAATACTGCATTAAGCACAACCATATCCCCATCCAACAAACAGCCAAACAAGCAGGCTGAGATAAATCATCAAAAACAAGAAAAGTAAGAATCTGAAGAAAAGAAAATAGTAAGTGGCACCCTAGGTAGGGAGTGGGCTGACTAGCCACAATCCTAGGTGAGGCTAAGAGCTGTCTTGGCATCGTGGGGGGGTAGTACAAAAAGTATCTAGCCCCCCTAGTTCAAAAAGAACCAACCTAAAATGAACTCGACATCAATAATAAAGCAGATGAAGAGCTCAAATTCCCAGAGCCGACCCAACAAAATGACCATAAGAGAAAACTAGAAAAAATAGCCCCCTGAAAATACCACAGTTTCATCTGAGCCTTCCCCTTCTCTACCCCCCATAAATGTGCACATGTAAATAATAAAAAAATAAAGTGCCCCTTCAATCTGAGATTGTCAAGGAAATCAGAGGCTGTAGACAGTCAAAAAAATAGGGATAGCAGAAAATAAAAGAAAGAGCGGAAATAAGAACAACTTAATGGAAAAGTAAACACACACACACACACACACACGGGGACACAGACAAAAATCTAAGAAACTAACAAAAAAGGAAAAGATCAAACCACAATTCATAGAAAATACCACAAGAGGGAGACAGAGGCCACTAAATCCTTGCCAAGCATAAACTCTGCATGAGCTAGGTAGAGAAAAAACGAACTGGGAAACAAAGGAGAGAATAACCCCAATAAAAGAGGAGCACCATCACTTCAGTCTGAGCAGCACTGAAAATATGCAGCATAACATACAAAAAGGTGTAACATAAACCAATTGAACAAACTGAAATAAAGTAGAGAGGTTATCTCCAAAGAGAAAACTAAAGGTAGATACTGGAAGAACTACTAGCAAGATCACACCCAGTAAGGAGGAAATAAAAAAAAAACCAAAACAATAAAATAAAGATGGAGAATGAAATGGAACAAACAAAATAGAATACTGTTAGTTAACAGCTCAAACGACGGTACCAGAGAAACAGCTGAAACACCAGAAAGGTGCAAAGGGACACATAAAAATATCCAAAAGCTGAGAAAATGTAAGGTAGAATAGCAAATAGAGAAACCAAGTATGGGAATGGGGGGAGGTGAAGGCCAAGGATCAAGAAGTAAAGTGAATTAGGAGGTGGCAAGGAAAGCAAGAACAGCCGAAAATGCACAGAAAATTAAAGGAACGGCAAAGAGCTTAGTCCCGAAGTCAATAAAAAAGAGATAGATGAGGATCAAAGAATAAGTCCATAAGGACAAGAGAAAGTCCAGTCTGGTCCATTAATATCTTCAAGAAGGCTACTCACAATGGAAGGACTGTGGGAACGTTCTTAATTTTGGGAAGGGACTCCTCCTGGTGCTGCTTTTTGCTATGTGGTGAGAACTTCTGCCACTGGTCTCATTAGAGCGCTCTCTTTTCCCTATTAACATCTATGTCCATTTGCTCAGCTGAAGAGATGATGTTTTAGGCTTTAAGTTCCGAACAGGCAGACTGTGGATCCTCAAAAACTACAGGGCCATTCACAAAGTTTACACAAAGGCATTCTGGATAATGTGTGGAAATTTTGATTTTACAGTCCCTCAAAAGCCGCAGGATAGGGGCATAAGCCCTGTACTTAGCTTGTAGTAAGGGTGAGTAATCATTTTCAGTATAGATCATCTTGCCCTTATAGAGAAGTGGTCTCTTGTGCTAAGCTCATAGAAACATAGAAGTCGACGGCAGATAAGGACCGCAAGGCCCATCCAGTCTACCCATTTCTTTTTTTACCTTATGAATGTGCCATTGGCCTTTGCTCTGTCAATGGCCTATCTATTTATACTCATCTGTATTGCTCCCTTATGTCTATCCCATGCCTGTTTGAAGCCCTGCACTGTATTCATATCCACCACTTCCTGAGGTAGGCCATTCCATGCATCCATCACCATGTCTTGTGAAAAAGAACTTCCTTACATTACCCCTTAATCGGTCTCCTTCTAATCTCATGCTGTATCCTCTTGTCCTGCTATTTTTCTTATGGAGAAACATGTTAGATTATTTAACTTTGTTAATGCCCTTAAGATGTTTGAATGTTTCGATCATATCACCTCTGTCCCTCCTTTGCTCTAGGGTATATATATTGAGCTCAGTTAATCTGTCCTCATACAGTATGTTTTCTGAGTAAGAACAGTCTGTTTTACTGCATAGTTGAGAAAACAGACCACAATAGATCTAGGGTGGTCTTCAGATGCTGATGGCTTTCAAACAAGAGAACAATGTGCCCGCTCGATTGTAGGGGGAGAAGGTCTGATATATCAAACAGTGAGGGCAAAAAGTCCTGCAAAAAGAAAAGCATATCCTTAGCTTCAGTAACTTCCAGGACCCCATAAATCCAAATATTATTACACCTGCTCGATTTTCTTAATCTTCACAGCGATCGCGTAGTGCATGTTGATCCTGTAGGGATTTTGCCAGCAGCTTCTCCACACAGTCCACTCAAGCATCTGTTCCCAAAAGATTTTGCTCCAGGGTTGACACTCGAGTCTCAAGTGCTGAGATAGAGGCTTTAAACTCAGTCTGTAAAGTTGGCTCAAAATTTGTATACTTCTGCCAATATAGCAGCATTTGTCAGCTGCGTAGCTGCATCTGGGGGGCTGCTATCATCACTGAAATCACCGCTGGTGAAAGTAAGCAAGTCAGACCTGAGTATATAGAATCTACTACTGGCGCTGAAGGCTTGGGACCTTTTTTCTTGCCACCTGTGTATCAGGTAAGTTTTGATCAAAAATTGATTCACTTCTCAGCAAAGCTAAGGGCAAAATAAAAGAAATATTGTTGGGTGGAAATGGAGCATTGCTTTCACTATGCCATTCAGAAAGCTATCGTCACTGGAAGTCCTCATGTGCTTATTCTTAATTGGAACTTCTCAGGAAATTAAAACAGCAAGACAATAGCAACAACAGGCATCAGCAAGCAATGTTCTCACCTGGGACACTGATACACAGTTCTGGCTCTCTGTGAAAATTTTCAGCAGCATGGGAAGAAATAGTTGAGATATTTCTGAACACTTTCAAGTGCTTATTCTTAATCAGGACTTCTCAGGAAATTAAAACAGCAGCAACAGGTATCAGGAAGCAATGTTCTCACTTGGGACACTGATACCCAGTTCTGGCTCTCTGTGTAAATTTTCAGCAGTGCATCAAGAAATAGTTGGGACTTTTCTGAACACTTTTTCATGTGCTTATTCTTAATTGGGACACTAATACCGCATGCTGAATGATGTAGCCATATAGCAGTAGAAGACCTTGACATAAGACAGAACATGTTTCTGTGGTTTGGATTGTCAGTGTAGGTAATTGTCAGGTATTTTGATTTTAGTTGTGGGTGGACTAAGAAAATTTAACACAGTCCACAGTAACATAGAGAATAATGTATGGGCAACCATACACAACAAGGCTGTGTTTCCATCGAAGGGTTGAGATGACAGCATATGAACCTCGAGAGCAAAGCTCGAGAGGTCCATGCTGTCATCTCAACCCCAAGATGGAAACACATGCTGAGTTGTGTATGGTTGACCATATTTTATTTTTTTATAGTATATGTTTTTTTACACTAGAGTGACAGAACCCTGCAGAACTGAAAACAAAAAACTTGGCAATTTTTTGTTCTACTTGCATATCAAAATCAAATTTCCAGACTTTTGAAAGGTAAAAGGTATGACTTTGGGCACTGGGTGGTTAGTAAGTAGCTAGGTATAGAGTAAATGAGAAATTTAAAATTGTATGACCTTTGAACTGAGAGTAACAACTGTTTGGAATGTGCATAACAGCACTTTAGAATGTGCATAACAGTTTAGAATGTGCTTAATAAGGATTTTGAGCAAGCTGAGTTTTATACACAACAAAGGGTAACCATATACTATAAAATATTAATACAACATGACAGATTAAAGGAGCAGTGCAAGAATCCAGTGCAAATTGTGACCTATACATTTTTTATTCTATTTTAGATTGCCCCTTACCTATTGACTTGTGTATGATACATTTCTTTCCACAATTTAAGCCTGCTTCAGTACCTTTTTTCACATCTGAAATAATAAAAGGAGTATTCCTTTTAATATGTCTTGGACCAGGTTTTCATCAGTATTCTTGGCTGTTTTTGTACATCAATCATTTAAAATAATTTCTGTTGTGACTAAAATGAACCAGCAGGAAGCATGCAGTGCTCTATGACCTTATGGAACAGTAGGTGTTCAAAAACAGCCGGGAATAGTGATGAAAACCTGGTCTGAGCAATATTGAAAGGAATGCTTCTTTTATTATTTCAGATATAAAAATAGTACTAAAGCAGACTCAAATTGTGGAAAGAAGGGGGTATCATACAAGTCAGTAGATAAGGGCGGGGCAAACTAAAATAGAATAAAAAAGTACAGGTCAGAATTTTCACTGGATTCTTGCACTGTTGCTTTAACATACAACAGAAAGAAAACATTAATGGAAAAAAAATTATATACGTATTCAGTATGTAAAAAAATTATTAAGTAAGAAAAGAACGAAAAGCGGAGGAATTTTTTTTTAACCTTTAATAAATGTTTTGGTGTATATTTCATATTTTTTTTTCTTTTATGTTTTTTGGGGGTAGCAGAAGGAAAGTGAGGAAAAATAAAGACAGAACACATACTAAATGTTAAGACAGAAAACAAAGAAAATGATATAAAGCTACTGGGCCTGGGGCCTACCAATCAGCATGTGTAGCATACCAATCATTTGCAATTGCTGAGCCTCCAGTCTGTCCAACTGCTGGCGAGTTTGGTTCAGACTATTATGCAGGTAATCAACCTCAGTCCACAGGATGGCCAGGTCCACCTGTGTGATTGCTATTTTCACTGGGTTGGCTGCAGCTGTGGAAGCTGACACTTGCTCAGCCCTCTCCTTCTGCTGTGTTTTGTACGATGTGCAGGGTGTCGCTGTACTGCCTTCTCTTCAACTGCACCCTCCCCTGCAGGAGCAGTTCGTAATTCCTGCACCTTGGCCTCCCACTGGGAATGGGTGTGCACTAACAGGTGGGTTCTTTGGCCGCCCATGCCCAAGTGGCTGCCTTTTCTACTGCAACCACATGCATGCTGCAGATGTTACATTTCACCACACTTGGGTCACCTGGCAGTGTAATGAAAAACAGCCATACTAATGAGCTACATGGAGGACCAAGCACAGGCAGTGGGGGGCCCCAGATTTCATAGGCTGCTGTGCTGTTGGGGGGGGGCAATGACCTGCTGCTGCTGTTCTTGTTCCTGTTGCTGCTGCTTGGTCTGCTGTGGGGGACTGGTAGCCACCAGTGCTGCAGGGGTGGCACCACTAACATAAGAAGAAGCAGCTGCTGCTGTTGCTTCTGCCGCCACACTTACACTGGCAGTGGCAACAACATTTTGCTGGGGGAGGGAACACTGGATTTAAAACATTGCCATGGTTGGGGCAAATAGCTCACCCAAGGCCCCCACGCTTCCTTGGGCCACAAGGAATCCCACTTACTCCACCTCTCTCCATTTTGAAAGAAAAAATGACTAAAAGTATTACTAACTAAAAAAACATGAAAAAACAGAGGAACAGACTCAGACAACAAAAAAAGGTGGACTAAGAGGATGAAAGTGGTTTAAAATAAACTCAGGAATCTGGAAAAAAGAATGAAAAGCTGAAAAGTATTGCTTTTAAAAGTTTTGACTGGCACACAAAGCTACACACCACCTGCTCTAGCAAAGTGAAAGTCAAAGTGAATCTAGTTCACTGATTTCTGCCTGTTTCCCTTCCTGCCTGTATCATGTGACCTGCAGAAAGTAAGACACGTGATCTGTGGCCTGTTTCTCACAAACTTTGACTTGTCACAACGTAACCCGAAGTTAATGCAAAGTTTGGAACACGACATCCAGTAAAGGCGAATTTCGACCTTTGAATGGAAACTTCATGTAATGTTATGCAGATGCGAAGTTATTAACTTCACATTAAATACGCAGGTGTAGTAAAACTTTGCTGCATCTCTAGTTGTAACATAATTCCCCTATGATCTAAAGGAACCACCCTTCTGGACCTTTGTGACTTTTCACCAATTTTTACCTGGAGGTCATTCTGTAACTGGAATTAACTCTTTTGGTCATACATGGCTTTCAGTTCACGGTCCATTTGTGGATTGCTCTTAGTAATCATATTTACCTTGGGATCCTTAATGAAACGATAAAACTTTCCTACTGTTTTGTCATCCTGATGCATTTTCACTAAATCAAAATCAGGTTTATCACTGTACTTGCATGTTTTTGTAAGATGCTAGTGGTATTCGGTACTGGCTTACATAAACTGGACCTTTACTAGGGTCTGTAGGTACCCTGGTAACATGTAGGTCAGTTTCCCACAGTCATGAGAATATTTTGAAAACATTTCTTTCAATTGAAAAATATTTTACGCACAACTTCCTTTTTATTTCAGTTTCACACCTGCATGTACTTCTTTAAACTGTTCTGATTCATTTCTTTGGGTAATATTCTCTGGCAGTCCCTCAATAAGTGGAAAAACTACCTCCAAATCATAAAATAATTTTCCTATTACTATTCCTAACTCACAGTTAGGTCCTATAGTGACAGGCTGTTTTGTAGGAATATGTATCAAAATATGCATTACTCGATTGCTCATATCCAAGCGGGGTCTGGAATGATCTTTAAACCCATATCACTGAACTGCTGGTTAGCACGAACAATGCTGTTTGAACAGACATTTCGTGGCCTTTCTTTACATTAATCCTAACAGAAAATTCCCTTACAGTATCTGAAACAGTTACAGTGAACCCACTCACCTCTTGACACACTTGAGGAATAGTTTGTCCAGATCTCAAGGCTTGTGGTGTCACTTGTATTGGGTAAGAATCCCCCCTTATTCAAGACCACAGAATCTCATTGGCTAGGTCTATATACACACACACCTAGTTGCACAAGTACATCTAACTCAAGATACATGGGTGATTTCTAGCCTTACACTGCATACACATGGTGTATATTCTTTTTCGCTATTTGGAGGGTCAAGGCACATACACCTATACTTTTCAAGCTGCCTTCATGGTTTGGACATCTTTCAGACACTTTTTTTTTGTATGATGGTATTTATCACCCCCGCACACCTGACCAGACTTCCCTTAAGGCCCCCACATGGATTGCCCCATCCCAGTGCACCCGACCCCACCACCCCACATCGTAGCCAGCCCCAGGTATCCCTGACATATCCCTTCATTGGGAGGGTCCCTTACCTTCATAGGGGATGAGCCTTTTCAGCTGTATCCAACAACTCTGGGTGCTGCTGAGGTGGCTGATGGAGGTCCGGGAGCCCGGGAGTGAGGATCTGGGGAGGCCGTCATCTGACCTGCCAAGGCACCATTTTCATGTTTTTTCCTCCAAGGAGAGACATGCCATGATGTCTAGGCTTACACCGACATCTGTCTCTTCCCAAGCATTGTGGGCCGGATGTCATGCTGAACCCCCAGCCTCCACCAGGGGTCAGCAGACACCGAACCGCACCCTCCCCCTGCCCGGAAGGCAAGCTGTCAGTGGGCGCTCCCTCCACTTCCTGACTGACCCTCCAGCTACCGCGCTGTTCCTGCCGGGTCACCGCGCCACAGGCGGAAATCCAACCGCGCCGGCGGGCCGTGGCCGACACTTTTTTTAACACTTTTTAAAACTATTTAGTGATTAGACAGCATTTGCAGCCTAGGAACAAAACAGAACTGGCTACCTACAAGTTCTCTGATCTAACTGGCACCTTAAACTCACCTTTCTCTGATTTCATTTTTCAGAGAAGTGACTTATGATTCAGTGGCATTTCCTTTCTACAGTCCTCAGTGGAGGCTCTTAATTCAGAATATAATGTTTATGCATTAGAAACAGGATGGCACTGAGAAAAATAGGGTTTACTTCTTTTGTGAAAAAGGCTGATTCTCTTGCATTAATCTCAGATCTTACCATATCTTGGTTGACAAGCAAACCACATGAGCTTTACTTCTCCCTTTAGCCAAATTTTCAGAATTACCCAATATAGAATCATCAGGTAAGTCAGGAAACACAACATTTAATCATTGCATCATCTTTCTCAAGGTAACATGAAACCACAAAACTGTGCAAATAGTCAATAATAGGTCTAGACTTTTTCAGAAGGTCATTTACAATTATAAAATCATCACCTATTTTGTTGGGAACATACAATGGGTGCGTAACTACCATTTTCCCAAATCTTAACTTCAGCCAAACTTTACCTAAGAGCTTCTGAGCTTCTTCTCCATAGCCTACAATCTATAAGCCATCAGAGAGAATTTTCAGCACTTCTGAGTCACCTACAGTAAGGCATCAGCCAGTTTGTCAGAAGAGCTTTTATACATCAGCATCACTTCTGACCCTGAATCTAATAAAGTTTCACAATTCAAACTGTTCTCAGCGTTTATGTCAAAATAAAACCTTTCTGCTTTTCCTTTTGGAAATAAGTTGCCTAGGTAGAATTTATTTTTCTTCACCCCTGGCAACAAAGCAGTTTCACTGTGACCATGACATCACGCTATGTAACATTAACTCTGGACACCTCTTGAGAAAATCCAGACTCAGCAATAACATTTTCATTCTCATTTGGCATGCATTCATTTTCAGGTTTCATCCCAGTTTCTTTACCGTTTTCAACAATTTCAATTTTATTTGCCTGGGCATCAGTGGAGTGCCTATAACCTTGTTGATTATTGTTATAATTCTGACGCCCTCTGTAATTGCCTCTACCACCTCTATAATTATTGTACCCCATCATAGGATTCATAGACTTTGTTTCACGTCAGTAAGCATTAGCCCTTATGACTTGTTCCAATTTATACCTCTCTCAAGGTCATCCCATTCTTCAGAGTTTTATCCAAGGATTTCTTAAAAACGCTAATACTGGAGCTAGTTACATCTCTGCTTGGTAGACTATTTCATGTTAACACAACTCTCTGATTAACCCACACTCCCCTTGAATCCTTTTTTTAATTTTTACCTTTTAGCAACATGTCATGTCCACTGATTTTCCTGTTAATTTCCTTGGCCTCCAAACCCACACATTCCCACAAGTCTCTATTTCCAAATGCACTATACACCAAGCATATATCCCCTCGCAGTCTTCTATATTGTAGGGAAAACATTCCTAGCGCTCTAAGTCTACCCTCATATGCCAGATGTTTTATATTTAATACCTGCTTGATACTGTAGCTCTTCTATGGACACTCTCAAGTCTACTAACATCTCCTCTACTGTGTGGCACCCAAAACTAAACACAGTACTCCAAGTGAGGCCTGATGAATGCTGTATAAAGAGGCATCAGCACCTCCCTGTCTCTGCTTCTAAAGTTTCATTTTATGCATGCCAATTATCTGTTTCCCTTGCTGACAACATTTTTACAGTGTGTATCAAAACAAGCATTTGTCAATGCTGAATGTTTTCTTGCTGGCATTGGCAGTGGTAGTGTAGGAGTTACAGAGCTGCATAATAGGAATGGCAGTGAAGTATTGAACTGAAGCCAACACCACCACCACCCTGCAGATACTGACAGGTATTGGGGTGTGCCTTTGGGTCGTCAGGCATAACAGCTATGGCATTTCACCACACCCTACCCTGCAGACACCGACAGGTGTCACGGTGTGCCTTGGGGTCTTTGGCCCTATGTTGACCCAACTCTATTAGGAAATATGGTGAGATGGGTGCAGTATAGGAGAATGGGGTGAACTTTGAGGCCGAAGAGTCCAAGGCACAACTCGATGCCTCTCACTGGCTGCAGGGTGTGGGTTGGGGTGGAATGGTATGAGCATTACAGGCAACAATCCCAAGTCACACCCCTGAGGTCTGTCAGTCTCTACAGGGAATGCCTCAGACGTTCATTGATATTTTCGCTCCACATTTTCAGCATTGTTTTTTTGTGACACCCACCTTATGAACAGTGGCAATATCAGTTTGTTAGCTGAAAGCTGATTTTGCACAGTGACTACGCCATTTGGCCCCACAGTTGTGAAAACACATTTTGAACAGGATGTGAAAAATGACAGCTGTACTGTTCATGGGGAGGTGTAAAAAAAATGGCAATATTGAAAATCTGGAGTGAAATATTAGAAAAACTGGTGAAGTCATGAGTGAGCATAGAAACTGCACAACACACACCCGTAATCTAATTAGTTTGGGGATTTTTTATAGCAGATTGTTAACACAGGCATTTTGGGCCTCCACACATGAACAGTGTCATGGTGATTTTCTTAATCTGTCCCAAACAGTGATTTCCCACAGTGACCATGCATTTCTTCACTGGAAGTGCGGAAACACATTTTGGCCATGGTGTGAAAAATGACAGCTGTACTGTTCATAAGGGAATGTGGAAAATGCCAGTGGTGGAAATCTGACTGAAAATATTACAAATTCATGAACTTATGAGGGTGTGTGGAAACCACAAATGCTCGTCAGAATACAGTCATTTTATGAACTTTTGTCACCAAATTTTAACATAGCTATTTTAAGACCTCTGCTCATGAACAGTGTCACTGTGATTTTCTTAAGCTGTCCCAAACATTGATTTCAGGACATTAACTGTGCCATTGTGCACTACATGCGCCGGAAACACATTTTGGGCGTAGATATGAAAATGACAACTAAAATAGTCTCTGTTCATTTGTGTGCTGTGGAGGAGCTGCCAACCATTGAATTATGTAGAGCAGACACTTGGTAAAAAGGTATGAGGGAATTATTGTGAAACTATTTACAGGATATTTAAAAAAAATCCCCCTTTTAAAACAGCAATTAAAAGCAGGTGAATTCAGGTAGCTGCTGTACTGTTGCTGTCTTTTGACATGACAACAATGCCTTCACATGTGCGCACTGATTTCATTTATATATCCTGCATTATCCTAAGTTATTTAATTGCTGTTTGTTTCAAGTTTAGTGGCATAGTTGAAACCATTGTCACACAGGCTAGAACATCCCTTGTAAGTTTACTTATGTAAGCTTCAGAAGAAGACCTTGCTGGGTCAAACACTTAGACACTTTGTTCTTTTTGTAACATCCATGTATGTTGGTTCAGTAAAAAGCAACAAACCATTTGCTTCAGTATAATTTTTTGAATGCACTGCATTAAAATAAGAATTATATTGTAAGACCCTGGCAGACTACATACAGCAGGGCTCCCAGATCTATAGGGATTCATTTACAGATAAATTATTCCCATTGACTTGCATTGGTTACAGGGGCATCAGACACAAGCCTTTTTACTCAGGATTTCATGACAAGTTGAATTCCTTTGGGGAACAGTTGCAGTGACTGAAGTGAATATAGGTTCACTAGGAGAGAGTGAATGTGTGTGTGTGTGTGTCTGTGGGAGAGAGAGGGAGAGGAGAGAGAGAGAGGGAGAGAGAGAGAAGAGAAGGAAAAAGAGGGTGAGAGAGAGAGAGAGAGAGAGACAACATCTCCTTAAAGCTATGTGTCTCCCCCACCCACATTATGGTGATGTGGGGTGGGTTAGGGTGTATTGTTTGTATGAAGAGGAGGAGAGAAATTACATTTTTATCTCTTTTTCAGATTCCTTAGACACTTGTGGTACATCAAGTTGTTACATTCTCAGTGTATATTAACATCAGTACATATCAGGCTATGTGGTCTTAATTCCTTGAGGTTCCTCAACTAGAGTTTTTTGTTTGACACTAATATTATCAATTTATATTTAAATTATCATTTATATAGTCCTGAGGTTTTTGAAATTTCTTGGGCCTTATATCTAGCTGGAGAGTACAGCTGGGTGACAGGTCCAGCTAGGTTTTACACATCACACAGTGTGCACTTATGTCTTTAAGACAACTTTACTGGTAAATTCTTGTCTATAATGCAGACATTGAAACTTTATGAGCCCTATAACAATTTTAGTTTGTCTTTAATCTGGGTGGGGGTCGCCTTTCAGTAATCACATCCATATACTAACTGTGACACTCACAGCTTGATTTAGGAGTTATCTGCTTCAGCAGTGTTATCTTATGTCAATTAAATTTGTATGCGGTAGGATTCTTTGTATGTGTGTTCCACCAAGTACATTTAACCCAAGGTTGCTTCTGGCTGAAGGCAGTATAGTACTGTTAAACTTCCCTGACATCATCATCTGTTTTTTTTAAATGAGTATTTTAAACCAATGGGGATTTTCTGTTTTTCTCTGCATTATCTAGCTGTTGTAAGTATTGTATTTTCTAAACAACTGCCATGAGCTTCTGAAGAAGGACTGGTTGGTCCAAAGCTAGAGCACTTTTCTTGTTGTTACATCTATGTTGGTCCATTAAAGGTAAATAATCATTTGCTTCAGGGCATCAGAGCAATTCTGTTTCATGTGAAATAATGAAATGTACGGGTGGGGGAGGAAAATTTGCATTAGAGTTACAGGAAAATGCAAAATCAATGTGATAGCACTGCTACTGTGTCCTCTAAAGTCCATCATTTGTTTTTTGTTTTTATGTTCGCTTGCATGCATGCACAAGGAACGTCTTGGGAGAATGGGACACTTTGGAGGTGTGCCTGCCCTGTGCAATCCCCTGCTCTGTTGAGCAGCATGGCAGTCCTGCATCAATCGCTGAGGTGCTATGTATGACAACGGTGGTCTTCTCTTCAAAGAAAACCACCACTGTGTGCTTGCAGCGTGTCACACCCCCCCAAATCTTTGTTGCCATGCTGGGAGCCCACCCCAGCATGGCAAACATCCTGCGTTGTCTGCCAACGGGGGTGCCCAATCCCCCGTCGGCTCCACCTCCCCCCAAACAGCTTTCTTTGCTGCCAAGCTGGGAGCCCACCCCAGCGTGGCAAACGTCCCGCGTTGTCTGCCTACGGGGGTGCCCAATCCTCCGTCGGCTCCACAGCCCCCACAGCCATCCTTATGCCATGCTGGGAGCCCACCCCAGCATGGCAAATGTCCCGTGTCGTCAATTATAGAAAAAAAACCTGTAAATTAAAACGGTCCCACACAGTCTCCCCACCCTCCTCCACAACCCACACCCCCCACTGCGCACCCTGCCTCCCCACACCCTCCCTCACCCCATACTTACCTCCAGAGCTCGGCGCAACGATCATCGCTGGACCGGGAACACGTCTGCACTCTTCAAAGCCAACTGCAAACTGAGGAAATGCCGGTAAGGTGCATAATGGGCTAGATGTTTTTTTTTAAACTTTGTTGCATATCTTAGGCATTTTTTGGAATTTTTGCACCAAATTTTCAACATGGGGTTTTTGGGACCCCTTCTCATGAATTCTGTCACTGTCATGGCATTATTCGGGCCTGAAGGGTGATTTCGCAGTCACTGCGCAAAATCACCTTTTGGGCCTGATTAATGAAACAACAGTGCCAGCGTTCATAAGGTGGGCTCTCAAAAAGCCTATTTTGAAATTTGTGGAAAATTCCTGCTTTACGAGCGCTGCATTGGCGTGAAGTTCCTATGCAGGCTTGTAAGTTCATGAATTTTCAATATTTTCACTCCAGATTTTCAACATTGCTATTTTATTACACCTCCTTATGAGTAGTACAGCTGTCATTTTTCACATCTCACCCAAAACATGTTTCCACCCATGTAGCGCACAATGGCACAGTCGGTGTGCAAAATCAATGTATGGGACATATTAAGAAAATCACAGTGACACTGTTCATGAGCAGAGGTCTTAAAATGGCTGCATTGAAAATGTGGTGAAAAAATTCCTAAAAATGACTGTTTTACGAGTGTGCATTGCACAGTTCCTATGCACGCTCATAAGTTTGCGAATTTTCAATATTTTCACTCCAGATTTTCAACATTGCCATTTTATCACACCTCCTCATGAGAAGTATAGCTGTCATTTTTCACATCCTGCCCAAAATGTGTTTCCACCCATGTAGCGCACAATAGTGCAGTCGGTGTGCGAACTCAATGTATGGCACACATTAAGAAAATCACAGTGACACTGTTCAGTAGCAGAGGTCTTAAAATGGCTATGTTGAAAATTTGGTGAAAAAATTCCTAAAAATAACTGTTTTACGAGCGAGCATTGTGTAGTTCCTACGCACAATCGTAGGTTTGCGAATTTTCAATATTTCCATTCCAGATTTTCAACATTGCCATTTTACCACACCTCCTTATGAGCAGTACAGCTGTCATTTTTCATATCCTGTCCAAAACATGTTTCCTCCCATGTAGCGCACAATGGTGCAGTCGGTGTGCGAACTCAATGTATGGGACACATTAAGAAAATCACAGTGACACTGTTCATGAGCAGAGGTCTTAAAATGGCTATGTTGAAAATTTGGTGAAAAAATTCCTAAAAATTACTGTTTTACGAGTGTGCATTGAGCAGTTCCTACGCACGCTCGTAAGTTTGCGAATTTTCAATATTTGCACTCCAATGACTTCCAAATACCTAAACAGCACATAGAAGCAAGCAACATTCGGCATTGACAAATGTTCATACTTCTTTGTCACTGCTTTTTTTAAGCCATGTCCAAGTGCCAAATACCACTGCAAATACCTGCAAGCGAATGTTTGGCATTGACAAATGCTTGTTTTCATAGTGTAATAGACCAACAACATGCCTTTCTCTGATTTGAAAGGAAGTGTTAATTGTTAAGTATCTGAATGTGCTAGTGTGAACTAGCCTTCATGCTTTGCCCAAGAGAAGTGGGGGTGGAGGGTTGAAACAAAGAGAGTGGATGAGGCAATGTGCAGTGTATCTGGCACAACTGAAATCCATGTAACTCTTCTCAATTCAGTAAGCACCATTGGCTTTGTTTGAGAGTTGTGGGGGGATGAGTGTGGAATGCAGACACATGGCTGACATACAGCATCTTGTTTCTGCAGTCACATAAAATGCCAGCTCGTGGCAATTCAGAGAAAAAAAAATATTTTGAAGCTGCATTACCAGACTAAGTGTGCAGTTTAGTGAATTACCACACAGGGGTGTGTATATGACAGCACTAAAAGGCGCATTAAAGTGCTTCAGTCATGAAAACCTCACCCACTGGCTGCTGCTAAAATGCATAGCAGTATGTTCTCCTTTGTGCATTCTGGCTGTTCTTTGCTTCAGCTGCAGGTAGTACAGTACGCTCAAGTTCATTTGCATAGGTTTTAGCAGCGGGTAGTTCACATTGACAGAGTCTAGTAAGAGAAAACGCTTGGAATTACACATACAATGAAGTCTGAGTTTTCACATCAAATGCTGAGGTATTTTTTTTCTGGAGGATTAGAACCCATGGAGTCCATGAAGGTGTGCTTTGGAGAGCTGGCGTGTGTAAGGACTGTTAGGCTCCCACACATTTTGGTGGTCCTGCTGTGGCAGGGAACAGTTTATTAAAGTAATGATGTGTGGCTTGTCTCTCTAAGCTAGACAAGACTACAGCAATCTATCAGGTAACCAACACAGTTGATCTGTGTGTGTGTGGGGGGGAGGAGCTGCTCACTAAAGCGTAGCTCCCTCTTTCAACTGTATGCCACTGCATTTTCAACTGCTGTCATAGACAGCTCCAGCAGTGATTGGAGAACTGTGACCACGCCTGCAAACACACTGACTGAATTGGAAGATGCTGACACACCTCTGAAAAACTCAGATGATGGCACTATGTTTCTTGCACATGCGTGCAAGCAAACATAATGAACCTTATTAGTCACCATAACCCCTAGGTCCTTTTCAATAGCAGTTGTTGCTATCATACATACAGTATCTTCTACCATGGTTGTATTTCCCAATAAGAGAAACCCTGGTCTTGATATTTCTGAAAGTTTTGATAGGGCTGCTGTTCCGGGTAAGGTTGCTTAACCACAGCTGGGTCTGTAATATGTAATAATTCTTTACTGTTCAATTAATTATTAAAAGACCATTACAAAAATAGAACAAAATGCATATGAATACCTTAATACAACTGATAAAACAGTTGTTTATATGCATATTTAGTTTATCAAAAAACAGCAGTTCATATAGGTAAAACGGTTCTAATCATTCTCTTCCAAATTTTTGTGTGCTGAATAAAAAGCAGGCCATTCCTTTTATGATATGATCATCATCTGCGGTAAACAAAATTCTTAACAAAGTGGTTTCATCACAGGCATTGATGGAGAAAAGAAGTGTCCTGAGCTATTTCTTTTTTGCACTATTATACCATTTACATCTTAGTACAACATGTGGTAAATCTTCATTTTCTATCCCTGTACAATAACAAAGAGAGAATGTTCAATCATGTGTTCTGCTAAATCTGGCTGCTAATGAGTTTGACTCAAAGAAGCCCATTCTAAATTTTGCATAAGTTTTCAGAAGTATGGGATTTTCTAATACAGCATGGTAATAGCAGAAGAAATGCACACACTCATTTCCCTGATACTATTGAGCATATCTGAACAATGAGATTTTTTCTAAGTCATTCATCTTGTGTTTAACAACAAGTTGACTTTTTATACAAGACTTATATTGATCACTTATTGCAATGTGCTGAAGAGTAAGTCTATATAGGTTCAAAAATCCCATAGAGTTCAAAATATCTTTGGTCAGTGAAAGCCACTTAGATTTCCTACAATCAATCAGGTCCCAGTGAACTTTTTCTTCCAGACACTTTCTTGCTAATCTTGTAGTAGATAGTTTATTTGTATCCAGAAATTAATTAAGGTAGATTCAGCCACTGCCTGGAGCTTAGATAAGCCTAATTCAGCCCGAGCAAAATAGACTGGGCAGGCTTTTTGGAAAGCCCGTTGCCCGAATGGAGGTTTTTATAACCATTTTTTTCTAAGAGATCCAGGTATTTATGGTCCCAAATTTCTGAACTGTATAGGTTTTGGCTGCTCCACAGATGTCTCCTGATGAGTCTTGTTATTCTGCTTCTTCCCCTTTCTTTTTGAGTTTTTAGAAGCAGGTAATTCATCTCCCTGCCTAGTTAGAGTATCATAGGTAGTGACTTCAGACACTTTAGCCCTGGATGCATGACTTCCCTTTTTCTCTGTAGAAGCATCATCACCCCTTCCAGAATCCCATACATGGTCAGCCTATTCTACAATCCAGTGTACATCTCTACACTTCATATTAAGTTCCATTGCAATTTGTGTTCTAATGGAAGAGGGCAAACCATGACAATATACAGGGAGGCACAGGGCGCAGGAATACACTATTTTCCAGTGAAAAAGATGTTCCAGGACTAGAGTGCATACAACTGACAGACTACCTCACTAAATATAGTATTCTGTGTCCTGAACAACACGACTTCCGCCAGAACTACTGGGTGATGCCAAGGTATTTGAAAGTGTTAACCTGCTAGAGCAAAAATAACACAAGGTGAAGAAATGTGATTCAGAGTAAACATAATGAAGAATTTCTTCACAGAACGGGTGGTGGATAAGTGGAACACCCTGCCAGAGGAAGTGATGGGAGATGAAACAATCAAAGGATTTAAGAATGCATGGGCTAGACATAACAGAATTCTGGAGGTCAGGGGTAAGGGGCAACAGACTTCTAGGAAAACATAAAGTGAACTTACAAGCTAAAAAGGGCAGACTGGGTGGACCATAGGTCCTTTTCTGCCTATAGTGTCTATGTACAGTATCTATGATGCCACATACAGTATATGGAAATGATGTCATTTGATAGCATGAGTTTTTATCTGTGGGAGAATCAATATTCATAAGTGCAGCTGTTATGAAACTGAAGATTTTTTTTTTTGTGAACTCTGTTTATCTCCGGCAACTCAGGGCATCTCTCAGTCATACTCCCCCTCAACATTTTGGCACATAACTCCCCACCTGAAATCCCCTGACTAGGAAATTTGGGACAGAGATACCCCAGCCCACTTCCCAGACCAAAGCCAACCCACTGGCTCTACAGCCCCTGGGGGGCGGGGCCACCCAATGCCTTACCTGGGTGTTCTGTCTGGAATCTAGACAGCTGGGTCAGGAGCAGAGCAAGGGCTCAGGAGAGCCAGTCAGGATGTCCGGTGCTGGGGATGTGGGCCACAGTCACCCGGGGCCTCTGTCACCTCCTCTGAGAGCCGGGGTTTTTCCTTTTAGTTTCCCCAGAGCACAGACATGCAATGATGACTGCTACATGCTGACACCCACTGCCGCTCTGACCCCGTAGTGGCATCACTCCTTGTAGTTCCCCTGATCTCCATCAGGGGTCACTAAGGAGCGATGCAAGACCCACAACCCACCCAAGGAGAGGAGAGCAGTCCTCTGGACATTCAATACTCTCCTACCCCTGCTGACCCTCAGCAGCCCAAGTCCATTCACCGGCATGACATGAGGTGTGGTATCCAGCACTTCAACCTTCAGTGCCACTGGGCCGGCTATGGAACTGATGTTAATTGCCAATGTGTCCTGTGTTAAGATTTTAAAAGTGTAATTATTTGTGTTTGGACTCTTTTAAGTACCCACATCAGGAGACATTCAAAAATGTGACTTTTATGTTTCTGAGTGGTGGCAGAGACAAGTTATGTTGGTATAAGGCTTTGCTACAACTGTTTGAAAAAGTCTTCTGACAAGTTAAAGATTTATGGACACCATGCATCAGAGACTCAAGACAAAGGGAGCTCTCCTTAGAAGAGATTTTATGCCTTTCAACCAACTTTTAAAGGTTTATTTGAAACAGGGATTGCATCACTTCAATGCACAAGAGGTGAGAAACAAGCAGGTATAATTCTTATAAAGATATTTGTTTGGAAACAATGTCTCTGGACTATCTTGTGAACTATGGACTCTAATGACAATAGACAAATCAGCCATCCCCCCGACGATCCAGAAGGTCATGAGGGCTTGGATTGCAGCCCTCCCCCACAGCCAACAGCAGGAAAAGCTCCCCAGCCGTCCCCATGATAATCCAGGAGGTCATGAGGGCTTGGATTGCAGACCTCCCCCACAGCCAACAGCAGGAAAAGCTCCCCAGCCATCCCCCCGACAATCCAGGAGGTCGTGAGGGCTTGGATTGCAGCCCTCCCCCCACAGCCAACAGCAGGAAAAGCTCCCCAAGTACAGCATCTACACAGCTAAGAGGTCGCCCTGCCCACTGATTGCGACCACGCTCCGCAGCTCCCAGGATTTGAAAATGTTCTACTTGGCGCCTTTTTTTTAACAATTAACTGTAGGCGTAAAAGTGGAGATAGTTTTTTATTATTCCGCTTTTCCATTGTAAGCCTCAACTTCCAGCATGTTACCTTAAGTTTAGTTTGCTCTAATTATTGGCAGAGTGCTTCGACTGTTGTACAATTAATAAGTACCATTAAAACACAGTTTGTTGTAGTTTATAGTGCAGGAAAAAAGTAGGACTCTGGAGGTTTCAGTTTATTTTTTACTGCTGAAAATCCTGATAAAACCATCCCCCCTGCACCTTTCCCCTGCCTTTTACCTACTTAATCCATGTCTTTCACTCTCCTTCCTCCACAGCCATCCCCCCGATGATCCAGGAGGTCGTGAGGGCTTGGATTGCAGCCCTCCCCAACAGCCAACAGCAGGAAAAGCTCCCCAGGTACAGCATCTACACAGCTAAGGGGTCTCCCTGCTCGCTGATCGTGACTGTGCTCCGCAGCTCCCAGGATTTTCCCCACCAAATGCTACGCGTTCGGCTCCTCGCCACCCCCACCACCACCCTTGGTCTGCTTTTAGTTATATAGGGAAGTAGGCAGTCATGTGGTGTGAATTTAACCTATCAACCCACTTCTCCATCTGAAGCTTATACAGGCTCCCCACTAGTGGCCACTCTTCTCAATCTTAAATACCTAACCATCTCCAAAATAAATATGCTACCATTTCACTGGATAGCTATCCTTATAACCTCTATGACCCCCCATACCTACACCCCTCAGGATCTAACACTAAACAACAGCCACTCTACTGGCCAATACATAATTACCTGGTATTGTCCAGTCTTGCTAACCCCCAAAACCACCTACTCCATGCTACGTCACCACACATGTGCATGCTCCCTATCAGCACCTGCTCTCAACCCCCGCACATGCTACCCACCCCAGACACGCACCCATACCTCCCACTCCACCACTGGACCATGCATCCCCTATATGCTAGTCACCCTACTGGTACTACCGTGGTACCACAATGGATACTACTCTGCCTGGCCTCTCCCTCCCTCCCTACAGGACCCAGCTACTCCCACATCTGCACCTCTGCACAGTGTTGTTCCCCCTCCCTAATGGTTCCTAAGCTCATGGGTCTGTGGCCGGGGTGGGTAGTGTGGCTAAGGTGAGGAGCTTGGTGCTAGGTACTGGAAGTGTGTGTAGAAGGTGGGGTATCGTGAGGTCAAGGGGTTGGGTACCCGGTAGAAAGGCAGAAGGATGAATAGGGGTTGTGTCTCTGGGGGTGTCGAGGCCAGCTATACAACAAGTACTGCATGCACGGGGGTTGAGGCAGGCGCTGATAGGGAGTATGCACCGTGTGGTGACATAGCATGGAGTAGGTGGTTTTAGGGGTTAGCAGACTGGACAATCCTGGTAATTATGTATTGGCTGACAGTGGCTGTTGTTAGTGTTAGATCCTGAGGGGATGAAGAGCCATATGGGGGGGTCATAGAGGCTATAAGGATAGCTATCCAGTGAAATGGTAGCATATTTATTGTGGAGATGGTTAGGTATTCAGGATTGAGAAGAGTGGCCACTAGTGGGGAGCCTGTATAAGCTGCAGATGGAGAAGTGGGTTGATAGGTTAAATTCACACCACATGACTGCCTATTGCCCTATATAACTAAAAGCAGACCAAGGGTGGTGGTGGGGGCGGCGGGGAAAATCCTGGGAGCTGTGGAGCACGGTCGCGATCAGCGAGCAGGGAGACCATTTAGCTGTGTAGATGCTGTACCTGGGGAGTTTTTCTGCTGTTGGCTGTGGGGGAAGGCTGCAATCCAAGCCCTCATGACCTCCTGGATCGTCGAGGGGATGGCTGTGGAGGAAGGAGAGTGAGAGACATGGATTAAGTAGGTAAGGGGTGGGGGAAAGGTGCAGGGGGATGGTTTTATCGAGATTTTCAGCAGTAAAAAAATAAACTGGCCGGCCGGTGGCACTGAGTTGAGGTGTTGAGCACCACACCTCACACCATGCAGTGGCTGAGTTGGAGCAGTTGGGCCGTCGCGGGGTTGGCAGGGGAAGGAGGATCGAGCGTCCCCAGGGATGCTCTCTCTCCCTTCAGGGGAGGGACACTGGGGTGTTTAATGCACCCTATGCCCGCGAAGCCGGGTGGGAGCACGACCCTCGGGCGGCAGCGGCTCCCAGTAGGGAAGGGAGTCGTGGAGGGGAGGACGCCATCCGGCACTTGACAGGCGGCAAGTAGCACGCTCCCCTGAGCCAGAGTCCTCAGTGGGAGGAGGGAGGACAGAAAAAACGGAAAACAACCCGCAGCACTCTGGATGACAGCTGTTCCAGCCACCCAGTCTGCAAACCATGGGCAGACCCCACTGTGCAAGGTGAAAGAGGCAGGTAGGGGAGTCACCAGAGAAGGCACTCTAGGGGCAGACTCAGTGGGGACTGGAGGGCATTGAGCTAGCCCGAATGAGTAGAGTGGCAAGGGCGACCAGGAGGATAAAGAGAAAGTTCAAAATAAATAAATAAATAAATAAACTGAAACCTCCAGCGTCCTACTTTTTTCCTGCACTATAAACTACAATAAGCTGTGTTTTAACGCTACTGATTAATTGTACAACAGTTGAAGCATTCTGACAATAATTAGAGCAAACTAAGCTTAAGGTAATATGCTGGGAGTTGAGGCTTACAGTGAAAAAGCAGAATAATTGAAAACTATCTCCACTTGTACGCTAATTAAAGTAACCTAAGCTTAAGGTAACATGCTGGAAGTTGAGGCTTACAGTGGAAAAGCAGAACAATAAAAAACTATCTCCACTTGAGATCACGTGATGCAGAGCACTAGGTAGCTGCCTTTCCCTAGAGCTCCGACCGCCCGACCTTCTAACTAACTTTTTAAAGTGTTTTTTGTGCATTGGAACATCTCAGTTACTCAGCTAAATCCAAAGGAGAAGATGTACGCTGGTTTGGCAGAATCCGATGGAAGTCGAGATGAGAAAAACCATGCCGAAGCATACCCCACCGGCTTCCCCAGAGAAGGTTTCCAAAAAACCCAAGGCCTCATCTGCTCATCAGGCCCAGTCTTCGGCTGCAGATGGTACTGATATGGAGCCGCTCAATTTAACCAGATTCCTTGAAGAATTTCAACCCTTTAAGGTTGAAATGAAAGAATTTGCAGGGGAAATTAAAAACCTAATGCATGCCCTGGAAGATTTGTCGCAATGGACGTCCGACAATGAGACCCGTATTCGTTCCCTGGAAAGAAGGAACGAAAGGTTGGAACCAGATCCAGTAGCTATGAGGCAACGCATTTCCAAACTCAAAGTTAAAATTGAAGATTTAGAGGGTCGTAGCTGCCGCAGTAATGTGGTTATTATTGGCTTGCTAGAGAGAGAGGAAGGGGGAGACCCGATCAAGTTCGCACAGAAGTTTGTAGAAAAAATAGTGGGCCCCTCGCCGTTTCGGCATGCATACACGATAGAGAGAGCCCACCATGCCCTGAGAGCATTACCCCTTCATGGAGCCTCTCCACCCACCTTTATTTTTTGTTTCTTAAATTATCAGGAGCACCAGCACTTCCTCCTAAAAGTAAAGGACATAAAAGAGCTGCAATGGGAAAGGGCAAAATTAAGAGTCGTTCAAGATCTGCCTTTATCTGTCCGGCAAAAGAGAGCATCATTCCATCCTATTGTCAAAAAGCTAATTGCAGCGGGAATTAAATTCATAATGGGGTATCCCACTAAATTTCAAGTGTTTGTGGCAGGCTCCTGGTGTAGCTATGAGAATTCAGAAACAGCATCTGATGCCCTCAAAGCAGCACTCCCAGATCTATTTAAAAATCCTTGAAGCTGATAAACAGGTGGCTGTTGGTTAACGAGTGTCTTCGAGTTGTTAAATTATGCCTGTTTCAGCGTGGGGTTTTCATTGCGCTTTACAAAGTGTTCCCTGAGAGGTGTTTAGCATTTTGCAGAGAATAAATGGGATGTATAGACGTTTTATTTTCCTGCCTATAACTTGGGCCCCCTCTTTTCTACTGCCACTGCCTCCCCGATTGGTACCTGTTATCCCGATGATAGACACAAATGGGTCCTGGTCATGGTTGTTCCTGCTTCTCGGGCCTGATACTGTGCTGGATCTGGGAATCCCTGGGTGTGTGGCAGCGGAGCCTGCAAAGAATGGTCCCTGTGCCTGAAAAACCTATGAGCTGCTGTCAGTAGTAATTGCAATCAGTGACCATTAGATGGAACCAGAGACTGTTACTTAGATATTAGTGAGCGGTTCAGCATAAGTTCAGCCAGCACAGTGACTTTAGAGACTTTGTATGCAGCACAATGGAAACTTACAGCCTTGTTTTCCTTTTCATTAAGAGGGGAGCATCAGTATTTTCACTAAGGGGCGCTGCATTAACTCTGGTAGTTTGTTTCAGGGGGTTGGTTTATTGGATGCTTTAAAAGGGATATGGGTTAAAATTGCATATAATGTTGGGAAGAAATATTGCCCTAGGAGTTAGGGTAAAGCTGATGATGTGGGTATATTACAAATTTCGGTCTTGGTAAGTCCGGGGAAGGGGGATTAGATAGATGCATAGGTAATGGTTACTTGACTGTTGTTATTAATTCCTATATCTTGTTGATAAGCTCCAGGTAATTGTTATTTTATTAAGAATACTCTTTGTCTTCAATATGTTACAAAAGCAACAAAGTTTATAATTCAGCATGATGCATTATACTACATATATGGGAGGGGAGGTCAGGCGGAAGGGGAGGAGGTGGTAATACCGCGTGGACTGCTGTCATGGTCCTTGGTAGATCAGGAGGGGTATGGGTGGAAGGGAGAGAGGGTCACGGGGTATTTTATTGTTATGGTGTGGGGAGGATTGGGGCTAAGGGTAACTGGAACAAGGGGGGGGAAGACGGGAGGGCAGGAAGCACAGCACACATAAGGTTCGGGAAAGGGAAGGAGAGACCGGTTACAAAGAAATTATTTGATATAGAGGTTAGGGATGGTTAAATAATGGCTAGGGACATTAAATTTATCAGCAGGAATGTTAAGGGAGCTCGCCATAAGTCGAAGCAATAAAAGATCTTAAAGCATTTAGATTATGTGAAAGCGGATATAATGTTTATTCAAGAGACACATTTACTTAATAGTGAGGTTAACCACATAAGAAGGCTACAGGTGGGTCACGTGTTTGCTTAGAAGGCAATACTCAGAGCAGAGGAGTGATGGTGATGATTCATAGGTCAGTTCCATTCAAACCACTTCAGATAATCCAAGATACATTAGGGAGATAACGTTTTTATAAGGGGCACTCTGCACACTCTGGAAATTATGTTGGGGTCGGTTTATGGCCCTAATATTGACACCCCAGGTTTTTTTGTGCAGATAATGGAAGTACTCACACCATTTCTTAATTTGCCCATCATTATAGGTGGGGATCTAAATTTAGCATTGGATCCATCCGTGGATAGGTCAGGGTCTACCAGTAAGGGACTCTCCCCTGCCCAAAAAGCGGTTAGAGAATTGTTGGACTCAATAGGTCTTTGTGATGTGTAGAGGATTCTTCATCTGAAAGGCTGGGAATTCACTTTTACCTCCCAGGTGCATTGCAGTATTCCAGGATTGATTATGTCCTGATTTTGAACACTCTAGTATCAGGCGTACTGGACCAGAGTATAGTGGCTGGGTCACCTTCCGATCATTCAGTTGTTACTTGCTTAATATCATTTCCTTCTCTTCCTGAATTAGGGGGTAGATGGAAGTTTAATAATCAGTTGCTAAATGATCCAAAGGTTGTTAAGTTTATCTCTTCCCAGATAACGGAGTTTATTTCTCTCAATCATAACTCCACCAGCCGACCTGATATGGAGTGGGGTGCACTTAAGGCTTATTTAAGAGGGATCCTTATAGGGCTGGCCTCCCAGAGAAAGCAAGAGAGACAGAAACAGATTTCCGAATTACTTGCTGAGATTCGAGAAAAGGAGACTGGGCTCTCTTCCTTCTCGTCAGAGGAATATAGGCAGGAGTTAACTGAGTTGCGGGATTCATATCTCAGTATGTTAGATGAGCAGGCTGAGTGGGAGATTATTAAAACAAAGGCTGTGTACTCCGATCAAGGGGAGAAAGCTGGCTGCATGTTGGCTAGATGAGTAAAGCAATTGGATTCCGCTAGATTAGTGGCGGCTATTCATTCAAAGGATGATGGCGTCATTAAAACATCTCCCAAGGATACTGTGGGTGAATTTAGAAAATACTTCGAGGAGCTATATGGGGCTATGAGAGATCCACCATCAGAGGAGAAGTTGCAACTTTATTTAGGAGGGTTGAATTTGTCTTCTCTGGTGGAGTATCATCAGACTAGGCTTACTGCGCCAATTACATGGGGGAAATAGAATGTGTTATTAAGTCTCTCCCTTCTGACAAAACACCAGGCCCAGATGGGTTCTCTGCTCATTTTTATAAAGTTTTTTTCAAATAATTAATCCCTTCACTGTTGAGCTTGTTTCAATTTATTTTAAGTGGGTCTGCAACAGGTGCCTCACTGTTCGAGGCTTTAATAGTACTTTTGCCCAAACCAGATAAACCCTTTGACTCTGTGTCAAGTTATAGACCCATTTCACTTCTCAGTCATGATATTAAAATTCTTACGAAATTATTGGCAGATCGTGTTAGTGAAGTTCTTCCCGAATTAATTGGGGTTGAACAGGTGGGATTTATGAGGGGGGAGATCTTCAGTGGACCACTTGCGGACTCTGGCACATGTCTTCTCAGCCTCCAGGGGGGCTGACCATCCTATGGTTTTGTCTCGCTGGATGCCGAGAAGGCTTTTGATAGGGTCCACTGGAAATATATTCTTACTGCAATGGAATCATTTGGTTTCCCCCAGGAATTCCGTTCATGGATTGGCTTCATTTATAAATTTCCCTCCGCAAGAATTGCCTGTAACTGTATAATCTCAGACCACTTTAAATTGTTTGTGGGCACCAGACAAGGTTGTCCATTGTCCCTGCTCCTTTTCAATTTATATTTAGAGCCCCTTATCAGGCGGATTATGCAAACACATGAAGTTCAGGGTATTCAGGTGGGGGGGCATACTACTAAATTATTAGCATACGCAGATGACTTATTGCTTCAAATTTCCTATCCAATCTCTTCCATTCCTGCCTTATTAGAACTTATTCAGGGATTTAGTGAAGTTGCCAATTATAAACTCGATATTGGAAAAACATTGGTATTTCCCCTGAATCATAAAACCTTTAAACATGAGATCGCCCCTTTCGAGTTAGCTTGGAGCGTAGACACAATAAAATATCTAGGACTCACCCTAACTAGATCCCCTGTCCGTACACAACAGCTAAATTTAGATTCCTTAGTTCATGGGATTGAAGCAGATCTCAAAAGATGGGCCTTGCTTCCTTTATCGATGTGGGGGAAAATCAGTTTAATTAAAATGAATATATTTCCCCATTTGTTTTACCCTATAAATATGTTAAATGCCTGGCTCCCTTTAAAATGGTTTGAGAAAGTTCATGGCATTATTGCTGGATTCATGTGGAATTATAAGAAACCCAGACCGGCTTACCATAAACTAGCTGCTCCCAAGTTGATTGGGGGTTTGAGATTGCCTCATATAGGGCTGTATTACTGGGCCAGTCATGCAAATAAGTATCTCAGGTGGATGAAACCGATTTATTCCCAGGTACAAAGTACTTATGTTCCATTTTGGTTAAAGGTAGAGATATCCCATATACTAGAGCTAGACTTAGCTCCCAGGGCCTTGTTGCATTGCACTCCAAGCTCTTTACCTATGACCCTTCAGAATTCTCTGATCGAGACATCCATTAGAGTTCATTCACAGCTATGTACCTTTTTAAAATATAGTCATAATAAGGACCCATCACAGCCATTAAAGGGCAACATCAACCTCCAATTGGATGGTAAACCTATTAGGGGTAGTTGGCTTCCACAATTAGAGGAAGGTCTAGTCAACGACTTAATTTCTGCAGAAGGGCGATGGTTATCGTCAACTGATATTTTTAATAAATTCCAAATCCCATAAGCTGATATAGTTAAAGTTTTTTAACTTTGATATCTATTGGTTAAAAGATTGGGCATGATTTCCCCAATTGCTCCAGCTCCAGACTTCCATTAAGAGATAGGGCCACTAGCAGGAAAGGCTCATGCTGTCTCCAGTATATATAGGGCATTTTTTAGCTGGTTACATTCTCTTAACCTGGCGATTGAATTACTGGCCTCATCACTGAATCACAGGAGCTGGATTAGGTTAAGTCATGCTAAGTTTTGATGTAGCATTACTCTGTATTTTTTTGATAGATGTGTTTCTGGTGTTGAAAAATTTCAATAAAATTTGAATGGAAAAAAAAAACTATCTCCACCTGTACGCCTACAGTTAATTGTTAAAAAAAGGACGCCAAGTAGAACATTTTCAAATCCTGGGAGCTGCAGAGTGCGGTCGCGATCAGCGAGCAGGGTGACCCCTTAGCTGTGTAGATGCTGTAACTGGGGAGCTTTTCCTACTGTTGGCTGTGGGGGAGGGCTGCAATCCAAGCCCTCACAACCTCCTGGATCGTCGGGGGGGGACGGCTGATATGTCAATTGTCATTAGACTCCATAGTTCACCATATAGTCAAGAGACATTGTTTACAAACAAATATCTTTATAAGAATTATATCTGTTTGTTCCTCACCTCTTGTGCATTGAAATGATGCAATCCCTGTTTCAAATAAACCTTTAAAAGTTGGTTGAAAGGCATAAAATCTCTTCTGAGGAGAGCTCCCTTTGTCTTGAGTCTCTGATGCATGGTGTCCATAAATCTTTAACTTGTCAGAAGACTTTTTCAACAGTTGTAGCAAAATTTTAAACCAACATAACTTGTCTCTGCCACCACTCAGAAACATAAAAGTCACATTTTTGAATGTCTCCTGACGTGGGTACTTAAAAGAGTCCAAACACAAATAATTACGCTTTCAAAATCTTAACACAGGACACACTGGCAATTAACATCAGTTTCATAGCTGGCCCGGTGGCACTGAAGGTTGAGGTGCTGGATACCACACCTCATGTCATGCCGGTGAATGGACTTGGGCAGCTGGGGGTCAGCAGGGGTAGGAGAGTATTGAGTGTCCAGAGGACTGCTCTCCTCTCCTTGGGTGGGTTGTGGGTCTTGCATCGCTCCTTAGTGACCCCTGATGGAGATCAGGGGAACTACAAAGATTGATGCCACTACGGGGTCAGAGCAGCAGTGGGTGTCAGCATGTAGCAGTCATCATTGCACGTCTGTGCTCTGGGGAAACTAAAAGGAAAAACCCCGGCTCTCAGAGGAGGTGACAGAGGCCCCGGGTGACTGTGGCCCACATCCACAGCACCAGACATCCTGACTGGCTATCCTGAGCCCTTGCTCTGCTCCTGACCCAGCTGTTTAGATTCCAGACAGAATACCCAGGTAAGGCATTGGGTGGCCCCACCCCAGGGGCTGTAGAGCCAGTGGGTTGGCTGTGATCTGGGAAATGGGCTGGGGTATCTCTGTCCCCAATTTCCCGGTGGTGGGATTTCAGGTGGGGAGTTATGTGCCAAAATGTTGAGGGGGTATGACTAAGAGATGCCCTGAGTAGCTGGAGATAAATAGAGTTCACAAAAAAAAAAAAAAAAATTCTTCAGTTTCATAACAGCTGCACTTATGAATATTGATTCTCCCACAGATAAAAACTCATGCTATCAAATGACATCATTTCTATATCTGTGGCATCATAGATACATAGACACTATAGGCAGAAAAGGACCTATGGGCCACCCAGTCTGCCCATTTGAGCTTGTAAGTTCATTTTATGCTTTCCTAGAAGTCTGTTGCCCCTTACCCCTGACCTCCAGAATTCCGTTATGTCTAGCCCATGCATTCTTAAATCCTTTAATTGTTTCATCCACCACCACTTCCCCTGGCAGGGTGTTCCACTTGTCCACCACCCATTCTGTGAAGAAATTCTTCATCATGTTTCCTCTGAATCACCTTTCCTCCTACTTCATCCCATGCCCTCTAGTCCTGGAACATCTTTTTCACTGGAAAATATTGTAATCCTGCACCCTGTGCCTCCCTGTAAGGTACTTGTATGTCTCTGTCATATCCCCTCTCTCCCTCCCTCCTCTCTTCCAGGGAGTACATATTCAAGTCCTTCAACCAGTCGTCATAGGATTTGTGAAGTAATCCCTGTACCATCTTTGTTGCCCTCATCTGAACCTTGTCTGCCCTGTCTATGTTCTTATGTGGGGGAAGGACTCCAGAACTGTACACTGTACTCCAGGTGGGGTCTCACTAGTGTCTTGTATAATGAATTTATGACCTCCTATTTCTTGCTGGTGATGCCCCTGCCTATGCATCCCAGCATCCTATTTGATTTGCCTGCTGCCTCGTTGCACTGTTTCTCTACCTGGAGGTCATCAGAGATGATAGCCCCAAGGTCCCTTTTCTGCTTGGTGCATGCTATATCCTCACCCCCAACTAATATGTTGTTCCAGGGTTTTTGTGTCCCATATGCGTTATCTTGCTCTTCTTTGCACTGAATTTTAACTGCCAAACCCTTGATCATTCTTCAAGCTTCTGCAGGTTCCTCCTCATTCTGTCCACACCCTCTGGTGTGTCACTGTGTTACAGAGCTTCTTGTCATCAGCGAACAGGGAAATTCTGCCTTCTAGGTCCTGAGCAAGGTCACTGATGAAGATGTTGAATAGGCCAGGTCCCAGCACTGATCAGGTACCCAACTGATCACTTTTCTCTCTCTGGTGTGACAGCCATTTACCACCATCCTCTGTGTCCTGACACCCAGCCAATTACCTACACACCGCACGATTGTCCTGCCCACTCCCATATTCCCCAGTTTAATAGCCTTCTCTGTGGCACAATGTCAAAGGCCTTGCTGAAGTCCCAATATGCCATGTCCATTACTCTCCCCTGATTCACCTCCCTGGTCACCCAGTTGCAAAATCAATGAGGCTGGTCTCACATGCCCTCCTCACAGTGAAACTAGGCTGCCTTGGGTCCTGTAGTCCATTGGCAACCAAATGTTCCACCAATCTCTCCTTCAGTAGTGCTTCCATGATCTTCCCCACTACAGAGGTCAGGCTGACTGGTCTGCAGTTCCCCGCTTCCTTTGTTCCCGCTTTTGCATAAGGGGATATTAAGAGGGCAGTAAGGATGGCTGGGGGGATACTGGGATGCACAGGGAGAAGCATCAGCAGTAGAAAACAGGAAGTTGTTATCCCTCTGTACAGACAGCTGGTGAGACCCCATCTGGAGTACAGCATGCATTTCTGGAGGCCCAATCTCCACAAATATATAAACAGGATGGAGGCAGTCCAGAGGAGGGCAACTAAAATGGTGCAGGGTCTGCACCAGAAGACATATGAAGAGAGACTTAAGGAGCTTAATATGTATAGACTCAAGGAAAGGAGGGAGAGGAGAGACATGATAGAAACTTTCAAGTACCTCAAGGGAATTAACAAAGTCCAAGAGGGTAACATCTTCCAGAAAAAGAGGTGTGCAAGAACAAGGGGGCACAATTTGAAGATTGATAGGGGATGGCTCAGAGGTAATGTGAGGAAGTATTTTTCCATGGAGAGGGTTATGGATACATGGAACTGCTGTCCTGAGGAGGTTGTGGAGGCAAAAACAGTGGTGGATTTCAAGAATGCATGGGACAGTCATATGGCAATTCTAGGGGTGGGGTAGGAAGAAGTAGGCTGTTGGTTAACTAGGATCTGCAGCTTATCCATTAGGTAGGGAAATGGGCAGACTGGGTGGGCCAAGCGGCTCTTATCTGCCATCAAATTCTATGTTTCTATGCTTCTCTGACTGGTCTGCAGTTCCCCGCTTCCTCTTTGTTCCCACTTTTGTATAAGGGGACTACATCTGCTGTCCTCTAGTCTTTGGGTACCTTCCCATTTCCAGTGATTGACTAAACAGTATTGCCAGAGGTTCAGCCACCACCTCTCTTAGTTCCTTTAGGACTCTGGGGTGCACCCCATCTGGCCCCATTGCTTTATCAACTCTTATTTCTTCCAGTTCCTTTAGGACCCTTTCCCATGTAAAGGGACTTGTGTCCATTTCTGAGCTGTTCACACCCCTTGTACTCCCTTCAGGCCCATTGCCCTCCTCTTCCTCAGTAAAGACTGAACAGAAATTCCCATTCAATATGTCTGCTTTGCTGTTGTTATCCTCCATGCAGCCCCCATCCTCCCCCTTTAGTCTCACTATCCCTCCGTTTGCCTTTCTTTTTTCACTTATGTACCTGTAAAAGGTTTTGTCCCCTCTACCCACTGATTTTGCAATGCACTTTTCTGTCTGAGCTGTGGCTTCCCTTACTGACCTCCCTGCCTCCCTTTGCTTCTCCTGGTACTTCTTCCTATCCCCTTCTGCCTGTGTCTTTTTGTATTGCCTGAATGCAATCTTTTTGGCTTTCACTTTCTCCACTGCCTGCTTGGAAAACCATAATTGCCTCCTTTTCCTTTTCCATTCCTTTTCCTTTTCTCCTTCATAACCTGCTTAATGCATAATTAAGTTGCTCTTATAATTCTCATTTTAAATATTGCCCACTGTTCCTCAACCCTTGATTCCCGCCCCATTCCCATTAATGCCTCTTTCAAGCATCTACCCATTGTCCCAAAGTCTGCCCCCCTAAAATCCAGGATATGTGTTTTTATGCAGTTTTGTTCTGCTCCTTCTGTGATTTCAAACCACAGTGACTGGTGGTCACTGTTCCCCAGGTGCTCCCCCACTGTTACCCCCATCACACTGTCCCCGTTTGTGAGCATAAGGTCCAGTATTATCTTCTGCTGAGTTGGTTCCATGAACAGCTGCTTGAGAAAGGCACCCTGAAGGGAGTCCAGGATAATTCTGCTCCTGGTTGATGCTGGTGCTGGGAGGCTACAGTCCACATCTGGAATACTGAAGTCTCCAACCAGCACCACATCACCCTTGGCTGCCATCCTTTGGATGGCTAGCATCAGCTCCCTATCTGTTTCTTCCTCCAGGGCTGGTGGTCTGTAGCCCACCCCTGTGTGGATGACTGACCCCATTTTCCTTTCCAGCTTAACTCATAGTATTGCTCCCCAATTTTGTTCTTCCTGGATCTCTGTGGCCTTTATGCTATCTTTCACATAAAGTGCCACTCCTCCTCCCTTCCTGTCTGCCCTGTCTCTTCTGAATGTGTTGTAGCTGGGTATGGCCATCTCCCAGTTGTGGTTATCATTACACCAGGTATCTGTGATGGATACAATGTCCAGGTCTGTCTGCACCATGACAGCCTCCAGATCCTTCATCTTGTTGCTAAGGCTCCTGGCATTGGCACACATGGCTTTCCATGATTTTAGTCTTATGGCAGTAAACAAAGTACATGTCTAATCTTAAAATATATTAAGTCCTTTTTCTCTTCACCATTTGGTGCCCCACACTGTAACAGGCCTTATCAGTGTTCCAGGCATCTGGAATGCAGGTTGCCATAGAAAACTCCACACTTCGTCAGCCTTTGGATCAGTCTGAAGGAAATTGATGGGGTCCCATCCCTCTTACTGGACAGAGAGAGAGAGTGCAACTTTTAAAACTCAACTTTTTTTTTCCCTTGATGTTGTGAATCCATTCAAGTGCACAAACCATTCAAAGTTTTAAAACAAGCCACAAATTGTTGTAACATCACATGACACCCAAATAATCATATTACAACTAAATATTAAATTATATGTATGTATATTTTTATTTATAAAATGGGTAGGAAAAATTATGTCTGCTGATTTGTTGGATCCCATCACATGACCATGCATATATCACAGTGTGACCGCAGACCTGCAATTTACCCCCCTTAAAAACAATGTTGCCATTTTATAATATAGATGACCCACTCTACGGTGTGCGGTCGCATTCTGATATACGCACGCCTTGGGTGGTTGATGCACGTGGCCTGAGGCCTTGTGCCTACAACGTACACCAAAGCGTGCATATATCAGAGTGTGACTGCACACCTAAGAGTGGGTTATCTATTACATATCTCTCTCTCTCTCTCTCTCTCTCTATATATATATATATATATATTTCCGGCTCAGCCAGAGGATTATTCTGCCTCCTCGTCACTTGCCATGAAATTATTTTAACAAATTCAGTCCTTTTTGTTTACAAATCCAGTCTTTCTTGTTGGACAGACACCAGTCCTGACTGGATCACAACACAGCATCTTATGGCAGCTTGTTCAGCAACTGATCTGTCTTTCAACAACCTGTGCTGTGGTTTCAGTAAAGTTACAAGATTCTTAGTGGTACCAGTTGTATCTCTTCTGCTTGACCATCTGGTGGATCCTCTAGAGGTGGTGACATACTGTCTTCTGATCCCTGCCCTTCTCCCTCTCTAGAGTGAAAATAAACTAAGTGGTTCCTGTTGCATCTCCACTGTCCCTGCACACTCTGCAGAAAATAGGAACGGGGTAACAGCTGTTCTGTGACCTGTGCCAAGATCTTTTGTCTGGAATACAGACTCATTCTCCAAGCATAAGCTGTGGGAAAGTATGAGCTCTGTGTCCTAAGTTGCAAAATTGTTTGCATTTGAAACATGAAAATTGTTCATGGCCTTTGATGTGTTCTTAGTCTGAAAGTCTTAGATTCAATAGAAATGGCAAAATAGGTATGATCACTCTCAGGTTTTGACCCATCAGCATTACTGCTAGGCTGTAGCCATTGGCAAGTAGTGTGACTCGGTGGGCATATGAAGCTTTGAGTGGATCATCAGCTTTCTTGAAAAGTCTCTTTATGGTTTGTACTGCTCTTTCAGCTTCTCCATTGTCTTGTGGATGTCCTAGACTCCTTGCAAGATGTACAAAGCCATAGTCTTTTGCAAAATTGAGAAAGGTTGAACAATTGAACTGTGGACCGTTGTCTGATACCAGAGTCTCAAGCACTCTGTGGCAAGCAAAAATTGCTTTCAAGTGTCTGATAACATGACTTGTAATGGTAAAATTCAACTTTAACATACCTCAAATGATAATCCACAACTGTGAGAAATGTGACTTTTCAGGTCAAAGAGATCTGTGGCAAATGTTTGCTATAGTCTGTCCAGAAATTTAGATGGAATCAATATATCTACTGTGTTGCTTAAGAGTTTGCAATAGACTTCACACTTGTTAATCGGGGTTGTTTGTTGTGTACCAAGCCCTGATCACCCCACAGTCAGCTGTGCTCTCGTGCAACATTTGCTAGGCCCTGTCCTTCATGGAGTAGTTTCAGGGTAGCATCCTGTAGAGATTGAGGAATCATAATTCTGGTTCCCTTCAGAAGTAAGCCATCTTGAACTGTCAAGGTGTGTTGCTCATGCCAGAATGGTTTGATAGTATTTGGACCTTGAACCCTTGGTGGCCAACTGTGTTGGCAAAATTTCACGACTTGTTGGCATACACGATCTTTCTGTAGTTGTTGTCTGATTTGCTCAAGATTGCTGTCTGATGCTGGAAGGGTGTCTCGTAGTTGAGCGAGATATATATTTGATATCAGGGAGGGTATCAGGAGTGAAATGAGCCTCTTTGTGGATGACTCTAAGCTGGAGGCGGTGGTGGATGGGGAAGATGGCAGGCTAGCCCTGCAGGGAGACCTGGATACTCTGGAGAGATGGTCACGCACCTGGAAGTTGAAATTTAACACCAGGAAATGCAAGGTGCTTTACCTGGGGCATAGGAATCCAGATCAAGTGTGCCCACTAGGTGGGGACATACTGCAGGCTTTAAGTGAGGAAAGAGACCTGGGAGTGCTAGTGGATGCCAAAATGAATAACTCTGAGTAATGTAGGTGGGTCATGGCCAGGGCCAGTAGAATGCTGGGCTGCATCACCAGGGGGATTACCTCTAGGAGCAGGGATGTGATTCTGCCACTGTACAATTGCCTGGTTTGGCCACACCTCGAATACTATGTGCAGTTTTGGCGTCCGCACCTTAAGAAAGACATCTGACTCCTGGAGCGGGTTCAGAGGGAGCAACCAGGATGATCTGGGGGCTGGGGGATAGGACATATGAGGAGCGACTTGAGGAGCTCAACTTATTCTCAGTAGAGGAGAGGAGGGATGGGGGGATATGATTGAGGTCTTTAAGTATCTAAGAGGGATGTATGAGGTAAGCTTAAATGCGGTCTTTCAGAGGAAGGCGGGAGGGACCACAAGGGGGCATGATTGGAGGCTGGAGGGTGGGAAACTCAGGGGGGAAAGGAGGAGGCGGTACTTCACTGAGAGAGTGGTGAAACTGTGGAATGCTCTGCCTAAGGAGCTGGTGGAGGTATCTACAGTGGAGGAGTTCAAGAGAGGCTGGGACAGGTACAGGTGGGGGAAAAGCGCAGGAATGCTTGTCTGGGGGGGGATTTTGGTGAGGGGAAGGGGGGGTCATGGGATGGGCCAGGAGGTGGTAACAGTACCTGTTCTGGGTACCGACTCCCAAGCAGACTCAATATACCGTGAGGCCTAATCTGCTGGCATTTTTAGTATGTTAGTATGAGGTTTGCATCTCCTTCTGTCAGTTTCCCTTTGACAAACATTCTTGACAGAGCATCAGTGATAAGGAAAGCCTTGCCCAGAACATGAACAATGGTGTAGGTGGAACTAAACCACATGTGGAACCTCTGTATCCTCAGGGAAAGGTTGTTTAAGCCTCTGGTGCTGAGTAGATTTACCAGAGGTTTGTGATATGTCTCTAGAATAACGTGTGCTCCCACAAGGTAACAACTAAAGTGTTCACAGTCACACACTAGGGCATATGTCTCTTTTGCAATTTGCACATAGCGCTGATCTGTTGGTGTCAGTGCTCCTGAGGTATACCTGACAGGTTTCCAGTGGTTTTCATTCTTTTGTGTCAGGAAGCCTTGTAATTGGAAGGATGATGCATCTGCCACCATGTTTATTTCTTTGTTGGAACTGAACAAGGCTAGGGTAGGCGATGTCATTAATTCTCCATTGAGAGCTGTAAACTCTTGCTCTTGAGCTGTACCCCCAGCCCCCCGGTTCATCTGTGACAAAAGTTCTCATAGGGCTTTTGTTTTCTCAGTTAAGGTGGGTATAAACTTCACCAACTGATCCCCATTCCCAGGAAATCTCGAACTTCAGATGCATTTGTGGGACTTGTCATCTTCTGTATGACTTACAACTTCTCTGAGTCAGGTTGTACACATTTGTGTGAGATGATATGTCCCAGGAATCAATTTTTAGTTTTCCCAAACTCACATTTCTTGGCCTTGCACTCGCAACCTTTCTTAGGGCTTCATAGACTCACTGGTCATGCTCCTGTCTGGTGTGCCCGGAGACAAGGATATCATCCATGTGGCACAGAACCCCCTCCAAGCCTTCCAGACTCAACAAATTCCATGTTGGAAGTGCTCAGAGGTGGATGAGATGCCAAAGGGAAATCTTCTAAAGCAATAGCATCCAAAGGATGTTATGAAGGTGGTCAGTCTCTTTGATGCCTTTGACAGACATAACTGCTACAATCCTGCATTGGCATCAGGATTGGTGAAGAGAATTGCTTCTACCAGCATCCCCAGTGTCTGCTCCACTGTGAGAAGGATGCATTTCTGACTGACTCATTCAGCTAGGTTAGGTCCACACAGTTCCCTACTGTGCTTTCTGGCTTTGAGACCACTACCATTCCAGCACACCAGTCTGTCAGCCCCTTAATGTTGGTGATCATATTAAGTTCCTCTATGACCTTGGACATCAGCAGAAGTGGGATCTTTCTGGGTACTGTCAGAGAAAATAATATGGCTCCTGGTGTAAGCTGAATATGGTACTCTTCCTTGAGTTCTCCTAAGCCATTGAATAATGTTGGGAACTCCTCACTCCACTTGCTTTGTGCCACACTATCGAGTCTGGCAAGAAGAATACGTTTCTCAGTTGCTTGTCTGCCGAGCAATGGGGTATGGTATTTCTTCACAATGTAAATGTCGTCTTGACTTGCATTTTTGTCTTTAGTTACAGTGGCAGTGAACTCCCCATGCACATCCAGGGTGTATCTTCCTGACTACATCAGAACTTTACTGGTGGTCTGCAAAGGTATGTGGTGTTTGCCCCACAGTTCCTTGCATTGGTTTTCTGGCATGACTGTAATGTCTGCACCTGTGTCTATCTTGAACTCTGTTGGCATCTTATTGATGAGAACTGCAATTTTCCAGCCAGTTCCTTTGCCCTGGACCGATCCCAAAAATTATACTTGGGTGTCGTTCTCTGGCACTTCTTGAACTTCATGCATTGTTGCTTTTGACCAACATATACTCTCGTAAGGTCATCTCTTGTTGCACGAAGGAGGCAGTATAGTGCAGTGGTTTAAGGCTCTGAGCTGCAAAACTGGAGACCTGGGTTTGAAACCCACAGCCCCCACTTGCATACTCTGTGACCCTGAGCAAGTCACTTAACTTCTTTGTGCTCCCAGATCACACCTGTAAACAAGCTTCTGCTTAGTGTCTCTCTCCTGGTTACAAAAAATGTATGGCAAGTGGCATCATTTGCTGGACACCGAGCTCTTGGATAGGAAGGCTTTCTTGTTCCCACACCTCCCACATGGCTTCAACATGTCCTTTCTCTTTTGGGGTGTCCCTTTGCTCCACTAATCTTTTATCACTTTTGGAGCTACAGTGGATTTCTTTGAACTCCTCCCAGTGAAATAATGCTTGCCCTGCATGGCATCCACATGTAGGGTGCTTTATGCTGTACCTTGGCCTGCTGGTGGCTGGATGTCTGACTGTTGTTTTCATATGGCCTTACTATGTCACGCCATTGTGATGGCCTTTTATCAAGGTTGTTGTCAAGTTGCATGCATTTGGTCAATCTGCTGTCTAGGAGCCCCACAACAATTTGGTCCCAGATTAATTCCTCTCATAGCTCTCTGTAGTTGTGACATCAATCTACCAATTTTATTGTATAGCTAAAAAGCCTTTACAATATAGCTAAACAAATCTCTTACAAGAAAGGAGATAATACATACTGTACATAAACATGCAGTATAAATAGCAGCACTTTTAAAAACAAGTGGATACAATATTAAAAGGTAAATTCACATACAGTACACAATTCATGGCATCTATTGCACAGTTCAAAGATGAAATATTATCTCACTGTTATTTTTCTTTTCAGGCCACTAATAGCTTGAAAATACATGGTACCCTGATAACTGTCCATGTGTCCTCAGTGTGCAGTAGAATATTGGTTAATAACATCTTGTCTATTTGATAGCTACGATTCAAAAAAGGAGATAGCCAATATATTTTTGGTTTTAAGTACCAAGTGCATTACCATAAGACATGTACTAAATCTTCATTCCCCCCATACAAGCAACCACAAGTTCCTGACAATATACCTTCTTTCATATATCTGTAGAGCAACAAATTGCTGGGGAATTGCTCAAATGTATAATTAGAAAATAGTCTTTTAAGTTTATGATCTGTAAGTATTTCAAGATAGGGTTTAAACCCAAAGTAACAGTTGTTTTGCACAAACTATTTGGAGTAACAAGTCCATGCTATAGCTTGTAAGTCCTGATTCTTCCAATAATTGTCATTTTTTTTAAACTTATTTTTTATATGTTATGCTCAATGTGATTCTTTGAGCCACTGCCCTCTTTAAGTTCAACAAGTGGAGCTGAAAGCTGAAGCAGAAGGAACTGCAGGAGTGCCCTGGGTTTTTATGAGGCTAAGCTAAAGGGAAGTATTTTTTTTTGTGTGGTTTCCTACATTAGCTTTAGTGATAGTCCAAATACCTTGTACTGGGAGAGGGGATATGTAATTGGGTGTTTAAAAAGTACTGTTTGTATAAGGGCTATATTTTGGGTGTATAAACAGGACTGTTAATTTAGGTCTGTATTCTGGAGTTCAATTCTGTGTCAGTTGAGAGACAGGAAACTGCATAGGTAGACATGGGGGAGGGGCAGAAGATTAGCCAGAGCCATTTTAAACTGATTCAGTTTGGAGCTGAAAACTGAGGAAACAGGAACTACAGGGATGTGTTTGTTCCTGCCTGAGGATAGGACTGAGGTGTGCAGTTGGGTAAGAGGCTGATTTACTCACACGGGAGTGGCAGTGGGCCCTAATTCCACCCTCCCCTTTCCTCCCTCCCCCAGCTTGTCCATACTTATTGGGGTGGTGCTGCATTGGGATTGGTGGAAAGCACTACCAGGTGCATCCACTAACATGCCCTAACAGAGGGGATTGTTCTTTGTAATGTTACAGAGTGATATGTAGCTCAGGTTGAAGAGGTAAAAAGTTACAGACTTATAGATAGTACTGTATTTTGTACTTGGGTGTAGCACCTCAAGCTGTATGTTGCTAGAAAAAGTATGGATGGTATGGTATGATAGTTAGTAGTGTTTTATGCTTCATTGCTAGTGGAGCTGGTATTGTATTTTTAAGCAGGGACTGGGCTGATTAGAAACTTATAGATAGAACTGTATTTTGTAGTTAGTATTGGTATCATGGATAGGATAGTGGGATGTGATGGATGTTTATTTATTTATTTATATTTCAGATGACACCTTTGAGCCGTGGGCTCTTTTACAAAGGTTCCATGTCAAGGCAATAAGGACAATAAGGTACAAAACATAACATGATCATTAGTATTCCAGTATACTAATACACGACTAAGGATGTAGGGTGGCAGTTTGGATTAGCATATTGAGGAGGCTAGGAGGGTGTCCAATCTGTATCCAGTTGAAAAGGCTGGAGGAGGAAGTGCTGTGGCTTAGTAGAGAGCTGGAGAGGATGAGGGGAGAGGGAAGAGTCTGGGAGGCAGAAGGGTCACATCCAGGAAATAACATGAGGACACCACAGGGGAGGAACAGTGGCTCAAGGAAAGTGATGGGGAGGGAGTGCAGGAGCAGAAAAAACAAGGGGCCTAGCATTAGTGTGAAGGCTAGACTTGGGGGGAGGGATCAGAGGCACAGCTAGGCAGGATGGGCAGAAATAGATTTGCTGAGCTGGCGACAGTGGTGGAGGAGGATGGAAGAAGTGATCTCCAGGGGAGAGCAGAAGAGGGAGGAAGAAGGAAACCCACAAGGGGAAGGAGTCAGTCAGAGGAGGGCGACATGGGTGAAGGGGAGAGAAGCACTGCTGGTGGGGTGGACAACAGGGGCAGAGTAGAGGAGGGGGCCAGGAGGAGGGAGGATGGGGATAGGGAGGGAACAGTGAAGGGGCAGGGGACAAATGGGGGAGATGGGGCAGAGAGCAGTAGGGAGGAAGGGTGGAGGTAGTGAGATGGCATGCTCTAAGAGTGGAAACTCTGGGAAAGGGGTTGGGGCAGGGACAAGGAACAAGGAAGAGGGTGTACTAGTGCTTGGTGATTCCATACTTAAAGGGATCAGATGGGTTGGCAGGGGGGAAGGAAGGGGGGAGAGGCATAGTAGAATATGGGTGGAGGCTATACCCAGACTAAAGGTGGACAGGGCAGGGCAGGTGGTTCTTAAGTGCACAAGGAGGGGCAGGAAGAAACGACATGTAGTGGTGCATGTGGGCACTAATGACCTGGTTGGGGAAGATGGTGGAAGTAGTGAGGAGGAGATTTGAGGAATTAGGAGGGCTATGTGAGGAAGTGGGGAATCAGTGGCCTTTTCAGAGGTGCTTCCAGTACCCTGTGCAAGTACGGGAAGGAAAGGGAGAATTGGGGAGTTCAACAAATAGCTGGGGGAATGGTGTCAGTCTAAAGGGTACGGGGTAGTGGGGGACTGGGCCAGTGCCTGGGAAAATAAGGATCCATATGCAGGGGATAGGCTGCACCTGAACAAGTAGGGCAAAGGGGTATTAAAGCAGGTGTTGGAGGGGTACATAGCATCAAGGATAGATTTAAATCAGGTGGGGTGGTGGTAGGACTGCTAGTAGGCAGGGATCCCAGAGCAGGGAGCCAAGCATGCCTACCCCCCCAAGCTATCGGAGAGGTATTTGAGGTGGGGACACAAGGAATGATTGGGGGGGGGATACGCAGGTTGGAGGGTGGTCTCATTGAATGTGAGAAGCTTAGGTAACAAATCAGTCAAAACTACAGGGTCTCCTGGCAGTGGGGAGGGTGGACATTGAAGCCATCATGGAGACATGGGCCACCCAGAACCAGGACTGGGATATGATGATCCCAAGGTACATGATATTCAGAAAGGACAAGTCTAGGGGGAAAGGGGGGCATGGCAATCTACATGAGGGAGGGGATAAGGTGTATGAGAGAGGAGGAGGTAGAGGGCAGGACAGAGGCCCTATGGATGCAGTTTCAAGATTCTAAAAGAAAGACACTGAGGGTGGGGGTAGTGTACAGGCCACCAGCTCAGGGGGAATGACCTGGATAGGGAGTTGGCAGAGCAGATTAGAAGAGTCAGTAGGAAGGGGGACACCATAGTGGTGGGGGACTTCAACCTTCCTGGGTGGACTGGAACACCTCCACCACCATGTGTGCAAAAGAGCAGAGATTACTAGAGGCTTTCCAGGACAGCTTCCTACCTAGTGTAATTGGTCCATGAGCCTACTAGGGAGGGTAGGACGCTGGACCTAGTATTAACAAACAGGGAGGCTGTAAGGGATCTGGGAGTGGAAGACCCCCTGGCTGGGCACGATCATCATACATTGTGGTTCACACTCAATATAGGAAGGGTAACAGGAGGAACCTGTACCAGGGTGATCAATTTTAAGGGAGCAGACTTTAAAAGGATGGGAAAAATTTTGGATGAGCATCTGGTGGGAATTCAGACATGCATGAGTGTCAGCCAAAAATGGAATATTATTAAGAAAGGGCTGTCAGAGGCTACTGAGACCTGCACCAGGACATGGAGCAAGAAGGGAAGAGCAAAGAAGCTGAGCTGGTTGACTCAGGAGGTAATGGAAGGGGTGAGGGCCAAGAAAAAAGCATTCCAGAGGCTTAGGAAATCAGGAGGGCAAGGGGACAAAGACAAGTACACGAAGAAGTCCAAGGAGGTTACCAGGCTAGTCAGAGTGGCCAAGGCTTCCAGAAAGCTGAAACTGGCACAGGGAATCAAGAACAGTGAAAAGGACTTCTTCAGATACATTGGCAAGAGAAGAAGAAACAAAGAACAGATTGTAAGGATTAAGAAAGATGGGGGGTGGAGAAGGGGGAGGACCAGGCAGAGGCACTGAATGAGTACTTCTGCTCTGTGTTCATGAAGGAAAGAGGGGAGCAGATGCCCCATGGGAAGGGTGGAGTAGGCAGATGGGGGGTGGGGGTGACATATCAGAATTATGGAGGAGAGGGTGCTGGAGGGACTAAGGGCACTGTGGGTGGACAAGGTGCCGGGGCTGGATGGCATTCACCCTAGAGTACTTAGGGAGCTAGCAGAGATTATGGTGGGACCACTGGTAGACCTGTTCAGTACATCACTGGACACAGGATGCATGTCACAGGCCTGGAGGATGGCCCATGCGGTGGCCATTCATAAAAGCGGCCCAAAGGATGATCCAGCCAACTACAGACTGGTGAGTCTCACTTCAATTGTGGGAAACTGATGGAGTCATTCCTAAAAGAGAGACTGGTGACCTTTCTGGAAGACAATGGGCTCCAAGATGGCCATCAGCTCGGTTTTGTATCAGGCGGATCCTGCCAGACAAACCTAGTAGAGTACTATGACTGGGTTACCAGGGAATTGACAGGCCATGCAGTGGATGTCCTATATTTGGACTTCAGCAAGGCCTTTGACTCGGTGCCACATGGGAGGGTGGGGGACTGGAATACATTGGGTGGGGACAAAATGGTCAACTGGATTGCCAACTGGCTGAGGGGTAGGCAGCAGAGGGTGTTGTTGGGGGGACACTCATCACTAAGGGACGTTATGAGTGGGGTGCCCCAGGGTTCAGTACTTGGGAGCGGTGCTGTTTGGGATATTCATAACCGATATCTCAAATAGGATACGGAGTAGGATCAGTCTGTTCGCAGATAATACTAAGATTGGTGCAGTGGTAGATGACAATGGGGGTGGAGGGGGCTGCAGGAAGACCTGATCAAACTACAGGAATGGTCAGAGACATGGCAGTTGGGGTTCAATGCCAAGAAGTGTAAGGTACTGCACTTCGGAGCAAAGCACCAGGAGAGGAAATATCACTTGGGAAGGGTACAGTTGGTAAGCACAGTGGAGGAAAAGGATCTAGGGGTACTAATAATGGGGAATATGAACCACTCAGCACAGTGCAGGAAGGTGGCAGCAAAGACAAACAAGATGCTGGGGTGCATAGCGAGGGGAATCTCCTCCAGGCACAGAGAAGTGATCCTACCCCTGTACAGGTCACTGGTCAGGCCACACCTGGAATACTGCATGCAGTACTGGTGTCCATTCCTGAAGAGGGACATCAGATTGCTGGAGGGGGTGCAGTGCAGGGCAACAAAGATGATACATGGACTTGAAGGAAAATCCTATGATGAGAGGCTGGGAGAGCTGCAAATGTATTCCCTGGAAGAGAGGAGGGATAGAGGGGATACAATAAAAACCTTTAAGTACCTAAAGGGCTATTAACAGGATTAATACAGAAGGGATTCTTCAGATCAGAAGGGGGAGGGACACAAGAGGGCATCAGCTGAGATTGGGGGGAGATTTAGGAGGGAAATCAGGAGACACTTTTTCACAGAAAGGGTGGTCGAAAAGTGGAACACTCTACCCAAGGAGGTGGTAACGTGTAGAATGGTGGGAGGATATAAGAGAGAGAGTGGGACAGAGTGAGGGGGTGGTTATGAAGAGGGGAAGGGAAGGTGGGGCAGCTGCAAAATGAGGGGCTAGCTGCACAGTCGGGCAGACTCGACAGACCATGAGGCCTGTTTCTGCTGACATTTCATATGTTCATTAATTTATGTTTTTCCCATAATGAATATATTGTTGTAAACCAAAACCCTTTTCTGTAATTTAACATAAATCATTCTTCCTTTTCCTTTAAACACACATTAGCTAATGCTGTGTCCTTTTTTATGTTTGCTTGCACACAAGTGCAAGAAACATAGTGCCGTCATCGGAATTTTCGGAGGTGTGTCACCCCCTCTTCCAATTCAGTCAGTGTGTTGGCAGGCACGGCCCCTGTCTGCCAATGCATGCTGGAGCTGTCTATGACAAGCTCCAAAATGCAGTGGCATACAGTTGAAAGGGGGAGCTATGCTTCAGTGAGCAGCGATAAGATATTGCCTGCTCATGAGCAGCTCCCCCTACACACACACACCCACACACACACACAGAAACGCACGCACGCATACTGCGTGCTGCCCCCCAGGCACACACGTGATAGCCGATGGGGTGCCTAATCCCCGTGGCCTGTGCTGCGCCTCCCCCAAAGTTTCCACATGCCACGCTGGGTGCCCACTCCAGCGTGGCAACCATAGAATTGCCCAATCCCGGCCACACTGTCCTCCTCTCCCTGAGGCACTGGTGCCACGCTGGGAGCCCACCCCAACGCGGGCACCGATCATATGGCCGACGGGGTGCCCAACTCTCGTCGGCTCCACTGCCCTCCCAGCCGTCTCTTGTGCCACGCTGGTAGCCCACCCCAGCGTGGCAAACGCCCCGCCGTCACTGAAAAACCCGAAAATTAAAAACTGTCCTCGGCGCTTCTCCCTGCCCCCCACAACCCGCATCCACCCACTGAGCACCTGCTTCCTCATCCCCTCACCCCATACTTACTCTCCGGAGTCTGGCACGACGATCTTCGTGGACTGGAATGCGTTTGCACTCTTCAGAGCCTGACTCGAACTTAGGAAATGCTGGTAAGCTGTATAATGGGCTAGATAGGGTTTTTCAACTTATTGCATATCTCAGGCATTTTGGGAATTTTTGCAGCAAATTTTCAACATGGATTTTTGGGACCCCTCCTCGTGAATTCTTGCAATTGTCATGAGCGTTATTGTATTCGGCGGGTGATTTCAAGCAATACTGTGTGAAATCACCCTTCCGAATGATTAATGAAACAACACTGCCAGTGTTCATAAGGTGGGCTCTCAAGAGCTTATTTTGAAAATTTGGTGGAAAGATCAAAAATGACTGTTTTTGAGCGCATATTGCGCAGTTCCCTTTGACGCTTGTAAGTTTGGTAAATTTTAAATATTTTCACTCTAGATTTTCAACATTGCCATTTTACCACACCTTCTTATGAGGAGTACAGCTGTCATTTTCACTATCTCACCAAATGTGTTTCTATTTCATGAAGCATAAATGGCGCAGTCGGTATGCGTGAATCAATGTACGGACAAATTAAGAAAATCACAGTGACACTGTTCATGAGTGAGGTCTTAAAATAGCTATGTTGAAAATTTGGTGAAAAAATTAAAAAAATGACTGTTTTACGAGCGTGCGTTGTGCAGTTCCCATGCACGCTTGTCAGTTTGTGAATTTTCAATATTTTCACTTCAGATATTCAAAATTGCCATTTTACCACACCTCCTTATGAGCAGTACAGCTGTCATTTTTCACATCTTGTCCAAAATGTGTTTCCGCCCATGTAGCGCACAAGGGCGCAGTCAATGTGCGAAATCAATGTATGGGATACATTAAGAAAATCACAGTGACACTTGTTCATGAGCAGAAGTCTTAAAATAGCTATGTTGAAAATTGGGTGAAAAATTCCTAAAAATGACTGTTTTACGAGCGTGTGTTGCGCAGTTCCTATGCATGCTCGTAAGTTTGCGAATTTATTAGTTTCACTCCAGATTTTCAACAATGCCATTTTATTACACGTCCTTATGAACAGTACAGCTGCCATTTTTCATATGTTGCCCAAAATGTGTTTTCGGACATGTAGCGCACAATGGTGCTGTTGGTGTGTGAAAGCAATGTTTGGGACAGATAACGAAAATCACAGTTACACTGTTCATTTGCAGAGGTCTTAAAATGGCTATGATGAAAATTTGGTGACAAAAGTCCATAAAATGACTGTGTTACGAGTGAGCATTGCGCAGTTTCCACACACCCTCGTAAGTTCATGACTTTGTAATATTTTCAGTCCAGATTTTTACCAGTGGCATTTTTCCACACTTCCTTATGAACAGTACAGCTGTCATTTTTCACAACATGGCCGAACTGTGTTTTCACACTTTCAGCGCAGAGATGCGTGGTCGCTGTGGGAAATCATTGTTCGGGACAGATAAAGAAAATCGTAGTGACACTGTTCATGATCGGAGGCACCAAAATGCCTGAGCTAACAATCTGCTGTAAAAAATCCCCAACCTAATTATATTATGGGTCTGCGTTGCACAGTTTCTATGTACGCTCGTGACTTCACCAGTTTTTTAAATATTTTTACTGCAGATTTGTAACATTGCCATTTTTTACACCTCCCCATGAACAGTACAGCTGTCATTTTTTACATCCTGTTCGGAATGTTTTTGCACCTGTGGTGCTAAATGCCGTAGTCGCTGTGCATAAGCAGCTTTTGACTAACAAACTGATATTGCCACTGTTCATGAGGTGGGGTCACAAAAAAAAACATATTGAAAATTTGGAGTGAAAATACCAATGAATGCCTGAGGTATTTGGGTTTCCAACCATAATGCCCAATCCTGTAGAGAATGACAGGCATCAGGGGTGTGACTTGGGATTCTTGCCTGTAATGCTCATACCATTCCACACCCTGCAGCCAGTGAGAGGCATCGAGGTATGCCTTGGACTCTTTAGCCTCAAAGTTCACCCCATTCTCCTATATTGCACCCATCTCACCATATTTCCTAATGGAATGGGGTGTGCATAAGGGCCAAAGACCCCAAGGAACACCGTGACACTTGTCAGTGTCTGCAGGGTGGGGTGTGGTGAAATGGCATGGCCGTTATGCCTGACGACCCAAAGGCACACCCCAATGCCTGTCACTCTCTGCAGGGTGGTGGTGGTGTTGGCTTCAGTTCAATACTTCACTGCCATTCCTATTACGCAGCTCTGTAACTTCTACACTACCACTGCCAATGCCAGCAAGCAAACATTCGGCATTGACAAATGCTTGTTTTAGTTATCCGTATCCAGTAATTAATTTTGCGGGTTTCTACAGCTGCTCTAATATCTGTAAGACCTGCTGTAATTCGCCTCCTATATATGCTGCTGGACAAAAATGGCCTACTCTTAATATACCTTGCAATAGTTTGTGCAATGGGACAACAAGCTTTTTTAGGTCTGTAATCTTCCAAATATCTGCACCATATAATAGTTTTGACTCACATTTTGCTCTAATAGTTTGTACCAGAGGTTTTAGTGTAAAACCACCATATTTGGCATTAAACCTCACAAGACCTGCTAGTGTTCTTTTAAGTTTATCAAGCAAAAGGTCTCTATGTGCAGTCCAATGCCATTTCCATAAAATAGGACTCCTAAATAAAGGTATCTGTCAACCACTTCTGTGTTCTTATTGCCCAAGAGCCATGTCCCCTTACTCTGTATTTTATTCTTCCCAAATATTACTATTTTGGACTTGTCTTGATTGATTTTTTAATTTTAATTCAGTTGACTTTTGTTGGACATAATCTAGCTGGTTCTGTAAGCCTTTTTTGTAAGGGAAATCAGAACGAAATCGTCTGCATAGGCCAGTGCTGGGCAAATAGTTGTTTTTATTTTTGGTGGGTCAGAATTTATTCTCCCACTGTCCATGAGCATTTTATCGATATATAGAGAGAATAAAACCGGAGCCAACACACAGCCCTGCCTTATGCCACGGTTGATATGGAATGACTTAGGGAGATGACCTTTATAACTAGCCTCACCTTAGCCCATATTCCCATATATAGGTCTGCTAAGACTGTGATTAAGGCATAATTTATGCCTCTTTTCACACAAAACTTTCCATAGAATACCTCTCGCAATAAAGTCAAATGCAGAACAGTAACCAATAAACATTGCATATACATTTTGCTCTCTGAGTAAGACATACTTTTCAATGATGTGTCTAAGAACAAATATATTGTCAGTCATTGAGTAACCAGCTGTAAAGCCTGCCTGATAATTTGAAAGACCGCCAGTCCTTTTTACTTCCTCCTTTAGTTTTTCAGCAGTACTCTACTAAATATCTTAAGGTTCACATCAAGTATGCTTATAGGCCTATATATGGCTGAGTTAGTGATTTTACCTTTTTTATGTAGTGGAATTATATTAAATACAAAATCACACATGCCCCCACAATGCAAAGCATCATGGGCTGCATATGCAAATCACGACAGAATATTACGCTGGTTCAACTTTAAGCAGAAATGCATGGTGCTGAAGAGCCTCTCACATAGTTTGCAAAGGGCGCCAACAGAAGAGATAGACACGTGTTTTGTCCTACCAAAACTCATTAGTTTGCCTCATCTGTTTGACACCCCAGTGGAATGAACCAGCTACCCTAAGATGGTCGATCTGGGTTATGTTGTGGTGAACTCAATTAAAACAAAAAGTTTAAAAGACAAAGAACCTCTGTGTGCAAACACTGAGGCAATGGTTACCCCAAAGGGCATTTGGCTGGGAAGCCAAGTTTCAAAGAAATACAAAATCACACATGCCCCCACAATGCAAAGCATCATGGGCTGCATATGCAAATCACCACAGAATATTATGCTGGTTCAACTTTAAGCAGAAATGCATGGTGTCGAAAGGCCTCTCACGCAGTTTGTAAAGGGTGCCAAAAGAAGACAGAATTATATTAGCACCCTTCCACGTTGGGGGATGTGTACAGGCTATTATTCATTTATTGTAAAAGACTGTTAAAAATTTGCCCCAAAGTGTTGGGGCATGTAGGTAAACCTCTGCTGGGAAGCCATCAGGTCCAGCTGCTTTATGTTTCTTCAGAGAATAAATGACTAAGTATACTTCGTCCCACGCTATTGGCTTAAAGAAAGAATGTACATTATCTTGCTCTAAGGTTGTCATGTCCTCAGATGGGTCGTAATAGATATTAGTAAAAAAATGTTACCAGCTCTTCTGATATATGAGTATCTATACCTGTGTTATAATTATTTGCTCTCTGTAGTTACAGTGCCCAATTAGGATGTGCAATGCTGTAGTAAAGTAATCAACAGGTTCCCCTGCTTCTTGCCCATGTATGTAAAATGTTGCCCTTTCATAGATAATATTTCTGAGGCCTGTGAAATATGCAATTAATTTTTCCTAGACCACAATATAGTTTTTCTTTTCTCCATCCCTTAATATCACCCCCCCTGAGGATGTCATCTGCTTTGTCCGTCATGCTATATATCAGGGTGTTCACCTGATTCTTCGCTTTGGACTCTGCTAGAGTACTGCCTATACAATACCTTTCAAAGCATCTGAGCCATTTTGGAAAGTCATCTGGGTTGGCAAAATCAAAAGGTTTAGGTGGCTGTATCTGATATATTGCCGTTATTACCACTGCTTAGTCACAAAACTGAATAAAGTCACTTTAAGCTGTATTGAACCATTCACCAAAATTGGTGACTGTCTCTTTAAATTATTCCATGTCTCCAAACACTTTTGTTTTGCAAGCCTGCTTCAGTGCTGCCCAGTTTCACTTTCTCTTGGCTTTCTGTGAGAGAAGTTCTTTTACTTTACTTTTTTTTCCTTTAAATAGCCTGTCTTTTCTGCCCCTCCAGCTCCCAGCCTACTGCCTTTTCCCCATGGTAGTTTAGAAGAACAGTAATGGAATAGCCTTACCAACTGACTGGTCTTCAGTTCTGCTCCCATTTTTTTCCCTCTGGTGCTGCTTCTGCTGTTGTGCTGATTTTAGTCTCGGAGGCAGACTGGTGCTCTGATTCTCACTCAGCCTGTCGATTATCTGTCGATAACTCAGCTCTTCCTCTGGACCGTGCTCTACCCGCACAAATGAACTCTGGCTTTTTTCTTTACAAAATAATAAAATACACTGCAACACACTCCTGCAGGCATCTACTGACTCCCCAGTGACAAACTGTTCAATGGTGGGCTCTGGATTACAGATGGGGGCTGATTCTGTTAACTTCTGACATCATGTCGTGTGTGCTACTAATAGTCATCTGCACACAGGTTGAAGGTAAGATAGCAACTGTTTTATTCACCGAAAGTTCCTCTGTGTAATTCCTCCCAGATGTCATACAGTAAGCTAGACAGGATGGCTTAGCTACAGTGCCACCTATTATCACAGTTTAAACTGACAGCTATGTATGTTGCACCCATCTTGTTCCCAGCACCCTCCTTCCTTCCTTGTTAGGGTGTCGGCCTTCTTTTCAGACCATCCTCTAATCCCTCCAAGACAAGCCTAAGTATCCTAACAATTGACATTGCAACTCACAGGTGTATACGAGTTGTGATATTTGCCGCCACGCCGGAGACCCCGCGCCATATTCTAAGAGCGGCAGGGTCCTGGCATGTATGACATGCCAATTGCGGCATGCATATGCTAATGCAATGGGCATGGCAAAATATCCCTGCATGCCACAAGTCACAGTCCACTGCAAACTGCCTCCTTGAGCTAACCCCATGCCCCAGAACACCACAGCAAGCACCAGGGGGCATGGGGGGCTGGACAGGTGGCACACGTGTACAGGAGGCACATTACAAAATAGACCCCGTGGGTCCCTGGTGACTAGGGAGGTGGAGGGCATGGATGTGTTTATGGGGGTATGGGGAGCATCGCAGGACCTTTGTCGTGGTGCTGTGGAGTGGGCATCCATTAGATGGCACTGATGGATACCCCTTAGAGCATCTCCAAGATGTTCTAACTCACTGTGCCATTGTGGCTCCTGGAATAGTGCAAGTGGGTTATGACAGCTGCCCTATTGGAAAAGGGTGCAGTTGCTGCCGTAACCCACACTTGCGCCATGCCATTGTAGGTTGAGGCATAGTGGGTGGCACATCCCATAGTTGGCATAACCCACAGAGGGCATGGCACAAGGTGCCTTAAGAAATCACACCTGGTGGAAAGCATGGTGCACATTACGAGTTATGCCATGGGGATTGGCGTAACTCGGCTTGTGCCAGCATAGGCCGTCTTGGAATCAGGCCCTGAATTTTTTTCTTCCCTGTACCACCCCTTTTACCAAACATTGAATTAGAACACATAGAACTGTTCCTTCTTATTCAGCCAGTATTATTAGCTTTGTGATGTTAGCTTTATTAATGTCACCATCACTAAAGTTATCTCCTGTAATGTTAGCACCACTAAAATTAACCTAACTAATGTTAGCTTCACTAATGTAACCTGCACTGATATTACCTTCACTAATGTTACTGTCAATAATATTAGCTTAACTAATGCTACCTTGACTAATGTTTCCATTACTAATATTAGGTTAACTGATATCCACTTCACTAATTTTAGCTTAAAAAATGGGTCAAAATAAATTCCAGTCTTTAATTGGCTGGAAACCCGATCTAGGGGTGCATTTATGTGGTAACAAAGAGGTGGTAAAAGCAAGCCACATGCCAGCTGCCTATTTATGTAACAATATTTTTGCACCAGCTTTAGAATAACTTACCAACCACCATTTTTCTCTCTTGCTTAGCGAGTTAGCTACCCACTGATGGCGGGTGGATGGTCGGCCTCCCCCCGTTTGTCTCGGTTTCAATAAAAACACCAATCCTGACTTTTTAAATCATAAAACAAAAGAAAATACAGCTTCTAACTCTGTATCAATAGTCTTGAACTCTGTCAGCTGAACACTACACCTGACTCAGGTAAAATATTGCCATGAACATTAAAGTGAAAAAAAAAAGTAAAATCCCACATATCTTTTTTCTTTCACAATGTTGGTTCTTATTCCTGAGTCTGCTGTTACTAGTGTCATTCCTGAAAACACTGTACCCCCGCTACAGCACAATCATGCTTCTGGCTGTTCATTTAATTGGACGCTTGTGCTGCAAGTGACTCCAGAACTGGTTCACCAAAAGCACACAAAATTCAAAAGGCTGCCGATTTAGAATAAAATTAAAGCACTTGCTACTGTTAGAAAAAAGAAAACAAAGAGTTATTTACTATTACTTGGGAGTTGGGGGGGGAGAACGAAAGCAGACTTCCTACTTGGGGTGGGGTGGACTAGCTTCATGAAATTAATGACACAAAGCAGCACCCTCTATTGGCAACTCCAACAGGGGAGGGACTACTTTACACCTAATGTTTTTATTGTTTTCAGTTCACTTTCTGCATCGTGTTTTATTTAAAAAGTGACCAGTAACTCATTTTCTAAGCACAGCAGTACTTTCCAGGGTGGGTGGTATTGGGCTGTACTGGACCTTCCAGGAGCTATAAGGTCCTCTGCCTGTGGCATCGGGTCTCATTACACTCCTGGTTGGTCCTGTATAGCTCTATACCATCCACCTTGTAGGGTATTATTTCTTACTTATAGTTCACAAGAAACCCTCCTGCCAATGTATTGGTTTACCATTATTTTGTAAAGGTGGTAATGAATTGGCAGCCCACGTTGTGTTGTTTTTAGCATTTAACCAGCTCAGGAGCAGCTTGTATTGAATGTATTTGTAACTCAGCAGGGGTATGCCCCCCTTACGGCGACACCAGCACAGCAAATTACACACCTGCTGGCAAAATCGACACTTTGCCGACAGATCACTGTGTTGGTGTGCCCGAGACAGGGGCATGCTGTCTCCTGGTCCTGCACCCTTGCCCCAACTCAACTCTGAGTGGAGTTGAGAATCCAAAAGACAGGGGCGTGGGGCAGAGTCCCCCACATGGGGGGTTTGGAGTGAAGCCCCCCGATTAAAAAAACAGTACCAGGAGACACACAGGAATCATGTCGACCACAATTTGCAGTTGACATAATTCCTGTCAGTGAATGCCAGTCAACATAAAGTATGTCGAACCAGCATGGTAGAGCCCTTAGCAGGAATACATCTGCAGTTCTGCCACAATGCAATGTGGAACTGTGTTGCAACACTTAGAAAACAGTTTTTGTATGACTTTGTATCGAATCCAGCAATACATACACATGGAGAAGTAACGCACCGGTGGGACAGTTTAATGTGAATTGCACTGTAGCTTTGTTAATGTTAGCTTGGTTACACTTTAAGTGTCACTTAACTACACTGTAGTTACAGTGCAACTGCACTGTAACTGCATTGAAATTGCAATGTAGTTGTATGCAACAGACATGTAACTGCAGTATAATTACCCTGTTGCAAGTAATTAATAGTTAGTTACTTTGAAACAAACACTTAAAGTGCAACCATTAGCTGTACTGTTAGTTTCACTGAAGCCTAACATGTGCCCTTGTAATTTAAGGATGTTTTGGCAATCTAGGTCCATCTTCTTTACCCTGCGCACTTCATTACTATAGAAACATAAATATTGATGGCAGATAAGGACTGCCAGATCCATCCAGTCTGCCCATATACCCTACTTTTACTTTAATTGGCTGCTGCTGACTCTACTGGTCCCCAATTTGAACTAAGTGTGCTGTGCAAATGCATACCAATCCATAGGGATTCAGTACCTACTTACTACCCAGAACATCTGGCGATTCCGTTGGTAAGCAGACATTTGTCTTGGTTCACCTTAAATGCATAGAATGTCTTCATGTTCACTGTGTCTGCTGGTAGGCTGTTCCATGGGTCCACATGCTGTAGACCTACTGGGTAACACCCTATTTGGGCAAGTATTATTGAGCGACTCAATATGAGTGACTCAGTAATACCGCTCCCATGTAGAGCGAGTGAAGAGAAAGAGCACTGAATAGTTACAGTGAGTGTAGCACTGAGAAATGCATGCAACAGTCACGAGAAAGGGGATAAAGATATTAATTTGGCCATGCCTTGCTGAGCTGGCCATGTGTTGTAGTGGCTTGAGCCACTGCCGCTGGTGTCTGTGGTGCTGAGTTCAGATCCCAATGCAGGAAGGTATTTTGCTTCCAGTGGGAGTTTCTAATTTCTCCTAAGTCTGCTCCCCCTGGAGTTAATAATTATTATGGGGTTGTGTGGGGCTTGCCCTCTGTGACAGGGTTAGTCCCTGCCACTAATGTATGGAACTATATTTTCTTTTTTTTATGGTTGCAATCACTCTTTTTCATACTTATACAGCTATCCCTTGTCTTCTTGGTTAGAGGCAGGCCACCTCTAATCAGCCGTCCCCCCCCCCCCATTTCTTCTCTCTATCTATATCCCTCTCTTGACCTCTTCCTTCTGGTCCAAAGGTAATTAGGTTCCAAGTAAGGAACCTTGAAGTTCAACAAGGTTAAAAGAAATGTTACTTAACTGTGTTGATAGAAGTAAACAGCAGCAGTGCCTTTCTCTTTTTATTTTTCTGTGTCCTGTGCTGCTGTGTCAGATGTGTTAATATGTTACAATACAAGGATAATTGTTATTATGCATGATTTTACCTTAGTTATGGAAAAAGTAGCACTTTGGGTAGAGTGTCTACTGCAGTATCCATAGTAAGATACCCCCCCCCCCAAAGAGTTTGAGACAAGAAAACAAGGAACAAACTATGGTTCACAGCTTAAAAGCTGTTAGTATCTTTCAGTCGCAGTCTCGTTGGGAGTCTGTAATTGAACTGTGCAGCAATCTAAAGTTGAAATATAGCAGGAATTAAGCTAATGAAGCTTCAAAATGCATTAGACCAGTTTATAAGATGTAGAGGGAAAGTGAGGCATTCTTAATAATAGCCCAGGCACTTCCAAAACCTGTATGCACAAATACAGTAAAGCTTAAACAAAACCAAACCCAAAGTAGTGCCTTTTAAACAACATAAAACCAGGAATTAATAGTTCCCCCTCAAAATACTTATAGCTGGTTCATAGCTTACCTTAGGTGGATTTGCTGTCATGTAAACAGCAATACTGTGGGTCAAAATAGAGAGTAATGTTACTGTTCGGTGGCCCGGTCAGCTGCAGCTTGCTCAGCAGAAGAATTGGGCATTGGCTCCTCCAACTCTAGTGCTTCTCTGAGCATTCTCTATAGGGAGACAGCAGCCCCTTGTGTTCTCTCTTGCTAGCAAACTACCTGTCAATCACTCCTTAGGAAAATTAATTATTGTGAATCTTCCTTTGTAAACAAGTAATTGCATCCTCAGCTGTCTGCTTTAATCATATTAGCCGTATGATGTGTTTTTATGTTTGCTTGCACGCATGTGCAAGAAACATAGCACCATCATCTGAATTTTCGGAGGTGTGTCAGCCCTCTTCCAATTCAGTCAGTGTGTTTGCAGGTGCGGCCGCAGTTCTCCAATGCCTGCTGGAGCTGTCTATGACAGCTCCAAAATGCAGTGGCATACAGTTGAAAGGGGGAGCTACGCCTCAGTGAGCAGAGATCAGATATCGCCTGCTCATGCGCACTCCCCCTACACACACACACACACACACACACACACACATATGCTGTATGCTGCGTGCTGCCCTCCCCCACACACACTGTATAGCCAACGGGGTGCCCAATCCCCATCTGCTGTGCTATGCCCCAGAAAAAGACAGGTCCATATACCCACACTGGGTGCCCACCCCAGTGTGGCTACACCGTGTAGCCGACTGGAGTGCCCAATCCCCGTCGGCTCCACTGTCTCCCCCCAGTACAGGGTGCCACACTGGGAGCCCACCCCAGTGTGGCAAGAAATGCTATGGCCGACAGGGGTGCCCAATTCCCCGTTGGCTCCACACCCCCAACCAGCCATCCTTCTGCCATGCTGGGAGCCCACCCCAGCATGGCAAATGTCCCACGTCATCCTCATTAAAAAAAAAAACACACCTGAAAATTGAAAACGGTCCCTCGCTGTGTCTACCCCCACCCGCGCCACCCACTGCGCACCCTTCCTCCCCACCCCCTCACCCCATACTTACCTCTCTGACCGCGCGATGATTTTCGTGACCAGGAACACGCCTGCACTCTTCAAAGCTGATCACTAACTGAGGAAATGCCGGTAAGCTGTATAATGTATAATGATAGGGTTTTCACCTTTTTGCATATCTCAGGCATTTTTGGGAATTTTGGCACAAATTTTCAACATGGGTTTTGGGACCCTCCTCATGAATTATTGCACTGTCATGGGTGCTTATTCAGGCCCGAAGGGTGATTTCGCAGTCACTGCACAAAATCACCTTTCGGAAGCAAGTAATGAAATGACACTGCCACTGTTCATAAGGTGGGCTCTCAAAAAGCCTATGTTGAAATTTTGGTGGAAAAATTCCTAAAAATGACTGTTTTACGAGCATGCGTTGCGCAGTTCCTATGCATGCTCGTAAGTTCACGAATTTTCAATATTTTCACTCCAGATTTTCAACATTGCCATTTTACCACACCTCCTTATGAGCAGTACAGCTGTCATTTTTCACATCTTGCCCAAAATGTGTTTCCGCCCATGTAGTGCACAATGGCACAGTCGGTGTGTGAAATCAATGTATGGGACACATTAAGAAAATCACAGTGAAACCTTTAATGAGCAGAGGTCTTAAAATGACTATGTTGAAAATTTGGTGAAAAAATTCCTTAAAATGACTGTTTTACGAGCGCGTGTTGCGCAGTTCCTATGCACGCTTGTAAGTTTGCAAATTTTCAATATTTTCACTCCAGATTTTTCACATTGCTATTTTATTACACTTCCTTATGAACAGTACAGCTGCCATTTTTCACATGTCACCCAAAATGTGTTTCCACACATGTAGCGCACAATGGTGCAGTTGGCGTGCGAAAGCAATGTTTGGGACAGATTAGGAAAATCACAGTTACACCGTTCATGAGCAGAGGTCTTAAAATGGCTATGTTGAAAATTTGGTGACAAAAGTCCAAAAAATGACTGTGTTACGAGTCAGCATTGCGCAGTATCCACGCACCCTCGTAAGTTCATGACTTTGTAATATTTTCAGTCCAGATTTTCACCAGTTGCATTTTTCCACACTTCCTTATGAACAGTACAGCTGTCATTTTTCACAACATGGCCGAAATGTGTTTTCACACTTTCAGCGCAGAGATGCGTGGTCGCTGTGGGAAATCATTGTTTGGGACAGATAAAGAAAATCACAGTGACACTGTTCATGATCGGAGGTCCCAAAATGCCTGAGTTGACAATCTGCTGTAAAAAATGCCCACACTAATTACATTACGGGTACGCGGTACAGTTTCTATGCACGCCGTGACTTCACCAGTTTTTTTAATATTTTTACTGCAGATTTGCAACATTGCCATTTTTTCCACCTCCCCATGAACAGTACAGCTGTCATTTTTCACATCCTGTTCGGAATGTGTTTTTGCACCTGTGGTGCTAAATGCCGTAGTCGCTGTGCATAAGCAGCTTTCAGCTAACAAACTAATATTGCCACTGTTCATGAGGTGGGGGTCTCAAAAAAACATGTTCCAAATTTGGAGTGAAAATACCAATGGATGCCTGAGCTGTTAGGATTTCCAACCATAACGCCCCACCCTGTAGAGAATGACAGGCATCAGGGGTGTAGCTTGGGATTCTTGCCTGTAATGCTCATACCATTCCTCACCCTGCAGCCAGTGAGAGGCATCGAGGTATGCCTTGGACTCTTCGGCCCCAAAGTTCACCCCATTCTCCTATACTGCACCCATCTCACCATATTTCCTGATGGAATGGGGTGCGCATAAGGGCCAAAGACCCCAAGACACACTGTGACACTTGTCAGTGTCTGCAGGGTAGGGTGTAGTGAAATGGCATGGCCGTTATGCCTGATGACCCAAAGGCACACCCCAATGCCTGTTACTCTCTGCAGGGTGGTGGTGGGGTTGGCTTCAGTTTAATACTTCACTGCCATTCCTATTATGCAGCTCTGTAACTTCTGCACTACCAATGCCAATGCCAGAAAGCAAACATTTGGCATTGACAAATGCTTGTTAGGTTAGAAATGCACCTAAGAGGTTGTTTAAATTGTATAAATGTTTTTTGCTGATGATGCTAGACCACCTGACTCAGAGGGGGTGGTACAAAAGGCACTATCTGAGCAGGGAAAGAGGTGTGTAGGGTCAGTTCCTTCTGACCAGCTGCAGGTTCAGCAAAAGGAGAGGTCCTTTCCTGCAGTGCCTATTTTCTTTTGCTGTTTTGACTGTTTTGGTTTGATAGTGCTTGCTGAATATTTATAACTTTTAATAAGCATCCCACTAAGTAATACAGTGGGTTGCACTAAAAACACATATCTGTGTCCATCTGTAGAACCCACACCACAACATTTGGTGGTAGAAGTGGGATTCTACTGCCTGTGGTGACTTGCCAGTGAGGGGAGGCATTGCGGTGGATACCATCCAGTATCCGAGGTGGACATATGGTGGAGGGTGGCCAGGCTCAAGGCATCCTCACAAGGAAGATGGCAGCACAGACAGGGACCCAGTTGCTATCCAGTCTGCCAGATGTGCACCCTAAAGAAAAGAAACAGCCATCTGAGAGGTTGGAGGAGGAGCTCAGTGAACATGGAGAAGAGATGCCCATGGACCAGCTGCCTGAAACACATGATGCAGGGGAGGATATAAATACCTCCTGCCCTTACCTTGAACATGCTCCCATAGAGGATATTGCTGAACTGTTAAAATGGCTATGTTTCAGGCAAGTGTAACTTGACCAGGAGAGAGAGAGAGGTAGAGCATAGGAGACAAGACTCCAAGTGGGCGGACACTATGCGGGTGCTCCAGGCTATCCGGACAGAGCATGCTGAATGACTGCAGGGCCCCAGCGACATCAAACTGGCAAGGTTGCAGGACACTGACGATATAGAAGCATACCTCACCACGTTTGAGAGGGTGGCACAAATGTGTGGATGGCCAAGAGATCAATGGGTGCTGCGTCTTGCCCCCAATTAACCGGAAGAGCTCAAGTGGTGTACAGTTGGTTGGATGTGCAAGTTGCTGATGATTACGACCATGTATAAAGGGGGATCCTGAGACGGTACGACATCACTACCGAGACATATCGGCAACATTTTCGGTGCCTGAAAATGCAATCCACTGATGCCCCGAGGAAGTGTATGCCCGCCTACAGGACTTGAGTGACAAATGGTTGCAGCCAGGTAGCAAAACAATCCAACAGATTATGGAAGCCATCACTATCGAGCAATTTATAAAAGTGTTACCACAGGATGTGCAGTTGTAGGTAAGTGAACATAAGCCCGAAGGTGCTGAGAAAACCATTGCCCTGGCAGAGAATTTTATGGCTGCACGGCCTACGAGAGGGAGGAACCAGGGAGGTATTACATCAGCCCCCTCCATCAATCCAGTAAGACCTCCATTTTCATCTACAGATGTTAAAGCTAATCCTGAAATAAGAAGAGATAGGAGAGAGAGAGTACCCTTGTCAGAGATTGTCTGCTACGGTTGCCAGAAAAAAGGACATAATATCAGGAATTGCCCATCAGTAAAAAGAGACTCTGGACATCTGGCCTTAGCTAATTGGGCACCTTATGTGGCCACTGTGGAAGTGGGACCACATAATGTCTTAGGCTTGCTAGACTCTGGAAGTCACCAAACTTTGGTACAAATTGACTTGGTAGAAGGTGTTGATAGAGCAGGTGCTGGAACAATGGTTACTTGTATACATGGGGATACCCATTTTTATTCCACCACCCAGTTGGACCTGACTATTAATGGGAAGACACAGGAAGTATCAGTTGGGATTGTACCTCATTTGCTTGTACCCATCAATATAGGGCAAGATCACCCTGACTTTTCTGCATTACTGGTTAACTCCAAACATCTTCCCTTAGTGGTAGTGACCACCTGGTTGCAGGTAAAGCAACAGGTTGAGTTAACTGAAATCTTTCCATTTGCTGAGGAACTGTAAGAAACCCCAGGTAAAGCCTGGAAGGGAAAGACTGTAAAAAGAAAAGAGAAAAGAGACTGGCAGAACGAAGGGTTTGTGCCCTGCTGACATTAAGCCAGAGACAATGACACATGAACAAAAGCTTGATGTTTCATTAACCCCTTTCTTTTTACAGGTGGGAAAGAAACCAGAGGAAGGGTCCCCAATATGTGTTGTAAAAATGACATATTATACAGACAGTGTATAAATCCTAAGAATCGGAATACAGTAATGCAACTGGTTGTCCCACAGAAGTATCGGAAAGAAATAGTACAGCTGGCTCACAATATACCCCTAGCAGGTCACTCTGGGAGAGATACAACACTAAGTAGAATCCTGCATAGGTTCTATTGGCCAGGTGTTTATGACCAAGTAGCGGAGTATGTCCAAAGCTGCCCAACATGTCAGAAAGTAGCCTGGACAGGGAAGAGGGATATGGTACCCCTCCAGAGTATACCCCTGGTCAGCCAGCCATTCAACCAAATTGCTATGGATGTGGTGGGACCCCTGGAGACTAGCTCAAAAGGGAATAGATTTATCTTAGTCATTTGTGACTATGCCACTAGATATCCTGAAGCGATACCCATGAGGACAGTAATAGCTCCCAGTGTGGAAGAGGAGCTGGCAAAGGTATTCAGTAGGATGGGTATCCCAAAGGTTATTCTTATGGATAGGGGTATGAATTTCACATCAATGATGTTGGCTGAGTTGTATAGGCTACTAGGAATTCATGCTGTACGAATGTCACCATACCATCCTCAAATGGATGGGTTGGTGGAAAGATTCAATGAAACACTTAAAAAGATGCTGAAAAAATTTGTGAGTGGAGAGGGAAGGAATCGGGACACCTTTTTGCCATACCTTTAGTTTTTCTACCGAGAGGTACCCCAAGCCTCTACCGGATTTTCTCCCTTTTCTCTCCTGTATGGCCGAAACCCCCGGGGGCCCTTAGATGTCATTAAGGAACACTGGGAAGAAAACACTTGCATAGGGAAACAAGGGGTACTTGAGTATATGACTGCTTTAAGAAAACACCTCCTTAGGTATGTTAGCCTGGCCCATCAGTCATTACTCAAGAAGCAAATACACCAGAAAGCTGAGTATGACAATGGGGTGGGGCATAAGCAGTTTGCTGCAGGAGAGCAGGTGCTACTTCTAATACCAGCTACTGAAAACAAACTGCTTATGAAGTGGCATGGCCCATATACTATCTTCAGACAGGTAGGTCCTGTGACATATGAAGTACAGATACCCAATAGAAGAAATAGCAAACAGATTTACCATGCCAATCTGTTAAAATTGTGGCATGAGACAACGGAATCCCCCAAAGTACAGTAAGTTGCTACAAACAGCCTGAAACCCATGAATCAGAGCTTGATATAGCCTATAGTAGACTGGAACAAGCTGGTCAATTACAAGAAGTGTACATAAACCCAGTTTTGACACAACAACATGAGCAGATGCAACATGTGTTGAACATGTTTTCTAAGACTTTCAGTTCTGTGCCAGGCCGAGCAATTGGTATTGAGCATGACATTAGAGTCACACAAAATGCTCCTCTGTACCAAAAACCATACAGATTACCCGTACATGTCAGAATGAGGCCATAACATAGGTGAGGCAAATGGAGCAAATGGGTATTATCATGCCCTCACGTAGTGCATGGTCATCTCCCATTGTTGTAATAAAAAAGAAGGAAGGAGGTATCCACCTCTGCCTCGATTTCTGGAAGGTGAATGCTGCCTCCCTGTTAGACAGGTACCCTATGCCCAGGATAGATGATATTATTGATTGTCTGGGGAATGCAGCCTTTATTACATACTAAAATGCCAGCAGAATAGGCCTAATGGTCTTTCGTGTCTGCTCCTTTGGTCAGCCCCCACCCTGGGTGCTGACCTTGCTGTCCCCCTCGCCTTCTCTGGCTTCTCCCTTCCCAGTTCCGGATATTCTTGCTGCATTGAATTTTGCTTCCTGAACCCTTCCCCTGTACCTGTCCCACCCCTCTTGAACCCCTCCACTGTCTCTGCCTCCACCAGCCCCTAGGTAGTACATTCCATGGCTCTACCACCCTCTCAGTGAAGTAGCACCTCCTCCTTTCTCCCCTGAATCTTCCCCCCTCCAGCTTCCACCCATGCCCTCTAATGGCCCCCTCCTCCTTCCTTCGAAGCACCCTCACTGTTCCTCCCCTATTTACCCTCTTCATGTACCTGAAGACCTCTATCATGTCCCCTCGGTCCCTTCTCTCTTCCAAAGTGTACATATTTAGCTCTTCTTATTCCCACACTAGATCTCACCAAAGGCTACTGGCAGATTCCCCTTACACCACAATCTCCAGAGAAAACTGCATTTAGCACACCGATAGGGTTATTTGAATTTGTAACAATGCCATTTTGTCTCCATGGAGCGCCTGTGACTTTTCAACTCTTCGTGGACCAAATGCTTAGTCCCTAAACAGACTTCTGCGCCGCATACCTTGATGATGTGGTAGTGTTTAGCCCTGATTGGGAGACACACCTGAAACATCTGGAGCAGGTCTTTTCAGCAATTCAGAAGGCAGGGGTCTCTATTAATCCTAGGAAGTGTTGTCTGGGTCAGACTGAAACCAGATACCTGGGATTCGTCATAGGGAATGGGGTTATTAGACCTGAAATGAATAAAGTGGAAGCAGTGTCTGATTGTGCTGTGCCCAGGACCAAGAAACAAGTACAAGCTTTCTTGGAACTGGCCGGGTACTACAGATGCTTTATTCCTAATTTGCAGCACTAGTAGGCCCTCTTACTGATCTGACAAAGAAAAGATATGCTAATAGGGTTGAGTGGACCCAGGAATGGGATGCAGCCTTTAGGCCTATTAAGGCTTCTTTATGTGCATATCCTGTTTTGAGAAGCCCTGATTTTAGCAAGTCCTTTGTAGTACAAACAGATGCACCAAGGGTGGGTATAGGGGCAGTTTTGACACAGTATATTCAAGGAGAAGAGCATCCTATTATTTACACTAGTAGGAAAATGCATGAGAGGGAACGCAGGTATGCTACAATTGAAAAGGAATATCTCACCCTTAAATGGGCAATAGAGTCTTTCAAATATTATCTTGGGGGGGTTGGTTTGAAGTGGTGACAGACCACAATGCACTCTGCTGGTTGTAGCAGATGTGGGAAAAGAACCCGCACATCATGAGATGGCATCTGGCTTTGCAGCCATACCACTTCACTGTTTCCCATAGGAAGGGCAATGAACATGCCAATGCGGATTTCCTGTTACAATATGGTGCAGGACTTGAGGTATCACAAATAGATGCTAGAACTGAAACTGTGTAATTAGTATACCCCTTGGGTTTGATGCATGTTTTAATTCGAAGGTACAAACTGTGTTAAAGATCTCAGGGTAATATTGTACACATGACGCTGTGACTAATAGACACCTTGGTGCTAACTTAGCTATCTTGGGACCCTGGGATGGAGCTTCATGGAGAAGGTGGGCCGGAGCTCCTCCAATCTTCTAAAAAAGGGAGGTTGGACTTTAGAATACAGCCTTTAAGGCTGGATGATGATTACTTGCTTTTTGATCTCAAGGTACACTTAGTATTGGTGTATATCCCAGGGTATGTCTGGCTCTGGCACCCCATTGTCAGTCTAGTTGTTTGTGGGGCCCTGGGACGGAACTCCTGAGAGTGGGTGGGCAGGAGTTACACCCTATCCTGGGCTTCTGGAGCAGGGAATCTGTACTCATACCTTCTCTCTAAAGAAGGGGGAAATGTGACAGGGTTGGTCCCTGCCACTAATGTATGGACCTATCATTTCTTTTTTTTATGGTTGCAACCACTCTTTTTCATACTTATATGGCTATCCATTGTCTTCTTGGTTAGAGGCAGGCCACCTCTAATCAGCAACCCCCCCCCCTTCTTCTATCTATATCCCTCTCTTGACTTCTCTTCTTTCTGGGTACAAAGGTAATTAGGTTCCAAGTAAGGAACCTTGAAGTTCAACAACGTTACAAGAAATGTTACCCAACTGTGTTGATAGAAGTAAACAGCAGGGGCCAGATATTCAGACTGTGCTAACAGTGGCACAAGCCTGGGTGCAGCACAACTGTGATGCGATGGGGCCAGATCCAGGTGATATTCATAGGGGATGTGCCATGGAGCAGCACCATTGAATATGGCTGAGCCAGCACACATATTGCATGTGGTGCAGTGGCACTGCGCCAGTGCAAGCCACAGCTAGGGAGCACGGGGATGCACCAGCACAAGTGCAGTTGTGCTAGGTGCATCACCCATGATATTCAGCAGGGCATATGCAAATGAGGCCATAATATATGCAAGGTGCAAATGGTGCAATTTGCATGTCAATATGGCGCCATTTGCATGCCTTGCACAGTGCAGCCTGGCAACTTGCCCCTGGCACCCTGCATAGCATGACATGTGCTGTGAGGATCCCAGGGCATCCCCCGCCTCATAGCCGCCATCGCGTGACAGAAGTGTAAAAACACAGCCCTGGAAGGCTAGTGGCCCCCCAGTAACCAATTCCCAGATGAATACAACATACGACCATCCCTCGTGCTCTAGTGGTCCCCCTCCCTCAGCTCCCTGAGTCCCTCGACATGGTAAGATACATGGCACCCCTAGTGATCCAATGGCACCCACTCACTCACTCCACTCACAGCTAGGACCCCTTTCCCTCCCTCTCCCCTCTGACATTGTGGCGGGTGGCCATCCCTCAAGCACAGCTGCCGCCCACTAATGACAGTTACAGTATGGGCTGTAGCCCATTGTCCTCTGAGGATTAGAGAGCATTGTTTGACAGTCCCAAATATGTGAATTATTCACATATTTGGGACTGTCTAGGACAGTATGCCCTGCAAGCCCATTGGTCCACACAGGGGACCAAGCCCATATTGTAACTGTCATTCGGAGGGCGGCCGGGTGGTATGCGGGCAGGATGCAGCCACCCACGAATGACAGGGAGGGGAGTGGGATAGGCAAGGGGTTCTGTGTGGGTGGGTAGGGTGCCACCGGATCACCAGGGAATGCCGTGTGTGCATATTACTGAGATCGGGGACTTGGGAGGGAGGGGGATCCACTAGACTACCATGGATTGTAGGAATGCTCATTTACTGTGATCACAGACATGGGTTGGGGGTCCACCAGTCCACCAGGGACAGGCATTGGTACATGGTACGGGGCACTGGGGACTAAGGTGGGAGGGGGGACCACTAGACCACCAGAGGTGGTCATATGTTATATGCATTGGGGATTCAGGGACTGGGGGGGTCACTAGACTACCAGGGTGTTGTTTAAAATGTATGCCATGTGATCACGGCTATGGGGGTGTGGGTACAGTGTGTGCTTGTGGACGGTGTTCTGGGTGGGCAGGTGGCTACCCAAGCCTGGGCTGCTGTGTTGTGCCCTGAAGTACTGCAGCCTGCCTTTGGGTGGCCAGGAGTCCTACCCTGCAGGGGCTCAACTTTGAGCCCCTCTATGTGGCGCACTGCAAGGTTGCACCAGCATATGCACCGCACATCCCAGGCTGAATATTGGGATGTGCCACATATGCATGGGCATGCCCCCGCATCTGCGCTGCATATCATTACATTCTGCCTCGGGGCATTGGGATTTGTGCTGCTCTGGGCAGCCTTTTCAATATCCCACCGGGGCACAATGCGGGATTGCACCAGCGCATCTCTGTTGCACCAGGCACAACCCCTTTGAATATCTGAGCCCAACAGTCCCTTTCCCTTTTTATTTTTCTGTGTCCTGTGCTGCTGTATCAAACCTGTTAATATGTTGCAATACAGGGATAATTGTTATTATGCATGATTCTACCTTAGTTTTGGTAAAAGTAGCACTTTGGGTAGAGTGTCCCCTACAGTATCCATAGTAAGACACCCCCCCCAAAAAAAGAGTTTGAGACAAGAAAACAAGGAACAAACTATGTTTCACAGCTTAAAAGCTGTTAGTATCTTTCAGTCGCAGTCTCGTCGGGAGTCTGTAATTGAACTGTGCAGCAGTCTAAAGTTGCAGTATAGCAGGGATTAAGCTAATGAAGCTACAAAATGCATTAGACCAGTTTATAAGATGTAGAGGGAAAATGAAGCATTCTTAATAATAGCCCAGACACTTCCAAAACCTGTATGCACAAATACAGTAAAGCTTAAACAAAAGCAAACCCAAAGTAGTGCCTTTTAAACAACATAAAACCAGGAATTAATAGTTCCCCCTTAAAATACTTATATGCCTGTTCATAGCTTACCTTAGGTGGATTTGCTGTCATGTAAACAGTAATACTGTGGGTCACAATAGAGTGTACTGTTACTGCTTGGTGGCCTGGTAAGCTGCAGCTTGCTCAGCAGAAGAATTGGGCATTGGTTCCTCCAACTCTTGTGCTTCTCTGAACATTCTCTATAGGGAGGCAGCAGCCAAATAAAAATAGTAGTCTCCTGAAGTGAGTCAGTCAGAGAAACAATTGAGAGGGGAAAAAGTAGTCTGAGACAGCAAAATGTTCATGAGAACTACTGTCTCCTCCAAATACTTATGTGTAATGTATATATAATAGAATATAACATGTGTAAGAAAAGTCAAGACCTGTGATTGGTCAGATGTAATCACATGATCATGCATTATTTCAGCACAACAGCACAGGTCAGAAATACTTACATTTTTTTTTGCTATCTTTTTGCTCCACATGGCTCCTGGTCGGCTGCACATCCCGACCAACCTCCCGGCCCGGACCCCCGACATCAGGCTGACTTCCTCAGTTCCCCCACAGCTTACCCACCGTGGTGGGTGGTGAGGAGCCTCCTCCCAAGCTCAACTCACTTTGAAGGATCCAGACAGAGAAAGTGCTATTTGGGGTTAGGCCGCAGAGGTCAGAAGCTTATGCTGTCCAACCAAGAGCCAATTTTCCCTTGTTCTGTCTTCCCCACAGGCAGAGTCTGCAAGGATGCCAGTGACAGTGGCACACATGCTCACATGCATGCACTCCATCAAGTGTCTGCTCCACCACTACCCACTAGATGCCGCCACCGCTAGGGGCCAGGCATGCACCAACATCTGGGAAAGCCCCCTCACTGGAGAGGGAGAGCTGTCCCCAGGGCACTTGATCCCTCTCCTCCCCTGCCAACCCCCAGTGGCCTGCATTCACTGCCAAACATGGGTCAACAGCATAGCGTGAGGTGTGGCATCTGGGATGCTTGACTAGCTGGTTATGGTTATTGTATGATATCTGTAATATAAAAAATATAGTATGTGATTGTCTCACATAAGACATCCTGTGCTTCCATGGGTGCCCCCCCTCTACAGGTTTCAGGGAAGCTACAGGATATGTAAACTGACCAGAGGATGTGTGAAATTGACCAAGAAAGGGAAAACCTAGAGTTTCCTGTTCTGTTCTTAATTAAAGCTCTGGCCATCTGCTAGAGGATAAGCCTCATAAATGTTTATGATTTCCTAGAGGAACCTATTGATAACAACAACATGTTAAAGCATCATAAAACCCTTTGATGTTCCTTGGAAAAACAGGAACCAGCCACCAGTTCAAATAAAAGGCTTGATTAAAGACTGTCATAACTTAAGAAATGTCTTTTTTCTTCTGATGTCATATTATTTAAAATACCTCCTGATAGGAAATCATGTCTGTACTTTTTTGATTCTAAAAGGTGGAGCTAGATGACTCACAGAAGAGGTGTGGAGACACACAGTTTAAACTGATACTTGTGTCTGAAATATATGTCATATTATTTTGGGGCTCTGATAGAAACAATTCTGTGATCTAACTTAAGCACTTCCAGAGGTAATACTTTAGACAACAAAGGTCTAAATGTATCTTGGTAGGAGTTTTTGTTTTGTACTTTTCCATTGTTCTTTTATGTGATTGTGAGCTCTTTGATATATTGTTCTGTGTTTACATTTCTCATATTTGTATCATCTTTTGGTAAAGAATATTTTCTTAAGAGACTGCCTGGGTGTCTGTCAGTTCTTTTTGCATGTGACATTTAGGTCGTTAAGTCTGACAAAACTGTTCAACAGCTTGATGGTGTTACTGAGCTTGAGTAAAAAGGTAAGAATATATCTAAGGTCTCTTATAGAGTTAAAAGGGTTCATTTTGGATACCTGGTTAGGTGCCCTTAAACAAAAGATATATTGCATCCCCCGGAAGAGAATATTATCTGAGCCTGTACATTTGAGTACGCTAGCATAAGGTTCACAATTTGAATCCCCCCAGAACTTGAGACTAAAGGTAATTCTTACCCAAAAGCAGACAGGAGGGTTACCCTGTCTGTTACCTGTTCACACTATTGTGCTTTGAGGTTGGCACTGTGGGAGCAGAGGGCCTGACCTGCAGAGTGTGTTTGTGATAGATTTGGTTGGCAACAAAAAATTTGGTAACACAAGCTTTATCTGTTCAGTGTGTCAACTTAATACTGTACAGCTCACTTGCAAAATAAGGCAGTGATTTATTTTTAAAAGAGAAAACAGAACTATATCACTTTGCTTGCAGTCAAAGTTCCTACCTGTTTTATTTTTTTACAAAGTGCAAGTTAGAGTAGCCGTAGTTAGGGAAGAAGATGGCTTCCAGCTACAGTGAGCACACTGCAGACTACCTGAAGCAGTTGTGCAAGGAAAGAGGAGTCCTGCACAAGGGGAGAGCCACCAAGCAGAACCTGGTGGACACTCTGATGGCCGCTGATGCCCAGAGTGTCGGGTCACAGACTGTGACTGTAAAGAACCGAACCTTGGACATGAAGGGGCCAGCGGCCAGTGCAATGTCCAGATCCAGTGAGGAGGACAGCAGGGCCAGTGCAAGCGAGGGGCCACAGCAGCAGGGGAAGTTCACCAGCATTCTGGAGCCAGAAGCAATCAGGCTGCAGATTGAGTTGTGCAGAATGGAACTGGAGTTCCAGAGGGAGGTGGAGCGAGAATGGTGAGAAGCTGACCATGAACAGCGAGAGGTGGACCATGAAGTGCGTGAGCATCAGAGGTGACATGAACTGGAGAAGCTATGACTCCAACCACCAGCGCCAGAGCAAGTAAGTGGCTTGGGTTTAACTGGAACTACAGGACTGGGTTACAAATTAAATTCCAGATTGATAGCTGAAGTTAAAGCAGGGGAGGATATGGATGCCTTTTTAAGTTCCTTTGAAAAAGTTTGTATTCAGGCAATGATTCCTAGAGGGTCCTGGAGCTTCCGGCTATCCTCACTACTTACCGGGAAAGCTCGGGATGCATTGGGTCAAATGGACAATGAGGACAGTAATGATTACAGCAAACTTAAAGCTGCACTTTTAAAAAAGTTTGATTTAACTGCAGAAGCATGCAGAGCTAAATTCCATAAGCTCAGAAGAAGCCCTGACATGAGCTACAAGGAGCTAGCCTTGAAACAATGTCAGCATGTAAAACATTGGTGGGAAGGAATTGAAGCAAACTCTGTAGATAAAATTGAAAATGCTATATTGTTAGAACAGTTTTTTTGGCATGCCCAGCAGAGCTGAAAACCTAGCTGGAGGACCGAGATCCCAAAATGGTGCAAGAGGCTGCTAAACTCTTGGACTGCTATGCCAAGAGCAGACCTGCTCTGAGAGTGAATGGGGTTGGCATGGCAGTGCAGAAAGGGAAAAGCCCTCCTTCAGGGCAGCTAAAACCCTCACTGTCTCGACTGAAACCAGTTAGCACCAGGTTTCAAAGAAAAGATTTTTCTGAGAAAAGAAACGAATGTTGGGTTTGCAAAGAAATTGGGCATATTGCCAGACAGTGCCCCAAAAGGATGAGCAATACACAAAATGGGGCTAGGAAAGAAGTGGGTTGTTTGTGTGTCCCTGGAAGCATGCCTGTGAACATGAAGGAACACACACACCCAGTCACTGTGAATGGTGTACAGACACAAGGGTTAAGAGACACAGGGGCATCCCTGATGGTAAAAGGGGATCTGGTAGAGCCTGGTCAGCTTATACCCAATAAATTTGTAACTGTACAAGGCTTCACCGGGGAGGAGAAAACATTGCCACTTGCTAGTGTTCTCCTAGACTGGGGTGAAACTAGGGGAACTGTGCAACAGGTGGCTGTAGCCAAAACTTTAGCAGTTGACATCATCCTTGGCAACAATCTCAAACAGGGGATGGTGTGTGCAGTTACCTGTAGCCAAGTGGCATGGGAAAATTGTAGTTCCCTGGACCCCACAGAAGTCACTGTGGAAACCACTGGGAGGCTGGTTCCCCAGCCTGTGTCTCCTGATATGGAGACTAATGAAAAGAGGGTCAAAATTTCCCCAGTAGCAGTTAACCAAACAGCTATGGAGGGTTATTCCAGAGAAGGAGGGGTGACCCATTGTCAAAGGGTTAGGGATGACAGTGATCCTGGATGCCCTGACACTACAGCTAGGGATCCTAGTTTAGAGACTGAAGGGGACCAGTTTCCATGCCTTGGGAATGTGTAAGGAGTTTTCAGCTGCTCAGAAAAGTGACCCTAGTCTAGAGAAGCTGAGGGCTTGGGAAGTCTCTGATAGAGCACAGGTAGCCACAGACTTTACCCCACTGTTTAGCACCAAGCCTGGACTAACCCACTTAGTGACGGATGATGTAGAGACAGGGACACAGATGCCCATACAGCGGACAGCATATCGAGTGTCAGAGGCTGTCCGAAAGGACATCAGGAGAGAGGTGGAGGAAATGCTGGATTTATGGTAATCCAGAGATCCCACAGCCCCCAGGCCTCACCCGTAGTCCTTGTGCCCAAGCCAGATGGCTCTACTCATTTCTGTGTGGACTATCGTGGACTGAATTCAGTCACATGGTTTGATGCCCACCCGATGCCCCAGACAGACGAACTCCTGGACAAGTTGGGAGGGGTGACCTACCTTATGACTATTGATCTGATAAAGGGGTATTGGCAGGTAAAGTTAACTGCCAGGGCTAGGGAGAGGTCAGCCTTCATGACTCCGATAGACTTATTTGAAGTTAAAATAATGCCTTTCGGAATGAAGAATGCCCTAGCCACTTTCCAAAGGTTGGTGAACCAGGTGTTAAATGGTGCTGAGGAGTACGCCATGGCATACCTGGATGACACTGCCATCTTTAGTGCCAGCTAGAAGGAACACCTGTCCCACCTTAGGGAAGTGCTTAGCAGGATACAGAGGGCTGGGCTCACTGTCAAAGCTGAGAAGTGCCAGGTGGCCATAGCTGAAGTGGCATACCTCGGGCATGTTGTAGGCCAGGGGCAGCTCCATCCCAACTAAGCAAAAATAGAAGTGATCAAGGCATAGCCCAGACCAGAAATGCAGAAGCAGGTCAGGAGTTTTCTAGGGACAGCAGGGTGCTATAGGAAATTTGTACCCAATTACAGTGCCCTGGCTGCTCCCCGTCTGATGTGGTAAAGAAAAAGATGCCTAAGAAAATTACCTGGGAACCAGCCTATGAAAAAGCTTTTAGCAGACTGAAGGAGGCACTGTGCAGTGCTCCTGTATTGACAAGTCCTGACTGTAGCAGACTCTTTATAGTCCAGACTGATGCCTCAGACATGGGTATTGGGGCAGTACTGAGTCAGGCATCCAACCAAGGGAAAGATCACTCTGTAGTGTACCTGAGTAAAACATTACTTCCCAGGGAGCAGGCTTACTCTACTATGGAAAAAGAGTGTCTTGCCATAGTGTGGGCCCTAAAGAAGTTAGAGCCATACTTATATGAGCAAAATTTTGAGGTACAAACTGACCACAACCCCCTGGTTTGGCTGACACAAATGGGAAAAACTAATGGTAGACTATTAAGAAGGAGTCTTACCTTGCAAGGATATGACATGACGATCTTACATAGGGCTGGAGCAACCAATCAGAATGCAGATGGCTTGTCGTGACTATATGAGGAGTGAACTAACTTGGGAAGCTCATCCCATGTAGGGGATAGAGCCCCCAAATTCAGTCTAGGTGGGGAGGATTGTTACACCTGGCCAGCTGGTTATGATTATTGTATGATATTTGTAATATAAAAATATAGTATGTGATTGTCTCACATAAGACAGCCTGTGCTTCCATGGGTGCCCTCCCCCCACAGGTTTCAAGGAAGCTACAGGATATGTAAACTGACCAGAGGATGTGTGAAACTGACCAGTATAAGCAAAACCTAGAGTTTCCAGTTCTGTTCTTTATTAAGGCTCTGGCCATCTGCCAGAGGATAAGCCTAATAAACTTTTATGATTTCTTAGAGGAACCTATTGATAACAACAATGTGTTAAAGCATCATAAAACCCTTTGATGTTGCTTGGGAAAACAGGAACTAGCCACCAGTTCAAATGAAAGGCTTGATTAAAGACTGTCATAACTTAGGAAATGTCTTTTTTCTTCTAATGTCACATTATTTAAAATACCTCCTGATGAGAAATCATGTTTGTACTTTTTTGATTTTAAAAGGAGGAGCTAAATGACTCACAGAACGGGTGTGCAGACACAGAGTTTAAACTGATATTTGTGTTTGAAATATATGTCATATTATTTTGGGACTCCGAGAGAAACAGTTCTCTGATCTAACTTAAGCACTTCCAGAGGTAATATCTTAGACAGCAAAGGTCTAAATGTATCGTGGTAGGAGTTTTTGTTTTGTACTTTTCCTTTGTTCTTTTATGTGTTTGTGAGCTCTTTGATATATTGTTCTGTGTTTACATTTTTCATATTTTTATCATCTTTTAGTAAAGAACATTTTCTTTTTTTTTAATTTAAAGTTTATTAAAGTTTCCAACATACAATACACCATAGTCACACGGTACACAGAATACGAGTACATGCTTTCGGCAAAAACATAAACCCCTCTTCTTCCCCACACTCCCCTCCTCCCCGCCCACACCCAAATACTAAAAGAGAGGTGTCACATCCCACAAAGAAAACCCCTCCACAATATCCCTCCATCCCCCCTATCGCCCCCTTCCCCTCCCAGGTTTAAGTGCCCAGAACATTACTTAACTTACACCTCTACTTTCAAAGATCCGTTGTATTGTGTCACTTGAAGAGAGTATAAGGTTAATAGTGGGGCCCAGATTTTGTTGAACTTACTCATTCTGTTGCGCAGACTGGCTGTCATTTTTCCATTCTAATATTAGCCAAGAATTCCCTCAACCATTCAGCATATGATATTACTTCACTATCCTTCCAGTGACGGAGTACCAGTTTTTTAACAGACATGGATATTAGAGCCATATGGTATTTGCACATGGCTATTGGGATTTCAGAGTAATCTCCTAAGAGGCAGATTTCAGCTGAAAACAAGTCATCGGGTCCCAGTAGGGGGTCTATTCTTTGTTTGATTTGCGACCATAAGGGGGTTATCTTGGGACAAAGCCAAAAAATATGCACTAGGTTGCCCTCCCCATGGGCACACCTTATACAAGTAGCAGAAGAGGCAATACCAAGTTTAGCCATTTTTTGAGGGGTATAATATAAGTTATGCAAAATTTGGAACTGCATGAGTCGGAGCCTGTCTTGTGTAATAAATTTGTGGCACCCTTGCCAAAGCTTCTCCCAATTAATAAGTACTTCCGGAAGGAGCGCTGCCCAGTAATCCAAAGGTCCATAAGGTCCGGGGTAGATCTTATCATATAAAGCATTAAAAATCTTTGATACTGCTTGTGGAAGACCCGCCATTTGAACCAGATTCGCCCAGAAGGGAGGGCACCTGTGTGCCTGGGCCTCCATCCCTATGACCTTCACCAATATGTGCCGCAATTGGAACATTTCAAAAATATTAGAGGCCGGAACTCCCAGCTTACCTAGAATTTCTGTGGATGAAAGCCATGTCCATTTGATCTCATTCCAGAAATATGTAAGCTTAACTTCCTTAGCTTGAGGGAGTCACAAAGGGGAGAGGACTTTCCCACCTAACCTGATGTTGGGATTGCCTATCAAGGGTTGCTCCAAATCTAGGCAGTGATTGTATTTTATAAAGGAGCAAAATTGGGAGTGCACCCTCACAGATGTTGCAATAGGTGTCAAACACAGTTGTTTTGGGAGGTTCTTAGGTTGCACAAAAAGCAAAGCCGCAGGAGAGAAATTATGAAACTGAATTTGGGCAGATTCTATTCTAATCCAGAGAGGCTTGTACACACAGAATTCTTCAGAGTCACTTGGTTTAAGCCACCTCAGATATTTGCTCGCATGACTGGCCCAGTAATAAAGGCCAATGTGTGGTACACGAAGGCCACCTCTGAATTTTGGGGCTGCTAGCTTATGAAAAGCCAGACGGTAACATTTGCTAGCCCAAATAAAGTTGGAGAAAATATTATGCACTCTCTTGAACCATGATTGGGGTAACCATATGTTCAAGAGACTAAGTGGGTAAAACAAATAAGGGAAAACATTCATTTTAATGAGACTAACTCTGCCCCAGACAGTCAATGGGAGAAGGGACCACCTGTTTAGATCTTGGGTAATAATGTGTAATAAGGAATACAGATTATTCTTTTGCAAAAAGTGCAACACTTCTTGTGAAAGTAATACCTAGGTATTTCAATGATTTCCTTTCCCATAACAGGCCTGATGCACTAACTTCATGCTTCATCACTCTCTGATTGAGAGGGAAAGCCAGTTTTTTCCACATTTAATTTATAATTAGAAAGCAAACTATACTCTTTAATAATTTCCAATAAATGTGGGATAGACTTTCCATAGTACGAGATTTGAAGCAGTAGGTCATCTGCGTAGGCCGAGACCTTAACTTCAATACCTTGTACAATTATACCTTGTATCCTAGGACTAGCAACCAGCCTTCAGATAAGGGGCTCCAGGTACAAATTAAAAAGAAGAGGGGATAAAGGGCAGCCTTGTCTAGTGCCCGAGCACAGAGGAAACAGATCGGAAATACATCCATTGCATAAGACTTTGGCTGTTGGAGATTTGTAAAGTGTCTGTATCCAGTTTTGGAACTCTAGGGGGAAACCAAAAGCATGTAATGTCCAGAAAAGAAAATTCCAATGAACTCTATGAAATGCCTTCTCGGCATCCAGGGAAACCAAAGCAGCTGGGTACTCCGCATCCCTGGACACCGAGAAGACATGCACCAAGGTGCAAATATGATCGCTGGCTGACCTCCTCTTCACAAAGCCCACCTGTTCTACTCCTATTAAATCCGGAAGAACTGTATTGAGACAGTCCGCTAACAATTTACTCAGAATTTTAATATCCTGATTAAGTAAAGATATAGGCTTGTAACTTGCCATACCCTCTGGTGCTTTACCCAGTTTTGGCAGCAGTGTTATCAACGCCTCAAACAATGTGCCATCTGTACTATTGCCTGCAAGAATCTGTTGGAACATAGAAAGAAGCAGAGGAGCAAGCTTCTTTGCAAACTTTTTATAAAAATTAGGCGAGAACCAGTCCAGTCCCAGGGATTTAACAAGGGGAAGGCCATCTATAACTCTTAGAATCTCCTCTTCGGTTAAAGGGGGTGCATAATTTAGCTTGTTGTGCTTCTGTGAGAGAGGGCAGGTGATATTCAGCTAGATAATGATCCAAATCTTTAAGGAGGGGATTCGCCATTGGAGAATACAAAGATTGAAAACATTTCTGAAATTCTGCTGTAATTTCTTTCCTGTTATTTATCAGCACACCATTGGATGACCAAATTGAGGCAATAAACCTAGAAGATTCTTGCTGTTTGACTCGGGCAGCTAGAAGATGACCCACCTTCTCACCCTGATCAGCATAAGTTGCGTTTGATTTCAGGATCTAGAATTCTGCCCTCTCCCTCAGAAGCTCCGAGTAGGAGTCCTTTAGTTTTACCAGTTCCAACTGGGTTTGTTCCGGTGTGTGAGGGGACATGTTCTTTTCTATAATTCTAATCTGGTTAAGAAGCTGCATTAATTGCTGCTGTCTCATTTTTCTCCTCTTTGATGCCACCCCAATTAACAGTCCCCTCAGATAAGCTTTTAAGGCACCCCATTCCATGTCAGGTTTCCCAGTAGTGTTGAGATTGGCAGACACGAATTGTGAAATATGATTACTGATGTATTCCACTGTGGTTGGGTCCTTTAAAAGTTGATAGTAAAGAACATTTTCTTAAGAGACTGCCTGGGTGTCTGTCAGTTCTTTTTGCATGTGACGTATAGGTGGTTAAGTCTGACAAATCTGTTCAACAGCTTGTTGGTGTTACTGAGTTTGAGTAGAAAGGTAAAAATATACCTAAGGTCTTTTATAGAATTGAAAGGGTTCATTTTGGATACCTGGTTAGGTGCCCTTAGGTGAAAGATATATTGCAACCCCTGAAGAGAATATTATCTGAGCTTGTACATTTGGGTATGCTAGCATAAGGTTTACAATTTGACTCCAGCCAGGACTTGAGACTAATGGTGATTCAGACCTAAACGCAGACAGGAGGGTTACCCCATCTGTTACCTGTTCACACTATTGCGCTCTGAGGTTGGCACTGTTGGAGCAGAGGACCTGACCTGCGGAGTGCATTTGTGACAGCGTCCAGTGCCTCAGCCTTCAGTGCCACCAGGCTGGCTAATACTTAAATTTTTTAACAACATTACATATTTATTTCCATCTTGTATTATCTTCTGATCACTCCAAATGGTCCCAATATGGCCACTGACTTTTCTGGGATATACCTTCTCTATTGTGTCTTGCTATGGGACCTTACAAGAGGTGCCCAGTCATTAATGCGGAGCCTAGGAAGGCTGGGCACCATTGCATCAGTCAGAGGGTTTACCTCCATTTTGTCCCCTTTGGTAAACATGTGCACTGACATGACGTGCATGCTCCTTCTCCATGGAGATGTCCCCAGTGTCCCAATGTGGGGTCCTCTTCCCTTCCCTTCCTGTCCTATGATGCTGCCACCCAGATTCCACTAGGTAACTGTGAAGCCTCGGGATAGATGTTCCCCCCGCCTGAGGGAGGAGAGCTGTCCTACAGATGCTGAATCCTTCTTCTCCCCACCAGCCCCTGAGCAACCAGCATCCATTACCGAACCCTGGTCACCAGTGTGGCAGGAGGTGAGGAACCTGATGCTGCAACCCTAAACACCACTGGGCAGCATACATTACTCAGTTTTTAAAGTATAAATTAGTGTAACAAGTTTATAATTGCAATAAGGCACTCAGTGCACACACACAGTGTGAAATTGCTTGTTAACGACACTTCTTGGGTGAGTAAGGCCCTTGACATTACTTTGTACTTTACTTTGAAAAGTATGCCAGTATATTATAACAGTGCACACCCTGTCATGCCTTATTGCTTAACTATCACATAGGTTTAATGCTGTAAATGGAAGGCTGCCCCAATGGCCTGGCTGATAAAGCAAACACTTTCCACTTGAAGAACTGTAAAGGTTCAAGTCCTAACCCACAATTATAAGTGGCAGTGGCAGGCATGGTAGGAGCTATACCGTAGAAATTCACTCGACTCTGCAGAGGCTTTCCAGCCATTCTTGTAGAACAGTCACTCCATGATAACTCAGAGGTACAGGGAGCCATTTCACAAGGAAAGACAACTATTCTTACTGCCATCTCCAGTGTCAGACCCACACAGTGACCCACTGGTAGGAGGATGTGGACAATGTCACCAACACCAGGCCCTCTTGTGATGCTGGCAAGATCATGGTGGGCCAGGGACACTTACCAAGTCAGCAATTGGTCTGTCTCTGACAACTAGATAAAGAAAACTGGCAACTAGAACTCAGAAGGATTATCCTGTACTCCCTAGAGGTCCACAGTCATCCAATATGTCCCCAGAAATGACACCCAGAGTAAGGATGTGCCCTTTTCAATAACAGGGACACACATCACATGTTTCTGGGTAGCTGGCCCTTGTGGACCCTGATCCCACATAGATACTGCATGGGTGGTAAGCCTTGTAGGGTCTGATGAGATTCTGACTTCAGCACATGTAGGCATGGCAGGGCAGGGTTGTTGAATAGAAAAATGGAAAAACAGAATGATAAAAAAAATGTGAAGTAGAATAAAGTGTGATTGTACATTGTTAATTGAAATACAGCGTGACTGTACATTGTTAAAAAGTGGGCTAGAGAAATTCTGCTTTTTAAATGGTTGAGACCATCCAGAACCTGGGCATCTATCAGGCAACAGAGACCAGTACTTAACTAGTCCCTGTGCCTGTCTGTCTTCTCAGAGTGTCTATCTCTGTGCCATATAGAATTTTAAAAATTGTGAATAGCAGCAATTTATTTCCTCACTCACTTAGTTACTGAGTGTCCCCCCCCCCATCTGCCTGCTCACTTGCTTTTTAGATCCCTGGATGCTGGTACTCTGATCTGGGGTGAAAATAAGTTGTGGTCAGAAGAGCTTCTTAGCAAAAACTAAGACTGAGGCAGCAAAGTTAGAGACTCCTCCTCCTCCTCCTCCTGAATAAACCTCGCCTCCTGGGTCTGCGTGGGTGGCTGTTTGTGTTTGTCTGTGTCTGTAGCTTAGATTTTTGGGATTTACATGATTTTATGCTTGGAGTAACTACACCATTCTTGCTCAGTACATCTGTGAAGGTCTCCTGGACTTGATTTCTGCAAAACATCACCACCAGGTATTTGCATTTTCAGTTTAAAATCAACTTTTTGAAAGCTATCCAAAGCAAAATACAAGTCAAGCAACTAAGTCTGACAAACTCAGTGACTCTGGGTCCTGCTTGAATCCACATTTTCATCTGACCTGCTCCTAAAGGATCTGTATGTGGGCTTTTAAACAACCACTTTAAATAAAGGAAGCATAAGGACAAAAGGATTTCACACCCTGCACTTGTACTTGAGTAAGTGTGCCCCAGGCTACCAATGTAATGGGACAGGGGAGTGCATGCCTGCAATCTCTTGCATAGCCAAAGCCTCTTGTCAAATCCCTCCCTGCCTAGCTGTGACCCTGAGTGATCTCTATCATGAATTGTACCAATAGCCCAGGGCATCTAAAAATTTTATCCCTGAATATTTGCAGCCTTCTCTCCAAACTGCCACAGTTTCAGGCCTGGGTGGCTCAGATTGATTCTGATGTCATCTCCCTAACAGAAACGTGGCTATCACCAAAGATCCTAGACACAGCAATTGCACTTCCTGGAAACAACCTGTTCCAGCAGGACCATACCTCTAAAAGAGGGGGTGGTTGTCTGGTTTACCTCAAGAGTGACATCAAAGGGCAAATACTGCCCATTAGCTTCCATACCAAGAAAGCACAGGTTCTAACGCTAAAACTTAATATTGACCAACAAAACAAAGTGCTATTATCCACCATATACCTGCCTCCTGGGATGCTACTCACTGGCTTCCTACAGCTCATAAGCCACCTTGAACAGAACAAACTAAACTGGGAACATGTAATCCTAGGGGACTTCAAGATTAATTGGCAAGCACAGGATGCAGTGACAGCTAAAGACCAAATATGCCAGCCTGTACCTGACACAACTGGTCACACAACCCACCAGAAAAACTACCATACAGGATCCAGCACCTTCATCGACTGGCTACTCTCCTCCTGTCCTGAACATATCGCAGAGGTAACTGTCCTACCTGACACCATCAGTGACCACTCCTCTGTACTACTTCCCTGGACTAACAAGTTCACCAAGAGTAAGCCTAAGACCACCAGGAACAGATCACTAAGGTCTGGTCAACTAGACTCCTTCAGGCACTACCTAAAAGGGATTGACTGGTCTGCACTGGATAGAGTCAATGACAGAAATCAAGCACTGGATTACTTCTGCAGTATCTTCACTAAAGCCTGGGACATCTTTGCTCCTTACAAAACAAAGAAAGCCAGAGGAATCCACAACCCCTGGCTGTCTAACCCTCTAACTGAATGCATGCGACTCAGAGATCACTGGTGGCATAGGGCCAAAGCCACTGGGAATCTAGCTGACTCCCAAGCATATAAGGCTGCTAGAAATACTTGCACAAAACTCAAACATCTGGTGAAAGCAGCTTACTACAATGACCTCCTAGATTAAAAAACCTGGTGTAGAGGGAGGAAATTCTGGGACTCTGTAAAATCTCTCATGGGTAGAGCCTCAAGGGTCCCACTGGACCTTATAGTTACCACCTCTGGCAAATTGCAAGACCCAAAGGAAATTGCTGATGCTTATAATGTTGCATTCACAGACCTCAGCAATGTGTTGCCACCTGAATACCTGAATCACACCATCTCAGGCCAGCAGCACAACCTCAACACTCCATCACCATGGGATAATGGTACACCACTGTTCTACTTCAGGCAAATCTCTCCAGCTGAGACCATCAAATATATCAAACGGGTCCTTGGTAAGACCAGGATGGGAAGTGACATGATCGATATGAAGATGGTAGCACTCACATTAAATGAACTTGTGGCACCATTCACCAAAGTATTCAATGCCTCTCTGAGATCTGGCATCTTCCCTGACAGGTGGAAAGAGGCTCTAGTCACACCTGTTTTTATATCAGGAGACAGATCTAATTTAGCAAACTTCCAGCCCATCTCGATTTCACCCCCCCAAAGCACTTGAAAGGGTAGTCTCAGAACAAATAACTGAGTACCTAGAAAAACATAGCCTTTACCACTTATTTTGGTCATGCTCTAAGGCCTCCACCCTCTGGGGAGATATTCAGTGGAAGATGGATCCCCTATTGGGCCTCTCTGACTTTTTCACTCCAGAGGTATGTTTATTGGGAGATTACTCCTCTATCTCTGTGGTCCCAAGAAGGTATTACATGGCGCTAATTTCTCTGTCGGTTAAGAAGGTCATTCTCTGGTATTGGAAAGATGATGTAGATATTCCTTTCTCAGAATGTCTAAAAGAAATATTGGCCAATCTCAGGATGGAGAAAATGGTGGCTAGTTTAAATAATAGGATAAACAAATATAAAAGAATTTGGGATCCTTTGTACACGCTGCTTGTCACCTAGTTGATGCCAAGGCGGTTTCTTTGTTCTGGACTGATTACCATCTGGTTAGTTCAAGCTGTGCTGATTGGGGTGGGATAGTTTGTAGGAAGGGGGGAGTTGGTATGAGGAGAACAGCTCCAAGGTTTGTACTGTAAGCTCATTGATGATTATTTGTACACTGATGACTATCTCACTTGGATCTGTTCTTATTTGTGTGAAATTAATAAAATTTGATTTGGAAAAAAAAACATAGCCTTCTCTGCTTGCAACAACATGGATTCCAACAAAACCACTCCACCATCACCGCACTAGTACAGTACAACACTCAGCTTTATGGGGACCTGGATAAAGGGATGACGGTGGGGTCTATCTTCATAGAGCTCACCAAGGCCTTTGACATAGTCAGTCTCCAACTGCTACTGAAATGTATCCTCTCTACAGGATTGTCAATGGACTCTGTGGCCTGGTTCCATAGTTACCACACCCATAGATCTCAATGGGTCAGGACTGGCAATACAATCTCTGAGCCCAGGGAAGTAAACCTATGGGTCCCGCAAGGTTCTATCCTCAGTCCTCTCTTATTCAACCTCTTCATAAATGACATGCCTCCACCTGTCCTGCACACTCCATTCTCTATGCAGACAATGCTGTTATCTCTGTCCCAGGGAAAGACCTGGGATCAATTAGCTCTGAACTTCAGCTCAATTTTCGTGCCTTGGAATCCTGGTTCACCCAAAATAAACTGCTATTCAACTACAGAAAGACAAAGAGCATACTCTTCAGCACCCCACAGAGCAAGATTCGAAGGTCCTCACTACATATACTTAGTAGCGAAGGAGAAGTACTAGACCAAGTCAACACATTCAAGTACTTAGGGATTCAGCTTGATGACACCCTCAGCTTCACTGCCCATGCTGAGCAACTGGTAAAGTCCACCAACATGAAGCTTGGCATCCTGTACAGACACCACACCTCAGTGACACCGGCTGCCCTGAAACTTGTTATGTGCAGGTCAGTTCTCTCATCTGTGGATTATGGTCTTGTCATACTGTATATGGGGCAGGCACAGACACAGCACTTAAAAGGGCCAAAACCATCCTCAACAAGGCCTGCCACCTGGTCCTGGGAATACACAACATTACGCACTCTTGTGACCTATACAAGGAAACTGGCTGGCTTCCACTCCACCACAGACTCCAATACCAGGCCTGCCTCCTTGCGAAAAAGTCCTTTATGGGGTCCATGCCTAGTGTTACTTCAGCCCTCTTTGAGCCTGCACAATCATCTAAATGCACAACGAGTGCCTCCAGGGCTGTCCTAACTGTTCCCTTCAAACGAACCACCCTTGGCCAAAGATCCCTCTCCTACTGTGGGCCTAAATGGTTCAATGATCTGCCTGCAGACCTTGCCAACTCCCCCAGACTTGGCCAGTTTAAAAATGGGTTTCAATCTCTTCTTGCCAGCAAATCTGACTGCTAGTATTTCTGTTAACCCATGGCCTCTGACAGCCATCCTCACACCTGTCAAACACTACCCTCTCTCACTCCCACCCTCCTGTTCCACAACTGCCCACCTCCCCCCCACCTTCCACCACCTACTACCTCCCCTTGACAAAGCCTCACCTTGTCTCCTAAAACTGCATTTCTGCAGAATGGGAGCACCCCGTCTGAACTGTAACATGATTGTTAAACACTGTACCGCACTTAATTAGTGCTGCATTAATATGTTTCTCCGCAAGTGTGGCCCTGTTTTTCCTCACTTGTACCATGCTTAATGTTGTAACTGCACACTGATACTACTTTTTAGTTGTTGTTCTTTCTGTTCTGCAATGTTTCATCACCTGTAAATGTCTTGTATTTCTTGTTGACTTGGAGCCTTTGTAAATGAGCCCCCGACTCAAAGATATCAATCCGAATTTGAAATAAATAAATTTTATTATCTCATGTAAGTCACCATTTCACACATATCAGTCACCAATGTTTTGTGGAATAGCTTCCACTTTGTCAAGATATCGTGGACATCTGTGTAATGAAAATCAAAGAATGGTGAGATCACTCTTACTTTAAATAAGGTGCACATTCAATCCCACCACCAGACAAGACTATATTTGTGTGATGCAGAGTACGTATAAAATGGCACAGCCATAATATTTATTTATTTTATTTATTTATTGAAGTGTTTCACCAGGAAGGGCACACTGAACAACACATTGCTCATCTCTAGGTGCATCCGGGGTGTGCGGAGGATAATCAGGAGTAAAAACAACATATATACATCGAGAGGCATTGAACAGATAGGTACAGTACTAAAATAATGTGTGAACCAGTTAAGTAGTGTAACAAAATACAGAAATTACATCGAGTAGCATTAAACCCTATTGGAACAACTATACAGTGATATACTAGTTTTTTTTCTACGTCTTATATATGTCTGATCATACTATAATCTTACTACTAATGTTAGCAATTTTGGTAAGTGGCATGATATAACTGAGTTATAAGTTGTCCAATTAGGCACTGAGTTATAAGTTGTCCAATTAGGCACTTGACTGAGGTATAATTTGTCTAATTTGCATAATAACCTGTGACTTTGTGTACCCTATTGGAACTGGATGTAACTAATTGTTTTACCATTGTGTCACCTTTGTTAAATGTTTCTCTCCTGGTTGATTTTCTGCCATGTTGTTCCTGTATTATCCCGTACTACTGTGTATTCACTTTGTTGTATTCTCCCGGGTTGTTCCTGAAAATAGGCATATTACTTGTTTAGTGTACTTACCAGGTAAACAAAAGCTAAATAAATATTCCCTGTTAATTAATTACATCAGCACCATAAAAAAGTGTTCAAATTTAAAATGTAGTTCACTGGAGAATCAGAATGCAGAGTCACCCTCTACATACAACCCATATTATTAAGTAAAAAACTAGGAATTCAGTTTGTGCAAACAAATAAAACATGAATACAACAGAACATATTTCTTTCCAAACTAGTTGCAAACAGGCACAAATCCTAGAAAAAAAAATAAACAAAAGCCATTTTCACAGTCTATTGTTACCTAACAGACATTAGGTTTGGTTGCTTTCACACTTTCCTTTACAATGGCATGAATGTTAATCAAATGACGTAGTAAGTTACATTAACAGTTTAAGAATAATAAGATGCCCAGTGACTTGCCTCTTGCAAACAATGTACGCTAGCTGCCCTGTCAGAGTTTAAAAAAAAGTTACTCTCTTCCTTCTGTGTTGTTAAGTATGGTCTAGTTTCAAGTAAAACTATTACCTATCAATTGATTTACATTCCCTATATAATGTTACCCCCCTACAGGTTAACCTGATGTTTATAGTGTTTAAAAACATGGTAGCTTTTTACCTTTTAATACCAATTGATTTTCCCACCAAGGCCCCATTTCCCTTTTGAGGTGCCAACAGCATAGCTGTACGCACTACTGTGGTCATGCACACTCTTTTGTTTGGATTTAATCAAGTTGGAACATACATATGGTGGGAGTGATTCAGCTGCATTTTGTTTTAGTGATGATGCCACTGATAGGTCTTTTAGGTCTTGACATAGGGTTTTAGAGCAAAACAAGTCTGGGTTTAATCCCCAGTGTGGAATATTTTTTCTTTTTTATTACAATTTATGTAGAATTACATAAATTGTTAGATGACACTGCTAATGTAAGTGATAGAGTTTCAGCAAGGTTTGAAGTTCTAAGGTGCTAATAACTTGAAAAGTTTCAGCTAAGACGTTGAGGCTTAAATGTAACTTGGAAAACATTTCTTTTAACAGACTATTAATTATGACCATCCACTGCAGCTATGTGTGTGTGTGTGTTCATGATTTGCATTCAGTGCTGGATATCCTCTGCCATAGTATGCATTTACTGTCTAGGAACATAGTACAGTTTTAGAATTACAGGCTACCAAGCAGTAGAGGGTAGAAGTCCTGGCTTCAATTCCCAAAGCGGAACATTATTTTCTTTCTCATTACTATTTAAGCAGTAAGAGATACATTTTTAGATATAATTACTGATGTTAATGATAGAGTTTCAGGAAGGCTTGACATTGTATACTGCAGATAACTCGAAAAGTTATACCTCAGACTTTGAGGTTTAATGTAACTTGTGAAATATTACTTCAAACAGACAGACTGCTGATTATGAAGATCCACTGCGGCTGTGTGTGTGTGTGGGGAGTTCTACACTTACTGCTGGATGTCCTTTGCCACAGCATACATCACCAGTCCAGGAAGTTTGGTATAGTGGTAGAGCTACAGGTTATCACACAGTAGTGGGCAATATAAAACAAAGAAGTAGCATGCACATGTAAAGAGGCTATTGTTAATAACAATACCAACCCAGAGCAGGGGTAGCAATGCCAGCAATCTCAGTGGTTCTGGAATTTCCAGGACCGTCTTGCTTTCTTCTGATGAGAAAGACAAAAAGAAACTTAGAGCTGAGTAGTTATTTGAAATGGCAAGTATGGAACTAAAAAATTAAAAAGATGTACCTGTTTTGAAAGTCTGGTTTCAGGAGAGAAAATAAAATGAATACTGAAACAAGGGTGATATATAACATGTCTGCATTAACTCAACTCATAGAAATCAAATATCATCCATGAATCCAAAGAAATTTAGACAGACCAAAACATTGCAAGAAAGCATTAAGTGAATTTAGGGTCATCTTAGTGGCCATTTTAATAAGAGAAGAATGCTGTTATTGAAAACGTTTTTGAAAATACCTTATTCCTTGATTATCACCGCAACATTATCACCTTGGAAAAGAAAGCCATCAGTCAATTACAGCTGATGGATGACATTGTTATTAAACATGTAGATATGGGTGGTAATGTTATGTTATTATCATGGGATACATATAGAAATGGGGTACTTGGACAATTAAGTGACCAGAACTCCTACAGAGTACTTTGTGGTGACTCCGCTACTAGATTTGAAGAAAGGTTGGACAACATAGTAAGTGAGGCCCTGTGGAGTGGCCAGATCAGTTTTGATCAATTAACATTACTTCAAATGACAGACTGTTCATTACAAAAATTCACTGCAACAGTGTGTGGTGGAGGTCTGCACTCAGTGCTGTATGTCCTTTGCCACAGCATGCATTTCTTGGTTTGGAAGCTTAGTTCACCAGTAGAGCTACAGGCTACTAAGCAGTAGATGGTATGCAGCCTGATTGGATCTCCACAGTGGAACATTTTTTCTTTCTTACTATAGAAATTGTTAGATGTCATCTCTGATGTTAGTGATAGAATTTCAGCATGGTTTAAAGTCCCATACTACTAATATCTTGAAATGTTCTATCTCAGATTTTAAGGTTCAAAATGCAACTTTGGAAACATTATTTCAAAGAGATAGACTGTTCATTTTGAAAATTCACTGCAGTGGTGGGTGGTGGGGGTCTGAACTTGTGCTGGATGTCCTCTGCCACAGTATACATTTCTTGCTTTGGAAGCTTTGTTCAGAGGTAGAGCTGGAGGCTACCAAGGAGTAGAGGCTATAGGGTCTCTCTAGGGTGGAACTTTTTCTCTTTCTTACTACTATACAATTCATAGAGGCTGTGTCTCAGCCCCCAATATGCCAAGCCACTTCCCATGTCATTGTCAGGGGAAGCCTGTCAGACATTTTTCTGTCCAGATAAATATTTTATACAGACCTTCTTTTGTGCCTTTAGTACCATTGGTACTTTGATTATTATTGTGCACACTCCTGGGTATTCCCTAAGGAGATTCGGGAGTTATGTCAGAGAGATGCCGTCATAATAATATTAATTATATCAGCCCTATGTTTTAGGCTTTCAGTGTTTTTGCAAAGTGTTCTCTTTCCTGACAGTGTGTAGAAGAGCTTGACATTTTGCCATGGCTGCTCACTCACACACTAGTGGAGCAGCACCCAACCTCTCCTGAGATCCTTTTTACATTTGCTCGCACATGCACAAGAAACATTTTCTTACACTTAATGGCATTTCAGAGGTGTGTCACATCTGAACCCACTGCAGGTCAAACTGAAAGGGGCTCCATAGTCCAGGCCAGTGACTATGCACTGTGGTCATGATGCCACTCACTACTTGCTGGGAGGAAACTTTGTGTACTTAAAAGGACCGAAGCAGCTTCTATCAGAAGGGGGCCTTGATCCTTTCATTTGCCTGAAGCCAGTCAGCAAGCAGCTGATCAGCTTTCAGCATTAGGAGCCTGAGTGATCATACAATCTATCTGTATATCTATTAAGTGGAGCAGGGTGCTCACCCCCACTACCACTTCTTTCTCCCTGTCACCTCCATGTCACTCCCCCACCCATTCTTCCCAATCTTTGTAAATATTTTTAAAATGTAAGTGGATTAGGCTGCCCACTTCCAGTACTATTTCCCTTGACCCCCCCACTTCCGTATGCACACTCCCATTCCTAATGAGCCCAACACTGGGGTGCCCAATCCCTAAATTGGTGTATCCCTAAAATAAAAAAAAAAAAATTCCTCAATGTGTTTCTTACCTTGTAAAACAGAAAACATCCCTTGCTGATCTGCCGCCCCACACTCCACACCCACCCTGACCTCCTGCTCAGCAGTCACCACCCCACACTACCACACACTCTCACTCACCTGAGCATCTCCCAGGGTGAAGATCCCCTTTCTGATCAAAGACACATCTTCCTGCTGGAACCACTGACTACAATATGAGAAACTAAGGTTAGTGCAGTTCAATGTATTTCAATGGGGTTTTGAACTTTGATGCATGACTTTGTAATTTTTGCATATTCAACATGGCCTTTTTGGGACCCTGCCTCATAACTAATCATGGTGAAATTATGCAAATCAGGCCCAAAAGGTGATATAATGGCCACATTACGAAATCACCTTTCAAGAGGTATTTGAAAACTTAGACCACCCTTGTTGGTGGGGTCATAAGAAGGCTACGTTGAAAATGTGGTGTCAAAATATGTACAAATGGTGAAGTTATGCACATATGTTGAAAGTTTTCTATGCTCGCTTGTAATTTTAGTCATTTTAAATATTTTCACCCCAAATTTTCAACATAGCCATTTTTTCCCACCACCACGCAAACATGGCAGGTGTCATTTTTCAAATTTTGGTCCAAATATGTTTTTGTACCAGTGGTGCAGAATGAAGTTTTGGTTGGGTGGAATGATGTTTTAGCAGGGATTTGAACATTTTAACCTACCGGGTTCATGAGGTGGGGTAATAAGAAGGCTATGCTGAAAATGTGGTGTACAAATATGGTAAAATGACCAGAGTATGACTGAACATTACACTATTTCAACACTTACTCATATCTTCACTAATTTTCAATATTTTGACTCCAAACATTCAACATGGTCATTTTTCCACACCTCCTCATAAACATGATGTGTCATTTTTTAAGAGCCTGGACAAGATGTGTTTTTGCACCTCTGGTGGAAATGACATTTCAGGATAATTGTCTAACAATGAGGAGTCATTGAAAATTCTATCCTGGAATTTTTCTGGACTCGTGGAAAAACTTGGGGACCCTGAGATTAGTAATTATATGAAACAATTCAATTTTATAGGCATCCAAGAAACCTGGGCACTGGGCAATCTGTTTTTAAATGGCTACAAGATACACTGTAAGAAAGCATTGAAACAAAAGAAGTATGGGAGAGGGATAGGGGTTTGATCATATTTATCATGCTTAGTAATGATACTAGAACTGAGGAACTCAGTACTAACAGTGTTAGTTCACTTGTAGTTAAAATAACAGAGAAAAATAGTAGGCCTTGGTTTATTATTAATGTTTATTCAAATCCTTCTGGGAGTAATTACGATGATGATAATTACCTCAATTCACTAGGGGAATTGATAGATAAAATTCAATCTGACAGCCCAGATGGGCATTTACTTATAATGGGTGATTTTAATGCTAGACTGGGGAATCTACAGGGTTGCTCAAATGACATCTCAGAAGTCCATACTTCTTTTGATCAAATAAACCTGGAATTTAGAAGAAATGCTAGAGATAAAACAGTTAACAAAAAAGGAATAGAACACTGAGTAAGAAGAATCTACTTCTTTTGAATGGCTGAATTAATTCAGATTTAACTGGTGAATACTCCTTTTTGGGATGGAATGGATCCTCCACAGCTGCTTACATATGGGTTAATCTGCATTTGAATGACAAATGTCTCTCACTGCAGTTGGTAGTTAGACCTGAAAGCCAACACACAGCCTTAGAATTAAGGGTCAAGGTGAGGAGTCACACTATAAAAAGTAATAGAAAGGCAATTCCCATTCAGCTGAAAAGAAAGGGAATAGAATGGAAATCAATTGAGGGTCATAATTTCAAGGCAATTTTAGAGAACAAGGGAATACTAACCAGTTCATTAGATCTAGCTGAACAGGATCTTGGCACGATCATGGCACCTGAATTTAATTCTATTATAAACACAACTACTTACATAATATCCAAACAAATTCAGATTAAGGAAAAGGAGGGCTATAATTGATATAATGCTGAGTGTAAAATAGCAAGAAAGCAACTGAGCAAACAATTTAGGATTTTGAAATGGAAACCCAGATAAGAATAACAATAAATTAATGAATAAGGCAAGGAAGGATTACAGGAAAGTTTTAGTAAGTAATAAACAGAAGTACATAAAACAATTGTGGACTGATTTACAGAGGGCAGTGTTAACAAAGGATAATAAAACATTTTGGCATATTGTAAACTATGGCATAAAAAACAATAATCAGTTAGGAATTTACATTGAACCAGCTGATTGGATTAAGCATTTCAAACAATTATTTTCTTGGGAAGATTTGGATTACTTATCCAGAATGGCTGAAACCCAAGTCAGAGAAAGAGTATATATGCCAGAATGTGAGATCACATTAACAGAAATAGACCTGCTCTTAACTCCTTTAGAATGAGGAAAGCCCCAAGACCAGATGGTGTTCCGCTTGGTGTTATAATAAGAACTAAACAATATTGGATTCCTTTCTTGTATAGGTTGTTCAATTATATATAGACAACAGGTGATGTACCCAAAAGCTGGAAACTAAATATCATTGTCCCAATTTTCAAAAAGGGAGATAAGAAGGACCTGGGTTGTTACAGGTCCATAAGTCTTCTGGATATTGTTGGGAAATTATTTGCAAGAATATTAAATAATAGACTAATGCAATGGACAGAGGCAAACAATATAGTAGATGAAGCTCAGGCTGGTTTCAGAAGTGAACATTCAATGATAGATCAAAGTTTCTCCTTGGCACACATAATTTATAAATATAAAGTGATTAAAAATCAGAAGCTTTTTTGTACCTTCATAGATCTTAAAGCAGCTTTTGATAAGGTCAACAGAAATCTTTTATGGGGAAGACTACATTATTTGGAGATCAAGCCTTTGTTATTGGAAATGATCAGATTGACGTATCAGGATAATTATACCAGTATTCGACATAGCGATAGCCGAGAGTTGAGTGGTTGGTTTATATTCATCATAGGGGTGAAGCAAGGGTGTGCACTGGTACCACTATTATTTAATCTTTTTTTCAGCACGATTCTACAAAAAATGTATAATACTGATTTTCATTTATCTAAAATAGGCTCAAAACCTGTATCATATTTAGCACATACAGATGATGTGGCTCTGTTCTCACTTAGTCACTTGGGTATGAGAAGGAGCCTGGAAAAATTCTATATTTAATGCCATAGTGCTGATCTAGAGATTAATTATAGCAAAAAAAAAAAGTTACTGTTTTGGGGGAATAAGAAGGCATATAAATATTACATTAACAATCATATTCTTGAGGTTGTACAAAAGTTTTGTTATTTAGGTCTAACAGTTAACCAGAATGAATCTTGGGGTTCCCATGTAAGAGCTGCTAAATTAAAGACCAAAAATGTTTTTTCCAATGCTATCATCTTTTTCTTATAAGTATAGTGGGAAATCCATAAAAGGGAATCTAATGGTAGCATTCACAAAGATTAAAAGTCAATTGTTGTATGGAGCTGAAGTCTGGGGAATACATACAAGAATGAGCTTAGATTGTTGCTTAAACAAATTTTATAAGAAACTCCTAGGCCTCCTGAATAGCACCCCCTCTGCCTTAGTGAGGGCTGAACTTGGTCAATTGTCTGTCGAATGTCATAGCATCCAAAGGATAATAAATTATTGGATTAAGGCTTTCAGGATACACCCTGATATATTTCCTCATCTATGTCTGAATGAAGTTGTCATTTACCAATATTCCAGTATAATCTTCCCTTGTATGAGGGTGGTGGAGGATTTGATTAAACCCTATGGTCTTATACAGATGATCCCAGATAGCCTAAGGTATCCCATTATCTACATTAAGGAGATGATAAACAACTGAGTTAGAGATATTCATATTCAAAGGGACTTAGAGGCTTGTAGGTTTTCTAAGGCATGTCACTGGTTAGCTAAAAACAAAATAATACATACATTGAAAAATATTTGTCTTTCCTGCAAGATCCAAGACACAGGACAATGATGGCAAGATTCAGATTTGAGTGGTGTTTTTTAACCAATCAAAAGAGGGGACAATTTGAAAGAAAGGAGTGTAATGATTTTCTTTGTAGGTATAGCTTTGGGCAAGATAACTTATTACATTTGGTTTTATGATGCCAGTTATATGAAAAACATAGGCGCTGACTATTAAGAAATATTCGGGAACAACAGCAATATCAGCCTCTACATTTACTGGCCTACTTGTTAAAATCACAGGAAACAAGTATGTTGGTCCTTGTGGCCTCCCTTCTCAAAATAATCGAACAAAGAGGATACCATCTGAATCCTTGATTATGGCACGTCAAATATTAAGGAGCGAACCATTTATTTATTATAGTATATTTCATTGAAGCCTTGCTGGAGCATTTTCTCCTTCAAATGAAATTGTGCATATGCACCATATGATTCTTTGTCATGACTCTTTGTAATGATAGGGTATGTGCAATAGCTTAGCCAATGTCCTCAGAAATAACCTGTCTCAGGACATAGCTAGGGGTATCTCTTGCAGTTAATGTATTGCTGTGTCAGTGGCTGAGTAGGTAGCACTCTCACCTCTGAGGCCAGGAGATCAGAGGGCTGTGGGTTCAGTTTCCACATCTGGCACTTGGGTTAATATCCAAATACTGACACTCTAGTGTAGCATGAGAGGGGTGCTGCACTTCTGAGGTGCTGTCTTTCGGGTGAGACATTAAACCGAGGTCCCATCTGCCTGAATTGGTGGTAGTTCAGGTGGATGTTAAAGATCCCATGGCACTTATGGAAAAGAGTAGGGGAATTTTTTATTGGAAAACAATATAATAAGGCAAAAAAAACCAATGTCGGTCACACAAAAATTATACAGTGATACAAAAATACAGATATAACAAAACAAAAGTCCTTCATCTTAGGATAATAACAAAAGAATAATTAGGGAAAACAACCATCAAGAACACCCTCCCCAGATCATATAGGTCAAGTAACTCCTTCAAACAACAGCAATGGCAATGCTCTCCACCAAAATGTCACCAAGGCTGCAGACAATGAGTTCTTCTCAGAAATATAAATGAGAGCAATTTCTTTCTTAATTTGGCATCGTAATTCATGCAAAGTGGTACGTTGTTGTTGAAGGACAAACAAGCAACTATTCTGCCATATACACCATTTACAAACAGCGAAAAGAACTCTAAGTGTACCAGGAAAAAAGACCTTTCAGTCAGGCCCCAAATTCCCATAAATCAAGTCTGAATAAGTTAGTCTAGAAAACATTGGCAAATACCACTCCTGTGCCAACTGAGTCCATAGTGGTGCTATACAAGGGCAATCAAAAAACAGGTGTGACATGGATTCTATTTGACATATACAGGTTTCCCTAACACAATATCTCTCAATCAATTGTTTATGGGCTTGATTTCCCTTAACATTTAATTTATCATGGCAATGTAACCATAAGGTATCCCACATTTTTTCTTGGATCCAACCCTCCAATAATTGTTTGATAAGACATTGACTATCACAAGGTACGTCAAAACAGGGTGAAACCAAAAACATTTTCTGCAGAACTGAAGAATATAACAGTTTTCTATTCTGTAAATCCTCCACCTTGCAGGACACCTGTCAGTGTTTTATCTTCCTAAAAAGCTCAATAATATATCCCGAGGTCCCTAGAGGGATTTTAGTAAAAGGTTTCCATACAGGCACTTGTCACTTATCTATAAAATATTGAGAACGGGCTGAAAAACTCTGTACCCAAAAATCTGTCTTTCTGGCTATGCATGGAAAAAGAGAGTGTACAAAAATATAAAAGAAAAACAACACTGGATTCACCATGTGAAGACCGCCTTGTTTTATAGGCCAGTAGGTAATAAACCGTTTGACTGGGTTTAATCTACTACCCCATAAAAGTTGAAAAAACAATGATCTGCTATTTGAATACAGATGTCATCTGAATATGCTAAAGCACTGGGGAAAAACTAGGTCCAATTTTACAGAAATATGTCTAATAGTAACATCACCATTCAGTTTCCTGAGAAGAGGGTCAATAGAGAAGACATACAACAGGGGACTCAAGGGGCACCCCTGGTGTACCCCTCTTTTAATATGGATATGTGATCCTTTTAACCCATTAACAAATGGAGTTATGCAGGCATACCTGTATAGATTCTTAATCCAGGCAACAAATTCCATTGGTACCCCATACCTTTCTAAAACTGCAAATAAATAGTTATGTGGAACCTGATCAAAGGCCTTAGACTGATCTAAGCTAAGGACATATCCTTGTGTATTAAACCCATCAAACACCTCACGTAAACTTTTTAAATTAATAAGCATAGAACTATCAGGAATTGCACATGTTTGGGTATGAAAAATCACTCTCTTAGCGGTCTGAGAAAGTCTAACTGAAATAATTTTACATAAAATCTTCCAATCAGAATTTAACAGGCTAATAGGGCGCCAATTGTCCAGATGTTCTTTATCATTTTTATGTTTAAATAAAAAATCTAATTACTATCAGCCAGTGCAACCGGTATCGGTAATATTCCCTGTACAATAACATTATACACAGCTGTTAAATAGGGTAATAACAGAGATTTAGCTTTCTTATAAAATTCATTAGGGATGCCAATAGGACTAGGAGTCACAGTATTTTTTAAATGACTAATCACGGAATCAACTTTGGCACTAGTGATGGGCTGATAGGACTCACTGACACTGTCAAGGGATAATAAGAGAATATGTAAAGAATCAAAAAAAAAAACATTCCAGGCTTGTGGTTCATATTCCTGACCATATAGAGTCTGATTGTAATAAGGAACTTCTCTCAAAATATTTTGATTATCTAAAATCCGGTTGCCAGTATGTGAAATTAAGGAGGGCATATATTTGGACCCAACCTGCTGATGGCTACTATCGAAAGGGTTAACTACTTTGGCCGCCCCTTTCCTCCCATATTTTTGTTCCAAAAACAGTGAGGTGGCCCTATCATACTGATATGAATGCATCTCAGATTTTACTTACCGAATCTGTGCAGAATAGTCTAACCTAAATTCTGTTTGCCAAGATAGTAATTTTTGTAACTGACGGCGGCAATTTAGATATTTCAAATATCGAGTAGAGGAATATTGTTTAGAAAGCTTTTGACAAAATTTTCTAATTTCTAATTTGGTATCTTGCCACCAGAAGGCCGGATTATCGTATAATTCAAAAACTGAAATGTTATCCTGGAAAAGACTATACAGGTCATGCCACCCAGATTCTTCCCCTAAAACAGAAATATTCATCTTCCAAAAAGTATGGGATACTGGTTTGTTATGAGAACAGCCTACAGACAATACTAACACATAATGATCAGAATATTCACATGGAAGAACCGAACACTGTACACTTGATAACCAACTAGAAATAAAATAAATAGTCAATCCTTGTGGTAAACATGCCACACTGAAAAGTGTGTGCCGGAGGTTGTGGACCAAAGGAAGCCCCATCCTGAAGGTTAGCTGTAACATGTAAGGTTTTAAGAAAATTGGAATTGGAGAATATAGTTTTTGTGTTACCCCGGTTTTATCTGACAAAGCCAAAATTCAGTTAAAATCCCCCCAACAAATAATAGATTTTGAGCAATGGAGGAAGGGTTGAATAATTTTGAAAGTATGAATTCTTTGTGATTTAAGTTGGGGGTTATAAATATTGATCAGCCTCCACTCCTGACGGTGAATAATTACATCTAAGATGAGAACCCTACCCTGAATTAAATCAAGCAGTCTAATAACCTGTACTTCTAAATCTTTAATAAGAATCCCCACTCCGGAGCACACTTCCTCTGACAAGGACCAGAAAGATAAGCCGCCCCTCCAATCTCTAGATGCCTGCCTAATTTCCTGAAGGGAATGGAGCCTGGTGTCCTGCAAAAAACAATATGCAATGGTAGAGAAATAAGAAAAGAAAAAATAGCCCATCTCCTTTTAAGGTTTTTAAGGCTGTTTGGCATTTAAGCTGCCAAATGAAAAAACATCCCCTATGTATGACAGTTAAGCTCTCAGGACTTATTTTTACCTCTTCCTTTCCCTGGAAACTTCATTTTTATTTATTTATTTATTTAGTTGTTTAACCAGGAGTAGCACACTAAGCTGGAAGCTTTTTTACAGGTGCGACCTGGGAGCACAGGGAAGTTAAGTGACTTGCTCAGGATCACACAGTATGCAAGTGGAAGCTATGGGATTCAAATCCAGATCTGGTCTGCTGGATGTCGCCAGATTTGCAGCTCAGAGCCTTAAACCACTGTGCTATACTGCCTCCCATTTTACACCTCTTTTTCTTACTAGTCTGAGTGCCTCCGGAAAACTGCTCGGTGTCAGTTAACATATCTACCTGGGATGATGCAACAGAGGAAGCACCAGACTACTCCTCAGTTTCAGTAGTCTGTTTACGTTTGTGCAGCACTGCAAACCTATTTTTAACCACCAAGTCAGAGGGCTGAGAGTCAGAAGAAGGAGGAATTCCCTTCGAAACAGAACTTCTCGTCTCTCTCCTGGTACCCGCCAGTACCCAATCAGTGTCCCTGGGGGGGGGGGCCTAACTTCTTTAGGATCACAAAACTTAGATGAAGTACTAGGAGTATCTAACTGCACTCCAGGTACAGCAGAGGTGGAGGCCTCTGAGAGGTTTACCATACCCCTTTCAGCTGACACTGCATCCAGTAAGGGCATGGGCTCATCAGAGTTCTGCTGGACCAAAACAGGATTTACCTGTTGTAAAGTGGAACAAGAAGGAGAAGATGAAGTCTCAGAAGCAAAAGGCCGAAAATGAGGCCTAGCCTGAGCAGACCATTGGGCTTTAGAAACTGTTTCATCCTGACTTTCTGAAGGCATCTCAGGATTATTATGTGAGGCCCACGGACACTCTTTATAAGAATGTGAGGCTTCTTCACACAGATTACAGTATGTTGGATGGGGACAATTAATACTCACATGTCTGGAACCCAGACAAGAGGAGCATTTGAACTGATCTCAGGCATTACTAAGGTGTGTGTGGGCCCCACACGTAAAACAGAATTTAGGTTATCCTGGGTGAAAAACGAAACCCCTATCTCTTCCCAAGTAAAAACAACTTGGTAAATGCTGAATGACACCATTCACAACTGGTAATTTCACCTGCAACTTTCATTCCCCTGTCCAAAAGAGCTCAGCATCAATAATTGGATCTGGTAAACCCAATACACTACATTTAGAAGATAACCATCGTACAATGTCATCAATTGCTACTCCCTCATTTTTAAACAAAACAGTAATATGTTTTAATGTCGGTTTTGTAAGGGGTACAGCAAAATAAAGTTGACCATAACGGGGTATGCCTAACTGCCTGATATCTATGCCAAAATGTGTCTAAACCTAATGGTGTTTTAAAACTAATATCAAAATAATTATCCCCTGAAGTATGGATCAGGGTGTAAATTTCAGAGGGAGAAAACTACAAACTGGATTTAATCAAGGTTTTTCCAACATACAAGTGATCCGGAAAAACTTCCAGCCCACCCCTATAACGTAGTCATAGAGCATTACGCTGTTTGGCTTGCTCAGGAGGGGAATGAAACAGTCCAGCAAAGGATTTAGGCTTCTGTGGACCAGTAGATATTCCAGGAGCTGGAAGGGAGGGAGCTGTAGTAGATGAAGGTCTCATGGCCTGTGAAGAAAAACCACCAGAAGAAGTCGAAGGGGCTTCAATGTTTACAGATGCAAGAGCTGAACTATCCCCAAACCCCACTTGAGTAACTGAGGGCTCATTTGTCTGCAACAGATCTGTAGAAACACCTGGCAAGGAAGAAGCAAGAGTCCTATCAGCCACAAGAGTCCCAACAGTAACAGTAGACTGAGTATGCTGAGGTAGCCCTTCCTGGTCCAGTGTTTGAGACCCCCCCCACCTGCCAGACTGGGTTTTGTGTGAGCTATAAGCCTGAGGGAAATTCCAGAGGGTCCGACACATCTAACAAGTCCCCCTGTGGTGTAGGGCTAGGCCATACAGGGGAGGCCCATGAATCATCTAGGGGGGATTTTTCCCACCCCGCTCCTTTCAATGCTTCAGTGATTGTCACTCCTGAAGCAGAAATATTAGAGTCAAAATCAGTCCAAGAAAAGTTAATTGAGTCTTGCCCCATTGAGACCTGCTGTTGAGACTCATGTAACAAAGCGTTGGGAAATAAAAAATGCACAGTACCTGGTAGACTTGGTACCGACAAGCCCATATGCGAAGAATTCACAAAACGCTGGGCAGGAGGCAAGGATCCTTCATCTGTTGCTTCTCCTGTACGTTGGTGTCTTCGGGGAACGGAGCTGAAAATAAGACCTCCATATTACGATTTGGGGAGCCTGAAAGAGACTCTAGGCACTCTCGTTTTAGCGAACAGCTGCCAGTCTCCACAGCTCCCGAAAACTCCATCCCAAACAAGGCTTGCGAGCCATCACCAGATGATACAGATGGCGTACTCTTCGCTCGCAGCTGAGCCCTGTCAGTCCATGTCATTCCTTCACTGACAGGACTCCCAGTTGTCGGAGCAAGCAAAGAAACCGCAGAGCGTTCACCGGCTTTCCCTCTAAGATCCACCACAACCTCGGGGACCAAAACATAAGTGCTCTCCAAATTCATAGAAACTGACAGTTCCTCCTCAGTCAACATGTTCGAGTGGGCAACAGAGACAGGACCTGCGTCCAATTCTCCCTGTTCCAGGCTGGTCTCTTGCTGAGAGGAGACAGGGAAGGAGACCAACTCCCCTACTTTCAACACGTGCTCACCCTCCAACGCCGAACTCCAAGTGGACATCACGGAGAAATGGCCAAGCCTCCTACTGACAGAGTAGGGGAATTTCCCCGGTGTCCTGGCCAAATTTTCCTCATTCACTACAAATACCACCAACAGCTTAATCTGGTTCAAAGTCATTTGGCATTCATCTGTATCCCCCTCCCCCACGTCGTGCCTGAAAATAGGCAGGATTTGTCTAGTGCACTTACCCGGTCAACAAAAACTAAAAAAAAAGGAGTATGGAAATTATGTATATGGTCTTTATGTACTTGAAAATACTGATGAGTTTAACAGTAATTATGATTTTCTGATATGTTTTTGTCAGAAATATATTTATACTATTCATGAACTTTGTACTCAGCTCATAAACTGTATTGCACCACTGTTTTTATATATTTGTATAGAGTCATTTGTTTTATAGTGTATCTGTTTTTATATTCTGTATTTATGATTGTAATAGTCTTATGACCGAACAATAAAACTTAAAAAAAAAAAAAATCATAAAACAAGTATCTTGAAAAGTTGGAGTCAAAATAAATTAAAAAAAAATTATAATTGTTTAACAACTATTGTGTGTAGTGTTAGTCTTCAGCCAAGAGGCTATATTTTGTGATCATGTCCTTATGAGCTAAGTTCTGGGGTAGGCTCAGTGACCCAGCTGGATGGGGGGCGGCTGGAAGAATGTTGTGTTATACAACTCCCCCCCCCAGTAAGGAAATGAAAAGTGTAGGGTTGTCTGCATGGGCCTGTGTACTATATAATGAAGTCAGCTGTCTTCATGGCACAGGGCCCTGCACCTATTCACCTGTGGATGGCAGACTGTCTCGTACATTGACTGACAGATGCACTCTTAACCCTGTGCATCTGTAGTTGTTGCCACATGGAAAAGCAGAGCCCACTGGGACCTGTACTTTCACAGTCCACCAGACAGCACCATGAATTCTTCACATCCATCACTGCACTGAAGTGCAGGGCCCTTTGATGGAGTCTTCCCTATGTGCAGGACATCTGCATCTGTGCACTTTCAGTACCAAACACCTGCACAGGACATACGTGCAGCAAACATTCGGCATGGACAAATACTTGCAAGTTTATGGTTGCCTTGGCGACCACCTTTTGGTGCCAAATGTCCATGAACGCATGATACCAAAATAGTGACTGTTAGTTTTTTAGTTATCTCTTCATATAGCGTGTGCATACTGCCCACCCCTTATGTTTCTTAAAGAGCACTATCATGGATTTTGCACAATGTATAGCACTGGATAATGAGCATCTCCCACTTAACCTTGTTAGCAGAATCTCCCACCTATCCTTGTTAGTAGCCCCTCCCTCGGTACTTTTAAGGTTAAATTGAAGGAGTACCTACTCAATAGATTATCTTGCAACTACCCTAGGTAGCATATGAACGTTTTCTTTACTACTGTCCAGTACAATCCCAAAGGGCACCTGCACAAATAACTCTCACAATTTCTGCTTATATTTTTCCCTTTTGTTCTCTTAACCTCTTTCTCTAACCCATGTACACCTCACTGCTTTCATGCCTCCCTCCCATTCTACGATTTTCTCAGGGTTTTCCCTCCTTTTCTCGTTAGGTTTATTTATATATATTTGTACATATTGTATAGACTTGCTGTTAATATTGTAGCGCTGTACATAGGCCATTTTTCCTTTTCCTCACAATGTATGTAATAGTCTTTTAATGTATGCAACTGTGCTGGTGCCTGATATTCCAGTATGATACAGATCTGTCTTATTTTGTATATTTAGAACCATGTGTCTGTACAAAGTGTATATATCCACCACTTTTACAACTTGAAAACTGAACATGTGTGAAAATGACAATTTGCCCACATGCCTTTCCAGTATAAAATAAAAATAGAATGAAATGAATGATTGCTATAATTTATCAGAGTGTTCTAATGGAAAGCAGGAGTTTTTTTTTGTTATGATGTATCCTACACTTAAGATATACTGTACTATACTGTCCTTGTATTTTTGATTCTCAGTGGTGTAAAAATGTGGTGGGGCCAACATACAACATGCCTGACGGTAGATGTGTTTCACTCAAGTGCCAGTATCAGTGCTAAGGAAATGAGAAAGTGATTATTAATACAGAGGAGGATGGTCCACCTGGAGGTAAAAAAAATACAAAGCATTAGCACCATAGCACTATTTGTATAGATTGCACAGTCTCACCAGAGCCATACATTTCAATGAAAATTAACCAGAGACTTCGCATGCTCCTCAGTGCCACGCGATCACTATGTGAAATGACAGCTTGCACCATGCCCCCCCACCCCACTTGCTTCCCCTCTGTGAAAAATACACAAAAGTTAACTGAGCACTCTGTGATCAACACAACAACTGTTGGGGGGGGCAGGGGATCAAAGCACAGAAATGGGCTTGTCTTGCAGGTGGCCATGTATAAACAAGTGTATCAAAACAGCAGCACCCTCTACTGGCTAGCATACCAGTGAAGGGACCACTTTATGAGAAAATATATTTTTATTCATTTTTCAGTGATTTTTTTTTTAATTTTGTAAATGTAGTAGTAGCAGTAGTAATAGCCTTTATTTTTATACAGGAAAAGATCTTACAAATACATCATTTGGTCAAAGACCCATTTTCAAGATGGTCCTGTTTCAAAAATAAAATCCATATAAAGGTTTAAAAATGTAAGAAAAATGTAGTAATAAAATGTTACAATACATATAGTACCACCAACATTCATCAGGCAACCATGGTCATACCGTCAGTCCAAGATCAACATTTAGATCAATCATTGCACATACATTTAGAAACATAGAAACATAGAAGTTGACAGCAGATAAAGACTGCAAGGCCCATCCAGTGTGCCCATTTCTTTTTCAACCTTATGAATGTGCCATCGGCCTTTGCTCTGTCAATGGTCTATCTATTCATACTCATCTGTATTGCTTCCTTATGCCTATCCCATGCCTGTTTGAAGCCCTGCACTGTATTCATATCCACCACTTCCTGAGGTAGGCCGTTCCATGCATCCACCACCTTTTCTGTGAAAAAGAACTTCCTCACATTACCCCTTAATCAGCCTCCCTCTAATCTCATGCTGTGTCCTTTTGTACTGTTATTTTTCTTATATTGAAACATATTAGACTCTTTCAACTTGTTAATGCCCTTAAGGTGTCTGAATGTTTCAATCATACCACCTCTCTCCCTCCTTTGCTCCAGGGTATACAAATTGAGCTCTGTTAATCTGTCCTCATATTTATTTAATATTTAACAGCATTCATAAAGCCCTTAGTGCTCTATAGTTGTTTCAAGCTATTTTTTTTAAAGGATCCCAAAGTTGTATAACCTTAGCAACATAACACATAGTCCCAAGCCTGTTATGTACTCTTGGCTGTAGATATTTATTCCTAAAGTCCCCTCAAGTTATAATTGTGTTTGTGTTCAGTTTTCTCCAATTTGTCTATCAAATATTTAGGCTATTTGAATGAACAACCCAATGAATCTAATTTAGCCATTTTAAGGCTCTAAATACTAACATACTAATTGCCGGCAGATTAGGCCTCATCATGGTCTATTGAGTCTGCTCGAACCTCAGATCCCTAGTTGGGTGCCGAGGCCCTCCCCAGTAAACATTCAAGTAAAGGGTATTGGATGTTTACTGGTGTTTTTAGAACCCCTAAACCTGGTAATAGGAACAATTTATTCACCACCAGAGGTGAAACTGGCATATTTTTATAATCTCTGTCATGTATTAACAGACCGCATAGGACATAGGGAAACAGTTCTTATTGGAAACTTCAATGCTGCCTGGGGGGTGTCAATGAGGTCAATGGCTGGAAAGCTCTATGTAATGTTTACAGCTAGTCCAAATAATTCATTCTCCCATTTGAAAGGGCAAGTTAACAAGCCCTGGTAACATATTAGATCTAATATTTATTTCTTCAGATTTAGTGGTAACAGGACAAAGCATAAATTGCCCTAATTTAAGAGATCATAACGTGATTCAATGTAGCATTGGCACTGAAAAAAAAAAATAAACCCAAGTGTTTGATGTATGGTTATCAATGGGATGTTTTGCTTACTCTTATTATTGTTGGAATATTGTTAAGTTCTGCCTTGTACTGTTTCTATGCTACCTATGACTGATTGTATGTTTGTATTATGTAATCTCCCAGGTCGTGCCTGAAAATGGACAGGGTTATTTCCCAGTGTATTTACCCGGTCATTAAAAGCTAATAAATAAATAAATAAATACATACATACATCAGTCAGCTGTCTTTCAGAGATGTTATACTAGTTTTAACAAATTACTCTTTGGTAATTATTTATGGAAAATGCCTTGGCATAGAGTTTTCCTTGTGAATGATCTAAACATGGCAGTGGATGAATTCACTACCATGTTTTTAGAAACATGTGATAAGTTTGCCCCACAGAAGAAGATCAGGAATAAATCCACCCGGCCAGCTTGGATGGGACCCAGAATAAGTAAACTAATTAGGAAAAAGAATCAGCTATGGAAGAAGGCAAACAAATCCCGGTGTAATGAAATATGGGCTAAATTTAAAACTATCAGAAATAAAGCTATTTCTGAAATTAGAAACACAAAGGCATGCTATTATAAAAAAAAAAAAAGTAAAGGCCACTACAGATCCCAAAGATTACTGGCTATTGATTAATAATCTTAAAAAAACAGGAACAGAGCAGAGGTTAAAATTAAGGAAAAAAGGGTGCTGCACCAAGCTTATGCAATAGCTGATTTACTAAAGCACTATTTTGTCAATCTTCCTGATGTAGAATTTACAAGAGCTAAACCTGAAAAAAACATAACACACATAGATGCACATGGAGATGGAATCCCTAAATTTAGGGTTAGAAGGGTTTCAAACATGGAAATTTTAAAAATGATAGATTAATTGCAAACTAATAAAGTCAGTGGTATTGATGGTACAGAGAACAGGCTATTTAAAGAATTGGTGTCAGAAATATCTCCCATACTTGCAGGTTTGTTTAATTGGAGCTTGAGTGAGGGAATTTTCCCCAGAGTTGGAAATGAGCAAAAATCATCCCAGTCATTAAAGGAGGGGATCCTACTGACCCCTCAAATTACCATCCCATTGCTCTATTGTCAACTATCTCCAAAATATTGGAAAGAATTGTCCATAGACAACTAATGCACTACCTGAAAAAGTATGGGAGACTGACTCAGTTCCAGTCTGGCTTTAGAAGGGGCAGGTCCAATACCACTGCACTCCTGGACTTTTTAGATTTGGTTGCTACCCCATTGGGGGTTGCTAGGTCCATGGGCGCAGTGTACATGGGCCTGTCAAAAGCCTTTGATCTAGTAGATCACAGGATTTTATTGTTCTCAGAATCATAGGAGTGGCCAATGAACCATGTCAATGGTTCCACTACTACCTGGCTGATAGAACTCAGGTAGTCACTGTAAATGGAGTTTGTTCAAAACTGTTACCTTTCACATGAGGGGTACCCCAGGGGTCAATACTGGGTCCTCTACTATTTATCACATATATAAACAGTTTGCCCACCCATATAAATAATTCTTCCATTTGACTATACACAGATGACACTGTTCTGATCGCAGAGGGTAGTCACCCAGAGGAAGTTGAGCACAAATTTCAGATTGATTTTTTAGCTGTGCAGGAATGTTTTATCTCACAAGGTTTGATAATAAGCAAAACAAAAACTCAAACAATGTTTTTACTCCAACATGAACCAAAAGTAAATGTAATCCTAAACTTGAGGCAAAAACTAGTGAAGGAAAAATTCTAACTCAAACCTCAGTTTAGAAATACCTGGGGGTCTTTGACCAGCACTTAACTTTTGAATAATCATATCAAAGAGGTTAGTACATAAAATCAATATTCGACTAGGGGCAGCAAGGGGGATATCCCACTGTACAACCAAGGAATTGCACCTAACCATAGTGAATCAGCTAATTTTGCCAGTTACGAAATATGGAAGTTATATATACTGTCATGCATACAAACAGCAGTTAATGAAGTTAGACATAGTCTATAATAGACTAGCAAGATATATATCAAAATGTAAGTTTAGTACCAATCACTGTATCATGTATAGCTCTCTTGGTTGGAGTGCGTTAGCTCTCAGAAGGAAATGCATCAGGGCAAAACATGTATGGAGAATACTTAAAAATAACATACTGAACGGATTAATAGGGAAGCTACAAAAACCTGAGCATGGTCTCAATCTGAGGGGAAAAAAGGGAACAGAGAACTAGTATTAGAAAGCTAACCAATAAATTTACTACCTTGACATTTTGATACAAAGCTGCTCTTTGTTGGAATCGATTCCCTCAGCATGTTAAAAATTTTGACATGTCACCAAACACATTTAAAAACAACAATGCAGCAAGAAGTGAAATGTCGCTGTGCATGCAATGGATAAGTTATTGGATGCTGTCTATCACCTCATACTGCTAAAATCTTGTTCATCCACATGCATCTTATATTGTTCCTTGTGATGTGATTTTTATCATGTATGTTTATATTTTGTGTATATTTATTTTGTGACTCACAAACATGTGCACCTTGTGAAAAGGGTATACACAGCCCTAATGGTGTTATCACTGTATAAATAAATTTTGCTACTTACTACTATTTTAAATTTCTTTTATGGTCTAAAGAAATCCATTGTAGAAACATAGAAACATAGACTTTGATGGCAGATACGGACCGCTTGGCCCACCTAGTCTGCCCAATTCCCTACCTACAGGATAAGCCGCAGATCCTAGTTAACCAACAGCCTATTTCTTCCTACCTCCCCACAAGAATTGCCTTATGTCTGTCCTATGTATTCTTGAATTCTCTCACAGTTTTAAACCCCACAACCTCCTCAGGAAAGCTGTTCCATGTGTCCACCACCCTCTCTGTGAACAAATACTTCCTCACATTTCCCTTGAACTGCCCTCCCATTTTTAAATTGTGTCCCCTTGTTCTTGCATGCCTCTTTTTCTGAAAGATGCTACCTCTTGGACTTTGTTGATTCCACTGAGGTACTTAAACATTTCTATCATGTCCCCCTCTCCCTCCTTTCCTCAAGGGTATACATATTAAGCTCCTTTCATCTCTCCTCATATGGCTTCTCTTGTGGACCCTGCACCATTTTAGTTGCCCTCCTCTGGACTGTCTCTATCCTGTCTATGTCCTTGTGAGATGGGGTCTCCAGAACTGGATGCAGTACTCCAGATGGGGTCTCACCAACTGTCTGTAGAGAAGGATAACAACTTCCTGTTTTCTGCTGGTAATGCCTCTCCCTATGCATCCCAGTATACCCCCAGCCCTCCCTACTGCCTTCTCTCATTTCATGTTAATCTTAAGGTCATCTGATTTGATTACCCCCAGGTCCCTTTCCATTTTTGTTGTTGTTACTACCTTTCCCCTTTTGTGTAATCTTTCCCTGGGTTTTTGTTTCCCAGGTGCATTATTTTGCACTTCTTTGCATTAAATCCAAGCTGCCATACTTCTGACCATTCCTCCAACCTTGCCAAGTGCCTTCTCATCCTTTCCTTAACATATCACAATGGTGAGTGTGATAATCACACTTCAGAATAAATCTGGCCAGGTTATTATACGTAACATTTAGTTTTTGAAGGCTTGTTTTACCTGCCACCCCATACACATGACTTCCATAATCTATACATGGTATTATTAATTGATTAATTATTTTCATTCTCATGCTTTGGTCAGTACAATGGCTTGATCTCCTAAATGCCCCTAGTTTCTTATTTGTTTTGCAAAGTAATGCATGTATGTGTAGACTGAATTTCAGGTGCTCATCTACAATTACTCACAAGTATTTATAGGAAGTGTCCTGGACTAAAGTTTCATTTGTGATTGTTTTTATTTGCATATCCTAGAAGACATGATTGTTTCTACCTTTGTGATAAAAGGCTATTGTTCTAGTTTTTTTACTGTTAAGAACCAATTTTGAGTTGAATAACCAATGTTCTAAACTGTTGAAATCTGTCTGAAGATGTGATTTCATTTCTTGTACAGTTTTCCCATGAGCAATCAGGACTGTGTCGTCCTCGTGCATTCTTACACTAGAATATTTAGCTATGTTAGCTAGGCCATTTTATATATATATATATATATATATATATATATATAGTGTGTGTGTGTGTGTGTGTGTGTATATATATATATATATATATAATAAGGGCGCCAATATGGAGCCTTGTTGGACTCCTCTTTGAACAGGCAATGAACTGGACAGGGAGCTCCCCACTGGTACTTGTTGAGTTCTAGATATCAAATAGGACTCAAATCATGGTAGAATCTCTCCATCTACTCTCATCCTTGCCATACTGTGCAGCAGAATGCTGTGGTCTATGGTGTCAAAGGCCTTGAAGAGATCCTCAAACACCACACCAATGGCCTACCTTCATTCAGATGTGTGGCAATGTTATCCACCAGGTCAGTGAGCGCGGTGTCCGTGGAGTGGCCTTTATGAAAGCCAGAGTAGTAGCTGGTTATTAAAGAATTATTTTCTTCATACTCACTTGGCTGTTTTTGCACCAGTCTCTCCAAGACCTTTGACACCGCAGACAACAGCACTGTAGGTCTATAGTTTGTTGGTTCAGTGGCTAACCCTCCCTTACGGATTGGAACCAGTTTAGTTTTTTTTCCCACAGCTCAGGAATTTTTTTCTATATATTTATCTATATTTTATTAAAAGTAAACATATACTCATTTTCTAAGCACAATAATACACTCCAGGGTGGGTGGTATGGTCTATACATGCCCTTCCAGAGGCTATATGGTTGCCCACCTGTAGCATTGAGCCTTATTATACCATTGGGTGGGTTAGTATAGCCCAATACCATCCACCCTGTTGTGTAGTGTTGCTTAAATAAATTGAATATGGCATGATTGCACACTGGTAAGTTAAAGACAACATCATTGCACATTGTTAAGTTGAATATAGACTGACTGATTTTTGGTAAATTGAATACTGCATGACTGCACTTCTTGATTGTACATTGAAAACTGAATACAGCATGACTGTACATTGGTAAATTGAATATAGTATGACTGTACATTGGCAAATTGAATATAGCATGACTGTAAATTAGTAAATTAAATATAGCATGATTGCACATTTGTAAACTGAATATAGCATGTTTGCTTACTGGTAAAAAGAATATAGCTTCATTGTACATTGGAAAATTGAATACAGCATAATAGGACATTGGTAAATTGAATATCACAAGTTTGCATATTGGTAAATTGAATATTGAATGGCTGCACTTTGCTAAAATTGAATATAGTATGACTGCACATTAATAATTAAAATACAAATTAATTGTACATTGGTAAATGGAATAGAGAAACACAGACACATAGTTTGTCAGCAGAAAAGGACTGCTGGGCTCATCCAGTCCAACCAAGTGTTCCCTGACTATTCTACATCTGCAGATCCTTGCTGGTCTCTGGCGACCCTACCACTCCCTGTCTCTGCTCTAGTGTACCCCTATGTTTATACTATGCATGCTTAGGAAGGGGTATCACCAGCAGAAAGTGGGAGTTAGTGAAACCCCTATATGGACCAATGGTGAGGCCCAACCTGGAGTACTGTGTGCAGTTCTGCAGGCCCCATCTCAGGAAAGACATAGATCGGGTGAAGGCAGTACAGAGATGGGCAACCAAAATGGTGCATGGCCTGCATCAGAAGCCCTATGAGAAAAGACTCAGGGAGTCAAATATGTACTCTTTAGAGGAAAGGAGGGAAAGGGGAAACATGATAGAAACATTCAAATACCTTAAAGGTATCAAATAAGGTACAGGAGGGTGGAGTTTTGCACAGAAAGAGATGCTCAAGGACAAGGGGGCATGATATGAAGCTCGAAGGGGAGACAGGGGGGATATGAGGAAATACTTCTTTACAGAAAGGGTGGTACATGTCTGGAACAGACTTCCAACAGAGATGGTGGTTACCGAAACAGTAACAGGTTTTAAACATGTATGAGATAGACACTGGGGGACCTTGGTAACAGGGCTGGGAGGGGTGGTGGAAGGCTGGAGATCAATTAGGGTCTATGGTAGCACAGGATTCCACCCAGCCACAGTAACTGTAAAGTCACTGACATCCCCCAGAGTGATGCAATGCCGCCATCTCTGACCGCGCCATGTCCTGACACCGATGGGGAACAGAGCAACATGGGTCATGAGGCAATGCAGGGGGGCTGTGCCCCCTGCACCCCCTGGACTTTATGACTGTCAACTCCAGGGGGTGCGGATTATGCAGGAAGAGTGGCTTATAGCGGCATCGTTGTAAACATCCATCGCTGCAACAACCCATTTGACACTGTGGATGTCGAATGGGTTGTCATTGCTGTGATGGAATCACTGTGGGTGGGTTGCTGTATGGACGGTATACGGTAGCACAGTAAGTAAGGACCTTAGGGCAGACTAGGTGGGCCAGGAAGTCCTTTTCTGCTGACAGCTTCTATGTTTCTATGGGCTCCACCAAGCCGTAATGATGTCAAAGTGCGGCACTGCGAAATCCCCAATGTCGATAGGTGAAATTTCGCCTATCAGACATTGACTGTTTTTTTTTTAGTTGGAGTTTGTTCCGGAGGTACACTTGCGAAATCAGTGAAATTTTACCAGCAGACCATTACAGCGACAGTGTCGAATCTCGTTGAAATTATCGTTGTAATGGCATTCGCTGTCAGAACTTTGCTGTTTCTACGGTATATGTTTTCTATGTTTCTGTGCTGGAAGCCCCCCACTGTCTTAACTTTCACCACTCTGGCCAACAGTCATTTCCAGGAGTCTACCATCTTTTCAGTGAAGAAATATTTCCTCACATCTCTTCTGAACTTTACCCCCTCCAGCTTTATCACATGCCCCCAGGTCATGGTGCTCATCTTACACAAGAGGTCCCCCTCCCAAACCTTGTTCATCCCTGTGAGGTACATATCTGTCTTGATTATGTCACCTCTCTCTCTCTCTCTCTCTCTCTCTCTCTCTAGATCTCCTTCTCCTCTCTTCCAGGGTGTAAATGATGAGATATTTCAGTCTCTCCTTGTAGGGCTTCCCATGCAAACCCTTTATCATTTTAGTTACCCTCCTCTGGACCACCTCCGCCCTGTCTGTGTCCTTTCCAAGGTGCTGTCTCGACCAAAACTGGACACAGTACTTCAGGTGGGAGCATACTAGAAGTATACTAGGGAGTGATACAGTGGCACCACCACCTCCCTCTTCCTTCTGGAAATACCCCTCACTATGCACCCAGCACCCCACTAGCCCTGCCTAAGGCCTTATCAAGCTGCACTGCCACCTTGAGGTGCTTTGATATAATAATCCCAAGGTCCCTTTCTTGTCTAGTGACTGTCACTACCTCTCCCCATCCTATACTAAGCCTTGCTTGCCTTGAGGCTGTCAGTCACTGGGCATGTACTGTATACAGTAGGCAACAGATCAGTCAGCTGCCAGTCATGGTGGTGAGTGGTGGGCTGTGCCAGTCGCTGGCTTGGGTTTAGGATGGGGGAGATCAGGTTGGTGGGGCACTGTCTGCTGGGGTGGGGGTCCTCTAGACCACCAGCTAAAGTTACGCAACTGATGTTGGGAGAGATCGGGGATGGGGTGGCTGCAAGACTACCAGGGTACATACGTAACTATTTCTGGGGGGCATTGAGGATCGGGGGGGGAACCGCTAGACCACCAGGGATAACTATACTGTACATGCAGTACAATGCTGATACTGTACATACAGTAAACTGGAAACTCACCCCGCCAGGTGCCATCACTCTTGTTGCTACCCAGCTGTCTCCCTGACCCCTTCATGACACCTTCCATGCCCCTTCTGCTCCTGATACCCTCTTGTCCAACAACTTCTCCCTCCACCACCATCCTGCCTTGCAAGTGTTGCGCCATTAGGAGGGGGGCCATATCCCTGTGGCAATTCCCGCAGGTGAGTCAAATGATGCATTCCTCTAAGGGCTCTTTTAAAATCGGGCCCATTGTATATGTGTGTGTGTGTGTGTGTGTGTGTGTGTGTGTATGTGTGTGTTTATCTATCTATCATCTATCTATCTCTGTCTGTCTGTCTATCTATCTAACTTGTCTGTCTGTCTCTGACTTTCTATCCATCTATCTCTCTCTCTCTCTCTCTCTCTCTCTTGCTGTCTCTCTCTCTCTCTCTCTCTCTCATTCTCATAAGGGAACCTTAGAGGTGGGGTGGTGGGAGGGGAAGCCACGAATCAGATAGGGTCAGAGGCTAACATCAGGTATCAGGCTAGGGGCAGACTGGATGGGCCTGGCGGTCCTTATCTGCCGAGAGGTTCCATGTTTCTATGTTTCTCTCTCTCTCTCTCTCTCTAGTCAGTCTGACTTGAATAAACATGTAAACAATAACTTATGTATACCATCTGTCAATATATCTGCTAACATTTCATCAGATTTCCCAAATCACCATCATATGTTTTGAGTTCAAGAACATGGATAGATAGAAACACAGACAGAAAGTGATGATATAAAAAGATCCCAGGTCCATCCAGTTTGCCTAGTTTGCCTACCTATATCACTGTGGTCTATAGTTGTACTGACATTTCAGCTTGAGATCTACCGCTCCATTTCAGCAGCAGACCCCCTCCACTAACTATACCCTCCCTTTAAATGGACACTGTCAATATCCTTAGGCCTCAAAGTATCACTAATTAAAAAAAAACACATGTCATGATTGTTCATATTCTGTAGGTACTGTTGATGTAGCTGGTAGTTTGATTTTGATTCCTTTTTTCTTCTAAAAAGTGAAAAACGTTTTGCCCACTATGCTGCTGCTACCACACAAAAACAGGTGTGTTTACATTTCTTGATCAACTCCCAATACATCTTGCCTGGACTTAGAAAACACTTCCAACACAGTCTAGCCACTTATAATCCAGTGGGAGTAGGGGGGAGACTGTTGTATCATAAGTGACTGTACTGTTTGGGGGCGTTTCTAATGTTCAGGAAGTATGTAACAAGAGTAGATCAAGGATTTAAACAAAACAAGGTTGGGTATAACTATACATTACCATGCATTTCATTTCTGCTAAGTGCAGAGGCAAATAATACAAGCAGCAACATGAATGAAGTTTAGAGAATGTAAGCAATCATAAAATATAAGTTTTTATCTAGAAATAATACAATGGAAAAAAGGTTGACATTGCCCCTTTAAGGCTGTCTTGCTAAGTGCTTTGTTGCACTGACATGAGGATTTAATGGTGTTGCTGATGATTAGCCCTAAATCCCTTCCTCCATCATTGTGGCCAACAGAACCCCCCAACCCAGAACTCGGTGCATGGGTTTTTCTTACCAGTGTGCGTTGAGTGGCACTTTTTGGCATTAACCCTTAACTGACAGACTTTGTACCACCTTTCTAATTTCTTCAAATCCCTCTTTAATTCCCTTACCCCTCTTCACTGTCCAGCCTGCCACAAGGTTTTGTTGTCATCTGCAAAGAGATACAACCCACCCTGGTTTCCTTCCCTGATGCTACTGATGAACATACTGACCAGGACAGGAGCCAAGAGCCACCCATGTGGCACCTGGCATATGACCTCCTTGTCCAATAATTTAATCCCATTTACTATCATCCTTTGCTTCTTGCCCCTTATCAGTTTCCAGTCCCCCTTACAAGCCTTTCCCCTATTCCCAATCCTCTACCTTCTTTAGTAGTCTTTTCTATGGCACCAAATGTACAGCCTGGAAGAGAAGAGGGAGAGAGGGGATATGATAGAGACCTTTAAATACCTCATGGGTGTACATGAGGTATAGGAGGGAAACATTTTCAGAATAAAGGTACTCAAGAAAAAGGGGGCATGATGAAAAGCTGGAGGAGGGTAGATTCAAGAGAGATGTGAGGAAGTACTTCTTCACAGAAAGAGTGGTGTATTTCTGAAACAGTCTTCCAGTGGAGGCGGTGGGTGCAAAAGCAGCATTGCAGTTCAGGAATGTATTGAATAGGCATAAGAAAAACTTAGGGGAAGGGAGGGGTGATGGGACAATGGACTAGAGATCAAGGTAGGATCTGTGGTGATACTATAGGTAGGGAAAAATGGTCAGATTAGGTGGCCAAGTTGTCCTTACCTGCTAGTAATTTCTATGTTTCTATTGTTTCTAAAGTACCTAAACAGGTACACCAAGGACCCTGCCAATGCTGTTCCCATTTTGTTCAGCATCCTTGGTTGTAAACCATCAAGTTCCAGTACCTTGTCTGCCCTCAGGGCTGTTGGTCCTTTTCTCACCCTGTTATATGTAATCATTATCTGCTCTATACTTGCTGCTCTTGGCTCAACTTACTTTATTTTGCATCTTTCCTTATCCTGATGTACTACACTGTAATTTACTACTTCTCAATTGTTGATGCATTATGCGCTTGCACTTTATATCCCTTTTGTCATATTTTTTTACCATTTGTGCCTGTCTAATTGTATTTCCTAACTCTGTAACTGTGTAACCTATGTGTCATCTTTGTGGCCTGGGTCATGCCTGAAATTGGTCTTTTTAATCAGTACACTTACCTGGTAAACAAATACATACATACATACATACATACATAAAGATCCCTGTCACTTGTCTAGTGGAAACTGTTTCACCGCTTTGTTGTAGCGGTCCTGGGTCCTTCACTGTGAATACTGAACAAAAGAAGTTGTTTAATACACCACCCTTTTGCCCATTATCCTCCACTAACCTCCACCCCCCAGACAGCTGAACAATCTCCCCTTTCATTTTTTTCTGTTCTCTAACATATCTGAAAAACTCCTTGATCTCCACTTTGCTCTTTCTGCTGTTTGTAAATCCATTTCTGCTTTCACCTTCTGGACTAACTCCTTTGCCTCTTTTAATTTCACTTGATATTCTTTATCCCACTCCCCCCTCATCCCCTCCTTTTTTCTTGTACCTATTGAAGGCCCTTCTTTGGGCATAGGGTCATAATGTTGCCTGCATTTACATCGCGGTCAAAAACCGTGCAGCCAAAATGCGAAAATCAAAGGTAGCGCTCATCAAAACAGTGATCTCTACCAAAACAACAAAAGCTACCTTTCTTGATCTTGGCACAGGACACACATACAGTAGCATCACACACTCCCTCGCTTCAGGGGGCTTTGCCCTCCAGAACCTTCCCACATTTAAATAACTAATTCCAGGGAGATGAAACTCAGGGACAGGGAGAAACTTCGGGGGAGGGGGTAGATTCTTGAGGAAGGGAAAGGGACACAAGACAAGAAAAAGTAAATTCAGATGTGCTGGGACAGGGAATCAAACCCCAGGACACTGACACGCCACTGCCCTCCCTGCCTGACTCCAATCCCTGAGCCATGGCAGCTGTTCAGTAGCACACTGCCAACCAGAGGCTTTCACCTCTTTCCCTTAAAGCAATATATTGTAGCTACATGGATAGCGAAAATTTATCTTCCCTATTTTCCCCCTGTAGCTAGTTTGTGTTTAGCTGTTTTGACAGCGCTGTTTTTCATGCATGGTTTTCACTTCAACATATTGATCCGGTATCCTTTTTTGGGCTCTCACTGCCTCCTCTGCCTCCTTGGAAAACCAAAGTGGCTTCCTATATTTATTCCTTTTTAGTAATTGTCCTCATGCACAAGTCTGGCAATTCTGTTATGGTTTTTATCACTGTACCACATACATCCTCGAAATCCACACCTCCTCCCCTACTCCCACCAGCCTGTCCCTGATCAGTTTCTTGATCCTACTGAAGTCTGTCCTCCTAAGGTCCAGGATCACAGCCTTTGAACATCAGCAACTTCCTGTAGTTAACTAGAACCACACTGTCTTGTGGTTATTGAACCCCAGTGATTCCCATACATTCACTCTTACCGCCATCTCAGGTTTGATTAGTTATTTATTTTATTTATTTATTTATTAGGATTTTGATGACTGGATGGGCCCAACTGAGACAAACAAGTCCCGTTTTCAGGGATGACCTGGGAAACAGTACATTCCATATATATCTTGAACAGGCATTATAATAATAATACATGATGATGCAAATTACAGAAAAACAATTTACCGGAAGTACAGTTTAAAGAGCATACATGTGAATGTTTCATTGTGAAAAACAAATATAGTAATATGTAGCATATTTCTTCAGTAGAGTACATTGTGTGTATAAGGTACAACTGCATGGTAGGGTTAACAGTCATGACATTTGTTCTTGTTCCTATTGTTCCAAAGGAGGCAACTAAAATGGTGCAGGGTCTGCACCGGAAGACATATGAAGAGAGACTTAAGGAGCTTAATATGTATAGCCTCGAGGAAAGGAGGGAGAGGGGAGACATGATAGAAACTTTCAAGTACCTCAAGGGAATCAACAACGTCCTAGAGGGTAGCATCTTTCAAAAAAAGAGGTGTGCAAGAACAAGGGGGCACAATTTGAAGATAGAAGGGGGGCGGCTCAGAGGTAATTTAAGGGAGTATTTTTTCACAGAGAGGGTTGTGGATGTAGGACTAGGATGTAGGACTAGGTTAACTAGGACCTGCAGCTTATCCATCAGGTAGGGAAATGGGCAGACTGGGTGGGCCAAGCAGTCCTTATCTGCCGTCAAATTCTATGTTTCTATGTTTCTATGTTTCTATAGGAATGAAGGTAGAGTCATGAGAGAATAAGAAGGTAAGGAGAGACATAGGGAAATTAATTGGTAGAGAGAGAGGTTCAAAAGTGAAGGAAAGGGGGAAGGGAAGTCAGGATGAACTGCCAATTTGTCTAGGGGGAAATAGGAAGTCAGAAATGATTTTCAGTGGCAGCTTCCGTTACAGATAGTCGGCGAGAAGAAAGCTTCTTTATACCGTTGTTTGAATAAAGGGAGAGACTTACATGCGAGTGGCAATTGTGAGAGGTTGTTCCATTTTTAGGGTGCTGCAAAGGAGTAGGATCTTCTACCTATGGCTAGTCGTGTTCTAAGTAAGCTTAAGATAGGAAGTTGGGAGGATCTGAGGGTTCTTTTGGGAGGTTTTCAGGGTGAAGAGATTAGATAGGCTGGGAGGGAAGCTGGATGAGTTTGAAGGTGTCGCAGACAGAAGTCCATCCTGGCTTTAAAAGATGGCCAATCCAAGGTGTTTAGAACATTACAGTGGTAGTCACGAGCTAGGGCCTTGGATGCTAAGTGAGCACTTCTGTGATAGGCCACTTTTAGTTTGTCCAGAAGTGTTGTCTTGGCTGAGTGAATTATTGGGGCCCCATAAAAGAGGTCTGGGATGAGGGTAGCTGAGGCGATGGTCCTCCTTGCACGGTTGGAGAGGCAGGGAGCGGTGCGGTATAGGAGGCCAGTTTTTTGGTTAGTGGTCTTAACTGTGTGAGTTATGTGCGCAACGAAGGATAGGTGTTCGTAAAGAATCAGTTCCATGTATTTGAAAGATGTAACCTCTTCCAGCAATGTTCCTGAGGAGGATTTGGTTACCAGAAGATTCAGGGAAATATCAAAGGAGGTATGATGAAACAACATGTATTTGGTCTTTTTGGTCTTCAGGACCAACAGGTTTTCCTTGAACCATTGTTTAAGTGTTCTGAAATCATTTTCCAGGTTCGAGTTTATATAATTGACATCACTGGAGGATCTGTAGAGTATGGCATCATCGGCATAGAGCTGAACATATGCTCCTCCACAGTTTTGTGGCAAGTCAGTAATGATGATCAAGAATAAAAATGGTCCAAGGATTGACCCTTGAGGGACTCTGTCTATAATGGGGGATAAGGATGATACTGCTCCAGCCTATTTTACACACTGGGTCTGATTTGTTAAATAGCATGAGATCCAAGAAAGTGATTTATCATTGAGGCCAAGGTGGTGGAGCTTGAAGATGAGAATAGGGTGGTTGACGAGGTCGAAAGCCTTTGTGAGGTCCACAAAGACCACCCTAGTGGCTTTACCATGATCCATGACCTGTAATATGTCAGTGGTGACTCTTAGGAGAGTTGATTCTGTACCATGTAGCTTACAAAATCCATGTTGGTGAATGGTGAGGGCATTGGTCATTTCAAGATAAGAATATAGCTGGTTATATAGTATTCTTTCTTGAATTTTAGCGATCAGGCATAATATGGATATGGGTCGATAGTTTTCAATGAGGTTGGTCGGTCCACTGTTGTGTACGGGAACGATGACTGCTGTCTTCCATTTGCTAGGGATGGATTGGGTGAGGAAGGATCTGTTGATTAGTTGGGTAATAGGATAAGCTAGAGCAGGTGCTCCTATCTGGAGAAATGTAGGCGGCAGGGAGTCAAAACCAGGAGAACTATCAGGGTTGAGACCTTGTAAAAGTTTGAGTACCTCTCTTTGAGAGGTTATTTTTAGATGGAAGTACAGGTTGGGAAACTTCAGGATGAGTGCCTAACTCTGGCAGGTGGACAGCGGGAAGGCCAGTCTTGTAACCACTTAGGTCAGTAAAGAAGTGATTGATACTAGTGGCTATCTCCAAGGGTGTGGTCATAGTGGAGCCTTTTGGGGTCATGCTTTGGGGTATAATTCTCTCTCTGCCCTTAATGAGTGCATTAATTTGCTTCCAGAAGCTTTTAGGGTTGGCAAGGTGTTTTTCCTGTAGGGACTGGAAGTGTTTCCTTTTTGACTTGTTGATGTTTGCTTTGCATGTGTTTCATAGTTGACGATAGATCAACCAATCCAACTGTAGTCCAGATATTTTGTACACCTTCCAGGATTTATCTCGGAAGCACATGAGGTGCTTCAATTCCTGGGTAAGCCAAAGGGTATGGAGACCTTTGGATCTTCTGAGTTTGTATGGGGCATGTGCGACTAGTATAGAGGTAAAGGTATTGGTAAGAGAGTCTAATGCTTGGTCTATGTCAGGGAGGGTGGTTATGGGGTACCAGCTGATTGAGGCAAAACTTTGCAGGAACGCTTCAAGCGATGAAGTTAGTTAGATCCCTGATTCTGAGAGTGATGGAGGGGGGTGGAGCAATGTTTTTCCAGATGCAAAAGGTTAGGGAATGGTCACTGATGGAGTCTGGAAGGACACCCACAGCCTTAATAAAGGTAGTTTTATTGGTTATAATCCAATTTAATAGGCTATGTCTACCTGACTTCATATTAAGTCGAGTGGGTTGGTCTAATAGTTGCTCAAGATTAACGTCTAGTAGTGCAGCATGGTATTGAGGTCTTTTAGGTCGAGCCCAATCTAGGTTAAAGTCACCACATAGTATAAGGTCATTATGTGGCAGGTTATTAAGACTAGAGAAAACTTCTACGAAGTTGACTGATGCTCGATTGGGAGTAGATATATACATCCAATTGTAATGTGTTTAATATGGTCTAGGGTAATTGTAATGAATAGGTGTTCAGCAGCTAAGCTGATTTTAGGGTCAGCCAGTTCTCTGACCACCAACCCAGCCCTGGTATATATCATGACTCTCCCTCCTCTCTTTTTGTATGACTGGTCTTAGGAGTAGCCAGGAAGAGCAATCTCATGTGACAGAATGGTTGGTTTTAGCCACGATTCCGTAATACAGAGAACATCAGGTTTGTAGTGCAGAGTCCAAAGTTCTAGTTCAGCCATTTTACCCCTAATGCTCTGAATGTTCATATGGGCTATTTTGAGCTCTTTTGTGTTGGACCACATGGGACTTGAGGTTAGGGGATTCGACTTGGACCTTTTAATGTTATTACTGTTTTGTGTTCTGTGGGGTCCTGGGTTTATTTCAATATCTCCTGATAGTAATAGGAGGCACATAAGGGAGTGAGAAGAGGGTGGGTGGAAAAAAGGTAAATTATGTATGTGCTTGCAACGGTGTCTAATTAAAATAGCTACATTATGCTGTGCCAGGGCCAGTAGATGGAGGTGGGGCAGAGACTCATTGGAGCAAAGCAGTGAGTAGCTTGAGGTAAGAGGCAACATGGAACCGCTAATGCATGGCAACGTATTTGCAGAGGCATCAGGCACATTAAACTGCAGCTGTGCCAGGAGGGACCAACAGATAAGAAGTCCTCTGGTTAGACAGAGGAGCAACATTGGTGGAGGGTGATTGTCTTGTGGGGGTAATATGGGTGTGAGTTACAGTTCAGGAGGTGCAGGAGACCTGAGGAGGGGGGAAGGGCAGAACCAAGAAGATGTTGTTTGTGAATCAACTGAGTCCTTTTCAGAAGGCTAAACTGCAGTATAGGTGAGTGAAGCACAGATATTTGTAGGGTTTCAATCTGGAAGGAGCAGGGCTGTCCCTGGTAGTGGATGGAGATTACTGTAGGAGGAGGCTTGAAGAGGGACCAATGGGGGAATAGTCAATAGAGGGTTTTGAAAGGGTTTCTGGGAGGAAGGCCTATTTAATAGAGAGAGGGGACGGGGGTGGGCAGAAGGGCCAGAAATATTCCTCAGAGAGCCATATCCAAGTAGCGCTGCAGCCTTTAATTTAAAGTAGGCAGAACGCGCTTTCTTTTTTTTCCCCAAGCCAGATCTATCTTTCAGAACAAATGCTACAGGTGCCAGAAATGCACTGAATTCTAGGTTGAGCAAATGCAAAATTAATTGCAGAATCTCGGTTTAGGCATAAAGCATAGTATAGGTAAGGAGTTATTCATTAAACTACAAGATTGCTAAGGTCTAAGTTTAAATTTAGCGGCGATTACACAGTTCAAAGAAAGCTTTAAAAATAAGCCAATGGCAAAGCACAGTGGTGTCGCCTCAGCCAACTGGAATGCTGGGTTTCAAGCCTGGATATTTCAGCATACCTTTCCTTTAGTTTGGCAGGCAGTCTGAGCATAACGGCCAGCTGCTTCGGTGCTAAGGGCACCGTGGTAGCGAAGGAGCTGCTAGGGAAGCTGGGCAGCCTGGTCAGGGACTCGGCAATCTAAGGGAGGGAGGAAAGGCAGAGAGAGTTAGTTAACAAGATCAGGAGGGATTAAGCAAAAGATTTAATCAGTGGGAGTGGTTGGCGACAAGGGAAACAATGGCTAATGAGAGAAGGTGTAGGGGGGTAGGTCTGGGAAGGGGCTTCCAGCTAGGGGGCATCAAAACTGAGGCACCAGGAGGGAAATGCAGATCAGAGAGGGAGTAAAGTATGAAAGTATATTTCAGGGAGAGATTTAAGGAAAGGATTTTGGTCCAAGAGAAAAAGCAGTAACACAAACAGCAGTAATCTCGGGCCACCGAGCTCGGCAGATCATGACATATTACAGTAATGCTTTAAGAATAATTCCTAACTTAAATTTTATACAGAAGATTTGTTTCACCTAGCTGAAAATATTCCTTAAAGAGCCGTATCCAAGTAGCGCTGTAGCCTTTAATTTTAAGTAGGCAGAAAGTGTTTTCTTTTTTCCAAGCCAGATCTTTCTTTCGGATCTGTTTTAAAAAAAAAAAAGTGCAAATGCTACAGGCATCAGAAATGTACCGAATTTGGAGCAAAAATACCAACAAACACCTGAGGCATTAGGGTTTCCAACCATAATGCCCCACCCTGTAGAGACTGACAAGCATCAGGGTGTGTGATTTGGGGTCCTCGGCCATAATACTCATGCCATTCCTCCTCCATCCCAACCCTGCAGCCAGTGACAGGCATTGAGGTGTGCCTTGGGATCTTTGGCCCTAACGTTCACCCCATTCTCCTCTACTACACCCATCTCAGCTTATTTCCTTATGGAATGAGGTGAGCATAAGGGCCGAAGACCCCAAGGCACATGACAAAACCTGTTGGCGTCTGCAGGGTGGAGTGAGGTGGAATGGCATGATTGTTATGGCAGAGGACTCAAAGGTACCCCCAAATGCCTGTCAGTCTCAGCAGGGTGGGGTGGGGGTTGGCATTAGTTTAATACTTCACTGCCATTCCTATTATGCATCTCCCTAACTCCTGCACTACCAATGCCAATACCAGCAAACCAACATTTAGCATTGACAAATGCCTGTTTTTTGGTGTCTCACTGCCATTCCTATTATGCATCTCCCTAACTCCTGCACTACCAATGCCAATACCAGCAAACCAACATTTAGCATTGACAAATGCCTGTTTTTCGGTGTCTCACTGCCATTCCTATTATGCATCTCCCTAACTCCTGCACTACCAATGCCAATACCAGCAAACCAACATTTAGCATTGACAAATGCCTGTTTTTTGGTGTCTCACTGCCATTCCTATTATGCATCTCCCTAACTCCTACACTACCAATGCCAATACCAGCAAGACAACATTCGGCATTGACAAATGCCTGTTTTTGGTGTCTCACTGGCTCCTTAATTACTCCTTTACTGATCACTATCCATGTGGCTGGATGTCAAGCAAGTTAATTTACTTTGCTGATCTGCAGGGTTTGATGTATCGGCTACTCCAGCCACCTCCAGATACTCCACCATAAGTGACTTTTTTTTCCATTGAGTTAGTTGGAGACTGGTGGTTGTTGGATGATCTGGATTCTGGGAGGAGTAGCCCCGGGAGACCTCGGGAGATATTGATACCTCTGCCTGGACTGGAAACATCTAGTGGCTTCTCTGTTCTTACCAAGGACTTTATGAACTTTCCTCTGGCCGAGCTCATGGACAGTTTTGTGTGTGCTGCCCTTTTGGTGTATACAGGGGCCACTTCAATTGCTGATTCAAGGGGTTCCTGGTGGGTTTTTTTCCCCAGTGACCTCACTTCTGCATCTGGTAATCTACATAAGCTAGCCACTTATCTGCCTGATACAGGATGGGAACTCTTACTTTGACTACCCTGGACTTTCATTTTATACTCGGACTGTAATTCATGTTGTTCTATGTTATTTTGGTTGTTATGTATTCCAGTGGCTCACTTCTGGTCATTACTAGCTGCATGATGTATTGCTAGAGTTACTTTATTGTATCCTTCCCTCTAATTCAATAGTTGGGATGGTTAGCTTTTTTTTCTTGTTGATAGCAGTATGTTTTCTCTCTGAAGGGGCTCATTGTAAGCCACGGTTTGGGTCAACTTTCTATTTCTGATGTAGTGAGCCCTGAACAATTATATAGAGGAGAAAGGTTTTGGACTGGTTTCTATGTGGGGTAGGGGCTAAGGAGCTCTTGAGATGGTTCTTTGAATACAACATGGACCTAGAATTTTTGGGAGTTAGGTCATTTGGACCGGGGTTGGAGAATTGTTGTCTTTTTGGGCTGTTAATTATAAATTTGGTGTTTTCGGTTGGTGGGGGGCTTGGTGGATTATATGGCTGTTTGGACTGGGAAGTGGGTGGGCTCATTTACTTTTTGTCAGGGGGGCCATTAGGGAAGGGTCAGAGCACAGATTATTTTTGGGGTATATCCCATATACTGGGAAGGTTGCCTTTCCCTATTGTACTCGTTTATTTCTTTTATAAACATGGGCTCACACTTTAGGTTTGTTTCCTGGAATACTAAGAGGGTCCAGGACAAACGAAAGAGGGCTGTCATCCTCAAACATTTAAAGAAAGTTAATCCAGGAGTGCTGTTTTCTTCAGGAAACTCATTTACACAGAGAAGATGTATTATATTTCCCTAGGGACTGGACTGGCCAAGCTTTTGGGGCGGGCATTATCAAAAAAAGGAGGGGGGTAGTGGTACTACTTGATAAATTCCTTTTAGTCTGATACATGAACATTGGGATCCTGAAGGTTGCTATTTGTTTTTACATGGGCATCTTGGCTTGACGGAGGTCCTCCTGGATACAGACCCAATTCAGACTCTCCACAGTTTTGGGGGGGATTTTAAATTGCCTAAGACCATATGCTCACCTGTCCATCCTCCTGCGGGGGACTGGAATTTGGTCCTCTAAACAGAATTAGATCATTCAGGTAGTTGTAGGATAGGTCTCTCCCCTGGACAGAGGGGTCTTTGAGAATTCATGCACACCCTGGAGTTGGTAGATCCATGGCGCATTCTTCATCCTACCTCCCGCCACTGTTCCTTCTATTCAATCCCTCACTCTACTTAATCTCACATTGATATTTTCTTAGTTATTAAGAATTTCCTTTCCCAAGTCATGGCCTGTTGCATACAACCCATGGTGATCTCAGACCATGCTCTGGTGATGCTGGATCATATCTTTTTTGGTCTGGAAGACCAGAATAAGATATGGTATCTTAATCCCTTCCTTCTGAAGAATCCAGAAACTAGAGAGGCTATTCAGAAATACCTCATCAATTTTCTACATGTTAATAAAGACTCGGTGGAGGCCCTAGATTTTCTTTAGGCAGCATTAAAATGTGCAGTCAGGGGTGAATGTATTAGATTAGCCTCCACAGCAAAGAAGTGCCGCACGCATACATTGGCTAGTCTCCTATCCTAGATATATACATTGGAGCATTCCTTTCCTCTTGATCTGATGAGGACACCTGGGCCCATCTGAACTATTTGCAGTGCACAATATTATGAGATCCAACAGAAAAAGCAGATTTTGCCCTGCAATGTACCAGGATGTGTTACATAGAAACTGGAGAAAAAGCTGGGAAACTTTTAGCTCTCTATCTGAAACAGATGAACTCACTCACAACTACAGTATATCCAGCCTCCAACCCACACCTGATGACCCTATCCTTATTCACCCACAGGACATTGTGGGGCCTTCCAGAAATATTATAACACCTTATATAGTTTCTCCATTCCTTATGCAGAGGATTGACGCTTACTTAGACCCACTTGAACTCCCCACCCTCTCATTCCAACAACAAGATCTCCTGAAAGCCCCTTTAATGGTTCAGAAAGTCCAGCAGGTAATTGAGCATCTTCCAAAGGACAAAGCTCCAGGACCGGACGACTTCCTTAACTTTTTTTACATCACTTACATTGATATTTTAGCCCCCTTCCTAATTCGACTTTTTAATTATCTTCTTTCTGCAGCCCTTACTGATCTCTCTCTTACCCAGACTTGGATCTCCCTTATACTTAAACCCGGGAAAAATGAGCTCCTTCCAAGTAGCTACCATCTAATCTCCCTACTGAATTCCAATCTCAAAACTTTGTCTAAGGTACTTTCCAAATGGCTGCTCCAAGTTTGGAGCAGTCTTATTTCCCCAGAACAGGTTGGCTTTATGGCTGGGCATCACTCCAGTGATCATGTGAGGAAGCTGCTATATACCTTATTTTCTTGTCTGGGGAGGGCAGCACATCAGCATTACTGGTCTCCCTAGACACAGAAAAGCTTCTGATAGGGTTTCTTAGCACTTCTTGTTTGCCATCTTATGGAAGTTCAGATTCCCAGATACATTCTGTAATTGGTTAAAGATTTTGTACTGCAACCCAACTGCTAGAATCAGATGCAATGGTGTTTCCTCAGACCCTGCTTTATTACAGTGATGCACCAGACAGGGCTGGCCGCTCTCCCCTTTTTTATTTCATTTGAACCTGGAAACCCCTCCTCCACAAAATTTGACAACATCCAGATATCCATGGGATATGGGGGGGGGTCTAGGTACAAATTATTGGCTTAGGCAGACAGCCTTCTCCTACATCTTGAATCCCCTGAATCGTTGCTTCCTGTGGCTTTAGAGGAAATCCAAAACTTTTCTGCAGTGGCTGGATATAAGTTAAATTTGGAGAAAACCGAAGTTTTGCCCTTAAATAGTCATGCACCCAAACAGTGGATACTGGACATGACCTCTCTTGGCAACCCCTGGCCATTATCAAATCAAATCAAAATCTTTATTTATCCAGGCGAACATCATTGAGCGAGCTCATTTACAAGATGGACCTGGTTAGCTCCAGGTCAAATGGTACAATGCATACAGAGATATTTACAATAGAGCCAAATAACACAAGTAAAAAACAATTATTCTAACTAATGCAAGTAAATACTCAATATTACATCAGCCATATCAGTTCAGAGTGCTTATGTAATATTTAAGGAGGACATAAGATGAGGCTTAGTAGGAACTTCAGTAGGTAGAAGTGATCGGCCACTCGTGTAGGGAGCTGATGCAAGCCCAGAATTTCAAAAGTAGTGTGATCACACAGTATCCCTATATGTAACACTCTAAACAGAAGGGTATGGGTCTAACTTTTTGGACTTGTGTAAGTAACTAGTATTGATTCTGTTTTTGGGGTGGACTTTTCTTAGTTTTAACTTTAATTTGCCAGGGAGGAACTGTAGCTGCAAGATATTTGCAGTCATTTGTGACTAGAGCTGTTACTTAGCCTTTGTGAAATAGGTGTCTGTTAAGGGGAGGAGCTGAAAGGGGCCTAGTTGAAGTGAGGATTTAAAACAGGAATTGTTTGTGGTCTCTGTCTGCTGAGACTGAGACACAGAGAGTGAGAGAGCAGCCACAGCTTCCTTGAATCAAGGAGGTTGTATTCTAGACTACACTGAACTGAACTATTACTTTTTGAACGTGTGTAAGTAACTAGTATTGATTCTGTTTTGAGGGTGGACTTTTCTTAGTTTTAACTTTAATTTGCCAGGGAGGAACTGTAGGGAGATATTTGCAGTCATTTGTGACTAAACCTGTTGCTTAGCATTTTGTGAAATAGGTGTCTGAAAGGAAGGAAGGCACTCCCCCAGGGTGGAGGGTAAGAGTTGTAGGTGATTGTTTCTGGACAGCATGACTGGGATGTCAACATACTAGGGTACACAGTCTACAGGAGGGACAGGGAGGGAAGAAGAGGAGGAGCAGCTCTCTATGTAAGGGAAGGGATCGAAGTAATAGAACTAAAGGGTAAACAGGGAGGAGAGGCACTGTGGGTCACCCTGAAAACTGGAAATGGCTCCACAATCTGCACAGGGGTTGTATACAGACCCCCCCCATCTCAGGGGGAGGAAATGGACAAGAAAATGATAGAAGGCATCCTTGGGATGGCAGAGAAATGGGAGATATTGCTGTTGGAGGACCTGAATATGCCAGATGTTGACTGGAGCACCTTTGCTGCAGCCACATCCAAGAGCAGGGCCATTCTCAATGCCCTACAGGGGGCATGCCTCAGACAGCTAGTTTTGGAACCCACTCAGGAGAGAGCATTCTTAGACCTGGTACTCTCAAATGGGGATGGAGAGAAGATCTCTGATCTTGAAGTGGGTAGCCATCTGGGAACAAGTGACCACCAAACAATGTGGTTCACTATTAATTTAGCTGTAGATTCAAGCCACACAAAAGCGAAGGTACTGGACTTCAGGAGGGTGGATTTTGTCAAAATGGGAGAGTGTCTCAGAAAAGCACTAGCAAACAGGCAAGAAGGTGGCGTGGAGCAACAATGGGGAAACATCAAAACTGCCATCACAGAGGCAACAAGCCTTTGTATGAAGCAAATAAACAAATCAAAATGAAAGAAAAAACCACTATGGTTCTCAAAAGAAATGGCGGGGAAGGTAAGGGAGAAAAAGATAGCATTCAGGAAGTATAAGGAAACACAGAAGGAGCAGGACAGAAAACTGTACCAGTTAAAGCAGAAGGAAGCAGGGAATGCAGTCAAAATAGCAAAGGCCCAAACTGAGGAAAAGATAGCCAACTCGGTTAAGAAGGGGGTTAAAACCTTTTATAGGTACATTAGGGAGCAAAGAAAGACTAAGGCAGGGATACTGAGGCTGAACAAAGAGGAAGGGGTTGGGCAGAGAGCAACAGTGAAAAAGCAGGGATACTGAATGAATACTTCTGCTCAGTATTCACAATGGAAAAGCAGCGGAAAATACCTAATCTGGTCAATAGAAGCACTCTGGATAGTGGGGCTAATATTAGTCCTTTCACAGAAGAAAGGGTTCTGAAAGAACTCTTAATACTGAAGGTGGATAAAGCAATGGGGCCTTTTGGGATTCACCCGAGAATTCTAAAAGAACTAAGGGAAGAACTAGTAACACCACTGACTACCCTTTTTAATAAATCATGGGAGGATGGTATGGTACCTGAGGACTGGAGGAGGGCAGATGTGATTCCCCTTCACAAAAGTGGGAGCAAGACAGAGTCAGGACACTACAGATCTGTCAGTTTGACCTCAGTGGTAGGGAAAATGATGGAATCACTTCTGACGGCAAGAACTGTTGAGTTCCTAGAGGTCAGTGGGGAACAGGACCCAAGGCAGCATGGATTCACAGCGGGAAGGTCATGTCAGACAAATCTAATTGATTTTCTTGACTGGGTGACCAAAGCAGTAGTCCAGGGAGGGGCTGTGGACATGGTATACCTAGACTTTAGCAAGGCATTTGACACAGTCTCGCACAAAAGATTAATAAACAAATTAGCCAGTCTGGGAGTGGATCCCAGGGTGGTAGCCTGGGTAAAACACTGGTTGGATAACAGGGCACAGCGGGTAATAGTAAATGGAGTCCACAATAAAGAAAGGATGGTTACTAGTGGTGTACCACAGGGGTCAGTACTGGGGCTGGCCCTTTTTAATGTCTTTATAAGTGACATTGCAGAGGGACTGGAAGGGAAAGTATGTCTCTTTGCAGATGACACAAAGATCTGCAACAGGGCTGATACACAAGGTGGGGTGGAAAGGATGAAAAGGGACTTGGCAAGGTTGGAGGAATGGTCAAATGTATGGCAGCTTAGATTCAATGCAAAGAAGTGCAAAGTAATGCACCTGAGAAACAAAAATCCAGGGGAAGAGTACACAATGGGGGGTGAGATACTGACAACAACAAAAATGGAAAGGGACCTGGGGGAGTAGTCATATCAGACGTCCTAAAGGTGGGCCAGCAATGTGAGAAGGCAGTAAGGAGGGCTGGGGGGATACTGGGATGCATAGGGAGAGGCATCATCAGTAGAAAACAAAAAGTTGTTGGTCCTCTGTACAGACAGTTGATAAGACCACATCTGGGGTACTGTGTACAGTTCTGGAGACCCCATCTCTGCAAAGACAGACAGGGTGGAGGCTGTCCAGAGGAGGGCAACCAAAATGATGCAGGGTCTGCACAAGAAGATATATGAAGAAAGACTAAAGGAACTTAAGATGTATAGCCTTGAGGAAAAGAGGGAAAGGGGGTACGTGATAGAAACGTTCAAATACCTCAAGGGAATCAACAAAGTCCAAGAGGGTAGCATCTTTCAGAAAAAAAGATGTGCAAGAACAAGGGGGCACAATTTGAAGACAGAGGGGGGACAGCTCAGAGGTACTGTGAGGAAATATTTCTTTACAGAAAGGGTTGTGGATACATGGAACAGCCTTCCTGAGGAGGTCATAGAGTCAAAAACAATGGGGGAATTCCAGAATGCATGGGACAGACATAAGTCAATTCTAGTGGGGGGTTGGAGGAAGTAGGCTGTTGGTTAAAGGAAAACTACACCAAAAACTTGAAAAAATATATGTTGTGCAGAGTGTTTTAATTTGTATGTGAAGTTCTAGTGTTTCCTTCCCTCTGACTGGTATTAGGAGTTTTTCCTAAATTCGCCTGCTAACTTTATACTAGTTTACTAGACCCCTGAGGGATCTTCATACCTGATAGCTTAATTGTATTTCTTGTTCCCACAGTGCATCTTGTCTCATGTGACTGTGATGTAAGAGAGACCCAACATTCAGCACACACATGCCAAACAAACTAAATATCTTGAAAGCTTTACAAGCTGCACAAAAATTACCAGCAGCAAAGTTTTTCAGGACAGTAAAACCTTGACGATGAGGGTGGTCATCAAGCGAATTCTACAGATTTTAAAATATAGCCATCACTACTGTTGTGAACTGATTGTAAAGCAATGCTTTCTGATGGATTTATGGTCTCTGCTACATCACCATCACATGAAACAAGGTGCATTGTAGGACAAAGAAATACAATTAAGCTGTTTCATATTGAGATCTCCAGGGCTCGTAAAACTACCCTAAAGCTAGCAGGCTAATTTAGGAAAAAACTCTTCTTAGCAGACAGAGGGAAGGACACACAACAACTTAACATACAAATCAAAACACTCTGCACAACATATGTTTTTGCAAGTTTTGGGTGGACATTTCCTTTAACTAGGATCTGCAGCTTATCCCTTGGGTAGGGAAATGGGCAGACTAAGTGGGCCAAGTGGTCCTTATCTGCTGTGAAATTCTATGTTTCTATGTTAACAGTCAAGGAGAAAAGTAATTACAGCTCTTTTTTGGCAAATTTCGGCATGGAAATCAGATTTATGCTTGGTTTAGAATGGACACAGAAGCAGACTGCAGGAACCAACCAGAAACCAACACCAAAGAGCACTCATGTTCCAATTGGATGGCTGCTAATGCCATGCTTTGCTAATGGAAAGTCTTAGCTTAGAGTCTCAGGTGGTGGTAGAGGCAGCACTGACTGCCTGGTGCCTGGGTTTCCCATGCCCATGGGCAGGGAGCCCGTGGAGAGCATATCCTTGGCAAGGGATGGAGGAAGGGGTCAATATTAAGTACTGGAACAAGGACAATGGAACATCTGAACCAGCAGGAGGACCGAAACAACAGGACAACAGAATTGGGTATTCCTTGACACCTGAAGACTGGCCCAACCACAGAAATTCAGAAAGTGTAATCAAACAGAGTCCCAACTCTTAACACTCTATACAGAAAAAAATAGAGGTCAAAACTGTTAGGCAATAAGTAAGTACAGCTCTTTTTTGTGCAAGTTTTAGACAGAAAATCAGACTTTAGCTTAGTATTGAGGGAGACACAGGAGCAGACTGCAGGAGCCAATCAGATGCCAGAGCAGAAAAGCGCTCACGTTCTAATTGGGTATCGGCAAAGCAGCACCTCGCTAGTGAGTAGTTTGGTCTAGGTGTCTCAGGCGGCAGCTATGGAAGTGACAACTGCCTAGTATCCACATTTGTCCTGCCTGAGGGGTGGGGAGCCCCTGAAGGGCTAGTCTACAGCAGGAAAGAGAGTTAGGGGACAGAGGAAAGAGATAGTAAGGGTGTGATGCAGTGAAAAGGGATTATGAAGATGAAATCGGGCAGTTAAATGGTACAGGGTAGGGGAATAAGAGCCACAGAATAAGCAATATGTGAGACAATAACCCTACAGGGGTTTCTAGAGGGGGAAAAACATTTAAGGCATAAGACACTCACAGAATTGAGGTCACCAAAGGTTACAAGTGACCATAAATTCAACTACGCTTAGAGGGCAGCAGCCTGATGCTGCAGACTAAAATTAGGGGCTGGGGTAGCAATTGCATGGCTCACGCACATACCAAGCATATAGAGATTTAAAGGCATTCATACTGTGAAGGCAACTTAATTTCAATAATTTTTATACTTTGTTCCATAATGTTGGCAACAGGAAACTAATGGCCACTCTGCCATAGCGAGAGCAAGCCTTGGGGATACATAATGTGATGTAGGATGCGCTTCTTAGGGTATACATTCCTGGCTCACTTAGTGGGAGACAGTTTATTATAGATTGTGAAAGCCGCTTCAAGAAGACTCCGTATGTCCAAAGGACTGCGTGTCTATTATGCCTAAACATAAGAGAGGACCAACCTATGGCTTTGTATAAGGAACAATGATGGGTAGAGATGGGAAGACCAGTAATAAACCAGATGGCCATGTGGTAAAGCGTATCCAATTTTGCAAGCAAGGCTTTGGGACATTGACTATAAAAGAAATCTGCATAACTGATCAGTGAAAGAAAAGTAGTTTGGACAAGGCATACTTTTGCATCTCTAGTGAGAAACTGATTAATTCTAAAGAATAGCCTCAGCCTCTGCCTTAACTTCTTTACAAGGTCCTTGACGTGCTCAGTGAATGATAGATTATGGTCTAACCACACACCTAGGTATTTAAACTTTGAGACAAACTCTAGTTTCTCTCCAAGCATTGTGGTAATCTGAGGTAGTGCTCCCGGGCTGGCCAGATTAATCACATGGCTACAGGGCAAGAACAACATTGCTTTTGTTTTGTTAGCATTAAGAAGTTTTTTATGGGGGAGCTGGTTCTGGATCTGGTTAAATTCCTCCTGGAGGTCAGCACAAGCAGCTTCAGGTGTTGGACGATGTATATATACAACCGTGTCATTAGCAAACAGGTACAGTATATGTTGGCCTTGTTAATACTCTCATCAATGTTATTAACATAGATAGCAAATAGTAAGGTACCAAATATGGATCCTTGCAGTACTCCCCTCAGTAGAGGTTTGAGTGGGGATAGCTCACCCTCTGCCTTAATTTGCTGATGCCGTCCTACAAGGTAATGAGTAAATCACTGCAAAGAAACTGAGTCCAGGCCTATACTCTTCAGAGAAGAGAGAAGCAGGCTATGATCCACTGTATCAAAAGCCTTACTAAGGTCTAGAAATACAGCACAGACAAAGTTTCTGCTGTCCAGTTCTCTGTACCAATCATTTGTTACTTTGACAAGGGCCAAAATAGTGCTGTGTTTAGTTCTAAAGTCAGATTGCATAGGGTTTAGTAGGTTATTGGATTCAAGGTAATCCCTTAGTTGGTTGCTGACAATCTTTCCAGAAGTTTCAATAAAGTCGGGAGGAGGGAAATTGGTCTATAATTGTTAAGGTCACAGGGATCCCCTGATTTAAACAAGGGGACGACATGAGCAATTTTCCAGATCTCTGGAATAAGCACATGGGACAATGATAAGTTAAATAAGTGGGTGATAGGAATAGCTAGGACATGATAGGCGATTTTAAGGAAATAAGGATCCAAAGAATCAGCACCAGCACTTTTCTTAATATCCAATTGGAACATGAGGTCATCAAAGTCTTTCAGAGAGACCGGGTGGAATGAGAAGCCAGATACCAGGGCAGGAGAGTCTGAGCATGGGACGCTTAATTGGGTGTGGACCAGAGATGCAGGGGAATTGTCGAAAGCTAGATCAGCTGTGGCAAAATTATTTTTAAATGCATCTAGGATTCCCGGTTTATCACTGATAGTAGTACTCCCAGTTGTAATCTTAGGTGGCAAGGAATTACCAGGCATATATCCGGTCATGTCCTTGATTGTCCTCCAGAATTTGGAGGAGCTCTTTGCTACAGAATCCAATTCATTAAGATAAAATGCTGCTTTAACATCCCTGACCATTTTCATACAAGCATTGTGTGCCCTTCTGAATTGACACCAGTCTGAGTCCAGCTTAGTCTGGCAAGCTTTTTTCCACAACTTATCACCACCAAGCAATGCAGCTTTCAGCTCGGCAGAGAACCAATGACATGTTTTGTTTTTTACATACATTTTTACCATAGGTGCATACATATTTAGGGCCCCAACAAGTATATCCTGGAAAATATCATATGCTGAGTTAACTGTGTTAGCTAAGTAGAAGTCTTGCAAACGTGGCGAGTGTTCCAACTCATAGACATAGGCAGCCACATCAAAGTTACAATGGGATCTTTAAATTTAGCTGTAGGTCCTGTATGATGCAGTGATCTGACCACAGCAATGAAGCAATGGTTACTGACATCAGCAAAGAAGGTTCCAGCATGTGAGAAGAGATGAGGCTTATCAACTAAAATAACATCCAGTGGTGTGCTGTTGCTCATGTTTTTTTTGTTTGGATGTGTGGGTTTATGAATTAGTTGCACCAACCCACAGGAATCACAGAAAGTGTTTAAGGGTGCAGCAGTCATCGATAACCAGTCAAAATTAAATTCCCCTAGAATGATAGTTTTAAGGTTCTCTTTCTTCATAATAGAGCCAAGATGTGTAAGAAGGAGTGTACCAGCAGATGGGGGTCTATAGCAACCAATCACTCTGAGGGCAAGGGAAGTAGATAAATCCATCTTCAGGGTCAAACACTCAAATTCATTTTTGACAGAAGTAGAATCCAGGCAGGACATTGTAAACCTTTCCTTAACATACACCACCATACTACCTCCCCTAGTAGGCCTGTCCATTCTGAATAACTGGTAGGAAGGAATACTAATCTCCCTGTCCTGAGAGATTGGCCTCAGCCAAGATTTGGAGATTACCAGAATATCTGGCTGAGGATGGCTGACCCATGCCTGAATCATTGAGCACTTTTTTAGGAGGCTGCAGACATTAACATGCCAGAAACTCATGCCTAAAAGACAAGCAGCATCCAAAGGGGATGTAATGGTAGCAATATGACCAGGGTTTAGCTCAATGTTACCCGAGCATAACTGTAATAGAAGTAATATCTTTGATAGGGCGGTGATAGTTAGTTTAAGAATCCTGGTCCTAATATATCTATAAGGCTTGCCAGGTTGGGTAAGCCAATCACCACCCCTGAAGGTGTACCGCCAGTGAGCCAGTATTGAGAATGGGAACAGGTGAACATACACCACCCTATCATGGTTCTTCGGGTGTTGCCAGCCATCCCCAGAGGAAAATGGGGGAGTATAGACAAGCTCAGTTGGAAGGGTACTTATTTGAGGATCCATATCCCTAGATCTGTCTTGGAGGTCACCAAATAGAACTTTTCATCCCTCCTCTTGACTATTAAAGTAGACTTAAAGAGTTGGATGGACCTCCCCATATCACTCTGGGGTAAAGTTAATATTATTAAGATGAACATTTTGCCCCATATCCTGTACCCCTTGGACATGCTTGGCCTCTTTCTCTCCAGAGCTTGGTTAGCCCACCTTCAGAGCTTGTTATCAGGCTTCCTGTGGAGAAAGGGGGTGCCCAATGAGCATACTTTAAATTGACTCTTCCCAGGGAGAAAGGGGGCTTATGCCTACTGAATGTTTTCTTATTGTGTATTACATAGCACTAAACATTTTAAATGGGCCCATCTACCAGCTTCCTCCATGAATCCAGTTTACTATCCCATGTGGCTTTCATTGGAAGCCCAACTGTGTCTCAAATATGGGTTACAATTGTTGAGTCTGATGTATCTTAAACCCTCTACCCTACCTTTACAGTTACGCAATACTCCTTTAATGTGGTCAGTCAAGGCACTTAAACAGCTTTGTTTGTACCTTAGGGTGGACTGGAACAAGGATCTATCATGGCCAGCACTGGGTAATCCTAATACATGAATATCTAACCACCCTATACTGTACCAGTTAATGCTTGTTACCCCATTGTGACATGTATCCCTGGAAGCTCTATTAGCTGATGGTAAGGTATGCTCATCTGGTTTGATACAGCAACATTTTTCTCTTGTGGCCTACCACCCATTTAAACATATTCAGCTCTCCAGAGCTCTTTCCAGTTTTTTGGGTCCACCTACTTGAACTATTCAACTCAACCCCTTTCTCTCTGAATGTAGGCGGCTTGTTGAGCAACCCCACCCCATTTCTAGTTTTTATAATTGGTATCAGACTAAAGACCCTGGTAGTCCACAGGGGTCTTGCTTCTATTGGCAGCAGGCATTGAATTTGCATCTGGACCCCCAGATCCGGCAATTACTTTAGAAGAGGCTTTACAAATATATCAAGCAAGATCGTTACCGTTTTACACAATTTTGCATCTTTACATGATATGTATTACACACCTCAAAGGCTGTGCAGAATGGGGTGGAAAGCCTTGGCAGGGTGCTCCTGCTGTGGTTCTGGAGTAGGTTCCCTCCTGCATGTTCTCTGGGAATGTTCTAAGGTGACCCCTTTCTGGTCCACTATTCGCAACTCTCTGGACCCCTGGTTGGGATTAGATTCATTTTTTACCCCTCAGGTTTGTCTTTTGGGGCACTTTCCTGAGGAACCTGTTGGCCTTCATAAGTCTTATATTGTCTTAATCTCAGTTACTGCCAAGTTGGTAATTCTCTGCCATTGGCTTGATGATGCTATTCCCTCATGTAGAGAGTGGCACCAGGAAATATTACAAGCACTATCCCTCAAGAAACATATTGCCTTCCATCAGGACAGGCTTCAGAGGTTTATGGACCACTGGGGGCACTTAGAAGCATTGTTGCCTCCTTAGGTGGTCCCTATGGCTGGAGTCTTTAGGGATGGGGGCTTCCCCCCTTCCACTACATAGTGAGTCATCTATACCTCTTTCTTATTTTTAGATGTTAAATCCTCATGCCTCTGTGCTCCAGGGGTGTGGGTGGGATTCTTCTGAGGGGTTGGTTTCATGTATGTTGTATTATAGCCATGTTGGATTGCTTATTGTTTTTTGCATTTTTGTATTTGTGTTTTTGCTATTTACTATTGTTGTATTGTGTAATTTTTGAAAACCCCAATAAAGTATGTTAATTAGAAAAAAAAAAGAAATAGAGGGTGGAACAGATAGCTAAGACAAAGATTTAAAGAAGAGAACCCACTGAGACTTTTTTGAAATTTGTTAACTGATGGAGATCTATTAAAGCTCTCTGTATTATCAAAATCCTGCTAAATATTTTGGAATGCAATGACAGGAAAGGTATTTCTTGTATAAAGTACAGTGCCATCAGAATATAAATACACAGAAGAACTAGCAGACGCTTTAGGCAAAATGTTAGTATGCATTCAGGAAAGAAGAGACCCAAGGATTGAGCCCTGAAAGACATTGCTTTTTTTAAGAACAGCAAACTCATAAGTAAAATTAGCAGCATGAACAAGTTGCACTCTATTATAAAAATAAGAGGAAAACCAAACAAGAAAATGATAGTTTTAGCAACAACCAGAAAGTTTAAAAACAAATATATATTGTGGTCGACTACGTTGAAGGCATTAGTAAGGTTTACAAATATGACTGGAGTCAACTGTGTAGTTTCAAAGGAAATATGAGTTTCCATCCTAGCATGGGAGACCATATGACAGGTATTATGACCAGAAAAAATCCAGATGGCGAAGGAGAGAGTAAATTACTGAATAAAAAGAAAGAAAAGAGTTGTTTACAAACAAGTATTTCAAACAATTTTGCCAGACACGTAGTATTGAAAGAATCTAAAAAGAATCTTGGGAAGAACCTCCTTTAAAAATGGGGATTATGTAGACAGATTTCCAAACTTGGGGGAAATTAGAATTCTGTGAGGAGAAATTGAATTTAAAAGTAAGATATTTTCCAATGACAGGATCGCCAGTTTTTAGAAAAAAAAGGATCAAGGAAATTAAAACCTGGGCCAGCAGAGCATCTGCTTGGGGTTCCAGAGATCGCAGGTTCAAACTCAACTGCAGTAGAGCCAAATACTCACTCTGTGATCTTGGGCAGGTTACTTAACTTCCCAGTGCTCCAGTCCACCCAGCTGTGGAAATGGGTAGAAGCAGGATATCTCTGGGAAATGAGATGTCATATCCCAGCTGGGCTATCCAGGGTGAATTAATTAAAAAAAATAAAAGAACTCAATTTAATAAACTACATAAAGATTTAAAAAAAAAATAAAAGAACTCAATAAAACATGTATTCATAATAAGAGACACCTACCCTTGCTGCAGAATGCATTTGGTTTTCTAGCTAAGCATGCTACTAGGGCAATATTTGGGTACTGGATGAATATAGCACTACAATAACAGTGCAGAAAGAACAGTACTGTGGAAAGTGAGAAAGGAATTAGAGTGACAGGAGTTTAATAGTGGTAGGGATTACTGCTACCCGTCATTCTATGCTGCAAGAAAGAAAGGGTGAAGTAGCTGTGTGGTTGGGTGTCTGGCTGAGCCACTCCTGTGGTGGAGTGGCTAGGGCACCAACTCACAGCAGGAATGGAGATCTGGGACAATGGTTCGATCCTCCCAGGTCTCCAGTTATTACAACTTTTGTGCATGTTTTTTTTTTTTTTAAGAATTTTATTCCCTCTGAGTTTCTCCACTTCCCTGAAGTCCACACCCCCTCAGAGTATGTTATCTTTAGTCTGAGGAGTTTGAGATGCAGGGGGCTGAGACCCCTACAAAAAACAAACAGCCATCTGAGCGCTGTTTTTGGTGGGGTCGGTACTTTTCCCAAACGTTGTTTTTGCGTATGCTGTACTCTATGCAGTATTCATAGCTGTGCTGTTTTTTACTTGACCCCCTACCAAATATTTATTTATTTATTTCAGTACTCGGAAACCATTTGAGCACAGAGCTTTTTACATAGGTTGCACATCAGGACATTTCAGTACAACAGATAGGTGAAAATTATACAAAGGATTGCAGAAATACAAAGGTAAACAAACTGGATTATATATCAAGCACAGTACAGGTCACAGGAAAACAGACAATTTACTGTACCCAATGGTGAAACCAGTCAGTTGTCAGCAAACAAGAGGTTGTTTGAAGCGTTGCTAAGTGCTAAAGAAACAAGCATTTGTCAGTGCCGAATGTTGCTTGCTTGTATGTGCTGTTTAGGTGTTTGGAAGTGATAGTTCCATGCCTTCTTCCCAAGACATCTACTGTGTCTTTCCGTTCAGTATTCAGAGAAGAGTCGGAGGGGCAAGGGCCACAGCAGTACAGCAGTTGCCAAGGGGGTGAAGAGGTGGACAATAGTCCATTCAAAGGCAAAAGCATTCTGCAGGAGCTCACTAAATTGAAGGTGGACAAAGCAATGGAACCAGATGGCATACGCCCAAGGATATTAACAGAACTGTGAAGGGAGATAGCAGTACCTCTGGCAGCCATGTTCACTGAGTCATTCAACATTAGTGAATTGGAGGAGGGCACATGTGGTCCCTCTACACAAGTCTGGCAGCAGGGAGGAGACAGGGAAAAATAGGCCATTCAGCCTCACCTCAGTAGTAGGGAAGATCATGGAGACATTGCTTAAAGAAAGGATAGTGGGGCATCTAGATGCCATCGGAGACCAGGACCATAGACAACACGGATCCACAGTGGGGACATCATGTCAGATAAATCTGGTTGATTTCTGTGACTGGGTGACAAAGGAAGTGAATCAGGGTGGTAGAGTGGAGAACGCTGACCTTGATTTCAGCAAAGCCTTTGACACCATCCCATATAGGAGGCTGATAAACTAGCTGGGTAGGCTGGGCATGGGGGAAAGGGTGGTAAACTGGGTTAGAAACTGGCTAACAGACAGGAGGTAGAGAGTGGTGGCTAATGGTGTGCAGTCTAGGGAGAGGGGGCGACCAGTAGGGTGCTGCAGGGAACGGTCCTGGGGCCAGTTCTGTTCAATGTCTTCATTAGTAATATTGCAGAACGTCTGAAGGGAATTTGTTCACCAAATTTTCAACATAGCCATTTTAAGATCTCTGTTCATGAACAGTGTCACAGTGATTTTCTTAAACTGTCCCAAACATTGACTGCACACACCTAATGCGCCATTGTGCACTACATGCACTGAAACACATTTTGGGTGACATGTGAAAAATGACAGCTGTACTGCTCATAAGGAGGTGTGGTAAAATGGCAATGTTGAAAATCTGAGTGCAAATATAAAAAATGTGTGAACTTACGAGCGTGTGTAGGAACTGCGCAACACATGCCCATAAAACAGTAATTTTTAGGAATTTTTATACAAAATTTTCAACATAGCCATTTTAAGGCCTCTGCTCATGAACAGTGTCACTGTGATTTTCTTAATCTGTCCCAAACATTGATTGCACACACCGACTGCGCCATTGAGCGCTACATGCATGGAAACACGTTTTGGGCAAGATGTGAAAAATGACAGCTATACTGCTCATAAGGAGGTGTGGTAAAATGGAAATGTTGAAAATCTGGAGTGTAAATATTGAAAATTCGTGAACTTACGAGCGTGTGTAGGAACTGCGCAAAGCACGCTCAGAAAACAGTCATTTTTAGGAATTTTTTCACCAAATTTTCAACATAGCCATTTTAAGACATCTGCTCATGAACAGTATCACTGTGATTTTCTTAATGTGTCCCATACATTGATTTCACACACCACTGCGCCATAGTGCGCTACATGGGTGGACACACGTTTTGGGTGAGATGTGAAAAATGACAGCTATACTGCTCATAAGGAGGTGTGGTAAAATATCAATATTGAAAATCTGTAGTGAAAATATTGAAAATTCACAAACTTACGAGCGTGCGTAGGAACTGCGCAACGCACGCTCGTAAAAGTCATTTTTAGGAATTTTTCACCAAATTTCTACTTATAGCCATTTTAAGACCTCTGCTCATGAACAGTGTCACTGTGATTTTCTTACTGTGTCCCATACATTGATTTTGTACACCACTGCGCCCATTGCAAGCGCCACTCATGGAAACACGCTTTTGGGTGAGATGTAAACATGACAGCTGTACTGCTCAAAAGGAGTTGAGGTAAAATGGTAATGTTGAAAATCTGGAGTGAAAATATTGAAAATTCGTGAACTTACTGAGTAATAGTAGAACTGCGCCAACATAAAACAGTATTTTAGGACTTTTCTGCATTTTCAACATACACTTTTTGAGAGCCCACCTTATGAACACTGGCAGTGTCGCTTCATTAATTGGTCCTGAAAGGTGATTTCACGCAGTGACCATGAAATCACCCTTTGGGTCCATTAACGCCATGATAGTGCAAGAATTCATGAGAGGGTCCCAAAAACCCATGTTTAAAATTTGGGCCAAAATTCCCAAAATGCCTGAGATATGCAACAAAGTTGAAAACCCTATCTGTCCCATTATACAGCTTACCGGCATTTCCTCAGTTCGTGGTCAGCTTTGAAGAGTGCAGGCGTGTTCCGGTCCACTGAAGAGGCCGGGCTCGAGCTCTGAAGGTAAGTATGGGGTGGGAGGCAGGGTGCACAGTGGGTGGGTGCTGGTTGTGGGAGGGGGCAGGGAGAAGTGCTGAGGGACAGTTTTTGTATTTACAGGTTTTTTAATAAGACAACGAGGGGCGTTGCCCACGCTGGGTGGGCTCCCAAGCGTGTGGCCTGAAATGCTGTTGGGGGGCTGGAGCCAATGGGGATTAGGCACCTGTCGGCTATAAAACATTTTGCCATGCTGGGTGGGCTCCAGCGTGGCACCTGGATGCTTTGGGGGGGTGTGGAGCCGATGAGGGATTGGGCACCCCCGTCGGCCATACAGTGTGGGGGGAGGGGGAAGGCACTTGAGCACGCGGGTGTGTGTGTGGAGGGGGGAGCTCTGCTCACTGAAGCGGAGTGCTCCCTTTCAACTATACGACCACTGCATTTTCAACTGCTGTCATAGAGAGCTGCAGCAATGATTGGGGAACTGGGGCCGCACCTGCAAACACACTGACTGCATTGGAAGATGGCTGCCACACCTCAAAAGCTTCCGGATGATGGCACTATGTTTCTTGCACAATAAATTACAAGCCAACAAAAAAAGAAAAAAAGGGGTAAAGGGAGGAGCCAAGTGCAATGTGCAAAGGAGAGAGCATAATATCAGTACAGCAGTAGGGACTGTGGGGAGGTGACTAGATTGGAGGCAGAGGGAGAGGGTGCTAGGTGTGTGGGGGGGAGCAGGAGGGCCTACTCAGGAGAGAGAGGGAAGGGTTGAGGGGGCAGGGGATGGAAGTAATGATGGGGGTGGAAAGGTGGTGCTAGCAATGGCAGGCACATTAAGATTCACGTATCATAAGGAGCATCAAGTTCATTTTGAAAATACCCAGCGTGGGCAGGTGTGCAATGTTCTCCTGGAGGGAGTTGAACCACAGTAGTGCACGGTAAGCAAAGGACCTTTGTCCTTGAGATGTTTGACATTTTGGAGTTAGGAAGGACTGGTGTTCAGAGTTACGGGTGTGCCATGGATTATTGCTGTGAACCAGAGGTTGTTGGACCCCTGGCAGTAGCTGACCAAGGCATATCTTTTGGGCCAGAAGGCAGGATTAATATTTTAGTCAGCCATTGATCGTGAGTCAGTGTGCCCTGGCATAGAGATCACAGGTGTGAGGCAGTTGATGCGCACCTAAGGTGAGCTGGCAGGCTTTGTTGAGTGCAGTTTTTATGTGCTGGAGAGCAGTATCTGTGGCAGAACCATATATGCAGCCCGTAGTCCACCAAGGAACCCACAGAACTGTGAACAGCTATGCTGAGGGCTTCAGGAGAGAGGGTATGCTTATGGCGATAAAGTAGCCCTATGTGTGCTTGTTGATACATTGGCAGTTGTCACGTGGAGTAGGATAGCAGTTGGTAGTGATACCGAGATATTTAAAGTGCTGAACAAGTTCAAGGGAAACCCCGCCACTATTGCATAATGATAGTGGGTGGGTTTTGTGTTTTTTTAGAGAGCTGGAAAACAGCATATTTTAGTTTTCTTGTAGTTCATTATCAGTTTATGATCTCTGAATCATGTCTCTACACTGGTGAAGTCACTCTGTAGTTGCTGCTCAAGGACACTGGGGTCTGAGCCATTTGAGAAGACAACCGCATCATCTGCATAAAGGAGGATGTGTCCTTGACTGGCTTTGGGGATGCAATTCAAGAATAAGCTGAATAGGAGTGGTACTAACTTCAAGGTATAAATTGCTTTTAAAGCCTCACCTTTTTCTTTGACAGATCCTCTGCCTCTTGAGGAGAATGCAACGTTATAATTTATTTCCATCCTTTAAGTACTTTCCAGGTTCCATGGGAGCCTCCCATGAAGAACAGGGGAATCGGTAATAGTAGGGTCCAATTCTCAGGAGGTGGCTTGAACCATCATCAATTTATGTTTATGTACAGACTGGACAAGAGGGGCCCCAGCATGGCACCTCCTGTGGCACTGATGATTCCAGACCATACTGACAGGACAACCATCTGTCTGCTATATTAGCTGAATAGAATGTGTCAGCAGAAAAAGACCCAGAGGGCCATCCAGTCTGCCCATATTCTCATCATGCCGTGACTTGCCTCCAGCTCCTGGTTTCTACATCTGATGTTGAAAATAGGGGATGACAGTATTGTACTCTGAATTCAGGTAATCATACAAAGAACTTCATCTTATGGCAAATTAATCCTGAGTCAACAACAATCACAAACTGTATAGCACTCGGAATTCTGGTAATCATACAAAGAATGTCATGTTATGGCAAATTAATTCTGAGTCAACAACAAACACAAACTGTATTGCAGTCAGAATTCAGGTAGTCATACAAAGAACTTCATGTTATAGAAAATTAATCCAGGTCAACAAAGGTCGCCATCATTTCAACAATATGCAATCTGTCCAAGATCAAAAGTCCCTCATGTTTCTGGGAAAATGTTCAAAAACAATAATAATGTAACCCTTTCCAGAGCATGTACTGTATACTCGCTATATTTAGCACACCCTCTTCTTTATGATTATGTGCACTAACTTGATTGTAGGATAACTGTATCCTTAAACAGTAGCTGTCACCTCTAAGAGATTTTGAAAACAAAACATTTAGGCATAATTCAGGTTAAATTTCACTTTAGTTCTGTGCTTCTCTGTGGATATTTTTATAGTATTAAAGTAAAACTTTGCTAAACTTGTAGGTCAGTTTTAATGTGGAAGCTGTTTTTATGTTTGCGTTTGTGCTTGTGCAACGTGAACATGCTGCTGTAATAATGGATTGGAGAGGTGTGTCACTGCTTGTGCAATGCAGGGCAGTGTGCAGGGGGCTCAGCAGTGTCAGGCCAATCATCAGCCAGACTGATCATGATGCACTTCAGTGTTTGTTGGGTGGAAACTTCATGAAGGTCAAAGAAAAGAGCCACTCAAATCACAGGGTGGCTCTTTCCTTTGATCAGAATGATGCTGCCCAGCAAGCACAGCTGATTGGTGTCATAATCAGCCTGCTGTCATTCTTCCTCCTAATGGTAACAACAATCTCACCATCTACCAAGTATCCCCCCCACCTCCTACTGCTTCCCCTGCCTCTTGTGAATTTCTCACACTGGGGTACCCAGTCTCCAGTGCCAGCTAGTACCTCTCCCATTTCCACTGTGTGACACCAGGGAGCCAACCTGCGTATTGCTAAACATGACACTGACACTGGGCTGTCCAATCTCCAGTGCTGATACCTGAAATAAAGAAAACCGTCACTCATAGTCTTTTTAAAATTTTTTAAAACCCTGTGCAAAAGAAAACAGTCCATTGATGTCTGTTACTGCCACTGCCCCTGCTGCTGTTACCCTTCCCCCACCCAACCCTTCAACTCAGCACCCATCATCCCACAGACTCCACTGCTCCTTACTTACTTACTGAGGCCCAACACCGTAATCCTCTCTGGACAGGAGACATGTCTTCATTTTTCAACACCAGACTGGGAACTGAGGAAGTCAGGTATGCAGTCAATGTATTACAATGTGTTTTGAATAGGTACTCATAACTTGGTAATTTTTATGTTGGCTCGCGCATGCGCATCAGCCAACATCTTGCGATAGTAGCAGATTTGGAGGTGCAGTCACTGTTGGGTGAATGCAGGGCATGCATCAGTAGGTGCGTTCCTCATTCCCCATTAAGCGAGTGGGAGGTGCCGACACTCTGCATAGCTAATGTGGCCACCAGATCAAAGAAAAGGTCATCTGCAATGAAAGTGAAGCTCTCATGCAGTGGGACCACAACACGCCTCCCGACATGCAAGTAACATGGCGGCTAAGACTGCCTTCACCGCCTGTCACAATACTGATGGGGGAGCCCACTCCCAGTCGGCATAATGTCCCCCTCCCATTTCCGCTGTGTGCTAAGGGGGTGCCCAATCCCCCTCGGCATCATGTGCCCCAAAAGTCTTTCTTTGCCAATGGGGACCCAATCCCTGTCAGCTTCAGTCCACTCCTTCCCAGTTCATCTGCCGACAGAGGCCCACTCCCGCTTGCATAATTTCCTCCCTGTTTGTTGTGTGCCGAGGGATGCCCAGACTCCTCTCGCTCTCCCGCCCCACTGGTATTTGCCAATGGGGGTGACCAATCCCCCGTCGGCTACAGCCTCCCCCAAAAAAACAACGCAGGTGACCACCCCAGCATGCCAGATTACCCTGTAAAAAAAAAATGTCCCGCGATGTGTTTTTTACTTGTACCTGTAAAAAAGAAAATGGTCCCTCATGGTCTCCCTGCCCCCTCCCACAACCCGTGCCCACCCTCTGTGCACCCTGCCTCCCCACACACCCCCACCCCATACATACCTCTGGAGACCGGTGCGATGATCTTCAGTGGACTGGGAACACGTCTGCACTCTTCAAAGCCGACCGTGAACTAAAGAAATGCCAGTAAGCTGTATAATGGCATAAATAGGGTTTTTTCAGCTTTGCTGCATATCTCAGGCATTTTTTGGAACCTTGACACCAAATTTTCAACATGGGGTTATTGGGACCCCTTCTCATGAATTCAGGCACTGTCGTGGGTTTATTTGGTCCCGAAAGGTGATTTCACGGTCACTGTATGGAATCACTTTTCGGGACCAATTAATGAAATGACAGAAGGGGGCTCTCAAAAAGCATATGTTGCAAATTTGGTGGAAAAATCTAAAAAATGGCTGTTTTACGAGTGTGCATTCCACAGTTTCCATGCACGCTTGTAACTTCGTGAAGTTGTAATATTTTCACTCCAGATTTTCAAAATTGGCATTTTTCCACACCTCCTTATGAACAGTACAGCTGTCATTTCACATATCCTGGCCAAAATGTGGTTTCACATGTCCGGCATAGAAGAGCGCGGTCGCTGAGCGAAATCAGTTTTTGGGACAGTTTGAGGAAATGACAGTGACACTGTTCATGAGCAGAGGTCCTAAAATGCCTATATTGAAAATCTGGTGACGAAATTCCGTACAATGACTGTGCTACAAGTGTGCATTGTGCAGTTTCCACGCACCCTTGTACCTTCACAGATTTTCAGTATTTTCATGCCAGATTTTCAACACTAGCATTTTTTCACACCTCCTTATGAACAGCACAGCTGTCATTTTTCACATCCTGCCCTAAATGTGTTTTCACACCTGTGGCGCACAATGACGTGGTCACTGCGGGAAATCAACATTGGGACAAATTAACAAAATCACAGTGCCACTGTTCATGAGGGGAGGTCCCAAAATGCATATGTTAAAAATGTGGTTGAAAAAATCCTGAAAATAATTGAGTTACGGATGTGTGTTGCACAGTTTCTATGCATGCTCATTACATCATCAATTTTTATATTTTCACTCCAGATATTCAACATTGCCATTTTTTTACATCTCATCATAAACAATACAGTTGTCATTTTCCACATACCATCCAAAATGTGTTTTTGTCCCTGTGTTACCAAATGGCATAGCCACTGTGCAAAACCACCTTTCAGCTAACAAACTGATAGTACCACTCTTCATGAGGTGGGCTCACAAAAAGCCCATACTTGACAATTTAGAGTGAAAATACCAACACACGCCTGCAGTGTTAGGGTTTCCAACTGTAGCACCCCACCCTGTACAGACTGACAGGCATCAGGGGTGTGACTTTGGATCATCTGCTGTAATGCTCATAACATTCCACCCCCCCCCACCCTGCAGCCAGTGACAGGCATCGTGGTGTGCCTTGCAGTGTTCAGCCACAAAGTTCACCCCATTCTCCTATACTGCACCCACCTCACTGTATTTCTTTATGGAATAGGGTAAGTATAATGCCCAAAGACCCAAAGACCCAAAGCACACCACAACACTTCTCAGTGTCTATAGGATATGGTGCAGTAAAATGGCATGAGCATTATAGCTGATGACCCAAAGGCACACCCCAATATCTGTTGGTCTCTGCAGGGTGGGAATGGGGTTGGCGTCACTTCAGTACTTCACTGCCTTTCCTATTATGCATCTCTCACTCCTGAACTACCAATGCCAATGCCAGCGAGACAACATTCGGCATTGACAAATGCTTGTTTAATATTTTCTCCCAAATTTTCAGCATGTCCTTTCTGGTACCCCACCTCATAAACAAGGTAGGTGAAATTCTTCAAATCTGGTCTGGAAGGTGATTCTGCAGTTACTCCGTGAAATCACCTTTTGGGCGAGATTAGAACATTTTCACATATCGAGTTCATGAAGTGGGGTCATAAGACTACTATGTTGAAAATTTGGGGTCAAAGTCTTAAAAAAAAACACAATTATGGAAGTATGTTGAAAAGTTTCAACATTTGCTCATAACTTTGGTATTTGTTTTTATATTTTGACCCAAGCTTTTAAACATAACCATTTTTTCATACAACCTCATGAACATGACAAGGTGTCATATTTCAAATCCTGGCAAAAAATGAGTTTTCACACCTACATAGTGAAATGATCTTTCTGCCTGAAGCCATCATAAAAAGATTATGTTGAACATTTGGAGTCAAAATGTCACAAAACAGCAAAATTATGAAGAAACGCTGACTTTTTTCAATGTTTACTCATAACATTACAATGTATGCAGATTTTTGCCCCAAATTTTCAACATAACTTTTTTGTCACCACACCTCATGAACATGACAGGTGTCATTTTTTGAAATCTCCTCCAAAACATGTTTTCCTGTTTGCTCTACAAAGTTACCTTTTGAATGGGATTCAAAAAAAGTCCACCTGTTGTGGTCATAAGGTGGTGTCACAGAAAGACAGTGTTGAAAATTTGGGGTCAGAATGTCAAAACTTAATGTTATGAGGAAAAGCTGAATTGTTTTCAACATTTACACTTAACTTCGTGTTTTTTTTTTTTCTGATTTGGGCCCCAAATGTGCAACATTGCCCTTTTGTACCCTATCTGATGAACATGACAGGTGTCATTTTTCAGATCCCCTTTTGAAACATGTTTATACAGTCCCCCTGTGAAGCCACCTTATGAATAGGATTTTAAAAGAATCCACCTCTCTTGATCATAACATGGAGTCAGAAAAAGACTTGAAAATCTGGAGTCAAAATGTGAAAAAACAACTAAGTTATAAAGAAATGCTGAGTTGTTCCAATGTTTACTCATAACTTTATTTTTGCAGATTTTGGCCCTCTTATTCAACACATCTCTTGTGTCATCCCACCTCCTGAACATGACAGGTGTAATTTATCAAATCCCCTCCAAAACATGTTTGCACGGTTACAATGTGAAGGCACTTTTCAGATGGGATTTAAAAAATTCCACCTGTCTTGATCAGAATGTCAGGTTAGAAAAAAACTATGCTGAAAATACGGGATCAAAATGTGGGAGCCCACTGAAAATTAGAATTGCCGTTCAGCTGGCCTATCCTTATTACATACAATCTAAAAATGCATAAAAGCAGGACATCACTGAAAATGGGATACTGCATCTCATCTGGTCCATCCTAGGTAAATATATTGTAAAAATGTGAAAAGCATGACCCCAGTACAGCAGAGCCCCCACTGAACTGTGCATCAATGCTCCTCAATCCTGGGAAAAAATACACTGCAAAATCTGGACCCCACTGAAAGGTAACTTGCCTTTCAGTTGGGCTATACTAGGTAAACACCTTATAAAACTAGGTAAAAGCAGGACCCCACTGGAATCAAGATAGTATCTGAGCTGTGCTGTCTGGAGTAAATACAGTACAAAAATGTGTCAAAGCAGGACCCCTTTGAAGATGCGACATTGCATCTCATCCTAGGTAAATATATATTGCAAAAAGCTGTGTAAAAATGGGACCATACAGCAGAACCCCACTGAAAAGGAAATGTTGTATCTAAGATTATCTGTCCTAGAAAAATACATTGTAAAACCATGACCACACTAAAAATGAGATATCACATCTCTCCACTACTATCCTGGGTAAATACAGTGCAAAACTGTATAAAAACAGGACCCCATTGCAAATGACCTATTACATCTCATCTTGTCTGTCTTGGGTAAACAGACAGTAAAAATGTGTACAAGCAGGACCTTGTACATACAACAGGAATACACGCAGCAAATATTCAGTGTTGAAAAATGTTTGTTAAAATACTGATTCCAGTTCTGTTATTGTTTGGTCTTTACTTGCCTTTTGGTAAATGCAGCCAGTGTCTCAGATTTACATACGACTGGTATGAATCATTTTGGAACTGTACAGTTTAGTTTATAGGATTCATAGGAAAATACTGAGTTTTTTTAGACTTGCATCCATTATGCTTGTCAATTTTATCAAAATAGCCTCCCCTCAAGTTTGAAATATTTGTCTAAATTGCCCTTAAATGTTATCATCGAGGGACTATTTACAACCTCTTGGGGTAGGGAGTTCCAAATTGGTACCACCCCTCTCCGTAAACCAATGTTGTCATTTTACTGAATTATGTCTACTGGTTTTTAGCTGAAGCCCATGTGATCTCATATTATGATGCTGAATTTTTAGTTCTAAACCTAGGCTTTCCCACAATGAATCATCTGTGAATGCTCTATAAAGCAGACATAAATCTCCTCTACACCTCCTGTACTCCAGGGAAAACAGGTTCGGCTCCAATAATCTATCCTCCTAAGTCATGTCTGACAATCAGGCTCCTGATTGAGTTACTCTTCTCTGAACCCTCTCCAATCTGTCTATTTCACCTTTTTTGTGTGGCACCCAAACCTGAGAACAGTACTCCATCCAAGGCCTCACCAGTGTGCCATACAGGGGCAACAAAACCTCCCCTTCTTCTACTATCTATGCATCTTAGAATGCAATTCAATGTTCTGTTTGCTTTTTGGGTAACTGTATTACAATGTGATTTAAACTGAAGATCATGTGATACTGTAATACCCTGGTCTCTCTCTTCTGTGACACATCTAAGGGGTCGATTGTTTATGGTATAACTGTACTCATGATGTTTATGCCCCATGTGTATGACTACACATTTATTAGTGTTAAGAGGGAGCTTGTAGCTAATAATCCACTTTCTATATGATTCAATGCATTTTGGATATTAGCCCTGTGTACTTGAGACCAAATTATAACCCCCCCAGCCTACAATCATCTACAAATTTTGTAATCCAAATACCGTCCTGATTATACTGAAGGGAAGATACATAAACATTAAACAAACAAGGACCCAACACCGACTCTTGAGGCACTCCACCGGTCACCGACGCCCAATCTGACATAACACCATTGACTGAGACCCTCTGTTTTCTCCCAGTGAGCCATGTCTCAATCTAATTCACTAAGTTTATATCTAAACCTATGTCCTTCAGTTCTGTTATCAACACAGGGTGTGGTAATTTTTTTAACTCTTTTGCAAAATCTAAAAATATAACATCTATTGCCTCACCTTGATCTAACGTTTGGCTGGTTTTCTCATAAAACTCCAACATATTGGTCTGGCAAGATTTAGTCTTGGTAAAACTGTGTTGTGTTTGATCTGGTAAGTCATTAGTCTCAGGGTGATCCAAAATACGCCCTTTGAGAATCCCTTCTAATAATTTGCATACAATTAAGGTTACGCTTACTGGTCTAAAGTTTTCTGGTTCTGTCTTTGGTCCTTTCTTCTGCAGATGTATAACTCTCACTTCCTTCCAACATTCCACAACCTCCCCTCTGTCCAAAGACAACTGAAAAATTGCTGTAAGTGGTGGTGCCAGTTGGATTGCCAATTCTGATAATATTCTAGGATACAGTCCATCAAGCCCTGGCGATTTGTTAATATTTAATTTATACAGTCTGTCTTTAACTTCCATGTTTGATATTGAGATTTTCCATTCAATAGAATTTTCAACAAGGTTAGGGGACTGACCAACCGATCTATCTATAAAAACTCATAGAAAATATGAATTTTGAATGTTAACTGTTTGCTTTAGATGGGTCACTGTCTGGTTGTGCTCTTTGAATGGACCAATAATCTTTGGGGCTTTTTTTTTACTATTTATATAAGAATAAAAAGATTTGTAGTTATCCTTTGTTTTTTTTGGTTAAATTTATCTCAAAAGCTGCTTTTGATTTTTTTTTATTTCTAGCTTCACCCGCTTAACTAACTCCCTGTATTTGATGGTGATCTCTGTAGTTTTTTCATTTTCATTTTTTTTTTAATTCTTCCTTTTTTATTTATTAATTTTTTGTTGTTTGGATTTAACCAATCAGGAATTCTACCTTTTCTATTCTGTCTTATTTTTTTTTGGGGGGGGGGGGTATTTATTTCTATTTCGCTTTGAAGTTTGGATATAAATAGTTTCCAAATTTCACTGAGAGTTTTATGATTAAAATCTGTAGCCCAGTCCCATTTTTCAAAATTATCCCTCATTTTTTGATAGTCAGCTTTGCCTAGATTCAGGACTGTTGTAGTTCCTTTATCTTCAGTATACTCTTTTATTATAGTAAACAATACAGTTTTGTGATCACTTCTCCCTAGTGGTTCTAAAGTTTTTATGTTGCAAACTGAGTCTCCCATATTAGATAGAATCAGATCCAATGTATTCTCCCCACTGGTTATCTGCACCTTTTGGGACAACCCTAATTGATCAAATTGTTTAATACAATAGAAGAGTATACTGAAGATAAGGGAACTACAACAGTCCTGAATCTAGGCAAAGCTGACTATCAAAAAATGAAGGAAAGAATTGTCAAGTACCTAGAGGCCAGAGGGGCACAGGGCTCTAGGCAGCATGGATTCACAGCGGGACGGTCATGCCAGATGAATCTGATAGATTTCTTTGACTGGGTGACCAAAGTAGTAGATCAGGGAGGGGCTGTGGACATGGCCTACCTAGACTTTAGCAAGGCATTTGACACAGTCCCACACAAAAGATTAATATACACGTTACCAGCCTGGGAGTGGGTCCCAAGATGACAGCCTGGGTAAAGAATTGGCTGGAGAACAGGACAAAGAGAGTAATAGTAAATGGAGTCCACTCAGAAGAAAGGAGGGTTACTAGTGGGGTACCGCAGGGTTCAGTATTAGGACTGGTCCTCTTCAATGTCTTTATAAGTGACATTGCAGAAGGACTGGAAGGAAAAGTATGTCTCTTTGCAGATGACACTAAGATCTGCAACAGAGTTGATGCACAGGTGGGGTGGAAAGGATGAGAAGGGACTTGGCAAGGTCAGAGGAATGGTCAAATGTATGGCAGCTTAGATTCAATGTTAAGAAGTGCAAGGTAATGCACCTAGAAAACAAAAACCCCGGGGAAGAGTACACAATGGAGGGTGAGATACTAACAACAACAAAAATGGAAAGGGACCTGGGGGTAGTCATATCAGATGACCTAAAGTTGGGCAAGCAATGTGAGAGGGCAGCAAAGAGGGTTGGGGGATACTGGGATGCATAGGGAGAGGCATCACCAGTAGAAAACAGGAAGTTATTATCCTCTGTACAGACAGCTGGTGAGACCCCATCTGAGTACTGTGTGCAGTTCTGGAGACCCAATCTCTGCAAAGACATAGACAGGATGGAAGCTGTCCATAGGAGGGCATACAAATGGTGCAGGGTCTGCACCGGAAGACATATGAAGAGAGACTTAAGGAGCTTAATATGTATGGCTTCTAGGAAAGGAGGGAGAGGGGGGACATGATAGAAGCTTTCAAGTACCTCAAGGGAATCAACAAAATCCAAGAGGGTAGCATCTTTCAAAAAAAGAGGTGTGCAAGAACAAGAGGGCACAATTGAAGATGGGGGGCAGCTCAGAGGTAATTTAAGGAAGTATTTTTTCACAGAGAGGGTTGTGGATGCATGGAACGGCCTTCCGGAGGAGGTTGTGGAGTCAAAATCAGTGGTGGAATTCAAGCATGCATGGGATAGTCATAAGGCAGTTCTGGGGGGGTGGGGTAGGAAGAAGTAGGCTACTGGTTAACTAGGATCTGCAGCTTATCTAGTAGGTAGGGAAATGGGCAGACTGGGTGGGCCAAGCGGTTCTTATCTGCTGTCAAATTCTATGTTTCTATGTAAATAAGTCAAGGTATTTTCTCTCAAATTTTGTAGATCCCATGTATGTTTTCAAATTAATACATGGGAGGGTAAAATCTCCTGCTATGATAATTTTATCATCTGGGTTTCAGTTGGCTAATTGGTTTCTTAATATTATGCTTCATTCACTGTTTGAGGACAGTGGTCTATACAGTGCACCTAGAATAATTTTAGCTGAGTTTCTAGGCAGCAGTTTTACCCACACTATTTCTAGATCCCTTTTCTTAAATTCCAGTTCTTCATATGGGATAGCTTCACTAATGTATATGGCTACCCTCCCCCTTTTCTAAAGGTCCTAGATATACTAAATAAATTATATCCATCCACATTTCTGTCCCATTCATCTGTACTATCCCACTATGTTTCTGCGACAATAGCTACATGAATGTTTCTTGTATATAATATCATTTTAAAATCAACATATTTTTAATCTAAGCTTCGGGCATTAATTATATTCCATTCCATCCAATTAGCAATTTGATATTTTCTTTTGATTGAGCTGTCCCATCAAATTGTAGTTCAGTATTTCTCTCCCCCCCCCCACATAGGAAGTTTAAATGTTGAGCAATGGTGAAATGTATCTCCTTTGCTAACAATCTAGCCCCAGAATTATTTAAATGGTGTCTGTCTCCTTTAAAGAATGATTCATTTCTAAATGTCCTAATGTTATCCATGAATTCTGTGTTTTCCTTTATGCATAGTCATCTCACCCAGCTATTCAGGATACAAACCTCTCAGTTCTTGGATTTATGTCTCCCTTGTGTGGGCAGTAAACCTAAAATTATAATATCCCTTGTACACTCTTTCAGTTTACTAATTATGTCTGTATATTGCCTGCAGAGATCTTCTGCTAATATCATGTATCCCAACATGAATTACTATCAAGGGGTTGATGGAGTATTCCAACAAGTTGTTTAAGAGAGAACTTAGATCTGACATTTTAACCCCTGGTAGCATACGTATTATAGCATGCTCTTTCCTACCTCTACGGATAAATGTGTCTGTGCCCCTTTAAATGGAGACCCCAATGACTATTATGTATTTAGTTTGGGATGAGGGTTCTTTATTTGGGCGGTGAGTATGGCATTAGTTTTCTCAATCTTTTTTAAGTCTGTGCTTGTGTTGGCTAAGGTGTGAACTCCTTCCTTGCCAGCTTTAGTTCTCTATTTGTTTTGTTTAACCTTTCTCTCAGAGGTTGATGTTGCCAGAACTTCAAACTGGTTTTGTAGTTCAGCTGGGGCACTATTGTAAATCTGCCCCCATGACGGCTTTTGGTGTTTTTTTTTTTTTTTACTAATGCCCAGTTCTCTACTTCAGGATTTTTCACTAAACTAAATGAAGGTGGTGGAATGTTCTCCTCCTGTGCTCTAGATAAAGGAGATGAGAGCTGTAAAGACCCTTCCTTAGGAGGGATATCTCTTCCCTGTGTTGAAATTAAGGTAGATGAAGTCTGAACACCTAGTTCTACTGACATAGTATCAATAAAGTTCTCTAAATTGGTTATTTCCTCATAGACATTCCAAGGCCACTAGTTTTCGGTTTTTACCAGAAAACCCTGCATAATTCTGGAATTAAGGCTACCTAAACACCAATTAAAACAAAGATTTCATGGAATCTGGCATTTTATATCAGATCAGTAAATCTACAAAACTTGTATTTTTCTTATAAATGCTTCCTGTTCAGTTTTTCATTTGCTTTATTTAATGCTCTGTATATTGATCCTTCTTTTATTCTGATTATTTATACACATGCTACAAGAGTGACAGGCGAATCCCAGTAAAATCTGGAAATTAGAGTAACAATCACTGGTGCAATTCTGGAATCTGAAGTCTTGAAAATGGAATTTAATTGTTTTAATCACCATAAATCAGTGGCCTTGGACACTACCCCTCCTGTAAAAATATTCTAGTTCTACCCTAAGGGTTTCAATTAGGATACAGTTATCACAGACACATCCCTGTACCTGTTTATCCAATGTATACATGTGGCAAGACAAGCATTCATTTCTATTTGGTGCCATGGTTTTACTAATACCAAGCCTGAGTCAGACCACAGGGATATGTTTTTAAATAAGGCTCTGATTACCTTTTGTGTGGCCCTAGATTGTAATGCATATATTCCTGTTCTGGAAGAGTCCTTTCTCCTGTTCTCCATGTTCTCAGCAGACACGGTCCACTCAAGCTCACCCAGCTCTCTCAGGGGGCTCCATTAAATACTCAATAAGCTCTGCCCCCTATAGAGCTGTTTCACTGTATTCGCTCACATGAAGGGCATAGACCGTGCTGTAAGCCACCCTCTCTCTAGGCACCCCACCCCTTTCCTCTACACTAGCCTGCTCTGCTGAACCATGACTCACCTCCCCATTGTCATTTTATTTTTGCTCACTAACATCCTAACTATATGCTATCATGAAGCAGTCCCAGGTTCAAAACCTACCCTGCAACATCTCAATGCTATTTACGTCGCCCCCTTTCACTGCACTAATGCTCATCCAAAGCCCATCCCTCCCTTTAATTACAACCCACTCCCCACTCACCTGCTTTTATTACCCCCTTCTCACATGTTACTCAGAGCATTATCCCTACTATCTATTAACTGCCACATTAGACTGTACCATAATAGCACTAAAATGGTATCCCCTACCAGTACTATTAGCTGGTCACAACTTAAAAAAGCATCCAGATCCATCACAACAGCTATAAAGAAACTCCTGCTCCTGCTCCTTCTCTGCTCAGGTAATGTAAAACTAAACCCAGGCCCTCTGTCAACGTTCTTCTCGCCTACTGAATTTGCTGCCACTCCTGGCCTTAAATTCATGTTGGTCAACATTTTAAGTTTGCCCCCAGAAATTAACCTTTTACAAGCCTGGACCACACACACTGAGCCCGACCTCATTATTATCACCAAATCCTGGTTCAAAAATACTATTACAGACCAGCAAATAACTCTCCTCAACTATAATCTCTATAGGGCTGATAGGAATACCGGGGTGGGGGGAGAGTAGTAGTTATTTATGCCAAATCCAATTCACTATTAGTGACATCTTCTGCAATTCTAAATCTAAGGAATAAAAAATCGTATCTCTGAAACTCCACCTTCCCTCCAATGAAATTATTATAGTAATCGGTGGCTACAGACCTCCAACTGGTGGAACTGAAATCATCAGCATCCTAAAATCCTTAGTTACAACAGCCAAAACAGAAACACTGATACTCGGGGACCTCAACATGGATTGGCTGACACCCAAATCGCATGGTCTGAAATCCCTTTATGATGAACTAGGTCTTGCCCAGATAATTAGTGAGCCCACTAGGATTTACACCACCAACATTGCCAATAGTTCTCTTTTTGATGTCACTTACCACCCTTCCCCACAAAATACTACAATCAGCTGTTTTTTCCAACTATATGAGTGATCGTAGAGTTGTGGTCTGTTCAAGACATCAAACCAAAGCCCGCAATCAGCTTAAGTTCATAATCAAGTGTTCCTTTCATAAATTCAACACCCTGAGCTATCTGACCGACCTTAGCAAGGTCAAATGGCAAGATCTGTACCTCTCTAAAACAGTTGATAAGGCTGTCTCTAACCTAAATGAAAATCTCACCACCCTGGCTAACAAGCATCACCCATTTATTAAGGTGCATACGCGCAAGGTCTCCCACCCCTGGTTTACACCGGAGCTCAAAACCACACTTATAAACCAAGATAAACTCTGGGCTCTAGCAAGAAGAACTAAGAATCTTACAGATTGGCAGACATTTAGAGCAACTAGGAACGCCTGCTTAAAACATATTCACTCTACCAAAGCGAATTACTACGTTTCCATGCTGGAAAAAGTCAAAGGAAACTCGCAGAAAATTTGGAGGACCATCAAGTCTACTGAAGGTCGACAAGCTGCTCCCACCATCCCAGCTAAGGTCAACATAAATGGCACAGTTATTGAGAACAATTACCAAATCCTCGAAGAACTGAATTCTCACTTCGCCACAGCTGGTCTAGCTTTCGATGCATCACCGTACACTTCTCATACTAGTATCCATGCTAGCCCTATCACTGTCCCAAAAGCTACAGCCCATCCATTCCAGCTGCACCCCCTCAGCTTCAAAGAAGTCGAGGATTCACTCATCAATTTAGATACCACAAAAAGTGCCGGAGATGATGGCTTAGAACCATTTTTCTTAAAAGTCGGCTACCGCTATCTTACTGCTCCCATTCTCCATATATTCAACCTCTCTATCTCTTCTGCTGTAGTTTCATTATGCTGGAAATCCACTCATATCATACCCTTATTTAAATCTGGTGACCTATGCAACTTAAACAATTACAGACCAATCTCAATCTTGCCTAGCCTTTCAAAAGTCCTCGAAAAATCGATTTATATACAATTGAAGAATCATCTGGAAATCTACTCTCTCCTCAATCCAACCCAATCAGGCTTTTGCTCTAATCACAGCACCGTTACTGCACTGGCTAAAGTCACCAATGACTGGATCTCAGCCAAGGATGCTAAAACAATTATGGGTGCAGTATTTTTAGATTTGAGTAAAGCATTCGACAGTGTTGCCCATACTCTAATTGTGAACAGCCTCACCAATATTGGCGCTACCCTAGCTACTACCAAATGGTTCTCCAGTTACCTATCAGGTAGGATGCAGAAAGTCAAAGCTGGTGGGCTGTTCTCTGCTTCTTTAACAGTTACTAGGGGAATCTGCAAGGTTCCATCTTAGGTCCTATACTCTTCTCCCTATGTATATATCAACAACCTCGATTCTCAAATAACCAGGTCAACCTTGCATTTCTTTGCAGACAATACAGTTTTGTATACATCTGGCCATACAACATCGGAAGTCAAGGATATACTTCAAGTCCATTTCGCACAGCTAGAAACAAATCTCATCAATACCAAACTCCTCCTAAATGCTAAAAAAACTAAGGCCATGATTTTCCCCTCTAACACTTCCTCTGTCACCCTCACTGTCCCACCTAAAGACTTCATTGGTACATCCCTAGGTGAACCACTGGAAGTTGTCTCTAAATTTAAATACCTCAGCTTTTGGTTAGACAACAAGTTCTCCTTCAATGAGCACATTGACGACCTGTCCAGAAGACTAAAAGCTAGACTAGGCTTCTTCTTCCGAAATAGGTCCCTCTTTCCCCTGGAAACCAGACTTAGGCTTGTTCAGACCACCTTCCTTCCTTTACTTGACTATGGGGACATATTATACACTTCTGCAGCAATTACTAACCTAAACAAATTGAACATTCTCTATCACCGCGCCCTGCGTTTCATTAAAAACTACCCATACCGAACCCACCATTGTGAACTATACGCAGCTGTTGGTTGGACTTCACTTACCATTAGACACACACTCCATGCTGGAATTTGGACCCTTAAACTTCTGAATAAATTACCAAGCTACTTAGTAGCACTTATCTGTACTGCCCACAGCTCTTATTTCCTTAGGAAATCAGATTGTATCCTACTCGACGCACCTAGGACTCATACCTCCTTTGGCAGATGATCCTTCTCAAGTGCCCTACCAACTATTTGGAACCAGCTGCAATCCACTCTGCAACTATCCAATGTAGTCTCAGTAAATTTCTTAAAAAAACTGGTGGCTTCAAAAATAAAGCACACCTGTAACTGTTTCTAAACTCCCTCCCTAGCTTTCTCCTTACTTCCTTAGTTTGTTCTCACTACACCGCTTTCCTTAAAGAACTTGTACTCACTCCCGAAATATGCCTGCTGGGGGATACGTCCCGTATCTCAGTTAGGAACAGAAAGTTCTATATGGCTCTAATTTCTATTACCCTTAAAAAGGTGGTTCTTAGACACTGGAAAGACCCTGTAGTGATCAGTTACTCTGAATGGCTTGAGGAATTATTCTATAGTTTGAGGACTGAGAGGATGATAGCCGTCCTTCAAAATAAGCTTCCCAGATTCGAGAAGATCTGGGGCCCCTTTTATACTGCCTATTCACTGTAAGATATATGGGCGCCCCTCAAACACAAACAAATAAAGTGGTCTTGTGCAGGGAGGGTAGCGGGGGAGAGTGGGGGAGGAAGGAGGGGTCTTTTTATTCTTTGGGGTGTGTTCTTTGTCCTTTTTTTTTCTCTCTCTTTTACTTTGTCTTTGGGTGTTTATGTTTTGGGGGGAATATTGCAAAGAATGTCTCCTGTCATTAGTTGGTTCAAAAATCAAGGTATACCTTCATGACTGTATCATGTTTACTGGAAGCATTCTTTGTGAATAAAACGCAAATAAAGATTTAATGGCAAAAAAAAAAAACAACAACTTGTACTAAATATTTTTTGGTTTTGGTTTTTCACCCAGGACTGTTTACCCATGTACCTTGTAGGACCTGGTCCGCCATTTATGTATTGTTATGTTATTGCCTGCATTGTATATTTGTTGTAACCATGCACCCAGGACCTCCTTGTGAATGAGCTTGCTCAATGGAGCTTTCCTGCAATAAACTTGAACTTGAACTTTTCAATGCGGGAAATACCAGAGCACATGCCATCACTTTCAGTCCTACTCATCAGGTTGATTTAAAAATAAATTAAAGTGTGCAAAGTGAAATAGTATAATAATCACCTCATGTGCTGATCTTACATCTAGTATTTAAAAATCACTCTAGTCTAAAACAATATTTGTCTCCCCTGGCATTCCCCTCGCCAGGCATCCATTTTCACTGTTGCTAGGCAATGTCAAGCAACTTACCACCTCTCCCCAGAGGCACGCTCATACCAGAATACAAGAATGAGTGCTATAAAGCTGTGGGTTACATCCCCAATCTAGACTGCCTCACAAATGGGCTGTAATTTAGCTGCACTTTCTGTCTAAACATGCTTATGTCAGAATGCTTCCATGTTCTGCCATAGAACATTACATCTGTAGGGGAAATAAACTACATTCACAATTCTATATTTAACATATGTAAATGAACTAACAAAAAAAATAAAGTAATGCAATTAGTTTTTATTATAATTCCATCTCCGCAGTTCTTGCATTCAGAAGGTCACTGTTAACAATCACCCCACTTTTCTCCCCCTATCTGTGTAGAAGCAATTGGAATCACCATACCTGTGCAGAGGCAGGTGGACTCACCCCCCCCTCCACACTACACATGCCTGACTTGATCTCTTCCAGGTTTCTGAGGAATGAATCCACTCTCACCCTTTAATTACCTGCACCTCTGAAGCTCTTAGCCTTGCCACAGCCCAGCATACTATATGACAGCTCTAGTTCACTGAAGTTAGTAGGAGATTCCTGACAAGCTCCTACTGTAACAATACTAGAGTGCCTGACCCTGCAGCTATGAACTCACTAAGCCTGCCTGGGATGGCACTTATAATTCTGTTCTTAGTCAGACTGTCTGATAATAACTATTCCCTGCAACACTACACTAAACAGCCTTCCCTTCTCAACACTATTAGGCTCCCCCCCCAAGGCACTCACATTCTCGACTGCAATTCTAGCAGTATACCTCCCTCTCATGGTGAATTATACAGACTGCTCTCACTCTGCCCCCCTCCCCAATCACCCTCCTTGTGTGAAACCTTTACCCTATCATGGCCACCAAAGGGCATATGAAAGTGGTGAAGCATCAGCAAATCACCCGAGGCCCTACGGACTGAAGAAAGCTGCTTATTTTTCTACTACTAATGTCAGGTAACATCCACCCAAACCCAGAACCTGTCAAGTACCTGCAGCCCCTTAGAGATCACAAATACAAGCTCAAAATATTGTCCCTAAACATAGGTAGCCGGATACCAAAGCTCTCCCAGTTGGAAGCTTGGGTAGCTACAGAACACCCTGATCTCATAGCCATCACCGAAACCTGGCTTACTGTGAAAATACCCAACTCTACCATTACACTTCGAGGCTACAACTCAATGAGGGAGGACAGGATGGGGAGGAAAAGCAGTGGCTGTCTTATATACATTAAAGCTAATCTCCAGGCCCAGAAACTAGTTATTAAGAACTCTAACAAACGCTGCGAACGTTTGGCAATACAAATCCAGCAAGGTAATGGATCCAAGGTGCTAAATATCCTCTCAGTTTACATATCACTGGGCTACCAACAGCCTGGCATTGATACATTCGCTAAATACTATATGCAACTGTGCACTGCTAAGGAATCCCTTGGCACTGGGGAATTCAATATAAACTGGTCAGTCCCTTCATGTTTTAAGCCATAGAGACTTCATCTCTAGTCTTTTCCTAACCCAGATGGTAAAAGATCACAACTACAAAAATTATAAAACAAGCTTAGTATCACTAATTGACTGGGTCCTCACCATGCATCCAGATAGGCTAACTGAAGTCAGGGTACTGACTGATGCAATTAGGGACCACTCATCAGTCCTGTGCACTTGGTCAACTCAATGCAAAAATACATCCCCTAGACTCATCTCACACAGGGTACTGAGGCAGGATCAAATAACTGCCTTAAAAGCACATCTCGTCTCGATCAGCTGGCGTTATCTGGGTACCACTTCTGACATTGATATCATGCTTGATTCCCCGATCTTCTCACTTTACCGAAGCATGTGACAAATTTGTCCCAATATGACAAAAAATGATGAAAGGAATACTGGCCAACTGAGTTACCCCATCACTCTTAGCCCTACTGCTAGCCTGGGATAATCTCTGGCTTAAAGCCAAGGTCTCCAGCTCCCAGGCTGATATGCAAAAGTATCGTGAGGCACTTAACAAGTGCACTAAGCAAGTTAGGGCAGCAAAGGCTGCATACTGCAAAGAACAGCAGCAGTGCATCTGGGGCAATGGCTGCAAATGCTGGGGTAAGGTAAAAGACCTCCTTGACTGCAAAGATACATCCTCGCCCTCCTTTTTTGAAAGATGATCAAATATTTTTCTGTATACTAGCTGAAACTGCTAATACCCTTAACATGGCCTTTACTGACCTCAGCTCAGAATTGCCTGCTAACTCAGTGCCTACTGATACCTACAGTGATAACCCAGAGCCAGGCATTACAGACCATCCAAATTTCTGCTTCAAACTTGTCACCCCTAGAGATACTGTGAAGTATATAAAAAGAGTATTAGGTAGAAGAAGGGTGGGAATGAAGTGACACAGTGGACATAAAGTTGCTGGCTGTGTCCTTGCATGAGCTAGCTAAACTGCTCATGAAGATCTTCAATTTTTCCCTACAATTTTCAATTTCCCAGCATCTGGAAAGCTGCAACAGTCACCCCAGTACCACAAAGTGGGGGACTGCACCTGTGTTAGCAACTACAGACAAATTTTGATCCCGTCGCCACTGTCCAAAGCCCCGGAAAGGATTATCTGCGACCAACTGGTTGAGTATCTTATCAAACATAATATCCTCTGTAGCCAGCAACATGGCTTCTGAAAATGTTACGGCACCCACACTACCCTTATTGAATACACCAGCTTCATACATGATGCGGTCAGTAACTGTCACCTAGTTGGTGCCACATATGTTGACCTCATGACAGCATTTGAGTTGTTCAATAACACACTGTTACTGAATAAATATCACAATCCAGGCCTCTCCCCTGAACCAGTGCATTGGTTTTGTAGCAGCCTTACAGGTCGCTGTCAAAGAGTAAAGACTGACGGTGCCCTGTCAGATGCTAGAGATGTCTCTGTCAGAGTCACCCAAGGATCCATTCTTGGGCCCATCCTATTTAGTCTCTATAGATGATCTACCCAAGGCCTGCACCCGCTCTAAATTACTCTTGTCACAGATGACACTGTCATCTTAAACAGCAGCCCCCAGCATGAGGCTCTGTCAAGAACCCTACAAAACAGCCTTGCATCTCTTGAGCTCTGCTTCCAATTTAACAAGCTCGTACTCAACTACAGAACTAAAACTGTTATTTGTCAGCCTGCACCTTAAAAATAAAACACCACCCCTGGTAGTAAGCACTGCACTGGAGCAGGTTCATTCCTTCAGGTATCTGGGTGTCATACTGCATGACACACTGACCTTCTCTGAGCACATAGTTAACATCACAGATATCACCAACTGGAAATTTGGAGCACTTTTCAGATACAGACAGAACCACACCCATGAAGCCAAGCGACTGATTGTCTCCATTATCATCCTTCCTCTCATAGACTGTGGCCTAGCCATCTACGGTGCAGCCAGTACCACATCCTAGATCTGGTCATGGTCAATCTAAATAAAGCTTGCTTATTTATTTCTGGTGCCCATAGACTAACACATACCTGCACCCTCTATGAACAAACTAACTGGCTTCCCCCTGCATGCCTGCTTCAAATTCCAAACTGTCCTTATGGCTAAAAATGCTCAGCTTGGTTGTACCTCTTCTGCAGTTAGCACTATCTTCCACCCAATTAACAACCAGTATTCCACAAGAAGCATGCCTAGACAAGACCTCATCATCCCATGATGCAATTCCAAGCTGGGGCTGTGCTCTTTCACCAACCCAACCACCCAATGGCTTAATGAGCCCCCCCCCCCCACGATAGCAGGGCTCTCCAGGCTCTTTCGCTTCAAGACTGCCTTAAAAAAGAGCTTATCCTAGGCTCAAGATGTCAATGCTCCATCTAATTCCTCCTCTACTATCTGCTTCCTACAGTCCTCCACCACCCAACTCTTGTCTCACCTCCCACCCCACTAAACGAATCTTTCCCCTAGGTACACTACTACCCACCCTGTCTGCCCCAATACTATCTGCACTTTACTTTACTCCCTCATCGCACCTGCACTGCTAAGTACCCAAGACCTTGCTTCCTGCTGATATCCTGTCCTGTGCTGTTACATTCATATTTTACCTATGCGATTGTCGTAGTTTCTAAAACTGAGTTACCATGTATGTACCTGAATCTAATGATGTACATCCTGTATTATTTGACAATGCTCCAACTGTGTTGAAGATGCCTCTATAAAACATTGATGTGGAACCTTTGCAAACGAGCACATGTGCTCAGAGGTTGTGTCCGATTACACCAATAAATAAATAAATAATATTTCCCATTGTGAACTTGTCAGTATGTTCTTTTAGAGCAAATGTTCCTCTCTTGAATATGAGAACTTTATTTATTTAGGTATTTTTGTGGTTACTGCTTTACCTGCTTAGTTGCAGTAATAAATACAGCTGAAAAGACATTCACCATTTATGTTTACGCTGTATCCAGCCAGCATACAATATCAGCTAGTCTAATTACCACAGTTATAATGTATCATTAATAAAGTTATCCAGCCAAGAGCGTTGGGAGTTCTAGCACTCCCTGATTTATTCAGGTACTATCAAGCAGTGCAACTTATGCATGTAATGGCCAGACAGATCCAGATAAGTGATATGCACTGGATGGACCTAGAGAAAGCAAACTCCCCAGATCAGAACTACTATACATTATTATACAGTGCAACTGCGCCTATGGAGCAGAACCATACTATGCCAGCAGAACTACATAATAGAGTGCTGGTCTGGTACCAGGTTAGGAGACAGCTTTCTATTTCCTCCTTTATACCATTAATTTGCCCAATAGCAGCACTCCCAAACTTCCAACCTAGAATATTAGATCATGTGTATCAACAATGGGCCAAGTACGGCCTAACCTATCTATTCCAGTTTACAAACAAAGGAATGTTTCTTACTTTTCAGGATATACTGGGAAAATTTGGACTCCCTAATTCACACTATTACAGATATTTACAATTACGGCATTACTACGATGCCTTACCTCCCATAGTTCGTAACATAGAAAGTCTGCCCCTTTGATAGTTAACTTGCAACAGCTGATTGCCTCCCCTGGACAGAGGCATCTGATATCTACTCTCTATTGAGCCTAGATGTCAACCACTATATGAACCCTGGTAGACACCCGGGATAGATGGCAGCGGGAACTAGGTTCCCCCATAGAAATAAAGCAATGGGAATGGGCCTGTTGGCAGGTTTCACATACATCTTCCTCACATCAATGGTGAGAATTTGCGTGGAAAATTTTAGTTAGATATTTCTATACCCCTGAAGTTACTAGTCACTACACACCGGGTGGCTCGGCTGCATGCTGGAGATCATGTGGGGAAACTAAAGCCCACCTCACGCATGTGGTATATTCATGCCCTAGACTGCGAATTTTCATCCACAGCATGCAGCGGGAGCGCCAGGAAATATTTAGTGAACCTATACAGCTGACTCCACAGATATTTATCCTGTCAATGTTCCCCGAAAAACTAAGAGACCGGGGTGTCCGGTATCTGCTGGCCATTCTCCTAGTAGCGGGGAAGAAGGCTATCACTAAAAGGTGGCTCACTCTTAAAACTCCTACAATAAAAGACTGGTGGACTATAACTAGACAGATTTATCAAATGGAAAAGATAACATATAGATTGAATGATAGAGGGGAAGAAGAATTTAGAGTCAGATGGAACAGATGGCTCCTATACTATATGCTAAGAGATGGTACTTTTGTTCCATAGCCCACCTGTCTTCCTACTTGGGTCCTTACCTCCACCGCTCCCCTTCCTGATAGTATCTTGATGGTACTCAACATTGAGGTGTGTGTGGCTCCAGGATGCCCCCCCCCCCTTATCTCCTTGCTGGGATCCTTGAACAGTAGATGTTAAAGAAAATCATAGCAGGGTGCTCATGGGTACCTCTCCAGATAAAAATAGCCTGAACTGTAAGTACAACAAAGTTAAGTATATTGTTTTTTAGATCAAGGAGAACTTCTAGGGCCCAGTATAACATGGATTCCCGGTGGGTCTGGAGACTCCTTAAGAATAATCTTCTAAGGGAATCATCCTTAATGTGTCTGCACAATGTCTGTAAGTACGCTGCTTTTATTCCTTCACATACTGTATTGCACAATCGAATGTAATGAAAGATATGTAATTAAAAACAAATAAAACTGAAAATAACAAAAAAATAAAGTTATCCAGTAGGGTTAATGGTACAAAAGGAACACAGTCAAAACTGGTTTAATGGACCACACAAAATGTGTCTGCTGGGGGGGGGGGGCTCACTCCTTTTGGAGCTGCCTTAAGGTCCCTGCTGCTTATGTATACCCAGCAGATCTCTGTTGGCAGAGAGATGTGGCAAGCAATCTGGAGCACATGCTGGGCAGCTGCTTGTTTTTGGCTTTGACATCATCACATCACTTCATACCCTCTGGTGGCTACTTATAGCATGCTTTGGAAAAAAAAACAAAAAACTTTACAAATAAGTTATACTGACACTATGTGATCGTCAGCACAGACATACACAGAAAAAAGTGACTGGCTATAAATAGCTAAACAAGCAAGTCATAGTGGCAGCTGCAGATTAACAAAACTGTAATATATATATATATATATATATATATATATACATACACACACACACACACATATATATATATATAGATATATTATTATGTATGTTGAAAGCACTATAGGTGGAATTAATTAAAGCACATGCTTTCTGGACAACTTGTCATATCAGGCCAGCCAAACACATATGGTGAATTGGCAGGTTCTGGTCCAACAAAACCACAGTGGTCCCCAGTATAAAATGCACAGGGAATGGATGTATTAACATTACTAAAGGTGCATGTATTGATAACAGCCACAGGTTAAGAGCAGGGAATAGCACCTTCAGCAAATTTTGTCTGAGTATGCTGAAAATGCATTTCGACTACAGGAGGTGGGTACCAGGATGCTCTCCAGATCTCAAAAAGGGTCCAGTAAATGATAAGTTGGTCAGAGGAGTCTGCCTCAGTTGGCGTGAAAAAGCAAAATCTTGTTGATGGTCGGGTACTCAAAACACCGTATCTATATGCAGATTCATTTTATTATATACAACTCATATCATTTAGCAACCTTGACTCCAAACAGCCAACATTTCATGGCCCATGGGTCACTTCATCAGGGCCCATGATGGTCCTATAGGATAAAGAAATATACACCAACCATAGAAATAACGCTTCACTACCCTTTCTGTTTTATGCCATCTGCATACTACTGCCATTTATTGTAAACAATACTTAATACATAAAGATCTCACTGTTCTTAAAACAAAATTATCCCACCCAAACAATTTCCAGTTCCTTAAATGGTGCATCTAAAAAATTATATTTGTATGAAAAGCTTCTATATACATGGAAATCTCATATACCTGTATATGCAAACACAGGGAAGTATATTACTCTAAATATCACCCTTTGTTCTTAGTCATGCTTATCAAAAAATATGTGATGCAGTACCACCACAACCACAAGCCTGTAAATACTTATTATGTAATCAGCTCTTTTATAGACAAAACCATCAGTGGGGTTCAATGTTTTTCATAAAGTTCCTCGTGGAAGCAAAATCATTAAAGTATGCAAAGCAACTTTCATAACATGCTGTACATGCTATAACTTATTTTAGGAACTGGGAACCTGGTAAGACGTAATATTTTTTGAGATTTGTTAGAAAGGTGAGCGACACTTTCTACTGAAAGTTTCATTTTTTCTTATTGGAATTAAGAAGAGAATTGCAGGATTCCATTACAGTGTAGTAATTTTATAACCAGAGGGAGTGAAATACAACTGAATTTGCTTGATTCCTGTGGTTTGAGACCTAGGATTTGGAAGGATAGTTTTGCAACATTTTAGAAGTGTCCTGCTGGCAGAGGAGTGAGTTCATTTTTATCCCTGGACTCAGTAGAGTGGTTTGGGTAGGAGCAGTGGTCTAGCAAATTGTGGTGTTGGTTGAATTACTGTAAAGAAGGGCAGTACTCACCAGGGTGGTGGAACAGTGGTGGATCTGACTGTTTCTAACAGTCACTGGTGGTTGCGGACTACCCACCCACCCTTCCCCTCACCCCACCCACTCCAGGCGTGACATTTCCTTTATAGCCAAAGTTCTGACATCACTTCCTCAACAGGTCTTGGGACAGAACTGTCATATTCTTAATAACCCAACAAGTGCATAAAGGGTAAGTACACCCCCCCCCAAAAAATGTATATATTACATATTGTAAGGGAGAAAGATGTGGGGAGTGATGCAATGCACTGGCTGTGGGGCAGCAGTTTTCCAGGAGACATTCTGGAAACTGTGTTGCTGCCCTATTTGCAGGTAACTATTAGCTCTGAGGGAGGAGGTTGCCCATCTCCAGGCTCAACTGGCAAGGGCTATGGAGGCCTTCCCCACCCAAAGAGCACCAGTGCCACAACCACTGCCTCAGAGGTTGCCAAGTATGAGGAGCAGTTGGACCACAGTGGGTTCTGAGAAGGTGAGGGTGGTGGAACAGAGGTGAATTCCTGTAGTTGTACCTCTACACAAGTCATATGCCAGTATGACAGATCAAGGTTCCTCTATGATGACACCCACAGTGGAGATCAAGAAGAATGCTGGGGACATCCACAAGGGAGACCCACAAAAGGGTGGCAAGGGACACCACAGGGGAAGGAAACAGCTTCTGGTAGGGGACTCAGTTGTTAGGGGGGTAGAACTGGGGAAAGGAGGGGAGAGGGAAGTAAGGTGCCTGCCTGGTGCCATGGCTTGGAGGGACAGGAAGCAAATCCTCAGGATTGTAGAAGCAGCATCACAAGACAGGGAACAAGATATCATTGTCCACCTTGGGACAAATGACCTAGCTAGGCATGAGATCAGTGCAGTGCAGGATAAGTTTGTGGAGTTGGGGAGGGGCCTCAGACAGATAGCAAGCACGGTAACCTTCTCAGAGGTGCTGCCAGTCTATGGCAGGGGTGAGGCTAGGGTACTGCATGCCATGCAGTTTAATGAATGGTTGCAAAACTGGTGCAGAGCACAGGACTTTGGCTTCACTGGGGACTGGGGGTCCACCTGGAGAGATGAAGGTCTATACTGGCATGATGGTCTGCATCTGTCTAGAAAGGGAACCAAGCTCCTAGGTGATAGGTTTAAATGCTTCCTTGGCAAGCTTTTAAACTAACCAAGGGGGGAGGTGCTGATAGAAAGCAGGACATTTCAAGCCTCCCCCCACAAAACATGGCAGGTAGTAAGGTAAATGCTGAGGTGCAGAGGTTGACAGAGGGCTGGACAGGGGTAAGTGGAGAAATAGACAAAGGTAATAAGAGCAGGGATGGGGGAAAAAGGATAAAGCCAACATTAAATGGAGGGCAATGAGTACCAATGCCGTAGTCTGGGAAACAAGCTTCCTGAGCTAATAGCCCCGATGGAAGAGGAACACTTGGATACTGTGGCAGTCACAGAAACATGGTACATGGAGAACCATGACTGGGATGTCAACATACCAGGGTACACAATCTACAGAAGGGACAGGGAGGGTAAAAGAGGAGGTGGAGTAGCTCTCTACATAAGGGAAGGGATCAAAGCTACAGATCTAAAAAGTAAAGAGAGAGGACAAGAGACACTGTGGGTCACTTTGGAGACAGGGAATGGCATCACAATCTGCACAGGGGTTGTATACAGACCCCCGTCTCAAGGGGAGGAAATGGACAAGAAAATGATAGAGGACATTCTCAAAATGGCTGAAAAAGGGGAGATACTGTTGATGGGGGACCTGGATAGGCCAGATGTTAACTGGATGACATATACTGCAGCCACATCCAAGAGCAGGTTCATTCTTGATGCCCTACAGGGGGCATGCATTAGACAGCTAGTGTTGGAACCCACTCAGGAGGGAGCAGTATTAGACCTGGTACTCTCAAATGGACAGAGGATCACAGATTTAGAAGTCAGTAGACATCTGGGAATAAGTGAGCACTGCACAGTGTGCTTCACAATAAGCACAACCATGGAGACAAGCCATACAAAAACAAGGATATTGGACTTTAGAAGAGCTGACTTTGGCAAAATGGGTTAATACCTGAGGAATGCACTAGCAAATGGCCAGAAAGGAGGGGGTGAAAGAACAATGGAGAAAAATCAAAACTGCCATCATGGAGGCAACAAGCCTATGTGTGAAACAAGTAAAGAAAACAAAGCGGAGTAAAAAACCACTATGGTTCTCAAAAGAGGTGGCAGGGAAGGTTAAGGAGAAAAAGGCGGCATTCAAAAAGTATAAGGAATCACAAAAGGAGCATGACAGGGAACTGTATTAATTAAAGCAGAAAGACGTGGGGAAGGCAGTCAGAATAGCAAAGGCCCAAACCAAGAAAAAGATTGCCAACTCAGTTAAGAAGGGCGAGAAAACCTGTTATAGGTACATTGGGGAGCATAGAAAGGTTAAGGGAGGGATAGTGAAGATTAATAAAGGAGAGGGGAGGTGGGCAGAGGGAGACAGTGAAAAGGCAGAGATACTGAATGAATACTTTTGCTCAGTATTCACAGAAGAAGAAGAGGAGGAGTTACCTTAACTAAACAATAGAAGCACTCTGGATGGGGGGGGGGTGACATCAGTCCATTTACAGAAGAAAGAGTCCTGAAAGAACTCCTAAAACTCAAGGTGGACAAAGTAATGGGGCCTGACGGGATTCACCCCAGAATCTGAAAAGAACTAAGGGAGGACCTAGTGACACCACTGACCACACTTTTTAACAAATCATGGGAGGATGGGGTGGTACCTTAGGACTGGAGGAGGGCAGATGTGATTCCTCTTCATAAAACTGGGAGCAAGGCAGAAGCAGGAAACTACAGACCTGTTAGTTTGACCTCAGTGGTAGGGAAAATTATAGAATTGTTGAGTACCTAGAGGCCAGCGGGGTACAGGACCCAAAGCAGCGTGGATTCACAGCAGGAAGGTCATGTCAGACAAATCTAATTGATTTCTTTGACTGGGTGACCAAAGTAATAGACCAGGGAGGGGCTGTGGATATGGCCTACCTAGACATTAGCAAGGCATTTGTCTCAGTCCCACACAAAAGATTAATAATCAAGTTAGCCAGCCTGGGAGTGGGTCCCAAGGTGGTAGCCTGGATAGCAAACTGGCTGCACAACAGGACACAGAAGGTAATAGTGAATGGAACTCATTCCGAAGAAAGGGGGATTACTAGTGGAGTGCCTCAGGGCTCAGTACTGGGTCCAGTCCTCTTTAACGTCTTTATAGGACCATTGCAGAGGGTCTGGAAGGAAAGGTATGCCTCTTTGTAGATGACACAAAGATCTGTAACAGAGTTGATACACAAGGGAGGGTTAGAAAGGATGAGAAAGGACTTGGCAAAGTTGGAGGAATGGTTAGACATATGGCAACTTAGATTCAATGCAAAGAAGTGCAAAGTAATGCACCTGGGAAATAAAAACCCAGGAGAAGAGTACACAATGGCAGGGGAGGTACTAACAACAACAATAATGGAAAGGGACCTGGGGTAGTCATTTCAGATGGCCTAAAGGTGGGTAAGCAATGTGAAAAGTCAGTAAGGAGAGTCGGGGGAATACTGGGATGCATAGGGAGGGGCATCACAAGTAGAAAAAGGGAAGTGGTTATCCATCTGTACAGACAGTTGGTGAGACCCCATTTGGAGTACTGCGTGCAGTTTTGGAGACCCCTTGTACGCAAGGACATAGACAGAGTGGAGGCTGTCCAGAGGAGGGCAACCAAAATGGTGCAGGGTCTGCATCAGAAACCATATGAAGAGAGACTGAGAGAGCTTAATATGTATACCCTTGATGAAAGGAGGGACAGGGGGGACATGATAGAAACTTTCAAGTACCTCAAGTGAATCATCAAAGTCCTGGAGGGTAGCATCTTTCAGAAAAAGAGATGTGCAAGAGCAAGGGGGCACAATTTAAAGATAGAGGGGAGATGACTCAGGGGTAATGTGAGGAAATTATTTTTCATGGAGAGAGTGGTGGATGCATGGAACTGCCTTCCTGGGAAGGTTGTGGGTTCTAAAACAGTGGGGGCATTCAAACATGCATGGGTCAGACATAAGGCAATTACAGTGGGGGGTTGCAGGAAGTAGGCTGTTGGTTAACTAGAATCTGGAGCTTATCCAATAGGTAGAGAAATGGGCAGACTGGGTGGGCCAAGTGGTTTTATCTGCAGTCAAAGTCTATGTTTCTATGTACATTTTTTTAATCATATTCTTAAGTATGCTGTACTCCAATCAAAATGACAGCAGCAGAAGGAGTGTACTGCTACCTCCATATAGTTCACTGGTGAGGCTCACCTGGAATACTGTGCTTAGCTGCTGGAATCCTCACATAAGGAAGGACAGGAACAGGCTGGAGATGATACCATGCAGGGAGAACAAGATGATTCAGAGCCAACAGAGCTGATCTTACAAAGATTGTTTCAAGGCACAGAACATGTACTCAATGGAGGTCAGGCAAGGGGGTATGATAGAGACATTTAAGTTCCTAAAGAAAGTAAATAAGGAGAACTGCGGAGAGCTATTTAGCAGGAGTACAGAGACAGGAACCCAAGGTTATGGATGAAAGCTAGTGGGTAAGGGGGGGTTAAGAGGGATGTGAAGAAGTTCTAGTTTACAGAAAGGGTGGTGAAGCCATAGAACAGTCTGCCAGCAGAGGTAATGGGTACCAAGACCATAAATGGTTTCAAGCATGGCTAAGGCACAACGAAGGGTTTGGTGTTCACTCAGGTCAGTAGTAGTAGGGAGAGGAGCAGAGGGTGGACCGAAATGGATAAAATTCCATATGTATAAATAGGTTCCAGGGTAGACTGGGAACTCTGGGCAGACTAGATGGACCTTTAGTCTTTTTCTGTCATCATTGTCTATGTTTCTATACTGTACCCCAAGTAAGTTGATTTAGTAGTTATTTCTGCACTGCTATTGCTTATGAAGCTGTTTTTAGTTATTTCTGCGCTGCTATTTTTTATTAAGCTGTTCGTTAGTTATTTCTGCACTGCTATTTTTTATTAAGCTGTTCCTTAATTATTTATGCACTGCTATTGCTTATTAAGCTGTTCGTTAGTTATTTCTGCACTGCTTTTTTTATTAAGCTGTTCGTTAGTTATTTCTGTGCTGCTTTTTCCAGTTTCATTACTCTTCACCTCCTGCTTTTTTTCACCTACTGTCTTCCCTGTTTTTATTTTTATTTTTTTAGTGCTCTCCCTCTGTAATTTTTTGGAACTCTGGCCCTTCCCTGCTATGAATGTTGAAACCCTTTCCTCCCCCTTCCCCTTCAGCCATTGATGCCCTCTTACTTAACTGCAGAGGTTAATTTTCTTTTGTCACAATCTTTAACAGGGTCTGAGAGCTAGTTTATGGCTTTAGTCCTCCCCAGCTCCCTTGCTGTGTTCACCGCTGAATCCCCCGTGGAACCAGCCTGCTGCAGTGAAGGTATGGAATGAGCTCCCTTCTGAACTTGGCACCTTGCTGGCGCACTCACACCCGGACAGCTTAATTTAAGCCCCTTAAATCTGAACCAGCTCCCTAGGAGTTGCTGCTTGTCCTGAATTTAATCACTGAAATTTGTACTAGCTTCGTAGGAGCTGCTGCTTGTCTTTGGCTATTTTTGACCCACCCACCCAGCCCCACTTTCTATTAAATACTCTATTGCTTTGCCTTCCCTTCCTAATTTTGACTGGAAGTACTGTAGTAGGTGGGTCCTTTCCTGTCCACTGGATTTCTACTGCTAACTGTGAGAGCTCTGGAGCTTGAGGAGGACATCAGGGATCAGCTCCAGCTCTCCAGGCCTGAAATATCTGGCTCAGATAAATCCTTCGAGGATGTCTACTTCACTCCTATACTGTTACCTACTTATCCTGTTAATGCTGGTGCACCAGACTGGCCTGTATGAGGTAGTGCAAAAGGCCCAAGGCCATCCTGTATTCTCAGGCTATATGCACTACACCACTGGCACATCAACTTCGAACTCTGTTAATTGAAAAATGGTTTCAGTAACTGCTCTAAGTACACCATTGCTACCCCCTGGTAGAGTAACACCTAGCTTCCAACATCATCTCTCATACCTGCTTACTTTCTCTAACTTCACAGCAACAACCAATACATTTTACAGTACCTCCTCCTGGAGAAGACAATGGAAACTGTACTTTAAACAACTAAAAGCATACCTACTGAAACTAATTCTGCTGCTTCTGCTCCTTTCTGGAAATGTGCACCCTAACTCTGGCCCCACTACGGCAGTGGACTGTTGCAGCACAAAAATGTCCTGTACACTCTCTTTCGTGTATATCAACATATGTAGTCTTCTATGTAAGTTAGACAACCTCAAGGTATGGATTACACAACACAACACAAATATTCTCTCTGTTGCATAAACTTTGTTGTCACCCAAAATCCCTGATTCTGCTATCACTATACCTGGCTACTTTATTTTTAGGCAGGATAGGCTCACTAAAATAGGTGGTGGCTGTGTTATTTACTTAAAAGAAATGCCCTTGAATTGCCCTGCATAGGAAACTCCTCTCAGGCCCTGGCCATCAAGGTGTTCCTAGGGGCCCAAAAGAAAACATTAACTGTGCTGTTTACATACCACCAAAACAATCTGCCTCTGGCTTTCATAACTTCATAGAATATATTCGGAGTGTGCCTCAGAACAATGAAACCATACTACTGGGAGATGTCAATATAAACTGGCTCTCTTCTTGCATTGGACATGTTAAGGATACCATTTCCGCCTTGCACCTTACCCAGTTAGTTAACACCAACACATTCAGTCACTTCACTACCAGTCTAGCATTGCTTGTAAAGCACTTTGGATGTATGAAAAGTGCTATATAAATGCTGATTATTATTATTATTATTATTATTAATTCATTCTTCTTTTTCTTCTTCTTCATATTCTTCTTCTTCCTTCTCCTTCTTCCTCCTCCTCCTCCTCCTCAGAATTAACTATAGAACTGGATCAAGTACCTTACTGGATTGGGTTCTGTCTAGTCACCCAGAATGAATCACAAATGCCTCTGTACTCCCTGACACCCTAAGCAACCACTCCTCTATATTTTGTAGTTGGTCCAACAGGTTCAGCAGATTTCCACCTAAGGTTATTCTCAGTAGGGTCCTAACTCCAGGACACCTATAGCCACTCAGCTCACACCTTCAAAGCCAGGATTGGTCACTGCTGGACTCTAGCAATGACGTTGATGAGGCACTTGATTTCTTCATCGACTGCTTTAATGCTGCATGCGATATCCACGCCTCCTAAAAAAGCGGAAAGTTAAAGGGGTGTACAGCCCTTAGATAATACCTGAACTACTGGGAATTATGAAGACTAGGGACCACCTCTGGCACCGGGCCAAAGCCACAGGCAAGCAAGTAGATATTCAGGCTTATAAAAAATCTAGAAATGTTTGTACCAGAGCCATCAAATTTGTGAAAAATCAATACTTTAGGGAAGCACGCTCTGACTCCTGGGGTGAAAGTAAACATTTCTGGAGCAACATAAAGGATGTGCCTGGCAAAAACCCCAAGAGAGCACCCACCATGCTTAACATTGATGGAAGCCTGACTCTTATCTCAATGGCCATAGCCAATATTTTTAACAATGCCTTTACAAACCTCAGCAGTGTCTTCCCCTGTGAGTTTTTCACAGACTCTGCCCCTGCCACCCCCCCCCCCAGTCAGTGATGCTCAGCAGCAGGCTTCCTCCTCCTTTTTACTTCAAAGAGGTTACTAAACATGAGGCTAGAAAGTACATGCGCAAAGTACTCAGTAAATCAAGATTCAGTGGGGACAATCTAGATCTCAAATTTCTTGCCCTACCCTCGAGTAAACTCTTATACCTCTTACCAAGATTCTGAGCCTTTCTCTAAGACTTGGGCAATTCCCCAAAATGGAAACAGGGCAGGCTCCAATAATCCTGGTGCAAAAAGGGTGAGATAGGGCAGCAGGTCAAGATAACCAGTGTCCTCTTCGAAAGGAAGCCGCTCAATTCTGGAGTGACTCAGGGATCTATACTAGGGCCCCCTTCTCTTCAGTAACTTCTTGAACAACCTCCCTCAAGTCTGTCATGAACAGATTCTGCTCTACACGGATGATTCCATGATGTACTGTAGTAACCCTGACCATAAGATCCTCCAAGATAACCTTCAACACAGTTTCTCAGAAGTGGAAAAGTGGTTCAGCACTCAAAAACAGGTGCTAAAATATAAAAAGACCAAAGTAATGCTTTTCAACAAAGCCCATAAACATAGAAACATAGAATTTGATGGCAGATAAGGACCGCTTGGCCCAACTAGTCTGCCCATTTGCCTACCTAAGGAATAAGCTGCAGATCCCAGTTAACCAACAGCCTACTTCCTCCTACCCCCCACTAGAATTGCCTTATGTCTGTCCAATGCATTCTTGAATTCACCAACTGTTTTTGACTCTATGACCTCCAGAGGAAGGCCATTCCATGCATCTACAACCTTCTCTGTGAAGAAATACTTCCTCACATTACCTCTGAGCCGTCCTCCCTCTGTCTTCAAATTGTGCCCCCTTGTTCTTGCACATCTCTTTTTCTGATAGATGCTATCCTCTTGGACTTTGTTGATTCCCTTGAGGTATTTGAAAGTTTTTATCATGTCCCCTCTCTCTCTCCTTTCCTCAAGGCTATACATCTTAAGCTCCTTTAGTCTATCTTCATATGTCTTCTGGTGCAGACCCTGCACCATTTTGGTTGCCCTCCTCTGGACAGCCTCCACCCTGTCTATGTCTTTGCAGAGATGGGGTCCCAGAACTATACACAGTACTCCAGATGTGGTCTTACCAACTATCTGTACAGAGGGCCAACAACTTCTTGTTTTCTACTGGTGATGCCTCTCCCTATGCATTCCAATATCCCCCAGCTCTCTTTACTGCCTTCTCACATTGCTGGCCCACCTTTGGGTCATCTGATATGATTACCCCCAGGTCCCTTTCCATTTTTGTTATTGTCAGTATCTCGTCCCCCATTGTGTACTCTTCCCCTGGGTTTTTGTTTCCCAGGTGCATTAATTTGTGCTTCTTTGAGTTGAATCTAAGCTACCATACATTTGACCATTCCTTCAACCTTGCCAAGTCCCTTTTCATCCTTTCCACCCCACCTTGCGTATCAGCCCTGTTGCAGATCTTTGTGTCATCTGCAAAGAGACATGTGTTCCCTTCCAGTCCCTCTGCAATGTCACTTATAAAGACATTAAAAAAGACCAGTGCAAGAACTGAACCCTGCGGTACCCCACTAGTAACCCCCCTTTCCTTACTGCGGACTCCATGTACTATTACCCACTGTGTTCTGTTGTCCAGTCAGTGTTTTACCCAGGCTACCACCCTGGGACCCACTCCCAGGCTGGCTAATTTGTTTATTAATCTTTTGTGTGGGACTGTGTCAAATGCCTTGCTAAAGTCTAGGTAGGCCATGTCCACAGCCACTCCCTGGTCTATTACCTTGGTCACCCAGTCAAAGAAATCAAGTAGATTTGTCTGACATGACCTTCCTCCTGTGAATCCATGCTGCCTTGGGTCCTGTGCCCCACTGGCCTCTAGGTACTCAACAATTCTTTCCGTCAGAAGTGATTCCATTATTTTCCATAAAACTGAGGTCAGACTGACAGGTCTGTAGTTTCCTGCCTCTGTCTTGCTCCCACTTTTGTGAATAGGAATCACATCCACCCTACTCCAGTCCTCAGGCACCACACCATCCTCCCATGATTTATTAAAAAGGGTTGTCAGTGGTGTTACTAGTTCTTCCCTTAGTTCTTTTAGAATTCTGGGGTGAATTCCATCAGGCCCCATTGCTTTATCCACCTTCAGTTTTAAGAGTTCTTTCAGAACCCTTTCTTCTGTGAAAGGACTAATATCCACCCCCCTATCCAGAGTGTTTCTATGACTGGATTAGGTATCTCCCCCTGCTTTTCCATTGTGAATATGGAGCAGAAGTATTCATTTAGTATCCCTGCTTTTTCACTGTCGCTCTCTGCCCAACCAATTTCCTCTTTATTCGGCCTCACTATCCCTGTCTTAGTCTTTCTTTGCTCCCTAATGTACCTATAAAAAGTGTTATCCCCCTTCTTAACCAAGTTGGCTATCTTTTCCTCAGTTTGGGCCTTTGCTATTCTGACTGCCTTCTCCACTTCCTTCTGCTTTAACTGGTACAGTTCTCTGTCCTGCTCCTTCTGTGTTTCCTTATACTTCCTGAATGCTATCTTTTTCTCCCTTACCTTCCCCACCACTTCTTTTGAGAACCCTAATGGGTTTTTCTTTCATTTTGGTTTATTTATTTGCTTCACACAAAGGCTTGTTGCCTCTGTGATGGTGGTTTTGATGTTTCCCCATTGTTGCTCCACCTCACCGTCTTGCCTGTTTGCTAGTGCTTTTCTGAGGCACTCTCCCATTTTGACAAAATCAGCCCTCCTGAAGTCCAGTACCTTCACTTTTGTGTGGCTTGACTCTTCAGCTAAGTTTATTGTGAACCACACTGTTTGGTGGTCGCTTGTTCCCAGATGGCTACCCACTTCAAGATCAGAGATCCTCTCTCCGTCCCCATTTGAGAGTACCAGGTCTAAGATTGCTCTCTCCTGACTGGGTTCCAAAACTAGCTGTCTGAGGCATGCCCCCTGTAGGGCATCGAGAATGGCTCTGCTCATGGATGTGGCTGCAGCAAAGGTGCTCCAGTTAACATCTGGCATATTCATGTCCCTCATCAGCAATATCTTCTCTTTCTCTGCCATGCCAAGGATGCCTTCTATCATTTCCTTGTCCATTTCCTCCCCCTGAGATGGGGGTCTGTATACAACCTCTGTGCGGATTGTGGAGCCATTTCCCATCTCTAAGGGTGACCAAAGTGCCTCCTCTCCTCCCTGTTTACCCTTTAGTTCTGTTGCTTTGATCCCTTCCCTTACATAGACAGCTACTCCTCCTCCTCTTCTTCCCACCCTGTCCCTCCTGTAGATTGCGTACCCTGGTATGTTGACATCCCAATCATGGTTCTCTGTGTACCATGCTTCTGTGACTGCCACAATATCCAGGCATCCCTCTTCCATCAAGGCCACCATTTTGGGGAGATTTTTACCTGGACTATGGGCATTGGTACTCATTACCCTCCATTTTTTATGTCTTTATTTCTTTTTGCCACATCCCTGTCCTTACTTCCTTTGTCTTTTTCTCCATTTACCCCTGCCCTGCTCCTCATTGACTGCTCTATCTTGGTGTTTACCTCACTAACTACCCTGATTTTTTGGGGGGAGACTAGGATTTCCCTTCTCCTTTTCAATGCCTCCCCCCTTGGCTTGTTTAAATGCTTGCCAATGAAGCATTTAAACCTATCATCTAGGATCCTGGTTCCCCTCCTGCATAGATGCAGACCATTGCACCTGTAAAGACCTGCATCATAGAAACATAGAAACATAGAATTTGATGGCAGATAAGGACTGCTTGGCCCACCCAGTCTGCCCATTTCTCTACCTAATGGATAAGCTGCAGATCCTAGTTAACCAGTGGCCTACTTCTTCCTACCCCACCCCTCTAGGTGGAGACCCAGCCCCCAATGAAGCCAAATCCCTGAGCTCTGCATCAGTTTTTCAATCAGTCATTGAATCCCATGGTGTGGAGTACCCTAGCCTCATCAATGCCATAGACAGGTAGCACTTCCAAGAAAGTTACCGTGTGTGCTACTTGTCTAAGGCCCCACCCCAAATCCACAAACTCCTGTTGCACTGCTCTGATTCCATTCTCAGCCAGGTCATTCATCCCTAGGTGAATAATGACATCCAGCTCAATTCCCTGAGTAGGAACATCTCTGCTGAGTCAAAACTCAGCCCTTTCAAACACAAACTCCAGCAGCATCTATTAGCAAACAGTATAAGTGACTGCCACCCTTAGCAGCCTTCTGCTTATGTTATCATTCTACTTATACCTTTTGGCACTTTTAACACTTGGTACTTCATTTCAATCCTACCCTTGAGCCTTTTCCCTCCACCCCTCACCCCTGCTTCTTCCCTGCTCATGCATCTTCAAGCTCTTCCCCCGCTCCTCCTCACCTTACCTCTTCCACCCCTCCATTCAGTCTCTTATCTCATGCCACCTCTTTTGCAACTTCTTCCCCTCCTTCCCCCTACATTTCTCTCTCTTGCCTTTCTCTCACCCATATTACTCTCTGTCTCTTTCTCTCGTGTTTTCGAGGAGGCCTGCTAGGCTGCCCCATCTCCCCTGGCTAAACACCACCTTTTCTCCCTCTACTATTAATTTGTCTTCCTCCCCCTCACTGCACCAGCACTCCCCCTTCTCTCTACAACTGCCTTATTTCCTTCCATCTACCTCCCCTCCCCCTTCCCCTATCTCTCTATCCCCAATACCTCCTTTGCAACTCCACTCCGCCTCCTGTGCATCTCATCTCCTTCTCCCTCTTGTTTCTCCCATCCCCTACCTTACACCCCATTACTTTATCTCCTAGATTTTGACAAGGGCATCCCAGGCAGCCCTCTCTTCTAGCCCACTCTACTGTATATTGAGAAGCATTCAGTGCTATTTTGATTGCTTTCGATGTATTAGTTTTTTTAAGTATATTCTTGATGTCCACTATTTACTTATACATTGTATACCTTGTTTTGTATTTGTACTACTCACGTGGAACCTTTGTAAATGAGTTGTATTGCTCAAAGGTGCTGTAAACCAAGACTCAAGAAATAAATAAATAAATAAAAATGAACTTAAGGTACTTGTTTTCCTCACTGGGCTTGCTCAGCTGCATCACCCACTTTATTCATAGATATCTGGGACATATTTATAATAACGGCTAAGTGATGATTATCAACTGTGTGCAGAAGCTGCCATACTCCATTATACATAGAAACATAGACACATAGACTTTGTTGTCAGATAAGGACCGCTTGGCCCACCCAGTCTGCCCATTTCCCTACCTATTGGATAACCTGTAGATCCTAGTTAACCAACAGCTTACTTCCTCCTACCCCCCACTATAATTGCCTTATGTCTGTCCCATGCATTCTTGAATTCCCCCACAGTTTTTGATCCCATGACCTCCTCAGGGAGGCCGTTCCATGCATCCACCACCCTCTCTGTGAAAAAATACCTCCTCATGTTGCCCCTGAGCCATCCCCCCATCTTCAAATTGTGCACCCTTGTTCTTGCACATAACTTTTCCCTCTTGGACTTTGTTGATTCCCTTGGTACTGAAAGTTTCTATCATGTCCCCCTCTACCTCCTTTCCTCAAGGGTATACATATTAAGTTCACACCCCTACCGGGGCCATGGCATATACATGTGTGTACATGCATGGAGGCGCATGTACATGCCAGGATCTGGTGGCACTTTCCACCCCTCTCCTGGCTTTTTGCCACTGCCCGTTACCACCTATGTGCCCACCAGACCTCCACCTGGTGGGAGAGGCACTACAGATGGGCTGGCATCCACCCCTTGGAGGGGAGAGCCTTGGTTCAATCCTGCTCCAACACCCCCCCGAGCCGGCACACCGGTGACCCAAGTCATTCCAGAACCCAGGTCACCAGCGTAGCATGAGGTAAGGTGCCAGCGCCTCAGTCCTCTGCCCTACTAGGCCAGCACATATTAAGCTTCTTTGATATCTCTTCATATGGTTTCTGGTGAAGACTCTGCACCATTTTAGTTGCCCTCCTCTGGACTGCCTCCATCCTGTCTATGTCCTTGTGGAGATGGGGTCTCCAGAACTGCACACAGTACTCCAGATTTGGTCTCACCAACTGTCTGTACAAAGTAATAACAGATTCCTGTACTGGTGATGCCTCTCCCTATGCATCCCAGTATCCCCCCAGCCCTCCTTAGTGCCTTCTCACATTGCCTGCCTACCTTTAGGTCTTCTGATATGACTACCCCCAGGTCCCATTCCATTTTTGTTGTTTTTAGTATCCCCCCCATTGTGTATCCTTCCCCTGGGTTTTTGTTTCCCAGGTGCATTACTTTGCACTTCTTTGCATTGAATCTAAGCTGCCATACTTCTGACCATTCCTCCAGCCTTGCCAAGTCCCTTCTCATCCTTCCCACACTCCCTTGTGTATTGACCCTGTTGCAGATCTTTGTGTCATCTGCAAAGAGACATACATTTCCTTCCAGTCCCTCTACAATGTTACTTATAAAGACATTAAAGAGGATCAGTCCCAGTACTGAACCCTGCAGTACCCTGCTAGTAATCCCCCTTTCTTCAGAGTGAACTCTGTTTACTATTACCCTCTGTGTCCAGTTGTCCAGACAATGTTTTACCCAGGCTACCACTTTGGGACCTACTCCAAGGCTGGCTAACTTGTATATTAATCTTGTGTGTGGGACTGTGTCAAATGCCTTGCTAAAGTCTAGGCAGGCCATGTCCAAAGCCTCTCCCTGGTCTACTACTTTGGTCACCCAGTCAAATAAATCTATTGGATTCATCTGACACAGCCTTCCTGCTGTGACTCCATGCTGCCTTGGGTCCTGTGCCCCACTGGCCTCTAGGAACTCAACAATTCTTTCCTTCAGAAGTGATTCCATCATTTTGCCAACCACTGAGGTCAAGCTAACAGTCTGTAGTTTCCTGCCTCTGTCTTGCTCCCACTTTTGTGAAGGAGAATTATATCCACCTTCCTCTAGTCCTCAGGTACCATATCATCCTCCCATGATTTGTTAAAAAGGGTAGTCAGTGGTGTCACTAGTTCTACCCTTAGTTCTTTTAGAATTCATGGGTGAATCCCATCAGGCCACATTGCCTTGTCCACCTTCAGTTTTAAGAGTTCTTTCAGAACCCTTTCTTCTGTGAAAGGACTGGTATTAACCTCCCTATCCAGAGTGCTTATATTCTTTGATTTAGGTACCTCTCCCTCCTCTTCTTTTGTGAATACAGAGCAGAAGTATTCATTCAGTATCCCTGCTTTTTCACTGTCACCCTCTGCCCACCCTCCTTCCCTTTATTAAGACTCACGTTCCCTTCCTTGGTCTTTCTTCACTCCCTAATGTACCTATACAACGTTTTATCCCTCTTCTTAACTGAGTGGGCTATCTTTTCCTCAGTTTGGGCCTTTGCTATTCTGACTGCCTTCCCTGCTTCCTTCTGCTTTAACTAGTACAATTGTCTGTCCTGCTCCTTCTGTGTTTCTTTATACTTCCTGAATGCTACCTTTTTCTTCCTAACCTTCCATGCCACCTTTTTTGAGAATCATAGTGTTTTTTTCCTTTGTTTTGCTTTGTTGATTTGCTTCACACAAAGGCTTGCTGCATCTGTGATGGCTGTTTTGATTTTTACCCATTGTTCCTCAACCCCTCCTTCTTGCCCATTTGCTAGTGCTTTTCTGAGGCACTCTCCCATTTTCCCAAAGCCAGCCCATCTAATGTCCAATACTCTTACTTTTGCATGGCTTGAATCTATGTCTGTGTTTATCATGAACCACAATGGTGATCACTTGTTCCCAGATGGCTACCCACTTCTAAATCCGAGATCCTTTCTCCATCCCCATTTGACAGTACCAGGTCTATGATTGCTCTTTCCCGAGTGGGTTCCACCACAAGCTGTCTGAGGCATGCCCCCTGTAGGGAATCAAGAATAACCCTGCTCTTGGATGTGGCTGCAGCAAAGGTACTCCAGTTAATATCTGGCATATTCTGGTCCCCCATCAACAATATCTCCCCTTTTTCTCCAATTCTAAGAATGCTTTCTATCATTTCCTTGTCTATTGCCTCCCCCTGAGATGGGGGTTTGTATACAACCCCTGTGTGGCTTGTGGTGCCATATCCTGTCTCCGGGGTGACCCACAGTGCCTCCTTTACTCCCTGTGTATCCTTTAGCTCCATTGGTTTGATCCATTCCCTTACATAGAGAGCTACTCTTCCTCCTCTTTCACCCTCCCTGTCCCTCCTGTAGCTTGTGTACCCTGGTATATTGACATCCCAGTCATGGTTCTCAGTGTACCATGTTTCTGTGACTGCCGTGATATCCTGGTGTCCCTCTTCCATCAAGGCCACTAGTTCAGGGAGCTTGTTACACAGACTACAGGCATTGGTACTCATCGCCCTCCATTTTTTGATGGCCTTACCCCTTTTAGCCCCATCCCTATTCTTACTGCCTTTTTCTGCATTTACCCCGGTCCTGCTCCCTTTTGACTTCTCTACCTTGGTGTTTACCTCTCTAACTACTGTGTTTTGTGGAGGGAGGCTGGGTTTTCCCTGGTCCTTTTCAGTGCCTCCCCCCTTGACTAGTTTAAATGTTTGCCAATGAAGCATTTAAACCTATCACCTAAGAGCCTGGTTCCCCTCCCAGACAGATGCAGACCATCAAGCCAGTATAGGCCCCAATTCCTCCAGGTAGACCCACAGTCCTCAATGAAGCCAAAACCATGAGCTCTGCACCATTTATTCAACCATTCATTGAATCCCATGGTGTGGAGTACCCTAACATCATCCTTGCCATAGACAGGCAACACCTCTGAGAAGGTTACCATATGTACTACTTGTCTAAGGCCCCTCACCAACTCTTCAAACTCCTCTTGCACTACTCTGATCCCATTCCCAGCCTGGTCATTTGTCCCTAGGTGGACAATGACATCCAGCTCCCTCCCTCGTGCAACTGCTCCTGTGATCCTGAGGATTCACTCACTGTCCCTCCAAGCCATGGCACCATGCAGGCACCTTACCTCCCACTCCCTTTCCTCCCCCAGTTATACCCCCCTAATGATTGAGTCTCCCACCAGGAGTTGTTTCCTTCCCCTGTGGGGTCCTATGTTACCCTCCTATGGGTCTCCTTTGTGGAGGTTCCCAGCATCCTCCTTGGTCTCCACTGCAGGTGCCTCCATAGAGGAATCACTCTTTACCAGAAGACTGTATGAATTGTGGAGAAGTACAACTGAAGGAATGCACCTCTGTTCCACCACCCTTTCCCTCCCTGAGCCCACCTTGGTCCAACCGCTCCTCTTTCTTGGCAACCTCTGAGGTAGTGGTAGTGGCCCTGGTGGTCCCTGGATTGGGGAGGAGGTTTCATGAATCCTAGCCAAGTCAGCCTGGAGATGAGCAACCTCCTCCCTCAGACCAGAGAGGTGCCTACAAATAGGGCAGCATCATAGCCTCCAGAATGTCTCCCAGAAGACTGCCACCCCACAGCCATTGCACTGCATTACTCCCATCATGTCTTATTTTGTGGCCCCTCTCCTGTTGCTTTGTATGCTTACTCTCTCCTCCCTATTTTTTTTTCTCTTCTACTGCCTATATGCCCTTACAACTCTTACCCTTCCTGTTCTGGGACAAGAACTTCCTGTATTCTTCGGTAGTTTCCTTCTTCCTTGCTCAGAGTCAGATCTCCAGCAGCTAGGGGGAGAGGGAGAGTGACTCTTTTCCTTCAAAGATGGTGAAACCTATGTGTCTCAGTGATGTTTCCCTTCCTACTGCCAAACAGGAAGTTCCTATTGTCAGTCAAAATCCAGTGCCTATGAAAGTAGAACTGGCTAAGGGTGGGAGGGTGGAGTAAAGTCAATCAGACAGTAACATCTATCACTAAAATAAATTACCCTTCCCCCTACCCTTGTTGAATTCCTGACATTACTCCCCCCCCACCCACCTGACCCAGGGAAATATATCAATACTCCCACCCCACCACCCTCTGGAACATGCCACCCTCCTCCCCTCACTCACCCAAAGGATATAAACTGTGCTGTTGTTAATGTTCAGCCTTTCAGGACCTATAAAATTGTGAAAACTATCACTCACTGGGGCAAACATCTGAGCCTCCCTGTTCACCAGCTCACTCGTCAATGAATGAATCAGTGATGACACGACCTTATAATAACACCTGGTTGGTCATCCAATTAGGTGTTACAGCTATGGTGAATAACCATAGAGTCATTCATTGATGAGTGAGCTGCTGAACAGGAAGGCTCAGTTGTTTGCCATAGCAAAGGACATTTTTCACTTCAGGTGCCTCATTTTGAATTGACATACTTTCAAAATTTATTGAAAAATGTATGAAAGTTTGGTGCTTTGAATTTGATCTCTTTTAAAGCTACAGATGTGAAATATGGCTGACATAACTATGTGTACATCATACAGATGGTGGGGGGTAACCGGTGCCTATGAAACCTAACAATTACACAGTAAACCCAAATAATTGTAGTCACATTGGTCCTTGTAGAACAGGTGAGCAAAGCAGGTGATATGATATATTTTATTGGACTGTACTACTTACTCCTAGCTATTAACAACACATACACCAGAAGGAGCTGTAAGACTAAATGACAGGAAGGCTGTTGCAAGTACTGTGCCTTTATTGATATGTAATGTAGCCCAGAACACATGAGTGAGTGGAAATAGTGTATGGGTGGAGGAGGGGGGTGAGAGAGAGAAGAGAGGGATGAATAAATAGTATCTTATCACTTACTGTACAATGTTCACACTAAACCCACCAAGCACAGAGTGTTGGTATCTGACAACTTTTATTCTTTCAGAAACTGAGACGCCAGTAAACTGTCAATGCACTCCACGGTGCCTAGTAAATGCAAAGCAACATATATTTTTTAGAATTGTAACGCAAGTTTTAAAATTATTTATTACATGTTGGCACTTTTATGGAGAGTATTTATGTAGTTGCCCACCTGCTAGCCCTGCCATCCTTGTAATTTACATGGACTCAGATGACTGCTGTTGAGTTCAGCCAACCTTGGTATAAAACAAAAATGTTATTCAGGGAGTAGCCCAATAACCAATCAAGGCAAAATCACAGAAATACAGAGTGGTACAAGATGGGCCCACTCACCCAGTTAAAAGTTTTAAATTCTAGTTCCCTTTAATTATTCAACAAAGAATCTTATGTTTGGTACATTGTTTTTATTTCGTACAGTTCAGATATAAATCCTTTGTTAGTGAAACACTGTATCCTGAGTTAGATATTCACTATAAAAAGCATACATTATATTATTTTATTTATACATAGTGGATCTCAAAAACAATGTAAATAGATACCAGAAAAAACAAATACCTTTCACCAGTAGAAATGTTGTTTCTTTATAATGTTCAAAACATCTATTAAAAATATTTTTTTGTTATGGTTCATGTCCTTTTTATTTGCTCAATTCCTCTGAGCTTGTAAATATATCAATCATTTAGTAATATATACTATACAAAATGGGGCTTACATGTGTTCTCAGTCTAGAACATATACAACATATGTAGCTTCTGTTATTTTCCAATTTTTATCCACTGTAACAAAACAAATAACCATTTCTGAAGTCTCTAGATTACTAAAAAGGTTTTATCATAAAGGTTTGAATCTGTAATTTCTTTTCCACATTTGAATTATTCAGTCTAGTTTATGTATAAAGTTCATCACTTGTAACTTTTTACATTTCATAACATTTTTCTGTAGCATGAAGTGAAGTGTTGTATTTCTCCTTCTTTGCATCTCATTTTTATACAGTTTGTTCTTATGCAATTGCATCATATCGTTTGATGCAGTTTATATTTAGAACAGTTTGTGCACGCTTCGCTCTTATGGGAACAAGATTGCTGCTGTATTTCACATTTCTGTTATTCTTACTGATGTTCTAATAATCTATTTCCCCAAATCGAGTCATTAGAGAAAACATTAACTTTCCTTTTGTCACCTAATGAGTTTGTGTTTCAGTATTCACAGGCTGCACATGTTAAAGTCAAATAATTTCTACTTGCTTCACTTTCTCCATTTCAGCACTTTTCTTTTTTTCTAAATATATATGAAAATAAACCTTCTTTAGGTTCAAAGTTCTTCTGCTGAACTGAGCTAGTAATTGAACTAAGTATTTGTTATAAATGTAGGAAACTGAATTGAAGCACTTTCTTAAGTTTTGTTCAGAGTGGTGCTGGACCTCCAGCTCTCTCTTCTAATGGAGGTACACCGCTCCTACTATGCAGTTCTTTTATATAGAGGAATTGGTCACCTGGTAATGTGTCTAGTCACATGACCCATGAGGAGACCTAGTATGCTCTCAGATTGCTAGGTACTGCTACAGCAGGTCGGGTGCCCAGGGTAATTGCACATATCATATAAGCAGGAAGGATACAGGAAAGCAGAGTATACACTGTATAAGTCATTGATGAGACCATATTTAGAATATGGGGGTGAGGTACTGGTATCCATACCTTAAGAAGGACATCAGCATGCTGGAAAGGGTCTAGAGGACAGCAATCAAGATTACAGAAATTCTACAGCGTAGGTCCTATAAGGAGAGGCTGGGAGCCCTGGGGATGCACTCCCTGGAGGGGAGGAGGCAGAGGGGGGATATGATAGAGATCTTCAAGTACATGAAGGGAATTAACAGATTGCAAAAGGAGGGTCTCTTTAAAATGAATGAAAACAACACCACTAGGGGCACTGCCTAAAACTGATGGGGAGGGAGATTCAGAAGGGATGTAAGGAACCATTTCTACAGTATATGGAGAGGGTAGTGAGCACCTGGAATGAGCTGCCAGAGGAGGTGGTAAAGATGGTGGGAGCATTAAAGAGGGCCTGGGACAAACACAAAGGGAACCCTTGGGACTAAGGAAAGGAGGAAGGGGGAGAGGGAGGGACAGTTGGTGGGGCAGGGTCAGTGGCGTAAGTGTAAGACCAAACCCTGTATCAATATGAGCAGACACAATAGACCAGGTGGTCTTCTTCTGGCTATTTTCATACAGTATGTTCATATGTTAGTTGTAGCCAGATTTGAATCTGTCACTCTGCAATTTCATGGACTGTGGAGATGAAGCAACTAGACTCGCTTAAAGATCTGTATGTCCTTTGAGACTATTTGGAATAGCATTCCAGCACACAGGGATAACAAGAGCAAAGGCTTTATTGCTAGTGGCGTTGTATGCCCTTGTCATGTGGAGAAGGTGCCTAGAGGATGATCTGTGTTGATAATCTGTAATACACCACCAATTCATGAAGCCACAGAGTTCTGTTTTATGCCAGGGGTAAGTTTTTTTTGGGGTGGGGACACTTAGTAGCCAGCAGGTTCAATCACATGGATTTTTCTCTAGGATTTTTGGAATGGCAGTTTGATCCAGTACTGAAAATCAAATTCTCCTAGGTTTGATTCCCACCAGAGGTAGTGGTGCTCTGTAAAATCGTGAGCACATAACTTTACCTCCCAGTGCTTTAGAGCACCCAGCTGTAAATTTCAGTAGGAGCAGCACCCCTCTGAAAATGAGATATTGAATCACAGGTGAGCGATCTTAATTAAAGTGAAAAAGTAAAAATAAATGAATTATAAATTGTGTTATCTCATCCTCATTCTTTCAAAAGGAACATAAGATCGAAAGAATTTAGAAGTATTTGCACACTCTTATCAGATAACTGAAGTATGTGGTGAGCACCTATGCACTAATCTGTGAGTTTCAGGCGCACAAGTAAATTACTTTTCCCTCTATATAGTTTCTGTTTTGGCTGCTCCATCCTACAGCGCTAGTGGAGCAGCATAGTAAGATGTGCGCTTAAGTCACCATCCAATCACCCTTCAATCCATCCAACCAACCACACACCCAACCAACCAATCAGATAACCAACTAAATACCCTGCCAAACAACCAGCCAACCAACAATCCAACCACCCATCTACCCACTCAACCAACAGACCAATTGACCAACCAATCAACCAACCAGCCAACTAACCAACCAGCTAACTAACCATCCAACCAGTCAACCGACCAACTGACCCAACCAACCAACCAAACCAACCTACCCATCCAACCAACTAACCACCAAATCAACCAACCAACTGACCAACCAACAAAATGAATCAAAAAACCACCCAACCATATAACAAACCAACTAAATAACCATCCTTCCATCTATCCCTCCCTCCAGCCAACCAACCAACCAACCACACACCCAACCAACCATATAACCAACTACATATACTGCCAAACAAATAGCCAACAATAATCCAACCACCCATCTATCCACTCAACAAACAGACCAACCAATCAACCACACACCCAACCAACCAGCCATATAACCAACTACATATACTGCCAAACAAATAGCCAACCAGTAATCCAACCACCCATCTACCCACTCAACAAACAGACCAACTGACCAACCAACCAAACAACCATTCAATTAACCAACCAGCTAACTAACCATCCAACCAGTTGACCGACCAACCAAGCAACCAACCCACCAACCAGCCAACCCAATTAACCAACCAACCCACCCAACCAACCACCAAATCAACCGACCAACTGACCAACCAACAAAACTAACCAACCAAGCACCCAGACAGCCAACCATATAACAAATCAACTCAATAACCATCCATCCATCTACCCCTCCCTCACTCCCACCAACCAACCAACCATCCAGTCACCCATCACACCCAATCAGCCAATCAACCAACCAATCAACTAAATACCAGAGCAGCCATACTCTTAACCAACCAAGCAACCATGCAATCTGCCAGTCATGTCCAAAAACATTATTTGCATTCCTTATTTCTGTCTGCTACTTTCCCCATTAAATATTCTCTTGTGTTCATATCAGGTCTCAGCAGGATGATGTAACACTTGGGGATGAAGATACAAGTTAGTAAACCGGCACTGGAAGCCAAGATGGCAAATATTTCTACAGCAACTGTGTACTTTCCTTTTGTGCTGAGGTAAGCTGGGATGAAAGACAGCCAAACGCTGACAAAGACCAACATGCTAAATGTAATAAACTGGGCCTCATTGAAGGAATCTGGTAGCTTCCGAGCCAGGAATGCAACTATAAAACTAACACTGGCCATAACTCCCAGGTATCCCAGAATGAACCAGAAAGCAATGGCAGACCCTTCTTTGCATTCAATAATTATCTTTCCAGCTTGGACTGCCATGTTGTATTCTGGAAAGGGAGGGGATTGGCTTAACCAAGTGACACACAAAGTAACCTGAATAAGTGTACACAAAAAGACAATGAAAACAGGCAGCTTAAGCCCAACCCATTTCCTTAGATTGCTGTTTGGCTTTGTTGCATTAAAAGCTATAACCACCATAATGGTTTTGGCCAACACACAAGAGACAGAGAGCAAAAAACTATGCCAAAGGCTGCCTGACATGAGCATACAGGTGATATTTATGGGCCGTCAATGAAAATTAATGAAGAAAGGAAGCATGCAGAAAGGGACCACAGAAGAATGTAGCTGATCTCACGATTGTTAGCTTTGACAATGGGAGTGTCCCGGTTCCTCACAAAGATGATTAACATTGTCCCAGTTATTAGTGCACCGACAGTGGTAATGGCAGCCAAAGTTGCACCCAAGGGCTCTTCATAAGAGAGGTACTCCATGGATTTTGGATGGCACGTGTCTCGTCTCTCATTAGACCAATAATCATTTTGGCATTTCAGACACTCATTCAAGTCTAAAAGAGAAGACAAGCATTTACTGATTAGCAGTCCTTAATAATTCTAAGAGGGATGTCAAGGATGCATACGGTATTTAGGTTTTGGGCTAATGCTATAGAATATAACTAGTGCGGCACAATACTGGTAGGCTGAACATCCACACCCAGGACTCAGGTTCATATCCGACTCAGGTTCATATCTGAAACTCCAAAAGTACAGTGCAAAGGGGCAAGAGAGGTTTATCCCATGATGATGGGTTGGGCTCATAGCTGAAGTAGAAAGGCTATTGTCCTTGTTCTTTATTACTTAAAGGACAAGTAAACAAGCTTTTTGCACATTTTTTTTAAACAACTCCATAGATTTACAAAGGAGAGGCTGTCGTTTACATTTATGCTGAAACTGTATTTATTAAAGTAAGAGAAATGCAGTTTTTACAGCATTTGAAAATTTGAAACACAGCCTCTCCTGATTCAAAAATCCTGCTCTGAGAATCCTAAAATAACTGCCTTGATGATGTCAATGAAGTGAGAGATACCAGCAGTGTAGATGTATTCTTGCTCCACTAACTATTTAAATGTGAATAACTTTAAAATAAAAAAATGATATCGGAAATTGTTCAGCATAAAAATATCTACACAATGAAAGGTGTTTCATTTATACTGTAGATACATTTTAGTTTTTTTTTTAAATTAGCAAAAAAGCAGCAGAAAATTTGTTTTTGTCATTTTGGCAACACACAGATGTAAATAACTTTAAAACAAAAAGTTATAGCATGGTACTGTGAGCACAAAGGTTGTTCAGCACAAAAATATCTGCAAAATGAGTGGTGTTTCATTTATAGATACCTCTTAGTTTTTTTTTATAATTAGCAAAAAAACAGCAAAAAATTCAATATTTTTGTCACTTTGGCAACACATGTAAATAAATTTAAAACAAAAAAAATTATACTATGATACTGTCAGCATGAAAGTTGTTCAGCACAAAAATATCTACAAAATGAGTGGTGTTTCATTTCTAGATATATTTTAGTATTTTTTATGATTAGCAAAAATTGTAGAAAATTCCATTTTCTTTTTCACTTTTTGCAACAAACAATTGCAAATAGAGTTAAAACAAAATATGGTAGCATGGCACTTTGAGCACAAAAGTTATTCAGCACAAAAATATCTGTCACATGAGTGGTGTCTCATTTATAGATACTTTTTAAGATATTTTATAATCAGCAAAAATGGCAGGAAATACAATTTGTTCTTCACTTTTCTGGGAGGTATGGCATAGTTGGAATATGCTACCTCCCTACTGGAAATATTGTTCAAAATCTGGCCCATCATGCATACAACAGTTTTGCAACCCCCCCCCCCATTCAAAAGGCAGGAGGTGGGAGCTGTTTGAAAAGCAAATTGCAGTTTGGTTAATTGGGAAATGCACAAGAACAAAAATTATCAACAGTATTTCCAGTAGTGAGGTAGCATATTCCATTTATGCCATATCTCCAAAAAAAGGGGAACATAGATTTTCCTGCCAATTTTTGCTGATTATAAAAAACTAAAATGTATCTATAAATGAAACACCACTCATTTGACAGATATTTTTGTGCTGCACAACTATTATGCTTAAAGTACCATGCTATCATATTTTGTTTTAAAGCTATTTGCATTTGTTTGTTGCTAAAATGACAAAAAAAAATAGAATTTTCTGCTGTTTAAAATTTTTCAAATGCCATGAAACTACATTTCTTCTACTTTAATTAATGCTGTTTCAGTATAAATGTAAACAGCAGCCTCTCCTTTATGAGCCCATGGAGTAATTTAAAACAAAACGTGTAGAAAGTTTGTGTACTTGTCCTTTAAATATTTTTATTAACTAAGCCAGACCGTGCTGATTTTTTTAGGTGTCAGGGAGTCTAAAGCTTAATGGTCATTTTAAAGACAAGAAATATAATGCAAAACCACTAAACAAGGGATACACAAAAAGTGCACTGGCAATAAACAAGGCCACTGATTCACGGTGATTAAAACAATGAAATTCCATTTTCAAGAGTTGAAATTCCAAGAATATCACCAGTGATTGATAGTCTCATTTTCAGATTTTACCAGGATTCTACCATCATTCATTTTGTATGTGTAGAAATAAACAGAATACAAGAAGGCTTAATATACAGAGCACTAAGTGAAGCAAATTGAAAATAGTACAGGAAGAAATTACAAGAGAAATACAAATTCTGCAGACATACTGATCTGCTCTAAAATGCCAAATTCTGTGAAGTTGTTTGTTCTTGTCAGTGTGCAGGCTGTCCAAGTTCCAGAATTTTACTGGGTTTTCTGGTGAAAACCAAAAAAAAAAAAAAACAGTGGCCTTGATTATTTATTTATTTATTTACGAGATTTACCAGGAAGGCATACTGCGACCTGGGGGCCGTGCCCAGTACATGGCAGATAAAGAACACTTACAGGTACAGTGAATTGACATAACAAGGCCAGGCAGTGTACATCCTGATTGAGACTCTCGCTGCTTAGTATTAAGTAATGCACTGAAACAGGAGAGGAACAGCCACTCATTTTGTTAAATACAGCTAATTCTATTTTTTATCTAATTTGTCTCTGAACAGTTCATTGCTGGTCATTCAGAGGTAGTTTATAAACATTCCTGTTGACATTGACTAGCTAACCTCTGGCCCTTGGCTGTGGAAATTATTTTTTTTCTTTCAATAACCTTTATCCTGGATGTGGTTACCATCCTCTGCCCTCTAACCATCCTCTAACCCACACCCTAAACCTGTCACTGATAACAGCCAAGTTCCCCAAGCTGTGGAAAAGGGCTACGGTCACTCTTCCCTTCAAAAGTGGGGACAGATCTGACTACTCAAACTACAGGCCTATCTCTGTGACCCCCCCCCCCAAAAGCACTTGAGAGGATTGTTAGCGATCAGCTAGTGGACTACCTGGACAAGTACCAGCTCCAATGTAAGGATCAACATGGTTTCAGAAAAAAAACAGTACCACCATGGCACTGGTGGAATTCATTAGTTACATCTACAATGCCCTTGACTGTGGGCATATGGTCTGGGCAATTTATATCGACCTGACAAAGGCTTTTGATACAGTAAACCATGAAGTGATTCTTTACCAACTGTCTCTTGCAGGCCTCTCTCCAGAATTAGTAGAGTGGTTCTGTAGCTACCTAACTAGTCGGACTCAACAGGTTAAAATATTGCACTCCCCTTTCAGAACCTTGCAATGTCACAACTGAGGTACCCTAAAGTTCAGTCTTGGGACCACAACTCTTCAGTTTATTTCTAAATAATCTCCCATAGGCATGTACTGACCAAATTCTCTTGTATGCAGACAATGCTTTGCTGCTTTCAAGTCAAACCAATCCAGCTGCAGTATTCTAGAAGAACAAATTCAAACCAGTTTCACAGCTATCGAGTCTTTGTTCCTAAAACACAAGCTCCTTCTTAAAACTACAATGCAAATACACATGTGCAAATGGCCACCATGCTGAGCTGCTGCTCATTTGGTTCCTGATAGTTTGAGCTAAAAACATTCTACCTCAAAACTCCTAGGGAGTTTTTTTTTTTTTGATTGAGATTAGTTAAAGAGTGCAGGGTTTAATTTTAGCAGTAGCTAGGGCATTTTAGTGAAGTAGTGGCAGGAGATTAGGTTTTGTTTTTAGTTAGGGAAATTGTGGTGTTTAATACGACACTGCATCTTGAGCTGCACTCGTGCTGTCTGCTGTTGGTGTGCAGACACCAAATTATCTAAGGAGAGGTCCGACATTGAGGAGATACTGGCTGACAGCTATAATTTGAGAGCAATCTACAGCACTTACCAGCCTTGCCGTCTTGTTGTGTGAAGTTGTGAACATCTGCTTTTGTGGAATGACTGCCTTTGAAATGTTATCCATGGTCCACATCCCTGATTGTACCCCTACCTCATGGACAGCAACATATATTTAAGTACATGTACTAAATAAGGGCAAGGGCACTTATAGTATTAGCATAAGTGTCAGGATCTGTGTTCTACTATATTTTACCAATGCATATTATGCTTCACTAATTTTTATCAATGTATCTTAGTCCTGAGAGATGCTTTTTGCTGTATTTCTGCTGTATTATGATAAGTAAGGCAATAGTGCCATGTTTAGTGAGACTACTGCTATTATGACTTCGTAGATTTTCAGTACTGCCATTGTTAGCCTAATCGGTGCAAGCTAAGCAAATTCTTATGTTAGTTTGGGAAGTTAGTCAGAACACCTGCTACTGTCCAATGATATACTTTTTATGTATCTTCTTTGGTAGTTATCATTGTGATTATCAGGGTATAAGACCCATGTGTAGCACATAGCTTCTCTGAGATGAAACAGCATTTTACCTAGGTAAGGAAACTGGCTAAGTTCTCCCAGTGTGATCTCTGTTGGTTGTAAGTCTGTATTATTGGGCTGTAATAAATTTCATTTATTAGATGTGCACCAATTGTCTGTTGTCTCTTCCTTTGAGCCATTCCAACAAGAACCTGAGAAAGGTAATTTTATTACCAGCTTACATTTTGGTGACTGTGTGCAGGTTGGAAGGTACACAAGAAGATTCCATTCAATTTATTTTGAATGATGAGTAGTATAGTGCAATTTTTGTCTACTTGGACCTACTCATGCTTACAGTGGTAATGGGTGTGATGGACCCGCACAGCTTTGGTCTCGGGCATGGCACATCCACACCAGACCTTCTTGCACTCCCTTTGTGAGTGACAGCGAACTGCCTTGGCATCACCATTTGCCCACCAGGGACCAGAAAGTGGTTGGGTGATAGCACCAAGGAGTTTGTCCAGTTTTCCAACTCCTTCTTTGTTTGTCTGCCCTTTGTTTATCATGCCTGAACTCTGCAGTGAACTGAGACTCGATGTCTCAAACTACCTCACATCCCATGGCTGATGGAGGGATTTCACGCTAGATGTGATGTCCCCAGAAAATCCATTGTTGCTTATATCTGAGCAATATCTAGAGTCCAAACAATCAACTGAGAAATACCATCTTAAAGATCTTTTGGTTGCAGCTCTATACACTGCTGTTCAAGGTCTCACAGCAAGGTGCGCCTCCCTTGAACTGCAAAATGCATCTCTAAAAAAAGAGATGGGCTTGCAGGCATCGGAGTTAAAGAAAAAGAAACAGAAATTAGCAGAGGAGACACAGTCACTCCACAATGCCAATAACAGATTGTTGCATTGTACTGCTCAAGACACTGAGAGGGAAATGTCTATGTTGAGAGATGATTGTGAGAGGTTGAAATGTGATAAGAAACAGCATATTTGAATGACATTCTAAGTGATACGAATGACTGTTTGAGAGAGGAGAATGCTGAGTTGAAAGAGGATTATGAGAGACTGAATCATGAGTTGGAGAAAGTACTTAGGGAAAACGTTGAATTGGGCACTGCGTACAGAGTGTTGCAGCATGAGGTTGAAAAAGGTATTGAGCAGGGCACTGCAAGAATGTGTCACAAGAAGTGTAGAGAAAAGAAGGCAAAGCTGGGCCATCAATGGGAGGTTCTTTCCGGCCATGTTAAGGCTATGAATGGGTTCCAGTACATGTCCATTGAGATTGCATCATCCAGTGATGATGGCTATGACTTTGATGACAAGGCATGCCATGTCATGTGCAAGTCTAACCCCCGTGGTGGAGGAACGTCTGCCAGCTATCCCCAATATGGCACCAATGTTGGCGTACACTCTGCATCACCATGTCTACACAAACATGGCGGAAGCCATGTATACCACCAAGACTGTGGCCCCATGACACAGGCGGAGGACCTATATTCTGTGGCATGCCTCCAATTGCTCCTCTCACTAGGGAAGACTCTGCAGAGATTCGTGGCCTCATTCATGAAGAGATCAGTAACATTACTGTACTGGAGGACCAAAGGAAAGCTATCTGGGATCAAATTGACAAAATGTTCAAAGAAACTGTCACTCAGGATCATGCATACAAAGCAGTTGCTGAGGCAGCAGCACAAGCTGCTCTTTGAGGTGGCTTGGAACGTATTGAGTTGAATGTAACTCCGCATACTTCCAACCCCCTGCAAGTAACCCACTCTGTTCAGCAAACTGCCCAAAGTATCGGACAGATGGGCCCAACTGACAATCTCTGTTGTCACTTGGGGAAGGTCTGCTCCCTCTATGAGAAGCTTTCTCTCCAACCCAAGTACCAGGTTCAAGTCTTACACCAGACAATCAATCCTACCTTCTGGGCCAAACTCCCAGAGACTGTATGCAACTCCGACACTCTTACCTATAATGACATCGCTGCAGCCCTTATAGCCGCCAACTCCCCAGATGTCGTTGGAGCTCAATTGGCCTACAAGGTTAAGCAGAATGCCAAAGAGAGTCCTGTGGCCTACCATCAACAACTATGGCTCGTGTACTACACTGGTAAAGGCCTGGCAAGGGAACTTCCAGACCAAGACCAAATTGAGTACAAGGATTTGTACTTCCAGAACATGACTCCAGCCTTGCAGGAAAAGGTTAAACTCAATATTTACCCGAATACTGATTCTTTTGCCAATATCCTTACAAAGACTGAGCGTGCTTATCAGGTGTACCTCCGTAACCTTGCTTCCGGCCAATCCAACAAAGTGGCTGCAATACAGCCCACCCTTGAGACCCCAACCCACTACACTATAGAGGGTAATACCCAGACACCTGACCCCCCTTCTGACAACAAGCAGTCGCACAAGTGGGGGGAGTTAGAACCATAAAAACAGGAATAGAGACAAAAGCAATTGGAAGAATCCAAATGCTCAGCAGGATGGCCGGCCCCGTAATGGTCCCAGTTATCAAAGTCTTAAAGACAGAAATGAGACTCTTTGCAAACCGCTGAAGAAGATCCATGCCGAAAGAGTGCCTAAGGCTACATGAACTGTAGTGGCCCTCAACTGGCAGCAGATGGCAACCCTTTCTGATCCTCGACTGCCAAACAAATGGACAGCCAAAGGAAGAATCTTTTTGTGGCATCAGTTACTGGCCAGGCTGATGTGACAACCAAGGAGGACCCATCTGTGCAGGCCGCTGTCATGCCCGTGACACCACAGGTACATTTGTATCCTGTGCAAGACATACAGGAGGCCTTACAAGATCCTGCAGGCCTCAGGTTTCAGGAACAGGATGATGATGTAGATTCTAAAAATACCGATTGACAATTACAGGCCCCAGTCCAGATTGTGAGTGACATAACTGTTGACACAAATGGACAGCCTTGTGTAAAGGCCATGGTCGGGGGCCACCAGCTTACCATGCTTCTGGATACCAGAGCAGCCATGTCAGTCCTCCATGAGGACCCAGTCTCATCTGACTGGTCTACCAGCTGGAAGACCAGTGCCCAGGGTATAGATGGTACCCAGCTACACACCTACCAATCTGTCCCCCTACCTGTGGTGGTAGGCCACTTTGGGACTAGTTTTGTCTCTGACCTCATGGTATTATGTCATCGCCCCAGTATATTGGGAATTTACTTTTTAGCACTACAAGGCTGTGTACTGGACTTAGCCAATAGGCTACTCCTTCAGATCAAAGGACAATGTCATGCTGTCACCATCCCAGACTCACACATGGTGGCAGCCATCTCCTACAATAACAAGGAGTATGATGTCATGGTTGTGTTGAAAAGTCATGACTTGTTTTCTGAGCTTGCACCCTTGCTTCAGAAACACCTTGACATGTTTGCCACCAACAAGCACAACTGTGGTAGAATGCACACTACCATTGAGATTACAGGACCTGACCCTATGAGGTAAAAGCAGTATCCATTTCCTGCTGAAGCATTGCCATCACTGAGGGAGACCATCCAATCACTGCTTCAACAAGGAGTGATTAGTGTTTCCACTGTGAATTCACCTATTTTGCCTGTGAAAAAGCCAAATGGAGTTTGGAGACTCACAACTGATTACAGGAAACTTAATCAAGTTACCCCCAGCTGTGCCCCAACAGTAGCATCAGCACCTGATGTGCTCAAGCTGTTGACACCGGATAAAATGTGGTTCACAGCTCTTGACATCCCTAATGGGTTCTGGTCACTCCCATTAGCACAGGAAAGCCAATCCAAATTTGCTTTAACTTTTGATGGATGCCAGTACACCTGGATCTGCCTGCCCCAAGGCTTTCATAACAGCCCTTTCCTCTTTCACCTTCACATGAAGGATGCCCTGCAGGGGTTCTCTGCACCCCAATGTCTCCTGCATTATGTGGATGACTTGCTTCTAGCCACTGCCACGATTGAAGAACATTTGGCCCTTCTAGATGAACTTCTGTCTCTCTCTTCAAGAGAGCAGGCCTCAAGTGCAACCCCTCTAAGACACAATTGTGTGAAAAAGAGGTCATCTTCATTGGCCAATGCATTACAGACAAAGGCAGGGGCCCAGTTGTCAAAAAGATCCAGGGCTTGCAATATCTGCCACTTTCTACTAGCATGGCAATACTCAGACACTTCTTAGGAATGGTAAACTACTCCAGAGATTTTATCCCTGATTTTGCCTTGAAGGCTGCTCCCTTGTATGAACTTCTGAAAAAAGGATGTGCCATGGACATGGGGCCCCACTTACACTGAAGCTATCACACAACTCAAGTAGACCATGGCCTCAGTCCCAGGACTGATCAATCCTAACCCAAACCTTCCATTCCATTTGGAAACTGCCACTTCTGACGTGGCCATGTCTGGCTGGCACAAAAGTACAATGGGTACTTCAGGCCCATTGCCTATGCATCTCAAATGCTGTCCCCAGTAGAGATAAAATACGGATCTCTGTGAAAGAACACTTTTGGCAACCTACTGGGCTGTCAAACATTTAATGTACATTATTGGGTATGCACCTATTATCTTACATACCTGTCATACCCCAACAAACTTTCTGCTTTCAAATAAGGTAAAAGATGATTCAGTCTCCAACACCAGACTCACTCACTGATCTTTGCTTTTGCAAGACAGGAACATCAAAGTACTACCTGCAAAAATGTCATCAATCTTGGCACATGGCCTACTTTATACAAGTAAGCCCCATGACTGTGCACTCCAACCTCCTGACTTACCTGAGCCAATACCATTCTCACTGGCAACACCAGATGACTTGAAGGATACCAGCATATACTGTATCTTTACAGACAGCTCCACTTTCTATGTGGATGGAGAACAGGTAGCAAGATTTGGTGTGCTCATATTAGATCAAGCTGGTGATTTCAGGTGCATTTCCAGGAAATGCACTGTCATCTCCTCCCAGAATGCTGAATTGGCAGCTGTGGCTTGTGCTTTAGAGGTCATGCCCCATGGTGACAAAAATGCCATCATCATTGGGTCTGTTCTTCCCTTACTGAGTTTCTACCATTTTAGGAGAAAAATAACCTTACATCATCTGATGGCACACCTGTCAAATACAGGGATCTGTTTGTGTATATACACACCCTGACACAACAGTTTACTCATAAACAGTGCATTCACAAGGTAAAGACTCACTGTAAATCAGACCCTTACCATGAATTAAATGATTGAGTGGACTCGCTTGCCAATGCAGTTGATCGGGGGGGGGCATGGATAATGACTGACATAGTAGCTGTAGCAGCTATTTTCTTAGCTGCCGACACCTGGCAGAAACCAGTTCCAGAACCTCCACTGGACCTTTCTGCTGCACAGAAATCTGACCCAGACCTATAAGATGTGTTCAAATTCTTAGACAAGGGAATTGAACAGGAACTACCAGCTGGTAGTCCATATAAGAGATACTCAGACAACACACATTTGTCTAGTGATCAAAAACTCATCTCGTATCAAAAAGAGGATACAGGTGACAAATTATGGGTTGTACCATAATTTTTGTGAACCAAATTCATCGATATGTTTCATGACACTGCCACTGGCAGACGCTGGGAGACAGATAATACCCTCCAGAGACATAAAACTGTCATCTGGTGGCCTGGTATGGCCAAAGATGTGGTGCACTATGTGGACAACTGCATAGTGTGTGTGCTCAGAATAACCCAATTTCAGTGAAAAGAGATCCCAAACTGTTGCCATAAAGGCAAACTGGACCATGGAATGTGATACAAATCAATTTCATTGGCCCTCTTACCAACTCCAGCAAGAACAAGTACATACTTGTCACAGATTTGTTTTCTAAGTGGGTGGAAGCTTTTCCTACTAAGAATAACATGGCAAAGACAACTGACAAGATCCTAGTGGATCAGTTGTTCTCCAGGTGGGGCCTACCCCTCAAGGTAGACTCAGACCAGGGAACCAGTTTTACAGCTGAACTGATAAAGCAGACACTCCAACTGCTAGAAGTAGATCAGAAATTCCACATCCCCTACCATCCTTGACCCTCAGGCCAGGTAGAAAGAGCAAACAGAAGAATTAAACAGATGTTATGCAAATTCATTAATGACTATTCAAAGGACTGGGATTCTGTCTTGCCACTATTGCTAATGGCAATCAGGGGCACTCCTGCATCAGCTACACAGTGTAAACCCTATGAGGTTATGACTGGTAGAGCCATGAGATTACCTGAGCACTTGTTGATTGACCTCCACACCCCTACTGTGGATAGAGTATCTGAGGACAAGTATGTTGAAAAGCTTCATGATGACATCATGAAGACGCACTTGTTTGCTGCTAATCATATGGGCAAGGCTCAACAACAAGCTAAAGCACATTTTGACAAACATGTCAAAGAAATTGACTAGCAAGTTGGAGATCAAGTTATGCTTTTCCAGTACAGACCACCTACCCACTCATTTGCCAGTAAATGGAAAGGCCCATAACCCATTGTCAACAAATTCAGTCCTGCTGTTTATTGGGTCAGAGTTCAACAACAAAAACAGACCTCTGACAAGTGGTTCCATGCTAATCTGCTTAAGCTGTACAAAGGTGACTAAAATCACTTTTCCTGGCCCACTTTGAGTGGAATAGTACCCCTCACTTAATAATCCTTTTTGTTTTCTTCCAGGTACACTGGCAAGATGGCTATCTTGCACCTCTTCATCCTGGTGGGACTACACTCTTTGACGGTCTCTCAGTAAAAAACTGTCTCCACTGCACCCAAGCAACATATAGACCACCTTCTTAGTAAACTTGAACATTCAGCCCCAGCAGGGGTTTATATTAATGTTTCCAACAAAATGATTACAGTTAAGGTAGGCTTAGACACCTACCTTAATGCCATGATAGTAGCTCCAGATAGATCCACATTGCAAATACAATGAGAAACTGATCTTAATGGTTATACATTCCCTGTAGCTTGTTTACCTAAAGCTACATTCCATGGATGGCCCAACACAGGTATTTCACAAAATGGCATACTTTCCATTTGATGGACTTCTTCTGGACTTACTGGTCATTATAACTTGACCACTTTTAATAGATCCTGCCCTTTGTGATCGCCTCACCTCTGAGGAGGCATGTACTTTCTGTCTTCATAACTATGTAGCTGCTGAAGCTCTTTTTCTCTCTGTAGTCCCAACTACCAAAGAAGAAATGACTGACTGTCCTCCTCAGGAGGCTGGTCCTCCTAGTGGTTTATTTATTTAGCTTTTGTTTACTGGGTAAGTACACTAGACAAGTTGTATGCCTATTTTCAGGAATGACCCGGGACAGTAAAACAGGTATTACAGACCACATCATTAAAACAGGTATTACAGACCACATCGTTACAGCATAGTAGGTAAACAAGTGCAATACTGTAGCTTAGTACATGAGTTTGACTGTCACTTCCCTTCCAGGAACTCTGATTAATAATTTACGATCCATGCATGTCCCAGTTATTTTCAATCTGACCCATTGGAGTATGGTTGAGATTTGTCTCTGTCACATGACCAATACTTCTAAATTTTTTAGTATGTTGCTTACAGACATTGTAGCTGCTTACCAAACATGTACTAATGATCCAGTTAGTGGACCCCAGACCACTGATCATATAGGAGTTTTTAGGCCTACACGTAATGCTAAAGTTAGATCACACACTAGGTGTAATGCTGCAGATGTTACCGGCGCAGCAGGCACTAACTCTAGCCTTTTTGACTAAGGCATGTCTATCTGGAATAAAGCAGATATAGCTGCTATTAAAGCACACACACTTAATTTTCAGCAAGCTGTTAAGAATGATACCTTACCCCCACTGTTACATGATGTAGATGGTTTAAGTAAGGACAATGTTTTACTGTATATAACATGTAAGAAATTGACAAAGGGTTCAATGATACTAAAAATAAGATTAATAAACTCATTTTTCAAAATAATAAGGAGGCAGACAAGCAATATATTGCCCGTGAACTTCTATGCTCTGCTTATGGTTCTTACATAATTGCCACTGTTAACACTGTCTTCAGGGACTTGGAAACAGGGTGCATTCCAGATCTTATCCATGATAGAAGAATGGCTAAATGGTAGTGTCCTCATTGCAAATCTAATGGCCGTATTACAGCGTGTATGTCAAATTCTGTCAATATTTCTGTCTACTGCTATAAATCTTGGGTATTTTTCCAGATATCTAAATCCAGCACCTTGCTACTTTACTAAGACTTGTTCAATCCATAATAATATGTTTATCACCTTTACTGTCTCACTACCACACTTTGATCCCAAAACTGCTGTGTCTGACAAACTTGCTTCCATTAATTCCATCAGACACCTAGATGATGACATTTACCGAGAAAGTACAGACCTTCCCTCCTTATTGGTTTACCATTCTGTTCCCCAAGCCTGGGTGGTGCCCCATATGAACTGTTGTGCCAAGAAGGGATACTACTACTTGTGCCACTGTGACATCTTTGATATCGTAAAACTTATTTGCGGATACTCCCTAGAACATCTCGACTGGTCCTATACCTTGGGTGATGAATTGCCGTCCGATCTGACTGATGTTGATGAGGATGATGAATCCGAGTCTCCGCGAGCTGTATCTTCAGAGCCTGACAATGAGACATCTGCAACTTGAAGCTACCTGGAAGAGGTACATCGCTTTACTTCATGACTCATCAACCAGTCATTTGCCTGTCCCCTACGTCTACAGCGATGAAGGGTTCCAACTGCAAGAGTCATTTATTAATCCAATGGACAATATTGTGTGGTGACAAATCATAAATCTTTTGCTTATGGTGAAAAACCTGTGATGTTTCCCGCTCCTAACTTTTGTTTTACTCCACACCAGAAAACAGTAATTGGTCACACTGTGATCACTCCTATTCCTTTCCCTGAACCAGATGTTACTGATACTGATCCACAATATTTGCTTGCATTGTCTCAATATTTGCCCATGTGTAATGTGCACATTGACCCTTTGACACTTTAAAGTTTTTTTTAGCTAGGAAAAATTTGCATTAAATTTATATTAGCAAAGATATTTCTAAAGCTAGTGATGCTCTTAATGAACTTATTCATGATGGTGATTTAAGCACTGCTCTATCCAATACTTGGTTAGAACTGACTTTTAATGTAAGTCGGGGGGGGGGTAGGAGGAAGCTGGCTGTTGGTTAACTAGGATCTGCAGCTTATCCATTAGGTAGGGAAATGGGTAGACCAGATGGGCCAAGTGGTCCTTATTTGCCATCAAATTCTATGTTTCTATGTAAAGCTTTTATTAAACAAGCATTTTTGATTGTTTTTTCTGATACTAACCCCTTGCTGTCTGCGACATACTCTAAGGCAACACAGAGAACAACTCAAATTCCTTTACAAGGCTCATGCCTCAGACTTGTAAATGACTTTTGTAGATCCATCCCACTACTTTCCTGGGATTGTTGCCCCTTTTGAGGCAACAAGGGGAGGATTGTTATCCATGGTCCATACCCCTGATTGTATCCCAACCTCACAGACAGCAACATATATATAGGTACATGTTCTATCATTATGGCAAGGGCACTTATAGTATAAGCATAAGTGTCAGGACTTGTGTTCTACTATATTTTACCAATGCATATAATGCTTCACTAAGTTTCACCAATGTATCTTAGTCCTGGGAGATGCTTTTTTGCTGTATTTCTGCTGTATTATGATAAGTAAGGCAATAGTGCCATCTTTAGTAAGAATACTGTTATTATGACCTTGTAGGTTTAAAGTACCCCTACTGTTAGCCTAATCCGTGCAAGCTAAGCAACTTCTTATGTTAGTTTGGGAAGTTAGTCAGAACACCTGCTACTGTCCAATTTTATACTTTTTATGTATCTTCTTTGGTGGTTACCATAGTGATTATCAGGGTATAAGACCTTGTGTAGCATGTAGCTTCTCTGAGATGAGACTGCATTTTACCTAGGTAAGGGAACTGGCTAACTTTCCCCCAGTGTGATCACTGTTGATTGTAAATCTGTATTATTGGGCTGTAATAAATTTCATTTATAACACATGCACCACTTGTCTGTTGTTTTCTTCCTTTGTGCCATTCCACCAAGAACATGAGAAAGGTAATTTTATTATCAACTTACATAGAGGATTTGGGACTTTTGTGGTGGAGGTGTGTGGTCACTGGAGGGTTGTCAGAGGAAATCTGGCTGAAGGAGGAGTGCCTGGTGCGAGCCTACCCATGGGGTGATTCCAGGGATGTTGGGCATTGGCCGGTTGTGCTGTGGGGGTAACTGGTTGGACAGAAGGTGAAAGCTCCTTTGTACCTCCTGTCTCCCACCAGTTTACGAAAGGTGGCTGTGTCCCAGGGCTCACGAGCATTGGCTCACTGTCATTTTTATCAATGGATTGTGAACTGTGCAGGTGTTTTCCCATTTCTATCTCTGACTTCCTTGTGGACTGGGTCCCCAGATTGGCTAATTATACTGTACTCTTCAGCTGAGTGAGAGTCAGTTTCAGAGTGTATTTGACGGGTCTTTCCTAGGACTTTTGGCCTGTGACTGGTTCGTCCAGCTGGGTGAGAGTTGGCTGGTGATACTTGGAGGAGCTGCATGAGTTGCTGGGGACGTGTATCACTCTTAACCCTTTGTAGTGGACTGGCTTTGCTGAGACTTGGTCGGACTCCTGAAAGGTGGGATTGTTAATTTTTGTCAGTTTTCTGCTTCTGTCTGGCTAGTGTGAGTGTTGGGAACCTCTCCTGTGCCTGGTGGTGAGAACTCCAGTGGAATCTGTGGACAACATTGGCTTGTTTGAACCTGCTGAACAGTTTTATACTTGGACAACTTGGTGGTGGTGCAGCTTTATACTATTCATTTTATCCCTTTCTGGGCAGCACATGGGTTTTTGGGGTATATTTTTAGGGTTTTTGTGGGTTGTGGGGGTTTGATTTTATCAGAGTGGAGTTGAGTGTAATATTTTATTTTGTTTAGTATGTGTTTTGGTGTGTGTGATTAAGGCAAACTGTTTATTAGTGTGTGAGAGTGGTGTTAAGTGATATTAAGTTGGTGTGCCTGGATCTTGTCTGGGTGATGTGTCAGGGCTGTCTGGGGTGCTGGGGGAACCAGAATAGTATGTACGGCATCTCAGCTGCATGACATATGACCCTTTATAAACCTCCTTGTTTACAACACCACAGCAAGATGCTGTCAGGAGGTAGGGATTTGGAGGGGCCATGGCGACTTTGGGCAGGGGGCACCCCATGGATGGTGGGGGGGGTGGCAGGATAGAAATCATCTTGTGCAGAAGGCACCCTATATTGTGACAGGCACAAGAGAGAGGCCAGACATGTTTAGTGCATGTCCCCAGGGAGTCCACCAGACCAAGTGTCCAGGTAACTCGAGGGTCTGCTTTGTCTGCCAATCCCCCGTGAGCAGTGCTGTGCAACGCCAGATTGATCAGGAACAAGACTGATATTATTGCAGACTTGAGCTCCCTGGTTGATCTGACTTGCAATACAGAAATCTGAATTGGGGATGATGCTGGCCCGGTCTTTGAGGTTGCCATCCCCTGTGGGTATACTGTTGTGCACTGCCCCAGAGAGGAACATAGGGGTGATGGGGTGGCCATCTGTTTTAGATATGACTTGGGCTTCCCTGTGCACCCAGTGAGAACCCCAGGTTCCTCTGAATATGTGGCCATCCATAGGGGTCCAGGCGCAGGCTGCAGGATTCTCTTGATTTACACCCCTTTGGGGCGGCGGGAGATTTCCTACAGGAGGCTGCTGGGTTCATCATAGGTGAAACATTGGAAGCCCCTAGATGTATTGTCATGGGGGATTTCAATGTTTGGGCTGGCAATGAATCATCATGGCTTGGCCATAACCTCCTCCAGACCATGTCATTGCTGAGCCTGTGGCCAGTAGTTTCCTCCATGACTCACCAGGTTGGGCACAATCTGGATTTGGTGTTTTCACTGGGGGCTTGAGATAAGTGATCTCAAGATTGATCGGGTAGCAAGAAACATAGAAACATAGACTTTGATGGCAGATAAGGACCTCTAGGCCCATCTAGTCTGCCCATTTCCCTACCTACAGGATAGGCCGCAGATCCCATTTAACCAACAGCCTATATCTTCCTGCCCCCCACAAGAATTGTCTTATGTCTGTCCCATGCATTCTTGAATTCTCCCACAGTTTTAGACTCCACAACTTCCTCAGGAAGGCTGTTCCATGAATCCACTACCCTCTCTGTGAAATAATACTTCCTCACATTGCCCCTGAACCGCCCTCCTTCTATCTTTAAATTGTGTCCCCTTGTTCTTGCAAGTCTCTTTTTCTGAAAGATGCTACCCTCTTGGACTTTGTTGATTCCCTTGAGGTACTTGAAAGTTTCTAACATGTCCCCCTCTCCCTTCTTTTCCCTAGGGTATACATATTAAGCTCCTTTAGTCTCTCCTCATCAGCTTCTCTTGCTGACCCTGCACCATTTTAGTTGTCCTCCTCTGGACTGCCTCTATCCTGTCTATGTCCTTGCAGAGATGGGGTCTCCAGAACTAGACACAGTATTCCAGATGGGGTCTCACCAACTGTCTGTACAGAGGGATAACAACTTCCTGTTTTCTGCTGCTAATACCTCTCCCTATACATCCCAGTACACCCCCGGCCCTCCCTACTGCCTTTTCACATTGCTTGCTAACCTTAAGGTCATCTGATATGATTACCCCCAGGTCCTTTTCCTGTTTTGTTGTTGTTACTACCTCCCCACCCATTGTGTATTCTTCCCTGGGTTCTTGTTTCCCAGGTGCATTATTTTGCACTTTTGCATTGAATCTAGCTGCCATACATCTGACCATTCCTCCAACCTTGCCAAGTCCCTTTTCATCCTTTCCATGCCTCCTTGTGTATCAACCCTGTTGCAGATCTTTGTGTCATCTGCAAAAAGGCATACTTTTCCTTCCAGTCCCTCTGCAATGTCACTAATGAAGGCATTAAAAAGGACTGGACCCAATACTGAACCCTGCGGTACCCCACTAGTAACTGCCCTTTCTTCAGAGTGGACTCCATTTACAATTACCTTCTGTGTCCTGTTGTTCAGCCAATGTTTTACGCAGGCTACCACCCTGAGACCCACTCCCAGGCTGGTTAATCTGACTAATCGTTTGTGTGGGACTGTGTCAAATGCCTTGCTAAAGTCTAGGTAGGCCATGTCCACAGCCCCTCCCTGGTCTACTACTTTGGTCACCCAGTCAAAGAAATCTATTAGATTCGTCTGACATGACCTTCCCGCTGTGAACCCATGCTGCCTTGGATCCTGTGCTCCACTGACCTTTAGGTACTCAACTATTCTTTCCTTCAGAAGTGACTCCATCACTTTGCCTACCACAGGGTCAGACTGACAGGTCTGTAGTTTCCTCCTCTGTCTTGGTCCCACTTTTGTGAAGGGGAATCACATCTGCCTTCCTCCAGTCCTCGGGTACCACACCATCCTCCCATGATTTATTAAAAGAGTAGCCAGTGGTTTCACTAGTTCCTTCCTTAATTTTTTAGAATTCTGGGTGAATTCCATCAGGACCCATTGCTTTGTCCACCTTCAGTTTTAGGAGTTCTTGCAGAACCCTTTCTTCTGTGAAAGGACTGGGATCGACCCCCATCAAGAGTGCTTCTGTTAATTGGATTAGGCACTTCCCTCCTCTTTTGTGAATACTGAACAGAAATATTCGTTCAGTATTCCTGCTTTTTCACTGTCCCCTATGCCCACCCACCGCTTATTCTATTCAGCCTCACTATCCTCCCTTTGTCTTTCTCTACGCACTGATGTACCTATAAAAGGTTTTATCCCTTCTAACTGAGTTGGCTATCTTTTCCTCAGTTTGGGCCTTTGCTATTCTGACTTCCTCCCTGCTTCTTTCTGCCTTAACTAGTACAGCTCTCTGTCCTGCTCCTTCTGTGTTTCCTTATACTTCTGGAATGCTATCTTTTTCTTCCTGACTTTCACAGCCACCTCTCTTGAGAACCATAGTGGCTTTTTCTTTCATTTTGATTTGTTTATTTGCTTCACATAAAGTCTTGCTGCCTCTGTGATGGCAGTTTTGATAATTCCCCATTGTTGCTCCACACCTCCTTCTAGCCTGTTTGCTAGTGCTTTTCTGAGGCACTCTCCCATCTTGCCAAAGTCAGCCCTCCAAAGTCCAGTACCCTCACTTTGTATGGCTTGACTCTGTAGCTGAGTTTAACATGAACCACACTGTTTGATGGTCACTTGTCCCCAGATGGCAACCCACTTCTAGATCTGAGATCCTCTCACTGCCCCCATTTGAGAGTATGAGGTCTAAGATTGCTCCCCCACGAGTGGGTTCCAAACTAGCTGTTCAATGCCTGCCACCTGTGAAGGCCAAGAATGGCTCCTGCTCTTGGATGTCGCTGCAGCAAATGTGCTCCAGTTAACATCTGGTATATTCAGGTCTCCCATCAACAGTATCTCCTTTCTCTGCCATTCTAAGAATGCCTTCCATCATATCCTTGTCCATTCCTTCCCTGACATGGGGTCTGTACACAACCCTGTGTGGATTGTGGTGCCCTTTCCAGTCTCCAAGGTGACCCACAGTGTCTCCTCTCCTCCTGTTTACTCTTTTGTTCAGTTGCTTTATCCCTTCCTTACATAGAGAGCTACTCCTCCCCTCTTCTCCCCTGCCTGTCTCTCCTGTAGGTTATGTACCCTGGTATGTTAACATCCAGTCATGGTTCTCTGTGTACCATGTTTCTGTGACTGCTATGATATCCAGGCATCCCTCTTCCATTAAGGCCACCAGCTCAGGGAGCTTGTTGCCCAGACTACGGGCATTGGTACTCATTACCCTCCATTTCCTGATGGCCTTACCCCTTTTTCCCCATCCCTGTCCTTCTTGCCTTTGTCACTTTCTCCATTTACCCTTGCCTTTCTCCCAATCGACACCTCCATGTTGGTGTTTGCCACACTTACTAACGTGATTGTTTGGGGGGCTAGGATTTTCCTGCTCCTTTCCAGTGCCTCCCCCCTTGGCTAGTTTAAAAGCTTGCCAATGAAGCATTTAAACCTATCACCTAGGATCCTGGTTCCCCTCCCAGACAGATGCAGCCCATCATGCCAGTATAGGCTTGAATCACTCCAGCTGGACCCCCAGTCCCCAATGAAGCCAAACCCCTGAGCTCCACACCAGTTTTTCAGCCACTGATTGAATCCTATGGTACGGAACACCCTAGCCTCTCCTATGCCATAGATGGGTAGCACCTCCGAGAAGGTTACCATGCGTGCTACTTGACTAAGGCCCCTCTCCAATTCCACAAACTCTTCCTGCACTTGTCTAATCCCTTTCTTAGCCAGGTCATTTGTCCTTAAGTGGACAATGACGCCCAGCTCCTCCCCTGTGCAGCTGCTCTGAAATCCTGAGGATTTGCTCCTGTCCTCCAAGCCATGGCGCCAGGCAGGCATCTTACCTCCCTCTCCCTTCCTTGCCCAGTTCTACCTTCCTAACAATGGAGTCCCCACCTGAGTTGTTTCCTTCCCTGCAGGGTCCCCTGCCACCCTCCTGTGGGTCTCTTTTGTGGAGGTTCCCAGCATCCTCCTTGGTCTCCACTGTAGGTGCCTCACAGAGGAACCACACTTTGCTAGAATGGCATATGATTGTGGAGAGGTACAACTGAGGATGTGCCTCTGTTCCACCACCCTCACCCTCCCTGAGCCCACTGTGGTCCACAGCCGCCTCTTTCTTGGCAACCTCTGAGGCAACAGCAGTGGCACTGGTGGTCCCTGGATGGAAGAGGAGGTCCCACAAATCCTGGCCAACTCAGCCTGGAGATGAGCAACCTCCTCCCTCAGCCCAGAGAGGTGCCTGCAGATGGGACAACACTGCATCCTCCAGAACGTCACCCAGAAGACTGCTGCTCCACAGCCACTGCACTGCGCCACTCCAATCATGTCTTGTTTCTGGCCCCTTAACTGTTTGCAATCCTTACTCTTTCCTCTGTTTTTTTTCTCTCTCTCCTTACTTTCTGCCTTTGTGCCCTTGAAGCTCCTGATTGTCCTGTTCTGAGACAAGAATATCCTATATTTCTCAGTAGACCACTTACTTGTTCAGAGGCAGACCTCCAGCAGCTAGAGGGAGCCGAGAGCTCTCTTGCCCTTCTAGGATGGTGGGTCCTTGGTGGTTCTGTGATCACTCACTTCCTGCCCCTAAACAGGAAGTTCCTGTTGTCAGTCAAATCCTGTGCCTATAAAAATAGAACTAGCTTTGGGTGGGGGGTGGAGGGGAGGGAAGGAGGGCAATATAGTCCCAGTAGAGAAGTTCAGTCACACAGCAGTCCTTTCTCCTGGAGTCTTCTGCCAAGCATGGTCCAATCACTGCATGGTGCGGTTCATGTTCTGGACACCTATTGGATGCCCTCCCCCTACAAAGATGATGAGCTACTGTCCTTTGTGACGATCGACCATGGAGATTTTTTTGGTGGCAGGTGACCTATCTAATGTGGGCAATGCATGTGTCGGAGGCATTGGCGATGCAGTTGACACCTATAATAGGGTGCTCTCAGATGCCACTGACTCCCTCACACCTGTCCATGTATGACCCAAATCTTCCTACCTGAGATCCCCTTGGTTTGATGGGGAGCTCAGGGAGTTGAAGAAGAAGGGTCAGAGGTTGGGGCACTGCTGGAGGAAGACCAGGCTGGAGGAAGACAAACTGGTCCTGCATGCACATTATAGTGTGTACCAGGAGGCAATCAACTATAAGAAGGCAGAATTTCTGTCCAGGGAGATTGCTGCCATTAAGAACTGACCAGCTGGACTTTTTGGGAATGTGGACAGGCTACTTAATCCGGCCTGTCTACAGCTGAAAAATGCTTGTTTCAATGCTGAAAGTGAAGAGTTTGCTCAGTTCTTCACAGACAGAGTGTCTGACATCTGGCAGGGAATTCCTTCAGTCAGCCAGTCCAGAGCCGACAGTGGTCACCCAAAGTGTCCTGAGTGCACTCTGCTTAGTCAGAGAGAGTTTAGACTGGTGGGGATAATGAGGTAATTGAGATAGCTACCAGTCTGAAGCACACTTTCTGTGGACTGGACCCAGTGCCAATGCATTGCTTTATGAGATGCGTCGATGCTGTTGGCCCGGTGTTTGCCTTGATTGTCCAGTGTTCCTTGTCAGAGGGGCTCTTCCATGATGCCTTGAAGGAGGCATTGCTGAGACTGCTCCTAAAGAAACCATCTTTGGACCTGGAGGTCAAGGCAAATTACCATCCTATCTCCAACCTCCCATTTTTGGTGAAGGGAGAAGGTAGTAGCGTTTCAGTTGGAGGAGCACCTTGGGACCCATGAGTTATATGAATCCCTCCAGTAAGGGTTTTGGGTGAGGCATAGCACAGAAACTGCACCTGTTCAGATGCAGAATGATATCCTCAGGGCGAGAGATCAAGGGGAAAGGACAATTCTTGTTCTCCTCAATCTCTCTTCAGCATTTGACACTGTGGACCATTTTTAACTAACAGGAGGCAAAGTCTTGTGATGGGGAATTTCTCCTCCACCTCTAGTCTCCAGCTGTGCAGAGTTCCCCAGGGTTTAGTCTTGTCCCTAATGTTGTTTGCAGTGTACGTGCTGCCCCTGGGAGAGATCATTAAGAAGTATGGGTTGGGGTTTTATTGCTACGCTGATGATACCCAGCTATATTTGCTCTTTGCCCCAGGAACATCCAATGTGGCAGGTGTGCTAAACAGCTGCCTTGCCGAGATCAATGACTGGATGACCTCCAGCTGGTTGTGGCTGAACTCTAAGATGGAGGTCTTGGTGGTGGATTCAAACAGAGTGTGGGATGGGATGGGATGGAATGGCCTCTGGTGCAGACACCAAACTTGTTCTGGGATCTGTCCCATTGAAGGCCTCCTCTGAGTTGGAGAACCTTGGTGTCATCCTGGACAGGGGTGTTACGATGGAAGCACAAGTGTCTTCCACTGTCCATTCCTGTTTTATTCATCTTAGGAATGTTGCCAGGATAAAGCCCCTTGTGCCACCTCTGGGCCTCCCCACTTTGATACAAGCCTTGGTGACATCAAGGCTTGGCTATTGTAATGCACTGTACCTCGGGGTCATGGAAGGATTTTTCCACAGACTGCAGCTGGTGCAGAACACAGCTGCCAGGTAACTTACAGGGCAACCTAAATATTGCTATATCACACTGGTACTGCATGAGCTGCACTGGCTGCCGGTCAGGTGGAGGATCCTCTTTAAGGTGGGTCTTCTCACTTATATGGCCCTACACTGCCTGGGCTCTGGTTACCTGATGGACCTTCTTATACCTGTTGTCACTGTCTGTCCCCTGTGCTCCTCCAGTAGAGACCTCCTGGTGATTCCCAGGACAAGGTTAAAAATGGCTGGTGATAGCGCTTTTAATGATGCTGGCCCCGTCCTGTGGAATTCACTACCCTTCGGGGTCAGGGAGTCCCCATCCTTGGAGATATTCAAGGCCTGCCTCAAGGCCCTCCTGTTTGCCCAGGCTTTCCCCAGCTAAGCTTTTTAAGTCTTGATCTCAGTTCCCGGACACCTGTGTTTTTAAATTTCTTAGGAAATCTTATTTTATCATATAATTTATTGACTTTAATGTTTATTGCTATTTATTTTGATTTTGCGGTGTTTCTTTATTTATTTTGTACAATGCCCAGAGCCTCCAGGATTGTGCACCATTTTAAATAAAAATAGCCTTGCCTTGTCTTACAAGAAGACAAAGACCATGCTCTTTGCCACACCCCATAATAGACACAATCGCATCAACTGCAAATCCACAATAACCAAAATGAAGTACTGGACATGGTCCACACTTTCAAATACTTTGGAATCACCGTTGATTGCTCCCTCTCCTATTCACAACACATTGATCTGGTTGTGAAGGTTGTAAACACCAGAATAGCGCTGCTGCACAAACATAAGCATTGCTTCACTGACAAAGCCCTCAAACTTACTGTAACCAGCTCAATCCTGTTGATTATTGACTACGGAATAGTTTTCTACAGGGCAGCCTCTGATTCAGCCCTTCACAGAGTCAAGGTAGCCCTTAATAAATCATGCAGACTGATCCTAGGAGCCCACAAACATATGCATACCTGTGCACTCTACACACGGAATGGATGGCTCAACCTGCATAGCAGGATTCAGTATCAGGTTTACCTACTAGCTAAAAGGCCACCCTATGTCTTGCTACCCCTGGGGTACTTTGGTCTTCCCCTGAACAGCAATAGTGTCAGGAATACAAGAAACATAGGTAATCAGACTCTGAAAATTCCCTTCCAATGGACCTCCGAAACGTCAAAAATCCTTTACCTGTAGGGCACGTAAATGCATGAACTCCATCTGCACAGACCTCATGTCCAATACAAAACATGGCCAATTTAAATCCAACCTAAGGGTCCACCTATCAGCTAACAATTCAAAATGTGAGTGCGGGCGCTAACCATCTCCATACCTCCTGCTTACCTGGAACTTCCAATGAATTGCCTACTTTATCCTTAAAGTTATTATTTAGCACTTAAAGGGACACTGTCAACCCCATTTGGCCTTAAAGTGTCCCTTGTTTAAACAAGCCTTTGTCAATGCCGAATGTTGTCTCGCTGGCATTGGTAGTGCCAGAGATAGAGATGCATAATAGGAATGGAAGTGAAGTATTGAAGTGACGCCAACCCCACCCCCACCCTGTAGAGACTGACAGGCATTGGGGTGTGCCTTTGGGACATCAGCTATAATGCTCATACCATTGTACCTCACCCTACCCTGTAGACACTGACAAGTGTTGTGGTGTGCTTTGGAGTATTTGAGCATTATACTTACCCCATTCCATAAGGAAATACGCTGAGGTGGGTGCAGCGTAAGAGAATGGGTTGAACTTTGTGGCTGAACAGTGCAAGGAACACCACGATGCCTGTCACTGGCTGCAGGGTGGGGGTGGTGGTGGAATGGCGTGAGCATTACAGCCGATGATCCCAAGTCACACCCCTGATGCCTGTCAGTCTGTAGAGGGTGGGGTGCTACAGTTGGAAACCCTAACACCATAGGTGTGTGTTGGTATTTTCACTCCAAATTTTCAACATGGGCTTTCTGTGAGCCCACCTCATGAAAAGTGACACAATCAGTTTGTTAGCTGAAAGGTGGTTTTGCACAGTGGCTATGCCATTTGGCGACACAGGGATGAAAACACATTTTGGTCAGGATGTGGAAAATGACAACTGTATTGTTCATGAGGAGGTGTAAAAAAATGGCAATGTTGAAAATCTGGAGTGAAAATATGAAAAATTGGTGAAGTCATGAGCATGCATAGAAACTGCACAACACACATCCGTAATCCAATTATTTTTGGAGTTTGTTAGCCATATTTTTAACATAGGCATTTTGGGACCTCCCCTCATGAACAGTGGTACTTTGATTTTGTTAATCTATCCCAAAAGTTTTTTTCCCACAGCAACCACGCCATTGTGCGCCACAGGTGCGGAAACACATTTTGGGCAGGATGTGAAAAATGACAGCTGTACTGTTCATAAGGAGGTGTGAAAAAATGCCAGTGTTGAAAATCTGGCATGGAAATATTGCAAATTTGCGATGTTACAAGGGTGCTTGGAAACTGGGCAACGCATGCTTGTAACACAGTCATTTTATGGACTTTTGGCACCAAATTTTCAACATAGGCATTTTAGGACCTTTGCTTATGAACAGTGTCATCGTCAATTCCTCAAACTGTCCCAAAAACTGATTTCACACAATGACCGCGCTATTCTGAGCAGTACATGCGAAAACACATTTCGGCCAGGATATGTAAAATGACAGCTGTACCATTCATCAGGAGGTGTGGAAAAATGCTTATTTTGAAAATCTGGAGTGAAAATATTACAAATTCATGAAGTTACGAGCGTGCATGGAAACAGTGCAAGGCACGCTTGTAAAACAGCCATTTTGGGGATTTTTGTTCACCAAATTTGCAACATAGGCTTTTTGAGAGCCCCCCTCATGAACAGTGGCACTGCCATTTTGTTACTCAGTCCCGAAAGGTGATTCCACACAGTGACTGCAAAATCACCTTTTGGGACTGAATAACACCATGACAGTGACTGAATTCATGAGGAGGGGTCCCAATAACCCCGTGTTGAAAATATGGTGCATAAATTCCAAAACATGCCCGAGATATGCACCAAAGTTGAAAAAAACCCATTTATGCCATTATACAGCTTACCAGCATTTCTTCAGCTTGGGTCAGCTTTGAAGAGTGCAGACGTGTTCCCAGCCTGCCAAAGATCATCTCGCCGGACTCCGGAGGTAAGTATGGGGTGAGGGAGGGTGTGGTGAGGCAGGGTGCACAGAGGGTAGGTGCAAGTTGCAGAAGGGGGCAGGGAGACAACGAGGGATCATTTTCTTTTTTCACAGGGTTAAAAGAAAAAAAAAATTGTATGACGGTTTTATTTTTCAGGGGATTTGGCATGCTGGGTGGGCTCCCAGCATATCACCTAAGTGTTTTGGGGGATGCTGTAGCCGGAGTGGGGGACTGGGCACCCCATCAGCACACAACGAAAGCGGGGTGGGCAAGCTGGGATTGGGCACCCCTCGCACATAACAATGGGGTGGTGCATTATGCCGATGGGGAGTGAGCTGCCCTGTTTGGCACACAAGCATAGGCTCACAACATGCTGACAGGGGTGATTTGGCACCCTGAAGTTGGCATTGTGCCTCCATTTGTAATCTATTTTTCACCACAGAAAGCACGTCGGGAGGTCCGCGGTGTATGACGAGCTTTGCTTGCATTGCAGTGGACCTTTCCTTAGATGTGCTCACCACATTATGTATGCATGGTGTGGCACCAGCATGCAGGCTTATTGGGGAATGATGGACACACCTACTGATGTGTGCCCTGCATTTGCTCAACAGTGACCACTCCTCCAAATCTGCTACTACCACAATATTTTGATTGTGCATGCGCGAACCAACATAAAAACACATCCAGACTGGTGTTACCACACCAAAACATGGTTGTTTACATTTCTTGACCAACTACAGCTGCATCTTTCCTGCACTCAGAAACACCCCCAACACCATCTAGCTATCCATTGTGCAGTGCGGAATAGATAAGACTATTGTGTCACAAGTGACTGTACTGTTTTAGGGTGCTTTTAATGTTCAGAAAGTATGCAGTAAGCTTATGTAAACAATTTAAAGCAAAACAAAGCTGTGTATAACTATACATTTCCATGCATTTCAGTTCTAATAAGCAAGGAGGCAGATTAAACAACCAGAAACATTAATGAATTTTGGGAGAAGGCAAGCAGTAATAAACTGTGGGGTTTTACCTTGAAATAATATGATGCAAAAAAGGTTGACAGTGTCCCTTTAACCCCTTCCAACAACTGCTTCACTACCCACCTTCTCATCCGCTCCTAACTTCCCCCAAAACAAGGCTTTTAGCTGCTTATCTCCCCCCCCCACAACTACTTCACTACCCTCTCCCTCACCCTCTCCTAACTTCACCACAGACAAGGCTCTTGAGCCACTAATCACTCCCCCAACTCCACCTTTCTGTCTCCCTCTATGCCCATTGCTATCATGCTACTGCCTTATACCCTCCCTCCTTGTGCTTTTCTCTACAGGGTCACTAATTACTTATGTATCCTACTGGTCATCATTCTATTACAATGTATGTCATGTTTACCTGAATGTACTTTTTGGATTGTAGTCTCTCATTTCTATTATACAATGGCAAGAAAGAATCTTGGACTGTGATTGGTTCAGTCTGGGCCCAGCATAACATCACAGCTCTAGTCTCAGCCTCACTGTGAATCTCTTGATGATTGTTTGGACATTATCTTTTTTTGCATCTCCTCTTAAGAAACAAAAATAATTTTCCACACTAATAAAAACCTTCTTTAAATTATTTTTTTGTTCTATATATAACAACAAGCCATTGTACAATAGGAATAATGCACTCCAGGGTGTGTGTCATGCTGGGATAATGCCACGCCTGGGGCACTGGACACACACGGCCTGCAGCCTCGTGCCCACCACCCCAGGTGTGGTATTATCCCAGCATGACACACACCCTGTCATGCATTATTCCTTTATTGTCATGCTCATTGTAGTAATTTAATTTGTCTGTATTTGTCTCTGATGCAGAACCAATGTAAATGAGCTTCTAGCTCATATGTACTTAATTCTGAGCATTAATAAATAAATAAATATATTACTGTGTTTTCTTTAAGTAGATTTATAATGTCCCAGGCCCTGCACAAAGGAGGAGCTGAGTGTTTACTTGCTTGATACAAGTCCCTTTGGGCCCAGCTCAAAGCAGGGCAAGCTGGGCCCACTAGACTCTTCATGAAACATGACATGAGTAGAAACACAAACTAAATATTAACTTCCGTGGTATGAAACATCACATCACTTACATTTTGAAAGACACAGTGAAATAGTTGCTGCCTTATCTACAATATTTAGTAGACCAACCGCAGGGGAGAGATAAAATAAAAAATAAAGTAAAAAAATTAAAAAGTAGAAAACTGTTAAACCATAACTGGTGTAAATCCAATGTTTTAAGCTCTTGTTTATTATAATAGAGAGCTGCTCTTTAATGGATAAAAGAAAGCCGGTGGCTTCTGCAAAAAATGTCTGACAAAGAAAAGTTCATCCTCGAGCAGGAAAACAAAGAATGGCTCAGAAAACAGTAGCAGACATGAACCTCCTGCCCTGTATAACTTCTTTTGGCACTAAAAGTGGGATCTTTCTTTTACATTAAAAAATGGCCTTCTAAGTTCAATTTTATATTTTTGAAACCGTATACTATAACAAATAAAATATGGGTGATCATACACTACTTACTTATCATGTGTTTCTTGTGGTGGAGTGCATTTCAGTGTGACCCAAAAATATTTTATGAATTCTTGGTGTGACCCAAGAATACCATTTTTGGTGTGCTTGAAAACATTTTTGTGTCTCACATACTTTTACTCATAACTCGGTCATTTTACAATCTTTTAGTCCCAAATTTTGAATATACTGTTTACATGACTCTACCTTATGAATAAGGATGGTGGGAATTTTCAAAAACAGGTTGAAAGGACATTTTGCAGTTGATCTGCAAAACCACCCTTTTGGGCAGAATGTAACGCAGTCTACCTATCAAGTTCAAGATGTGGAGTCAAAAAGTAACAAACAAATTAAAAACAGATATGAAGAAACATGTGCAGGGTAAACCTTTGGCCCAGTGGGTAGTACGTTGTGATCCCATGCCAGTGAGCCGAGTTCGTGGACAAGCTTAATGAGCCAACAGGATGGGCCAAGGCTGTGGGGGGATGGCAGTGCTGTGCAGCATCACCTCCAGCCTGGGGAGGGATAGTGCAGTGTTGGCTGCATGGGCAACAAGTAACCATACAGTGAAAAGAAGTCTTCTCATGGCAAGGGGCCCAGAGGGCCCTGCACCTCTGCACCCATAGCTGCACAGAAGTGCAGGGAAGACAGAAGGATCCATGGCCCTGCATGTTTTCATCTGTAGCCACATGGAAGGACAGGGACGAGAGGGCCCTGTGCTTCCTCAGACCCCCATACAGGCCCACAATTTATTTGCATCCATAGCTACATGTTAGTTCCAGACCTGGAGGGCCCTGTGTGTCTACATCTTTCTGCAGACAGACTCTTCTCTTGGTGCAGGGCCCAGAGGACCGTGCATGCTTGCATCTGGGCACACAGGTCCCAAAGGGACTTGCATGAAATAGGATATGATTTCACTATCTCAGAAAAAAAGGAAATGCATTGCAAAAAAACAGCCCTAGTGCACCAGTTAGGGTTCAAATTAACCCCACAAAAGCAGGGAAATGTGGCATTAGGGTTTCCAACCCTAACCCCCTTCAAGCAGTAAAAGGACAGGTCAAACAATAGGCACAGACAGCCATTATCAGTTAAGGGGACACATTCATGCTCAGCGAGCATCACAGTCTGAAATATCACAAAAAGCTCTTTCAAACAAGGTATTGGGATCATCTGTAGCTGAAAGCACCCTAGAGATACTGTACAGATGACTGAGTCTGTTCAGTATTAATACTACATTACAGCCATTTTTATGTTGGCTTGCGCATGCGCGCCAGCCAACATATTGCATTAGTAGCAGATTTGGAGGCGCGGTCACTGTTGGGTGAATGCAGGGCACGCATAAGTAGGTGTGTCCTTCATTTCCCAATAAGCCTGCATGCCGCGCCACACCAGGTATACATAATGGAAAGCACATCTAAGAAAGGTCTGTTGCAACATGAGCAAAGCTCGTCAGATAAAGCGGCACCTCCCAAGTGCCTTCCTGGTGAAACATTAGATTATCAAACATGGTGGCACACTGCCTGCCACAATGTTGAATTGGGGTGCCCAATCCTGTCACCATGCCCTGACCTCACTTTATAGGCCATGGGGAGCCCACCCCCATCGGCATACTGCACCCTCATTTGTTATGTGCTGAGGGGTGCCCAATCCCCTCGGCTCTTGCACTCCCTTCAGTATGTGCTGACAGGGGTGCCCAATCCCCCATCAGCTAGCACCCCCAAACACTCAGGTGGCACACTGGGAGTATACCCCAGCATGCCAAATGCCCCTGTAAAAAAAAATGTCCCACAATTTTTTTTTTGGTTTTTTACCTGTAAAAGAAGAAAACGGTCCCTCGCGGTCTGTCCAGCTCCCTGCCCCAACCTGCATCCACCCTCTGCGCACCCTGCCTCCCCACACACACACCCTCACCCCATACCCCCATACTTAACTCCGGAGTCCAGCGTGACAATCTTCGGTGGACCAGGAACATATCTGCACTTTTCAAAGCTGACTGTGAATTGAAGAAATGCTGGTAAGCTGTATAATGGCATAAATAGTTTTTTTTCAACTTTGGTGCATATCTTGGGCATTTTTTGGAATTTCTGCACCAAATTTTCAACATGGGGTTATTGGGGCCTCAGCTCATGAATTCAGTCACTGTCATGGCATTATGCAGTCCTGAAAGGTGATTTCATGGTCACTGCATGGAATCACCTTTTAGGACTGAGTAACAAAATGACAGTGCCACTGTTCATGAGGGGAGCTCTCAAAAAGCCTATGTTGCAAATTTGGTGAAAAAAATCCCAAAAAATGGCTGTTTCATGAGCGTGCATTGCACTGTTTCCACACACACTTGTAACATAGTGAATTTGTAATATTTTCACTCCAGATTTTCAAAATTGGCATTTTTTCACACCTCCTTATAGTACAGCTGTCATTTTACATATCCTGGCCGAAATGTGTTTTCACAGGTCCAGCACAGAATAGCGCGGTCACTGTGTGAAATCAGTTTTCAGGACAGTTTGAGAAAATGACAGTGACACTGTTCATAAGCAGAGGTCCTAAAATGCCTATGTTGAAAATTTGGTGATGAAAGTCCATAAAATGACTGTGTTACAAGCGTGCGTTGCGCAGTTTCCACGCACCCTTGTAACTTCGCAAATTTACAATATTTTCATGCCAGATTTTCAGCACTGGCATTTTTTCACACCTCCTTATCAACAGTACAGCTGTCATTTTTCACATCCTGCCCAAAATGTGTTTCCACACCTGTGGAGCACAATGGCGTGGTCGCTGTGGGAAATCAACATTTGGGACAGATTAACAAAATCACAGTACCACTGTTCATAAGGGGAGGTCCCAAAATGCCTATGTTGAAAATGTGGCTAAAAAACTCCCAAAAATAATTGGGTTATGGATGTGTGTTGCGCAGTTTCTATGCACGCTCATAACTTCACCAGTTTTTCATATTTTCACTCCAGATTTTCAATATTGCCATTTTTTATGCCTCCTCATGAACAATACAGTTGTAATTTTCCACATCCTGCCCAAAATGTGTTTTCATCCCTGTGTCACCAAATGGCATAGATGCTGTGCAAAACCATCTTTCAGCTAACAAACTGATTGTGCCGCTCTTCATGAGGTGGGGTCACAAAAAGCCTATGTTGAAACTTTGGAGTGAAAATACCAACACATGCCTATAACGTTAGGGTTTCCAGCTGTAACACCCCACCCTGTAGAGACTGCCAGGCATCAGGGGTGTGACTTGAGATCATTGGCTGTAATGCTTACGCCATTCCACCCCCCCCCCCCCTGCAGCCAGTGACAGGCATTGAGGTGTGTCTTGGAGTGTTCGGCCCTAATGTTCACCCCATTCTCCTATACTGCACCCATCTCAGCATATTTCCTTATCAAATGGGGTAAGTATAAGGCCCAAAGACCCCAAAGTACACCACAACACTTGTCAGTGTCTATAGGGTAGAGTGAGGCCCATTCTCCTATACTACACCCGTCTCAGGGTATTTTCTTATGGAATGGGGTAAGTATAAGGCCCAAAGATCCCATAGCACACCACGACACTTGTCAGTGTCTACAGGGTAGGGTGAGGTACAATGGCATGAGCGTTATAGCTGATGACCCAAAGGCACACCCCAGCACCTGTCAGTCTCTGCAGGGTGGAGGTGGGGTTGGCATCAGTTCCATACTTCACTGCCATTCCTATTATGCATCTCTAACTCCTGCACTACCAATGCCAATGCCAGTGAGACAACATTCGGCATTGACAAATGCCTTTTATAACATTGTGATGTCACTGACAAACAAGCTGTGCCTAACTGCACTGACTTCAGCACAGCTTGTTTGTCAGTGACATCTCAAGATTTTAAAAATGGCTGTAAAGTAGTATTAATACTGAAGAGACTGAGTCATCTATGTCTCAGGACTGCTTCCAACTACAGATAAGCCCAATACCTTATTTGAAAGATCTTTTTGTGGACTTTCAGACTGTGATGCCCACTGGACAAGAATGTGTCCTTTTAAGACAAACAACATACAACTATTTCTGGTGAGCTCATCGCTGTCAACCTACAGCATGCCCACACCACTTTCTCCACTTCCCTCCTTCTAATTCTTCTTTCCATTATCTCTAACACAACTCCACAATCATCTCAATTTAAAAACCCTCCCCCTCTCCCTCCCCATGATCTCCTAGCCCCCTCCTTCATTCTTGATATTACCCGCCTCTTCCCCTTAAATTCTCTGAACTCACTTCCCCCCACATATCCCTTGCAAAGTTATTCACAGCTTTCAGCCACCTCTCTTTCCTTCATCTCCTGATTACCCACTCACCCAGCCCCCTCAAACACATCATGAGTACTCTGCCTACCTCAGATATCCTAAACTACACTTCCTTATGCTTGCACTCCTTTTACTTTCCTCAGGAAATGTACATCCCAATCCTGGTCCCCATCCTCCTCCCCCCCAGCTGCTTTCCTCCCATGAATGTACAACTTTCCAACACCACCTCTGCCCTCCCAAAAGGCCTAAAGATCCGTCACTTAAATATCTGCAGCCCTGTCCTGAAAATTGATCTGTTATAGTCGATGATAATCGCCCTCACTCCAGACAATCTAATTTTAACTGAAACCTGGCTGATTACTAAAATCTCTGATCCCTCCGTTGCCATTCCAGGCTATTCCTCATTCAGGCAGGATAGGGCAGGTAGGGAAGGAGGAGTAGCCATGTATATCCAGTCCTCTGTCCAACACACTACCATTCTCTTGGCTGCCTTACCCTCCACTTATGAAGCTCTGGTAGTAACTATTGCCCCAGCTTTCTCCTCCCCTGTCTTTATTGCTGGTATCTACTGTCACCTAGGTTTCAAGCCCTCTGACTCTATTGATCTCATCACCTCTATAGCTTCCATCTCACACAAAGGTGAGCTTTATGTGTTAGGTGATGTAAATCTAAACTGGCTGTCATCATCCACTTCTAAGACATGAAGTGATATCTCTGCTCTAAATCTATCCCAAATCATCCAAGAACCTACCTGACTAAATCATAAAACCCCAAACCACTCGCAGTTAGACTGGGCTCTCACCTACTGCCCTCACTGATTCTTCAAGTCCGGCATCCTTCTGGATGCCTTGAGCTATCACCACCCTATCTTCATGGTCAGGGAGATTCACAGACCCAAACCACCACATGAAATCCTGCAACTCCACTCTTTCAGTTCCCTTAACTTAAACCCTCACCTCAATGATATATTCAATTCTGATTGGTCCCCAATTGCATCCGCCACTTCCATCGACCAAGCCCTCACTTACTTCAAAGACAGATTTATAGCTACCTGGGACTTCCATGCCCCATTCAAATGCACTAGAGTCTGAGGTATCCATCATCCCTGGATCATCCCTAAGTTAATGACCTGCCTCAGGGATCGTGATAAAGTGTGGCAGAAACACAAGGCCTCTCAGCTGCCATCAGCCCTTACTAACTATCACAGGCTAAGAAATGCTTGTACTGAAGCATTCAGACTTGCCAAGACTGAATATTTGAAATCCTCTTTCCTCAATAGCATAAACTCCCCCTCCAAATTTTAGAAAGTGGTCCACTCGCTATTCTATCCCCTCACATCCCCCAACCCCTGTGCTTAATATAAATAACACCCTAGAGTCTGTACCTTGCATAGTGGCTCAAGAGTTCAACTCCTACTACACCTCCTGTGCCTCAACCCTTCTAAAATTCCTCCTTTCAAGCCTCTCCTCCACTTATTCTTCCTCTCCTACCACTCAACCCCCCATACCCACCCCCTTTCTCATTCTGTCCTATCTCCCCTGAGGAGACACTAATGGCCCTCCTCTCTCTCAGTCCCTCCAAAGGCTCCTCTCTGAATGACCTTGACCCTAAACTTCTCTACCTCTCAGTCCCAGCTATTGCCTACCCCCTCTCTCTAATTCTAAATATCTTCTTTATGTCCTCCTTCATTCCTATGCTCTGGAAACATGCAATGGTCCTCCCTCTCCCTAAGGGTGGCAATCTTTCCTCCTCTGCCAACTATTGCCCAGTCTCCTTCATCCCCATACTTGCTAAGCTTCAAAAACACCTGGTCCTCTCTTAACTGACCTCTTTTCTTGCTGACTCCTCCTTCTTCACCCCATTCCAATCTGGTTCTTAGAAGAATCACTCCACTACCACCCCCCTCCTTAGATTCACTGACTCCATCTTTACCAGGATGGACAATGGCTTTATGACCTCTGCCATCTTTGTTGACCTTGCCAAGGCTTTCGACACAGTCTCCCATACCCTCCTTCTCAGATCCCTTATGGCTGCTGGTTTGTCTACTCCTGCTCTTAACAGGTTTAGAGCTTACCTCACAGGCAGAACACAATCAGTCAGGATTCAGAATGCATCTCTCCACCCCTCCCAATCTTCACAGGAGTCCCGCAGGGCTCTGTGCTCAGCCCCATCCTTTTCTACATCTTCCTAAATGACCTTCCCTCAATCTGCTCCTCCTCCTCTTCTATCCATATGTATGTCGAGGACACCATCTTGTTCACCTCTGGCAAAACCACCATTCATGTAGCAATTCTCAATGCCCTACAGGAGGCATGCCTCAGGCAGTTAGTTTTGGAACCAACTTGGGAGGGAGCAATCTTAGACCTGGTACTCTCAAATAAGGATGGAAAGAGGATCTCCGATCTTGAAGTGCACAGCCATCTGGGAACAAGCGACCACCAAACAGTGCGATTCACGATAAACTTAGCTGTAGAGTCAAGCCATACAAAAGTAAAGGTACTGGACTTCAGGAGGGCTGATTTTGTCAAAATGGGAGAGTGCCTCAGGAAAGCACTAGCAAACAGGCAAGAAGGTGGGGTGGAGCAACAATGGGGAAACATCAAAACCACCATCACAGAGGCAACAAGCCTTTGTGTGAAGCAAATAAACAAATCAAAACAAAAGAAAAAACACTATGGTTCTCAAAAGAAGTGGCGGGGAAGGTAAGGGAGAGAAAATAGCATTCAGGAAGTATAAGGAAACACAGAAGGAGCAGGACAGAGAACTGTACCAGTTAAAGCAGAAAGAAGTGGGGAAGGCAGTCAGAATAGCAAAGGCCCAAACTGAGGAAAAGATAGTCAACTCAGTTAAGGAGGGGGATAAAACTTTTATAGGTACATTAGGGAGCAAAGAAAGACTAAGGCAGGGATATTGAGGCTGTATAAAGATGAAGGTAGTTGGGCAGACAGTGACAGTGAAAAAGCAGGGATACTGAATGAATACTTCTGCTCAGTATTCACAATGGAAAAGCAGGGGGAGATACCTAATCGAGTCAATAGAAGCACTCTGGATAGGGGGGTTGATATTAGTCCTTTCACAGAAGAAAGGGCTCTGAAAGAACTCTTAAAACTGAACATGGAAAATGCAATGGACCCTGATGGGGTTCACCCCAGAATTCTAAAAGAACTAAGGGAAGAACTAGTAACACCACTGACTACCCTTTTTAATAAATCATGGAAGATTGGTGTGGTTCCTGAGGACTGGAGGAGGGTGGATGTGATTCCCCTTCACAAAACTGGGAGCAAGACAGAGTCATGAAACTACGGACCTGTCAGTTTAACCTCAGGGGTTGGGAAAATGATGGAACCACTTCTGAAGGAAAGAACTGTTGAGTACCTAGAGGCCAGTGGGGCACAGGACCCAAGGCAGCATGGATTCACAGCAGGAAGGTCTTGTCAGACAAATCTATTTGATTTCTTTGATTGGGTGACCAAAGTAGTAGACCAGGAAGGGGCTTTGGACATGACCTACCTAGACTTTAGCAAGGCATTTGACACAGTCCGCACAAAAGATTAATAAACAAATTAGCCAGCCTGGGAGTCCCAGGGTGGTAGCCTGGGTAAAACACTAGCTGGACAACAGGACACAGTGGGTAATAGTAAATGGAATCCACAGTGAAGAAAGGGGGATTACTAGTGGGGTACCACAGGGTTCAGTACTGGGGCCGGTCCTTTATAATGTCTTTATAAGTGACATTGCAGAGGGACTGGAAGGGAAAGTATGTCTCTTTGCAGATGACACAAAGATCTGCAATAGGGTTGATACGCAAGGTGGGATGAAAAGGATGAAAAGGGTCTTGACAAGGTTGAAGGAATGGTCAAATGTATGACAGCTTAGATTCAATGCAAAGAAGTGCAAAGTAATGTACCTGGGAATCAAAAACCCAGGGGAAGAGTACACAATGGGGGTGAGATGCTGACAACAACAAAAATGGAAAGGGACCTGGGAGTAGTCATATCAGATGACCTAAAGGTGGGCCAGCAATGTGAGAAGGCATTAAGGAGGGCTGGGGGGATACTGGGATGCATAGGGAGAGGCATCACCAGTAGAAAACAGTAAGTTGCTGGCCATCTGTACAGACAGTTGGTAAGACCACATCTGGAGTACTGTGTACAGTTCTGGAGACCCCATCTCTGCAAAGACATAGACAGGGTGGAGGCTGTCCAGTGGAGGGCAACCAAAATGGTACAGGGTCTGCACCATAAAACATATGAAGAAAGACTAAGGGCGCTTAAGATGTATAGTCTCGAGGAAAGGAGGGAGAGGGGGGACATGATAGAAACTTTCAAACACTTCAAGGGAATCAACAAAGTCCAAGAGGGTAGCATCTTTCAGAAAAAGAGATGTGCAAGAACAAGGAGGTACAATTTGAAGATAGAGGGGGGATGGCTCAGAGGTAATGTGAGGAAATGTTTCTTCACAGAGAGGGTTGTAGATGCATGGAACGGCCTTCCTGAGGAGGTCATAGAGTCAAAAACAGTGGGGGAATTCAAAAATGCATGGACAGACATAAGGCAATTCTAGTGGGGGGTAGGAGAAAGTAGGCTGTTGGTTAACTAGGATCTGCAGCTTATCCGTTAGGTAGGGAAATGGGCAGACTAGTTGGGCCAAGCGGTCCTTATCTGCCATCAAATTCTATGTTTCTATGTAACCACTTTACAGCATAACTTCCACCAGGTTCAGCTCTGATTTGCCTCACATCAACTATTCCTAAATGCCAAAAAAACAGTCTTCATGACCTTCGGCACTAGGCAGAGGCTCTCTAGGCTCCACCCCTTACCCTTTTTTTTTTTTTTTTTTTACACACTCTTGATGGGACCATCCTTGAGGATACCCCCTCATTCAGATACCTTGGGATTTGGCTGGACCAACACCTCAGCTTCTCTGGCCACACTGACGCCATTCTAAAAAAAACTGCGCTCCAAGCTTGGAGCCCTTTACAGGCACCGTAGTTGCATCCCTCCTATGGCCCAGTGAGAACTTGTCCAGAAGATGATCCTCCCCAATTTTGACTACTATGATGTAGTCTATGGTGCCACTCCCATATCTTCCCTTACTAGATTGGACTCTCTTTTCAACTCCTTCTGTCAATTCATTCTTGACGCCCATCTCAAACCCATCATTGTGACCTTTGCTTTTACCTATCAACCCTCCTTGCTAACAGGCCTTGCAGCCAGCTGTGCTAAGCTAACTTACTAACTCTGGCGTGTGCCCTTCCCTACCTCTCATGCTCACTCCCTCCCTCTGCCTTCCTCCCGCTCCCTCAGATTCTCCGACACTCTCACCCTGCTAGTCCCCCATTGTATCACCCTCATCGGTCAATCAGTCTTCTCCCATTGCTTCCCCAAAATCTGGAACTCAAATACGACACTCCTCCTCCTGCCACTCCCTTGCCTCTGCCTTATATAACTTTCTCTCTGCTAGCTGCTCCTGCTGGAATCCTCCTTAAGTTGTTCCCCTATGAGCCTGCTCAGCTTCATGCCCAGCTCTTTCCTGCAAAACCCTCCCCCTACATCCTCCCCGCAGCACCCCTTCCTTTTCACCTTACTCCCACCCCCACAGTTCCCTCCTCTGCACACCAGCTTACCCTTATTACCCACTCACCATTGCTTGGTATAGGCCCCTGGTAGGGTTCTATGCATCCTGAAGGGGTCCAGAACCTATGCAAACACCTTCCTCACCTCCTACTCCCACCTCATTCTTTTCTGAAAGGGCTGGGTCTCAGCCCCTCTTCTCTCCTACCTCACTCTCTCTTTGTCCTTCTGAAGCCTACTCCCCATTGCTGCCTACTTCCCGCCTGTCATGCTGTACTTCTGCCTACAACCTGCTTCCCTCCTGCCATGTTCTACCTCTGCCTTGTGCAGGCAGGGTCCACACCATACTGGAGGGGCCAGACCCCGGCAGACTCTTTTCTTCCCCCTCTTTTCCTTCCTGACATGCTCTAACTCCCACTGCCCACAACCTGCTTCCCTGTTGTTCATGAACGAGAAAATAATGAAAAGCAGCCATCAATATGGACTGAAAAGAATAGCACAAAAACCGTATATTGTGCCGAAATATCTTTATTTAGCAGGCACTAGTGACACAGCAACCAACCACAGTATCAGCTGGAGATCAGTAGAAAAAAACCTTATGTTTCACCCAGTGAACTACTGGGCTTCCTCAGAGTAATCAAATAGCTAATAGTGAATTACTTAAATACAGCTTGTATAAGGTCACGTGAATTAAAAATAGAGAGCTGGGACAATCAGCCTATTTCATTTACATATAACAACATTTAATTAAAGACGGCAAAAGTCCACTTAGCTCAAATACTGGAAACTCATTACAAAGTACCATTAAACAAGGAGCCCCTCTAATGTTAATTAATGTAGGCACATCATAACAAATACATGCAAGAGTGCTAAAATCTAACATTAAAAAGAGGTCTAGCTTGAGCACAACAGTTTTTTTTCTATTTGGTCACCACCACTGATTTCCAGTCTTTTTTTGACCGTTATGCTCAAGCTACTTATGTCTCCAGTTTGTTGAGATTTTGTAAACATCTGTGTTCTAAATACTGTATAGGTTTTGTAGTATTTTAATTGCTTTTCTATATGTCTATAAATATTTTAGAATTTTTTTATGTTAGATTTTAGCACTCTTGCATGTATTTGTAATGAAGTGCCTACATTAATTAATATTAGAGGGGCTCCTTGTTTAATGGTACTTTGTAATGAGTTTCCAGTATTTGAGCTAAGTGGACTTTTGCCGTCTTTAATTAAATGTTGTTATATGTAAATGAAATAGGCTGATTGTTCCAGCTCTCTATTTTTAATTCACATGACCTTATACAAGGTGTATTTAAGTAATTCACTATTAGCTATTTGATTACTCTGAGGAAGCCCAGTAGTTCACTGAGTGAAACGTAAGTTTTTTTCTACTGATCTCCAGATGATACTGTGGTTGGTTGCTGTGCTAGTGCCTGCTAATAAAGATATTTCAGCACAATATACGTCTTTTGTGCTATTCTTTTCAGTCCACATTGATGGGTGCTTTTTATTATTTTTTCATTTATGCTTTATGTACATAGCACCATCATTTTTCCTGATGCTCCAGTCTGGCTTTGCACTATTTTCCTCTTGTTCATGCTTAACCTCCACCTGGCGCAGGGTCAGACTGGCCCACCTGGATACCTGGAAATTTCCAGGTGGGCCCCCCTCAGCTGGGTAAGTATTTGTCTTCCGAACTCTGAAAACATTTGTATTTATCATTTTTTTTCTAATTAAATTCAAGTATCTGAGGGGAATCAATAAGGATGTGGCAGATGGGGTCTTTAAGTTAAGAGGGGGGTCACCAGGGGACACGGGCTAAGAATGGAGGGGGGAAGATTTAGGAAGGAAATGAGGAGACACTATTTCACAGAGAGGGTGGTAGCAAAATGGAACACCCTACCAGAATGGATGGTATCATGTAAATCTGTGAACCGCTTCAAAAGGGCATGGGACAGGAAACAGGGGAGAGTGAGGGTGGGGTGGCAGTGGGATGACAAAAGAGAGGGGGGGTTGGGGCACCTGCAAACTAGGAGTGTTGGCTGCACACTTGAGCAGACTTAGCTAGACTGGGTGGTCTGTTTCTGCTGGCACATTCATACGTTCGTATGTTCATAAATGGGGTATCTGGGACACTTGGTAAATGTAAGATGCAAACACAGAGCTAGTTTATCAGATTGAAGTGGAATATTGATATGAGTATGTGTAACCCTGGGCCCTCCTCTACTGATTTTCTAGGTGGGTCCTTGTATCCTCTTCCAGGTGGGCACTCTGTACCCCAGTACGACCCTGGCCTGGTGCAGGCAGGGTCCCCAGCATTCTGGAGGGGGTCAGGCCCTGGCAGACCCTTCTCCTCCACCTCTTGTCTTCCCCTCCTCCAAATCACCCCCTTTTCACCCCCCCGCTCTCGGTCTATATGCCTCCCCACCTCCCCCCCCCTTCCTAGCTATAGGTATTGGCTAATCCCTAATCACTAATGCACTTATAATCAACTTTGCACTTTTATTACACCTTGCAAATTTTGTTCTATCTGTGTCTCTCCTCACTATTTTTGCCCTAGTTCAACCTCCTTGTATTCTAGCCAGCCATTTTCTAAATCCAGAGCTATGTCCCACTAAGTGTTTGCCAAATATATTTGTGCTATCGTATCTATCTAGTTGAAGACTGTTAGCATTGTATTCCATCTAGTTCATACCTGTTACCATTCCTTTTCAGTTCTTCTGTATGGTCTGCTCACTTTATTGAATGTAATCAAATTATATATCTATATTATGTACCAAATTTCTATGTACTATACTCATGTTCCCCTAGCCCCCCTGGTTGCACCAGGAGATGATCAACTTGTTGCTCAGCATGCCTTCCTGGTGAAACATTTCAATAAATAAAATAAAAAAATTAGTTTCCAGACGACACAGGTGTAGTAGTACTGATGTGCTACCTTGGTAGGTTTGTATTAAAAAAAATTACCATTTTCAGAGGCTGATATCTCAGCCATTTTTAACCCTAGGACTATAAAACATAGTAAGCCTTTTCAGTCCCATGGTAGGTTAATGATCCAAATTTCATGAGGATCGGTGTTTAAAGTTTATCAATATTAAGGACCTCAGTAAATGTTTTTGTCCGATTTGCCACTTAACTTTTTGCTCTTAGATAGTTAGAATAGTTAGAAACTAGCTTTGAATTGAGGTATGAGACATACAGGTTTTATAGGTTTCATATGGGAATAGATCCTTTTTAGGGCTTAGTTAAATAAAATTAATTATTTTTTAAGTTAATTGTGATGAATTGCTCATGCATGCATGTTAAAAAAATCACTGAGAAAAATAGCTAAAATTGCACAGACACTTTTTCCACTTCAGAGTTGTACAGGAATAAAAACTTTAAGCTAATGTAACTTTAAATATTTAAAACTAGAACGTAAGAGTTAAGTGTTTGTGAGGGAGTAGTACTACCAGGTACACAATGCAGTTTGTTTTTTTAATTAACTAGTATTAATTACTTAAAAATTAAAAATGTTCACAAAGGAATACTTTACAAATTCATTTTTTACAAAAAGTACCCAAAATATAAATATTTTTCAAAGTCACAGTGGGATGATTTTCCTACTTCGTGTGCACTTTGAAAAATTTTCATAAGGAAAGCTAAAACTTAATGACCAATGGAAATGCTTTATTATTTTTTTCTGTTTCTGTTTTTTTTTGAGATGTCCTCTATAAAAAGTGACCAGTTTAAAAGACCAGTGGCGTTTTTATTTTATTTAACCTAAAATGTCCAGCCTGATGCTTTTTTTCAGGATCCAGCTACACTGAATCTCTGCTTTGGTATTTTTTTGATCACAGCTTTAAAGGAAAACTACACCCAAAATTTGAAAAAAATATATGTTGTGCAGAGTGTTTTAATTTGTATGTGAAGTTCTAGTGTTTCCTTCCCTCTGACTGGTATTAGAAGTTTTTCCTAAATTAACCTGGTAGCTTTAGGGTAGTTTTACGACCCCTGGAGATCTCCATATCAAATAGCTCAATTGTATTTCTTTGTCCTACAATGCACCTTGTTTCATATGATGATGATGTAGCAGAGCCCATAAATCCAGCAGAAAGCATTGCATTACAATCAGTTCACAACAATAGAGATGGCTATATTTTAAAATCTGTAGAATTCAGCTTGGTGACCACCCTCATCCTAAAGGTTTTACTGTCCTGAAAAACTTTGTTGCTGGTAGTTTTTGTGCAGCTTGTAAAGCTTCCAAGATATTTAGTTTGTTTGGAATGTGTGTGCTGAATGTTGGGTCTCTCTTACATCACAGTCACATGAGACAAGATGCACTGTGAGAACAAGAAATACAATTATGCTATCAGGGATGAAGATCCCCAGGGGTCGTAAAACTAGTATAAAGCTAGCAGACTAATTTGGGAAAAACTCCAAATACCAGTCAGAGGGAAGGAAACACCAGAACTTCACATACAAATTAAAACACTCTGCACAACACATATTTTTTTTTAAGTTTTGGGTGTAGTTTTCCTTTAAGAGGGCTGTGTTCGATGTTATTCACAGAATTACATTAATAACAGTTGTTCCTGAAATCTCCGCTGCTCTGTTTTAGTCATCTGGCTCAAGTGCTGTCATTAATTATCCTGGGAAATGTGCTTATTTTTTACATTGTTGTCTGATGGCAAGTTATTTATGAGTACTGGCTCGAGTGTTGTCAATAATTTAGCTGGGAAATTTCTTATTGTTTTACATCATTGTCTGATAGCAATGTGCTTGAGTACTGTTCTTTGATGCAAATGATTAAACTTTGTGTTTAGTAATTTCTGTTGAACACACAAATTAATATCCAGTTCCTCATACGTGGTATTAGGATGGTTCAACGACAATTAGTCTAAAGACTTTTAGACTAAGGACAATTAGGCCTAGTCATTTCATCTGACAACGGTCTATCTAAACTGACAACTTGCCTGATGACAGAGTTCACCAAACTCTCACTCTCTCTCTGTGTAACCTGTTCATTTGCTGAAATAATGCATAAAGCAGATAGAGTAGAACATACATTTGTAACTTGTACTGTAGCTAAAAGGTTGTAATTACCATGAACACTGATTCCTGCTTGCCATCATAGCTTTCATTCCCAGCCTATAAACACAGTGCAAGTGCGGCATTCAGTGCAACAGAAGCCAACATGCTGCCAAAATATGTTCTGCTCTTTGCAATGGTGAGTCCAACCTGCTCATTATGCTTTGATTGCTTAGTTTGTTCTATCTATTTATTTATTTAGTAACCAGTTAGATGTACTGCTCCAAAGTACTGTTTTAAGTCATGCCCCAGGCCACACAGTGGCAAAAACAGTACATATACAAACAGTACTAACAATATACAGCAGAAAACTCCATCTTAAAAATGTGATAAAATGAAGCATCCCGCTAGGCAAACCCCCCTCTTTCTGTATAGAAGTGAATTCCTAAACAAACACCACGTATAAATTTGCAGTTAGACATATCTCTAAGTATATGAGATTTCTGTATGCTAGCAAGGCAAACAGTATGATATATATATATATATATATATATATTTAGAGAGAGAGAGAGAGAGGGGAGAGAGATTTAAAATAAGGTAGAGATTATGTAAGATTTCTACATGTAAAAATTCCACAAGAAGTGTCTCCTACCTACTTATATAAATGGATCCACAAGGTGTACAACATTTGCCTAATGTGTCTCTACGTAGGCGAAAAGTTGTCAGGTGAAAAGTTGCATCAAATGTCTTAATATTGTAAAGTTAGCAACAAAAATGTTAGCCTCTTCAGTGGCTGTAGGTGTGCTTATAGGGTCAGTAGTAGCAAAGAGAGAAAAAAACACAGTATTGTGTCTTTTATTAAAGCTGATATAATAAGATGGGGAGAAACAATTGAAAATGACACCCCATGAACACTCTCAGCAAGAAATGACAGTACATAAGGCTGCTAGTGCTTAGCTGTTATAAAGTACTTATCCCTTATATGTGGAACAAAAGACTCTGAGCTGCTGTAGTGATCTGTAAATGGTGAAAACTAGAGGAAGCAGTGCAAAATGGTGGGAACTACCACCGGAGCAACAGAGCTGTCAATCTCCCAGATAAAACTACAGTCATGTTCAGTAATTGTCCTTTATCTCTGACTATGGCCAGCATTACCAATTCTGTATAATACAACCCAACATGCCCTCCAAAACAGTATGAAGCATTGTAACTCACTACAGATCATTGAAGTCCAAGTAATAGGAGGGGTAAGTCAGAAAACTCTCCCATGTTGCAATTGTCCTCCAAATCCAATTGTGAATTCTCTTGAGCATTCCCTTGAGCTGCAAATTCTGCCTCAGTACAAAATTGGTTGAGTGGTACTGATGACCAATAAACAGGAAAGGGGCATGGGGGGTAATCATATTGGATGACCTGAAGGTGGCCAAGCAGTGCAACAGGGCAGTTGGGAGGGCTAGTGGAATGCTTGGGTGCATAGGGAGGGGTATCCCCAGCAGAAAAATGGAGGTAGTGTTACCCCTGTATAGATCTCTAGTAAGACCCCACCTTGATTACTGTGTACAGTTATGGAGACCGCCTCTCTGGAAAGACATAGAGTGGAGTCAGTCAAGAGGAGGGCAACTAAAATGGTACAGGGTCTGCATCAGAAGCCCTCTGAGAAGAGACTAAAGGAACTCAATATGCATACCCTGGAAGAGAGGCAGGAGGGGAGTATGATAGAAACCTTTAAATACCTCACAGGAATAAATAAGGTACGGGAGGGAAGTATTTTTTAGAACAAAAGGAGTTCAAGAATAAGGAGACCTGTGATAAAGCTGGAAGGGGTAGATTCAGGAGAGATGTAAGGAACTACTTCACAGAAAGAGTGAAGGATTCCTAGAACACCCTTCCAGTGGAGGTGGTGGGGGCAAAGCCAATGGGGGGTCAAGAATGTATAGGATAAGCACAAGGATATCACTGCAGAAAGGAAGTAGGGGAGGGAGAAAGAGTGAGAGATTGATTAGGGTCTGCGGTGATGCTGTAGTACTGTAGGAAGAAAAAATGGGCAGAGGGGGTTAACCAAGTGGTCCTTATCTGCCATCAAATTCTATGTTTCTGTGCTTCTATAGTAACATAGAAACATAGAATCTATTGACAGATAAGGACCATAAAGCCCACCTAGTCTGCAGATTTCCCTACTTGGTTTGAAAATCCCCACTCTTATCTGGACTGCCTTTCCCCTGCTCTGCTGTACAGCAGGGTGCCCTTATGCTTATCCATGCACTTTTGAATCCCTGTACTATGTTTACTTCCACCACCTCTGCTGGTAGGCTGTTCCACAGATCCACCACCCTCTCCATGAAAAAATACTTCCTAGCATTCCCCATAAGCCTCCCTCCCTTCAGCCTCATGTTATGTCCCCTTGTCCTTGTGCACTTTTGTCTCTGGAACATGCTCCCCTCATGTACCCTGTTTTTTCCTCTAAGGTATTTGAAAGTCTCTGTCGTATTACCTGTCTCCCTTCTCTCTTCCAGTGAATAGCTGTTTAGTTCCTTGAGTCTTTCCTCATAAGGTTTGTGGTGCAGTCCATGTATCATTTGTGTTGCTCTTCTCTGGACTGCTTCCATTCTATGTCCTTCCTGAGATGCGGTCTCCAGAATTGTACACAGTATTCCATATGAGGCCTCACCAGTGATCTATACAGTGGCATCACCACTTCGCTCCTCCAACTGGTAATCCCCCTTCCTGTGCACCCCAGCATTTTGTTTGTCTTCCCCACTGATTTTTAACATTGTTTGGCTGACTTCAGGTCATCAGATATGATAACCCCCAGGTCTCTCTCCTGACTTGTGGTGGCTAGAACCTGCCCCTCTCCATCCTGTATTCCCCTCTTGGGTTTCTGTGTCCCAGGTGCATTATTTTGCACTTCTTAGCATTGAAGCCCAACTTCTGAACCCCTGACCATTCCTCAAGTAGTCTTAGGTCATTTCTCATTTTATCTAGCCCCTCCTGTATGTTGACTCTGTTATAGATCTTGGTGTCATCTGCGAACAAGCATGCTTTCCCCTCTGGTCCCTTTGTAATGTCGCTTATAACAATATTAAATAGAACTGGATCCAGCAATGATCCCTGTGGAACCCTGCTGGTCACTCCCCCCCTCTTCTGATTTTATGCCATTTACTACCACCCTCTGGGTCCTGCCTTTTAGCCAGTTACAAACCCATTTTACCACTTTATAGCCCACACCCAGATCCCCCAATTTGTTAAGCAACCTTCTGTGAGGATCAGTGACAAAGGCCTTACTGAAATCCAGGTAGGCCACATCCACCGCCCCTTCCTGATCCACCACCCTGATCACCCAGTCAAAGAAATAGATAAGATTAGTCTGACAGGACCTTCCCTCAGTGAATCCATGCTGCCTTGGGTCTTTTGCACTGCTTGACTCCAGGAACTTCACTACCCTCTCCTTAAGCAGGGACTCCATCAGCTTCTCCACAACTGAGATCAGGCTTACATGTCTGTAATTGTCTGCCTCCTCCGTACTTCCAGTCTTGTGCAAGGGGACCATCTCTGCCCTCCTCCAATCCCCAGGTACCTCCCCCGTGTCTAGTGACTGGCTGAATAGGGTTGTCAGCAGACCTGCTAGGACTTCCCTGAGTTCCTTCAGCACTCTAGAGTGAATCCCATCTGGCCTCATTGCCTTGTCTGTCTTTACTTTTCCTAGTTCCTTCGAGACTCTATCCACTGTAAATGGGCTGGTGCCCACCTCTCCCCCCCCCCCCCGGAAATCTTTCCTCGTGAGTCTTGGCCCCTCCCCTACCTCTTCCTTGGTAAATACTGGGCAAATATATATGTTCAGTACCTCAGATTTTTCAAGGTCATCCTACACCCTCTCCCTTCTTTAGCCTAACAATACCATTTCTGGTCTTCTTCCTCTCGCTAATATAACGGAAGAAGGTCTTGTCCCCTTCTTAATAGCCTGTTCTATTTCTTTCTCCATTTTTGCCTTAGCCCCTCTGACAGCTTTCCCAGCTTCTCTTTGCTTCTCCAGATATTTCAGTCTGTCTTCTTCTTTCTGTGTCTCTTTGTATTTCCTGAATGTCTTACTTTTTCTTCACTTTCTAAATTCTATAGAGAACCACAGTGGCTTCTTTCTTGCTTTTGCTAAGCAATCGGCATTGACTTGTCACTCCTGCTATGGATCTTGATCCTAAGCCACTGCTCTTCTACCCCCGTATCATAAGCTGCCAGGGCAATTTTGAGCTGTTCTTCCAGCAACCTCTGAGGGAGTGGTGGTGGACATGGTGGTCTCTGTATGGGGGGAAGGTCACCTGTATCCTTGCCAACTCTGCTTGGAGTCCAGCTACCTCCTCCCTCAGTACAGAGAGGTGCCTGCAGATAGGGTAGCACCACAATGTCCAGAAGGTCTTTCTGAACACTGCTGCCCCACATCCACTGCAGAGCACCACACCCATTATCTTCCTTCTACTATTCTTGCACTAAATGCCCCTTATTGCCCTATACCCTCTGCTGCTCTTTTCTTCTACACCATGTCCAGTGCCCAGCTATATATATTTGTACTGTCAGTACTCTTAAGTGGTATAATGCATCAAGGACTGTAGATTTATGTCAGGGTATGGTGTGTGCCTGTGTTGTGTACTAAGTAAGATGGCTAACAGTGTGTGTGTGTGTGTGTGTGTGTGTGTGTGTGTGTGCAGTCAGCTGGTACCGTATGATGTCACAGGTTAACAGTATAAAGGAAGTGATGCGCTGGGGTGGATGGGGTTTGGGATGGGGGGCTGGGCCCCTCCTAACTGCCAGAGACAATCAGCCACATAGGGGGTCACTCTCTGGATCTTGTGTTCCTCCTGGGGATGGAGAACATGGATCTGGGGGTGGAACCATTTGCTTTGTCAGATCATCACACCATAAGGTTCAGTTTCAGGGCACCCCCAAATAGGCCTGCCCCTATGGAGATGGTCCAGTACTGCCCATTAAGGGGAGTTACCCCAGAGGGCCTATGGGCAGCGCTGGACCTATCGGCTTTATCGAATGAATGCATGAGTCCATGGGGTCTTGTACTGTCCTATAATAAGGCAGTGTGAGACACCTTGGACTCAATTGCTCCTATTTGTGTTCGCCCACTCATTCTGCGCCCAAGAATTCCTTGGTTTGATGAGTCCTTGAAGGAGCTGAGAAGAGTGGGTCAAAGGCTAGAGAGAGCTTGGTGGAAATCTGGCCTTGATTCTGACAGGCTTAGATTGATGGAACATTATAAGGGCTATCAATCAGCAATCATCCATAAGAAGGCAGAATTCCTGTGTGGGGAGAGTGATGCTGCACGGAATCAACTGGCTCAGCTCTTCCATACTGTGGACAGACTGTGCAATCCAGTTTGTCTTCAATCTGGAGGAGATTTTTCACAAATAAAGTGTGATGAGCTTGCTCAATGTTTTGCAGATAAGGTTGTCTGCATCAGGTCGGGTATCGGCCCAGCTCTCTCTATGAGGGATTGCGGAGATTGGCGGGAGGTGACAAGTACCCGTTCTGCCTGGTCTGACTTTAACCATCTGGAATTCATGGACATTGTGAGGCTTGTCCAGACTTTGCAACCAACCAACTGTTGTTTGGATCTGGGCCCTACGTCACTATTGATAGGTTGTGTAGATGTTATCTGCCCAATCCTTGCTGAAATCATCTGGAGTTCCTTGGAGAAGGGGGTCTTTCCTGATCCCATCAAGGAGGTGGTCATTCAACCACTCCTTAAAAAATTCTCCTTGGATCCAGACTGTCTAGCAAACTATAGACCTGTCTCTAATCTACCCTTTGTGGGTAAGGTTATTGAGAAGATGGTTGCGTTGCAGCTGGATGACCATCTTACAACCCACAATGTCTATGATGCTCTCCAATCTGGGTTTAGGAAAAGACATAGCACAGAGACCACCCTTGTTCAGGTTTTAAATGACCTCTTAGTAGCGAGAGATCAAAAGGCTCATACTATCTTAGTCCTTCTTGATCACTCGGTGGCATTTGACACTGTAGACCATGGTGTGCTTTTGGAGTGCTTGCAGCTTCTCTGCGGATTGTCTGCCTCAGTCCTAAGTTGGTTTTGATCTTTCCTCTCGGGCAGGTCTCAGAGGGTTGTCATTAGAATTTATTCCTCTGACACCCTCCCCCTGTCCTGTGCAGTGCCACAGGGCTCCATATTGGCACCCATGTTGTTTGCAGTGTATATGCTCTTACTGAGAGTTATCATTAGGTGATACAGTTTTGGTTTTCACTGATATGCAGATGATACCCAGCTGTATTTGTCCTTTATTCCCGGATAGGATGATGCGATCTCCGTGCTTAACAACTGTCTGGCCAAAATCAAGAATTGGATGAGCATTAACTGGCTGAGGTTAAATCCGGTTAAGACCGAGGTGTTGGTTGTGGACCCAGGTCATCCGGAGCTGGGCCTTGGGGTGGGGCACCCTTCGGACTTATGGCTTGATGGTGTCCAGCTCATGACTTCAGATCGGGTGCATAACCTGGCCGTTATTTTTGACAGTGGTTTGACCCTGAAATCACAGGTGTCTGCCATTATCAAATCTTCCTTTTACCATCTAAGGAATATTGCCCTGGGGAAATACCTGGTTCCTTCGGCTGACCTTCCTACATTGGTCCATGCCTTCGTAACCACTCGCCTTGATTACTGTAATACCCTCTACCTAGGGCTTCTGGGGGTTGATATCCTTCACTTGCAGCTAGTGCAGAATGCGGTGGCAAGGCTACTGACTGCTACATCCAGGTCTAGTCATATAACGCCTGTGCTGCACAAACTGCACTGGCTGCCGGTACAGTGGCGGATCACCTTTATGGTTGGTTTACTGACCTATAAAGCCCTACACAAACAGGGACCCCATTACCTGCAAGAGTTTCTTACTCCCTACTGCCTCTCCCACTCACTCCGATCCACCGACGAGGGATTGCTAGAGGTTCCCACGGTTTGGTTAAAAACATCTGGGGTACATGCTTTTTCTCTTGCTGACCCTACCCTGTCTAATTCTCTACCTCATCGGTTGAAGGAATGCCAGACCGTTTTGAGTTTTAAAACAGAGCTTAAAACATATTTGTTCTATCAGGCCTTTTCTGATGGTTTTTAGAATTTTATTGCTATTATTTGTTATACTGAATGTGTACTTTATTGTACAGCGTCTTGGTATTTGAAAAGTGCTTGAGAAATAAATTTTACTTACTACTTACACCAGCAAAGCCCCACAGAAACACTCAGCTGCACCTACAAAATCCTCCAAACAGGTAACTTTCCAAATGAATTGAGAAAACAACCCAGTACCCACTGAAAGCAACAATAAACTGCAAAAGAAACAATATTCAACTGCAAAAATTCAGCAAAAATCTACAGTTACTTCCCCGAAATGAACTGCTGCCTTATTCTTCCAGACTCCTGTGGGAATCCAACAGGTAAGCAGCTATACCACTTTGTCTCAACCCTACCTCCAGGTAGTTAACATTAGCTCTGCTGAGGAGCCAGGCCAGACAATTAGCACCCCTTCCCCAAGCTACAGGACTAGAGAAAACACAATTCCTGCCCTAGAAAGTTAATGGCTTAAAAAAAAAAAACACACACAAGATAAGCAGAACTGTTTCACACGTGAAATAAGTATAAAAGGATTAAAACCACAATGAGCAGGTTCTACACTGAACTGAAACAGAGTATTCCCTCCTGACCACCAAAGACAATTAGCCACACCAGGAAACCCCCACAGAAACATTCAACTGCACCTACAAAATCCCCCAAACAGGTAACTTTCCAAATGAATCCAGAAAACAACCCGGTACCCACTGAAAGCAACAATAAAGTGCAAAAGAAACAATAACAACTGCAAGAATCAACAGTCAGGTCCCTGAAATGAACTGCCGCCATCTTCTTTCCGCCCTGTATAGGCCTTTTTATATTAGCTTGATTGTTTGAGGGTCTGACTAACGACTCCCAGGTCCCTTCTCTTTCCTGTCATGCTCAGGTTAACCCCTCCTGTCCAGTACTCGGTCCTGTTTTTTCTCTAGGTGAATAACCTTTCATTTTTTGGTGGTGCATTTTAACTGCCAAACTTAGACCACCTTTCAAGCCTTCATAGATCCCTCTGCATCTCCCTGATCCCGTCATCACTATCTTCCCTACCAGAGAGCTTTGTGCCTTCTGCAAGCAGACACAACTTACCCTGGATGCCCTCATCAATTTCGCTGATGAATATATTAAAGAGGACAGAACCCAGGACAGATCCTGCAGCACCCCACTCGCAACTTGTCTCTTCTGATTTGACATTGTTTATCACCACCATCTGCTGTCTTTCCTTAAACATGTTTTTACCCATCTAACTACGTCCCTAGCTGCACCCAGGTCCTCTGGCTTGTTCAGCAATCTTCTGTGTGACACTGAGTCAAAAGTCTTGCTGGAATCAAAGTAGAGTAAATGCACAGCATGGACCTTATCTACTCCCTTTGTTATCCAGTCAAAGAAATCTATCAGGTTGGTCTGACAAGACCTCCCTGCTACAAACCCATGCTGTTTACTATCCTATAGACCACTGCTCTATAGATAGTCTGCAGGGTTCTCTTTGATCAGTGACTCCATCACTATAACATCTACAGAGGTATGGCTGTCAGGTCTGTAATTCCCCCAGTTGCTCCTTGTCTCCCACCCCATTGTGTAGCAGGACTATGCCTGCTACCCTCCGGTCTTTTTGAACTACCATTGTCTGAATTGAGTGACTGAATAGCCCTACTAGTGATTCAGTCAGTTCCGCAGCCAACTCGAGTACCCTTGGGTGCATCTCATCTGGGCCTGGGACTTTATCTACCTAAAACTGCCTGAAAATGAAAAGTGTGTTGAGGCAAAACAGGGTTAGGGACAGTGCACATCAGTGGGTTGGCTAAGCCCTCTAGAAAACCAGCCACCAGTTCTGAAACAAATGATGTGCACTCAGAGGTTTGAAAATTCTCTATGCACACACCAGAGATTTTTCAATAAGGCTGCACCACTGAAACTAACTACCAGATAGAAGAAACAAAATACTTTTATTACATCAAGTGCAAATCACAAGGAGTAAAAGGCAGTCAGCAATGAAATACAAATTGGTGCAACTAATACAAACCTGTACGGGTGCCAAAAAGTGCTTATAAATAAATTTACCCTGAAAAAAGAGCACACACCTCCCACAATTGCTACTAGTAGGACTGTACCCTGACACTTCACTCAAGGAGGTTCATCAGTGAGCTTTATCTACCTTAAGGCTTCAAGCCTCTTCTGGACCCTTTCTCTGGTAAATACTGACTGCTTCATTCCAGGAATGTTCCTGACAGCTGCCTTGATGACACTTTCAGGTAGGATCCCACTGTCTTCCCTTGTGAAGACAGAACAGAACTACTCATTAAGGTTGACTGCTATTTGTTCATCTTCCTCTAGTGCCCTCCCCCCTTTTGTCAGCTAATAATACTCCCTCCTTGTTTCCGTTTTTCTTTAATATCTCTGAAGAATTGTTTTCCCCATCTTTGACCGCCTCTGCAGTACACAGTCCTGTGTCTGCATTTTTCCTCCCTGCTGTCCTCTTTGCTTCCCTAGTTTGTATTTGGTACTCTCCCCATCCCCCCCCCCCCCGCTGTCCCTGGTACCTGCTGAAACCTTTTTCTTGGCCCTCCCTGCTTCTCTGACCCTTTATGAGAGTTATGTTGGTCTCTTTTATCTGTTTTGTTTTGAAAAACTATTGTGCGTTATTTTGTTGCTTCAGGAATGGTCCCCTCAATTGCCCTCATCTTTCGTCTACACTTCCAGTGCTGTCCACTCTGGTCAGTTTATCTCAGACCAGCTCCCTCATCTGGTTGCAGTCTGCATTTCTAAAATCTAGGTCTTCAATTTTTGATTGGGGCATTTTGGTCCCAAGAGTCAGCCTGGACCAAATGAAGTTGTGATTGCTGGATCCCTGTGGCCACTCCCTTATCCTAACTCTACTCACCATCTCTGAGCTGGTGAGCACCAAATCAGGAATGACCACCTGTCTAGTCAGTCTGTTTACCAGCTGCATCAGCATGCAGTCCTGCAATGTATCTAACAGGGCCTAGCTTCTGGTGCACCCGCCGGCAGCAATGTCCTAGTTGATATCCATCAGGTTCAGATCATACACCACCAACAGTTCCCACTTCTTCCATCCTCTTGCCATGTTTTCCCCGAACTCCCAGTCTCTCTCTTCCCTTGTGCTAATGGTCTATAGATTGCCCCCACCCATATTTTATTGCCTGAGAATGCTGTGAGGTGAACCCACAGTAACTCTGTTTCCCCTTTGCTTTCCCTGCTGTGTTCATCCTCCAGACAGCGAAAAAAAACAGCTCCTCCGTTTATACAGGTGCTCAAGTTACGAAATGTAAATCCAAAAGGCAAAACTCAGCACTCTGTGGTAGGCATAAAAAAGCATATGTTTAATGGTAAATGCAAACGCTAAACAAAAAGCCTCCACAGCCTCTATGCCCTCCCTGACACATAGGGTCATGTCCCTCCCTTGCCTTTTCCTCTGTCCTGTCTAAACATTGTGTAACCTGGGACTGACAATCCCCATTTTCCTCTGTCCTGTCTAAACATTGTGTAACCTGGGACTGACAATCCCCAATAATTATTCTCTGAGGCCCAAACTTCTGTGATGGCTATGAAGTCCACCTCAGTGTTTGCCACCAGTGCCTGGGAATCACTGATTTTAGTACCCAGACTCCTGGCATTAAGCCAGACCCCCTTCCAACTAGCTCTGAAGAAGAAGAAAAATCGGGATTTATATAGCACTTTTCATACACATTGTATCCCAAAGCACTTTGCAAGCAGTGCTAGATTGGAAGTGACTGAATGTATAATGGTAGCCATTTCTCACATCAACACCCACATACAGCTTTGGACAACTACATGAACCAGTTTTATGGGAAGGGGAATGTTGGCCAGGACACTGGGGGAAAATCCACTACTCTCCAGTAGGGGGATCTGACTGCAGATCCAAGATGGCAGACGCCATGGACATCGGAGCAAGGGTTGCTCCACTTCAGGTGCCTGGGGATTCTTCCTCCTCCCCTGTTGCTGCATCCTCAGAGCCCACGGATTGTTCCAGGATACCGATGGAGTCTGCATTTGCCCAGTGTAGTCTGGGCTTACAGACAGCTGCTGCTGATATGAATACCTGAGGATTATGGGAGGCTGAAAGATAGCTGTGACTGCAACATTCATGTCAGAAGGATGCTTTACTAGCCCAGCTTCATATGGAGGACCTCCATTTTCAGCATGAGGTACAGTCTTTGATTAATACTACTACTTCACTCACGGGGACTTGTGTACAGCCAGGGGAGTTGCTGAAACCCTTTTCTGAGGCAGCTGGCGCTGCCATGTCTGATACTGCTGGGGTAGTGTTTTGTGTTCCAGGGGCTTGTTTGCCCCGGAGATCTCTTGGTGTTTAGTAATCTGACACTGGGGAAACCTGAAAACAAGAAAGTGACCTTGCAAATACTGAATGGTGGCTGACTAGTGCTGGGAATTGGGTCCCGGATGCCTCAGACCCGGTGGTACAACAGTACCATGCTGCCATGACCAGCTTGCCTGCAGCTCCTCCTCATGCTCCTCTACCTTCTAGTTTGATGATCACCTCTGTCCTCCCTACAGGGAGGCAGCTGAACCTCCACTTTACAGTTTCTGCTCTGGTTCTGGACTTGACAGTCTGTCCTTGCCATGTACACAGCCCCAGCCTGCATTGCTTCCAGTGACTTTGCTTCAGGCTCCTAATGCCCTCCCGTTACATCCCCAAGGCTGATCTCCATGTGACCACTGATTTGACGGGAGACAGCACCCCTCTAAACCCAGATTCTGCTACCCAGATACCTTTATCCATAGTCCCTGGCTCGGAGCATGACTCACCTCCCCTTGCAACCTGTACCACCCCTGTCATGGCCGAAATAGTTTGCTGACTTGGTCCAAGCCCATGAGGAACTGGCCTGATGTTGAAATGCTGTTTGACTGATTTATAAAGGGGGCTTGGACATTTCCCCGTTCGGACCAAGTGTACATAACCAATAACTTGTTGAAGGAATCCTGTTTGTTTCAGGCATCTGGCATTTATTTTATTTATTGAATTTTGTTGACCCGGTAAGCCCACTGGGCCTAGAAGTCCCTTTTTCAGGGGCAACCTTGCATTGGTTGATGTTGGTGACTCCAGCTATAATGTCAGTTTTAAACTATTTCTGGGCTGGATAAGTTTTGGGCCCATTACAACACGCATAGGGCTTCTCCTTTGTGGATCCCCTTCTTTGCAGTCCTTTTGACTCATCCTACTCTTCGGACCATCACTGAATTTTTTCGCAATGAGACGGTGAACATTGTGGATATCTTGACCCAGTTATGAACACGCTGTGAAGTCCTAGACCACCCAGAACCTTCGATTACTTTGGAACAGATTTGGATGGGGGGGTTGCAGATCCAAGTTAAATTGCTGCATTCTGATTTCTGAGTACTTTGCATGCTCCAGGTACTGGGGTTAATTAAAAACATATGGACTGCTTCCTTACATTTTAAATTACACCACTGTTTGTTACTAATATATGTGGGGAGTGTGGGGGGAGGAATGGTTTGGGGATTCCGAGTAGAAAGAAAATACTCAAGTGGGTGGCTGGGCTGCAGCTGGACTAGGCAGGCAGGAATTTTACCCACCCAAGGGTGAGTCAGATGGCCAGGAGACAGGTGATATGCCTCCAGATTGGAATGCCCCCATGGCCTTCCGGGATAATTACCTCAGATACAGCCTGCTTCACTTCAACTGCTGGAGCATGATTAAGGGCAGCAGTGAAAAACAAGGTGACATGGGTGCACCGAACACTTGAAGGACCGGGAATCCACCATTGGAGCTGCCTACCACCACAAACCTCTGGCAACCCACACTGAATCCCCCTGTGAATAGGCAGGATCTGTTTAATTCCTGTACAATGGAAACTTAAGCCCAGAATGGCTGTCATGCTGCACTTACCCTAGCAGGCTTCTAAGTGACCCCTCAAGCTGGCCTGAGCCAAGGGTCAATACAGCATTGCCACACAGTGAGGTTATTTTCCCTCACTCCAGTCACCCCATTACTAGGCTGAACCCCCCCCCCCTTGACATTGGAAGAACCTCTGGGATACTGCTCCTACAACACAGTGCCACATCATCTCTGATCCTGGGATGAAAGGACACTCCAAGGCCCTGAATGGGAAGGAAGGGTGAGAACCTCGACCCCAGAAGGCCACACTGAAAGGGATAGAATTGAGGGGGACTGCCACAGCACCAACCTTAATCATAAATAGCACAAGACAGAATACCAGGGTGGGGGAGTAACCTCCGCTTAGAACTCAACTACTCGGCACTTCCTGAATTCTGCAATTGATCTCAGAAATTATTCTAAACAGGCTACTGATCATAGGATGCCCCCACCATCGATGAAACTACAATCCTACATACCACAAGTGGCAACCCAAGTTTAACCACTAGACGATGTTCACTGGCAAGTGGAGGAGAGGGGATGGAGCAGTTGCCCACACATGGGCAGCCACACAGATAGTCAATAACACCACCTCTTTAGGTGCATTCTGAAGAATGACCAGAACCAAACCACAGTTAGCATAAGTCCTATAACCTCCTCTTCCCAAAGAACTTTCCTTTATTTTTTAACAGTTTACCCACTACCCCGAGAGGGGATTTAGGTACTCTATACCATGGACAGAGGGTTGCCTCAAGTCTGAGTATTCATTGCGGGCCCAGTGTTCCAGGGATGCATCTCGTCCAGCAAACGCTGACATGAATGTGCCCCACCTGTAGTTTTGTCTGGATAGGTAAGTAGAGGCTCTAGGCCTATTAGAAGTGAGAACAGTACAGCGTATTAGTTATTGCATGGTAAATGTTATACTGTGTATTTTATTGACTGTAATGTATGCATTGTTGGTAGGATTCCATCCAAGGTTGTACCTCCCCAAGCAAAGGGCTACTCACCCCAACACAGACGGCAACTCCAATCCAGGTACCCCTAAAAAGGAGGGGTCTCCGTTCTGCACCAAGGGAGCACCCATTTTTACACTGCTTCCCAACACATGCGTACAATCACCCCACCACTATCTGAATGGCTAGCCCATACACTTGCACTACCTGGAACATAAAAGGAGCCCAGACCAAAGAAAAAAGACACCTCAGATCCCTGGGAACTAGAATCGCATTCCTACAAGAGACATACACCACCTCCAGGCAGTTCTCACTTTGGAGGTGGGATTGGGTGGGCCAGGCCTACACAGCTGGGGAAAACAACAGATGGGTGGACAAAGCAATCCTGATCCACAGGTCCCTCCCTTTCCAGCTCATAGATCAGCATGCTGGTCCAGGTGGGAGATTCCTGATCATATGGGGATCCCTCGGCCAGATGGAACTCATCCCTGCATCAGTATATGAACCCAGTTCAGATGAGTCCAACTTCTTCACTTCCCTCCTCTCAACTCTCTCCTCCATGCCCAACCTCACCTCCCTACTGGCTTGGGACTGGAATCTACCCCCAGACAACAGTTTGGACAAGTCAAGGCCCAGGCAGAAAGACCTCTCCCTAGCATGAACAGCCCTTACAGAACTATAAAATCAAAATCAAATCACACTTTATTTATAATGTGCTTTTCAAATATTAAAGCACGAATACAATATAAACCACAATTAAATAATTAATATAAAACATTGCAATTTAAAATACATCAAAATTTAAAATAGGCAGCCAAAACACACAACCAGCTAAACATTGTCCCCGAAGGCTAAACTAATAAATAAATCTTCAAAGAGGACTTAAAGGTCTTAGTGGACAGGCACTCTCTAATCCAACAAGGTAGAGAGTTCCATAGGGTTGGGGCTAAAAAAGAAAATGCCCTAGCACCCGAGGTCTGGAGATGGACGCTAGAAACCTCTAGCAATCCCTCATCAGCAGAGCGGAATGGATGGAGGGGGCAATAGGGCCAAAGGAGGTCTTGCAAGTAACCCAGTCCCTGTCTGTGTAGGGCCTTTTAGGTCAGCAACGCAACCTTGAAGGCGATCCTCCATCGCACAGGCAGCCAGTGCAGTTCGTGAAGCACAGAAGTGACATGGCTAGATCTCGACAAACCTGTCAAAAACCTGGCTGCAACATTAAGCACCAGCTGCAGGCAACAGTGGTGCACCACCGGTAGCCCTAGGTATAGAGTATTACAGTAGTCAAGGTGAGAGGACACAAAGGCGTGGACAAACATAGAGAGGTCCTCGGGTGGAACTAGGTGCTTTATCCAAGCGATGTTCTTAAGATGGGAAAAAGAAGACTTAACAACTGCTGACACCTGAGCTTTTAGAGTCAGCTCGCCGTCAAGTACAACGCCGAGATTCCACACCTGTTGAGAGGGTCTCTGCTGGTTGCCTCCTAGCACAAGGCCAGACAACTGGCCAGGAGTCAACCTCTCTACCCAATGACTTGGGTCCGCCACCAACATCTCAGTCTTATCAGGATTCAATCTCAACCAGTTAGCACTCATCCAGTCCTGAATCTCAGCGATGCAGTTGTTAAAGACTGAGACTGCATCATTCTGTTCAGGCACAAAGGACACATACAGCTGAGTATAATCATGTACACCATGAACAACATTGGGAACTACAGAATTCTTTGGGCCTGGTAGACATCTGGAGGGCATTCCCCCCTCAGATTGAGAATACACGTTCTGATCGGCAGCCCATGATACACAGTCCAGGATTGACTTCTTCCTTGTAAACCACTCAGTTCTTACAAACACCATGACCTGTGAGATTTACCCAGTGCTGATCTCTGACCATGCCTTAGTCACCCTCTCTCTACTCCCCCTGACCAAGCAGATCGTGACATGACTTGGAGGATAAACAACTCCTTCCTTAAGGACCAGCAAACCCTGGCCATAATACAAGACAAGACAAAATCATTTTTAAGACCATTCAGAAACACTTGTGGGGAGCATTTAAATGCACCCTTAGAGGTGAACTTATATGCTTGTCCTCCACACGGAAAAAGAAAAGAGAAGCCAAAAGCAAACAGACCCTAAACATGGTCAGGGACCTAGAGAAGTAGCTCTCCAGAGACACCTCACCGAACACACTATTCCGCATCAATGCAACCAAAGCACGATACAGAGAACTCCTTAGGGAACAAGCTGAATTCACCATCTTCAGAGCTAAAACAAAATATATATTGACCAAGGTGAAAAGGTAGGCAGACTACTGGCCCTCCAAATCAAGCAACAGGAGATGTGTAGGGTGATCCCCAGCATTAACACTAATGGCAGGAAGGTAATCACCCAACATTTCATCAGCTTTTTGGGAGTTCTATGTGGACCTATACACCCCCAAAGTCCCAGTCCTCCTGAGGCGATCAAGGACTTTCTTAGACATGTACACCTCCCCAAACTTGACCTCGCACTGTGGGACAGGATAAGGTCACCCATCACAACACAAGAGATACAACAGGTGATCCTCTCCTTGCCACTAGATAAGGCACCTGGACCGGATGGGCTCTCCATGAACTTCTACAAAGACCTCATGCAAGAGGTTGTAGGTTTCTTGATCTGCCTCTTCAATAAAGCCAAAACAAACATGGACCTGGATCCGGTCCTGCAGGAGGCCTACATCACCATCGTCCCTAAACCAGGCAAAGACCCATCCAGCAGAGATAGTTACATGCCCATCTAACTTCTGAACACTGATCTTAAAATCCTAGCTAAAATCCTAGCAAACAGACTAAATGCAGTATGGAACCCCCTAATAGGCACAGAACAGGTGGACTTCATGCAGGAAAGACTAGCCATTAACCAGCTATGCAAGCTAAACCATATTCTGGCAGCCTCCAAGAATAGTGAATCTCCAGCTGTGCTAATCTCCATAGATGCTGAAAAAGTATTTGATAGGGTCTCCTGGACATTCCTGTTTGAGATGCTAAAAGAATCTGGCTTTCCTCCAGCTTTCAAAGGCTGGGTCAAACTTCTGTACTCATACCCCGAGGTAAAAATGATCTACAACAACATCCTTTCCCCTTCCTTTACCCTGAAACGTGCCACATGACAGGGCTGCCCCATCTCCCCTGCCTATTTAACCTTTATCTGGAACCTCTCAGTAGAAGGATTCACTTAGATGAATCCATAGTAGGAGTTTGCATAGGGAGTCACACATATAAAATCTCAACCTATGCAGACAGCATCCTCCCGCACCTGACTAACCCCACCCAATCCATTCCCTCCACCCTCAACACACTAGAAGGATTTGGAAGCCTGGTAGGGTATAAACTGAATCTGACTATGCCACTCAACCACCACATGTATAAGTCACAGACCTTGCGCTGGGGGGACACATGGTGCTGTGACTCCCTCAGATACCTGGGCATCCAGGTCTCCCAGAATAAAAAAACAATAATACAAAACAACCTAGACTCCCTCAAAGCACACATTAAACAAGACCTGGCCCACAGGACTGCACTCCAAGTGACCCTTTGGGCTTGCATCAATATCATAAAAATGAATATACTACCAAGGTTCCTCTTCCCGATCACCATGACCAGATGCAACCTCTCTAATGCCTGGTTCTCACAACTCCAATCCATTCTAGCTGCATTCCTATGGAATGGCAAACCCCTAAGGAGAGCCTTTCGCAAACTAACTCCTCAGAAAGAGCAAGGAGGCCTACAGTTACTAGATCTCCGAATGTACTATCTGATTGGCCATGCTAGCCAGTTCCTATGGTGGTGTGGCACAGCAGGTTGAGAGGAGGCAGGGGCTTACACCTCACAGTGAAAAGTAATGGAAAGAGACCTATGCCACATCACCGGCATCAACATCCATGCGCTCATGTGCATCACATGCAGGTCTCTCTCCAACTCTCAAATCCACCCCATAGGCACTTCGATCCAAATGTGCAAACAGCATGTGGAATTACAGTATTGGGCCCTGGGAAACTGGAGAGGGGTGTTCCCCAGGGCTCGATTCTGGGTCTATTATTATTTAATTTATATGTTAATGATTTAGTTCAAGTTATTAGACATAGTGAGGTGAGACTGTATGCAGACAACACTGTATTGGTGGCGTCTGCTGACAGTTTCACAGATATGATGGATAAACTCCAATATGATTTATTACAGATGAAGAAATGGTTGAGTAATTTTAGACATAGAAACATAGACTTTGATGGCAGATAGGGACCGCTAGCCCCATCTAGTCTGCCCATTTCTCTACCTACAGGATAGGCCGTAGATCCTAGTTAACCAACAGCTTATATCTTCCTGCCCCCCATAAGAATTGCCTTATGTCTGTCCCATGCATTCTTGAATTCTCCCACAGTTTTAAACCCCACAACTTCCTCAGGAAGGCTGTTCCATGCATCCACTACCCTCTTTGTGAAATAATACTTCCTCACATTGCCCCTGAACCGCCCTCCTTCTTTCTTTAAATTGTGTCCCCTTGTTCTTGCAAGTCTCTTTTTCTGAAAGATGCTACCTTCTTGGACTTTGTTGATTCCCTTGAGGTACTTGAAAGTTTCTATCATGTCCCCCCTCTCCCTTCTTTCCTCAAGGGTATACATATTAAGCTCCTTTTTTCTCTCCTCATACGGCTTCTCTTGCAGACCCTGCACCATTTTAGTTGCCCTCCTCTGGACTGCCTCTATCCTGTCTATGTCCTTGCGGAGATGGGGTCTCCAGAACTGGACACAGTATTCCAGATGGGGTCTCACCAACTGTCTGTACAGAGGGATAACAACTTCCTGTTTTCTGCTGCTGATGCCTCTCCCTATACATCCCAGTATACCCCAGCCCTCCCTACTGCCTTCTCACATTGCTTGCTAACCTTAAGGTCATCTGATATGATTACCCCAGGTCCCTTTCCTGTTTTGTTGTTGTTACTACCTCCCCACCCATTGTGTATTCTTCCCTGGGTTCTTGTTTCCCAGGTGCATTATTTTGCATTTTTGTGCATTGAATCCTAGCTGCCATACGTCTGACCATTTCTCCAACCTTGCCAAGTCCCTTTTCATCCTTTCCAAGCCTCCTTGTGTATCAACCCTGTTGCAGATCTTTGTGTCATCTGCAAAAAGGCATACTTTTCCTTCCAGTCCCTCTGCAATGTCACTGATGAAGACATTAAAAAGGACGGGACCCAATACTGAACCCAGCGGTACCCCACTAGTAACCGCCCTTTCTTCAGAGTGGACTTCATTTACAATTACCTTCTGTGTCCTGTTGTCCAGCCAATGTTTTACCCAGGCTACCACCCTGGGACCCACTCCCAGGCTGGTTAATTTGACTAATAATCTTGTCTGTGGGACTGTGTCAAATGCCTTGCTAAAGTCTAGGTAGGCCATGTCCACAGCCCCTCCCTGGTCTACTACTTTGGTCACCCAGTCAAAGAAGTCTATTAGATTCGTCAGACATGACCTTCCCGCTGTGAACCCATGCTGCCTTGGATCCTGTGCTCCACTGACCTCTAGGTACTCAATTATTCTTTCCTTCAGAAGTGACTCCATCACTTTCCCTACCACAGATGTCAGACTGACAGGTCTGTAGTTTCTGCCTCTGTCTTGGTCCCACTTTTGTGAAGGGGAATTACATCCGCCTTCCTCCAGTCCTCGGGTACCACACCATCCTCCCATGATTTATTAAAAAGTGTAGCCAGTGGTTTCACTAGTTCCATCCTTAATTCTTTTAGAATTCTGGGGTGAATTCCATCAGGACCCATTGCTTTGTCCACCTTCAGTTTTAGGAGTTCTTGCAGAACCCTTTCTTCTGTGAAAGGACTGGGATCGACCCCCCATCAAGAGTGCTTCTGTTAATTGGATTAGGCACTTCACCCTCCTCTTTTGTGAATACTGAGCAGAAATATTCATTCAGTATTCCTGCTTTTTCACTGTCCCCCTCTGCCCACCCACCGTTCATTCTATTCAGCCTCACTATCCCTCCCTTTGTCTTTCTACGCTCGCTGATGTACCTATAAAAGGTTTTATCCCCCTTCTTAACTGAGTTGGCTATCTTTTCCTCAGTTTGGGCCTTTGCTATTCTGACTTCCCTCCCTGCTTCTTTCTGCCTTAACTTGTAGCTCTCTGTCCTGCTCCTTCTGTGTTTCCTTATACTTCTGGAATGCTATATTTTTCTTCCTGACTTTCACAGCCACCTCTCTTGAGAACCATAGTGGCTTTTTCTTTCATTTTGATTTGTTTATTTGCTTCACACAAAGGCTCGTTGTCTCTGTGATGGCAGTTTTGATAATTCCCCATTGTTGCTCCACACCTTCTTCTAGCCTGTTTGCTAGTGCTTTTCTGAGGCACTCTCCCATCTTGCCAAAGTCAGCCCTCCTAAAGTCCAGTACCCTCACTTTTGTATGGCTTGACTCCGTAGCTGAGTTTAACGTGAACCACACTGTTTGATGGTCACTTGTCCCCAGATGGCAACCCACTTCTAGATCTGAGATCCTCTCACTGCCCCCGTTTGAGAGTATGAGGTCTAAGATTGCTCCCTCATGAGTGGGTTCCGAAACTAGCTGTCTAATGCCTGCCACCTGTAGGGTGTCAAGAATGGCCCTGTTCTTGGATGTGGTTGCAGCAAATGTGCTCCAGTTAACATCTGGCATATTCATGTCTCCCATCAACAGTATCTCCCGTTTCTCTGCCATTCTAAGAATGCCTTCCATCATATCATTGTCCATTTCTTTCCCCTGACATGGGGGTCTGTACACAACCCCTGTGCGGATTGTGGTGCCCTTTCCAGTCTCCAAGGTGACCCACAGTGCCTCCTCTCCTCCCTGTTTACTCTTTTGTTCAGTTGCTTTTATCCCTTCCTTTACATAGAGAGCTACTCCTCCCCCTCTTCTCCCCTGCCTGTCTCTCCTGTAAGTTATGTACCCCGATTGTTAACATCCCAGTCATGGTTCTCTGTGTACCATGTTTCTGTGACTGCTACAATATCCAGGCATCCCTCTTCCATAAGGCCACCAGCTCAGGGCTTGTTGCCCAGACTACAGGCATTGGTACTCATTACCCTCCATTTCCTGATGGCCTTACCCCTTTGCCCCATCCCTGTCCTTCTTGCCTTTGGCACTTTCTCCATTACCCTGCCCTTCTATAGACACCTCCATGTTGGTGTTTGCCACACTTACTACCATGATTGTTTGGGGTGCTAGGATTTTCCTGCTCCTTTCCAGTGCCTCCCCTTGGCTAGTTAAAAGCTTGCCAATGAAGCATTAAACCTATCACCTAGGATCCTGGTTCCCTCCTGGACAGATGCAGCCCATCACACCAGTATAGGCTTGCATCACTCCAGATGACCCCAGTCCCCAATGAAGCTAAATCCCGTGAGCTCCACAGTTTTCAACCACTGATTGAATCCCATAGTGCGGAACACCCTAGCCTCTCCTATGCCATAGATGGGTAGCACCTCCGAAAAGGTTACGTCGTGCTACTTGACTAAGGCCACTCCCCAATTCCACAAACTCTTCCTGCACTTCTCTAATCCCTTTCTTAGCCAGGTCATTTGTCCCTAGGTGGACAATGACATCCAACTCCCTCTCATGTGCAGCTGCTCCAAGCAATCCTGATTCGCTCCCTGTCCCTCAAGCCATGGCGCCAGGCAGGCACCTACCTCCCTCTCCTCTTCCTTGCCCAGTTCTACCTTCCTAACAATGGAGTCCCCACCAGGGGCTGTTTACTTCCCTGCAGGGTCCCTGCCACCCTCCTGTGGGTCTCCTTTGTGGAGGTTCCCAACATCCTCCTTGGTCTCCACTGTAGGTGCCTCCATAGAGGAACCACACTTTGCCAGAATGGCATAGGAAGTGTGGAGATGTACAACTGGAGGGATGTGCCTCTCTTCCACCACCCTCACCCTCCCTGAGCCCACTGTGGTCCAACCACTCCTCTTTCTTAGCAACCTCTGAGGCAATGGCAGTGGCACTGGTGGTCCCTGGATGGAAGAGGCCTTTTAAATGCAAAAAAAACCACAAACTATGTTGTTTTCAGTTGGTTTACATAAGGGGAAATAGGTCCAAGATACAATTACATCTTCGAGATGGTACAAAAATCGAAAATGTATCTACATATAAGTATTTGGGGTTTCAAGTAGATATTAGGATGACATATATAGAGCATATATCAGTTCAGACAAAAAAATGAATAGGAGATTAGGGACTCTCAGAAAAATTGCGGGTAGTTTACCTTTGGTAGCTAAGGAGCGGTTGGCCAAACATATGTTATTACCTATATTGGAGTATGGTTCTATAATTTATATGAACTCAGCTAAAGCAGCATTAAACCTGATTAATTAAGCATATTACAGGATAGGAAAATTTGCTTCTGGAAATAGTAAAAATAAGCACCATTGTATAATTTATAAGAATTGAAATTGGCTCTAACCAGAGGAGAAAAGAAATTATCTTTGGCTTATTATATGTCATAAAATAATACATAGAAAGTATAATCATCCTTTGTATGAACAAGTAAAAAGAAAGTTGAATAATGAAATATATATAAAGACTAGGTATGTATTAAGTAATATCCCAATGTATAGAAGTTTTAATAGATTAGGGGATAGTATGCTTCAGAATAGTATAGCCCAAAGTTGGAATAGATTGTCTGAATTACAGAAAACAAATACAGATTTTTTAAAATTTAAAACTGTTTTGTTTGATAGTTTGATGTCTTTTTGTACATGTTTTTAAACAAATGTGGATGCGTTGTGTGATTTTCTTTTGTGTTTGCATTAGTTTTTGATAAATGTTAATTGCATTAGCAGCTACATGCAGGACTTTGTTGTAAATGGGATTTTGTCCCAACAAATGTTATTTCCTGTGAAAAAATAAATTTTTAATCAATCAATCAATACTGACCACCCGCCCTCAACTAGACCCCACACAACCACTGTCTGGAAACCCTAACTTCAAGATACAAAACAAAACAATTCCACACAATTTCCTATGAGGGACAGAATTCCCTCTCCTTGGCTCCCTAATAGCAGATAACTCCCCCATCCCATTCCATGCTCTCCAATGACTAATGGCCCCAGCCCAAGTCCCACTATTCCCTTTCCTCCAGATACAGCACATGCTGACAGCCATAATCGGACCTAAACCCTGGGACCTTGGCACATTCTGAAAATGGGATGAGATACAAAGTCTTGCCTCCCAGCAACATGCCATCTTCCTACTCTACAAAAACTTCTATCCCTTACCACAGACCCCAAAAGTGCCACCTGTGCCTACTGGAAAATGTTTTTTTCCTAAGTTGAGAGAATCTGAAGCCATGGAAGCCATGTGGAAGGGGACATATAAATACCTCAAATTCGATGGCCTAAGACTCATGCAATACAAAATAAACCAAAACCTATACCTCACTCCAGCCCGGCTCTTTAAGATGGGCAAGCTAAGCACGGACCACTGCAGCAGATGCCATTCGGACAGGGGCACCCTTAAACATGTCCTGTGGGACTGCTCCAAGCCCCTATGGGAGGAAGTAAGTTCCAAACTATACTCTATGCTTGGTCTGGAGGTGGTTTTCTCCCCCTGGACCTGTCTGCTGGGCCTCAGCCTGGATGGAATGTTAGGCAACAGAAAATGTTACATCTACCTCATCTCAGCAATGGTCAAAAAACTCATACTCAAACATTGGTTGGATAGCTGGACCCCAACGTACACAGAGTGGCACAATGCAATGTTAGAGGCTCTAAGGATGGATAATATGATCTAACACTTGTCATGCACCACATGTCTATCAAAAATGATGGGCCATGCTAGACAGGCTGCTAACCCAAACACCTTTACCAACAGGATGCTAACCCAATGGCTTTAACAGACAGTCTCGACCACTGCACCACAGTCAGCCCTGTTGAACTAAATTCCAAACCAGGTCTGCACAAGGTAGCCTAGGCCCCTGAATGTTGATGGGGCCTTATACTCAGTATTACGTTCTTGCCTTACCCACATTACAGTCTTTTGCTTAGTGTATGTAGTTTGGATGTATAGTATGTATGTACCTGTATACTGTATGCTTTTCAATAAAGTTTACTATTCTCAAAAAAAATATTCTGTCCTCCTCCCCCCTCTTCTTAATCATTCCCTTTTATCTCTGTTTGTTTTTTCATTATGTTGTTGTTTTTAGCCTGATGGATATGTATATGTATATGTATATAATTTATGTAATTGTCTTCCTTTAGTATTTTTGCTGTTAGAGTTTTGGATGTCTGTGCTTTGAATCAGTTACATGCTTCATGATGAAATTAGGTGTATGTTGCTTTAATTCGTAGATTTTATAAGTGGGGACACCTAGTAATGATGCTGCCTTGACAAAGTGTATGGTTTTGGTGTAAAATATTAGCAGAAAGGGGAAGCATGCCACTGTATGTATGTCTATTTATTTTTTAGTTTTCAATAAACATTGCAGATACTTACAGTATAGGCGTCTCAACATTTTTTCAGTTTTTACCAGTGAGCCCCACTCCTTTCCAAGTTCTATACAGTAGGGGACCGTATCTGTAGACCAGGTACACTTGGAGGGACGAAGTGAAGTTACTGTGAACATAGAGGATAAAACTGATGTGTCTAAAGGGGGGATTTATTCAGTGCCAACATGGCCGTTTGTATCTGGGTTGGAGTTACCAAGTTCCTCAGACTCTACCCCCCCACTCCTCCACCCCAGTTTCCTAAAATACTGAGCAAAATACAGATGAAGTAAATACTTGCACTTGTCTCCAGTTTCGCCACCAGGCGGGTCTGCATGAGGATTCTAATGTTTCAGAACTCTCTGACAGTGAAGTTTCTACACACTCACAGGAACAAAGATGTGAGCCACAAAGAACATTTTGTATGGCTGACTTATTTGCCACACAAAGTGAACTTGTACAGATGCGCAACCCTGTGTGTCTTAAATGTTAGAAAAATCAAGAGCTCTCCCCAACAGAGTATTTGATATTCGTAATTTATTAAATGACTCTATGGACTTTGCAGCAGAGCTTTATGCTGTAATTCATGAGTCCAGAGAATTAACTTATGAAATTAGTTTTAAATCTCTAAAATCTTTGGAGCGTTTCTGGCATAACTGTGACAAATTAGAGGATACTATACTTTGGTCTCCATTAACAGCTATTCCTTTGTTTAAGCCTGCAATTAAAACTATTACTATTTTGTTTAGGATTGAGGGAGTAAGTGTGGCAGATATTAAGTACTGGTTGAAACAGAGATGTGGATTGATGGAAAATCCAACCCCTGTTATAGCTTCTGAGTAGGTTTGGACTGGGGGTTGGAAATGTAGGGTGAAACTAAAACAAGCAAATACCAGAGTTTATCATCTTCTGGGAAGTTTCTATTTAAGCAGAGACAGAGGGGTATGTTTTTATCCAGGTCAACCATGCGCATGCCATAAATGTGGCTCCTGAAGACATCTGAATGCAGTGTGTGATGCCACCCGAAGTAATATGTGTTTTGAATACAGTCATGTTAGTTTACAATGCCCAAACCCTTTTAAGTGCAATTTGTGTGAGTAGCAGGGACATTAATATAGGGAGTGCCCTTGGGCCTCACATAATAGATCTGGGGTTATTAATCAAGAAGAGATCATAATAAAGGGACGGGCTTAGGGAGCAGTGGCAGCCTCTGCCCAACGCTTTGCTGAGAAACCTAATGATGGTATCCCTGAAGTTAGAGAGGATCCCATCCCTAGTTGATGCTCAGAACACATTGAGTAACACTGTACCAATGGTAGATACAGGAAGAACTGGTACTGGTATGATGGAGCCAGCCTTAGATGACCGTGGATCCAGCTCATCCCCAACAAGGCCCCACAACAGTAGAACCCGCTACTATGATAACCATTTCCTTCCTTCCTTCCTTCCTTCCTTCCTTCCTTCCTTCCTTCCTTCCTTCCTTCCTTCCCTCCCCACCACAAATGCTGCCTCTCCTTTCCCCGTTGGAGATGGAGATGGAGGTAGTGTACTCTATGAAAAGAGGGCAGAAAAAGAATGCGATAAAGGAGGTTGTGAAACAGGCATCTACTCCCACAGCCAATAGATATGCTGTATTATCATCCAGGCCGTGGGGCACTGTAGAAGAGGATGATGGGGATTCTGAGGCCCCTCAGTATCATTCTCAATGAAAAACCTCTCACTGGACACGGATGGGGCCACCCATGATTCAAGGCAAATAATATCTGGAGGAGAACAAAGTCTCAGCCAAGGGCAAAGTCTCAGGTGCCTACTTCTTGATACACAAATATGTGTATTGGCCCATCTATCTCTCTCTCTCTCTCTTTCCTGTGACTCTGACTGCTAACAGCATCAAGACTTTCAGGAAGAGAATGATAACTATGTTACAGTTGGAAACTTTACTGGGCAATATAATATTTTTACAGGATACCCAGATTAAATCAGTTGTTGAAGTTTCAGCAGTGAAAAAACTCTGAGTACATGGGCGTTCTGTTTGGTCTCAGGGAACTGACAAGTGCGATGGTGCTGGCATACTTTTTAAGGATTTTTCATGTCATCCCTTACAGAAATATAGGTGTGCTGTGTACATGCAGAATGCATGCCACATGCCTAATTGTGCAATGTTTGTGTACAGCTCGCATACACAAAGTGATCCTAAGCAAACCAGGTCTAAAAAGCAAATCAGGTTCGCATGCTGCAAGCTTGACTTGCACAGCAGGTTAACTGGTGTAAACATCTTCTAAAAATTGTATCAGGTTTGAGTGCTGCATGCTTGACATGAGTGCAGCAGTTAAGCTGGTGTGAGTATCATTTAAACATCATATCAGGTTAATATGCTGCATGCTTGCCATGTGTGCAGCAGCTAAGCTGGTACAAATATCATCTAAAAAACACATCACTTTCTATTTATTCTATTACTGCTAGCAGTTGGAGTAATTAAAATACATTTGTACTTGGATTCCCATAAAAATTAGATAAACTCATTAATTCTGATCCTTTTGCAAGTTGTTTAATGGCTTTTGATTTTCTTGTCATTAATTCACCATTAATTTGTAAAGTATTGTTTGCTTCCTGCATTAAATGCATAGGATATTGCCAGTCAACATCCCCATGTCTATAAAGTCTCTGTGTTGTAAAGTCTATCCATTTTGTTTTGGGTCCTGCAACCCCCTTATGCATATTTAGTACTACAAATGTGTTTCTCCATGACTGTTTCATCTTGCTTACTTTCTCTTTGTCATTCTGTATTGATCAAGTACACTATGGCCATGCTCAGCACTCTTTGTGCTGAGTAGGGTCTTGGAAGCATGTACCATACCTTACATTTTGTCACTGAAATGAGGAACATGGACACTCAAAATGAGGAACAATGAGGGACACTAACCCACATGATGATCAAGACACGTCATGAAACATGGAGATACAGTACCTCAGAACACAGTGGAAACCATTGCATTAGCACCTGAGAATAAACTTCTACCATTAAGCAGTGGTGCTATTTATGTAGGACAGAGGCAGTTACCCCCCTGTATTTGTGCCTAGGTTTTTTTTTTTTTTGTTGACTCCTTTTATGCTTCCACCTATCGTGGCATCTTTCAGGAATCCACTCTTGGTGCTAAGTACCTGACCGCCCATCTGAACCATGTCTGCCCGACTACTATATCAGATTCAGGACTTCAGCCTCTATGGCCCCATGAGTGGCCCAGAGTCCCCAAGGGTGCTGCTGGGTTTCTGCGGCCGACATAGGGTGTGTGGACCAAGGCCACTGGTGGTTCTGTTGCCTCCCTGAAGGTATGGGACTTTTTTCTTATGTCCCTTGGCTTGCCCCCCCCAGAGCCCAGTCGTGCAATGACATCTAGGGACATCTTCCGCAGCTCCACCCCTCTACATTGTGCCCTGACATGTGCACATCCCACCAGCTTCCACCAGGGGCTGCTGTTGCACCAGGCAGACCCCAGAACCCTCCCCAGAGAGAGGAGAGCAGTCTATGGATGTTCAATCCTCTCTCTCCCCTAATGACCTTCGACGACCTGGACCCATTCCTGAACCCAGGTGGCAGGCATGGCAAGAGGTGTGGCATCCAGTGCCTCAACCCTCATCGTCACCAGGCTGGCTTTAGGTTGTTCTTATGGTGTGGTAATAATGGCATTAGATTTGGATTTAATCTTTGGCATAATAAGTGCTCACCAGGCCCGTGTGTGCTCATGCTGCAGGTACTCTCTAGACTTGACTGTATCTGTATTGTGTTGACCACTCTCCCCACCTATTAGTGGTGGCACAATCACAAGTGATGTGGATGAGCTCCAGCCAAGAAAGAGGGCATGAGTCTTGCAAGTGTGACACTGTCATTCCCGCAACAGAGTAGACAGACTGCACACTACAACTTGGAGGAGTCGGAGAGCACTGAACTCTCAATAGCAGTAATGTGGCAGCATATTTTTGTAGGTCTACTCTTAGTAAGTCTCCATCTCCTCTGGTGGCTGAAAGGCAAAGGATGAGCTAGAAGCTAACTAAAGATGTAGCTACCTACTTACTCTATTAGGCTTGCTACTGCAAAAAAAAAAAAAAAACAGCACAGACCCCCCACGGCAGCAAGCTAGGCTTAGCAGCAGTAGTGACACTGGTGTGGGTGGCCTTCATAGGCCTTGATCAGTGCAGTGTGGCAGCAGTCACAGCAGCAACCAAGCAAGAAGCAAGCAACCTAGATTGGGTAGGTTCCGTTGGTGAGGTGACTTGGTTGTGGACCATGCTTGGGATCTGTGATGGTTGGTTCTAGCAACCAGATTCTGGTGAAAAGAGAGAGGAGCAGTGGACTGAAAACTGGGCTGGTGGCATACTGTGCCAGACTACAGGTTCTGGCCACATGGCCGGGTAAGCAAAGGTAAACAATTTTTTTACAGGGGGATTGGGGAAGGAGGAAGGACTGACATATTGATGTGTTTTTCAAATTTCTTTACCTTTGGGTGGCTTAGTGACCCATAATGCATGGGTATTGAATGGAATGGAGTCAGAGAGAAAAAAAATTGAGACAAAGTTTTTTTTTGGGGGGCAGACCTTCAACCAGAAAAACAATTGGTTAGTAACTGTGTGGGTTAAAGCCCAAATCTGATGCACTGCTCCAGGGTATTTACAGATAAATCTTATACATTTGAATTTTTCCTGATTTTCATATCAGTGCAGCAGTGTCAGTGGCTCAGTAGGTAGCACACTCGCCTCTGAGGCCGGGAGATCAGAGGGCTGTGGGTTTAGTTCCCACATCTGGCACTTGGGTTAATATCCCAATACTGACACTGTAGTGCAGCATGAGAGGGGTGCTGCACTTCTGAGGTGCCGTCTTTCGGATGAGACGTTAAACCGAGGTCCCATCTGCCTGGATTGGTGGTAGTTCAGTTGGATGTTAAAGATCCCATGGCACTTATCGAAAAGAGTAGGGGAATTTCCCCGGTGTCCTGGCCAAATTTCCCTCATTCACTAAAAAAAATACCACCAACAGCTTAATCTGGTTCAAATTCAGTTGCTCACCATCTGTATCCTCCCTCCCCCCGGTCGCCCCTGAAAAAGGGACTTCTAGGCCCAGTGGGCTTACCAGGTCAACAAAATTCAACAAACAAACAAACAAACAAACTTTGCAGTCAAAACAAATAAGTTGTACCTTTTAGAGATGTTACAGACATTCTAGAGCTGTCGCTTGCATTCACAGACAGTTGAGCAATATGGTATGCACAGACTATTGGAGCCCCTTTATAGGCAAGCAATAAGACATGACAAGGTGTGGGTTATGGCCTGATAAGAGCATGCCCCAGGTGCATTATGAGGCATGAGGCGCTTGCGCTGAGTGCCTTTTGCACCTGGGAAGTGCTTTTATCAGGCCATAACCCACACCTTGGAGTGTCTTATTGCGCTTATGAAATGGGCCCCCACAAGTAATTATTTAAGAAAAAAAAAATTGAAAGAATTGCAAAATGTTTACATATTTTAAGGTTTTCACACTGAAGTGGTAAAATAGTCCCTCCTATTCCGGTAATTTATGTACTGTGTGACTGCAATGAATGGTGCTACCCCTCCCCCCCACACACACACACACACATACACTAATACATATTGGCATGGTTGTACTGCACCCTCTCCAGAGACTTTTAATCCCCCCCTGAAAACTGAAGAAGCCCACCCTGATTGCATTTAGGCTTTTAAGATATCTCCCCGGGGATATCTCATCAGTTTTGTGTACTTGTCCCCGTAACTCCATGGCATTTAGTAGTGTGGCATTGTGTCTCCTGAAGAACTAGGAAGAGGAAAGGTTCTTCGTATCAGCACAATAAATGTTCAGAAATTGCAGCCTTTAGTTTGTTTTGTTTTTTTTAAAGTTGATGCCTGGTACAGACTGAGCGAGCATGTCTCATGCCGGCCACCATAGAGAGCTGTTTCCGGGTTCGCGGTTTTGAAAGGATTCCGATTATAGCAATTGGAAAGACCCAGAGCAAAGGTATCTGTTTTTTTGTTTAAGGTCGAAAAGGTAACAAAGGTGAGGCTGAACAGATAGGTTCAGGGAGGGGGGAATCAAAGGAACGGGGCGGAAAAGACAGCTGGACAAACGACAGTCTGCAGAAATGGAGCGGAGGACCGAGCTGAATAAATTAAAATCTGTGGGGGAGCCATGGCATCGGTTACTGGTGCAGATGTTGTTCCTCAGAGTACTGGTTAGCTTGTCTGTTTTTTTGGGGAAAATGAAGTCATGGAAAATGGTGGAGTATACTTGGTTTTGGGTGTGTGTGTGGGAGGTGGTGCTTCAGGTTGGTGATGGCAACCAAAGTCTGATTTTAAAACGGAGAGCTTGGCGGGTGGCTGGCGGGTGGCACAGTGATACCTGTTGTTCTGTGTCCTTAGTGGCTGAAGAGGTGCTGGTTGGCACATTATGTCCTGATAAGGACATAGGTATAGGTACCTCTCAGCCAATCAGGACACACAAAATCTGATGCCCATTTTATAATCAGTTTTATGCCCTCCCTCCAGTGAAGCTGACCACCACATCCCAATGCTCAGGCACATTATGACAAAGGGCAAAGGAGACTGTGGGGGTGTGTGCCATTGAACTGAATGGGGATTTGTTTTATTACTATTTTATACATTATTGATGGAGTGTTAGAGATTAATGACAGCCACCACTCGACTAACAAGGTCCTTGTTAGTTGGACAGTGGCCTTCATTATCTCAAACTCACCATAATAATGTATAAAATAATAACAAGCACCTTCATTCATTTCAAGGTGGTACGCCCCAGCACACTGTCTTATGGACATCATCTCCTAAAGACTCCTGCCTCTCATGCCCTAGTACTCAAGTAAGAGACTTTTTCTTATATCTGTACTTGGTGAGTTGCCTGCAGCAGCATGGCCGTGCCTGCTACCTACCTGCATGGGGGGAGGGGGACTGGCCATGTAGGCTTGTGTCAAGTTATTGCTACTTTTGTGTTTGCACCTTAAAGTCTGTTTGTGTTGAAACATTCAAAACTATGGAGAGAAAATAGTAGGAGTACAGGCCAGACAGAAGTAATTAAATGGTTTTGTGGGTGGAAAAAAAACACGTGTTTCCATGGGTATGTGTGTTACAGTTCAGCAGTGAAACTGAGATGAGTAAGAGAAGAAAAAGAAAACTGAAAAGCATAACAGTGGCTACAAGCATGCCACATGTGTGCAGATGTAGTAAGATACAGTATGTATTGAAGAACAAGTGAGCCATATGTATGCAGACAGTATGGCTTAGTGGTTAAAGGCACTGAACTGCAAGCCAGGAGACTTGGCAGTATGAAAACCTATATTTGACTCTCATCAACCCCCACTTGTGTATGGTGCAATCCTGAGCAAATCACTTACATTTTACATGTGCAGTTATTTGTGACCATTTGCCTTTTGCATGCATACAGTTTTTTTCCCAATTTAACATAAAAATAATGTTTTTACACTTGCTTGCTGCACACATGCCACATGCATGCAACTGGTTCCAATTTAACATTTAAATCATACTTGCAGCATGCATATCACTTGGGTAGTTTTATGTGTGCAGCATGAAAACATTTCATATAATTATTTCTGTAAGGGATACCACATGATTAGTGGAAATTGAACCAGGTCGAGCCTTGTTACTAGATTTCTATGCCTTTGTGATCTAGCTTTTCTGGACTATTAAGTGCCTGTTGGTACCCATCAAATTTTGCATATTCTCTCAGCCCTGTGGAGTTGCTCCATATATTTATTGTGTACAAATCATTACTCAAAAGTCTAACCATATTATACCTCAATGTCAGGAGCCTTCTCTCTAAGATAGACCTCAGAGTCTGGGTGTCACAACACTCCCCAGACATATTCTGCATCACTGAATCCTGGCCCTAGTGCAACATTTCTGACCTCCTACTCTCCCTACCCGACTACCACCTCCTACAACAAGACTGCACCAAGAAAGGTGAAGGTGTAGCAATCTACTATCGCCAAAACCTACCAATCTCTCTCATTACTAATGAGGTAGTCCCCAAGGCTCACAAACCGCTCCTGATCAAGTTGCTATCCTGTCCTCTCTCCCTGTCTTCATTGGAGTGCTTTACTACCCCCCAAATCCTAGCCTTTGTCTGAGGTCAGCATCATCTAATCCATTTCATCCTCTACCAGTTCAGGCAAACTCCTCCTACTCAGTGATTTTAACTTGAACTGGGCCTCCTCTGCCCTAAAACCCACCACTCAACAAACAGAGTTACTAAACCTACACCAGCTCATCACTGAACCCACCAGACCCAACCCCCACTCCCACAACCGCTCCCTCCTGGACTGGAGCATTGCATCACACCCACATCGAATCTCGGACACTGGTGTTCTCCCTGACATAGGCAGTGACTATCTTATAATGTACTGCACATGCAAATTGCAGCTCCCCCTCTCACCCCCACCTGGTGCTGGACACATCCCTTATGCTCTCCAAACACCTCAAATCTCCTGCACAACATTGCTTCCACCAACTGGTCCCTCTTCTACTAGGAAAAAGATGTCCACGTGGCACTCTTCCTCTTCTGCCACATACTAAATAGTGTCTGGAACACACATGCCCCTCTACATCACCATAGAATGAGACATTTTCATCATCCATGGATCTCATTAGACATCATCAAGCTCTGCAACAAGCACAGCCATGCTTGGGTGCACTACAAAGCATCTCTATCACTAAACGACCTATTAACCTATCGTACCCTGAGAAATGCATGTATCAAAGCTACCAGGACAGGTAAATCCCACTATTTGAAGAACACATTACATGAAAACCTCAATTCACCCCATAAATTCTGGCAAACACTGTCCTGTCTTCTAAAACCCCCACTTAACTCCTCCTCCTCTCCCTTCTGATTGACAACACCCTGGTCTCAGACCCTTTCACCGTTGCCTCCACCCTAAACAATTTCTTTACTACTTGTGCCCTATCTTCCATCCCTGCCCACCCGTCCTCTTCTCAGCTCACTCCTCCAACTCCTGACCCCCCCACAAACTCCCCAATTGTACCACCTTCCCCATCTACCCCAAACCATTTTTATCTCTCCCCTGTCACTGCCCAGGAGGTGCTCTGTGCCCTCCTATCCCTAAATCCACATAAACCCAGCCCTGATGGACTTGACCCTCTCCTTTTTCAAATTTCAGCCCCAGCTTTTGCTCATCCCCTGTCTCAGCTGCTCAACCTCTCTTTCACCCTGGGCTCTGTTCTGCAAGCCAGGGAAATCTGCAAAAGTGATCCCCATCCATAAAGGTGGTGACCGCTCCCTGCAAGGTAATTACTGCTCCATCTCCCTCCTTTCTGTTTTAACCAAACTCCAAGAATCCCTCATCTTTGCCAGACTCACCCACTTCCTCACCTTCACAAACTTCCTGTCTCCATATCATTTGGGTTTTTGGAAGAGCCACTCAACTGTCTCCTCACTATTTTGAGCCACTGACGCCATCCTTACTGGCATGGACCTAGGCCACCTCACCTCAGCTATTTTCATAGACTTTGCTAAGGCCTTTGACTCAGTCTCCCATGCCATCCTACTCACTAGACTTTGAACTTGCTGGACTCTTCTCCCCCATCAGTCAAATGTTTCTGCTCATACCTCTCGGGTTGCTCCCAATCTGTCCAGGCCAGAGACACACTCCCTCCCCCCAATCCTTGCAGGTGTACGATAAAGCTCTATCCTTAGTCTTATCTTCTTTTCCAGCTTTCTAAATGATCTCCCCTTCATGTGCTCTTCCTCCCGCATACACCTATATGCTGATGACACCATCCACTATGCTTCCAGCCCGTAGGCCTCTGAGGTGTCCTCTCAGTTACAATTTGACTTCACTCATGTTCTAAATTGGTTTCAGGTAAACCAATTAAAAGTAAATAATTCCAAAGCAGTCTCCATGAACTTAAGAACTCCCCAAAAATTAGCCAAACTCCCTACCCCTCCCTCTTTCTCCACTCTTGATGGCACCACATTGGATATAGTCCCCGTCTACAAGTAGCTAGGTATCTGTCTTGACAGCAACCTGGACTTCTCTACACATACTGTATCAACTTCATCCATTCCAAACTCTGCCTCAAACTTTGTGCTCTCTACAGAAATAAAGGCACACCCTCCTTCCCAGTTCACTGGATTCTCCTCACCAAGACAATCTTACCACTCTTCGATTACACTGGCATTGTGTTCAGGTCAGTTCCTGCATCCACCATCTTGAGACTGGACATCCTTTTCAATGCCTTCTGTCAGTTCACTTTAAATGCCCCTCTCAGAACTCATCACTGCACCCTCTACTTTTCTCTGTCTCTCCCTTCCCTAACCTACCATCAGAACCACCACACCTCTATCATTGCAGCCAGATATTGGTTCAGTACACTCAACCCATACCTCACCTCTTCCCTATCCCTCTCCCTTCCCACTTCCTACAGCCTCTGCACGCTTGACCACCACTCCTTCGCCCTTCCCTGATTTCACTCTAACTCTGATAAGGCTGCTTTCTCCTTCCACTCCCCCCTGCTCTGAATGCTACCATCACTAAACCTACTTAAAAGGACCATTTATCACTCCCTGCTGACACCATGTTCATGCCCCCAGTCTGCCAAACTCTCTGCTGGGGTTCTCTGCTTCCTAAGGCCCAATCTCCCCTGGCATGGTGCTCTCCTCACTTGCACTTAATCATTTACCCAGGTCATCATTCTAATCTACCCCCCCATGTTCTGTACTTTGTCTGAGCCTCCCACATATTGCTATTGTTACATTGTTAAACCTGCTTCTTGCATTACTTATTCCATGTATGTAACTGTGTACTTGCCTCTTAACCACACAATTTGCTGTTACCCATCTGATTCCATGTACTTATGTATTTCTTTGCTATGGATCATTGTAACCTGCCTAGCACATTGTAACTATGTAACTTTAATTCCTCTTCCCCCTTCCTGGGTTGCATATGGAAATGAGCCTTGGCTGTCTTAAAGGATGCATATACTGCCTGCACGTCTGCACCAGGTGCCACTTTGTCAAAAGGAAACTTACACACTAGGACTGATTTTCTGTTTCTAACTGCAATCATGCACATGAATACCGCAAGGATGATTGCTGCAGAGTCTTCAGACCATAGGGCAGTGTTATGACATTGTACTGTAAGGGGACTCCCTTTCTCTTGTACATCGAAACTTTGGAAACTTAATGATGCATTATTAAATAATACATAGATACATAGATACATAGATACATAGACAGTGTCGGCAGATAAGGGCCTATGGCCCACCTAGTCTGCCCAAAAGTTAAAGTTTCATAGGTAAACTTGTTTAAAGCTAGATGTTCCTTACTAGCTGCTTATGATAATGTAGGAACTAGGTGGGAGGATACCATACAAGAATTAACTGCAGAAGCAGTTGCAGAACTTTAATTTGTAGATCACAGATAGATAGTATAGATTTCAGAGATCAAATTGAAGGGAACACAGGAAAAGATGAGACAATTTCAATATGATAGGGCTATTTCCTTTTAGCAAAAACTATAATTTTGGTACTCATGGGAGAACCCAACATCCGGATTAATTTGTGGGTTGCCTGCATAGAATCTTATCTGGGTTACATAGGAAAACTGAAAGGCAGCTGGTCACTACTTCCAGTGAAATTTTGAGTGAAATCAATAAGTATACTATAGATAATGTTGTTACCAAGACTGAGATAGAGGGGGAACCTAAGGTTTTTGAGGAATTGGAGATTCCAAATATACCTAACTGTTTAAAGGCTTTGTTAACCAATCCAACACAAGCCTCAGACATGGAATGGACTATTAAAAGTTTAGGATCAAATACTGCCCTGGGGTCAGATGGACTACCATCTGAATTTTACAAACAATTTGTGTCATACTTAGCTCCAGTGTTGCAGATGTTATATAGTGAGGTCTTGGAAACAGGCTAGGTACTCATGACTATGAGGACATCAATGTTAATGTTCCTCTTTAAAAAGTGGAACAAGGCTGACAAAAACTGGATGCCTTTGAGCCTACTGGATACTGACCAAAAAATTAATGCATCTTGGTTGGCACGAGTAGTGCCTGTTGTAACATTATCATCTGATAAAAACACGACTGTAAAGGGATTCCAGCCAATCAGCATAAAAGATTGCTTTTGCCTATTTTTTAAAAAAGTATATTATCTCATTTTACTTACAGAATTATGGGAAAGGAGAAGGAAAAGTATGGTTAAGAGTGTTACACTTTTCATTGACTAGGAAAAGGCTTTCGACAGAGTGGCATAAAAATTTCTGTATAATGTATTATCAAGGTATGGCATTCCAGATCACTTTGTGAAGTAGGTAAAAATACTGTATGGTTATCCTCTTATAGTACCATGTGTTAATTGTCATCCAGGTGCAGAAGTACACATATGGAGAGGAGTGAGACAGAGATGTCCATTAAGTCTCCTTTTATACATTTTGACTTTTGGTCCATTAATCAGACTTATTTGATAGAATATGGATACAGCATATGGTGAATTAGTCTGACAGAAGATACACCAGAAATCAAAACTACTGCTTATGCAGACGACCTTTGTGTGGTTCCTAGGGATGAAGGAGAATCAGGCCAGAAAGTCTAGCATCTTTGAGATACGTTTTCCATGCAGTGGGAGCTATAATACATTTTTAAAAAAGTATTGGCATACCCACTGGACAAAGGGAAGAGAGATAGCTGTGGATAAAGTGGCAGATATAAATTTAACAATAGAACCCTTTCTGATACTATGAATAGGATTTGGTCCAGGTGACATGGTCTTGGAAAATTGGAAATGTGTATGGGGAAAGCTGGGAGAAAACTGCAGTTTGGGAAAAATAGGCCTTTATCAAAGAAGAAAATGGTGTTTTTATTAATTTTATTTATTTTTTATTTTATTTATTAGATCATTGGTTTACAGACCTTTGAGTCATAGACTCATTTACAAAGGCATCTCATCAAGAGTGCAATACATCACAGTAAACAAAACAGTACAGTACATAACGCTTAGATTAAAAAAGCAACCAGTGTTACAGGCATTCACTGGTGGTACACGCTTGGTAATAGGTAGATCACAGTAGTCATAATATAGGTACACAAGTACCATGTCAGGTAGCAACCAGAGACATTTTATTACATTAGTCAGCAGATGTTGCTTTAGGACCTTGTTAATTCCTTGTTTTTGTTAATATGTGAACATGTTATATCCACCTCCCTAGGAGACAGAAACAAAACTGTACAGTATCTTCAGGTTTTATGGGGAAGTGATTTAAGCTCCATTAAGAGGGAAACTGCATATAAGGATTTCTAGAACAGAGGCGTTAGAATGATAAACCCATTAGCATTTTTATGGCAATGTTTATGTCCCATAATATTTCTCTGGCATTAAAAAATTTACACAGACCATGGGTGCCTTTTGTCCTTGACTTGATAACTCCTTGGTGCATGGAGTGGAGTACTGGTAGGTGGCAGAGTAGACTTAAAGACTTCCCAATTCTAGAAGCACCCCTACACATGTTGCAAGCTGTGACATGCCAGGGGCGCAGTTGCGACAAGGATCCTGTGCCCGATCCTGTAAGGGGTTGGGTCCCCTTGGCTAAGTCCTGCAATGTGCAACAATCTCACAGGTACACCAAATGAAGGATGTACCTGAAGGGCTTGTTGCAAGCTAAGCTGTAACCCTGGAAGTGAAGGGCACAAGTGCCCCCCCATGCCATGAACCCAAAGTGCAGTAATTAAAGCACTGCAGGGCTATGAATGCCCCCCCAATACCCCGATCCCCAACTTGTGGTAATGAAAGCCTCACAAGGCTACTTGTGTCCCTCCAGTCCCTGATCACCAGCTGCCCACAATTGGCACATGCTGAGGGATAAAATACCCAAACCCATCATCCCTGGTAGGCTAGTGCCCCCCCACCTGGCAGTGCCAGACCATCCTGCACCCCCACCCCATGCAGCCGGCGACTGGCACAGCCCACCTCTCACCACTGTGGCCAGCCATTGACTGAGCTCCATCTGGGCGTGTACCCCTGTATATAGTATGTGCTCAATGGATGTAATGGCATTCATTCATTGAGTGCTTACTACATACAGTATGTGCTCAGATGGAGCTCAGTCAGTAGCTGGCCATGGTGATCAGGCATGCCAGTCACTGGCTGGGTAAGGGTTGGTGGTGGTCAGGCACTGCCAAGTGGGAGGGTTGTGGGCCACTAGCCTACCAGGGATGATGGGTTCAGTTATTTTATTCCATGGGATGTGCCAATTGCAGGTGGTTGGTGATCGGGCCTAGAAAGGCACAAGTAGCCCTGCTGGGTTTCCATTATTGTAATTTTGGGATCGGGATACTGGGGGGCATTCTTAGTCCTGTGGGGCTTTCATTACCACACTTTGGGGATGGGACACTGAGGGGCATTCCTAGCCCTTCAGGGCTTTAATTATCAGACTTTGGGGATTGGGGCATGGGAGGGGGGTGACATGTCATTGGTGATGGGAGAGCAGCACAGTTGCACAACCCCTGGAGGGCATAAGTACACTTACACCAGCTAAAAGTTGGTGTAACTGTACTTTGGCGGGTGTCCTCTGGGGGTTGTTTGAGAATAGCACCCTGAGGGACTTGGTTCCTGCCCTTCCAGAATAGGGTGCAACTGCTGCAGTAAACCCCCTAACACCATGTCGTTGGGGGTTTAGGGTGTATCTGGTGGCATATGTCCACATTGGTGCAAGCAGCCATCGACATGTCATAGGCTGCTTTGCAGAATATCATATGTCACAATTGCTGGTGTAACTTGCTACTTGCTCCATTTATTTTGGCTCAAGTTGAGTTATGCTAGGCGTAACTATTTTAGAATCGAGCCCATGTGCATATTGTACTAATGTATGTTAATTATACTCTGACTAAAATTAAACAGTGGACGATATCTCCAGATCAGTTAGTGGTAAAGAATAAAAAACAGTTATATTTGTCCAATCAGTTTTCCCTCCCTTTAATATTAAAAGATTGCCCATTGGGTAGTGAAGAGAGAGCACTGAGCCCACTGTACTGTCAGTAGTGACATTGGGATTCTATAGATTATTTGATAGTCTGCAGTGCACAAGAGTTTTCCTGAGCATACCCTACTTAGGAAAGAGCAAAAAGCTCGCCCATAAGGGCACTTAGCTGTTTAATCTTATTGTGTTTCTTCAGTATTAATACAAGTTTCCCTTGGGCAATACCTTTCCTCAATCTTTATACACTTAAATGTACTTGTCACTGCCATCCTACCATGGTTCCTTAGCCACATAGTGTCCCACATCTGGGCCAGGATCCAACATTTTGCAGTGGGCTCAGTGCTCCCTCTTCACTACCCAATGGGCAATATTTTAATATTAAAGGGAGGGAAAACTGATTGGACAAATATAACTGTTGTTTATTCTTTACCACTAACTGATCTGGAGATATCTTCCACTGTTTAATTTTAGTCAGAGTCCTAAGATGAGGTACCTTGGCCTCTTTTAGGGCATACCTCAGCCACTTGGAATGGTTCCCCCCTTGAAGTCATCCAGGATATAGACCTAGCCCTGGATTATTTCATAAGCAGATATATGAAAACCTGTGACGTTTTTGCACCTGTCAAAAAAATACAAAGCTAGGGGATGCAGCAATGGACGGGTCTCCCAGTCCCTCCTAGAAGACATGAAAGCCAGGGACAATCTATGGTTCAGGGCAAAAGCATCCAGTAAACCTGATGACTACCAAGCATATAGGGCTGCTAAAAATGGCTGCACACATGAAATTAGGCAAGCCAAAACTATATGGACCAGCTGGAGAAAAGCTGGGGGAGAATGTTTTGGGTCAATCTAAAGGAACTGACTGGAATGGACAATAAAACAGCTCCTACTATGCTCCTCACAAATGGCACAACAATACTAGATCCAAAGGAGATAACAGACATATTCCACTCAGCATTTATTGACCTTGGTAGAATTCTCCCACTGGACTACCTTAACCACCAGCCCAATGCAACAGCCGATGTACAGACAACTAAAATGCAGCCAACTCCTGATAACCCACCCCCCTTTACTTCAAACAAGTCAGCACATCAGAAACCAGAAAGTACTTAAAATGCACCCTGGGCAAAACTAGGGTTGGCAGTGATGGACTAGACATGAAAATGACTGCTATCACAGTTGATGAAGTCACTCTGCCACTAACTGAGATCTTTAACTTAGCCCTCAGACAGACTAAATTCCCCACTCAGTAGAAAGTAGCCCTGGTAACACTAGTCCATAAAAGCAGAGATCATGCCATCCATTCTAACTACAGACCAGTCTCTATCCTGTGCCCCCCCAATTAAAGACCCTTGAATGAATCATATCAGATCAACTTGTGGACCATCTTAACAAGTACAATATCCAGTGCCCCCAACAGCATGGATATAGAAAAGCCCACAGTACTACAACTACTGCATTGGTAGCATACACAACTACATTCATGAGGCACTGGATGAAGGTGAACTCATCGGGTCTATCTATATAGACCTAACAAAAGCATTTGATATGGTTAACCACCAATTATTGATCACAAAACGTTATGCACTTGGGCTATCCTCTGAGACAGCGAGCTAGTTTAGATACTACCCTACCCAGAGAACTCAATGAGTAAAGATAAATGGCATGCTATCAGATAGCAAACCTGTCTCACTTGGTGTCTCTCAAGGATCTATACATGGAGCATTACTCTTCAGCCTTTCCGTAAATACCCTCCCAGATGCATGTCCATCTAATACTCTACTCTGTGCGGATGATGCCACCATCTTCACTCGTAGCCCTCAAATAAAATCACTGAATTAGGAGCTCCAGCTTAGCTTCCAACAACTTGAAGAGTGGTTTAGGAGGAATAAACTACTGCTAAACTACACAAAAACAAAGATCATGATATTCTACAGTCCCCAGAATAAGGGCAAAGTGAGCCAAATGGTTATTTTTAACAGTAGAGGTGAACCTCTTGACCAAGTGTGCACCTTCAAATACCTTGGAGCCACACTAGATGACTTCCTTTCCTTCACCCCACACATTGACCAAGTGGTTTAAATAATAAATACCAGACTAGGTGCCCTCTATTGACATAGGAACTATCTGACACAAGAGGCCATGAAACTCATTGTTAACAGTTCAATACTGCCCAATATTGACTATGGACTAACAGTGTACAGTGTAGCCTCTGAAACAGCTTTAACAAGAGTTAAGGTGACACTAAATGAAGCATGCAGACTGGTTCTGGGTGCTGAGAAACTAACATACACCTGCGACCTCTATGCCCAATCCAATTGGCTCACACTCCAGGGGAGAATCATGTATCAAGTATGCCTCCTTGGTAAAAAAGCATGCCTAGGACTTACTGTCCCCCCCAATATACAAAAGCTCCTCCAGTGTTCATATTGTCTGCACCTCACTAGGAGCACCACCAGAAACACCCTCTATGTGCCTTTCAGAAATACTTCATTAGCCTAGCGCTCCTTCACCTACAGGGCCCCTCTGTGGCTCAGTGGACTCCCTACTACTCTTACAACTGTCCAGGACATTGGATAGTTCAAAAGGAACTCCGTTCACATCTGATTCTGATGGGTAAATGTGAGTGCACCAATTAGCCTTCTTTACCTCTGCCTACAACAAAGCCCACCCCCTGTGTGTCCTCCTCTGCTCATAATACCTATACCCTTTGCTCTCTCATTCTTGCACCCTCCCCCCCAAATATTCCCTCTTTTCCTATCTATGCTTGGTGCACCAGGACCAAACCTAACTGGTAAGCCCAGTTTTCCCCTATGCCCTATCACCATGCTCTTCCCCATTTGACAAGGCTATATTTGGCGGCAATCTCCTCCATTTCCTACTGACAGAGCCAACCGGGCTGCCACCTGTATTGATTTTTGCATTGGCCTAAATTGTGCTGTTCCTCAAATTGTGTAACTCTGGAACTGATTGTGCATAAGTTAAATATCTTTATTTATAAAATGGGTAGAACATTTCCTTAAAGCTGATTGGCTACAAGCCTTTTTCAGCCATGTCCTTACTGAGCCATAACTTTGCAACCAGCACTAATTCAGCAAGCCAGAACCACATAACAGAAACATATCAGTGTGACAAGTCACACAGTAGTGGCAACCTGGCATCACTAAGTGAGTCACTGAAACTTCCTGCTGGCTTTCTGCAAGCTGCCCGCACCTACCCACTGCCCGCACTACCATTGACACCCCTCCTATAGAATTCAAATCCACACACAATTCAAAAAGAATGTTTTTTCTTTTTGCAAGTTACCTCAATAAAATGAAAGTGTCCACCATGACCACTAAAACGGGAAGCGTTACAAATGTCTTTCAGTATGTGCTTGTGGTCGTGCCGTTGCGACCTCCCCCACCCCACCTCCCGCTGACAACCATTACCTGAACTAAAACCACACAGTAACTCCAAAATTCCTCTTCCCTTCCTTTTCAAATATGTGCTCACTTGGCAGGACACCCTGTAACAGAAACACATTCTACAGTACGGTACCTGAAGAGGAACATGCTCGCTCCTTGTAATACCACCATGGCACCTGAAGGGGGACATACTCGCTCCCTGTAATATTACCATTTTCAAACACAAAATTTAAAAGCTTTGCACAAAAGCAAAGCACATACACTCTGCATGGCTAACGTAGAAGTATTACATGACCTGGCCAGAATGTATGTGTGTGTGTGTGTGTGTGGGGGCAATTCTTTACAACTGACATAGGCAAATACAGTTCTGTACAGTACAGTACATAGAGGGACTATTTTTAGTCTTTTAACATGAAAACCATTTTTTTACTAATATTTTCTATTTTGAATTTTTTTTTTCTTTTTTTAATTCATAATTGCTACTGAGGGGGCCAATTTTATAAGCACAATAAGGCCTGGGTCGTGTCTGAAATCACTCCGAGGTGTGGATTATGGCCTGATAAGAGCATGCCCCAGGTGCTAAGGGCACTCAGTGCAAGAGCTTTGTGCCTCATAACGCAGCTGGGGTGTGCTCTTAGTAGGCCATAACCCACACCTCATCATGTCTTATTGCTGGCATATCTCATTGTTTGTACTGGACATGGAACCTTTGTAAATGAACTAGTAGCTCAAAGCATGTAATACAAAACATTAAATAAATAAATAAATAGTAGTCTTGGGTTTATACCCTAGCAGATGGAATAAGTTCCATTAATCTACCTTACAGCTGTGTTTTGCTTGTTGCAGATTTTATTTGTAGCAAGCTACTATAGGTGTACTATACAAATACCACTGAAATACTACCCTCCAGAGGTGACAATTAGTGTGATCAAGAAAGATTTAACAAAAACTTATCAAACTGAGAAACCTTCATTCTCAATGCATATATTTAATTCATACTGGAAAGCAGTTACATGGGTAGCTTAGTGTGTAACTGTGAATGACACAAGTGAGATAGACTTCTAAAAGAAACTGCATGCATTAAAACCTTCATAAGAACATAAGAAAAGTGTCAACAGATGGTGACCATGTGGTCCATCTAGTCTGCCCAAGGTGGCTACCCCCCAATTATATTTTTTTCCTAAGTTGCCCACATTGAATGTCCCAAGTGAGTTTGAATTCCCTTACTGTCTTTGATGCCACCACTTCTGGTAGCAGGCTGTTCCATGGGTCTATCACTCTTCTGGTGAAAATGTACTTTCTAGAGTTGCTTTTAAATTTGCCTCCCACCAGACGCAAGTTGTGCCCTCTTGTACACGCTGCCCTGTTCTTCTGGAAGAGGTTTTCCTTCTGAGTTGCGTTAATTCCCTTGACGTACTTAAATGTTTCTATCATGTCCCCCCTGTTTCTTCTCTGTTCCAGAGAGAATAAATCCAACTCTTTAAGTCGTGTTTCATATGTCTCATTTATTTATTTTTTTAGTTATTTATGTCTTTGGTAACCAGGTAAATGCACTGATCCATTGGACTGTTTTCAGACACAACCCAGGCCACAGATGTGGCTACAAAATAACATAATCAACAGAGACGATGTACAAAAATTGCAATAGTACAGAGTAGCACATATAATATCATAGATACAATATAATACAAGATTTGTTAACTGACCTCCAGATGAGGTAATTAACACGTGATGAGACAAAGCAGATCTACAAGCAAAGTTTCAGTGTTCAAGGTCTGTCCAAGATGCCTACCTGCTGTAACAGTGGGCAGTAGGCTAAATTAGTAGGTGCATGGATGCTTACATAGAGCATACAAGCTATACAAGCTGTCAAAGATCAAGGATAGTTAGGTGCATAGAAGCTCAGACTTGCTAGAGAAATATCAAAAGTGTAGATCAGTAGTACTGCAAAGAGGTAAGAATAGGTTAGGAGAGCAGAGAGTACCATGAAGTATGATACAGGTAGAGAAGGCAAGGGGGCAACAGGGAGGCAAGTTGGAGGAAGGGGAAGGGTCCCAAAAGATGGCAGAGCAGGTCCTGGCACCACGATGGCCCACACCCACTGGAGGTATCTTGGGGGCATTTGATGCTGACAGAGAAAGCTAAGGGACAAACAGAGTGGGAAAGGCCAGAAATGTAGGGTGATGGAGTTGTCCCAATAGCTCACCAGGTCCTAGCATCTTGATAGCCCACTCCCTCTGGTATTGCCTTGGGGGCAGTTGCAGCCTGACCCAACTAGAAGCCAGATGCACAGATTGGTTTTGAAGGACAGGTGGGTGGCAGAGGAGCTGATGGATGCAGGTAATTTATTACATGGGGTGGGGTGGGGGCAGAGATTGAGAAAGCTTGACTGCCCATGACAGAAGATATATGTGGCACTTTGGGGGGGGGAACAGAGGTTATCCTGAGGCTCCTAGGTACCACTCTATCTGTGAGAAGAGAGGAGTAGGGTGGAGAACACTGGCTCCTGAGGGAGTTTGCAATTAGATAACCCATGGTATAGTCAAAGTGACCCTGTAATGGGAGCCATCCAAAAGACTGGTAGAGAGAGCACAGTGGTGGGTGGAGTAAGGAGCTTGCAGCACAAAGTGGCATATGGAATGGTAAGTGGAGTTTAAATGGGTGCACAGTGAGGAGGACATGAGAGACTAGACAGGGGAGTAGTTGTCTAGCAAGGCAGAAGATTGCCTTGTGTGATGGCAAGGTGAGCTTCCAGGGATAGTAGTTGCTTTGGCCTGCATGCAGCACCAAGTTTTTGGTGGATTTTCCGCATGGTGTTGTTGATGTGTTCCACAAAAATAAGAGAGGGATCGAGGGTAACACCAAGGTATTTCAAAGTGGGGACAACGTCAAGCGGGGGACCTGCAGGGGTGTGAACCAAGAGGGATGAGTTGTCTTTGGTGGCCTTGGTCAGGAAGGGTTTGGAGCCAAAGAGCATAGCATAGCATGACTCATGATGCAGCCTCTGCACCATCTTTGTGGTCCTTCTCTGCACCATCTCCAGACAGTCGGTGTCCTTTTTCAGGTGAGGCCTCCAGAACTGGACACAGTACTCGAGGTGTGACCTCACCAAGGATCTGTAGAGGGGCATGATAGCTTCCTGCTTTCTGCTCATAATAGCCCTTCCTATGCATCCGAGGGTACCACTTCCTTTTAAGCTGCTTTTTCGCATTATTTTCCTACCCTCAATTCATTGGTAATCATCATGCCCAGATCCCATTCCATCTTTGTCTCCTGTAATTAATGCCCTTCTAGTATATACTTTTCTCCTGGGTTCTACTTCCCCAGGTGCATTACCTTACACTTCTTGGTGTTAAATTTTAACTGCCAATTTCTGGACCATTCTTCCAGTCTCCTTAGGTCTTCCATATTGAATGCTCTCTATAGTGTATCCACCCTGTTGCAGAGCTTTGTATCATCTGTGAACAGGCAAACCTTCATAGAAACATAGAAACTGATGGCAGATAAGGGCCACTAGGCCCATCTAGTCTGCTCATTTTCCCTGCCTCCTGTAAAAGCCACAGACACTATTTGATCTCTGGCTTTACCTCCGTGTTCCTCTTGCTGGGGTTCCCCATGCGTGTCCCATGGATGCTTGACCCCCCCCCACTGTGTTTGTACCCACTATCTTTGCTGGGAGTCTATTCCATGCATCCACCACCCTTTCTGTACAGAAATACTTCCTCACACTACCTCTTAGTCTACCCCCTTTCAACCTCATGTCATACACTCTCGTTCCTGGACATCTCCTTTTCTGAAAGATGCTACACTCTGGTACCCTGTTTATGCCTTTTAGATATGTGTAGGTTTCTATCATATCTCCCCTGTCTCTTCTATCTAAACAGCTCAGGTTTATCTAGGTCCAGGTATTTGTATTTTTAAATTTCACTATTGGTCAAGAATTTGGCAGAAAAACAATGCACTGAGGGTACAGAAACCCAGAGGCAGAGTACAAAATGGGTGGAGTGGTATTGATGACCACCAAGCAGGAACAAGACCTAAGGGTAATCATATTAGGTGATTTTAAAGGTGGCCAGGCAGTGTGACAAGGCAGTGAGGAGGGCCAGTGGGATGTTGGGGGTGCACACAGAGGGGTATCACCAGCAGAAAGAGGAAGGTGGTATTGCCTCTTTATAGATTGCTGGTAGCACCCCACCTAGAATACTGTGTCCAGTTCTGGAGACCAGGGGTGTCAGCAGCCATACGCACAGTATGCAGCAGAGTACAATAAAAAAAATCAGGCAGGGGCAACAAATCAGGCAAGGGCAACAAAAAGAAGAAAGCAAGGACACTGTGAGTCACATTGTGCCTGTGTCATGCTGAGCCCTTTTGCCTTTGTTGTTCGCTATGGGGCACTGATGCCACCAGCCAAATATACAAACTATAACAGCCACCAGGCAGGCAGAAAAACAAAGGATGGAATTCAGGAAGAAACTGACTACTTGAGCTCAGACATGGCACATGGGGGGAAGGGGGCTATTGTTGGTGTGACATGGCAGAACATATTTTGGTTTATGTTTACATAAAGAAGAAGAGGGGCAACAGTGCATCAGTTTTGAGTGCAACTTTAAAATTCCTGGCTACACCCCTGCTGGAGACCACAACTCCAGAAGGACATGGACAGAGTGGAGGAGGTCAGAGGAGGGCAACTAAAATAGTGCAGGTTTACATCAAAATCCCTATGAGGAGAGACTAAAGGAGTTCAATATGTACACCCTGGAACAGAGATGGCTAGGAGGGGGGATATAACAGAGAACTTTAAACACATCACAGGAGTACATAAGGTACAGGAGGGAAGTATTTTTCAGACAAAAGGGTCTTCAAGAATCAGGGGACATGCCATGAAGCTGGAGGGGGAGGTAGATTCAGGAGAGATGTGAGGAAATACTTCTTTACAGAAAGAGTGGCAGATTCCTGGAACAGCCTTCTAGTGGAAGTGGTGGGGGCAAAAATAGTGGTGGGATTCAAGAATGCATGGGATGATCATAGTGGAATGGAAGGGGGGAGAAAGAGCTGTAGATCAGGCACAACATGCAGAAATAATGTTGGTAGGGAGAAATGGGCAAACTGGATGGGCAAGTGATCCTTATCTGCCATCAAATTCCATGTTTATGTGCTTCTATTTTTTTGTATTTTGCATTTTATTTTAGTTTGGGGGAAGATGATGACCCTCACAGCAGGAAACATTTTTTTGGTGCTGTGAGAAGCAAGTGGTGAGAAAACAAAAATGGTCTGTGGTATGGAATTTTTTCATCCCGTATCAGAACGTTATCCAAAAATCCCTACTGAGTATGCTCAGAACAGCACAAAAACAAAATTTAAAATCCTTATAACTGTTTAATATTTTTATCACACAACCTTCTAAAGGCACTAGTATGGCAAATCACTCTTCCACCCTGAAAGTTTCAGAAACAAAGTCCATTCCCTGTAGGCTGGAAAATGACATATTCGGATCTCAAAAACTGCACAAGCGGCCATCATGAAACTTTTGCACATATTTAAACATTACCTGCTAGACAATGCATGCAAAATTTCTTAATTTCTTCAAATGTTGCCAAAGCTATTAAGGTGCAGAGTTAAGGATTTAACTGTACTGTGCTACCACACCAGTATGTATATATATATATATATATATATATATATATATATATATAAAAAAAACTACATTAATGTATCTGTTATGGTTGAAGCACAAAGGAGCTACTGATGCAAGCACTGCTATGTCACAATCTTATTTTGTTTGACAAGACAGTGCCAATATTAGGGGAAGATTAACACTGTGTTCATGATCATCCAAACCCAAAGGAACACCACACCACCAATTCACCAAAGTTCTATAGACATTTACCCTAATTTTTCAGTTCCATACTTTTTAAACTTTATTCTTCAACCACATTAGATACATTAATGTATTTTTGTACAATTTATTTCCTTACTTATTGAAAAATCTAATTACACCCTGTGCCGAAGACTGCATAGAGACCCTCACTGCTCCACACCTGTGGCTTGCTTTATGAGAGCAGCTGCATAGGTATCCTCACTGCAGAAGACTTGTAGCTTGTTAGGCAAGTGACCATGCAGGTTACTAATGAAACAGCTGCATAAGTAACATACTTCAACTGCATGTCCATAGGCATGGACCTACAAACCCATCCAGATGTTTCTCTTTTTGAGACTAAGGTTTATAAAAGCAAAGTTGTAAGTGATTTGGAGAGTCATGAAAATGGACTGAGAAGTAACAAAAGCAGAGTCTGTTTTTGTAACATGCTTTAGCTTGATTTCATTAATATTTTAAAAAAAAAAACATTTTTGCAGAAACACTTAAAGAATTTACATTACACCTGGTACTGTCGACCATACAAGTTTCAAACTCAACATTCAACAGATTGTCTTGTTTTTTGTTGAGAAAAGCTTTCAGTTCTTTTCCCCATTTGTGTGACTGCTAAGCCTCATGAAAGTTGGGTTCTGAGTCATAAAAGCCACTTCATCAGTCAGGAAAGCAGAGCCTACTTTTGTGACATGCAACAGCCTAATTTTATTTTTATTTTAAAAACTGTTCATATTTTTTAACCAAACAATTACTTGAAGAATTAACCTTACACAATGAACTATTGACCACATAACTTTCAGACTTAACTTCCAACTCATTTTTATGTTTGCTTGCACGCATGTGCAAGAAACATAGTGCCATCATCCGAGATTTCTGAGGTGTGTCACCCCCTCTTCCAGTTCAGTCAGTGTGTTGGCAGGCGTGACCCCTGTAAGCCAATGCATGCTGGAGCTGTCTATGACAAGCTCCAAAGTACAGTAAGCCAGTTGAAGGGGGCTACGGCTGAGTGAGCAGCGATAAGATATCACCTACTCATCGCAGCTCCCCTACACACACACACACAATGCACACATAGCGTCGCCCCTACTGCGCACACACTGTATGCTGTGCTGCGCTGTGCTCCCCCGCCCCAAAGCCTTTCCAAATGCCACACTGGGTGCCCACCCCAGCGTGGCAACTCATGATATAGCCGACGGGGGTGCCCAATCACCCGTCGGCTCCACTGTCCTCACCCCCCCGAGGACTGGGTGCCACGCTGGGAGCCCACCCCAGCGTGGCAATAGATGCTTTGGTCAACAGGGGTGCCCAATCCCCCGTCGGCTGAATGCGCCCCAACCGTCCTTGTGCCACACTAGGAGCCCACCCAGCATGGCAAACGTCCCGCGTCATCATTGAGAAAAAAAAGAAAACCTGTAAAGGAAAAACAGTCCTACTTAGTCTCCCTGGCCCCCCTCCCACAACCTGCACCCACCCACTATGCACCCTGCCTCCCCACACCCCCCTCACCCCATACTTACCTCTGGACCTCGGCGTGATGATCTTCGGTGGACCAGGAACACGTCTGCACTCTTCAAAGCCGACCACAAACTGAGGAAATGCCGGTAAGCTGTATAATGGGCTAGATAGGGTTTTTTTTAACTTTGTTGCATATCTCAGGCATTTTTTTGAATTTTTGCACCAAATTTTCAACATGGGGATTTTGGGTCCGCTTCTCATGAGTGGTGTCACTGTTATGGCGTTATTCGGGCCCAAAGGGTGACTTCGCAGTCACTGCGTGGTCACTGTGCAAAATCAGCTTTCAGGACTGATTAACAAAACAACACGCCAGTGTTCATAAGGTGGGCTCTCAAGAAGCCTATTTTGAAAATTTGGTGGAAAAATTCCAATAAACGACTGTTTTACGAGCGTGCATTGTGCAGTTCCTACGCACCCTCGTAAGTTCGTGAATTTTCAATATTTTCACTCCAGATTTTCAAAATTGCCATTTTACCACACCTTCTTATGAGTAGTACAGCTGTCATTTTTCACATCTCACCCAAAATGTGTTTCCGCTCATGTAGCGCACAATGGCGCAGTCGGTGTGCGAAACCAATGTATGGGACAAATTAAGAAAACCACAGTGACACTATTCAAGAGCAGAGGTCTTAAAATGGCTATGTTGAAAATTTGGTGAAAAAATTCCTAACAATGACTGTTTTACGAGCGTGCATTTTGCAGTTCCTACGCATGCTCATAAGTTCGCGAATTTTCAATATTTTCACTCCAGATCTTCAACATTGCCATTTTACCACACCTTCTTATGAGTAGTACAGCTGTCATTTGTCACATCTCACCCAAAATGTGTTTCCACCCATGTATCGCACAATGGCGCAGTCGGTGTGCGGAATCAATGTACGGGACAAATTAAGAAAATCACAGTGACACTGTTCATGAGCAGAGGTCTTAAAATGGCTATGTTGAAAATTTGGTGAAAAAATTCCTAAAAATGACTGTTTTACAAGCGTGCGTTGCGCAGTTCCTATGCATGCTCATAAGTTTGCGAATTTAATATTTTCACTCCAGAGTTTCAACATTGCCATTTTATTACACTTCCATATGAACAGTACAGCTGCCATTTTTCATATGCTGCCCAAAATGTGTTTTCGCACATGTAGCTCACAATGGTGCTGTTGGTGTGCGAAAGCAATGTTTGGGACAGATTAAGACAAGCATTTGTCAATGCCGAATGTTTGCTTGCTGGCATTGGGATTGGTAGTGTAGGAGTTAGACAGCTGCATAATAGGAATGGCAGTGAAGTATTGAACTGAAGCCAACCCCGCCACCACCCTGCACATACGAACAGGCATTGGGGTGTGCCTTTGGGTCATCAGGCATAATGGCCACGCCATTTCACCACACCCCACCCTGCAGACACTGACAAGTGTCATGGGGTGCCTTGGGATCTTTGGCCCTTATGCACACCCCATTCCATTAGGAAGTACAGTGAGATGGGTGCGGTATAGGAGAATGGGGTGCACTTTGGGGCCAAAGAGTCCAAGGCATACCTCGATGCCTTTCAGTGACTGCAGGGTGTGGAATGGTATGAGCATCACAGGCAAGAATCCCCAGTCTCACCCCTGATGCCTGTCATTCTCTATAGGGTGGGCGTTATAGTTGAAAAGCCTAATACCTCAGGCATTCGTTGGTATTTTCACTCCAAATTCTCAACATGTTTGTTTTGTGACCCCACCTCATGAACAGGGGGAATATCAGTTTGTTAGCCGAAAGCTGCTTATGCACAGTGACTACGGCATTTAGCACCACAGGTGCAAAAATATTCCGAACAGGATGTAAAAAATGACAGCTGTACTCTTTCATGGGGAGGTGTAAAAATGGCTATGTTGCAAATGTGTAGTAAAAATATTTAAAAAATGGTGAAGTCACGAGCGTACATAGAAACTGTGCAACGCACACCCGTAATATATATTTAGTGGGGATTTCTTACAGCAGATTGTCAACTCAGGCATTTTGGTGCCTCCGATCATGAACAGTGTCACTGTGATTTTCTTTATCTGTGCTGAACAATGATTTCACAGCGACCACGCATCTCTGCACTGAAAGTGTGAAAACACACTTCGCCATGTTAGAAAATGGCAGCTGTACTGCTCATAAGGAAGTGTGGAAAATGCAACTGGTGAAAATCTGGACTGAAAATATTACAAAGTCATGAACTAACGAGGGTGCGTGGAAACTGTGCAATGCTCACTCGTAACACAGTCATTTTATGGACTTTTGTCACCAAATTTTCAACATAGCCATTTTAAGACCTCTGCTCATGAACAGTGCAACTGTGATTTTCTTAATCTGTCCTAAACATTGCTTTCACTCAACAACAGCACCATTGTGCGCTACATGTGCGAAAACACATTTTAGGTGACATATGAAAAAATACAGCTGTACTGTTCATAAGGAAGTTTAATAAAATGGACATGTTGAAAATCTGGAGTGAAAATATTAAATCTGCAAACTTACGAGCATGCATAGGAACTGTGGAACGCACGCTCGTAAAAGTCATTTTTAGGAATTTTTTCACCAAATTCTCAACATAGCCATTTTAAGACCTCTGCTTATGAACAGTGTCACTGTGATTTTCTTAATTTGTCCCGTACATTAACCTCGCACACCGACTGCTCCATTGTGCGCTGCATGGGCAGAAACACATTTTGGGTAAGATATGAAAAATGTCAGCTATACTGCTCATAAGAAGGTGTGGTAAAATGGCAATGTTGAAAATCTGGAGTGAAAATATTGAAAATTCACGCCCTTACGAGAGTGCGTAGGAACTGCGCAATGCACGCTCATAAAACAGTCATTTTTAGGACTTTTTTCACCAAATTTTCAACATAGCCATTTTAAGACATCTACTCATGAACAGTGTCACTGTGATTTTCTTAATTTGTCCTGTACATTGATTTCGCACACCGACTGTGCCATTGTGCGCTACATGGGTGGAAACACATTTTGGGTGAGATGTGAAAAATGACAGCTATACTACTCATAAGAAGGTGTAGTAAAATGGCAATGTTGAAAATCTGGAGTGAAAATATTGAAAATTCGCGAACTTACGAGCTCATGTAGAACCGCGCAATGCACGCCAGAAACAGTCATTTTGAAAGCGACACTGTTTGCAGTCTAATTATGATGGAGTACTTCTTCATGATTGATGTCATTGTCATGGCGTTATTTAGTCTGAAGGTGATTTCACAGTCACTGCGCAGTCACTGCGCCAAATCACCCTTCAGACCCAAATAACGCCATGACAGTGACATCAATCATGAGAAGGGTCTCAAAACCCCATGTTGAAAATTTGGTGCAAAATTCAAAAAAATGCCTGAGATATGCAATAAAGTTGAAACCCCCTATCTAGCCCATTATACAGCTTACCGGCATTTCCTCAGTTCGCGTCGGCTTTGAAGAGTGCAGACGTACTCCGGTCCACCGAATATCGTCGCGCCGAGGTTCGAGGTGGGATGGGGTGAGGGGGGAGGGAGGCTGCGCGCAGTAGGTGGGTGCGGGTTGTGGAGGGGGCGGGACACTGTCGTGGACCGCTTTTTTTTTCACAGGTAAAAAAATGATAACGTGGATTTTCTTGCCACGCTGGATGGGCCCAGCGTGGCACAAGGACATTGGGGTGGGGCGGCCGCTCAGTCGACGGGGATTGGGCACCTGCTGGCCTATGATTTGCTTGCCACGCTTGGGGTGGCTCTCAGCGTGGTACTCACTACGGGGGGGGAAAGGACAGTGCAGCCGATGGGGGATTGGGCACCCCCGTCGGCTATATGATTAGTTGCCAAGCTGGGGTGGGCACCCAGCGTGGCATTTTGTAAATGTTTGGGGGGGAGGCGGAAGGAACGCAGCACAGCCGACGGGGATTGGGCACCCCGTCGGCTATACAGTGCATGCGTGCGGGATCGCGCATGTCTGGAGGGGGAGCTGCATATGAGCAGCCTTATCTTATCGCTGCTCACTCAAGTGTAGCTCCCCCTTTCAACTGTATGCCACTGCATTTTGGAGCGTGTCATAGACAGCTCCAAAATGCATTGGCTTACAGGGGCCGCGCCTGCCAGCACACTGACTGAATTGGAGGAGGAGGTGACACACCTTCGAAATCTCCGATGATGGCACTATGTTTCTTGCACATGTGTGCAAGCAAACATAAAAATCACAGTTACATTGTTCATGAACAGAGGTCTTAAAATGGCTATGTTGAAAATTTGGTGACAAAAGTCCATACAATGACTGTGTTACAAGTGAGCATTGCACAGTTTCCATGCACCCTCATAAGTTCATGACTTTGTAATATTTTAAGTCCAGATTTTCACCAGTGGCATTTTTCCACACTGCCTTATTTACAGTACAGCTGTCATTTTTCACAACATGGCCGAAGTGTGTTTTCACACTTTCGGCACAGAGATGCGTGGTCACTGTGGGAAATCATTGTTCGGGACAGATAAAGAAAATCACAGTGACACTATTCATGATTGAAGGCACCAAAATGCCTGAGTTGACAATCTGCTGTAAAAAAAATCTCCAACCTAATTATATTATGGGTGTGCGTTGCACAGTTTCTATGTACGCTTGTGACTTCACCATTTTTTTAAATATTTTTTACTGCCGATTTACAACACTCGCCATTTTACACCTCCCATGAACAGTACAGCTGTCATTTTTACATCCTGTTCGGAAAGTTTTGCACCTGTGGTGCTAAATGCTGTAGTCGCTCTGCATAAGCAGCTTTCGGCTAAAAAAAATGATATTCCCCTGTTCATGAGGTGGGTCACAAAAAAACCATGTTGAACATTTGGAGTGAAAATACCAATGAATGCCTGAGGTGTTAGGGTTTCCAACCATAACGCCCAACCCTGTAGAGAATGACAGGCATCAGGGGTGTGACTTGGGATTCTTGCCTGTAATGCTCATACATTCCACACCCTGCAGCCAGTGAGAGGCATCAAGGTATGCCTTGGACTCTTCGGCCCCAAAGTTCACCCCATTCTCCTATATCGCACCCATCTCACTGTATTTCCTAATGGAATGGGGTGTGCATAAGGGCCAAAGACCCCAAGGAACACCGTGACACTTGCCAGTGTCTGCAGGCTGGGGTGCACTGAAATGGCGTGGCTGTTATGCCTGATGACCCAAAGGCACACCCCAATGCCTGTCACTCTCTGCAGGGAGGTGGTGGGGGTTGACTTCAGTTCAATACTTCACTGCCATTCCTATAATGCAGATCTGTAACTTCTACACTACCACTGCCAATGCCAGCAAGCAAACATTCGGCATTGACAAATGCTTGACTTGTGTGTTCTGCACAAATGTGTCTTCTTTCCCCCACTTTTGAGATCTCTAAGGTTTACAAAAGCTGAAATCTGATCTCTTCAAGGGAGTGATGTGCATTCGTTTTTGCAAAACTCCTGTTGAATGAAAATAAACAGCAGCAATTTTGGTCTAGATTTACTAATAGCTATAGGGCTGGATTTTCAAAAGGCCAAAAATAGCCATTGTACTAAGTCCCATGTCGCAGCCTGCTGGTGTGGAACAAAATCTCAGCACTGGCAGACATTACTATTTTCATCCAGTTGAGCATATGGGCGGTGGGTGCAGCTGCAGAGGATGATACACCTGGTAAGTATTACGAGGTACAGCATTCTAATGTAGCTGCACAAGAACAATGGGTGTGAGGTGGTGTAAATCATGGAGCTTGATCACAAAATGGAGTTGTATATGAAAACTGGATTTGGATTTTCAAAAGTTAAGGGAGCTGGCTGTGTAGCTGTTTGACAGCTAAGCACATCTCTGTGATTTGGGTTGTGTGCTCTCTGCTATTCTGTGAAGCATAACACACAGGGACTAGCATAGTGCTGTTGCCTGGAAACTGTGCTGGGGTTACTGAGAAGTGTAGTTCCTTCACTATATCCCATATTTTTATTTTGCTTGTGGGGCTGGCAGTAGGTTTTAGTGATCTGAAGGAGTGTTTTATTTTATATTATTTATTGTTTTATTTAGTTAGAGGCATACTAATTGTGCAATTTGTGGAGAGCCACTTCTCGGTCTCCAGCTACTAATTCTTGGCCCCTAGCATGTGGGCTAATATTCAAAAGTTGAGAGAGCTGGCTGTGTAGCTGTTTGATGGCTAAGACCATTTCTGTGCAATTGTTTATATGCTCACTACTGTTCTGTGAAGCACAACATGTAGGGAGTAGCATAGTCCTGTTGCTTGGAAACTGTGTTAGGGGTTACTGTGAAGTGTAAAACCCTTAAATTACCAAGGGACTACATGGACTTTCAGGCCCTGTCCACACAGAGCCCTATAAACTGTTACCAGTCTGGTAAACCGTTACCGCTACCTCCAAAATCATTTTGCGTCCACACTGGTAATGATTCAACAGGTGTTTTTAAAACTGATCTCAAGACTTGTAAAGATATGGTCTTTAGATCGGAAAGGGTAATATTCTGGAGCCTGTACCGTTATACTTACATGTGTGGACGCGTGACCGTTTGGACCCTCTATTCACAGGGTCTTCCAAATGGATTAAAACCAGGAGAAATGAGGCATAATGTGGATGCCACACTAATGTCTGTAATGTTATTAAAAATGTTATTACCAGAATGCGGATACTCCAAAATGGAAAGGGCTGTAACGTTTTTTAAAACGTTACTACAGTCAACTTTGTAGTGTGGACAGGGCCTCAGACTCCGCCCTTTATTTTTGTTTTGTTGGTGGTGACTGGCAATAGGTTTTGATAACTTGCAGGAGTATTTTACTTTACTTTATTGTTTTATTTAGTTAGAAGCATACCAACTGTGTGACCCATGGGGAGCCACTTCTGGGTCTTGAGCTACTAATTCTCAACCCCTATTGAATGGAATGATTTTCAAAAGTTGAGAGAGCTGGCAGTGTAGCTGTTTGTGACAGCTAAGCTCATCTCTGTGCAATTGTTTGTGTATTTACTGATACTTTGTGAAGCATAACACACAGGGACTAGCATAGTCCATTTGCTTGAAAACTGCTAGGGGTTACTGGGAAGTGTAGTTCCTGCACTCTATCCCTTACTTTTATTTTGCTTGTGGAACTGGCAGTTAGTTTTAGTGATCTAAAGAAGTGTTTTATTTCACTTTATTTATTGTTTTATCTAGTTAGAGGCATATTAACTGTATGACCTGTGGAGAGCCACTTCTGGGTCTCCAGCTACTAATTCTTGGCCGCTAGCATGTGGGCTAATATTCAAAAGTTGAGAGAACTGGCAGTGCAGCTATTTGACAGCTAAGCACATCTCTGTGCAATTGTTTTGTGTGCTCACTGCTGTTCTGTAAAGCATAGCACATAGGGACTAGCATAGTCATGTTGCCTCTAAACTGTGCTATGGGTTACTGGGAAGTGTAATTCCCTCAAATTACCGAGAGACTGCATGGTCTTTCGGACTCAGCCCTTTATTTTTATTTTGCTGGTGGGGACTGGCAGAAGGTTTTTGTGACCTGCAGACGTTTTACAATTAACTTTATTTATTGTTTTATTTAGTTAGTGGCATACAACTTTGTGACCCGTGGGGAGCCACTTCCAGGTCCCCAGCTACTAATTCTTGGCCCCTAGTGAGTGGGGTGAGCATGAACAGAGTGAGCTCATGGAGGCAACGCTTGCAGTGTCAACTAGGTGGAAGCCAGGTAGCCAGGAAACTCTGCTGGGTTTGAACAGTGACCATGTACAGATTAATTATTAAAAATTTATCAAACTACTCTTACTTTCAGTAATGGACCAGGGCATAGTTACCCTAGCCAGTGGGGAACTAGGGATTAAATGTGTCTAGTGTGGTAAATTTAGTATGGAACCTAGCGCTGAGTTTACTGTCTTTACTTGTAATCAATGTACATAACTAAAAGAATTAAAATTAAAAATTGCTAAGTGCAAGAGTCAGAAGTTGAAAGCCTTAGAAAACAAGGGTCAGGTAACATTGGTGAAACAATTGAAAGAAAATGCTACGATGACCCTGAGCTAAGTAAAGGAGGAAACAATAAAAAAAGCAGAGGGGTACTGAGAAGGAGGATGAATGGTACCTTGTAGGAGCAAATAAGAAAAGTAAAAAATGGCAGGAGAACTATGCAGTTTAATTTGGAACTGGAAAATCAGTTCTCACCTCTGACTAACCTTATTGAAAACATAGAGGATCAAGCTCAGGAACTTCTAAATATAGTAAGCGATAATGAGGTAACTACTTTGGAAAACAATATAAATGATCCCACATCAGACGACAAGGCAACAAATAACAGCAAAGAGGCGATGCCAACACAAGTTTATATTCTAGGAGGCTTAGTTATCAAATATACTGACAAGTATACTACCATGGGTAATAAAGGGAAGGTTACCAGCAACAGCTTTTCAGGGGCAGGGGTAAGAGATATTAGGAACATGTCACCTGGAAGAAATTATTAATGACTTTAAGGCCTTAAACATATCCCCCCAAGAGAGAGAAACTGTGAAGTGATTTGGTCTGAAATATTACCTGTGCCTAGAGCAAACGCTAGAAGGACTAGGAAGATTATTAGGTTAAATAACTGGATGAGACAATGGTGTTTGAGCAAGGGTCTGAATTGTATTAAGAGTTGTGAAATCTTCTTTGGAAGATATGACTTATTCAGCAAAGAAGGCCTGCATTTAAGTAAAAAAGGCAGTAAACTGTTAGCTAATATTATTCATGAAAGTATAATTGCAAATAATTTAAACTAGAAAATAAGAGGCGAAAGGACAAAACCCTAAATATGCAAGGATGTGCAAGTAAGTAGTGAACAAATCACTATGTATAAACAGTCCAATAACATGTGTAAGATGACAGAACAATTGGTAAAATTAAATGCACTACTGGTTAATGACAGGAGTCTAGGAAATAAAAGGGATCAATTGAGATTATTGTTGCACAGTGATGACATACACATCTGTGCCATCACTGAGACATGCTGGAGAGAAGAGATGATGACTGGGGCAAGGAAATACCTGGATATAATGTATTCCCTACAGATCACAAAAACAGGAGAGGCAGCGGAGTTGCATTATATATACAGAGCACTATAGAAGCCAATGAAATTGAAATACCAAGAAACATTGGGGAAGATACATAACAGATTTGGGTTCGGCTATTACAAAAAAAAAAAAAAAGCAAAATCATTGTGGGTGTATGCTGTTGGTCACAGAACTTTAACAATGGTGAACATAAAAGGCTTTTGAAGGCCGTTAAAAGCATGGCGCTACAGAGCAGAACATTAATAATGGGTGACTTTAACTTGCCTAGTATTGATTGGAAAACCCTTAAGGGAGGAACAACTCTTGATAAGAAATTGATTGATGTTACCACAGCCTGCAATTCAGAGCAATATGTAAAAAATAGTACCAGAGGTGCAAATTTACTTGACCTGGATATTAGTAATATGGAGGAGGAAATTTCTAACTGTAAAGTTAGAGAACCCCTGGGACATAGTGACCACAGCATGGTTCCATTTACTATTAGTGGTAAATGAAAGCCACAGACAGGGAAAAATAGCATTAAATAACACGGCTAGATATTCAGAAATTATAAAATACCTGAAAAAGTGGGACTGGAAAATGGAACTGCACAAGCTCATACTAGGTCAAACATGGAAGAAGATCAAAAGTAAACTTGAATATTGTATTAGGACATAAGTCCCAGAAAGAATAAAGTATAATAGTAAGGGTAAAGTTCCAAATTGGTTCACCAAAAAAATGAACAGATCTATGAAGGGAAAAAAAAGGCATATAAGAAATTTAAAAGCAATCCACCCATGGAAGATATACGAAAAAAGGGTTAAAGAGTGTAAAAAAAACAAATTAAAACTGCTAAACAGGAAGAAGAAGTGAAACTAGCCTCTGGAATGAAAGAGAATGAAAAGGCCTTATTTAACTATACAAGTAGCCTCCAAGGGGACAGTAAAATGTGGGACCATTAAAAACAGGAGATGACCTGATTACTAATGGCTATACTATGGCAAATATTTTTAATTTGTATTTTTGGATTGTTTACCAGCCCAAGGAAACTTACAAATTACATATAAAGGAACTTTGTGAGACCATGGGCCCAATTCCAAGATGGCTTATGCATGGCGCAAGTCAATTTACGCCAAACCTCATGGTGTAAATTGCAACTTGTGCCATGCGTTATGCCATTCCTTATACCAAAAGGCACCTTGTGCCATGCCATATGTGGGTTGTGCCAAATGGTGGTTATGCCACCCACTATGCAGCAACCATAGCGGTATATGTATAAAGGTGGAGTTATGGCAGCAACTGCACCCTATTTCAAAATTGTGCCACTTAACCCACCACAATCTAAGAGTTGTATAGGTAGTAGCGGAGTTAGACCATCACGGAGATGGTCCAAGGGGCAGCCATCTTTGCCAGTCAAAGGATGTCCACTTTGCTGTGCCGCGGCAAAGTCCCTGCAGTGCTCCCCATGCCCCGAACACATTCATGCTCCCTCCACCCTGAATGTCAGGGACCTCCAGGTTCCATTTTATAAAGTGCCCCACGCAGATGCCTGTGTCACCTGTTCAGCCCCCCCATGCCCCTTGGTGCTTCCTGTGGTGTTCTGGGGAGGGGGGCTCTGGGGGCTCAGTTTGCAGTGGGCCATGGTTTGTGACATGCAGAGCTATTGCGCCATGCCTGTGGTGCTAGCCTGCACCTGCCAAAAGTCGCAAGTCATAGGTCATAGGTGCTGGGACCCTGCTGCTCTTGGAATTCGGTGCAGGGTCCCCAGCATAGCGGCGAATGACGCAGCTCGCATATGCCTGCGAGTTGCTACATTCATCTTGGAATCAGTCCCTAGGAGTTTAAATCTTCAATTAAGGATGATGATGTGAAAAACAAATTAGGAAAACTGAATCCTAATAAATCCCCTGGGCCTGGTTCCTGAAAGAACTGGATTCAGAATTAGCTGGGTGATTGGCAATGTTGTTTACATGCTCATTAACAAAAGATGAGGTTCTAGCAAAATGGAGTGAAGTCTATGCAACTCTCATATACAAAAAGGGACCAAGAGAGGACCATAAGAACTATAGACCCATAAGTCTGACATTGGTTTTCGGTGAAATAATGAAGAATTTATAAAGGATAAAATTAATAAACATATAAAGCAAGAAGATTTACTGGACATTACTCAACATGGATTAACTGCAATAAGATCATGTCAAACCAATCTTTTCCAATTTTTTGAACCAGTAAGTAAAGCTTTAGATAATGGTCTTCCTGTAGATGTGGTGTATTTGAATTATTCAAAGGCATTCAACCTTGTCCCCCACATGGAGTTTTTTTTTTCACTCTTCGTTAGCCTGCCTGCCTGGAGAACTGTATCAGAAAAAACAGAAGGGGAGCCTCTTGTGTGTTCCATTCCATGTACGATTTGTGCGACCACCTCAATGCACCCCACCACCCAAGGGAGAACATTAGGTGGCAGGAGTAAAAGGCCGGCCATCCAGGCTGTCACCACCCGCAGGCTCTCACACAACTGACTCGGCTGGCCACCCACCACTATGTGGTCCTGGGTAAGTAATGGATAACCTGTAAGTTAATAAGAAGGTCAATGACAGGGCTGGGGGGCTGCCAGATGAGCAGGACAATGACAGGGCTGGGAGGCTGCCAGATGAGTAGGTCAATGACTGGGCTGGGGTGTGTGTGTGCTGCCGGACAAGATCAAAATGAGAAACAGCTTTGTGGAAAATAAAAAATCAGGACCCCATTGAAAGCAAAGTAATGCAGCTTAGATGTGCTGTCCTGGGCAAATACATTGTAAAAATATGTAAAAGCAGGTCCCCAGTGGAAATAAGATGTTTCTGCTGTTCTAACTTGTAACATACGTGCAAACATGTTTGACATAGACAAAAATCTTTTTCCTCCTAGATGTCTCCCCTGCTCGTGGTAAACCTCTCTGCTTCCTAAAAACAAAACAGACCAGCTCAGTACAACGAAACAACCCCGTTTGCAGCTGCGGTGCTGTTCTGTGTCATTTAACCATACTTCCTGTCTACACTCAAGAACAAGGTCTGTTTTTCAACTTTCTGTGAGCTATTGCCAAACGGAGTACTAACTTTAAAAAGTTAGAAATGCTATCAGTTTTAACTTTTTCTGCCCTATCATTTGCACATGCTAAGTTAAGCCTGCCTGCCTGAGGGACTGTATCAAAAATCACAAACAGAAGGGGGTAGCGATGCTGCTTGTAATAAGTGGTTATTTAGGCCTACTTAAGTGGATAATCCCATAAAAGCTCTGAATTTTAAAGGTCTAGAATCACTAGCATCAATTTAATAATTCTCATTGTTCTTTGGCTCATGTTTTCTAATTGTCCATGCCCCCCCGTCTCTGAAATGACACAATGTCACAATCCCCAGGTTCACAGTCCAGTTTCTGTGCATTTCTGCTAACTGTAATGTGTGCGTGGTGGGGGGACAGGATACAGAAAGCTTTGGAAGAAAAATACTTTCTCTTTTAGTTCTATGGTGAATTCTATGGGTGGAGTGAGTTTTGGGCAGGCAAGGTGAAGGGCAGCCCTAGCCGGGGTCCTGCAGGCAGCACAGCGGATGCAGAGGCTGGGCTTGGGGACCTGGCGTGGTGTCATCCCATTGCATAGCTGCAGGGAGAGAAGGACAGATGCAGGGAGAGGAAGGCGCTGGAACTGACCGAGACTGCAGCTTGCCAAGGAGACCAACACAAGCCAGGAAACGAAAAACGGGGAGGGAAGGGCATAGGCCAGGAGGAGAAATGGAAAGTAGGGAACTGGGGGATGGAGCAGCCAGACAGATGAGGAGAAGGAGAGAGGCCAGGACTAAGGGACACTGAGCAGGGAGGAAGAGGGATACATCAGCAGGGAAATGAGAAAGCTGGTGGCTGGGATACACTGAGCGAGACTCTGGGTAGGGAGCAGGGAACTGGGCCAGACAGTACAAAAGGCAAGTCCTTGGCCATAGCAAATAATACCGAGGGGCACAGAGGTTGACAAGGCTCCTGGCATGTATCAAGTTCATATTTTCCCTCTAGCTAGTGGTCCGTAAGGAGTTATATAAATTATCATATTTCCTATGTTGCTTGGTTTGCTTCATTTTCCTGTGATACAAGTCTACAGTAACTGTTTCCTTGAGACTGGTTCTTGTCCTTCTGAAATACAGGAATCAGTAGATCTGAGAGGTCAGGACTGGGTTTAGTTCCAGAGAGCTGCTGCTAGATTGACATTATGAAGGCACAGGTCAGTCCCCACGATCCATGAGTGTTTGACACCCAAATACCAGTGAGTGGTTTCTGGGGTTAGAAAGAAATGCAACAGTGATCCCCACTGCCTGACCCTGATTTCTAGGACAGTAAGACCTGGCCAAGCTCTGCTTTCATAGTCTGGGAGGACAGGAATGCAGAAACCAGTGTCCATCTTCCCTGTTTGATTCATGAAACATAGGACACAAATACTGGGCTGATACTCAGTATTTTATCCTAGGGGACATGGCACAGAGACCAGGACAGTCACCTCTATCTAAGATCCAGAACAGGGAGACCAATCTGATCCCCCTGTTTAACCCTGAGAGGACACAGAGACTGGGCTGCTCAGCACTTTATAACCCTGGGGTAGGGCATAAACAGTGGTCATGTAATAGAATGGTCAAATAGGCACTAAATAGTAAATTCATTAGTGACCTTGCAGATGGACTAGAGGGTAAGGCTTGTCTGTTTGCAGATGACACCAAGATCTGCAACAGAGTAGATGATCCAGATGGGGTGGGCAGAATGAGAAGAGATCTGGATAAACTAGCAGAATGGTCAGAAGAGTGGCAACTGGGATTTAATGCAAAGAAGTGCAAAATCATGCACATAGGGAAGAGAAACCCTGAAGCCACCTATAGGCTGGGAGGAGTTGCTAGCAGTCACAAAGGAAGAAAGAGACTTGGGCATCATCATCACTGATGACCTAAAATCATCAAGCAGACCTCTAAAGCAGTAGGTAAGGCTAGGGGGTGTTAGGGTGTATTAGTAGGGTATCACAAGTCGTAAGAGGGAGGTAATAATCCCTCTTTACAAGACACTGGTTAGGCCCCATCTGGAGTACTGCGTGCAGTATTGGAGGCCACACCTTCACAAGGACATTAACAAATTGAGGCAGTCCAGAGAGGGCAACCAAAATGGTGCAGGGACTGCATCAGAAGACATATGAGGACAGATTAACGGAGCTCAATATGTATACCCTTGAGCAAAAGGAGGAGAGGTGATATGATCGAGGCATTCAAACACCTTAAGGGCATAAACAAGGTGAAAGAGTCTAACATGTTTAAATATAAGAAAAATAGCAGGACAAGAGGACACAGCATGAGATTAGAGGGAGGCCGATTAAGGGGGAATGTGAGGAAATTCTTTTTCACAGAAAGGATGGTGGATGCATGGAATGGCTTACCACAAGAAGTGGTGGCTATGAATACAGTGCAGGGCTTCAAACAGGCATGGGATAGGCATAAGGGAGCAATACAAATGACTATGAATAGATAGGTCACTGACAGAGCAAAGGCCGAAGGCACATTTATAAGGTAGAAAAAGAAATGGGCAGACTGGATGGGCCTTGCGGTCCTTATCTGCCGTAAACTTCTATGTTTCTATGTAAATAGACTAGAACTACTGGTTGCAGACAGAGAACAGAACTTGGGTGTTATCCTTACAAATAAGCTGTTATTTGATGAGCACTCTAAAAGGGTGGTAAAATAAGGTAATAAAATATGGGGCTGTACAGTATCTCTAGAAAGATTAGTGGTAGGGACATATAGAATAATGCAAAGAGAAGTGTGGTTTATGAGGATTTTTTGCACACCTGAGGTGTGTGATGCCCCATAAACCCTGAAGGCAAAGCCCAAGGGGTTTATTTGGGCATCACACACCAAGGGTGTGCATAAAGTCTGAATTTACCAGACTTTCCCATGTTTTATTTTTCATATTTACCGGTTCTTTAAGAATTGCAGTTTTCTTTGTTACATGAAATAATTAGTGACACAGTACTGTTTCACCATTTTCTAAGTTTATTGCAACACAAACATGAGTATGATTTTTTTCTCATGGTAAACTGTTATTTGATTTTTTTTAAAACATTTTTTAATACTTGTATGGTGCAAGGCTCATAACTGGAGCTGTCAGTACTTTTTAGTAAGAAAATGAAATTAGCTGTTTTAGTGTCTAGCTCCCCCATTAGCATGCTGAGGAATTCTGCTGACTTATCAGTCTTGGTCAGAAACTTTGAAAAGAGATGTATGTTTTTTGGTTTTCTTCATCGTATTTTTATTCTCCTGCTCCTCAGTGAATTTAGGGTGGTCGGATTTGGTGCTTGATGTAAAGCGGGAACAGGTTGCCATTTTTGTGTTTTAATTAGTTTTGTTAAAGACAGATCCTGTAGTTTAGAGTGCTGCCTGACAAGGAAGTTCTCTATGGTTTGGTGGTTTTCCTGTGTGATATGAGTGGCTTGGCAGCATGAGGGCAGGGACTCGTGGAGGTGCCCAGGTGGCATCTGATAGGTTGCTGCAGTGTGTCTGGAAGGCACTTGGGCAAACTCCATTATTCACAGTTCATTATTCACACATGTGAATAACAGTTTGCCCACTACTATCCATGGGTGATAAATGGCGCCAACCAGTAAATATAGGAACGTTATAGTCCCTTTGTATAGTGCACTGGTTGGGCTGCATTTGGAGTACTATACAGAGTTCTAGGCACCCCATACCAAAAGCCTTATTGAACTTTTAGAGAAGGTACAGGGGACAGTAACCAAAAGAGTTGCATCCCTATCTCATCTATCATATAAAGAGAGACTAGCTGAGCTTAATTTGTACTCACTAGAATATAGACATGTTTGGGGAGACTTATGCTAGATATTTAGGGCATTCAGGGAGAATGACCTATGGAAGTGCATAGGGCTTGAAAGAAAGATAACAGAAAGGGAAACAAGAATGCATAAATGCCATTTAAAAAGTGAATTGTACAAAACCAACAAGATAGGTGCTTGGATTATTTAAAGGGCAGTTACCCTTTGGAACAACCTGCCAGAGGCTGTAGTCAACAGTACTGCTATGGTTACATTTAAAACATCACTAAATTATTATCTGGGTAATGTAATAGCCTCTAAAATCCCTTGATAATGGCAAGTCATTATGGTTAATGCTTATAGACTCATAAAAGTCTTAGTAATCCTATGAATACAGTGCTTGCAGAAAAACCTGAAGGGGCACAAGGGAAGCACCCTTATGCACAGGTTTTGCCATCCATGCAGCAGTTTTCCCATTGTTTGAAAATCCAGCCCCACAATCTTCAAAAACATGTTTTATTCATTTATTTATTTATTCATTCGTTCTCAGATTACAAACACCTTTGAGAGCAGACAGGCTCATTTACAAAGGTTCCACACCATTTGGGAGGGGATAACAAAACAGACAGAGGAGAATACAATTCAATATACAGTGAATATCAAAATAAAGCTTCATAGTTAATATCAATTAGATTACAGTAGAATTTACAAAAAGGGTCAGCGTGACCTGGAGATAGAGGGGGGTAGGAGAAGTTAGAGATAGAAAGTAGTGGTAGAGCAGAAAGGTGTACAGTGGTCACAGCTGAGAGGCATTGTCAGTGAATGAGGGAGGTAGATGAGGAAGCAGGGTGGAGTGGAGAGAGAAGGGGGGGAGGCAGACACCAGGAGGGTATGGGTATCCAAAGGGTAGGGTGGGGTGAGTAAAGAGGGGGATAAGAAAGGAGGCAGCAACAGATATGGTCAGAAGGCTAAGGACAGGGTTGGTGAGGGTGGGAGTGGTGAGAGAAGAGGGGTAGAGAGAGAGCGGTAGAGGAGGTGAGACTGGGGAGGTATGAGGTCAGACAAGTGCCATGGGAGGAGGTGTCAGCAGAGAGGAGGTAGAAGGTATGAAATACTATTTTAGGAGGCATTCACATGCACTTTCATTCATGATGTGCTGTTTCAAGACACACCTAAATTGGGCAAGATAGGGGAGGTTAATCATGTGATGACCCAGTCCATTAAACCAGTTTGGGGCTCTGTAGGTAAAGGATCATTGGCCTTGGGGGGTCCGAACCCTGGAGAAGAGAAAAAGCTCAGTGCCAGAGGTCCACGTGTGATAAGACTTGAATGATTTGGACAAAAGAGAGGAGACTCCAGCTGGCAGGACTCCAAGTAGCACTTGTTTGGCTAGTGTATATATGATTGGTACTTGATCTGGTCTTGTAGGTTTAGCCACCCAGTTTGGGCGTTAAGATCACAAGTATTTATGAGTTTATCAGCACCGGTGATGAGTCTATAGGCTTTGTTTAAGGTAGTGCTTAGCCTTTTGAGAGATGTGGCTGGGGCAGCACCATATATTACCAAGCCGTAGTCAGTAGTGGAAAGAACTGAACTGTGGATAGCAAGTTTAAGTGCCTCTGTGGACAGACTCCTCCTATGTCTGTATAGTAGACCTAGTTTAGCGTTAACATTCTTAGCAACATTATTGATGTGCGGTGCAAATGAGAGACGGTTGTCCAAGGTAAATCCAAGGTATTTGAATTTTTGGATCTGTTTGTGGGGGGCTCCTAGGCTATTATTGAAAGTAAGGGCATGTGACTTATACTTATTGCCAGAAGATGAGAACAGCAGAAGTTTAGTTTTTTGTAATTTAGGAAGAGTTTGTGTGAAAGGAACCATTGTTCGACTTCCTGGAATCCACGCTGTAGGCTGTCCTCTAGCAAGTTGGGGTCTCGGTGGCTTGCAAAGATGACGGCATCATCAGCATATAGGAGGTACTTAAATGACAGGCATTAGGTAGATTGTTTAGGAAGATACAACTTTAAATATGATGGTGTTTCAAAATATAGCATCATTAAAGTGAGATCATAGAATTAGTTCTTAAGGAATAGTTGAATACTACTAAACCAGGAGTAACTATTGAGGCACATTTCCTAAAAGTTAACTGCAGTTCATTTGAGTGTCATTTGTTTAGTAAGGAATAAAGTACCAAATGGCAGCAGCTAAATGTTAAGAACATCAAAGTACAGTAGCTGTAATATAACTCATTGTAAAAGAAGACCTCAAATCAGATATCTCTAGACTATAAAAAAATCAATTAAATATGTATTAATAGTTTAACAAGCTATAATATCAGTCTTATCACCATTATGCTGCAGATAATTCTATACCTCCTTAGTACCTTTTGCTGGTGAATCCCCACCATGAGGGAGCCATTACGTCAAAGCCTCTCTGTAGAGAGCCATTGAAGCAACTCTGCTTTTTTTTTTGGGGGGGGGACCTGAAATGGTTCACCTATGTCAGTGTGACAGTGAATCTTCAGATATCAGTTACAGCACAAACATTTTGCTGATGTCTAAAACCTCAGCCAGTATCTTGTTTGCCTGACACTATGTGTGAAGTACATGACCACGAAAGCTACAAAAAAACAAACAAAACTGTATAGAACTCACCCTACAACATGCCAAAACATAGGAATCCAGCAATCCACATGCCATCTATATATTGATGCCCCCCCCACGCACCCCGCACTGTTATTATAACCAACTCCAGTTTGTGGCACAGTTGACACTGAGTTATAATGGCAACACCTTGAACACCATAGATGGGGAGCAAAAGAAACACAGGAGGCTGCCATTGTTAGAATGCAGCATTTACTAGGGAAAGCAATCACCAAACAGAAAGTAAATTCATTTGTTCCAGGCTTCCTATTGCACATAACAAAGGAAAGCACACAGAACAGCTGTACTATCAGTAAAGCAAAGGAAACACTACAGTACCATTACCTCTCAGACCTGCAACTGAAAATGTACAGCAATACCTGTCAGATAATCAGACAGTTAAAATGTTTTACTGCTCCACAATGTCCACTGTCCTGTGGCTGCTATCCTTATGCTGCCATTGGGAGGTGGCCATGTTTGTCACAGACACAAACTGCTGCATTTTAATTTCATTCATGTGTTGCTCTGAACATAACACATCAGTGAACTTCTACAGACCTGGATGAGCTACACCAAGTAAAGAGTTAAGCCATCTGTGCCACTCCTCCACAGAGTTTATGGTCTGTGGTAGTCCACACCTTGCAGCAGCAAAACAATTCCAAAACTCAACCGGAAAGAGTGTTTTCCCTCTCACATCACTTCTTATAGGATGTCCCAAACATGTATCCTCAAAGTAATCCAGTGATGGACCAAAAAGTTCATCATGTGCCATAAAGAACTCCCAGCCCTGCATTCCCTTGAAAACACATGCATCAGCAGCTGGCACAAAAGTCAAAGCTGGCAGAAGGTGCACATGCAAGGCAAAGTCCCTCTCCTCCGTGTGCAACGGCTGCACTTCAGGCATCTGCTGAACCTTGCACCATACTGACTGGCACAGATGAAAAAAGCAGCCACGAAGTTCTGCAACTGGGAAAACAACCCGAAAAGCTTTATAGGCAGCAATCTTAAAATCTACTATGATAGACCTAGGCTGCAAAACCAGGATGCAACTCGACCAGCCTCCAAAATACAGTTACATACACCGCAGTCATCCTGCTTGTCATAAGCACATACACAATGGGAATTACACAGGAAAATTCGAGTCCATGAATGATATATAATAATAATAATAATAATAATAACTTTATTTCGCAAAAACGCCTTTCAAATATCAAGGTGCTTTACAAAAGATTAAAATAAGAATGATAAAATCAAGAGATACAGTATAGAACAAAACAATATAACTGCCTGAATAGAGGAGGACAACACTTTAAAGATGCCATCAGCATACCAGTCCCCAGACCTCTCCATGTACAGCAAATTACCCTGTGTCGTAAATATGAGGAACCTGTCTTTGACCCGTGCCAGAGTCAAAAAGTAGAAAAGGATCACCTCTCTGAGTGACACGGTACTTCTCTGGAACCACCAGCTTGGCAAGGGATGCTGGTTGACAGTGAACTCTATGCATACCTTTCCTGGCATGCTGCACAGAATGTTTCAAGCTGTCCAAGCATGGCAACCTTCTGCCAACTGAGGCAGGCAATGAACTGCAGCAAGCGGCGACCACTTGTTGGGACAACTCAAAAGATGTCAATGCTCTTTTTTTAATATTCATCCATAGCTTGTGCACAGTGATACCAGCATGATCAGGGACAAGATTATGCATGCCCCCAACAGTCATGATGTGCTCGCAAGCCGTATGTGCTCTGGCCATACACCTGCCGCTATGATAGTTCAGACACTTCCAGTAGGTGGTCTTGCCATGAAAACGCTCCTTTCTATAGATGTATCCATCATGCACAAGCATCAAGCTTCCCCACAAGCTCTCCACATATGCCACAGACATTATTCTGATGCACTCCAGGAACTACCATACACCATGGTCACCATGAAACACAAGGAACAGATGGCACAGCAACCAGCAGTAAACTCCCAAGAAACCCACAGAACACACCACTAAATAAACAGCCCAATTATGTTATTTACCTCAACCAAGAATACCTGCAGAACCATGACTACTAACACTCATGGGAGACTTTAGTTACACCTCAGACACACACCTCTGAGCACTGGAGCACCCGGGAGCATCCTAAATACACCATGCTCTAAAATGCCACACACAGCCTAACAAACGAAACACTGAAAGCTAAAAAACCCAAATTGCAAGAATGGCATCTGGCAACATGCTTTTGCTGTAATCAAGGCAACAACATTGAGTTGCCCTCCTAATGGTATAGCACCTGAAACCACCTACCCAAGCTGATGTCACCAAACTCTGCCCTTAACACCACACAAGAGACTTAAGAATGTTTTTGACACCAGTGGCATCCCTCACAGGTGTAGGCAAGGTTCTTTTGCTGTTCTTGTTTCCCAGAGCAGTGTTTGCTTGATGGCAGACTGGAACTACAGCAATAGATTACATAGAAACATAGAAGCATATAATTTGACAGCAGATAAGGATTGCTTGGCTCACCCAGTCTGCCGATTCCTCCCTACCTACACCATTACCGCAGACTGTACCCATGGATTATGGCAGAAACAGTCTCTGTGCTGGATATATCTTCTACCAGGAAGGTTCAGATATCATCTTTCTGCTTGATGTTAGTAGTTTATTTATTTATTTATTTATTCAATCTCGGATTAAAATACATTTGAGTGCAAGGCACTCATTTATAAAGGTTCCACATCAGTGGGGAGGGGTGAACAAACATACAGAGGTGGTAATACAAAGACCAGGTTTAAAAAACAGTGAAGTACATACTTTAATTATCTAGAATTAATAACTTTAGTAGTGGAGAAGAAAGGAGCGGGGGAGGGTTAAGAAGAGGGAAGAAGAGGGGTAAGCAGCCAGAAGGCCTTGTCACCGTCCTAATGTCACTGCAGAGCAGCTCTGCTTTGAAAGGGAGGGGAGACCTGAAAATGTCAACCTTATTGCAATTTATAAATGGATTACAGGAATATTGCAATGCATGTACTTAATTAATTTATTAGATTTTGGTAACTGGGTAGGCTTACTGAAACAAACCACTCTTTTTTCAGCAGTGACCCAAAATTAGTTACATGGAATACATAGCTAGTATGCATACAGATACTAATTACATACAGTGTGTAAGTACATGACAAAAATACATTGAACACAATGGATTTACATTACAAAAGAAGACTTGTGTAACAGGTCCAGTTATGGATGCAGACAAGTGCTCTGGGCACACAGTACTATAAGAACATGGACACTATTCAAAGACAAGTTCAATGAGTCAGTTTAACAGATTAGCTAGCTGAAGCAGGCATAGGGTCTGCTAACAAACAGACACTCCTTCTTGGTGGATTTAAAGGATGCAAGGGTCAGGCATTCCATCACCTTTTTATGTTTGCTTGCACGCTTGCGCAAGAAACATCTTGGGACAGTATGACTTTTTGGAGGTGTGTGACTGTCTTGTCCAATGCAGTTCTTGATGTAGTAGGTGCATCCCTTATGCACCAATGGATGTGCGAGCTGTCTATGACAGCAGTTTGGCAGCAGTGATCATCACTTGAAAGAAAAGCTCCACTGGAATTAGCGATCATAATGTGTCACTATTTAACATATTTACATTACCCTTTTCTCTGGTCCTCTTCCACATCTGTAGTTAACATATTTACATCCAACTTCTCTCCGGCCATCCTCAACGTCTGTGACATTAAAACAAATGCCTTGGTTTGTCTCTTGTAATCAGACAAAACAAAACCTTTTTTTTCACAGTCCCTATGAAAGTCGACGTTAAGGGGACCAAATCCTCCTGTCAGCATGCCCCCTCCCAACTTCATTTGCTGATGGGGAAGCCCAAACCCCATTGACATAATGTCCCTCCCGTTAGTAGTGTGCCAGGAGGGTGCCCAATCCCTCTTGGCTCATGCACCCCCCAAAGGCAGACACATTTTATGTGCTGACTGGGTGCCCAATCCTCACTGGCTCCAGGCCCCCCCCCCAAAAAAAAACACTCAGGTGGCATGCTGGGAGCCCACCTCAGCATGCCAGTTGTCCCTGTAAAGGAAAAAACCATCACACAATATATTTATTTTTGTTTTTTCCCTGTAAAAACAGAAAATGGTCCTTCATTGTTTCCGGTGCCCCCTTCCCCAACCCACACCCACCTTATGTGCACCCCACCTCCCTCACCCCATACTTACTCCGCAGCCTACCGCGATGATCTTTGGTGGAGCGGGATCACGTCTGCACGCTTCAAAGCTGACTGCGAACTGAAGAAATGCCGGTAAGCTGTAAAATGGTATAAATGTTTTTTTTTTTAACTTAGGTGGATATCTCGGACATTTTTGTGAACTTTGACACCAAATTTTCAACATGGGGTTCTTGGAATCCAACCTCATGAATTCAGTCACTGTCATGTGGTTATTTAGTCCCAAAAGGTGATTTCACAGTCACTGCGCGGAATCACCTTTCAGGACCAATTAATGAAATGACAGTGTCACTGTTCATGAGGTGGGCTCCCAAAAAGCCTATGTTGCACATTTGGTGAAAAAATTCCAAAAAATTACTGTGTTACGAGCATGCATTCTACAGTTTTCATGCACACTCATAACTTCGAGAATTTGTAATTTTTTCGCTCCAGATTTTCAACATTGGCATTTCATCACACCTCCTTATGAACAGTACAGCTGTCATTTTTCACATCCTGGCTGAAATGTGTTTTCGCACATCCGGTGCACAATGGCGCAGTTGCTGTGAGAAATCAATGTTTGGGACAGATTAAGAAAATCACAGTGACGCTGTTCATGAGCAGAGGTCCCAAAATACCTGTGTTGAAAATTTGGTGACAAAATTCCATAAGATGTGTATGTTACGAGCCTGCATTGTGAAATTTCCATGCACACTCATAACTTCAAGAATCTGTAATATTTTCACTCCAGATTTTCAACACTGTCATTTTTGCACACCTCCTTATGAACAGTGTAGCTGTCATTTTTCACATCTTGCGGAAAATGTGTTTTCGCACATCTGGCGCACCATGGGGCGGTCGCCGGGGGAAAATCAATGTTCAGGACAGATTAAGAAAATCATAGTGACACTGCTCATTAGCAGAGGTCACAAAATGCCTAAGCTGAAAATTTGGTAAAAGAATTCCACAAAATGACTGTGTTATGAGCGTGTGATGAGCAGCTTCCACATATGCTCATAAGTGTGAGAATTTATAATATTTGCACTCCACATTTTCAGCATTGCCATCTCTTCACACCTCCCTATGAATGCTACAGCTGTCATTTTTCACATCCTGCCTGAACTGTGTTTTCACACATCTGGCGCAGAATGGTGCGGTCACTGTGGGAAATCAACGTTCGGGACAGATTAACAAAATCACAGTGCCACTGTTCATGAGCAGTGGTCCCAAATGCTTTCATGAGGTGGGGGTCACAAAAAGGCCATGTTAAAAATTTGTAGTGCAAATACCAACAAATGCCCGGGGTGTTAGGGTTTCTAACCATAATGTCCCACCCTGTACAGACTGGCATGCCTGTCCATCTCTTCAGAGTGGGGTGGGGTTGGTATCACTTCAGTACTTCACTGCCATTCTTATGCTGCATCTGCCTAACTCATGCACTTCCAATGCTAATACCAGCAAGCAAACATTCAGCATTGACAAATGCTTGTTATTTTATTGAACTCTAGGATTACATTACCTTTGAGCAAATAACAGCTCATTTACAAAGGTTCCATGTCGTAGTGAAGGATATCAAACAAACAAAGGACAACACAGTAAAAATGGTAAAAAATAAAACCAAGAAGGAGGAAATATAACAATATCATAGAATCAAGGATGAGGTACAACTGTAACCCCTAGATGGCGCTATCCCAGGGGCTACTACCCATGCCTGATTTGCCACTAACAGGTTGAGGGGCCTGGATCCAATGGCGGGTGCCTCCACCCAGAGGTCAGGGTTTGCAATAGTTAAACTAACTTGGTCACAGCCCTCTGGGACACTGCAACCCCTTTCTTCCCACTAGTGGCCCACACAATATATCAGAATTACCTTCACAGTATACACTTACCCCAGGTCTGGTTCCGCACTGGGACCTCCTGTGAAATGAGATACAGTGCAACAATCACAGTACGGTACTTTAACATAGACAAATACCCAGGCAGTATAACTTTGCTGAAACAAGCAGCTCTGATTTATTTAGGGGATATAACAAGGACAGGGGAAATCAGGTTAATTAGCTTATCACTCTAATAATCTACCATGGCTCTGTGCACAGGCCTATCCTCTATCAGTTACTGTCCCTGGGTACAAGCCCTAGTGGCTAGTCCAAACCGTGGCAGCTGGTAGGGGCCCTTTCACACAGAGAAAAGGAGAATTAAACAGTCAGCAGTACAGTAATTCCATTTGATTTAATGTGGCAATTCAACAGGGAGCGACCTTGAATTAGTACTCACAACCTCCAATAAGATAGGGTCCTTCAATGTCAGCAGGGCTCACTTGAGGTACACAAACCTCTTCACACATCCATATAAAAGAAAGCACTATACCAGGCAGGCTGCATCTGTATCCCGATCGCAACTACTGCACAATACCCGGAGAACACACAGCAGATTCAGTTCCTGACAGACAGAGTGCAATTTTCAGCAATTCCTCCAGTCTTCTACAGGGTGAGCCTGGTTTCTACTCTTCAGAGATCCTTTGATTCTTTTCACAGGACTGATTCAGTCCTAACAAGCTGTTACACAAGCTGCAGACCGGAACTCTGGGCCTTACACACGTTTTTGACTAAAACTGCACAACTGAAAAGCACAGGGCTCCTTCCTTCTTCACTGCCAAAGCTCAACTGAAACTCCAACCGACAAAACCGGCACTTCCTTTGAGTTCCTCCCAGTTCTTGACTGGATTGGCTGTCACTCACAATAGACTGCTGCTGTTGGTCCAAAAGGCACTGAAGTCTAAACTACATCTCCCAGAGTCACTGCCCATACAATCCTCTTGTGGCTGGCTCAGATTATGAGTCCAAGTTCTGATTCGTCCAAGGCACCATTTTAGAGCTAGCTACCCCACACTGATTGGTCCAGTTCAGCAGTTCAAAACTAGAATGGGGAACTAGCAGACACAGTTCTGACTGCAAAGAAAGCAGGTTAGACAAACTGTAATTTCATTATTACTCTAAATAATTTCTGGCAAACAGTTACATCTTTCAGATAGGTTCCTCTGCACCCTAGTGACTGCAAAATGAAGTGAATTGGCAGCAGCTCGAGTGGTACTCAGAGAAGCACACAGTCCCCCATACAACTAATTATGTCTGCAAGCAGACAGCTCTTAAAGAGACAGTACCAGAGGCTCTAAACACTCACTGATAAATGGCTTAAATGCCAAACACCATCTCAGGCTTGGAGCATTCAAGCAAGCTCCTGGAAGTCTTGGGAACCCCATTTGCAGGGGGTTACACCCTTCCTGGTTTGGGAAAGCTTGACGTCCAGGCCAAGCAAGTACCCATAAGTTTCAACTGCAACCATATACATTTGCATTAGGCTCGCACATGTAATCATCAGTCAATATATCATTTTACCAAGAACACATTTCTGAAACATTGCAGTACGTCACTCTTTACACAGTATTACATAACATTGTACCATAACTCAAGTTATTACCTCTTGTACATGAAACCTGAAGAGAGGGGCCCTTCCTATCAGTTACCTTGGGTCTGGATGGGGCAAGGGCACCATACTTAGAGGGCAACACAAGTAACTTGGAGTTAGCACTGATGCTCAGTTTGGGCAATGAGCTCGGGACACATACACCCTTTATGGACAACATTGAGAGGCAATCACGAGGTGCACCACAGGCTTTACAGCTCGACCAGTCTTTCTAGGGGAACTGTTATAGTCTCTGCACTCTGAGCCTCATTTTCAGCATTGTCCTCACTTGTCAGGGAGTCTCCATGGGGTAGAGAGGCTAGAACTTGGGGCACTTTCAGCTCCAGGAGTTACAGTTTCTGAGTCCACAACATTTGGCTCACATGGAGAGCTTTGGACACTGGCAGTGGACTGTCAGGGCACTCAAAATACTCTTCTTGTTCGTGTATCACCAGTCTGCCCCAATCTATCATTTTCCTCCTCTGAAAGCTCAAACAGTTCAACCATGCACAATGATTTCATTTCATCTGATCTGATGCTTTGCACTTCACTTTCTGGGAGCATTGGCTCCAGGGATGAAGCTGGGGGCTTAGACAGTCCAGAAGGCCCAGCTTTGTCTCCAGTATTGACTAGGGATTGCCCTGAAACAATTGACTCAGTTCGTAAGAAGGATAGTATTCAAAGTCACTCTCACTTTCTTCCGATATGGACTGACAGTCATGCTCAACTGGGACTTGTGGAGGGAACACTTTAACTTTGCTTCTGTAGGTGCAGACTTTCTTGATCTTTTCTTAGCAGCAGCTCTAGTCACTGGTCCAGAGGGGCATCTTCTAGGGGCTCAGACTCAATTAAGATTTGTCCAATGGGCAGTAAATGATTTCTATGCATTGTTTTACATCTTTTAATTATTCTCAGGCCTTACTTTGTACACTGGCAGATCATCTAGTTTGCCACTACAATGTGAGGGAGATGGTGCTCATCTGTGAAATCTTGTGCTTGCCATGCAGTCCCAGATTTCTTAGCAATACCCGATCTCCTCCTGGAGTTCCTGTGCTTTCACCTTTTTATCATACTCTTTCTTTGTTGGCAGATTTCTTTGGCAGCCATGGTTTGAGCCAGTTGGTACGCATGAGTTAGCTGGGCCTTTAACTTTTGCACATACTGTAAATAGTTGTCAGCTTGAACCCCATCAGGAGAGACCCCAAACACACATCTACTGGTAGTCGAGCTTCTTCCAAACATCAGGCGTAGGGGAGAATCCAGTGGCATCACTTTTGGTGCAGTTATAAGCATGTACCAGGGTGCTAATTTGTTGGCTCCATCTAGGCTTGTCCTTTGGGTGCAGGGTGCCTAGCATATCTAGCAAAGTGCGGTTGAAACGTTCAGGCTGTGGGTCCCCCTTGGGGTGGTAAGGAGTGGTTCTGGACTTTCTCACTCCCCACAGAGAAAGCATCTCTTTGATCAGACGACTCTCAAAATCTCTCCCTTGATCAGAATGGATTCTTTGTGGAGCCCCATAGTGAACAAAAAAGTTTTCTACAAGTACTTTGGCCACAGTGGATGCTTTCTGGTCTTTGTGGGAAAGCTTGGGCATATCTCGTGAAATGGTCAGTGACCACCAGCACATTACTGATATTTCTTTGATCTGACTCAAACTTAGAAAAATACACGACCAGCTCCATGGGTGCACTGGTGGTTATGTTAACAAGGGGCAGCCTCTGGGAGCAAAAGCTTTCTCTGTAAGCAGCGACTACAAGTTCGAATGTGTTGCTCCACATCAGCCCCCATCTTAGGCCAATAGAATCTGGATCTCACCAAGTCAAGTGTTCTGTCTATACCAAGGTGCCCATGTGTGGTGTGCAAGGACCTCAATACTGAGTCTCGAAAGGCAGGGCAGCACTAGTTGTTGTTTGTCTACTTGTCCCCTCTGTCTACTGTTTCTCTGTATAACAGTTTATTGATCAGTTTCAATTTAGGACCTTCTTTGTATAACAGTGCAGTTCTCAAATCAGTGGAGCGTAATTTGGACACATCTTTTCCTGCATAGAGGGCTTCTAAAGCTGCTTTGATCATGGGATCGCGGGACTGAGCCCGCGAATACTGTCATTGTCCAGCTGAGGCAGTGCACCAATGTCTATTGCAGAAAAGGTGGCAATAAGCGGCAGGTATGCAATTCTCAGAGGCTCCCAAGCAATCCACCATGCAGTCCACTGCGTCGTGGACATTTGTTCCTCCCTGTCAAACTTCCAGCAGAGTGCCCGAATGTCAGGTTCTGCCAATCGGACCCAATCATTCTGGGAAACAGGCCTCCGGGAGAGAGCATCAGCATCTATGTGGTTCAGACCTGCTCGGTATTCGAGAGCATAGTCATATGTAGATAATGCAGAAAGCACCTATGGCCAGTGGCATCCAACTAGCTGAGGTCTGCACATAGGTCAAAGGATTATTGTCAGTTTTACTAGTATTTTAGCCCCATACAAGTACTCATGGAATTGGTCAACAATAGCCCACTTCAAAGCTAGGAACTCTAACTTATGTACATGATAGTTCTTTCGGATGGGGTCAGGCTTCTACTGGCAAAGGCCACTGGTCTCAGGCCATTCTCGTGCTTTTGGTACAACACAGCGCCCAACCCTTGCAAGCTAGCATCAGTGTGCAGGACGTAGGTTTTCTTGGATCGCATAGGCCAGCACTGGAGCATGGGTAAGTTGATATATGATCTCATGAAAAGCAGTCTCACAATCAGAGGTCCAGCGGCCCCAAATACTTCACTGGATGAAAATACACTCTTTCAGTCTTGAGGGACGCTGACTTTTGGTATTTTTTGTGGGTTGGGGGATACCCTTGAGTAAGGTTAAGTAAAGGGCGGACCACTCTTGAATAGTCCTTGATGAGCTCGATAATAACCACAGAATCCCAGGAATCTTTGCAGTTCTTTTAGATTTTGGGCTGTGGCCAGGTGGTCAAGGCCTCAACTTTACTTGGGTCAGGTCTCTATTCCTCGTGGATACTATATGTCCCACATACTTTACTGATGTTTGAAAGAATTGACATTATCAATGGACAGTTTAAGGCCAAAGTCCTCCAGTCGGTCCAATACCTTAAATAATCTGCTCTCATGTTCCTCCAGTGAGCTGCCAAACACAATAACATCATCTAGGTATACCAGGCACTCTAGTAAGTTCATGTCCCCACTGCACGCTCCATCAATCGTTGAAAAGTGGCTGGGGCACCTGAAATCCCATGAGGCATCCTCATGAATTCATAGAAATAGCCGGACAGATAAAGGCCGTCTTCTCACGGTCCTCTGGGGCCATCGGGATCTGGTAGTACCCATCAGGAGATCCAGCACAGAGAACCACTTGCTCCCGCTTAGGCAGTCCAAAGCATCCTGAATCGCGGGGCATTGTGTACTGATCAGGGATGGTCCACGGTTTAAGGTGCGATAATCCACACACATCCTTACTGTTCCATTCTTTTCCTCACTACCACAATGGGGAAGCATAAGGGCTTCTGGATTCTTGTATTACACCAGCATGTATCTCTTGCAGATGCCGTCTCCATCATCTATGTCAGCAGGTGCGGGCGTCGAGACCTCTCACGAAATGGTCTTCTCATGCAGCGATATTGTGCTCAGCTCCTTGCACGCATCCTCACATCCCATTCCTTAAAGAAAACACCTGGTCTCTCTGGGCAAGCTTCACTGATCCTCACTTTCCATTCAGCTGGCAGCGGGAGTCGCGAAATCAAACAAGTCAGGCGTTACTCTGTCATTCTTCCTTGAACTCTTGCTGCTGGTAGCACTGCAGTGTTCTGCACAATGCACATTAGCCAGGATGCAACCTCTGTTTACTCGAATGTCTCTTTCAGACACATTATGAACTTGGACCATTACCCTTCTGGCATAAGCATGGGCTCTAGCGGGCAAAATACTAGGCTTGACCAGCAGTCCCTCTGGCAATTTTCCATCGCTTGGTGCATCCAACATTAATATTTTATTCTTAACATCCTTTCAATCGGACCTCTCCTGTAAGGTACACTGGGCATTTGGGCCAGGATCAGAGACTCAGGATCCTTCTTCCATACAATTCCGACCGGTTCCTCTGGTTCTGTTTTTCAGCATCTCTCTGTGCCTCATAGGCCTTCTTAATTAAAGCGAACTCTTAAAGCTCTACTAGTCTTTGACCCCTGTTTTTCATAACACAACTGTGCCAGCCTTCCAACATATGAGCATTTGTTCCAATCAACAAAGGACACCATCATACAGTCCAGTGGGGGACACACTAAGGCTAGGGTCTCTACTTGTTCGGCCACTCCAGCCACGGAGGTGGGGAAAGACAGCCAAATTCGGATATACCCGGAATAGGGGTAGGCCTTCTACTTTAACCCCCTATACATGCAGTCCTTCTAATGGTTGTAAGGGTATGTCTGACAAATGCTTCTGATACCAATCCTGGAACATAATTGTCACTTGGGAGCCACTGTCTAATACAGCTCTTGTAGACACTCCATTCACCTTTACAGTGGTCTCCATGGAGGGACCCACTATTCTGGACCAGTCTGGAGAGGCGGTAGTGGGGCCTGGGCAACTGACCTTGCCACAAAAGGACGTGAATTAGCATTTTGGTGCCCTCACTGGGATCATGTCGCACCTCTTAACCACTGATTTCTTCTCCGAAGCTCTCCTTGTAGCCTATATGCAACTTTGTCAGTGTCTTTGGGACTGGTATTCCTTTCATGTGCCCATCTTTCCCACAATTATAGCAAAACATACTTTCTGGAGTTTGAGCTGGCCGAGCGCCACACTGGGAGCCAGGGCGTGGGGTATTACTAACTGGAAACCTGGGTGCCATCTCTGTCTGCGGCGTGATAAGCATTTGGAGACATCTCATCAGTTTCTCCACTTCCATGGTCAAGGAATTGAGTTTGGAGCTGTTATCAGCAGGAGATACATGGGTGGGTACCCACCCCATAGCAGATGCAGTCGGATATAGGTCAGGCCCGTACTTGCAGGCGTGGCCTTCATAAAGGGACTGTTTTTGAATTCGGATCTCTCTCAACAGTTCGCCCCATTGTGGCATATCTTCTTCCTTGTCAGAGCACTCATTGACTGTCAACCTCTGCCCTGAACTTCACTTGATGGGTCACCCTCAGTCACCGGGTCGTAGCCACAGCTGTTGGTGCAGGTACCTCCCGAGGTCGCCTTTTCTCAACTCCTCGAATTTCTCTCATTAACTCATCATAGGAGGGTGGGGATTCCAGTTGATTTGCCAGCGTAACTGAAGCAACAGCAGTTCTGAGAAGGGGACAGACTTAGATTCTGTCCAGTCTGGTTCGGTCCAGTTCAATCGCTGGCAAACTACCCTTTCTGAGGCATTCTTGCAACAATTTTTCCAGCCGAGAGATATACAGACAACAACTCCCTTGGTACTGTTGTGCATTTCTTACTCTCCACCATAGGTCCTCATCAGAATCTGGGCTCCCATACACATTCTCCAAGGCCTCAAGATAGGCCTGTGCAGTCGCTCAGGGTTACTGGCCCGCTTAGCACGGATGGTAGCCAGGCAGGACCTCGGAGGTCTCACTAACCCTCTTTAGCCGCCTTCCAAGCATTGCCATTCTAGCACTTGGGGGCAACATAGTCTATCCAGGTCTCCCAGTCATCCTCCCTTGGGGTGGGAGGGTGCCAGAGAAGATCCTCAACCTCGTAAGAGTCGTGACTAATGGCAGGTGCAGAAATAGGAGTCTGCATTGGTTCAGCCACCATTACGGGCACTGGAGCAGGAGAGGGTGTTGGGGAGGAACACCCAGGTGGCAAGAATAGTTTCTTCAAGTCCTCCACAGTTTTCCCTCTCCCAGCAACCATTCAGCAAATTTCTCCTCAAAGTTTCAGATAGTGGTGGGGCTGATTCCCCGGTCTTTACTGTCCTTAGTTATCACTCTCCAAGCAGTGAGGGTTCCTCTGGGGTAATGGTCTGTGGCACTTTGGAGCTATCTATGGGATCCTTAAACTCTACTAGGGCCAGGAAAGTGTGGGTGAGCAGATTAGCATGCCGACCCACCACCACAGGGTTTTGTAAACCTTCCACCTTGGAAGTACTCCTGCACAGTGTCCGTATTGATACCAGGGGATGTCCAGGATAAGCATAGCATTTTGGGGTCGATCTCCTCCCCAGTACACCACCCACCAGCGGTGCACAGCCACTTCTGTCGGGTACCCATTTTTTCTTAACAGTGGTTCGAATATGGCCACTAGAGGACACACAATCCCAGCGGTGAGCCTCCAAGATGTAACCCCTAGATTGCGCTATCCCAGGGCTACTACCCCGCCTGATTTGCCACTAACAGGTTGAGGGCCTGGATCCAATGGCGGGTGCCTCCACCCAGAGGTCAGGGTTTGCAATAGTTAAACTAACTTGGTCACAGCCCTCTGGGACACTGCAACCCCCTTTCTTCCCACTAGTGGCCCACACAATATATCAGAATTACCTTCACAGTATACACTTACCCCAGGTCTGGTTCCGCACTGGGACCTCCTGTGAAATGAGATACAGTGCAACAATCACAGTACAGTACTTTAACATAGACAAATACCTCAGGCAGTATAACTTTGCTGAAACAAGCAGCTCTGATTTATTTAGGGGATATAACAAGGACAGGAAATCAGGTTAATTAGCTTATCACTCTAATAATCTACCTGGCTCTGTGCACAGGCCTATCCCTATCAGTTACTGTCCTGGGTACACAAGCCTAGTGGCTAGTCCAAACGTGGCAGCTGGTAGGGGCCCTTTCACACAGAGAAAAGGAGAATTAAACAGTCAGCAGTACAGTAATTCCATTTGGATTTAATGTGGCAATTCAACAGGGAGCGACCCTGAATTAGTACTCACAACCTCCAAATAAGATAGGGTCCTTCAATGTCAGCAGGGCTCACTTGAGGTACACAAACCTCTTCACACATCCATATAAAAGAAAGCGTTATACCAGGCAGGCTGCATCTGTATCCTGATCGCAATTACTGCACAATACCCGGGAGAACACACAGCAGATTCAGTTCCTGACAGACAGAGTGCAATTTTCAGCAATTCCTCAGTCTTCTACAGGGTGAGCCTGGTTTCTACTCTTCAGAGATCCTTTGATTCTTTTCACAGGGCAGATTCAGTCCTAACAAGCTGTTACACAAGCTGCAGACCGAACTCTGGGCCTTACACGTTTTTGACTAAAACTGCACACTGAAAAGCACAGGGCTCTTCCTTCTTCACTGCCAAAGCTCAACTGAAACTCCAACCGACAAACCGGGCACTTCCTTGAGTTCCTCCCAGTTCTTGACTGGATTGGCTGTCACTCACAATAGACTGCTGCTGTTGGTCCAAAAGGCACTGAAGTCTAAACTACATCTCCCAGAGTCACTGCCCTTGCAATCCTCTCTGTGGCTGGCTCAGATTATGAGTCCAAGTTCTGATTCGGTCCAAGGCACCATTTTAGAGCTAGCTTACCCCACACTGATTGGTCCAGTTCAGCAGTTCAAAACTAGAATGGGGAACTAGCAGACACAGTTCTGACTGCAAAGAAAGCAGGTTAGACAAACTGTAATTTCATTATTACTCTAAATAATTTCTGGCAAACAGTTACATCTTTCAGATAGGTTCCCCCTTGCACTCCTAGTGACTGCAAAAATGAAGTGAATTGGCAGCAGCTCGAGTGGTACTCAGAGAAGCACACAGTCCCCCCATACAAACTAATTATGTCTGCAAGCAGACAGCTCTTAAAGAGACAGTACCAGAGGCTCTAAAAACACTCACTGATAAATGGCTTAAATGCCAAACACCACTCAGGCTTGGAGCATTCAAGCAAGCTCCTGGAAGTCTTTTGGGAACCCCCATTTGCAGGGGGGTTACACAACTATGACTAGAAACTCTACAGAGTACTAAGGTGAACTGTTTGGAAAAGCACAAGCAATATGAGGTCAGTGTGGGGTAGACCCAGGAGGAGTAGGCAGGCTGGCAGGCTATTATCCTTGTAGGAGGAGGGACAGAGAAGTGCTAAGAGACGTAGAGAAGTGTCAGTGTAGGAACGGGTTTGTGTGGTATGGGTGGGGGGAGAGGTGGGGGAGTAGAAGGAAGGGGTTGGGAATTACAAACGGGGGAATCTAGTGGCAATTGAATAGTTATGGATAAGCAGTGCATTCCTTAACTGGGAGATTGTTCCATGGCCTAGGTGCAGTAGCCACAAAGGATTGCTGACCAGTAGCAGAGAAAGCCCTTGGTATGGTAGCTAGTTTCTGTCCAGTGAATCCATAAGTCCTTTTTAACAGTTTAAAGTCCATGATGTCAGCCAGATTTTTTGGACGGAGTAAATGAGTTTGTGTGCTACAGTAAGCACAGGGAGATGAAATCTCCTCTCTGGTGGGGGACCCAATTTAGTGTGGCAAGAGCCCTGTAGTGATGTTCATGGCTGCAGACCCTGACAGAAAAACATGCTATTTGACAGTAGGCAGACATCAGTTTGGAAAGTTCAGACTCCTTGAGAGATGACAGTAGTAGTGCTCCATAGGTAACATCAGGTAGAAGGATGCTGTTGGTGACTGTGAGCTTGACCTCCTTTGTTAAGTAAGGATACAGATTATACAGCAGATCCAGTTTCTGGCTTAGTATTTTGACAACTAACTTGAAATAAGGCCTGATGGAGAGCTCTTGGTTAGAGATGCAGTGAAGTAAAATTCCACCCGCGAAGTGGGCACTTCGTAATATTTCACCACCATGCAAAGTGCCCATTGTAAAGCCTACTTCACCACTTTGCATTGTAATTATGACTTTGCATTGTTTTCTCTGTCTTAATTCACTTTAAGGTGGAGTGAGTAGTCTATTGGCAGCCCACACTCATCACATGGCTTACTGTAGTGTAGTGTCACATGCTTCAGCTAATGATAATAAACTGTACAGGAATGCGAATACCTATGGCTGTGCTTCCCTGATCTGTACCACACAAAACTACCAGATTTAAAAACTCTTGTCAATGAGTACACTGGTGAAGCTGAGACCCGAGAGATACTATGAAAACAGGCTTACATGCAACTAGCTACAAAAAAACTTAGCTTTGTGATTCATGATGTGATCGTGAATTGTGACCATGAAGATGAAGAACGTGATTTGTCAGTGTTAATAAACTGTATGGGAAAGTGAATGCCTACGGCTGTACCTCCCTGACCTGTATCACACAAAACTACCAGATTTAAAAACTCTTATCAATGAGTACAATGGTGAAGCTAGGACCTGAGAGATACTACAAAACAAGCAACATGGTTGCACAGCAGGAAGGTCATGTAAGATGAACCTAATAGATTTCTTTGACTGGGTGACCAAAGTAGTAGACCAGGGAGGGGCTGTGGATATGGTCTACCTAGATTTTAGCAGGGCATTTGACACAGTCTCACACAAAAGATTAATATACCAGTTAGCCAGCCTTGGAGTGGGTCCCAAGATGGTAGCCTGGATAAAAAACTGGCTGGACAGGACGCAGAGGGTAATAGTAAGCGGAGTCCACAGTGAAAGAAAGTAGGGTAACTAGCGGGGTACCGCAGGGTTCGGTACTTGGACCGGTCCTCTTTAATGTCTTTATAAGTGACATTGGAGAGCACCTGGAAGGAAAACTATGTCTCTTTGAGATGACACAAAGATCTGCAACAGGGTTGATACACAAGATGGGGTGGAAAGGATGAAAAGGGACTTGGTAAGGCTGGAAGAATGGTCAAATATATGGCAGCTCAGATTCAATGCAAAGAAGTTCAAGGTAATGCATCTGGGTAACAAAAACCCAGGGAAAGAGTACACAGTGGGGGGAGGGTAAGATAATAACAACAACAAAAATCAAAATAGTTCTAGGAGTAATTATATCAGATGATCTAAAGGTGGGCAAGCAATGTGAGAAGGCAGTAAGGAGGGCTGGGGGGATACTGGGATGCATAGGGAGAGGCATCAACAGTAGAAAACAGGAAGTTATTATCACTCTGTACAGACAGTTGGTGAGACCCCATCTGGAGTACTGTGTGCAATTCTGGAGACCCCATCTCCGCAAAGACATAGACAGAGTGGAGGCTGTTCAGAGAAGGGCAACCAAAATGGTGCAGGGACTACACCAGCAGACATATGAGGAGAGACTAAAGCACCATGGTTCTGATAATGGGAGACTTCAACATGCCAGATACAGATTGGTCAATACCAGCAGGAACATATGCCACAACTAGACACATGGTGGATTCCCAGCAGGGGAAGGGCCTCAAACAACTGGTACAACAACCCACAAGAGACAGGGCTATCCTAGATCTAGTACTGCCTAAAAGGGAAAGGATCACAGATCTCCAGGTAGAAGGTCACCTGGGGGCCAGTGACCATCACATGGTATGGTTCAATTTGGCCACTAGAACTAAATCATCCCATTCCAAGGTGAAAATATGGGACTTCAGAGGAGCCGACTTTGATAAGATGGCCAACAGAGTTAAGTTAGCCTTGGCAATAAGAAATACAGGTGAGGGGGTATGGGCAAAGTGGGCAAGGATTAAGGATGCAATACTGGAAGCAACATCCCATTGTGTTAGAGAGAAAAGGAAGTGCAAAAGAAGAAGGAATTCACTTTGGTTCTCAAAAACAGTAGCAGAAAAGGTCAAAGCCAAAAGGCAGGCCTTCAGGAAAAATAAGGGAAAGCAGGGGGATGAAGATAGGAAGGCATCCCAAACTTCCCTAAGGGAACCAGGGAAGGCAGTAAGGCAGGCAAAAGCCCAAACCGAGGAAACACTAACATGGACAGTAAAAGAAGGGGACAAAGACTTTCTATAGATATATTAGTGAAAGAAGAAAGTCCAGAGGGGGTATTGCTAAGATCAAAGGGGATAAGGGGGTGTATGAGGAGGAGGACCATGGAAAGGCATCTATCCTAAATAGATACTTCTGCTCAGTTTTTACTGAGGAGAAGGTAGGGCAGGGCCCACAGCTCAGCACCATGGACACGGGGGCAGGGAGGTGTGCACTAGTCCCTTCACAAAAGAAAGGGTCCTACAAGAGCTTGATAAGCTCAGGGTGGACAAGGCAACGGGACCTGATGGCATACATCCCAGGGTACTAAAGGAGCTAAGGGTGGAACTAGCAGAGCCATTGGCAGAACTGTTTAGTGAGTCTCTGAGCACAGGAGAGGTCCAAGAAGACTGGAGAAGGCCTCATGTGATCCCGCTCCACAAGAGTGGTATCAGGGAGGAGGCAGAGACATACAGACCAGTCAGTCTTACCTCAGTAGTGGACAAGATTATGGAGGCACTCTTTAAGGAGAGGATAGTGCAACACCTGGAATCCATAGGAGCACAGGATCCAAGACAACATGGGTTTACAACAGGATGGTCCTGTCAAACTAATCTCATAGATTTCTTTGACTGGGTAACCAGAGTGGTGGACCAAGGGGGAGCAGTTGATGTCGCCTACCTTGACTTCAGCAAAGCTTTCAATACTGTTCCACAAAGAAGATTGATTAATAAGCTGGGTAGGCTCAGGGTGGGTCAGAAGTCAGGTCAACTGGGTGGCAAACTGGTTGACGGGCAAAAAACAGAGTGTGGTGGTAAATGGTATTCAGTCAGAAGAGATGCAAGTCACAAGTGTGGTACCTCAGGGATCAATCCTGGGGTCAGTCCTCTTCAATATTTTCATCAGTGACATTACAGATAGACTGGTGGGTAAGGTTTGTCTGTTTGCAGATGACACCAAGATCTGCAACAGAGTATATGATCCAGATGGGGTGGGCAGAATGAGAAGAGATCTGGATAAACTGGCAAAATGGTCAGAAGAGTGGCAACTGGGGTTTAACGCAGAGAAGTGCAAGATCATGCACATTGGGAAGAGAAACCCTGAAGCCACATATAGGTTGGGAGGGGAGTTGCTGACAGTCACAAGGGAAGAAAGAAACTTGAGCATCATCATCACAGATGACCTGAAATCATCCAAGCAGACCACTAAAGCAGTAGGTAAGGCTAGGGGGATGTTGGGGTGTATTAGTAGGGGTATCACAAGTTGTAAGAGGGAGGTAATAATCTCTCTTTACAAGACACTGGTTAGGCCCCATCTGGAGTACTGCGTGCAGTATTGGAGGCCACACCTTCACAAGGACATTAACAAAATGGAGGCAGTTCAGAGAAGGGTAACCAAAATCGTACAGGGACTGCATCAGAAAACATATGAGGACAGAGTAACAGAGCTCAATATGTATACCCTAGAGCAAAGGAGGGAGAGAGGTGATATGATTGAAACAATCAAACACCGTAAGGGCATTAACAAGGTGAAAGAGTCTAACAGGTTTCAGTATAAGAAAAATAGCAGGACAAGAGAACACAGCATGAGATTAGAGGGAGGCCGATTAAGGGGTAATGTGACAAAGTTCTTTTTCATAGAAAGAGTGGTGGATGCATGGAACGGCCTACCTCAGGAAGTGGTGGATATGAATACAGTGCAGGGCTTCAAACAGGCATGGGATAGGCATAAGGGAGCAATACAGATGAGTATGAATAGATAGGCCTTTGACAGAGTAAAGGCCTATTTCATATTCATAAGGTAGAAAAAGAAATAGGCAGACTGGATGGGCCTTGAGGTCCTTATCTGCTGTCAACTTCTATGTTTCTATGAAAAGGACCTGGGATTTGGATCACAGACACATTAAAGGCTTGGAGTCAGTGTAAACGAGCAGCTGGGAAAGCAGCAAGAGTGCTGGCATAAATTGGGAGAGGCTTCACTAGTAGGAAGAGGGAGATGATCATGTCATTATATAAAACACTGGTCAGACCACAGCTAGAGTATGGAGTACAATTCTGGAGGCCCCATTTGCAAGAGGACAAGGATAGGCTGGAAAGGGGGCAGAGAAGGGTGACCAAGATGATCCAGGGGATGCAGGGGAGAACATATGGGGAGAGGCTGGAAGAGCTTGGTCTTTATATGCTGGAAATGAGATGGGAGAGGGGGGACATGGTGGAAACCTTGAAGTATATCAAGGGAATAAACAAGGTTAGGGGGAATAGCATCTTCAAACTGAGCGAAAACCAAACCACCTGAGGGCATGCATATAAGCTGCAGGGGGACAGATTTAATGGGGGATGTGAGGGGGCATTATTTCTCAGAGAGGGTTGTACAAAAATGTAACAGATTGCTGGAGTGGGTGGTGGAGGTGTGCACAGTGGAGAAATTCAAAAGAGCATGGGATAACTACATGGGACTAGGAAGGGAGGGGAGCGAGGGCAGAGGGGTGGGAGGTAAAAGAGAGGTGGGGGGCTATCTCAGGCAGACTCAATGGGCCGAATGGTCTTTTTCTGCCAGCACGATTCTATGATTCTATGATAGTAATGTAATGAAATTTTATTTCGCTGCAAAATTCCAGCAAAGTGGGAATTTCCCGCGAAATATTTTATGAATTACAAGATTTCGCAGAATATTTCATAGGTGCGAAATGAGAATTTTGAATACACATATATTTAAAAAAATGAAATAAAATGTATTCCCCCCTCCTGTCTGGGTCAATATTAAAATAAATCTTTATCCCCACGTCCCTGGTGTCTAGTGGTCCCAGCCCCCATGGCCGATTGCCTAGCCCAATATGAAGAATCCCCACCCCCGCAGGGATTCACTCACCATCCAGAATTAGAAATAAAAATAAAAATAAATGTCCCTGGTGTCTAGTGGTCCCAACCCCCTGGCCGATTGCCAGCCAAATGAAGAATGACCCCACCGAGATTCACGCCCTCCCCCTGCTGTCCATTAGTGCCACTGCCAACATCAGCCATGTAATTAAAAAGAAAAACTTTCCTTGGAGTCTAGTGGCACCCCTACCTTGTCCGGTAGTAACCCCCCATCTAGAATCCCAGCGGGCCACTGGCACAGCCCTCCATTCACCTCCACAGCTGGCAGCCCAACTGAGCACTTTTACAAATGAGCCTGATGAAGCCCTTTCAATGAATGAGCATGTGTACATGTTTATTCATTGAAAGGGCTCAGTCAGACTCATTTGTAAAAGCGCTCAGTTGGGCTGCCGGCTGAGGGGTGAGAGGAGGGCTGTGCCGTGACCCGCTGGGTTCCTAGGATAAAGTGCGTGGTGGGTCTATACCATACAGGGTGGGGGGGGGTCCACTAAACACCAGTGAAAGCTTTTTTAATTACATGACTGATATTGGTGGCGGCATAATGGACAACGGGGATGGTATGAATCTCGGGAGGGGTCATTCTTCATTTGACCAGCGATTTGCTAGGGGGTATGACCATTAGACACCAGGAAAATGTATTTTTATTTCAAATTCTGGATGGGAGATTGGGGTGAATCTCAGCGGGGGGGAATCTTCATACTTGGCCGGCAATCAGCCGGGGGGGAGGGGACCACTAGACACCAGGGATGTAGGGATAAAGATTTATTTTAATGTTGGCCTGGACAGGAGGGGGGAAAACACTTTTTTTTTTTTTTTTTTAATATTATCAAATGAGGAATTTTGTCCACTGGTGGTGAAATGCTGCATTTTACTGGAGGAATTTCGCATTTCACACCTGCAAAATATTTTGCAAAATATGTGGATTACGCAAAAAATTTAATGGGGTGAAACTTACCAATATTAGAAAGTACTTTTTCCACAGAGAGGGTTAGGGACCATAGAGAAGCCTGCCATCTGATGTGATGGCAGCTAAAACAGTCAGGGAATTCAAAAAGGCATGGGACAGTCAGCTTAGTCACCTTAGCAAGAACAGTAGATAACGGGGAATGGGTAGTTATCTCGGGCAGATTAGACGGACTGCATGGTCCCTTCTGCTGGCAAACTCTGATGTTCTTTTTTTTTTTATGCTACCCCCTGCCCCCAGTCTGGCCACTCCTTTGGGCCTCCTAGGCACCCACCTTGGCACCCTATCCCCCAGCCGCCACCTCAAATTGCAGCCAACACCCCCAGGGTAACCTGGCATAACTCTTCACCAGATGGGTTCCTCTCTTCCGAGAAGGAAGGCACCAGTGGGGCGGCCAGTGTACTCTTCAATCAGCCCTGGGTGCTTCAACTGAGGTGGGTATGGCTGGCAATAGGGCTCCTGTGTTGGTAGCGGTCAGAAGCCTTCATCCAGTTGGCCCAGAAGCTTTTTCCTCCCTTTTCCTTCCCCAGTGGTGTAGCGTGCCACAGATGTCTAGGTGCACGCCGACATCTGCCTCACCTCCCAGTCAATGAGCCCAGCATGCTGCTGTGCTCCCAGCCTCTGACAGGAGTCAATAGGCACCAGGCTCCATCCCCATTCTTCTGATGCTCGAGCCTTCTCCCTCCGGCCGGCCCTCTGTTGTACCGGGTCTGTTCCCGAACCCAGGTCACCTGTCTGGCAAGCGGAAATTGAACTGCTGTGCTGATGGGCTGGCCAAATTCTTATGTTCTTATGCCTCCCCAGGAGGTAATTGCAGAACCACGTACATGACAGGTGATTGAAGCCCAGATCCCTTAATTTGGCTCACCAAAAGGTCATGAGTAACAAGGTCAAATGTCTCGGTTAGTTCCATGAGGGCTGCTCCCATGGCCTGTGCAGCACCCATAGCATTCAGCAGCTCAGTCGTGAGACATACAAGGATAGGGTTGGTGCCATGCTGTTTTCTGAAGTTGTGTTGGACGTCAGTTAAAAATGTATGCAATTCTAAAAAAACACTATCTGATTATAGATCAGTCTTTCCTGTATCTAAGCAAGGATGCACAGCAGTAAAATAGGCTTTTAGTGTTCAACCAGATCCTGTCCCCCCCAACCCCTTGTTCACCAGGACAACATTAGCAGTGGGTGAAGTGGCCAAAATTCGTCTCTGCAAAGTGATTCCACAGAGTGTCTGGATCATGGTAATCACAATCACGAGCGGTACTTGGCGATCATAATGAAGGCATTAAAATCCACAGAAACCAATGACTTTGCATTACTCTGCCTCCCCAAACCACTTCTCAAACAATTTAAGGCAAGTAGATTGAAATCAATGTACTTCGCATCTCTTCGCCTTGTTTGAGCTCCAAGGCTAATTTTGCAGTGATTCATGGGATTGCAGGTCACATGGGCTCTAGATTGTTCTGCACAGCCTCAGTTCTGGCCAGTCTGTGTGTAGTGGTAGCTGGAGAAAGTTTGCTCTCAGAGCTCTGCAATTCAAAACCTCTAAAAGCTGTTAAAAAAGCCTTTTTGAATCATTATTTTTGTTCAAAATTTAGTACATCGATTGTAGGAAACCATCCCATGCTCATATCATCAAGTGTTTATTGTTTATTGTTTGTGTGTGGATTTTGAATGTTAATTTAGAGCATTCAGTCTGTATACTGACAGACACTTGAAGTGTACTTTGGAGGAGGGGCGTATCTGTGGTGTAGGTAGATTAACTGGGAGAAAAAGGCAGTCTTTGTGTTTTGGTTATATTTTTCTTGTATGACTGTGTTAATGTACGCACAGTAATATTTTCAGTAATTCTTGCCATTTTTTTGCCGATTGTTGTGGTGCAGCAGTGTATCATTTCAGTTTGTTTAAAAGATTTGGCTATATTACTGAAGTTTTCAATTTGCTATGCATTACTTGTAGTGTGTGTGTGAGTCTGTGTGCGATGCGTGACATCAAATCAGATACCTTTTATTATGCCACAGAGTAACTGCAGCAGTGTGAACCTGCTATCCACGATACCTGCGTGATCTTGTACTGCTTTGTGGTATCTTGGTTTTGGACTGTTATTGCAGTGCATTGCCCCGCTGGCAAAGGTATTCTTTTCCAGATTGGATTGTGAGCACTGGTTAAGGTGTTGTTGCGAGTTTGCATCTGCATCTCTTCTTGATTGTGCAGTGCAATCTTAATCTGTCTGTGCGTTTGCATCTGTTTAGTGTCCAGTCTCCATCTGTAAACCACAGTTGTTTTTTTTTGGCTTCACATCCACCAGCCCAGCCTGAAAGTCCAGAAATCTAAATTTGTTTAGAATTTTCTTGGTGATCCCCCAAAATGCCTCCAAAGAGACATGCAATCAAAGCTGTTTCTGGCCATGGCACTGCTGCCAGTGGCAAGGTTGTCTGTGGGCGTGGTAGTACGCAGAAGTGTATAGCTGATGTCAGTAAAGGGATTTCTCCATCAATGTTTTTTACAGTGCAATCTGTAGCTTCACTCATAGTTGGAGGAGATGATGTACCAGCAGGTGGTGTTAGTGCAGTTTCTGCTGGCATGAGTATTGCTGCCTCAAGTTCCACTTCTAACCAGTTAACCATTTCAAAAAATATAGAGTCTAAAGCTGTGACTGACAGTGTAGATGATGTAATACTCTCCATTAACATCCCCATGGCAGTTGAACATGATTCTGATCCTGGCGACCATATCTCACAATGTCATATTTCTTCAGGCGCTGTTGGGGTCATACCTTTGCCATCCAAAGTGTGGCGTAAAAATATCGGGTGATGATGATGATGATGTTGTGGTCGGAACATGTTCTCCACATGACAGCATCCAAGCTGAAAATGTGGATGTGAATGATGCTGATGAATATTATGATGATGTCAGTGACCCCTGCTGGGAACCAGAGAAAAAGAAAGTCAAGGTGACTGTGTCCGGGTCTGTTGGCGTTAAATCCCCCCTCCTCAAAAAAGTTGTGATTTAGCGGTTCCTGTTGATGATAATGATGATGACCCAGTAATAATCATAGGTAGTCATGGTGGTCAGTTGGAGTCTAAGTGTGTCCAGCCTGAAAAATCATGTAGCACACCCCCCCCATTTCAGGGGTTAAAAAAACAGAGTCCAATAAGCAGCATCAGAGACATGTTAAAGTAGGGGATCACAATCCCTTGTTTGGGATTTTTTTGTCCAAGATGCAAATCATGAGTCAGTTGCAATCAGCCAGCCTTCTCATGCGTGTGTGAGTCGAGGTAAAAAGGGGAGTCATCTGGGCATGGGGGCCAGCATACTCATCTTAAGAACAGGCACATGGCACTGTGGACCCAGCACCAGATGGAAGCTAATGCCATAGTGGGGCATTCACCCTTGTCATCAACCTTACTGAGCATGTTATCCCCTTCCATGATTGTAAGACCAAGCAGGAATGTCTGCAGCAGAGATGAAATAACACCAGAGGATTACTACAGGCATGATGAGGGGGAGGATCATGATTTATAAATCTTGTCAAGTGGTGATCAGAGTAGCAGTGGTGGTGGTGGTAGTCAGTGCAGTATGTCTAGTGCAAGTGGTACATCACCCCCCTGTATGTAAAATGGGGAAAATAACTTAATTTGGAGACTTGTCATCTGTGCACCCCTCTTCATCACACGTCCACACCCCACTCCCAGCCATTCACAGAGCAGAGCCATTTGTCACACCCCGTGCAAAACATGTAAGTCAGCCCAGGTTGGAGAGTGTGTTTGCCTGTAACCAGTGTCAGGGCTAGAGGGGGTCTGGGGGGGGCGGTCACCCCTCCTGGCTGCCCCAGTGTGAGTAGTGGTGAACCACCATGATCTTTATTCACTTTTTAGTGCCCATTGTGGAGCCCACAATTGACTGAAATCCCCCAACTCTCAAACACTCTCAAACCTGGCTCTGCTACTGCCCGTAACCTCCTGCCTGCCTGCCTGAAGCATGTGACCTACACTGTATAAGCCATGTGATGTGTGTGGGCTGCCTGTGAATTCTCACTCTGCCTTACAGCGGAATAAGGCAGAGTGCACAATGTGAATCATAATTACAATGCAAAGTGGTGAAGTGAAGGTTTAAAATGGCCACTTCGCTTCCACTTCGCAGGCGGAGTTTAGGTTAGCTGCATCTCTAGACAACATGTGCAGTTTTCCATATGATAGATAATGTCACCCTGAAGGAGGGACATATTGTAAAAAACTGCTATAGGTTCAGCAAGGACTGGAGGACTAAGTCTGAGAAGCCTGGGTTCAATGTTATCATGTCTAGCTGAACTATTAGCTTTCATACCCAATAAAAGATCCATGACCTCCTTCTTTGTAACTAATTTGAAATGGAACTCAGGGTGGCTAAGCGGGGGAGGGAGTGTGCTGAGGAGTCAGTGGGGGGACCACTGGGAGGGACTACCCAGGGCTGACTTGAAGCTATCCAAGTCTCAGAAGAACATGTTGAAGGCTTCAGTGTCCAGGGTGGTGAAGACCTGTTCCCCCAACAACCCTATATTTAGTACAGTATATGGTACACATACTGTACATTTATACTTCGTGGAGTAGGATATAGTGTAATACTATGTGATATAGTGATAAGACATGTGCATAGGATTGTAGCATGGACTGGTGGTAAAGACCGGATCCCAACAGGGCTATGTGCTGGTAACCTGTGGCCATAAGTGTTAGCATTGCTTATGAAGGCTTTTGTGGCACAATTCTTTTTCTTAGCTATGCAGCTGCTATTATTTTGCAAACCAAGCATCTTTGTACTGTAACCTAAAACTATTTTAGCTAGTTTTACTCTTATCAGAGAGTACTTGCAGACAAAGTGATGAGCTAACTGTCCTCTGCGCTGACCTTCTACCAATGAGGTTTCTGCATTTTATAATTTTTCCTTATTTGGCAGACCGTTACCTAGCAAGGCACGTTTCTTATCTTGGAGTATAAAGAATGACACTCGTGTTGCATTTTGCTGAGTTTGAATCCAATTTTGGAGTGACATCTAGATGTCTGGGGCACTGTTCCCGGCTCCCAGCAGGTATATGCTGTGTTTTGTGTGTTCTGGTAATAAACAAGTTATTCCTACCTTATCTTGGCTCTGTGTCATGTTTCGCTATCAGGTCTAGAGCAATTCTGCTAACAAAGTGGCCACTGCAGCAGGGCTTGTTTGGACAGAACACCAAGATACTATAGGAATTGATGGTGGGATAATGACTGGTGTGAAGAACCTTCACCCCTCTTTGGCTCCTGGGATGGTCATTAGTGGCCTCCGCTATCAGAACACACAGCCGTTTGACTGCTGAGACGGAGATAACCCAGTATGCTTCAGGTCTCCGGTCAGTACAGTCTACAAGGGCAGACCCCAGTACAATGGCCAATAATTCTGAGCTCAATGTGGATGCACTACAATATCTTACTCCCCATGAAATATAGAAAGTGATGGCAGATAGGGACCATGTGATCTGTCTAGTCTGCCCATTTAAGATGAACCCCGCCTAGTTTGCTTCTGGATCCGTACATGAAAAAGGGCTGCCTAAGTGTGACATTAGTATCAGTTTTTAAACTCTATAATATAGCGATTCATTATAAGCATTTTTTAATGCTGTGATTCACCTTATAAAAATGTAGTATGGTGTAGGATAACTCCAATTTCGGGGCCAAGAAGAAGCCTCCAAAAAGTTACACATGTAACAGGGGACATAAAAGTAGGGCTGCACGTGAAACAGGAGACATAAAAACAAGGCTGCACATGTAACAGGGGACTTAAAAGCAGGACTGCACATGTAACTAGGGACATAACAGCAGGGCTGCAAATGTAACAGGGGACATTAAAGTACCACAGGCACACCACTACCCATCTGTACACAACATAGAGGCATGCCACCACCCATCAGTAGACAACATGGAGGCACATCACCACCATTCTGCAGACAAAACAGAGGCAAGCAACTAAATACTTGGAATCTTTCAAAGAAGTTCATCATTAAAGTATGCATTCTAATCTGGGCATCATCAGTCCATATCACCTGAATAATGGACTGTCTGTGTAAACTTAACACGGACAACACCTGCAGAAAACAGCATAGTTGGTTTTCACTGTATTTTTTTTTTGCTAGGAAAAGTTCTGTAAACTCTCCACACACATGTATGATATGGCTGTAAACCCTCCACACATGTATGACATGGCTGTAAACCCTCCACACACATGTATGATATGGCTGTAAACCCTCCACACACATGTATGATATGGCTGTAAACTCTTCACACACATGTATGATATGGCTGTAAACTCTTCACACACGTATAATATGGCTGTAAACCCTCCACGTACATGTATGATATGGCTGTAAACCCTCCACACACACATGTATGATATGGCTGTAAACCCTCCACACACACGTATGATATGGCTGACTGATGTGGCCCAGAGAATAATGCATCCTAATTAGGGCACCTCAGACAGCGGCATGGGGAGAGTGCTTTATAACATTAAGCTCCGCTCCTTAAAAACAGTGACCATATGGTTTTATGCTATGATTAACAGTATGCTGTAGCTGCCCTGTGATGCAACCAGAAAATCCACAAAGGCACAATAATAAACACCTTAAATGTGCAAAAAAATAGACTACAGTGGGCAGCACCAAACAAGCTAGCTAATGCAGCAGCATCACCCAAACACCATCTGAATCACAGCACACAAACTAGCCACCCCACCAACATTAGTTGTTGCTTACTTAGGTGTGCACCTCAATTGTGCATAAACAGGTAGTTGGTGTACCAAACATATACAGTATGTGCAATATGCATAACTTTTTTTTTTTGGGGGGTGGACATAGTCACACACAAAATGGGCTTCGCCAAGATCACTAGCCCAGTACAAGCTATCTGTTTGAATATAATAAGTGTACATATGGGGTTGTTTAGTAATTTTGAAATTTAAACCAAAAAAAAGTAGACAGGGTTGCCAAGGTGGCGTCCAAGCTAAAAAAAAAACAAAATAAATTCATTTTGTTCATGTTTTTGTTTTCAAATACCAAAATTCTAACCTAACATCAAAACAATCATGAACCCACTAACAAAGCTGTTCAAATTATTAAATAACTTTGTAAGTGAAGACAAAAAAGGAGAAAGATGTAATAATCGTAATACAAGCAACGCATCATCTCATCTGCCAAAAAGAAAAAAAAAAGTAAAAAACTTAAGGTTGGCATCCACAGGTCTGCCAACAAATGGCAGAAAGCATACACCCATCTGATAACAAGTGGAAGCCACGCATCCACACAACTGCAAACAAAATGAAGGAAAGCAGCCACCCATCTACCAACAAAATGGAGGCAATCATGCACAAATCTGCAAAAAAAATTGGGGTATGCATCCACCAATCTGCAAATCAAAATGGAGGCAATCATACACAAATCTACCCATCTACAAGAAAAATGGAGGGATACATCCACTCATCTGCAAGCAAAATGGAGGCACACATCTAACCATCTGCAAACAAAATGGAGGCACACTTCCAGCCATCTGCCAACCAAAAATTGAGGCACACCACAAAACAAACCACAGGGACTCAGTCAAAAACTGTCACCAGACTTGATACACACAGACCAAATAGTGCACCCCAAAAAAAGAAAAGAATCAATGACCACATGGTTTGGTACCCAGATTAACAACAAATGCTGTAGGTGCCCTGCGATTCACCAAGACAAAATAGAAGTGTTGCACCCTACTAATAAGGAAGCCAGTAACAAACACATTACATAGAAACATAGAAACATAGAAGTTGACGGCAGATAAGGACCACAAGGCCCATCCAGTTTGCCCATTTCTTTTTCTATCTTATGAATGTGCCATTGGCCTTTGCTCTGTCAATGGTCTATCTATTCATACTCATCTGTATTGCTCCCTTATGCTTATCCTATGCCTGTTTGAAGCCCTGCACTGTGTTCATATCCACCACTTCCTGAGGTAGGCCATTCCATGCATCCACCACCCTTTCTGTGAAAAAGAACTTCCTCACATTACCCCTTAATCGGACTCCCTCTAATCTCATGCTGTGTCCTCTTGTACTGCTTATTTTTCTTATATTGAAACATGTTAGACTCTTTCACCTTGTTAATGCCCTTAAGGTGTTTGAATGTTTCAATCATATCACCTCTCTCCCTCCTTTGCTCTAGGGTATACATATTGAGTTCAGTTAATCTGTCCTCATATGTTTTATGATGCAGTCCCTGCTCCATTTTGGTTGCCCTTCTCTGGACTGCCTCAATTTAGTTAATGCCCTTGTGAAGGTGTGGCCTCCAGTACTGCATGCAGTACTCCAGATGGGGTCTAACCAGTGTCTTGTAAAGAGGGATTATTACCTCCCTCTTCCGACATGTCATACCCCTACTAATACACCCCAACATCCCTCTAGCCTTACCTACCTCTTTAATGGTCTGCTTGGATGATTTCAGGTCACCTGTGATGATGACGCCCAAGTCTCTTTCTTCCCTTGTGACTGCCAGAAATTCCCCTCCCAGCCTATAGCTGGCTTCAGGGTTTCTTTTCTCTATGTGCATGATCTTGCACTTCTTTACGTTAAACCCCAGTTGCCACTCTTCTGACCATTTGCTAGTTTATCCAGATCTCTTCTCATCTGCCCACCCCATCTGGATCATCTACCTTGTTGCAGATCTTGGTGTCATCTGCAAACAGATAAACCTTACCCTCCAGTCCATCTGCAATGTCACTGATGAAGATATTGAAGAGGACTGGCTGACTGATCCCTGAGGTACCCCACTTGTGACTTGCATCTCTTCTGACTGTATACCGTTTACCACCACTCTCTGTTTTCTGCCTGTCAACCAGTTTGCCACCCAGTTGCATAGAAACATAGAAGTTGATGGCAGATAAGGACCGCAAGGCCCATCAAGTCTGTCCGTTTCTTTTTCTACCTTATAAATGTGCCATCGGCCTTTGCTCTGTCAGTGGCCTATCTATTCATACACATCTGTATTGCTCCCTTATGCCTGTCCCATGTTTGTTTGAAGCCCTGCACTGTATTCATAGCCACCACTTCCTGAGGTAGGCCGTTCCATGCATCCACCACCCTTTCTGTGAAAAAGAACTTCCTCACATTACCCCTTAATCGGCCTCCCTCTAATCTAATGCTGTGTCCTCTTGTCCTGCTATTTTTCTTATATTGAAACATGTTAGACTCTTTCACCTTGTTAATGCCCTTAAGGTGTTTGAATGTTTCGATCATATCACCTCTCTCCCTCCTTTGCTCTAGGGTATACATATTCAGCTCCGTCAATCTGTCCTCATATGTCTTCAGATGCAGTCCCTGCACCATTTTGGTTGCCCTTCTCTGGACTGCCTCAATTTGGTTCATGTCCTTGTGAAGGTGTGGCCTCCAGTACTGCATGCAGTACTCCAGATGGGGCCTAACCAGTGTCTTGTAAAGAGAGATTATTACCTCCCTCTTACAACTTGTGATACCCCTACTAATACACCCTAACATCCCCTTAGCCTTACCTACTGCTTTAGTGGTCTGCTTGGATGATTTCAGGTCATCGGTGATGATGATGCCCAAGTCTCTTTCTTCCTTTGTGACTGCCAGCAACTCCCCTCCCAGCCTATAGGTGGCTTCAGGGTTTCTCTTCCCTATGTGCATGATCTTGCAGTTCTTTGCATTAAATCCCAGTTGCCACTCTTCCGCCATTTTGCTAGTTTATCCAGATCTCTTCTCATTCTGCCCACCCCATCTGGATCATCTACTCTGTTGCAGATCTTGGTGTCATCTCAAACAGACAAGCCTTACCCTCTAGTCCATCTGCAATGTCACTAATGAAGATATTGAAGAGGACTGGCCCCAGGACTAATCCCTGAGGTACCTCACTTGTGACTTGCATCTCTTCTGACTGTATACCATTTACCACCACTTCTGTTTTCTGCCCTCACAACCAGTTTGCCACCCAGTTGACCAACTTCTGACCCACCCGAGCCTACCCAGCTTATTTATCAATCTTCTTTGTGGAACAGTGTCGTAAGCTTTGCTGAAGTCAAGGCAGGCGACATCAACTGCTCCCCCTTGGTCCACCACTCTGCTTACCCAGTCAAAGAAATCTATGAGATTAGTTTGACAGGACCTTCCTTTTGTAAACCCATGCAGTCTTGGATCCTGTGCCCCTATGGATTCCAGGTATTGCACTATTCTTTCCTTAAGGAGTGCCTCCATAATCTTGCCGACTATTGAGGTAAGACTGACTGGTCTGTAGTTCTCTGCCTCCTCCCTGCTACCACTCTTGTGGAGCGGGATCACATGATACCTTCTCCAGTCTTCTGGGACCTCTCCTGTGCTTAGAGACTCACTAAACAGTTCTGCCAATGGCTCTGCTAGTTCCACCCTTAGCTCCTTAAGTACCCTGGGATGTATGCCATCAGGTCCCATTGTCTTGTCCACCCTGAGCTTAGCGAGCTCTTGTAGGACCCTTTCTTTTGTGAAGGGACTAGTGCACACCTCGCTCCCCTCTGTGTACATGGTGCTGAGCTGTGGGCCCTGACCTACCTTCACTTCAGTAAATACTGAGCAGAAGTATCTATTTAGGACAGATGTTTTACATGGTCCTCCTCCTCCTCCTCCTCACATGCCCCCTTATCCCCTTTGATCTTAGCATTAGCATTACACAATGCAATAGCCCACCACAACCAACATCAAGATTGTGCCAGGCAAACCTACCACTCTACCTAAATTTGTGGTTGTCTAATTTGGGTGCACCAAACTAAAATGCGCTTCTGATCATGCCATATCCTTCAACTGTACTGCATCATGAGGAACAGTTCCTCATTTTATTCACAAAAGCCCCTTGTTACACATTGAGAGGGGTTGTCCCACATTTGACAACATTATAAAGCAAAAATTCATAGCAGTTCATATGAAAGATGTATTATTTATTTAACGGTGAACTTTGTGAACACAAAGGCACACATTTCAGCAGTGATCTGAGCTTCTGAGTAATAGATTTGATTAAGTGTTCCACATTCTGAGGGCAGTATTTCACATTTGGGGGATGCACTGAGGTATAATTCTTTAGTAGAGAGATGTACACATTCAGGAGTGTTGGTGGGTTGTACTGTCCATGCCCTAGTACATACAGAAAATATATATATATTTTTTTAAATACCAAAAACCACAATAAATGCAATGCACTCCTTTCAATCTTTTTAACCCCCATCAAGAAAAACAATCATTGTAACAGCAGTATGTAAAATACCATCCCAACACATGAACATCACATTTAAAATAAAGCATGGAACCAAAAATCAAAATAAATAGCAGTATCCCCAAAATAAAGATCCCAAGGATTAAATACAGGTACCAAACCCTCCCCAATAACCAAATAATGCAGTGTGCTAATTCTGGACACTCCACTCAGTCTTCACCCCCCCAAAAAATGTACTGTAACAGCAGCATGTAAAATACAGTCCAAACATAAAAAGCACATTTAAAATAAATCATGGTAAGGAAAGGGGAAATTGTATAACCAGGAGAGCACACTGAGCCAAAACTTGTTTCTAGGTGTGGCCTGGGAGCACAAGGAAGTTAAGTGACTTGCTCAGGGTCACGCAGAATGCAAGTGGGGGCTGTGCAATTCAAACCCAGGTCTCCAGGTTTGCAGCTCAGAACCTTAAATCACTGACTATACTGCCTCCTAACCTGCCAGTAACCTGGAAAGTTGATCTATGCAACCCCCCCTCTATCAACGCCTTCAAGAAAACCTCATGGTGAACAGGGAAATAAAGAAGTTTAAGGTCCCAAATTCACATTTGAATTCAAATGGTGCCCATACACCAAATCCAGAAGGCAAAAAGGGAAATTCTTGGTGTGGGTCCATCTGCACTATTAATTAAATCCCCAATGGCTTGCTTACATTAGTAAAAAAAAATAAAACAAACAAAAAAAAAAATCTATTTTGGCCATAGGCATAATCGGTATTTACCTGATGCAGTGAAGACAGTGATGTAACAAGGGTCACACAGGAGGACAAGTTGATCACAGGAAAGGGCTAGAAATTGCAGGGAGTCATCTTTTGAATCCTCCCATGGTCTGCCCCAATCTCGCCCAGATGTTTGCATCCAACTGGTTTCACAAGTCACTCCCCCTGGACCCCTGCCATCATACGTGAACATCTGGTGGTGGGGGACATGGGGCAATGCACTGTAGTACCCTAAACAAATACAGCAAGTAATCCGGGGACAAAAATACAACACAAATAGCACCAAAGTGCAGATTATTACAAAAGATAAGAGGTAACACCAGGGGACATAAATGGTTACACCCAAGACCACATCTTTAAGGGCCCCCTGGGGGTGGGTGGTAATCAAGGTAGCACAATAAGGAAGTGTGATAAATGAAAGCGGGACACAGACTTAGCTACAAAAATATTTTTATTGCCAGAAAAGTCTAGTTCAATGACACTGCACTGAGAGACTATTTCACACACATGGGTAGCCATGTCACAAACTGGTACACAAATTTTCATGCAGTTTGAATGATAAAAGTGATTTTTTTTAAATATGGAATCATCTGATTCCATTAATGCTATCTTATGTATCTCCAGACATAGGCTACTTAAAAAGCCCATATCAATGACTGTATTATACCCAAAATCCTGCACACGTTCTGCATTACAAACTTTAGGATCCATTGGTAACCCCTTTTCATGCACAGAGCCTTCTTTCCTGAGGTTCCCATACTGTTTGTTCATTGCAAGCTCAAAAGTCCCAACTGTCTTTGCTTTCACCACCCCTGAGGACAGGGCGTTCCAAGGTTCCACCACCCTTTCGGTGAAGAAAAACTTCCTAAAGTTGCTCCTGAATCCACCTCCCTTTAGATGCATGTCGTGACCTCTAGTTCGGGTGCTGCTGTTCATCTGTCGGAGGCTTTGCGCTTGTACCCTATTGATGCTCTTAAGGTACTTGAAGGTCTCTGTCATGTCTCCCTGTCTCTCCTCTGTTCTAGGGAATACATGTTGAGCTGCTGCAGTCTTGTTTCACATGGTTGTGAGGCATGCCCTGCACCATCTTTGTCACCCTCCTCTGTACAGGTTCCAATTTATGTCCCTGTTGAGGTGTAGCCTCCAGAACTGGCCGCAGTACTCCAGGTGTGACCTCCCCAGGGATCTGTAAAGCAGCATGATCAGCTCACATTTCCTACTCATGATGCCCCTTCCTATACATCTCAAGATGCCGCTAGCCACCAGGCTGACCAGTACAGTATGTAGGGAAGCTATATACTGAGGTCAAATCTAAAAGTAAGAAACATGACCAAAAGGGTGTAATGGTCGCTGCTTTGTATGCTTTGAGCCAGACATTGGAATCTGAGGTTTCTAGTCTGAGAAAGGAACTGCAATCCAGAACCGATGCTGTGTGTAGGTTAAAGGAAGAGAATGAGAAGGTTAAAGAAGAGAAAAATAAGGACATTTGCAAGTTGCAGGAGGAAAATGAGAAGTTGTTGCAGGATAAGATACAGATTTTGCAGATGGATTGTGTGCTTACGAGCATGAATGAGTTATTGAGAAGTGAGTATGAGGAGTTGGAAGACGAGTTTGAAAAGTGTCAGAAAGAGTTAGAAAAGAGATGGAAAAAACTCATGAAGTAAACGCCGTTTACAGGATGTTGCAGGATAACATTAGTAAGGGAAAGTTTCAAGAAGGTGTGGATCATATGGAATATAGAATGCAAATTGCAAGATTGCGTCAGCAGCTGACAGTCTTAAAGGGTCATGTGAGAGCAATGCCATCAGCACCACCCATTGTCATGTCATCCTCTGAGGATGATGACGATGATGACATTCCTTGGGATACTGGAGGTTACAGACGCCATCCACCAGTGGTCACTCTGACCAAGCAGGATAAAACTAAGGTAGAGGGCCTGATTGCTAAAGTCATTTCAAAAAGCGAGCTGTCTGATAAACAGGCAAAAGCCTTACAAAAGGTAGTGGCTTATGGTCTGAAAAAGAAAGTGGAAAAACACACTCATACAGAGTGTGGCTATCACTGCAGCAGAGGCAATCACTAAAAGCATAATCATTGACAGGGGTCCTGAACTCCAATTGAGCCTCAGCATTCTCCAGTCCATGCAGGCTGTTCAAAGCATCATGGACAAAATTGTTCATATTGCACTGGGTGATAATTTGAGTTGTTAAGTGGAAAAGGTGCAACAGCACTGACAAATACTCAGCTTATCACTGGAGCATCAGGTCCAAGTCCTCAGACAAATTGTGGAACCACATTGTGGGCAAAGCTACTGGAAGAGGTACGGAGTGATAAAAATGCCTCTTTTGATAGGGTTGCCACCCACCTGCTGGTGGCCCATGATCCAAACATGGTCAGCGTAAAGCTGGCTATGCAGGTGAAACAACATAACAAGGAAGCACCCACCCAGTATGAAGGCTGGCTATGGCTCCCTGACAGTACTGGCAAAGACTTGCCAGGGAGGAAGTGAACAGAGACTCAATAGAGTACAAATGCCTCTAACTATGAAACCTTCTCCCAGCTATTTTAGGAAAAGGTAGATGCCTTAGTCTTTCCTAAAAAGGACAGTTTCGGCCAAATCCTGGAGTTGGTGGAGTGCATTTACCAGGTCCATGCCAAGGACCTCGGTTTGAGACAAAAGTCCAAATTGCTGCTGTGCAAAAAGGTACAGAACCACCTATGCAGTATGAGATGGAGGGGAAACCCAAAGACCCTCAACAAAACAAATCCTCATATTCGTATTTAGGAAGTATAAGAAAACACAGAAGGGGCAGGACATAGAACTGTACCAGTTAACACAGAAGGAAGCAGAGAAGGCAGTCAGAATAGCAAAAGCCCAAACTAAGAAAAAGATAGCCAACTCCGTTAAAAAGGGGGGATGAAACCTTCTATAGGTACATTAGGGAGTGAAGAAAGACAAAGGGAGGGATAGTGAGGCTGAATAAAGGGGACAGTGGGTGGGCAGAGAGGGACAGTGAAAAAGCCGGGATACTGAACGAATACTGCTCATTATCCACAAAAGAAGAGTAGGGGGAGGTACCTAATCCAATCAATAGAAGCACTCCTCTGAAAGAACTCCTAAAACTGAAGGTGGACAAAGCAATGGGGCCTGATGGGATTCACCCCAGAATTCTAAAAGAATTAAGGAGAGAACTAGTGACACCACTGACTACCCTTTTTAACAAATCATTGGAGGATGGTGTGGTACCTGAGGACTGGAGGAGGGTGGATGTGATTCCACTTCACAAAAGTGGGAGCAAGACAGAGGCAGGAAACTACAGACCTGTCAGTATGACCTCAGTAGTAGGGCAAATGATAGAATCACTTCTGAAGGAAAGAATTGTTGAGTACCTCTAGGCCAGTGGGGCACAGGACACAAGGCAGCATGGATTCACAGTGGAAAATTCATGTCAGATGAATCTAACTGATTTCTTTGACTAGGTGATCAAAGTAATAGACCAGAGAGGGGCTGTAGACATGGCCTACCTAGACTTTAGCAAGGCATTTGACACAGTCCCACACAAAAGATTAATAAACAAATTAGCTAGCCTGGTAGTGGGTCCCAGGGTAGTAGTCTGGGTAAAACTTTGGCTGGACAACAGGACACAGAAGGTAATAGTAAACGGAGTCCACTCAGAAGAAAGGGGGGTTACTAGTGGGGTACCGCAGGGTTCAGTACTAAGTCCGGTCCTTTTTAATGTCTTTATCAGTGACATTGCAGAGGGACTGGATCGAAAAGTATGCCTCTTTGCAGACGACACAAAGATTTGCAACAGGGTTGATACACGGGGGGGGGGGTGGAAAGGATGAGAAGGGAATTGGCAAGGTTGGAGGAATGTTCAGAAGTATGGCAGCTTGGATGCAATGCAAAGAAGTGCAAAGTAATGTGTTGTAGGCTGTGGGTAATGATGGACCAACGAGGTAGATTGGCAGCAAAAGAAAATATTTATTTTTACAAATATAAAGCTAACTGAAGGCGACAAAATAAAACAGAAGCAAAATGCATATAAATCAAAAAAAATACAGCTAGTAATAGCTAGCTAAATCGGATGTTAACAGCTTCACATCCTCCTGCTGACTGACTATCTGTTCTAGGTGAACAGCATTTATACCTATCAGGGGACAAATGACTAGCTAACTCCACCCTTGATTTTTTAGTCAAACATTATTTCTTTAAATACAGTACAATTATTTTATTTACATCACACAAATGCATTTAAATCAAAATAGCAACTTGCATGCAGTCTTTAAAGTAAATTAAACTCTTTCTGAAGGTTTAAATTAGTCTCTGGGCACCAGGAAGCACCACCCCCTTCTAGCTGTAGCATAAAAATAACAAGGAAGTGGCCGGCCGGCTCTTAGTGTGATGCTGGAGCTGAAGGTGGTGTGCATCAGGAGCTAGAGATGTCAGCCACAGTTGGAACTCCTTCATTTTTCAAGGTCCTCAAAAAGTCCCAACAACATTCTATTTCAAGCAGGGAGGGTATGTACAACTTAAAATACTTCAGTTCCTACAGAAAGTAAATGTTGAAAGGCATAACAATGCTATTTAAAGCAGTGCCCTGCAAATATTTGAAATGGAGAGTTTTTCCTTTTAATTCCCTCACAGAAACTGGCTGATAAGCAGGCATTTTACAGGGGAAAGCCTGCAGAGCAAAAACAGCTACAAATACTTTTTTTTTTTATTTGAAAGGGAAAACAAGACATTTTTACTACAAGGAGCATAACAGCTCCAGGCATACAATGTAAAGAGGAAAAGGACGCTTTAATAGTATTACACAGGGGAGCAGTCCTGACCTCCTCAATCTCTGTTAAAACCAAGGCTTTTATAGGCAGGCAGCAGTTCTTGAATGTACTGGAAACAGATACAGATACAGACAGAAATACAAAGACAGACAATAACACAATAAACGTACAAACAAAGTGGGTGGCCAGCCCAACAAACAAACATATAATGATACAATTACACGAAGACAAAGAAATAGAAGTACATCCAGGACCACTATCTTCCTGGGGGGGGTGGCACTTGACTCTCTCACATTCCTCCCCACCTAAAACCAAACCAGCAGAACTTTGGTTCAAAACAAGAAATTCAGTGTACCTGTCATCAGATCTCTCACGAGGAGAGATGGAGCTATAGCCCACCCTCACCTAAGGCTCCACCTCGGGGTCCCTCGTAATACATTAACCAACAACTATGAAGCGCTATTTCCTTCATAGTCTCTTAACAACTTTACCCGAGGTCTGATGACAAGTACTTATGTCATCCATGCCATACCCGGACATAAAATCTGCGTTACTATGAGCTGTACCTTTTCTATGCTTTATAGTAAAACGGTAGGGCTGTAATGAAAGGTACCACTGCATGATGCGGGGGTTTCTGTCCTTCATTACATGTAACCAACATAGGGGGTTGTGGTCAGTCCACAACTCGAATTCCACTCCCCATAAATAGAAGCGCAGAGCCTCTATGGCCCATCTAATGGCCAAACACTCCTTTTCAATTACTGAATAATGGATCTCCCTCTCGTGTAATTTCCTACTTACATAAATCACTGGATGCTCTTCTCCATCTAAGATTTGGGTTAGCACAGCCCCTATGCCATAATTAGATGCATCAGTCTGCAAAATAAATGGCTGTGTAAAATCAGGCATCCTTAGTACAGGAGAGGAACATAACCTTGCTTTTATAGAATGAAAGGCATCCTCACATTCATCCGTCCACTTAACTTTTTCTGGATTTCTTTTCTTTGTTAAGTCAGTTAATGGACCAGCTAATGTTGAAAAATTAGGGATAAATCACCTGTAGTAGCCAGCGAGCCCTAGGAAGGACCTCACATCCTTGTTAGTAACAGGCCTAGGACTGTTAGCTATGGCAGCCACTTTGTTAATCTCTGGCTTAATACATCCCTTTCCTATTTGAAAGCCAAGATTTTTAGTTTCCTGCATGGCTATGGCACACATTTGGGGGTTTGTGATTAAACCTGCCTCAGATATAGTAGCTAATACCAAGGACAGATGATGAATATGCTCTTCCCATGAGGGGCTAAAGATAATCACATCATTCAGGTAAGCTGCACTATATGCTGTATGAGGGGTCAATAATGTGTCCATCACCCTCTGAAAGGTTGCAAGGGTACCGTGTAAGCCAAATAGCATTACAGTGAAATGAAACAGTCCCACAGGAGTGCTGAACACTGTTTTCTCCTTATCTAAGGGATCTAGTGGAATTTGCCAGTACCCTTTGGTTAAATCTAGGGTACTGATATACCTGGCATTTCCTAGATGGTCTAAAATATCATTGATGCATGGCATCGGATAACTGTCAAACTGTGATACTGCGTTTAGCCTCCTAAAGTCCAAGCAAATACATATGCCCCCTTCTTTTTTTCCTACCACCACCATGGGAAAACATCATTGGCTGTGAGATGGCTCAATGATTCCCATATCTTGCATTTTTTTCACTTCCTGAATAACTTCTTCTCTAACTCTTTCAGAGAGTCTATATGGTTTTTGTCTAATGGGTTGTTTTTCTGTCACCCTAATATGGTGACTAGCATCCTGTATTCTTCCAGGTGTACCCGTAAAGGTTTCTTTAAATGTTAACAGGACCTTCTCCCACTCAGCTTTCTGAACTTCTGTTATCTCAGGGTTTATGTACAAATCAGTTACCTTCCCTATGCCCTCTAGATGCTGGTATGCAATATCCAGTTCATTTTTGGATTCAGGAAGTACATAGCTACACAAAGGGGTTGATCTTTCCACCCAAGCTTTTAATAAGTTGGCATGATAAATGTGTCTCTTGTTCTTCTTATCAGGTAACTCTATTTCATAGGTTACTGGGCCAGTTCTTTGTATGACTGTATACGGGCCTTGCCACTTCATAAGCAGCTTCTGCTCTGAAGATGGTAACAACAGTAACACTTTATCTCCTTTATTAAATTCTTTATGCCCAATCCCTCTTTCATAATATTCTTTCTGTTTTGTCTGTTGTTGGTCATTAGTGTTATGAGCTTTCTGGACATAGGAGATTGACCTCTGGCACAGTTTCTGCCAGTATTCTAGGAGAAGTGTTTCAGTTTTTTGTTTAGTGTCTTCCCACTCCTCTTTAATGACATCTAGGGGCCCTCTAGGGTTATGTCCAAATAATAGCTCAAATGGTGAAAAACCTGTGGAAGCTTGTGGGACTTCCCTATAGGCGAACATTATGTAGGGGAGGTAGGTGTCCCATTTATTTCCTTCATCTGCTACAAACTTTTTAAACATTTGTTTCATAGTCTGATTGAAATGCTTCACCAGCCCATCTGTTTGGGGATGGTAAGGTGCAGTGAACAGCGCTTCAATGCCTAAGGTCTGGTATAACCGTTTTAACAAGGCTGAACAGAAATTTGGACCCCTATCGGTTAAAATTTCTCTTGGTATCCCCATCCTACTAAAGATTTTATAAGTTCATCAGCTATCTTAGGAGCTGTGATAGTTTGTAATGGTATAGCCTCAGGGTATTTTGTAGCATAGTCTACAACCACTAAAATGAATTTATTCCCTTTTGAACTTTTGGGCAAAGAGCCAACAATGTCCATTGCTATCCTTTCAAATGGGGTGGTTACCAATGGAAGGGGTAACAGGGGAACCTTGTCTTTACGGCCAATTTTGGTCACCTTCTGGCATTCCTCACAGCTTTTGCAATATTCTGTAACCTGTTCATGGATGCCAGGCCAGTAAAACCTGTACAAAAGGCGACTCAATGTACGGTCCCTTCCCAAATGTCCAGCCATTGGGATATCATGGGCTATGCCCAACAGCTTATTCCTATAGGGCTGGGGCACCATTAGTTGTTCTACTATCTCCCCAGTTTGACCATTTGTACATACCCTGTGTAATAACTCATTTATGATTTTATAGATATGACCTTTCGACCCATCAGGTTTTCCCACCTGCAAAAAGAATGGGGCTAGTGTATCATCATTTTTCTGAGCTTCTTTAAACTCACTGCTGTTAGGAGTATGCATTTTGTCAGGAATAAAATTACTTTTAGAATTCTGAACAGCATTTTCCCCATGTTTGTAAGTCATCGGTTCTTTTTCCTTTCTCTTCTGGATCTTAGATTTCCTGTCTTTTCCAACAGTCTCGTAAAGGTCTCCATCAAAAGGAAATGTCTGTCCCAGTATTTCTTCCTGTTTGGCCTGTGCTCTGGTGGTAACGGCAGTATTATTTGTAGCTAACAATGTTTCAAAGTTCAAAAAATCATGACCAATAACAACTGGGATGGGGAGATGGGGTAGAACACCCACCTTCATTTTCTGGGTATGCCTGTCCACCTCTATCACTGCCTCTTTTAATGGATACCGATGTATGTCCCCATGGATACACGTGACTCCAATAGTTGACCCCCTTGAGTCTAGATGGGTATTTAACAAAGAAGCATGTACTAAAGTTTGCTTGCTTGCTATAAGTCCTGATACACCTTCCTCCCGACCCAAACTGGTACAATGTAATGTCCCCAATTAGCAGGGGCCAAATGTGCATCCTCAATTTTCTTTTTGGGGCAAAATCTTGCTGTGTTCCCTTTATTACTGCACCTGTGACACACAATGTCAGGATTATACCCCTTCCCAAATTTAGAGTTCTAATTTAGTCTCGGGGTACTATTACTCTGTGCATTAGGTGTAAGAGAAGACTGTCTTACTGTGGGCTAATGTGTCAAGGAGCTTTCCAGAGGTCGGTGTCTGTGAGGTCTTGCTGTGATATAGTCCTCTGCCAGTCTTATGGCCATGTCTGATGATTCAGGGTGGTGCTCCTTTACCCAAAGTTGCACATCTTGGGGTAGAATTCTTATAAACTGCTCCAGAATCATGGCTTCCAGGATCTGTGTAACTGTCCGGTGTTAGGCTGTAACCATTTAATACACAAGTCCTTCAACTGGGTGTATGCATCTTGGGGTGTATCTGTATTATGGAATTTACAGAACTGAAAGCGTTGTCTGTAAGTTTCAGTACTAATATCATACCTCTTTAGTATGGCTTGTTTGACGTGATCATAGTCATTTGCGTGATGAATGTCCACGTGACTATACGCCAGCTGGGCTTTTCCGGTTAAGTAGGGGGCTAACTGAATCACCCACTGGTCCCTGGGCCAGGCACAAGCGGTTGCCACCCTCTCAAATGTCATTAGGTATGCCTCAATAGCATCAGAACTAGATAGTTTCATCAACTTAATGTCTTTCTGTTCACCCCAGGTGAAGGAGGAGGTCTACTGGTACCTATTGTTTGTATAGCTTGCAGGGCATCCACCCATCGAGCTTGGTTCTCTTCCCACTGAGCTTGGTTCTCCCTCCGATCTCTCTCTCTCTCTTTATGTCCATCTCCACCTGCTGAATACATAGCCAGCGTAGTAAATCATGGGGGTCTTCAGGCGGATCCTCCACATCTGGCTCAGCTGCTTGGGCCCCTTCCACTGGCTTCTTATCCTCCATTGGCAGGTTTTCCAGTTCTGCTTCTCTTCTTGCCACCTTTCTACAAACCACAGGGTCCACACCTGTCAGCAAAGGTAGTTGCAATTTTTGAACAATGGACCTAGTAGCAATGCCAGTTCGAGCTGCTGCCTCCTCTTGTTGCATGAGCAGTCCACCAGAATCTGTGCTCAGATCCACCAGTAAGATTACCAACGCCAACTGAAAGAAATCCCACGGCTGACACCATCTGTCATATGCTGTTGGTAATGATGGGCCAACGAGGCAGATTGGCAGCAAAAGAAAATATTTATTTTTACAAATATAAAGGGAACCGAAGGTGACAAAATAAAAGAGAAGCAAAATGCATATAAATCAAAAAATATACAGCTAGTAATAGCTAGCTAAACAGGATGTTAACAGCTTCACATTCTCCTGCTGACTGACTATCTGTTCTAGGTGAACAGCATTTATACCTATCAGGGATCATGTGACTAGCTAACTCCACCCTTGATTTTTTATTCAAACATTATTTCTTTAAATACAGTGCAATTATTTTATTTACATCACACAAATGCATTTAAATCAAAATAGCAGCCGGCCCGGTGGTGCAGAGGGCTGAGGCACTGGACGCCACACCTCGAACCACGCTGGTGACCTGGGTTCAGGAACGGACCCGGGCACCGGAGGTCAGCAGGGGAAGGGGTAGGATTGAGCGTCCATAAGACTGCTCTCCTTCCCAGGAGAGGGTTAGGGATGCATGGTCGCTCTGCAGTGGCCCCCGGTGGAGACTGGGAGCACAGCAGAGGGATCGCAGGAAGGGGAACACTAGAAAAACAGAAATACCGCTTGCTGGCCACCAGATGACGTCTCTCTGTCCCCAGTTGCCTCCAGTGCCTTCCCAGGGCCTACTTCTCCATGGCAGCATCCCCAGGCCCTAAGAAAGAGTGTACTGGGGTCATCCCTCTCCCCCGGTGCCTTCCCCTCAGGAGGGAGACCTGCCTGGCGAAGGGATACGCTGTGATATCCCGGGGGATCAGCTGCAATGCGAGGAGTTAGAGGAGGGCTGGGTTAGGACAGAAGGGGCTATCAGAGACTTGCAGAGACTGAAGGAGTGGGGGCCTGTGAGCATGAGGAGGGTGGAAAAAATATTAAACAAAAAAAAAGAAATCAAAATAGCAACTTGCATGCAGTCTTTAAAGTGAATTACACTCTTTCTGAAGGTTTAAATTAGTCTCCGGGCACCAGAAAGCACCACCCCCTTCTAGCGGTAGCATAAAAATAACAAGGAAGTGGCCGGCTGGCTCGTAGTGTGATGCTGGAGCTGAAGGTGGTGTGCATCAGGAGCTAGAGACTTCAGCAGCAGTTGGAAATCCTTTGTTTTTCAAGGTCCTCAAAAAGTCCCAACGACATTCTATTTCAAGCAGGGGAGGGTATGTACAACTTAAAATACTTCAGTTCCTACAGAAAGTAAATGTTGAAAGGCATAACTATGCTATTTAAAGCAGTGCCTTGCAATTATTTGAAATGGAGAGTTTTTCTTTTTACTTCCCTCACAGAAACTGGCTGATAAGCAGGCATTTTACAGGGGAAAGCCTGCAGAGCAAAAACAGCTACAAATTTCTTTTTTTTTTTTTTAAAAGGGAAAACAAGACATTTTTACTACAAGGAGCATAACAGCTCCAGGCATACAATGTAAAGAGGGACAGGACGCTTTAATAATATTACACAGGGGAGCAGTCCTGACCTCCTCAATCTCTGTTAAAACCAGGGCTTTTATAGGCAGGCAGCAGTTCTTGAATGTACTGGAAACAGATACAGATACAGATAGAAATACAAAGACAGACAATAACACAATAAACATACAAACAAAGTGGGTGGCCACCCCAACAAACAAACATATAATGATACAATTACACGAAGACAAAGAAATAGAAGTACATCCAGGACCACTATCTTCCTGGGGAGACTTCACTCTCTCACATAATGCACCTGGGAAACAAAAACCCAGTGGAAGAGTACACAATGGGGGAGGAGGTAGTAACAACAACAAAAATGGAAAGGAACCCTGGGGGTAATCATATTAGATGATCTAAAGGTTAGCAAGTAATGTGAGAAGGCAGTAGGGATGGCTGGGGGATACTGGGATGTATAGGGAGAGGCATCACCAGTAGAAAACAGGAAGCTGTTATCCCTCTGTACAGACAGTTGGTGAGACCCCATTGAGTACTGCATCCAGTTCTGGAGACCCCATCTCTGCAAGGACATAGACAGGATGGACGCAGTACAGAGGAGGGCAACTAAAACTGTGCAGGGTCTGCAAGAGAAGCCATATGAGGAGAGACTAAAGGAGGGACCACTGGACAGTGTGCTTCACAATAAGTACAACCATGGAGACAAGCCATACAAAAACAAGCATACTGGACTTTAGAAGGGTTGACTTTGGCAAAGTGGGTGAACACCTGAGAAATACATTAGCAAATGGCCAAACAGGAGGGGTGGAAGAACAATGGAGAAAAATCAAAACTGCCATCATAGAGACAACAAGCCTTTGTGTGAAACAGATAAAGAAAACAAAGCAGGGTAAAAAACCACTATGGTTCTCAAAAGAGGTGGCAGGGAAGGTTAAGGAAAAAAAGGCTGCATTCAAAAAGTATAAGGCATCACAGAAGGAGCACGACAGAGAACTGTATCAATTAAAGCAGAAAGAATTGGGGAAGGCAGTCAGAATAGCAAAAGCCCAAACTGAGGAAAAAATAGCCAATTCAGTTAAGAAGGGGGATAAAACCTTTTATAGGTACATTAGGGAACATAGAAAGGTTAAGGGAGGAATAGTGAAGATTAATAAGGGAGAGGGGAGGTGGGCAGAGGGAGACAGTGAAAAGGCAGAGATACTGAATGAATACTTTTGCTCAGTATTCACAAAAGAAGATGAGGAGGAGTTACCTAAATCAGACAGTAGAAGCACTCTGGGTAGGGGGGTTGACACCAGTCCATTTACAGAAGAAAGAGTCCTGAAAGAACTCCTAAAACTCAAGGTGGACAAAGCAATGGGGCCTGATGGGATTCACCCCAGAATCCTAAAAGAACTAAGGGAGGACCTAGTGACACCACTGACCACACTTTTTAACAAATCATGGGAGGATGGGGTGGTACCTGAGGACTGGAGTAGGGCAGATGTGATTCCCCTTCACAAAAGTGGGAGCAAGGCAGAAGCAGGAAACTACAGACCTGTAAATTTGACCTCAGTGGTAGGGAAAATGATGGAATCACTTCTGAAAGAAAGAATTGTTGAGTACCTAGAGGCCAGCGGGGCACAGGACCCAAAACAGCATGGATTTACTGCAGGAAGGTCATGTCAGATGAATCTAATAGATTTCTTTGACTGGGTGACCAAAGTAATAGACCAGGGAAGGGCTGTGGATATGGCCTACCTAGACTTTAGTAAGGCATTTGACACAGTCCCACACAAAAGATTAATAATCAAGTTAGCCAGCCTGGGAGAGGGTCCCAGGGTGGTTCCTGGGTTGCAAACTGGCTGCGCAACAGGACACAGAAGGTAATAGTGAGTGGAACACATTCTGAAGAAAGGGGGGTCACTAGTGGAGTACCTCAGGGCTCAGCATTGGGTCCAGTCCTCTTTAACATCTTTATAGGTGACATTGCAGAGGGTCTGGAGGGAAAGGTATGCCTCTTTGCAGATGATACAAAGATCTGTAATGGAGCTGATACACGGGGGGGGCTAGAAAGGATGAAAGGGGACTTGGCAAGGTTGAAGGAATGGTCAGACATATGGCAACTTAGATTCAATGCAAAGAAGTGCAAAGTAATGCACCTGGGAAACAAAAACCCAGGAAAAGAGTACACAATAGCAGGAGAGGTACTAACAACAACAAAAATGGAACAGGACTTCGGGGTAATCATATCAGATGATCTAAAGGCTGGTAAGCAATGTGAGAAGTCAGTAAGGAGAGCCAGGGGGATACTGGGATGCATAGGAAGAGGCATCACAAGTAGAAAATGGGAAGTGGTTATCCCTCTGTACAGACAGTTGGTGAGACCCCATCTGGAGTACTGTGTGCAGTTTTGGAGACCTCATCTACGCAAGGACATAGACAGGATGGAAGCAGTCTAGAATAGGGCAACTAAAATGGTGCAGGGTCTGCATCAGAAATCATATGAAGAGAGACTGAGAGAGCTTAATATGTATACCCTTGATGAAAGGAGGGATGGGGGGACATGATAAAAACGTTCAAGTACCTCAAGGGAATCAACAAAGTCCAGGAGGGTAGCATCTTTCAGAAAAAGAGATGTGCAAGAACAAGGGGACACAATTTAAAGATTAAGGGGGGAACAGCTCAGGGGTAATGTGAGGAAATATTTTTTCACGGAGAGAGTGGTGGATGCGTAGAACTGCCTTCCTGGGGAGGTTGTTGGGGCTAACACAGTGGGGGAATTCAAACATGCATGGGACAGACACAAGGCAATTGTAGTTGGGGGTGGCAGGAAGTAGGCTGTTGGTTAACTAGAATCTGCAGCTTATCCAGTAGGTAGGGAAATGGGCAGACTGGGTGGGCCAAGTGGTCCTTATCTGCCATCAAAGTCTATGTTTCTATGTTTCTATGAGCTTAATATGTATACCCTTGAGGAAAGGAGGGAGAGAGGGGCCATGATAGAAACTTTTAAGTACCTCAGTGGAATCAACAAAGTCCAAGATGGTAGCATCTTTCAGAAAAAGAGACGTGCAAGAACAAGGAGACATAATCTGAAGATAGAGAGGGGATGGCTCTGGGGCAATGTGAGGAAGTATTTTTTCACAGAGAATGTGGGGTGGACGCATGGAACAGCTTTTCCGAGGAGGTTGTGGGATCAAAAACAGTGGGAGAATTCAAGAATGCATGGGAGAGACATAAGGCATTTCTTGTGGGAGGTAGAAAGAAATAGGTTGTTGGTTAACTAGGATCTTCAGCTTATCCAGTAGGTAGGGAAATGGGCAGACTAGGTGGGCCAAGCGGTCCTTATCTGCTGTCAAAGTCTGTTTCTACGTACAAAAAGAAAAATTGATAAAGGGTGAACCAGTAAAATATGAAGGGAAATAAAGGGCAGAAACAGTGGTTCAGAATTTTGTATAAGGATTTGTTAGCTGAGGTAGACCAACTTTGGGAATAAAAGTCCAAAGCTGAATTGGCAAAGGCATCAGGAAATGTTGTGGCAGCCATCTCCAGATCGAACACCAAATTCGAGGAGGGAAGGCAATCACAGACCATGTATCCTATACAGGAGTTCCGTGCAATGGATCTTATGCTTTATGATGCCCGGCAAAGTCAAGATGACTCAGCATGATGGTGTCAGGCCCTAATCTGCATACTCACCTCCCTGGTCATCAACAACTCTGGTCACCCATGTGTGGAAGCGCTGGTTGGGGGCCGCAGCTTGAAATGCTTCTAGATACAAGAGAGGCCATCTCAGTCCTACACCAGACCAACCCCCTACATTCTCTATAGTCTACCGGGAGGTCCCCCTCTGCTCAGACCTTTGACGGGACCATAGTACACACCTATCGGTCCATCCCCATATCAGTCATCATCAGGACCCTGGAAGAGGAACACTGTTTTGATCTCATGAACTTTTCCCATCATCAGAACATCTTGGGGACAGATTTTCTCTCTTGGTACAAGTGCGTAGTGGAGTTAGCCAACCGTCTGCTCCTTCAGGCACCAGGTCTCCATCATGTGCTGCTCATCTCTGATTCAAATGTTCTGGCAACTATACAGACAAATGCTGCAGAATATGATGTTAATGTCTGAGGTCAGGATGGGACCTGAATGGGGCCTCCAGCTACTAGAGCTGGCATCTTTGGTAGGGTGGTGGGGTGCATGGGGTGTGGGACAGCCATGGTTCTTAACTGGGCCAGGAGGTTGGGAGGTTGTTCAGTCTGCTGGCAGTTGACAAAACTTAGTGAGGAGATTGACAGGATCATGTGGCAGTTGGCGGCGATGAGGGGTGGGCTAGATGAAACCAGTGGGGGGGGGAACTGTGAGGGGCAGGGTTTATGTGATAATGGCGATGTCACATTGACAAAGGTTTTTTTTCGATGATGGACTCCCCAGTGCACAGCAGCACGGCGCCAGGGACTTGGATTTTTATTGTTTATGCGGGGGACTGTGTCCCCGCACCCCTCCCACAGGGGGCACTGCCTCTTGCACCCCTTTACTTAAAGATTCTCAACTTCAGGGGGGTGCATGTAGGGGGCTGTGACTAGGAGGAAAAAAAAACTTGGGCCGGGTGAAACAAAAAGCACCGATGCCCAGACCAGAACCCGGCACCATATCCACCACAGCTATGGACCAACCCCCGATGCTATGACACAGCTCTGTAGCTCACCACAGCGCCACCTTCTACAGCTCCTCCATCCCCTCACAGCCCACGCTCAGCATGCTCGCTCTCCCACCCGTGCATGTAGACATATAGCGACATCTGGTCACTATTTTGCCCACCCCCACCATACAGTCACCCAGCTTCCCTAATCATCCCATCCACAGGCGTCACGATTGAGCCAGCTTTTTGACAGGCACCCAATCGTGGTCACCATCATAACAGGATACCCAAGGGGCATGTTGGCATTCATTGGCAAGATAGTGTCTAGATCCATTTCATCAGGCCGGGGGGTTGCAGTGAGTGGACTTGGGTCACATGGAGGCTCTTCCAGAGGGAGATTCAATGGTGGAAATATTCAAATGTGCAGGCAGTTGACAGGGGATAAAAGGGCAGGTGCTGCACAGGGGCAAATCAGCTGGGGGGTCTTATAAAAACATGGCGGGATATGGGGGTAGTCTTTGAGCGCTATAACAGATTTGAACCACTGAGTATATTAGATGATGGAGGTGAGGTGAGGGTAGCAGGGGTGGAGAAGGAGGATGGGGGAGGGATGGGCAGGAGGAGTTGGAATGAGAACATGAGGAGTATGGGAAGGGTCTGTCATTCAAATAAACAAGGTAGCAGAGGAGCGGGCTGGACCGAGGTTGGAAAGGGTGAGAGTGCGAATTTGCAGAAGGATGCTAAGGGGGCTGGGAGTAGTCACAGTGATGAAAAAGTTGAAATTGTGCTTGGGAGTGTGAGCCCTTGGGTTACAGATGGACTTGGGGCTGGAAAGGGTGGGTGAGCTGTGATCAGGGGGGATCTTCACATATGGGTGGGGGCCTCTGCCAAGAGGAAGGAGGTAGGTCTGGGGTCCAGCAGGTATGCATGGTGGGGAAGAGTAGGATAGCTGTCGTGGCATGTGGGGGGGTGATATTAGGAGTGACATGTGGGGGATGCCTGGTGTTGTTGGGTCTGGGGGATGACTGGAGATGATGGCTCAACTAGAACAAGGAGTGGGGTGGAGGCTGAACTTGGGTGAAATGAGGCAGTCAGGGAAATGAGATGGGATAAGAGGGTAGGGCTACAAGTGGCTCTCACATAGGGGGGCCAGCAGTCAGCCAGCTGAGAGGAGGAGCTTGGAAAGGAAAAGAGTCAGTGATTGGGGTGGAAGCCTGAAAAGGGGGTGGGTCTAATGATACGGGGGAGTTAAGGTGCTTCTGTTGGGGGACTCCATGACTAGGGGTATTCAGTGGGAGGGTAAGAGTGAGGGTAAATACAGTCCTGTTAGGGTGAAGGGTATTTCTGGCCTGACTGTGCACAAGGCAAAGTTCCTGGTGTATGAACTGGCACAGGGTTGTGGGGGTTCACCTGATTTCTTAGTACACCTGGGTACAAATGATGTTGAAGGAAATAGTGTGCTGGAAATTTAGCCCAGGTTCCGTGAGCTGGCCAGGGTCTGTCACGACAATGGCTGCTTGGTCTCCTTCTCAGAAATCCTGCCAGTACCAAGGGCCAGTGTGGAAAACAAACAGAAAATCATGGAGGTTAACAAGTGGCTCAGGGAGTGGGGTGAAGCTCGGGGGTTTGGGGTGGTGGGGGATTGGGTGGTGACTTGGGAGGACAAGGGGCTGTGTGTCAGTGATAGGCATCATCTTAACCTGGTGAGGAAGGAGGTACTTAAGCAGAAACTGTCAGAATTTATTCAGGCTAGATTGGGTTTAAATTTGTGAAGAAGGGAGGGCTGTGGGGCCGATCCCAGCATAATTATCAAGGATGGGCTCAATCTTCTACCCCATAAGGGAGGGGCAGATGGCCCACTGGGGGTGGCAGGTGAGCAGCTGCGTGTAACCTCTTGGAGGGGAAAATGGAATAGAAGATGGGGGAAGGGTTGGAGGATGGTACTGACAAATGCCACAAGCTTGGGGAATAAGATGCCTGAGTTCCAGACCATGGTGGTGGAGGGTGATGTGGACCTGGCTACTGTCACTGAAACCTGGGCCACCCTGAACATGACTGGGACCTAAATCTGAGTGGGTATAGTGTGCTTAGAAAGGACAGGGAGGTGGGCAGAGGGGGAGGAATAGCACTGTTCATTAGGGATAGCATAGAGATAATCAGAGTGGAGGAAGTAGAGGGTAATGTGGAGGCCTTATGGGTCACCTTGCGAATCCCAAGGGGAAAGAAGGTTAAAATTGGGGGCGTATCTACAGGCCCCCCCACCATGCTGGCTGATGATCTGGAGGATTGCCTGCTAGCTAATATTAAGGACCACTGTAGATAGAAAGGGGATGGGGTGGTGATATTAGGTGACCTTAACATGCCGGCTACTGACTGGGGAACTATGATGTCCCCACTGGCTAGGGAGCAGAAGCTGATGGATGTTTTCCAGGATGTATTCCTAAATCAGCAGGTTGTGGACCCAATGAGAGAGGGCCATATTCTGGATGTGGTCCTGGCTGACTGTGACCTACTGTAGTAAGGGACCTTGAAGTGAGGGACCCCCTGACTGGAAGAGACCATGACATGGTCTGGTCTCTACTGGGCCTGGGGGGGAGGGATCACACAAGGACAGTAATAGTTTATTTTAGAGGGGCAGACTTTAGGAGCATGGGGGAAATACTCAAGGGCCACTTGGAGGAGATAAAACCAGGCATGGACGTGGAAAGCAGGTAGGAAATCATCAAGGGAGGGTTACAGGAGGCTACCAGGTTCTGTGCGAGAGAGAGTCACAAGTGTGGTTGATCTTGGAAGCCATGCTGGTGGACCAAGGAAGTTCAGAAGGCAGTAAGGGAGAAGAGGGCTACATACAGTAGGTACAAACACTCGTAACGCATCTTGGTTAGGGAAGAGTATCTTCTAATGGCCAGAAAGGTTACCAGAGTGGTAAGAGGGGCCAAGGCTAGGAAGGAGCAGAGGCTGTGCAGGGGATGGGGGGTTCTTCAGGTATATTGGGGAGAGAAGAAGAATGAAGGGGCAGTTCAGTAGGGTTAAGAACAGGGGGAAGGTGGGTGGAGGAGGCAGCAGAACAGGTGGAAGTACTCAATGAATACTTTACATCAGTCTTCACTAGGGAGGATGCCGGGGTGCTTCAGAGCAATGTGACACAGGGGGCAGAAGGGGCGGTGGCCTTGCTTGATGGGGTACCTACTGTCACTCAGGGCACTGAGGGAGCTGCTCCGTGCAGGATGGGGCATGTTGGATCTGCTGGGGGGGTACAGATGCTGAAATCCCAGTTGGCAGGGTGTGGGAAGCTCTCAAGGCTCCCCAATAAGGACAAAACTCCAGGTCCTGATGGTATCCATCCCAGGGTACAGTGGGAGTTGGCTGATGTCCTGGCTGCACCACTAGTGGCCCTTTTTAACACTTCTCTGCAGACAGGGAGGGTGCTCAGGGATTGGAGGCAGGTACATATTGTGCCCATCCAAAAAGGGTGCTCGAGGGAAGAATTGGGTAACTATAGACCTGTCAGTCTGACATTGGTGGTGGGAACATTGATGGAGGCAATCCTAAAGGAGGGGCTAGAGGTATTCTTGGTGGAACAGGGATTCCTGGATGATTGTCAGCATGGCTTCATCCAAGGCAGATCATGTCAGACTAACCTTGTGGAGTTCAATGAGTTGGTGATGGCGACACTAGACCAGGGTAGACTGGTGGATGTCCTCTTCCTGGATTTCAGCAAGGCATTTGATTCGGTCCCTCACACAGGTCTACTGAAGAAGCTGGGTAGGATGGGAGTGAGGACACTGGAGGTCAGGTAGATTGGGAATTAGCTATCTGGACATAGCCAGCTAGTGGTGGCAGGGGGGGTGGTGTCATCTTCCAAAGGGCTCATAAGTGGTATCCCACAGGGATCACTTCTAGGGCCGTTCCTATTTAATGCCTACATCTCAAATATTAGGGAGAGTATCAGGTGCAAAATGAACCTCTTTGCAGAAGACTCTAAGCTGGGGCAGTAGTGGATGGGGAATAGGGTAGGATGGTCCTGCAGGGGGACCTGGATACTCTGGAGAGGTGGTCACGCACCTGGAACTGAAATTTAACTCCAGCATATGCAAGGTGATTCACCTAGGGCATAGGAACCCAGAACACGTGTACACCCTAGGAGGGAACATGCTGCAGGCTTCAGCTGGTGAAAAAGACCTGGGGGTCCTGGTGGATGTCAAAATGAATAATTCTGAGCAATGCAGGAGGGCCGTGGCAAGGGCCAATAGAATGCTGGGTTGCATCGCCAGGGGGATTACCTCAAGAAGCAGGGAGGTGATTCTGCAGCTGTACAACAGCCTGGTTAGACCACACCTCGAGTACTGCACACAGTTTTGGCAACTGCACCTAAGGAAAGACATCCTGCTCCTGGAGCGGGTTCAGAGGAGGGCAATTAGGATGATCCAGGGTCTAGGGGATAGGATATACGAGGAGCAACTTTGGGAGTTTGGCCTATTCTTGCTAGAGGAGAGGAGGGACAGGGGGATATGATTGAGGTCTTCAAGTACCTGAAGGGAGTAAATAAGGTAAGCCTAAATGGGATCCTTCAGAGGAAGGAGGGAGGAGTCACCAGGGTGCACAGTTGGAGGCTGGAGGGTGGAAGACTTCGGGGGAAGGAGGAGGTGGTATTTCACTGAGAGAGTGGTGGAACCATGGAATGCTCTGCCTGAGGAGCTGGTAGAGGTTTCTATGGTGGAGGTGGTTCAAGAGGGGCTGGGACAGGTATAGGTCTAGGGGGACTTTGGTGGGGGGGATGGGGGAGCATGGGAGGAGCCAGGAAGATAGTTGCAGTACCCATTCAGGGTACTGACTCCCAAACAGACTCGATGGACCATGAGGCCTATTCTGCTGGCATTTTAGTATGTTAATGTCATGTTCCAGTGGCAGCCCCTTTTTGATAGGTTAAAGCCTATTTTGGAGCAAAACCAGGATGCCTTTGCTAAATACAAACATGACTGCAGAAGAATAGATACCCTCCTATGGGTTACTGATGGGGACCCACCACGTCAAAAGCAGTACCCCTTTTCAACAGAGGTGATTCCATCCCTGAGAGCTACCACTTGAATCACTTTTAAAGCAAGGTCATCAGACCTTGTGTTTCCTCAGTCAATTCTCTGATTTGGCCTGTGAGGAAACCCCAAAATACCCGGAGATTGACAATTGATTGCAGCTAGCTTAACCAGGTGACACCCAGCTGTGCACTGACCTTGGCTTCGGTCCCAGATGCGCTTGGACTCCTAAAGTCTGAACACAAATAGTTCAGTACATTAGATATTTCAAATGGCTTTCTATCATTGCCAATGGTCCCTGACAGCCAATAAAAATTCATTTTCACCTTTGAGTGATGTCAGTTCAAGTGGATGTGCCTCCCCCAGGGTTTTTATAACAGCTCCTCCCTCTTTCACATCCTCATGGGAGATGCCCTTCAGGGCTTCTCCACACCTGAATGTGTCTTACAATATCTGGATGATCTTCTCTTGGCAACACTAGACCTAGAGCAGCACCTACAGTTATTTGGAGAACTTTTGCACTTCTGAAGAGCACTGGTTTAAAATGCAACGCTGCAAAGGTTCAAATTTGCCACTCTAAAGTATACATTTTGGGCCTGTGAGTCGCTGTAAAATGGAGGAGCCCCACACTTGACAAAGTGCAAGGTATTCAGGACTTACCACTACCTATGAGCATGTCAACTATCAGACATTTTCTGGGCATGGTAAGCTATTCAAGGGATTTTATCCCCGATTTTGCTCAAACAGCCGCACCTTTGTATGAGCTGCTGGAAAAGAACTACCCCTGGTGTTGGGGCCCAGAACATATAACAGAAGTTATTGCCTTAAAACGAGCTTTGGCTTCAGCCCCTGCTTTGGTTAACCCAAACCCACATTTGCTTTTCCATATAGAGACTGCCACCTCAGATACAGCCATGTCTACCACCTTGGCACAAAAGGTGCATGACTGCGTTAGGCCTATCACCTATGCATAATAAATCCTTTCTCCAGTAGAACAGAAGTACTCTCTCTGTGAGAGGACCCTACTGGCTACAGCTTGGGCTGTAAAGCACTTCACTTACATTACTGGACTTGTCTCCATTGTGTTGCACACTAGTCACACTCCCACCAACTTCTTGTTATCAGGTAGGGTAAAAGTAGACAATGGTTCCAGTGTAATATTTACTCATTGATCACTCCTTTTGCAGGATTGGGGCATCACTTTATGCTCCACCAAATCCCCCTCCATCTTGACCTATGGGCTCCTCTATAATGGGGACCTACATGAGTGTGGATTGGAGCCCCCTTCCTTACTGGAACCCAGTCCATTTCTGCCCACCACTGACATTGTCTTGGTTGACCCCCAAGCACACCATGTATTCATGGATGGTTCCTCATTTTACCATGATGGACACCATGTAGCTGGATTCAGAATTCTGGTCCTCTGCCAGGGACAGACACAGTGGAGGTAGCCAGGCAGTGTACCATCAGATCCATACAATATGCAGAACTGGCAGCCATTGCACATGCAATAGAACTGATCCAGGAGGAACAAGAGGGGGATGTTATCATTTTTTTTTATTCTTCATGGGTGTGCTTCTCCCTTACAGAGTTTCTGCCTTTTTTGAAGACTCATGGGTATGTGTCCTTGGAATGTACCCTGGACAAACTCCGAGACCTGTTCCAATATATCAACAATGTAGCAGAAAAAAATACCTTTAAGCTGTATATACACAAAGTGAAGGTCCATTCCAAGACAGTCCCTTTTCAAGAGCAAAATGACCAAGCAGATATGTTGGCAAAGAAGGCACATTAGAGGGAAAAGTATGGGTAATGCCAATGCTTGAGGCACAGCTGGTGGCCGCACAAAGGAGAAAGCAGGCTATCCCATTGGATTTGGCTGCAGTGCAGATAGGAGACACAGAAATAAAAGAGATATGCAAACATCTCCCGAAGCAGAAAGAGGTATCAGAGGATAACTCTTTAATGAGACACCTCAGCCACTTCACACTCTCCCCAGATCAGAAGCTGGTTGTGTATAACCAGGGGGACACCACATTGTAGGTGGTCCTTAAAGACCTTCGGTCAGAATTCATCCACCAGGTGCATGTCACACCTACAGGTGGACATCAGAGTGTAGGCAAAACCCTGCAGACACTGAGAATGATAGTCTGGCAAGGACAAACAGCAAATGTCCAAAATTATTTGGACAATTGTATCACGTGTACCCAAAACAACCTGATACCTGGCAAAAAAAATGACAAATTGCTTCCACAGAGACAATCCAGTCCTTGGAATGCAATCCAGATGGATTTCATTGGATTTTTGCCTACTACTAGCAGAAACAACAAGTATATGTTGGTCATCACAGACCTATTCTCCCAATGGGTTGAAGTCTTCCCCTGTAAGGCTAATACTTCCAAAGCTACTATGAAAATTCTGGTGGAACAAGTAGTCACCTGATGGGGCCTACCTCTCAAGATAGACTCCAAAAAAGGGACGAGCTTTACTGGTGAGGTTGTGCAGGAAGTTCTTGAAATAGTAGGGGTAAGACAGAAGTTCCTCATAGCATACCATCCTCAGTCCTGTGGTGATATAGAAAGAGCCAACAGACAGATCAAAACAATCTAGTCAAAGTTTGTCAATGAGAATACAAAGAATAGGGATACTCTGTTGCCCTTACTCCTAATGGCGATTAGGGCTACCCATTCAACAGCTATGCAGTACACACTCCTTGAGGTGATGACTGACTGACAAATGAGGCTGCTGGAACACTTTGGTACATCCAGCAGAATGAGTTTGGTGCATCCAGCAAACCTGAGTTTGATTGAGGGAGCAAGATGGCAGCCACACTGTGCTGCTGACTGCAAGCTCTCTAATTAAAGAGCATTTTTCTTCTCCCTTGGCTGTTCTTTGCTACATAAATGAAAGGAGAGCTTAAATTTGGTTGTCACTGACTTTGTGGCAACCTTTTGCTGCCCAGGTCTGAAATTTCTTAGTAGTTTTAGCTAGCGGTAAGGCTTGGGGCTTTTTGCATAAGGGTAGAGTTAGTGAGTCAGGTGTAGGAGCTAGAGTTCTTGGTTTTCAGTGAGGGTTTCAAGTTATTTGGTGCCACATTACTGTCTTACCTCATCACAACGGTAACTCAAGAGGGATCCCTGAAGTGTGAAGAGGACATAGGAGGACATTTCAGCATCTTTCAGAGTCTGCAGGATGCAGGAGTTGGAGTCTGGCATGGTTATATCTTTGTGCAGCCAATATCTGGCCTGGAGATTTGTCACCTGAGGGAGCAGGGGAATGTTCAGCACTCTGGTTCATTTTCCTCAGAATACATTTTTGTGGTGGTCTCAGCAGCATGAATGCTAGTTGCCTGCATGTGCTCATGGCCTGTTGGACTGAGGTGGGGGTCTGTTTGCTGTGGTGGCCCTCGCTGAAGCTAAAGACTGCTGCTGTTCTTACCATGGTTTCGTTGGCTGGGTATGGGTTACTGACTGTGCCTGGCCCTGGTTGTTCCCCTGATGTTCGTCCGTCACATCACCAGTGCGAATTTCATCAGGTAATTGCCTCCAGCCTGGTGGGAGAGGTGCTGGTTTCTTTGTACTACTACTGCCTGGTGAGTGGTTCGACATTCTCTGGTACTCCATGACTGTGTGGAGCTCATGAGATGAGAAACATAGAAACATAGAATTTGATGGCAGATAAGGACTGCTTGGCCCACCCAGTCTGCCCATTTCCCTGCCTACTGGATAAGCTGCAGATCCTAGTTAACCAGCAGCCTACTTCTTCCTACTCCCACCCCCTAGAATTGCCTTATGACTGTCCCATGCATGCTTGAATTCCACCACTGTTTTTGACTCCACGACCTCCTCCGGAAGGCCGCTCCATGCATCTACAACCTCTGTGAAAAAATACTTCTTAAATTACCTCTGAGCCGCCCCTCTATCTTCAAATTGTGCCCCTTGTTCTTGACACACCTCTTTTTGAAAGATGCTACCCTCTTGGACTTTATTGATTCCCTTGAGGTACTTGAAAGTTTCTATCATGTCCGCTCTCTCCCTCCTTTCCTCGAGGCTATACATATTAAGCTCCTTTCGTCTCTCTTCATATGTCTTCCGGTGCAGACCCTGCACCATTTTAGTTGCCCTCATCTGGACAGCTTCCATCCTGTCTATGTCTTTGCGAAGACTGGGTCTCCAGAACTGCATGCAGTACTCCAGATGGGGTCTGACCAGTTGTCTGTACAGAGGGATAATAACTTCCAGTTTTCTACTGGTGATGCCTCTCCCTATGCATCCCAGTATCCCCCTAGCCCTTCTTGCTGCCATCTCACATTGCTTGCCCACATTTAGGTCATCTGATATGACTACCTCCAGGTCCCTTTCCATTTTTGTCGTTGTTAGTATCTCACCCCCCATTGTGTACTCTTCCCCTGGGTTTTTGTTTCCCAGGTGCATTACCTTGCACTTCTTAGCATTGAATCTAAGCTGCCATACATTTGACCGTTCCTCTAACCTTGCCAAGTCCCTTTTCATCCTTTCCACCCCACCTTGTGCATCAACTCTGTTGCAGATCTTTGTGTCATCTGCAAAAGACATACTTTTCCTTCCAGTCCCTCTGCAATGTCACTTATAAAGACATTGAAGAGGACCGTCCTAATACTGAACCCTGCGGTACCCACTAGTAACCCCTTCATCAGAGTGGACTCCATTTACTATTACTCTCTGTGTCCTATTCTCCAGCCAATTTTTACCCAGGCTGTCATCTTGGGACCCACTCCCAGGCTAGCTAACTTGTATATTAATCTTTGTGTGGGACTGTGTCAAATGCCTTGCTAAAGTCTAGGTATGCCATATCCACAGCCCCTTCCTGATCTACTACTTTGGTCACCAGTCAAAGAAATCTATCAGATTTGTCTGGCATGCCTTCCTGCTGTGAATCCATGCTGCCTTGGGTCCTGTGCCCCTCTGGCCTCTAGATACTCGACAATTCTTTCCTTCAGAAGTGATTCCATCATTTTCCCTACCACTGAGGTTAAACTAACAGGTCTGTAGTTTCCTGCTTCTGCCTTGCTCCCACTTTTGTGAAGGGGAATCACATCTGCCCTCCTCCAGTCCTTGGGTACCACCCCATCCTCCCATGATTTGTTAAACAGGGTAGTCAGTGGTGTCACTGATTCTACCTTAGTTCTTTAGAATTCTGGGATGAATCCATCAGGCCCATTGCTTTGTCCACCTTCAGTTTTAAGAGTTCTTTAGAACCCTTTCTTCTGTAAATGGGCTGGTATCAACTTCTGTATCCAGTGTGTTTCTACTGTTTGTTCTAGGTACCCTTCTTCCTTTGTAAATACTGAGCAAAAATATTTGTTTAGTATCTCTGCCTTTTCACAGTCTCCTCTGCCCACCCTCCCCTTTATTAAGCCTCACTATCCCTCCCTTGGTCTTCCTTCGCTCCCTGATGTACCTATAAAAGGTTTTTCCCCTTCTTAACTGAGTTGGCTATCTTTTCCTCAGTTTGGGCCTTTGCTGTTCTGACTGCCTTCCCAGCTTCCTTTTTGTTTTAACTGATACAGTTCTCTGTCCTGTTCCTTCTGTGATTCCTTGTACTTCCTGAAAGCTTTTTTCTTGAACCTTCATGCCACCTCCTTTGAGAACCATAGTGGTTTCTTACATCATTTAGTTTTGTGTATTTGCTTCACACAAAGGCTTGTTACCTCTGTGATGGCAGTTTTTACTATCCCCCATTGTTCTTCCACCCCTCCTTCCTGCTCATTTGCTAGTGCATTCCTTAGGCACTCACCCATTTTGGCAAATTCAGCCCTCCTAAAGTCCAGTACCTTTGCCTTTGTATGGCTTGACTCTATTGCTGTGTTTATTGTGAACCATACTGTTTGATGGTCGCTAGTTCCCAGATGGCTACCCACTTCTACATCTGTGATCCTCTTCATCTCCATTTGAGAGAACCAGGTCTAAGATTGCTCCTCTCGAGTGGGCTCCAATACTAGTTGTCTAAGGCATGCCCCTGTAGGGCATCTAGAATAACCTCACTCTTCAAGTGGCTGCGGCAACTGCACTCCAGTTAACATCTGGCATATTCAGATCACCCATCAGCAATATCTCCCCTTTTTTTGCCATACTGAGTATACTTTCTATCATTTCCTTGTCCATTTCCTCCCCCTGAGAAGGGGGTCTGTATACAACCCCTGTGCGGATTGTGGTGCCATTGTCGGTCTCCAAATTTACCCACAGTGCTTCTTCTCCTCCCTGTTTTCTCTTTTGTTCTGTTGCTTTGATTCCTTCCCTTATGTAAAGAGCTACTCCTCCTCCTCTTTTAACCTCTCTGTCTCTCCTGTAGATAGTGTATCCTGGCATGTTTATGTCCCAGTCATGGTTTTGTGTGAACCATGTTTCTGTGACTGCCATGATATCCAGATGTTCCTCCTCCATCAAGGCCACTAATTCAGGAAGCTTGTTACTCAGACTACGTGCATTGGTACTCATTGCTTTCCATTTTTTGATGGCTTTACTTTCTGTTGCAGCATCCCCCACTGACCTTTCTACCTCGGTCTTTTTCTCATTTAGTACCCTGTTTTGTAGGGAGAGGCTGGGATTTTCCTGCTGCTTATCAGTGCCTCCCCTCTTGAGCTCTGGATAATTCCCCTAAAACTTGCCCTCTCGAGTGAACTCTTTCTGGTGTTGGAATGCTTTTTTCAGCCAGCTGCCCTGTTTCTGAACTTGGAGTGGTGAGAGCATAAGTGGTTCAGCTTGCCTGGGAAACTGCATTTTAATATCGCTGACTATCTCTCACCATTTATAATTCATTGACTGGATCATTGTTGAAAGTGGGAATTGTATAATTTTTTGTGGCACTCTAACCTTGCTCTCCATTTAAAAGTAAAGCTCCATCTGCTTTTTGAAAGAGCGGGGGGGGGTTATGTGCTGAGGGTAGAGAGAGTGTGAAAATGGTGTGCTTGTTGGTTAGGCACTTTGTGTATTAGGTTGCTGTGTGAGTGTGACTGTGTTTTTTTAGCTTGGAATTTGTAGAAGGGTTGGGTGGTATTTTTAGTTATTAGTGGGGTGGGTACTCTTCTGGTCTGCTTGGGATGTGCTGGAGCATGAGACCCCTACATGTCACCTGTGGCACTGCCCTGCTGCACTACCCCTGCCCCTTTGCTGACCTCCCTGTGTCAGCTATGACAGAGAGATGATGTTGGGAGGTTGGCATTACAAAGGGTGAAAAAGGTCAATGGCAGTGGGGTGCTGCTATGGGTCAGGTGGGGGTGAGAGGTAGTAAGGTAGTGGGGTGCAGGAGATGCCTAGGGCTTAGAAGGAGCCCAGAGAGAGTCCCAATGTGTTCGGCTTCCATCCCCAGAGTTCCCATCGGACCACAGGGGCAGGTAGCCAGTGGGGCTGCAGTGACTTCTAGTCCCCTTTGGGTGGTGTTATGCAATACCAGATCGATGTGGAACAAGACTGCAATTATGGTGGACTTAATTTCCTCAGTTGATCTGGTGTACATCACAGAGACTTGGTTGGGTGATGATGCTGAGCCTGTTTTGGAGGCAGCCGTCCCTGCTGGCTACTCTGTGGTACACTACCCAAGGTGTGAATGCAGTGGTGGGGGCGTGGCCATCTGTTTTACATCTGGTCTGAACTTCACCGTGCACTCAGTGGGGACAACCAGGTCCTTTGAGTGTGTGTCGGTGCATGGGAGTCCACGTGCAGGCTACAGGATTCTCCTTATTTACCCCCCCGGGGTGGGGAGAGAAGTCCTGCAGGAGGTTGCTGACTTCATTGTCGATGAGGTGTTAGAGTCCCCCAGATGTTTGATCATGGGGGACTTCATTGCCTGGGTCGATGATGCATCCTCACAATTTGGTTTGAACCTCCTCCAGTTGATGTCTTCACTGGGCCTGTCACAAGTGGTTGCTTCTGAGACCTATCACTGCAGCCACACACTGGACCTAGTGCTCTCTCTGGGGCTTGAGATTACTAGCCTCAGGATTGATCAGGTCTGTTGGTCTGATCATTACACAGTGGAGATCTCATTTGGGGTCACCCCTGAAATTCCTTCCCTTGCTGAGATGGTCAGCTACTGCCCTTTAAGGGGATTATCCCCAGAGGGACTACTGGTGGTGGCTGACTTATCTAGTGAAGTCACTGTAAGTGCAGTTAGCATTGGAGAGATGGTAGCCACTTATAATGGGGAAGTCACTGAGGAGCTTGATGCAATCACTCCGGTCCATGTATGACCCAGATCCTCTCAGTTGAGATCCCCATGGTTTGACAGGGAGCTCAAGGCAATGAAGGTCAAGGGACAGAAGTTGGAGCATTGCTGGTGGAGGACCAGGTCAGATGGCTACAAACTAGCCCTGCATGCTCATTACTCTGAGTACCAGGGGGCAATCAACCATAAGAATACAGAATTTGTCTCCAGGGAGATTGCTGCAGGGAAGAACTTACTGTCCCAGCTCTTTTGGACCATTCTGTCTACAGCCGTAGAAAGCTTTTTCAGTCAAGTTATGTGAAGAGTTTGCTTGATTCTTTTCTGATAGGGTGTCCTGTATCTACCAGAGAATCTCGTCAGTTGATTGCAGTGGCCAGCTTGGGGTGATCAGAAGTGCTCTGTCTGTCTGGGAGGAGTTTAAACTGGTGGAGGTGGCTGAGGTCATTAAGGTCATCTCGCAGCCAAAGCACACATATTGTGAACTGGACCCGGCACCGATACATGTCTTGATGAAATGTGTGGGTTCCGTTGGCCTGGTATTCTCTGGAATAGTCAGGTGCTCACTGACAGAGGGGGCATTTCTGGATGCCTTGAAAGAGGCTCTGGTGAGACCCCTCCTGAAGAAATCATCACGCGACTCTGACATTCTGGCGAATTACTGTCCTATCTCCAACTTTCCCTTTTTGGGTTAGGTTGTAGAGAAAATTGTGGCAAAGCAGCTTGAGGAGCACCTCATGACATTTGACATCTAAGAGCCACTCCAGTCAGGTTTCAGAGCCAAGCATAGTGCTGAAACAGTGTTAGTTAGGGTGCCCTGTGATCTCCTCAGGGCAAGAGCTAGAGGGAAAAGTCAATTCTCATTCTCCTCAGCGTTCAACACTGTAGATCACATGGTGTTGCTCGATTGCCTCAGAAAGTATTGTGGACTCGCTGACACAGTCATCCGCTGGTTTGAGTCCTTTCTCTCAGGCAGGAAGCAACAGGTGGTGATAGGAAGTTTTTCCTCCTCCCCGAAGCTCCTGCCCTGTGGAGTGCCTCAGGGGTTGATCTTGTCACCCATGTTGTTTGCAGTGTATCTGCTGCCCCAAGGTGAGCTCATTAGGCATTACAGTGTGGATTTTCACTACTATGCGGATTACACTGAACTGTATATGTTCTTTGCCCCCGGAACATCCAACACTGTGGAAGTGCTAAATAACTGCTTGGCTGAGATTAATGACTGGATGTCCTCCAGCTGGTTGCAACTGAACTGGATAAGATGGAGGTTCTAGTGATTGAGTCGGGACACATGCATGATAGAAGTGTCACCAATGCTGGGATGTCGGATATTCACCTGGATTCTGCATCATTGCTGACCTTGACTAGGGTGTGAGATCTTGGCATGCTCCTCGATGATGGTCTGACACTTGAATCTCAGGTGTCGGCCATTGTCCAAAGTGGTTTCTACCACTTGAGGAATATTGTCAGGATCAAACCCCTGGCTCCACCTGCTGACCTGCCTACTCTGCTACATGCCTTCATGACCTCCAGGCTTGACTGCTGTAATGCTCTATACTTCAGGGTCTCTGGAGGTACCCTCCACTGGCTGGAACTGGTGCAGAACACTACCACCATGTTACTGACTGGCCTTTCAAGATCTAGTCATGTGACCCTGGTGCTGCATTCTTTGCACTGGCTACCCATCAGGTGGAGGGTTATATTTAAGGTAAATCTCATCACCTGCAAGGCCCTGCACGGGCTTGGCCCTGGCTACCTGGCTGAGCTCCTAACACCCTGCACCTTGTCCTGCTCCCTTCACTCCTTGACTAGGGGCATCCTTGAGGTTCCCAGGACTAGACTGAAAACATCTGTTGACAGGGCCTTTAGTGTCACCAGGCCAGTCCTGTGGAACACTCTACCTCCATCTCTTAGGGAGGCCCTAATGGTCGAGGTTTACAAAAGAGGTCTCAAGGTCCATCTTTTTGCCCTGACCATCCCAAGCAAAGTAGTCTGACCAGTGCTGTGCTGTTTTATACAAAGCTGCTGATCTGATTTTATATTATTTATGTATTTATGTCTGTATTCATTCTGCCCCTCTCATGTACCTGTGCTACTGCCTGTTTTATCATCTGTGAAGTACCCAGAGTGCTGTGTTTGGTGGCCAAAAATAAGTACCTTAAACACCTCAGGGTCTTGGTAGAAAGAAAACACATCACACTGAAATCTAGGCCTTCTCTGTTTACTTCTATTCAGCAAAGGCACAAGGGGAAAACTGTTCTCAACACGCACAGGAAGACTCACAGGAAGTACATTTCTTAAAGCAGTACTGTCTAACATTTCTTAAAGCTGCACTACACATAACAATTCCTCCTGACTGGGCTCCTGACTTAGCTAGAAAGTACGTAAGTCAATAATTCAAAAGTAATATGAAACTATTAAAGTTATTACTGCAATGTCCCTTTTAGTTAGTCATGTCATTAGGCTATATCTCTACAACTCCATTCTGTTTGGTGGACGTCTTATACATCCTGACCGACGGAGTAGGACTTGAGGCTGTTGCACTGGAATCTGATTAACATCAGCCACATCTTGTCTCAGTTGCTGTGGTTTCACTATCTCTTCCTGTTCTTGTTCTGGAAGAAATAATGCTGGATAACTATCCCAACTCTGGGTATCCCTTTTTTGTTCTGTCTCAATTCTAGTACGTAATTGGTCCACATGTTTTTTCACTTTCCTCTGGTTAGTCAGTCAAACAGTATAGACAACATTTCCTAACTTTTTTTCTACCACAACTTCTATCCATCTCTTCAGGCCTGCATACATCCTGATCCACACAAGATCATTGGGTTTGAAGGATCTGGTCTCAGGAAGCATTTCAGTTACTGACTTATAGCCTAGAGGGTGAAGAAGGTCCAATTGAGTTTGAATCTGACATCCAAACAACAATTCTGCAGGGGATATTCCCATGACACAATGTAGTGTTGTTCCAAAACATGGAATTTAAATAAGGTCCTGCGAAATCAATATACAACCTTTGTCAGGGTTTTTCAGGTCTTTCCCAATGGTGAATTGGAGCTTTTGCTGGATTTCCCATCGATACTGCACAACCTTAGCATTTTTACACAACCTGGTATATGTCTCTGTCAATGGGAAGCCATCATATGTGAAGTCTGGCCAGGGATTTCATTTTAGCAATGCCTGGATGGCCCGCATGCAAAAGAGTCAGCACATTTGAGTGATAACATTGGGGTACTATGACACGCAATCCCCATAGAAGACATCCCTCAGCAATGGACAACTGCTGTCTCTTTGCACAGTAGGGTTGTAGTGCAGTAGAACAAGTAGTACCTTGTGGCCAACCCTCAAGCATATCCTGATACACTTGTTTCAAAATTGCATCTTGACTAGTCACTTGTGCAATGTCTTTGGCTAGTACTGGAAACTAATCTAACTGTTGTAGCTCCATTGCACACACAACAGTACAGTCCACCATATCTTTGAATTGCACTGGAAAACTATCTGTCCCCACCTGGCATACTAATGGCTCCTCTTTAAGTCCCACATCGAACTCCATTTCTCTGGATATTGGTAACCTCGACAAAGCATCCGAATTTCCGTGCTGGTCCATTGGTTGGTATGTAACCTCGAAGTTATAGGCAGACAAAATGAATGCCCATCACTGAAGTCAGCTAGTGGCTATCTCTGGAATTCCTTCTTCTGGACTGAAAATTGTCACTAGTGGCTTATGATCCATCTTCAGGTGAAACTTGAGGGCTAGCAAATATTGGCGAAATTTCTGGACTTCAAACACAATTGCTAATGCCTCTCTCGGAATGTGGGTATAATTAATTTCAGCTGCAGAGAATTTGCATGAAGCATGGGCTATCAGCTTCTCCACTCCTTCTGGATCCGTATGGAAAAGGACAGCTCCTATACCCACAGGACTAGCATCACATGCCAATGTGAAAGGTAAGTCAGGGTCATAATGAGTTAAATTATTCACATCGGTTAGAGAGAGCTTGATGGCATGAACTGCTTTACTGTGGCCTTTGGTCCACTTCCACAGAGTACCATTATGTAACAGTTCATTTAGGATAGCACATTTAATGGCTAAGCCAGGTATGAAACCATCATAGTAGCGCACCATACCCAAGAATGAGTGCAACTCTGGAACATTCGGCAGTTCAGGCATGTGTACAATGGCTTCCACCTTTTCATCATTTGGACGAATTCTGTCTTTGTCAATACTGTGACCTAGGTACATGACACTTGGTTGACAAAATTGGCATTTTTCTCTCCTGAGTCTGAATCTACTCTGTTGCAATCTCTCTAAAGTCTTTTGTAAGTTAAGTAAATGTTCTGCTTCTGTCTTGGCCATGACAATGATGTCATCCAAATAACAAGCAACACCTGATATATCACCCACTGTTTGCTCAATCACTTTTTGAAAAATAGCTGGTGCAGAACTAAGGCCAAAACATAACCATTTGTACTTGTACAGTCTGGGTGTGTATTAATCACTACCAATTTCTGAGAGTCTGTATAAAGTTCTACTTGAAGGTATGCATCAGTGAGGTCCAGTTTAGAGAACCCCACACCACCATTCAGTCTATGAAAAAGTTCCTCTGGTAAGGGTAAAGGAAATACATCTGTGCTAAGTACTGGACTACATGTGACCTTAAAATCTCCACATATTCTAACCTTACCACCTTGTTTAGATACCACCACAATTGGAGTAGCCCAATCTGTACTTAAAACCTTTTCCAGCATGCCTGCTTTTTCCAGTCTGTCCAATTCTGCCCCAACCACCGGTTTAAAGGCAAAAGGGAGTTTCTGTGGTTTATAAAACTTAGGGACTGTATTAGGCTTTGTAACTAGCTTGGCTTTAGCTGTCGTGTAACATCCCAGGCCTTTCCACAGCTCTGGATACATGTCTAAAATCTCCCCAAGCTTGGGCGGGGTACTGCTTTGTGGTACCTGGACAGCAGCAAGTAGGCCAAAATCTGCTGGATCAACATGAATATTTGAAGAACCTGAGCATCTCTGCCCAAAATGTTGACACCCTTTGTGAAACTAGAAAAGTTAAAGGTGTACTAGGAGAATCAGTCCAGCATACCAAAGTGGTAAATGAGCCCAGTGGCTGAATTGGTTGCCCTTCAAATGCATACAGCACCTTATTACAAGGAGACAATGGTGGCTTATTCAGATCAGACCATGTTTGATGATTAATAAAAGTAACTGGGGAAGCAGAATCTACCATTAAACGCAACTGATGCCTCAGTTGTGGCAATTCAAGTAACACATAGAAAGGAGGAACATCTTTAGTCTGCATTTGTGGTGCAATAGGAACCACTGCACTGTCTGTGCTCTCTGAACTGATCACTGCAGTTCTCCTGCTCCTGCAAACCTTAGCAATATGTTCATACCTCTCAACTGTCCCTGATTTTCAGGGACGTCCCTGATTTTGCCTCAGAATTTTACTCTGTCCTTCCTAAAACTTGTGTTTCCATGACTAAACAGTGGGAGTTGTAAGCACAAAATAATGTCAACCATTAAAGTTATAGACTTGTCTTTCCTTAGAAAATGCATTCTACACTAGGCCCCTTACTCTGTCAGCTTCCTGAGTGGATAACATGTATTTTGAAGATATGTCCCTGAATTTGGTCATTTGTCCCTGATTTTTTTAAGCCTTGTCCCTGATTTATGAGGCAGGAGTTTGAGAGGTATGAATATGCCCCTGATGTTTACATGCATGACACTAAACTTCTCTGAATTTGCACTGGTCCCTGCTATGCAGAGAAGACCCACATGATGCACATTTGTACTGGCCATGCAGTTTTGGGGGAGTGGTGAACTTTTCTTTGAAAAAAGTGGTTTAGACTTAGGTTTGAGCTGTTTCAATTTGGGGTTTACTGCAGACACTTGTACCTCATTTTTAGTGTTCATCTTAGCACGTGCATCATTTTCTGCGGCCACATACATTTGTGCCAACTGTAAAAGTTCATCAGCAGACTTCTTGACACTTACAGAAAGTAATTGCTGACTATGATATTCATTATTCAATCTCATAACAAACTTATCAGCTAAATTAGACTCAAGATGCTCCCTGCTCCACTCACATGTGAGAGCTAAGCGCTTGATCTCAGCCAAATAAGACTGTAATGACTGGCCTGGTTTCAGCCGGTAACTGTAGAATTTATAACGTTCAGCCCCAGAAAAGTTGTTAAACTGTATTGTGCATTCTATTTAGCCTTTAGCTTTTGATATGACAAATTCTCTGGTCAGTCCGGTGCACACAGACTGCATAAAAGTTTGAAGGTTTCACTTCCCAAGAAAGTGCAAAAAGCAGCTTGAATAAGCTTACACTGTAGCTGATCATTTGCTGATTGTATAGCAGGATTAAGTAATAACCACTGATCAAATCGTTTGGACCACGTGTCCCAGTCTGTTCCTGTAAAAATTTCAAAGCTGGTGGAAGTTGCCATGATACTCCACAGTTCCAAATTGCTTACTTGTCTCCAAAGCAGAAAGTCACAAAATGATGTAATTCAGTAAGCTGGAGCTATAAAAATTTTCACCATCTTTGTCACCAGTTTGTTGTGTTTGATGGCTGAAAATAAGTACCTTAAACACATCAGGATCTTGGTAGAAAGAAAACACATCACACTGAAATCTAGGCCTTCTCTGTTTACTTCTATTCAGCACTGACACAAGGAGAAAACTGTTCTCAACACACACAGGAAGACTCACAGGAAGTACATTTCTTAAAGCTGTACTGTCTAACATTTCTTAAAGCTGCACTACACATAACACAGAGCCTCTGGGACTGGGCACTCTACAAATAAAATGTGCCTTGCCTTGCCTTGTGGATGGATATCCACACCCCTACCATAGATAGAGTGTCACCTGACACCTATGTAAAACAGTTACAGGAAAATTTGGTTGAAGTCTGCAACTTTATTGCAAAACGTTTGGGCAATGCCTAACAGAAATCCAATATGTACTATGACAAAGATGTCAAGGAGGCTGATTGGTAAGTGGGTGACAGAGTCATTGTGTTGCAACACTCAATACCCGCCCACTCCCTATCTAGCAAATGGGCTGGTCCTTTCAAGATCACAAAGAAACTCAGCCCCTCAGTCTATCAGGTATGGTTACTGACCACCAAGAAGTCTATTGACAAGTAGTTTCATGCCAATCAACTAAAACTGTTCAAGGGCTCAGACGACCCCGAGTAAGTGATACACTCGAGCTGTAACAAGGGGTGGGGGGGGATTGTATTTCCAGCTATTTATTTTCACTTGTTTCAGAATGATGATTATCATAATCTAAGTCTTTGGGCTGTTTACGAGAACAGAAGGCAAGTATTGTGAGTATAAAGATCCTACCAACTATGGCTATGTTACATGCACTGAAGGTGATACCTGGTCAGCAAACCTAAACCTACAAGGCAGTAGCCTTGTCTTCAAGACTTTGGTCATATATGGACCACAGGGAACTACCTGGGAAAATGGTGGACCTATTCATCAGTTCTACAGAGACAGAGTAACTGCATATTAAGATGGGGCTGTTACACTAAAGGATACCCAGGCAGGGTCTGAACAGGGAACATGGACAATTTTACAGCCTGGCATGGAGCACTAAAAAGAGTCTATGATAACTGGGCATCTATCATGGTTTTACCAAGGAGAATCATGCCCAGATCTACCACTATGACCTCCTCACCAAACGTTTTATCTTCTTTAGCAATAGAAACCATCACTTTTCCACCACAGACTTTACAGTGCCCTGCTTGAAGCCAGGTCCACCTAATGGCTTGACAGCAACCTCCATTTCTTGGACGCTTATTAACAATGTTGAATTTATGCATGTTCCTGTTGTTTTAAACATATCATATTGGAACATGGCTGAATATGGCCACTGTTCAACAACTAATGTTTCAAGGTTTCATGCTACTATATTCGCAGATATTGTTGCAGCCTATCATGTACAAGCTCAAGACCCTGTAGCTGGACAAAAAAAATTCCACATCAAGAGATGTTCCGCTATAGGCACCCTAAAAGAGGCCTGGAGGGGAATATGCCAGATCTATTTGGAGCAGGCAAGTCAATTTGGAATAGGGGAGACATTGAACAAATTAAGAGAAATATTAGCTATTTTCAAAATCAACAAGCTGAAAATGAGTTAAAGCCCATGCTACATGGTACTGATGGTTTAACGAAGGAGGAAAGGTTCATGGGCTGGGATATTCAGACTGCGCCAGGCAGTGGCGCAAGCCTGTGCTCAGTGCAACTGGGATGCGCTGCTGCCAGGGTAAGGTGATATTCAACGGTGATGTGCCATGGCAGAGCACCATTGAATATGGCAAGGACAGCACACACACTGCACATGGTGCAGTGGCACTGCGCCGGTGCAAGCCACAGATAGGAAGCATGGGGATGCACCAGCACAAGTGCAGTTGCGCTAGGTGCATCACCCGTGATATTCAACAGGGGGCATGCAAATGAGTTCATAAAATATGCAAGGTGCAAATGAGGCCATTAGCATGTCATTATGGCCCCATTTGCATGCCTTGCACAGGGCAGCCCAGCGACTTGTGCCTGGTGCCCTGCACTGCATGATGTGTACAGTGGGGATCCCGGTGCATCCCCGCCCAATACCGCAATCATGGTATATGTATAATGGAATTTCCCTGGTAGTCTAGTGGTCCCCCTAGTCGCTGATTCCCCAATAACTGGGATGAAAGACCTTCCCTGGTAGTCTAGTGGTCACCCCTCCCACCTGATTCCCCGAGAAATGTCAGAAAAGACCGACCCTGGTGGTCTAGTGGAACCACCCATCCATTTCCGCGATCGCAGTACATGCATCTGAAATGTCCTAGTGATCCAGTGGCACCCCTTTCAGTTTCACTCACACAGGTCCCTTGCCCACCCCATGCACCCCGCCGTGGCAGGCAGCAGCAACCTGCCCAAGATACCACCTGGCCACCTGTCGACGAGGTACAGTATGGGCTGTAAAACCAACTGGTCCCCAGTATGGACCAATGGGCTTGTAGGGCATATCAGATTAGATAAGTCCCAATATGTGAATGACTCATTCACATATTTGGGATTGTCTAGTACAGAGTTCCAGGCTTCATTGGTCCACACTGGACCAATAGGCTTACAGCCCATACTGTACCTGTCATTCGGCGGGGATGGGCAGTAGGCGGATAGGGAGCATTGCCAATCACCATGACGGGGCGGGGTGGGATAGGGGTTCTGTGGGTGGGAGGGTGGGGTGCCACCGATTACCAGGATTTGTCTGATGGCAGTGTACTGCGATCACAGAAACGGGCAGGGGGTTCCACTAGACCACCAGGGTCAGTCTTTTCTGACATTTCCCAGGGAATCAGGTGGAAGGGGGGACCACTAGACTACCAGGGAAGGTCTTTCATCCCAGTTGTTGGGGAATCGGGGACTGGGGGGGCCACTAGACTACCAGGGAATGCATACTATACAGTTACCATGATCAGGGATTCAGGAGGGGGGAACCACTAGACTACCAGGGTGCAGTGTGTGCTTCAGAACGGTGTTCTGGGTGGGCGGATGGCTACCCACAGCTGGCGGCTGCTGTGTTGTGCCCTGCAATACAGCAGCCCACCTGTGGGTGGCTGGGGTTTGTTCCCTCTCCTCATGGGCACAACTTTGAGCCCTCCTATGTGGTGCACTGCAGGGTTGTGCCAGCATATGCGCCACACATCCCAAGCTGAATATCGGGATGTGCCACGTATGCATGGGCATGCCCCCTGCATCTGCACTGCATACAATTACATTGCGCCCCAGCACATCGGGAGTTGCGCTCTGACGGACAGCCTTCTCAATATCCCACCGAGGCACAAAGCGGGGTTGTGCTGGCACAACTCTGTTGCTCCAGGCGCAACCCCTTTGAATATCTGGGCCCAGGTGTATAACATGCATGATATTGCACACTTGTTTAATGAAACGCAGACCAAGAGTTAATCACTGCCAACAATGTGGAGGCTGACCAGCGACACATAGGAAGGGAAATTATTTATGCAACTTACAGTGGCTGTTTTAACCACTTGTCACTAACTTCTTCCAAGACCTGAAAGTAGGTGTATCCCTGATATTATCAAGGATTTATGGATGGCTAAATGGTATTGTCCTCATTACTGGACCTCCTGCCTGCACCTCCAAATGTATGGCTGAGTCCCTCACTTTTTCTCTCCCAACAGCTAGAAACTTGAGTTGTCACACCACATCCTAATCAGGGACCTTGCTACTCTACATGTCGCTGCTCCCTCATGGATACCATGTACGTCTCATTTATGGTATCCTTGCCAGTATTTGACAAGGACTCTTTAGTCTTCTACAGAATGGCTTGTGTTCACTCCATGGGATATCTGGAAGGAGACATCTACAAGGAACGTGTCGACCTTTCTCCACTGCAGCCATTCCACCCTCGATTGCAAGCCTGGCTGGTGCCTCACACAGACTGTTGTTCAGTAAAAGGTTATTAATACCTGTACAGGTGTAATGTTTTTGACGTAGCTACATCAGTGTGCGGCTACTCCATTAATGGACTCAATGAGCAAAATGTTACTGCACCTCCTGACTCTGCCGCTGAAGCAACAAACATAACTGAACGAATCTAGCCACTTGGATACTTCCAGACTTACGCCTCTATCACATGCCCCATACAACTCACCAAGTGGCGTCTTCCTCAAATCAAGGTTACATATAATATGGATGGACAATATTACATCGTGACAAACATCAAGAATTTCTTTTATGGACACATCACTTGTGGTCCTGGTCTTGCCATTCCAAATTTCTGCTTTGTGCCTCGTGAATGCACCCTTATTGGTCAATCCATGATAACCCCCATACCTATCCTAGGAAAAGATTACATTACCCTGACTCTTTGGATGCTATAGACTGCTATGCACCAGTTTTCAATGTGCATATCGATCCACTCACCCTGAATCTCAAATCCCTGTTAGACAGAAAAGACACTCAGTGGATATATATCAGTAATACTGTTTGGAAAGCTGAACAAGCCTTAAATGATCTGATACATGATTACGATTTACACCTTGTTTTATCTGATACTCTGTTAGAGATTTCTTTGAAAGTCTTTGTTATTCTACAGGCTATTGTGTTTTCTGTTCTTATTATTACCATTTGCTGATTGTGCTCTACCCTCAGGCAACATCAAAGACAGCACTTCTTTCTTTATACTGCTCAATCTACCAAGTTTTTACTCTAACTCAACATCTTGCGGTGCTGGTTTAGCAGGAAACAAGGGGGGGGGGAATATGTAGACCTGCTCACCCCCACAACCCTATATTTAGTGCAGCATATGGTACACATACATTTATACTTAGTGGAGTAGAATATAGTGTAATACTATGTGATATAGTGATAAGACATCGGCATATGATTGTAGCATGACCAGATCCCAACAGGGTTATGTGCTGGTAACCTCTGGCCATAACAGTGTTAGCATTGCTTAAGCAGGCCTCATGCCACAGTTCTTTTTCTTAGCTATGCAACTACACAGCTAGCTGTGCAGCTACATAGAAACACAGACTTTGATGGCGGATAAGGACGGCTTGGCCCACCTAGTCTGCCCATTTCCCTACCTACAGGATAAGCTGCAAATGCTAGTTTTTTTTTTTTTTATTTTGCGCTTTTTCTGGCAGGACCACCGGCAGCCATCCGCCCTGGTCACGGCCCCGAGACCTCTACCACGCCAATTGCTGCTGAGGACCCTCGGTCACCCCTGGCTTGCCCCCGGAGGTGGGGCTGGAGCCATCTTCGTGACCCCGAACTGTGACTGGTCGGGGTCCCGCAGCGGCGGTGGCAATGTGAGGCTCTCCAGGGAGGGCTTCATTGATCAGTGGTCCTGCCCGCCATCTTTTTCCACCTGATTTTTCTCCCCCAGAGGAGGCGGGGACGTGCAATGACGCCAGCGTCCGCCCAGCCTCCTCTCCCCACGTCGAACAGCGGTTGCGTGGAACTCCCGGTCTCCACCAGGGGTCCCCAGTGCACCGAGTGCTGCCCGTCCCTCCCCCCGGAGTAGGAGAGCTGTCCGTCGGACGCTCGATCCTAATCCCCCCGGCCGGCCCTCCAACGACCCGGATCCATTCCCGAACCCAGGTCACCGGCGTCGCAAGCGGAAATCCCACCGCTGAGCCGACGGGCAGGTGCAAATGCTAGTTAACCGACAGCCTATTTCTTCCTACCCCCACAAGAATTGCCTTATGTCTGTCCTATGCATTCTTAAATTCTCCCACAGTTTTAGACCCCACAACCTCCTCAGAAAGGCTGTTCCATGCGTGCACCACCCTCTCCATGAAAAAATACTTCCTCACATTGCCCCAGAGCTGCCCCCACTCTATCTTCAAATTGTGTGCCCTTGTTCTTGCACATCTCTTTTTCTGAAAGATGCTGCCCTCTTGGACTGTGTTGATTCCACTGAGGTACTTAAAAGTTTCTATCATGTCCCCCCTCTCCCTCCTTTCCTCAAGGGTATACATATTAAGCTCCTTTAGTCTCTCCTCGTATGGCTTCTCTTGCAGACCCTGCACCATTTTAGTTGCCCTCCTCTGGACTGCCTCCATCCTGTCTATGTCCTTGTGGAGATGGGGTCTCCAGAATTGGACACGGTACTTCAGATGGGGTCTCATCAACTGTCTGTACAGAGGGATAACTGTTTTTCTGTTGGTGATGCCTCTCCCTATACATTCCAGTATCCCTCCAGCCCTCCCTACTGCCTTCTCACATTGCTTGCTAACCTTAAGGTCAACTGATATTACCCTCAGGTCCCTTTCCATTTTTGTTGTTGTTACTACCCCCCCTCAATTGTGTAAACTTTCCCTGGGTTTTTGTTTCCAAGGTGCATTATTTTGCACTTCTTTGCATTGAATCCAAGCTGCCATACTTCTGACCATTCCTCCAACCTTGCCAAGTCCCTTCTCATCCTTTCCATGCCTCCTTGTGTATCAACCCTGTTGCAGATCTTCGTGTCATCTGCAAAGAGGCATACTTTTCCTTCCAGTCCCTCTGCAATGTCATTTATAAAGACATTAAAAAGGACTGGACCCAGTACTGAACCCTGTGGTACCCCACTAGTAACCTCACTTTCCTCAGAGTGGACTCCATTTACAATTACCTTCTGTGTCCTGTTGTCCAGCCAATGTTTTATCCAGGTTAACACCCTGGGACCCACTCCCAGGCTTGTTAATTTGATTATTAATCTTTTGTGTGGGACTGTGTCAAATGCCTTGCTAAAGTCTAGGTAGGCCATGTCCATAGCCCCTTCCTGGTCTACTACTTTGGTCACCCAGTCAAAGAAATCAATTAGCCCTGTTGCAGATCTTTGTGTCATCTGCAAAGAGACATACGTTCCCTTCTAGTCCCTCTGCAATGTCACTTATAAAGACATTAAAAAGGACCGCCCCAGAACTGAACCCTTCGGTACCCCACTAGTAATCCCCCTTTCTTTACTGTGGACTCCCTGTACTATTACCCACTGTGTCCTGTTGTCCAGCCAGTGTTTTACCCAGGCTACCACCCTGGGACCCACTTCCAGGCTGGCTAATTTGTTTATTAATCTTTTGTGTGGGACTGTGTCAAATGCCTTGCTAAAGTCTAGGTAGGCCATGTCCACAGCCCCTCCTGGTCTACTGCTTTGGTCACCCAGTCAAATAAATCAATTAGATTTGTCTGACATGACCTTCCCACTGTGAACCCATGCTGTCTTGGGTCCCAGCCCCACTGGCCTCTAGGTACTCAACAATTCTTTTCCTTCAGAAGCTTATTCCATCGCTTTCCTACCACAGAGGTCAAACTGACAGGTCTGTAGTTTCCTGCCTCTGTTTTGCTCCCACTTTGTGAAGAGGAATCACATCCGCCTTCCTCCAGTCCTCAGGTAGCACACCATCCTCCCATGATTTATTAAAAAGAGTAGCCAGTGGTTTCACTAGTTCCCCCCTTAATTCTTTTAGAATTCTGGGGTGAATTCCATCAGGCCCCATTGCTTTGTCCACCTTCAGTTTTAAGAGTTCTTTCAGAACCCTTTCTTCTGTGAAAGGACTGGGATCGACCTCCCCCCCATCCAGAGTGTTTCTGTTAATTGGATTACCCATTAGTTTCTCACACTTTGTGATAGTGAGCCCTCCCCCAAGCCATGAAAAAGATTTCAAGCCTCCCTCAAATTTGAAAAAAAATCTTGGGCCACCCCACAGAAAAAAATAAATCCTACTTTGCACAGTACACCAGTAATAAAGTGAAACTAATAAAGTTGACTGAGTATATTCTCTTTTTATTCAACTTATTGCTCTCCACCCCTGACCTGGAACCTCAGGTTATACTTGCCACTCCCTTTTTCTAACTCTTGGGCCCTTGTTACTCTGTTTCCTCTTTATCTGGAACAACCAAACCTAACCACTTCATCTCTACCTCTCTTACTATGTTGTTAAGCAACTTCCTGTACCCTTACCTCAGGTCACACCTGAAAACATGCATCAGATCTCTGTGCCTTTCCCAGTCACTAATTTACATATAAATACCCACTATAAAAATGAGCCTTGACTCAGTGGCCCAGATATTCAAACTGTGCCAGGCTGTGGCGCAAGCCTGGGGGCAGCTCAACTTGGCTGCACAGGGGCGTGGACTGGGCGCTATTCAACGGAGCTATGCCATGGCTCAGCAGCATTGAATATCGCACCCTGGCCACCCGCAGTGTGCATGGTGCAGTGGCACTGCACCAGCACCAGTGGCCAGCGTGGAGCATGGAAATGCTAGCGCAAATGCCATTGCGCCATTCACAGCACCTGTGATATTCAAAAGTTGACATGCAAATGGAGCCATAATTTATGCAAGGTGCAAATGGGCTCATTTGCATGTCATTATGGCCCCATTTGCATGCAGGTGTGCTGATCCCCGACGACTTGCACCTGGCGCCCTGCCAGGCAGCAGCTGTCGGGGACCTACACCCCCTGCAGCGCGGCAATGTCCCCCACAGCCCGATTGTGGGCATTAGTAACATAAAAATGATCCCAATATCCCTGGTGGTCCTGTGGACCACTGTCTGCCCGATGGCAGGCTTCAGTAATGAATAAAATTCTATATTCTGAGTGGTCCAGTGGACGCACAGCCTGATCGCAGGCTGAAGTAAAGATGAAGAAACCCATATCCTGGTGGTCCAGTGGACCCCTCCTCATCACCACTCACTTTCACCGCCTCGCTTCCTCGGTCAGCTGCGGTGGCAGCACCTTACCTGCTTCCACACCGCCCGCCGACCGATTGCCTGTTAGGTTGCACACAATCCGCTGTGCTGCTAGCGCAATGGCTGCAGCTATACCAGACACGTTCCAGATATGTGAATGGATCCATTCATATATCTGGAATGTGTAGGCAGTATGGGCTGACACCCATTGGCTCACACTGTGGACCAATGGGCGACAGCCCCACCAATGGTGTCAGCGCAGCAGGCCGGGCGGCAGGCGGGTGGTGTTGCCACCCACCGCTGACCGGGAGCGGCGGTGGGGATCAGTGGGGAGGTCCACTGACCGCCAGGGATATGGGGAAATAAGTTTTCTTTACTCAGCCTGCGATTGGACTGCCAGTGGTCCACTGGACCACCAGGGTAATAGTTTGATGATTTCTTCTACTTTAGCCCGCGATCGGGCTGTCAGCGGTCCACTGGACCACCAGGGATATAGGGGAGTTTTATTCATTACTGAAGCCCGCCATCGGGCAGACAGCGGTCCACTGGACCACCAGAGATTTAGGATTTTGTTCTATGTTTCACTGATGCCCGCAATTGGGCATGATGGGGGTGGGCGCCACCACGGAGATGCAGCCGGAGCTCGGATGGCCACCCACAGGTGGCAGCTGCCGTGTTGTGCCCTGCAATATGGCAGCTCACCTGTGGGTGGCCAAATTACCCTTTTTTTTTTTTGTTAATTCTTTAGTTGGCGCAGAAGGCAAGATGCATGGCCTGCACATCCGGGGCTGAATATCAGACTGTGCAGAGTATGCATGGGCACGCCCCCCCCACCTGTGCCTGCATATATTACTGGTGCACTCCGGCGCATCGGGATTTGCACCACGCACTTTTCCCATTTGAATATTGCGTTGGGGCATATCAGTGGGTTGCGCATGGCACAACACTGTTGGGCCATGCGCAACCCTTTTGAATATCTGGGCCAGTGTGTCTTTCCAAGTTACTAATTTGCATATAAATACCTATTGTAGAAACAAGCCTTGACTCGGCATGCCTTCCCCAGGCATTAATTTACACATAAATACACACCTATAAACAAGCTTTGGCTTAATGGGGACTTCCTGGTTAAATATTTATGTGTAAGTAAAGAAATTCACATGCAATTATCCATATTAAATTTGTTTTATACTTTCACACAAAACAGCCAAAACTTAAAATTGAAATACTGTACATTGTCAGACTTGACTGGGCCGCCCCTGGAACAATTTGGGGCCTCCCTTGGGAGGCTGGCTTCACCATTTAAGAGCCACTGGATTAGGCACCTCCCTCTCCTCCTCTTTTGTGAATACTGAGCAGAAGTATTCGTTCAGTATCCTTGATTTTTCACTGTCCCTCTCTGCCCACCCACCGTCCTTTCTATTGAGACTCACTATCCCTCCCTTTGTCTTTTTACGCCCCCTGATGTACCTATAAAAGGTTTTATCCCCCTTCTTAACCGAGTTAGCTATCGTTTCCTCAGTTTGGGCCTTTGCTATTCTGACTTCCCTCCCTGTTTCCTTCTGCCTTAACTGGTACAGTTCTCTGTCCTGCTCCTTCTGTGTTTCCTTATACTTCCTAAATGCTATCTTTTTCTCCCTAACCTTCCTCACCACCTCTTTTGAGAACCATGGTGGCTTTTTCTTTCATTTTGATTTATTTGCTTCACACAAAGGCTTGTTACTTCTGTGATGGAAGTTCTGATGTTTCCACATTGTTGCGCCACCCCTCCTTCTAGCCTGTTTGCTAGTGCTTTTCTAAGGCATTCTCCCATCTTGCCAAAGTCAGACCTCCTGAAGTCCAGTACCCTCACTTTTGTATGGCTTGACTCTGTAGCTGAGTTTATTGTGAACCACACTGTTTGGTGGTCACTTGTTCCCAGATGGCTACCAACTTCTAGATTTGAGATCCTCTCACTGTCCCCATTTGAGAGTATGAGGTCTAAGATTGCAACCTCACAAGTGGGTTCCAAAACTAGCTGTCTGAGGCATGCCACTTGTAGGGCATTGAGAATGGCCCTGCTCTTGGATGTGGCTGCAGCAAAGGTGCTCCAGTTAACATCTGGCATATTCAGGTACCCCATCAACAGTATCTCCCCTTTCTCTGCCACCTTAAGGATGCCTTCTATCATATCCTTGTCCATTCCCACTCCCTGACATGGGGGTCTGTATACAACCCCTGTGTGGATTGTGGTGCCATTTCCAGTATCTAAGGTGACCCACAGTGCCTCCTCTCCTCCCTGTTTACTCTTTTATTCCATTGCGTTTAGCCCTTCCCTTACATAGAAGTTACTCCTCCCCCTCTTCTACCCTCCCAGTCTCTCCTGTAGGTTGTGTACCCTGGTATGTTAACATCCCAGTCATGGTTCTCTGCATACCATGTTTCTGTGACTACTATGATATACAGGCATCCCTCTTCTATCAAGGCCACAAGTTCAAGGAGCTTGTTGCTCAGACTATGGGCATTGGTACTCATTACCCTTCATTTCTTGATGGCCTTACCCCTTTTTTCCCCATCCCTGTCCTTACTGCCTTTGTCATTTTCTCCATTTACCCCTGCCCTTCTCCCTATCGACATCTCTATCTTGGTGTTTACCTCACTTACTACCCTGTTTTTTTGGGGGGGGGCTAGGATTTCTTGCCTTTCCTGTGCCTCCTTGACTAGTTTAAATGCTTGCCACTAAGCATTTAAACCCATCACCTAGGATCCTGGTTCCTTCTGACAGATGCAGACCATCACGCCAGTATAGACCTGCATCACTCCAGGTGGACCCCCAGTCCCCAGTGAAGCCAAATCTCTGAGCTCTGCACCAGTTTTTCAACCACTGATTGAATCCCATGGTGTGGAGCACCATAGCCTCATCCATGCCATAGACAGGCAGCACCTCCGAGAAGGTTACTGTGCATGGTACTTGTCTAAGGCCCCTCCTCAACTCCACAAACTCTTCCTGCACTGCTCTGATCCCTTTCTGAGCCAGGTCATTTGTCCCTAGGTGGACAGTGACATCCAGCTCCCTCTCCTGTGCAGCTGCTTCAGCGATCCTAAGTATTCACTCCCATGCCACCCTCCTGTGGGTCTCCTTTGTGGAGGTTCCCAGCATCCTCCTTGGTCTCCACTGCAGTTGCCTCCATAGAGGAACCACACTTTGCCAGAACGGTATATGAATTGTGGAGAGGTACAACTGGAGGGATGCATCTCTGTTCCACCACCCTCACCCTCCCTGAGCCCACTGTGGTCCAATCACTCCTCTTTCTTGGCAACCTCTGAGGTAATGGCAATGGTCCTGGTGGTCCCTGTGTGGGAGAGGAGGTCCCCCAAATCCTGGCCAACTCAGCCTGGAGATGAGCAACCTCCTCCCTCAGCTCAGAGAGGTGCCTGCAGGTGGGACAACACCACATTCTCCAGAACGTCTCCCGGAAGACTGCTTCTCCACAGCCACTGCACTGCACCACTCCCATCATGTCGTATTTCTGGCCCCTTAACTGTTGTTTGAAATACTTACTCTTTCCTCTGTTTATTTTTTTTTTATTATTTTATTTCTCCATACTTACTTACTGCTTCTGTGGCATTTAAGCTCCTGATCTCCCTGTTCTGAGACAAGAAGTTCCTTGAACTTCTTTTATTCTCAGTAGTCTCCTTATTTGCTCAGAGTCAGACCTCCAGCAGCTGGGGGACAGAGAGCTACTCTTTCCTTCTAAGATGGTGAGTCTTTGTGGTTTCAGATCACTCACTTCCTGCTCCCAAATAGGAAGTTCCTGTTGTCAGTCAAATCATGTGCCTATGAAAGTAAAACTGGCTTAGAGTGGGGGGTGGAGGGGGGGTAGGAAGGAGGGCAATATAGCCCCAGTAGAGAAGTATAGTTATAACAGCAGCTCCTTCTCTTTGGTGTTCTCTGCCTGTTCTCTGGCAGAAGCTACCTAGGTCAGTTTTTAAATCTGGCATTAACCTGGCTTCCTTCTAGCTAAGCCACTCCCCCTACTTCATAGCTCTTTCTACACTTAGTTAATTGCACAGATAACAATTCCCTTCAGCCACCTGAGACAAACACCTAGATAACTGCACAAATAACAATTCACTTCGGCCAACTCAGACAAACACATTAACTTTTTTTGTTTTGTATTTACCCTAAATTGAAGGTCCCAGTAGTAGAGTTCTAGTTCTTTAGTCCCAGTAGAAAAGTATAGTTATAACTATAGCTCCTTCTTCTTGGTGTTCTCTGCCTGTTCTCTGGCAGAAGCTATCTATTTCCAAACTAAGCATCTCTGTATTGTATTTCTGCTTAAAGTTGAACCAGCATAATATTCTGTGGTGATGTGCATATACAGCCCATGATGCTTTGCATTATGGGTGTATGTGTGATGTTGTATTTCTTTGAAACTTGGCTTCCCAGCCAATGGCCTTTGGGGTTACCATTGCCTCAGTGCTTGCACACTGAGTTTTTTTGTCTTGTAGCTTGTTTTTTGTTTCATTGGGTTCACCACACCATAACCCAGCTAGACCATCTTAGGGTAGTTGGTTCATTCCACTGGGTGTCATACAGATGAGGCACATTGATGAGTCCTGGTAGTACAAAACATGTGTATGTGTCTTCTGTTGGCACCCTTTGAAGACTGTGTGAGAGACCTTTTGGCACTATGCATTTCTGCTTAAAGTTGAACCAGCATAATATTCTGTGGTGATTTGCATATACAGCACATGATGCTTTGCATTATGGGAGTATGTGTGATTTGTACTGTATATCTTTGTATTGTAACCCAAAACTAGCTTTAGCTAGTTTTACTCTTATCAGAGAGTATGTGCAGGCAAAGAAGTGATCTAACCATCCTCTGCACTGACTCTCTACCAATGAGGTTTCTGTATTTTGTGATTTTTCCTTATTTGGCAGATCGTTACCTAGTAATGCACATTTCTTACCTTGGAGTATAATAATGATACTCATGCTATATTTTACTGAGTTTGAATCCAGTCTTGGAGTGACACCTAGATGCCTGCGGTCCTGTTCCTGGCTCCCAGCAGCGGTGTATGCTGTGTTTTGTGTTTCCTGTTAATAAATGAGTTATTACTACCATATCTTTGGCTTTGTGTTATATTTCACCATCAGGTCCAGAACAGTTCTGCTAACAGTGGGGTCACTTAGAGTTTTGCCAGTGACAATAATGTTGCCTGAGGGGGGGCAACTCTATGCTGGAGGAGGCAGCTGCCGTGTAACAAAAATCTTTAGAGGTCATGTAGGTTGTCAGACTGCAAGCATTTGATATAGTTCACCTTAACACTTTTTATGTTGTCTTGCACGCTTGCAAAAGTGACATGTTGCGGTAGTAGGAGAAATGCGGAGATGTGTTAGTGTTGGCAAATGCAGGCCGTGCTTTAGTAGGCATGTCCCTCATTCTCCAATTAGCCAGCATGCTAGCGCTGACACAAGTTTTATGTAAAGGGGACACAACTTCTGAGAAAAGTGCTGCTGCAATCAGTCATGCAGTGGCACAGATGACACACCTCCCCTACATGCCTTTCTGAAAAAAACATTTCAATAAACATGGCAGCTCCTGCTATCTGCCACACAATCCCCATAAAGCCAACTTCGGGGGTGTCCAATTCCCCTGTTGGCATACCTTCTCCAGTTCAATTTGTTTGCTGACGGGTAATAAACAATGTGGCATCTCCCAAAGAAAGCCAACACTGGGGTAGCAATCCCCATATTGGCATGTTCACAACCCCCCCCCCACATTGCATGGCACACTGGAAGCCCACCACAGTTTACCTCTGCTCACAGAAAGCTGACCGCATTGGCATGTTCTCTACCGACCTCCCCCCCATTGTGTGGCACACTGGGAGCCCAGTGTGTGCAACATTTGTTTCATTTCACCTGTGAAGAAAGAAAACAGTCCCGTGGTGCAGTGTCAGTTTTTTTTGTACCTGAAAAAAGAAAACGGTCCGTTGTTCGTGTCACACCCCCATCCCCCATCCCAGATCCACCCTCTGCACACACCTCCTCTCCACACACACCCCTCACCCCATACTTATCTCCAGAGGTCCAGTGCTGCAATCTTCAGTGGAGCAGGAACACATCTGGACTCTTCAAAGCCAAACTGCAAAATGAAGAAATGTCAGGAAGCTGTATAATGGCATCAATGGGGGGGGGGGGTTCAATTTAAGTGGCTATCTCAGCCATTTTTTTGTTATTTTGGCTCCAAATTTTCAACATTGGGTTCTTCTGACCACACCTCATGAACACATGCACTTTACATACTAACATACTATTTGCCAGCAGATTAGGCCTTACGGTCTATCGAGTCTGCTCGAACCATAGATCCTTAGTTGGGTGCCGAGACCCTCCCATCCCTTGTGCTCCAGAAACCCCTATCATCCATCCCCACCCCCTGGGACAGGCCATCATCTGATATATCCACTTTCTGTGTCTGTCCCACCCTCTCTTGAAGCCCTCCACTGTGGATCTCTGAACCAGCTCACCAGGCAGTGCATTCCAAGGGTCCACCACCCTCTCAGTGAAAACCTCCTCCTTTTTCCCTCACCCTTCCACCTTCCAACTTCAAACCATGCCTCTGGTGATACCTCCTGCTTTAGTCTAAATATCCCTCCATGTTTACTCCTATTTATTTCCTTGAGGTACTTGAAGACCTCAATCATGTCCCCTGTCTCTCCTGTCCTCCAATGAAAACAGGCAGAGCTCTTAAGTCTGTCCTCATACATCAAACTTCTAGCCTCGTATCATCTTTGTTGCCCTCCTCTGTACCCTCTCCAGGAGCTGTATGTCCCTCATCAAGTGTGGTCTCCAGTACTGTACACAGTACTCAAGGTGTGGTCTAACCAGTCCATTGTACAGCGGCAGAATCACTTCCTTGCTCCTAGAGGTGATCCCCTAACGATGCATCCCAACATCCTGTTTGCCTTGCTAGCTACCTCCTGCACTGCTCAGAGTTATTCATACATGCATCCACCATGACCCTAGGTCTTTTTCCCCTATTGAGGCCTCCAGCCTCCCTCCCAGGGTGTACCTGTGTTTGTGTTTCCCGACCAAGATGCAACACCTTGCACTTGGTGATAATGAAATTTAATTTCCATGTGTGAGCCCAGCTTTCCAGGATGTCCAGGTCCCCTTGCAGGGCCAACCTCCCCTCTTCTCCCTCAACTACTGCTCCCATCTTGGAGTCATCCGCGAACAGACTCATTTCACACCCTATACCCTACCTGATGAAAATCTGTGCCTTGCCAGACCCAAACCCGGTACCCTGTGCTGTACACTTTCAACTTGTTATTCGGTCCTGAAAGGTAATTTTGCAGTCACTGCATAGAATCACCTTTCGGGATTAAGTAACAAAACAACAGTGCTACTGTACATGACGTCGGGTCCCAAAAAGCCTATGTTGCAAATTTGTGAAAAAATTCCCCAAAATTACTGTATTATGAGTGTGCATTGTGCAGTTTCCATGCACGCTTAATATTTTCACTCCAGATTTTCAACATTGCCATTTTTTCACACCTCCATATAAACAGTATAGCTGTCATTTTTCACATCCTGCCCAAAATATGTTTTTGCACATCTGGCACACAATGATGCGGTCACTGTGAGAAATCAGCTTTTGGGACAGATTAACAAAATCATAGCACCACAGTTCATGAGCAGAGGTCCCAAAATGCCTATGTTGAAAATTTGGTTAAAAAAATCCCCCAAATAATTGCGTTACGGGTGTGCATTGCGCAGTTTCTATGCATGCTCATGACTTCACTCATTTTTCATATTTTCACTCCAGATTTTCAACTTTGCCATTTTTTTACACCTTCTCATGAACAGCACAGCCATCATTTTTCACATCCTGCCTGAAATGTACTTTTGCACCTGCGGTGCTGTGCAGATCCTAGTTAACCAACAGCCTACTTCCTCCTACCCTGCACTAGAATTGCATTATGTCTGTCCCATGCATTCTTGAATTCCTTCACTGTTTCTGACTCCATGACCTCCTCAGGAAGGCCGTTCAATGCATCCACCACGCTCTTTGTGAAAAAATATTTCCTTACATTATCTCTGAGCTGTCCCCCCTCTATCTTCAAATTGTGTCCCATTGTTCTTGCACATCTCTTTTTTCTGAAAGATTCAACCCTCTTGGACTTTGTTGATTCCCTTGAGGTACTTGAAAGTTTCTATCATGTCCCCCCTCTCCCTCCTTTCCTCGAGGGTATACATATTAAGCTCCTTTAGTCTCTCTTCATATGTCTTCTGGTGCAGACCCTGCACCATTTTAGTTTCCCTCTTCTGGACAGCCTCCAGCCTGCCTATGTCCTTGTGGAGATGAAATCTTCAGAACTGCATGCAGTACTCCAAATGGGGTCTCACCAACTGTCTGTACAGAGGGGATAACAACTTCCTGTTTTCTACTGGTGATGACTCTTCTTATACATACCAGTATCCCCACAGTCCTCCTTACTGCCTTCTCGCATTGCTTACCTACCTTAAGGTCGTCTGGTATGACTAACCCCAGGTCCCTTTCCATTTGTGTTGCTGTTAGTAACCCCCCCATTGTGTACTTTTCCCCTGGGTTTTTGTTTTCCAGGTGCATTACTTTGCACTTTTTTGCATTAAATCTAAGCTGCCATATTTTTGACCATTCCTCCAAACTTGCCAAGTCCCTTCTCATCCTTTCCACCCTTCTTGTGTATCAACCCTATTGCAGATCTTTTATCATCTGCAAAGAGGCATACGTTCCTTCCAGCCTCTGCAATGTTACCTATAAAGACATTAAAGAGGACCGGTCCCAATGCTGAACCCTGTGGTACCCCACTAGTAACCCCCTTTCTTCAGAATGTACTCCATTTACTATTACCCTCTGAGTCCTGTTGTCCAGCCAGCTTGTCACCCAGGCTACCACCCTGGGACCCACTCCCAGGCTGGCTAACGTGTTTGTTAATCTTTTGTGTGGGACTGTGTCAAATGCCTTACTAAAGTCTAGGTAAGTCATATCCACAGACCCTCCCTGGTCTATTATATTTGTATATTTGATATCTATATTCACCCTTTACCGCTCCTTCTGTCTCCCATCACCTCCCTACCCCCTCCTCCAGGTCACTTCTGTAAATGAGATTATTGTTCTCTGTATGGTTTATCTGGTAAAACATATTTCAAATAAAAAAAAATATTGTTAGTAGTTCTCTCTGACTAACCTGATTGGTTGGTGCTCACTCTCCCCCTTAAAAATGGTGTTATGTACTGTAACTAGATATTGTTAGTAATGCTCTGTCTCTCATTCACCAGCTGGTTGACCATCTCTCCATCTGACCACAGATTCTTGTACTGTAACTGGATATTGTTAGTAATTCTGTCTCAGTCACTGGTGTGCTTGTCTCTCACTTTATACATGGAGTCATGTAATGTAACTGGATATTGTTAATAATCCTCACTCACTCCTCAGTTTGGTTGACTATCTCTCCATCTGACCAAAGGATCATGTAATATAACTGGATATTGTTAGTAATTCTCTCTAATTCACAGGCTTGGCTGTCTCTCTTTCTTTCTTTGTCTTTCTCCCTCTGTACATGGGATCATATAATATAACTGGATATTGTTAGTAATTCTCTCTAAATCACAAGTTTAGTTGGCTGTCTCCCTCTACATGGGCTCATGTATCACTGGATATTGTTAGACACCCCCCATTGGTTTGGTTGTCTTTGTCCTTCTGTACATAGAATCATGTACTATAACTGGATATTCAGTAAATGTTACTCAGGATAAAAACCACTGAGTGGAGTTCATTTGCGATGTTCTCCTGTTAAAGCAAAACTGATGACAAGTGAAACTGGTACAGACATATACAGTGCTAGATACAGTGTACAACTTACAAGGCATTGTATTTTGTATAGAAACCCAGAAATATAGACAGTGATGGCAGAAAAAGACTACAGGTCCATCTAGTCTGCCAAGAGTTCCCTATCTGCCCTGAGACCTGTTGTACATGCAGGGTTTTATTCCTTTTGGTCCACCCCTTGCTTACCTCACTACTGCTACTGACCAGAGCAATCACTAGATGCCTCACTCAGTCCACGACATGCTTCAAACTATTTATAATTTTAGTGCCATCACCTCCAATGGCAGAATGTTCAATGGCTCCACCACTCGTTCCATAAAACAGAATTTCTTCACATCCCTCTTAGATCCCTCCCACCAGCTTTTTATTTTTATTTTATTTATTTATTTAGGGATTCAGATCATACCTTTGAGCTCAGAGCAATTTTACAAAGGTTCCATGTCAAACAGTGACGATGACAACAATAACAAACAGTTTATATACAATACTTGAATAGTAGGTAGCTAGTATACAATAAGGTTACAATGTCATTCATAGTACCACTAGTGAGAGTACAGCATCAAGAGCATACAACTAGGGTAAAGGACAGTGTTTATATGTGTTGAAGGAGATAAAGAGGTGTGACACCTAGTGTGAGAGTCCGAGGAGGAGTCAAGGTGAGGGGAGGGATACCGGGGGATAGCAAGGCCAAAAGAAGTGGCTTTGTCTAGGAGGTTAAAGTAGTGGTAGTAGGTTGGTTATAAGGTTGATCCAGTGGGGGGAAGGCACAGGGGTGAGAGGAAGACAGAAAGATAGGGCAAGGGGGAAGAGTGGGGGTAAAAGGAAGGGGAAGAAGAGTGTGGGTGAGTGGGCATTATGGGTGTTACAGTCCTAGTGGCAGTCACAAACTGTCCTAGTAAGAAGGTGTGAATTGCAAGATGCATTGGGAGTTTAGAATGTGCACTGGGATTTCATTGAGCCATTGGGGGGCCCTATAGCTGAAAGCACGCTGTCCCTGCACAGTTCTATGGAAAGGTGTTGATAGTGCCCCCCTCATCCTGCCTCTGGTGGTTTTCACTTATGAGCTCAGGTTCTTGACTCTATACTCATGCTAAATAGTTCCCCACAGTTCACCTTGTTTATTCCCTTCATTGACTTGGAGGTCTCTAACATATTCCCCTCCTCTCTTGCCTACTTGCCTAGTCTCCAGTGAGTCCATGTCCTGTGCCTTGAGACAATCTGCATGAGATCTGCCCTGCTGGCCCTGGATCATCTTGGTCACCCTGCATTGAGCTGTCTCCAGCCTGTCACTACCCGTTCTTGGGTGAGGACTCCAAAACAGCACAATTAGAGCTAGTAGCACCTTCTTTTTCCTGCTGTCAGTACACCTTTTGATACACCCCAGCATCCTATTAGCCTTATTTTAGGCCTTCTTACTCTGGCTTGATTGTATGAGGGAGTCACTAATGACGGCTCCCAGGTTCCTTTCCTCTGTTATAGAGCTCAGTTTAACCAATCTCAGCCAGTAGTCTGTCTTGTTTTGTTTCCTCCAGGTGCAATAACCTTACATAGTTGGCATTGAATTTCAATTGCCAAACTGTAGACCACCTCTCTAGCCTTTGTAGATCCCTCTACATCTCCCTTATCCCTTCATCACTATCTACCCTACCACAGAGCTTTTTGTCATCTTCAAAGAGACATAGCTTGCCCCAGACGCCCTCACAAATGTTGTTGATGAACAAATTGAAGAGGACAGGAGCCAGGATAGATCCCTATGGCACCCTACTGATGACACCCCTCTCTTGTGATATAACCCCATTTACCAACACCCTCTGCTGTCTCTCCTCCAATCAGTTTCATATCACTCTAACTACAGCACGTCCCTAGCAGCACCCAGATCCTCCAGCTTCTTCAGCAATCTTCTGTGTGACATTGAGTCAAAAGCCTTGCTGAAGCTGAAGTAGAGTAAATCCACAGCATGGCCCTTATCATGCATGGTGCCTTTGTTATGCAAAGAACACTTTCAAATTGGTCTGACAAGGCTTCCCTGCCACAAAACCATGCTGTTTGCTGTACTGTATACTACTACTCTCTAGGTAGTTCATAAGGTCCTCTTTGATCAGTGACTCCATCAGTTTACCCATTACAGAGATAACACTGACAGGTCTATAATTCCCAGGTCGCTCCTTGTCTCCCAACTTGTGTAGCGGGACTATATCCACTACCCTCCAGTCTTTCAGAAATACCCCTGTCAGAATTAAGATATTGACTAGCACTACTAGCACTACTACGCTAGGGGTTCAGTCAGTTCTGCAGCCAGTTCCATGACCACCATAGGGTGTATCCCATCCTGCCCTGGGGATTTTTTTTCAATTGTTTAACCAGGAGTGGCTCACTAAGCTGAAAGCTTGTTTACAGGTGTGACCTGGGAGCAAAGGGAAGTTAAGTGACTTGCTCAGGGTCACACAGTATGTGCAAGTGGGGGCTGTGGGATTCAAACCCAGGTGTCCAGATTTGTAACTCAGAGCCTTAAACCACTGCCCCACACTATCTTTCTACCTTTAACTACCTTTATTTACTTTTAGGGCTTCAAGTCCCTTCTGGATGCTTTCCCTGGTAAATACTGGCTTGCTCATTTCAGGAATGCCATGACAGCTGCCTTGATACCACTTTGAGGCACAGTGTCCTCCTTCATCCCCTGTGAAGACAGTACAGAAGTAATCATTAAGGACAGCTGCTCTTTTTCATATTCCTTTAGTATCATCCCCTCTTATGTAGCCTAACAATACCCACTCCCTTCTTCCTTTTTTTCTTCATATATCTGAAGAATTGTTTTCCCCAGCCTTGACCCCCCTCCACGATATGCAACTCTGTGTCTGCCTTTGCCTCCTTAACCATTCTCTTTGCTTCCCTAGTTTTTATTTGGTACCCTCCCCATACCTCCTCCCCCTGCTTTTTCCTTCTACCCAGTGAAAGAGCCTTTTTCTTGGCCTTCACTGCTTCTCTTGTCCTTTATGAGAACCACATTGGTCTCGTACTTGTTTCATTTTGTAACAATTCTCATGCATGACTTTGCTACCTCAAGAATGGTCACCATTTACATAGGCATAACAAGGTTTCAAGTGTAAGGTAATGCCATTGCTAAGAATTCTCTCATCAGTTTGGTTGGCTGTCTCCCTATGTACATGGCATTATGTAACTGGATATTGTTAGCAATTATTTCTATCTCATTTGTGCTTGTGGCTCTCTCTCCCTTTGTACTGTACATGGGATGGGGTGGAGTGGGGTTGGACAATAACTAGATGTCTTTAGTACTTATTTTTCACATGCCAGGTTCAGTTCGCCATGTCTCCCTAAGAATATGTGATCTTGTATTGTACAGAAACTGGATATGTTAGTTATTATATCTCACTCACCGGTTTGATTGGCTATCTCTCCTTCTGGACACTGGACACAGTTAAAGCAACACTTGGGCTGTCCCTGCTGAGGAGATCTACGATGACCTTTGGGACAACTCTCACTGCATACAGACTGAGGAACCTGTGGATTAGTGAGTAAAATCATCAGTAAGCCTAACCTGATTTATAATATATATTACTAGCCTTTGTTCTGTATGAATACCAGCCTGCTCAGACATCCTTGTCGTGCACATTCTAAACTGTTATGTACATTCTAAAGTGTTGTGTGCATTCCAAACAGTTGTTCAGCACAGTCATAAAAGTTTAAATTCTTCATTCACCCTACATCTAGGTGATTACTAGCCACCCAGTGCCCAGAGTTGTACCTTTTAACTTATAAAAGGGCTTATCTTGTTATTTTTTTACTCCATTAACATTATAGTGTAGGAACTGATGTTTGTCTAGCCCTGTAGTTTGGGGGAGGGGTGCTAATTGTCAGGCCTGGGGACTCAGCTACTTGATAACTGGAGGTGGGGCTGAGTCAGATTGGTGGTAGCAGGTTGCTTTTTGGCTTCTCATAAGAGGCTAGAAGGAAAGGAATCTGTTTCATTTCAGGGAAGTAACTGCGCATTGCTGATTTTATTGCCCCTTTTGCTGTTTATTGTTGATTTCACTTGGTAGCAGGTTGCTTTTTGGCTCTTTGGAAATGTACCTGCTTGGGATTTTTTGCTGGTGTAGCTGATTGTTTCTGGGTGGTTTTGCTGGTGTAGCTGATTGTTTCAGGGGGTTGATGGTGTAACTGATTGTTTCTTTTTTTTTTGCTGGTGTAGCTGATTGTTTCTGGTGGTCCAGAGGGGCCCATCCCACCCCTATTGCATCATTTTCTTTGTACTCATAGCCTGTGCCATCATATGGTACCAGCTGACTGCATACACATACTGTTAGCCATCACATTTCAGTACACAACACAGCCACACACCACACCCTGACATACATCTACATACAGTATCTTGGTACATTATACCACTAATGATTATTGGCAGTACATAGCTGTAAAATAAACAGGAAATAAGAAGAATGAAAAAAGGGGCAGACAAGTAAGGGAAAGGATAGGCTAAGGAAAATGATGGCCATTGTGCAATGCAGTAGTTGCAGGGCAGCGGTGTTTAGGGGGACTTTCTGGGCACTGCAGTGCTGTCCTATCTGCAGGCACCTCTCTGTGTTGAGGGTAGAGATTGCAGGACTCCAAGCAGAGTTAGTGAGGATCCAGGTAACCTTCTCTCCCCCCCCACACACACAGAGGGACCACCATGTCTGCCATCATTCCCTCAGAGGATTCCAGTAAGGAGGGATGGTTGGACTTTGGTGGGCTCAGGGAGGGAGAAGGAGGTGGGATGGAGGCACATCCCCCAGCCAGTGCCACTTCAAAATGTATATACCATCTAGGCAGACTAGGACAATCACACTGCATCTTCAGAAGTGGACACTAAGGGGGATGAGCAGGTCATCCATGGTGGAGCACCAAGGGCAAAGGGGAGGAGAACACACAGGAGGAGGAAGCAAATCCTGTTCAGAGACTCCATCATTAGAGGGTTTGCGCTGGTAGTGGGCAGCAACAGGTAGATGGAGGTGGTGCACCTGCCTGGGGCACAGTTTGGAGGGAGAGCAGCTGGATCCTTGTGATCACTAGGGTGATGGCAAGGGGGGGAGCTGGACATCATTGTCCACATGGAGAAAAATAAAGTGGTAGGTGAGGGGACAGAAGTAGGAAAAGTGCAGGAGGAAATTAGAGAACTGGGCAGTGTCTTGGGCAAGTAGCATACTCTGTTACCTTCAATCAATCAATCAATCAATTATTTATGTAAGTGCTATTCCAATTGATCAAAGTGCTTTGCAAAATACACACTGACTTATGAAAACAAAATTTTTAAAATCACTATACAATGACAACTAATTAAATATAAAATCATGAATGATACTGATTACTTAATTTAAATCTCAGAGAATCTCATTTGGGAATGCCTGGCTGAAGAGGTATGTTTTTAGTTATTTTTTAAAACTATCAGTGGTCCGGCACTACCTGATCTGAGGAGGTAGAGCATTTCACAGGGTAGGGGCTGCAAAAGAAAATGTGTGCACCCAAGATGTCTTTAAATGGATCATGGGAACATCTAGCAATCCCTTGTTGGCAGACCAGAGTGGATGGAGGGGGTGGTAGGGGCATACTTCTCAACCTCTTGCCTCCTGAATCAGGGACAAGACTTTAAAAATCAGGGCAAAAACCCCAAAACAGGGACATATCTTAAAAATTGATACTATTCACTCAGAATGCTGATAGAATAAGGGGAATTTTGTTAAGATGCATTTTTTGAAGAACAACACATCTGCAACTTTAATGTTTGACATTATTTTGTGATTTTAATCCCCACTGTTCTGTCACAGAAACACAAATTTTATGAGGGACAGAGGAAAATTTTGAGGCAAAATCAGGGATGTCCCTGAAAATCAGGGACAGTTGAGAGGTATGGGCAGGGGTGCAGAAGATCTTGTAAGTAGCTGGGTCCCTGTCCATGTAAGGCCTTGTAGGTCAATGAACTGACCATGAAGGTGATCTGCCAATGTACCAGCAGCCAGTGCAGACAGCGGAGCACAGGCATGATGTGGCATGATCTTGATAAGCAGAAATATAACGAGGCAGTACCAGGAACTACAGTTCAGATATTTTTATTTTCACTTAATTCATACAGCTCAGATTGCCTCAAATTAAAAGTACAGAGTGCACTCTCCTCAGCTGCCCTGACCAGTTTTGCGCATGTGCTGTTCCTCAGGAAGATCACATGCTCGAAACCGGTCGGGGAAGCTGAGGAGAGTGCACTCTGTACTTTTCATTTGTGGCAATTTGAGCCATATTAATTAAGTGAAAATAAAAATATCTGAACTGTGGTTTCTGGTGCTGCCTTGTTATATTCCTACTTAGCATTTTTTTGGCTTTGCACAGCAGGTTGGAGCTGCCTCGGTTTGCTGTATTCATGATCTTGATAAGCCAATCAACAGCCTGGCTGCCGCATTCTGCACTAGCTGCAATCAGTGGCTATCAACCCACAGTAGACCTAGGCATAGGGCATTGCAGTAATCAAGGTGCAAGGTTATAAAGGCATGAACCAGATTTAGCATGTCACTGGGCAGAATCAGGTGCTTAATCCGAGTGATGTTCCACAGATGGTAAAATGAGGTCTTAACAATGGCCGACACCTGAGATTTAAGTGTCAAGCCACTGTCAAACATAACACCCATATTTCATGCTTGATTAGAGGTAAACAGCTGGACTTCTCTGAGCCAAAGCCCAGATGGCTGACCAGTTTGTAACCTCATGCCTTGGTGACCTCGCTCTACTACCAACACCGCAGTTTTGTCTGAGTTCAACCTCAGCCAGTTGGCACTCATCCAACCCCAAATCTCGGAAAGTCAGTTGTTAAAGACCAATACTGCCCCATCCTGTTCAGGTGCAAAGGACCTGTAGAGCTGAGTATCATCTGCATAGCAGTTAACACTCAGCCCATACTGTCTTATAATGTCCCCCAATGGCAGCATGTACACTGTTAACAACATGGGGGATAAGACTGAGCCCTTCAGGACCTCACATGACAGTAGGAGAGGTGCCGAGGAATAAATCCCCAGAATACTCTCTGCATCCTGCCTGTGAAGAATGATCTAAACCAACTGAAGACTATACCAGACAGTCCACAGAAAATCCATAGGTGCTCCATCAACACTCCATGATCCACAGTGTCAAATGCCACTGAGAGATCAAGGAGAACTAAGATGAAAAGACTCCCTTGATCCCTCACCATCAGGAGATCATTTAGCACCTGAACAATGGCAGTCTCGGTACTATGCTTCTTCCTGAAACCAGATTGGAGAGGATCATAGACATCATGTGCTATTAAATGGTCATTAATTTGTGCAGCCACCATCTTCTCAATAACCTTGCATACAAACAACAGGTTTCAGACAGGTCTGTAGTTTGCCAGGCAGTCCAGATCTAGAGAAGATTTCTTAAGGAGTGGTACTACTACTACCACCTCTTTCAAGGGGTCAGGAAAAAAACCCTGTCTGTAGTGAACATTGGACTATCCTAGCAAGGACTGGGCTGATAACTTCAACATACCCCATTAGGAGGCATGTTGAGCCTGGTTCCAAACTACAGTAGATTGGACACAGTCCCCAAATGACCTGCATGATGTCCACAATTGCCAACAGGCTGAAGTCATACCAGATTGGCTGGGTGCCTGCAACCTCTTGCCCATCACCACAATGCCCATTAGAGGGAGCTGAATGACTCTCCGACCTGATAGTGGCAATCTTATCTGCAAAGAACTGAGCAAACTTGTCACACCTAGCTTGTGAAAAAGCTCCTTGTGACTGAAGACAGGTTGGATTGCACACCCTGTCGACAGTCCAGAAGAGCTGAGCTGGTCTGTTCCTTACTGTAGCAATGTCCTTGGACAGGAACGCTGCCTTCTTACAGGAGATTACCAATTGTTAGTCTTTATAATGGGCTATCATCTAACTTTGTTATCTGCCAAGCCAGGTTCTACCTGTCCACGGCAAGGGAGAGGGTCAAGACATCTGCACCATGGACTTCAACACGTGGCTGAAGAAATGGTGTGTCTGGGAAGGATATGGCTTCACTGGGGACTGGGATTTCACCTGGAGGCATGAAGGACTGTATTCACCAGATGGCCTACATCTATCCGGGGGGGGGGGAAGTATCCTCACTGAAAAGTTCAAATGCTTCCTCCACAAGCATTTAAACTAGCCAAGGGGAGAGACAAAAGTAGGCAGGGGGATAAAGGTAGCCCCCCCCACACACATAACATACTGTACCTGAAATAACAGAATCCAATTAGTACAAGGGCACTATTAAACCTGTTAAAAAAATTAAATACAGTTGTGGGGAGGACAGAAGATGGAATCCAAACACTTCACAGGATCAAAAAAAGGGAAAAGGAAGGTGGGCACGTAAGCTCGAAAGTAATGTGCACAAATGCCCGCAATCTGGAGAACAAAATCCCAGACCTAATGGCATCAATGAAAGATTCAAACCTGAACATAATAGCTATTACAGAAACATAGTACACAGGGAACAATGACTGGGATATAATCATTCCAGGATACACACTTTTTAGGAAAGACAGGGAGGGGGGTAGTTATGTATGTGAAGGAGGGGATTAAATCAACAGAGGCTCAAGTGTTACAAGAAGGAGCAGTGGTACTGTGGGTCACCCTGGAGGTGGGCAAAATGACAGCCATTTGCACTGGAGTGATTTACAGGCCTCCAGTGCAGGGGAGGAATCAGATGAAGCTCTTGTGGAAACCATTCACAAAATGGCAGCCAAAGGGAAACTGCTACTAATGGGTGACTTCAACCTGCCTGAGGAAGACTGGAACACTCAGAATGCAAGTTCAGCAAGGGGCAGGGACTTCATGACTGCCCTGAATTGGGCAAACTTAAGACAGCTTGTAGCAGAACCAACCCATGAGGAGGCTATACTGGATTTGGTCCTGACCAGCAGGGACAGAATCACAGATGTGGAGGTGGGCAGTCCCCTTGGTACCAGAAACCACAGGATGGTATGGTTTAAGGTAACCACAGTGGAGGAGGCAAGCCATACAAGAATAAAGGTCTTTTATTTCAGGAAGGCTAACTTTAAGGAGATGGGTAGAAATCACAAAAGAGCCCTAGCAGCTGAAGGTACAGGGGTAGATGTGGAAAAACTGTGGTCTACACTCAGGATAATCATAATAGAAGTAACAGGTAACTGTGTCAAAATGCATAGCTTTAGTAAAAGAAAGAAAAGGCCATTATGGTTCTCGATGGCAGTGGCCAAAAAAGTAAGAGAAAAGAAAAGAGCCTTCAGGAGACACAAGATAACACAAAAGGATGAGGACAGAGAACAATATCTGGAGAAGAAGAGGGAAGTTGGGAAAATAATTAGAAGTGCTGAAGCACAGACAGAGGAAGGTATAACCCAGGCTATTAAGAAAGGCAACAAGACCTTCTTCAGATACATTACTGAGAGGAAAAAGACCAGAAATGGGATTGTTAGGCTGAAGAAGAAAGGAGGAGAAAGGGTGGAGGACAACCTAGAAAAGGCCGAGATACCAGACAAGTACTTTTGCTCAGTATTCACCAGGGAAGGGAAGGGTGAGGGACCGTGACTCATTAAAAGGTGTATTCAGGGAAGGGAGGTAGACACAAGCCCATTCATGGTGGGAAGAGTCCTAGAAGAATTCAGGAAAATAAAAGCAATGGGGCCAGATCGGATCTATGCCAGAGTACTAAAGGAACTCGGGGAAGTGCTGGCAGAACCACTGGCTGCTCTTTTCAAGGCATCACTAGGACTGGAAGAGGGCAGATGTGGTCCTTCTCCACAAGAGTGGCAGCAGAGAAGAGGCAGACAATTACAGGCCTGTAAGCCTGACCTCAGTAGTGGGGAAACTAATGGAGTCCTTATTTAAGGAGAGGATTGTGATGTTTCTGGAAGACAGCAGGGTACAGGATCCAAGGCAGCATAGATTCTCAGCGCGATGGTCCTGTCAGATGAATCTTATAGATTTCTTTGACTGGGTAACCAGGGTGGTAGATCAGGGAGGGGCAGTGGATGTGGCCTACCTGGATTTCAGCAAGGCCTTTGACACTGTCCCATGCAGGAGATTGCTAAATAAATTGGGGAGCTGGGAGTGGGTCCTACGGTGGTTAAGTGGGTTGTGAACTGGCTAGGGGACAGGACTCAGAGGGTTGTGGTAAATGGCATTAAATCTGAGGAGAGGGAGGTGACCAGTGGGGTGCCACAGTCGTCCGAGTTGGGACCAGTCCTATTTAATGTCTTCATCAGCAACACTGCAGAGCATCTGGAGGGAAAGGTGGGCCTCTTAGCAGATGACACCAAGATCTGCAACAGAGTGGACACACTGGAGGGGTGGAAAAAATGGGAGAGGACCTTAGCCTATTAGAAGAGCAGTCAGGGGTCTGGCAGTTGAGTTTCAATGCTAAAAAGTGCAAGATTATGCACCTGGGTCACAGGAATCCAAGGGAGACATACAGGAAGGGTGGGGAAATTCTGGCCACCACAAGTCAGGAGAGAGACCTGGGGGTTATCATATGTGATGAAAGAATGTGACCAAACAGTGTGAAAAGGCAGTGGGGAGAGCAAACAGAATGTTGGGGTGCATAAGGAGGGGCATAACAAGCAGGAGAAAAGAGGTGGTGATGCCACTGTACAGATCACTGGTGAGGCCTCAGCTGGTGTACTGTGTCCAGTTCTGGAGACCACATCTCCGGAAGGACATTGACAAAATAGAGGCAGTCCAGAGAAGGGAAACAAAGATGGTACATGAACTGAACCAGAAGCCCTATGAGGAAAGACTTTAGGACCTTAATATCTGTTCACTGGAGGAAAGAAGGGAGAGGTGAGATATGATAGAGACTTTCAAGTACCTTAGGGGAATAAACAGGGTACAGGTGGAAAGCATATTTCAGAGAAAACTCTGCACAAGAGCAAGGGGGCATGATATGAGGCTGAAGGGTGGAAGGCTCAGGGGTAATATTAGGAAGTACTTTATCATTGAAAGGGTAGTGGAGCTGTGGAACAGCCTTCCAGCAGAAGCGGTGAGGAAAAAAACAATATGGGGGTTCACGAGTGCATGGGATAGACATAAGGGTATCCTGGGGTAGCCAGTGAGAATAGTTATTTGCAAACAGCTACTGAAAGCCCAGCCCATGGAAAATGTAGACTGCAAACATGCAGACTCCTACATGTGGCTGAATGCTGCACTGTCATGTGAGCAACTGGTTGCATCAGCGACTGACAGGATAGTGAATGTGCAGTTCAGTGACTGTATAGTTCAGCAATTGTACAAAACAGCGAGAACCAAAATAGCAGCTGGCAGCACACACGTGTACACACACACACACAACCCGTAGAACACTGCAATGCCCTGCATCCTGCAGAGTACGACTGCCATGGGTAGCCAGCACAACTGACCCCCCTCCGGGCACATGGGGGCACAACCTCACAGTGCAGGGATGGACCCCCACCACACACCAATGCAGCAGCCGTGCACCCGGCAGTCCCAGGATGGCACCCACCACCCCCCCAATAGTGGAAGCAGGACAAACCAATGTAACAGCACACAGCGAGCCGAGCTGCCTCCACCCCCTATCTCGCCATTGTAGCACAGGCCGCAAGGTGCATATAGAAACATAGAAACATAGAATTTGATGGCAGATAAGGACCGCTTGGCCCACCTAGTCTGCCCATTTCCCTACCTAACGGATAAGCTGCAGATCCTAGTTAACCAACAGCCTACTTCCTCCTACCCCCCCCAGTAGAATTGCCTTATGTCTGTCTCATACATTCTTGAATTCCCCCACTGTTTTTGACTCTACGACCTCCTCAGGAAGGCTGTTCCATGTATCCACAACCCTCTCTGTGAAGAAATACTTCCTCACATTACCTCTGAGCTGTTCCCTCTCTATCTTCAAATTGTGCCCCCTTGTTTTTGACATCTCTTTCTAAAAGATGCTACCTCTTGGACTTTGTTGATTCCTTGAGATATTTAAAGTTTCTATCATGTCCCCCTCTCCCTCCTTTCCTCGAGGCTATACATCTTTAATTCCTTTAGTCTTTCTTCATATGTCTTCTGATGCAGACCCTGCACCATTTTGGTTGCCCTCCTCTGGACAGCCTCCACCCTGTCTATGTCTTTTCGGAGACTGGGTCTCCAGAACTGTACACAGTACTCCAGATGTGGTTTGCGGCCTATCCTGTAGGTAGGGAAATGGGCAGACTAGATGGGCCAAGCGATCCTTATCTGCCATCAAAGTCTATGTTTCTATGTTTCTTACCATCTTGTCTGTACAGCGGGCCAGCAACTTCCTGTTTTCTACTGGTGATGCCTCTCCCTATGCATCCCAGTATACCCCCAGCCCTTCTTACTGCCTTTTCGCTTTGCTGGCCCATCTTTAGGTCATTTGATATGACTACCCCCAGGTCCCTTTCCATTTTTGTTGTTGTCAGTATCTCACCCCCCATTGTGTACTCTTCCCCTGGGTTTTTGTTTCCCAGGTGCATTACTTTGCACTTCTTTGCAGATGACACAAAGATCTACAACATTGAATCTAAGCTGCCATACATTTCACCATTCTTCCAACCTTGCCAAGTCCCTTTTCATCCTTTCCACCCCACCTTGTGTATCAACCCTGTTGTAGATCTTTGTGTCATCTGCAAAGAGACATACTTTCCCTTCCGGTCCCTCTGCAATGTCACTTATAAAGACATTAAAAAGGACTAGCCCCAGTATTGAACCCTGCGGTACCCCACTAGTAACCCTCCTTTCTTCACTGTGGACTCCATTTACTATTACCCACTGTGTCCTGTTGTCCAACCAGTGTTTTACCCAGGCTACCACCCTGGGACCCACTCCCAGGCTGGCTAATTTGTTTATTAATCTTTTGTGCGGGACTGTGTCAAATGCCTTACTAAAGTCTAGGTAAGCCATATCCACAGACCCTCCCTGGTCTACTGCTTTGGTCACCCAGTCTAAGAAATCAATTAGATTTGTCTGACATGACCTTCCCGCTGTGAATCCATGCTGCCTTGGGTCCTGTTCACCACTGGCCTCTAGGTACTCAACAATTTTTTACTTCAGAAGTGATTCCATCATTTTCCCTACCACTGAGGTCAAACTGACAGGTCTGTAGTTTCTTGCGTCTGTCTCGCTCCCACTTTTGTGAAGAGGAATCACATCCAAACTCCTCCAGTCCTCAAGTACCACATCATCCCCTCATGATTTATTAAAAAGGGTAGTCAGTGGTGTTACTAGTTCTTCCCTTAGTTCTTTTAGAAGTCTGGGGTGAATCCCATCAGGGCCCATTGTTTTATTCACCTTCAGTTTTAAGAGTTCTTTCAGAACCCTTTCTTCTGTGAAAGGACTAATATCAACCCCCCTATCCAGAGTGCTTCTATTGACCAGATTTGGTATTTCCCCCTGCTTTTCCATTGTGAATACTGAGCAGAAGTATCCGTTCAGTATCCCTGCTTTTTTGCTGTCGCTCTCTGCCCAAACACCTTCCTCTTTGTTCAGCCTCAGTATCCCAGCCTTAGTCTTTCTTTGCTCACTAATGTACCTATAAAAGGTTTTATCCCCCTTCTTAACCGAAAGGCTAACTTCTTTCCTCGTTTGGCCTTTTGCTATTCTGACTGCCTTACCTGCTTCCTTCTGCTTTAACTGGTACAATTTCTCTGTCCTGCTCCTGTGTTTCCTTATACTTCCTGAATGCTATCTTTTTCTCCATTACCTTCCCCGCCACTTCTTTTGAGAACAATAGTGTTTTTTTCTTTCATTTTGATTTGTTTATTTGCTTCACACAAAGACTTGTTGCCTCTGTGATGGTGGTTTTGATGTTTTCCCATTGTTGCTCCACCCCACCTTCTTGCCTGTTTGCTAGTGCTTTTCTGAGGCACTCTCCCATTTTGACAAAATCAGCCCTCCTGAAGTCCAGTACCTTCACTTTTGTGTGGCTTAACTCTACAGCTAAGTTTATTGTGAAATACACTGTTTGGTGGTTGCTTGTTCCCAGATGGCTACCCACTTCAAGATCAGAGATCCTCTCTCCGTCCCCATTTGAGAGTACCAGGTCTAAGATTGCTCTCTCCTGAGTAGGTTCCAAAACTAGCTGTCTGAGGCATGCCACCTGTAGGGCATCAAGAATGGCCCTGCTTTTGGATGTGGCTGCAGCAAAGGTGCTCCATTCAACATCTGGCATATTCAGGTCCCCCATCAGCAATATCTCCCCTTTCTCTGCCATCCCAAGGATGCCTTCTATCATTTCCTTGTCCATTTCCTCCCCCTGAGATGGGGGTCTGTATACAACCCCTGTGTAGACTGTAGAGCCATTTCCAGTCTCTAGGGTGACCCACAGTGCCTCCTCTCCTCCCTGTTTACCCTTTAGTTCTGTTGTTTTGATCCCTTCCCTTACATAGAGAGCTACTCCTCCTCCTCTTCTTTCCTCCCTGTCCCTCCTATAGAGTGTGTACCCTGGTATGTTGACATCCCAGTCATGGTTTTCTGTGTACCATATTTCTGTGACCGCCACAATATGCAGGCATCCCTCTTCCATCAAGGCCACCATTTTAGGGAGCTTTTTACCTAGACTATGGGCATTGGTACCTATTGCCCTCCATTTTTTATGACTTTCTTTCTTTTTGCCCCATCCCTGTCCCTACTGCCTTTGTCTTTTTCTCCATTTTACCCCTGCTTTTCTCCCTATCGACTGCTCTATCTTGGTGTTTACCTCACTAATTACCCTGATTTTTGTGGATGAACTAGGATTTCTCTTCTCCTCTTCAGTGCCTCCCCCCTTGGCTAGTTTAAATGCTTGCCATTGAAGCATTTAAACCTATCACCTAGGATCCTGGTTCCCCTCCAGGATAGATGCAGACTATCACGCCTGTATAGGCCTGCATCCCTCCAGGTGGTGCCCCAGTCCCCAGTGAAGCCAAATCCCTGAGCTCTGCACCAGCTTTTCAACCAGTCATTGAATCCCATGGTGCGGAGTGCCCTAGCCTCATCCATGCCATAGACAGGTAGCACTTCCGAGAAAGTTATTGTGTGTGCTAAGGCCCCTCCCCAAATCTACAAACTCCTGTTGCACTACTGTGATCCCATTGTCAGCTAGGTCCTTCGTCCCTAGGTGGCTAATGGCATCCAGCTCCCTCCCCCATGCCGCTGCTCCCACGATCCGGAGGATTCGTTTCCTGTCCCTCCAAGCCTTATCTCCGGGCAGGCACCTTCCCTCCCTTTTTCCTCCCTCCCCCAGTTCTACCCCCTAACAATTGAGTACCCCACCAGGAGTTGTTTCCTTTCCCTGTGGGGTCCTGGGCCACCCTCCTGTGGGTCTCCATTGTGGAGGTTCCCAGCATCCTCCTTTGTCTCCACTGCAGGTGCCTCCATAGAGGAACCTTGCTTCACCAGAGTGGTGAATGAATTGTGGAGAGGCACAACTGGAGGGATGCACCTCTGTTTCACCACCCTCACCCACCCTGAGCCCACCATGGTCCAACCACTCCTCTTTCTTGGCAATCTCCGAGGTAGTGGCAGTGGCCTGGGTTGGGGAGTAGGTTTCACGGATCCTTGCCAGGTCAGCATGGAGATGAAGAACCTCTTCCCTCAGACCAGAGAGGTGCCTGCAAATAGGGCAGCAACGCAGTCTCCAGAATGTCTCCCGGAAGACTGCTGCTCCACAGCCACCACTCCCCACATGTCTGTGTCCCTTCCAGATACAGATGCTTTTTTGCTTTTTGTTTTTGGTTTTGTTTAGTGTGTGCAAGCTTGTGAGTGTCTCTACCCCCTATTCAGTGTGCTGTGCCTTTAAGGATATGAACAGTTGTATGTTGTTAGCAGTTTTGGGGAAGTGATGTGAGAGCCCCTGCTATAAAGGAAGGTATGTGCTTGGGGCAGGTGGGGTGAGGAGAAGGGTGGGTGGGAGTAAACCTGTGCCGTCCAGAAACAATCACCTACAACTCTTACCCTCCATCCCAGGGAGTGCCTTCCTTCCTTTCAGACACCTATTTCACAAAGGCTAAGAAATAGGTCTAGTACAACTGACTGCAAATATCTCCCAGCTACAGTTCCTCCCTGGCAAATGAAAGTTAAAACTAAGAAAAGTCCACCCCAAAAACAGAATCAATACTAGTTACCTACACAGGTCCAAAAAGTAATAATTCAGTTCACTGTAGTCTAGAAAATAACCTCCTTGATTCAAGTAAGCTGTGGCTGCTTTCTCACTCTCTCTGTCTCAGTCTCTCTGTCTCAGTCTAGCACAGGAGTGCTGGGTCAGGTGAGTATGGGTCTCGAATCCCCAGTGCAGCACATATACCCAGCACACAGGCAGCACAGCTCCAGAGCAGAGTGAGCGGTAGACTGGTAGGGAATGTGTGAGGGAGGGACAGGCAGGTACAGTGAAATGGCATGCATCAAACTTACCCATGTCCGTCGACTGGTCGGTGCACATCTGCAACACACTGCCTCCACAACATTGGCAATGCCTGCCAGGGACAATCACAGTGCGTCCACTAGCAAACCCATTTTTATTACCGGTGCACTGTATGCATGGGCGGGGCTATGCACACAACCCACTGATAGTGCATTACAAAAGGGGCACAATGCGGAAGTACAGCCATCTGCAAAGACAGCGACACATAGATGGAGCCAGAAACGCTGACATTTATTGTGAGCCAGATGCGGAAACCCTTCCTAAGCCTCTCTGGGTATGTATTCCGCAGGGACAAGGAGGTACATGGCAAGGTATACTGGAGGTGCACCCAGTGCCACAGATTCAAGTGTCCTGCTAGGATACACACAGTGGCAGACCACAGAGTACATCACAGGTGCCCCCACAATCATGTGCCCAATGCAGGTGAGACTAGCATCAGGGCTGTGGTGGGCGACGTCGGGGAACATGCCAGCACCAGTATGGAGACTGCTTCTCAGGTGGTGGTGCAGTGCACCATAGGGGTGCCAGATGCAATAGCTGGCAGACTGCGGGATGTGCCCCTGTTGAGGTGCACAGTTCAGAGTGTCTGGCAGGTGGCTAGGGGATGTCCAGCAGCACCATTAAGCATTGAGGACCTGTCCATACCACCAGAGTATGCCGACACAGGGCAGGGGAGCCATTCCTCCTGCATGATAGTGGTCCGTCTACCGACAGGATGCTGGTGTTTGCCACGCAACACTCCCTGCGCTTCCTAGGGGAGAGCAGAGACTGGTTCTTGGATGGAACCTTTCACACAACACCGCCCCTGTTCAGGCAAATGTACACCATCCACAAGGTCCACTCAGACATCGTCATGCCTGCAGTGTACATCTTGATGTTCACCCACAGAAGCAGTCCTACATGAGTGCATTTATGGAGGTCCATAGGCTATTGAGGGACATGCAACTGAAGATGGCACTCCCGGACTTTGAGAGGGCAGTGTGGTGGGCTCTTAGTACAGTGTTCCCTAGTGTGGTCATCTGTGGCTGCTTCTTTCACTTCTGCCAGGCAGTGTGGTGCAGGGTACAACAGGGTGTTGCTTGCATGCTATACTGCAGAGGAGGTGGTCCCCCTCCAGGTGTGGATGCTGCTTTCCCTGGCATTCCTGCCCATGGCAGACATACTCGCTGTGTATGGGAGCTATGGAACAGCATGTTATACAGGGAAAACAATGCCATGCTGCAGCACGTCCTCCACTACGTCAAGGACATATGGATCGGCAGACCTATTGGCTGGAATGACAGATGGCAACCCATGTTTCAGCTGAAGGCCTGGAACATGCATGAGGCCATGTGTGCTGGCCTCACACATGTGAACAATGCAGTGGAGGGCTGCCACAGGGGCTTTGATGCACAGCTGGGTGCCAGCCATCCCAATGTGTGGCAGTTCCTGAATTGCCTCTGGGAGGAGCAGTGAATGAGCAAGCTGCGTATGGAGCAGCCCATCTCTGAGGCAGTCACTGCGGACAAATGCAGGCATTATAAGGGCCTAACATGCCACATTGAGAACATCTTTGGAGAGTATGGATAGAGCAGCATAGTGGACCACCTCTGTGGCCTGGTCTACAATTTTGAGCTCCAGGTGTAGGTTGCTGCCACTTCCCCTCCCGAGCCAACCTGCCTGCCGCTGCATGTCGCCTGCCACTATAGTCCATTTCTGCCTGTGGTGCCAGCTCTGCCACTTTGCCACACCCAGTGACTGGGCTTCTCAACATCTCCAGGGATCGTGGCACCTGCATGCCCTCCTGTCACATCTCCTGCCTCCACCATACACAGCTTTCCAGGGCACTGCCAACCACCTGCACTGCTGTGGCATCACTGTCCACCTTGCCTCCTGTCCCACCATGCATGTGCCCTTGCACCCCCCGCCCTTTGTAGTTGCATCCACCGGTAGTGTGGTGCTCCCTCTTTCTGGCTCCCTGTGGTGCTCTGTGGCCTGTGGTTGTTCATGCCGCCCTGCCCATCGTGCACATCACCTCCCTCACAACCACTAGCTCCACACCCTCTTGTGTCCAGCACAGGTCCCCATCCCCTGTTTGTGTTTGTTCTCCATTGGTGGTGATGTTGTGTTTTTTTGTTTTTTTACTTCTTGTGGTCACTATTGTGACGCTCGCCGTTTCTTTGTCAGCAGCTGTCTTTGATGTCGCCATGCTGCCTGCTCCATTTTGCGGGTCGCCGTTCCCGCATCGCTATCCTCACATAGAAATGTACCCTGGAGATGTGCAGAGCAGGAGAGCCACAGATCAAATAGGATTTGAGATGCAGCAGTGAGTAGGAAAATGGGCAGACTAGGTGGGCCGTATGGTCCTTATCTGTCGACAGATTCTATGCTTCTATGTAAAGTTCTGTAAATTTAATTTTGATCATAGTACAGAACAAAAAAATTGCAGGTTTGTTTTATTTCTTTTGTTTTAACTTTGGGGATGCTTCTGTGACTCCTATGTAAAATACATACACCATATAAAATAAAACATGGGCAACCACGCACAGCTCGACATCTCGTGATCGACATGACAGCATGGACCTCTTGAACTTTGCTTTCAAGTTCAATATGCTGTCATCTCAACCCCTTGATGGAAACACAACCTTGTTGTCTATGGTTGCCCATATATTATTCTCCATATTATAACCAGGGAGCATTTTTTTCCATCTGGAAACCCGGTTATAATTTGTCGTTATAACTAACTTGTTATAATGGCAAACATCAGTTTTCCCTCAATCTGCGCATGCGCCAGCTGCTACTCTTTCCTTTCTCTGCGCTGGTCGCTGCTTCTCAGAATTGGACAGTTCATCGCAACTCAAAGTCGGCAGTATGTTCATTTAAAAAAATTAAAACTGGGCTAAAAAAAGTGCTTCATAACTTTTATACTGGGCTGCTTTAAAAAAAAAAAGTAAAGGTTTCCTTTTCTTTCACGAGCTGCTACGGACTGCATTGAAACCTAACTGGTCCACAGCTCTGTGTCAGGATGTCTGTTTAATTTATATAATTGCTGTGGAGAAAAAATGATCCCCAGCAATTATATAAAATAAAGTCTGGGTAGGTGTGTAAAACTTGAATTTTACTCATACCCTCGGTGTGAGATGCCTTTACAAACCCGTCGAGCTTCGCTCTTGGGGTGTGGCATCTCACACCTCAGGCATGTGTAAAATTCTTGTTACAACCACCTACCCAGCTATTATTAAATATATATCAAGAAAGTTACTTTTGTAACATTTATTTTATTCCTTTCATTGTCAAAATCTTTTGACTGATGTTTTCTTTTCTGTATTAGATTTCCATGTATTATGAAACTTCAGACTTGCCAACTTATTTTTGAGAGGTACATGGTGACCATCCTCCCACAGGATATTTCATGTACAAGGCAACCGTAGTTGAATGTTTTCAAAAAGAGTGACTCAATCACATCACCTGTGTACAGGGCTACCCTGGCAGGGTAGCAACCGGATACAGGGGAAGGTGACTACGGTGATGGGACATTGCTTTATATACGTGCACGAGTGGGAGAACCATGTTGCACGATGGGTGGAAGGTTAGGAAGGGTATGTGGGAAATAGTGTGGCAGTCAGCTGCTGAGTTAGCAATGTGGCATGGTTGGTAGGTGGCGGGCTGGGGTTTGGAGGGTGCCGGGTTTGATTCCGGGCTCAATCGTGTTTTTGCGTCAGGTCGAGGGTTTTGTATTTTTTTTATGTTTTACACCCCAACATCAGCCCCTGGAGTTGAGAATCTTTAGTAAGGGGAACAGGGCATAGACCCCGCATAATGGAAAACCAGTAGCTGGTTTTCTAGTACGCTATGAGTGTACATTGCCATGATTGATTTTCAGCGATATACACTCACCCCAATGGTAATTGCTATTCTGCTTAAGACAAATAGCAGAGGTGTGGTATATCATGAGATATCATCACGCCCGGTGGTTGGGCATGAGGCCGCAGGCCGAGGCATCCAACTGCCCAAGAAGTGATGATATCCTCATGATATACCACACCCTGGAGTGACTTATTGCTATTATGAACTGATTGAATTAATTTTTTCAAGAAAAAATACTTTTAAAACCTTGTGAAATTGCTTTTTATCATGTTGGAAGAGTATGTTTTGACAAAATAGTCCTGAAGGGCTTCGGCCAGCAGGTGGCGCTGTTATAACTAACACTGTGTCACTTTGGTAATACTGGTCCTCTCCATTATGCTCTCCGTGGGTTTCACGTGGTTGTGCTGCCTAGTCTGGGACAGAGTGAATGTGTGTTTAATTTGTGGTTTCTTTTTGGTAGTTAGGTAGAGCTTGTCGGCGCCACGATTGTAATTTTCTTTGTTTTTATTTTGTAATATAACAGTCAAGCACTAGTGACGCTGTGGAAATGACACTACTCACTCTGTCAACATCATATTCCTCAGGAGTTTGGCTGAGGTAAGAAAGTGTATGGCAGGCTTTGTAAAGTACTGACAGTAGCAGCTGTTGTAGGAGGGATCGCGTTTATTTCGATTTTTGGAGCATGTCTCTGTCAACGGTTGTGCCTTTCTACAGTTTGGTGTGAGGTGGAAATACTGGTGGAGCGGAGCGATGTGTGGTGCTGCAGGTGAGGAGGCTGGTGGCCGGAGGTTTTCTGAAGCCGTGATGCTGTAGCTCGATATCATTGCGGCTTCAAAAACGTCTCGGCCAATCAGCGACGTCCATTTATGATCCCCAGTTCATAATTAAGCAATAATACACAACAGGGTGTGGTAAGTCATGAGATATCGTCATTCCTCAGGTGCATTGTGAGGCATGAGGCCACAGGCCGAGTGTCTCGTGCATATGAGAAGTGATGATATCCCATGATATACTACACCCTGGAGTGTATTATTGCGATTGTAAAATGGCTCTAAAGTGTTAGTAAATGGCTGATCCTGGTAATCAATTTTGGGTCGTGGTGATATTGTGCGATATCATCATGGGTCAAAGTCTGTTTCAGCCAATCAGCTTCCAGGATTTATTCTTGCCATTTTATAATCACTGTTATTACATGGAATCCTTCCACAGTGTTCATAGAGAGGTTGTTTTAGAATCCCAAACTAGGGGATGTGGTAGCCACACTTACAGAATGGGGTACAGCTGCTGCCATAAACCTCCTTGTGTCATGTCACATCAGCTTCATGCCACTCATTGTAGGTACTGGTAAGAGACAATTGGCCTGGTTTCCCTTCCCCTAAATCCCTGATACCTGTTGGCTAGGTGTCACACACAAAAATCTGGGTGGTTAGCATAGTTGGAATTCTCTTTTTCCCTTTAAATTATAGCCGGGTAACATGCACCTTCACCCAGTTCAATTAAAGCTCAACTGGGCTGTCTGGGATGCAACCTTCTACAAGGCATTCCTGAGGGCACCCAGACCAGGAAGTTACATTGCCATGCCCTTTAGGTCAATATTTGATATCAAGATCATAGTCATGCTGTCAATCCTGTTCTTGACATCATCATCATTATTGTCAGTCGATACTGAGCACTTTCTCTTTGTTGTCTGGTGCCTGCCATTGACATTGAGTCCTTCATATGTGGGAAAGGTCAGCCTGGCATCAATGAGTATATGGAGCACTTGCCCAGGGTCGAGGTCAACCAGCATAGGAGATTGGATGCATCCTGGCCATGGCTGCTGCTCCCAAAATCAACTGTGGTCATGCTCACTGTAGCCCCTCCTCCTGTTTTGCTGTCCATACCACAGAAGCTATTGCAAGTGGAGCCCCCACTTTCACAGCCTGCAGTAGACCCTCTGACTAAAGATTCTGGGCCAGAGTCCAGACTTCCACATCTCCTGTTGCTATTGGTTACTCCAAAATAGATGACTGTCCATAACCTTTGCTAGAAGTTAATGCTCCTTCATCTGAATTTAGATTTGGATGTGTTGTCCATTTCATCCACCCATCCAGGGGACTGAATGAGATATGGGATTTAAAGCCATTCTTATAAAACGGTGAGTGGAACAATTTGACAATTTAAAGTTTATATGGTGTTCAGGATTCTAATACTCTTTTCTCTTTTGATTTGCTTGCAGGAAGAATTGAACCTGGCCCTAACACCACTATCAGCTTTTTCTCTACATTAACCCAGATCATGGATATAACATAACAGTGGATCCCCAGGACTGTCCACATAAAAAGAAAAATGATGAGTGATTGTCAGTTCATCCTGAAAGGGCTCATTTCCATTTTCTAGCCTTTTCTGTTCCTTGTCTGATTTAGAATTTGCTTTGCCAGTACTTCATGATCAGTAAACTTTGTTTTTTTACATGCATTTTGTTTCTTCACTGAATGATCTTATTTCTGTAGGAAATGCACTTGTTCAAGAAAGAGGCAGATAAGTTGGATAAGATCTGGTGGTCAGATTTCTGAGGCATCAATATCATCAAAAATGTGGGAGTAGCAATATTACTGGGGAAGGAGTGAACTGGGTCTCTGAAGTAGTCAAGAGGGACAAAGAAGGGAGATGGGTGCTGTCAAAAGGGAGGCTAGATGGGGTTCCAGTGGCACTGGGATTGGTCTACAGAGTATGATCTGATGTTCTTTCATGACCTCTCCCAACTTTTCTGGACATGGGGACTAATGAAGTCTTAATCTGTAGGGACATGAATGTAACATGGGATCCGCTCTATGATAGGAGTTGGGGGGGGGGCCTGTCAGTGTCTCAAGGGGCAAAGGCCCTCACTGCTGTGATGGAATAGCATGGCCTGAGGGACACTTGGAGGCTGAGACACTCTTCTACCAAGGGTTATATTTACAACTCTCAGACCCATTCGTCATATAGCAGGCTAGATGTCATTGACATCTGGGACTCTGGTAAAATATGTCTTGAGCTTGACAATAGAGTGGTTACTAATTTCATATCACTTCCCACTGACTTTTGTTTTCCCGTGGGGGGGGGGGCAAGGAATGGAGGCCAAAAGCTAGAGATGTAAAGTATCTCTATCTGGAGATAGTAAATTTGAAGTGTGGTTTTTGGAGGAAGTTAAAGACTATCAAATAATAATAATAATATACTTTATTTAAGTGCAACTCAGAAATCAAAGCACTGTACATAAATAAAATATCATATACAACAGTACAACACAGTGTAAAATTATTTACAGTACAAATATATATAATTACATAAAACATCATTAAATGCTAAAAGCTTGCTGAAACAAGAAGGTTTTTAGGCCTGCTTTAAAGCTCTCCATGGTCCCACACTCTCAAATCTGTCAAGGTAGAGAGTGCACCAAACATAAACACCCGGGCCCCAGATGTTTTCAGCCAGACTCTGAGAACCTGTAACAACCCCTCGTTAGTTGAGCGGAGAGGACGGCCAGGGCTTTAGGGAGTCAGGACCTTTTGCAGATTGCTTGGACCCAGTCCATGCAGGGCTTTATAGGTCAGACGTCTGATCTTGAAAGTGATCCACCACTGTACAGGCAGCCAGTGCAGTTTGCATAGCACAGGAGTGATATAACTCGAATGAGAGGTTCCAGTCAGCAACCATGCCACAGCATTCTGCACCAGCTGTAAGCGATGGAGATCAACCCCCAGAAGCCCCAGGTAAAGGGAGTTGCAGTAGTCTAGGAGTGAAGTCACAAAGGTGTGGATCAATGTAGGGATATCACTGGACAGAACAAGGTGCCTAATCCTGGTGATGTTCCTAAGATGGTAAAAGGACAACTTTATGACTGCCAACACCTGCGAATGCAGTATCAGCTCATCATCAAGAACCACCTCCAGGTCACGCACCCGCTCAGAGGAAGACAGCTGGGCACCCTCAAGCTAAATACCAGAGCCCCCCACCGACCTTTCTATCTGGTGATCTGGATCCACCACCAACACCTCAGTCTTCTCGGAATTCAATTTCAGCCAGCTGGATTTCATCCGGTCATGGATTTCTAATAGACAGCTGTTAAATGCCAAGACTGCACCATTCTGGTAGGGTGCAAAAGACAGATGAAGCTGTGTATCATCAGCATAGCAGTGAAACCTCAGCCCATATCATCTTACAATGTCTCTGAGGGGCAGCAGGTACACTGCAAACAACAGAGGGGACAGCACCGAGCCCTGAGGAACCCCGCAGGGCAGAGAGAATGGGTCAGAGGAAAAGACCCCCGACACAACCCTCTGAGAGCTGCTGGTGAGGAAAAGACTGGAACCATCAGAGGACTGGGCCAGCCAGGCCACAGCTAACCCTCAGGTGCTCGAGCAGCACCCCATGGCCCACAGTGTCAAATGCTGAAGAGAGATCAAGAAGCACCAAGATGGAGCGGCGCTTCTGATCTCTCACCATCAGATCATTGAGCACCCAAATCAGGGTGGTCTCAGTAGGATGTATTTTTCGGAAACCAGACTGGGAGAGGGTCATAGACATCATGGATGGTAAAATGGTTCTCCAGCTGCAGTGCAATTACTTTCTCAATCACCTTCCAAACAAAGGGAAGGTTAGAGATAGGCCTGTAGATAGAAAAGCAGTTAGGGTCCCAAAGCAGCTTTCTTAAGGAGCGGTGTCACCACTGCCTCCTTCAGAGAGCTGGAAAACTCACCCGACTCTAACAGCACCACACAATCTTTGTGAGGACCTGGCCGATGAACTCCATACACCCAAATAATAGGCGTGTTGGGCCCAGATCCAAACTACAGCATGTTGGCTGCAAATTCTGGACAATCCACACAATGTCCACGTGCTCCGGATGGTCAAAACATCTCCAGGAAAACTGAGGAGGAGTGACCACGCACTGACCACTGTCAACCCACATAGAGAGTGCTGGATGGATCTTGGCCCTGATGTCGGCCACCTTATCCACAAAGAATTGAGCAAACTCATCACACTTAATTTGTGAAAATGCACTTTGAACCTGTAGACAGGTTGGGTTGCACAGCCTGTCCACAGTTGGGGAATAGCTAAAACTGGGGTATGGGATGGACTACCAGTGTACCTTAGAGGGTGGGTGTAAAAAAGAAAGAGGACCAGAATTTCAGAAGCTAGCAAAGAAACTAGAGGATTGAAAGAAGAGGAATAAGGCAAGGGATCAGTCCGCAACACTGGAACAAGAAATGATAGGGATAAGGTAAAAACTAAATGCCTTAGCAACATAGCAGGCAGAGTTTGGCCTGTTCAGAACACAACAGGCCTATAGTCAAGACACTGTTTGGCATTCTGGCTCAAAAGGATGAAGTAGAAGGCCAGATCCCTGTGTATGAGCAGTTCAGGTCAGATAGTGGACCAAGAGATTAATAGGATATTTTCATAGTACTATCAGAAGCTGTACTGCTCTAAATTTTGGGTTAAGGGGGCCCAAGGGACAGCAATTAGACAGTTTTTACAAGTTGTGAACTTCACATGCCTGGAAGAACACCTGCAGAGAGTATTGGGGTGGCCTATCATGCTGCAGGAAATTCAGAAGGCCATATCCAAGATGAAGGGGTAAAGCCCCCGAGTTGGATGGGTATTCTGGTAAAGATATATAGGGCAGTGGGTGACCTTATCGGACACTTTTTGGTGGGAGCTCTGCAGACAGTTTGGGAAGAAGGGAATCTACTGGGTACCATGGATGAAGCCATCACTATGGTGCTTGCTAAAAAAAGGGAAAGACCCCTTCCAGTGTACCAGCAGCCATCTCATCTCTCTGTTAAATGTGAACTACAAAATCCTGACCAAGATTTGGGAAATTTGGCTGAAGAATGTGCTGCCACTATTAGTCATGCAGACCAGGCTGGGTTTGTGGCAGGCAGGGATGGGTCAGACTATACTGTATCTGAAGGTTGGTCAGTCTGATAAGGGCCTCAGAATCATTGCTGGATTCTGTGGCAGCTATCATGCTGGACACAGAGAAGGCAATGCTGGACACAGAGATATCATCTGACTCTGTTGAATGTTCTTACCAAATAGAAGTACTGCAGAGTTTTGAGTTTGGGGAAGGATTCATCAGGTGGGACAGAGCCATTTATGCTGTCCATATGGCAGTGGTTCTTACTAATGGAAGGCTCTGCCCAGGCTTCAGCCTAGGCAGAGGCACGTAGCAGGGATGCCCACTGTTGCCCAGATTCTTTGTCTTGGCAATAAAGCCCTTGGCCCAGAAACTGAAGGAACCAGAAGATGTCCAAGGTGTGTTGATAGAGGGAGAAGTCTATAAATCAATATTGTTTGCAGACAGTATTCTTATCACTGTAAGCAACCCTTCTACATCGATTCCTGTGTTGGTCTCCTCCTGGATGCATTTGCAATCCTCTCACAAGTCACGCCTCAAAAACAACTAGAGGAAAATAGAGGTGGTACCTTTAAACAGTAAATGTAAGGGGTTACAACTCCTAGGGACCACCCTCCAATGGTCAGAGACTGTGTTAAAATATTTGGGGTCCTTATAGCTGCTGAATGGAGGAAATTGCCTGATAATGCTATAGAACTGTTTATTAGTATGCAAGTTACATTTAGTGCGTGGCGCTAGTCGGTCACAACTATGCAAATTTAATTTCCCACACTGCAATTAGCACCTACTTCACGCCTATTGCACATGTGAAGTTTTGATCAATTAGTGCCATTTTATTTTTGTGCAGTTATCACTTGAGTAAATATAGCTATCATTATTTTACAGCAAATATAATCTGTTCTACAGTAGTATAGAGCCTCTAATAAAGGACCTTAAAGCGGACACAGTGCCTTGGAGCCACATTACCATAACCCTATGGGGTATGGTTCGGTCAATCCAATTGATGGCACTCACCAAAACCCTCTGCCTTGTAAGATATAGTCCCCTAAATATTCTAGATTCCCTCTGGAAAAAACAACTGTCAAGATTGGTTACGGAATTTTTGGGGAGGAGGAGGCTTAGTAGCTAAGCTATCAGGATGGTTGTCACCTGGACTTTTTGGGGGGTTCCAGGATGTATGGTTCAGAGGGTACTACTTAGCAGTGGTTATAAGGTATCTATTGCTGTGGCTACACCCAGACAAGGTTAGGGGAAGAGCTTGCTGGTTGTATCTGGAAACCTAGTTTGGAGTGGGCAACAAACCAGAACTAATGCTATGTGACAAAAGCAGGATACAGTGGGCAACTCAATACAGTAATATATGCTGCAAATATGCAAGGAAGTAAAAAAAAAGGTAGTTAAAGTTCCTTTAGATATCCCAATCTATCTCTGATCACTCTGGGTGAACCCCAACATACAAATTTGGGGGAAGAACATTATGTGGTGGGACTAGGAGCAGGAATGAATTTAGAGGGTTGGAGATCTGTTCACCACAGCCACCAGACACCTCAGAGATTTTGCAGATATTAGGTCACAAAGATCCCTCCCCAAAATACACTTGTAGAAGTATCTGCAAATAATGCATGTGCTGACATGCTATATTGGTTCTCAACTATAACTCCCCGCTAGGGACACATGGGAAGATACATTAGGTCTGTCAGTGGGTGGGAGATTTACTAACTCCCTGAAGGGTAGGTACCATATGTCATGTGCCTCTGGGCCCCCAAAATCTCAGGCAGCCCAATAGGAACTTCTGTTTAGAAAGAGGATCCCCCTATTCAGGAACTTGTGAGCAAGAGTAAAGGTTTCAGGAAGACTTATCACCAAATCTTCCTTTTCCCAGTGGGAGGTTGGATTCTGTAGTTTCAAGTTCCCTTGACTCTACACTACTTTCAATATTTGAATCCCACCACTGCCACTGGCCACGTCTTGCCTAGGTAGTTTAATATGATAGCTGAGCAGTTCTATCTTTTTAGGCACACAGTCTTTTCAGAACCCTTCTGTTTAAAATGTTAAATCACACAACCAGACCCCAGGCAGAATTGATAAGAAAATCATAAAAGTTTACTTAAAATAAAAGCAATACAGAAAAGTCTACAGTTTGGAAGGACTTTGAAATGCAGACAATAACAAAATTAAAACTGTATGGTTTACAGAAAACACTAGATACTGTATTCTAAACTATACTTTGTTTTGATGTTAAAGTTCAGACAATATTTCAAATGTCCTGGTAGAGATGACAGTTCATTAGGCAATTGAATGTGTAGCAAGTTCTTAATCCAAGTCTCTGGATGGCCTTTTAAAAAGGCTCCAGGTGCTGTTCTTGTTGAAAAGTCTTGGCTTCCAAAATTCTGATTTAAAATTCTGATTTTTCTGTTCAGTATGTGGCAAGTCAAACTTTCCACACACTCAGGACTGGGTTTGGAGATTCCCCCAGGCCTTCACATATACTTTTGGCTACAAGTATATGCCAGTTGGAAAAACAGGTGCTCTGCCTTCCAACTAAAACACTATTCAACTGCTCTGGATTCGAAGTGCGTCAGATAATATACTGGAGGGTCATTTTAGGACACACCCACACATCATCTTTTTTTCTGAGGTGGGGTTAATGTTTCCAGGACAATACAGATATTAGTGTGCAACAGTTTACCTTTTCCCTGTAGGGGTCACTGTGGTTCCATGTCAATCCCAGTGACATCTGGTGCATGCATTTGGCTTAACCTCTGACCCCTAGGTCACTATATTACCCCTTCCCTGTAATGGGAAGCCACAGTGGGATGTTTTATGCCTTCCTGGGGCCATATACCTGTCTTCCTTTATCCTGAAATATAACAGGTCCACACTAGCCTTTATAGAAATAACAGTTAATTTGTAGATACCTGTTAAAGGGACAGGGTCTTAATTCTAAAGTACATTACATCATACACAGCATGAACCCACATAAATGGATATTGGCCTATCATGCAACACCATATGCAAATGTCTCCTGGAAGTGTCTCCTGATACTGAAAACTTACGTTAAAGGCAGGAAACTCAGTTAGGCATTGACTAACAAAATGCCTTAGGAGCCAGTAAAGACACTAGTAGGAAGCTCATGCAGCTCATAACACTGCACCTTTGGGGTAACAGTCCAGCCCTTTTAACAAAACTGAATCTACTACCTACATCAGAATGTGGGAGCTACAAGACAGAAGGGTCATTGCTGAACACATATGGCAATGCCCTTAATGCTAAAACTGGTGGCAGCAGATTCTCAATAGGATGGGGCAGGTTCTGGGGCTGCCAATATCCCAGGGTGTCTCACTCAACATCGCAGGCAATACAGCTAGACTTCCCATGCCACAAGTCATGTGATTCATGGCAGCCATAGTAGAGGCCAAATGATTGCTACTCAGGCAATGGCATAGTGAAGAAACTGCCAGCATGGGGGAATGAGAAAAGAACATGCACAAGTGGGTTTGGTAAGAAAGGTTTGTATACTTGGCAGTGGGGAAGCCAACACAGTTTCATAATATCTGGGGCCCTACCTGGGATTTTTAGTAGTTAGAAGGACAGACCTGCCTTGAGGGAGGGAGGGAGGGTGTAGTCTTATACTGACTAAAATAACTTGTACCAACTGACTAGTTACTTGATAGGTATGTTCTCGTGCCATTCCTTCAGTCTCTTCCATCCATAGGGGGATTCAACTCTACAGGAGAGAGACACTTTCCTGCTGTAGGGACACAGTGCCACTGTTCTTGTTGTTTCTAATTTATTTTAGCTGATAATTGTTAACTTGTTTTAATAGTTGAATGATTTTATTGGAACTTGTATCCACCCAGGCTAAATCAGCTAAGCTGTATGCTATGGAATGATGTAGTGGTAGGGAATAAAATAAGGCATATATGGGAACGTCTGTGATATGAGGTAGTGAGGAAATCTCTAAGTGATGAATTAGGTTGTTATTCAAGGAGCGAAATAAGCTGTGTAAGCTCTGGCAAGGTATGGAGATTGATGAGGACACATGTATTGCAAGACTACACTTATGATGATGAAATTCAATAAAATGTAAATAAAAATAACTTAAACAAGTTGATAAATATCAGGGACAAGGTTCCTGCCAGCTCAGAAGCAAGTTATTTAAATACCCTCAGGTGCAGCCCATCCAGGCCCAGGGCCTTGTTCATCCTAAGGGTAGCTAGCCCTTCCCTATTCTTTCAGCCATGATCAGCACCCTCACCCTGCACCCCTGTGTGACTGCCCTGATCCCACTTTCTGGTAGAAGTCCATCATCCTCTACTGTAAACACTGAACAGACATAATTGTTTAGGACACTGACCATAAGCTTGACATCTTCCCCCACCCTACCCCTCTCAACTAGCCTAACAACCCCTCACCTAGTACTTTTCCCTTTATCCTGAATGTACATAGATACATAGATACATAGACAGTGTCGGCAGATAAGTGCCTATGGCCCACCTAGTCTGCCCATTTGAGCTTGTAAGTTCAGTTTGTTTTCCTAGAAGTCTATTTCCCCTTACCCCTGACCTCTAGAATTCCTTTATGTCTATCCCATGCATTCTTAAATCCCGTGATTGTTTCAGCCCCCACCACTTCCTCTGGCAGGTGTTCCACTTGTCCACCACCCGTTCTGTGAAGAAATTCTTCTCATGTTTCCTCTGAATCGTCCTCCTCCAACTTCATCCCATGCCTCTAGTCCTGAAACATCTTTTTTCGCTTAAAAATAGTGTTTTCCTGCACCCTGTTCCTCCCTGTAAGATACTTGTATGTCTCTATCATATCCTCTCTCTCTCCTCTCCTCCAGGAGTACATGTTCAGTTCCTTCAACCTGTCTTCATAGGATTTGTGATGCAACCCATGCACCATCTTTGTTGCCCTCCTCTGAACCTTCTCTACCCTGTCTATGTCCTTACGTGGGTATGGTCTCCAGAACTGTACACTGTACTCAGGTGGGGCCTCACTAGTGTCTTTGTATAGCGGAATTATGACCTCCTTTTCCTGCTGGTGATGCCCTGTCTATACATCCCAGCATCCTATTTGCTTTACCTGATGCCTTGTCACACTGTTTCTCACCTTGAGGTCATCAGAGATGACAACCCCAAGATCCTTTCCTGCTTGGTGCATGTATCCTCACCCCCAACTGATATATTGTGCCAGGATTTTGTGCCCATATGCATTATCTTGCACTCTTTGCATTGAATTTCAACTGCCAAACCCTTGACCATTCTTCAAGTTTCTGCAGGTCCCTTCATTCTGTCTACACCCTCTGTGTGTCTACTCTGTTACAGAGCTTTGTGTCATCAGCGAACAGTGAAATTCTGCCTTCTATATCCTGTGCAATGTCACTGATGAAGATGTTGAATAGGACCGGTCCCAGCACTGATCCCTGTGGTACCCCACTGGTCAATCTTCCCTCTGTGGAGTGACAGCCATTTACCACCACCCTCTGTGTCCTGCCACCCAGCCAGTTACCTACCCACCACACTACTGTCCTGCCCACACCCATATTCCCCAGTTTGTGTAATAGTCTTCTATGTGGCACAGTGTCAAAGGCCTTGCTGAAGTCCAGATAGGCCATGTCCACTGCCCTCCCCTGATCCACCTCCCTAGTCACCCAGTCAAAAAATTCAATGAGGTTGGTCTGACATGACCTCCCCCTGGTGAAACCATGCTGCCTTGGGTCCTGTAGTCCATTGACAACCAGATGTTCCACCAATCTCTCCTTCAGTAGTGCTTCCATGATCTTTCCCACTACCGAGGTGAGGCTGACTGGTCTGTAGTTCCCTGCTTCCTCTTTGTTCCCACTTTTGTATAGGGACTACATCTGCTGTCCTCCAGTCTTTGGGTACCTCCCTGTTTCCAGTGATTGGCTGAACAGGATAGCCAGAGGTTCAGCCACCACCTCTCTTAGTTCTTTAAGGACCCTAGTTGCACCCATCTGGCCCTCATTGCTTTGTCAACTCTTGTACTTCCAGTTCCTTCGGGACCCTTTCTGCGTGTAAAGGGACTTGTGTCCATTTCTGCACCATTCTCACCCTTGTACTCCCTTCAGACCCATTACCCCCTCTTCCTTAGTAAAGACTGAGCAGAAACCTGTTCAATATGTCAGCTTTACTGTTGTCATCCTCCACGCTGCTCCCATCCTCCCCTTCAGTCTAACTATCCTCCTTTGTCCTTCTTTTTTTCACTTATGTATCTGTAAAGGTTTTGTCCCCTTTAACCACTGATTTTGCAATGTGTTCTTCTGTCTGAGCTTTGGCTTCCTTACTGACTTCCCTGCCTCCCTTTGTTTCTCCTGGTACTTCTCCCTATCCCTTCTGCCTGTGTCTTTTGTATTGCCTGAATGCAGTCTTTTGGCTTTCACTTTCTTTGCTACCTCTTTGGAAAACCATAATGTCTCCTCTTTCTTTTCCTCTTGCTAACCTGCTTAATGCATAATTCTGTTGTTCTTATAATCCCCATTTTAAATTCTGCCCACTGTTCCTCAATCCCTGATTCCTGTCCCATTCCCTTAATGCCTCTTTCAAGCATCTCCCCATTTTCCCAAAGTCTGCCCCCCTAAAATCCAGGATACGTGTTTTTGTGTGGTTTGGTTCGGCTCTTTCTGTGATTTCAAACCACAATGACTGGTGGTCACTGTTACCCAGGTGCTCCCCCACTGTTACCCCATCACACTGTCCCTGTTTGTGAGCACAAGGTCCAGTATTGCCTTCTGCCGAGTTGGTTCCATGACCAGTTGCTTGAGGAAGGCACCTGAAGGGATTCAGGATAAATCTGCTCCTAGTTGATGCTGCTGCTGGGATGCTCCAGTCCACATCTGGTATATTGAAGTCTCCAACCAGTACTACCTCACCCTTGTCAGCCATCCTTTGGATGGCTAGCATCAGCTCCCTATCTGTTTCTTCCTCCTGGGCTGGTGGTCTATAGACCACACCTGTGCGGATGGCTGGCCCCATTTTCCTTTCTGTATCTAGAAAAATTCCTATTCCCCTTCCTTTACACTCTTGGCAATACACAGTTCTGTGTCTGCCTTTGTATTTTTTACCACCGTGTTTGCCCCATTTAACTTTGCCTGATATTCTTCTCATTCCTTCTCTCATTTGGCCACTGTGTACCATCCCTTTCCTGCACCGCTCTGTGTTATAGGATGGCTGGGGAGGAGCCACCTGTGTGGTTTAAGGTTCACTCCATGAGACATACTGTTGTCTTTGTATCTGCCACCTGGTACATCCCAATTGCTGAGATATGTAGGGATGCTACCTGGTTGAATGCACACACATTTTTCCCATTACAGCATCGGCTTGCTCAGTCATTGTGTTGATGCTTTGGGTTCTCAGTCCTCGAGTTCCTATTTACCTAATTTGGGGTGTGCACCTTGCTTCCTACTCATATGGTCTGCTAGCAATCTACCTAAGTGTGGATAGTGAACTGAATCTAGTTAGAAACTGAGGTTACTAACTTGTATCCATAGTTCTACTACTAGAATTCAGTTCACATCCACGTGACCCAACTAACCTCACCTGGCAAGATTTGCTTCAAATTCCTGTTACAGAATGCAGAACTGACTGCAAAGGGGGCAGAGCAGGAGGAACACATGGTTGGGTGGCAGGAGGAGTTAACGTGAAAGCTGTTCTGGTGAATGAGCATGCTCAGTAGAAAACTATCTAAGTGTGGATGTGAACCGAATTCTAGTGGCAGAAAGAGCAGTTACTGGCCATAACAGCAGACCTTTGAAAAAATCTCATCCATTAAGCCACACCATTGAAACAGTAGGCTGTCAGCAATAGGACCACTTGGATGATCGGCGCCTGTGAGGAAGGTCTGACATCACACGTCGACCGCTCCAATATGGCCGGGTGAAGATAACGCCGGCTGCATAGGACTTTGGAGACACCCAGCGTTTGGGACGAATGAATTGCTCTCCCCTTACAGCTCCTCATATTATCTTTCTCTGTTATTTAAGCTGAATTGCAGCTTCTAATCTGTTCTGTCTGCTTTCGATACCTGCAATGTGCTTTTTTCATAGTGGCAGGTATGTCCGGTAACAAGCAGGTGTAACTGTGAGAATGTCGAAGTTATTAGGCACAATAAAGAAATAGCAGACCTGCAAGCTGAGGCAAAAGGAAAAAAGAAAAGCCGCAATATGTGGGCAACAGCGAGAGAGATACTGCCTGATTCAACAGGCTATGTGGCTTTGAAGGAGACTTCTCAGTTGTTACTCTCCCCTCTGGTAAGCCCCCCTAATCTTAAGGGGGCTCAAGATAACATTTTGGCATATATGAGCAAAACTACAAATATGGGCAGTACTGAGAAAGGTTTAGAACTGGCTGTAAACATAAATACCAGTGAAAATCAACAAAGTAAGCCTATGTATCCTGCAAATGAAGTGGTTTCAATGGAATTAGAACCTAAACAGGTTAATATACCGCAGGATAACATGCAGTCATCTGCTGCTTTATTTGGTGAACTGCTAAGTCCTTTTACTGAAATGCAATATAAGGGGCTAACATCTAGTGTGCAGGAACAAAACTGCTTGGTTCCACAAGGAACAAATGAGCAAAACCCTGCAGTTGAAAACACCTCAATAATAGAACCTATGGGGCTGGTAAACCCAGAAAAAGAGTTACAATTTAAAACAGAAATATTGCAAGCTGTTTCTAGCTTAAAAAAATGAAATGCTAGCAGCCTTGGGGGGCATTAGCGAATGTTACAGGCATGCTGCATGAAATGAATACCAAATTGCTAGATTTGTCAAGCAGGACAGAGCAATTAGAGGGGAAAGTCTCACAGGTGGAAGACCTTGCAACTGCGGCTCCACCAAAGATACTAGAAATAGAAAGACAACTGCAAGCTCTCCAGCTGAAAGTAACTGAGCAGGAGGATAGGGCAAGGAGAGTTAATATTCGGCTATTTAAAGTTCCAGAGGGAGTGGAGGCGACAGGGGACCCCATACCCTACATTGAAAAATTACTCACTACAGCCCTTGACCCTAAATACCCTGAAGAAAAGAGAGCAATACATAGAGCACACCGAGCAGGGGCTAGAAAGAATGGCAATGCAGACTACCCTAGAAATGTGTTTAGTAAAACACTGAAATACCAAGATAAAGAGGCAACACTGCAAAAAGCTTGAGTAATGAAGGGCCTCCATTTCAAAAACCTGCATATCAATGCCTCTCCAGATCTTTTAGCGGGTACTATGGAAAAAAGAAAAAAAATTCAACCCTTAAAAAGATTTTGTATAAAAAGGGGATAAGGTTTTCCATGCTTTACCCAGTAAAAATTCATTTTGTAGTGAATGGGAAGCTACATACATATGAATCATCAGAAGAAGCTATGGAAGTTTGTAGCCTGGTGTATGGGGATATTTGAGTGTAGATGAAGTGAGGCGAGCAGTTAAAGGGATGGTGAGGTTAGGTATGGTGTTAAGGTACCCCCCCCCATAATGCTTATTAGTATTGGATTTAGATATTGAGTAAGGAGATATATGGGAGTTAGCAGTTAGCGGGAATCTCATATAATAAAAAGGAAAGAGGTGGAGAAAGGGTTGGGAACTTTGTTAACTAGGTTGGTAGTAAGATAGTGAAGCCCCCCCCAATTCCCTATCTGTACTGTTCACTATACTCTTCACTTTTGCCATTTGTTTTTCCTTTGGAAGATAAGCTGGGAAGGAAGGAGAACCAGGCAATGTGGGAAATGGTAGCAGAAGGGGAGGAAGAGAAAAGGTAGGGTAAGTAAGATGAAGTGTAAGGAGTATAGGGGGAGGCTAAGATTTCCCTTTTCTTTTTTTTCTTGGGTTTGGGTGCCTCCATAGGTCCAGTTCTGGTTTGTCTGGCATAACAGGATGTCTTTTCAGCCATTCTGTCATACACAGGGTTTTAATAGGGGAAGGTGGTGGGTTATACTGAGCAGAGTAGGGGGAAGGGTTAATGGGTTTAGGGAATTTATAATAAATGTTCAGTCTCTGTTTATCTCATGGTTAAGATCTGTTGGTGAACTGAATTTGAGAAAACAAACTGGCATGAATAAGGGGATCTGGGAGCTATATGATTCAGAACATTTGTCTCCATGATAGAGTTATATAAAATTGCCACTTGGAATGTCCAGGGATTAATAGATAGATCTAAGGTAATTAAAGTAATAAAACATATGGAAAATAAAAATATTGACCTGGTCATGTTTCAAGAGACCCATCTAATGAAATAAAACATTACATGGTTTGAAAATAGATGGGGTAAGGTGTATTATACAGAATACTCTAACAATGCCAGGGGTGTCTTAATTGCTTTTCATAGAAAAAAAACAGAAAGCAATTATTAACAAAGTTTATCTGGACAAGGAAGGTAGATATTTGGTTTTGATGTTGCAACTATATAATGTTAGGTTCACTTGTGCAGCAGTTTGTGCTCCCAATCAAAACTGCCCAAGGTTTTTTCTTTGAGTTTTTTCTTGCCCTTTCTGAATTTGAAGCCCCTTACTTGATTGGAGGGGACTTCAATTTGGTATTGCATCATGAAGATAAAACAACTGGGCTTGATAAGACTCACTTAACAGCCCGTAGAGTAATAAATACTTTTATGAATGATATAGGATTAATAGACCCATGGTGGGAAAAAATTATTTCACAAGATGTCTTCTCTTTTTTTTCGGCAGTTCACCAGACTTATTCAAGAATAGACTTTTTTCTATTGTCTAAAACATTGCTACATAGAGTAAATGAAATCAAGTACTCTGGTATAGTAATCTCTGATCATTCTCCCTGTGTATTAACATTGGAAATTCAGAAATGAATAGTTCTCAAAAAATATGGGCAATGGATTTAAGCTTGCTTGGTAGGCCTACATTGTGGGAAGAATTATAAGAATTGTGTAGGGAGTTTTTTGAATTTAATAGGGTACAGGAAACCTCGCCTATAACAGTATGGGAGACTTTTAAAGTCTACATTAGGGGTATTTGCAAAGATATGCTGCATGTGAATATAAAAATAGAACAAAACTTATGTTTCAGGTAGAAAAGAAATAAGTACTTTAACACAGATTCATAGCAATACATTTGACCCTAATATATATAAAGAATTAATGCAAAAGAAGTCATTTTATAATAACTTGGTTTGGGATAAGACAGAGAATTTGATACATAATAATAAGGCTAATTACTATTTTATGACAGATAAGCCCCTGAAACTTTTAACTTGGCAGATAAAAAAAGACCAAGCACAAAACTCAGTTAATAGGATTAAAAATATACAGGGGCTTGTCTGTGATAAACCAGCTGATATAAATGAGTCCTTTGTCCAGTTTTATAAAAAAAATTTATTCTACGGAATTTAAAGAAGAGGCAGGGGACAGTATGGGTTCATTTTTGGATATAGTTAATTTACCTAAGATTGCGGAACAAGAACGTAATAAACTGGAAATGCCAATTACAACACAGGAAACAGAGGCGGCAATTCAAGATTTAGCTGTTGGTAAGACACCAGGACCTGATGGCCTTGGAACAGAATTTTTTAAACGATATAGTACCATCTTAATTGAACCCATGAGGGTATTATTTGTATAATTTAATCAGTGTCAGAGGATATCTGAGACATTTAGAGATGATATAAAAAAGGTATTTTTGAAAAAGGATAAAGATCTGCTGTGCTGTGCATCCTATATCTCCCTATTAATACAGATTACAACATTTTTAGTAAAATTATGGTTAAGAGGCTGGAGGATATAATACCTACATTACTTCACCAGTAACAGAATGGATTTATTAAGGGAAGATCTTTGATGGGAATTGTTAGACAGACCTTAAACATTGTGGCACTTAACAAAGATGATGCAGTTTAATTGGCTATCGATGCGGAAAAAGTATTCGATAGGATAGAATGGCCTTACATTTTTGCTGTTATGAGGAGAATGGACTTTGGTGCACAGCTCAGTGGATGCATAAAACTCCTTTATGAAGCTCCCAGGCCAGTAGTCAAGATTAATAACATAGCCTCAGAGAAATTTCAATTGGAGTGAGGTACTAGATAGGGATGTCCCCTGTCTCCATTAATATTTGCAATGATTATTGAACCATTGGCAATAGCAATTAGGGAAGATGTGAAAATCTAAGGTATAAAAATTGGTGGTTGGGAATATAAAATCAGTCTATACGCAGACAATATATTGCATTATTTGACAAATACTGCCTCCTCTATACCCTGTGTGATAGCAAAAACTACTCAGTTTGGCATATTTTTGGGATACAACATTAATTGGTTGAAAACCATTATCTTAAAATTAAAGCAAAATGTTCAAATTCAACAACCAACTAATTTCCAAATTCAAATTTCAACTACATCTGTTAAATACTTAGGAGTAAATATAATGGCAAGTAGTTTGGATTTGTTTAAGGCTAACTACGATGAGTGCATTATTAAGCTAGGACAATATCTGTTAACATGGAATTTATCATTTCTCACATTAATATGCAAAATAAATTTAATAAAAATGCAAATACTCCTTAAAATATTATCCCAATTCCAAGCATTACCAATATACTTGCCTCAGAGTTTCTTTAAATGCCTTAAAACAGCAATAGGGAAATTCCTGTGGAAACATTCAAACTCTAGAATAGCTTGAAAAACATTAGTATTACCAAAAGCTAGTGGAGGTCAAGCCCTACCTGATTTTTATCATTATTATTTGGCAGTCCAAGCAGCACAGGGGTGGAACTGGTTAAAAAAAAAGAGACAGGACCATGCCCTTAACAATGTTAATAGAAAGCACAGTTCAATCATATCCAACCTTGATAAATTTATTATATTCATTTATTCCAGAGAGAAAAATAATGGAGCTTCCAGAGACCACCTTATTTAAGTTGGATGGCTTTATTAAAAATATTTGATGAGAAAGGGGTAATCATGGAATATACACCTATTTTTGACAATTTTGATTTTCCTCCATCTAAATCAATGCAATTTAAATTATGGACTCAGAAAGGGATATGTCAGATAGGAGATATATTGGAGAGGAGACATTTGAAAACATCTACTAGTTTGGTGAATCAATTTGATATTCCTAAAAATCATATTTTGCAATATAATCAGTTGAAAAGTTATTTGAATAAAAACAAGCATTTGTCAATGCCGAACGTACGCTTGCAGGTATTTGTAGTGGTATTTGGCACTTGGACATGGCTTAAAAAAATCAGTGGCAAAGAAGTACAAGCATTTGTCAATGCCGAATGTTGCTTGAGTCTATGTGCTGTTTAGGTATTTGGAAGTCATTGGATTGCAAATATTGAAAATTCACGGACTTACGAGCGTGCGTAGGAACTGCGCAACGCACGCTTTTAAAAGTTATTTTTAGAAATTTTTTCACCAAATTTTCAACACAGCCATTTTAAGACCTCTGCTCATGAACAATGTCACTGTGATTTTCTTAATGTGTCCCATACATTGATTTCGCACACCGACTGCGCCATTGTGCGCTCATGGGTGGAAACATGTTTGGGCAAGATGTGAAAAATTACAGCTGTACTGCTCATAAGGAGGTGTGGTAAAATGGCAATGTTGAAAATCTGGAGAAAATATTGAAAGTCGTGAACTTACGAGCGTGCGTAGGAACTGCGCAACGCACACTCGTAAAACAGTAATTTTTAGGAATTTTTCACCACATTTTCAACACAGCCATTTTAAGACCTCTGCTCATGAACAGTGTCACTGTGATTTTCATAATGTGTTTCATACATTGATTTCACACACCGACTGCGCCAGTGCGCTTCATGGGCGGAAACACGTTTTGGGTGAGATGTGAAAAATGACAGCTGTACTGCTCATAAGAAGGTGTGGTAAAATGGCAATGTTGAAAATCTGGAGTGGAAATATTGAAAATTCGCAAACCTACGAGCGTGCGTAGGAACTGCGCAACGCATGCTCGTAAAACAGTCATTTGTACAAATTTTTTCACCAAATTTTCAAAATAGCCATTTTAAGACCTCTGCTAATGAACAGTGTCACAGTGGTTTTCTTAATGTGTCCCATACATTGATTTCACACACTGACTGTGCCATTGTGCGCTACATGGGCAGAAGCACGTTTTGGGCAGGATGTGAAAAATGACAGCTGTACTGCTCATAAGGAGGTGTGGTAAAATGGCAATGTTGAAAATCTGGAGTGAAAATATTAAAAATTCATGAACTTACGAGCCTGCGTAGGAACTGCGCAACGCACGCTCGTAAAACAGTCATGTTTTGGAATTTTTGCACCAAATTTTCAACATGGGGTTTTTGGGACCCCTTCTCCTGAATGATGTCACTGTCATGGCATTATTCAGGCTTTAAGGGTGATTTCGCACAGTGACTGCGCAGTGACTGTGAAATCACCCTTCGGGCCAGAATAATGCCACGACAGTGATATCATTCATGAGAAGGGGTCCCAAAAACCCCATGTTGAAAATTTGGTGCAAAAATTTCCAAAAAATGCCTGAGATATGCAATAAAGTTGAAAACCCCCTATTTAGCCCATTATACAACTTACCGGCATTTCCTCAGTTCACGGTCAGCTTTGAAGAGAGCAGATGAGTTCCCGGTCCACCGAAGATCATTGCGCCACGCTCCAGAGGTAAGTATGGGGTGAGGGGGGTGTGGGGAGGCAGGGGTGCGCAGTGGGTGGGTGTGGGTTGTGGGAGGGGGCCTGGGAGGCGCGTGGGACCGTTTCCAATTTACAGGTTTTAAAAAAAAACAGATGATGTGGGATGTTTGCCATGCTGGGGTGGGCTCCCAGCATGAAGAAGATAACAGGGGGGGGCCGTGGAGCTGATGAGATTGGGCACCTGTCAGCCAGATGACGCGGGACGGCACGTTTGCCATGCTGGGTGGGCTCCCAGCGTGGCAGAAGGATAGCTGGGATCTGGAGCTGACGGGGATTGGGCACCCCCGTTGGCAGATGATGCAGGATGTTGGCCATGCTGGGGTGGGCTCCCAGCGTGGCAGCAAAGATTTGGGGGGGTGGAGTGATGCGGTGCTGTGTATGACAGCGGTGGTTTTCTTTGAAGAGAAAACCACAGCTGTCATACACAGCACCGCATCAGATTGGTGCAGGACTGCCACGCCTGCTCAATGGAGCAGGGGATTGCAGGGGAAGGGCACACCTCCAAAGTGTCCTATTCTCCCAAGATGTTCCTTGCGTATGCGCGCAAGCGAACGTAAAAAGGGATTGATTAGATATGGAGATACATCAACTTTGTTAGAAATGATGACAGAGAATTTGGATGGGAAAAAAATGATTTCACTTATATATCAGGGAGTGCAAGAAATGGCCGAAGGGGATGTTACTAAATTGGGAAAGAGATTTGGGAGTGAATCTAACAGAGGACTTATGGAGTGACACAATAGATACATATATACATAAATTATCTTCTGTTAAATGCAGCAGATTCAAATGAACACATTACATAGGATTTATTAGACACCAAAAAATTTAATCAATTTAATTCAACAATTTCAGACAAATGTTCAAGATGTGCAACCACTTCAGGAACATTGATTCATTTGGTAGGATCATGTCTACATCAGACTATCTATTGGTCTAAAATAGAGGAGGTATGTAAATTGACCTTTAATAAAGATATTAAGCTAGCAGCCTTCACTAGGCTGCTGGAGATTTATCTGGTTAGAAATATACTCGATGAATTCCAGAGAAGAATATTGGCTTTATTTTTGGTAGTAGCGAAGAAAAAAATCTTAATGAAGTGGAAAGATCTGGACCCATCAATATTTAAAACTTGGTTGAACTTAATAATAGATATATCAAAACTTGAATGAATATGGTATAGAAGAAAATGGAAAATGATAGAATTTGGGAAAACGTGGACACCATTTCTAGTGGCAATAGATAAAATTGTGGTTACTTAGTTATTATCCAGTGAATATGGTTGTGGCTGGATACTCTGTCATGGAGACAAATAGCTTAGCTCCTGGATCCCCCTCCTTGATAAGAATGATGATGTAAAAGCTGAGGCTTTGTCAGAGGTTTTACCAATGATTGATAAAGAGACTCAAGCTGGATATCTGAACTGGGGACAATAGGACCACTCAGAAACTTTTGCTAGCTGGGCCTGCCTACTTTGCTATATGTTAATGCCACATATGTAATGGGTGTGGCCCCATCACGCTCCAGTTCCTCACTGGAAACAAATGCAAAGGAGAATCAGACCAGCATGGACTGAGCAAACCAGAACCAGAACCAGGCACATAGGAGAGGTCATAGAATGGAAGATAAAATGAAGAGTACAAAGTATATAACAGCAGGCAGGACATCAAGTAAAAACCCTTTGGGGAAAGAAGGTAGATTATAGGAGGATGAACTGTGGTTCAGTGGAGGAGCTCTACTGATATGAAGGAGGGTCACAAGAGACCATTTAGAGTTTGCAGAGAGAACATAGGAAGGGACCACCTGTACAGACTGAGTGGGGCAAGCTGCCCTTTTCTTCTAACAAATTTAGTGTTTCTATGATAGATTAGGTAGCTGTTATTCACCAGAAAGGAGCAAGCACAAGGACATGGTGCTTCAATGTAAAAAAAAGATCAGAAAAAAACACAGAAAGACAGAGCACACACAACCACACATACCAAGGGCACTGGTCATTAAAAAAATATTTTTTTACATACCAATATGTTGGTATGTAAATAAATATTTTTTTAATGACCAGTGCCCTTGGTGTGTGTGGTTGTGTGTGCTCTGCCTTTCTGTGTTTTTTCTGAGGTTAGGTAGCTGCTCTATCTACATCGAGGACATGGAAACATAGAAGTTGACGGCAGATAAGGACCGCAAGGCTCATCCAGTCTGCCCATTTCTTTTTCTACCTTATGAATGTGCCATTGGCCTTTTACTCTGTCAATCTCCCTCCACTTGAGCCACACCATTAGAATGATTCCCATAAGCAATGTGGGAGACAGGAAAAAATCAGTATGCCTGGAGGCCTTGCAGAACAGTAAGGTCAAAACGGGCATGCTAGAAGAGACAATATCCAGACTGTAATTGTAATAAATGTGTGAACAGTACTCCAAGTGGCAGCAACACAGATGTTAACAGCTGACACATTATGGAGATGACCCAAGCTGTCCAGGATGTCCATTCTTTCTTTAAATAAGAAATCAATGTACTGCGTCTTGGGGAAACCCTGGCTGACTTCAAGATGTCAAAGGAACAAACTCTAGAGTTCACACCAATAATCTAGACCAATTTTATTCATCTTTTGTCAATGCACAATCCATCAGGTCAGTTAACATTTTGTGGCCAAGTTGTCACTTTATCTGCCTCTCAAAACACTGCGTTCATTCTGTAGGAACATAATAGCACCTGTTAAGAACAGATTTTTTTATTCACTTATTATAAAACACCCTGGTGCCTCCACAATCCCCGAGTCAACAGTATTAATGATCCAAGCACTTTGCTCAGATTCTACATTAACACCACCATCTCAGAATCTTTATATAGGTGCCAAGGCAGTTCTCCCAAGCCCAACAAAAAATGTAATGTAAATGCCACTGAACAAGCTGTGACAAGTTCTGCAAAAAGTTGGCAATGCTGTGCGTGGATATTGTAGTCACTTTATTTGCTATTAAATTCTAATTACATTGTCTCCTAAAATTGAAACATGCATAAATACAATGTGGATATTCTTGTGATAAATCCATCAGACAAGTGTGCATACTCTATTGAATATTGTTTAACACCGACACCATACCTTATAGTAAACATAACCTTACAGAGCATGCTATGAGGTGAACACTTAAAATAGTTAGAGATCTGATGCTTTAGTAAAATCTCAAGCCTTGCCAAATGTAAAGTAAAAAGAATATCACAGCAAAAAGCACTGTTTCATTCAATGATGCAGGCTTGCAAAAAGGCACAGCATTCTGGCAGCCTCCCTCAGGCAGCCTCCAACAGTTATATGGAGCAACTGGGGCTGGCAGCATACATGGCTTAAATACTGCAATGCAGGGAGGAACGAAGACATCATGGATCATGTCAAGATGGAGGATGGGAGTGCCCCCGCCTGCTGCCACAGGAGCTCAATGGAAAGGGCTGGTATCTATAACTACCCATTAGCACAGTGGAATGGAGCTGTAATAGGTGACAACGCACTGCCACTTGGCTGCTACAAATTACAGGGTTCACTCCCCTTCCTGTACAAAGATCCCAAAGGTGCACAGGTTTTATTTTACATACACAGGACCATGTCCTACATTTAGTTTAAAACAATAATAAAAATAACTGACTGGATCGGTGATCACTGAGTAGGGGAGGTTATTAAGGCAAATGAGACCAGCTTTATGATGAAGCAAACATATTCTTATCATGTATTTATAATCAAAAAAATTAACTCTAGCATGATGGGAGAGCTGGGGAGTCTATGCTATATAAATTGGGATTAAAGCATTCCTCATATTTTCTCCCAGATATATAGTGCAACAGTAACAATCAGAGATAACTATGTTATACGTCAGACTGAGAAAAAAGCTATCATCAGTCCAAGATTATTTTCCCCATGAAATATCCTTTACAGGATATCACAGTCACACATTCTCCAATACAGAGACCAGATAATGCCTTCATTCACTCCCGTCTAATGACAGGGTAACTAATCTTTAAATCCAAAGTATCTCCCTCTTCTGATTAAATCTGTGTCAGTGCTCATTTCTTCTGGGTTCCCTTACCAGTTCCAAACCCCAAAAGTGTAAAGAGGCCACTGAATGGCCTGCTGACGAAGTTAGCTCTGTGCAACATATGCAACATTTGTGCCCACTGATCCTGGTTTTTTGTAGGTCTCTCTGTTTCTTTCCATGCACAGTTTGTCACGTTGGCACTGGATTAAGTATACCACATGATCAGAAGAGCATGTGCTGTGTTTTTTTAGTGTAGAATTTCTCATTCATGTAGGGGTACTCATACATTGTGTTCTTACTAGTGTTCCCACACTGAAAGAAAATGGCCACAAGAAAGCATGCCTTTGGCAAGCAGGTTAAGATGAAATTGGCCCCTGGGCTCTCTAGGAACTGTATGTATTGTCATCTGGAACGGAGAAGAAGCACTTTTAAAAGAATTCTACACTTACCTGAACATCAGGACAGTCCTTTTAGAATTCATTCTGACCTATAGAAAGTTAAGGATAACTTGTTTTGATCGATAGATGTACAAAGCCATAAGGGGTTGGTAATTGCCCTATACAGAAATGAGACTAATAGAAACACTATGCTTCAAGACTTTAATGCAACATACTGAATGTATAGTCCTGAGGGCAAAACAAAATTGTTCTGACTCCTAAGAATTTCTCAGTGTCAATAGAGAAATGGAGCACATGTTCCTAGTAACAGTCTATCGTGTCCAGGCAGTAGCACAGGAAGTGAGGAAAGCCCCTAGAGAATGTTTGACACCTCCTGGAAGAGAAGAGGTAGGCAACAGAATAGTGTTCTCTACAGTATACAGCAGTTACAGTGTGAGGATCAAATGCATCTTAACCGGTGATTGGCATATACTACAGTCTGGACAGAGAATTAATTCAGACTTCAGGAATCCATTCCTTTTTTGCTTCCAAAACAAACCAGACTTTGAGAGACACATTAGTGCATGTGGCCCATACAGTTCCTATACTTCCCCAGGATCAACTTCCATTTGGCCTGCTTCCAAAAGCATGCATTCTTGAGGCCATTGTTTTCACTGTGGAAAGTAGGAAGTCCATGACGTGAGTAGTGGTGGGCAAAGTGCCTAAAATTCGTTACATGTAGTATTTTGCGTAGATCTAAAACTTCACTTACTACTCCACAAAGCGAAGAGAATAACTACACATCTCGAAGTAATGCAAAGTCTCATTGTTCTCTATGGACTTCGCATTACTTCACCTTATTTTCTATTGCCTTTGTGTTACTTTGCCTTGTTTTTGTGCTCTTTAAGGCGAATGTTGCAGTGAATCATGGGATGTAAGGTCACATGGGCTCTATATTGTCTTGCACAGCCTCAGTTCATCGTAGTGTGTGTAGTGAAATGCTGGAGACAATTTGCTCTCAGAGCTCTGAGATTCAAACCCTATAAAACCCTTAAAAACATCTTTTTGCCACAGAATTTTGTGACAAAATTTAGTAGATCGATTGTAGTAAACCTTGATGTGGTTATATCATCGAGCATTTATTGATGTTTTGTGAATATTTTTTTTTTGTAGTTAATTTATTTATTGAGTTTTCCATTTATAAGGTACAGTACATCACATAACATACTATAATATGTATACATTTTGTAAATATAGTAATATTACTATATTTACAAAATGTTTTGTGAATATTGAATGGTAATTTAGTTGATTCTGTCTCTGTACTGAGAGACACTGTAGAAGTGTGCTTCTAGGGAGGTGGTGATCTGTGGTGTAGAAGAGAGAGTAGTGAGAAAGGCATTTTTCCAATCATTTTTGTCTATTGTTTTATTATTGTTGTGTTCAGGTAGACAAAGTGCAACTTCACAGAATTGTTTATAAATATTTTCTGTTTGCTGGGCAGTTTTTCAGTGTTATTACAGGACTGTCTGTGTTGTACTGCACTGAACAGTTTTAAATTTCTGTGCCTGACCTTTATTGTGTGTGCTTGCTGTCAATTGATGAGTATTTCATTGCTGCACCGCAATAGCAGTACTCTGAATTTCTAAGCCTGTCCGTAATTTATTTCCCTGCTTCTGTGTAGTTAGGTACTGTGTCTCCCCCCCCCCAATCAAAACAAGGTATTGTTTTTTAACTGTTGGCTTTTTGAAGATTGGTTAAGGATTCAAGGACAGGTCTTGTGTTGTGCCTGTGTGGCTGCATTTAGTGTTTTGCTTCCCAGCCACCCAAGAGTGCTGAAATATCAAGTTGTAAATTGTTTGTGTCAACTGAAAAAATGCCCACGAAGAGACGGTGAGGCAAAGTAGTTTCTGGCTGTGGTGCTGCTGCCAAGAAGACTTTAGCAATGGAAGCTGTGAAGATGAGTCAGGTTCAACAGGGGTTACCAATGGTACTGTAGCAGTGTTAAGAGTGGTCGTGGCTGTGTTAGTACACAGCAAAAGGGAAAGGTAGTAGTTGATGCAAGTAAAGGGATTTGTCCAACTATGTTTTCCACAGCGAAATCAGTTTCTTCAATGCTGGTTGGAGAAGGTGTTGTCCCTGCTGTTAGTAAAGTTAGTGACGGCATGGTTGATAACAACATGAGTATTGGTACAAGTTTAACCCTGTTAAACTTATCATCTGGGAAAAATGTTGTTGAATCCACAGACTTGAGTGCAGTTGATGTCCCACTACCTACAGTACTTGAACATGATTCTGATTATGATGATGACTCACAATCTCATGCTTCCACTGATGTTGAGGACAGGCCATCCAAACATTCAGACACTGATGAAAAAGTGTGGCTGATGATATTGAGACTACTGTTGAACTTTGAACATCTCTGCAGGAGGACAGCCTCCAAAGTGAATTAGTGGATGGTGATTATGATGATGATGCTAGCGACCTCATTTGGGAACTGGAAAAAAAGAACATGAAGGTGGCTGTTTGTAAACAGTCTGTTAGACAATCGCCCCCTCCTCAAAGTTCTGCTGTAGCTGTGCCTGTTGATGATGACCCTGAATGAATAGTCATAGATTGTGATGTTCAGGCAATATCCAGTTGTGCACAACAGCAGAAATCATGCATTACATCTGCATTTCATCACCACCAAAAGTGCAATTAGATATGCAGCAGCAGCACCAGCAGCAACATGTGAAGAGTAGGGCATCCAAAACCCTAGTCTGGGATTTTTTTGTACAAGATGGCAACAATGAAACAGTGGCAGTCTGCTAGCTTTGCCAAGTGAGTGTGAAGTGTCATAAAAAGGCTAGCTATTTGGGCACTGGGGGCCAGCATACTCATCTGAAGAGAAGGCACAAGGCACTGTGGATGCAGCACCAGAGGGGAACTAATGCCATAGTTGGGCATTCACCGTCAGCCACCCTAGTGAGCATGGTATCCCCTCCCGTCTGTGTAAGAAGCCATGTTTTGGTAACAGTGGTGAAATTATACCAGAGGATTACTACACATATGAGGATGATGATGATTTGGAATGTTCAAGCAGTGGTCAGACTAGCAGTGATGGTCCATGTAGTAATTCTACTACATTAACCCCTGTGCTTAAAACAAGGAAAATAACCACATGTTTTGGCTTGTCATCTGTGCACCCACCATCACACATCCAAGGTACCCCATCCATGTCAATTAGCAGAACAGAGCTGTTTGGCATGCCACGTGTAAAGCAACGGACAATGCAGCCCATATTGCACAGCCTTTTTGCCCACAACACTAAATACCCACCCAATCATGCAGTTGCACATGAACTCAATGCTGCCATTGCAGAAATGCTGGCAATTGACCTTTTGCCATCTTCCTTTGTGGAGAATGCTGGCTTCTGGCACTTTGTGGCATGCGCATATCCTAAATGGAAGATCCTGTCCCAGACATACTTTTCCACCCGTACTGTCTCTGAGTTAAATCAGATGGTGACAGAGTCTGCAAAACATGCCCTTCAACATTCCACATCACCTTACATTCACTTAAGCATGGATATGTGGACAAGTGGCAAAATGGCGGGTGGTTCCTATCTGTGTATTACTGCACATTGGGTACAGCTACCTGGGGTTGACTGTGATGGTGGGATGGGAAAGCAGTGTAAAAAGTCAGACTGTGGTGGTGGTAGAAACCTTCATGGCATTAGACAGCATGCCATGCTTGCAATGCGTAGTGTAGCAGGGTCACATACAGGTGAATACATGCTAGACTTGCTACTGACAGAAACTGATTAGTGGCTGCACCCCTGTCCCTAAAAGCTGGCTTCATAGCTAGTGATAATGGATCAAACGTTGTGAAATGTATCAGCAATGGTGGCTTTGTGTGAGTTCCCTGTATGGCCCACTGTTTAAATCTGGTGGTACAGGAGTGTCTGCACTACCCTGAAATAAAGCAAATGCTGCCTGCTGCATGCTGCATCTGTGCCCACTTTGCACTTTAAACACTGACTTCCTACCTAGTTAACTGCCTCCCTGAATCATGTGACCTGCAGACCTGCAGAGACAGTCAGGCATGTGATCAGCGGCCTGTTTTTAATGACTTCAATTTATCAAACTGTAACTCGAAATGAACTCGAAGTGGACAACGTGAAGTAAGGTGAATTTCAAGTTTTTAATGGACAATTTGCATAGTGCTATGCGAATTCGAAGTGGACCACTTTGGGTTCACTTCGCCTGTGAACTAAAACTTGGCTGCATCTCTAGACATGAGGCACTTTGCAAGTGAAGCAAAACTTTACAACATCTGTGTTGCAGAGGTGGGTATGGGGGAGGGGAGAGTAGGAAGGAGACCAGGGCTGGGTAGGTACAGTTGCAGTAAAAGACATGGCAAGATATTTCCAGATATATCAGGCTATTTCTAAAGAGATTCTCTCTGGTGGCCCTACTGCGGTACTGCAGGCAGGTGATTGAATTTCTCTTGAGATATCACAGTAATTTCAAGACATATCTGACCATGTCTTTTGCTGCAACTGTAGGAACAAGGGAAGGAGTTAGCAGAGAGGAGGAGAAGTAGGGAGTATTAATTATAGCAAGATTTTGCATTTGTTTCAGGATCAGGATAATATCACATCCCAAATTTACTTAGAATTAAATACATACAGAAAAGTTTAAATCCAGCATTAAAGTTGTTAAAGAAAGATAACAAAGTGGAATGGTGCACACAGTTGGTGGTATTTCCCTAATGAAGTGGTTGTGGATATAAATGTGAATCAAGTTGAAGGAATGTAGGCTGGGTAGCTTTTAGCATGATTGTAATGTTGCAGGAGACCACATAAATAGCCTGCAATGGCTGAACCATCACATCACACAAACTACAGTGTTGTATGATGTAAGGTTAAAAAACTAGTGCTGGTTGAACCATGCTACAGTAGTACTCCCAGACTGCATTCTGAAGTCATGATCATCTCAGGTAACTTGGACAGTCTCTTTACTGCTCTGTGTACACTTCAGTGGACGTGCTGGTTAACTTATTAAGGGTACATCTGCTTCAGATGAAATTTTCAGGACAATTTTTGCTTATCTGGGTTCATTGTTTGTTATCGAGATGCTCACATACCCTGGACATTGATAATTTGTCCTTATCTGTGGTTAATATTTTTATTTATTTAAGGATTCGGAGAAGACCTTTGAGCACAAGCTCTTTTACAAAGATTCCACATCAGGTTGACAGACAATAGACATATTTCTTCAAGCAGGTATAGAACATACATAGGTTACAATACTATGTGTTATCACTAGTACCATGGAGTTAGTACAGCATCAGTAAAGGATATAGAAAAGCAGTGGTGAGCTACATGGGGAAAGCAGGGGAGGACCCCCTTTCAAGTTGACGGGAGACTTAGGATGAGTAAGCAGCCTTGTGTTGGGGCTCTGTCAAAAATAGGAGGGTGAAATAGTGGCTGGGGGGTGTCAGGGGGGAAGGGGAAGGAGAAGGTGGCACCAGAGGGGGAAAAGTGCTTGACTGAATGGTCATACAGGGGAAATGGGGAAGGAAGTGGTGCGGGGATGGAGTTCTGAAGAAGGGAGGCACATACGGAGAACAGCAAGGATGGCATGCTGAAAGCCACATGGGGTGGGGTTGGCCTTAGGCATGTCAGAAGAGGTGGGGGAGCAGGAAGGACCAAGGGAGGGATAGAGTGAATGTCTAGTGTTAGTTCAGCAGGCAAGGTGTAGGTTAATGGAGAAACATAGAAACATAGAAACATAGGAGGGGGACACTACCAAAGGAGGGGAAGAGTGACTACTATGGACAGCAGACAGTAGCTGTATGGAGGAGCGGGATGCAGCAGGGCTGCCATATGAGCAACTCGGGAGGCTAAGGAGGGGGAGGGACTGGTCTTCAGAGGCAGTCACACTCTGTGATTGATTTAAGGTGTTGCCTTAGTCCAGTTTTGAAGTGCGATAGGCATTTGGAGGTTTGAATGGGTACAGGGATTTCATTAAGCCACTGGGGGGCCCTATATGTAAAGGTGCATTGTCCAAGTACAGTTTGATGGAAAGGTGTTGATAGGGCCCCCCTCATCCTACCTCTGGTGTCATATAGGGTAGCAATTGGCAAGAGGATTTTGGCTACATGGGGGGGGGGTGTTGCCTGATAATGCCTTCTTACCCAGGAGGCAGGTTTGGCACTTGATCCTGTTCTTTAGAGGCAGCCAATTAGTCCATTCATACAGAGAGCAAGTGTGCGTATGACGATCCGCAGCCAGGCTGAGCTTGCAGGCTTTATTGAGAGCAATATGAACCCTCTTTAGTGCCGTATCCGTTGCCACTCCATAGACCACCAGGTCATAATTAATGGTTGATAGGATGGAGCTGAAACTGAGAGGTGGAGGGCCTCAAGGGTGAGATATTTCCTGAATCTATACAGGACACTCAACTTGATGTTTACCACCTTAGCCATTGAGTTGATGTGTTGGGTGAAGGTGAGGGTGTCATCTAGGGTGACCCCCAGGAACTTGAATGAGTGCACTTGTTCCAATGGTTTGCTGACTGTGTTGGAGATGATGAGGGAAGGGTGCCTTTTTTTCTTTCTTTTTTGGGGACTGAATATAAGCATGGCCTTGGTCATTTTATAATTTAGTAGAAGTTTATGCCTGCAGAACCAGTCCTCTAGTTTGTTGAAAGGGATCTGTAGTTCAGATTGGAGGGCATCATGGGATGTATTGCTGTTGAGAAGTACTGCATCGTCGGCGTATAGAATAAGTTTAGTGTCACATGCTTTAGAAAGATTGTTAAAAAAAAGGCTGAAAATTAGGGACCCCAGTATTGACCCCTGGGGGACCCCTAATGATACTTCTCTGGAGCTAGACACTGTTTGCCCAACTTTGACACATTGGCTTCTATGAGTCAGGTAGTTCTGGAACCAGCATTCTGTATTGGCTGCCATACCCAGGTTCTGCAGCTGTGCCAGGAGAAGAGAATGGCTAACAGTGTCGAAGGCTTTGGTGAGGTCAATGAACACTGACCCCATCAATTTGCCTTCGTTCAGTGCCTTGTGCGCATAGTCCATTTACTCCAACAGGGCAGTGGTGGTAGTATGGTTCTGTCTGAAGCCATACTGGTTAGCACATAATAGTTGGTATTTGTTGAGGTATTTGGTGAGTTGTGCTACCGCTATCTTTTCCAATGCCTTGGATAGGGGGAGGGGCTGGAGATTGTGACATTTCCTGTGGCAGAGCAGGAAGGGGTGGATCAGTGGGGCCTCCACAAGGTGATCTCATTTACAGGGGCACTAGTAATTTAACTTGTTTTAACAAGTTAAACAAAGCACAATTAAATCATTACTTGCATTTTTTTTTCCTTTTTTTTTTCCTTCTAATTACTCTGACTAGGTTACAAACCCAGCAACTTATTTGGAATGGATTTCATTAACTGCAGGTACTGTGGAACAATTTTCAGAAGGACAGTCTTACAGGATTTAGGACACTGTCCTACATGCTGAGCCTTTGAGATCTTAGGTCTCAGCCCGGCAGCATGAGCAGAGATTGCACGCCTCAAATTTCATATTGAAGAGGAAATACATTATAAGAACCACCCGCCATTTCTCCAGCATCCAACAGAAAACCTCGACCGCAGAGGGTAGTTGGTCCAGGAGGTTGGCAGGTGGTTAGGAGGAGCAAATCAGGTGCCCCATCACTCTCTGCTCTCCAACACATTACTCCAAAACCATATAAACACTACAAACAGGTATCTGCCTCTTATCTCTGAAATCAAATAAAGAGGCAGAAGACACTGCAGAGCAGGACACTGCGCACAGGAGCTAGCACAACAATACTCACCCAAATCAGGAACCAAAACTAAACAAGCACAAAGGAAATCCAAAACTTCTGATCATAGGAGACTCCATGATTCGGGAGTTGATACCCATCTCCAGCCAGGGTGATGGTCAGATGTCTCCAGGTACATCAGCATGGAGAGACACTGACCGCATTCCTAAAATTGTTCACAAAGCAGGAGAAAACATTGATGTCCTAGTAGACATAGGGACTAATGATCTCGCCAGCCGGTCAGTTGTGAGACCAAGGAACACCTGACTAAGCTGGGTGACAAACTATCATCTATTTCGTCTGCATCTCCTTCTCTGAGATCCTGCCAGTCTGGGAGAAGGAGCAGATGGACGGAAGGTCAGAGAAGGAGATAGGGAGCTAAACACGTGGCTCAGGACCGGTGCCAGGAAAAAGGACACAGATTTGTAGGAACTGGCAACAGTTCTGGGAGCGAAAGTTCTTTAAATTTGATGGACTGCATCTGACTAAAGACGGAGTCAGTGCATTGGGGCAGAAGTTTGACGTCTTTGCAGAATATTTAAACTAGCAAATGGGGAGAGGGGTGCAGCACCCCATACGTCGAATGGGAAGAACACCCCTCCCCCCTCAGCTAGTGGTCAAACAGGAATTCAGCGTGTTTGCCGTTCATTTGCATCACCAGGTAAGAAAAAAGGTTTGTCTCCCCATACGATGCACAGGGGTAATGCCAAACTTCACCCAACAACTAACACACCAAAATCTGGCCAATGGAAAATCATGTACACAAATGCTCACAGCCTGGAAATAAGATCCCAGACCTGCAGGCAATAATGTCAGAGGCTAAACTGGACATAGTAGCAATTAGTGAGACGTGGTTTACCAGTAACCACACTTGGGAGACTTCATACCTGGCTATGTATTGTTCAGAAGAGACCGAGGTGCAAAAGGGGAGGAGGGCCTGTATGTTAATGAAAATATCAAAGCTACAGAAATTCAGAATACATAAGGGAGCCAGAAGAACTGTGGGCCACCCTGAAACAGGAAATGGGACAGCCATAAGAACTGGGGTTGTCTACAGGCCCCAGACCAGAGGGAGGGACATAGACACATTACTGTTAGAAGATATACAAAACATGACAGCTAAAGGGAGGTTCTGATAATGGGACACTTCAACATGCCAGATACAGATTGGTCAATACCAGCAGGAACATCTGCCAGAACTAGACTCATAGTGGATTCCCTGCAGGGAGGGCCTCAAACAACTGGTACAGCAACCCACAAGAGACAGGGCTATCCTAGATCTAGTACTGACTAACAAAGAAGGGATCACAGATCTCCAGGTAGAAGGTCACCTGGAGCTAGTGACCATCACATGGTATGGTTCAATTTGGCTACTACATCTAAATCATCCCATTCCAAGGCAAAAATATGGGACTTCAGAGGAGCTGACTTTGATAAGATGGCCAACAGAGTTAAGCTAGCCCTGGCAAAAAGAAACACAGGTGAGGAGGTACAGGCAAAGTGGGCAAGCATTAAGGATACAATACTTGAAGCAACATCCCATTGTGTTAGACAGAAAGGAAGTGAAAAGAAGAAGGAAACCACTTTGGTTCTCAAATACAGTAGCAGAAAAGGTCAGAGCCAAAAGGCTGGCCTTCAGGAAATATAAGGAACACAGCGGGATGAAGATAGAGTCATACCAAACTGCCCTAAGGGAAGCAGGTAAGGCAGAGGCAGGCAAAGTCCCAAACTGAGGAAAAACTAGACAGAACAGTAAAAGAAGGTGACAAGACTTTCTATAGATACATTAGTGAAAGGAGAAAGTCCAGAGGGGTATTGCTAAGCTTAATGGAGAAAAGGGAGCATGTGAGGAGGAGGACCCTGTAAAGGCATCTATCCTAAATAGATACTTTTGCTCAGTATTTACTGAAGAAGGTAGGGCAGGGCCCACAGCTCAGCATCATGGACACAGGGGAGGAGGTGAGCACTACTCCCTTCACAAAAGAAAGGGTCCTACAAGAGCTTGCTAAGCTCAGGGTGGATAAGGCAATGGGACCTGATGGCATACATCCCAGGGTACTTAAGGAGCTAAAGGAGGAACTAGCAGAGCCATTAGCAGAATTGTTTAGTGAGTCTCTGAGCACAGGAGAGGTCCCAGAAGACTGGAGAAGGGTTTATGTGATCCCGCTCCACAAGAGTGGTAGCAGGGAGGAGGCGGGAGCTACAGACCAGTCAGTCTTACCTCAGTAGTGGGCAAGATTATGGAGGCACTCTTAAGGAAAGGATAGTGCAACACCTGGAATCCATAGGGCACAGGATCCAAGACAGCATGGGTTTACAAAGGAAGGTCCTGTCAAACTAATCTCATAGATTTCTTTGACTGGGTAACCAGAGTGGTGGACCAAGGGGAGCAGTTGATGTCGCCTACCTTGACTTCAGCAAAGCTTTTGACACTGTTCCACATAGAAGATTGATAAACAAGCTAGGTAGGCTCGGTGGGTCAGTTGAACAACTGGGTGGCAAACTGGTTGACTGGCAGAAAACAGAGAGTGGTGGTAAATGGTATACAGTCAGAAGAGATGCAAGTCACAAGTGGGTACTCAGGATCAGTCCTGGGCCAGTCCTATTCAACATCTTCATTAGTGACCTCGAGATGGACTAGAGGGTAAGGCTTGTCCGTTTGCAGATGACACCAAGATCTGCAACAGAGTAGATGATCCAGATGGGGTGGGCAGAATGAGAAGAGATCTGGATAAACTAGCAAAATGGTCAGAAGAGTGGCAACTGGGATTTAATGCAAAGAAGTGCAAAATCATGCACATAGGGAAGAGAAACCCTGAAGCCACTTATAGGCTGGGACGGGAGTTGCTAGCAGTCACAAAGGAAGAAAGAGACTTGGGCATCATCATCACTGATGACCTAAAATCATCCAAGCAGACCTCTAAAGCAGTAGTTAAGGCTAGGGGGGTGTTAGGGTGTATTAGTAGAGTATCACAAGTCGTAAGAGAAGGTAATAATCCTCTGTACAAGACATTGGTTAGGCCCCATCTGAGTACTGCGTGCAGTATTGGAGGCCACACCTTCACAAGGACATTAACCAAATTGAGGCAGTCCAGAGAAGGGCAACCAAAATGGTGCAAGGACTGCATCAGAAGACATATGAGGACAGATTAACGGAGCTCAATATGTATACCCTGAGCAAAGGAGGGAGAGAGAGTGATATGATCGAGACATTTAACACCTTAAGGGCATAAACAAGGTGAAAGAGTCTAACATGTTTAAATATAAGAAAATAGCAGGACAAGAGGACACAGCATGAGATTAGAGGGAGGCCGATTAAGGGGGAATGTGAGGAAATTTTTTTCACAGAAAGGGTGGTAGATGCATGGAATAGCTTACCACAAGAAGTGGTGGCTATGAATACAGTGCAGGGCTTCAAACAGGCATGGGATAGGCATAAGGAGCAATACAAATGACTATGAATAGATAGGTCACTGACAGAGCAAAGGCTGATGGCACATTTATAAGGTAGAAAAGAAATGGGCAGACTGGATGGGCCTTGTGTCCTTATCTGCAATCAACTTCTATGTTTTCTATGTTTCATTGGTCTATAATTGGCTATACATGTCTTGTTCCGTTTTTATGCACAGCTGTCACAAGGGCCTGCTTCCAGATCTCCGGGAATTTAGCAAGAGCCAGTGACTTATTAAATAGCTTTGTTATTGGCACGATGAGAACATCAAGTGTGAGGGATAGAAGTTTCATGTCCACCCCATCACTGCCCATTCTGGTCTTGCCTAGCACTTTTTTTACACGTTTTAGAGCCTCCTTCACCATCATCCTCTTGATACAGAAGTCTGGATGTGTGTTCTTGAGTGGCTTGCAGTTGGGTTGATCAGCAGCAGGGAGCAGGTAGTCTGGGGGTAATATCTGGGTCAAGTCAGTGAAGGCCATGTTGAATGAGTCCACTATTTGATATCAAGATGCTTGTATACCCTGGCTAATGATGCTTTTTCCATATCTGAGCTCATTACTTGTTATTGAGATGCTCCTATACCTAGAATAATGACAATTTTCTTTATTTAGGTTCATTATTTGTCATCGAGGTGCTCATATGCTCTAAATAATCATACTTTTTCCTTATCTGAATTCGTTACTTGTTACCTTGTATCCTGAATAATGACATTTATGCCTTAGTTGGGTTTCAATACTTGTTATCGAGATGCTTGTATACCCTGCATAATGACAATTTGTTTTTACCTGGGTTCTTAATTTGTTATTGAGATGTTTGTATACTTTAGATATTGACAATTTATCCTTATCTGTGACCATTATTTGATATTGAGTTGCCCTTATGACCCGGATAATGATGCTTTTCCCTTATCTGTGCTCTTTACTTGTTATCGAGATGCTTATATATCCTGGATATTGACAATTCTTCCTTATCTGTGATCATTATTTAATATCAAGTTGCTTGTATATGCTAGTAATGATGTTTTTTCCTATCTGGGTTCATTACTGGTTATTGTGATGCCTTTATACCTTGGACATTGACAATATTTCCTTATCTGTAGTCACTATGTAGTCACTATGTGATATCAAGATGACGTGCACTCCCAGGTAATGATGCTTCTTCTATATCTGGGCTCATTACTTGTTACTGAGATGGTCATGTACTCTAAATAATTACAATTTTCTTTATTTGAGTTCATTATTTGTTATTGCGGTGCTCATATATCTTAAATAATTACAAGTTTTCCTTATCTGAGTTCATTACTTGTTCCCAAGATGCTCATATATCCTGAATAATGACCCTTATACCTTATATGGGTTCTTTACATGTTATTGAAATTTATTTATTTATTTATTGAAAATGTTTTACCAGGAGAGGCACACTGAGCAAAAAGATGCTTGTCTCACAGTGCGACCGGGGATACAGGGAGGTAGGTATACATACAAGTAGAACTTACAGTAGTACAATAAGGAAAATGTACATAGTCGAGACAAATACATTTGAGAAAATTACATTGGCAATGCAGTTCAGCACGGCGCAGGCACAGCAAGTATAGGTATGCAAGTATTGTTTAACCAACTAGGTAAGAACAGTACAGAACATGATGAAGGGGGGTGGTAAACCAGGCAAGGGTACTCAACAAGGCAAAACATGAGATAGATAAGTGCCATACATAAGGATGTGGAGAGCAAGGAGGGGGTCGGGATGGAGGGTGGAGAAACGTAGATGTATAAGGAGAGGTTAGGTGAAGAGGGGTGGGGCTGAGGAGCTTAGGAGGATTAGGAGGGGAAGGAGAAATTGAGAGTGCGGAGTAGGTGATAGAGAGGGTATAATGTAGAGTAGTATATAAGCCAGACAACGGTGAACGCCAGGCCGCTGGTCAGGCTAAGGGGGAGCGGGGAGGAGCTAAACGGGGGGCTGGTCAGGGGCAGCAGCAATTAGGGGTAAGGAAGTTAGAGAGGGCATAGGAAAGGGAGAGTTTGGATGAGGAATGACGAATCTGGGTGGGCAGGCTGTTCCAGAGTTTAGGGAAGAGGTAAGAGAATGCGGATTGGCCGGAGGTGGTCCTACGGTGAGGGATGAATAGTAGTCTAGGGTCAGCGGATCTGAGGGCGTGAGAGGGGGTAGGTGAGGAAGATAGGGCAGAGTGAGATAGGGAAGGAGGGAGCCAAGCCAGAAGTTAGAGGTGAATTTAGCGCTATGAATTAGGCGACGGTTACTTAGCGAAGGTAGGGACAGGAACGTAAGCAGCCGCAGTGATGTGAGCGGGGGGGCATCGAGGCAAATCGGCAAAATCCATTGTAGAGGGGGTCTAGTCTAGCAAGGGTGGATTATAGCGGGCAGAACTGTAAACCTACATCACAGTAGTCGAAAGAGGTAGAATCATTTTCTGAACTATTTCGCGGCCTGACAGGAAGAGGAAGACTGGTGCGGTTTCTATAGAGGGCACCAAGTTTTGGACTCAGTTTGGAGATGATGGCATCAATGTGAGTGGAGAAGGAAAGGTGGCAGTAATGCCAAACCCCGAGATACCTGAAGGAGGGTACGTCTTCAAGGATGGTGTTATTTAGGGTGTGGAATCTCGGGGGGAGGAGAGTTTGGATAGGCGCTGCCAGGTGCCGAAAGTCATAGAGTTGGTTTTCTTGGGATTTAGGGAGAGTTGGTTGCTATTGAACCAAAGTTGGATTTTATTGAAGTCAGATTGAAGTTTGGAGGTGACTTCTGTGTGGATCCAGCCGGAGGTGAAGAGGACTGTGTCATCAGCATACATATGGATGGCGGAAGAGGAGCAGGAGTTTGGTAGGTCATTTAGGAGGATGGAGAAGAGGATGGGGCCGAGTACTGAGCCTTGCGGAACGCCAGAGGTGATGGGGGGGGAGATGTGGTCAGCTATTTTAGTGGACTGGGTTCTATTTTGAAGGTAGGCACTGAACCAGTTTATGGCGGTTGCAGCTAAACCAGCTCCAGAAAGGCAGGATAGTAGGAGAGAATGGGATACGGTGTCGAAGGCTTTTGCAAGATCGATGAAAATAGCAGTAGTGATTAGCCCTTTGTCCATCCCAGTGAGGATGTGGTCTGTGAGTCTGAGCAGGGAGGAGGTAGTGGAGTGGTGTTTTCTGAACCCTGACTGGAAAGGGGTGAAGAAGTTAGTTTCAGTGAGGAAGTGAGAGAGTTGGGATAGCACAAGCTGTTCTTGGAGTTTTGCGAGGTTGGGGAGGAGGGAGATGGGGCGGTAGTTGGATGTGGAGGTACAGTCCCCACCTTTAGGGAGCGGTAGAACAGTGGCATGCTTCCATATGGAGGGGAGTGACTCAGTACTAAAGGAAAGATTTAGAAGGGCTGTGAGGGGAGTAGCGATGGCAGGGGCAGATAGGAAGAGGAGTTTGTTGTCAAGACCATCGGGGGATTTGCCTTTGGAGGGGTTTAGGGCTCAAAGGGTATCTAAGGTTTCAGTGGGGGAAATGTGTCTGAAGGAGAAGGGGTTCATACCGGATGGGTGGAGGATAGGGGGTTGGGGAGAGGGGTGTTTGCAGGCGGAAGGGCTTCAAGGAGGGCCTGAGCACAGGTAGTAAAATAGGAATTAAACTCGGAGGCAACTTCCCGGGGGTCAGAAAGGAGAGTACCTTGGGCAAGGAGAAATGGTGGAGGGCTAACTGTTTGGGGGGAGAAAAGGGAGTTAATGACTTTCCAGAATGTGGAAGGTCTGCTAAGGTTTTCATTAAGTGTGTTGTTAAAGTATTCAGATTTGGCTAGGTGGATGGCCTTGGTGCACCTATTGCGGAGCATGCGATAGGAGGTGAGGTCGCCGGGGAGGAATGAGGATTTGAAAGTTCGCCAGGCCTTGTCACGGTCTTGTTGGCAAGCAATTAGCTTGGGTGTGATCCAGGGTAGGTGGGAACCGCGAACTCTAGCCCGGCGTAGGGGGGAGTATTTGTCCCATGCAAAGAGGAAGGTGTTCTGGAAGTGCACAAGTGCCGAATCCATATTAGAGCGGTTTGTGTTTGGGACCCAGTTAGAGTGGTAAAGATCATCCAAGAGGGGGGAGAGGTTGAGGGATTTGTACAAGTGCTGGAATATGAATTTTGGGGGGGATTTAACTCTGTGGATTTTGCGGACTAGGTAGATTAGGTGGTGGTCGCTAATGGAATCAGGGAGAAGACCTGAGCTGACGACCCAGTGTGGGTGAGAGGTAAGCACCCAGTCGAGGAGGGAGTGATTACTGGACTTGAGGTTAGAGCTAGTGGGTTCCGTGATGGTTTGACATAGGTTAAGAGCGGTTATCTCAGTTTGGGTTTTGGTAAAGGTGGGTGTAAGCCAGTTGTGGTTAAAGTCGCCCATAGCATATAGTTCACACGATTTGGCATGGGAAGTGAGTTGGCCCAGAAGGTCCATGACTATTGTGGTTGGCGTATCAGGACAGCAGTAAATGCCAGCCACGAAGATAGGTAGTGAGGAGGGGGGGGGACAGTTTTACCATCAGGAGCTCGTAAGCTTTGGGAACAGGTTTTGTGATGGTGACGATGAAGTGGAGGGCTGGCCTGATATAGATAGCCATCCCGCCACCTCTGGAAGGCCGGGCTTGCCATATGATGTTGAAACCTGGGATAGCAAAATTATTATTGGGTAGGCTAGGATTTAGTCAGGTCTCAGATAGGATGATAATATCAGGGGTGTAGTGTATGGCCAGGACCTGAGCTGATCGAAGTTTTGGGCCAAGCTACGAATGTTTAGATGGAGAAGACGAGGCCCCGGGAGGAAGCTAGGGTGGGGGCAGAATTTGCACTGGCTGGGGGTTAGATATGGGGTGGGCAGGGCCTGGGGTAAGGGTTGGGCCGGGGTTGGTGTGTATGCCAGCCGCCAGCAGGAGTAGTGCAATGGTAAGGTAGCGCAGGGCACGTGGAGGGGCCGGATTTAGCCTTGTGGGTGGGAGCAGTAGGGGGGCTGATGAGGGGAGTAGGTAGGAGGGAGAGAGAGGCAAGAAGGCAACCAAAGGAGGGGGCAGGGAGGAGGGGGAGGGGCAATGGGACCAGGAGATAGATGAGGGAGCAGTGGACTTATAGGGGCAGAAAAGGAGTGACAGAAATGGCGGAGTGGGGGTGGTGAAGGGAAGGGACATAGAGGGGGGGTGAATGTTGGGAGGGATAGTAAAATGGAGGAGACCAGTAGTAACAGGGTCGTAGGAGGAGTCATTATGGCAGGTTTGAGGAAAAGGTGACCATTCATAGTGCCCTGATTAAGGTTGGGTAGGGGGATTACAAGTGTCTGAGTTGCCCTACAGATAACGTAGATACCGCTTTGGAGTAGTGGTACTGTCGCGGCCTCAGGAGGACAGGGTACAGGATTCGAGACCCTGGTAGGGCAGTAGGGCTTAGACCTAGCAGAGTGCAAGGAACCTGGTAGTGGGTGTCTTGCCGTGGGCTGTGTTTGCGCCAGAGAATGGGGTTGAAATAGCGACTCCTAGTGGTCACTGGGGTAGTGGCAGGCTTGGTGTGGGGCAGGCAATAGTACAAGGGTGGTGCATTGGGTTAGCCAGGTGGCTGGGCAAAAGGAGGGTGTGGCAGAGGCAGGGGTTGGAGAAGTGGACTGAGCAGGTAGACAGGTAATCCAAGGAGGGAGAGTAATACAGGTAGAGGGGGTAGAGAAGGGAAGGACAGAGGGTCCCTCTAGTGGCAGGCAGGTATAACCTGCTAATGGAGAACTGGGGACTTAGTTAATTGAGTGACAGGATATGATGTCACTGCTGGGAGCCTATAAAGGAAATGCCAAACCAGGGTGGGTGGGTGGGGCAGTTGAGCCAGCGCGTGTCGACGGATGCACACCTCCACAAGGGTGCTGCTATTTGAGGTAGTTTATTACCTCCTAGCACCGTGGTCCGCGCTCCGTGTGGGAGCTCGCTGAGGGCAGTCCTGCTTGCTGGATATTGACAATGTTTTCTTATCTGTGATCATTATTTGATACTTAGATGCTCTTATAACCCAAGTAATGATGCTTTTTCCCCATCTGTGTTCTTTTCTTGTTATTGAGATGCTGCTATACCCAGGAAATTGATATTATTTCCTCATCTGTGGTCATTATTTGATATAGAGATAGAAACATAGAAACATAGAATTTGATGGCAGATAAGGACCGCTTGGCCCACCCAGTCTGCCCATTTCCCTACCTAATGGATAAGCTGCAGATCCTAGATAACCAGCAGCCTACTTCTTCCTACCCCCACCCCCTAGAATTGCCTTATGACTGTCCCATGCATGCTTGAATTCCACCACTGTTTTTGACTCCACAACCTCCTCCAGAAGGCCATTCCATGCATCCACAACCCTCTCTGTGAAAAAATACTTCCTTAAATTACCTCTGAGCTGCCCTCTATCTTCTAAATTGTGCCTCTTGTTCTTACACACCTTTTTGAAAGATGCTACCCTCTTGGACTTTGTTGATTCCTTGAGGTACTTGAAAGTTTCTATCATGTCCCCTCTCCTCTTTTCCTCGAGGCTATACATATTAAGCTCCTTAAGTCTCTCTTCATATGTCTTCCGTGCAGACCCTGCACCATTTTAGTTGCTCCTCCTCTGACAGCTTCCATCCTGTCTATGTCTTTATGAAGACTGGTCTCCAGAACTGCACGCAGTACTCCAGATGGGGTCTGACCAGCTGTCTGTACAGAGGTATAATAACTTCCTGTTTTCTACTGGTGATGCCTCCCTATGCATCCCAGTATCCCCCCAGCCCTCCTTGCTGCCCTCTCACATTGCTTGCCCACCTTTAGGTCATCTGATATGACTACCCCCAGGTCCCTTTCCATTTTTATTGTTAGTATCTCACCCCCCATTGTGTACTCTTCCGCTGGGTTTTTGTTTCCCAGGTGCATTACCTTGCACTTCTTAGCATTGAATCTAAGCTGCCATACATTTGACCATTCCTCTAACCTTGCCAAGTCCCTTCTCATCCTTTCCACCCCATCTTGTGCATCAACTCTATTGCAGATCTTTGTGTCATCGTAAAGAGACATACTTTTCCTTCCAGTCCCTCTGCAATGTCAGCTATAAAGACATTGAAGAGGACCGTCCTAATACTGAACCTCGTGTACTCCACTAGTAATCCCCTTTCTTCAGAGTGGACTCCATTTACTATTACCTCTGTGTCCTATTCTCCAGCCAGTTCTTTACCCAGGCTGTCAACTTGGGACCCACTCCCAGGCTGGCTAACTTGTATATTAATCTTTGTGTGGGACTGTGTCAAATGCCTTGCTAAAGTCTAGGTAGGCCATGTCCACAGCCCCTCCCTGATCTACTACTTTGGTCACCCAGTCAAAGAAATCTATCAGATTTGTCTGGAATGACCTTCCCGCTGTGAATCCATGTTGCCTTGGGTCCTGTGCCCTCTAGCCTCTAGATACTCGACAATTCTTTCCTTCAGAAGTGATTCCATCATTTTCCCTACCACTGAGGTTAAACTAACAGGTCTGTAGTTTCCTGCTTCTGCCTTGCTCCCACTTTTGTGAAGGGGAATCACATCTGCCCTCCTCCAGTCCTCAGGTACCACCCTATCCTCCCATGATTTGTTAAAGAGGGTAGTCAGTGGTGTCACTAGTTCTACCTTAGTTCTTTTAGAATTCTGGGATGAATCCCATCAGGCCCCATTACTTTGTTCACCTTCAGTTTTAAGAGTTCTTTCAGAACCCTTTCTTCTGTAAATTGGCTGGTATCAACCTCTGTATCCAGAGTGTTTCTACTGTTTGTTTTAGGTACCTCCCCCTCTTCCTTTGTAAATACTGAGCAAAAATATTTGTTTAGTATCTCTGCCTTTTCATAGTCACCCTCCCTCCCCTTTATTAAGCCTCACTATCCCTCCCTCGGTCTTCCTTCGCGCCCAGATGTACCTATAAAAGGTTTTATCCCCCTTCTTAACTGAGTTGGCTATCTTTTCCTCGGTTTGGGCCTTTGCTGTTCTGATTCCCTTCCCAGCTTCCTTTTGCTTTAACTGATACAGTTCTCTGTCCTGCTCCTTCTGTGATTCCTTGTACTTCCTGAATGCTTTCTTTTTCTCTTGAACCTTCACTGCCACTTCCTTTGAGAACCATAGTGGTTTCTTACATTGTTTCATTTTGTTTCTTTGCTTCACACAAAGGCTTGTTACCTCTGTGATGGCAGTTTTTATTATTCCCCATTGTTCTTCCACCCCTCCTTCCTGCCTATTTGCTAGTTCATTCCTTAGGCACTCACCCATTTTGACAAAGTCAGCCTTCCTAAAGTCCAATATTTTTGTCTTTGTATGGCTTGACTCTATTGCTGTGTTTATTGTGAACCATACTGTTCGATGGTCGCTAGTTCCCAGATGGCTACCCACTTGCTTGTATACACTAGATAACGGTGCCTTTTCCTTATCTGGGTTCATTAGTGGTTATCAAGATGCTTGTACAGCCTGGATACTAACCCTTTTTCCTTATTAGTAGTCATTATTTGATACTGAGATGCTTGTATATCCTAGTTAATGATATTTTTTCCTTATCAGGGTGCACGGAGGTACCGACTGTCCTGAGGTGCGAGAGGGCTGCTGAATTGGCCCTCCACCACCCCAACCCCCGAGAACACGTATGTCCGAGGATCCTAACTACAGAAGGGTGCACAGAGGTACTGACTGTCCTGTGGTGCAAGAGGGCTGCCGAATTGGCTCTCCACCACCCCACCCCCCGGAGAACACATACGTCTGAGGATCCTAACTACAGAAGGGTGCACGGAGGTACTGACTGTCCTGTGGTGCGAGAGGGCTGACGAATTGGCCCTCCACCACCTCCACCCCCCGAGAACATGTACGTCCGATGATCCTAACTACAGAAGGGTGCACAGAGGTACTGACTGTCCTGTGGTGTGACAGGGCTGCTGAAATGTCCCTCCACCACCCCACTCCCTGAGAACACGTATGTCCGAGGATCCTAACTACAGAAGGGTGCACGGAGGTACTGACTATCCTGTGGTGCGAGAGGGCTGCCGAATTGGCCCTCCACCACTCCCACCCCCCGAGAACACGTACGTCCGAGGGTCCTAACTACAGAAGGTAATCTCGCAAACCCCAGAGCTGGAGAAGGAGTGCTGATACAGTGACTCACCGTAGTCACTGTCATACCTGGACTTACTGTTTCACCTGAACTTTAACTCATTTTCTACCCTGGACTTTCAGACTGCTGCAGTAGTGGCTTAAATGCAGCAGCAGAGGGAATGAACGTGGTTATCTCTTACCTGGGATTGTGATTGCCAGTGCACCAAGTCCTTTCCTCACCACCTGCATTTCTGCTGCTTCTGCAGCAGAGGAGAAGTCGGCGTACTAGTGGAGACTGTTTTTTTTTTTAATGTTTTCCTTTTAATCTGTACCAGTCATAAACATAATAATTTAGAAGTGACCTTTAGAGATAAACTGCGCAGGGCATTGGGAAAGAGTAAATCCTATGGTTACCTTAAGAGGCTCACTGCATGTGCGGGTGGCATTGCCTTAATTCACCCTAGCTCACCTTCTTGGCTACTGAGGCCACCAGATGCACGTGCAGCCGTCATCTTGCCAGGGGGGCTGAATACTACCTATACAGCCATCTTATGCCCCATCCCACCTTAAGCCTTGGCAGTCTCTTTCCAATGTGTACATTCTGCCTGTTTCTTAATCTTGCCTTAAAAGACCTCTGTGCCTACATTCTGCCTGTTTCTTTAAATACTGGCAATTCAAGGCACGGCCGGATTAAACCTTAAACCTTAATCCTGCCTTAAAAGACCTCTGTGCCTCAGCAGCCCCAACAACAAACTCACTATTGTTGCTCTAAATTTGTTAATACTGCCACTTTTGTTAGTTCTCTGAGCCCAGCAGTAGATAACCCTGTACTTACGCCTTGGCTCCAATAGGGCACACTCCTGGACCATTCTTGTAATACTGCAACTGCTGTTATTGCTTGAATAATTGTCTCCACATACTCTTAATTTGTGAATACAGCCACTTTTGATAGTTCTCTGAGCCCAGGTGTATAAGTGTCCCCACTTACCTACTGCGACTGCTGATGCTGTTTAATTGATGATTTACTGTGACTGCAACTTGTTGTCTTGTTAGGATAGGTTGATAGCCTGTGCACAAAACAGCAGCTTATCGCCAGACAGCCTAACTGAGTCCACTTTTGCCTACCCTCCACCCTTTGCCCCCGATGCCTATTTAAGCTCATGCTCTCTCCTTATTCCCACAGGGTGCACAGAGGTACTGACTGTCCTGTGGTGCGAGAGGGCTGCCGAATTGGCCCTCCACCACCCCCACCCCCGAGAACATGTACGTCTGAGGATCCTAACTACAGAAGGTAATCTCGCAAACCCCAGAGCTGGAGAAGGAGTGCTGATACAGTGACTCGCCGTAGTCACTGTCCTACCTGGATTTACTGTTTCACCTGAACTTTAACTCGTTTCCTACCCTGGACTTTAAGACTGCTGCAGTAGTTGCTTAAAAGCAGCAGCAGAGGGAACGTATGTGGTTATCTCTTACCTGGGATTGTGATTGCCAGTGCGCCAAGTCCTTTCCTCATCGCCTGCATTTCCACTGCTTCTGCAGCATGGAGCACTAGCCCCGACAGCTGCGCCGGCTGCCCCACCACCCCTGCCACCACCCTTGGTCGTCACTCACTTATACAGCGATGGTCACGTGGTGCTGAAAACCCTATCAGCCCACTTCTCCATAAGCAGGCTATACCATTCAGCCACAAGGGGCATTTCTCCACAACTTGCGTAAGTCCCTCCCAAAATACCAGCAGATCTCAAAATTGCAAGCTCCTGCTGTTCCTCTAGGGGCTTCCTTCACCTTTCAGATTCTCTGTGCTGCCTGCTCACTCCCATCACCCCTTACCCATGGTCTCTAGCTACCTAGCACAAGATGACCTCCCGGTCTTATTCCTGCTCACCTTCACCCTAATCCCTCCTTACACACCTTACCTGACACTCTATTTTGGGTCCGCTGTCCCTTGAGAAGTGCGCTGCATCAGGGCTGCATGCCTTATGAGACATAGCCCCACTCGCTCAGGCTGGTACGTCAGCCCACAGCCAGAGTCCCCCGGTGCACCTGGTCTCCTTCAGCCCCCCCCTTCCTGGGGGGCAGCTAAGGGGTTAAAGATAGCCCACTTGAACATCCGCAGCCTCCTGCAAAATCATGTGGAGCTAACTGCCTGGGCAGCCTACTACAAGCCTGACGTCCTGTGCATTACAGAAACGTGGCTCAAACCTTGCACCCCTGACTCGACTTGCTCCCTCTCGGGCAATGGCATGGCCAGACTCGACAGGATTGGCAATAAAAGAGGTGGGGGAGTACTTATTTACCATAAGGTCCACCTAAACATCTCCATTGTGTCACACCAAACCCAGGGACCCTCACCCTATGAGTTTCTCCACACACTTCTCCTACTTGGTAACACCAAGAAGGTGCACATAGTGTGCGCATACAACCCTCCAAAGGGGGGATTGCAGGGACTCTCGACACTCCTTGAGCTACTCCGGGAGAAGGTGGGCTCCAGTGAGCTCCTCATACTTGGTAACCTAAACCTTAACTGGCTGGGGCCAAATGCCAAGTTGTGTGAACCAGTACTCTTAGGCCTCTCTCTCAGTCAGGTCATTGCAGAACCCACCAGGATCTCCTATCGTAGTGACAAGGGGACCCTCATTGACTGGGTCCTGAGCAACCGACTTGACAAAATTAACTCGCGACTCCATCCTGACTCCATCTCGGACCATTCACCGGTCTACTGCATATGGGGCTCAAACCGGCCCAAGGTTCCCTGCAGAGTGGTAATAATGAGGGACTACTCGAAACTTATAGTTCTGAACTACCTCAAGAGCCTACAGGGTGCTGAATGGACCCACGTCATGGCTACACATGACCCCGTCGTAGCCCTCAACCTCTTCATTGCGGCATATGCCCTGCTTCAAAATAGGCATGCTCCCCTACCTAAGAGGCGAGTCAGAGGATCGGTCACGAAATGGCTTCACAGTGAGCTCCTGTCTCTTATGAAGCAGTGTGACAAGTCCTGGGCAAAACACAGGGCATCACGCAACCAAAAAGACCTCCAGGAGTACCGACAGCTTAGAAACTCCTGCAAGTGGGCAATACGTACTGCGAAAAGCGAATACTGCAATTCAGCGCTGATTGCCACTGCAAGTGACCCACGATGTTTCTGGAAGAACATAAAAAATCTAGTCGGTGGCTCAACCAAAGCACAAGTCACCGACGTGACAATTGGTGAGGCCAACTGCAATAACTCCCAAACCATTGCCTCCTCACCCACCCACAGTCCTCTGCCCCAGCTCACGCTTGCGGCTCCCTGCCCCTCCGACCGCCTTTCTACCTCAAAAAGATCACTGTGAGCGAGACCCAGGCCCTCCTTGCCAGTCTCTCTCACCACGCAGGGGCGGGTCAGGACGGCCTGGAACCCAGGCTTCTCAGCCTGGGGGCCCCTTACATCGCCAGACCACTAGCCCACATATTCAATGCCTTGCTTATTTCAGGGGTCATCCCTGACATACAGAAAGTTGCCAGGGTTGTCCCCATCCTAAAAAATGGTGACCCTGAGGACATCAACAATTATCGTCCCATCGCCATACTATCAGCTGCCTGCAAGCTCCTGGAAAAAGCTGTAGCGTCGCAACTTTCCCACTACCTACAGGGATACAATGTCCTTTCCTCATGTCAGCATGGCTTCTGTAAAGGCCACAGCACCTTGACGGTGCTTGCTGAGGTCAGAACCAGAATCAGGACTGCAACCAACCAGGGCAAGTTGATGGGGGCTATATTTGTGGACCTATCCAAAGCCTTTGACTGTGTGGATCATCCCCTCCTCCTCCTCCACACTACAGCTTCTCCCTCCGTTCCCTCAACTGGTTCACCAGCTACCTTGGGGGCAGGAAGCAACTCACCTGCTTCAATCGTACCCTTTCGCCCCTCCTACCCGTGAATAGTGGGGTACCGCAAGGATCTGTCCTCGGACCTATCCTGTTCTCCCTGTTTGTCAATGATTTACCCTCTGTTGCCACAGAAGGGCACCTAACCATGTATGCGGATGACCTGGTCTTATTAGCCAGCGCCCCTGATGTTACCAGCATCAATACCCAACTCAATTCGGACTTCTCTTGTATCAGACCATGGCTTGATGGGCACAAACTCGCAGTCAACCTAAAGAAAACACAGGCCATGCTCTTTGGCACCGCGGCAAAAATCTCCTCTTGCACAATGCCCCTCAAAATTCATGGTTCCTGCAACTCCCTCCTGCCAACAATTGACTCTGCTAAGTACCTGGGAGTCACCCTTGACCCTCACCTTGACCTCACCGAACACATCAGAAGCATATATAATGCGACCAATGGCAAACTTGGCTAGCATATAGGGCTAAAGATCAGTCTTACCCCGCTGGCCTTAGCCAGGGGGATACTACTGCCCACCTTCTCCTATGGTCTTGTTGCCTTTTGCCTGTCCCTTCCCTCGCCTAGCAAAGTGGGACACCACGTACAACAACATCTGCTGCTTTGCACTCACGGCCCTCCGTCTCACACACTGATGCACGCTCTACTCTCGACTGGAATGGCTCGCCCTGGAAAAACACCGGATCTACATCATGGGTAACTTCATTGACAACATAATTCGAACGGCCACTCCTGCCTTGCTCGCCCTTCCCCTGAAACATGCCTCCCCCGTCTACCACCTCAGGTCCTGTGTGTCCCAGACCCGCCTGGTCCCCAAGACCCACACCCTCACAGGGGATAGGGCATTTACCACCCACGCACCCAAACTGTGGAACTCCTTCCTTACAAGTTTGTGCTTCCCCCTCCCATTCCACCTTCAAAACCTCCCTTTGGAGCTTCCTGAAATCTGCTGCGACCTGCCTGTGTGCCGCCTAACACCCAGCCCTACAGCCCACCAACCTGCTATGGTACCCCAGCTAGGCTCTGCTCCCCTCACCACCTTGGTGATGCACTTTACTAGTGGGTATGTTATATATTGTTTTTGTTCAACCTAGGGGAGGTCCTATACCACCATGTTGCCCCTGGGCCTGTATGTATGATATCTGACCCACTGTGGTTGCTGATATGTAATTTCTCTGCTATGTTGTACCGCCTTAAACCCCTTGCTGTTTAATCCCACTGTTGGAGCATGCCACTCCCGGTTGTAATGTTGACAATGTATTTCTCCTATGTGTAAGTCTCCAGGGTCGCACCTGAAAATAGGCACTAGCTGTCTAGCGTGCTTACCCGGTTACCAAAAGCAAATAAATAAATAAATAAATTACTTGCTATTGACATGCCCATATACCCTAGATACCGACAATTTTTCCTTGTCTACATAGATACATAGATAGTGTTGGCAGATAAGGGCCTATGGCCCACCCAGTCTGCCCATTTGAGCTTGTAAGTTCAGTTTGTTTTCCTAGAAGTCTGTTGCCCCTTACCCCTGACCTCCAGAATTCCTTTATGTCTATCCCATGCATTCTTAAATCCCGTGATTGTTTCAGCCCCCACCACTTCCTCTGGCAGGGTGTTCCACTTGTCCACCACCCGTTCTGTGAAGAAATTCTTCCTCATGTTTCCTCTGAATCGTCCCTCCCTCCAACTTGATCCCATGCCTCTAGTCCTGGAACATCTTTTTCACTTAAAAATAGTGTATTCTGCACCCTGTTCCTCCCTGTAAGATACTTGTATGTCTCTATCATATCCCCTCTCCCTCCCTCTCCACCAGGGAGTACATGTTCAGTTCCTTCAACCTGTCCTCATAGGACTTGTGATGCAATCCATGTACCATCTTTTTGCTGCTCTTCTGAACCTTCTCACCCTGTCTATGTCCTTACATAGGTATGGTCTCCAGAACTGTACACTGTACTCCAGGTGGGGCCTCACTAGTGTCTTGTATAGTGGAATTATGACCTTCATTTTCCTGCTGGTAATGCCCCTGCCTATACATCCCAGCATCCTATTTGCTTTACCTGCTGCCTTGTCACACTGTTTCCCTACCTTGAGGTCATCAGAGATGATAACCCCAAGATCCCTTTCCTGCTTGGTGCATGCTATATCCTCACCCCACAACTGATACATTGTGCCAGGGATTTTGTGCCCCATATGCATTATCTTGCACTTCCTTGTATTGAATTTCAACTGCCAAACCCCTGACCATTCTTCAAGTTTCTGCAGGTCCCTTCTCATTCTGTCTACACCCTCTGGTGTGTCTACTCTGTTACAGAGCTTTGTGTCATCAGCAAACAGTGAAATTCTGCCTTCTAGGTCCTGTGCAATGTCACTAATGAAGATGTTGAACAGGACCGGTCCCAGCACTGATCCCTGTGATACCCCACTGGTCACTCTTCCCTCTGTAGAGTAACAGCCATTTACCACCACCCTCTGTGTCCTGCCACCCAGCCAGTTACCTACCCACCACACTACTGTCCTGCCCACACCCATATTCCCCAGTTTGTGTAATAGTCTTCTATGTGGCACAGTGTCAAAGGCCTTGCTGAAGTCCAGATAGGCCATGTCCATTGCCCTCCCCTGATCCACCTCCCTAGTCACCCAGTCAAAAAATTCAACGAGGTTGGTCTGACATGACCTCCCCCTGGTGAAACCATGCTGCCTTGGGTCCTGTAGTCCACTGACAACCAGATGTTCCACTCAATCTCTCCTTCAGTAGTGCCTTCCATGATCTTCCCACTACCGAGGTGAGGCTGACTGGTCTGTAGTTCCTGCTTCCTCTTTGTTCCCACTTTTGTATAAGGGGACTACATCTGCTGTCCTCAGTCTTTGGGTACCTCCCTGTTTTCCAGTGATCGCTAAACAGGATAGCCAGAGGTTCAGCCACCACCTCTCTTAGTTCTTTAAGGACCCTGGGGTGCACCCCATCTGGCCCCATTGCTTTATCAACTTGTATTACTTCCAGTTCCTTCAGGACCCTTTCTCATGTAAAGGGACTTGTGTCCATTTCTGCACCATTCTCAACCCTTGTACTCCCTTTAGACCCATTACCCTCCTGTTCCTCAGTAAAGACTGAGCAGAAATACCTGTTCAATATGTCAGCTTTACTGTTGTCATCCTCCACGCGGCCCCCATCCTCCCCCTTCCATCTCACTATCCCTCCCTTTGTCTTTCTTTTTTCACTTATGTACCTGTAAAAGGTTTTGTCCCCTCTACCCACTGATTTTGCAACGTGTTCTTCTGTCTGAGCTTTTGCCTCTGCCTGACCGCTCTAACCCTTCCTGAGCCCACTGCCATCCAAGTGCTCCTCATTCTCGGCATCCTTTGAGGCAGTTGAATTGGACTGGGTGGTCTCTGGATAGGGGTGATGGTACTCCTGACCCAGTTTACTTCCGCTCTGAGTCTGGCTACCTCATCCCACAGTCCAGAGAGATGCATGCAGATAGGGCAGCACCTCAGTGTCCAGAAGGTCTGCCTGAATATGGCTGCCCCACAGCCACTGCATTGCACCACTCCCCACATTATACTGCAATTATATTGCTATTCCACTACTTGTCTGCTACTGAAGCTCTCCTAGTTCCCTTTTTATTAATATACTGTCCTAAAAATCCAATCCTGCCACTGATCCTCAGATAATTTTCTTTAAAAAAAGAAAATAAACCAATAAATAAATAAATGAATCAAAACACTTGTCATGCTGAGGGTGGACTTCTTCCCCCTTATGCCCCTCCTACTTCACACCCCTTACTATACCCTGTGTTTAGCTCCTGTCAATCAGATTTAACAGGGCATATAATTAAGAGTTGGGGAAGGGAGGGAGGGGGGACGAAAATTTGCAGCAATTAAAGACAGCACAGAATTACACCACCACTACGCTTTAAATTTTCAACAGCCCAAAACAATTCTAAGTAAAGACAACAAAGAAAGTACAGTGTCACTAAAAGCCCACAATCTAAGTTTAAAATAAAATAGCAATTACCAGTTACTCTAAAGCACTGAATTGAATATGTTTCCTTCCTTCCCTTCTGGCTTCTTCTGAGAAAAATAAAACTCACTTGCTACCTCAACTCTGACTAAGCCCCACCTCCAGTTATCACGTAGCTGAGGTCAGAGGCGAGACAATTAACACCCCTCACCCAACTACAGGGCAGTCAGACAAGCCAAGATAAAATTTGTAGCAATTAAAGACAGCACAGAATTACACCACCACCACGTTTTAAATTTTCAACAGCCCAAAAACAATTCTAAGTAAAGACAACAAAGAAAGTACAGTGTCACTAAAAGCCCACAATCTAAGTTTAAAAGAAAAATAGCAATTACCAGTTACTCTAAAGCACTGAATTGAATATGTTTCCTTCCTTCCCCTTCTGGCTTCTTCTTATGTCTGTGGTCTTATTATCTGTGGTCATTATTTGATCTCCAGATGCTCATATACCCCAGATAATGATGCTTTTCCTTTATATGGGTATCTGGGTTCATTATGTGTTATTGAGATGCTCATACACACTGAATTGTGACAATTTTCTTCGGATGGATAAAAGCTGTGCAGAATATAACATTTTGCTGGCAGAATGCCTGCAGTATTACTATTCTGATTCATCAGAATTTTATAGAATTTGTGCAAAAATTTCATGGAATGTTTACAGATTTTTAATTTCAGTTATTTTGGTGTAGTTTTCAAAGTGTGTATCTAAAGTATATCAGATTTGGCAAGTATACAAGTACTATGGGGTTGCATACTTGTACTAAATGTTGGAGTCCTAGATTAAAAGGAGGCTGAGTTATGTGTGGCAAATGTTTAAGCAACATTTAATTTTCAGATTTTTTCCATCTACTTTTAAAATACCTTGTCCAAATTTCTGCACAGCTTCACTATTTAGAGAAACATCCATCTTGAGTATGTACACCAAGGTGTAAGTCTCAAGCTTTAAAGCAGGCTGTGCTATAGGTTGTCATTTTGTCAAAATATAGATTTTATTTATTTTAGAATCATTTTGAAAGCATTCATCATAATTGTTTAAGTCTTGCAGGTGTACAGGTTATTATTACATTTATATACATACCTAACAAATAGGTTTCAAAGGGTTAAATATAGGGGTGCTGTATCAGACTCTGTAATGATTAAGTGTGGGGTTCCACAAGGTTCTATTTTGGGGCCACTTTTGTTTTCTTTGTTTTTTGATCAACTAGTAAGTGTGATTAATAATGCTTCTCTAACACTTTACGCTGACGATGCAGTAATTTATACGTAGGGTTTGTCATTTGAGATCTAGGTGTTTCTTTAATAGAGGAAATGTGCAATTTTCAGTCTTCACTTATGGCCTGTAAATTACTCTTAAACAAATCTAAGACAAAGGTGATGGTTTTTGCACTCCACCTAGACTGAGATCTGAGGTTGGTACTTTGGAAGTTAAATCTCTTGATGGATTACTGTTTGACTATGTTGATACATTTCAATATCTTGGGGTATTACTAGATTCTCATCTAAGTTATGAATCTCATTTTTGAGGGTTACCTCAAGAATACATTGTAGATTAGGTTCTTTGTACAGAATCTGTTCATTTCTTATTCCTGAGTCTAGGCTGGTTATTTCAAATTGCTGCTTACTTCCTATTGTGAACTATGCAGCTATGATTACTGACACTGCTTTCGTGATAGTGATTTCAAAGAAATCCACTTTACTTCACTTGATAGCTAAGTTTGCTTTAAATTATTCTAAGTCATCTCATCATTGTGTGATTTTGAAAGAAATGGGCTGGTTACCGGTTTCATTAAATTTCCAATACTGTGTGGCCAAGTTCATATATAAAGTTATGGACTCTGGAATTCCACATAGTATTTCAAAGTTTTTGAGACCACATATTGATGGTTATTATTCTAGACATAGGTCAGACAGTAGGTTTCTCGAGATTCCTTTTATGAAATCTAAAAGTGGACAAAGATCCTTTGCTTATATTGCTCCATTCATTTGGAATGAAATTCTCAAGATATTAGGTGGTTGTGTTCTGTCAAAAGTTTGCTGATGCATTAAGGATGTATTTCAATCTCAATTTAATTGTAACTGTTTTTTATGAATTTTTTTTTATGAATTTTATACGTAACAAAGACATTTTTGTCTGCAATTGGCTGCATTGTATATGTATGTTTGATTATGTATTGTCTGTATGCAATATATGTGGGTCGCACCTGTAAAAGGAACTTGTTTCCAGTGTGCTTACCCGTTAAGCAAATAAACAAACAATATACATACCCACTTTCAGGTTTCTAGCTCCAAGGCTGCCTGAGTTATATGCAGATAAAATATTTCATGAAATTTCCCACAAAAAAATAAAATTACAGACTTTGAACATCTATCATTTTGAGACAAGACATCCTTTCAAAAAATAATCCTGCTAAATGTCAGATATCTGTCTTAATAGAATGATGAGTTATAACCAACTTAATAAATTTAAAAAATTCCACTGAATGTTATCAGATTTGTAATTTCAGTTATTTTGGGCTAGTTTTCAAAGTATGTATCCAAATGATGCCAAAGTTGGCAAGTATACAGGAACTAATTGCATTCTTAAGTGTACTAAATGTCAAAGTCCTAGACTAAAAGGGGAAAGTTGTGGGTGACCAAACATTTAATCAAAATTAAATTTTCTGCTATTTCCATCTAATTTTAAAAATTTGTATCCAGATTTTTGTATAGTTTTTGGATTTAGAGAAACATGCAACATAGGTATGTGCACAAAGTTTTAAGTATCAATCTTTAAAGGGGGCTGTGCTATAGGTAGCCAAACATTTTGCCACAATTTTGATTTTAGTTATTTTAGTAAAATTATGAAAGCGTTCATGATAATGTTATACAATGTTTCAAGTATAAGGGTTATTAACACATTTATATACTGTATGTGCCTAGTTTCAGAGTTCTAGCTCCAAGAGTGCCTGAGTTCTATGCAGATTAAAATGTTAGTGAAATTTCCCACAAAAAAAAAATAAAATGACAGACTTTGAGCACCCATAATTTTGAGAGGAAGGGACCTAATGTCATGATATTTATCACACCGTTAGATCCCTAAGCAAAGAGAAATCATACTAACATTCAGATCTCTAGCTTAATTGACAGCTGAGTTATGATTAAATTAATACATTTAAAACATTCCACTAAATTCTGCAGAATTTTGAAGACTTCTGTCATAATTCTGCAAATTTGAAATTTTCTTCTTTCACACAGTTCTAGTTTAGGTTTATTATTTGCTGTCAAGGTGCTTATTTACCGTGAATAATGAACATTGTGTTCTTTACTTGTCATCAAGATGCCCATATACCCTGGATATTGACAAACAATAAAATATGTCTAAGAGTTATGTTAATGGCCAGTTAATCACCCCAGGGGTGTAATGTGACATGAGGCACAGTTGAGTGCCACATGCCTCCAGGGATGATTAACTGGCCACTAACATAACCCTTAGACATACCCCATTGCTGTTATGGTAAGGACAAACTGTTTATTACTCTGTCATTTCATGTGTTGATGTTAATTTTTGGTTTTTTAGTATGAAAGTTAGTGAAATAGTTCCTCCATCATACAATCCTATCAGTGCGGCATGTATATCTGGTGGTTACTGCTGAAACGGTAACCAGTTAACCCTGTGATGGGCAGTCTATTTTTATGGTATAAATTTTCACAGGTTGGGCTAGGGGCAGTTGAGTGACTCTTTATGTTCTCCAGGGATGCTACTGATATTTCAGGATCTCACTTTTAAGGATTTTCTTTTTTAAAGAAGCTATCAATACCTGCTCCCACGGCAATCAGCTTTCGCAAAGTCAGTTTCATACAACACATCTATTACCAGTTATTTCTAGAGGGAGAGGATAAAAGGCTTTCATGGGTGTGATATAGTCTAGACATGCTTTCTCTCTTTTGGACAGGGTAGGAATGAATGTATTATCTTCTGGTCTGGGCTGACTTTGAGCAGGCAAAAGGAGATGTACGCCTAGTCAGCACCAGAGCCCATAAGTTCCATTTGAACTGGGAAGCCCCAGGACACACTAATTTACTTAGGGACCACCCAGGGTTCATATTTGCTATCCTCTGTAGCCCTTCAGCTTTAATATAAATTATAGTAAGCTGCTGCCAGCTGAACTAGCCCTACATTAATATACTTCTACAGTCTCCATTAAAGCAGCAGGATCACAATCTGTCTGTGTTTAAGACCATAAATGTAAATGATAGCTCAATTTCTTGGCAAAGTTGTCACTCATACACGTAAATCATTTTTTTATCTACTGCAGTTTTCACTTTGTTTTTGCGAAAAGCTAATACTGTCTTAAACATAGACAGTTAGAGCATGCTCCTGCTGTTTTAATGATGGACAGGTAGTCAGCTTTGGAATTCTTTAGAATTTCAGTTTAAAATCTGGTTCTAGTTTTTTTTTGTATTTTTCCTGAATGATGAGGCTGAAGAAGTATGTTACTGAAAGATTAACATAGGGCTACTGCAGTGTCAGTAGTCAATCTAAACAGAGGGTTTAAAGTATGCTGTGATAAATGGTTTGTCCTTACTATTTTTTTTCCTTATATGTGTGCAGCGGCTAAAGCCACAGGCAAACAATCTGACATCCAAAAATACAAACATGCCCATAATGCCTGCATAAAATCCATTCGTCTCATGAAAAGCTCATATGATAAGGACGTCCTCACCAACACCTGGGGAAATGGTCATACTTTCTGAGATAATATCAAGGACATCACTGGGAAACAATCAAAGTCCCCTGCCATGTTAATTGTTGAAGGGTCCACTACCCTTGATCCCATGGTCATTGCAAATACCTTTAACATGGCTTTTACTGACCTCAGTACTGTTCTACCACCTGATTTCTTCAGTCAGTCACACCCCCTCTAACACACCCTGCACTCTGTCAACCACCATCATTTGTACTTCAGGGAGATTAAGATGAATGAAGCTTGCCATCACATCACCTCAGCCATCTCCACTTCCAGAATCAGCAGTGGCACCCTGGACCTTAAGCTGCTATCACTTACACTTGACAAGGTCCTCAGTCCCCTAACTAAAATTCTTAACCTCTCTCTCCACACCAGTACATTCCCTGAAATATGGAAAACTACCACTGTGACCCCGGTCCACAAAAGTGGGGATAAGACCCGACACTCTAACTACCGCCCGATCTCCATATTGCCACCACTATCCAAGGCCCTAGAGTGTATTGTTGTGGACCAGCTCACTGATTATTTGGACAAATATAATATTCTGTGCACACAACAGTATGGTTTTAGAAAAGGGCATAGTACCACCACTGCCCTGCTTGAATTTACCGGTGCATTGCTTAGTTCCCTTGATAAAGGTCTTTTTACTGGGGCTGTCTTCATCGACCTCTCGAAGGCATTTGACATGGTCCATCATCGACTGGTGTATTACCAACTACTCCTTGCTGGCCTTGCACTGGACTCAGCCCACTGGTTCAGAATCTACCTTGACAACCTCTCTCAAAGAGTAAAAATTGCCAGTGCTATCTTGGACACCTTGCCTGTCTGCTCCGGAGTCCATCAGAGGTCCATACTGGGCCATCTCCTTTTCAGCCTCTTTTTAAATGCCCTACCACAATCCTGCTTGGAACAAATCATCCTGCATGTGGATGATGCTGTTGTTTTTTCTATGCACAAGGACCTTTCACCACTAGAACACAGCCTCCAACTCGGATTCAGTGCCGTTGAAACATGGTTCTCCAATCATAAACTAGTCCTCAGTCACAAGAAAAGCAAGTCATTGCTATTCTGCAGTTCACGTAACCATTAAAAGCAACACCCTCTTGCCATCTCCACCAAGCAGGGGACTGTCCTCAAACAAGTTTACTCATTCAAATACCTAGGGATTCTGCTTGACCCCAATCTCTCCTATACGGCTCACATTGACAGCATGGCTAAAGCTGCCAACACACACCTTGGATTACTCTACAAGCACAGGCAGCACCTCACCCCATAGGCCCTGAAGATTGCCGTCCAGAGATATATGGTATCAATTATTGATTATGGCCTCATTATCTATGGCTTCGCCACGACGTCCGCCCTCTGATGTATAACAACTGCACTTAACAAAGCATGCCGACTCACAACTGGTGCCCACCACCTCACCCACACCTGTGCCCTTTATGAACAATCCGGATGGCTCCAACTCTCCAACCATATAAAGTATCTCACATGTGCTATGGCGGGAAAAATCAACCTTGGCCTCACCTCCCCCCCGGTGTTACTGCCTTGTTACATCAAAACACCAACCGACAGAACACCAGGAGCTCAACAACCCAGATTCTACAAGTTCCTCACTGTCAAACTACACAGGGCCAATGCTCCTTCACCTATAGGACTTCTCTATGGATCAATGGTCTCAGCCACACCATCTCCTCGGCCTCAACACTAGGTCTGTTAAAAACCAGGCTCCAGGCCCATCTCATTGCCTCTAGCTCCTGTGACTGCCTCTCCTAGCTGATGACCTACACAGCTTTAATCCTAACTTATATACTGCTTACCCCAGGCTCTCCCTAGTCCTCCTCCCCCAGCTCCTGAGGTGCCACTTCAAATCTCAGGTCTTCATACCACCTCATTAGTCTCTCCTGCCCCATTATAGCACTTATTTCTCCTCACCCTGCCCTTTTTTCTTCTATCACTCCTTCCCATTTATTTTTGACAAATGCCTCCAGCTGCATCTTCATCCTCCCCCTCTCCTCTCATCCCTGTTTCTCTGCCACCCCCGGGTGCTTGACCCTACCCATTCCTTGTGGGCATATGCATCCTAGCTGTGTTCACCATTTTACTATAGCTGCCTCTGTTAACTACCTACACTTCTCTTCCTCTTCTACACCTTACTCTTCCTATAATTGATCCCCTTCAATAGCACTGTTATACATGAATTGTTTGTTGTTATTTCACTGTTGCTTCCTTGTTTTTTTTTATTTCTGACATGGAACCTTTGTAAAAGAGCCTTGGCTCAAAGGTACTTGTAATCCTAGAATTTAAAAAAAATTGATATTGAGATGCTTTTATACCCTAGGTAATCATGATTTTTCTTTATCTGGGTTCATTGCTTATTATTCAGAGGCTTCTATCCACTGAATAATGAAACTATTCTTAATTTGGGTTCATTATTCACAGAGGTGCTTGTACAACCTGAATAATGACAACTTTCCTAAATTCTGTTCATTATTTGTTATCACACTGCTTGTAAGGTGCTTGTATACCCTGAATAATGGAAATTTTTTCTTATCTAGGTTCATTGTTTCCTGTTAAGATGCTCTTATATCCTGAATGACAATGTTTCCTTATCTCTTTTCTTTACTTGTTATTGAGATGCTCTTATACCCTGGATATTCACAAATCTTCGTTATCTGTGGTCAGTATTTGTAATCAGGATACTCTGTATACCCCCAGATAATGATGACTTTTCCTTATATGGGTTAATTACTTGTTATTGAGTTGTTTGTATACCCTGAATATTGACACTTTTTCTTTATCTGTAGTCATTATTTGATGTTGAGATGCTTGTACACCCCAGATAATGATGATTTTTCCTTAACTGGGTTCATTACTTATTATCAAGATGCTCATATACCCTGAATAATGACAATTTATCTGGGCCTTTATTTGTTATCGAGGTTCTCATATACCCTGAACAATGAAAATTTTTTCAATCTTGGTTAATTGTTTGCTATCGAGATGCTCTTTTACCCAAACTGAACACAAGTTTTCCTAATCTGTGTTCTTTACTTGTTGAGATGCTAGCATAACCTGGATATTGACAGTTGTTCCTTTTCTGTGCTCATTATTTGATACCAAGATACTTGTATGCCTCAGACAATGTTGCTTTTTCCTTATCTGAGTTCTTTACTTGTTATCGAGTTGCTCATATGCACTGAATATTGACAATTTTTCCTTGTCTGTGGTCATAATTTGATAGTGAGATGCTTGTATACTGCAGATAATGTTGCCTTTTCCTTAACTGGGCTCATTATCTGTTATCAAAATGCTTATTGAGGTGTTCATATACCCAGAATGACAACTTTATTTATTTTGGTTCATTATTTGTTATTGAGGTGCTCGGAAACCCCGAATTGGAACATTTTGTTTTTTTGTCTCTTGCTTAATTTTTGTTTTTGGGATGCTCTTGTACCCTGAATAATGACACGTTTTCATTATCTGTGTTCTTTGTTATCAAGATACTTGTATAACATGGATGTTGACAATTTTTCTTTATCGGCAGTCATTATTTGATTCTGAGATACTTGTATATCCCAGATAATAATGCTTTTTTCTTATCTGGGTTCATTGCTTGTTATTAAACTGTCCCTATCCCCTGAATAATGACAATTGCCTTTATTTGTGTTACTTATTTATCAGAGTGCTCATATACCCTGAAAAATGAAAACGGTCCTCATTTCTCTTCATTATTTGTTATTGAGGTACTTGTATACCCTGAATAATTAAAATGTTTTCTTATCTTGGTTTATTGTTTGATACTGAAATGCTCTTGTACCCTGAATAATGACACTTTTTCCTTACCTGGGTTTATTACTTGTTACTGAGATGCTCAAGCATGTGGTAGGCCTGGTCATCCTACCTTGCAATTTATTTATTTATTTAAAAAGTTTCACCAGGAAAGGCTTAGTGAGCTAAAATAGCTCATTTCCAGATGTGTCCTGGGGGAAGAGGACAGGGGTAAGTACATTTGATTTTACAGTAGAGTAAGGCTTACCAAAATAAACTTCATGCAACAATTAAATAACTTTGAGACGGCTAAGTACAATATGTAGGTATGTGAACTAAACAGTGTAAAGCAAATAAATACTGAGCCACAAGATATAGTGTTAGGCAGCATGTCCAATAGTGAACAGTGTGAGGGGAGCAAAAGTGAGGAATAACAACAAGATAGGGGAGTAGAGAAATAGTGTGGAGTGTAATAGGAAAGGAGGAGCAGGAGGAAGAGGAGGAGGAGGAGTAAGCTGAGATGGAGAGGTAAGCCATCATCCCTCTGGGGTGAAAACCCCACAAGGGCCAGTCATGACTCGTTTGAAGGAGTAGGAGGAACAGGAGGAAGACAAGTAGGTTTAGATGGAGAGGCAAGCCAAGGGAGGGGGTGGCAGTGGTCAGCTGCTAGTAGGGGTCCCGGGGTCTGATGTTTACCCCTAGTTAGTATAGGGAAGGAAAAGGCAGGGGACACAGTGGGGGAGAAAGGAGGAAGAAGGGTTAGGAGGGGAAGGGAGCGGGTTGGAGAGTGATCTTGCTGAACAAGAGGAGCCTCGGAAACAAGTCAGCTGAGTTTCAGGCCCTATTGGCAGAGGGGAGGGTGAACATTGCAGCCATCACGGAATTTGTGGGCCACCCAGTACCAGGACTGGGAGTTGATGGTCCCAGGATATAGGATATTCAGAAAAGATAGGACCGGGGGGGGGATGGCAATCTTTGTATGGGAGGGGATAAGGTGTGCAAGGGATGAGGGGAAGGAGGGCAGGACTGAGGCCCTATGGATGCATTTTCTGGACTCAAAAGGCAGGACACTGAGGATGGGGATAGGTTTATAGACCAGCAGCTGAACTGGAGGACCTGGTCAGGGAGTTATCTGAACAAATCCGAAGGGTCTGCAGGAAGGGGAATATGGTGGTGGTGGGGGACTTCAACCTACTTGCAGTGGACTGGAGTATCCCAACCACCACAAGTGCAAGGGAGCAAGTTCTGTTAGAGGCATTTCAGTACAGCTTCCTGATGCAGCTGGTCCATGGGCCAACTCAGATAGGAAATACTCCAGATCTTGTACTTTCCAATGGGGAGATAGTAAAGGATCTGGAGGCAGAGAACCTAGTGGCAGGGAGCAATCACTACTCAGTGTGGTTCACACTCAACATGGGGATAGAAGCTGGGGGTATAGTTACCATGGTGATTGAGTCTGTTTTTTTTGGAGGTCAAGATGGCTGCAGTTTTGCTCCGCTCCTTGCTACTTTTATTGTATAGTGGGGTTATTAATTTTTACTATGTTTGCTTTACTCTATTTTTAAGTCACTGAATGGAATGTATGTTATTTTACCTATTTCTGGTTGCTGCAGCACTGTTTTTTTTTTGTTTACCATCACCATAACTTGGAAGTTTGATGTTGGCATTTAGCGTTCGGATGGCGTACCCGAACTACAAGATATATATTAGTAACGGCCACTTCTCATCACCTTGTGAGCTGATTGAAATCCAAGGCTTGACGCAATTGTACTTTTTGGTGGATGTTAGGACTCCTGGATTATGCTGGATGACAGCCCTTAAGTAAGGGATATTTCCTCCAACTCGGAAACAGGGGACAAGATTACTTGGAACAATCGAAAAGGCTTGAACTGAGAAAGCACCTAAAGTGCTGACAAGATTATTATATCTATAAAAAAGGTATGCTAGCGTTGCCTAAGGGCTGGGGTTCTATTGCTGTTGTGATAAGATGATACTGAAGTCATTACACTTAGAGGAAGCGTCTTTTTTTTTCTGTTTAAATTTTAGGAGTGGCTGCCTTTACAACCAGAGGAAAATGTTGGAGCCCCTGAAAATTGCTGAAGGTGCATCTGTACAGCAAAACAGACTGCCTCCCAGGAAGGGGAGACTGGTAAACAGAAAACAATAGGGGTGCTGGTCACAGGTGATCCTTGGAGAACCCAGCCAGTCTCCTCTCTTTGCTATTAAGTTAGATAAGACACTATTTCAATCTGGAACAAAAAGACAGTGATTAGGACTTCTGACTTGGAGCCGACTCTTGGTAATACACAGATACACAGATAAAGCTGGGTATAAAACTGGGCATGAAACTCCTTTTTTTTCTAATAGTGCTTAGTAAGACTCCTGATTAGGAAGCAGATCTGTTGGTGGTGGTTGGAAGATTTTTTAAATGGAGCCTGAATGGACATGCTCTCCTGATTCCACTGGATCCTCAACCCAGTTTACTGGAAATTTAACTCTGGCAAAGTAACATAGGACTCTTAATTGTTGCTTGAAGGCTTGAATGCTTTGAAATTCTGCTTCTAGGGTAGTCTGACTTATTTATAAACTATCTGTGGATATATTATATGTTTAGAGTTTTACTTATAGTCTTGTCCTTTATACAATAGATAACAAATAGTATTATGAATAGCATTGCAGCGCCTAAGGTGAGTCATTTAAATAACACCCATAAAAGTGAAATTGATTTCTGCCTTTACTATGGGGGACTTAACCAGTGGTCTGGTCCTCATTTCTGATTTTAGGATGGTGCACAGGATGAAATGACCTGAAGTGAGAGAACAGGTTCAGTTCGATGGACTAGTATGAGAAGTCTATATTGCAGTTAGTTGGGAAAAAATGCCTAGTGGTCAGATAGAGGAGCACAGAGCAGCATGCGCTGCAGGGTGACCCATTCAGCCCCCCTAGAGAGGTATGTTCTGACTTACAGCAAAGGACGAATCTACCTGATTCCAATGGCAGTAACTTGTCAAATCTAATAGGAACAGAGTAATAGTTGCAGTATTCCTACTTATTGTTATGAGGCTGGATATCTGGGATTTGGTCCTACCATTAATTAGGTTGGTTGTTAATCCACTAAATTGAGGTGTTTAAAGATCTTATTTATCAGAAGTTAGGTATCGATGTAACTGGTTAATATGACAAAGGGAAGGTATTTATTTTATTTATTTAGTTTTTGTTGACCGGGTAAGTGCACTAGACAAATCCTGCCTATTTTCAGGCACGACCCGGGGGAGGGGGATACAGATGAATGCCAACTGACCTTGAACCAGATTAAGCTGTTGGTGATATTTTTAGTGAATGGGGGGAAATTTGGCCAGGACACCAGGGAAATTCCCCTACTCTTTTCGATAAGTGCCATGGGATCTTTAACATCCACCTGAACTACCACCAATCCAGTCAGATGAGACCTCGGTTTAACGTCTCATCCGAAAGACGGGTAGCTTAATATTACATTCAAAAGTGAGCTCTCTTTGGCCCCCATTGGGATGGGGAACTGGATCGAAATTCAGAGCTAGAACTGATTTCGGGGTGCTGTGGAGCCCAAGCAAGATGGCTACAGATAGATAAAGCTCTGTTGCGTATGAACTTTATGTAGTTATTTTTAGCGGATTTACCAATGGCAGCTATACTTAAATGTGAGATTACTGGTGCTGAACTGGTGCTGTACGACATGGGTAATCATCAAAAGGAAAAAGCATCAGCAGAAGGAGCTAGATCTAAAGAAGCTCACAGAGCTCCAAACACAAGGGTGGCACAGGCCCACAAACCAGAACATAAAGAGGAAAACAAGGAAGAAACTTTACAATCTTTGGGAGCCAAACTAAATTGGCTCATCACCTTGGTGACCTGACTATCTAATAAATTTGATGCACTCACCAGTAGAGTGGCTAGTGTCGAGAATGCAGTGGAACTGGTCACCGCAGCATGCCTCAGTTTTGAAAGAGAACACACATCTCCAATCACGACTGGAGACATTGGAGAACCAGGCAAGATTCCCAAATCTAAGGATTCTGAGGCTACCGGAGGGTGTGAAGGCAACCACCTGATGTTCTTGCAGGATTGGCTGTTGCAACAGTTCGGGGAAGAAATGACCCCCACAGTTCAAAAGTTCCAGAAGGCCTATCGTGTCACCTCTCGGGGCTGTACAGCTAACCCAGAGGCTTCCCGAACAATAGTTACAGTAACAGATGGTGTGGGCTCTAGAGACTACCTGCTCACCCTTGCTCGCTGGAAAAATCCCTATTATTTGATGGCTAATGTATCCAAATGTTTCCCAACCTCTCTTATGCTACTAGGCAAAAGAGAAAAAAGTTCAATTGAGCCAGAGCAACACTGCATGAGGCGGGCGTCCCTCATGGCATGGTTTTCCTGGCCTGCCTGCATATTGTGCATCGGAGCAAGGTATATCTCTTTTTAGATCCAGCAGAAGCCCTGAAGTGGACACAGTGGAACGCTCCATCTCAACCACAAGCCCTGGCTGAGGATGATCCTTCATCAGTTGAAGATGTCTCTTGAACTTTTACTCTGCTTTTGATGCAGGGACCCGGGACTGGTATAGTACAAGTGTGTGTGTGGGGGGGGTGAAGTTTAATGTCCCTAAGGTAAGCCAAATAAAGTTAATTGGATGATCTTAGTTACTTCAAGTTTGGGGCTTGTGATTTGTTTCTCCCCTACTTTAACCCATAAACCGCAATACAGGAAAAGTTGTTCCCTGCTAGGAGGAAAAAAATAAGTTTTTCATTGTTCTCATAAAAACTCCAGTTAAGCGCCTTGTTTCTTTACACTACATATTGTCATTCAGCTATGCACTGTTCGTTAAGTATTACTGGTTTTAGTTGTAAAAAGGCAATGAATTGTTTGCCTATTATTTAATAGCACTAATTAGTGCAATTATTATGTTAAGCATGGTGGAATTCGTATCCCCTTATTGTGGGACTGATGCTGGACTTTATAGACTTTGTACTTTTATTATTTAAATACCATGCAGCTCATGGACTCCTTTACAGCAAATTGAATGTGCTTTGGATTTATTTTAGATGTTCTCCAATAATGACCTATATTTTAACATTTAATGGATAATCTTGAAAGTATTAAGAGGAGTGGCACCCTCTCAGTTCACTGATATATACCTCTGTCATATTAAATGTCGGTACTGTAACTATATGAAGGTAAGAAGACGGAGGCCATGCTGGGCTTGCTGCCAGATGCGAGAGCTTAGTTATCAGCTACTTGGACTTTTGTTCATTTTTGTCCATTTTTATCTGTTTTTATTCATTTATTTCTGTTTGAGTTGCTTCGACTATTTTGTTAATTTCGTTTGCATTTTGTGTGCACCTTCCAATGCTGCTTGAGTCATCGTCTGAGCTGCCAGGTGAATGTTCTGCGTTTGTTATCTAAGCCATTGGACTCAGCGAGTTGTGGCTATTCTTTTCTGCCTGCATGACACTTCTTAGACTCACCCACTCTGTGTGTGTTCTGTCTCCCTGGCTGCTGGGTTCTTGGGGATTCAGACTGCTGGGTTCTTGGGGATTCTGGAGGAGCTGTACGTGGCTTTCTTCGTCTCTGTGCCCAAGAAAGTTTGGGTTGCTTTTCCCAGATTGTGGACAGGCAGTCAATGTCTCCTGTATCCTGGAGTGAGACTTTTGTCACTGTAACTGTGGGGATTGGTTTGGGGGTTGTTTGGGTGAGGTGCCCCTTGTGCTGCCTGGCTGGTTTTCCTTTTTCTGCTCAGGACCAGGCAGAAGTTGCCTGGTTTTGACCTCCAGGGAGGCAAAGGGATTCTGGAGCTTCCCCTAAGCCATCTCCGTGGTCTGACTGGTAGCTGACCCATTGGGGTGCCTGTAGCCTCAGGTCTCGAGTGGTCTGGGGTATGACCAGTTTGATTGGTGCATTTTGGGGTGTTTCGCCTCCTCGTAATTATACCCTCTACCGGTCCCTGGGACTCGTCAAAAGGATTTAAAGGACTGGCACAGGTTTTGTCAACAGATTTTTACTTCTGGATACTGCTTTGAGGACTTAGCTGACCTGGGTTCTGCTTGGCTATTTTTGGCTGCAATTCTGCATTGGGATTGCTGCTCCTTTTTTAATTCTGGACCCCACTCCTTGGGTACCCAAGCAGTGAGTACTGTATACATTTCCATGGATTATCGTGGATTATTTTGTGTTCTGTGACTCTTTTCATAATTTATGTGGATTAATTATATACCCCCCCACCACGTGAGAGGTGGTTGCTGGAGGAAGCACAGTTTATTTGGACTGCGACATCCAGCAAGTACTCTTATGGTTTTTGAACTGTTTTTTTTGTATTTGACTTTTGGACTTTCCTCTCCCCCCCCCCCTTCTCCATATGAGAGGTGGCATTGGGGTCAGATCATTTATACCTGTTAACCAGAGTGGTGAGAGCTCTCTGGTCTTAGTTTTCTTCTTTTTTGTGCAGTTTTATTTTATTTTTATTTTAGGCCTGTGACTGCTCTGTATGTGAAGTTTGGGTTGATTGGGATGTGTGTGTTATTTGTATTATTGATTTGTATTTATTAATTGGTTTTCATTGTTGCTGTTGTATTGAAGATGTACTGGCAGGTAGCTCCCCCAGTCGGGCGCTACTCATCCTCCAAGTTACGGGACCTCTGTCCTTTTCATTGTCCTCCCTTGCTGGCAGCAGTTTATTGGCACTGCTGGGCCCTGGGAATAGTAGGGAGGAGACGGAGGGGGATCGGCGGTCCTGAACCTCGGGGGGAGGGTTTGAAAGGGCTGGTCAGATCAAGGGTGGTCAGGACCAGGAGATGCCTTGGGGAGAAATGGGTTCCAGAACGTGGTCCTTCAGTTCTGGTCCCTACCCAAGGGCTCTGATGATTTTGGGCCAGTGGTCTGGGTGGCTCTGGTACCTCATCCGACTTGAGTGGTGTTGTGCAATGCCAGATCTATCAGGAAAAAGATGGCTATTATTGCTGATCTTGTTGGGACAGCTGATCTGGCTTGCATCACCAAGACCTGGCTGGATGATAATCATAACCCCATTTTGGAGGCAGCTATTCCAGCTGGGTTCTCAGTGATACACCGTTCGAGATCGGACCGCAGGGGCAGGGGTGTAGCCATATGTTTTAGATCAGAACTGGGTCTTGTGGGAGTGCCAGTTGAAGACTCCAGATCATTTGGGTGTATCATTGTTGCAAGTGGGGGGTGCAGGATTGTTCTCGTCTACTATCCACCAGGGGATGAGAAACTGTTCCTGCAGGAATTCGTGGACTTTGATGTCAACATGGTGTTTGAGTATCCCAGATTGATGGTACTGGGTGACTTGAATGCCTGGGTCGACAACAAATTCTCTCAGCTTGGTCATGATTTCCTCCAATTTATGTGTTCATTGGACCTCACACAGGTAATTACTTCTGCAACTCATGATCATGGCCATTCACTTGATCTGATTTTTCTCCTTGGTTTGGAGACCACCGGTTTGGTGGTGGAACCAGTCAGTTGGTCAAACCATGACACCATAAGATTCAATTTCCAGGCTCCCCTCTATAGGCCTGCCTCTGTGGAGATGGTCAGATACCGCCCTTTGAGGGATGTGTCTCCTGATGGTCTACTGGCGGTGTTGGACCTATCGAGTTTAACGGGTGCAAAGGTGGTCCTGAGGACTTGGTCCTGGCCTATAATAAGGCCATGGCAGATGCCCTGGACTCTATTGCTCATGTCTGTGTTAGTCCTCTCTTTGCCCTCGGTCCCCTTTGTTTAATGGGACCTCGAGGGATTTGAGATGAGTTGGACGAAGGCTAGAGCGTCGCTGGTGGAAATACTCCTTGAATGCTGACACCTTAGATTGATGGATCAGCTCTATCAATCAACAATCATCTGTAAGAAGGGAGAGTTCCTATACGGGGAGATTGCTGTAGCTCAGAATTGACCAGCTCAGCTCTTTTGGACCATAGACAGGCTGTGCAACCCAACCTGTCTTCAGGTCTGAGGAGCATTTTCACAATCTAAGTGTGATGAGTTCGCTCAATTCTTTGCTGATAAGGTGGCCAACGTCAGGGTGGAGATCCCACCAACTCACCCTATGGGGCTGACGGTGGTCGGTGCCTGCTCATGCTCACTGCACCCCGGTTTTCTTGGTCTTCTTTTGACTGGCCAGAGACCGTCGATATCGTGCAGATTATCCAGAATCTATGGCCAACCTACTGTAGTTTGGACCCTGGCCCAACATACATCATTTTAGGGTATATTGATTCTATCAGCCCTGTCCTGGCCAAGATTGTATGGTGCTCCTTAGAGATGGGTGAGTTCCCTAGCTCCCTGAAGGAGGTGGTGGTTACACCACTCCTTAAAAAAGCTTCTCTGGACCCGAACTGTTTGGCTAACTACAGACCTATCTGTAGCCCTTTCTTTTTAGGGAAGGTGATTGAGAAAGTCGTTGCGCTGCAGCTGGAGAACCACATTACTATCCATGATATCTACGATCCTCTCCAGTCCAGTTTTCAGAAGAGGCATAGTACTGAGACAGCTCTGGTTCAGGTGCTCAATGATCTCCTGATGGCTAGAGATTAGAGGCACCACTCCCATCTTGGTGCTTCTTGATCTCTCATCTGCTTTTGACACCAAGGACCATGGGGAGTTGCTTGAGCGCCTGACGGTCATCTGTGGCCTGGCTGGTCCAGTCCTCGGGTGGTTTCAATCTTTCCTCTCTGGCAGGTCTCAGAGGGTGGTGTCTGGGTTGTTTTCCTTGGACTCAGTTTCCCTGTCTTGCAGGGTCCCTTAGGGCTCGATGCTCTCCCCAGTGTTGTTTGCGTTGTATATGCTGCCTCTAGGAGACATCATAAGATGGCATGGGCTGAGGTTTCACTGCTATGCAAATGATACCTAGCTCTACCTGTCTTTTGCTCTCCACCAGGATAGTGCTCTCTTGGTCTTTAGCAGCTGCCTCACAGAAATCCAGGACTGGATGAAATCCAGCTGGTTGAAACTGAACTCCGATAAGACTGAGGTGCTGGTCATGGATCCAGGTCTCCGGATAGATGGGTTAATGGCAGGACATCCCTTTGGGCTTCGGCTCGGGAATAGTCAGCTGCCTTCCTCTGAGCAGGTGCATCACCTAGGGGTGCTCCTTGATGACAGGCTGACACTGAGCTCACAGGTGTCCACAGTTGTCGAGTCCTCTTTTTTCCATCTCAGGAACATCGCTTGGGTCAAGCACCTTGTTCCATCCGGTGACCTGCCAACACTGATCCACACCTTTGTGTCCTCGGGCCTGGACTACAGTAACTCCCTCTACCTAAGGCTTCCAGGGGTTGATATCCGCCGCTTGCAGCTGGTGCAGAATGCTGCGGCAAGGCTTTTGACTGAGGCTCCTCGTTTGAGCAACATCATGCCTGTGCTTCAAGAACTGCACTAGCTGCCTGTTCAATGGTGGATCACCTTCAAGGTCGGTCTTCTGACCTTTAAAGCCCTACATGGACAGGGCCCAGGCTACCTGCAAGAGCTCCTGGTTTCTTACTGCCCCGCCCGCTCACTCCGCTCGGCTGATGAGGGGTTGTTAGCGATTCCCAGGGTACAACTGAAAACCTCTGGCTCATGTGCTTTTATGTTTGCAGCCCCAAACCTGTGGAATTCTCTGCCTTGTCAGATTTGAGAGTTCCAGACCGTGGGGAGCTTTAAAACAGCTTTAAAGACCTTTTTATTCTGCCAGGCAGTCTGTGACTAGTCATGTTATATCCTCCTGCTTATTTTTGTATTTTTACTACTTGTTTTTAACTGTTTTTGATATCTATGTTTTGATTTTTTTAACTGTTTTTAGGAATTGTACAGCGCTTTGTTTTTAGAGATTGCGCTCTATAAATAAAAGTATTATTATTATTATTATTATATGTTTGTTTATAAAAATAATAGACATAAACTTAAAAAAAAAAAAAAAAGAACTGCTTTCAGGATAGAATGTAGAACGAAATGACCCAAAGTGAGAGTACTGATCAAGTGCCATGGACTAATACTGAATGTCCATGTCGTAGGTCCAGTCTGGGAAATGCTTTGGGGTCAGTTACAGGAGTACGGAGTAGCATGTGCTGCAGGGTGCTCCTTGCAGACCTCCCTAAGGTGGCAATTCAGACTGGCAACATGAGACTAGTCCAGTTGGGTCCAGGTGGCAGTGGCCTGTCAAATCCGATTGGGACAAAGTAGTATCTGCAGTAACCCTGTTCATTGGTTTAGGGCATGCTATCAGGAATATAGCCCTGCCTTATTGAGGAGCTGGAAGCTGTTAAACTGAGTAAAATGTTTCGTGACTACCTTTCTGGTAAGCCTTAGGATATTAATTTATTTTGATTTTTATTAGTCGATAGGATTGTATGTCCCAGTGTCAAGTATTATATTAAACATTGGCCTACTTTGGAATATTTCATGACACTGATAGAGGTAAAAAGCATAAGCAGGTTCATACCCTGTAACAACTACTTTATGATAAAAAGAGTATTTTAAAAAAGGGTAACTACTATGAAGTATGAATGGACAGATACAGTCATTAATTCTTGCTACTGTAAGAGACATTTGTATTGATCTATTGCTGTATTAATAAGAGTTTTAACTCTGTTAATCTTCTTTTTTTAATGTATATGAATTTTTTTCATGTTGTAATAACCTTGGTGTTAATTCACCTTTGGTTGATCAATAAAATCTTTTTTTTTTTTATTATGACGATTGACTTTAGGCAGGCAAACTTTAAAAAGATGGGGGAAATTCTGGCAGGGCACCTGGAGGGAATTCAACCAGGCTGGGACACAAGCCAGAAGTGGGATGTTACAAAAAAGGGGCTAGTGGAGGCTACAGGGGCATGTACTAGAACAGAGAGCAAGAAAGGGGGGGCAAAGAAGCCCAGTTGGATGACTCAGGAGGTCAGGGAGGGGGTGAGGGTCGAGAGAGAGGCATTCCAGAGGTTCAAAAAGTTAGGAAGGGGAGAAGACAAGGAGATGTACATGAAGAAGAGGCCACCAAACTAGTCAGAGCAGCCAAGGCTTAAAAATGGAGAAAAGGATTTCTTCAGATACATAAGAGAAAGAAGGACCAACAAGGACCAAATAGTGAGGATAAAAAAGGACGGGGTGGGTGGAGAGAAGGGACGTTCAGGCAGAGAATTTAAATGAATACTTCTGTTCTGTATTCATGCAAGAGAAAGGCGGGCAGGTACTGCAGGGAAGGGGTGGGGTAGGCATGAGAAAAGGGGGTGACAGATGTGAGGATTACTGATGACAGGGTACTGGAAGGACTGAGGGCACTGAGGGTGGACAAGGCACCTGGGCCAGATGGCATTCACCCTAGGGTACTCAAGGAGCTGGCTGAGGTCCTGGCAGGGCCACTGGCCGACCTGTTCAATACCTCCATGGACATGGGATGCATACCACAGGACTGGAGGATGGCCCATGTGGCGCCCATCCACAAAGGTGGCCCAGAGGATGAACTGGGAAACTACAGGCCACTGAGCCTCACATCAATCATGGGGAAGCTCATGGAGGCAATCCTGAAAGAGAGGCTGGTGACCCATTTGGAGGAAAATGGACTCCAGGATGGGTATCAGCACAGGTTTGTCTTGGGCAGATCCTGCCAGACCAACCCCATTGAGTACTATCATTGGGTGACAAGGGAACTACACAAGGGCCGTACAGTGGGATGTCCTGTATTTGGACTTCAGCAAGGACTTTGACTCTGTGCCGCATGGGAGGCTAAGGGAAAAGCTGGAATCTGTGAGGGTGGGGGCAAAGATGGTGAAATGAATGAAGAATTGGCTAAAGGGTAGGCAGCAAAGGGTGGTAGTGGGAGGGGAACTCTCAGCACCGGGAGCATCGTTGAGCAGGGTACCGCAGGGATCAGTGCTGAGCCTAGTGTTGTGCGGGTTATTCATAGCTAATATCTTACATGGGATCCGAAACATAGGAACATAGACTTTGACAGCAGATAAGGACTGCTTAGCCCACCTAGTCTGCCCATTTCTCTACCTACTGGATAAGCTGAAGATCCTAGTTAACCAACAGCCTATTTCTTCCTACCCCCCACAAGAATTGCCTTATGTGTGTCCCATGCATTCTTGAATTCTTCCTCAGTTTTAGACCCCACAACCTCCTCAGGAAGGCAGTTCCATGCGTCCACCACCCTCTCTGTGAAAAAAAATTTCCTCACATTGCCCCTGAGCCGTCCCCCCTCTATCTTCAAATTGTGTCCCCTTGTTTTTGCACATCTCTTTTTCTGAAAGATGCTACCCTCTTGGACTTAGTTGATTCCACTGAGGTACTTAAACGTTTCTGTCATGTGCCCCCTCTCCCTCCTTTCCTCAAGGATATACATATTTAGCTCCTTTAGTCTCTCATATGGCTTTTCTTGCAGACCTTGCACCATTTTAGTTGCCCTCTCTGGACTGTCTCCATCCTGTCTCTGTCCTTGCAGAGATGGGGTCTCCAGAACCGGACACAGTACTCCAGATGGGGTCTCACCAACTGTCTGTACAGAGGGATAACAACTTCTTGTTTTCTGCAGGTGATGCCTCTCTCTATACATCCCAGTGTCCCCCCAGCCCTCCCCACTGCCTTCTCACATTGTTTGCTAACCTTAAGGTCCCTTTCCATTTTTGTTGTTGTTACCCCCCCCCATTGTGTACTCTTCCCCTGGGTTTTTGTTTCCCAGGTGCATTATTTTGCACTTCTTTGCATTGAATCCAAGCTGCCATATGTCTGACCATTCCTCCAACCTTGCCAAGTCCCTTCTCATCCTTTCCACCCTCCCTTGTGTATCAACCCTGTTACAGATCTTTGTGTCATCTGCAAAGAGGCATACTTTTCCTTCCAGTCCATCTGCAAAGTCACTTATAAAGACATTAAAAAGGACTGGACCCAGTACTGAACCCCGCAATACCCAACTAGTAACCCTCCTTTCTTCAGATTGGACTCTGTTTACTAATACCTTCTATGTCCTGTTGTCTAGCCAATGTTTTACCCAGGCTACCACCCTGGGACCCACTCCCAGGCTGGCTAATTTGTTTATTAATCTTTTATGTGGGACTGTGTTAAATGCCTTGTTAAAGTCTAGGTAGGCCATGTCCACAGCCCCTCCCTGGTCTACTACTTTGGTCACCCAGTCAAAGAAATTGATTAGATTCATCTGACATGACCTTCCTGCTGTGAATTCATGCTGCCTTGGGTCCTGTGCCCCATTGGCCTCTAGGTACTCAACAATTCTTTCTTTCAGAAGTGATTCCATCATTTTCCCTACCACAGAGGTCAAACTGACAGGTCTGTAGTTTCCTGCCTCTGTCTTGATCCCACATTTGTGAAGGGGAATCACATCTGCCCTCCTCCAGTCCTCAGGTACCACACCATCCTCCCATGATTTATTAAAAAGGGTAGTCAGTGGTGTGACTAGTTGTCCCCTTAATTCTTTTAGAATTCTGGGGTGAATCCCATCAGGCCCCATTGCTTTGTCCACCTTCAGTTTTAGGAGTTCTTTCAGAACCCTTTCATCTGTGAAAGAACTGGGATCAACCCCCCTATCCAGAGTGCTTCTGTTAATTGGATTAGGTACCTCCCCCTCCTCCTCTTTTGTGAATACTGAGCAGAAGTATTCATTCAGTATCCCTGCTTTTTCACTCTCCCTGTCTGCCCACCCACTATCCATTCTATTCAGCCTCACTATCCCTCCCTTTGTCTTTCTACACTCCCTAATGTACCTATGAAAGGTTTTATCCCCCTTCTTAACCCAGTTGGCTATCTTTTCCTCAGTTTGTGCCATTGCTATTCTGACTGACTTCCCTGCTTCCTTCTGCTTTAATTGGTACAGTTCTTTGTCCTGCTCCTTCTGTGTTTCCTTATACTTCCTAAATGTTATCTTTTTCTCCCTAACCTTCCCCACCACCTCTTTTGAGAATCATAGTGACTTTTTCTTTCATTTTGATTTATTTGCTTCACACACAGGCTTGTTGCCTCTGTGATGGCAGTTTTGATGTGTCCCCATTGTTGCTCCACCCCTCCTTCTTGCCTGTTTGCTTGTGCTTTTTTAAGGCACTCTCCCATTTTGACAAAGTCAGCCCTCCTGAAGTCCAGTACCCTCACTTTTGTATGGCTTGACTCTGCAGCTGAGCTTATAGTGAACCACACTGGTGACCTTGATGGAAGAGGGATGCCTGGATATTGTAGCAGTCACAAAAACATGGTACACAGAGAACCATGACTGGAATGTTAACATACCAGGGTAGACAACCTACAGGAGAGACAGGGAGTGTAGAAGAGGGGGAGGAGTAACTCTCTGTGTAAGGGAAGGGATAAAAGCAACAGAACAAAATTGTAAACAGGGAGGAGAGGAGGCACTGTGGGTCACCTTAGACAGATCCCCATCTAGGGGAGGGAATGGACAAGGATATGATAGAAGGCATCCTTAGGATGGCAGAGAAAGGGGAGATATTGTTGATGGGGGACCTGAATATGCCAGATGTTAACTGGAGCAACTTTTCTGCAGCCATATCCAAGACCAGAACCATTCTCGATGCCCTACAGGGGGCATGCCTCAGACAGCTAGTGTTGGAACCCACTCAGGAGGGAGCAATCTTAGACCTCGTACTCTCAAATCAGGACAGTGAGAGGATCTCAGATCTAGAAGTGGGCAGCCATCTGGGAACAAGTGACCACCAAACAGTGTGGTTCATGATAAGAAGTAAGATCAGTCTTTTTGCTGATGACACCAAAATGGGGACGGTTGTTGATGACATTGAGGGATGGAAGGGGCCGCAGGACGACCTGACTAAACTGCAGGAATGGTCAGAAACATAGCAGCTGGGGTTCAGTGCCAAGGAGTGTAAGGTAATGCACTTCAGAGCAGGGAACCAAGGGAGGGACTATCAGCTGGGAGGGGTACAGTTGGGAAGCACCATTGAGAAAAAGGACCTACTGTAGGGGTATTTATAACAGGGAGTAGGAACAACTCTGCTCAGTGTAGGAAGGTGGCAGTGAAGGCCAGCAAGATGCTGGGGTGCATAGCAAGGGGAATCTCCTCCATAGGTAGGTAGGTAATCCTCCCCCTGTACAGGTTACTGGTCAGGCCGCAGCTGGAATACTGCATGCAGTTCTGGTACCCATACCTGAAGAAGAACCAGATTGTTGGAGCAGGTGCAGAGTAGAACAACAAAGATGATCCAGGGATTGGAGGGCAAGCCCTACGAGAAAAGGCTGACCGAGCTAGGTATGTACTCCTTGAAGGAGAGGAGGGATGGGGGGACATGATTGAGACCTTTAAGTACTTGAAAGGGATAAACAAGACTCGAACAGAGGGGATCTTCCAATTAAGAAGAGGAAGGAACACGAGAGGGCAGTTCTTGGGTGGGAGATTCAGGAGGGTGGTAAGGAGACAGTTTCTTCATGGAAAGGGTGGTGGGCAAGTGGAACACTCTACCACAGGAGGTGGTGGCCTGTAAGATGGTGGGCAGTTTCAAGATGGGATGGGACAGGGTGAGGGCGAGGGTAAGTCTAAGGAGGGGAGAAGTGGGAAGGGCCGCTGAGAGATGAGGGGCTAGCTGCACAATCGAGTAGACTCTACAGACCATGATGCCTATTTCTGCTGGCATTTTCATATGTTCGTATATTCCTCTGGGGTGAAAACCCCACAAGGGCAGTCACAACTGGGTGCACACCCAGCACAAGACTGGTTTCTAGGCCTACTCTAAAGAAAAGGGTAGAGGTGGGGAAGGGCGAGGGGAAGACAGGAAGGCGGGGGGGGGAGAGGAGCAGGGCAGGAAAGGGAATACAGGGAGTCAGGAGGAAGGGAGAATGAATGATTTGGGGGAGAGAGTTACTAGGATTGAGTGTAATTAGAAGACTCTATTCTAATTTATTTTTCTAAAGCTTGTTGCAACATTCTAACTATTCTATACTGTATTATCCTCTCCCTGTTCTGTCAGGATGGCCACCAACAGAACTACCCCTCTTTTTTTTTCCCCTTTACACTTAAGGGCACTGAGCTGCAAATCTGGAGACCTGAGTTGGTATCTCAGTAGCCCCGAGTTGCATATTGTGTGACCCTGAGCAAGTCACTTAACTTCCATGTGCTCCCAGGTTGCACCTGGAAACAAATTCTGGATTAGTGTGCCTTTCCTGGTTAAACAATTTCCCCCAAATATTTGTGTAACCCCTAGGTGGCACTATCCCAAGGGCTACTACCCCTGCCTGCTTGGCTAGTTGCAGGTTAAGGGGCCTGGGTACTGAAATGGGTGCCTCCACCCGGAAGACAGGGTTGTTAGTAACAAGACTAACCTTGGTACAGCCCTCAGGGACACTGTAACCCCCCTCTTTCCCCTCTAGTGGCCTAGATAATATGCAACAAACACTTTCACAGTAGCCCCTATTCATCATACAATTCCTCACACTGTTTGCACTTACCACCAGGGCTGGTTCCACCAGTTCAACCCTGGAGACCCCCTGTAAGACAAGGTTAGGCACAGCAAACAGTCAGATTAAATGCAAAAATAGTTAGATCTGATTTATTCAGGGTAATTGAACAAGGGAAGGGCATAATCAAGTTGATTGATTCGAAAACAGATCTTTCAATTTTTGTATGTACTGCAAGCAGTATTCGGCACGGACCCCATCTGGACAGACCCCAAAGCAAACATCAACTGGCAGTCGGGCCTCCCTCCTGAACATGAGACAGTAGGGGGAGAACCCAGTAGCATCACTTTTGGTGCTATTATACACGTGCACCAAGATGCTAATCTGCTGGCTCCACTTATGCTTGTCTTTTTGATGGAGGGTGCACCGCATGTCCAGAAGGGTGCGGTTGAAGCATTCTGGTTAAGGGTCCCCCTGTGGGCGATAGGGGGTGGTTCTTGACTTCCGCATCCCCCACAGAGAGACCATTTCTTTGATTAACCTACTTTCAAAGTCTCTGCCTTGGTCAGAATGGATCCGCTGTGGGGCACCATAGTGGACAAAGAATTTTTCCACCAGCACCTTGGCCACGGTAGAGGCCTTTTGATCTTTAGTTGGGAAGGCTTGCGTGTACCTTGTAAATTTTTTTATTTATTTTTGTTTTACCAGGAGAGACACACTAAGCTGAAAGCTTGTTTGCAGGTGCGACCTGGGAGCACAAGGAAGTTAAGTGACTTGCTCAGGGTCACACAGTATACAACTGGGGCTGTGGGATTCAAACGCAGGTCTCCAGGTTTGCAGCTTAGAGCCTTAAACCACTGCGCTATACTGCCTTCTCAAAAATGATCAGTAACTACCAACACATTGCCAATGTTCTTTTGGTCAGGTTCTAAGCACAAGAAGTCTATGCAGACTAATTCTGGGGGGCTCTGGTAGTGATATTGACAAGAGGGGCAGCCTTCTGAGGCAGGGCTTTTCTTTAGAGGCCATGACGGCAGGTCTTTACCTGGTGCTCGACGTCTGCTCCCATCTTTGGCCAGTAGAATTGGAATCGTACCAAGTCGAGAGTTCTGTCAATACCGAGGTGCCCCATGTGATTGTGGAGAGACCTCAGTACCAGCTGTTTAAAGGCACAACTGCACTAACCTCCCAAACATGTGGGCATTGGTTCCAATGAGTAGGGGGACCCCATCATACATCCCTGTAGGAGGGCACACCAGGGCCAGCATCTCTACTTGTTCATCTACACCAGTTACAGCCACAGGAAAAGACAGCCAGAGTCGGACGTATCCTAGGTAGGCATAAGACTTGTAACTTAAGCCCCACACATGTAGGTCTTCTAGAGATTGTAATGACACATCAGATAAGTGTGTGTCATACCAGTCCTGGAATACAATGGTCACTTGCGACCTGCTGTCGGTTACAGCCCAAGCATGGATGTACCATTGACAGTCGCTACAGTAGTCTCCATCGAAGGGCCCACCAATTTGGACCAGTCTGGAGAGATGGTAGCAGAGACCTGGACAGATGATTTAGCCACAAAGAAGTCTGAGTTAGTATTTCTTGAGCCCTCACTGCGGTCATTTCGGGCACCCCTTGGCCATTGATTTGCTTTTCGGAACTCTCCTTGGAGTCTGTTTACTACTTTTTCTAAGTCTTTCTGAAACTGGCCTTCTCCCTTCTTATGTCCATCCTTTCCAAAGTTGTGACAAATGATAGACTCCTGGGTCATCCTTGGAGAGAACTTTGCATGAGGGACTGAAGCAGTAGCAAGGGATCGGGGTCCAATATCTGCTTGCAGCAGCGATGGTGGTGCAAAGTGACTTAACAGTTCCTTTAGGGTGGCAATCAATTCTTTGATATCAGCCTGGGAGCCACCCTTGGTAGAGGATGCCTGAGGGTGCACCCCCACAGCAGTCATGTCCTGAGAGGGACCAGTGTCTTTGTCTGCGGTGGAGGCCTCGTCTCTCCACCACTCATCCCATGGTGGAATATCCTTAGTGGTCTCCATTTCAGATAGGCCTTCCTGTGCCGTGGTCACTCAGGCTGCACCCAACCCATAATCACAATCTCTTTCTTCACCTTCAACCTCCTTGAGTTATTTATCAGGTCACAGTAGTCAGGTGGGTTATCTCTCCTATCCTGGAGCCTTAACTGGATAATCTGCAATTTAGAGTGCTTGGCGTGTTGTAGTATGTGCCCCAGTCTCACACGGTTCAAGTCATTGATGGCTACCCCTCCCTTTTGATAAGCTCTCTGCAGGGACCTCTCTAGGTAAGTAACATATGCAGACAAACCTTCTCCTCTTCATTGTTTGGTATCTTTGAATTGCCATATCAAAGTCTCCCCTGACTCGATGCTTCTGAAATTGCCTTCGAGTGCTGGCAGGTGCTTTTGAGCAGATGCCTCAGGATTCGTGGAACTCAGAAATTTAATGGCTTCCAGGGCCTGACCCCTCAAACTTTCCGTGATCATTTTTCGCTTCTCGGCTTCTGCACACTGCTACTCGGGTACAAAGGGGGCAACATAGTCGATCCAGGTCTCCCAGTCATCCTCCTACTGTGGGGTGGAGAGGGAACCTGAGAACATCCTCAACTTGTGGTATGTGTCATGACTAACTGCAGGCACAGATGTGGGTGCCTGCACAGGTGCTGGCACTGGAGCTGGTACTGGAGTGTGCAGGGGTGTGGGGGAAGGTACACCCCCAGGTGGCAGGAATAATTGCTTAAAGTCCTCTACGGTCTTCCCTTCCTCCAGCAACAACTTAACAAATTTCTCCTCAAAAGTCTCAGATAATGGTGGGGGCTCATCCTCCCTGGGATCTTTACTGTCTTTTGTTATCACTTCCCAGGTGGCTGGGACCCCTTCTGAGGCAATAGTCTGTGACACTTTAGAGCTGTCCATGAGGTCACTACACACTGCCAAGGCCACGAAAGTTTGGGCAATCAAATTAGCCTGTCGACCCACCACCACAGTGTTTTCTAAACATTCAACTTTGGAAAGTGCTCCTTCTACAGTGTCCTTACTGGTACCCAGGGGGAAATACAGTATAAGCAGAGCATTTTGGGGGTCGATCTCCTGCCCCATACACCACCCCGCCAACTGGTGTACAGCCATTTCTACCGGGGTAGCCATTAATCTTTAACAATAATTCTTGATTTTGGCCACTTGGGGGTTACTAATCCCAGTAGGAGCCTCCAAGATGTAACCCCTAGGTGGCGCTATCCCAAGTGCTACTCCTCCTGCCTGCGTGACTAGGTGCAGGTTAAGGGGCCTGGGTACTGAAAACAGGTGCCTCCACCCAAAGGACAGGGTTATTGGTAGCGTAGCTAACCTGGGTAAAGCCCTCTGGGACACTGTAACCCCCCCTTTCCCCTCTAGTGGCCTAAGCAATGAACAACAGACACAGTTACAATAACCCCTAATCAGCATACAAATCCCCACTCTGTTTGCACTTACCACCAGGGCTGATTCCAGCAGTTTGACCCTGGAGAACTCCTGTAAAATAAGGTTAGACACAGCAGGTAATACCAGCACAGTGCTTCTTGTACAAAATGGAACCACAGTCAAGATAAATGTAAAAAGAATTAGATATGATTTATTCAGGGGGAATGAACAAGGGAGGGGTGTAATTTGGCTGATTAGTTCTGTAACTGATTCAATCAGGCAACCATGCACGCACTTTAGAGTCCCTTCACAGTCACACACTCTGGGTACCCAGTTGGAAAAAAGGTGGGCTAGCGTGACACATTGCAGCTGGTCGGGGCCCTGTGATGGAAAGAAAGAGCATGCACAACCACACACAATTTGTAAGCCGGAGCCTGGAGGCTCAGTTTGTGACAAGAAAACAACAATTGAATCAGATGACAACATTTTTGATTTAGCTGATGTTGTAGGGAGCTACCCTAGTGTTTACTCATGCTACCCAATATGAAACACAGGAGGGACAAAATGGAGACTGTAGGTCGACAAGCTGGTATGCCAGGAGAAGCAGGGCCCACACGATTCACCGAGGTGTCATTCCTGTTCGAGATGTTGAGCAGGGGGCTGATCCCTGGGTGAGTCTCTCGTCGATGGTGATCTCTGCATCTGAAGTAGCTGACTGGGCCAAGGTGGCAGGGCCCAAGCCGTGTGAACAGTTTGGATTCAGTTCGATTGGTGCAGGAGACAGCTTCCTGCAAGCGTGACACACTTGAGTAGTGGGGAACCAAATAGCGACCCACTGACAGCTTACAGCACATTTATAGTAAAGCAAAACACAATACCACAGGTAAGATGACAGTCCAGTTGCAATTTCAGTTTTCCTGAGCAAAACCGTGATCTCTGTGGTAATTCAGACGTCCTGACAGGCCGATCACTTACAGCAAATCTTCGGTCGTCTTCAGGTAACAGGGCAGTCATAATTCGGTATTTCTGGGTCACAATCCAGTTCGGATTCAGTCCAATTAAATTCACTAGGAGAACCCTCAGAAGGGAAGATGAAGCTGGCAGGCCAGACAGCCTTCCCACCAATTTCCTGTGCTACTACACAGAACCAGCTGCTCAAATGTCTTGAGCAGTTCACTCTCTCAACTCCAGACTCAGACTGACTCTCTGCTGCAGGCAGCACCGGGACTTCCTTCTCATCCAAAAAAAGGTTTGGTTGGTTGATTCATCTATCTGTCAAAGCAAGGTAACCCCTTCCAGGTCCATTAAGGTGCAACAATGAAAAAAACTACAATTCCTACAGAAATTTCACTCCCACAAGACCCCTGGGGACAGACTCCATTTTAAGGTCTCCAAAAGGTACTTACTGGTGCAATATAGAAATGTCCATGCTGCAAAGAAGGACAGGTTAGACAGACTATAATACCATTGTTATTAGAGCAGCTAATCAGCAAACAATTACCAGTTCTAACAGAGCTCCCTCAGCACCATTAGCGATGGCAGAATGGAGCGATAACACTGCAACCCGGGCGGGACTCAAGCATAGAAACACTCAGCCCCCTCCCAGATTAAATAAGCACCACGTTATAGGGAGCTCTTAAAGAGACAGGGCACAGAGGCATTAAAGCACTCTCATACAAACACTTTTAAAATGCTAAGACACAGGATACCAGCCTGAAGGAAGACTTTCAGGACCCCCCAATTTTAGGGGGTTACATTTGCATGTTTAAAATATGAGCCTTTTTTTTGCTGCACTATTATTATGCAGCACATGTAGTACATTGAAAATGTTATACACCACATAGTGGTTTGGATCTGAGAAGTCAGGTTTGATATAATGAAAAGTTTCCCTTACTAGGGAAAGACTGGAGAGTATTTGTTTCACTTTAAATTCATAATGGTATCTGATGTAAACAAACCTTGGTTTTCCAGTCAGCCTGGGGCCACTTTTGCAGACTGCCCAGAGCCAGTTGCAAACAGCATTGAAAAGAGTTGCAAGCAGCTTTGATTTTTCAGTCTGCCTGAAGCATGAGAGAGGGAAGGACACACACTCTTCATGTCCTCAAGCAATCTGAAGGACAGATGACAAAAGGGTTCCAGCAATGTTATGTGATCCTGACAAATGCTATGTAATGATTTATTTTATTTGTTTCCTTGTGTTTTTCATTTCTGGAGCCTGGTTGAAATAAAATCATGCACCAAACATGTTATACCTTATACAGACTGAATCAGTGTTTATCTTTTACACCCACACCCTGGGACATGTGGTGTTTGCAGTGGGATACTGAATGACATTCAGGTGGTTAGGGGAACGTTAACTAGCAGGTTCCAGTCCTGCTATCAAGATAGACCTAAGGTACATGTTTGAAGACCAGAAAGATAACCTAGAAGGAGCATTACATATCTGATGGATATTAACAAGGGCTATGGCTATTGCCAGCCCATTGGCGTAGGGGTAGGATTTCAGCCTACGATGCTGGTGACCTGGGTTTGAATCTGGAATCGGGCCATTGTGCAGGGAGAGGATTTAACGTCCCATGGACTGCTCTCCTTTTCCAGGGGGATGTGGGGTGATCGAGTGTCTGGTGCAAAAGTGTGGACCCCTGACGGAGGCTGGGAGGTCTGATGCAACCGGCGCCTGATACATGGGGAGGCGGGATTGACATCAGGTTCAACCCACTAATGTCACTGCATGTGCCACCTCCTGAGGGGATTAGCATCACACAAAAAATGTTGCCTCTCCTAGGGATGATGCCACCTCTTGGTACTGTGGCCCTCAAGTACCTGACCCCAACCAAGACCATGTTCCACTGGATGGCCCCCCCGGGTGGGGGTGACCCTAAGGAGCCCTGCTGGTCATGGTGATGCAGCCGGTAACCTGGACCTGTCTCTGTGGGGTGGGGTCATCTCAGCAGCCCCATCTTGGAGTGTAAGCCAGGGCAAATTGGGGAGCGGTTAAGGGAGAGCAGTGGGTCTGGGAAGTAGGGCTGATAATATGGGACAGGCGGCACCAAAAAAACAAAACAAAATAAGGGCCATACTAACATACTAAAAGGCCAGCAGAATAGGCCTAATGGTCTTTCGTGTCTGCTCGTTTGGTCAGTCCCCAACCTGGGTGCTGACCTTGCTGTCCCCCTCGCCTTCTCTGGCTTCTCCCTTCCCAGTTCCAGATATTCTTGCTGCATTAGATTTTGCTTCCAGAACCCTTCCCCTGTACCTGTCCCACCCCCTCTTGAACCCCTCCACTGTCTCTGCCTCCACCAGCCCCCTAGGCAGTGCATTCCATGGCTCCACCACCCTCTCAGTGAAGTAGCACCTCCTCCTTTCTCCCCTGAATCTTCCCCGCTCCAGCTTCCAGCCATGCCCTCTAGTGGCCCCTTCCTCCTTCCTTCGAAGCACCCCGACTGTTCCTCCCCTATTTACCCTCTTCATGTACCTAAAGACCTCTATCATGTCCCCCCCTGTCCCTTCTCTTCCAATGTACATATTTAGCTCTTCGAGCCTCTCCTCATAGGTCCTGTCCCCAAGCCCCAAATCATTTTGTTGCCCTCCTCTGGACCCTCTCCAGGAGGTTAATGTCCCGCTTTAAGTGTGGCCTCCAAAACTGCACTGCAGTACTCCAGGTGCGGCCTCACCAAGCAGTTATACAGAGGAGTATCACTTCCTCCTTCTGGAGGTGATCCCCTAGCGATGCATCCCAGCATCCTGTTGGCCTTGGCTGCTGCTCTCCTACAAGTCTCAGAGTTGTTCATCTTGACATCCACCACCACCCCCAGGTCCCTCTCAGCCATTGAGACTTGTAGCATTCCCCACAGGGTGTACACTTGACCTGGGTTTCTGGCCCCCAGGTGGAGTACCTTGCATTTCCCTGCATTGAACCTCAGCTTCCACTTTCTAGACCACCTTTCCAGAGCCTCCAGGTCCCCCTGTAGGGCCACCCTTCCCTCCTCCCCATCCACCACCGCCCCCAGTTTCAAGTCATCCGCAAAGAGACTCATCTTACTCCTGATTCCTGTCCTTATGTCAGATACGTAGGCATTGAACAGAAGGGGCCCAAGGACTGATCCCTGTAGGACCCCACTAATGACCCTCCTTGGGGATAAGACTATCCCACCAACTACGACCCTCTGGGTCCGGTCCTGGAGCCAATTGCCTATCCATCTGATCATCTGGTTCCCCACCCCCATTTCTCCCAGCTTATCCAACAGGCCCACGTGAGGAACAGAGTCAAATGCCTTGCTGAAGCCTAGAAAGAGGACATCCACTGGTCTACCCAGGTCCAAGGCACTTGTCACCCAGTCATAGAACTCCACCAGGTTTGTCTGACACGATTTCCCTGGGATGAATCCATGCTGTCTATCGTCCAGGCACCCTGACTTATCCAGGTCCCCCTCAGCCTCTCCTTGACAATGCCCTCCATCACCTTGCCCACCACGAGGTCAGGCTGACAGGCCTGTAGTTCCCTGCCACCTCCTTGATCCCCTTTGATAGGCACTATATATGCCACCTTCCAGTCTTGGGGCACCCACCCTGTCCTCAGAGAGATGGTGAAAGCTCTGCCAGGGGTTTTGCCAGGACATCTGCAAGTTCCTTCAGCACTCTGGGATGTAATTTATCCGGCCCCGGTGCTTTCTCCGTCTTAAGGGAGCTGAGGGCTTCCCTCACTCTCTCTGCTGTGATTTCCACTTCCAGTACCCCTTCTCCCTGCTTAGCCCTCCCCCCACCTGCCAGTGATGCCTCCCCCTCTCCCCAGACCTGCCGATCGGTAAGGGTCCCCCCTCCTCAGTATCTCTGTCTCCTCCCATGTTGATGCAGCACCCCATTTTCCTGGTAAAACTGAGGTGAAGTACTCATTTAGTACCTCAGCCTGCTCCCCGGTCTTGTGCCCATCTCTCCTGATTTAATCCTGCTAATCTGCCCCTTCACCCTTCGTTTTTCCCCCAATGTATCTAAAGAACCCTTGTTCCTCTCCTAATTTCCCTGGCCAGGTTCTGCTCCTTCCTTGCCTTAGCCGCCTCTCACCACTCTAGTGGCCCTTCTAGCCATCGTACTCCCTCAATCCTTTCATCCTTGAGCACTCTGAATTGCTTATAGGCTGCTTTTACCCGCACCACCTCCTGGACCTCCCTGGTCCACCAACAGGGTTTTTGGGCCCTACCGCATTTCGCCTTACTCTTGCACAGGTGCTGGTAGCATCCTGCACCCTCTCCTGATGATTTCCCACCTACTATCAGCGTCCATGTCTGACCCAATCCCATCCAAATGCTCCTTGGGATCCTTCCCATTCCTTAAAGTCCACCCCTGAAGTCGGTTACTTCCGTCTTGTGCAGCCTTCTACCCCTCCTAGGTCCAGGCAGAACCAGACCGTGGCATGGTCACTCCCGCCAATGGGTCCCTTACTCCAGGCTCCCAATCTGGTCACTGTCTGCCAGGACCACATCCAGTACCCGTGCCTCCCTAGTCGGTTCCCTCACCTGCTGAGTTAGGAACGTGTCTTGAAAGACATCCAACAACCTCTGTTCCCTGGTCACAGAGGAAGTCATAGTCTCCCAGTCTGTTCCTGGCATGTTTAAGTCCCCCAACACCACCACTGTTCCTCTGCCCAGTCTGCAGTGTCTCCCAACATCTGCCACCAGACTGTCCTCCAGCTCCTCCGCCAGGGCAGGGGTCTATACACCACTCCTATTTTTACTCTCTTGCCCCCTTGTTATCAAGGTGACCCAAATCGCCTCCACGGTTCCCTCCTCCTCTCCACTCCCTCATGCCAATGCAGTTTTGACTATCATTGCTACCCCATCTCCCCTTCCCTCTCCTGTCCTTCCTGAGCATAGTGTATCCCTCCAGGTTCAGGTCCCAGTCATGTCTTGCAGTGGCCCAAGTCTCAGTGACCGCTGCCACATCCACTGCTCCCTCAGTTAGCATCGCCTGGAGCTCAGGCATTTTATTGCCCAAGCTCCTGGCATTTAGCAGGACTACCTTCCACCCTTTCCCTATAGTTCCATTTCCCCTGCTCATGTTCCCATGGGGATTCTGTTTTCCCCTGGTCTGCACTTTGCCAGTTGGCCTTTTCTTGCAATCCTCCTGGTCCCCAGGGGGGTGGAGACAGAGTCCCTCCTTTATCGGCACCCCCTTGACAGCCTTTTCTCCCATCCCACCCCCCTTCACAAGTTTAAACCCCACTTTTCACCAATGAACCCCTCTGTTTTCAACTTAAGGATTCCTCCTCCAAATTGAGATGTAGTCTATCTCTAGCATACAGCTCCTTATCCTCCCAGGTCTCCCCCAGTCCCCCATCAACCCATACCCTCTGGCCTCACACCACTCCCTGAGCCACTGGTTTATCTCCCTAATTTTCCTTTTGTGTTCCCCACTAGCCCTTGGCACTGGTAGGATTTCTGAGAAGGAAACTGTGCATCCTATGTCATGACAGACCCTGCGAGCTCCCCTGAATCTTGCCTGTATCTCTAGCTCGCTTATTTCCCTCAATGTCATTTGTACCAGTGTGACCAGTATGTCTGGGGAACCCCACAACCTTTGCCAGCTGATATACCTCGTGCTTAGCCTGTGCACCGTTAGTCCAGGGAAGCATCTTGTCTAACTGGCCAGGCTTCTCCCTCCTATCCCATTTGATACCGCTGATCATAGAACCTCTAGCAGGAGCACTCTGACCACCTCCTTTCCTCCATCCCCCCCTTCCATGTCCCTCATCCTTTCTACAGGCCCTCCACCCAGCTGGTCTGTGTTCCTCCCCTTCTGGTGCCACATGCCACCCTCTCCTTATTTACCATGGCCACCCCTCCTCCAATCCTATGCCTCTCCTCCTCCTGAGTATCCTTCTGTACCTTGCTAATTCCCCCCTCACTGCTCGCAACTGGTCCTTCTCCCCCATCTGCTAAACTAGCCTGGCTCATCCTCCCTTCCTTCCTGTCTCCATTTAGTTCCTCCTTGGTAGTTGTGCTCCCCTGGCCTAAACCCTCAGCATCCTTTACTGAATCCTCCTTATACTTCTGGTCCTTCTTTACCTTTCCTCCCAACTGGTCCTTCTCCTTGCGCTTTCCTCCCTCTTCCCCCTGCCCCTCCTGCTCTGATTCACTGCTCCCCCCATTCTTCTGCATTCCAGGTCCCCCCCTGTTCTTCCTGCTATCTGGTCCCTGCCTCCTGCCTCCCACTCCCTTTCCATCTCTAACTACCCCTGTCATGGCTACATCACCCCCCTCATCCTTGAGCAGAAGAAGAGAATTGAAGCGGTTACTGAGTGTAAGGTCTGATCCACCTCCCCGCCTTGCTTCCTTCTGTCCAGCCCTGGCCATTGCTGAAGAAATTGGGGAAAAGCCATTGCCTGATCTGGAGCTTGGAGCCAGGAGGAAGACAAAGTCTGATCCCTTACTTGATGCTAGTATGCATGAGACAGGTGAGGACCTGGCCGATGAACCCCCAGAGAATATAAGTGAATTGTTGCCATGGTTGGCTGTGAAGCAGATGGAGATGGAGAAACAGAGAGTGAGAGAAAGCCAAGAAAGGGAGATGTATTGGAGAAGACAGGATCAGAGGTGGGCTGATACAATGCAAGCGCTCCAGATCACTGGGACCAAATGTTCTACTGGTGGGACTGTGGTACGTCCCTAAAAGACCTAAAACTTATCAAAATAAATAGTACAGATGATATTGAGGCCTACCTGACTACCTTTAAAAGAACTGCAAGAGCTTGTGAGTGGCCTCAGGCCCAGTGGGTAGTATGATTATCCGCATACTTAACATGCCCAGTTAGCCTACAGTCATATAAACAGTAGAGATGCAGATGACTATGACCTAGTAAAGAAGGAACTCTTAAGATGATTTGATATTAGCACTGAAACCTACATACAAAAGTTTCATTCATGTCATTATTTTTTTAACATAGATTTTATTACTTTCCCAAAGTAAAAGTACAGAGATAGTTGACATGCATCAAAATGAGCACAGGTACATACAGTTCCAAGAAAACAGTTCACTCATAATGTACAACAATGTGTGTAACCATAACAAGAACCAGGTCAACTGGACCACACAGCTAATTCCATACCTACTATTTATTGCTGTTGCAAACACACTGAGGCGGAAAGAGGAAGAGACAAGCTATGATGTATATGTGCACTAATCAAATGGAAAAAGAAGGGAGACCATGTGCAAAGACAACAACCCAGAATCCAACAAGGTGCTGTTCACCACCTGCTATGGTTATGACTGCTAAATAGCACATAAAGTGGGGGGGAGTATAGATCCCATCAGGATAAATTTTGGATAGGGGGATTACCTGGAAGGGGCAAAGGGGTCTTACATAGAGGTGAATTAAGATATGTTTTCCATTTGTGATAGTAGCTGGGGAGCAGACCCCGCCTAGCAAAGGTAAGTCTTTCCATTACCGCCAACCTAGCAAGAGCTGCGTGCCATGCAGAAATGGAGGGAGAAAAAGCCTGCCTCCATTGCATTAGTATAAGTTGCTTGGCCTCTAAAAGGGCCGCTTCATTATTAAAATGTGAATACTCCAGGGGAAGTGTATTCCCAGCTAAAGGAGTTGTACACCAAGTGTCTTAAACCAGAGGGGAAGATGGTTGCTGAGATCTTAGAAACCTTGGTGATTGAGCAGTGCTTATAAATACTACCTCAAGATGTCCAGATGTGGGTGAGGGAACATCGACCAGAAACTGCAGAGATGTCCATCACACTGGCAGAAGATTTCCTGGCTGCCCTACAGTCTAGCACAAGAGGGCACAGAGGTACTGTTTTTTTTTTAACTTGACTACCACATCTAATATGGTAAGACAAATCCCTTTTATACCTAATCGGCCCCCGGAAAAAACCTCAGGGACGCCTGAAGGGAAACCAGGAAAAGGAAGTTTTCTACCTCACATTATCTGCCACAATTGTCAAGGGGCAGGCCATATACTGTAGCTCGCTAGTGCCAGAAAAAGATATTGGAGCCCACACATCTGGCCTCAGCCAACTGGGAACATTATTTAACTAATGTTAACACTGATAACAAGCACGTGAATGGACTGATAGACTCTGGCATTAAGCAGACCTTGATCCAATTGGATCTCCAGTTGTATTTTCTGTTTTATAATATTTATGCTGCTGTGAATTTTGATATGTTTTAATCATTTGTAAGGCACCATAAAAATAAAGTTTTATTATTATTATTATTAATGTGCTAAATAGACGTCCTTGTACAGGTGTCATTTGTATTCATAGGGACTCGCACCATTACCCTACCATTATTGTAAATAAGACCGTACAAGGTAAACCAGCTTGAATGACTGCAGCACTTGTGCCTAGACTCCCTGTACTTGTGATCATTGGGCATGATCTCCCTGACTTTGGCACTTTGATAGAAAGGGATGAAATCATATCTGCAGTGACTACCAGGGCCCAGGCTAAGTAAAAAAAAAAAACCTTAAGGATACCTTTCCTTTTGAAGGAGATGTAATAGGGGCTCCAGGAAAGGATATACATTCCAGAAAGGAAAAGAAAAGACTACAGAAGAAATCAAAAACAGAACATAATGAACTGTTTGAGGTGCACTTAGACAAAATGTTTGAATGGTGTGACTTTGGGTTTGAACAAAAGAACGATAAAACAATAACCCCTTTTTCCAACTGACGGAGACAGGCTTGTATAAAGGGATACCCGAGTATAAGGAGGCAAATAATATTTTATACTGGGTTTGGGTTAATTCAAACACAGGAGAAGTTGCAGAGCAGTTGGTCATCCCTGAAAGGTTTTGTCCCCAGTTGCTATACCTGGCCCATGATTAGCAGGTCATGCTGGGAGGGACCATACCTTGACTCATTTATTGCAAAGGTTCTTTTCACCCAATATTCATGAACAGGTAGCTGAGTATTGTTGAGCCTGTGTAGACTGCTAAAAAGTTGCACAGATAGGGAGGAAGGATATGGTGCCCCTGATGCCCTTACCTTTGGTGACTACGCCTTTTGAAAGAATAGCTATGGACATAGCAGGCCCATTAGAGAAGAGCTCTTAAGGGAACCACTTTATACAGGTTGTGTGTGACTATGCCACCAAATACCCAGGGGCCTTACCCTTACAATCACTACCCCAATAATTGCTGAATAAAACTATTCAGCAGATTAGACATCACAAAAGTGATTCTGACTGATCAGGGAAGCAATTTAAATGTTACATTGTTAAACGAATGGTACTGCCTATTGGGTGTAGTAGCAGTCTAGATATCTCCCTACCATCCCCAAACAGATGGGTTAGTTGAAAGCTTTAAAGAGCCCCTGGCAGCATTAGGAAAACACTGAAAAAAGATTTATATTCAACTCCTTCCAGTGGTCATGAGGGCCAGTTCGAGTTTGCCCTCACCCTGAGCTGCAAGCACTGGCTCCCTAATTAAGCCCTGGAGTAGTCATGAGGGCCAGTTCGAGTTCACCCTCCACCTGAGCTGCAAGCACCAGCTCCCTAATTAAGGTACGGAGTGCAATGCTGCACTGGAAATGGACTGCTCAAATTGGAGTGTGGTTTTGGCGCCATTTTCAAATTGCTCTAATGGCTTATCTGCCTTTTTAATCAGCAGAGCAATGCAGATAGTTTTTGTACTTTATTTTACTTAATTTTAGTTGTGCTCTGCCTTGTTTTGCTGGGTGCTTTAAGAACTCGTAGAAATTCTGTTGTTAAGTAACCTATTTCAGTGTGCTTTAAGAGTTCACTAAAGTGCTTTAATGAAATGTAACATTACAGCCTGTAGCTTTAATCAAGTTAGTTATATTTCTGCCTTCATTGGACTACGTTCTGAACGATTTCTAGCACTGCTCTAAATTAATTCAGTGGATTTCAGCCTTCTTGGAACAAGTTCTGAGTGATTTAGCTCTGCTTTAATTTAGTTTCTGGTACAATGATCTGAGTGATTTTAGCGCTGCTTTAAATTAATTCCGTGGATTTCAGCCTTCTTTGGAAAAAAGTTCTGAGTGATTTAGCTCTGTTTTACTTTAATTTTATTTAGCAGACCTCAGCCTTTTCCTGTACTGTCTGCTTTAAAGTCCCAACTCGACACTCTGTGTACTTTAACTAAGTTCTTTCTAGTATTGCAGCCCTTAGCACCTTGGCTTTAAAATTCCAGCTCTGCTTACCATTTACTCATGAATAATGAATGCTTCTTGCTGTGCCCTGCAATCTCAGTGCAACCCCACAGTAAGGGAATGAATAAAATAGTCTATGAACTTTAATTTGGGGTCAAGTTAAATTCAACTGTCCCTGACTTGAAATCCAAAGCAACTGTCCTGACATTAGAAATTCAGCCTCTCCCTCCTCATTACCTGAATATAACTCCTTTTTCTTCTCTGCTTCCTCCCACAGCCCTGAGTGGTCATGATGGCCAGTTCAAGTTTGCCCTCCCCTGAGCTGCAAGCACCAGCTCCCTAATTAATGTATGGAGTGCAACTCTACACTGGAAATGTACTACTCAAATCGGAGTGCGATTTTGGAGCCCCGCCAATGCTTCTCGTTGGCTGCTTCACCGCCACCACCATCGCCCTTTGTGAACTTCCTCTTTTACAGTAGTGTTCATGTGTCTGTCAAAATACAATCAACTGCCTTTTCCATTTGCAGTTTATCAGCATGAGCCACTAGCAGCCCCTACCAAACCTAATCCCACGCATCTAACCCAGTAGACGCAAAATACAGCCTTTCTACCAAGCCATAATTTCTCTACTTGCTCCTCTGGTGTCCCTCCCAGCCTCCAACCCTGAGTTGCAAACCTACCAGCTGTTGTTTTGTACCCCAACTGTTCTAACAACCCCATTCCTCACTGAGTTGTCCCCTGTTATCCACCTCACACATCTGCTGACTGGCCCTTCTGCCCTCCCACCCTCCTTCCACGCTGGTCTAGCAGTCCTCAACTTCCCTGCACATAGCACCTCAGTGCCTTCTTCCCTATCTCCTAAATTGCACTGCAAGCTTATACAGGCCCTCTCCACAACCAAGCTTCTAATGTCACTTCTGATCCTCCCATCCAGCACTGTTGAGCAGAACCCAGGGCCAAGCTCCACTACTGGCCCAAACCCCGCCCCTCCTCTCAAACTCCCAAGGGGGCTAAAACTAACCCATCTAAATATCTGCAGTCTCCTTCATAAACTAACCCTCCTGCAGCCTATTGTTCTAGCCCTTAAACCTGACATAATGATCATTTCTGAGACCTGGTTGAAACCCCACAATACTGACGCCGAGTTCTCAAATCCTGGCTACACTCTTCTTCGACATGATCGCTGGGTAACAAAAGAGGAGGTGGATTAGTTATGTATATCTCGGCTTTGCTCCAGTTTACCCCAGTCCCAATATCCTTGCCCTCGCAAAACATTGACACCTTACTAATCAAACTCTCCCTCCCTTACGCATGCCCAATATTTGTTGCTGGATCCTATTGTTCACTTGACTCTTCTTTTCCCTCCATCTTGAATCACCTGGGTGCCCTATAATCCCTGGCAACAGGGGGTCAGCTTCATATCCTTGGGGATTTTAACCAAAACTGGCTGTCCAAAACTAGTGCCAAATTACGCACACAGCTGACCGCACTCAGCCTATCATAACAGCTCTCCGAGCCCACACATTTCAATCCTAAATCCTTGAAACATTCTCTACTGGACTGGTCCTGCACCTCCCATCCTCATCAAATACTTGCCTCTGGCCACTTACCAGATTTTTTAAGCAATCATCACATGATTTACTCAGTCAGGAAAATATTTAGGCCCAAGACACCACCCTGCAGGACTCTACTGACCAGAGCCTATAAATCCCTAGACCCTGTAGCAGCCCAACATGATCTGGTAAACACTGATTGGTCCTTCATCCCCCAAGCTACCTCTATTGGCTCTCCCCTGGAGTACTTTAAAACCAGGTTTCTCACAGTCCGGAATCGTCATGCCCCACTCCGTCAAGCCCAGATGCATAGAGCCTATCTGCCATGGATCTCTGCTGACATCATGGTCCTCCTTAGAACCAGGGATCAGGCATGGAAGTCCTTCAAGCATTCCGGCTCACCTGTACGTCAACAAAGGTGTAGGGCCCTATGCAATGCCTGTACAAGGCAAATCCGCTGAGCAAAAGCAAACTATTTCAGAGACTCCATCTGCACCAACTCAAACCATCCCACTAAATTTTGGAAGGTGGTTAAATCATTATTCTCCCCTCCTTCACAGCCCCCTACCTCAGTCTTAAATGTAGGCAACTCCACTGTCGCCGACCCTCAAGCAATGGCTACTGACTTCAACACCTTCTTCACAAGCTGCACATCAGCACTGCTGTCCACTCTCCCCCTGCCCCTCACACCCCCTTCCACCTCCCTGTTTTAAACTCTCCCTCTGCCCCCCCTTTGCCTTCTGTTAGGTCTTACCAGCCGAAGTCTTCAATGCACTCACCCTAAATCCCACTAAAGGCAAGTGCTCCACTGGCCTGGACTCCAAAATGCTCTACCTGTCAGCCCCTGCCACCACCATCCCTCTGGCTTCACTCTATAACCTCTCCTTTTCTCTTGCCTCTATCCACTCGGATTGGAAGCATGCCACAGTCATCGCTCTCCCTAAAGCTGGTGACCCTCTGCTGCAGGGAACTACCATCCTATCGCCCTTATCCCCATCCGGGCAAAACTGCAGGAATGCCTCATCCTCTCTCAGCTCTCAGCTTTTCTTGACTCCTCATCCTTCTTCACTCCTTACCTGTCTGGTTTTAGAAAGCCCCATTCCACTAACTCTTCTCTCCTTAGACTCACAGACTCCATCCTCACAGGTATGGATAAGAGCCACATTACCTCAGCCATTTTTGTCGACCTGGCAAAGGCCTTTGACACTGTCTCTCATCCCCATCTCCTCTCCAAACTCTCTCTTGCAGGACTCTCTAGCGTGGCTACCAGCTGGTTCCATTCATAACTGGTAGGCAGATCCCAATTTGTTAGAATTGGCAACTCCACCTCTGCCTCCTTCCCTGTTACTTCTTGTGTTCCCCAAGGCTCTGTCCTTGGCCCACTACTGTTCTCTGTCTTCTTGAATGATCTGTCCACTGCCTGCCCACACACATCCATCCATATGTATTCAGATGATACAGTACTGTTTACTTCCGGCCCCTCATCCACTGATGTTGCAACCAGACTGCAGCAGGACTTCAATAATGTCCAACTCTGGTTTCATATTAATCAACTCCTTCTCAATGCCAAGAAAACTGTCTCCATGAACTTTGGCACTAGGTAGAGACTTTCGCAGCTCCCTCTCACCCCCACCTTCCACATTCTGGATGGGACTTTGCTGGAGGTTTGCTCCTCCTTCAGATATCTTGGGGTCTGGCTTGGCCAGCATCTTGATTTTTCTGTGCATATTGATGTATTGATGCTATCCGCAAAGAGTTTCACCCCAAGTTGGGTACCTTGTACCACAACCAGGGATGCATCCCTCTGCTGGCCCATCGTACAATTGTACGGAAAATGATAGTCCCTATCTTTGACTATGGGGATGTAGTCTACAGTGCCACTTCAAAGTTCACCCTAGCAAGACTGGACACCCTCTACCATTCCTTCTGTCATTTTGCCCTTGACTGTCAGACCACCACCCATCACTGCATCCTCTACCAATCACTGGACCTCCCATCGCTTCAAGACTGGCGGCTCTCCCACTGCACTAGCTTCACGGCCAAATTCTGGGCCCAGACCATCCCAAATTATCTCATTTCTGTAATATCAGCCCCTGCCCTCCTGGTGTACTCCCTCAGGAACAGTCACTCCCATCTACTATCCAATCCTCTAATGACCACCACGGCAGGCCAGGCTGCATTCAGATATCACATGCCTAAATTATGGAATTCCCTCCCTGGCTCCATTTGGACTGCCTTCACATGTGGGAATCTCAGCTCTCTCATGAAAGCACACTTCTCCTCCACTCTTGTGTCTTGGTCTAGCCACTGTTACTCCTGAAGCTATGCTTAGTTTGTCTAACATACCTCTCTGTGAATATGCCAGGTTCGACTATTTTGCCTGGATTATATTCGTACAATGTACAGTTCTCTGCTATGTGCTTCATGATATTGCCTCTGTATATAATTCATTTTTGCCTTTCTCATCTCTAGGTACTTTGTACACTGTATATTTCATTGGTCTCTGTAAATGGTGTTTGTGTTTATTATGTTGTTATCCCTATTATGTTGTTTATCCCTAGTCCTGTCTCCTCAGGACACATCTGGAATCGAGCAGTACAGTAGTTTGCTCAGTATGCCTTCCCGGTAAAACTTTAAATAAATAAATAAATACATTTTCTTTATTACATCATATATTTTTATTAATTCACTCCCCATTTTCTTTATTACTGAAAGCAGTTGCATGAAAACAAGATCCCTGTCCCTTAAACTATATCTACTTTGGCTGCTTCTCTACATGACATCACAATCCCCTGTTTATGACATCATATTTATCTCCTCAGCAACATATTTTGATGTCATAAACAGAATTATGAAGTCAGGTGCAGGTAGGCAGCCAGAGCTAAAAGAGAAGATATACTGTATTCATGCAATAACCCTTAGTAATAAGGAAATGTGTGATAAGGACAAAATAAAATATGAAAGAACAGCTACATTTATGCCTGAATGTTACATTTTTTTCAAAGTTGTCTCAACTGTGTCCACAGTAGAGATGGACAAAGTGGACCCAATTCTCTCCGCGAAGTGATTCGTGGAGTGAAGGCGAACTCGCTGAGTGTTCTGCACTGCGAAGTGGAGTACCTCGTGTTATAATGGGTAACGTGAAGTCCATTGAAAACAATGACTTCACGTTACTCCCCCTTCCCAAACTACTACTCCACCAATTCTTAAGGTGAAGTGCATTGAAAGCAATGTACTTCGCCTCACTTCGCCTTGTTTTTAAGCTCCAAAGGCGAATTTTGCAGTGATTCATGGGATTTCATGTCACATGGGCTCTAGATTGTTCTGCACAGCCTCAGTTTGGGGTAGTGTGTGTAGGAAGCTGTAGGAGACAATATGCTCTGAGAGCTCTCTGCGATTCAAACCTTCTAAAAACTGTTAAAAAAGCCTTTTTGAGTCATTTTTTTGGCTGAAACTTTAGTTTATCGCATATAGGAAACCCTCCTGTGCTCATATCATCAAGCGTTTATTGTTTGTGTGTGGATTTTGAATGTTAATGTACAACATTCAGTCTGTGTACTGAGAGACAGTAGAAGTGTGCTATGGGGGAAGGGCGTATCTGTGGTGTAGGTAGATTAACTTGCAGAAAAAGACAGTGTTTTCTGTTTTGGTGATATTTTTCTTGTATAACTGTGTTAATGTACACTCAGTAATATTTTCAATAATTCTTGCCATTTTTTTGCTGATCGTTGTGGTGCAGCAGGGCATAATTTTAGTTTATTTAAAATACAGTATGTGGTTATATTACTGAAGTTTGCAATTTGCTACGCATTACTTAGTGTGTGTGCATGAGTGTGATGCATGTCATCAAATCAGACACCTTTTATTGTGCCACATCATAATTTCAGCAATGTGAACCTGCTATCCACTGCAGTTTTGTGATTTTTGTACTTCTTTGTGGTATCTTTACCGGTTAGTGACTGATACTGCAGCAGTGCAGTACATAGCGCCCCCACTGCAGCCCGACCCAACGGGCAAAGGTATTCTTTTCCAGATTTGAATTTTTGATGGTGAGCACCGGTCAGGTGTTGTGCCTTTGCGTCTGCATCTCTTCAGTGCACAGAATAATCTTAATCTGTCTGTGCATTTGCATCTCTTTAGGGCCTAATCTCCATCTGTAATTTAAGTCACAGTTGTTTCTTTGGCTTCCCTTCAGAGTACTGGACAGGCATGGTACAGAATTCTGCATGAACATTGTACTCATTAATATGAGTTTTTAAGTCAGGACCATCATCATGAGTCACTCATGATACAAATCATGTTCTTCAATCACGGTCACAAATGCAGTCACAAATCATGATTCACGATCTCGTCACGAATCACAACATTAACCTTTTTTACTAGTTACTTGGATATATTGTAAGCATGTTTTGTAGTATCTCTCCAGGTTTCACCACCCTGCCATTGTACTCATTAATGAGTATTTTTAAGTTGAGGGGTTTGTGCTACAGCTCATCAGGGAAGTACAGCCATAGGCATTCATGTTCTCAATATAGTTCCATATTGGTTATCTCACACCGTTGACACCGAATCACTTTTTCATCATCATGGTCACAAATGCAGTCACAAATCATGGTTCACGATCATGTCATGAATCACAACATTAATTTTTTTACTAGTTACTTGGATGTATGGTAAGCATGTTTTGTAGTATCTTTCCAGGCTTCACCACTCCACCATTGTACTCATTAATAAGCGTTTTTAAGTTGGGGAGTTTTGTGCTGCAGCTCATCAGGGAAGTACAGCCATAGGCATTCACGTTCCATCCCGTACAGCATGTGAGTTACAGTACTGTAAGCACTGGTGGGCGAAGTGGCCCAAATTTGCTCTGTGAAGTGATTCACTGAGTAACGCAGAATCTGCAGAGAACTCCACAATGTGAAATGAAGCACTTCATTTCATAATGAGGAATGCGAAGTCCATTGAAACCAATGACTTTGCATTATTCCGCCTTCCCCAAAACACTTTTCCACCAATTTTAAGGTGAAGTACATTGAGATCAATGTAATTCACCTCACTTCACCCTGTAATTGAGCTCCAAATGAAATTCTGCAGTTATTCATGGGATTGCAGGTCACATGGGCTCTAGATTGTTTGGCACAGCCTCCATTCTGGCCTGGGTAGTGTGTGTGCAGTGGTAGCTGGAGACAGTTTGCTGTCAGGGCTCTGCGATTCAAAACCTCTAAAAGCTGTTTAAAATGCCTTTTTGAGTAATATTTTTTGCTCAAAATTTAGTACATCGATTGTAGAAACCCTTCTGTGCTCATATCATCGAGTGTGTATTGTTGTGTGTGGACTGTGAATGTTAATTTAGAACAGTCAGTCTGTGTACTGTGAAGTGTGCTTTGGATGTGGGGCGTATTTGTGGTGTAGGTAGATTAACTGGGAGAAAAAGGCAATCTTTCTGTTTTGGTTATATTTTTCTTGTATAACTGTGTTAATGTACACATAGTAATATTTTCAGTAATTCTTGACATTTTTTTGCTGATTGTTGTGGTGCAGCAGTGTACAATTTGTCTGTTTAAAACATTTGATTATATTACTAAAGGTTTTCAATTTGCTACGCATTACTTGAGTGTGCATGTGAGTGTATGTGCGATGCATGCCATTAAATCAGACACCTTTTATTGTGTTACAGAGTAATTGCAACAGTGTGAACCTGCTATCCACTGCATCTGCATGAATTTTTTATACTGCTTTGTGGTACCTTTACTGGTAGTGGATTGTTACTGCCATGTACTAAACCCCTAACTGGCAAAATGTACCTTTCCAGATTTGGATTTGTGACTTGTGAGCTCTGGTTAGGTGTTGTTGTGCCTTGTCGTATGCATCCCTTGAGTGTGCAGTGCAATTTTAATCTGTCTGTGCATTTGCATGGCACCATTAATTTGGGGAGACTGCATTTCTTGTTAAGCTTTCATTTCGCTTCGTCAGCACTGGGGAATTTTCTGGACACAAGACAGTAGCATTGTGGGGATGCACATTAATTCTGGTGACTCTGTGTATGACCTGACCACTGCACGCATGACTGAGTGTGTAATTAATCCTGGGAGACTTTGCATTTCTTGTTACACTCTCATTTCACTTCATCAGCACTGGGGAGTTTTCTGGACACAAGACAGTAGCACTTTGGGGATGCACATTCATTCTGGTGACTGTGTGGGTGGGATGCTGCCAGTATTGTTGTCACTCCACCTTACTTTGCATGTAAGGTGGAATGACAATGCAAAGTAATAATAACAAGGTGAAGTGAACCTTTCCTATGGAGCACTCCACATAGCGAAATGCCAATGCGAAGTGGCCACTTCGTGATCACTTCGCCAGTGGATTTTAAATTCGCTGCATCTCTAGTCCAGAGTCCTTTAACCAAACCCTGAAACAAATGCTGAGAAAGTTTTTCCATGATGAAGGAAAGAACTGGGATATGAATTTGCCTTTCCTGCTGTTTGCGTACCATGAGGTGTCCCAAGCTTTCACTGGTTACTCCTACTTTTCTCTGTTATGTGGAAGAAATCATTGTGGCCCATTAGATATTGTCAAAGAATATTGGGAGGAGGGAAAAGGAATCAGACAGACAAGTATAGCGGAGTATATGATACAACTTCATAAGCGGCTGGTTAAATTTACTGAAATAGCACATGACAACAATGTACAGGCTCAGGGAAAGCAAAAGTATCTTTATGATCGGGAAGTGATACATAAAGAATTTAAAGAAGGAAAAAAAGTCTTGATGCTTCTACCCTCCTCTGAAAATAAGTTATTTATGAAATGGCAGGGGTCTTACTAGGTCCTTAGACAGATAAGACCAGTGACGTATGAGATAGAGACCCCAGAGAGACACCAGAGTAAAAAGATATATCATGCAAACCTGTTAGAAAAAAAAATGGCATGAGAAAGACAACCCCTCTGATCTAAGCCTGATAGTTTTTCCAGGGAGAGAGGACACAGAGATGGATTTGGACTATAAAAGGTTAGAAAAAAAAACAGGTGGGTTGGAGTAACTGATGATCAACCCTACATTGCAGAGCACACAACACAATGAGTTAAAACAACTATTATAAATGTCTTCAAACCAATTTTGGTAGCATTCCAGGAAAAACAGAAGTGGTGGAACATTAAATATTTGTTACCCAAGCACAACCTATAAGGCAAAAACCCTATAGTCTCCCTGTGAAGTTGAGAAGCGAAGTTATGGCAGAAACAAAAACACTGGACTAGTTAGGCATCATAGAGCTATCTACTAGTATCTGGGCCTCATCTATTGTAATGGTTGGTAAGAAAGAGGGTGGAATCAGACTCTGCTTGGATTTCGTGAAGCTAAATGCTGTATCTCACTTTGATGGTTACCCCATGCCATGGGTAGATGGTGTAATAGACTGTATAGGAAATGGCAAGTATATTACCACACTGGATCTGACAAAAGGGTACTGGACATTCCCTTCGCAAAAGCAATCTAGGGATAAGACAGGCTTTATTACCCCACTTGGTCTTTTCCAATATGTTACCATGCCCTTTGGGCTACATGGTGCCCCTGCTACTTTCCAGTGGTTTATGAATCAGATTTTAACACCACACAGAGTATTATTCAGCCTACCTAGATGATGTAGTAGTGTAAGACACACCTTACACAGTTAGCTGCTGTTATACAATCTATAACAAAAGCAGGGTTGACCATCAACCCAGCTAAATGTGCTGTGGCTATGACTGAAACCAAGTACTTAGGATTTATGCTGGGAAATGGGAAAGTCAGGCCCCAGACTGAGGGGGAGAGGGATCAAGATGACTATGGGGTCTAGTAATGGAGGATGCCTCAGGGAAGGAGGAAGGAGCCTAGTCTCAGCAACACTGAGAAGGCAGGTAACAGGTATGCAGTGTTGGCAGAAATGGTGGAGAGGTAGGTAATGGATCTCCAAGATGGGGCAGGAGGGAACAGGGGGTAGGGACAGCCCAGGTGACAGCAGTTGGACAGAGCAAGGAGGGAAGGGGGAGAGGGACTCAGTTGGACTGGTGGACAGAGGAGGCAGGGGTAATGGAGGGAAGGGCAATGCTGGTGAGATAGATGCTGGAGATGCAGCAGGAGAGGGATGGTAACCCAGGGTAGAGGGTAGAGGGTAGAGGAGGGGAAGACAGCAAGGGAGTATTGTGGGGAGGGGGTGCATGCCAGAGTAGGAGGTTTGGGGAGGTACAGGGAGACTGGACGGAGTTAATAAAAGACAGGGTAAGGGAGAGTCTACTAATAAGTATTTAGGAAAGAGGTTGGGGGAGGTATGAAGAAGGGGGGGTTAGTGCTGTGGGATTCCATACTGAAGGGGATCAGATGAGCCAGTAAGGGGGAAGGCATAGCCTAATCTGGGTTGAATCCATACCTGGGCTGACTGCTGACAGGGTGGGCAGTCTCTTCTTAAATGTGCAGGGAAGGAGGAGACCTCATGTCTTGGTGACATGGTTTCGAACAACCTGGCGGGGGGCGGTAGTGGAAGTGGTACGGGAGAGAGGTTCAAGGCACTGGAAAGGCTATGTGAGGAGATGGGGATCGGTGGCCTTCTTGGAGGTACTCTCAGTACCCTGCATGAGTACAGCAAGGAAAGGAAGGATAGGTGAGTTTAATACTTGGCTGGGTGAATGGTGTAGTTCAAGGGGGTATGACTTGGTGGGTGGGTGTGGTAGAACCTGGGACAGGAATTACCTGTATGCTGGGGGACAGACTACACCTGAGCAAGGAGGGGAAATGGTACTGAAGCAGAAGATAGAGGAGTAAGCAGAAACAAAGATGAATTTAAACTAGAAGAGGGTTGATGAGTGGTCAGCTGGTAGACAGGGGTCCCAGAGAGGAGGGCCTGATAAGTTTACCTTCTAGTTAATGGGGAAGGCAGAGGGGAGGGTACTTGGGGGGGGCAGAAAGGAAAGAGAAGGGTTAGGAAGGGGAAGGGAGTGGATTGGAGAGTGGTCCCACTGAACGCACGGAGCCTCAGAAACAAGTCAACTGAATTTCAGGACCTATTGGGAGAGGGGAGGGAGAACATTGCAGCCATCGTGGGAAATGTGGGCCACCCAGTACTAGCACTGGGAGCTGATGGTCCCAGTGTATAGAATATTTAGAAAACACAGAACCAAGGGGAGTTGGGGGCTAGCAGTCTATGTACAGGAGGGGATAAGAAGTGCATGGGAAGAGAGGGAGGAGAGCAGGACAGAGGCTCTGTGGATGCATTTTCAGGACTCAAAAGGCAGGACACTGAGGATGGGGATGGTTTATAGAGCACCAGCTCAACTGGAGGACCTGGACAGGGAGTTAGCTGAGCAAATATGAAGGGTCTGCAGGTGGTGGTGGGGGACTTCAACCTACCTGGGGTGGATTGGAGTACCCCAACCACACAAGTGCAAGGGAGCAAGCCCTGTTAGAGGCATTTCAGGACAGCTTCTTGATGAAGTTGGTTCACGGGTCAACTTGGATAGGAAATACTCTGGACCTTATACTGTCCAGTGGGGAAATGGTAAGGGATCTGGGGGTGGAGGACCCACGGGCCGGGAGAGATCACTACTCAGTGTGGTTCACACTCAACATGGGGAAGGAAACTGGGGGTTCAGGTACCAAGGTGATTGACTTTAGGGGGGTGGACTTTAAACACCTGTGGGAAATTCTGGTGGGGCATCTGGAAGGGAATCAATCAGGCTGGGACACAAGTCAGAAGTGGGATGTCAGAAAAAGGGGCTAGTGGGGGCTACGGGGAGGCATGTACTAGAACACAGAGCAAGAAATGGAGGGAAAAGAAGCCCAGTTAGATGACTCAGGAGGTCAGAAAGGGTGTGAGGGCCAGGAGAGAGGCATTCCAGAGGATCAAAATGTTATGGAGGAGAGAAGACTAGGAGATGTACACGAAGAAATCCAGAGAAGCCACCAAACTACTCAGAGCAACCAAGGCTTTCAGGCAGCTGAGCCTGGCACAAGTTATTAAAAACAGAGAAAAGGATTTCTTCAGATACATAAGGGAAAGAAGGAACAACAAGGACCAAATAAAGAGGCTAAAAAAGGACGGGAGGTGGTGAGAGAGAGGAGGATCAGGCAGAGGCATTAAATGAATATTTCTGTTTTCAGTCGAGAAAGCAGGGCAGGTACCACAGGGGAAGGGTGGGGCAGGCGGATGGGAGGGGATGACAGATGCAAGGATTACTGAGGACATGGTACTGGAAGGACTGAGGGCACTGAAGGTGGACAAGACACCTGGACCAGACGGCATTCACCCTAGGGTACTCAAAGAGCTGGCTGAGGTTCTGTCAGCGCCACTGGCTAACCTGTTCAATACCTCCCTGGACATGGGATGCGTACCACAGGACTGGTGGATGGACCATGCAGTGCCCATCCACAAAGGTGGCATAAGGATGAAATGGGAAACAACAGGCCAGTGAGCCTCACATCAATCTTGGGGAAGCTCATGGAGACAATACTGAAAGAGAGGCTGGTGATCTTTTTGGAGGACAATGAACTCCAGGATGGGCATCAGCATGGGTTTGTCTTGGGCAGATCCTGCCAGGTCAGTCTCATTGAGTACTACAATTGGGTGACAAAGGAATTAGACAAGGGCCATGCAGTGGATGTCCTGTATTTCAATGTCAGCAAGGCCTTTGACTCTGTGCCACATGGGAGGCTGGGGGGAAAGCTGGAAGCTGTGGGGGCATTAGTGAAGATGGTGAAATGGATAATGAATTGGCTAAGGGGTAGGCAGCAGACGGTGGTAGTGGGAGAGGAACTCTCAGCACCAAGGGCAGTGACAAGCGGGGTGCCACAGGGATTGTTGCTGGGGCCAGTGTTGTTTGGGTTATTCATAGCTGATATCTCACATGGGATCCGAAATAATATCAGTCAGTTTACAGACGACACAAAAATTGGGGCAGTGGTTGATGACATTGAGGGATGGAAGGGGCTGCAGGATGACCTAACTAACAGCAGGAATGGTCAGAAACATGGCAGCTAGGGTTCAAAGCCAAGAAGTGCAAGGTAATGCACTTCAGAGCAAAGAAATAGGGGAGGGACTTTCAGATGGGGGGGTACAGTAGGGTAGCACCAGGGAGGAAAAGGACCTAAGGGTAGTTATAACGGGGAGCATGAACAACTCTGCTCAGTGTAGGAAGGTGGCAGTGAAGGCCAACAAGATGCTGGGGTGCAAGGTGAGGGGAATCTCCTCCAGAAGAAGGGAGGTAATCCTCCCCCTGTACAGGTCACTGGTTCGGCCACACCTGAGGTGCTGTGTTCAATTCTAGTGCCCGTACCAGATGAAGGATGCCAGATTGTTGGAGGGGGTGCAGCGTAGAGTGAAAAAGATGATCCAGTGATTGGAGGGCAAGCCCTATGAGGAAAGGCTGAGTGAGACAGATATGTATTCCTTGGAGGAGAGGAGAGATGGGGGGACATGATCGAGACCTTTAAGTACTTGAAAGGGATAAACAAGACTTGAACAGAGGGGATCTTCCAATTAAGAAGAGGAAGGGACACAAGAGGGCACAGTCTCAAACTGGAGGGGGAAGATTAAGAAGGGGGGTAAGGAGACAGTTTTTCACAGAAAGGGTGGTGGGCAAGTGGAACACTCTACCACTGGAGGTGGTGACCTGTAATATGGTGGGCAATTTCAAGAGGGTATGGGACAGGGTGAGGGGGAGGGTAAATCTAAGGAGGGGAGCAGTGGGAGGAGCAGCTGTGAGATGAGGGGATAGCTGCACAATCGAGCAGACTCGGCAGACCCTGAGACCTATTTCTGATGGCATTGTCGTAAGCTGTGACAAGGTGTCCTATCCCCAAAGAAAAACATAATCAATCATTCCTGGGCTTGGCAGGTAACTATCGAAGGCTCATCCCTCATTTTGCCATAGTAGCTACCTCACTGACAAATTTAACAAAGAAATGGTATTCTAATAAAGTCAAGTGGAACCCAGCCTGTGAAGAAGCTTTCAAGTCAATTAAGGTTCCTCTTTGTTCCTCTCTCATTTTAAAATGCCCAGATTGTACCGTCCAATTTGAGGTACACACAGAGAGATACCCCTGAAACTGGTATTAGGGCTATACTCAACCAGACAATACAGAGAGAAAACATCCAGTTATAGATATATATATATATATATATATATATATATACAGTATATATATTATAGGGTCACGGTCATGCCCGGATAGTTAGGGTTGAGTAGCCAGTTTAATGTTAAACCTCAAATTGTGCACGTTAATAACTTTGCAATCATTTAATGGATTAGCACAAAACTTTAGAATGCTTGGTCTTCTATGGTAGATATCTTGATCTGCCAAGTTGTATTTTGGTCAGACTTACGGTTTCTGTGCAGTGAAGCACTGAAAAATGCATAGTTTGCCACTTTTGACATGTTTTGTGCCCATTGTGCTGTAACCACACCATTTAGTTTTTTGGCTTGAAATTTTCAGGGTAAAAAGACATTGGGTCAAAGAACAATCCAGCATTAGTTTGGGAAAAAATATTAATCTGTTACAGTTATTTAATTTTTGAGTGTTGGGTTCTGAGCATGTTCAGTTCACTCCAAGATTTTTATGTATTTCTTGTGTAAGGGGATTGGGCTCATGGTCAAGGATTCTGTCAGCTCACAAATGTGGTTAAAATATCCCCATCCATCAGGAAAAAAATTCCCTTTTGCGAGCTGCCATCTTGTTTTCATTTTTCCCCCAGACAAAATGTCGTATCTTCCTCCACTGGTGACTTCTTGTTGCAATAAGGCATAGGTTTTGTTCAGGGTGACACCCTCTACAAACCGATATCTTTGGTTTGCTTCATTTTGGCCAAACAAATGGCCATTTCAAATTCTGAAATTCTTTGTTTGCAACTTGCTTTCGATCCCCTTTTTTGAACTGACAAAATCCTAGTCCATGAGCCGACCTCCTTTCATGAGGTAGCAAACTTCTTAACAATCACTTAGGGACCAGATGACCCTTCTCACAGATGAGGATTAGAATCATAAAAACATAGACTTTGGTGGCAGATAAGGACCTCTTGGCCCACCTCGTCTGCCCATTTCCCTACCTATTGGATAAGCTGCAGGTCCTAGCTAACCAACAGCCTACTTCTTCCTACCCCCACCAGAATTGCCTTATGTATGTCCCATGCATTCTTGAATTCCCTCTGCTGTTTTTGACTCCACTACCTCCTCAGGAAGGCTGCTCTATGTATCCGCAACCTTCTCCATGAAAAAAATACTTCCTCACATTGCTCCTGAGCCGTCCCCCCCATCTTCAAATTGTGTCCCCTTTTTCTTGCACATCTCTTTTTCTGAAAGATGCTACACTCTTGGACTTTGTTGATTCCCTTGAGGTACTTGAAAGTTTCTATCATGCCCCCCCCTCCTTTTGCCAAGGGTATACATACTGTATTAAACTGCTTTAGTCCCTCTCCATATGGCTTCTGTTGCAGACCCTGCTTCCTATCTATATCCTTGCAGAGATGGGGTCTCCAGAACTGCATGCAGTACTCCAGATGTGCTCTCACCAACTGTCTGTACAGAGGGATAACAACTTCCTGTTTTCTACTGATGATGCCTTTCCTTGACATCCCAGTTTACCCCCAGCCATCCTTACTGCCTTCTCACATTGCTTGCTTAACTTTAAGTCATCTGATATGACTACCCCCCAGGTTCCTTTCCATTTTTGTTCTTGTTAATACCTCCCCATCCATTGTGTACTCTTCCCCTGGGTTTTTGTTTCCCAGGTGCATTATTTTGCACTTCCTTGCATTGAATCTAAGATGCCATACTTTTGACCATTACTCCAACATTGCCAAGCCCCTTCTAATCCTTTCCACCCCCCTTGTGTATCAATCTTGTTGCAGATCATTGTGTCATCTGCAAAGAGGCATACTTTTCCTTCCAGTCCTGCAATAACACTTATAAAGACATTAAAAAGGACCGGACCCAGTACTGAACACTGCGGTACTCCGCTAGTAACCCCTCTTTCTTCAGAGTGGACTCCATTTACTATTACTTTCTGTGTCCTGTTGTCCAACCAATTTGTTACCCAGACTACCACCCTGGGACCCACTCCTAGGCTGGCAAATCTGTTTATTAATCTCTTGTGTGAGACTGTGTCAAATGCCTTCTAAAGCCTAAGTAGGCCATGCCCACAGCCCCTCCTTGGTCTACTACTTTGGTCACCCAGTCAAAGAAATCTATTAGATTTATCTGACATGACCTTTCTGCTGTGAATCCATGCTGCCTTGGGTCCTGTGCCCTGCTGGCCTCTAGGTACTCAACAATTCTTTCTTTCAGAAGTGATTCCATCATTTTCCCTACCACTGAGGTCAAGCTAACAGGTCTGTAGTTTCCTACCTCTGCTTTGCTCCCACGTTTGTGAAGGGGAATTACATCCACCATCCTCCAGTCCTTAGGTACCACATCATCCTCCCATGGATTGTTAAAAAGAGTAGTCAGTGGTGTCACTGGTTCTCCCCTTAGTTCTTTTAGAATTCTTGGGTGAATGCTGTCAGGCTCCATTGCTTTGTCCACCTTCAGTTTTAGGAGTTCTTTCAGAACCCTTTCTTCTGTGAAAGGACTGGTATCAACCTCTCTATCCAAAGTGCTTCTATTCTTTGATTTAGGTACCTCCCCCTCCTCTTCTTTTGTGAATACTGAGCAGAAGTATTTGTTCGGTATCCCTGCTTTTTCCCTGTTCCTTTCTGCTAACCCACCCTCCCGTTTATTAAGTCTCACTATCCCTCCCTTGATCTTTCTTCACTTCCTAATTTATCTATAAATTGTTTTATCGCCTTTATAGCTGAGTTGGCTATATTTTCCTCAGTTTGGGCCTTTTCTAGTCTGACTACCTTCCCCGCTTCCTTCTGCTTTAATTGGTACAGTTCTCTGTCTTGCTCCTTCTGTGTTTCCTTATACTTCCTGAATGCTATCCTTTTCTGCCTAACCTTCCCCACCACCTCTTTTGAGAACCATATTTTTTTTCTTTCTTTCATTTTGATTTGTTTATTTGCTTCACACAAAGGCTTGTTGCCTCTGTGATGGCAGTTTTGATGTTTCCCCATTGTTCCTCCACCCCTCCTTCTTGCCTGTTTGCTAGTGCTTTTGTGAGGCAGTCTCCCATTTTGACAGAGTCAGCCATCCTAAAATCCAATACCCTCACTTTTGTACGGCTTGATTCTGCGGCTGTGTTTATCATGAACCACACTGTTTGGTGGTCACTTGTTCCTGGATGGCTACCCACTTCTAGATGTGAGATCCTCTCTCCATCCCCATTTGAGAGCACCAGGTCTAAGATTGCTCCCTTCCTAGTGGGTTCCAACACCAGCTGTCTGAGGAATGCCCCCTGTAGAGCACTGAGAATTACCCTGCCTGAGATTGACTCACAGTCTAGGAATTTGCAGCCTCATGAAAGTGGATCGGCTCACGGACTGGAATTTTGTCAGCTCATGAAAGGGGGAATGGGTTTTTAAATCCCTCTTTATGAGCTGACAAAATCCCAATCCGAGAACAGACAAAATCCCCATCTGTGGGCAATCCCCTTTCATGAGGTAGCAAAACCCCTGACCGTCACTTAGGACCAGATGGCCAAAATCTGATGGTTAAGGATTTCTCATGGTCAGTGACTTTGACAGCTCATGAACAGGGATTGGCCTTGCGAACAGGGATTTTGCTACCTCACTAACTAGGCTTTTAAAAACTTTGCAACTGCACTGTAAATAAATGGTTTGGTCTTTTGACTTGAAATTTGCAGAGTATTAAAGGGATGCCCTAGAGATGTGAATTGTACTACTTAGGGTGTTGGAAAGTTAATTGATTCCATAGACATCCCATCACAAAGTTGAGATTTTTCCCATAGGATAACATTGCGGCACCCATAGCGACTTTCGGTGCCTGTGTCTTGAAAATGAAGCCAGGTACAGATTTTTCGCTACCTACTGCTTAGTTCAACTTTAGGTGAACTAAGCTGTAGAAACAAGTTTGGAAATCACAGATTACACTAGAAGTGAAATTTTTTCCCTACTTTCTACTGTTACAGAGATATTGGCGAAAACATGTTCCAAAGGTGCCCTTTGAGCACTTTTCAGTGCCCATAGCTTGTAAATGATGCAAGATGTTGATTTTGTTGACTTATCCCTCTTAGAGGTCTCACTGTTGTGATTTCAATGACACTTGCATTTTTTTCATAGATGCTATGGTTGCTGAGATATTGGCAAATTAGTGTTACAAGTGTTCCTTACCCTGTATGGGCTGCTGTATAGCTCCATACTGATGTGTAAGAGAGAATGCAGGGCTTGGAGGGTCCACACTCTCACAGATGCATATCATTATGCTTTGGGCCCTGCGCTTCCACCAACACATACCATTTACTAGTTGTATTACACTTTTCAAAAACTAAAGAAATTCATTGCAAAAACTTTGTTACTGCATCAGTTAGGGTTAAAGTGACAAAAATGGGGAAATGAGATGTTAGGGTTGAACCCCTAACCCCACCACCCCATCACCCCATCCTCCACAGACCGACTGATGCTGGGGTGTGCAGTGGGATCATGTGGCCTAACCCTAACCCCATTATCCTTTACTGTACCATGTCAAACTGTTTACACATGGAATGGGGTGAAAGTTGGACTCAACAACCCCATGGCACACTCCAGTGTCTGCCAGTCTCTGGATGATGGGGGGGTGGGAGTTAGGGGCTCCACCCTAACATCCCATTTCCCCACTTTTGTCACTTTAGCCCTAACTGATGCACTAATGAAGTTTTTTGCAATGAATATACTGTGTGTGTGTGTGTGTGTGTATATATATATATATATATATATATATATATAATAGTGGCATGGTAGTGCCACTATATTTAGGGTTGAGTACCCCATTTAAGGTTAAAGTGTGAAATTGTGCATCTTAATAACTTTACCACCATATGATGGATTTGCCTGAAATTTGGCTGGAACAGAGCAGAACCATAGATATCTGGATCTGACAAGTTTTGTAATGGTCGGATATACGGTTATGGAGTAATAAAGCAACATTCTGTAGCACATTTATGCTTTTCTGCGCATTCTCGTGCCTACAGGTCACACAGTTTATGCGACTGGTCCAAAATCTTCAGGGCACATGTGACTGGGGTCCCCGATGTGCCTTCCAAAGATTTCGTGAAAAAATATTAAACCATTCAAAAGTTATTAAAAAAACAAGTTTCCCATTATAGTCAATGGGGAAAAGTTAACAAAAAGTTCAACAGCGTTCACACTGGTGGGGGTTTCTAATGCTAACATGGGGATTGGGCACCCTGATATCAGCACATTATTAAAGCAAGGGTCTGCTAGGGTGGTCATCCAACAACGGGGGTGGGTATCTCGGTGTTGGAATGTATAAATTAAATAGAAAACTCAGCAGGGGATGACAATCAGAGGTTGGGGGGGCACTAGACAGCAGGGAATGGGGACAGTGATCTAGGAGTGAGGGGTTCCACTAGACACCAGGAAAAATGTGCGGCTGCAGGCTCCTTTCCCTAAGCTGGGCACCCGGGAGTTCAGGTGTCCAGAAAAAGTACTTCTGGCCATCATTTTAAAAAGCAGAGGTCAGAATCTAGCTAAATGAGGCCTATTTAGCTAAATTCTGATGTTTGTTTTTCAAAATGACGAACTTGGTGTGTATTTCCTAGGTGTTTTAGTTTATGGAAAAAAAAACAAGATGGCAGCTTGTGAATGAGGAATTTTTGCTCACCAAAATGGATTTTGTGTTCTCGCAAAAAAGGAATGCTCTCATGAGACTCGATCCTCTTTCATGAGATCAAATCTTTTGTCGCAGAAAAAAACAGCTATGCTAAAAATTGGAATGTTCATAAACACCCCATTAGGATGTAATAGGAGCTAAAACACTTAAAAACTTTGCATCAAATTAATATTACTACACCAAATTTTCACTGTCTGTTCTACTACCAAAGTTCTTTCTATCCTACAAAAATCATGCATAAATTACACACTACAAGGTGATGAGGAAAAAACTGAAAAAAGGTGAATTTTAACTTTTTTCACTGTCTGATTTTCAGAATACGCACATCCGACCTGAACAAAACATCCCACATCAAGAGATCTACCCACATGACAGAGCATACAACATTTTGTGCAGATTTATTGAACAGCTGAAAAGTTATTAAAATGCAAAATTTGAGATTTAACATTAAATATGCTACTGAACCCTAACTATAGAGGCATGACTGTGCCTCTGTAACATGTGTGTATATATACATACATGTATATTATAGGGGTGCAGTTGCACCCCTGTATTTAGGGTTGAGTAGGCACTTTAATGTTAAACCTCAAATTTTGCTCGTTAATAACTTTGCAAGAGTTCAATGGATTTGCACAAAATTTGGAATGCACAGTCTGGTATGGTAGATCTCTTGATTTACTAAATTGCGTTTCAGTCAGACATTTGGTTTTTGCACAGCAAAGCACCAAAAATGCACTTTTTGTCACTTTTGTGCATTTTTTGTCTGTGGCGTTGTGCGGACACCATGCGGGCTATTGGTCTGAAAACTTGGGACGTAGAAAGAGCAAGGGCCAAGGAATATGCCATCATTTGTTTGGGGACAAAATATTAATCTGTTCAAAAGCTACTACAATTTGAAATTCTCATTATATCTTATCAGAAAATTTATATGTATTTTTTGCAATGTTAATAAGAAAGACCAGATGGCCCTAAAAAACATCAGAGGGCCCAAATTAGAATGACCATATCTCAATCACAGTTTGGTCTTTTTACTTGAAATTTACAGGGTGTTGAGGGGATGCCATAGAGATGTGAACTATTCTGTTTAGGGGTTGGGGAATTAATTGGTTGCAGAGATATTCAATGACATAATTGACATTTTTCCCATAGGATTACATTGCTGTCTGTGTCATGACTTTTGATGCCATTATCTCGGAAATAAAGCAAGATACAGACTTTTCGCTACAGGTAGCTTAGGTCACCATTAGGTGACCTAGCCTGAAAAGAAACTTGAAATCATAGAGTAAGCCTGTAGTGGAATTTTTTTGTACATTGCACGGTTCATGAGATATTGTGAAATTACTGTCACAAAGGTTCAAAGGATGCCTCTCCAGTGTTTTTTCAGTGCCCATATCTCAGAAATGATGTGAGATATGGGTTCAGTCAGTAATTGTAGTATGATCTACTCACTGTCATGGTTACAATGACATTTGAATTGTTTTCGTAGCTGTTACAGTTTCCAAGACATGGATAAATTACTGTTACAAGCATTCGGTCGCCAATAGGAATGCTGCATGGCTCTGTAGCTATGCATAAGTGGCAGCACAGGCCCAGAAGGCCCATGCTCCCTCAGATGCATACTGTTATGCAGAAGTGGGCAAGTTGGTGGGAGCACGGGGCCCTCTCCCACCAGTACATGCTTTTTAGTGGCTATTATTATAGGGGCGCGGTTGCGGACCCTATATTTATAGTTGAGTAAGCACTTTAATGTTAAACCTAAAATTTTGTGCATTAATAACTTTGCAACAGTTCAAAGGATTTGCATGAAATTTGGAATGCACAGTCTGGTGTGGTAGATCTGTTGATTTACTGTACTAAATTGTGTTTCATTCAGACATACGTTTTTTGCCCAGTGAATCACCAAAAAATGCACTTTTCGCCACTTTTGCACATTTTTTGTCTGTGGCGCTGTCTGGACATCGTGTGGGTTATGGGTCTGAAACTTGGGACATAAAAAGAGCGTGGACCAAGGAACATGCTATCATTTGTTTGGTGAAGAAATATTAATCTGTTCAAAAGCTAATACAATTTGAAATTCCCATTATATCTTATGGGAAAATGTATATGTATTTTTTGCAATGTTAATGAGAACGACCAGATGGCCCTATGAAAGACCAGATGGCCCATATTGGGATGACCATATCTCAATCACAGTTTGGTCTTTTTACTTGCAATGTGCAGGGTGTTGAGGGGATGTCATAAAAATGTGAACTATGCTGTTTAGGAGCTGGGGAATTAATTTTGGTTGAATAGATATTCAATGACTTAATTGACATTTTTCCCATAGGATTACATCGCAGTCTGTGTCATGACTTTTGGTGCCATTATCTCAGAAACAAAGTGAGATACAGATTTTTCGCTATAGGTGGCATAGGTCACCATTAGGTGACCTAGCCACTGGAAAAAGACTTGAAATTATAGAGTAAGCCTACAGTGGAATTTTTTTCATATGTTACACAGTTCATGAGATATTGTGAAATTACTGTCACAAGGGTTCAAAGAGTGCCTATCCAGTGCTTTTAAGTGCCCATATCTTGGAAATGATGTGAGCTATGGGTACAGTCTTTCAGTGTTGCATGAAGTACTCACTGTCACGATTACAATAATGCTAGAATTTGTTTCTAGCTCTTACGGTTCCCAAGATATGTGCAAATTACTGTCACAAGGGTTTGGTGCCCTATAGTACTGCTGCATGGCTCTGTAGCTTTGCATAAGTGGGAGCGTGGGCCCAGATGCATATTGTTATGCAAAAACTGGCAACTTGGTGGGAGCTGGACTCCGCACTCCCACCAATACGTGTTTTTTGCTACTTATATTACACTTTTTCAAAAAGTAAGGAAATTCTATGCAAAAAAACTGCATTAATGCTTCATTTAGGGTTAAAGCAAAAAATGTCAGCAAATAAGACATTAGGGTTGAACCCCTAATCCCCCCTCACACACACCACCCCGATCCTCCACAGTCTGACAGACATTGGGGTGTGTCATTGGGGTCATGAGGGTCATGATCAAAGAATCTCTGATAGCGAGGAATTCTTTGATCGTGATGGCCGCCATCTTGATTTCAGTTTGCGGTTGGAAAAATTAGAATATCTCGGCTCAGGAGTGACTCCTGAAGTAAAACTTGGATGGGTTTTGCTAAGGGGGCTTCGCTCTATTGAGCCATGGCTGTGGTTTCATGTAATTTGGTCCAGAAATAGAGTTTTCAAGTTTTAAATTCTTTGATCATGGCTCACTAACGATCTTTGATTGTGAGCCTGCAAATTCTTTGATCGCAAGATTCTTTGACAGCAATCTTTGATCGCGAGGGTGTGACTAGATGGTCAGATAAGAAAATCAAATTTCTCAGCCCAGGGGTGGCTTATTAATGCAAATGAGGATGAGTTTTGCTCAGGGAGCTTTGTTCTATTGAGTCATGGCTGTGGTTTCATGAGATTGACAGATTACAGGGTGTGTCATTGGGGTTGTGAGGCCTAAATGTCACCCCATTCTTCTTTCCTGGGGCTTGTGAATATGATTACACATGGAATGGGGTGACATTTAGGCCTGACAACTCCATTGACACACCCCATCATCTGTCAATCTTGGGAGAATGGGGGGCACATGGGGGGAGGGGGCAACCCTAAAGGTCTCATTTCCTGACTTTTTGTGTTTTAACCCTAAATGATGCATTAACAAAGTTTTTTGCATACAATATATATATATATATATATATATATATATATATATTCATGGCAAAAATCTCAGTTTAATGCATCAGTTAGAGACATTCCAGTGACAAAAGTGAGGAAATTCGGTGTTAGGGTTGAAAGCCCTTGCAGCTTCCCCAGCCTGGCCCCAACCGACATCGGGTGTGCATTGGGGTCATCAGCCCCAACCCTCACCCAATCACATGTGTAAACAAGCTGAGGTATAGGAGAATGGGGTGAGAGTTAGGACCGAATGAACCCAACGCACATCCCGATGCCGGTTGGGGGGGCGGGCTGAGGGGGGTGCAAGGGGGGCTTTCAATCCTAACTCCAAATTTCCTCACTTTTGTTGCTGTGGAACAACCCGAACTGATGCATTAAACAGAGATTTTTGCCATGAATTTCCCTTCTTTTTGAGAATGAGGACTATAAATAGTGAATGGAATGTGGTGGTGGGAGCGCGGGCCCCTCGGGCCCTGTGCTCCCACCACGTGATTTTTTGTGACATAGTAACAGTAATTGCAATGGAAATGTAAGCGCTAATGGTTACACACATGGTGATGCAAATGTAAATGGTAAAGCAAACGTTAATAGAAACGCAAGCACAAAGTGATGCCAAAGCAAACAGTGATGCAAACGGAGATACAAGCATATACAGAATTGCAACTGGTAATGCGCACAGTCATGGTACTACTATCGGAAACACAAATGGTAACTGTAACAGCAACAATAATGCCAAAGGAAACAGAAATGCAAGCGCATACAGAAACGCAAACCGTAATGTGCACGGTCATGGTACCACAATTGCAAACACAAATGGTAATGGTAACAGCTACAATAATGCCAACGGAAGCAGAAACAAAAATGCAAATGCAAGTGAGTCTGGGAACGCAAACTGTAACACGCACGGTCACAATACCGCAATTGGAAATGCAAATGGTAATGGTAACAGCAAAAATAACACCAAAAGAAACAGAAACACGAAAGCAAGCGCGTACGGAAATGCAAACCGTAATGTGCAAGATCATGGTACCGCAATTTTAAATGCAAATGGTATCGGTAACAGCAACTATGACGCCAAACGAAAGACAAATGGAAACGCAAATGCAAATGGAAGGGCGGCTGCAAACACAAATGAAAATGCCCACGGTGATGCAAATGTAAACACAAAGACAAACAGAAGTGGAAACGCAAATGGTAACAGTAACGCAAACACAAGCACAAACGAAAACACAAAGGGTAATGCACATGGAGGTGTACACGGGAACGGTAACGCAAACAGGTACGGAAATGCAAGCGGGAACAGTACGGGTAAGAGTAATGGAAGTGCACACGCTGGATTTCCCCAACAGCTGCATACAGAAACACAGTGACTACAAAGAATGTATACATAATAATGGTCCTTGGACCAGAAAATGAGCTCTTGGAATACTAAATTGCTTATATCTCAGGAACCGTACAATGTAGAAAAAAAATTTAAATTTCATATGAATTATGACTTTCCTGGCTAGTTTTGTACTTAGCTCCCTAGTGGGCAGCTAAGCATTTTTCTGACAAAAAGTCAATATCTCGCACCATTTCCCAGATACAGGCCCCGAAAGGCACGGTGGATGTAGTAATGTTATCCAATGGGAAAAAATGTGAACTTCGGAGTGCTGTAACTTTGTCGCCCTGTAATATTTTTTCACCAAACCACCAAAAGGCACATCTGGGGGATGTTGGCTCTCTTCTCTCCACATTTCTGCCCAAAAGACCAAACCGTTATTTTGCAGCAGGGTAGCAAACAATTCCTGTCATTTTGGCCATAGTATTGCAAAGTAGTGTCGTGATTTGCAACACTTTCGCTAAAAAAATCACGAATGTGTCACAGGTGCAACACTACTTTGCGACACTACTTTTCCCAAAAATTTGAAAAACATATTTCCAGGGTGTTTAATTCCAAAATAAAGACATGCCTAGCATCCTCAAGGCTCGACTAGGTAAACACAAAAATAATTGTGTCCCTAGATGGTCCCAATTTTAAATGCCAAGCATTTCTGTGATCAGTAACTGAAAATAAAATGGCTGACTCATGACACTATGGGGGTCATTTGTGACAGTAAAAACTGCATTTGCGACACTGTCAAACTTTTTGTTAACTTTTCCCATTGACTATAATGGGAAACTTGTTTTTTGAATAACTTTTGAACAGTTCAATATTTGTTCACAAAATTTTCAAAAGGAACATTGGGCACCACTGCCGCACATTTCCTGAAGTTTTCGGACTGGTCGCGCAAATCGTATGCCCTGTAGGCGCGAGCAAAGAATGCACAAAAAAAGGTAAATGGTCCTGGAATGTTGCTTAATAACTCCACAGCTGTATATTTGACCGGTACAAAAGTTGGCAGATCCCAAGATCTATGATTATGCCATGTGGCTGCCAAATTTCAGGCAAATCCGTTGAACGGTGGCAAAGTTATTAAGGTGCAAAGTTTTACCATTTAACATGAAATGGGGTACTCAGCCCTAACTATGGTAGAACTACCGTGCTACCATAAAATAAATATGTGTGTATATATATATATATATATATATTTTTTAGGGGTGTGGTCACACCCATATAGTTAGGGTTGAGTAGGCACGTTAATGTTAAACCTCAATTTTTGCATGTTAATGACTTTGCAACCGTTCAACCGATTTGCATGAAATTTGGCATACATGGTCTGGTATGGTAGATCTATTGATTTACCAAGTTGCGTTTTGGTTGGATTTATGGTTTCTGTGCAGCAAAGTTGTAAAAAACATGTTTGTCGCCAGTTTTGACACGTTTTTTGATGATGGCTGTGTGACCACACCGTATGGTCATTTGGTCTGAAATCAGGAACATAGAAAGAGACTGGGTCAAGGAACAACCCAGCATTGGTGTGGTAAAAAAATATTAATCCATTTCAAATGTTATTACATTTTGAAATTTCGGGTTCTGAGCATCCTCAGTTAAGTCCAAGATTTATATGATTATTTTTCAGACAAAGAATTGGCTCACAGACAAGAATTTTGTAGCTGGTGGGCTAGGATGATTGTTTGCCAGAAAAATCCTTGTCCGTGAGATGCCATTTTGTTTTTTAATTTTGTGGCCAAAAAAATGTTGCTTTCTCTACAAGAGACTTTTGGAGCAAATGAGGCATGGGTTTTGTTCAGGGTGACCCCCTCTATTTAGCCATGCCTTTGGTTTGGCTCATTTTGGTCATTAAATAGCTTTTTAAAAGTTAAAAATTCTTTGACTGTCACTCACTAAGAATCCTAGTCTGTGAGCCGTCAAAATCCTAGTCCACAAGATTGCGGTCCAGGATTTTGCTCCCTCACAGACTAGGATTTAAAAAATGTTGCCATTGCACAGCTACTGAACAGCTTGGTCTTTTTACATGCAATTTTCAGGGTATTGAGGAGATAGCCTGCAGGTGTGAACTATGTGATTTAGGAGTTGGAGAATTAAGTGGTTCCACAGATATGATATCACAAAGTTTGGCTGTTCCCCATAGAATGACATTGTGCACCCATTGCGCTTTTCGGTGCCCATAGCTTGTAAATGATGCAAGATATGGATTTGGTCAATGAATGCTGCGTGAAGTGTTGGTTGTCATAATGACAATGACACTTGAATTTTTTTTGTAGCTGCTATGGTTCCCGTCATATCAGCAAATTAGTGTCACAAGGATTCCTTGCTGTACAGGGCTGCTTTATGGCTCTGTAGCTATGTGTAAGTGGGAGCACAGGGCCTGGAGGGCCCGTGCTCCCACACATGCCTATCATTATGTACAAAGGCCAGCCTGGTGGGAGTGTGTGACCAGAAGGGCCCCACACTCCCACCAACATGTTATTTACTAGTCATATTACACTTTCTCAAAAGGTAAGGGAATTCATGGCAAAAATCATTGTTTAATGCATCAGTTAGGGTTAAAGCAACACCAGTGGGAGACTGACTGCTAGCATCGAGGGAAAAAAACTGCGGTGCTGCCATCTATGTGTTTGCCTGCTTGGTGCTGCTTCACTTCCCCTCTCCTCCTGACTGTGACTGTCATGTCCTGTGACTCTTGCTGCCGCATTTGCCCTCCGATGATGCTTGTGGAGGAACTGCTGCTTTGCTTTCCAGCCTGGGAGTTGGGGGAGGGAGGCTGGGGTTTTATGGCATGGGATTAAGTGGTTCAGGGCTGTGGGCACCAGTGAGTGACTGTGGGGGTCAGATGGTTGGATCAGTTGGGGCGTCAGTCAGTCTGAGCCTACAGTGGAAGTTTGGAAGGCAGAACAGAAGACAGAGGAATATGGACTGCTGGAGGCTGCTGCAAGCAATGATGAGGTAGAACTGACTGGTGGTGCTGCAGTGCTGTGGCTGGGGGTGAATAGTGATTGGGGGGCAGTGAGTCAGCAACATCATCATGCTGCAGGAGCATTTACTCACAATGCTGTATGCACAAATTTGCAAAACAAGACACTGGCAAACAAGCAGAGAAGGTGGTGAAAGGGAATTCCAGTTTGCACAGGGCAGTTCTAAACTGGCAGGGGCCACACTCTATTGGCCATTTGATTTGGCACCAATCAGGGTCAGGGAGTGCCTGGGAAAAGAAGCCTGCTGCAATCTGTGAGGCATTCTCTTTACTGTTGTGTCTGGAGTGGGCCGGTGTCTGGATTGGCTCTACCTGTAGACTGTGACCAACACAATCAGCACAAAACTGCACAACTTGAGCTAACATAGCTCTTATAGTCTACAAAAGGCAAGGGTAGGTGATGTTTCTGTTTAATTATGTTTATTGGTGGTCTATTCTGCTTTGCTGTGTTGGTTGTGTCTGTACTGTCTACAGTCAGTGTCTCATTTAAAATGCTGTGCTGGCTAGTGTCTCTCCTGTGTCCCACCTGAGCCTGACTGTTGCCTGCTTTGGTAGGAGCAGGGATCTGCTGGCTGGGGGTATATGGTTAGTCTAGCATGCAACTCCAGTGTTTTGCTCTGTATTACCAAAGTTGAAGTAATTTCAATGGGCTTGCGCAACTGGATGAGATGTATGCTTGTGTGACTTCGGTACATTGTGGCTGTTCGCCTCACTATCCAAGGGGTATACCACCCTGTAGGGGTATGATGCAAGGAACCCTAGAGGAGGATTCCACCCCCCCATAGGTACCACAGGAATAATTTCTTTGGCTAAAGATAACTTAGGAAGAATCCCAAAAAGAATGCCCAAAAGGGTGTCGAGCATCGAAGATGCGAGAAATCAGAATATATTGAGACCGGAAATTAAGACATAGATGGGAAGGATAGGAGAAAAATAAGATATAAAGAGGACGATGAATGAAATGAAAGCAGACGAGATGCAGAAGGGCAGACTTACTAAAGAGAGAGGGAACAGCCCGGGCCACCATCTGACTCCATCCAACAGGGGAACTAAACTACGGAACCTAAGGAAACTCCAACCCTGTCAAATATTATGACCATTGGCAAGGAGGAGAGGAAAAACCCCCTTTGAGGAGGAAACCTCTGGGGATCCAAGGTCTAGGTCACCTTCCCTCCAGGCTGAAGGATGTTCTGATTAGTGATGGCTCAGCTACTGCAATTTAGAGTCGAGATCGAGTAAGAAGGAAAACATTCCAATTTAGAGGAAACTCTCACTCTGTCCTTCTAAATGGAAAACTTGAGGGTTACGAGCAATGTCTCTGCAACTAGATGCTCAAAAGCAAGAGAGGAAAGAGATGACTGCTAAGACACTCAGCTGGCCAATGAGAGCTTATGAAACAGACTAGGTGAACCAGAGGTGGTTCTGAAGGAGAATAGCATAGAGGGTGCCTCCGAACCCACTCGGGCAGCCAAAAGGGCTCTGATGATGAGAGCCCCACCCCTCACAGCTGGGTGGCATAAATTCTACATCCAGAGGTGTCGCCTAGATGAGGGATGACTGAAGGTCCACCCAGAGCAAAGACATTCTCACTATGGGCCAGGGACAAGGACCCTGCTCTGAGCTTTGCATGCTCTAGATGCAGACTTCGTGGGTGCAGAGCGATACCATCAGCTACAGGTTAGCCCCAAGCCAAGGAACAATGGATACGGAAGGCATGTCTCTGAATGGAGAGCAGTTTGATGAGGTAGCATAAGACCCAATAAGAAGTATGCTCAATTAATTGATGTGAATGAGTAGACCCTAAGATCTGACTGAGTGAAGGAGAACCAGACTCATGTCATGAGGAAGCTACCCATGATTGGTAACTATGGGAGTGTATGCCAACTGGGTCCATTGAGAGCCAAATTAGGAATGGATAGAACTGCATGAAGGTAGGAGCAAGAGCGACCAGGTAAAGCCGGCAGCTGATGGTGAGGTAGGTAGTACCAGGAGGACATCTGAATAGGTTTGATTAGAACAAGGGAATAGGGTCAGAGGAGGAGAAGACCAGTAGGCAGGGCGATATGCTGGAGGGAATATTAGGCGATGTGAATTAGTAGGGTATGGTGGTATAGCGGGATGGCAGGATAGGGAAGCCCCCAAAAGAAAGCAAAGGTTAGAGAAAGAAAGGAATGGAGGATGAAGGGAACGGGAGGAGGAGGGCGAGCACTCACCATGGGGAAGCACAGTCAGGGATGAAATTAAGAAAGTGCATCATGGTGTAACCAAGAGCAATGAGCAGCAAAGGCCAGGGAGAGCAGGGGCAGGGACAAATGGCAAATCCCAGAGGCAGGCTGCGGAGTGCGCCAGCCAGGCATACAGTCCAGTTGGATTGATAATCCTATGATGTGAAACAGGATGGGTGGCAAACAGGTTGGGTTGATGTTGAGGAAAGGAAGGGTAGGAGTACCAGGAAGAAAACGAGGTATAAGGGGAGGTAAGAGGAAATCAGACAAGAACTGACAGTAGGAGTCACAGTCCCTATATAGAGCAACTGCCCCTTTAAAAGGGAGCCGGGAACCGATAAGTGAGATCGGGATCCGAACCACAGGGCAATAACAGTAGATGTGGTCCAAACATCAAGACAGGCCATTGAAAATGAAGTCCTGGAACAGGTACGAGAGGCCAGGAGGTGAGAATCGACCAGGGGAGAACAGAAGTCGAAAGGAGTGAAGTAAATGCTGTCCCCCAGCTTACAGGAACTGCCAAGGAGCTCAACAGCACAGGGCACAGGAAGTCGCTGTGGAGAGAACTAAAGCAGAGGAGTGAGGCATCCTCCATAGCAGTAGGGATGAGCACAGTGGGCAAAAGGAACAAAGAGAGAAACATAGAAACATAGAATTTGACGGCAGATAAGGACCGCTTGGCCCACCCAGTCTGCCCATTTCCCTACCTACTGGATAAGCTGCAGATCCTAGTTAACCAGCAGCCTACTTCTTCCTACCCCCACCCCCCAGAACTGCCTTATGACTATCCCATGTATGCTTGAATTCCACCACTGATTTTGACCCCACAACCTCCTCCGGAAGGCCGTCCATGCATCCACACCCTCTCTGTAAAAATACTTCTTAAATTACCTCTGAGCCGCCCCCCTCTATCTTCAAATTGTGCCCTCTTGTTCTTGCACACCTCTTTTTTTTGAAGATGCTACCCTCTTGGACTTTGTTGATTCCCTTGAGGTACTTGAACGTTTCTATCATGTCCCCCCTCTCCCTTCTTTCCTCGAGGCTATACATATTAAGCTCCTTTAGTCTCTCTTCATATGTCTTCCTGCAGACCCTGCACCATTTTAGTTGCCCTCCTCTGGACAGCTTCCATCCTGTCTATGTCTTTATGGAGATTGGGTCTCCAGAACTGCACACAGTACTCCAGATGGGGTCTCACCAGCTGTCTGTACAGAGGGATAATAACTTCCTGTTTTCTACTGGTGATGCCTCTCCCTATGCATCCCAGTATCCCCCCAGCCCTCCTTGCTGCCCTCTCACATTGCTTGCCCGTCTTTAGGTCATCTGATATGAATACCCCCAGGTCCCTTTCCATTTTTGTTGTTGTTAGTATCTCACCCCCCATTGTGTACTCTTCCCCTGGGTTTTTGTTTCCCAGGTGCATTACCTTGCACTTCTTAGCATTGAATCTAAGCTGCCATACATTTGACCATTCCTCGCGAGAGCAAAGGAAGATGGATCGAGGGAGAAGGAGAAGCAGGGAATGTACGAGGGAAAGCTGGGCAGTAGCAACACCAGCACAACCTGGAAGAGGGAAGGTGACAAGGACAGGAGCAAGGAGAGAGAGAGAGAGAGAGAGAGAAAGAGAGAGAGAAAGGGAAATGAAACTATGAAAAAGGTACAGGGGAAATGGAGCAAGGAGGAGGTATGGGAGAAACAAGGAGCCACAGACAGCCACTGAGCAGGGAGATAGGAGAAGGAGCACAGGCAACAGAAGGGGGCCACATAGAGCCATGGTGGGGTGGTAGAACTGGCAAAGGGGGCTACTCAGCATACCGGACCAGGACGGGAACAGGATGCAGGTATGCAAGTGAGGAAAAATAAACACCGGACCGGAGGAGACATGCGGAACGGGGGTCAGATGGGAGGGAGGGAGAGAGAGCCGCAGGCCAGTGGCAGAGAGCAATAAGATGAACAGCAGGAAAATGGAACTGAGCCAGTGGTCTGAGGTGCTGCTAAAATGCAGTAAACAAAGAACAGACAAGAGAACAGGAGAAGAGGTATGAGGAACAGCGCCTCCGGCCGCAACGAAGAAAATGAATGAGGACTGCCCCGGGGGATGACCTTTTAAGGCTGGTTGGGGGAGTGGTTTGTTGCTTTGCCCACTGAACTCCAGCCAGCCACCAGACATCATTAAAAAAAAAATCAAACCCTTACCCTGCAGGTGGGTCTGGGTGGATGGTTCAAAGGGGTCATTATGGAAAGGAAGAGGGGAAGGAGAAAGAGCTATAGATCAAGTTGGGTCTACAGACCATGGTGATAATGTAGGTAGGGAAAAATGGGCAGACTGGGTAAGTAAAGTGAAGCAGTCCTTATACTAAACATACTAAAATGCCAGCAGAATATGCCTAATGGTCTCTCGAGTCTGCTCGATTTTCATCACCCGCACTGAGGGCCGATTTTGGTGTTCCCCCTTCCCCTTGGGTTATACTGTCCCCAGTCCCAGATGTTCCACCTGCATTGGGCCTGATCAGATTTACCCTCCTCCTCCCCCTGTACCTGTCCCATCTCCTTTTAAACCCGTCCACAGTCTCCACCTCTACCAGCTCCCTGGGCAGTGCATTCCATGGCTCCACCACCCTTTCAGTGAAATAACATCTCCTCCTCTCCCCTCTGAGCCTGCCCCCTTTCAGCTTACACCCCTGACCTCTCATTGCCCCACCCTCCTTCCTTTGGAGCACACTGACTGGGCCTCCTTTATTGATTCCTTTCATGTACGTAAAGACCTCTATTATGTCCCCCCGTCCCTCCTCTCCTCCAGGGTGTACATGTCAAGCTCCTTGAGCCTCTCCTCATAGGTCCTCTCCCCCAGGCCCCAGATCATTTTGGTTGCCCTCCTTTGGACCCTCTCTAGGAGTGTAATGTCCCTCTTTAAATATGGTCTCCAAAACTGTACACAATGCTTGAGGTGTGGTCTAAAAGTTGTACAGTGGAAGTATCACTTCTGCCTTTCTGGAGGTAATACCCCTGGCGATGCATCCCAGCATCCTATTTGCCTTGCCGCTGCCCTCCTAGAGGTCTCTGAGTTGCTCATTTTGACATCTACCACTACCCCCAGGTCCCTCTCACCCTCTGTGACTTGAATCATGTCTCCTTCCAGGGTATCCCCCTGGCCTGGATTTTCATCACCCAGTCATAGAACTCAACAAGGTTTGCCTGGCACAATCTTCCCGTGACAAAGCCATGCTGTCTATCATCCAAGTACCCAGTTTGCTCCAGTATCCCCCCCCCAGCCTTTCCTTGACAATACCCTCCATCACCTTGCTGACCACTGATGTCAGGCTAATGGGCCTATAATTTCCCACCTCCTCTCTTGATCCCCCCTTGTGGATTGGCATGACATGGGCCACCCTCAAGTCTTGGGGCACCCACCCAGTCCTCAGAGAGATGTTGAAAAGCTCCACTAGAGGGACTGCCAGGACATCCGCCAGTTCCCCTCAGCACTCTGGGATGTATTTCATCTGACCTAGGTGCTTTCTCCGTCCGAAGAGACCTGAGGGCTTCCCTTACTCTCTCTACTGGGATTTCAGCCTCTACGTCCTCCCCCTTTTCACCCTGCACTGCTGGGCCCCCACCTGTCTGTGGTGGCCACTCCTTTTCCCCAGACCCATCAGGGCCCCTGGTCTCTACCTATCCCACCTCTTCCTCCGGTTTGCCCCCGCTCCCCTCGAAAGACATAGCCCCTCCATCATCCCTGGTAAAAACTGAGGCAAAGTACTCATTTAGTACTTCTGCCTGTTCCCTCGCCTCCTGTGCCCAACCATCCCCTATCCATAGCTTGCTGATCTGCCCCCTTACTTTCCTTTTTTCTCCTATGTATCTAAAGAACCCCTTGTCCCCCCTCCTGATCCCACTGGCCAAGGACTGCTCCTTTTTTTGCCTTAGCTGCTCTCACCACCCTGGTGACTCTCTTGGCTGTCAGTTTATATTCCTCCTGATCCCTTTCACTCCTTGAGCACTTGAAGCACCTATAGGCCACCTTCTTTTCCCTCACCACCTCCTGTACCTCCCGGGTCCACCAGCAGGGTTTTCTGGCCTTACTGAACTTATGACTTTCCCTTGCGCAGGATCTGGTAACCTCCTGTATTCCCTTCCTAATGATCCCCCACCTGCTGTCAGCATCCATATCTGGCCTTATCCTATCCAGACGATCTTTAAGGATCCTGCCCATCTACCTGAAGCCTGCACCCCTAAAGTCAGTTACTACCATCCTTGTTCAGCTTTCCTCCCACCCCAGGTCCATGAAGAACCAGACTGTGTCATAATCATTCCCTGCCAATGAGTCCCTCACCTCTAGGCCCCTAGTCTGATCACTGTCCGCCAGGACCACGTACAGTGTCCGGGCCTCCCTAGTTGGCTCACCCACCTGTTGTGTCAGAAACGCATCCTGGAAGACATCCAGCAGCCTCTGCTCTCTGGCCACTGGTGATGTCATAGTCCCCCAGTCTGTTCCTGGCATGATGAGGTCCCCCATTACCACTACCCTTCCCTGTCCCAATCTACAGTGTTCCTCGAGATTTGCCATCAAACTTTCTTCCAGAACCTCCGCCAGTGCTGGTGGTCTGTATACCACTCCGACCTTTACTCTCTTACCACCCTGCATCAGCAAGGTGACCCAAATAGCCTCCATGTTCCATCTGCCTCCTCTACCACTCCAATACCCATGCCATTTCTGACTAACAGTGCTACACCACCCCCTTCCCTCCCCCTATCTTTTCTGAACATAGTGTAGCTCTCCAGATTTAGGTCCCACTCATGCCCTTGAATGGCCCAGGTCTCAGTGACTGCTGCCACATCTACCTCCCCCTCAACTAGCCTCGCCTGGAACTCAGGCATTTTATTTCCTAAGCTCCTGGCATTTATCAGGACCACTCTCCACCCCTTTTCCCTACTCTCCTTTCTCCTCCTTGAGCTCCCATTTCTCAGCTCCTGCACCCTACCTGGTGATGATCTGCCATCAAATTTTATGTTTCTGTGTTAAAATGAATTAACAGCTGTGCAAAATAAAAAATAACAAGCATTTGTCACTGCCAAATGTTTATCACTTGCATTGCTGTTGTGCTGGTGGGTCATGCTAGCTTGTGCACATTTTTAGTGTATATTTAACCAAAACAGACCGAATGAGATGTAATCTGTGATATGTCATTTGCAATTGGGTTCTGATGTCTACTACATTTTCCAGGATAGTAGAGGTGAGATGCAATATCTCATTTTTTTATTTTATTTATTTTTATTTAGTTTTTGTTGACTGGGTGAGGCACACTAGCCATAGAGATGACTATTTGCAGGTAGCCTGTCATGTTGGCACCTGAAAGATGGTGCCATCTGAAATGGTGACGCGTTGTGGGCAAAATCGCAAATGGTGATCGGGGGTGAGGCGACGGATGTGGTGGGGTGGGCGACTGCTGTGACAGGATGTCACTATGTACCGCGTGCAGGGGGGCGAGCACGGTGAGCATGGGCTGGGGAGGAGGGATGTAGGTGGTGGAACTGCAGTCGGCTGCCAAGCTAGCCGTGGCATCTAGTTCTTGGTGAGGAGAGTACTGGGTTCGGGTCTTGGTCCAGGCACTACTACTTTTTTTTTTGTTGTGCCTGACCCGAAACTTCTTTTTGCTTTTGCCCCGGAGTTGAGAATCCTTTAGTAGGGAGTGCGGGGGCCAAAGCCTGTGGGGGCACAGCTCCCCCTACAGAAAGCAAAAAGTAGTAAGTCCCAGTGCCGTTCTTCCATGTGTTGAGGATGTCAGGGTGGCGAAAATGTTTTCGCCACCCTGATGTTGCGATAACGCGGCTCGCCATTCAGCAGTCACCATTATCACATAAAACCCTATTTGTAGGCACAACCTGGGAGATCACAAAGTAGAGAATATACAATACAGAGAGAGTACAAAAAATGAGGTAAATAATACAATTTCCCATGATGGCAGAGACAAATAACATAATAGGAAATACAGTCTTGACCTAGTTAAACAATGTAATTCTTAGAAAATGCAGGCACATAAAACACTGGAGAGTAGCACTGAGGGTATAATGTAAGGTAAAAACAAACAGTAGCATGAATGGGAGGGAACAAAGGGAACATTATCCAGCTAAGGAAAAATACAATGATAAGTGCACACAGTAATGAACAATAAGGAATGAGTGGCGGTCTGGTGGAGTACGTAGTAAGGGAACCAAACAGTGGCAGAGACACACAGTGGTTTAGTACCAGGTAAGTGCAAGCAAAGAAAATGAGCAGAAGGATAAAAGGGAGAGGAACTATTCGAGTAAAGTCAAAATCAACGGAAAGTTTAAGGTAGGAGGACATGTAGAGAAGCAAAATTAGAACGGGTTAGGTAATCTAGGTAAGGATAGGGCAGTAGTAAGTGGACTAGATAGATGAGGACCATGTAGGATCAAAGCACAAGCAAGGGACAGATTTGGTTAGGAAATGTTGCAGCTCCTTTTTAAATATAGCATGAGTCGGCGAGTGACAGATGGCAAGGGAAAGAGAGTTCCAGTGCTTCGAGGCAGCGTGGGAGAAAGCACAGGTACCCTTTCAGGTTATACATTAGTGTTGTCCTGCTTGTATAATGTATTTATGTATTCTCTTTCAATGGTATGTTGATAGAAATAATGGTATTTTTCCATAGATATTTTACTTTTTGCTGGGTAACATAGTACTCGCGATCCAAGGCTGGCTGAGAGTGATGTTGTCCCCCCAACCTTTATGCCAAAATTACTCCTCTGTGTATATATATATATATATATATATCCTAAGTAGGACAATGCACAAAAGAGAACAAAAATATTCTACAATAGAGAAAGAATGCTTGGCAGTTAGATGGGCCATAGAAGCACTATGATTTTATTTATGGGGTGCCGAGCTCAAACTGACTACAGACCATAACCCCTTTTGCCGGATTCAATAAATGAAAGGTAAAAATTCACAAATTATGAGGTGGTATCTCGCATTACAGCCCTATCATTTTACTGTGCAACATATATCTGGTGCCCAGCACAAAAATAAAGATTTTTTAGTGTTTTTTTTTTAGTTTAGTTTTTTTTTTTTTGATCAGGAAAGGAGGACTGGGCAATTCTGCCTATTTTCATCCTCATCCCAGGGGAGAGGGGGAAGATACAGATGTAAACTGACATACAAAACAGAATTAAGCTGTTGGTGGTATTTTTAGTGGATGGGGGGATATTTGGTCATAACACCGGGGAAATTCCCCTGCTCTTTTGGTAGGGGGTGCTGTGTCCCACTCTGGGATGGAGGAATCCAGCAGTTGGCTGGTTGAGGTGGATGGTGATGGAGGCGCAGAGTCTGTGTTGCATGAGATGCCTGTGGGGGTGGGAACGGCTCAGAAGTACCTGAGTGGTGGCCAGCATATCATCCCACAGGCTCCTACAGAGTGTGTAGCTTCTGATCCTGAGGGTGTCAATGGAGCTTTGGAGTCTGAGGATGTACTTTTGCATCAGCAGCATGTGGCTGCTATGATGAAGCCCATTTATCGGGAGGATGATTCAGAGTAGGAGGATTTATTCATTTCTACTAATTCTGTTGTGTGTGATAGTTATTTGGAAGCACTTACCATGAGTTGCGATATCTCTGTGGATTCAGACATGAATGTTGGTATCCCAAGGATGGTAACTTCTCTGTGGCTATCGGAAGGACTTCGGTGCAGGTGGAAGTGATTTTAAAAGAAAAACGGAGGAAGGTGAGGCAACGTTTGGAGGAAGATGATGAAAACCGGATGGACAGCAGGTGAAAGGGAACAAGTTTGCCCAGGGAAGACTTGGAGTGTGAAATATCAAGGGAGGAACCAGGCACTAGTAGGTGTGAATGTGGGGGGAATGAGAAGGAGACTGGACTTATTGGCGCACCAGATTCATCTGATGCCCTTCAGTTTTCAGTGGCTGAAGCTGTGGTCTGAGCATTCGGGCTACAGGGAGATGTGCAGCATTAGGAGGACTGGTCACCAGAACAAGCACTACTTTCTGCTGAATGGATGCAAGTAGAGGGGGTAAATGGCGGCCAGACCCTTCTTGGAAGTTTTTTTCTTCGAATGAGATGGACTTGGGAGTGCAGACGATGGCCCTAGAAACATCTGAGGGTAATGTACAGTCTATTTCCAGTGAGTTTTAAAGAAATGATTATCTTGTCCCAGGGGATGGGGGTTGGGAGCAGAAGGATGGGGTTGAGGCTGGTTCGTGTGGGCCCCTATTATTATCCCGGGGAATATGCCTGCCCTGAAGCAGAGGGCAGAAGTGGCCTTGTTAAACTCTCAGACCAAGGAATTGGGTATTGTGGTATCGGGGAAAGTGGGGGGTAGCAAAGATTATGGTACCACTATCAGGACTGGGGATGCAGCGTCTGATGTGCAAGGGGTAAAGAGGGATGTACATTTAGCCCAGAACAAGGCTTCTAGTACAAGACTGTATTCAGCTGTGGTTAACAATACACCCTATACATCACAAAATGGTGGGCATGGATTGAGGCAGGGTGGTGGTACTTCTTCCCCCCCCACCCTGTAGGGATCCCCCTAGATCACCAAGATTTTCATTGTTCATTGATCTGGCTCCAAGACGCGATGCAGTGCATCTGAGGTATAAAGGGGATCTGGAATCATTCCTGGACAGGCTGGACGTGATGAGACAGCTGCTGAAAGATTCTATGAGGTTTATGGCTTCCGAAATATATGTTATTATTCACGTTTCAAGGGAGGATGCATTTGATATGAGTTTCAGTCGATGAAGTGTCTGGACCGCTTTTGGCTGAAATATAATCAACTAAAGTTTTCTTCTCTTTTAGTGCTCTTCTTGGCCATTCTCTTGACTAAACCTGTGATAAAATTCATTACAGTTATGTTTAGGAATGAAACTGTTCATGTGGGGGACATTACCCATTGGTTGAATCATTGGTGTGATGTGTTGGGGGCTCTGGAGGCAATTATTGATTCTGAGTTTCTATGGACTGGGGATTGGAGGTTCAAGGTAAAGCTCAGACACTCAGAAGTAGGTCTCTGACATATCCCTAACAGTTTCTTTTTGGGGAGCGACCATGGGGTTTGCTTCTACCCTGGGCAGTCGAAGGCTTGCTATCAGTGTGGGTCTCAAACCCACCTTTCTAATGTTTGTGATACAATCCGATGTAGTTTGTGTGGAGAGTGTGGTCACAGTCAATCTCAGTGTGCTAATCATGTTAGGTGCAACCTATGCAAAGACTATGAGCATATGTTTCCAATTGCCCATGGGCAGCAAGTAATAATAGCAGGACCATGAATCCAAATGATTTGATTAGAAAAGCTAAGCAATGTGACATAGCCCCTGCTTCTTCCCCACCAGCTACTCAGATTAATCCTGGGGTTTCCCCTGGGCATGAGGCCCAGGTGCATGACCCCCCAAGTCCTCAAACATCTGCTGGTGATATATCCCATTTGGAGGTTGATGTTTTAGGTGGTGGCTCATCTGCTGTTTTGGGTGTTCAGGATTTGTGTGGAACAAGGCCTGTGGATATTTTCATTGTGACAAGTGTGGAGCAGACATCTGACTTACAGGTGCCCGCCCCCCTTCCAGTGCTCCTGAATGTCCGGTGATCTCAGATCGGCAACAGAGCTTAAGAAGTCAGAAATTCATGGATTTTGAAACAGAAAGTACTGATCCTTTTGAAGTGCTGGGTTCTCATTCTGGTAATGAACAAGTTGGGGAGGGCAGTGGGGTCCCTACAGGGGCTGATATAATGTCGTAAAGTGTCTCTGGGGATGTTGACATGGAAACTGCCAGAGTGGGGGTAAAAAAGGAAAAAAAGAAGAAAAAAAATGTTTAGGATACTTTGTTTTTCCTATTTTAGCATTTTCTTACGGTTCTTGTTTCCTTAGCTTCAGTTAATAGTCACAGTATTCTCCAAGGGGTAAAGCGTGCTGCTGTATTTAACCAGAGATCTAGCATGCAAAGTTATTTTTGTACAGGAAACATGGTTTAATTCTGGGGATCTGGTTTCTAAACTCCAAAGAGAATGGGTTTGGGGACCTTCTTACTGGTCCTGAGGGTATGGATAGGGCAGATGGGATTGGGATTTTGTTTTCTGGATTTTATTTTAAGTTTCAGAAATTGGTGGATTTACATCCAGGTAGGGTTTTGATTTTGGATGGGTTATGGCATCATCATCAGCCTAGCCAATTTATAGTTGTGTATGGGCCTCAAATCAAGGCAGATAGGGTTCGACTTTTGAAAGATATTCAGCCATTTTTGGCTATTGCTAGAAATGTTTTTTTTTTGGGGGGGGGATTTTAACTGTTCCTTAGAAATACTAGACAGGAGGTAAATAGGGAAAAAAGTGTATTGTGATTCAGCTGCTCTAGCACAATGTATTGAGATGGCAGAATTAATTAATTGTTATAAGGTGGCACAACCTCCAGTTAAGTTTACTTTTGTTAAGGGTCTATTACAGGGTAAAATAGATTATGTTTCTGTATCTACTAGAATGCAGGTAGTTAAAATTTTGACAATACCCACTGAATTTTCGGATCATCTGATTGTTAAAACTGTTGTGTGCGCAGAGACAGGGGTTGTACAACCATCCAGTCATTGGAAATTGAATGTTTCATGTTTATAGGATGTTGCAGCTAGGATAGAGTTAGCTTCATTCTTTGTGGCTTGGGCCTCCGTGATGGGTCTGTATGAGAATTTGTTTTTTTGGTGGGCTGATACTAAGAGTGCATTAATCAAATGGGCACAGGATTATGGTAAATCTTGTGCACAAAATAAATTTATCAGGTATTTAAAATTGCGGGTCAGCTTTATAGATTATTGGAGGTATCTTACTTTGGAAATGAGGATTTAAGAGACCAAATATTGATAATTAAAACACAGATGTAGCAGGAACAATATGATAGATCAGCTTCCTTGCAATCTGTGTTATATTTGGGTATACAGAAAATTCCATTTTCTGATCCTTGCTCAGCTTGCAAGGAAAGAAAGAATAAATCTCATTTTTTGTCTATGCAGAATGATCGGGGGAGGGGGTTGGTGACTCATACTGAGGGGATACAGGATATTTATTTATTTAAAAGTTTTACCAGGAAGGCATACTGAGCGGTGCAATGCTCAATTCCAGATGCATCCTGGGGGGGGGGGAGTGGAGAACAAGCAATAAAATAACACAGGATATACAGAAGAGTTACAATACCGAGAACACACCAGGTACAATGACGTGTGCGGCAAGTGGAAGCATAAGCAACATATCCATAGGCAGAGGAAATTATAATACATAGAATGTCTTAGAATTGCCCAGTGGCTAAGTACAGCAGTGTAGGAAATTTAAATAAACATACATACACATAATCATTGTCGGGGAGAAGGTGGGACATTAGACCACCCTGCGGAGCTAGGAGCACGAGAAGGAGGAGGAGAAATGCATCTTGAGGAGAGAGTTGAGCTGCTGAGTGTTGGCAGAGTGTCTAATATCTACTGGCAGGGGAGTTCCATACTTTAGGCATACAATACTTGAAAGCATTTTGAAGACCTGTCTTCGTGATCTTATGGGTGGGGAACAGGTTTTAGAGGCAGATATGGATGCCTTCCTAGTGGGCGTGCCAGGTCAGGGGAGGTTTAGTACAGTCTTGGATGTAGGTGAAGATAAGGTGACAGTGCAGGGGGTTTTGGAAGTTATTCTGACACTTAAGGATGGGGTGATTCCAGGGGAGGATGGGATCCCATATGAATTGTATAAGCCTTTGCTCATATGTTGGCAGAATGTTTTATTATTTAGTTTTTGTTGATCGGGTAAGTGCACTAGACAAATCCTGCCTATTTTCAGCACGACCTGGGAGAGGGGGGGATACAGATGAAAGCCAACTGACCTTGAACCAGATTAAGCTCAGTTATACAATTATTTTTTTGAGACAAATTCCATTCCGGCCCAATTTGCCTTGGGATTAATGATGTTCGTACATAAGGTTGGGGATAGAACAGTATTGAGCAATTGGTAACCTTTGAGTATATTAAATGCTGATTTTAAAATTCTGGATTTATTCTTGTAGAAAAGACTTCAGGGAGTTGCCTCAGAGATCATTCATCTGGTGCAAACGTGTACAATACCTGGAAGGAATATTCAAGAAAATTTGTCCATAATAAGGGATGTGTATGAATTTAATAAAGATGTGGATTCGGGAGGGTGTATTTTGTCCTTAGATCAAAATAAGGATTTTGATTGTGTAAATCATGAATTTCTTTTCAAAACATTGCAGAGGTATGTTATTCCATTTATTTTATTAATTGGGTTCAGTTGCTATATGAAAATGCTGTTGTTACACCAGAAATTGCAGGTCGGAGGGAAGGTGCCAATTAGAGTAAGGGTGGGGATTAGGCAAGGGTGTCCCTTGAGCCCTATCTTATCTGTGTTTGCGATCGACGCCCTGATTCAGCGGATAGTGGGGAATACTAACCTGGTGTGTATTCAGGGAAAACAGAGTGGGGATACTATTAAAGTTACTGCATATGCAGATGATTTATGTGTTTTTCTATGAACTAGGAAGGATTTTTGGGTAGCTATGGGAGAAATTCGGGCATATTCTCATGTTTCAGGGGCTGTCCTTAATTTGGACAAAAGTGTAGGGTTGCAATTAGGGAGGAAAGGGATTGGGGTAGAGATTCTACAGGGTACTCAGTTCTGTACTGAGCCTATGAAACTTTTAGGAATTTATTATGGTCCTGGTGATATGGGGACATATAACTGGGAGAAGTCTATACAGGAGGGTGAAGGTAAAGTTGCCCAATGGAAGGGGTGGAAAATGTTCAAATGGAAATGGGTGTTTTTGATTAAGCAGTTTTTATTACTATGTTTTCTGTATGACTACCCTTTTTAGCAAATCATGGGAGGATGGTGTGGTACCGGAGGACTGGAGGAGGGTGGACATGATTCTCCTTTACAAAAGTGGAAGCAAGACAGAGGCAGGAAACTACAGACCTGTTAGTTTGACCTCAGTAGCAGGGAAAACGATAGACTCACTTAAAGGACAGAATTGTTGAGTTCCTAGAGGCCAGTGGGGCACAGGACCAAGGGAAGTTCATGTCAGATGAACCTATTAGATTTCTTTGACTAGGTGACCAATGTAGTAAACCAGGGAGTGGCTATGGACATGGCCTACCTAGACTTTAGCAAGGCATTTGACACAGTCCTACACAAATGATTACTATACAAGTTAGCCAGCCTTGGAGTTGGTCCCAAGGTGGCAGTCTGGGTTAAAAATTGGCTGGACAACAGAATACAGAGGGTAATAGTAAACAGAGTTCATTCTGAAGAAAGGGGGGTTACTAGCAGGGTACCACAGGGTTCAGTACTGGGACAAGTCCTCTTTAATGTTTTTATGTGACATTGCAAAGGGACTGGAAGGAAAAGTATGTCTCTTTGCAGACGGCACAAAGATCTGCAAAAGGGTTGATGCAGAAGGTGGGGAGAAAAGGATGCACAGGTACTTGGCAAGATTGGAGGAATGGTCAAATGTATGGCAGTTTAGATTCAATGCAAAGAAGCGCAAAGTAATGCACCAGGGAAACAAAAACTCAGAGGAAGAGTACACAATGGGGGGTGAGATAATAACAGCAACAAAAATGGAAAGGGACCTGGGGATAGTCATATCAGATGACCTTAAGGTGGGCAAGCAATGTGAGAAGGCAGTAAGGCGGGCTGGTGGGATACTGGGATGCATAGGGAGAGGCATCACCAGTAGAAAACAACAAGTTGTTATCCCTCTGTACAGACAGTTGGTGAGACCCCATCTGGAGTACTTCATCCAGTTCTGGAGACCCCATCTCCACAAGGACATAGATAGGATGGCAGCTGTACAGAGAAGGGTAACTAAAATGGTGCAGGGTCTGCACCAGAAAACATATGAAGAGAGATTAAAGGAGCTTAATATGTATACCCTCGAGGAGAGGAGGGAGAAGGGGGACATGATAGAAACTTTCAAGTACATCAAGGGAATCAACAGAGTCCAAGAGGATAGGATCTTTCAGAAAAGAGATTAGAAAAGCAAAGGGGCACAATTTGAAGACAGAGGGAGGACAGTTCATAGGTAATGTGAGGAAGTATTTTTTCACAGAGAGGGTTCTGGATATATGGAACAGCCTTCCTGAGGAGGTAGTGGAGTCAAAAACAGTGGGGGAATTCATGAATGCATGGGATAGACATAAGGCAGTTCTAGTGGGGGTAGGAGGAAGTGGGCTGTTGGTTAACTAGGATCTGCAGCTTATCCATTAGGTAGGGAAATGGGCAGACTAGGTGGGCCAAGTGGTCCTTATCTACTGTCAAATTCTATGTTTCTATGTGAGTATGATTTTTCCTTTACCTGTGTGTTTAGAAACTGGGGTATTTAGTGTCTTTTTCCAGTTATTATGGGGGAGCCACTTAAATCTGATAAAGAGAGAGGTCACTTATTTAGAGATTGGAAAAGGGGGATTAAATATGTTCAGTCCTGTAGTATTTTTTTATACAATGTTTTGGCAAAATAATATTAGTACTTTATTTGCGGTTCCTCAGACTTTAGCTTCAAAATGGGGATGGAATATTTTGGAAGCTCCTTTGGGGAAATGGGTGACTGTGTTTCCTAAAGTTAGATCTGGTTGGGATTGCCTGTAGGATACAAAGGGACTTTTCAGAAACTGCATAAGTGGCAGGTAATAAAGCAGAAAATTATGGAGAATAATAGGAAGGGTATTTATAGATGGGTATTAGAAGTCATGAGGCCCATAGGTCCAGAGTCTAAATTGTGTACTCCAAGTAAGCCAGTTTATGTTTGAAGGTTATTAGTCAATAAGAGAGTGCCCAGGAAAATGTGGAGTGTACAGTGGCTGATGGTGCATGGGTGGGTAGGGGTACGGGGTAATCATAAGTAGAAGACTGTTGATGAAAGAAACTGCTTATATTAGGGATGTGGTGCTCCGGTAGAAACTCAGCAACACTTTTTGTTTCAGTGTACTTATGCTAATGGTTTGTGGGTTGTGGTTGTATTTTTGCGAGAGAATGGTATTTGCCATGGTTAGCCAATATTACATATGACATGTTGGTTTTGGGGTATTTTCCTGGGCTATTATGTTTATATCATGTTAGTACTATTCAGATTTTCTTTGCTTGTTTAAAATACTATTTATGGCAAGTTCGTTGTCAATATTTATTGAAATAGATGGAAATGCGTTATGTGGCATTTCGTAATGTTTGTGTTTCAGAATTGCAAGGGATATTTAAGAAGGAAGCTAAATGGCATCCCAGACATAAAGTCACTATGTGATGGAAAGGTTTAGATTTTTTTCAAAAGTATGCATGAATTATTTGGTGGGAATTATGGTGAGGTTCGATGATGGGAGGGGTACAGGGAGGGGGTATGATTTTTTTTTTTTTTATGTTCTGAGTGATATTTGTATTAGGATTTGTTATATGTTGTGTTATGTTGACATTGTATTTTCATTCTGTGTCCTTTTATGTATGATTTGTTGTGGTTTCTGAATAAAAACTCCCCTACTCATTCCAGTAGGGGGAACAGCTATCCAATCCTGGATGGCAGTCTCTGGTAGGACTTGGTAGGAGGAGAACATTTTGAAGCAGGCTTGGGTTTGCACTCCAACCTCAACTATGAATCTACTAGTGGATGAAGGAATGGAAGGAGCAGAAGAGGAGATGGATGGAGAATCGCTCACGTTTTCACCGATGGAGGGTCTCAGTCAACTGACTGACCCTGGACATGAAACGGCCATGGAAATCTTGGGGGAAGTAGAGATTGATACAACAAGCCATGCTGAAGTACTGTTGGGAAAAAATGAAAATACCTGGATGGAATATCCGTTGGAACCGGCAAACAAACGAATGAAGCAGAAAGAATTCTAAAAGAAGTGCTGGAACAGAAAAAACACCAATTGCACCAACAAATAGAAGATGAAGAGGAACACTTTTGCAAAGCTACCCTGCAATTAAAACAGGCAGAAAATTAAACTACTACACCTGCTGAGTCTGCACAACAAGCCACAGCTGTGAGCTCATTAAATGCAGCTGTTGCCTGCTGTGAACTGCTGCCAGAATTACCTGCACCTGCACACAAGCCCTTACTTCAAAGAAAAAGCTTGGGACTAAAAATTAAAAATAATCCAATGAAAGGGAAAAAAACAGAGAATTTCTACCACTGAACTGGACAGTTTCATCAGCTTTAACCAGAGCTGGATGGGTTCAGAATGATGTGGGAACCAGGACACCAGATCCAAATGATTCTGCAGTCCACAAGCAACAGCAAACTGAAACAAGTACTGCAAACTTGAAAGGACAGACCTGGACACTGAGACAATTAAATTACATGTAAAAGACAAAATTACAAATATTGTTGCTCCAATAGTACCTTGCATCACTGTTTCTGCCCAAAACGAAATACAAACTGCCAATGTTAATGTCTGGGATAAACCTGAAAATCAACCTAGCATACTACAAAATAACACAGAAAATATGGAAAATATGGGGAGCCCCAAATCTCCATGTCAGGAAACATCAACCATGCATATGCCAACACTATCTACTCCTACCAATGCTCAGGAGGAGACTACATTATCTGTGGGCTTAAGTTAATCAGTATTAAGAGACCAAGCTAAAAGAACTTTTATGAAACTTTTACTCCAAATATCAAATTTATTTAAGAATTGTGGGGAACCAGCTCTTAGGAGGAATGCCATCTGCTTATCATACAAAGGAGGCCTAGACACCCCCAGATGGAATATACAAGCAAGAACTTTATTGAAAAAAATCTCTGAATTTTTTTTATGTCTGAACTATTTGCTTTGATACACACAGATTACCATAATTATGATATAAGCTTCAAGACTGTGGAAGCTTTGTATAACCAAACCATCAGTCAGAACCATTACCATACTGTTTAAAAATGAGGGTGTAAATGTATAAGATATTCTCTTTTGATTACAAAAGCGATGCGAAGTACTAGAACACCCAGTACCCATTACTGACTCTGTACAGATCTAGACAGAGGGATGGAGGGTAAAGGTCAAATAGTGGAATTATACACCTATCTAGCTGTTTCTACTTAGGGAGAGACAGCAGCTCATTGTTTTGCCCAGGACAGCCGAAATCTTGCCACACATGTGGCTGCAGATTGCATTTAAGCAATGCTTGTGACACACTCAGATGTAGTCACTGTTTGGAGTTAGGGCACTTAGCAGCCACATGAGTCAATTTCTTCAGGTGTAGCCTGTGTGAGGAAAAGGGACCCTCCTATGGAAGGTGTTCCTGTGCCTCACATAATAATGAAGACTGCTTCTCATGAAACCCCAATAACACAAACACAAAAAAAAGGTTTGGACTCAGGCCTCAGACCGCAGTATGGCAACTATTCATAGGAAAGGGAACAGGGAATATGAGTAGAAGTAGCACCCAGATATCCTGCCACAGACCCTAACACCACAATACTAAATGCCACTATTTCAGAATCAGTTGTAGACCCTCCACTGTGAACTTGGAGTGGGCAGATGATCAAGATAATGTGTCAGAAGCAATCCCAGCAGTTGAACCCACACATGATAATATAAGGCAGGAGCACAATCAGATGCCCCCCTCCTGCCACCACCCCCTGCCACTCCATGACCAGATGAAGTTGCCTTCATACCAGTAACTTCCAAAAAAAGACCCTGAAACAAACTGAGTAAGGGGAAGGAGCCAAAAGGGAAGGAGATAAAACTGATAGGGAAATAAAAGATGCTCCCAACAGAAAATAAATTTGTTGTGTTATACTCAGGGAAACTCTGGGGGGATACAGACAAAGAGGATGAGGAGTCAGACTCTTCCTTGATTGCTTTATCCACCTAGGACTAATCTTCAGGTATAGATGACACTGGTGGGAGATATAAAGTAAAGAAAAAATAGCAGACTAGATCCAAAGTCTGTGGTTTTCCTTTACTTTTTTATGACATCACTACAGATACTCACCTTAAATGTAACTAGTATCAAGAATGGTAAAAGCAGCTTAACATCATTAACTGAATTAGCTAGATATAAAGCTGACATCATCTGTATTCAAGGTACAAAACTGAAGTCCTTTCAAGAAATTTCTCAAGCCTCAAATTATGGGGCAAAGGTGCCACCTTATATATCTTGTCCCAGGAATAGCCTTAATATTAGACATACAATATGGGGCAGCAATACTTAGGGTGGTAAATAGTTACGTCCCCACAAATTAAGACTGAAAAGGTTGACCTTTTCAGGAAAATCCAGCCATTTATACATGCATCTCATTTGGTGCTGTGGGGGGGGGGATTTTAATTGTGGCCTGCAGCAGACAGACAGCGGTGCAAAAACAAACTTGTTTGTGATACTAATGCATTAATTTCCACTGTGCATTAAAAAAAGATGCCTACAGAATTGTTCACTGAACAGGAGGTAACACATATATAAGGGGCGTATATGCCACCAGAATAGATTTTCTCTTTATATCACAGATGATAAAAGTGCAAGGAGCAATGACTGAAGACATGGCTTTCTCAGACCATAGGGCTATAATCTTTGATATAGCGGGGGGACACCCCTGGATGTAATAAAGGGCTCTGACTCTTAAACTCTGAATTATTAGAAAATAAAGACATCACAGAAGAATGGCAGAAGTTATGGACAACCCAAATCTCAGTTATGTGTAAGTACAATACAATATCAGAATGGTGGGACAATTCTAAATGGAATCTTAGAACCTTTTTCCAAAAACAGTCTGAAAAATTGTCATTAAAGGAATATTTTGAATACATACATTTAAGACAACAATTTCACTTATTATTATCAAAAACTAAAACCCTTCAAATAAAATACAGCCAGCAAATTAGTATAATAAGAAAGGAGATGTTCAAACATCAATATAACAGAGCAAAAAACCTTCAACAAGAAATGAAATTTGGAACTCAAAATAAAAAATACACCATTAATCCCTTCAAGGAATGTAAAAATAGAATAGAACATAGAATCATTACTACATTAGAGGATAATTTTGGGAAAACATTTGCACACAAAAAACAAAAAAATAATGTTGGTAGTAAAAAATCACATTGAAAAAACTTTTGGGACATCACCTAAAATAAACACAAATATTCAATACTGTCAAGATTTAAGCATGCCATCATTTTCAGAAATACAAAAAACAAGTTCTGACCAAACAGATTAAGAAAGGAGAAATAATAATAGCTATCAAGGCCCTGGGAAATAATGTAGCCTCAGGGACAGATGGACTAACTACTGAATTTTATAAACAGTTCATGAACGAATAGGTGTCAGCACTGATATTGCTGTACAATTAAATTTTAAAAACAAAAATGTTATCAGAATCAATGACACTTGCTCATTTGATTTTTTTATTTAAGAAAGGAAACAGGAATGACTTAAGGAACTGGAGACCAATCAGTCTCCTTAATAGAGCCAGAGAAATCAGTAACGTGGGTGGTAAATTTCAGGGGGGCAGACTTTGGGAGTATGCGGGAAGTACTGAAAGGGAAACTGGAGGGCATAAGGCAGGAGATGAACACAGAGTGGAAATGGGATATTATTAAATGGGGGATTACAGAGGCAACGGAAGCCTGCACCAAAACACAGAATAAGAGGAGCAGAGCAAGGAAACCATGCTGGTTGAGCAGCGAGGTAGTGGAGGTGGTGAGGGCAAAACGAGAGGTGCACAAGAGGTATAGGAGGATGGGGAAGGAAGGAGACAGGGGGAAGTATGCAAGATGGTCCAGGGCGGTGACCAGAAAAGTGAGAGAAGCCAAGGCCCAGAAGGAGCTGAGATTAGCACAGGGTATTTACAGGGGGACTTTTTCAGATACATCAGAGAGAAAAGGAAGTGCAAGGAGACAATATTGAGGATAACAAAGGGTGGGAGTGGACTGGAAAAGGGCAGGGACAGGCAGAAGCACTGAAGGAAAACTTTTACTCAGTGTTCATGGAAAAAGGGGGGACCACTACCACCATGGGCTGGGAGGGCGGGGACAGGGAGAGAGGAGGCAACATATGGAAGAATTGAGGGCAGTAGTGTCCTAGAGGGATTGAGGGTACTGGGGGTAGACAAGGCATCAGGGCCGGATGGTATCCACCCCATGGTGCTGAGGGAGATGGCGGAGGTGTTGATGGAGCCACTGGTGAATCTGTACAGTACCTCACTGGAGTCGGGATGTGTGTCACTGGACTGGAGGATTGCACATGTAGTGCCATTACAGAGGAGCATACTAAGGGCTGAACTGGGTAATTATCATCTGGTAAGTCTCACCTCCATAGTGTGCAAACTCATGGAAATGATACTAAAGGAAAGACTGGTGTTGTACCTGGAGGACAATGGCCTCCAGGATTTGAGGCAGCATGGGTTCATTTTGGGGAAGTCTGTCAAACCAACCTGATGCAATATTATGACTGGGTGACAGGGGAGCAGGATAAGAGTCATGTGGTGGATGTTCTTTACTTGGACTTCAGCAAAGCCTTTGATTTGGTGTCTCATGGGTGGCTTGGGGGGAAGCTAACTTCTGTAGGGGTAGGGGTAAAAATGAAAAACTGGACCACAAGCTGGCTGAGTGGGAGGCTGCAACGAGTGGTAGCAGGAGGGGAGCTCTCAACTCTGAAGCCAGTGATAAGTGGGGTGCCACAAGTCTCTGTACTGGGACCAGTATTATTTGGGCTTTTCATATCAGACACTGTGCATAGAGTAGTGAGCAAGGCAAGTCTGTTCGCAGATGACACCAAAATGGGAGCAGTGGTGGATGGAGGGGAGTGATGGAAGCAGCTGCAGGGGGACCTTAGCAAGCTAAAGGAGTGGTCGGAGAGGTGGCAGCTGAGGTTCAATGCAAAGAAGTTTAAGGTTATGCACTTCGGGGTGAAGAACCCAAGAAGAGAATACTGGCTGGATGGGGGTGGGGGGGTTAAGCTGGGGATCACTGAAGAGGAGAAGGATCTAGGGGTAATGGTAACAGGGACCATGAACTACATTGCCCAGTGCAGGATAATGGCTGCAAAAGTATACAAAATGCTGGGGTGCATAGCATGGGGGTTTCCATCCAGGTGAAGAGAGATGATCTTGCCTCTCTACAGGTCTCTGGTAAGGCTGCACTTGGAGTAGTGCATGCAGTTTTTGAGGTCATACAGTACTTGAAGCATGATATCAGGCTACTGGAGGGAGTGCAGAGGAGGTCAATGAAGATGATATGTGGAATGGAGGGGAGAGACTATGAGAGCATGGTTGGGGACTTGAATATTTACACTCTGGATGAAAGAAGGGACATGGGGGACATGTTAGAGACATTCAAATATCTGAGGGGAATCAAAAAGGATGGGGCAGATGGGATTTTTTTAAGCTAGGGAGGGGAAGAGGCATGGGCTAAGAATAGAGGGGTGAAGATTTAGGAGAGAAATGTAGAGACACTATTTCATGGAGAGGGTGGTAGCAAAATGGAATGCACTGCCAGACTGGGTGGTATCATGTAAATCTGTGAACAGCTTTAAAAGGGCATGGGACAGGGAACAGGGGAGAGTGAGGGTGGGGGAGGTGGGGGAGGCAGTGGGATGACAAAGGGGAGGAGGGTGGAGCAGCTTCAAAGTAAGAGTGCTAGTTGCACACTCAAACAGACTTAAATCGACCGGGTGGTCTGTTTCTGCTGGCATATTCGTATGTTCATATGTAATACTGATTATAAAATTTTAGAGAAAATCTACATAGAAACATAGAATTTGACAGCAGATAAGGGCCGCTTGGCCCACCTAGTCTGCCCATTTCCCTACCTAATTGATAAGCTGCAGATCCTAGTTAACCAACAGCCTACTTCCTCCTATCTCCCACTAGAATTGCCTTATGCCTGTCCCATGCATTCTTGAATTCTCCCACTGTTTTTGACTCCACTACCTCCTCAGAAAGGCTGTTCCGTGTATCCAGAAACCTCTCAGTGAAAAACTACTTCCTCACATTACCTTTGAGCCATCCCTCCTGTATCTTCAAATTGTGCCCCCTTGTTCGTGCACATGTCTTCTTCTGAAAGATGCTATCCTCTTGGACTCTGTTGATTCCTTTGATGTACTTGAAAGTGACAGCCTCCATCCTGTCTATGTCTTTGTGGAGATGGGTTCTCCAGGACTGCATGCAGTACTCCAGATTGGGTCTCATCAACTGTACAGAGGGATAATAACTTCCTGTTTTTTACTGGTGATGCCTCTCCCTATGCATCCCAGTATCCCACCAGCCCTCCTTACTGTCTTCTCACATTGCTTTCCCACCTTAAGGTCATCTGATATGACTACCCCCAGATCCCTTTCCATTTTTTTTTGTTAGTATCTCACCCCCCATTGTGTACTCTTCCCCTGGATTTTTGTTTCCCAGGTGCATTACTTTGCACTTCTTTGCATTGAATCTAAGCTGCCATATATTTGACCATTTCTCCAATCTTGCCAAGTCCCTGTGCATCCTTTCCACCCCACCTTCTGTATCAGTCCTGTTGCAGATCTTTGTGTCGTCTGCAAAGAGACATACTTTTCCTTCCAGTCCCTCTGCAATGTCACTTATAAAGACATTAAAGAGGGCTGATCCCAGTACTGAACCCTGCGGTACCCCACTAGTAACCCCCCCTTTCTTCAGAGTGAACTCCATTTACTATTACCCTCTGCATCCTGTACTTTGGTCACCCAGTCAAAGAAATCTATTAGATTCATCTGACATGACATTCCTGCTGTGAATCCATGCTGCCTTGGGTCCTGTGCACCACTGGTCTCTGTGAACTCAACAGTTCTTTCCTTTAGAAGTGATTCCATCATTTTCTCTATTACTGAGGTCAAACTAACAGGTCTGTAGTTTCCTGCCTCTGTCTTGCTCCCACTTTTGTGAAGGGGAATCATGTCCATCCTCCTCCAGTCCTCCGGTACAATCTTATCCAAAAGACTGGCTACAGTTTCTAGTGTACTAATTAGTGAAGTGCAGACATGCTCCATACCACACAAAAAGAGTCAAGATGATTTTATTATGATTAGAGAACTTTTTCAAAAATGTGAACATGGCTCAGATGAAGGGCTATTACTTAGTTTAGACCAGGAAAAAGCATTTGATGCAATCCCCCATGAATGCTTATTTTCTGTATTACAAACCTTTGGAATACCTACTGATGTTATAGCATGGATAAGTATGTACAATGAGGCCAAGGTAATTCCAGTGGGTAATGGGTGGAAAGGGAAAACAGTACAGTTAAACAAAAGAGTCAGACAGGGATGCCCAAAGAGCCTCTTTTTGAATGTTTACTGTATTAGCACACTGTTGAGAAACTTCCAAAGAAACAGACATATAAAAGGTATCCAATTAACAACTACAGGACCTCTGGTAAAAACCCTTGCCTATGCAGATGACATAGTAATAATTGTAAAGTCAAGAACTAAAGAAACTAAAGTACATGAGCATGCCACTACCTTTGCAGCAATATCAGAGTCTAAAATAAATTTTGAGGAAAACATGGGGGTCCCCTTGGGAAAAAGTTCCCTCATCACTGCATCATCTTATGCAAATATAAGAATTACAAGAGAACTTGTACCCATATTAGGTTTACTTTTTGGTGAATGGATCATGACCCAGCTAAACTGGGAATCCTGCATTCAGAAAGCAGAACAATTAACTGCAAAATGGAAATACAGTCACATTTCTAAGCTAAACAGAATGTTATTAATTAAAATGCTTTTTGCTCATTTTAGAATGTGAGTTATGTGCACCCCCATTTTTGGAAACCAGGATTTACAGTATTGTTTTAAGCCCTATGGGGCAGTCAATTGAACCCTGTAAAATGGAAACAAGTTATAGATCGGTTCAAGAAGGAGGTTTAGAAATGATAAACCCTATCGTCTTTTATGATCTTTTTCTGTTCAACAATATAATGGTATTAGGGACACAGGGAACTAAACCATGGGCAGAAATGGTTTTGGAATGTGCCAACATTTGCAAACTGGCGTGGTCACTAAACAAAAGTAGACATTTAAAGGCAACCCAGATAGTTCCAGAGTTTGTTAGGCCCTTATTCCAAAAATTGATAAAATGGAAGGTACCATATAATTCAACAATAACCCTTCTTAGACAGGGTTATATAATGCCTTGATAGATGCTACATGTACTTCAGAATTAAACATTCCACAGTGCCCTATAGAGCATTATAAATGAGCACTTTCACAATTACAGACCATTAGACTACCAAAATACACAAGGGATATGTTATGGTTAAACATTCATGGAAGTACGAATGTTAAAAACAATAACAAACACAAACCAATGTCAGAATGATACTGTTTATGGCCTGATTGTGACCAATCCCAGAAACACAAGAGTATTTGTTTTTAGAGTGTGACTATGTTAAAACCTTTGAGTCTCATTTGGCCATGCGATGTCATACTACTCTCTTTTTGAATCTAGACTGTGATACTATAATTTGGGGTATATACTCATGCCAGTGGGAAGATTTTCACAAAGAAACTCTTCAAGAAATATTTGCAATCTTAAAATATTATATCTGGCAAGCCAGATGTAAATGAGTTCTATAACAGCAAAATGTATTGCCAGGCAGTATTCTAAAGAATGTTGTTATTTCTGTGCTTAAAGTATATGAAGAAGATGGAAAAAAGGCAGCCGGATCACAACTAAGGGTATTATGGAAATCATGCCAAAATTTACTTCATACTGTATACATTTCAAACCTGTACCGGTAGTAAAGGGAACCATGTACAATACATATTCAATATTTTGTACTTACCTTTAGATTATACTGGAATGATGAAAAAATTACCTGTCTAGTTTTGCAAATAATGTGTAAATACTTGTAAGATAATTATGATTTGCTTTGTTTTGTATTTTACTACCCCTTTTCATCCAATAAAATTCCCCTACTCTTTTTGAGAAGTGCAAGGGGATCTTTAATGTCCACCAGAACAACCACTAGAACAGGCAAATGGGACCCTGGTTTAACATCTCACCCAAAAGACGCGCGTCAGCATGTGTCAGCTGTGTCCGCTGGCTCAGTGGGCCTAGGGCCCTTTAAAACTTCCGTTACTTAAGTTATACATTGAATAAACTTGAAAATGGACAAAGATACTACTTATTATTGCTGTCCTGACTGTGGTATGTATACTACTGCAGTTCTTAGGGAATCTGTGTGTGAAAACTGTTGCATGATTAACATCTTGAGGGCGGAAATAGAAGCACTACCTAAACGCTTACAAACTCAAATAGATATCAATAATTTGGAGGAGTATATTGATTCTGTAGTGGATAGTTTAGTTAATGAATCAGTCAAGCAGAGCATGACTGAAGTGAAACATGAAGGAAATAAATGGTGCCTTGTACAGAAGTTTAAAGGAAAAAAGGAAGAAGAAATATTGGGGGAAGTTGCAGCATTCCTACTGAAAATAGATTCAATGCTTTAATGACTGACTCTATTTTAACCACTCCTAGTACAGCTGCTTCCTGGGAGGCAACCGCACCAGTGGATCTCTCTCCAATTTTAGTTACACCAAGCACTTCTATTTCCCCTGAGCAATCACATATTTTTGAGACACCCCATCCATTACCACCTGTGAAAGCACAAGACACTGATACACTCCACTTAGTGGTGTCTGAGGATCCCCCCCAAATACAGAACATTCCTGGTGATCCGGTAAATAGTAAAGTAAATGTTCCTAGGGATGTTTTAGTGATTAGTGACTCTACAATTCGGTACACCGATCATATTTTATGTAAAAACAGAAATTTGAACACCACTGTCAATATCCTTCCAGGAGCCAGTATAAACAATATAAAACATATGTTCCCAGAGCTGCAAGAACACACAAATTCCCCTCTTACTTTAATACATGCAGGAATAAATGATCTGTTTAAGATCTTTATTACAAATCCAGAGAGATTTTGAGGAAATTGGACACATTATAAAATGTCAAGGGGGTAATTTGATTACTTCTGGGCTGTTACCTATACCTAGGGCAAGTATTGACAAACAAAGGGATATCATGACACTAAATGGGTGGTTTAAACGAAGGTGTATCAGGGAGGGTATTTTCTTTTTGGATAACTGGCAGGGTTTGTAAACCAGAGTCTCTTTGCTAGGGATGGCATGCATTTAAATAGACAAGGCAAACTTATTTTTGCCTCCAGATTAAGACAACAGATTGATCATTGTTTAAACTATTAGGTGGGGGGGGTAAACATTCTGCCCCAAAAAACCATCTGCAAAAGTAATATCCATGTGGCCCCTCCTGAATGGAATTGTTTAGTTATAAACGCAAAAAAGTCTGGGGAATAAGTTTGACGAATTTAGCATTATTGGAACAACTAAATATTCATGTTTATGCTGTTACAGAGACTTGGTGGTGTGAAGACGACCCTTGGGACAAGAACATCCCAGGTTATACCCTGTTCCATAAAGACAGAAGCATTATTAAGTGGGGGGAGTGGCATTGTATTTGTCAAATATTATAAATTCAGAAAATATTGAATTAACTCAGTGGCGTAATATTGAAGCACAGTGGGTCAAAATTTTCCCTACATCAGCACCTTGTATTAACATGGGTGTGGTTTATAGGTCCCCATCAATTACACATAATGATGATTTTCATCTGCTGGATTTTGTGGAGAAGATATCCTCCACCAATAACACCTTGCTTGTAGGTGACTTTAATCTTCCAGGTATAAATTGGAAGACTATGCATACTTCGTCCCCCATGGAAAAAAGATATTTGCAAACACTTCTGATATCTAATATGGAACAAATAGTTAACAACAGTACTAGGGGTAACAATATTTTAGATCTAGTTTTACATAATTTGGGAAATCAAATTGCAAACTGTTCAGTTTTACAACCACTTGGCTCCAGTGACCATTATATGGTACAATTTACCTTTAGTGGGAATTTAGGACAGGATGATGGTAACACAACACTTTACAACTTTAAAAAAGCTAATTTTCTGGGTATGACACTGGAAATGGCATCCTGGGACTGGTAATATTTCTTCCTAGATAAATCACTTTCAGAAATATGGCAAATTTTGATCAGTCAGTTAACTTTAGTTTCAAATAAACATATTCCTATTATAAAAAAAAATGATAAACCCAAATTAAAAAGGCCCTGGATGAATGTAACTAAAAAAACACATTAAATATGAAAACAGAGCTTACAAAAAAGCCAAGTTATGTGGAACTAAGAAATGCTGGGAAATCTTTAAATTTCAGTTAAAAGTAACTAAATACAGTATCAGAATGGCAAAAAGGGATTACGAGGTAAGACTAGCAAACAATGTGGGGGATAATCACAAATCCTTCTATAAATATATTAATAATAAAAGAGGAGGTACTCCCACCATAGGCCCGCTAAAAAATATTTTAGGAGATCTGGTGTTAGACAAGATACAAATGGCTACTATTTGCAATAAGCAATTTTCATCTGTTTTTAATACTAAAACAGAAACTAGAAAGAAACATAATGATCACATCCTGAGTGGGTATTTCACAGTAGATGCTGGCACTATCCAAAAATTGCTACAAAATTTAGACGCCTACAAGTCAGCGGGGCCAGATGGTTTACATCCCCGTATTCTTAAGGAATTAGTTATCCCTCATTCTGGTCCTGTTGCTGCCTTATTTAATAAACCCATACAAGAAGGTCAGGTTATTGATGTCTGGAGACAAGCAACTGTGGTTCCTATCTTTAAGAAGGGTTCCAGGTAGGAGGAGTCTAATTATAGACCCATCAGTTTGACTTCGATATTGGGTAAAATGCTTGAAGGAATCATCAAGGATTACTTATGTAAGATAATTGAACCAGATTCCACTCAACATGGTTTTGTTAAGGGAAGATCATGTCAGACAAACTTGTTGAGCTTCTATAATGGAGTGAGTGGGGCATTGGATAGGGGTGAGGCAGTGGATGTCATTTTCCTGGATTTTTCCAAGGCCTTTGACAAGGTCCCTCATGGTCAGCTTATTGAGGACATGATTAGTCTTGGAATGGGGGAAATATATCACATTGGGTGGAATCATGGCTAAAGGGGCGCACCCAGAGAGTATATATAAAGGGCTTTTACTCAGACTGGAATGTTGTGACTAGCGGTGTCCCACAGGGTTCGGTCTTGGGTCCGTGTTTCTTCAACATATATATTGCATCACTAAAAACCACAACCAAGGTTTGGTTAACAAAATTTGCTGACAACACACGATTAGGTTACCCAATTATTAACACTAGTGATATAGATACCCTCCAGTATGCCCTTGATGAGTTACAAAATTGGGCTATCAAAAAGAAATTGTTCTTTAATACTGATAAATGTATTGAAATGCACTTGGGGAGAAAAAACAACCAAGCTATATACAATTTTGGTGGAAAAATCTTAAAAACAGTAGATGATGAGCGCGATCTGGGTATTAGAGTATCCAATGATCTTAGTTCTAAGCTCCATTGCCATGCTGTTATCAAGAAGGCAGCTGGTGTGTTACACTGTATAAACAAACATATCAGTAGTAAAAGTAGTGATGTTCTGCTCCCGCTATATTCATCTCTGGTAAGGCCTCATTTGGAGTACTGTGCCCAGTTTTGAGCACCGGGGGATAAAGGTTATATAACAACACTGGAAAAAAATCGAACAGAGAGCAACTAGAAAGATTATTGAAGTTAAAGGTTTGGACTACAATGCTAGATTAAAAAAATTAGGACTCTATACGCTGGAGTATTGCAGAATGAGGGGAGACTTATGTCGAGTATTTAAGGCTTTATATGATGATCACCTATGGGAGTTATTGGGTTTTGAATTGAGGGATACTGTTTACACCACCAGGGCGCATCCACTTCAATTAAAAGTAGAACAATGTAAAACTAAAAAAAGAAGTAGTTGGTTCTCAATAAGAGTTTGTAAAATTTGGAATGGCTTGCCCTTGGATGTAGTAACATGTGAAAACATGGATACATTTAAAAAACATCTGGACACCTATTTGCAACAAAAATGCATAGTGGGATACAATTAATATTTGTAAGCATTATGGACCATAGTCTACTAGCTCTGTATTACCTATGATACTTATGAAAAGACGTTCTGTTTCGGCATAGAACAGATATAAGACATGTATGAAGTAATGCTTGAACAGTATCTCAGATATTAGATATTATAGAAGTCCAGGATATGTGTATATGATTGTGTATTTATAGAAACTTGAAAAAATGTTTTTCTATTGTTTAAGAGGGACCCTGGGGTGTGTAGGGGGTGTTTGGAAGCTCCCATTGCTCCATTATGCCTGAGTTTACGGAGACTAGTTAACCAAAAAGTTACTGGTTTCCTCCTGAACAGCTGTGTGTGTGAGGTAGGGCTGGTTATCCTGCTTTGATTTAGACTCTATTCTCATTTCTTTTTCTAAAGCCTGATCCAACAGTATTCTAACTATTCTATACTGTATTATCCTTTCCCTATTCTGTCAGGATGGCCTCCTACAGAACTCTCCTCTTTTCTTTTTTTTCTTTACTCTATGTTTCCTTTTCAAGTCCCTCAAAATGCATCTTGGGTGACTCAAAGTCACCAAACAATGTAATAGCTAGCTAGCACAGTTTCATTTGTGAATATAAAAACAGATGCCCATTGTTAAATATTTGCACATTTAAAATGAGAGCATTTTTTTTATTGTACTGTTGTTATGCAGCATATATAGTATAAAATATGTTTGACTGCCTAAAGTACATTGTAAATGTTATATACTACGTAGTGGTTTGGTGTCTGAGAAAGCAAGGTTTAGTATAAATGAAAAGTTTCCCCTTGCTAGGGAAAAGGCTGGATAATGTATTTGTTTTTCTTTAAATTCATAATGGTATCTGATATAAACAAACCTTAGTTTTCCAGTCAGCCTGGAGCCAGTTGCAAATGGCCTTGGTTTTGCAGACTGCTGAGAGTCAGTTGCAAACAGTCTTGAAAACAGTTGCAAGCAGCTTTGATTTTTCAGTCTGCCTGAAGCATGAGAGAGGGAAGGATTAGCAGTCTTCATGTCCTCAAAGCAATCTGAAGCACAGATGAGAAAAGGATCCCACTGATGTTCTGTGATCCTGACTGCTGCATCCTGATGAATGCTATGTAATGATTTATTTTCTTTTATTTATTTTTATTTCCTTGTGCTTTCCACTTTTGGAGCCTGGTTGAAATAAAATCATGCAGCAAGTGTGTTGTACCTTGTATGAACTGCCTCAGTGTTTATCTTTTACACCCACACCATGGAACAGTATACCCTAGATATTGACACTTTTTCCTTGCCTGTGGTCATTATTTGATAGAGAGATGCTTGTATACGCCAGATAATTATGCTTTTTCCTTAATTGGGTTCATTATTGGTTATTGAGGTGCTCATATACCCAGAACAATGCCAATTTATTCTTATCTTGGTTCATTGTTTATTACTGAGATGTTCTGATACCCTGGACAGTGACAATTTTTCCTTATCTGTGTTCTTTACTTGTTATCAATATGCTTGTATAGCCTGGATATTGAACACTTCTTTCTCATCTGCTTTCAATTATTTGATATACTGAGATGCTTCTATATTCCACAAAATAATGCTTTTTCCATATCTGGGTTCAATATTTCTTACTGAGATGTTCCTATACTTCAAATAATGACCATTTTCTTTATTTGTGTTAATTATTTCTCATGGTGCTCATATGTCCCGAATAATGGCAACTTTCTTTGTGTCAGTTCATTATTTGTTAGTAAGGCTCATACTATATATTCTGAATAATGACATTTTTTTCATATCTTGGTTCATTGTTTGTTACTGAGATGCTCGTATATCCTGAATAATGACAATGTTTCCTTATGTGGGTTCATTACTTGTTACTGAGATGCTAGTGTACCATGGATATTGACAATTTTTCATTATCTGTGGCCTTTATTTGATGTTGTGATGCTTGTTCACCCAAGATAATAATGCTTTTTCCTTACCTGGGTTCATTACTTGTTATCAAGATGCCTGTATACCTTGACCCTAACATTGATGCTTCCTTTACAGAACCGCCTATTGCCTCCTACCACTGGCGACCTAACCTGTGGAATCTCCTGGTTAAAAGCAGCCTACATACTCCTAACAGTTCCTCCCTTCCAGGTACCAAACCTTGCAACAGGACTCACTGCTACACCTGCAAATTTATTTCCAGTGTGACTGAAATTCAGGGGCCTACAGGTGTTTTTCACATCACCAAGGAGTTCTCATGCACCTCCACTAATGTGGTGTATTGTATTCTTTGCAGGAAGTGTACAGCTATTTACATCGGAGAGACTGGTAGGCGCCTTGCTGACCATTTCAGGGAACATTACAGAGCAGTCAGGAATGGTGATACTGCTAAACCCATTGTCTCCCACTTTATCTCCAGGAACCACAGTGTCAATGACCTTTCTGTTTGTGTCCTTCAGCAGGGCTTCTGGGATCCTGACCAAAGATAAAACATGGAAGCCAAGCTGATCATCCGCCTTGGCTCCCAGCAGCCATCTGGTTTAAATGATAGACTTATTTTCCACTAACATCTTTCAGCCACACCTTTTTTCCCTAAAGTCTATTTGTTTTTGTACTCATTTAATTTATTTTTCATTTTCACCATAAGCCTCCATCTCTGTCTCCTTCCCACACATTTGTCACCTTTCAGCCTTCTTACTATGCCCTGTTAATTAGTTCCCACCTGGGAACTTCCCTAGCTCTTTCACTCCTATTATGCTTTATCTTTACCATCATCACCTTTTTGTTTCACAGATTCTCTCTTAATCTTACCCTTCATCACTTCTTCTCCCTGAGCCTCCCCTTTCTTCTTTTCCCACATATATATCCCTCATTTTACCTCCCCTCTACACTAACTTTGTTTTTTTTCTCTTTTAGATATTTCCTGAAGAAGACCTAAGGTCGAAACGTAGATTTTTAACTCTATTTTCTATTTTCAGTGTGCATTTAATATAACCATTTTGTTTTGCCTTGAATAATGACAATTATGAACTGGGTACTATAAAACCTGGAAACTGATTGACTGTGCCCCCTTCTTAACCTTGATTAAATTCAGCAACATACAGTAATCATGGGTATGAAAAGGCACCATCCAGCAAGTCACCTTACCTCATACTGATCTGTCCACCTGCACCTGTGCATCACCACTAAGCTCGCAACGACACTAGGCAGTCTCATGTTTTTGACCCCCCCCCCAAACTGGAACAACACAATGGCCACTTGCAGGAACATTTTAAAATGTAAATTCCCATATGCTCAATAGTCTCTCACTGACTGAAAAAGAACAGCAACTCCATCACACACAGCAACCACTGCTGACAACCACACTAACATCACATCAACATGCCCGCTGTTCTCACAGACTACAAGATGAGCAGTGGTCCTGCCTGCTTGTAGCAAATGCCAGTTCCTCTGGTTGACTCAGACTGCAACTGCTGCTCTCCTTCACGCCAAACATGTATTGGCTGTACCAAGCTAGTCGCGGCTTGACCAGTGCTTTTGGCTGTATCACATGAGACTCAGTGTGGAGTGAGTGGTGGTTCAAGTGGAGTGTTCCAATGTTTCACCTCCAACAGCCAGCATATTTCCAATACTACAGACCAGCTGCCCTTACTAGACTTACCAAATTCCTCCTTTCTTCTTCCTTCCTTCCTTCCAAATTCTTTCCATAGCTTTGAAATCCAAAATCAACCAAGCGATGGCTGTGGGAGAGGGGGAGTGAACACTTAGAGAGCAATTGGGAACTGGAGGGGAAGGGGGAAACGAGCTACAACACACACCACAAAAGAGCACCAGAGCATGCAGATGGGGAGCAACAAGTGGTGCATCACCAGCTACTAGAGACACAACAAATTGCAGACTTTTGTTTAACTACATATCCCTCCACATACATTGTCCATGTACCAAAACAATAATTAAAACACATTTAAAATATATATATATATATATATATATATATATATATATACATATATATATATATATATATATATATATATATATATATATATATATATATGTATATAAACTTTATTTCAGAAGGATTCCAGTTCATAAGAGCAATAATGCTCTCCAGGGCGCAGTATATCATGGGATAGTGTCACTTATTGCGTGCATGAGGCAGTCGGCCTGCAGCCTCATGCCTCAAAACACACCCGAGGCATGACAGTATCCCATGATATACCACACCCTGTTGTGCACTGTTGTTTAACTATCTTTATTTGTGCTCAAAATCTCTTATTGAGGTGCTTGTATTCTCCGAATAATGACATTTTTATTTACTTTGGTATAATTACTGGTCAACAATTTTTTGCTATAGACTGACCCAGCTGATATTACTGTAATAACAGGCTGGTTATTACAGCATTCACACACCCTGTCACTGAAACCATGCTGCTCCCTCATTGGCTTCCATTCTGTGTGTGGGCAGGCTGAAGACTTTTGCAAACATGGTGGGTCCATCTCTCGCTTACCAAGGAGCCGACACAACCACCTTCGACTCTATTTATTTAGTTCTTTTTTTAACAGTATCTGGTTGCTCCTGCCATCTACACTTTAACAAAGCTCTATCTGTTCTATCCTTCTCTTTCTCCGCTTCAGGACAGTGGCTTCACTCGCAGCGCCAGCACAATCAGGAGAACTCTCAATGTAAATGTAAGTTAAAGGGAAAAAAAAAGAAAAACAAATGACTAAAAAGGAAATAAAGAAGAAATGAGAGAGGAACAGGCAGACAGAGACTGTGTGTGTGTGTGTGCATGAGTGCTGTGTGCGTCTGTGTGTGTGTGTGTGAGATAGAGATATGCTCACACAAGTCAGGCTGCAGAAAAATTGCTGACCAGCAATTATAAAAAATAAAAGATAAAGAAGTGTGCATATGAGAGTTTAATGCACACCCTCAGAGAGAGATGCTTTAATAAACCCCTCAGACTTCCCTCTCAGGGTTTATGTAGCATCCCACACCTGGGCAATGCATTAAATTCTTCACACACTTCTTCATCATTTATTTTCTATTTATTTTTCATTAGTTAGGGGCTTGTAAACCTTGAATAATGGCAATTTTTTCTTATTATGGATTGTACGTTATTCAGGTGCATGTATACCCTAAATAATGACACTTTTTCCTTATCTGTGGTCATTATTTGATATTAAAATGCTTGTATACCCCAGGTAATAATGCTTTTTCCTAATCTGTGTTCCTTACTTGGTATTGAAATGCTTGTATGCCTTGGATATTGACATTTTTTCCTTGTCTGTGGTCATTATTTGATGCTAAGGTACTCATATATTCCAAATAATGACACTTATTCCTTATCTGGTTTCATTACTTGTAATCGAGATGCTTGTGTACCCTGAATAATGTCATTGTTTCTTATACAGGTACAGTATGTGCTCTTTACTTGTTATCAAGATGCCCATATATCCTGGATTTTGACAATTTTTCTTATCTCTGGTCATTATTTTTTTATCAAGATGCTTGTATAACCCAGATAATGACACTTTTTCCTTATCTGTGTTCTTTACTTGTTATTAAGATGCTCATATACCCTAAATATTGACAATTGTTCCTTAGCTGTGGTCATTATTTGATATTGAGATGCTTGTATACGCCAGATAATGATGCTTTTTCCTTATCTGGCTTTATTACTTGTTATGTAGATGCTCCAATACCCATGCTATTAGCATTTTTTCTGATCTGTGGTCATTATTTACATAGAAACATAGAATGTGTCAGCAGAAAAGGCCAACCAGGCCTACTCAGCCTGCCCTGTTTGACTAGCCGACAGCTAGGCATTTTGCTACTACCTAACGTTCCCCCCTCCCCAGATCCAAGAGACCTTTGTGTCTATCCCATGCTCCATTGAATCCCTCCACAGTCCTCACCCCCACCACCTTCATTGGGAGTTTGTTCCAGCTATCTACCACCCTCTCCATGAAGAAAAATATTTTATTATTTCCACTGAACCTCCCCCTCCCACTATCTGCATATTGTGTCCCCTTTTTTTATTGCCTCTTTAGGTGTAAAATATCACCTAGCAGTACCCTGTTTATACCCCTGATGTACTTAAAGGTATCAGTCATGTCCCCATTTCCCTTCTCTGCTCCAGGAAGTACATGTTTAGGTGCCTCAGCCTTTCCTCATATGACAAATATGTGATAGGTTGGCCTCTGGTGCAGAGACAGGGCTTTTTCTTGGTTCTGTACCATTGAAGACCTCCTCTAGGGTGCTGGATCTGGGCATTATTCTGGACAGTGGACTGACACTTAAGTTTCAGGTGTCTTCCACTGTCCATACTAGCTTTTATCATCTGAGGAATATCACCAGGATAAAGCCCCTAGTTCAGCCGCAGGACCTCCCCACCTTGGTACATGCCTTCGTGACATCTAGGTTGGACTACTGTAATGTGCTCTATCTTGGGGTCTCTAGGGGTATACTGCGCCAACTGCAGCTGGTGCAGAACACGACAGTGAGGTTGTTGACAGGACAGTCTAAGTACTGTCATATTTCTTCGGTCCTGCATCAACTGCACTGGCTGCCAGTTAGGTGGAGGGTCCTCTGTAAGGTGGGTTTACTTACCTTTAAGGCCCTACATGGCCTGGGCCCTGGTTATTTGAAGGACCTTCTCATTCCTGCTGTCTTGACCCGGCCCCTCCGCTCCTCCTTTAGGGGACTCCTTGTGATTCCCAGGACAAGGTTAAAAACAGCAGGCGACAGAGCATTTAGTGTCGCCACTCCCGTCCTGTGGAATTCACTTACTCCAGCTGTTAGGGAGGCCCCTTCTGTGGAGGTATTTAAGGACCACCTCAAGGCCTTCTTGTATAATCAGGCCTTCCCAGATTGTGTATTATAGTCCTTGCTGTTTTAGAAATGATGTTAGGTTAGCCCTTGCTTTTTAAGCATTGGTTCCTATTGCCTAAGTAATTATATACATAAATTTTGTTTTTGTATTGTGTTGTATCTGAGATATTGTTATGTTTTTCATTTATAATGTATAGTATTTATTTTTTAAAATGTTCAGTGCCCAGAGCCTCTGGGATGGGCGTCCTTAAATAAAATTTGCCTTGCCTTGCCAAAAGACCAAGGCCCTTTACCATTTTTGGTGTCTTCCTCTGGACATTCTACATCCTATCCACATCCTTCTTGAGATATGGCCTCCAGAACTGGACCCCCATACTCAAGGCATTGCCTGACCAGCTGCCTGTACAAGGGCATTATGACCTCCCTCTTCCTGCTAGTGGTTCCCCTACTGATACATCCCAGCATCCTACTGGCCCTTGTCACCGCCTTCTCACTTTGCTTTGTCACCTTCAGGTCTTGTGAAATGATTTTACCAAGGTTCCTTTCCAACTTGGTTACCCTAGGGCATGCCCCCACCCTCCCATCCGGTATTCTGCTCCCTAGTTTTTCTTGCCTAAGTGCATGATTTTGGATCTTTTTGTATTGAAGGACAGTTGCCACCCCCTGGACCAATCCTCTAGTTTTTCCAGATCCCTGCACATACTCTCTACTCCCTCCGGCATATCAACTCTATTGTAGATCTTCATGTCATCTGCAAATAGATATCCCCTCCCCTCCAGTCCTTATTTATTTAGTTAGTTTTTATTGACCAGGTAAGCACACTAGACAAACAAATACCTATTTTCAGGTACAGTACAATCCTGGAGATTACAAGGTATGCAGGCATTCAATCTTCACGGTGAAAATACAACAGCATATGGGTAGAGTAATAGTAAAGATCACAGCAATTGCAACAATATATAAATATGGCACACATGTACAGTATACATTCATGTTTCTGAGCAGACCAGGCCAAGGACTACAGCCCACCAATCATAGGAAGGAGAAGGATACCAAAACTAAGTGCAATTATGAGCTGTGTTAGATTTTGTGTGATCAAACCCCACAGGGACCTGCTAAATGGAGTGCTAGGTGGCACTGTAAACAGGCAGTGGGAGGGAGTTCTATAGCCTAGGTGCACAGGCAACAAAGACCTGATACCCTATGGCTGTGTGAGTTTTTGGAACACAGAAGGGAGACAAGTCACTAGACCTGACAGGGTAACCTGAGTTAACAGCTCTTAGTTGCTCTGCCAAGACAGGAGGGGTGGCAGTTCTAATTACTTTACAAATAAATCAACCCAAAGCAAAAGTGTGATAGCTCTCCAGAGACAGCCATTCCAGTTTCTCATACAGCTCATGGTGATGAGTTAGATGAGCAGCTGAGAGGGCAAATTGATATACATTGTTACAGGCATCATCCTACTTAGATATGGTGGACTTAGCAGTATGAATAGAAGTAAGGAGCCCCCCCAAAACACTCAGGTGGCAAGCTGGGAGCCCACGCCAGCTTGCCAAATGCCCCTGTAAAAAAAAAAAAAAAAACCTTCCCAAGATGTTTTTATTTTTTTTTAACCTGTAAAACAGAAAATGGTCCCTCGTCCGAGGTCCAGTGGCCTTCCCCAACCCGTGCCCACCCTCTGCACACCCTGCCTCCCACACCCTCCCCAAACACTCAGGTGGCATGCTGGAGCCCACCCCACACCCCTCATCCCATACTTACCTCTGGAGCACAGTACGACAATCTCTGTGGACCGGGAACATGTCTGCACTCTTCAAAGCTGACCGCGAACTGAAGAAATGCCAGTAAGCTGTATAATGGCATCAATAGGGCTTTTTTAACTTTGGTGCATATCTCAGGCATTTTTGGGAATGTTGGCACCAAATTTTCAACATGGGGTTATTGGGACCCCTACGCATGAATTCAGGCACTGTCATGGTGTTATTCAGTCCCGAAAGGTGATTTCGCTGTCACTGTGCGGAATCACCTTTCAGGACCGAGTAACGAAATGACATTGCCACTGCTCATGAGGTGGGCTCTCAGAAAGCCTATGTTGCAAATTTGGTAAAAAAATAAAAAAAATGACTGTTTTACGAGCATGCATTGCGCAGTTTCCATGCACGCTCATGACTTCGTGAATTTGTAATATTTCACTCCAGATTTTCAACATTGGCATTTTTCCACACCTCCTTAGGAACAATACAGCTGTCATTTTACATATCCTGACCAAAATGTGTTTTCACACTTCTGGTGCAGAATAGCTGTGGGAAATCGGTTTTAGAGACAGATTAAGAAAATGACAGTGACACTGTTCATGAGCAGAGGTCCTAAAATTCCTATGTTGAAAATTTGGTGATGAAAGTCCATAAAATGACTGTGTTACAAGCATGCGTTGCGCAGTTTCCACGCACTCTTGTAACTTCACAAATTTGCAATATTTTCATGCCAGATTTTCAACACTGGCATTTTTTCACACCTTCTTATGAACAGTATAGGTGTCATTTTTCACATCCTGCCCAAAATGTGTTTTTGCACCTGTGGCGCACAATGGCGTGGTCACTGTGGGAAATCAACTTTTGGGACAGATTAACAAAATCACAGTGCCACTGTTCATTAGGAGAGGTCCCAAAATGCCTATGTTGAAAATGTGGTTAAAAAAATTCCCCAAATAATTGGGTTACGGACGTGCGTTGCACAGTTTCTGTGCATGATCATGACTTCAAGTTTTCATATTTTCACTCCAGATTTACAACGTTGCCATTTTTTTATACCTCCTCATGAACAATAGTGTTAACATTTTTCACATCCTGCCCAAAATGTGTTTTCATACCTGTGGTGCAAATAGCGCAGTCGCTGTGCAAAATCACCTTTCGCCTAATAAACTGATAGTGCCACTATTCATGAGGTGGGGTCACAAAAAGCCCATGTTGAAAATTTGGAGTGAAAATACCAACAAACACCTACAGTCTTAGGGTTTCCAACTGGAACACCTCACCCTGTAGAGACTGACAGGCGTCAGGAGTGTGACCTGGGATCATTGGCTGTAATGCTCATGCCATTCCACCCCCACCCCTACCCTGCAGCCAGTAACAGGCATCTAGGTGTGTCTTGGAGTGTTCGGCCCCAAAGTTCATGCCATTCTTCTATACTGCACCCATCTCAACATATTTTCTTATGGAATGGGGTAAGTATAAGGCCCAAAGATCCCAAAGCACACCACGACACTTGTCAGTGTCTACAGGGTAGGGTGAGGTGAAATGGCATGAGCGTTATAGCTGACTACCCAAAGGCACGTCCCAACACCTGTCAGTCTCTGCAGGGTGGGGGTGAGGTTGGCATCAGTTCAGTATTTCACTGCCATTCCTATTATGCACCTCTAACTCCGGCACTACCAATGCCAATGCCAGCCAGACAACATTTGGCATTGATAAATGCTTGTTTATAATTGCTGGTGTGGAGGTTTGGACTGTATTTCTATCAGCTTGAAAGAAAACAAAGATTTTTAGCTAGAGTGCTAGAGTACTAAGATCATTCTGAGACTCTTCCTGTTGGCAGAGAAGGCAACCACCATGCATACCCACATTCAATGTCTTGCCTGACACTGCCGCCTGGCGAGGTTCAGATACACTGTTTCTTTGGGAACTGTCATATGAACCAGATTTCAGATTATTATGACGTGTCATATTAACCAGATTTTGGGTTGTTATTGCCTTTGGAGCAAAATAACCTGAAATCCGGTTGATATGCATATTTAACATAACAGTAATCCGGTTGCTATTTATGGTCACCAGTAATTATAATGACAATTATATCTTTTTTACAAAAGAACAGAATGGTAACAGTCCAACATTAGCTATGAGTCTCCACATCCAGGAAGCAAACACAATCCCCTTTACAAAGAGAGGATCCTAGAAGAATGAAATAAATTGAAAACAGACAAAGCTATGGGATTAGATGGAATTCATCCTCAGGTATTGAAAGAGATCAGGGAGGAACTCACCACTCCATTGGCTGAGCTCTTTAATAAATCACTGGAGAGCGGACAGGTACCAGAGGACTGGAGAAGGGCCACTGTGGTGGCCTTATACAAAGGTGGAAGCAAGGAGGAGGCAGGGAACTACCACCCTGTCAGCCTTACCTCAATTGTGGGGAAAATTATAGAATCATTATTAAAGGAAAGGATAGTGGCATACCTGAAAATCAGTGGTAGGCTAGACTGTAAGCAGCATGGCTACACAACTGGTAGGTCATGCCAGACAAACACAATAGAATTCTTTGACTGGGTGACAAAAATAGTAGACCAAGCTGGGGCAGTAGATGTTGCATATATAGACTTTAGTAAGGCCTTTGATTCTGTCCCCCACAGGAGGCTTATTAACAAACTGGGAAATGCAGGTGTAAAAGAGAAAATTGTAGATTGGGTGAAAATCTGGCTTCAGGGGAAGACCCAGAATGTTGTAGTGAATGACACCTTGTCAAGAGAGGGGATGGTGACCAGCGGGTTTCCGCAGGGCCCGGTGCTTGGACCAATCTTCTTCAACATATACATAAGTGACATTGCAGATGAATTGGAGGGGAAAGTATGCCTGTCTGCAGATGACATCAAGCTCTGCAATGGGGTGGACACACAGGAAGGGGCCATAGCGATGGAATCAGACCTAACAAAATTGGAAGAATGATCCAGAACTTGGCAGTTGAAGTTAAATGCCAATAAGTGTAAAGTCATGCAACTAGGGAACAAAAAACCAGGAAAAAATTATCTGGGGCGAACAATTAGCCATCACAAACTTGAATGGGACCTATAGGTCATGGTATCCAATGACAAAGGTAGGGAGACAATGTGAGAAGACACCACAGAAAGCCAGTAACATCCTCAGTAGCATTGGAAGAGGGATCACAAGCAGAAAACACATAGTGATAATCTCACTTTACAGATCCTTAGCGAGGCCTCATCTAAAATACTGTGTCTAGTTCTGGAGACCCCAACTTAAAAAGGATATAGACCATCTGGAAACTGTGCAAAGCAGACCTACAAAGATGAGATAGTTTAGGACTGCCATCATGAACCCTATGAGACAAGACTTAAATAATTAAACATGTACTCCCTGGAATAGAGGAGAAACAGAGGAGACATGACAGAAACCTTTAAGTACCTAAAGGGCATCAACTCAGTGCAGAATCAGAACCTCGTCCAAGAAAATAAGGAGGCATGTACTAGGGCCACAACAGACGACGTCTAATGGGAGAGAGATTTCAGAGCAACATTAGGACTTTTTTTTTATTGAAAGGGTGGTGGAACTGTGGAACAGGCTGTTGCAGGAGGTCATGGATTCAAAGACAGTTAAGCAGTTCAAAATATCTTGGGGCAGACATAGTGGAATATTAAAATAAGGGAATATACTTGGGGGAGGTAGGTGAAATAACGAGCAGACTAGATAGATCACGCTGTCCACATCTGCCATTATGTTCTTGTGTTCAGTGTTCATTATTTGTTATGCTTGTGTATCCTGAATAATGACAAGTTTCTTCACTTGAGTTTATGGTTTGTTATCAAGATGCTCGTATATCCTGAATAATGACAATTTTTCCTTATCTGTGGTCTGTACATGCTATTGAGATGCTTGTATATCCAGGATATTCATATTCCACAAGAAATGATGATTTTTCCTTACGTGGGTTCATTATTTGTTTCTGAGGTACTAGAATACCACTCATAATGATACCTTTTCATTATCTGAGTTTATTATTTATCAACAACCATATCATATCCGGTTCATTATTCAATATCAAGATGATGGTATACTCTGAATAATGACAATATTTCATTACCTGGGTTCATTTTTTGTTATTGAAATGCTCCTATACACTGAATAGTGGCAATTTTCTTTATTTGGGTTCATTATTTGTTATCAGAATGCACATATACCCCACATAATGACAATTTCTCCTTATTTAGGTTCTTCACTTGTTATCAAGAGGCTGGTATAACTTAAATATTAACAATTATACCTTATCTGGGTTCATAATTTGTTACTGAGATGCTTATGTAATGTAAATGACAACATGTTTTCCTCATCTGGGATTTTTATTTCTCATTGAGATGCTCATATACCCTCAATATTGACAATTATACCTTAACAGGGTTCATTATTTGTTATCAAGATACTTGTATTACTGAATAATTACAATATTCTTTATTTGGGTCCATTATTTGTTACTGAGGTGCTGATATACAGTGGCATCCCCCAGGATGAAATGCAATTCTGCAGCATTTTGCAGCACTCTGCAGAATGCTGCAGCACACCTACTGGATAAAGCTATGTAATTTCAATGGCAATTAGTTCCTATTGTCATTCAGGAAAATGTGACACTGCCAGGATGAAGTGAATGCCACAGTTTCCTGCATGGCAAAGGGGACTAATTGCCATTGAAATTACATTGCTTTATTCAGTAGGTCTGCTGCAGCATACTGCAGAGTGCATTAAAAGTGCATTTCATCCTGGGGGACGCTACTGTACCTTGAATAATGAACATTTTATTTATTTGGGTTCATTATGTGTTATTGAGGTACTTGTATACCCTGACTAGTGACTATTTTCTTTATGTTGGTTCATTATTTGATATCAAGGTGCTCGTATACCCTGAATTGTAACACTTTTCTTTATTTGGGTTCATTATTTGTTATTGAGATGCTTGTATAGCCTGAGTAATGACATTTTTTCCATATCTGGGTTCATTATTTGTTATTGAGGTGCTTGTATACTCCAGAAGAAGACAATTGTAGGTTCTTATTGTTGTCTGGAGAGATATGGAGGTTTCCAGATCATTGTCCTAATACATTATCCCGATTACCAAGGACTACCCAGATAAATAATGCATTAGTGTGGTCATTGTAAGATAGTTATGTAAGTATATTACTGGTTAGGATGAATAAATTCTCAAGATCATTAGAATCTCCTCCAGGAAAAGTATTCTTATCAAACACAATGTGGATCTCGCATAATCTGAAATGCCCAGTCCAAACAAAAATTGTGAAATTTAGCATTTGTGGAAAGTCGTATGGATTATTTGAATCTCTCTAATGTGGCGATGATCAAAAATAACAAATTCTGAGTGCTGTTTAAATAAGTTCCTTGAATATTAATGTGTCTCTGAACTGAGAAAAAGTTCCCCACCTGTGTATGTCCACCATTCCAGGAGATGATGCTTTCATTGATGACTAAGTCATGCCCTGGAGGTGCACTGGAGTCATAGATGCCAATCTTAACATAGCTGGCTATGCCATCTTGGCTGACATGCCAATTCATGACATTATATCTTGCAGGGGGATCTCCATTCAAGTCAAATAATAGTTCATCTCCAACACTAGTTCTGAAATGCACATTTCTGAGATAATGGAGGAGCTAAAACACAAAGAACAATCCTTATAAGTTAACAGTAAAGGAGTTGCCTTTTATTCAAAGAGTTCCAGGTCAGAGTGGACATCTTTGTAATTAATTCATTCATTTATTCATTCATTTACTCATTTATTATGTTTATTCAGATAGAATTTGGGAGACTTGAGCCAAGTTCATTAACAACAGCATTCAGAACAAGTGCAGGTGCAAAGGTTGTAGTGAAACAGGAATGATATTCAGACAATACATACAGAATATTTCAATAAACAAGCAGAATATGTCAATAAACAAACCTTTACATACCGGGCATATCAACATAATGGTGTAATACAATGAAGAAAAAGCATCAATGTTATGCATATCAAAACTTGTTTGTTCTACTTGGGAGCTGGTGAAGGAAAGAAGAGGGAGATGAAGTGCTTCTCTGATACTTCAGCTTGGAGGGATAGTGAGCAGATCCAGAGGATCACCAGGGCAATAAGAGATGGGAGGGAGTCAGATGACGGTGTCCATGTCCACTTATGGACAAATTACCTGGCAAGGGTAAGGGCACTACAGGGTAATTTCAGGGAGCTGGTAATGGGCCTGAAGCAGGTAGCATGCATGGAAGTATTTGCCAAGGTGTTACCTGTGTATGGCCAAGGAGAGGAAAGGGCACACCACACCATGGCTTTTAACAACTGGTTGAAGGCATGGTGCAGCATGGAGGAGGGCTTTGGCTACATTGGAGACAGGGGGCCAGCTGGGCAGGATATGGACCTCTATAGGGGAGATGTTCTGCATCCTTCCAAGAGTGGGACCACAGTCCTTAGTGGGAAATTTTTAAATGCTACTTGGAAAAGGATTTTAACTAGCTGTGGGGAAGGGGGACATTGCATTCCTAATGGAGGCAAAGATTGCCTCCTTGCAGACAATAAGGCAACAAGGAGGGAGAGCCTGAGGGGACAAAGCTCCTCCAGGGCAAGAGTACAGGAAGATAAGGGTGGGAATAAGGTGGAGGACAAGGTAGGTATACATCAGGATAGCAAGAAGAAAGGTGTACTGGAGACAAGCAATGGAGAGGGCAACAAGAGAAGAGGCGGTCGGGGGAGTTTCTGGAAAAAGCATAGGCAGGAGGAGGGGGAGAAAGCAGGTAGGCTGGTGGGGGGTAAGATATGCAGAGCCAAGTGCACCAATTCAAGGAGTCAGCACAATTAAATTTTGGACCTGCAGTCCATCATAGAAGAGGCACGCCTGGATTTTGTAGCCTAATGGAACCATGGTGCACTGACAGCCATGAGTGGGAGAGGCCATAGCAGGCTACTCTCTGTTCAGAGAGACAGGGATGGGGAGAGGGGAAGGGAGGAGGGGTGGTACTATATGTGAGGGAGGGAATCAAGGCTACTGAAGTGCTTATATATAATGTTTTATCCACCTATGTATTATTACTCCACTTATGTGTTATTCTCCAAATGTATATACTGAAGTTGTTTCCCAGTTCCCCTTTTCTCTTTACTTGCTGGAATGCTTCTTATATGTAATTTTTTTATGGTTGTGGGCGGAGCCTATAGCCATTTTGCTATATGTAGCTTGAAAATGGAGTTTCGAGGAACACACTTTTTGGACTTTTCAATGTATCATTCCACATCTACAAATCACTATGACAACTAAAATAAAATAATCCCTTCTTTCTGTTTAGAATGTTGGAGACATAACTCCAAGCTGCTTGTCTCATGGCCATTAGGAAACTGAAACAGCTTGTTAAATATTGATTGCCTATTAAACTGGAGATTTGTTTACCCTCTTCGATATGCAACAACTTGCACATTTAAATGGTTAGCATTTAAACATTTTTTTCCACTAACTTCAGTTGGGGATGAATATCTTTCAAGAAAGATTCATACCTTGTAAATGTTACCCTTTCCCAGCAAATTTTGTAAATATTTACACTGTTTTTAACCTCTCAAGACCTATCCGATGAAATGCCAGGTCTTCAGTGAACTATCCATACTAAATACATACTTTTATTTTTGACAGAAAGGGCTGCAGCCTGCTTCCCAAACATAACAGATAAGAGCTACTGAGAGCTCTTATAGTAAGAGTGAGTGAGTGTGTGTGTGTGTGTGTGTGTGTGTGTGTGTGTGTGTGTGTGTGTGTTTTGGGGAGGGGTGGAGAAACAATCAAACTCTGGCAAGGGAAACCTCATCTAATGAATTAACTTCTGACAAACCATGAGTGATACAGAAGCAAATGATTTGATACCTTTTATTGGGCCAACATAGATGTAGCAAAAATAACTTACACCATTTATAAAATTCCTGATCAAACAACTGCAAACAGAAGACTGTTTGTTGTCATTTTATAATATGATATACTGAGTGTGTCTTTACTGAGTTGCTTGATCAGGGCCTTGATAAAATAATAACATTTACTTAACTCATTCAAGATTCAATCAGGTGGACAGAAAAAAGTCCATAAGAATTTGTCTGAAAACTAACAACTATAAGATGCAAAAATAACATTTAGGTAGTGATAGGATATATGTGATGCACATGAGTGTTGTTTGATTTGGTAACCCTCACCAATGGCGTAAGCCATGAGTGAGGTGGCCAAGGACAAACAGCACGAGTGTGCATAAATCATATATCACACAGGGTCTCCCCCTGCATATTTCATTTATGCAATAGGGAAGGATTTCATGTGTATGTGTAGTTTTAAAATATTTTTTTTTAAATAAAAAAATATGGAAATGTGAGTGGGTTTATTTTGTGCTTTGCCAGGTTGATGCGTCATTCTCTGTGTTTCGATACAGCTGATTCACTGATAGTATGGCTTGACAGTTTTTAAAAGAAAAAAATGGCGGCTGAGTTTGGCGAATGCTGATGGTATGAATAGAGGAAAACACTGGGTGAGTTTAGTGAGTGCTCGCCGACAGAAAAGTAGTAACTGTCATGAAGTTTTTATTATTTTTTTTAAATCTATTTCTGTATGAGAGGTGATCCAGAAAGAAATGATTTGATACCTTTTATTGGACCAACATGGATGTTACAGAAAAGAACAAAGACAATTGGAATGTAAGTTGTAAGCTCATCTTAGGTGTATTAGAGAGAATGCCACCCAAAGGTTTTTTTCATCACTAGAATGCTTTCTTAGCATACTGAGACATTTTAAAATTTATGTGAGAAGAACTCTCTGGCTGTTGAGAATTCTTGATAACCTTTGCCCTTCTGAGGCTCCTCAGTTAAAAGCATACTGGTGTTAATTAGCTTCTCTGAAGTAATCTTCTGTTATGTTTTAAATGTATAAATTAAACCAAGGAGAATTATTTCTGTTTTTTTCAATATAATCTGGTGTTAATAGTATGGGATTTTCAAAATAACTTCTGTGCATTTTTGTTATACACTGACTCTGTGTTGAAATCTGCACTTATCAGGCTCATGGTCTCATTTTCTTGGGTGTCCTTGACAAGTATTTTTATTTGGCACTTACACTTACAAGTGTTACTATCATGCATCATGTATATGTGTGTATGTTAATTTGAGGCTTGTTTTCAATTTGCAGTTATACCTAATTTCAGGATTTTGTCTCTCATTATCTGTTCTTTAATACACCAGGACAATTGGAATGTAAGTTGTAAGCTCATCTTACATGTATTAGAGAGAATGCCACCCAAAGGTTTCTCTTATCACTAGAATGCTTTCTTAGCATACTGAGACATTTTAACATTTATGTGAGAAGAACTATCTGGCTGTTGAGAATTCTTGATAACCTTTGCCCTTCTGAGGCTCCTCAGTTAAAAGCATACTGGTGTTAATTAGCTTCTCTGGCGTAATCTTCTGTTATGTTTTAAATGTATATGTTAAACCAATGAGAATTATTTGTTTTTTTCAATATAATCTGGTGTTAATAGTATGGGAATTTCAAAATAACTGCCATAAAACTTCTGAAGAAGGACCTGGTTGGCTCGAAAGCAAGAGCACTTTGTTCTTTTCTGTAACATCCATGTTGGTCCAATAAAAGGTAACAAATAATTTCTTTCTGGATCTGTTCTTAAAAGGACCAATACGGCACCTACAACATTTTTTTGTCTGAGAGGTGGAAATTTGGACTACAGCAGACTACAGTGAGTGGTATCAGGAAGAAGAGGTGACTGAGCTGATGGACTCATACTGCCAATGTGAGCGAGCGAGCGAGCAGGGGAGAAAAGAAAACAACTGCAGTTTTGGAGAAACAGAATTTTAATTTCATGTTAGTAGGTTAGCAGTTCTGTTGCTTGTGGGTGATGGATGCAGGGGAGAGATTTAAAAAGAGCTGCAGTTTGGGTATTTGGCAGTTCTTTAGAATGTCAGGGGCTGAGGCAGTGTGGGATGCAGTTAGAAAGGAGACAGTGGCAAGAAGAGTGCAAATGACACATGCTGCTTCATGGTGTGTGATTATACCATGTTTTTTTGATGTGAGGAACAAATTTAGATGGATGATGCTGGGGAGAGATTTAAAAAAATAGAAAACAGATTTTTAACTGGATGAGTTACTGTGGATGGGGAAAGATTTGTAGACAGCAATATTGACTGTGTGTGAGTGTGAGAAAATGAACGTGTGTTAAACTAGGAAGTAGTCCTGCACTGTATGTATAAATGGTTACTGTATGTATAAATGTATTTATACATACAGTGACATAGATAAATGCATTCATCACACTGAATATATGTCCACCACAGTGCATAAATATATATATGTGTGTGTGTGTGTGTGTGTGTGTCTCTATTTGCAATAAAGTTGTTTACAGGTATCTCTAGTATCTTTTGGAAGATTGTCCCCCTTGTGATTACTAATTTTGAGTATAGTTCATAAAATAATGAGCATGATATTTGTTATTTCATATAGTCCCCATTATGCCTTATACATAGCATATACATCCAAATCATTCCAAGGCAATCGTGACATACAATATTAATACTGAGCAGCAAATCAGACCTCTTTTCCTAATAAAAGGCTAATGATATGATAAAGAACAAAGTCATAAATAAGGAACCAGTGGCTTATGAAAAAACCTACAGGGATTTATGCAGGGATTTGATTCTGCCTTTGTGAGGAAAACACAGGGAAAAATGTGGGTTTCTTACAGAGAAATGGTTATTTGGATCTGGGAGCACTGACTATTTCTTATCCCATATTTTGTATCCTGGTTAGGGCAGGGGAGATGCTACATCTCATTGTCACAGGGATGTTCATTTAAACATTTTTGCACAGTATTTACTCTGACTGTCCCAGATTAGATACAATACCTTGTTTTCAGTGGGGTCATGATTTTTCCATTTTTATAATGTATTTATTCAGGCTACCTAGTCCGGGGCCCCTGTATTCAAAGAAGATATGCAGTGCATCCCAATGGAAAAGGGAGATGTGCTGCACAACTCCAACAATGTGCAGCAGCATGATATTCAAATGTGTGGGATGCACTGGCTGCAAGGGAATGGCCAGGGCACACACAAATGGTATGCCGTTCAAGTCAAAGGGGCAATCCCATGCATATGATGTGCTGCAGCATATTCAGTTAGAATGTGCCCCTCACAGTCCGGAGCACTGTGGGCCACAGTTAGGCCATGAATAGCTGGCATAAACCGGCCAGCCACTAACAGGCAGGCTGCAGATGTGCACCCAGGTGCACAGCAGCCTGGCATCCTTGGTGGACTAGAGGTACCCCCGTACCATCCCCAGTCTAGCCAACTGTATCCCTGAAGAGCTTCATAGTGTAGGGCCCCCCCAGACCCATTTTAACCACAGGAAACCATTGTCCATATCCATAGTCTACAGGACTCCCACCCACCACCCCTGTACACAGACACCTTCACTGCCCCCATACCCAACCTGTTGCAAAGACTGGTACTGCCCTCAACACACTGCCATGGCCAGCCATTGACTGCACTGGGCATGGGGACCTGCACTCTAGAATGCTCCAACTGGCTGTATCGTGCATTGAGGCACTATGCCAGCTGCAGATCCACCAGTGTATGCAGCCATGTGTACGTCCCTGGCAAACTGAAGAGGGAATTTACATACCTCCAATGCATCCCTTGCCAATACTGTATCTTCCTACTTTCATACACTGCTGCAAGTCCACACTCTTCCCTGTAAAACATGCCACCCTCCGGACTGCTGAAGCATCCCAGGTGCCATGGGGTGTGGTATACTGTAATGCTATTTGCAGTGTATGCTTTAGGCTATAGATAGTTTATTCACAGTTCCCCAATTGTACAAATGAATGGGAAGTCAGCTGTAACATGCCTGTTTTGGGACCTGTGTGAGTGGGTACAGCATCAGACATCACCCACACTAAGCAGTGCAATGGCACCGGGATGATGGCTCCACATGCCAGTGCCTGAGGAGTATGTCCACTGGATGTTATCACCCACACACAGCTCGTGCCTATGTATAACACATTCCAGCATTCTACTGCAAGTCCTCCACCAACCACCAATAAAGTGGTATGATCCCATTACAGAGCCAGTCATCGCAATGGGATGGGATGGGTAGGGGAGGCAGGGAAGGGGGGTGTCTGTGCACTGTTGAGGGATAGCGGGGCCACTACACTATGGAGATGGACTGTAGGTGTATTCAGGTGCAATTAGGGATAGCACTGGGGTCCCTACAATATGGAACCGATAGAGCCTGGACTCCATTACGATTGGGGCTGGTGGAATCAGGGGGGTGCCACTATACCACCAGAGACTTCAGAGCCTGTCCCACATGGGAGCGATTGGGGTTGGGGCTTAGGGGCAAGAGCTGCTGTGGTGCATTCATCCCCATGCCAACATACAACTTGGCTAGCAATGAGCATGCATAAGGCCCCTTTACACCCTGCATACTCAATTAGTTCATTTGCATTCTTGGACTGAATATTTCCTATGGGGGTTGTGGTGCATACTGGTATGTGCCACGCATTCCCCATGGAAGGTATTCAGTCAGGGTCACCATGGATGCACCTGACTTGGTGGCTGCCTGCACTGTGATTCCCATCCAGAGTCACATTTTCAGCAGGAACAATGAAGCTCACCAGCATGAAGTGCAGCATCACAGATTTACTGCATGACAAAAGGGATTAACTCCTTTTGAAACTGCACTGTTTGCTGCAGAATTCTGCGGTGTTATACTTCATCCTGGTGGGCTTCACTGCATGCACACCTTGTACCGGTGGCGCATTCTCTTTGAATATTGTATCAGTGCTGACCGGCGCACCCTCTTTGTTTAATGCATCTTTCTGCTTATGCATTGATCCGGCACTTAATATATCCCCCTAGATGTAAAATATTGTTTTTAGTGTGTTCTGAATTTACACGATACAGCATAATATTGTGTAGATGTAAAGCCCCACTGAAAATAAGATGCCATTTCTTTGGGGAACTATCCAGGCTAAATATATAGCAATCAGCAGGCATATTCCAAGAAAACACATTGTAAAAATGTGTAAAAGGAAGACAACGTTTAAATTGCCTCTCCACAGATCTGCATTGTGCAATTCATTAGAAATAATGGGTAAAAGCATCCCAAAAGCTCTTCACAGCCATATCGGCTCTGACCAGAACTTGTCTATATACGCTATGTAAATTTGTTGTATACATAACGTGGAGCCTTTGAAAAGGAGTCTCTGAATCAAAGGATTGCAATTCTGATACCTTTCAATACATACATACATACATACATAAATAAATAAATTATATTGACCTATCTCAGTGAAAAAAAAATCTTACCTTTCTCCCTATTTTAGGGCTAAATTGGGCTTAGTCAGCTTACTTGCTATGACAGTTATCCTTAGAATAAAATGATTGACTTACAGTATGATAACTCATTTGCCCACCCATAGGCTTTCTTAACTATATTTATTGGAAAAGTTAAGGTGGAATGCAAATCTTTGGGGCTGAATCAGGTGCAAGATAGTCCTACATTGTATGGCTTGGAAGCTCTTTGGAAATATGTTGAGAGGAATATAACATAAAGTGTCAAATATAAAAAGTTTATAAACATCAGGATCAAGCAGTTACAGTGTACAGAGTGATAAAAATCAAACCAGTGTATCTATTTGCTCGCCCCGGTGGGTAAACGATAATAATTTATTTTTTTGCAATTTTTAACCATGAAATGCACACTAAGCTGTGAGACCTTGTTTCATATTAGATATGGGTGAGATATTGTTTGGATATCATCAGTGATCCTGTTGAAAGGAAGAATGATATTTACTAATTATACATTTGAAATCTTTGAAAGTGATGTCTACAGGCCAGGTTTGATAGAGCTAGAGAACCATGAAGTCAAGAACTGTAATTCTCACTCTGGTGGTATTTAAAATCTTGTACATATTGGGCAGAATATGCAAAGGAATCTACCTAAGATGTTTCTGCTGCTATTTTTAAAACAGAAATGTATCCAGACCTGCTAAACTATCTATTAGATGGACTAACAGCATCCGACATTTTGTCCAAACTAGACAAAACTCACAATAGCATCTGTTTTTTGCCACAAAGTTTGGCTTTTCATCATAAATGGATGCAGTTTCTGAAAATAGCATCAGGGCCGTCTAGAGGAAAGTAGATTGACAGACACAGGTGGAGCTTGCATTTTTTGTCTGCATACAACCTGTTTGAAAATTCTGCCCTCATGGTCTTTTTCGATCTCGGGTATTCTAAGGTGAGGAATTATTGGCTGGGTCTAATTTTATCCTCCTTACAGATGGAGGCTGATGAGCCACTGACTTTGTTACTAACTGTTGAAGATGACACCATTATCATTCGCTTAACCTATTGAGTTCAAACTACTGTGAAAAAATGTGAGAGCTCGGTGAATTTCTACAGGTCTACGAAGGTTACCAAAGGAACTCAGGGCTAAGCTGTGGAATGTTTGTCAAATTTTTCCATTATTAATAATTTATTAGCATTCTGTATTATGTGCAAGATTTTTTATATTTATGCAAGTTTTATATGCATATGCCTAGGGTTGCAGGCCTTTTATTTCTCAGTATGATTGTAAAGATCTTTTCTAATGCAGGAACAGTAAACCTGCAAACTCAATAAACTTCTAAACCCAGATTTTCCTCTGCCATCTATGGTTTCAATGCAGAATTAGAATAGCAATGACCAGCTGGCCCTGTCAGTGCAGTGGCAGCATTACTTCTCATGATGCTGGAGACTTAGATTTAGGAGCAAGACCAGGACAGAGGGGCGGGCTGGGGGAGAAATCTTGAGCACCTCTGGGGATGGTCTACTTGCTTCGGGGGGGGGCAGCAGACTCCACTGTGATACTGCCCCCTGGGTGACTACAGGTGGCAGTGCAGCTGGAACAGGCTTGTAGGAAGGGGGATGTGGGCTGAAACCATGTATGGCCATACATCTGAGTGAGCACGCGCACATGGTGACCTGACCACTGCCATCCTGTGAGGTGGGTTAAGCAGAGGAAGAAAAACCTCATAGTGACGATGAAGATCCCTGGTCAAAGTACTAGGGTTAGTGGCTGGCTGTTCTCTTGATGTAAGGTATGAGGTAAGGCATGATTCTTTGAGCACTTTAACTGGATATGAACCTATTTTGCACAGCAGTCTTCCCTTTGCCACTGTTTTATCTTTGGAAATGAGGAATCTGACTATACGTATCAGGTGTCGTAAATACATCTTTCATTATGAAGCTTTCAATTCACGGACCTTTTTATATGGATGGATTTGTTAATAAGGATGTATACTCACACTTGCTCCTTGTATGTGCTTACCAACTGTCTCCCCTTGCAGGGTAGGCTGAAATACCTGCCCTGGCTGCTGATTAAAAAAGACCTCTAGGGTCTTACCCCTTCTGCAATTGGTGACCTCTTCCGACCGGTCAACAACAGCTACTCCACAAGGAGTATGTCTTGACATGCCCTTCATGTCCCCTTTTGCAAAACTAGTAAATAAATAAAATAAAATAAATCACATTGACCTCTAGTGCAACCATTATCTTATACATCCTTGGATAAAAAGACAATGGGCTTAAAGGGACACTTTCAACCTTTTCTGCATCATATTATTTTTAGGTAAAACCCCGCATTTTATGATTGCTCACAGTCTCTGAAATTCATTGATGTTGCTGGTTGTTTAATCTGCCTCCTTGCTTATTAGAACCCAAATGCATGATAATGGATAGCTACGCCCTTCTTTTTTTTTGCTTCAGATCATTGAACTACTCTTAGTGAAAACTTCTTGAACAATAGAAACACCCTCAAACAGTGCAACCACTCATGGTATAATTAGGCAATAAGGCACAACAGGGTGTGGGTTATTGAGGATTTACCCATGCCTTGTGTGGTGTGTCACGAGGTGCAGCCGAGTGACTTAACCACACAAGAAGTGAGTAAATCACCCAATAACTCACACCCTGGAGTGCCTTATTGTGATTACGTAATGGCCCATGTGTAAAATGAATTTAAAATGTGTTTAATTATATATTTTATAAATGCCATTCTTCAGCCATGGGTTATGCAGGATTTACCCATAGTCATGTGACATGTTTTGACCAATGGGGTTACAGGAGTTTTACACACCATTGTATAATAGTCTCCTTTACTCCCACTGCATAATGAGAGGCTAGATTATGTTGGGGATGTTCTGGAGTCCAGGAAAGATGCAGTGGGAGCTGTTCAAGTAATGTAAACAAACCTGTTTTGGTGTGGTAACACGAGTATGATGGGCAGTCCGTTTTTTACTTTTTAAAAGAAAAAAAGGATCTGAAACAAACTACTAGCTTCATGAACAGGAACAGTCTCAATAGAATGTGAACAGTCTTCAAATGTGTTTTTTAATCTAGGGACGCTTTAAGGCCTGAAAGGGTTGACAGTGTCCCTTTAAGTAATATCACCTTTTTCAGTTTGCCATCTACCAGTCTATAAATGCAGCCAAGCAAAGGCAGCAAAAAGCATAAAGAATGACCTGCACTCAGGAATCTGCAGTACAAAATACAATTTATGTAAACTGACATGTTGTAAAACACAAAGTGCGGTAGCAGTAACCCTCTGTTCCAAAACACCCCATATGCATTTTGAGCCACATGCTTCTACATAGGGCACCACTCCTCAGGGAGTGGTACTGTATGTAGAAGCCAGTCCTCTTACAGGAACCAGTCACTGACTGCAACAGAATACATTTACATTTTAAATATATTAACTCATAAATACTTAGAGTAAAGCATAATCTCCAAAAGAGAAGAATGCTTTTTTCAATTACCATTTTTGAGAAAATGGCATTTTTGTCAGTTTGCTTTACTACAGATTTCAGGATGAAGATGCAGACTAGGACATTTGACTGTGTTTAGTGACTGCTTAACAGGTTAGCAACATGATAACACCCCCTTTGCAGGTCCAAAGCTGGGAGGGATAGCAAAATGCCACATTGGATGGCATGGTTAGTAAGTCACTAACCATTTAGCAACTGGCTCTAAAATATGCTGGTACAACTATGCTAAGCAGCTGAGTGCACCTTGCATGTAGGTGCACCAATATATTGGTAGATTTTGACATGTGGTAAATAGCCTTCAGTGTCATGCTAATTACCACCTCCCTAAACCAGTCTTGATGACCTGCACCCCCTAACCATGGCCCCCAGCCCCTGAAGACCCCTGACTGTCAGTAGTTAATAATAATCTATGGTGTCCAGTGGTTCCTCCTGCCTCTGACACCCCTATTGGTATGGTTGTAATTATATTTAGTGTCCGGTAGTCCTACCACCCCAAAAAAAAAACAACAGTATTCATTGACTGATCCCTGGTATCCAGTGGTCCCCCCCCCAAAAAAAAGAGACTTAACCAAAGGCTATCCTTCCTTACACTGAACAGTGAGATGCAGAAAGAAGCATATAATAGGATATGAGCATTCATACCATATTTCCCTGGTGTTCAGTGGTCCCTGTGCCCCCCAGGTTCAACTCTTACCCACTGACATGCCCACCCTGTCCCTAAGTGCCTCCCCCAGTTCCAAGTCTGCTCTCCATGGTTCCAGTGTCCCACCCTCAGTGACCGGCACAGACCCCCCACTCACCTCAAGATCGAGAAATGTTAAATGGGTGGCTGGCCATGCAGGTGAGCAGAGGATCTATGCCGATTGCCTGGGGTGGGGCGTTGGGACCATGGAAGGTAGGTTGGGAGAGAGTTGGACTTGGGTGGGGGGGCACACTGGAGACAGGGCAGGTGGGTCAGGTGGGATGTAGTTGCTATTATCCTATTATGTACTGTATTTCTCTGTGACTCTCACTTTTTAATGAAAGGAAAGATAGACCGGTTTTGTCGGAGGGGTGTTTGGAGATTAGGGTGGCCACTGAACACCAGGGATCAGTCACTAAATATTGCTGTGGGTATTCAAGGGGTGGGAGGGACCACTGAAAACCAAAGATTTATTAACTACAGTCCATTGGGGATGTTTGGGTCGGGGAGAGCACTAGACCACCAGTAACAGGCAGCCCAGCCAGGTGCTGGGGGGTCACAAACCCTGTGAATGCAAGAAAAGCAGCGCTACACAAATGGCTCCAAAAAAATAGAAGTTTAATCAGATGCTTCCAAAAAAAACAAAAGCCCCAGCTCTTCGAGGGATCACACCCTCTTCAGTAGGGGATAGAGTCAGATTCAAACATAATTCCTGAAATTGAAAAAATACCATGTCACTATCATGTGATAGTCGATCAGGTGAAAATAATATAATGTTTTTGAAATCAGTTCATCTCAATACAAAAGATAATTCAAAATGATTATACAGAGGTGCACCTAGCCACAGGAAAAAAAGATATTATATGTCATCATCTGGCATTGTAAAATGTCAGAAATTATTATTAATTTGATATGACCCAGCTCGTAAGACTTTTAGTCTTATATATCAAATAAGAAAAAAAATGTTGCTATTAAAGACGCTCGCTATTGAGGTGCACAAAGGAAATCATATGAAAAATCATACAAAATGACAGGATCAGGCGTGTAGTAAACACTGATCAAATTATAAATTATTTACATAGTAATAAATGGCTTCCTTTTATGTAATAAATGTATCCACTTATGTCTTAGAAGAAAAAGGCACTTAAAAAAACAATAAACAATACCCCAGCCCAACTGTGGTAAAAACCAATCACCATCCACAGCCTCCTGCAATGAGCTCACTCCCACTCTTCTCTCTCCAGCACCCTCAATTTCAGTACTAACTGGTTCATATTATATGCACTTTTACCTTAAATGCATTATGCCTTGTAAATAGAATTCCGGGTCTACTATGGTGTTTGTAACTAGGCTATTTCACATGTTCTGTACTATGTTGTTGTATTCTCCCTCTAACCCTTCCCCCAGGACACACCGGAAGACAAGCAACTTGTTGCTCAGTGTGCCTTTCCTGGTGAAACTTTTCAATAAATAAATAATAAATTTCAAATCATGCTGATTGAAACCTGAAGAGAAATGGATTTTTAAACGTATCAAAAATTCTCTCAATTTCATTATGTTTGTGTAACAAATTGTGTGGCTTTACGTTTAAAGGTATACAAACAAAAATCTTTGATTTCTAGTATTTTAAACCCCTGTTTGCTCCTGGCCCTATTGAGCTGCAAATGATCCCATAGTGCCTTGCTACTGTAGTGTTTTTTTTTTAAACCAGGAAAGACACACTAAGCTGAAGCTTGTTTACAGGTGCGACCTGGGAGCACAAGGAAGTTAAGTGACTTGCTCAGGGTCACACAGTATGCAAGTGGGGGCTGTGGGATTCAAACCCAGGTCTGCAACTCAGAACCTTAAACCACTGCACTATACTGCCTCCTGGTTCATTTACATCTTAAGGTATGAATATGACAGATTGCTCCAGAGGAGCAATTGTCATTCATGAGCCCTAACAGCCTGACTATTATCGCAGTCCTCATAGCACCCTACTGGGGACATACCTCCTGTGACCAATAGGGGGCATGGGGTTTTGATCAAAACCTGGTTAGTAGGTGTGGGCAAATACCTTATTTTGAATATTCAGCTGAATATTTGTATTGAGGGCCCCAAATATTTGGAAATTCGGTATTCAGCTTTCTTATTCTTGTATGGGGGGGGGGGTTAAAAACACAGCCTCCCACTCTCCTCCCCAGCCCAATTGTGGTAAAAACCAATCACCATCCACAGCCTTCTACAATGAGCTCACTCCCATTCTTCTCTCCCCAGCACCCTCAATTTCAGTATTAACAAACAAACAAAAAACAACCATGATGAGCGACAGGCACAACCTCCATGTCTGGCTGACATCTCCTCTTTTAGTCCCCCAACCCAGGAACAGCACCTAGTCCAATCCTCATGTGATCACCTGTTTTACTATGTGAGCAAGCGTGGGAGAGTCACTCCCACAAAGGCAGCCAGCCATGGAGGAGGGTGGGTTGCATCGGTCGCCTTCACACATCTGGTGGGGGACTTGCTACTAAAGTTAAGAAATGTGGGTGCTGTGGGGGAGGAGGGTGGGACCTGGGTGCTGCTGCTAGGGGGGGAGGGTGGTGGATGATTTATTTAACTAAATAATGGAAAACAGAGAAGGTGGCCAGTGATCGGATTGTGTCGGTCACCCATTGTGGAAGATTTTTTTGTTACTATTGAAATTGCGGGTGCTTTGGGGAGGAGAATGGGAGTGAGTTCAATGCAGAGGGTTGGGGACAGGGGTTGTTTTATTGCGATTGGGCTGGGGACAAGTGTAGGGGCCTGTTTTTTTCCTTTTCTTTTTACTTTTGTACTGTTTTCCAATGTAAATAGTCAAAAATAGGGCCTGTATTTGTTATTCGGATCTGAACAACGAATAGTGGATTATTCGTGATTAAACTCTATTTGTCTCTTGCATAGCCCTACTGGTTAGTGCTTGACTGGTACATTGGAACATGCCTTCAGTGATTGTAAAGTGTAATAGCATGTTCCAATATACCACTTCCTAGCTTCAGGGACTAATTAGCTCCAGGCCCTAATCTGAAACTATGAATATTGTATCCTGGCCACAGTGTTACTAACAACAAAAGTACAGTGAGCAAATCACAGGAAGCTGAACTGTATGTTAAAACAGCTTGATGCTTTTAGCACATTTGTTTTGGAATTTTTGTAACAGTGCTGCAACATTTAAATTTTGTTTGATGTTGATGTTGCTATAATGGTTTAAAGGAAACCACATTGCCTAAATTGAAATTATTTTTTTTTTCATTTCACTACTTCTTTCTCACTCACTCCCACCCCCAGTAATGGAGTAGTAAAACTTTATTTTTATACAGGTAATGGTGTTATAATATCATTGGGTACACAACCCTTTTTCAAGATGGACCTGTTTCACACATAACATCAAATTATACACAACCGTTTTTTAAAAACATATCACATACATCAAGATAAAAAGTCATAATTAGACTTACATCCAAATATATTAACTGGTCTACATGTTTCAATATACAAGTTTATCCATCCACTTCTTTACATATCAACCATTACACTTATATTTCATGGATAGCTCATAACCAATAGTTTTAAAAAGGACTTGTATTTGTCTGATTTGTTTATTCCCTTCATCAATTTGATCCCCTAGATTAGCAACCTTTGCTCCGAAGGTCATATTGCCAAACTTATTCTTTTCTCTGGGTCTGATATATTTTGTATCCCCCTTCCCTCTTAAATTATAATTACATTCATATGTCAGTTGTGACATCTTATCCATAAGGTATCTGGGACTTTGATTATGGACCACCCCGTGAACCTGCTTTATCCACTTTCGATCTATGATTTGATTCAATTGAAACCATTGTAATGAAGTCAACATGTCACAGTGGTGAGTTGTATATTCACAATTTAACACAAATCTGGCCAAATTATTATATAATACATGAATCGGTCTAAACTTTCTGTTACTAGTAATACTATACACATGGATTCTGTACTCAGTAGTGGGTAAAATCAATTGCTTTACAATATCCCCTCTCATTTTTTGATTTAAACAGTATTTTGTCTCCGAAAAGCTCCTAGTTTATTATTTGTTTTTTTAACTAACTCTTTTATATGGATGTCAAAATTTAAGTCTTGATCCAGAAGTACCCCCAGATCCCGAAAGAAATTACATACTAACATACTAACATACTAACATACTAAAATGCCAGCAGAATAGGCCTAATGGCCTTTAGTGTCTGCTCATTTGGTCAGTCCCCAACCTGGGTGCTGACCTTGCTGTCCCCCTCGCCTTCTCTGGTTTCTCCCTTCCCAGTTCCGGATATTCTTGCTGCATTGGATTTTGCTTCCTGAACCCATCCCCTGTACCTGTCCCACCCCCTCTTGAACCCCTCCACTGTCTCTGCCTCCACCAGCCCCCTAGGTAGTGCATTCCATGGCTCCACCACCCTCTCAGTGAAGTAGCACCTCCTCCTTTCTCCCCTGAATCTTCCCCCCTCCAGCTTCCACCCATGCCCTCTAGTGGCCCCTTCCTCCTTCCTTCGAAGCACCCTGACTGTTCCTCCCCTATTTACCCTCTTCATGTACCTGAAGACCTCTATCATGTCCCCCAGTCCTTCTCTCTTCCAATGTGTACATATTTAGCTCTTTGAGCCTCTCCTCATAGGTCCTGTCCCCAAGCCCCAAATCATTTTGGTTGCCTCCTCTGGACCCTCTCCAGAGGTTAATGTCCTCTTAAGTGTGGCCTCCAAAACTGCATGCAGTACTCAGGTGCGCCTCACCAAGCAGTTATACAGAGGGAGTATCACTTCCTCCTTCTGGAGGTGATCCCCAGTGATGCATCCCAGCATCCTGTTGGCCTTGGCTGCTGCCCTCCTACAAGTCTCAGATTTGTCATCTTGACATCCACCACCACCCCAGGTCCCTCTCAGCCATTGAGACTTGTAGTATTCCCAGGGTGTACACTTGGCCTGGGTTTCTGGCCCCCAGGTGGAGTACCTTGCATTTCCCTGCATTGAACCTCAGCTTCCACTTTCTAGACCATCTTTCCAGAGCCTCCAGGTCCCCCTGCAGGGCCACCCTCCCTCCTCCCCATCCACCACCGCCCCCAGTTTTGAGTCATCTGCAAAGAGACTCATCTCACTCCTGATTCCTGTCCTTATGTCAGATACGTAGGCGTTGAACAGAAAGGGCCCAAGGACTGATCCTGTGGGACCCCACTAATGACCCTCCTTGGGGATGAGACTATCCACCAACTAACCACCCTCTGGGTCCGGTCCTGAGCCAATTGCCTATCCATCTGATCATCTGGTTTCCCACCCCATTTCTCTAGCTTATCCAACAGGCCCACGTGAGGAACAGAGTCAAATGCCTTGCTTGAAGTCTAGAAAGAGGACATCCACTGGTCTACCCAGGTCCAGGCACTTGTCACCCAGTCATAGAACTCCACCAGGTTTGTCTGACACGATTTCCCTGGGATGAATCCATGCTGTCTATCGTCCAGGCACCCTGACATCCAGGTCCCCCCAGCCTCTCCTTGACAATGCCCTCCATCACCTTGCCCACCACCGATGTCAGGCTGACAGGCTTGTAGGTTCCCTGCCAGCCCCTTGATCCCCCCTTGTGGATAGGCACTACATGCGCCACCTTCCAGTCTTGGGGCACCACCCTGTCCTCAGAGAGATGGTGAAAGCTCACAGGGTTTCGCCAGGACATCTGCAAGTTTCTTCAGCACTCTAGGATGTAATTTATCCGCCCGGTGCTTTTCTCTGTCTTAAGGGAGCTGAGGGCTTCCTCACTCTCTCTGCTGTGATTTCCACTTCTGGTACCTCTTCTCCCTACTTAGCCCTCCCCACCTGCCAGTGATGCCCCCCTCTCCCCAGACCTGCCGATCGGTAAGGGTCCCCCTCCTCATTATCTCTGTCTCCTCCCATGTATGATGCAGCATCCCCATTTCCCTGGTGAAAACTGAGGTGAAGTACTCATTTAGTACCTCAGCCTGCTCCCCTGGGTCTTGTGCCCATCTCTCCCCTGATTTAATCCTGCTAATCTGCCCCTTCACCCTTCGTCTTTCCCCAATGTATCTAAAGAACCCCTTTTTCCCTCTCCTAATTTCCCTGGCCAGGTTCTGCTCCTTCCTTGCCTTAGCCGCCCTCACCACTCTAGTGGCCCTTCTAGCCATCAGCTCATACTCCCCTCAATTGACTTGACTTAATATTTCCTTCTTTAATGTTTTTATATAAATCTTTGGATGATCCATGTCTACTTTACTTCCACTCTGAAATACCATTACATTTGTTTTTTTACTGTTTAAAACAAGTTTGACTGGCACAACCATAGCTCCATTTTACTAACATCCCTTTGGAGACATTTTTCTTCTTGAATCGTACATCCATGTGACAATAAAACAGTGTCATCTGCATACATTCTCAAGGCAGAATACTTTACAACCTTAGGTAACTCGTTTACATACATTACAAACAAAAGGGGGCCCAAAATCGAACCTTGGGGAACCCCCCTTTTTACAACTTCTGGATTTGAAAGGATGTCCCAACCTGAACTTGCTGTACTCTATCATTTAAGTAAGATTTAAACCAAGGAAGGGCTTCACCATCTATACCCAAATTTTGCATCCTTTTAAACAAAATCTCATGGTCTATGGTGTCTTCATTTACATGGGTAGCAATGTTATCAATTAGGTCAGTGAGGGCAGTGTCCATGCAGTGGCCCTTCCGGAAAGCCGACTGATAACAGGACAAAAGAGAACCCCCCTCCAAATATTCACTCAATTGACTCTGTACCAATCTCTCCAAGACCTTCGACATACCAGACAATACAGAAATTGGTCTATAGTTTGTTGATTCCAGAGGAGAACCTCCTTTATAGATTGGAACAATTTTTGCCTTTTTCTGTGATGTTGGAAACTTTTTTTCAATCAAGCTCCAGTTAAAAAGTTTAGTTAATACTGGCGCTATTAGATCCACAGAATCTTTCAATAGCCTATTTTCGATTTGGTCCAAACCTGGGGCTTTCTTAGTTTGAAGTTTTCTTAATTCATCCTTAAAGTTACGGCAAGTAATGACTTTGAATCTAAATTTCTTAATTGGGGACCCTTGTTCATTCCTTATTTCTTTAACACAGCCACCTGGAGGAATAGTTATATCAGGAAGGGAAACAAAATATTGGTTTAACATTTCTGCAGATTCTTGTGAAGTCATAAGTATATCATTATCCTTAATCTGAATGGGCAGTTTATTTATCACAGGTTTTTTCAAATGATTTTAATAATGTCCAATATTTATGCAGATCTGTAGTTTGGGCAACCCTATTTTCATAATATTGCATTTTTAAGGTGCGGATTTTGGATTTTAATCTATTTCTCTCTTTTTTATATTTTTCCCAGTCCCTTGCTTTAAAAGTTTTGTTTGCTCTTTTCCATAATTTATCTTTATATCTAATATTACACTTTATTTTATCTGGATTCCAGGGAGTATTGCTTGTTTTACTTTTATTGTTCTTAAAGGGGGCTATTTTATTACATACTTGTATGAACAGATTTGTGAATTCTTCAATTGCCCAATCAAATTCAGGAATTAAGAATAGCCTTTCCCATTTAACACTTCTTAATCTATGTAGGAATGCCTCTTTATTATGTCTGCTATAACTTCGATGTAATCACCCTTTCTACCCTTTCCTAATCCTCAACACTTTATTCCCCCACCTAACCCACCATAATCTGTTCTCTTCTCCTCTCTCTTTTACTTCCACCACTACTTTACCTTTCCACAACATCCCCCTTTTTCACCCTCCTCTACTTACACTCTCTCCTACCCTTTCCTATATTTGTGACGTTACTTTCTTGTGTGTGCCGGGTACTTTGCACTTCTGATGTTTAACCTGCATTATTATTTGCTCTGGAAATGTATATTATTGTACATAGTTGCCTGGATATTCAAACTGCACCTGGAAATGGAGCAAGTGGTTGCTCCATGCAACTGAGATATGCCCAGGCACAAAATTGATATATTCAAACAAGATATGCAATAGCGCATCATGTCTGAATATAGCAATAAATGTGTTCGACACAAATGGGGGCCACCTATGATGCACTAACGCATCCCCGTCAGGTCAGAATACCTGGAATGGGAATGCACAGTGCATCTCGGGGTTACGCCGGGCACAAATTCCAGATATTCAGACCCAAACATGCAAATGGGGCCATTACTCATGCAAGGTGCAAATGGTACCATTTGTATGTCATTATGGCCCCAGTTGCATGTCTCGGGCAGTGATGCGCCCGGCTGAATATGTGACGGGTGCCCTGCAATCGCTGTGGAACAAAGCACATCCCCCTGTCTGTCATGTGGCTCCCCTCCCATCCCTGATCATACAATAAATGTAAATTATCCCATAACCCTGGTAGTCTAGTGTCCTCCCTTCCATCCCCAATCATACAATAAATGTAAATTACCCCGTATTCCTGGTGGTCTAGTGTAACCCCCCTTCCATCCCTGAACTGCGATGTAACTTTTAAATGTCCTTTGCCATATTCTCTGGCAGTCTAGTGTAACCCCCTGCCATCCCCAAACCTGATTGTATAGTCACGTGAAACAACCCAGTATCCATGGTGGTCTAGTGGACCAAACCCACCCCCACCCACTGAGGAACTTGCGTCCCACCTCGAGTCCCCCCACCCAGCAAGACCAGTTGGCCACGGAGTCGGCGGGTAGCACATCTCTCCACACACCATCACGACTGCCCGCCAAATGAGCTGTCAATGAATGAAAGCTTACTGTATGCACTGGAAGCCCATTGGTCAACATGGTTGACCAATGGGCTTGCAGTGTGTCTGAAAGTTTTCAATGTCGCGAATGGAAGCCTACAGTACACACTGCAAGCCCATTGGTCGACAGTGTATACCAATGGGCTGCCAATGTGTACAGGAAGCTGTCATTCACTGACAGCCCAGTCGGCGGGCAGCCGTGGCAATGTGTGGAGGGATGTGCTGCCAGCCAGCTCCATGGCCAACTGGCCTTGCTGGGTTTTGGGGGGCAGGGTGAGATTTGGGTTCCTCAGTGAGTGGAGGGTCCAGTGGACCACCATGAATACTGGGTTGTTTTCGCATGATTATATGATCGGGTTTGGGGATGGCAAGGGGTTACACTACACTGCCTGGAAATGTGGAAGAGAACATTTAAAAGTTACATTACAGTTCAGGGATGGGAGGGGGCCAACACTAAATTACCAGGCATATGGGGTAATTTACATTTATGTTATGATCAGGGATTTGAGAGGGGGGATACTAGACTACCAGGGTCGTGTAGAGTACATATATGTGTTTTACATTCGGGGCTGGGGGGGTAGCCACTCAGGGTCTGGTGGCTGCTGTGTTACACTGTGCAGTACAGCAGCCCACCTGTGGGTGGCTAAGACTTAGGCATGTTTCATCCATGCCTAACCTTGTGCAGCACATCTCTGAGATGTGCAGGCAGCTGCACCGCACATCTTGGCTGAATATCGAGATGTGCTGCATATGCATGGGAATGCCCCTTTCTGATGCACCATGTATGTTATCTTTGCACTGTGGTGCATCCAGAATTGCATGGCACATCACCCCTTTTGAATATGGCCCAGGTGTGCATTTCAGGGATGCATCGGTGCATCTCAGTTGCGCTGTGTTCATCTCCATTGACTATTTGGGCCACTCTGTATTGTTGTATTATCATTGCTGTGCTTCGACTTGTTTGCACTTATCCTTTACCCCCTCTCCAGGACACATCTGGAAATGAGCTTCATGACTCAGTATGTCTTTTCTGGTAAATCTCTTTTAAATAAATAAACGTGTGTGTATGTGTGTGGGGGGGTCTTGAATTTAAAATGTTTTCTAAATGTAATGTCTTGGTTATCATGTGTTCTCACCTGTAAGAAAGTGTGTCAGGGGAGGGATAACCCACAATGTTGAGACGCTAGGCATTTTTCATAGTTACAAGGGACTGTCACAAAATTGGTGCAGACTAAGTTTGCAGCACTGCCTTGTATGCAACTCCCTCAAACTATGTTCACAGGGGTCCTAGGGTGCCTTCCATGTCATTACGCATTAAAATGTGTGGGTGCAGTAAAGAGGGTGGGGTTGGCATGTAAATGGCACACAGTGGGATTCACATTGCCACATGGCCCAGGTGACCCCATTGCAGTACTTTTGCAATGGCCTACAAGTACCAGCAATAAAAGCTGGTTGTAGAGGATTATTGAAGTGCTGCATGGATGCACACAGATATCATGGAAGCAAGATCATCATGGGACCATGGTAGTAATGGCCTCACGCTGGGGCTGGGGAGGGTGGTCCCACGATACTATCAGTGACATAACTCACCTGGCATTGGGTTCAGGCAACCACTGCACTGTCAGGGAGACCAGTGAGGGACAGAACTATTCAGGAATTCACCAGGCCCACAATAAGGCCTCACATATGAATCGGGAACACAGGAACAGGGGACATGAACTAACAATGGACCAGGCCATGCAGGTGTGTGCATGGGACTGCACCATGCACATACATGTAGTGGCTGTTATAGTGCACTGTTGCTGTTTTCAAACCAGTTTAGGGCACAGTAACAGCTGGAAAGCTTCATTTAAATAAAAGTGACCCCACTATGGGGACTCTGCTCCCTGGTGCAGGTACCAACTTATGTGAATTGCAATTTATTATAGTACGTACTTAGTTGTCTCTTGTTGTGCATCGATTTCTACCCTAACTAAAAAGCTGTTGTACTCTAGTTCAAAGGTCATAGAATGCTGCTGTGCCCTTCTGTGGTGCAACAGCTTTTCTAGTTGGAATGGAATCTTATACCACTTACTGTTTTACTTTCATCCCTTCCCATAAAAACCCAGACACTCTCCGCCCAAGCGAAAAATATTCCTTGTTTCATAATTTTATAAAACACAACCACACACCTCACCCAGGTGGGTTTTCAGCAGGTGAGTGGGAGTGGACTTCTGTTTCTGTTGTCCATTTTATTTCTTCTTTGTTACTTGTTAAGACCACTGTGATCTTGACTAAGAACTGAAAATAGGATAACATACAGACACCCAAAAAATGCTTGCTAGAAAAATGTGAGTGGTTCAGAAATAGCATCAGCTCACCCTGGAAAATAATTATTAAGCATGAACTGGTGTGTGATGGGTTAGCATAAATCTGAGAAATCCACTATTAAAATCTTTGAAAGAACTGGAAGATATTAATAAAAGAGAAGAAACAGAGAATTTGTCAGCAGAAAAGGACTGCTTGGCCTACTCAGTCTGCCCAAGTGTTATCTGCCTATTCTACATCCTCAGACTCTATTGGTCTCTGATGATCCTCCCCCAGTCTCAAGTGACCCTTCCCTCCCTGTCTCTACTCTGATATACCACTTTGTTTATCTCATGCATGTTTGACTCCCCTCACTGTTTTAGTGTCCACCACTTCAGCTGGTAGTCTGATACAGGTATGCACCACCCTTTTGGTGAAGAAATGTTTCCTCACATCTCTCCTGAACTTCCCCATCCTGCGTCATTGTATAGCCTCTCATCCTGGAGCTTATTCTCATATAGAAGAGGATCCCATCTTGCACTCTTTTCACACCTGTGAGGAACTTGTAGGTCTCAATCATGTCCCCTCTCACCCTCCTCTGTTCTAGGGTATACATGCTGCTATACCTCAGTCTCTCCTCATAAGGCTTCCCTTGCCAACCCTGCACCATTTTACTTGCCCTCCTCTAGACCACCTCCACCTTGCCTATGTCCTTTCTGAGGTGCTATCTCCAAAACTGGATACAGCACTCCAGATGGAGTCATACCAAGGGATGCTACAGTGGCACCAACACCTCCCTACTCCTGCTGTAGATAGCCTTCCCTATGCACCCAGCATCCCACTAGCCCAGCCTGTGGCCTTGTCAAACTGTGCTATCACCTTGAGGTCTTCTGTTATAATAACCGCTTTCCTGTCTAGTAACTGTCAGTATCCCCCCTCCATCCTATACACAGCACTGGGATTCCTACACCCTAGGTACATGATTTTGCTTTTTTTGGCATTAAACTCCAGTTGCTACGTTCTTGACCACTCTTCAAGTTTCCCTTGGACCTACACATTTTCTCCACACCCTCCTGAGTGTCCACCCTATTGCAAATTTTGGTGTCATCTGAAAAAAGGTGTACCTTCCCCTCCAGCTCTTCTGTGAAGTCCCCAGTGAAGACATTGAATAGGACTGGTCTCAGTACCAAACCCTGTGGTACACCATTGGCCACTCACCCATCCTTATAGTGAGTGCTGTTAACCACCACTCAGTGTCTCCTAGCCATTAACTAGTTTCAAACCCAATTTACCAATCTAAACCCGACTCCTAAGCTGGTCAACTTCCTAATCAGCCTTCTGAGCTTCACAGTGTCGAAGACCTTGCTGATATTCAGAGAGGCTATGTCTGCTGCCCTCTTCCAGACTATTTCCCTCATCACCCAGTCAAAGAAAGCTATCTACAGTATAAGACATGCATAAAGAATATATGAAACAAGCAGGTATGAGTAAGGTGATAATTAACCACTATAGTTCTTTTTTTGCAAGAAAAAACTGACCATTAATTTGATGTATATTTGCACATTACAACTAATCCAGAATTGAGGGAAAATGTCTCAAAGTTTCACTGCCAGTTCTTCAAAATGTCCTTGGGGCAAGACAAATAAAGGACATTTGTGACAGCTGTCCCTTTATGCTGAACCTGAAGGAAGACCCAAACACAACATACTCTTTCTCAAAGGGTTTTCAGCTGAGAGCCCCATCATTGTCTAGGGAACATTTTGAGGAACCTGTATATAACAGGTGATTGAATAATAAATTATTTATACAACTCACATTTTAAAATGGTTCTGATTGTAACAGGTGATCATTTAACAAGCTGTTGTAAGAAAACGTTACATGTAGTATGCGCTGCTGAAATTAGCAAATGTAACCTCTTGAAATGTCTGTGATTTGCACTTTGTCTATGCTGTTATTGTCCAGATTTCTTTAGGTACCTCACTTGCCCACCAGCACCCCACTCCTTTGAGCCCCACAGCTGGCTCTCCAACCCCACCGCACCATTCCCTGCTGTCAGTGGGCACCGATCTGATCTCCAGTAACCCCGGCACCTAGGGGACCATTTTGTTTCTGCCAGGGGCTTCCTCTGGATTAGTAGAGTTGTGCCTTATTAGTACTAGGTCCTCTATTGCTTGCTTGCCCCTGCTGGGGGGGCCTTCCCTAACCAAGAGGAGGGGAGCTGGAACTTATACGGGAACTCTGGTGCTGGCTGGAGGGGTCTTGATGGTGTACTGGTGAGCTGCTGGCAGTAGTGATGATGGGGACCATCATATTACATGCTGGTGCAGCATTTCTGATAGTTTTCTCTGGCCCCTCCTCCCACAGTTACATGTACATGTGTGGCTGGCTTGGAGGGTACCTGATGATCTGTGGCCACCTCCGTCTTCAACAGCACCACCACCAGAAGCCGCTGTTAGAGGTGTCCAAGATCCTTCTCTGGGAGGAGAGTGCCCGAGTCCCTCCCAGGGGAGGAGAGTGTCTGAGTCTTTCCCCACAAGAATAGATTGTCCGAGTCCCTCTCCGGAGGGAGAGTGTGTGAGTATTTTCCCCCCCAGAAGAGAGTGTCTGAGTCCCTCATGGGGGGGGACTGTCTAAGTCCATTTTTCCAATGGAGAGTGTCCGAGTCCCTCCCCCAGGAGGACAGTATCCAGTCTGAGCCCCTTCCCCTTGTTGTCATGGCTTGATTTTCATATGCAGACTTATTTCATTTGAAGAAAAATTAAAAAGCCAGGCATAACCTGTATGAATACAATAAAGCAGCATTTTAAGTATTACAAAGGAACTCCCCTTGAAAAAGCCTGTAAATAGCAGGCGAAATGTTGGAGTGTATGAAATAAACACTATAAACCATTGAGGAAAGTTGCCCGTGTGGCTACTTAAAGGCCTTATACATCCAAACTCCTTTACAGTATGCAGATATAATACATTATAGGGCCATTTAGAAGGCTGTAGGGAGTGGAGGCACTTTTGTAATTGGAAAGCTAGGCCTGTAGTTCAGTGAACAAGCAGCCAGCCACTCCCACTTCCTGAGCTATATAAGCGGTTCCTCTCAGCCTCATTTGTGAAGCACTTTTTCTTTGTAGCCGGAGGCTTTGTTCTCTGAACTAGCTGGGGCCTACCCCCCCCCCCGCCATTTCTGTGTGTCTCTGCTGGACTTCGGTGTTTGTTTTCCTGATTCTGGTTTGTATCTTTCCTCTGGCTACGTGCTTTCCTGTGTTTTGTGTCTCTTGTTTTGGGGCCTTGTTCCCTGTTTTGCTGTGTTTTGGTTTTGTCATTTTGGGGCTTTGCTCTAAGCTCCTAGCATACTGCTACTCAGAGCTCATACTACTGCTTCAGTTACCTACAACTGCAGCCACTGCTACTGTTTACTCCAATTACTATTGTACCCAGTGCTTATGCTTTTACAGTGTTGCTCACCACGCTCAAACTACTGCAATGGAACTGCAGTCATTATCTGTGTGTTTCAGCTCAACCATAGCTGCTCAGTGTTGCATACTCAATTGTTTCCACCTGACACAGGTTTACTCTGACCCTGGCTGCTGGTCATTCATGCTCTCATTCTACCTGCAGTTTCATTGCACTGCCTGGCTACACCTGTTTTCAGAGCATTGTCTCCATGTTTTATTGCAGTTACAACTCTGAGGTCAGTCAACTAAGCTCCTTCCGAGGCTGTTAATATAGCTTTATTATTATTAAATCCTGCCTCGCTGCCGAAAATCCTCAGAGTGTTTGTCACCTTGATTTGGCTATTCATGTCTGGCTGGCTTGCCCCCATTCAGTGATGTTTCATTGCTACATGTTATGCAGACCTCCATACAGGTCTGTCTATTACTACTACTGTTCATTGACCTATGCACAGGTCCATGCTTGCTTACACTATCATTGCTCATTGCTTACACAGATCATTGCTTCATGCCTACTGCCATCCCCTCAGCTTCAACCTTTGGGATTCTGCTGCAGTCAGTTCTGCATTCAAGCTTGCAAGGTCTCAGCACTCAATGCTCATTTTGATCTCAGCATGCTAGCTCATTCAGCTCACCAGCTTTTCAGCTCTCAATCAATTTTGGAGCATGCCAGCCATTCTATTCTGCTGCAGGATTCCTGCAGCTGGCGGTGTCACTCTGCATTTAGTCCGCATCTTGAGTGTGTCCAACTTGGGGCAGGATCCTTCTCACCTGGCCCATAACTGGGAATGTCCTCACCCCGGGCTTGGCTTTAGCTGCTTGCTATGCAACAGCAGCTCCTGGTGTAGAATTTAAGACTAGTGGTGAAGGGTGGAAAAAGTTACCTTCTTTGGCTCTAGTGTTCCACTATAATGATTAGCCATTGACTTTAATGGTTTCCCTAGCAAGGCACCTTCACTGCATTCTCCCTATGGCTGCCTCTAGTTCACCTGGTTTGAGTTTAGGGTGGGTAGGCCAGGTGAGTGCCTCAGCAGTTGCTGCTCTCCTCCTGCACCTTGGATGCATGTAGAGTTGCAGAGTTTTCTCGCAACCTTCCATGGCATTCCCACTAGAGGGTTTGAGTGAGAGCCTACCTCCAAATTGGAATATTTTCCACCTCCCTTTAATTGGGTTTTCCAAATTGCAGCTGCAGAGCCATCACTAAATAAACTATCCCAAGCTTGGAGGGAAGGCGACCTAGGCCTTGGATCCCCAGAGATTTCCTTCTCATAGGGCTTTTTCTCTCCTCTGTTGCCTCAGGTCATAACTGTTAGTTAGCATAGTAGTGTCCCCTAGTTTCTTTAGGTAGGTTCCACTGTTGGATGGTGGTGGAGGATGTCGTGTTGTTTCTCTCTTCTTGGAGGATCCCCTAATTCTCAATGCAAACCATTAGTATCATGCTATTCAAACCTGGGCTTTTCATTACGTTATCAAACTGAGCATCTCATTACATTATCAAACTGTCTATGCTTCTCTACTACTACGTCACAGAGACTGCTACTGCATCACAGTTACTGCTTGCTCATATGCTTCCTGTTGCCTCATTCTTTTGGGGTACGTTTGTACTACATTTCTTTTGGGGATTCCTAAGGTACCTTTAGCCACGGGAATTGTCCTATGGCACCTCTGGGGTGGAACCTTCTCCGAGGGTTCCTTGCCTTTTGTACCCCTACAGGGTGGTAATTCTCTGGAATAGAGAGTGTGAACGGCCAAAACCAAACTAACAGTTGCACAAGCATAACACTATACTGGCTGCACAGGACATTGAATAATGGGATAAAAAACATCAGTTGAAAGCTGGCATTGTCCCTTTAAGGGCATGCAGTGGCTAGTGGGCCTCTACCTACTTCAGTCAACCAATTACCCCTTTTACCCGAATACCCTTCTCGGATACCTTACACTCTAGCATTCACTTATACAGCAAATTCTCTTTTACTCTATATTCATTATACTTTCATAGCATTTCCTGTATGGCAATATATGTAATTACTGTAGCATAAAAATCACATCTGGCTAACAAATACTTCTATGCAAATCGCATTCAATCCACCGTCAGTCTATGAGCAAAGTCTCTTTATTTATTTAAAACTTTCACCAGGAAAAGCACACTGAGCAGCTATTGCTCATTTCCAGATGTATCCTGGGGAAAGGGGAAGGGGAAAACAGAATGAGCAGATAGATTTAGCCAGCAGTCAGTTATACTTGCAGTCAATAGGAAGAGCTCACAGTTTGCAGCTATGTAACACAGATTACAGTTATCTGGCAACAGTTAATACATATAGCAGATAGAAAAAGCAAATATGTTATTGAGCCTGTATTCAGAACAGTACGTTCTCATTTTTCAGTACATGTGACTGGAGAGAAGAGTCATTTAAAACACAGTTAGGATAACAACTAGTCAGCAGGAAAGATTACAGAAGTACACCCAATACACATTTATACATATTGCAGTTCAGCAATCAATAATAATAAGTGCAAACAGATTGGTAGTTTACAGACCTATTAGGGGACTGGCATAGGGACAGCCCTACTGGTACTGAAGGAGGCTCGGTGCTCTTTGACTGTATAATACAGTACCAGAGCTGACAACTTGAGCAAGGGAAGAGCCTTAGGGTGGGGGGGCAGCCAGAGAGTGGGGCTCAAAGGTGGGGAGGGACGAAGTGAGAGAGGAGATAAGGGAAAGGGGGTAATTAAGAACAATTGCATGTAAGGGCAAAGAACTTGTATAGAAGTGAAAAGAGGGCAAAAGGGGAGGAGGCATGGTGGATGGCAGGGGGAAAGGAATTACACAGTTTGGGGAAATGGTAAGAGAAAGCAGCCTGACTAACAAAGCAGGACCTGGGGGGCAGCCAGGATCTGAGTGTCATGGGATCTAATGGAGTGGGAGGGGGAAGGGGGAGGGAGGGAGAGATAGGGAGGAGGACAGGTAGGAGGGGAGAGAGCCAAACTAGAATTTGGATAGAAATTTAGCACAGTGGGAACAGCACCTGTCTTCTAGAGATAGGAAGGAGATAGAGTGGTAGAGAACACAGTGGTGAGTGCGAGGGGGGCAATCAAGGGCAAAGCGGCAGAAAGAGTGAAAAAGGAAGTCCAGTCTGGTTAGGGAAGTCTTGAGAGTGGCATTGTAGACTACATCACTGTAACTGAAAACTGGGAGAATTATTTTCTAGACTAATGCACACTTGGCAGATAGAGGAATGTATCCCTGGTTCCTGTACAGGGCACCGAATTTGGGGTGCAGTTTTTTGAGGATGGCATCCACATGTATAACTATAACTATAACTATAACTATAACTATAACTATAACTATAACTATAACTATAACTACTATAAGGATCTACTAACCAAAACCTGGGGTTCTGGAAGAGACTTTTGGTGCTCTCTTACATCCTTAATGAGCAAAGCCCCTAATACCCCCCAGATCTACTTTTGACTGCAAATGGGTCCCCCACAGGAACCCATCAAAATTGCCAATGAGCTCAACAACGCATTCACTGACCTTTTAAATGTACTCCCAGGTGACTACTTCAAAGATATGCATGTTCAGCAATGCTCAACTTCCCCTCAAGATCCCCCAAGGAAAGATGTACCACCCTTTTACTTTAAACGTGTCACCAAAGCCGAAACCATCAAGCATATTAAAAGGGCACTTGGCAAGACTAGGATGAGGGCGGATCTGCTTGACATGAAGCTGATTGGTCTACTCCTTCATGAACTTGCTGGTCCTCTTACCAGAGTGTTTAATGCCTTTCTAAAATCAGGAGTATTTCCAAATGCATGGAAGTCAGCTAACGTAACGCCTGTCTTTAAAGCGGGGGATAAAACCCAAACATCCAACTTCAGACCTATATCCATCCCTCCTTCACTTTTGAAAGTACTTGAAAGAATAGTCTTGGAGCAGCTTACTGAATACCTTGATAGCCATAACTTACTCTGCCCACAACAGCATGGCTTCCATAAAAAGCACTCGACACTCACCGCTCTAGAGAAACCAGAAGCCAGAAGGGGAAGGAAACAGATTAATTTCAGTGCTTTACAGTAATTGTACATTGCTATTTTTGTTTTAAACCTAGATTGTGGGTTTTTAGTGACACTGTAATTTCTTTGCTGTCTTTACTTAGAATTGTTTTTGGGCTGTTGAAAATGTAAAACCTAGTTTGTTGTGCTTGTAGTGGTGGTGTATTTCTTTGCTGTCTTTAATTGCTGCAAATTTTGTCTTGGCTTGTCTGATTTGCCCTGTAGTTTGGATGTGGGGTGCTAATTGTCTGGCCTCTGACCTCAGCTACGTGATAATTGGAGGTGAGGCTTAGTCAGAGTTGAGGTAGCAAGTGATTTTTGTTTTCTCAGAAGAAGCTAGAAGCCAGAAGGGGAAGGAAACAGATTCATTTCAGTGCTTTACAGTAATTGTACATTGCTATTTTTGTTTTAAACTTAGATTGTGGGCTTTTAGTAACACTGTAATTTCTTTGCTGTCTTTACTTAGAATTGTGTTTGGGCTGTTGAAAATTTAAAACCTAGTTTGTTGTGCTTATAGTGGTGGTGTATTTCTTTGCTGTTTTTAATTGCTGCAAATTTTTGCCCCCCCGCCTTCAACTCTTAATGATATGCCCCGTTAAATTAGATTGATAGGAGCTAAGCACAGGATATAGTAGGGGTTGTGGAGTAGGAGGGGCATAAGTGGGAAGAAGCCCGCCCTCAGCATAAGTGTTTTGACTCATTTTTTAATTTTTTCTTTGTTAAAGAAAAGTATCTGAGGAGCAGTGGCAGGATTTTTAGGACAGTAAATTAATAAAAAGGGAACTGGGAGAGCTTCAGTAACAGACAAGTACTGGAATAGCAGTATAAGTGTAGTATAATGTGGGGGTGGTGCAATGCAGTGGCTGCAGGGCAGCCACATTCAGGCATACCTTCTGGACACTGAGGTGCTGCCCTCTCTGCATGCATCTCTCTGGACTGCAGAATGAGGTAGCCAGACTCAGAGCAGAAGTAAACTGGGTCAGAAGTATCATCACCCCTCTCCATAGACCACCCAGTCCAACACCACTGCCACAAAGGATGCCGAGAACAAAGAGCACTTGGATGACAGTGGGCTCAGGGAGGGTTAGGGTGGTCAAGCAGAAGCACATCCCAGATCCTATTCCACTCAAGAACTCATATGCCACACTGACAAATACGGACAACCAAATAGAGAGGTACCCAGAGAAGTGGAAAGAAAGGATGTGGAGGTTAGCCAAGGAGGTGACCTCAGTGGGAAGAGCAGTAGACCCTAGAGGAGGAGGAAGTGAATCCTGGTGGGGGACTCCATCATAAGAGGGATCCAGCTAGGAACACGGGGGGAGGACAGGGAGGTGAGGTGCCTACCAGGTGCCACGGCATGGAAGGATGGAAGGAAGATCCTGGGGATCGCAGGGAAGGCAAGATGGGAGGGTGAGCTGGATGTCATTATCCACCTAGGTACTAATGACCTGGCAAATGGGGAGCCAAAGGAAGTTCAGGAAGAGTTTAGGATATTGGGGAGGGGTCTCAAGCAAGTAGCTACTTCTGTCACCTTTTTGGAAGTACTACATGTGAGAGGCATGGGAGAGCATAGGGGTGCATGCACCAGGAACTGGGTTTGGATTCATTGGTGACTGGGGACCCACCTGGTGGGATGGAGACTTGTTCAAGACCTGACAACCTGCATCCATCCTGGAAGGAATCAAAACACTCAATGATAAGTTTAAACGCTACATTGACAAGCATTTAAACTAGCCAACGGGGGTGGCAGGCCAGCAAGGAGGGTACTTAATTGCCCACCCCCCACAGCTAGCAGTGGAACCAGTGAACTGGAGGAGTGGATATCTCTACAAAGCAGTGTGCAAAAGATGGAGATAAGTGCCCAAAAGGTGGATAGGCAGAAAAGGGGAAAAATTCAACAGAAGGGCAGACAGCAAAGAGAACCAGGGATAAAGGACAACCAGGGAAGGGGCTGGAGTAGAACAGCTAAGCAGTCTAAGGAGGTCAAATCATGGAAAGCCATGTGTGTCAATGAACAGGAGCCTTACCAACAAGATGGAGGATCTGGAGGCTGTCATGGTACAGTCAAACCTGGACATTGCGGCCATCACAGAAACCTGGTGTAATGATAACCATGACTGGGAGATGGCCATACCAGGCTACAACATATTCAGAAGAGACAGAGCAGGTAGGAAGGGAGGAGGAGTGGCACTGTATGTGGAAAATGACATAAGAGCCACAGAGATCCAGGAGGAACAAAATGGGGGAGATATACTGTGGGTGAAGCTGGAAAGGAAAATGGGGCCAGCCATCCACACAGGTGTGGTCTATAGACCACCAGCCCAGGAGGAAGAAACAGATAGGGAGCTGATGCTAGCCATCCAAAGGATGGCAGACAAGGGTGAGGTAGTGCTGGTTGGAGACCTCAATATTCCAGATGTGGACTGGAGCATCCCAGCAGCAGCATCAACTAGGAGCAGATTTATCCTGGACTCCCTTCAGTGTGCTTTCCTCAAGCAACTGGTCATGGAACCAACTCGGCAGAAGGCAATACTGGACCTTGTGCTCAAAAACAGGGACAGTGTGATGGGGGTAACAGTTGGGGAGCACCTGGGGAACAGTGACCACCAGTCACTGTGGTTTGAAATCACAGAAGGAGCAGAACCGAACCACACAAAAATACGTATCCTGGATTTTAGGGGGACAGACTTTAGGAAAATGGGGAGATGCTTGAAAGAGGCATTAAGGGGGATGGGGCAGGAATCAGGGGTTGAGGAACAGTGGGCAGTATTTAAAATGGGGATTACAAGAACAACAGAATTATGCATTGAGCAGGTTAGCAGGGGGACGAGGAAGAGGAGGCCATTATGGTTTTCCAAGGAGGTAGCAGAGAAAGTGAAAGCCAAAAAGATTGCATTTAGGCAATACAAAAAGACACAGGCAGAAGGGGATAGAGAGAAATACCAGGAGAAGCAAAGGGAGGCAGGGAGGTCAGTAAGGAAAGCCAAAGCTCAGACAGAAGAGCACATTGCAAAATCAGTGGGTAGAGGGGACAAAACCTTTTACAGGTACATAAGTGAAAAAAGAAAGGCAAAGGGAGGGATAGTGAGACTGAAGGGGGAGGATGGGGGCCGCATGGAGGATGACAACAGTAAAACTGACATATTGAACAGGTATTTCTGCTCAGTCTCTACTGAGGAAGAGGAGGGTAATGGGTATGAAGGGAGTACAAGGGGTGGGAATGGTGCAGAAATGGACACAAGTCCCTTTACATGAGAAAGGGTCCTGAAGGAACTGGAAGTAATAAGAGTTGATAAAGCAATGAGGCCAGATGGGGTGCACCCCAGGGTCCTTAAATAACTAAGAGAGGTGGTGGTTGAACCTCTGGCAATCCTGTTTAGCCAATCACTGGAAACAGGGGAGGTACCCAAAGACTGGAGGACAGCAGATGTAGTCCCCTTATACAAAAGTGGGAACAAAGAGGAAGCGGGGAACTACAGACCAGTCAGCCTCACGTCAGTAGTGGGGAAGATCATGAAAGCACTATTGAAGGAGAGATTGGTGGAACATCTGGTTGTTAATGGACTACAGGACCCAAGGCAGCATGGTTTCACCAGGGGGAGGTCATGTCAGACCAACCTCATTGAATTTTTCAACTGGGTGACTAGGGAGGTGGATCAGGGGAAGGCAGTGGACATGGCCTATCTGGACTTCAGCAAGGCCTTTGACACTGTGCCACATACAGTAGAAGGCTGTTACACAAACTGGGGAATATGGGTGCGGGCAGGACAGTAGTGCAGTGGGTAGGTAACTGGCTGGGCAGCAGGACACAGAGGGTGGTGGTAAATGGCTGTCACTCCACAGAGGGAAGAGTGACCAGTGGGGTACCACAGGGATCAGTGCTGGGACCGGTCCTATTCAACATCTTCATCAGTGACATTGTGCAGGACCTAGAAGACAGAATTTCCTTGTTTGCTGATGACACAAAGCTCTGTAACAGAGTAGACACACCAGATGGTGTAGACAGAATGAGAAGGGACCTCCAGAAACTGAAAGAATGGTCAGGGGTTTGGCAGTTGAAATTCAATGAAAAGAAGTGCTAGATAATACATATGGGGCACAAAAACTCTAGCACAATATATCAGTTGGGGGGTGAGGATATAGCATGCACCAAGCAGGAAAGGGATCTTGAGGTTATCATCTCTGATGACCTCAAGGTGGGGAAACAGTGTGACAAGGCAGCAGGTAAAGCAAATAGGATGCTGGGATGTATAGGCAGGGGCATCACCAGCAGGAAAAGGGAGGTCATAATTCCACTATACAAGACACTAGTGAGGCCCCACCTGGAGTACAGGTTACAGTTCTGGAGACCTTACTTACATAAGGACATAGACAGGGTAGAGAAGGTTCAGAGGAGGGTAACAAAGAGGGTACATGGATTGCATCACAAGTCCTAAGAGGACAGGTTGAAGGAATTGAATATGTACTCCCTGAAGGAGAGGAGGGAGAGAGGGGATATGATAGAGACATACAAGTATCTTACAGGGAGGAACAGGGTGCAGGAATACACTATTTTTAAGCGAAAAAGATGTTCCAGGACTAGAGGGCATGGGATGAAGTTGGAGGAAGGATGATTCAGAGGAAACGTGAGGAAGAATTTCTTCACAGAATGGGTGGTGGACAAGTGGATCACCCTGCGAGAGGACGTAGTGGGGGCTGAAACAATCACGGGATTTAAGAATGCATGGGATAGACATAAAGGAATTCTGGAGGTCAGGGTTAAGGGCAACAGACTTCTAGGAAAACAAAGTAAACTTACAAGCTCAAATGGGCAGACTGGGTGGGCCATAGGCCTTTATCTGCCGACACTGTTTGTGTATCTATGTATCTATGTAGTTGATTATTCATCCCAACTATATAATGCCTTGGATAGTGGTCAGGTAGTTGGATCAGTCTTCATCGACCTTATGAAGGCTTTTGACTCTATTAATCACAACCTCCTCCTAAATTGCCTTCCATCTACAGGTCTATCCCCAGATACGGTAATATGGTTTCGCAGCTACCTCTCTAACAGATCACAACAAGTCAAAATTGGTGATACCCTATCCGCAGTTGAGGAGGTGCACCTCGGGGTTCCACAGGAGTCAACCCTCTGTCCTCTACTCTTTAGCCTTTTCATCAACTCCATCACAATGGCTTGCTCAGCAAGCACAGTTCTCTATGCTGATGGTGCAGTAATGTCAGCCACTGGCAAAGACCAACAATCCATTAGAACTGAACTCCAAAGTAGCTTCCATAAACTTGAATCTTAGTTTACGGAAAACAAAGCTACTATTAAACATAAAAAAAAACAAAGAGTATGCTCTTTACCACCTCTCAAAGCAAAAAGAAATACCTGCCCCCTGCGTATTCATATCCAAAAGGGTGAGATCTAGACCAAGTATCTAATTTCAAATAACTCGGCATTACCTTTGATGACATGCTCACCTTCTCAAACCACATTAACTCTGTTATCAAGACTGCAAATATAAAACTTTGTATACTTTATCGTCACAGACATTCAATGACACCGGATGCAATCAAACTAGCCACCAGTAGCTCAATACTGTCTACCATTGACTATGGGTTGCCTATATATGGGGCGGGCACAAAAACTGCTCTTAACAGGATCAACACACTCCTCAATAAGGCCTGTCATCTTACTTTGTGGGCTACTCTCAACACCCACACCTGCTCGCTGTACACTGAAACTGGATGGCTCCCACTCCATCTTAGAGGGCAATACCAAACCTGCCTACTTCTAAAAAAAGTACTAATTGGACTGACATCCCCACACTGGATGGACACTTTAAGCTGGCCATTCCAACAAAATCTACCTGTAGTGCGGTCACTGACAAGATGGTGATTCCCTTCAAGAGGATGAAATTTGCCCAGAACTCCATCCTGTATCAAGGACCGAAATGGCACAGTGAACTACCTGCTGACCTCACTGATACTACTAAGATTAGTACCTTGAAAGCTGGGCTCAAATCTCTCCTTGGCTCTAATATGAATTGTACCTGCCTGCGCTAATGTGATAGTACCTCGCCCCCAGTTTTCCATTTACCTACCCCCCCACATCTTTCTGCTATATACCACTTTTTTCTTAACCCGCTCCCTTACTCCTAATTACCTGACGATGGCCTCATTTGGTTGAAAGCTCCACCTCTCTCCCACCTCAGACAATGCCACCTGCAGCTGACCCCCAACCCCCTCTTATCTAATTAGTCTATCTGTTAATATGTACTAATTTGATGTGTATAAGTTCAAATTTTACTATTACTGCCTGTGTATATGCTTCAATGTGTTTCCTTTTTCTCTCTGTAAACCTTGCATTTCCGTAATGTTTGTTTAACACTGACGTGGAACCTTTGAAAATGAGTCCTTGACTCAAAGGTATTAATCTCAAACTGAAATAAATAAATAAATAAAATGTCAAGATGTGTTGGTCAAGCCAAACCCCGAGGTACCTAAATGAGGAGTTGCCCTCCAGTCTAGTCCCATCTAGGTGTGCAAGGAGGGAAGGGAGAGGTGCTGAGATAGTCTCTGCCTTGTTGCAAAGGTCACCGACACAGCCTTCTTGACATTTAGGAATAGTTGATTTGAGCGTAACCAGAACTGAATTTTGTCAAAGTCATGTTGAAGTCTGGATGCAACATAAGTAGGGGAATGGCCAAAGGTATACAGGACAGTGCCATCTGCATACATGTGGATGGAGGTGGAGGAAGAGACTGAAGGAAGGTCATTGAGGAAGACAGAGAACAGGAGGGGGCCAAGAACTGAGCCCTGGGGTACTCATGTTAATGGGGAGAGGGGGATATGGAGTCAGCAATCTGAACAGATTGTGTCCTTCCCATGAGGCAGGACCTGAACCAGTTTTTGGAAGTGTTTGAGAGCCCAGTTGAAGAGAATTTGTCAAGAAGGAGGAGGAGGGAGACTGTGTCAAATTTTAATTGCTGGATGGTTATATTTATTTATTTCAAAGTTTACCAGGAAAGATAAACTGAGCTGAGAATCAGTTCGTTTCCAGATACATCCTGGGGAGAGGGGTACAGGGAGTTATATACATAGAAAAGACATCGTAAGATCAGAGTAAATTGTATACAAAAAGTACATATATACCAATATACAAGGTAAAATAAACATGCAATATAAACAAATGATATGCACTGAAGATGTGCAGCCATAGTGAAGCAATCATACCTAGATGCAGAATGTTTTCAACCAATTGGATCAGAACCACATAGGCAGTAGTTCTGCAAGACAAGGAAGGGTAAGGGAAAAGAAAGTAGTTGGTGGGGGTGTGTGCAAGGAGGTAACCAGGAGGCACTAGAAGTGAAAGGGAATAGGGCAAGTGAGAATTTGGAGTGGATAGGGAGAGGATAGGACTTTAGAAGGGGGTACCCAGGAGGCAGTGGATAGGAAGAGGGGGAAGGTGGAGTAGGGAGGAGAGCAAAGGAAGCATGGGGGAGGTAGAGTATGGGAGAAGGGGTAGGGAGAAGAGATTAGGTGCAGTTGCATGAGGGAGCAGTGAAGTCATGGAGAAGACAAGAGAAGGAGTGGATGGAGTTGGCAGAGTGGATGGAGGGGAAGGGTACTCCAGAGTTCTGGGTGGCAAAAGGAGAAAGCAGCTTGACCAGATAAAGACGTTCTAAGTGGGAGTGCTACAGTTCGCTGGTCAGAGCTATGAAGGGAGTAGGTCAATTGTGGAGTAGAGGAGAGTAGCGATGTGAGGTGGGGGGGAGCTCAGTTAGGATTTGGCAATAAGGGAGGAGTCATGAGCAAGACATCTGGCTTCAAGACATGGAAAGGAGAGTGATGTGTAGAGGGAGCAGTGGTAATTAAGAGGCAGGGAGTCAATGGTAAACCGACAGAAGGACTGGAAGAGGGAGTCCAGTGTTGTAAGGGTGGACTTAGGAGTGGTGCCTTAGATGGTGTCTCCATGGTTAAAGATGGGAGAATAATTCTCTGTACAGTGACTCTGTACGCTTAGTAGGGGGATACTCCTTCAGTTGTGGTGTAAGGCACCTAGTTTTGGGTGGAGCTTTTTGTGGATAGAGTCCATGTGAACAGACAAATCAAGATGCCTGTCAAGCCACACTCCAAGGTACTTGAAAGAGGAGACATCTTCAAGAAGGGAGCCATCCAGGGTGTGGAAGGAGGGGTGGGCTGGAAATCTAGAGAACTTTTGCCTAGTTCCAAAGGTCATAGAGACCTTTTTTTTGGTTCCATGTCACAAGGGCGAAAGGAAACCGGCGACCTCTAAAAACCGCTAATAGATAATGCCGAATGGGAAATTTGGTGGTCTCTTTTTGCAGGGGGCTGTACCCCCTGCACCCCCCCCTTACTAAAGATGCTAATTCTGGGGGGGTGCAGACCTTGGGGGAGGGGTACAGAGACATCACCGAATATCCCATTTGGCATTATCTTTACGCTGTTTTAGCAGTCACCATTTTCCTTTCTCCCTTTTCATGTGATGCCATTTTTGTTAGCATTTAGGGACAGCTGATTTGAGCAGAATGAGAGCCAGAGGTCATCAAAAGCCAGCTGAAGTCTGGTCATCAGATCAGCAGAGGAGGAGCCAGAGGCAAATAGGACAGTATCATCTGCATACATATGAATGGATGCAGATGTATAGGCAGAGGGGAAGCTGTTTAGGAAGATGGAGAACAGAATGGGACCAAGCACCAATCCTTGAGGGACACCAATGCTGATACATGGGTGAGGGGGGATGAGACACAGAGTAGCCAATTCTAACTCATTGAGTTCTTTCCAGAAGGTATGACCAGAACCTATCAGTGGCTTGGGAGGAGAGACCTGCAGCATAGAGTTTTGCCAGGAGGAGGAGGAGGGGGTGAGCAACAGTGTCAAAGGCTTTGGCCAGGTCAACAAAAATAAAAGAGGTGATTAGGCCCTGATCCATGCCTTATAGAATGGAGTCTGTCAGCCTGAGGAGAGAGGTGTAGGTGGAGTGGAATTTGTGAAAACCAGACTGGAAAGGGGTGAGGTAGGAGGAAGACTCACGAAAGGGAGAGAGCTGAGAAAGAACCACATTTTCTTGAAGTTTGGTGATGGTAGTGAGTAAAGAGATAGGGTGGTAGTTCCCAGGAGCAGAGGTGTCCCCACCTTTAGGGAGGGGAATGACCACGGCATATTTCCATGAAGCAGAGACAAAAGCCAGGGAGAAAGAGAGGTTGAGAAGTGATGCGAGAGGGTTGCAGATGGCAAGGGCAGAGAGGTGAAGGAGTTTTGGGTTCAGCCCATCTGGACTCTTGCCCTTGGGGGGGTTTATGGTTAGTAGGACCTTGCGAGTGTACACTGGAGAGACTGGGGAGAAGAAGAAGAAGAGAGGGGAGGATGAGGGGGCAGATGAAGGTGGGAGGAGGGGGACAATGAGAGGAGTGAGGAGGCACAGGAGCTGAAGAATATATTAAATTTGGCAGCAGCAGTAGAGAGGTCAGAGATGGTGATACCTCTCATCTTGAGGACTGGGGCAGAGGACTGGGTGGTGGGGGGATAAGAGGGAGTGGATGACCTTCTAAAACTCTGAGGGGTGATTAATATTGTTTTTGAGGGTTAATGAAAAGTACTCTGCCTTAGCATGTTTGGTAGCCCCTAGAGCAGGCATTCTGTAAAGCTCAATATTTATGGTAATTGGCCATGGAGGCTGAGGCCTTGTGAGGTTTCAAAGCCAGATCATGAGCTTTAATTGTTGGATGGTTGTCCTTTCTGTAGCAGTGGGAATCACAGATCTCTGTATGGCAGGAGAGTGTCCCTGGTGAACTAATCCCACAAAATAAATTGAAAATATTGCACTATGTTCCTTAAGAGCTCTGGAATTTAAATGACAAAATCTTAGACCCTTCAGAGGTAGCAGCTGCAACCTGGTGTTGACAGTTCTTGAAGATGACCTGGTAGCTGGAAAATGTGCTGAACTTGCTGGATGCAGGCTGAAATAACTTACAGAACAGGTATAGGCAGCAACTATAAGTCTCCCTGTTCTCACTTCATGGCACTGGGATACAGAATATCACTTATTGGCGAGGCTTACTGTGAGAGGTAGACCCTCTGGACCTGTCTGGCTGTAGGCCTCTGTAGGCTAGACTCCCTCTGGCTAGGAAATGGTCCATTCAAGGTACAATAGGTCTCCCTGCTGAATCTTTCCAAAACTGAGCTGTGCAGCTCTTTTATACACAAACAACATTCTATTTCTCTCAAATCCTGGTCCCTGAGTGGACAGCAAGCTGATACTATGCTTCAGCAACAATCACATCTGATTCCTCCCTAAAATATTGCAGTATCACGGGACAAAATGGAATCTTCAGGTTGAAATTACTGACCAAAACCATAAACATTCTGAGCCTGCTCTGCTCTTTTCACATGGATACTTTACCATGGCATGTTGCATAAATCACTGTTAAACACATTTAAAATAAAAATGTATCACCTTTTTACTACACAAGCTGGATAGCTGACCTCTTTGGCTCTCTGCAGTATTTCATGTAATTAAATTTCTGTCAGAGGAACCACAAATCACTATTTACAGAAGTTTTCCCAGTGTGAAAACCTTAAATGTGCTGTGTAACTTTAGTTATAAAATTGGGAGAAACTGATTATAAATAACTCCTTCTTCTTTAGAATCACACTTTCCCTCTTGTCTGAGCTAAGAAATAACTTGCTCACAATGTTTGTGGTCTGAACTCCTCCCATTAAGAGCTCCAGTAGCTCAGTCCTTCCCAAGAGCAACACACCCTCCCCTGACTCCTCCTTTATCTTCCCCTGCCTGCCAGCATTGCTTTAGGACTGCAGGCAGTATTTTGTGACCACACCACATTCTGAGGTCAGCAGCTCCACCTTCCTGACCCCTTAGACAAATGTGACTATGTTTTACTAGAATGCTCACCCTATCTATGATCTATAAAAAAATCTAAGTTTCATGAGAATCTGACTTTAAATGGCAAAGTTAAAGGGTTTAGTAAAAATATTTGTGTACATTTTGCTGTTTACATAAAAACGTAGACTTTGATGGCAGATAAGGACTGCTTGGCCTACCCAGTCTGCCCATTTCCCTACCTATTGAATAAGCTGCAGTTCCTAGTTAACTAACAGCCTACTTCTTCCTAACCCCCACCAGAATTGCCTTATATCTGTCCTATGCATTCTTGAATTGCCCCACTGTTTTTGACCTCATGATCTCCTCAGAAAGGCTGTTCCATGCGTCCAGCTCCCTCTCCATGAAAAAAACTTTGCCCCTGAGCCATCCCCCCTCTATCTTCAAATTGTGACCCCTTGTTCTTGCACTTCTCTTTTTCTGAAAGATGCTACCCTCTTGAACTTTATTAAATCCCTTGAGGTATTTGAAAGTTTCTATCATGTCCCCCATCTCCCTCCTTTCATTGAGGGTATACATATTAAGCTCTTTTAGTCTCTCTTCATACGGCTTCTGGTGCAGACCCTGCACCATTTCAGTTGCCCTCCTCTGGACTGCCTCCATCCTGTCTATGTCCTTGTGGAGATGGGGTCTCCAGAACTGCATGCAGTACTCCGGATGGGGTCTCCTCAACTGTCTGTACAGAGGGATAACAACTTCCTGTTTTCTACTGGTGATGCCTCTCTCTATATACATCCCAGTATCCCCCCAGCCCTCCTTACTGCCTTCTCACATTGCTTACTTACTTTTAGGTCATCTGATAGGACTACTCCCAGGTCTCTTTCCATTTTTAGGGCTGTCCTACAGCCAATTTGCTAGAGCTTTCTAGCTCTGAAAATGGCCAAACTCACAACCTTTTCCACTGGACTTTTGAAAGCATCCTTCCGAAAGCCTAACGGAGCAGAAAGCCCTCTGCCTCAATTGGCATACAGAATAACAGCTGCACTATTTTGGCTGTCACTTCTGCATTCAGATGTGTGCACTGCACATGCGCACGAGTTGTGCGCATGCGCAGTGCTGCAGTGTCGGCATGTTGCGAATGGCACAATGCCATTCTCTTTTTGTGCCACCTTTCCCAAGTCATCCCCAAATCCTAATATTGCAACACTGGGAGCCCACCCCAGTGTGCAAAATGTTATTTTATCTGAAAAACAGAAAACGGTCCATCATCGCATAGTTGTCCTGGTGGCCCCCGTCCACGGATGCCCAACACCAGGGTGCCCAATCCCCATGTCAGCATTTATGTGGCACACTGGGAGCCCACCCCAGTGTACATAAATGTGTAAAAATTGTCCTGTAAATTAGAAAATGATCCTTCAGTGGTTTGTTTCCCCTGCAAAACTGAAACTGGTCCCTCGTCGTCACTGCGGTCCCCTTCTCCCCTCCCCCCTGTCCACATTCCCGCTGAGCACTCACCTCCCCACACCCCCTCCCTTACCCCATACTTACCTCCAGAGCTGGACGCTGTCATCTTCTCTGGACCGGGACACGTCTGCACTCTGCAAGGCCCAATCACGAACTGAAGAATTCAAGGTAAGCGTGCTATATAGCCACTCAATGGGATTTTCAACTTATGCTCATATTTCAGCCATTTCTTGGAATGTTTGCCCAAATTTTCAACATGGGGTTTTTGGGACCCCACCTCATGAAAACTGTCACTGTCATTTTGTTACTTGGCCTGGAAAGGTGATTTTGTGGTCACTGCACGCAATCACTTTTTGGGAAACTAAAAGCAGCAGTACTACGAAAAACAAACTTGTACTTTTAGACAGTTTATTAAATGTGCCTGGCTAATCATATACCTGTTACTCTTTCCTGTTGGCATTGTACTATTGCCGAGTAATTTGCTCAGTTATCCTCTGCTTTTTTTACGTTTCTGTCATCAAGCATGTTGCACTGAAACACCCTCTGCTGCCAACTGCACATGTGTATGACTTGCAGGGACATCAGGAATGGTCAGCAGAGGGTCCCTCTGCTATAGTCAAAAGACATGATGGGACCTGAAGGAAAAGCGCAGCTGAAAATTAGTCAGCCACCATATTTATTGTAGCACTACAACAATTCAAATAAATTGCAAATATCTAAAAAACTAAAGATGACTGAAAAAAAATATTTACAGGTAACATAGAAACATAGAATTTGATGGCTGATAAGGACCACTTGGCCCACCTAGTCTTCCCATTTCCATACCCAATGTATAAGCTGCAGATCCTAGTTAACCAACAGCCTACTTCCTCCTACCCCCTCCTACCCCCCACTAGAATTGCCTTATGTCTGTCCCATGCATTCTTGAATTTCCCCACTGTTTTTGACTCTACGGCCTCCTCAGGAAGGCCGTTCCATGCATCTACAACCCTTTCTGTGAAGAAATACTTCCTCACATTACCTGGTAGGTATGGAAATTGGAACTTTTGTTGCATGCTTACAGTCAAAAAGCAGAATTTTGATATATCATTCCTGATTTGGTAGTACTGCTGCTTTAAACAAAATGACAGTGGCACTATTCATGAGGAGGGGTCCAACAAAGGCCATGTTGAAAAGTTGGTGACAAACTTCCACAAAATGACTGCGTTATAAGCATGCACGGCTCAGTTTCTACATACACTCCTAATGTTAATTTTTAATATTTTCACTTCATATTTTTAACATAGCCATTTTTGTACACCTCCTTCACAACTGCACAGCTGTCATTTTCCACAACATGCCTGAACCATGTTTTCATACCTGTGGCACAGAATAGCGTGTTTGGTCTGCGCAATCACCTTTTGGGACAACTAAACAAAATGGCACTGGCACTGTTCATGAGGAGGGTCCAAAAAAGGCCATGCTGAAAGTTTAGTGCAACACCTCCAACATATGGCCAAGTTACACTTGGGCATTGAATAATTTCTACACACACATGTCTAGCTTTCGTCACTTGGTAATGCTTCACAGCCCCACGGCTCTGGCCAGGATTTGTTGTTGTTGTTAGTACCTCCCACTCCCACCCCCATTGTGTACTCTTCCCTTGGGTTTTGTTTCCCAGGTGCATTACTTTGCACTTTTTTGATTTGAATTTAAGCTGCCATACTATTGACCATTCTTCCAACTTTGCCAAGTCCCTTCTCATCCTTTCCACCCACCTTGTGTATTAAACCTGTTGCAGACCTTTGTGTCGTCTGCAAAGAGGAATACTTTTCCTACCAGTCCCTCTGTGATTTCACTTATAAAGACATTAAAAAGGACTGGTCCCAGTACTGAACCCTGTGATACCCCACTAGTAACACCCCTTTCATTGGAGTGGATTCCATTTACTATTACCTTCTGCGTCCTGCTATCCAGCCAATTTTTTACCCAGGCTACCACACTGGGACCCACTCCCAGGCTGGCTAACTTGTTTATTAATCTTTTGTGTGGGACTGTGTCAAATGCCTTGCTAAAGTCTAGGTAGGCCATGTCCGAAGCCCCTTCCTGATTTACTATTTTGGCCACTCAGTCAAGGAAATCTATTAGACTCATCTGACATGACCTTCCCACTGTGAGTCCATGCTGCCTTGGGTTGTGTGCCTCACTGGCCTCTAGGTACTCAACTGTTTTTTCCTTCAGAAGTGATTCCACAATTTTCCCTACCACTGAGGTCAAACTAACAGGTCTATAGTTTCCTGTCTCTGCTTTGCTCCCACATTTGTGAAGAGGAATCACATTCATCTTCCTCCATTCCTCAGGTACCATACCATCCTCCCACAATTTGTTAAAAAGAATAGTCAGGGGTGTCACTAGTTCTCCCCTTAGTTCTTTTAGATTTCTATGGTGAATCTGGTCAGGGCCCATTGCTTTATTCACCTTCAGTTTCAGGAATTCTTTCAGAACCCTTTCTTCTGTAAATGGACTGGTATAGACCCCCTCCACATCCAGAGTACTTCTATTTGTTGGATTAGGTAACTTCCCCTCCTCTTTTGTGAATACTGAGTCGTATTTGTTCAGTATCCTGCTTTTCCACTGACACCTCTACCCACCACCCTCCCTTTATTAAGCCTTACTATTCCTCCCTTGGTCTTTCTTTGCTCCCTAATGAACCTATAAAGGTTGTCCCCTTCTTAACCGAGTTGGCTATCTTTTCCTTGGTTTGGGCCTTTGCTGTTCTGACTGCCTTCCCCACTTCCTTCTGCTTTAACTGGCACAGTTCTATGTCCTGCTCCTTCTGTGTTTCCTTATACTTCCTGAATGCTATCTTTTTCTCTATAACCTTCCCCGCCATCTCTTTTGAGAACTATAGTGTTTTTTTCCTTCATTTTGATTTATTTGCTTCACACAAAGGCTTGTTGCCTCTGTGATGGCAGTTTTGATGCTTCCCCATTAGTTCTCCACCCCTACTTCTTGCCCGTTTGTTAGTGCTTTTCAGAGGTATGCTCCCATTTTGCCAAAGTCAGCCCTCCTAAAGTCCAGTACCATCACATTTGTATGGCTTGACTCTATGGCTGCGTTTATCATGAACCACACTCTTTGGTGGTCACTTGTTCTCAGATGACTACCAACTTCTAATTCTGAGATCCTCTCTCTGTCCCCATTTGAGAGTACCAGGTCTGAGATTGCTCCATCCCGAGTGGGTTCCAGCACTAGCTGTCTGAGGCATCCCCCTATAGGGCATCAAGAATGGCCCTGCTCTTGGATATGGCTGTAGCAAAGGTGGTCCAGTTAACATCTGGCATATTAAGGTCCCCCATAAACAATATCTCCCCTTTTTCTACCATCCTAAGGATGCCTTCTATAATTTTCTTCTCCATTTCCTCCTCCTGAGACGAAGGTCTGTATACAACCCCCTTGCAGATTGTGGTGCTATTTCTTGTCTCCAAGGTGACCCACAGTGCCTCCTCTCCTCCCTGCTTACCCTTTAGTTCTGTTGCTTTGATCCCTTCCCTTATATAGAGAGCTGCTCCTCTTCCTCTTCTACCCTCCCTGTTCTGCCTGTAGATTGTGTACCCTAGTATGCTGACATCCCAGTCATGGTTCTCTGTGTACCATGTTTCTGTGACTGCCACAATATCCTAGCTTCTGTCTTCCATCAAGGCCACTATTCCAGGGATCTTGTTACCCTGACTACGGGAGTTGGTACTCATTGCCCTCCACTTTTTGATGGTCATACCCCTTTTAGCCCCATCCCTGTCCTTACTGCCTGTGCCTTTTACTCCATTTACCCCTGCCCTTCTCCCTATTGACTTGTCTATCTTGGTGTTTACCTCACTAACTAGCCTGTCTTGTGGGAGGGACTGGGATTTTCCTGCTCCTTTTCAGTGCTTCTCCCCTTGGCTAGTTTAAATACTTGCCAAGGATGCATTTAAACCTATCACCTAGTATCCTGGTTCTCCTCCTGGACAGATGCAGACCATCACGCCAGTGTAGGCATTTATCCCTTCAGGTGGAACCCCAGTCTCTAGTGAAGCCAAAACTCTGAGCTCTGCACCAGTTTTTCAACCATTGATTGAATCCCATGGTGCAAAGCACCCTAGCCTCACCCATACTGTAGACAGGCAGCACCTCCAAGAAGGTCACCGTGCGTGCTACTTGTCTATGGTCCCTCCCCAACTCCACAAACCCCCCATGCACTGCTCTGATCCCAATCCCAGACAGATCATTCATCCCTAGGTGGATAATGATGACCAGCTACCTCCCTGTGTAGCTGCTCCCACGATCCTAAGAATTCACTCCCTGTCCCTCCAAGCCATGGCGCTGGGCAGGCACCTTACCTCCCTCTCCACTCCCTCCCCCAGTTCTACCCTCTATCAATTGAGTCCCCCACCATGAGTTGTCTAATTCCCCTGTTGGGTCCTGTGCCACCCTCCTGTGGGTCTCCTTTATAGAGGTTTCCAGCATTCTCCTTGGTCTCCACTGTGGGTGCCTCTATAGAGGAACCAAGCTCTGCCAGAATGGCGTATGAATTGTGGAGTAGTACAACTGGAGGGATGCACCTCTTTTCAACCACGGTCTCCCTTCCTGAGCCCCCTGTGGTCCAACTGCTCTTCTTTCTTGGCAACCTCTGGGAAAGCGGTGGCGGCCCTGGTGGTCCCTGGGTAGGAGAGGAGGTCCCACAAATCCTGGCCAACTCAGCCTAGAGACAAGCAACCTCCTCCCTCAGCCCAGAGATCTGCCTGCAGATTGGGCAACATCACATCCTCCAGAATGTCTCCCAGAAGACTGCCGCTCCACAGCCACTGCACTGCACCACTGCCATCATGTCTTATTTGTGGCCCCTCAACTGTTGTTTTGTATGCTTACTCTTTCCTCTCTCTATTTTCTTTTGTTTGTTTGCTTTTTCTGCCTATTTTCTTACTGCCTCTGTGCCCTTAAAGCTCCTGCCCTTCTTGTTCTGGAACAGGAAGATCCAATATTCCCCAGTAGTCTCCTTCTTACTTGCTCAGAGACAGACCTCCAGTAGTTATCCCTTTTTTCTCCCTTTTCCTTCTCTCCCTGTCTTTCTCTCCTTCTGTAGTGTTTTACAGTTTCTCTCTTCTGCTCTTGTATGTGCCCTCATGGACCTACTTGCTAGCTACACCCTTTGTAATTCTTCCTGTATACTAGCTAGGCTATTGTTTGTGCTGCGCTGCCTAACTGTTCCTATGTCTTTAAGTAGGTGTGGCCTGGCCTTCTGCTATAAAGGTAGAGCACCTGGGGGTGGTCGGGGAATGAGGGTGGGTGGGGGTGTTGTTCCTTTGGTACTCAGTGTCTACAAAAATCAATCAACAATCTGGTAAAAAAGACTTTCTTCTGTAACCTACAGGGCAAAACACAGCTCTAGTTTTAGGTAGCTGGAAGCTGCTCTCCCTCTCTCAGCTTCTGCAGCAGAGACCACAGTCAACTCTGGTTTGTAATCCACAGTCCCTCAAGCCTTCTTCAGCTCCTCCCCTTATCAGACACCTCATTCACAGACTTTCAGTAACAGCTCTAGTCACAAATGACTGCAAATATCCTCCCAGCTACAGTGGATTACCTCTCTGGCAAAGTAGGGAAAAATGGAGGGCAACTTCAGCAACTAACCTCTGCATGAATGAAGTGAGTAAAAACAGATGGAAAAAGAGTCCGTTATAGTTCTCTAGGGAAGTGGCAATAGTGGTGAAGGAAAAAAGGGTGGCAATCAGGTGTTATACAGAAACATGGGGGGGAGAAGGACAGGGAGTTGTACCTAGTAAAGCAGAGAGAAGCAGGTAAGGTGGTAAGAGGGGCAAAGGCACAGACAGAGAAATGGATCACCAAAGGGATCACTTAAGGGGATAAGACTTTCTTCAGATACGTAAGTGAGAAGAGGAAGGCAACAGGAGGATTAGTGAGGATTAGAAAGGCAAGGGAAGGGGGGACTACAAAGAAGAAGTCCAATAGAAAGCTGACATCATAAACAGGTTCTTCTGCTCAGTCTTCGCAATAGGAGAGGGGATGAAGACCACCAGGGATTGGTAGCAATGGGGGAGGGGCGAGAAGAACACAAGTCCATTTTCAAAGGAAAGTGTCTGGAAGGGAATTGTAGCTCTGAAGGAGGACAAAGCAATGGGTCCTAGACAGGATATACCTAAGATATTTTAGAAGAGCTCAGGAATGTGGTAGCTGCCCCACTGACAGCCTTATTTAACAGCTCACAGGAAACTGGCTTGGTTTTGGAGGACTGGGTAAGAGCGGATGTGGTCATTGTACAGAAGAGCAGCAGCAGAGAGGGCTTTAATAACCATAGGCTGGTCAGATGTACTTCAGTGGTGGGGAAATCAGTGGAAACACTGCTAAAATAGTGATTGGTAGAGTATCTTATATCCAATAGGCTGCAAGGCCCCATGCAACATGGATTGTGGTGGGGTGGGTATAGACAAACTAATATCCGATAGAGTTCTTTGACTGGGTGACCAGGGAAAAATATCAGGGGAGGGCAGTGGATGTGGCCTCTTTGGACTGCAGTAGGGCCTCCAGCACCATGCCACACAAGAGGCTAGAAAAGAAACTGAGCAGGCTCATGGTGGAATTGAAAGTGGTGAGCTCGGTTAGAAACTTGTTAATGGATAGGAGACAGAGGATGGTAATAAACAACATTCATTCCAATGATGGAAAAACAACCAGCAGTGTGCCACAGGGCTCAGTGCTGGAATCAGTCCTCTTCAATGTGTTCATAAGTGATATTGTGACATTGCAGAAGAACTGGAAGGGAAGGTATACCTTTTTACAGATTATAACAAAATCTACAATAGAGTAGACACTCAGTAGAAAGTGGACAGCATGTACAGGGATCATAGGGAACTCTAGGAGTTATCAGGAGTAGAGCTGCTCAGATAATCCATTTTAAAAATTAATAGTAAGGATTCTAATATTTTTTGAAATTGGTTCTCAAAATCCAATATCCTAAAAATCCCCTTGGATGTCAAATAAGATTTTAGGATACCGGATTATCTGATGTCTGAGATCCTAAAATCTGAAATTGGCTTCCTTTATAATAAAAAATCCTCCCCCCCACCTATGCTAAAGACTGAGCTTCCACCCACCCTGGCACAACCCAGTCCCTGCAGACCCAGTTATTCATTGTATCACCCCCCACTTTAAAATGGTTCTACTATGGAATCTCGACAGTCAGTATCCTGAACTCCATATGCCGGAGTTCATGAGAACAACTCTCGGGAGACTGACAGGGACTCCAGTGGAATGCGAGGGGCTTTGCCCCCTCCACATCCTCTGTAACTAAAATAACCAACTCCGAGGGGGAGTTGACCTTGGAGTAGGTTAAAAAAGTTACGGGGGCAGAAGAGCACCTCACAAAACTGTTCATCCAGGGAACAGAAGCTGGTCTGGAGTGCCATGCTGGCTGAGCTGCTAGTGGCTTAGCTCTCCATGACATAGGAGTAGCTTGGCCAGCTTCTGCATTTTCCCCTTCCTTGTGGTGCCTGACTAGGGGTAGGGTAGCAGTTCATCACATCTGCTACCTTACCTCTATCAGCACCAGCTTCCATTCTGTTGGGCAGGTGTGTGTCGGGCTGCCAAACTCAGGATCCTGAATGTCGGGATTCCAAGTGTTGGCATTATATAGTACTCCAATTACGAACATACGAACATATGAACATATGAACATACGAAATTTGCCAGCAGATAAAGGCCTAGAGGTCTATCAAGTCTGCTCGAATGTGCAGCTAGCTCCCCTTATTCTGCAGCTGCCCCTCCCTTCCACCCTTCCCCTTCATTAACCCTCCCCCTTGTCCTGTCCCATCCTCGCTTGAAGCAGTCCACTGTTCTACTGCATACCACTTCTGCAGGTAACGATTCCACCCAGCCACCCCCTCTGTAAAAGTGTCTCCTCATCTCCCTCCTGAACCTTCCTCGCTCCAGTCTCATATCATGGCCCCTGGTGGCCCTCCCCTCCCTTACTTTGAACAGCCCCTCTGTACCTGTCTTGTTTATTCCTTTCATGTATTTAAAGGTTTCAATCATGTCCCCCCTGTCTCTCCTCTCCTCCAGTGAGTACATGTTCAACTCCTTCAACCTCCTCTCATATGATAAGTCCCCCAGACCCTTGATCATCTTTGTCACCCTGCGCTGCACTCCCTCCAGTAACTTCATGTCCCTCTTCAGATACGGATGCCAGAACTGCACGCAGTACTCCAGGTGTGGTCTAACTAATGACCTATACAGTGGCAGAATCACCTTCTCCCTCCTCGAGGATATACCCCTTGCAATACAACCCAGCATTTTGTTGACCTTTGCAGCTGCCTTCCTACACTGTGCTGAGTTGTTCATTGACCCTGTGATGAGCACACCCAGATCCTTCTCCTCCTCTGTCTGGGCTAGCTGCACTCCCCCTAGCTGGTAAGTCCTCCTTGGGTTCTTCATCCCAAAATGCATCACCTTGCACTTTTTGGCATTAAAGCCCAGTTGCCAGGTGTCTGACCAGGTTTCAAGCTTTGCCAGATCATCCTGCAACCCCTGCCATCCCCCTAGGTCATCCACCACCGCGCCAACCTTGGTATCATCAGCAAACAGACTGATCTTGCTCTTGATGTCCCATGATATGTCTGCAATGAATATCCCAAACAACACTGGTCCCAACACCGAGCCCTGTGGGACACCGCTCGTCACTGCCCTTGGGTGTGAGAGCTCCCCACCCACCACCACCCTCTGTTGCCTTCCCTGCAGCCAGTTTCCTACCCATCTCACCAGCATTACACCTGCCCTGTGCCTACTAACTTCCTTCCCAGCCTTCCATGTGGCACTGGGTCAAATGCCTTACTGAAGTCCAGATACAGGACATCCACTGCATGTCCCCTGTCCAGTTGCCAGTTACCCAGTCATAGAACTCGACCAGGTTGGTTTGGCAGGATCAGCCATGTATGAAGCCATGCTGTCTGCTGTCCTGTAGTCCTTTGGCCTCTAAGAGGCCACCAGCCTCTCCTTCAGGATAGTCTCCATTAGCTTACCCACGATGGATGTGGCTCACTGGTCTGTAGTTTCCGGTTCATCCTTGGGGCCACTCTTGTGGAGGGCACCCATGAGCCATCCTCCAGTCCTGAGGTACACACCCCGAATGTAGTGAGGCATTAAATAGGTCTGCCAAAGGTCCTGCAAGGACCTCTGCCAGCTCCTTCAGTACCCTGGGGTGGATGCCATCTGGGCCTGGTGCCTTGTCCACCCTCAGTGCCTTCAAACCCTCTCGAACTCTGCCCTCCATGATTTCCCCATCTGTCACCACTTCCCCCCCTGCGTCTGCCATTTCTCCCATCTTGGGTGTCACCCCCCTCTTCTCTTTAGTAAATACTGAGCAGAAGTACTCATTTAGTGCTTCTGCCTTATCGCCCCTGCTTCCACCCAACCCCCCTTCTTCCTAATCCTTACTATGTGGTCCTTACAGCTCCTTTTCTCCCTGATTTACTTAAAGAAGTCCTTCTCCCCCTTCTTAATGCCTTGTGCCAGCCTGAGTTCCGTAGATGCTTTGGCTCCCCTTACTGCCCTTGTCACCTCCTTCGATTCTGTCAAGTACTCCTCTCTGTCCTCCCCCTCCCTGTTTTCTTGTATTTCCTAAAGGCAGCTCTTTTCCTCCTTACCTTTTCCATGACCTCCTTGCTCAACCAGCTCGGTTTCTTAGCCCTAGCCTTCTTGATCTGGGCTTTGCAGCAGGTTTTGGTTGCCTCCACTATCCCCAACTTTATGAGCTCCATCTCTGGTTAGTATCCATACTAGATTGAATTCTGGCCAGGTACCCTTTACCACTTCCCCATCCTCCCAAAGTCAGCCCTCCTGAAGTCCAGCACTCTTGTGCCAGATTCCCTCCTTCCTTGCCCATATCCAATGTGAGCCATACTGAGTGGTGGTCACTCCTGACAGCGGTTCCTCCACTGTAAGTTCTCTCTACAAAGTCCCCATTTGCCAGCACAAGGTCAAGGGTATTCCTAACCTGGTTGGTTCACTGACCATTTGCAGCAGGAAGCTGTCCTGGAAGGCATCCAGCAGTACCTGCTCCTTCTGTTCCTGGTTGTTGGGTGCTCCAGTCCACTCCTGGCATGTTGAAGTCCCCACAATCACCACCTACCCCTTCTGCAGGTCCTCCTGATCTGTCCCGCTAGTTCCTGTCTAACTCCTCCATCTGAGATGATGGCCTGTACACCACTCCCATTCTAAGACTCCTATTCTTGGAATCCTGGATTTGCACCCAAAGTGACTCTGTACTACCCTCCTCCCTTCCTCCTTACACACTTCAGTCCTTCCTTCACATATAGTGCCACCCCTCCTTTCCCAGTCACCCTGTCCTCTGAAATAACCTGTACCCTGGTACAGACAGGTCCCAGTCATTATATTGGGTGGCCCATGTTTCTGTGATGGCTGCAATGTCCACCTCTCCTCTGCCATGAGAACCTGCAACTCTGCAGTTTTCCTCCCAAGGCTCCTAGCATTAAGGTAACCACCTTCCACCCTTTCCCCTCCTCCCATCCTGCCCTCCTTTCCTAGCATCACCAATAGTACTTGCCATTTGTCCTTTGTCACTGTGTAGGGGTAGCTCATATGACTTCCCAACCTGTGGTCTCTGCATATCTCTTCCCCAACTGCCACCCCCCACTCCTAGTTTAAACTTCCAACTTCCTCTATATTCTTCCATCCTCTGCTTCAACACTTTCTTTCCTTCCTCACTCAAGTGTAGTCTGTCCTTGGCATAGAGACTACTGTCCTCCCAGGTCCCTCCCACCCCCCAACAGCCCATACCCTTTAGCACAACACCAGGTTCTTAGCCATCTGTTAAATTCCTCTATTCTCAGCTTTCTTGTTGTGCTCGCCTTTGGCACCGGAAGTATCTTGGAAAAAGTTACTGATCTTCCTGCCCCCTCACATAATTGTGCTAGTTCCTCAAACCTCCTCTGGACTATATCCACTGTCTTGTCAGCCAGGTCGTTTGTCCCAAGATGTATAATTAAATGAGGCTTGTCCCTACCCCTTCTAGCATATTTCAGAACAGACTGTCCCACCCTTTCCGCTGTCATTCCTGGCATGGCCTCCACCCAAATGCGACTATGCCTTTCCGCCTTGCTACCCCACCTAACTCCTCTTAGTATTGAGTCCCCCAGCACTAAGATTCCACCCCTCTTACTCCCTGCTTGCTTCCTTTCATCTCCCTCCCTCATTTCCAGCTCCACTTCTTCCTCCTGCACATTATCATGCCCTTTTACCCCTGTTGCAGTTCTCCCAGCAGAACTTCCCCTCGCTCCAGTTTGGTCCAGGCATTTATCAATTACTCCTCTAATTTCATCACTTCCCTCCTCCACCTTCTTCCTCTCTAGCAGTGCACAACTGTTTTCTGAAGATCCTTCACAAATGCCTGCTCCCTCTCTCTGCATAGTAACCTGTTCTCTCCTTTCCACTCCATGACTTTTGCCACTTCTTCGCCTCCCCTCACAAGTCCCTATTGCCTCCTTCCATTTGACTTTTGTCTCCTGACCTGGTTTCCCTGGCAATCGTTCTTCCTGGCCTGGGCCCCTTTGTCTCTGCTTCCCTTCTTCTGAGCCTCTCCTCACCACTGTTGGCTTAAATTGCCCTCCCTCATCTCCCTTTCTTCCTCCCTCCAGTATTGGGCTAAACCCACCCCCAATCTGCCTTGCCTGTCTTAGTTCCTCCTGCAGACCCTCAATCTCCTTTCTAAGTTTTCTAGTGTGTTGCACACTAAACATCCTCCACTCTCAGGCAATGTTTAGAAAGATTGATGCACCGCAGTTGTTGCAGCCTACCACCTACCCATTGCTGTCGTTGCCACCAGCGACCCCCCACCCTTCAGATGCAGGATACCAAACACTCCCCAAGTCCCCACTCTCCCCCCTCTATCAGTGAAAAACATTCTTTATGTCCCTTACCTCCTTTGTTGCACAATGTTTAGATATGTTGAGCAACTGCTTTTTATATTCCTATCCACACTCAAAAATACTTTAAGTAGCCATTGCACAACATTCTTCAACTCCTACTCCTCCTTTACCGAATGCAATAACTATGTGAAGTAGTAATAATGAAAGCACCTAGATTAGCATTTACTTCCCTTCCACTGAGAGATCAGTCACCTCTTCACTTGCTGCAGTTCCTTTCCTGGATGTCTGCTTCTGTTATGAAAGGTGCAAATCCTTTGCTTGTTTGAGAGTGATGTCAGAACCCCTAGTACAAAGGAATAATTGACCAGGGAGGGTGGGGTGAGGGGTTTGGGTGGGTGGGACCAGCCCAAGTCTTCCGGAAACAATCAGGTAGCTGAGGCCTCTAGTCAGACAATTAGCACCCTTCCACCACTCAAAACTTTGCAGCTAGTGAAGCCAGCAACAATGAATCAATTCTACTCAAAGCCCCAACATAGGTTTGCTACCCAAAGAAACAGGACACCAATTCAAACAGCTTCACCAACAATACATCAAAATAGGTTTGGAATTATAAGATATAGGTCTCCAATTCAAAGAAACAGACCAGTTAAATTACACCAATTATGTTTAAAAGAGAAGAAATAGGCCTCTACAAATGCAGCCTGCCACACCGTAAACCAAACAAATGAGCTCACTTTTAGCTACCAAAACAGGTTTCAAAATTCCAACAGCCCCAAACAATACCCTGCTAGCCCCTTAGTAGTAATAAAGAAAATAAACATTCTACCAAGTAGAATCCATGAAAAACAATGTAAAACAAGAAGCTACTGTACTGTAGATCTGATCCTGTCCCCCTTCTAGTTCATTCTGAGAAGCCAAAGCACTGACTCCACACCTGATTCAGCTCTGCCTCCCTGCTGAGTGAGACCTGGCCAGACAAATTAGCACCCTTCCCCAACTCAAAACTTTGCAGCTAGTGAAGCCAGCAACAATGAATCAATTCTACTCAAAGCGCCAACATAGGTTTGCTACCCAAAGAAACAGGACACCAATTCAAACAGCTTCACCAACAATACATCAAAATAGGTTTGGAATTATAAGATATAGGTCTCCAATTCAAAGAAACAGACCAGTTAAATTACACCAATTATGTTTAAAAGAGAAGAAATAGGCCTCTACAAATGCAACCTGCCACACCGTAAACCAAACAAATGAGCTCACTTTTAGCTACCAAAACAGGTTTCAAAATTCCAACAGCCCCAAACAATACCCTGCTAGCCCCTTAAAAGTAGGAAAGAAAATAAACATTCTACCAAGTAGAATCCATGAAAAACAATGTAAAACAAGAAGATACTGTACTGTAGATCTGATCCTGTCCCCCTTCTAGTTCCTTCTGAGAAGCCAAAGCACTGACACCACACCTGATTCAGCTCTGCATCCCTGCTGAGTGAGACCTGGCCAGACAAATTAGCACCCTTCCCCCTCTCAAAACTTTGCAGCTAGTGAAGCCAGTAACAATGAATCAATTCTACTCAAAGCCCCAACATAGGTTTGCTACCCAAAGAAACAGAAAACTGAATTCAAACAGCTTCACCAACAATACATCAAAACAGGTTTGGAATTATAAGATATAGGTCTCCAATTCAAAGAAACAGACCAGTTGAATAACACCAATTATGTTTAAAAGAGAAGAAATAGGCCTCTACAAATGCAGCCTGCCACACCGTAAACCAAACAAATGAGCCCACTTTTAGCTACCAAAACAGGTTTTAAAATTCCAACAGCCACAAACTATACCCTGCTAGCCCCTTAGTAGTAAGAAAGAAAATAAACATTCTACCAAGTAGAATCCATGAAAAACAATGTAAAACAAGAAGCTACTGTACTGTAGATCTGATCCTGTCCCCATTCTCGTTCCTTCAGAGAAGCCAAAGCACTGACTCCACACCTGATTCAGCTTTGCCTCCCTGCTGAGTGAGATCTGGCCAGACAAATTAGCACCCTTCCCCCACTCAGAACATTGCAGCTAGTGAAGCCAGCAACAATGAATCAATTCTACTCAAAGCCCCAACATAGGTTTGCTACCCAAAGAAACAGGACATCAATTCCAACAGCTTCACCAACAATACATCAAAAGGTTTGGAATTATAAGATATAGGTCTCCAATTCAAAGAAACAGACCAGTTGAATTACACCAATTATGTTTAAAAGAGAAGAAATAGGCCTCTACAAATGCAGCCTGCCACACCGTAAACCAAACAAATGAGCCCACTTTTAGCTACCAAAACAGGTTTTAAAATTCCAACAGCCACAAACTATACCCTGCTAGCCCCTTAGTAGTAAGAAAGAAAATAAACATTCTACCAAGTAGAATCCATGAAAAACAATGTAAAACAAGAAGCTACTGTACTGTAGATCTGATCCTGTCCAAATTCTCGTTCCTTCTGAGAAGCCAAAGCACTGATTCCACACCTGATTCAGCTCTGCCTCCCTGCTGAGTGAGACCTGGCCAGACAAATTAGCACCATTCCCCCACTCAAAACTTTGCAGCTAGTGAAGCCAGCAACAATGAATCAATTCTACTCAAAGGCCAAACATAGGTTTGCTACCCAAAGAAAAAGGACACCAATTCAAACAGCTTCACCAACAATACATCAAAACAGGTTTGGAATTATAAGATATAGGTCTCCAATTCAAAGAAACAGACCAGTTAAATTACTCCAATTGTGTTTAAAAGAGAAGAAATAGGCCTCTACAAATGCAGCCTGCCACAGCGTAAACCAAAAAATGAGCCCACTTTTAGCTACCAAAACAGGTTTTAAAATTCCAACAGACACAAACTATACCCTGCTAGCCCCTTAGTAGTAAGAAAGAAAATAACCATTCTACCATGTAGAATCCATGAAAAACAATGTAAAACAAGAAGCTACTGTACTGTAGATCTGATCCTGTCCCCCTTGTAGTTCCTTCTGAGAAGCCAAAGCACTGAATCCACACCTGATTCAGCTCTGCCTCCCTGCTGAGTGAGACCTGGCCAGACAAATTAGCACCCTTCCCCCACTCAAAACTTTGCAGCTAGTGAAGCCAGCAGCAATGAATCAATACTACTCAAAGCCCCAACATAGGTTTGCTACCCAAAGAAACAGGACACCAATTCAAACAGCTTCACCAACAATATATCAAAATAGGTTTGGAATTATAAGATATAGGTCTCCAATTCAAAGAAACAGACCAGTTAAATTATACCAATTATGTTTAAAAGAGAAGAAATAGGCCTCTACAAATGCAGACTGCCACACCGTAAACCAAACAAATGAGACCACTTTTATCTACCAAAAGAGGTTTCAAAATTCCACCAGCCCCAAACAATAACCTGCTAGCCCCATAGTAGTAAGAAAGAAAATAAACATTCTACCAAGTAGAATCCATGAAAAACAATATAAAACAAGAAGCTACTGTACTGTAGATCTGATCCTGTCCCCCTTCTAGTTCCTTCTGAGAAGCCAAAGCACTGACTCAACACCTGATTCAGCTCTGCCTCCCTGCTGAGTGAGACCTGGCCAGACAAATTAGCACCCTTCCCCCACTCAAAACTTTGCAGGTAGTGAAGTCAGTAACAATGATTCAATTCTACTCAAAGCCCCAACATAGGTTTGCTACCCAAGGAAACAGGACACCAATTCAAACAGCATCACAATCAATAGATCAAAATAGGTTTGGAATTATAAGATATAGGTCTCCAATTCAAAGAAACAGACCAGTTAAATTACACCAATTATGTTTAAAAGAGAAGAAATAGGCCTCTACAAATGCAGCCTGCCACACCGTAAACCAAACAAATGAGCCCACTTTTAGCTACCAAAACAGGTTTCAAAATTCCAACAGCCCCAAACAATACCCTGCTAGCCCCTTAAAAGTAGGAAAGAAAATAAACATTCTACTAAGTAGAATCCATGAAAAACAATGTAAAACAAGAAGATACTGTAGTGTAGATCTGATCCTGTCCCCCTTCTAGCTCCTTCTGAGAAGCCAAAGCACTGACACCACACCTGATTCAGCTCTGCATCCCTGCTGAGTGAGACCTGGCCAGACAAATTAGCACCCTTCCCCCTCTCAAAACTTTGCAGCTAGTGAAGCCTGTAACATTGAATCAATTCTACTCAAAGCCCCAACATAGGTTTGCTACCCAAAGAAACAGGAAACTGAATTCAAACAGCTTCACCAACAATACATCAAAACAGGTTTGGAATTATAAGATATAGGTCTCCAATTCAAAGAAACAGACCAGTTGAATAACACCAATTATGTTTAAAAGAGAAGAAATAGGCCTCTACAAATGCAGCCTGCCACACCGTAAACCAAACAAATGAGCCCACTTGTAGCTAACAAAACAGGTTTTAAAATTCCAACAGCCACAAACTATACCCTGCTAGCCCCTTAGTAGTAAGAAAGAAAATAAACATTCTACCAAGTAGAATCCATGAAAAACAATGTAAAACAAGAAGCTACTGTACTGTAGATCTGATCCTGTCCCCATTCTCGTTCCTTCAGAGAAGCCAAAGCACTGATTCCACAGCTGATTCAGCTCTGCCTCCCTGCTGAGTGAGACCTGGCCAGACAAATTAGCACCATTCCCCCACTCAAAACTTTGCAGCTAGTGAAGCCAGCAACAATGAATCAATTCTACTCAAAGCCCCCACATAGGTTTGCTACCCAAAGAAACAGGACACCAATTCAAGCAGCTTCACCAACAATACATCAAAATAGGTTTAGAATTATAAGATATAGGTCTCCAATTCAAAGAAACAGTCCAGTTAAATTACACCAATTATGTTTAAAAGAGAAGAAATAGGCATCTACAAATGCAGCCTGCCACACCGTAAACCAAACAAATGAGCCAACTTTTAGCCACCAAAACAGGTTTCAAAATTCCAACAGCCCCAAACAATACCCTGCTAGCCCCTTAGTAGTAAGAAAGAAAATCAACATTCTACCAGGTAGAATCCATGAAAAACAATGTAAAACAAGAAGCTACTGTACTGTAGATCTGATCCTGTCCCCCTTCTAGTTCCTTCTGAGAAGCCAAAGCACTGACTTCACACCTGATTCAGCTCTGTCTACCTGCTGAGTGAGACCTGGCCAGACAAATTAGCACCCTTCCCCCACTCAAAACATTGCAGCTAGTGAAGCCAGCAACAATGAATCAATTCTACTCAAAGCCCCAACATAGGTTTGCTACCCAAAGAAACAGGACATCAATTCAAACAGCTTCACCAACAATACATCAAAATAGGTTTGGAATTATAAGATATAGGTCTCCAATTCAAAGAAACAGACCAGTTGAATTACTCCAATTATGTTTAAAAGAGAAGAAATAGGCCTCTACAAATGCAGCCTGCCACACCATAAACCAAACAAATGAGCTCACTTTTAGCTACCAAAACAGGTTTCAAAATTCCAACAGCCCCAAACAATACCCTGCTAGCCCCTTAAAAGTAGGAAAGAAAATAAACATTCTACTAAGTAGAATCCATGAAAAACAATGTAAAACAAGAAGCTACTGTACTGTAGATCTTATCCTGTCCCCCTTTTAGTTCCTTCTGAGAAGCCAAAGCACTGACTCCACTCCTGATTCAGCTCTGCCTACCTGCTGAGTGAGACCTGGCCAGACAAATTAGCACCCTTCCCCCACTCAAAACTTTGCAGCTCGTGAAGCCAGCATCAATGAATCAATTCTACTCAAAGCCCCAACATTGGTTTGCTACCCAAAGAAGCAGGAAACTGAATTCAAACAGTTTCACCAACAATACATCAAAACAGGTTTGGAATTATAAGATATAGGTCTCCAATTCAAAGAAACAGACCAGTTGAATAACACCAATTATGTTTAAAAGAGAAGAAATAGGCCTCCACAAATGCAGCCTGCCACACCGAAACCAAACAAATGAGCCCACTTTTAGCTACCAAACAGGTTTTAAAATTCCAACAGCCACAACTATACCCTGCTAGCCCTTAATAGTAAGAAAGAAAATAAACATTCTACCAAGTAGAATCCGCGAAAAACAATGTAAAACAAAGCTACTGTACTGTAGATCTGATCCTGTCCCCATTCTCGTTCCTTCAGAAGCCAAAGCACTGATTCCACCCTGATTCAGTCCTGCCTCCCTTCTGAGTGAGACCTGGCCAGACAAATTAGCTTTCATTCCCCACTCAAAACTTTGCAGCTAGTGAAGCCAGCAACAATGAATCAATTCTACTCAAAGCCCCAACATGGGTTTGCTACCCAAAGAAACAGGACACCAATTCAAACAGCTTCACCAACAATACATCAAAATAGGTTTAGAATTATAAGATATAGGTCTCCAATTCAAAGAAACAGTCCAGTTAAATTACACCAATTATGTTTAAAAGAGAAGAAATAGGCCTCTACAAATGCAGCCTGCCACACCGTAAACCAAACAAATGAGCCCACTTTTAGCCACCAAAACAGGTTTCAAAATTCAAACAGCACCAAACAATACCCTGCCAGCCCCTTAGTAGAAAGAAAGAAAATAAACATTCTACCAAGTAGAATCCATGAAAAAACAATGTAAAACAAGAAGCTACTGTACTGTAGATCTTATCCTGTCCCCCTTTTAGTTCCTTCTGAGAAGCCAAAGCACTGACTCTACTCCTGATTAAGCTCTGCCTCCCTGCTGAGTGAGACCTGGTCAGACAAATTAGCACCCTTCCCCCACTCAAAACTTTGCAGCTAGTGAAGCCAGCATCAATGAATCAATTCTACTCAAAGCCACAACATAGGTTTGCTACCCAAAGAAACAGAACACCAATTCAAACAGCTACACCAACAATACTTCAAAACAGGTTTGGAATTATAAGATATAAATCTCCAATTCAAAGAAACAGACCAGTTAAATTACACCAATTATGTTTAAAAGGGAAGAAATAGGCCTCTACAAATGCAGCCTGCCACACCGTAAACCAAACAAATGAGACCACTTTTATCTACCAAAAGAGGTTTCAAAATTCCAACAGCCCCAAACAATAACCTGCTAGCCCCTTAGTAGTAAGAAAGAAAATCAACATTCTACTAAGTAGAATCCATGAAAAACAATGTAAAACAAGAAGCTACTGTACTGTAGATCTTATCCTGTCCCCCTTTTAGTTCCTTCTGAGAAGCCAAAGCACTGACTCCACTCCTGATTCAGCTCTGCCTCCCTGCTGAGTGAGACCTGGCCAGACAAATTAGCACCCTTCCCCCACTCAAAACTTTGCAGCTAGTGAAGCCAGCATCAATGAATCAATTCTACTCAAAGCCCCAACATAGGTTTGCTACCCAAAGAAACAGGAAACTGAATTCAAACAGCTTCACCAACAATACATCAAAACAGGTTTGGAATTATAAGATAGGTCTCCATTCAAAAGAAACAGACCAGTTGAATAACACCAATTATGTTTAAAAGAGAAGAAATAGGCCTCTACAAATGCAGCCTGCCACACCGAAAACCAAACAAATGAGCCCACTTTTAGCTACCAAAACAGGTTTTAAAATTCCAACAGCCACAAACTATACCCTGCTAGCCCCTTAGTAGTAAGAAAGAAAATAAATATTCTTCCAAGTAGAATCCATGAAAAACAATGTAAAACAAGAAGCTACTGTACTGTAGATCTTATCCTGGCCCCCTTTTAGTTCCTTCTGAGAAGCCAAAGCACTGACTCCACTCCTGATTCAGCTCTGCCTCCCTGCTGAGTGAGACATGACCAGACAAATAAGCACCCTTCCCCCAGTCAAAACTTTGCAGCTAGTGAAGCCAGCATCAATGAATCAATTCTACTCAAAGCCACAACATAGGTTTGCTACCCAAAGAAACAGAACACCAATTCAAACAGCTACACCAACAATACTTCAAAATAGGTTTGGAATTATAAGATATAAATTTCCAATTCAAAGAAACAGACCAGTGAAATTATACCAATTATGTTTAAAAGAGAAGAAATAGGCCTCTACAAATGCAGCCTGCCACACCATAAACCAAACAAATGAGCCCCCTTTTAGCTACCAAAACAGGTTTTAAAATTCCAACAGCCCCAAACAATACCCTGCTAGCCCCTTAGTAGTAAGAAAGAAAATAAACATTCTACCACGTAGAATCCATGAAAAACAATGTAAAACAAGAAGCTACTGTACTGTAGATCTGATCCTGTCCTCCTTCTAGTTCCTTCTGAGAAGCCAAAGCACTGACTCCACACCTGATTCAGCTCTGCCTCCCTGCTGAGTGAGACCTGGCCAGACAAATTAGCACCCTTCCCCCACTCAAACTCTTGCAGCTAGTGAAGCCAGCAACAATGAATCAATTCTACTCAAAGCCTCAACATAGGTTTGCTACCCAAAGAAACAGGACATCAATTCAAACAGCTTCACCAACAAGACATCAAAATAGGTTTGGAATTGTAAGATATAGGTCTCCAATTCAAAGAAACAGACCAGTTAAATTACACCAATTATGTTTAAAAGAGAAGAAATAGGAACGTACAAATGCAGCCTGCCACACCGTAAACCAAACAAATGAGCCCACTTTTAGATACCAAAACAGGTTTCAAAATTCTAACAGCCCTAAACAATACCCTGCTAGCCCCTTAGTAGTAAGAAAGAAAATAAACATTCTACCAAGTAGAATCCATGAAAAACAATGTAAAACAAGAAGCTACTGTACTGTAGATCTGATCCTGTCCCCCTTCTAGTTCCTTCTGAGAAGCCAAAGCACTGACTCCACACTTGATTCAACTCTGCCTCCCTAATGAGTGAGACCTGGCCAGACAAATTAGCAACCTTCCCCCACTCAAAACTTTGCAGCTAGTAAAGCCAGTAACAATGAATCAATTCTACTCAAAGCCCCAACATAGGTTTGCTACCCAAAGAAACAGGACAAAAATTCAAACAACTTCAAAAACAATACATCAAAATAGGTTTGGAATAATAAGATATAGGTCTCAATTCAAAGAAACAGACCAGTTAAATTACACCAATTATGTTTAAAAGAGAAAAATAGGCTCTACAAATGCAGCCTGCCACACCTGAGACAAAACAAATGAGCTCACTTTTAGCTACCAAACAGGTTTCAAAATTCCAACAGCCCCAAACAATACCCTACTAGCCCCTTAGTAGTAAGAAGAAAATAAACATTCTAACAAGTAGAATCCATGAAAAACAATGTAAAACAAGAAGCTACTGTACTGTAGATATGATTCTGTCTCCCTTCTAGTTCCTTCTGAGAAGCCAAAGCACTGACTCCACACCTGATTCAGCTCTGCCTCCCTGCTGAGTGAGACGTGGCCAGACAAATTAGCACCCTTCCCCCACTCAAAACTTTGCAGCTATTGAAGCCAGCAACAATGAATCAATTCTACTCAAAGCCCCAACATAGGTTTGCTACCGAAATAAACAGGACGTCAATTCAAACAGCTTCACCAACAATACAACAAAACAGGTTTGGAATTATAAGATATAGGTCTCCAATTCAAAGAAACAGACCAGTTGAATAACACCAATTATGTTCAAAAGAGAAGAAATAGGCCTCTACAAATGCAGCCTGCCACACCGTAAACCAAACAAATGAGCCCACTTTTAGCTACCAAAACAGGTTTTTAAAATTCCAACAGCCACAAACTATACCCTGCCAGCCCCTTAGTAGTAAGAAAGAAAATAAACATTCTACTAAGTAGAATCCATGAAAAACAATGTAAAACAAGAAGCTACTGTACTGTAGATCTGATCCTGTCCCCATTCTCGTTCCTTCAGAGAAGCCAAAGCACTGATTCCACACCTGATTCAGCTCAGCCTCCCTGCTGAGTGAGACCTGGCCAGACAAATTAGTACCATTCCCCCACTCAAAACTTTGCAGCTAGTGAAGCCAGAAAAATGAATCAATTCTACTCAAAGCCCCAACATAGGTTTGCTACCCAAAGAAATGGGACACCAATTCAAACAGCTTCTCAAACAATACATTAAAATAGGTTTTGAATTATAAGATATAGGTCTCCAATTCAAAGAAACAGACCAGTTAAATTACACCAATTATGTTTAAAAGGGAAGGAATAGGCCTCTACAAATGCAGCCTGCCACACCATAAACTTAACAAATGAGCTCCCTTTTAGCTACCAAAACAGGTTTTAAAATTCCAACAGCCCCAAACAATACCCTGCTAGCCCCTTAGTAGTAAGAAAGAAAATAAACATTCTACCAAGTAGAATCCATGAAAAACAATGTAAAACAAGAAGCTACTGTACTGTAGATCTGATCCTGTCCCCTTCTAGTTCCTTCTGAGAAGCCAAAGCACTGACTCCACACCTGATTCAGCTCTGCCTCCCTGCTGAGTGAGACCTGGCCAGACAAATTAGCACCCTTCCCCCACTCAAAACTTTGCAGCTAGTGAAGCCAGCAACAATGAATCAATTCTACTCAAAGCCCCAACATAGGTTTGCTACCCAAAGAAACAGGACAAAAATTCAAACAGCTTCAAAAACAAAACATCAAAATAGGTTTGGAATTATAAGATATAGGTCTCCAATTCAAAGAAACAGACCAGTTAAATTACACCAATTATGTTTAAAAGAGAAGAAATAGGCCTCTACAAATGCAGCCTGCCACACCGTAGACAAAACAAATGAGCTCACTTTTAGCTACCAAAACAGGTTTCAAAATTCCAACAGCCCCAAACAATACCCTGCTAGCCCCTTAGTAGTAAGAAAGAAAATAAACATTCTAACAAGTAGAATCCATGAAAAACAATGTAAAACAAAAAGCTACTGTACTGTAGATATGATCCTGTCCCCCTTCTAGTTTCTTCTGAGAAGCCAAAGCACTGACTCCACACCTGATTCAGCTCTGCCTCCCTGCTGAGTGAGACCTGGCCAGACAAATTAGCACCCTTCCCCCACTCAAAACTTTGCAGCTAGTGAAGCCAGCAACAATGAATCAATTCTACTCAAAGCCCCAACATAGGTTTGCTACCCAAATAAACAGGACATCAATTCAAACAGCTTGACCAACAATACATCAAAATAGGTTTGGAATTATAAGATATAGGTCTCCAATTCAAATAAACAGACCAGTTAAATTACACCAATTATGTTTAAAAGAGAAGAAATAGGCCTCTTCAAATGCAGCCTGCCACACCGTAAACCAAACAAATGAGCTCACTTTTAGCTACCAAAACAGGTTTCAAAATTCCAACAGCCCCAAACAATACCCTGCTAGCCCCTTAAACGTAGGAAAGAAAATAAACATTCTACCAAGTAGAATCCATGAAAAACAATGTAAAACAAGAAGATACTGTACTGTAGATCTGATCCTGTCCCACTTCTAGTTCCTTCTGAGAAGCCAAAGCACTGACACCACACCTGATTCAGCTCTGCATCCCTGCTGAGTGAGACCTGGCCAGACAAATTAGCACCCTTCCCCCACTCAAAAATTTGCAGCTAGTGAAGCCAGTAACAATGAATCAATTCTACTCAAAGCCCCAACAAAGGTTTGCTACCCAAAGAAACAGGAAACTGAATTCAAACAGCTCACCAACAATACATCAAAACAGGTTTGAATTATAAGATATAGGTCTCCAATTCAAAGAAACAGACCAGTTGAATAACACCAATTATGTTTAAAAGAGAAGAAATAGGCCTCTAAATGCAGCCTGCCACACCGTAAACCAAACAAATGAGCCCATCTTTAGCTACCAAAACAGGTTTTAAAATTCCAACAGCCACAAACTATTCCTGCTGAGCCCTTAGTAGTTAGAAAAAATAAACATTCTACCAGTGCAGAATCCATGAAAAACAATGTAAAACAAGAAGCTACTGTATTGTAGATCTGATCCTGTCCCCATTCTCGTTCCTTCAGAGAAGCCAAAGCACTGATTCCACACCTGATTCAGCTCTGCCTCCCTGCTGAGTGAGACCTGGCCAGACAAATTAGCACCATTCCCCCACTTAAAACTTTGCAGCTAGTGAAGCCAGCAAAAATGAATCAATTCTACTCAAAGCCCCAACATAGGTTTGCTACCCAAAGAAACAGGACACCAATTCAAACAGCTTCACCAACAATACATCAAAATAGGTTTAGAATTATAAGATATAGGTCTCCAATTCAAAGAAACAGTCCAGTTAAATTACACCAATTATGTTTAAAAGAGAAGAAATAGGCCTCTACAAATGTAGCCTGCCACACCATAAAACAAACAAATGAGCCCACTATTAGCTACCAAAACAGGTTTCAAAATTCCAACAGCCCCAAACAATACCCTGCAAGCCCCTTAGTAGTAAGAAAGAAAATAAACATTCTACCAAGTAGAATCCATGAAAAACAATGTAAAACAAGAAGCTACTGAACTGTAGATCTGATCCTGTCCCCCTTCTAGTTCCTTCTGAGAAGCCAAAGCACTGACTCCACACCTGATTCAGCTTTGCCTCCCTGCACTGAGTGAGACTGGCCAGACAAATTAGCACCCTTCCCCCACCTCAAAACTTTGCAGTTAGTAAGCCAACAATGAATCAATTCTACTCAAAGCCCCAACATAGGTTTGCTGCAAAGAAACAGGACATCAATTCAAACAGCTTCACCAACAAGACATCAAAACAGGTTTGAGTTATAAGATATGGGTCTCAATTCAAAGAAACAGACCAGTTAAATTACACCAATTATGTTTAAAAGAGAAGAAATGAGCCCTTACACATAGTCAGCCTGCCACGTAAACCAAACAAATGAGCCACTTTTTAGATACCAAAACAGGTTTCAAAATTCTAACAGCCCCAAACAATACCCTGCTAGCCCCTTAGTAGTAAGAAAGAAAATAAACATTCTACCAAGTAGAATCCATGAAAAACAATGTAAAACAAGAAGCTACTGTACTGTAGATCTGATCCTGTCCCCCTTCTAGTTCCTTCTGAGAAGCCAAAGCACTGACTCCACACTTGATTCAACTCTGCCTCCCTAATGAGTGAGACCTGGCCAGACAAATTAGCACCCATCCTCCACTCAAAACTTTGCAGCTAGTGAAGCCAGCAACAATGAATCAATTCTACTCAAAGCCCCAACATAGGTTTGCTACCCAAAGAAACAGGACAAAGATTCAAAAAGCTTCACCAACAATACAACAAAACAGGTTTGGAATTATAAGATATAGGTCTCCAATTCAAAGAAACAGACCAGTTAAATTACACCAATTATGTTTAAAGGAGAAGAAATAGGCCTCTACAAATGCAGCCTGCCACACCATAAACTTAACAAATGAGCTCCCTTTTAGCTACCAAAACAGGTTTCAAAATTCCAACAGCCCCAAACAATACCCTTAGCCCTTAGTAGTAAGAAAGAAAATAAACATTCTACCAAGTAGAATCCATGAAAAACAATGTAAAACAAGAAGCTACTGTACTGTAGATCTGATCCTGTCCCCCTTCTAGTTCCTTCTGAGAAGCCAAAGCACTGACTCCACACTTGTTCAGCTCTGCCTCCTGCTGAGTGAGACCTGGCCAGACAAATTAGCACCCTTCCCCCACTCAAAACTTTGCAGCTAGTGAAGCCAGCAACAATGAATCAATTCTACACAAAAGCTCACATAGGTTTGCTACCCAAAGAAACAGGACAAAATTCAAGCAGCTTCAAAACAATACATCAAAATAGGTTTGGAATTATAAGATATAGGTCTCAATTCAAAGAAACAGACCGATTAAATTACACCAATTATGTTTAAAAGAGAAAATAGGCCTCTACAAATGCAGCCTGCCACACAGTAGACAAAATAAATGAGCTCACTTTTAGCTACCAAAACAGGTTTCAAAATTCCAACAGCCCCAAACAATACCCTGCTTATGTCCGTAGTAGTAAGAAGAAAATAAACATTCTAACAAGTAGAATCCATGAAAAACAATGTAAAACAAAAAGCTACTGTACTGTAGATATGATCCTGTCCCCCTTCTAGTTCCTTCCTGAGAAGCCCAAGCACTGACTCCACACCTGTTCAGCTCTGCCTCCTGCTGAGCAGGGCCTGGCCAGACAAATTAGCCTTCCCCACTCAAAACTTTGCAGCTAGTGAAGTCAGCAACAATGAATCAATTCTACTCAAAGCCCCAACATAGGTTTGCTACCCAAATAAACAGGACATCAATTCAAACAGCTTGACCAACAATACATCAAAATAGGTTTGGAATTATAAGATATAGGTCTCCAATTCAAATAAACAGACCAGTTAAATTACACCAATTATGTTTAAAAGAGAAGAAATAGGCCTCTTCAAATGCAGCCTGCCACACCGTAAAACAAACAAATGAGCTCACTTTTAGCTACCAAAACAGGTTTCAAAATTCCAACAGCCCCAAACAATACCCTGCTAGCCCCTTGAGCGTAGGAAAGAAAATAAACATTCTACCAAGTAGAATCCATGAAAAACAATGTAAAACAAGAAGATACTGTACTGTAGATCTGATCCTGTCCCACTTCGAGTTCCTTCTGAGAAGCCAAAGCACTGACACCACACCTGATTCAGCTCTGCATCCCTGCTGAGTGAGACCTGGCCAGACAAATTAGCACCCATCCTCCACTCAAAACTTTGCAGCTAGTGAAGCCAGCAACAATGAATCAATTCTACTCAAAGCCCCAACATAGGTTTGCTACCCAAAGGAACAGGACAAAGATTCAAAAAGCTTCACCAACAATACAACAAAACAGGTTTGGAATTATAAGATATAGGTCTCAATTCAAAGAACTGACCAGTTAAATTACACCATTATGTTTAAAGGAGAGAAATAGGCTCTTCATAAGTAGCCTGCCACACCATAAACTTAACAAATGGGCTCCTTTTAGCTACCAAAACAGGTTTCAAAATTCCAACAGCCCCCACAATACCCTGCTAGCCCTTAGTAGTAAGAAAAGTAAACATTCTACCAAGTAGAATCCATGAAAACAATGTAAAACAAGAAGCTACTGCACTGTAGATCTGATCCTGTCCCCTCTTAGTTCCTTCTGAGAAGCCAAAGCACTGACTCCACCTGATTCAGCTCTGCCTCCCGCTGAGTGAGACCTGGCCAGACAAATTAGCACCCTTCCCCACTCAAAACTTTTGCAGCTAGTGAAGCCAGCAACAATGAATCAATTCTATAAAGTCTCAACATAGGTTTTCTGCCAAAGAAACAGGACAATAAATTCAAACAGCTTGAAAACAATATTACATCAAAATAGGTTTGGAATTATAAGATATGGATCTCCAATTCAAGAAACAGACCAGTTAAATTACACCAATTATGTTTAAAAGAGAAGAAATAGGCTCTACAATGCAGCTCTGCCACACTGTAGATGGAAATAAATGGAGCTCACTTTTAGCTACCAAAAACAGGTTTCAAAATTCCAAACAGCCCCAAGCAATACCCCTGCTAGTCCCATGTAGTAGTAAGAAGAAAATAAACATTCTAACAAGTAGAATCCATGAAAACAATGTAAAACAAAAAGCTACTGTACTGTAGATATGATCCTGTCCTCCTTCTAGTTCCTTCTGAGAAGCCAAAGCACTGACTCCACACCTGAATCAGCTCTGTCTCCCTGCTGAGTGAGACCTGGCCAGGACAAATTAGCAGCCTTCCCCCACTCAAAACTTTTGCAGCCATTGAAGCCAGCAACAATGAATCAATTCTACTCAAAGCCCCAACATAGGTTTGCTACCCAAATCGACAGGACATCAATTCAAACAGCTTGACCAACAATACATCAAAATAGGTTTGGAATTATAAGATATAGTGTCAATTCAAATAAACAGACCAGTTAAATTACACCAATTATGTTTTAAGAGAAAAATGGGCCTCTTCAAATGCAGCCTGCCACCGTAAAACAAACAAATGAGCTCTCTTTTAGCTACCAAAACAGGTTTCAAAATTCCAACAGCTCCAAACAATACCTTGCTAGCCCCTTGAACGTAGGAAGAAAATAAACATTCTACCGAGTAGAATCCATGAAAAACAATGAAACAAGAAGATACTGTACTGTAGATCTGATCCTGTCCGACTTCGAGTTCCTTCTGAGAAGCTAAAGCACTGACACCACACCTGATTCAGCTCTGCATCCCTGCTGAGTGAGACCTGGCCAGACAAATTAGCACCCTTCCCCCACTCAAAACTTTGCAGCTAGTGAAGCCAGCAACAATGAATCAATTCTACTCAAAGCCCCAACATAGGTTTGCTACCCAAAGAAACAGGAAACTGAATTCAAACAGCTTCACCAACAATACATCAAAACAGGTTTGGAATTATAAGATATAGGTCTCCAATTCAAAGATACAGACCAGTTGAATAACACCAATTATGTTTAAAAGAGAAGAAATAGGCCTCTACAAATGCAGCCTGCCACACCGTAAACTAAACAATGAGCCCACTTTTAGCTACCAAAACAGTTTCGAAATTCCAACAGCCACAAACTATACCCCCTGCTAGCCCTTAGTAGTAAGAAAGAAAATAACTATTCTACCAAGTAGAATCCATGAAAACAATGTAAACAAGAAGCTACCGTACCGTAGATCTTATCCTGTCCCCCTTTTTTGTCTTCTGAGAAGCCAAGTACTGACTCCACTCCTGATTCAGCTCTGGCTCCCTGCTGAGTGAGACCTGGCCAGACAAATTGTAGCACCTTTCCCCACTCAAAACTTTGCAGCTAGTGAAGCCAGCATCAATGAATCAATTCTACTCAAAGCCACAACATAGGTTTGCTACCCAAAGAAACAGAACACAATTCAAACAGCTACACCAACAATACTTCAAAATAGGTTTGGAATTATAAGATATAGATCTCAATTCAAGAAACAGACCAGTTAAATTACACACCATTACGTTTAAAAGAGAAGAAATAGGCCTCTAAACAGCTCACAATCAGAACCAAAACAAATGAGACCACTCTTTATTCACCAAAAGAGGTTTCCAAATTCCAACAGCCCCAAAACAATAACCTGCTTGCCTTAGTAGTAAGAAAGAAAATAAACATTCTACCAAGTAGAATCCATGAAAACAATGTAAAACAAGAAGCTACTGAACTGTAGATATGATCCTGTCCCCCTTCTAGTTCCTTCTAAGAAGCCAAGCACTGACTCCACCTGATTCAGCTCTGCCTCCCTGCTGAGTGAGACCTGGCCAGACAAATTAGCACTCTTCCCCACTCAAAACTTTGCAGCTAGTGAAGCCAGCAACAATGAATCAATTCTGCTCAAAGCCCCAACATAGGTTTGCTACCCAAAGAAATGGGACACCAATTCAAACAGCTTCTCAATAATACATTAAAATAGGTTTTGAATTATAAGATATGAGTCTCAATTCAAAAGAAACAGACCAATTTAACTACAGCATTATGTTTAAAGGAAGAAATAGGCCTAAACAAATGCAGCCTGCCACACCATAAACTTAACAAATGAGCTCCCTTTTAGCTACAAAACAGGTTTCAAAATTCCAACAGCCCCAAACAATACCCTACTAGCCCTTAGTAGTAAGAAAGAAAATAAACATTCTACCAGTAGAATCCATGAAAACAATGTAAAACAAAGAAGCTACTGTACTGTAGATCTGATCCTGTCCCCTTCTAGTTCCTTCTGAAGCCAAGCACTGACTCACACATGATTCGCTCTGCCTCCTGCTGAGTGAGACCCCAGACAATGGCACCCTTCCCCCTCCAAACTTTGCAGCTAGTGAGCTAAACAATGAATCAATTCTACTCAAAGCCCCAACATAGGTTTGCTACCCAAAGAAACAGAAACTAATCCAAAACTTCTGTAACAATACATCAAAACAGGTTTGAATATAAGATATGGTCTCAATTCAAAGATACAGACAGTTGGTATTATGTTTAAAAAGAAGAGAGGCCTCTACAAATGCAGCCTGAAACACGTAAAACCAAAGTAGACTCACTTTGGCTACCAAAACAGGTTTCAAAAATTCCAGCAGCCCCAAACAATACCCTCTAGCCCCTTAGTAGTAGAAGAAATAAACATTCTACCATTAGAATCCGTGAAAAACAATGTAAACAATAGTTCTGTGTAGATCTGGTCTGTCCCCTTCTAGTTCCATTGAGGCAAGCACTGACTCCACACCTGATTCAGCTTTGCCTCCCTGCTGAGTGAGACCTCCAGACAAATTAGCACCCTTCCCCCCTTCAAAACTTTGCAGCTAGTGAAGCCAGCAGCAATGGATCAATTCTACTCAAAGCTCCCTTATAGGTTTGTTGCAAAAACAGGACACCAATTCAAACAGTATCACAAACAATACATCAAAATTAGTTTTGAATTATAAGATATAGGTCTCCATCAAAGAAACAGACTTGATTAAATTCACAATTATGTTTAAAAAGAAATAGGCTCTACAAATGCAGCCTGCCACAATTAAACCAAACAATGAGCCCACTTTTAGCTACCGACAGGTTTCAAAATTCCAACAGCCCCAAACAATCCCAGCTCCTTAGTAGTAAGAAAAAATAAAATTCTACCAGTAGGTCCAGAAATAATGTAAAACAAGATGCTACTGTATAGATCTGGTCCTGTCCCTTCTAGTTCCTTCTGAGAAGCCGACACTGACTCACACCTGATTCAGCTCTCCTCCCGTTGGTGAGACCTGTCCAGACAAATTAGCACCTTCCCCCTCAAAACATTGCAGCTAGTGAGCCAGCAAGAATGAATCAATTCTTCGAAAGCCCCAACATGGGTTTTCTATCCAAATAAACAGGACATCATTTAAATAGCTTCACCAACAATACATCAAATAGTATGGAATTATAAGGTATAGGTCTCGAATTCAAAACAGACCAGTTGAATTAACAATTATGTTTAAAAGAAGAAATAGGCTCTAAATGCAGCCTTACACGTAAATAAACAAATGAGTTCACTTTAGCTACCAAAACGGGTTCAAAATTCCAACAGCCCCAAACAATACTCTGTAGCCCCATAAAGTAGGAAAGAAATGACATTCTACCGTGAATCCATGAAAACAATAAAATACAGATGCGCTGTAGATCCTGATCCTGCCCCTACTAGTTCCTTCTGAAGCCAAAGACTAATTAATTTGATTCAGTTTCATCCTGCTGGTGGGACTGTGCAGACAATTAGCACCTTCCCCACTCAAAACTTGCAGCTAGTAGCTAGTAACAATGAATCATTCTATAAGCTTTAACATGGGTTTGTTACCCAAAGAAACAGGAAACGAATTCAAACAGCTTCACCAACGATACATCAAACAGGCTTGAATTATAGATATGGTCTCAATTCAAAGAAACAGACCAGTTGAATAACACCAATTATGTTTAAAGAGAAGAAATAGGCCTCTACAAATACGTGCCACACCGTAAACAAACAAATGAGCCACTTTAGCTACCAAATGGTTTTAAAATTCCAGCAGCCAAAACTATACCTGCTAGCCTTAGAAGTAAGAAGAAAATAAACTATGTGCCAAGTAGAATCCATGAAAACAATGTAAACAAGAAGCTACTGTACTGTGTGTGATCCTGTCCTCTAGATCCTTCTGAGAAGCCAGCACTGACTCCATATGGTTCAGCTCTGCTTCCCTGTTGAGGAGACCTGGCCAGACAAATTAGCACCCTTCCCACTAAAACTTTGCAGCTAGTGAAGCCAGCAACAATGAATCAATTCTACTCAAAGCTCCAACATGGGTTTACCCCAAAGAAATGAGGCCACAATTCAAACAGCTTCACCAATATTACATCAAATAGGTTTGGAATTATAAGATATAGGTCTCAGTTAAAGAAAGAATTGTTCCATTACACCAATTATGTTTAAAAGAGAAGAAATAGGCTCTACAAATGCAGCCTGCCACACCTAAAACCAAACAAATGGCTCACTTTAGCTACCAAAACTGGTTTCAAAATTAAAACAGCCAAACATACTTTGCTAGGCCCTTAGTAGTAAGAAAAGTAAACATTCTATCAAGAATCATGAAAACAATAAAACAAGAAGTTGCTGTACTAGATCTGTCCTGTCCCCTTCTAGTTCCTTCTGAAAGCCAAAGCACTGACTCACACCTGATTCAGCTCTGCCTCCATGCTGGGTAGTTGTGGCTAGACAAATTAGCACTTCCCATCTCAAACTTTAGCTAGTGAAGCCAGCAATAATGAATCAATTCTACCAAAGCCCTGCAACATAGGTTTGCCACCCAAAGAAACAGGACACCAATTCAAACAGCTTCACTTAACAATACATAAAATTGGTTTGAATTAGATATAGGTCTCAAATAAAGAAATAGACCAGTTAAATTACACAATTATGTTTAAAGAAGAAATAGGTTTCTAAAATGCAGCCACCCGTCGACAAACAAATGAACTCACTTTTAGCTGCAAAGCAGGTTTCAAAATTACCTTTCCTAAACAATACCCTGCAAGCCCCTTAGTAGTAAGAAAGAAATAAAATTCTTCCAAGTAGGATGCAAAAACAGAAACTAAAGCTACTGAACTGTAGATCTGATCTGTCCTCTTCGTTACTTCTGAGAAGCTAAGCTCTGACCCACACCTGATTCAGCTGGATCCTGCTGGGGAGACTGTTGGACAATTAGCACCTTCCCCCACTCAAAATTTTGCAGCTAGTGAAGCCAGCAACAATGAATCAGTTATAAAGCCCCAACATGGGTTGCTACCCAAAACAGGACACCGATCAAACAGTTTCACCTCAATACATCAAAACAGGTTTGAATTATAAATATAGGTTTCAATTCAAAGAATCAGACGAGTTAAATTATACCATTATGTTTAAAAGAGAAGAAATAGGTCTCTACAAATGCAGCCTGCACACTTTCGACAAACATGAAATATAACAGCTTGCAAAACAGGTTCAAAATTATATTTAAACAATACCTGCTAGCCTTAGTAGTAAGAAAGAAATAAGCATTTCTACAGTGAATCCATGAAAACAACAAACAAGAAGCTGTACTGTAGATCTGATCTGTCCTCTGGTTCCTTCTGAGAAGCCAAAGCACAGACTCACACCGTTCAGCTCTGCCTCCTGTTGATTGAGACTGGGCCGACAAATTAGCACCCTTCTACCACTCAAAACTTTGCAGCTAGAAGCCAGTAATGAATCAAATCTCAAAGCCCCAGCATGGGTTTGTTACCCCAAAATAGACACTAATTCAAACAGCACTGACAATACATCAAAACTGTTTGGAATTATATGAATCGGTCTTCAATTCAAAGAAAGAATGATTTAAATTACACCATTTATGTTTTGAGAAGAAATAGGCTCTACAAATGTAGCCTGCCACAATCAAACCAAACCGTTGAGCCCTTTAGCTGCAAAACAGGTTTCAAAATTTCAGCAGCCCCAAACAATACCTTTCAGACCCTTATAGTCAGAAAGAAACCAACATTCTGCAAGAAGAATCCATGAAAAAATAAAAACAAGAAGTTACTGTATGTAGATCTGTCAGTCCGCTTCTGGTTCCTTCTGAGAAGTCCGGCACTGACTCCACCTGATTCAGTTTGCCTCCTGCTGAGTGAGAACTGGCCAGACAAATTAGCACCTTCTGGGAAAACTTTGCAGCTAGTGGCTAGCAACAATGAATCAATTCTACTCAAAGCCCTGTAACATAGGTTTGCTACCAAAGAAACAGGACACCAATTTAACGGTTTCACCAACAATACATCAAATAGGTTTGAATTATAAGACAGGTCTCAATTCAAGTAACAGACAGTTAAATTACACCAATTATGTTTAAGAGAAGGAGTTGGCTCTACAATGCAGCCTGCCACACAGTAAATAACAGAAATGAACCCTTTTATACCATGGTTTCAAGATTCCAACAGCCTGACAATACCTGCAAGCCCCTTAGTAGTAATAAAATAAACATTCTACAAGTAGAACCATGAAAACAATGTAAACAAGAAGCTGCTGAACTGTAGTCTGTCCTGTCCCCTTCAGTTCCTTCTGAAGCCAAAGCACTGACTCCACTGGTTCAGTTCTGGTCCCTGCTGGTGAGCCTGGCCAGACAAGTGCTGCCTTCCCACTCAAAACTTTGCCGCTAGTGTCTGTGACAATGAATCAATTCTACTCAAAGTCCCAACATGGGTTTGCAAAGAAACAGGACACCAATTCAACAGCTTCACTGACACATCGACAGGTTTGAATTATAAAATGGTCTCATTCAAAGAAACAGACCAGTTAAATTATACCACTTGTTTTAAAGAGAAGAAATAGGTCCTCTACAAATGCAGCCTGCCATGAACCCAACAAATACTTCCACTTTTAGCCAAAACAGTTCGTTTCCAACAGCCCCCAAACAATACCCCGCTTGCCCCTTAGTAAGAAAGAAAATAAACATTCTACCAGGTAGAATTCATGAAAACAAGTAAAACAAGAAGCTTCTGTAGATCTGGTCTGTCCCCTTGTAGCCTTCTGAGAAGCCAAAGTATTGACTCCACACCTGTTCAGCTCTGCCTCCCTGTTGAGTGACCCTGCTAGACAAATTAGCCCCTTCTCCTCAAAACTTTGCAGCTAGTGAGCCAGCAACAATGATCAAATCTACTCAAAGTAACAACATAGGTTTCTGCAAAGAAACAGGACACCAATTCAAACAGCTTCACAACAATACATCAAAACTGGTTTGAATTATAAGATACAGGTCTCAATTCAGTAGCAGATGATTAAATTACACCATTTATGTTTAAAAAGAAATAGGCCTCTACAAATGCAGCGTCCACACCGTGAACCAAACCGTATTACCTTTAAAAACAGGTTTCAAAATTGCAACAGCCGCAAACAATACCTGCTAGCCTTAGTAGTGTAGGAAAATAAACATTCTACAGTAGAATCCATGAAAAAGATGTAAAACGAAGCTACTGTACTGTAGATCAGATCTGGCCTTCTGGTTCCTTCTGAGGCTAAAGCTTTGACTCCACACCTGATTCATCTCCCCTGCTGAGTGAAACCTGGCCTGACAAATTGTACCTTCCCACTCAAATTTGTAGCTAGTGAAGCCAGTGGGTAGTTAATTTATTCAAAGCCCCAACATGGGTTTGCTACCGAAAGAAACAGACACCCATTCAAACATGCTACCAATGAACATCAAAATAGGTTTGGAATTATAAGATATAGTTTCCATTCTATGAAACAGACCAGTTAAATTGTAATTATGTTTAAAGAAAAATAGGCCTCTACAAATGCAGCCTGCCACGTAAACCCATAAATGAGCCCACTTTTAGCTGCCAAAACAGGTTTCAAAATTCCAACTGCCCAAACAATACCTGCTAGCCCCTTAGTAGTAAGAAAGAAAACATTCTGCAAGTAGAATCATGAAAACAATGTAAAACAAGCTGCTAGACTTAGATCTGTTCTGTCCCCTTCAAGTTACTTCTGAAGCCAAGCCTGACTCCACACCGTTTCAGCTCTGATTCCCTGCTGAGGAGACCCAGACAAATTGCACCTTCCCCACTCAAACTTTGCAGCTAGTGGAGCAACAATGAATCAATTCTCCAAGTCTCAACAGGTTTCTACCAAAGAAACAGACACCATTCAAACAGCTTCACTGCCAACATCAAAACAGGTTTGAATTATAAAATAGGTTCCAATTCAAAGAAAGAGACCAGTTAAATTACACCATTTATGTTTTAAAAGAAGAAATAGCTCTGCAAATGTGGCCTGCCACACTGTAAACCAAACAATGAGCCACTTTTAGCTAGCAAACAGGTTTCAAAATTCCAACAGCCCCAAACAATACCTTCGGCCCTTAGTAGTCAGAAAGAAAATAACATTCTACAAGAAGAATCCATGAAAACAACAAAGCAAAAGTTACTGTACTGTAGATCTGATCCTGGCCCCCTTCTAGTTTCCTTCTGAGAAGCCAGCACTGACTCCACAGTTGATCTCTGCCTCCTGCTGGTGAGACCTGGCCTGACAACCTCGCACCTTCCCACTTAAAACTTTGCAGCTAGTGTGGTCAGCAGAATGAATCAATTCATTCAAAGCCTCAATATGGGTTTGCTACCGAAAAGGCAGGACACCAATTCAAACAGTGTTACTCAAAATACACTGCAAGTTTGAATTATAGATATAGGTCTCAATTCAAAGAAACAGACCAGCAATTACAAAATTATGTTTAAGAGAGAAATAGGCCTCTGATATGGCCTGCCACCCGTAAACCAATAAATGAGCCACTTTAGCTACCAAACAGGTTTCAAAATTCCAGCAGCCCCAAACAATACTCGCTCCCTTAGTAGTGAAGAAAATAAACATCTACCAAGTTGAATCATGAAAACAAGCAAGAAGCTACTGAACTGTAGATCGATCCAGTCTGCTCCTGGTTCCTTCTGAGAAGTCAGCACTCCATACTTGATTCAGCCTGCCTCCTGCTGAGGAGAACTGGCTGACAAATTAGCACCCTTCCCCCAAAACTTTGCAGCTAGTGAGCCAGCAACAATGAATCAATTCTACTCAAAGCTCAACATGGGTTTGCACCCAAGAGCAGGACACCAATTCAAACAGTTTCACCAACAATACATCCGTAGGTTTGGAATTATAGATACAGTTCTCCAATTCAAAGAAACAGACCAGTTAAATTACATCAATTATGTTTAAAAGAAGAATTGGCCTCTACAAATGCAGCCTGCCCCTAAACCAAACAAATGAACCCTTTTAGCTGCCAAACGGGTTTCAAAATTCCAACAGCCCCAAACAATACTCTGCAAGCCCTTAGTAGTAATAAAATAAACATTCTACCATTTAGATCCTTGAAAAACAAGTAAGCAAGAAGCTACTGACTGTGATCTGTCCTGTCCCTTCAGTTCCTTCTGGAAGCCAAGGATGACTCCCTGATTCAGCTCTGATCCCTGCTGAGTGAGACCTGGCCAGACAAATTAGCACCCTTTCCCCTCAAAACTTTGCCGCTAGTGTAGCTGGTATTAATGAATCAATTCTATAAAGCCCAACATAGTTTTATACCCAAAGAAACAGGACGCCAATTCAAAGCTTCACCGACAATGCATCAAACAGGTTTGAATTATAAAATATAGTCTCAATTCAAAACAGACCCGTTAAATTATACCATTATGTAAAAGAAGAAATAGCTCTACAAATGCAGCTCCCACTTCATCAAACAAATGAGCTCACTTTTAGCACTGACAGGTTCAAAATTCCAACAGCTAAACAATACCCTGCCCTTTTAGTAGTAAGAAAGAAAATAAACATTCTACTGGTAGAATCCATGAACAATGTAAAACAAGCTTCTGTACTGAATCTGATCCTGTCCCCTCTAGTTCCTTCTGAGGCAGTACTGACTCCACACGTTCAGCTCTGGCTCCTGTTAGTGAGACTTCAGACAATTAGCACCTTCTAGCACTCAAACTTTGCAGCTAGTGTTTAGCAACAATGAATCAAATCTACTCAAAGCCCCAACATAGGTTTGCTACCCAAAACAAGACACCAATTCAAACAGCTTCACCAACAATACATCAAACTGGTTTGAATTATAAGATACAGGTTCCAATTCAAGAAACAGACAGATTACACCATTTATGTTTAAAGAGAAGAAATAGGCTCTAAAATGCAGCCTGCTACACCGTAAACCAAACAAATGAGCCCACTTGGCTGCCAAACCAGGTTTCAAAGTGCAACAGCCGCAAACAATACCCTGCTAGCCCCTTAGTAGTAGGAAATATGATACCAAGTAGAACCTGAAAAGATGTAAACAGAGCTACTGTACTGTGGATCAGATCCTGGCCCTTCTAGTTCCTTCTGGAGAAGCTAAAGCACTGACTCCACACCTGATTCAGCTCTGCCTCCCGTTGAGTGAGACCTGCCTGACAATTCTTCCCACTCAAACTTGCAGCTAGTGACCAGGCCGAATCAATTTATTCAAAGCCCCAAACATAGGTTTGCTACCAAATGAGACACCAATTCAAACAGCGTTACCAACAATCATTAAAATAGGTTTGAATTATAAGATATAGGTCTCGAACAAAAGAAACAGACGATTAAATACAACAATTATGTTAAAGGAAAAATAGGCCTCTACAAGTGACCCACATCGTATTCCGTCAAAGGAGCCCACAGCTACAAAACGGGTTTCAAAATCAACAGCCCCAAACAACACCAGCTCCCTTAGTAGTAGAAAAAATAAATATTCTGCCAAGAATCCATGAAAACAATAAAACAAAAGTTATGAACTGTAGATCTGATCCAGTCCGCCTTCTAGTTCCTTCTGAAAGCCAAAGCACTGACTCCACTGATTCAGCTCTGCCTCCTGCTGGTGAGAACTGGTCAGAGAAATTAGCACCTTCTCCGCTCAAACTTTGCAGCTAGTGAAGCCAGCAACAATGACTCATTCTACTCAGTGCTATTTGGGTTTGTTGCCCAAAGAAATAGACTCCAACTCAAACAGCTTCTGTAATGTGCATCAAAATAGGTTTGAGTTAATGTAGGACTCAATACAAAACAGACCAGTTAAGTACCAATTATGTTTAAAGAAAGTTGCCTCTACAAATGCAGCCTGCCACACGTAAACCAAACAAATGAGCCCACTTTTAGCTACAAAACTGGTTCAAAATTCAACAGCCCATACAATACCCTGCTAGCCTTTGCATGAAAGAAAATAAACATTCGCCAAGTGAATCATGAAAACAATGTAAAACAAGAAGCTTATGTACTGTAGATCTGATCCTGTCCCCTTCTAGTTTCTTCACAGCTAAAGCACTGACTCACACCTGATCATCTCTGCCTCCCTGAAGAGTGAGACCTGGCCAGACAAATTAGCACCTTCCCTACTCCAAACTTTGTGCTAGTGAGTCAGCAACAATGAATCAATTCTACCAAAGCCCCAACATGGGCTTTGCCAAGAAACAGGCACCAATAAACAGCTACACCAACAATACATCAAATAGTTTGGAATGATAAGATATAGGTTCAATTAAAGAAACAAACCAGTTAAATTACACAAATTATGTTTAAAGAAGAAATAAGCCTCTACAATGTAGCTCCACTGAACCAAACAATGGCCCTTTTAGCACAAAACAGTTTCAAATTCCAACAGCCCCAACAATACCTGAAGCCCTTAGTAGTAAGATGAAATAACATCTACAAGTAGAACTATGAAAACAATGTAAACAAAAGCTGCTGTACTGTAGTCTGTCCTATCCCCTTCTAGTTCCTTCTGATGCCAAAGCAATGACTCACACCTGATTCCAGTCTGCCTCCTGCTGGTGAGACCTGGAACAAATTAGCACCCTTCCCACTCAAAGCTTTGCAGCTAGTGCAGTAGCAACAATGATCAATTCTACCAAAGCCCCAACATGGGTTTACCCCAAAGAAACAGGACACCAATTCGAACAGCTTCTGTAATACATCAAAACGGGTTTGAATTATAAGATGTAGGTCTCCGATTGGAAGAAACAGACCAGTTAAATTCCTGATTGGTTTAAAGAGAAGGCTACTCTACAAATGAAGCGTGCCACAGAACCAAAAAATGAGCTCACTTAGCTACCAAAACAGGTTTCAAATTCAACTGCCTGAAACCATGCCCTGTAGCCCTTAGTAGTAAGAAAGAAAATAAACATTCTACCAAGTAGAATCTGAAAGTAATGTAAAAACAAGAAGCTACTGTACTGTAGATCTGTCCTGTCCCCATTCTAGTTCCTTCTGACAGCTAAAAGAACAGACTCATCGATCCAGCTTGCCTCCCTGCTGTGAGAGACCGCCAGACAAATTAGCACTCTTCACTCAAACTTTGCGCTAGGTGAAGCCAGCAGCCAATGAATCAATTCTCAAAGCCCCCACATAGGATTGCAACTCAAAGAAACAGAAACCAATTCAAACAGCTTCACCATGTCATCAAAATTGGTGGAATTATAGGAATAGGTCTCAATTCAAAGAAGAAAGTTAAATTGCACCAATGATGTTTAAAGAGAAAAAATCGGCCTCTACAAATGCAGCCTGCCACTCCGTAAACCACAAATGAGCCCACTATTAGCTACCAAAACAGGTTTCAAATTCCAGCCTCAAATAATACCTGCTGGCCCTTAGTGGTAAGAAAGAAATAAACATTCTACAAGTAGAATCCAGGAAAACAATTTAAAACAGAAACTGTACTGTAGATCTGATCCTGTCCCCTTCTGGTTCCTTCGAGAAGCCAAAGCACTGACTCCACACATGATTCAGCTCTGCCTCCTTCAGGTGAGACCTGACAGACAAGTGCTTCCTTCTCCCACTCAAAACTTGCAGCTAGTGAAGCCAGCAATGATCAATTCTACCAAAGCCCCAACATGGGTTTGCTACCAAAAACAGGACACCAATTCAAACAGTTTCATAACAATATATCAAACAGGTTTGAATTATAAGATATGGGTCTTCAATTCGAAACAGACCAGTTAACACCAATAAGTTTAAAAAGAAGAAATAGGCCTCTACAAATGCAGCCTGCCAAGACCGTAAACCAAACAAATGTGCCCACTTTAGCTACCAAAACAGGTTTCAAAATTCAGGCCATTTCAAAACAATAATTCTGTAGCCCCTTATAGTATGAAAAGAAATAAACATTCTGCCATGAATCGATGAAAACAATGAAACAAGAAGCTTCTGTACTGTAGATCTGATCGTCCTCTAGTTCCTTCTGAAGCCAAGCACTGACTCACACCTGATTCAGCCTCCTGTTGGTGGACTCCAGACAAGTGCTTTCTTCCCCACTCAAACTTTGCAGATAGTGAGCCAGCAACAATGAATCAATTCTACTCAAAGCCCCAACATAGGATTGCTACCCAAAGAAATAGGTTCAATTCAACAGTTTCTGTAATACATCAAAATAGTTGGAATTATAAGATATAGTCTCAATTAAAGGAACAGACAGTTAAATTACAATTATGTTTTAAAAGAAGAAATAGGCTCTACAAATGCAGCGTCCACAATTGAACCAAACAAATGAGCTCACTTTTAGCTATCAAACGGGTTTCAAAGTTAGCAGCCACAAACAATGCCCGCAAGCCCCCTTAGTAGTGAAAGAAATAAACATTCTAGAAGTAGAATCCATGAAAAATAATAAAACAAGAAGCTACTGTAGATCTGATCCTGTCCTCTAGTTTCTTTCTAGAAGCCAAAGCATTGACTCATACCTGATTCAGCTCTGCCTCCTGCTCAGTGAGACTGACAGACAATAGTCCTTCCCCACTCAAACCTTTGCTAGTGAAGCCAGCAACATGAATCAATTCTACCAAAGCCCCACATGTTTTCTACCCAAAGAAACAGGACACCAATTCAAACAGTTTCACAACAATACATCAAAATTGGTTTGAATTATAATATAGGTCTCAATTCAAAGAAACAGACCAGTTAAATTACACCAATTATGTTTAAAAAGGAAAATAGGTCTACAAATGCAGCCTGCACACCAGAACCAAACAAATGAGTCTACAGCTACCAAACGGGTTTCAAAATTCCAACAGCTAATTAATACCCTGCTAGCCCTTAGTAGTAAGAAAGAAAATAAACATTCTACAAGTAGAATCCATGAAAACAATGTAAAAGCAAGAAGCCTGTGGAGTCTGATCCTGTCCTCCTTCTGGTTCCTTCTGAAGGCCAGTACTGACTCCACACCTGATTCAGCTCTGCCTCCTGTTGATGAGCCTGGCCAGACAAATTAGCACCCTCTGGCACTCAAAACTTTGCAGCTATTGAGCTTGTGCAATGGTTAAATCTACTCAAAGTCTAACATAGGTTTTTACCCAAAGAAACAGGACACCAATCAACAGCTTCACAACAATACATCAAAACTGGTTTGAATTATAAGATACAGGTCTCAATTCAAAGACCAGTTCAAATTACACCATTTATGTTTAAAAGAGAAGAAATTTGCCTCTACAAATGCAGCCTGCTACAGTAAACCAAACAAATGAGCCCACTTTAGCTGCAAAACAGGTTTGTAAATTGCAACAGCGCAAACAATACCCTGCTAGCCCCTTGGTAGTGAAGAAAATAAACATTCTACAAGTAGAATCCATGAAAGAATGAAACAAGAAGCTCTGCACTGTAGTCAGATCGGCCCCTTCTAGTTTCCTTCTGAGAAGCCAGCACTGACTCCACACCTGATTCAGCTCTGCCTCGCTGAGTGGGGCCTGGCCTGACAAATTGGCACCTTCTCACTCAAAACTTTGTAGCTAGTGAAGCTAGCAAGAATGAATCAATTTGTTCAAAGCTAACATGGTTTGTACCGAAGAAACAGGACCACTAATTCAAACAGCGTTACTAACAGTCCATCAAAATAGGTTTGAATTATAAGATATAGGTCTTAATTAAAGAAATAGACCAGTTAAGTTACACCAATTATGTTTAAAGAGAAGAAATAGGCCTCTACAAATGCAGCCTGCCACACGTAAACCAAACAAATGAGCCCACTTTTAGCTACCAAAACAGGTTTCAAAATTCCAACAGCCCCAAACAATACCCTGCTAGCCCCTTAGTAGTAAGAAAGAAAATAAACATTCTACCAAGTAGAATCCATGAAAAACAATGTAAAACAAGAAGCTACTGTACTGTAGATCTGATCCTGTCCCCTTCCAGTTCCTTCTGAGAAGCCAAAGCACTGACTCACACCTGATTCAGCTCTGCCTCCCTGCTGAGTGAGACCTGGCCAGACAAATTAGCACCTTCCCCACTCAAAACTTTGCAGCTAGTGAAGCCAGCAACAATGAATAAATTCTACCCAAAGAAACAGGACACCAATTCAAACAGCTTCACCAACAATACATCAAAATAGGTTTGGAATTATAAGATATAGGTCTCCAATTCAAAGAAACAGACCAGTTAAGTTACACCAATTATGTTTAAAAGAAGAAATAGGCCTCTACAAATGCAGCCTGCCACACGTAAACCAAACAAATGAGCCCACTTTTAGCTACCAAAACAGGTTTCAAAATTCCAACAGCCCCAAACAATACCCTGCTAGCCCTTAGTAGTAAGAAAGAAAATAAAAGTAAATCATGAAAAACAATGTATAAAACAAGCTACCTACTGTAGATCTGATCCTGTCCCTTCTAGTTTATGAAGCCAAACCTTTGACTCCACCTGTTCAGTTCTACCTCCTTGAGTGAGACCTGGCCAGACAAGTGCTTCTCCCTCAAACTTTGCAACTAGTGAAGCCAGCAACAATGAAACAATACTACTCAAAGCCAACATAGTTGCCACCCAAGAAACAGGACACCAATTCAAACAACTACCAACAATACATCAAAATAGGTTGGTATTATAAGATAGGTCCCAATTCAAAACAGACCAGTTAAATTACAATTATGTTTAAAAAGAAAAAGAGCAACAAATGCTGCCTGCACGTAAACCAAACAAATGTTCCCACTTTTAGCTACAAAACGGTTCAAATTCAACAGCCCAAACAATACCCTGCTAGCCTCTTAGTAGTAAGAAAGAAAATAAACATTCTTTCAGAAGAATCAAGAAAACAATGTAAAACAGAAGCTACTGTACCGCAGATCTGATCCTGTCCCCTTCTAGTTCCTTCCAGACCAAAGCACTGACACACATGATTCAGCTGCCTCCTGCTGGTGAGACCTGCGGGCGTGCCCCTTCCCCTCAAAACTGCACCTAGTGAAGCCAGCTACAATGAATAATATCAAAGCCCCAACAAGGTTTGCTACACAAAGACAGGACACCAATTCAAACAACTACAAACAATACATCAAAATAGGTTTGAAATTATAAGATATGGTCTCAATTCAAAGAAACAGATAAAGTTAGATACACCAATTATGTTTAAAAAGAAAAATAAGCCTCTACAAATGCAGCCTGCCACACCGTAAACCAAACAATGGCCCACTTTTAGCACAAAACAGGATTAAAATTCAACAGCCCCAAACAATACCATACTGCACCTTAGTAGTAAGAAAGAAATAACATTCTACCAAGTAGAATCATGAAACAATGTAAAATAAGAAGCTACTGTACATAGACCTGATCCTGTCCCCTAGTTCCTTCAGAAGCCAAAACACACTCCACCTGATTCAACTCTGCTCCTGCTGAGTGGGACCTGGCCAGACAAATTAACCCTTTCCCCACTCAAAACTTTGCAGATAGTGAAGCCAGCAACAATGAATCAATTCTCAAAGCCCCAACATGGTTTGCTACCCAAAGAAACAGGACACCAATTCCAAACAACTAACAACAATACATCAAAATAGGTTTGGAAATATAGATATAGGTCTCAATTCAAAGAACAACCAGTTAAATTACACAAGTATGTTTAAAAAGAAGAAATAGGCCTCTACAATGCAGCCTGCACGTAAACCAAACAAATGAGCCACGCAGCTACAAAACAAGTTTCAAATCAACAGCCCCAAAACAATACCCTGCTGTTATGGAAAGAAAATAAACATTCTACAAGTAGAATCATGAAAACAATATAAAACAAGCTATATACTGTTGATCTGATCTGTCCCTTCGTTCCTTCTGAGAAGCCAAAGCACTGACTACACTGATTGTCTGCCTCCTACTGGTGAGACTTGCCAACAAATTAGCACCCTTCCCACTCAAAACTTTCAATAGTGAAGCAACAATAATCAATACTAAACAAAACCCCAACTAAGGTTTGCTACACGAAACAGGACACCAATTCAAACATCTTCACCAACAATACATCAAATAGGTTTGAATTATAATATAGGTCTCAATTCAAAACAGACAGTTAAATTTCACCAATTATGTTTAAAAGAAATTAGGCCTCTTCAAATGAAGCCACCACGTAAATCAAAATGAGCTCTTTTAGCTGCAAACAGGTTCAAAATTCAACAGCCCAAACAATACCCTACTGGCCCTTAGTAGTAAAAAAAGAAAGAAAAACATTCACAAGTAGAATCAAAAAACAATGAAACGAAGCTACTGTGCTGTTGATCTGATCCTGTCCCCTTCTGGTCCTTCTGAGAAGCCAAGCACTGACTCACACCTGATTCAGCTCACTCCCTGCTGGTGGGAATGAACAAATTAACACCCTTCACGACTCAAAACTTTGCAGCTAGTGAAGCCAGCAACAATAATCAATTCTATAAAGCCCCAACATGGGTTTTGCAAAGAAACAGGACACCAATTCAAACAACTTCAACAATACATCAAAATGGGTTTGGTATAGAAGGCTAATTCAAAGAAAAACAGACCAGTTAAATTACACCAATTATGTTTAAAGAAAAAAGGCCACAAATGACCTGCCACGTAAACCAAACAAATGTGCTCACTTTTAGCTACCAAACAGGTTTCAAAATTCCAGCCCCAAACAATATAGTAAAGAAAATAAACATTCTTCAAGTAGAATCCATGAAAACAATGTAAAAACAAACTACAGTACCATAGATCTGATCCTGTCCTCTTCTGTTCTTCTGGAAGCCAAGCACTGACTCATACCTGATTCAGCTCTGCCTCCTGCTGGTGAGACCTGGCCTGACAAATTAGCACCCCCCCTCAAAACTTTAAAGCTAGTGAGCCAACAACATGAATCAATACTCAAAGCCCCCAAAAGTTTGCTACCAAAGAAACAGGACACAATTCAAACACTGACATTACATCAAAATGATCGGAAATTATAAGATATGGTCTCCAATTCTGAAACAGGCGATTAAATTCTCCAATTATTTAAAAAAGAAAAGCCTCTACAAACCCAGCCTCTACATAAACAAACAAATGGCTCCGTTTAGCTACCAAAACAGGTTTCAAAATTCAACAACCCCAAACAATACCCTGCTAGCCTTAGTAGTAAGAAAGAAATAAACATTCTACCAAGTAGAATCCGCGAAAACAATGTAAAAAAAAAGCTACTTTGCAGTCTGATCCACCCCCTTCCAGTTCCTTGAGAAGCCATACTGACTCACACTAGTTCAGCTCTGCACTCCCTCTTTGGAGTGAGACCTGGCCAATCAAATTAACGCCTTCCCCACTCAAAACTTTGCAGCTAGTGAAGTCAGCAAAATAAATCAATTCTCAAAGCCCCAATATAGGTTTACTCCAAAGAACAGGACACCAATTCAAACAACTTCATAACAATACATCAAAATAGGTTTGATTATAAGATAGGTCTCAGTTCAAAAACAGACCGATTAAATAACACCAATTATGTTGAGAAGAAATAGGCCTCTACAAATATGACTGCCACACACGTAAACCAAACAAATGAGCCTCTTTAGCTACCAAAAAAGTTCAAATTCAAGAGCCCAAACAATACCCTACTGGCCTTAGTAAGAAGAAAATAAACAATCACCAAGTAGAATCACGAAAACAATGAACAAAGCTGCTGTACTTTAGATCTGATCTGTCCCCCTTCTAGTTCCTTTTGAAGTCAAGCATGACTCCACACCTGATTCAGCTGCCTCCTGCTGGTGGGACCTGGCCAGACAAATTAACCTTCCCCTCAAAACTTTGCAGCTAGTGAAGCCAACAATGAATCAATTCTCTCAAAGCCAACATAGGTTTGCTCGCATAGAAACAGGACACCAATTCAAACAACTTCACCAACAATAAATCAAAGGGTTGAATTATAGATATGGTCTCAATCAAAGAAACAGACCAGTTAAATTACACAATTATATTTAAAGATGAAGAAATAGGCCTCTCCAATACAGCCTACCACACAGTAAACCAAACAAATGAGCACTTTTAGCTACCAAAACAGGTTTCAAAATTCCAACAGCCCCAAACAATACCCTGCTAGCCCCTTAGTAGTAAGAAAGAATGCAAACATTCTACCAGTAGAATCCATGAAAAACAATGTAAAACAAGAAGCTACTGTATGATCTGATCCTATCATTCTAGTTCCTTCTGAGAAGCCAAAGCATGACAGCACCTGATTCAGCTCTGCCTCCCACAGGTGAGACCTGGCCAGACAAATTAGCACCCTTCCCCCACTCAAAACTTTGCAGCTAGGAAGAGCAACAATGAATCAATACTACTCAAAGCGCCAACTAAGTTGCTACAAAAAGAAACAGGACACCAATTCAAACAACTTCAACAATACATCAAAACAGGTTTGGAATTATAATATATAGGTCTCAATTCAAAGAAACAGACCAGTTAAATTTCATCAATTATGTTTAAAGAAGAAATAGGCTATACAAAAGCAACCTGCCACCGTACCAAACAAATGAGCTCACAGCTAACAAAAACAGGTTTCAAAATTCCAACAGCAAAACAATACCTGCTAGCTTAGTAGTAAGAAGAAAGTAAACATTCTCCAAGTGAATCCATGAAAAACAATGTAGAACAAGAAGCTACTGTACTGTTGATCTGATCCTGTCCTTCTAGTTCATTAAGAAGCAAGCACTGACTCCACCTAATTCAGCTCTGCCTCCCTGCTGGTGGGACCTGGCAGACAAATTAACCCTTACCCCCAAAACTTTTGCAGCTAGTGACCAGCAACAATGAATCAATTCTACTCAGCCCCAACATGGGTTTGCTACAAGTAAACAGGCACCAATTCAAACAGCTTCACCAACAATACATAAAATAGGTTTGGTATTATAAGATAGGTCTCAATTCAAAGAAACAGACCAGTTAATGCACCAATATGTTTAAAAGAGAAGAAATAAGACTCTAAAGCGCCTGCCACATAAACCAAACAAATGTTCCCACTTTAGTACCAAAACAAGTTTCAAAATTCCAACAGCCCAAACAATACCCTACTAGCCTCTTAGTAGTAAAAAGAAAATAAACATTCTTCAAGTAGAATCCAAGAAAACAATATAAAACAAAAGACTATACTGTAGATACAATACTGTCCCCTTCTAGTTCCTTCTGAGAAGCCAAAACTGACTGTACTGATTCAGCTCTGCCCCTGCTGGTGAGACCTGGCCAGACAAGTGCACCTTCCACTCTAAACTTTGCAGCTAGTGAAGCCAGCTACAATGAATTAATACTACTCAAAGCCAACAAGGTTTTCACACAAAACAGGACACCAATTCAAACAGCCTATATCAAAATAGGTTTGAGTATAAGATATGGTCTCAATTGAAAGAAACAGACCAGTTAATTTCACAATTATGTTAAAAGAAAATTAGGCCTCCACAAATGCAGCCTGCCACACCGTAAATCAAACAAATAGCTCACTTTTAGCTACCAAAACAGGTTCAAATTCCAAAACCCAAACAATACTCTACCATTAGTAGTAAAAAAAAGTAAACATTCTACCAAGTAGAATCCACGAAAACAATGTAAAACGAAGCTACAGCTGTTGATCAGTCACCTCCCTTCTAGTTCCTTCTGAGAAGCCAGCGCGACTCCACACCTGATTCAGCTCTGCCTCCTGCTGAGTAGGACGTGGCCAGACCAATTAAGCACCCTTCCCGACTCAAAACTTTGCAGCTAGTGAAGCCAGCAACAATGAATCAATTCTACTAAAACCCAACATGGGCTAGCCAAAGAAACAGGACACCAATTCAAACAGCTTCACCAACATACATCAAAATAGGTTTGGTATTATAAGATAGGTCTCAATTCAAAACAGACAAGTTAATTACACCAATTATTTTAAAGAAAATAGGCCTCTAAATGCAGCCTGCCACGTAAACCAAACAAACGTGCCCACTTTTATACCAAAACAGTTTCAAAATTCCAGCCCCAAACAATACCTGCTAACTAATAGTAAGAAAAGAAAATAAACATTCTTCAGTAGAATCCATGAAAAACAGTAAACAAAAGCTACTGTACTGTAGATCTGATCCTGTCCCCCTTCTAGTTCTTCTGAAGCCAAGCTGTCCACACATTCAGTTCTGCCTCCTGTTGAGTGAGACCTGGCCAGACAAATTGCACCTTCTCCCTCAAAACTTTGCAGCTAGTGAGCCAGCAACAATGATCAATACTACACAAAGCCAACGGTTGCTACCCAAAGAAACAGGACACCAGACAAACAGCTTCACCAACAATATCAAAATAGGTTTGATATTATAAAATGAGTCTCCAATTGAAGAAACAGACCAGTTAAATTACACCAATTATGTTTAAAAAGAAGATTAGGCCTCTACAAATACATGCCGTAAACCAAACAAATATTACTTTAACTCCAAAACAGGTTTCAAAATTCAACAACCCCAACAATACCTACTAGCCTCTTAGTAGTAAGAAGAAAATAAACATTCTTTCAAGTAGAATCAGAAAAAAATGAAAAACAAGAACCTGCTGTAGATCACATCCTGTCCCCTAGTTCCTTCTGAAGCCAAAGCTGACTGCACACCTGATTCAACTCTACCTCCCTGCTGAGTTAACCCTGGCCAATTCCCCCTTCCCCCTCAAAACTTTGCACATAGTGAGCCAACACAATGAAATAATAGTACTCAAGCCCCAACAAGGTTTGCTACACAAGAAACAGCACCAATTCAGCCACAAACAATACATCAAAATGATTTGGAATTATAAGATATAGGTCTAAATTCAAAGAACAGACCAGTTAAATTTCACAATTATGTTTAAAAGGAAGAATTAGGCCTCTACAAATGACACACATAAGAAAAATGAGCTCACTTTTAGCTCCAAACAGGTTTCAAAATTCCAAGCCTGTAAACAATACCCTGCTAGCTTAGTAGTAAAAGAAAGTAACATTCTACAAGTAGAATCCATGAAAACAATGTAAAACAAGCTACTGTGTTGATCAGTCCTATTCCCCTTCAGTCCTTCTGAGAAGCCAAAGCACTGACTCCACACCTGATTCAGCTCAGCCTCCTGCTGAGTGGGACCTCTGGAACAATTCACCAACCCCCCACTCAAAACTTTGCAGCTGATGAAGCCAGCAACAATGAATCAATTCTACTCAAACAAACATGGTTTTTAAAACGGACACTCCAGATTTCAAAGTAACTTCACCAACAATACGTAAAACAGGTTTGTTATAGATATAGGCCAATTCAAAACAGATAAATTACACCAGGTATGTTTAAAAAGAAATAGGCCTCTACAAATGCAGCCTGCCACACCGTAAACCAAACAAATGTGCCCATTTAGCTACCAAAACAGGTTTCAAAATTCAACAACCCCAAACAACCCTGCTATAGTAGTAAGAGAAATAATCATTCTTCCGTGAATCATGAAAAAACAATGTAAAACAAGAAGCTGCTGTAGATCTGATCTGTACACTAGTTCCTACGAAGCAAAGCATGACTCCTGATTCAGCCTCCCTGCTGGTGAACTCAACAGACAATTAACTTCCCTCAAAACTTTGCAGCTCGTGAGCCAGTAACAATGATCAATACTATAAAGCCCCAAAAAGGTTTGCTACCAAGAAACAGGACACCAATTCAAACAGCTTCACCAACATTCCATCAAAAGTTTGGATGATAAGATATAGGTCACAATTCAAAGAAACAGACAGGTAAATTACCAATTATGTTTAAAGGAAAATAGGCCTCAACAAATGCAGCCTGCCTGTAAACCAAACAAATGAGCTCACTTTTAGCTATCAAAACAGGTTTCAAAATTCCAAGAGCCCCAAACTATACCTGCTGGCCTGTATTAAGAAAAAGAAAGTAAACATTCTACTGCAAGTGAGAATCCATGAAAAACAATGTAAAAAAAAGCTACTGTACAGCTAGTCTGTCCCCTTCAGTTCCTTCAGAAGCAAGCCTGACTCCACAGTTCAGCTCACCTCCCTGCTAGTGAGACCTGGCCAGTCAAATTAGCACCCTTCCCCACTCAAAACTTTGCAGCTAGTGGTAAGCAACAATAAATCAATTCTACTCAAAGCCCCTATATAGGTTTGCCACCTAAATGGACACAATTCAAACCTACACTGTATCAAAATTGGTTTGGAATTATAGAATATGGATCTCCAGTTTAAAACAGACCAGTTAAATAACAATTATGTTTACAAAAGAAGGCCTCTACAGTAGCCACACATAAACCAAACAAATGGCCTACTGGCTACAAAACAGGTTTCAAATTCCAGGCCCAAACAATACCTACTAACCCTTAGTGTAAGAAAAATAAACATTCTATATAGTCAGAAAAACAATGAAAACGAAGCTACTATGTAGATCTGATCCATCCCCTTCAGTTCCTTTGAAGTCAAGCACTGACCCACACACAATTAAATGCCTCCTGCTGGTGAGACCTGGCCGAAAGAGGCACCTTCCCCCCCACCAAAACTTTGCAATAATGAAGCCAGCAACAGATCAATTCTCTCAAAGCACAACATAGGTTTGCTACAAAGAAACGGACACCATTCAAGCAGCTTCACCAACAAAACATTAAAATAGGTTTGATTATAGATATGGTCTCAATTCAAAACAGAAGTTAAAATACCAATTATATTTAAAGAAGAAATAGGCCTCTACAAATACGCCTGCCCACATCAAAACAAACAAATGAGCACTTTAGCTACCCAAACAGGTTCAAAATTCCAACAGCCCCAAACAATACCCTGCTACCCCATGGTAGAAAAGAAACATTCTACAAGTAAGTCCACGAAAACAATGGACAGAAGCTACTGTACTGTAGATCTGATCTGTCCCCCTTCTAGTTCCTTCTGAAGCCAGCACTGACTCCACACCTGTTCGCTCTGCACCCTGCTAGTGAGACCTGGCCAACAATTAGCACCTTCCTTACTCAAAACTTTGCAGCTAGTGAGCCAACAACAATGAATCAATTCTACTGAAAGCCCCAATATAGGTTTACACCCAAGAAACAGGACACAATTCAAACAGCAACAACAATACATCAAAATAGGTTTGGAATATAAGATACAGGTCTCAATTCAAGAAACAGACAAATTAATTTCACAATTATGTTTAAAGAGAAAATAGGCCTCTACAAATGCACACCTGCCACCGTAAACCAAACAATAGGCTCACTTTTGCTACCAAACAGGTTTCAAAATTAACAGCCCCAAACATCCCTACTGCCCTTAGTAGTAAGAAAAAGTAAACATTCTCCAAGTAGAATCCACGAAAACAATATAAAACAAGAGATACTGTACTGTTGATCAGTCATACCCCTTCTAGTTCATACTGAGAAGAAGCTGACTCCACTGATTCAGCTCACCTCCCTACAGAGGACTGGCGAACAATTACCACCCCCCACTCAAAACTTTGCAGCTAGTGAAGCCAGCAACAATGCTAATTCTCTCAAATCACAACATGGGTTTGCTACCGAAACGGACACCAATTCAAACTTCCCAACAATACATCAAAATAGGTTTGGCATTATAACATAGGTCTCAATTCAAAAACAGACCAGTTAAATAACACCATTCGTTTAAAAGGCAAAATGAGCTCTACAAATGCCTGCCACACACATAAACCAAACAAATGTTCCCACTTTTAGCTACCAAAGGTTTCAAATTACAGCAACAAAACTACTGCGCTCTAGTAGTAGAAGAAAATAAACATTCTTTCGTAGAATCCAGAAAAACAATGTAAAACAAGAAACTACCTGCAGTCTGATACTGTCCCCTTCTAGTTCCTTCTGAAGAAAAAGCATATGCACACCTGATTCAGCTCTGCCTCACACACAGTGAGACTGGCAGACAAATTAGCACCTTCCCCTCAAAACTTTGCACCTAGTGAAGCAGCTACAATGAAGAATATATCACAAGCCCCAACAAAGGTTTTCTACACAAAGAAACAGGACTTTCAATTCAAACAACTTCACCAACAATACATCAAAATAGGTTTGGAATTATAAAGATATGGTCTCAATTCAAAGAAACAGAAAAGTTAAATTTCACAATTATCTTTAAAAGAAATAATAGGCCTCTACAAATACAGCCTGCCTAGCGTAAACAAACAAATGAGCTCACTTTTAGCACCAAAACAGGTTCAAAATTCAAAGCCCCAAACAATACCCTACTACCCCTTAGTAGTAAAAGAAAATAAACATTCTAGTGATCATGTAAAACAATGTAAACAAGCTACTGTACTGGTGATCCTGTCCCCTTCTAGTTCCTTGAGAAGCCAAACTGACTCCACACCTGATTCAGCTCAGCCTCCTGCTGGGTGGAACAGCCAGACAAATTAGCACCCTTCGACTCAAAACTTGCTAGTGAAACCAGCAACAATGAATCAATTCTCAAAGCCGAACATAGGTTTGCTACCCAAAGAAACAGGACCAATTCGAACAACTTCACCAACAATACATCAAAATAGGTTTGGTATTATAGATATAGGTCTCAATTCGAAACAAACGGTTAATGACCAATTATGTTTAAAAGAAGAAATAAGCTCTACAAATGCAACCTACCACACGTAAACAAACAAATGTACCCACTTCCAGCTACAAAACAGGTCTCAAAATTCAACAGCCCCAAACAATACCTACTAGCCCAGAAGTAGAAAATAAACTTCTACCAAATAAATCATGAAAACAATGTAAAACAAGAAGCTACTGTGCATAGCTCTGATCCTGTCCTTCTAGTTCATTCTGAGAAGCAAACCTGACTCCACCTGATTCATCTCCTGCTGAGTGAGACCTGGCCAGACAAATTACTTCCCCCACTCAAACTTTGCAGCTAGTGAAGCAGCAACAATGAATCAATACTACTCAAAGATCAACATAGTTTGACAAAGAAACAGGACACAATTCAAACAGCTTCTCCAACAATACATCAAAAGAGGTTTATTATAAGATACAAGTCTCAGACAAAAGAAACAGATTGATTAAATTACTGTAATTATGTTTTAAAGAGAGAAATAGGCCTCTACAAGTACTTACCTGCCGTAAATGAAAAAATGTTCACTTTTAGCTACCAAACAGGTTTCAAATTCCAACAGCCCCAAACATCTGCTTGCCTCATAGTAGCAAGAAAATAACATTCTTTCAGTAGAATCCAAAAAAACAATGTAAAACAAGAAGCTACTGTACTGTAGATCTGATCCCATACACTTCTAGTTCCTTAAAGAAGCCAAAGCAGTGACTGCACACAGTTCAGCTCTGCCACCCTGTAGTAAGACCTGCCCAGACAAATTAACCACCTTCCCCCCACTCAAAACTTTTACTCATTAAAACCAGCACAATGAATTAATACTACTCAAAGCCCCAACAAAGGTTTGCTACACAAGAAACAGACATAATTCAAACAACTTCACCAACAATACATCAAAATAGGTTTGGAATAATAAGATATGGTCTCAATTCGAAAAAAGAAAAGTTAAATTTCACCAATTATGTTTAAAAGAAGAATTAGGCCTCTACAAATGCAGCCTGCCACATAACCAAACAGTGAGCTCACTTTTAGCTGCAACAGGTTCAAAATTCCAACAGCCGAACAATACCTGCTGGCCCTTAGTAGTAAAAAGAAATAAACAATGAATAGCGAAAAACAATGTAAAACAAGCTACTACTGTTCTCTGATCTGTCCCCCTTCTAGTTCCTTCTGAAACAAACACTGACTCCACTGATTCAGCTCTGCCTCCTGCTGAGTGGGACCTGGCCAACAATACACCCTTCCCCCACTCAAAACTTTGCAGCTAGTGAAGCCAGCAACAATAATCAATTCTCAAAGCCCCAACATGGGTTTGTACAAAAACAGGACCCAATTAAACAGCTTCACAACAATACATCAAAAAAGGTTTGGTATTATAAGATAGGTTCCAATTCAAAGAAACAGACAATTAAATTACACCAATTATGTTTAAAAGAAGAAGCATCTCTAGATGCCTGCCACACAGCGTGGTAAAATGTATGCCCACTTTTACCTACCAAAACGGGTTTCAAAAATTTAGCAGCCCCAAACAATACCCTACTAGCCCCTTAGTAGTAAAGAAAATAACATTCTTCAAGTGAATCCAAGAAAACAATGTAAAACAGAAGCTACTGTACTGTAATCTGATCTGTCCCCCTTTCCTTCTAAAGCAAGCACTGACTCACACAAGATCGATGCCTCCCTGCTGAGTGAGACCTGGCCAGACAGTGCAGCCTTCCCCACTCAAAACTTTGCAGCTAGTGAACCCAGCAAAAATGAATCGAATTCTATCAAGCTAACATAGGTTTGCTACCCCAAAAGGAAACGGACACCAATTCAAAAACAGCTTCACCAACAATACATCAAAAAGGGTTGATTATAGATATAGGTCTCCAATCAAAACGAACAGTTAAATTACACCAGTATATTTAAAAGTGAAAATAGGCCTCTCCAAATACAGCCTGCCACAATAACCAAACAAATGAGCCCACTTTTAGCTCCAAAACGGTTTCAAAATTCCAACAGCACCAAACACCCTACTAGCCCAGTAGTAGTAAGAAAAAACAAACATTCTGAAGTAGAATCCACGAAAAACAATGAAAACAAGCTACTGTACTGTGATCAGTCCTATCCCATTCTAGTTCCTTCTGAGAAGCCATGCCTGACAACACCTGATTCGCTCTGCCTCCCTGCAGGTGAGACCTGGCCAGACAAATTAGCAACTTTGAGCCAGCAACAATGAATCAATACTACTCAAGCGCAGCCAAGTTGCTACAAAAAGAAACGGACACCAATTCAAACAACTTCACCAACAATATCAAACGTTGGAATTATAATATAGGTCTCAATTCAAAACAACCAGTTAAATTTCATCAATTATGTTTAAAGAAAAATAGGCCTCTACAAACCTACACCGTAAACCAAACAATGAGCTACTTTAGCTACCAAAACAGGTTTCAAAATTCCAACAGCCCAAACAATACCCTGCTAGCCCCTTAGTAATGAAAGAAAGTAAACATTCTACCATTAAGTCCGCGAAAACAATGTAGAACAAAGCTACTGTACTATTGATCTGATCCTACACTTGAACAACTAAGAAGCCAAAGCACTGACTCCACCTACCAGTTCAGCTCTGCCTCCTACTGAGTAGGACCTGGCCAGACAATTAACACCTCCCTCAAGGCACCTAGTGAAGCCAACAATGAATCAATTCTACTCAAGCCCAACATAGGTTGCTACCCAAGTAAACAAACAATTCAAACAGCTTCACCAACAATACATCAAAATGGGTTTGTTATAAGATATAGGTCTCAATTCAACAGACCAGTTAATTACCAATTATGTTTTAAAGAAGAAATGGCCTCTACAAATGCTACATACACACAGCTAAACCAAACAAATGTTCCACTTTTACTCCAAAACAGGTTCAAAATTACACCCCAAACAATACCCTACTAGCCTCTTAGTAGTAAGAAAATAAACATTCTTTCAAGTAGAATCCGAAAAACAATATAAAACAAAAAGCTACTGTGCTGTGGATCTGATACTGTCCCTTTGAACCTTCTGAAGCCAAGCATGACTGTACACACAGTTCAACTCTGCCTCCCTGCAGGTGGACCACCAGACAAATTAACCCTTCCACACTCAAACTTTGCAGCTAGAAGCCAGCACAATGAATTAATACTACTCAAAGCCCCAACAAGGTTTTCTACACAAAGAAACAGGACACAATTCAAACAGCTTCACTAACAATACATCAAATAGGTTTGGAATTATAAGATAGAGACTCAATTGAAAACAGACAATTAATTTCACCAATTATGTTTGAAAAATTAGGCTCTACAATACAGACCTGCCACACGTAAATCAAACAAATGAGCTCCTTTTAGCTACCAAACAGGTTTCAAAATTCCAAGCCCCAAACAATACTCTACTGGCCCCTTAGTAGTAGAAAAGTAAACATTCTGCAGTAGAATCCATGAAAAACAATGTAAAACAAGAAAGCTGCTACAGCCACTGTTGATCTGATCTGTCCCCTTCTAGTTCCTTCTGAGAAGCCAAAACACTGACTCCACAGTTGGCTCTGCCTCCTGTGAGTGGGGCGTGGCCAGACCAGTGCTTTTCCCTTCCCCGACTCAAAACTTTTGCAGCTAGTAACCAGCAACAATGAATCAATTCACTCAAAGACCAACATAGGTTTACTAGCCAAAACAGGACACAATTCAAACAGCTTCCCAAAATACATCAAATAAGTTTGGTATTATAGATAGGTCTCAATTCAAAACAGACAGTTAATCACAATTATGTTTAAAGAAAAATAGGCCTCTACAAAGGCAGCCTGCCAAACAAAACAAAGCGTACCCACTTTTAGCTACCAAACGGTTTCAAAATTCCAACAGCCCAAACAATACCCTATAGCCCCCTAGTAGCAAGAAAAATAAACATTCTTCCAGTAGAATCAAGAAAACAATGTAAAACAAGCTACTATGCTGTAGATCAGTCCTGTCCCCTTCTAGTTCCTTCTGAGAAGCCAAAACACGACTCCACACCTGATTCAGTTCTGCCTCCCTGTTGAGTGAGACCTGGCCAACAAATTAGCACCCTCTCACTCAAACTGCAGCTAGTGAAGCCAGCAACAATGAATCAATACTACAAAGCCCCAACATGGTTTACTGCAAGAAACAGGACACAATTCAAACAGCTTCACCACAATACATCAAAATAGGTTTGGTATTATAAGATATAGGTCTCCAATTGAAAAAACAGACAGTTAAATTACAAGTATGTTTAAAAAGAGATGGCCTCTACAAATGCAGCCTGCCACCGTAAACAAAAAAATGTTCCCTTTTAGCTACAAAACAGGTTTCAAAATTCCAACAACCCCAAACAATACCCTGCTAGACCCTCTTAGTAGTAAGAAGAAAACAAACATTCTTTCAGTAGAATCCAGAAAAACAATGTAAAACAAGAAGCTACTGTACTGTAGATCTGATCCTGTCCCTTCTAGTTCCTTCTGAGAAGCAAACTGACACACACCTGATTCGCTCTGCCTCCTGCTGAGTTAGACCTAGCCAACAAATTAGCCCCCTTCCCCACTCAAACTTTGCCTAGTGAAAGAGCTACAATGAAATAATAGTACTCAAAACCCCAACAAGGTTTGCTACAAAAGAAACAGGACAATTCAAACAGCTTCTGACAATACATCAAATAGGTTTGGAATTATAAGATATGGGTCTACAATTCAAAGAAACAGACAGTTAAATTTCCCAATTATGTTAAAGAAGAATTAGGCCTCTACAAATGCAACCTGCCACATAAACCAAACAAACGAGCTCACTGCTGCAAAACAGGTTCAAATTCCAACACAAACAATACCCTGCTAGCCCCCTAGTAGTAAAGAAGTAAACATTCACCAAGTAGAATCAAAACAATGTAAAACAAGGCTACTGTACTGTTGATCTGATCCATTCCCCTTCTAGATCTTCTGAAGCCAAAGCACGACTCACACCTGATTCAACTCAGCCTCCTGCTGGTGGGACCTGGCCAACAATTAGCACTTCCCCACTCAAAACTTGCAGCTAGTGGCAACAACGAATCAATTCTCAAAGCCCCAACATAGGTTTGCTACCCAAGAAACGGACACCAATTCAAACAACTACCAACAATACATCAAAACAGGTTTGGTATTATAAGATATAGGTCTCATTCAAAAAACAGAGATTAAATTACACAATTATGTTTAAAGAAGAAATAGGCCTCTACAAATGCAGCTACCACGTAAACCAAACAAATGTGCCCTTTTAGCACCAAACAGGTTTCAAAATTCCAACGCACCAAACAATACCCTGCTAGCCTTAGTAGTAGAAAAATAATCATTCTTCCAGTAAATCCATGAAAACAATATAAAACAAGAAGAATACTGTGATCTGATCCTGTCCCCTTCTAGTTCCTTCACAAGAAAACACTGACTCCACCTGATTCAGCCTGCCTCCTGCTAGTGAGACCTGGCCAGACAAATAGCACCTTCCCCCTCAAAACTTTGCAGCGTAAGCCAGTAACAATGAATCAATACTACTCAAAGCCCCAAAGCTACCCAAAAGAAACAGGACACCAATTCAACACTTCACAACATTACATCAAGGTTTGGAATTATAAGATATAGGTCTCAATTCAAAGAACAGACGAGTTAAATTACAATTATGTTTGAAAAGAAAAATAGGCCTCGACAAATGCAGCCTGCCTCACTATAACAAACAAATGAGCTCGCACAGCTATCAAAACAGGTTTCAAAATTCAAAACTAATATACCCTACTAGCCCTTAGTAGTAGAAAGAAATAAAACTCCTACAAAGTAGAATCGCGAAAAACAATAAAAAAACTACTGTACTGATCTGATCTGCCCCGCCCAGTTCCTTCTGAAGCTAAACACTGACTCCACACCAGTTCAGCTCTGCCTCCCTGCTGAGTGAGACCTGGCCAGTCAAATTGGCACCCTTCCCCCCACTCCAAAACTTTGCAGCTGATAGGCCAGCAATAAATCAATTCTACTCAAGAGCTATGGGTTTTCCTACCCTAAGAAATAGGACACCAATTCAAACAGCTTCACCAACAATAACATCAAAATTGGTTTGAATTATAAGATATAGGTCTCCAGTTTAAAGAAACAGACCAGTTAAATAACACCAATTATGTTTACAAGAAAAAATAGGCCTCTACAAATGTAGCCTGCCACATGTAAACCAAACAAATGAGACCTACTTTTAGCTACCAAAACAGGTTTCAAAATTCCAGAGCACCCAAACAATACCCTGCTAGCCCCTTAACGTAGTAAGAAAAATAAACATTCTACCATGTAGAATCCATGAAAACAATGAAAAACAAGAAGCTACTGTACTGTAGATCTGATCCTGTCCCCTTCTAGTTCCTTTTGAAGTCAGCACTGACTCCACACCTGATTCAGCTATGACTCCCTGCTGAGTGAGACCTGGCCAGAGAAATTAGCACCCTTCCCCCACTCAAAACTTTGCAGCTAGTGAAGCCAGCAACAATGAATCAATTCTACTCAAAGCCCCAACATAGGTTTGCTACCCAAAGAAACAGGACACCAATTCAAGCAGCTTCACCAACAAAACATTAAAATAGGTTTGGAATTATAGAATATAGGTCTCCAATTCAAAGAAACAGAATGATTAAATTACACCAATTATGTTTAAAAAGAGAAGAAATAGCCTCTACAAATGCAGCCTGCCACACCATAAACCAAACAAATGAGCCCACTTTTAGCTACCCAAACAGGGTTTCAAAATTCCAACAGCCCCAAACAATACCCACAAATGCTCTTAGTAGTTAGAAAGAAAATAAACATTCTACCAAGTAGAATCCATGAAAAACAATGTAAAAAAAGAAGCTACTGTACTGTAGATCTGATCCTGTCCCCCTTCTAGTTCCTTCTGAGAAGCCAAAGCACTGACTCCACACCTGATTCAGCTCTGCCTCCCTGCTGAGTGAGACCTGGCCAGACAAATTAGCACCCTTCCCTTACTCAAAACTTTGCAGCTAGTGAAGCCAACAACAATGAATCAATTCTACTGAAAGCCCCAATATAGGTTTGCTACCCAAAGAAACAGGACACCAATTCAAACAGCTTAACCAACAATACATCAAAATAGGTTTGGAATTATAAGATACAGGTCTCCAGTTCAAAGAAACAGACCAGTTAAATTTCACCAATTATGTTTAAAAGAGAAGAAATAGGCCTCTACAAATGCAGCCTGCCACACCGTAAACCAAACAAATGAGCTCACTTTTAGCTACCAAAACAGGTTTCAAAATTCCAACAGCCCCAAACAGTACCCTGCTAGCCCCTTAGTAGTAAGAAAGAAAGTAAACATTCTACCAAGTAGAATCCATGAAAAACAATGTAAAACAAGAAGATACTGTACTGTTGATCTGATCCTGTCCCCCTTCTAGTTCCTTCTGAGAAGCCAAAGCACTGACTCCACACCTGATTCAGCTCTGCCTCCCTGCTGAGAGGGACCTGGCCAGACAAATTAGCACCCTTCCCCCACTCAAAACTTTGCAGCTAGTGAAGCCAGCAACAATGCTTCAATTCTACTCAAATCCCCAACATAGGTTTGCTACCCAAAGAAACAGGACACCAATTCAAACAGCTTCACCAACAATACATCAAAATAGGTTTGGTATTATAACATATAGGTCTCCAATTCAAAGAAACAGACCAGTTAAATAACACCAATTACGTTTAAAAGAGACGAAATAGGCCTCTACAAATGCTGCCTGCCACACCGTAAACCAAACAAATGTTCCCACTTTTAGCTACCAAAACAGGTTTCAAAATTCCAACAGCCCCAAACAATACCCCTACTAGACTCTTAGTAGTGAAAGAAAATAAACATTCTTTCAAGTAGAATCCAAGAAAACAATGTAAAACAAGAAGCTACTGTACTGTAGATCTGATACTGTCCCCCTTCTGGATTCCTTCTGAGAAGCCAAAGCACTGACTGCACACCTGATTCAGCTCCTGCCTCCTGCTGGGTGAGACCTGGCCAGACAAATTAGCACCTTCCCCTCAAAAACTTTGCACCTAGTGAAGCCAGCTACAATGAATTAATACTACTCAAAGCCAACAAAAAGTTTTCACACAAAGAAACAGGACACCAATTCAAACAACTTCACCAACAATACATCAAAATAGGTTTGGAATTATAAGATATAGGTCTCCAATTCAAAGAAACAGATAAAAGTTAAATCTCACCAATTATGTTTCTTAAAAGAGTAATAACGCCTCTACAAATACAGCCTGCCACTAACGTGAAACTAAAACAAATGAGCTCACTTTTAGCTACCAAAACAGGTTTCAAAATTCCAAAAGCCCCAAACAATACCCTGCTAGCCCCTTAGTAGTAAAAAAGAAAGTAAACATTCTACCAAGTAGAATCCATGTAAAACAATGTAAAACAAGAAGCTACTGTACTGTTGATCTGATCCTGTCCCCCTTCTAGTTCCTTGTGAGAAGCCAAAGCACTGACTCCACACCTGATTCAGCTCAGCCTCCCTGCTGAGTGGGACGTGGCCAGACAAATTAGCACCCTTCCCCGACTCAAAACTTTGCAGCTAGTGAAACCAGCAACAATGAATCAATTCTACTCAAAGCCCGAACATAGGTTTGCTACCCAAAAGAAACAGGACACCAACTCGAACAGCTTCACCAACAATACATCAAAATAGGTTTGGTATTATAAGATAGGGTCTCAATTCAAAGAAACAGACCGGTTAAATTACACCAATTATGTTTAAAAGAGAAGAAATAGGCCTCTACAAATGCAACCTGCCACACATCAGAACCAAACAAATGTACCTACTTTTAGCTACCAAACAAGGTCTCAAAATTCCAACAGCCCCAAACAATACCCTGCTATCAAGTAGTAAGAAAGAAAAATAAACATTCTTCACAAGTAGAATCCATGAAAAACAATGTAAAACAAGAAGCTACTGTACTGTAAGTCTGATCCTGTCCCTTCTAGTTCCTTCTATCTGAGAAGCCAAAGCACTGATCCACACCTGATTCAGCTCTGTCTCCCTGCTGAGTGAGACCTGGCCAGACAAATTAGCACCCTTCCCCCACTCAAAACTTTGCAGCTAGTGAAGCCAGCAACAATGAATCAATACTACTCAAAGATCCAACATAGTTTGCAACCCAAAGAAACAGGACACCAATTCAAACAGCTTCTCCAACAATACATCAAAATAGGTTTGGTATTATAAGATATAGGTCTCCAATTCAAAGAAACAGACCAGTTAAATTACACCAATTATGTTTAAAAGAGAAGAAATAGGCCTCTACAAATGCTGCCTGCCACACCGTAAACCAAACAAATGTTCCCACTTTTAGCTACCAAAACAGGTTTCAAAATTCCAACAGCCCCAAACAATACCCTGCTTGCCTCTTAGTAGTAAGAAAGAAAATAAACATTCTTTCAAGTAGAATCCAAGAAAAACAATGTAAAACAAGAAGCTACTGTACTGTAGATCTGATCCTGTCCCCCTTCTAGTTCCTTCTGAGAAGCCAAAGCAGTGACTGCACACCTGATTCAGCTCTGCCACCCTGCTGAGTGAGACCTGCCCAGACAAATTAGCACCCTTCCCCCACTCAAAACTTTGCACCTCGTGAAGCCAGCTACAATGAATTAATACTACTCAAAGCCCCAACAAAGGTTTGCTACACAAAGAAACAGGACACCAATTCAAACAGCTTCACCAACAATACATCAAAATAGGTTTGGAATAATAAGATATAGGTCTCCAATTCAAAGAAACAGACCAGTTAAATTTCACCAATTATGTTTAAAAGAGAAGAATTAGGCCTCTACAAATGCAACCTGCCACCGTCAAAACCAAACAAGTGAGCTCACTTTTAGCTGCCAAAATGAGGTTTCAAAATTCCAACAGCCACGAACAATACCCTGCTAGCTCACTTGTAGTAGTAAAAGAAAGTAAACATTCTACCAAGTAGAATCCTTGAAAAACAATGTAAAACAAGAAGCTACTGTACTGTTCATCTGATCCTATCCCCTCTAGTTCCTTCTGAGAAGCCAAAGCACTGACTCCACACCTGATTCAGCTCTGCCTCCCTGCTGAGTGGACCTGTGGTTTCAAATTAGCACCCTTCCCCACTCAAAACTTTGCAGCTAAGTGAAACCAGCAACAATGAATCAATTCTACTCAAAGCCCCAACATAGGGCTGCTAGCCAAAAGAAACAGGACACCAATTCAAACAGCTTCACCAACAATACATCAAAAAGGTTTGGTATTATAAGATATAGGTTTCCAATTCAAAAGAACACACAGGTTAAATTACACCAATTATGTTTAAAAGAGAAGAAATAGGCCTCTACAAATGCTGCCTGCCACACCGTAAACCAAACAAATGTGCACACTTTTACCTACCCAAAACAGGTTTCAAATTCCAACAGCCCAAACAATACCCACTAGCCCTTAGTAGTAAGAAAGAAAATAAACATTCTTCCAAGTAGAATCCATGAAAACAACAAAAACAAGCAGCTACTGCACGTAGATCTGATCCTGTCCCCTAGTTCCTTCTGAGAAGCCACAATGTAATTGACTCCACACCTGAATCAGCTCTGCCTCCCTGCTGAGTGAGACCTGGCCAGACAAATTAGCAGCCTTCCCCCACTCAAAACTTTGCAGCTAGTGAACCCAGCAAAAATGAATCAATTCTACTCAAAGCCCCAACATAGGTTTGCTACCCAAAGAAACAGGACACCAATTCAAACAGCTTCACCAACAATACATCAAAAAAGGGTTGGAATTATAAGATATAGGTCTCCAATCAAAGAAACAGACCAGTTAAATTACACCAATTATATTTAAAAGTGAAGAAATAGGCCTCTCCAAATGCAGCCTGCCACACCGTAAACCAAACAAATGAGCCCACTTTTAGCTACCAAAACAGGTTTCAAAATTCCAACAGCACCAAACAATACCCTGCTAGCCCCTTAGTAGTAAGAAAGAAGGCAAACATTCTACCAAGTAGAATCCATGAAAAACAATGTAAAACAAGAAGCTACTGTACTGTTGATCTGATCCTATCCCCATTCTAGTTCCTTCTGAGAAGCCAAAGCACTGACAGCACACCTGATTCAGCTCTGCCTCCCTGCTGAGTGAGACCTGGCCAGACAAATTAGCACCCTTCCCCCACTCAAAACTTTGCAGCTAGTGAAGCCAGCAACAATGAATCAATACTACTCAAAGCGCCAGCTAAGGATTGCTACAAAAAGAAACAGGACACCAATTCAAACAGCTTCACCAACAATACATCAAAATAGGTTTGGAATTATAATATATAGGTCTCCAATTCAAAGAAACAGACCAGTTAAATTTCATCAATTATGTTTAAAAGAGAAGAAATAGGCCTCTACAAATGCAACCTGCCACACCGTAAACCAAAGAAATGAGCTCACTTTTAGCTACCAAAACAGGTTTCAAAATTCCAACAGCCCCAAACAATACCCTGCTAGCCCCTTAGTAGTAAGAAAGAAAGTAAACATTCTACCAAGTAGAATCCATGAAAAACAATGTAGAACAAGAAGCTACTGTACTGTTGATCTGATCCTGTCCCCCTTCTAGTTCCTTCTGAAAAGCCAAAGCACTGACTCCACACCTGATTCAGCTCTGCCTCCCTGCTGAGTGGGACCTGGCCAGACAAATTAGCACCCTTCCCCCACTCAAAACTTTGCAGCTAGTGAAGCCAGCAACAATGAATCAATTCTACTCAAAGCCCCAACATAGGTTTGCTACCCAAGTAAACAGGCAAAATTCAAACAGCTTCACCAACAATACATCAAAATAGGTTTGGTATTATAAGATATAGGTCTCCAATTCAAAGAAACAGACCAGTTAAATTACACCAATTATGTTTAAAAGAGAAGAAATAGGCCTCTACAAATGCTGCCTGCCACACCATAAACCAAACAAATGTTCACTTTTAGCTACAAAACAGGTTTCAAAATTCCAACAGCCCCAAACAATACCCTGCTAGCCTCTTAGTAGTAAGAAAGAAAATAAACATTCTTTCAAGTAGAATCCAAGAAAAACAATGTAAAACAAGAAGCTACTGTACTGTAGATCTGATACTGTCCCCCTTCTAGTTCCTTCTGAGAAGCCAAAGCACTGACTGTACACCTGATTCAGCTCTGCCTCCCTGCTGAGTGAGACCTGGCCAGACAAATTAGCACCCTTCCCACACTCAAAACTTTGCAGCTAGTGAAGCCAGCTACAATGAATTAATACTACTCAAAGCCCCAACAAAGGTTTTCTACACAAAGAAACAGGACACCAATTCAAACAGCTTCACTAACAATACATCAAAATAGGTTTGGAATTATAAGATATAGGTCTCCAATTGAAAGAAACAGACCAGTTAAATTTCACCAATTATGTTTAAAAGAGAAGAATTAGGCCTCTACAAATGCAGCCTGCCACACCGTAAATCAAACAAATGAGCTCACTTTTAGCTACCAAAACAGGTTTCAAAATTCCAAAAGCCCCAAACAATACTCTGCTAGCCCCTTAGTAGTAAAAAAGAAAGTAAACATTCTACCAAGTAGAATCCATGAAAAACAATGTAAAACAAGAAGCTACTGTACTGTTGATCTGATCCTGTCCCCCTTCTAGTTCCTTCTGAGAAGCCAAAGCACTGACTCCACACCTGATTCAGCTCTGCCTCCTGCTGAGTGGGACGTGGCCAGACAAATTAGCACCCTTCCCGACTCAAAACTTTGCAGCTAGTGAAGCTAGCAACAATGAATCAATTCTACTCAAAGCCCAACATAGGTTTGCTAGCCAAAGAAACAGGACACCAATTCAAACATCATCAAACAATACATCAAAATAGGTTTGGTATTATAAGATATAGGTCTCAATTCAAAGAAACAGACCAGTTAAATTACACCAATTATGTTTTAAAAGAGAAGAAATGAGCCTCTACAAATGCAGCCTGCCACACCGTAAACCAAACAAATGTGCCCACTTTTAGCTACCAAAACAGGTTTCAAAATTCCAACAGCCCCAAACAATAACTCAGCTACCCCTAGTAGTAAGAAAGAAAATAAACATTCTTCCAAGTAGAATCCATGAAAACAATGTAAACAAGAAACTACTGTACTGTAGATCTGATCCTGTCCCCCTTCTAGTTCCTTCTGAGAAGCCAAAGCACTGACTCCACACCTGATTCAGTTCTGCCTCCCTGTTGAGTGAGACCTGGCCAGACAAATTAGCACCCTTCTCCCACTCAAAACTTTGCAGCTAGTGAAGCCAGCAACAATGAATCAATACTACTCAAAGCCCCAACATAGGTTTGCTACCCAAAGAAACAGGACACCAATTCAAACAGCTTCACCAACAATACATCAAAATAGGTTTGGTATTATAAGATATAGGTCTCCAATTGAAAGAAACAGACCAGTTAAATTACACCAATTATGTTTAAAAGAAAGAAAAATAGGCCTCTACAAATGCAGCTCTGCCACAAATCAGAACCAAACAAATGTTCCCACTTTTAGCTACCAAAACAGGTTTCAAAAATTCCAACAGCCCCAAACAATACCCTGCTAGCCTCTTAGTAGTAAGAAAGAAAATAAACATTCTTTCAAGTAGAATCCAAGAAAAACAATGTAAAACAAGAAGCTACTGTACTGTAGATCTGATCCTGTCCCCCTTCTAGTTCATTCTGAGAAGCCAAAGCACTGACTGCACACCTGATTCAGCTCTGCCTCCCTGCTGAGTGAGACCTGTCCAGTCAAATTAGCACCCTTCCCCCACTCAAAACTTTGCAGCTAGTGAAGCCAGCAACAATAAATCAATTCTACTCAAAGCCCCAATATAGGTTTGCTACCCTAAGAAATAGGACACCAATTCAAACAGCTTCACCAACAATACATCAAAATTGGTTTGGAATTATAAGATATAGGTCTCCAGTTTAAAGAAACAGACCAGTTAAATAACACCAATTATGTTTAACAAGAGAAGAAATAGGCCTCTACAAATGTAGCCTGCCACCGTAAACCAAACAAATAGAGCCTACTTTTAGCTACCAAAACAGGTTTCAAAATTCCAAGAGCCCCAAACAATGCCCTGCTAGCCCTTAGTAGTAAGAAAGAAAATAAACATTCTACCATAGTAGAATCCATGAAAAACAATGAAAAACAAGCTACTGTACTGTAGATCTGATCCTGTCCCCCTTCTAGTTCCTTTTGTGAAGTCAAACACTGACTCCACCTGATTCAGCTATGCCTCCCTGCTCAGGTGAGACTGTCGGACAAGAGGTAGCAACCTTCCCCACTCAAAACTTTGCAGCTAGTGAAGCCAGCAACAATGAATCTATTCTACTCAAAGCCCCCAACATAGGTTACTACTCCAAAGAAACAGGACACCAATTCAAGCAACTTCACCAACAATACATTAAAATAGGTTTGAATTATAAGATATAGTCTCCAATTCAAAGAAACAGACCAGTTAAATTACACCAATTATGTTTTAAAAGAGAAGAAATAGGATCTACAAATGCAGCCTGCCACACCGTAAACCAAACAAATGAGCCCACTTTTAGCTACCCAAACAGGTTTCAAAATTCCAACAGCCCCAAACAATACCCTGCTAGCCCCTTAGTAGTTAGAAAGAAAATAAACATTCTACCAAGTAGAATCCATGAAAAACAATGTAAAACAAGAAGCTACTGTACTGTAGATCTGATCCTGTCCCCCTTCTAGTTCCTTCCGAGAAGCCAAAGCACTGACTCCACACCTGATTCAGCTCTGCCTCCCTGCTGAGTGAGACCTGGCCAGACAAATTAGCACCCTTCCCTTACTCAAAACTTTGCAGCTAGTGAAGCCAGCAACAATGAATCAATTCTACTGAAAGCCCCAATATAGGTTTGCTACCCAAAGAAACAGGACACCAATTCAAACAGCTTCACCAACAATACATCAAAATAGGTTTGGTATTATAAGATATAGGTCTCCAATTCAAAGAAACAGACCGGTTAAATTACACCAATTATGTTTAAAAGAGAAGAAATAGGCCTCTACAAATGCAACCTGCCACACCGTAAACCAAACAAATGTGCCCACTTTTAGCTACCAAAACAGGTCTCAAAATTCCAACAGCCCCAAACAATACCCTGCTTGCCTCTTAGTAGTAAGAAAGAAAATAAACATTCTTTCAAGTAGAATCCAAGAAAAACAATGTAAAACAAGAAGCTACTGTACTGTAGATCTGATCCTGTCCCCTTCTAGTTCCTTCTGAGAAGCCAAAGCAGTGACTGCACACCTGATTCAAGCTCTGCCACCCCTGCTGGAGTGAGACCTGCCCAGACAAATTAGCACCCTTCCCCACTCAAAACTTTGCACCTCGTGAAGCCAGCTACAATGAATTAATACTACTCAAAGCCCCAACAAAGGTTTGCTACACAAAGAAACAGGACACCAATTCAAACAGCTTCACCAACAATACATCAAAATAGGTTTGGAATAATAAGATATAGGTCTCCAATTCAAAGAAACAGACCAGTTAAATTTCATCAATTATGTTTAAAAGAGAAGAATTAGGCCTCTACAAATGCAGCCTGCCACACCGTAAACCAAACAAGTGAGCTCACTTTTAGCTGCCAAAACAGGTTTCAAAATTCCAACAGCCACGAACAATACCCTGCTAGCCCCTTAGTAGTAAAAAAGAAAGTAAACATTCTACCAAGTAGAATCCTTGAAAAACAATGTAAAACAAGAAGCTACTGTACTGTTCATCTGATCCTGTCCCCCTTCTAGTTCCTTCTGAGAAGCCAAAGCACTGACTCCACACCTGATTCAGCTCTGCCTCCCTGCAGAGTGGGACCTGGCCAGACAAATTCAGCACCCTTCCCACACTCCAAAACTTTGCAGCTAGTGAAACGGCAACAATGAATCAATTTCTACTCAAAGCCCCAAACATAGGTTTGCTAGCCAAAAAGAAACAGGACACCAATTCAACAGCTTCACCAACAGTACATCAAAAGAATGGTATTATAAGATATAGTCAATTCAAAGAAACAGACAAGTTAAATTACACCAATTATGTTTAAAAAGAGAAGAAATAGGCCTCTACAAATACCTGCCACCGTAAACCAAACAAATGTGCCCACTTTTACCTACCAAAACAGGTTTCAAAATTCCAACAGCCCCAAACAATACCCTGCTAGCCCCTTAGTAGTAAGAAAGAAAATAAACATTCTTCCAAGTAGAATCCATGAAAAACAACGTAAAACAAGAAGCTACTGTACTGTAGATCTGATCCTGTCCCCCTTCTAGTTCCTTCTGAGAAGCCAATGCACTGACTCCACACCTGAATCAGCTCTGCCTCCCTGCTGACTGAGACCTGACAGACAAATTAGCACCCTTCCCGCACTCAAAACTTTGCAGCTAGTGAAGCCAGCAACAATGAATCAATTCTACTCAAAGCCCCAACATAGGTTTGCTACCCAAAGAAACAGGACACCAATTCAAACAGCTTCACCAACAATACATCAAAACAGGCTTGGAATTATAAGATATAGGTCTCCTAATTCAAAGAAACAGACCAGTTAAATTACACTCAATTATGTTTAAAGAGAAGAAATAAGAATTCATAAAACAGCCTGCCACAATCAGAACCGAACAAATGAGCCCACTTTTAGCTACCAAAACAGGTTTCCAAAATTCCAAAAGTCCCAAACAATACCCTGCTAGCCCTTAGTAGTAAGAAAGAAAATAAACATTCTACAAAGTATAATCCATGAAAAACAATGTAAAACAAAGCTACTGTAATGTAGATCTGATCCTATCCCATTCTTTTTCCTTCTGAGAAGCGCATAGCACTGACTCCACACCTGATTCAGCTCTGCTCTCCTGCTGAGTGAGACTGACAGAGAGAAATTAGCACCCTTCCCCACTCAAAACTTTGCAGCTAGTGAGCCAGCAACAATGAATCAATTCTACAAAGCCCCAACATAGGTTTGCTACCCAAAGAAACAGGACACTCAATTCAGCAGCTTCACCCAACAATATCAAAATAGGTTTGGAATTATATGATATATGTCCCAATTCAAAGAAACAGACCAGTTAAATTACACCAATTATGTTTAAAAAGAGAAGAAATAGGCTCTACAAATGCATGCCTGCCAATCAGAACCAAACAAATGAGCCCAATTTAGCTACCCAAACAAGCTTTCAAATTTCCAACAGCCCAAACAATATCCTGCTAAACCTTAGTAGTTAGAATGAAAATAAACATTCTACCAAGTGAATCCATGAAAAACAATAACAAACAAAGAAGCTACTGATACTGTAGATCTGATCCTGTCCTACTAGTTCCTTACCAGAAGCCAAAGCACTGACTCCTCACCTGATTCAGCTCTGCCTCCCTGCTGAGTGAGACCTGGCCAGACAAATTAGCACCCTTCCCCACTCAAAACTTTTACAGCTAGTGAAGCCAGCAACAATGAATCAATTCTACTCAAAGCCCAACATAGGTTTGCTACCCAAAGAAACAGGACACCAATTCAAACAGCTTCACCAACAATACATCAAAATAGGCTTTGAATTATAAGATATAGGTCTCCAATTCAAAGAAACAGACCAGTTAAATTACACCAATTATGTTTAAAAGAGAAGAAATAGGCTCTACAAATGCAGCCTGCCACACAGTAAACCAAACAAATGAGCCCACTTTAAGCTACCAAAACAGGTTTCAAAATTCCAACAGCCCCAAACAATACCCTGCTAGCCCAATAGTAGTAAGAAAGAAATAAACATTCTACCAAGTAGAATCCATGAAAAGCAATGTAAACAAGGCTACTGTACTGTAGATCTGATCCTGTCCCTTCTAGTTCCTTCTGAGAAGCCAAGCACTGACTCCACACCTGATTCAGCTCTGCCTCCCTGCTGAAATTGAGACCTGGCCAGACAAATTAGCACCTTCACACTCAAAACTTTGTGCCAGTGAAGCAGCAACAAATGAATCACTCCTAATTAAAGTTCCCCAACATAGGTTTGCTACCAAAAGAAACAGTACACCAATTCAGGCAGCTTCACCAACAATACATCAAAATAGGTTTGGAATTATAAGATATATGTCTCCAATTCAAATAAACAGACCAGTTAAATTACACCAATCATGTTTAAAAGAGAAGAAATAGGCCTCTACAAATGCAGCCTGCCACACTGTAAACCAAACAAATGAGCCCACTTTTAGCTACCAAAACAGGTTTCAAAATTCCAACAGCCCCAAACAATACCCTTCTAGCCCCTTAGTAGTAAGAAAGAAAATAAACATTCTACCAAATAGAATCCATGAAAAACAATGTAAAACAAGAAGCTGCTGTACTGTAGATCTGATCCTGTCCCCCTTCTAGTTCCTTCTGAGAAGCCAAAGCACTGACTCCACACCTGATTCAGCACAGGCTCCCTGCTGAGTGAGACCTGGCCAGACAAATTAGCACCCTTCCCCCACTCAAAACTTTGCAGCAAGTGAAGCCAGCAACAATGAATCAATTCTACTCAAAGCCCCAATACAGGTTTGCTACCCAATGAAACAGGACACCAATTCAAACAGCTTCACCAACAATACATCAAAATAGGTTTGGAATTATAAGATATAGGTCTCCAATTCAAAGAAACAGACCAGTTAAATTACACCAATTATATTTAAAAGAGAAGAAATAGGCCTCTACAAATGCAGCCTGCCACATCGTAAACCAAACAAATGAGACCACTTTTAGCTACATCAAACAGGATTCAAAATTCCAACAGCCCCAATCAATACCCTGCAAGCCCCTTAGTAGTAAGAAAAGAAAATAAACATTCTACCAAGTAGAATCCATGAAAACAATGTAAAACAAGAAGTTACTGTACTGTAGATCTGATCCTGTCCCTTCTAGTTCCTTCTGAGAAGCCAGCACTGACTAGACACCTGATTCAGCTCTGGCCTCCCTGCTGAGTGGGACCTGGCCAGACAAATTGGCACCCTTCCCCATCAAAACTTTGCAGCTAGTGAAGCCAGCAACAATGAATCAATCCCACCTAAAGCCCCAACATAGGTTTGCTACCCAAAGAAACAGGACACCAATTCAAACAGCTTCACCAACAATACATCAAAATAGGTTTGAATTATAAGATATGAGATCTCCAGTTCAAAGAAACAGACCAGTTAAATTACACCAATTATGTTTAAAAGAGAGGAAATAGGCCTCTACAAATGCAGCCTGCCACACCGTATACCAAACAAATGAGCCCACTTTTAGCTACCAAAACAGGTTTCAAAATTCCAACAGCCCCAAGCAATACCCTGCTAGCCCCTTAGTAGTAAGAAAGAAAATAAACATTCTACCAAGTAGAATCCATGAAATACAATGTAAAACAAGAAGCTACTGTACTGTTGATCTGATCCTGTCCCCCTTCTAGTTCCTTCTGAGAAGCCAAAGCACTGACTGCACACCTGATTCAGCTCTGCCTCCCTGCTGAGTGAGACCAGGCCAGACAAATTAGCACCCTTTCCCCACTCAAAACTTTGCAGCTAGTGAAGCCAGCAACAATGAATCAGTTTTACTCAAAGCTCCAACATAGGTTTGCTACCCAAAGAAACAGGACACCAATTCAAACAGCTTCACCAACAATACATCAAAATAGATTTGAATTATAAGATATGAGTCTCCAATTCAAAGAAACAGACCAGTTAAATTACACGAATTATGTTTAAAAGAGAAGAAATAGGCCTCTACAAATGCAGCCTGCCACACTGTAAACCAAACAAATGAGGTCACTTTTAGCTAACAAAACAGGTTTCAAAATTCCAAAAGCCCCAAACAATACCCTGCTAGCCCCTTAGTAGTAAGAAAGAAAATAAACATTCTACCAAGTGGAATCCATGAAAAACAATGTAAAACAAGAAGCTACTGTACTGTATATCTGATCCTGTCCCCCTTCTAGTTCCTTCTGAGTAGCCAAAGCACTGACACCACACCTGATTCAGCTCTTCCTCCCTGCTGAGTGGGACCTGGCCAGACAAATTTGCACCCTTCCCCCACTCAAAACTTTGCAGCTAGTGAAGCCAGCAACAATGAATCAATTCTACTCAAAGCCACTACATAGGTTTTCTACCCAAAGAAACAGGACACCAATTCAAACAGCTTCACCAACAATACATCAAAATAGGTTTGGTATTATAAGATATAGGTCTCCAATTCAAAGAAACAGACCAGTTAAATTACACCAATTATTTTTAAAAGAGAAGAAATAGGCCTCTACAAATGCTGCCTGCCACACCGTAAACCAAACAAATGTTCCCACTTTTAGCTACCAAAACAAGTTTCAAAATTCCAACAACCCCAAACAATACCCTGCTAGCCTCTTAGTAGTAAGAAAGAAAATAAACATTCTTTCAAGTAGAATCCAAGAAAAACAATGTAAAACAAGAAGCTACTGTAATGTAGATCTGATCCTGTCCCCCTTCTAGTTCCTTCTGAGAAGCCAAAGCACTGACTGCACACCTGATTCAGCTCTTCCTCCCTGCTGAGTGAGACCTGGCCAGACAAATTAGCACCATTCCCCCACTCAAAACTTTGCAGCTAGTGAAGCCAGCAACAATGAATTAATACTACTCAAAGCCCCAACAAAGGTTTGCTACCTAAAGAAACAGGACACCAATTCAAACAGCTTCACCAACTATACATCAAAATAGGTTTGGAATTATAAGATATAGGTCTCCAATTCAAAGAAACAGACCAGTTAAATTTCACCAATTATGTTTAAAAGAGAAGAAATAGGCCTCTACAAATGCAGCCTGCCACACCGTAAACCAAACAAATGAGCTCACTTTTAGCTACCAAAACAGGTTTTAAAATTCCAACAGCCCCAAACAATACCATGCAAGCCCCTTAGTAGTAAAAAAGAAAGTAAACATTCTACCAAGTAGAATCCATGAAAAACAATGTAAATCAAGAAGCTACTGTACTGTTGATCTGATCCTGTCCCCCTTCTAGTTCCTTCTGAGAAACCAAAGCACTGACTCCACACCTGATTCATCTCTCCCTCCCTGCTGAGTGGGACCTGGCCAGACAAATAAGCACCCTTCCCCCACTCAAAACTTTGCAGCTAGTGAAGCCAGGAACAATGAATCAATTCTACTCAAAGCCCCAACATAGGTTTGCTACCCAAAGAAACAGGACACCAATTTAAACAGCTTCACCAACAATACATCAAAACAGGTTTGGTATTATTAGATATAGGTCTCCAATTCAAAGAAACAGACCAGTTAAATTACACCAATTATGTTTAAAAGAGAAGAAATAGGCCTCTATAAATGCAGCCTGCCACACCGTAAACCAAACAAATGTGCCCACTTTTAGCTACCAAAACAGGTTTCAAAATTCCAACAGCCCCAAACAATACCCTGCTAGCCCCTTAGTAGTAAGAAAGAAAATAAACATTCTTCCAAGTAGAAACCAAGAAAAACAAAGTAAAACAAGAAGCTACTGTACTGTAGATCTGATCCTGTCCCCCTTCTAGTTCCTTCTGAGAAGCCAAAGCACTGACTCCACACCTGATTCAGCTCTGCCTCCCTGCTGAGTGAGACCTGGCCAGACAATTTAGCACCCTTCCCCCACTCAGAACTTTGCAGCTAGTGAAGCCAGCAACAATGAATCAATACTACTCAAAGCCCCAACAAAGGTTTGCTACCCAAAGAAACAGGACACCAATTCAAACAGCTTCACCAACAATACATCAAAATAGGTTTGGAATTATAAGATATAGGTCTCCAATTCAAAGAAACAGACCAGTTAAATTACACCAATTATGTTTAAAAGAGAAGAAATAGGTCTCTACAAATGCAGCCTGCCACACCGTAAGCCAAACAAATGAGCCCACTTTAAACTACCAAAACAGGTTTCAAAATTCCAACAGCCCCAAACAATACCCTGCTAGCCCCTTAGTAGTAAGAAAGAAAATAAACATTCTTCCAAGTAGAATCCATGAGAAACAATGTAAAACAAGAAGCTACTGTACTGTAGATCTGATCCTGTCCCCCTTCTAGTTCCTTCTGAGAAGCCAAAGCACTGACTCCACACCTGATCCAGCTCTTCCTCCCTGCTGAGTGAGACCTGGCCAGACAAATTAGCACCCTTCCCCCACTCAAAACTTTGCAGCTAGTGAAGCCAGCAACAATGAATCAATTCTACTCAAAGCCCCAACATAGGTTTGCTACCCAAAGAAACAGGACACCAATTCAAACAGCTGCACCAACAATACATCAAAATAGGATTGGAATTATAAGATATAGGTCTCCAATTCAAAAAACAGACCAGTTAAATTACACCAATTATGTTTAAAAGAGAAGAAATAGGCCTCTACAAATGCAGCCTGCCACACACAGTAAACCAAACAAATGTGCCAACTTTTAGCTACCAAAACAGGTTTCAAAAATTCCAACAGCCCCAACCAATACCCTGCTAGCCCTTAGTAGTAAGAAAGAAAATAAACATTCTACCAAGTGAATCCATGAAAAACAATGTAAAACAAGAAGCTACCGTACTGTAGATCTGATCCTGTCCCCCTTCTAGTTCCTTCTGAGAAGCCAAAGCACTGACTCCACACCTGATTCAGCTCTGCCTCCCTACTGAGTGAGACCTGTCAGACAAATTTGCACCCTTCCCCACTCAAAACTGTGCAGCTAGTGAAGCCAGCAATAATGAATCAATTCTACTCAAGACCCCCAACATAGGTTTGCTACCCAAAAAACAGGACACCAATTCAAACAGCTGCACCAACAATACATCAAAATAGGTTTGAAATTATAAGATATAGGTCTCCAATTCAAAGAAACAGACCAGTTAAATTACACCAATTATGTTTAAAAGAGAAGAAATAGGCCTCTACAAAATGCAGCCTGCCACACAGTAAACCAAACAAATGAGCCCACTTTAGCTACCAAACAGGTTTCAAAATTCCAACAGCCCCAAACAATACCCTGCTTGCCCTATAGTAGTAAGAAAGAAAATAAACATTCTACCAAGTAGAATCTATGAAAACAATGTAAAACAAGAAGCTACTGTACTGTAGATCTGATCCTGTCCACCTTCTAGTTCCTTCTGAGAAGCCAAGCACTGACTCACACACCTGATTCAGCTTCTGCCTCCTGCTGAGTGAGACCTGGCCAGACAAATTAGCACCCTTCCCCCACTCAAAACTTTGCAGCTAGTGAAGCCAGCAACAATGAATCAATTCTACTCAAAGCCCCAACAAAGGTTTGCTACCAAAAGAAACAGTACACCAATTCAGGCAGCTTCACCAACAATACATCAAAATAGGTTAGGAATTATAAGATATAGGTCTCTAATTCAAATAAACAGACCAGTTAAATTACACCAATTATGTTTAAAAGAGAAGAAATAGGCCTCTACAAATGCAGCCTGCCACACTGTAAACCAAACAAATGAGCCCACTTTTAGCTACCAAAACAGGTTTCAAAATTCCAACAGCCCCAAACAATACCCTTCTAGCCCCTTAGTAGTAAGAAAGAAAATAAACACTCTACCAAATAGAATCCATAAAAAACAATGTAAAACAAGAAGCTGCTGTACTGTAGATCTGATGCTGTCCCCCTTCTAGTTCCTTCTGAGAAGCCAAAGCACTGACTCCACACCTGATTCAGCTCAGGCTCCCTGCTGAGTGAGACCTGGCCAGACAAATTAGCACCCTTCCCCCACTCAAAACTTTGCAGCAAGTGAAGCCAGCAACAATGAATCAATTCTACTCAAAGCCACAACAATAGGTTTGCTACCCAAAGAAACAGGACACCAATTCAAACAGCTTCACCAACAATACATCTAAATAGGTTTGGAATTATAAGATATAGGTCTCCAATTCAAAGAAGCAGACCAGTTAAATTACACCAATTATGTTTAAAAGAGAAGAAATAGAGCCTCTACAAATGCAGCCTGCCACATTGTAAACCAAACAAATGAGACCACTTTAGTACTGCAAAACAGGATTCAAAATTCCAACAGCCCCAAACAATACCCTGCAAGCCCCTTAGTAGTAAGAAAGAAAATAAACATTCTACCAAGTAGAATACATGAAAACAATGTAAAACAAGAAGTTACTGTACTGTAGATCTGATCCTGTCCTCTCTAGTTCCTTCTGAGAAGCCAAAGCACTGACTCCACACCTGATTCAGCTCTGCCTCCCTGCTGAGCGGGACCTGGCCAGACAAATTAGCACCCTTCCCCACTCAAAACTTTGCAGCTAGTGAAGCCAGCAACAATGAATCAATTCACCAAAGCCCCAACATAGGTTTGCTACCCAAAGAAACAGGACACCAATTCAAACAGCTTCACCAACAATACATCAAAATAGGTTTGAATTATAAGATATAGGTCTCCAGTTCAAAGAAACAGACCAGTTAAATTACACCAATTATGTTTAAAGAGAGAAATAGGCCTCTACAAATGCAGCCTGCCACACCGTGATACCAAACAAATGAGCCCACTTTTAGCTACCAAAACAGGTTTCAAAATTCCAACAGCCCCAAGCAATACCTGCTAGCCCTTAGTAGTAAGAAAGAAAACAAACATTCTACCAAGTAGAATCCATGAAAAATAGCAAACAAGAAGCTACTGTACTGTTGATCTGATCCTGTCCCCTTCTAGTTCCTTCTGAGAAGCCAAAGCACTGACTGCAAACCTGATTCAGCTCTGCCTCCTGCTGAGTGAGACCTGGCCAGACAAATTAGCACCCTTCCCCTACTCAAAACTTTGCAGCTAGTGAAGCCAGCAACAATGAATCAATACTACTCAAAGCCCCAACAAAGGTTTGCTACCCAAAGAAACAGGAAACCAATTCAAACAGCTTCACCAACAATACATCAAAATAGGTTTGGAATTATAAGATATAGGTCTCCAAATCAAAGAAACAGACCAGTTAAATTTCACCAATTATGTTTAAAAGAGAAGAAATAGGCCTCTGCAAATGCAGCCTGCCACACCGTAAACCAAACAAATGAGCTCAATTTTAGCTAACAAAACAGGTTTCAAAATTCCAACAGCCCCAAACAATACCCTGCTAGCCCCTTAGTAGTAAGAAAGAAAGTAAACATTCTACCAAGTAGAATCAATGAAAAACAATGTAAAACAAGAAGCTACTGTACTGTTGATCTGATCCTGTCCCCCTTCTAGTTTCTTCTGAGAAGCCAAAGCACAGACTCCACACCTGATTCAGCTCTGCCTCCCTGCTGAGTGGGACCTGGCCTGACAAATTAGCACCCTTCACCCACTCAAAACATTGCAGCTAGTGAAGCCAGCAACAATGAATCAATTCTACTCAAAGCCCCAAAATAGGTTTGCTACCTAAAGAAACAGGACACCAATTCAAACAGCTTCACCAACAATACATCAAAATAGGTTTGGTATTATAAGATATAGGTCTCCAATTCAAAGAAGCAGATCAGTTAAATTACACCAATTATGTTTAAAAGAGAAGAAATAGGCCTCTACAAATGCAGCCTGCCTCACCGTAAACCAAACAAATGTGCTCACTTTTAGCTACCAAAACAGGTTTCAAAATTACAACAGCCCCAAACAATACCCTGCTAGCCCCTTAGTAATAAGAAAGAAAATAAACATTCTTCCAAGTAGAATCCAAGAAAACAATGTAAACAAGAAAGCTACTGTACTGTAGATCTGATCCTGTCCCCTTCTAGTTCCTTCTGAGAAGCCAAAGCACTGACTCCACACCTGATTCAGCTCTGCCTCCCTGCTGAGTGGGACCTGGCCAGACAAATTTGCACCCTTCCCCACTCAAAACTTTGTAGCTAGTGAAGCCAGCAACAATGAATCAATTCTTCTCAAAGCCTACATAGGTTTGCTAACCAAGAAACAGGACACCAATTCAAACAGCTTCACCAACAATACATCAAAATAGGTTTGGTATTATAAGATATAGGTCCTCAATTGAAAGAAACAGACCAGTTCAATTACACAATTATGTTTAAAAGAGAAGAAATAGGCCTCTACAAATGCTGCCTGCCACACCGTGAAACCAAACAAATGTTCCCACTTTTAGCTACCAAAACAAGTTTCAAAATTCCAACAACCGCAAACAATACCCTGCTAGCCTCTTAGTAGTAAGAAAGAAAATAAACATTCTTTCAAGTAGAATCAAAGAAAAACAATGTAAAACAAGAAGCTACTGTACTGTAGATCTGATCCGGTCCCCTTCTAGTTCCTTCTGAGAAGCCAAAGCACTGACTGCACACCTGATTCAGCTCTTCCTCCCTGCTGAGTGAGATCTGGCCAGACAAATTAGCACCATTCCCCCACTCAAAACTTTGCAGCTAGTGAAGCCAGCAACAATGAATTAATACTACTCAAACCCCAACAAAGGTTTGCTACCTAAAGAAACAGGACACCAATTCAAACAGCTTCACCAACAATACATCAAAATAGGTTTGGAATTATAAGAAATAGGTCTCCAATTCAAAGAAACAGACCAGTTAAATTTCACCAATTATGTTTAAAAGAGAATCAATAGGCCTCTACAAATGCAGCCTGTAACACCGTAATCCAAACAAATGAGCTCACTTTTAGCTACCAAAACAGGTTTAAAAATTCCAACAGCCCCAAACAATACCCTGCAAGCCCCTTAGTAGTAAAAAAGAAAGTAAACATTCTACCAAGTAGAATCGATGAAAAACAATGTAAAACAAGAAGCTACTGTACTGTTGATCTGATCCTGTCCCCCTTCTAGTTCCTTCTGAGAAGCCAAAGAACTGACTCCACACCTGATTCAGCTCTGCCTCCCTGCTGAGTGGGACCTGGCCAGACAAATTAGCACCCTTCACCCACTCAAAACTTTGCAGCTAGTGAAACCAGCATCAATGAATCAATTCTACTAAAAGCCCCAACATAGGTTTGCTACCCAAAGAAACAGGACACCAATTCAAACAGCTTCACCAACAATACATCAAAACAGGTTTGGTATTATAAGATATAGGTCTCCAATTCAAAGAAACAGACCAGTTAAATTACACCAATTATGTTTAAAAGAGAAGAAATAGGCTCTCTACAAATGCAGCTCATGCACAATCAGAACCAAACAAATGTGCCCACTTTAGCTACCAAAACAGGTTTCAAAATTCCAACAGCCCCAAACAATACCCTGCTAGCCCCTTAGTAGTAAGAAAGAAAATAAACATTCTTCCAAGTAGAATCCAAGAAAACAAAAGTAAAACAAGAAGCTACTGTACTGTAGATCTGATCCTGTCCCCTTCTAGTTCCTTCTGAGAAGCCAAGCACTGACTCACACCTGATTCAGCTCTGCCTCCCTGCTGAGTGAGACCCGGCTTGCACAAATTAGCACCCTTCCCCACTCAGAACTTTGCAGCTAGTGAAGCCAGCAACAATGAATCAATACTACTCAAAGCTCAACGAAGGTTTGCTACCCAAAGAAACTGGACACCAATTCAAACAGCTTCACCAAACAATACATCAAAATAGGTTGGAATTATAAGATATAGGTCTCCAATTCAAAGAAACAGACCAGTTAAATTACACCAATTATGTTTAAAAGAGAAGAAATAGGTCTCTACAAATGCAGCCTGCCACACCGTAAACCAAACAAATGAGCCCACTTTTAGCTACCAAAAACAGGTTTCAAAATTCCAACAGCCCCAAACAATACCCCTGCTAGCCCCTTAGTAGTAAGAAAGAAAATAAACATTCTTCCAAGTAGAATCCATGAGAAACAATGTAAAACAAGAAGCTACTGTACTGTAGATCTGATCCTGTCCCCTCTAGTTCCTTCTGAAGCCAAAGCACTGACTCCACACCTGATTCAGCTCTGCCTCCCTGCTGAGTGAAACCAGGGCCAGATGAAATTAGCACCCTTCCCCACTCAAACTTTGCAGCTAGTGAAGCCAGCAACAATGAATCAGTTCTACTCAAAGCTCCAACATAGTTTGCTACCCAAAGAAACAGGACACCAATTCAAACAGCTTCACCAACAATACATCAAAATAGATTTGAATTATAAGATACAGGTCTCCAATTCAAAGAAACAGACCAGTTAAATTACACCAATTATGTTTAAAAGAGAAGAAATAGGCCTCTACAAATGCAGCCTGCCACACTGTAAACCAAACAAATGAGCTCACTTTAGCTACCAAAACAGGTTCAAAATTCCAACAGCCCAAACAATACCCCTGCTAAGCCCTTTATAGTAAGAAAGAAATAAACATTCTACCAAGTGGAATCTTGAAAACAATGTAAAACAAGAAGCTACTGTACTGTAGATCTGATCCTGTCCCCTTCTAGTTCCTTCTGAGTAGCCAAAGCACTGACTCCACACCTGATTCAGCTCTGCCTCCCTGCTGAGTGGGACCTGGCCAGACAAATTTGCACCCTTCCCCCACTCAAAACTTTGCAGCTAGTGAAGCCAGCAACAATGAATCAATTCTACTCAAAGCCCCAACATAGGTTTGCTACCCAAAGAAACAGGACACCAATTCAAACAGCTTCACCAACAATACATCAAAATAGGTTTGGTATTATAAGATATAGGTCTCCAATTCAAAGAAACAGACCAGTTAAATTACACCACTTATGTTTAAAAGAGAAGAAATAGGCCTCTACAAATGCTGCCTGCCACACCGTAAACCAAACAAATGTTCCCACTTTTAGCTACCAAAACAGGTTTCAAAATTCCAACAGCCCCAAACAATGCCCTGCTAGCCTCTTAGTAGTAAGAAAGAAAATAACCATTCTTTCAAGTAGAATCCAAGAAAAACAATGTAAAACAAGAAGCTACTGTACTGTAGATCTGATCCTGTCCCCTCTAGTTACTTCTGAGAAGACAAAGCACTGACTGCACACCTGATTCAGCTCTGCCTCCCTGCTGAGTGAGACCTGGCCAGACAAATTAGCACCCTTCCCCCACTCAAAACTTTGCAGCTAGTGAAGCCAGCAACAATGAATTAATACTACTCAAAGCCCCAACAAAGGTTTGCTACACAAAGAAACAGGACACCAATTCAAACAGCTTCACCAACAATACATCAAAATAGGTTTGGAATTATAAGATATAGGTCTCCAATTCAAAGAAACAGACCAGTTAAATTTCACCAATTATGTTTAAAAGAGAAGAAATAGGCCTCTACAAATGCAGCCTGCCACACCGTAAACCAAACAAATGAGCTCACTTTTAGCTACCAAAACAGGTTTCAAAATTCCAACAGCCCCAAACAATACCCTGCTAGCCCCTTAGTAGTAAAAAGAAAGTAAACATTCTACAAGTAGAATCCATGAAAACAATGTAAAACAAGAAGCTACTGTACTGTTGATCTGATCCTGTCCCCTTCAGTTCCTTCTGAGAAGCCAAGACTGACTCCACACCTGATTCAGCTCTGCCTCCCTGCTGAGTGAGACCGCACAGACAAATTAGCACCTTCCCACTCAAAACTTTTGCAGCTAGTGAAGCCAGCAACAATGAATCAATTCTACTCAAAGCCCCAACATAGGTTTGCTACCAAAAGAAACAGTACACCAATTCAGGCAGCTTCACCAACAATACATCAAAATAGGTTAGGAATTATAAGATATAGGTCTCTAATTCAAATAAACAGACCAGTTAAATTACACCAATTATGTTTAAAAGAGAAGAAATAGGCCTCTACAAATGCAGCCTGCCACACTGTAAACCAAACAAATGAGCCCACTTTTAGCTACCAAAACAGGTTTCAAAATTCCAACAGCCCCAAACAATACCCTTCTAGCCCCTTAGTAGTAAGAAAGAAAATAAACACTCTACCAAATAGAATCCATGAAAAACAATGTAAAACAAGAAGCTGCTGTACTGTAGATCTGATGCTGTCCCCCTTCTAGTTCCTTCTGAGAAGCCAAAGCACTGACTCCACACCTGATTCAGCTCAGGCTCCCTGCTGAGTGAGACCTGGCCAGACAAATTAGCACCCTTCCCCCACTCAAAACTTTGCAGCAAGTGAAGCCAGCAACAATGAATCAATTCTACTCAAAGCCCCAATACAGGTTTGCTACCCAAAGAAACAGGACACCAATTCAAACAGCTTCACCAACAATACATTTAAATAGGTTTGGAATTATAAGATATAGGTCTCCAATTCAAAGAAGCAGACCAGTTAAATTACACCAATTATGTTTAAAAGAGAAGAAATAGGCCTCTACAAATGCAGCCTGCCACATTGTAAACCAAACAAATGAGACCACTTTTAGCTACCAAAACAGGATTCAAAATTCCAACAGCCCCAAACAATACCCTGCAAGCCCCTTAGTAGTAAGAAAGAAAATAAACATTCTACCAAGTAGAATACATGAAAAACAATGTAAAACAAGAAGTTACTGTACTGTAGATCTGATCCTGTCCCCCTTCTAGTTCCTTCTGAGAAGCCAAAGCACTGACTCCACACCTGATTCAGCTCTGCCTCCCTGCTGAGTGGGACCTGGCCAGACAAATTAGCACCCTTCCCCCACTCAAAACTTTGCAGCTAGTGAAGCCAGCAACAATGAATCAATTCTACTCAAAGCCCCAACATAGGTTTGCTACCCAAAGAAACAGGACACCAATTCAAACAGCTTCACCAACAATACATCAAAATAGGTTTGGAATTATAAGATATAGGTCTCCAGTTCAAAGAAACAGACCAGTTAAATTACACCAATTATGTTTAAAAGAGAGGAAATAGGCCTCTACAAATGCAGCCTGCCACACCGTATACCAAACAAATGAGCCCACTTTTAGCTACCAAAACAGGTTTCAAAATTCCAACAGCCCCAAGCAATACCCTGCTAGCCCCTTAGTAGTAAGAAAGAAAACAAACATTCTACCAAGTAGAATCCATGAAAAACAATGTAAAACAAGAAGCTACTGTACTGTTGATCTGATCCTGTCCCCCTTCTAGTTCCTTCTGAGAAGCCAAAGCACTGACTGCAAACCTGATTCAGCTCTGCCTCCCTGCTGAGTGAGACCTGGCCAGACAAATTAGCACCCTTCCCCTACTCAAAACTTTGCAGCTAGTGAAGCCAGCAACAATGAATCAATACTACTCAAAGCCCCAACAAAGGTTTGCTACCCAAAGAAACAGGAAACCAATTCAAACAGCTTCACCAACAGTACATCAAAATAGGTTTGGAATTATAAGATATAGGTCTCCAAATCAAAGAAACAGACCAGTTAAATTTCACCAATTATGTTTAAAAGAGAAGAAATAGGCCTCTACAAATGCAGCCTGCCACACCGTAAACCAAACAAATGAGCTCACTTTTAGCTACCAAAACAGGTTTCAAAATTCCAACAGCCCCAAACAATACCCTGCTAGCCCCTTAGTAGTAAGAAAGAAAGTAAACATTCTACCAAGTAGAATCCATGAAAAACAATGTAAAACAAGAAGCTACTGTACTGTTGATCTGATCCTGTCCCCCTTCTAGTTCCTTCTGAGAAGCCAAAGCACTGACTCCACACCTGATTCAGCTCTGCCTCCCTGCTGAGTGGGACCTGGCCAGACAAATTAGCACCTTCCCCTCAAACATTGCAGCTGAGTGAAGCCAGCAACAATGAATCAATTCTACTCAAAGCCCCAAAATAGGTTTGCTACCTAAAGAAACAGGACACCAATTCAAACAGCTTCACCAACAATACATCAAAATAGGTTTGGTATTATAAGATATAGGTCTCCAATTCAAAGAAGCAGATCAGTTAAATTACACCAATTATGTTTAAAAGAGAAGAAATAGGCCTCTACAAATGCAGCCTGCCTCACCGTAAACCAAACAAATGTGCCCACTTTTAGCTACCAAAGCAGGTTTCAAAATTACAACAGCCCCAAACAATACCCTGCTAGCCCCTTAGTAATAAGAAAGAAAATAAACATTCTTCCAAGTAGAATCCAAGAAAAACAATGTAAAACAAGAAGCTACTGTACTGTAGATCTGATCCTGTCCCCCTTCTAGTTCCTTCTGAGAAGCCAAAGCACTGACTCCACACCTGATTCAGCTCTGCCTCCCTGCTGAGTGGGACCTGGCCAGACAAATTTGCACCCTTCCCCCACTCAAAACTTTGTAGCTAGTGAAGCCAGCAACAATGAATCAATTCTTCTCAAAGCCCCTACATAGGTTTGCTACCCGAAGAAACAGGACACCAATTCAAACAGCTTCACCAACAATACATCAAAATAGGTTTGGTATTATAAGATATAGGTCTCCAATTGAAAGAAACAGACCAGTTCAATTACACCAATTATGTTTAAAAGAGAAGAAATAGGCCTCTACAAATGCTGCCTGCCACACCGTAAACCAAACAAATGTTCCCACTTTTAGCTACCAAAACAAGTTTCAAAATTCCAACAACCGCAAACAATACCCTGCTAGCCTCTTAGTAGTAAGAAAGAAAATAAACATTCTTTCAAGTAGAATCAAAGAAAAACAATGTAAAACAAGAAGCTACTGTACTGTAGATCTGATCCGGTCCCCTTCTAGTTCCTTCTGAGAAGCCAAAGCACTGACTGCACACCTGATTCAGCTCTTCCTCCCTGCTGAGTGAGATCTGGCCAGACAAATTAGCACCATTCCCCACTCAAAACTTTGCAGCTAGTGAAGCCAGCAACAATGAATTAATACTACTCAAACCCCAACAAAGGTTTGCTACCTAAAGAAACAGGACACCAATTCAAACAGCTCACCAACAATACATCAAAATAGGTTTGGAATTATAAGAAATAGGTCTCCAATTCAAAGAAACAGACCAGTTAAATTTCACCAATTATGTTTAAAGAGAATCAATAGGCCTCTACAAATGCAGCCTGTAACACCGTAATCCAAACAAATGAGCTCACTTTTAGCTACCAAAACAGGTTTAAAAATTCCAACAGCCCCAAACAATACCCTGCAAGCCCCTTAGTAGTAAAAAAGAAAGTAAACATTCTACCAAGTAGAATCGATGAAAAACAATGTAAAACAAGAAGCTACTGTACTGTTGATCTGATCCTGTCCCCCTTCTAGTTCCTTCTGAGAAGCCAAAGTACTGACTCCACACCTGATTCAGCTCTGCCTCCCTGCTGAGTGGGACCTGGCCAGACAAATTAGCACCCTTCACCCACTCAAAACTTTGCAGCTAGTGAAACCAGCATCAATGAATCAATTCTACTCAAAGCCCCAACATAGGTTTGCTACCCAAAGAAACAGGACACCAATTCAAACAGCTTCACCAACAATACATCAAAACAGGTTTGGTATTATAAGATATAGGTCTCCAATTCAAAGAAACAGACCAGTTAAATTACACCAATTATGTTTAAAAGAGAAGAAATAGGCCTCTACAAATGCAGCCTGCCACACCGTAAACCAAACAAATGTGCCCACTTTTAGCTACCAAAACAGGTTTCAAAATTCCAACAGCCCCAAACAATACCCTGCTAGCCCCTTAGTAGTAAGAAAGAAAATAAACATTCTTCCAAGTAGAATCCAAGAAAAACAAAGTAAAACAAGAAGCTACTGTACTGTAGATCTGATCCTGTCCCCCTTCTAGTTCCTTCTGAGAAGCCAAAGCACTGACTCCACACCTGATTCAGCTCTGCCTCCCTGCTGAGTGAGACCTGACCAGACAAATTAGCACCCTTCCCCCACTCAGAACTTTGCAGCTAGTGAAGCCAGCAACAATGAATCAATACTACTCAAAGCCCCAACGAAGGTTTGCTACCCAAAGAAACTGGACACCAATTCAAACAGCTTCACCAACAATACATCAAAATAGGTTTGGAATTATAAGATATAGGTCTCCAATTCAAAGAAACAGACCAGTTAAATTACACCAATTATGTTTAAAAGAGAAGAAATAGGTCTCTACAAATGCAGCCTGCCACACCGTAAACCAAACAAATGAGCCCACTTTTAGCTACCAAAACAGGTTTCAAAATTCCAACAGCCCCAAACAATACCCTGCTAGCCCCTTAGTAGTAAGAAAGAAAATAAACATTCTTCCAAGTAGAATCCATGAGAAACAATGTAAAACAAGAAGCTACTGTACTGTAGATCTGATCCTGTCCCCCTTCTAGTTCCTTCTGAGAAGCCAAAGCACTGACTCCACACCTGATTCAGCTCTGCCTCCCTGCTGAGTGAAACCAGGCCAGACAAATTAGCACCCTTCCCCCACTCAAAACTTTGCAGCTAGTGAAGCCAGCAACAATGAATCAGTTCTACTCAAAGCTCCAACATAGGTTTGCTACCCAAAGAAACAGGACACCAATTCAAACAGCTTCACCAACAATACATCAAAATAGATTTGGAATTATAAGATACAGGTCTCCAATTCAAAGAAACAGACCAGTTAAATTACACCAATTATGTTTAAAAGAGAAGAAATAGGCCTCTACAAATGCAGCCTGCCACACTGTAAACCAAACAAATGAGCTCACTTTTAGCTACCAAAACAGGTTTCAAAATTCCAACAGCCCCAAACAATACCCTGCTAGCCCCTTAGTAGTAAGAAAGAAATAAACATTCTACCAAGTGGAATCCTTGAAAAACAATGTAAAACAAGAAGCTACTGTACTGTAGATCTGATCCTGTCCCCCTTCTAGTTCCTTCTGAGTAGCCAAAGCACTGACTCCACACCTGATTCAGCTCTGCCTCCCTGCTGAGTGGGACCTGGCCAGACAAATTTGCACCCTTCCCCCACTCAAAACTTTGCAGCTAGTGAAGCCAGCAACAATGAATCAATTCTACTCAAAGCCCCAACATAGGTTTGCTACCCAAAGAAACAGGACACCAATTCAAACAGCTTCACCAACAATACATCAAAATAGGTTTGGTATTATAAGATATAGGTCTCCAATTCAAAGAAACAGACCAGTTAAATTACACCACTTATGTTTAAAAGAGAAGAAATAGGCATCTACAAATGCTGCCTGCCACACCGTAAACCAAACAAATGTTCCCACTTTTAGCTACCAAAACAGGTTTCAAAATTCCAACAGCCCCAAACAATAGCCTGCTAGCCTCTTAGTAGTAAGAAAGAAAATAAACATTCTTTCAAGTAGAATCCAAGAAAAACAATGTAAAACAAGAAGCTACTGTACTGTAGATCTGATCCTGTCCCCCTTCTAGTTCCTTCTGAGAAGCCAAAGCACTGACTGCACACCTGATTCAGCTCTGCCTCCCTGCTGAGTGAGACCTGGCCAGACAAATTAGCACCCTTCCCCCTCTCAAAACTTTGCAGCTAGTGATGCCAGCAGCAATGAATTAATACTACTCAAAGCCCTAACAAAGGTTTGCTACACAAAGAAACAGGACACCAATTCAAACAGCTTCACCAACAATACATCAAAATAGGTTTGGAATTATAAGATATAGGTCTCCAATTCAAAGAAACAGACCAGTTAAATTTCACCAATTATGTTTAAAAGAGAAGAAATAGGCCTCTACAAATGCAGCCTGCCACACCGTAAACCAAACAAATGAGCTCACTTTTCGCTACCAAAACAGGTTTCAAAATTCCAACAGCCCCAAACAATACCCTGCTAGCCCCTTAGTAGTAAAAAAGGAAGTAAACATTCTACCAAGTAGAATCCATGAAAACAATGTAAAACAAGAAGCTACTGTACTGTTGATCTGATCCTGTCCCCTTCTAGTTCCTTCTGAGCCAAAGCACTGACTCCACACCTGATTCAGCTCTGCCTCCCTGCTCAGTGAGACCTGGCCAGACAAATTAGCACCCTTCCCCACTCAAAACTTTGCAGCTAGTGAAGCCAGCAACAATGAATCAATACTACTCAAAGCCCCAACAAAGGTTTGCTACCCAAAGAAACAGGACACCAATTCAAACAGCTTCACCAACAATACATCAAAATAGGTTTGGAATTATAAGATATAGGTCTCCAATTCAAAGAAACAGACCAGTTAAATTACACCAATTATGTTTAAAAGAGAAGAAATAGGTCTCTACAAATTCAGCCTGCCACACGTAAACCAAACAAATGAGCCCACTTTTAGCTACCAAAACAGGTTTCAAAATTCCAACAGCCCCAAACAATACACTTCTAGCTCCTTAGTAGTAAGAAAGAAAATAAACATTCTACCAAATAGAATCCATGAAAAACAATGTAAAACAAGAAGCTGCTGTACTGTAGATCTGATCCTGTCCCCCTTCTAGTTCCTTCTGAGAAGCCAAAGCACTGACTCCACACCTGATTCAGCTCAGCCTCCCTGCTGAGTGAGACCTGGCCAGACAAATTAGCACCCTTCCCCCGCTCAAAACTTTGCAGCTATTGAAGCCAGCAAGAATGAATCAATTCTACTCAAAACCCCAACATAGGTTTGCTACCCAAAGAAACAGGACACCAATTCAAACAGCTTCACTAACAATACATCAAAACAGGTTTGGAATGATAAGATATAGGTCTCCAATTCAAAGAAACAGACCAGTTAAATTACACCAATTATGTTTAAAAGAGAAAAAATAGGCCTCTACAAATGCAGCCTGCCACACCGTAAACCAAACAAATGAGCCCACTTTTAGCTACCAAAACAGGTTTCAAAATTCCAACAGCCCCAAACAATACCCTGCTAGCCCCTTAGTAGTAAGAAAGAAAATAAACTTTCTTCCAAGTAGAATCCATGAGAAACAATGTAAAACAAGAAGCTACTGTACTGTAGATCTGATCCTGTCCCCCTTCTAGTTCCTTCTGAGAAGCCAAAGCACTGACTCCACACCTGATTCAGCTCTGCCTCCCTGCTGAGTGAGACCTGGCCAGACAAATTAGCACCCTGCCCCCACTCAAAACTTTGCAGCTAGTGAAGCCAGCAATAATGAATCAATTCTACTCAAAGCCCCAACATAGGTTTGCTACCCAAAGAAACAGGACACCAATTCAAACAGCTGCACCAACAATACATCAAAATAGGTTTGGAATTATAAGATATAGGTCTCCAATTCAAAGAAACAGACCAGTTAAATTACACCAATTATGTTTAAAAGAGAAGAAATAGGCCTCTACAAATGCAGCCTGCCACACCGTAAACCAAACAAATGAGCCCACTTTTAGCTACCAAAACAGGTTTCAAAATTCCAACAGCCCCAAACAATACCCTGCTAGCCCCTTAGTAGTAAGAATGAAAATAAACATTCTACCAAGTAGAATCCATGAAAAACAATGTAAAACAAGAAGCTACTGTACTGTAGATCTGATCCTGTCCCCCTTCTATTTCTTATTTCCTTACAACTAACCCCGCATCCCTTCTCCCCCCATGGCAATCAAATATATCTGTACAAACTAACAAACATCCTGGATCTGGCGCCTCCATACTGTGCTTATAATAAAAATATCCTACCTTCAATCCACGCTAATGAATGAGCCTCCCCCACCCTGGCACAAGCCAGTCCCTGATAACCCAGTTATTCATTGAATCGCCCCCCACCAATACCTCCACTAGCCTCACTTCTCTTCTCCCCCCATGGCACCCTAATACCTCATAAATTAGAAAAGTCAGGCCCCACAGTAGAGCAACTTTCACTCATCTTGGATCTAGTCAGAGTTGGAGGAGGGCGTAGTTACGAATGAATGATATCTCACTAACAGTTTATTTATTTATTTCATTTTTGGTAACCAGGTAGACCCTCTGAGCCCTAAAGGTCCCTTTTTTCAGGGATGACCCAGATACTAGTAACACCTGATTGGCTGCTTGTCAGCTATTCAAGTGTTACTATTAGGGAGACATCATCATTTATTCATAAATGCCTGGTCCTCTGACTCCTACTAGATCAAAGATGAGCTGTGTTCAGTTTTGGAGGCTGCACCTCAGAAAGGCCATAGACAGGGTGGAGTCCAGAGGAGGTCAACTAAAATACATGGGTTGCATGAGAAGACCTATGAGGAAAGACTAAGTGATCTCAACATGTGCACCCTGGAAGAGAAGAGGGTGAGTGGCAACATGATAGAGACCTATAAGTACTACCCACTGGAATCCAGCTGGACATCCAATTGACCACACTCTGGCCTTGGATGAGCGCACTTGTCCCCCTCCCCCCCACTTCCACACCATCCTACCTCAACTCTATCTCCTACCAATTGGCTCACTCCTAAGTTCCCCTTTACTCCACCCCACAAACTCACCCAACCCCTACCCCCACCTCCCCTCATCATTCACCTGCCTTGATCAAACCCCATGGTCCCTGCACTTAACCTATTCTCTAGTTGTTCATTGTGGCCTCTAATCTGATTGACAATGCCCCCAGCTGCTGTATCTGTACCTGCTCTGAGAATTTGTAACTTGGATAATGTTGCAGTTGTGTCTAACTTATGTGAAGAGAGTCTGGAAATATGTTGCCCTCCTATGAATCAAAACCTGAATATGTTGATCTTCCTATGTAAGTTACAATGTGTAAGCCTTCCATTGCTAATGTATAAAATTGTTTATTTCTAAGTTTGCTGCTTACAACTAAGTGCTTGTCTAAACTTTTTGACGAGGATCCTTCGTAAATGAGCTCTTGGCTCAAAGGTGGTAATTCTGATCTCCCAATAAATAAAAAAAAATAAAAGTACCTCAAAGGGGTACACAAGGTTCAGGAGGGGAGTCTCTTTCAAATGTGAAAAAAGCACCAAGAGCAGAGGGCATGTGATGAAGCTGGAAGAGGGGCAGTTTAAGAGAGATGTGTGGAAATATTCACTGAAAGGCTGGTAGATGTCTAGAACAGTAGGCCAGCAGAAGTGGTGGATGCAAAAACAATGGGTGGCATTAAGCACATGTGTGATGGACATAGGGATATATTAGAAAATAGCTAGGGAAGAGGGAGGGTTGCCAGAGATCAGTTAGGAGACAGGTTAAGAAAGAACATCTGGGCAGACTGGATGGGTCAAGAGGTCCTTTTCTGCTGACAAATTTTACTTGTCTGTGGAATGTTTACCATGGAATACAGTAATTTAAAATTCTGTATAATTTTGTTAGCAGTATGTTCACTCTTGAAAACAAGAAAGTACAGCGCGCACCAATTGCCATGCTAAACACACTGGCTCTTCCGAGTCGCTCTGACTCTTCATGAGAGGTTTTTTTTTTTTTAGAATGTTCACTTTCCCCGATACGTGGAACATTTACCATCTAATTCAAGAATTTAAACTACTGCATAATTCTTCTTCCAGAATATTTACCCCGCCCCCCAACACACACACAAACAGACACACACACACATGCACTTGCAATATAAGGCGTAATATGGAGTCAGAGCTTTAATTTTAACTACGGCAGGGTACACAGCAGAAACAACATATAATTAATATCTACTCTATGTTCAGATGTAATCTCAGTAAACATTTCCTATTGAAGTGCAGTATTCATACTAAAGCACCACAGTCTGTGGTTATGTAAGTCCACACAATTCATGTATTGGCACCTGTTGATTCATATTTTCCTGAATGTGTGAAATGTTAATACACATCAGTGAATTATTTTTGTACTTTATCCAGCAAACTTGCCTGAATTGTGATTTCTCTATTCCCTGTACTTTTTTCTGAAATTGTTGAAATGTGCTGCACCTTTCCTGCTTGTATTGTATTGTGTAACCAGCCTGTTTGTGGATGCTTCTGTCGTGCCTGAAAATAGGCAATTGGTTACACAGTGCACTTACCTGATTAAGAAAAAAATTAAAAACATATTTTTGTTTTAATTTAATAGAGTTTTAGCTTTTTTATAGCTTAGTTAATTAAGAAATAATATTCTGTATGTCATGATGGGTTATATCATGCGATATCACCATGCTTCAGGTGCGGTGTGAGGCACTTGGTCATAGGCCAAGTGCTTCATGCACCTGTGATGTGACCATACTACATGCTATATCTTACACTGGAATGTATTATTGCTATTATATACAACAAAAATATGTTAAGATTTATGTTTTTAATTCATTTTGTGACATATTTAGGAAACAAAAGTTTATTTACGAAAAAAGTTCCTTTTAAATACGTTTTTTATAGTCAGTAGTTGGTGCTGTGGTACTGTGGATAGAGTCCAAGGAGAGGGACAGTGGGGAAGTGTGGGCTTCATAACAGACATCTAATATTGTGCTGATCTAAGGAGACACAAGCAAGGAAAAGTGAAGTGCAGTTACAAAAGGCGGTGAAGAGAGGCGCTGTGGAAAAATGTGAGTCAAGTAGGGGCCAGTGCTGGGTGACATTAAAAACATTTGTTTCGTGTAGGGCTGGGCAAAATTAACAAATTCCAATTTTGCAGAATTTCCATGATATTCTGAAAAATTTCACAAACTTTCATGCACTTTTTGTGAAATGTTAGTGTTATAGCTAGAGGAATAACATTTAACATGCAAATTGTTGAGATGAGGCCCTAAAAAGATATTAATTTGCATGACATTTGCATGAGGTGCAGGGAAGTCATAGGAGCTAATAATCTGGCAATTTATTATTCTTCTCAAAATGAAAATATTTCTGTGCTTACAACTTTGCCACATTTGGAACTAGATAATACAAAATTTATATGCACACTTTCTTGGAAGAGTCATAGAAACTGCTAGAGAGGAAATTGATTGTGTAAATTGTAAGTCACAGGAGTTCAACATTTCACAATTTAATTATTTGTTAAATTGTATGAACATTTTCAAAATATGTGGATGTTTTATAGCTCCACTGCTATTGCAGCTATACACTCAAAATGTGGCATGCATATCAAAGTAAATATGTCCCAGAATCTAATTGAGCTGGATACATGTGGTTTAGTTGGTTAACATTTATTTTGGATACTTTAGAAATTACTAAATATGTTCAAAAATCCATGGACACATAACAGGTAATGTCACTAGAATTTCACTTGTGGAATTTAACTTTCTCAAAGTACTTGTCACCACTGAATTATCTTACATGCACTAGAAGCATGGCCCTGCTATAGCCAGTGTTGGTATTACACTTTATGGGCTTTCAGAGCTAGAGGGGTAATAATGACACTATCTTTAAATTGAATCCATCTACCCATGATAAGTCAATGGCAGTGATGTATGAACTACTGGGGCTCATTTCAGAGCTAGCGGGGCTGAGCACTGGTAAGCCCCCCTATAATTCCAGCACTGGCAATACCTGCCCAACACTCCTGCAACATTGATGCCCAGCATCATGCACCATTATTAGTAAAATTATCCAGGCACTTTTGTCACAATGGCCTAAGTCACAACTAGTTATACGGCTTGGCATCACTTGGTGCCACTGTTTTCAAATAGTAAAAATATATATTGTTATCTATAGGGTTGTTAAAGTGTCAGACGGTGGCATTGTACAGAAAGAATGCTGCACATGCATGTACTTCCACAAGTTCTTAAGTCAGTGAGCTATAGTGGTTATTTGGCTTACTGCAAGAATTCAGGCTAGTGCACAATGACGTCCATGACTGTTCATCATGATTAGTCACTCAAGATAGTGACCTGACACTTGCCACTACTATACTTTTACTGTGGAGCCTTCTATGAATGCTACTTTATTGCCACTTTACCCAGTATTTACCTTCCTCTACAATGACAACTCAAGTGTATGACTGGACAAAATGCATGGACGTGGCTTTGACAAAAGTATCACTGCATTCCACTATTTCACAAAAGCTCATGAAGTTCAACTTTAATTAATGATGTTAATTTGGAGTCTTTGGCTGCTTATAACTTGGCCAGCCTTTGAGCAAGAGATTGGAGAGCTGACACACAAACACAGCCTCTTTTTTTCCCATATTGGTTTTTCTCGAAGTCGGCAGCTTGTTTCTGTGGGGAAATACCCTGTCAGGTGATATGTGTTTCTTATTGGCACAGGCATAATAAAATATATATTTATTTGGGCCTTATTGTGAGCAGCCTCATTATTTTGGGATGGTGAGTGCAGGATTTTTTTCGAATTGTTCACAGGGTATACCCTGATCAGGCTGAAACAAGCTATCATTCAGCTGGCTACCGGGTTTTTCGCCAACATTTTTTCCCCTCCCATCTCCCCTGGTGGGAACAATGCCTTTGTTAGCTTTGCAAAGCCACAGGTTTGGTTGCAGCAGAAGCAAGCTCCCTGGCTCAGCTGTGGGGGTCAAAGTGTTGGGTTGAACCCACTGCAACCCCCCCCAACTGAAATGCACTGCCAAGTGGCAGCTGTCTCAGCCATAGTCTTCATCCCAGCATAACTTCCCAGGCTCGCTTCCAAACCCGGGCCGTCAGCATGGCAGTGCTCTGCTGCTGGGCCATGGGGGTGGTCTCAAAGCCTAATATTTAGGGTCAATGATCATAGTAAAATGGATTATAGTCTGTGTTCTAATTTTAAAGTTATAGGAAACTAAAATTCTGCAGTTTACATAACTGAAATATAATTTCAAAATCTCGGAAAGTTTGGAGACTCATAACTCAGTCAACTTTATGGTCTGATGTTTGCAATCTGGAACACTTCTGTATGGACCATGGACAAGGAGGAGAGAGAAGCTGTAAGTCACTACAGATGAAGAGAAAGAAGGGGAGAGGAGGAGGAGAAGGAAAAAAGGGTTAATTGCTGGAGGTCTGTCTCTGAACAAGTAAGAAGGAGACTGCTGAGGAAAACTGGAACTTCCTGTTCCAGAACAGGAAGGGCATGAGCTGTAAGGACACAGAGGCAGTAGGAAAATAGGGAGAAAAAAAACAAGCAAAAATAAAAGAAAATAGAGAGAGGAAATAGAAAGCATTCAAAACAACAGTCGAGGGGCTACAAATAAGATATGTTGGGAGTGGTGCAGTGCAGTGGCTGTGGAGTGGCAGTCTTCCAGGAGACATTCTGGAGGATGCAGTGTTGTTCCATTTGCAGGCACCTCTCTGGGCTGAGGAAGAAGGTTGTTTGTCTCCAGGCTGAGTTGGCCATGATTCAGGGGACCTCCTCTCCCACATAGGGACCACCAGGGCCCCTGCTGCTGCCTCAGTGGTTGCCAAGAAAGAGGAGCGGTTGGACAACAGTAGACTCAGGCAGGGTAAGGGTGGTGGAACAGAGGTGCATCCCTCCAGTTGTACCTCTCCACAATTCATACACTGTTCTGGCAGGGCATGGCTCCTCTATGAAGGCACCCGCAGTGGAGACCAAGGAGGATGCTGGGAACCTTCACAAAGGAGACCCACAGGAGGGTGGCAAGGGACCCCACAGGGCAAGGAATCAACTCCTGGTAGGGGACTCAATTGTTAAGGGGTAGACCTGGGGGAGGGAGGGGAGAGGGAAGTAAGGTGCCTGCCCAGCGCCATGGCTTGGAGGGACAGGGAACAAATCCTCAAGATCACAGAAGCAGCTTCACGGGGGAGGGAGCTGGATGTCATTGTCCACCTAGGGACAAATGACCTGGCTGGGAATGGGATCAGAGCAGTGCAGGGGAAGTTTTTGGAAATGAGAATGGGCCATTGACAAGTAGCATGCATGGTAACCTTCTCGGAGGTGCTGCCTGACTATGTCATGATTGAGGCTAGGGTACTTCGTACCATGGGATTCAATCAGTGGTTCAAAAATTGGTGCAGAGCTCAGGATTTTGGTTTCTTTGGGACTGTGGGTACACCTGAAGGGATACAGGATGCTGGTGCGATGGTCTGCATCTGTCCAGGAGGGGAACCAGGATCCAAGTGGGTAGATCAGGCAGTGTTATAGTAAATTAGTAGCATTTGTTAGTAACTGCAACATTTTTTCATCATTAATGTTCATCTGCAAAAATATCAGGGTACACATTTTTCTTTTCACTTCCATTCCTTAACCAAGATACATGATTTTGAATTTTTTTAAATGTCCCCACCCCCGTGCCATGACATCATGAAAAATTAAATATCTTGGTACCGTATTGTGCTGTTTACCATCAGAAACATGTGGTAGCACCATCCTAATACATCTACAGTATAAATCTAGCATGTACATTCAAAAGGTAACCTCAGTGGAAGAGATTTTTATAGACTGTGACAGGCAGCCATCTTTAATGGTATGAGTCATTAATTATAAAATTAGCTGTACAAGCTGTTTTAACAATATCTGAAAAAACTACAACTACATTGAAGATGAATCTCAGGATGCCACAAATTTTTGCAGTAAAACTATATGATGAAATTTTTTGCCCGCTAACAAATACTACTACTTTAATACAGGTTGGTGTCAAAGGAGGACTGTGAGCTTGTAATACTAGCCCACCTTTACATTTTGGGATATAGAATTTTTCAGTTTTGAGTCTAGGGCATTTGCCTTTCCACAGAATTTTTTTTATTACTTTCTCCATTCTTTTAAGCCAATTTATGCATATGTGAATGGGTATTGTCTGGAATAGAAACATAAATTTGGGAAGTACATTAATTTTAATGAGATTGATCCTGCCAATCAGTGTCAAAGGTAGTGTTTCCCAATGTTGTAAATCTTCTTGTATTTTATCTGATAAGGGTTCAACATTTTGTTGAAATAACGTATCCATGTCCATACTGATAATTATTCCCAAGTACTTCATCTGTTCAGCTATTTTAATATCACAATTTGCAGGGCATTCAAATGTGTGTGTGTGTGTGTGTGTGTGTGTGTGTGTTGTAGTTTAAATTAATTCTGATTTACCCCAATTAACTTTATATCCTGATACATTGCTGAATTGCTGAATTATTTAAGTTAATGGGTTAAAGCCCAGATTTAAAAGTGTACTGTATAGTAAAGCATCATCTGCTTATACTGTAGACTGATTTTGTGCATCAGGACCCCACACTGTATTCCTGTAACATCAGCCATCTGCACCAACCTGAAGGCTTACCATCAGATAATAGTAGTTTATATATATATATATATATATATATATATATATATACACACACACACACACACACACACATATATATATATATATATTATACTGGTACGGTCGTGCCAGTATAGTTAGGGCTGAGTAGGCAGTCTAGTGTTAAACCCCAAATTTTGCACATTAATAGCTTTGCAACCGTTCAACAGATTTGAATGACATTTGGAATGCACGGTCTTGTATAGTAAACCTCTTGTTCTGCCAAGTTGCATTTCAGTCAGACTTGTGGTTTTTGTGCAGCAAAGCACTGAAAAAGCATTGTTCACTTTTTTTGGCACTTTATTGGTGATTTTTGCCCATCACATTGCAGCACACTGTTTGGTATTTTGGTCTGCATTGTTTAGGGCAGAAAGAGGTTTGGTCAAAGAATAATCCAGAGTTGGTTTGGTGAAAACATATTAATCCATTCCAAAGTTATTTAATTTTGAATTTTTGGGTTCTGAGCATGTATAGTAAAGCATCATCTGCTCACAATCAAGGATTTTGTCACATTGTGAATGGGGATTTTTTAAAATCCCCATTCATGAGGAAAAAGTCCTCGTTCATGAGACACCATTTTCTTTTCATTTTTCCCCCCCAAACAAAATGTTGTAGCTTGCCCTATGGGTGACTTCTTCTATAAATAAGGCATGGGTTTTGTTCTGGGTGATGCCCTCTACAAACCCATGCCTTTGGTTTCCTTTGTTTTGGCTAAAAAAAGTCTGTTTTAAATTTTAAAATTCTTCGTTCATCACTTGTTTCCAATCCTTGTTCGCAAGAGTGACAAAATCGCCGTTCGTGAGCTGATCCCCTTTCATGAGGTAACAAAATCCTTGATCACAACTTAGGGACCAGATGACCCTATCTCATGAATGAGGACTGGCTCACGAAAGAGGACTTTGTCAGTTCGCGAAAGGGGATTTGGTTTTTGAATCCCCATTCGCGAGCTCAACAAAATCCCCTTTCGTGAGTTGATACCCTTTTGGGAGCTGACAAAATCCTTGATTGTCATTTCATGACCAGATGACCCTTCTCATGAATGAGGATTGACTCACGAATGGGGATTTTGACACCTCACGAACGGGGATTGACTTGTGAATGGAATTTTGTCAGCTTCCGAAAGGGGATTAGTTTTTTAATTCCTTGTTCGTGAGATGATAAAATCCACATTTGTGAGCTGTCAGAATTCTCTTCCATGAGTCAATCCCCTTTTGCAGGCTGACAAAATCCTTTACTGTGACTTCCAGACCAAATGGCCAAAATCTGACGTTCAAGGATTTCTTGCGAATGGCGATTTTGACAGCTCGTGAATGAGGATTGACCTCATGAACAGGGAGTTTGCCCTCATGAACTAGGAATGTAAAGAACTTTGCCAGTGCACTGTAAATAAATAGTTTGGTCTTTTGGCTTAAAATTTGCAGGGCATAAAGGGGGTATCCCAGAGATGTGAATTATGCTGTTTAGGTGTAAAATATTTAATCAGTTCCATAGACATGTCATACTGAAGTCGAAATTTTTCCCATAAGATAACATTGCGGTGCCCACAGTGACTATTGATGCCCGTATCTCAGAAATGATGCAAGATATGAATTTCTTGCACCAGGCAGCCTAGTTGAACTAAGCATGAGTGGAGGTTTCAAAGTAATGATTACAACTGCAGTGGAATTTTTTTCATAGCTTGTACAGTTACTGAGATATTGGCAAATTAGTGTTACATGGGTTCCTTTTCAATACTATTGGGCTACTGTATGGCTCCGTTGTTATGTATAAGTGGGAGCGCAGGGCCAGGATGGCCTGCACTCCCACAGATGCATATCATTATGCACAAATGGGCAGCTTGGTGGGCCCGCGCTCCTACCAGCAGATACCAGTTACCCAGTACATTGCACTTTCTCAAAAAGTAAGGAAATTCATTGCAAACAATTTCATTAATGCATCAGTTAGGGTTGAAGTGACAAAAGTAGGGAAATGAGATGTTAGGGTTGAGCTCCTAATTCCCCCAACCCCCATTCTCCACACACCATAGGCATCAGAGTGTGCCATGGAGTCATGAGACCCAATTTTCACCCCATTCCATGTGTAAACAGGCTGACATGGTACAGCATAGGGGTTTGGGGTGAGAGTAAAGCCTCATGACCCCATGGCACACCCCAATGCCTGTCAGTGTGTGGAGGATGGGCGGGTGGGATGGTAGGGTGGAGGGGTTTAGAGCTCAACCCTAATGTTTCCTTGCCCTACGTTTGTCACTTCAACCCTAATTGATACATTAACAATGTTTTTTGCAATGAATTTATATATATATCTATATATATATATAGATATATATACACACACTGTATATATACCCCTCCTTTTCATCTCTCCCCTCCTTCCCCTTATCCTATCACTCCCTTTTTGAACTTTCTACATACTCCACCTTCTTAAACGCTCCCCTTCTTTACTCCTTCCCTAACCCCCCCATCCTACTCTCCCCTTTTTATTTTTTCTTGCTCCTGTGTGCAGGTTTGGTGGCTCTGTGCTGCCTGCTGTTACCTTATCTTAGGTATGCCACCCTTACAGTGACACCAACAGAGCAAAATACACACCTGTCAGCAAAATCGACAGGTCGCTGTGTTGGTGTGCCTGAGACAGGGGCATGCTGTCTTCCGGTCCTGCACCCCCACCCCAAATCAACTCCGACTAGATTTGAGAATCCTAAAGATGGGGGGGCAAAAAAAAACAGGACTGGGAGACACACAGGAATCATGTAGACCACAACTTGCGGTTGATATGATTCCTGTCGGTGAAATGCCGGTCGACATAAAGAATGTCGAACTGGCATGGTAGAGCCCCTTACCTTGCACATATCCAATGTGCTGCAAATCTTTGATCTTTTCTTACACTGTATATAATCATTTGTACATAACTATTTTCTCCTGTATAGTGTTTAGTTACAGCTCCTTACTTGTTATTGTTATCTCATCTGTAGAGACATCCTTCTGTAATAGTGACTGCGAACTCTGTAACCTGTCTATATTGATTTGTTGTACCAAATTGTTTTGTAACCCTGCCTGTCCTGGGTCGGCTCTGAAAAAGGGATTATAATTGTCTCAGTGGCCTTACCCGATTACCAAAATTCAAATAAATAAATAAAAGAAATAAATATATACATATACTGTATATATATATTAAGTTCCTTGTCTCCTTAACTGCCCCTTCAGACTGACCCACCCAGCCCCATCACCCTGGTATCACCTGAAATTACCTTCTCACCCGCCCGGTCATCGGGAGTGGATCGTCACCCACAGCTAGGGTTTTTTCTGCCAATTTCTCCCAATTCCCATCCCCATTGCTGGGGCGCACATGCCAAATGTGTGTATGTGGAGGTGCACACACATATGTGGAAGTCCTGCAGCACACTCCCTTCCCTGGTGCTCATCAGACCCACACTACTCTCAGGCCTCTGTCTACTTTCATTGTTGATCTACTACAACTTCAATCTGTACTAATGAAAAATATTATTGCTCCTACCTGCCAGGGTTTGAAATCCCATATATCTGGGCAGGTTCCATTTTCCAAAAGTCTTTCTCCAGCCTTGCATGTCTGTAGGTTGTGTAGAGCATATGCAACAGCATAAACTGCTTTGTAAACATTATAGGAAATGGTTAAGCCAGATACATCCAAGAAAGGAATGTTAACTTCACTCAAAGCCTCATTCCCTGTGCAGACTTTAGTCCCTTCAGTTACATTTTCCTTCACCAAGTCTCTGTTAATAGTACTTGTCCACATGCAGTCAAAGGCATTTTCCCAAAACTGTGCAATAAAAATGTCATTTGGGTACTTAAGCGGGTGTACGTTGCGAAGATGCACTTCGAAGTGGGGCATCTCGCCTTGTTGGAAAAGAAACCCTAAGGAACCGTTCAAAATAGGCCAAAATAATCTGTTAGAAAACATGGAAGAATCATACCATCCATCCGAGCCGATCCACACTTTCCCAGTGATATTTTGCCTGATTATCTCCTCCATCACAGGATATATGATTTCTACACCCGAAAAGGCTAGGATGACTCTTGTTGATGAGAATTTTATAGCCTCAATGAATTTGCGGGCCCTTTTCTCCTGGTACACTGTTGGTATGTTTTCAGAGAGTGCAATGCAGGCACCAGACTTTAGCAACTCTTCCTTGACGACGTGGACTCCCTGCTGTCCATAGTCATTCTCATCTGCCACAATTCCCACCCAGGTCCAGCCAAAGTGTAACAACAGGCGGGCTATTCCAAGGGACTGATATCTGTCACTTGGAGCCATGCTCAGAAATGATGGAAACCTTTGTTTATCACTCAGCAGTGCAACCGTTGAGCCATAACTGATCTGAGAAATGAAAGGGAATTATTTTCAATCACACCTGTAATTTGTGTTTGTTTCTAGAGATGAGGTTACTGAATTGCAACTAGAGAGGAGATTACTGCTTTGCAAATCATTTTGATTGGCACCACAACTGTTGTCAGGATTATTGTAAAACACCAGTGGCGAACAAAACATAGAGATAAGAACCTCTTGGCCCACCAAGTCTGTCCTATTTTTCCATACCTACAGTGTCTCAACAGACCCTACTCAGTCTTTGGTCTTCTCCCCCCCCCCCGCCTTGCTGTCAAGATCCTTTTATATTCATCCCATGTATTCTTGAATCCTGTAATCATTTTAGCCCCCACAACCTCTGCTGGGAGGCTGTTCCATGCATCCACCACCCTCTCTGTTAAGAAGTATCGCCTCCTATTTCATCTAAGCCTACCCCTTTCTTTCTTCACAGTGTGACCACTTGTCCTTGAACATATTTTTTCCTGGAACATGCTACCTTCCTGCACCCTGTTTTTACCTGTGAGGTATTTGTATGTTTCTATCATATCCCTCCTTTCCTGTAGGGAGTACAGATTCAACTCCTTAAGCCTTTTGTCATAGGACCTTTGATGCAGGCCCTGCACCATTTGGTTGCTCTCCTTTGTACTGCCTCCACTCTATCCATATCCTTTCAGAGATGGGGCCTCCAAAACTGGACACAGTACTTGAGGTGTGGTCTCACCAGTGACCATACAGGGGTATTGTTACATTCCTCCTTCCACTCATGATTCCACTGCCTATGCATCCTAGCATCCCGTTAGCTTTCCCTACAGCCTTATCACACTGTTTAGCTACCTTCACGTCATCAAAAACTATTACCCCCAGGTTCCTTTCCTGCTTTGTGACTGCTAAATCCACTCCTCCCAGTGGGTATGTTGCCTCCGGGTTTCTGTACCCCCAAGAGCATGGTTTTGCACTTTTTAGCATTAAAACCCAGCTGCCAGACCCATGAGCACTGTTCCAGCTTTTTTAAATCATTCCTCATTCTTTCCACCCTCCCCCAGTGTATCTACTCTGTTGCAGAGCTTTGTGTCTTTCGTGAACAGGCATACCTTCCCTTCTAGTCCTTGTGTAATGTCACTAATAAATACATTAAAGAGGACTGGGCCTAGTACTGACCCTTGTGGCACCCCACTGGTCACTTTCCTACTCCAGAGTGGATGCCACTTACCACCACACTTTGACTCCTATTGCCTAGCAAAACTCTATCTCTTTTACTACTTCAGACCCTACTCCTTTGGCACTCCAGCTTGTTTACCATTCTTCTATGAGGAACAGTGTCAAAGGCCTTGCTGAAGTCCAGGTAGGCCACGTCCACAGCTCCTCCCTGATCCACTTCCTTGGTTACCCAGTCAAAGAACTCAATCAGCTTAGTCTAGCAAGATCTCCCCCCTATGAAATTATGTTGCCTCGGATTTTGTAGACCACTGGCAACAAGGTATCCCTCAATCCTTTCCTTCTGTAGTGATTCCATTATCTTGCCCACAACTGATGTCAGGCTGACAGGCCTGCAGTTTTCTGCCTCCTCCCTATTTCCACTTTGTGAAGTGGCACTACATCTGCCCTCCTCCAGTCACACGGTACCTCCCCTATTTCCAATGACAGGTTGAACAGGGCTGTCAGAGGTGCAGCCAGCTCCTCTTTGAGTTTCCTCAGTATCCTGGAGTGCATCCCATGAGGTCCCATTGCCTTGTCTATTTTTAACTGTGCTAGTGCCTTAGGGACTCTTGCCTCTGTAAGAGGACTATTGTCCACTTCTTGTCCCTTAGCGCCCTTGTCCTTTACCATTGGCCCATTCCTTACCCCCCTTCTGTAAATACTGAACAGAAGTATTTGTTCAGTATGTCTGCTTTTAGGTCGTCTTCTGTCATGCAAATCCCCACTTCCCCCTTATCCCTCCCTTGGTCTTTCTCTTTTTGCTTATGTATCTAAAAATGTTTTCTCCTGTTTTTACTGATTTGGCAATATTTTCTTCTGTTTGTGTTTTTGCACCTTTAACTGCCTTCCCTGACTCCCTCTGTTTCTCCTGATAACTTTCCGTGTCCTCCTCAACTTGTGTTTTCTTGTACCTTCTAAATGCCATTTTTTTTGCTCTTACTTTTTCTGCTACCTCTTTCAAGAACCACAGTGGTGTCTTTTTTATCTTGCCCTTGCTAACCTGCCAGACACAGAGATTTGTAGCCCTTTCAATGCCCTTTTTAATTTTTGCCCACTGCTCCTTGACTGCCCTGTTTCCCAATCCCTGGCATTCCCCCATAACAACAGAAAGAGGAATAGCTATCCCTTAAAAGGTTATCTCTACAATTTATTTTTATTTATTTGGTTTTTGGTAACTGAATTGGTACACTAGACAACTGAATACCTATTTTCATGTACAACCCTGGAGGGTACAATACACAATTTGCAAACGATTACAGATAAAGGTTTGGGGAGCACATAGTTCAAGGATCAGGAGAGTTACAATAAGACACATAGCAGATTACAGATAAAGTGCAAAATAAACTGACAAAATTACATTTTGGGTACAAGCAAAATCTGGTACATAATCAAGAACAAGTCGGAGGCTAAAAGCAGGTGCTGGTCATGGATGAGTCTAAATGATCCTTAAGGGCAGATTGGTTGGATGATATGGTAGGACAACTACAAATACTGGAGGAGAGGGAGTTCCAAAGTCTGGGTACAAATAAAGGGAAGCTTGGTCACCCATCTTGGTCGAACATTTGGAGATAGTGAGAGAGGTGGTGTCCAGGTATCTGAGGGTGTATGATGTGAGCATTCTATAACCAATAAGTGAGGGAGTAGTCACTGATAGACTCAGGCAGCACCTCTCATGACTAAATCCTGTCAGGCAGGTTTGTAAGCATCCAATCCTATAGGGTGGAGGAGGAAAAACAATAGGAGAGGTGGGTGCAGCAGGAGATAATTTGGGTGGGCAAGTCTTGCGGAAGAGCTGCTTGTAGGTTTTGTTGTTTGGGTTTAGCCATTCGAGGTTGAGGTCACCTATGGCAATTAACTTGTTTCAACTAACCTTAAAGACTGACTCTGCCAAGACTTAGTCCTCCAAATATGTGTTTGAAAAGCAATTCCATCCTCTCAGTGTAACAAAAAAGCATCAAATGCATTCCGTGCTAACACTGGTGATTATAGCACTGACACTTTGGTGCCCGTATACATCATGCGAGTGTTATAAATCAATGCAGTGGTTTTGTTACATTTGGTATATTACAGTGCTGGGTCCCCATACAACATTGCCGTGGTGGGTGGCAGTATTTAAGGATGCCTTGGGCTTCCTGTACCACCAACCATCAAAACTATTATACTCGAACAGGTACCACTGGCTGCAGAGGGAAGATTGCCTCCTGCAACAACAGCACTGCATGACATTATGCAAATAACTGTTCCAGAGGTTAGTACCAGAACAGAGGCAATGTGGCCACTAAAATGCTGGAAGTGCGGCAGCCACAGGGACCAGGCCATAGTAGACAGTTCTGCCACAAATGTTCTATTCTCACCCCCCACCTCTTATAGTAAGACCTGCTTGTGGGCTAGGTGGTACTGACTTTCTGAAGTCCTTTGACAGCTTTTCCTAATAATCCAGTGGCTGTTAGAGTGGTGTTCTTATCTTGAACCTCTGTACCAACGGCATCTGTGTTACCATTAGAGTGGTGTTCTTACCTTGACCCTCTGTACCCATGGTGTCCAGTAGGGTTGTGCATTGGCTGAATATTATTTTCTGAATACCACGAATAATGGGCTATTCAAATATCTGGACCCGAATACCAAATAGCCCTCAGTTCGAATGGAATTTGGTATTCAGCTGGGGGATTGTTTAAAAATAAAAAATAAAGCCTTTTCTGGCTTGTCCCCCTCCTGATCAGCATTACAATATCATCCCTGGTGTCTAGTGGTTCCACCCACCCCAGCAGATCACTGGCCCAAACAGATGAATCCCTTCCTCTGAGATTTACATCTATTTCTCTATCCCCAGTGCATAAAAATAAACAAAAGTCCCAACTCCCTGATGTCCAGTAGACCCCCCACCCCCCATCCTGTCATCTGATAGTGCCTCCCTGCCCCCCCAGTACCCCAAGCGGACCACCGGTACAGCTCTCCACTCATCTCTATGGTCGGGAGCCCGATTGAGTGCTTCAGTGCTCATTCATTGGATTCGGACTAGCTCTCACACTAGTTGTAATACTACTACTGGGGCTAGAGAGATGCTCCGGTCACTGGTGGGGGTGGGATGGGGAGAACAGCATCGTCGACCCCTCCTGGGGCCCACAAAGCCATTGTCCCCATCCTGCCCCCATCGCTGGTGACCGAAGCAGCTCTCCCCTCTCTCTAGACCCACTGGTAGTGGCACTATGACTAGTGTGAGAGCTGGTTTGACTCCAATGAATAAGCACTTGCTTGCTTGTACAAGCACGCAGTCATTCATTGAAGTGCTCAGTCAGGCTGCTGGCCATGGAGGTGAGTGGTGGGCTGTGCTTGTGGACCACTCTGGGTACTGGGGGGAACTATCTGATAACAGGGTGGGGGGTCCAATAGACACCAGGAACTCAAAACACAATTCTTTTATTTTTTATACATTGGGGATGGGGAAATGGATATAAATCTTGATGGGGGGGGATTCTTCAGTTTGGGCCAGTGAATGGCCAGTGCGGGGGGAGGACCACTAGACACCAGGGATGATATATTTGATTTTATCATTGGCCAGGAAGGGGGGAGGCTTTTTTATTAATTTTAAATAATTCCCCTCTTGGCCCATGAATAACGAATACTGAGTGTTTTGGCACTGAATACTGACTATTCGGCGGCATTTTTGGAAAAAAGGTATTCGCACAGCCCTAGTGTCCAGTGGCTGATAGAGTGGTGTTCTTATCTTGACTCTCAGAACCCATGGTGTCCAGTGGCTTTTATAGTGGTGTTCTTATCATGACCCTCTGTTCCAATGGTGTCCAGTGGCTGTTAATGTAGTGTTCTTATCTTGACCCTCAGTACCTATTACACCTAGTGGCTGTTAGAGTAGTGTTCTTATCCTGACCCATTATACCCATCGTGTCCTGTGGCTGTTAGAGATGTGTTCTTATCTTGACCTTGTGTATCAATGGTGTTCAGTGCCTTTTAGAGTGATGTTCTTATCTTAAACCCTCTAAACTCATGGTGTCCAGTTGCGGTTAGAGTGGTTTTCTTGTCTTGACTGTCTGTACCAATGGTGTCCAGTGGCTGTTAGAGTGGTATTCTTATCTTGACCTTCTGTACCCATGGTGTCTATTGGCTGTTAGAATAGTGTTCTTATCATGACCCCCTGCACCCATGGCATCCAATGGCTGTTTGAGTCATGTACTTGTCTTAACCCTCTGTACCCATGGTGTCCAGTGGCTGTTAGAGTTGTGTTTTTACCTTGACCCTCTGTACCCATGGCATCCATTTGCTTCTAGAGTGGTGTTCTTATCTTAACCTGCTTTACTGATGGTGTCTAGTGGCTGTTAGAGTGGTGTTTCATTCTTGACCGTTTGCACCCATGACATCCACTAGCTGTTAGAGTGGTGCTTTTATCTTGACCTTCTGCACTCATGGCATCCACTGGTTGTTAGAGTAGTGTTCTTATCTTGACCCTCTCTACCCATGGTGTCCAGTGGTGATCTTATCTTGACCTACTGTATGCATGGCATCAACCGGCTGTTAGAGTGGCAGTCTTATCTTAAGCCTCTGTACTCATGGTGTCCAGTAGCTGTTGGAGTGGGGTTCTTATCTTGACCTTGTATACACTTGGCACCCAGTGGCTGTTAGAATGGTGTTCTTATCTTGACCCTCTGTACCCATAGTGTCCAGTGGCTGTTAGAGTGCTGTTTTTATCTTGATCCTTTGTAGCCATGATGTCTAATGGCAGTTTGAGGTGTGTTCTTACCTTAATGCCTTGTACCCATGGCTTCGAATGGCTGTTAGAATGGTGTTCCTATCTTGACCTTCTGCATCCATGACATCCACTGACTGTTAGAGTGGTGTCCTTATCTTGACCCTCTGCACCCATGTCAACTGGCTGTTAGAGTGATGTTCTTATCCTAACCTCTGTACCCATCATGTCCAGTGGCTGTTAGAGTGGGGTTCTTATCTTGAACCTTTGTACCCATAGTGTCCAGTGGCTGTTGGGGTGGTGTTCTTACCTTGACCCTCTGTACCCATGACTTCAAAAATGCTGTTAGAGTGGTGTTCCTATCTTGACCCCCTGCACCCATGGCATCCACTAGCTGTTAGAGTAGTGTTCTTTTCTTGACCCTCTGTACCCACAGTGTCCAGTGGTTGTTAGAGTTGGGTTCTTATTTTGACCCTCTGTACCCATGGCATCCACTGGGTGTTACAGCGGTGTTCTTATCTTGCCCTCAGTACCTATGGTGTCTACTGGCTGTTAGAGTGGAGTTCTTATCTTGACTCTCTGTACCCATGGTGTCCAGTGGCTGTTAGAGTGGTGTTCCTATCTTGACCATCTATACACATGGCATCCAGTGGCTGTTAGAGTGGTTTTCTTATCTTAGCAATCTGCACTCATGGCACCCAGTTGCCATTAGAGTGGTGTTCTTATCTGGAACCTGTACACCTATGATATCCACTGACTGTTAGAGTGGTTCTCTTATCTTGAACCTTTCTGGCCATGGTGTCCTGTGGCTGTTAGAGTGGTGTTCTTACCTTAACACTCTGTACCCATGGCATTGATTGGCTGTTAGAGTGGTGTTCTTAGCTTGACCTTCTGCACCATGACATCCGTTGGCTTTTAGAGTGGTGTTCTTATCATGACCTTCTGTACTCATGGTGTCCTAGGGCTGTTAGAGTAGTCTTCCTATCTTGACCCCCTGCACCCATGGCATCCACTAGCTGTTAGAGTAGTGTTCTTTTCTTGACCCTCTGTACCCACAGTGTCCAGTGGTTGCTAGAGCTGGGTTCTAATTTTGACCTCCTGTGCATTGGCATCCACTAGGTGTTACAGTAGTGTTCTTATCTTGCCCTCAATACCTATGGTGTCCACTGGCTGTTAGAGTGGTGTTCTTATCTTGACACTCTGAACACATGGTGTCCAGTGGCTGTTAGATTTGTGTTCTTATCTTGACCCGCTGTACCCATGGTGTTCAGTGGCTTTCAAAGTGGTGTTCCTATCTTGACCCTCTATACACATAGCATCCAGTGGCTGTTAGACTGGTTTTCTTAGCTTAGTGCTCTGCACTCATGGCACCCAGTTGCTGTTAGGGTGGTGTTCTTATCTTGACCATCTGTACCAATGGCATCCACTGGCAGTTAGAGTGGTGTTCTTATCTTGACCCTCTACACCCATGACATCCACTGGCTGTTATTGTGGTGTTCCTGTCTTAACCCTCTGCACCCATGGCACCCATGGCATCCACTGACTGGTAGAGTGATGCTTTTATCTTGATCCTCTGTACCCATGGTGTCCTGTGGCTGTTAGAGTGGTGTTCTTACCTTAACACTCTGTACCCATGGCATCGATTGGCTGTTAGAATGGTGTTTTTATCTTGACCCTGTGCACCCTTGATGTCCTCTGACTGTTAGAGTGGTGTTCTTAGCTTGACCCTCTGCACCATGACATCCGTTGGCTTTTAGAGTGGTGTTCTTATCTTGAACTTCTGTACCCATGGGGTGGGATATTCAGAAATGCACCAGAGGTAGGTGCAGTAGCAGCGCAGTGCAAGTACACTGTGCCATGGCGCACCGAACACGATATTCAAAGGTTGCGCATGATGGCAAGCACCAGTGCAACACGGCTGAATATCGCAGGGATGCACCATGGAGCAAACCAACATGAGCCATATCAAAACCAGGGATGCACAAGGGGCAGAGGTGCATGGGCCAGGAACAGGACAACAGGCACAGCAAGAAGCATGCCACCAGGGCTGGAGAGACCACCACCAGGGTGCAGAGGATACTAGGAGGGAGGCATGGCAGGCACATGGCAGCAGGCCCCCGACCATGTGAACCACAGTGGTGCAAGGAGGCAGTGTGGCACCAATGTCCACTGTCAAACAGCCACCAGCAACACCCACAGGAAGGCACGGGGCACGCCACCTGGACCACAGCTGGCAACACACATGCCAACAGCACACAACACACATGACACACAACATGAACAGAGTGCAATCAGCCACCCCAGGGCACAACCACCAGCCACTGGGCAGAAACCACCAGGCACAATCCCCAGTCAACCCCAGATGTACCACTCGGCCACCATGCACACCACTGCAGCATGGCTCCACACGCCAGCTGCAAAGCAGACACAGACACAGATGGCTAACTATAGAAAAGTGTATTAAAACCATTAAAGAAACAACTATGTACAGAACAACAATCAACAGGTACAGGGAGCAAGGAATGGGGAGGCAACAAACAAACTGGGAGGCCAGGGAAGGGAGGCAGGGGGACAGGGGACATGGCTGGATAAGGGTACAAGGGAGGGAAAGGGAGGGGGACAGGGAAGGGAAGTGGTTGCAGGCCAATGGGCCCTATGGGCATCCACATCCCACTGGTGCCTGATTGCGACATCTTCGCTGCGGCCTGCACAGGGCCTGCTGTATCAGTCATGCCACCCAGAGCGTGACAGTGGTGACTTGCAGGATCTGCCTCAAGAGCCTGGTGTTAACATCAGAAAGATGGACACCTAGGACAAAGGAGGGGACATGGTATGAGTGCATGCCCATATGACAGTAGCCCACCCACTGTGCGCAGTGGACAGCAGTGACATGTGCCCCTGAGATGGCACACAGCCTCCAGCAGAGTGTACGCTTACATGAGTCACCAACCTGACTATCCACGCCATGCAGAGCACTGCACACCAACACCACCCATGTGCTGCACACCACAACCATGGCAGCCAGGTGACAGGGCTAAGCGGTGGGATGGCAGTGGCATAGCTGGAACCCGGGTGCATCCACAGCCCACCTGCAGCAGCCACACACATGTGCGATAGCTACGGCATGGTGCAATGGATATTGCTGGCGGTGCACAGCTGGAATGGCCATGTGCACAGGGGGCTGTGGCCCACCCCCACCCTGCACAATATCATACCCTGAAACAGTGCCTACCTGCTTGCTGCGGTGCACCCTGCACCTGTCCAGCAGCACTGGCCATGTGGCCTGCATCCTGTGCCCGTGCTCCTGCATTGGCCTGCCCTTGCCCACCTGCAGTGCCAGACAGCCATGCATGTCTTCTATCCTCAGGGCCTAGTAGGGAGACATTGAGAATGACACATCAGTACTTGGCAACACCACATGCCCCACCCTCCAGCACAGCATGCCCCCTGGCCCTGTGCAGTGGCAGTGCGGTGGCACAGCACACCCATGGTCCACTGCCACAGCCAACAGAACATGCAGCAACAGCCCCTCTGCAACATGGTGTGACACCCTGCTGGCCCCCACAGAACACTGGAATGGCACGGACATGGGCATAGTGCACTTGCCTGGACGTGGCACGGCGCTCCTCCGGACACGTGCCAGTAGTGCCCGTAGCCTCTCAGGGTCCCTCCTCCACAGGTCTCCGTAGCAGTGGCGGCACTGCTCACCACTGCGCTGCACCCCAGTGGCCTCCTCCAGCCCCTCAGCCACCTCCTGCCACACCTCCGTTCATGGCTGATCCAGGGGCACCTGGCCATACAGACTGCCCACATGTGACTCCACCAGGGCCACAAGGTTCACCAACTCCACCTGTGACCAGTTGGGTGCCCTTGCAGTGCTATGGTGTGGCATGGTCATTCCTGCAGTTGCACAACCAAAATGGTGCCCAGTAGCGCATGAGCCACATGTGCTGTGGGTGCGCGACTCACTTGGTGATGCACTGCCATCTCCAATTGCGCATCCACAGTGCTGTGCCACACAGCTGGTGCAGCACTGGCATGTGCTGCAGGGCACCCGGAGGGTCAAAGGGCACTCATGGGGTCAAGGGTCGGCACGCACACCATGCACGGCAGCGCGATTGAGCACGCCATGCATGGTGCACGATAGGGGCATGTGGGCCCCATGGTCCATGGCCAATCATGCACGGGCGCCATAGGGCATATAGCGCATAAGTGCCACATGTCCAATAGTGGCAGAGCATTGTACCGCATATGGTGCAGTGTGCGTAGGATGTGCCACTGATGAATGTGATGGCACTGCACGCATGCGCACTGCCGGGCCTACTGTGCATGTCATACTATTGCGCCATGGCTTGTGCATGCGCAACACCAATGTGCCATACACAATTTTGTGATAGTCACCCGGCATATGCAGATTAGCTGATCAGCATATCCGCAGCGCATCAGAGGCATTTGCATCTCATTTCAGTTGTGCATCCCCTCATTTGCATGTGATGCACTATAAATGTGCCACGGGACTGCACAGGCACTAGACCAGTATTGCATCCTTCATAGGTAAGCCACCAGGCTGTGGACCTGTCGGGACAGTGGAATAGGAGGGCGGTGTGGGTTGCAGCCATCACTGACCACATGTTCATACCCACAGGGCAAAGCATGATGGATCATGAGGAGGTTGAGGAGCGTGGGCCTGCACAGAAGTGCAGGCCCATCTTCATGAAGGCAGAGAGCGATGCCCTAATCGATGCCTACCTGGACCAGAAGCCTCTCCTGAGTGGCTCAACAGGCACCCCACAGGCCCGGGCGACAGCATGGGAGGGTGTGGCCAGTGCCGTGAACCAGCAGGGCAGCCATCAAAGGACAGCACAGGAGTGCAAGAGAAAGATAGGCACAGACCGGAGGAGGATTAAGGAGTAGGTGGCCGCCATCTAGGCCGCACTTGCTGCCATAGGTGGTGGACAGCCTGATGTGCCACAGCTGTTGCTGCAGGAGGAGTTGGTGGTGGCGTCCATGCAGTGCAGCGCCATCGAGGGGGTGTCCGGCGGAGGGTTCCAGACGGGGGCAGCCCATCACTGCATGGTGGGTACGGCAGCGCCTGGGGAAGGGGGACAGGGGAGCAGGGGTGTGTGCCAGTGACACTAATGTGACTGTGTTCCCTTTCAGCTCCAGAGTGCCTGCACGCAGTGGCAGGGGTTGGGGTGTCCACCATGGGGGCAGTCCTGGACCTGGAGGACCATCCGTCCACCTCCATCAGTGTCTGGGGTCCGGACCGCAGGCAGCCCAATCCCACTGTCCATCCGGATGCCTGTGGCATGGTTGCGGACGAGGCCCTGGCTGTGTTTCAGCAGGATGCCAGCCATGGCATCCAGTATGCAGAGACACAGATCGGGGCTGGGTCCGGGACTGATGATGATGACATGGCCAGTATCCTGGATAGTGGTGTTGTTGTTCAGTGGGAGGCACCCCTACCACACACCTGCCATGGCAGCGCAGATGGTGCCCTGGTGGTGGTTGTCCACCCACCGGCCACCACACCCGGTGATGCTGTGGGCGCCATTGGTGCGGCGCAGTCTGAAGGGGTGGCGGTGGTGGTGGCGCCGATCTGTGCACAGCAGCTGGAGGGGCAGCAGCGGCAGCAGGATGAGGTCAATGGGGGTCCGGGTGCAGTGGCCGCTGACGTTGCACCGCAGACCGATCAGCCCCAAGGGGGCCCCGCTATGCAGCCCCCACCAGTGCGGGGGGCCATACTGTGGGGTCAAGCACCACCCGTGGGTTGGCACAATGCCCATGCCCCCCAGGGCGCTGACCCCTTGACTGAGCACACCCGTCTGCTACGGGCCTCCGTGGAGCAACAGGTGCTGGTCATGGCAGGGGTGTGTGCACTCCGCACAGGGCTGTGCCAGTCCGCAGGGATGCGTGACAGGGACTATGAGCAGCTCCTGGCTGAGACCACATGCATGTGGGAGGACATGGCCGTAGCCCTGGATCGGCTTACCACTGCGGTCATGGCCGGCCTAGTGCCACTGGCCATCCTGGTGCATGGCCGTCCGTCGCAGACCCCGCGGAGTGCCTTCTCCACCCCTCAGTCACGGCGTCATGCGACCCCCTCAGTGTTGACACAGGGATCTGCTGTGGGCATTCTGGGCACGCCTAGAGCGGGCATGTTCGGGAGCCTGCAGACCCCTGTGAGGGAACGGTCACGTTCCTGCAGTGACACACCTGGGGGACTGTCAGAGACACCCCCTGTGGCCGTCGCACAGCCTGTGTCTGCTGGGTGGTCTCAGCGGGGCCATCCACATGTCCACGGTGGCCATGCAACCACGCAGCGGTCCTGAGCCACCATCCTCCCTGTCCGCTGTCTGCCACTGCCCTGTGTGCACATTGGTGTGGCGTGTGCGTGTATATTCCAGGGACATGTCATCCATGGTCCACGCTGCCCACAGGCCTTGTGCACACCCACCTGGCTGCTGGCCACTGTGGCATGTGCATGATGATGCCAACAGAACACCGGCTGCTACTGTGCACCAGTGTTCAGCATCTGACACATGCCCATTGGTGGCCTCTGGGCATGCAAGTGTGGGTTCCCATGTGCATGTGCATGTGTGTGCAGGTGTGTGTGGGGGTGTGTGGATGGGGTCTACAGTGCTGTACAGTGTGCTTCCGGAGTCCAGTTCCATGCCCGTCCACACTACCCTCCATCCGTGTCTGTCATGAGGCCCGGCCTTGCATGCCTGAATACTGTGCCATGGTCCCTGGGACATGTATGTGGTCATGTTCACCTACCTGCATGCTCCACAGTGCTCCTCTGCAATTGTGTCCCAGTGCTGCTGGGCCATCCTGTTCAGCCGGGGTTCCCTTCACCCGGGGGGGGGCTGCCCACCACCACCTGGCCCGGCGGCCACAACATCCCCATTGCTGTTCCCCTCTTCAACCTCGACAGCTATCCCACAGTCAGTGGCCATGCTGTGTGGCATACAGCATGCCAGAAATAGGCCACAGGCCTTTGAGGAGCTGTACTGTAGGGCACCGCCAGACCTGTCCAGGCAACGGAACCGGGCCCTCAGCAGCCCAAACACACGCTTGATTATGTTACGTGTGCTGGCGTGTGCCTAATTGTATCGCTCCTGCTCTGGGGTCGATGGGTGCCGGTATGGGGTGAGCAGCCAGGGCCGGAGTGGGTATCCGCTGTCACCTGTGTGTTGACATGCGTGGTTAACATGGTGGTCTGTGTAGCTGCCCCCCCCGCCTTCCTGGCAACACCCTCTGATGCCCCTGACCTAGCATCCCTCACACCCTGCCCTGTTTTGCCAGGCTGCCCATTCCAGCTGCATACTCACCTACTAGATGGCCAGTGGGGATGTCCCCACTCTTGAACCTGTGGCACAGTGCTGACTGGTGCCAAATGAAGGCATCGTGTGCTCCACCAGGGTGTGTGGCATAGACATTGATTATGCGCCCCCTGGCAACGCACACCACCTGGCAGTTGACGCTGGTGTAGCCCTTCCTGTTGATGTAGGCTACCCCCTCCAGCCCAGGTGGTGTGCAGATGCCTATGTGGGTGCAGTCAATGACCCCTAGCATGCCAGGCATACGTGCCACCCTGTGGAACTCCTGCATGTTCACTGTACACTCTGCCTGTGTGCTGGAGAACAGGATGTATTCCACAGCATGTGGCAGCAGTGCTCTGAGAAATTGTGTGAGGAGCTGTGACGCGGCCAACTGGGCTATGCCTGTGGTGTCCCCTGTTGGTCTCTGGAAGGTACCCATGGTGAGCAGGCACATGACGGCCATGACCTTGGTCTCCACTGACATGGCGTGGCTCCGTCTTGTGGGTGCCTGCATCTCATCACTGCTCAGCTCACAGAGCTGCCTCAGAATTGCCCAGTTCTGGCAGTACCAGGCCACAATCTCTGTGTCACTGTATTGTTCAAAGGTGGTGAGGGCACAGTACCATCTGTTCCGAGCATACCGCCGTCAGGCCCTTCTACGGCCGCGCTGCTCTGCCTCCTGCCTCCTCACATCCCTCATTACTGCCTCCATCTGGAAGATGTCACTGGCCATGACCTGGGCTGTCCTGCCCTCCCGGGTGGCTGTCTCCCCAGACACCTCTGGCTGTGTGCTGCTGCGTGTGTCCTTGCACTGGGTGCATGCCTGTGTTCGGTGTTCCCAGCTGGTGGCCTGTTGGTTGTGGCCTCCGCCTCCCACCTATCTGAGAACTTTCACTGCCACTCCTATGCCTGTGGTTGCAGGCTCACGCTGCTGTTGTTGCCTCCGCACCTGTATCACACACACACACACACACACACGCGTGCTCACACACGCAGGCACATTCAGTGTCACATGCCCAGTCCCACACTCTGTTGCACTTCCTGCCTGCCTCTGTCTCTGTTTTGCACCCCCCCTGCTGTCCTACCTGGCCACTCGCTCTCCTTCTCTCTCCTGATCCCCTGTGGCACAAGCCTCTGTCCCTTGCTTGCTCCCTCTTTTTACGGGCTCAAGTTGGCTCCACGCATGTCCCTGTTGCTCTGCGCTTGTGCCATTTGCTTGCTGTTGAATATCGCACTGCACCACTTATTCATGGCTACGCCCCCTGCACTTGCACATGCATTCATTAGGGTTGCACATTGGCGCAGTGTGATTTGCGTAGTGCACTGGTTCCCGCTGAATATCGCTCTTGACGATTCGCATTTCCAAGACAGGCATCCTCAGTTGCGCCATGCAACTGCTTTGAATATCCCAGCCATGGTGTCCTAGGGCTGTTAGAGTGGTGTTCTTATCTTCACCCTCTGCACCCATGGGGTCCAGTGGCCATTAGCGTGGTGTTCTTACCTTGACCCTTTGTATCTATGGCATCCACTAGCTGTTTGAGTGGTGTACTTATCTTGACCCTCTATACCCATGGTTTCCAGTGGCTGTTAGAGTTGTGTTTCTACCTTTACCCTCTGTACCCATGGCATCCACTTGCTGTTACAGTGGTGTTCTTTTCTTGACCTTCTTTTCCCATGGTGTCCAGAGGCTGTTAGAGTGATGTTCTATTCTTGACCCTTTGCACCCATGACATTAACTGGCTATTCAAGTGGTGATCTTATCTTGACCTTTAGCACTCATGACATCCACTGGTTGTTAGAGTGGTGTTCTTATCTTGACCCTCTGTGGCCCTGGTGTCCTGTGGGTGTTAGAGTAGTGTCCTTATCTTGACCCTCTCTACCCATGGTGTCCAGTGGCTGTTAGAGTTGGGTTCCTAACTTGAGCCTCTTTATCCATGGAGTCCAGCGGCTGTTAGAGTGGTGTTCATATCCAGGCCATCTATACCCATGGCATCCAGTGGCTGTTAGAGTGGTGTTCTTATCTTGGCCATGTGCACCCATGGCACACAGTGGCTGTTAAAGTGGTGTTCTTTTCTTGACCCTCTACACCCATGACATCCACTGAATGCTAGGGTGGTGTTTTTATCTTGACCCTCTGTACCCATGGGGCCCGATTCACAGGGCTCCTGGCAAGGCACAAGGGGCTTACACCAAAAAGAATGGTGCAAGGTGCACCTTGCACCAAATGATATGCCAAGAGCGATTCTCATAGGCAGCCTACATCAAATGCAGGCTGTCTGCCCCAAACGGGGCCTGCGCCACCCCTGCACCTAAACATGGGCTGCAACCTAGTGCTAGGGGGCATGTGGCAGATGCCAGATGCCACTTACCCCCAAATGTGATTCACAGAGCTCCACCACAAGACGACTTTCTAAGTACCCTTACATCAGCCAGTGCTGGTCTGATGGTACTTAGAACAAAATCCTCTGGAGAAGTGTAGCCCGTTGGGGCACTGTGCCATGGGCACCCAACACACACACATGCCCTGACATGCCCGTCATGTTCTTGTGACATTTAAACAACCCGGTGGTCTGTGGCTCCCTCTCCCAATATGCCTGTTACCCCATTTAGATGAATATTGTACTCTGGTAGTCTAGCAGTCCCTCCCCCCCCGCTCTGATCTTGCCTGTATATGCTGTCATATTCATATAATACCCTGGTGATCTAGTGCTCTCACCCTCCCCACCACAACCTGGCACATAGTGCCCACCTCTCCCTCCAACCTGTACCCCGAGCCAGCACCGAAACACCTCTCCACTCACCACCTCAGCTGGCGCCTACTGAACTATCGTGGAGCACATGTATTATAATACAGTACATGCAATGTGTATGTACTGTATTATACTACAAGCGAACAATTGATGGTTCAGTTGGCGCTGGCTGCGGTGGTGAGTGGAGTGGTGTTCCGGTGCAGGCTTGGGGTATGGGTTGAGAGGGGGATGGGTGGGCGCTACATGCCAGGGCATGTGTAGGGTGGGGTGGACCACTAGATCACCAGGGTTCTGTATGGATTCGACAGTGAATACTGGCCATATCAGGGTGGGGGAGGGACCACTAGACCACCAGGGTACACTTTTAATTTCAGTGGGGTGATGGGCATATGGGACTGCTAGATCACCATGTATGGGGGACAAGGCTGCTTGCTCTGTCCACAGGAGCTTCCCGCTGAACCTCTCCAATGCGACAGGTGTTCGTCGCACAGGAGATGTTACCTCAAGTGTGGGCACCTAGGTGCCGGGACCCTTCCTGTACCAGAATCTGGTGCAGGGTCTCTGGCGCACGGGGCTTCAGTGCAAGCTACTGTTTTCTGCAGCTTGCACCAGATGCAGCCCCTGTGAGAATCGGGCCCATGGTGTCCAATAGCTGTTAGACTGGTGTTCTTATCTCGACCCTTTGTAGCCATGGTGTGCAATGGCTGTTTGAGATGTGTTCTTACTTTAATGCTCTGTACCCATTGCTTTGAATGGCTGTTAGAATGGTGTTCTTATCTTGACCCTCTGCATCCATGACATCCACTGGCTGTTAGCATGGTGTTCTTATCTTGACCCTCTACACCCATGATATCAACCGGCTGGTAGAGTGCTGTTCTTGTTCTGACTCTCTGTACCCATGGTGTCCAGTGGCTTTTAGACTGGTGTTCTTATCTTGAACCTTTGTAGCCAGTGTCCAGTGGCAGTGAGAGTGATGTTCTTACCTTGACCCTCTGTACCCATGGCTTTGAATGGATGTTAGAGTGGTGTTCTTATCTTGACCCCATGCATCCATGGAAACAACTGGCTGGTAGAGTAGTGCTCTTATCTTGACTCTTTGTACCCATGGTGTTCAATGTCTGTTAGAGTTGGATTCTTATTTTGACCCTCTGTACCCATGGCATTAACTGGGTGTTAGAGTGGTGTTCTTATCTTGACCCTCTGTTCCCATGGTATCCAGTGGCTGTTAGAGTGGTGTTCCTATCTTGACCCTCTATACACATGGCATACAGTGGCCATTAGAGTGGTTTTCATATCATGGCGCTCTGCATGCATGGCATCCAGTGGCTGTTAGAGCGGTGTTCTTATCTTGACCCTCTGTACCCATGTTTTCCAGTGGCTGCTGGACAGATGTTCTTATACTGACCCCTTACACTCATGGCATCCACTGGCTGTTAGAGTAATGTTCTTATCTTGACCCTATGTACCCATGGTGTCCAGTGGCTGTTAGAGTGGTGTTCTTATCTTGACCGACTTTACCCATGGCATTGACTGGCTGTTACAGCAATGTTCTTATCTTGACCCCCTGTACCCATTATGTCCAGTGGGTGTTATGGTGGTGCTCGTAGGTTGACCTTCTGTACCCATGGTGTCCAGTGGCTGTTAGAGTGGTGGTCTTATCTTGACCATCTTTATCCATGGTGTCCAGTGGCTGTTATAGTGGTGTTCTTATCTTTACATTCTGTACCCATGGTGTCCAGTGGCTGATAGAGTGGTGTTCTCAACTCGTACCTTTGTAGCCATGGTGTCCAGTGGTTGTTAGAGTGGTGTTCTTACCTTAACCCTCTGTACCCATGGCTTCTAATGGCTGTTAGAGTGGTGTTCTTATCTTGACTCTTGCATCCTTGACATCCACTGGCTGTTTGTGTAGTGTTCTTATCTTGAACCTCTGGAGTGGGTGTTAGAGTGGTGTTCTTATGTTGACCCTCTGTACCCATGGTGTCCAGTGGCTGTTAGAGTGGTGTTTTCATCTTGCCTTCAGTGACCATGGTGTCCTCTGGCTGTTAGAGTGACATTCTTATTTTGCCCTTTGAACACATGGTGTCCAGTGGCTGTTAAAGTGGTGTTCTTATCCTGACACTCTGTACCCATGGTGTCCAGTGGCTGTTTGAGTGGTGTTCTTATCTTGACCCCTTGCACCCATGGCATCTACTGGCTGTTAGAGTAATGTTCTTATTTTATTTAGTTTTTGTTTACCAGGTAGATGCACTAGCCATAATAATGATCATGGTGTCCAGTGGCTGTTAGAGTGGTGTTTTTATCTTGCCCTCAGTACCCATGGTGTCTACTGACTGTTAGAGTGACATTCTTATCTTGCCCTTTGAACACATGGTGTCCAGTAGCTGTTAAAGTGGTGTTCTTATCTTGACCCTCTCTACCCATGGTATCCAGTGGTTGTTTTAGTGGTGCTCTTATCTTACCCTCTGTACCCATGGAGTCCACTGGCTGTTAAAGTGGTGTTCTTTTCTTGACCCTCTGAACACATGGGGCCCTATTCTCAAAGCTCAAAGTAGGATGCAAGGTGCCTGCCCCAAACACAAATGGCACAAGGAGCACCTTGCATCGAAAAATGCCCTCTGAGCTATTCACAAAGGCAGCATGTAACAGCCAGAGACAGTCTGCCCCAAACGGGGCTTATGACACCCCTGCATCCAGAAATGGGCTGTGACAAGGCACTAGGGGACATTTAGCAGACGCAGGCTGCCACAACCCCAGATATGCAATCTCAGAACTTTCCCTGAGGAAGAAATTCTAAGCATCCTTAGACCAGCCAGGGCTGATCTAAGGGAACTTAGAATAATCTCCTCTGGGAGAGATGCCTGTTTATGGCAACATGCAGCCATCCCCGATCTCCCGGGATCACAATATTATAAATAATAACAGTTCCATGCCCTAATCCCCAGTCCCCCATGATGACAGTATTAATAATTAGGATTCATGCCCAAACTCCTGTGTTCACATTAATAATAAATAACTGTCATGCCCCCTCCCCATCTGCAGTGTTGCTAGTATAAAATGTACAAGATTCCCATGCCCCCTCCATGATGTTTCCAGTCTTAAAGTACATTCTTAGCACCCCTCCTCAACCCCAAAGGTGCCAGCACTAATATTAATGTACAGAGCTGATGACCAGCACAACCCATCTCACACCTCCATGGCTGGCCACCGACTGAACTGTCAATATGCATACTATACAGTTTAGTCGGTGGCCAGCTGCGGAAGTGTGAGGTAGGCTGTGCTGGTCACCTGCTCTGCTCATTAATATTAGTGCTAGCACCTTTGGAGTCAAGGAGGGGTGCAAGGAATGTACTTTTCATTAAGACTGACAACATCGGGGATGGGGTAGCGGGTGTGAATATTATGTATATAGTATAGCATCGGGATTGGGGTATGGCTGTTACTATATTTAGTACTTTCAGCATCGGGAAATGGGGCATGAGGATTAATTTGTCCAGTGATGCCAACATGGGGGTGGTTTGTGGGCACTAATCCACCGGGAGGGTATATATATTTGTCATACATTCCAGGGCAGGAGCGGGGATAGCGGTGTGGGACTGCTCACCTTTGCTGTAGCAGCTTGGAGCACACACCTCCCATGCACCTGGTGTTTGTTGCATGCAAGTGGTTGCCACAAGTGTGGGGACATAGGCGCCAGGACCCCTCCTGTACCAGAATCTGATGCAGGGTCCCTGGTGCATGACCCTTCGGTGCAAGCTGCTGTTTGCCACAGCTTGAGCCGAACACAGCCCTCTTTGAGAATTGGGACCTTGGTGTCAAGTAGTTTTTAGAGTGGTGTTCCTATATTGACCGTCTTTACCCATGGTGTCCAGTGGCTGTTACAGTGGTGTTCTTTTGTTGACCCTCTGTACCCATTGCATCCACTGGATGTTAGAGTGGTGTTCTTATCTTGACCCTCTGTACCCTTGGTGTCCAGTGGCTGTTAGAGTAGTTATCTTATCTTGACCCCTTGCACCCATGGCTTCCACTAGCTGTTAGAGTAATGTTCTTATCTTCACCCTCTCTACCCATGGTGTCCAGTGGCTGTTAGAGTTGAGTTCTTCTCTTGACCCTCTGTACCCAAGTCATCCACTAGGTGTTAGAGTAGTGTTCTTATCTTGCCCTCTGTACCCATGGTGTCCACTGGCTGTTAGAGCAGTGTTCTTTTCTTACCCTCTGAACACATGCTGTCCAGTGGCATTTAGAATGGTGTTCTTATCATGACCATCTTTACCCATGGTGTCCAGTGGCTGTTAGAGTGGTGTTCTTATCTTCATCTTATGTACCCATGGCATCCAGCTGCTGTTAAGGTGGAGTTCCTGTCTTGACCCTCTGTACCCATGGTGTCCAGTTGCTGTTAGAGCAGTGTTCTTATCTTGACCCCTTGTACACATGGCATCTACTGGCTGTTAGAGTAATGTTTCGTATCTTGACCCTCTGTACCCATGGTGTCCAGTGGCTATCAGAGTTGTATTCTTATCTTGACCCTCTGTACCCATATCATCCACTGGGTGTTAGAGTGGTGATCTTATCTTGCCCTCTGTACCCATTATGTCCACTGGCTGTTAAGAGTGGTGTTGTTTTCTTGACTCTGCACACATTGTGTCCAGTAGCTGTTAGATTGGTGTTCTTGTCGTGACCCCCCTTGCACCCATGATGTGCACTGGCTCTTAAAATTGTGTTCTTATCTTGACCCTCTGTACCCTTGTCATCCCCAGGGTGTCAAAGTGATGTTCTTATCTTGCCCTCTGTACCCATGATATCCAGTGGCTGTTACAGTGATGTTATTTTCTTGACCCTCTTAACACATTGTGTCCAGTGGCTGTTAGAGTGGTGTTCTTATCGTGACCATCTGTACCTATGGTTTCCAGTGGCTGTTAGAGTGGTGTTCTTATCATGATCCTCTGCACCCTTTGCAGCCAGTTGCTTCTACAGTTGTTTTCTTATCTTGACCCACAGCACCCATGGGATCCACTGAGTGTTAGAGTGGTGTTCTTATCTTGACCATCTGAACACATGGTGTCCAGTGGCTGTTAGTGTGGTGTTCTTATCTTGACACTCTGTTCCAATGGTGTCCAGTGGCTGTTAGAGTGATGTTCTTATCTTGACCCTCTGTACCTATGTTGTCCAGTGGCTGTTAGAACGGTTTTCTTATCTTTGACCCACCGTACCTATGGTGTCCAGTGGCTGTTAGGGTGGTGTTCTTATCTTTATCTTCTGCATGCTTCGCACCCAGTTGCTGTTATAGGTTTTTTCTTGTCTTGACCCTCAGCACCCATGACATCCACTGACCGATAGAGTCTTGTTCTTATATAGACCCTCTGCAGCCACGGCATCATGTGGCTGTTAGAGTGGTGTTCTTATCTTACTCTTTATTCCATTGGTATCCAGAAGCTATTAGAGTCGTGTTCTTATCTTGACCCTCTGCACCAATGACACCCAGTGACTGTTAGAGTGGTGTTCTTAGCTTTACCCTTTGTACCTATGGCATCCGGTGTATCCTAGCTTCCTAGCCCTACTCCTGTAGCATAATGATTTATGTGGAGCTGAGCACCACTTATCCTCCCCCCCGCCAGAATGAATGGGCTGTTTCTCAAGGCAATTACTGCTTGAAAAACTGCTTTCAGCAGGTCTTCAAACCTCAGGGTCACTGAGACTTGCTACCAGTGGAGCAGGGCAGGGAGCTGCTGTGCATAGCACAGAACCTCCTTTTTTACTGGCACCCATATTAGCACTGACTTCTCCCAACCCATTCCCAGTGCTGGCTCACTAACCTATGTGCCAGCACAGGGAAATATTTGCAAGCTATTTGTGTATATCAACAAGCAGTTTTCAATATCGAATGTTCGCCGCGTTACTTAAGGAACAGCACAAGGAGGCGCTCCATAGAGTTTAATGGGGGCAATTTGTAAAAGCTTGTTTTTATATTTTCCATTGACAATTTGTCAAAGAAAGGCAGTCATTTAACTAACAAGGACGTCTTAGGTAAGCAACTGCATTTCTTTGACAAAATCGTCACTGGAAAGTATAACATAAAAGATAATGCCTGAGTAACAGTGGTTAACTACGATGTAATCACCTCAAGCAGTTGCCAGGACAACCAATTAAACCTCAAGAGTGCTGATCAAGAGGTTTACAGTTGTCATGGCAACTACAGGATGCGATTACCTCCGTGGTTGACCACTGTTACTCAGGCATTGTTTTTTATAGTGTATGGAAAAACTAGCCACTGTGGGGAAAAAAATAAAGTTTTTTTCAGTATGCATTTGTTCTCCTGCTTGACTATGAATGCCTCTTGGTTTGAATATTGAGCAACTGAAGTGCTGAAAGTAGCCATTGGGATCTATACTGTAGTGGGTTTGTAACTCTCTGAATGGAATGTGTGTGTTCTGAATGAATGTCCAAGCAGTAGATCACCTTTTCTTTCCAATAATTTTGACAGGTGGTGACATTCTAGCCTGTAATCCCATCATTATGACATAGTTAAGCAAGGTTTACAGCATACTGATGTCATAATGATGGGATTATCAGGTTATAAACTGATTGAAAATTGGTTAATAAACACTATCCATACATGATAAGCATTTGTCAATGCCGAATGTTTGCTTGCAGGCATTAGCATTGGTAGTACAGGAGTTAGAGAGATGCATAGTAGGAATGGCAGTGAAGTATTGAACTGATGCCAACCCCACCCCCATCCTGCAGAGATTGACAGGCATTGGGGGGATGTCTTTGGGTTGTCGGCCATAATGCTCAGGCCATTTCACCTCACCCTACCCTGCAGACACCGGCAGGTGTCACCGTGTGCCTTGGAGTCTTTGGGTCTTATGCTCACCCCATTCCATAAGGAAATACACTGAGATGGGTGCAGTACAGGAGAATGGGGTGAACATTGGGGCCAAAGACCCCTAAGCACACCTCTATGCCTGTCACTGGCTGCAGGGTGGGGGTGGAATGGTGTGAGCATTACAGCCGACGATCCCAAGTCACATCCCCAACAGCAGTCAGTCTCTGCAGAGTAGGGCATTACAGCCGGAAACCTTAATGCCCCAGGTGTTTGTTGATATTTTCACTCCAAATTTTCAGCATGGGCTTTTTGTGACCCCACCTCATGAACAGTTGCACTATCATTTCATTATTCAATGCCAAAAGGTGATTTTACACAGCAACTATGCCATTTGGCACCACAGGTGCAAAAAAACATTTTGGGCAGGATGTGAAAACTTACAGCTGTTCATGAGGTGGTGTAAAAAAATAGCATTGCTAAAAACCCGGAGTGAAAATATATTGACAAAGTTATGAGTGTGCATAGAAACTGTGCAACGCAAGCCTGTAACGTAATAATTTTTTAAAATGTTTTAACCAAATTTTCAACATGGCTATTTTTGGACTTCTCCTCATGAACAGTGGCACTGTGATTTTGTTAATCTGTCCTGAAAAATCCTGAAACATCTGATTTCCAACAGCGACTGTGCTATTCTGTGCCACAGATGTGAAAACACATTTCAGCCAGGATGTGAAAAATGACTACTGTACTGTTCATAAGGAGGTGTGAAAAAATGACAATGTTAAAAATCTGGAGTGAAAATATAAAAAATTGTTATGAGCTTGCGTAGCAACTGCATAACGCACGCTCGTAATGCAATCATTTTTTTGAATTTTGTCACCAAGTTTCCAACATGGGCTTTTTGGGACCGCTCCTCATGAACAGCAACACTGACATTTTGTTAATCAGCCCCGAAAGGTGATTCCATGCAGTGACTTCAAAAATCACCTTTCAGGATTGAGAAATGAAATGACAGTGCCAGTGTTCACAAGGTGGGGTCCCAAGAACCTCATGTTGAAAATTTGAGGGCCAAAAGTCCTAAAAATGGCTATGATATCAACCTAAGTTGAAAACCCCCCATGGACTGCCATTATACAATGCTTACCTGATTCCTCAGTTCGCAGTTCAGCTTTGAAGCATGCAGACATGTCCTGGTCCACAGAAGAGCACTGCTCATGACCTCCGGAGGTAAGCATGGGGTGAGGGGGGTGCGAGAAGGTGGGTACACAGAGGGAGGGTCGGGATGAGGAAGGGGAATGGGCAAAATGACAAAGGACTGTTTTCTTTTTTGCAGGTTAAAAAAAAAGACTCCGGGGGACTGTTTTCTTTATTTACAGGTTCAAAAAAAATATTTTTGGCACAGTGGGGTGGGCTCCCAGTGTGCCACATGAGTTTGAGGGGGACATGATGCTAATGGGTATTGGGCACCCCTATTGGCAAAAAAAGTGAGATTGGGGGAGGGGAAACATGATGCCGATGGGGGATTTGGCACCCCCTTTGGCTAAGAAATTGAGCTTGGGGGGAATCCAACACTGGGAGTGGGCATCCCAGTGTCTGGAAAATAAATTATGAAAATTCGGCACATTGGGGTGGGCTCCCAGTGTACAATAATGTGGGGGTGAGGATACATGCCAACATGGGGATTGGACATCCTGAAGTCAGCTTTTCCATGGAATGAGTGGCAGGTGGAAAGTTACGCCAGCCGGCATATTTATTTATTGAAATGTTTCACTAGGAAAGGCACACTGAGCAAACAAGCAAACATAAAAACAACCTTTTAAAAATTGCCCCAATAAAATCCATGGAGTGCATCCCTGCGTTGTTTGTTTCTGCACATGCGCAGAAGCATTGGCACTACTGCGCATGTGTGGAATTGGCTGCATTCCACACATTTTTGTTCCGTGACCAAACAGCGATCAGCTGCTCTGTGGCTCATTCTTTTGAAGTTTTCACACACACTACTCATAGCAATAAGTTCACCGCATGCAGGCAAAGCAAACTTAAGAAGTGGTGGATAAAATAAATGTACTACAAAGCAACAACTTTGGAGCAGCAATTTGTGACTATGTGTGGGCAGCATTATTTGTATATGCTCACTGCAACTGTAATGCTATTGTAGCCATTTGGTTGTGTTTATTATAACAACTGTAATTGAGAGCCTTCTCTCACTTTACCTACAAGAGAAAGAGAAAGCAGTGGACATCAGCTCATATTGGCATGTTAACATTTAAAGTGTAGATACTTGACTGATAAGGGGTCACTATATTGACTGTGGTCATGCTAATCAGAAAGGGAAGGATTTATAAAGGGAAACAAAGGCCCATTTATGCTCCTGTTACCAGTAAAACAGATTTAGTGTTATAGCCCCTAGGAAGATTTGGGGAGATGCTTAAGAGGAGAAGAAGGATTTAGAAGCTTCCTCATTGGTGTCCTCTCAGAGAGAACTTTCTTCTGATCAGGGGGAATCCCTCCAAGAGACTTCAGTTTGTAAACGGATGAAATGGAAGACTAGATCGCAGGAAAAATAGTAGAGGCGATATAATTTTCAATGGAAGGTGTTACTGTATGTGACTTTTCTTCTTTTTATAGTCTATATGGGTTCTACTCTGGATATAACATCTGTCAATGTGAATAGTATTGAAGAGTGTTAAGAAATTATAGGGAACTTATGCTGTCTTACAGATCTTTAACAGTAAAATACTTCTGCTGCAGGATATCAGATTGAAGACCTCATGTGAGATATCGCAAGCAATGCAACAGTGGTATAAGGGTGTTTTCCTTCTGGTCATCTGGCTTGTGTCAATGTGATAAGGAAGCCATATTGTTGAATGATTCTGTTTTTGAGCGTGTAGATTGGTGGACATACATCCAGAGCATGCGTTACTAGTGTTGGATGTAATACACAACTTGGCACCTTTGTAGATCATTACAACTTATGCCCCCCCCAAACTAAAGCACTGTGGGTAGCATTATTTTAGGAGGTACAACCTTATTTGCATACTTCTACAATTGTTATATGAAGAGGAGATTTTAACTGTGGAATGACAACTACCTGTAGAGGTCTGCAGACCAATAAGATGTTCTGTGACTCCAGTACCCTCAAACTGGTAACCTCCACAGCAAGCCTGGTGGATGTATATAGACACCTGCATCATAATGGTGATAATATGCATTTTTGTGGCATGTATTGTACCAGGATTAGTTATTTCCTTGTGTCCAAATATATTGCTATCGACATTGGAAAGACACAAAGCGTTGAATTTTCTGACTATGTAGCTGCACATTGTAAAATTTCCTGTGACAGACTCATACACCTAATAAATGTATATGGAGACAGAACCCACAGCTACAGGCAAAATGGTTTTCTTTGTGGAAAGCTAGAGTTTCAGTAATTTGTTTCTGTGGAAATCTAACCACATGGTGGGAAGATACAAATACTGTAGCAAATTTGTGCTCTTTTTTTCAAAAATTATCAGGTAGCGCAGCTAATGCAGGTTATGTAAAATATTTGGATTTGCAAAGACAGTTTCAAAATTTGATTTCTAAAACAGAAAAAGAGAAAATAGATCGTAGTTCTCAAATCTCTGCCTTAAAAGCAGAAATTATGAAATATCAGTATAATGGGACACAAATGCTATGTCAGGAAATGCAATTTGGAACTGCAAATAAGAAGCAGAATTTTGCTCCGTTTGGAAATTCTCAGCACAAAGTGGTTAACAGAACTTTCCAAGCCTTCCAGAGTAGAACTGGCTTTTGTTACTGTATATCTCTTGCTGACTTGGTTCCAGAAATCATGGGTTTTGTATCAGAGAAGTTTGGCTCTTAGGCAAAGACACCTTTCATTTCAAATTTTCTCTCCACTGTAATTGTGTCTACACTGATGGAAACAAACAAAGCATTTTTCATTAGGCCTGTAGCACTGAAAGATGCTAATAAGAGTACTGACTCTTTGCAGAATAATACGGTCCTGGAACTAGCTGAATTTGTATCAGAATTTTATAAAATCATTTGTATTTAACTAGCATCTGTTCTGATTGATTTAACTTTATATTACTCTATATTACAGGGAAAAATATTTCCAGTTCTGTGGCTAAAGCCCTGTTGGTATACATTTAAAAGAAAGTGAATAGAACTGATGTTGGTAATTGGAAGCCCCTGAGTTTATTAAACTCTGATTTTAAGATATTGGCAAAAATATTAATGATCAGATTGTCGGGAGTCACAGAACACCCTATGAGCCCACATCAGGCATACTTAGTACCAACTAGATAGATACAGGATAATTTTCCAGTGTTAAGAGAATTGTTTGAGAGGTAGAACTCAAAGCATCTTAGTGGACATATCCTCAGTCTTGATCAGGAAAAAGTATTTGACAAGGTTGACCATGATTAATTGTTTCAGGTACTACATGCACATTGACTCCCAAAAGATTTTATGCAGTAGATCAAAATGTTATATAATAATGCAGTATTTGCTCCAAATGTTAATGAATACTTGGGTCCACACATCCCTGTTAAAAGGGTAGTATGTTAAGGATGTCTGCTAAGCCCACTTTTATATGTTTTCTGTTTAGACCCACTTGTGAGGCATATACAATTAGACCCAAAGATTGAGAGTACTGTATATCTTTGAACCCTGAGGCTCCCCCTCTCAAAGTTCTACCATATGCAGATGATGTTGTTCTGTGTCTTAAGAATGAAAGCTCAGGTGTAACAAGCTTTAGAGAATTTTGAGGTTGTCTCTGGATCACAGGTAAACTAACACAACAGTATCGTACTCCACTGGGTGATATGGGAGGGCCTAGTCCTAGGCAGATAGCCTCCATCCAAATATAGGACTCTGATGTAAAAATGTGGGGTATTGCTTTTAGGCCTGGGGCTTGACATCCAGGAATGGGGAGTCTGGTGTACATAAGGTAGGCAGAAAGATTAACCTATGGAAAAATAAACAGATTTAAAAATTAAAGAAGGCAACTTTAATGACAACTCTACTTCTACCCACTTTTGTATACATTAGTTATGTTTCCCACCCTCTGTACATATAAAGGTTAAATTATATAGTATATTTTTTCAGGCCTTGTTGGGGTAGTCACCTCAACCCTATAAAACAAATTCTAACCAGAGTCAATATGGCTGCAATATGCTATTATTGATGGTAGTGAAAAATGTGTAAGAAGGGTGATATCATAACAAACACATACTATATGTGTTTTTTGAGCAGCACAAGCATTTTGGGCATTAATTAAAAGCTTACATCCATAAGACTCTAGTGCCTTCATTTGGACTGTATCCCCTCTTCACAAACTAGTGGTATTATAAAGTGATGAGATTTTTATCATGTGATTGATTTGCATATTCCAACCTCTTTTTTCCTTTTTTTATATGATCATCCTCCCCCCCCCAGTGCAACACTTCAGATTGGCTTGGGACCCGAGGACACCTCAGGATGGAAGCATGGTAGAGCATCATGGGGCCAGCTTCTGCTTCCAGTTTTCCATTTTCTGTCTCCATCCCTGCACTAGGGCATCCAGGCTGGACATGCATACCTGGAGGCATGTGCATGCCCATGGAATCCACAGTTCCGTCCTTTCCCTGCCATTCTCAGACCTGCATTACCACCACAGCTCCACCTGGTGGCAGTCATTCAGTGGGAGAGGCAGTCCTCCCTTCCCGGGAAAGAGAGTAGTCTAGCGGACACTCATTTCTTTCCCTCCCTGGTCAAGCCATAGCACCCCAGGCTCATTCCTGAACCAGGGTCACTGGTGTGACAAGAGGTAAGGCAGCCAATGCATCAGCTCTGTACACCACTGGGCCAACTACTAATGTTATTTCTTTGCCAAACTGTAATTTAATTACATCAACTGTTACCAGCACATAAGCAATTGCAATGGACTAGATAGGTTAGGCAGTGAATACAATTAATCATGTTTTACTTTTCCTTTTTACATGTTCTCTCTGATCCCTACCACTACAGTTTGTATGGCTGTATAGTAATTTGAGTTGCATTATTCATAATCTCACAGCCTCCTCACAGTGGGAGGTCATGGAAGCCAGATGGGGACTGGTATGCTCATGTGTTTTAGAAAAAAAACTTCTCACTTGGTAGAATTATCATCCTGGAATTTAACCAATCCCAGTAACACTATACACTTTATATCTGTACTGATATTAGCCACCAAATAAGATATTTACAAAAGCAGCACAAGAAACAGCTCAATCACACATTTTCATTTCATGCCATGCATACACACTCGTCCCATGACAGAATGCTCCATAATGAACCTTTTCATGTTCTCTTAAAAATCCTGATAGTAAAAAAGCTGTTTACAGGGTACTTTCCCTAAATGCCAGATCACTGAATCAAGTTAAACTGGCTGAACTTGAAGCCAAATGTTTAAGGGATGATTATGGACTTATATCCATAACTGAAACATGGTGGGACTCCAATTCGGTATGGACTAAGTGTCTTCCTGGTTACAAGTTATACAACAGAGATCATTTAGGGCATATTGGGGGGAATATGTCTATATGTTAGAGAAGATGTAACCTCCTAACAGTTACCCCAGTCCTATGATTTAGAAACCATATGGGTAACCATTCAGATGAGAGATCAAACTCAATTAAGGGTTGGTACGTGTTATAGACCCCCTTCAGCAAATACGGAGTAGTCTTCCAAACTACTTGATGAAAAATCTAATATAAAGGCAATATTTTAGTTTTGGGAGATTTTAATATGCCTAGTATAAATTGGATTACATTGTCTGAAAAAAACACATGATGAAAAAGAATTGATCTCCCTAACTGTGGATCTAGGTCTGGAACAGCATGTTACTGAGCCAACTAGGGGTGAAAATTTATTGGATCTAGTATTATCTTATATAGGAAATAATATATCAGATATCTGTACTGGGGACCCTTTGGGTACTAGTGATCATTATTCTATTTCATTTATATTAATTACTTATTCACTACCGAATTCTGGGGATGTAAAATTAAAAAAATATGATAAAGCAAATTTCCATACTGTTAATGATCTATTAAGCAACCTATGTTGGGAAGAATTACTATCCCCTTTATCTGTTGAGGAAGCATGGGATTTCCCTGAAAACAACACTTTACGATCTATAAGAATTATATGTACCAAATACAAAAATATATAATTAATAAATGGAAGATTCCATTATGGCTAAATAAAACCATAAAACAATTAATTAATAAAAAACAAGGTTCTTTTCACTATTAAAAAGGAGTGAGGGCACCAATAAGGCTCATTTAGTACTTAGATATAAAGCAGTGTTAAAACAATTAAAACAAACTATACTACAGTCCAGAAAGAAACTAGAGTTTCGTTTGGCACACTGCAAAGATAATAATAAATCTTTCTACTCCTATCTTAATAGTAAAAAAGATAATAATAAATATATGGGTCCTATAAAAGTGAATAACTCTTTAAAAACTACAGATTAAGAAATTGCAGATGCCTTTAATGAGCAGTTCAGCTCTGTCTTTTCAATAAAAGATGATCCTATACTTAAACCATATCTAGCTAGTATCCCGATGGTTTACAGTGTATCTATTACTGACTCACTTAAAACTTTACAAACCTTAAGAAAAAGTTCAAGTCCAGAACCTGATAACATAAATCCTAGATTTTTACTAGACATCTGAGGCTATAGCAAAGCCCTTAACTATTATTTTTAATAAAGCCCTTCAAGAAGGATTTATTCCACAAGACTGGGCCATGGCCACAGTTGTACCTATATTTAAAAAAAGGTGATCGTTCTAATCCTGAAAACTACCAACCCATAAGCTTAACATCTGTAATTAGCAAACTAATGAAAAAAATTATAAAAAAATTCCTAGAACAAGAAATAATTAGTAAGAACTTAATTGATCATACACAACATGGTTTTAGGTCTGGGTACTCTTGCACCACTAATTTGATAGTTTTCTATAATTATGTGAGTGAGGGACTTGATAGGGGAGAGTCTATGGATGTTATACTTCTTGATTATTGTAGGGCTTTTGATAAAGGCCCCCATGGCAAACTTGTTGACAAACTATTGAAATGGGATATTTCCCAGATTTTGGTCAAATGGGTCTCCTGCTGGTTGGCTAATAGACAGCAACAAGTTAGGGTAAATGGTATTCTTTCTAACGTGGACTGTGTAACCAGTGGGGTCCCACAGGGTTCGGTCCTTTGACCTACTTTGTTTAACCTTTATATTAGTGATATGAAAGTTAGTACTGACAGACTTTTATTGAAATTTGCTGGTGTTACTAAGTCAGGGGGTGCTGTATCCACTGTTTCTAGTAGGACTAAGCTTATTAACAACTTAAAAGCCATAGAAGAATGGGCAATAAATAATGGGATGATGTTAAACCCTAATAAATGCACTGTGTTACACTATGGTTAAAACAACCCAAAACAGAGTTATTATTTATGTAACTCACCCCTTAAAGTTTCAACAATTGAGAGGGATTTAGGTGTTATTGTAAATGATAAACTTACCTCTGTAGATCAATGTACTAAGGTAGCTATAACATCAAATTCACTTTTGACCAGAATTAAAAGAGCATTTGTCTCTAGAACTCAGGAATGCATTATCCCCCTTTTTAGGACCTATGTTAGGCCCCATTCTGATTATGGGTCTCCATTTTGGAACCCATATCTCAAACAAGATATTGTTAAAATTGAGAAGATACAAAGGAGGGCAACTAAATTAGTACCCTGTCTTGCAAATTGTGAATATCAGACCCGATTACAAATAACTGGATTACATTCATTACAAACTAGAAGTACTAGAGGTGATCTGTTGTTGTTATTACATAAGATCTCAAATTCACAGGACCTAATGCGTCAATGTGGTTTGAAATTCTCCAATAGAAGGAGTTCCCCTAGACTTCATAACAGAGTGATGTAGCTAAAACAAGAACTAATAAAAGACAAAACTATTTTACAATAAGAACTCCGAGATTGTGGAATACTGTATCACAATATTTGGTAGACAGTAGCTCAATCCAATCCTTTAAAAAAGCTTTGGACCTGTGGTTAGAGTTAAATAGTATTGAAGTTTAATTTTCCACCGTAGTGGTGGGGGACAAACTTGATGGGCTTCGGCCTTCTTTTGTCTCTTATTTACCAAGTTATCAAGTTACCAAATGTTTTAAAAAATATTTTCTAAATCCATTTCCATGAACGTCACTAAGGGGCAATGTGACTGCACTAGCTACCTGAAACACATAAGAGTGCAAAAGTTCTCCTTTAGGAACTCACTAACAGGGTCCACAGAGCCCAATAAAAAAGTAGGGGGGGGTTAATGCAACAGGGACATGGAGTCAAATTAAGCAATAATGCATGACAGGGTGTGTGTCATGTTGGGTTAACATCATGCCTTGGGTGGTTGGGCATGTGGCTGCAGACCAAGTGCATCCAACGACCAAGAAGTGACATAATCCCAGCATGGCACACACCCTGGAGTGCATTGTTGCTATTATACAATGGCTCAAATACAAAAAAGGAAAAAATATTACACATTTTAAAGTACTTTTCAGTTGTTTTTTAATGTTTTTTCTAAGTGAAGGTATACTTATATAAAAAGAAATGCTTACTTCCTTCTTTTGACCAGTAGGTGGCTCTGTGTGAGCCTTGTATATGTGTGCTCTGACGTTGCACCCCACCTCCCATCATCTGTCCTGTTATGTGTGTGTATTTTTCTTTGGTATTTTTCTCCAGCTTTCTACAAGGAGACTGAAGTTGGAGAATTTGGTTACGTTTTCTTCAGAGATCTTACACTTTAGAAGACAATCTGTGTGCTCCCACAACCATGAAACAGCTGACCAATCTGTTAGTACAGCACAGTGTGCGGAATACATGTTGCTGTTTAATCATCATGGATGCTTTTTCTGGTTTCACTTTATTATGAAAGGTCTCCCGGTACAGTTGGTCTTATTTAATATTTGTATCAGGGAACGCAAACTGAAATGCGAGGCTGCCGTTCTGCTGATAGCGTGCTGCACGTTTGTTTCTTTTTAAAAGCACACACCACGGCCTTGCCTTCCAGAAAGCTACTGAAGTTATGGCTTCCTTTTGATTTGCCAGTTTCCCTTTAAACTGTATCTTGAAAGGTCTCCTGGTACAGCTGGTCTTATTTAGTGTGTGTACTGGGAGACCACAAATTAAAATGTGAAACTAGGAAACAGCTGAGGGTGCACTTCACTTAAGGCACTCAGTGAAGTGAGAGTGCATGCAGTGGCCATTTTGAAAAGAATGTTGACAGAAATATAAAAAAGGTTTTTGTAAACAGAGTTGGTGTTTTGGTAAATGATTACACAAATTAGTGTTTGTGTTGGGAGGTACAAAGGCTCTTCTGGCTATAATGCTGCAAATGCAGAGAGGGACAGTAAAGGCACTCAGAAAGTTCAGGGTCAGCTGACCTACTGGGGACACAGTTCGAGAAGTGATTTTTTTTGTTTGGATGTGGTTCTGTATGGACCAGACCTTTCTACAGTGATGTTATACTGAGACAAAATCACTGGTGAAGGTGGGCGCTAATCAATCAGAGCCCAGGATTATTTCCTTGCCATTATATAATTATTAATATTTTGGGTACTGCAGTTTTGTAAAAATACTAACAAGTGTGGACAGTGACCCTTGTTTGTGCAATTCTTAAAGGAAAACTTTTGTGCACTTTATTCGTTAGTGGTTGCGAATGCTGTCACCTTGCCCCTTAGTGTTCACTTAAATGGATTTAGAAAACAGTTTTTAAACAATTATAGAACATTTTGTTGTAGTAGTAGTAATACTAGTAGATTTATTTATTTAATGCACCATTCCCTGAAGGCCCAGGGCACACTTACAAGGTATTATATCAAAACTGTACAGCTACACCTCATTTAAATGAACAACCAAACAAATACAACATATTTATTTATTAAGTTTTTGTTGAACGGGTAAGTGCACTAGACAAATTCTGCCTATTTTCAGGCTAGGCCTCGGTGGAGGTGAATACAGATGAATGTCAACTGACCTTGAACCAGATTAAGCTGTTGATAGTATTTTTAGTGAATGGGAGGAAATTTGGCCAGGGCACTTGGGAAATTCCTCTACTCTTCTCTAGAAATGCCATGGGATCTTTAACATCCATCTGAACTACCACTAGAACAGGCAGATGGGACCTCGGTTTAAACAGTGATAGTTAAACTTTTTTTAAATAATTTACAGGCGGCTGAGGTGTTGAAAAAGGAGCTTGTAAACTCTGCTTATCTTGGAAGTAACTTCACAAGGGTTTGAATACTGCATTTTGGTTGTCCCTTGGGGGTAGGTGGAATGACTACTAGGAATTTGTGACAGAAACTATTTTTAAATAATTTACTGGTGCGTAGGATTTTGTGATAGTTAAACTATTTTTAAATAAGTTACTGGAGGTTAGTTGAATTACTATAAAGGGCAGTACTCACCAGGGTGGTGGAGCAGTGGTGTATCTGATTGTTTCTAATAGTCACCTGTGGTTGTGGACTACCCACTCCCCCTTCCCCACACCCCACACCCCCAGGTGTGGCATTTCCTTTATAGCCAAAGTTCTGACATCACTTCCTCGACAGGTCTTGGGGCAGAACATATTCTTAATAACCCATCACAATGCATAAAGGGTAAGTACACACCACTAAAAAAATATATATATATATATATATATTACATATTGTTTATTATAAGGGAGAGGGACATGTGGGGAGTGGTGCAATGCACTGGCTGTGGAGCAGCAGTTTTCCGGGAGACATTCTGGAAACTGCATTGCTGTCCTATTTGCAGGCAACTGTCAGCTCTAAGGGAGGAGGTTGCCCAACTCCAGGCTGAACTGGCAAGGACTAAGGAGGCCTCCCCCACCCAAAGAGCACCACTGCCACAACCACTGCCTCAGAGGTTGCCAAGTATGAAGAGCAGTTGGACCACAGTGGGTTCTGGGAGGGTACAGGTGGTGGAACAGAGGCGAAGCCCCCTAGTTGTACCTCTACACAAATCATACGCCAGTCTGGCAGATCAAGGTTCCTCTATGATGGCACCCTCAGTGGAGACCAAGAAGAATGTTGAGGACATCCACAAGGGAGACCCGCAAAAGGGTGGCAAGGGACACCATAGGGGAAGGAAACAGCTTCTGATAGGGGACTCAATTGTTAGGGTGTAGAACTGGAGAAGGGAGAGGAGAGGGAAGTAAGGTGCCTGCCTGGTGCCATGGCTTGGAGGGACAAGAAGCAAATCCTCATGATTGCAGAAGCAGCAACACAGGAGAGGGAACTAGATATCATTGTCCACCTTGGGACAAATGACCTAGCTAGGCATGGAATCAGTGCAGTGCAGGATGAATTTGTGGAGTCGGGGAGGGGCCTCAGACAGGTAGCAAGCATGGTTACCTTCTCAGAGGTGCTGCCAGTCCATGGCAGGGGTGAGGCTAGGGTACTGCACACCATGCAGTTTAATGAATGGTTGCAAAACTGGTGCAGAGCACAGGGCTTTGGCTTCATTAGGGACTGGGGGTACACCAGGAGAGATGAAGGTCTATACTGGCATGATGGTCTACATCTGTCCATGAAGGGAACCAAGCTCCTAAGTGACAGGTTTAAATGCTTCCTTGGCAAGCTTTTAAACTAGCCAAGGGGGGAGGTGCTAATAAGAGGTAGGAAATTTCAAGCCTCCCCCCACAAAACATGGCAGGTAGTAAGGTAAACACTGAGGTACAGAGCTCAACAGAGGGCAGGACAGGGGTAAATGAAAAAGTAAACAAGGGCAATTAGAGCAGGGATGGGGGGAAAAAAGATAAAGCCAACATTAAATGGAGGGCAATGAGTACCAATGCCCATAGTCTGGGAAACAAGCTTCTTGAGCTAGTAGCCCTGATGGAAGATGAAAAATTGGATATTGTGGCAGTCACAGAAACATGGTACATGGAGAACCATGACTGGGATGTCAACATACCAGGGTACACAGTCTACAGAAGGGACAGGAAGGGTAAAAGAGGAGATGGGGTAGCTCTATACATGAGGGAAGGGATCAAAGCTACAGAACTAAAAAGTAAAGGGGGAGGACAAGAGGCACTCTGGGTCACCTTGGAGACAGGGAATGGCATCACAATCTGCACAGGGGTTGTATACAGACCTCCATCTCAAGGGGAGGAAATGGACAAGAAAATGATGGAGGACATTCTCAAAATGGTTAAAAAAGGGGAGATACTGTTGATGGGGGACCTGAATATGCCAGATGTTAACTGGATGACATGTACTGCAGCCACATCCAAAAGCAGGGTCATCCTCGATGCCCTGCAGGGGGCAGGCCTTAGACAGCTAGTGTTGGAACCCACTCGGGAGGGAGCAATACTAGAGCTGGTACTCTCAAATGGAGAGAGGATCACAAATTTAGAAGTCAGTAGACATCTGGGAACAAGTGACCACTGCACAGTGTGCTTCACAATAAGCACAACCATGGAGACAAGCCATGCAAAAACAAGGATACTGGACTTTAGACGGGCCGACTTTGGCAAAATGGGTGAATACCTGAGAAATGCATTAGCAAATGGCCAAAAAAGAGGGGTGGAAGAACAATGGAGAAAAATCAGAACTGCTATCATAGAGGCAACAAGCCTTAGTGTGAAACAAATAAAGAAAACAAAGCGGAGTAAAAAACCACTATGGTTCTCAAAAGAGGTGTCAGGGAAGGTTAAGGAGAAAAAGGCTGCATTCAAAAAGTATAAAGCATCACAGAAGGAGCACGACAGGGAACTGTATCAATTAAAGCAGAAAGAAGTGGGGAAGGCAGTCAGAATAGCAAAGGCCCAAACCAATGAAGAAATAGCCAACTCAGTTAAGAAGAGGGATAAAACCTTTTATAGGTACATTAGGGAGCATAGAAAGGTTAAGGGAGGAATAGTGAAGATTAATAAAGGAGAGAGGAGGTGAGCAGGGGGAGACAGTGAAAAGGCAGAGATACTGAATGAATACTATTGCTCAGTATTCACAAAAGAAGATGAGGAGGAGTTACGTAAACCAGACAATAGAAGCACTCTGGGTAGTGGGGTTGACACCACTCCATTTACAGAAGAAAGAGTCCTGAAAGAACTCCTAAAACTCAAGGTAGGCAAAGCAATGGGGCCTGACGGGATTCACCCCAGAATCCTAAAAGAACTAAGGGAGGACCTAGTGACACCACTGACCACACTTTTTAACAAATCTGGGAGGATGGGGTGGTACCTGAGGACTGGAGGATGGTAGATGTGATTTCCCTTCACAAAAGTGGGAGCAAGGCAGAAGCAGGACACTACAGACCTATAAGTTTGACCTCAGTGGTAGGGAAAATGATGGAATCACTTCTGAAAGAAAGAATTGTTGGGTACCTAGAGGCCAGCGGGGCACAGGACCCAAAGCAGCATGGATTTACAGCAGGAAGGTCATGTCAGATGAATCTAATTGATTTCGTTGACTGGATGACCAAAGTAGTAGACCAGGGATGGGCTGTGGATATGGCCTACCTAGACTTTAGCAAGGCATTTAGCACTGTCCTGCACAAAAGACTAATAATCAAGTTAGCTAGCCTGGGATTGGGTTCCAGGGTGGTAGCCTGGGTAGCAAACTGGCTGCACAACAGGACACAGAAGGTAATAGTGAATGGAACACATTCCAAAGAAAGGGGAGTTACTAGTGGAGTACCTCAAGGCTTAGTACTGGGTCCAGTCCTCTTTGACATCTTTATAGGTGACATTGCAGAGGGTCTGGAGGGAAAGGTATGCCTCTTTGCAGATGACACAAAGATCTGGAACAGAGTTGATATGCAAGGGAGGGTAGAAAGGATGAGAAGGGACTTGGCAAGGTTGGAGGAATGGTCAGACATATGGCAACTTAGATTCAATGCAAAGAAATGCAAAGTAATACATCTGGGAAACAAAAACCCAGGAGAAGAGTACACAATAGCAGGGGAGGTACTAACAACAACAAAAATGGAAAGGGACTTGGGCATAGTCATGTCAGATGACATAAATGTGGGTAAGCAATGTGAGAAGTCAGTAAGGAGAGCCAGGGGGATACTGGGATGCATAGGAAGGGGCATCACAAGTAGAAAAAGGGAAGTGGTTATCCCTCTGTACAGACAGTTGGTGAGACCCCATCTGGAATACTGTGTGCAGTTTTGGAGACCCCATCTACGCAAGGACATAGACAGGATGGAAGCAGTCCAGAGGAGGGCAACTAAAATGGTGCAGGGTCTGCATCAGAAACCATATGAAGAGAGACTGAGAGAGCTTAATATGTACCCTTGATGAAAGGAGGGACGGGGACATGATAGAAACTTTAAGTACCTCTAGGGAATCAACAAAGTCCAAGAGGGTAGCATCTTTCAGAAAAAGAGATGTGTAAGAACAAGGGACACAATTTAAAGATAGAGGGGACTGCTCAGGGTAATGTGAGGGACATTTTTTCATGGAGAGAGTGGTAGATGCATGGAACTGCCTTCCTGGGGAGGTTGTTGGGTCTAAAACTGTGGGGAATTCAAACATGCATAGGACAGACATAAGGCAATTGTAGTGGGGGGTTGCAGGAAGTAGTCTGTTGGTTAACTAGAATCTGCAGCTTATCCAATAGGAAGGGAAATGGACAGACTGTGTGGGCCAAGTGGTCCTTTTCTGCCGTCAAAGTCTATGTTTCTATGTTAACGTCTCATCTGAAAGATGGCACCGCAGGAGTGCAGCACTCCCCTCATGCTGCACTACAGTGACAGTACTGGGATTTAACCCAAGTGCTCATTGTGGGGATAGAACCCACAGCCTTCTGATCTCCCAGCCTCAGAGGTGAGTGTGCTACCTGCTGAGCGACTGACATTATACACATAAATACATTAAAATCAGCACTTAAAATGACAATATTCAGCTGTGCTTAACCGGTTATACACTAAATGCTTGAGTAAACAGAAAAAAACCTTTAAAATGCTTTTTAAAAACTGACAATGAGTGAGCCTTCTGGAGGTACCCTGGCAGCAAATTCCAAAGGATCAGGGCACCCACTTCAATTGCCCAATCCTGGGAAGATCTAAGTTTTGCTATGGGCACCTCTAGGAAGCCCTCCTCTGCTGATCAGTGAGAACATCCTGGGGTGTAGGGATACAGAAATTCACTGAAGTATCTTGGACCCAGCCCATGTAGGGCCTTATGGGTCAATAGATCAATCCTGAAAGAGATGTGCCAGCACACTGGCAGCAAGTGCAGATCACTCAACATCAGTGTAATATGACAGGACCTGGAGAGTCCTGTCAAAAGCCAGGCCATAGCATTCTGCAACAGCTGCAGGTGCCGTATCGCACCTCCACTGACCCTGAGGTAGACAGCATTGAAGTAGTCGAGCCTTGAGGTGACAAACGCATGTCATGGGGCAAGTGTAAATGCATAGCACAGAATGGAAATGTGCAATATACTGTAGTTGTTTCTTGCACTACTTTTGTAAATATAGTTTTGTGGTTAATATCAATACAGGTATAAACTATATTGTATAATTGTGGTTACTTAAATTGCAGGATTGCAATTCTGTCAAGTGAATTTTTTTTCTAAAACACATGAGCATATCAGTCCCCCTCTGACCTCCATGACCTTCCAGTGTGAGGAGACTGCGAGGTTGTGAATTATGCGGCTCAAATTAAACACAGCACTATAAGCTGTAGTGGTAGAGATCAGAGAGAGTGATAAATGTAAAAAGAAAAGGTAAAATGTGATTAATTATACTCATTGCCCAGCTTATCTAGTCCATTGCAATATCTTATGTGCTTTTGTATGTTAATGAAATTAAATTACAGTTTGGTAAAAAAATAAGATTAGTGACATGAGTGGGGAATCCAATCCCTGAATAAATATATAGACTAAGCATATGATGCAAGAGCAAAAAATATATATAGAAAAGGGAAAAAGAGGTTGGAATGTGTACATCAATCACATGATAGAATTCAAATTTTTTTATAATGCCACTAGGAGAACATGCAGACAGAACTGGAATGTAAAGGAATGCTGGACTATGTCAGTCCATGGTAGCAAAGCCAGGCTAAACACATTGATGTGTGTGTATATGTGTGTGTGTGTGTGTGTGTGTGTGTGTGTGTGTGTGTGTGTGAAATTTAAAACCTAGGAGAAAATAACATGGCAGTGATTGATTGAGCACAGCACTGTTAAAGACAACTGACACCATCTGGCCAAAAGAGTAACACTGCAGAATTAGAATAACCATACCCCCAGTAAATCTCATACCAAAAACTAGATTTCTATGTTACTTCATTTCAAAGTTATGAGCTATTTTGTAACCCTGATTTCACTACCTGTTCAAAACAGCCTATATCAGTGAAGAGCTATTGATGATGTCATCTCAAGTCCTCACAGTCTAGTATTCCCTGTCAGCAAGCTTATAGGACCTGTTTCTCCAAAGTTGTAAAGATCATGTGCAATGGTTTTCACAAGTAAAACAGGCAACACCAGTCAGTAAACATTGCTTTAAAACTCTGTGTGTGTCAGGTTTTGTAACAAAGCTTATGTGCCTTTTTGTTAGGGTCCTCTTTTCCAGGGTTGCTGCATGCTGGGTTATAGCACACTGTTGTGAAGTTTGCACACTGAATAAGTTGCTGATGTGGTGAAAGGCTGACATCATTCACACATATGATTCAATTGAAACAGTTTCTAAGAAAGACACTTGAAAACAATTATTCCATCTCCTTGTCAATGGGGGTGGGAGAGGTAATGCTGTTTTGAAAACTTACTAAGAGTTTCTAATTTAACCAGTACAATGTGTTCTCCTTGTTAGGCTGGTTTGGCATACATTCAGAATTATCTATGTTCTACACTAAATTAAAACGATGATTTCACCAGAGTCAGCACTTCCACCCCAGTAGGAATTAACACATATAATGCCCCTATTAAAACATATTGTAAAGCAGACACTGACAAACAACAGTGAAGTTACCAACATTACAGTACTAGCAGTACAGTAACCCCTTGCTGTAATGAACTAAAAGAGAGCCATAATCTGTATTCATTAAAGCTTCCTATTTGTTACAATGAGGAATGCTACTATGCGCTACTGTCAGCTGGTGCATATGTCAACCACACACATCAAACACTTCCCGTATGCCTTATACACTGCACTGTCAGCAAAATCAAGCTAAAATCAAAAAATACCCACATATTAACTGCTAGCTGAGACTCCAAGCTAAAGACAGCACCTGTAACAGGAATGGTGGCTCAGAGCATCCACGCCATTTACAAACACCCCTCCTAAGTCACAGACTCATCGCTACAGATATCCGTACACAGACTAGTACGCTGGGCAATAGTAAAAGCAAAAAAGAAACAGACTGACAAAAAGAAAAACCCGACAACAACAACAGAACACCTCTCTCCAAATTCCAGATATTTTTTGATGCTCTTCCTGCTTTCATAATCACCCCATCTGACTCACAGATCACAGCTCCAGCTCCTCCACATGTGACTTCCTCAGTATGATTCAGAACCTACTGTGTGTAAAATAAATTCAGTACTGGATAACATAAATTTACTAAGTAAAGATGAGATTTCGGTGAGGGTGAAGGGGGAGCATGTTTATAAAGCACGAGGAATCTCTGAGCCACCATCCATGTTACAGATGCTGGCTCTGTACTCTGTACTCTGAACTCTGAATCTCAGCTAGCAGTTAAGATGTGGATATTTGTTTACTTTAGTTTTTTGGTTTTCTGACAGCACAGTGTATAAGGCATATGGACAGTGTTTGATGTGTGCAGATGACATGGGCGCCGGCCAATTGCCAGCATGGATAGGAATTCTGAAAACAGAAATACTGAAACATTGGGAGCCACAGGAGGCATTCATTATAGCCGAGTTCTCACTATAGCAGGGTTTTCTATAGCAAGAGGCTACTGTACAACTTCCTAACAGGCACATTAGAGTAGCACTCCAAATGGCTTCAGCAGCCCAGAGGCATGCTGACTCAGCATCCAGAAACCCTTGAGAAATTGATCACACCAAGAGGCATTATAAAATACAATTTTGTCAACCTTGTTACAAAACCTGAAACACATATAATTTTTATTGCAATGTTTTTTGAATGGTGCTGCCTGTTTTACATTAGACAACTATTGCACATGATCTTCAATTCAATTCAGTTTATTGATTGACAAGACAGAATTGTCATTACAAAATACTGCTCAATACATTTTAGCATACATACTGTAAATATACATATAACATTCTACATTGTTAAAATACATAGAGGTACAATTACCAATAAATATACAGGGAAATTGAGTAGTACACTTAAATTGATATTTCTACTTGTAAACTCATTCAGATGTTTATAATTAAATTATTGCACATGTCTCTACAGCTAAGATTTAGTAACAAATATAAGCGTCACCCTTATAGTAACGTATTCCTTATGTATAATATGCAGTTTCTTATGTACTATCTTTTCACAGAACAATGTAACACTTTCTAATATCTCAGTATTTTTGGATTTCAATAATACATTCACTTGATATTGAAGTTCCATGCCTAATGCTCATAATACACTACCCACATATAGATTTCTTTCTTGAATATAAAGAGGACATACAATTAATAGATGTAATAGGTTGTCTTCCCCAAGTTGGCACTTGAAAATTTGTGTACTATTTCTTTTTATCATAGAACCCTCTCACATGATCTTTAAAACATTGGAGAAACAGGTCCTACACGCTTGCTGACAGGGAATACTAGACTGTGAAGTAGTCCTGAAATGAAATCATCATCAGCTCTTCACTGACACAGGCTGTTTTGAACAGGTAGTGCAACCATGGTTACAAAATAGCTCATAACTTTAAAATGAAGTAACAGAGAAATCTAGTTTTTGGTATGAGATTTACTGGAGATTTGCTTATTTGGATTCTGTAATGCTGCACTTTTTGCGTCAGAGGCTCTTTAACCCTTACTGCCTACAGACAGAACTGGGATATTATGTAAAGGAATTCTGGATTAATGACTGTTATGTGACTCTGGCAAAGTAGAAGAGATTTTGCAACTACAAAGGAAAAGCACTTCGTTTTTTTTTTCCTTCAGAAGGGACTTTGTTTTCTGGCAAAGTTATCTTGTTTAGGAGACGGTGCTGCAAATCCAACATGTTCTTCAGTGAGAAAGAATGCTTTGAAGTAATGCTGAGTCACTTTTTCAAGCAAGATGTCTGAAGGGCTCTGCCCACTGCAGTCATAATTAGACGTTACATATAAAACAGTATAGAAAGGTGGCCTGAGTATGGTTAACCCACTAGTTTTTTTTTTATTTGTGTGTATTCATATGGAATACCATTAGTATGGCTTTAAAGTAGAGGCTTGGATAGTGGTTTCCTGTGGGCAAAGAATGGTTACTGCCATATCTACCATCCTTGTAAATGGGTAAGCTTTGGACATACCTGATTAGGGAGCATGCACCTTATTACATGAAGCTGACTTTTTTTAAAAATCAAAAAAATGGAAGCTGACCTACAATCAAATCATAAATCTAAAAATGCAGTGCACTCAGAAACCAAATTAGTGTTTAGAATAATATAATCAAGACAAAATAAATCATGATAGAAGGAGCCAATTATGTGAAGTCTAGATAAGAGTCATCGCTGAGACCCCAGTGCTTTGACTCCAACATCAGTCTTTATCAAGGCTAAAGTAGTCCCATTTATAGTGCTCACAACAGATGTAAATCATTAAGTGAGACATCATAATGAAATGAAAAAATCATGTAAAAGATACAACAGTGTTCTAAGGCCACAACAAACACCAATGGATATTAATCAACACAATTGCATATAATTACTAAGACAACTTGAACATCAATTGGAAAAAAATACCAAAACCAACAATCATTATCATCCCCAGGATGTGCTGACAACAGGAAAGATACAAGGGGCTGGTTTTACAAAGGAAGCCAAAATTCCCGCAGTTGCAGTAAAAATGCCTGCAGCACTGCGGCAATGCAGTTGCATGATACACACAAAGAAAACTGGTGCAGCTACGGATTTCTGCAAAAAATGCCACAGGTGCAGTAAGTTAGCAGCTTTGGAAATTGCGCAAGTGTGCAAAGATATAGCATGCACCAAGCAGGAAAGGGATCTTGGGGTTGTCATCTCTGATGACCTCAAGGTAGGGAAACAGTGTGACAAGACATCAGGTAAAGCAAATAGGATGCTGGGATGTATAGGCAGGGGCATCACCAGCAGGAAAAGGGAGGTCATAATTCCACTATACAAGACACTAGTGAGGCCCCACCTGGAGTACAGTGTACAGTTCTGGAGACCATACCTACGTAGAGGACATAGACAGGGTAGAAGGTTCAGAGGAGGGCAACAAAGATTGTGCATGGGTTGCATCACAAGTCCTATGAAGACAGGTTGAAGGAACTGAACATGTACTCCTGGAGGAGAGGAGGGAGAGGGATATGATAGAGACATACAAGTATCTTACAGGTAGGAACAGGGTGCAGGAAAACACTATTTTTAAGCGAAAAAGATGTTTCAGGACTAGAGGGCATGGGATGAAGTTGGAGGGAGGACGATTCAGAGGAAACATGAGAAAGAATTTCTTCACAGAACGGGTGGTGGACAAGTGGAACACCCTGCCAGAGGAAGTGGTGGGAGCTGAAACAATCACGGGGATTTAAGAATGCATGGGATAGACATAAAGGAATTCTAGAGGTCAGGGGTAAAGGGAAATAGACTTCTAGGAAAACAAACTGAACTTACAAGCTCAAATGGGCAGACTAGGTGGGCCATAGGCCCTTATCTGCTGACATTGTCTATGTATCTATGTAAGTGCTGCACAGCAACAACTGCGGATTCGCAGCTGTGGGAATGGCTGAGGAGCAACAACAATAGTGACCTCAATTAGCTGGAGCAACAGTCTAACACAGGGGGCTGGATTCACAAAGCTTTCTGAAGGTACAAAACCTTTCCTAAGTCACCAAAACTGCCATAGCTATGGGAAAAGGGAGATTGCTCTGAGTGCTATTCACAAAAACCTCCATAGCTGTGGAAAAAAAAAACACTATGGACTGTGGAAAAAAGTGCAGCTGTGGAAGTCCCTGAGGAGAAAAGGTGATAGATAAGTATGGCACAGCTCCTCATAGGCTATTCTCAGCCAGTTATTTTTCTGCAGTTGTGGAAAAAATCTTACACACATTGGAGTGAGGTGTAACTCTCCCACAGCAAACTGCAGTAGTGCCCCAACAATTGAAATCAATTATGGTGGAGGTGAGGGGCAGGTAATAGCATCCCAGTGGGTATAGCAGTGGCTGCTGTTACAGCAACAATAGCATGCATTGCCATGATATGGTAACAGGCAACAACCACCAGATCCAGTGCAGCCCATGACGGAGCCCCACAGAAAGGGGAGCCTGACCAGCCTGCAGCAAGTGCTACCCCGGCAGACAACAGGAACACCCCAGAGAAGGATGACCAGCAGTGACAGTCAGCCACTGTGGTGCCATGGTAGTGCTGGTACCTGTGGTGCTGCAGTGGTCCCAGTTGGGGAACTGGTTGCTGGTCTCTGTGTGTGTGCTTACAGCAACATGCTGGTGGGGGCCTCCATTGTTAGGAAGGTAGAACTGGGCAAGGAAGGGGAGAGAGAGGTATGGTGCCTGCCTGGCGCCATGGCTTGGAGGGACAGGGAGCGAATCCTCAGGATTGCTGGAGTAGCTGCACAGGGGAGGGAGCTGGATGTCATTGTCCACCTAGGGACAAATGACCTGGCTAAGAAAGGGATTAGAGAAGTGCAGGAAGAGTTTGTGGAATTGGGGAGGGCCTTAGTCACGTAGCACGCACGGTAACCTTCTCGGAGGTGCTACCCATCTATGGCATAGGAGAGGCTAGGGTGTTCTGTACCATGGGATTCAATCAGTGGTTGAAAAACTGGTGTGGAGCTCAGGGATTTGGCTTCATTGGGGACTGGGGGTCCACCTGGAGTGATGCAAGCCTATACTGGCATGATGGGCTGCATCTGTCCGGGAGGGAACCAGGATCCTAGATGATAGGTTTAAATGCTTCATTGGCAAGCTTTTAAACTAGCCAGGGAGGCACTGGAAAGGAGCAGGAAAATCCTAGCCCCAAAAATCACAGTAGTAAGTGTGGCAAACACCAACATGGAGGTGTCGATAGGGAGAAGGGCAGGGGTAAATGGAGAAAGTGACAAAGGCAAGAAGGACAGGGATGGGGCAAAAGGGGATAAGACCATCAGGAAATGGAGGGTAATGAGTACCAATGCCCGTAGTCTGGGCAACAAGCTCCCTGAACTGGTGGCCTTAATGGAAGAGGGATGCCTGGATATCGTAGCAGTCACAGAAACATGGTACACAGAGAACCATGACTGGGATGTTAACATACCAGGGTACATAACTTACAGGAGAGACAGGCAGGGGAGAAGAGGGGAGGAGTAGCTCTCTATGTAAAGGAAGGGATAAAAGCAACTGAACAAAAGAGTAAACAGGGAGGAGAGGAGGCACTGTGGGTCACCTTGGAGACTGGAAAGGGCACCACAATCCGCACAGGGGTTGTGTACAGACCCCCATGTCAGGGGGAAGGAATGGACAAGGATATGATGGAAGGCATTCATAGAATGGAAGAGAAAGGGGAGATACTGTTGATGGGAGACCTGAATATGCTGGATGTTAACTGGAGCACATTTGCTGCAGCCACATCCAAGAGCAGGGCCATTCTTGATGCCCTACAGGTGGCAGGCATTAGACAGCTAGTTTTGGAACCCACTCGTGAGGGAGCAATCTTAGACCTCGTACTCTCAAACGGGGGCAGGGAGAGAATCTCAGATCTAGAAGTGGGTTGCCATCTGGGGACAAGTGACCATCAGACAGTGTGGTTCACGTTAAACTCAGCTACAGAGTCAAGCCATACAAAAGTGAGGGTACTGGACTTTAGGAGGCTGACTTTGGCAAGATGGGAGAGTGCCTCAGAAAAGCACTAGCAAACAGGCTAGAGGGAGGTGTGGAGCAACAATGGGGAATTATCAAACTGCCATCACAGAGGCAACAAGCCTTTGTGTGAAGCAAATAAACAAATCAAAACGAAAGAAAAGCCACTATGGTTCTCAAGAGAGGTGGTTGTGAAAGTCAGGAAGAAAAAGATAGCATTCGGAAGTATAAGGAAACACAGAAGGAGCAGGACAGAGAGCTGTACCAGTTAAGGCAGAAAGAAGCAGGAGGAAGTCAGAATAGCAAAGGTCCAAACTGAGGAAAAGATAGCCAACTCCAGTTAAGAAGGGATAAAACCTTTATAGGTACATCAGCTGTAGAAAGACAAAGGGAGGGATAGTGAGGCTGAATAGAATGAACGGTGGGTGGGCAGAGGGGGACAGTGAAAAAGCAGGAATACTGAATGAATATTTCAGCTCAGTATTCACAAAAGAGGAGGGGGAAGTGCCTAATCCAATTAACAGAAGCACTCTTGATAGGGGGTCGATCCCAGTCCTTTCACAGAAGAAAGGGTTCTGCAAGAACTCCTAAAACTGAAGGTGGACAAAGCAATGGGTCCTGATGGAATTCACCCCAGAATTCCTAAAAAGAATTAAGGAAGGAACTAGTGAAACCACTGGCTACTCTTTTTAATAAATCATGGGAGGATGGTGTGGTACCGAGGACTGGAGGAAGGCGGATGTGATTCCCCTTCACAAAAGTGGGACCAAGACAGAGGCAGGAAACTACAGACCTGTCAGTCTGACCTCTGTGGTAGGGAAAGTGATGGAGTCACTTCTGAAGGAAAGAATAGTTGAGTACCTAGAGGTCAGTGGAGCACAGGATCCAAGGCAGCATGGGTTCACAGCTGGAAGGTCATGTCAGACGAATCTAATAGATTTCTTTGACTGGGTGACCAAAGTAGTAGACCAGGGAGGGGCTGTGGACATGGTCTACCTAGACTTTAGCAAGGCATTTGACACAGTCCCACACAAAGATTATTATCAAATGAACCACCCTGGAGTGGGTCCCAGGGTGGTAGCCTGGGTAAAACATTGGCTGGACAACAGGACACAGAAGGTAATTGTAAATGGAGTCCACTCTGAAGAAAGGGCAGTTACTAGTGGGGTGCAGGGAGTTCAGTATTGGGTCCAGTCCTTTTTAATGTCTTCATCAGTGACATTGCAGAGGGACTGGAAGGAAAAGTATGCCTTTTGCAGATGACACAAAGATCTGCAACAGGGTTGATACACAAGAGGCGTGGAAAGGATGAAAAGGGACTTGGCAAGGTTGGAGAAATGGTCAGGCATATGGCAGCTAGGATTCAATGCAAAAAGTGCAAAATAATGCACCTGGAAAACAAGAACCCAGGGGAAGAATACACAATGGGTGGGGAGGTAGTAACAACAACAAAACAGTAAAGGGACCTGGGGTAATCATAGCAGATGACCTTAAGGTTAGCAAGCAATGTGAGAAGGCAGTAGGGAGGGCTGGGGTATACTGGGATGTATAGGGAGGCATCAGCAGCAGAAAACAGGAAGTTGTTATCCTCTGTACAGACAGTTGGTGAGACCCCATCTGAATACTGTGTCCAGTTCTGGAGACCCCACCGCAAGGACATAGACAGGATAGAGGCAGTCCAGAGGAGGGCAACTAAAATGGTGCAGGGTCTGCAAGAGAAGCCGTATGAGGAGAGACTAAAGGAGCTTAATATGTATACCCTTGAGGAAAGAAGGGAGAGGGGGGACATGATAGAAACTTTCAAGTACCTCAAAGGAATCAACAAAATCCAAGAGGGTAGCATCTTTCAGAAAAAGAGACTTGCAAGAACAAGGGGACACAATTTAAAGATAGAAGGAGGGCGGTTCAGGGGCAATGTGAGGAAGTATTATTTCACAGAGAGGGTAGTGGATGCATGGAACAGCCTTCCTGAGGAAGTTGTGGGGTCTAAAACTGTGGGAGAATTCAAGAATGCATGGGACAGACATAAGGCAATTCTTGTGGGGGGCAGGAAGATATAGGCTGTTGGTTAACTAGGATCTGCGGCCTATCCTGTAGGTAGAGAAATGGGCAGACTAGATGGGCCTAGCGGTCCTTATCTGCCGTCAAAGTCTATGTTTCTATGTTTCTATGGCATACTGTTAGACTGCTGCTTCCGCTAATTGGGGTCACTATTGTTGTTGCTCCTCAGTCATTCCCACACCTGAGGATCCACAGTCGTGGCTGTGCAGCACTTGTGCAATTTCCACAGCTGCTAAATTACCACACCTGTGACACTTTTTGTGGAAATCCACAGCTGTACCGGTTTTCTTTGTGTATACCACGCAACTGCATTTCCGCAGTGCTGTCAGTATTTTTACCACAGCTGCGGGAATTCTGGCGTTCTTTTGTGAATCCAACTCCGTATGACATAGCATGTAGCTGTAAGCACACACACAGAGACCAGCAACAATGTTCCCCAACTGGGACCACTGCAGCACCACAGGCACCAGCACTACCACGGCACCACAGTGGCCGACTGTCACTGGTAGTTGTCCCTCCCTGGGGTGTTCCTGTTGTCTGCAGGGACAGCACTCACTGCAGGCTGGTCAAGCTCTACTGCCTGTGGTGCTCTGTCATGGGCTGTGCTGGATCTGGTGGTTGTTGCCTTTTGCCATTTCATGGCAATGCGTGCTGTTGTTGCTGTAACAGCAGCCACTGCTATACCCACTGGGATGCTATTACCTGTGCCTCACCCCCATAATTGTACTTCAATTGTTGGGGCACTACTGCAGTTTGCTGAGGGAGAGTTACACCCCACTCCAATGTGTGTAACATTTTTTCCGCAACTGTGGACAAAAACTGGCTGAGAATAGCCCTTGAGGGGCTGTGCCTTACTTATCAGTTACCTTTTTTGTCCTCAGGGACTTCTGCAGCTGCACTTTTTTTCCACAGTCTGCAGTGTTTTGCAGCAGGATTCACAAAGCTTTCTGAAGGTGCAAAACCTTCCCTAAGTCCCCCAAACTTCCGTAGCTATGGAAAAAAAGGAGAAATTGCTCTGAGCGCTATTCACAAAAACCTCTGCAGCTGCAGAAAAAATACACTACAGACTGCGGAAAAGAGTGCAGCTGCGGAAGTTCCTGAGGAAAAAAGATAATTGATAAGTATGGCACAGCCCCTCAAAGGCTATACTCAGACAAGTTTTTTCGCAGTTGTGGAAAAAATGTTACACATGTTGGAGTGAGGCGTAACACTCCCTCAGCAAACTGCAGTAGTGTCCCAACAATTGAAATACATTTAAAGTAGAGGTCAGGCACAGGTAATAGCATCCCAATGGGCATATCAGTGGCTGAAGTTACAGCAACATTAGCACACATTGCCATTGTATAGCAACAAACAACAACCACCATACCCAGTGCAGCCCATGAAGGTGCCCCACAGGCAGAAGAGCCTGAACAGCCTGCAGTGAGTGTTACTCCTGCAGACAACAGGAACACTCCAGGGTGGGATGACCAGCAGTGACAGACAGCCACTGTGGTGCCATGGTATTGCTGGTACCTGTGGTGCTGCAGTGGTTCCAGTTGAGGGACAGGTTGCTGGTCTCTCTGTGGGTGCTTTCAACTTCATGCTGTGGCAGATATGTTAAAGTCTGCTGCTCCAGCTAAGTAAGTTCGCTGTTGTTGTGCCTCCTAAGCCATTTTTGCAGCTGCGGATCCGCAATTGTGGATTTTCAGCACTTGCTCAATTTCCGCAGCTGCTGAATTTTTACAACTGCAGGGATTTTTGTGGAATTCTGCACCTGCACAACTTTTATTTAAGAATATCATCCAACTGTGTTTCCACAGTGCTGCAGGCCTTTTTCCCACAGCTGTGGGCTTTTTGGCTTTCTTTCTGAATCCTGCTGTTTTTCCGCAGCTGCAGAGGTTTTTGTGATTAGCACTCAGAGCATTCTCCCCTTTTTTTCCGTAGCTATGGTAGTTTTGGGGACTTAGGGAATGTTTTGAACCTTCAGAAAGCTTTGTGAATCCAGCCCAAGGGATATATCTAAAGGACTGGAAATAATTAATTGAAATAGCCCTGAGCTGAATTAGCTCTGATATAAAACACACAAAGTAAAAACGGAAAACATGGGCTAAACTGAGAAATACAGAACATAAAAATCTGGAGCATGATATACATAAACAAAATAAATAAACAAATAAAAAATATAATCAAGGCAACCCAGAGTCAGGTGGCTCAGCCTAAATGGCAAATAGAGAAAAGAAGGAGGGAAAGGAAAGCAGAAAAAAGGAGATAACATCAAATTATAACAAAGATGTATTGTATTATTAAAAAATTATTAATAATTATTAAAAATAAAAAAAATAAAACTATAGTCGGAGTGACCCTGAGCAAAATAACTCAATTATCTTAATTTATAAATATACCATTAAAAGATTAAAAAATAACAAAAGGGAAGCAAAGACTAGAAATTATAATTATGCAAAATACCAAAGTGGTATATTATCAAATAATATAAAAAAGGAACAAAAAGACAGGGATGAGGGTAGGGAGGATTGAAAGCATTGTGACACTAGAAGCAAAGAAACAAAGACAAGAAACTCTGTGGAAAACCTTATAGAAAAAAGCAAGAACTTGAAATTAGACCAACATCAAGATATTATTATGTGAGCTTCTAAAATTCATAATTAAACACAGTTACTTCCAAAATGGTATAAAGGATACAATGGGGCAAACATTATTTCCAATTATTTTCATGACTAATGTATTACATTTATATAGCAAACAGAGACCATCATAGATAAAATACAAATAAAGGGAAGGTCTAAAAACAGGGACCAGGTAGCACACCTGCAAGGGAAAGACTTCTAGTGGATAACAAGTATAACTTCAAAAATTCCTTGAACAAAACAATATAAATGCATATAAAGAAACAATGTATTATGTATAAGACTATGGTTAGGCACAAGGAAAAAAAATAATCCGGACATTTACAGAAAAGGCATGCTATCTATACAGTCGTTGATTACTACTGGATATAGAGCTTTAAGGTGGCAAATCCAGTATGATTCCTTTGGAAGCAGAGTGTTTAAATGGTCACCTCCTCTGGGAGATAGGGAAACATGTTCTATACCACAATATCTGAAATGTTCAAAACTACTATTGCGGTATGTATTTCTTATAGGGCACCCCATGGCTAAATGAAATCTCTGCACACATAACAACCTCTTCCAGTCTCCCTGCCTTTAAAATGGAACTGAAGCAGCATCTCATTACTGCTGGTACTTGTTCTTGTTGGTAGCCCGTTCTGACTTCTCCTACATGTGCTAGGTGAGGGGGTTGGTTGTACTCCCCCTCCTCTCACTGCCCCTGCCTCGTCCTTGCATTTAATTTTATCCTGGGTCCCACTGGGCCTACTGTTTTCTTGTTCCTACCCTCATCTCCTTTTCATCCTCTCCTTTTCCTCCAACTTAGTCAATACCTCTCCTTGCTTCCCCTCATCCCTAATTTTAGACAATGCCTATTCAGGCGGTTCTTGCTATTGACTTCCTGTCCCTCCCATATACCTTGGAGTCCTAGTGTTGAACACATGGTTTCTACTGTAGCTGTCTCTTCCCTGACATTGCAAATGTACCTGTTGTCTCAATGTTTCAGCACTTTAATTTTTGTACTGTAACCCTAGACGCTGCAAGAATAATCCTCACTGTACCTTCTGCTATGCCAATATTGTAATTCATTGCTCATTGTTATTTGTCAGATGTACCTGTTGTTTTACTTATGCTCCTAATTATGTTCACTGCTCTTGATTAATTAATCATGTTTCTAAATGTTGACGCTGAACCTTTGAAAAAGAGTATTGTGCTCAAAAGTTATTTTCTCAAGAAATAAATAAATAAATAAAATATGTAGCGAAATGAGATCCAAGAGGAGTGTTGGGAATGGCTGCTGTAACTAACCTCATATGTTCATACTAAGGCTCACACTAAAACAGGATATGAGCTAAGAGGCTCACACCCATAATTTTCCATTTAGTTGTAGTAATTAATTGTACCACTGCTTATCAAGTAATCCAATTTCTTTTTAAATTCAGCTTTTGCACTGCTAATGATTATATCCAAAGGTAGGGAATTCCATCAGATCATGACACACTGGGTCCAATTCCAAGTCGCATGGTGCAACTAGCGGGTATATGCAAGTTGCGCCATGCGGTGCTACACTGGGGGCACTGTGCCCTATTCTAAGACAGGCAGGGTCCCCAGCATCTACACTCCATGACTTGTGGCAGCCACGGTGTCGCACCATGGGGAATGATGCAACAGACCTGGGTGCCGAAAGTCACACCCAGCAGTTAACCGACCCCCTGGAGCCACCCCGCCCTATATCACTGCTGCACTCACCTGGAGGCCTGGGGGGGGTCTGGCCTGGTGGCACAGGCACAAGGGGGGGCATGGAAAAATACAGATCCGGGAGATCCCGAACTTGCGGGGGGGGGCATGACTGTGCTGGAGGGTATGTGGAACAAGTGTAAGTGCTTTCCATGGTGCTACAGGTGGCATCCATCATTGTGCCAGGATGGATGCCACTTAGATCACCTCCATTCTGGTCTAATCCCACCACACCATACCAGGTTCTGGAATGGCGTAAGTGGGTTATGGAAGCTGCTCTTCTGGAATAGGGTGCAGTTGCTGCCACAACCCACCCTTGCACCCTGCTGCAGTGGGTTGTGGGTGTAGTGGGTGACGGAGCCCACCTTTGGCACAACCCACATATGGCATGGCTCAAGTTGCCTCTTTTAATCATGACTTGTGGAACGCATGGCACAAGGAGCACTTTAAGCCATAGGGTCTGACTTAAATCGTCTTGTGCCAGGCGTACCACATTCTGGAATTGGTGCCATTGTATGAAAAATATTTTCTTTTTATTGTGTCTAAATTTTGTATTGTTAGTTGTAATGGATGTCCTCATATGTATTGGTTTATTTATTTGAACTCCAAATTAAGTTTTGATATTAAGTAAGGATCCTGTAAAATCTGATATAGTGTAATTAGGGTCCTGTATTCAAGGCTGTAAAGGTCATATGGTCCATCCAACATACATTTTGGGCAATTGCATATGATTGCATAGACTACATGAGAAGTGTAACAACTAACAACTAACAAATTGTCTAATGTAAACTGTACACTGTTCTTTAGGTGGTTTAGATGTAGAGCCCTTAAGGCAATTATGTTTTGACTTTAAATAGGTAGCAGTTACAGTATATTTCATGGTCTTACATAATGCTGTCTTGGTAGAGCTATGTTTTCCTTTGTGTCCCTTAACTGATACAGTCCTGGTACTAAGACAACTGACAAATCCTAGAATACCCCAGTTTGTATGGGAAGTACTGTGGTTGACTAGTTATGTGATGTTGGGGGTACATAATTCCCACAAACATATGCAGCTTTGTGATACAGTATGCCGGAGGCCATCATGCCTTAGCTTGTTGGAAACTGAGGAGCAACTGTCTTTTGACTGTCCATAAGCACAGGATTTTAGGACATCTTTGGCACATGCAGGAGCTTTTATTTTTGAGGGTCTCCTATAGGGAATTAGTTCTAAATATATTCATAGGCACGTGGGTGAAATTTCTCTCGAGTACACTGCAGGTCCTGTGTGTTCACCGAAGTATTACCTGCGGCAGGCCAGGTGTGCCTGGACCTTGCTGCAGAAATTAGCCTCAAATATACTGTAGAGATAAGAAACAATGTTTTAATTACACTTGGACAAGTACACATGCAGGACATTAGGCAGCACAGAAAATTAACTGCACAGACATTTTGGAAAAATTGCAATTTCTTGCAGCTGGAAAATTAGAGTGTATCCCAATGTGGTGCTTGATAACAGGTTAATGATGGTTTGTGCTATTTTCAAGCACACAAACTGAATATATGTTGGAGTTCTATGACAACTAGCTTATGTATGTTTCTGTGTTATCCCTGAATTTGTGTTCTTTCCTATATGGGTTATAATTATTTTTTCCTTTTTATGCTAAGAGTTTGGGATACTTTGGGGGTTTGTAGTGCTAAATATACCTCTTCCCAATATATATGTTTTTGCTTATGTAAGCCCCCTACCAATAGTGGAGTACCACAAGGCTCAGTACTGGGTCCAGTCCTCTTTTACATCTTTATAGGTGACATTGCAGAGGGTCTGGAGGGAAAGGTATGCCTCTTTGCAGATGACACAAAGATCTGTAACAGAGTTGATACACAAGGTGGGGGCTAGAAAGGATGAGAATGGACTTGGCAAGGTTGGAGGAATGGTTAAATGTATGGCAACTTAGATTCAATGCAAAGAAGTGCAAAGTAATGCACCTGGGAAACAAAAACCCAGGAGAAGAGTACACAATAGCAGGGGAGGTACTAACAACAACAAAAATGGAAAGGGACTTGGGGGTAGTCATATCAGATGACCTAAAGGTGGGTAAGCAATGTGAGAAGTCAGCAAGGAGATCCAGGGGGATACTGGGATGCATAGGAAGGGGCATCACAAGTAGAAAAAGGGAAGTGGTTATCCCTCTGTACAGACAGTTGGTGAGACCCCATCTGGAATACTGTGTGCAGTTTTGGAGACCCCATCTACACAAGGACATAGACAGGATGGAAGCAGTCCAGAGGAGGGCAACTAAAATGGTGCAGGGTCTGCATCAGAAACCATATGAAGAGAGACTGAGAGCTTAATATGTATACCCTTGATGAAAGAAGGAGGGACGGGGGATATGATAGAAACTTTTAAGTACCTCAAGGGAATCAACAAAGTCCGGGAAGGTAGCATCTTTCAGAAAAAGAGATGTGTAAGAACAAGGGGGCACAATTTAAAAATAGAGGGGGGACGGCTCAGGGGTAATGTGAGGAAATTTTTTTTCACGGAGAGTGATGGATTCATGGAACTGCCTTCCTGGGAAGGTTGTTGGGTCTAAAACAGTGGGGGAATTCAAACATGCATGGGACAGACATAAGGCATTTGTAGTGGGGGGTTGCAGGAAGTAGGCTGTTGGTTAACTAGAATCTGCAGCTTATCCAATAGGAAGGGAAATGGACAGACTGGGTGGGCCAAGTGGTCCTTATCTGCCATCAAAGTCTATGCTTCTGTGTTATATTCCCACTGTTTAGGCATTCCGTTCCCCCTCCTTCCACCTCCTCCAAGCTAGGAAACAGGTTTAGTGCTCTGGGGGATATTGCTCTGGATGCCTCAATGTTGCAGAAGAGACTAGTATAAAAAGGTGCTGACAGGAAGTATTGGGGCCTTTTACAGCCTGGGCATTTGGTCTGGGGCTGGAGTGGGGGTGCTGGAAGAGTAGCAGCAGGAACAGAGAAAATGGGCAAGTGAGGGAGCTTGGTGGTCCAGGAGGGCCAGTGGGGATTTCCCCCAGTAGAGTGCAGTCAGGATGGTTTCATGCACCGTGGCTGATGAGGAGTGGGTGTATGGAGCTCCATGGGGACACAGGTAGCCAGGTCCTGTGTTACGGGGGCTGGAGTGTCAGGGAGGATTTAGTGAGCCCAGAGATGTAGAAGCCCTTAGGGAACCCCATTTGGTGTGTATTCCCAGGTCGCCAGGGCTGGGAGAGCTATGGCAGGGCCTTTCCAGAAGGGAAGCAGGTGTCAGAGGTTTCCTTCATCCCTAGTGTGGTAGGGTGGCCTGAGGGATCGAAAAAGCCAGGGAGCCTTTCACCCAAAACAGGGGGCCTGTTTGGAGGGACAGGTCCTGGGGCACCGGTACATTAAGGTCCGGGCGGGTCACAGGCCAAGAAATGGCAGACCATGGAGGGTGATCCCCATGCTGGAGCTTAACCCAAGCCCAGGAGCTGATGCAAGGATGTGGGCCTGGCAGGGACCCCATGAAATTATGTACCAGCAACCTCCCCGGAGTGAACTGGGGCCTTGGTGGGCTGTGGTGTGCTGAGGCAGAGCGAGGGATTGTGGCAGGTAGGGCCTCAGCCTCTGGAGTTAATGCCAGCTGTTGAAGGTGGGTCAGGGCCTGGGTCATCAGGAAAATTCCTGGATGCCCCTGGGACTGGGCCAATGCCCAGGGGTCCAGGTGGGGAAGGCGGCTTGCTTCCCTGCACCAGTGAAAGGCGGGATGACTAGTGCCATTGTGGAAGGGATCCATAAGGAAAGAACAAAAAAGGGTGGCTTACCAGATCCATTAGAAGCCAGGAGATTGCAGGGATCTGTATTTCATTAAACCTGGTAGAGCACCGGAGGGAGTAAAAGTATCAGTACAGGAGAATCCTTACTACACCTGCTAAATCCAGGGTTTCTGTTGTTCATCCTGTCCAGCCAGATGTGTAAAAAGGTTAAAGCCCTACGGAACAGTTTTTTTTATTTTAGGGAAAGTATGGTGGCACCTTTATCACTGGAATCATTTACCATGCAGGAGTAAAATAAAAGCCAGTTGGGGGAGAAACAGTGGTGTCTGTCTTATTTGACTGTAGGGGGGGAAGGCTAATGAAAGGAAATTCACTCTTTCCCCCCGTATCTGCGGTCTAATTAATTTTCCACAAGTTGTATTCCAGGAGTAGGATCCAGCCTAGTGGGGGTGCAGGGGCTTCTAGACCTCCAAAGAGCTGAGGAGGTCTCAGTCCAATGGACGGCTCAGGGACAAGATCAGAAGTAGAGAGAGAGAGACAGAGACAGAGAGAGAGAGAGAGAGAGAAAGAGAAGGTAATGTGAACAACTATGAAGACCCCAGCAGGTAGGCAACAACTGTTTTCCCTGCTGTTTTAAATGTGCAAAAGGTCTTGAATGTTAGTCTTTTAGTGACCTCCTTTTCCTGCCTGGAAGACCTGCAAAATAAAAGTATGTCCCTAGACGGGCAGTGGGTGGGGGGGGGGAGTTACACTGATGCGTGTTTTGAGTTGATGCATGTATCTGATTTAATTTCTTTTGAATAAAATACCGCTACTGCTTTCGATAAATGCCATGGGACCTTTAACATTCACCTGAACAACCATCAGAACAGGCAGATGGGACCTCAGTTTTAACATCTCATTCAAAATACAGCACCTTAGGAATGCAGCACTCACCTCATGCTGCACTATGGTTTTAGTACTGGTATTTAACCCAAGTTACTGGTGTGGGGATGGAACCCCCAGCCTTCCAATCTTGGCCTCATAGACGAGTGTGCAACCTTCTGAGTCACTGTCACTGCCTTTTCAGTGATGGTTAGACTAATCGTTATTTGGCCAAATGATGAGACCAAGAACCCCTTTAAAGTGTTAAAATGATGGAATGACGACAACGTAAGAGAATTGAATTAATGTAAATGAATTGCAAGCTTTTAAGCAGGTTTGAGGGAGTGGTGCACTGGTACTATATTGGTTAAAGGGGCCACTCTTGAGCCAACTAAGTCATGCTTGAGAACAGTTACCAAGGATAACAGTTACAAGAGACCAGTCTGGTTCTCTAAGAAAGTCAGGGATGTAGTGAGGGCCATGAAAAGGACTTGCACAGAAAATGCATGTGAGTTTTGGACACCTTTGGCAGAAGTGTGGCAGGAAACTTTATTTTTGAGGGTCTCCTATAAGGAATTAGTTCTGACTATATTCACAGGCACATGGCTAAACTTTCTCTCAAGTACACTGCAGGTCCTGTGTGCTGCACTACACCTGTGGCAGGCCATGTGTGCCTGGATCTTGCAGATGAGATGCAAAGTGAAACGGGGATGGGGAATGGAGCATATGCTTAGACTCTGTGGCTAAGAACTGCTGCTCCCAGCATATCCTTCAGTTACGACATCCCCTGCTACTGAGATACAGGTGTCTTCCTGTTCTACTGCCTCCTCTGTATCCTCAGGAACCTGTTCCCTCACCTTGTTATGGTAGTGACACACACTGTATTGGCCCTGCTATAAAAGTCATTTCCCATAATCCCATCCCTGGGTGGATCTGGTATGATACCCACCACCTATATGCCCTGACCATCTTCCCAGTGTAGGAAGATCTGGGCCATTGGCACTGAGACTGCTGGACCCATAACCTCTCTAATCTGAGAAAACCCTGTTCCTTGTGAATAAAACCTTGCTTCATCATAGAAAGGGAGGCCCCAATGTCCCTTAGAGGTGGGCGAAGTCAACAAAATTCGCTTTGCCATAAATTTCGTGAATAGCACTCAATTCGCAGAGCCCAATTTGTGAACTTTGGCAGTTCACAGGGTGAGGGGGGTTGACCCTGAAGTGTGGAATTTCCATACAAAACTACTAAAATTAATATCCCTGGTGTCTGTAGTGTCCCCTGGCCTCCTCCCTGGCACACTGCCCTGGTGTCTAGTGCCCCCCTCCCCACCAGAGCCAATTGCAGTCAGGAAGGACCACAAATTACAATATATATAAAAAAATTGTTTTTTTCATGAAATCCTTTCCCTGGTGTTAGTGCCCCCTGCCACCGATCACTGGCCACAATATATCCACCCCCCTGGCTGCTGGCACCCTGCCCTAGTGTCTAGTGGTCCCCCCACTCCCACCGATTGCTGCCCTGCTGGCACCCACATCCACAATACTGTCTTAATTAAACCAAAAAGTTTTCATTTAATCTCTGGTGCTTAGTGGCCCCCCACCCTGCTTCAGGTAGTGCCCCCACCCTGCTCCCAACCCTGACCCTGAGCAGGCCACAGGCACAGCCCTCCACTCACCTCCACAGCAGGCAGCCCAAATGAGCTCAATGAATGGCGCTATGCATGTACAAGTATGTGCTCATTCATTGATAGCTTGCGGTCATTTACTTCAGTTTTCAGGGTTGTAGAGAAGGGAAGGTGGCTGCTCTGGTTGCTGGTGGGGGTGAGGTCCACATTGTTGTTCCCCTCTATCCAGCCCCCGTGGGCCACTGGAGTGGCTCCCAACCCCTTCTCTACATCCCAAAATCTGAAGAAAATGGCCTTGTGCTGTCAGTGAATGAGCGTGTGCTTGTACAAGCACATGCTCATTTATTGAGCTCAGTCAGGCTGCTGGCCGTGGAGGTGAGTGGAGGGCTGTTCCGGTGGCCCACTCAGGTTGAGGTTGGGGGAGGGGTGGGGTGCTGACAGGGTGGGGTCCACTAGACCCCAGGGATTAAATGAAACATTTGTTTAAAAATTAACACAGTATTGTGGTCTGGATGTTGGTGCCGGCTGGGCATCAATTGGTGAGGGGGAGACTACTAGACACCATGGCAGGGTGCCAGCAGCTGGGGTGGCGGATTTGTTGTGGCTGGTGATTGGTGGCAGGGTGGGCATTGATACCAGGAAGGGATTTAATGAAAAAAAATATATATATATATATTTTTATATTGTGGGTTGTGGCAAGATCAATGGGGGGGCTACTGACACCAGAAAGGGAAGTCAGGCTGCCGGCTGTGGGGGGGGGGGACTTCTCTTTGCTTTTGGGTTTTTTAAGTGCAATTTGCTTTTAAAACCCCAAAAAGCAAGGCTAAGTCACAAATAGCGATTTCTGGGTAATTTCAGAAAATTACGTGAAGTGCTCTGCCGATGCAAATTTGGCGACTTCGCCACAAATTCACCCATGAAGCAAAATATTGCTGCATCTCTACCCTCAATCCGTGTGTTACCAATTCATTCACCACCACTGGGTGTATATGTGCAGTGTAATTAGAGGGCACTGCACCCTGTATACAAGCTACTATCTGTTGGAGCTCCCTGAGCTACCCCATCCCACTGGACTAACCCCTTTTTTGCTACATTTTTAGACAATCATATGATAAAATGCCCCAGTTTCTGATAGATATTACCCCCACATTCCTCTGACTCTGAACCTCTGAAACCACTTAGCTTTCCTTTTCAGTTGGGCACAGGCTGACTTCTTTTACGTTATCTCCCAGCAGTTCCCCTAAAACCACCTAATGTTCCTCACCTATTACATTTGTGAATCATGGATAGAAATGAGAGACAGAAAGTGTGTTCCACTGAGAATTGAACCCAGACCCCTGGTAATACCATTCCAGTGCTCTAGCCATTAAGCTACAGGGCTCACACAGCCAGGTGATCTGACAGGCTTTCCTTTTGAACACACATTCCATCTCCAACTCTTGTGTTGTGAAACCAGCAACTTAGGAACATGTCACCACCAGACACTCCTCTTCTATGCCAATTAGCCTCTTCTTGGCATTTTTAAATCATGGATAGAAATGAGAGAGAAAAATGTGCCCCACTGGGAATTGAACCCAGATCCCCGGTAATACTGTTCCAGTGCTCTAGCCATTATGCTACAAGGCTCACACAGCTAGATGATCTGACAGGCTTTCCTTTTCAACACACATTCCATCTCCCTCTCTAGTGTTGTGAAACCAGCAACTTAGGAACCCGTCACCACCATTACACCATTACATGTGTGATGAGAGGATGGTTGACTGGATATGAATTGATCAACCCACTCAACTGCAGCCCCTGAGATGCTCAGAGTTCTATCCAACAATCAAATTCTTAGTTCCTCGGGTACAGTTTTTAGGAACTGTTCCAGAAAAATAAATTTTTATTTCTTCTACAGAGTGAGCTTTTGCACCCTCCACCCAGTGTTCTAACAAATTACTTCACTGCACACACATTTCAGCATAGCAATCTCCCAGTGCCTTTCTTAACCCTCTGAATCTTTGTCTATATGTCTCAGGAGTTAACTCAAAATGCTTTAGCGAGGCATTGTTCACCTTATCATAGTTCATGTAGTCCTCATTGTCTACTCTGGCAAAAGCTTCTAATGCCTCACCTGTAAACAGTGGCAAAAGGTGAGTTGCCCAATATGCCCTACCAAATTCAAATTGCCCCCTGATTCTCTTGAAAGATCTTAAAAACAAATCAAGATCATCCCCCTCCTGATGTCTAGGACACATTTTAGAATTCATTTTGGCTTCCTGGGTCAAACCCCTTATGCCATTAGTTGTAGTTTGTGGTGTTGTCCTCTGGTGGAGACTCTTCATCTTCAATCTCTCTCTTGTGCTCATGCACTTTAAGCTGGATCTCATGCTGGCATTCTTTCTCTTACTCCTCGCGTTCTTGGTTTCGCTCCTCTGCTTCCAGCTGCGTATTCTACATCTCTGCCTCAGCCTTTTGCTTCTCCTCCTCAGCCTTTCACTTCTCCTTCTCTCACTCCTCTGCTTCCAGCTGTATCTTCAGCAGCTCTGCTTCAGCCTTGGACTGAACAAGGGCAAGCTCCAGCTTCAACTTCTGTGCCTGCAAAGCTGCCCCAGTTCCTGGCTCTGGCTCACTTTCAGGCTTTCTAGCCTCTGTCTTACAACTTCAGCTAGCTAGCTAACTCCAGCACTTCCCTGGTCACGTTCCTCGATGATGTTTATGAATTTGGCCCTAGATTGGATTGGCTTTCCTCATAACCCACTCCTCTCCTTTAGCACAACTCTTTCAAGTTTAGTAAAGTTCTCTTCTCATACTGTCCAGACATAAAATCTTTATTTTTTATTTATTTATTTAAATCTCGGATTACAAATACCTTTGCGCTTGAGACAGCTCATTTACAAAGGTTCCACATCAAAGAAAAGGGTTACAATAAGGTAGGGAAGTATAGACAACATTCATGGTATCAATGGAGGTACAGACAACATTCATGGTATCATCGGAGCACAGCAAGTCAATTGGTAAATAAGTGGGAACAGTGCTACACACTAAAGATTACAAGCAAGCATAGAAAATCATAAGGTACATTTGAAGCAACATTGCTAATCAGAGGTGAGGGGGAAGGGGAACAGTAAGGAAGAGGTAGGGGAGATGAGAGGGCAGAGTCCAGATAGAGAAGGAAAAGAAAATATGGCAGCCAGAGGCCTTGTCGTAGGGTGAGAGGGATGGGAGGCTAAGGTGGGAGAGGAGGTAAAAGAGGGGAAAAGGAGGGCGGATGAAGGGATAGATGAAAAGGGAGAGTGGGGACCGGAGGGCCTGTACAGGTCCAGGAAGGGGGGGCAGTGGGATAAGAGCACGGAGGGGGTGAGGTAAGAGAGGAGGTGGCAGGGGGAAAGAGGAAGGGGAAATTGTTCTGTCAGGAGAGATGAAACAAAACAGGAAGCCATGTAAGAGCTCCAGAGAGTGAAAAAAGTGGCATAAGGGTGTCTGCAGAAGTGGGAAACTAGGTGTAACAATCACAAGTCCTTTCAGTTAGGAGATGCTGATGAAGCATAAATTTAAATTGGGACAGACTAGAAAGACTGCTTAGTTGGTTACTTAGATTATTAAACCACAGGGAGGCTCTGTATTGAAAGGATCGCTGGTATTGAGCAGTCCAATAGTGGAGTACTAGAAGGAGATCAGAAACTGAGGTACGTATGTGTTGAGTCTTAGGGGATTTGTTTAGCAGGCAACCAATGCTCGGGGGTAGTAATCCAAGTAGAGCTTTTTTGGACAGGAGGCAGGTTTGATATTTGATCCTGTTACTTAGTTGGAGCGAGGCAGATTAAGCATATAACTCACAGGTATGAGTGAGGCGTGCAGCACCCGTAACTAACCTACAGGCTTTGTTCAGGGCCACCATGAGTCATTTAAGAGATGTGGAGGTTGCAGCACAGTATATGATTAGACCATAATCAATGATCGAGAGGACTGAGCTGTGAACTGCAACCTTCAGGGCTTCTTGGGTAAGACTTTGTCTGTGTCTGAAGAGGAGCCCAATTCTGGTATTAACATCTCTGGCAACATTTTCAATGTGAGGCACAAAGGTAAGGTGACTATCCAGGGAAAGACCTATGTATTTGAAAAGCTGAGTTTGTTCAAGAGAGTCTCTGTGGTTGTTGGTGATAGTGAGTTGATGGGCCTTAAATTTATTCCGAGAGGACGAAAACAGCTGGACTTTAGTTTTTTTGTAGTTTAGCACTAGTTTGTGATTACTAAACCATCTCTCTGCTTCTGTGAAGCCTTGTTGAAGACTGTTTTCAAGAGCGCTGGGATTCAGGTGGCTAGTAAAGATGAACACGTCATCTGCATAGAGGAGAGTACGCTGGTTGCAGACAGCTGGAAGGCTGTTCAGGAAAATACTGAACAATAAGGGACCCAGGATTGAGCCTTGAGGTACCCTGATCAGACAGTCCTCTGTTCCAAAACTACATTTGATATCCTCACCCTCTGCAGTCTATCACTGAGGTAGCTTCCGAACCATTTCAGGGTGTTTGGGGCAACACCAGTTTTAGAGAGTTTGCCAAGCAACAGTGTGTGATTCACTGTGTCATAGGCTTTTCTTAGGTCAAAAAAGGCTGCACCTACAATCTTGCCTTGATCGATGGCCTGTTGTATGAAGCTTGTGAATTCTAATAATGCTGTGATATCTTGTCTCTAACTACTGCTGCTTAAAACAACAGTAATAGTAGTAGTGTACACTGTTCCCTTATGTAATATTCTCTTCTGTTCTGTAACCGGGTAGTTAACTAGGTTATTGGCAATCCTGTTCAAGTCCACACTGTTGGCACCAGTTTGTCAGAACCTTTCCATGCTTCAGACTCAGTCTGTCACAGGATGAGAGGTTTCAGCTGTTGTCTGCAGCGGCTTTTATCATCTGTGAAACATCTCCCGCGTCAAGTCCTATCTTGCAGCAGCTGACTTTGCAACACTGATGCACACCTTAGTTATGTCAAGGTTAGATTACTGCAACGCTCTCTACCATCGATTATCCACCTGGTTGCTGCACCACTTGCAGCTAGTGCAGAATGTGGGAGCTTCCTGGGACCTCTCAGTTCAAGCATATCATGCTGGTTCTCCATGTTCTTTACTGTCTTACAATGTGGCAGTGCATCAGCTTCAAAGTGTGCTTGTTGATATACAAGGCCTTGCATGTTCTGGATCTAGGCTACCTGTAAGACTTCCTGGTAACTTAAACTCCTGGCCATTCCCTCTGGTCAGTGAAGGCAGACCTCTTGTTTAATCCTAGATTCTGTTTAAAATCCTCAGGTGATAGGGCTTTTGGTGTGGCAGCCCTGATTCTGAGGAGCACCCTTCCCTGGGTTGTGAGAGGTGCTTCTTCACTGACTATATTTAAGAACTTTTTGAATACTCGTTACTTTACTCTGAGTTTTGGGCCTCACTCTGATTAAAATGTTATCCTCTGTGAATTATACTTTTCATTTTTATTTCTGCCAGCTATAGTCTTTAATATGAGGCATGCTTATTTGTAAATGTTAACAATAGCTATGGAACATGTACAGTATACAGAGGATATACAGCACAGAAAATGTGTGCTTTTAGGATACAGTGGACACCCATTATAGTGGCCAGTTTGGAATTATGCCAACATGTCCATTAAAAGTGAGTTCCACTGTATATATAAACCATGTCAATATGTAGAGTAGGAAATGTCCCTACAGTGACTGCTGAGAAGCAACAATGAATGACTAATAAATATAACCAACAGTCGCAGCACAGTCGGGAGAGTGTTTAGGAGAGGCCCAAGGCAGGGAAGGATAGCAGGCAGTAGGTATAAATTAGGTGAGGGAGTGCAGAGGCCACAAACAGCCCAAAACTGGGTTGAAGGTACAGGACAGATTAGCCTGGACCAGGGCAGGTGTAAGAGGCAGTGAAAAAGAGTTGAGTTACATTGCCTGATGTTACCTTTACTGATGTTAGCCATAATACTATTACATTCATTAATGTTACTTTCACTGATGTTAGCTTCACTTTTCTGCTCAGGGGTCCCCCAGGGCTTCATCCTTGGTCCGCTACTGTTCAACATCTTCATGAAAACCCTGCCTAAATCCTGTCCATATAACCTCCTGCTCTACGCAGATGACACAGTAATGTATGCCTCCCACTCGGATCCCACAATCCTTCAATCCTCCCTACAAAAACCCTCCTCCCAATGGAACAGGTCTACACCTATAAATATCTGGGCCTTATCTGCCGTCAAAGTCTATGTTTCTAGAGCAATTTATATTGAATGTATTTGCAACTCAGGAGGAATACATCTACAGTTCTTCCATGACGCAATGCAAAACTGAGTTACAACTCTTAGAAAACATTTCTCATATGACTTTGTACTGGATCCAGCAATACTTATGCAACACATGAGAAATGAAAAAAATAACTCACTGGTGGGACAGTTTAATGTGAATTTTACTCTAGCTTTGCTAATGTTAGCTCTGTTACACTGTAAGTGTCACTTAACTACACTATAGTTACAGTGTAACTACACTGTAACTGAATAGCAATTACATTGCAGTTGCATGCAACATACATGTAACTGCACTGTAATTATCCTGTTGCATGCAGTTCATGATTAGTTACATTGAAACAGACATTTAAAGTGTAGCCATTTGCTCTACTGTTAGCTTTGCTGAAGCCTACTGTGTTACATTGCAATATAAGTGTATTTGGGAATCTAAGTTCATGATGTCTACCTTGCACACTTCATAACCAGATTTGAACTTAGTGTGCTGTGCAAACGCATATCAATTCATAGGGATTCAATACCCTCTCTACTACCCAGAATATCTGGAGATTCCACTGGTAAGCAGACCATACCTCTCAACCTCTTGCCTCCTGAATCAGGGACAAGGCTTAAAAAAATCGGGGACAAAGACCCAAAATCAAGGACACATCTTAAGAAGTGATACTATTCATTCAGAATGCTGATAGAATAAGAGGATTTGTGTTAAGATGCATTTTTTGAAGAAGAACAGGTCTGAATCTTTAATGTTTTACATTATTTTGTGATTTTAATCCCCACTCTTCTGTCTCAAAAACACAAATTTTACAAGGGACAGTGGAAAAGTTTGAGGCAAAATCAGGGACATCCTTGGAAATCAGGGATAGTTGAGAGGTATGAAGCAGACATTTGTCCTGGCTTGCCTTAAATGCCTGGAATGTCTTCATGTTCACTGTCTCAGCTGGTAGACTGATCCATAGGTCCACATACTGTAGGCTTACTGGTGTCTTTGTTTCCTCACCAATATTACCAAAGTTCTTCCAGTTGGAATTACTGTCAGTAGAAGTTATGATAGTAGCTTAAACTGACCATCACGTGTCATGCCCATGCAGAATAACTCACATCTTTCAGTTTATTTTCTTAAATCAGAATCTGAGAATTTAATTAAGAAGACAGATGTTCAGAATCCATGTTACCTGTGGGTAGTTTTGACATCCTAGAAGCTGAGCAATGGGGATGGAGTTCTTGGATGCTGCATCCCCGATGATAGCTGCCAGAGGAGTTCCCTTCCGACAGCGGTAATTTGGCACATAGCGCTCCCGCCCAGTAACTATCCACATTGCGACTTCAATAGCCTTTGCTGCCCCACCACAGGAATCGTAACTTGCCAGGCCCAGGGTGACGTTTGGAAGTAGTTTAGGGTTACTATTAATCTCCTCTATTGCAAACACCATGGCATGGAGATACTGGTATACGTTTTCTCGGAACCTGTTAAACAAAAATATCAGTCTCCTTAAGGGAATTAGTCAGAGAAACAATTCAGAATGGGTAAAAGTGGTCTGAGAGTGCAAAATGTTCATGACAACTACTGTCTCCTTCAGATTCTTTTATGGAGTATAGATAATAGAATATAAAATGTGCAAGAGAAGCCAAGACCTGTGATTGGTCAGTTGTAATCACATGATCATGCATTATTTTAGCACAACAGCACAGATCAGAAATACTTACATTTTTGAACATTACATATTTTTTCACCCTTTCTTTATCTTCCAGTTACTCCAACTGGCCCCTATAATGCCCTGTCAGCCAACATTCCTGGGACATACCTTCTCCATGGTGTCCTGTCATGGGACCTAACCAGAAGTGCCCAATAACTTTTGCGTGGCCTAGGAAGGACTGGGCCACTATCATGCATTGGTCAGAGGGTTTCCCTCCATTTTCTCCCCTTGGGGCAACTTGTGTTCACTGACTTGATGTGTGTGCTACATCTCCATAGCGATACCCTCAGTGTCCCAGTGTGGGGTTCCCCTACCTTCCTTTCCCACAGTGCTGCCACGCAGATTCCTCTAGGTGGCCGTCAAGCCATGGGATAGATGCTTCCCCCTCCTGAGGGAGGAGAGCTGTCACATGGATGCTCAGTGCTGTGTTTCTCTCCCAGCCAAGCCCCAAGAGACCCAGGTTAATTTCTGAACCCCGATCACCGGTGTGGCAGGAGGCGAGGCACCCGATGCCTCAATCCTTAATGCTGGGCAGCATACACTACTCAGTTTATAAAGCATAAATTAGTGTAACCATTTTATAATTGCAATAAGGTAGTCACTGTGCACACACAGTGTGAAACTATGTGTTAATGACACTTCTTGGGTGAGTAAGGCCCTTGGCATTACCTCTTGCCTCCCTTTCTAAAGTGTGCCATTATCCCACAATAGTGCACACCCTGCCATGCATTATTGCTTAGCTATCACATAGGTGTAAGGCTGTAAATGAAAGGCTGTCCTAATGGCCTAGCTGATGAGGCATTCATTTTCTGCTTGAGGGACTGTGGAAGTTCATGTCTGAGCATACAATCATAATTTGCAGTGGTAGGCATGGTAGGAGTTATATCATGGATGCTCACTCTACCCTGCAGAGGCTTTTCTGCCATTCTCATGGAACAGCTATTCCTACTGTCAGCTTCAGTTTAAGGCTAACACAATGCACCATTGGTAGGAGGGTGCGGACCAACATCAGATTACTCTTGGTATGCTAACAAATATCACAATGAACCAGAGACACTTACCATGGCAGTAATTGGGCTGCCTCTGACAATTAGTTAAGAAAACTGGCAGCTAGATCTCAGAAGGAGTATCCTGTTATCCCTAAAGGTCCGTAGTCACCCAACACAGACCACAGAAATGGCACCCAAAGGATAGACCTGCCCTTCTTAATAAGAGGGGTGCACATCATAGGCTTCTGTTTAGCTGCCCCTTGTGAATCCTGGACCCACACAGACACTATGGCTGGCAGCCATGTGGGGTCTAAAGAGATTCCAACAACAGTGCATGTAAGCATGGCAGAGCAGTGTGGGTGAACGGAAAAATGGAAAAATAGAATGACAAAAAAATGTGAAAAGGGAATAAAGTGCTATTGTACATTGGTAACTGAAATACAGCATGACTGTACATTGTTAGAAAATGGGTTAGAGAAATCCTACTCTTTGATTGGTTGTGAGGTCTCAGGACATGGACAAGTATCAGGCAACAGAGACTAGTAATCAACTAGTCCCTGTGCATGCCTGTTATCTTAGAGTGTACATCAGCTATGTGAGTGCAGGACAGTGGGGTGCTTTAAGCAGGCACTGAAGACCTTTCTGTGGGGTAAAGCTGACCCTGAACTTGTGTGAACTTCTGTGATATTATCTGTATTTATTGTATTTTGTTTTTATGTGACTGTGCAGTGCCTTGATTTGTGAAAGGCACTATATTATCTTAGAGTGTACATCACTGTGCCGTATAGAATTAAAAACATCATGACTAGCAGCCATGTTTGGCTTCACTCGCTTAATGGTTGAGTGCCCCCCCTCCCCACTTGCTTTGCTGTTTTTTTCCTTTTGGACATAGAAGGTGGGTAGATCCCTGGATACCAGTACCTTGATCTGGGATGAAAATAAGTTGTGATCAGAGGAGTCTCTTGTAGCATAAAGAAAGACTAAGACAGCAAAGTTAGAGACTACTACTACTCCTGAATAATATTATTATTTCACATTTCACACACATCAGTCACCAACATTTCATGGAACAGCTTTCACTTCATCGAAGTACAGTGGTCATCTGTGTAATTTAAAATAAATGAACAATCATGGCCAGCCTGGTGACGCAGAGGGCTGAGGTGCTGGATGCCTTACCTTGCGCCATGCCAGCGATCCAGGTTTGGGAATGGACTTGGGTCACTCCATGGTCATCCAGGGTGAGGAAGGATTGAGTGTCCATTGACTGCTTCCTTCCTCGAGGGTGGGGGTACTCAGCACTGCACTGTAGACTGACACACAGCGGAAGCTGGGTGTCAGCACAGGCACAACGTTAGAATGGGGTAGACCCATGCACAGGGAATAAGACTGCCTCTGCAGAGGTGGAGACAGTCACCGCACCCATTGCACGTGTGTAGGTCTGGGGATAAAATGGAAAAAGGTCAGAGCTGGAAGGCTCTGTGATGGTGGGCTGCACCCATGCCTCCCCCCGACAATTCAGATGTTGGCTTCTGGGGGTGGGGGGAGGCCAGTGCCCCTTGCCAATGGCCCTGTCATGGGGGGGAATCCATGGGGGGTGGATGGTATGGGAAGGTGTGGTGAAAGCCCTCCAGAGAGATGGTCTCTTCTGAGGCAGTGGCCAGAGACACCTGCCAGCTCTGTCTGAGGAGGAGAAAAAAATGAACAAAAAAAAGAACAATAGTGTGAAATCACTTATATTTTAAAAAGGGTCCACATTCAACCCCATCATCAGCAAGGCTGTGTTGATGTGATGCAATATACCTATAAAAAGAAACAGAAATAATAGATTCAAAAATGTTTTCTCTACACCTTGTATTTATCTAATCATGCTATACTCTTATTATTAATGGTGAATGTGTGTTAATAGCATGATATCCTCTATTAAAGAATGATACCAACAGCATAAAAAGTGTTCAAATTTAAAATGTAGTTATTGGGAGGTTCAGTATTCAGAGCCACACTCTACATGTAAACACGTTTTTTAAGTTAACAAACTAGAACTTAACTTTGTGCAAACAAATAAAAGATGAATGTACCAGAATATTTTTCCTTCCAAACAAGCTGCAAATGGACAGAAATCCTTGAAAAAACTTTTTAAATGAAAGCCATTTTCACAGTCAATTGTTACCTAGCAAACAGTAATTTTGTTTGCTTTTATATTACTCTTTGCAATGGCATGGATGTATCCTTCACACCTGAATTAAATAAAAATCAATGCAAAGTGGTCCACAAGATTGGAGCACAGGTGTGAAGAGGTTAATTAAATTACATATTAAGTTATATTAATAGTTTAAGAATAATAATAAGTTATCCAGTGACCTATCTCTTGTAAACAGTGTATGAAAGCGTCCCTGTCAGAGTTTAAAAAAAGTTACTCTCTTTCTTCCGTGTTGTTTACTATGGTCTATTTTCAAACAAATCTATTACTGTATTTTTATTTATTTATTTAAAAGTTCCACTAGGAACAGCATACTGAGCAGTCAGCTTATTTCCAGATGCATCCTGTGGGGAAGGCGAAATTGTACAAAACAAGGCATGATAGCTCGAGAGCACAAATACAGTTACAAGTTGGCAGTACAATACTGAGCAGAAACAGATCTAAAGCGATAGGTACAATACAAGACATGATAATTAGAGTAAAACATAGTTACAGTTTGCTGCAAAATGCAGAGCAATCAGAGAACTGTAAAATGCAGAGCAATCAGAGCCCAATTACTTATATACAATGGGCCAGATTCCAAAAGGCATTACACCTGGCGCAAGGCGATTTACACCAAACCTGATGGTGCAAATCGCACCTTGCACCAGGCAGTATGCAAGTCATGATTCCAAGTCACGGTTTGTGCCATGCCATATGCAGGTTGCACCAAAGGTGATTAACACCACCCACTATGCTCCCAACCCACAACGGCATGGTATAAAGTTGGGTTGCGGCAGCAACTGCACCCTATTCCAGAAGGGCAGCTGCCATAACCCACCTATGCTATTCCAGAAGAGGCAAGAGTGTTGCAGGGTTAGATCAGCTAGGAGGTGGTCTGAGGGGCATCTGTCCTGTGAAAATGATGGATGCCACCCCGCAGCACTGCGGAATTGCCTTGCCTGTGACCCACGGGCTTCCTCTTAACAGGCATGCTCCCTTGACCCCCGAATTTCCATGACCCTGGGGTCCATTTTTCACTTTGACCCCCCCGGTTGCCAGTTCCACCCAGTCAGCCCCCCTCAATGCCCCCAGATGCTTGCGGAGGTGTTCTGGGGTGGGGGCTTCAGGGGGGCAGTTGTCTGTGGACTGCAACTTGTGGCGCCCAGGTCCATTGCACTATTCCTGTGGTGCTAGCCTACGGCAACTTCAAGTCACAGGATGTAGGTGCCAGGGACCCTGCCTGTCTTGGAATATGGCACAGGGTCCCCAGCATAACACCACATGGTGCACCTAGCATACGCCCACAAGTTGTGCCGTGCATTTTGGAATCGGGCCCAATTAGCTACCATTTGAAACTGTGTAGTCAGAGGAGGAATGGGGGGAAGGAAGGGAATACATGTGGAGGGGTAATGATTAGGAGCAGTTGCAGGAGAGGGACGTGAGGCCTCTGAGGAGGTTGGAGAGGGCCCAAGGGGAAGGGGCAAACTGGATGGCATAAGGGAGGGAATTCCAGATTGTAGGGAAATGGGTGAAAGCAACTTGTCCAATGGTCATGGAGACAGGGGGACTACAAGGTTCTGATCATTTGAGCTTCTGAGGGCATGGGAGTGGGAGGATGGGAGAGAGAGGCAGAGAGATAGTAGGGGAGAGAGCCAATCCAGAATTTGCTCACAAAGTTGACACAGTGGACTTGGTGCCTGTGCTCAAGAAACAGAAAGGACAGAGACTGATACATAGAGCAGTGATGAGTGCAAGGGGGACAGTCAAGAGCCTAGCAGCAAAAAGAGTGGAAGAGAGTGTCCGGTCTGGTGAGAGTAGTACCTGGGGAAGCTCATTTAGCTCCATTGTCACTTGATATACATTCACTATATACCATTACCCCTATACAGGTTAACTTGATGTTGATTATAGTGTTTAAAAAAACATGGTAGCTTTTAACCTTATAATACCAATGTGTTTGCCCATCACAGCCCAGTTCCCTGTTTTGGTGCCAACAGCATAGCTGTAAGCACCTACTGTGGTTGTGCATACTCTTTTTTGCATTTAGTCAAGTTCAAAAGTATATTCAATGGGAGTGGTTCTGGTGCATGATATCACTGAGGATGTCAATGCTAGGGATTTTAGCTCTAGGCATAGGGTTTCAGACCTACATAAGCCTGGGTTCAGCCAGAACTCAGGCCCCTTAAGGGGAGGTGTGAAGATTGAAGAGTAAGATGGCCACCAGGCTGGGCATGCTATCGATTGCTCTGTAATACTTAGTGTTGCAGTGAGTGTTTTAGTTTTATTTTGCTTTGAAGTTTTTGTTTCAGAACATTTTATTTTTATTTTCATTTTTCGTTTTGTTTTAGTTTTACCTGTTTGCCAGAGCTGATCATTGGTTTTCGCTCTCTGTTTTTGGATTTGGTCGATTTGTGGAGGATCTGAGGGCCTGTGTGGAGTGGGTCGTTTCCCCCCCCCCTCTTGATTGTGGTTTCCGGTGCTGTTTCTGAAGCGTTTTCTCCAGGAGTGTGGGATAGGTGATCCGCTCACTGACTGTCTTGATTGTGGTTCCTGGCGTCAACCTTGGAGCACTTGGAGTGTGGGACAGGCGGTTTGCTTGCCGCCTGCTCGCCATCTGTCCAGGGGAACAGCAGTTCATGATTTCATATGGGAAGTATGATATTTTTTACCATTACCTGACTTTTCTGATTACCGGATTGCTCTGTTACTTGGTGGCATGAGTACTGTTGGCCGGGGTCTGTAATGGATCCTGGTCTTGTTCTGTCTCATATCCAGAGTATACAACATTCTGAGAAGGGCTGTCAAACTTGATGAAGGCTTAGTTTCTGCAAGTTGGACATTCAACTTTGTTTTATGGATTATTTTGCTGCAATTTGTTGGATTTAGGGACTCTGGCATTCAATTTCCAGCTACTGATTGGCCCTATTGAGTGATTCCCGGTTCCCCGGGCTGTAACAGCACAGGGATTGGGCCTTCTGCACTGGGGAGCTGGCGGGTGGTAGTCTTTTCCCCTAGGGACCCCTGGAAATCTATTTAGTTGGTTCTGCTGGGGTCCTTTAGTAACTATTATAGGCTGGTGGTAGACTGTGGTGTAACTTTCTGGGTTTTAGCTGGGGAAAGAAGTCAGTCCCGAAGATGTTTAGATGAACCTTTCCTCGGACAGACTGTTCAGTTTTGTATATGTAACCCCCAGACCCCTGCCTTTTAACAAAATGACAGGTGGCATGCTGTTGAAGCTGACAGCAGTACCTGGTGGGGTCTGGGTTCGGGGAGGATGAGGTTACTCGGCACAGTGGGCCTAGGTTTGGCTACTCTGCACAGGGGCACCCAAGTAAATCCGAACACAGGAAGCAATAACTGTAATGTCCAGAACCAGGAATGGGATTCTACAGTGTGGCTTTTATTTACATCCAAGCTGAACAAACAAAGCATAGATGGACCCCCATGGGGCTACATTTCTGGTAATGCAGATTAGAGGCAACAGAACACTTCTTCACATTTCCAGCCCTCAGGCTCTGAACCCACCAGGCACAGAGCCTGGACTTGCACGCAGCTTTGGGTACATAGCCTGACTTGTACACTACTTGGGTTTTCCCCACTGGCCCGGCTCCCTCGCCTGCCACTTGATCCACGGTCCATTTTGAGAAATGAACCAGTTTTCCAATTGGTGGCTCCCCAAACCACCTTAGAGCCTTCGACTCCTAGAGGGAATTTTCCTTCCAGTTCCACGTCTGGGTACTTCCCTCATCACTGGCCAAGTGCATGAGGCAAAGTAGAAATCCACAGAGCAAATCCGTAGAGGTGGACATGGTCACTAAAGATGGGGGGTCTCCCACCTCCAGCTCCCACAATCCATACCTGGCCATTTCTCTGGAAACTAAACAACTCTTTTCTGAAAGCTTGGCAATGTAGATTACTGGGTAGACGTATATCACATCTCCTCTACATGTCTTGACTTCCACTATGTGCTGGACTTGAACATACTTTTACTTTTGGCTAAGCCTATTACTCTAGGCCTCCCACTACTTCAGTAGTCCAATCCTCACTATCACACAAGTCCCAGGGTGAAAACATAGGCCCTTTAGAAAGAGCAGAAACTCACCCTCCAGTTGCAGGTGCCCCACAGGCGATTCACGAATCTTCTTGTTTCTCAAAACTCTTGGACCAAATAGGCAGCTTCTCCACTAGCAGAAGCCAGGAGGTTGCCCCTGGAATATGCAGGACAACCTTTCCTGCCCCGTCCCCTGAGGGATGGGGCACTGAGACCCGAATCAGTACTCTCCACCACTTTAAAACTATCCTCTGTGTCTCTCTTAAGGTGGAAACACACACCTTATTCCTAAATGTAGCCCTATGTCAGGGCTGAGGCTCCAAAGCCTAACACAGAGCTGCTGTGCTCCTCTCTCAGCAAGCTCCACATCCAACTGACCACAGACTGATTGTTCAAACCTCCCAACATTCTACTCCAACTCCCTGCTGCAGATTTCATTGTGGCTCATGCAGCTGCGATAGTTCTATGGTGATGTCATCCCTCAGTCTCAGCTGAGACTGAGAACAGAGTGAGACAGTGTAAAATCCATTTAACTGGAGTTTCACAAGCTGCCTTCCCTGCCTACCACTAGGTCTTACTGGGATTCTAGTAACCCTGGGTAACAAGGGGATTACGCTCGCCCTTGACCAGGAAAATGACTGTCCGCAGTCATTGTTTACCCGGTTTTAAGCCATCCCACCCTATGTGCTACATGCGGAGGGGGGTGATCAGGCCCCCTCCTACCATGTGCGAGCACAGGCAGGCAACACTAAGGGCCTAGAGGCCTTTAGCTGACATATCAGCCTCTACTCTACCCACTTACTATGAACGCCTAGTGTCTCTGGTAGAACTGTCCAGAGCATAGCCCTAATAGCTCAGCACTGCAGTCCCTACAGCCGTTCAGGACCACAGCCTGTCTATCCCCCCCAGCCCTCTAGGGAAATCTGTCTGCCTCTAACTTAATACCCCAAAAACAAAAACAACCTGGGGACCTCCCTGACCTTGGGCAACCTGCAACCACACACCAAGAAAATAATACCACACCATTATATCACTTTACTGCCTCCTCCCTACCCCCACAACCACACCTGTGGAAGGAAAGGGTTAATACAGTAATAACAACAATAACAACACCACAGTACTTTAAATCACTACACACTAAAGTACTAGTGAGGAACTCCGATGAGCCCCTCCTCCTCTTCTTGTCTTCTCTTCTATCTTCTCCAGGAACACCTGCAAGAAAAAGAAAGATACTGCACACTCCTAATCTGCATACACAGTCTACCTAAACCCCTACCATCAAAACACTGAAGAATCCCAAAAAGATTTCTTTTTTTAGAAAAGGTAGAAAAACAGTATATACATTAGAAAACAGTAGAAAACAATGACATTATTTACAATACACATTTGGGGGGATGGAGTGCCCTAAAAGTCCCAACTAGTGACCACAGTGCCCGAAGGCTAGTCCATTAAAGAGTCTCTCCTGGGCCGGAGCCCGGTGAAGCACAGTTCTAACAGGCCAAAGTCCCAAAGGGGAGAGTCTTTGAGGACAGTTCACACATTTTGAAGTCTGCTAGTGTAGTGTGTGTACTGCAATGTCATAACGATAGAAAAGTTTGGACTTTTCAGCCCCTTGTAGTACGAAAAATTCTGAACCGACCTGCACCTTTGATGAAGATTCTCCCTGGCAGCATTTCTTCCAATACAGCTGGGCGGACATCTTCCGGGAACCACAGGAGGGCACATCTGGGACCTGCTGGGATGGTGTCATCTCTGGAGATGGAACCTTAGAACAGGAACAAAAAGGAAAACAGCTGGTCTGACATCATCCAGGCGATGAAGCAGGATACAGCTGGTCTGGTGTCCTCTCTGGATTTGAAGTCATCAGGTGGGCCAGTCGATGGATTCTGGAAAGGCCAGTATACTGTAGAACTGATGAATGTGGGGCACCTGAGTCCTGGATGTTCATACTGGCAAGTCAATAAAGGCACTTCACAGGCTGGTGTGGCAGTATTGACTACCACTGCTCGGCTTTCCATTTAGTAGGCATGGGCACATTTGCTGGAAGGTTCTTGCACTGAGGCCAATAGTACTGGGGGTCAGGAGCTTGAATTATTACCCCGTCTGGGTGCACATAATTCACACAGTGGGAGATTTCACGTCCCTCTCCATCCACTATTTCCACTCTGCCCATAAACAGTGTCCTGCCTCTCTTCCACTAGGTATATTTCTCATGAAACAGTCTGTCCTTTACATGCTTGTTTGCCCCAGGTTGCACACCTTTCATTGCTTTGGCCCAGATCCAGAATTTCCTGCTGTTCTCAATCTCCTCCCAGACTTTCCGAGGAAAGGTAGGAAAGGTCATCCCACAGATCTCATTCGCCTTCCTATGAACCAGTCTTTCCTCTTTACTAGCTTTGGTCAACCTGAGACCGCTGGCCTGGCTTGGGGGCGGCCAGTCCTGGTTCTGCCAGCTACGCATCCTCAACAAGATTAGAAACGGATCCCTGACTTCTTCTTCTTCTTCTTGCATAGCCAGGGCAGTGGCATCACCACTCTCTTCCATGCATTCCTCCGAGGCAAGAGCCTGAGGCTGTGTACCCATTCCTTTTTCACAAGGCCACATAGGTTCCCCCTCATCTTCTTCCTCACTAAGGATCTGAGCCCAGGAGTGAGCAGTCGTCCTCACTCCTGAGACTATCCACTCATCACTAGGCATGGAGGTCGACACCTCCCACTCAAAGGCCTCCCGCATCTCATCTTCTCCTATGAGACTTGGGCTAGGTCCCCGCCTCCAGGGGTCTACTGATGCTTTATCCGAACTTTCCTTCTGGGATCCAGCATCTGAAACTTCAACTTCTGGTTCTGTCTCTAACTCTGCACCCTCTAGCTTTGTGCCACACTCCCCCGAGGGGCCTTCTTCCACAGGCTCCGCCTGGTGCTGGGTGCTCTTGAACCTTCATCTATGTGGGAGCCAAACGAATTTGAGGCACTTTATACAAGCCATATTTTTCTAGGCATCCAGCACAGTGAGGTATCATGAAGACGTCCCTTCCAGCTTTCAAGCATATTTGACACACATGCACTGGAAAACCAGGAATCACCACATGAGGAGGCAGTTGTCCTCCATAGCACCACTTTCAATGTCCCTCAGACTATTTACTGCTGCTGTTACTGCAGTCCGGGCATGATCTGGGTAGCGAGCTGGTCCTGAGGCCATAACTGCAGAAAAACAAACAAAAGCTCTCTGTAACTGAAAGTCCCACATTACTGAACACCTTCTTTACTTTTAAAATGGCTCCTCTGCTGCTGTGTTTACTTTACTACCCCATCCTGTAATGGCGGTGGCAGCACTCCTGTTCATCAACATTCAGAAATTGGGTCAAGCCACTGCGCACCTGATTTACACACACTACTGATAACTTTTGCTCAAACTGCACAAACTTGCACTGTTCTGGGTCTAAACACATTTACATAATTTTCCACGGACTTTTTACATGCTGGAAACATTTCTTTGACTCACAGTCCCTTAAAGCTTCAGGGTTTTAAGCACAGGATTGCCTGTAAAACTAGTGCTGCACATTTGGCTACAACTCACAGTCTCTCTCTGGCATTAAACTTTAAACTGATGCTGAACTCATTACTATGCACACAGTCAATGGCTTAACAGACTTGCACTTGCTGGCAGGACTTGACACAGTCGTTACTTGCAAAGTGACTACACTGCTGCACACACATTTAAATGGCTTTTAGCAGAAAATCACTGTTTGAGCAGTTTCACTGTTGGTACTTACTGTTATCAGTAGCTGTTAGCTGCGATAGGAAAAAACGGCCTGCAGCCAGTCTTGGAGGCCTCAGAACAGAAATGGGTGGGCAGTCCTGCTGATCATCTCCTCGACCACCACACTTCTAATTTAGACGATCGAATTGCGGGTTGAGCCTGATTTTAAACAAACAAGTCTATTTTTAGAAGGTTTACAGCGTTTTTAAAACTCCGCAATGCTCCTCCACAAGCCAGCACATGCACTACACTCACACTCCCTCTCAAATGCTGGGGCAGTCACTGTAGAGCTGGCTGAGGGGCGGGACTGTGCAGCCTCACCAATCACATGATGCCATGCAAATGAGCCTCTTCTTCTTCCGCTGCTCTTTCGCCACAGCCATCGCCGAAGCAGGCAAATTTAAACTGCAGAATGCATTTTTTTTTTTTTCAACTGACTCCACGGCAGGAGCCCATTTCAGCCATTTAACATAGCCATTCACACCTCCAAGTCTCTCAGTTCATTCAAAAAGCATTTCCAACATCCAGGGCACAATTTTCCTGTTGCTACCCCTAGTCTTCCACCCTTTTCTTTACCACAGTTATATTTTAAAAGCATTTCCAACGTCCAGGGCACAATTTTCCTGTTGCTACCCCTAGTCTTCCACACTTTTCTTTACCACAGTTCATTTTAAAAGCATTTCCAATGTCCAGGGCACAATTTTCCTGTTGCTACCCCTAGTCTTTCACACTTTTCTTTACCACAGTTCATTTTAAAAGCATTTCCAATGTCCAGGGCACAATTTTCCTGTTGCTACCCCCATAGCTGGTTTTAGGCACCAGCGAACCTTGCGGTTGCTGGGAGCCCCAGCTCATGGGGGCCCCCAACCAGAGAAGTTTACCTTATTCATTTTTAAACATTTTTTTATCTTAATATATTTTTAAAACATCAGTAAAGGACTGTACAGATCCTTCTGGTTATGTCATGAAATACCTCAACAAGCTATAATTCCAGTCAATAGGAGGTGGACAGGCAGCAATGGATGGGACGGGAAGAACAGCCAAAAGAACTGACACTGCTGCGTCCTCCTAAATTTTTTTTAAAATACTACTGGTTAACCTAAAGCTATACATTGAAACAAAGAAATATAAAATTTGCTGGCAGATAACTACTGCTTGACAGTTGACCCACCTAGTCTGCCATTTTTCCCTGCCTATAATATCACCACAAATAACATCTTGCACGTATGGGCTACAGTAAAACACATGGGCTAAAGGTGGGCCAAGTAGAGAGGCCCCATGACTTCACTAATTCTGCTGAGGGTCCCCAAAACCCTAAAGCCGGGCCTGGCTACCCCTAGTCTTCCACAATTTTCTTTACCACAGTTTATCTTAAAAGCAGGCAAAAACACTGTAAACAATTGATGCTGGACAAGGGCACATTCTTTAGCTTTACTGCTCCTTGGTAAACAGTTGGCATTTTAAACAGCAGCATAAGATCCACAGCACACAGCAACACACTAGTTAAATTGCTTCAGCTTTTTGGGCCACCCACTGCCAGATAGCCAAAATGCTAGCCCCTTGCCCAAGCAACTTCCTCCCAGAATAAAAATCCAAAGTGGTGCCTCCATTTTTGTAACCCCCGGACCCCTGCCTTTTAGCAAAATGACAGGTGGCATGCTGTTGAAGCTGACAGCAGTACCTGGTGGGGACTGGGTTCAGAGAGGATGAGGTTACTCAGCACAGGGAGCCTAGGTGTGGCTACTCTGCACAGGGGCACCCAAGTAAATCCGAACACAGGAAGCAATAATTGTAATGTCCAGAACCTGGAATGGGATTCTACAGTGTGGCTTTTATTCACATCCAAGCTGAACAAATAAAGCATAGACGGACCCCCATGGGGCTACATTCCTGGTAATGCAGATTAGAGACAACAGAACACTTCTTTACATTTCCAGCCCTCAGGCTCTGAACCCACCAGACACAGAGCCCGGACTTGCACTCAGCTTTGGGTACACAGCCCGACTTGTACACTACTTGGGTTTTCCTCACTGGCCCCGGGTCCCTCGCCTGCCACTTGATCCACGGTCCATTTTGAGAAATGAACCAGTTTTCCAATTGGTGGCTCCCCAAACCACCTTAGAGCCTTCGACTCCTAGAGGAAATTTTCCTTCCAGTTCCATGTCTGGGTACTTCCCTCATCACTGGCCAAGTGCATGAGGCAAAGTAGAAATCCACAGAGCAAATCCGTAGAGGTGGACCTGGTCACTAAAGATGGGGGCGGGTCTCCCACCTCCAGCTCCCACAATCCATACCTGGCCATTTCTCTGGAAACTAAACAACTCTTTTCTGAAAGCTTGGCAATGTAGATTACTGGGTAGATGTATATCACATCTCCTCTACATGTCTTGACTTCCACTATGTGCTGGACTTGAACATACTTTTACTTTTGGCTAAGCCTATTACTCTAGGCCTCCCACTACTTCAGTAGTCCAATCCTCACTATCACACAAGTCCCAGGGTGAAAACATAGGCCCTTTAGAAAGAGCAGAAACTCACCCTCCGGTTGCAGGTGCCCCACAGGCGATTCACGAATCTTCTTGTTTCCCAAAACTCTTGGACCAAATAAGCAGCTTCTCCACTAGCAGAAGCCAGGGGTTTGCCCCCGGAATATGCAGGACAACCTTTTCTGCCCCATCCCCTGAGGGATGGGGCACTGAGACCCGAATCAGCGGTCTCCACCACTTTAAAACTATCTTCTGTGTCTCTCTTAAGGTGGAAACACACACCTTTTTCCTAAATGTAGCCCTATGTCAGGGCTGAGGTTCCAAAAGCCTAACACAGAGCTGCTGTGCTCCTCTCTCAGCAAGCTCCAAACTCCAACTGACCACAGACTGACTGTTCAAACCTCCCAACATTCTACTCCAACTCCCTGCTGCAGATTCCATTGTGGCTCATGCAGCTGCGATAGTTCTATGGTGATGTCATCCCTCAGTCTCAGCTGAGACTGAGAACAGAGTGAGACAGTGTGAAATCCATTTATCTGGAATTTCACAAGCTGCCTTCCCTGCCTACCACTAGGTCTTACTGGGATTCTAGTAACCCCGGGTAACAAGGGGGTTATATATAAAACCTCTACATGAACAGTGAGAGCGTTCTGGAGATTTCATTTACCTGAGTTATGTGTTGAACTTTTGGTTTATCTGTGTTGTCATATTATTATTTATACTTGTTCCTGAGAGTCCCTGTGCCTCCATGAAGTTCTGTCAGGGGATTTTCAGACTTTTATCAGTAACACTTTCTCAAGAACTCTGTGTTAAATTCTGGACATTTTAGGTTTTGTTACTATTTATGTTATTTTTCATCTTATCACAATTGCTTATGGTAGTGAGAGTACCATTTAGTTTTTCCAGGCTTTAATAGTGAGAGTATTTTATTGCCCGGGTTTTTTTTGGTTTATTAGGTCTATTTTTCTTTTGTAGTATTTAGATAAGTGTAGAAATATTTTGGATTTAGTAATCTCTTTTTTGTTTATTTACTACTTTAGCAGTGAAAATGCTAGAATAGTTCTTTGGGCACCGGTTAGTGAGAATTCCTGGTGCCCGGGGATATTATTGTTTGTTTATTGCTCTGTTTTATTTTATTTTTATTCTTGTTTTTGTTGGGTTCATGGGATTTTGGGGTGTTGTGGTTTGCTTCTGAATTTTGTTTTTGTTTTTAAGCTCCTTTAGGAGTTTTTATATCTTAATCTTGACTGCAACCATATTTACGATTGTTTTGAGGAAATTAGGATTTTTGCTGTTGTTTTGCCATAGTTTGGTGGCATTTGTGGAATGTGCCTGCTTGCTCCCCCAGTCCTGCGCTATTTGTCCTCCTCTCTCCATACCCTCTGCCCATTCTCTCCCCCCCCACTCGCCTCCATTTATCAGCACTATCATGCACTGGGAATTGCTCATGGGGGGTGGGCATGCGGCTGAGTGGGCGTGGACATTGGAGTTTGAATCAGCGGTTCTCTCCCATAGAGGTTGTTAGGACCAGAAGACACCCTTGGGTGAAATGGTGTCTGGAACGTAGTGGTCCATGTCTAGTCCCCATACCCAAGGGTACCACCTTTTTGGGTGAGCAAGTAGCCGGGATGGCTCATGAACATTGTCCAACTCAGGTGTTGCTATGCAATGCCAGATACATTAAGAACAAAACTGCACTTATTGCAGATTTTGTTGGAACAGCGGATCTGGTTTGCATCACCGAGACCTGGTTGGATGTTAACTCTGCTCTAATTTTGGAAGCAGCTATTCCTCCCAGGTACTCAGTGATATGTCACCCAAGATTGGATTGCGGCGGGGGGTAGTGGTCTATTTTAAGGCCGAATTGGGTCTCACGGGTGTACCAGTTGAGGAGGCTGAATCATTTGAGTGCACTGTGGTAACTGGTGTGGGGTGCAGGATAGCTCTCATCTACTATCCACCCGGGGATGAAAAGCTGTTCCTGCAGGAAGTAGCAGACTTCGCTGCCGACACGGATTTGGAGTGACCCAGATTGATGGTTCTGGGCGACTTCAATGCCTGGGTCGATGATGAATCCTCACTTTTTTTGGACAACACTTCCTCCAGTGGATGATATCACTGGGCTTCACACAGGTTGTTTCCTCAGCTACCCACAATGGTGGTCACTCTCTTGATTTGGTCTTCCTCCTGTGGATTGAGTCCTCTGATTTGGGGATGGAACCTCTTGGTTGGTCAGATCACTACACTGTGAGGTTAAATTTTTCTGCCCCCCTGTGTAGGTTTGCTTCTGTGGAGATGGTCAGTTTCCACAATTTGTGAGACGTGGTCCCTGAAGACCTGGCAGTGATGATTGACCTCTCGGAGTTTGATAAGGCCTGCCCAGGCCCAGAACCATTGGTTCTAGCCTATATTAAGGCCATTTCCTTGGCTCTTGACCCGATTGTTCCAGTCCATGTTCACCCCCTTCCACTTCGCCCTTGGGCCCCTTGGTTTGATGGGTCTTTGAGGGAGTTGCGGAGGATGGTACATAGGTTAGGACGATGCTGGCAGAAATCCACCTTGGATGCCGACCATCTTATTTTGTTGGAGCATTATCCACTCTACCAATCAGTGATCTCCCATAAGAAGGCAGAATTCTTATCTAGGGAAAATGCTGTTGCTCGGAATTGACCGGCCCAGCTCTTCTGAACTGTGGACAGGCTATGCAACCCAGCCTGTCTGCAGGTCTGTCGAGTTTTTTCACAAATGCAGTGTGATGCGATCGCTCGATTCTTTGCGAATAAGATGGCCGACATCAGGTTGGAGATCTGTCAGACCCGTTCTATGGGGGATGCTGTTGGTCAGTGCTCGGTCACCATGCCTCTTGTTTCCTGGAGTACCTTTGCCCTGCCGGAGTTCATTGATATTATGAGGATTGTCCAGGGGATGCGCCCTATGTGCTGTAGTTTAGACTCGGGCCCTACAAGCCTGATTTTGGGTTGTAGTGATATCATTGGCCCGATCTTGGCTCAGATTGTTTGGTGCTCCTTGGAATTGGGTGAGTTTCCAAACTCCCTGAAGGAGACGGTGGTGACACCTCTTCTGAAGAAAGCTTCTTTGGACCGAGATACTCTAGATAACTACAGACCTATCTCTAACCTTCCTTTTGTGGGAAAGGTTATCAAGAAAGTTGTGGCTACTCAACTGGAGAACCATTTGACCATCCATAATATATATAAACCTCTCCAATCTGGTTTTCATAAGAGGCATAGTACTGAGACTGCTCTGGTTCAGGTGCTCAATGATCTCCTGATGGTGAGAGATCAGAGAAACCATTCCATTCTGGTACTCCTTGATCTCTCTTCAGCCTTTGACACTGTGGACCATGGGGTTCTGCTTGAGTGCCTGAGGTCCATCTGTAGACTGATGGGTACAGTGCTCAGATGGTTTTCATCTTTCCTCACCAGTAGAACTCAGAGAGTTGTCGCAGGAATTTTTCCTCAGAGTCTTTCTCTCTGCTTTGTGGGGTGCCCCAGGGCTTGGTGCTGTCCCCCACATTGTTTGCAGTGATTATGCTGCCCCTCGGAGACATTGTAAGATGGTATGGGCTGACGTTTCACTGCTATGCTGATGATACCCAGCTCTACCTGTCTTTTGCCCCCGACCAGGTTAGTGCTCTCTTGGTATTTAACAGCTGCCTCACTGAAATCCAAGATTGGATGAATTCCAGCTGGCTAAAGTTGAATGCAGGTAAAACTGAGGTTTTGGTAGTGGACCCGGGCCACAGGACAGAGGGGTTGAGGACTGATTCGCCCTCCAGTTTATTCTTGGGGGGCACTCATATCCTTACGTCTGAACGGGTGCGTGACCTGGGAGTGATACTTGATGATGGGCTGACCCTTCATCATCAGGTGTCGGCATTCATTAAGTTAGCCTTTTACCATCTTAGGAACATTGCCAGGATCAAGCACCTTGTTCCGTCCAGCGATCTGCCTGTTTTGGTCCATGCCTTTGTGACCTTGCACCTTGACCACTGCAACTCCCTTTACTTAGGGCTTCCTGGGGTTGATATCCACCACTTGCAGCTAGTGCAGAATGCTGCTGTACATTTATTGACGGGGGTATCAAGGAGATCTCATATTATGCCAGTGCTGCGTGATCTGCACTGGCTGCCAGTTCAGTGGCAGATCACCTTTAAGGTAGGCTTGCTAACCTACAAAGCCCTACATGGACTTGGTCCTGACTACTTGAAAGAGCTTCTGACTCCTTACACCCCTGTGTGACCGCTCCACTTGGCTGAGGAGGGGTTGCTGGAGATTCCGAGGGTTAGTTTGAATTCATCTGGGGCACGCACTTTTATGTTTGCTGCCCAAACCCTCCAGAATTCTCTGCCCCATCAGCTGTGGGAGTGCAGAACGGTGGGGAACTTTAAGCAGGCACTGAAGACATTCTTATGGAGTAAGGCATTTCCTGATTTGCTGTGATTTTAGCTAAGTTTTTTTGAATTATCTGTAAATTTGTGAAGCACCTTGATACTGTGAAAGGCACTCAATTAAATAAAGTTATTATTATTATTATTACCCAGTGTGGAACGTTTTTTCTTTCTCACTACAATTCATGTTGAATGATAGAAATTGTTAGATGTCATTGCTAATGTAAGTGATAGGGTTTCAGCAAGGTTTGAAGTTCTATGATGCCAACAAGTTGAAAAGTTTTAGCTGAGACTCTAAGGTTTGAATGCAACTTGGGAAATGTTACTTCTGACAGATTGATAATTACAAATATCACTGCAAGTGTGTGTGTGTGTGTGTGTGTTTGTATGTGTGGTCTGCACTCAGTGCTGGTTGTTCTTTGCCACAGAATGCATTTCCTGTCCAGGAACTTAATTCAGCAGTAGAGTAGCAGGCTGCCAAGCAGTGGAGGGTAGAAGGCCTGGCTTCAGTCCCCAGGATTGAAAATGTTTTTATTTCTCATTACAATTTGTGCAGTATTAAATAAATATTTAGTTATAATTGCTGATGTTAATGTTAGACTTTCAGGAAGGTTTATATTCTTTACTGCTGATAACATGAAAATTTCACCTCAGACTTTAAGGTTTAAATGCGACTTGAGAAGTATTATTTCAAACAGACAGACAGTTGATTATGAAAATCCACTACATCTGTGTAAAGGGGGGGATCCTCTCAGTGCTGGATGTCCATTGGTACAGCATGCATCACCTGTCCAGGAAGTCTAGTACAGTGGCAGAACTACAGGATACCGAGCAGCAGTGGGAAGCACAAAGCAAAGAAGAAGCATGCACACATGACAGGCTATTGTTAGTGACAATACCAATCCAGGGCAGGGGGTGGCAATGCCAGTAATCCCAAGGGTTCTAGAATTGCCATGACCTTCTTGCTATCTTCTGATGAGGGGGTACAAAAGATGTTTAGAGCTGAGTGGCTATTTGAAACCACAAGTATGGAGCTGCAAATTCAAAAAAATGTAGCTATTTTGTAAGTTTGTTTTTCAAGACAGAAAATAGAATAAATGCTGAAACAAGGTTAATATACAGCATGCCTATATTAACTGGACATGTAGAGGTCAAATATCATCACTGAACCCAAATAAATTTAAACAGAAAGAACACTGTGAGAAAGCACAAAGTGAATGCAGTTTCATCTCAATGGTCATTTTAATAAGATAAGATAAGATGAGATGAATATTATGCAAAAAGAATTGCTTGAAATTACATCCCAGATTGCTGAAGGAACTTGCGGATGTCCTGGTGAACCCCCTGGTGGAGCTTTTCACCATCTCTCTGAGGACAGGGTGGGTGCCCCAGGACTGGAAGGTGGCGCACATAGTGTCTATCCACAAGGGGGGATCAAGGGAGGTGGCAGGGAACTACAGACCTGTCAGCCTGACATCGGTGGTGGGCAAGGTGATGGAGGGCATTGTCAAGGAGAGGCTAGGGGGGACCTGGAAAAGTCAGGGTGCCTGGACGATAGACAGCATGGATTCATCCTGGGGAAATCATGTCAGACAAACCTTGTGGAGTTCTATGACTGGGTGACGAGTGCCTTGGACCTGGGTAGACCAGTGGGCGTCCTCTTTCTAGACTTCAGCAAGGCATTTGACTCTGTTCCTCATGAGGGCCTGTTGGATAAGCAGGTAGAAATGGGTGTGGGGAACCAGATGATCAGATTGATAGGCAATTGGGTCCAGGACCGGACCCAGAGGGTCATAGTTGGTGGGATAGTCTCATCCCCAAGGAGGGTCATTAGTGGAGTCCCACAGGGATCAGTCCTTGGGCCCCTCCTGTTCAAAGCCTACATCTCTGACATAAGGACAGGTATCAGGAGTGAGATGAGTCTCTTTGCAGATGACTCAAAACTGGGGGCAGTGGTGGATGGGGAGGAGGGGAGGGTGGCCCTACAGGGGGATCTGGAGGCTCTGGAAAGATGGTCTAGAAAGTGGAAGCTGAGGTTCAATGCAGGGAAATGCAAGGTACTGCACCTGGGGGCCAGAAACCCAGGCCAAGTGTACACCTGGAGGGGGGGAATGCTACAAGTCTTGATGGCTGAGAGGGACCTGCGGGTGGTGGTGGATGTCAAGATGAACAACTCAGAGACTTGTAGGAGGGCAGCAGCCAAGGCCAACAGGATGCTGGGATGGATCGCTAGGGGGATCACCTCCAGAAGGAGGGAAGTGATACTCCCCTGTATATAACTGCTTGGTGAGGCCGCACCTCGAGTACTGCATGGAGTTTTGGAGGCCACACTTAAAGAGGGACATTAAATTCCTGGAGAGGGTCCAGAGGAGGGCAACCAAAATTATTTGGGGCCTGGGGGACAGGACCTATGGGAGGAGGCTTGAAGAGCTAAATATGTACACATTGGAAGAGAGAAGGGACCGGGGGGACATGATAGAGGTCTTCAGGTACATGAAGGTGGTAAATAGGGGAGGAGCAGTCAGGGTGCTTCGAAGGAAGGAGGAGGGGGCAACTAGAGGGCATGGGTGGAAGCTGGAGGGGGAAAATTCAAGGGAGAAAGGAGGAGGTGCTACTTCACTGAGAGGGTGGTGGAGCTATGGAATGCGCTGCCCAGGAGGCTGGTGGAGGCAGAGATGGTAGAGGGGTTCAAGAGGGGGTGGGACAGGTACAGGGGAAGGGTTCTGGAAGCAAAATCCAATGCTGTGAGAATATCCAGAACTGGGAAGGGAGAAGCCAGAGAAGATGAGGGGGGCAGCAAGGTCAGCTCCCAGGGTGCGGCCTGACAAAACGAGCAGATGCGAAAGACCATTAGGCCTATTCTTCCGGCATTTTAGTATGTTAGTATTTTAAAGAGGAACATCATAAATACAGCAAGAATTTGGTCCATTGGAGCAGAGGCTAAAGGATAAGGTAGATAAATTTGAGCAAGAAATAAAGAAAAAACAAAAGTTCACAAGAGATCAAATGGACTATGAAAAATAACAGGGTAAATAATTGGGATGCAACCTAAATCCAAAGGAGAGGATGCTCTAGGAGCCATGGCAGACAGTTCTGGCAAAAATAAAAAAATACCGAAAAACAAAACTAAAGCCCTTGTAGTGAAGAAGATATTTCACAAACGTGCATGTCAAAAGTTCAAACTGTTCTCTAAAAATATCTTTTCTCAACTGCATATTTTTAACAGAATTGTATATGCAAATATCCAAATGTATTACTTAAATATATTATTCAAACCAGGCTGCTATAAATGAGTGCCAAGTAAATGTTTTTTTTGAAAATATGCTAGTGCAACTACATACAGAGAACACAAAAATAAATAAGTACATGACCTGCCCAAATATCAAGGTATCCAAATGGGACCCTCTAGTAACTGAGACAGATGCAAGAATAAATATAAATAATCCAAAGCAAAAAGTCCAGGGCAGGTCAGTTCCAAATTTGGAAGAAAAATCTAGAAAAGAACAACAAAAATGATTATACTAAGAAATTTAAACTAAAATAGAGACCAAACCTGTTCATAAAGTACAAACATACTTAAGGTATACTAATGTAATTTCAATTCATTTATAAACATTATGGACATTTGAACATAAACATAAACATTTAATATAAACATAATATATATATATATATATATATATATATATATATGTATATATATTTTACAGAAGAAAGGGTTCTGAAAGAACTCTTAAAACTGAAGGTGGACAAAGCAATGGGGCCTGATGGGATTCATCCCAGAATTCTAAAAGAACTAAGGGTAGAACTAGTGACACCACTGACTACAATCTTTAACAAATCATGGGAGGATGGGGTGGTACCCGAGGACGGGAGGAGGGCAGATGTGATTTCCCTTCACAAAAGTGGGAGCAAGGCAGAAGCAGGAAACTACAGACCTGTTAGTTTAACCTCAGTGATAGGGAAAATGATGGAATCACTTCTGAAGGAAAGAATTGTCGAGTGTCTAGAGGCCAGAGAGGCACAGGACCCAAGGTAGCATGGATTCACAGTGGGAAGGTCATGCCAGACAAATCTGATAGATTTCTTTGACTGGGTGACCAAAGTAGTAGATCAGGGAGGGCTGTGGACATGGCCTACCTAGACTTTAGCAAAGCATTTGACACAGTCCCACACAAAAGATTAATATACAAGTTAGCCAGCCTGGGAGTGGGTCCCAAGATGACAGCCTGGGTAAAGAATTGGCTGGAGAATAGGACACAGAGAGTAATAGTAAATGGAGTCCACTCTGAAGAAAGGGGGGTTACTAGTGGGGTACCGCAGGGTTCAGTATTAGGACCGGTCCTCTTCAATGTCTTTATAAGCGACATTGCAGAGGGACTGGAAGGAAAAGTATGTCTCTTTGCAGATGACACAAAGATCTGCAACAGAGTTGATTCACAAGGTGGGGTGGAAAGGATGAGAAGGGACTTGGCAAGGTTAGAGGAATGGTCAAATGTATGGCAGCTTAGATTCAATGCTAAGAAGTGCAAGGTAATGCACCTGGAAACAAAACCCAGGGAAGAGTACACAATGGGGGTAAGATACTAACAACAACAAAATGGAAAGGGACCTGGGGTAGTCGTATCAGATGACCTAAAGGTGGGCAAGCAATGTGAGAGGGCAGCAAGGAGGGCTAGGGGATACTGGGCTGCATGGGAGAGGCATCACCAGTAGAAAACAGGAGGTTATTATCCCTCTGTACAGACAGCTGGTGAGACCCCATCTGGAGTACTGCGTGCAGTTCTGGAGACCAATCTCCGCAAAGACATAGACAGGATGGAAGCTGTCCAGAGAGGAGACTAAAATGGTGCAGGGTCTGCACCAGAAGACATATGAAGAGAGACTTAATGAGCTTAATATGTATAGCCCCGAGGAAAGGAGGAGAGAGGGGACATGATAGAAACTTTCAAGTACCTCAAGGAATCAACAAAGTCCAAGAGGTAGCATATTTCAAAAAGAGGTGTGCAAGAACAAGGGGCACAATTTGAAGATGGGGGCAGCTCAGAGGTAATTTAAAGAGTATTTTTTTTCACAGAGAGGGTTGTGGATGCATGTAGCGGCCTTCCGGAGGAAGGTTGTGGAGTCAAAAACAGTGGGGGAATTCAAGCGTCGTGGGACAGTCATAAAGGCAATTCTAGGGGTGGGGGTAAGAAGAAGTAGGCTGCTGGTTAACTAGGATCTGCAGCTTATCCACTAGATAGGAAATGGGCAGACTGGGTGGGCTAAGCGGTCCTTATCTGCCATCAAATTCTATGTTTCTATGTGTATATATATATATATATATATATATATATATATATATTCATGGCAAAAACTCCATTAATGCATCAGTTTGGGTTGTTCCACAGTGACAAAAGAAGGGAAATTCGGTGTTAGGGTTCAAAACCCTAAGTGCACATTCCCCCACCACCCCCACACACACACATACATGCAAGTAGGGGAAGGACTAAGGCAACACAACCAATCACACACAACCAGCAGCAGGTGTATACCTGTGTTACCGTAGGAAGTGGAGAAATCCAACTTCAGGTATCATACATTATTTCCAAAGTTGTTCTACGAGGTTAGTTCACCTAAAGGTGAACCAAGCTGCCAGTAGCAAAAACTGTGTACCTCGCTTCATTCTCAACATATGGGTGGCAAAAGGTGCCATGGGTGCCACAGTGTTAGTCTATGGGACATTGCTCAATTTTGTAACACTGTGATTTTGTCATCCTTAAGTATTTTAGCACCAGTGCAGCAAAAGGGACATCTGTGGGACCAGGGCTTGCCACCCTGCAAATTTCAGCCCGAAGGACCCAACAATTTGCTTGCAGGAGGATGGCAAAGATGTGCAGTTATCAGGAGCATAGTTTCGCAAAATACTTTCGTGAACACGAAAGTGTCACAAATGGAAGACATGACACTTTTGCATTTGCAAAAGCACTTAAAATACTTTCACAAAATACTGTTGCAAACATGATAGTGTTGCAAATGCATAGTACGGCAGTGTCGCATTTGCGAAAGTGTTTGCAGGGAATGTCCAAAATCCTGTTTTGGGCCTTGTAAACCCCAAAATATCATATGTGTACTCTGTGTTAGGTGTTGGTGGCAGTGTGTGGCCCAAGATGCCCAGTTGTCTGTAGTGATATGTGTTTGGCAGAGCGTGGAATGTCCAGGATCAGAGTTAGCAGTGATGACACCATGCCACACCCCAACATCTGTTGGTGTGTGGAAGATGGAAGCATAGAGGTGTGGTTTCATGGTTTAGATAGTTGTATGTTATTTATGTTAGGTGCTGTTGGTTGTGTATGATTGGTTGTATTGCCTTGGTCCTTCCCCTACTTGCATGTATGTGTGTGTGTGGTGGTGGTGGTGGGGGTGGAGGGCAATGTGCAGTTAGGATTTTGAACCATATCAATGAATTTCCCTGCTTTTGTCACTGTGGAACAACCCTAACTGATGCATTAACCAAGTTTTTTGCCATGAATTTCCCTTCTTTTTGAGAATGTGCAATATAAATATTGAATGGTATGTGGTGGTGGGAGTGCAAGACCCACCATGCTGCCCATGTCTGCGTAATAACCATAACAGTAACGCTAACGCTAACAATAATGGTAACGATGCATGAAACGCAAATGCTACTGGTAACTGTAATGCCAACAGAAACATGAACGCAAACGCAAATGCTAATTGTTATAGTAACACAAACAGAAATGCAAATGCAACTGGTAATGCAAACGGTAACGTAAACGCAAACGGTAATGGTAACGGTGATGCAAATGCAAACACGAAAGGAAATGGTAATAGTAATGGCAACATAACCACAAATGCTAACAGTAACAGTGACGCAAACGTAAATCAAATGCAAACGGTAATGGAAACACAAGCGCAAATGCAAACTGTAATGCAAATGGTGACAGAAATGCAAACAGTAATGCAAACACAAGTGCAAATGCAAACAGAAATGGTAACAGTAACAGTGACACAAACGAAAACAGAAACGCAAGCGTAATGGAAACACAAGAGCAAACGTAAATGCAAATGGTCAAGCTAACTGTAATGCTAACGTTAACAGAAACGCAAAGTGAAGCAGTAACGGTAATGCTAAGGGTGACGTAAATGGAAACGCTAATGCAAATGATAACGGAAACACAAGCACAAATGTAAGCACAAATGATAATGCTAACCATAATGCAAACGTTGATGGAAATGCAAAGCGAAGTGGTAACGGCAATGCTAATGGTGATGCAAACATAAATGCAAACGGTAATGCAAGTGCAAATGGAAATGCAAATGGTAATGGTAATGGTGACGCAAACCGAAACGCTAATGCAAATGGTAACTGGAACGCAAGCACAAATGCAAATTTATTTTTTTTATTTAGTTGTTTAACCAGGTATAGCACACTAAGCTGAAAGCTTTTTTACAGGAGCGACCTGGGAGCACAAGGAGGTTAAGTGACTTGCTCAAGGTCACACAGCAAATGGTAATGCTAACTGTAATGCTAACATTGACGGAAATGCAAAGCAAAGTAGTAACAGTAATGGTGACACAAACGTAAACGCAAACTCAAACAGTAATGCAAACGCAAGCACAAGCGCAAATGGTAAAGGTAACGGTGATGCAAACTGAAATGCTAATACAAATGGTAATGGAAACACAAGCACAAACATAAATGCAAATGGTAACTCGAACTGTAATGCTAACGTTGAAGGAAATGCAAAGCAAAGCAGTAACAGTAACGGTGACAGTGGCACAAATATAAACACTAATGCAAATGGCAATGCAAACTGTAACACTAACAGTGACGCAAATGGAAATGCTAACACAAACGGTAATGGAAACGCAAGTGTAAACATAAATGCAAATGGTAACACTAACGTTGATGGAAACACAAAGCGAAGTGGTAACAGTAATGCTAACACTGACAGAAAAGTTAGCGCAAACTCAAACGGTAACACAAACGGTGATGCAAACGGAAACGCTAACGCAAATGGAAATGCAAGCGGAAACAGAAATGCTAACGGTAACAGTAATGCAAATGCACACGCTTTGTGTCCAAAAAAAGGTTCATTCAGGAGCACAGTGAATACAAAGAATGTAGGCATAATAATGGCCCTCGGACCGGAAAATGAACACTTGGAATACTAAATTGCTTATATCTCAGGAACCGTATGATGCAGAAAAAAAATTAAAATCTCATATTATTTATGACTTTCCATGCTAGTTTTGCACTTAGCTCCCCAGCGGGTGACTAAGCACTTTTGGGACGAAAAGTCCATATCTCGAACCATTTTCAAGATACGGGACCCAAAAGGCGCGGTGGACACCATAATATTATCCTATGGGAAAAATCGTCAACTTTGGAGTGTCGTAACTTTGCAGCCCAGTAATATTTTGGCACCAAACCACCAAAAGGTACATCTGTGGGATGTTGGCTTTCTTCCCTGCATATTTCAGCCCCAAAGACCAAACTGTTGTTTTGCAGCAGGGTGGCAAAGATTTCCTATTATTTTGGCCATACTTTCGCAAATTACTTTTGTAAATCATGACACTTTCGCAAAAAAATAACCCACAAAAGTGTCGCATTTGTGAAAGTACTTTTCCACACTACTTTTTACAAAAATTTGAAAAAACATATTTCTGGAGTGTTTTACCCCCCCAAAAAAGACATGGCTGGCATCCTCAGGACTTGACTAGGTGAACACAATAAGAATTATGTCCCTAGAGGTTCCCAAATTTAAATGCCAAGCATTTTTCTGAGCTGTAACTGAAAAAACAAATGTCCGACTCACGAAAGTAAAAGGGTCATTTGCGACAGTAAAAACTGCATTTGCAAAAGTGTCGCATTGGTTGTTAACTTTTCCCATAGACTATAATGAGATTCAATGGTTTTTGAATAACTTTTGAACAACTTTTGAACCATTTAATATTTTTTCACGAAATCTTCAAAAGGCACATAGGGGGGCCTGGCTGCATGTTCCCTGAAATGTTCAGACCGATCTCGTAAACCATGCTGGCTGTAGGTGCGAGCAAAGAAACATGCAATAATGTGTAATTTATGCTTTTTTGGTGCACTGTAGCTCCACAACTGTACATCCAACCATAACACAACTTGCCAAATCCAGAGATCTATGATACCAGACTGTGCTTTCCAAATTTCAGGCAAATCCATTGTACAATTGCAAAGTTATTAAGGTGCAAAATTTGAGATTTAACCTTACATGGGGTACTCAACCTAACAATAGTAACACTACCGTGCCACTATAATATATATATATATATATATATATATATATATATATATATATATATATATATAATATAACATAAACATTTGAGATGGTTCATCTCGAGAAGTTTATCCTGGTAGGAAAACTTTAAAAATAAAAGAAGAATAGAAAATGATAGTTATCACAAAATCATGAAGAACTGGTCATTGCCCAGTTATGGAAGTTTACAAGTAACATGTTATGCTAGTTTATCTTACGTGTCACACTGGATTTTGCTCCGTGGTTCTCTGAAGGCCGCTTCAGGGAACTCCTTCCTGTATCGAAGTGGGAAGATGCCACCAATGATGATGTCTTCTTCTGTTGTGTACCCCTTAAAATTCAGTGTTCGTAGGTTACAGCCCCTTGGCTCACTGCCCGAGAGGGACAGATGAGCTATCAGGAGAACAAAGATGGCTGCACACAGCATAGTGCTACCACTGAAACTGGTTCTACCACAGCTGAAACTTGAAACCTTATGTGGATCAGAGCAACAGGAGGAATGGATATTGAGTATACTTTGTTCTACAGGTGAAGTCTCCTGAAGAATTCCATGGCCCTATAAAATAATTACAACATGAGAAAATTAATACATTGAAAAGGTGTTTTAATGCTCTAGTTAGGAATACAGCTGCAAAAGTAGGGAAATGGGGCATTAGGGTTTTCAAAGCTAACACCCCATACCCACCCTGCACTCACCAACAGGCGTTGGGGATGTGCCTTGGGATCATTGGCCTTAGAGCTCACCCCTTTCCATAAGTAAATAATCTGAGATAGGTACAGTATGGGAGAATGACATGAGCTTTAGTGCCGATGACCCCAAGGCACCCCCCAATGCCTGTTGGTGTGTGCAGGGTGGGTGAGGGCTGCTAGCTTTGAAAATGCTAACCCTACATTTCCCTGCTTTTGTGGCATCATCCCTAACTAATACATTAACACAGTTTTTTTCAATTTATTTCCTTACTTTTTGAGATAGTATAATCATATTCTTATTTGTGTGTGGGAGCACAGGGCTCCCATGCCTCCATAGATGCATATATGTATGTAGCTGTAGAAGAACAGGGCCCTCTGGACCCTGCACTTCCATTTATAGGAGAACAGTGACCAAATTGTCAGCATAACCATCGTATTACTCCACTTCGTGTACCCAGTACAGAAAATTTTCTAATTTCTGCCAAAACGTAATTCTGCACAACTGTAAAGCCATTCTGCACCACAGGTGTGAAAATGTATTTTGGACAGGATTTGAAAAATGACAGCTGTCACATACATGAAGTGGGGCAAGAAGAAGGCTATGCTGAAAATCTGGGGTTAAATTATTCAAAATTTCCAAAGTTACAAGCTTGCATGGTGAAATTGCAAAGAATGGTCATAACTTTGCCATTATTAATAATTTTTACCCCAAACTTTCAAAATAGGCTTCTTATGACCCTACCTCATGAACAAGGTCAGAAAAAATTGTCAAATCCCACCCAAAAGATGATTTTGCAACCAAACATTAAATCACCTTTCAGGTGGGAGTTGTGTAATGCCAGTCACATGGTTCATGAGGTGGGGTCCCCAAAAGGCCATGTTGAAAATTTGGGGTCAAAATGTCAAAAAATGGAAAGTTATGCATAAAAGTTGAACAGCCCATTGAAAAACATTGTACCCTATTTACCTTAGTTTCTCATATTGCAGAAGCTGGTTCCAGCAGCAAGATGTGTCTTCAATTAGAGAGTAGGTCTTGAACCTGGGACCTGTTCAGGTGAGTGAAGGTGTGTGTGGGTGTACTGGGGGTGTAGGGTGGTGGGTGCTGAGTAGGAGGTGGGGGTGGAGGAGCTGATTGGCAAGGGATTATTTTTTTTTTTTTTCAGGTTTGAAGAAAAAACATCCTGAGACCATTTTCTTCATTTCAGGTTCTGCCTGCAATGGAAGGGTGAGGGTACCACTAGGCACCAGGGAATATACCAGGATAGGGATCAGTGGGTGGGGGGTGCCACACACCAGGCAATATAATAATAAATTACTAATAATCTAGCACATTTTATTAACTGTAGGGTGAGACTTGAAGGGCTGGCATTGGGTAAGATTTCAGGGTGGGAAATTAATAAACCACAACATTGATCCAGGTGAAAGAAAAGGCAGTAGAGCAGGTATAACTTCTATGGGTAGCGCTGGGGTCCAAGTCAACCTGCAGGGATTTAATGTCAACTACGGTTTCCAATTGAGAGATAAAAAAAATTTGGGTCATACAGAACACTAGTAATTGTAGAGACTGACTTGATAAAATTGTTATAGTACTGACTTTCAGAGCATAGCAAAGTACTCATTTATCAAACAGGGCTCAGATACTCATACACAGATAATTATTTGGGACATATAATCAAAACAAGTAAACTATTCAAGTTATTATACCTCGTCTAAGACTGCCTGAGTTTGGTTAATAGTTTTCATTCTTTTATGAACTACTTTGCTTAGTAGTTCAAAAGGTTAAATTTGCTGTAACTTCCAGATCAGACTTAGAGGTAACCCAGTTGAAGGGGGGGGGGGTTCACTCGGCATTGCCAGACTGGCCAGATGAGGACTCAGCATCCTGAACTGACACAAACCTGTCCCAGGAAGGTGGAGGAGGAGGAGGAGGAGGAGACGATGTGGGTGCTGAAGAAGTGGAGACTGACATGGAGAGCTTGGAAGATGGGACTGCTACTGCTGGGGAAGAACCGGAAAGGCTGCTGGTGGCAGGCTGTAACAGGTGTAGTTCCAAGTGTGGGCACTGTCTGAATCATGGCATGGTCTCTGGATTGAAGGGCCACTAGCAGTTCTGTCAATGGAGGTGCTAGCCAGTGTGCCAGCTGCCAGTTGGTGGAGAGACAGAGGGTGATGGCTGCACAGGTGGCACTCAGGAGACTGTAAACCAGTGAGGTAACAAAGCCAACAGCCCATATGTTGTGACATGCAACTTTAATATGGCTTGTAAATTAATTCTGCTAATATACTTCTCAACTGTTCAGTGTTGACATATAATGGGGGTTTTATTTTGTGAAGGTAAACATCAGTCTCCCTCTTTTGTTAGTAAAATTCTTGTCATTTGCACTACATGACTGCATTTGTAGAGACCACAGCTCACAGTCATTCATTCTGTCACTGCTGGACTTTATAACAGTGCCGTCACTTTCCCTACCTACACAAGCATTTCTGTCACTGGTGAATGACTGTGAGGTGCACATTCAGGAGCAGACTCTACAAATACAATTAAAACCTTTAGTTTTCTTTTTGGTTTTAAACAAAGTTGGCAATTCAGTTACCGCAAAGGTCCTGGAGCTGGGGACACCAAGGAATTCAAGTATAGAACAGATGTTAGCTACTCTTTTAAGGCAAAGCTTTTTTATCCGCTGATCCGTGTTTTTAATCAATTTTTTTTAAATCGATCCATTTTTTTTCTGGCTGCAGTCTGACATCATCCCAAAAACAGTAGCATTCAAAAACTGTCCAATATTTTTTAACCAAACCATACAAAGACACACCCTTGGCATAGACCCCATCATCCCTGAAATGTTTAGGGAAACAGTCCATACTGTCTAGGCTGTAAGCGAGAGCAAAAATACCCATGTTAAGTATAGGGAAATAAAAGTGTTTTTTCCCTCACTTTTTTGACCCTCCATATCGCGAAAACTGTAAAAGATATCCTCATAAAACTTTCTATATCTTGAGATTCTGACAGCCTGACTACACATGCCAAATTGTGTGCAAATACTTTAAACCGAGGCAAAGTTAGTAAGGTGCAAAAAATGTAATTTAACATTAAACAGCTTGCTCAACCCTAACTATGATGGCACTATCGTGCCACTATCATATATCTGCCTGTCTGTCTGTCTGTCTGTCTGTCTATCTATCTATCTATCTATCTATCTATCTATCTATCTATCTAAATTGCCTGTATTAAAATATGGCATTTATTATTATAACAATCTGACCCAAGTGAAAAATAAATGCTGTTATTGACCCACTGGTGCTGTTATTGATATATTGGGTCAATAACAGCATTTATTTTTCACTTGGGTCAGATTGTTGGTAAAATATTTGATTTACATTTATAGTCAGATTGCTACCTACATTATTATAGGGGTGCGATTGCGTCCCTATAGTTAAGATTCAGTCTTCACTTCTGTGTTAAACTCGACATTGTACACTTTAGTAACTATAACCATTTAAGCAATTCATGTGAAATTTTGCACATGCCATCAGTGATCAATAATCTCTTGAAGTGGCAAGTTTTGTTCCAGTCAGATGTGTGGGTACAGGGCTATGGAGTGTAAAACAATGTGAAAATTACCATTTTTGGTGAAATTCTTTGTCATGCCACTGTGCAAAATGGTGTGGAATTTTGGTCTGACCTTTTTACTGTTTATAGGTCTTGGATCACAATTATGCCCTTTGAAGGTTTAGAGAAAAAATATTATTCTGTTCCAAAGTTATTGCATTTTTTTTCTTACATACTGCCTGTGGCTTAGCCCCCACTCACCCCCTGTCCCCTTCCCCTTCCTCATACCCCAGGACTTACCGCCTTGCTGACGATACTCCATGGATTACCCCCCAGGGTGGGGGTCACCTCACCAATATGAACCTGCATGATGTTGGTAGAAGGGTACTGGCAGAGTCACCTAATGGCATTGCCTCCCTGACTTACCCACCAGGGCGGGGCATGGAGTCAGGCCGGATATAACAGACAACGGGATAGGTCATCTTCGAGAGTGCCACAGTGGGCGATTGGGGCTAGAAAGCAGGGCATCATATATGGCAGACGTTATTTTTGTTGGATTCCTGTTGGGAGGCGTTGCATGCAATGATGCAGCAATGCCGAGTGTCAGCATCTGGCATGCCTCCCCAGTGATTCCAGACACCAGTCACAGTGGAGTCCCAGCTTCTGTGAGGGGTCTGTATTGCACAGGATATTCAGACCCCTCTCCCTGGAGAAGGATAACCATCTCCTGGATGCTCACTCCTTTTCCCCTGGAGCCAGCCCTCCAACATCCAAGTCCATTCCCAAACTCAGGACATTGGGGTCGCAGCTGGATGCCTTGCCACTGTGCCGGTGGGCCAGTTCCAAAGTTATTATATTTTAAAGTTTCCTGTTATTTCTATGGGATTAGTTAGATGTCCTGCTTAAAGAAGGATTCTTTATTGCAAATGCAGAATCCTATTTTGCAAAAATGGAATTTTTTGCTGCAAATGTAGAATCTTTTTTTCATGCCATTGACATCTTCTTTTCAGTTAGTGATGAGAACAGAATTAAATAACTTAAAAAATATATAGTTTAGCAGACAATGACATTTGTCGTTACCTAATCAGGACCCACACAATCTGGCTCTGGGGTTAGTTTTTTGTTAAGTCACTTACAAATGTGTTTTTTTAAATATGCTAAAATCCTTTTTTGCAAGCCATGAAAAAGAAAAAAGCCGCAAAACAGGATCCCTTTTTGCAATTTGTGAAAAAGGATTTTCTTTTACTGCAAATCATAAAAAAAAATCACAAAACAGGATCCTTTTTCACAATTTAGAAAAAAGGTTTTTCTTTTTCTGCAAATTGTGAAAAAAAAGGAACTGAGGAAGAGGATTATTTTAAGACAGCTGTTTCTTTGTCACTCCACAGTTCATAAACAGTTGTTGACTTTGGTTTCAAATTTTCAAGGTAAAAAGGGCTTGCCCAACAGATGTGCCTTTTGCTGGTTTGGAGAAAATATATTACTTGGTTGTGGAGGTTTATGGCTTTAAATGTTGGTTCCCTTTCCATAGGATAACATTGTAATGTGAGGTTTAGAAAGTCATTACGCTATGAAGAAACAGTTTTCAATTTTGCTCTGAAATTTTGGGGGTACAAAAGTTTTGTGCCAACAATGTGCCATTTGCTCATTTCCTGAAAATATATTAATTTGGTGTCTAGTTACAAAGGTTTCACATTTTACAGTGTTTTCTATAGAATAACAATGCAACGTGAGCTATGTTTGGTACTGCACACTACAGGGTGGCACTGCAGGGCCCAGAGGGCCCTGCACTCTCTCAGGCAAATAAGGATACCACTACGCTATCTCAAGAATTATGGACTGATAGGAACACAGGGCCCTCTGCAACAGAGAAATAAGGATACAATTACAATCTCTCAAAAGTCATGCACTTCCAAAGTCAATAAGGCTGCAATTGTACTATCTCAAAAAGTAAGGAAATTCTTGGGAAAAAACTTTGTTAGTGAATCAGTTAGGGTCCCAGTGACAAACATTTGGAAATGTGGTGTTAAAGTTTCCACCCCTAACGCCCCACCCCCACCCTGCACACAGCAACAATTGTGGGGGATGTACCTTGGGGTTGTCAGCCATAATGCTCACCCAGTTTTCCTATATTGTACCCATCTCAGCTTATTTACTCACAGAATGGAGTGAGTGTTGGGGCTAACAACTCCAAGACATACCCCCATGCCTGTTGCTGCATGCAGGATGGGATGGGGTGTTAGGGTTGGAAACATTTCCAAACTGTTGTCCTTGGAACCCTTACTGATGCATTAATGATGTTTTTTTTGCCAAGAATATACACATATCTATACATTATATACAGTATATATAAAACATACAACTACAGACTTTGTTGCCAGACTGGACTGGTAGACCCATCTTGTGGCCCTTTTCCCCACCTATTCTGATACCTCTGACCTGTTTGTCACTAGCATCCCTCTTGTCTCACTGTCCTCTAAATAATTTGCCCTTGCACTTGTCCCACAGATACTTGAAGTCCTCCACAGTCTTTGCCCCTACTACCTCCTCTGGCAGTTTGTTCCGGTCATCTATCACTCTTTTTGTGAAGAAGTAGTTCCTCACATCTCTCCTAAATTCCTCTCTTTGACTTCATTGCATGCCACAGTGTTATTGTGCTTTCCTTTCTCTGAAAGAAACACCCCACCTGCACCTTCTTCACCCCTACGAGATACTCGTTGGTCTCAATCATGTCTCCTCTCGCTCTCCTCTCTTCAAGGGAGCATATGTTGAGTTCCCACAGCCAGCCTTCCTCATATGGCTTTTCATGCAACCCTAGAACCATTTTGGTTGACAAATCCAGAGTTAGCAACTGAACCCATGCATTTTCACAGACTTTAAATTGCTTTCTCATTGGGGTGCTACTAGTTATGGCATACATAGGTTAAAACAAAACCCAGTGCACCCCTTCCCCCAAAATAATTGGCAAGTCATTAAATTATTACAATGTGCTTTCTGCCTCAAATGGCTGCTGAATTATTTCATTCCAAAGGGGAGTGGGGGGGGGGTTCTTAGTTTTTCAGATGAGAGCTCTTATGTGAAAACAAGTTCAACCACCAGTCAACAAGGTGGCCCTCCCATTGGCTGAGGCCCTATTCTAAAATACTACTGTCAGAGTTGCTCCCTTTAAAATGTGGTGCACTGCCTTATTGGCTCACTTTAAATAAGGTGCAGTCCCAGCTAATATACTTGTGATTTGTGGGGAGCCAGCTAATGGAGAAGTCCCTATATCTCCTGAATATGAACAGATCTGGAATTAGCAGCTCAACCCATGCACTTTCACAAACTTTAAATTGCTTTCTCATTGGGATATTACCAGTTATGGCATACATTTTTATTCCCTTTTCACTACCGCTGCCATCCTGTAAATGTCTTTGTAGAAGTGTGACCTCCAGAACTGTACACAGTACTCCAGATGGGAACTCACTAGTGAGCGATACAGCAGCAGCACTACCTTTCTCTTCTTGCTAGACATCCCTCTTCCAGTGCACCCCAGCATCCAACAAACCCTTCCTGCTGTCTTTTCACACTAACTAATTGCCTTGAGGTCATTAGATATAATGACCCAGAAGTCTCGTTCTTACTTGGTGAATACAAGTATCTCTTCTCCCACTTTATACACAGCTCCTGGGGTTCTCTACCCCAGGTGCATAACCTTGCACTTTTTGGCATTGAAACTCAGCTGCCACACCCTAGACTATCCCTTTAGTTTCCCCAGATACCTTTCCATTCTCTGCAACCCTTTCAGAGTGTCCACCCTGTTGAAGATTTTGGTGTCATCCACAAAGAGGCACACCTTCCCTTCCAGCTCCTCTGCAGCGTCACTTATGAAGACATAAAAGAGGCCCAGATCCAGCACTGATCCCTGTGGCACCTTGCTGGTTTCTGTCTTATCCCTTGAGTTTCTGCCATTTGCCATAACCCTTTGCTGCTTATCCTTCAACCAGTTTGACATCCAGCTTATCTCTTTCTTCCACACCCTCAGCTTGCTTAGCTTCTTAACTAGCCTCCTATGTGGTCCAGAGTCAAAGGCCTTACTGAAGTCCAGATAGGCCACATCCACTGATCTCCCTTGATCCAGCTCCCTAGAAACCCATTCAAAGAAATCTATGAAATGTGTTTGACATGACCTTCCCCTTGTGAAACCATGCTGGTGGTGGTCCTGCAGTCGATTAGCCTTCAGGTGCTCCATGAGCCTCTCCTTCAGTATGGTCTCCATTAGTTTCTCCACCACTGATGTGAGACTGACAGGCCTGTAGTTGCTAGCTTCCTCCCTACTGCCACTTTTACACAGAGAGACCACATCAGCCCTCTGCCAGTCATCTGGAACTACACATCTCCAAGAGATGCTCAACAATGTTACCAGAGGGGTGGCTAGCACTATGTGCAGCTGTCAGAAGCCTTGAGTGAATTCCATCTGACCCCATTGTCTTAGTCTCCTTCAGGACTTCCAGTCCCTTTGGCACTCTCTCTCTCTACTGAAAATGGACTTGTGTCTGTTCCTCCATCTCCTTGATGTTTACTTTTACATGCAGGCTTGCTCTCCCACATGAAGACTGAGCAGAAGTAATTATTTAAAATGTCATCTTTTTCTTGATCTTCCTCTGCACAGTCCCCCCACCTTCCCGATTCCCACTATCCCTCCTCTTTTCTACTTTTTTTTCACTTTCATGCCAAAAGGATGTCTCGTCCCATTTTTTGATCTCCTTAGTTTTCCTCTCTTCTGTTTCTGTTTTGGCTTCCCTCACCTTCCTTCCCATCTCCCTTTGCTTTATCAGATATACCTACCTGTCTTCATCTATCTGGGTTTTCTTGTGCTTCCTAAACACTGTTTTATTGTCCTTCACTGCTTTTGCCACCTCCTTGGAGAACTATAATGGCCTGTTCCTCCTCATTCCCTTGCTCACTTCCTTCAAACAGCATGCCATTGCCTTGGCTATTCCTGCCTTAATCCTTTTCCATAGGGTCTCCACTCTCCCCAGCCATTCTCCCCTTTGAGGTACTTACTAAGGCAGTATCCCATTTCTTTAAAATCTGACCTCCTGAAGCCCATGACCTGATGCCTTAGTCTGGTTTTCCATATGCCAAACCACGCAATATGGTAATCACTTGTACCTAGGTGACAACCCATTGTTATGTCTTCAGTGCTGTCCCTCTTTGTATATAACAGATCCAGCGCTGCCCCATTTCTAGTGGGTTCCATAACCAGCTACCTGAGGAATGCCCCTTGTAGGGAGTTGAAGATTGCCCAGCTTCTTGAAGTAGTTGCGGCTAGAATGCCTAGTCTACAGCCAGCAGATTAAAGTTCCTCACAATTAATACTTTCCCCTTGCTTTCCATTTTGCTAATGGCTTCCCCCAATGCTCTGATTAATTCCTCCCTTTGTGATGGTGGCCTGTATACCAACCCCATGCAAATAAAGGCCCCTGGCCCTGAATCTAGGCCATCCCATAGCATCTCCATCCCTTCCTTATCCCTCTGGTTTCCCTGTATCTCATGGCCGTTATGCCTTTCCACATATAAAACAACCACCCAGCCTTCCACCCTGACCATTCCTTCTAGAACATGGTGTAGCCCGGGATGGACACATCCCAGCTTTGGTTGTTGGTGCACCATGGCTCCGATATTGCCACCAGATCCAGATCTGCCTCCATAATGATTGCCTCAAGGTCAGGAATTTTGTTTCTTAGGCTCCTTGCTTTGGCACACATGGCCCTCCATTCCTTTCATCCCTCTCGCCCCTATCCTCTCCCACCTTCCTGTTTCCATCCATTACCCCTTCTATTTCTCCAGTCCTGTCATCTGTGACAGGGTTGAGTAAGATCCTGTCCCATTTGTTATGCAGAAAGAGTAAAAAGCAAGGATCTGTTCTATCCTGGCCTTTCCCACAATACACTGTGGTTTGAGGTAAGGACCAGGTCAGAATCGAATCACACAAGGACAAGGGTCCTGAACTTCAGAAGAGCAAATTTTGAGAAAATGTGAGAATGCCTGAGGGAAGTCCTGGAGGGGATAGAAAAACTGTGGGGAGTCGAGGAAAGGTGGGCAAAAATAAAAGAGGAAATTATGCAAGCTACAAACCTCTGTATAAGGCAGGTGAGCCAGGGCAAGAGAAAAAGTAGACTATTATGGTTCTCTAAGGAAGTAGCAGAAAAGGTAAGAGCAAAAAAAAAAAGGGCATTTAGAATGTACAAAAAATACTGAAGGAGTGGGGATAGGGAGGCTTACCAAGAGAAAAAAGGGAGGCAGGGAAGGCAGTTAGAAGCACAAAGGCATGAACAAATGAAAGGATTGACAAGTCAGTGACAAAGGGAGATAAAACATTTTTTAGATACATAAGTGAAAAAAGGACAAAGGGGGGGCTAGTAAGACTGTGCAGCGTGGAAGAGGATCACAACAAAGTGGATTTATTAAACAACTATTTTTTTTTGAGTATTTACAGAGGAGGGGGAAGGAAAGAGGCCAACAACAGTGGAACAAGCTCAGTTATATAGGATGGGGACTTATTATTTGGCATGTTATAAACATACAGATACAGATTATAGAGACATCAATTAGGAAGTGATAACTAATCAGCAGAGGGATATGACTGTGGTGAGTATGATGAGGATGTTCTGTGACAAAGCAGACTGAGCTGGGATAAAAGGGCTCCAATGTGAGTAAAAGAGATATTGATGAAGCAATATAAACACAGTCCCTGTAATCAGTTACAGAAAGAAAAAGAGATAACACCAATTGTCCCTTCACAGGGAATGGAAAGTGGATTAATCTGGGTAAAAACAAGACTTTAATTTCTCAACAAGTAAAGTAATGTGCACGTCAAAAGAAGGAGAGCTGCCCAAAAAGACTCCAAGATATTTACACGAGTATTATCAAGTAATTTCAATATGGTCTAAGGTAGAGATAGAGAGAAGAACAGGTAGCTAAGGCAAAAATTTAGAAAAGAGAACCCAGAGTCTTTTTATGTTTGCTTGCATGGATGTGCAAGAAACATATTGTGGCAGCTTGCTGCAGTAGCAAGTTGTGGAGGTGTGGCAGTGTTGTTGCCAATGCCAGCAGCCCATTTTGGGGCTGGTCTGTGTGGCACCAATAGGGGATCATGCTGTCCATGACAGCACTAGTGTAGCTTGCCACCAACTTGAAAGAAACTCGCTGCTGCAATCAGGGAGTGCCCCCTCATTAACAATCAGCTGTTTTTGCTGCTAGAGCAGTCCCTGATTGCAGCAGTAAATTACAGCAGCATAGTCTGGTGTCCCATTTCAAAAAAACATGGCGGTGACTTCTCCATCGGCCTCTCACAGTCCCTACGGAAGCCGACGGACAGCCGCTGCCTCTCATTGTCACCATTAAAGCTGATGGGGGTGCCCAGTTTCCCTGTCAGCATGCCCCCTCCACAGTTCATTTGCTGATGGGGTAGCCCAATCCCCATCGGCATAATTACCGCCATCTGTTTTGTGCCAAGGGGGTGCCCAATCCCCCTCGGCTCACGTGCCCATCCCCCCAACACTCTGCTGACAGGGGTGCCCAATCCCAATCGGCTACAGCCCCCCCAAGAAACATTCAGGTGGTGTGCTGGGAGCCCACCCCAGCGTGCCAAGGTACCTGAAGAAGCAGAAAACCTTCATGCATTTTTTTTTTCTGTAAAAGCAAAAAGATCCCTCGTTGAGTCTGGCACCCCTCCCCCAACCCACACCGCCCTCTGTCACCCCACCTCCCCACACCTCCCCACTCCCCTCACCCCCATACGTACATTTGGAGCTGGGCACAATGATCTTTGGTGGACTAGGAACATGTTTGCACTCTGCAAAGCCAGCCATGAACCGAAGAAATGTCAGTAAGCTGTATAATGGCATAAATGGGTTTTTTTCAACTTATGCAGATATCTCAGTCATTTTCATGAATATTGGCACCAAATTTTCAACATGGGGTTCTTGGGACCTATTTCATGAATTCAGTGACAGTCATCTGGTTATTCAGTCCCGAAAGGTGATTTTGCAGTCACTGCACGGAATCACCTTTCAGGACTGATTAATGAAACGACAGTGTCACTGTTCATGAGGTGGGTTCTCAAAAAGCCTATGTTGCAAATTTGGTGAAAAAATTCCAAAAAATGGCTGTGTTACGAGCATGCATTGCGCAGTTTCCATGCACACTTGTAACTTCGCGAATTTGCAATATTTTCACTCCAGATTTTCAATATTGACATTTTTTCACACCTCCATATGAATAATACAGCTGTTATTTTTCTCATCCTGTCCGAAATGTGTTTTCACACTTCCAGTGCAGAATAGTGCGGTTGCTGTGGGAAATCAGTGTTCAGGACAGATTAAGAAAATCACAGTGACACCGTTCGTGAGTAGAGGTCCTAAAATGCCTATGTTGAAAATTTGTTGACAAAAGTCCATAAAATGACTATGTTACAAGTGTGTGTTGCGCAGTTTCCACGCACACTCTAAGTAACTCCGTGAATTTGTAATATTTTCACTACAGATTTTCAACATTAACATTTTTTTGCACCTCCTTATGAACAGTACAGCTGTCATTTTTTTACCTCCTGGCTGAAATGTGTTTACACACTTCCGGCGCAGAATAGCACAGTCGCTGTGGGAAATCAGTGTTTGGGACAGATTATGAAAATCCCAGTGACACCGCTCATGAGCAGAGGTCCTAAAATGCGTATGTTGAAAATTTGGCATCAAAGGTCCATAAAATGACTATGTCACAAGCGTGCATTGCGCAGTTTCCATGTACACTCATAACTTTAAAAATGTGTAATATTTTCACTCAAAATGTTCAACATTGTCAATTTTGCACACCTCCTTATGAACAATAGAGCTGTCATTTTTCACATCCTGCCCAAAATGTGTTTTCGCACATCTGGTGCACAATGGTGCATTTGCTGTGGGAAATCAATGTTTGGGTCAGATTAAGAAAATCATAGTGACACTGTTCATGAGCAGAGGTCAAAAAAGGCTTATGTTGAATATTTGGTGAAATAATTCTACTAAATGACTGTGTTACAAGCATGCATTGCGCAATTTCCATGTATGCTCGGATGTTCAAGCATTTTTAATATTTTCACTCCAGATTTTCAACATTGCTATCTCTTCATACCTTCTTATGAATGGTACAGCTGTCATTCTTCACATCCTGCCCGATCTGTGTTCTCGCACTTCTGGTGCAGAATGGTGTGGTCGCTGTGGGAAATCAAGGTTCGGGACAGATTAACAAAATCACAGTGCCACTGTACATGAGCAGAGGTCCCAAATGCTTTCATGAGGTGGGGGTCACAAAAGGCCATGTTGAAAATTTATAGTTCAAATACCAACAAACGCCCAAGGCATTAGGGTTTCTAACCATAACATCCCACCCTGTACAGACTGATAGGCATCAGGGTGTGCCTTTGAATTGCTGGCTGCAATGCTCACGCCATTTCACCCCACCCTAAAGCCAGTGACAGGCACTGAGGTGTGCTTTGGACTTTTCAGCCCCAGACTTCACCCCATTCTCCTATACTGCACCCATTTCAGCATATGTCCTTATGAAATGGGGTGACTGTGAAGCTGAACACCCAAAGGCACACCTCAACACTTGTCAGTGTCTACAGGATAGGGTGAGATGAAATGCCATGAGCGTTATGGGTGATGACCCAAAGGCACACCCCAAAGCCTGTCCATCTCTACAGGATGGAGGTGGGGTTGACATGAGTTCAGTACTTCACTGCCATTCCTAATCTGCATCTGTCTAACTCCTGCACGTCGAATGCTAATATCAGCAAGCAAACATTCGGCATCGACAAATGCTTGTTCGAATGTTGTTTCTGATGGAGATCTATTAAAGCTCTGTGTGTGTTATCAAAATCCTGCTAAAGATTTTGGAGTGCAATGACAGGAGAAGTATAGGATATGTAAAATACAGTGCCATCAGAATATAAATACACAGAACTAGCGAACACGTTAGGCAAAACATTTACATACATTGAGGAAAGAAGAGACCAAAGGACCAAGCCCTGAGGCACACACTTTTTTAGAACAGCAAACTCATAAGCAGAAATAGAATCATGAACACGTTGCACTCTATTATGAAAATAAGAGGAACACCAAAGGAAATAAAATTGATAGTTTAAGCTGCAACCAGCAAATTTATAAATTACTATATTGTGGTTGAGTGTGTCGAATGCTTTAGCAGGGTCTACAAATATGGCTTGAGTCTATTGCCTATTTTCAAAGGAAATATGAGTGCCACGCACAGCATGGAATACCATACACCAGGTATTATGACCATAGAAAATCCAGATTGGAAAGGAGACAGTAAATTATTGAAGAAAGAGAAAGAAAAGAGTTGTTTACAAACAAGTATTTCAAACAGTGTTGCACAGACAAGTAGTATTGAAATGAATCTATATGAATTAGAGTCCTGGGAAGAACCTTCTTTAAAATGGGTATTACTCAGGCAGATTTCCAAACTTTGGGGAAATTAGAATTCTGAGAGGAGAAAGCGAATAAAAAGTGAGATGGTTTCCAATGACAGGATTAGCAGTTTTTAGAAAAAAAGGATCAAGGAAATCAAGACCTAGGCCAGCAGAGCATCCGCTTGGGGTTCAGGAGATTGCAGGTTCAAACCCCACAACAGCAAAATACTCACGGTGTGATCTTGGACAGGTCACTTAACTTCCCAGTACTCCAGTCCACCCAGCTGTGGAAATGAGTAGAAGCAGGATACCACTGGGAAATGAGACGTTGTATCCCATCTGGGCTATCCAGGGTGAATCAATTTAAAAAAATAAAACAACTTGATTCAATAAAACACATTAAATTTCATAAAAATAAATAAAATAACTCAATAAAGCATGCATTCATAATAAGAGACACCTACCCTTGCTACAAATTGCCTTTGCTTTTCTTTCTAAATGCACCAGCAGAGCAATATTTGTTGTAGTAACTTCAAGGTATACTCTGCTTTTAAAGCCTCACCTTCTTCCCCTGATAGATCTTCTGCCTGTTGAAGCTAATGCAACATTATAATTTATTTCCTTCCTTTAAGCACTTTCCAAGTTCTATGGGAGCCTTCCATGAAGAACAGGGAATCAGTAATAGGAGGGTCCAGTTCTCAGGAGATGGCTTGAACCACCATTAATTTATTTTTATGCTCAAATTGGAGAAGAGGGACCCAGCATGGCACCCCTGGAGGCCCTGATGATTCCAGACCAATCTGACATGGCAATCCTCAGACTGCTATTAGTAGATACATATTAAGCTGCATGGAATGTGTCATCAGAAAAAGACCCAGAGGTCCATGCAATCTGCCCATATTCTTATCATGCCATGACTTGCTTCCAATTCATGGTTTCACATCTGCTGTTGAACATAGGGGATGATAGTATTGTGCATAGAGTTCAGGTAATCATACAAAGAAGTTCATGTTATAGCAAATTAATCCCAAGTCAGTAACAATGACACACAGTACTGCACTCAGAATTCAGGTAATCATACGAAGAACTTCATGTTCTGGCAAATTAATCCCCAAGTCATCAACAGTCACATTCATTTCAACAATAAGCAAACTGTCCAAAATCAAGAGCCCTACATTTCTGGGAAAATGTTCAAAAACAATAATAATGTGACCCTTTCCAGAGCATGTACTGTATACTGGCTATATTTAGCACACCCTCTTCTTTATGACTACGTGCACTAACTTGATTGTAGGATAACTGTATCCTTAAACAGCAAAAAACATAAACATAGAAACATAGAAGTTGACGGCAGATAAGGACCGCAAGGCCCATCCAGTCTGCCCATTTCTTTTTCTACCTTATAAATGTGCTATCGCCCTTTGCTCTGTCAGTGGCCTATCTATTCATAGTCATTTGTATTGCTCCCTTATGCCTATCCCATGCCTGTTTGAAGCCCTGCACTGTATTCATAGCCACCACTTCCTGTGGTAAGCCATTCCATGCATCCACCACCCTTTCTGTGAAAAAGAATTTCCTCACATTACCCCTTAATCGGCCTCCCTCTAATCTCATGCTGTGTCCTCTTGTCCTGCTATTTTTCTTATATTTAAACATGTTAGACTCTTTCACCTTGTTTATACCCTTAAGGTGTTTGAATGCCTCGATCATATCACCTCTCTCCTCCTTTGCTCAAGGGTATACATATTGAGCTCCATTAATCTGTCCTCATATGTCTTCTGATGCAATCCCTGCACCATTTGGTTGCCTTCTCTGGACTGCCTCAATTTGGTTAATGTCCTTGTGAAGGTGTGGCCTCCAATACTGCACGCAGTACTCCAGATGGGGCCTAACCAGTGTCTTGTACAGAGGGATTATTACCTCCCTCTTATGACTTGTGATACCCCTACTAATACACCCTAATGCCCCCTAGCCTTACCTACTGCTTTAGAGGTCTGCTTGGATGATTTTAGGTCATCAGTGATGATGATGCCCAAGTCTCTTTCTTCCTTTGTGACTGCTAGCAACTCCCCTCCCAGCCTATAGGTGGCTTCAGGGTTTCTCTTCCCTATGTGCATGATTTTGCACTTCTTTGCATTAAATCCCAGTTGCCACTCTTCTGACCATTCTGCTAGTTTATCCAGATCTCTTCTCATTCTGCCCACCCCATCTGGATCATCTACTCTGTTGCAGATCTTGGTGTCATCTGCAAACAGACAAGCCTTACCCTCTAGTCCATCTGCACGGTCACTAATGAAGATGTTGAAGAGGACTGGCCCCAGGACTGATCCCTGAGTACCCCACTTATGACTTGCATCTCTTCTGACTGTATACCATTTACCACCACTCTCTGTTTTCTGCCCGTCAACCAGTTTGCCACCCAGTTGACCAACTACCCACGAGAGCCTACCCAGCTTATTTATCAATCTTCTATGTGGAACAGTGTCAAAAGCTTTGCTGAAGTCAAGGTAGGCGACATCAACTGCTCCTCCTTGGTCCACCACTCTGGTTACCCAGTCAAAGAAATCTATGAGATTAGTTTGACAGGACCTTCCTTTTGTAAACCCATGCTGTCCTGGATCCTGTGCCCCTATGGATTCCAGGTGTTGCACTATCCTTTCCTTAAGGAGTGCCTCCATAATCTTGCCCACTACTGAGGTAAGACTGACTGGTCTGTAGTTCCCCGCCTCCTCCCTGCTACCACTCTTCTGGAGCGGGATCACATGAACCCTTCTCCAGTCTTCTGGGACCTCTCCTGTGCTCAGAAACTCACTAAACAATTCTGCTAATGGCTGTGCTAGTTCCTCCTTTAGCTCCTTAAGTACCCTGGGATGTATGCCATCAGGTCCCATTGCCTTATCCACCTGAGGCTTAGCAAGCTCTTGTAGGACCCTTTCTTTTGTGAAGGGAGTAGTGCTCACCTCCCTCCCCTGTGTCCATGATGCTGAGCTGTGGGCCCCTGCCTACCTTCTCTTCAGTAAATACTGAGCAAAAGTATCTATTTAGGATAGATGCCTTTACAGGGTCCTCCTCCTCACATGCTCCCTTTTCTCCATTAAACAGCACCCCTCTGGACTTTCTCCTTTCACTAATGTATCTATAGAAAGTCTTGTCACCTTCTTTTACTGTTAGTGCTAGTGTTTCCTCAGTTTGGGACTTTGCCTGCCTTACTGCTTTACCTGCTTCCCTTAGGGCAGTTTGGTATGCCTCCTATCTTCATCCGCTGTGTTCCCTTATATTTCCTGAAGGCCAGCCTTTTGGCTCTGACCTTTTGCTACTGTATTTGAGAACCAAAGTGGTTTCCTTCTTCTTTGCACTTCCTTTTCTGTCTAACACAATGGGATGTTGCTCACTATTGCATTCTTAATGCTTGCCCACTTTGCCTGTACCCCTCACCTGTGTTTCTTTTGCCAGGGCTAGCTTAACTCTGTTGGCCATCTTATCAAAGTCAGCTCCTCTGAAGTCCCATATTTTGCCTTGGAGATGAGGATGATTTGATGTAGTAGCCAAATTGAACCATACCATGTGATGGTCACTGGCCCCAGGTGACCTTCTACCTGGAGATCTGTGATCCCTTCTTTGTTAGTCAGTACTAGATCTAGGATAGCCCTGTCTCTTGTGGGTTGCTGTACCAGTTGTTTGAGGCCCTCCCTGCAGGGAATCCACTATAGTCTAGTTCTGGCAGATGTTCCTGCTGGTATTGACCAATCTGTATCTGGCATGTTGAAGTCTCCATTATCAGAACCTCCCTTTAGCTGTCATGTTTTGTATATCTTCTAACAGTAATGTGTCTATGTCCTCCCTCTGGTCTGGGGGCCTGTAGACAACCCCAGTTCTTATGGCTGTCCCATTTCCTGTTTCCAGGGTGACCCACAGTTCTTCTGGCTCCTTATGTGTATTCTGAATTTCTGTAGCTTTGATATTTTCATTAATGTACAGGGCCACTCCTCCACCCCTTTTTGCACCTCGGTCTCTTCTGAACAATACACAGCCAGGTACTGAAGTCTCCCAAGTGTGGTTAGCAGCTGTCATCTCTAAGAGATTTTGTAAATAAAATATTTTAGGATAGTTCAGGTTAAACTTCACTTTAGTTCTGTGCTGCTCTGTGAATATTTTTATAGTTTTAAAGGAAAACTGTACTGAACTTGTATGTTAGTTTTTATGTAGAACCTGATTTTATGTTTGCCTTTGCATTTGCACAAAGTGGACATGCTGCTGTGATAGTGGATGGGAGAGGTGTGCCACTGTTGCTTCAATGCATGACAGTGTGCAAGGGGCTCGGCAGTGTTAGACCAATTATCAGCCAGGCTGATCATGATACTCTTCAGTGCTTGCTGGGTCGAAACTTCGTGAAGTTCAAAGAAAAGAGCTACATAAGTCACAGGATGCCTCTTTCTTTTGATCAGAATGATGATGCACAACAAGCACAGCTGAATGTCCATATAATCAGCCTGCTGTTGTTCCCCCCTTCCCAGGTAAAAACAATCCCACCATCTGCCAAGTACCCCTCCCACCTCTCATTGCTTCCACTGCCCCTTCTAAATTTCTGACACTGGGGTGCCCCATCCATGGTGCCAGCTAGTATCCCCACACCCCCATTTACACTGTGTGACACCAGGGAGCCAACCCACAGTGTTGCCACCTGCAATAAAGAAAACTGTCCTTCATAGTCTTTTTATATCTTTTTAAACCCTGTAAAAAAGATACAGTCCATTGATGATTGTTGCTGCGGCTGTCCTCCAACACTGTTACCTTTTCCCACCCAATCTTTCCACTCAGCACCCACCACCCCACACACTACCCTTACTTTCATACCGAGGCCCAGTGCTATAATCCTGTCTGGACCAGAGACATGTCTTAGCTTCTCTACACCAGACCAGGAGGTAAACACCATGATAGAGCAGCTGATAGGGAGAAGGCCGGGGTAAATAGGCAGGATTTGTCTAGTGCACTTACCCAGTCAACAAAAGCTAAATAAATAAATAAATAAATGGAGAAAAAGACAAAGGCAGTAAGGATAGGGATGGGGCAAAAAGAAATAAGGCCATAAAAAATGGAGGGTAATGAGTACCAATGACCGTAGTCTAAGTAAAAAGCTCCCCGAAATGGTGGCCTTGATGGAAGAGGGATGCATGGATATCATGGCAGTCACAGAAACATGGTACACAGAGAACCATGACTTGGATGTCAACATACCAGGGTACACAATCTACAGGAGGGATCGGGAGGGAAGAAGAGGAAGAGGACAAGAAGGAGCTCTCTATTTAAGGGAAGGGATCAAAGCAACAGAACTAAAGGGTAAACAGGGAGGAGAGGAGGCACTGTGGGTCACCCTGGAGACTGGAAATGGCACCACAATCCGCACAGGGGTTGTATACCAACCCCCGCCTCAGGGGAAATAAATGGACAGGGAAATGATAGAAGGCATCCTTGGGATGGCAAAGAAAGGGGAGGTATTGCTGATGGGGGACCTGAATACGCCAGATGTTAACTGGAGCACCTTTGCTGCAGCCACATCCAAGAACGGGGACATTCTCGATGCCCTGCAGGGGGCATGCCTCAGACAGCTAGTTTTGGAACCCACTCGGGAGGGAGCAATCTTAGACCCAGTTCTCTCAAATGGGGACAGAGCGAGGATCTCCGATCTAGAAGTGGGTAGCCATTTGGGAACAAGCGACCACCAAATAGTGTGGTTCATGATAAACTTAGCTGTAGAGTCAAGCCGTACAAAAGTGAAGGTACTGGACTTCTGGAGGGCTGATTTTGTCAAAGTGGGAGAGTGCCTCAGAATTGCACTAGCAAACAGGCAAGTAGGTGGGGTGGAGCAACAATGGGGGAACATCAAAACTGCAATCACAGAGGCAATGAGCCTTTGCATGAAGCAAATAAATCAGAATGAAAGAAAAAACACTATGGTTCTCAAAAGAAGTGGCGGGAAAGGTTAGGGAGAAAAAGATAGCATTAAGGAAGTATAAGGAAACACAGAAGGAGCACGACAGAGAACTGTACCAGTTAAAGCAGAAGGAAGTGGGGAAAGCAGTCAGAATAGCAAAGGCCCAAACTGAGGAAAAGATAGCCAACTTGGTTAAGAAGGGGGATGAAACCTTTTATAGGTACATTAGGGAGCAAAGAAAGACCAAGGCAGGGATACTGAGGCTGAATAAAGAGGAAAGTGGTTGGGCAGAGAGTGACGGTGAAAAAGCAGGGATACTGAATGAATACTTCTGCTCAGTATTCACAGTGGAACAGAAGGGGGTGATACCTAATCCAGTCAATAGAAGGACACTGGATAGGGGGGTTGATATTAGTCCTTTCACAGAAGAAAGGGTTCTGAAAGAACTCCTAAAACTGAAGGTGGATAAAGCAATGATGGGGTTCACCACATAATTCTAAAAGAACTAAGGGAAGAACTAGTAACACCACTGACTACCCTTTTTAATAAATCATGGGAGGATGGTGTGGTACCTGAGGACTGGAGGAAGGCAGATGTGATTCCTCTTCACAAAAGTGGGAGCAAGGCAGAGGCAGGAAACTACAGACCTGTCAGTTTGACCTTAGTGGTAGGGAAAATGATGGAATCACTTTTGAAGGAAAGAATTGTTGAGTACCTAGAGTCCAGTGGGGCACAGGACCCAAGGCAGCATGGATTCACAGCAGGAAGGTCATGTCAGACAAATCTAATTGATTTCTTTGACTGGGTGATCAAAGTAGTAGACCAAGGAGGGGCTGTGGACATGGCCTATCTAGACTTTAGCAAGGCATTTGACAAAGTCCCGCACAAAAGATTAATAAACAAATTAGCTAGCCTGGGAGTGGGTCCCAGGGTGGTAACCTGGGTAAAACACTGGCTGTAAAACAGGACACAGAGGGTAATAGTAAATGGAGTCCACTCTGAAGAAAGGGGGGTTACTAGTGGGGTACCACAGGGCTCATTACTGGGGCCAGTCCTTTTTAATGTTTTTATAAGTGACATTGCAGAGGGACTGGAAGGAAAAGCATGTCTCTTTGCAGATGACACAAAGATCTGCCACAGGGTTGATGCACAAGGTGGGGTAGAAAGGATGAAAAGGGACTTGGCAAGGTTGGAGGAATGGTCAAATGTATGGCAGCTTAGATTCAATGCAAAGAAGTACAAAGTAATGCACCTGGGAAACAAAAACCCAGGGGAAGAGTACACAATGGGAGGTGAGATACTGACAACACCAAAAATGAAAAGGGACCTTCTGGTAGTCATATCAGATGAGCTAAAGGTGGGCCAGCAATGTGAGAAGGCAGTAAGGAGGGCTGGGAGGATACTGGGATGCATAGGGAGAAGCATCACCAGTAGAAAACAGGAAATTGTTGTCCCTCTGTACAGACAGTTGGCAAGACCACATCTGGAGTACTGTGTACAGTTCTGGAGACCCAATCTCTGCAAAGACATAGACAGAGTGGAGGCTGTCCAGAGGATGGCAACCAAAATGGTGCAGGGTCTGCACTAGAAGATATATGAAGAATGACAAAAGGAGCTTAAGATGTATAGCCTCGAGGAAAGGAGGGAGAGGAGTGACATGATAGAAACTTTTAAATACATCAAGGGAATCAACAAAGTCCAAAAGGGTAGCATCTTTCAGAAAAAGAGATGTGCAAGAACACAGGGGCACAATTTGAAGATCGAGGGTGGATAGCTCAGAGGTAATGTGAGGAAGTATTTCTTCACAGAGAGGGTTGTAGATTCATGGGGCAGCCTTTGTGAGGAGGTCGTAGAGTCAAAAACAGTGGGGGAAATTCAAGAATGTATGGGACAGACATAAAGCAATTCTAGTGGGGGGGTAGGAGGAAGTAGGCTGTTGGTTAACTAGGATCTGCAGCTTCTCCGTTAGGTAGGGAATTGGGCAGACTAGGTGAGCCAAGAGGTCCTTATCTGCCATCAGATTCTATGTTTCTATGGGAACTGAGGAAACCAGGTATCCTGTGATAAGGGCATGCACTATTCAGCACTTTCAAAAAGGGTGACTCAATAATGGCACCGGTTCACAGGGCTACTGGACAGGGAGGGCGAATATGAATACAGCAACATCCTGTCACTATATGTACACACACACATTGGGGGAGCGAGCATGCCATGCAATGGGGGGAAGGGGAAGGAAGGTTTGTGAGATGTAGTTCGGCAGTGGGCTGCCGAGCTGGCCATGTGGTGTGGTGGGTTCATGGCAGGCTAGGGTTGGGAGGGTGTCAGGTTCAGTTCTGGGCATGATGGTATTTTTTGCCGGTCTGGGATGTCACTCTTTTTTTAATTTTACCCCCCCGCTTGAGTTAAGAATCCTTTAGTAGGGGAGTGTGGGGGCAAAGCCCCCTGTGTAAACAAAACAAACTATGTTTTCAGCCTCCTTTTCTCTGTGTCATGAGTGTACATTGCCAAAATTGATTTTCACCGATGTACACTCACCCTTACGGTGATCGCCTTTCCACGATCACCGTTATCACACAGAGCCAGAAACCAGGTATGTGGTCAGTGTATTTCAATATGTTTTGAATTTGTACTCATAACTTGGTCATTATTTAATATTTTTTTCCCAAATTTTCAACATGTGCTTTGTGAGCCCCACTTCATTAGCAAGGTAGGTTAGATTCTTCAAATCTGTCCTGAAAGCTGATTTCACAGTCACTCCACAAAATCACCTTACAGGTGGGGTTTGAAAATATTCACCTACCAAGTTCATGAGATGGGGTCATAAGAGGACTATGTTGAAAATTTCTGGTCAAAGTATTAAAAAACAACAATGTTATGAAGGTATGTTCAACATTTCAAGGCTTGCTCATAACTTTGGTAATGTTCAAAATTTTTACTCCAACTTTTCAACATATCCATTTTTTTCACACCACCTCATGAACAGCAGGTGTCATTTTTCATATTCTGGCAGAAATATTTTTTCGCACTTGTGTAGTGAAATGATGTTTTGGCCAGTATTTTATAAATACCTGTCTTGTTTAAACAAAGGGGTCATAAAAAGATGATGTTGAAAATCTGGATTCAAAATGTCACATGACAAAAAAGTTATGGAGAAACACTGAATTTTTTCAATGTTTACTCATAACATCGCAGTGTGGGCAGATTTTGGCTCTAAATTTGTAATGTAACTCTCTTGTTACCCCCACCTCATGAACACGATAGGTGTCATTTTTCAAATCTTCTCCAAAACATTTCTTTGTAGTTCTTCCGCAAAGTCACCTTTTCATTGGGATTTAAAACATTCCACCTGCTGTGATCATAAGCTGTGATCATAATGTTGAGGTCACAAAAAGACAGTGTTGAAAATTTGGGGTAAAATATCAAAAAACAACAACGTTATGATGAAATGTTGAATTGTTTCAACATTTAAGCATAACTTTGTGATTTTTTCTTGATTTTGTCTGCAAATCTGCAGCATAAACCTTTTGTAACCCCATCTGATGAACATGACAGGTGTCATTTTTCAAATCCCCTTTAAAACATGTTTTTGCAGTCCCTCTGTTAAGCCACCTTTTGGACAGGATAGAAAAAAAATCCATCTCTCTTGATCATAACATGGGGTCAAAAAAAGGTTGTTGAAAATTCGGGGTCAAAATGTGAAAACACAAGTAAGTTATGAAGAAATGCTGAACTGTTTCAACTTTTACTCATAACTTTATTTTTGCAGACTTTTGCCCCTCACGTGCAACATTCTCCTTGTGTTACCCCTCCTCATGAACATGACAGGTGTCATTCTTCAAATCCCCTCCAAGACATGTTTTCGCAGTCATCCTTTGAAATCACTTTTTAGATGGCATGTAAGAAATTCCACCTATCTTGATTAGAATGTCATGTCATAAAAAGACTGTGCTGGAAATATGGGGTTAAAATATGAGAGCTCACTGAAAATTAAATATTGCCTGTCAGCTAGCCTATCCTGGGAAAATATAATCTAAATATGTATAAAAGCAAGGCACTGAAAATGGGATATTGCATCCCATATTGTCCATCCTGTATAAATATGTAGTAAAAATATATAAAAGCAGGATCCTAGTAACAACAGAGCCCCCCCGAACAATGTCTCTGTGTTCCTCTGTCCTTGGAAAAATACATTGTAAAAGCTGGACCCCACTGAAAATGTAACCTGCCCTTCAGCTGGGCAATCCAAAGTAAATATACTATGAAAATAGGTAAAAGCAGGGCCCGATTGAAAATCAGATATTGCACTCAGCTGCGATGTCTTGAGTAGATGCAGTGTAAAAATACAGAAAAGCAAGATCCCACTGAAAACAAGATATCACCTGCACTGTGCTATCCAGGGTAAATACAGTGCAAAAATGTGTCAAACTCGGACCACACTGTAAATAAGATATTGCATCTCAGCTGGGTTATCCTGGGTAAATATATTGCAAAACTGTGTAAAAACAGGACCATACAACAGAACCCCACTGAAAAGGAGAGGTTGTATCTAAGATGATCTGTCCTAGAGAAACACATTATAAAAGCAGGGCCACACTATAAACAAGATAGTGCATCTCATATCTATGAGTATACTATCCTGGATAAATGCAGTATAAACCTGTGGAACAACAGGACCCGCTTGCAAATGATAAATTGAATCTCATCTGGTCTATCCTCGGTGAATATATAGTAAAAATGTGTACAAGCAGGAGCCAGTACAATAGCAGCGCAAGCGGCGAACATTCGACATTGACAAACACCTGTTAAAATACTAATCCCAGTCTGTAATTGTTCAGTCTTTATTTGCCTTTTAGTAAACACAGTTGATGTTTCTGATTTGCACACTGGTGGGAAGGATCATACTAGTACTGTACAATTTAGTTTGTCAGAATGCATCCATGTTCTATTTGTAACCCCTAGGTGGCGCTATCCCAAGGGCTACTACCCCTGCCTGTTTGACTACGGACAGGTTGAGGGGCCTAGGTCCTATGGCGGGTGCCTCCACCCAGAGGTCAGGGTTTGTAGTGGTTAGACTAGCTTGGTCACAGCCCTCTGGGACACTGAGACCCCCTTTTATTCCCTCCAGTGGCTCACACAGTACACCAGAGTTACAGCTCCAATACCCCACGTATGCACACTGTTCACTCATAAAGTACCACTTACCCTCGAGACTGATTCTGCAGCACATCTCTGAGGACCCCCTGTAAAACAAGGTTAGGCAATATACACAAACACAATGCAATGCTTTTTCTACATGTACTGATACCACAGACAGCATATAGTTCAATAACAACAAATCTGATTTATTAGAGGGGGCAGTAACAAGGAGGGGGTAGTCAGGTTGATTTGGTTTGGGAATATTCCAATCACAGTATTGTGCATGCATATAGGGTCCAAAATGTCACTCTCTGGGTACCCAGGATGGTGGGGGGGGCTAGCCAGGGTCAGTACACCTGGTTGGGGGCCCTTAGATGGAAAACACATGCACACACAAATTGTAATGCGGAGCCCTGATGCTCAGTTCATGAAGAAATGAAACAGCAACAATTAGATGACACACTTGCAGTTTGATAAACAGATTGCAGGGGGCTACCCTGATTCCTACTCACGGACTCAATACTGAAAACTGGATGGATGCAGGTTGTCCTGGATTGCCAGGAGAAACAGAATAGCTGGCCCAGCCCTCGTGGCTGGACTCACTTGCATTCAAAAAACAGGCGGATTCAGTCCAAATCAAGCTGAGTTCTGCTTCCAGTGTCAGCACACAATCCATTGTACCGGGGAAAATAAGATCATGATTCCCCACAAGCACTTGACACATTTATATGTAAAAGGAAAGTACTATACCAGGCAGGCTGCTCCTCGATCCTGACCGCAATTACTGCAAGATTCCCAGGACAAAACACAGCAGCTTCAGTTCCTGACAGACCGAGCGCAATTCAGCAATTTCTCCAGTCTTCTGCAGGGTGAGCCTGGTTTCCACACTTCTAGTGCTTCTTTCTCCTCACAACTCTGATTCCGTCCCAACTGGCACTTACAAAAGCTGCAGACTGAAACTCAGGGCCTCACATGCGCTTCCTGCATGAAACTATACACCGCAGAAGCAGACAGCTCCTTCTCTCTTCACTGCCACAACTCATCTGATCTTTCCAGTCACAGAGCAGGGCATTTCCTTTAGCTCCACACTATTCTGTTGGCTGAGACTCCTTTTCAGTCACAACAGGCTCCCTCTATTGGCGAAAAAAGGCGCCAGGGTCTAAACTACATTTCCCAGAGTCTTTCTTCATACAGTCCCCCTTGTGGCTGGCTCCACTTGAGAGTCCAAATTCTGATTTGCCAGCAGGCTCCATTTTAAAGAACCCCTCCCCATTGGTTGGACCTATTCAACAGTTCAGATCCGAAATGGAGGGGCAAAACACACAGAGTCCCAGCTGCAAGAAAGGCAGGTTAAACAAACTGCATTTTACTTAACACCATTACTGGTTTCAGGCAAACAGTTACATCTTTTGAAAGGGCTCCCTCTGCGCATATAGTGACTGCAGAAACAGACCAATTTGCTCAGTGCCCAGGTGGGACTCGAGCAGGGAAGCACACAGATCCCCCATTTCAAATTAATTATACTGCGATTTGGCAGCTCTTAAAGTGACAGTACATGGAGGCATTAGGCACTCTCAGTCAATTATTTTTTAAATCAGCTGAAATACAGGACACCAGCCTGGTGGAGAGCATTTAGACTCACCAAAAGAAGACTTTGTAGTAACCCCCATTTGTAGGGGGGTTACATATTATATACCATTGTATCTGTAGGGGAAATAAACTACATTCGAAATTCTATTTTTTTGCATATGTAAATGAACCAACAAAAACTAAAATAAAGCAACTAGTTTTCATTATAATTTCACCTCCACTATTCTTGCATTTGAAAGGTCACTATTATACTGCTTCCTGTTGTGAACTTGTCAGCACTTTCATTAGAGCAAAAGCACCCCTTGAAAATAACAATTTTATTTATTTAGGTAGTTTTGTGGCTACAGCATTACCCGCTTAGTTGCAGTGTTAAAAAATGTATGTAATCAACAAAAATGAAAAGATAGTCATCAGTTATGTCTACACTGTACCCAGCCAGTGTGCAATATCAACTATTCATAATTACCACAGTGATAAAGTGTCACTAATAAAGTTATTCAGTAGGGTTAACAGTATAAAAGGGAACAAAATTGAAACTGGACTAATGGACTACATAAAATGTGTCTGCTGGGTGGTGGTTTGGGGACTCACTCTTTTAAGATCTGCTGTATGGTCCCTCCTGCTTCTGTGTGGCCAGGAGATCTTGATTGCCATAGACATGTGGCAAGTAGTCAGGAGCACATGCTGGGTAGGTGCTTGTTTTCGACTGTGGCATCATCACATCATGCCACACCCTCTGGCAGCTACATACAGGACACTGAAAAAGAGATAAGCAGCACACTTTACAAATAAGCTTCACTGACACTAATTGGTCATGAGCATAGACATGCACAGAAAAGAGTGACTGGATATAAACAGCTAAATAAGCAAGTGTAGTGACAGCTGCAGATTGACAAAAATGTAAAACTATATATATCAGATTCAGTATGTTGAAAGCACTGCAGTAGGAATGAATCAAAGCAGATTTCCTGGACAACTTGTCAGATCATACCAACAAACACATGTGGTGACTTGACAGGTTCTGGTCCAACAAAACCACAGTGATCCCCAGTATAAAATGCCCAGGAAAAGGATACAGAAAGTGTGTGTATTGATAGCAGTCACGGGCTAAGACCAGGCAATAGCACCTTCAACAAATTTTATCTGGTATGCTGAAAATGCAATTTGACTATGAAGGGTGAGTGCCAGGATGCTCTCCAGACCTCATAAAGGGTCAAGTAAATGGTAGGTTGGTCGGAGTAGTCTGCTTCAGTTGGCATCAAAAAGCAAAATCTCTGTGATGGAAGAAGATTCAAAACACCTTTAGTATATTCAAATTTTTTTTTTTATTATATACACGTCATGTCATTTAGCAACCATGGCTCCAAACAGCCAACATTTTGAGACCCTGGTGCAACTTCCCCATGGACTGCAGCAGTCCTATAGGATAAAGAAATACATACCAACAACAATAGAAGTAACGCTTCACAACCATTTCTGTTTTATGCCATCGGCATACTATTGCCATTTGATGTAAACAATATTCAGTACATAAAGATTTCATTATTCTTGGAAAAAAAAATTCCCACCCAATCTCCATTTCCTTAAATGATCTGTCTAAAAATGTATATTTGCATGAAAAGCCTCTACATGCACGGGCAGCTTATATAGGCAAACACAAGAATGTGTTTATTACACTAAATATCGCCCTTTTGCCTAGTCATGCTTATCAAAAATATGGGACACCACTACCACCACAACCCTGCAAACACTTACTATGTAATCAGCTCTGATACAGACAAAAACATCCATGGGGTTCAAGGTTTTTTATAAAGTTCCTAGTGGAAGCAGAATCAATAATGTATGCAAAGCAACTTTCATAACATACCTTCTCATAATCATATTCTTAAGTATGCTGTACCCCAATCAAAATGACAGCAGCAAAACGAGGGTACTGCCACCTCTATACAGGTCACTGTTGAGGCGTACCTGGAATATTGTTCTCTGTTCCAGAGACTTCACATAAGGAAGGACAGGGACAGACTGCAGATGGTATCATGCAGGGAGAACGAGATGATTTAGTGCCAACAGTGCTGATCTTATGAAGATTGTTTCAAGGTTCTGAACATGTACTCAATGGAGACCAGGCAATGGGGTATGATAGAAACCTTTAAGTTCCTCAAGGGAGTAAATAAGGAGAGCTGTGGAGAACTATTTAGCAGATCCCAAGGTTATGGATGGAAGCTAATGGGGGGGGGTTAAGAGGCATGTGAAGAAGTTATATTTTTCAAAAATGGTGGTGGAGCCTTTGAACAGTCTGCCAGCAGAGGTAGGTAGGTAAGGTAGGTAAACTTTATTTATATGGCGCCTGATCCCAGAGTCTCTGGGTGTCTTACAATGGTCAAAACAGGCAGGGTAAACAACAATAAAATACAAAATAAAAGCTGCACAAGGGTTATACAGGCAGGATAAACAACAACAATGTACAAAATAAGAGCTGCACGAGGGATTATACAGGCAGGGTACACAACAATCATATACAAAATAAAAGCTGCATGAGGGTTATACAGGCAGGATAAACAACAATAATATACAAAATAAAAGCTACACAAGGGTTATACAGGACAATATTATTATACAATAAATAGGCATCAATAAATAGTAATAATAAATAAACAAAACCAGCTGCAATTAGTTTGGAAATGCCTCTTTAAAAAGATACATTTCTTGAGCCCTCTTAAATGCCTCCACCAATGGAGGCTTCCTCATGAATCTGGGGAGCGAGTTCCAGAGGCCTGGGCTGGCCACCTTGAACACACAGTCACCCGAGGTTTTCAGCCTGGTCCTCAGATCCACTAGAAGGCTTCTAGTTGAGAAGTGGAGGGAGTGGACCGAAACGGCAGGTGTAAGGAAATTAGTCAAGTAGTCAGGGCCCAACTCAAATAGGGCCTTATAAGCGAGCAAGTCCACCTTGAATATGATCCTCCACCTGACAAGCACATATAAAACAACTGCCCTGCCTTTCCTCCCTGACCATTCCTTCCAGAACATGGTGTAGCCTGGGATGGCCATGTCCCAGCATTGGTTGTTGGTGCACCATGGCTCCGATATTGCCACCAGATACAGATCTGCCTCCATAATAATTGCCTCAAGGTCAGGAATTTTGTTTCTTGGGCTCCTTGCTTTGGCACACATGGCCCTCCATTCCTTTCATCCCTCTCTTTCCTATCCTCTCCCACCTTCCTGTTTCCATCCCTTACCGCTTCCGTTTCTCCAGTCCTGTCCTCTGTGACAGGGTGAGTATGACCCTATCCCATTTGTTATGCAGAAAGAGTTAAAAGCAAGGATCTGTTCTATTCTGTCATTTCCCACAATACACTGTGGTTTGAGGTAAGGACCAGGTCAGAATTGAATCACATAAGGACAAGAGTCCTGGACTTTGGGGAGCAGATTTTGAGAAAATGGGAGAATGCCTGAGGGAAGCCCTGGAGGGCATAGGAAAACTGGGGGGAGTTGAGGAAAAGTGGGCAAAAATAAAAGAGGGAATTATGCAAGCTACAAGCCTCTGTGTAAGGCAGGTGAGAAAGGACAAGAAAAAAAGTAGACCTCTATGGTTCTCTAAGAAAGTAGCAGAAAAGTTAAGAGCAAAAAAAGGGCATTTAGAATGTACAAACAACACAGAAGGAGTGGGGATAGGGAGGCTTTCCAAGAGAAACAAAGGGAGGCAGGGAAGGAGGTTAGAAGCACAAAGGCACAGACAGATGAAAGGATTGACAAGTCAATGACAAAGGGAGATAAAACATTTTTTATAATAATAATAATCTTTATTTGTAGAGTGCCTTTCCAAATTGCCAAGGCACTTTAAGATACAAATTAGATGAAACAATAAAAACAGGATAAAACAATAAAAACGTAGTACAGATATGAATAAAATCAATTCGGGTAGGCTTGGCACCATAAATGGGTTTTCAGGGCCTGCTTGAAACCCCCCACGGTCATGCACTCCTGTAGCTGATGGGGTAGAGAATTCCACAGGGCTGGAGCCACATACATAAATGCATGGGCCCCCTATGCCTTTAGAGATACCCTTGGAATCTCTAGCAACCCCTCGTCAGCCAAGTGGAGCAGTCACCCGGGGCAGTAGGGGGACATGAGCTCTTTCAGGTAGTCCAGGCCCTGTCCATGTAGGGCTTTATAAGTCATAAGCCTGACCTTGAAGGTGATCCACCACTGAATAGGCAGCCAGTCCAGCTCATGCAGCACCGTGAGATGTGACACACCTGAGGGGTCCCCGTCAACAACCGGGCTGCAGCATTCTGCACCAGCTGCAAGCGGTGGATATCAACCCCCAGCAGCCCTAGGTAAAGGGAGTTGCAATAATCGAGGCACAAGGTCACAAAGGCGTGGATCAGCATAGGAAGATTGCTGGACGGAACTAGGTGCTTGACCCTGGCGATGTTCCTTAGGCGATAAAAGGAAGACTTGACAACTGCTGACACCTGAGATCGCAGTGTCAGTCCATCATCAAGAACCACCCCCAGGTACCACACCCATTCAGGAGTAAGAAACTGGGAGCTCCCCAAGTAAAGCCCAGTAGGCTGATCAGCCCCCCCCACCTCTCTATCCAGTGACACGGATCCACAACCATCACCTCAGTCATTCCCAAGTTTACCTTCAGCCAGCTGGAATTCATCCAATCCTGGATTTCAGCAAGGCAGTTGTTAAATACCTAGAGCACACTATCCTGGTTAGCTGTGAAAGACAGGTAGAGCTGGGTATCATCAGTACAGCAGTGAAACCTCAGCCCATACCATCTTACAATGCCTTCAAGGGGCAGCATGTACACCGCAAACAATATGGAGGACAACACCGAGCCCTGAGGGGACCCCACATGGCACAAAGAATGGGTCAGAGGAAAAATTCCCCAAAACCACCCTCTGCGTTCTGCCAGTGAGGAAGGACTTAAACCACCTGAGAACTGTACCAGACAGGCCACAGATGCATCACAGATGCTTGGGTAGCACCCCATGGTCCATGGTGTCAAAAGCTGAGGAGAGATCAAGAAGTACCAAGATGGAGTGGCGCTTCTGATCTCTCACCATCAAGAGATCATTGAGCACCCGAACCAGCATGGTCTTGGTACTATGCCTTTTATGAAAACCGGATTGGAGAGGTTCATAGATGTCATGGATGGTCAAATGGCTCTCCAGCTGTAGTGCCACAACCTTCTCAATCACCTTCCCCACAAAGGGAAGGCTAGAGATTGGTCTGTAGTTAGCAGGGCAGCCTGGGTCCAGAGACGCTTTCTTAAGGAGAGGTTGTCACCACCACCTCCTTCAGGGAGCTAGGGAACTCACCCGACTCAAGGGAGCACCAGACTATCCCTGCAAGGACTGGGCCAATGATGTCACAACAACCCATAATCGGGGAAGTTGGGCCCGGATCCAAACTATAGTACATAGGCCGCATACCCTGGACAATCCACATAACATCTTCGGACACCAGCTGGTCGAAGGTACTCCAGGCAAAGCGAGGAAGAGTGACTGAATAACGATCACTAGCAGCCCCCATAGAGTGTGCCAGTTGGATCTCCACCCTGATGCCAGCCACCTTATCCACAAAGAACTGAGTGAGCTCATCACACTTAGACTGTGAAAAGGCTCTTCAGGACTGAAGACAGGCTGGGTTGCATAGCCTGTCCCCAGTTCAAAACAGCTGAGGTGGTGGGTTCTGGGCAGCAGCAATCTCCCCGGACTGGAACTCTGCCTTCTTACGGGTGGTCGTTGACTGATAGACTTGATAATGTTCCATCAATCTAAGATGGTTGGCCTCAAGGGCTGATTTGTTCCAGCAACACTCTAACCTTTGTCCTAGTTGCCATAGCTCCCTCAAGGTCCCATTGAACCAAGGGGACCGAGGGAAAAGGGAGAGAGGACGAACATGGACAGGAGCGATACAGTCCAGGACCATAGTAATGGCCTTATTATAGGCCTGAACCAGGCCCTCTGGGCTCCTGCTTGCCTCAAGAATTACCCATAGGTCAAGTACTGCCACAAGGCCATCAGGGCTCACATCCCATAAAGGGCGGTATCTGACAATCTCCACAGGGGCCAGCCTATGAAGGGGGACACAAAAATATAAGTGAAAAAAGAAGGACAAAGGGGGAATAGTAAGACTGAAAGGGGAAGGAGGATGCAGTGTGGAAGAGGACCACAACAAAGCAGATTTATTAAACAACTACTTCTGTTGAGTATTTGCAGAGGAGGGGGAAGGAAAGAGGCCAACATCAGTGGAACAAGCTCAGTTATATAGGATGGGGCTTTATTATTTAGTGTGTTATCAACATACAGATACTGATTATAGAGACATCAATTAGGAAGTGATAACTAATCAGCAGAGTGATATGACTGTGGCGAGTGCGATAAGGATGTTCTGTGACAAAGCAGACTGAGCTGGGATGTAAGGGATTCAATGTGAGTAAAAGGGATGTTGATGCAGTGATATAAACATAGTCAATGTAATCAATTACAAAGCGGAAAAGAGATAACACCAGTTGTCCCTTCACAGGGAATGGAAAGTGGATTAATCTGGGTAAAAACAATGGACTTTAATTTAGCAACAAGTAAAGAAATTTGAACATCAAAAGAAAGAAAGCTGGCCAAAAAAACTCCAAGATATTTGTAAGCCTATGGTCAAGTACCTTCAATATGATCTAAGGTAGAAACAGAGGGTGGAGGAGTCACATGATGTGCTTCTAGGAGTTAGCAGTGTCTCTGGAGCTCTCCAGCCCATGCCTTGCTAATTTATAAATTTTTGTTATTGCTTTTGACCATCCCAGTGCTTTCCTCATTACTCTGGAAGTTAATCTTACCTGGTAATTTCCAGTGATCAGCTTTTCTTCGGGGGAGATGGATGCTGAAATGAAACAGGTGCCACCGTGCCACTCTCCTTCTATAATCCCAAAGGATAAGAACCCTTAGCACTCCAAATCCCAGGGGGCCCAATGGCAAAATCAAGTTCCCCCCATTGCTTTGATGGAAGAACACTTCCTGACTGAGTTCTCCCCAGTAAAAGAAACTCTACAGTCTATCACCAGTGAGCTTAAAGCCCTCTGCATCATGACTGAACCTCTAAATCAATGGGTTGGCAATGCAGAGGACCGCACCTCTTCTCTCAACACCTGGAGGGATCAAATGGATCTGGAGGTGGCTGGCCTAAGGCAGAAGATTCACTGGCTTGAGTCTGAACTCGAGGATTTAGAAATGTGCTCCAGGCACAATAACATAGTTGTACTAGGGCTTTTAGAGAGATTGGAGGGTCCCCACACTATATTATTTGCACAGAAATGCTCTGAAAAATTAGGGGTGCCCTTCCCCCACGGCCCGACATATGTTATTGAGCGAGCCCATCATGCTATCCAGACAACACCTTCTCCCAGTGAACCCCCTCGGCCATTCATTTTCCATTTTTTGAATTATCTGGGCAAGGAACACTTGCGATCTAAAGTGAAGGAGCTGCAGTCCATTACCTGGGAGGGGGTGAAGATTTGAGTAGTGCACTACCTCCCAGCGGCAGTCAGACAAAAGCGGGCTGGCTTTCACCCTATTGTTTCGAAACTGAATACAGCTAACATAAAGATTTGAGCATTATATCCTGCTAAGTTACTGGTGAATGTGGTAGCATGTAATAAGGGCAAAGGCAAAATGGTGACTCAAAAACGGTGAACACAATAAAGGTGACCACAGAACTATGGCAACTGGGAGTTAAGGGTGACCCCAAAGGAATGGTGACCATGGCTATCCAGGTTTGACTTGGTGTAGGCTATCTATAAATAGGGGGTTTGGAAGGCACAGTCCCCTGAGGGGGTAGTGGGAGGCACAGCTCCCTGCATTAAACCAGGTGGCTTCCGTTTCATCACGCTACAAAGTGCCGTAAAAAAAGGACACAAATCACCCCAATTGTCAATTATATAATTACTGAAGTTTCTGGCTGTTGTGTGGTACTGTAGCTGCCATTAACTATGTTCACCATTCTTTATCATTGCTGGTATTGTATGCACCTTTATTACATCACCGTTTTGATGGTCACTGTTATAGAACTGCCATTATTACATGGAGCTCCGAATGTCAGGGTGGAACAAAAGGGTTATGTTGAACAGGCTCTCGTTGAGCTTTCTACCCTCTTACCTGACCTATTTAAGGCTTTCTAAATCCTCTTGACACTGGACTTCATACTGGCTGTATGTATGTATGTAACCTGTCTGGTCTTTTTTGATTATTACTTTGGTAACCCTGTGCTTTTACCTTATGGAGCTGCCTGAACCATAATTCACTGTGCTTCCAATTTTCCCCTACTGGTCTTTTAACTGTGGATGGTACAGATATGCCTCTAATAGTTTTTTTTTCCATATTCTATTTGTGCTCCTGTCCTCTGCACCCCCTTCCGACTGACACTCCCAGTCCCAACATCCCAGAATTATCGGGGCTTACCTTTCTGCCCGGCCCAGGAGTGGAGCCTGCGGAGAGTCGGGCTCATCCTGCGACCGGAGGATTGATTTTCTCCTCCATTTTCTCCCTGATCCCCATTGCTGGGGTGCACACACCAGATGTGCATGTGTGGCACATGCACATCCGTGGAAGTCCCGCAGCACTCACCCCTTCTGTGCACCCGCAGACCCACACTTCCCCCAGGCCTCCACCTGTGGGCAGTCAGTCGGTGGGAGTGCAACCCCTCCCCTCCCGGGAGAGGAGAGCTGTCCTCTGGACACTCAGTCCTCTCTCTCCCCTCTGACCCCCAATGTCCTGGGCTCATTCCCGAAACCGGGTCGCCAGCATGGTGCAAGGTGAGGCGTCCGGCACCACAAACCTCACCGCCACTGGACCAGCTGCCTCTAATAATTTTTAATTCAGGACACTCTAAGTTGCTGAGGCAACCTTTTTGTACCCACACAGGCCCCTTTTCTTTCTTCCTTCCTAAAGAATATGGGTGGTGCCATTTGATTCTTCGTGACATCTTTCTGACCTGACTATGACTGGGTCACCCAAAGCTGCGCAGTACCCTATGAAGCTGCATAGTACCCTATTCTTGGATGGCTTCACCTTCACCAGTGGCACCTCAGGAACTGTACTCGCTGCACCTAGTTTCTGGAGTTTCATTATACTCAAGATTTGGAAGCATTAAAGAGCTAGTGTAATGAAGCCTTTTAGCCTCAGTATGCTGACTGGAGCAATGAGTCGGCACTTACTGTCACTAGCTGTAATGTGTTTACGTTCCTAATAATTTTTAATCAAGCATTTCAACAAACCTCCCTGAGGTATCTCTGAACTGAAACTGTTTCGATTTGGTCATCACATGCGCAGTGCTACTGTTAAAGAAAGTGATGCTGTTGGGGGTGCCTAAATGCCATGTGTATGGCTGGCATACACTTGGCATTTAGGTGCCTGGTGTAAAAATAATGATCGTCATTTAGCATTTACTATTAAAAATACTTCCGTACATAGGGCTACCAATAAGGCTGAGGCATTGACGCATTATCATCTCGCATTAATACTAGCGAGAACGGCAGCGGATGTTGGTGCCATGCTTGAAAATGCCAGCTGCACAGGGAGCATCCCCGAATTTTACAAAGGGGCAGGTAATTTATCAATACATTTTACAGGATGACTGCAGTGGAGATTTGAACAGTGAAGCCCTGATCTGTGAAATGGTCAAGGCTTCACTTTTACCAAGTAGAACCCCTCTAAGGTACTTTGCTGATCTGCAGGGTTTGATGTCTCGGCTACTCCAGTCACCTCAAGATACTCCACCATGAGTGACTTTTTTTTTCATTGGGTTAGTTGGAGACTGGTGGTTGTTAGATGATCTCGATTCTGGGAAGAGTAGCCCCAGTAGACCTCAAGAGATATTGGTACTTCTGCCTGGGCTGGAAACATCTAGTGGCTTCTCTGTTCTTACCAAGGACTTTATGAACTTTCCTCTGGCCGAGCTCATGGACAGTTTTGTGTGTGCTGCCCTTTTGGTGTATATAGGGACCACTTCAATTGCTGATTCGAGGGGTTCTTGTTTTTTTAACCAGTGGCCTCACTTCTGCATCTGGTAATCTACATAAGCTAGCCACTTATCTGCCTGTTATAGGATGGGAACTCTTACTTTGACTGCCCTGGATTTTCATTTTATACTCGGATTGTAATTCCTGTTGTTCTATGTTATTTTGGTCATTATGTATTCCAGTGGCTTACTTCTTGTTATTGCTAGTTGCATTATGTATTGCTAGAGTTACTTTATTGTACCCTTTCCTCTAATTCGATAGTTGGGATGGTTAGCTTTTTTTTCATGTCAGTAGCAGTAGGTCTTCTCTCTGAAGGGGCTCACTGTAAGCCACGGTTTAGGTCAACTTTGTATTTTTGATGTAGTGAGCCCTGGACAATTATATAGAGGAGAAGGGTTTGGGGATGGTTTCCATGTGGGATAGGAGCTAAAGAGGTCTTGAAATGGTTCTTTGAACACATCATGGACCTAGAATTTTTGGGAGTTCGGTCATTTGGACCGGGGTTGGAGAAGTGTTGTCTTTTTGGGCTGTTAATTGTGAATTTGGTGTGTTCAGGGGGTTGGGGCTTGGTGGATTATATGGCTTTTTGGACTGGGAAGTGGGTGGGCTCATTTACTTTTTGTCAGGAGGGCCATTAGGGAGGGGTCGGAGCACAGATTATTTTCAGGGTATATCCCATATGCGGGGAAGGTTGTCTTTCCCTATTGTACTGGTTTATTTCTTTTATAAACGTGGACTCACACTTAAGGTTTGTTTCCTGGAATATTAAGAGGGTCCAGGACAAATGAAAGAGGGCTGTCATCCTAAAATATTTAAAGAAAGTTAATCCAGGAGTGTTTTTTTTTCTTCTTCAGGAAACTCATTTACACAGAGAAGATGTATTATATTTCCATAGGGACTGGGTTGGCCAAGCTTTTGGGGCAGGCGCTATCAAAAAAAGGGGGGGTAGTGGTACTAATTGATAAACAAATTCCTTTTAGTCTGATACATAAACACTGGGATCCTGAAGGTTGCTATCTGTCTTTACATGGGCATCCTGGCTTGATGGAGGTCCTGCTGGGTACTATATACAGACCCAATTCAGACTCTCCACAGTTTTTTGAGGGAATTTTAAATTGTCTAGGACCATACACTCACCTGCCCATCCTCCTGCGGGGGACTGGAATTTGGTCCTCCAAGCAGAATTTGGTCATTCAGGTAGTTGTAGGAAAGGTCTCTCCCCTGGACAGAGGAGTCTGTGAGAATTCATCCACACCCTGGAGTTGGTAGATCCATGGCACATTCTTCATCCTAATACCTGCCAATGTTTCTTCTATTCAATCCCTCACTTTACTTACTCTCGCATTGATTTTTTCTTAGTTAGTAAGAATTTCCTTTCCTGAGTCATGGCCAGTTCCATACAACCCATGGTGATCCCAGAACATGCTCTAGTGATGCTGGATCATACCTTTTGTGATCTGGAAGACCAGAATAAGATATGTCATCTTAACCCCTTCCTTCTGAAGAATCCAGAAACCAGAGACGCTATTCAGAAATACCTCATCAACTTTCTGCATGATAATATAGACTTGGTGGAGGCCCTGGATGTTCTTTGGGCAACATTAAAATGTGCAGTCAGGGGTGAATGCATTAGATTAGCCTTCACAGCTAAGAAGCTTTGTATGCATACATTGGATAGTCTCCTATCCCAGATCCATACATTGGAGCATTCCCTTTCCTCTCTATCTGATGAGGACACCTAGGCCCACCTGAACCATTGCAGAGCACAATATTATGAGATCCTAGCAGAAAAAGCAGATTTCACCATGCAGCATACCACAATGCATTACCTAGAAACCAGAGAAAAAGCTGGAAAACTTTTAGCTCTCCATCTGAAACAGATGAACTCTCTCACAACTACAGTATATTCAGCCTCCAACCCACACCTGATGGCCCTATCCTTATTCACCCACGGGACATTGTGGGGGCTTCCAGAAATATTATAGCACCTTATACAGTCAGGAATCCATTTCTCCGTTCCTTATACAGAGGATTGATGGTTACTTAGACCCACTTGATCTTCCCACCCTCTTGTCCCAACAACAAGATCTTCTGAAAGCCCTTTAATGGTTCAGGAAGTCCGGCAGATCATCGAGCATCTTCCGAAGGACAAATCTCCAAGACCGGATGACTTCCTTAACCTTTTTTACACCACATACATTGGTATTTTAGCCCCCTTCCTAACTCTCCTTTTTAATTATCTTCTTTCTGCAGGCCTTACTGATCTCTCTTACCCAGACTTGGATCTCCCTTTTACTTAAAGCCAGGAAAAATGAGCTCCTTCCAAGTAGCTACTGTTCAATCTCTCTACTTAATTCAGTCTCAAAACTTTGTCTAAGGTACTTTCCAAACAGCTGCTCCAAGTTTGGAGCAGTCTCATTTCCCTAGAACAGGTTGGCTTTATGTCTGGGCATCACTCAAGTGATCATGTGAGGAAGCTGCTATATACCTTATTTTCTTGTCTGGGGAAGGCAGCACACCAGCAGTGCTGGTCTCCCTAGACACAGAAAAAGCTTCTAATATGGTTTCCTGGCCCTTCTTATTTGCCACGTTACGGAAGTTCAAATTCCCAGATACATTCTGTGATTGGTTAAAGATTTCGTACTGCAACCCAACTGCTAGAATCAGATGCAATAGTGTTTCCTCAGACCCTGTTTTATTATGGCGAGGCACGAGACAGGGTTGCCCACTCTCTCCTTTTTTATTTCATTTGTACCTGGAACCCCTCCTGCACAAAATTCAACAAAATCCTGATATCCGTGGGATATCGTGGGGGGGGGGGGCAGGTACAGATTATTGCCTTAGGCAGACAACCTTTTCCTACATCTTGAATCCCCTGAATCTTTGTTTCTGGTGGCTTTAGAGGAAATTGTAAACTTTTCTGTGGTGGCTGGGTATAAGTTAAATTTGGAGAAAACTCAAGTTTTGCCCTTAAATGTTCATGCCCCCAAACAGTGGATACTGGACATGGACCTCTTTTGGGACCCCCAGGCCATTACTTATTTGAGGATCCACATCTCTAGATCCCTCTTGGAGCTCACCAAAAGGAACTTTTCACCCCTCCTCTTGACTATTAAAGTAGACTTAAAGAGGTAGATGGACCTCCCCATATCTCTCTGGGGTGAAGTTAACATTATTAAGATGAACATTTTGCCCCATGTCCTGTATCCCTTGGACATGCTTGTCCTTTTTCTCCCCTAAGTTTGGTTTGCCCACCTTCAGATCTTGTTATCAGGCTTCCTGTGGAGAAATGGAGAGCCTAATGAGAGTACTTCAAATTGACTCTTCTCAGGGAGAAAGGGGGCTTACACCTACTGATTTTTTTTCTTATTGTGCATTACATAGCGCTAAACATTTTAAATGGGTCCATCCACCAGCTTCCTTCATGAAGCCAGTTTACTACACCCTGTGGCTTTCATTGGAAGCCCAACTGTGTCTCAAATATGGCCTACAATTTTTAAGCCCTTTGTACCTTAAACCCCCTTCCCTACCTTTACAGTTATGCAGTACTCCTTTAATGTGGTCAGTCAAGGCACTTAAATAGCTTTGTTTGTACTTTAGGGTGGACTGGAGAAAGGATCTATCATGGCCAGTACTGGGTAATCCTAATATATGAATATTCAGCCACCCCATACCAGTTAATGTCTGTTACCCCATTGTGACATACATCCCTGGAAGCTCTCCTAGCTGATGGTAAGGTATGCTTATCTGGCTTGATACAGCAACAGTTTTCTCTTGTGGTCTACCACCAATCTAAACATCTTCAACTCTCCAGGGCTCTTTCCAGTTTTTTTGGGTCCACCTCCTTGGCCTTCTCAACTCAGCCCCTTTCTCTCTGAGTGTAGGTAGCTTGCTGATCAACCCCACCCCATTTCTAATTCTTATAATTGGTATCAGACTAAAGACCCTGGTAGTCCACAGGGGTCTTGCTTCTATTGGCAGCAGGCATTGGATTTGTATCTGGACTCTCAGGTCTGGCAATTACTTTAGAAGAGGCTTTACAAATATATCAAGCAAGATCGTTACAATTTTACACAATTTTGCATCTTTACATGATATGTATTACACACCTCAAAGGCTGTGCAGAATGGGGTGGAGAGCCTCAGCAGGGTGCTCCTGCTGTGGTTCTGGAGTAGGCTCCCTCCTGCATGTTCTCTGGGAATGTCCCAAGGTGATCCCCTTCTGGTCCACTATCGCAACTCTCTGGACCCCTGGTTGGGATTAGATTAATTTTTTACCCCTCAGGTTTGTCTTTTGGGGCACTTTCCTGAGGAACTTGTTGGCCCTCATAACTCTTATATTGCCTTAATCTCGATTACTGCTAAGTTGGTAATTCGCTGCCATTGGCTCAATGATGTTATTCCCTCATATAAGGAGTGGCACCAGGAATATTACAAGCACTAGCCCTCAAGAAACATATTGCCTTCAAGTGGGACAGACTTAAGAGGTATGGGAACCGCTGGGAGCACTTAGAATCTCTGTTGTCTCCTTAGGTGGTCCCTCTGGCTGGGGTCTTTAGGGATGGGGGCTTCCCCCCTTACACTACATAGTGAGTCATCTATACCTCTTCTTATTTTAGATGTTAAATCCTCATGCTCGGTGGAGAGAGGGTGTGGAGGGGGGATTCTTCTGAGGGGTCAGTTTCATGCATGTTGTATTGTAACTATGTTGGATTATTTATTGTTTTTTGCATTTTTGTTATTTGAGGTTTTTGCTGATTGCTGTTGTTGTATTAGGTATTTTTTGAAGACCCTAATAAAGCATGTTAATTGGAAAAAAAAAAGAAATAGAGGGTGGAACAGATAGCTAAGGCAAAGATTTAAAGAAGAGAACCTAATGAGACTTTAGTGAATTTTGTTACTGATGGAGATCTATTAAAGCTCTCTGTGTGTTATCAAAATCCTGCTAAAGATTTTGGAGTGCAATGACAGGAGAAGTATTTATTGTGTAAACTACAGTGCCATCAGAATATAAATACACAGAAGAACTAACAGATGCTTTAAGAAAAACATTAGTATGCATTGAGGAAAGAAGAGGCCCAAGCATAGAGCCCTGAAGGACACCCCTTTTTTTAAGAACAGCAAACTCATAAGTAAAATTAGAAGCACGAGCATGTTGCACTCTATTATGAAAATAAGAGGAAAACCAAAGAAGAAAATGATAGTTTTAGCAACAACCAGCAAGTTTAGAAACAAATATATATTGTGGTCAACTACATTGAAGGCCTTAGTAAGGTCTACAAATATGGCTGTAGTCAACTGTGTAGTTTCAAAGGAAATATGTGTTTCCATCACAGCATGGGAGACCATATGACAGGTATTATGACCAGAGAATATCCAGATGGCAAAGAAGTCACGAATAAAAAGAAAGAAAAGAGTTGTTTGCAAACAAGTGCAACCTCCCCCCACCGGCCCCCCTTAGTTTCTACCAGCAGGGCTGCTCCTCTCACATCTAGGCGCCACTGAGAGGGGTGGGGGTAGTCAGTACAAATATCTTGCAAAACTCTGTGGACCCATTACTTCTACTACTGAGCCTGCTATCCTTCAGACAGGCAAACTAAGTGTGGCAACTACCTGGCTCACACCTGGGGAACCATTTAGCATGGCCATCAACCTGGATCCCTGGGAGAAAACGTTTGCTCAGCATTATGCTAGGTTTGTACTTCTGGTCAGTGGCACCCAAACCAGGTTGGGATTCTAGAGTGTGGCTTTTATTCACGTAACACAGAGAATAACAAAGCAAAGATGGACCCCCACAGGGCTACTCTCACTGGTAATGCAGATTACTGAGGTACAGAGCACACTTCCTCACTATGAACCCTCAGGTTCTGAATGGATCTGGGCACACATGGCCCAAGCTGGTACACTTCTCTTCTATTCCTTGACATGGCACCCTGGCCAGTACTAGGACGCTTTTCCATATTACATACAGGTTGATGGTGGCTCCCTAAACCACCCATGAGCACATTCCGGCTGTCAGGGAAATCCAAAATCCCACATCTGGGTGCTTTCCTCAGGCATTGGCCAAATGCGCTGAGAGAAAACATAGGTGCCCAAACTGAACCTGGAGAGGTAAACCTGGTTACTCCAGATGGGGGGGGGGTCTCCCACCTTTTACTCCCAAATCAATACTCGGCCATTCATTTGGTTACAACACCTTTCTCTGAACTCTGTTTGTAGATGCGCTCTCGAAATGTTTTACACATTTAACATTCTACTTTTCTCTGGAGGTGCCCTGACTTTAAAAGTTCTGTATGTGGCTATGTCTTTACCCTAGACCCCCACTGTTGCAGATGCTTTAAAGTCATACACAATCTAAAAGTCCTGTACTTGGCAAGTCTTCCTTTGACCCCACAGTAGGCAGACACATTTACTTGAAACACTATCTCTGTGAACAAAGTCTCTTTCAGAGCACTCACCATGGTATGCTGGTACCGCAGGGCTTTTTCCCACAAGAATCTCTGGTACTCACAGAACAAAAAAGACTCTCAGGCAGCTTCTCCCTCTCCAGGCTGGAGCAGGGGATTGCCCCTGAATCCTGGAATTCCCCCCCATCCCTCCGGGGATGGGGCACTGGAACAATTTCCCAGGAACGGTCTCTACCACTTCACAACTGGTCTTCTGTGTTCCTCTCTAGGGTGAGAACACACAACCCCTTTTTCTAAGGTAGCTCTATATCAGAGTTAGGCTCTGAGGAGCTGCACCCAGCAGCACTCCTCACTCTCTTGAGTCTCTCTTGAAAATGAATTGAATCTCCCAACATTCTACAGCTAACCCCCTGCAGCTAGCATTCCACTGTGACTTATGCTGCTGCGAGAATTCTAAGGTGACATCATCATTCCAGCTCAGCAGAGACTGAAAACAGAGTGTGACCATGTGGACCCCATTTAACTGCCATCTCACAAGCTGCCTACTCCCTGCCTGCCACTGATTCTAAGTGGGAGTCTCATAACCCCTGGGAACACGGGGGTTACACAAGTATTTCAAACAATTTTGCCAGACACGTAGTATTGAAAGAATCTAATAAGAATCCTGGGAAGAACCTCCTTTAAAAATGGGGATTATGTAGGCAGCTTTCCAAACTTAGTGGAAATTAGAATTCTTTGAGGAGAAATTGAATTAAAAAGTAAGATGTTTTCCAATGACAGGATCACCAGTTTTTAGAAAAAAAAAGGATCAAGGAAATTAAGATGTGGGCCAGCAGAGCATCTGCTTGGGGTTCAAGAGATCGCAGGTTCAAACTCAACTAGAGCCAAATACTCACTCTGTGATCTTGGACAGGTCACTTAACTTCCAGCGCTCCAGTCCACCCAGCTGTGGTAATGGGTAGAAGCAGGATACCACTGAGAAATAAGATGTTGTATCCCAGCAGGACTATACAGGATGAATCAATTTAAAAAAGTAAAAGAACTTAATTTGATAAAATGTATAAAAATTTCAAAAAAATAAATGAAAGAACTCAATAAAGCATGTATTCATAATAAGAGACACCTACCATTGCTATATAATGCATTTGGTTTTCTATCTAAGCATACTAGTAGGGCAATAGTTGGGTACTGGGTGAATATAGCACTACAATAATAGCACAGAAAGAACAGTGCTGTGGAAAGTGAGAAAGGAATTAGAGTGACAGGAGTTTAATAGCAGTGGGGATTACCGCTACCCCTGTCACTCTGTGCTGCAAGAAAGAAAGGGTGAAGTAGCTGTGTGGTTTGGTGTCTGGCTGAGCCACTCCTGTGGTATAGTGGCTAGGGCACCAGGTCAAGGCAGGGATGGAGACCTGGGACAATGGTTCAGTTCCCCCTCAGGTCTCTGTGTATTACAACTTTTGCGTAGTTATTTATTTTTTTTTAAAAATTTAACTCCCTCCGTGTGTCTCTACTTCCCTGAAGTACACACCCCCTCAAGTATGTTATCTTTAGTCTGGGGAGTTTGGGGTGTGGGGGGCTGAACCCCACAAAAACAAACAGCCATGTGTGCACTGTTTTGGTGGGGTTGGTATTTTTTCCCAACGTTGCTTTTGCGTACGCTGTACTCTTGCAGTATTTATTGCTGTGTTGTTTTTTACTTGACCTCATGCCCAATATTTGTGGTACTAACTTCAAGGTATAAATTGTTTTTAAAGCCTCACCTTTTTCCTTGAAAGATCCTCTGCCTCTTGAGGAGAATGCAATGTTATAATTTATTTCCATCCTTTAAGTACTTTCCAGGTTCCATGGGAGTCTCCCATGAAGAGCAGGGGAAGCAGTAATAGTAGGGTCCAGTTCTCAGGAGGGGCCTGAACCATCATTAATTTATGTTTATGTTCAGACTGGAGAAGAGGGGCCCCAGCATGGCACCTCCTGTGGCACTGATGATTCCAGACCAAACTGACAGGACAGTCCTCAGACTGCTATATTAGCTGAATAGAATGTGTCAGCAGAAAAAGACCCAGAGGTCCATCCAGTCTGCCCATATTCTCATCATGCCGTGACTAGCCTCCGGCTCATGGTTTCCACATCTGCTGTTGAAAATAGGGAATGACAGTATTGTATTCAGAATTCAGGTAATCATACAAAGAACTTCATGTTATGGCAAATGGATCCTGAGTCAACAACAATCACAAACCATATAACACTCGGAATTCCGGTATTCATACAAAGAATGTCATGTTATGGCAAATTAATTCTGAGTCAACAACAAATGCAAACTGTATTGCACTCAGAATTCAGTTAGTCATTCAAAGAACTTCATGTTATCGAAAATTAATCCAGAGTCAACAAAGGTCACCGTCATTTCAACAATAAGCAATCTGTCCAAGATCAAAAGTCGCTCATGTTTCTGGGAAAATTGTCAAAAACAATAATAATGTGACCCTTCCCAGAGTATATACTGTATACTCACTATATTTAGCACACCCTCTTCTTTATGACTATGTGCACTAACTTGATTGTAGGATAACTGTATCCTTAAACAGCAGCTGCCACTGCTAAGAGGATTTTGAAAACAAAACATTTAGGCATAATTCAGGTTAAATTTCACTTTAGTTCTGTGCTTCTCTGTGAATATTTTTATAGTATTAAAGGAAAACTTTGCTAAACGTGTAGGTTAGTTCTAATGTGGAAGCTGTTTTTATGTTTGTTTGTGCTTGTGCAAAGTGAACATGCTGCTGTGATAATGGATTGGAGAGGTGTGTCACTGTCTATCCAATGCAGGACAGTGTGCAAGGGGATCAGCCGTGTCAGGTCAGTCATCAGCTAGATTAATCATGATGCACTTCAGTGCTTGCTTGGTGGAAACTTCATGAAGGTCAAAGAAAAGAGCCACTCAAATCACAGGGTGGCTCTTTCCTTTGATCAGAATGATGCTGCCCAGCAAGCACAGCTGATTGGTGTCATAATCAGCCCGCTGTCATTCTTCCCCTCATGGTAAAACAATCTCACCCATTGCCAAGTATCCCTCCCACCTCCTACTGCTTCCCCTGCCTCTTGTAAATTTCTCACACTGGTGTGCCCAGTCCCCAGTGCCAGCTAGTACCCCACCCATTTCCACTGTGTAACACCAGGGAGACAAAATACGGTGCTGCCAAACATGACACTGACACTGGGATGCCCAATCTCCAATGGTGATACCTGAAATAAAGAAAACCATCCCTCTTAGTCTTTTTTAAATTTTTTAAAACCCTGTGCAAAAGAAAACAGTCCATTGATGTCTGTTGCTGCCACAGCCCCTGCTGCCATTACCCTCCCCTACCCAACCCATCCACTCAGCACCCACCATCCCACAAACCTCACTGCCCCTTACTTACCTACCAAGGCCCAACACTGTAATCCTCTCTGAACAGGAGACATCTTCACTTTTCAACACCAGACTGGGAACTGAGGAAATCAGATATGCAGTCAATGTATTACAATGTGTTTTGAATAGGTACTCATAACTTGGTCATTTTTCAATATTTTCAGCATGTCCTTTTTGGTTCCCCACCTCATGAACAAGGTAGGTGAAAGTCTTCAAATCCAGCCTAGAAGGTGATTTTGCAGCTACTCCGTGAAATCACCTTTTGGGCGAGATTAGAAAATTTTCACTTATCGTGTTCATGAAATGGGGTCATAAGAAGACTGAGTTGAAATTTTGGGGTCAAAGTCTGAAAAAAGCAACACAATTATGGAGGTATGTTGAAAAGTTTCAACACTTGCTCATAACTTTGGTATTTGTTTGATATTTTGACCCCAGGTTTTCAACATAACTATTTTTTCATACCACCTCATGAACATGACAAGATATCATATTTCAAATCCTGACAAAAATTAGTTTTCACACCTGCATAGTGAAATTATGTTTTGGCTAGTATTTTATCAATTACACATATCATGTTTAAAAGAAGGGTTCATAAAAAGGCTATGTTGAAAATCTGGGGTCAAAATGTCACAAAACAGCAAAATTATGCAGAAACATTGGATTTTTTCAGCGTTTACTCATAACATTACAATGTGTGCAGATTTTTGCCCCAAATTTTCAACATAACTTTCTTGTTACCCCATCTCATGAACATGACAGGTGTCATTTTTAAAATCTCCTCCAAAACATGTTTTCTTATTTTCTCTGCAAAGTTACCTTTTGAATGGGATTCAAAAACTTCCATCTGTTGCGATCATATGGTGAGGTCACAGAAAGACGGTGTTGACAATTTGGGGTCAAAATATCAAAACTTACCACAGTTATGAGGAAAAGTTGAATTGTTTTCAACATTTACACATAACGTTTTTGGGTTTTTGTAGCATTGTAGTAAAATTACAGTTAGTAAATTATCAATTACAAATGAGACGAACGGAGATGAGGCTGATGGCGGAAGAATTTAATGATTATAACAATAATCACAGCGAGAGATTACAAGTGGTACATCCTTCATTTTTCAAACTAATAGTGAATGCAGGCTTGCTTATATAGTGGAAGACAGTATCATCACTTCCTATGGTTGTCTATGATTGGTTCAAAACAAATACAAACATCAACTTAAAAGGCAATTCTCCTTTTAGTATATGTATGACAAGGCAATTCTCCTTTGGTATATGTTTGTATGAGCTCATCTTTGGTCAGCACAAATGTATAGATAGTGTACATTCTATTATTATATATAGCTAGTAACAACTGTCACTATCAGTTACCAAGGTCTAGGAGGAAGAAATAGATTTGGACTTAAGAATGTGCATACAAGCATTTTGGCCTGTCCTAATAAGAATAGTCAGAAGGGTAATTTGAACTCTATCCTGTATTTCTATCTTTGCAGACACTTAAGACATCTGTTTGCTATTACTCACATGGTCAATACAAATATCAAAATGCACTTTTAATATTGCAACTTGTGGCTTAGTTTGACTTGTAGCTTTACAAGTTTTATATAATTCAATTATATAGGCCAACATTTGTTACACAAACACATTATGTTTTAGACCAAAATGAGGTTAGCCTGAAATATTGGGACAAACTTCTTTATCCCTTGTTACAGTTTTTTTTTTGCTAATTTGGGCCTCAAATGTTCAACACTGTCCTTTTGTTACCCTACCTGATGAACATGACAGGTGTCATTTTTCAGATCCCTTTTGAAGCATGTTTTTACAGCCCATCTGTGAAACCACCTTTCACAAAGGATTTTAAAAGAATCCACCTCTCTTGATCATAACATGGGGTCAGGAAAACACATGAAATTTGGAGTCAAAATGTAAAAAAAAAAGTTATGAATTGTTGAATTGTTCCAACGTTCATTCATAACTTAATTTTTTGCAGATTTTTGGCCCTCATATTCAACATATCCCTTATGTTACCCGACCTCCTGAACATGACAGGTATAATTTTTCAAATCCCCTTCAAAACATGTTTTTACAGTCACAATGTGAAATCACTTTTCAGATGGGATTTAAAAGATTCCACCAGTCTTGATCAGAATGTCAGAGTATAAAAAGACTATGTTGAAAATATGGAATCAAAATATGGGAGCCCACTGAAAATTAGAATTGCCGTTCAACTGTCCTATCCCGATGAAATACAATCTAAAAAATGTATAAAAGAAAGACATCACTGAAAATGGGATATTGCATCTCATCTGGTCTGTCCTAGGTAAATATATAGTAAAAATGTGAAAAGCATGACCTCGGTACAGCAGAGCCCCCACTGAACTGTGCATCAATGCTCCTCTATCCTGGAAAAAAAGATAATGTAAAATTGGACTCCACTGAAAGGTAACTTGCCTTTCAGCTGGACTATCCTAGGTAAAAACATTATAAAAACTAGAGAATAGCAGGACCACACTGAAAACAAGATATTATCTGAGTTGTGGTGTCTGGGGTAAATACAGTACAACAATGTGTCAAAGTAGGACCCTTTTAAAGATGCAATATTGCAACTCATCCTAGGTAAATATTTTGCAAAGCTGTGTAGTAGTAGTAAATTTATTGTCATTTGGTAAAAACCATTACAACATCATTACAGCATCAAGAAATTACATACGCAAAAGGCACTTCCTAACTAGAAGTACCCACATTTATTAAAATATTATAAAATAGATGATAAGCATGCAAAATTCAAGGTACCACAGTAAGGCAAAAACTAAATTGCCAACACATTCGGCTTTGGTACCTTGAATCCCAATACAAAAATTGACCATTAGGTAGAGAGGGTCTCTATTTTCAGGAGTCCAATTTCATAAATGAGAACCATAAGGCTCCATATACACTCAGGAGTCCGTTAATGATTAGTAAGGACTGGGAACCACAACTCTGCCCCAGATATCATGTAGTCCGCCTGCATTGTCCTTCTATATCATTTTCCACCAACCACAGGTGCTATGTCTTTACATCTGGAAAAGTTGTGTGTAACACTACAACACTAAAACATCTTAGAGAACTGAGGTTTTATGATAAAAATTAAAGTTAACTTTTAAAGATGTTAATAGAAGCCCATTTTTTCTTAAAGGGGATGACAATACCCCATAAATCATCTTCATAAATCACAAGTAAAATAACACTTTGTCAGGTAGCACATTGTCATATAAAAGTTGGTGATCAGTACCACAGCTTCATGGCTCCAAACCCTCTGGAGTCCTTTTACTTTTCAACCTCGTTTCTTCTCCAAAATCATATCAGAGGGATTCATCAAGTTCCAACTATTTGGAGAGGTATTTTAGAATAAAAACAGTACCTTTTTCAGATGATATTCCATTAATAATTTACTGGCTTAGTCAGCTTAGTCTCAATGATCTATGGAGTCTGTTAGCTGATTATCCACTACTGGGAAAACCTTCAGTTAAATTCAATAAGCCATGAATGAGCCATTACTCTCCTCATGGTTAGCTATATCAGCAAATGACTGGAGCCTCTTTGCCCGACCAGCAGCCTGAGGAGGAAAAAACACAGAAGTGCTCCCTCTGAGCGTAATAACTTCAACTCAAAATAATCAGAGAATTCACAATAATCCCACCTAGGTAACAATATCATACCTCTTATATATTTCAAGACAGCATTTCAGCACTTATCAGTGCTTCCAAGGGCAGCCACCACAGAAATCTCCGGCAATTCCTCACTCTTAGTACCCGGGTCTTCTGTTCATTCCTGTAGCTTCTGTAGCCCATTTCTGATGTTGCCCAAACTCTCCAGGGTTCTCAAACAAGCAGTTTATTAAAGAAATATTAAGTTTAAGGCACTTCACTAAAATAGTGTGCATATATATTTCCTTTCAGCATTCCAGCTACCCAGCTATCTGGCGGGATGCCAAAAAGAAGCTGTTGACTTAGCACTTAATGCAAAGAAAAGCATCTTTTATCTTTTCCTTCATTTCCTGCTCGCTCTCTTTTCAATTTGGTGGTTACTCCAAAAAACACCGAAATAAATGAGCGGCCAACTCAAACACTTTGCCACACAATAATTTATCTGTAGAGGCACCAAAATGCTGGCCATAGCCTAAAGTCCTTCAGAACGCCAAAAACCAAAGGCCGGTCACTGGTTACAAAGCATGTACGCATACATGCATTACTTGTGGCCTCCTAATAAAATTTTACTTGTTTTCAACCACTTGTCAAGAAAACAACTAAGGTCTCATTCATGAAACCAAATAAAATGGGCATTAGATCCAGTATCCACGAAGCAAAAAAAACAGGCTTAGAGAATGTGTTGGGGAGAGCAGAGCAGCATTGTGCCATCTTGCCGCTCTGCCCCCACCCATTACTCAGTCTCCAGTACTCGCAAAGCTGTGTAAAAATAGAACCATACAGCAGAACCCAACTGAAAAGGAGAGTTGCATCGAAGATTATCTGTCCTAGAAAAATACATTGTAAAAGCAGGACCACACTAAAAATGAGATATCACATCTCTCCACTACTGTCTTGGGTAAATACAGTATAAAATTGTGCAAAAGCAGGACCCCATTGCAAATGACCTATTACATCTCATCTTGTCTATCTTGGGTAAACAGATAGTAATTCAATGTTTGTGGAGTAGCAATGAGTAGAGATGAGATATATATGCTTGTGTAACTTTCTCAAACTTTTTGTGGATTTACTCTGTTCCCACCCTTGCATAGTAGTAGGTAGGTAGGTAGTAATTTGTAGGGAATAGAAGGACCAGGAGCAAGGGTGAGAAGAACACCGGAGAAGGAGGAGGTGGGGATGGTGGTGGATGAAAACACTCCCTAAACAAGGTAGGTGTGTCAACAGAGGGCTTATGTAGAGGTTGTGGGGGGGCAATTCCTCACACTGAACCTTGGACAAAGCCCTCCCATTCAATGTTTGTGGAATAGCTGTGAGGAGAGATGAGATATATATGCTTGTGTAACTTTCTGGAACTTTTTGTGGCTTTACTCTATTCCCACCCTTATGGAGTAGTAGATAGGCAGGTAGGTAGGTACTAGTTTGTAGGGGGAATAGAAGGCCCAAAAAGAAACCTCCTCCAACTCACGGAGAGTATGACCCCCCTCACACTCAGAAGAGGAAAACCAGGTAGAGAAAACCTCTGAGGACCCATGGCCAGAGGTCTGCCCGTTCTTCTGGGCATGCTAAATGGAGAAGGATCTAGGTTCTAATAACCATAACTAATTTGAGGTTGGTGATCTGTTTGGTGAGATGATAATCCTCTTTGATCCATGGATGATGCTGCTCACATGATGATCCTATGGTTGAAGAGGAGATCTGTTCTGAATGAGTGATGGAATTCTGAGTATAAGTAAATACAAGTGAAGGAGGATGGAAGAAGGCCAAGTATCCAAGATGATGAATGATGCCTGTCCAACTGAACTGTAATAGGTAGAGGGATCATGAGTGGATCGATAAGATACTAAGCTGGGAATGATGAAACTGCAATGGTAGAAGTCATTAGTGAATGATCCAACTTGTGAGAGGCTCGGATGTAAGGGTATGGTCTGAGGCTAGAAATTCTGATTTGAACAAGGAGTTGCTAGGGAAACATCCATAGTGTATGATTTGTAGAAGAGTCTTTGAATGCCATGTAGATGATGGTTCGTTCTTGATCCAAGGATGATACAGCTTGAATGATGATCCTGAAGATGAAGGGTATATCTTTCCATAGGGATGGTGAAGTTCTATGTGTAAAGTGGATCCAGTTCAAGAAGGGCTAATGTGAACCATATTTCTGAAATGACCAAGGATGGTTGTCCAAGCAATTGTACAGAGGTTATGATGTGAGAAAGCAAGATAAGCTTGATATAAGACTAAATGGAACACTGCTATGATGAATAATAAAGTTATAAGTGACTGGTCCCATTCATGTAAGGTTAGTTATTCAAGGTAGTCTGCAGGTGAAGAATCAATTAGTAAGTGAAAGCTACTAGGTAAGTATCCCAGAGGAAAATAAGTAGAAGAGTTTGAATGCCTGATAGAGTAATGCCATAAATGATTAGTAATGCCAGGAAGATAATTTGCAGAGCCATTCAGTTGCTAACCTAGTGTATGTGAGAAATGATTGGAATTGCAGTGTAAGGAAGTGATAGCTTCTTAGTCATGATTTTCATGACTTTATGCTTGATCCTTTGCAGGAACGCTGTCTGAAGTATGTGTGGGTGTTCCTGCAGTGTGATCATTTAAGAGATGCACTGTAGTGGCACAGGTGGTTAAGTTTACAGGTAATCCTGCTGCTGAAGCACATGAAAAAAGTGTGGGGCAGATGACAGGAAGATTCTGTAGGCTGGATTGGTAGTGAGACCTATAAATGCAGGATGCCACAGGATTTAGTGCTACAGCAAGTAAATGCCGATTGGGATGCAAGGCTGAATTAGTGGATTTGACTTGGCTGTTACAGGTTGTCAGATAGAATTCAGGAGAGCCAGTTCTCGGTGATGGTCTTTACTGTAGGGATGAATGAAGGTACCTTGAGAAGAAGATGCTGAATGAGCCATTGGAAAACTGATCAACTTATAGAACTAGGGAATGGGTATGGATAATAGTATAGGGAATAACAATGTCCGGGAGTGAAATCGAAGGTGAGGATGGCGAGGAGTCGGGAATCAGCTAGGTGAAGGAGATTCCACGATGAATATTCTGGATGATAGCTATGTGATTCCTAAATCTAGCGATGACTGTTGGGAAGTAGTAGTAGAGTAATGTGGTCATCAGAGTCATTGCTGAAATAAGAGGTGGCATGAGATAGATGGATGAAGTCCATAGTTGAACATATTATCTTGCAATTCCTGGTATCCGTAGAGGTGATGCTGATTATAAAGTCTGAATAGAACAGAAGAATTTAAGTCCTTTCCATCTATGAGGATAGCCAATGAGAAGACATTCAAGGAATGATGGTGAATGGATGGAAAGGAATCGGAGGGTATATCCAATAGAGATGGAGGAGATCTTCCTATATGTCCAGGAGACTGGGATTCCATGAATGATTGTGAAGAACTGAATGAGCAGTGTGAAACTTCAATAATGGCGTTAGAGTCTGTGGAGCATGTGAGCCAAGGAATGTTTTTGCTTGCTGGCAGAAGAGTAATGAATGAATAAATGATCGAATGAGGTACTGTTAGAAGGGCAGAAGTAGAAGCAGGAGATGGATCCTATGGAGGCAGATGTCTTGGTAGGAGTACTGGTCGGAAATGTGGTATAAGACCCAAGAAAAGAGAGCCACAGCAAACAGTACGAAGCCCTGAGCCAGCAAGGCAAAGAGGAGAAGGCAGCCAGTCAAATGTGAAGGATGGATGGAGGGGATCCTGAGCAACTGAGTGAATGAGCAGAGGAAGCTGTGGACTAGGCAGGCCAGATGACATCCAGAGCAGGAAAGAGTAGGACAACATCAGCTCCATGGGGAACAGCAGCAAAGTGCTAGAATGCTGAAGGAAGGCAGAGGAGGATGATCCATGGAAGGCCAAGGAGCCAAGCCAAGTACAATGAGCAACAGGAGTCCCACATCTGATGAAGGCTGGAAGCAACCAGTGAGAATTATGGAAGGTGCTCGAGTGACGCAGGATGAGGTTCCAAATCTGAAAAATTAAACGAGTTCGTACAGCAGCCGGACAGGGGACCTGAGCAAGGAAGTCCATGAGGCAGTCGACCCGGAGCGAGAGAGGGATTGACCAAGCCAGCAGGATCCATATGACGAGGGAAGGCCAAACTGGCTAAGGAATGAAGGTCCAAGGAAGAACTTGAGGGTGAGCAGAATCATTCAAAGCAGAAAGGTCCAGCGATGGAAGGGAAGTGGCAATCCGGCAGGATGGAGGCAAATCGATCGATGAGGTTCAGATTCCGCAGTTGGAGTCGCAGACAGAGCTGAGAGGTGGATGGCTACAGGAGTGAAAATGCCCCGATCCTGAAGGGAAGCAGTGACCTGCAGTTGAGAGAGAGAAAAGCAGACAGCGGACACGGTGAAGTAAGCTAGGGCCATGGACCAGGCTAGGTAGTCTCTGTATTGCTTGACTGGTGAGGCTAGAACAAAAACTGCAGTGAGGAGAATTGGATACCACTCTGCAGTAAGAGGTCCAAGTCCAGAAGGGTCATGGCATCTGGTAGCAGTTGGAGAAAACACAGGTGAAGCAGCAGACTGGAATGACGTGGTCCAGATGAGTCATTCAAGGCAAGATGATCTGGGCTGGATTCGGCTAGAAAATGTGAATGATGAGAGAACTTGGTTGGAGAAGTCACAGTCCAGAAAGGAATTGGCAATCCACATTGTGGAGATGCAATGGCGAAGATGGTCCATGTGAGAGTCAGGCTACCGGCCAGAGAATTTGGCAGGTGGGATGAAGAGTCTAGGCTGCAGACGAGATGAGATGGAGAAGCTGGTCGGGCAAAGTCCAGGTCCTGAAGGGAGCAGCAGTCGGGTATCAGGCTGAGAACAAATAAGAAGGAGCAGTAGACTGGAGACTCAGGTAACTGTCAGAGATGGTAGATGAATCGTGGTGATGGGAAGCAGCAGAAGAAAATTGATGGAGGGTATGCAGAGAGTGATAGTTCCATTCCCGAATGGAAGCAGCAACTGGCATAGTCAGAGAAGGCATGGTGTAAATCCATAGAATGGAGAAATGGCTCCCATCCCCGGTAGTCGAGTCGAGCTAACCTGCACTCGATGCTGCTAAGCAGAGTTACTGATGGAGGATGTTGAGTTGGTAAACAGAAGGTAGTTCTGTTCCCAAAGGGAAGCAGCAGCTAGTAAGAGATGGAGAAGGTAAGGTAACAGTCCCTAGATGGTAGACATGGCTCCCATGCCGAGTCGTCAGGGCAAGCGAACCTTCACTCGATGCAGTCCAGCAGAGTTAGGACGGAGGACATCAGGCTAGTAGTAGTAGAATGCAATGATTGAAATGGACTCCCATCCCTGGTAGATAGGGGAAGCCTACCTTCACTCAGCACCTCAGAAGGCGCGAGTTAGGGACAGAGACCGGAATACTGCTGGTATGGGCTGGTGAAAGGTGCAAATTGCTGCTGTAGATGGAGAGTAAATTAGGAGACAAACAGAATAGAATGATGAATAAGTGCATAATGGGTTAGATAGGAGAATGGTAGGAATGGCAGACACAGAGATGGTACATTAAAAGATGGGGAAGGGGCAAAAGCAGAACTACGGAGTCAGGAATATCCATAAAATTGAAGGCATGAGCCAGAGAAAACATAAAGTATCTTAACAATGATAATGTAGGCAGCAGGGAAGATGTCAGTGCAATACATGGGTTCTGAGGAGTTGTAAAACACAATAGTAATAATTGCTGGAGTCAATGAAGACATCCCTAAGGAGGTCAAAAAGGAATAAAGCATCAGGTGCCTATGCTGAAAGGTTAGGTAACAGTGGGACCCCATTGAAAATGAGTTAGCACAGGAAACGGTATGATGGAAATTGCGGCAATTGCAGCTTACTAGCACAAGGTACAGGGAAATGAATGGATGTGGGTGTCGTGGGAGTGCAGTCCAGGTATGCAGATATCAGGCAGTGTATGAGGGTGAACTGCTTCTTGTGAGCAAGCTGTAAGTGGTACAACGGAGGAATAAGCACCCCCTATCTGACAGAGATACTAATGTGTGTAGCCATGTTGTAACACATTGTCTCTTATTCATAGAGTAGTAGAAATATTAATATTGCATGTGGTTTTCCTGTCATATAGTTTATATTAAATAGTTGCAAATGAAAAGTCTGCTGTTTTGACTGTATATGAACTAATCCACTGTGATCAGCTGTGCACTTAATTTTAAAACAACTCAATAGGGCCTTTATTACAAAGGATTTGGGAGCAGGAGAGAAGAGAGGGTGAGGGTGCACGCGCTCAGTTGTTAGTGGCATAGGGTTGGAGCGGAGATTGAGTACAGGGGTACTTACTGCGGGAGCTGCGAGAGCTACATCCTCGGCATGGAGAAGATGAGGGAGCGAGGCCCAGCTGGGCCATGGAGTGGAGAAGGATGAACAGGAAGAGGAAACCACCTGCAGAATGACCAGGGGAAGAACGGAGAATGAGAGGAAAGCGGCGCTCATAAGCACCGGCGATGGGGAGTCGGGAGAAGTGTGGGACAGAGAAAGAAGGGCCCAAAAAGAGAAACAATGAAACAGGAACCCAGAGACACCACAGGAGAAGGGAGGCAGCCAGAGCAGCCGTGGAGGCCAGCGAAGAAACCAGGCAAGGTAGGATAAACACAGGGGAGAGGATGGGGAGGGCTAAACGAACAACAAGAAGGGAGAAACAAGGAGCACAAATGAGCAGCAGCACCAGGCAGCACAGCCACACAAGCCACACAACAAATCCAGAAAAACACTCCCTAAGCAAGGGAGGTGTGTCAACGGAGAGCTTATGTAGAGGTTGTGGGAGGAGCTATTCCCCACATTGAACCTCTGGCAAAGCCCTCCCAAAATGTGTACAAGCAGGACCGTGTACATACAACAGGAATACAAGCGGCAAATATTCGGCATTGAAAAATGTTTGTTAAAATACTGATTCCAGTTCTGCTTTTGTTTGGTCTTTACTTGCCATTTGGTAAGTGCAGCCAGTGTCTCAGATTTACATACTAGTGATAAGGATCGTTATGGAACGGTATAGTTTATGTCAGAATGCTTCCATGTTCTGTCATTGAACATTGTATCTGTAGGGGAAATAAACTACATGCAAAATATTTTACATATGTAAATGAACTAACAAAAAATAAAGTAATACAACTAGTTTTTATTATAATTTCATCTCCACAGTTCTTGTATTCAGAAGGTCACTGTTAACAATCACCCCACTTTTCTCCACTATCCATGCAGAAGCAATTGGTCTCACTGTACCTGTGCAGAGGCACGTGGACTCACCCACCCCCCCCACACACACACACACTACACAAGCCTCACTTGGTCTCTTCCAGGTTTCCAAGGAATGAATCCACTCTCGCCGTCTAATTACCTGCACTTCTGCAGCTCTTAGCCTTGCCACAGCCTGGCATACTATATCACAACTCTAGTTCACTGAAGTTAGTAGGAAATTTCTGACCAACTCCTACTGTGACAATACTAGAGTGCCTGACCCTGCAGCTATGAACTCGCTAAGCCTGTCTGGGATGGCACTCCTAATTCTGTTCTTAGTCAGACTGTCTGATAATAACTACTCCCTACAACACCACATTAAACAGCCTTCCCGCCTCAACACTATTAGGCTCCCCCCCCCAAGGCACTCACACTCTCGACTGCAATTCTAGCAGGCTGCCTCTCTCTCCTGGTGCATTATACAGACTGGTCCTGCTCTGCCCCTCTCCTCAATCACTCTCCTCATTTGAGACTTTTTAACCTATCATGGCCACCAAAACGCATTTGAAAGTGGTGAAGCACCAGCAAATCACCCATGGCCCTTTAGACTGAAGAACGCTGCTAATTATTCTACTACTAATCTCAGGTAACATCTCCCAAACCCAGGACCTGTCAAGTACCTGCAACCGATTAGAGATCACAAAGACAAAGCTCAAAATATCATCCCTAAACATATGTAGCCGGCTACAAAAGCTGTCCCAGTTGGATGCTTGGGTAGCTACTGAACACCCTGATCTCATAGCTATCACCAAAACCTGGCTTACTCGGAAAATACCTAACTCTGCCATTACACTTCAAGGCTACAACTCAATGAGGGAGGACAGGATGGGGAGGAGAGTCTGTGGCTGCCTAATATATCTGTTTGTTTATTGAATTTTGGTAACCGGATGAGCCCACTGAGACATGACAGTCCCTTTTTCAGGGGTGACCCAGGAAGTGTAGTGCATTGACAGTGCCATGCATTGAAAACAATACATTCACTAAAATACTGGGAACATACAAAGCAAAAAAAATGTCAAGACAGATGTCTAGCAGTCAGCAGACAAAAACAGCGCAAGCTAAACTAACAATACTGAAGCAAAATACATTTAGATCAAATAATACAGCAATTTTAGATCAATCAAGTACAGTCATAGGCAATTCAAAGGCAGGCAGTAATTGGATTACACAGTTACCTTATGCAAGTAATCATAGATTAGGTCAGATTTGGTATATCAAGCATTCACTAAATATTGAACACTAATGGCGATTAACAAAATAGAACCTGCAGAAGGAGTAACCAGGTATTAGTTAAAGCTGAGAATGATTTATTAAGGAAACACAGGTTGGCAGGAAGGAAATTAATAGACAAAAGGAGTCAGTGAAAGCAGCTGCATTGTGTGGCAGCAAGAGAGGTGATAGCAAGAATGGATGAGGGAAGTGTGTTCCAACAGGACACAGCCGAGAAGGCAAAAGACCTCCAGGCCACGGCTAGCTGAGTGTTAGGTAATAGGAGAAGGGGCAGTGAGGCAGATCTGAGTGGGCAACGTGGGTGCTTACATTGCACTGTGTCAACAGGACAGGGAGGAGTATAGTGGTGCACCAACTTATGAGTCAAGCTTAGGGTGCCATACTGTAGTTTTGTTTCGTAAGGTAGCCATCCAAGGGAAGATAGGACATTGCAGTGGCGGTCAAGTGCATTGACCCCCAAAACAAACCTGTCCACCCTATGGTAGACCTGAGTGAGATGAGACATAATGGTGGAGAAAGTAGAGAGAAGCAGGGGGGCTGCATATGTTAAGAGAGGGAGGAGGGTGGCGAATGCTATCTTGTGGCAGGAGGTCAGAGTGAGGGAAGGAGGGATGAATTCAGTATAAGACACCAAGCTTTTGGTTTAGAGTTTTGGTGAGGACTGATACATGCAGGTCAAGTGTAAGAGAGGAATCAAGGGTGACACCCAAGTATTTAAAAGACTTAACTGTTTCGAGAACAGTCCCTGTTCGGAAAGGGAACAACCAGAGGGGGAGGGGGCACGAGATAGGTATGGAAAACACCATACACTTTGTTTTCTTACTGTTAAGTATGAGCTGTTTATTCAGAAACCAGTCTTCAAGTGTATGGAAGTCCGAGGTTAACACTGAGTTAATCTGCCCTAGGTCAGCTGAAGAATGGTAAAGGATTGCATCATCTGCATACAGATGAAGTGAGGCCCCACCACAGTTATCCGGGAGGTCATTGATAAAGAATGAAAAAAGTAACGGTCCCAGAATAGATCCCTAGGGAATGCAATGTGTAATGACTCGAGGGTCAGATAGTGACCCCACCCATTTTGCTTTTTGGGTGCAGCCTTGAAGGTAGCATTGGGTCCAAGTAAGGGTACCAGCATCAAAGTCAATGAGGCACAGTTGCTGTAACAGAAGACCGTGGCTGACTAGGTCAAAGGCCTTGGTAAGATCCACAAAGATTGCTCCAGTGGATTTACCGTGGTCCATTCCTTGGAATATATCAGAGGTGACCTTAATCAGGGCAGTGAGTGTGCTGTATTTTTTCCTGAACCTATTCTGAGAGGTTGAGAGCAGATGGTGGATTTCTAGATAATTCTGCAGGTGGTTGCAGAGTATCCGTTCTTGGATTTTGGCTAAGAGGCACAGTATCAAGACTGGGAGATAATTTTCAACAGTAGTATTGGAACCGCCCTTGTGTATAGGAACAATCACCACCACCTTCCATTTCTCAGGGACAATACCAGAAAGGAATGAACGATTGAAAAGGTCACGAATGGGATGAGTGAGGGCATCAGCCCCCAGCTTGAGGAATTTTGGCTCGAATGCATCATGTCCTGGTGAGCTATCTGTCTTCTGGTTTTTGAGAAGAATATGCACCTCATTGAGAGTAGCCAATTTCAGATGAAAGGAAGGGTGGGCTAAGGAATCAAGGGTCAAGAGGGGGTCCTGACAGGGAGAGGGAGCACTAGGAAAGAGTGACATATATTTATGCAGGTCAGTAAAAAATGTATTAAAGCCATCTGCAATAGAAGAGGGGTTACTGAACACAGCTCCCTGGGCTTCGATGGAACTGGGGGTTTCTGAGGTATGGCCCTTTAGGTGGGAATTAACCTGCTTCCAGAATTCCTTTGGGTTCCTAAGACGATCAGCTTGGAGATTCTTGAAATGCTGGCATTTGGCTTTCTGGATGGAATTCTTGCAGCAGTTTCTTAGCTGCCTATACATTTGCCAATTTGAGGGAAGTCCACTGGCCTTATAAGTCCACCAGGCTTTGTCGCGAGTAGACATGAGCTTCCTTAAGTCCTTAGACAGCCAAGGTATTTTACAGCCCTTTATCTGGCAAGACTTCATGGGAGCATGATGGTTGACAACTTCGGTGAATTTGGCCACAAAAAAATTTAGAGCTTGATTGACATCATAGAAACATAAACATAGACTTTGACAGCAGATAAGGACCACTTGGCCCACCCAGTCTGCCCATTTCCCTACTTATTGGATAAGCTGCAGATTCTAGTTAACCAACAGCTTACTTCCTGCAACCCCCCACTATAATTGCCTTATGTCTGTCCCATTCATGTTTGAATTCCCTCACTGTTTTAGACCCCATAACCTCTCCAGGAAGGCGGTTCCATGCGTCCATCACTCTCTCCGGGAAAAAGAATTTTCTCACATTACCCCTGAGCCGTCCCCCCTCTAACTTTAAATTGTGCCCCCTTATTCTTACACATCTCTTTTTCTGAAAGATGCTACCCTCCTGGACTTTGTTGATTCCCTTGAGGTATTTGAATGTTTCTATCATGTCCCCCCTGTCCCTCCTTTCATCAAGGGTATACATATTAAGGTCTCTCAGTCTCTCTTCATATGGTTTCTGAAGTAGACCCTGCACCATTTTAGTTGCCCTCCTCTGGACTGCTTCCATCCTGTCTATGTCCTTTGGTAGATAAGGTCTCCAAAACTGCACGCAGTACTCCAGATGGGGTCTCACCAACTGTCTGTATAGAGGGATAACCACTTCCCTTTTTCTACTTTCGATGCCCCTCCCTATGCATCGCAGTATCCCCCCGGCTTTCCTTACTGACTTCTCATTGCTTACCCACCTTTAGGTCATCTGATATGACTACACCCAGATCCCTTTCCATTATTGTTGTCGTTAGTACCTCCCCTGCTATTGTGTACTCTTCTCCTGGATTTTTATTTCCCAGGTGCATTACTTTACACTTCTTTGCATTGAATCTAAGTTGCCAAATGTCTGACCATTCCTCCAACCTTGCTAAGTCCCTTCTCATCCTTTCTACCCCCCCTTGTGTATCAACTCTGTTACCGATCTTTGTGTCATCCGAAAAGAGGCACACCTTTCCTACCAGACCCTCTGCAATGTCACCTATAAAGATGTTAAAGAGGACTGGACCCAGTACTGAGCCCGGAGGTACTCCACTAGTAACCCCCCTTTCTTCAAAATGTGTTCCATTCACTATTACCTTCTGTGTCCTGCTGTGCAGCCAGTTTGCTACCCAGGCTACCACCCTGGGACCCACTCCCAGGCTGGCTAACTTGATTTTAATCTTTGTGCGGGACTGTGTCAAATGCCTTGCTAAAGTCTAGGTAGGCCATATCCACAGCCCCTCCTGGTCTATTACTTTGGTCACCCAGTCAAATAAATCTATTAGATTCATCTGACATGACCTTCCTGCTGTGAATCCATGCTGCTTTGGGTCTTGTGGCCCTGGCCTCTAGGTACTCAACAATTCTTTCTTTCAGAAGTGATTCCATCATTTTCCCCACCACTGAGGTCAAACTAATAGGTCTGTAGTTTCCTGCTTCTGCCTTGCTCCCACTTTTGAGAAGGAAAATCATATCTGCCCTCCTCCAGTCCTCAGGTACCACCCCATCTTCCCATGATTTGTTAAAAAGTGTGGTTAGTGGTGTCACTAGGTCCTCCCTTAGCTCTTTTAGGATTCTAGGGTGAATCCCGTCAGGCCCCATTGCTTTGTCCACCTTGAGTTTTAGGAGTTCTTTCAGTACTCTTTCTTCTTTAAATGGACTGGTGTCAACCCCACTATCCAGAGTGCTCCTACTGTTTGGTTTAGGCAACTCCTCCTCTTCTTCTTTTGTGAATACTGGGCAAAAGTATTCATTCATTATCTCTGCCTTTTCACTGTCTCCCTCTGCCCACCTCCCCTCTCCTTTATTAATCTTCACTATCCCTCCCTTAACCTTTCTATGCTCCCTAATGTACCTATAAAAGGTTTTATCCCCCTTCTTAACTGAGTTGGCTATCTTTTCCTCGGTTTCGGCCTTTGCTTTTCTGACTGCCTTCCCCACTTCTTTCTGCTTTAATTGATACAGTTCCCTGTTGTGCTCTGTCTGTGATTCCTTATACTTTTGAATGCAGCCTTTTCTTCTTAACCTTCCTGACACTTCTTTTGAGAGCCATAGTGTTTTTTATTCCTTTGTTTTCTTTATTTGTTTCACACAAAGGCTTGTTGTCTCCATGATGGCAGTTTTGATTTTTCTCCATTGTTCTTCCACCCTCCTTTCTGGCCATTTGCTAATGCATTCCTCAGGTATTCACCCATTATGCCAAAGTCAGCCCTTCTAAAGTCCAGTATCCTTGTCTTTGTGGCTTGTCTCCATGGTTGTGTTTATTGTGAAGCACACTGTGCAATGGTCGCATTCCCAGATGTCTACTGACTTCTAAGTTTGTGATCCTCTCTCCATTTGAGAGTACCAGGTCTAATATTGCTCCCTCCCAAGTGGGTTCCACCACTAGCTGTCTAAGGCATGCTCCCTGTAGGGCATCGAGAATGACCCTGCTCTTGGATGTGGCTGCAGTCCATGTTGCCCAGTTAACATCTGGCATATTCAGGTCCCCCATCAACAGTATCTCCCCTTTTTCAGCCATTTTGAGAATGCCCTCTATCATTTTCTTGTCCATTTCCTCCCCTTGAGACGGGGTCTGTATACAACCCCTGTGTGGATTGTGATGCCATTCCCTGTCTCCAAGGTGACCCAGAGTTCCTCTTGTCCTCCCCTTTACTTTTTAGTTCTGTAGCTTTGATCCCTTCCCTTATGTAGAGAGCTACTCCACCTCCTCGTTTACCCTCCCTGTCCCTTCTGTAGATTGTGTACCCTGGTATGTTGACATCCCAGTCATGGTTCTCCGTGTACCATGTTTCTGTGACTGCCACAATATCCAAGTGTTCCTCTTCCATCAGGGCTACTAGCTCTGGAAGCTTGTTTCCCAGACTATGGGCGTTGGTACTCATTGCCCTCCATTTATTGTTGGCTTTATCCTTTTTTACCCCATCCCTGCTCTTATTGCCCTTGTCCATTTTTCCATTTACTCCGTCCTACCCTCTGTCAAGCTCTGTACCTCAGTGTTTACCCTACTTCCTGCCATGTTTTATGGGGGGAGGCTTGAACTTTCCTGTTTTCTATCAGCACCTCCCCCCTTGGCTAGTTTAAAAGCTTGCCAAGGAAGCCTTTGAACGTGTCACCTAGGAGCGTGTTTCCCTTCCTGGACAGATGCAGACCATCATGCCAGTATAGACCTTCATCTCTCCAGGTGGACCCCCAGTCCCCAATGAAGCCAAAGCCCTGTGCTCTGCACCAGTTTTGCAACCATTCATTAAACTGCATGGTGTGCAGTACCCTAGTCTCACCCCTGCCATAGACTGGCAGCACCTCTGAGAAGGTTACCGTGCTTGCTACCTGTCTTAGGCGCCTCCCCAACTCCACAAATTCATCCTGCACTGCACTGATCTCATGCCTAGCTAGGTCATTTGTCCCGAGGTGGACAATGATATCTAGTTTCCTCTCCTGTGATGCTGCTTCTGCAATCCTGAGGATTCGCTTCCTGTCCCTCCAAGCCATGGCACCAGGCAGGCACCTTACTTTCCTTTCCTCTCCCTTCCCCAGGTCTACACCCCTAACAATTGAGTCCCCTACCAGAAGCTGTTTCTTTCCCCTGTGTTGTCCCTTGCCACTCTTTTGTGGGTCTCCTTGTGGATGTCCCCAGTATTCTTCTTGGTCTCAATGGGGTGTCATCATAGAGGAACCTTGATTTGCCAGACTGACATATGATTTGTGTGGAGAGTGCAACTCGGGGCTCGCCTCTGTTCCACCACCCTCACCCTCCCAGAACCTACTGTGGTCCATCTGCTCTTCACACATGGCAACCTCTGAGGCAGTGGTTGTGGAACTGGTGCTCTTTGGGTGGGGGAGGCCTCCTTAGTCCTTGTCAATTCAGCCTGGAGGTGGGCAACCTCCTCCCTCAGAGCTGACAGTTGCCTGCAAATAGGGCAGCAACGCAGGTTCCAGAATGTCTCCCGGAAAATTGCTGCCCCACAGCCAGTGCCTTGCACCACTCCCCACATGTCCCTCTTCCTTATAATATACAATGAGTAATATATAATTTTTTTTTTTGTTTGTGTGTACTTACCCATTATGCACTGTGCTGGGTAATTAAGAATATGACAGTTCTGCTCCAAGACCTGTTGAGGAAGTGATGTCAGAACCTTGGCTATTAAGGAAATGCCATCCCTCAGGTTATTTATAGGACTCCAGTCAGTGTCACGGATTGTAGTGGAGAAGGCACTGGGATCAAACCTACTCATGTCCCGCACTTGGATAACTCTGGGTGGAGAGTTTGGGGAATTGATGCACCATATGTAAAATGTAGGAGAGTGGTCACTTATGCAATCAGGGAGCACACCCACTGCCTTAATCTTAGTGGGACAGTTAGTGACCATCCGGTTCAGTTGGGTATGATTATCTGACTTGTTATTGGTTCTAGCTAGGTCCCCAACAAGTTGGACCAGTTTGGAATCAACAAGCAAAGAACGCATTCTGTGGGAACTGGGGCTTAGCCAGTCTATATTAAAGTCCCCACAAAGTATTAGGTCATGGCATGGAAGATTTGTGAGGGAGGAAATCAATTGAGGTAGACTGGAGGTGGCTACCTTATGGGGTAGGTAAACACATCCTGCCAAGAGTTTCTTAAGGGAGCCAAGGGTGAGGGAAAGGGATATTGATTCAACCGAGGTGAGTCCTGGAGCAGGCACTGGGATTTCAGCAGCATCTAAGTTATCCTTGGCATACAGGAGGATAACATCACCTCTCTTACCCAGCGTCTTCTTTCAGAAGCACTTGGATGTCCAGGGTATGTTGATTAACCCAAACTTCAAGCTCCTGCATTTTGGGTCTGATACTTTGAGTATTCAAATGTGCTATTTTCATGCCTTTAGGGAGTTGATGGGTTGTTGGTGGGGGGAAGGGAGAGAGGCAAGGAGTAGTTGGGCCAGGATTGGGCTCGACATCACCCGAGAGGGTTAAGAGGAGGAGAACTAGAAGGAAGTACCTGATTATAGACAAGAGATGCCACTTTAAGAACTTGGTAATACTAGCAGCCACAGACAACCTTCTAAAGTAGAAACGACCAAGATATGCAGTGCGTCATTTAGGGAGACAAGGCACGAGGAGGTGCACATGAATGGGTTTGTGAGTCACAATAAGTGAGGGTACAGGCTCACTGTGCCGCTGGGTTTGTATGAGGGTCAAGGATATCAAGTAGTCAGCAGCAAGAAGTAGCGCTAGGTAGGAGGGGATGTGCAAAAGAGAAAATGTGGGCATTGTTACAATAACTGATGTATGATTAAGTGAGTGGAAAAAATCTGGAGTGGGCAGCAGAAAAACAGTGTGGCTAGAAATGGGAGCAAAGAGGGATGGCAGCCAGATATGCGGCAATGCCTGATCATAAAACAATCCCTCTATTATCTGAAGAAATAAGAAGGGAAGAAATGAGGCGCAAGGTACAGCCTAGCCCTTGCCAAGTCATGCACAGGAAAAATGGACTCCCCTACCAAGCTTGCAATATGCCAAGTCCTGTAGCCAATAAAAACAGAGCGGGGAGAAGCACAGGTGTATTTAGCTTGGCAGAAGACACCAGGAGGAAGGACTGCTGTGTGACTGGACTTCTCTACTGGGACTAAAGAAGTAGAACTCTTGTACTTGGACCTTTAATTTAGGGTAAAAAAAAATTAAACAAAACAAAAAAAAAGTGTGTGTTTGTCTGAGTTAACTGAACTGAATAGTTATCTGAACAGTTATCTAGGTGTAAATCTCAGGTGACTGAAAGGACTAGATAGCTGTGAGGTTTAAATTACTTGTAGAAAGATCTAGTAAGTAGGGGGAGTGGCTTAGCTAGAAGGAAGCTACATTTAAAGACTGCCTTAGAAAGATTCTGCTAATAGCTTGGCAGAAGACACCAGGAGGAAGGACTGCTGTGTGACTGGACTTCTCTACTGGGACTATATTGCCCTCCTTCCCTCCCCTCCATCCTCCCACTCAAAGCTAGTTCTACTTTTATAGGCACAGGATTTGACTGACAACAGGAACTTCCTGTTTGGGAGCAGGAAGTGAGTGATCACAAAGCCACCAAAGACCCACCATGCTAGAAGGGCAAGAGTACCTCTCCGGCCCCCTCTAGCTGCTGGAGGTCTGCCTCTGAGCAAGTAAGGGGTCTACTGAGAAATATAGGATATTCTTGTCTCAGAACAGGACAATCAGGAGCTTAAAGGGCACACAGGCAGAAAGTAAGCAGAGAGAGAAAAAAAAACAGAGGAAAGAGTAAGGATTACAAACAGTTAAGGGGCCAGAAATAAGACATGATGGGAGTGGTACAGTGCAGTGGCTGTGGAGCAGCAGTCTTCCGGGAGACATTCTGGAGGATGCGGTGTTGTCCCATCTGCAGGCACCTCTCTGGGCTGAGGGAGGAGGTTGCTCATCTCCAGGCTGAGTTGGCCAGGATTTGTGGGACCTCCTCTTCCATCCAGGGACCACCAGTGCCACTGCCATTGCCTCAGAGGTTGCCAAGAAAGAGGAGCAGTTGGACCACAGTGGGCTCAGGGAGGGTGAGGTGGTGGAACAGGGCCATCCTCCAGTTTTACCTCTTCACAATTCCTGTGCCATTCTGGCAAAGTGTGGTTCCTCTATGGAGGCACCCACAGTGGAGAGCAAGGAGGATGTGGGAACCTCACAAAGGAGACCCACAGGAGGGTGGCAGGGGACCCGCAGAGAGGAAACAACTCCTGGTGGGGACTCCATTGTTAGGAAGGTAGAACTGGGAGGAAGGGAGAGGAGGTAAGGTGCCTGCCTGGTGCCATGGCTTGGAGGGACAAGGAGCAAATCCTCAGGATTGCCAGAGCAGCTGCACAGGGGAGGGAGCTGGATGTCATTGTCCACCTAGGGACAAATGACCTGGCTAAGAAAGGGATTAGAGAAGTGCAGGAAGAGTTTGTGGAATTGGGGAGGGGTCTTAGACAAGTAGCACGCACGGTAACCTTCTTGGAGGTGCTGCTCATCTATGGCGTAGGAGAAGCTAGGGTGTTCCACACCATGGGATTCAATAAGTGGTTGAAAAACTGGTGTGGAGCTCAGGATTTGTTCATTGGGGACTGGGGTCCACCTGGATGATGCAAGCCTCATACTGGCATGATGGGCTGCATCTGTCCAGGAGGGAACCAGGATCCTAGGTGATAGGTTTAAATGCTTCATTGGCAAGCATTTAAACTAGCCAAGGGGGAGGCACTGGAAAGGAGCAGGGAAATCCTAGCCCCCCCCAAAAAAATCATGGTAGTAAGTGCCGTAAACACCAACATAGAGGTGTCAATAGGGAGAAGGGCAGGCATAAATGGAGAAAGTGACAAAGGCAAGAAGGAAAGGGATGGGGCAAAAAGGAGTAAGGCCGTCAGGAAATGGAGGGTAATGAGTACCAATGCCCGTAGTTTGGGCAACAAGCTCCCTGAGCTGGTGGCCTTGATGGAAGAGGGATGCCTGGATATCGTGAAGTCACAGAAACATGGTACACAGAGAACCATGACTGGGATGTTAACATACCAGGGTACATAACCTACAGGAGAGACAGGCAGGGAGAAGAGGGAGGAGTAGCTCTCTATGTAAGGAAGGGATAAAAGCAACTGAACAAACGAGTAAGCAGGGAGGAGAGGAAGCAATGTGGGTCACCTTGGAGACTGGAAAGGGCAACACAATCCGCACAGGGGTTGTGTACAGACCCCCATGTCAGGGGGCGGGAATGGACAAGGATATGATAGACGGCATTCTTAGAATGGCAGAGAAAGGGGAGATACTGTTGATGGGAGACCTGAATATGCCAGATGTTAACTGGAGCACATTTTCTGCAGCCACATCCAAGAGCAGGGCCATTCTTGATGCCCTACAGGTGGCAGGCCTCAGACAGCTAGTTTCGGAACCCACTTGTGAGGGAGCAATCTTAGACCTTGTACTCTCAAATGGGGGCAGTGAGAGGATCACAGATCTAAAAGTGGGTTGCCATCTGGGAACAAGTGACCATCAAACAGTGTGGTTCACCTTAAACTCAGCTACAGAGTCAAGCCATACAAAAGTGAGGGTACTGGACTTCAGGAGGGCTGACTTTGGCAAGATGGGAGAGTGCCTCAGAACAGCACTAGCAAACAGGCTAGAAGGAGGTGTGCAGCAACAATGGGAATCATCAAACTGCCATAACAGAGGCAACAAGCCTTTGGGTGAAGCAAATAAACAAATCAAAATGAAAGAAAAAGCCACTATGGTTCTCAAAAGGGGTGGCAGTGAAAGTCAGGAAGAAAAGATAGCATTCTGGAAGTATAAGGAAACACAGAAGGATCAGGACAGAGAGCTGTACCAGTTAAGGCAGAAGGAAGCAGGGAGGGAAGTCAGAATAGCAAAGGCCCAAACTGAGGAAAAGATAGCCAACTCGGTTAAGAAGGGGGATAAAACCTTTTATAGGTACATCAGTGAGCGTAGAAAGACAAAGGGAGGGATAGTGAGGCTGAATAGAATAAACGGTGGGTGGGCAGAGGGGGACAGTGAAAAAGCAGGGATACTGAACAAATATTTCTGCTCAGTATTCACAAAAGAGGAGGGGGAAGTGCCTAATTCAATTAACAGAAGCACTCTTGATAGGAGAGTCAATCCCAGTCCTTTCACAGAAGAAACGGTTCTGCAAGAACTCCTAAAACTGAAGGTGGACAAAGCAATGGGGCCTGATGGAATTCACCCCAGAATTCTAAAAGAATTAAGGGGGGAACTAGTGAAACCACTGGCTACTCTTTTTAATAAATCATGGGAGGATGGTGTGGTACCCGAGGAGTGGAGGAAGGTGGATGTGATTCCCCTTCACAAAAGTGGGACCAAGACAGAGGCAGGAAACTACAGACCTGTCAGTTTGACCTCTGTGGTAGGGAAAGTGATGGAGTCACTTCTGAAGGAAAGAATAGTTGAGTACCTAGAGGCCAGTGGGGCACAGGACCCAAGGCAGCATGGGTTCACAGTGGAAGGTCATGTCAGACGAATCTAATAGATTTCTTTGACTGGGTGACCAACGTAGTAGACCAGGGAGGGGCTGTGGACATGGCCTACCTAGACTTTAGCAAGGCATTTGACACAGTCCACACAAAGATTAATAGTCAAATTAACCAGCCTGGGAGTGGGTCCTAGGGTGGTAGCCTGGGTAAAACATTACTGGACAACAGACACAGAAGGTAATTGAAAATGGAGTCCACTCTGAAGAAAGAGGGGTTACTAGTGGGAACCGCAAGGGTTCAGTATTGGGTCCAGTCCTTTAATGTCTTCATAAGTGACATTGCAGAGGGACTGGAAGGAAAAGTATGCCTCTTTGCAGATGACACAAAGATCTGCAACAGGGTTGATACACAAGGAGGCATGGAAAGGATGAGAAGGGACTTGGCAAGGTTGGAGGAATGGTCAGAAGTATGGCAGCTAGGATTCAATGCAAACAAGTGCAAAATAATGCACCTGGGAAACAAGAACCCAGGGCAAGAATACACAATGAGGGGGAGGTAGTAACAACAACAAAAAAGGAAAGAGACCTGGGGGTAATCATATCAGATGACCTTAAGGTTAGCAAGCAATGTGAGAAGGCAGTAGGGAGGGCTGGGGTATACTGGGATGCATAGGGAGAGGCATCAGCAGCAGAAAACAGGAAGTTGTTATCCCTCTGTACAGACAGTTGGTGAGACCCCATCTGGAGTACTGCATCCAGTTCTGGAGACCCCATCTCCGCAAGGACATAGACAGAATAGAGGCAGTCCAGAGGAGGGCAACTAAAATGGTGCAGGGTCTGCAAGAGAAGCCGTATGAGGAGAGACTAAAGGTGCTTAATATGTATACCTTAGAGGAAAGAAGGAGAGGGGGGACATGATAGAAACTTTTAAGTACCTCAGTGGAATCAACAAAGTCCAAGAGGTAGTATCTTTCAGAAAAGAGACGTGCAAGAACAAGGGACACAATTTAAGATGGGGGCGGTTCAGGGTAATGAGGAAGTATTATTTCACAGAGAGGGTAGTGGATGCATGGAACAGCCTTCCTGAGGAGGTTGTGGGGTCTAAAACTGTGGGAGAATTCAAGTGTGCATGGGACAGACATAAGGCAATTCTTGTAGGGGGTAGGAAGAAATAGACTGTTGGTTAACTAGGTTCTGCGGCCTATCCTGTAGGTAGGGAAATGGGCAGACTAGATGGGCCAAACGGTCCTTATCTGCCGTCAAAGTCTATGTTTCGATGTTTCTATTAAGGCTGGGGAGGGGTGGGGGAGGGCGAAAACCATCTTGGATTGCGGCAAACGCTCAGCAGAGCTTTTGACAGAGACCAGAATTCAGTGTTGCTTCCCCGATTGACTGGTGAGAAATCCTGAACCAATCAGGTAGGGGCTGTGTAGCAGTCAGCTAATAGTAGGAGAAGGTGCACAGTTCGAAAATTAGGTGCCCTTGGGCCTGAGGAGCTGGGAGATGGGATCATACCTTTCAGCAGTAATAGGAGGACTTGGTTCAGGAGGGAGGGGCAGGCAGTGGCTGAGTATTTGCCAAGCCTCACCGCCAGTCATGGGAACGCACCCAGTCAGGGGATGAGAAACTTGTGGAGCAGCAGGAGAGCAAAAAGTTAAGTACAGGTCACAGGGTTAAGCAGTGGGCATTTCAGGCAGAGTTAGACAAAAGAAGGGATAACAGAAGGGGATAGGGAGAGGCGCCAAGGTCAGGGAAAATTGGGAGGAGCAGAGGTAAATGATTAAGGGATTAGGAGGCACAAGACAGAGGGGGGAGAGGAGACAGAAAGAACTGGCAGACTTCCGGTTGCGATGGCCACCAGATAGGCACGCTCTACATCACTCTGCTGAACCTCTGTGAAAAATCCAAATTGCACTACCACTAATAGCTAAATTAACCGGCAGAATCCTCTCTGACTAATCGAAGACTACACTGACAATAAATTGGGGCATCTAAACCGACGGAATACCTAAAAACAACAATGAAGCTTTAACGGCCTAAACACATGCCCCCGCTGTGTCCTGGGAAGGGCCTATCAGCAAAGCGCTCTAAAGAGGGCGGTACTGAAGAATCCTCTAGTCCACAGCTGCTAATGGAGGAGATTTTCTTTGAGGGACTGGCGCAGATTAAAGAATCTTTGCATGCAGTAGTTGATGACCTGCAATCACTCAAAAGCTCTATGGACAGACTAATTATTCATACTGCTGATAACGAAGTAAGAATCTCTTCACTAGATGACTGGAGAGCGCAGATGGATCCGGAGATAGTTTCACTAAGGCAGCATCTCTGAAAAACAGAGGACAAGTTGGAAGACCTCGAGGGTCGCTCCAGACAAAACAACTTGGTAATCCTAGGGTTACCAGAAGGGAAGGAAGGAATGAATCCCATTATTTTTGTGCAAAAAATGTGTACCAAGCTATCAAGGCCCTCCCCCAATGGCTCGACGTACATTGTTGAGAGGGTACACTGGGCATTAAGGCCTACACCTCCAGCTGGATCTCCCCCTCTGCCTCTCATATTTAGGCTATTAAACTACCTGGACAAGCAGAATATACTGGAAAAACTCAGAGATGTCAGGGAAGTACAGTGGGAAAATGCAGAAATACGTATAGTCCAAGACCTGCCACTCTCAATCAGGCATAAACGTACAGAAATGCATCCCATCGTGGTCAAACTAATCATTGCAGGAGTAAGGTTTCAGATGAGATACCCAGCGATGTTGCAAATAAACAAAGAGGGGCAATGGATATCTTTTGACACTGTAGCCAAAGCTACTACGGAGCTCACGAAGTTGTACCCAGATCTTTTCCGGTGATCAAGGGAACTAGCTACTTCATATAAAACTCGGTATGTAACTGAATATTGACTTTTGGCTTAAAGAGCAGGACCAGTGTTAAGTCTTAAGAAACCACAATCTTGTGGTACGTCTCACCAGTATTTGGATCTGTACCCTGTGCAGTTTTCTGAGCCGAAAGGACATGATGGAACACTGCTAATTCTAAGGACACATCCTAAATACTTCTTGTTTGATTTGTTTTATGTTGGTCTACGATCCATGAAGTAATGGACACCAGGTTAAACCTTAAGCTGAACAAGCTTTTGAGCTAAATACCTTTCTGACCAGTTATAAATGCCAGACATTTTCTTTAGTTTAAAATTATCTCAATTTTACAGGTTGTTGCTCGATACCATTAAATATACATGTCTATTAGTAACATGTAATCAGCCTTGTTTGTTGTGGTTATATAGACTCTATGAGCTTATATGTATAAGTTTCAATTAAGACAGAAAGGAAAGTAAGGAAGTCTGATATCTGGCTTCAGACATTTGTCTACTGTGGGGGCTGGGAGGGGGACTGTCTGTTTGGTGGTGGGGTATGATTGCAACCGAATGATTGAAGGGAGTATGGTCGAGAGGAGTGGAGGTTTTGTTATCTTAGTTGGGATAGGATTACTTTTGAGGCGGATTAGTAGAAGTAGTTTTACAATACTTGTTGATGTTCATAGGGACGTGCTAGATACAATCTACAGTCTGCATATGTTGTGGGAGGACTACAGTCACGAAATGACCCCAAATTCTCTGTTAATAATTCCCAATTGCCTTATTCTTATGTGTTTCAAATTTCTTTATCACCCAAGGCCTTTTAAAAAGGGATATTTTCTGCACTAATCCATAGTTTAATGTATTATGGTGCTGAGATACATATCTTGGAACGTTAAAGGGGCTCGTTCCCGAATTAAATGCTATCAAATTCTTAGGCATCTGGAGACACTGCAATGTAATATTGCCCTATTGCAGGAAACGCACTTACTTGACATGGAAGGCAACCTATTTAGAAGGAGGCAAATAGGACAGGTATTTGCAGCAGGCAACGCAATGGCACAAAGAGGAGTAGCTATCCTAATTACCAGGGGCACACAATTTACACTACAGCAAACCCAAAGTGATACACAGGGGAGATACATCTTCCTTAAAGGAATTTTAAATCACACTGAACTCATTCTGGGTTCTGTATATGGGCCCAATGTTGATTCACCTGAAATTTTTACATCACTAATAAATACCCTAAATTGATTTCCTCGGTTACCCATAATAATTGCTGAAGACTGGAATTTGGTTTTGAATCCAGCATTAGACAGATCAACCTATAAAGGGACTAGTCTCTCTCCAGCACAGAGAGCCCTAATGGAATTTTTATCAACCTATAGTCTGAATGACCCATGGAGACTACTAAATCCCAAGGCCGGGGGATACACTTACTATTCACCAGTACATAAATCATTGTCCCGAATTGATTATTTTTTGGTCAATAATCCAGTATTAGAGGGCATAACGGGTAGTGGCATGTCCCCGAGAGTTATTTCTGACCATGCACCTGTATGAGTAGAAAGCACTCTACCGCATCAAGTAACTAAAAATGGCATATGGAAACTAATCACGCAGCTTCTCTAAGATGAAAAAGCCCAGCAGTCCCTCAAAGAAGTTAAAGCCCAGTTTCTCACACATAACCAAGGAGTCCTACCAAATACGGATAAACTCTGGTGTGCCCTGAAATGTGTGGTATGGGGGGAGTGTATCCGATTATCTGCCATTCGGAAGAAAAAGAGGGAAGCCATAGCATCATCCTTGTTATCACAGATCCGGGGTTTAGAAAATCAGCAACTTAGTCAAATGGATGAGGAGACCTTAAAACAACTAACTAAATTAAAATAACCAATATTCTGAATCTCTCAGGGAATAGGCTCAATACAACCTCTTCAAAACCCATGTTAAATATATTGAGCAGGGTGAAAAAGCTAGCCATTTATTAGTTTTCCGACTTAGGAAACAAGAGAAGTCTAGGGTTGTGGTGGCTCTTAACTCCCTTAAGGACAATTCCCTACTTACCACACCTAAAGAAATTGTTGGGGAATTTGATACCTATTATAGATCTCTATAGTCTCCACCATCCCCCTCCTCCCTCCATCATAGATATACAGAACTATCTTAAAGAGGTCCCACTTCCTTCTCTCCAACAATCACAATCACAAACCTTCAAAAAAGAGATAACTCAACAAGAATTATGGGAGGCCATTGACTCATTACCTGATGATAAAGCACCAGGCCCAGATGGCTTCCCCCCATGATTTTATGAAGTATTTAAAGAACAACTTTCACCCTTACTATTAAGCATGTTCACTTAACTATGTAACTTCAGACTTACTCACTCTTCCCTGTTAGAAGCCATTATAATAGTCCTTCCTAAGCCAAAAAAGTCTCCTCATCTGGTCACTAACTACAGACCAATATCCCTGATGAACTATGACATAGAACTCTTTGCCAAGATTTTGGCTACCCGATTGGCCTGAGTTTGGACCCCGCTACTTAGCCCTGAACAAGTGGGATTTGTAGCTGGCTGCTGTTCTGCTGACCATCTCAGGAAGCTGTTCCATATTCTCTCCGCATCCAGAGTTGCACCTTACCCAATGGCATTGGTGTCTCTGGATGTGGAGAAAGCACTGGACAGAGTAAATTGGACCTTTTTATTTGAAGTACTTACAATTTTTGGCTTTCCCCATAACTATATCCAATGGATACAATTATTGTATGCATGCCCTGCAGCAAAAATTTACAGCAACAGCATCTTCTCTTGAATTGTTCCCCTTATATTCCAGAATGCGCCAAAGGTGCCCTCTTTCCCCGCTATTGTTTAACTTATATCTAGAAACACTATTACTTCATCTTCGGTATTTCCCTGAAGTACAGGGTATTCAGTTTGGGGAATGGGATCTCTGCCTGTCAGTATATGCGGATGATATTATGTTACATATAAATAATCCCATGACATCTATCCCAGTAGTAATATCCCTTATGGAATCATATGGCGCCCTATCTAATTATAAACTGAACATATCTAAGTCAACAATTATGCCATTAAACTCACATACTTAGGAGGCAGTATAGCGCAGTGGTTTAAGGCTCTGAGCTGCAAACCTGGACACCAGGTTTGAATCTCACAGACCCCAGTTGCATACTGCGTGACCCTGAGCAAGTCACTTAACTTTCTTGTGCTCCCAGGTCACACCTGGAAACAAACTTCGACTTAGTGTGCCTTTCCTGGTTAAACAATTTCCCCTTTCCCATACTTACTGATCTCAAGTCGAGGATTTTCATTTAAAATGTGTGACCCAGATTTAATATTTGTGATTTACAATAACTCCTAATCTGGCACAGGTTAAGAAACTGAATCTAGATGCTAAATTAGAAATACTATGGCAAGATCTTGACAGATGGGCTCCCATATATCTTTCCTTGCAGGGAAGAATTAATGTTATCAAAATGAATGTACTTCCGAGACTGTTCTACCCCCTGAATATGCTGAATATTTGCCTTCAGCTAGCCTGGTTCAAAAAGGTTCAGCAGATTATCTCCATGTTTCTCTGGAAATCTAAGCTGCCAAGAAGGTCTTATGCCAAATTGTGTGCCCCCAAACAAAAAGGAGGTCTTAATCTGCCAGATTTTTTCCATTATTACTAAGCAAGCTGTATTGCTAAATATTTCCAGTGGTACCCCTCAACTTCAACTGTGCCAGAAGAGAATGGGGCGCCAATATGGTTACAAATTGAATGCCTAATTATTAAAAACAGTGGTATTTCCCTTAATAGCTTACTACATATTACTCCCAAATTGGGTTTGAAAGTATTGCAAAATGAGCTAATTTGTAGGTCTCTGAAAGTGCATGCCCAACTTTGTAAAGCCCTTAAATATATTAACACCAAAGATATCTCTCAACCTATATACCTGAATCCAAATTTTACAATTGACAAACAGTACATAAAACCCAGTAAGGATGCTACTGAACAGGACGTTAGGATTTCAGATTTGCTGGAGCAGGGCAGAATTAAAACCTCACCTGAACTCCTTAAAGCCTTGCATTTTTCTCATACTCAGATATTTAAAGGTCTCCAAGTTAGACACCTTTTAATAACTCAGATGGGGGTTAACATCTGGAACATTGACCAAACAAATCTTCTTAATATGTTTTGTATGTTAGCATGGGGTCCGCATGCAGTTTCCAAGATCACAGAAGAACTTTATCTACTTATTTACCCGGACATTCAAGGAACTTCAACTTATTGGTCAACGCAATTTCCAGAGAACCAATTCTCCTGGGACAAAATTTGGCAAGCCATATATTCCTATACTTCCAATGATAAACTGTGCCTAGTCCAATATTATATCTTGCATAATATGTACTTTACTCCAGCAAAGTTATATGCCATGGGCAAACTACAAGCTCCCAAATGTATTAGGTGCGGTTTGAATGAAGGCACTATTTACCACATGGTATGGGACTGCCCTTCAGTTAAACCCCTATGGACTATGATCAAAAATAAACTTGATCCCCTCCTGGGACTGGAGCCCTGTTTTGAACCCGAAATTTGCCTTTTGGGGGAGTATTCCCGAATCCCTGTCTTAGAGGGAAGATATGCCATGGCTCTAATTTCCCACACAGTTAAACAATTTGTATTAAGGCACTGGAAAGATTCCCAACTTATTCCCTATGCAGAATGGCTAAACGAATTCTTGTACAACCTAAGAGTAGAAAAAATGATAGCGAGTCTAAGACATTGTCCCGCTAGTTTTGACAAGAAATGGAATAAGATCTATATGTTGACCCTAATTACCAAATAAAAGTTGGATAGCCACAGTTATCAGCACAGCACAGCACAACACAGCACATGTTCTTCCATTTAGAGGAACTCCATTGGACTTGTATCTAGCTATTAATGGGAGGGAGGGGGGTATAAGGGTACTTAAGATAATAATTAGGAATGCTTTTTAAGGTTTGGTTAAAATTAAAGGTAGTTTGTATGAGTGGGCCAATGTAACCCCAAGACCTTATTTTACTATATTACCATATCTGTGTACCAGTTTTTCTATGCCTTGTCTTGATCTGTAAGAATGATTAAAACAAATAAAGCATATTGAATTAAAAAAAAAAAGAAAGAATTGGTAGAGAGAAAAAGGATTAAGCTAATCAGCCGTGGAGTGACATGGGGGCTGGGAAAGAAGGGGGAGGCTAGATCCCAAAGGTTAGTGTTTGTGAGAGCTAGGCAAGTAATGTAGAAAAAAAGAGTAAAGTTTTTAAAAAAGGCATAATGCGGTAATAAAGCACAGCACTTAGCACAGATGGCTACAGCAAATTAGGCATAAACTTCATCATTAAACATGCACAGCAGAAGTTAGAGTTAAGCACAACATTTTAACAATATTTTCACTATTCATATGAAGGAATCAGCATGTCTACCAAATGGCTAATTTAGTACATGAAAAGCAGTTAGGAGCACAAAAGAATTGTGAGAAGACGCAGCTTCTAGGGAGCTGAAAAACCACCTCAGTTTGTGGCAAATGCTCAGCAGAGGTTTTGGCTGAGACAGGGATTCAGTTTTACTTCCCCTATTAGCTGGTGAGAAATCCTGAACTAATCAGGTAGGGGCCATGTAGCAGTCAATCAATGGTAGGAGAAGTCGCACAGTTCAAAAATGAGGTGCCCTTGGACCTGAGGAGCCAGGAGATGGGACCATACCTTGCAGCAGCAATAGGAGGACTTGCTTTGGGAGGGAGTGGCAGGCAGCAGCTGAGTAGTTGCCAAGCCACACTGCCAGTCACAGGAATGCACCCAGTCAGGGGCCGAGGAACCTTGTGGTAGCAACAGGAGGACCTGCTTCGGGATGGAGGGGTGGGCGGCGGCGGAGTAGTTGCCAAGCTGCACCACCAGTCACAGGAACATGCCTGGTCAGGGTTGAGGAACCTTGCAGCAGCAAAAGGAGGACTTGCTTCGGGAGGGAGGGACGGGCGGTGACTGAGTAGTTGCCAAGTCGCACCACCAGTCACAGGAACACACCCAGTCAGGGGTCGAGGAACCAACATAGCTAGTCTCCAGGCCCAGAAACTAGTTATTAAGAACCCTACCAAGCACTGTGCATGCTTGGCATGCTTGGCAATACAAATCCAGCTAGATAACGGATCCAAGGCACTACATGTGCTCTCAATTAGCCAGCCCAGTGACACTGAGGGATGAGGCACTGGACGCCATACCTTGCGCCACACCATTGACCTGGGTTTGGGAACGGACTCGGGCCACCGGAGGCTGGCAGGGGAGAGGAAGGATTGAGCATCCTACAACTGCTCTCCTTTCTCTGGGGTGGGCACGGGTCATGCACCGTGCTGCAGCGTGACTGGCGGAGGCCAGCCACACTACAGTGGCATGCAGAGCTTCAGTGGGGGGGAGCACAGTGGGTGTAGGCACAGATGTGCTTAGGATGACACTGCACATCTGGCTCCCCAGGGGAAAGAACAGCGGAAAAATGGTGGGGTGATCTCGCGGCTGATGGCCATGCCCTGTGCCCTCGAGCATGAGAGGTGCCTTGTCCGGGGTACTGCCGACCCCTGTGGCATGGGACAATTATCCGCCACCAGACCTGGCTCGGGGACGCGGGTGCCGGTGGACAGAGGTCGTGAGCCCACTCCGCAGAGGGGGAGAAAATATGCTACGATAAAAAAAAAAAAGTGCTCTCAATTTGCATATCACCAGGCTACCAACAGCTGGGTATCGATACTTTCACTAAATACTATATGCAGCTGTGCGCCACTGTGAAATTCAATATAAACTGGTCAGTCCCTTCTAGAGAAAGACATAGGGACTTCATCTCTAGCCTTTTCCTAACCTAGATGGTACAAGACCACACGCGCATAAATTATAAAACAGGCTCAGTATCACTAATTGTCTGGGTCCTCACCATGCATCCAGATAGACTAACTGAAGTCAGGGTACTAACTGATGCAGTTAGTGACCACTCATCCATCCTGTGCACTTGGTCAACCCAATGAAAGAAAACACCCCCTAGACTCATTTCACACAGGGTACTGAGGCAGGATTAAATTACCGCCTTTAAAGTGCACCTCAGCTCGACTGACTGGAGTTATCTGGGTACCACTTCTGATGTTGATATCGCTTGATTCCCTGATCGCTCACTTTACCGAATGAAGCATGTGACAAATTTGCCCCTATCCTACAAATAATGGTGAAAGGAACATTGCCAGCTGGATTACCCCTTTACTCTTAGCCCTACTGTGAGCCTGGTATAATTTCTGGCTTAAATCCAAGGCCTCCAGCTCCCAGGCAGATATGCAAAAGTGTTGCAAGACCCATAACAAGTGCACTAGGGCAGTTAGGGCAGCAAAGGCTGCAAACTGCAAAGAACAGCAGCAATGCAGCTGGGACAATTGCTGCAAATGCTGGGATAAGGTAAAAGACCTCCTTGACTGCAAAGACACATCCTCTCCCTCCTTACTGTTAGATGATCAAATATTTTTCTGCCTAGCAGTTGAAATTGCATACACCCTTAACAGATCCTTTACTGATCTGAGCTCAGAACTACCTGCTAACTCAGTGCTTGCTGATACCTACAGTGATAACCCGGACCAGGCATTACAAATCGTCCAAATTTCTACTTCAGACTCATCCCCCCTACAGATACGGTGAAGTATATCAAAAGAATATTAGGTAGAACAAGGGTGGGGAGAGACACAGTGGACATGAAGTTACTAGCTGTGTCCTTGCATGACCTAGCTAAACTCCTCATGAAGATCTTCAATTTCTCCCTGCAGTTTTCACAGTTTCCCAGTATCTGGAAAGCTGCAACAGTTACCCCGGTCCACAAAGCGGGGGTCGCATCTGTGTTAACAACTATAGCCAAATTTTGATCCTGTTGCCCCTGCCCAAAGCCCTGGAAAGGATTATCTGCGACAAACTGGTTGAATATTTTAACAAACATAATATCCTCTGTAGCCAGCAGCATGGCTTCTGAAAATGCCACAGCACTAACACTATCCCCATAGAATACATTAACTTCATACATGATGCTCTCAATAACAGTCACCTGGTTGGTGCCACATATGTTGACCTCATGAAAGCATTTGATCTGCTCAGTAACACACTGTTACTGAATAAGCTTCACAACCTAGGCCTCTCCCATGAGCCAGTGCATTGGTTCCATAGCTACCTTACAGGTCGCAGTCAAAGAATGACGGTATCCTGTCAGATGCTAGAGATGTCTCTGTCAGAGTCCCCCAAGGATCCATTCTTGGCCCCCTCCCATTTAGTCTCTTTGTAGATGATCTACCCAAGGCCTGCACCCACTCTAAATTACTCCTGTATGCAGATGACACTGTCATCTTTAACAGCAGGCCCCATCATGAGGCTCTCTCTAGAACCCTGCAAAACAGCTTTGCATCTCTTCAGCTCTGGTTCTAATGTAACAAACTTGTACTCACCTACAAAAAAACTAAAACTATGTTATTTGTCATCCCGCACCTTAAAAATAAAATGCCACCCCTGGTAGTACGCACTGTCCTTGGCACTGCCCTGGAGAAGGTTCGTTCCTTCAGGTATCTTGGTGTCACACTGCATGACACACTGACCTTCTCTGAGCACATAGATAAGGCAAGGCAAGGCAAGGCAAGGCAAAGTTTATTTAAAAGACGCCCAATCCCAGAGGCTCTGGCCGCCATACAATCAATTTAAAACAAACATTTTAGCATAATAAATATAAAATAAACATATAAATACAAATAATTTCAAAACTAAATGGTTAAATATAAAACTACATCAAAACTTAAATTAAACTAAATTAAATGCTTTAGAAAACAAAAAGGCCTTTAGTTGAGCCTTAAAAGCATCCACCGATGGAGCCTCTCTGACCATAGTTGGTAAAAAGTTCCACAGAATAGGGGCCGCGGCACTAAATGCCCTATCACCGGCTGATTTCAACCTAGTTCTGGGAATGGCCAGGAGGCATTCATTGGAGGAGCGGAGAGGGCGCATGGAGAGAACAGGTGACAGAAGATCTAACAAATAACCAGGGCCCTGTCCGTGTAGGGCCTTATAGGTAAGAATACCTACCTTAAAGAGGACTCTCCACCTAACTGGCAGCCAGTGCAATTTACGCAGAACAGGTGTAATATGACAAAACTTTTGTTGCCCGGTCAACAACCGGGCAGCTGCGTCTTGCACCAGCTGCAATCGGCTGAGAGATCCTCCGTGACCCCGAGATAGAGCGCGTTACAGTAATCAAGCCTAGATGTAACTAAGGCATGTATCAAAATAGGGAGGTCCAGAGGCGGAACAAGAGATTTAATTCTGGCAATGTTTCTGAGATGGTAAAAACAGGTACGAACCACAGAGGATATATGAGCCTCCATGGTTAGATCCCTGTCCAGAATCACACCAAGATTTCGCACCAAAGCGGAGGCCTTCAATGGCACAGACCCTAGGACAAGCCCAGTTTCTGTGTCAGAGGCCGTCTTATCACGAACTCTGTTCGACTCCACTACTAATACCTCCGTCTTATCGGGGTTCAGCCGCAACCAGCTGGAGGCCATCCAGTCATTAATCTCGGTCAGACAGATATTAATCACATCCACTGCATTGGATGTTCCTGGGCAAAGGAAAATATAGCTGAGTATCATCAGCGTAGCAATGAAAACTCAAGCCATATTTCCTAATGATCCCACCAGAGGCAGCATGTACACTGCGAACAACATTGGAGCCAGTACTGACCCCTGGGGAACTCCACAAGGAAGCAGACCAGGTATAGAAGAAATTTTCCATCACAACCCGCTGCCTCCTGTTAGTAAGGAAAGACTCAAACCATTTGATGACATTACGGTGAGTCCACATAAATCCCCAAGGCGAGCAAGCAACACACAATGGTCCACAGTGTCAATGCTGATGAGACGAGGGAGAACCAGAATTGTCTTATCTCCCGGTCTCTAGCCCGAGAGAGGTCATTCTGCACCGAACAAGTGCAGTTTCAGTGCTATGTCTGGCCGAAAAGCTGACTGGAAGGGTTTGTATAACTCATGAGATGGAGGTGCTCTTCCAATTGAAGCGCTACCACTTTCTCGATAACTTTCCTAAGAATGGAAGGTTAGAGATAGGATGGTAATTTGCCATGATCTCCGGGTCCAAAGATGGCTTCTTTAAGAGGGGTCTCACCAGAGCCTCCTTCAAGGCATCCGGAAAGACACCCTCAGAAAGGGAACACTGTACAATCATGGCAAACACCGGGCCAACAGAGTCGACACATCTCATTAAAAAACGCGTCGACACTGGATCCGGTTCACAAAAGGTGTGCCTCACATTGGTTGCTACCTCAATGACCTCAATATCCTCCACTGGTCTAAACTCTCCCCAACCAGGCGGAGTGCACTCAGAAACCATCCGGCGATCACTGCCAGCTGTATCATTTCTGGCTGAGGGAGCCACCCGCCGGATCATAGACACCCTGTCCGAAAAGAATCGAGCAAAATCCTCACAGTCAGTATTAGAAAAAACCTTCTCAGGCCGTAGACAGACAGGATGTAAAAGTCTATCGACGGTCCGGAAAAGTGAGGCCGGTCGATTCCTTCCGGCAGCAATCTCCCCAGACAGAAACACTGTCTTCTTACGGTCGATTGCCTTCTGGTACTCCCCATAGTGGGTACGCAAGGCCAGTTTGTCCACATCCAGACGGGATCTCCTCCAGCAGCGCTCCAATCTCCGACCCAGTCTCTTCATCTCCCTGAGCTCACCATCAAACCATGGCGACCTCAGGTAGGAAGTCCTGGGTCGTACACGGACAGGTGCGAGGGAGTTTATGGTATCAGATAACACCTTATTATAGGCATCAACTCCGACCACCACCCCTCCTGCGCATGCATCACCCACCCTAGATAAATTCGCTGCTGCCAAAAAACCCTCAGGGGTCAAACCCCGTAAAGGGCGACAGCGAATCATCTCAGCAGGGGAAGGGCTTATGGCGGGAGCCCCAAACGTGAACTGAACCGTGCAGTGATCAGACCAGAAAACTGGATCGATCTTTAGATCACTAATGTCAAATCCAGTGAGAACACCAGGTCCAACATGGCCATCCCGATGCGTTGGTAGAGTAACCGCCTGCATCAAACCAAGGGAGGACATGATCCGAGAAGCTCGCAACCATGTCCATGGTCTACATCGTCAAACCAAACATTGAAATCCCCAGGAAAACATCTGGGGGATTCCAACGATCTGGCAGCGACAAAGTCTACGACCTCCTGCAGGAACTCCCCATTAACCCGGAGGCGATAAATAAGAAAGATCCTCTAGCCCGCATCAGGTCCTCCCCGGACAGCCACACATTCAAAAGAACCCGGGGCTCTCACCGGGTGCACGGTAAAGTTCAGGCTAGATCTAAAACAGATGGCTACACTGCCACCCCTTCGCTCCACTCTGGGACAGTGTACCACGGTATACCCAGGGGGGACAGCAGCCTCAAAAATAGGGCCCGCATCGTCACCCACCCAGGTCTCCGTGATAAAAGCCAGATCAACCGACGAAACCAAGGCAGCAATAATTGCTGTCTTATTTCTGATCGATCTGGCATTACAAAGCACTGCCGTCAGGGGATTTGGGGGTGATGCAGCCCTATAGGTTACCTGGCCATTAACATAACCTGGCAGATAACATCACAAATATCACCAATTGGAAACTTGGAGCACTTTTCAGATATAGACAGAACCACACCCATGAAGCCAAGCGACTGATTGTCTCCATTACCATCCTTCCTCTCATAGACTGTGGCCTAGCCATCTATGGTGCAGCCAGTACCACATTCCTGGATCCGGTCAAGGTCACTCTAAATAAAGCTTGCTGATTCATCTCTGGTGCCCATAGACTCACACATACCTCCACCCTCTATGAGCAAACAAACTGGCTCCCCCTGCCTGCCCATCTCAAATTTCAAACTGTCCTTATGGCTAAAAAAATCTCTGCTTGGTCTTACCTCTCCTGCCATTAGCGTTATCTTCCACCATGTTAACAACCAGTATTCCACAAGAAGCATGTCTAGGCAAGCTCTCATCATCCCACGATGCAATACCAAGCTTGGGCTGCGCTCTTTCACCAACCGAGCCACCCAATGGCTTAATGAGCTCCCCCCCCCACGCTAGCAGGGTTCTCTGGGCTCTCTCACTTCAAGACTGCCTTAAAAAAAGAGCTTATCCTAGGCTCAAGATGTCAATGCTCCATCTAATTCCTCCTCTATCTGCTTCCTACAGTCCTCCACCACTCAACTCTTGTCCCACCTCCCTTCCCTCCAAAGGAATCTTTCCCCTAGGTACACTACTACCCACCCTGTCTGCCCCAGTTCTATCTGCACTTTAGTCCCTCATCACACCTGCACTGCTAAGTACCCAAGACCTTGCTTCCTGCTGATATCCTGTCCTGTGCTGTTACATTCATATTTTACCTATGTGATTGTCATAGTTTCTAAAACTGAGTTACCATGTATGTACCTGAATCTAATGACATATATCCTGTATTATTTGATGATACTCCAACTGTGCTGAAGATGCCTCTGTAACCCATTGATGTGGAACCTTTGCAAACGAGCACATGTGCTCAGAGGTTGTGTCCGATTACACCAATAAATTAATAAATAAATAATGTTTCCCATTGTGAACTTGCCAGTACTTTCTTTTAGAGCAAATGCACTTCTGTTGAATATGAGAATGTTATTTATTTAGGTATTTTTGTGGTTACTGCTTTACCTGCTTAGTTGCGGTGCACAAAACTTCTATAATAAACACAGATGAAAAGACATTCACCATTTATGTTTACTTTGTACCCAGCCTGCATACAATATCAGCTATCCTAATTACCACAGTTATAATGTGTTGTTAATAAAGTTATCCAGTAGGGTTAATGGTACAAAAGGAACACAGTCGAAACTGGTTTAATGGACTACACAAAATGTGTCTGCTGGGGGGGGGGGCTCGCTCCTTTCGGAGCTGCCTTAAGGTCCCTGCTGCTTATGTATACCCAGCAGGTCTCTGTTGCCAGAGAAATATGGCAAGCAGTCCGGAGCACATGCTGGGCAGCTGCTTGCTTTTGGCTTTGATGGCATTACATCACGTCACACCCTCTGGTGGCTACTTATTGCATGCTTTGAAAAAAAGATAAGCAACAAACTTTACAAATAAGCTACACTGACATTATGTGATCGTGAGCACAGAGACATGAACAGAAAAGTGACTGGCTGTAAACAGCTAAACAAGCAAGTCTTAGTGACAGCTGCAGAGTGATGAAAATGTAAAACTATATATATATCAGATTCAGTATGTTGAAAGCACTACAGTGGGAATGAATCAAAGCACAGATTTCCTGGACAATTTGTCAGATAAGGCCAGCCAAACACATATGGCGACTTGGCAGGTTCTGGTCCAACAAAACCAGTGATCCCCAGTATAAAATGCACAGGAAATGGATGTATTAACATTACTAAATGTGCATGTATTGATAACAGCCACAGGTTAAGAGCAGGGAATAGCACCTTCAACAAATTTTGTCTGGGTATGCTGAAAATGCAATTTGACTACAGAGGGTGGGTACCAGGATGCTCTCCGGATCTCAAAAAGTGTGCAGTAAATGAAAAGTTGATCAGAAGAGTTTGCCTCGGTGTGAAAAAGCAGAATCTTTGTAATGGAGATAGACTCAAAACACCATATTTATATGCAAATTAACTTTATTACATACACCTCATATCATTTAGCAACCTTAACTCCAAACAGTCAACTTTTTATGGGCCTTGGGCCACTTCCTCAGCGCCCATGATGGTCCTATAGGATAAAGAAATATACACCAACAACCATAGAAATAACACTTCACAAGCATTTCTGTTTTATGCTATCTGCATACTACTGCCATTTCATGTAAACAGGACTCAGCACATAAAGATCTCACTACTCTTGAAACAAAATGATCCCACCCAAACAATATGGTAGAATGCTGTTCCGCATGGAAATCCATGCCTGGAACAGCATTGTTGTGCTGCACTCAGTGTGTCATGATATTGTTGTGCTGCACTGAGTATGTCACTAGTGCAGCACAACAACATCGAACGTGGTTTCGCATGCGCAATTAAGCAGGCCACAGTGGTGAGGAAGTAAGCAGCGTTGGAACAAACCAATGCAACTGCCTAAGTAAGCCTTTTTTTTACTGGGAGACCTGTTTGGGGAATCAAGGAGTGCCACATATGGTTGCCCATACACTATAAAAGATTGTGTATGAGCAGCCATACACAAACAAGACAGTTTTACGATCTCAAGGTCTCTGTTACCACGGTAACCTCTCGATCGTACTACTGCCTTGTTGTATATGTTTGCTCATACACAATCCTCTATATTTGCATGAAAAGCTTCTATATTCATGGAAATCTCCTATATATGCAAACAAAGGGAAGTTTATTACTCTAAATATCACCCTTTGTGTCTAGTCATGCTTATCAAAACATATGTGACACCACCACCACCACCACCATCACAAGCCTGCAAATACTATGTAATCAGCTATGATACAGACAAAACTATTAGTGGGGTTCTTTTTTTTTTAAGTTCCTTCGCGGAAGCAGAATCAGTAATGTATGCAAAGCAACTTTCATAACATACATTTTCTTAAGCATATTCTTAAGTGTGCTGTACCCAATCAAAATGACAGTAGCAAAAGGGAGGTACTACCACCGCTATATAGGTCACTGGTGAGGCACACCTGGAATACTGTTCTCAGTTCCAGAGACCTCACATCAGGAAGGACAGAGACAGGCTGGAGATGGTACTGTGCAGGGAGAACGAGATGATTCAGGGCCAACAGGACAAATCTTACGAAGATTGTTTCAAGGCACTGAACATATACTCAGTGGAGACCAGGCGGGGAGGGGTATGATAAAACCTTTAAGTTCCTGAAGGAGCAAACAAGAAGAACTGTGGGGAACTATTTAGGAGGAGTATAGAGTCAAGAACCCAAGATTATAGATGGAAGCTAGCCGGGGGGGGGGAAGGATTGAAGAGGGATGTGAAGAAGTTCTATTTCGCAAAAAGGGTGGTGGAGCCACAGAACAGTCTGCCAGCAAAGGTAGTGGGTACCAAGGCCATAATGGTTTCAAGCATGGCTGAGACAGAGTGACGAGAGTGGTGTATGCTCAGGTCAGCAGCAGTAGGGAGAGGAGCAGGGAGTGGACCGGAATGGATAAAACTCCATATGGACAATAGGTCCTAGGGCAGTTAGGGAACTCTGGGCAGACGAGATGGACCTTTAGTCTTTTTCTGTCATCATTGTCTATGTTTCTTTGTTTCTATACTGTACCTCAATCAAAATGAACTTATGGTGCTTGTTTTCCACACTGGGCTTGCTCAGCCGCATGACTCACTTTATTTATAGATATCTGGGACATATTTATAACTGGTTAGTGATGATTATCAATTGTGGGCAGAAGCTGTCATAGTTCATAATACATGGGTGTGTATAATCACCCACATATAACAAGGTAGTCACGTAAACATTTACCATTAGCACAGTATACAACGTGGCACATTAGCGCGCTAGCTATGTATTGCACATCACACTATACTGCACTAATGGTCAGCTTTTGTGTGACTATGATAGTATGTGTAGAACTTTTGAGTGATGTACTATACTGTGCTAATGGTCAACTTTTGCACGATTACTACTGTATGTGTGGTTCAACAAAAAAAATTTAGGGACCAGTTATTATAAAACAATTAAACACGGGGAAGTGTGTCAGCTCGGATTTTATGCACACCCTTAGTGTGCGATGCCTAGATAAACCCCTTGAGCTTTGGTCTCGGGGGGTTTATGAGGCATTGCACACCTCAGATATGCATAAAATCCTCATTATACACACTTCCCCATGCATTATTCTATATGTTATACACAATAGGTTAATATTGAGGGCTATGCACAAAAGGCAGTCACCTCCAGAGCGGCTCCAGAGGAAGAACTAGAACTGTTTATGGTCAGTAAAGATCTTGTGATTAGCCGAGGCTTAACTGCCCTGGAAGATGTAGCAGTTAATATAGAGCTCAGCATTCTTACATCTCTACTTGAAGAAGGTATATCCACTGATAATGGTCCCTAGCCAAGGATGCAAGGAAAACCAGTCTGTTGTGAGTGATCTGGTCCTGGCTGAAAGATGACTGGACATGGTGTTAAAAACAAGTGTTTCACTCTCCCCCAGCTTCTTGCAGAATTGGAGGAAAAAATCAAGATGATGAAATGGAGATTACACACTAACATTACAGATGACCAGCGCTCCCGGGAGAATCCTGGAACTGATCCTCAGAGGAGTGGTTCTACAGTACACATCCCAGAAGGAATTACCCATGTTGTGATTCCAAGCACTATAACGGCCCGAATGATACAGCCTGGGAATGTCTGCAAAGACAACTGTCAGCTGGCACAGCTGAGAGAAACTTGGGATTTTGATCTTCTTGCCACAGGCACAGCAGCTGTTGAACTGAGTAACTGCTCCCAGAGACCGCTGCACCAGACATTCAATGTGACTGACATGTTACTGCACGCAGGCTGGACCCATAAATCTGAATGGTTAGGACCCAGGTGTATTTGAACCCCATTGAAAGATTTTGCCGCAACAGTCAGCTTCTCAACGGACTAGTGTTAAAACTAAAATGGGGCAAGGAACTTCTGGGCACGTGACAAGTCAGTTTCTTAATGTATCAGGCACAGATACAGAAGTTGGCATTTTGGGACTGCAGGCTCCAACTGTGGGTGATTTCCAGGTACCATTTTTTCTTTTAGAAACTCCCCTGAACACTGTACCTTGCTATGCTGCCTAGTACTCAAAAATCAATTCCTGAGGTTCAGAAAATACCCCCAGTGCAAACTGTTTTTTTTCTGGTTCATCAGCTACAGAGGTGGGTCCCAATCATGGGGCAGGGAGTGGAAATGCTGCACCAGAACCATTTCACTTGGAAGTGCCTTCTAGTTTCAATTTTTCTTCAGTCCCAGAGTTTAAAGCACAGAGTGGAGCCCAAAGGATGTGCCTCCATCCTCCAATCCCACCTTGTTAAAGATTCTGTGGGAGAAAGTGTAACAAGTTTAAAACAAGCTGAGCTTTAATGTACTGCTGTTCCTACTTCTTGTTCTGCGACAACAAAGGTCATCATACAGCAGGATTTACCTGTGCCCCCTGTTCCGATCAAGCAAAATCACCTACAGCATGACAATGCCTTGAGTCCAAGGGAGAGTCCTTCTGTGACCAAGTGTACTGATCATCCTTTTTCATCACAGTCTGACCTGAGAAACTTAACTAGGATTGGTCTTGAATATTCACAGGGAACACTTTCTGGGGCAGGAGATCCTAGTGGAGACCAGAAGTCCTTCTCAAACTCAGGGAAACCAAAGGATAATATGGGTGAAACTGGATGAGGTTGAAGGCAATATGCAGACTTTTTTAAACCTATAGTTGAACCTGCTAGATGCAGGAATGCAGACCACCTGCGTTATGTGGGAGGACTGATGGACTTACCCAAAAGTATTTATTGCATGAAAGTTGTTAAAGGAGAGCATGGGGGTTCCAGCTACTAAAGGTGGGAAAAATTAGAAAATTCAAAATTCATGGAATTTTCACAAAATTCCATTAATTTTCATTAAATTTTGTGAAATGTTTTGGAATTTTCTGAAATTCCATAATTGGCCATAAGAGTGTCTGAGTTAAAGCTAGCAAATGACATTTGGCATGCATATTATCTGGGACAGGCCCGACGTACTTGAAAAGTGTCATGACATTTGGATGAGGGGTGGGGATGTTACAGGGGCTCAACATTTAGCAATTTAATAGTCATGTGAAAATTTCTGAAAATATTTCTCTGCTTAGAACCTAGCCATCTTTGGAGCTACATAATTGAAAACTTAGATGCACACTTTCTTGTAAAATTTATAGAAACAGTAAAATAGCAATTGTAAGGTTTAGCTATGATCTGCCTCCCAACATGACTTCCAGGGGTCACTTCTGAACCTGGGTTGTCAGCATGGCAGCATGACGTTCTGATGCTGCACCATAGTGGTTACCTTAAAGCCTAATATTTAGGGTCAATGAACTTAACAACACTGGAGATATTCCATTCTCTAGCTTTAACTTTATAGTGGCTTAAAATTTAGCAGTTTATGTAATTGTGAAATGTAACCTCACAAAAGCGTTTGACACGGTCAACCACTCCCTCCTACTTACTGAGTATTCTGTGTATTACTTGCTCACTGGACAATGCAGTCACACATTGTACACTGTGCCTACGATTTGTTTGTTTTGTACCAAATCTCCTCATGTCCGATACTGAAACCTTGTATTCACTGTTCTCAAATGGACCTATGCATCAAACCTGTATATTGTGCTTACTATTGTTGCCTGTATCAAATCTGTTTCACGTGTATTACTGTTACCTTATACTCCACTGTCACCCTGCACCATGTGTTATGGCCCGGGTCGTGCCTGAAAATGGTCCCTGGGATCAGTGCACTCACCCGGTTATCAAAGTCATAAATAAATAAATAAATAACTACCCTTTCCAAACTTGGTCTCTCTCTACACTCTCTCAGTTGGTTCACTGACTATCTGGCTGACCACTCACAGCAAGTAAAAACTGGGTCCACATTATCCGGCAAGCTGCCAGTCCATTATGGTGTCCCACAGGGGTCTATCCTCGGTCCTTTATTATTCAGCCTCTTTCTCAACTCCCTTCCCCAGTCCTGTTCAGGTAAGATCCTACTCTATGCAGACGATGCTGTCCTGTACTCCTCCAACCAAGACCGCTCTCAACTCCACCTCTCCCTTCAATCCTCTTTCAGTGATGCCGAAAAGTGGTTCACCTCACAGCTCCTCATTCTAAACTATAAAAAGACTAAAGTTATGTACTTCTCACACCCTCAAAACTCCAAGAAGGGCCAATGTCCACCTCTACTAACAACCAGCCAAACTCCACTCGAACAAGTGGATTCCTTTTAATACCTGGGCATTACTCTTGACCCTACCCTCAGTTTCAACCCCCCTTCACCTACTGTCCATGGCCCTCAACACCAGGCTTGGCATCCTGTATTGGTTTAAACACTGTCTCACTCCGGTTGCCATTCGCCTAGCGATCTCCTCCTCCTCGGTCCTCTCCATTCTTGACTATAGCACTCTTATCTACAGTGCCACCAGCCCCATAGCCTTATCCAGACTCCAGATGTCCCTCAAAAAAGCCTGCTGCCTCGCCCTGGGTTGTGATCACCTAACCCACACATGTACCCTGTACAATGCTACAAACTGGCCTAACCTTGACAACCGAATCAGGTTTCACACCTGCCTTATGGCCAAAAAGATTTCCCTTGGTCTCACCCCCAGCAGTCTCTCCTCCATACTACAATGGGCCTCACCCCAGCAGAACACCCATAGTTCTTGCAAACAACTCTATGTGGTCCCCCGATGCCGCACCTCCCAATTCCAAATATCCTTCAGTTACTGAGACCCATCCTGGGTAAACAGCCTGCCAAATGCCCTCACTAATCTGAATAGACTTGGCCCCTATAAAACCCACCTTAGGCACCACCTACATTCTACGAATTTCTGTGACTGCCACCAAACAAGCCATACTCCCATTCTCCTCTAACTGGACATTAGCCATCGAACAAACTTCCAGGATCCCACATTGTTAACCCGCACTGCAGTTTCTTTTCTCAAATTCTCACTAGACTTAGTGGCTAGCACAGACAGTGGTGCCGGAACGGTTTGAAAAGTGGTAGGGCCAAGGATGTAAGGGGTAAATTTTCCCCTATTAAATATATTACCATGATAGCAAAAACTGATAGGGCCACTTATGAAAGTGGTAGGGCCATGGCCCTAGTGGCCCCCCCTGTTCCGGCACCTATGAGCACAGAGGATCTCAGAGATCTAAATATCAGCCGACTGAATGTATTACAGTATTCTACCTAACTTCCTTGTATTACTACTTCTGCAAACGTACTGAATCTGTGTCTATTAATATTAATACCTGGATCTAATTGATGGATGTTTAATTGTAGGTATAGTAATAGTGCTTTCCTGTTTGTGTATCTGCTTTCTATTTGATCTGTACTGTTTTCTCCTACTGCATCTACCTGTACTAACGTGGAACTTTTGAAAAAGAATCTTTGATTCAAAGGTACTGTCCGAATACTCAATAAAATAAAATAAAAAAATAATTCTAAACTTTCTGAATATTTGGAGACTTATACCTCAGTAACCTTTAAAGCTAGAGATCTGAAACTTGGCACAGATATGTATTGGCACGGGTAATGTCAACGTACCAATTGTGATGCAATTTGGACAAACACATTTCATTCATGTAGTTATTAACTGTAATTTTAAAATGTCTGAAAGTTTAGAGGCTTATAACACTGCTTATAACTAAAAGACTTATAACTAGGGTTCATTTGAAAACATCTGGGGCTTGTGCTTTTGCATTTGTGGCCTCTACCCTGTGAACTCTCTACCTCATCGGATAAGGGACTGTCTGACTGTGGAGAGTTTTAAATCCGCACTGAAAGCACATCTTTTTAATCTTGCTTATTCTGAACCTCGATGAATTGTGATGTGATCTGTATTTTAATTATTTCTGCATATCTTAATTTTAGATTTTATACTTAATTGTACGGATGCTATGATCGTTGTTGCGAATGGTGCTTTTTATAAATAAATTATTGATTAATTGATTGATTGATTGATAACTCAGTCATTTTTATGTTTGCTTGTGCACATGTGCAAGAAACATTATGTGGCAGCTTAGGAGAGAAGTGGGTTGTGGAGGTGCGGCAGTGTGGCGGCCAATGCCAGCACTGCATTTGTGGGCTTGGTGGTGTGCACCCAATGCAGGCCCAGTCTCCTGATGACAGTGGTTCTGCAGAAGTGCCACCAACTTGAAACGATTTGGCCACTGAGGGAGCGACCCATCATTGCAGGGCAGTACCTTGCCTGGTGTAAAATTTCTGTGAACATGGTGGCAGCTATGCTGCTGCCTCACAGTGCCATGTAAGCCGACGGGCGTCCCCAATCCCCCTGTCAGCATGCCAATGATCCAATTCATTTGCCAACGGGAGCCCACTCCCTGTCACCATAATGTCCCCCCCCATTTGTTGTGTGCCAAGGGGGTGCCCAATCCCCCTCAGCATCATGCCCCCCAAACAGTCTTTATTTGCCGATGGGGGGCCCAATCCCCATTGGCTTAAGTCCCCACTTCCCCAAAACACAGGTGGCACTCTGGCAGCCCACCCCAGTGTGCACAAATGAAGCCTGAAAAAAAAAACCTTCCCACGATGTCCTTTTTATTATTTTTGTCCCTGAAATAAAGAAAACGGTCCCTCGCAGTCTGTCGTGCCCCCTCCCACAACCCGCGCCCTTCATCTATGCACCCCACCTCCCCACACAACCCCTCACCCCATACTTACCTCTGGAGCCTGGCACGACGATCTTCGGTAGACTGGCAATATGTCTGCACTCTTCCAAGCCGACCGCGAACTGAAGAAATGTCTGTAAGCTGTATAATGGCATAAATAGGGTTTTTTCAGCTTATGTGGATATTTCAGCCATTTTTTTTTTTACTTTTGCCACCAAGTTTTCAACATGGGGTTATTGGGACCCCTTCTCATGAATACAGTCACTGTCATGGTGTTATTCGGTCCCGAAAGGTGATTTTGGGGTCACTGCATGGAATCACCTTTCGGGATGATTAACGAAATGACAGTGCCACTGTTCATGAGGTGGGCTCTTGAAAAGCCTATGTTGCAAATTTAGTGAAAAAAATCCCAAAAATTACTGTTTTACTAGCGTACGTTGTGCAGTTTCCACGCTCCCTCATAACTTAGTGAATTTATAATATTTTAACTCCAGATTTTAAACATTGGCATTTTTTCAGACCTCCTTATGAACAGTATAGAAGTCAGTTTTCACATCCTGGCCAAAACGTGTTTTCGCACTTCCGGCGCAGAATAGCGCAGTCGCTGTGGGAAGTCAGTGTTCAGGACAGAGTAAGGAAATCACAGTGACACTGTTCATGAGCAGAGGTGGTAAAATGCCTATGTTGAAAATTTAGTGACAAAAGTCCATGAAATTACTGTGTTACGATTGTATGTTGCGCAGTTTCCACGCACCCTCGTAATTTTGATCATTTGTAATAGTTTCACTCCAGATTTTTTAACATTGCCATTTTTTAACACCTCCTTATGAACAGTACAGCTGTCATTTTTTATCTCCTGCCTGAAATATGCATTTACACATCTGACGCAGAATAGCGCAGTCGCTGTGGGACATTAATGTTCAGGGCAGATTAAGAAAATCATAGTGACAGTGTTCATGAGCAGAGGTCACAAAATGCCTATGTTGAAAATTTGGTGAAATAATTCCACTAAATGACTGTGTTATGCACATGCGTTGCGCAGTTTTCATGTACGGTCGGAAGTTCGAGCATTTTTAATATTTTCACTACAGATTTTCAACATAGCCCTCTCTTCACACCTCGCTATGAGTGGTACAGCTGTCATTCTTCACATCCTGCCCTATCTGTTTTTTCGCACTTCTGGCACAGACTGGCACGGTCGCTGTTGGAACTCAAAGTTCAGGACACATTAACAAAATCACAGTGCCACTGTTCATGAAAGGAGGTCCCAAATGCTTTCTTGAGGTGTGGGTCACAAAAAGGCCATGTTGAAAATTTGTAGTGAAAATACCAACAAACACCAGGGGCGTTAGAGTTTCTAACCATAACATCCCACCCTGTACAGACTGACAGGCTTCAGGGGTGTGCCTTTGGATTGCCGACTGTAATGCTCATGCCAATCCTCCCCCCCCCACCCTGCAGCCAGTGACAGGCATCGAGGTGTACCTTGGACTCTTCGGACCCAGAGTTCACCCCATTCTCTTATACTGTACCCACTTCAGCATATGTCCTTCTGGAATGGGGTGACCGTAAAGCCGAACACCCCAAGGCACACCTCAAAACTTGTCGGTGTCTGCAGGATAGGATGAGGTGAAATGGCATGAACCTTATGGGCAATGACCCAAATGCATAGCCCGATGCCTGTCCCTCTCTGCAGGGTGGAGGTGGGGTTGGCGTGAAGTTCAATACTTCACTGCCTTTCCTATTCTGCATCTGTCTAACTCCTGCATTCCCAGTGCTAATACCAGCAAGAAACATTCTGCATTGACAAATGCTTGTTAAAGATAGAGTTCTGAAGCTTGGTACACTTCTGTACGAGTACACAGACAGCCAAAGTTCCAAAATGTGCTGCGGTTTGAATAAACACTTTTTAAATAAGATAGAAATAACCAAAATCACAGTTTTGGCGATATTTCATGAAATGTTCTCAGAAAGTCTGCAAAATGTCATAGAAGCGAAATGAGCATTTCACCAGAATTCTGCTAGTAAAAAAAAAATGCTCCCATCTCTACCAGCTACTGACCTATATGCATTAATTCACACTCCTGGGGTAGTTTTTCTTTACATTGGTTTTAAGAAACCTATAGGTTTGGAAATCTTCTAGACACAGTATCATGCACTTAAATAAATTTCATAATGGTCTCCATTTGCAGCTTTTCAACAGACCAAATCAGCATTTAAAACTTTAAATCTGCTGTTCAAGAATGAAGGCACCAGTGTTGTGGATGTCTTATACTGCCTAAAACAGAAATGTGAAGTCCTGGGTAACCATGATCCAATATTAGACTCCAAAGCCATTTGGAGTGGGGGTGGAGGTTCAGGGTATGTCTGCTACAAATGGAGTCTGGGGTACAGCACCTTTCTAATTGTTTTTACCTTGGGAAGGATACAAGCATCATTTTTATTTTTTAACTAAGAACAACCTGAGGCCTGCTATCATTTTGGGTCCAGGACACACCTTAGCAGTGCCTGTGACTAGAGATGTTGTGAAGTTTAATTTCACCAGTGAAATTCAGGTGAAGTCATTGATTTCTCATCTGTGGACATTTCGCGAAGTTTGGGTGAACAGGCAGAATTTTGCCAATGCGACTTCCCCTTGAAACGTCTCCTTTGCAGTGCAAAGGCGACATTTAGTGGAAAAAACAAGCTTGGTTACATGGAGCCCTTTCTGCAGGTCACATGGTAGTTTTCCCGGCCAGGAAGTGCTGTTTCTCAGTTTCAGACTGAGCTTCAAAGTGTGTGGAGAGCAGTATAACAGGAAGCAGTAGAATTTAAGTGTATTTATTTAAAAGTATTAAAATCTCTTATTGTTTGTCAGTTCTTTTGTCTTCATCTCTTAATTAGTTAGGTTTTGCTTGCAATTGTTTTTGGATCTTTTTTTCTGTCTCTCTCTGTCTACTTCATTTTCTTTTCAATTTTCACTGCCAATGACTCATGGAGCAGATTCAGGAGGGGATGTCAGTCTGCAGGTGGACATCAGGGTGTCTGGACCCGTAGTGGGTCCAGGATCATCGCTTAAAGAAGGTGCAGTTTGTTGGCAGGTCACCCCAAAACACAAGTGAAAATTGCCCAGGCCCTTTGAACCAGTGGCTCCAGCAGCCCATCAGGAGGAGGAGGAGCGGCAGCAGCAGCAGCAGGTGCAGCAGCAGCCTGAGGCCTCCCCTGTGATTCAAAGGTCACAGTCGGCACCATCTCCCCCACAACAGGAAGAGGTAGGTCTGTTGAGTGGCAACTGCCAATATCCCAAGACATCCCCTCTGTGGTCATATTTTAGAAGTAACCATAGTGACCACAGCGTGGTCATTTGTAATCTGTGTGAGAAGCATGTCGATAGGGGGAAAAGAGACCCACGTTGGCACTGCAGGGCAGAGGACACACCTCTGATTGCACCACTGTGCAGAGTGGCAAGAGGCGCTGAAAGAAACAGCAAGTGGTGGTAGGGAGCATGGTGGCCCATCTGTGCCTGTAACTGGGTGGAGTCATGTGGAACATCGCCATCACCGCCAACCCAGGGCAACATAAAGTGCTACAGGGCAGAGACAAGAAGGGGTTGGTGCCTCCTGTTGGTCAAGGTCCTCCTCCTGCAAAAGCAGGAGCAGCACCAGCACCAGCACCAGCACCACCAGCAGTAAACAGAAGCTGAACTGGCCTCATTGCACCAGAAAGTGGGGGACCTGCGCCACCAGTTGAAAGAGGTCCAGCAGGATCTAAAAGTTGTCCTTGCCTGCCAGGACAAGTTACAGGCAGTCCTGGAGGAGGTTCGCCATGGTGGTGTGGGTGGTAGTGTTGGTGGCCGCCGTGCCATGTCAATTAATGTTATCCCTTACTGTTTTATATATTCCTTTCTGTTTCTGTTTGTTGATTTCCGATCCCCTTTTCCCCCTATAAGATAATACACAAAAAAGGATAAAACATGCCGACAAAAATCTGTGCTGTCCTCCTTATACTCTTTCCAACTGTTAAAGTGTCATAATCCTTCCTTGTTACCCTGGTAAGAAAAAGACAAGAAGAAGTGTGAAAATACAAAAAATATTGCATCTTTTCTATCTGTGTGTTATATCTGTTAAATTCTGACTCCTGCCTGTCTGACTTCTCTAATCTTCATGTCTGTATCTACTTGAGTCTTTTTGAAATGTCCTCATCTGCCAGAATAAATATGTCACAGTTTGGTTCATGTACAGCTACCTGGTACTGTGCTGTGTGTTTGCACAGTTAATTAGCACTGTTGTGTACAGTGGTGCTGGAGATGGGGGGCCAGGGGGGCCATGGTCTCTCTACTTTTTTTCTACAACATAATTTTAATGAAAATGGTGAAAAAAATCACCATTCTGGTCTCCTGGGCAAGTAGGCTTGCTCAGCTGGAGCAACAGGTCTGCAGCATGGCACAGTGGCTGCAGGTGGCACCAGAGAGAAAGAGAGAGAGAGAGGGGAGAAAGACAGAGACAGAAAGAACTGCAGCAGCACAAGTGTCAGTGACTCACTCATCACTGACACTTCACTGTCAGTCTGAGTCAGCTCAGCAGGGACCCTCCCTCCCCGACTGACCCCTGCTGCCATATAGCATATACCCTCCCAGGCACCTTACCATCCAGACTCTGCCACACCATACCATCCCCAACCCTCTCGATTCCATTCAAATTTCAATCCCATTTTTTTTCCCTTGCCCTGCAGTGTACTTACTGTCCTCTCCTCCTCCTGAGTAGTTGCCTGATGCCCTGACTCTAGTCAGTGGACTCCTCCAGTGCGGCTGCGTAATTGCTGCAGCCTGCAGTGCAGTGTTGTTGTGGTGTTGTCCATTCATGCCCTCCCAGATGCCCCACACACCACCCTGCAGTCGTCCAGACCAGACGGACGAACAGTCCAGCAGCTGTCTGTCTCTGTGGCGTGGAGTTGGGTGGCTGTGTGCTATCTCTCTCTTTCCTCCCCTGGCGCTCTCTCACTCTCACTGTCCTCTTTTCTGTCTTCACAGGGTCTTGGGGGGGGTCACTTGGGGACTACTTGTTGTTGTGTTGTGTAACCTGTGTTATTTTTAAGCCAGGGCTTGGGATGGGAGGGACTCAGGGACAGGTGAGATCTGTCACAGGAAGGTGGGGTGGTGGGTCAGGTGCTGGCCTGTTGCTGGGTATATTTATTTTTATTTTATGTATTTTTTATTAAGACAACTCTGAGTTCTTTAATTTTTTTAAGGAGGAGTGAGCAGCGAGGAGGAGAGGAGGACTTCCAACCCGGCATTAGCTTGGGCAGCCACTAGCAGCTCCTGGGTTCTTTGAGCTGCAGCCTACCTGCCTCACTGACAGGCCTGACATGGTCATGTGAGGGGCAGTTACTTAAGCTACCTGATTCTGTCTGAGTCCTCACAGTCATTAGGTAGTCAGGAGAGAAGCAGCAGCTACTGAGAGCGAACGAGTTTGGTGTTGTGACGCAGCAGACGACAGGCAGGCAGTCTAACCAGGCCACTGGGCCAACGCCTATATTTCTGGTGGTGCAGCCATGCAGTTGGCAGTTTTCTGCTGCCTCAAGTTAAAAAATAAAAGAAAACAAACAACCTAAAAGCTATAAACCTTTAGTTTTTTTTATTGAGGCAAAAGAAAAACAGCAAGCAAAAAAGCAACACACAGCTGAGAAGCCATTGTGTGGCCGTTAGGCCAACAGCGCATGCGGCCGTTTCTGGGCCATTCTCATTCTCAGACCCTTTTCTATACAGTTCTAAAAGATACTAAAACATCTTTTCTAAAATGATGGTGTTTTTTCTTGTTTTATGAAATTAATTTTGCAGCCTGAGGGCTGAGGCTGAGCCTGCAACCAACGGTACAAGTAACCCACCAGCTGAAAGGCTGATGATTGAAATTTAATTTACAGTTAGTTAGAGCAGCAGCAGAATACAGAAGTTATTTCTGCTCTGAGTCTGAAGCCAAACCACTAACCAGGAAAAAAACCTTTTTTTTTTAGTCTGCGACCTGCCTCCTTTCTTGTTGCAGCAAAAGTCAAACAAAATCAAACAAATACTAAAAAAATATATAAACCTCCTGTCCTTCCATTAGTTTGTTCACCCTGCAGTGCTATGCTACTGGCTGCTGCTTATACAGTGAGAGTTTGTACTGTATTTTAATCTCATTCTCAATCTCTCTCAGAGTCGTACAAGTCAAAAAGTCCCCCCCCAAAAAAGTTCTTCCTTGTCTAGTACGTAGTCTACTACTTAGCACTACTGTACTAGTCTATAGGCCGCAGCAGGCAGTCTCAGGCGTGCCAAAATCAGATTGGATACTTATTTTACACAGGGGTGTGACAGTTTGCTAAGTTTGGCAGGGACCTTAACCTTTCTTTACCAAGCTTATTGCAACCCCCTGCCCCCCGTCAAGTTCTTGCTAGTCTGTCTACTTAGGCAGGCTCAGGAGAGTCAGTCAGTCCTGTCCAGTCAGGAATTTTACAGCCAGGGAGGGGTGTGTGTGTGTGTGTTTTCAGGGCAGCTGGACAGACCAGGGCCAAAGAATAAAAGTTATTGTTTGTATACTTAGTCTTTACAGATATTTTTCTGACTGAGTCTCAATTTGTCTGACTCTGTCTGAAGTGAAGACTTATATTCTGCAGTTACTACTTTCTGCATCTGCAACTTAAGTCTGTTATGTTATATAAAGAGTGACAGTGGCTACTTGAATTTTATTCTTTCTAACCCAAGTTCTTGACTTAGTGCGGTGACTGGGGACTGGGGTAAAAACAACACAAAAATCACGGGGGACGCACTCTACACTGGTGAGGTGATTATAAGTTAGACCAGGCAGTGCTCTGTCCAGTAGGCACAAGGCAGGGATGGGACTAAGAGAGGTGTTGTATAAGTGAAAAAAAAACTCTTAGCTAGTTGGCCTTGGCCCTTATCCTAACGTTCCCTGTTCCAGCCAGACAAGTCATATATAGTAAGTTCAAGAGTCAAGAACAACTACAAAAAAGTTACAGTTCCCCTCCCTCCATTGCCAAATTCCAATCCAAGCTCAGAAAACACAGAGACATTTACAGGGATGTTTGTGAGGGGAAAATAAAACTAATCACTTGCAGAGTTTTTTCGACTGAGTCTGTCAGAACAGTTATACTCAGCATTTACTGCAACTTAAGTCTGTTGTTATAACAGTAACTTGATTCTTTCGAATCCAAGTAATGTTCCTTTCTTAATTCCATCCCAGCTTGTTGTGACCATTTGCCAGAAGAAATAAAGCACTGGGGGCCACCAGCATATTACTGTGGTTCTGAAGCAAATTATAGAAAAAAAAAAGAAAAGTTTACAGCGGGCAAGTGGGCATTGGTCAGTGGGGAGGGTACAGGCCAGCAGGGACATAAAAAAGTAACAGAGGCAGAGGCTCCCATGCCTCCTTTGTACTGTTTACCATACCATCATTATATAGATAAAAAGCAGTCTTAAGATCAGGTCACGATTTTGCTGGGGCAGCACTGTGGTGCTTAAGTGATGCAAACCACCTAAACAAAAAATAATGTAATAAAAGCACACACACACTTTGCACACTGACTGTGCAACTTAAGTGGGCAGGGCATTGGTGTGAAGGGGGATCTGGTGAGAAAAAAAACAATTGTCTAAAGTTTTTTCTTGACTTGGTTAGACTTAACATAGCAGCAAGCCGTGAGCAAAGAACAAGCACAAGAAGCTGTTGCAGGACCACCACATAAGTGAAAGCGTATGCAGGCAAAGTTGAATTTTGGTGCATTTACACAGTCACCTCATCCTCCAAACAATACAAGCAGTGCGACTGATCCATCCACAAGCTCCACAGCGAGGCCTACATCTCCAGAAGACCCTGCACTGGTGGCAGATTTGGAGAATAGTGCTGGGGTGAGCAAGGAGAACAACTGTGTAACACAGGTAGCGAAGTTGAAGTAGAATGTCATGGACCATGCTGTGTCAGCAATGACTCAGGTACGGCGGTTCAACTGAAAGTCCATAAGAAGGATACTTCTAGTGTATATGGAAAAGGTGAAAAGGCACGAGAAAGATAGTTCAGTCATGAATGGTACAACACCAAAGATTGGCTTGTTCTGTGCAAAACTCGAATGAGAGTTTTTTGCGCAGTTTGTCATTTTGCTGTAGCTAGAAATCTTCTGACTTTCTCAAAGTGCGGAGATAATGCATTCATGAAAGTTGGAATGAATGACTACAAAAATTGTCCAGCAAATTTTGATTTGCACGAAAATTCACATTTTCATAGGGAGTGTTTGCTTAAACGCAATGCTTACTTGAAACAGGTACCTGTGGATTCACAGCTTGTTCATCGAAAGAGGCCTGAGCAGAAAAAGAACCAGCAGTGCCTTTTAGAACAGCTACGCTGTTTGCAATTTTTTGTCAGGCAAGGTCTCGCTATTAGAGGCCATACTGATGAAGACAGTAACTTCCAGAAGCTACTTGATGTAGTGTCGAAAAAATGATCCTGAGTTACAAACCTTTAATGCAAAGTATACATCACTTGATATACTGAATGAGCTGATCAAGGAAATGTATAGGGAATGCCTCAATCAGCTTCCTTCACAGATTAAGGAGGCAGAAATCTGTTCCATTATTGTTGATGAAACAAGAGATGTAAGTGGACATGAACAGTTATCTTTTTCAATACGTTGGGTGTCACAGGACTATGTCACAGCAGAAGACTTTATAGGAATGTATGATTGTCCAAAAGCTGACGCAGAATCCATTTTCCTCATGATCACAGATATTTTACGACGTTGTGGTTTTGATATTGATTACATGAGAGGACAAACCTATGGTGGTGCATCAGTCCTTCAGGGTCAGATGACAGGTGTAGCTAAAAGAATCAAAGATGTTAATCCAAAGGCTGTTTCGGTTTACTGTATGAACCACAGTTTGAATCTTATTCTACAGAAAGCTGGTACTGAATGTTCCATGATTCAAAATGCTCTGAGCTTACTTCAGGAACTTCACGTAATTATTCAGGCATCACCCAAAAGACTGGTCATGTTTGAGAATATTTGGGGTGTCTACTCCTTATCCTCCACATCAGGTTTACAATGTTCCCTGAAGCCTATCTGTCCCACTCGTTGGACAGCAAGAACTCGTGCAATTGCGGCAGTACTATTCAATTACAAAGCCATTTATGACACTTTAGAGGAAATAATTGCTGCTGATGTTAACACAGAAACAGCGAAGAAAGCACGTTGTCTTCTAGCTCTCATGACAAGCTTCGATGTTTTATTTGGTCTGAAGGTGTCATTGAAAATTTTCTCATCAGCTGAAGAAGTGGCCAGGGTACTGCAGTCAAAAGATATTACATCAGAGGTTGTTACTTCTACTATTCAAATGCTGCGGACTCATCTGATGAACATGAGAGACTCAGATGATTTCCACAAAATCTATGAATCAATCAATCAATCAGTGTTTTATTTATAAAACGTGCCTTTCCAGAACCAAGGCGCCTGTACAGTAAAACCACACACATTTTTATAAATATCCAGATAAAATTAAAAGTAATAAATACAATAGCAGCTTTAGTAGTTAGAAAATTTCAGGCTAAAAAGATACATTTTCAGAGTAATTTTAAAACTTTGAACGGTCAGGCAATCATGCACCCAATGAAGTAGAGAATTCCACAGGGTCAGGGCTGCAAAACTAAATGCCCTTGCCCCAGATGTTTGTAAACTAACCCTGGGAATCTCTAGCAATCCCTCACTGGTGGATCAGATAGGGTTGCGGGGACAGTAGGGATGAAGGAGATCTTTCAGGTAACTGGGTCCCTGATCATGTAGGGCCTTGTAGGTTAGCAAAGCAACCTTGAAGGTGATCCGCCACTGTATCAGCAGCCAGTGCAGTCCACGGAGCACAGGAGTTATATGACTGGTTCTAGAGGTACCAGTCAAAAGCCTGGCTGCCACATTCTGCACTAGCTGCAAGCAGCGGATATCAACCCCCGGTAGCCCTAGGTAAAGATTATTGCAGTAGTCAAGGCGGGAGGTAATGAAAGCATGGACCAATGTTGTAAGATCATTGGAAGGAACCAGGTGCTTTACCCGGGCGATGTTCCTCAGATGGTAAAAAGCGGTTTTGACAGCTGTCAACACCTGCAATTTTAGGGTCAGGCAGTCATCAAACACAATGCCCAGGTTCCTCACCCGCTCTGAGGTAGTTAGCTGGACACCTCCAAGCCATAGACCCAAAGCAGAACCTGCCAACACTCCTGCCTCACAACAACCTGGGTCCACAATCAACACCTCAGTTTTTTCTGGGTTTAACCACAGCCAGCTCACATTCATCCAGTCCTGGATCTTGGTTAGACAGCTGTTAAAGACCGAGTCAGCCTCATCCTGACCAGGCACTAAGGACATGTACAGCTGAGTATCATTTGCATAGCAGTGAAAACTCAAGCCGTACAACCTAATAATCACTCCCAATGGCAGCATATACACTGCAAACAACATGGGTGCCAAGTTGGATCCCTGTGGCACCCCACAGGATAGTGAGAATGGAGCTGAGGGGACACCACCCTCTGAGTCCTATTCTCGAGAAATGATTGAAACCATCTGAGGACTGACCCCGGAAGTCCACAGATAAGCTGCAGGCGATCCAACAGCACATCATGGTCTATGGTGTCAAATGCCACAGAGAGATCTAGAAGGACGAAGATGGAACGTGTCTTTCAATCTCTCACTATTAGGATGTCATTTACTACCTGGACAAGCACTTTCTCGGTACTATGTCTCTTCCTAAATCCAGACTGAAGAGAATCATAAATATTGTGGTTGGTCAAATGGTCATCCAGCTGCGACACCACCACCTTCTCAATAACCTTACCCACAAAGGGTAGGTTAGAGATAGGCCTGTAGTTAGCCAGACAGTCCAGGTCCAAGGAGGACTTCTTAAAAAGGGGCTGAACCACAGCCTCCTTCAGGGGATCTGGAAAAATCCCCCTCTCCAAGGACATCCAGACTATCTCAGCGAGGACCCGACTGATAATATCCACACAGCTTACTAAAAGGTGCGTGGGGCCCGGGTTCAAACTACAGTTGGTTGGATGCAGTGACTGGATAACCATCACAATATCATTGATTGTGGGCCGGCTGAAGTCACACCACACAAACTGAGTGTCTGACATCTCCTGCCGACCACCACTACTCCCTTGAGAGGGGGTCAGGCAGACGTCGGACCTGATCGTGGCAACCTTATCCACGAAGAATCAAGCTATCTCCTCATAACGCTCTTGTGAAAAAGCATTTCCAAGCTGAAGACAGAATGGATTGCACAATCTGTCCATGGTCTGGAAAAGCTGGGCTGGTCGATTCTGTGCAGCAGTAATTTCCCTGGACAGGAATTCTGCCTTCTTATAGTTAATTGCTGATTGATAGAACAAATAATGGTCCATCAAACTAAGTCTGTCACACACCAGACCAGACCTCTGCCAGAGCCACTCTAACCTTCATCCCACTCTTCTCAACTCCCTCAAGGCCTCATCGAACCAAGGAGACCTGGGGCAAAGAGTGACGGGATGAACACGAACAGGAGCAATGGAATCCAGGGTCTCTGTCACCGCCTTGTTATAGGCTAGTACCAGATCCCCTGGATCCGTACATTTGCTCAGCATACCCGATAGGTCCAACACTGCCATTAGGCCATCGGGTGACACACCCCTCAAAGGGTGGTATCGGACCATCTGCATAGAGGCAGACCTACTGGGGGGGCCAAGAAACTGAACCCGATGGCGTGATGGTCAGACCACCCAACTGGTTCCACAACCAGGTCAGATATCTCCATCTCCAGGAGAAACACCAAGTCCAATGAATGAACTCCAATATAAGTCGAGGATGAAATAACCTGTGTGAAGCCCAGCAAATTAATTAACTGGAGGAAGTCCTGTCCAAACTGCGAGTGTTCCTCGTTGACACAGGCATTGAAATCCCCCAGGATCAGCCATCTGTGGGATCCCAATGTCAGGTCAACAATGAAGTCTGCGACTTCCAGCAGGAAAACATTCCCATCTCCTGGTGGGCGGTAGACAAGAAGAATCCTGCACCCCACACCCTCACACACAATACATTCAGAAGAGTTGGTGTCTCCCACTGGTACTTCCATCAGGTTCAGTTCTGATTTAAAACAAATGGTGACATCCCCACCCCATGATCCATCCTCAGGCAGTGTATCACCGAGTACCCAACCAGAATTACTGAAGCCAAAAAGGGACCAGCATTCTCATCCAGCCGGGTCTCGGTGATGTAAGCCAGGTCAGATGATTTAACAAGATCTGCTACTATAGCGGTCTTATTTTTAATAAACCTGGCATTACATAACACCGCCTGAGTCAGATGAGCAGCCAAGGAAGACCGAGTTTCCTGCCTGCTATAAGCAGAGCCCTTGGGTATGGGAACCAGACAGGGAGGACCCCTTTCCTGGACCCATTTCACCCCAGGGCGTCTCCTTGTCCCCACTATCCCAGTCCGCCCACTCCTTTCCATTCCCCCAACAGGCCAAGCCCCTGCCCTTGACCTCCTAACTATCCCCAGTGCCCTGCACTGTCTATACACCTCCAGAGATAGGGAGGGACAAAAGAAAGGGTGGAGGTTCCTCAGCCTAGAGGGGGAATAATGCCTGACTGTCATTTTGCCTGCCCAACACATATTTGCTACAAATCGCAAACACCCAATCAAATAACGTTCAACTCAACACTCAAACCTCCACACCACTCCACACCACAAACCTCCAGAAACTCTCAAACTTCCACACCACTCCACACCACAACCACGCACTCAACAAACAATCAACCAATATCCCCAACCCCCGAACAACAATATAAAATCAGTTCTAATTCAAGGTGTGAAAAGTTTTTTTAAGTAGCAGAAAATGTCCCAAATTCTCCCAATTGAATAGTTGGTTTCATCTGGGGAACTTCCACCTCTCCAGAATTGAGAATTATTGCCCCCCCCCGACACTATCTCACACATAGGCCCGGGAGAGCAGTCTACAGATGAAATTTAGTCAATTACTAGGCACTCTCACTGCCAGAAAGTTTCTAGATGATGTCTTTCTAAAAATCACATGTTTACTTTAAAATATGGACAGTCAGAGGGCCCTCTTACTGCCCATAAAACACAATCCTGCCCAGTATAATGAATAAGGAAATAAAAGGGTCAAACCAAGCTGTGCACCAATCCAGATTCTCCAGTCCAAGTTCTTCTTTAGGCTTCCGAATCTCAAGCTCAGACTCCAGGAATATGCATCCAATAGGCCTCAGGATATCCCCCCAGTGCTCTGGAGATGACCGCCCCCCGGCTCCACCAGTGACCCAACATCTCAGCTCCCATTCGAATCAGCCCACTGGCTGACTCCCCAGGGAGCCTAGGAGTAACAGAATCAAAGGGCCAGCCCTCCAGCAAGCCCTGCTTCTGACCCCTGTGTGGGTCGCAAGTTGAGCACAAACCAAGCAGTCCACCCAAAGCCCAGGAGGTACAACCAGCTCCAGCCAATCCAACAAGGCAACAAAGCCCCCAGAAGATGTACAGTGAACTGTTGATGATGGACTAATACAGGCTCCCACCATGCCCCAGAGATGAAGAGCACCACGTCACTATGATGACGGTGCAGCTCCTCATTAATGGCAACTCCTGAAGAGTACTTCAGAAGCCAGTTTTTTGAATTGATTGACTTGGTCACAGCTGAACTGAACCGCAGATCTGACCAGCCCACTTTATTACTTCTCACGAGCACCGAAAAAGTGGTCATCAATGCTATCGATGGTCAGCCTTGTGAAGAAATACCTCAACAGATATGTGATACATACTCTGGTGGCATTGCGTTTGACAGACTTTTAATACAGCTAAAGATGCTGCCAGATCTCTTGCAAACTCACAATACATCATATCCTACAGCACAAATCAAAAAAGGTAACAAAAATTGGCACCATCCTGGAAATCTTAGCAGAGCGACCAGAAATGCATTGTCTTTTTTCACAAGCTGACAAACTTTTATGAATCTACCTTACTGTCCCAATGTCTAATGTTACTGCTGAGCACAGCTTCTCATACCTTCAACAGCTCAAAACATACCTAAGATCGACCATGACTGAACAACGTCTAAACCACCTACTCTTCTTCCATATTCACAAACATCTCACGGATTCTGTGGATCTTATGAAGATTTTACGTAACTTTTGTTTTGCCAGTGACACACGACGTGACTTTTTTTGAAAGATCTGATAATGTTAACTTGTATCTTGTACATAAGGACTTATGCTGCTTCTCTGTCAACCAATTGTGTTTGCAGCTGAACAACATTTATTTTTTTTTCCAAATTATTGCTACATCCATGGGGGATAGCTGTGCCCCCCCGGTACCCTGCCCAGACCCTACCATGGCGGCCCCCCACTTTTAGAATTGTTCTAGCTCCACTAGCTGTGTAGAGCTATTTATTTAATGTGAAGTGTGCCAAAATCACCAACTACATAAATTCAGTTTTCCCTCAATTGTTCTTGATTCTGATAAAAAAAAAAAATAGGGCAGGCTGCTAGTATTACATTAATGTCACCCCCCCAAGTTCATACTGTTCATTTAAGTGACAAAATGCTTTCATGCTGTTTCTGTTGAGAAAATGCAGGAATAAAGTGGTCAAGAAGGAAAAGTTCAGTATGTTGTCTTGGGAAATTCTCTGATGTTCAGAAATGAGAAGTTCTTGCCTAGAATTGCCAAATGCTTTGCTTATGCCACCGCATGCCGTGGGAAGGTAATTATGCTTTCTTTTGGGGGGGGAGTAGTTGTAACCAGTTTAACTCTAACCATTTTCACCACCCTTCCCTCCTCATGACTCCCCCCCCACTCTGTCCCATCCCCTCTTGAAGCAGCCCACCATTCTACAGGAAACCACCTCCTCGGGTAGAATGTTCCACTTGTCCACCACCCTCTCCATGAAATAATGTCTCCTGACTTCCCTCCTGAATCTACCCCCCCTCCAGTCTCAGTTGATGCCCTCTAGTATTCCTCCCTCTTCCGATCCAGACCATCTCACCCATATTAGCCTTGTTTATCCCCTTCAGGTACTTAAAGGTCTGCCTGTCCCTCCTCTCCTCCTGCTAATACATGTTAAGCATGTTCAGCCTTTCTTCATATGAGAGAGATCATTCATGTTGCTGCGTCTGTCCAGTACCTTATTTTGGGACTCAGGACATTGTCCAACTACGGGAAGGTAAGTATGTTTTTTTTTTGGGGGGGGTTGTTTTCTTAATTCTGAAAAGTTTTGCAGATGTTAGACTAAGTATTTTCTGTTCCTGTTTCTCTAATTTCAGGTGATTTTGAGTACCTCTCTGTTGCAATGTTGTCCAGGCAGAGAAGAAAGCGATGACTTGAATGCTGGAGCAGGACACAGCAGCACAGAACAGAAGACCTGTGAAAACAAGAAAAGATTATTTAGACTCAAGTCAAATAAGCACCCAGATGGCCGCTAAGTATCGCCACTGTTGACTCCGTGTCCTACTACACCACCTGTCACCTGTGAAGAAAAGCAGAGTGTAATGCCCCAAAGTTGGTCATTCCAGAAATAAATAAAAATAATTAAATGAACGCAGGACACACAGGTGCTCAGAGTACCTGCTGCAGGTGTAGGTGGCAGGGTACAATGCTAAAGGGCCCCTAGGCATAAAAGTCAACCTCTCTACACACACAAAACACTGTAAATAATGGAAAAAGTGCCTTGTGCACTTACACCTGGTCAAAAGACAGAAAAAAAAGCATCCCATGTCATAATGGCCTGGATGGAATGCTGTGCTAAGTGGCTCATGCACAGTATTCCAATCCAGCCATTCTGGAACCCAGTCAGTTTTATGTTTTAAAAATAGTTCTATAACTGGTCAGTTGGTCAGTTCCTGGGCAGCTGTTGAGGAGAGAGGACACAGTAAGTCAGAGGGACAAGGAAAGGGCTTACCTGGAGGGTTGAAGCCGTCCCTGAGGGCTTACCTGTGTGCCTGCTCTGCCTCCACTGCCTGAAGAAGCCTGCGGTGGTGTGAAGTTGTCGGTGGTGCCATCGGGGCTACAAAGAAAAATACCATCCCGGCCGCTGTATGAGCCAAAAGCCCCTCCGTTAATTTGTTTTGCCCCGTTTTATTATTTTAGCCCCCGAGTGAGTTTTTAAAAGTTTATTCTCGGTCCCACGTTGGCAGCAAGCAAGCTGCATCTTCCTCGACCGTCGGAGGCCCCCGAGTTGTCCCCCCAGCCGCCTGCTCATTTTTGTTTCTCTCCCTCCCTCTGCCAGTGTCCCTCCCTCCTCCCTTCAGCCCGACCAGACCGCAGAGTGGTAAGTCGGCGGCAGCACACGTCGTGCTGACCGCCCGTTTATCCTTTAGGGGAGTGTATTTGTTGTAATTAGCGCACTAGGTGCTTGAAAAGGGCGGCCGAGTGCCGCGGGGACCATCGGGTCATTAGGACACACGAATATTAATATTCATTAGGGGGCGGGATTAGCGACGCCCCAGAGGAGGGTCCAGGAAGCAAGGCCTTATAGCGGCCTATGAATATTAATGAAGGGCGGAGCAGAGGCGGATTTGCTACACTGAATGACAGCAGGCACTGGGAGCCTGCAGATTTAAAGGCAGCGTGATTTAAAGGCGATTCCTGCCCAGATATAAAGGAGGCATTTGGCCCAAAGTGTTGAGGGCATCAGGCCCATTGTAAATTGGGGCACCAGGCCCAGTACAAAGTGGGGCATTAGGCCCAATGCAACGAGGGGCTCCAGGCCCAATCTAAGGTGGGTCACCAGGCCAAAGCTAACGTAGGGCTTCAGGCCCGAGGTAATGGTAGGGCATTAGGCCCGAGGTAAAGCCTGGTTGAAAGGGAGGCCCCAGCCTAGCGTAAAAGGGCAAGCCAGCCTAGTGGTACCAAGGGAGGCCCCGGCCTAGCGGAATAGGGCAAGCCAGCCTAGTGGTACTAAAGGGAGGCCCCGGCCTAGCGGAATAGGGCAAGCCAGCCTAGTGGTACTACAGGGAGGCCCCGGCCTAGCGGAATAGGGCAAGCCAGCCTAGTGGTACTAAAGGGAGGCCCCGGTCTAGCGGAATAGGGCAAGCCAGCCTAGTGGTATTACAGGGAGGCCCCGGCCTAGCGGAATAGGGCAAGCCAGCCTAGTAGTACTAAAGGGAGGCCCCGGCCTAGCGGAATAGGGCAAGCCAGCCTAGTAGTACTAAAGGGAGGCCCCGGCCTAGCGGAATAGGGCAAGCCAGCCTAGTGGTACTAAAGAGAGGCCCCAGCCTAGTGGAATCAGGCAGGCTCAAGCTAACGTAGGGCTTCAGGCCCGAGGTAATGGTAGGGCATTAGGCCCGAGGTAAAGCCTGGTCTAAAGGGAAGCCCCAGCCACAGCGGACAGTAAGGGATCTTTTCCCAGAAGTACCCTACCTATAGAAACAGGGGTTCATTTGAGAGTGTTCTAATTGCCTAAACTGTGAATTTACTGTGATTACTATACTGCTTATGCTGAACTATTGCCCTAAGTACCTGAACTATTGCCCTAAGTACCTGAACTATTGGTCTAAGTACCTGAACTATTGTCCGAAGTACCTGAACTATTGCCCTAAGTACCTGAACTATTGTCCTAAGTACCTGAACTATTGCTCTAAGTACCTGAACTATTGTCCTAAGTACCTGAACTATTGGTCCAAGTACCTGAACTATTGCTCTAAACACCTGGACATTGGCCCTTATCAGCAACGATTACCCCTGAAGTTATAATTTGCCCTCCCAGGCAAATTATTGTACTATTCCACAGTTCTTTGGGCATTCTTCAGTTATATGTTTGCTACTGTACAAAGACAGTCTCAGTCTTCTACCACACTGCAGTCTCCTAGTGTGGTCTGTTACACCACGTGCTCAGAATCAGTCTCTACTCAGAAGAAGACATCCTTCCAGCATTCTTCACTTCAGGAAGATCATCTATCAACTCATCCCGTCCGTTCGTGTCGTCCGCTGAAGTCGAAGTCCGTCGTCAGTTGTACCAGTCATTACCATAGTTTTTTGTTTTCCACAGCTTGAAATCGTCCACTGAAAGCATCACGACAACCCGTGCCAGTGTCGTTCCGTGTGGTTCCTGTTCCAGATATCCCGGTTGGACGCCCTCTACAGAAAGAGAGAGCTCATCTTGGAGAACCTGTTCTGCTCCACCTGGTCGTTTCGCTGAAAGTCGAGTCCGTCGAAGCCCAGTCCGGGACGCCGTCCGCCGCTTTCTTGTTTTGTGTTAGTTCCTGACCTGAGGATTGCAGACTCAACCATCATCTCTTCAGATTCCTATGGTTCCTGGTCCTGTCAGAGTTCCTTCCGATTCCAGCTGGCCCTTGGAGAGCTGCAGCATCAGTCGGATCGTGGTAGTCCTCCACTGGATTCATCGCCACGCAGATCTTGGTCTTTCTTCATCCTTGGCAACCCTAGAAGCGGTTTTGGCCGAGAACCTCTTACTTCAGTGTGTGTTATTTCAGGAACCAGTTGCTTTGGTTCTACATTCGGCAGCCTCGGAGAGAGTGGGCTTTGCCGAAGATATATGGTCTGTTTACCAAACCTCTCACCACCCCAGTGGCCTTACCTAGGTCCTTGCTGGGAATTGAGAGTGGGTTTACAGTTTGGTTTTATTTCCTTGTAGCTACCAACGAAGAACACGGTGCGCATGAAGACGACAGACATTTGGACTTTGTGAGAACTGGATGGTCATTGTAAAACCAAATATTGTATTGTGGGTAGTGAAGCACATCTGATTTCCGTCTATGCACTAGTTGCTCTTACAGGATACTGCTAAGAAATTTTAGGAGTATAGTGGCAATAGGCCGTGGTGCACCAATAGAGAATAATAGTCTCGAGTTTATACATTTTAGAGTTTAGTTGTTACTGTTTAGATATCCATAATGCTGTCCATACTCCTAATTGTTTTTGTGGTTGGTTATAATCTGCCCTATTGTTAACCGGGCATTTCCCTACTCTTCTTGTGACTGTGTCTGTCTACCCCCTCTTTTGGTTGCAAATAAAACATCCGCCCTTTGGGCATTTTAAAAACTACTAAGTCGACTCCTGCCTCTCCTTGTCCGGATAGCAGTTATCCTATCCGAAATATAATTTGGACCTCTGGTGCCCCGCTCATCTCTTTTCACCACCTTAGAGTAGAGCGCACTCATCTTCACATAATTAACATCACTTTCATGAGAGCACCACATAACAAAAAAATTGGCGTAGTTGGCAGGATAGAGATAATTTATCCAAGGAGTCCAAAGTTGGTGTGGCTTAGTAGGAAGCACCAATGGAGCCGGGGGAAAGTAGTGGATTGTCTGGAGGAGACCGAGATGGACTTAGAGGGAGTATTCCACCATCTCCCTTAACCATGCCGTACTACTTTGGAGCGCCATGGCTTCCGCAGTTTTCAGGAGAGAAAGATGGAGACGTAACCAGCAATCTGGGAGAATTCCGTTCAAAAATGCAAATCATGTTCCGGTTATATCAAATCCCAGAGCCACAAAAAGTTGAAATTTTGATCGGACAATTGAAGGGAGCTGCCCACCGTGAAGTCCAATCATGGCCAAGTGGAGCAAAAGCCACAGCAGACCAGATACTCCAGAGGTTGCAACAGATTTTTGATGCTAGGACCGTATCCGACCTCAAAATGAAGTTCTTCTCACGTACTCAAAAGTCTCAAGAGACCCTGAGAGAATTTGCATTAAGTCTACAAGAGCTGTTACGAGCAATTGAGAGAGTAGACGGGGCAGAGGTCCGGGATGCAGACAGAGTCCTAGTTGAGAAATTTGTGGAGGGAGTACAAAGTGAGGCCTTAAAAAGAGAACTACGGATGTTGCATTTGCAGAACCCTGAAGTGGACTTCCTGGATTTTAAAGAGAAAGCTATCCGTATATTTGGTTCAGGGCATCCTAGAGAGGAAGCTCCAGCATATCCCCAAATCTCTATGGGAACTCAATGGCCGACCTATACTGACAAGGGTTGGAAAGAGGATCAGTTCTGGCAACTAGGCCTCCAACCAGAAGTGTCCGTACGCAGGCGAGAGTCAGGAAGAGAAGCTGTTGCATACCCGAGCCGGCATTCCGAACACGATCGTATACATGGCCCAAGGTCACGGGCCCCAATATGCTCAGTACAGATGGGCGCTCAACACCATTCAGAGCTGACAGAACAGATTGCCATGTTGACCAACCAGATGGCAGAAATGCATAAGGAGATGCAAAGCTGGAAGGCTGGATGGAAGAACGAGAAAAGCTACGGTCCATCGGAGAAAGAGAGAAAGCCCGACCGAATGAACCACTCTAGGAGGAGCGAAGGAAGACGCTCCACAGATCGAGTTGATGGCCAAGGTAGGCCTATATGTCACCTGTGCGGTGTGAGTGGTCATGTCGAGCGGAGATGTGGTCAGCCAGTCCACAACACCTTAAGTTTAAACAAGAATTCTTCGGAGATGAGGACCGACCCCCGAAGAACAGACGAGCAGGTCCAACAGTCCCACTAGAACAGTCATGTTTTGTTGGCGGCAGCCCGATGATTCCAGTTAAGGTTGATGGCATCGAGGTAATGGCGTTATTGGACACTGGATCACAAGTTACAACCCTGCAAGGAAGAGAGTTTCGAAGGTACTGGACGCCCAATGATTTGAAGTCACCTCCTAAATCTTGGGTAAAGCTAATTGCAAGCAATGGGGATGAAGTCCCATACCTGGGTTACCTGGAAGCTGATGTACAACTCAGGGCTAACGTTCAACATAGCATGGGCATCATTGTGAGCGATATTGAGAGTGACCAGCTACCACCACTCATTCTCGGAATGAACGTTTTGCAGAATTGTTTCGGCGAACTAATTGGCATCCTTCAGCAGCAAGTCAACCATGTGCCACGAATGGAGAAGCATGCCCTTCAACAGACCATACACAATTTGCAATGTCACCAAAGATTTGCCAATGCCGAGGGTGAAATCGGTAAGGTACGGGTGACGGATCCTAGACCCGTAACCTTAAAGCCGGGCACCGAAACAACTTTGTGGTGCAAAGCAAAGGTGGGCCCAAGGGGTCAAGACTATGACGCCCTAGTAGAACCCTACCCTATGAATAAGGAAGAGCCCATAATAGTGGCTAGAAGCGTAGCCACGGTGAGCCAAGGGAGAATACCAGTCCGGGTGCTCAATTACGGGACTCACGACATACAGCTGTACCGGAACCAGCCGCTTGCGCAGATCCACACAGTATGTTTGCAGGATATAGTTGAAGCTGGGGAAGGAACGAAGAAGGTGCTGGAATATGGGATGGAAGAAGACCAAAGACCAGAGTGGACCAAGGAGATCAAAGTTGGCAATGCAACGACCAGCATGAAGCAAAATGCCGATGTTTTGGAGGTGGTTTTGCACCGGAAAGAAGCGTTTAGCCAACACCCCTTGGATTTTGGGTCAGCTCGTGGGGTACAACATAACATCAGTACCCATGGACATCCCCCTATCCGAGAGAGATTTAGGCCAATTCCACCAGCTATGTACCAGCAGGTCAAAGAGATGATCAAGGAGATGAAAGAGGCAAAGGTGATAAGAGAAAGTCACAGCCCTTGGGCAGCGCCAATTGTTCTGGTCAAAAAGAAGGATGGCAAGATCCGGTTCTGTGTGGACTACCGCAAGTTGAATGCCATCACTCATAAAGACGCATACCCTCTGCCTAGGATCGAGGATTCCCTCACGGCTCTTCAGTCAGCAGCCGTATTCTCCACGCTTGATCTGACCAGCGGATACTGGCAGGTTCCTATGGCACCTCAGGATCAAGAGAAAACAGCTTTCATTACTCCCATGGGATTATTTGAGTTCACTAGGATGCCATTTGGTTTATGTAATGCACCTGGAACTTTCCAAAGGCTAGTGGAACATTGTCTTGGGAGCCGGAATTTCGACACCCTGCTGTTGTATTTGGACGATATTATCGTATATTCCAAAACGCATGAAGATCATCTGCGCCACCTGGACGAAGTATTCCAAAAGCTGATCCAGTATGGGTTGAAAGTTAAACCATCCAAATGTCACCTGCTACAGACCAAAGTAAGTTACCTGGAACATATCGTCTCCGCAGATGGAGTGATGCCAGACCCAGAGAAGATCGAAGCTGTTAAGAAATGGCCTGTTCCCACCACCATCAGAGAGGTCTGGAAATTTTTGGGATTTGTTGGGTACTACCGAAGGTTTATTAAGAATTTCACAAAGATTGCGGTACCTTTGCACGAACTCCTGAGAGGATCAGCAGAAGGTAGGGTCCCTAAGAATCGCCTGGTTACATGGGGTACCAAGCAACAAGAGGCCTTCGATCAACTAAAGACCATACGTACTGAAGCTCCCATCTTAGCATATCCAGACTATGCAAAACCATTTCTATTGTATACAGATGCTAGCAACAGAGGATTGGGTGCAGTACTTGCGTAAGAGCAAAATGGTGTAGAAAGGGTGATCGCATACGCCAGCAGAGGATTAAGGGGCTCTGAGCGGAACGACGCCCGCTATAGCTCTTTTAAATTGGAATTCTTGGTGCTAGTCTGGGCCATCACTGAAAAATTTAGACAATATTTGACCGCCACCCCTTTCACAGTCTTCACAGACAATAACCCGTTAGCACACCTAAATACTGCAAAGCTAGGAGCCCTTGAGCAAAGGTGGGCTTCTCAACTCGCGAATTACAGATTCTCCATCAAGTATCGCTCAGGTAAATTGAATGTGAATGCCGATGTCTTGTCCCGGATGCCTAACCACGTAGAAGCTGAAATAGACGACAGCCAGCTGGAAAATATTGAAATGCCACCTTTCTTACAAGTACCAGAGAGATTGTGCAGGCATGCTGTCTACTTGCTCCGAGGTTGGAGAGAAGACCAACCAGAAGTAAATGATGTGATTGCTAATCAAAAGAACCTATGGACGAAACTACAAAGCCAAGACCCCATAGTGCGTCGAGTAAAGGATCTAGTTGCGCAACAGAAGTGCATGAGCAGAAATGAAAGAAGGAAATTGACCCCAGAGATGACGAAACTGTGGAGGCACAGGACCCGCTTGACAATAGAGGATGATCGTCTGGTGAAAAAGAGTAGAGATCCCACCACCCACACTGGGATAACTCAAATAGTCGTTCCAAAGACCAGTGCTTCAGTAGTGTTGGAAGCATACCATGACAACTCAGGGCATTTTGGTCACAAGAAAATGGAAGCTATCATCAGAAGGCGATTCTATTCGGTAGGAATGCGCAGTGATATAGCAAAATGGTGTGAGGAATGTCCAACATGCAACTTAAAGCGCAAGGAAAAGGGGAATCAGAGAGCTCCTCTCCATCCGATAGTCAGTAGTGCACCATTGGAACTAGTTGCTCTTGATCACTTGAAACTGGATCCTAGTTCAAATGGACACGTTTACATCCTCACTATGGTAGATCACTTTTCCAAGTTCATAGTTGCAAGTGCAGTGAAGGATCTATCTGCACGAACCACCACTGAAACCTTTATGAGATGCTTTGTACAACCTTATGGATACCCCACTAAAATCCTAACAGATCAAGGAACATCGTTTGAATCTCAGCTCTTTCACAAACTATGTGCTCTATATGGGACTCGTAAGTTAAAGACTACTGCGTACCATCCACAAGGAAACTGACTTTGTGAAAGAACAAACCAAATTCTCTTAGAAATGTTGCGAGCTCTACCAGAATATAAACGTCCTTTCTGGCCTGCTCTACTCCCGGAACTCACGTATCTGTACAACAATACGATTCATTGCTCCACAGGCTATACCCCACACTACTTGATGTTTGGAAGACACAGAAGACTTCCAATGGATTTGGTATTGGAAGTGCCACCAGAAGAAGTTAAAGGAAGGAAGCCAGTGACAAATTGGGTCCAAGAGCTTAATGAACGATTACAAGAAGCCCGGAAGAATAGTTTGAAAACACATGGAACAAGCACGGCAGAAGCAGAAAACCAACTACGATACCAAGGCCAAAGCTGCACCTTTACTTATTGGAGAGGGGTAATGTTGAAGAAGACCCAGAAATGTAGTAAACTTTCTTCAAAATGGGAATCCGAACCTTATTACATCATCGAGATACCTTACCCTGAACTGCCGGTCTACAAGATCAAACAAGAATTTGGACATGGCACCAAAATTGTCCATCGCAACCTACTAAAAGCGTGCACTTTCAGAGACACTGTGATCATTAAAGAACAGGACAGTCCTAAGCCGAAAGAGAGGCAGGAGTCCACCAAAGACAAAATATGGAAACCAGAATCACCAACAAATTGGTGTACAGAACCCTGGATTCGTACTTCGCCATATGCCTTCCCTTGACTGTTCGAACTATGTACCAGTATTAGCTCCAGAAATACCGGATTTCCTGGAAGGAGAATGTCCTGCTCCAGAACCTATTGATTTCCAACCCCGCAGATCTGAAAGATCGAACGCAGGTATCCCTCCTAGAAGGTCTATCACAGAAGTTTCTCAACTTGTACCTTGGTACAACGGGTAGATCTAATTCAAGTAATTTCCCAGACACAGTCACTTTAGGGTAAATCTTTAAAACAAAAATTTATAGTACAGTAAATGTTTTAAGAATATTTTAGAGATTTTAAGAATGTTTTATTAAGTAAGATCTTTATAGAGTATTAAGTAAGATCTTTATAGAGTATTAAGATCTTCATAGAGTATTAAGTAAGATTTTAGAGGTTGATAAGATGATAGATTTTATAGAATGTTAAGGGAATACATGGGGACATGTATTGTTAGGCAGGCCAGAATCTGTAATGCCCCAAAGTTGGTCATTCCATAAATAAATAAAAATAATTAAATGAACGCAGGACACACAGGTGCTCAGAGTACCTGCTGCAGGTGTAGGTGGCAGGGTACAATGCTAAAGGGCCCCTAGGCATAAAAGTCAACCTCTCTACACACACAAAACACTGTAAATAATGGAAAAAGTGCCTTATGCACTTACACCTGGTCAAAAGACAGAAAAAAAAGCATCCCATGTCATAATGGCCTGGATGGAATGCTGTGCTAAGTGGCTCATGCACAGCATTCCAATCCAGCCATTCTGGAACCCAGTCAGTTTTATGTTTTAAAAATAGTTCTATAACTGGTCAGTTGGTCAGTTCCTGGGCAGCTGTTGAGGAGAGAGAGGACACAGTAAGTCAGAGGGACAAGGAAAGGGCTTACCTGGAGGGTTGAAGCCGTCCCTGAGGGCTTACCTGTGTGCCTGCTCTGCCTCCACTGCCTGAAGAAGCCTGCGGTGGTGTGAAGTTGTCGGTGGTGCCATCGGGGCACCACGAAGAAAAACGCCGCTCCCGACGCGCTGTATGGGCTTAAAAGCCCCTCCGTTTATTTGTTTTGCCCCCCGTTTATTATTTTTAGCCCCCCGAGTGAGTTTTAAAAGTTTATTCTCGGTCCCACGTTGGCAGCAAGCAAGCTGCATCTTCCTCGACCGTCGGAGGCCCCCGAGTCGTCCCCCCAGCCGCCTGCTCATTTTTGTTTCTCTCCCTCCCTCTGCCAGCGTCCCTCCCTCCTCCCTTCAGCCCGACCAGACCGCAGAGCGGTAAGTCGGCAGCAGCACACGTCGTGCTGACCACCCGTTTATCCTTTAGGGGAGTGTATTTGTTGTAATTAGTGCATTAGGCGCTTGAAAAGGGCGGCCGAGCGCCGCGGGGACCATCGGGTCGTTAGGACCCACGAATATTAATATTCATTAGGGGGCGGGATTAGCGACGCCCCAAAGGAGGGTCCAGGAAGCAAGGCCTTATAGCGGCCTATGAATATTAATGAAGGGGGCGGAGCGGAGGTGGGATTTGCTGCACTGAATGACAGCAGGCACTGGGAGCCTGCAGATTTAAAGGGGGCAACGTGATTTAAAAGGGCGATTCCTGCCCAGATATAAAGGAGGGCATTTGGCCCAAAGTGTTGAGGGGCATCAGGCCCATTGTAAATTGGGGCACCAGGCCCAGTACAAAGTGGGGCATTAGGCCCAATGCAACAAGGGGCTCCAGGCCCAATCTAAGGTGGGGCATTAGGCCAAAGCTAATGTAGGACTTCAGGCCTGAGGTAATGGTAGGGCATTAGGCCCGAGGTAAAGCCTGGTTGGAAGGGAGGCCCGGCCTAGCGTAAAAGGGAAAGCCAGCCTAGTGGTACCAAAGGGAGGCCCCGGCCTAGCGGAATAGGGCAAGCCAGCCTAGTGGTACTAAAGGGAGGCCCGGCCTAGCGGAATAGGGCAAGCCAGCCTAGTGGTACTAAAGGGAGGCCCCGGCCTAGCGAATAGGGCAAGCCAGCCTAGTGGTACTAAAGGGAGGCCCGGCCTAGCGGAATAGGGCAAGCCAGCCTAGTGGTACTAAAGGGAGGCCCCGGCCTAGCGGAATAGGGCAAGCCAGCCTAGTGGTACTAAAGGGAGGCCCCGGCCTAGCGGAATAGGGCAAGCCAGCCTAGTAGTACTAAAGGGAGGCCCTGGCCTAGTGGAATAGGGCAAGCCATTCCTAGTGGTACTATAGGGAGGCCCCGGCCTAGCAGAATAGGGCAAGCCAGCCTAGTGGTACTAAAGGGAGGCCCCGGCCTAGCGGAATAGGGCAAGCCAGCCTAGTGGTACTAAAGGGAGACCCCAGCCTAGTGGAATCAGGCAGGCTCAAGCTAACGTAGGGCTTCATGCCCGAGGTAATGGTAGGGCACTAGGCCCGAGGTAAAGCCTGGTCTAAAGGGAGGCCCCAGCCACAGCGGACAGTAAGGGATCTTTTCCTAGAAGTACCCTACCTATAGAAACAGGGGTTCATTTGAGAGTGTTCTAATTGCCTAAACTGTGAATTTACTGTGATTACTGTACTGCTTATGCTGAACTATTGCCCTAAGTACCTGAACTATTGCCCTAAGTACCTGAACTATTGGTCTAAGTACCTGAACTATTGTCCGAAGTACTTGAACTATTGCCCTAAGTACCTGAACTATTGTTCTAAGTACCTGAACTATTGCTCTAAGTACCTGAACTATTGTCCTAAGTACCTGAACTATTGGTCCAAGTACCTGAACTATTGCTCTAAGCACCTGGACATTGGCCCTTATCAGCAACGATTACCCCTGAAGTTATAATTTGCCCTCCCAGGCAAATTATTGTACTATTCCACAGTTCTTTGGGCATTCTTCAGTTATATGTTTGCTACTGTACAAAGACAGTCTCAGTCTTCTACCACACTGCAGTCTCCTAGTGTGGTCTGTTACACCACGTGCTCAGAATCAGTCTCTACTCAGAAGAAGACATCCTTCCAGCATTCTTCACTTCAGGAAGATCATCTATCAACTCATCCCGTCCGTTCGTGTCGTCCGCCGAAGTCGAAGTCCGTCGTCAGTTGTACCAGTCATACCCGCCGTTTTCTTGTTTTCATAGCTTGAAAGTACGTCCGCCGAAAGGCATCACGACAGCCGTGACAGTGTCGTTCCGTGTGGTTCCTGTTCCAGATGTCCCAAAGTTGGACGCCCTCTACAGAAGAGAGAGATCTCATCTTGAGAACCTGTTCTGCGCCCCCACCTGGTCGTCACGGGTGCGCCAGAGTCCGTCGAAGCCCAGTCCGGGACGCGTCCGCCGTTTCTTTGTTTTGTGTTAGTTCCTGACCTGAGGATTGCAGATTCAACCATCATCTCTTCAGATTCCTATGGTTCCTGGTCCTGTCAGAGTTCCTTCTGATTCCAGCTGGCCCTTGGAGTGCTGCAGCATCAGTCGGATCGTGGTAGTCCTCCACTGGATTCATCGCCATGAAGATCTTGGTCTTTCTTCATCCTTGGCAACCCTAGAAGCGGGTTTTGGCCGAGGAACCTCTTACTTCAGTGTGTGTTATTTCAGGAACCAGTTGCTTTGGTTCTACATTCTGGCAGCCTCGGAGAGAGTGGGCTTTTGCCGAAGATATATGGTCTGTTTACCAAACCTCTCACCACCCCAGTGGCCTTACCTAGGTCCTTGCTGGGAATTGAAATTAGGGTTTCACAGTTTGGTTTTATTTCCCTTGTAGCTACCAACGAAGAACACGGTGCGCATGAAGACGACAGACATTTGGACTTTGTGAGAACTGGATGGTCATTGTAAAACCAAATACTGTATTGTGGGTAGTGAAGCACATCTGATTTCCGTCTATGTACTAGTTGCTCTTACAGGATACTGCTAAGGAATTTTAGGAGTATAGTGGCAATAGGCCGTGGTGCACCAATAGAGAATAATAGTCTCGAGTTTATACATTTTAGAGTTTAGTTGTTACTGTTTAGATATCCATAATGCTGTCCATACTCCTAATTGTTTTTGTGGTTGGTTATAATCTGCCCTATTGTTAACCGGGCATTTCCCTACTCTTCTTGTGACTGTGTCTGTCTACCCCCTCTTTTGGTTGCAAATAAAACATCTGCCCTTTGGGCATTTTAAAAACTACTAAGTCGACTCCTGCCTCTCCTTGTCCGGATAGCAGTTATCCTATCCGAAATATAATTCGGACCTCTGGTGCCCCGCTCATCTCTTTTCACCACCTTAGAGTAGAGTGCACTCATCTTCACATAATTAACATCACCTTCATGAGAGCACCACACAGAGAAGTTGTTTTGCCTCACTTGGCCACTGGTGGTGGCTGCCAGTATAGCTACTTTTGGCTTCCATGAGAAACTATTTAGTACCCCTTTGGTTACCATAGCACATTGTGTACCTGCAATATAGGAGAATTAAAAATAAAAGAAAAAAGAACCAAAAAGGAATTTATAATGATACATTAGTACTGCTGGCCATCCTGTGGTGTGTGCCTGTGAACTGGTGTAGGAACAGCCGTTGTCAATGGTGAAACCTGCAGGAAGACAAACAGACACAAGGAAAAACATTTTAATGTTGGGAAATTACTAATTTACGATTATGAAGGCCTTTCAGCCTTTGCGAGGCCGAGTACTACTTCGCCACCTGTCACCTGTGGAAAAAAAAAGAGAAATTATGATGCCTCACTCAACCACTCTGGTGGGCACCCAGTATAGCCATTGCAGTACTTCCCATACTACTATACCACCTGACGCCTGTGAAGAAAAACTGAGGAATTATTTTGCCCCACTTGTCAACTGTGGCACTGGTGGCTGCCCCGTATAGCCATTATTTGTTGACTCCCCATCCTACTATACCACCTGTCACCTGTAAAGAAAAAAAATTATTTATTTTGCCTCACTTGCCCACTGTGGTGGCCGCCCCATATAGCCATTGTTGACTCCCCTCGAGAAACTAATTTGAGTTCCTTTGGCCACTGTAACACAGCAGTGTGATTCTGTGAAAAAATAGAAGAAAAAAAGAAGAAAAGAAAAGAATAATGATATTTACTGTTACAAAAGAGATGCCAGCCATATTGTGGTGTGTGCCAGTGAGCTGGTGTAGGAACATGGTGAAACCTGCAGGGAGACAAAACGAGAGAAGGAAAAAAAATGCAATATCTTACTGAGTAATGTGCAAGGCCTTTTGGCCTCTGCGAGGCTGAGAGGACTGCAGTCACCCCACCAGCAGTGAGGATAAGGACTGTAAACAACAGTAACAGTGTCATACCATCACAGCAGACATAGATAGGCCTTGCTGGGGCTGAGGTCTTGCTGCTTTAATTAGTTGACTGGCTGAAGGATAGGCTTGAGTATCCTCCTGTCATCTTTTTCAAGATTAGACACTGCTGCAGTCGACCTGTGATGGTGCCATCCCCAGTATCAATACTGATTGTCTGCAAAGTGTTTTAAGCTGCTCCACATGATGGGGGATGTTCAGTTCCAAATCCAGTAGATATTATCTCAGGGCGAGCATTGCATTCAGTTAACTGAGACAGTAACTGTAACTCCTACCATAGGATCAAGCCAAACAGTTTTCCCTAGAATCAGGACCATTATTTCATCAGTGCGGAGGCAGTGGACTATCCTGTTTGTGAGAGAACCCAAGCTGGCCAGAGGAAGGGAGGAGGAGGCAGTGCTGTGTTTTGCTGGCTGGAGCAGGCATGCTTTGCCTAGCTGGTAAAATGGCATTTTTATGTTGAATTACTGTGGAGGTGGTGGCCCATGCTCTTTGTGGCTATGTGGGACCCAAGCAGACCAGAGGAGGAGAAGGAGGAGGAGGTGGAGGCAGTGCAGTGTCTTGCTGGCTGGAGCAGGCATTTTGTCTCCATACATCACATGATTCAAGTGGTTGAGGAAGATACTCAATTGTGTATAAATAAACAGCAGCACAACAGCTGGGAATGGGAACAATAAAATGAATGAAAATAACAGAGTAAGTTTTGTGAATCATACTCTAAAGGATTAAACTGAGGGGCAAGGAGAAAAACAACACATCTGTTTTTAGTCTTTATTCTCATAAAGGAAGCAGCCCACATAGTCATTCAGACAAGTTGTCACCAAATGGGAATTCCCTCTCCATTAATGCTTCATTCACCTTGATGGTACAAGACAATTTGCTGGTGCCAAGTTAGCCTACACCTTCCTCTTCATCTTCACTGAATATTGTGATAGGAAAATGGACAAGATTATCTTGTGTGGAATGTAAACCTCATTCATTTTAATAAATGTTATCATGCCAACATTTTTGGGTGACAAATTGGTGTGCATGTCCCGCACAGTGGTACCAACTGAACTGAATACATGTTCCACACTGACACTTGAGGGTGGGCAGCTGAGACATTGAATGGGAACCAAGGTCAGTGCTGGCCACTCAGTGACCTTGCTGCTCTGGTACAGCAAGGGCTCATTGGCAATACTAATGTGCCTTGTGTCTGCCAAATACGCATCTACCATGTGTTGTGCTGCTCGCAGACCTGCTGCCTCATCAGCTTCCTCCTCCTCCTCACTTTCCTCCACATATACAACTCTTATCTGACGTAAAACATCCAAAATGAGATTTGTCATTTTTTCTTATAAGTTGCATATTTTTTCAGCCCCTTTCCTATGTGAGGAAGTAGTAGCAATGCCCAGTCTCTTTGCAGTTCCATGTTGTGCATTGGTTCCATGTGTCCATAGCATCTGTGCCCCGCTTACCCCTCTTATCAGAAGTTTGGTTAACTTTTGGACCTGCTGATGCCCACCTTCAATTATTGATGCAAGAACACATTTATAATGTGGGTCAAGCATGCTGGCAATCCCAAACTCCCCACACTGCAGAATGCTGGAAATGTGTGTACTGGAGTCTAAAACGTGGAGCATGTGTTCCATTAAGGCACAGGTACCAGTATCACCACCTGCCTCCATCTATTGCTGCATATTCACCAGTGTGTGCCTCAGCACACATTGAAGTGGACTGGCTTGACTGATACAGGCAGTGTCCCCACTCACTGCCTGTGCTGCACAGCCAAATGGCCTGAGAATCATAATCAAGCCATCCATTTGGCACCACTGCTCTGTTGTGAGAGCTCTGTTACGGCTTGCACATAGCAGCAGACAGTCAGAAATTGCTTTATACTACTCATATAAATGCTCAATCATGTAGAGTGTGGGGTTCCATCTGGTGACAACATCCAGCTTCATACAGTGCTGAGGTAGTTTGTTCTGTATCTGCAGCTGACGGAGCTGGTCACAGACCTTTCTGGAATGGGCAAAGCAGATTCAGATGCGACAGGCCACAGTCAAAATGTCCTTTATATCTAGGTGGGTGGGAAACTGCTGCACAACAAGATTAAGGCAGTGTGCCAGGCATGGCACCCTGACACCTCCCCCAACCATTACTGATGCATTTCGTGACATTGGAGCCATTATCACTCACAATGAAACCTGCGTTTAGAGAATGGGGGCAAAGCCACTCATCAGTCTTGGTCAGGAGCACTTCCAGCATTTTCTCACCCTTGTGTGATCCAGATATACTCTTCATTATCAGTGTGGCATGCTGGTGAAGACCCTGAATGTTGCTACCACCACAGTTGTACTTAGAGCAATTTTTCCCACATCCAGAGTCAGACAGTACCTCAGGTACCTGTACCCAGTGTGCTGTAATGCACACGTAAGAACTACAAGTTGTTTGGCCAACGGGACACATATCCATGCTGTGATGCATGTATGGTGATGCTGAATGCTTCAGGGCATGGTTTACCATCTGTGACTCTGTCCCATACAGTTCAGGAATGGCACATTTTGAAAAGTACATTCCGGATTGAATCTGGCATTTGGGCAGGCACAGGCCATGAACCTCTGAAATGCAACATTCTCTACAAAAGTGAATGGCATCAGAGCAATAGTCAGCATTTCCACTGCTGCTGCATTTAGTTCAAATGCAGCAGCATGACTGGGAGGGAATTGGGAGTGCTGCTTAAACATGCCGTGCAGCATTGGCTGGAACATTCATAGGGTTGGTGTGCCTGGACTCATTGTGGCAGCATTGGTGTGGTGCTCTTTGTCTCCTGGGGATTCATAATTGCATATACTGCTGCTCAAGTGACACCAGTGCCTTTGTGGGATTCCTGAGCTGGTGTAACTGTGCTTTTTGGATGTGGGGTGGTACTGCTGCTTTGTTCACTACTTGGCAGATCCACAGAATCCTCCTCCTCTTTTCTACAAAGCTCCTCACTCATCCCTTTATCTGCCTGGTCTATTGCCCTGTCACTTCTATTTGCTTTGCCTGATGATGATGAGGGACAGGAACCCCGTGCACTGGCTTCCTTATGGTATTGACACCAGCATAATGGGTGCCTGTTCTTCAGGTGTGAGTGCTGCACACCAGTGCCTATGTGGCTAACCTTTTTACCTCTACTGACTTGTGCTTAGCACAGCTGAAAGAGAGCAACTGTCTCATCAGATGGATCAAGTATATATAAATCCCAAACTAGGGATTGTGTTACCATTGTTTTAACATGGTGCTGCCAGGACTGTGACAGCTGAGGGAAAGGGGTGGAAATTGGTGTTTTTTGGGATGATTGGAGAACCTCAAGAATAGTGGTGGGGAGGGCACTTTAGTAGTTGGATCACTAGTGCACACAATATCCCCTGCACCATCCACATCACCACCCTTATGTTTTTTTAAACCAGGTTCCCAAAGGGGATCCAACACATCATCATCATCACAGGTCTGTCCTCCTCAGCCTCACCATCTGTAGGCTTTCTGACCTTCTCATCATAATGAGTCTAATCTGCATTTTCTAGATCTCCCACTTCAACCACTGGCTTCACACTATCAGGCACAGCACCACCAACAGAACCCACAAGGACACCAACAACCTCCTCCTCGACCACTGTTTGTTGTTTGCTGGTGCTGCTGCTTCTCTTGTCACCTGACACTTCCCCCACCATCATGGCTGACACAGATGTGGTAGAGAAAAATTTGGTTACACTAAAGTCACCACTGCAAACTACTCATTCGCTATTACCAGCACCTGGATCCCATGGAACACATTCCCACCATTTCTGCAGATATTGTTTTTTTAACGTCACCACTATTTGACCCCACAGATTTGGAATTCTTCTTTGCTGCCTCCCTGGCACCTCTCCCTTTACTTGACCTTCTCTTCCCAGTCATTCTTCTCTGCTATGTCACTTGATTTTTTTTTAAAACAGCACAGGGATTGCAATGACAGGGGTACCATACCAACAGTGACAGAACCCTTTTGTTTTTTTATGCAGCATAGTAATTACGATGATGGGGTCCCAACAGTGACAGAACCCTTTTTTTCTTTTTTTTTGAACTCCAACTTTATTGTAACTTTTCCATATAACAAACAAGAATAAATAAAACATTCCAACAAGTCAAGAAAAAAGGTAACAAATTCAGACAAAGTTAGTCATAAATATAAATATGTGGCACATATATAAAGATATAAACATAAAGATAAAGATATGGCACAGTGGGAGATACATAACATGACTACAAACAAACTAAGGAAAGGGATCGACATGTAGAGGGGGCCATGGAGAGGCAGAGGGATATTAAAAGGACCTTTGCTCCAAGAATGTATCCCATCTCCTCCAACAATTAAAAAGGGATACATTAGTACCATCATATCAAAAATGCAAATTCAAAAACATATCTTCCATCAAACAAATCTCCTTTACCAAAGCTAGCCGTCACTTAACACAGGCAATGTTGGTGATAACCACTTTCTAGTAATAGCCTTAAAGGAAGCAATCAAAAAAATACTATGCAAATAATTATGGCGGCATGTTGAAAGTTCAGGAGAAAGAAATTCAAGAATAAAGCATTCAAAAGTACGAGGAACAAAATACTCAAAAATATTAGAAATGGCTGCAGCTATAGATTCCCAGAATAAAGCAAGTTTAGAGCATGACCCAAAAATATGAAAACGATCACCTTTAGCCCCACAACACCTCCAACACACATCTGACCCACCCTTAACATAGTGAGATGTTATTGAGGGAGTTTTGAAAAAGTTTACTAACATTTTCCAACAGAAATCCTGCCAATAAAAAGAGGCGGTTGTCTTATGAATTAACCTCCACACTTTAACCTTATAATTAGAAGCCAATGGGTGGGATAAAGCCTGTTCCCATTTATCCCAAATGGGGTGAGGGGAGACATGTAAATGCTGCTGTAAAATTTTATAAAGAGAAGCAACTGAATTAGGTTCCATCACTGTCTTCCTTTCCTGACAGAGATATTTTACCAAATTTGGGGAATCTGAGATAGAGGAAGACATGCCAATAAGGATGTAGTGAAGTGTCAAATCTGAAAATATTGAAATAGTTCTGAATGAGGCAAACCACATTTCAACTGCATGTGGTTAAAACTCATTAAGACAGTATCCTGCAACAAGTGTTGAACTAACTCTACCCCAGCCTTGGTCCAATGATGAAAACCCATATCTCTCAATCCAGGTGAAAAATCATTATTACCTACCAAAGGGGACAAGCATCCCAAAGAGTCAACATCTGGTAAAAGGGACCAAGCATGAATCCATTCAGAAATAGTATGTTTCACCCAGGGATTCAACAGTTTCAAATGTTGTAGGTGAGAAAGCAGTAAAAATGGGACTAATTTAAGTGGTAACTGGACAAATTCTTCTACCTCAGCCTCCAGCCAGCCTGAGTCAGAAGGGAATTGTAAAAAAGATAAAATAGGAGCAACTTGGGCAGCCAAGTAACAAAGTTTGAGAACGGGAAGTGCTAGTCCACCTTCCAGTTTACTCATGCATAAAACAGACCTCCAAATATGAGGATGCTTGCGATTCCAAATAAAACTCAAAATGAGCTTTTCTAACTGAGCCCAAAAAATCTGGAAGCTTAATGGGCAACATCCTGAAGACATAAAAAAATTGGGGAGAACATTCATCCGAATAGCTTCTATTCTTTCCCCCAGAGACAACAGGGTGTACCGCCCATCTCTCCAAGTCCGTTTTGACCTCAGATAAAATATGGTTCAGGTCATATAAACATCCCAGTTCAGTAGTAATCACCAAGCCCAAATACCAAAATCACAAATGGGCCCAGTGAAATGGAAACATGGACTTCTGTTGATGTGAGAGGGTACCAATTAGCAATATTGCCTCTGTTTTATCTAAATTAACCTTAAAATCAGAAATATAACCTAAATCTGTGAAGACTTGTAGAAGTGTCAGGATAGATTTGAGCAGATCCCTTTAAAAAAAACAGAGAATCAGTAGCACAAAGTGCAACCTTATGAATTATAGACCCAACTTGAATCCCAGCTAACCTGGGATGCTGCCTAATGCAAGCTGCCAGAGGTTCCATTGCCAAAGCAAACAATAACATAGAGAGCGGACACCCCTAATGGGTTCCACAATTCAAAGAAAATGAAGATGAGAAAGCGCCACTAACAGCAACCTTAGCCATAGAGCCAGCGTACAAAGCTAAAAGATTAACAAAGCTGTTGCTGAAACCAAAAACAGTTAAGACTCTCAAAAGGTAATGCCAATTAAGCCTGTCAAAGGCATTCTCAGCATCTACCTAGAGGGCCATTGAGGTAACTTTAGAATATTTCATATAGGAAATAATATTTAAAACCTGACAAACATTATTAAAAGAATACCTAGAGGGAATAAACCCTGTCTGATTAGGATGAATGAATCTAGAGATGAATGTTTGTAGCTGAAGGGCAAGAATCTTCATGTAAATTTTAACATCAATATTCATAAGCAAAACTGGATGGTAGGAAGAACATAATTCTGGGTTTTTCCCTGGTTTAGGGAGAACTGAAATAATAGCTGTCTTTCATTCTGGGTGAAAAAGAACATTCTTGTACACAATAGAAAACAAAAGAGTGAAGACGGTCCACCAGGGACTCAGCAAAGTATTTGTAAAACTCTGCAGGAAAACCATGAAATCTTTTTTCTGGAAATTGGCAAATCTAACACATCTTATTCTTCTGGGGTCAAAGATGATAAATGCAAACCCTGAAAGAAAGCATCCATTTTAGCAACATCAGGGGTCAAATGATCCTGGGTATATAGCTGAGAATAAACAAAAACAAATTTGTCAGCAATATCCTTAGGCAAAATCAACACCTGATGTGAAGCACCAGAATGGAGCCGGTGCACAATCCAAGAAGCCTGATCCTTTCGGAATTGTAATGCCAGCAACCATCTGGCATTATGTCCCTGTGAATAATAAATAAATTTAATCCAATGCAGAGAGTTCTACATCTGTTCCAAAGATAAATGAGAAAGTTCAGAATGTACTCGCTGAACCAGCTGGAGAAGATCTTTACCTCCTTCTTTTTCGTGTTGAGCTTCCAAGACTACTAATTAAACCTCAAGATCAAGCTGTTTCCGAACTTTCTCTTTTTTCACGTGAGTTAAATAAGAAATAATTTTACCATGGAGAACAGATTCCATGGCATTTCAAATAACAGGTGGAGAATTCTCAGAGACAGAATTCAAAGCAAAGCATTGATCTAAGGCTTGTTGGATCATGTCCCTAAATTGCTGAGATCTTAAGGCCCCTACATTCAATCTCCATAAACCCTTCCAGTGTTGATGAGCCACATCTATATGAGGGGTAATGAGAGCATGACCTGAGAGTTCGACAGAGGTAATTTTAGATGCAGAAACCTGATGCCAGTAAATGGTTGTCAAATACCAGCAGTCAATATGAGAGTATGTATTTATGAATATTAGAAAAAAAAGTGAATTCATGATCACCAGAATGCATCCAATGCCACGCATCCTGAAAACCAGCTTCATCCAGCAGAGATTCCAGGTCTCTAGCAGCATGCGATTTTTGAGGAGAAGTATTAGTAGGAGACTTAGAGGAGTATAATGTTGTATCTAAAACACAATTAAAGTCCCCCCCACAAAAAAAAAAATACAAAACCTGTGTGCGTTATCTACCAAGACCTGAAATATTTCCTGGAAAAAGATATGTGAAGCGAAATTAGGAGCATAAATGCTAAATATAGATAATGGGTTCTAAAAGTTAATACAGCTGCACCCACACTTCAACAGAGGGTTAGCTGATTTGAATATGCCAGTCGGAGTCTGTAAATAAATGTTTTCTGTTCTCTCCACAGGACTGTGATTTCCGGAACTATTGGACTATTAAGGAGTAAGCGTATTCAAACTATGACTCTGGCCATTAAAGAGTTAATGTTTTTTTGGGACACTGGTGATGATGTTATACTGGGTGTATGTGGTGACTTAGTCTAATTCATAATGATGTGGAGTAGTGCAAACATGTCATTGGTTAATAGGTGTTTAAATTAATTGCCTCTAACACCATGACTCATCCTCTGATGAAACCCCTGTGTGGGGGGGGGGGGTGAAACGTAAGGAGTGGTAGTGTTTCCACCACTTTGTTCCTCTTAACTTCTCACTATGGTGAATGTGTTTACTATGCTGCATTAAATAATTTGACTACAAGCAAGCACAGTCTCTGGTCTCTCTGTTGAAGTGTGGGTGCATCTGTATTAACATTTAGAATTTGCTAAGCGACCAAGCAGCACCACTTCTCCTGGTGCTCACTTTGCTTTGAATTGATAATAGATAATGGATTATCTAGATATGTTCCAGTCACAAGCACCCAATGCGCAGAGGGGTCTATCCAATGTTGAGATGTCAGAAATAGGGAGTTTTTCCTAATTAAAACAGCTACTCCATTTTTTTTGCATTAGGGTGTGAAGATGCAAATACCTAGCCTACCCACTGGCATTGTAATTTGGCATGTTCTGAGAGGGAGAGATGTGTCTCCTGGAGTAGGGCAATTTCAGGATAAAATTTTTTAAGATGAGAGCAGGTCTGAGCCTGCTTAATTGGGTTATTCAGCCTCTTAACATTCAAAGTAAGATGTTCAAAGGGTGCCATAATCCCAAAAGATCCTAACCACCACAAAACAAAAACAAGATGAAAAGGCACCCACAAAATCTCAGGCCAAAGATCTCCCCCTCCAGAAGGCAAACAAATCCACACCTAAGAGCATGCCTATAATAACAACCCCTAAAATAAAAAATGAAAAAGTCCAAAAGAACACATCTCTCAAGTACCAAACACCAAAGGCTATAATCCGGCCATGTGAAGAAACAGTAAACAACAGACTAAAAAAAAATAAAAATAAAACAATCAATGTATAATAATAAAAAAAAAACAAGAACAGAAACTCCAACTGTGCCTTACAAATCCAATATAAACTGAAGTACAGCTGCAGTTGTAAACCATTATCTAACCCAAGAAAAACCCTTCCTCCAACCCCCTCAACCCATGACCTCTTTGAGGTCGGTACCAGCCAGGTACAGAAATAGGTCCGGAAAAATAGACAAAGACCTACAGGAACCCCCATGGTTCCCTGCCGAGGTAAAACCCCCCAAATTGTAGGGAAAGTGCAGTGAGGGAAGGCAGCAAGCGAGTCAGCATGCCTGCCTTCCAGTGTGCTGTCCTCTGAGTACTAACATACTACTAACATACTAAAATGCCAGCAGAATAGGCCTAACGGTCTTTCGTGTCTGCTCGTTTGGTCAGTCCCCAACCTGGGTGCTGACCTTGCTGTCCCCCTCGCCTTCTCTGGCTTCTCCCTTCCCAGTTCCGGATATTCTTGCTGCATTGGATTTTGCTTCCAGAACCCTTCCCCTGTACCTGTCCCACCCCGTCTTGAACCCCTCCACTGTCTCTGCCTCCACCAGCCCCCTAGGCAGTGCATTCCATGGCTCCACCACCCTCTCAGTGAAGTAGCACCTCCTCCTTTCTCCCCTGAATCTTCCCCCCTCCAGCTTCCAGCCATGCCCTCTAGTGGCCCCTTCCTCCTTCCTTCGAAGCACCCCAACTGTTCCTCCCTATTTACCCTCTTCATGTACCTAAAGACCTCTATCATGTCCCCCGGTCCTTCTTTCTTCCAATGTGTACATATTTAGCTCTTGAGCCTCTCCTCATAGGTCCTGTCCCCAAGCCCCAAATCATTTTGGTTGCCTCCTCTGGACCTCTCCAGGAGGTTAATGTCCCGCTTTAAGTGTGGCCTCCAAAACTGCAGCAGTACTCAAGGTGCGCCTCACCAAGCAGTTATACAGAGGAGTATCACTTCCTCCTTCTGGAGGTGATCCCTCAGCGATGCATCCCAGCATCCTGTTGGCCTTGGCTGCTGCCCTCCCACAAGTCTCAGAGTTGTTCATCTTGACATCCACCACCACCCCAGGTCCCTCTCAGCCATCGAGACTTAGCATTCCCCCCAGGTGTACACTTGACCTGGGTTTCTGGCCCCCAGGTGGAGGCACTTGCATTTCCCTGCATTGAACCTCAGCTTCCACTTTCTAGACCATCTTTCCAGAGCCTCCAGGTCCCCCTGTAGGGCCACCCTCCCCTCCTTCCCATCCACCACCGCCCCCAGTTTCGAGTCATCTGCAAAGAGACTCATCTCACTCCTGATTCCTGTCCTTATGTCAGATCAGTGGCGTTGAACAGAAGGGGCCCAAGGACTGATCCCTGTGGGACCCCACTAATGACCCTCCTTGGGGATGAGACTATCCCACCAACTACGACCCTCTGGGTCCGGTCCTGGAGCCAATTGCCTATCCATCTGATCATCTGGTTCCCCACCCCCATTTCTCCCAGCTTATCCAACAGGCCCACGTGAGGAACAGAGTCAAATGCCTTGCTGAAGTCCAGAAAGAGGACATCTACTGGTCTACCCAGGTCCAAGGCACTTGTCACCCAGTCATAGAACTCCACCAGTTTTGTCTGACACAATTTCCCGGGATGAATCCATGCTGTCTATCATCCAGGCACCCTGACTTATCCAGGTCCCCCCCTAGCCTCTCCTTGACAATGCCCTCCATCACCTTGCCCACCACCGAGGTCAGGCTGACAGGCCTGTAGTTCCCTGCCACCTCCCTTGATCCCCCCTTGTGGATAGGCACTATATGCACCACCTTCCAGTCTTGGGGCACCCACCTGTCCTCAGAGAGATGGTGAAAAGCTCTGCCAAGGGTTTGTCAGGACATCTGCAAGTTCCTTCAGCACTCTGGGATGTAATTTATCCGGCCCCGGTGCTTTCTCCGTCTTAAGGGAGCTGAGGGCTTCCCTCACTCTCTCAGCTGTGATTTCCACTTCCGGTACCCCTTCTCCCTGCTTAGCCCTCCCACCTGCCAGTGATGCCTCCCCCTCTCCCCAGACCTGCCGATCGGTAAGGGTCCCCCCCTCCTCAGTATCTCTGTCTCCTCCCATGTATGATGCAGCACCCCCATTTTCCCTGGTGAAAACTGAGGTGAAGTACTCATTTAGTACCTCAGCCTGCTCCCCTGGGTCTTGTGCCCATCTCTCCCCTGATTTAATCCTGCTAATCTGCCCCTTCACCCTTCATTTTTCCCCAATGTATCTAAAGAACCCCTTGTTCTCTCTCCTAATTTCCCTGGCCAGGTTCTGCTCCTTCCTTGCCCTTAGCCGCCCTCACCACTCCTGAGTGGCCCTTCTATCCATCAGCTCAAGTACTCCCCTCGATCCCTTTCCTCATGAGCACTTGGTGCTTGCAGGCTGCTTTCTTTCCCGCACCACCTCCTGGACCTCCCTGGTCCACCAACAGGTTTTGGGCCCTACCGCATTTGTCTTACTTTTGCACAGGTGCTGGTGGCATCCTGCACCCTCTCCTGATGATTTCCCACCTACTATCAGTGTCCATGTCTGACCCAATCCCATCCAAATGCTCCTTAAGGATCCTTCCCATTTCTTAAAATCCGCCCCCTGAAGTCGGTTACTTCTGTCTTTGTGCAGCCTTCTACCCCTCCTAGGTCCAGGCAGAACCAGACCGTGGCATGGTCACTCCCCGCCAATGGGTCCCTTACCTCCAGGCCCCCAATCTGGTCACTGTCTGCCAGGACCACATCCAGTATCCGTGCCTCCCTGGTCGGTTCCCTCACCTGCTGAGTTAGGAACGCGTCTTGAAAGACATCCAACAACCTCTGTTCCCTGGTCACAGAGGATGTCATAGTCTCCCAGTCTGTTCCTGGCATGTTTAAGTCCCCATCACCACCGTTCCTCTGCCCAGTCTGCAGTGTCTCCTAACATCTGCCACCAGACTGTCCTCCAGCTCCTCCGCCAGGGCAGGGGGTCTATACACTACTCCTATTTTTACTCTCTTGCCCCCCCTTGTTATCAAGGTGACCCAAATCGCCTCCACGGTTCCCTCAGCCTCCTCTACTCCCCCTATGCCAATGCAGTTTTTGACTATCATTGCTACCCCTCCTCCCCTTCCCTCCCCCCTGTCCTTCCTGAACATAGTGTATCCCTCCAGGTTCAGGTCCCAGTCATGTCTTGCAGTGGCCCAAGTCTCAGTGACCGCTGCCACATCCACTGCTCCCTCAGTTAGCATCGCCTGGAGCTCAGGCATTTTATTGCCCAAGCTCCTGGCATTTAGCAGGACTACCAGGAGTACATGACTTCCAGTAGAGTCAGCAATCCAAAAAGCCCCAAACCCACAACCCCCCCCAAAAAAACTAGATATAATTAAAACAGCAAAGGGGAAATTGATCCACAGAGCCACAGAAAAGCAGAAAATTCCCAAAAAACAATCTAAAAAAAAACAACCCATGGTATGATTCCACATAATCAGAATCAACAAAATACAATAGTTAAACAACATCGCCCTCATGTGGACAAAGTAGTTTATACAAGGGCAACACTTTAAAAGAAAAAAATCTAGAAACTGTAGGTGTCACAGCAAATAACATTAATAGTTATAGTAACAGAGAAAAAATGGTGAACAATATTAAATAACTATAAAGTAAGGCTTCTAAGGAGCCAAACCAGAGTAAACCAAGCAAAGTGTATCTAGTACATCAGCAGGGTAGAGAGCTTTAATAATGTTACCCCCGCATCAAGTCTCAAAGAAAAGCAGACTGTATTCTCAGGCCAAAACCGAGCAACAGACAACAAAAGACTGGCACTCTCCAGCACGCTGGTTTTTCTCTCCGAAAGGCTTGCAAAAGGGCTTTTACATCTTGAAGTGCCTGTTCAGAAGTCACTTTTTATGTAAGAGAGACACCTTAGTCCAAGCATCTCTCTCTAGCTCCCTTTTCTCTCTCAGCTCAGCGACATCCATCCCTTCAACCGGATCCCACATATTGCGCTGCTTAAAATCTTGGATCGCCAGCTCTGGATCCTCATATTCCTTAGTACCCTCCGTATAATGAACCTTGAAATGGACAGAGTATGGAGTGGATAATTTGAGATGATGAGCCTTAAACACTTTAAAAATGGGAACAAAAGCCCTGGGTTTTGCACTTATTTCTGGTGAATAATCATTGTCAAACCGAATCTTGCTCCCTTTATAAATAATTTGGCCTTTCTTCCAGGCACTTAACATCACCTTTTGTTTAGTAGTAAAATTAGAAAACCGACAGATAACAGACTGGGGTTTCTGAGATGGACTAGAGAGCGGGGGAAGCAGAGATCTGTGCGCCCTTCCAATGGATAATGGGGCCAGACTGTCCAACTGTAGAATCTCTGTAATCCAATTCTGTATAAACACAGCAAAGTTCCCTTTCCCCTCCTCACCTTAAGGGAGCCCTTAAATTCTTAGCAAATCAGTCACGCAGAAATAACCTAGGTCCATGCATGTATCCACCAAATGATCCATCTCCTGGAACACTTTTAGCTGAACCCATTCTGCCCTGTCAACCCTGGAGTCAGTAGCAGCCTGGTGAGATTCCAACTCCTGTATTTTAATGTCTAAGCTCATCATTTTAGCATTCATACCTTTAGTTTCTCCCCAAAGAAGCTTGCAATTCCTCAAGGAGAATCGTGTTGGACGATGGATCCAAGGTGGGGGAAGAATCAGGCTCACACAAAGATGCCATCAGAAGATCCCAAGAGTTTGATGTTAGAGCTGAAAGGTTCTCTGGGTTTTTTTCACAGTCTTTTAATTTCTTTGATTTCCCAATAAGATGGGGGATCTCCCAACCACAAAAAAATCTACAAAAAAACCTCCACCAATACAGGACTTATTGGGAGAAAAATGTGGGTTTGGGTAGCAGAGCCGAGTAACTATGCTGCCATCTCGGGTGATGATGTCACAGGAAGTCAGAACCCTTATTTTCTAATACACAGCACAGGGGTTACAATGACAGAGGTACCGTTTCAACAGTGACAGAACCCTTTGTTGTTTTTACACAGCGTATGGATTACAATGACAGGCGTCACAGGGATTATTAGTACTTAGTAATTTGGTATGATACACAGAAAAGGAACACTGTTTCTATAAGGAAAATATGACTAGAAAAATCACTAAGACTACTCTGACAAAATGGCTTAAACCTAACAAACACAAATGAAAAAATAAAAATGAGAAATTACAGTACAGATAAAAAAATTGACAAGAAAAACTGAAGAAACAAAAATCTAACAGAGATCTACTGCTTAAGAAACCGAGCAAAGGGTACTTAAAGAACTGGAGAAATCAAGAGTGGACATGTCTATGGGACCTGATGAGGTACGCCCAAGGGTACTAAAAGAACTGAGGAAAGAACTGGCTGCGCCCCTGGCAGCCCTGTTCACTCTATCCTTGGATACAGGGATAGTACTGGGAGACTGGAGAAGGGCAGATGTGGTGCCAATCCACAAGAGTGGGAGCAGGGAGGAGGCAGGGAACTATAGGACAGTAAGCCTGATGTCGGTGGTAGGGAAGTTAATGGAGATATCAATAAAGGAAAGAATGGTGGAGTACCTGACCAGTAACAAATTGCAAGATCCAAGACAGCATGGGTTCACAGGGGGGAGATCATGCCAAACTACCTAACTGAGTTTTCCGACTGGGTGACGAGAGTCTCGGACCAGAGGGAGCAGTGGATGTGGCCTACTTGGATTTAGGAAGTCCTTTGATATGGTCCCTCACAGGAGATTAGTCAACAAGTTGAACAGTCTGGGGTGGGTGCAAAGGTGGCAATGTGGGTGTAGAACTGGATAAGCAACAGAAGCCAGAGAGTAGTAATGAATGGGGGTGAGATCAGAAGAGAGGGAGGTGACAAGTGGGGTACCGCAGGGGTCAGTCCTGAGGCCATTACTATTCAATGTATACATTGGAGACATTGCAGATGGACTGGAAGGAAAAGTATGCCTGTTTGCAGACACAAAGATCTGCAACAGGGTGGACACACAAGAGGGAGTGGCTAGGATGAGAAGCAATTTAAACAAAGTAGAAGAATGGTAAAAGATATGGCAGCTGGGGTTTAATGTTAACAAATGTAAGGTTATGCACATGAGGTACAACAACCCAGGGTCAACTTACCAACTAAGAGGGGAAGAAATGGCAACAACTAACAAGGAAAGCTACCTAGGAGTCATCATAACAGAGGACATCAAGGTGTCTAGTCAGTGTGGTAAAGCAGTGGGTAAGGCAAGCAGGATGTTGGGATGTACAGTGAGAGGAATAACAAGTAGAAAGAGGGAAGTAATTTTGTCCCTATATAAGTCACTGGTGAGGCCACACCTCAAGTACTGTGTCCAGTTCTGGAGGCCCCGTCTCAGAAAAGATATCAACCAGGTGGAGGCAGTACAGAGAAGAGCTACCACAATAGTCCAGGGCATGCATCAAGAAAATTATGAGGAAAGGCTCAGGGAATTAAATATGTACTCACTGGAGTTAAGAAGGGATGGAGGGGCATGATAGAAATATTCAAGTATGCCAGAGGAATAAATAAGGTAAGGAAGACCAGCTATCTGCAGAAAGGAATGAACACTAAGGCTAGAGGTCACAATATGTGGCTAGAATGGGGGAACTCAGAAGCAATGTGAGGAAGTACTTCTTCATGAAGAAGACAGCTGAACCCTGGAACAGGCTACCAGAGGAAGAGGTGGGGACAAAAACAATGGGGGCATTCAAGCATGCATAGGATAGACACAGGGGACTAGTGAGACTAGGACAGAAAGGAAGAATGGAAACAGGTCCGGCAGAATCTGACGGTAGGAAGCAAGACATTTCTTAAAGTTAAACCAGGGCAGACTGGATTGGCCTGGAGGTCCTTTTCTGGTGACAACTACTATGTAACTATCTGAAAAGAAAAATCTGTGGATCTTTCTGGGCTGCCTTGCTACCTTGCTGCTACTCTCCGCTAAATGCACCACTAGTTTAGACTGCCAAAATTGAAACCACTTCTTTAAAGTAAATAATCACAGATTAACAGAACAAAAAAACACAAATCTGGGAGCACAAGGCCCTACACAGCAACTTGGGAACAATTTGGAATACAAAAAGCTCAGTTTTGAAATGAATCTAAAAGTTTTTCTTGCTCTGATAAAGCAGACACTCTTCTTTCTAATGTTGCTCGGATAGTGCTTTTGTGGATCTGACTGTCCTCCATCGAATAGTGCTGGTATCCGACCAAGGATCTGTCAAATGGATCTAGTGGTCAGATCCATCAGATCCAACATCGAATAGTTGAATCCGATGGTTGGATTCATCGGATCCTTGGTCGGATCCATTGGCTACTTACACTGGATTCTAGGAGGTTGGATCCTTGGTCGGGTGTCTATGCCATCCAAGGCTATCCGATATCTGATCAACATGATGTCCACCTGGGACCAGAAGTAGGATGTTGTTCAGGAAAGAGGTTTGGTTTTATCTTCTGTTTTAACTGAAATATTTGAATAGTTTTGTACTTGAAATTAGTTCTGTGTGTTAAAAATTACTACTTTGAGTTAGAACTGTTACTTGGGCTGTGATATTGTAACTATTGGGACTTGTGTGCTGGGTGCGGGAACACTTGTTTGGCAGTGATAATTAGAGTGAAATTTAAATGTGATGTTTGCCTGGTGGTGGTAGAGCCCTCCCAACCACCCTGTTTTGTAGGCTTTTTTAAATACTGAAAAGCCACTGGGGGTTGGGATTGAAGGGTTGTACATTTCTGTTTGTGACTGAAATTTGAAGCAAAAGGAACTGGTGGGCCTGTGACATCATACGGTACCTGATGTCTGCATATACACACTGTTAGTGGGACTAGACACACACTGGACTGTATGTGTTTGTGAGACTTGGGAACTTTACTGGTGGGGTTGAAATTGGGTTCGTAAATAACTGCAGTCAGTATAGAGAGAGACTGTATTCCAGGGGGAAGGGACTGAGAAAAGGGGTGTGTGCCATTATGAACAGAGAGGGACAAACAGGGTGGCCACATTCCGCCATGGCAGGCATCTTCGGAAGAGTTGTAGTCTGCACAGGCTGTGGGATGGCAATAATTCTCAATTGGGCCTGGAGAGAGAGAGGCTGCCCACTCTGTAGACAGCTATCTTGTATCAGGAGTGAAGTATATTGGTTAAGGAATAAGCGGGGGGAGTTGTGGGGTTGTCCAAGGATAAGGGGTGTGGATATGGGCAGCAGAAGGGTGGGGCTGAGGGGAGGCTGGGGCAACACTCAGAAATTACAGGACGTTATGTTACAGCAAGCAGGAGGGGGGATATTAGGGACAGAGGACCCTTAAATAGGGATGTTGACTCTAAGGGGAAAATGTACTTGGTAAACATTCCGAATATAAAGAGAGTGGAGGGGGAAGAGTCAGAAGGGGCTGTTGTGGGGAAGCCTAAAAGAGCAGACTGTGGGAAAGGAGTTCCTAAGGAGAACAGGGCAAGAGGGGAGGAAGAGGGGCAGTTTAGAGGGGCAGTCAGGAGAAACTCAGGTTACTTGATGGAGGCTGGCATAGACTGTTACAATAAACTTGAGTTACTAAGCAACCTAGAGGGGGAGGAAGGGGTTGGTGGAAATGAGGAAACTGATGCAGAGGCTGTGGGGAGGGAGTCGGATACCCATAGGGCATCACAGACTGGCAATGGAAAGGATAGAAATAGTCCCAGAGGGAGAAGGGGAAACATAAATGTTAAGCAGATGGGGGAGATGCAACATATTGCAGACATGAGGGAGGAGAGCATGACTGGAGAGAAACTGGGAGACAAGGAGGGGGAGGAGGCCCCTTCAGCAGGGGTTCTTACCAAGGATGGGGCCCTAGGTAAAGGGGACCCACAGAGGGCCTCTAGAGGTAGGGGTACTATTACAAGGGGCGAGGATGGCGGTGTGGGGGAAGGGAAAACCATCAGGGCCAGGATAAATGGTTCAGATAAGAGAGGGTTAAAGGGGACACCTTTTCTGGGTGGGGGTCTGAGTTAAGTGGGCAAAATAACAAGGCAGGCAGAAAGGGGAAGGTGACAAGGGGGTCTCTAATAAGGCAGGAAGACTTCCATGGAATTGAGATCACGAATAAAGGGGGGATGGGGGGTTGAGAGAGCATAATGGAGGTAACCATAAGGATGATAGAAACATAGAAACATAGAACATAGAAACATAGAAACATATGTTTCTATGTTTCTATGATTCTATGGGGGGTTGAGAGCGCATAGTGGAGGTAACCATAAGGATGATGGCGGTGTTAAGGTTCTGTTATTGGGAGACTCGATGATTAGGGGTATCCAGTGGGAGGGACAGGAGGGTGGAAGCCATAGCCAGGTGAAGGTAGTGAGTATCTCTGGGCTGACAGTGCACAGAGCAAAGTTCATGGTGTACGAACTGGTTAGGGATTGTGGAGGGAAACCGGATTTCCTGGTGCATTTGGGAACTAACGATCTAGAGGAAAATAGCATTTTGGAAATCCAAGCAAGGTTCCAAGAACTTGCCAGAATCTGTCAGGATAATGGATGCAATATTTCCTTTTCAGAGATATTGCCAGTACCAAAAGCCTCAGTGGAGAAAAAAATGAAGATCACAGAGGTTAATGACTGGCTCAGGAAGTGGGGTGAAGAGAGTGGGTTGGGGGTGTTAGGGAACTGGAAAGGAGTTTGGGAGGATAAGGGACTGTATGCCAAGGACAGGCTTCACCTTGCCCCATTAGGGAAGGAAGTCCTTAAACAGGGGTGGCTGACTACATTCAAGAAAGGTGGGGTTTAAACTTGTGAGGGGAAAGGGATAAGGAGGCTGACCAGAAGCCCTCTCAGATGAGGGAGTAGCCTTCAACCCAAGGGGAGGGGAAACAGACTGGGGGAGGAGGTTTTAGGAGGAGCAGAGGGAGGATGGAAGTATAAGGAACCTGGGTGGGGTTTGACAAGGGGATCAGGGATAAGGGGTGGGGTGGTGTTAGTAAATGCCAGGAGCTTGGGAAACAAGTTGCCAGAGTTCCAGGCCATGCTGTTCGAGGAGGGGTGGATGTGGCAGCAGTCACGGAAACGTGGGCCAACAAAAACCATGACTGGGACCTAAAAGTGCGGGGGTACACTATGCTTAGGAAGGATAGAAAGGAGGACAGAGGGCGGAGGTGGCTATGTTCATTAGAGATGACATAGAAATTGCTAGGGTAGAAAAGGCAGAGGGAAACGTGGAGGCCTTATGGGTCACCTTACGAACCCCAGCAGGAGGTAAGGTCAAGCTGGGTGTAGTATATAGGCCCCCCGGGATGGGTGATGTTCTGGAGGATGGTTTGCTGGACAACATCATTGCCCAGTGTGGACCAAAAGGGGAAGGAGTGGTGTTGATGGGGGACTGTAATATGCCAGGTACAAACTGGGGAACCATGTCCTCTAAGGTGGCCAAGGATCAGAGGCTGCTGGACGGCTTCCAGTATGTTGTTCTTAACACAGCATGTGATGGAGCCCACAAGGGAGGGGCATGTCCTGTACATGGTTCTGGCAGATGGGGATCTGGTAAGGGACCTGGTTGTAGAGGATCCCCTGACTGGGAGTGACCACAATACTGTCTGGTTTCTAATAAGCATAGGGGGAGAGGGGGAGAGATCTGGGACACTGGCAGTGGACTTCAGGGGGGCAGACTTTGTGAGCATGGGAAATATTCTCAAGGATCACTTGAAGGGGATTACATCAATGACAAGTGTGGAAAGGAGATGGGAGGTCATAAAACGGGGACTTCATGAGGCAGTCAGGACCTGCTCTAAGGTGAAACGCAAGGGAGCAAGGTCACATAAACCATGCTGGTGGTCCAGTGAGGTTCAGGTAGCAGTCAGAGAAAAGAAGGCGCCTACAAAACTATAAAACAACAAGAGGGATAGGGAAAGGAAATGTACCATCTTGCATCTAGAAAAGTCACCCGGATGGTGAGGGGGGCAAAGTCCAGTGAAGAGCAGCGGCTGGCACGGGGATACATGGAGGGGAAAAGGGTTTTTTCTGGTACATTGGGGAGCGGAGAAAAACTAAGGGCCATCTCAGCAGATTGAGATCAGAAAGAGGGTGGGTGGAAGAGGCGAGGGACCAGGCACAGGTATTAAACAAGTGCTTCGTCTCTGTGTTCACTAGAGAGGGGGATGGGATATCTACAAAGCAAGGCATGATGGGGATAGAAGCAGTAGTGAGTGGGATAAGGGGAGCAACAGAAATGGAGCAAGAGGGAGGGAGAGGTACCCCAGGGGTATAACATCAGGATAAGGATAAAAAGGCCAGTAAGATGGAGGGGACGGATGATGCTATCTCCACCTAAAGGGTGTGGTTAGTCCTCAAGGCCCTAAAGAAAGATAAATCTCCTGGGCCGGATGGCATTCATCCGAGAGTACTATGGGAATTGGTGGACATACTGGCTGCACCCCTGGTGGAGCTCTTCAACAGTTCGCTTGAGACAGGGAGGGTCCCTAGGGATTAGCAAGAGGCACATGTGGTGCCAATCCATAAAGTGGGTCGAGGGAAGTACCAGGTAACTATAGACCCATCAGTTTGACCTCGGTGGTGGGAAAATTAATGGAGGGTATACTAAAGGAATGATTGGGGGTGTATTTGGAGGAGGTGGGAAGTCTGGATAGTCAGCAACATGGGTTTGTGCCAGGTAGATCATGTCAAACCAATCTTGTGGAGTTCTACGAATGGGTAACATCAGAACTGGACAGGAGAAAGCCTGTGGAGGTATTATTCTTGGACTTCAGCAAGGCGTTTGACTCTGTCCCCCACAATGGTCTGGTGGAGAAACTGACTGGGTTGGGAGTAGGCCCTTTGATGGTCAGATGGATTGAAAACTGGCTAGCTGGATGTACCCAGAGAGTAGTGGTCAGTGGGGAGCTGTCGAACCCTAGAGAGGTCGGTAGTGGGGTACCGCAGGGCTCAGTCCTGGGTCTGATCCTGTTTAATGCATACATATCGGACATCAGGGAGGGTATAGGGTGTGAAATGAGTCTCTTCGCTGATAACTCCAAGATGGGAGCAGTAGTTGAGGGGGAAGAGGGGAGGTTGGCCCTGCAAGGGGACCTGGACACCATGGAAAACTGGACTCACACATGGAAATTAAATTTCAATATCACCAAGTGCAAGGTGTTACATCTTGGAAGGGGAAACCCTAAACATAGGTACACCCTGGGAGGGGAGGCGCTGGAGGCCTCAACAGGGGAAAAAGATCTAGGGGTATGGTGGATGCATGTATGAATAACTCTGAGCAGTGCAGGAGAGCAGCTAGCAAGGCAAACAGGATGTTGGGATGCATCTTAAGGGGGATCACCTCTAGGAGCAGGTAAGTGATTCTGCCGCTGTACAATGGACTGGATAGACCACACCTTGAGTACTGTGTACAGTACTGGAGACCACACTTGAAGAGGGACATACAGCTCCTGGAGAGGATACAGAGAAAGGCAACTAAGATGATACAAGGACTAGGGGATTTGACGTATGAGGACAGACTTGAGGAGCTCTGCCTGTTTTCATTGGAGGAGAGGAGAGACGGGGGGACATGATTGAGGTCTTCAAGTACCTCAAGGGAATAAATAGGGTAAAAATGGAGGGGATCTTTAGACTAAAGCAAGGAGGTATCACCAGAGGGCATGGTTTGAAGTTGGAAGGTGGAAGGATGAAGGGGAAAAGAGGAGGAGGCTTTCACTGAGGGGTGGTGGACCCTTGAATGCACTGCCTGGTGAGCTGGTTCAGAGATCCACAGTGGAGGGCTTCAAGATAGGGTGGGACAGACACAGAAAGCGGATGTATCAGATGATGGCCTGGCCCAGGGGGATGGGGATGGATGATAGGGGTTTCTGGAACACAAGGGGGGGGGAGGTTCGAGCAGACTTGATAGACTGTAAGGTCTAATCTGCTGGCAATTAGTATATTAGTATCCGATGGTATCTGAATTTGTAGGATACTATCCGAGCAAAACTACTTCTTTCTACTCTCTCTCTTCACAACACTGCATCCTATAGGCTGTTCAGTAACATCTGACCTCAGAATCCCATAGTACAGTGCAGACTTTGCCTTTGTACCGAACTTCTCTGGCAAAGTTGCAGTTTTGTGGATCTGTGAGACTTCATCTCTGTGCCTAACTGCCAGCAAAATTGTGACTTTGCAATTCCATGGAGTTGTCACTTTACCTTTTCTTACTTTGCATGGTGGAATAGTTCATGAAATGAGGTGAATCCATAAAATAACATGCAAAGCAAATTTTTGCAAGTTCACACATCTCTACCTGTGACACAGTCCACTGTGGGCTTTGTTCTGAACTGGGTCACCTAAGTGACCGCTGTCAAAACTGCATAAGATGTAATCTATGCGAAGAATATGGGCACTCACACAGCCTGCCCATGGGCAGCTCAAAATAAGGATGATGCTTTTGATCAGGCAGAAAGAGTTTTAAATCAATAGAGCACTATGTATGATTCTAAGGCATGACTGTAGCAAACCTAGGTGGCCCCCAAGACCACCAGATCCCCCACCTCTCCAGAAGCACACTAAAGAACTCCGAGCCTGAGGTAGTACCTCAGAAAGATTATGTGGCTATTGCATCAACAGAACTAACTCCCAGATCCAGACCCTATTCCCATTATGGCACAGGCAGCCTCAGAGATTACACCTCTAGCTGAAAAAGAAGAAACAGTCAGTGTGTCTACACTGCCTGGAATATCCCAGGTTAACCCACAGTTATAGGATCTGATGGAGGACACAGCAGAGCAAGTTGACCCTGGTGTCTTGGACCCAACAGTTAAGGACCATGAAATACCCCCCTCCCTCAACCCCAGCTACAGAAACTCTGCAGAGGGTGACACGCAGAACCTGTTTCAGAGGTCAACCTAAACAAAACTGCCTAAACAAGATTCTGTTACCCTTGAGAACTGTTTTACTGTGCTGTTGGATGAAGAGATTGGGGTGACGCAGGTGAAGGTACAAATGTTTTTTCAGTAGTTTCTTCCCAACCAGATCTATCCTCAGGCACCAAGAAGGCACCCCCGCTCAGATCACTACTATGAAAAAAAAAAAGGAAAATTTGGTCCAGGGGAAGGGAAGGAAAAACAGTAAATAATGATGGGTTTTGGACTCTCTTTATTCTAATACTAGCCATGTGTGAGGAGTCAGGTTATAACTTGACCCTTGCCTCCCTGAATGCAAATAGCATTTTTACCCCAAGGGAAAAAAAAATCTATCCACTTATATTATCATGCACAATATGGGCCATTATATTTATTTTTTACAAGATATCCTATTGACATCGCAGTTGGATATTACCAGGACAAAATGGGCATGGTTGATTGAGGAGTATGCTTACTTTGGAGTAGGCATCTTCTTTTCTTCCTATAACTTTAAGATTGAAAAACTCTTGGACTTGGTATGAGGGTGGGTCTTCCTGTTGGATATTTGTTAGCAGAATAAGAATTTTTGGCTCATCTGCATCTATGTGCCCCAGACAAAAGCAGCCAGGGTTAATCTCTTCAGAGTAATCCAACCCTGTTTATATATGTAAGCACCTCTTCGGGAGCTTACTAGTTAAATTCCTGCAGTTAGGCATGGAAGTTTCAGTGCCTGTAGGTCTGGGGTGTTGGGAATGTCTTCAGCCAGCAGGGGGCCTCACCCCCAGAGGTATAAAAAGGGTGGTTTTGGTGACTTAAGAGAGAGCCCGAAGGGGGAAGAGGAAGACCTTGAAGAGAGAGAGAGAGTCAGAGGGTTGGGTTCACAAGTTCTGCTGGATGGCTGCGGCGGTACAGTGGTGGTTCGCTTGCCACCTTAGCCCTCCTCCCTCAAAGACCCACGATGGCTGTGCCATGGTTCAGGTTGTAAATAGCAGGGGAGCAGTGGAGCACTTGTTGGACCCATTGGTGCTATGTGTGCTAGACAGAGCCCACAGGAGATGAAACTGGAGCCCGCCAAGTGATCTCTGGTCCCTTGGTGTGGTAAGCGCTGATGGTGGTCCTTTTCTAGAAATTGCTTACCATGGGCAAGTGCAGTCTAAGAGCTGGTGAGTCTTCTGTGGCTGGGACTGCTCTGGCAGAGAGGGCCTGGGGTGCGGTCCAGAGGTGGCCGCCTGGATTTTTGGGGTGGTACTGTGGCAGACTACCCCTTTTCCCCAGCCCATGGGGATGCTGCAGTGTTGGTATTCCCCAGTTTGTGCAGCCTTGGAGGCATGAGGAGTCCTGCATGGGAAGTGGATGGTGGGACCTTAGGTAGGGTGACAGTCTGCCTAGGTGCTCCATGTGGCACATCAGCCAGGTCCTCTGAGTGAAAGCAGTCCTGAAATTGGAATCACTGCATGATCAGGAAATGCCTGTCTTTACTGGGAAAGGTCCAGGGTTTGCATGACAGCCTGGGGAGGCCCAGATTTCAGGCATGTGGCATCAGTGATTGAGTGACAGGAGAGTTTTCAGTAGTACTTTTTATGCTATAAATGAACACTGTGTAAAGGAAAGCAAGAACACCTCAGCTTAAAGTGTTTCCCCCCCTGTATTGAATTATCCCCAAGTTTAGAAGGCAAGTGAAGAATGGGAGTGGGATAGTAAAAATGTCTCATGCTGTCTCCGTGCTACCTCAGTCTGAGTATGATTGAAACTAAGAGATAGATTAAGTATAAGCTTTGCTTGGGAAGAAATGAATGAAGGAATATGGAATGGAAGTGCTACTAATAGACCAAGTATCTGTATGCGAGGCCTCTTCGGCCCACAGGTAAATGCTGCTGTCAGGAATCGTAGCCTTTTCAGCTCAAGGGGATCACTGCATAGAGTCAAGCAAATCTGTTGGAAAAAGAGATTACATGCAGATTCCTGGTCAGGTCCTGCGCATGCAAGAATGTCCCCACCATTATTATATACCCCCATGCTCCATGGAAGTGGTTTATCAAATTACTCACTTTATATTAAATCAGTTTTGCAAATTTGATTCTGGAGTGGACTCTGAATTTAAAGGATCTGAACTGTGCATGTTGTTCCTGTTAATGAACATTGCCCCCTGCAGCTTGCCCACCGAAGTAAGAGACGCACCTGCTCCCCAGCAATGCGAAGCCATCTCACAACAATCAAGAACCAGGTAATGAGCATTTCTGTTTTCTGGACTGTTTTCTTGGCTGTACAGTACCCCCTCCACAGGACATTTACCATCAGGATACCCCTAGATACAGGGGAGGGGGCTTACATATATTACAAAATATATTCTTTGGGGGGATGTGGCCTGACCCAAGCAGATGGGGAGCCCACAATGATATAATGTGTTGTGCTGTGTCTAGTCTGATTCATGTTACTCAAGCAAATCTAATAGATGCTGTTTTAGGCAAGAATTTGGTTGCAGAACATCCCTTTAGTAAAGGGCCCCCTGTCTACCAGAATTGATTTCTGGTTTCTTTCTCCTGATATCGTAAACACAGTGCAGATAGAGGCATCTGACCATATATTGTTGATGATCAAAATGGGAGCATATGCAGTATCAGTGGGGCCAGGATTATGGCATTTAAACACTTCCTTGCTTAAAAACCGCAAGGTAAGCATGGCACCGAAAGAATTTATGGAAGCTCAAAAGACTGTGCTTGATTCACCCCAGGATTGGTGGATTAAATTTAAAATGGGATTATGCCAGTTTTGTCAGTCCCAGTCTAAATAATAAAAACATGCCCAATATTTACAATATTTAAATATGAGGCACCATTTTCAAATGCTCAATATTTACAATATTTAAATTTGGGGCACCTTTTTTTCAAAGATGGTTATCACTAACCCAAAACATAAAGGGTGATGTTTCCTCCCAGACTAATGCTGTGAAAACTGAGATGGTTCGTATTCAGTATAGTAGAATGCTTAGTCTTCTTCAGCAACAGCATTTTGGTACTTAAGGAAGCAAAGTACACATGAATCCCTTTTTGGATGGTAAAAATAGAGTAAAAAATTTGATTTCTTTGAACTAAATAATCCGGATGGTGCTCTGATCATGGACCCAGAGATTTCCTTGCTTCAGTTTCTGACCATGTTACTTCATTTTGGTCTCCTGTTCCACAGGTAGGAAACTGGGAAACTTTCCTAGCGGATTTAGACACCCACACTACGTAGTATGGAAGTAGAACTATTGCAGAAGCCCATTATGGAGGGAGAGGTAGTGGCAGCCATTGCCACTGTTTCTTCTGATACTGCTCCAGGTGAGGATGGACTTCCTGGAGAACTATACAACCATTTGCAAGAGACTATTGCATCCCCTCTGGTTGATTTATAGAATTACACATTGTCCAGGGAGGAGGTTGGTGGGGGTATTAATACAGGATATATATATATATATATATATATATATATATATATATATATATATATATATATATTATAGAAGCAAGTTGCATCCAGTAGGCACTTCTATGTTAAACTTGAAATGTTGAGCGTTAATAACTTTGGACCCTTTCAACAGATTTGCATGAAATGTGGTATGTGTGGTGGGGCTTGGTAGATCTCTTGATTTGCAAATTTCGTTTTGGTCAGACTTACGTTTTTTGCACACCAAAACGCTGAAAAATGCACTTTTCGCCAGTTATGTGGGAAGTTTTTTAGATTTTGTCCATGGTGCTGTGCGGCCGTCATGTGGCATGCTGCTCGGTGACTTTGCTTGTCTGAAAGAGCTTGGGACAAGGAACATGCCGCTTTTCATTTGGTGAAAAAATATTAATCCATTCAAAAGTTATTAAAGTTTTAAGTTCCCATTATAAGTCAATGGGAACATTTATATGGTTATTTTGTGAAAGAAGAATGGTGTTTTGGCCATCTGGTCCCTCCTCACAATCAAATAATTTGCAGGCTCATGATCAAAGAATCTTTGATCATGAGGAATTCTTTGATCGTGACTGCCACCATCTTGTTTTCAGTTTGCAGTCGGAAAAAGTCAAATATCTTGGCTCAGGGGTGACTCCTGAAGTAAAACTTGAATGGCTTTTGCTCAGGGGGCTTCGCTCTATCGAGCCTTGGCTGTGGCGTCTTGTAATTTGGTCAAAAAATAGACTTTTCAACTTTTAAAATCTTTGATCGCGGCTCACTAATGATCTTTGATTGCAAGCCTGCAAATTCTTTGATCGTGAGATTCTTTGACTGAGATCTTTGATTGCCAGGGCATGACTAGATGGCCAGATGAAAAAAATCTAATTTCTCAGCTCAGGGGTGACTTATTAGGCCAGTTGAGGATGGGTTTTGTTCAGGGGGCTTCGTTCTATCAAGTCATGGCTGTGGTTTCATTTGTTTTTGTCTAAAAATTTACTTTCACCATATTTTATTCTTTGATCATGAGCCTGGAAATTCTTTGGTCATGAGCTTGCAAATTCTTTGATCGCAAGATTCTTTGATCGTGAGGGAGGGGCTAGCTAGCCAGATTTGGAGGGACTAGACAGCCCAATTTTAATAATTTTTAAAATTAAATATCTTAGAAACGGTTTGGTCTTTTCATTTGAAATTTGGAGGGTGTTGATGGAATGTCCCGTACATGTTAATTATAGTGTTTAGGTGTTGGACAATAAATTGTTTGTGGAGACATTGCATGGTGCAGTTTACATTTTGCGGACAGCGTTTTCCATTCTGGTACTGGCTTGAAATTTATACGGTGGCTAACCTTACTGCCATGGATGTACTTTTCAGTCATTAGGTGTCTAAAATGTAAACAGGTGTGGAATTCTGTCACTACGATTAATTAAAATCTCAAACTTTCAAATGTTATATCTTGGAAACGGTTTGCTCTTTTAAATTGAAATTAGGAGGGTGTTGAGGGGATGTCCTGTACATGTGAATTATGGTGTTTAGGTGTTGGAAAAATAATTTGCTGCAGAGATATTGCATGACACATTCTATGTTTTGCGTATAGTGTTTTCCATTGTGGTAGTGAGTTTACATTTATAGGGTATCTAGCTTTACTGCCATGGAGGTAATTTTCAGTGGTTAGGTGTCTGACATGTAAACAGGTTATTTATTATGCCACTCTGATGACTGACACTTTGTTTTCTTTCAAGGTGGTGGGAGCGTGGGGCCCGACCCAATGCTCCCACCCATATGTGCTCCCACCAATACATATGATATTCAGTACTTGTACTCTTATCTTAGGCAGAAATTTTTAAGTTGGTGGGAGCATGAGGCCCTACACCAACTTGCGCGACTTTCTGCTTTTCTATTCTTTCTCAAAAAGTAAGGAAATTCTATGCAAAAAAAACTTTATTAATGCATCATTTAGGGTTAAAACACAAAAAGTCAAGAAATAAGACCTTTGGGGTTGCCCCCCCCCCTTCATGTACCTGCCCATCCTCCCGAGATTGACCGATGAAGGGGTGTGTCATTGGGGTTGTGAGGCCTAAATGTCACACCATTCTTCTTTACTGTGACTTGTGAATATGATTACACATGGAATGGGTTGATATTTAGGCCTCACAACCCAATGACACACCCCATCATCTGTCAATCTCGGGAGGATAGGCGGGTCCACGGGGGGGGGAGGGGGCAACCCTAAAGGTCTAATTTCCTGACTTTTTGTGTTTTAACCCTAAATGATGCATTAACAAAGTTTTTTGCATAGAATATATATATATATATATATATATTACAAGGGAGCAAAAGTGATATGACCAACTGGAGGTCAATCAGTCTCCTTGACACAGATTTAAAAATCCTTTCAAAAATATCGGTGACAGATTCATTATAGCAGCACCTATTGTTGTTTCCTCTTTGCAGGCTTGCTCAGTGAAAGGTAGGCATATCCAGGCTAACCTAGTACTGCTATGGGAAGTTATTGAAAGAGCCAAGTCTGGTTCTTCATCAGGTTTCATTTTATCCTTGCATCAATAGAAGGCATTCAGTGCAGCATGCATTTCTGTTTACAGTTCTGACCAGATATGGTTTACCTGCCTCCTTCGTTACATGGATAAAATGTTTGTACAAGTCTGCTGTTTTGAAGCCATTAGTAAATGAAAGGTTGGGTACATTGTGCCAGGTCCCTAATAGGGTTTTGCAGGGTTGTCCTTTGAGCCCGATATTGTATATTTTGTTTCTGGATCCAATTTTGCAGAAACTGAATACAGACCCCATGGTTCTCCCCATCCAGATCAAGGATGATCTTACCCCCACTGCGGTCCTGGCATACGCAGATGGTGTCTGCATATTAGTACGAGATGCTGATTCTGGGGAAGCCACTGCCAGGGTTTTTCAAGAGTTCTCAACTGCTTCAGGGTCCAACCTTAATGTGCAAAAAAGTCAGGCCTTAATTGTTGCAGAACCTGAGATGGCTTTGCCTAATGATATTTTGGGTATCCAGCTTCCACTGAGCCCCTTAAAATCTTAGGGGTATTCTTTGTTGATGGTGATATGGCCACCAAAAATTGGTCTGAGAAAATAGATACTGCAAAATGACAGGTCTTCTGCCAGAATTAATGGCCCATGTCAAAAAAAGAAAATTTACCAAGACCTTTTTAATTCCTATTTTTTTGTATATTAGTTTTGCATTTCTGCTTCCTGTCAATCTAGAAGCTAGGATTTATTCGATCTTTCTCCATTTGGTTTGGGGTGGTTGCCTTAATCTGACTAAGAGGACCCATACTGTACCTATAGTGACTATAAAGAGAGAGGCCTTTGGATGCTGAATCTCATAACCTTCTTCTTTAGTATTTTCACATATTGTCATTTTGGCAGATTACAGGCCCAAATGCTGTGGGCATCCCTTTTTGACCCTTCTTGTCATCCTCTACCCTTGCGGAGGGAGGGCACTTTGAAAGCAATTAGGACAAGCCCAAATCCTATTCCAGCCCTTACAGAAATATAGGTGTGCTGTGTACATGCAGAATGCATGCCACTTGCTTAATTGTGCAATGTTTGCATGCGGTTCGCATACACAAAGTGAAACTATGCGAACCAGATCTAAAAGGCAAATCAGGTCCGCATGCTGCAAGTTTGACATGTGTGCAGCAGGTAAGCTGGTGTGAACATCTTCTAAAAATTACATCAGGTTCATGTGTTGCATGCTTGACATGATTGCAGCAGTTAAGCTGGTGTAAACATCATTTAAACATCACATCATGTTCACATGCTGCACACTAGTCATGTGTGCAGCAGCTAAGCTGGTGCAAATCTCATCTAAAACACACATCAGCCTCCATTTCTTATACTACTGCTACCAATTAGAGTCATTAAAATATATTTTTATTTGAATTCCCATAAAAATTAGGTAAACTCATTAATTCTGATTCTTTTGCAAGTTGTTTAATGCCTTTTGATTTTTGTCATTAAATCGCCATTTATTTGTAAAGTATTGTTTGCTTACTGCCTTAAATGACTAGAATATAGCCAGTGAGCATCCCCCATTCCAGATGTGAGAAGAGAGGCCTCTGTGTTGTGAAACCTGACCTTTTTGGTTTGGGCCATGCAAATCCCCGTATGCATATTTAGTGCTATAAATTTGTTTCTCCATGACTGTTACGGCTCACTTTCTTTCCCTTCACCATTCTGTATGGAGCATATACACTATGGCCATGCTCAGCACTCTTTGTGCTGAGTAGGGTCTTGGATCATGCACCATACCTCACATTTTGTTACTGAAATGAAGGACATGGACACTCAAAATGAGGGACAATGAGGGACACTAACCCACATGATGATCAGGACACATGATGAAACATGGAGGTACAATACCTCAGAACATAGTGGAAACCATTACATTAGCACCTGAGAATGAATTTCTACCATTAAGCATCGGTGCCATTTAGGTAGGGCAGAGGAGGGCAGTTGTTACCCTCCCCGTATTTGTGCCTAAGTTGTTCTTACGGTGTGGCAATAATGGCTTTAAATTTAGATTTAGTCTTTTACACAATAAGTGCCCACCTGGTCTGTGTGTGCTTGTGCTGCAGGTACTGTCTGGACTCAACTGTATCTGTATTGTACTGTCCACTCTCTCCACCTATTACCAGTGGCACAATCACATGTGATGTGGATGAGCTCCAGCCAGGAAAGAGCACATGAGCCTTGCAAGTGCAACACTGTATTTCCCACCACAGAGTAAGCAGACTGCACACTACAGCTTGGAGGAGTCAGTGAGCACTGAACTCTCAATAGCAGTGGTGTGACAGCATATTTTTGCTGTTCTACTCTTAGTGAGTCTCTGTCTCCCCTGGTGACTGAAAGGACAGAGGGCGAGCTAGAAGCTAACTCAAAATTAGGCTACCTACTTACTCTACTAGGCACACCATGCAAAAAAAAAAACCAGCAAAGACCCCCATGGCAGCAAGCTAGGCTTAGCAGTAGTGGTGACAGTGGTGTGGGTGGCCTTCATAGGCCTTGATCAGTGCAGTGCAGCAGCAGCCACAGCAGCAACCAAGCAAAAAGCCAGCAACCCAGGTTGGGTAGGTTCAGATGACGAGATGACTTGGTCGTGTACCATGCTGGGTACCTGTGATGGTCGGTTCTAGCATCCAACTTCTGGCGGAAGGGGAGCAGGGGAGTGGACTGAAAATTGGGTTGGTGGCACACTATGCCAGGCAGCATGTTCTGACCATATGGCCAGGTAAGTAAAAGTAAATATTTTTTACAGGGGGGTTGGAGAAGGAGGAAGGACTGAAATATTGATGTGTTTTTCACATTTCTTCACCTTTGGGTGGCTTCATGACCAATAGGGGATGGATACTGAATGGAATGGAGTTGGGAAGAAAAATTGGGACAAAGTTATTTTTTTTTGAGGGGGGGAGAGAACTTCAGCCAGGAAAAAACTTGATTAGTAACTGGGTGGGTTTAAGCCCAAATCTGATGCACTGCTCTGGGGTATATACAGATGAATCTTATACATTTGAATTTTTTCTGATTTGACTATCACATTTCAGCCAAACCTAGTAAGGTGTACCTTTTAGAGATTTTACAGACATTCTAGAGCTGTCCCTTGCAATCACAGAAAGTTGAGTGGTATGGTATGCACAGACTATTGCAGCCCCACTATAGTCAGGCTTATGCCCCCCCCCAGTGAAGGTGACCTGCACATCCCCATGCTCAGGCACATTATGACAAATGGCAAAGGAGACTGCAGGAGTGCATATCATTGAAATGAATGGGGGTATTTTTTAATTACTATTTTATACATTATTGATGGAGAGTTGGAGATTAATGAAGGCCACTACTCGACTAACAAGGGCCTTGTTAGTAGTACAGTGACCTTCATTATTCTCCAACTCACCATCATAACATATAAAATAGTAACTCACCATCATAACATATAAAATAGTAATAGAAAATTCATTTCAATGGGGTACGCCCCAACACTCTGACCCATGGACATCATCTCTTAAAGACTCCTGCCTCTGGCTCCCTAGAACGCAAGTAAGAGACTTTTTACTTATATCTATACTTGGTGGATTGTCTGTAGCAGCATGGCCATACCTGCTAGTGTGTGTGCATGGGGGGAGGCTAGCCATGGGTGTGTGTGTGTGTGTGTGTGTGTGTGTGTGTGTGTGTGTGTGTCAAGTTATTGCTACCTTTGTGTTTGCACCTTAAAGTCTGTTTGCATGTAAGCATTCAAAACTATGGAGAGAAAATAGTAGGAGTACGGGCCAGATTGAAGTAATTAAATGGTTTTGTGGGTAAGTTTGTGTATTGAGGTGGGAGAAACAACATGTGTTTCCATTGGTATATGTGCTATAGTTCAACTGGAAAATGAGATGAGGGAGTGAAGAAAACTGAAAAGCTTAACAATGACTACAAGCATGCCACATACGTGCAGATGTATTCAGATACAGTATGTATTGAAGTACAAGCGAGCTATATGTGTGCAGACAGTATGGCTTAGTGGTTAAAGGCACTGAACTGCAAACCAGGAGACAAGGAGGCATGAAGACCTGGGTTTGAATCTCATTAACCCCCACTTGTGTATGGTGTGATCCTAAGCAAATCGCTTAACTTTTACGTGTGCAGTTATCAGTGACCACTTGCTTTTTGCACGCATGCCACATGTATGCAGTTTGTTCCTATTTAACATAAAAATCATGGTTTCCACACTTGCTTGCTGCACGCATGCCATATGCATGCAGTCGGTTCCAATTTAACATTTAAATCATATTTGTAGCATTCGTATCACTTGGGTTGTTTTATGTGTGCAGCATGAAAACATTTCATATAATTATTTCTGTAAGGCAGTCTACCTATCAGATATTTTTAGGAAGATGCTAAAATGGAAAATTTCACCACAGTGACTCAACAGGTACCAGAAAGTTGGTATATTATTTTATATAGGATAGGGTCATTTTTATGGATTCAGTCTACTCTCACAGGTTTCCGTTTCCCCTTCAGACCATAAATTTGCAACTTCTGGATAGGGGTATCCCCCACAAAATGTGTGACACTGTGTGGTTAGGCACACATTATAGGCTACAGGTTAAGAGTAACCTGAAGCACAGAAGTACTCAGGAAAGCATGTGTCCATGTAATTCTTGTTTAGGGATGGAAGAGGCACAGGGCCAGGTTTTAAAAGGGCCCTTAGAGTGACACAAGATACATTCAATAGCCAACTGCCCACTACACCACTGACCCTGTGTCGGATTTTGGTAGCACACCGGTCCAGGGGGGAAAGTCACAACAGCAGCCACAAGCAGTCCTCTGCATCAAACCAATGTCACGTGGGAAAGGCTTGATGGAAGCTATGGCACTGGAGATTGTAAGTGCACCCAGATAAACCACAGGAGTACCAGCATTATCATGGACACAGGGGATGCTGGTTTCATAGATATGGTGCAGCAGATACCATGGCAGATCAGTGCATCCTAATGGACAAACACAGTACACATCCATGCTGTGGTACAATGGAGATGCAGCGTAGAAGCATGGACAGTGTTGGGCCCGGCATGTATTCAGTGAACCTGGTAACAGAACTACTGGCTATATTCTGTACTGTCGATACAGTTGTGTCTGATGCCATGCAGCAATGGTGTGATGTCAGATTATATGGGTGTTGCATGCTCCATAGAGTGTATTGTGTCATGAAGTACTGTATACAACACTACAGCCTGGATTGCATATTGTCTGCAGAAATGTCCACTGCATGTAGGCTGTAGGAGCCAAGGCACAGAAAGGACCTACAAAGTGGGAAGAAACCTAAACTATACAGGCCATAGGCAGTGCAACCACGTACCCAGATCTGTAGACACATCACAGCCTCACATCCTGAGATGGGTAAGAACTTGTGCATGCCATTGATCTATACTGGGGTACTGGTGCCAGTTTCCTGTCCTGCATGTGGCAGATCATCCCGGGTATGCTGGTCAGATATGGGACACTGGCAGGTATGCTTCCAACACAACCAAAATGGTCATGCAGGTGCTGGGTGACACTCAAAGCACACAGCAACATACTATACCATTTCAGCCCAAGTGATGCAAGCACACTGCAGTACTGTGACAGGGTTGAATAAGACCCTGTCCCATTTGTTATGCAGAAAGAATTAAAAGCAAGGATCTGCTCTATCCTCTCCTTTCTGTCTCTTGTCTGTCTGATTGCACAATAACATTTTCTTGTGAGACATAGGAACTGATAATTCCAACACTCAATTGATTCCCCTCTCCCACTATCTCCCTGCCATCACTTGCTGTTTCTGGAAGTATTCTATCTTTTCTATCCCCTTGCTTCTCTGTAGTTATAAAAATATGTGGATCTTTATATAAAACTGGGTTCTCTGGTTTGAAAATGTATATAGTTATATTGCTGAAATGATTGCAAAAAACTATTTAAAACTCAAGGGGTTAACGTTGAGATGCAGTTTGACCTCCACAAGCTAATTTGCAGAATTGTCAAGAAGAGATTAGTTTTCGGAAACAATGTTTTATTCTGTTGCACCTGCAAGAAAAGAAACTGACAAGAACGCTGATTCATTTTGTGAGAAACAGGATGGCTCTTATCGAGCTCAGGACGCTAAAATTAATTGCCAGGCAAAGACTTCTTAAAAAAAGAGCAATCTTTTGTTAGAGAAAGATTGTGATTTAAAATTGAAAGGAAACCCTCAGATAAAGGTCTTTCTTTTCTCTGTTTGTACTGTCTTTGTAAATATCTATCCTGAGCAATTTAATTTTTTATTTTTACTGTTATTGAAAATAATACTAACTCATTACTTTTAAATTTTATAGCAGCTCCTGGTTTTCCCATGCTTCCTGATTTTTGCCTCGACAACAATGTGTCCTGTGCATGTTTTTATTTATTTATTTATTGAAATGTTTCACCAGGAAAGCACACTGAGCAACAAGTTGCTTCTCTCCCGGTGCGACCTGGGGGGAAGGGGTACAATTGGGTGATTGACTAAACATAAAGTTTTACATTTACATTGTTGAGAAAAATAACGTACATACAATTGCATTTATGATAAGAAAAGACAGTTAATAATTAACATACAGCTAATGTTTAACATATCATGGAGTAAATAAACAACACATTTGGTATATCTGAGAATTATCATACAGAATTTTGAAATAGCAATGAAGCAACGAAGTGCACCTCTAAAAGACTGCATTGCCAAACTAAGAGGGAGATGATACGGCAGCACCAAGGGGGTACAGCGAATGAGGTCATCTAAGATGGGGAGGACAGCGGATGCCAGCTGGGGGAAGGAGGAGCTAATAAGATGGGATAACATAGCCAGGGTAAGAATGAAGATTGGCTGTGAGGGCAAGTTAGCAATGGCAAGTGCAAGCAGGGAGTAGCCCAAACAGAGCAATTGTGCAAGTAATTAGTCCAAGTGAGCTAGTTCCAGTTTAAGTGCAATGGGGCAGAGAGGAGGGGCAGGAGGGAGGTGGGGATGGGGGTACTGGATAAGGGACAGGACCCTCCAGGATATGGAAAACACCTGCTAGGGCAAGAAAGAGGAATGGCTGTGAAAGGAGGGGGGACAAGGGGGGGGAAGACGGGGGAAAGGATGGGGTAGAAGGTAGGTATAGATTTGGTGGTAGGTAAGAGTGGTGAAGGAGGGAGGGATGAAACTATCCAGAGAAAAACTAGGCCACTCCAGGATGTTGAGGGCCATGCCAGAAGGAGGATAGTTTGGGTAATAAGAATACAGGGGGTGGAAGAGGCTTGCCTTAGTCTAGACCTCTCTCCAGGATGCTGAGAACACTGCCAGATGGCATAATCAGGTGAGGAATAGGTGGGAAGAGAGAATAGAAATATGGAGGGGAGAGGTTAGTCCATGCTGGACCCCTCCTGGATGCTGAGAACCCTGCCAGGTGGCACAATAAGCAAGGGCAAGAGATAGTGGTGGAAACAGAGTGGTGGAGGGGGTTGAGGTAAGGATTGAGGAAGGAAAAAGGGGGGGAGAGAGAGGACTTGCTTAGTGCTAAACATGTGGGACTCTGGTGGATGACCTGCACTGGGATGTGGTAAAGCAGGACAGTGTGACCATGATTGGACCTGGGAGCAGCATGCCATGCTAGGTCCAGGGCATGGGGTCATGTTGTCGAATACAAAAACAGCGTGGTACTATACCGCGCTGTCAAAACAGCGACTAAGACAAAACCCAGTAAAATTCTGTGTATAAATGCTGCACCCCCCGAACCCCCCTCATTAAAATAACCTCCTCCGAGAGGGGGCAACTCAGGGACAGAGTGAAACTTGGGTGGGGGGCATCATGAACCACACAAAAGACAAGACAAAATAATTAACTAACCTAATCTGGGACTAGGAATAGAACCCCAGTCCACAGCCACTCCATTGTCCTCCAGCACCAATGGCTCTACTCCCTCAGTCACAGCAGCTGCTCAGCAAATTCCCTTCCAGCAGAGCTCTTACCCTTTCCAGGAAACAGCTACAGGGTCACCGCTACTGCTTCACACTATGTGTGTCATATGGCATTGTGTACCACGTAGCTGTTCTTCCCTGCGCTGTTACTGTTGAGCGATTTTGCCCTGCGACATTGTACATACAACATATTGACCCAGTATGGGGGTCCCGTAGTTCAGTCTGCCTGCCTCCCATTGCCAGCATATGGCCGTTAGACCAGCTCTGGCTGGTCCAAGCACTGGCGGGACCTGCAGGCATCAGGAATATCACGAACGGGGATGGTGCATCTGTTTTGTGGTGCAGGCCCCCTGTCTGCCATGACGCAGTTGGAGGTTTGCTGCAAACATGGCACAAGCTATTCCTGTGCAGGTCTACCCGCTTCTGCTGTAGGCACCATTCCAAACTCAGACTTGCTACAGGTTCTGAGGCAGCATGTCCTGTGCATCATTTCTGTTTGGCACAGGCACTGTGCGACATTCTCTGGCCTTTGACAATCTGGCCCCATGTGTCATCTATAAATTGAGTGTCAGTATACTAAAATGTGTGGCATTGATTGAGTACTAAATGGGGAGACACAGGGATAGCTGCTTTAACATGTGACTTATTGATATGTGGAAAACTACCTGGTACTCCTCTGTGGTACCACAATTGTACGTGGTATGTTTTATTAGCCTGCATTAAATGGGCAGTATGGCAGTACTCGGTCAGTATGTTTTGCAAGCTGCAGCAAACAGAATCATCATTGTTGGCACTGTGAGAACAGATCAGCACTCAATTGAGTTTGTTATGGGAAAAGGAATACAAATCTTCGCACACATTGATTTTTAATGATCTTTGGAAAAATTTTACATTGCTTTAGTAAATGGGATGTGCAAGACTGCAAAGTTAGGGTTTTCTTGTTTAGTTTCCTTTTTTGTTGTATTATTCACTCTTTTATTTATGTTTTCTTTTTTTCCTTTTTGCTGCTGATTAACTATTTGATTTGAACACAATTGGTTTGATTTCAGTCAGCTTAATTTCTGTACCATAACATGTTATGAGGTTTACTGCTTGATATGTTTTAATAAAGAATTCCCTTACTCTAGCAAAAAGTGCCTTGGGTTTACTTCCTCTTGGACACCTGCCAGGACAGCACCACAGATGGGTAGAAGGGACCTCAGTTTAACATCTCATACAAAGGACAGCACACAGATGGGTAGAAGGGACCTCAGTTTAACATCTCATACAAAGGACAGCACACTCTGACAGTACAGCACCCCCCCCCGTACTGTACTCGGGTGTCAGGTTTTATGGCATGATCCCAATCCCAGGGTGGAATGAGAACCCATGACCTTCTGACCCAGAGGTGGATATGCTACTAGCTGAGCCACACTGACACAAAAGTAGTCCCTCTTGGACTGGATCCTCCCATCCCCATCATACTGTGGATGCTGATATCCTCTCTGGTGTCCTCATTGATCATCATATGGTCTACTGTGTACATAAGATTCATTGGGCCAGATTTTCAAAGCCCCCAGGAATGCCACAAACCCCTTATGTGCTGATCATATGGCGCATGGGGGTTGCATCATTTCCCTGGCCAGTGATTGAGATTTTCACTCCCATGTGCCAAGTGCCACAAGTTAGACAGCTCCCCCCCCAGTTGAGCTGCCACCAGTCAGGGACCATTTTTATGGGTCTTGTGCCAAAGATTTGGCACAAGCTGCCATAAAGTGAGGAAAGTGTTGCAACTGCACCCGAGAATGGAAAACTGAGTATGGTTGTGGCAAACATGTTTGGCACAGCTGGGCCAAAAAATGGGTACAAAGCAGGGCTTGACGCAAACTGTGTCAGCCTTTGAAAATCTGTCTCATTGTCCCAATGGTCCCTGCAAATTCATCCAGATCTGGTCTTTCTAGTTGCTGGATTTGTCCTACTTCCATGCTGACTTGCTGGCCTCTGCCTAGTCCCGTATTTCTACAGCTGGCAACATTGACAATGTCCTTAAATTCTTCTCCAAAATTATGCCCATTTGGGATTATCACGCCCTCTTTTTAAAGAACCTGGGTCAGAGGATTTCACATCTAGAGATGCAGCAAATTTAAATTCCACTGGCGGAAATTAATGACGTGGAGTGGGCGCCGTGCAGACATACCCCACTATGTGGAGTGGGCGATGAAAAGCTCACTCCGCCTTGTCATTACCACTGCACTGAAGTGGAATGACAATGCAAAGTAAGGCGAAGTCATTGTTTTTAATGGACTTCCCATTCCTTATTATGATTCTAAGTGATCCACTTGGTGTTTCACATTTGGCAGCCCCCCACACATCACATGGCTTACAGTATTGTAAGTCACATGCTCTTTAGCTAGGCAGGAAGGAATGAGTCATACAAGCAGACACTTTTACTTTCTCCTGTGCAGACGGAGAGAGAGGAGTGTGTTTTGTGACTGCTGATACTTTGAGATCAGAGCGAGGAGGAGATTTAAACTTTTATTTATTTATTTATTTATTATTTATTTCGTTTTTGTTGACCGAGTAAGTGCAATAGACAAAGCCTGCCTATTTTCAGGCACGACCCAGGGGAGGGGGATGCAGATGAATGCCAACTGACCTTGAACCAGATTAAGCTGTTGGTGGTATTTTTAGTGAACGAGGGAAATTTGGTCAGGACACCAGGGAAATTCCCCTACTCTCCACTGGGGGAATTGCTGGCCGTCAGCCAAGATGGCCACTTGGCGTGTGCTGGAGGAGAGTACAGACATCTTGGGGACAGGGGAGCAGGCCTCCTCCCCGTCTTGCTTCCTTCAGAGGCTGAATGTTCGACTTTGTCTACTTCTGTGGTTTGTGACCAGGTTTTGACATATAGTTTGGACAGTAATCTTGAGATTGTACCTAAAACGGGTGTTTCTTTGGATGGGATAGCTCGGCATCCTTCGGTCGAGCGGCTGGAATGCCTCCCTTTACACCTTGCGGATTGTGGTAGCTTTGCTCCGCAAAACAGACCTCCATAGCTGCATTGTTTTCATCACCAGCTCAACCGGCATGGATTGATCAACAGCACCAGTTGATGTATGATGCAGCGTTCTTGCAAATGTCGGAAGATCAGCCTGTTGGCTTGGAAGCTACAATTCCCTTGGCCTTGTGTTTACAGATTTCTCCTGAGGAAAAGACTGGCAGTTCAATCACCGATTGGGGTGAGTGCCTAGAGTCCGGATCAGGGGAATTGATTGACAAGTCTTCCGCTCAGTCTGTGGGTTCTAATTCTGCATATGGTGTGGATTTACTAGGGGTTCACCTGCCGGTGCATGCTGCTGCTACCTTAAGGAGCCCAGAAGTGGAGCATTTTTCAATGGATTTTTCAACTTTAGTCCCCTCTACGGTCCCAGGTACCCCTCTTGTTTCAGTCTCTTCCCCTAGTGCTATTCCTTTACCTTCTAAACAGAATATTGCTATTAATGATTCTCCTGCGGTTTGCTCAGATACTGCTCCAGTGTCCCCGATACTACTCTGGTTCCCCCTGCTTATGATGACAATGTTTCTGTGACTGGGGTCACTATTGCAGAGGCTTTATGGGGGGCAGGCTGGCAAAAATCGACGGTTTCTCTTACATGGTCCTCTCCTCCTTGGGATCCCCCCTGAAGTAGCCAATGTTCGTGACCCCTTAGCTATTCCTTCAGGTCTGCATCTGACACAAAATCCAGTCTTGAAGTTGGGTTTTGCCTCTGCTCCTGCTGATTTTGTCCCTGGCCTGCCTACATCTCCTTCTCCTGCTCCACCTGTTTCTAACTTGTTAATTTCTTCCCTGATAGCATCTACCAGTACGACCCCTCCACCCACGACTCCCAGTCGGCCTGTGCATATCAACATGGGACAACCTACGGCTACTACTGCCCCACCTACTACTTCTTCCACGCATTCTGATTCTCCCCCATGAAGGGGTGCAGGCTTCTCTACCAATACTGGGCCTCGCCCTAGATCATATGCTGGACTTTTTCATGCCCCCCTTGAACTGGTGAAACACCGCAAATGCTGTCAGAATCAAGTACAAAGGGAGTTTGGAAGTTTTTCCTGATCGGATTTATGTGGGGAAGACCTTGATTAAAGACAGTCTACAGTTTTTGCCCATAGAAGTTTATCCTCTCATCCATACTTCTGGAGATACTAATTTTGATCTTAGTTTTAAGACTGCTGCAGGCCTGGAACAATTTTGGTCATGTTATCAACAGGTGAAGTACACCCCACTATGGTCTCCTTTTGTGGCTATTCCCCTTTCAAGACCTGCTATCAGAACCATTATGGTGTTGTTTAACAATGAGGGAGCGGCTGTTACAGATATTATTCAATGGTTAAAGTTAAGATGCATGGTTTTAGGCCTTCCAGAAGCCATTATTGACTCTGAACAGTTTTGGACTGGGGGCTGGAAGATTCAAGTTCGATTACCCTATCTGAATGATGTGCTGCAACATCTCCCAAGTTGATTTTACTTGGGCAGGGATCGCAATTTTATTTTTTATCCTGGGCAGCCTAAGTCGTGTTTTCGTTGTGGAGCCCAGTCTCACCTGAGTAATGCTTGTGATAAACTGAAGTGCTCACTCTGTTTAGGCATTGGTCACACCAGTCTGGGATGCCCTAACCCTACCTATTGTAACCTCTGCAAAGCTACTTCCCATACCTTTCGTACTTGTCCCTGGGCCTTCCATAATGATCCCTCTAACACACAAGATAAACAAGATGAAGCTGTGTATAAGGCTCAGCAGCATGCTGCTGCCAGACCTTCTCCTACTGCTCAGCCCCCTTCCTCTGCCGCTTCACCCTCTCATTCCACTATTCGGCCCCCTCCCCCTGTAGACGATCCACAGAACCTTGGACAGACCCCAAGGCTATGGTTCATGAGGGAGGAATCCTCAAACCTAGTCTCTGATTCTGTTATTGCTCCTGGTATAGATCTGAGTACAGAGAAGGTGGATTGTTCTGCTCCTGCTCTACCCTTTTCTGAGCCAGGGCAAGAGACCCCTTCGGGTGCAGTTGTCCTGGATTCGGGTGCTGAGAATTTCCCTGTTTTGTCTTCTGCGGTAGATGCTCCATAAATTCCTCCTCCTGATGATGTGGCATGGACCCTCAAATCACAAAGATGGGTCACTAGCACCAGTTCCCTTAAAAGTTCTACTGAATCCCTATTTTTACCTGACACATTGAGACCGATGGATGTAGTGCCAGCCATTAACCAGTATGCCCCATTAGCCAAACGTAAACAATCTGCAGGGACGGAAGATGACTCTGATGCTTCCTCATTGGCATCTTCCTCTCAACCCGATCCTTTAACTGACTCGGAGCAGGTTCTCAGTGATTCGAAAAAAACGGGCAAGAAGAGGTGTAAAAGAAGATCTCCTGGGAAAGGGAAGAAGTCTTGATTCTCCTTTTACTACTACTTATGCTCTTTGACCTTAAGTGCGGGACATTGAATGTTAAAAGCATTCGGAATCCTAAAAGACGGCGTTCCACTTTTTCTATCTTAAAATCTTTTGATTTACATATTATTTTTTTACAGGATACCAGATTGTATACTCAAAGTGCTTCTAGGGAATGGTCTCATGGGCTTTCTTATTGGTCTTTGGGGGAAGAGCTTTGTGCTGGGGTTGGGATTCTGTTTAATAATCTAGATTTTGTCCTTACCCGTTTAATTGATTTGATTCAGGGGAGGGTTTTGATATTGGATGTGGTTATTTTTTCCCAAGAATGGAGGCTGATTAATATTTGCAACCCTCAAGACCTCATAGAGTGGAAGTTATGAAGACCATTCAGCCCTATTTGCATACTACTAAATCGGTTTTGTTTGGTGGGGATTTTAATTGAATTCTTTCTCTGTCGGACAAAACTGGCTTAATGCAGAAATTGTATACTGATTCAAATTTTTTGCTTTCCATGCGTGAGACTGCCTGTTTAAAGGATGGGGCTCTGTGTGGCCCTCAACCTCCTTCTCACGTTTTTCATAGGGGACGATCCTCTTCTAGGATCAACCTTTTTTTTCTTTCTGATTTGATACCCTGTACTCAAACATTGGTCCTCCCTATTGAAACCTCTGACCACTGTTTATTACAGGTGCATTTGGGTCTACCTCAGAATAAACCATGTTCTCACAGCCACTGGAAAATGAATATGAAGCTTTTGGAAGATAGAAACATAGAAACATAGAAACGTAGAAACATAGACTTTGACGGCAGATAAGGACCACTTGGCCCACCCAGTCTGCCCATTTCCCTACCTACTGGATAAGCTGCAGATTCTAGTTAAACAACAGCCTACTTCCTGCCACCTCCCACTACAATTGCCTTGTGTCTGTCCCATGCATGTTTGAATTCCCCCACTGTTTTAGCTCAACAACCTCCCCAGGAAGGCAGTTCCACATCCACCACTCTCTCCGTGAAAAAGATTTCTCACATACCCCTATGCCGCCCCCTCTATCTTTTAAATTGTGTCCCTTGTTCTACACATCTCTTTTTCTGAAAGATGCTACCCTCCTGGACTTTGTTGATTCCCTTGCGGTACATGAACGTTTCTATCATGTCCCCCCTGTCCCTCCTTTCATCAAGGGTATACATATTAAGCTCTCTCAGTCTCTCTTCATATGGTTTCTGATGCAGACCCTGCACCATTTTAGTTGCCTTCCTCTGGACTGCTTCCATCCTGTCTATATTCTTGCATAGATGAGGTCTCCAAAACTGCACACAGTACTCCAGATGGGGTCTCACCAACTGTCTGTACAGAGGGATAACCACTTCCCTTTTTCCACTTGTGATGCCCCTTCCTATGCATCCCAGTATACCCCTGGCTCTCCTTACTGACTTCTCACATTGCTTACCCACCTTTAGATCATCTGATATGACTACCCCCAAGTCCCGTTCCATTTTTGTTGTTGTTAGTACCTCCCCTGCTATTGTGTACTCTTCTCCTGGGTGTTTGTTTCCCAGGTGCATTACTTTGCACTTCTTTGCATTGAATCTAAGTTGCCATATGTCTGACCATTCCTCCAACCTTGCCAAGTCCCTTCTCATCCTTTCTACCCCTTGTGTATCAACTCTGTTACAGATCTTTGTATCATCTGCAAAGAGGCATACCTTTCCCTCCAGACCCTCTGCAATATCACCTATAAAGATGTTAAAGAGGACTGGACCCAGTACTGAGCCCTGAGATACTTCACTAGTGACCCCCCTTTCTTCGGAATGTGTTCCACTCACTATTACCTTCTGTGTCCTGTTGTGCAGCCAGTTTGCAACCCAGGCTACCACCCTGGGACCCACTCCCAAGCTGGCTAACTTGATTATTAATCTTTGTGCAGGACTGTGTCAAATGCCTTTGCTAAAGTCTAGGTAGGCCATATCCACAGCCCTCCTTGGTCTATTACTTTGATCACCCAGTCAAAGAAATCTATTAGATTCATCTGACATGACCTTCCCGCTGTAAATCCATGCCAAGCCTTTGGGTCCTGTGCCCCACTGGCCTCTAGGTACTCAACAATTCTTTCTTTCAGAAGTGATTCCAGTATTTTCCCTACCACTGAGGTCAAACTTACAGGTCTGTAGTTTCCTGCTTCTGCCTTGCTCCCACTTTTGTGAAGGGAAATCACATCTGCCCTCCTCCAGTCCTCATGTACCACCCCATCCTCCCATGATTTGTTAAAAGTGTGGTCAGTGGTGTCACTAGGTCCTCCCTTAGTTCTTTTAGGATTCTGGGTGAGATCCATCAGGCCCCATTAGCTTTGTCTACCTTGAGTTTTAGGAGTTCTTTCAGGACTCTTTCTTCTGTAAATGGACTGGTGTCAACCCCTACCCAGAGTGCTTCTATTGTCTGGTTTAGGTAACTCCTCCTCATCTTCTTTTGTGAATACTGAGCAAAGGTATTCATTCAGTATCTCTGCCTTTTCACTGCCTCCCTCTGCCCACCTCCCCTCTCCCTTATTAATCTTCACTATTCCTCCCTTAACCTTTCTATGCTCCCTAATGTACCTATAAAAGGTTTTATCCCCCTTCTTAACTGACTTGGCTATTTTTTCCTCAGTTTGGGCTTTTGCTATTCTGACTGCCTTCCCCACTTCTTTCTGCTTTAATTGATACAGTTCCCTGTTGTGCTCCTTCTGTGATGCCTTATACTTTTTGAATGCAGCCTTTTCCTCCTTAACCTTCCCTGCCACCTCTTTTGAGAACCATAGTGGTTTTTACTCCGCTTTGTTTTCTTTATCTGTTTCACACAAAGGCTTGTTGCCTCTATGATGGCAGTTTTGATTTTCTCCATTGTTCTTCTATCCTCCTTTTGGCCATTTGCTAGTGTATTCCTCAGGTATTCACCCATTTTGCCAAAGTCAGCTCTTCTAAAGTCCAGTATGCTTGTTTTTGTATGGCTTGTCTCCATGGTTGTGCTTATTGTGAAGCACACCGTGCAGTGGTTGCTTGTTCCCAGATGTCTACTGACTTCTAAATTTGTGATCCTCTCTCCATTTGAGAGTACTAGGTCTAGTATTGCTTCCTCCCAAGTGGGTTCCAACACTAGCTGTAAGATGCCCATGTTTGGCAGGAGTTACATTCGGTCCTCCAGGCACGGCTTTCTTTATTTGATTTTTATGATGACCCTATAATTTGGTGGTTGGAAACAAAACAGGAAATTAGGCGATATTGTCATCTTAGTTCTAAACTTAAACATAAATCTATTTATGTACAATATTTAGATAAAAGACGACATTTACAGAAATTGTTTTCTTTACAATCCTCTTTTGGCTTGGATTATTCATCTCAAATTGCCCAACTGAAAAAAGATATGTGTTCTTTTCAATACAATACAATAGGGCAGCCTCTTTGTTCATGGAATAGAAGTATGGCATAAAAGGCCCTGCACAGTCAGCGAACCCCTATGATTGCTGTAAGCAACGAGTAGACATTAAATATATGCCAACCCTGAAGGACCAGTCAGGGGTGATTTTTGATAATATTCAAGGTATTTTGAATGTTGTGGTTCAGCATGCTTCTGCTATGTTTGGTCAAGCTGCTCCTGTTTTGGATGACATGACAAATTTACTGGGTAAACTTTCTCTTCCTACTCTATCTGCAGCAGATACCAGAGACTTGACGTAGCCTATTACTCCCTCTGAAGTACACTTCTTAAAACGCAAGTTAAATACAGGAGTTACCCTGGGCCCAGACGGCATTCTGAATGAATTTTATAAAAAATGTGTAGATCTTCTCTATCAACCACTTACCATTGTCTACAATGCTATATTGCAGGGTGACCACCCTGTCCCATCAACTCTGGAGGATAGTTTACTGTTATTTCTGCACAAGAAAAATGCTAAAGATGACATTACTATTTGGAGGCCCATTAGTCTAATTAACACAGATTGGAAATTACTTAGTAAACTGCTCTGTGTCAGGTTATCTTGAGTAGCTGGTGAGTTGATACATCCTGCTCAAACCTGTGCTATTCCACAGTGGTTGATGTTGGATAATCTTAGATTGATGAGGGAAGTTTTTGATAACAGTACTACAGGTGGTTATGGTCTTAGTCTTGTTCAAACAAAGGCTTTTGATTTAGTGTCTCACTCTTATTTATTTTCAGTACTGCGGAGGTATGGTTTACCACAACTTTTTGTGCAATGGGTACAGAGATTGTATAGTTCTGCATTCTTTACATTTTTGGTTAATGGTTGTCTGGGTCCCCGGGTTCCAATTCGATGGGGAGTTCGGCAGGGGTGCCCATTGAGTACTTTGTTGTATGTCTTTTCTATTGATCCTATGCTGAGGCTTCTAGACACAGATCATCATATTAATCACATGCACAGTCCTGATGGTATAACATTCCCATGCACAATGGCTTATGCAGATGATATCTGTCTTCTGGTGGCTGATCATGTTTCTGGAGAGTATGCCATTGCACAGTTACAATCTCTCACTAAATTTTCAGGATCACAACTTAATAAGCAAAAATGTACAGGGGTAGCTATACCTATTAAGCCCGAATTTTGAGTTTCTGAGATAGCAGGTATACCAATATGTGATACTGAGCTTCGCTTTTTGGGCATTTTGTTTGGAAGTGATATTGCTGCAGATCGGAATTGGTTAGAAAAACTGGAGTTAGCTGAAAAGAAAGTTCATAAATGGAAGTCCTATCCTATGACCAGGTTTAAGAGGATATATATGTTGAAAACTTATATAGCTCCAATATTTTTGACATTGAGTTCTGTGTTCCCACTCCCTTACAAATTCAAAGCCAGACTTAATAATATTTGTTTTCAATTATTATGGGGGAGTCGGTTGAACCCAGTTCATCTGGCTGTGACTTATTGGCCCATTAAACAAGGGGGTCTAAACATGCTTAATGCAGTATTGTTCTTTTTTTCTATATTTGTCTATTCCAATATTCTTCCTCTTCTTGTGGGGAATCAATTGACTTGGGCCTTAACTTTAAAAACTAGATGTCTTTATTTTTTCCAAAAACCGGAAGCACCACATTGGGGACCATTTCTATTAATTCCGGAGGGCACCTCTCTTTATTTAATTGAGGTGTTTAAAAAGCTTAAACAATGGGAAGTGACCACTCAACTCTGTCAAACTTCAAATAGAAAAGCTTTTTATAGATCTATTTTGGAAAGACAGTTCTTGACTGGTTCGTGTTTTCTTTGTCCTCCTGATATTGACTCTAAATGGTTATTGGCACAACTTTCTGAGGCCAGGATGCCAGCGAAGATATGGGATACCTTGTGGATGTGTTGCCATGGCAAATTAAATGTAAAGGGTAACCATGCTCATAAGGAGGTTGAGGACCGTTATTGTATTAGGGACTCCTGCATGATGCAAATAGAAACAATGCAGCATTTGTATTTTGAGTGTTCTTATATAGTTTCTTTTTGGGATCAATTGGCTCAGCACTGTCAATTTCCCCTTTTTCATATGATTTCTTATTCTGAGTTGGTTTATGGTAATTTTGGGTCAGCATGGGATAAGTTTTACCCAGGGACTTTGCGTGTTCTTTTTGCTATTATTAAATGGTACATTTGGCAGACTAGATGCAAATTTGTTTTACATCAATGTTTTGTACCTTTACAGGGTCTGATTGCTACTATTACTAAAGAAGAAACAAATTTTTACTCAAAGGAACATTTGGCTTCACCTCATCCCATGCTTGCTAACTGGTGGAGGGCAGTTCCGCCTATTTTATTTGAAGGCTTGACGTGAATAGAGCTTCGGACTGAGTGTTTGACATAACTACTTCCTGTTCAGTGTTTTTGTCTTGAATTTTTGTATGAATTTTGCCTATGTATTTCTGTAAGGTTTTTCTCTAGTACTGTTGTATTGTTATATTATTTCCTAATAAAAAATTCCCCTACTCTTTTCGATAAGTGCCATGGGATCTTTAACATCCACCTGAACTCCCACCAATCCAGGCAGATTTAAACCCAGCAGCTTTTTTAAAAGCTACATTTTTTTGTCTTTTCTGTCTGTACTCTTTTTTACTTAATTTATTCTTTCTGTAAATTTTATTTTTCTTACCTTTATAAGTAGTTAGTTGTTTGTCTGTGTGACTGTGTGTATGTGTGTGTGTGTGTTATGTGACAGTGTGAGTAGTGATTGCTTGGACTGAGGGAGCTCAGTAGGAGAGATGGACTAGGGTGAGGGAATGTCTGGGGTGGGGGCAGCTCTGGGAGAGCCTGGTAGTGGTAAGCATCGTACCATGCGCATGCGTGGGGGGCATGGGCACCCATTCCTGTTGGACCACTCAAAACTTGTGAGCATCCCCCCCCGGAAGCAGGACCAGCACTGCCTCCTGTCCTGACTCTGAGGCAGTTGAAGCACCACCACCACCAAGTCCAGCACCAGGTCCTCTGGAGAAGGATGTGACAATTCCCCCAGGCCCAGGCATGGATCCCATCCCTGTTCAGCACTGTGACCAGCCAGCTGCCAGTTCATCTGGCCCTTCCCTGCCTGTGTCTGGTCCTCCCTAAACTTCCATTGTTTGGCAGTTGTTTGTCAGGGAGGACAGCAGTGTGGTCAAGTGCCACCTATGTGAGGTGTAGGTGTACCATGGCCCCCGGGGGACTCACCTGAGGACTGGGGGTCAGCACACCCATATGCTCAATCACCACCAGTTGGAGTGGCAGGCTGCCACAGAACGCACCATGCCTGCATCTGCTGGCCGTTCTGTGGCAGAGGGTGCAGCTGTGCATGGCAGCATCCCTAAGAAGAGGAGGGCCACAGCAGCACCTGCTGCTCCACCAGCACCACCCCCCACCATCATCACCACCACCACCACCACCAGCAGGTCAGCCTGTAGAATGCGTGGACCCCAGAGAACTGAGTGTAACAGAGGTTGACTTGGCAGTTCTCTGGAGTGCTGTCAAGGAGAACAACGAGAGGGTGAGTGCTGTGGAGCAGTGGCTGGATCACATAGAGGGACATCAGTTGCAAATTATGTCCATGCTGGAACTGCTGGAACTGCTGCTGGATCACCATGGGATCCCACATTTGTTTTTTTTTACTCACACCATGTGCTCCCCCACACCTTCCTTGCTGTGTTATAAAATGTATTCCTCCACCATCCCTGACCCTTGTATGTAATTCTGCTCTTTTTTTGTTGTCTTCCATGTGTATTCTGAGCAGTGCAAGTATACTGTGCTAAACTGCATGGGTGCAGTCTTCTTTCCAGTCTGTGTATGTACTGCATACACTATCCAACTCCCTGATTTAAAAACACTTATTAATGAGTACAATGGTGGGGTGGTGAAGCATGGAGAGATACTACAAAACAGGCTTACAATACATCCAAGTAACTAATAAAAAAATTTATGTTGTGATTCGTGACGTGATCGTAAATCGTGATTTGTGACTGCATTTGTGACTGTGATGATGAAAATGCGAATGCCTACAGCTGTACTTCCTCAGTCCCCGATGAGGTGTGCACAAAACTCCCCGACTTAAAAACACTCATTAATGGGTACAATGGTGGGGTGGTGAAGCATGGAGAGATACTACAAAACAGGCTTACAATACATCCAAGTAACTAGTAAAAAAAATTAATGTAGTGATTTGTGACTGCATTTGTGACTGTGATGATGAAGAAATGTGAATGCCTATGGCTGTAATTCCCCAGGCCCCGATGAGGTGTGGCACAAAACTCCCCGACTTAAAAACACTCATTAATGGGTACAATGGTGGGGTGATGAAGCAGGGAGAGATACTACAAAACAGGCTTACAATACATCAAAGTAACTAGTAAAAAAAATTTATGTGATTCGTGACGTGAACGTAAATTGTGATTTGTGACTGCATTTGTGATGATAAAGAATGTGATTTGTATGACGAGTGACTCGTGATGATGGTTCTGACTTAAAAACGCATATTAATGAGTACAATGTTCGTGCAGAATTATGCACCACACCTGTCCAATACTCTGAAGGGAAGCCAAAGAAACAACTGTGACTTAAGTTAGAGATGGAGATTGGGCCTTAAAGAGATGCAAATGCACAGACAGATTAAGCTTGCGCTGCACACTGAAGAGTAGATGCAAAGGCACAACACCTAACCAGTGCTCACCATCAGAAATTCAAATCTGGAAAAGAATACCTCTGCCGGTTGGCGCGATTGGGGCAGTGTACTGCACTGCTGCAGTAACAGTCACTAGTACTAGTACCAGTAAATATACCACAAAGAAGTACAAAAATTACACAGCTGTAGTGGATAGCAGGCTCACATTGCTGAAATTATGTGGCACAATAAAAGGTGTCTGATTTGATGACACACATCACACACATACTCACACAAACACTAAGTAATGCGCAGCAAATTGAAAACTTCAGTAATATAACCACGTATTTTATTCAAACTAAAATTGTGCACTGCTGCACCACAACAATCAGCAAAAAAATGGCAAGAATTATTGAAAATATTGTTGTGTGTACATTAACACAGTTATACAAGAAAAATATTACCAAAACAGAAAGCACTGTCTTTTTCTCCAAGTTAATCTACCTACACCACAGATACGCCCCTACCCCAAAGCACACTTCCGCTGTCTCTCAGTACACAGAATGAATGTTGTACATTAACATTCAAAATCCACACACAAACAATAAATGCTGAATGATATGAGCACAGGTGGGTTTCTTATAATCGATGAACTAAAGTTTCGGCCAAAAAATGACAAAAAGGCTTTTTTAGCAGCTTTTAGAAGGTTTGAATCACAGAGAGCTCTCAGAGCAGATTGTCTCCTACAGCTTCCTACACACACTACCCCAAACTGAGGCTCTGCACAAAAATCTAGAGCCCATGTGACCTGAAATCCAATGAATCACTGCAAAATTCACATTTGGAGCTTAAAAACAAGGCGAAGTGAGACGAAGTACATTGTTGTCAATGTACTTCACCTTAAGAATTGGTGGAGTGGTGGTTTGGGAAGGTGGAGTAACACAAAGTCATTGTTTCCAATAGACTTTGCCTTACGCATTATAACATGAAGTACTTCGCTTTGCGTTGTGGAGCACTCCGTGAATTCGCTTTCACTCTGTGTTCCACTCCACGGAGCGAATTGGGACCACTTCGCCCATCTCTACTCACATCCCATGGATCTCAGCAGAGTTGCTGGCTTCTCGTTGTGTGCATGACCTTGCCTGCAGGACCTACAAGTCCTCTGGTTCCCTTTTGACCTTACATATTGCTGGACCCATCATAATGCTTGTATTAGAGCTACTAGGCTTGCGACGATATCCTCACACTTTGCATTCATACTCCAGAACAACTTTAATTAGCCCTCTATGTTCTGGAAGGTAATTCATGCCCTCTGACCCAGTTCCCTTGCCCTGTTCTCAAGGTGGGCAACACATTTATCTCTGACCCCACTGCAGTCACCACCTCTTTCAATTATATCTTCAGCTCCTGTGCCCACTCCCTCCTCTCTTCCTTCTCCTCCCCTCCCACACCACTCTTCTCTAGCACTGCACTCTCCTACCCTACCCTCTCTACTGCACCCCTTCTCCATTTTTTCTTTCTCTTCCAGCACTCCTGCTGTTCTTAAGGCCCTGTTGGCTTTAAACCCCCATAAGGGTGGGAGGTCTGATGGTCTTAACCCCAATCTTCTGTATCTCTCTGCTCATGCTATTTCCCTCCTTATCACCTATCACCTATCTCCTCAACCTCTCCTTCTCCTTATCCTCAGTTCCTAGTTCCTGGAAGTTGGCAATAGTCATTTCCTTTCCTAAAGGTGGTGACCTTTCTTACCCTGGTAACTGCCATCCTATCTCTTTATTTCCCACTCTAGCCAAACTCCAGAGAATCCTTGTTCTCTCCCAACTTTCCTATTTTCTTGCCTCTGCCTCCTTTTTCACTCGGCTCCGGTCTGGCTTTAGGAAGTCCCGCTCCACCTCCACCACCCTCGTTCAACTCGCTGATACTATCCACACTGGCATGGATCAGAGCTTAGTCACGTTCACCATCTTTTCTGATTTAGCCAAGGCTTTTTTAACACTGTTGACCACCTCACTCTCCTGGGTGAGCTTAAGGCAGCTGGACTCTCTGCCTTCTCAGTTGAGTGGTTCAGCTCCTAACTTGAGGGCAGGTCACAAGCTGTTCATGTACTCTCCACCTCACTCCCAATCTGCTCAGGTGTCCCCCAAGGGTCTGTCAATGGCCTAATTATTTTCTCCATCTTTCTAAATAACATTCCCACAGCCTGGTCCTCTGTGTCCATTCATGTGTATTCAGATGATATGGTACTCTATACCTTTAGCTCCTCTGCCCCTGACTTCACTGCACAGCCCCAACTTAATATCAACATCCGGCACTGGTTCCGTGAAAACCATAATTCCTTCAACACCAAGAAAATGGTCTCTATGGTTTCTTGGCACCAGGCAGAGGTTTGCTAGAGTCACCCTTACTCTTAATCCATACACTTGATGGTGCAGTGAATGAAGGTGTCTCCTTCTTCAAGAACCTTAGAGTCTGGCTGGAGCATCAGCTTGATTTCTCTGTTCATGTAAATGCTATCCACAAGAAGCTACACCCCAAACTTGATACACTTTCCAGGAATAAGAGGAGCATCCTACTTCCTGCCGGCAAAGAGATCCTCACTAAGATGATTCTCCCCATTTTTTGATGATGGGGCATCATTTAACATAGAAACATAGAAACATTGACTTTGATGGCAGATAAGGACCGCTTGACCCACCTAGTCTGCCCATTTCCCTACCTAGAGGATAAGCTTCAGATCCTATTTAACCAACAGCCTATTTCTTCCTACCCCCCACAAAAATTGCCTTATGTCTGTCCCATGTATTCTTGAATTCTCCCACAGTCTTAGACCCCACAACCTCCTCAGGAAGGCTGTTCTATGCGTCCACCACCCTCTCTGTGAAAAAATACTTCCTTACATTGCCCCTGAGCCGTCCCCCTCTATCTTCAAATTGTGTCCCCTTGTTCTTGCACACCTCTTTTTCTGAAAGATGCTACCTTCTTGGACTTTGTTGATTCCACTGAGGTACTTAAATGTTTCTATCATGTCCCCCTCTCCCTCCTTTCCTCATGGGTATACATATTAAGCTCCTTTAGCCTCTCCTTGTATGGCTTCTCTTGCAGACCCTGCACCATTTTAGTTGCCCTCCTCTGAACTGCCTCCATCCTGTCTATGTCCTTGCGGAGATGGGGTGTCCAGAACTGGACGCAGTACTCCAGATGGGGTCTCACCAACTGTCTGTACAGGGGATAACAACTTCCTGTTTTCTGCTGGTGATGCCTCTCCCTATACATCCCAGTATCCCCCCAGCCCTCCCTACTGCCTTCTCACATTGCTTGCCAACCTTAAGGTCATCTGATATGATTACCCCCAGGTCCCTTCCCATTTTTGTTGTTGTTACTACATCCCCCCATTGTGTAATCTTCCCCTGGGTTTTTGTTTCCCAGGTGCATTACTTTACACAACTTTGCATTGAATCCAAGCTGCCATACTTCTGACCATTCCTCCAACCTTGTCAAGTCCCTTCTCATCCTTTCCATGCCTCCTTGTGTATCAACCCTGTTGCAGATCTTTGTGTCATCTGCAAAGAGGCATACTTTTCCTTCCAGTCCCTCTGCAATGTCACTTATGAAGACATTAAAAAGGACTGGACCCAGTACTGAACCCTGTGGTACCCCACTAGTAACCCCTCTTTCTTCAGAATGGACTCCATTTAGAATTACCTTCTGTGTCCTGTTGTTCAGCCAATGTTTTACCCAGGCTACCACCCTGGGACCCACTCCAAGGCTGGTTAATCTGACTACTAATCTTTTGTGTGGGACTGTGTCAAATGCTTTGCTAAAGTCTAGGTAGGCCATGTCCACAGCCCCTCCCTGGTCTACTACTTTGGTCACCCAGTCAAAGAAATCAATTAGATTCATCTGACATGACCTTCCTGCTGTGAACCCATGCTGCTTTGGGTCCTGTGCCCCACTGGCCTCTAGGTACTCAACAATTCTTTCCTTCAGAAGTGATTCTATCACTTTTCCTACCTCAGAGGTCAAACTGAGTGGTCTGTAGTTTCCTGCCTCTGTCTTGCTCCCACTTTTGTGAAGGGGAATCGCATCAGCCTTTTTCCAGTCCTCAGGTAGCACACCATCCTCCCATGATTTGTTACAAAGGGTAGTCAGTGGTGTCACTAGTTCTCTGCTTAATTCTTTTAGAATTCTGGGGTGAATTCCATCTGGCCCCATTGCTTTGTCCACCTTCAGTTTTAGGAGTTCTTTCAGAACCCTTTCTTTTGTGAAAGGACTGGGATTGACCCCCCCTCTCCAGAGTGCTTCTGTTAATTGGATTAGACACCTCCCCACTTCCTCTTTTTGTGAATACTGAACAGAAGTATTCATTCAGTATCCCTGCTTTTTCACTGTCACTCTCTGCCAACCCACCATCCATTCTGTTCAGCCTCACTATCCCTCCCTTTGTCTTTCTACGCTCCCTGATATACCTATAAAAGGTTTTATCCCCCTTCTTAACCGAGTTGGCTATCTTTTCCTCAGTTTGTGCCTTTGCTATTCTGACTACCCTCCCTGCTTCCTTCTGCCTTAACTGGTACAGTTCTCTGTCCTGCTCCTTCTGTGTTTCCTTATACTTCCTAAATGCTATATTTTTCTCCCTAATCTTCACCGCCACTTCTTTTGAGAACCATAGTGGCTTTTTCTTTCATTTTGATTTGTTTATTTGCTTCACACAAAGGCTTGTTGTCTCTGTGATGGCAGTTCTGATATATCCCCATTGTTGCTTCACCCCTCCTTCTAGCCTGTTTGCTAGTGCTTTTCTAAGGCACTCTCCCATCTTGCCAAAGTCAGCCCTCCTGAAGTCCAGAACCCTCACTTTTGTATGGCTTGACTCTGTAGCTGAGTTTATCATGATCCACACTGTTTGGAGGTCACTTGTTCCCAAATGGCTATCCACTTCTAGGTCTGAGATCCTCTCACTGTCTCCATTTGAGAGTACGAGGTCTAAGATTGCTCCCTCACGAGTAGGTTCCAAAACTAGCTGTCTGAGGCATGCCACCTGAAGGACATCAAGAATGGCCCTGCTTTTGGTTGTGGCTGCAACAAAGGTGATCCAGTTAACATCTGGTGTATTAAGGTCCCCCATCAACAGCATCTCCCCTTTCTCTGCCATCCTAAGTATGCCTTCTATCATATCCTTGTCCATTCCCTCCCCCTGACATGGGGGTCTGTATACAACCCCTGTGTGGATTGTGGTGCCATTTCCAGTCTCTAAGGTGACCCACAGTGCCTCCTCTCCTCCCTGTTTACTCTTTTGTTCAGTTGATTTTATCCCTTCCCTTACATAGAGAGCTACCCCCTTCTGCCCTCCCTGTCTCTCCTGTAGGTTATGTACCTGGTATGTTAACATCCCAGTCATGGTTCTCTGTGTACCATGTTTCTGTGACTGCTATGATATCCAGGCATCCCTCTTCCATCAAGGCCACCAGTTCAGGGAGCTTGTTGCCCAGACTATGGGTGTTGGTACTCATCACCCTCCATGTCTTGATGGCCTTACCCCTTTTTGCCCCATCCCTGTCCTTATTGCATTTGTCACTTTCACCATTTACCCCTGTGCTTCTCCCTGTTGACATCTCTGTGTTGGTGTCTACCTCACTTAGTACCCTGATTTTTTTGGGGGGGCTAGGATTTCCCTGCTCCTTTCCAGTGCCTCCCCCCTTGGCTAGTTTAAATGCTTGCCAATTAAGTATTTAAACCTATCATCTATACAACCTATATAAATACAAAAAATATGATGAATGAGGGGTAGTCACTGATAACAGACAAAGAATGAATGTACAAGTGTCAGTGTAGGGTGGAGTACAGTGGACAGTAGTCCAACCCCATATCAGAAGAAAAAGCAGGAGTGAGTAGAGAAATCGCAGAGGAGATGTTTCGGGGGACAAGGGAAGAAGCAGAGTAAACTGAAGTGGGGAGGGGCCCTGCTTTTTGTTCTTCTGCTTTTAATTCTTCTATTTTTATTTGCAATTTTATTCTTGAAGCATTTTCCTTTAATTCACTTATTTTGTTGAATGTATTTCTTCTATTGCATTTTAATTCTGTTTACATTGTATTTGCCCTGTTTCTAATGCTTCCCCTCTCCGTAGAACACATCTGCAAATGAGTTGATAGCAGCCCAGTATGTCTTTCCTGATAAAATGTTTGAAATAAAAAAAAATATATAAATAAATAAATAATACATTTTGTAGATCCATATTTGGACTAGAGGGAAAATTCCCAGTCCCCTATTATAGTACTACCCTTTTTAACAAATCATGGGAGGATGGTGTGGTACCTAAGGACTGGAGGAGGATGGATGTGATTCCCTTTCACAAAAGTGGGAGCAAAGCACAGGCAGGAAATTATAGACCTGTTAACTTTACCTCGGTGGTAGGGAACATGATGGAATCACTTCTGAAGGAAAGAATTGTTGAGTACCTAGAGGCCAGCGGGGCACAGGACCCAAGGCAGCATGGATTCACAGTGGGAAGGTCATGTCAGATGAAGCTAATAGATTTCTTTGACTGGGTGATCAATGTAGTAGACCAAGGAGGGGCTGTGGACATGGCCTGCCTAGACTTTAGCAAGGCATTTGACACAGTCCCACACAAATAAATTAATAAACAAATTTGCCAGCCTGGGAGTGGGTCCCAGGGTGGTAGCCTGGGTTAAAAATTGGCTGGACAACAGGACACAGAGGGCAATAGTAAATAGAGTCCACTCCAAAGAAAGAGGGGTTACTAGCGGGGTACCACAGGGTTCAGCACTGGGTTTGGCCCTTTTAATGTCTTTATAAGTGACATTCCAGAGGGACTGGAAGGAAAAGTATGCCTCTTTGCAGATAGCACAGAGATCTGCAACAGGATTGATACACAACAGGGGGTGGAAACGATGAGAAGGGACTTGGCAAGGCTGGAGGAATGGTCAAATGTATGGCAGCTTAGATTCAATGCAAAGAAGTGCAAAGTAATGCACCTGGGAAACAAAAACCCAGGGGAAGAGTACACACTGGGGGAGGGAGGTATTAACAACAAAAATGGATAGGGACCTGGGGTAGTCATATCAGATGACCTAAAGGTAAGCAAGCAATGTGAGAAGGCAGTAAGGACAGCTGAGGAAGATACTGGGACGTATAAGGAGAGGCATCACCAATAGAAAACAGGAAGTTGTTATCCCTCTGTACAGACAGTTGGTGAGACCCCACCTGGAGTACTGCATGCAGTTCTGGAGACTCCATCTCCACAAGGACATAAACTGGATGGAGGTTGTCCAGAGGAGGGCAACTAAAATGATGCAGGGTATGTAACAGAAATCATATGAAGAGAGACTAAAGGAGCTTAATATGTATACCCCTGAGGAAAGGAGGGAGAAGGGGACATAATAGAAATGTTCACGTACCTCAAGGGAATCAACAATGTCCAAGAGGGTAGCATCTTTCAGAAAAAGAGATGTGCAGGAACAAGGGGACGCAATTTGAAGATAGAGGGGGGATGGTTCAGGGGCAATGTGAGGAAGTATTTTTTTCACAGAAAGGGTGGAGGACGCATGGAATGGCCTTCCTGAGGAGGTCGTGGGGTCAAAAACAGTGGGGGAATTCAAGAATGCATGGGAAAGACATAAGACAATTACTGTGGGGGGTAGGAAGAAGTAAGCTGCTGGTTAATTAGGATCTGCAGCTTATCCAATAGGTAGGGAAATGGGGATTCTAGTCAGGCCAAGCGGTCCTTATCTGCTATCAAAGTCTATGTTTCTGTGTAGTACACTGAACCCCTTATCAGAGAAGTGAGGTATTGGCTTCAGCTGTCCCACAGTACCCATAGGTAAAAAAAACTAACGAGATCACTCCAACACAATGTGTACTATGGGCACGTATGTATCATCATGTCTCAAAAACATGGTAATTAGATCCAGGACACAGTTTATATGCAGTAGTATTAATGGCGTTAATCACATAGTCTGCCAGCCTTTATGGAGCACACAGGGGGACCCACCCTCTCAATTTCTCACAGCCCCTGCTAGAGGCACGTAAGTAGTGTTGGCAACTTGAAAGTGAGTGCTAGAAAGGAGCACTTCATTTGACTATGACATCATGCACAATATTGGTGAGTGGAATGACCTGGTTTTGGTTATCCCAACCCAAACGTGGTAGCCAAATGTGTGGGAGGCAACCGGGTTTATTTTATACTAGCTCAAGAGCAAACCTTAATCCCAGTTATAGTACCTCACACGAATCCCACAATGTTGTGAGTTTTGTTGGACAAGAAAGGTTTACATTTAACCGTGGTATAGCACTCAGTATAAATGAACATTCAGTTATTCATCTAGAAAACACAAAAGAAAAAGACAGCACTCACAGTAGATTTTTCAAGATGCTCAGTGCATGTTTTAATCAGAGCAGCTGCCTCACAAGAAATCAGCCCTGCGCTTCAACCCTTCAGCAGGCCTTCTTTTTTTTTTTAATTGTTTAACTAGGAGTGGCACACTAAGCTGAAAGCTTGTTTACAGGTGCGACCTGGGAGTACATGGAAGTTAAGTGACTTGCTCAGGGTCACACAGTATGCAAGTTGGGTCTGTGGGATTCAAACCCAGGTCTCTAGATTTGCAGCTCAGAGCCTTAAACTGCTGCGCTATACTGCCTTCTAGGGGCATTATGGGAATTATACATTTAGCATTTTATTTAATCAATTTATTTAAGCATTTTATTTAGGCTTGAAAAGGAAAAAAGGAAAACAATACTATACCAGCAATTAACAGGTCAATATGCAAGTAGAGTGGTACCCATCTGTACACATTGGTACAAGCTTGATAGGAACAGTCTTTGGGGGAGGGTCTGTGAATTTGTCTCTTTGCACCTTGCAACAGTGTATAAACAGTTCATACTGTTATTCCTGGAAAATATAATATCAATAAAAGTTGGTTTGAGGTGGTATACTGGTGGTAAGCTGGCCTCCATAGTGAATGAAACTTGGCAACAGGTAGAGTCCAGATAATAACAGTTTAACAGTTCTTAGCAACAGCTATGTGCACTCCTCTACCACTCTTAGCTTTCTGTCCCCAAGTAACACTTATTTCCAGTCCTCTTCACTTGCCAAAGATCAAGACAATCCATATGCCAATAGATTTAAGGAGTATTGTTTGGCAAGGGCTCACAGCCTTAAAACAGTTGTGTTACCTGGTTTCAGCTTTGGACTCGGGCATCTTCAGGCAAACGTGAGGTGAACTGTTTCTGATGGTACTTCACTGGAGGTTGGTTCTTGCTTTTAGGTGTATGGGAAGATGTATGAAGACTGGATGTTCCTTTCTTCCTTCCGTCAACTATGGTTTGGTGTTAGGGCATTGTGGTATTGTTGGATGCTGAAAATGCCACTTGATGAGATGGCTGCAAGATGTTCAGACATACCACACACACACATGCACATTCCTTTGGTCTCTGTTATGGAGAAAAGGATTATAACTTTATACACTAAAATGCCCATGGAGCAGTGACCTTTCTCCTACATCACCAGACCTAGGGATGACCACATATACTTTGTTGACATTCCACCAAGAAACATTCGATAAAGATTGTTTTTGGCCAAAGTCCATGCAATGGAGACTGAACTTTGCTCTACACTCCAGTGTTGTCATTAAGACTGCTGATCTGAGGGTTCACTGTACCCTCTCCAAAAATTTTTAGGGGTACAAACTAAATTACACAAGTTCACTGTACAATTTCTATACATTTTTTGTGGGGTTCATGTGCTACAAACAGAATTATTGGGATGCAGTGTACCCCTTCACACAAAAATGTGCTTGAATTTCATAATTTGTACATGAATCATGTGCAGCTATGTGTGAATGGGAACACTGCTACACTCTAAGAACTTTCAATACTTTCAATTAGGCAATTAATTATATACATATAATAAGAGCATCATACCAATATAATATTAACAGAACTTTTAAGTCACACAGCTGTTACAAAAATACATATCAATTATTTCACAAGGTGCAAATTTTACATTATATAAAATAAATGCTCTAACATTTTCACACACTTACTTCATAATATGATTACTAGAGGGTACTCTTGTAATGCATTAGGGATGCCCTTGTCTATTCACAGTTCAGCATTGCTTATCAGTTTGTTTCTAAACATTAAACAAGGACTGCAGATTAGATACCATTGTAGACAATAGCATAGCTTGTGTTTAAACAAAAATACTTTGTCTCTTCAGCAATTATGCAAATTGAGACAATAGAAGGACAGAGAAAAATATCATGTTATTCATTCAACTAGTAGTTTAAATCAAGCCTTAGCTGCCTGTATGAAAATAACAAATCGGGTTTTAAAATGGGGCCACTCTGGACGCATAGGTGCCACATGACCCTGTTCTGGAATCGAGAAGATGCTAAAATTGTCTTTCATGGTTCCTTCAGGAAGAAAGAATATATAAATACAAAGTTGACAGAATATATATATAGCCATAAGAGCCAATAATAGCAAAACAATATGAATAATAAAATGAATGAAAAATGTTAGCATCATGAGGCAGCCATTATATTTATTTGTTTATTGAGTTCTAGGATTACAAGTACCTTTGAACCAGAGGTTCATTTACAAAAGTTCCACGTCAAACATTACAGTGTAAACAGTAATGGTAAATATAGTAAGGTAGCAGGTGTATATGACAAAAAATGGAAAGTATAAATACAGCATTACAGAATAACAGGAGACAGGATTTGTAGTCTAAGAACAACAAGTTGCAATCACAGCAGTGACATTATCAATAAGTGCAGGTAGTATACATTTACGAGATTCAGGGTCATATAGTGTAGTGTTGTGTAGTGTAAGCAGCAAAAGCAAATACAAGGGGGCAGCAGACATACAAGACACAAAGAATTGGATAAAATGGTTCCATGTCATAATAGCGACCGCAAAACAGCGATCGATATTACGGCGTGTGTATATCGCCGAAAAGCAAATCAGCGATATACACTCTATGGTGACCTATCTTCCAGTTCTCAGTTAAGTATTTTTGCGGGTAGGGCTGTACCCTCCTGCAGCCCCTCCCCATGGAGGGCTTTTCCCCCTGCACTCCCCTGAATTAGGATTCTCAATTCCAGGGGGATGCATGTCCGAGAAGGGGACAAAACCCATACCTCACAAAAAATTGAGTGCTGCGGCAAAATGTAACCCACTTCCAGACTTGAACCCAGTACCTGCACTGCCAGAGCTAACCTCCCACACCACCATGCCACATGGCTAGCTTGACAGCAGCAGGTACACCAGTGTCTGACAACCCTTTCCCTGTCCCTTCCCTTCCCCTTGTTATTCCTCCCTTCTGTTCACCCTTAATCCTAGTCACTTTCACATACCCTCACTATTCTACAGGGTAGGCCACAACAAAAGCACCCAAAATGAGTCATTTTAATTCTAGTTGCTTATTTTGGGTCCCTCATATAATGTGATACTGATAAAATAAGGTAGATTTGCAGAAAAACAGGAAATAGGATATGTAGTCCATAACCAACAAATTGCAGTCACAGCAGTGACATTGTCAATAAGTGCAAGTTGTGGCAAGAGGTACAAGGAAGGGTGTGGTGGGGGGAGAGGATGAGAGGAAAAAAGGGTGAAGAAAGGTGAATTAATAGGGTGAGGGAGCCTCTTGGAGGGTTGGTAGGAGGAGTGCACAGTACTAGAACTAGGGGAAAGAGGGTGTGAGACCCTGAGGAGGGTGGTCAAATATAGTGTAAAGAGTCAGTGGAATGAAGTACCATCTTAGAAGGAACAATCACAGCTACTAAGAGAGGTGAGGTAATGTCAATGTTTAAATTTGTAGGGGTCAAGCTTTTGCTCTGTAGCAACTTCAGGAGGGAGGCCATTTAGCCATGTAGGAGCTGTAAAGCAGGAGGTGTACTGCACCTGGGATGTCCTGCAGAATGGGAAAAGGTCCTACAGTTTGGTTGCACTACGCATGTAGCATGGGTTAGGTGCGGACATTAGCAAAGACCGTGTGGCAGGGAGAGTGAGGCTAAGGCAAATTTTTTTCACAAACAGGCAGGTCTGGTAGGAGATCCTACCCTTTAGATGGAGCCAGCTGGTCTGCTTGTAGAGTTTGCATGTATGGGTTCTTTTCTCGGCAGCTGTTACAAGCCAACAGACCTTGTTCAGCGCAATTGTTATTCTTTTTAGTGTAGAGTCGGCAGCAGATCCATAGATGACTAACCCATAGTTTATGATAGACTGGACTGAGCTGGCTACAGCTAACAGCAGAGCCTCAGGGGTCAGGCAGTGCTGGTGTAGGCAGAGGATCCCTAGCCCAGAGTTTACAGCCTTAGAGATTTGGTTGACATGATGGTTATATGAAAAGGAGCTATCAAGAGTAATCCCAAGGTATTTGAAATTCTGCACTTGCTTGAGATGTTAGCTTTGACTGTTCAAAATAGTTAAGGTGGCTGCTCTATTTTTGTTGTGTGTGCTTTCGAACAGCATAGTCTTGTTTTTTTCATAATTCATGATTAATTTATGCTGACCAAGCCAGGTTTCAACCAAACTAAAATTGGACTGCAGGTCACTGGAAAGAGTGAAGAGGTCCATATGGCATGAAAATAGGATAGCATCATCTGTATAAAGGATCATTTTATTGTTACTGGAAGTTGGAAGGTTATTAATAAAGAGGCTAAATAGTAGGGGGCCAAGAATGGACCCTTGTGGGACCCCAGACAATGCAGAGAGGCTAAGGGACTGAGTATCACAAATTTTGACTTTCTGCATTCTACCCACAAGGTAGCCTTCAAACCTACTAGTGACTTAGGATGAAAGGCCTAGGGCAGGGAGGAATTTTGGAAGGAGCTGGTGATTAACAGTGTTGAAGGCCTTAGTTAGGTCAATGTAAATTGCATGAAGTGTGTGGCCACGATCAAAGGCCCTATGAATTTGATCAGTGTACTCAAGAAGGGCAGTGGTTGTGCTGTGAGCTTTTCTAAAGCCATGCTGCTGCAGACATTGAATGTTGTGTTTGTACAGGTATTCAGACAGCTGGCCCGAGATGATGTGCTTGAGGGCTTTAAAAAGAGGAGAAGTATTGGTATGGGACGATAGTTGGAGAGTTGTGATCTGTCGCCACTTTTGTGAACAGGTGCTACAATGGCAGCTTTCCATTGTTGGGGGAACTGCCTAAGGGAGAGTGATACAGTTAAGAGTCTGGAAAGAGGTTTCAGCACAAAATCAAGCAAAAGGTTAAGAAGTTTTAAGTCCAGGGAGTAACTGCTAAACCTGGCTTTACCAAGCACCTTTTGGAGGTATTTTTTTGATTCGGCAAAGGTGACTCTCCGAAAATAGAAGGATGGGGTATTGGTGGTGGTGGTTGGGGGAGGCGTTGTTGTAGAAACATAGAAGAAGTCGGGGGGAGCACACCACTAAGATTCATGAAGGTGACATTGAAGGAGTCTGCTATTTGTTTGTGGTCTTGTATAGCAATGCCATCAACTTCAGCCATGGATGGGGGTGTTTTTCGGGGCTTGCTCATAATATCTTTAATGTTATCCAAAAAGTTATGGCTATTTTCCCTGGAGTTTGTGAGCTCACTCTTATAGTGGGCCTGTTTGGCTCTGTGAATTTCCTGGTTACATAAATTTCTGGCTGCTCTGTAGAGTTGCATATCACCCTGACAACCAGTTGCCTTTCCACAGTGCCAGAGATTGTCTCTATCTTTCATCAAATTTAATGGGACTGTGCGATCCAAGGGTTCATTAATCCCCTTAGTTTTCTTTTCTGGAATGGGGCAAACTTGCACATGCTTAGTTAAATTGTGTGTAGAGATGCAGCAAATTTAAAATCTGCCTGCGAAGTGAACGCAAAGTGACCACTTCGAGCTAGCACTTCGCTACCCAGAGTGCCCCATAGGAAATGTCCACTTTGCTTTGTTATTATTACTTCGCATTGTCATTCCATTTTAAACGCAAAGTAAGGCGGAGTGACAACAATATTGGCAGCACCCCACCCACACAGTCACCAGAATTAGTGTGCATCCCCAAAATGCTACTGTCTTGTGTCCAGAAAATTCCCCAGTGCTGATGAAATGCTACTGCCTTGTGTCCAGAAAATTCCCCAGTGCTGATGAAGTGAAATGAGAGCGTAACAAGAAATGCAGTCTCCCAGAATTAATGGTGCACTGCAAATGCACAGACTGATTAAGATTGCACTGCACACTCAAGGGATGCATACAAAAAGGCATAACACCTAACTAGTGCACACAAGTCACAAATCAAAATCTGGAAAGGAATACATTTTACCAGTTGGGGAATTAGCGCACGGCAGTAACAATCCACTACCAGTAAAGATACCACATAGCAGTATAAAAAATTAATGCGTTGCAGTAGATAGCAGGTTCACACTGCTGCAATTACTCTATGGCAAAATAAAAAGTGCCTGATTTAATGGCACATTGCACACACACTCTCACACACACACACACGTACACACCACAAGTAATGCGTAGCAAATTGAAAACATTTAGTAATATAACCAAATGTTTTAAACAGACAAAGTATACACTGCTGCACCACAACAATCAACAAACAAATGTCAAGAATTACTGAAAATATTACTGTGTGTACATTAACACAGTTATACAAGAAAAATATAACCAAAACAGAAAGACTGCCTTTTTCTCCCAGTTAATGTACCTACACCACAAATACGCCCCTCCCCAAAGCACAGTGCACAGTATACACTGACTGTTCTAAATTAACATTCAAAATCCACACACTGCAATAATCACTATGAGCACAGAAGAGTTTCCTACAATCGATGTAGTAAATTTTGAGCAAACAAAATGACTCAGAAAGGCATTTTAAACAGCTTTTAGAGGTTTTCAATCGTAGAGCTCTGAGAGCAACCTGTCTCCAGCTACCACTGCACACACACTACCCAGGCTAGAACTGAGGCTGTGCAGAACAATCTAGAGCCCATGTGACCTGCAATCCCATGAATCACTGCAGAATTTCAATTGGAGCTCAATTACAAGGCAAAGTAAGGCGAATTACATTGATTTCAATGTACTTCACCTTAAAATTGGTGGAGAAGTGGTTTGGGGAAGGTGGAATAGCGCAAAGTCATTGGTTTCAATGGACTTCAGGTTCCTCATTATGAAGCGAAGTACTCCTCTTCACATTGTGGAGTACTCCGTGGGTTCCCCGTTACTCCGTGAATCACTTCGTGGAGTGAATTGGGGCCACTTCGCTCACCACTACTTATAGTACTATAACTCACGTGCTGTACAGGAAGGAATGCGAATGACTATGGCTGTACTTCCCCGATGAGCTGCAGCACAAAACTCCCCAACTTAAAAACACGTATTAATGAGTGCAATGGTGGGGTGGTGAAGCCTGGAGAGATACTACAAAACAGGCTTACAATACATCCAAGTAACTAGTAAAAAAATTAATGTTGTGATTTGTGACGTGATCGTGAATCATGATTTGTAACAGCATTTGTGACAGTAATAATGAAGAACGTGACTCGGTGTCGATAGTGTGAGATAACCAATATGAAAATGTATTGGGAACGTGAATGCCTACGGCTGTACTTCCCCGATGAGTTGTAGCTTTAAACTCCCAGACTTAAAAACACGTATCAATGAGTACAATCATGGGGTGGTGAAGCCTGGAGAAATACTACAAAACAGGCTTACAATACATCCAAGTAACTAGAAAAAAAATTAATGTTGTGATTTGTGACGTAATCGTGAATCATGATTTGTGACTGCATTTGTGACCATGATGATGAAGAACGTGATTTGTATCATGAGTGATGATGGTCCTGACTTAAAAACGTATATTAATGAGTACAATGTTCAAGCAGAATTATGCACCACACCTGTCCAGTACTCTGAAAGGAAGCCAAAGAAACAACTGTGACTTAAGTTACAGATAGAGATTGGGCCCTAAAGAAATGCAAATGCATAGACAGATTAAGATTGCGCTGTGCACAGAAGAGATTCAGACACAAAGGTACAACACCTAACCTGTGCTCACCATCAGAAATTCAAATCTGGAAAAGAATACCTTTGCCGGTTTGGGCGGGCCATGGGGGGGCAGTGTACTGCACTGCTGCAGTAACAGTCACTAGTACTAGTACCAGTAAAGATACCACAAAGAAGTACAAAAATCACACAGCTGCAGTGTATAGCAAGTTCACATTGCTGAAATTATTATGTGGCACAATAAAAGGTGTCTGATTTGATGACATGTGTCACACACATTCTCACATACACACTAAGTAAAGCATAGCAAATTGAAAACGTCAGTAATATAACCACATATTTTAAACAAACAGAAATTATGCACTGCTGCACCACAACAATCAGCAAAAAATGTCAAAAATTATTGAAAATATTACTGTGTGTACATTAACACAGTTATACAAGAAAAATATCACCAAAACAGAAAGCACTGTTTTTTTCTCCAAGTTAATCTAACTACACCACAGATATGCCCCTTCCCAAAGCACACTTCCACTGTCTCTCGGTACACAGACTGAATGTTGTACATTAACATTCAAAATCCATACACAAACAATAAATGAAAGATGGTATGAGTACAGGAGGGTTTCCTATAATCGATGAACTAAAGTTTCAGCCAAAAAAAATGACTCAAAAATGCTTTTTTAACAGCTTTTAGAAGGTTTGAATCACAGAGAGCTCTCAGAGCAGATTGTCTCCTTCAGCTTCCTACACACACTACCCCAAACTGAGGATGTGCAGAACAATCTAGAGCCCATGTGACCTGAAATCCCATGAATTACTGCAAAATTCAACTTTGGAGCTTAAAAACAAGGCGAAGTGAGGCGAAGTACATTGTTTCCAATGTACTTCGCCTTAAGAATTGGTGGAGCAGTGGTTTGGGAAGGCGGAGTAATGTGAAGTCCTTGTTTTCAATGGACTTTGCGTTACCCATTATAATGCGAAGTACTCTGCTTCGTGTTGCGGAGCACTCCGCGAATTTGCCTTCACTCCGCAAATCACTTCACAGAGTGAATTGGGGCCACTTTGCCCATCTCTAATTGTGTGATGAAGTAGTTTAGTGCATGATCCATGCTACTGGATGTATCTAGGAGTGACCTGTTACTTTGAGCAAGGAAGGCTTGAAATTGTTTGAGTTTCTCTCTTTTTAGGATGCATTGGTATATAAATGTAACTGGATGTTTTTGTGTCTTGTTGGACCATTGGCACATAACTGATTAGTGATCACTCATTGAATCAGGGAGAACAACAGTGCTGGTGATTCTATTTGGGTATGTGCTGAAGATCAGATCCAGGAGGGAGCTGTTATTGTCCTATGGTTGATTCTCATGAGGGTGGGTACCATTTGAGTAATGCTGATGGCCGCAAGGGCATCTTTATATGGGTTGGCTTCAGGGGCAAGCTAGTTAACATTGAAGTTACCCTGCACCACTGTCTCTGAGTGGTGGGGGAGGTTTTCCAGGTAGTCGATGACCATTTTAAAGCCAGGTGCCTGGTAATGCAGAGGGATATAGACAGATATTAGGGTAATTGATTTCCCATGTTGGCCAAGGATTATTTAGACTGCTAGTGCTTGGGAGTTGTTTGCAGGGGGTGCTAGGGGGATGACTTGGCCTTTCAATGTATCTTTCAGATATATGGCACAACCCTCTCCCCTTTTTCCAAACCTGTCTTGCTTAAACAGGAGGTAACAAGGGAGGGAGATAGCAGTGTTAAGGATCTTTGGGGAGAGCCAAGTTTTATTGAGGGATAGAACATCAGGTCTGTGCTTGCTACCCAGACTTGTAGGTCATCAAATTTGGGTGGTAGGCTATGAATGTTGATGGAGGCTATTGTTAGGGGCCTGTGATTGCTCTATTGACATTTAGTGGCATGTGGGGGACCAGGGTTAGGGTTAGCATTGCCAGATAATAGTAGGAGAAGCAGGGCAATCCTATATAAATACTGCACAAGAGACTTAAACGTATTATGTTGTCTCTGACTGTTTGATTTTTTTCTGACAGGTATTGATAATGGGAGTGAGAAATAGTTGAAGTGGGGGGTATTCAGCTTGAGGGGGGTGGCTTGTATAGCTGAAAGTGAGAGGGGTGGGTTTAGTGGCCCAGGTGTGTGTTGTATTTAGTGGTAGTATGCCCTAAGGTGTGAATATATACTGTGCGTAAAGCATAAATGGCAATGTGAGTGGGGCACTAAACCAGGCAGGCAGTATTAGGAGAAGAAGGAGGCAGAATGGGGCCATACTGTTACTGACTGACATGTCTAGTTAGTGTATAAGTGAGGTTGGTGGTATGGGTACTAGGTGGGGGGTAGCAGGGAGATCAGATAGGAGACAAGAAAAGTTGAAACTAAGAAGTTAAAGTAAGCCAACAGCTTAGTGAGTTGTGGCTGATGCAGAGGTGTAGTTGCTGGGGTAGCAGCCTGTAGCAAAGAGGGTTAGCGGTATTAGTTTAGTGGTGGCTGGAAAAAGTATTCTGTGGTAAAAACCAGGTGACAAAAGGAAATTGTTTGTGGAATAGGTAGTGATCAAGTAAAAAGAAAAAAACATGAGATAGTAACCATTATTCCTTCTCTAACAAAACATAACCTAGTTAGATGGAACTCTCACTCATTGGGATCCCACCCTTGGGTAAAAAAAATATCCATTTCTACAACACAACTGTTTCTGAAGAATGAACATTGAGGCTTCAAGTTTGGTGACATTACACAAAAGGTAAATCAAAGATGGGATCAGAACTGTAAGGTTCATAAGGGATGTACCAGCAGCAATAGGAGTAAGATAATCTACCTCCATCAGTCGGTGGTTCTTTGCCCCAACATCATGGTCTGCAACTCTAAGGAGACCACAGCCCATAGACAGGTGGATGGTACATGTGTCTTTATACTCTATCAAGTATTGTAAATCATCATTAACAGGTACTATACATCCTGACCCTTGAAAGCATCCACTGTCTCAACCTCTACCATATATTGTATAGCTTCTGATCTAGATAATAGAGAGCTACATAAGCAATGTGTACTGAGGCATCTATGGGTATCTATATTTATTTATTTATTTGTTTATCTGGCTTGTTAACCGGGTAAGAACTCGAGAGCATCAGATGCCCATTTTCAAGGGTAAACCCAGAAAGTACAAAAGGTACAGTACATGCAAAATACAATACTTACAAAAATTACAAATAAAAGATAATTACAAATACAACATAATTACATATGCAAGGTAATTACAAATACAAGGTAATTACATATACAAAGTTATAAATACAAACTGGAAAACCATATTATATAAAACAACAATTATTTGATTATAAGAAATGGGTTTTCAATTGAGTCTTAAACCGGAAATATGAATGACATAGATTGGTAAAACTCTATTGATAAAGAGTTTCAATCAACAATGAACTGAAATACAAAACACCATTGCCCTATTGCAGTGTGATATAAAGGGGTATTAATTTTCCCATTAAAGGCTGATCTGGTAACATGGTTTGGTACCTGATCACATAAAACAGATGTGAAATGAAAAAGAATAGATCTTCCATAACATTTCCAAAATGCAAGAGGCCTTATACATGAACATCTTAATGTGAAAGAAAACCAATTTAATTTCAGATATAATACACAGTGATATATGGACCAAGGATCAGATGTCACAAAACCTACAAACCTGATTATATGTTATTTCTGTTCTTTTTAATGTAGTTCTATTAGCAGCGGAGTAAATGGCCATGCCATAGTCGATAAGAGACCAAAAGCATTGTTTGTGCTAACAGTTTTTTTTCAGTTAAGTCAAAGGTCAAACAATTTTTGATTTTATAAAGTAACGTAGTCTTGAATGAATTTTTTTAATTAAGGAATTAGTATGGTAAGCGTAGGATAAGGCCCTGTCCAATAAAAAACCTAAATGTTTTAAACAATCCACCTTTTAAATCAGGACTCAGTTTAAGTCCCTAATTACCAAATGTAAATCATTAGGAAAATAAGTTAGTGGAGTATTAAATATCATTAGTTTTGCTTTGCTAACATTCAAGATTATTAACAGTTAGCCAATGCTGTACCAGTGAAAAATCATATTCCAATTGATTTAATAGAGAATGCATCGAAGAGTGTTTTTTGTACACTGCAATATCATCTGCGTACATGAGTGACTGAGTGTTATGTACCACATTGGATAAATCATTAACAAATAAATGAAAACGAATTGGGCCCAGAATTGAACACTGTGGACCTCCTTGATTCACATGTAAGGAGGAAGTAGTTGAACCAAAATCCACTCTTTGTTTGTGATGAGATAAATAATCCATAAACCAGGCAACCACCACTTTAGGAAAACCTAACAACTGAAGTTTGGAAATTAAGAGGCTATGACCGAGCATTTCAAAAGCCTTGGAAATATCTAAAAATAATGCTGCAACTGACACCATTTTGTCCAAGGCAGAATGCACAAAATCAGTTCTGTCAAAGCAGAAAGAGTACTATGTCCTGATCAAAATCTACGCTGACAGGAGGCTAGTATGTCATATTGGTCTAAGCGCTCCTTCAATTGATCCATGACAATGTTTTCTAACACCTTGGACAAAGAGGATAATAGGGAAATGGGTCAGTAATTATTAGTTAATGTTCTGTCACCTGATTTGAAAATTAGAATCACTATAGCTTGTTTCCACAGTGCAGGAACTCTACCCGGTAGTTAAGAAGAAATTAAATAGGAAATTTAAAGGTTTAAGCATAATGTCCTTCACCAAAAATAACAATCTGAAATCAATTTGGTCACTCATGTTTTCCAGTTCATAGATTTAAGATACTGAGCAGGATTAAAGTGACTTTACTGGTGAGTGCTATTGTAGCCACAGTACCAAGCTGACAATATGATATCATCATCTTCCTAAGTGGTATCAATAAGTATAATATGTTCTATAAATGGTTGCTGGTGTCCATCTGTGCAGTCATTGGGGTGGGGGGGGGTTGACAGATAACTAAAGTCTATGCTTAGTTTTGTGTACAGGCTGCAATGAAGCTGGCCGCAACCCCAGAATAGCAGTTTGCAATAATTGTTATATGCAGCCTTCTTGTTTGAGAGAGACAGTTTTAGAAGTGAGAAAGAAATAAGTGCCCCAGCTGCGATCTGAATGCAGGGCTGCTCAGAATGCCATTCCACTGTACTAACAAGCTGTGCTACCAGGAAAACTGGAAACTGAGGATCCCCAAAGGCACTCAACCTTTTCTTGAATGCACACCCTGGAGCTATACACATTAGAATTATATCTTTATTATCAAGGAGTTTGGCTTGCATTTATGTTTGAAACTGGGGCACTTTTTTCTTTCTCACTTCTAAAATTGTTTTTCAAGCATATAGACACAATGCACTCCTTGTTTGACAAAGAAAAGAAAAAAACAAATTTTAGAATACACTTTCAACTTTCTTTTTCTCACTTTTAAGATAAACTGTAGCACAGAACCATGTACCTTTCACCACCACATGTCAGGCACCAATCATGTGGGTGCAATGACAAGGTTTTAGTTACCCTAACCCTAACTTGGTAGCCAAATGTGTGGGAGGCAACATGATTTATTTTATTCTAGCTCAAGCTCAAGAGTAAACTCTAGCTCCAGAGCAAACCTTAATCCCAGTTATAGGACCTCACATGCATCCCACAAAGTAGCGAGCTTCATTGGACAAGAAAGGTTTACAATTAACCACGGTATATCACTCAGTAGAAAAGAATGCTCTGTTATTCATTTGGTATTTTATTTAAGCAACATAGGCTTGAAAAGGAAAAAGAAAAATGACTACATAAGCAATTAGTAGGTAAATATGCAAGTTGAGCTGTACCCATTTATACACGTTAGTAGAACCTTGAACAGTGTTCAGGGGGATGGTCTGCTGAATTTGTCTCTTTGCGGCTTGCAACAACATGTAAACAATTTTTATAGCTATTCTTGAGAATCACAACATCAATGAAAGCTGCTATGAGGTGGTATATTGGTGGTAAGCTGGCCTCTGTAGTGAATGAAACTTGGCAACAGGCAGAGCCAGATAGTAACAGTTTCACATTTCTTAGCAACAGCTATGTGTACACACCAATCTGCTACTGTTAGCTTTCTGTCCCCAAGTAACACTTATTTCCAGTCCCTTTCACTTGCCAAAGATCCAGACATTACATAGGCTGTTAGATTTAGGGATAATTGTTTGGCAAGGGCTCATTGTCTTAAAACAGTTGTGTTACCTGGTTTCAGATCTAGATTCAGGTGTCTTCAAGCAAACATGAGGCAAACTCTTCCTGGTGTTACCTCACTGTAGGTGGGCTCCTGCTTTTAGGTGTGAGGGAAGATTTATGAATACTGGATGGTCTTTCCTTCCTTCTGTTAGCTGTGATTTGGTGTTAGGATGTTATGGTATTCTTTTTGGTTTTTTTTTAAATTCTTTTTATCACCTACTCCCTCAAACTCTCTCAGGCTACCCTAACTCAGTGGTCCGCTCTACCGCCCACTGTGGTCCTCTCTTCCTCATCTATGTTACTGCCTCTCGACAGACCCATGCCAGGCAAGGCCCCCAACTCTGCCAACCACTCCCAATGCTCTATCTGAAATTTAGATTGCCCGGCTGATCCAATCAGAGGCCGCAGGGGCAGAGAGAGGACATGGTATTGGGCGTGTGGCAGCCAGTCCTGTAGGGAGCCATTGCCTATTGGGAGAGAAGGGGTAGTTTTTGCCTTTTTGTTACACCCTCCCTCCCTTCCCCTCAGAGCTTGAGCATGCAATGATGCCAGGTCATCCGTCGTGGCTCTGTATCCCACTACGTTAGTCCTGAGCATTGCAGTGCCTCCGGTTTCCACCGGGGCCTGCTGCAGTGCTGGACAGTCCCTGGACCCCCAGAGGATAGCAGTCCTCAGATGCTTAATCCTCTCTTCTGGAGCCCCGGCCCAGGCTCGTTCGAACGGTCATGCCAGTGGAGCAAGGTGTGGCATCTGGCGCCTCAACATTCAGCGCCACTGGGCCAGCTATGTTATGGTATTCTTAGATGTTGAAAACACTACTTGTTGAGATTGCAGCAAGATGTTAAGAAATACTATATATGCACGCACATACTCCTGCACTCTCTTATTCACAAAGTGTTTATAGCTTTACACACCTATATGTTCATGGAGCAACATCCTTCCTCCTACATCACCATATCTAGGAGGGGTGATCATATGTACTTTGTTAACATTCCACCAAGAAATACTTGATAAAGAATTTTTTTTTTTGCCAAAATCCACATAATGGAGTTTAAACTTCAATCTTCATTCTTAGAGCTTTCAGCCCTTTCATTTTAGGCAATTAATGACATACGTATAACAAGAGCATCATACCAATATAATATTAACAGAGCTTTGAAGTCACAAAGTTGTTACAAAAATATATTGCAATTATTTCACAAGGTATAAATTATACATTATATATATTTTTTTCCCAATTGTTTGACCAGGTGTGACACACTAAGCTGAAAGCTTGTTTACAGGTGCAACCTGGGAGCACAGGAAAGTTAAGTGACTTGCTCAGGGTCGCACAGTATGCAAGTGGGGGCTGTGGGATTCAAACCCAGGTCTTCAGTTTCGCAGCTCAGAGCCTTAAACCACTTTGCTATACTGCCTCCCAAAATAAATATATTTTAATATAAAATAAATGTTTTAGCATTTTCACTCTGACTTTGTAATACAACAACTAAATGGTACTCGTGTAATGTCTTAGTGATGCACTTGTTTACGCACAGTTCAGCATTGCATATCAGTTTGTTTCTAAACAGTAAACAAGAAGTGCAGATTAGGTACCATTGCAGACACTAGAAGAGCTTGTGTATAAACAAAAATATTTTTGTTCTTTCAGCATAGATAAGAATTGGGACATTAAATGGACAAAGAATGTTATTCATTCACTTCGAAATTTAAATAAACCTTAGTTGGCCAGTATGAAAATTAGCAAATCAGGTTTAGAAATGCGACAACCTGGACTATGCCCTGGACCCATAGGCTGAACACATCCTTGTGCTATGTGATGCCCCCCTAGGAATGCTACCCTCAAACAGCAGCAAGAAAAAAGGCTGCACCACTACTGCCTTGGGTGGAGTAGTGAGTGGGCCATCTTATACACAGTTAACTGCAGAGAATGGTTAACAATCAGCATCAGCGCTTTGAGTCTTCAGTCATTTTCAACTTAAAGGGCAATATCTGTATTATCATTTCCCATGGTGGATTTGGGACACTCACTCTAAGGATTATACAGTTAGGGCCTGATTCATGAAGGTTGGTGCAGGACTTCTGTCAAGCCCTACGTCAAACCTGTTTTTTTTTTGGTGCAGCTATGCCAAACACACTGCTGCAACTTGTAGCCAGTTCAAGATGATTGGGCACATTTGCAACACTTTTCCCACTATATGGCAGCTTGCGCCAATATTTGATGCAAGTCCCATAAAAAGAGTCCAAAGATTGCCACAAGGTACATCAGCAAAAAGCTGGCCTAACTTGTGGCAACTGGTGCATGGGCTTGAGAATTCTGATTGCCGGCAGGGGAATCACAAAAGCCCTGAGCGCCATATGTTTAGAGTACCTGGTGCTCGTGGCATTTCCAACACATTCGTGAAGGTGCCTAAAATTGCCAGCATCACAGCATTTATACCTGGAGAAAAAATTGTATTTAAGTAATATTATGAATGGCATTATTTTTGACAAGTGTTAAAGGGACACTATCAGCTTTTAAAACAATTTTCATGACCCCTCTATTGTTTGTTCCTGCACTCTCAAAGCAATTTCTTACATTGCATTCCAAATATATTTGTTTATCAGGTAAATGTTTAGTTTTACTAAAAATGCCTCTTAGTCGTCCCAACCTTATCTCTGCTGTGCACATCTTGCCACACACCTCCATAGGTATACGGCATTGAATCTTGCTGAACTTGTGCAGGAATAAGATCAGCTGTTTTTTTTGCAAATAAAGAAAATAGCTGGCAGTATTAATGGAACAGTGCTGATTTGGGCAATGTCTATAGTTTCTCAAACCGAGGGGTATTTCATAAAAAATTGCTGCTTGACAAGTAAACCCAGGATTCAGCAAATGCACACCAGTGCCGGCACTAGTGGTGAGGGCAAACAGGATGCTGTGTTGCATAAGCAAGGTGTAGCAAGGTGTTCACTAGCAGAAGAAAAGAGGCCATTCTACTGTACATAGAAACATAGAAATTGATGGCAGATAAGGATCGCAAGGCCCTTCCAGTCTGCCCATTTCTTTTTCTGCCTTATGAATGTGCCATCGGTTTTTGCTCTGTCAATGGCCTATCTAGTCATACTCCTCTGTATTGCTCCCTTATGCCTATCCTATGCCTATTTGAAGCTCTGCACTGTATACATATCCACCACTTCCTGATGTAGGCCGTTCCATGCATCCACCACCCTTTCTGTGAAAAAGAACTTCCTCACATTACCCCTTACTTGGCCTTCCTCTAATCTCATGCTGTGTCCTCTTGTCCTGCTATTTTTCTTATATTGAAACATGTTAGACTCTTTCACCCTGTTAATGCCCTTAAGGTGTTTGAATGATTTGATCATATCAATTCTCTCCCTCCTTTGCTCTAGGGTACACATATTGAGCTCCGTTAATCTGTCCTCATATGTTTTCTGATGCAGTCCCTGCACCATTTTGGTTGCCCTTCAATGGACTGCCTCAATTTGGTTAACGTCCTTGTGAAGGTGTGGCCTCCATTACTGCATGCAGTACTCCAGATGAGGCCTAACCAGTGTCTTGTAAAAAGGGATTATTACCTCCCTCTTCTGACTTGTGATACCCCTACTAATACACCCCAACATCCCTCTAGCCTTACCTACTGCTTTACTGGTCTGTTTAGATGAGTTCAGGTCATCGGTGATGATGACGCCCAAGTCTCTTTCTTCCCTTGTGACTGCCAGCAACTCCCCTCCAAGCCTATAGGTAGCTTCAGGGATTCTCTTCCCTATGTGCATGATCTTGCACTTCTTTGTATTAAACTCCAGTTGCCACTCTTCTGACCATTTTGCTAGTTTATCCAGATCGCTTATCATTCTGCCCATCCCATCTGGATCATCTGCTCTGTTGCAGATCTTGGTGTCATCTGCAAACAGACAAACCTTACACTTCAGTCCATCTGCAATGTCACTGATGAAGATATTGAAGAGGACTGGCCCCAGGACTGATCCCTGCAGTACCCCACTTGTGACTTGCATCTCTTCTGACTGTATACCGTTTACCACCACTCTCTTTCTGCCCGTCAACCAGTTTGCCACCCAGTTGACAAACTTCTGACCCACCCCTAGTCTACCCAGCATATTAAGCAATTTTCTACGTGGAACAGTATTGAAAGCTTTGCTGAAGTCAAGGTAGGCGACATCAACTGCTCCCCCTTGGTCCACCACTCTGGTTACCCAGTCAAAGAAATCTATGAGATTAGTTTGACAGGACCTTCCGTACCTCTTTACAGATCCATGGTGTAACTGCACCAGGATTACTGCATACAGTTTCTGGAATCCTAACACAAACAGGACATTATACAGCTGGAGGCAGTACAGAAAAGGGTCACAAATATGAATCAGGGGCCGTAGGCGTAGGGGAATCTCATACAAGCTGAGCTTGAAGAATCTGAATATGTACTCACCTCAGCAGAGAAGGGAATTATAGGACATGATAAAGACCTGTAAGTACTCCAGTGAACGTTTCAGGACCAGTATGAATGAAAATATAAGGGGAATTACAAACAGGCTGGTGCAGGATCTGAAAGGTGTCCAGGAGGCATTTCTTCACATAGAGGGTGCTGGAGGGATGGAACAGGCTACCAGAGGAGGTAGTGAGCAAAAAAGCTGTTGTTAGCTTAAACAGAGGGTGTGATAAAGTTAAGGGGAGATTAAGGGTGACTGGGGAGAGGGGGCCGAGCGAAATATACAAAAGGATTCTTGGACTCTGAATCAGTCAGATTTGATAGACGATAAGGCCTTCTTCTGCTGGCACAGTTCTTCTGCTCTAAGGGGAAAGACATCAAGAGTGACATTCTTCAAGGCCCTCATGGTTCTGGGGCCTGTCAGGAATGACAGTGGCATCAATGTATATTTTTATTACTTTATTATATGTGTTATGGAGGTAGGGGGTGGCATTGTTGCCTTATGGGTGGTAGGGGTTGGGGTTAAATTGAAATTATGGTTTGGACTGGGGAAGGAGGCAGATTGGGACTTGATGAGGGTGGGGGAAGGAACTTTTTTGCTACACAGTCTCACCTGCTACTATGATCAATATAGTTGTGGTCACTTTGCCTAAGTGGGGTGTCAGAACTGTGGACTGGAACCTTCAATAAAAATATTTTTTCCTTTGATTGACAGTAAAGTACTTTTATTATTATAGCTCATTTATAAAACAGGTAAGAAAAATGCTGCATCCTGATTGACCGAGAGGGTTCAGAACCCAATGTGTTAAAAGTAGACAACCATTGGATCAGAAACTCTTTTGGCAACCAGGCTGCAGTGCTCCTAGATATCCATGCCTCCCAGAAATGTTTTGAAAAATGATCTCTGGCAGCCATGTTTGTACTGTAAAGGCCCTTAACAACCCTGCCTAGCCATAAGTTAATAAATACAGTTAACTACATGTTTTAAAAATTCCCCACCAAACAGCAAAGTAATATAACAGAAACATGTCAAAATAAAAGTTATACCCATCTTCTTACATTGTTTTATATTCTTCGCATATTTTTTAAAATAGATTTTAGATCCTTGATCATGACTGAGCCCCATCTGTTGCCATACTAGAGTCTTGTCCCACCTGCCTCCCCAATCTGAGCATGTACAGCCCCCCTGGCTCACCAACAGTCCAACCCTCTTGCTGGCCCACCTGCTGCACTGTTCAATAAACATTTTTTTTCCTTTCTTAATGTATTTTTGGAGCCGCAACTGATGAGCAGTAATGATATCCCCCTGTTAATAACATGGTAGCATGCACAGTGGTGTTCTCTCTCTCTCTCTCTCTCTCATTACACTGGTGCTGCACAGGGCTCATTCACTCACTCTCATCCAGACCACCCTGGCTATTTAAGCAAGTGGCTCCCAATGCTTGCTCTCTCTCTCTCTTTCTTTCATCCCAACCAGCAAGCTGGTAACAGAGACTAAAAGAGCTAACTCACTCTCTTTCTTTCCCTCACTACCGAGCCTCTACTTAAAACAAGGGCTTAAAGTACTCACTTGCTGTCTCTTTTCCAGATCAACCAGCCATTGGCAGAGGCTCAAAGAGCTAACTCGCTCTCTGTTTCCCTCACGACCCAGCCACTACTTAAAACAAAGGCTCAATATGCTTGCTTGGCCTCATTTGTGGACCACCCAGCATCTCAAAGTGCTTGCTGACTTTTTCTTTCCCTCACCACTCAGCCACTACTTAAAAGCAATGGCTCACATTGATCATTCACTCTCTCTGCATTCCTCACCACCCAGCAGCTTCTTCAACAACAGCCACAAAGTACCTCAGGGATCAGTCCTGGGGCCAGTCCTCTTCAACATCTTCATTAGTGACCTTGCAGATGGACTAGAGGGTAAGGCTTGTCGGTTTGCAGATGATACCAAGATCTGCAACAGAGTAGATGATCCAGATGGGGTGGGCAGAATGAGAAGAGATCTGGATAAGCTAGCAAAATGGTCAGAAGAGTGGCAACTGGGATTTAATGCAAAGAAGTGCAAGATCATGCACATAGGGAAGAGAAACCCTGAAGCCACCTATAGGTTGGGAGGGGAGTTGCTGGCAGTCACAAAGGAAGAAATAGACTTGGGCATCATCATCACCGATGACCTGAAATCATCAAGCAGACCTCTAAAGCAGTAGGTAAGGCTAGGGGGATGTTAGGGTGTATTAGTAGGGGTATCACAAGTCTGTAAGGGAGGTTATAATCCCTCTTTACAAGACACTGGTTAGGCCCCATCTGGAGTACTGCATGCAGTACTGGAGGCCACACCTTCACAAGGAGATTAACCAAATTGAGGCAGTCCAGAGAAGGGCAACCAAAATGGTGCAGGGACTGCATCAGACAACATATGAGGACAGATTAACGGAGCTCAATATGTATACCCTAGAGCAAAGGAGGGACAGAGGTGATATGATTGAGACATTCAAACACCTTAAGGGCATTAACAAGGTGAAAGAGTCTAACATGTTTAAATATAAGAAAAATAGCAGGACAAGAGGACACAGCATGAGATTAGAGGGAGGCCGATTAAGGGGGAATGTGAGGAAATTCTTTTTCACAGAAAGGATGGTGGATGCATGGAACGGCCTACCTCAGGAAGTGGTGGCTATCAATACAGTGCAGGGCTTCAAACAGGCATGGGATAGGCATAAGGGAGCAATACAGATGAGTATGAATAGATAGGCCACTGACAGAGCAAAGGCCGATGGCACATTTATAAGGTAGAAAAAGAAATGGGCAGACTGGATGGGCCTTGCGGCCCTTATCTGCCATCAAATTCTATGTTTCTATGTAAGTCCATAACAAGTGTAGTCTCTCTAAAACTGAGGAAAGAAGCTGGCATTTATTATTTGTGCAATTATGAAGACTTGTTCACAATTACAGCATCACCACAAATGGTCAGAAAGAGGGACTATTTTTATTTTTTTCTGTTTGTACTACACAGTGATGATTTTTATATAATTTGTACCCCTTTTATTTATTTATTTTTTTATTCTATGAATGGGGACCCATTTTATAAGCACAATAAGACACTCTGGCTCCACGTCAATTTGTCCTGGTCAGTGTGTTCTACAACAACTTGCACAACAGTATTAGCTCCAAGTCAATCAGCCCCCTGTAAAAATTATTCCCAGACAATTTGATTTAATATTTTTGTTTAATAAAATCAACTCCAATGGGGCCAGTTCCAGAACAAATGGTGCAGGGAGTCTATTGACACCAGAGCTAATAGTCTAGTGTGAGTTGCCGCGGAGTGGATTGACCAGGATGACTTGATGTGTCATCAGGCGCTTCATGGGTGTCTGTTGTCCGTAGTTAATGCACTTCCAGGTGCCAAAAGCACTCAGCACAAGCACCTCATGCCTTATTAAGCACCTGGGCATGCATTAACCACAGACAACAAACACCCCTGTCATATGTTATTGCTTACATATGTTCCTTGCCAATGTTTAAAAAGGTTCTTTGATATTCATTGTATGATGTCATGGATTCATCACTCAGAGGACAGCAAAACCTGTTTTGTTATAAATTCAATATATTTATTAACCAATCTATACACTACTGAAGATCTAAACATTCGCTAGAATTCACATACTGTGCATACTGTGCATTGCACTGCAGGCAAAAGACCATTTGGCAATTCAATGTAGGCATTAGGTTCAGGCTGCAAACAAACAAAAAATAATTTCTTTCATGATCATCTATGATTTAGCTTTCTGCAGACATATTCAGACATGTAGGCTACCGTGTAGACCCAATGAACTGCATGTAACAATAAACTGATCCACACCTCCAAATCTACTCGCAGCACATGCTTTTGAGCAGAATTATTATTATATAAATACTTAAATTTGACAGCTGGCATGGAACATCTTTATCTTTTTTCTTTTCATTTTTTCTGTCTTTCCCCCAGTTCAGAAATGTGGGTGATTTAGTCATTTTTAGAATCCTTTTCTACCACTTTCCTCAAAACTGAACTGTCCTTCCTTGCAACCTATCTCACTGCTCCTGTCCTTTCCTGACTAAGGCTGCCTCCCTAACCATACTTATTTATTTATTTATTGAATTTTGATGACCAGGTAGGCCCACTGAGCCCCGAAGGTCCCTTTTTCAGGGGTGACCCGGGAGACAGAAACAGTACAATACAGTCAGGTAGTACAGGGTGCAGAGAAAGTAGACATGAAATTCAAGGTTACAATAAAGGTGATAGTTCAATATATTGAACATAAATGCAACAATTGAGGGAGCTGAGGCATGCTTTTGGAGTCATTTTGGGTGAGAAAAAGGAGAGGGATTGGTGTAGGATGTGGGACCGGGGGTGACTATCCAATACCCTGACAATGGCACGAGCTTGCCCCAAGCAGGTGGGACTTGAGCCTTGTTCAAAAGTTTAACAGCGATGGGGCTTCCTGTACTAAAGGTGGGAGAGTATTCCACAGCTTAGGGTCAGTGTGAGCAAAGGATTTGCCTCCCATGTTAGTCTTGACTCTGGGGATTGTTAGTAGGGACCAACCTTTGGTCCTGAGTATATGAGGGTTAGACTTAGGAATGATTATTCTTGTAAGGCTAGGTGGGGCAGCCAGGTGCTGCAGTTTGTAAGCAAGGCAGAGCAGGGGGTACTGAAGATGAGCCTCAAAGGAAGGCCATTGAAGCTGGGCCAGCGAGATGCAGGGGTGGCTTCTTGGGTGACTCAGTGTCGCAAACCTCTCCACCTTGTTGTACAGGACCTGAAGCCTGTCGATCTCATGCTTTGACATACCCTGAGTTACAGGGGCAGCATACGTTAATGTAGGAAGGAGGACACTGGAGGCAATTACTCACTTTGCCTCTGGGATAAGTTGTTTTTTTAGCCAGTACAAGGTGCCATGTTTGCCGTGGATAGACCTAGTTACCTGGTCTACGTGGGACTTAAAGGTTTATTTATTTATTTAAATTATGGTAACTGGGTAGGCCCACTGGAACCTTGCAGTCCCTTTTTCAGGGGCAACCCGGGTTTAGTTACATGTACCTAGAGGGAGGGAAAAACCAATGCAAACGAAATGTACAGTGCAGCAAGGCTTACATAGAGTGCATGAACAAACATTAACTGATACAACCAAAACTTCAGACATTTGTTAGGTACAGACCAATTGACAGTTGTAAAACCTATATAAGTGTGAAGGACAGTTCTACCACCAGACTGACGGACATATCCATCCATGCCCCACCAATTCTTTCCCAGGGATGTCACCCTGCGTTTGGTCCCTTAGCAGAACCCTAGGTGAGGCAGAGGCACTGGGGCCCCTTCCCTAGGTGTGCTTTTAGCCCTTTCTTGAAGCCTGCATGGTGGTGCAGTCTTGTATCTCTCTCAGGAGTTCATTCCAGAGTTTGGGGAGGGTGACCCTGGGTGACCGTTGACCTAGGGATGATCTGGCCCTTGGGATTTCTAGGGGTGTCCGATCGGTGGATCTAAGCTCTCGTCTCATTGTCTTAGGAACAAGCAGGTCCAACAACCTGAGAGGGGCCCAGGTTACTGTAGTTTATAGGCCATGCACAGAGAGGGATATGCTAACCTTGCCTCCAGGGATGGCCATTCAAGGGCCTGGAGCACCTTGCAGTGGTGTTCCATTCTATCTGCCCTGGCAGTGAAATGGACGACCCTGTGGTAGAGCATACTCAGCCACTGTCTTTCCGTAGTGCTCAGCGACTGGAGCAAGGTTACTCCATAGAAAAGGGTGGGGAGAATGGTCCCGTTCCCTACCGCCTTCCTGGTTTCCTTGGTTAGAAAGGGGTTAAGTCTATAGAGGAGGCCCAATTTTTGGTTGACTGCCTTTCTGAGGTGGTCAATGTGCTTTCTGGATGAGACTTCCTGGTCAATGTACATTCCCAGGTATTGCATGTTGTCCACAACTTCTATCCCTACTCCACCCATGGTGTAGAGTGATAGGTGGATGGATCTGTTTTGGCCCAGTCTTTTTGGGCCAAAGGGCATGGCTTTTGCCTTTTTGCTATTCAGTACCAGCCTATTAATCTGACGCCATGATTCAAAGGCTGTAAGGTCCTGGTTCAACTCCTGGTTTAAGGAACCCGTGTCTTCTCCAATCCCATACAGTACTGCGTCGTCAGCATACAGCGTGACTTTTAGCCCTCCGCAGTGCTGGGGGAGGTTGTTTGTGAACAGGGAGAATAGCAGAGGGCCTAGGATAGACCCCTGTGGGACACCAGCAGGTACAGGGCGCTTGTCTGATGTAGCACCGTTCCACCGGACCATTTGTGTCCTTCCATTAAGGTAGTCTGTGAACCATTGCAGGGCTGTTGTGTCCAGACCCAGACCCTTGAGTCATACCACCAGTAGCTGGTGGTCATCCAGGTCGAATGCCTTAGTAAGGTCAATGAAGACCGCGCCAAGCATTTTATTCTGGTCTAAGGCTTCATACACATCAGTGGTGAAGCTTATTAGGGCTGTTTCGGTCCCATGGTTTTTCCTAAAATCGTGCTGCTGGTGGGCCTGCAGGTTGTGCTGTTCTAGGTGGTGACTTACCTGTTGGTAGACCACCTTCTCCAGTAGCTTGCTTAAGGTACTTAGAATGAAGATAGGTCTAAAGTCTTCCACATCTCCATGCGGCCCACCTTTCAGGATTGGGGTCACCAGTCCAAACTTCCAAAGAGCAGGTATTTTCCCTTCTGTCAGGGACCTGTTAAAGAGCTGAGCTATAGGTCCTGCAATAGCAGGGGCTCCTATTTAAAGCAGCTTGGGATCCAGGTTGTCATGCCCTTGTGCCCCATCTGGTTTCAGGCCTCTGAGCAACTTTGAGACTTCCCCTGTCGAAACCAGCTTCAGGTGCAATTCGTGGCCCTGATACAGGGCCTCAGGGTACCCTTGACCATCCTGGGGAGGGTTCCCTGAGTGTGTTTGATGACCCAAGTCTTTGCTGGGATCACCCGTTCTGAACCTTTCCAGGTCTACAAAGAAGTTGTTGAAGGCATTGGCTGTGTCTAAGGGGGTGGAGAGTTCAGTCCCATTTGCTTTTATTGGCCTGGCCACCTTACTCTTGCCCCCCTTGAGCATGGTGTTAATATGCCCCTAGAACTGGTGAGACCTTGGTCAATAGTTAGCCCAAGGTATTTTATGTTGTCTACAATGTCTGTACTCTTTCCAGCAAGGGAAGTTAGTTGTAAGGAATTGGTCCTGTCCTGGCCGAGGGATCTAGGGCCAAACAGCAAGGCTTTTGTTTTTGCTGTGTTGAGAACCATTCTGTTAGATGTAAGCCAGGCCTCAAGTGTATTTAGGTCCCCTTGGAAGAGAGGGCCCAGGTCCTGGAGGGTAGACATGGACCGGTAGATGACTGTATCATCAGCGTATTGAACAATGGACCTATCCCCGCAGTGACAGTTGAGGTCATTTGTGAAGAGAGAGAACAGGAAGGGGCCAAGAATTGAGCCCTGAGGCACCCCCTCCTTGATGGGAAGAGGGTCAGATAGCTCTCCCATCCAAATAACCCTCTGGGAGCGGCCTGATAGGTAGCTATTGAACCAGTTTAGGGCCTAGGAATCAAGACCTATGCTGTGAAGCTTAGTTAGAAGAAGGTTGTGGTCCACAAGGTCAAACACCTTGGACAGATCTATAAAGATTGCACCCGTCGACATGCCTACGTCCAATGCCCTGAATACGTCCACTGTGAGATTGATGAGTGCCGTATCTGTCCCATGGTTTGCCCGAAAGCCATGCTGTGAGGGAGCTAGGAGTTGGTGAATCTCAAGGTAGTCTCTCAGTTGCCCGTACAGTAGTCTTTCTTGCAGTTTAGCATTGGTACATAGCAGGGAGATGGGCCTATAATTGCCAATTTGTTCGCGCGAGCCACCCTTGTGAATGGGGACCACATTGGTCACCTTCCATTGGTGCAGAATGTAACCTTCAAGTAAAGACCTGTTGATGATCCTGGTCAGAGGTTTGGCAAGGGACTGGGCACCTTCTTTGAGTAACCTTGGGCTAATTCCATCAGGGCCTCCAGAGCCTTTGTTTTTGAGGGCTTTAAGTAGCTTAAGGACCTCACTCACTTTGACTAATCTTAAGTGAAATTGGGGTCTTTTCAGACTGGGGGGTATGTCAGAGATCTGTAAAGGCATAGATGGGGGCAACCCTAACTTGTAATCATCAAGGTTGGTGAAGTGGTGGTTGATTGCTGAGGCTATTTGGTGGCAGTCACTGACACGCTGTCCTTGTACCTCTATTGGACCTTGAAATTGCCCTTAAGCAGTTCGTTGATGTGTGACCAAAAAAGCTTGGGGTTCCCCAGGTTGGACTGTTGGAGGTGGGATACGTACTCTTTTTTCGCAAGTTTGACGGCTAGCTTACATTTATTTCTTAGGGTTTTGTAAGTAACCAGATCTGCAGGGAGAAGGGAGAGCCAGAACTTCTTCCAGGCCTTGTCCCTGCTTTTCATCTGAGATTTAACTGAGGGGGAGATCCACTTGTAGCAGCCTTCCTTTGTTCTAAGTTTTTTAAGGGGAGCAAAGAATGAGGTCGCTTGGAGTAGTGAGTCTTGGAATTAGGCCAGGGCCTCGTCCAAGGTCATGAGGAGCATAAGTGGGCTCCAGTCCAGGTTACTTAGGTAGTCATTAAACTTTGCGGATGTGAAATTGGAGAAATCACATACCGTGAGTATCCTGGGAGGAATCTTTGGTGCTCTGTTCTTCCAAATACTGAAAATTGAGGAGTGGTCACTGATGACATCTGCTAATATGCCTGCTTTCTGTATGTTGAGGGGACTGGATACCAGAGCCCAGTCAAGAGTAGTGTGGTTCCCAGTTTTATATTTGAGCCTGGTGGGTAAAGAGATAACCTGTTCCAGGTTTGCGTCATGGATCATTGCCTTGAGGACTTTGTTGGGGTCAGAGGCCCAGTTCAGGTTGAAGTCTCCCATAATTAGGAGTTCATTGGTTAATTCACTGCCAACCAATTTGGTGATGCTCTCAAGAGCAAGTTGGGCAGTCGTGTGGGGGTGATAGACACAGCCGATGGTGAGATGCTTAGCTTGACTGAGGGTTAGACTGATGAAAATAGACTCCCCATCCTGGCAATTCCCAAGGTTGGGCTTCAGTAGTGCCACATTTAGAGTCTCTATAATATAGATTAGAACCCCTCACCCTCTCTTTTTTGCCCTACCTTGTCTGAAGGTTTTGTACCCTAGGATCATGATCTCATGGTCTAGGATGTGGGCCTTAAGCCAGGTCTCCAAGATAACAAGGATATCTGGCTTGTAGAGGTCTAGCCAGGCTTGGACTTCATGAATTTTAGGTCTAAGGCTGCAGATGTTTATGTGCGCTATCCTTAAGCCTTTCAATGATGCCCAGTGAAGATCCTTGGGGGTGGAAACAAGGATATTGGCTAATGGGGGCCCTGGGTTTGGCTAAAGATCACCTGCACAGAGCAGTAGAAGAGCAAGTAGTGGTACCAACACTTGCCTGACTGGGGGTTTTGAGATGTTACGGAGCCTGCTGCATGCTTCATGAAGCAACACGTAGTAGGTGCCCCTCTTTACCAACTCATGTGCTATGAGAAAATCATTCTTTGTTGTGGGAGAGATCCAGTAGTAATGACCACAAGACTTGGAGTTGTTGAGATTTTGCCTCGTGGGGTCGAAGCGTCCATGCCCTATGCACATGTCCACCCAGTGGAGGGACAGTATGTAAAGAAGGGCCAGGAGTATGCCCCTATTTAGGAGAGAGGCAGGTGGGTTACTGGTCCATCGTGATTTAAGGCAAGGGGTGCCATGGTTGGAGGAAAAGTTCTCTAGGGCCATATTGGAAGACCAATATATCTTCTGGTAGGATGATTTATTAGGTTGGAAAATCAGGGTGGGTGCCTGCAGGAGAATTTAAAAGAATGTAGAAATTAGTTTAAGTTTGGGGTCAAGGGTATACTCACAGCAGGCTAGGCGTGCCTTCCGGGAGAAGGGGGTGGCTTGTAATGCAGGAGGTGGGATCTCTAAGCTTTCTGGCATGCAGACATGCCTCCACACTTCTGCGGCCAGTTAGGAAAGACCAGAGGTGGGGTTTTAGAGTATTTAATTAAGGTGGGAGGAGGGGGTGGGCAAAAAAAAATGCTCCAGCAGCAGTACACACAGGGAGCTGGGAGTAGGCTGCACTGGAATCACGTGAAGTTCAAGATCTGGCCTAGTGACTTGCTTGGGAAATCATACCTGCACTTCTGTAGTTCAGCGTCGGCTCTGGGGAGGGCAGGAAGGTTCATTGACCTGCCTTCAGACCCTGGAAGGAAAGAGAGGGGATTTTAAACTTAGGCTGTATTTTATAAGGGAAAGCAGGGGGCTGGTCTGAAATGCAGGGTGGAGGATGGAAGTAAGGAAGACTGAGTGCAGAAGAGAGAGAGAGAGAGATACAGAGAGAGAGAGGAGCCGTGAGATTGGAGGGGTTTGAGTAAAAACAAGTTAATAAAAAATTACAGCTAGCAGGTAACAATATTGTATGGCACCAGCAATTAAATTTAGACCAGCTAAACAATGTGAAAAAACATTATACAATTTGCTAGGCTAGGACTAAGTGAAAAATTCTGAACTTAAAGAGCAACTAAAATCACAGCCAAATAAAAAAAAATGCTCAAGCAGCAGCAGCACACACAGGGAGCTGGGACCAGGCTAAACAGGAATCACGCCAAGTTCAAGATCTGGCCGAATGGCTTGCTTGGGAAATCGTACCTGCACTTCTGTAGTTCGGCATCGGCTCTGGGGAGGGCAGGAAGGTTCATTGACCTGCCTTCAGACCCTGCACTTCTGTAGTTCGGAGTCGGCTCTGGAGAGGGCAGGAAGGTTCATTGACCTGCCTTCAGACCCTGGAAGGAAAGAGAGCTGTATTTTAGTTAGAAACTTTTCCCAAATCTTCTCAAATTTGTAATCCCCATTTTTCATTTTAATAATATGCTTTTTCTACACAAGTCCATCATGTTACCTATCCATACTGCACATGCTGGTGGTTGGGTGTCTTTTCATCTCTGTAATATGATTCTTATTGCCACCAGAACTGCAAAATTAATTAGTATTACCTCTTCATCCTCCTTAACCTTCACTGCACAACGCAAAGCCCAAGTCCAAGAGGGTAGCATCTTTCAGAAAAAGAGACATGCAAGAACAAGGGGACACAATTTAAAGATGGGGGGGCAGTTCAGGGGCAATGTGAGGAAGTATTTTTTCACAGAGAGAGTAGTGGATGCATGGAAAAGCCTTCCTGAGGAGGTTGTGGGGTCTAAAACTGTGGGAGAATTCAAGAATGCATGAGACAGACATAAGGCAATTCTTGTGGGGGGTAGGAAGAAATAGGCTGTTGGTTAACTAGGATTTGTGGCCTATCCTGTAAGTAGGGAAATGGGCAGACTAGGTGGGCCAAACGGTCCTTATCTGCCATCAAAATCTATGTTTCTATGTTTCTAAAGCTGTGTCTTCTGTATCGAAAGGGAAATTGTGTCCTATTTAGTCATAGTTATACACATTTCCCCCCAAACACCATTAATTTTTGGCAAGTTCCCAACATATCACAAAGTGACCCTCTTATATTATTGCATTGCTGGCAGTTTTCTGAAACTCTGGGAACAAATTGTATTAATCCTGACTTATGTTCTATGTACTGTACTTATCTGTATTTGCTTCAGTCTATTATTTTTTTGAAGTGATTTTTGGCAAATTGCAAATGCTGGTCCCAATTCCTATCTGGTATGCTGCATTACCAAATCTTTCTCCCAGACTTCTTTTAATTCTTTGTTTTGTGATGTCTTTAGTCTCTTTCATGAAACAATTTATTTTTGAAATAAGATCTTTCTACTCAGAGAGAGTGGGATAGATCAAATTATGGACATTTTTGAATATTTAAATCTTTATTAGTAAATACTGGAGTCTGCAATTTTCTATCAAATCAAATTTTACTTTCAGTTCCTCAAAAGACATAAAATACCATCCTTACCATAAAAATCACTATCTGCCAGAACTCATTGTCCTCTGCCCATATTCTACAGGTTCTATCCACAAGTGATTGTGGGAAATTACCATTAGATACTGCTGGTGCAAAGATGGAGGACTTATTTTTCCTTCTAGAATACTTTGGGTTTTCTGCCATGCTGAAACTGTGGCCTTTGTTGACATTAAGCATCTCTTGTGTCTCTATGAACTGTCTGGGTTCATCCTTAATACATTCATCGCCTTTCTAAATGGGATGGCTGCACTTTCTAATTGAAAGCAAGCTTCTATCTCCAGATCTTCCTGAAACCAGGTGAAACCAGGTGAAAGTGAATTCTATTCCAACTGCCAAATAATATCAACCAAAGTTTGTGCAGTTTAGACCCCAAAGGCTGACAAATAATACCTACCAAAGTTTGTGCAGTTTGGACCCCCTTTCTCATCATAGAAATTAAGCTTATCTAGGACTATTCTTGGATATTTACCCCACCACAAGGAATTATTTGTCATTCTATCCTCCTTGCTGATAAAACCATATGCAGAGTTATTGGAAGAGCCTCAAATAAAATATTTTTATCTTCAGTCTTAGCTGGGAGGCAGAAGGTATTTTCATGTACATTTCTGGTCCCCAGGTCCAATTTTGGTTGTGTCTTCCATAAAGCATAGTCTGCTAGGTGACATCAGTTATCAGTCCAGATTCAGCCTTTCAGGGTTCTCATCAACAGTTTAGAGTTACAGTTCCACTAGTTTCTGATGGCATTTTTAAGGCAGAGTTCAAAAATCTTTTCTTTCCTTTCCATAGCACCATCATGGATATAATTCCCAGGGACAGAAGTTTTAGTCTTCAGTCTATGTCTGAGGCAAGAAAGAAGCTACTGGGGAAGTGTTTGTCTAGCTTTCAAGTAACAAGTCAAGCCCACTATTCATTATTCATTACATGGCTGCATGCTTTTCCAGTAATAGGAGATTTCTGTACTTCTAATAAAAAGTAAAACTTTTTTCACAGGACCTTTAGCAGATTTTGATAGTAGTCTCACTGACATTTGCAATACTAGAATTTAGATGTTTGTGGCATTGGCATTCATTTATAAAGTACCAAAATACAATTTCTGTGACATTGTCCTACCTTCAATCTGAAAGAGTCTCAAAAGATGATTTGTTCCAGTCACTGAGCTCTGTCTCTGAGTTGAATAAATATACCAATGCTATTAGGCCTCTGAATGTATGGCTATTGCCTGATTGATCTAAGAGGGGACAGTTACTCAATTCAGTCCATCAGTCCTTTGTGGGGCAGCTGGCTCAAATTTTATTGCATTTTTAAGACATTGTTTTTTGTGAATAACTCTTTCCTCATTACTCTGGCATGCTTATACATGTTAAACTGCATTCTGGTTCCTGTAGCCTCAGTCCACAATAGCCATCTTGAAGAAATGGCTAGCCCAAGTCCTTTGGCATGCTTACACAGGATTTCCTTAATCAGAATACTTTTCTAAGGATAATAAGTAATAATAAAATAGTAAACTCAGAATGTTAGCTCTGATGAATTAATAATGATGAAATATTTAAAATCATAGTCTAATTTTTCTATGGGATAGAGGGTGGATTTGGGTGTGGGGGAGGAGTGGCTAAATACTTTTACTTTGGCAAGGCTGGGGAAGGAGGGTGGGCAAGGGTGCTATGTAGTTGGGGTGAGCCAGGGTTTCCTTTTTTCCAAATATTACTGAATAAACTTGCAGAAAATCGGGGAAGACTTTCTGTCATTTTGTGAAATGTGAAGTTCATACCTTCGCCTCAATTTCACCAACAAAGTTTAAATTGACAGCATCTCTGTGATGTCATAAACAGAGGATTTTGACTTCAGAGATGGAATCAGCAGTGTGAACAGATAACGACAATTGGGCAAAATATCCCATTTTAATGAAAATTCTTCAGTAAAAAAAATAGAAGTTCCTGAAATTCTAATTTTGGATGCATTTTGTGTAACAGTTCTGCTGATGCCAGCTATGAATTTATTGCTGGAAACTGAAACACCTCTTTTAAACAATTCCCTCTGAGCAGGTAGGAATGGTGGTGGGAGTCAATGAGCCAGAGTTGTACGGTAGAGTAGCTGACTTCCAGTGCTGTGGGGCTGCAAAAGGATGCTTCAGGCAATTATATGCCATAAACAGTTGCATCAGTCCTAAACCAAGAATGTGGTGATGTAGGGATTGTTAGTTAGTAACTTGGAAAGTACTAGCACAACCCTATATGGAGTAGCGCAGTGTAAAGGTTTGTATACAGGGCTTTTTTGGGAAGTAACTCAGGATATAAAACCCTATCTAAAATACCTGAAGCATTACAGAGGGAGTCTAAAGATTAGCCATGTACAGTGGACACTGTTGAGGACCTCGGAACAAGATTTAGCCAGCTGTAGGACCTATAGTACCATATTCCTCGAAGGTACACTGAGGATGTGTGGAGGCTTCCCCATCTGCATGAGATTGTTAGTACTCTACTCCAAACTGGCAGCACTATGGACAGTAATTTGCTAGTTGCAGAGCATGTTGCAGTGTGGGATGGGGTGCCCACTGCTGCATCTCTTCCTAAGTGACTTCCAGCAGTTTGCAATGGGAGTTGTTAGTGGGCAAGTAGGGAGGCAGTGGGTGATGACAACTGGGGTTGGAAGGGACCCTGGAATTGTAACAGGGAACTATTTTCCCACACTGAGTGAAGTGATACATGCTACTTCTCCTCCTCCTCCTCCTCCCAGAAGTGAGCACACAATGGCAATCAGGATCTCGGTGGGTGGGCTGGCAGCCTAGAAAGGAGAGCAAGAAAGGGGGGGGAGGTACTTATAGTAAGTGATTCTATAGTTAGAGGTACTGTACCAAGACTGTGGCCTGTGCCACAGACCAGGAAGGAAGGATGGTGCATTGTCTCCCAGGGTGAAAGCAGATTGGGTATTCACTAAGGCTGATGGGTTAATAATAATAATAATAATAATAATAATAATAATAATAACAACAAAATGTATTTATATGGCACCTTATCTGAAACCAAGGTGCCTCACACTTTAAAACAACAGGGACAATTTAAAAACTTTACAAACATCAGTAAAACTAACATCAAAAATATCAATGTGCTAAAACAAGGAAATTCAGTTGCTGAAAGCTTGGAGCCATAAGTACGTTTTTAAGGATTGCTTAAATCCCTCCACAGTTGTACACTCCAATAGCTGACGGGGGTAGAGAATTCCAAAGGGTAGGTGCGGCATATATAAAGGCTTTCACCCCAGAAAATTTTAAACATACCCTTGGAATCTCTAGCAACCCCTCGTCGGCTGAGCGGCATGATCATCCAGGGCAGTAGAGGACCAGGAGCTCTTTCAGGTAGTCCAGGCCCAGTCTGGGTAGGGCTTTAAAAGTCAGCAAACCGACTTTAAAGGTGATCCTCCACCATACTGGCAGCCAGTGCAGTTCGCACAGCATGGGGGAAATATGACAAGATCAAGCAGATCCCGTCAAAAGCCAAGCCACTGCATTCTGCACTAGCTGCAGGTGGATTTATACCCCAGGAAGCCCTAGGTAAAGGGAGTTGCAATAATCCAAGGGTTGGTTTGGGAATTGGGAGGGATGCTAGATATTATTGTCCATCAAGGAACTAATTATCTGGCAGAAAGGCATTGGGAGCAGTGAAGGAGAGATTCAGAACACTGAGTTCCAGGCTTAAGGGTTGGCTGGTACTGTGACTATCTCAGAACTCCTCACAGTGCCTAGGTGAGAGGAAGCAAGGTTGAAGGAGTGATGTGCAGAGGTGGGGTTTTGCTATGTGATGGGATAAGGCCTAATACGAAAGGGGTAATGGAATTGGGACAGAGGTTTGAACAATACATTTTGAGGCATATAAATGAGCAGGAAGAGGCTAGGGCGAAGGTCATACATGAGGAGAACTCAGGCAAGGGAGTCTTAGCTAGAATTTCCAACTAGTGTGGCCAATCTGGGGGAAAAGGATAATATACAGTAGATAGTGATCCTGAATAGGACTACACCAAATACTGGGGACCTTATCAGGCAGGAGGGAAGGTGATGAAGGTGAAATAAATAATGCAGGTAATGAGTAGAGTAGGTCTGTAACAATAGAAGGGGTAAGTGTAGGAGACAGGGGTCTTGGAGAGTGGTATGCTTAGAAACCAGAAGCCTCAGAAGTAAAGTGAGTGAGCTCCAGGCAGTGGCAGCAAAGGTTAAGATTGACCCATTAGCATGGTTACACTTTATTTTAAGTGTCAGTTAACCACACTGTAGTTATGGTGCAACTACACTGTAACTGCGTTGCAGCTGCAATGTACTTGCATGCAACAAACATGTAACTACAGAGTAATTACCTGTTGCATGTAACTAATGATTAGCTACACTGAAATGGACACCATAACATAAACATGGGCAACAGGAAAGCACAACTGGAACCTTGCAAAACCATGTTATTCACTGCAGGAGGGGCAGACAAAAAGACAGGAGGATGGCTGGCACTGCACGATAGCGAATGTATAGAGGCCACTGAAGATACTACTGTATCTTGGGGGATGGTCACAGAATAGAAGCAATTTGAGTGTAACTGTCAATGAAAGGGTATAAGAAAATCAGAGTACAAGTGGTGTAAGGACCGCAAAACCAGAAGGAGGATGGGGACAGGGAATTAGGGATGGTGATCAGGAAGGCATCAGCCAAAGGTGAGCTGGTGATGGTGGATGACCAAACTATGCCGGATGTGGACTGGGAAGTCCCAGCAGCCAGCAGTGCAAGATGTCAGGCACCAGTGGCTGTAGTGCTAGATTGCTTTCTTGGGCAGTGGGTCAGGGAACCAACTAAAGAGGGTGGCCACCCTTGATGTTGCTCTGTCAAATGCTGAGAGAGCCAGAGAAGTAGAAGTGAGGGAACTACTGGGGTCTAGTGGCTACAATGCAGTCTGCTTCAAAATAACTGTAGGAACACATCACTTCAGTACAAAACTATAGTCTTGGAATTCAGAAGGGTGGACTTTAGCAAGATGAGGGGTCATGGAGGAAATGCTGAAAGATAAACTGGTAGGTGACAGGAAGCAGAGGGAGCAGAAGTCAAATGAAATGTTATTGGAGAAGGGCAGATGTGATTCGTCTTTACAAAAGTGGGAGCAATGCAGAGCCAGGGAACTACTGATCTGTTAGTTTAACCTCAGTGGTAAGGAAAATGATGGAATCACTTCTGAAAGAGAGACTTGTTGAGTACCTAGAGGCCAATGGAACACAGGACCAAAGGCAGCAAGGATTCACAGTGGGAAGATCATGTCAGATGAATCTAATAGGTTTCTTTGACTGGGTGACCAAAGTGGTAGACCAGGGAGGGGCTGTAGATATGGCCTACCTAGACTTTAGCAAGGCATTTGACACAGTCCCACACAAAAGATTAATTAACAAGTTAGCCAGCCTGGGAGTGGGTCCCAGGGTGATAGCCTGGGTAACAAATTGGCTGACCAACAGGACGCAGAAGGTAATAGTAAATGGAGTACACTCTGAAGAAAGGGTGGTTATTAGTGGGGTACCATAGGATTCAGTACTGGGACCGGTCCTCTTTAATGCCTTTATAGGAGACATTGCAGAGGGGCTGGAAGGAAAAGTATGCCTCTTTGCATATGATACACAAATCTGCAACAGGGTTGATACACACGGGGGGGGGAGTGGAAAGGTTGAGAAGGGACTTGGCAGGTTGGTGGAATGGTCAAAATATGGCAGCTTAGATTCAATGCAAAAAAGTGCAAAGTAATGCAGCTGGGAAACAAAACCCCGGGGAAGAGCACTCAATGGGGGGAGGCACTAGCAACAACAATAATGGAAAAGGACCTCTGGGTAGGCATATCAGATGATCTTAAGGTAGGCAAACAATGTGAGAAGGCAGTAAGGAGGGTTAGAGGGATACTGGGATGCACAGGCAGAGGCATCACAAGTAGAAAACAGGAAGTTGTTATCCCTCTATACAGTTAGTGAGACCCCATTTGGAGTACTGCATCCAGTTCTGGAGACTCCGTCTCTGTAAGGACATAGACAGGATGGACGCGGTCCAGAGGAGGGCAACAAAAATGGTTCAAGGTCTGCAACAGAAGCCATATGAGGAGAGAGGGGGGACAAGATAGAAACATTCAAGTACTTCAAGGGAATCAACAAAGTCCAAGACGGGAGCATCTTTGAGTGAGAGAGATGTGCAAGGACAAGGGGACACAGTTTGAAGATAGAGGGGGAACGACTCGGGGCAATGTCAGAAAGTAATGTTTTAAGGAGAGGGTGGTGGATGCATGGAAACACCTTCCTGAGGAGGTTGTAGGGCCAAAAACATTGGGGGAATTCAAGAATGCATGGGACAGACATAAGGCAATTATAGCGAAGGGTAGGCAGAAGTAGGCTGTTGGTTAACTAGAATCTGCAGCTTATCCAATATGTAGGGAATGGACAGACTAGGTGGGCCAAGTGGTCCTTATCTGCCATCAAAGTCTATGTTTCTATGTTTCTATAAAGATGGGTGTAATAGAGATGATGGCATTATGCATGAAACAGGTCAGGATGTACAAAATGCCACAAAAAGCGTACTTGGTTTTCCATAGAGTTGTGCATGAAGCAGTAAAGGCAACATAGAAACATAGAAGTTGATGGCAGATAAGGACTGCAAGGCCCATCCAGTCTGCATATTTCTTTTTCTACCCTTTGAATGTGCCATAGGCCTTTACTCTGTCAACGGCCTATCTAGTCATACTCATTTGTATTGCTCTCTTGTGCCTATCCCATGCCTGTTTGAAGCCCTTCACTGTATTCATATCCACCACTTCCTGAGGTAGGCTGTTCCATGCATCCACCACCCTTTCTATGAAAAAGAACTTCCTCTCATTACCCCTTAATTGGCTGCCCTCTAATCTCATGCTGTGCCCTCTCTCTTGCCCTGCTATTTTTCTTATATTGAAACATGTTAGACTCTTTCACCTTGTTAATGCCCTTAAGATATTTGAATGTTTCAGTCATATCACCTCTCTCCCTCCTTTGCTATAGAGTATACATATTGAGCTCTGTTAATCTGTCCTCATATGTTTTCTGATGCAGTCCCTTCACCATTTTGGTTGCCCTTCTCTGGACTGCCTCCATTTTGTTAATGTCCTTATGAAGGTGTGGCTTCCAGTACTGCATGCAGTACTCCAAATGGGACCTAACCAGTGTCTTGTAAAGAGGGATTATTGTTGTCTAAACACTCTTGGTGTGTAGGGTATAGAATAAAAATAATAGTAATAATGCAGAGTCTTGTGTCTCGGAGTCTGCCAAGAAACATTTGTAAACAAGCAAGGAGTACTAATAAAGTTTATTATGCTACTTACGCCAAGCATGTGACAAAGAAAATCACAAGAGAGATGGGTTTCGCACAACTCCTGAAGAATGTATATAATCTCCAGAATTGTAGATCTTAGGTTCTCTAAGATCTTGTTCTATCTCTCCTCGTGCTCCAGCTCTCTGCCCTTCTAGAGAAGTTACAGTAGTGTCTCGAGAGCGCTACAATGGGTTGCAGACAGCTAAATACTACAGATAACAGCATAGCAACAGAGATTACAACATAGTTACAGATATCAGAAACAATATGTATTGGTCCTAAGTCATTCTCAATTGGATAATGACTTTGGAGACAGAATTACTAATGAGCATCATGTGAGACAGAATATGCTTCCATTAGCATTATAGCTTAGACAAAAGAAATGCTGACAAGTTCAAATGACATGCGGCATTTCTTGCTTACACCAGTTATAAAACATAAAGACATAACAAAAGACTTCTGTCTCTGTCAGCTTGCTTAGACAAAGAGAACTGCTGACAGGCATATCTGCCTGAGTGTAAAATACACACTACATATAATTATGAGAATATAAGGATACAATAATCACTGATGATCCCTCTGAGTCATCTTATCAGTGATTAGGTAGAGTATATATGGAATATCTATAAAAGACAAACATAATCTAGATAAATGTATTATAGTGAGGTATAATAAATCATGCATGACAATATTAGCATATCTTAGCAGCAAAGCACATTCCTAGCACTCATATCTATATATAAGTGCAAAATAGCAGTATCACAGTACAATAGACCAGGAATACAGTGTGAGGAGTATGTGAGGTGTATGTGGGACAATAGGGGGCATAATCCAGGTGTAACAATCCCCTCTTTGTTGCCTTAATTGCAAAAGTGGCAACACAACAAAAAAATGGAGGTTAGGCACCATTCATCTACAGGCCCAAGGCACGAACCTGATTGAGGAATATTAATTGGTCACACAGGTATTTCAGGGTTTTCCTTAAACAACAAAATGTAATTATAAAGGAAAATGTTAGCAAACCTTGTATTACTGTAAACATTTGGAATAAAATGCCACAATGGGGTTTTCCAATAAAAACAATCAGTAAATACTGATATGTATCAGGTGTGTATCTGTCCTATTAGGAAGAAATTGAAGAGACAAACTTAAGTTGCCTCTATGGATATTAAAAATAAGTAAAAAAATTTGAGATAGAGCATCAAGATAGTTAGGACCAGACTTAATGATATCTGGTTCCGGGATGGGAACAGGTGTGATTACTGTCTAACCTGTTACCCACTTAGGGAATAAAAACAGAAGTTAGAAATGTTCACTTTGTATAACTTTTAGTCCATATCAGAAGAATGTATAGTTGGTCACCACACAATGTACCACATCAGCAGAATATACCACCTTGAAGGATGACATTTTTCAGTCGGTAAGTTGAACAAGACACAAAATGTCGATGTCCACAAGGCATAAACTACGAACAGTTTCAGGGTTTCTTCAAATGTCAGATGAAGATTCATAGTTCAAATTCGATGCATTCAGATTCTCCAAAGGTTGATCAAAATGTTCAGGAGGCAGCAGTATTTTCATAGGCCTCAGCAGGGGGTGCATTAGATTGCACATTGAGTTTCACAATGGAATAGCAACAGTGTTCAGTTGAAGATGATCACACGGCAGTACAAAGTGTAAAAGTTAATGACAATACTCAGTTTGTATGAGGTGCCAGCCAGGCTTGGAAAACAAGCAGTGAAGAAAATGGATTTCTTGATTGTAGATCAAATGAAGAAGAATCTTCTTGCTGAGCTTGGGGATTGCCCTTACCCCAGACTATCTTCATGGTATGCATAACAATGAGCTTCATTGTCGAATCTTAATTGGCTGGACTGAATACAGTTTATTTGAAAGTTCACAAATGGAAGCCTAATTTCAGTTATTAGGCCAGTATTCTCAAGTTGGTAAGACAAGTTGGAAGATGTCACATCTGCATAAAAGGTGATGTTCCTTTCAGGTACGACATTCAAAGTTCAGAGTCAGTCACGATTCCAAGACCTCATGGTAAACAAGGAAAGGTGGTAGTTTTAACCTTGTTATGAGAAAAGTTCCCATCAAGATGATCAATAGAATGGATGGTTGCCAGACGATCAGAGATGGATGTTGCCAGATAAAGATGCAGCAATGACACTGTGAGAGTCACAAATATGACTTCCTAGATTGTGCAGGAATAAGTTTCAAAACATGGAACAAAACTGGTGTGTGTGGTGACATATCCAAGGTTCCTTGCCGTTGACAAGGGACTAGTGCTAGATTCAAATAAACATTTGTTAACACATGCAATAGAAGTGCAAAATGTGGCAACGCCACTGACCAATACATCTGTCATGTATGAGATCAAGGATATATCCTAATTCCAGATCCCGGAAGAGATAACCAAAGGGTAGTAAAAACATAATAGTTGTAGGCAGTGCAAAAGACTTTCCTAGCTATGTGATGCTCATTTGCTTCTTTAATGTGAGCAGAAATTAATTCATTAACATTAACATTTGTCAGGTCAAACCCCTTCACAATATCCTGAATATTGTAAATGTAAATCACTCTTAATGAGCAAAATCATGTATACCATGCAATGGGGGTATGATATTATACTTCATATTATCATGAACCTTTAACACTTGTGCATGAACAATGACTATATCAGCCTTATTTCAGATAGATGTGTCACAGCCAAATAGGTCTGAGTCTAAACCTATGTTTTTTTATAAATAAGAAAAACAAAACCAAAATGCCTAGTGCATTTGGATAGGTTTACTGTCATAAGTTGTACCACTAGCAGTAAGGATGTATAAATCCTGTGTGTATGTGTGGTGCTATCAGTCCCTGTATAGGGGGTCATTAATGAGTACCTGGTGTGCTGCCAGGGTATTCAATCACATCATTATTTAAAAAAAAAAAAGTGAGAAATGTTTGTTGTGAAACATAAAACAAATCATTCCAAGTTCTAAAGGGTGAGATTTAAAAATCACTGGAATGTGCATGAACTGCACGTTATTAACTAGGGTATCTGGTTGAGAAGTGGCTATTAGACCACTGGGTGGGCCAAGGTTCTGTTTTGGGCACTCCGTATTAAGTGTCACAAATTATGAAGCATCATAGGGTTAAAAACCTTAAGATCTAATGGCTTTTATTGCCATGTAAATTTGGATGCAAAATTCCTGATATTAGTAAACTGTAAACAGGAATCCAGATCAAGTCTAGCTTTTAGAATTGATCCAAAGCAATGATAATAACATTCAGTAGGGCCTCACTACCCTTCTGGACAATGAACATGTCTTTTAGGACTTTAGGGTGAATTCCACAGGATGCAATTAAATCATATGGTCTTGTGAGATACTCTGCCTCAACAATCTGTTTAGGATTAGGTCACTGGATCTTATCTGCAATACAATGTGCAGTTTGGGCTTATAAGAAGACCCATACTTTTAAAAAGAATAATAAGCATAAAAGCAAGCATCTCTCTCTCTCTGGAACCTAAAAGAACAGAGAAAAGAAAAACATAGTTTAGTACTATTCCTCCCACTGGGGTATGGAAAAGTAATTTAATCTCCTTTAAACAGGTTCATTTGATTGGCATGTAGCCATTTATCAATGACTGTTATTGTGAGGCAGTCTAACTTGGTAGACTGCTGGACTGCATTTGTTTACAATGGGATAGGCCTGTTGTTGGGCCTTGCTCATAGATTGTGAAGCAAACAAGTGTACCTTTTTGGATGCCTTGTTTGAGATATTTAACATATGATGCTCTATCAGCAGTGGCATTACACAGGTCCAGAAGTAAATGTTCTGGGATTCTCATGGACCGTCCGGTCATGATTTTCAAAAATAGTGTATGCTGTGTACCTGCAGAGGGTGTCCCTCTTATTGCCATAAGGAGTAAAGGCAATAATGAATTCCAGTCCTTTTGGGTTTTCTGAACAAGTTTATTATAACTAAGTTCTGCCTGTTATCCCATTCCACCTGTCCTGATGACTGTGGGTTGTAAGAGATATAACATTTTTGCTTTACCCCTAACAAATCCAGAATTTCCTGCATTACTTGGTTATAAAACAGGATCCCTGCTATCAGAATTTACCTTTAGAGGTAAAACCCTACCTGGCAAATAGCTAGTTTACCAAAACATTTGCAGTCACTTTGATTGTGTTGTTCTGTTTTGGGATAGCTTTAAACTGTTTGGAAAATAGGTTGGTGATCACTAGTGCAAACTAGTTGCTCTTATTGCTTGGCATAAGGCCAATGTAGTCAAACTGGATATTGTTCCAGAGGCCTTTGCTTCTGGGGTAACAATGCATTTGTCCTAGCTGGTATAGGATTGTTCTGTTCATAGATCAAACAGTTACTAATGTAGTGTTCTACATCATTTCTCATGTGCAGCCATAAGACAGAGGATTTTAGTCTGTCTAGGGTTTTTACTGACTCACTGGTGTACACCAGTTGGAGTACTATGTATTTGGTATAGTATATAAAATCTACACTCAGGTGTTCAGGAATTACCCATAACTTTTCATGAGCGTTACAGCAGTGATATGCCAAATGAGTAGGTCATCACTGGATAGGTGAATGTCATTTTCACTTTCTATAAGAGCTGTTTCTGGAAGTTATTCCTCAGTTCCTTTATTAAGGAACCTATACACTGCCCTCAAATGAGGGTCCTTCTTATGGAGCATAAGGAATATACATACAACATGCTCGAACCTTATGAATGTACAGTATTTAAACTGGTTAGGGCTGTGTTGTACACACACAAGTCACTGTATTTCACAGCGATAGTATAGAGTACTGGAACATAAGTTTGTCTTCTGCCAAAGAAATTCAGTTTAGAGAGAAACAGTTCCAATTAGAAACTGTAATAAAACATAGTATCTGCAGTGCTTTCTGTAATTATCTCAAAGACATTTCTTGAAGCTGGCAGAACTTAACTCTTTCATAGAGTGTTGGTATTATTTTATGTAGGGAAAAATCTTTTTATTCCTTTCTTAACGCAAACTGTGTATTTCTGAAGGAGGTTCCAGCTCTCTAAACCATTCACAAATATTTGTGCTAATTCAGGAGACTCCTCGCCTCCCTGCTTTTCATTTTATTTGCCAGGCGTGTTTTAACATTGCCTGTGAATCGTACATATACGATGATGCAATTACTAGCCATGCACACTCTGTCATCACCAGAATGTAAAATAATTCCAAATCCTGCTATCTGACCCTCATTGGTATGTGTGGCTGAGTCATCAGTCAAAACATGACACACAGTGGTGTCTTTTAACACTCTCTGAGGTTCTGTCAGAAAGGGCACTGGGACAGGTAGGTCAGTGAGTTGGAGTGAACAATCATGGGTCTCTCCTGTAAATTGTAGGCCATGGGCCAACAAGGATGGAATTTTGATATGAAGGACAGTGATGTCATAATCCTGTAAAATGAGAGACCAGTGTGTAAGTCTGGCATTGGATACAGTGTCATCTTTTACTCTGTCTGACAACAGAACGTTAGTTGGCAAATGACTGGAATGCAGCACAATGGGTGCATATCCAATGATGTACGTGAAGTATCTCACTGCCCAGTATGTAGCCAAAATATTTCTTTCACAAAGGTTGTATTTCAGCTCCACTGGGGTAAGCATCTGGGATGCATAAGCAATGGGTCTGATGGGTCCATTGTATGTTTGGGCTAAAACTGCTGAGATTGCTATATCTAACTTAGCAGTTTCAAAATAATGTCCTAAAGCTGTGTTAGGATTAACCAATGCTGGGACCATGGTCAGTGATCCCAAAAGAAAAGATAATGATATCAGTATTAGGATACCTTGTACCTTCTTACCTGTAGTGCCTGTCACTGCAGCCATAGTATGGGATGATCCAGGTGTCACTGATGGAGGGGGTTCTGCATCATGTGCAGGCAGTGCTGGCACTATCAAGGGCACCTGCAAAGTGGAGAAAAGTGGTGTGCAAGCTGCACATAGTTCTCCAGCTATGGATTGTGGTTCAGTAGCCATCAGGGATGGAGAAAGTAGTGCTGAGACAGTTGTCAGCTCAGGTTCAGAAATCAAACCTGTAACCCTCCCCCCAACGTGGCCTGTGATGCTGAAAATATCACAGCCACGGGGCCTTCAGAGTCAGGGTTGTCCCCTCCCAATCAAATGTAAAGTGGGTTTCCCCACCGGAATGTTGCTGGATGGTAGCAACATTGTTTTTAATGTTGCAGCTTAAGATATTAATGCACTGCATAGGAAAAGCAGTACGTCCAATCTTCTCGATTGATGTTACATTGCACAGGAAATGAAAACAATTTTTCATCTAATTAACTTCAATGTGTTTTTTATCCAAGGACACTCGAATACCATAAACATTGCTAATAAAGTAAACATTAACAGCATCAGCTGTTTCTTCAGCATCAGATGCTGACTTCATGACAGATTGCTTATCAGCCTTATTCAAAAGTACGTCAACATCATTTTTAATGAGAATCTTCTGTCCCTCAGAAACTCTAGTGTTACTGATAACATTATCAATCAAGCCAAAAAACTCCGGTATGTTATGTTTGGTTATGGCAGCAATCACAGCTCCCTGTGACTGCAGGATCGAATCTCCGTGAGATGGTGGTCAGCCATTTTGGATTACCTCATGGGCATCATGGGTTATTGTGTCATGACCATCATCACATGACCATGAGTGGCCATCTTGGGGATGGTATGGGGATGCAATCTGATCACATGTGTGTTCACCATTTTGAGACTCTAACAATTCTCCATTTTGTGAATCACGGAAAAACAAGTGGCTAGCCTTTGCTCTAGTCAACTCCACAGCATACTGTGAGTGTTCAAAATCAAACTCTTCAACATCAGAAGAGGCAAGGTCTTTGGACATTAAGTTAGTATGCCCTGCCAATACCTCTGGCTGATGGCGCAAGTTCGACATATCTGACTTTTTACTCCTACATTCTAACTCAGATACAGGAGTTAACAAGCTATTAAGTGCTTTGTTTTCAGATTTCAAGACATTCCCATCTTGTAAAACATGCTTATTATTGACAGAAGCCATGTCTTAGTTTATATTGAAAACCTTCATTTCAAGTCTGCTGTAATTAAAACATACTGAATCATGCTGTACCGTCAAGGTCTGGTGTTGAAATACCAGCTCGTTAACTTTTTCAGTAATTACTTCAGACCTATCATCTCTAAGTTCCTTGTTTTCAAAACATAAGGAATCAGTGTCACTAGCCAGAACACCATTTGTTTGAAAAACATTTTTTCTAAGTTTTGCCTTTTGAGCATTATCTCTTAAGGAATGCAGGTCGTGGCTGCTTCTCTCATTAGAGACAGACTCATTTTCTAGATGGACAGATTGCAGCTCAGACAGTAGTCCAGCTATTTTTTCTGTATGAGAAGCCTGTTTCAGACTAATTATCTGCATCAAAGCACCATTCTTCATTTTGCAAGCAACATGCTCAGATTCCAAAGCAGATATCTTATTTAGAACAGCATCAAAACAATTAAACAATGTTGCAATTAATAATCCTTCAGGATCATTGGTACCATTTTTCAATTCCCCATAATGGGCTTTTAAGATATCACTTAAAGGACCATCATTGGATTTTGCTACTTTAGCAAAATCAAACCAACTACTGTTAGCAGTTTGGCTTGTTAAGGCATCCAGCTTCAACTCAGTACTGATATATTTAGACATGTCTTAAGATAAGAAACCCTTAGCTGTCTGTGGATCAAAAAACTTTGTTTGCAACCAAAATTCATGAAAGCACACAAACAGCCGTTGGCATATGTGGACACCTAGATGAGTAAATACCCATCAGGATTTGAATGCACAAGAAAGCTGTCTAACTGTTTGTTTCAGATCCTTTATAGCTGTGTTCCCACAGAGAAAGAATAGGAAAACAAAATCAAAAATAAAACAACTCATTACACAGAAATTGAATATCTGCCAAGAGATTGTTTTGTCTGCCCTGTAGAACACACAACTGACCGAAAAATTTTAAACATTAGACACTTTCAGCTTGTTTTCTACTGAGGATCTCTCGACCAGTGTTTTAATTTACAGAGAAAATTAAAATGAAACTTGGAAAAAACATCCAGACTCCATTTCGAGGTCGCCATTATGCTGTCTAAACACTCTTGGTGTGTAGGGTAAACAATAAAAATAATAGTAATAATACAGAGTCTTGTGTCTCGGAGTCTGCCAAGAAACATTCATAAACAAGCAAGGAGTACTAATAAAGTTTATTATACTACTTACGCCAAGCATGTGACAGAGAAAATCACAAGGGAGATGGGTTTCTCACCATTCCTGGAGAATGTATATAATCTCCAGAATTGTAGATCTTAGGTTCTCTAAGAAATTGTTCTATCTCTCCCCGTGTTCCAGCTCTCTGCCCTTCTAGAGAAGTTACAGTAGTGTCTCGAGAGCGCTAAAATGGGTTGCAGACAGCTAAATACTACAGATAACAGCATAGCAACAGAGATTACAACATAGTTACAGATATCAGAAACAATATGTATTGGTCCTAAGTCATTCTCAATTGGATAATGACTTAGGAGACAGAATTACTAATGAGTATCATATGAGACAGAATATGCTTCCATTAGCATTATAGCTTAGACAAAAGAAATGCTGACAAGTTCAAATGACATGCAGCATTTCTTGCTTACACCAGTTATAAAACATAAAGATTTAATAAAAGACTTCTGTCTCTGTCAGCTTGCTTAGACAAAGAGAACTGCTGACAGGCATATCTGCCTGAGTGTAAAATACACACTACATATAATTATGAGAATATAATAACCGGGTTCTGTTTTTTTCCATAGAGAAAGTGTGGCATAATTTACCGTTATAAAGGAGTGTTTATAACGGCAAACACGCGCCACTTTCCCATCACAAAAGTACGAGCCAACATTACCCTCGAGACAAACACCTGTGCCATTATCTCGCAGTCAAACCACTTTCACCTTGAGCACTTACCTCAGAAGCAGCAGTGCAACACACCAGTAAATCTTCAGTAGCCTAAAAAAAAATTAAAAAATGACATCTCGTTTCACAGCCCACAGTACTTCTGACAGAACAGCCTTTATAACAGAGCAACAAAACAAAAATACTGCTCACAAGACAGAAAGTGATGCCCGTCTCTTCAAAATGTTCCTCACAGAGGTCGGAGAAACAACAGATTTCGAAACATTTGAACCTGACAAGCTAGACATTAAAATAGCAGACTTCCTGTATGTCTTAAAAAGACAAGACAGAATGGATTACGAGCCGGGTACAATAAGGGGCATTGTAGTGAGCATAGACAGACAACTAGCACTACAAAAGTCCCCATTTTCTATATTTAAGGGTCCAGACACTACATTTATAGAAACAAAAAAAAACGCTAGCAGCCAAACAAAGACAGTTAAAAAAGGCAGGCAAGGGCAACCGACCAAATAAAGTGCAACCCCTTTCCGACGAAGACATGGAACAATTGTATCTATCTGGCACACTATCCACGTCCAATCCAACCGGACTACTCAATTTCCTATTCTTTAACTTTGGCATTCAGTACGTCTTACGGACGAAAGAACAGTACGACCTTCAATGGGCAGACATAAAAAAAGGAGTTGACACCAATGGAAACAGCTATCTACAATATTGTGAAAGGCAGACCAAAACACGAACAGGGGAAAATCCCTGCGATGTCCACCCTATAAGCCCACGTATTTATGCCAACACAAAAAATCCCGACAGAGATACTGTGAGAGCATACGATTTATACAAGGCACAAAGACTCCCAGAAATGTTGCTACCAGATGCACCCTTTTACATTGCCCTGAACACCAACAGAAAAGAATCCTCATTTTGGTATCGCAACATGAATATAGGCATAAACAAAATGAGAAAAATGATGCTTCAAATGAAGCTTGAATCAGGCCTGCCAGACAGTAAAAGAATCACTAATCACAGTACTCACAAAACAAGTATTCAGCACCTCTTTGATAATGATATCCCCCCAACAGAAGTCCAGCAAATCTCTGGATACAAAAACATACAATATAAACAATTACTCTGTCCTCTCAGAAAAGAAGCAACAGCACATCAGCCATCTCTTAACCTACTCCCATGAGCAACAAATGGTATCCACCTCAAATAAACCCACTTCAGCCATGGCTACAACAAGCAGCAATGAACCTGCAGAACCTAGGACCAGCAACACACTCACCTCCATATTCGGAAGCAGCTGCATTTTCCGCGACACAGTCAAGGTGAACATCTACTACTCTGCACCTCCAGAAAAATGACGAAGAATTCAAGTAATCCAAGACTCTGACAGCTCTGACTAAGGTAAGTTAAATAAAACCCCCTCCTCACAACTTCTTCTATTTTCCAAAGTCTCATAACGTTTTTTCTGTTTCCCCACCCTCTGCAGGTCACATGTGCCGGTATCCACAGCAACCCAGAGAGCTCAGCAATACTGCCCAGCAACTGAGAGAACACCATACCAACGAACTTTCTATTAGACAACATTTAAATTCATTAACTCAGCATTTCAAACTAACATAAAATGTTTACTTAAATTAACTTCATACTAACGTCTTCCAGTTCCTGCATTAATTCAACGCTGTTTTCAGTTAACATTTTCAAACTGTAATTAAATAGTACATCTAAAATAAATTAAAAATCTGTAACTTGATAAAAATCTTTCTTGTTTGCAAATAAAAACTTCAATCAATACAACAAGGTAAGAGTACTTCTGCATTTCATAATACTTTACAGTCACTTTATAAACTCATACAACAAAGCTCACCAACTATTTTATATTTATATTACTGCTCAGGCAAAAAAAAAACAGAACCCTGCAATTATATAAAATAAAATATGGTGTGGTTAGTGTGTAGTTCAAAGTTTACCCACACCCTCGGGGTTAGATGCTTCCACAAACCCCTTGAGCTTCGCTCTCGGGGTTTATGTAGCATCTAACCCCTCGGGTGTGTGTAAACTTCTCTCATAACACACACCACCCCATACATTATACTATATATAAGTATAAAATAATCACTGATGATCCCTCTGAGTCGTCTTATTAGTGATTAGGTAGAGTATATATGGAATATCTATAAAAGACAAACATAATCTAGATAAATGTATTATATTGAGGTATAATAAATCATGCATGACAATATTAGCGTATCTTAGCAGCAAAGCACATTCCTAGCACTTGTATCTATGTATAAGTGCAAAATAGCAGTATCACAGTACAATAGACCAGGAATACAGTGTGAGGTGTATGTGAGGTGTATGTGGGACAATAAGGGGCATAACCCAGGTGTAACATTATTACCTCCCTTTTACGACTTGTGATACCCCTACTAATACACCGCAACATCCCCCTAGCCTTACCTACTGCTTTAGTGGTCTGCTTGGATGATTTCAGGTCATCTGTGATGATGATGCCCAAGTCTCTTTCTTCCCTTTTGATTGCCAGCAACTCCCCTCCCAACCTATAGGTGGCTTCAGGGTTTCTCTTCCCTATGTGCATGATCTTGTACTTCTTTACGTTAAACCCCAGTAGCCACTCTTCCGACCATTTTGCCAGTTTATCCAGATATCTTCTTATTCTTCCCATCCAATCTGGATCATCTACTCGGTTGCAGATCTTGGTGTCATCTGCAAACAGACAAACCTTAACCTCCAGTTCACCTGCAAGGTCACTGATGAAGATATTGAAGAGGACCGGCCCCAGGATTGATCCCTGAGGTACCCCACTTGTGACTTGCATCTGCTCTGACTGTATACCATTTACCATCACTCTGTGTTTTATGCCCGCCAACCAGTTTGCCACCCAGTTGACCAACTTCTGACTCAACCCAAGCCTACCCATCTTATTTATCAATCTTCTATGTGGAACAGTATCAAAAGCTCTGCTGAAGTCAAGGTAGGCGACATCAACTGCACCCCCTTGGTCCACCACTCTGGTTGCCCAGTCAAAGAAATCTATGGGATTAGTTTGACAGGACCTTCCTGTTGTAAACCCATGCTGTCTGGGAAGGGTAGTACTCCAAAAATACAAAGACAAACATAGCAAGGTCAGCTGGGAGGATTATCTGAAAAAGCTGAAAGAGGCCAGAATAAGGGTAAGGAAAAGTAAAGCAATGAAAGAGCTCTGAATAATGGATGGGGTAAAGAACATAACAACGCAGAAAAATAAGAAAGTGCCAGTAGGAGGGGACCTTGTGATCCATCTAGTCTGCTGGTGAAAGATACCCCCCTCCCAGTCTCTTCAATGTCTTAGGTTTCCATAGTGCCTATCCCATGCTAGCTTGAACTCCCCTACTGTCTTTGCTGCCACTACTTCTGTGGGCATACTGTTCCAGGGCTCCACCACCCTTTCTGTGATGAAAAACTTCCTGCTGTTTGTTTTGAAATTACCTCCCTTCAGGTGCATGTTGTGCCCCCTTGTCTGTGTATTCGGATTTTCCCTGAAGATATCCTGTGTTTGTACTGATTTGATACCTTTGGGTATTTAAATGTCTCTATCATATCTCCCCTGTCCCTTCTCCTCTCCAGTGAGTACAACCTAAGATGGTTTAATCTCGATTCATAGGGTCCCTCGTGTAGTCCATGTATCATCTTTGTAGTGCTCCTCTGCACATTTTCCAGGTGATCCTTGCCCTTCTTGAGGTGTGGTCTCCAGAACTGGATGCAGTACTCCAGGTGAGGCCTCATGAAGGACCTGTACAGTGGAGCTATCAATTTGCTTTTCCTATTTGTGATACCACTTCCAATGCATCTGAGAATGCTGCTAGCTTTTTGCACCACCTTTTTGCACTGCCTGATTTTCCTTAAATCATCAGATATGAGTACCCCCAGCTCCCTCTCTACCTTAGTTTCAGTCAGCTGTTCCTCCTCAGGGTATCTTTCCAGCCTAGGTTCTTTCTCCCCAGGTGCATAACTTTGCACTTCTTGGCATTGAATTTTTATCAAAAAATGGAGAGCAATGTGTACCAATGCCCATAGTCTGGGTAACAAGCTCCCTGAACTAGTGAACTTGATGGAAGAGGGATGCCTGGATATTGTGGCAGGCACAGAATCATGGTACACAAAGAACCATGACTGGGATGTCATCATACCAGGGTACACAATCGAGGTGGAGTAGCTGTCTACGTAAGGGAAGGGATCAAAGCAGTTGAACAAAAGGGTAAACAGGGAGGAGAAGAGTCACTAAGGGTCACTCTGGAGACAGGAAATGGCACCACAATCTGCACAGGGGTTGTATACAGACCCCCCGTCTCAGAGTGAGGAAATGGACAAGGAAATGATAGAAGGCATCCTTAGAATGACAGAAAAAGGGGAGATATTGTTGATGGGTGACCTGAAAATGTCAGATGTTAACTGGAGAACCTTTGCTGCAGCCACATCCAAGAGCAGGGTCATTCTCAATGCCCTACAGGGGGCATGCCTCAGACAGCTAGTGTTGGAACCCACTCGGGAGGGTGCAATCTTAGACCTGGTGCTCTCAAATGAGGATGGAGAGAGGTTCTTATATTTAAAAGTGGGTAACCATCTGGTAACAAGTGACCATCAAACAGTGTGGTTCATGATAAACAGCCATAGAATCAAGCCATGCAAAAGTGAGAGCATTGGACTTTAGGAGGGCTGACTTTGGCAAAATGAGAGAGTGCCTCAGAAAGGCACTAGCAAATGGGCAAGAAGGAGATGTGGAGGAAAAATGGGAAAAAAATCAAAACTGCCATCACAGCGGCAACAAGCCTTTGTGTGAAGGAAATTAACAAAACAAAATGAAGAAAAACAACCCACTATGGTTCTCAAAAGAGGTGGCGGGGGGAGGTTAGGGAGAAAAAGATAGCATTCAGGAAGTATAAGGAAACACAGAAGGAGCAGAAAAGAGAACTGTACCTTTTAAAGCAGAAGGAAGTGGGTAAGGCAGTCAGAATGGCAAAGGCCCAAACTGAGGAAAAGATAACCAACTCAGTTAAGATGGGGGATAAAACCTTTCATAGGTACATTAGGGAGAGAAGAAAGACCAAGGGAGGGATAGTGAGGTTTAATAACGGAGAGGGGGTGTGGGCAGTGGGTGACAGTGAAAAAGCAGGGATATGGAACAAATACCTCTGCTCAATGCTCACAAAAGGATAAGAGGGGGAGGTACCTAAACCAGACAATAGAAGCAATCTGGATAGGGGGTCAATACCAGTTCATTCACAGAAGAAAGGGTCCTGAAAGAACTCCTAAAACTGAGGGTGGACAAAGCAATGTGGCCTAATGGGATTCACCCCAGAATTCTAAAAGAACTAAAGGGAGAACTAGTGACACCACTGACTACCCTTTTTAACAAATCATGGGAGGATGGTGTGGTACCTGAGGACTGGAGGAGATGGGATGTGATTTCCCTTTACAAAAGTGGGAGCAAGGCAGAAGCAGAAAACTACAGTCCTATTAGTTTGACCTCAGTGGTAGATAAAATGATGGAATTACTTCTGAAAGAAAGAATTGTTGAGTACCTAGAGGCCAGTGGGGAACAGGACCCAAGGCCACATGGATTCACAGTGGGAAGGTCGTATCAGATGATCTGCCCAGGTTTGCTACATCTTCCTGGTAACTAACCTTCCCCTCTGTCTCCCCTGCTCCACCGTCACCATTCTTGTCTTGCCTACTCCCACCCCAACCCTCCCCGCACCCTCCCCTACCAACCACTATGAGTCACTATCGTAACCCACCATCCTGCCCTTGGACAGCACCCTGCCCAGGCCTCCACCCACCCTTGGATCCCCTCCGCCAGGCTCATTTCTGCCCCACCCACACCAGGATTCAAACCTGGTACTTTGCTGCCAAAGTCTGGGGCCCTACCACTTCTCCATAGTGGCAGTCATACTCAAGCCCAGTATGTTGAAATTCCTATCCTCAACAATGCTCAAGGCACCACGTGTGCCGTTTCCTACCCCCCCATTACCTTTGAGCTTCTTAAATCTCCTTAGACCAGCCCTACTGGAACCACATCACACACCTGCCACACACAGTATCCCCTCTCTTATCTGCACCACCTCTCCCCAACTCCCTCCCATGCTTCACTCCTCCTCCTCCTCCCCTCCACACCCTCCTACCAATGCCTCTGCCACTGCCTCCTCCTCACCCACCCTGGACCCTGCTTCTCCTCACCTATCCCACCCTCTGTACCTTACCCATCCCCTGCTCACCTGCAGTTGGCCCCTGGCCAGATGCCATCTGAGACATCTCAGTCGCTACCATCACCTAGTCCAAATAATCGCTCACCTATTACTACTGTCTGGAAATGTTCACCCTAATCCAGGCCCTATGACCACCACTCTTAACAAGCCAGCCCCAGTTCAAGGGCTCTGCATTGCCTCCCTGAATATTTGCAGCCTCCTCAAAAAAGCTGCAGCATTCCAGTGCTGGGTTACTCAGCACCAGACAGACATCATCGCCCTTGTGGAAACCTGGCTATCCTAATCAACTCCTGACTCCTTTGTCTCCCTCCCAGGTTATACCCTCTTCATTGAAGACTGGGTGGGTAAGCGCAGGGGTGGTTGCATGGTCTACATGCTCGACACCCTTCGTGTACATGCCCTGCCACCGCCCAAGCTTGACAGTGGGGCACAGGCCCTTATGCTAAAAATCTCCCCTGATCCCGCTAAGGGCCCGCTGTTCTTCACTGTTGCCTACATTCTCCCTAGAAAGCAAGACCCTGCTGTCCAGTCACTCACTGATTACCTGTCAGGCCTCCCGCACAAAGCCGGGCAGATACTCACTGGAGCTCTTAATATCAATTGGCTCACTGACTCTGCTTTTCAGGCCAGAGACACTTTTGCTGCCCTCGACATGACCCAGCTAGTCTCTTGCCCCACTAGGCACAACCCCTCCACTGGTACCAGCACCCTACTGGACGCCATCATCACCAACCACCCCCAGAAAGTCCTGGACATCAACATCCTCCCCAACTCGCTAAGTGATCACTCTCCACTTATTCTCCTGGTCCTCTACCAGCATTAAGACAACCCCAGGAACCATCCAGAGATGGCGTCTCCTACCTGGTGGCCTTTGTAAACTCAAAATGTACCTCGCCCAACTTGACTGGTCCCCCATCAACCATGCAACATCCATAGATGAGGCCCTCGACTTCTTCACGCACTCCTTCAAAAAATCCTGCGACCACTTTGCCCCCTCACTAGAACGCACACTAAAAGGCTAAATAATGCCTTGGGTCATCCCCGCCCTCTTCTAGAAACTCAAAATGAGAGACAACCTCTGGCACATCACCATGGAATCTGGCAGGCTGGCTGACAGTCAAGTGTATAATGCAGAATACAATAAGTGTACCTGGGCCATCCTGCAGGCAAAAGCTCAATATTACTGGTCCTCCCTGACCTCCTCATGGGGCTTTGCCAGAAAAGTCTGGAACAATGTCAAAGAGCTGAACAGAAAATACCGCTCCCCCCCTCCCAATTGTCTGTCAGTGGCACAGTTTGTTTGGATCCCCTTGGCATTGCAGACAGCCTAAACTCAACCTTCTCAGACCTAAGCTCCATCGTACAAAGTAATTTCTTTGACCCTGGCCCTGCTCTCAGCTGCCCACCCTCCCTCCCTCACACCCTTTCTACCTACACACACCATCTCCCCGCTTGAAGCCAGACCCTATCTTCTGAACTGTCAAAAGTAATAGCCCCTGCACCGATCCCCTGGATGCAAGGCTCCTTCGCCAGGTTCCCCTTACTGACTTACAAAACCAGTCTCTGTGCCTGGGTCAGTTCCCCAGTTCATGGAAAACTGCCATCATCACTCCCATTTTCAAGACTGGGGATTGGTCCCTTCCCAGTAACTGCTGGCCAATCTCCATCCTCCTCCCACTCTCTAAGGCTCTGGAAAAAGTGGTATCCAACCAACGCACTGAGTACCTGGCCAAACATGATATACTGTGCCCAGAACAGCACTGCTTTTGTGCTGGTCATAGTAGCACTTCTGCTCTACTCGAATTCTCTAACTTCCTGCACTCCGCCCTTGATGCCGGTAACCCCGCCGGTGCCGTGTACATCAACCTCTCCAAGGCCTTTGATATGGTCTGCCATTCCCTCTTGCTTGATGCCCTCAGATGCCTTGGCTTTTCCCCAGGTCCCCTCTCCTGGTTCACCAGCTACCTCTCTGCCAGAACACAGTGCGTAAAAATCATTGGCACCTTATCTGACACCAGCCCTGTCTGCTCAGGTGTCCCCCAGGGCTCCATCCTGGGCTCCCTCCTCTTTAGCCTCTATCTTAACATTATCCCCTCTACCTGTTCTAGTAGGATCCTCCTCTATGTGGACGATGCTGTGCTTTTTGCCTCAGATCCCTCCCCCCCCCACCCTGAAGACCAACCTCCAGCATGCTTTCCAACAAGCCAAACTCTGGTTCACTGCCCATAGACTCGTCCTGAACCTAAAAAAGACCAAGACTATGATCTTCTCACATCGCCAAAGCAAAGCCAATGGCACCCCCCATGTAATACTACCCAGCACACAACACCCCATCGAGCAAGTCTCCACCTATAAATACCTGGGTATCATTTGATTGGGCCCTTACCTTCCACTCCCACATCAGCGCCCTCTCTACTGCCACCAACATCAGGATTGGACTCCTTTACTGCCACAGGGACTGTCACTGTCTCCTCCCCGGGGCTCTCAGGTTAGCCATCACCTCTTCCATCTTGTTACTGGTGGACTATGGTCTACCCATCTATGCTGTAGCTGACAATACTGCCCTTGCTAAAATCCAGCTCTCTATTAACAAGGTCTGTAGGCTCCTGACTGGAGCCTCAAGGTGCACTTATACCTGTCTACTGTACCCCACCACCAATTTGCTAAATCTTGAGGTGAGACTCTACTACCAAACCTGCCTCCTAGTCAAAAAAACCTTGCTTGGGCTCTCCCCCTCCGATGTCTATGCATCCCTCCACCGGGCCTCCCCCTCAGTATCCACCTGCAGCACTGTCAAGACCTCACTCCTAGTCCCCAAGGAGAGGACGTCTCTTGCCAGAGATCCTTCGGCTACAGAGGACCCACCTTGTTCAACTCCCTCCCAGGCAACATAGCTGATTCCACTAAGCTAGGTCCTTTCAAGGCTGCCCTCAGGGGACACTTACTGGGCTCCTGCTGCTGCAAATGCACATAATCCTCCCTCCCCCCACTAAACTCTCCATGGACAAGATAGGTCACTGACTATGTGCAAGCCCTAATGTTGAACGACCTGGGCTAATCTGTGATTTAAGATGCTAATATGCCACTATATACATATATTGTATTTCTTAGAATGGTTATGAACTCCTGGGCATGGTGTCTGTGTGCCTACACAATGCTTACTGATTTTACTGACATGGTGCCTGTGTGCCTAAACTGTGTATATTGTATTTTACTGCTGCCAACCATGTATCTCCGTGGATGACTATAATAATTGCCTGTGTATGACCTGTGTATCAGTACTATTGTTGTCTTTTATCGACGAGGCGCCTTTGTAATTGCGTCCCTGTCTCAAAGGTCTGTAAATCCGATATTTTAAATAAATAAATACATCTAATAGATTTCTTTGATTGGGTGTCTAAAGTAGTAGACCAGAGAGGGGCTGTAGACATGGCCTACCTAGACTTTAGCAAGGCATTTGACAAAGTCCCACACAAAAGATTAGTATGCAACTTAGCCAGCCTGGGAGTGGGTTCCAGGGTGGTAGCCTGGGTAAAAAATTGGCTGGACAACAGGACACAGAGGGAAATAGTAAACTGAGTCCACTCTGAAGAAAGGGAAGTTACTAGCAGGGTACTGCATGGTTCAGTACTGTGCCAGGTCTTTTGTATGTGACATTGCTGAGGGACTGGAAGGAAAACTATGCCTCTTTGCAGACAACACAAAGATCTACAACAGAGTTGATATGCAAGGAGGTTTGGAAAGAATAAGAAGGGACTTGGCATGGTTGGAGGAATGGTGAAAAGTATGGCAGCTTAGATTCAATGCAAAGAAGTGCAAAGTAATGCACCTGGGAAACAGCAACCCAAAGGTAGCGTACACAGTGGGGTTGGAGGTATTAACAACAACAAAAATGGAAAGAGACCTGGGGATAGTCATATCAGATGACCTAAAGACAGGCAAGTAATGTGAGAAGGCAGTAAGGAGGGCTGGGAGGATACTGGGATGCATACGGAGGGGTATCAACAGTAGAAAACAGGAAGTTGTTTTCCCTCTGTACAGGCATTTGGTGAGACCCCATCTGGAGTACTGCATGCAGTTCTGGAGACCTCATCCTTACAAGGACATAAACAAGATGGAGGCAGTCCAGAGGATGGCTACTAAAATGGTGCAGGGTCTGCACCAGAAGACATATGAAGAGAGACTAAAGGAGCTTAATATGTATACCCTCAAGGAAAGGAGGGAGAGGGGAGCATGATAGAAACTTTCAAATACCTCAAAGGAATTAACAAGGTCCAAGAGGGTAGCATCTTTCAGAAAAAGAGATGTGCAAGAACACGGGGGCACGATTTAAAGATAGAGGGAGGATGGCTCAGGAGCAACATGAAGAAGTATTTTTTCATGGAGAGGTTGGTGAACATATGGAATGGCCTTCCTGAGGAAGTCATGGGTCAAAAACAGTGGGGGAATTCAAGAATGTGTGGGACAGACATACAGCAATTCTAGTGGGGGTTAGGAGGAAGTAGGCTGTTGGTTAACCAGGATCTGCCGCTTATCCAATAGGTAGGGAAATGGGTAAACTGGGTGGGCCAAGCGGTCCTTATCTGCCATTCAAGTTTATGTGTCTATGTTTCAGCTGCCACTGTTTTGACCATTCCTCCAGTTTTTTTAGATCAATGACCATTTCTGTGGCCCCTCTTTCATGTCCATTCTGTTGCAGAGCTTGGTGTCATCTGTGAACAGGCATACCTTTCCTTGCAAACCCTCTGCAATGTCACTGATGACTATGTTAAATAGAATTGAAACCAGCACAGATCCCTGGGGGACTCTGCTGGTCACCCCTCCTTCCTCCCACAGAGTGCCATTTAGTAACACTCTCTGGGTTCTCCCTTGGAGCCAGTTTCTAATCCAGCCTACTACTTTATGTCCCACTCCTGTGTGTTCCAACATATTTATCAGCCTCCTATGTGGAACGGACTCGAATACCTTACTTAAGTCCAGGTATATCATGTCAGCTGCTCCTCCCTGGTCCACTGTTCTGGTCACCCAGTCGAAGAAATCAGTCCTGTTTGTCTGAAATTACCTCCCCACTGTGAAGCCATGCTGCTTTAGATCTATTTAGCTAGTTGCTACTAGATGCTGTACAATTCTTTCTTTTAATAATGTTTCCATGATTTTCCCCACCACTGAGGTGAGGCTAACTGGATGGTAGTTTCCAGCGTTTTCCTTGCTGCTGCTTTTGTGCAGCTGTACCACCATGGCTTTTTTTTGTCTGGTACTGTGCCACTCTCCAGTGACTTGTTGAAAGGGTGGGAGAGAAACCTTTAGGTACAGTAGAGAAAAAAAGACAATTAAGGAGGAAATTATCAGATTTAAAAAGGAAGACATGGATGGAGGAGGTTGGGAAAAGGGCTGGTTTATTGACTGTTAACTTTTATTCACTATTCACTATGGAGAAGGGGGGTGACCCGTGAAGTGGGCACATGAGGAAGGGCGCCGTCCCTTACGGCGACACCTTCCCGGCGCAATCCACTCACGGCGATGGAAAGGTAGGGCGACCGGATGAAGGGGTGGGCTAACTAGGCGACAGGATGTCACTATACATACGCACGCTGGGAGGTGGGAGCGAGCATGGTGAGCATGGGCTGGGAGAGGGTAGAGAGGCTGTAGGGGGTGGTGCTGCGGTTGCCAGTTGAGCTGCGTTGTGGCGTTGGGGATTGGCTAGTGGCTGGGGTGACTGAGGTACCGGGTTCAGGTCCGGACACTGGTGTGATTTTTATTGCGCCAGGCCTGAACCTTTATATTTTTACTGCTTTCACCCCCGACATGCACCCCCCTGGAGTTGAGAATCATAAGTAGAGAATGCAGGGCAAAGCCCCTACGAGGGAAATAATGTGTGTGTGGGGGGTACATCCCCCACAGCTTCAATAAAAATATGTCCTGGCGCCACTGTGCTGGTGCACCGGGTTGTCAGAGTGCCGAAAAGGTGTTTGGCACTCTGACTGAGCGATAACAGTGATCGCCTTTAGGTGTTCACTGTTATCACATAGACCCGAGGGGGGGCCACTACCAGAGTGTGAAGTGCAGGTAAAAGAGTGGGTGTGAGAGGACAGGAGTTAGGACCAGTCTTGGAAGAAATGGTGCTCAGGGACATCAGAACAATGAGTGTGTACAAAGCACTTGATCCTGATGCGTTGCACCCTGGAGTGCTGAAAGAGGTGGGGTAGACACCAGTAGCACTGTTGATAAATCTGTTTAATTGCTCCCTGGAGACAGATGCAACTCTAGCTGATGGGAGGGAAGTTAAGGCAGTGCTACTTCACAAGAGCAGGGAAAGGGATGGTCTGGGACATTACAGACCAGTCAGTGTAACCTTGATTGTAGACAAGGGGGCTCGATTTTCAAAGGGCCTCATAAATCGATGCAAGCTGTAGCAAAAAGCAGTTTGCATCAATCACTGGTGTGCTTGGGCCCTGCACTGATTTTCATACAGGTGGGGTCCCAGCACCAAAGTCCCACAGGTTGGTGCACCCACTCCTGTGCCCCACACAGAAGGTGCATTGGAGAGCATTGCCACAAATTGCAGGATGGCTCTGTGCCATGGTGACTGGTGCTGGTGTCCACAGGCTGCATGCCACGGTGGTTGCCAGCAACCACGGGGGGGTCCAGCAGTAGAGAGGTGGGGGGTTAGCGGACACCACAGTCCATTGATGGGGACGCTGCCAGTACTGGGACATGCGGGATGGCCACTGGATGACTGGGGGCAGAGTATGTTTGGGATTTTGGAGGGAAGTAGCATATGGCTGCGAGTTGTAGCAAGATGGCTATACCCAGGCACAGGCATAGCATGAAGGGGCACCACAGGGAGCACCATCACAGTCTGCCATGGTAGCCGGGGAATGCCCAGTAGGACCCAGGTGGCAGGAGTACCTGTTCTGGAGCTGCAGTGGTGCAACACCATACCCACACCTTGTGACAGGATGGTGGTTGCCACTTTGGGCCATCCTCATTGGGTACAAGGGCTCAACTCCCACACTGCAGCATTGCTTGGATGGCACATGAGCTCCATCTGGGCTGATGAGTCCATGCACCCCTTGGAGAGGCTTGCAAAATTCCAATGTAGGGGACATTGCAGCCTGCCCCCGCTCAAGCTCCCATCCACCATGGCATGCCAGTGTGGCCGTTGTGGGGATGGTGCAATCCTGCTTGGTGCAGGTGGTCCAAGGCATGGTGTAGACTGCATTCAAAAATTGGGACTGGGGCAAAGGTGTGGCTCAAGGAGCCCATTGCACCATTTCTCCTTGAAGCAAGCTCCCTTGTTGTGCCAGTCCCAACCTTTTAAAATCATAGAAATATGCCAGCAGATAAGGATACTCAGCCCATCTAGTCCGCCAGTCCCCCCCCCCCAATCTAGTCCAAATCAAGCCCAAGTTGTTGGAAACCATCATTAAAGAGCTAGTACTGTAGCTCCAAAAACAAGCAGGCAGAAAATGTTAATAATTTTTGAAAGTAGCCTCTGATTACTTTTTTTTTGGATTGTTTTTCTTTTTCAGTGTGCTCGTTAGATGGCTTCTTACCTAATAGTATTAGGTGTGATGTCAACTGTGACATCACAGATTGCTACAGCACAAGCCCTGCTGCCTGATTAGTGACTTGTGTCATAAATCCACTCATGAGTGTCAGGTCACTGAGCTCACAGTGTTGACCCTTAAGTGCAATCCATGACAGGAAGGGGGAAAACAGGGATTCCCTCCTTGTATACGCTTCAAAGCGCTCGCTGGATTTACAACTGAACACTTGCCATGAGGTCCCAGAGTATCCCTCTATACTCTGGATCAGGGCCCAATACCAGTCTCAAGTCTTGTGGCCAAATATGAACCCTTTTCATGGCTATTACACACAGGAGGAAGGCCTAAGGGTTACACCCTCTTCAGGTAGCAGTGCACCACTTGATTCAGTCTTCGCCCTACAGGACATGCAATAGCCCAGTTTGCAATCCCTGCAGACCTGTATGGAGACTCTGGTGTTCTCCCAAAATCCATCCGGATGTCCCCAGTGACCCTTCTCAATTTGGTTGCTATTTGGTGACCCTTGTTTTTTTTTTTTTACTTTTGTTTTACTAGGTGAGACACACTAAGCTGAAAGCTTGTTTACAGGTGCAATCTGGGAGCACAGGGAAGTTGAGTGACTTGCTCAGGGACACACAGTATGTAAGTGGGGGCTGTGGGATTCAAACCAGGTCTCTAGGTTTGCAGCTCACAGCCTTAAACCATTGAGTTATACTGCCTCCCTCGTAAGCATAAGCAGTTGTCACAGATTTCTAATAGAACTTCTATAGTCACACATACAAATATAAGGAATCTCACACAGGCAGAATTCTTTAGAAAAATGAAAGTCTTTACTAAAATAATTAGCTAAATGCAATTACAAGAAAAAGAGATCATATATTAATTAGGTTACAGTCAGAAAATGAAATGGACAAGTGTACAGGAAAAGGCCTTGAAACTGGTTAACTAAAGTTCTAACTTACAAGCATGAAGGTTGTTCAGTTTGCAGTTGTGCCTGATTGCTTTTCAGGAGTCCAAAACAGACTTGTGTTCCAGTGTCCTCTCAGCAAGACATAACAATAGGAAAGAAAAAAATGTGTCCACCCATCCTGTGATGTCACACAGCTTGTTCGTGATGCTGGCTGTGAGATAACTGTCATCCTGCATAATTAACCACTAACATGATTAGTGTCATATTTAAAACTTTGATGTTTTCAGAGTCCCATCTGGTAGGTCAATTTCACAGCTTCCTGCTATATTGAAAATAATGATGTGCTGTACCAATATTCCTCCCTGTAAGTTAATTAGCAGTCATGTTAGAGTTTCACATAGCACTGCTAGAATGGTCTTTCCTGTGGAATATATTCTGTTCCCTCATAAAATGTGATAAACCTAGATTAGTTCCTGAGATCAAAACAATCTTCCTCTGCAGTGCATATTCATGGCAGGTAACTGGCGTTTGGCACATCTCTGTTAAAAGAACCTGAGAATTAAGATCTCCCCTTCCTGGTAAACAGGTAACCTTCAAGTCAAAAGGTCACCCCTTTAAAATACATCTAGTCTTTCCCTATGCCTTGAATTAACACTGGCATAGGCATACACCGAAATCACATAATACCATACAGTATATAACATAAATATATGTTGCAAATAATGATTGGAAGATGGCTAGCTTGCAACACTCCTTCCTCCTAGATGGAACTTGTGGGAATCCATCCCTAACAAGATATGAGTTTCAAAAATTCTGTTCATTGCTCTGTTGAGATAGCCTATCTGCATTGACATCTGCCAATCTGGCACTGTGGGAAATGATCATATCGTAGCCCTGTAAGGCAATGCTCCATCTCAAAAGATGACAATTCATCTTCCCCATTTGTTTCAGCCACACCAGGGGGTTATGACTAGTCTGTACCTCAAAGTTCCTCCCATAGAGATACGGCTCTAACTTCTTCAGGGTCCATACCAGTGCAAGGCACTCCTTCTCGATTGTGGAATAGACCTGGTCCCTAAGATACACTACTGGGTGGTCTTTCTCTTGGTTAGAGGTCTGACTGAGGACTGCTCCAATCCCCATATCTGAGGCATCTGTCTGGACTACAAATGGCTTACTGTAGTATGGACTGGCCAACACAGGAGCACTGCACAGTGCCTCCTTTAGCCATGTAAAGGTTTGTTCACCGGCTGGTTCCAATTTTACCTTTTTAGGCATTCTTTTCTTTAGCAAGCCAGACAGGGGAGCTGCCAGGGTACTGTAATTTTGTACAAACTTATGATAGTACCAAGCAGTCTCTAGTAAACTCCGAACCTGCTTCTAGGTTTCCTGTCTGGGCCATGCCTCTATCACCTCAACCATGGCTTGATTAGAGTGAAGCTACTCCCACCCTACTATATGTCCTAGTCCTAGACCTCTGCCATGGCCAACTGGCATTTTTCAGCCTTGACAGTGAGCCCTGACCTCTGTATCCTGCCCAACACCGACAGGTGTTTCTTCCAGTTGAAGATGGAAATATCATCCAGGTATGCCATGGCGTGCTCTTCAGTACCATGTAACACCTGGTTCAAGAACCTTTGGAAGGTGGTAGGGGCATTCTTCATTCCAAAAGGCATTACCCTGAACTCGAATAACCCTATTGCAGTGATGATACCCCTGTCCTCTTTGTAAAATGCCTACCTCTTGGTCACTCCTCTCCCTTGTCTTACCCCTCCTCCTCCTTGCTCTTCCTCCCATTTTCTTCCTCCCTGGCCCCTACTACCGCTGCCCCCTCTCTCACACCACCAGCATCCGTGACAACTGCTGTCTCTTCAGAGGAACCCTCAACTACTCGCCCAGTCCTCCTCCTGGCCCACCTATTGCCAACACTTGGCTACTGCTTAATTCAACTAGGCCTGGATTGTGGGCTGGGGCAACCTCTCTGCAACTTACTATATCCCTCTGGGACTGCTGTCTGGGACCTACCAACTGCTCCCACTCTAAACACCACCTCAAATTATCCCTTAAGGAGCTACGCCTTGGCTCCTTAAAACTACTCCTCCTCCTCCTCCTACTGCTCTCAGGCAATGCCCATCCAAACCCTGGACCTTGCACACCAAGCAACAAATCTAATACAGATGTGCTTCAGCTTGTTACGCTCAACATCTGCAGCCTGCTGTCTAAGCTTGATGCTCTTCAAGCCTTCGTAAGGCAACACAACCCTGATGTCCTAGCAGTGGTTGAAACCTGGCTGACGCCGAAAGTCCTCAATCAGGCAATAACACTACAAGGATACAACATCTTTAGACTGGACTGGGTCACCAAGAAAGGGGGTGGCTGTGCCATCTATGTCAAAGACTCCCTGCTGGTGCTTCTTCTCGCACCCCCGAAGTTAGACTCCCTGGCTCAGTTGCTACCCTTAAGAATTCTCCTTGGCCCAAACCAAAAAGCCTTAATGACTGGTTCCATCTACATCCCACCTAGGGACCAGGTCAAAGGTCTCAATGATGTCCTCAGGTATATCAATGCCCAATCTCCAGGTGCTGAACTTCTCCTACTAGGTGTCTTCAACATCAATTGGTTAACATCAGATACAGGGGAGCTGAAAGATTCTATTGCCTCTGCTAACCTCTCACAGATGGTTGTCTCACCGACTAGATCTAACTATAAGACTAGGACTAGCACCCTGCTGGACTGGATACTTACCAGCCACCCATCCAGGATCCTCAGCATCACCACCCTGCCGGATTCCCTTAGTGACCACTCCCTGTTGCATGTGAATGGTCCAACAAATTTCACAAACCCCCCCAAATTCATTTACAGTAGGGTCCTCCCACATGGACAACTTGCTCTTCTTAAACACTACCTGATTCTCAATGATGGCAACCTATCTTCAAGGCTACTAATGTCAACCTGGCCCTTGACTTCTTCATTGCCACTTTCAACAAGGCCTGTGACATCTTTGCTCCAGTTAAAAAAAGGAAAGCCAAGACACTCTGTAATCCCTGGATTAATGCCAAGCTCCTATCACAATTGAAACAAAGGGACCACCTTTGGGCGGTGGCCAAAACCTCCGGCACAGTGCCCGACCTTCAAAAATACAGACAGGCCCACAATGCCTATACCAAGGCCATCTGACTCACAGAAAGCTCCTTCTATAAGGATGCACTAACCAACTCCTGGGGTAACGGATGTGCTTTTTTGGGATAACATTAAAGGAATCACAGGGATACAGCCAAAAAACCCTCCTGCCATGCTGAAAGTTAATGGGACCATGACTCTGGACCCCCTGGCCATTGCCAAAACCTTTAACTCTGCCTTTAGTGACCTTAGTGCTGTTCTCCCCACTGACTTCTTTGAAGTAGATAACTGCTCCTCTAACATCCATCCTGCTCAGGCCGATACCCCCCATTTCGTCTTTCAGGAAATCTCATTGAATGCCGCGTGCCGCTACATCACTACTGCTATTTCCAAATCCAGAACCAGTGGCGACTCTCTTGACCTGAAGATTCTGTCGCTAACTCTTGAGGAAGTTCTTCTACCCTTAACCAGCATTCTGAATCTCTCTCTCCACACCAGTCAATTCCCGGACCTTTGGAAAATTGCCTCGATCATCCTGGTCCACAAAAGCGGTGACAAGACTAGCCACTCAAACTGTCACCCGATCTCAATTCTGCCTCCCCTCTCCAAGGCACTTGAACGAATCGTAGCTGACCAACTAACTGACCATCTGGACAAATACAACTTACTGTGCACTCAACAGCACAGTTTCAGAAAGGGTCACAGCACCTCCTCCGCTCTGCTTGAATTCACTGGGGCAGTACATAAATTCCTCGATAAGGACATGCTTACCGGGGCGGTTTTCATAGATCTCTCCAAGGTGTTCGATACTGTTCACCACCAGCTGTTGGTCAACCAACTTCGGAACATTGGTCTCTCCCCTGACATGGCCTCTTGGTTCAAAAGCTACCTTGAAAACCACTCACAAAAGGTGAAAATCACCAATGCCCACTCTGACACCTTACCAGTTCGATCAGGTGTCCCACAAGGGTCAATCCTAGGCCCAGTCCTCTTCAGTCTCTTTCTAAACTCTCTACCACAATCCTGCACTAAGAATATCATCCAATATGCAGATGATGCTGTTGTTTTTTCCTCTCACAAGGATCCCATGGCCTTACAACAGAATCTCCAACTTGCTTTCAGTACTGTTGAGTTGTGGTTTTCTAGGCATAAACTTGTCCTTAACCACAAAAAGACTAAGTCCGTGCTATTCTGCAACTCCCACAATCAGCACACGCTTCACCCCTTGACTATTATCACATTGCATCGGAAAACCCTGGATCAGGTCCCACACTTCAAATACCTGGGGATACTGTTGGACCCCTACCTCTCTTACAGTGCCCATGTCGACTCTGTGGCAAAGGCAGTGAACACCAGAATTGGTCTCCTCTACAGACACAGACAACATCTCACCCCAGAAGCCTTGAAGATTGCCATACAGAGTTCTGTGGTCTTGATTATTGACTATGGTCTCATCATTTATGGCTCTGCCACAGCGACTACCCTCAGACGTATCTCAACCGGCCTCAATAAGTCTTGTCGGCTCATCTCTGGTACACACCTTCTCACCCACACCTGCGATCTGTACTCTAAAACTGGCTGGCTACAGCTCTCAAATCACATAAAGTACCTGACCTGCACAATGGCCAAGAAAATCAGCCTTGCCCTTGCACCTCCGGGGGTCACAGCCCTGCTACAAAATAACAGGAATAGCATGCAGGCCACCAGGGGGTCAAAATCTCAACTCCTGCAAGTTCCCCACTGTCGCACCTCCCAGGGTCAATGTTCTTTTACTTACAAAGCTCCCCTTTGGCTGAACAGCCTCAACTCTACCATCTCTACTGTCCCTACATTTGGCATTTTTAAGTCTAGACTACAGTCGCACCTTACTGCCTCTAGCTCCTGTGACTGCCCCCCACGACTGTAGCTGACATGTCCCTGGGGTCTCCTCTGCCTCTCTCGACTCCCATCTGGCTGCACCATTACCCCCATGATGCTCTTATTCCATCGACATCCCAACGTCACCTGCCTTCCACTCTCCCCCTTCCCACCCCCCTCTTGTCACCAGCACTTATCCCCTGTTGCGTTGAAAACCGCCTATGGCTGCATAGTTGTTTGTTCCTCCTTTACCACTCCCTTCTCCGTCTTCTTTACCTCTGTTTCCCTTCATCTAACCTCACCCTCGCAGCAGGTTATCTGATCTCGTCTGAACATCTTGTACCATGCCTTAAAATGTTATTTCGTCTCTCCTATAACTATAGTGCCATATTGTTTGACTATTGTTGTAATCATTCCTACCACTGTATGTCTATTTCCTGTGATGTGGAACCTTTGTAAAAGAGCCTTGGCTCAAAGGTATTTGTAATCCTAGATTTGAATAAATAAATAAATAAAAATGAAGGCCAACCTTTCTCTAACTCTATCAGTTAACTCCACCTGCCAATACCCTTTTGTCAGATCAATGGTGGTGATATATGTCACCCCTCCCAACTTGTTCAGTAGTTTGTCCATCCATGGCATTGGGTGGGCATCACACTTTATGACTGCATTGAGTCCACAATAGTCTACACAGAAGTGAATAGAGCCATCCGGCTTGGGAACAAGGACTACGGGTGAGGCCCAGGGACTGTGGGATTTCTGGATTACCCTTAAATCCAACATTTCTTCCACATCCCTCCTAATGTCCCTTAGGATGGCCTCTGTAAGTAGGCTGTCCATCGGATAGGTTCTTGTGGTCCTGTGTCTACATTGTGTGTCGCTAAGCGGGTATGTCCCAGCTTGGCCAAAAAGAAAGGGCAAAGTCCTCTAAAATTTCCCTCACTTCCTGGGACTGTTCCGGAGCTAGCTGGGGTGACAGTTTGATTGCCTCCACAGAGGACTCCTGCTTGCTTTCCACCAGCAAGTCCAGTATTAGGTCTTCTTCGTCCATCCCCTTCCCAGGACTGCACACTGCAAATACCATGTCAGCCCGATTTGCATATGACTTCATTATGTTGACATGGTACATTCTAGGGGTATGCCTCCTACCAGGCAGTTCTGCAATGTAGCTTATGTCATTCACATGTCTTACTACTTTGTATGGTCCTGCCCACTCGGTCTGCAGCTTATCCTTCCGGACCAGGATTAAGACCATAACTTCCTGACCTACACTGTATGAGCAAGCTCTGGATCTGTGGTTGTACCAGACTTTTTGCTTCTGCTGGGTAGCTGAGAGGTTGCTCTGGGCTGCTCCCATAAGCTCTTTCAGCTTTTTCCTAAACTTTAGGACTTATTCCACTATGGGAGTTCCCTGGGTGGCATACTTGCCTTCCCAATCTTCCCAGACCAAGTCTGGGGGCCCACACACACTGCGTCCATATAAGAGTTTCAAGGGTTATAACCCCATTGACTCTTGGGGCACCTACCTGTATGTGAACAACAGGTGGGGAAGGTACAGTATTTCTCCAAGTCCCTCCCGTGCTATTCAGCAAATGCTTGGAGCGTCATTTTAGGGTACCATTAAACCTTTCCACAAACCCATTGGCTTATGGGTGATAAGGTGTTGTGTATCTCTGCACTACCCACACTTCTCCCACAAACACTTCATCAGATCCGACATGAAGGAACCCCCTCGACTGGTGATAACCTCCTACAGAAACCTGACATGGGGGAAAATCCCTAGCAAGGCATTGGCCACTTTGTCTGCCCTAAGTGAGGAAAAGGCAACTATCTCTTGGTATCTGGCGGCATAATCCACCACCATTAGGATAAACCTCTTCCCAGAGGAGCTGAGGGTTCTCAAAGGTCCCACAATATCCATTCCTACCCTCTGGAATGGCTCCTCCACAATGGGCAAGGGAATTAGGGTGGCTTGGGTTTTACTGCCCGCCTTCCCTATGTGTTGGCACTGGTGAAAAGACTTACAATATTCCTTCACCTGCTGGGTGAAGTTGGGCCAATAGAAATTCTGGGCCAATTTCTGCATGGTGCACATGATTCCCAGATGTCCAGACATGGGGATGTCATGAACAATCTTGAGCAACTGCTCACGGTACCTCTGGGGAACAACAAGTTGCCTGCCCATCACCCCCCCTCTGTCCTTACGTCCTGTGTATACAACAGTCCATTGTCCCAAAATACCCTATGTCTCCCATCACCTTCGTGTGTGCAGTCAGATTCTGCACAAACCCTCAGCCTCTGTAAACTAGGATCAGTCCTCTGAGCAGCTGCAAAATCTGTACATTTTCCCAAGGCATGGGACATGTACCCTTCAGTTTCTAAACCAGTGTCCATAGCTCTAGCATTAAGGCTTTCAGGGTCACTGCCATCCCTAACCAGTTGACCATTGGTTACCCCTCCCTCCTTAGAGTAACCTTCTGTGGCTGTTTTGTGAACTGCTATGTGGGGACGTCCTACCCCGCTTTCACTATTCTCCAAGTGAGGAGACACAGGCTGGGGAACCAGCCTCCCATTGTTTTTCACAGGGGCTTCTATGGGATCCAGGGAACTACAATTGGCCTTTGTCATCTGACTGTGGGTAACTGCACACACCACCCCATTCTGGAGGTTGTTCCCTATTATCACATCCAGCGCTAGATTGTCTGCCACTGCCACTTTTTGCACCATTTCTCCTGTCTCATCCCAGTCTAAGAGAATGCTAGCAAGTGTCAGAGTTTTCTCCTCCTCAGTGAATCCCTTTACTGTTATGAATTGATTGGGTATAAACTGTTCAGGATCAACTAAATCCCCTTTTACTAAAGTAAGAGATGCCCCCATGCCCTTAACCCATGGGCGTGCACCCCATTTACAGTAACTGGGTATATATACCCCCTCATGTTTGTAGGCATGCTTTCAGGGATACACAGTGCACCCAACTCTGTTTGAGCATCACTTTGTCCACTCTGTACTTTTTTAGGACACTGTCTTGCAAGATGCCCTGGCTATTTACAAAACCAACAATCATCATTTCTTTTTTCTGAGAAATCCTTTTTTGGTAACCTGGGGCTTTCCCCTTTCTGTTGAAGCAGTGACAGTTTTAGCTGCTCCAAAAGTACAACCTCCTCAATTTTCTTTACAGGGTTTGCTTGCACTCCCTCCAACCAAAGTTTCAAAAACTGACATTGCTTTGTGGTGAGTTCCTCATAGCTCATGTCAGGGCTTCTTTGGAGCTTATGGAACTTAACCCTGTTGAAGCAGTGACAGTTTTAGCTGCTCCAAAAGTACAACCTCCTCAATTTTCTTTACAGGGTTTGCTTCCACTCCCTCCAACCAATGTTTCAAAAACTGACATTGCTTTGTGGTGAGTTCCTCATAGCTCATGTCAGGGCTTCTTTGGAGCTTATGGAACTTAACCCTGTATGCTTCAGGGATTAACTCATACTTTTTAAGGAATGCAGCTTTAAGTTTCTTATAATCACTACTGTCTGATTGTCCATTTGACCCAACGCTTCACGTCCCTGCCCAGTAAGTAGCGGGGATAGCTGGAAGCTTCAGGGCTCTTCGAGTATTTTTGCCTGAATACAGATCTTTTCAAACAAATAAAAAAATGCATCCATACCCTTCCCCTCTTTAAATTCAGCTATTAATTTTGAAATGAACTTATACCCCAGCACTGGAGGGCAAGGTTCACCACTGCCACTTACCCCCTTTGGCATTGGTCATTGGAGTTTTAGTTTTTGCAGTTCAAATTCCCTCTGGTGCTCACTTTCCTCTCTCTCAGCCTCTTGCTGTGGTTGCTTTTCCTGTAACTCCATCTAGAACTTCCTCTGCTTGAATTCCAGCTCCATTCTCCTCAGCTTTATCTGCAGCTTGATCCATTCTGGCTCCAGCATTGTGGTGGCCTTCTCCTTCTGCTGTGGCTCTGGGTTACATCTGATCTCACTGTCCTACTCCCTGGGACTGGACTCTGCAATGTCCCTTGGCAACCCCATGCACAAGGTCTGGTCTCTTTCAGTCACCGGCTATGACTCAAGACCCTGGGAAGCTACTAGCTCACTGACTGCCACAAGAGCCTCCATGACGTTCTTTTTGGTCAGACCCTCGTACTGCACCCCTCTGTCTTGACGCAACTGCCTTAGGTAGTCTGCAGTGTATGCATGATAGTTGGAAGCCATATTCTTTCCTAACTATTACTACCCTAGCTTGCACCCAAGGAAAAAAAAAGGTAGAGAGCTTGATACTGTAACCAAATTATATATATATATATATATATTTAAAATCTCTGCCTTGATTGTGTGTGGACTGTTTTCAGTTTAGCAATCTGATACACTGGACTTGGAATCAAGCCCAACTGTTATGCCTCTGGCCAGCAGTCTCTTGAATTGCAGTGCAACCAAATCTGTCAGATCCCATCACTGTGCACCAGATCTGTCACAAACCCACTCGTAAGGGTCAGATCACTGAGCTCACAGTGTCCACCCCTAAGTGCAATCCATTACAGGGGGAAGGGATACCCTTCTCATGTATGCCCAGAGTGCTCACTGAATTTACAACTGAACACTTGCCATGTGGTCCCAGAGTATCCCTCTATACTTTGGATCAGGGCACAATACCAGTTTTGTGTTTTGTGGCCAAATATAAACCCTTTTCATGGCTATTAAACACAGGAGGAAGGCCCAAGCATTACACCCTCTTCGGGTAGCAATGCACCACTTGATTTGGTCTTCACCCTACAGGACATGCAATAGCCCAGTTCACAATCCCTGCAGATCCGTATGAGATTCTGGTATTCTCCCAGAATCCATCTGGATGTCCCCACTGACTCTTCTCAGTTTAGTTGCTATTTGATGACCCTTCTAAGCATAAACAGTTGTCACAGATTTGTAATAAAACTTCTACAGTCAAATAAACAAATGTAAGGAATCTCATGCAGGCAGAATTCTTTAGAAAAACAAAAGTCTTTACTAAAATAATTAACTAAATGCAGTTACAAGAAAAAGAGAATATATATTAAATAGGTTACAGTCAGAAAATGAAATAGACAAGTATACAGGAAAATACCTTGGAACTGGTTAACTAAAGTTTTAACTTACAAGCATGAAGGTTGTTCAGTTTGCAGTTGTGCCTGATTGCTTCTTAGGAGTCCAAAACAGACATGTATTCCAGTGTCCTCTCAGCAAAACTTAACAATAGGAGAGGAAAAAAAATGTGTCCACCCATCCTGTGATGTTACACAGCTTGTTCACGATGCTGGCTGTAAGATAACTCTCATCCTGCATAATTAACCAGAAACATGACTAGTGTCACATTTAAACTTTGATGTTTTCAGAGTCCCAGCTGGTAGGTAAATTTCACAGCCTCCTGCTATATTTAAAATAATGATTTACCAATATTCCACCCTGTAAGTTAATTAACAGTCATGTTAGAGTTTCACATGGCACTGCTAGAATGGTCTTTCCTGAAGAATATATCCTGTTCCCTCATAAAATGTGATATACTTAGAATAGTTCCTGAAATCAAAACAATCTTCTTCTGTAGTGCATGTTGATGGCAGGTAAATGGCTTTTGGCACATCTCTGTTAACAGAACCTGAGAATTAAGATCTCCCCTTCCTGGTAAACAGGTGGTCTTTGAGTCAAAATGTCAACCTTCAAAAAAAATCTAGTCTTCCCCTATGCCTTGAATTAACATTGGCATAGGCATAGGCATACACAGAAATCACATAATAGAATATACAACATAAATATATGTTGCAAATAATGATTGGCAGATGGCTAGCTCACGACAACTTGTGTCACATTTACTAATCAAGCAGCAAGATATTCCTTCTTCTTGGTTACTAGCAATGTCACAGTCAGTGGGGTTGCAATCCTGGTGATGTATAGAGAGGAATGGAACTGGGTAGCAGAGGAGGCTATATGAAAAAATGTATGGTATACCACAACATACATACATTGCAGGTCAGAAGGGATATGACTAAGACATACAAGTTCTTGCATGAAATTAACAAGGTGTACTATAATGGCTTGTTTATGAAGAATGAGGGTACAGTAACTAGAGGACACAAGCAGAGACTGGTACGGGGAGGGATTCATGAAGGACATGAGGAAGTTGTTCTTTACAGAGTGAGTGCTGGACAAATGGAACAGACCATCCAGAGAGGTGGTTGAAGCCAAGACTGTTGGGGTTTAAGTCCCCCAGGCTATTTTCTGTATACCTGTGTTGTTTGTAGAGATGCAGCAAATTTAAAATTCACCGGCGAAGTGAACACGAAGTAGCCACTTCGTGTTGGCACTTACCTACTCGGACTGCCCCATAGGAAAGGCTCACTTCGCCTTGTTATTATTACTTCATGTTGTCATTCCACCTTAAATACAAAGTAAGGTGGAGTGAAAACAATGTTGGCACCATCCCACCCACACAGTCACCAGAATTCATGTGCATCCCCAAAATGCTATTGTCTTCTGTCCAGAAAATTCCCCAGTGCTGATGAAGTGAAATGAGAGCGTAACAAGAAATGCAGTCTCCCAGAATTAATGGTGCCATGCAAACGCACAGACAGATTAAGATTGCGCTGCACAATCAAGGGATGCATACGAAAAGGCACAACAACCCCTAACCAGTGCCTACAAGTCACAAATCCAAATCTGGAAAGGAATACATTTTGCCAGTTGGGGGATTAGTGCACGGCAGTAACAATCCACTTCCAGTAAAGATACCAAAAAAGCAGTATACAAAATTCATGCAGGTGCGGTGGATAGCAGGTTCACACTGCTGCAATTACTCTGTAACACAATAAAAGTTGTCTGATTTAATGGCACACATCGCACACACACTCACATGCACAATCAAGTAATGCGTAGCAAAATGAAAAGCTTTAGTAATATAACCAAATGTTTTAAACAGACAAATTGTACACTGCTGCACCACAACAATCAGCAAAAAAAGTCAAGAATTACTGAAAATATTACTGTGTGTACATTAACACAGTTATACAAGAAAAATATAACCAAAACAGAAAGACTGCCTTTTTCTTCCAGTTAATCTACCTACACCACAAATATGCCCCTTCCCCAAGCACACTTCACAGTACACAGAATGACTGTTCTAAATTAACATTCAAAATCCACACACAACAATAAACACTCGATGATATAAGCACAGAAGGGTTTCCTCCGATCGATGTACTAAATTTTGAGCAAAAAATATTACTCAAAAAGGCATTTTAAACAGCTTTTAGAGGTTTTGAATTGCAAAGCTCTGAGAGCAAACTGTCTCCAGCTACCACTGCACACACACTACCCAGGCCAGAACTGAGGCTGTGCCGAACAATCTAGAGCCCATGTGACCTGCAATCCCATGAATAACTACAGAATTTCATTTGGAGCTCAATTACAGGGTGAAGTGAGGCGAATTACATTGATTTCAATGTACTTCACCTTAAAATTGGTGGAGAAGTGGTTTGGGGAAGGCAGAATATCACAAAGTCATTGGTTTCAATGGACTACGCGTTCCTCATTATGAAGCGAAGTACTCCACTTCACATAGTGGATTTCTGCATGGATTCCACATTACTCAGTGAATCACTTCATGGAGCAAATTGGGGCCATTTCACCCACCACTACTTACAGTACTGTAACTCACATGCTGTACGGGAAGGAATGCAAATGCCTATGGTTGTACTTCCTCGATGAGCTGTGGCACAAAACTCCCAGACTTAAAAACACTTATTAATGAGTACAATGGTGGAGTGGTGAAGCCTGAAGAGATACTACAAAACATGCTTACAATACATCCAAGTAACTAGTAAAAAAATTAATGTTATGATTCATGATGTGATCGTGAATCGTGATTTGTGACTGCATTTATGACCGTGATGATGAAGAACATGATTCAATGTCAATGGTGAAAGATAACCAATATGGAACTGTATTGGAAACGTGAATGCCTATGGCTGTACTTCCCTGATGAGCTGTAGCACATATTCCCTGACTTAAAAACGCTCATTAATGAGTACAATGGTGGGGTGGTGAAGCCTGGAGAGATACTACAAAACAGGCTTACAATATATCCAAGTAACTAGTAAAAAAATTAATGTTGTGATTCATGACGTGATCGTGAATCGTGATTTGTGACTGCATTTGTGACCGTGATGAAGAAGAAGAATGTGATTTGTATCACGAGTGATGATGGTCCTGACTTAAAAACCCATATTAATGAGTACAATGTTTATGCAGAATTATGCACCACACCTGTCCAGTACTCTGAAGGGAAGCCAAAGAAACAACTGTGACTTAAGTTAGAGATGGAGACTTGGCCTTAAAGAGATGCAAATGCACAGACAGATTAAGATTGCGCCGTGCACTGAAGAGATGCAGACACAAAGGCACAACACCTAACCAGTGCTCATCATCAGAAATTCAAATCTGGAAAAGAATACCTTTGCCGGTTGGGGTGGGCCGCGGGGGGGGGGCAGTGTACTGCACTGCGGCAGTAACAGTCACTAGTACTAGTACCAGTAAAGATACCACAAAGAAGTACAAAAATCACACAGCTGCAGTGAATAGCAGGTTCACATTGCTGAAATTATTATGTGGCACAATAAAAGGTATCTGATTTGATGACATGCGTCACACACATACTCACACACACACTAAGTAATGCATAGCAAATTGAAAACTTCAGTAATATAACCACGTATTTTAAACAAACTAAAATTATGTACTGCTGCACCACAACAATCAGCAAAAAAAATGGCAAGAATTATTGAAAATATTACTGTGTGTACATTAACACAGTTATACAAGAAAAATATCACCAAACCAGAAAGCACTGTCTTTTTCTTCAAGTTAATCTACCTATACCACAGATATGCCCCTCCACAAAGCACACTTCCACTGTCTCTCAGTACACAGACTGAATGTTGTGCATTAACATTCAAAATCCACACACAAACAATAAACGCTTGATGATATGAGCACAGGAGGGTTTCCTATAATCGATGAACTAAAGTTTCAGCCACAAAAATGACTCAAACAGGCTTTTTTAACAGCTTTTAGAAGGTTTGAATTGCAGAGAGCTCTCAGACCAGATTGTTTCCTACAGCTTCCTACACACACTACCCCAAACTGAGGCTGTGCAGAACAATCTAGAGCCCATGTGACCTGAAATCCCATGAATCACTGCAAATTCACCTTTGGAGCTTAAAAACAAGGTGAAGTGAGGTGAAGTACATTGTTTTCAATGTACTTCGCCTTAAGAATTGGTGGAGTAGTGGTTTGGGAAGGCGGAGTAACGCACAAGTCATTGTTTCAATGGACTTCGGTATTACCAATTATAACGTGAAGTACTCCACTGCTACAGAGCACTCCACATCACTGGAGTGAATTAAATACCATCTCTAGTTGTTTGTTGGCATCAACAATGATTCCTCTCTTGCATCCCCCTAATCTCATCCTAATTTAACTATAAATGAGGTTGCTTCACTCTTTTTTGCCCTGGTGTGAAAACCTGTTTGTCTCCATTGCAAAGGTAATGACCCCACTCATGCAAGGCATCTTGGGAATTGATGATGTATGCATACACACGCCATCAGAAGTCATGCTTTCATTCAGTTCTGGTACATGTCTTGTGAAGTGCCTGCATTCTCTAAAATTAATTTTTTCTAACTAAGATACACTTTAAACTACAGAAAACAGCAGGGCACTTACTATGCCTTGAAACATGTCATGGCCAGCATAAGACAAGAAGATAGGGACTGCAGAGGACAGCAACAGCACTGACTAATTCAGTATAACTACTGCAGGCGTTAGCACTAAAGCATTATAAAATATCTGGATGCCTTACATGAGTCAGATCATGACCTTTACAATGGAGTCAAGCAAGTTTTCACACCCAGGGCAAAACAGAGTGAAGCAACCTATATTTATATTTAAATTAAGATTAAATTAGGGGATGCAAGACAGGAACCATTGTTCATGCCTACAAACTACACAGGTATACAGAAAATAGGTTTAGGGTACTTTTCCTTTAAAGTTGGGTGGAACAGATAAAAGGAAAAACTTGTACTGTTTCTTTTAAGACAGGACATCATTGTAAATGAGCTTGCTCAATTAATTTATCCCAAATAAACAAACTTGAAACTTGAATAAACAAATTAGAAATGTTTTACCTTTAATACAGTAGATGTTATATACTGCCCTCTCTCATGAGGCTATGCCTAAAACTGCCAATTCTATGTTATTACCATTATTGAATTATGGGGCCATTCTATATGTAGGAGTTGCTGAGGTGCACCTGGACATGCTAGTGATTGTAAATAATCATATGGCATGGTTTGTACTATATTTGCCCAGTGGGACTCATACTGTAGGTGTACTCTATACCAAATGTTATATTATCACCTTATTAAGGATAGGAGTTGGTCATTTACTTAAAGGGGAACAGTTAGCATTAACAGCCCCACACCCAAGTGTGGGGCTGATCCCTTTTTCAGTTTGTGTGCAATAACATTTTTTTTACATATGGTTTAATTAAACAACAAGCCATGAGGGGGTGTGGGTTATTGGGGGATTTACCACGGCTAGAGTGGTTTGCCCATGAGGAGCAGCTAGTGGGTAAATCTTACAGCCATGGTAAACTTGACAACCCACATCCCCGAGTGGCTTATTGCGATTATACCAAGGTTCATTTTTTTATTATAATAAAATACAACTTTTAAAGAGGTTGCTGTGTGTGTTTATTTTTATTGTATTTATTCCTGGGCTGCAGAGGATTAGGACGGAGATGACCATTATTACCACCTTTATTATTTGCTTAACAGCCAGTGATTATCAGAGGATTTACACCGGTGGTAAACTGCTAGTCTGACCATTTCATTGGCTGTTCACTTATGTCCCTGGTATAATGCAGCATAATAGATTGCATCAGAATGATTCTGCTTACTTGCAAGGTGACATTTATTGTAACTAAAAATCCCAGAATCCCCTGTAGCTGATAGAGCAGGGCTGCACTCTGGACTCTGGTTCTCCAAAGAAGTGGCTGGAAGGGTGGTAGGAAAACAAATTAGCATTCAGAAAATACAAAGAAACACAGAAGGGAGGAGGACAAAGGACAATATCTGGAAAAGCTAAAGGAAGTGGGGTAGGCAATCAGAAGAGCCAAGGCACAGACAGAGGAAAGAACAGACAAAGTAATAAAGAAAGGAGACAAGACCCTTTTTAGGTACATCAGAGAAAAGAGAAAAATGAAGGTGTGATTTTGGGACTAAAAGAGAAGGGGGGTCGTTGAGGGGGTCAGGAAAGGCAGAAATCCTGAACAAATATTTTTGTTCAGTATTCAGTGTAGAAAAGAAAGTGGAGGGTCCACACCTAGATAGAAGATGCACCGGGGTAGATACAAGTCTGTTCACAGTAGAGGGAGTCCTAAAGGAACTAGAAAACCTGAAGGTAGATGAGGCAGTGAGGCCGGATGGTATGCATCCCAGAATTTTAAAATAACTTAGGAGCTTGCAGCAACACTGACAGCCTTGTTCAACAAATCATTAGCACAGGGGTGGTGCCAGTGGACTGGAAGAGGACGAATGTTGTCTCTCTCCATAAGAGCAGCAGGAGTAAGGAGGAAGCCAGTCAGCCTAACCTCAGTGGTGGGGAAGTTCATGGCATCATTACTCAAGGAACAGATTGTGACATACCTTGAATCCAACAGACAGCAGGATCCAAAACAGCTCAGTTTCATGGCAGGCAGGCAGGTCTTGCCGAACAAACTTAACAGAGTTCTTCGACTGGGCAAAGGGGGAGATAGATCAGGGAGGGGCAGTAGATGTGGAATACCTGGATTTTAGCAAAGCCTTTGATACCTACCTGCATAAAAAGTTAATTAACAAGTTGAACATCCTGGGAGTCAGATCAGGAGTGGTAAACTGGGTTAGAAATTGGTTCAGCAGTAGAACACAAAGGGTGGTAGTGAACGGAGTTCAGTCTGCTGGGAGGAAGGTGATCAGCAGTGTGCCTCAGGGTTTGGTGCTGAGTCAGGTCCACTTTAACGTCTTCATAAGTGATATTACAGAGAGGCTGGGGGGAAGGTGTGCCTCTTTGCAGATGACACAAAGATTTGCAATGGGATTGACATGCCAGGGTAGGGGTTGAGAAGGGACCTGGGCAAGCTGTAAGAATGGTCAAACACATGGCAGCTGAGATTCAATGAAAGAAAGTGCAAAATGATGCACTTGGTCCACAGGAACCCGAGGGAGGAGTACTTAACAAGGATGAAGTACTGTTGGCCACCAAGCAGGAGAGGGATCTAGGCTTGATTATATCTGGGGACCTAAAGATGGCTGGACAGTGTGAGAAGGTGGTAAGAAGGGCCAGAGGGATGTTGGGGTGCATCGGGAGTGGCATCACCAGCAGAAAAAGGGAGGTGGTGATGCCATTTTACAGATTATTGGTAAAAACTAATCTGGAGTACAGTGTCCAGTTTTGGAAGTCTTATCTCAGGAGAGACTTAGACAGGGTGGAGGCAGTACAGAGGAGGGCCACAAAAATGGTGCAGGGGCTGCACCAGAAGTTATTTGAAGAGAGGCTGAAAGACCTCAGTATGTATTCTCTGGAAATGAGGAAACAGAGGGAGGGACATGGCAGAGATGTTCAAATACTTGAAAGGGACAAATAAAGTACGGGGAGGGGCATCATTCGGAAAAGAGGATGCACTAGAACTAGGGAACATGATTTGAAGTTGGAAGGAGGTAGAGTCAGGGGTAATGTGAGGAAGTACTTCTTTATGAAAAGGGTGGTGGATGCATAGACTAGCCTCTCCACAGGGGTGGCGGGGGCAAAAAATGGTGGAGCAATTCAAAAATGCATGGGACAGGCATATAGGAATACTAAAAACAGGGAAGGGTGGGAAAGACTCAGATCAGCTACAGTGAACAGGATAAGTAAAGGTAAGGTAAATGGGCAGACTAGATGGGTCAGGTGGTCCTTATCTGCTGACAAATTCTATGTATTTATGTATCTGTGTATGGATCTATGCAGCAGTGGGAAATTCAATAGTCTGCAGTGTATGTTAAGAGTTCTTGAAAGCTCTGATTTTTTGTTTGCTGTTCCTGCTGTCCGCGCTGTGCTAAGCACTGTATCTAGCTCTAGGAGAAAGGTAAACATATACTCAGAGCTTAAATAAGCTCTAACATCACTGCAGGCAGGAATTTCCACTTGCTACAGCCTTGCTTTGAAGTAGGCTGCAGTGGATTCTGGGATTTGTAGATACAGAAAATGTCTGCTTGCAAGTCAGTAGAATCAGTCTGATGCAATCTGCTATACAGCAGTAAATAGTAAGTAAAAAAAAATGTTTTTGCACACAAAGTGCAAACTGGGACCAGCAACACACTTGTGTGTTCAGCTGTTAGTTTTCACTGTTCCCCTTTACATATCTATACCATTGTGTTATATTTAAGGTTGGTGGATATATTATAGAACTTCTGAAACCCAGTCAAATGAATGCCAGTCTACAAGTTGCCCCAGGACTAGAATTTGAGGTTTCTTGGGTACTGACTTCATAAGGTAATCAAGCTGTTACTGTTAATGGCCCAACATTGTTATATTCTTTACCCATTACATTTCATCCAAGCTGTGGATCGAAATTTATTTTAACAGTATGTACAGATAGGGTACTGAAATGAATGCAAAATCTAGATATTGCTGTGTTTAGTAATATGTTAATAGTGTTTATTTTTAGTTTGTTTTTGTTGACCAGGAATGGAGGGCTAGAAATACTTTCTGTTATAAGCCTAGTCCCAGTGAAGGGGGATACACGTGCTGACTGACTCATATTCAACCAGGTTAAGCTGTTGGTGGTTTTAGTGAATGGAGGTAATCTGGCCTGGAGACCAGAGAAATTCCCCCACTGTTTTTGAGCAGTGCCATGGTATCTTTAATGCCCACCTTAACAACCACCAGACAAGCAGACAGGACCTCAGTTTCATGCCTCATCTGAAAGATGGCACCTCTGACAGGACAGTGCTCCTCAAACACCATGATGGGTCACTGTATGGTTATTTTCAACCAAGAGGAGCTGAGCAACCAGCAACCCTTCCTGCAGCACCTGGTGCTCATTGAAGATTTCCTATGCTAGTGTTGACTTGGCCCAACAACGTTTAGCTTCTGAAAACTGACAGGAACAGGCTGAAAGGGGCTAAGACTGCAGTAACTGCATGAAGCACTGCAAGCTGTGGTTAAGATATTGTTATTGTATCCACTAATCTAATAGTTATTTATGTAGAACTCTTACTTTGATGCTTCAATACTATTTTGTTTTATTTTACGAACATATAAACATAGAAAAGTGATGGAGAAAAAACACTTGAACAGTCCATTCAAACTGTACCAAGCTTCCTTACTTGGATACATGCAAGTTTTATTTTATACTTTCTTATATACTGTATTTAGACTTATTGAATTGTCATTTCACTGATTGTAAGGATACCATTAAAAATAATTGTCAGGATACAAAGCAGTGAATATTCTTCACCTGGACTTCAGCAAGGCATTTGACTCCGTACACCACAAGAGGTTGATCATGAAATTGGTTGAACCAGGGGTTGGCAAGAAGTTGAACAGGTGGGTGGATAACTGGTGGAGGTGCATGACCCAGAGATTGGTGGTGGGAGGTGAGCCCTCCAGCACAAGAGAAGTCACCAGTGGGGTCCCACAGGGCTCAGTGCTCAGGCAGGTACTGTTCAATGTCTTCATCAGCGGTATAACAGATGGTATTAACTGCAGAACTGGTCTATTTGCAGATGACACCAAACTTTGTGGGAGGGTGGACACAACAGAAGGGATACAAGTACTAAAGAAAGATTTTAAAAAGCTACAGAGGTGGTCCAGTATTTGGCAGCTTGGCTTCAATGCAAAGACATGAAAAGTTATGTACACTGGAGCCAAGAACCTAAGGACTGAGTACAGCCTTGAAAAGCTACAGATATCAGCATCAGAAGAGGAGAAGGACCTGGGAGTTATGATTACCAATGCTCTAAAATGCTCCATGCAGTGCAGGAAAGCAGCAGCAAAGGCAAATAAAATGGTGGTCTGCATAACCAGAGGGATCAACAGTAGACGACAGGAAGTAATACTGCCCTTGTAAAGGTCATTGGTGAGACAACATCTGGAGTATAGTGTACAGTACTGGTGACCATACCTTGAAAGGGACATAAAACTGTTAGAGATGGTCCAAAGATGGGCAACAAAAAGGATAAATGAGCCAGCAGTGTAGGCTGTACGAGGAAAGGTTAAAGTCACTGAACATGTATGTATTCCCTAGAGGAGTGGAGGAATAGGGGGACATGATTGAGACCTTCAGGTATTTGAAAGGAATACATACAGTAGGGTGGGCAAAGTGGATCTCTTCAAGCTGAGTGGGAACCCAAACACAAGAGGACACAGTCTCAAGGTAGAAGACTTGGTTTGCTGGCCAAGGCACCTAGCTTCACCTGAGCTCTTTCCTTCTAAGACTGCTTGAAAGGCAGAGTAGAGAAACTTACCAGAGCAAGGGAAGAGGATTAAGACTTATTTTGGCTAAGCAGATTTACTGTGTGGTGGTGTTTTTATTTTTTACTCACAGGGATTGCTACTTGTTGCTAACATTTCATTGCTTTATTTTTCTCTGATTCAAATTATTGTTGCTGGTATACCTTCTTCTGCATTATTACAAGGTGTGCCTACAGGTGTGTGCTAACAGATTACTGCTGTAATCTTCTGATTCAATTTGTCTTTTGCAAGGTATATCTTCTGTTAGAAAATGGTCTTAGAAATCCCCAAGCTCTGACTGGCTGATAGCCCTGGCAAGGTGGGCATCTATCAGACAACAGAGCCCTGGTATTAAAAGCGCCAGTCCCCACCAACCTTATCACCAATATCAAGATGCCAATAAAATTCTCAGTTTAAACTGCCCGCCATTTTTCTGACTCGCTTAGCTGGAGCTGAAACTTGACCCACACCCATTCTCATGATGTCTTGTTTTCCTCCGATTGTCAGTGTAAAGGCTCATTAAAAAAAAAAAAAAGAAGTTTTTTTCAAAAAAGATAGCGGAGTGCCAAACTTTGACCCGACGGTCATAATCTTTTTCCAGTCGCACAGCGTAATCCCGCCCGCTGAAGTGAAAGTCCCTATGGCCACTTCAAACTTCCACCCCGTACGGAGCTAAGGCTGTGGCCTGCTCCATGCGGGTGGGAGAAGGAGAGGAAACGGAGCCAGTGGGAGTTAGAAGAGGCTGTCATACACAGTCCAAAATGTTGCTTCTTTCAGTAGTTCTAACCCGACAATGCATCTATAAAAGTGCCACCACTCCTTTTCAGCCCTATGCTCCCAATGCTCCAACCATCCACCCTTTAACCTGCTAGCCGACAGAAACAAATGTTTTACTTTTGAGCTGGGACTAAGTAGTGGCAGAAAGTACTGTGGCAGCAGCTTAAGCGGGTGGATGGTTGATTTATGTCGGCAAGCATGATGGTGGGGCACGGGACAGACATCTCTTATCCGTAGCTGCAGTTATCTTGTAGCGGCATTGCTGTCTACCTTTCCAGCTCCCCCTTTCCTCAAATAAATCACCTTATTGGAGTACCACAGGTCTGTGCTCAATCCTCTGAGCTGTCATCCTGAACAGAGTGCAGTGCGATTTCTCAATCAAAGTAACTCTATAGTAAATAAGCAAAATGGGCCATCTCCGAGTCAGGAGAAGGGATCATGGTTCAAGAAAGGACCGGTGGTGGGACTGCACTGCTCTCAACTGAGGGACTATGTTACCAAGAAAATCACTTTAAAGTGGTTTGCAGTAATTCGTTATTTATTTTTTATTTTTAACTAAGGGCCCAGTGTGTGTGTGTGTGTGTGTGTATGTGTGTGTGTATGTGTATGTGTATGTGTATGTGTGTATGTGTGTATGTGTGTGTGTGTGTGTGTGTGTGTGTGTGTGTGTGTAACCATAGCAACCACCTCCCAAGAATGCAGGCGGAGGAAATATTTTATTAAAAATCTTACTTTAAATACATTTTTCTTCAACATTTTTCTTATTAAACTTATTTTTTTGACTGCCCATTTTCTAAGCACAATAATACCCTCCAGGTGGGCGGTATTGTGCTATACCGGACCTTCCAGGAGCTATAAGGCCCTCCGCCTACAGCGTCCGGGCCTCATTACACCTGGCGTCCGGGTATAGCACAATACCGCCCACCCTGTTGGTGTCATTGCTTACTTACTGCTTTATTTTTCTCTGTAGCAAAGTGTTTCTTACAGGGTATATCTTCTCTGAAATTACTGTATTACAGGTGGCGCTTACCTTTTTGTGACTTTTTTATCATTGGGCTAAGCAAAATTACTGTTTGACACTGTGTTTTATTTTATTCTTGTTTTTTTTGTGTTTGTTGAAAAGGTTTGTTGTCTCAGAGGTGTTTCAGTCTCATTCTCACATTGAAGGAGCTAGTTGTTTTCCTCCCACAGCTCTTCCAAAGGATTAGGTGTGTATGTGGGGTGGAGCTGGCAAACTGTCAGTAATTTCCAACAGAAAGAAGGGTTAAAAAGTCAGGTTAGTTGATATCTTGGAGGTAGAAGACTTGGTTTGCTGGCCAAGGCACCTAGCTTCACCTGAGCTCTTTCCTTCTAAGACTGCTTGAAAGGCAGAGTAGAGAAACTTACCAGAGCAAGGGAAAAGGATTAAGACTTATTTTGGCTAAACAGATTTACTGTGTGGTGGTGTTTTATTTTTACTCACAGGGATTGCTACTGTTTGTTGCTAACATTTCATTGCTTTATTTTTCTCTGTAGCAAAGTGTTTTTTACAGCGTATATCTTCTCTGAAATTATTACAGGTGGTACTTTATAGGTTTTACAATTTTATGTAACATTAGGATAAGCTTTCAGGGTTACTGCATTTGTTGTTGACTGATTGTTTCGGCTCTTACCTCCTTGTTCTTTCATCCGTGGTTCTTCTTTTTCAGCAGGAGAAGGGCCCAGCCACCCACCCCCATCCCCAACCACCCCACACTACACTCGTTTTATAGGGTACCACAGTTGTGACATTTCCTGTGGCAGAGCAGGAAGGGTGGATCAGTGGGGCCCCCTCAAGGTGAGCTCATTTACAGTGGCACTAGTAATTTAACTTGTTATAACAAGTTAAACAAAACACAATCAAACCATTACTTGCATTTTTTTCTTTTTTTTTCCTTCTAATTACTCTGACTAAGTTATAAACCCAGCAACTTATCTGGAATGGATATCATTAACTGCAGGTACTGTGGAACAATTTTCAGAAGGACAGTCTTACAGGATTTAGGACACTGTCCTACATGCTGGGCCTTTGGAGATCTTAGGGCTCAGCTCCGGGCAGCATGGGCAGAGATTGCACGCCCAAATTTCATATTCAAGAGGAAATACATTATAAGAACCACCCGCCATTTCCCCAGCATACAACAGAAAAACCTCGATCGCAGAGAGGGTAGTTGGTCCAGGAGGTTGGCAGGTGGTTAGAGGGCAAATCAGGTGCCCCATCACTCTCTGCTCTCCAACATATTACCTCCAAAAACCATATAAACACTACAAACAGGTATCTGCCTCTATCTCTGAAATCAAGCAAAGAGGCAGAAGACACTGCAGAGGAGGACACTGCAGCACAGGAGCTAGCACAACAAAACTCACCCAAATCAGGGACCAAAACAAAAAAAGCAAAAAGGAAATCCAAAAAACTTCTGCTCATAGGAGACTCCATGATTCAGGGAGTTGATACCCATCTCCAGCCAGGGGTAATGGTCAGATGTCTCCCAGGTACATCAGCATGGAGAGACACTGACCACATTGCTAAATTGTTCACAAAGCAGGAGAAAACATTGATGTCCTAGTACACATAGGGACTAATGATCACCGCTCAGCCGGTCAGTTGTGGAGACCAAGGAACACCTGACCAGGCTGGGTGACAAACTATCATCTATTTCGTCCAGCATCTCCTTCTCTGAGATCCTGCCAGTCTGGGAGAGGGGAGCAGATGGACGGAAGGTCAGAGAAGGGGAGATAGGGAGCTAAACACGTGGCTCAAGGGCTGGTGCCAGGAAAGGACACAGATTTGTAGGAACTGGCAACAGTTCTGGGAGTGAAAGTTCTTTAAATTTGATGGACTGCATCTGACTAAGGAGGAGTCAGTGCATCGGGCAGAAGTTTGATGTCTTTGCAGAATATTTAAACTAGCAAATGGGAGAGTGCAGCACCCCACACGTCAAATGGGAAGAACACCCCTCCCCCCTCAGCTAGTGGTCAAACAGGGATTCAGCATGTTTGCAGTTCATTTGCATCACCAGGTAAGAAAAAAGTTTGTCTCCCCATACGATGCACAGGGGTAATGCCAAACCTCACCCAACAACTAACACACCAAAATCTGGCCAATGGAAAGTCATGTACACAAATGCTCACAGCCTGGGAAATAAGATCCCAGACCTGCAGGCAATAATGTCAGAGGCTAAACTGGACATATTAGCAATTAGTGAAACGTGGTTTACCAGTAACCACACTTGGGAGACTTCAGTACCTGGCTATGTATTGTTCAGAAGAGACCGAGGTGCAAAAAAGGGGGGAGGAGTGGCCCTGTATGTCAATGAAAATATCAAAGCTACAGAAATTCAGAATACACATAAGGAGCCAGAAGAACTGTGGGTCACCCTGGAAACAGGAAATGGGACAGCCATAAGAACTGGGGTTGTCTACAGGCCCCAGACCAGGGGGAGGACATAGACACATTACTGTTAGAAGATATACAAAACATGACAGCTAAATGGGAGGTTCTGATAATGGGAGACTTCAACATGCCGGATACAGATTGGTCAATACCAGCAGGAACATCTGCCAGAACTAGACACATAGTGGATTCCCTGCAGGGGGAGGGCCTCAAACAACTGGTACAGCAACCCACAAGAGACAGGGCTATCCTAGATCTAGTACTGACCAACAAGGAAAGGATCACAGATCTCCAGGTAGAAAGTCACCTGGGGGCCGGTGACCATCACATGGTATGGTTCAATTTGGCTACTACATCTAAATCATCCCATTCCAAGGCAAAAATATGGGACTTCAGAGGAGCTGACTTTGATAAGATGGCCAACAGAGTTAAGCTAGCCCTGGCAAAAAGAAACACAGGTGAGGGGGTACAGGCAAAGTGGGCAAACATTAAGGATGCAATACTTGAAGCAACATCCCATTGTGTTAGACAGAAAAGGAAGTGCAAAGAAGAAGGAAACCACTTTGTTCTCAAATACAGTAGCAGAAAAGGTCAGAGCCAAAAGGCTGGCCTTCAGGAAATATAAGGGAACACAGCGGGATGAAGATAGGGAGGCATACCAAACTGCCCTAAGGGAAGCAGGGAAGGCAGTAAGGCAGGCAAAGTCCTAAACTGAGGAAACACTAGCACAAACAGTAAACTAAGGTGACAAGACTTTCTATAGATACATTAGTGAAAGGAGAAAGTCCAGAGGGGGTATTGCTAAGCTTAATGGAGAAAAGGGAGCATGTGAGGAGGAGGACCCTGTAAAGGCATCTATCCTAAATAGATACTTTTGCTCAGTATTTACTGAAGAGAAAGTAGGGCAGGGCCCACAGCTCAGCATCATGGACACAGTGGGGAGGGAGGTGAGCAATACTCCCTTCACAAAAGAAAGGGTCCTACAAGAGCTTGCTAAGCTCAGCGTGGATAAGGCAATGGGACCTGATGGCATACATCCCAGGGTACTTAAGGAGCTAAAGGTGGAACTAGCAGAGCCATTAGCAGAACTGTTTAGTGAGTCTCTGAGCACAGGAGAGGTCTCAGAAGACTGGAGGAGGGCTCATGTGATCCCACCCACAAGAGTGGTAGCAGGAGGAGACGGGAACTACAGACCAGTCAGTCTTACCTCTGTAGTGGGCAAGATTATGAGGCACTTTAAGGAAAGGATAGTGCAACACCTGGAATCATAGAGGGCACAGGATCCAAGACAGCATGGGTTTACAAAGGAAGGTCCTGTCAAACTAATCTCATAGATTTCTTTGACTGGGTAACCAGAGTGGTGGACCAAGGGGAGCAGTTGATGTTGCCTACCTTGACTTCAGCAAAGCTTTGACACTGTTCCACATAGAAGATTGATAAATAAGCTGGGTAGGCTCTGGGTGGATCAGAAGTTGGTCAACTGGGTGGCAAACTGGTTGACGGGCAGAAAACAGAGAGTGGTGGTAAATGGTATACAGTCAGAAGAGATGCAAGTCACAAGTGGGGTACCTCAGAGATCAGTCCTGGGGCCAGTCCTCTTCAACATCTTCATTAGTGACCTTGCAGATGGACTAGAGGGTAAGGCTTGTCTGTTTGCAGATGACACCAAGATCTGCAACAGAGTAGATGATCTAGATGGGGTGGTCAGAATGAGAAGAGATCTGGATAAACTAGCAAAATGGTCAGAAGAGCAGCAACTGGGATTTAATGCAAAGAAGTGCAAGATCATGCACATGGGGAAGAGAAACCCTGAAGCCACCTATAGGTTGGGAGGGGAGTTGCTAGCAGTCACAAAGGAAGAAAGAGACTTGGGCATCATCATCACTGATGACCTGAAATCATCCAAGCAGACCTCTAAAGCAGTAGGTAAGGCTAGGGGATGTTAGGTGTATTAGTAGGGTATCATAAGTCATAAGAGGGAGGTAATAATCCCTCTTTACAAGACACTGGTTAGGCCCCACCTGGAGTACTGCATGCAGTATTGGAGGCCACACCTTCACAAGGACATTAACCAAATTGAGGCAGTCCAGAGAAGGGCAACCAAAATGGTGCAGGGACTGCATCAGAAGACATATGAGGACAGATTAACAGAGCTCAATATGTATACCCTTGAGCAAAGGAGGGAGAGAGGTGATATGATCGAGGCATTCAAACACCTTAAGGGCATTAACAAGGTGAAAGAGTCTAACATGTTTAAATATAAGAAAAATAGCAGGACAAGAGGACACAGCATGAGTTTAGAGGGGGCGATTAAGGGAATGTGAAATTCTTTTCACAGAAAGGGTGGTGGATGCAAGGAATGGCTTACCACAAGAAGTGGTGGCTATGAATACAGTGCAGGGCTTCAAACAGGCATGGGATAGGCATAAGGCAGCAATACAAATGACTATGAATAGATAGACCACTGACAGAGCAAAGGCCGATGGCACATTTATAAGGTAGAAAAAGAAATGGACAGACTGGATGGGCCTTGTAGTCCTTATCTGCCGTCAACTTCTATGTTTCTAAGTTTGGGGCGTTAAGATAGATACTAGGAGGCAATTTTTTCCTGAGAGGGTGGCAGTGGGTTGGAATGTACTTCCAGAAGAGGTGATCACATTGAAAACAGTAGGCAACTTCAAGAGTGGCTGGGACAGAGATAAGGGAAATTAAGGGTCAACGGAGGAGAAGGGTGGATTGGGGAGACAGGATCAGTAGATTTGCTACGAATCCTGCATTACATGCAGACTAGATAGACCTAATGGCCTTATTCTGCTGGCTTGGTCATCTGTTTATATGACATCATTAAAAATGACTGTAATGATACCATTGAAAATGACTGTAAGGATACCACTGATTATGATTGTAAGGATACCACCGACTATGATTGTAAGGATACCATTGGAAATGACTGTAAGGATACCACTGACTGTGACTGTAATGATACCATTGAAAATGGTTGTAAGGATACCACTGACTATGATTGTAATGATACCGTTGAAAGTGACTGTAAGGATACCACTAACAATAAATGTAAGGATACCATTGAAAATGACTCCATGGATACCATTTTAAATGATTATAAGGATACCACTGACTATGATTGTAAGGATACCAATGAAATCAATTGCAAGGATACCATTAGTGCTCCAGAAGATCCCTAACCATAGCAATGGAAAATGAATCCTGGCTTTCCGTAAGGACCCCTGACTCCTCTCACTCTTCCGGACTACACACTACTGAAACAAGACCGAGGCAAGAGAGGTGGATGGGTGGCTATATATGTAAAACAGCCTCTTTCTTGCTCGGTGACCAACAAGGAATCTACCCAAGGCTCCCACGAACTCATCCTGGTAGAACTCACCCTCCCGGCCACTCTTCCAATATTTGTTGGGAAGCTCTATGCCTCCCCCTGTCTAGCCCATGACTCTCATTTCTACTCTAGCAACTTTACCCCTTCTAGTGGCTAAATAAGAATTGTTACTGCTTGACAACTTCAACTTGGATTGGCTTGCCCCCACCTAATAGTCCCCCATCTCTAAAATCGGGGCCCTCACTTTTGCTCAGTTGATCACAGAACCTACTTGATATAACCCCCACTCCCAAACCCACTCACTAATAGACTGAATACTCTCCTCTCACCCTCATAGAATGACCTCATCTGGTGCACTTGCTAATGCTCTAATTGATCACTGCATCACATTATGTACAAGGAAATCTCACCTGCCCAAATCAGCCCCGGAGTACATAGAAACACACCCTCTAAATGCTCTGGATACTAAGAAACTCTTAGACAACCTCAGACTTGATGATTGGCAGCAGGTATACTTAACACCAAATGTAGACACTGCCCTAACCTGGTTCCTGCATGTATTCACTAAAGTCTGGGTCTCTCATGTACAACTGAAAAAATCAAGGGTAAAGAAGCACCACCACCCTTGGATCTCAGCACCCAACCTCACCAAATGCAAGCCCCGGACATGGCCTGGTCCCTTTTCAATTCACAGCCTGCCCCCAAACCAGACAAGCCTGTAACTCGCTCTGCAACGCCTGCACCTAGGCCATTCATGACAGCAAAAGCGACTGTTTCAGTTCTCAGCTACTCCATGCACATCCCTCCAACTACTGGAAAGTAGTGCATTCCTTTATTGATCCCCCGGCCCAAACCAGCACCCCTACATTCAAGCAACATGGCCAACCTATCATGACCCATTTTGCATTGCTGACATCCTAAATACATTTTTCCCCTCCAGTGCCCTACTTGCTGACCACCCTTCTTCACCCCCCACAACCACCCCCCTGTAAAAACTCCTTTCAATTCGTGCCATTCTCTGAACACGAGGTCCTAGTCACCCTCTGCTCATTAAATCCTTTCCGCTGCCTTCTGACTACTGAGCTAAAAGGTGCAAAGCCCTTGACTGGGCAAGACCCTCTGAATCGGACCGCGGCAGCGGTTCGATTCCAGCCTGCTGCCAGTCCAGCAGAGGATCCCCCCTGAGTGAAGAAACACTGTCACCCAAACTGGGTATCCACTATTGCATGCTGCCTTCCAACTACTGAGCTGAAAGGTAATTGCAAACCCAATGGACGGCCACAGCCCACTGCCTCAGATGCCTTCTTTTGTTCTCAGGATTTAAACTTGGCATCTTTTTTTGTGCTGAACCAGCCACCGATGCCTGGACTTTGTTAAAGTAATTTTCCCCAGCTGGGAGCATAGAGCCTTTTGAGCAATTTAAAGCCTTTTCACTGCAGCAGTTGCTATAATTGTAACTCGATCTCAGTAATATCCCAAACTCCGGTTGCTGTTTTCTTTTTTTTTTATGTTATTGTTTCTCTTTCCCTCTTTTTCACTTGCTTTAGCTCCAGTTAATGTTAACCTAAAACTGTATTAGGACAGAATTATTACAGAGGTTTGAGGCAGAGTTTGTAAATTAGCTGCTCTGACTAGTTCCAACTCCTGTTTTATTCACTCCTCAATTAATTGAGCCCTAAACAGTGTTGAAATGTTAATGTACTGAAGATGGGATTATTTTTATGAGGTTGAGATCAGTACGACGAAAGAATCTGGCACCAGTAGCAGGGGCTATCCTGCTCCAAATAGTATAGAGTTTAAGCTCCCATGTAAAGCAAAGGTGCAAATGACAAAGTTTTTACGATTTCAGACTGAGAATTAATGAATCCCACACTGGACTCTCCCTGGCTAATGTTAGTGTATTGAAACCTGCCCTTAAATTCCTAGCTTTTGTTGTAATTCTTCCCTCTCCCTGCAGCACCTGATTTAAAGTTTCCTCGCTCTCTCCCCTCGCAGGTGCAGAGCTCTTGACCGGGCAGGATCCTCTGAATCAGACCTTGGCAGCGGTTCAATTCCAGCCTGCTGCCAGTCCAGCAGAGGATCCCCCCTGAGTGAAGAAACACTGCCACCCAAACCGGGTATCCACTATTGCACGCTGTCTTCCGACTATTGATCCAAAAGGTAATTGCGAACCCAACGGATGGCTGCAGCCTACTGCCTCAGATGCCTTCTTTTGTTCTCAAGAAGCATCCCGCCGCAGCTGTGCTGTGGCTCCCCACCCGCCCCCCACCACTCCCACCCTTGTCCAGTCTTTGTTTTATAACCAGGGAACAGTCATATGACTAAGTCCCTGATTTGTCATTGGCAGGCTATACTGAATCACAGGCAGAGGGTGTAGTATTATAAGCCAGCCTGCATGCTCTGAAACACAGTGAAGAGGGAAAGTGTTCCTCTCTGTTTTGTAGTGCTAGTTTTTACCAGGTATTTCTTTTCACTCTGACTCCCAGAAAAATATGACTGACATGCGGAATCATGATTGTAAATAACATTTGATTGTTCCCTTTCTTAATAAATAGATCGACCCCCCAGCAATCTCTCGCACACAACCTCCCCCTCCCACTTTCCCACTCTCTGCTTTTAAGTATTTTGATCTACCCTTCCTCCTTCATTTGCCTACAACCACCCCCACGCTCCCTCATCTCACTCTCAGTCCAACATCCAAATGCCTACACCACCTCTCACATTATCCTCCCACCTCGATTAATCATATGAGCTCGCTGGGGCACTCTTTAGCTACATCACCTATTCACTAGGTAACAAGCCTGGTGGGACACTCTTTAGCTACATCACCTATTCACTTGGTAACCTAAGCAGTAGCAAAGGGTCTCATTTTTATTATCTAAACGTGCCCTAGGGGACACATACTGCAATATCCTTAGTTGCACAATGGTGTTACCCGTCTTCCTAACCATCTTTCTCTGCTCTATAACGGCAGGGTGAGGCGATGGCAAGCCACCCTTAGTACACTTCCCACCCAGCCTTGTGGCCTACGGACATCAGAAACCAAGTGACACCACCTCCTCGGCTGGCAACCACTGCACACAGGAAATGCTGATACATGGGGGAACACAGCAACAAAGCAAAATCTAGGCTACATGGCACCAAGTATACCAATCACGGTGACGCTTAAAAGCCTGATGCCATACCAAGGCAAGCTAAAAAAACATAAGAGAATGTGCACAACCTCGGTTTGCTTAACCTCGAGGAAATTGTTTCTTATTCTACTACTACTGTCTGGTAATGTGCACCCTAACCCTGACCCACATACTAAATTAGACACAAAGGGTACCCCCAGGAGTGGTCTAAAAATCGCCACATGAACTTCTGCAACCTGCTTCCTAAGATGGCACAACTCCAGGCCTGGTCTGCCCTTCATCGCCCGAACATAATCTGCCTGACTGAGATGTGGACTTACCCATGAGTAAAGAACAGTGACATTAGACTACCAGTGTACCAATCATTCTGGAATGACAGGACCTCAAAGCAGGGTGGGGGTTGCTTACTATATATTTGTGACCACCTCCATGGGATGGTTCTCCCCATCACCACAATGGCAGAGGACCTTGAACTACTTGTAGTAAAGCTCTTCTTTGGCCTGTCATCAAAGTCTCTGGTCATAGCATGTACCTACCTTCCACCTAGAAAACAGAGTGAGGGGCTCATTAAAGTGCTAGATGCCCTGGCAGGTATTATCAAGGAAAGTGAGATCATCATAGTAGGGGATTTCAATATCAACTGGCTTAGTGAAAATGCAGCAAAACAAAGAGACATTGTAGAAAGTTCTTACCTCACTCAACTAGCTACAGTGCCTACCAGGATGAACCACAAAACAGGAAATCACTCACTACTCGACTGACTCCTATCTAATTCACTGGATAGGCTAACCAAGATCACTATTCAGGCTGATACTCTGAGTGACCACTCATCAGTCACCTGCACATGGTCAAACAAATTTAAGAAGCAGCCACCCATCTTCACTGTAAATAGAGTTCTGTTAAAGGGACAGACTGGTGCATTTATAAAAGAGCTCTTTTTGACTGATTGGTCCCCAGCAATTGATCATATTCTGTATCTGGATCAGGCACTACAGTATCTTATTGACACTTTCAGCAGAGTGTGTGACAAATATGCTCCAATGAAAACAAGAAAAGCTTGAGGGTACATTAATGGATGGATAACTAGTGAACGCATGAGAGAGCATGGCAATCTCTGGGCCAGAGCACAATCCTTGGGAGGAGCCAGTGACCTCCAGAACTACAGGGCAGCCAGAAAAAATGTATGCATCTCATCAGGAGTGCAAAAGCCAATTTCTACAAGAAGCAGCTGGATAGGAAGTGGGGGAATGGAAGGCGTTTCTGGGAGAACCTAAAGGACCTGCTAGGCAAAGAGGAAAAAAAGCATCCTCAACTGCTCAACACCAAGGGCTCCAGTACTGGGGATCCGACCACAATAGCAGAGGAGTTCAACTTGGCCTTTTCAGATCTAAGTGCAGTAGTACTGGCAGACTACCTAAATCCTAACAACACTGACTCAGCTGGTGAAATCCCAATAACTCAGCATCCAAATTTCTACTTTAAACGAGTAACTGTGAGAGAGGCACTGGGCTATGTAAAAAAAGTACTGGGTAAAACACGAGTTGGTAGGGACTCCTTCGACATGAAACTGGTGGCAGTTGCTACTAATATGCTCATTGTGCCCATCTCTAAAATATTTAATAAATCTCACGCTCAGGCTAGATTCCCAGCCCAATGGAAACAAGCGCTAGTAACACCAGTCTACAAGAACTGGGACATGACCAGCATAGCGAACTACAGGCCCATCTCCATCCTGTCACCACTCTCAAAAACACTTGAGAAGATAGTGGCCGATCAAATCACAGAGTACATCCACAAATACCACTTGTAGTGTCCACAACAACATGGGTTCAGGAAGAATCACAGCACCACTACAGCACTGACTGACTTCACTGATTATGTTCATAAGGCCATTGATGAGGGTAGGATGGTTGGCTCTTTCTTTATAGACCTTACCAAAGCCTTCAATACGGGCAACCACTCGCTCCTGCTAAAACAACTACAATGCCTTGGACTTGCTCCAAACGCCATACATTGGTTCAAGGACTACCTGTCCTCCAGGACGCAAAGGGTAAATATAGGCCAGGCAATCTTACAACCCAAAACCATATCATTGGGAGTTCCCCAGGGGTCCATCCTTGGCCCCTTATTATTCAGTTTGTTCCTGAATGCCTTTCCTGAGGCCTGCACATCAAAAATGATTCTATACACAGACGATACAGTGATCCTATGCAGCCACTCAAAAATAATTCCCCTACAAACCAAGCTATAGGCAGCCTTCCACTCAGTAGAAAAATGGATTAGCAATAAAAAGCTGCTCCTGAACTATAAAAAAATGAAAACAATGATGCTCTCCAGCCCTCTATTAAAAAGTAGGCACCCCTCCTTAGCAATCAGCAATAACAAAGCAGAACCATTGGAACAGGTACACTCCTTTAAGTACCTTGGTGTCACAGTCGATGATACACTCTCCTTTGGACTGCACATCGATTCAGTGGTCAAGGCAGCCAACACAAAACTGGGCATCTTGTATAGGCACAGAAAGAGCCTCACACCTAATGCCTTAAGGACAGTGATCTCTAGCTCTGTGCTCTCTGTCTTAGACTATGGCCTGGTGGTTTATGGAGCTGCCACTGATACAGCCTTAAAAAGAGTTGAAACTACCCTAAATAAGGCATGCAGACTTGTGCTAGATTCGGATCGGCTCATGCACACCTGTGCGCTGTACGGACAGTGTAATCTGCTGATACTCAGGGGGAGGATAAAATTCCAAACTTGCCTACTGGGAAGAAAGGCAATGCTTGGTGATACCCCCTCCTGCATATCCAACCTACTACCTATGGACAAATTCCATTATCACACCAGAGGAGAAGAGCAAAACAAGCTTAGTATCCCATTCCAAATGACTGCACTGGGACAGAGATCTTTCTCATACCGAGTCCCGCTCTGGCCCAATGAACTACCTGCAACAACGCATAATGTGGCTAGCCAAAGGATCTTTATAGCTGAACTAAAGCAGCTCTTTGTCAGATGCAATACTTGTGTATTCCAACCAAGAAAAAATTAGCCTCCTGGTGTCCTACAGAGCCTAAGATAATCCAGGCCACAGGTACACATCGCCCAAGACTAAGTACTCAAAACACTTATACTAAGTTACTATAGGCTGCTCCTACCCTCCTACTCTCTACTGCGGCTTCATCTCCACACAACACATTCCCACCGCCCAACTCCGTCACACCACAACATTCACACTCCCCTCTACATTCACACACCCTCTCTCTCTCTCTCTCTCTCTCTCTCTCTCTCTCTCTAGCTCTCTTCTCTATCTCTCTCTCCCCATCCCACCCACTCTCCCCAACCTCCTCCTTCCCTCCTATACTTGTGGTCTCCCACCCTCCATCTATTCCTCCCACTATCTCTTCCTCTACCTCTCTCACTCTTTTCTTTTCTTTCTCTCTCTCTCTCCCTGCCACCTCTCTCTCTCCCCCCCTCTATCTCTCCCAGTTACCCTCTCCCCACCACAGCCACTATCTCCAACTCGGACTGTGTCACCTTTTCTATAACTACCCCTTGCTCTACCCCCTCTGCTCCCTCCTCCTAGGCTACAAGACAATGCCAGCTCTGGCAGCACCATTGATGACATGTTGAATGATAAACTGTACGTCGACTATAGTTGAAAGTTATTGCTTGAATGGCATTGTTTGCACCTTTTATTTTCATAACGTATATCTAAGGATCACTTGTTGCTCCTGTTGCATACTCCTGTCTCTGACTGTAACCCCATCTCTGTTAACCCATGTTCAGTGTATGATGTGGAACCTTTGTAAAAGAGTGTAAACTCAAAGGTTGTAATCCAAACAAACAAATAAATAAAAAAACAAATAATAAAAAAATAGCTCCAAATCCAGTCCAGATGGGATCCACCCTAAGCTCCTGCATATTTCGGCACCTGCCATTGCCAAACCTCTTACCCACCTCCTAAATCTGTCATTTGCTTCAGATATTGTCCCACATGCCTGGAAATCTGCCTGCATAATTCATCTTCACAAAGGCAGCGACCTCTCAGTGCCTGGTAATTACAGGCCTATTTCCCTCATCCCTGCCCTTGCTAAACTGCAAGAATCCATGGCCCACTCTAGACTATCAAGAGTATCTCACAGCTTTTAATCTCCTCTCCCCAAACCAATCAGGTTTCAGAAAACATCATTCCACAATCTCCTCACTTCTGCATATCACAAAGCACATCCACATCACATCTGACCAAGGCCAGCTAACAGCAGCAGTATTTATTGATCTAGTTAAGGCCTTTGACTCCATCTCCCACCCTCTTCTCCTGATGAAACTATAATCAGCAGGGCTAACCCCAATCACAGTACAATGGCTACAGTCCTATCTAATCCTTATGGTCCAATCAGTCAGAATATCTGACTCCACAGCCCCCCCAGTCCCTATTCTCGCTGGTGTGCCCATGGATCAGTCCTCAGCCCCATTCTATTTTCATTATTCATAAACAACCTTCCCTCTTCCTACACCAACTCAGGCATACACATGTATGCAGATGACACTATTCGCTTTACCTCAGGTCCAGTCCTACATGAAGTCCAAGCCACCCTTCAAAATGACTTCTATTACATCCAGAACTGGTTCAGGAAAAATCAACTGAAATTAAACACCTCCAAAACAGTGTCTATGATTTTTGGAACAGTAAAAAACTAAACAGAGCCCTTCCCCCACCCCAATCCCATCCCTGGATGGGACACCTGTGTACTGTACCAAGTCAAAAAATACAAGAACCTTGGTGTCTGGCTAGATCCCATCTGTCTTACTCAAGCCACATTGATGCTATAACCTCAACACTACACCCCAAACTAGGTATGCTATACTGGAATCGAGATTCTCTCCCATCACTGGCCAGACGCAAAATCCTATCCAAAATTATCATTCCCATCTTTGATTATGCAGATGTGGTCTACAGCACAGCCCGTGCATCCACCCTATCCAAACTAGACACCATCCTTAATGCATTCTTCTGCTTCGCAACAAACTCCCTGCCCTGAACCCACCACTACTGCCTCTTATCCCCCCCAGGCCTAACTCCACTGTCCCACTGATGTTATATCCACTCTCTTAATCTGATATCAAAATACTGGTTCACCCTGCTTCCTTCCTACCTGTCAGAATGCCTCTTCACAGTCTCTCACTCCCCTATGAGCTAAGGTACAGGAATGCTGGGTCCTTCACCATGCCTCGGCCATCCTCCACAGCTGGTAAATCTGCCTTCTCCTACAGGCTCTCCAGCTTGTGGAACAAGCTTTCCCCCTCCATCAGGGACTCCTCCTCCCATTATGCCTGCAAATGGTGGATTCACCTCCTTCCTCCCCTTGCCTGCCCCTGTCATGAAAGAGCTACACCAACTCCTCATATCTGGGGTCCCAGTGTACTGCCTCACATAGCACTTACTCAGAAGTACATGTTGATGTGCACTTAAAACTGTTTTCGTCTTGTTGTATGTTTCATACTATGTAACCACCCTATAATTCTGTACCTTTCTGATGTTTACCTAATCCATTATGTAAAATGTTCTCCGAATATGTACAGTATATTGCCTCTAAATGAATGTACTCCTTTCTTCCCTCCCCTCAGGTCACATCTGGAAATGAGCCTAGGTGCAGCATGCCTTTTTTTTTTTTAGTTGTTTTAACCAGAAGTAGCACACTAAGCTGAAAGCTTTTTTACAGGAGCGACCTGGGAGCACAGGGAAGTTAAGTGACTTGCTCAGGGTAACACAGTATGCAAGAAGAAGCTGTGGGATTCAAACCAAGGTCTGGTCTGCTGGCTGTCACCAGATTTGCAGCTCAGAGCCTTAAACCACTGTGATACACTGCCTCCCCTTTCCTGGCAACCAAATGTTTAAATAAAATAAAATAAAACTGGCAGGATTAGTTCTCCAGCTGTGACTGCCAGTCCCCATATGGCGCTCTCCAGCATTCAGCTGGCCCTTTGACAGCAGTTATGTGCTGCTTGTCTTTATTCAGCTCCTTGTCTGTTATTATGCAAATCATATGTAGTAGCATAGAAACTGATTGAAATTGACAGCAGATAAGTATCACTAGACCCATCCAGTCTGCCCATTTTCCCTATTCTGCAAAAGCCACAGACCCTACTTGATCTCTGGTTTACATTCTCATTCCTATCACTGTGTCAGCATGGCTCAGTTGGTAGCACATCCACCTCTGCACCAGAAGATCGTGGGTTCTCGTCCCACACCAGGATTGAACTTGCACCTAAAATGCTGGCATCCGAATGCAGTATTGGGGGGTGCTGTATTGCTGGGTTGTGTCGTCCTTCGGATGAGATGTTAAACCGAGGTCCCTTTTACCCATCCAGGTGTTGTCCAGGTGGAAGTAAAAGAACCCAGGGCACTCTTCGCAAAGAGAAGGGGACATTCCCAGTATCCTGGCCAACATTCCCCTTCCCATAAACTGGTTCATGTAATTATCCAGGCTGTGTGTGGGTGTTGATGTGCAATATGGCTGCCACTACACATTCAGTCACTTCACTACCAGTCTAGTATTGCTTCTAAAGCGCTTTGGGATACACCTGTGTATGAAAAGTGCTATATAAATACTGATTCTTCTTCTTCTTCTTCACTAGGGTTCCCTTATGCCTATCCCAGTCAGTTTTGAATTCTCCCACTGTGTTTGCCCCACCAGCTCTGCTGGGAGTCTATTCCATGCATTCACTGCCCTTTATGTGAAGAAATACTTTCTCACATTACCCCTTAGTCTACACACTTCCAACCTCATGTCATGCCCCCTCATTCCTGAACATCTCCTTTTCTGAAAGATGCTACCCTCCAATACCCTATTTATGTCCTTTAGATATTTATAAGTTTGTATCATATTTCCTCTGTCTCTCATCTCCTCCAGGGTATACATATTCAGGTCCCCCAGTCTCTCCTCATATGACTTTTGGTGCATGCCCTGTACCATTTTTGTTGCCCTTCTTTGAACTGCCTCCACCCTATTTATGTCCTTACAGAGATGCAGCCTCCAGAACTGGACACAGTACTCCAAATGAGGCCTCGCCAGTGACCTGTACAGCGGCATCACCACCTCTTTTCTTCTGCTGGTGATACCTCTTCCTATGCACCCCAGCATCCTACTTGCTATCTCCACAGCCTTGCTACATTGTTTGGCTGCCTTTAGGTCATCAGACATAATTACCCCCAAATCCCTTTCCTGTTTGGTGACTGTCAGTATCTCCCCTTCCCCAATCATGTAATCCGCCCCTGGGTTCCTGTGCCCCAAATGCATGATTTTGCACTTTTTCGCATTGAATCTCAGCTGCCACACTCGAGACTATTCTTCCAGTTTTCCTAGGTCCCTCCTCATTTTTTCTATCCCCGGAGTGTTTACCCTGTTGCAGATCTTAGTGTCAATAGTCTTCCATAAGTGATTATTTTTTTTACCCCAGAGTGATAAGTACAGACGTGAGTGGCAAAATATCCAAATACTTAATCACGGACATGTAAGTAAAATCTTAAAAAATATGTATTTTTATGTATTTATGCCGTTATTCGGAAAGCACCTTTCAGCACAAGTGCTTATTTACAATTATACAATGGCAAGGAAATTCCCTGTATTCTGATTGGTCAGTGGGTGCTTGAGACAGTGATGTTATTACACAATAACATCACTGTATGGATTTATTGGACCACTTGGACCTCTTGGACCATTGCATTTAATCACTTTTTTCTCTTCAGAAACACAAAAAATCTACTAAAAACATTTTTAATTTTTTGTTTATTTTGTATAACATTGAGCCATTGTATAATTGCAATAAGGCACTCCAAGGTGTGTGTTATTGTGTAATAACGTCACTCCTGGGGTGGTTGAAGCACTCGGCTTCGTCTCGTGCTTCAACCCACCCCAGGAGTGACGTTATTACACGATAACACACACCTTGTCATGCCTTATTGCTTAAATATTCCACATCAAGGTCATTATAACACAATTAGGGTACAGTAAAAACAATGTCAAGCAACATACAGTAATATACACTCTAATGACAATAACAAAACAGCGAAGCAAATATTATAGGCAAAAAAAGGGAACAAAACAATAGAACCTCTATAATCTTATTTCGCTAGTATTAATAAATACCATTTAGTGCCATACATATCCAGAGCTGGTCAGTTGTTTGTAAATTATCCTTCACTCTGATTTATTGCCTTTTAATACACTGCTAAACGAATAGCCATCCTGGTATCAATAGATTCCTCGATATTGTGTTTTTCTGCAAAAGATCTCCATACTGGTTAGTGTTGGGGAAATAAACATTTATTCTCTCTCAAAGAACAACCAAACACATTGCCAATCCACACTATACAGTACATTTTCATACCTGCTTATGAATTTGGGAAGGGACGTGATGAACCCAAAGCCCCTTCTGACCTCCTTTTATTATGTTCACTGTTCATGCACCACCCTGTCCATCTCTTTCAGTATTCAGAACAGAGATCATGTCACTCCTCTTCCTTCTCTTCTAATGTGAGTTGATGTACAATCCAATCCAAAAAATATTTTGAAAAAATTGGGCTTCAGAATTTTACATAACCCTAGCAGCTTCATTGGTATAAACACATCACGTGACCACTTTTTAATTCCTGATACATGCATGGTTTGTCACCAACCTAACATAATCTACATAACAACAGCCTAACTAAACAAAAATAATCTCTTTTCCATTTTATTAGCACAGTAAATCACTCCATGACATGCATTTAGTGAGAATATATGCAATTCCTGTGTGTATTGAAAGACACTTGTCCATTGGCCTCCTTCCTTTCAGTTCGTCCGGGCCGTGCATTACTTTTCTAGAAATGCATGATCTGTCAACAGTTATTTAAGCAATAAGGCATGACGTGGGCAAGGCAATGCAAGGTAAATTTTATTTTTCTGGTGCCAATCCCAGAGGCTCTGGGTGCCAAACAACAACAGACTATCAATACAATAATACAAATCAATATAAAACAATAAAATATCAATATACATAAATATGATTAATAAATATATATCTAAAAACTGATGCTCAAATAAATAGGCCGGGTGCCCAGGGTGGACTAATGCCTAAGATTCGGGAAGGCCTGATTAAACAGGAAGGCCTTGAGGTGGGCCATGAAAATCTCAACCGAAGGGGCCTCCCGAATTGATGTTGGCAGCTAGTTCCACAGGATGGGGCCAGTGACACTAAACACCCTGTCGCTGGTGGTTTGAGCAGAAAAGGGACCTTGGGGTTGTAGAAACATATAAGTTTTAAGCAGATAAGGACCACTTGGCCCACCTAGTCTGCCCCAAATTCCCTACCTATAGAGCCACCTGAGACCCTACATGGCCTCCAACTTACATTCCTCTCTTGCTTGTAAGATTCCTTTGTGTCTATCCTATGCATTCTTAAACCCTGTGACCTTTTTAGCTCCTACCACTTCCTATGGGAGGCTGTTCCAAGTGTCTACCACCCTCTCCATGAAGAAGTACTTCCTCATGTTTCCCCTGAGCCTCCCCCCTCCAGTTTCATACCGAGTCCCCTTGTCCTTGAGCATCTTTGCCTTTGAAAAATACTCCCTTCCTGTACCTTGTTTATCCAAGTGAGGTACCTGAATGTCTCTGTCATATCCCCCATTTCCCTCATGTCCTCCAGGGAGTACATATTTCAGTACTTGCACATTTCTTTGTAGGGCTTCTGATGTAGGTCATGCACCATTTTGGTTGCCCTACTTTGTACCACCTCCGCCCTATCTATATTCTTTCAGAGATGGAGCCTCCAGATCTGTACACAGTACTTGAGGGGGGGTCTCACCAGTGAACGAGATGGGCATTGTTACCTCCCCCCTTCTGCTGGTGATACCTCTCTCTATGCATCTGAGCATCCTGCTAGCTTTTCCCACTGCCTTATCACACTGTTTAGCTACCTTTATCGGAACACGGGTGCTTCCAGAAAACCTGCTTTGATTGGCCAGGACTTTTTCCCTGCTCCAGCCACCTTGCACTTTTTACAAATAGATTTTCGATAGAACTAAGCACATTTCAACTGTGTAATAGAAGTGGTTAGTTTTCCATAAACAGGTTATACAGACCTGCCACTAGAGGGATTCTTGGTCTTTCTACACAAATCACTGTACTCAATCGTGGGCAATATGGCCTGCATTATCATTCTACTTCTAATCCTGGCAAAAATTATGCTTCATAAAGCACTGATCCATGCTAAGTCAGAAGTCATCCCAGCCTGGGAAACCACAATCATAGTTCCTGCTGCATCTTCATATTGCTTCCCTACTCTTAATCTGTCGAGTTTTCATTTTAATTCTCATCCCTCTCCTCTGGCCCTCCTTCCTTCGCCAATGTCTTTCCATGCACTTCCCCTGCTAGCCTTGAACGGCCATGTCCGCATCTCCTATGCCCTGGCTAGACGTACCTCAATGACTGAACACCACACAAGAACCCATACGAAAAGAGCCCACTTCTACCTGATAAATGCCCTCAAGAAACTGTTTCTATTTCTCCTTTTCTGTTCAGGCAATGTCGAACTAAATCCAGGTCCCCCAACTCAAATCATTTCTCCGTCGGAGTTTGCAGCTGTTCCTGGGATGAAACTGATGATGGTCAATATTCTAAGCCTGCTCAAAAAACTTGATCATCTTCAAGTTTGGGTAGCCCACACTGACCCAGATCTGATTATAATTACCGAGTCATGGCTAAAAAAGACCAACACTGATCCGCAAATTACTATACCGGGCTTCAAGCTCTTTAGGACTGATAGGGATTTGAGGGGGGGGGAGTGGTTGTATACGCCAAATCAAAATTTGATGTTAGCAGCATTTCCTGTAAAACTAAGCCCAAGGAATACGAGATCATCTCGCTTAAACTTCACCTTCCATCCTCAGAGTGCATCACAATCATTGGTGGCTATAGACCCCCGTCAGGAGGCACAGAAATTCTTAACGTGTTGAAATCCAAAACTTTGGCTGCTAACACAGAAACAATAATCTTAGGGGACTTCAATATGGATTGGCTCACTGCTAAATCCCACTCCCTAAAAGCCATCTGTGATGAGCTGGGTCTTACACAGATAGTAACTGAACCCACAAGAATCAGTGCTTCTAACTCTACCAACAGCTCACTCTTAGATGTAAACTGATGTGCAAATAAATAAAGATGTCATCTTAACTTCGCATCCCCATAAAATCTCACATTCTGCAGTTTTCCATAATGACATGAGCGACCACAGTATCATTGTATGTACAAGATTCCAATCTAAAACCCAGCAGCACCCTAAATTCAGAATCAAACGCTAGTTCCGTAAATTCAACTCAGCAAACTTCCTAACCGATCTAGCTATGATCAGGTGGCAAGACCTATATCTTGCCAAATCTGCTGATGCCGCCATCTCTGTCCTAAATGACAACCTCACCACCCTAATTAACAAGCATGCTCTTCTTATTAAAATGAGGGTGTGGAAAATCTCGCATCCGTGATTCATCCAAGAGCTCAAATCTGCACTTACCAATAGAGACAAGCTATGGGCTAGGGCCAGGCACACAAAGGACCTGGCAGACTGGCAAGCATTTAGAACTGCCAGAAATGCTTGTGTTAAAAGTGTACATGCTACTAAAGCAAACTTCTACATCTCCACTCTGGAGCAGGCCAAAGGGAACTCCCCAAAAATCTGGAAAACACCGAGATCCATTGAAGGCCATCCTGCTGCTTCCTCCCTTCCCACCAAGATTCTGGCCAAGGACGGGATGGTTGAAAATAAACTGTGAATCCTCGAAGAACTTAACCTTCACTTTGCCACTGACGGGTTTGCATTCAACTCCTCCCCATACGCTAGCCGAGTGAATAGCAACACTAGCCCAGGTACTACACATGCTACTCCACCTCATCCCTTCCAGTTGTGCCTGTTTTGCTACAAAGAAGTTGAAGACATAATTCTTAGCCTTGACACCTAGAAAAGTGCAGGGGATGATGGCCTTGAATCATTTTTCTTGCGGTTAGGCTATGCCCAGCTCACAGCCCCCATCCTTCACATCTTCAACCTCCTATTACCACAGCCACTGTTCCATCCTGCTGGAAATCTGCCCATATTCTTCCTCTCTTCAAATCAGGAGATCCTTGTAACTTAAACAACTACCGTCCTATCTCTATCTTGCCTGTTCTCTCCAAAGTGCTGGAAAAACTTATATACAACCAACTAAAAAATCACCTCGAAGCGCACTCACTCCTAAACCCGGCCCAATCTGGCTTCAGGTCGAAGCACAGTACCATCTCAGCCTTGGCTAAAGTCTCTAATGACTGAATCCATGCTATGGACACCAAGAAGGTTACTGGTGCAGTCTTTCTAGGCCTCAGTAAGGCCTTCAACACTGTAGACCATCACCTCCTAATCACCTGTCTTGCCTACATAGGTGCCACTCCACTTACCTTCAGTGGTTTAACAGTTATCTCACAGGAAGGATACAAAAAAGTCAAAGCTGATGGCCTAATATCTGCCCCCCTTCCAATTGCCAGAGGAGTCCCTCAAGGCTCCATCCTAGGACCAATCTTTTTTTCCCTGTACATCAACAACCTTGACTCCCACATAAAGAACTCTAGCATACATTGCTTTGCGGATGATACGTTTTTTTACGCATCAGGCTCGTCCTTAACTGAAGTCAGGGAAGCACTCCAAGCTGACTTTATCCGGTTAGAAAGCAACCTTATCAATGCCAAGTTTCTCTTAAATGCCAAAAAAAAACAAGACAATGATTTTCTCGAGACTTGCCTTGTCTGGTGCCCTACCTACCCCACCTAAAAACTTCATAGTTACCTCCCTAGGTGAACCCTTGCAAGTCGTAGCTAAATTTAAATATCTAGGTATGTGGATAGACAACAAGCTTTCCTTCAGTGACCACATCGAGGATCTATCAAAGAGGCTTAAAGCACGCTTGGGTTTCTTCTTTAGAAATAGGACCCTCTTTTCTCTTGCAACCCGAAAAAGACTTGTCCAAGCAACATTCCTTCCCTTGCTTGACTACGGAGACATTATCTTTATCTCCTCCTCAACCTTGAGCCTACCTAAACTGGACATACTCTATCACTGTGCTCTTCACTTCATTATTAACTCTGTGTACAGGACCCACCACTGTGATCTTTATGCAGCAGTTGGGTGGACCTCTTTTGCCACCAGATGCCGCCTGCATGCTGGCATTTGGACCCTCAAATTACTACTCCACAAACTGTCTGTCTATTTAATGTCTCTCATACACATCTCACATAGCGCCTACTCCCTAAGGAAATCTGACCTTATCATACTAGATGTTCCCAGGACACATACCACAGCTGGCCAAAGAGCTGTCTCATACGCCTTCCCAAACATTTGGAACCAATTACAAGCCATGCTGAAGCTCACCAGCATCGTATCAACTAACTCCTACAAAACACTAGCTATCTCTAAATTAAAAGACATATGTAGGTGCTACTAGGCCCCCAACGCCAAGTCAACTTCCTAGGTACCAACTGGCCCTCTACTTATTAAGCTGAAATGTGTTGCATGATTTAGGGCAAGGTTAAAGCTGGAATGTACTGCATATATAGCGTAAGGACTTCTATTGTGTATACCTCTTGTATTATATATTTTTTTTTCTTTGTTGTTCTACATTTTATATCTCCTGTCTATGTAACTGCGAACTGTATGTGTATGTGCCTCAGGACCTCCTTGTAAATGAGCTTGCTCAACGGAGTCTTTCCTGCAATAAACTTGAACTTGAACTTGAACTTTAGGTCATCCAAAATGATTACTCCTAGGTCCCTTTCTTACTTTGTGACTGTTAATACCTTCACTCATAGTTGATATGTTGCCCCCGGGTTTCTGTAGCCCATGTGAATGATTTTGCACTTTTTTGCATTAAAACCCAACTTCCAAACCTATAATCATTCTTCTAGCTTTTTTAAATTGTCCCTCATTCTGTCTACCGTCCCCCCCCCCCAGTGTGTCTACTGTCTGCAGAGTTTTGTGCCATCTGAGAACAGGCATACTTTCCCTTCCAGTCCTACTGTAATGTCACTAATAAAGACATTGAAGAGGACTGGCCCTAGTACTGATCCTTTTGGCACCCCACTTGTCACTTTGCCTACTCCAGAATGGGTGCCATTTACCACCACCCTCTTACTCCTACTGCTCAGCCAATGTTTGACCTATTTTACTACTTTAGATCCTACTCCTAGGCTTGCCAGCTTGCTTATCAGCCTCCTGTGTGGAACGGTGTTGAAGGCCTTACTAAAATCCAGGTAGGCCACATCCACTGCTCCTCCGTGATCCACCTCCTTGGTCACCCAATCGAAGATTTGATCAGGTTTGTCTGACAAGACCTTCCCCCTGTCAAACTATGTTGCCTAGGATCCTGTAGACCATTGGCAACAAGGTATTCCCCAAACCTTTCCTTCAATAGTGATTCCATTACCTTGCCCACCACCAATGTCAGGCTGACAGGCCTGTAATTCCCGGCTCCTCCCTATTCCCACTTTTGTGTAATGGGACAACACCTGCCCTCCTCCAGTCCCTTGGTACTTCCCCTGTTTCCAGTAACAGGTTGAAAAGGGCCATCAGAGGTACAGCCAGCACCTCTTTCAGTTTCCTCAGTTTCCTTGGGTGCATCCCGTCCAGCCTCATTGCCTTGCTTTCCTTTAACATTGACAGTTCCTTCAGCACTCTTTCTTCTGTGAAAGGACTTGTCTCCACCTCCCACCCCATCATACACTTGTCTTCAATCTTTGGCCCTTTGCCATTTTCCTCTTCCCTGAATACTGAGCAGAAGTATTTGTTCAATATATCTGGTTTTTGGCGGTCCTCCTCTACACAACCCCCTCCTTCCAATTTCAGCCTTACCATCCCTCCCTTTGTCTTCCTCTTTTCATTTATGTATCTAAAAAGGGTTTTATCCCCCTTTGACACTAATTTTGCAATCATTTTCTCTGTTTGCACTTTTGCGCTCTGAACTGCTTTCCCTGCCTCCCTTTGTTTCTCTTGATAAGTCTCCTTATCACCCTCCTTCTGTATTTCCTTGTACAGTACCTTCTAAATTCCATCTTTTTTGCTCTCACTATTTCTGCTACCTTTCTAAAGAAACATATCTTATATGATGACCTCAAAGTGGCAGGTAGGGTGATAAAGAAGTGAGTAGGGCCAGTGAGATGCTGGGATGCATAGGGAGAGGTATTTTCAGCAGAAGGAGAGAAATGGTGTTGCCATTGTATTGCTCACTCGTGAGACCCCACCTGGAGTAATATGTCCAGTTCTGGAGGCTACACTTCAGAAAGACCATAGACAGAGTGGAGGTAGTCCAGAAGAGGGCAACTAAAATAGTACAGGGGTTGCACCAACAGTCCTATGAGGAGTGACTGAGGGATCTCAACATGTACATCCTGGAAGACAGGAGAGTGAGAGATGACATGCTAGAGACTTATAAGTATTTCATGGGAGTGAACAAGGTGCAAGAAGGGAGTCTTTCAAATGAAGAAGAGTACTATAACCAGAGGGCATATGATGAACCTGGAGGGAGGAGGGAAGTTTAGTTGGGATGCGAGGAATTACTACTTCCGTGAAAGAGTGGAGGACACCAGGAAAAGACTGCCAATGGAAGTGGTGGATGGAAAAACAGTAGGAGGGAGGGTTGCTGGAGACCAGTTAGGGTCTGTGGAGACAGACTAGGCAGGGACCAGCTCGGCAGACTGGGTGGTTAAAGTGGTCCTTTCTGTCAACAGATTCTGTGTTTCTATGGGGTTTTTTTTTGATGCTATTCAGAGCTGGTTCTGTTCGAAACAGGTAACACTAAATGTTAAAAAAAAACTGTCTTCATGTGTTTCAGCGCCAGGCAGAGGCTGTCTAGGTTATCATCTCTCGCAACCTTCCACACCCTTGATGGGGGTACAATTGTTGATGTACCCTCCTTTAAATACCTTGGTGTCTGGCTTAACAGGAACCTTGGCTTCACTCAGCACATAGATGCTATTCATAAAAACTCTACCCCATGCTTGGTGCCCTTTATAGGAACAAAAGCGATATCCCTTTACCTGCTTGCAGGGAAATCATTTCAAAGATGATACTTCCCAGCTTTGATTATGGTGACATAGTTAACGGTGCTGCACCCAAGTCCACTTTGGCCAGACTGGATCCCCTCTTCCACTCCTTCTGCCAGTTTGCTTTGTCCTGTCCTTCTCGTACTCACCACTGTTCCTGTATTCTGATCTCTCCCTCCCCTTCCCTCCTTGGTAGATCGCCACCTAACCTACTGTGCCTCCTTCATCTCTAAATTGTGGCTGTTCCCCCCCTTCCATCTCAGTTCTCATCTCTCCCCATGCCTCCTTCCTCTTACTCTCTCCATAACTCAAACTATCACTCCCTAATCCTCCATTCTGGTAAATCCATTGTGGGACAGAATGCAGTCTCTTACCACTTTCCTAAAATCTGGAACTTTCTTCCCCTTATAATTCACTCAGCCTCCTCCAAATGCTCTCTTTCCTTGGTACTCCATGCCCATACATCTACCACCTGCAATTGTCCTTAGTCTAATGTCTTGCCCCCGTTTCTCTTTCCCCATTTGCTGCCAGTCCCCTAGCTGCTATATAACTACTACTAAATATTTCAACCTCCGTTCTCTTCCTCTTCCCTTTCCCCCTCCTTTTCCCTCCCCTTCCTTCCACTACCTTCCTCCTTTTAACCCTTTTCCTCCCTATCTCCCCCTCTCTCCTTCACTACTACCTCCAATCTATTCACACTCTCGTTCATCCTCTCCCTCCACCCTGCTCCCTACCCCTCCTTTTTTCTCCTCCTTTCCTAGCTATCTTTCTTGTTTAGCAATTTGCCATTCACGTTACTGTATATACTGTACATAGCTGTGCCTTTTGCTTATCAGATTACTGTGCTTTGCTTATACTACGTATTTATTCCCGCTCCTGTTCCCAAAGAACACATCTGGAAATTAACTTTATGGATCAGTATGAATTTCCTGGTAAATTTCTTTTAATAAATAAATAAGAACATGGTGTTTGCAAGACAAGGAAAATCAATAATATGGAGAAAGGAACTTAGCACACACACAAAATGCCCATGAGACAAAAAACAGATGCAGTAGATCCTTTATTTGTGCATAAAGACTTGTAAGTGCACACGTGTCCCTCTGCTGTGCCTAACATTTCACATCTAGTCTAGCACCTTATCAAAGGCATCAACTCCAAACAGCTGTTCCTACTGTATTATGCCGTTAATGTGAAAGTCTAAGTAAGGATGAGGGGGGAAGGGTTGTAAGCGTGAAACAAAACAAAGTGAATACAAAGAAAGTGCCAAAGTGCAATAGTTAATACAATAATTACCATATATAAAGTGTATATACTACAACAAGGAAGTTACAAATTGCATTACAGTCTATAAAAGACATGTTGCTCTGCATTTCCTGGGTAAGGTGAAATGCATTCATAGACTGACTGGGGGATGCCAAGGGTGATCATAAACAGGAAATACTCAGAGGTTAGGAGGTGACAAGTGAACCTGACTTCCGGGGGAGGGATGCAGTGCACCTTCAGGTTGACACCTGACGACGACACAAATAAAAACCATTACAGCGACATTCTGTAATGGTCACCTGATTAACCCGCTTTCGCCAGTGTTTGCCCCTGGACCAACTCCGACCTGGAGTTGAGAATCCTAAAATCTGGGGGGTGCAGGGGTCAGAGCCCCCCACATGGGGGGGGGGTGTGGGAGTGCAGCCCTTCACAGAAAACACTTGCTGCATGGGTGGCACAATACCTACGTCGGTATTGTGCCATCGCTGTGGGGCTGGTCGGCATTTTCACTGTCGACCTCCCTTGGTGCTTCCTGGGGGTGGCAGCCAGTTAAGATGAGGAAGCTGACGAACAGTTTTGACATCCAGTGGGAGTTGTGGGAAGTAAACTACCTTAGAAGATTCTAGTTATAGTGGACTCCATGCTAAGGGGGGGGGTGGGGAGAGATTGGTGGGTGGGGTGAAAAAATAAGGAGGTGGCGAAATGCCTCCCATTGGCATCAGCCACCAAGGACTTGAACAGGATAGGGAGAATGGTAGAGAGGTCAGAAGGGGAAGTTGCAGTGCTGATACCTTTGGGTACTAATGAACAGGCTAACCACTCTCTGGAAGCAGTCAAACTAAACTTCCAGGAGCCAAGAGACAGACTGAAAAAAACACCATACAACTTCCCTATTTTTTTTTTAGGTCTTTCTAGTGTGAAGCAAGGGGGAGGTCAGGGCGAGGACAGTGGCAACTGAAACCTTTAATAAATGGTTGAAAAAGAGTCAGGAGGAAGGGTACTCATTTGTGGCAACTGGGGGGCTTCTGGACAGAAGGCTCTTCAAGGGTGATGGCCTTCACCTGACAAGAAACCTGATGAGTGTACTTTGGCAAAAACAGGATATCTATGTAGGTGGGCATTTAAACTGAGAAGGGGGAGACTGATATGGGGGAACCATGGGAGATGAAGGGGAGAAGGGAAACCTAGCCAATACTCCCCCAGAAGTGGGGAATAAGGGAAGGGTGGTTGTGTATACCGTTGTAAGGGCACAGTGATCAGCGCACCACAATGTGGGCAAAGTAACCTGTTCACAGATCATCATCGCATTTGGGATGTTGCAGTGTCAGTTTTTTCCTCAGGTGGTCATTAATGGGAGGCTTCCCGCAAACAGTTGTTCCCGTAAACAGCATTTGTAAGATCTACCGTGGTATCGGCCAACTGAGGGGAGAATAAATTTATTCTGTGTTCCTGTTTGAAATAGTGCAGTGAGGTCTTGAGGAGTGGTGGATATTGGATCTTGGAGTGGATTACCTGCAGAGTACAGCATATGGTGGTAGTGACTGCATCATGCGCCACTAACCAGGATCCTGGTGGTACAAGTAATAGTGGTTCTAATCCAAAGAAGGCTCCATCCTTGGTAGCCACTAGTGGACAGTTTTCGTGAAGGTAGCTGGTGGGAGTGGGCCTCTGGCTCATGTGTGTGCCCTGGGGGTGGCCTGGAAGCACTGTCCAAAGGATTGGCAGTACTCTGGGTTAATCCAGAGGTGGAGGGTGCCTGGCAATGTTGGGCACTCCTCCATGGCTCAATTGGGAAAATTGCCTGGGTCTTGGGTTCGGTTCCCTGATCTATCCTTGGTGTCAGTTGCTTTGATGGAGCCAATTTTCTTGAGATTGCAACATTTTTGTGGTAAACTATATCTCTGCAATTGGAAGATCTCTGGGACCTTGTTAACAAGAGTTGGATATAATACCCGGGACCATTGGATTGTTGCAAGTATTTTTTTGCTGACTTGTTTTGATCTTTTATTAGAGGCAGTGAGAGGGGCTCTGTATGTTTTATTGGATATTCTAGTACTTGAATTTTGCTGTAGTGAGAGTGCTACACTTTTCTGACTGTCTGTTTTGGAGAAGGAGGTGGTGAGAGCCCTCCTGTTCCAGTGCAAACTGTCTAGAGATTGCAGTTAATCTTTTGATGCAACCTGAAAGCTCTGGACACTTGTGACCATAGACAGTAACTGGACTTATATATTATGTTTGAATCATTTAGTGCTGCAACAAATAATATATTAGTTTTATTTATTATATTTTGGGTTGTGTGTGCTTAAGTCTTAGCTATAGGGGTTCTAGGATGTGAGAGTCAGGGAGGTGGGGAGTGAGTGAATGAATGTCTGATTGAATGTGCTGAGTGATTGGTTTCTGAACATTTCTTGATTTGGCTATTGTGGGGCTTAATTTTATAGTTTTTTATTTGTGAGTCATCTTTAAGTTTTCTTTCCCAGTAGTGTGTGATACTTGGGTTAGGTTTCTGGTTTGTGCTGGTATACGGGTTTATGTGATAACAGCAAACGCCTAAAGACGATTACCGTTATCACTCAGCCAGAGTGCTGCACTCTGACAACCCTGGTGCCTCAGGACAACGGGCGCAGGACAGTATTTCTTACTGCTTTCTGTTGGGTGGGCTGCGCCCACCCCACAACTGTCCTCGTGGGGCTTGCCTCGCAACTCTTACTTAAGGATTCTCAACCCAGGAGGGTGTGTCGGGGGTGAAAGTAGGAAAAAGGTCGCACGGGCGCATAAAATCGCACCAGCGCCTAGACCCGAACCCGGTACCTCTCCCACCTCATCCACTTGCCAACCCCCAATGCCATGAAGCAGCTCAGCCAGCCATCGCAGTGCCACCCCCTACAGCCTCTCCACCCCATCCCAGCCCATGCTCACCATGCTCGCTCCCATCCCCCTGTGCATGTACACATAGCGACATCCTGTAGCCCAGTTCGCCCACAGCCTCATCCGGTCACTCTACCCTCCCCATCGCCATGAGGGATTGCACCAGAAAGGAATCGCCATTATGGATGGCACCCTTCCTCATGCACCCACCTCATGGGTTGCCCTGGTATACCACTCTCCTGGTCAGGCGCTACTCTCCCTCTCAGCTCTGTGACCTCCAGCCTTTTAATCCCACCCCCCCTTCCAGGTGTAGTATACCAGCAGAGTCATGCATTAGGGATTGTGTGTAGAAGAAGGGTCGGGTAGATTACCTGGAGTTTGGGGGGAGTGGGGGATGTACTGAGCTGCTGGGAGCCAGGAGACATCCTGGGGTTAATTGGGTTCTTGAGAGGGGTTCTCCCTGCCTGGTTCCCATACCCAAGGGCTCCCCTTCTTGTGGGCAGGCAACAAGGCAACCTCAGAGGCTCCTCCTACTCGGGCAGTGTTATGCGATGCCAGGTTTATTAAAAACAAGACAGCTGTTATCACTGACCTTGTTGGATCATCTGTCCTGGCTTGCATTGCTGAGACCTGGCTGGATGAAAATGCTGGCCCAGTCTTGGAGGCAGCAATTCCAGACGAGTTCTCAGTGATACACCACCTGAGGAAGGATCAGAAGGGTGGGGGTGTTGCCATCTGTTTTAAGGAGAAATTGGACCTTATAGAGGTTCCAGCGGGAGAGACCAGACTCTTTGAGTATATCATGGGTGCAGGTGTAGAGTGCAGGATTCTTCTCATCTACCATCCACCCGTTACTGAGAGACAATTCCTGCAGGAAGTCATGGACTTTCGTCATCGACCTGATGTTGCAGTCCCACAGATGGTTGGTGGTGGGGACTTCAATGCATGGATTGACAATGAACTCTTGCAATTTGGCCAGGACTTCTCCCAATTGATGAATTAATTGTGCTTAACTGATGTTGTTACCTCTGCAACCCATATTCACGGTCACTCCCTGGACCTGGCCTTCCTGCTGGGCATGGAAGCCTCTGACATGGTGGTAGACCCAGTCAGTTGGTATGACCATCACTCTATATGGTTCAATTTTCTGGCACCCCCTTATAGGCCTACCACTATGGAAATGATCCGGTATTGCCCATTAAGGGGGATTGACCCCAGCAGGTCTGATGGCAATACTGGATTTTTTGAGTTGTCCAGGAGTAAGCACAGATCCAGATGAACTGGTAATGGCCTTTAATAGGACTGCTGTAGGGGCTGTGGATACCATCACTCCTGTCCATGTTTGCCCACTCGTTCTTTGATCTCAGTTCCCCTGGTTTGATGGGGACCTTAGGGAAATGAGGCGAGTGGGGCAAAGGTTGGAGCGTTGCTGGCAGAGACTGGGTCTTGATATCTACTGAATTAGATTGTTGTCCTATTACAAGGATTATCAATTGGCTATCTCCTGTAAGAAGGCAGAGTTTCTGTTCAGGGAGATCGCTGCTGCTCAGAATTGACCAGCCCAGCTTTTCCGAATGGTTGACAGGTTATGTAATCTAACCTGTCTTCAATAGCAAAGAGCATTGTCACAAATGAAATGTAACAAGTTTGCTTGATTCTTTGAGGAGAAGGTTGCTGATATCGGAACCAATATCCATGCAGCACGCTCTATAGGAAGTTGTGATGGCCAGTGGGAGGTTGCCATCCCTCGGGCTCACTGGCCTGACTTTGACCAGTTGGAGATTGGGGATGTTGAGCAGATGATCCAAAAACTACAGCCAACCTGCTGTGGTTTGGACCCAGGCCCTTCCCACATCCTAGTGGGGTGTGTTGAGACCATCGGCCCAGTCCTTGTTGAGATTGTCCAGTGTTCATTTAGGTTGAGAGTATTTGCAGACTCCTTAAAGGAAGCCATGGTGACTTCTGTACTCAAGAAACCATTTCTTGGCCCGGCTTGTCTCTCAAACTACAGGCATGTCTCTAACCTTCCCTTCATTGGGAAGGTTATTGAGAAGGTGGTTGTGCTTCAGCTGGAGGATCATCTGATCTTCCAAGACATCTATGATCCTCTCCAGTCCAGTTTTCGGAAGAGGCATAGTACCGAGATGGCATTGGTGCGGGTACTCAGTGATTTTCTAATAGCAAGAGATTGGAAGTCCTATTCTGTCATGGTCCTTCTGGATCTCTCTGCAGCACTTGACACCATAGACCATGAGGTGTTGCTAGAGCACCTGCGGTTCTTCGGTGGACTTTCTGGGACAGTTCTCAGTTGGTTCCAGTCTTTCCTTGAGGATAGGTCTCAGAGAGTGGTATCCAGAGTTTTTTTCTTTGGGCCCAGTCTCCCGACCCTTCGGGGTACCGTAGGGCTCTGTGCTTTCACCCATGTTGTTTGTGGTGTACGTGCTGCCATTAGGAGACATTTTAAGGTGGTATGGGCTGATTTTTCACTGCTATGCAGATGATACTCAACTCTACCTGTCCTTAGTGCCTGGCCAAGTAGATCTAGGCTAGGTATTTAACACCTGCCTTGTCGAGATTCATGACTGGATGAATACCACCTGGTTGAGGCTAAACCTGGATAAGACTGAGGTGCTGGTGGTGGACCCTGGTCTTTGGGTGGAAGGGGCATGGGCTGGACAATCAACTGGGCTATGGCTTGGTGGTGACCAGCTAGTGTCCTCAGACCGGGTGCATAATCTTGGCATGATCCTTGATGATGGACTGACTTTTAAGTCACAGGTATCTTCTGTGGTCAAGTCTGCCTTTTACCACTTGAGAAATCTCACCCAAATTAGGCACCTGATGCCCCCTGGTGACCTGGCTACTCTGGTCCATGCATTCGTGGCCTCCCACCTAGACTACTGCAACTCCCTTTACCCAGGGCTTCCTAGGGTTGATATCCATTGCTTGCAGCTGGTGCAGAGTGTGGCTGCCAGGTTGTTGACTGGCTTGTTTAGACCCTGTCGTATCACACCTGTGCTCCACGGTCTGCACTGGCTGTCTGTTCAGTTGTGTATCACCTTCAAGGTTGGGTTACTGACCTATAAAGCCCTACACCGGCAGGGTCCAGTCTACTTGGGAGATCTCCTGGTCCCCTACCACCCCGTCCATCCTCTCTGCTCCACCAATGAGGGACTGCTGGAGATTCCCAGGGTCCACCTTAAGACATCTGGAGCTCGTGCTTTTAGTTTTGCAGCCCCGACCCTGTGGAATTCTCTACCTCTTTGAGTAAGAGAGTGCCTGACTGTGAAGAGTTTTAAATCTGCCTTAAAGGCCTATTTATTTAATCTAGCCTTCCCAGATTATGATTAATGTTATATTATGGTCAGTTCTTGGGTGTTTTATGGGATTTATATCTATTTATTAATATTTTATTCAATGTACAGTGCTCAGATACTTGGTGACTTGTGCTTTATAAATAAATAAAGTTGAAGTGGAAGTTGCATTATGTGTGGCTCCACATGTGTGCTTATTCCATTTATTTCTTCTTGGCACACATTTTGCCTGGATGTGGAGGTGATTATAGTTATTTTATGGGTGCTGTGGAGGTCGCAGCCCCCGTAACATGGGGGGAGCTGGGGGTGTGCTGTAAGTGTATGGTGGCACAAGTTACTGCCACGTTTGTGGTCGCCAATATTTTTCTGGTGCTCTTATTTACGGCATCCACATCTCTTGTGAACTGGGTGGCTGTGGCTTTACTTAATTGAAGAAATGGGGCCAAAAGGAGGGGTTGCAAAATATTAGCAGGAAACAGGGACATTAGGAAGAACAAGAATGGGGCAAAGGGTGAGGAACCAAAAAGGAGAGGATAAATAAAAGCAAGAGATGGAAAGTGGTATATTTAACACCAGGAGCCTAGGTAATAAAATCAATGAGCTCCAGGCGATAGTGGGAGACACAGAATTGGACCTTGTGGACATTACTGAAACATGGACCTTTAGGAACACTAGCAAGAGTTGGCAATACCACGGTATACCCTATAAAAGAGGGCTGGGGTAAAGGTAAGGGGGTAGAGTAGCTCCTTAAGTTAGAGACAGCATAGAGGCCACAGAGGACTAGTCCATCAAGGGAGTGGAAGGGGAGATGGAATCACTCTGGGTACAGCCGACAGCTAGCTTAGGGAACATGTTATGAATGGGGTTGGTCTATAGACCACCAGGCCATGGGTAGGGGACAATAAGGAATTAGAAAATACATTAAGTTGGGTAAACAAAAGGGAAGTCATAGTGGTAGGTGATCTCAAGATACATAGATATATGATTCTGCTGTGCTTATCCCACACATTCTTGAACCCCATCACTGTTTTCATCCCCAACAACACCTTTGGATTTGCATGAGCACTATGTGTAAAGCTGTACTCAATATTTTGTTTCTTGTAATACAGTTTAATTTTGTACCTTAAGGTACTGCAGAAGCAGCCCGTGTTGCCTTGGCAGACTCCAGCAGTTCAGTGCGTGAGTACACATGCAACATATATTCTCCCTGATTTCTCTGACTACCCTATGGCCATACTGCCCTGAATGCACCAAACTACCCCATCTCACTAAACATGATGATTAAGTAAGTATCCCTCACCCCTCCACCCTTGGTAGCACCCACCTCCCAAAGAGTCACAGTGAACTTGACTTTAAAGTCAATCAGACAGTCACATCTATCAGTAAAATAAATTACCCTTCCCCCTACCCTTTTTGAATTCCTGACACCACTCCTCCCTCCCCCACCTGACCCAGAGAAATATATCAATACTCCATCTCCACCACCTTCTGGCACATGCCACCCTCCTCCCCTCACTCACCCAAAGGATATAAACTATGCTGTTGTAAACGTTCAGCCTTTCAGGACCTATAAAATAGGAAAAACTATCCCTCACTGGGGCAAACACCTGAGCCTCCCTGTTCACCAGCTCACTCGTCAATGAATGAATCAGTGATGACATGACCTTATAGTAACAACTGATTGGTCAGCCTATTAGATGTTACAGCTATGGAGAATAACCATTGAGTCATTCATTGATAAGTGAGCTGCTGAACAGGAAGGCTCAGTTGTTTGCCATAGCAAAGGACACTTTTCACGTCAGGTCCCTAATTTTGGATTGACATACTTTCAAAATTTATTGAAAAATTTATGAAAGTTTGGTGCTTTGAATTTGATCTCTTTTAAAGTTACAGATGTGAAATATGGCTGACATAACTATGTGTACATCGTACTGATGGGGGGAGGGGGGCAACCGTTGCCTACGAAACCTGACAATTACACAGTAAAACCAGATAATTTTAGTCATATTGGTCCTTGTAGAACAGGTGAGCAAAGAGGGTGATATGATACCTTTTATTGGATAGACAAGAGCTTATCAGTGCATAAGCTTTCATGATACTCAGAACCCTTCTTCAGATGTTGTCAGTTTTTACAAAACACATTGCTTTTATTTAATGGTTAGTGCTACTCACTCCTAACTATTAACACATACACCAGAAGGAGCTGTAAGACTAAATGACAGGAAGGATGTTGCAAGTACTGTACCTTTATTGATATGTAATGTAGCCCAGAACACATGAGTCAGTGGAAATAGTGTGTATGTGTGTGTGTGGGGGGGGGGGAGTGAGAGAAAAAGAAGAGAGAGATGAATAAATAGTATCTTATCACTTACTGTACATTGTTCACACTAAACCCACCAAGCACAGACTGTTGGCATCTGACAACTTTTGTTCTTTCAGACTCTGAGAAGCAAGTAAACTGTGAATGCGCTCCACTGTGCCTAGTAAATGTAGAGCAACACATATTTTGTAGAATTGTAATGCAAGTTTTAAAAGTATTTATTACACATTGGCACTGTTATGCAGAGTATCTATGTAGTTGCCCACCTGCTAGCCCTGCCATCCCTTGTAATTTACATGTACTCAGATGAGTGTTGTCCAGTTCAGCCAACCTTGGTATAAAACAAAAGCATTATTCGGGGAGTAGCCCAATAACCAATCATGGCAAAATCACGGAAATATAGAGTAGTACAAGATGAACCCACTCACCCAGTTAAAAGTTTTAAATTCTAATTCCCTTTAATTATTCAACAAAGTCTCTTATGTTTGGTACAGTGTTTTTATTTCATACATTTCAGATATAAATCCTATGTCAGTGAAATACTATATCCTGAGTTAGATATTCTCTATAAAAAGCATAGGATCCATGATGGGTGGTCGACAAATTTACAGTCAAACCCCCCGACAGCAAAACTAGCAGGTCGACTGCATTTTGCTGTTGGCTGCCGGTTTCTAGTGGCTGGATGTGTTTTATTTGGAGGGGTTGCCCCCCAAACCCCCCACACACCCCCACTTAAGGATTATCAACTCCAAGTTGGAGCTGATTCGGGGGGGGTGCAGGACTCCCGACAGACAGTGCCTGATTCCAGCAGGTCCCCTACAGCAGCATGGCACTGTAGTCACTGTGGAGGACCTCGCTGTCGAACTGTCGCTGTCGGGTGGGTATACCAAAAGCATACATTATATTATGTCATTTAATTTTATTTATATATAGTGGATCTCAAAAAAATGTAAATAGATACCAGAAAAAGCAAATTCCTTTCACCAGTAGAAATGTTGTTTCTTTATAATGTTCAAAACATCTATTAAAAATATTGGGCTGGATATTCAAACTGCGCCATTCTGTGGCGCAAGCCGTTGTGCTGCTCAAAAAAGTTGCGCAGGGGTGTGGCTGGGGCGATATTCAACGGAGTTGCGCTATTGAGCAACTCCTTTGAATATCGCCCCCCAGCCATAGCCACTGTGCATGGTGCAGTGAAACTTGTGCCACCTCAAGTGGTCAGAGTGGAGCATTCAGATGCGGTGGCGCAAGTTCCATTGCACCATGCGCAAATTTCTGATATTCAAAAGGTGACATGCAAATGGGGCCATAATTTATGCAAGGCACATGGGGGGCCATTTGCATTTAATTATGGCACCATTTGCATGCCATTAGCATGCAGGTGCACTGATCCCTGATGACTTGCGCCTGGCGCCCTGCCAGGCAGCAGCCGTCGGTGACCGATGTCCCCTGCAGCCCGATCGTGGGCATGAAGTAAATCTTCCACTGGCTCGATCAGGTATAACATAATGACACTACTTTCACTGCCCGATCGCAGGCAGAATGGAGTTCAATTTTCAAAGACCATTATTCTGGCGTCCAGTGACCACGGGCTCACGCAGTATAAGGTCAACCCTTCCAAAGTCTGGCTTTCGAGCCCAGCCTCTCCACTCACCACGGAGCCCCACCACCTCGCCCGCCAGCCGGTCGCAGCCACCACCTGCCGCCCCGCCGCCCGCCACCGACAGGCGGTTGCCCGCCATTGTTCAGAGCAAGAGCCATCGGGCATGCAGCCCATATAGGCAGGCAGTCCAGATATGTGAGTGAAGAATTCATCACATATCTGGACTGCCTTGTATTATATGGGCTGCATGCCCATTGGCTCTTGCTCTGAACCATCGGGCGGCAGCCCTATCGAGCTGAAAGTCAGCGGTGGCGGGCGGCAGGCGGTGGGTGCTGCCGCCTGCTGGCTGACGGGGGCTGGGTGGTGGGGTCGTGGGTGGGTGGGTGGGGGCCACCAGATCACCAGGGAAATTGGACTTTGGGGTTTGACTTATGCCCGCGATCGGGCTCCCCGATCCACTGGACCACCAGGGATATTGGTCTTGGGGGTTGAACTCTGTTCTGCCCGCGATCGGGCCAGTCGGGGGTCATTTATGTTATGCCCACGATTGGGCCAGTTGGAGGGGGAGTGAGATCTGCCCACGATCGGGCTAGTGGGAGGGAGTGTGTTCTGCCCGCGATCCGGCTACGGGGGAGGGTTACTATTATGCCCACGATCGGGCTGCAGGGGGGGGGCACAGGGAACAAGTGGAGGGCCACCCACAGGTGGCAGCTGCTGTGTTGCGCCCTGCAATGGGGCAGCTCAACTGTGGGTGGCCCTCGACTTGATCCTTTTTTTTTTGGCTCAAAGTTGTGCAGGCGCAGGTAGGGGGCGCGCCTGCACAATCCCCGTACAGCTGGCTGAATATCGGGTTGTGCAGTTTATGGCGATACCTGCCCCTCCGGTTGAGCATGCCTTCATTAGCATTGTGCTGTTGCTCAGCATGACTTGGGGGGGGGGGCGCAACTGACTCCTGCTGAATATCGCAGAATGGCACATTTCGGACTTGCACAGGCGTAACCCTATTGCGCATGGTGCAACCCTTTTGAATATCCAGCCCATTTTGTTTTTGTTATGGTTCATGTCCTTTTTATTTGTTCAGTTCCTCTGAGCTTATAAATATATCAATCATTCAGTAATATATACTTTACAAAATGGGGCTTACATGTGTTCTCAGTCTAGAACATATACAACATATTTAGCTTCTGTTATTTTCCAGTTTTTATCCACTGTAACAAAACAAATAACCATTTCTGAAGTCTCTAGATTACTTAAAAGTTTTTATCATAAAGGTTTGAATCTGTAACTTCTTTTCCACACCCCTTTAGTACTCATTTGAATTATTCAGTCTAGTTTATGTATCAAGTTCATCGCTTGTAACATTTTACATTTCATAACATTTTTCTATAGCATGAAGTAAAGTGCTGTATTTCTCCTTCTTTGCATCACATTTTTATACAGTTTGTTCTTATGCAATTGCGTCATATCTTTTGATGCAGTTTATATTTAGAACAACTTGTGCAAGCTTCACTCTTATGTAAACAACACTACTGTTGCACTTCACATTTTTGTTATTCTTATTGATGTTCTATAATCTATTTTCCCAAACCAAGTCATTAGAGAAAACATTAATTTTCCTTTTGTCATCTAGCGAGTTTGTGTTTTGGTATTCATAGGCTGCACATGTTAAAGTAAAATAATTTCTACCTGCTTCACTTTCTCCATTTCAGCACTTTATTTTTTTTTCTGAACATATACGAAAATAAACCTTCTTTAGGTTCAAAGCTGTTCTGCTGAGCTGAGCTAGTAAATGAACCAAGTATTTATTATAAATGTAGGAAACTGAATTGAAGTGCATACTTAAGTTTTGTTCAGACTGGTGCTGGACCTCCAGTTCTCTCTTCTAATGGAGGTGCACCACTTCTACTATGCAGTTCTTTTATGTAGAGGAATTGGGCACCTGGCAATGTGTCTAGTCACATGACCCATGAGGTAACCTTGTATGCTCACAAATTGCTAGGTGCTGCTACAGCAAGTCAGGTGCCCAGGATAATTGCACATATCATATAAGCAGGAAGGATACAGGAAAGCAGAGTGTACAATGTATAGGTCATTAATGAGACTGCATTTAGAATATGGGGTGAGGTACTGGCATCCATACCTAAAGAAAGGCATCAGCATGCTGGAAGGGGTCTAGAGGACAGGAAACAAGATGACAAAGGTTCTACAAGGTAGGTCCTATGAGGAGAGGCTGGGAGCCATGGGGATGTAATCCCTGGAGGAGAAGAGGCAGAAGGGGGATATGATAGAGACCTTCAAGTACATAAAGGGAATTAAAAGAGTGCAAAAGAAGGGTCTCTAAAATGATTGAAAATAACACCACTAAGGGCGCTGCCTAAAATTGATGGGGAGGGAGATTCAGAAGGGATGTAAGGAAGCATTTCTATATGGAAAGTGTGGTGAGCACCTGTAATGAGCTGTCAGAGGAGGAGGTAAATATGGTGGGAGCATTAAAGAGGGCTTGGGACAAACACAAAGGGAACCCTTGGGACCAAGGAAAGGGGGGAAGGGGGAGAGGGAGGGGCAGCTGGTGGGGCAGAGTCAGTGGCGTAAGTGTAATACCAAACCCTGCATCAATATGAGCAGACGCAATAGACCAGGTGGTCTTCTTCTGGCTATTTTCATACAGTATGTTCGTATATTGGTTCGAGCCAGATTTGAATCTGTCACTCTGCAATTTCATGGACCATGGAGATGAAGCAACTAGACTCGCTTAAAGATCTAGATGTTCTTTGAGGCTGTTTGGAATAACGTTCCAGCACACAGGGATGACACGAGCAAAGGCTTTGTTGCTAGTGGCTTTGCATGCGCTTGTCATGTGGAGATGGTGCCTAGAGGGTGATCTGAGTTGATAATCTGTAATACATCACCATTTCATGACACCAGAGAGTTCTGTTTTATGCCAGGGGTAATTTTTTTGGGGGTGGGGACACTTAGTAGCCAGCAGGTTTAATCACATAGATTTTTATCAAGGATTTTTGGAAAGGCAGCTTGGCGCAGTACTATAAACCAAATGATCCCAGGTTTGATTCCCACCAGAGGTACTGGTGCTCTATAATGTCACGAACACATCACTTTACATCCCAGTGCTTTAGAGCACCTAGCTGTAAATTTGAGTAGGAGCAGCACCCCTCTGAAAATCAAATATTGCATCATAGATGAACTTATCTTAATTAAAGTGAAAAATTAAAAATAAATGAATTATAAATTGTGTTATCTCTTCCTCATTCTTTCAAAAGGAACATAAGATCCAAAGGATTTAGAAGTATTTATACACTCTATCAGATATCTGAAGTACATGGTGAGCACCTATGTATTAATCTGTGAGTTTCAGATGCTCAAATAAAATACTTTCCCCTCCATATAGTTTCTGTTTTGGCTGCTCTATCCTACAGTGCTAGTGGAGCAGCATAGTAAGATGTGCTCTTGAGTCACCATCCAATCACCCATCAATCCAACCAATCAACCAACCACACACCCATCCAACCAACCAACCAACCAACCAACCAACCAACCAACCATATAACCAACTAAATAACCTGTCAAACAACCAGCCAACCAACAATCCATCTACCCACTCAACCAACAGACCAACTGACCAACCAACCAACCTAACCAAACAACCAACCAGCCAACCCAACTAACAAACCAACCAACTAACCACCAAATCAACCATCCAACTGACCAACCAACAAACCTAACCACCCAAACAGCCAACCATATAACAAACCAACTCAATAACCATCCATCCATCTATCCCTCCCTCCGACCGACCAACCAACCAACCAACCAACCAACCAACTAACCAACCAACCAGCCAACCCAACCAACCAACTCACCCACCCAACTAACCACCAAATCAACTAACCAACTGACCAACCAACAAAACTTACCAATCAACCACTCAAACAGCCAACCATATAGCAAAATAACTCAATGACCATCCATTCATCCATCTATCTCTCCCTTCCTCCCTCCCTCCCTCCCTCCAATCAACCAACCAACCAGCCATCTACCCAATCACCCATCACACCCAATCAATCAACCAACCAACTACAAAACCAACCAAACACCAGAGCAGCCATACTCTTAACCACCCAACCAACCAACCAACCAACCAGCCAGCCAGCCATGTCCAAAAACATTATTTGTGTTCCTTATTTCTGTCTGCAGCTTTCCCCATTAAATATTCTCTTGTGTTCATATCAGGTCTCAGCAGGATAATGTAACACTTGGGGATGAAGATACAAGTTAGTAAACCGGCACTGGAAGCCAAGATGGCAAATATTTCTACAGCAACTGTGTACTTTCCCTTTGTGCTGAGGTAAGCTGGGATGAAAGACAGCCAAACACTGACAAAAACCAACATGCTAAACGTAATAAACTGGGCCTCATTGAAGGAATCCGGTAGCTTCCGAGCCAGGAATGCAACTATAAAACTAACACTGGCCATAAGGCCCAGGTATCCCAGAATAAACCAGAAAGCAATGGCAGAGCCTTCTTTGCATTCAATAATTATCCTTCCAGCTTGGACTGCCATGTTGTATTCTGGGAAGGGAAGGGATTGGCTTAACCAAGTGACACACAAAGTAACCTGAATAAGTGTACACAAAAAGACAATGAAAACAGGCAGCTTAAGCCCAACCCATTTCCTTAGATTGCTGTTTGGCTTTGTTGCATTAAAAGCTATAACCACCATAATGGTTTTGGCCAACACACAAGAGACAGAGAGAGCAAAAACTATGCCAAAGGCTGCCTGACGGAGCATACAGGTGATATTTATGGGTCGTCCAATGAAAATTAATGAAGAAAGAAAGCATGCAGAAAGGGACCACAGAAGAATGTAGCTGATCTCACGATTGTTAGCTTTGACAATGGGAGTGTCTCGGTTCCTCACAAAGATTATTAATATTGTCCCAGTTATTAGTGCACTGACAGTGGTAATGGCAGCCAAGGTTGCACCCAAGGGCTCTTCATAAGAGAGGTACTCCATGGATTTTGGATGGCATGTATCTCGTCTCTCATTAGACCAATAATCATTTTGGCACTTCAGACACTCATTCAAATCTGAAAGAGAAGACAAGAGTTTACTGATTAGCAGACCTTCCTAATTCTAAGAGGGATGTCAAGGATGCATATGGTATTTGGGTTTTGGGCTAATGCTATGGAATATAACTAGTGTGGTGCAGTACTAGTGGGTTGAACATCCACACCCAGAACTCATGTTCATATCCGACTCAGGTTCACATCTGAAATTCCAAAAGTGCAGTGCAAAGGGGGAAAGAGGTGTGTCCCATGCTGATGGGTTGGGCTCATAGCTGAAGTAGAAAGGCGATTGTCCTTGTTCATTATTACTTAAAGGACAAGTAAACCAACTTTTTGTACATTTTTTTAAATGACTCCATAGGCTTATAAAGGAGACACAGTTGTTTGCATTTATACTGAAACAGCATTTATTAAAGTAGGAGAAATGCAGTTTCATAGCATTTGAAAAATTTAAATGCAGCCTCTCCTGATTCAAAAATCCTGCTCTGAGAATCCTAAAAAAACTGCCTTGATGATTTCAATGAAGTGAGAGATGCCAGCTGTGTAGATGTATTCTTGCTCCACTAACTGTATTTAAATGCGAATAACTTTAAAAAGAAAAAAGATAGCATGGTACTTGGAGCACAAAAATTGTTCAGCACAAAAATATCTACACAGTTAGAGGTGTTTTATTTATAGCTACATTTTAGTTTTTTTAAATTAGCAAAACAAAAGCAGCAGAAAATGTATTTCTTTGTCATTTTTGAAAAAAAACAGATGTAAATAACTTTAAAACAACAAATAATAGCATGGTACTGTGAGCACAAAAGTTGTTCAGCACAAAAATATCTACAAAATGAGTGGTACATTTATAGATACCTCTTAGTTATTTTATAATTAGCAAAAACCAGCAGAAAAGTCAATATTTTTGTCACTTTGGCAACAAACAAATGTAAATAACTTTAAAACAAAAAATGATAGCATGGTTCAAGTTCAAGTTCAAGTTTATTGCAGGAAAGACTCCATTGAGCAAGCTCATTCACAAGGAGGTCCTGAGGCACATACACATACAGTTCGCAATTACATAGACAGGAGATATAAAATGTAGAACAACAAAGAAAAAAAAATATAATACAAGAGGTATACACAATAGAAGTCCTTATGCTATATATGCAGTACATTCCAGGTTTAACCTTGCCCTAAATTATGCAACACATTTCAGCTTAATAAGTAGAGGGCCAGTTGGTACCTAGGAAGTTGACTTGGCGTTGGGGGCCTAGTAGCACCTACATATGTATTTTAATTTAGAGATAGCTAATGTTTTGTAAGAGTTAATTGATATGATGCTGGTTAGCTTCAGCATGGCTTGTAGTTGGTTCCAAATGTTTGGGAGGGCATATGAGACAGCTCTTTGGCCAGTTGTGGTATGTGTTCTGGGAACAACTAGTAGGATAAGGTCAGATTTCCTTAGGGAGTAGGCGCTATGTGAGATGTGTATGAGAGACGTTAAATAGACAGGAAGTTTGTGGAGTAGTAATTTGAGGATCCAAATGCCAGCATGCAGGAGGTGTCTGGTGGCAAGAGAGGTCCACCCAACTTCTGCATAAAGATCACAGTGGTGGGTCCTGTATGCAGAATTAGTAATGAAGCGAAGAGCATGGTGATAGAGTATGTCCAGTTTAGATAGGCCCAAGGTTGGGGAGGAGATAAAGATAATGTCTCCGTAGTCAAGCAAGGGAAGGAATGTTGCTTGGACAAGTCTTTTGTGGGTCATGAGAGAAAAGAGGTCCTATTTCTAAAGAAGAAACTAGCGTGCTTTAAGCCTCTTTGATAGATCGTCGATGTGAGTCGTTGAAGGAAAGCTTGTTGTCTATCCACATACCTAGATATTTAAATTTAGAGTCGACTTCAAGGGTTCACCTAGGGAGGTAACTATGAAGTTTTTAGGTGGGTAGGTAGGGCACCAGACAAGGCAAGTCTCGAGAAAATCATTGTCTTGGTTTTTTGGCATTTAAGAGAAGCTTGGCATTGATAAGGTTGCTTTCAACTGAATAAGTCAGCTTGGAATGCTTCTGACTTCAGTTAAGGATCGAGCCTGATGCGCATACAAAACCGTATCGCCCTCAAAGAAATGTATGCTAGAGTTCTTTATGTGGGAGTCAAGGTTGTTGATGTACAGGGAAAAAAAGATTGGTCCTAGGATGGAGCCTTGAGGGACTTCTCTGGCAACTGGAAAGGGGGCAGATATTAGGCCATCAGCTTTGACTTTTTGTATCCTTCCTGTGAGATAACTGTTAAACCACTGTAAGGTAAGTGGAGTGGCACCTATGTAGGCAAAACAGGTGATTAGGAGGTGATGGTCTACAGTGTTGAAGGCCTTACTGAGGTCTAGAAAGACTGCACCAGTAATCTTCTTGGTGTCCATATCATGGATCCGGTCATTAGAGACTTTAGCCAAGGCTGAGATGATACTGTGCTTCGACCTGAAGCCAGACTGGGCTGGGTTTAGGAGTGAGTGCACTTCAAGGTGATTTTTTAGTTCGTTGTATATAAGTTTTTCCAGCACTTTGGAGAGAACAGGCAAGATAGAGATAGGACGGTAGTTGTTTAAGTTACAAGGATCTCCTGATTTGAAGAGAGGAAGAATATGGGAAGATTTCCAGCAGGATGGAACAGTGGCTGTGGTAATAGAGAGGTTGAAGATGTGAAGGATGGGGGCTGTGAGCTTGGCATAGCCTAACCACAAGAAAAATGATTCAAGGCCATCGTCCCCTGCACTTTTCTTGATTTCAAGGCTAAGAATTATGTCTTCGACTTCTTTGTAGCTAAACAGGCACAACTGGAAGGGATGAGGTGGAGTAGCATGTGTAGTATCTGGGCTAGTGTTGCTATTCACTCGGCTAGCGTATGGAGAGGAGTCGAATTTCAACCCAGAAGTGGCAAAGTGAAGGTTAAGTTCTTTGAGGATGCGCAGTTTATTTTCAACCATCCCGTCCTTGGCCAGAATCTTGGTGGGAAGGGAGGAAGCAGCAGGATGGCCTTCAATGGATCTCAGTGTCTTCCAGATTTTTTGGGAGTTCCCTTTGGCCTGCCCCAGAGTGGAGATGTAGAAGTTTGCTTTAGTAGCACGTACACTTTTAACACAGGCATTTCTGGCAGTTCTAAATGCCTGCCAATCTGCTGGGTCCTTTGTGTGCCTGGCCGTAGCCCATAGCGTGTCTCTATTGGTAAGTACAGATTTGAGCTCTTGGGTGAACCACAGATGCGAGATTTTCTGCACCCTCATTTTAATAAGAGGAGCATGTTTGTTAATTAGGGTGCTGAGGCTGTCATTTAGGACAGAGACAGCGGCATCAGCAGATTTGGCAAGATATAGGTCTTGCCACCTGATCATAGCTAGATCAGTTAGGAAGTTTACTGAGTTGAATTTATGGAACGAGCATTTGATTCTGAATTTAGGGTGCTGCTGGGTTTTAGATTGGAATCTTGTACATACAACGATACTGTGGTCGCTCATGTTGTTATGGAAAACTGCAGAATGTGAGATTTTATGGGGATGCAAAGTTAAGATGACACCTAAGAGTGAGCTGTTGGCAGAGTTAGAAGCATTGATTCTTGTGGGTTCAGTTACTATCTGTGTAGGACCCAGCTCATCAGAGATGGCTTTTAGGGAGTGGGATTTAGCAGTGAGCCAATCCATATTGAAGTCCCCTAAGATTATTGTTTCCGTGTTAGCAACCAAAGTTATGGATTTCAACACATTAAGTATCTCTGTGCCTCCTGACAGGGGTCTATAGCCACCAATGATTGTGATGCACTCTGAGGATGGAAGGTGAACTTTAAGCGAGACAATCTCATATTCCTTGGGCTTAGTTTTACAGGAAATGCTGCTAACATCAAATTTTGATTTGGCGTATACAACCACTCCCCCCCCCTCAAATTTCTATCAGCCCTAAAGAGCTTGAAGCCCGGTATAGTAATTTGTGGATCAGTGTTTATCTTTTTTAGCCATGACTCGGTAATTATAATCAGATCTGGGTCAGTGTGGGCTGCCCAGACTTGAAGATGATCAAGTTTTTTGAGCAGGCTTAGAATATTGACCATCATCAGTTTCATCTCAGGAGCAGCTGCAAACCCCAACGGAGAAGTGATTTGAGTTGGGGGGCCTGGATTTAGTTCGACATTGCCTCAACAGAAAAGGAGAATTAGAAACATTTTCTTGAGGGAATTTATCAGGTAGAAGTGGGCTCTTTTCGTATGGGTTCCTGTGTGGTGTTCAGTCATTGAGGTATGTCTAGCCAAGGCATAGGAGATGCTGACATGGCCATTCAAGGCTAGCAGGGGAAGTGCATGGAAAGACATTGGTGAAGGGAGGAGGGCCAGAGGAGAGGGATGAGAATTAAAATGAAAACCTGACAGATTAAGAGTAGGGAAGCACAAGAGTTGTTCAGCACAAACATATATACAAAATGAGTGATGCTTCATTTATAGATACATTTTAGTTTTTTTTTTTTTTAAGATTAGCAAACACTGCAGAAAATTCCATTTTCTTTTTCACTTTTTGCAACAAACAAATGCAAATAGCTTTAAAACAAAATATGATAGCATGGTGCTTTGAGCACAAAAGTTGTTCAGAACAAAAATATCTGCCACATCATTGGTGTTTCATTTATAGATACCTTTTAGATTTTTTATAATCAGCAAAAATGGCAGAAAATTCAATTTGTTTTTCACTTTTTTGGAGGTATGGCAAAATTGGAATATACTACCTCCCTACTGGAAATATTGTTCAAAATCTGGCCCATTAAGCGTATAACAGTTTTGCACCCCCTTCAAAAGGCAGGAGGTGGGAGCTATTTGAAAGGCACATTGCAGTTTGGTTAATTGAGAAAGGCACAAGAACAAAAAGTATCAACAGTATTTCCTGTAGCGAGGTAGCACATTCCATTTATGACATACCTCCAAAAAAAGGGGAAAAATAGATTTTCCTGCCATTTTTTTGCTGATTATAAAAAAACTAAAATGTATCTATAAATGAAACACCACTCATTTGGCATATATATTTGTGATGCACAATGATTATGCTCAAAGTGCCATGCTATCATATTTTGTTTTAAAGCTATTTGCATTTGTTTGTTACAAAAAGTGAATAAGAAAACAGATTTTTGCAGCTGTATTTTGCTAATTATAAAATAACTAAATGGTATCTATAAATGAAACACCACTCAGTTCATAGATATGTTTGGGCTGAACAATGTTCGTGCTTACAGTACCATACTATCATTTTTTGTTTTAAAGCTATTTGCATTTGTTTGTTGCCAAAGTGACAACAAAATTTAACTTTCTGCTGATTTTTTTGCTAATTTAAAAAAGCTAAAAGGTATCTATAAATGAAACATCTCTCATTTTGTAGATATATTTGTGTGAACAACTTTCATGCTCAAAGTACCATGCTATCATTTTTCATTTTAAAGTTATTCTCATTTGAATACAGTTAATGGAGCAAGAATACATCTACATAGCTGGCATTTTTCACTTCATTGACATAATCAAGGCAGCAATTTTAGGATTCTAAGAGCAGGATTTTTGAATCAGGAGAGACTGTGTTTAAAATTGTCAAATGCTGTGAAACTACATTTGTCCTACTTTAATAAATGTTGTTTCAGTATTAATGCAACAAACTGCCTCTCCTTTCCGAGCCCATGAAGTAATTTTAAAAAAAAAACAATATGCGTAAAAAGCTTGTGTACTTGTCCTTTAAATATTTTTTCATTAACTAAGCCAGCCAGTGTTGACTTTTTTAGGTGTCAGGGAGTCTAAAGCACAATAGTCATTTTAAAGACAAGAAATATAATGCAAAACTACTGAACAATGGATACACAAAAAGTGCATTGGCAATAAACGAGGCCACTGATTCATGTTGATTAAAATAATGAAATTCCATTTTCAAGACTTGAAATTCCAAGAATTTCACCAGTGATTGATAGTTTCATTTCCAAATGTTAGCAGGATTCTACTGTCATTCATTTTGTATGTGAAGAAATAATCAGAATACAAGAAGGCTTACTATACAGAGCCTTACGTGAAAACAGTACAGAAATAAATTATAAGAGAAATACAAATTCTGCAGACATACTGATCTGCTCTAAAATGCCAAATTCTGTGAAGTTGTTTGTTTTTACCAGTGTGCAGGTTGTCCAAATTCAGAAATTTACTGGGTTTTCTGGTAAAAACCAAAAACCAGTGGCCTTGGTAATAAACATTCCTATTGACATTGACTAGCTAACCTCTGGCCCTTGGCTGAGGAAATTATTTTTTCTTTCAATAGCTCTTATGCTGGATGTGGTTATCCATCCTCTAACCTCTAACCATCCTCTAACCCACTTCCTACACCTGTCACTGATAACAGCCAAGTTTCCCAAGCTTTGGAAAAGTGCTATGGTCACTCTCACCTTCAAACATGGGGACAGATCTGACTACTCAAACTACAGGTCTATCTCAATACTACTCCCCCCCAAAGCACTGGAGAGAATTGTTAGCGATCAGCTAGTGGACTACCTGGACAAGTACCATCTCCAATGTAAGGAGCAGCATGGTTAAGAAAAAAATATAGTACCACCATGGCACTGGTGAATTCAGTTCAGTTTCATTTCAGTTTCAGTTTATTTGTTTAAAAAGTGTATAACAATAAAGTATAACACATAAAAATATATAAATTCCACATCATAAAATGACAAGCATCCAAGGTACATTAAATATAATGCATCACTACATCAGTTCTAATTAAACAACAATACATCAAATATAATTCATATGGCCCATCATATTATTTATAGATCCTAAAGTTCTTTGATCTAATAGAGGATATTGTGAATTGTGCAACGCTATACAAAATAGCAGTATTATTTGAGTTTAAGAAGAACTTTTTTTCCTTACTTTCACTATGCAATTCTTCAAGGTAGTTATCTAACCACTTTCTACGTAAACATTTTTAATCTGGACAGTTCAGTAAAATGTGTACCGAATCCCACTTACCTTGGCAATTGCCCTTACACTCTTAACCATTTATATAAGATTCCCATTTGACAAAGCCTGAAGAATATCCATCATTTATATCAAATCTTAAATTAGCAATATTCTTATAATGAAAGTTTGTTTGACAAATATATATAGGATAGTGCAACACCTGGAATCCATAGGGGCACAGGATCCAAGACAGCATGGGTTTACAAAAGGAAGGTCCTGTCAAACTAATCTCATAGAGTTCTTTGACTGGGTAACCAGAGTGGTGGACCAAGGGGGAGCAGTTGATGTCACCTACCTTGACTTCAGCAAAGCTTTAGACACTGTTCCACATAGAAGATTGATAAATAAGCTGGGTAGGCTCGGGGGTGGGTCAGAAGTTGGTCAACTGGGTGGCAAACTGGTTGACTGGCAGAAAACAGAGAGTGGTGGTAAATGGTATACAGTCAGAAGAGATGCAAGTCACAAGTAGGGTACCTCAGGGATCAGTTCTGGGGCCAGTCCTATTCAACATCTTCATTAGTGACCTTGCAGATGGACTAGAGGATAAGGCTTGTCTGTTTGCAGATGACACCAAGATCTGCAACAGAGTAGATGAGCCAGATGGGGTGGGCAAAATGAGAAGAGATCTGGATAAACTACCAGAATGGTCGGAAGAGTGGCAACTGGGATTTAATGCAAAGAAGTGCAAAATCATGCACATAGGGAAGAGAAACCCTGAAGCCACTTATAGGCTGGGAGGGGAGTTGCTAGCAGTCACAAAGGAAGAAAGAGACTTGGGCATCATCATCACTGATGACCTAAAATCATCCAAGCAGACCTCTAAAGCAGTAGGTAAGGCTAGGGGGTGTTAGGGTGTATTAGTAGGGGTATCACAAGTCGTAAGAGGGAGGTAATAATCCCTCTGTACAAGACATTGGTTAGGCCCCATCTGGAGTACTGCGGCAGTATTGGAGGCCACACCTTCACAAGGACATTAACCAAATTGAGGCAGTCCAGAGAAGGGCAACCAAAAGTGGCAGGGACTGCATCAGAAGACATATGAGGACAGATTAATGGAGCTCAATATGTATACCCTTGAGCAAAGGAGGGAGAGAGGTGATATGATCGAGGCATTCAAACACCTTAAGGGCATAAACAAGGTGAAAGAGTCTAACATGTTTAAATATAAGAAAAATAGCAGGACAAGAGGACACAGCATGAGATTAGAGGGAGGCCGATTAAGGGGGAATGTGAGGAAATTCTTTTTCACAGAAAGGGTGGTGGATGCATGGAATGGCTTACCACAAGAAGTGGTGGCTATGAATAAAGTGCAGGGCTTCAAACATGCATGGGATAGGTGTAAGGGAGCAATACAAATGACTATGAATAGATAGGTCACTGACAGAGCAAAGGCCGATGGCACATTTATAAGGTAGAAAAAGAAATGGGCAGACTGGATGGGCCTTGCGGTCCTTATCTGCTGTCAACTTCTATGTTTCTATGTTTCTATTATATATATAATATTCCCTTTTAGGTGTGTCCTTCAACATCTTATAATTCTTAAAATTTTGAGAAAGTGAGATTCTTTCTAAATCATTTTGTTTGGAGAGGTCATACATTCTTTCTATAGCTTCACTATAGCTCCTAATTGAATTTGATCCTTGATAATTATCCATATTTATTAGACTAACCAATCCAATTTCTCTGAAGTCCCTATCAAGTTCACCTATCAGTGTCCATCATTCTACATATTCATTAGACATACTACTCTCCATCCAGCATAAGTTCAAGAGTATATTTAAATTCCTATTCCTAATTAACTTCGCAATATATTTCACCTGCCTCACTAAAATTTTTGATTTCATAGCAATAAGACCCATTTCAGCTCTTATAAACTCAGCTGGAAGAAATTAAGGTATGTTTAATATCAATCTAATGTATAGATTTTGTACTGGTTCTAAAATGGAAGCCCCACAATCTTTCCCCCAAACTTCAGATCCATATAAAATAGAATAATCAACTTTAGCTCTATAGATATCAAGCAATGTAGTACCCACATTATTTAAGTATTACTTACAAAATCTATTAATCCCCCCAAATAATCTGTTTATCTCATCTTTTATTTTCTTTAATATGTGTTTTCCAAATATCAACAGAATGAAATAAAATGCCCAAGTAAAGAGAGCTGTTTACTTCTTCCAGCATCATATTATTTATAGACCATTTATAATTCAACGTCTTAGGTTTATTTATAACCAATATCTTAGATTTTTCTATATTTATATTTAAATCTAAACTTCAAAGAGTAATAGCAAAACAAGATAGGGCTTTTTGCAGTCCTACAGTGGACACAGAAAGGAGAAGTATGTCATCTGCATAAAGGATAACATTAACCTTAGAGTGTAATTTATTTGATGCATCTGTAACATGCATGTCAAGATCTTGTACCACCTAATCAATATATAAATTAAACAAAACAGGGGACAATAAGCACTCCTGTTTTACTCCCCTATCTACTAGAATGGGAGATGATAATTTACCATCTGAAGAATGCCTAATCTGTATAGTTGTATCTGTATATAATTGCTTAATCAGCACCAAGAGCTTCTTATGTATACACAAACATAAGTGGATCTCCCATAGGATCCCTCTATTTACATTATCAAATGCAGAAGTCAAATCAAGAAATGTCACAAATAGGGGTTGATTGTTTTTCCTACATTTCCTGATCAGGTGGTCCAAGGTATAAATGCAGTCAACAGTTGATACACCTTCTCTGAATCCAAATTGTCAATTACTTAGAATTTTATTTTCTTTTATCCTTTGGTTAAGCTCATACAATAAAGTTTGACAGAAGATTTTTGCTGAGATATTCTGGAGAAGAATAGGGTGGTAATTTTTTGGGGAACACTTATCCCCCTTTTTATGGATTGCAACTATTTTAGCTTCTTTCCGAGATTTAGGGACTATTTTTGACTTTTTTACATAATCAAATAGATGTTTAAAAACACCTAACCATCATGTTACATCATTCTGATATATCTCTGCTGGAATACCATCCAAGCCTGGCGCCTTATTTCTATTTTGTGCAATGATGGCATTATTGATTTCAAGCTCAGTAAAACTATACAATTCATATCCTTCATTTTCCTCAAACCTTGGTTTAAAGTTCCTCTTATTAGGGGTAACAATACTATATAGATTAGTAAAATACATAATCCACTCACCTTCAGGGATAACAGCCTCTATATTCCTAAAAGGGCCATGTTCAGCATATGTAATTACCTTCCAAAAATCTTGAGTGTTTTTTTCCATCAATTGCAGATTGCAACAAGGTCCATAATTTAACATTATAATCAGCTTTCTTTTGACTAATAAGTGTCCTATACTCCCCTCTCAAAAAAGATAATGCCTTATTATAAATTAACTCTGTATTCTTTCTAAATATCCTTGTCACTTTATTCAATAACCTTTTATATTTCCTTCATTCATAATTATAACAAGGATTATTTCTCAACACATCACAGTAGTGTAATTCATATTTCCCAACAATGACCCTTCTTCTTCATACTCAGTAGTGTCCTCTAGCACAATACTAGTATGTATTCTTTGTCCCCGTTGTTTCCTCCCTCTAATAATAGTATTATACCCTGGCGAGGCCTTTAGTTCATATTTCATGACCTGCAATTTCTCTAAATAATGCATTATAGTTGGTTGTTGTAGCAGAATTATTCCCTTTACTGTATTTTTTCAGTCTTTCAAACTTTAGCACCGATTTGTTTTAAATTCATGTTCTTTGCCAAATTTCTGGAAGTAATAGCCATATTCAAACCCAATTGCTGTATATTATTTTGCATCTTTAATACCTGTTCCCTAGCTGCATAGTTCCTCAATACTAAGCAAACTATGCCTCTATCAGGGAGTGTTTTATAGCTATATACAGAAGAAAAATCTTCCCATATGCATTTAGACCTCAGAGCACTCTTAACAATATACACTGCTACTTTGAGTGAGAATGGGGTTTCCCTTTGAGATTTTGGGACCCCTTTAAAGTCAATTGTTGGTAATTTCTCACTCTATGATTTATTCAATTGATTCACCACCATTACTGTATTGTCTTTTCTGTTAAAGATTCTCACATTTACATCCTTCTGGGTCATTGTTTGGACTCCCTTTTCTTTATATTTTTTTCTGACTTTTCCTTTTCCTTTGTTTTTAACTAATCTTGTTGTGGAAAGACTCGATTTTTTGTCTTTGCTCCTGTAGTGCATGAATCTCCCTATGTTTTCTTTCTGCAATCTCCTCTGTAGTTTCTCTTATGATTTTTTGTTTGTTTTTTCCATACAGATTTCCCTCATCCATCTTCCTAACCAGGGTTTTGATTACCTCTTCAAAATCTTTCAACTGTTCTTTTTGTTCTTCATATTGCTTCATTACTGAACCGAAGGTTAAATTAGTCCAACCAGAACAGTTTCAATTTCTGAAAGTTGTTTACTTAACAGCATAATGCTCTGTGTATTATACTTTGCATGAGGGTCACAATTAAAACTATTAGGGCAGTTATAACTATTTCTGGCCTAACTCCCTTCAGTTGTATGAATACTGGCCTGTACATTAGTCTGAATGGTAACTTTTTCCTCCAGTACATTACTCCCTTTATTTAAAAATGGGGTTACAAAATTGTCATAATCTGCTAGATAGTCATCCCTAATATTATCAGTTACTATAAGTTCCTTTCCTTCAGGGTCACTAGGATAAACCTCTACTGAGTTTGCAGAAACCACATTTTCAGTTAAGCTGACTTTCTGGGATTCTAGTTCCCTAATAGGTTCCATCAAATAGTCACCAGCATGTCCCTCTTTTAGTATAGATGTTTTATGTTGCGGAGAGGAAGTTGTGAGCACATTATTTGACACATCAAAGAAGTCAATTTTTTTTACTTTACATTTCTTTGGCTTTCCAGCCATAACAACTTTTTCATTTCTAAGCTTCATAGCATCATAAGCTTTTAATAGTGCCATATTTATTTGAAGGCCAGATAGCCAGAATAAAACCAAAAAAACAGAGCAGCTATACACAAGGCCAGTAAAATGTAATTACATAACCAGATATTTAACCAGTTCTTGATCTTGGCTCGTAGATTGTTTTCCAGTTCTTGTTCTGATATTGCAAATTTAGTTTAGATGGTATTCTTATCACTAGACAGAGAAAAAAGAAAAGAAAAAAAAATCACAGCCCTAATCTCTCTCTCTCTCTCTCTTTCAACTTCTTTAAAGAAAATAAAAGAATGAATATGTTTAAACTCCCACAGGGGTAAACGCTTACATTAGAAACCAAATAGCCAGGAGTAGCCAGAAGTAGCAAGCAATTTCTTCAGTGGGACAGGATCAGGGCAAAGTAATCCTATCCAAACAAGCAAGAAAGAAATCCTAAAAAAAGATAAAATACAACAGAAACAAGCTACAGTAAAAATGGCACATAAGACCAAGTAAAACCAAAAAAATCACATCAAAATTAACAAAAAAAGACTCACAGAAGCAGGAACATTTTGATGCACATCCAGACGTTAGCCAAAGTGAAGTGAGAGTAGCAGCATCACCAACAAACACTGACACATGCACAATATAGGGCTAGCAGGGTCACATGATCAGAGATGCGCAAATTTAAACACAAAAAATAAAACCCAACAAATAAAAGAAAATAATAATAATAAACTAAAATAACAAGCTACTACGCCTTTACCATGTTCTGCATAAGGGAGATTTGAGAAGGAAAACAAAATCCACAAAGTAACACAGCTTAAAAAGTGTGAGCGTAGGAAGCATTAGTTATCCTTTTCAGGTAAAAGTACTCTGTAGAATAAAATCCCTTCAGTCAAATAAAAACAGCACACAGTTTTATTTTAATTTATCCAAATTGTCCCTATTCGAGGCTGGGACACCACTTCTCAGAACACCAACTTCTCTTCTGTTTTACTTCTCTTCCATACAGATTTGAGTATTCTAATGTATTTTGATGTAAATTAAATAGGAACTGCATCTAACAGCAAACCCTCATCAGATTTCAAGCAGCACAAAGTAGAAATATCCACTAAAAACATCTCGTTCCAAACATAAATATAATCTCAGATGTAGCAAGGCTTCAGTTTCAATTAGTCCAATCATGCCAGTCACTGCAGCCCTCTCAGTCCCCTGAGGGACCTCCTCTACCTCGGCTCCACCAGGGCAGCTCCCCCACCAAGGACTCCAAACCTGGGGGAAGAGAAGCGGAAAGCGAGAGCAAAAAAAAAAGAAGGCAGGTGGCACAAGAACATCTGGAAAGGACTCTGAGTACAAGATACGGAAAATAATTTGGCAATGGTAGCATACCTGTTCCAAATCTTGACTTTTAGAGTCTCTGATCCCCTGCTGTAAGTATCATACACTTCAGCGTGCAGCAGCCTGTCTCCACTCACTTCTCTCCACTGATTAGTAATAGAATTCACTAGTTACATCCATGATGCCCTTGACCATGGGCATATGTTTGGGGCAATTTATATTGACATGACAAAGGCTTTTGATACAGTGAACCATGAAGTGCTTCTTCATTAACTGTCCCTTACAGGCCTCTCCCCAGAATCAGTAGAGTGGTTCTGTAGCTACCTAACTGGTCGGACTCAACAGGTTAAAATACTACACTCCCTTTTAGAATCTTGCAATGTCATGACTGGGGTACCCCAAAGTTCAATCTTGGGCTTCCTACTCTTCAGTTTATTTCTAAATAATCTCCCGCAGGCGTGTATTGACCAAGTTCTCTTGTATGCAGACGGTGCTTTGCTGTTTTCAAGTCATGCCAACCCATCTACAGTACTCTAGAAGAACAAATACAAACCTGTTTCACAGCCATTGAGTCTTGGTTCCTAAACCACAAGCTCCTTCTTAACTACAATGCAAATGCACATGGGCAAATTGCTGCCACACTGAGCTGCTGCCCATTTGGCTCCTGATAGTTTGAGTTAAAGACTTTGTACTTCAAAACTCCTAGGGAGTTTTTTTGATTGAAATTAGTTTAAGAGTGCAGGGTTTCATTTTAGCAGTAGCTAGGGCATTTTAGTGAAGTAGTGGCGGGAGATTAGGTTTTGTTTTTAATTAGGGAAATTATGGTGTTTAGTATTATGCTGCATCTTGTGCTGCACTCATCCCAACTACTGATGGAGTGCAGACACCAAATGATCTAAAGAGAGGTCCAACATTGAGGAGATACTGGCCAATAGCAATACTTTGAGAGCTATCTACAGTACTTACCAGCCCTGCCATCTCACTGTGCGAACATCCGCTTTTGTGGAACAACTACCTCGGAAAGGATTTGGGACTTTTGTGGTGGAGGTGTGTGGTTGCTGGATGGACATCGGAGGAAATCTGGCTGAAAGAGGAGTGCCTGGTGTGAGCCTACTCGTGGGGTGATTCCTGGGACATTGGGCATTGGCTGCTGGTTTAGGGGTGGGGGCAACTAGTTGGTAAAGGTAAGGTAAGGTAAAATTTATTTATACAAGGCACCCTTCCTAAGCTCATGGCGCCTTTACAAAATTTCAACATACAATATTAAAATCCACAACAATTAAAATACTTTATGCATAGCAGAATTTACATTTCTGAAAATGCTTGTTTAAATATAAAGGTTTTAAGAGCTTTTTTAAACCCTTCTACAGTCAGGCTATTTTGTATCTGGCAAGGTAGAGAATTCCACAGGGTAGGTGCCATAAAGGCAAAAGTTCTTCCACCAGATGTATTCAGGGTTACCCTGAGAATCTCTAGCAATCCCTCACCAGAGGATTGCAGGAAGCGGGAGGGACAGTAAGAAGTCAGGAGTTCTTTCAGGTAGTGGGGTCCCAACCCATGTAGGGCCTTATAGGTCAGCAATGCAACCTTGAAAGTGATCCGCCACTGTATAGTCAGTCAGTGCAATTTGCGCAGCACAGGTGTTATATGGTTGGATCTTGGGCTTCCAGTCAACAACCTAGCCACCACATTTTGCATCAGCTGCAAGCGGAAGATATCAACTCCCGGCAGCCCTAGATAAAGGGCATTGTAGTAATTAAGATGAGTGACAACTAAGGCGTGGATCAGGGTGGGAAGATGCTCAGGTGGGACCAGGTGTTTCACCTGTGCTATATTCCTTAGATGGAAAAAGGATGATTTGACTACAGCTGACACCTGTGCCCTCAGGGTCAAGACCTGGTCAAACATAACACCAAGGTTACACACCTGGACAGATGCCATAAGTGGGGTTCCCCTCTGAAATAAACCTGAGGGTTTCCCTACCCATGAACTTAACATCCTAACCCTTGGCTCCACTACCAATACCTCTGTTTTTCCTGGGTTCAACTTTAGCCAGTTGGTACTCATCCAGTTCTGATTCTCCTGTAGTCAGTTGTTAAACACTGTGCCTGAATCGGACTCCTGCTTGGGCACAAAAGACATGTAGAGCTGAGAGTCATCAGCACAGCAATGAAAACTCAACCCATACTGTCTTATAATGTCCCCCAATGGGAGCATATACACTGCAAATAACATGGGGGACAACACCAAACCCTGTGGCACCCCACAGCGCAGGTAGTGAGATGCCAAGAAATAAATCTCCTATACTAGTCTCTGAGTCCTACCCTGCAGGAAAGATTGAAACCAGCTGTGGACCAGCCCCCTTAGTCCACAGAGAAACCACAGGCATTCATGCAACACCCCATGATCTACGGTGTCAAATGCTGCTGAGAGATCATGGAGAACCAAGATGGAACGAGCGCTCCGATCTCTTGCCATCAGGAGATCATTCAGTACCCATACAAGAGCTGTTTCAGTGCTATGCCATTTCCTCAGGGCCGGATTAAGGGGGGGACAAATGGGGCCAATGTCCCAGGCCCCCTGACATAGACTGGCCCCCCGGCAAAGACTAGTCCAGTAGCTGGAAGTGCGCCGAGAGGCTTTAAGATTTGTTTAAATCATACCGCCTCCCGCACTGCAGCCCGAGTCAAAAATCAAGCACCCCTCCCATAGGCCCCAGCAGCTCGCGATAAAATGCTAAAGCAGCACTGTAGAAGCATTTAAAATAAAAAAATATAAAGCCCCCACCACAGATAGGCCCCCTGGCCCGGGGAAGCTAGAGAGACCTGGCAGGCATGGCTAGTCTAGTCTGTGGACTGCACACACAAAACAAAAAATATGGGACCCCCAACTGTTGAGCTCTGCTCTGTGGCATGGCTGGACTGAGGCCCATTTTGTACTCCCATCTCCCTATTGGGCTGCTGTGCCTATTGAGATTTTTTTTTCTTTTCTTTTCTGTAAATGCAGGCAAGGCTGCAGTTAGGGCCTGGGTGGTTACGGCTACCAAAACAAAGCAAGCACCTACCTAGGCTGCTGCCAGGATTTTCCATTTTGTTGAGTACGAGTGACGAGTCCGACCGGACCTGGCTGGGGGCACACAATGTAAGGAGCCTCTAGTCTTCCTTCCATGCTTGCATTGACTCTTTCATTTTCCCACAGCAGCAGCACCGATTCTGGGAGGATTTGGATGGACTAGAGAGCAGCTGTAGGATAGTCGGACCCGGCCATTCCGTACTGGGACAGAGACAGTTTGCCATCCGCATGCCCGCACTATACAGAACACACCACTCTAAGAGCTACTAAATGATTGCATGCACTCTAAGCTGACTGCTGCTAAACTAAAGAGTTTTCAAATGGAGCGCCGAGCAGCAGCAGACAGCTTGAGTGCAGAAAGTGGCTTAGAAAACCAGCCAACCAAAGCCCCAAAAGTGTAATTGGGCCAATCAGAGTAGGGGAGGCAGACCAGGCCTGTGATTGGTTCAGTTAGGAGAACCAATCACAAGTGTGCATTAACACTTATGCAAATATGCGGCGGGAAAACTAAACAAAGGGCACACTTGGCTACTTTGCCCTATAAATTGAGGCTTTCAATCCCAGCTCAGCCAGGCATCAAAGCCATCATCATCACCTGAAGACATTCAAACAGGAAGAGGAACTGAAGAAAGAAGGCAGTCCAGAAGGGCATCATCATCTGGAGCTCCAGACCATACCAACGATCGGCAGGACAAACCCTACTCCACCAGCCGACGGAGAGAACCAGGAGCTCAGACACTTTTTGTGCCAGAGATCGCCAGTTGACACTCTGTTCCTGAATTTAGAGATCCTTCAGTCTGACTCAGTAGCAGCACACCATTTGTGTTATATTATCTACAGGAGGAAGCAGCAGAGTTTATTTGAGGTAGGCTCAGGCTGGTGGTGTTCATATAGTTGTTCTATTTATTTATTTTGAAGTAAATGTCATGACAAGTTAAGCCATATTTTTTTTGGGGGGGTATACTAGTATTTAAGTTTTACAACTATAAAAAGTTTCATGGAAACTGACAGGAGGACACATGTTAACAGGATCATCCAATTATTTGCATATTTGTTAATATATTTATTTTTTCCACGAAAGACATAATTAGCTGGAACAGCTTCCAGCTGTGTCCATGCTTCAATTATGTACTGCATTATCCTGTTGTATACAGCTGCCCCCCCCCCAAAAAAAAAACCTACACAGTGTCAGTCTCTATGAAGGTATTTACAATTTAACTTTAAAATACTAGTATGACCACAGGACCTGACACATTCTGAGCTCATGAAATCTGATCTCAGGAGCTTGTGGGTCAGAGCAAAACCACATTTCAACATGGCTGTTAATTGTGCACATTCACTTCCGTGTTTATTTTCCTGGCAGTGCTGGCACTGTCTGTTGAATACAGTACATTTAAACTGGAACTGATAGGTACTGTACCAAGTTGTTTTACCTCATCATGCTTACAGTTCCAATGTACCATGATTTGGTGAGGTGTGTGTGTGTGTGTGTGTGTGTGTGTATGTACTCATTGATTCTTCAGAAATAAATTCCCAATTCCTGTATGAGCCATCCAGCTTGTAGTCTAAGTTATAGCTTATATTTGTTGTGTTAGCCCAGAAACATACATCAGCACTGCAGTTTGAGACAGAATACACTTTCATACTAAGATGCCAGCAGAAGAAGGCCATTTGGTCTATCTAGTCTGCTCATATTGCAGGGTCAGGAGCTTGAGCTAATGTTCCTGTCCCCCCACTCTTCCCATCCTCCCTACCCATGATCCTTCCCCCATGCCTATCTCAGCCTCTTTTGAAGCCACCCACTGTGTTAAATTAGATCACCTCTCTTCCAGCAGCACATTCAAAGTGTCAGCCACCCTCTCTGTGAAGAAGTGCTTCCTGATGACCTTCCTAATCCTCACACCTTGACTGCCCCCTTGTGTTACGGTTGCCACTCAATTTAAAGAGACCTTTCTTCTCCCCCTTATTTATCCCTTTCAGGTATTTGAAGGTCTCAATCATGTTTTCTCTCCCTCTCCCTCTCACCTGTCCTCCAGGGTGTACACGTTCAGTGCCCTCGACCTCTAATTTTTGCAACAGGTCTGTTTAGGTCATTTTTCTCGGCTAAGATAATTGTAGTCTGCCTAATCGGTAGAGGTACCAACACAAGTGAAGTTATCAGATTAAAAGACACGGCTGTCTTTATTTTCAGTTTGGCTTTTTTTTAAGTTATAAGGCAGGGTGAGTGGGTCAAAAAATGCAAACAAACACGTTTTGCTGTCATAACACCAGTATGGTGGGCAGTCAATTTCTCACTCTTTAAAACAAAAAAGGGATGTGAATAAAAGACAAAAAAGGGTTATGAATAAAACTACCAGCTGCATCAACAGTCCCTACAGAATGTGAACAATTAAAATGATTTTTTTTTTTTTTTACTTTGATGCTTAAGGGGTTTGTCCCTTTAAGCAGCTGGTGAGGCAATTATTTGGAAGATCTAACTAGTGTTTTATCTTTAATAAAAGCCGCCAAACTCACCACAGAGCATCTAGACCTCCAGGGTTGGCTCATGCCCCAGACCCCCGCCTTCGCATGTCACATGACAGGTGTGTGTGCAATAGAGTGTTGTACCTCAAGATACTTTTTTCCTGTGAATAATGGGTGTTTTCTCCCTATATGGTGGTCGTTATGGTTAATAAACTAAAACTATAATAAATAATATGCTTGGTAAATGTTGTGCAAAATAAATATTTTTGTATGAAAAGTTGGGTATTTTACATGGCCACTCGAGCTAAGTGTCCCAGGCCCCCCTAAGGCTTGACCTGGCCCTGCATTTCCTGAAGCCAGACTGGAGAGGGTCATAGATACTGTGGCTGGTTAAATGATCCCCCAGCTGCAAAGTGACCACCTTCTCGATAACCTTCCCTAAAAAGGGGAGGTTCGAAACTGGTCTGTAGTTTTCTGGGCAGTCGGGATCAAGGGAGAGCTTTTTCAAAAGGGGGCGCACCACTGCCTCCTTTAAGGGATCTGGAAAGATCTCTCTCTCCAATGATACCACCACTATCCCAATAAGGATTGGGCCAATAACCTCTACACACCTCACCAATAGGTGAGTAGGACCTGGATTCAAACTACAGTAGGTTGGACGCAAAGTCTGGATAATCCTCACTATATCCATGACTGCCGGCTGACTAAAGGTGAACCAAGTCAATTGGGCATTAGTGCCAATCGGTTGATTAGTGCAAGACCCAATGGGGAGGCACTGGCTGATCTCATCCTGGATGGTGGACACCTTATCAGTGAAGAACATCACAAACTCCTCACATTGTAACTGTGACAAAGCTCAACCGGCTTGAAGACAGGCTGGATTGCACAGTCTGTCCACAGTCCGGAAGAGCTGGGCCGGTCTATTCCTCACTGTAGTAATTTCCCTGGACAGGAACTCTGCCTTCTCATGGGAAATTACTAACTGATAGATCTTATAATGATCCAGCAGTCTAAGCTTGTCCATCTCCAGGTGAGTTTTCCGCCAGCGTCTCTCCAATCTTCAACCCTGACTTTTCAATCCATGGATCTCCCTGGTAAACCATGGAGCCCCCAGGTGAAGAGTACAGGGGCAAACATGGGATGGAGCAATGACATCCAGGGCCCCCACAACTGCCCTATTATAGGCTAGCACTAGGGGCCCTGGGTCAGTGCTATCCATTGGCAATCCTGAGAAATCCAGCTCCATCATTAGGCCTTCTAAGGTAACCCCTCCCAAAGGACGGAACTGTACTATCTCCTTAAGGGCAGGCCTCTTTCAGGGGGCCACGAAACTGAACCTCAGGGCATGATGGTCAGACCAACCGATAGGCTCCACCTCTACATTGGAGACTTCCATCCCCAGATGGAATATCAACCGTGTCAGGCCCAATTAATCCATCAATTGGAGGAGGTTTTGTCCAAAAAGCACGAGTTCATCGTCGACCCAGGCATTGAAGTCCCCCAGAATTAACCATCAGGGGGACTCCAATACCCTCTCAGCGATGAAGTCCACAACCTCCCTCAGGAATTCCCTCCCATCACCTGGTGGATGATAAATGAGAAGGATCCTGAAACCTGCACCTGCACCCACAATACACTAAAAGGAATTGGTACATCCAACTGGCACCTCCCTAAGGTCCAGTTCCTGTCTAAAACAGAATGCAACTCCCCCGCCCCTATGGTCCACTCTTCAGTGGTAAATCACCAAGAACCCAGCCGGAACCGCGGACCCCAAAATAGGGCCAGCATTTTTATCTAGCCAGGTCTCGGTGATGCAAGCTAGGTCAACAGATGCAACAAGATCTGCCATCACTGATGTCTTGTTTCTGATAGACCTAGCATTGCTTAACACCGCCCAAAAGGGACGAGATCCCAAGGATGACTCCGCCTCCTGCCTGACCAAGTCAGTGCCCTTGGGTATGGGTACAACTCAAGGTTGGACAGGAGGTGAGAGCTCCCTTTCCAGCCAGGATAACCCCTCCTGTCTCCCGCTGGTTGTGGAAGGTGGCTGTGTCCTGGGGCCCCTAAGTGTTGGCTCACTGTCCTTTTTATCAATGGATTGTGAACTGTGCAAGTGTTTTCCCATTTCTACCTCCAGCTTCCTTGAGGACTTGGTCCCTGGATCGGCTAATTGTACTGTGCTCTTCAGCCGAGTGAGAGTCAGTTTCGGAGCATATTTAGTGGGACTTTCCCGGGACATTTGGACTGTGACTGGTTCATCCAGCTGGGTGAGAGTCAGCTGGTGATACCTGGAGTGGCTGCTGAGTTACTGGGGATGAGTATCGCTCTCAACCCTTTGTAGTGGACTGGCTTTGCTGAGACTTGGTTGGCTTCCTGAAAGGTGGGATTGTTTATTTTTGCCAGTTTTCTGCCTCTCTCCAGCTAGTGTGAGTGCCGGGGACCTCTCCTGTGCCTGGTGGTGAGAATTACAGCAGACTCTGTGGACAGTGTTGACTTGTTTGAGCCTGCTGAACAGTTGTTTACTTGGACAACTTGGTGGTGGTGCAGCTTTATATTATTCATTTTATTCCTTTCTGGGTAGGGTGTGGTTTTTTGGGGTATATTTTTTAGGGTTTTAGTGGGTTGTGGGGTTTTAATTTTATCAGAGGAGGGTTGAATGTATTATTTTATTTTGTTTGGTATGTGTTTTGGTGTGTGTGATTAGGGGAAACTGTTTATTAGTGTGTGAGAGTGGTGTGAGTGGTATTAGGTGGGTGTGCTGGGATCTTGCCTGGGTGATGTGTCAGGGCTGTCCAGGGGGGCCGGGGGGCCAGGATAGTGTATGGAGCATCTCAGCTGCATGACCTATGACCTTTTATCTGCCTCCCAGTTTCCAACACCACAGCAGGACACCATTGGGAGGTGGGGATTTGGAGGGGCCGTGGTAACTTTGGGCAGGGGGGCACCCCGTGCTCAGTGGGGGGTCGTAGGATAGAGATAATCAGGTGCAGATGATGTCCTGGATTGCGACGGGCATGAGAGAGAGAGAGAGGCCAGATGTGTTTAGTGCCTATCTCCAGGAAGTCTACCAGACCGAGTGGCCAGGTAACTCAAGGGGCTGCTTTGTCTGTCAGTCCCCTGTGAGCAGTGCTGTGCAATGCCAGATAGATCAGAAACAAGACTGCTATTATTGCAAACTTGATTTCCCTAGTCGAGCTGGCTTGCATTATGGAAACCTGGATTGGGGACAATGCTGGCCCGGTCTTTGAGGCTGCCATCCCCTCTGGGTATACCACTATGCACTGCCCCAGAGAGGAATGAAAGGGTGGTGGGGTAGCCATCTGTTTTAGATCTGACTTGGGCTGCAATGTGCACCCAGTGAGAACCCTGGGTTCCTTTGAATGTGTGGCTGTCTGTGGGGGTCCGGGCACAGGCTGCAGGATTCTCCTGATTTACCATCCCCTTGTGGTGGCTGGAGATTCCCTGCAGGAGGTTACCTGGTTCATCGTCGGTGAAACATTGGAAGCCCCCAGGTGTATTGTCATGGGGGATTTCAATGTTTGGGCCCATGATGAATCATCTTGGCTTGGCCATGACCACCTCCAAACCATGTCATCACTGGGCCTGTCACCAGTAGTTTCCTCCGCGACTCACCAGGGTGGGCACACTCTGGACTTGGAGTTCTCACTGGGACTTGAGATAAGTGATCTCAATATTGATCGGGTGGCATGGTCCGATCACTGCACAGGGCAGTTCATGTTCAGGGCACCCACTGAATGCCCTCCCTTTACAGAGATGATGAGCTACACCCCTCTGTGGGGATTGACCCTGGAGGGTTTTATGGTGGTAGCCAATCTATCTAGTGTGGGTAATGCATGCATTGGAGGCCTTAGCAATGCAGTTGGCACCTATAATAGGGTGCTGTCAGATGCCATTCACTCCCTCACACCTGGCCGTGTATGACCCAGGTCTTCCTACATGAGATCCCCATGGTTTGATGGGGAGCTCAGGGAGTTGAACAAGAAGGGTTAGAGGTTGGAGCACTGCTGGAGGAAGACCAGGCTGGTGGAGGACAAACTGGTCCTCCATGCGCATTATAGTGCGTACCAGGGGGCAATCAACCATAAGAAGGCAGAATTTCTGTTCAGGGAGATTGCTGCCAGGAGGAACCAACCAGCTGCACTTTTTCAGACTGTGGACAGGCTACTTCATCTGGCCTGTCTACAGCTGAAAAAGTATTTTTCCAGTGCTGAATGTGAAGAGTTTGTTCAGTTCTTCTCAGACAGGGTGTCATACATCTGACAAGGAATTCCTTCAGTCAGCCAGTCTAGAGCTGACAGTGGTCACCCGAAGTGTCCTGAGTGCACTCAAACTAGTTGGGGAGAGTTTAGACCAGTGGAAGTAATGAGGTCATTGAGGTAGCGACCAATCTGAAGCACACTTTTTGTGAACTGGACCCGGTGCTGATGCATTTCTTGATGAGATGCATTGACACTGTTGGCCCGGTGTTTGCCTTGATTTCCTTGTCAGAGGCGGTCTTCTATGATGTCTTGAAGGAGGCGTTGGTGAGGCTGCTCTTAAAGAAACCATCTTTGGACCCCACGATCAAAGCAAATTACCATCCTATCTCCAATCTCCCATTTTTGAGAAAGTTGTGGAGAAGATAGTGACGTTTCAGTTGGAGGAGCACCTTGTGACCCAGGAGTTATTCAAACCCCTCCAGTCTGGGTTTTGGGTGAGGCATAGCACCAAAACTGCACTTGTTCGGGTGCAGAATGATATCCTTAGGGTGAGAGATCAAGAGGAAAGGACAATTCTTGTTCTCCTCGATCTCTCTCATCAGCATTTGACACCGTGGACCATTGTGTGCTGTTGGACCACCTCAGGGAATTTTGTGGACTCACCAGTACTGTCATCTGCTAGTCTGAGTCATTTTTAACCAACAGGAGGCAAAGGATTGTGATGGGAATTTCTCCTCCACCTCTAGTCTCCAGCTGTGCAGCGTTCCCCAGGGTTCGGTCTTGTCCTCAGTGTTGTTCGCAGTGTACATGCTGCCCCGGGGGGGGGGGGGTCATTAGGAAGTATGAGATGGGGTTTCATTGCTATGCTGATAATATCCAGCAATACTTGTCCTTTGCCCCAGGAACATCCAACGTGGCAGACATGCTAAACAGCTGCCTTGCCGAGATCAATGACTGGATGGCCTCCAGCTGGTTCTGGCTGAACCCTGATAAGACAGAGGTATTGGTGGTGGAGTCGAACACAGTGTGGGATGGGATGGCCTCTGGTGCAGAGACTGGACTTGTTCTGGGATCTCTCCCATTGAAGGCGTCCTCTGAGCTGTGGAATCTTGGTGTTATCCTGGACAGGGGTACAAATGTCTTCCACTGTCCGCTCCTGTTTTTTCCATCTCAGGAATGTTGCCAGGATAAAGTCCCTTGTGCCACCTCTGGACCTCCCCAGTTTGATACATGCCTTGGTGACATCAAGGCTTGACTACTGTAATGCATTCTGCCTCATCCGTGGGAGGATCTCTGCACAGACTGCAGCTGGTGCAGAATGCAGCAGCCAGGTTACTTATGGGGTACCCTATATATTGCAATATTACACTGGTACTGCATGAGCTGCACCAGCTGCCAGTCAGGTGGAGGATCCTCTTTAAGCTGGGTCTTTTCAACTATATGGCCCTACATGGCCTGGGCCCTGGTTACCTTATGGACATTCTTACATCTGCTCTCTTGATCCGTCCCCTCCACTCCTCCGGTAGGGGCCTCCTGGTAATTCCCAGGACAAGGTTAAAAATGGCCGGCGACAGTGCTTTTAGTGTTGCCGGCCCCATCCTGTGGAATTCGCTACTCTTCAGGGTCAGGGAGGCCCCATCCCATCCTTGGAGGTATTGAAGGTCTGCCTCAAAGCTCTCCTGTTTGCCTAGGCTTTCCTCAACTAAGCTTTTTAAGTGAGATCCGTATGCAAAGGTCTTGATCTCAGTTCCCAGCCACCTGTGTTTTTAAATTTCTTAGGAAATCTTATTTTATCTTATAATTTATGGAATTTAATGTTTATTGCTATTTATTTTGATTTTGCTGTGTTTCTTATCTGTTTATTTATTTTGTACAGTGCCCAGAGCCTCAGAGATTGGGTGTCATTTTAAATAAAAATTGCCTTGCCTTGTCTTGCCTTACAAGAAGACAAAGACCATGCTTTATGCCCTAACCTCCTCCCCTGCCCACAGCTCCTCTCCTCAGCTCACTCCTCCAACTCCTGACCCCCCACAAACCCCCCAATTGCACCACCTTCCCCATCTACCCCAAACAATTTTCATCTCTCTGCTGTCACTGCCCAGGAGGTGCTCTGTGCCCTCCTATCCCTAAACCACATAAATTCAGCCCTGATTGACTTGACCATCTCCTTCTTCAAATTTCAGCACCAGCTATCTATCATCCCCTGTCCTACCTGTTCAACCTCTCTTTCACCCTTAGCTCTGTACTGCAGGCCTGGAAATCTGCAAAAGTGATCCCCCTCCATAAAGGCAGTGACTGCTCCCTGCAAGGTAATTACTGCCCCACCTCCCCCCTCCCTGTTTTAGCCAAGCTCCAAGAATCCCTCGTCCTTATCAGACTCACCCACTTCTTCACCTCCTCAAACTTCCTGTCTCCATATCATTTGGGTTTTAAAAAGAGCCACTCAACTGTCTCCTCACTATTCTAAGTCACTGACACCATCCTTACTGGCATGGACCTAGGCCACCTCACCTCAGCTATTTTCATAGACCTGGCTAAGGCCTTTGATTCAGTCTCCCATCCTCTCTTACTCACCAAACTTGAACTTGCTGGACTCTCCCCCTTTCAGTCAAATGGTTCTGCTCATATCTCTCAGGTCGTTCCCAATGTGTCCAGGCTGGAGACACACTCTCCCCCACCCACAGTCTTTGCAGGTGTACCACAAGGCTCTATCCTTGGTCCTATCCTCTTTTCCATCTTTCTAAATGATCTCCCCTTCATGTGCTCTTCCTCCCACATACACCTTTATGCTGACGACACCATCCTCTATACTTCTAGCCCGTTGGCCTCTGAGGTGTCCTCTCAGCTACAATCTGACTTCACTTGTGTTCTAAACTGGTTTCAGGCAAACCAACTAAAAGTAAATAATTCCAAAACAGTTTCCATGCTCTTCAGCACCCCCAAAAAATTAGCCCAACTCCCCACCCCTCCCTCTTTCTCCACTCTTGATGGCACCACATTGGATATAGTCCCCGTCTACAAGCAGCTAGGTATCTGGTTTGATAGCAGCCTGGACTTCTCTACACGTACTGTATCAACTTCATCCATTCCAAACTCCACCCAAAACTTAGTGCTGTCTACAGAAATAAAGACGCCCTCTTCCTCCCAGTTCACGAGATTCTCCTCACCAAGACAATCCTACCACTCTTTGATTCCGTCGACATTCTGTACCTGTCTGCCCCTGCATTCACTCTCTCGAGATTGGACATCGTTTTTAATGCCTTCTGTCAGCTTACTTTAAATGTCCCTCCCAGAACTCATCACTGCACCCTCTACTCTTCTCTGTCTCTCCCCTTCCTAACCTACCATCAAAACCACCACACTTCAATCATCGCAGCCAAATATTGGTTTGGTACATTTACTCCATATCTCACCTCTCCTATCCCCCTCCTCTCACATTTCCTACAGCCTCCACACATGTGACCACTGCTCCTTCACCCTTCCCCGACCTCACTCCAACTCTGGTAAGGCTGCTTTCTCCTTCCACTTCCCCCACTTGTGGAACTCCCTCCCCTCTTCACTCTGAATGCTACCATCGCTAAACCTACTTAAACAGACCCTTTATCACTCCCCACTGATACCATGCTCATGCCCCAGGCCAAATAACCCTCTGCTGGGGGTTCTCTGACTCATAAGGTCCAATTTCCCTGGAAAGGCACTCTCCTCACTTGGACTTAATCATTTCCCCAGGTTGTAATTCTAATCTAACCCCATGTCCTGTACTTTGTCTGAGCCTCCCACATATTGATTTTGTTATATGCTATTGTTATGGGTGTCAGCGTGGCTCAGTTGGTAGCATATCCGCCTCTGGACCAGAAGGTTGTGGGTTGGACTTGCACCTAAAAATCGCTGGCATCCGAGTGCAGTATTGGGGAGTGCTGTACTGCTGGGGTGTGCCATCCTTCGGATGAGACGTTAAACCGAGGTCCCTTCTGCCCATCCTGGTGTTGTCCTGGTGGGTGTCCAGGTGGAAGTAAAAGAACCCAGGGTACTCTTCGTAAAGAGCAGAGAACATTCCCGGTGTCCTGGCCAACATTCCCCTTCCCATAAACTGGTTCAAGCAATTATCCAGGCTGTGTGTGGGTGATGATGTGCGATATGGCCACCGCCACACATTCAGTCACTTTCACTACCAGTCTAGCATTGCTTGTAAAGTGCTTTGGGATACTGTGATGAAAAGTGCTACATAAATGCTGATTCTTCTTCTTCTTCTTCTTATATTGGTAAATCTGCTCCTTGCATTACTTAGTCCATGTCTGTAACTCTGTGTACTTGCCTTTTACCAAAAAAACAATTTGTTGTTACCATCTGACTCTATGTACTTATGTATTTCTAACCCCAGTAATACTCAGGTATTCATAACTTTCTGCAGTAAGCCTGGAGGGTTGGACTGCCCAGAGAGAAAAGAAAATATGCAAATGATGGAATCATCTGCACATGACAACTTTTCAAATGCTGCCCTATGCTAACTGCCAATGTTCTAAACCTCCTCAGATTTTACTCTCCGCCTGAACAGTCTGGTCGCTCATAGTGTCGCTTTTCAATCAACTGTCTGACATGAAGAAATGTAAAAAAATATATAAGTATCATTTCTATTTCATTTGCTGCCTTATATTAATTGTTTTACTTTAGCTAAACTTAGTTTTGTAGTTATTAAGTTGTTTTTGCTGGTTCCTCTCGGTTCGGAATAACCGGGAGGGAACAGGGTTAGTTTCATATATTTTAGAGTTTTTCTAATACAAAACCCATTTATTTTTGGTTAAATTTAGTTTAAAAGTGTTTTTTTGTAATTGTAGTTCTCGGTTACTGAACTGCTAGTACCAGTTCCAAATTTTCTATTAGTTCGGTTCCTCCGGTTTCTTTTCAGTTCCGGAACCGACTGCAACCGCAAGTGTTATTATTTAAATCTTTCTTACTTAGCGGTTCTCTTTTTTATCGGTTCAGTGACAGAAAAAAAGAAGAAAAGGACCATTTAGCCCAGTTTTAAAAATTGTACACAATGTGGGGACATTTTTGCAAAGGCAGATAAGCACACTATGTGTGTGGCTTGTCTGGGATATGAGCATCCTAAAGAGGATTGTCAAATCTGCCTGACTTTCCCCAAAAAAACTATTGAAAAACACCTGGAACAGCTGAAAAAGAAGCTCCCCAAAGGTCCCTCTGGCTCTGACCAGCCAATACCTTCTGTTACTGTGGCTGAACCCACATCTGTTGCTATTTCCACCCCTGAGATGGGTGATAAAGTTACCAGGAAAATTTCTGGACCGGCTAGCTCCCCGGTTCCCCTCTAAAAAAGCAGGCAAGCTAAAACATATAGAACCCCCAAATACTGATCAGGGGACTTCTGTACCTGCTACTATCATGCCTACTCCTCAGGAAATCGTACAGACTTTTAAAGTCATTCAAGCTTTGCAGGGTTTAGTGCCCCCTGCTCAGCAACCACCTGTTCCAGGAGGACAGCCTGGCAGATTTCCCCTTATTGAAGAGGAGGAATACAGTGAGTATGAGGAGGATGAGGGGGAACCCATCTTACCCGAGGCATCCCCGAAACAAGATTTGGGTCACCTCCTAGGACATCTGAAGATTTTTCTTCTTACTTTACCTTTGTGAGAAAGATGGCAGATGCCCTTGACATCTCCACATAAGAAGAAGTGAAGGATGAGGAGGAAATAGAGTATCTGGAGAGGATGGATTTAACTCCCACCAAAGCCCTGTCCCTCCCAGTGAATAACTTATTTAAAAAAGATACTCTCAAGTGGGGCTGGCCACTAGGGGAGCTAAATTGGATGGCAGCTTAAAGATCAGCTCCACAATCCAGAGGGAAATATCCTTTGAAATCCTTTTTCTACCAGCTGGTATTATATCCTCACTCTACTGTAACTTGTGGGGTAATACTCAAGCTACACTAATTTAGCTTCATTGTTACAAAAAGCCTTCATTTGCTGTGTGGAAACTGCTGTTTTATTGAAGAGGCTCCTGGATGAGGTAGGCCTGAAAATATGGCTGAAGGCCGCTTGCTACAAACCTGGGAGCAACCGTCAGTTGAGGCGATGTTCGGCCAACTTATGGTCCAGATGGCACAAGTCACTGTGGCAACTAAAAGAAACACCCAAGTGGTTCAAGATTTAGAAGCCAGGATGCTGCATACTGAACAGCAGGTCTCGGCGATGGAAGGGCATGTTCAGGACTTAAGGACAGAATTAAGAGATCAACAACGGACCATACAGATGCTGCGCAGTAAGATGGATGACCTCAAGAATCGAGGTCACAATAATAATCTTCGCTTCCTGGGCTTCCCTGAGTGTATAGAAGGCAAAGATACTGAGGGATTTCCACAATTAGCCATCACTGAAATACTGCAGTTGGACCCATTGATACCGCTCCAGGTGGAACACGCACACCATATGTTAGCCCCCATGTCTCAGGCCCAGGACAGACCATGACCTATCATAGCCCGATTTATTGATTTTAGGGACAAAGAGAAGGTCCTAACTAGAGCTCGTGAGTTACAGCATGTAGTGTGGAGATCGAATAGGATCCACATCTTTCAGGACTTCTCTAAGGATCTGTCAGAGAAACGCCGAGCATACTCTGAGGCAAGGCATAAAATGCACATTATTGGACTGTCCTTTTCCTTGCATTACCCAGCCACGATGCGGGTTATGCATAATGGGGTCCCAAACAGTTTGGAATCTCCTGATGCACTCATGGATATTTTATGGCGCAACTGGCCACAAGAATTCACCACCACTACCCCAGGAGCCCCTTCAGCAAAAACTGCTACTGAAGGGTTGGATTGCCACTCCTCCCCATCAGGGAGCAGGCCTGCAGTTTGGCAAGACCTCAGGGGGCAACACTGGGAACTCCCCCCAAAAGCACACTGAAAGAGGCAATCCTCAAAGAAACACAGACGCTGGGAGCATCCTTCGGAGATAGGGTGAGACGACACAGAGGAGGCCTCAAGCATGGACACTGTTGCTCCAGATCCGTTTCAGGCCTACCACACCGCTAATAGATATGATGCTTTACACCCCAGCCCTCCTGATCAACACCCAGGCATTGTGGATTCAACTGTGGAAGGCAGGCCTACTCCTATGTTCCAGCCCAGCTACCTGTCCCCGTCAGCAACTCCTCACCAGCTGCAGAACAGAGCTACAGATAGCGGAGGGCAGTGTCCACCAAAGGCTATGAGGGAAGCCTCCTCTACCAGCGGAGATCTCATCTTCAGTGTAGACCATCCTGAGCGCTCTACATCTCCAGGGAAACTGATCAGAGAAAACCCATCGGCGTGGTCAGATAAGTAGTCATCCTTCTATTTTCTTTCTATTCCTATTCTTTTACTCCCCCAGGGAGTTGTAGGTATGGGGCTAGTTTGGAGTGTTTAAATTGATCGTCAGTGGACAATCTCCTTGGCTGACCCATCTGCTACCCTTTCTCCATGTTACCCATGTAAGGGAACTTTCGAGCCCCTTTTCACCCCAACCTTGACCCCTGACTTGCACTGCCATATGGCAGAGAGGATGCCTCACTCCTATACCAGGAGGGATTCAATGAGGCCTACCCCCCCCCTCAGTTTTTTTTTACATCAAAGAATTCACCACATCAGAAACCAAAAAGTATTTAAAATGTACCCTGGGCAAAACTAGGGTTGGCAGTGATGGACTATACATGAAACTGATTGCTATCACAATTGATGAAGTCACTCTGCCCCAAAAGAGATCTTTAACTTAGCCCTCAGACAGCCTAAATTCCTCACTCAGTGGCAAGTAACCCCAGTAACACTAGTCCATAAAAGTGGAGATTATGCCATCCATTCTAACTACAGACCAGTCTCTATCCTGTGCCTCCCCCCCCCCATTAAAGGCCCTCAAATTAATTGTATTAGATCAACTTGTGGACCATCTTAACAAGTACAATATCCAGTGCCCCCAACAGTCTGGGTATAGAAATGCCCACAGTACTACTACTGCATTGGTAGTGTAAACTAACTACATTCATGAGGCACTGGATTAAGGCCAACTCATCAGGTCTATCTATATAGACCTAACAAAAGCATTTGATACGGTTAACCACCAATTACTGATCACAAAAGTTTACGTAGTTGGGCTATCCTCTGATACAGTGAGGTGGTTCAGATGCTACCCTACCCAGAGAACCCAACAAGTAAAGATAAATGGCATACTATCAGACAGCAAACATGTTTTACTCGGTGTCTCTCAAGGATCCATATATGGGGCATTACTCTTCAGCTTTTTCGTAAACACCCTCCCAGATGCATGTCCATCTAATACTCTACTCTGTGCAGATGATGCCACCATCTTCACTCATAGCCCTCAAATAAGCTCACTGAATAAGGAGCTCCAACTTAGCTTCCAACAAGAGTGGTTTAGGAAGAATAAACTACTGCTAAACTACACAAAAACAAAGATCATGGTATTCTCCAATCCCCAGAATAAGGGCAAAGTGAGCCAAATGGTTATTCTGAACAGTAGAGGTGAACCGCTTGACCAAGTGTGCACCTTCAAATACCTTGAAGTCACACTAGATGACTCCCTTTCCTTCACCCCACACATTGACCAAGTGGTTAAAACAATAAATATCAGACTAGGTGCCCTCTATAGGCATATGAACTATCTGATACAAAAGGCCATAAAACTTGCTGTTAACAGTTCAGTACTGCCCGATATAGACTATGGACTAATAGTGTACAGTGTAGCCTCCAAAACAGCTTTTAAAAGAGTTAAGGTGGCACTAAATAAAGCATGCAGACTGGTTCTGGGTGCTGGGAAACTAACACACACCTGCGACCTCTATGCCCAATCCAATTGGCTCACACTCTAGGGGAGGCTCATGTATCAAGTATACCTCCTTGGTAAAAAAGCATGCCTAGGACTTAATTCCCCCCAATATACAAAAGCTTCTCCAGCATTCACACTGCCTGCACCTCACTAGGAGCACCACCAGAAATGTCCTCTAGGTGCCTTTCAGAAATACCTCATTAGCCAAGCACTCCTTCATCTACAGTGCCCCTCTGTGGCTCACTGAACTCCCTACTACTCTTACAACTGTCAAGGACATTGGGCAGTTCAAAAGGGAGCTCCATTCACATCTGATTCTGATGGGTAAATGTGAGTGCACCAATTAGCCTGCTTTATCTCTGTCTACAACAAAGCCCACCCCCGTGTGTCCTCCTCTGCCTCATAATAGCTATACCCTTTACTCTCTCACTCTCGTACCCTCCCCTGCACAAATATTCCCTTTTTTCCTATCTATGCTTGGTGCACCAGGACCAAACCTAACTGGTAAGGCCAGTTTCGCCCCATGCCCTATCACCATGCTCATCCCCATTTGACAAGGCTATATTTGACTGCAGTCTCCTCCACTTCCTACTGACAGAGCCAACCAGGCTGCCACCTGTATTGATTTTGCATTGGCCTACATTGTACTGTTCATCACATTGCGTAACTCTGGAACGGATTGTGCGTAAGTTAAATACCTTTGTTTATAAAATGGGCAGAACATTTCCTTAAAGCTGATTGGCTGAAAGCCATTTTCAGCCATGTCCTTTTCGAGTCATAACTTTGCAACCAGCATTAATTCAGCAAGCCAGAACCACATCACAGAAATATATCAGTGTGACAGCTTACACGGTAGTGGCAACTTAGCATCACTAAGTGAGTCACTTAAGCTTCCTGCTGGCTTTCAGCAAGCTGCCCGCCCCTGCCCACTGCCCGCACTGCCATTGACACCCTGCCTATAGAATTCAAATCTGCACACAATTCAAAAAGAAATGTTTTTTTGCAAGTTACATCAATAAAATGAAAGTGTCCCCACGACCGCTGAAATGAGAAATGCTACAGATGTGTTTCAGTGTGTGCTTGCAGTTGTGCTATCGTGACCTCCCTCACCCCACCTCCCACTGTTGACCGCCACCTGAACTAAGACCATACAGTAACTCCAAAAGCCCTCTTCCCTTCCTTTTCAAATATGTGCTCATTTGGCAGGACACCCTGTAACAGAAACACATTCTATAGTACGGCACCTGAAGAGGAACATTGTCGCTCCCTGTAATACCACCATGGCGCCTGAACAGGGACATACTCACTTCCTGTAACACTACTGTTTTCAAACACAAAATTTAAAAGCTTTGCACAAAAGCAAAGCTCATACACTCTGCATGGCTAACATAGAGGGAGTACATGACCTGGCTAGAGTGTATGTGTGTGTGTGTGTGGGGGGCTCTTTACAGCTGACATAGGTAAATACAGTTCTGTACAGTACAGTACATAGAGGGACTATTTTTAGTCTTTTAACATGGCAAACTTTTTTTACTAATATTTTCCATTTTGAATTTTTTTTCTTTTTTAATTCATAATTTCTACCGGGGGCCCATTTTGTAAGTGCAATAAGACACTCCGAGGTGTGGGCTATGGCCTGATAAGAGCAGACCCCAGGTGCTAAGGGTGCTAGGCGCAAGTGCTTCATGCCTCATAACACACTTGAGGCATGCTCCTATCAGGCCATAACCCACACCTCATCGTGTCTTACTGCTGGCATATCTCATTGTTTGTACTGGATGTGGAACCTTTGTAAATGTGCTACTAGCTCAAAGGTTGTAAACCAAAAGATTAAATAAATAAATAGTAGTCTTGGGTTTATACCCTAGCAGATGGAATAAGTTCCACAAATCTACCTTACACCTGTGTTTTGCTTCTTGCAGATTTTATTTGTTGCAAGCTACTGTAGATGTACTCTACAAATACCACAGAAATACTACCCTCCAGAGGTGACAATTAGTATGATCAAGAAAGGTTTAACAAAACTTTACCAAAGTGAGAAACTTTAATTCTCCATGCATATATTTAATTCATACTGGAAAGCAGTTACATCGGTAGCTTAGTGTGTAACTGTGAATGACACAAGTGAGATAGACTTCTAAAAGAAACTGTATGCGCTAAAACCTTCTTAGAAAATGGCCTTGAAAAATCCCGGGCTCAGATTGGCTGATAGATCTAGCAAGGTGGGCGTCTATCAGGCAATAGATCCCGGGTATTGAAAGTGCCAGTGACAACCCGCAGCATAAGTAGAATCAAGGGGTCAGTTAGAATTTTCAGCCTTGATATGCCGCCATTTTTCCTTCTTGCTTACCGAGCCAGCTGGTGGTTACCAAACCCCCTACCCTCCCAAGTCTGTCTTACAGTTTGTTTAAATAAATATAGTAGGCACACATATGGGGGGAAAAATCCAGTCCAATCAGATTCTTGATGAGCAGCAGAGAGAGAGAGAGAGAGAGAGAGAGAGTGCTATGTCCATCTCCAGTTTGGAAAATGAGGAATGTACCGGTTCTCAGTCCTGTCAAAACACTAACACTACCGAAGGTAACGCTCTGTCTTACTCAAGTCCTTGCACAAAGTTACTTCTCCACCAAACCATCACACATTTCTCCTGCTGTACAAAAGAAAAAGAAAGAAACAGCACAGTGCCCGCTCACTATGATTCCAAGTAGCCTGCAAATACTCTTGGTTCAGATTGCCAGCAGACAAGCGCAAGAGCCGTGTTCCTGCTACCAGCCCCCCCCCAACCGCCCCCGAAAACTATCGGTTAGCCTGGTTAACAAATCAGTGCTGCTCTCACTCAAAATAACACAAATGGGCAATTTCATAGTAAAACAGCAATACAATCTTCTATATTTAACCCCATTATGTTTCATCATTCAAAACTAGTGGTAGCATGTCACATGCTCACCACTGCTCCAAGACACTGGGATTGTCTTAGCTGCATCCCAGCTCACAAAAGAAAACAAACTTTTTTTAAGATTAAAAATGAAAAGTACCACATAATAGCTCACTGGTAGCAGAGGCACCCCGTGGCCACCATGCCTGTTCTCACCGGGAGCTACCAGGTTCACATTTCCAATATTCTGTTCCTCTAAGCAGTTCCACGGCAGGATCCTAGCCCACTAACTCACACCTTGGGGGAAGCGCAGTAATGGAGCTCCTTGCACTAAAGAGAAAAACATGGACCACAATCTGTGAGTGTGTGTTATGGGGAGACAGGAAATTATCTAGAGACAAAAAAAAAAAATCGAGGGTCTGTGCCTGTGTGTTTCTGTTGGGGAGGTAGTCAGAACAGTTTACAGAAGAAGGCAGTTTAGTGGGTTCAGCACTGAAATTTAAAACTAGCCTAATATAGTTTTCCATTTGTTTTCTCCACTTTCTACAGTCTCGAAGTGTAATTTTTAATCTTGAAATCAGTACCTCCTTTGCCACTCTACAGTGCAGCAGGCTCCCATCAACAAGCTTTTTGTTTTCTTAAATAGTCTCCTGTAGGACAAATGTCCCTAGGTAAAAAAAATAATTCTAATGCAAGCAGAGGAACTATTTTATTACAAATCTTATTTTAAATTAATTTTTTATTAACATTTTTTATTAAACTTATTTTCTTTTACAGTACCCATTTTCTAAGTGCAATAATACCCTCCAGGGTGGGCTATATTGTGCTATACCAGACCTTCCAGGGGCTATAAGGCCCTGGGCGGTTCGGTATAGCACAATACAGCCCACCCTGTTTGGTATTATTGCTTACATAAGAACATCAGAAAAGTGTCGGCAGATGGTGACCATGTGGTTCATCTAGTCTGCCCAAGGTGGCTACCCCCCAATTATATATTTTTCCTAAGTTGCCCATATTGCATGCCCCAAGCCAGTTTGAATTCCCTTACTGTCTTCGATGCCATCACTTCTGGTAGCAGGCTGTTCCATGGGTCTATCACTCTTTCAGTGAAAAAGTACTTTCTAGAGTTGCTTTTAAACTTGCCTCCCACCAGATGCAAGTTGTGCCTTCCTGTACGCGCTGCTCTGTTCTTCTGGAAGAAGTTTTCCTTCTGAGCTGTGTTAATTCCCTTGACATGTTTAAATGTTTCTATCATGTCCTCCCTGTTTCTTCTCTGTACCAGAGAGAATAAATTCAACTCTTTGAGTCTTGTCTCGTATGGCTCAAGATGCAGCCCCGGCACCATCTTTGTGGCCCTTCTCTGCACTGTCTCCAGATGGTCGATATCCTTTTTTAGGTGAGGCCTCCAGAGCTGGACATAGTACTCGAGGTGTGGCCTCACCAAGGGTCTGTAGAGGGGCATGATAACTTCCTGCTTTCAGCTCATAATACCAAATCCGAGGATACCACTTGCCTTCTAAGCTGCTTTTTCACATTGTTTTCTTACCTTCAAGTCGTTGGTAATGATCACGCCCAGATCCCGTTTCATCTTTGTACCCTCTGATTAATGCCCTTCTAGTACATACCTTTTTCCTGGGTTCCCCTTCCCCAGGTGCATTACCTTACACTTCTTGGTATTAAATTTTAACTGCCAGTTTCTTCATTCTTCCTGTTTCCTTAGGTCAGCCTTCATACCTAATGCCCCCTCTAGTGTATCCACCCTGTTTCAGAGCTTTGTATCATCTGTGAACAGGCAAACCTTCATAGAAACAAAGAAACTGATGGCAGATAAGGACCACTAGGCCCATCTAGTCTGTCCATTTTTCCTGCCTCCTGTAAAAGCCACAGACCCTACTTGATCTGTGGCTTTACCTACTTGTTCCTGTTGCTAGGGTTCCCCATATGCCTGCCCCATGCATGCTTGAATCTCCCCACTGTGTTTGCCCCCACCATCTCTGCTGGAAGTCTATTCCATGCATCCACCACCCTTTCTGTGAAGAAATACTTCCTCATGCTACCCCTTAGTCTACCCCTTCCAACCTCATGCCATGCCCCCTCGTTTCTGGACACTTCCTTTCTGAAAGATGCTACCCTCTGGTACCCTGTTTAAGTCTTTTAGATATTTGTAGGTTTCTATCATATCTCTCCTGTCTTTTGTATCTAAACAGCTTAGGTTTATCTAGGTCCAGGTTTTTTTTTTTATTTCACTGTTGGTCAACAGTATGGAAGCTGGGTTTCAGTGCAATAAAGTGAGAAATAGTGCACTGAAGGCACAGAAACCCAGAGGCAGAGTACAAAATGGGAGGAGTGGTATTGATGACCACCAAGCAGGAACAAGACCTAAGGGTAATCATATTAGGTGACTTAAAGGTGGCCAGGCAGTGTGACAAGGCAGTGAGGAGGGCTAGTGGGATGCTGGGGTGCATATGGAGGGTATCACCAGCAGAAAGAGGAAGTGGTGTTGCCTCTGTATAGATTGTTGGTAACACCACACCTAGAGTACTATGTACAGTTCTGGGGACCACATCTCCAGAAGGACATAGACAGAGTGGAGGAGATCAGAGGAAGGCAACTAAAGTAGTGCAGGGTCTGCATCAATATCCCTATGAGGAAAGACTAAAGGAATTCAAGATGTACACCCTGGAACAGAGAAGGCTGGGAGGGGGGATATAACAGAGACCTTTAAACACATCATGGGAGTACATATGGTACAGGAGGGAAATATTTTTCAGATGAAAAGGTGCTCAAGAATAAGGGGACATGCTATGAAGCTGGAGGGGGAGGTAGATTCAGGAGAGATGTGAGGAAGTACTTCTTTACAGAAAGAGTGGTGGATTCCTGGAACAGCCTTCTATTGGAAGTGGTGGGGCAAAAACAGTGGTGGGGTTCAAGAATGCATGGGATAAGCATAGTGTAATGGAAGTGGGGAGAAAGAGATGTAATAGTGTAGGTAGGGAGAAATGGGCAAACTGGATGGGGAAGTGATCCCTATCTGCCATTAAATTCTATATTTATGTGTTTCTATTTTTTGTATTTTCCATATTTTTTAGTTCAGGGAGCAAGATGGTGACCCTCGCAGCAGGAAACATTTTTTTCTTTTGGCGCTGTGATGAGAAAACAAAAATGGTCTGTGGTATGGAATTCTTCCATCCCATATCAGAACGTCATCCAAAATATCCTACTGAGTATGCTCAGAACAGCAAAAAAAACAAAATGTAAAATCCTAATAACTTTGGAACCGTTTAATATTTTTTTCACACAACCTTCTAAAGGCACTAGCATGACAAAGCACTCTTCTACCCTGAAAGTTTCAAAAAGAAATTCCATTCCCTGTAGGCTGGAAAAAGACATATTTGGATCTTGGAAACTGCACAAGCGGCCATCATGAAACTTTGCACATATTTAGACCTCACCTACTACTGTAGATGATGCATGCAAAATATCTTAATTTTGTCAAATGCTACCAAAGCTATTAAGGTGCAAAGTTAAGGGTTTAACATAGAACCTGTCACTTGATCCTAACTGTACTGTGCTACTATGTCAGTATGTGTGTGTATATATATACATATATATATATATATATATATATACATAGGCATGTTTACAGTACTCAAGAGAATGGCATGTCCTACAATGCACCACACCCTAAATTTGCTAACAATTCATTAATTGCTGCAGTTTCTTCCTTTTGTTGTTGTAATGTTACCAAAGAGATAGTACCCACAAAATCTCTTTCTGAAGATTCTTTATTTTTCCATGGCAGCCCTTGAAACAACAAAAGCCTGTCTTAAAATGCCCTCCATTTTGTGACGTAGCTGAAAGTCACTTTACAAAATATATAATTCTTCTATTACAATAATGTCCCTGGCTCTACTTATAGGCTTGATTAACGCAGAGTACATCACTTATTTTATACTACTGCAGTAGAAAAAAATTAAATGGACCCATCACTTGTTTGTTACACCTTTTAAGCCCCCATAACTTGCAGTGCAGATGTTGTCCATCATGTTCTGTCCACAAACCTGGCGTAATTCACTATATTTGCAAATGGTTATTGTTTTTAACAGTTGCTTGCTGTTTTTCTTCATTTTCTTCCACCAGAATGCCCCAATTAATTTAGGTGGAGGACTTTCAGGGAATGAGTACTTGCTTCCCAAAATGTTGCTACTTGTGTGGTGTCCTATAGTGGTGCACATTATCTAGGGTTCAGTGAGTGGGCTTCTAGTCCACAAAACCAGAAGTGTACATTATGTCCTTGTTAGACTGTTTAGCACTGCAGTAAAGCTGGGGCATCATGGACATGCATTTGTTCTGCAGCTTACTGATACAGGAATGGTTTGTGGTGTCCATGACTTTGCTACATGTTTGAACATTAGGGAAAAAGTAAGGGCCATCTTTCAGGGTGTAGATCATGTTAAAATGCAAATGTAGGGACTTCTATCGGCTAACATCTGAAATGGATTTAATTAAACTACATTTAGGCAGTAATCTATTCAAAATTTGTCAATAACTGCAGCTGTGGAAACAAAAGGCGTCAAAGTAAACCAAACTGTGTGTAGCCCCATGTGCTGCATGTTAGCAGCACATGCTCTTTTCATAAAAAATAAATGTATGTTATGGGGAGTATCACAGAAATACACATTGAGTATTTCGGGTTGGGTTCTGTAATGTCTTGTTATTTTTTCAGTAAGAAGGTTGTCATTATGGAACATTTGCTGTACTGTCTGTGCATTACTAAGACACCATAATATATGTTATTGGGAGTATCACAGAAATACACATTGAGTATTTCAGGTTGGGTTCTGTAATGTCTTGTTATTTTTTCAGTAAGAAGGTTGTCATTATGGAACATTTGCTGTACTGTCTGTGCATTACTAAGACACCATAATGGTGGTGCACTTTGTATGGCATGTTATTTCTGAGACTACAGTTCCATGTTGCTGGTTTATTTCATACTCTATATTCCTCCTGGAAATAAAGTACCAAAACCATTAAAAAGACAAGCAAACAGTCCTTATTAGTAAGGAACATATAAGTTTATGTTTCTTTTGTTTGCTCTTAAATAAGATGCCTGCTTGACCCAGTGACCATTTGAGAGGATTAAATTAAACAAAATGTTTTCTTACACAGGATATTAATTGTTCACCAGTTTATATAGAGGATAATGACTGGGGTTCTGCTTTTAAACCACATTGTAATCACCTCGAGCGGTTGCCATGCTGAGGTTGTAAACCTTGAGAGCAAAGCTCGAGAGGTTTACTGTCAGCATGGCAACTGTGAGGGGTGATTACAACGTGGTTAACAGCAGAACCCCAGTCATTGTCTTTTATAATGTATGGGGTTAGAATCTCATAGTAAAAGCACAAATATGACACATTTATGTATCCCTTGCCTTACATATCCAGACACGACACAGCACTCATGATTTCAAAATGGATTTATTGAGGCTACATTGAAGTTAGATAACTATAGAACTGTTAAAACAACTGTTAAAACATTAACTGTTAACTGGTAAAATGAACACAAGAACTGATAAAATGTTTTTTTTTTTTTAAGTATTTTGTGCTGCTGCTGAATCAAAATGTGATTGGCCAAATGCAATAATTTGCTTGTTCAAGGAGAAGGCACATCAGCTATGTGGACCTGAAGGGTTGTGGGAAACAATCGTTGATGGAGTAGGATGCACGCTCTGATGAGGATACCTGTGGAGGGAGGGGGAAGGTAAGAGAAAAAAATAATTTTAAATTACTGATGCTGATCTGTAAATGTACTGAAACACTAATGAATCAGAAAAGGAAAACCACTTACTATCTGCTCAGGGTCATCAGCGTTAGATTTTAAAACGATCGCATGTTAATGCGACCTATATTCGGATAGAAGAATGCTGTCTGGTGAGTTCAGTTCTATCTTGTAATCTCACTGATCTGATGAAGGCAAGCAAGATTTATAGCTTTTATGTCAGAATGATGACATTACAAGATAAAAAAGTTATCAGGCAGCTGAAGTTTAAAAGAGATATGCAAAAGCTTCTCTTTCAAGTTGACGCTTTGATTTTTTAAATCATTTATTACCAGAGGTCTGTGATTTTCTGTGAGCGTTTAATGTCCCATGTAGTATGTTAAGCACAGTATTGGTTTTATGGAAATACTGATGCAAAAATGTTTTCTTTGCTTAGGATTTGACCACTGTGTCTGCCACAGAGTCTCCCTGGCTTATATTATTTGGGAGGCATTTATGGTGTTTCTTTTCAATTTCATGCTTGTTTGACTGTTTCAGTGAATGTTCATTGCAAAGACACCGTAGCAGAGGTATCCTTTGTAATGAACATTATTCTACACAATCTTACCTCTATGTTGGCTTTGTTTTGCATCAGTATGCCTCAGATATTAGGAGACTTGATAGACCAAATTACATTCTTCTGCTGGCTAATTCCTGTGTTCATATGTTTGCATGATACAGAGATGAAAGTCAATCCACGTAAGAGAAGAGATTATACAACAATACTATAGTTTTCATGTACATAATATTTAGAAATGTTTTATAGGTTTTGTTGTTTGTGTGCCATAGTTTTGAGATCACCAATTAATTATATTCAGAGTTTTATTGTTTGATATTGCACACTGTTATACTGGTGTCCATGTTACACGATTGTGTGTCAGAAGAAAAGTTGTATAAAAATAAAATATCCTTATTATTTGGGAGATAAATTGATGCCTATCTTAAGCACATATTGGTGCATAGTTGTGCAGCATAGGTGGTCTAGGAAATCAAATAAGATGTAAGACATAGCTAAATTATAACATGCTTGAGTTAGTGATATAATGGTGTCTTAAGATGGATGGTTCAGTGATGCCCACAGGTATATATTAAAAACAAATGATTAAATGTTGCATACTACAGTACCTAAATAGACTGCATAAGCATTGTGATATTAAATAAAGTTTATTGTTAAAAACAGAAAATATGACTTAATTGACACCACGCTACCCACATTGGCTGGGATATTCAAAGGGGTTGCGCATGCGCAACTGTGGAAATGTGCCAAAGAGCAATATTCAGCGGTAGCAACTGCGCAGCATAAGTAGCAGTGCACCAATGTGCAATGGTAATGCATGCATACGCAAGGGCAGGGGGCATACCCATGAATATGTGGCACAGTGCAATATTCAACCCCCAACCAATAGCACAAGTGAGGAGCAACTGCCAGTTGTGTGGAGCAGACTTGAGCCTATAAAACAGTGAGCAAGCTGGAGGAGGCACTGCACCAGAGGAGGCAGGACAGAGGAGACAGACAGGCCATCTGCCAACAAAGGAGACAGGGAGAGAGAAAAGACAGAGAGGGAGGAGACAGTGCAGAGAGAGTGTGACTGACAGGGAGGCAACGCGGGTGTCAGGAGTGGGTGTGACACAGAGCTACCAGGCCCAAGAGGACTGACACAGGCACCCACAGGGCAGGAGACAGAGCCTGCAGACAACAGCCAGCCAGCCAGGGCATGGTACACAGGAGGGGCCCTGCTGAGCGACATGCACAGCTACACACAGCTGGGTGATCCACTGGAGCCAGACGCCGGGGTGACAGAACAACAGAGGCCATGGCCAGTGTGACATTCCAGATGGAGGTGGGGAGGCAGGAGGCAGAGCAACGTGGCGTGGAAGGGCCCTGTCGGTGGTACGCCCGAACAGGCGGTACAGACCCGCTATCAGCTATGAGACCTACGCTGACACAGAAATCGTGGGTTCGGTACCAACTGAACCGGGTATTCTGAGGCAGCCTGTGAGCTGTGCAGTGAGGTGATGCAGGCACCCATTAGACAGAGCCATGCCCTGACAGTGGAGACAAAGATAAAAGCTGTCAAGTGCCTGCTCGCACGGGCATCTTCCAGAGACCAACGCGGACACCACAGGCATAACCTAGTTGGCTGCGCCATGGCTCCTCACACACCTCAACACCCTGCTGCCACACGCTGTGTAATACATCCACTTCCCCAGCACACAGGCAGAGCATACAGCAACCATGCAGGAGTACCAGAGGGTAGCACGTATGCCTGGCATGCTAGGGGCCATTGACTGCACCCTTGTGGGCATCTGCATGCCACCTGGCCTGAAGGGGGTAGCCCATATCAACAGAAAGGGCTACCCCAGTATCAACTGCCAGGTGGTGTGCGATGCCAGGGGCACATAACCAATGTCTGTGCCACACACCCTGGGAGAGCACAAGATGCCTTCATCTGGCACAGCTCAGCACTGTGCCACAGGTTTGAGAGTGGGGACATCCCCACCAGTCACCTAGTGGGTGAGTATGCCAAGACCACAGGCTGCTGGGTACACCAGGGCATTGGAGGGGGGTGGCCAGGGTAGGGGTGCCGCAGAGTCCGGCTGGGAAGGACAAGGGGCACAGTGACAGAGGACACCAGGCTAATGATACCTCCATCCACACAGGTGACAGTGGCTACCCACTCTGGCCCTGGCTGCTCACCCCTACCAGCTGTCGTCCCCAGCAGAGGAGCAGTACAATGAGTCACACGCCAGCATGTGGAACATTCATTGAGCATGTCTTCAGTCTGCTGAAGGCATGTTTCCATTGCCTACAGGTCTGGTGGTGCCTACAGCCCCCTGAAGGCCTGCAGCTTTCCTGGCCTGCTGCATGCAGCACAACATGGCCACTGACCGTGGGATACCTGTTGAGGTTGAAGACAGGAACAGCAATGGAGACAAAGTGTCTGATGGCCCATGTGGTGGTGGGCAACCCCCCCAGGTGGAGAGATCCCCAGCTGATGAGGATGGCACGCCAGCATCGAGATACTATAGCAGAGGAGCACTACAGCACATGCAGGTAGGTGGACCAACACCCATGCACAGGACAGACACAGTGGCAAGGCACACAGGCATGTGTGGGCATGTCCTGCAGCATGCACAGACAGGCAAGGGGGCAGGGGCGGGCATGGGGCCATGCCACATGTCCACACACAACAACACACAGCACAGCACACCACACACACATACACTGGTGCCACAGGCATGTGCTGGGCACTAGCACCTGGCATGGATCAGACGAGGGCACCAGTGCACATGTGCAACCAGTGCTGTGGTGGCATCATCCACACACACTCCATATGGGCCAGCGGCCAGGCAGGTGCGCACACTACCAGTGTGTAGCACAACCCATGGATGCCATGTCCGTGGCATGCAACACACACACACAACACCCATGTGCACACAGGGCAGTGGCAGCAGACAGTGGACAGGGTGGTGGGCACATCAGGTCTGCCATGCAGTCACACAGCCACCATGGACACGAGGATGGTCAGTGCTATGGCCATCCAGCAGACCCATGCTGCACGATACACGGGGGTTCAGGACCATCTCCCCAGGGGTGGAACTTCAGGAATGCAACTGTGTCCTTGCAGGGGCTTGCAGGTTCCCCAAACAGGCCCGCACCAGGCATGCCTGGGATGCCCACAGTGGAATCCGGCATCGACACTGAGGGGGTCGCCCGACGCCAGATCTGTGAGTGGACAATGCACCCATGGGCCTGCAGTGTCTGGTCACACCCCGTGGCAGCCAGTGGGCAAGGCCAAGCTGATCGCAGTTGCTAAGTGGTCCAGGGCCACGGTCATGTCCTCCTGCAGGCAATGTATTGCCTCCTGGACCTGCACATTGCAACTGTCATGCTGCTCAGCTGCCTGGCGCACCTCTGCGTGGAGTGCATGCACCCCAGCCATGAGCAGCACCTGTTGGTCCATGGAGGCCCACAGCAGTTGGGTGTGCTCAGGCAAGGGGTCGGTACCTGGGGGTGCATGGGTGTGGGCCGACCCACTGGTGGTATATGACCACGCAGCACTGCCTCCCACTCAGGTGTGCACTGCACAGCGGGGTCCTCATGGGGTTGCTCAATGACAGGCGCACCAGCAGCGGACACTACACCTGGCCTCCCAACATCCCCAGCCATCTACTGCTGCTGCCCCTCCAGCCCCTGTGCACTGGTAAGCACCTAGGTGGCTGCACCACCACCACTGCCCCCCAAAACACCATGCTACCTGTGCATGCAGTGGTACCAGGGGCGGTGGCGGGCAGCTGTCCCACCACCAACAGGCCACTGGCCATGCTGCCAGAGATGGTGGAGGGTATGAGTGTCTCCCCCACAACAAGTCCCCCGTCCCTCTGTCCAGGACAATGGTCACATCATCACAGTGTCAGACCTGCCCCAATCTGTGTCTCCACACACAGCATGCCCTGGCTGGCGTCCCGCTGGAACACAGCCAGGGCCTCATCTGCCACCATGCCCAGGTCATCCAGCTGGACGGTGGTGGTGTGCTGCAGACATTCAGGCACCTGGCTGCCAGTGGAGGTGGATGGCTGGTCCTCCAGGGCTGGGCATGCCTCCACGGCAGACGCAGGCACCCCTGCCACTGCATGCTGGCATTTCAGTGCTGAACGGGAACACAGATGCATTAGTGCCACCAATGCAATGGACCCCCACCCCTGACGCTGCTGTACCTACCATGCAGTGATGGGCTTCCTCCAGTCTGGAAGCCAACGCCCAGCACACCCTCGACAGTGCTGCATCGCACGGTGGCTACCACCAGCTCCTCCTGTGGGGTGAGCTGTGGCATGTCGGCCTGGCCCCCACCTGTGGCCATCCTGATGGCCTGTATGGCCGCCACCTTCTCCTTGATCCAATGCTTGTCGGTGCCCACCTTCTTCTTGCACTTCTGTGCAGAATGCTGGTGGCTGCCCTGCTGGTTCACAGCCTCTGCCACCTCCTCCAAGGCTGTGGCCCTGGCCTGGGATGTGCCAGTGGCGCCACTCAGCAAAGGCTCCCTGTCGAAGTATGCCTCGAACAGAGCATCTGCCTCCACCTTCATAAAGTTGGGCCTGCACTTGTGGGCAAGCCCACGCTTCTCACCCTCCTCACATTCGGACATGCTGCTACCTGTGGGCAGGGACATGGGGCTAGTGGCGGCAGTGGCCCACACCAGCCATCCATCCTACAGTGCTGTCCATCTCCTCAGCAGGTACAACTTACCTCAGATGGTTGCAATACCGGTCCATGGCCTGTGCTGTCGTGCGGCGCCTTTATAGTGCATCGCATGCAAATGGCCTGATGTGCAAAAGTAATGACATGCTTATTCCCCCATTGTGCTGTGAATAGGCTGATGAACTAATCTGCATATGCCGGCTGAATATCGCGTTATTGCGCCTTGTACAATGGACTTGCTCCGGCACAAGTCATAGCGCAATGCTTTGATGTGCGTAGTGTGCCCATCAACATGCATGCACCACAGCATGTATTACCACCTATTGTGCAGCATGCACTAGGAGTGCTATTGGCAGTCAATGTGCCCTATGTAACATGGGCCCTATGGTGCTCGGGCACCATTGGGTCTATGGCGCTTGGGTGCTATAAGGGCCCATAAGTTGCTCTGGCGCTCATAAAAGCCCTAATGGGGCTCGGGCGCCATGGGGCCTGGTGCTCAGGGTGCTATAGGGCCTATGAGGTGTGGTGCCCTCAGGGCCCTATTGTGCAACATGCTTCATGACCCCAATAGCACTCACACACACATTGCGCATGCTGACCCCTGACCTTGCCCTACCATATGCCCTCCAGGGACCTCTGCCCCACGTGTCAGTGTGGCCACACCCATGCCACGATCCCTGGAGATGCATCGATTGCTGCAGGCAGTGCATCTCCATGTGAGGCATGCATCCCGAGCATGTTGTGCACGTGCACTACTGGGCACCATTTTGGACTGCTTTATTGCTGAAGAAGCATGCTGTGGTGCACAGTGCCCCATTACCAAAACTAGTGCCTGGTTGAGCTTGTGAACCTGGTGGCCTAGGTGGAGCCCCATGCTGTCAGCCTGTTTGGCCAGCAGCCCCTCGACAGGCCCAGGACTGAGGTGTAGCAAGAGGTTGCAGATGGGCTTGCCCAGGCCACTGGTGTGCAGCGCACAAGGGAGCAGTGTCACCACCGGTATGGGGACCTGTTAAGGAGGGACCTGGAAAGGCTCAGGTTGCTGCAGGCGTGCATCTGGAGGGGGGAGCCTGCCACGGCCAGGTAAGAGTGCACTGACTGTGTCTGTACATGTCCAGTGTTCCATGGGACAGGCAGGGCTGCATGCCATGCCAGGGGGGCTGTCACTGCATGCCCTGTGGCTTGACATTGCCAGTCACTGGGTGCACTGCACCACTGCCCTGCAGACTTGCCAGGCTGGGGTGCACTCTGTGCTTGGGGTGTGAGGGCATTGGGCTTATGGTGTGGCTGTGTCTAATGTGTGCCTGTTTGTGTTCCTGTCCTAGGCCCTGAAGACCAGAGAAGAGCCAGGATGTGGGGGCACCAGCGGGCCACAGCAGACTGCTGGGCCCTTCTGCATGTGGTGTGGAACTGGGGAGGAGCAGTAGGACCAGCACACACAATGCCATGGTGGGCAGGTAGGCGCTGTGCATTCCAACAATGTTGTGCAGGGCGGCGGGGTGGGTTACAGCCTCAGCCCCTGTGCACTGAGCCGTGGCAGCTGTGTTCAGCACACGGTTTAGCGGGCACTATGGGCAGCCATTGCATGTGTGTGGCAGCTGTTGGTGAGCTGTGGTATGTCCGCTGCCACTAGTGCCACTGTGGTTCTGCTACTGCACCATGCCACCTGCCTGCCACTGTGTTGGTGGATGGCCCTTGGCGGCAGTGTCCAGTGCTTTGCACAGCTGTGGCATGCTGGGTCGATGGCAGTCATAGGTCCACCCACTGTGGGTGGCCAGGTGCCACCCAGGGGCGTGCATCCCCACTGTCCGCTGTGCACAGTGGGAGGGCTAGGGTGCCCTGGACAAGCACTGATCTCCTGTTCCTTCCTTTGCCATAGGTGTCCAATGGGGAGGTCACCTGCCACTCTACAGCCGCCTCCTGCAGTGCATCATATCTATTACCACTGCCACTCTGGAGATAGTGAGGCAGACAAGACGGATCCTACTGCAGGAGCAGCGCAGAGGACTACGCCAGGTGGCGGTGGGATGTGGCCACCCATAGGGGCTGATGATATCTTTCCTGCCTCTGACCTCCCTTCCCCTGCCTTCCCCTGTCCCATTGTATAGCCCTGTCCCCTGTCCCCATCCCTCTCTCACCTACCCTATCCCTGCTTTGTATATAGTTACCCTGCCTTGTTCCCTGTTTTGTATTGTGCATAGTTCTTTTATACAGTTTGCTTTGCTTACCCATCTGTGTCCGTGTCTGCATTCTGACTGGTGAGTGGAGCCATGCTGCAGTGGTGTGGTGGGTGGCTGTGTGGTGCATCTGTGTCATTCTGTGGGCCGTGCATGGTGGTGTTTGGCCATCAGTCAGTGGATGTGCCTTGGGGTGGCCATGGGCTGGCTGTTCAAGCTGTGTGGTGTGTGTGTGGGGTGCTGTGTGCCAGGGTGTGGCTGGCTGTGGACCAGGTGGGTGGGTGCGTGCCGTCCAGTGGGGGGTGGCAGGTGGTTGCCCACCCATGGACGTTGGTGCCACCTGTTTCATACGTCCACTGCTCTGGTACTAGTGGAAGGGGGCTGGCTATGTGCCCGCGCTCCATGGGTGGTGTTCTTTTGTGGGCCAGCTGTGCCTCCCGGCCTGGCTCCACCACCTCCCCAGCGGCCACCCCCTTCTCTGGTGCCTTGCTCCCTGCTGTGCCTGTGGCTGGTCCTTTTGTGCCTTGGCACATCTTCCTCGGCCCCTTTCGCATCCCTGGTTGTGCTATTAGGATGTTGGTTGTTCCCGGTGCTTCTCTGACTGCACCTGGCACATCCACATATATTCAGTCCTGTTACACTGGCGCATGTCGCTATGCACAACCTTTGAATATTGCACTTGCTGCTCCATAGCACATCGGATTTGCACTGTGCTGGCCTTGCGCTGGCATCGGCACATTTCTGAATATCCCATCCATTATATTTTCATATGATAACTTACAGTTGCAATTTTCAAAACATATAAATGATGAACTATCTTTATATTTTGGATTATACTACTACCTATGTAATCACCAAAGACAAAGGATACTCAAGAGCATTGAGCAAAGTCATTTGGGGTCTCTCTCAGTATTGTATAAAAGCATATAGTGTATATAAATATATATATATATATAGTAAAAACTACATTAATGTAGCTGTTATGGTTAAAGCACAAAGAAGCCCTCGATGCAAGCATTGCTGTGTCACAATTTTCCTTTGTTTGACAAGAGAGTGCCAATATTAGGGGAAGGTCAACACTGTGTCCATGATAACACCCAAACCCAAAGGAGCAGCTGCAATGAGTGAGAGAGTAGAGCTACCAGCAGCGGAGGGAAGTGAAGTGTATGTGGACTGGGGTTTGAATCCCAGTCCCAGACTACCTGTGTGATTTTATAGGGGATGGCAGTATAGCCTAGGGGTTAGAGTAACAAGCTGTGAATGAGATTGGTACATCCAGAAGCCCTGGGTTTGATTACCGCAACCTCCACTTCCATACTGTGTGATTCTGAGCAAGTCACTTGTTTATTGTTTATTGTAAAATATTAATTTTATTTATTTATTTATTTATTTATTTAAACATCAGTTTAACAACCTTTGAGCTAGGGCTCATTTACAAAGGTACCTCGTCACATGAGGGCAGATAGCAGCACAAGAGACAACAGATAATAACAGTTTAAGGTGAGTTATCATTCAGGGTTACAGTAGGTTCCAATACATATGATAGTAGATAAGTTAAAGTTCAAAATTAGGGTAGGGAGGGTGTAGGTAGGAGAGGAAGGAGGAAGAGGGGAGCGGGACTGCAGGAGCAGAGAAGAGGGGAAGGCCAGGGATGAAGGGTGGGTAGAGGGAGGAGGTGAGAAGGAAGGAGGGGGAGTGTAGTTCAGCGAGCATTGTCAGTGGGTAATAGTTCTTTTTTTTTATTAGCGGCAGCAGCATCTGCGTGAGATGAGCAGGTGGTTTCTGAGGCTGAGTTTAAAACTTGCTAATGATGGGGAGTCAGAGATACAGACAGGGAGGGAGTTATACCAGGTAGGTGCTCTGTGAGAGACGCCTTTGCCTTGTAGAGTCCTAGCTCTTGGTATAACCAGGTTGTTTGGATGAGCTCGGGGTGTTCACAGTCGGGTAGCTAGGTGGATAGAGTCCGATAGGCCAGTAGGAGATAGGCCATGTAGGGCTTTAAAGGTGAGCATGCAGATTTGATACATGAGCCGTCATCCAGGGTGTGAGTAGGTGGCAAAGGGGTACAGCAGACATGTGCAGTAAGTCTGGGTGCACTGGTTATAAGTCTGCAGGCTTTGTTAAGTATATGATGAACTTTGCTCAGGGGCTGTCTGATCAGCTGACCCATAGACCGTAAGGCTGTAGTCGATGAGATATGACCGAGGAGGTGACAGCCAGGTGGAGGGTATCCGAAGGGAGGCATTTTTGTGCCGAGAGAATGCCCAGTCATGAAGTTGGCAGCAGAGCTCAAGGAGGAGATATGGCCATGGAAAGAGAGGGCAGGGTCAAAGATTATTCCAAGATATTTATAGGACTGCACAGGTTCGATGGGGATATTGAGGCGGAATGGACAGTGAGGGAAATTTGCTGAACTTATTTTGGGGTGGGAGAAGAGCATTGTTTTTGTTTCTTTAGGTTGACTATGAGTCGGTGCTCAGTGAACCAGGTTTCAAGCGGAATCATAGGCAAGTTGGAGAGAACTCTGGAGCGACATAGGGTTACTATCAGAGGCAATGAGTACTGCATCATCAGCATAGAGCAGGATCTTACCCAACATTTGCTGGGTAGTGAGTTGAGGAAGAGGGATAGAGTATGGGTCCAAGAATAGAGCCCTGGGGGACTCCAGAGTGAATAGGGCAGGTACTGGAGAGAGTTCACTAACTTTCACACATTGAGGCGGGCTGAGAGATAGCTAGCACACCAGGAGACTGGACCAGTGGCAAACCTATGTGGTCAAGGGTGGTTAACAGGAGGGTGCGATCACTGTGATCAAAAGCTTTAGATAGGTCAATGAATACCGCACCAGCCAGGCACCAGAGTCCAAGGAGGTGTGGAGGAAGTTGGGCGAATTCAGAAGTGCTGTATTGGTACTGTGACCATCTCTGAACCCATGTTGCTCAGGGCAGAGAACATTGTACTTAGAGAGGTAGTTAGAGATTTGAGTGGCCACAATTTTCTGCAATGCCTTGGGGGGGGGGATTGAGATGGGTCGGTAATTACCCGGAAGAGTCCTGTTGCCACTTTTGTGGACAGGGGTAACTGTAGCAACCCTCCAGACAGCAGAAAATTGTCCAAGGCAGAGGGATTTGTTAAAGATGCATGTGATGGGCGAGATGACCTGGTCCAGGACCTGACGTAGGAGGCAGGGATCTAAGGAGTCATTTCCGATGGTGTTACCTTTTAAGGCTTTTAGCAGGTGTGGCCGAGCTTCTTTAATGGTGACCACAACGAGGTGGAACAAGGGGTGTGTGATGGGTGGAGCAGAACTAGGGGTGGAGGACTAAAGAAGTTACATGGGAGCACTGAGCTAAGATCGTAAAGGAGTTATTGAGGTGAGTGGCAATGAGAGCTGGATCAGAGGAGACAGTACCATTGATGTTAAGAAGTGAGGGAGAGGGGGACTGGGAGTGACCATTCAGCTGCTTGACATTTTCCCAGAAGGACCTAGGGTCCCCCAAGAGGAGGAAAGGGAGGCTTGATAGTACTCTGCCTTTGCCTTGTGGATAGCCCAGGTGCACTGGTTACGAGCCGCAGCATAGGTCTGCCTGTCTGCTGGACAGCCTGTTGCAACAGCAAGGTACCACAGGTTGTCCCGCTGCTTAAAAAGCCACTGCAGGGCGGGGTGATCCAAGGAAAATCTCACTTTGGACCCACGAGGTTATAGGTGCAAGATGTCACAAGCAAAGTTGAAGGTGTTGACAAAGAAGGCCAGAGCCATGTCAACTCTAGTTTCATTTATCAATGGAGACCAGTCTGTGTGGGCAAGGTAATGCTTTAGGTTCTTTAAGCCCCCAGGTCTAAGCCACTCTGAGAGGTGGTTTTGACAGGGGTGTGGGCTGAGTGGTTACCCAGTTGAAGAGAACAGGGAGTGGTCACTAAGGCAGTCAGGAGGATTTGGATATTGTGGACATGGCTTGGCCTGTTAGTAGGACCACATCCAAGAGTGTGCTAGAGCTCTCTGGGTTGACTCCAGTAGGCAGGGAGACTAGTTGGGTAAGATCAATTGCAGTGAAGGCCTCTGCAGGAGGAAGAGGATGAGGGCAAAGCCAATTAATGTTCAAGTCACCCACCAGAATTTGGTCAGAGGGGTTATGTAGGGAGGAAAGGTAGTCAAATAGTGGCCCCAGTGCCTGAGATTGGTTCTTGGGAGGTATGCAGGCTGTAGTCAGGAAGATAGGACCCCTAGCAGGGTCAGGAGATAGCTTTAGTGTTAGGGCCTGGGCCTTATGGTCAAGGTTGGGGGGAAGGAGGGCTAGTCCAATCAGAGGGTCCTTTATAAAGAAGGCACAACCCCCACCCCGCCTACTGACCCTGTCCAGCCGGTGGAGGGTGTAGCCAGGGAGAGAGACCTGGGAGTTTGGGGTGGAGTCAGACAGCCAGGTTTCAACCAAGGCAACCACATCAGGCTTATGAACCATCACCCAGCAGTGAAGTGAGTCCAGTTTTTTAAGGAGGCTGCAAATGTTCATAGATGCAATACGGAGGCCAGAGGATTTTGATGGAGGGCCAGAGTTGCCAGGCCTGGGATTGGGATGGATGTTGCCAGACAGAAGCAGGAGGAGGAGGGTGGCTCTTGGGAGTAAGTGGCAGAAAGCAAGTTTACGCCGACTGGGGTAGGGGGGATGAGGGGGTGTAGTGGTGCAAGGGATAGGAAGAGTAGCACAGACAGGAAATGCAAGCATGATGAGATGCACGAGGGGGCAGGGGGTGAGTGAGTGGGTGTCCATACGATCGGTGGTAGATAGAGGAGCATACTGGGTGTGTGAAAGCCGCAGGGGGAGGAGGGGCAGGGGGGGTTGAGGGGTTGGTTGCAGACGGATAATCGGGGGCAAAGGAACAGCTTGTCAGTGGGGATAAAGTGCCCCTAGGGGAGGTGAGGACTATTAGAAATAGGGGAAGGAGAGGGAGGGGAGCAAGACAGAGAGTGAAGGACATGAGTGGTTTGAGGGTTGAGTTAATAAAAAATATATATTTTTTTTTAAACACAAAGTGATAGGTGGGTAGTAGTGATAGCTGGAGGAGGTGACATGGAGGGAATAGAGCCTAGATGGTATCGGGGGGGTGGCACAGCAGCAGGGATGCTAGGTGGAGGACAGTGCCCATTGGTGGCCAGCAGGTATAACCTGCTAATGGGAAAGGGGACTTAGGTACAGGCGCTCAGGACATGAGGTCACAGGAAGTGACGCACAACCCGAGCCAAGAAAGCTCGACCGCCCCTGGGTGGGTGGGTGGTTGGGGCTGGCGGGCAGACGACGCTGGCATGTCGTCTGGCAGCACCCCACAGCAGATGACCTCCAAAACAATCAGTGGGCTGTGGGGCAGAGAAGCCAAAAGTCCTTCGGTTGCATGGCCGAAATGCCCCACGGCCGTCGAGGCAGGAGTTGTTGCAGACTTGCCTTTTACCTGGATTATTCAGTTGGTGTTGCTGGGAGACGCTGGCTCCAGGTGGGAGCTACTTGCATTCATCCCTGCCGCGGTCGGCAACGGTCAGTGTGTGTGGGGGAGGGTCCACTTGAAAAGGTAGGAAGCAGGGAAAATTAGTATGCAGCGGGAGGATTTGAACCGCTGGTCTCAGGTTGCATACTGCGATGCGCAGACACGGTGCTAGCCAGTCAGAATTCAAACAATAGCCCCATTAAACAGTTTAGTTTACCTAAATTCTTTCTGCTATAGATTAATTAACAGAGGGACAGGGCTACAATTCAAGTCAATTCACTCACAGTTCAGAAAATAGCCCTGATTAGCATTTTAGTTTGGCTAAATACTTTCTGCTATCAATTAATCAGTAGAGGGACAGGCTACATAGGGAGAACCCTTGTTTGCACAGAACAACTAACTTTTCAGGTAGACCTTTGAGTCAGAGACTCATTTACAAAGGTTCCACGTCCACTTAACGACCCAGAGCTCCTGGGTTGCCCCCTGACAAGAGGCAGTTGTGCCTAGTGGACCTTATCTAGTTACCAAAGAATAAAATTAAGATAAGGGGCTGGAAGGGGAAGGAATCAATTCATTTCGGGGAACTGACTGTTGTTTTTTGTTGATTGTATTGCTGTTGTTATTGTTTCTTTTGCAGCTTATTGTTGCTTTCAATTGGTACCAGATTGCTTTCTGGCTTCATTTGGAAAATTACTTGTTTGGGGATTTTGCTGGTGTAACTGAGTGTTTCTGTTTTTTTTTTTCTGGTGTAGCTCATTGTCTCTGATGGTCAGGAGGGAGTAATCAGTTTAATTTCAGTGCAGAACCTTCTCATTGCTGGTTTTTATTCTTTCATACTGCTTATTTCACTTGGGCTACGGTTCTGCTTATCTTGTGCTTTTCTTAAGCTATTAATTTTATAGGGCAGGAACTGTTTTTTGGCTAGCCCTGTTGCTGGGGTAGGGGTGTTAATTGTCTGGACTGGGGCCTCAGCAAAGCTACTGTTAACTGGAGTGGGGCTGAATCAGAGTGGTGTAGCTGGTTACCTGTTGGATTCTCAAAGGGTCTGGAAAGGAAGGAATCAATTCATTTCAGGGAAGTGGCTGTTGATTTTGCTGATTCTATTGCTGTTGTTATTGTTTCTTTGCAGCTTATTGTTGCTTTTAATTGGTACCAGGTTGCTTTCTGGCTTCATTTGGAAAGTTACCTGTTTGGGGGATTTTACTGGTTCAGCTGAGTGTTTCTGGCAGGTTTTGCTGGTGTAGCTGATTGCCTCTGGTGGTCAGGAGGGGCCATTCGCCCCAATCCACACTCACCTACCCATCCCTAGTGCATTACTTCCTTTATACTGTTAGCCTGTGACATCATACGGTACCAGCTGACTGCATACACACATTGTTAGCCATCTTATTTCAGTACACAACATTGCCACACACTACACCCTGACATAAATCTACATTCCATGATACATTATACCACTAACGAGTATTGACAGTACAAATATGTTTATATATATATAAATATATAGCTGGGCACTGAACAAGGTATAGAAGGAAAGAGCAGCAGAGGGTACAGGGCAATAAGAGGCAGTTAGGGCAAGGATAGTAGAAATAAAATGATGCATGTGGTGCTTTGCAGTGGATGTGGGGCAGCAGTGTTCAGGAAGAACTTCTGGACATTGTGGTGCTGCCCTATCTGCAGGCACCTCACTATGATGAGGGATGAGGTAGCTGGACTCTGAGCAGAGTTGGCGAGGATACAGGCAACCTTCCCCTCCATAAAGAGACCACCATGTCCACCACTGCTCCCTCAGAGGATGCCAAAAAGGAGGGAAGGATGGACTATGGTGGGCTTGGGGAGGGTGAGTGAGGCAGGATGGGGGCACATCCCCCAGCTGGTGTCACTTCACAACTCGTATGTCATCCTGGCAGAGCATAGAGATTGCACAGCATCTCTGGCAGTGAACACCATGGGGGCTGAGGGGGTTATTCAAGATGGAACTCCAAAGGTGGATGCAAGGAGAACACACAGGAGAAGGAAGCAAATCCTGGTTGGGGACTCCAATATCTGGGGAATTGAGTTGGAGTCAGGTAGCAATGATGAATGAGAGGTGAGGTGCCTACCTGGAGGCACAGTTCACAAGCAGGGCAAGTGAATCCTTAGGATTGCAAGGGTGGTAGCAGGGAGGGGGGAGCTGGATGTCATTATTCACTTGGAGACGAATGACCTGGCTAAAGAAGGTAGATGTGGTGAAGAGTTCAGGAGCTGGGGAGGAATCTTAGGCAAGTAGCACACTCTGTGACCTTTTGGAGATGCCACCTGTCCACGGCAAGGGGAAGGAGGGACATCTGGATCACTGAATTCAACAAATGGCTGAATAAATGTGTGAAAGGCTGGGTAAGGCTTCACTAGGGACAGGAACCTACCTGAAGGATGAAGGACTATATTCTCCAGATGGTCTCTCATCTATCCAAGGGAGGCAAAGGTATCATCTCAGAGAAGTTTAAGAGCATCCTTAGTGATCATTTAAACTTGCCAGGAGGGAGGCATAGACAGTCAAGGACACTATCATAGCACCCCCCCCCCTTACAGGACATAACTAAAAGCAGTAAGGACCCAATAACTAGAATAATATCTAATCATAAAACTACCATGGTTACAATGGGGGAGAGAACAGAAGGTACATCACTAATGTGGTGCAGGGCAAAGACCAATAAACAAGGAACATTAGGGGGGGTACACAGAGTGGAAGGTCATGTGCACAAATGCCCACAGTCTGGGAAACAATGTCCCAGACCTAAAAACACTGATGGCAGACACGAAACCTGGACATTGTGGCTATTACGGAGCATGGTATGCGGGAACCATGACTGGGATGCAGCCATACCAGGATACACTTTGTGAAAAGGATAGGAGGGAAGATGGAAGGTGGGCTACGGTGTATGTGAAGGAAGAGATTAAAGCTACAGAGGCTCAGGGATCCAGGGAAGAAGCAGAGGCATTGTTGGTACTCTGGAGTAGGGGAACAAAACAACCATCCATGCTGGAGTAGTTTACAGGCTCCCATGCAGGGGAGGATATAGATCTAGTATTAGTGAATGCTATCCATAATATGGCAGCCAAAGGAAAGTACTACTAATGAGTGACTTCAACATGCCAGATGCAGATTGGAATACCAGACTGCAAGTACATCAAGGAGCAGGGACCTCATGTCTGTCATGTATGGGGAAAACCTAAGAGCAGTTTGTGGTTGAGCCCACTAGGAGGGGGCTGTGCTGGACTTAGTACTGGAAATCGGGGACAGAATCATGGATGTTGAGGTGGGCAGTCCACTTGGTACCAGTGACCACAGAACTGTGTGGTTTAGAGTCAACAAGATGGCAGAAGAAAGCCATACAAAGATTAAGGTTCTAGATTTCCAGAAGGCCAAGTTCATGGAGATGGGGAATAGCTCAAATTGCCCTGGCAGCAGAAGATATGGGAGGAGGGGTAGATAAAGAGTGGATTAGGCTGAAGAGATCCATGTGGGATTGGCAACTCAATGTGTTAGACTGCTTAGTAAAAGCAAAAATAGGGACCACTGTGGTTCTTCTGTCTGTAGCTGGTGAAAGTACGAAAAAGTAAGGCATTCAGGAATACAAACAGACACAGAAGAACACAGAGTGAAATATCTGGAGAAGCAGAGAGAAGCTAGGAAAGATGTCAGAGGGCTAAGCAAGAATGGAGGAAGGAATAGCACAGGCTATTAAAAGGGAGACAAGACCTTCTTCCGTTATATTAGCAAGAGGAAGAAGACTAGAAATGGTATTGTTAGGCTAAAGAAGGGAGAGGGAGGGTGGGTGGATAGGTGGGTGGAGGATGACCTTGAAAAGCTGAGATACTGAACAAGTATTTTTGCTCAGTATTTACCAAGGAAGAGGCAGGAGAGGGGCCAAGACTCACAAGGAAAGATTTACATCACAGAAATACACATTGAGTATTTCGGGTTGGGTTCTGTAATGTCTTGTTATTTTTTCAGTAAGAAGGTTGTCATTATGGAACATTTGCTGTACTGTCTGTGCATTACTAAGACACCATAATATATGTTATTGGGAGTATCACAGAAATACACATTGAGTATTTCAGGTTGGGTTCTGTAATGTCTTGTTATTTTTTCAGTAAGAAGGTTGTCATTATGGAACATTTGCTGTACTGTCTGTGCATTACTAAGACACCATAATGGTGGTGCACTTTGTATGGCATGTTATTTCTGAGACTACAGTTCCATGTTGCTGGTTTATTTCATACTCTATATTCCTCCTGGAAATAAAGTACCAAAACCATTAAAAAGACAAGCAAACAGTCCTTATTAGTAAGGAACATATAAGTTTATGTTTCTTTTGTTTGCTCTTAAATAAGATGCCTGCTTGACCCAGTGACCATTTGAGAGGATTAAATTAAACAAAATGTTTTCTTACACAGGATATTAATTGTTCACCAGTTTATATAGAGGATAATGACTGGGGTTCTGCTTTTAAACCACATTGTAATCACCTCGAGCGGTTCCATGCTGAGGTTGTAAACCCTGAGAGCAAAGCTCGAGAGGTTTACCGTCAGCATGGCAACTGTGAGGTGATTACAACGTGGTTAACAGCAGAACCCAGTCATTGTCTTTTATAATGTATGGGTTAGAATCTCATAGTAAAAGCACAAATATGACACATTTATGTATCCCTTGCCTTACATATCCAGACACGACACAGCACTCATGATTTCAAAATGGATTTATTGAGGCTACATTGAAGTTAGATAACTATAGAACTGTTAAAACAACTGTTAAAACATTAACTGTTAACTGGTAAAATGAACACAAGAACTGATAAAATGTTTTTTTTTTTTTTTAAGTATTTTGTGTGCTGCTGCTGAATCAAAATGTGATTGGCCAAATGCAATAATTTGCTTGTTCAAGGAGAAGGCACATCAGCTATGTGGACCTGAAGGGTTGTGGGAAACAATCGTTGATGGAGTAGGATGCACGCTCTGATGAGGATACCTGTGGAGGGAGGGGGAAGGTAAGAGAAAAAAATAATTTTAAATTACTGATGCTGATCTGTAAATGTACTGAAACACTAATGAATCAGAAAAGGAAAACCACTTACTATCTGCTCAGGTCATCAGCGTTAGATTTTAAACGATCGCATGTTAATGCGACCTATATTCGGATAGAAGAATGCTGTCTGGTGAGTTCAGTTCTATCTTGTAATCTCACTGATCTGATGAAGGCAAGCAAGATTTATAGCTTTTATGTCAGAATGATGACATTACAAGATAAAAAGTTATCAGGCAGCTGAAGTTTAAAAGAGATATGCAAAAGCTTCTCTTTCAAGTTGACGTTTTGATTTTTTTAAATCATTTATTACCAGAGGTCTGTGATTTTCTGTGAGCGTTTGGTGTCCCATGTAGTGCATGTTAAGCACAGTATTGGTTTTGGCGGAAATACTGATGCAAAAAAATGTTTTCTTTGCCTAGGATTTTGACCACTGTGTCTGCCACAGAGTCTCCCTGGCTTATATTATTTGGGAGGCATTTATGGTGTTTCTTTTCAATTTCATGCTTGTTTGACTGTTTCAGTGAATGTTCATTGCAAAGACACCGTAGCAGAGGTATCCTTTGTAATGAACATTATTCTACACAATCTTACCTCTATGTTGGCTTTGTTTTGCATCAGTATGCCTCAGATATTAGGAGACTTGATAGACCAAATTACATTCTTCTGCTGGCTAATTCCTGTGTTCATATGTTTGCATGATACAGAGATGAAAGTCAATCCACGTAAAGCAGAAGAGATTATACAACAATACTATAGTTTTCATGTACATAATATTTAGAAATGTTTTATAGGTTTTGTTGTTTGTGTGCCATAGTTTTGAGATCGACCTAATTAATTATATTCAGAGTTTTATTGTTTGATATTGCGACACTGTTATACTGGTGTCCATGTTACACGCATTGTGTGTCAGAAGAAAAGTTGTATAAAAATAAAATATCCTTATTATTTGGGAGATAAATTGATGCCTATCTTAAGCACATATTGGTGCATAGTTGTGCAGCATAGGTGGTCTAGGAAATCAAATAAGATGTAAGACATAGCTAAATTATAACATGCTTGAGTTAGTGATATAATGGTGTCTTAAGATGGATGGTTCAGTGATGCCACAGGTATATATTAAAAACAAATGATTAAATGTTGCATACTACAGTACCTAAATAGACTGCATAAGCATTGTGATATTAAATAAAAGTTTATTGTTAAAAACAGAAAATATGACTTAATTGACACCACGCTACCCACATTGGCTGGGATATTCAAAGGTTACGATGCGCAACTGTGGAAATGTGCCAAAGAGCAATATTCAGCGGTAGCAACTGCGCAGCATAAGTAGCAGTGCACCAATGTGCAATGGTACTGCATGCATACGCAAGGGCAGGGGGCATACCCATGAATATGTGGCACAGTGCAATATTCAACCCCCAACCAATAGCACAAGTGAGGAGCAACTGCCAGTTGTGTGGAGCAGACTTGAGCCTATAAAAACAGTGAGCAAGCTGGAGGAGGGCACTTGCACCAGAGGGAGGCAGGACAGAGGGAGACAGACAGGCCATCTGCCAACAAAGGAGACAGGGAGAGAGAAAAAGACAGAGAGGGAGAGACAGTGCGAGAGAGAGTGTGACTGACAGGGAGGCAACGGCGGGTGTCAGAGAGTGTGGGTGTGACACAGAGCTACCAGGCCCAAGAGGACTGACACAGGCACCCACAGGGGCAGGAGACAGAGCCTGCAGACAACAGCCAGCCAGCCAGGGGCATGGTACACAGGAGGGGGCCCTGCTGAGCGACATGCACAGCTACACACAGCTGGGTGATCCACTGGAGCCAGACGCCCGGGGGTGACAGAACAACAGAGGCCATGGCCAGTGTGACATTCCAGATGGAGGTGTGGGGAGGCAGGAGGCAGAGCAACGTGGCCGTGGAAGGGCCCGTCGGTGGTACGCCCGGAACAGGCGGTACAGACCCCGCATCAGCTATGAGACCTACGCTGACACAGAAATCGTGGCTCGGTACCAACTGAACCGGGCAATTCTGAGGCAGCTCTGTGAGCTGTGCAGTGAGGTGATGCAGGCACCCATTAGACAGAGCCATGCCCTGACAGTGGAGACAAAGATAAAAGCTGTCAAGTGCCTGCTCGCCACGGGCATCTTCCAGAGACCAACGCGGACACCACAGGCATAACCTAGTTGGCTGCGTCATGGCTCCTCACACAATTCCTCAACACCCTGCTGCCACACGCTGTGTAATACATCCACTTCCCCAGCACACAGGCAGAGCATACAGCAACCATGCAGGAGTACCAGAGGGTAGCACGTATGCCTGGCATGCTAGGGGCCATTGACTGCACCCTTGTGGGCATCTGCATGCCACCTGGCCTGAAGGGGGTAGCCCATATCAACAGAAAGGGCTACCCCAGTATCAACTGCCAGGTGGTGTGCGCTGCCAGGGCACATAACCAATGTCTGTGCCACACACCCTGGGAGAGCACAAGATGCCTTCATCTGGCACAGCTCAGCACTGTGCCACAGGTTTGAGAGTGGGACATCCCCACCAGTCACCTAGTGGGTGAGTATGCCAAGACCACAGGCTGCTGGGTACACCAGGGCATTGGAGGGGGGTGGCCAGGGTAGGGGTGCCGCAGAGTCCGGCTGGGAAGGACAAGGGGCACAGTGACAGAGGACACCAGGCTAATGATACCTCCATCCACACAGGTGACAGTGGCTACCCACTCTGGCCCTGGCTGCTCACCCCCTACCAGCGCTCGTCGTCCCCAGCAGAGGAGCAGTACAATGAGTCACACGCCAGCATGTGGAACATCATTGAGCATGTCTTCAGTCTGCTGAAGGCATGTTTCCATTGCCTGCACAGGTCTGGTGGTGCCTACAGTACAGCCCCTCGAAGGCCTGCAGCCTATTCCTGGCCTGCTGCATGCAGCACAACATGGCCACTGACCGTGGGATACCTGTTGAGGTTGAAGACAGGAACAGCAATGGAGACAAAGTGTCTGATGGCCCATGTGGTGGTGGGCAACCCCCCCAGGTGGAGAGATCCCCAGCTGATGAGGATGGCACGCCAGCATCGAGATACTATAGCAGAGGAGCACTACAGCACATGCAGGTAGGTGGACCAACACCCATGCACAGGACAGACACAGTGGCAAGGCACACAGGCATGTGTGGGCATGTCCTGCAGCATGCACAGACAGGCAAGGGGGCAGGGGCGGGCATGGGGCCATGCCACATGTCCACACACAACAACACACAGCACAGCACACCACACACACATACACTGGTGCCCACAGGCATGTGCTGGGCACTAGCACCTGGCATGGATCAGACGCAGGGCACCAGTGCACATGTGCAACCAGTGCTGTGGTGGCATCATCACACACACTCCATATGGGCCAGCGGCCAGGCAGGTGCGCACACTACCAGTGTGTGGCACAACCCATGGATGCCATGTCCGTGGCATGCATACACACACACACACAACACCCATGTGCACACAGGGCAGTGGCAGCAGACAGTGGACAGGGTGGTGGGCACATCAGGTCTGCCATGCAGTCACACAGCCACCATGGACACGAGGATGGCCGTGCCATGGCCATCCAGCAGACCCATGCTGCACGATAGCCACGGGGGTGTCTGTGACCATCCCCCAGGGGTGGAACTTCAGGAATGCAACTGTGTCCTTGCAGGGGTTTGCAGGTTCCCAAACAGGCCCGCACCAGGCATGCCTGGGATGCCCACAGTGGAATCCGGCATCGACACTGAGGGGGTCGCCCGACGCCAGATCTGTGGAGTGGACAATGCACTCCATGGGGCCTGCAGTGTCTGGTCACACCCCGTGGCAGCCAGTGGGGCAAGGCCAAGCGTGATCGCAGTTGCTAAGTGGTCCAGGGCCACGGTCATGTCCTCCTGCAGGCAATGTATTGCCTCCTGGACCTGCACATTGCAACTGTCATGCTGCTCAGCTGCCTGGCGCACCTCTGCGTGGAGTGCATGCACCCCAGCCATGAGCAGCACCTGTTGGTCCATGGAGGCCCACAGCAGTTGGGTGTGCTCAGGCAAGGGTCGGTCCCTGGGTGCATGGGTGTGGCCACCCACGGTGGTATATGACCACGCAGCACTGCCTCCCACTCAGGTGTGCACTGCACAGCGGGGTCCTCATGGGGTTGCTCAATGACAGGCGCACCAGCAGCGGACACTACACCTGGCCTCCCAACATCCCCAGCCATCTACTGCTGCTGCCCCTCCAGCCCCTGTGCACTGGTAAGCACCTATGTGGCTGCACCACCACCACTGCCCCCCAAAACACCATGCTACCTGTGCATGCAGTGGTACCAGGGGCGGTGGCGGGCAGCTGTCCCACCACCAACAGGCCACTGGCCATGCTGCCAGAGATGGTGGAGGGTATGAGTGTCTCCCCCACAACAAGTCCCCCTCTGTCCCTCTGTCCAGGACAATGGTCACATCATCATCAGTGTCAGACCCTGCCCCAATCTGTGTCTCCACACACAGCATGCCCTGGCTGGCGTCCCGCTGGAACACAGCCAGGGCCTCATCTGCCACCATGCCCAGGTCATCCAGCTGGACGGTGGTGGTGTGCTGCAGACATTCAGGCACCTGGCTGCCAGTGGAGGTGGATGGCTGGTCCTCCAGGGCTGGGCATGCCTCCACGGCAGACGCAGGCACCCCTGCCACTGCATGCTGGCATTTCAGTGCTGAACGGGAACACAGATGCATTAGTGCCACCAATGCAATGGACCCCCACCCCTGACGCTGCTGTACCTACCATGCAGTGATGGGCTTCCTCCAGTCTGGAAGCCAACGCCCAGCACACCTGACAGTGCTGCATCGACGGTGGCTACCACCAGCTCCTCCTGTGGGGTGAGCTGTGGCATGTCGGCCTGGCCCCACCTGTGGCCATCCTGATGGCCTGTATGGCCGCCACCTTCTCCTTGATCCAATGCTTGTCGGTGCCCACCTTCTTCTTGCACTTCTGTGCAGAATGCTGGTGGCTGCCCTGCTGGTTCACAGCCCTGCCACCTCCTCCAAGGCTGTGGCCCTGGCCTGGGATGTGCCAGTGGCGCCACTCAGCAAAGGCTCCCTGTCGAAGTATGCCTCGAACAGAGCATCTGCCTCCACCTTCATAAAGTTGGGCCTGCACTTGTGGGCAAGCCCACGCTTCTCACCCTCCTCACATTCGGACATGCTGCTACCTGTGGGCAGGGACATGGGTAGCAGTGGCGGCAGTGGCCCACACCAGCCATCCATCCTACAGTGCTGTCCATCTCCTCAGCAGGTACAACTTACCTCAGATGGTTGCAATACCGGTCCATGGCCTGTGCTGTCGTGCGGCGCCTTTATAGTGCATCGCATGCAAATGGCCTGATGTGCAAAAGTAATGACATGCTTATTCCCCCATTGTGCTGTGAATAGGCTGATGAACTAATCTGCATATGCCGGCTGAATATCGCGTTATTGCGCCTTGTACAATGGACTTGCTCCGGCACAAGTCATAGCGCAATGCTTTGATGTGCGCAGTGTGCCCATCAACATGCATGCACCACAGCATGTATTACCACCTATTGTGCAGCATGCACTAGGAGTGCTATTGGCAGTCAATGTGCCCTATGTAACATGGGCCCTATGGTGCTCGGGCACCATTGGGTCTATGGCGCTTGGGTGCTATGGGGCCTATGGTGCTCTGGCGCTATGAAGCCTATGGAGCTCGGGCGCTATGGGGCCTACGGTGCTCAGGTGCTATAGGGCCTATGAGGTGTGGTGCCCTCAGGGCCCTATTGTGCAACATGCTTCATGACCCCAATAGCACTCACACACACATTGCGCATGCTGACCCCTGACCTTTGCCCTACCATATGCCCTCCAGGGACCTCTGCCCCACGTGTCAGTGTGGCCACACCCATGCCACGCATCCCTGGAGATGCACGATTGCTGCAGGCAGTGCATCTCCATGTGAGGCATGCATCCCGAGCATGTTGTGCACGTGCACTACTGGGCACCATTTTGGACTGCTTTATTGCTGAAGAAGCATGCTGTGGTGCACAGTGCCCCATTACCAAAACTAGTGCCTGGTTGAGCTTGTGAACCTGGTGGCCTAGGTGGAGCCCCATGCTGTCAGCCTGTTTGGCCAGCAGCCCCTCGACAGGCCCAGGACTGAGGTGTAGCAAGAGGTTGCAGATGGGCTTGCCCAGGCCACTGGTGTGCAGCGCACAGGGAGCAGTGTCACCACGGTATGGGGACCTGTTAAGGAGGGACCTGGAAAGGCTCAGGTTGCTGCAGGCGTGCATCTGGAGGGAGCCTGCCACGGCCAGGTAAAGTGCACTGACTGTGTCTGTACATGTCCAGTGTTCCATGGGACAGGCAGGGCTGCATGCCATGCCAGGGGGCTGTCACTGCATGCCCTGTGGCTTGACATTGCCAGTCACTGGGTGCACTGCACCACTGCCCTGCAGACTTGCCAGGCTGGGGTGCACTCTGTGCTTGGGGTGTGAGGGCATTGGGCTTATGGTGTGGCTGTGTCTAATGTGTGCCTGTTTGTGTTCCTGTCCTAGGCCCTGAAGACCAGAGAAGAGCCAGGATGGGAGGGGCACCCAGCGGGCCACAGCAGACTGCTGTGGGCCCTTCTGCATGTGGTGTGGAACTGAGGGGAGGAGCAGTAGGACCAGCACACACAATGCCATGGTGGGCAGGTAGGCGCTGTGCATTCCAACAATGTTGTGCAGGGCGGTCGGGGGTGGGTTACAGCCTCAGCCCCCTGTGCACTGAGCCGTGGCAGCTGTGTTCAGCACACGGTTTGCGTGGCACTATGGGGCAGCCATTGCATGTGTGTGGCAGCTGTTGGTGAGCTGTGGGTATGTCCGGCTGCCACTAGTGCCACTGTGGTTCTGCTACTGCACCATGCCACCTGCCTGCCACTGTGTTGGTGGATGGCCCTTGGGCGGCAGTGTCCAGTGCTTTGCACAGCTGTGGCATGCTGGGTCGATGGCAGTCATAGGTCCACCCACTGTGGGTGGCCAGGGTGCCACCCCAGGGGCGTGCATCCCCACTGTCCGCTGTGCACAGTGGGAGGGCTAGGGTGCCCTGGACAAGCACTGATCTCCTGTTCCTTCCTTTGCCATAGGTGTCCAATGGGAGGTCACCTGCCACTCTACAGCGCCTCCTGCAGTGCATCTCATATCTGTTACCACTGCCACTCTGGAGATAGTAGAGGCAGGCAAGGACGGATCCTACTGCAGGAGCAGCGCAGAGGACTCGCCAGGTGGCGGTGGGATGTGGCCACCACTAGGGGCTGATGATATCTTCCTGCCTCTGACCTTCCTTCCCTGCCTTCCCTGTCCCATTGTATAGCCCCTGTCCCTGTCCCCATCCCTCACCCACCCTATCCCTGCTTTGTATATAGTTACCCCTGCCTTGTTCCCTGTTTTGTATTGTGCATAGTTCTTTTATACAGTTTGCTTTGCTTACCCATCTGTGTCCGTGTCTGCATTCTGACTGGTGAGTGGAGCCATGCTGCAGTGGTGTGGTGGGTGGCTGTGTGGTGCATCTGTGTCATTCTGTGGGCCGTGCATGGTGGTGTTTGGCCATCAGTCAGTGGATGTGCCTTGGGGTGGCCATGGGCTGGCTGTTCAAGCTGTGTGGTGTGTGTGTGGGGTGCTGTGTGCCAGGGTGTGGCTGGCTGTGGACCAGGTGGGTGGGTGCGTGCCGTCCAGTGGGGGTGGCAGGTGGTTGCCCACCCATGGACGTTAGTGCCACCTGTTTCATACGTCCACTGCTCTGTTCACTAGTGGAGGGGCTGGCTCAGTGCCCGCGCTCCATGGGTGGTGTTCTTTTGTGGGCCAGCTGTGCCTCCCGGCCTGGCTCCACCACCTCCCCAGCGGCCACCCCCTTCTCTGGTGCCTTGCTCCCTGCTGTGCCTGTGGCTGGTCCTTTTGTGCCTTGGCACATCTTCCTCGGCCCCTTGCGCATCCCTGGTTGTGCTATTGCGCATGTTGGGTTGTTCCCTGGTGCTTCTCTGACTGCACTCTGGCACATCCTTGTGATATTCAGTCCTGTTACACTGGCGCATGTCGCTATGCACAACCTTTGAATATTGCACTTGTTGCTCCATAGCACATCGGATTTGCACTGTGCTGGCCTTGCGCTGGCATCTGGCACATTTCTGAATATCCCATCCATTATATTTTTCATATGATAACTTACAGTTGCAATTTTCAAAACATATAAATGATGAACTATCTTTATATTTTGGATTATACTACTACCATGTGTAATCACCAAAGACAAAGGATACTCAAGAGCATTGAGCAAAGTCATTTGGGGTCTCTCTCCAGTATTGTATAAAAGCATATACAGTGTGTATATAAATATATATATATATATAGTAAAAAACTACATTAATGTAGCTGTTATGGTTAAAGCACAAAGAAGCCCTCGATGCAAGCATTGCTGTGTCACAATTTTCCTTTGTTTGACAAGAGAGTGCCAATATTAGGGGAAGGTCAACACTGTGTCCATGATAACACCCAAACCCAAAGGAGCAGCTGCAATGAGTGAGAGAGTAGAGCTACCAGCAGCGGAGGGAAGTGAAGTGTATGTGGACTGGGGTTTGAATCCCAGTCCCAGACTACCTGTGTGATTTTATAGGGGATGGCAGTATAGCCTAGGGGTTAGAGTAACAAGCTGTGAATGAGATTGGTACATCCAGAAGCCCTGGGTTTGATTACCGCAACCTCCACTTCCATACTGTGTGATTCTGAGCAAGTCACTTGTTTATTGTTTATTGTAAAATATTAATTTTATTTATTTATTTATTTATTTATTTAAACATCAGTTTAACAACCTTTGAGCTAGGAGCTCATTTACAAAGGTACCTCGTCACATAGAGGGCAGATAGCAGCACAAGAGACAACAGATAATAACAGTTTAAGAGTGAGTTATCATTCAGGGTTACAGTAGGTTCCAATACATATGATAGTAGATAAGTTAAAGTTCAAAATTAGGGTAGGGAGGGTGTAGGTAGGAGAGGAAGGAGGAAGAGGGGAGCGGGACTGCAGGAGCAGAGAAGAGGGGAAGGCCAGGGATGAAGGGTGGGTAGAGGAGGAGGTGAGAAGGAAGGAGGGGAGTGTAGTTCAGCGAGCATTGTCAGTGGGTAATAGTTCTTTTTTTTATTAGCGGCAGCAACATCTCGTGAGATGAGCAGGTGGTTTCTGAGGCTGAGTTTAAACTTGCTAATGATGGGAGTCAGAGATACAGACAGGGAGGGAGTTATACCAGGTAGGTGCTCTGTGAGGGAACGCCCTTTGGCCTTGTGAAGTCCTAGCTCTTGGTATAACCAGAGTTGTTTTGGATGAGCTGCGGGTGTTCACAGTCGGCGTAGCTAGGTGGATAGAGTCCGATAGGCCAGTAGGAGATAGGCCATGTAGGGCTTTAAAGGTGAGCATGCAGATTTGATACATGAGCCGCTCATCCAGGGTGAGTAGGGTAGCCAAGGGGTACAGCAGACATGTGCATGTAAGTCTGGGTGCACTGGTTATAAGTCTGCAGGCTTTGTTAAGTATAAGATGAACTTTGCCTGTGGGCTGTCTGATCAGCTGACCCATAGACCGTAAGGCTGTAGTCGATGAGATATGACCGAGGAGGTGACAGCCAGGTGGAGGGCATCCGAAGGGAGGCATTTTTGTGCCGAGAGAATGCCCAGTCATGAAGTTGGCAGCAGAGCTCAAGGAGGAGATATGGCCATGGAAAAGAGAGGGCAGGGTCAAAGATTATTCCAAGATATTTATAGGACTGCACAGGTTCGATGGGGATATTGAGGGCGGAATGGACAGTGAGGGGAAATTTGCTGAACTTATTTTGGGGGTGGGAGAAGAGCATTGTTTTTGTTTTCTTTAGGTTGACTATGAGTCGGTGCTCAGTGAACCAGGTTTCAGCGGAATCATAGGCAAGTTGGAGAGAACTCTGGAGCGACATAGGGTTACTATCAGAGGCAATGAGTACTGCATCATCAGCATAGAGCAGGATCTTACCCGCACATTTGCTGGGTAGTGAGTTGAGGAAGAGGGATAAGAGTATGGGTCCAAGAATAGAGCCCTGGGGGACTCCAGAGTGAATAGGGCAGGTACTGGAGAGAGTTCCACTAACTTTCACACATTGAGAGCGGGCTGAGAGATAGCTAGCACACCAGGAGACTGGACCAGTGGCAAAACCTATGTGGTCAAGGGTGGTTAACAGGAGTGGGTGCGATACCGTATCAAAAGCTTTAGATAGGTCAATGAATACCGCACCAGCCAGGGCACCAGAGTCCAAGGAGGTGTGGAGGAAGTTGGCGAATTCCAGAAGTGCTGTATTGGTACTGTGACCATCTCTGAACCCATGTTGCTCAGGGCAGAGAACATTGTACTTAGAGAGGTAGTTAGAGATTTGAGTGCACAATTTTCTGCAATGCCTTGGGGGATGAGATGGGCGGTAATTACCTGGAAGAGTCCTGTTGCCACTTTTGTGGACAGGGTAACTGTAGCAACCCTCCAGACAGCAGAAAATTGTCCAAGGCAGAGGGATTTGTTAAAGATGCATGTGATGGGCGAGATGACCTGGTCCAGGACCTGACGTAGGAGGCAGGGATCTAAGGAGTCATTTCCGATGGTGTTACCTTTTAAGGCTTTTAGCAGGTGTGGCCGAGCTTCTTTAATGGTCACACAACGCAGGTGGAACAAGGGGTGTGTGATGGGTGGAGCAGAACTAGGGGGTGGAGGACTAAAGAAGTTACATGGGAGCACTGAGCTAAGATCGGTAAAGGAGTTATTGAGGTGAGTGGCAATGAGAGCTGGATCAGAGGAGACAGTACCATTGATGTTAAGAAGTGAGGGAGAGGGGGACTGGGAGTGACCATTCAGCTGCTTGACATTTTCCCAGAAGGACCTAGGGTCCCCCCAAGAGGAGGAAAGGGAGGCTTGATAGTACTCTGCCTTTGCCTTGTGGATAGCCCAGGTGCACTGGTTACGAGCCGCAGCATAGGTCTGCCTGTCTGCTGGACAGCCTGTTGCAACAGCAAGGTACCACAGGTTGTCCCGCTGCTTAAAAAGCCACTGCAGGGCGGGGGTGATCCAAGGGGAAAATCTCACTTTGGACCTACGAGCAGTTATAGGTGCGAAGATGTCACAAGCAAAGTTGAAGGTGTTGACAAAGAAGGCCAGAGCCATGTCAACTCTAGTTTCATTTATCAATGGAGACCAGTCTGTGTGGGCAAGGTAATGCTTTAGGTCTTTAAGCCCCCCAGGTCTAAGCCGCCTCTGAGAGGTGGTTTTGACAGGGGGTGTGGGCTGAGTGGTTACCCAGTTGAAGAGAACAGGGGAGTGGTCACTAAGGCAGTCAGGGAGGATTTGGATATTGTGGACATGGCTTGGCCTGTTAGTAAGGACCACATCCAAGAGTGTGCTAGAGCCCCTTCGGGGGTTGACTCTAGTAGGCAGGGAGACTAGTTGGGTAAGATCAATTGCAGTGAAGGCCTCGCAGGAGGAAGAGGATGAGGGGCAAAGCCAATTAATGTTCAAGTCACCCACCAGAATTTGGTCAGAGGGGTTATGTAGGGAGGAAAGGTAGTCAAATAGTGGCCCCAGTGCCTGAGATTGGTTCTTGGGAGGTATGCAGGCTGTAGTCAGGAAGATAGGACCCCTAGCAGGGTCAGGAGATAGCTTTAGTGTTAGGGCCTGGGCCTTATGGTCAAGGTTGGGGGAAGGGAGGGCTAGTCCAATCAGAGGGTCCTTTATAAAGAAGGCACAACCCCACCCGCCTACTGACCCTGTCCAGCCGGTGGAGGGTGTAGCCAGGAGAGAGACCTGGGAGTTTGGGGTGGAGTCAGACAGCCAGGTTTCAACCAAGGCAACCACATCAGGCTTATGAACCATCACCCAGCAGTGAAGTGAGTCCAGTTTTTTAAGGAGGCTGCAAATGTTCATAGATGCAATACAGAGGCCAGAGGATTTGGATGGAGGGCCAGAGTTGCCAGGCCCGGGATTGGGATGGATGTTGCCAGACAGAAGCAGGAGGAGGAGGGTGGCTCTTGGGAGTAAGTGGCAGAAAGCAAGTTTACGCCGACTGGGGTAGGGGGGATGAGGGGTGTAGTGGTGCAGGGGATAGGAAGAGTAGCACAGACAGGAATGCAAGCATGATGAGATGCACGAGGGGCAGGGGTGAGTGAGTGGGTGTCCATCACGATCGGTGGTAGATAGAGGAGCATACTGGGTGTGTGAAAGCCGCTGGGGAGGAGGGGCAGGGGTTGAGGGGTTGGTTGCGAGACGGATAATCGGGGCAAAGGAACAGCTTGTCAGTGGGATAAAGTGCCCTAGGGAGGTGAGGACTATTAGAAATAGGGGAAGGAGAGGGAGGGAGCAAGACAGAGAGTGAAGGACATGAGTGGTTTGAGGGTTGAGTTAATAAAAAATATATATTTTTTTTTAAACACAAAGTGATAGGTGGGTAGTAGTGATAGCTGGAGGAGGTGACATGGAGGAATAGAGCTAGATGGTATCGGGGTGGCACAGCAGCAGGGATGCTAGGTGGAGGACAGTGCCCACTGGTGGCCAGCAGGTATAACCTGCTAATGGGAAAGTGGGGACTTAGGTACAGGCGCTCAGGACATGAGGTCACAGGAAGTGACCTACACAACCCGAGCCAAGAAAGCTACGGCCGCCCCTGGGTGGGTGGGTGGTTGGGGCTGGCGGGGCAGACGACGCGAAGCATCGTCGGGCTAGCACCCCACAGCAGATGACCTCCAAAACAATCAGTGGGCTGTGGGGCAGAGAAGCCAAAAGTCCTTCGGTTGCATGGCCGAAATGCCCCACGGCCGTCGAGGCAGGAGTTGTTGCAGACTTGCCTTTTACCTGGATTATTCAGTTGGTGTTGCTGGGAGACGCTGGCTCCAGGTGGGAGCTACTTGCATTCATCCCTGCCGCGGTCGGCAACGGTCAGTGTGTGTGGGGGAGGGTCCGCCTGAAAAAGGTAGGAAGCAGGGAAAATTAGTATGCAGCGGGAGGATTTGAACCGCTGGTCTCAGGTTGCATACTGCGCATGCGCAGACACGGTGCTAAGCCAGTCAGAATTCAAACAATAGCCCCATTAAACAGTTTAGTTTACCTAAATTCTTTCTGCTATAGATTAATTAACAGAGGGACAGGGCTACAATTCAAGTCAATTCACTCACAGTTCAGAAAATAGCCCTGATTAGCATTTTAGTTTGGCTAAATACTTTCTGCTATCAATTAATCAGTAGAGGGACAGGCTACATAGGGAGAACCCTTGTTTGCACAGAACAACTAACTTTTCAGGTAGACCTTTGAGTCAGAGACTCATTTACAAAGGTTCCAGTCCACTTAACGACCCAGAGCTCCTGGGTTGCCCCCTGACAAGAGGCAGTTGTGCCTAGTGGACCTTATCTAGTTACCAAAGAATAAAATTAAGATAAGGGGCTGGAAGGGGAAGGAATCAATTCATTTCGGGAACTGACTGTTGTTTTTGTTGATTGTATTGCTGTTGTTGTGTTTCTTTTGCAGCTTATTGTTGCTTTCAATTGGTACCAGATTGCTTTCTGGCTTCATTTGGAAAATTACTTGTTTGGGGATTCTGGTGGTAACTGGAGTGTTTCTGTTTTTTTTTTCTGGTGTAGCTCATTGTCTCTGATGGTCAGGAGGGAGTAATCAGTTTAATTTCAGTGCAGAACCTTCTCATTGCTGGTTTTATTCTTTCATACTGCTTATTTCACTTGGGCTACGGTTCTGCTTATCTTGTGCTTTTCTTAAGCTATTAATTTTATAGGGCAGGAACTGTTTTTTGGCTAGCCCTGTTGCTGGGGTAGGGGTGTTAATTGTCTGGACTGGGGCCTCAGCAAAGCTACTGTTAACTGGAGGTGGGGCTGAATCAGAGTGGTGTAGCTGGTTACCTGTTGGATTCTCAAAAGGGTCTGGAAAGGGAAGGAATCAATTCATTTCAGGGAAGTGGCTGTTGATTTTTGCTGATTCTATTGCTGTTGTTATTGTTTCTTTTGCAGCTTATTGTTGCTTTTAATTGGTACCAGGTTGCTTTCTGGCTTCATTTGGAAAGTTACCTGTTTGGGGGATTTTACTGGTTCAGCTGAGTGTTTCTGGCAGGTTTTGCTGGTGTAGCTGATTGCCTCTGGTGGTCAGGAGGGGCCATTCGCCCCAATCCACACTCACCTACCCATCCCTAGTGCATTACTTCCTTTATACTGTTAGCCTGTGACATCATACGGTACCAGCTGACTGCATACACACACATTGTTAGCCATCTTATTTCAGTACACAACATTGCCACACACTACACTCACATAAATCTACATTCCATGATACATTATACCACTAACGGTATTGACAGTACAAATATGTTTATATATATATAAATATATAGCTGGGCACTGAACAAGGTATAGAAGGAAAGAGCAGCAGAGGTACAGGGCAATAAGAGGCAGTTAGGGCAAGGATATGAAAATAAAATGATGCATGTGGTGCTTTGCAGTGGATGTGGGGCAGCAGTGTTCAGGAAGAACTTCTGGACATTGTGGTGCTGCCCTATCTGCAGGCACCTCACTATGATGAGGGATGAGGTAGCTGGACTCTGAGCAGAGTTGGCGAGGATACAGGCAACCTTCCCCTCCATAAAGAGACCACCATGTCCACCACTGCTCCCTCAGAGGATGCCAAAAAGGAGGGAAGGATGGACTATGGTGGGCTTGGGGAGGGTGAGTGAGGCAGGATGGGGGCACATCCCCCAGCTGGTGTCACTTCACAACTCGTATGTCATCCTGGCAGAGCATAGAGATTGCACAGCATCTCTGGCAGTGAACACCATGGGGGCTGAGGGGGTTATTCAAGATGGAACTCCAAAGGTGGATGCAAGGAGAACACACAGGAGAAGGAAGCAAATCCTGGTTGGGGACTCCAATATCTGGGGAATTGAGTTGGAGTCAGGTAGCAATGATGAATGAGAGGTGAGGTGCCTACCTGGAGGCACAGTTCACAAGCAGGGCAAGTGAATCCTTAGGATTGCAAGGGTGGTAGCAGGGAGGGGGGAGCTGGATGTCATTATTCACTTGGAGACGAATGACCTGGCTAAAGAAGGGGTAGATGTAGGAAGAGTTCAGGGAGCTGGGGAGGAATCTTAGGCAAGTAGCACACTCTGTGACCTTTTTGGAGATGCCACCTGTCCACGGCAAGGGGGAAGGGAGGGACATCTGGATCACTGAATTCAACAAATGGCTGAATAAATGGTGTGGAAAGGCTGGGTAAGGCTTCACTAGGGACAGGAAACCTACCTGAAGGGATGAAGGACTATATTCTCCAGATGGTCTTCATCTATCCAAGGGAGGCAAAGGTATCATCTCAGAGAAGTTTAAGAGCATCCTTAGTGATCATTTAAACTTGCCAGGAGGGGAGGCATAGACAGTCAAGGACACTATCATAGCACCCCCCCCCCTTACAGGACATAACTAAAAGCAGTAAGGACCCAATAACTAGAATAATATCTAATCATAAAACTACCATGGTTACAATGGGGGAGAGAACAGAAGGTACATCACTAATGTGGTGCAGGGCAAAGACCAATAAACAAGGAACATTAGGGGGTACACAGAGTGGAAGGTCATGTGCACAAATGCCCACAGTCCGGAAACAATGTCCCAGACCTAAAAACACTGATGGCAGACACAAACCTGGACATTGTGGCTATTACGGAGACATGGTATGCAGGGAACCATGACTGGGATGCAGCCATACCAGGGGATACACTTTGTAGAAAGGATAGGAAGGGGAAGATGGAAGGTGGGGTAGCTATGTATGTGAAGGAAGAGATTAAAGCTACAGAGGCTCAGGGATCCAGGGAAGAAGCAGAGGCATTGTTGGTCACTCTGGAGTAGGGGAACAAAACAACCATCCATGCTGGAGTAGTTTACAGGCCTCCCATGCAGGGGGAGGATATAGATCTAGTATTAGTGAATGCTATCCATAATATGGCAGCCAAAGGGAAAGTACTACTAATGAGTGACTTCAACATGCCAGATGCAGATTGGAATACCCAGACTGCAAGTACATCAAGGAGCAGGGACCTCATGTCTGTCATGTATGGGGCAAACCTAAGTCAGTTTGTGGTTGAGCCCACTAAGGAGGGGGCTGTGCTGGACTTAGTACTGGAAATCGGGGACAGAATCATGGATGTTGAGGTGGGCAGTCCACTTGGTACCAGTGACCACAGAACTGTGTGGTTTAGAGTCAACAAGATGGCAGAAGAAAGCCATACAAAGATTAAGGTTCTAGATTTCCAGAAGGCCAAGTTCATGGAGATGGGGGAACAGCTCAAAATTGCCCTGGCAGCAGAAGATATGGGAGGAAGGGGTAGATAAAGAGTGGATTAGGCTGAAGAGATCCATAGTGGGATTGGCAACTCAATGTGTTAGACTGCTTAGCAAAAGCAAAAGAAGTGACCACTGTGGTTCTCTAAGTCAGTAGCCGAGAAAGTACGAGAAAAAAGTAAGGCATTCAGGAATACAAACAGACACAGAAGAACACAGAGTGAAATATCTGGAGAAGCAGAGAGAAGCTAGGAAAGATGTCAGAGGGGCTAAGGCAAGAATGGAGGAAGGAATAGCACAGGCTATTAAAAAGGGAGACAAGACCTTCTTCCGTTATATTAGCAAGAGGAAGAAGACTAGAAATGGTATTGTTAGGCTAAAGAAGGGAGAGGGAGGGTGGGTGGATAGGTGGGTGGAGGATGACCTTGAAAAAGCTGAGATACTGAACAAGTATTTTTGCTCAGTATTTACCAAGGAAGAGGCAGGAGAGGGGCCAAGACTCACAAGGAAAGATTTACAGGGGGAGAGGTGGACACCAGCCCATTTACAGTGGACAGAGTCTTGTAGAAACTAGGGAAAGTAAAGACAGACAAGGTAATTGGGCCACACAGGACTCACCCTATAGTTTTGAAAGAACTCAGGGAAGTCCTGGCAGGTCCACTAACAACCCTATTCAACCAATCACTAGAGACGTGGGAGGTACCTGGGGCCTGGAGGAGGGCAGAGGTGGTCCCCTTACATAAGAGTGGAAGTAGGGAGGAGGCAGGCAATTACAGACCTTTAAGCCTGATCTCAGTGGTAGGAAAGCTGATGGAGTCACTGATTAAGGAGAGGGTAGTGAAGTTCCTGGAGGCAAATGATGCAAAAGACTGAAGACAGCATAGATTCACTGAGGGAAGGTCCTGTCAGAGTAATCTTATCGATTTCTTTGGCTGGGTGACCAGGGTGGTGGATCAGGGAGGGGCAGTGGATGTGGCCTACCTGGATTTCAGCAAGGCCTTCGATACCGTTCTGCACAGAAGGTTGCTTAACAAATTGGGGAATCTGGGTGTGGGCTCTAAAGTGGTAAGATGGACTGGAAACTGGCTAAAAGGCAGGACTCAAAGTATGGTAGCAAATGGCATAAAATCCGAAGGGGGGAGGTGACCAGTGGGGTACCACAGGGATTAGTGCTGGGTCCAGTCCTATTCAATGTCTTCGTAAGTGACATTACAGAGGGACTGAAGGGGAAAGTATGCCTGTCTGCAGATGACACCAAGATCTGCAACAGCGCTGACACATAGGAGGGGCTAGATAAAATGAGAAATGACCTGAGACTACTTGTGGAATGGCCAAAAGTTTGGCAGCTGGGCTTCAATGCTAAGAAGTGCAAGATAATGCACCTGGGACACAGAAACCCAAGAGAGGATTACAGGATGGGGAAGGGGGGCAGGTTCTAGTTACCACAAGTCAAGAGAGAAACCTGGGGGTTATAATATTCGATGACCTGAAGATGTCCAAACAATGCAAAAAAGCAGTGGGGAAAGCAAACAGAATGCTGTGGTGCATAGGAAGGGGCATAACCAGTAGGAGGACTTAAACATAGGCTGGACAACAGGATACAGAAGGTAATGTAAATGGAGTCCACTCTGAAGAAAGAGGGGTCACTAGTGGGGTACCACAGGGTTCAGTACTGGGTCCAGTCATTTTTAATGTCTTTATAAGTGACATTGCAGAGGGACTGGAAGGAAAAGTATGCCTCTTTGCAGATGACAAAAAGATCTGCAACAGGATTGATACACAAGGAGGCATGGAAAGGATGAGAAGGAACTTGGCAAGTTTGGAGGAATGGTCAGAAGTATGGCAGCTTGGATTCAATGCAAAGAAGTGCAAAATAATGTACCTGGGAAAAAAACCCAATGGGGTGGAGGTAGTAACAACAACAAAAATGGAAAGGGACCTGGGGGTAATCATATCAGATGACCTTAAGGTTGCCAAGCAATGTGAGAAGGTAGTAGGGAGGGCTGGGGGGATACTGGGATGTATAGGGAGAGGCATCAGCAGCAGAAAACAGGAAGTTGTTATCCCCCTGTACAGACAGTTGGTGAGACCCCATCTGGAGTACTGCGTCCAGTTCTGGAGACCCCATCTCCTCAAAGACATAAACAGGGTGGAGGCTGTCCAGAGGAGGAAACTAAAATGTTGCAGGGTCTGCAAGAGAAGCCATATGAGGTGAGACTAAAGGAGCTTAATATAAATACCCTTGAGGAAAGGAGGGAGAGGGGGGACATGATAGAAATGTTTAAGTACCTCAGTGGAATCAACAAAGTCCAAGAGGGTAGCATCTTTCAGAAAAAGAGATGCGCAAGAACAAGGGGACACAATTTGAAGATAGAGGGGGGATGGCTCAGGGGCAATGTGAGGAAGTATTTTTTCACAGAGAGGGTGGTGGAAGCATGGAACAGCCTTCCTGAGGAAGTTGTGGGGTCTAAAACTGGGGGAGAATTCAAGAATGCATGGGAAAGATATAAGGCAATTTTTGTGAGGGGGGTAGGAAGAAATAGGCTGTTGGTTAAATAGGATCTGCAGCTTATCCTCTAGGTAGGGAAATGGGCAGACTAGGTGGGCCAAGCAATCCTTATCTGTCATCAAAGTATATGTTTCTATGTTTCTATGAGGAGCAAAGTAGTGATGCCACTGTATAGATCACTGGTGAGGCTTCATCTGGAATACTGTGTCCAGTTCTGGAGACTGCATCTCAGGAAGGACATAGACAGAATGGAAGCAGTCCAGAGAGGAAAAATAAAAATGATAAATGGACTGCACCACAAGCCTTATGAGGAAAGACTCAAGGAACTTAACATCAATTCATTGGAAGAGAGAAGGGGGAGAGAGAGAGAGAGAGAGAGAGAGGATATGATACAGACTTTCAAGTAACTTAAAGGAATAAACAGGGTACAGGAGGGGAGCAAATTTCAGAGAAGAAAGTGCACAAGTACAAAGGGATATAACATGAAGCTGGAGGGAGAGAGGCTTAGGGGGAATGCTAGGAAGTATTTATTTTCACAGAGAGGATGGTGTTCCATTCAACAGCCTACCAACAGAGGTGGTGGAAATGGAAACAGTATGGGGATTCAAAAGTGCATGGGGTAAGCATAAAGGCACCCTGCTGTACAGCAGAGCAGGGGAAAGGTAGTCCAGGTAAGAGTAGGGATTGCCAAACCAAGTAGGGAAATGGGCAGACTAGGTGGGCTGTATGGCTCTTATCTGCCAACGTCACCAATTCACCGAAGTTCCATAGACATTTACCCTAATTTTTCAGTTCCATACTTTTTAAAGTTTGTTCTTCAACCACACTAGATACATTAATATGTTTTTGTATAATTTATTTCCTTACTTATTGAAAAACCTATTTACACCCTGTGCTGAAGACTGCATAGAAACCCTCACTGCACCACACCTGTAGCTTGTTTTATAAGTGCAGCTGCATAGGTATCCTCACTGCAGCAGGCATGTTGCTTGCTTGGCAAATGGCCATGCAGGTTGCTAATGATACAGCTGCATATGTAACAGACTTCAACTGCATTTCCATAGGCATGGACCTACAAACCCATCCAGATTTTTCTCTTTTTGAGACTAAGGTTCATAAAAGTGAAGTTGTAAGTGGTTTGGAGAGTCATGAAAATGGGCTGAGAAGTGACAAAAGCAGAGTCTGTTTTTGTATTATGATTTACCCTGATTTCATTAATATTTTAAAAAAATTTTTTTACAGAAACACTTGAACAATTTACATTACACCCTGCACTGTTGACCACACAAGTTTCAAACTTAACATTCAACAGATTGTCTTGTTTTTTGTTGAGAAAAGCTTTCTGTTTTTTTACCAATTTGTGTACTGCTAAGCCTCAGGAAAATGGGTTTCTGAGTCACAAAAGCAGCTTCATCAGCCAGGAAAGCAGGGCCTACTTTTGTGACATGCAACAGCCTAATTTTATTTATATTTTAAAAACGGTTCACATTTTTTAACTGAAAAATTACTTGAAGAATCAACCTTACAACATCAACTATAGACCACATAACTCAGACTTAACTTCCAATTCATTTTTATGTTTGCTTGCACGCATGTGCAAGAAACATAGTGCCATCATCCGAGATTTCGGAGGTGTGTCACCCCCTCTTCCAGTTCAGTCAGTGTGTTGGCAGGCGCGGCCCCTGTAAGCCATTGCATGCTGGAGCTGTCTATGACAAGCTCCAAAATGCAGTGGCATAGAATTGAAAGGGGGGGCTATGCTTCAGTGAGCAGCGATAAGATATCGCCTTCTCATGTAGCTCCCCTACACACACACACACACACACACAAGCAGACGCACGATACTGCGTGCCCTTCCACACCATGTATAGCCGACAGGTGCCCAACCCCGTCGTGCTGCTGCCTCCCCAAAGCCTTCCAAATGCCACGATGGGGTGCCCACCCCAGCGTGTAAGTAGATAGTATAGCCGAAGGGGTGCCTAACCACCGGCTTCACTGTCTCTTCCTCCCATGTTATCGCCGACGAGGGTGCCCAAACCCTGTCGGCTTCACCCCCCGAGAAAGGTGCCACGCTGAGCCCACCCCAGCGTGGCAACAAATGCCATGGCGACAGGGGTGCCCAACCCCTGTCGGCTCCACTCCCCGCCAGTTATCTCTTCTGCCATGCTGGGAGCCCACCCCAGCATGGCAAACGCCCCGCATCGTCTTTTTTTTTCCTGTAAAGCAAAAACGGTCCCACGCAGTCTTCCTGCCCCCAGAACCTGCACCCACCACTGGCACCCTGCCTCCCCACACCCCCCTCACCCCATACTTACCTCCAGAGCTCGGCGTGATGATCTGCGGTGGACCAGGAACACGTCTGCACTCTTCAAAGCCGACCGCAAACTGAGGAAATGCCGGTAAGTTGTATAATGGGCTAGATAGGGGGTTTTCAACTTTGTTGCATATCTCAGGCATTTTTTGGAATTTTTGCACCAAATTTTCAACATGGGGTTTTTGGGATGCCTTCTCATGAATGATGTCACTGTCATGGCGTTATTCGGGCCCGAAGGGTGATTTCATTGATCACTGCATGGTCATTGTGAAATCACCTTTTAGAGACTGATTAATGAAAATGCACAACTCCATAAGGTGGGCTCTGAAGCCCTATTTTGAAAATTTGGTGGAAAATTCCAAACTACTGTTTTCGGCGTGCATTGCGCAGTTCTCAGCACCTTCCGTAAGATAAGCATTTTCAATATTTTCATTCCAGATTTTCAACATTGCCATTTTACCACCTTCTTATGATAGTACAGCTGTCATTTTTCACATCTCATCCAAAATGTGTTTCCACCCAGGTAGTGCACAATGGCGCAGTCGGTGTGTGAAACCAATGTACGGGACAAATTAAGAAAACCACAATGACACTGTTCATGAGCAGAAGTCTTAAAATGGCTATGTTGAAAATTTGGTGAAAAAATTCCTAAAAATGACTGTTTTTCGAGCGTGCGTTGCACAGTTCCTATGCATGCTCATAAGTTTGCAAATTTAATATTTTCACTCCAGATTTTCAACATTGCCATTTTATTACACTTTCTTATGAACACACAGCTGCCATTTTTCATATGCAGCCATAATGTGTTTTCCGACATGTAGCTTACAATGGTGCTGTTGGTGTGCGTAAAGCAATGTTTGGGACAGATTAGGAAAATCACAGTTACACTGTTCATGAGCAGAGGTCTTAAAATGGCTATGTTGAAAATTTGGTGACAAAAGTCCATAAAATGACTGTGGTATGAGTGAGCATTGCCCAGTTTCCACGCACTCGTAAGTTCATGACGCTGTAATATTTTAAGTCCAGATTTTCACCAGTGGCATTTTCCACACTTCCTTATTTACAGTACAGCTGTCATTTTTCACAACATGGCGAAGTGTGTTTTAACACTTTCAAGCAGAGATGTGAATTGGTCGCTGTGGGAAATCATTGTTGGACAGATAAAGAAAACCACAGTAACACTGTTCATGATCGGAGGCACCAAAATGCCTGAGTTGACAATCTGCTGTAAAAAAAATCCCCAACCTAATTATATTATGGGTGTGCGTTGTACAGTTTCTATGTACGCTCGTGACTTCACCATTTTATTTAATATTTTTACTGCCGATTTGCAACATTGCCATTTTTTACACCTCCCCATGAACAGTACATAGAAACATAGAAACATAGAAACATAGACTTTGACGGCAGATAAGGACCGCTAGGCCTATCTAGTCTGCCCATTTCCCTACCTACAGGATAGGCCGCAGATCCTAGTTAACCAACAGCCTATTTCTTCCTACCCCCCAACAAGAATTGCCTTATGTCTGTCCCATGCATTTTGAATTCTCCCACAGTTTTAGACCCACAACCTCCTCAGGAAGGGTGTTCCATGCATCACTACCCTCTCTGTGAAATAATACTTCCTCACATTGCCCCTGAACCGCCCTCCTTCTATCTTTAAATTGTGTCCCTTGTTCTTGCATCTCTTTTCTGAAAGATGCTACCCTCTTGGACTTTGTTGATTCCTTGAAGTACTTGAAAGTTTCTATCATGTCCCCCTCTCCTTCTTTCCTCAAGGGTATACATATTAAGCTCCTTTAGTCTCTCCTCATACGGCTTCTCTTGCAGACCTGCACCATTTTAGTTGCCCTCCTCTGGACTACCTCTATCCTGTCTATGTCCTTGCGGAGATGGGTTCTCCAGAACTGGACACAGTATTCCAGATGGGGTCTTACCAACTGTCTGTACAGAGGGATAACAACTTCCTGTTTTCTGCTGATGATGCCTCTCCCTATACATCCCAGTATACCCCCGGCCCTCCCTACTGCCTTCTCACATTGCTTGCTAACCTTAAGGTCATCTGATATGATTACCCCCAGGTCCCTTTCCTGTTTTGTTGTTGTTACTACCTCCCCACCCATTGTGTATTCTTCCCTGGGTTCTTGTTTCCCAGGTGCATTATTTGCACTTCTTTGCATTGAATCCTAGCTGCCATACTTCTGACCATTCCTCCAACCTTGCCAAGTCCCTTTTCATCCTTTCCATGCCTCCTGTGTATCAACCCTGTTGTAGATCTTTGTGTCATCTGCAAAAGGCATACTTTTCCTTCTAGTCCTCTGCAATGTCACTGATGAAGACATTAAAAGGACTGGACCCAATACTGAACCCTGCAGTACCCACTAGTAACCGCCCTTTCTTCAGAGTGGACTCCATTTACAATTACCTTCTGTGTCCTGTTGTCCAGCCAATGTTTTACCCAGGCTACCACCCTGGGACCCACTCCCAGGCTGGTTAATTTGACTATTAATCTTTTGTGTGGGACTGTGTCAAATGCCTTACTAAAGTCTAGGTAGGCCATGTCCACAGCCCCTCCCTGGTCTACTACTTTGGTCACCCAGTCAAAGAAATCTATTAGATTCGTCTGACATGACCTTCCTGCTGTGAACCCATGCTGCCTTGGGTCCTGTGCCACTGACCTCTAGGTACTCAACTATTCTTTCCTTCAGAAGTGACTCCATCACTTTCCCTACCACAGAGGTCAGACTGACAGGTCTGTAGTTTCCTGCTCTGTCTTGGTCCCACTTTGTGAAGGGAATCACATCCGCCTTCCTCCAGTCCTCGGTACCACCATCCTCCCATGATTTATTAAAAAGAGTAGCCAGTGGTTTCACTAGTTCCTTCCTTAATTCTTTTAAATTCTGGGGTGAATTCCATCAGGACCCATTGCTTTGTCCACCTTCAGTTTTAGGAGTTCTTGCAGAACCCTTTCTTCTGTGAAAGGACTGGGATCAACCCCTATCAAGGGTGCTTCTGTTAATTGGATTAGGCACTTCCCCCTCCTCTTTTGTGAATACTGAGCAGAAATATTCGTTCAGTATTCCTGCTTTTTCACTGTCCCCCTCTGCCCACCCACCATTCATTCTGTTCAGCCTCACTATCCCTCCCTTTGTCTTTCTACGCTCTCTGATGTACCTATAAAAGGTTTTATCCCCCTTCTTAACTGAGTACAGCTGTCATTTTTTACATCCTGTTTAGAATGTTTTTGCACCTGGGTGCTAAATGCCGTAGTCGCTGTGCATAAGCAGCTTCCGGCTAACAAACTGATATTCCCCCTGTTCATGAGGTGGGGTCACAAAAAAAACATGTTGAACATTTGGAGTGAAAATACCAACGAATGCCTGAGGTATTAGGGTTTCCAACCATAACGCCCAACCCTGTAGAGAATGACAGGCATCAGGGGTGTGACTTGGGATTCTTGCCTGTAATGCTCATACCATTCCACACCCTGCAGCCAGTGAGAGGCATCGAGGTATGCCTTGGACTCTTCGGCACCAATGTTCACACCATTCTCCTATATCGCACCCATCTCACCGTATTTCCTAATGGAATGGGGTGAGCATAAGGGCCAAAGACCCCAAGGAATACCGTGACACTTGTCAGTGTCTGCAGGGTGGGGTGTGCTGAAATGGCGTGGCCGTTATGCCTGATGACCCAAAGGCACACCCCAATGCCTGTCACTCTCTGCAGAGTGGTGGTGGGGTTGGCTTCAGTTCAATACTTCACTGCCATTCCTATTATGCAGCTCTGTAACTTCTACACTACCACTGCCAATGCAAGCAAGCAAACATTCGGCACTGACAAATGCTTGTCTTGTTTGTTCTGCACAAATGTGTCTCTTCTTTTCCTCCCCTTTTGTGATCTCTAAGGTTTACAAAAGCAGAGGTCTGATCTTCTCAAGGGAGTGATGTGCATTAGTTTTGCAAAACTCCTGTTGAATGAAAATAAACAGCAGCAATTTTGGTCTAGATTTACTAATACCTATAGGGCTGGATTTTCAAAAGGGCAAAAACAGCCACTGGACTAAGTCCCATGTCGCAGCCTGTCAGCGCAGAAAAAATCTCAGCACTGGCGGACATTACTATTTTCGTCCAATTGAATGTGTGGTTAGTGGGTGCAGCTTCAGAGGATGTTGCACTTGGTATTTTCAGGCATTGCATTCTAATGTAGCTGCACAAGGAAAATGGGTGCATTGTGGCATAAATCATGGAGCTGGTTACTCAATACTTGATATATGAAAACTGGATTTTGATTTTCAAAAGTTGAGAGAGCTGGCTGTGTAGCTGTTTGACAGATAAGCACATCTCTGTGATTTGGTTTGTGTGCTCCCTGCTATTCTGTGAAGCATAACATGTAGGGATTTGCGTAGTCCTGTTGCCTGGAAACTGTGCTAGGGGTTACTGGAAAGTGTAGTTCCCTCGAATTACTGAGGGATTGCAATGACTTTCAAAGTCTGCCCTTTAGTTTTATTTTGCTGGTGGGGCTGGCAGTAGGTTTTAGTGGCCTGCAGGAGTGTTTTATTTTACTTTATTTATTGTTTTATTTAGCTAGAAGCATACCAACTGTGCGACCTGTGGGGAGTCACTTCCGAGTCTCCAGCAACTAATTCTCAGCCCCTAGCATGTGGGTTAATAGTCAGACATTAAGAGAGCTGGCTGTGTAGCTATTTGACAGCTAAGCTCATCTCTGTGCAACTGTTTTGTGTGCTCACTGCTATTCTGTGAAGCATAACACACAGGGACTAGCATAGTCCTGCTGCCTGGAAACTGTGCTAGGGGTTACTGGGAAGTGTAGTTCCTTTGAATTACCAAGGGACTACGTGGACTTTCAGACACTGCCCTTTAGTTTTATTTTGTTGGTGGTGACTGGCAGGAGGTTTTTAATGACTTGAAGGAGTGTTATATTTTATTATTTGATTTAGTTAGAAGCATACCAACTGTATGATTTATGGGGAGCCATGCCTGGGTCTTCAGCTACTAATTCTCATCCCCTATTGAATGGGATGATTTTCAAAAGCAGAGAGAGCTGGCCATGTAGCTAAGCTCATCTCTGTGCAGTTGTTTGTGTGCTCACCGATACTCTGTGAAGCATAACACACAAGGACTAGCATAGTCCTGTTGTCTGAAAACTGTGTTAGGGGTTACTGGGAAGTGTAGTTCCTTCACTCTGTCGCTTATTTTTAGTGTGCTTGTGGGGCTGGCAGTAGGTTTTAGTGACCTGAAGGAGTGTTTTATTTCACTTTCTTTATTGTGTTATTTAGTTAGAGGTATACTAACTGTACGACCTGTGGGGAGCCACTTCTGGGTCTCCAGCAAACAGTAAAGCATAACATGCAGGGACTAGCATAGTCCTGTTGTTTGGAAACTGTGCTAGGGGTTACTGGGAAGTGTAATTCCCTCGAATTACTGAGAGACTGTATCGTCTTTCAGACTCAGCCCTTTATTTTTATTTTGCTGGTGGGGACTGGCAGAAGGTTTTCACGACCTGCAGGAGTTTTGCAATTTATTTATTGGTTTATTTAGTTAGTAGCATACCAACTGTGTGACCCGTGGGGAGCAACTTCCAGGTCTCCGGCTATTAATTCTCGGCCTCTGGTGAGTGGGGGTGAGCATGAGTAGAGTGAGCTCATGGAGGCAATGCACACAGTGCCAACCAGGTGGAAGCCAGGTAGCCAGGAAACTCTGCTGGATTTGAACAGTGACTATGTACTGATTATTAAAGACTTTATTAAACTACTCTTACTTTCAGTAATGGACCAGGGCATAGTTACTCTAGCCAGTGGGGAACTATGGATTAAATGTATCTAGAGTGGTAAATTTAGTATGGAACCTAGCACTGGGTTTACTGTCTTTACTAGTAAACAATGTACGGAACTAAAATAACTAAAAATAAAAATTGATAAGTGCAAGAGTCAGAAGTTGAAAGCCTTAGAAAACAACTGTCAGGTAACATTGGTGAAACAATTGAAAGAACATGCTATGATAACCCTGAGCTATGTAAAGAGGGGAAATAGTAAAAAAAAAAAGAAGAGGGATACTGAGGAGGAGGATGGATGGTACCTTGTAGGAGCAAATAAGAAAAGTAAAAAATGCAGGAGAACTATGCAATTTAATTAGGTACTGGAAAATCAATTCTCACCTCTACTAACCTTATTGAAAACATAGAGGATCAAGCTCAGGAGCTTATAAATATAGTAAGCGATAATGAGGTAACTACTTTGGAAAACCATATAAATGATCCCACATCAGACAACAAGGCAAAAAATGACAGCAAAGAAGAGATGCAAGCACAAGTTTATATTCTAGGGGACTCGATTATCAAATATACTGACAGGTATACTACCATGGATAATAAAGGGAAGGTTACCAGCAACAGCTTTTCAGGGGCAGGGGTAAGTGATATTAGGAACATGTTACCTGGAAGAAATTATTAATGACTTTAAGGCCTTCAGTATATCCCTCCAAGAGAAACTGTGAAGTGATTTGGTCTGAAATATTACCTGTGCCTAGGGCAAACGCTAGAAGGTCTAGGAAGTTTATTAGGTTAAATAACTGAATGAGACAATGGTGTTTGAGCAAGGGTTTGAAATGTATTAAGAGTTGTGAACTCTTTGGGAGACACAACTTGTTCAGCAAAGACGGCATTTAGGTAAAAAAGGTGGTAGACAGTTAATATTATTCATGAAAATATCATTGCAAATAATTGAAACAAAAAAATAAGAGGAGAGGGGATGCAAAACCTAAATATGCAAGGAGGTGCAAAGAGCACAATGTAACTACTGGTTGTGATAGTAGTGTACAAATCACTATGTATAAACAGACCACTAACGTGTGTAAGATGGCAGAAGAATTGGTAAAATTAAATGCACTACTGGTTAATGCCAGGAGTCTAGGAAATAAAAGGGATCAATTGAGATTATTGTTGCACAGTGATGACATAGATATCTGTGCCATCACTGAGACATGGTGGAGAGAAGAGATGATGACTGGGGCAAGGAAATACCTGGATATAATGTATTCCCTACAGATCACAAAAATAGGAGAGGTGGCGGAGTTGCATTATACATAAAGAACACTATTGAAGCCAATGAAATTGAAATAGCAAGAGATATTGGGGAAGATACAGAACAGATTTGGGTTCGGTAGTTACAAGAAAAAAAAGCAAAATCATTATGGGTGTATGCTATTGATCACAGAACCTTAACAACGGTGAAAATAAAATTCTTATGCAGGCCATTAAAAGCATGGCGCTAGAGAGCAGAACCTTAACAATGGTGAAAATAAAAGACTTATGCAGGCCATTAAAAGCATGGCGCTAGAGAGCAGAACCTTAACAACGGTGAAAATAAAAAACTTATGGAGGCCATTGAAAGCATGGAACAAGAGAGCAGAACATTAATAATGGGTGACTTTAACTCGCCTAGTATTGATTGGAATACCCTTAAGGGAGTAACAACTCTTGATGAGAAATTGATTGATATTACCGTGACCTATAATTTGGAGCAATACATAAAAAATAGTACTAGATGTGCAAGTTTACTTGACCTGGTTCTTAGTAATACGGAGGAGGAAATTTCTAACTGTAAAGTTAGAGAACCCTAGGGAGATAGTGACAACAGCATGGTTCAGTTTACTATTAGTGGTAACTGAAAGCCACAGACAGGGAAAACTAAAGTTAAATGTTATAACAGGGCTAGATATTCAGAAACGAGAAAATACCTGAAAAAGTGGGACTGGAAAATGGAACTGCACAAGTTCACACTAGGTCAAACGTGGAACAAGATCAAAAGTAAACTTGAATATTGTATTAAGACATACAGTATGTCCCAGCAAGAATAAAGTATAATAGTAAGGGTACAATTCCGAATTGGTTTAAGAAAAAAATCAAGAGATCTATAAAGAGAAAAAAGGGCATATATGAAATTTAAAAGCAACCCGCCAAAGGAAGATATACAAAGAAAGGGTTAAAGAGTGTAAAAAAACTAATTAAAACTGCTCAACAGGAAGAAGAAGAAGAAGTGAAACTAGCCTCCTTGACTAAAGAGAACAAAAAGACCTTATTTAGCTATATAAGTAGCCTCCAAGGGGACAGCAAAATGTGGGACCACTAAAAACAGGAGATTACCAGATCACTAATGGCCATACTATGGCAAATATTTTTAATTTGTATTTTAAGAATATTTACCAGCCTAAGGAAACTTACAAGTTGCATATAAAGGAACTTTATGAGACCAGGAGTTTCAATCTTGAAATTAAGGATGCTGATGTGAGAAACAAAATTGGAAAACTGAATCCTAATAAATCCCCTCGGTTTGATGCTATTCATCCTAGAATCCTGAAAGAACTGAATTCAAAATTAGCTGGGTGATTGGCAATGCTGTTAACATGCTTGTTAACAAAAGGCAAGGTTCTACCTGAATGGAGTGAAGTTTATGCAACTCTTACACATAAAAAGGGACCAAGAGAGGACCATGAGAACTACAGACCCATAAGTCTGACATTGGTTTTCAGTGAAATAATGGAGGAATTTATAAAGGATAAAATAAAAAATACTTGTACCCCATTGGGAGGTAATTTTTTTTTAATTTTACTCTTTGTTAGCCTGCCTGCCTGGAGGACTGTATCAAAAATCACAAACAGAAGGAGGAGCCCTTTGTGCATGCTGTTCCATGTACAGTTTGTGGGACCACCTCAATGCACCCTACCACCCGAGGGAGAACATTAGGTGGCAGGAGGAAAATGCCTGCTGTCCAGGCTGTCACCACCCACAGGCTCTCACACAACTGACTTGGCTGGCCACCCACCACTATGTGGTCCTGAGTAAGTGATGGATAACCTGTAAGTTAATAAGAAGATCAATGACAGGGCTGGGAGGCTGCCAGATGAGCAGGACAATGACTGGGCTGGGGGGTGTGTGTGCTGCTGGACGAGATCAAAATGAGAAGCGGCTTTATGGAAAATAAAAAAACAAGGCCCATTGAAAGCAAAATATTGCAGCTTAGATGTGCTATCCCGGGCAAATGCATTATAAAAACAGGTCCCCAGTGAAAATGAGATATTGTTGCTGTTCTAATTTACAACATCATACAAGCAAACATGTCTGACATTGGCAAAAGCCTTTTTTCCTCCTGGATCTCTTCCCTGCTAGTGGTAAACCTTTCTGCTCCTTAAAAATAAAACAGACCAGCTCAGTACAACAAATCAACCTTGTCTGCAGCTGGAGTGCTGTTCTGTGTCATTTAACAGTAACCGCCGTCTACACTCAGGAACAAGGTCTGTTTTTCAACTTTCTGTGAGCTTTTGCCAAATGGTGTACTAAATTTAAAAAGTCAGAAATGCAATCAGTTTTAACTTTCGCTGCCCTATTATTTGTGTGTGCTCAGTAGAGCCTGTCTGCTTGGAAGACTGTATCAAAAATCACAAACAGAAGGGGGTAGCAATGCTATTTGGAATAAGTGGTTACTTTGGCCTACTTAAGTGGATAATCTCATAAAAGCTCTGAATTTTAAAGGTCTAGAATCACTAGCACCAATTTAATAATTCTCGTTGTTCTTGGGCTCATGTTTTCTATTAGTCTACCCCCCTCTCTGAAATGATACAGTGTCACAGCCAGCGGGTTCATAGTCCAGTTTCTGTGCATTTCTGCTAACTGTAATGTGTGTGTGTGTGTGGGGGGGGGGTTACATAATGCTCTGGAAAAAAAACATAGAAACATAGACTTTGACGGCAGATAAGGACCACTTGGCACACCTAGTCTGCCCATTTCCCTACCTAGAGGATAAGCTGCAGATCCTATTTAACCAACAGCCTATTTCTTCCAACCCCCCACAAAAATTGCCTTATGTTTGTCCCATGCATTCTTGAATTCTCCTACAGTTTTATACCCCACAACCTCCTCAGGAAGGCTGTTCCATGTGTCCACCACCCTCTCAGTGAAAAAATACTCCCTCTCATTGTCCCTGAGTCATCCCTCCCATCTTCAAATCGTGTCCCCTTGTTCTTGCAGATCTCTTTTTCTGAAAGATGCTACCCTCTTGGACTTTGTTGATTCCACTGAGGTACTTAAACATTTCTATCATGTCCCCCCTCACCCTACTTTCCTCAAGGGTATACATATTAAGATCTTTTAGCCTCTCCTCGTATGGCTTCTCTTACAGACCCTGCACCATTTTAGTTGCCCTCCTCTGAACTGCCTCCATCCTGTCTATGTCCTTGCAGAGATGGGGTCTCCAGAACTGGACGCAGTACTCCAGATGGGGTCTCACCAACTATCTGTACAGGGAGATAACAACTTCCTGTTTTCTGCTGGTGATGCTTCTCCCTATACATCCCAGTATCCCCCCAGCCCTCCCTACTGCCTTCTCACATTGCTTGCCAACCTTAAGGTCATCTGATATGATTACCCCCAGGTCCCTTTCCATTTTTATTGTTGTTACTACCTCCCCCCATTGTGTAATCTTCCCCTGGGTTTTTGTTTCCCAGGTGCATTACTTTGCACTTCTTTGCATTGAATCCAAGCTGCCATACTTCTGACCGTTCCTCCAACCTTGCCAAGTCCCTTCCCATCCTTTCCATGCCTCCTTGTGTATCAACCCTGTTGCAGATCTTTGTGTCATCTGCAAAGAGGCACACTTTTCCTTCCAGTCCCTCTGCAATGTCACTTATAAAGACATTAAAAAGGACTGGACCCAGTACTGAACCCTGTGGTACCCCACTAGTAACCCCTCTTTCTTCAGAGTGGACTCCATTTGCAATTACCTTCTGTGTCCTATTGTTCAGCCTATGTTTTACCTAGGCTACCACCCTAGGACCCACTCCAAGGCTGGTTAATTTGACCACTAATCTTTTATGTGGAACTGTGTCAAATGCCTTGCTAAAGTCTAGGTAGGCCATGTCCACAACCCCTCCCTGGACTACTACTTTGGTCACCCAGTCAAAGAAATCAATTAGATTCATCTGACATGACCTTCCCACTGTGAACCCATGCTGCCTTGGGTTCTGTGCCCCCTGGCCTCTAGGTGCTCAACAATTCTTTCCTTCAGAAGTGATTCCATCACTTTCCCTACCACAGAGGTCAAACTGACAGGTCTGTAGTTTCCTGCCTCTGTCATGCTTCCACATTTGTGAAGGGGAATCACATCAGCCTTCTTCCAGTCCTCAGGTACCACACCATCCTCCCATGATTTGTTATAAAGGGTAGTCAGTGGTGTCACTAGTTCTCTGCTTAATTCTTTTAGAATTCTGGGGTGAATTCCATTTGGCCCCATTGTTTTGTCTACCTTCAGTTTTAGGAGTTCTTTCAGAACCCTTTCTTCTGTGAAAGGACTGGAATCGACCCCCCTCTCCAGAGTGCTTCTGTTAATTGGATTAGGCACCTCCCCCAATTCCTTTTTTGTGAATACTATACAGAAGTATTCATTCAGTATCCCTGCTTTTTGACTGTCACTCTCTGCCCACCCACCATCCATTCTGTTCAGCCTCACTATCCCTCCCTTTGCCTTTCTACTCTCCCTGATATACCTATAAAAGGTTTTATCCCCCTCCTTAACCGAGTTGCCTATCTTTTCCTCAGTTTGTGCCTTTGCTATTCTGACTACCCTCCCTGCTTCCTTCTGCCTTAACTGGTACAGTTCTCTGTCCAGCTCCTTCTGTGTTTCCTTATACTTCGAAATGCTATCTTTCTAACCTTCCACCGCCACTTCTTTTGAGAACCATAGTGGCTTTTCTTTGTTTTGATTTGTTTATTTGCTTCACACAAAGGCTTGTGCCTCTGTGATGGCAGTTTTGATATTTCCCATTGTTGCTCCACCTCCTTCTAGCCTCTTTGCTAGTGCTTTTCTAAGGCACTCTCCCATCTTGCCAAAGTCAGCCCTTCCGAAGTCCAGAACCCTCACTTTTGTATGGCTTGACTCTGTAGCTGAGTTTATCGTGAACCACGCTGTTTGGTGGTCACTTGTTCCCAAATGGCTACCCACTGCTAGATCTGAGATCCTCTCACTGTCCCCATTTGAGAGTACGAGGTCTAAGATTGCTCTCCCACTAGTAGGTTCCCAAACTAGCTGTCTGATGCATGCCACCTGAAGGGCATCAAGAATGGCCCTGCTTTTGGATGTGGCTGCAGCAAATGTGCTCCAGTTAATATCTGGCATATTAAGGTCCCCCATCAACAGTATCTCCCCTTTCTCTGCCATCCTAAGTATGCATTCTATCATATCCTTGTCCACTCCTTCCCCCTGACATGGGGTCTGTATACAACCCCTGTACAGATTGTGGTGCTATTTACAGTCTCTAAGGTGACCCACAGTGCCTCTTCTCCTCCCTGTTTACTCTTTTTTGTTCAGTTGCTTTTATCCCTTCCCTTCCATAGAGAGCTGCTCTCCCCCCTCTTCTGCCCTCCCGGTCTCTCCTGTAGGTTGTGTACCTTGGTATGTTAACATCCCAGTTATGGTTCTCTGTGTACCATGTTTCTGTGACTGCTACGATATCCAGGCATCCCTCTTCCATCAAGGCCACCAGTTCAGGGAGCTTGTTGCCCAGACTATGGGTGTTGGTACTCATTAACCTCCATTTCTTGATGGCCTTACCCCTTTTTGCCCCATCTCTGTCCTTATTGCATTTGTCACTTTCTCCATTTACCCCTGTACTTCTCCCTATTGACATCTCTATGTTGGTGTCTACCTCACTTAGTACCCTGATTTTTTGGGGGGGAGCTAGGATTTCCCTGTTCCTTTCCAGTGCCTCCCCCCCTAGCTTAAAAGCTTGCCAATTAAGTATTTAAACCTATCACCAAGGATCCTGGGTCCCCTCCTGAGCAGATGCAGACCATCATGCCAGAATAGGCCTGCATCCATCCAGATGGACCCCCAGTCCCCAGTGAAGCCAAATCCCTGAGCTCTGCACCAGTTTTTCAACCACTGATTGAATCCCATGGTGTGGAGCACCCTAGCCTCATCTGTGCCATAGACAGGCAGCACCTCCGAGAAGGTTGCCGTGTGTGCTATTTGTCTAAGGCCCCTCCTCATCTCCACAAATGCTTCTTGCATTGCTCTGATCCCTTTCTTAGCCAGGTCATTTGTCCCTAGGTGTACAATGACATCCAGCTCCCTCCCCTGTGCAGCTGCTCCTGTGATCCTGAGGATTCGCTCCCTGTCCCTCCAAGCCATGGCACCAGGCAGGCACCTTACCTCCCTCTCCCTTCCTCCCCTAGTTCTACCTTCCTTACAATGGAGTCCCCCACCAGGAGTTGTTTCCTTCCCCTGTGGGGTCCCATGCCACCCTCCTGTGGGTCTCCTTTGTGGAGGTTCCCAGCATCCTCCTTGGTCTCCACTGTGGGTGCCTCCATAGAGGAACCACACTTTTCCAGAACAGCATAGAAATTATGGAGAGGTACAACTGGAGGAATGTGCCTCTTTTCCACCACCCTCACCCTCCTTGAGCCCACTGTGGTCCAACCGCTCCTCTTTGTTGGCAATCTCTGAGGCAACGGCAGTGACCCTGGTGGTCCCTGGGTGGGAGAGGAGGTCCCACAAATCCTGGCCAACTCAGCCTGGAGATGAGTAACCTCCTCCCTCAGCCAAGAGAGGTGCCTGCAGATGGGACAACACTGCATCCTCCAGAATGTCTCCCGGAAGACTGCTGCTCCACAGCCACTGCACTGCACCACTCCCATCCTGTCTTTTTTCTGGCCCCCTAACTGTTGTTTGGAATACTTTCTCTTTCCTCTGTTTTTTTTTTCTTTTTTTTCTTCCCCTACTTACTTACTGCCTCTGTGCCATTTTAGTTCCTGATCTTCCTGTTCTGAGACAAAAAGCTCCCATATTTCTCAGTAGTCTCCTTACTTGCTCAGAGTCAGACCTCCAGCAGCTGGGGGGGATGGAGAGCTACTCTTGCCCTTCTAGGATGGTGAGTCTTTGGTGGCTCCATGATCACTCACTTCCTGCTTCCAAACAGGAAGTTCCTGTTGTCAGTTAAATCCTGTGCCTATAAAAGTAGAACTGGTTTAGGGTGGGTGGGTGGAGGGGAGGGAAGGAGGGCATTATAGTCCCAGTAAAGAAGTTTTAGTTATACCAATAGCTCCTTCCTCCTGGTGTTCTATCTGTTCTCTGGCAGAAGCTATCTAGGGCAGTGCTTAAATCTGGTTTTAACCTGGTTTCTTCTAGCTAAGCCACTCCCCCTACTTTGCAAATCTTTCTACATTTAGTTAATTTCACAGATAACAATTCACTTCTGACACCTGTGACAAGCACCTAGATAAGTACACAGATAACAGATAACAATTTACTTCAACTACCTCTAACAAACACACTAACTCTTTTTTTTTTACCCTAAATTGAAGGTCCCAGTACAATATTTCTAGTTCTTAGTCCCAGTAGAGAAGTTTTAGTTATACCAGTAGCTCCTTCCTCCTGGTGTTCTGTCTGTTCTCTGGCAGAAGCTATCTAGGGCAGTGCTTAAATCTTGTTTTAACCTGGCTCCTTCTAACTAAGCCACTCCCCCTACTTTGCAAATCTTTCTAACATTTAGTTAATTTCACAGATAACAATTCCCTTCTGACACCTATGACAAGCACCTAGATAAGTACACAGATAACAATTTACTTCAACTACCTCTGACAAACACACTAACTCTTTTTTTTTACCCTAAATTGAAAGTCCCAGTACAAGATTTCTAGTTCTTAGTCCCAGTAGAGAAGATTTAGTTATAACAGTAGCTCCTTCCTCCTGGTGTTCTGTCTGTTCTCTCAAAAAAGACTTTCTCTTTTACCTCTATGGTGAATTCTATGGGTGGAGTGAGTTTTGGCTGGCAGTATGAGGGGCAGCCCTAGCCAGGGTCCTGCAGGCAGCACAGCAAATCCAGAGGCTGGGCTCAGGGGCCTGGTATGGTGTCTTCCCATTGCATAGCTGCTGGAAGAGAGGGACAGACACACAGAGAGGAAGGGTCTGGAACTGGCCAAGACTGTGACTTGCCAAGGAGACCAACACAAACCAGGATACAAAGTGGGGAGGGGAAGGGAGGGCATAGGCCAGCAGGAAAAAAGGAAAGTAGGGAACTGAGGGATGGGGCAGCCAGCTGGACGAGGAGAAGGAGAGAGGCCAGGACTAGGGGACACTGAGTGAGGAGGAAGGGGGCAACGTCAGCAGGAGATGATAGCTGGGGACTGGAATACACTGAAAGAGATGCCAGGTAGGGACCAGGAAACTGGGCCAGAGAGTAGGAGAGGTGAGTCTTTGGCCATGACAAGCAATACTGAAGGGCACCGAGGTTGGCAATGCTCCCAGCGTGTATCAAGTTCATATTTATCCTCTGGCTAGTGGTCCATATGGAGTTATGTAAATTATCATATTTCCCATGTTGCTTGGTTTGCTCCATTTTCGTGTGATACAAGTCTATGATAAATAAAAATAAAATAAATAAATAAATAAAACTATGATAATCGTGTTCCTTGAGACTGGTTCTTGTCATTCTGAAATACAGAAATCAGTAGATCTGAGAGGTCAGGTCTGGGTTTAGTCCCAGAGAGCTGCTGCTGGATTGACATCATGGAGACAGAGGTCAGTCCCCATGATCCATGAGTGTTTGAGACCCAAATACCAGGGTGGGGTTTCTGGGGTTAGAAAGAAACACAGGGATGATTCCCACTGCCTGGCCCAGATTTCTAGGACAGTAAGACCTGGCCAAGCTCTACTTTCACAGTCTGGGAGGACAGGAATGCAGAAACCAGTTTCCATCTCCCCTGTTTGATTCCTCAGACACAGGACACAAATACTGAGCTGATACTCAGTATTTTACCCTAGGAGACAGGGCACAGAGACCAGGACTGTCATCTCCATCTAAGATCCAGGGCAGAGAGTCCAATCTGATCCCCCTGCCTAACCATGAAAGGACACAGAGACCGGGCTGCTCAGCACTTTATAACCCTGGGGTAAGGCATGAACAGTGGTCACGTAATAAAATGGCCAAATAGACACTAAACAGACTAGAACTATAGGTTGCAGACAGAGATCAGGACTTAGGTGTCATCATTACAAATAAGCTGTCATTTGATGAGCACTCTAAAAAGGTAGTAAAACAAGGTAATAAAATATGGGGATGTACAGTATCTCTAGAAACATTAGGAGTGAGGACATGTAGAATAATGCATGGAGAAGCTTATTTATGAGGATTTTATGAAATGGGTACAAGAAATCTAGTGATCTCATTGGCCACTGACTCTATGTTAATATTTCTAACATACAGGAAAAAGTACAGACTATAAGCTGAGCAGAGAGTTTAGTAAGTAAGCCCAAAATAGAATGTTGAGAAAAAATTACCAGCAACCGGAAAACAGTGAGGTTTAGTTCAAAGCTGAAAGAAAATGTTTTCTGGTCACTTAAATGAGAAATCAATTAACCAGATTTTTTGTACCCATTTCATAAGTCAGTCTCTCCTCTTCTTGACAGTACAGTCACTGGCACACCAGGCACAATCTGTTCTCCACCCAGTAACCCGCTCCCTTGATCTCCTCACAAACCATACTGCTGCCAGGCCCAGTCTCACACTGTATAGTGAACAGCCGACCGGCTGATTTCCAACCCACCCACACGCTCGCTCTCTACTTAAAAATTGTTTTCCTCATGTACTTCCCAAAACACTGTACTGGTCAGCTGTACCTCCGAAAACAGCGTAATGCAACACTTTCACTTTCCTAACGTCACTTTCGCATCGGGGTAACAGATAAAAAAAATACAAGTAAGGAAGGAAGCCTTAGCAGCTCAAAAGTCCTCAATAAAAAAAAAAAAACAATAGGCGGACTAACTATTTTATTAAAAATTAAGACAAACATTAAACTTTTCACTAGTAAATACTATACATTTTAGCTATCACATACATCTGTATTTTTGATAGCCTTTTCGTAAGCACAATAAGCCACTCCAGGTGTGTGGTAGACACTTTAACACATGGCTGGGAGGCTGGATACACTCGACCAGTGGCCTCGTGCCTCACTACACCTTCTAGCCATGTGTTAAAGTATCCCAACACACACCTGTCACGCTTATTTATGCTTACTTCACGCCCCTTGGTGTGTGTGAGCGCCTCACAAACCCTGAGGGAGAAGCCGAGGGGTTTATCTGGGCATCACACACCAAGGGTGTGCATAAAATCTGAATTTACCAGACTTTCCCATGTTTTATTTTTTATATTTACTGGTTCTTTAAGAATTGCAGTTTTCTGTGTTACATGAAATAATTAGTGACACAGTACTGTTTCACCATTTTCTAAGTTTATTGTAGCACAAACAAGAGAATGATTTTTTCTCATGGTAAACTATTATTTGATTTCAAAAAACAAACATTTCTTAACACATGTGTGGTGCAGGGCTTTTAATTGGAGCCGTCAGCACATTTCAGTGAGAAAATTAAATTAGCTATATTGGCATCTAGCTCCCCCAATTAGCTTGCTGAGGAATTCTGCTGACTCACCGGTCTTGGAACTTTGAAAAGAGATGTATGTCTCTTTTGATTTTATTCATCGTATTTTTATTCTCCTGCTCTTCAGCGAACTTAACATGGTCAGATTCAGTGCTCAGTGTAAAGCCGGAACAGGTTGCCATTTTTCTGTTTATTTTAGTTAGTTTCATTAAAAGACAGATCCTATAGTTTAAAGAGTGCTGCCTGACATGGAAGTTCTCTGCAGTTTGATGGTTTTCCTGTGCAACACAAGTGGGTTGGCAGCACAAGGGCAGGGACTCATGGAGGTGCTCAGGTGGCATCTAATAGGTTAGTGTAGTGTGTCTGGAAGATGCTTGGGCAAACTCCGTTATTCACAGTTTGTTATTCACACATGTGAATAATGGAGTTCGCCTGCTACTATCCACAGGTGATAAATGGCACCAACCAGTAAACATAGGAAGGTTATAGCCCCTTTATATAGTACACTGGTTAGTCTGCATTTGGAGTACTGTACACAGTTCTGGGCACCCCTTACCAAAAGCCTTATTGAACTTTTAGAGAAGGTACAGAGGTGAGCACTCAAAATAGTTGCATCCCTATTTCACCTAACATACAAAAGAAAGACTAGCTGAGCTTAATTTGTTCTCACTAGAATATAAACATCTTAGGGGAGACTTACGCTAGGTATTCAGGGCATTCAGGTAGAATGACCTATGTGAGTGTACATGGCTTGAAAAAAAGATAACAGAAAGGGAAGCAAACTCATAAATACCATTAAAAAGGTCAATTGTACAAAAACAATAAGAGATGTGTCTGGATTATTTAAAGGGTAGTTACCCGTTGGAACATCCTGCCAGAGGCTGTAGTGAACAATACTTCTATGGTTACATTTCAAACAGCACTAAACGAGTATCTGGGTAACATAATAGCCTCTAAAATCCCTTGATAATGGCAAGTCACTATACTAATGCTTATAGACTCATATAAGTCTTAGTAATCCTATGAATACAGCGCTTGCAGAAAAACCTGAAGGGGAACAAGGGAAGCACCCTTATGCACAGGTTTTGCCATCCGTGCACCAGTTTCCCCATTGTTTGAAAATCCAGCCCCACCGTCTTTAAAAACGTATAACTTTAAATATGATGGTGTTTCAAAATATAGCATCATTAAGGTGAGATCAGAGAATTAGTTCTTAAGAAATAGTTGAATACTACTAAAACAGAAGTAACCACTGAGGTACATTTCCTAAAAGTTATCTGCAGTTCATTTGAGTGCCCTTTGTTTAATAAGGGATAAAATCCCAAACGGTAACAGCTAAATGTTAGGAATATCAAAGTAGCTGTACTATAATCCATTTTAAAAGAAGACCTCAAATCAGATATCTCTGTACTATAAAAAATCAATACAATATGTATTAAGAGTTTAACAAGCTATAATATTAGTCTTAACACCATTATGCTGCAGATAACTCTATCCCTCCTTAGCATCTTTCGCTGGTGACTCCCCACCATGAGGGAGCCATTACGTCAAAGCCATTCTGCAGTGAGCCATTGAAGCAACTCTGCTTTTTAATGGAGGGGGGGCCTGAAATGGTTCACCCATGTCAGTGTGACAGTGAATCTTCAGATATCAATTACAGTGCAAACATTTTGCCGATGTCTAAAACCTTGGCAGGTAACTTGTTTGCCTGACACTATGTGCGGAGTGCATGATCACGAACATTACAAAAATCAAACAAAACTATATAGAACTCATCCCACAACATACCAAAACATAGGAACCCAACAATCTACATGACATCTATATACTGAAGGGAGCTCCACACCCCCCCCCAATATTATTATAACCAACTCCAGGTTGTGGCATGGTTGGCATTGAGTTATAATGGCAACACCTTGAACACCATGGATGGGGGGAGGCAAAAGAAACAGGGGAGTCTGACATTGTTAGAATGCAGCATTTACTTGGGATAGCAATCACCAAATAGAAAGTAAATTCATTTGTTCCAGGCTTCCTATTGCACATAACAAAGCAAAGCACACAGAACAGTTGTACTATCAGTAAAGCAAAGGAAACACTACAGTACCACTACCTCTCAGACCTGCAACTGAAACTTTACAGCAGTACTTGTCAGATAATCAGACAGAGTTCAAATTTTTTACTGCTCCACAATGTCCACTGTCCTGTGGCTGCAATCCTTATGCTGCCATTGGGAGGTGGCCAAGTTTGTCACAGACACAAACTGCTGTATTTTAATTTAATTCATGTGTTGCTCTGAACCTAACACATCAGTGAACTTCTACAGACTTGGATAAGCCTCACCAAGTAAAGAGTTATGCCCTCTGTGCCACCCCTCCACAGAGTTTATGGTCTGTGGTAGTCCACAACTTGCAGCAGCAAAACAATTCCAAAACTTAACCAGAAAGAGTGATTTCCAACTCACACCACTTCTTATCGGACATCCTAACCATGTATCCTCAAAGTAATCCAGTGATGGACCAAAAAGTTAATCTTGTGCCATAAAGAACTCCCAATCCTACGTTTCCTTGAAAGCATGTACAATATCAGCAGCTGACACAAAAGTCAAAGCTGACAGAAGGCACACATGCAAGGCAAAGTCCTCCTCCTCCTCCATGTATAACCGCTGCACTTCGGGCATCTGCTGAACCTTGCATGACACTGATTGACACAGATGAAAAAAGAAATCACGAAGTTCAGCATCTGGGAAAAAAAATAAAAAAGATTTATAGGCAGCAATCTCAAAATCTACCATGATAGACCTACTGTAGGTGTCACACCAGAATGCAACTCAACGTGCTTCCTAAATACAGCTACATGCAGTCATCCTGCTTGCCATAAGCACATACATAGTGGGAATTACACAGGAAAATTCAAGTCCATGAATGGTGTATAGCTGCCCGAATAGAGGGGGACAGCACTTTAAAGGTGCCATCAGCGTAGCTGTCCGAGCACCTCTCCATGTACTGCAAATTACCCTGTGTCGTAAATATTAGGAACCAGCCTTTTTTTTTCCTTTTTTTCAGTTCTTTTTTTTTCGCTCTGGTCATGGCCCTGAGGTCTTCTCGAAGGCAGCCCATCCATTATCCTGCCCGCCTGTGAGTCCCCGAACTGTGCCTCCTCTCTCCCCCTTCACCGATGCCAGCACCCTGGCTAACCCTATCTGGGAAGGGTCGCCCCCCCTCCTACTTGGGGCACCCTTACAAGTCAGACTCTGGCATTGGACGAGGGCTGGATGGAGGAAATCAAAGGCCAATCGAGGAAACTCAGCTTTGGGCATGGGGAAAAGGTGCCATCGCCTGATCCTTGACGTTGGTGTTTTCCTGTGTTCTGTTCTGCCCACTCCCCCCCCCATGTGTGCACCCCCCAATGTTGTTAGGTGCACAGCAACCCTGCCTGATGTTGGGCACACCATTACATGCAGCCCACGCTACTGCGGCATCCCGATCTCCACCAGGGGCCTCCAGAGTGCCAAGCTCCCCAATGCCCTCCCCCTGGGACAGGAGAGCAGCCCAGCAGGCACTCAATCCAGTCCCTCCCCTGCCGACCCCCAGCTCCCGAGCTCACTTCTGAACTCAGGTCACCAGCATGGTGCAAGGTGTGGCGTCCCATGCCTCAACCCTCAGCACCACCAGGCTGGCTTGAGGAACCTGTCTTGACCAATGCCAGAGTCAAAAAGCAGAAAAGGATCACCTCTCTGAGGGACAGGGTACTTTTCTGAAACCACCAGCTCAGTAAGTGCATTGGTTGACAGGGAACTCTACACACACTTTCCTGGCATGCTGCACAGAACATTTCAAGCAGTCCAAGTATGGCAACCTTCCATCAACTGAGGTGGGCAACGAACTGCAGCATGCAGAGACCACTTGTTGGGACAACTCAGAAGATGTCAACGCTCTTTTTTTAATATTCACCCATACCTTGCACACAGTAATACCGGCATGATCAGGGACAAGATTATGCATGCCCCCAACAGTCATGATGTGCTCACGAGCCGTATGTGCTCTGGCCATACACCTACCACTATGATAGTCCAGACACTTCCTGTAGATGGTCTCACCATGAGAGTGCTCCTTTCTATAGATGTACTCATCATGAACAAGCATCAAATTCCCCCATGGGCTCTCCACATATGCCACATACATTATTCTGATGCACTCTGGGAACTACCATGCACCATGGTCGCCACGAAAAAAAGGAACAGATGGCACAGCAACTAACAGTAAACTCCCAAGAAACCCACAGAACACACCACTAAATAAACAGACCAATTACATCAGTTACCTCAAACAAAAACACCTGCAGCACCATGACTACTAACACAAACATGGGAGACTTCAATTACACCTCAGACACACACACCTCTGAGCACTGGAGCACCGGGAGCATCCTAAATACATCATGCTCTAAAATCCCACACACAGCCTAACAAACAAAACACTGAATGCTAAAAAAAAAAAAAAAAGTCACAAGAGTGGCATTTGGCAACATGCTTTCGCTATAATCACGGCAACAATACTGAGTCACTGTCCTAATGGTATAGCATCTGAAACCACCTACCTGTGCTGACATCACCAAGCTCTATGTCAAGTTGTCCTAACACCACACAGAAGATCTAGGAATGTTGGTGACACCAGTGGCATCCTTCACAGGTGTAGGCAAGGTTCTTTTACTGTTCTTGTTTCTCAAAGCAGTGTTTGCTTGATGATAGACTGGAACTACAGCAATAGATTACATAGAAACATAGAAGCATAGAATTTGACAGCAGATAAGGATTGCTTGGCTCACCCAGTCTGCCGATTCCTCCCTACCTACACTATTACAGCAGACTGTACCCATGAAGCAGTCTCTGTGCTGGATATATCTTCTACCAGGAAGGTTCATATACCATCTTTCTGCTTGATGTTAGTAGATAGACTAATGACACTGCACAGCAGCTCTTCTTTGAAAGGGAGGGGAGACCTGAAATGCCAACCTTATTGCAATTAATAAATGGATTACAGGAATATCCCAATGTATGTACTTAATTAATTTATTAGATTTTGGTAACTTGGTAGACTTACTGAGACAAGCCATCCTTTTATCAGGATGAACCCATAATTAATTACATGGAATACATAGGCAGTATGCATAAAGATACTAATTACATACAGTGTATAACTTCATGACAAAATTACAGTAAATACAATGGATTTACATTACAAAAGAAGACTTCTGTAACAGGTCCAGTTATGGATGCAGACAAGTGCTCTGGGTACATAGTGCTATAAGAACATGGACACTATTCAAAGACAAGTTCAATGAGTCAGTTTAACAGATTAGCTATCTGAAGCAAGCACAGGGTATGCTAACAAATAGTGGATTTAAAGGATACAAGAGTCAGGCATTCCATGTCCTTAACTGGGAGATTTTTCCATAGTCTAGGTGCAGTAGCCACAAAGAACTGCTGACCATTAGCAGAGGAAGCCCTCAGCATGGTAGCTAGTTCTGTCCAGTGGATCCATAAGTCCTTTTTACCAGTTTGAAGTCCATGATGGCAGTCAGATTTTCTGGAGGGAGTAAATGAGTTTGTGTGCTACAGTAAGCACAGGGAGAGGGAGCCTCCCCGGGGGCAGTTTAGTATGGCGAGGGCCCTGTAGTGATGTTCATGGCTGCAGACCCTGGCAGCAAAACATGCGATTCGACGGTAGGCAGACATCAGTTTGGAAAGTTCAGACTCCTTGAGAGATGACAGTACTGGTGCTCCACAGGTAACAGCAGGTAGAAGGACACTGTTGGTGACTGCGAGCTTGGCCTCCTTTGTAAAGTAAGGGTACAGACTATACAGCAGATCCAGTTTCTGTTTTCGGATTTTGACAACTAACTTGAAATAAGGCCTGATGGAGAGCTCTTGGTCCAGTTGGATTCCCAGATATTTATGGTGGCCACCAAGTCAATATGTGCTTCTGACAAAATACACATGCTGAGTAGACTTTGTCTATCATCACCCAGCCAACAGGTACCAACTAGCTTGGCCATTATTTTTGGGGCATTCATTATTGGCATTCAGTATTAATAAGTCTGACTGAAACCTGGACTTGAATGAACCAAGGGCCACCTGGAGGCCAGATTGAATCTGAGACAGGTTGGTGTCAGACCTGTACAGCAGCACATTATCAGCATATTGCAGTATTTTTGTATTACCATCGTTACTAGGTAAATCATTTATGAACAATGAACTTAAAATGGGGGGGCGCAGAATTTAGCCCTGGGTGACACCATCAGTGATTACCCACATGGGGGACTGGCTACCCCCCCATTTAAAAGTTGCATTTTATGGAAATAGACTCGACCAGTTATGTTTATTCTCCCTGATGCAGTACAAACTGGAAACCACTTCGATAAAAATAGGAATGTACGTACAAGGGGGTACAACTTATGCCTGTTAGGCAGTAAGTTCAGAACTAGTGCCGGGGCGTATTGGAATCCCTGCAGGATGCACTCCTAAACCAGTTAGTTAAAGAACCTACTAGGGGGAGGTTACACTAGATGTCATTTTAGCAAATGGAGACAGAGTAGGGGAAGTTGAGGTTTGGGAAAACTTGGGGGACAGCGATCACTGGATGGTCATGTTCTTGATCCAGGCAGGGGCAGAATTGGGCAGGTCATCCACCAGGGTGCTTGACTTCAGGAGGACAAATTTTGAGAAAATGAGGGGCATCTTAAGGAGGGAGCTTGCAGGGATCCAAGAGCTGGAGGAGGTAGAGCAGCTGTGGGACGTAATTAAGGGTGGAATTCTTAAGGCCACGGAGCAATGCATCTAGAAAATCAGCAAATGCAAAAGGGGAAGAAAACCACTGTGGTTCTTGGCAGAGGTTAGGGAGGCTGTCAAGGAGAAGAGAAAGGCCTTTAAGGCCTACAAAAGGACATGGAATAGCAGAAAAGAGGATCTACAAGGATAAACTCAGGGACGTGGGAAGAACAATTAGGAAGGCAAAGGCAAGCACAGAGGAGAAAATAGCTAGGGAGGTGAGAAGGGGTGACAAAATATTTTATAGGTATGTGAGTGATTAGGGAAAAACAGGCAGAGGTTCCAAGACTTGGGGGTGGGTGTAAAATAGCTGTAGGAGAAGAGGAGAAGGCAATCCTCCAAAATGAATATTTTGCATCCATTTTCATGACAGAGAAGGAAGGGAAAGAGCCTATATTGAGTAGAAAGGGGAGGGAGTGCAAGGAGGCAAACACAAGTCCCTTCACAGTGGAGAAGGTGTTGGAGGAGATGGGAAAAATAAAAACAACAATGCTATAGGACCTGACTGGATACACCCAAGGGTGCTTCGGGAGGTAAGTGTGGATCTGGCAGGGCCTCTGGCAAAGCTGTTTAATCTATCCCTGGAATCGGGGAGGGTCCTTGGAGATAGGAAAAAGGCAGAGGTGGTACCGATATACAAGGGAGGGAGAACGATGGAGCCTGGCAACTACTTTCCTATCAGTCTCACCTCGGTTTTAGGCAAGCTGATGGAGACTCTCATAAAGGAGAGGCTGGTAGAGTACCTAGAGGAGGTGGGTCTGATTGATGATAAGCAACATGGGTTCACAGGTGGCAGGTTTTGTCAGATGAACCTGATCAAATTCTTTGAGGGGGTTACACAGGAATATGATCAGGAAGGGGGGCAGTGGATGTGGCCTATCTGGATTTCAGGAAGGCGTTCGACTCCGTCCCACATAGAAGATTGGTAATCAAGTTGAACAGCCTGGGTGTGGGTGCTAGGCTTGTAAAATGGGTAGAGAATTGGTTGAGTGGGAGGACCCAGAGAATGGTGGTCCATGGGAAGCACTCCAGGGAACTAGGGGTTATGAGAAGGGTACCACAGGGGTCAGTGTTGGGGCCTATACTATTTAATGTATACGTGGGGTACTTAGCAAAGGGTCTAAATGGAAAGGCGTGTTTGTTCACGGATGACACAAAGATATATAACAGGGTGGTTGCTCCAGGGGGAAGGATGAGGCATGATCTAGCCAGGCTGGAGGAGTGGGCAGAAAAGTGGCAGTTGCAATTCAGTGCAGAAAAGTTCAAAATAATGCACATAGAACAAAATAACCCAAAAGCCACTTACTACTCGGGGGGTCACTGCAGATCACTGAACAGGAAAAGGAGCTGGGGATTTGGATCATGGACATAAAAAAAGGCTAGGAGTCAGTGTGAACGAGCAGCTGGGAAAGCATTGGGAGATGCTTCACTAGTAGGAAGAAGGAGGTGATCATGCCATTATATAAAACACTGGTCAGACCACAGCTGGAGTATGGAGTTCAATTCTGGAGGACCCATTTGCAGGGGGACAAGGACAGGCAGGAAAGGTTACAGAGAAGGGTGACCAAGATGATCCAGGGGATGCAGGGGAGAACATATGGAGAGAGGCTGGAAGAGCTTGGTCTTTATATGCTGCAAATGAGATGGGGGGGCAAGGTGGAAACCTTTAAGTATATGAAGGGAATAATCAAGGTTGGGGGGATAGCATCTTCAAACTGAGTGAAAACAGAACCACCGGAGGGCATGCATATAAGCTGGAGGGGGAAGATTTAAGAGGGATGTGAGGGGACGTTATTTCTCAGAGAGGGTTGTATAACTGTGGAACAGGCTGCTGGAGTGGGTCGTGGAGGTGGATACAGTGGAGAAATTCAGAAGAGCATGGAATAACTACGTGGGACTAGGGAGGGAGGAGGAGAGATGGCAGAGGAGTGGGAGGTAAAAGGGAGGTGGGGGGGCTGTCTCAGGCATACCTGATGGGCCGAATGGTCTTTTTCTGCCAGCATGATACTATGCTTCTATGATAGTGATGCAGTGAAATTTAATTTTGCCTGCAAAATTCCAGCAAAATTGGGAATTTTGCCCTGCAAAATATTTAATGGAATTTGCTCATTTCGCATAATATTTCCCAAGTGTGAAATGCGGAATTTTGAATACACATATATTTAAAAAAATAAAAAAAAAAAGTGTTTTCCCTGCCTCCTGTCTAGGCCAACATTAAAATAAATCTTTATCCCCACATCCCTGGTGTCTAGTGGTCCCCCCCCCCGGCCGATCACCAGCCAAATGAAGAATGATTCCCTCCCGAGATTCACGCCCGACCCCTCGTTGTCCATTAGTGCCACCCCCAACATCAGTCATGTAATAAAAATCAAAACTCCCGGCATCCAGTGGACCCACCACCTGTCAGGTGTTATTCGCCAGCCTGCCTGCCCATCTAGGATCCCAGTGGGCCACCGGCACTGTGCTGGTAATCTCTGGCCATAACAGTGTTAGCATTGCTTATGAAGGCTTTTGTGGCACAGTTCTTTTTCTTAGCTAAGCAGCTGCTATTATTTTGCAAACTAAGCATCTTTGTATCATAACCTAAAACTAGAGAGTACGTTCAGACAAAGTGATGAGCTAACTGTCCTCTGCTCTGACCCTCTACCAATAAGGTTTCTGTATTTTATGATTTTTCCTTATTTGGCACACCGCTACCTAGTAAAGCACATTTCTTATCTTGGAGTATAAAGAATGACACTCATGTTGCATTTTGCTAGCCCGGCCCGGTGGCGCTGAGGGTTGAGGAGCTGGATGCCACACCTCATGCCATGTTGGTGACCCGGGTTCGGGAATGAGCCGGGCTGCTACAGAGAGGTCAGTGGGGGGGGGGAGATATTGAGCATCTGAAGGACTGATCTCTCTTCCATGGAGAGGGTTGGGCAGGCAGTTGCTCAAGGAGTGACCTCTGGCGGAGGCTGGAGATTGCCAACAGTAGCATCGTAGCGTATGCCAAGGAGGTGGAGCCACGGCAGTACGTTGCCTTGACAGCCGGGCTTCACAGGGGTGTAACCAAGCATGCAAAAAACCCCCTCCTCCGCCGATAGGCAAAGGTGCCTCCCTCCACATTCCACACTCCCAGAAATGGACTCAGCCCCCTCCACTGTTCCCCTTCCTCTCTCCAGCCCGGTGTCTCAATACTTAAAGAAAGAGCACCCTGGGCAGAGGCAGCCCTTCCCCGGAGGGTAGACCCGGGGGATGCCCAGAGCCAGAGAGGAGCTGATGGGGCAGCCGACCCATGTAGGGAGGTAGAGACTGCAGTCCCAGTGGTCGCTGGAGAGAGTTCAGTGGCATGGTTGGAGCGAAAAATGTGAAAAAAAATTTTAAAAAATGTTGCATTTTGCTGAGTTCGAATCCAATTTTGGAGTGACATCTAGATGTCTGGGGTACTGTTCCTGGCTCCCAGCAGGTATATGCTGTGTTTTGTGTGTTCTGGTAAAAAACAAGTTATTCCTACTGTATCTTTGACTCTGTGTCATGTTTCGCCATCAGGTCCAGAGCAATTGCTAACAAAATGGCGACTGCAGCAGGACTTGTTTGGACGAAACCGACACCAAGATACTGTAGGTATTTATGGTGGGATAACCACAGGTGTGAAGAACCTTCACCCCTCTTTGGTTTGTGGGATGGTCATTAGTGGCCTCCGCTACAATACAAAGCTGTTTGACTGCTGAGACCGAGGTGACCCGGTACGCTTCAGATCTCCGGTCAGTACAGTCTACAAGGTCAGACCCCAGTACAATGGCCAATAATTCTGAGCTCAATGTGGATGTCCTACAATATCTTACCTCCCATGAAATATAGAAAGTGATGGCAGATGGGGACCGTGTGATCCATCTAGTCTGCCCATTTAAGAAGAACTCCCGCCTAGTTTGCTTCTTTCTTGAGGTTCCCATACTGTTTGTCCCATGCTAGCTTAAAAGTCCCAACTGTCTTTGCTTTCACCACTCCCGAGACAGGGTGTTCCAAGGTTCCATCACCATTTCTGTAAAGAAAAACTTCCTAAAGTTGCTCCTGAATCCACCTCCCTTTAGATGCATGTCGTGACCTCTAGTCCGGGTGCAGCTGTTCATCTGTCAGAGGCTTTGTGCTTGTACCCTATTGATGCTCTTAAGGTACTTAAGGTCTCTGTCATGTCTTCCCTGTCTCTTCTTTGTTCTAGGGAATACGTGTTGAGCTGCTGCAGTTTTGTTCCACATTGTTGTGAAGCATGCCCTGCACCATCTTTGTCACACTCCTCTGTATAGTTTCCAATCTGTCTTTGTCCCTCTTGAGGTGTGGCCTCCAGAATTGACCGTAGCACTCCAGGTGCAACCTCACCTGGGATCTGTACAGTGGCATGATCACCTCATGATTCCTACTTGTGATACCCCTTCCTATACATCCCAAGATGCCACTAGCCACCAGGCTGACCCAGTACAGTATGTAAGGAAGCTATTTACTGAGGTCAAGTCTAAAAGTACATATACTGAGTTCAAATCTAAAAGTAAGAAACATGACCAAAAGGGTGTAATGGTCGCTGCTTTGTAGAAAAAGAAATGGGCAGACTGGATGGGCCTTGCGGTCCTTATCTGCCGTCAACTTCTATGTTTCTATGTTTGTATGCTTTGTGCCAGACATTGGATTCTGAGGGTTCACTCCTGAGAAAGGAACTGAAATCCTGAACCGATGCTGTGTGTAGGTTAAGGGAAGAGAACGAGAAGGTTAAACAAGAAAAAAATAAGGATATTTGCAAGTTGCAGGAGGAAAATGAGAAGTTATTGCAGGATAAGGTACAGATTTTGCAGATGGATGGTGTGCTTGTGAGCATGAATGAGTTATTGAGAAATGAGTATGAGGAGTTGGAAGACAAGTTTGGAAAGTGTCAGAAAGAGTTAGGAAAAGAGATGTTCCTTGGGATACCCCAGAGGGTACAGGCACCACCCACCAGTGGCCATTCTGACCAAAGAGAATGAAACTGAGGTTGAGCACCTGATCACTAAGATCATTTCAAAAAGCGAGCTGCCTGGTAAACAGGCAAAAGCCTTACAAAAGGCAGTGGCCGATGTTCTGAAAAAGGAAGTGGAAAAACACACTCAAACAGGGTGTGGCTATCGCTGCGGCAGAGGCAGTCACTAAAAGCATCATCATTAACAGGAGTCCTGAACTCCAATTGAGCCACAGTGCTTTTCAGTCCATGCAGGCTGTTCAAAGCATCGCAAAATAGGCTGTATGGCCCCGGGTGATAATTTGAGTTGTCACGTGGAAAAGGTGCAACAGCACTGCCAATGCTCAGCTTACTGCTGGAGCATCAGGTCCAGGTCCTTAAACAAACTGTGAAACCCATATTGTTGGCAAAGTTACTGGAAGGGTTCTGGAGTGGTACCAAGGCCTCTTTCGATAGGGTTGCCACCCACCTGCTGGTGGTCCATGATCCAAACATGGTCAGCGTAATGCTGGCTATGCAGGTGAAACAGTGTAACAAGGAAGTGCCCACCCAGTATGAAGGCCAGCTACGGCTCGCTTACAGTACTGGCAAAGGACTTGCCAGGGAGGAAGTGGACAGAGACTCAATAGAGTACAAATGCCTCTTCCTACGAAACCTCACATTACCCCTTAATCGGCTTCCCTCTAATTTCATGCCATGTCCTCTTGTCCTGCTATTTTTCTTATATTGAAACATGTTAGACTCTTTCACCTTGTTAATGCCCTTAAGGTGTTTGAATGTTTCGATCATATCACCTCTCTCCCTCCTTTGCTCTGGGGTATACATATCGAAAAATGATGATCTTCTCTTGGCAACAGTAGACCAAGTGCAGCACCTACAGTTACTTGTAGAACTCCTTGCACTTGTGAAGAGTACTGGTTTAAAATGCAACCCTGCAAAGGTTTAAATTTGACACTCTGAAGTATACATTTTGGGCCGGTGAGTCACTGCAGAAGGGAGGAGCCCTGCACTTGACAAGGTGAAAAGTATTCAGAACTTACCACTACCTACTAGCATGTCTGCTATCAGACATTTCCTGGACATGGCAAACTACTCAAGGGATTTTATCCCTGATTTTGCTCAAACAGCCACACCTTTGAGTGAGCTACAGAAAAAGAATGCCCCCTGGTGTTGAGGCCCAGAACAGACTGCAGCAGTTATTGCCTTAAAATGAGCTTTGGCTTCAGCCCCTGCTTTGCTTAACCCAAACCCACATTTACCCTTCCATCTAGAGACTGCCACCTCAGATACAGCCATGTCGGCCATCTTGGCACAGAAGGTGCACGATTGCCTTAGGCCCATCACCTACGCATCACAAATCCTTTCTCCAGTAGAACAGAAGTACTCTGTCTGCAAGATGACCCTACTGGCTATAGCGTGGGCTGTAAAATACTTCACTTACATTATTGGACTTTGCCCCACTGTGTTGCACACTAGCCACACCCCCACCAACTTCCTGTTATCAGATAAGGTAAAAGATGGCAATGTTTCCAATGCAAGACTTACCCATTGGTCACTCCTTCTGCAGGACTGGGACATCATTGTATACTCCACCAAATCCCCCTCCATCATGGCCCATGGGCTCCTCAATAATGAGGACCTACATGAGTGTGGACTGGAACCCCCTTCCTTACTGGAACCCAGTCCATTTCTGCCCACCACTGACATTGTCTTGGTGGACCCCCAAGCACACCATGTATTCACAGTTGGTTTCTCATTTTACCATGAGGGATGCCAGGTCGCAGGATTTGGAATTCTGGTCCTCTACCAGGGGCAGACACAGCGGAGGTAGCCAGGCAGTGTACCGTCAGATTCTTACAATATGCAGAACTGGCAGCCATTGTACATGCAATGGAACTGATCCAGGAGGAACAAGAGGGGGACACTATCATTTTTTCTGATTCTTCATGGATGTGTTGCTCCCTTACAGAGTTTCTGCCTTTTTGGAAGACCCATGGGTGTGCTTCCTCGGAATGTACCCTGGCCAAACACCGAGATCTGTTCCAATATATCAACAATATAACAGAAAAGATAACCCTTTAAGCTGATTGTACACAAAGTGAAGGCCCATTCCAAGACAGACCCTTTTTAAGATCAAAACGACTGAGCAGATACATTGGCCAAAGAAGGCAGATTAGAGGGAGAAGTATGGGTAATGCCAGTGCTTGAGAAGGCACAGCTGGTGGCTGCACAAAGGAGAAAACAGGCTATCCCATTGGATTTCACTACAGTGCAAATAGGAGACCCAGAAATAAAAGAGGTAAGCAACCATCTCCTGAAGTAGAAAGAGATATCAGAGGATAACTCCTTAAGGAGACACATCAACCACCTCACACTCTCCCCAGATCAGAAGCTAGTTTTGTATAACCAAGGGGACACCACATTGTGGGTGGACCCTAAAGACCTTCAGTTAGAATTCATCCACCAGGTGCATGACACACCTACAGGTGACTGTCAGGGTATAGATAAGACCCTGCAGAGACTGAGAATGATAAGCTGGTGGCCGGGACAAACAGGAAATGTCCAACGTTATTTGGACAGTTGTATCACATGTGCCCAAAACAACCTGATACCTGGCCAAAAAAAATACCAAATTGCTTCCACAGAGACAGTCTGGTCCTTGGAATGCAGTCCAAATGGATTTCATTGGGCTTTTGCCTACTAGTAGCAAAAACAACAAGTATATGTTATCATCACAGACGTATATCCTAATGCATTGAAGCCTTCCCCTGGAAGGCTAATACTGTCAAAGCTACCACAAAAATTCTGGTGGAACAAGGATTCACGTGATGGTGCCTACCTCTTAAGATAGACTCTAATAAAGGGACAAGCTTTACTAGTGGGATTGTGCAGGAAGTTCTTGAAATGGTAGGGGTAAGACAGAAGTTCCTCATAGTATAACATCCTCAGTCCTCTGGTGCAATAGAGAGAACCAACAGACAGATCAAAGCAATGTTGTCGAAGTTTGTCAATGAGAATACAAAGAACTGGGATACCCTGTTGTCCTTACTCCTAATAACGATTAGGGTTACCCCTTCAACAGCTACACAGTACACACCCCTTTAGGTGATAACTGGCTGGCAAATGAGGTTGCTGGAACACTTTGGTACATCCAGCAGCATGAGCCTGGTGCATCCAGCAAACCTGATTTTGATTGGGGCAGCAAGATGACAGCCACACTGGGCTGCTGTCTGCAAGCTTTCTAAATAGAAAGTATTTTTCTTCTCCTTTGGCTGTTCTTTGCTACATAAATTAAAGGAGAGCTTAAATTTGGTTGTCACTGACTGTGTGGTGGCTTTTTGCTGCCCAAGTCTGACATTTGTTAGTAGTTTTAGCTAGTGGTAAGGCTTACGGCTTTTAGCATAAGGGTCAGGTTAGTAAGCCAGGTGTAGAAGCTAGAGTTTTATTTTTCAGTGAGGGTTTCAAGTTATTTGGTGCCACATTACTGTCTTACAACATCAGAGAGATAACTCGAGAAGGAACCCTGAAGAGTGGAGAGGACATAGGAGGACATTTCACCATCTTTCAGTGTCTGTAGGTTGCAGAAGCTGGAGTCTGGCAAGGTTACATCTGCGTGCAGCCAATATCTTTCCCAGAGATTTGTCACCTGAGGGAGCAGGGGAACGTTCAACACTCTGGTTTGTTTTCCCTGGAATGCATCTTTGTGGTGAACTTGGCAGCATGAGCACTAGTTGCCATCGAGTGCGCACGGCCTGTCAAACAGTGGTGGGGGTCCATTTGCTGTGGTGGCCCTCACTGAAGCTAGAGACTGCTGTGTTCATACCATGGTTTCATTAGCTGGGTATGGGCCACTGACTGTGTCTGGCCTTGGTTGCTCCCCTGATGTTCGTCCATCACACCACTGGTGTGAATTTCATCAGGTCATTGCCTCCAGCCTGGTGGGAGAGGTGCTGGTTTCTTTGTACTACTACTGCCTAGTGGTTCTAAATCCTCTGGTATGCCATGACTGTGTGGAGTTTATGAGAGGAGCTCTGGATAATTCCCCTAAAACTTGCCCTCTTAAGTGAACTGTTTCTGGCATTGGAATGCTTTTCCAGCCAGCTCCTCTGTTTATGAACTCGGAGTGGTGAGAGCATTTGTGGTTCAGCTTGCCTGGGAAACCGCATTTTAATATCACTGACTATCTCTCATCATTTATAATTCATTGACTGGATCATTGCTCAAAGTGGGACTTTTATAATTTTTTTGTGTCACTCTAACCATTCTGTACATTTTAAAGTAAAGCTCTATCTGTTTGTTGGGGGGGGGGATTACAGTATGTGCTGAAGGTAGAGAGTGTGAAAATGGTGTGCTTGTTGATTAGACCTGCTCACCCCCACAACCCTATATTTAATGCAGCATATGGTACACATACATTTAAACTTAGTGTAGTAGGATATAGTGTAATACTATGTAATATAGTGATAAGATATGTGCATATGATTGTAGCATAGACTGGTGGTAAAGACCGGATTCCAACAGGGCTATGTGTTGGTAACCTCTAGCCCTGACTGTGTTAGCATTGCTTATGCAGGCCTCACGGCACAGTTCTTTTTCTTAGCTACACAGATGCTATCATTTTGCAAACTAAGCATTTTTGTATTTTAACTCAGAACTAGTTTTAGCTAGTTTTACTCTTATCAGAGAGTACGTGTAGACAAAGTGATGAGCTAACCATCCTCTGTGCTGACCCTCTACCAATGAGGTTTCTGTATTATGTGATTTTTCCTTATTTGGCAGACTGTTATCCAATAACGCACATTTCTTACCTTGGAGAATAAGAATGATACTCATGCTGTATTTTGCTGAGGTCAAATTCAGTTTTGTAGTGACCTCTAGATGCCTGGGTTCCTGTTCCTGGCTCCCAGTAGGTATATGCTGTGTTTTGTGTGATCTGGTAATACACAAGTTATTCCTACCATATCTTTGGCTCTGTGTTATATTTCACCATCAGGTCCAGAACAAGTCTGCTAACAGTGGGGTCACTTAGAGTTTTGCTAGTGGCAATAATGTTGCCTGAGAGTGGCCAGTTCTACCCTGGAGGAGGCAGCTGTCTTGTAACCAGAACATTTAGGGGCCATGTAGGTTGTCAGACTGCAAGCATTTGATATATTTCACTGTAGCACTTTTTTTGGTAGGAACAGATTCTTGACTGTGGCTTTATCATGAAATATCACTACAGAATAGAATGATTCTTACAGTAGATAGAAGGGATCCTCCTACCTATTGGAGAAAGTTGGCGATCATCTGTCACTCACCAGTTTAGTTGTTTATATCAATCCTTCCAAACACAAGATCATGGACTGTATCTGGATATTGTTAGTAATTAAAAAGAAGTAATCCTTCAATGATGCTTTACAATAAGAATCATCTTTCTGCATTAGTGTGATGCCCTGGAGATAGAACTTTATACTAATTTTAGAATTTAGAATCAAGTTTAAACTTTGCATTGTGTCAAGCCCCCAGTGTCATAAAGTGGATTTATTTCTCCGCCTGAGCAGATAGTCACCTTGAAGTACAGCTCTAGCCTTCTGGTCGACTGATTTTAAATTCTTTATACTTCTGGTTTTTTTTTTTTGTTTTTGTTTTTTAGTTTGAGTTAGCTTTCTTGATACTCTGCATTAGGGTATACTCACGGGCTGGGTGGTTGGGGATCTGTCCCTCTGTAAATGGGATAATGTACAGTATCTGCATAGTATTAGTAATTCTCTCTTACTCGCCCATTTATTTGACTAACTGTCCTCCTGATCTTGGGCTAGTGTAATAAGTGGATGTTATTAGTATTTATCTGTCACTTATTACTTTGGTTGACTATCTCTCTGTCTGAGCACATTATCACGAACTGTAACTGGATATTGTTAGTAATCACTCACCCACTCACTCACTCATCAGTTTGGTTGACTCCTTCTGTACATTTATATATGTATATTTAATGTCTATATATAACCTTTACCACTCCGTCTCTCTCCCATCACCTCCCTACCCTTTCCTCCAGGTCATATCTGTAAACGAGACTATTGCTTTATGTATGGCTTATCTAGTAAAACATTTTTCAAATAAATAAAAAAATATATATTGTTAGTAATTCTCTCTGACTAACCTGTTTGGTTGGCTCGCTCTCCTCTTGAAAATGGTGTTATGTACTGTAACTGGATATTGTTAGTAATTCTCTCTCTCTCATTCACCAGCTGGTTGACCATCTCTCCATCTGAACACAGATTCATATACTGTAACTGGATATTGTTAGTAAATCTCTATCACTCACTGGTGTGATTCTCTCTCTTTCTCACTCACTTTGTACATGGGGTCATGTAATGTAATTAGTGGTGGGTGAAGTGGGCTCAATTTGCTCCACAAAGTGATTTGCAGAGTGAAGGTGAATTTGTGAAGTACTCTGCAATGCAAAGCGGAGTACTTCACGTCATAACGGGCAATGTGAAATCCATTGAAAGCAATGACTTCGCATTACTCCGCCTTCCCCAAACCACTACTCCACCAATTTTATGGTGAAGTACATCGAAAAGAATGTACTTCACCTTACTTCGCCTTGTTTTTAAGCTCCAAAGGTTAATTTTGCAGCTATTCATGGTATTTCAGGTCATATGGGCTCTAGATTGTTCTACACAGCCTCAGTTCTGGGTAATGTGTGTGCAGGAAGCTGTAGGAGACAGTCTGATCTGAGAGCTCTCTGTGATTCAAACCTTCTAACAGCTGTTAAAAAAACCTTTTTGAGTAATGTGTTTTTGCTCAAACTTTAGTTCATCGATTGTAGGAAACCCTCCTGTGCTCATATCATCGAATGTTTATTTGTGTGTGGATTTTGAATGTTAATGTACAACATTGAGTCTGTGTACTAAGAGACAGTGAACGTGTGCTTTGGGGGAGGGGCATATCTGTGGTGTAGGTAGATTTAAGTTGGAGAAGTAGGGAGTTCTTTGTTTTTTAGTTATATTTTTGTTGTATAACTGACTGTTTTAATGTACACACAGTAATATTTTCAGTAATTATTAAAATTGTTTTTCTGATTGTGTGTTGTGGATCTGGTACAGCAGTGCATAATTTCAGGTTGTTTAAAATACATGGTATATTACTGAAGTTTTCAATTTGCTTCGCATTACTTGTAGACAAATTGTGTGTGTGTGTGTGAGTGTGTGTGTGGTGCATGCCATCAAATAATATACCTTTTATTGTGCTACAGTGTAATTGCAGGTGCAGCAGTGTGAACCTGCTGTCCACTGCAGCTGCATGATTTTATACTGCCATTGTGGTATCTTTTCTTGGTTTTGCACTGCCGTAATCTGCAGTCAGTGCTCCCCGGCCCTGGCAAAAGGAATTGTTTTCCAGATTGGATTGTTTGTGACTTCAGCACCACTGATTACTTAAAGTGTTGTTGAACTTGTTGTGACTTTGTGACTGTATCTCTTGTTGAAGCCACAGTTGTTTTCTTGGCTTCACATCCAGCATCCCCCCTGGCCCCCACCCACAGTGAACATTCCAAAATCTAAATTTGTCAGAAAGAACTGGAAGGGGGCAGGATCAGTTGTGTTCCAGGACAGTAGCTGCTGCTGTTTTCACAGGGTTCTTGTGGATATTACTTGATAGGTTAGTTCTTTTCTTTCTTGCTTCTAAGGGGCTAGCAGGGTATTGTTCTGGGGGATCCTGGATGTTTGTAAACTGATTTAGTGGCTGTAAGTGGGGCTCTTTTTGTGGATGTTTCACTTTGTAACAGGCTGCACTGGTAGAGGCCTATTTCTTCTGAGTTAAAACCTGTTTGGTGGGATTTGCTTGGAGATGGTTCTTTAGCTGCAGGGCTTGGAGGGAGACACAAGGCTGATACACTCTCTCTTGTCAGGTGTCTGCCCAAGACCCGCCTCCCCCACCCTCCCTCCCAGAAGTCTGCAAATTTATGGGGAAGACCTGCCCTGCAATTGAGGGAAAAGGCTGCTGGTGCAGCTCATGAGTTCTAGCCACTGGGGGTTGGATTTAAAGGCCGGAGGAGGAGCTTAGGGAGTTGTTCATTTTCCTTACATGTATAATGTGTTGTACTGCACCTAGTAACAGAGTTACTGGTGTACAGTGGGACTGTCTCTAGGATTAGTGGGTGACCTGATTAGGCAGTAGGGGTATCTTGGAATAGGGGGAACCTGGTGGCTCACCCAAGGAAAACTATTTGAAAGGGGATGGAACCACACATCATTAGGGCCGGCATCTTTGGAAGGGTGGTGGGGTGCACAGGGTGTGGAGCAGCCAAGATACTGGACTGGGCTTGGAAGTTTGGTGGTTGCCCAGTGTGCTACAACTGGCACAGCTAGGGAGGAGGTTGAGGGATGAGGAGAAAGCTGGGGGCAGGGGGTGGTATGGTTGGGAGGGGCTGGAAATCTCCCACAGGGGTTGCACCAAGCACTGGGGCGGGGTATAGGGAAAGGAGTGCAGGAGAATACTCAGGGTCACATAGGGACCCTGGCAGAGAGGCCCAAAGGACACTGCCAAGGAAGCAGGCAGGTAACTGGGGACCCCTCACAAAGGGGACGGAGGGACAACATTCTCAGGAAGTAGGCGGATAGCCAGTGCTGGACAGAAGGAAGCAAGGCAGGGTGGTGGATCAGACCTTATACTTAGTAACCGCTTCATTCTCTTCTTCTGCTCAAGGATGGGGGGATGTAGCCACGGCAGAGGTGGTTAGAGACGGAAAGGGTGTGGGAGTGGGGGGCAGGAGGCAGGGGCCAGATAGCAGGAAGAACAGGGGGGGACCTGGAATGCAGGAGAATGGGGGGAGCAGTAAATCGGAGCAGGGGGAAGAGGGAGGAAAGCGCAAGGAGAAGGACCAGTTGGGAGGAAAGGTAAAGAAGGACCAGAAGTACAAGGATGATTCAGTAAAGAGAGCTGAGGGGTTAGGCCAGGGGAGCATGATGAGCAAGGAGGAACTAAATGGAGACAGGAAGGAAGGGAGGATGAGCCAGGCTAGTTTAGCAGATGGGGGAGAAGGACCAGTTGCGAGCAGTGAGGGGGGAATTAACAAGGTACAGAAGGATACTCAGGAGGAGGAGGAGAGCATAGGATTGGAGGGAGGCCATGGCAAAATAAGGAACGGGTGGCATGTGGCACCCAGATAGGGGAGGAACAAGGAGCCAGCAGGGTGGAGGCCGGTAGAAAGGATGAGGGACATGGAGGGGAAATGGAGAAAAGGTGGTCAGAGTGCTCCTGCTGGGGAGTTCTATGATCAGGGGTATCAAATGGGATAGGGAGGAGAAGCCTGGCCAGTTAGAACAAGATGCTTCCTGGACTAATGGTGCACAGGTCTAAGCACAGAGGTATATCAGCTGGCAAAGGACTGTGGGGGTTCCCCAGACATACTGGTCCACCTGGGCACAAATGACATTGAGGAAATAGCGAGCTAGAGATACAGGCAAGATTCAGGGAGCTGCAGGGTCTGTCATGACATAGGATGCACAGTTTCCTTCTCAGAAATCCTGCCAGTGCCAAGGGCTAGTGGGAACACAAAGAAAAATTAGGGAGATAAACCAGTGGCTCAGGGAGTGGTGTGAGGCCAGAGGGTATGGGTTGATGGGGATTGGGGAGACCTGGGAGGATAAGGAGATGTATGCTAGAGATAGACTACATCTCAATTTGGAGGAGGATCCTTAAGTTGAAAATGGAGGAGTTCATTGGTGAAAAGTGGGGTTTAAACTTGTGAAGGGGTGGGATGGGAGAAAAAGGCAGTCAGGGGATGCTGATAAAGAGAGGACTCTGTCTCCACCCCTGGGGACCAGGAGGATTGCAGGAAAAGACCAACTGGCAAAGTGCAGACCAGGAGAAAACAGAATCCCCAAGGGAACACAAGCAGGAAATGAAACTATAGGAAAGGGTGGAAGGTAGTCCTGCTAAATGCCAGGAGCTTGGGCAAAAATGCCTGAGCTCCAGGCGATGCTTAACTGGGGGCAGTGGATGTGGCAGCGGTCACTGAGACTTGGGCCACTGCAAGACATGACTGGGACCTGAACCTGGAGGATACACTATGTTCAGGAAGGACAGGGGGAAGGAAGGGAGGAGGGTAGCAATGATAGTCAAAACTACATTGGCATGGGGGAGTTGAGGAGGGCGGAGGGAACGTGGAGGCGATTTGGGTCACCTTGATAACAGGGGCAAGAGGTAAAAATAGGGTGGTGTATAGACCCCTGCCTAGCGGAGGAGCTGGAGGACAGTCTGGTGGCAGATGCTAGAGACACTGCAGACTGGGCAGAGGAAAGGTGGTGGTGTTGGGGACTTAAACATGCCAGGAACAGACTGGGACACTGCATGACATCCTCTGTGACCAGGGAACAGAGGTTGTTGGATGTCTTTCAAGAGCGTTCCTAACTCAGCAGGTGAGGGACCGACCAGGGAGAAACCTGGGTACTGGATGTGGTCCTGGCAGACAGTGACCAGATTGGGGAGCCTGGAGGTAAGGGACCCATTGGCGAGAGTGACCATGCCACAGTCTGGTTCTGCTTGGACCTGGGAGGGGTGAAAGGCTGCACAAAAAGGCGCGGAGTAACCGACTTCAGGGGTGGATTTTGAAATGGGAAGGATCCTTAAGGAGCATTTGGATGGGATTGGGTCAGACATGGACGCTGATAGTAGGTGGGAAAGCATCAGGAGAGGGGTGCAGGATGCACCAGCACCTGTGCAAGAGTAAGGCAAAATCAGGTGGGCCCAAAACCCTGTTGGTGGACCAGGGAGGTCCAGGAGGTGGTGCGGGAAAAGAAAGCAGCCTATAAGAAATTCAAGTGCTCAAGGGAGAAGGGATCAGGGGAGTATGAGTTGGCTAGAAGGGCCACTAGAGTGGTGAGGCAGCTAAGGCAAGGAAGGAGCAGAACCTGGCCAGAGAAATTAGGAGAGGGAAAGGGTTCTTTAGATACATTGGGGAAGACGAAGGGTGAAGGGCAGATTAGCAGGATTAAATCAGGGAGAGATGGGCACAAGACCCAGAGGAGCAGGCTGAGGTACTAAATGGTACTTCACCTCAGTTTCACCAGGGAAAATGGGGATGCTGCATCATACATGAGGGAGACAGAGATAATGAGGAGGGGCCCTTACCAATCGGCAGGTCTGGGGAGGGGCATCACTGGCAGGTGGGGAGGCTAAGCAGGGAGAAGAGGTACTGGAGTAAATCACAGCAGAGAGTGAGGAAGCCCTCAGCTCCTTAAAAGCGGAGAAAGCACCGGGGCAGGATAAATTACATCCTAGAGTGCTGAGAAGGAACTTGCAGATGTCCTGGCAAAACCCTGGCAGAGCTTTTCACCATCTCTCTGAGGACAGGGTGGGTGCCCCAAGACTGGAAGGTGGCGCATGTGGTGCCTATCCACAGAGGGGATCAAGGGGCTGGCAGGGGAACTACAGGCCTGTCAGCCTGACATCAGTGGTGGGCAAGGTGATGGAGGGCATTGTCAAGGAGAGAGGCTAGGGGGCCTGGATAGAGTCAGGGTGCCTAGACAATAGACAGCATGGATTCATCCCGGGAAATCGTGTCAGACAAACCTGGTGGAGTTCTATGACTGGGTGACAAGTGCCTTGGACCTGGGTAGACCAGTGGATGTCCTCTTTCTGGACTTCAGCAAGGCATTTGACTCAAGTTCCTCACGTGGGCCTGTTGGATAAACTAGGAGAAATGGGGTGGGAAACCAGATGATCAGATGGATGAGGCAATTGGCTCAGGACCGGACCAGAGGAGTCGTAGTTGCGTAGGATAATCTCTTCCCCAAGGAGGGTCATTAGTGGGGTCCCACAGGGATCAGTCCTTGGGCCCCTTCTATTCAACACCTCGTATCTGACATAAGGACAGGAATCAGGAGTGAGATGAGTCTCTTGCAGATGACTAGAAACTGGGGCAGTGGTGGATGGGGAGGGAGGGAGGTGGCCTGCAGAGGACCTGGAGGCTCTGGAAAGATGGTCTAGAAAGTGGAAGCTGAGGTTTAATGCAGGGAAATGCAAGGTACTCCACCTGGGGGCCAGAAACCCAGGCCAAGTGTACACCCTGGGTGGGGAAATACTACAAGTCTCAATGGCTGAGAGGGACCTGGGGGTGGTGGTGGATGTCAAGATGAACAACTCTGAGACTTGTAGGAGGGCAGCAGCCAAGGCCAACAGGATGCTGGGATGCATCGCTAGGGGGATCACCTCCAGAAGGAGGGAAGTGATACTCCTCTCTATAACTGCTTGGTGAGGCCGCACCTGGAGTACTCGTGCAGTTTTGGAGCCACATTAAGAGGGACATTAACCTCCTGGAGAGGTGCAGAGGAGGGCAACCAAAATGATTTGGGGCTTGGGGGACAGGACCTATGAGGAGAGGCTCGAAGAGCTAAATAATGTACACTTTGGAAGAGAGAGGGACCGGGGGACATGATAGAGGTCTTCAGGTACATGAAGAGGGTAAATAGGGGAGGAACAGTGAGGGTGCTTTGAAGGAGGAGGAAGGGGCCACTGGGGCATGGGTGGAAGCTGGAGGGAAGATTAGGGAGAAAGGAGGAGGTGCTACTTCACTGAGAGGGTGGTGAGAGCCATGGAATGCACACTACCTAGGGGCTGGTGGAGGCAGAGACAGTGGAGGGTTCAAGAGGGTGGGACAGGTACAGGGGAAGGGTTCAGGAAGCAAAATCCAATGCAGCAAGAATATCCGGAACTGGGAAGGGAGAAGCCAGAGAAGGCGAGGGGGACAGCAAGGTCAGCACCCAGGGTGGGGGCTGACCAAACGAGCAGACACGAAAGACCATTAGGCCTATTCTGCTGGCATTTTAGTATGTTAGTATGTTTAGAATATTCTTGTTGATCCACCAAAATGCCCTCAAAGAGACATGCAAGCAAAGTTGTTTCTCACCATGGCACTGCTGCCAGTGGTAAGATTGTCTGTCAGGGGTGTCATTTCAGCAAAATCATAGGGGTAGCAAGGTGGGGTGGGCATGATGTGGGTGGGGCCACGGTGTGGGTGGGGCCAAGGTGTGGGCAGAGCCAGAGAGGGTGGCATTTGTCAATGTGACATAGAGCTAGTTACCAACAAGTAATTTAAAATAAAATGGGTATGAATTGGATAGTAAAGTCTGAGTATAAATCTGAAATGGGCCATTACAGATGTTGATTCAACTTAATAGCAAGTTTTCATCAAATTATGGCATCATCAGTATAGTGAAAGTCCCATTCCTCAACTGTACAAATATTAAACAATATTAATGCATGGGTAGCCTTATTACCCATTGAAATCAAACAGATTACAACAACTACAATCCCACTGTTGTGATGTCAGAACCTTATAAACCTCTCTCTATGTCATAGCAGTGGGTTTACAAAATGGAATGCCAGTGTTATTCAGTATTCACATACCTAGAATGTGATTGTTAGTTTCAGTACAGTATTCAAATAACATTCTAATTGTCACATTTTATTGTCTATCAATCACTATGTCTGATGGAATTTTGAACTCTGGTGCTATTTTGGCCCACTGTCATTCAGTCCGTGTATCCTAATAAATTGTTTTCCTAAACAATCATGTGGGTGTAGTCAGATCCATTAATAAGGTAAGGCTAAATTACTTATGTTGGGGGACTTCTCATGTCGAGTCCCATACACTATAAATGACAATGCATGATGTACAGGTGATAACCAGGGTGTAATCCTCTCGTGGTTGCTAGGGCAATTGTAAACCTCTCAAGCTGTGCATTCTGGGTTTACAGATGCCTAGACACCACCTGAAGTGAGTATACCAGATGTTATCCCTACACATCAGACAGTTATCTCTCTGTATATTACCACACTGTTTCCAAAAAAATATTACCACACTGTTCATGTCAAATGACTGGTACTATAATACAAGCTAACTAAGGCACACATTGACTAAAAATAAAGAGCCGTCTCTAAACCAATACCTTACAGTACATAAAAACACACATCAAAACATGAGAGAAATAATATACTGTTATGAAAGCATACTCTGAACCTTGAACCATGGAGAACTTTACTTCTTCTCTGTTGAAACAAGAGCTTAGTAAAGAAATGACAATGAAACTTGTAAAAGAAGTAATAAAGGAAAATGAACTGATGAAAAAATAGAGGATAATGTATGGTCCTCTATCGTTAACGATCCAGTTAATGATCGAGAGGTTGCCAGGGCGACCATATAAACCTCGAGGCGAGAGAAGCTCAAAGAGGTTTCATCGCCATAACGGCCTCGACAAGTAAAAACTGACCGGTTGCGACTAGAGGGACCATACATTATTTTATAGTGTATGGTCCCACTATCAAAAATTGAGCAACTACGTTTTAAAAGTCACCGCTGCGGCCTTCAGTCCTTCCTGTCTGTTTCCTTTAGTGGTTCCCATTCCAGCGGAAAAAAGCGCGCATCTTGCAGACCACTCCTGCTGTTAACCTATCGATGTGACATAGGATCGATGAGTTAACAACATATCAAATCACATCGATTGGTTAACAACCTTAGAAAGATGATTTCCTAAGGTTAACAACACTTAACATACATTATAAATAAATAAATCACACAAAACCTGCAAGAAAAAATAAAGGAAAAAAACAATTAAAACTCACTGACCAAAACCTGTACAGAAAAAATAAAAGAAAAAAAAGATCCTAGTAAAATTGTACACCAAAAAACCTGTGAAGAAAAACTGTAATAAAAGGAAAAAGAACCGAGTCCCAGGGTTACACAAAGAAGTCTTCAGACTTCACAATTACTGCAACAAAGCAAATGAAAGTACTCTAACTCTCCACACCAAGGCTACTACCCCCTTACAATAATTTAAAGGCATAAACTCCCTCTCAAACACCTATGAAAATGGTAAAGTAAAGGACATGGAGTGTTATTACCTGCCTGGAGGCTGGAGACACTGCTGGCACACTGGAGATTGGGATGGTAGGTGACTGCTGGCACACTAGACTGCCTGACTAGTCGAGGACACTGCTGGCAAACTGGACTGGTAGCTGACTGGAGACAAAACTGGCAAACTGTCTCTGGACTGGTAGCTAAGCTGACTGGAGACTGGCTGCTGGCACACTGGACTGCAAGCTGACTGGTGACACTGCTGGCACACGGATATCTGACTGCAGACTCTGCTAGCACAATGGTGCTGGCTGACTGGACTGGTATCCTGAGTTGAGACTGCTGGCACTGCTGGCTGACTGGAGACACTGCTAGCACACTGGACTGGTATCTGACTGGAGAAAATGCTGGCTGACTAGGCACAAGTTGCAAACTGGACTTGTTGCTGAGCTGACTGGGACAGAACTGGCACACTGACTGCTGGCTGACTGGAACACTACTGGCAGATGGGACTGCTGGTTGGCTGACTGGTGGTAACACTGCAGGCATACTGGACTGGTTGTGACTGGGCACAAGTTGCAAGCGGGACTCGTTGCTGAGCTAACTGGGACAGAACTGGCACACTGACTGCTGGCTGATCGGAGACACTACTGGCAGATGGGACTGCTGGTTGGCTGACTGGTGGTAACACTGCAGGCATACTGGACTGGTTGCTGACTGGAGGCACAAGTTGCAAGCGGGACTCGTTGCTGAGCTGACTGGGACAAAGACTGGCACACTGACTGCTGGCTGACTGGAACACTACTGGCAGATGGGACTGCTGGTTGGCTGACTGGTGGTAACACTGCAGGCATACTGGACTGGTTGCTGACTGAGGCACAAGTTGCCAAACAGGACACCGTTGCTAAGCTGACTGGGACAGACTGGCACACTGACTGCCGGCTGACTGGAGACACTACTGGCAGATGGGACTGCTGGTTGGCTGACTGGTGGTAACACTGCAGGCATACTGGACTGGTTGCTGACTGGAGGCACAAGTTGCAAACGGGACTCGTTGCTGAGCTGACTGGGACAGAACTGGCACACTGACTGGTGGCTGACTGGAGACACTGGTAGCACACATGACTGATGGCTGACTGTAGATAGTAAAGTTACTTCAGTAATGGGTATCTTCTTGAACGCATCTGAGCAAATCTGTCTATTGCTACTGACAGGTCTAGCTGCTTCACCTCCAGTGGCTCACATGCCATCATCATTAAGTCACTGAGTCGTCTATCACACAACACTTTCTTAAGTAAGTTTCCTCTTTTCATGCATGAAAAAAAACGTTCATTGAAGCTGTGGTCACAGGGAGTGCCAGCACCAGGTTCAAAATCTCAGGACTTCTGAAAATGCATTACAAAGGCATTGCAACTGTTGTCTGACACAATGAATACTTTGCATATTTTTGTTCTGTAGGTATGCCTTTGCTGATTCAGCTGTGACTCTAACACAATTATGTCTATATTTGCTCCTGGGTAAGATTCTGCTAGGACCTTTAAAACAGAGTAATTCAGAAAACTGTCATCCTTTGGGTTGAGAGCAGCAACAGCTTTTAAGAGGTCCAGATTACTTGTGAAGCGTGAATCAAGTTCAGTAACAAACCTGTCAATGCAGGCCAGGTATATTTCCTGTTTAAGCCTATCACTATTAGATCTTGCAGAAATGTCACCAATTTCTATATTTGCGAGTCCGTTTCCCAAAGTGGATGAAACAAAAAATTCTGTCAGCTTTCAGGCTCAACTGATGTTTTGCCAGTGGCCTTCCTGTGTGCTGAGTGGATTCTACATCACAATCAATGCCACAGTGATCAGCAACTTGCTGTGCCTCCTTGTAAATCTTCTGCCACTGTGAATCATTACGTAGAGAAAAGAGCTCACTTTTGAAAGACTGGACAAGATTACAAGCACTTGGCAAATCAAGATCTTTTCTCTGAAGTTCCTCAGACACCGATTGTATCTTCCTTAAAATTGTTTCTAGGCTGTACAGTGTTACTACAAAGGTGAAGTTCTGAATTTTAAACAGATGACCTTTTGCTTCACTACTTGCCTCTCTGTCAGTGTTTTGTGACTGAATAGCATGAAGTGTTATAATAATGGACTCTAGATGCAACTGAAATTTCTTGACACAGTTGTACCAGTAAAACCACCGTGTACCACACAGTCGTTCTAGTTCCAGAACTTATAGACCTTCTTCTTTCTGAGCTTTAACAAACAACTCATGTCTTGGTGAACTTTGAAAATAAAACATATACAACCCAAGATGCTGAAAATTCTTTCACTTCTGATATATTATTAATTATTTGCACCAAAACAAGATTCAGTCTGTGTGCATGACAATGAAGTATAAAGCAACCGAGGAGCAATCTCTCTTATTCTTGCTTATGCGCCACTGAAGCACCCACTCATCACAGAAGCTCCATCACAGCACTGTGCTACAGTGCTTCCACTGCAGTCCAACTGACACTTACTGCCTGAGTTGAGTTGCACCAGAAGCTACCAGCATCCAGTTTATCCATATGGTAGCAGCCAAGTGGTTTTCACAGATATTACCATCTCCATCAACAAAAGCAGATTACAAAGCTAGGCTGCTCGCTGCGTGATACATCATTGGTTTCCATTGACTAAGGCAGAAATGTTTTAGCACTACTTACGAATTTTTCATTAATAATTAATGTTGCAACTATGTTAATCAAATCATTTTGATACTCTGGAGAGTATAATGACCGTATCTCTAGACATTTTTCTTTTTAATTTTGGTCATGTGCAGATAATGTTTCCAGAAACTGAATAAAATTGCCTTTGTAAGAATTTGTCGACTCATCACCACCTCTGAAGGCAAGACCCTTGCATCCTGGTAGCCACACTGCATGTAGTAGTAATTCAACATAGCGTCTGTTTCTTCAATTTCAATGTCCCTATTTTTTTCAACCGTCTACTGACTGACTGATGTCTGATGAAGACTGTATATAAGTTAAATTCACACCATACTACAACAGATGCTTTGTGTTTTCTCAGACTAAGCTGTGCTTTCTGAAGGCACGACCAATTTTTCCATTACAGAAACCAATATCGACAAGGAATGTTTCACGTTCACGACCTCCACCTCCAGGTGCAGTACAGAGTGCTAGTAAAATGCCTGCATGCAAAACAGTATACAGCATCTCTCTGTACTGAATATTCTACCCACTTATGAGTTTTGTAATCACCATTAAATTTACGTGATTTTGTCACAGGGAAAACACACTTGACTGAACTGGAGCTTAGTGAGGACTAGCAGATATGTCACGCTTGGCACAGTATCATGATCAACACACTCACCCATTGAAAATGAGTGGCCTTCACTAGATGCGCAATGATGTGCTTTCACATGCATCGGAGGATGTGCTTTCACATGCATCAGAGGGTGAGGGCGAAGCAACAAGTAATGGGCCTGTAGCAGTAGAACTAGGCTCTGAAACTATAGTAGTACTATCAGATTCATGCATGCCAGCTGACAGAACACTATCTTCAGGTCTTGATTTCTTCACTGTATGTTCAGCATGTGCAGTATCTGCTGTAATTCTTTTCTTAGCAAATAACTGAACACCGATGGTTGCTTTGGATCACTGGTTGCCTTCTTCTTAGACCAGAGACATTTCAGTAATACTTTAGCAGCAACAGCAACGAAATTTCAATCAGTGAAGGCTACTAAAGAAGAAATTTAGCAATCGTACAGCCTGCCAGCAGCTATGCCCAGTGATTAGCAAATCAGATATCAGTTTTGAAACCCCTGAAAACAGCTATAATTCAAATGTGCACACAGTCTAAAGAAATCACCAGTGTGCATGGCGAAATCTGCAAATAGTGATGACATCAGAAATTAAAAACTAACATATGGGTGTAAATTTTACATTTAACTGTACCTATGAACCCTAAAAATGTCTATTATAATTCTGAATTTAAAAATAATCTTATGAATGCAAGGACGCAAAAACATTTTCTGTAATGAAACAAAAGTGGGATGCATACAAGTGCTGTAAATCTGTCAAAAATGTTGCTTTTGAATCACCAGTTTATGTTATGATTTGAAGCACTATTCTTTGGCGTGTGGAGTATGTACACAAAGTTGGGTGAGTACTGAGTACGCATTAAAAAATTTCTAGAAACATATTTCCTCAAATGAGGACAGGTGAGTAAAATAGGCTGGTACAGACCTTATCTGGAGCCCTGGCCACGTCTTTAAGCTGCTTTAAGTCTCTTAAAACCTTAATGTTTCCAATTGCCCATGAGAGATTAATTGTGACCAGTTTGGAGAGTACTTGTGCAACCAGTAGAAGGAGTTATGTTTAAAGATGTTGATGTAAGATGGTATTGGACGAGTCTGTGTGGTTTGTTTTGACTTTCAGGAGTCCTTGTCAACTGTAAAATACCTTCAACCTCAGATGTTTTTAAATAAATATCTATTTATATTTATTACAATAGGGGAGTGGTCAAACCACTGGATAAATGCATATATTCTCCACCATGTGTAATAGAACTGTAGAGCCATTGAATAAATACATTTATCTGTAGTCATGATGTCACAGTCCAGATGGCATTTACCCACACAGTCGTGACCACGACTCCAGATAAGGTGTGTGCCAGTCTTACACTCACCTCATTTTAAGAACTACTCTTCAGAAATTCTTTTAAATAGGTACCTGTACTCACCAACATTTGTAAATACTCCTCCACCACGCTTAAAGAATAGTGCTTCATAACATAACATAACATAACATAACATAACATACTTATAACATAACATAACACTAACTGGTGATTCAAAGTAACAGTTTTTGCCAGATTTACACTTGTATGCATCCCACTTTTGTTTTACTCACTATATTTTAAAACTGGTGGAGTAAATTGACAGCAGTATTTGGAGTATTATTTGGCACCTAAAATTCTTATCTAGAAAAAAAAACTGCATTTTTTAAATAAATTTAGTCCTCATTCAGTCCACTCTACCAAGACAGTTCTACACATCAGTGTCTTATTAATAAATAGTCCTTCAGAGTGGTTACAAACTACCAACATCCAATTTGTTTGAAAGCAGCTCAAACTGTAGTTTGTTTGGACCCACTGGATTTTAAATAGCGCCTTTCATGTTATAATGTTGCTGCCACTTTTAGCACACAGGGAGTTGAGAGAGAGCACACAGAAAAAACAGTGAGAGACCACTAAGCAGAGGAAGTTAACACACTCGCTCAGGTCACACAACAAGTGTCAGTTCCAGGATTCAAAATTTCAAACCAGGTCTCAGGATCACATTTCTGTGCTCCTAACCACTGGGTCACTGACTGTCTCCCAGTAAGTCATAACGTGCATCAGTTCTCAACCTCTTCACCAGTGGATTTTTCTTCTTTTAGTGGGTATTTTTTTTTTGGGGGCACCAATGCTGCCTGCCTGCCTACAGCATCACTCTGAAGACATTTCATTTTCAGAATATAGTTCAGGTAATGTGATAAGTGTACATGAAGCACCATTAAGCTAATTCCTCAGTTTTATTAAATAAAATTATAACAATGGTCTGAAATGAAACTTTCTGATTAGCTGTAAACATTCTAACAGCCATATATGTAATCTTTTATTATACAATGAGCACAAACAAATTCACACAGTCCTGCATTTTTGATTGGCTGGCTAGCACCTTTTCAGCGTTGTAAATCCTCCAGTGTACCCACTGGAAAAGGTGCCAGCCTCCAGTCAACTGCAGCAGAGGAACCCTGCAAAACAATCACTCTGACTGCCAGAATCCAAACAAGATGCGAAAAACAACATATCAAACTGCAAATCTTAATGCTCACAGCAAAAAAAAAAGAAAAACACAAACCCCCCAACACACACACAATTCGGTGCAGGCTTGACAAACTAGATAAAGAAAAACTAAGGAGGCATCACCACTAATTTAACTCTGCCACTGCAACAAGGAACTATTTTGCTTTGGTGCAGCAATAAAATAACAAAATGATGATTAAGAAGAGAAACAAAAAGTATTTATATATTTTAGTCACCCCAAAATATAAGTCATTACATAATAGCAATATACCCCTCCAGGAGTGGGTATACCAGTGGATTTACCTCTTCTGGTGTGGTAAATCAATCCACCAATATACCCACCACACCCTGGAGGGTATATGCTTTATTATATGATGTGGTAAATCGAATGAGCCAAATCTTGCAACCGATTATTGGCTTGGCTTACTACCTTTCCAGTGTAGTAAATCCTCCAGTGTACCCCACTGGAAAAAGTACCAACCAATCTTATATCGTGACAATCCGGTCACTTTCATTTGATAGAAACCAGTTGTCCTGTTGCGCTTCGCTAAAACACAGCAGTAAATATTACAAAAAATTACATCTTCCTTCCAGCATTACAGAACTCAGTTACTTATAACATATCTAAAAATTAAATAAAACTACATTACGTTGTATAATATAAATTTATCCTCAGGGTGTGGGTATACTGGAGGACTTAACATGACTGGTGTGGTTTGGTCACGAGGTGCACCAGCTGTGGTAAATCCTCCAGTATATGCACCCGCTGGAGGATAAATAACTAATCTTTTATACTATGCAACTTACCCATATATTTAACAAGGTTTAACACTGTTTAAAAAAACATTTTATTCTAACAGCAATAAGACACCAGGGTTATCGCTCTCTATGGGGCATGTGGTACTTGTAAATGCCTCGTGCCACATTATGCACCTAGAGGGTGATTAACAGACCATTAACATAACCCCTGGTCATGCCTTATTGGGCTTCTCTCACTTGTCAAACACAGCTGCTAACATCTGAAAGCATCATGACATCATGGGACTTTTTGTTAAAGCAGTGTACAATTACAAATAAAAGGGTAATTGTGTCTGCATTCCTTTTCACAGTGACAATTACATTGAGTAAGCTATTGCACTGCTGCTGCAAAATCTTCAGAGCCAGCCCAGCAGCTCAGCAGACATAAATCAAGGGTGACTGTAATCAACTGTAAGCATTTAGCACTGTCTGAACCACTAACAAAACTGAAATGTCCTGCAGCCTTGCCTCTTCATAGGAAGAGGTCCCCCCAAACACACTGACACACACACACACACACACACACACACACCTAAAAGCTTTGTTGTCCTTGCTCATTGCTTATCATTTAGGCAGATTTAACTGAAGCACGGAAAACTGACTGTTGTCCCCGTGGTTAGAAGAGCACAAAAAACTTCAGGGTTCAAATCCCACTACAACTCGACACATCTAGCTTGGAGTGAACCCTTGAGCAGGTCAATTGGCCTCCTTATGCTTTAATCATAGAAACATAGAATTTGACGGCAGATAAGGACCACTTGGCCACCAGTCTGCCCATTTCCCTACCTACTGGATAAGCTACAGATCCTAGTTAACCAGCAGCCGATTTCTTCCTACCCACCCCCAGAATTGCCTTATGACTATCCATGCATGCTTAAATTCCACCACTGATTTTGACTCCACAACCTCCTCCGGAAGGCCATTCCATGCATCACAACCCTCTCTGTGAAAAAATACTTCCTTAAATGACCTCTGGGCACCCCCCATCTTCAAATTTGCCCTCTTGTTCTTGCACACCACTTTTTTGAAAGATGCTACCTTCTTGGACTTTGTTGATTCCCTTGAGGTACTTGAAAGTTTCTATCATGTCCCCCTCTCCTCCCTTTCTCGAGCTGCTTATAATTAAGCTCCTAAGTCTCTCTTCATATGTCCTCCGGTGCAGACCCTGCACCCATTTTAGATAACCCTCCCTCTGGACAGCTTCCATCATGTCTATGTCTTTGCGGAGATTGCATATACCCATGCATGGGGAGACACACACACACACAGTCCTGTATTGAAGCAGAAACATGCTGTAGTGATTTTTTTCCCCCAAAAACGACGTTTCCACCATACACTATAAACAAAGGTGCAAGAGAACGGTTGACAACCAGGCATCTTTCACCTCGTTGGCACTCTCGAGGTAATCCGTCATCATAGTGCCAACTCGGTGAAAGAATAGCTCTGTTGTCAACTGCTCAGTCCAAACAAACACAAGTGAGCAAAAAAATGTCCTAGCCTGCTACTTACCTTACCACCTTTGCTGGGCGATGCTGGCTGGCTGTGCTGACGGATGCTCTCCAACTCCTCTGCTACTGCAGCTTCTCCCCACCTCGCTCGCTTGCTCCTCCATGGCTCCACTCCAGCTCCAACAGAAGAAAACCGTTGGCTTCTGCTCCTCCGCTGTCTCACCTCACCTGCCTAAATGATAAATCCTTAGCACCCTTCCCAGCTGTGTGCAAGTGTGGCGATCAGGTCAGGGGCAAGGGCAAAGATGGGGACTACAGCCTCAGGACAACGTCAGGCCTCAACAGTAAGAGAGGACAACAACCACGGGACTTATGAGGAGCAGACTAACTTTTTAAGTACCTTACCCCTCACTCACCCTATTTTCTCTCCCCGAGAGTAGACCCCAGTAGCAGCCCTGCAGCTACAGCACTGGGTGCCTGGTGGTCACTGGTCTCCCTCCGACTAGCTGACTCTGACTCCAGTCCTACTCCCAACCAGTCCTGACTCCTGACCTCACCTGTCCTGGACAAAGCGAACAAAGGCTTTCTCCAGTCTCCCAGGGAACACAGAAACACACTGCTAGCCACTGCCAATAAAGTAGTCTGTGAGGTGTGTCCCAGTCCTACTGCACTGCAGTTGTTGTCTTTTCTTCTCTCTGCCAGGCCGAGGCCACGCCACGCAACAGTACTTGCCTGCCCCACCAGCTGCCTGCCGTGCTGCGGCCTGCCAAATCTGGAGGATAATTCGGGGATTGCCCCACACACACCACGGCCGCTTGGATCAGCTGCTCCTCAGCTCCTGGATTGGCCAGCGGCAGTGGCATGCTTATATTCCCGCTCCCTCCTTGACTCTTGTCTTCACTGTCACACCGGTCCCGCGCCGCGCCCGCGAATCGCGATACACTTTTTACTGCTGGCTTTGGCTGCCTGCCTAGGACTGTCACTACACTAGCCCAACTGAGTGACCCCAGGCCAGAAGATTCTCTCTCTGACCGACTGTGACTAATCTTCCTTAAGTTCTTCTGTCTGCACGAGACCCGGGTCAAAATCCCGCCGATCATTCCCACGCGCATGCGCGTAATATATATCGCGCGCCTAAGCCCTTACTTAGCCAATCTCCTCATTCCTCTATCCTCTCCAGTCCTCTCCTCAGCCAATCGCAGGCTCGCAGCAGTGCCAGCTCCAGCACCAAGTAAGAGGCACCTGGGGGAGTGCAAACTACGCTGCAGCCTGCAGACAGAGTTGGCGCTATCCCCCTCCCTCCTGATTACTAGTCTGTGCTGTGCTGTGCAGTCTGCTAATGCTAGCCTACTTTTCTTTATCATTTATCAGCACAGCAAGCAGACTGTCAGGCGCCCGGCAGAGCAGGGCAGCAGGGGTGCAAAAGCCTTGTCATGGGGTCGCATAATTTTCATAGGGGTGTGAATCGACCCGCATTTCTAAATAGCGCCCCTGTTGTCTCTGTGTGTGTGTGTGTACACAGTCACAGTGCATTGCTGATGTGAGAAGGTATTTCTCCTTCAGTGTTTTTTTACAATGCAGTCAGTAGCTTCACTCATAGTTGGAGGAGATGATGTTGTCCCAGCTGTTGGTGTTAGTGCAGTTGCTGGTGGTGGTATGAGTATTGCTGCCTTAAGTTCCACTTCTGATCAGTTTACCATGTCCAAAAATATAGTGGAGTGTGAAGCAGTGCCAGTGAGTGGCAGTGTAGATGATGTCATACCCCCCAGTAACTGAACATGAGGATTCTGATCATCATGTTAACAATAGCATACAATGTGACATTTCTTCTACCATGGTTCAGGTCATGCATTTGCTGTGCAGTGATTCATAGTGTTTTGAAAAAATATCAGGTGATGGTGGTGTTGATGATGATGATGAATGCGATGATGATGATGATGATGTTGCTGTGGTTGCAACATGCAGTCCACATGCCAGCATCCAAGTAGAAGATGTGGATGTGGGTGATGTTGATGAATATGCTGATGATGTAAGTGACCCAAGTTGAGAACCGGAGAAAAATAAATTCAAGGTGGCTGTGTCTGGGTCTGTTTGCATTAACTCCCGCTCCCACGTAAAAAGTTGTGATTTACCAGTTTCAGTTGATGGTGATGATGATGATGACCCAGTAATAATGATAGGTAGTCATGGTGGTCAGTTGCAGTCCAAGTGTGTCATGCATGAAAAATCATGTGGCACACCCCCCACTTCATGGTTTAAAAGACAGAGTCCAGTAAGCAGCATCAGGGACATGTTAAAACTAAAGCATCACAATCCCTTGTTTGGGATTTTTTTTGTGCAAGATGCCAATGATGAGTCAGCTGCAATCTGCCAAGTTTGCCATGCATGTGTGAGTCGAGGTAAAAAAGGGGAGCCATCTGGGCACAGGGGGACAGCATAAGCATCTTAAGAACAGGCACATGGCACTGTGGACCCAGCACAAGATGGCAGCTAATACCACAGTGGAGCATTCACCCTCATCATCAACCATAACAAGCATGTTGTCCCCTTCCATGACTGTAAAATTAAGTAGTGATGAAATAAGAGCAGAGGATTACTGCAGGCATGATGAGGTGGAGGAGCATAATGATTTGGAAATGTTGTCCAGCGGTGGTGAGAGTAGCAGTTTTGGTGGTGGTGGTGAATGCAGTATGTCTAGTGCAAGTGGTACTTCAACCCTGGTTGGCAAATCTAGGAAAATAACTGAATTTGTGGGTTTGTAATCATCACCTGTGCAACTGTCTTCATCACACGTCCACACTCCACCCCCTGTCATTCGCAGAGCAGAACCATTTGTCATCACACCCTGTGTAAAACATTTAAGTCAGCCCACGTTACAGAGTGTTTTTGCGCATAAGCTGAAGTACCCACCCAATCATACCGTGTCATGTGAACTTAATACTGCTATAGCTGAAATGCTAGCAATTGATCTTTTGCCCTTCTCCTTTGTGTAAAATTTTGCATTCCAGCAGTTTGCTGCACGTGCCTGTCCAAAATCGAAAGTCCCATCCAAGACATACTTTTCCACCCATGCTGTCCTTGAGTTGTACCATACTGTGTCCAACTCTGTAAGACATGCTCTTTAACATTCCTCCTGTCCATTCATCCATTTAAGCATGGATATGAGGACAAGTGACAAAACAGCGGAGAGTTCATATTTATGTACAGCTGCACAGGTGTCAGGTGTTGTTTGTGCTGCTGGTAGTGTGAATAATTAGTGTATTAAGGTGGAGTGTCGTGGTAGCAATCTTCCAGGAATTCGACAGCATGCAACAATTGCTATGCACAATGTGATTTGTTCACACACTGGTGAAAACATGTTGGACTTGGTACTGATGGAAATTGACAAGTGGCTGAACACCCTGTCCCTGAGAGCTGGGTTCATAGCAAGTGACAATGGGTCAAATGTGGTGAAATGCATCACAAATGGTGGCTTTGTTTAGGTTCCATGCAAGGCCCACTGTTTAAATCTTGTGGTGCAGGAGTTTCTGAAGCACCCTGATATAAAGGAAATGCTAACAGTTGCACGCCGTATCTGTTCTCACTTTTCACGCTCTGCAAGGGCCCATGACCAACTTCAGCAGTTGCAGATCCGGAACAGCCTCCCTCAGCACCGCTTGAAGCTGGAAGTTGTCACCCAGTGGAACTCCACTTTATACATGTCAGAGAGGTTGTATGAACAATACAAAGCCATCTCAGAATATCTTGTCATGCACACTAGCCGTGACACTTCCAGGGCCTCCATGTCTATGATGACTGAACAGTGGCGCCTCATGGACTCTGTACTAAAAATTTTTGAGGCCTTTTGAACATGCCACACAGGCAGTGAGTGGCAAGTCTACCTCCATTAGCCAATCAATTCCACTGCTGCGATTGCTGAGGCAGACATTGGTGAGTGTACAGCATAGCCTTGATGTTGCCGGAGACGATGTTAGCAGTATGTTGCTGAAACACATGCTGACAGTATTCGACCAAATTCATCACATCTTGAGCATTCAGCATAGTGACAACTTTGCAATAGCAAAAATGCGGGACCCATGATACAAATGTGGAATTGCCTCAGTACTGGAGGGTGGGCCTGAATAGGTAAAAAATGTCAGTGGACAACTGGTGCACTTGGTTCATGGGGCACAGAAGTCATGTGCCAAGGTCTGCAAACTTCAGCTGCATAATCAGACTGAAGGTGAACCTGGAGGAGTATCAAGCATATCCTGTAAGGGGAAGGGGACTGCAGTTTCAGGTGGTTTGTCATCAAAAGCGGTTGGCATCATCCCACTTTGGGAGGCTTTGTCCCAAGTGGGGATTTGTGTCATAAATGATTCTGGAGAACAGGATGATGCATCAACCACTGGACTTAGTGCAGCACAGAGAATGGTTGAGTCATATTTGTCTGAAAACAGGCATTTGTCAATAACTGATGATCCTCTTTTATACTGGAGTGGAAAAGTCAGTAAATGGCCAGAGCTGACTGCAGTGGCACTGAAGTACATGACGTGCCCACCCTCCAGTGTAAGTGTCAAAAGAGTATTCAGCTCAGCAGGTGCAATAGTTTGGGTCTGTCATACAAACCTCCCTCCTGCAAATGTCAGTTTGCTAACATTCATAAAAATGAATGAGAGGCACATACCAGCTCAGACTGCAACCTCACTGTCCCTACCCCGGCCAAGTCATAGTTTTGCTGATGTAGAAATGAACCATCCTGGTGGCACTGGCAGTGGCAGCATGAAACGGCCTACCACTGATGTAGATGATGGCACAATGGAGAAAGAATTACCCAGTGTTCAGAATTCAGACACAGATGACTGTGAGGGCAGCTTTCTTTATGAGAATGATGATGAGGTTAATGTTGGTAGGTTTTAACTTAAGTGGTTAAAAGGCTGTCACATTTGTTCTATGATACATGTTTATTTTTCATGAAGTTAAATGAATGTCCCACTCAGAGTGACTCAAATTCCACATGTCACGTCACATTTGTAACACAGAGCACAGTATGTCCTGGCCCCTGGACCACCACCATAAGACTGCTGTTAGCCAGTGCCACTATAGGGAATGTCACCGTGTGCCCCACTGGACTACCACCATGAAACCATTGTTAGCCACTGCCACCAGAGGGAATTACTTTGTGTGCCCTCTGGACCACCACCATTCATGACTGTTGTTGCAGTGCCACTATAGAGAATGTCCTGTGCCCCTGGACTACCACCATGAAACCACTGCTAGCCACTGCCACCATCATAGGGAATATCACTGTGTGCCCACCTGGACCACCACCATAAAACTGCTGTTAGCCAGTGCCACTATAGGGAATGTCACTGTGTGACCCCTTGGACTATCACCATGAAACCACTGCTAGCCACTGCTACCAGAGGGAATGACATTGTGTGCCCCCCTGGACCACCACCACTATAATACCGCTGTTAGCCACTGCCACCACCACCAGATGCAGGAAGATGTGAGAGGGAATGTCATCATGTGCCTCAGCTGTGACCACCACCACCCACCACCACTATTGTGACAATGTTTTCCATTACATGTCTTGACCATGCCAAGGCAGAGGGAGTTGAACAGGAGACCACATCCATCAGCCACAGGTACAAGGCTTCTTACTATGAATACTATAAAGTGAGTATGTGTACTAATGGTTTCCATGCTATTCAGCTTCCTTTAGCTGTGTGTTTTGTTTTCTGTAGCTCTTCCAAGCTGCAGTGGTCAAACTCACACGGTCAACTTACTTTGTTTTTTTACAGGTTAACAACAATGGACTGTCCTTCGCTGAAAGTCTGTATCAATGGTACAGCAGCAGTACTGTCGAAAGGAACCTATGGGATATCCGTTTCCAATCCATACTGGTAAGTATATAAATTTTATTTCATCTGTTCTTTTTTTCATAACAGTGCAAAAAATCCAACTGATATGATTATAAACTAGGTGACATATACATCACAAAAAATATTTCTGCAACATATCATGCACTGTATTCAAAATTTACAGTTGCAGCCATGACAGTGTTGAAAAAGTTTGACTCAGGTTGTGTTACTTGACACAATGTGGTTTTAAAATGGAACTTGAGTTGAGATGCAGGGACATTGCCACAGTGTATTTGTTACAGCCTGGTATTTAAATTATCTGATGATTGCAGTGGGACAGTTTGCTATCTGTGATAATCCAGATACCTGTGGTGGAATAGCCATGGCTTAAACATGTCTTCCTGCTGCAATCAAGTTGTAATATGTCCTTCATTTCTCTTTTTAGGAAACTTTCAGATGCTTTGTGGTGTCATAGTTGCTGAATCCAAAGATCTTCTTCAACATCATGCCCCCACTCAGGCTTGGGCAGACGTGCAACAAGCAGAAGTCATTTGAATCGATGATGACCATGGCCATCATTACCGGACTGGGGAAGAATGCAGATAAAATATGAGAAGAAGTAACCAAATAATAAACCATTAATGAGATCTACTTGCAAATAAAATACTTACCTTCATTGGCTCGACAGTATTCCATTTCCAATTCCAACACCAACATTTCTCATCAAGCTTGGGAATGTGCACACCAACAGTATGCGACCCGTGATACAAAAGAATACAATGGCCCAGATATTCAAAAGAGTTGAGCCATGCGCAATAGGGTTGTACCTGCGCAAGTCCGAAACTGCGCCATTCTGCGATATTCAGCAGGAGGCAGTTGCGCCCCCCAAATCACGCTGAGCAACAGCGCAATGCTAATGAATGTATGCATAACTGAAGGGGGAGGAACCACGCATAAATGGCGCAGTGTGATATTCAACAACATGTTCCATGCGCAATAGGGGAGCAAGCGGAAGTTGCGCCATAGTGGAAATGAGCCAAAATAAAAGGGAGCAAGGGAGAGGCGCAAGAACGCTACAGGGAAGGCACATGAGGCCGAACTCTAGCAGGACAAACTGGGCAGCAGGGACACACAGGGCAGGCCAGGAAAGAGCACTTGGAACCAACAGGCTCAGGAGAAGGTATTGGGAGCCACAGTGCAGAAGGGGGAAGTACTTGCCACACAGCAGTGAGGCCAGCACTGGCAGGTGTTCCTGGTGCAGGGGAAGTAGCAGCCAGGACAGCGGGGGGGAATACAGAAACAGCTGCGGGGGTGAACACAAGCCAGGGACATGGCCAGAGCCACCATCCAGATGGAGTAGTAATGAGGGGGTGAAGGTGGGCAGCAGAGGCGTGGCCATGGAAGGGCCCGTGTTGAGTGCGCCCCAACAGGCAGTGCCGAGCCCTCACCAGCTTCGAGCTGTACAGTGATACTGAGTTATTGGGCTGGTACCGCCTGAATTGGGCAATTCTGAGGTGGCTCTGTAGGCTGTGCAGTGATGTGATGCAGGCACCCACACAGCCAGACCATGCCTTGTCAGTGGAGATGAAAGTGACAGCTTGCGTGTGCTTGCTAGCCACAGGTCCTTCCAGAGACCAACTGGGATACCACAGGCACAACGGTTGGCCATCATGCCACCTCCTACCCAATTCCTTGGCACTTGCCACATGCTGCGGAGTACATCCATTTCCCAACACACTGGCGGGCGCACAGCAAACATACAGGAGTTCCACAGGGTATGCGTATGCCTGGCATGCTAGGCGATAGACTGCACCCATGTGGCCATTCTGCACACACCCTGGCCCCGAGGGGCAACATATATAAATTGCAAGAGCTATGCTAGCATCAACTGCCAGGTGCTGTGTGATGCCGGGGTGCATCAATCAATGTCTGTGCCACGCACCTGGGGCACATTGTTCCTTCATCTGGCACCAGTCAGCACTGTTCCACAGATTCGAGTGAGGATATCCCAACTGGCCACCCTGGTAGGTGAGTATACAAACCACATGGACAATCATAGGGCCTGGGGGCATGGTCAGAAGGTGACATGGGTGGTGGCCTACATGGCCCGGAGGTGATGCTGATCACCAACTAACCTCCACCCTGTACACACAGCTGACAGTGGATACCCACTCCGTCCCTAGCTGCTCACACCCTACCGGCGGCCCGCGACCCCATCGCAGCAACGCTACAATGAGGCACACTCCACCACACGTAATATCATCGAGCGGGTGTTCGCGATGTTGAAGGCACATTTCCATTGCCTGGACACCTCTGGCAGTGCCCTACAGTACAGCCCCTCAAAGGTCTGCAGGCTATTCCTGGCCTGTTGCATCCTGCACAACATGGCCAATGACTGTGGGATAGCCATACAGGTCAAAGAGGGGGACAGCAATGGGGATGATGAGGATGTCAGTGACAATGGTGATGGGCAGTCCCCCCTTGGGTGATGGGACCCCTGACTGCTCTGGCTGGCACAGCTGCACCAGGACACCATGATGGAGGAGCACTTCAGCCAACCCAGGTAAGTCATGGGGCCATGTGCAACCACCAGTGGCTAAGGCACAACCGGCAAACATGCATGGACACACACCAGGGGTGCATGCCATCAAGGGAAGTGGCCGGGCATGGAACCATACACACCACCAGGGATGGGTGAGGTCTAACATGCCACGCGGACACACAAACACACACACACACACACACACACACACAATGCACCAGATATGCACAAAGGGTAGGAGGCACACCGACCCAGAATGCCACCCCTAGCCACACACATGTCCAAAGACCACCACGCCCACTGCCTGTCCTTGTGCGTGTGTCAGATGCTGAGCACCATTGCATATTGGTGTACAGCGCAATGCAAGCATCATCATCATGCACATGCAACTGCAGACAGCAGCCGGGGGGGTGTGCAGACAGACTGTGTGTCCACGTGCAGGGCCGGGTACCTACCCGTGCAATGCCTGCTGAATGACACAATGCACAAGGGGCAGCACCAGACAGTAGCCGCATTGGGAGACAGGTCAGTCAGACGCCACAGTGCCCCAGCCACCACGGATGTGTGGGTGGCCCTGCCGAGACCCACCAGCACTGACAGGCTGACCACTGGCCTCATGGGTGGCACCGATGGTCCCCAAGGGGTTCCACTGCGTGAACGCAACCGTGCTCATGCAGTGGTCTGCAGCACACCAAACATGCCTGCGCCAGGCGTGCTCGGGATGTCCACAGCTGAACCCGGTGTCGACAAGGATGGTGTCGCACGATGCCGGGAATGGGGGGTGGACAGTGAACTGCATGGTGTCTGTGACGCATGGGCAAATAACTGTGTGCCCATTGTGGCCATGACAGCAGTGAATGCCTGTGTCTGCCTGTCAATGGCAGTGGTCACATCCTCCCACAACTGGTCCATCCCTGCCAGGATCAGAGCGGTGTCTCTGCTGCGACACTCCTCTGCCCACTCCAGAGCCGCACGCAGTGCATCCACCAACATCGCAAGCCACATCTGCCGGTTGACTGATGCTTGCAGTATGTGGGTGTGCTCATCCAAGAGGTCATCTGCCTCCTCGGCATCCTGTCCCTGAGGGTGTGCGCACCCCTTGAGGGTGGGCGCTGCACACCAGGACCTGGTCTGGGCATGTCCACAGGCAGTGCACTGATGCGGCCCCCTGACCCTGTATCCCCAAGCCCATTGGCCAACTGCTGATGCTGCCCCTCCAGCTGCCACTCCCCAGGGCTCACTGGTGCCACTGCAGTGGCTGCAACAGTCCCATTGTCCTGTACACACACCTGTGCTGCCCCACTGGTGCTGACAGGCACAGGCTGGGACTGTGATGAAACGCAGGCCTCCATGGCGGCACCACCCACAGCCATGGCCACGATGTTACCTGCTGTGTGGCCATCCCGTGGCACACATGTGTCACTGCCCATGCCGTTAGTGACATCATCATTGGTGGTGGACCCGGCACCAGCCCGGGTCACAGCATGCTGGTATCCTTGGATGCTGGCACACTGGGACATGGGCAGGGCCTCCTCTGCACCTGTTCCAACAACATCAGTCTGGACAGCCAGGCGGGCCCACTGTCGCAGTGAGCCGTGTATACCTGTGGAGGTGGATGGGCCCTCCTCCATCTCTATCTGACTGTCCTCAGTGGACAGGCCCACCACCGCTGACCCATGCAGATGCTCAGGATCTGTAAAGGAAAACAAAGTCGCGTTACTGCATGTGACCTGCCCTGCCCCACCAATAGACAGACCATGACCTACCATGCAGTGACAGGCTATCACCCATCTGGAAGCCACCACCCGGAAAACCCTCAATGGCACAACACTGCATGCTTCCAGCAACCCTCTCCTCCTGTGGGTTCAAGTGTAGCACCTCCGGCTGTCCCCCACCTGTCACAGCTCGTACTGCCCTGATGGCAGCCACCTTCTCCTTTATCCTCCTCCTATCTGTGCCCATCTTCTTCTTCCACTCCTGCACGGAGCGCTGGTGGCTGCCATGCAGGTTCACTGCACGTGCTACCTCCTCCCATGCAGCAGCATGGGCCTGTAGTGTTCCCTGCCATCCGCTGAGAAGCGGCTCCTGATCCAGATAGGCCTCAAACAGGGCAACCATCTTGGCCTTGGTGAAATTAGGCCTCCTCCTCCTCCTCCCACCACTGTGTTCCTCATCTCCCACAACTCGCTCTGTCATTATTTAGCCTGTGAGAATGAAAGTTGTTACCTGTGACTGTGCAGTCCCATGCATGTCCCAAAATCCTCAGTCCACACTCCCAAACAGCATGCAACTCACCAATAGACTGCCGTGAGCGACTATGGCTAGTGCAGCCCAATGTCACACCCATGCAAATGAGGCGAGGCGCAACTTTAAGTGGATGCAAATTGCAGTGCTGTGCCATTGAATGGCTGATTAGCTGATTTGCATATGATGACTGAATATCGTGCTGTTGTGTTTTGCGCAATTGTGTTGAACGTGCTGAGCCAACGGCGCAGTTCTGTGACATGCACAGTACACACCTCACTGCGCATGCCCGGGTTGCTGAAGCAGGCATCTGCTGCGCTGCTGATGTGCTGTGCATGGGAAGCAATGCAGGGCACAGCCACCATTGTGCCAGTGGCGCTACAGCGACGTTCACCTATATGGCGCTGTGGCACTGGGGCATCCTAGGTGCACTGGGGCAACAGTGTGGTAGGCCACTACTGGAGGTAGCACACAGGCACCCAATCATGCTACATGCATTGGGTTCCAATGGCGCTGTGCCTATCAGTGCGCCAGAGACCCTTGACCCTGTGCCTGACCTTTGCCCCTAGACGCCATGCGTCAGGCATGGATGCATCACTATCGTGCTGTTCGGTGACAACGCAATAGGGAATGGCAGCACTGTACCACGCAGCATCTGCACGTGGTAGAGCCGTGCTGCAGAGTGCCATTTTGAACCGACTGAGCAAGTGAGATGGCATGGAGGAGGACTGCCCAGTGGACCCAAATTGAACTGGCTAACCTGGTGGCCATTGTTGAGCCACTTTATGGCCCATTGGTCAGGGAGGCACCCCTGGGCATGTCCAGGAGCCAGGTGTGGGAGGAGGTGGCCGACGCCCTGGAGGTGGCCACAGGAAGGGGGCAGATGGCGGAGCAGTGCCGCCACAGGTATGGTGATCTGAGGAGGAGGTAACTGGACCTGCTTGCCCACCTGTGGACATGTGCCAGGAGGGGCACGGTGCCACGGCCAGGTAGGTGTTACGTCCACACACTTTTATCTTCCATATGGGTATCATGGTTGCATGTGTCCGGAACATGGGGAAGGGACCGTCCGGTGTTGGCTGTGGTGGTGTTATCAGGGTGTGGGGTGGGTGGGTCTGGCTGGGTGGGATTGCACACACATGGGGCAGGGGGACTTTGCTACAGGATTGTACTGATGTTCCTCTCTCCATGTTTGCACCACAGGGCTGGAAGAGAGGTGGCTGGCCAGAGAGCAGAGGCACCAGCAGGAATATAGGGCCAGTAGGAGGGGCAACGGTCCACAGCACCAGAGGGACCGGCCTGATGATGGTGAGTGCCATACCTCCATGATTACTATTGCATGCTGTGTAACAGGGTGGGCAGCGGGGCATGGCCACCATCCATTGACACCACTGCCATGTACGCAACTTGTTACAGTCAGCACTGTCCAGTGGCACTGGATGTCTGGGAGTGCGTCGATGGTGGTCCATGCATGCACCAGGTACATAGCTGTGCCACTGCCTTCGCACCACATAGCCATGTCACTAAACAGCCACAGTGGTGCTGTGCAGGACTTGGCCGGTGGGTGTGTGCAGTGGTTCACATGGCTGTATGTGCCTGGGTGGGCAGGTCTTGTGGACGTGATCACTGTGGTTGGTCACACACCATCACAGAGGCATGTCCCACAGCCGTATGCCATGCACAGTGGGTGGGCTGTATGGGGCTGTGCATTCACACCTATTGACTGTGCTCCCTTGTCCTAGGTGTCCACCAGCTGCAGGATATCCGGGAGGCACTGCAGGAGATACTAAATGTGGCAAGGACATCATTGGACATCCTGCAAAGGATTGACCGGCTGGGGGTCCGGAAGAGACACAGGAGGCGGAGCAGCCGGAGCGGGGAGCAGGGCTCCCATTGAACATCCTTATGCCCCTGATTTCCCCTACCCCCCTGGACCCACCCACACATCCCTCCTTTCCTGTCCCATTTGTTCACCCCTGCCCCTTACCCACCCCCACCTTGTTTGTGGCCCTCCCCCCACACATTTGTACATAGTTTTGTAAATAGTTCTTTTTGATATTTTTGATTACAAATCTTCTGATATGAATACTGTGGTGGTCTCTGATTTGCAGCGGGCTATAGGTGCTCAGCTGCAGTGGTGTGCATGGCGTCAGGGATGGTGCAGTCATGGGTATGTGTGTGTGTCCGTGGGGAAGTGACTATGGTGTGGGAGTAGCTATCAGTCAGTGTCTGTGGTTTGTGTGTTGTGCCCTGTGCACTGGATGACTGTGTGCAGTGGTCCATGGTGCATGCTCTGTGTCCATGGCGCACCTGTCAGCCCATCCATGGCCTGTGCAGCTGACACCCTTGCATGTCTGTGACCTGCAAGGTCTGCTGGCATGTCAGTGGTGGCTGTCCATGCAGGGCAGCCACTGTACCCATCACAATGCTGGGATGCCTCTTGTCACTGGTGTGGTACATGTCTGCCTCGGGTGACAATGTGGCCTCCACGGTTTTTGTTCCACCTCCATGCTGTGGCTTGTGTGTGTTGCAGGGGATGTGCACCACTGTCTGTGACTTGTGCTCCAGGCAAATGATGGTGGTGTACAGGTCCACAGTGCCTGCACAGGGTGGCTGGCACTCCTGTGCCATGGAGGACTGCTGGCCATGTGTACACGATTTCCATGGGCCCACACTGGGGGCTTTGTTGCCCTGCTACTGCGTCCCTCTGTTGTTGTGCCCTTGGGTATGGGTGGGTGTTTGTCCATGCACTGTGTTGCATCCGGTGTGGTGCATGCTTCCACGCACCACTGTGGGTGTCTGTGCTGGCTGTTGTGGCCAGTGCTGGGTCAGGGTGTGTCCTTGGGAGGGTGTGCAGGGTGCTGTACCACTGGTGGTGGGGTCCAGGGCATGCCCTGTCACATGTGGGGTACCTTGTGTGCCGAAGCATGGTCAGTCTCTCAGCTGTACCTCGGAGGGGCTGTGTGTGGTGGCACTGTGTATGCCGTCATTGTATCACTGTGTGCTGCCACCCACTGATGGGTGCTCATGGTGGGGCTGCCTTGCATAGTTCTGTGGTACACAGGGTTGCATTGTCACAGTGGGGGTGGTGGCATGCATGGGGTATCCTGCAGTGGTGGACGCTGCTCCTGGGCAGGGTGTCTGGGGGTCACGGTGCAGGGTGTGCTCTGCTTTGGTGGGATGGTGTGGCATGGGGTGTTCAGCCTCCTTGTGTGCCGGTCACAGCTTGCCAGGGGTGTGATGAGGCACCATGGCCCAGCTGTGGGTTGTTTGCTTGTGTCCATGGGCCAGTGGTTATTCCAGCCCTCCCCCAGTTGTGCAGTGTATGGGGTGTGGGGGGACGATGTCTGTTCTGCTGTGTGTTCCTCTGCCCATCTGTGGCATGGGTGGTGGGCCCCTGCACCCCTGGTTGTGCTGTTGCGTTGCTGCCCTGCTGCTGGGGGAGCATCCCTGGTTGCGCTATGGCGCCTCTGGACTGCTCAGCTGAACATCCCTTGTTGCGCTATGGCACATCAGATCTGCTCAGCTTCCCTTCCCTAGTTACGCTATGGCACAGGTGGTGCAATATTCAGTTGTCGGCTGTAGGTGCATCTTGGCCAGCTCAGTTTTTGAATATCATGCCTCTTGTCATGGGCGAAATGGACTTGTGCTTGCTCCTGCTATTGCGCACTTTTTGGGTGCAGTTTGAATATCTGGGCCAATGAGTACATGTATATAAGTGTGTGTGTGTATATATATATATATATATATATATATATATATAACACACACACACACACACACACACACACATAATGTATATATATATATATCAACCCCCACCAAGAAAATACATATATCAGCTCACCAAGGCTACTATTAGTGTACACACAAAGGGCACCCTTCCATCCAGTTGAGGTGATCACATCACTGCACATTTTGGACAAGCAACGGTTCTCTCACTATCATCATTTGTGATGGAACACTGAGTGGTCATTCATGTCATGGTATCCCTCCTTCATACAGTTTGGCAAGACATTGTGCATCATGACGTCATCATCACAGTAAGGTCAATACACACAGCAGCATTACATGTGAGGGCAACAGCAGCAGCAGCAGCACTTGTGAATTTTCTGGACCCAAGACAGTTGCATTTTAGGGATGCACAATAATTCTGGGCACTCTGTGTGACCACTATGCGCATGAGTGACTGCGCCATTAATTCTGGGACACTTTGCATTTCATGTTCCACTCTCATTTCACTTCCTCAGCACTTGTGAATTTTCTGGACACAAGACAGTTGCATTTTGGGGATGCACAATAGTTCTGGGGACTGTGTGTCAGTGCTTCATGCATGACTGAGTGCACCATTAATTCTGGGACACTTTGCATTTTACGTTACACTCATATTTCACTTCATCATCACGTGTGAATTTTCTGGATGCAAGATAGTTGCATTTTGGGGATGTACAATAATTCTGGGGACTGTGTGTGAGTACTGCACATGTGACTGAGTGCGCCATTAATTCTGGGACACTTTGCATTTCACGTTATACTCTCATTTCACTTCATCAGCACTTGTGAATTTTCTGGACACAAGACAGTTGCATTTTGGGGATGCACAATAATTCTGGGGACTGTGAGTGAGTACTGCATGCATGACGGATTGTGCCATTAATTCTGGGAGACGTTGCAATTCTTGTTACGCTACAATTTCACTTCATCAGCACTGGGGAATTTTCTGGACTCAAGGCAGTTGCATTCTGGGGATGCACAATAATTCTGGGGACTGTGTGTGAGTACTGCGTGCATGACTGACTGCGCCATTAATTCTGGGGGGCTGCAATTCTTGATATGCTACAATTTCACTTTGTCAGTACTGGGGAATTTTCTGGACACAAGACAGTTGCATTTTGGGATTGGGAATTCTGGTGAGTCTGTTAAATATTTTTGGAGCCTCAGTAATGTTTACTTTCTGTCATGCTATCATGAAGTATTTGTCAAAAAGCAGGACTGAGCAGTGCAATTATACTGTGCTAAACTACATGTGTGCAGTCTGTCTTCTTTCTTGTGTGTGTAGACACTGTCCAGCTTCAAGTTGCAAACATATACAGTATATATATATATATATATGCTGATGCTGACTTGTTGCAGTGTTTATGGTATCAAGAATAAAGATAAGAATATATATCATATATTTTATTTGTACCATCAATGGCAGCAGACAAAGTGATATGACATGTTTTCAGAGGTCTTGGGCCAGTGTGCACCTCAATCACTCACACAGACACAGTGCACACATGACTTTGCAGAGATAATAGCACACAAAATCATGCTTTTAAACAAACCATGCCCAACAGACATAAAATATTGCTGAGGCACCCAAAATATTTTATGGTGTACAGACATGTTCAAGTCAGAATATATAACCGGTCCTGCAGTCCACTGCCGTCACACAGTGCTACCACTGGGGCCATGTCGTGTTATGGTGTACATCAACTTGCTGTAAAACTGACACTATCAGTGTAAACTTGAAAGACATATTCCAGAACAAATAATGAAAAGAAGGAATGTGTCAGTACAGTGCGGTGGCAGAGAACTGGACCTTATACATTTTCTGACTTTCTAATGTCTGTAGACCATGAAATATTTTGGGTGCATCAGCAATACTTCATGTCTGTTAGATACAGTTTGTTGACAAGCAGGATTTTTTATTGCTATGCTCTCCTAACAAATAAAATATACATTATATATTCTTATCTTTATTCTTTATACCATAAACACAGCAACAAGTCAGACAGCAATCAGCATATATGTGTTTGCTAGAAGCTGGACAGTGTCTGCAGTACATACACACACAGGAAAGAAAACTGACTGCACTCATGCAGTTTAGCACTATATACTTGCACTGCTCAGTCCTGCTTTTCCACAAACACTCAGCGACAGAAAGTAAACATTAATGAGACACCAAAGCAGCACACACACACACACACACACACACACACACACACACACACATACAGAAGGAAGGGGGGGCCAGAATACAAAATGTCATGCATACGGAAGACAACAAAAAAAGGGCATAATTACATACAATGGTCCGGAATGGTGGAGGAATACATTTTATAACACAGCAGGGAAGGTGTGGGGGGGCACATGGTGTGAGGAAAAAAAACTAATGTGGGATCCCCTGGTGGTGTAGCAGCAGTTCCAGCATGGACATCATTTGTAACTGATGTCCCTCTATGTGATCCAACCACTGCTGGACAGCACTCACCCTCTCATTGTTCTCCTCGACAGCACTCCAGAGAACTGTCAGGTCAGCCTGCATTACAGGCAATTCTCTGGGGTTCACATGTTCTACAGACTCAGCTGCTGTTGGTGGTGGTGGTGGTGGTGGGGTGCTGGTGGAGCAGCAGGTGCTGCTCTGGCCTTCCTCCTCTTCTTAGGGCTGCTGCCACACACAGCTGCACTCTCTGCCACAGAAGGGCCAGCAGGTGCAGGCCTGGCCTATTCTGTGGCAGCTTGCCATTCCAACTGGTGGTGGTTCAGCATATGGGTGTGCTGGCCCCCAGTCCCCAGGTGAGTCCCACGGGAGCCACGGCACACCTCCACCTGAAATAGGTGGCACCTGACCATGCTGCTGTCCCCCCCAACACAGTCAAATGAATCCCAAACAACTGAGGTGTGGGGGAGGACCAGGCACAGGCAGGGGAGGGCCAGATGCACTTGCAGCTGGCTGGTCATGGTGCTCAACAGGAATGGGATCCACACCTGGTCTGGGGGCACAGGCACATCCTGCTCCAGAAGTCCTGGTGCTGGAGCTGGTGCTGGGCGTGGTGGTGGTGGTGGTTCAGCTGCCTCAGAGTCAGGAGGAGGTGCTGGTCCTGCTTCCGGGGGGGGGCACTCAGAATTTTGAATCAGTCCAACAGGAACAGGTGGCCATGCCCCCCACATGTGTGCATGATGCAATGCCTACCATGCTCTCCCAGTGTCAGTGGCTCAGTAGGTAGCACACTCACCTCTGAGGCTAGGAGATCAGAGGGCTGTGGGTTCAGTTCTCACATCTGGCACTTGGATTAATATCCCAGTACTGACACTGTAGTGCAGCATGAGAGGGATGCTGCACTTCTGAGGTGCCGTCTTTTGGATGAGATGTTAAACGGAGGTCCCATCTGCCTGGATTGGTGGTAGTTTAGGTGGATGTTAAAGATCCCATGGCACTTATCGAAAAGAGTAGGGGAATTTCCACTGTGTCCTGGCCAAATTTCCCTCATTCACTGAAAAAAATACCACCAACAGCATAATCTGGTTCAAGGTCAGTTGTCATTCATCTGTATGCCCCTACTCCATGTCGTGCCTGAAAATAGGCAGGATTTATCTAGTGCACTTACCGGTCAACAAAAACTAAAAAAAAAATAAAAATAACTGCCCCCACCCCAAACATTCCCTCACCCTGGTCCATCTCTCCTACTGCGTTCCCTCAGTCCGAGCAATGACTACTTGACTCGACAGAAAACACTCACACTGTCACACAGCACACACACACAGTCACACAGACACAGACAAACAACTAACTACTTATAAAGGTAAAAAAAAAAAAATTACAGAAAGAACAAATTAAGTAAAAAAGAGTACAGGAAAGATGAAAAAATGTTGCTTTTAAAAAAGCTGTTGGGTCTAAGTCAAAGTTTAAATCTCCTCCTCGCTCTGATCTCCAAGTCTCAGGCTGTCTCACAGTCACAAAACAACACACTCCTCTCTCTCCGTTTGCACAGGAGAAAGTGAAACTATCTCCTTGGCAAGGCACTTCCTTCCTGCCTGGCTAAGGAGCATGTGACATACAGTACTGTAAGCTTTGTGATGTGTGGGGGGGAGGGGCTGCCAAATCTGGAACGCGAAGTGGATCACTTAGAATCATAATGAGGACTGCGAAGTCCATTTAAAACAATAACTTCACCTTACTTCGCGTTACCATTCCTCCTTAATTTAAAGTGGCAATGACAAGGTGAAGTGAGCATTTTACATTGCCCATTCCACGTCACGGAGTGACAATGCAAAGTGCCCACTTCGAGTTCACTTCGCCGGCAGAATTTAAATTCACTGCATCACTAAATGTAGTTGTATGTTGTTAATAATTCTCACTCACTCCTCAGTTTGGTTTACTATCTCTCCATCTGAACAAAGGATCATGTAATATAACTGGATATTGTTAGTAATTCTCTCTAATTCACAGGCTTGTCTCTCTCTCTCTCTCTCTCTCTCTCTCCCCCTCCCTCTGTACATGGGATCATATCATATAACTGGATATGCAATTAAATTTTATTCAGGATAAAAAACAATGAGTGGAGCTCATTTACAATGCTCTTCTTTTAAAGCAAAACTGATGACAAGTGAAATTGGTACAGGCATGAACAGTGCTAGATACAGTGTAGAATGTACAAGGCATTGTAGTGTACATAGAAATACAGAACAAAAGGCAGTGATGGCAGAAAATGACCACAGGTCCATCTAGTCTGCCCATAGTTCCCTATCTGTCCTGAGACCTGTTGTCAATGTAGGGTTTTATTCCTTTTGGTCCACCCCCTGCTTACCTCACTATTGCTACTGATCACAGCAACCACCAAACCCGTCACTCTGTCTCAGCCATGCTTTAAGCCATTTATAATCTTGGTGCCCACTTCCTTCAATGGCAGACTGTTAAATGGCTCCACCACCCTTTCCGTAAAACAGAACTTCTTCATGTCCCTCTTAGACCTCCCCTCCATCCCACCAGTTTCCGCTTATGAGCTCAGGTTCTTGACTCTATACTCATGCTAAATAGTTCCCCACAGTTCACCTTGTTTATTCCCTTCATTGACTTGGAGGTCTCTAACATATGCCCCCCTCTCTTGCCTAGTCTCCAGTGAGTACATGCTCTGTGCCTTGAGACAATCTGCATAAGATCTGCCCTGCTGGTCCTGGATCATCTTGGACACCCTGCACTGAGCTGTCTTCAGCCAGTCACTGCCCATTCTTGGGTGAGGACTCCAAAACTGAGCACAATATTCCAGGTGTTGCCTCGCTAGTGACCTATATAGAGCTAGTAGCACCTCCTTTTTTCTGCTGTCAATACCTCTTTTGATACACCACAGCATCCTATTAGCCTTGCTTTAGGCCTTGTTACTCTGGCTTAACTGTTTGAGGGAGTCATTAAGTCATTAATGATGACTCCCAGGTTCCTTTCCTGTTATAGTGCTCAGTTTAACCACTCCCAGCCAGTAGTCTGTATTGTTTTTTTTCCTCCAGGTACATAACCTTACATTTTGTGGCACTGAATTTCAACTGCCAAACTTTAGACCACCTTTCTAGCCTTTGTAGATCCCTCTGCATCTCCCTTATCCCTTCATCACTATCTACCCTACCACAGAGCTTTGTGTCATCTACAAACAGACATAGCTTGCCCCAGATGCCCTCACAAATGCTGCTGATTAACATATTGAACAGGACAGGAGCCAGGACAGATCCCTGTATCATCCCACTGATGACACCCCTCTCTTGTGCTACAACCCCGCTTACCAACACCCTCTGCTGTCTCTCCTCCAACCAGTTTCCTAGCCATCAAACTACAGTATGTCCCTAGCAGCACCCATATCCTCCGGCTTCTTCAGCAATCTTCTGTGTGACACCGACCCAAAAGCCTTGCTGAAACGGAAGTAGAGTAAATCCACAGCATGGCCCTTATCATGCATGGTGCCTTTGTTACGCAAAGAAAACTTTCAAATTGGTCTGACAAGACCCTCTGCCACAAAACCATGCTGTTTGCTGTACTGCATACTACTACTCTCTAGGTAGTCCTTAAAGCCCTTTTTGATCAGTGACTCCATCAGTTTACCCATTACCGAGATAACACTGACAGGTCTGTAATTTCCCAAGTCGCTCCTTGTCCCCCAACTTGTGTATCGGGACTACATCCACTACCCTTCAGTCTTTCAGAAATGCCCATTAGAATTAAGAGACTGAATAGTACTACTATGCTATTGGTTCAGTCAGTTCTGCAGCCAATTCCATGACCACCATTGGCTGTATCTCATCCTGCCCTGGGGTTTTATCTATCTTTAGGGCTTCAAGTCCCTTCTGGATGCTTTCTCTGGTAAATACTGGCTTGCTCATTTCAGGAATGCCTCTGACAACTGCCTTTGTGCCACTCTGAGGCAGAGTGTCCTCTTTCTTCCCTTGTGATGACAGTGCAGATGTAATTGTTAAGGATGACTGCTTTTTTTCATCTTTCTCTAGTACCCTCCCCCCCTCGTGTAGCCTAACATTACCCACTCCCTTCATCCTTTTTTCCTTCATATATCTGAAGAATTGTTTTTCCCCAGCCTTGACCCCTCCACAATATGCAACTCTGTATCTGCCTTTGCCTCCCTGACTATTCTCTTTGGTTCCCTAGTTTCTATTTGGTACCCTCCCCATTCCTCCTCGACCTGCTTTTTCCTTCTACCCAGTGAAAGAGCCTTTTTCTTGGCCTTCACTGCTTCTCTGGCCCTTTCTGAGAACCACATTAGTGTCTTGTACTTGTTCCATTTTGTAACAATTCTCATGCATGACTTTGTTGCCTCAAGAAAGGCACCATTTACATAGGCATAACAAAGTTTTAAGTGCAAGGTAAGGACGTTGTTTAGAATTCTCTCATCAGTTTGGTTGGCTCTCTCCCTATGTACATGGGATAATGTAACTGGATACTGTTGTAATTATCTCTGTCTTATTTGTGTTTGTGGCTCTCTTTCCCTTTGTACTGTACATGGGATGGAGTGGGGTTGTGTAATAACTAGATGTCTTTAGTACTTATTTTTCACTTGCCAGTTCAGTTGACCAGCTCTCATTTAGAATATGGGATAGTGTATTGTAAAGAAACTGGATATGTTAGTTATTATATCTCACTCACCGGTTTGATTGGCTATCTCTCCTGCTGGACACGGGACACAGTTGAAGCAACACTTGGGCTGTCCCTGCTGAGGAGATCTACGATGTCCTTTGGGACAACTCTCACTGCATACAGACTGAGGAACCTGAGGATTAGTGAGAAAAAGCATCAGTAAGCCTAACCTGAATTATAATGTATCTCTCATCAGATGCTGCTATATCTCGGGATGCCATATCATCAGCAAACCTCTCACAAATGGTTCTCTCCACCACCAGAAAGAACTATAAAACAGGCATTAGTACCTTACTGGACTGAGTCCTTAGTCATCCCCCTCTCATATCTCCAGTACCTCTGTCCTTCCTGACTCACTAAGTGACCACTCACCCATTATATGTGAATGGTCAAATAAATTCCATAAGCCCCCACCCAAAGTCACCACTAGCAGAGTGCTCCCACATGGACAGCTAAGACACCTTAAATCCTACCTCAGTCGGTTTGATTGGTCTCCCATTTTCCTCTCAACAGATGTTAACACAGCTCTTGACCTCTTTATCTCCTCCTTCAACGTGGCCTGTGACACCAACGCCCCACTTAAAAAATGAAAAGTCAAAGCACTCTGCAGCCTGTGGCTAACTGGAAAGCTACTTGCCCAGCTAAAGGATTGGGACCACCTTTGGGCCCTGGCTAGAGACTCTGGCACCCAGCATGACATACAGAACTACAAATGTGCCCGCAATAATGCACTAAATCCATATGACTACTGAAAAATGCCTGCTATAAAGAAGATCTCTCAAACTCCTAGGGAAAGGGGTCGGATTTCTGGAAGAATATCAAAGTAGTTACAGGGAAACAAACTAAATCCTCCCTAACCATGCTAAAGGTTGATGAGGCCATCACCCTAGATCCTCTGGTCATTGTGAACACATTTAATGATGCATTTACTGATCTCAGCAGTGTCCTTCCCCGGTTTTTTTCCTTGACACTACCCACGCTATCCCCGATGATCCTCCTACCACTCTCCTGCCCTTCCACTTCAGAGAAATTGACCTGCACGATGCCCCGAACACACATCACCAAAGCAATTTCAAAGTCAAGATCAAGTGGAGACTCACTGGATCTAAAACTCCTAACCCTCTCTATGGACGAGGTTCTAGTCCCATTAACACACATTCTCAATCTCTCCCTTAACACTGGTCAGTTCCCTGACAAATGGAAGGTGGCTACAGTTACTCCAGTCCACAAAAGTGGGGATAAGACCTGCCATGCGAACTATCGACCAATTTCGATACTACCACCTCTCTCCAAGTCACTCGAATGCATAGTATCCAACCAACTCATGGACTACCTGGACAAACCCAATCTCTTATGCCCACAACAACATGGCTTCAGAAAAGGTCATAGCACCTCTTCTGCATTACTGGAGTTCACTGGAGCACTGCACGGCACATTGGATATGGGTCACTTAACTGGGGCAGTATTTGTAGATCTGACCAAGGCCTTCAACATAGTCCACCATCGTCTGTTGATCCAACAACTCTGGCCTTTAGGACTCTCTCCTGACACTGTCTCATGGTTCAACAGCTATCTGCAAAACAAATCTCAACAAGTCAAAATTATAGGGACACTCTCGGACCTCAGACCGTTCTTATCTGGAGTCCCTCAGGGATCCATCCTGGGTCTGTTACTCTTCAGCCTTTTTCTTAATACGCTCCCAAAATCTTGCACTGAACAGATTATCCTCTATGCTAATGACGCTGTTATCTTCTCCTCCCACAATGACCCTGTGCTCCTGCAGACCAATCTTCAGCAAGGCATAGCCACAGTGGAAAACTGGTTCATTCATCATAAGCTTGTCCTCAATCATAAAGAAAACAAAGTAATGCTCTTTAACAGCTCTCAAAACAGGCAAAGATCTCACCCCATAGCTATCTCTACCAGCAATGGCAACACCCTTGAGCAAGTGCAGTCATTCAAATACCTAGGGTTATCCCTGGACTCAAATCTTTCCTATGGGGCGCACATAGACAATGTTGCCAAATCAGCAAATATGTGCTTAGGCCTACTTTATTGACATGGACAACACCTTACTGCAGAAGCACTGAAGATTGCCATCCAAAGCTCGGTGGTCTCCATCATTGATTATGGTCTTATAATCTATGGCTCTGCTTCTGCCACTGCCCTGAGATTAATTTCAACATCACTTAACAAGGCCTGCAGGCTTATCTCTGATGCTCATCGTCTCACTCATACATGTGGCCTGTATGCCCGATCTGGCTGGCTTCAACTTTCAAATCACATAAAATACCAAACCTGCATTATGGCAAAGAAAGTAACCGTGGGCCTCACTCCGCCAGGAGTCCAAGCACTGCTTAGTTCTAGACTAAAACCATGTAACACCAGGGGCTCTGAATACCAGCTCCTTCAGGTTCCCCACCGTTGCACCTCTCAGGGCCAAAGATCCTTTGCTGTCAGAGCACCTAGCTGGTTTAATGCGCTCAATCCTGACATCTCCTGCACTACCACCCTTGGCTCATTCAAACATAAACTCCACCTCCACCTTAATAACTCTAGCTCCTGTGAATGTTACCTATAATCTCCTCAGCCCTCTCATTTTTGTTCCTTCCAGCTATCGCCTACCACATCACCGCCCCCTCCTTTTCCTCTATGTTACTTTATTTCTTCTTTCTTTTCACCACTCCTGACTCTCCCACTTCACCCCCCACCTCCTCTGAGCCCTCAATAATCTTTCCCTTTTTATTGACTAGTTTCAGCCTGCTCCCAGTTGATGACCATGCCCTTTGGCTACAATTTATGCCCTCTCCAACTTCACTTCTCACATTTATCTTCATCTTCCACCCTCCCTCCTACTTATCCTTCTGTTACTCTGTGTTCCCATGTATACATCCTACTTATTCAAGCTATTGTATTGATCTACCATTGTAACCTAATATGCTGGCCTATTTATTGTTTTGTTCCTATTTCTGTAACTTGTATTGTATTTGTTCTCTGATGCGGAACCTTTGTAAAAGAGACTGGCTCAAAGATACTTGTAATCCTAGTTGTAATAAAATAAAGTAAAAAATAAAAATATGGCTAGTCTTTGTTCTGTACAAATACCAGCCTGCTCAGACATCCTTGTTGTGCATATTCTAAATTGTTGTGTACATTCTAAAATGTTGTTATGTGCATTCCAAACAGTTGTTCAGCACAGTTCAAAGGTCATAAAAGTTTAAATTCTTTATTCATCATACATCTAGCTGATTACTAGCCACCCAGTGCCCCAAGTTGTACCTTTTAACTTGCAAAAGGGCTTATCTTGTTTTGTTTTTTTTTACCCCATTAAAATTGTAGTGTAGGAACTGATTTTATTTAGCCCTGTAGTTTTGGGGAGGGGTGCTAATTGTCGGGCCTAGGGCCTCAGCTACTTGATAACTGGAGGTAGGGCTGAGTCAGACTGGTGGTAGCAGGTTGCTTTTTAGCTTTTCATAGGAGGCAGGGCTGAGCCTGATTGGTGGTAGCAGGTTGCTTTTTGATTTCTTATAAGAGGCTAAACGGGGAAGGAACCAGTATCATTTCAGGGAAGTAACTGCTCATTGCTGATCTTATTGCTTCTTTTGCTGCTTATTGTTGATTTCACTTGGTAGCAGATTGTTGTTTGGCTTCTTTTGGAAAGGTACCTGCTTGGGTGTTTTGCTGGTGTAGCTGATTGTCTCTGTTTTTTTTTTTTTGCTGGTGTAGCTGATTGTTTGGGGGGGTACTGATGTAGCTGATTGTTTCTTTTTTTTTGCTGGTGTAGCTGATTGTTTCAGGTTTGTTTTGCTGGTGTAGCTGATTTTTTCTGGTTTTTTTTTTGCTGGTGTAGCTGATTGTTTCTGAGGGGGGTTGCTGGTGTGTCTGATTATCTCTGTTTTTTTTCTAGTGTAGCTGATTATTTCTTTTTTTTTGCTGCTGTAGTTTCTGGGTTTTTTGCTGGTATAGCTGATTGTTTCTGGTGGGGGTTGCTGGTGTAGCTGATTGCTTCTGTTTTTTTTTGCTGGTGTAACTGATTGGGGTACTGATGTAGCTGATTGTTTCTTTTTTTGCTGGTGTAGCTGATTGTTTCAGGCTTGTTTTGCTGGTGCAGCTGATTGTTTCTGTTTTTTTTTTTTTTTGCTGGTGTAGCTGATTATTTCTTTTTTTTGCTGCTATGGTTTCTGGGTTTTTTACTGATATAGCTGATTGTTTCTGGTGGGGGTTGCTGGTGTAGCTGATTGCTTCTGTTTTTTTTTGCTGGTGTAGCTGATTGAGTCAGAGTTTTTGTCTGGTGTAGCTGATTGTTTCTGAGTTTTTTGGCTGGTGTAGCTTATTGTTTCTGGGTTGTTTTGGTGCTGTAGCTGATTGTAGTTTCTGTTTTTTTTTTGCTGCTGTAGCTGATTGTTTCTGAGATTTTTTTGCTCATGTAGCTGATTGTTTCTGGTGGTCCACAGGGACTCATCCCACCCCCAGTGCATCACTTCCTTTATACCCATAGCTTGTAACATCATACGGTACCAGCTGACTGCAGACACTTACTGTTAGCCATCAAATTTCAGTACACAACACAGCCACACACCACACCCTGATGTAAATCTACATACCTTGGTACATTATACCACTAATGATTATTGACAGTACATAGCTGTAAAGTAAAAATGGAAAAAGAAGGAAGAAAAAATGGTGGACAAGTAAGGGAAAGGATAGGCTAAGAAAAATGATGGGCATTGTGCAATGCAGTGGTTGCAGGGCAGCAGTGTTCAGGAGGACCTTCTGGGCACTGCGGTGCTGCCCATCTGCAGACATCTCTCTGTGTTGAGGGCAAAGGTTGCAGGACTCCAAGCAGAGTTAGCAAGGAACCGGGTAACTCCCCCCAACACAGGGACCACCACGTCTGCTACCACTCCCTCAGAGGATGCCAGTAAGGAAAGGTGGATAGACTACAGTGGGTTCAGGGAGGGAGAGGAAGGTGGGATGGGGGCACATCCCCCAGCCAGTGCCACTTCAAAACCCATACACCATCTTGGCAGAGTAGGACACTCACACTGCAACTCCAGAAGTGGACCCTAAGGGGGATGAGTTGGTCATCCATGATGGAGCCCCGATGGCAAAGGAAAGGAGAATACACAGGAGGAGAAAGCAAATCCTGTTCAGAGACTCCATCGTTAAAGGGATAGTGCTGGGAATGGATAGCAATGAGGAGAGGGAGGTGGTGTGCCTGCCTGGAGGCATAGTTTGGAGGGAGGGCAGGTGGATCCTAGGGATCACTAGGGTGGTGGCAAGGATGGGGGAGCTGGAAATCATTGTCCACATGGAGACAAATGACCTGGTAGGTGAGGGGACAGATGTAGGAAAAGTACAGGAGGGACTTAGGGAACTGGGCAGTGTCTTGGGCAAGTAGCATACTCTGCTACCTTCAATCAGTCAATCAATCAGTCATTTATTTATATAAACTCTATTCCAATTGATCAAAGTGCTTTACAAAATGCACAGTAAGACTTATGAAAACAAATTTTTAAAATCACTATACAATGACAACTAATTAAATATAAAATCATTATACAAATTACTTAATTTAAATCTTAAAGAATCTCATTTGGGAATGCCTGGCTGGAGAGGTATGTTTTTAGTTCTTCTTTTAAAACTATCAGTGGTCCGACATTACCTGATCCAATGAGGTAGACCGTTCCTCAGGGTAGGGGCCGCAGAAGAAAAAGTGAATGCCCCATATGTCTTTAAACGGATCCTGGGAACATCTAGCAACCCCTCACTGGCAGAGTGGAGTGGACAGAGGAGGTGGTAGGGGTGCAGAAGATATTGCAAGTATTTATTTATTTGAATTTTGTTGATAACTGGATGGGTCTGCTGGGACATTCTGTCCCTTTTTCAGGGGTGACTTGGGGAATAATACATTCCAAGAACAAAGTTTTGTGATCCTATACAGCAGTCAGCTAGGTACAAACATGTAAGAATACAGTGGTAATACAACAGTAAATTCAGATGAGGACAGAGAATAACAATTCAGTGTGTAAGTAGATTCCCTGATTAATCCAAGTTAAGGTACAATGCACAGTATTTCAGTCATGTAACAAATATTACACAGATACAATATGTACAGATATTATAATCATAAATAAAATATAATACATATGTACAGGAGTAAGAGGAGGTTGGGGACCAGAGGTGGAGAAAGAGTAGGAGGATGCTGCAGACCACAGGTGGAAACATGAAGAGACAGGAATAGGGCATGATTTAAGGGGAGAGAAGGAGTAAGGGTCTATAAGGATATGTAGCTAGGTAGAAGAGGTTGCCAGGAGAGGGTCAAGCTGGGTACCTGTCTGTGTAGGGCCTTGTAGGTCAGTAAACAGACTTTGAAGGTGATCCTCCACTGTACTGGCAGCTGGTGCAGATAGCAGAGCACAGGCATGATGTGGCATGATCATGATAAGCCAATCAACAGCCTGGCTGCTGCATTCTGCACTAGTTGCAATCAGTGGATATCAACCCCCAGTACTCCTAGTTATAAGGCATTGTTGTAATTCAGGCACAAGGTTACAAAGGCATGAACCAGAGTTAGCATGTCACCGGGTGGAATAAGGTGCTTAATATGAGTGATGTTCCTCAGATGGTAAAATGAGGTCTTAACAATGGCCGACACCTGAGATTTAAGTGTCAAGCCACTGTCAAACACAATGCCAATATTTCATGCCTGATTAGAGGTAAACAGCTGGACATCTCAAAGCCAAAGCCCAGATGGTTGACCAGCTTGTAACCTCATGCCTTGGTGATCTGGCTCTACTACCAACTCCTCGGTTTTGTATGAGTTCAACTTCAGCCAGTTTGCAATCATCCAACCCTGAATCTTGGAAAGGCAGTTGTTAAGGACCGATACTGCCCCATCCTTTTCTGGTGCAAAGGACATGTAGAGCTGAGTATCATCTGCGTAGCAGTGAAAATTCAGCCCATGCTGGCTTATAATGTCCTCCAACAGTATGTACACTGACAGCAACATAGAGGATAAGATGGAGCCCTGCGGAACCCCACACAACAGGAGGAGAGATGTCATGGGATAAATCCCTGATGCTACTCTCTGCGTCCTGCCTGTGAGGAACAATCTAAACTGACTGAGGACTGTAAAAGTCAATCCTCAGAAAATCTGCAGGTGCTCCATCAACACTCCATGGTCCACAGTGTCAAATGCCACTGAGAGATCAAGGAGAGCTAAGATGGAATGACTCTCTCATTCCCTCGCTGTCAGGAGATCATCATTCATCACCTGAACAAGGGCAGTCTTGGTACTATGCCTCTTCCTGAAAACAGATTGGAGAGGATCATAGACATCATGTGCTGTTAAATGATCATACAATTGTGTGCCCACCACCTTCTCAATAACCTTGCCTACAAAAGACATGTTAGAGACTGGTCTGTAGTTTGCCAGGCAGTCCAGCTCTAGAGAAGATTTCTTAAGGAATGATACTACTACCACCTCCTTCAAGGGGTCAGGAAAAAACACTGTCTGTAGTGAACATCAGACTATCCTGTCAAGGACCAGGCTGATGACTTCAGCATACCCCACTAGGAAGCGTGTTGGGCCCAGGTTCAAACTGCAGTAGGTTGGACGCAGTCCCTGAATGACCTGCACAATGTCCACAATTGCCAACTGGCTGAAGTCAGACCAGACTGGCTGGGTGCCTGCAACCTCTTGCCCATCACCACGATGCCCATTAGAGGGCCCTGAATGGATCTCAAACCGATAGTGGCAATCTTATCTGCAAAGAAATGAGCAAACCCATAACACCTAGCCTGTGAAATAGCTCCCTGTGACTGAAGACAGGTAAGATTGCACAACCTGTCGACAGTCTGGAAGAACTGAGCTGGTCTGTTCCTTGCTACAGCAATCTCCTTGAACAGAAACTCTGCCTTCTTATGGGAGATTGCTGATTGGTAGTCTTGATAATGGGCTATCAATCTAAGTTTGTCATCTGCCAGGCCAGGTTCTACCTGTCCATGGCAAGGGAGAGGGTTGAGACATCTGCACCATGGAATTCAACACATGGCTGAAGAAAGATGAGGACAGGAGAGGTATGGCTTCATTGGGGACTGGGATCTCACCTGGAGGGATAAAGGACTGTATTCATCAGATGGCCTTCATCTATCCAGGGCGGGTGAGGGATGCAAATGTATCCTCTCACTGAAAAGTTAAAATGCTTCCTCCACAAGCATTTAAACTACCCGGGGGGGGCAAAATCAGTCAGGGGGATAAAGGTAGCCCCCACACCCACATAACATAATGTATCTGAAATAAGAGAGAATCCAGTTTGTACAAGGGCACTATCAAACCTGATAAATAAATTATATACAATTATGTGGAGGACAGAAGATGGAAACCAAAAACATCTCAGGGCCAAAAAAAGGCAAAAGGAAGGTGGGCGCAGAGGCTTGACTTTAATGAGCACAAATGCCCGCAGTCTTGGGGAAAAAAAATCCCAGACCTAATGGCATTAATGGAAGATGCAAAGCTGGAGATAGTAGCTATTACAGAAACAAGGTACACAGGGAACTATGACTGGGATATAATCATACCAGGATACACACTTTTTAGGAAGGATAGGGAAGGGAGAAGGGGGGGTGGGGTAGTTATGTATATGAAGGAGAGGATTAAAGCAATAGAGGCTAATGGGTTACAAGAAGGAGTAGAGGTACTGTGGGTCACCCTGGAGGTGGGAAAAAGGACAGCCATTTGCACTAGAGTGATTTACATGCCTCGTGCAGAGGAAGGAATCAGACAAAACCCTTGTGGAAACCGTCTACAAAATGGCAGCCAAAGAGGAACTGCTACTAATGGGTGAGTTCAACCTGCCTGAGGTAGATTGGAGCACTCAAACTGCAAGTACAACATGGTGCAGGGACTTCTTGACTGCCCTGAATGGGGCAAACTTAGGACAGCTTGTAGCAGAATCAACCTGCAATGAGGTTATACTGGATTTGATCCTGACCAGCTGGGACAGAATCACAGATGTGGAGGTGGGCAGTTCCCTTGGCGCCAGCAACCACAGGACAGTTTGGTTTAAGGTAACCACAGTGGAGGAGGCAAGCCATACAAGGATAAAGGTCCTAGATTTCAGGAAGGTTAACTTTAAGGAGATGGGTAGAAATCTCAAAAGAGCCCTAGCAATGAAAGGTACAGGGGAAGATGTGGAAAAACAGTGGTCTAGACTCAGGAGAGTCATAACAGAAGTAACAGGTCACTGTGTCAAAATGCATAGCAAGAATAAAAAAAAGGAAAAGGCCATTATGGTTCTCGAAGGCAGTGGCCAAGAAAGTAAGGGAAAGAAAAGAGCCTTCAGAAGATACAAGAAAACACAAAAGGATGAGAACGGAGAACAATATCTGGAGAAGCAGAGGAAATCTGGGAAAATAATTAGAAGGGCTGAAGCACAGACAGAGGGTATAACCCAGGGCCATGTCACCTCCCTACCCAGCCATGGGAGCAAATTTCAGAGCCTGGCCATTAAAGTTTCCTCGGTGCTCACAATAAGGTGCTGACCATTGCTACAGTGTATATCCCACCTAAACAGGCTAAGCAGTGCCTCCCCAACCTCCTCAACTGCATCAACACTTTTGGTTGTAGCACTGAAATTATTCTGCTGGGGACTTTAATGTAAACTGGCTGGCACCCAGTGTGAACTATGATAAAGATGCCATTGCTGCTGCCAACCTGGTACAAATGGTCCAGGAACCTACCAAGATAAACTACAGGGCAGAGACCTCCACCCTCCTGGATTGGGTGCTGACCAATAGGCCGGATCATATCTCCAAAACTGAAGTACTCCCTGACACCATTAGTGACCATTCCCCTGTCTTAACCCTCTGGTCTAACAAAGTCAACAACTCCCGCCCCCAAAAAAAAATACGATTAGCCGAGTCATACTATCTGGTCACCTAGGACCCTTTAAACACATCTTCGAACTCTTGACTGGTCTCCAATAGACATTGCCCAGGACGTGGATGCAGCCCTTGATTACTTTATTGCAGCGTTCAACTCTGTCTGCAATGTTCATGCCCTGCTCAAAAAGTGCAAGATCAGGGGTACTATTAATCCATGGATGTCCCATATCCTCCTAGAACAACTGAAATCTCAAGACCTGCTCTGGTACCGTGCAAAGGCTACTAACACCCCATCAGACACTGAGGCCTACAAAGCAGCCAGAATGCCTGCACAACAGCCATTCGCCAAGTGAAAGCCAACTACTATAGAAACGCTTTAGCTAGCACATGGAAAGATGGGAGAAAGTTTTGGGACGATCTCTCCAAAGTCACCGGGAAATGTCCCAAAGTTGGTGGCATCTGGGGATAGTCCAAGGGATGATAGTTGGCTAGTCAGAAGGGAGTGGTTAATGGTATCAAATGCCTTTGTCAGGTCAATAAAAGTGGCGCCAACCGAGAGGTTTTGATTGAGGGCCTGGTGGACTATCCCCAGATGCCACCAACTGGTTCCAGAGCTATCTTAGTGACCGCTCCCAGCAAATCAGAATCAATGACACCATCTCGTCATCCTGTCCAGTTAGGTCAGGTGTCCCCTAAAGGTCTATCCTTGGCCCCTTACTGTTTAGCATCTTTGTGAATGGGCTCCCTGCTTCATGCCCAGACAAAATAATTCTATATGCTGACAATGCAGTCATTTTCACTAGACACGCTGACATCCATCTCCTCCAGCAAAAACTGCAACATAGTTTTGCAGAATTCGAATCCTGGTTCAGGTCCCACAAACTCATCCTAAACTACTCAAAAACTAAATTAATGTTATTTCATGGCATACACAGCAAAAACAAAGGCCATCAACTACTTATTAAGAATGGTGTGGGTATCCCACTAGAGCAGGTTGACCACTTCAAATATCTGGGCATTACACTTGACTGCACACTCTCTTACACCCTTTATCCAAGGCACTGGAAAGGATAGTTCGCTGATCAACTAGTTGACTATCTGGAAAAATATCACCTCCTGTGCCATCAGTAGCATGGTTTTCATAAACGGCACAGCACCACCACAGCTCTTTTTTGCTTGCTAACCTTAAGGTCATCTGATATGATTACCCCCAGGTCCCTTTCCTTTTTTGTTGTTGTTACTACCTCCCCACCCATTGTGTATTCTTCCCCTGGATTCTATGTCTTTCCCATGCATTCTTGAATTCTCCCATAGTTTTAGACCCCACAACCTCCTCAGGAAGGCTGTTCCATGCATCCACCACCCTCTCTGTGGAAAAATACTTCCTCACATTGCCCCTGAACTGTCCCCCTCTATCTTCAAATTGTGTCCCTTGTTCTTGCACAACTCTTTTCTGAAAGATGCTAACCTCTTGGACTTTGTTGATTCCACTGAGGTGCTTAAACAATTCTATCATGTCCCCCCTCTCCCTCCTTTCCGCGAGGGTATACATATTAAGCGCCTTTAGTCTCTCCTCATATGGCTTCTCTTGCAGACCTTGCACAGTTTTAGTTGCCCTCCTTTGAACTGCCTCCATCCTGTCTGTGTCCTTGCGGAGATGGGGTCTCCAGAACTGGACCCAGTACTCCAGATGGTGTCTCCCCAACTGTCTGTACAGAGGGATAACAACTTCCTGTTTTCTGCTGGTGATGCCTCTCCCTATACATCCCAGTATCCCCCCAGCCCTCCCTACTGCCTTCTCACATTGCTTGACAACCTTAAGGTCATCTTATATGATTACCCCCAGGTCCCTTTCCATTTTTTGTTGTTGTTATTACCTCCCCCCCATTGTGTAATCTTCCCCTGGGTTTTTGTTTCCCAGGTGCATTATTTTGCACTTCTTTGCATTGAATCCTAGCTGCCATAATTCTGACCATTTCTCCAACCTTGCCAAGTCCCTTTTCATCCTTTCCATGCCTCCTTGTGTATCAACCCTGTTGCAGATCTTTGTGTCATCTGCAAAAAGGCATACTTTTCCTTCCAGTCCCTCTGCAGTGTGTCACTGATGAAGACATTAAAAAGGACTGGACCCAATACTGAACCCTCTGGTACCCCACTAGTAACCCCCTCTTTCTTCAGAGTGGACTCCATTTTCTCTGTCCTGTTGTGCAGCCAATGTTTTACCCAGGCTACCACCCTGGGACCCACTCCCAGGCTGGTTAATTTGACTATTAATCTTTTGTGTGGGACTGTGTCAAATGCCTTGCTAAAGTCTAGGTAGGCCATGTCCACAGCCCCTCCCTGGTCTACTACTTTGGTCACCCAGTCAAAGAAATCTATTAGATTCATCTGACATGACCTTCCTGCTGTGAACCCATGCTGCCTTGGGTCCTGTGCTCCACTGGCCTCTAGGTACTCAACTATTCTTTCCTTCAGAAGTGACTCCATCACTTTCCCTACCACAGAGGTTAGACTGACAGGTCTGTAGTTTCCTGCCTCTGTCTTGGTCCCACTTTTGTGAAGGGGAATCACATCTGCCTTCCTCCAGTCCTCGGGTACCACACCATCCTCCACATGATTTATTAAAAGAGTAGCCAGTGGTTTCACTAGTTCCTCCATTAATTCTTTTAGAATTCTGGGGTGAATTCCATCAGGACCCATTGCTTTGTCCACCTTCAGTTTTAGGGTTCTTGCAGAACCCTTTCTTCTGTGAAAGGAATGGGATCAACCCCCCTATCAAGAGTGCTTCTGTTAATTGGATTAGGCACTTCCCCCTCCTCTTTTGTGAATACTGAGCAGAAATATTCATTCAGTAGCCCTGCTTTTTCACTGTCCCCCTCTGCCCACCCACTGTTCATTCTATTCAGCCTCACTATCCCTCCCTTTGTCTTTCTACGCTCGCTGATGTACCTATAAAAGGTTTTATCCCCCTTCTTAACTGAGTTGGCTATCTTTTCCTCAGTTTGGGCCTTTGCTATTCTGACTTCCCTCCCTGCTTCCTTCTGCCTTAACTGGTACAGCTCTCTGTCCTGCTCCTTCTGTGTTTCCTTATACTTCCGGAATGCTATCTTTTTCTTCCTGACTTTCACAGCCACTTCTTTTGAGAACCATAGTGGCTTTTTCTTTCATTTTGATTTGTTTATTTGCTTCACACAAAGGCTTGTTGCCTCTGGGATGGCAGTTTTGATGATTCCCCATTGTTACTCCACACCTCCTTCTAGCCTGTTTGCTAGTGTTTTTCTGAGGCACTCTCTCATCTTGCCAAAGTCAGCCCTCCTAAAGTCCAGTACCCTCACTTTTGTATGGCTTGACTCTGTAGCTGAGTTTAACATGAACCACACTGTTTGATGGTCACTTGTCCCCAGATGGCAACCCACTTCTAGATCTGAGATCCTCTCACTGCCCCCATTTGAGAGTATGAGGTCTAAGATTGCTCCCTCACGAGTGGGTTCCGAAACTAGCTGTCTAATGCCTGCCACCTGTAGGGCATCAAGAATGGCCCTGCTCTTGGATGTGGCTGCAGCAAATGTGCTCCAGTTAACATCTGGCATATTCAGGTCTCCCATCAACAGTATCTCCCCTTTCTCTGCCATTCTAAGAATGCCTTCTATCATATCCTTGTCCATTCCCTCCCCCTGACATGGGGTCTGTACACAACCCCTGTGCGGATTGTGGTGCCCTTTCCAGTCTCCAAGGTGACCCACAGTGCCTCCTCTCCTCCCTGTTTACTCTTTTGTTCAGTTGCTTTTATCCCTTCCTTTACATAGAGAGCTACTCCTCCCCCTCTTCTCCCCTGCCTGTCTCTCCTGTAGGTTATGTACCCTGGTATGTTAACATCCCAGTCATGGTTCTCTGTGTACCATGTTTCTGTGACTGCTATGATATCCAGGCATCCCTCTTCCATCAAGGCCACCAGTTCAGGGAGCTTGTTGCCCAGACGACGGACATTGGTACTCATTACCCTCCATTTCCTGATGGCCTTACTCCCTTTTGCCCCATCCCTGTACTTCTTGCCCTTGTCACTTTCTCAATTTACCCCTGCCCTTCTCCCTATCGACACCTCTGTGTTGGTGTTCGCCGCACTTACTACCGTGATTATTTGGGGGGGCTAGGATTTCCCTGCTCCTTTCCAGTGCCTCCCCCCTTGGCTAATTTAAAAGCTTGCCAATGAAGCATTTAAACCTATCACCTAGGATCCTGGTTCCCCTCCCAGACAGATGCAGCCCATCATGCCAGTATAGGCTTGCATCACTCTAGATGGACCCCCAGTCCCCAATGAAGCCAAATCCCTGAGCTCCACACCAGTTTTTCAACCACTGATTGAATCCCATGGTGCGGAACACCCTAGCCTCTCCAATGCCATAGATGGGCAGCACCTCCGAGAAGGTTACCGTGCATGTACTTGACTAAGGCCTCTCCCCAATTCCACAAACTCTTCCTGCACTTCTCTAATCCCTTTCTTAGCCAAGTAATTTTTCCCTAGGTGGACAATGACATCCAGCTCCCTCCCCTGTGCAGCTGCTCTGGCAATCCTGAGGATTCACTCCCTGTCCCTCCAAGCCATGGCGCCAGGCAGGCACCTTACCTCCCTCTCCCCTTCCTCCCCCAGTTCTACCTTCCTAACAATGGAGTCCCCCACCAGAAGTTGTTTCCTTCCCCTGCAGGGTCCCCTGCCACCCTCCTGTGGGTCTCCTTTGTGGAGGTTCCCAGCATCCTCCTTGGTCTCCACTGTGGGTGCCTCCATAGAGGAGCCACACTTTTCCAGAATGGCATAGGAATTGTGGAGAGGTACAACTGGAGGGATGCACCTCTGTTCCACCACCCTCACCCTCCCTGAGCCCAATGTGGTCCAACCACTCCTCTTTCTTGGCAACCTCTGAGGCAACGGCAGTGGCACTGGTGGTCCCTGGATGGAAGAGGAGGTCCCACAAATCCTGGCCAACTCAGCCTGGAGATGAGCAACCTCCTCCCTCAGCCCAGAGAGGTGCCTGCAGATGGGACAACACTGCATCCTCCAGAACGTCTCCAGAAGACTGCTGCTCCACAGCCACTGCACTGCACCACTCCAATCATGTCTTATTTCTGGCACCTTAACTGTTTGCAATCCTTACTCTTTCCTCTGTTTTTTTTTTTCTCTCTCTCCTTACTTTCTGCCTGTGTGCCCTTTAAGCTCCTGATTGTCCTGTTCTGAGACAAGGATATCCTATATTTCTTAGTAGACCACTTACTTGCTCAGAGGCAGACCTCCAGCAGCTAGAGGGGGCCGGAGAGCTACTCTTGCCCTTCTAGGATGGTGGGCCTTTGGTGGTTCTGTGATCACTCACTTCCTGCTCCCAAACAGGAAGTTCCTGTTGTCAGTCAAATCCTGTGCCTATAAAAATAGAACTAGCTTTGGGTGGGGGGGGTGGAGGGGAGAGAAGGAGGGCAATATAGTCCCAGTAGAGAAGTTCAGTCACACAGCAGTCCTTTCTCCTGGTGTCTTCTGCCAAGCTATTACAGAATCTTTCTAAGGCAGTCTTTAAATGTAGCTTCCTTCTAGCTAAGCCACTCCCCCTACTTACTAGATCTTTCTACAAGTAATTTAAACCTCACAGCAGTTAAGTCCATTCAATCGCCTGAGATTTACACCTAGATAACTGTTCAGATACCCATTCAGTTCAGTTAACCCAGACAAACACACTTTTTTTTTTGTTTTGTATGTTAGTTTTTTTAACCCTAAATTAAAGGTCCAAGTACAAAAGTTCTTCTACTTTAGTCCCAGTAGGGAGGTTCAGTCACACAGCAGTCCTTTCTCCTGGTGTCTTCTGCCAAGCTATTAGCAGAATCTTTCTAAGGCAGTCTTTAAATGTAGCTTCCTTCTAGCTTGGATCCCAGCCTTCTCTCCCAGCAGTTGCTCCACCTTAATCTACCTCTGTCCCTCTTTCACCCTCTATGAAAACTAATTCCACTATATTCACTACAAGTTCTTTTTTCCTTGAGTATAATTTGATATATTTCTGATGCACCCAATACATAATGTCTCAATTGACTCACAACAAAGCATCTGGTAGCTAATTGTAATGTTTACTTTTCTGTAATTTTTATAAGCTACCTTATGATCCTGTTTTCTCATAGATTGTATTCCCTATATGTTGTCAGCCTGCCTGTTTTCCTGTTTCACTTGTGTTGCATCCATGATGTGGAATCTTTGTAAAAGAGCCCTCGGCTCAAAGATGTATCCGAAATTCAAATAAATAAATAAATTAAGAAAGGTGACAAGATCTTCTTCAGATACATTAGTGAGAAGAAAAAGACCAGAAATAGGATCATTAGGCTGAAGAAGGAATGAGGAGAAAGGGTGGAGGATGACCTAGAAAAGGCTGAGATACTGAACAAGTACTTTTGCTCACTATTCATGAGGGAAAGGGAAGGTGAGGGACTGAGACTCATTAAGAGGGGTATTCAAGGAAGGGAGGTAGACACCAACCCATTCATGGTGGAAAGAGGCCTAGAAGAACTCAGAAAAATAAAAGCAGATGAGGCAATTGGGCCAGACTGGATCCATCCCAGAGTACTAAAGGAACTCAGGGAAGTGCTGGCGGAACCACTGGCTGTCCTTTTCAACACATCACTAGAACTGGAAGAAGGCAGATGTGGTCCCTCTCCACAAGAGTGGAAGCAGAGAGGAGGCAGGCAATTATAGGCATGTAAGCCTGACCTCAGTAGTGGGGGAAACTAATGGAGTCCTTACTTAAGGAGAAGATTGTGAAGTTTCTGGAGGATGGCGGGCACAGGATCCAAGACAGCATGGGTTCTCAGTGGGTAGGTCATGTTAGACGAATCTTATAGATTTCTTTGACTGGGTAACCAGAGTGGTAGATCAGGAAGGGGCGGTGGATGTGGCCTATCTAGATTTCGGCAAGACCTTTGATACCGACCCACACAGGAGATTGCTAACTAAATTGGGGGGGCTGGGAGTGGGTCCTACATTTGTGAAGTGGGGTGGGAACTGACTAGGGGACAAAACTTAGAGGGTGGTGGTAAATGGCATGAAATCTGAGGAGAGAGAGGTGACCAGTGGGTTGCCATAGGGGGTCAGTGCTGGGGCCAGTCCTATTCAATGTCTTCATTAGCAACATTGCAGAGCTTCTGGAGGGAAAGGTGTGCCTCTTTGCAGATGACACTAAGATCTGCAACACAGTGGACACACTGGAGGGGGGAGAGAATGAGAAAGGACCTAAGCCTATTAGAGGAGCAGTCGGGTGTCTGGCAGTTGAGTTTCAATGCTAAAAAGTGCAAGATTATGCACTTGGGTTACAGGAATCCAATGGAGGAGTACAGGAAGAGTGGGGAAATGCTGGTCACTACAAGTCAGGAGAGAGGACTGGGGGTTATCATATCTGATGACCTGAAGGTGACCAAACAGTGTGAAAAGGAGGAGGGGAGAGCAAACAGAATGTTGGGGTGCATAGAGTGGGGCATAACAAGCAGGAGGAAAGAGATGGTGATGCCACTGTACAGATCACTGGTGAGGCTTCAGCTGTTGTACTGTGTCCAGTTCTGGAGACCACATCTCCGGAAGGACATTGACAAAATAGAGGCAGTCCAGAGAAGGGCAAAGAAAATGGTACAAGGACTGCACCAGAAGCCCTACGAGCAAAGACTTAAGGACCTTAATATTTATTCACTGGATGAAAGAATGGAGAGAGGAGATATAATAGAGACTTTCAAGTTCTGTGAAAAGTGATCCAGGTTGCCCCACTTCTCTTGCAGGTAAATATTCAACAAAAGCTTGAGTCATCGAGAAAGGACCATAGACATCAAAATGTTACGAAAGGTCTGGATGAACTCCACTCTAAACAAAATGTTCTCTTTCAAATCTTCATTTTCAAAAAATAAACACCAATTGGGCTATGTTTCATGATGAAACCACTTCCTCAGGCCCTTATGGTTTCTTTCTATTAAAAATTAATACAAAGCTATTAGAAGTTTTTTTTCCCAACATTCTTAACTAGCTATTCACACTATTGCTATTAGCACCTATCACCAGTAGAGTGCACCACAGTTCTTAATGTTTGTTTTAAGTAAAGGTTCACATAAATATATAAACATTCCCATTGTGCTTTACATCTTAAAGTATCATATAATATAATACATTTCTTTCATGGCAGACATTTAACCAGCCTCAAGGTGTCCCAAACAGTGTGAAACATAATCATATTGACTCTCATAATGTACTCAGTATTTTATCTCACCCGCTTAATACTTTTCTTTCAATTCGTTCTTTCGTTTTTCAGCTTAAACATGCCACCAATGAGCTCTATAAACATACATAATCATGAGCATTACATCTTTTTTTGCAGTATGTGCCCAATTCTTTACTATATGACTCCATCTAACTGTATGTTATACTGTAAACTCGCTTTATAGACTAGCTAATGCCCTGTGTAACTTCATCTAACTTAACTGTATATATAAACCTCTTCTCATCTAAAATTCATTAAAAGTTCTTTTATATTCATTCTTCCATGTATTAGCCTTTTATTTACCACTCGGTGCACTTCCTTTATTTTCAAAATACAATTGCCTTTGTACTTTCCTGCTCACAGTACTTTATTTCAAAAACTTCAGTGAAACCAGTTCTATTTCTCTCCTACTGTTTCCCTGTTTCTCTTTAACTTTAAATAAAATTATTTTTCTATAAGTAATAAATGGGTTTTACCAGTGAACACTCACCCATTCTCTTTGCTCCCCTATAATTATTTGTTCACCTTTGCTCTGGACAATCTTTTCTTTATTGGGAAAAAAACACTCAGTCAGTGCTATGCGCTTCACCATATCGGAGAAAAAAACACTCAATAAGTACTATGCGCTTTACCCCTGCTTTTCTCGTATTGTCATTTCTAAGCAAGCTACTTGGATTGAAAATTATTAGCTGGCACTTACTTTGGGGAAAAGGTCTGTTGTCTGTGGCAATGGGTGGCTCCTCCGTGAGTGTGGCCGCCATCGCTCACTGCTGCACAGTTTAAATACTGCTCAGAGTGGGATGGGGGAGGAACCAGACATCATCCGTAACATCACAGATGATGTCCACAACCTGTCTCCATGCACAGAGGTCATGCAACTGGGGCTGCTAAGCAAGCTCCGTGGTGCTGTGTGCAGGCGGTGTGTGGTGGAACACACATGACAAATTGGCCAGTTGCCCCCCGCCCAGGGCTGTTTGGGCTTACTGTCACCTAGTACCGGTAAACCTGCAATTTTGTTCTATTGCATATTAAATACTAAACCTCAGTAAATATCAGACCTTCAGTAAATGTTGTTTTTGTTTTTAGAAACAAAGTGCTGAAGACTTGAAGGAGTAGTGGGAGGAATCCCAGGGCTACAGTAAAGCCACTCCAGTGGTGTGGGGAGCAGGGATAAAAAATGTTTTTACCTTTTTACTCTAGGTTGTTAGTAGTCATGTACACATTTCTTCCTTTTAAATCAGTAAAACCCCTATATAGAGCCTACTGATATTTATGGCAGATACTGATGTACAAATGTTCATATGAAAAAAACAAATTATCCATCAGCCTACATTCAATGCCATTCTGCTATATTCTTCTTCTATACACTGTACAAGTGTCCATATTAGTCCAAATATCTCTATATCAATAATACAAGTGCCAGTCACATTCTTCATTGAAGCCCGCTATCATTCATTGAGCACATACTATTTACAGTAGTTGGCTCTCATACAGAGCTCAGCCAGCAGCAGACTGTGGTGGTGAGAGGTGGGCTGTGCCAGTCACCGGCTGGGTATGGGTCAGGGTGGGGTGGTCTGGCACTGCTGGGTGGGGGGGCACTAGATTACCAGGGCTACAAGGGAATGCAAAATGTGATTACATTTTTGTCAGACTGACATGATCATCTGTCAGGGTGTGGGGCTCGGGGCTTGGGGGATCCGCTAGCCCACACTGGCTTCTTTTTCATTACTCAGGGTTTGGATCTTGGGGGGGCCACTAGCCCACAAGGGCTTCCTATTCCAATAATTGGGGTCAGGGCTTGGAGGGGGTCTGATAGCCCTGCAGGGCTTCTACACGTTTCTTAGCTGGGATCGGGGCTGGGGGGGGCACTTGTGCCCTTCCATGGTCAGTGTTGCAGGTTTGCAGCCACCTATTCAGGTGCACCCTCCATTTGGCGTACTGGTTTGGTTGGCACAAGTCATGGGACTTAGCCATGGGGACCTTGCCCGATACAAAATCGAGCACAGGGTCCCTGGCACAACTGTATCCCTCGTATATTGCAATTTGCGACATGCGTATGGGTGCTTTTAGAATCGGCCCTGATATGTGCAAAATTAGCCATAGAAAATAAAGTGTGCAGATTTTGACTGTAAACTAACGTTTTAGAAATATCTTGATTTGTTTCTGAATCCAGATTACATAAAATGGGCGCAATCCATTTTTTCCTTTTTCTTTTTAAAAATAGGGCAATTCATAAGTAAACATTCAACAATAGGATGGATATCAACATTACATAAACATGAATTAAAAGGCTGAAGTCATTGTACAAAAACTCTAGCTATCAATATATTGAACCAAAATGCAGCCTTTTTAAAACGTTCCTTTGCCTAATTTTTTCACACATAGCTGTTATGTGTAGTGCAGCTTTAAGAAATGCTAGACAGTACAGCTTTAAGAAATGTACTTCCCGTGACCCTGTGAATCTTCCTGTGTGGGTTGAGATAACTTTTCCCCTTATATCTGTGCTGAATGGAAATAAACAAAGAAGGCCTAGATTTCTGTGTGGCATGATGCTCTTAATACCAAGACCCTGATGTGTTTAAAGTACTTATTTTCTGCCACCAAATACAACAAATTGTGACAAGGATGGTGAAAATTTTCATATCTCCAGCTTACTGAAATGCACCATTTTGTGACTTTCTGCATTGGAAGTAAAGTAAGCAATTTGGAACTGTGCAGTATCATGGAGACTTCAGCCAGCTTTGAGATTTTTACATGAACAGACTGGGATACATGGTCCAGATGGTTTAGTCAGTGGTTATTACTTAATCCTGCCATAAAATCTGCAAATGTTGAGTGACCGGATATACTTATTCGAGCTGCTTTTTGTACTTCCTTGGGGAGTGAAACCTTCAAACTTTTATGCAGTCTGTGTGCCCGGCCCAAGGATTTGTCATATCAAGAGCTAAAGGCTAAATTGAATGCACAATACAGTTTAACAACTTTCCCAAGGACTAAACATTATAAATTCTGCAGTCACAACCAGAAACCAGGTCAGTCATTACAATTTTATTTAGCTGAGATCAAAAGCTTAGCTCTCACATGTGAGAAGAGCAGTGAGCATCTTGAAACTAATTTAGCTGATAAGTTTGTTATGAGGCTGAATAATGAACATTGTATTCAGCAATTACTTTCTGTTAGTGTCAAGAAGTCTGCTGATGAACTTTTACAGTTGGCACAAACGTATGAGGCTGCAGAAAATGAAGCACATACTAAGCTGAACACTAAAAATGAGGTACAGGTAGCCACAGTAAACCCCAAACTGAAACAGTGCAAACCTAAGTCCAAACCACTGTTTTCAAAGAAAAATACAACCACTCCACCAAAACTACATGGCCAGTACAAATGTGCATCATGTGGGTCTTCTCAGCATAGCAGGAACCAGTGCAAATTCAGAGAAGTTCAGTGTCATGCATGTAAATGTCAGGGGCATATTGCTAAGGTTTGCAGAAGCAGGATGACTGCAGTGATCAGTTCAGAGAGCACAGACAGTGCAGTGGTTCCTATTGCACCACAAATGCAGACTAAAGATGTTCCTCCTTTCTATGTGTTACTTCAGTTGCCACAACTGAGGTGTCAGTTGCATTTAATGGTAGATTTTGCTTCCCTAGTTACTTTTATTAACCATCAGACATGGTCTGATCTGGATAAGCCACCATTATCTCCTTGTAATAAGTTGCTGCATGCATTTGAAGGGCAACCAATTTAGCCACTGGGCTCGTTTACCACTTTAGTATGCAGGGCTGATTCACCTAGTACAACTTTTATTTTCTGGTTTCAGAAAAGGATGTCAACATTTTGGGCCGAGTTGCTCGGGTTCTTCTAAACATTCATATTGATCCAGCAGATTTTGGCCTACTTGCTGCTGTCCAGGTACCACAAAGCAGTAACCCGTCCAAGCTTGGGGAGATTTTAGACATGTATCCAGAGCTGTGGAAAGGCCTGGGATGTTGTACAGCAGCTAAAGTCAAGCTAGTTACAAAGCCTAATGCAGTTGCTAAGTTTCATAAACCACGGAAACTTCCTTTTGCCTTAAAATCAGTGTTTGGGGCAGAACTGGACAGACTGTAAAAAGCAGATGTGCTGGAAAAGGTTTCCAATTTCAGATTGGGCTACTCCAATTGTGGTGGTATCTTAACCAGGTGGTAAGGTTCAAATATGTGTAGATTTTAAGGTGACACTTAATCCAGTACTTAGCACAGATGTATTTCCTTTACCCTTACCTGAGGAACTTTTTCAAAGACGGAATGGTTGTGTGGAATTCTCTAAACTGGACCTCGCTGATGCATACCTTCAAGTAGAATTGGATATAGACTCTCAAAAATTGGTAGTGATTAATACACACCAAGGACTGTACAAGTACAAATAGTTATGTTTTGGCCTTAGTTCCGCACCTGCTATTTTTCAAAAAGTGATTGAGCAAATGGTGGGTGATATACCAGGTGTTGCTTGTTATTTGTATGACATCATTGTCATGGGCAAGACAGAAGCAGAACTTTTAATTAACTTACAAAAGACTTTAGAGAGACTGCAGCAGAGCGGATTCAGATTCAGGACAGAAAAATGCCAATTTTGTCAACCAAGTGTCATGTACTTAGGTCACACTATTGACAAAGATGGAATTCGTCTGAATGATGAAAAGGTGGAAGCCATTGTGCACATGCCTAAACTGCAGAAGGTTTCAGAGTTGCACTCATTCTTGGGTATAGTGAGCTATCGAATGTTTCATACCTGGCTTAGCCACTAAATGTGCTATCCTAAATGAACTGTTATATAAGGGTACTCTGTGGAAGTGGACCAAGGGCCACAGTAAGGCAGTTCAAGTTATCAAGCTCTCGCTAACCGATGTGAATAATTTAACTCATTATGACTCTAACTTACCTATCACATTGGCCTGTGATGCTAGTCTTGTGGGTATAGGAGCTGCCCTTTTCCAATCAGATCCAGAAGGATTGGAGAAGCAGATAGTCTATGCTTCACACAAACTCACTGCAGCTGAAAGGAATTATGTCCAGATTCAGAGAGAGGCATTAGCAATTGTGTTTGGAGTCCAGAAATTTTGCTAATACTTGCTAGGTCACACGTTTCGCCTGAAGGCAGATCACAAACCACTAATGACAATTTTCAGTCCTTAAAAAAAAAAGAATTCCAGAAACAGCCGCTAGCCAACTTCAGTGATGGGCATTCATTTTGTCTGCCTATAATTTCAAGGTCACATACCAACCAACTGACCAACATGAAAATGTGGATGCCTTGTCGAGGTTATCACTATCCAGAGAAATGGAGTTCGATATGGGACTTTAAGAGGAGCCATTAGTATGCCAGGTGTGGACAGATAGTTTTCCAGTGCAATTCAAAGATATGGAGGACTGTACTGCTGTGTGTGCAATGGAGCAACAGCAGTTAGATCAGCCTCCAGTACTAGCCAAGGACACTGCAAAAGCGACTAGTCAAGATGTAATTTTGAAACAAGTCTATCAGTATACGCTTGAGGGTTGGCCGCAAGGCACTTCTTGTTCAACTGACTAACCAGAGGGGAGTTAAAAAACATGTGGACCAATTATATTCTAGAATTGAGAGAGAACAAACAAGCATTTGTCAATGCCGAATGTTTGCTTGCTGGCATTGGCAGTGGTAGTGTAGAAGTTACAGAGCTGTGTAATAGGAATGGCAGTGAAGTATTGAACTGAAGCCAACCCCACCACCACCCTGCAGAGAGTGACAGGCATTGGGGTGTGCCTTTGGGTTGTCAGGCATAACGGCCACGCCATTTCACCACACCCCATCCTGCAGACACTGACAAGTGTCACGGTGTTCCTTGGGGTCTTTGGCCCTTATGCGCACCCCATTCCATTAGGAAATATGGTGAGATGGGTGCAATATAGGAGAATGGGGTGAACTTTGGGGCCAAAGAGTCCAAGGCATACCTCAATGCCTCTCACTGGCTGCAGGGTGTGGAATAGTATAAGCATTACAGGCAAGAATCCCAAGTCACACCCCTGATGCCTGTCATTCTCTACAGGGTTGGGCGTTATGGTTGGAAACCCTAATACCTCAGGCATGTGTTGGTATTTTCACTCCAAATTTTCAACATGTTTTTTTTGTGACCCCACCTCATGAACAGGGGGAATATCAGTTTGTTAGCCAAAAGCTGCTTATGCACAGCGACTATGGCATTTAGCACCACAGGTGCAAAAACATTCCGAACAGGATGTAAAAAATGACAGCTGTACTGTTCATGGGGAGGTGTAAAAAATGGCAATGTTGCAAATCTGCAGTAAAAATATTTAAAAAAATGGTGAAGTCACGAGCGTACATAGAAACTGTGCAACGCACACCCGTAATATAATTAGGTTGGGGATTTTTTACAGCAGATTGTCAACTCAGGCATTTTGGTGCCTCCGATCACGAACAGTGTCACTGTGATTTTCTTTATCTGTCCCGAACAATGATTTCCCACAGCGACCACGCATCTCTGCGCTGAAAGTGTGAAAACACACTTGACCATGTTGTGAAAAATGACAGCTGTACTGTTCATAAGGAAATGTGGAAAAATGCCACTGGTGAAAATCTGGACTGAAAATATTACAAAGTCATGAACTTACGAGGGTGCGTGGAAACTGCGCAATGCTCACTCATAACAGACATTTTATGGACTTTTGTCACCAAATTTTCAACATAGCCATTTTAAGACCTCTGCTCATGAACAGTGTAACTGTGATTTTCTTAATCTGTCCCAAACATTGCTTTCACACACCAACAGCACCATTGTGTGCTACATGTGCGAAAACACATTTTGGGCGACATATGAAAAATGGCAGCTGTACTGTTCATAAGGAAGTGTAATAAAATGGGAATGTTGAAAATCTGGAGTGAAAATATTAAATTCGCAAACTTACGAGCATGCATAGGAACTGCACAACGCACGCTCGTAAAACAGTCATTTTTAGGAATTTTTTCACCAAATTTTCGCAGACAACTACGCCATTATTGTCGCTACATGGGCGGAAACACATTTTGGCCAAGATGTGAAAAATGACAGCTGTACTGCTCATAAGGAGGTGTGGTAAAATGGCAATGTTGAAAATCTGGAGTGAAAATATTGAAAATTTGCGAACTTAAGAGTGCGTAGGAACTGTACAACGCACGCTCATAAAACAGTCATTTTTAGGAATTTTTTCACCAAATTTTCAACATAGCCATTTTAAGACCTCTGCTCATGAACAGTGTCTCTGTGATTTCTTTATTTGTCCCGTACATTGATTTTGCACACTGACTGCGCCGTTGTGCGCTACATGGGCGGAAACACGTTTTGGGTGAGATGTGAAAAATGACAGCTGTACTGCTCATAAGAAGGTGTGGTAAAATGGAAATATTGAAAATCTGGAGTGAAAATATTGAAAATTCGTGAACTTATGAGCGTGCATAGGAACTGTACAAAGCTACGCTCGTAAAACAGTCATTTTAGAATTTTTCACCAAATTTTCAACATAGCCATTTAAGACCTCTGCTCATGAACAGTGTCACTGTGATTTCCTAATGTGTTCCGTACATTGATTTAGCACACCGACTGCGCCATTGTGCGCTACATGGTCGGAAACACATTTTGGGTGAGATGTGAAAAATGACAGCTGTACTGCTCATAAGAAGGTGTGGTAAAATGGCAATGTTGAAAATCTGGAGTGAAAATATTTAAATTTTGCAAACTTACGAGCGTGCGTAGGAACTGCGCAATGCACGCTCGTAAAACAGTCATTTTTAGGAATTAGGAATTTTTCCACCAAATTTTCAAAATAGTCTTTTTGAGAGCCCACCTTATGAACACTGGCAGTGTCATTTCGTTAATCATTCCAGAAAGGTGATTTCGTGCAGTGGCTTCGAAATCACCCTTCAGGCCTGAGTAACGCCATGACAGTGCAAGAATTCATGAGGAGGGGTCCCAAAAACCCCATGTTGAAAATTTGGTGCAAAATTCCAAAAATGCCTGAGATATGCAATAAAGTTGAAAAACCCTATCTGTTGCATTATACAGCTTACGGCATTTCCTCAGTTCGTGGTCAGCTTTGAAGAGTGCAGACACATTCCGGTCCACGAAGATCATCGCGCCGAGCTCGGAGGTAAGTATGGGGTGGGGGGTGTGGGAAGAGCAGGGTGTGCAGTGGGTGAGTGCGGGTTGTGGGGGGCAGGGAGAATCGTGGGACCGTTTTTGCTTTTCAGGGTTTTTCTTTAAAAGACAACGGGGCGTTGCCATGCTGGGGTGGGCTCAGCGTGGCACACAAGAGATGGCTGGGGCGGTGAAGCTGACGAGTTGGGCACCCCATCAGCCATAGCATCAGTTCCCACGCTGGGGTGGGCTCCCAGCGTGGCACCAGTACTTGGGGAGGACAGTGGAGCCGGCGGGATTGGGCACCCCGTCAGCTGCTCACGATAACGCCACGCTGGGGTGGGCGCAGCGTGGCATTAGGAAAAACTTTGGAGGCAGCGCAGCGATGGGATTGAGCGCCCGTCGGCTATGGAAATGTGTCGTGGGGGCAACGCGCTATGCGTGCGTGTGTATATGTGTGTGTGTGTGTGGGGAGCTGCGCATGAGCAGGCGCTATCTTATCGCTGCTCACTGAAGCATAGCTCCCTTTTCAACTGTACCCCACTGCATTTTGGAACGTGTCATAGACAGCTCCAGCATGCATTGGTGGACAGGGGCCATGCCTGCCAACACACTGACTGAATAGGAAGAGGGGGTGACACACCTCCGAAAACTCGGATGATGGCACTATGTTTCTTGCACATGCATGCAAGCAAACATAAAAGGGGATACCCAGAGTCGGGGTAGTCATCCAGCATTATTTGTTCCAGAACAAGAACAGGAACAGATAGTGGAACCACAGCAATTGAGACAAGATGTGGCTGATGCTAATCAATCAATCAATCAATCTTTATTTAGCCAGGTGAAACATCGTTGAGAAGAACTCATTTACAAGATGGACCTGGTAATCATTACATATGAGACAGAATAACATTGGAGTATACAACAACACATCCTCGTAGAGTAGATATTCCAAACAATTACAACATACAATTGGCTGTTTATACAGAACGGTTAGGTTATATACAGATTTGTTGAAGCAATGTACAAAAACAGAATACGATAGACATTCTATTGGCTAGATTGGTTAAGATAAATACAGAATGGTTTAAAGAAAATACAATTCACAAAATACTCAAGCAATTCTAATAGTGAGCTGTACCAGTCTATACTGTTAGTGTTTAAACTGACTGTCAGGACGTCAAGCCAAAGGCCAGGCGGTCAAAGGTCAGCAGGGAGAAAAGGTCACCTCTGAAGGTTGAAAAACAGATATAGATCAAAGAGTAAGAGCCCAGGGCAATTGCTGTCTGAGGTACTGTAAATATGTGGGCCAGAGAAAGTAGGTATGCTGAGTCATTTATAAGTGATGTAAAAGGCAGTGAGAAATCATAGTGGTGTGGACCTAAGGTAGGGAATAAATGAAAAGTGATTGCATAGGGGTTTTATGAAGCACACTTATAATTTTCTGTAGCAGTCTTGACCAGTTGACATTTTATGAAGCACTCTTATAATTTTCTGTAACAGTCCTGACTAGTAGAAGTACGGTGGGGGAAGGAAGAAAGGGTGTTAGCATAGGTGTTTTATGATGCACATGCTGTGACTGTCCTGGCCAGTAGGGTTTTGAAAGTAGCCAGGGGAAGTGAAGAGGCAATTTGTAGTACTTTCTGGAACTTGTTCCATAGGGTAGGAAGGGAGTAGCCAATGGAGAATTTGCCAAAACGAGTTTTGACTTTGGGAATAACAAGAGTGATATAGGTGGATTTTCTTAGTGCATACGATCCAGGGGTACAAATAGGGAGGCAGTCCAAGATATACGAGGGCAGTTTCTTGATGATAGCATGGTAGGTCCAGATTGCAGCGTTTTTGTATCGCCTTATGCCAAGGGAGGTCCAGCCAACCAGGGCATATAAGGAACAGTGGTGTGTAGCGTAGGGGGTTCCTGATATGAATCTTAAAGCCTGGTGCTATAAGATGTCAAGCTTTTTAGAGCTGTGATGTTCCCTTGTCCATATATAATGTCCCCATAGTCAAGTAAGGGGAGGAAGGTGGATTGTACGATTCTGGTTCTTGCTTCCAACGTTAGCAAGTGCTTAATACTCAAGAATATGCCAAGTCCCTGTTTAAGTTTTTTGGAAAGTTCTTCAATATGGTCAAGAAAGGACAATTTGTGGTCAATCCACATCCCTAGGTATTTAAATTTATGTACCAGTTCCAGAGGTTCATTAAGGAGAGTAGTAATTGAGTTTTGCCCCGCCCACCACATTAGTAGGGGTAGACCTCTGAAAAGGAGAGAAGAACACAACTTTTTTTTTTTTTTTGCATTAAGCAGTAGTTTAAGATGCAATAGGTTGTTCCGTAGATGGTTAAATTCAAGTTGGAGGTCTGACCATGTTTTGTTAGGGGTAGGTCATTAAATGTATAATACAGTGTCGTCTGCGAATAAGTGAATGTCAGCATGATGGATGCCAGCGTGGATGTTATTTACACAGATGGCAAAAAGGAGGGGGCCCAGTATTGAGCCTTGCGGTACACCTCTATGGAGGGTTTTCATGGGGGAAAAGTTTCTTTCTACTTTAACCTGCTGCAGTCATCCCACAAGGTAACATTCAAACCATTTGAGAGTAGTACAGTCCAGACCAAGGTTACAGAGAATATCCAGCAGGAGGGCATGGTCCACTGTGTCACATGCCTTGCTTAGAGCCAAGAATAGGGAACTTACATAGAGTTTATTGTCCAATGCATTCAGCCAATCATTGGTAACTTTTGCAAGTGCAGAGACAGTGTTATGTTGAGATCTGAAGCCAGACTGTACAGGGGTGAGTAGGTTATTTAGTTCAAGATGGTCTCTAATGTGCAGGCTGACAATCTTTTCCAACATTTTGGATAAGGTAGGAAGCAGAGAGATCGGCTGATAGTTATTAAGGTCCACAGGGTCCCCTGATTTGAATAATGGGACAACATGGGCAGTTTTCCAGCTATCCAGAAGGGAACTCTGCGTAAGGGACAGATTGAAGATGTGGGTTATGGGGATGGCTAGTATATGGCAGCTGATTTTCAAAAAGTATGAGTCAATGAAGTCAGCACCAGCACTTTTTCTAATGTCTGAGTTGATTAACATGTCTTCAACTTATTTCAGAGATACCTGGCTGAAGGAGAAGAATGGCATAGCCAGTGGGGAAGGGTGTCTTGTCCTGCCCATAGAGATAGTCTCTCAGGACATTAGCATGGGAGGAATCAAAGGCCAATCCAGCTGTGGCAAAGTGGTTATTTAGCCCATTCAATATACTATGTTTATCTGTGAGCATTACGCTGTCGACGGAGATCTTTGAAAGACAGGTGTTGGATGTCCTATGACCTTCAACTTCCTTAATGGTCTTCCAAAAGGTGGATGGGCTGAGGGTAGATGCATTCAGTTTGGTGTTATAGTAACTGGACTTGGCAGCCCTTACAAGCTTAGTGCATTTATTTCTGGCAGCTCTAAAGAAAACCAAGTCAGATTCCAGTGCAACAGCCTCAAGTCCTACTACGTCAATCAGGACGTATAAGATGTCCACTAAAGAAAATGGACTTGTAGAGATATAGCCTAATGACACAGACTAACTAAAGAGATATTGCAGTAATAACTTTAATAGCTTCATACTATTTTCTGAATTATTTACTTACATACTTTCTAGCTAAGTCAGGAGGGATTGTTATGTGTAGTGCAGCTTTAAGGAATGTTAGACAGTACAGCTTTAAGAAATATACTTCTTGTGAGCCTGTGAATCTTCCTGTGTGTGTTGAGATAATGTTTCCCCTTATATCTGTGCTGACTGGAAGTAAACAGAGAAGGCCTAGATTTCTGTTTGGCATTTTTTTCTTAATACCAAGATCCTGATGTGTTTAAGGTACTTATTTTCAGTCACCAAATACAATAATAGCAAGGTATATAGCTGAGTCTAGACAGTAGATTTCTGCCAACAATCTTCCAACTTCCAATCCCTGGCCTTCTTCTCCTTAAGCTCCCCATGAAGCCAAGGGGGTCTCAAGCAAGATGACCTGGGTCATATACGGACCGATGCAACAGAGCTGAACACCAAGGCAACAGCCCTGTTATAGGCTGACACAGCCTCACTTGTACCTGCCCCACAAGCAACACTCACTTCTGAGAAGTGCTATCCCATTGACCACTGAGTCCCCTACCAGAAGTTGCTTCCTCCTTTTCCGGGTCCTCTTCCACCCATCTTGGGGCCTCCACTTGGGGATGGCCCCAACATCCTCCAAGGCCACTGCCACAGGTGCCTCATCTCGGTAGTCCCACTCCACTAGACCCACAGGGAATTTTGTATTAGTACCAGTTGTGGTAGAGGAATGCACCAGTAACCCCTTCAACCTTCCAGATCCCACCACCTTCTCTCTCCTTGGGGCCACTGTAGTGCAGCTGCTCCTCCTGTCTGACATCCTTTGGGGAAACAGCATCAGATTTGGTGGCCCTTGGGTGGGAGAAAATGTCACCCGAATCCTAGTCAATGCAGCCTCAAGTCTAGTGATCACCTCCTGACTTGTAACCAATATAGCCTCAAGTCTTGAGACCTTCTCTGCCAACCCAGAGAAATGCAAGCAGATGGGGCAGCACTGCAATCTCCAGAAGGTCTTCCTGAAGACTGCCACCCCACAACCACTGCACTGCACCGCACCACTCCCCACATTCCCTATTCTTTTTTTTAATCATAATTTTATTAAGTTTTTTCCAACCACAAGATAGCCCAGCAGCGGAGCCTGAACTTGGGGATTGCCAGAGCCTGTAAGAGGTAAAGCGTCCGGCACTACAGCCTGACTGCCTGTGCTGCCCTACCCACCCCCTGTGCTACGAAAACCCCCTTCTCTTCCTATCGCTCCCGGCATAAACTCTCCTTCTGCCACCCTCTGACCAGAGCAGTTCTTCTCCTTCTGCTCCTGATGGGGAACATACATCCCAACCCAGGCCCTGCCCCCTCCCACCCACCTACTCGGCCCACTGGTCTCCAAATAGCCTCCATGAACATATGCAGCCTGCTGAAAAAATTTGATGCCCTACAGTGCTGGGCCATGGCTCATCAACCAGACATCATAGCCCTGGTTGAAACCTGGCTGTCCAAATCCACCCCTGACTCATTTGTCCCAGGCTATACCTTATACCGGGAGGACCGAGTAGGTAAACGAGGGGGAGGCTGTGCAATCTACACTAGGGACACAATATTTGGACACGCACTCCCCACCCCTGCCCTTGTAAATGGGGCCCAGGCTCTTACCCTCAAACTCACCCCAGACCCCTCTAGGGGCCCTCTCTATCTCACCACTGCCTACATTCCCCCAAAGAACCAGCACCCGGCCCTGGTATCTTTAACTGACTATCTGGCCTCCCTCCACCATAAGGCGGAACAAATCCTAGTTGGGGACCTTAACGTAAATTGGCTCAGCACCTCCTCTTCCATGATCAGAGACTCATTTGCCACCCAAGACCTGACACAACTCGTCACCCAGCCCACTACAATAAACCCTGAGAGAGGAACCAGCACCCTTCTGGATGTAATTATCACCAACCAACCCCAAAAAATCCAAAACATCCAGGTCCTACCAGATTCCCTAAGTGACCACTCCCCTATCCTATTTCTTTGGGCAGTCCCCAATCTCAAACCCAAAGCCCAGACCACCCTCTGCAGGCACCTCCGCCCTGGTGAGCTGAAAAAACTTAAACTATTCCTCACCAAGATAAACTGGTCCCCCATTCATCATGCAACCGACATTGACACTGCCCTCACCTTCTTCTCATACACCTTCAGCATGGCCTGTGATTTCTTTGCACCCTTCACCAAAATCTGATCCAAAAAGCAGAATGCACCCTGGGTTAGCCCTGCCCTTCTACAATTACTAAGAAATAGGGATAACCTCTGGCACCTTGCCACTGAAACGGGTCGGCTGTCTGATAGGCAGGCTTACAATGCAGCCCAGAATAAGTGCTCTTGGGCCGTCCGGAAAGCCAAGGCCGACCATTACCAGGCCACCCTTACCTCTCCTGGGGTTCGGCCCGGACTTTCTGGGATAATATTAAACAACTAAATGGAAAATCATGCTCCCCTGCCCCATCCCAGCTCACTAGTAATGGCACTACCTCCACCGATCCTGCCACCATAGCTAACTGGCTCAACACTGCTTTCACGGACCTTAGCTCAGTCCTCCCTAGTAATTTCTTTGACCCTCCCCCCAACCAACCTCCCCCTGTCCTCCAGCACCCCAGCTTCCACCTCTGCAAGATTTCTGCCCGGGAAGCCAGACCCATCTTAATCAAAGCTTTGAATAGCAACAGTCCCGGCAGTGACTCACTGGACCCCAGTATCCTCAGGCTGGTGCTAGATGAAGTCCTTGCCCCACTCACCAGCCTAATTAACCGATCGCTCTGCCTGGGACAATTTCCCACTGCTTGGAAAACAGCCATAATCACGCCCATTCATAAAGGAGGCGACAGGTCGTCGGCCAACAACTACCGGCCAATCTCCATCCTCCCCCCATCTCTAAAGCCCTGGAGAAAGTGGTGGCCATTCAAATCACTGATTATCTGGCTAAGCATAACATCTTATGCCCAGAGCAACATGGCTTCCGTGCTGGTCACAGTACCAGCACTGCACTAATTGAATTCTCCAACTTCCTACACTCCTCCCTGGATACCAGCTCCCTAGCTGGTGCAGTGTTCATCGACCTCTCAAAGGCTTTCAACACCATCTCCCACCCTCTTCTGCTGAATGCTCTCTGCCACACTGGTCTCTCGGCTGGCCCCCTAGCATGGTGCACGAGCTATCTAGCCGCTCGATCACAGTGTGTTAAAATCAATGGGATACTCTCTGATACCCGTCCCATTCACTCTGGGGTCCCCCAAGGCTCTGTCCTGGGCCCCCTTCTCTTCTCACTCTATCTGAACACCCTGCCCAGTGCATGCCCTGGCAAAATTCTCCTGTATGCAGATGACGCTGTCATTTTTGCCACCCACCGCAATCCCATCTCCCTTCAGAACACCCTACAACAGTCTTTCAATAATGCCGAAGCCTGGTTTAAGGAGCGCAGACTCGTCACCAATCCTAAAAAAACCAAAGCTATGCTCTTTTCCCACCCCCAAAACAAAGCTAGCAACCACCCACTCTATATCCATTCTAGTACCAAACAGCCACTGGAACAAGTCTGCTCCTACAAATACCTTGGGGTTACTTTCGACTCAGCCCTCACATTTCATAACCACATTGATGCCCTAACATCCACCACTAACACACGGCTTGGCATCCTCTTCCGCCATAGAACCTGCCTTCCCCCAAATGCGCTCCGGCTCGCTGTTACGTCTTCTGTATTGTCCCTTGTAGACTATGGTCTACCAGTCTATGGTGCTGCTGACACGACTGCACTCACAAAAATTCACTTAACCCTGAATAAAGCCTGCGGATTGATTACTGGTGCCCCCAGGCTCACACACACCAGTCAGCTGTATGACGAGGCTAAACTCCTTACCCTGGATGAATGGCTCCGATATCAAATCTGCCTCCTCACAAAAAAAACCCTACTCGGGCTCTCCCCTCCTGGGGTGATGGCATCCATCCACTGGATCCCACCCACTATTGCAACACGGTCATCCAACAAGACCACTCTAATGGTCCCCAGATGAAGAACCAGCCGTGGCCAGAGGTCCTTCTGCTACAGAGCCCCATCCTGGTTTAACTCTCTCCCTGCCCCCATCACCAATGCCACCACCATCTCCAAGTTCAAAACCACCCTTCGAAATCAACTCATCAACACTCGTAGCTGCTCCTGTCTCTGAAGGCAGCCTCCACCTCGACTTCTCATGACAACGCCCACCGGGTGGCTCTCCACCTAGCCCTCCCCACCACCTCTTCCCGGTACACCGTACCTATGTCTAACCTGGCCAGTGCCAGCTGTTTTATGGTATGCCTATTAGATTGCTCAATTTTGATACCAACTTGTGTAACACCTGTTCTCAATTACTTGTACCCTGTAACCTAAATGTATTTTGTCTGACCTCAGTGTGATGTGGCGCCTCTGGGAGTTCCTCCAGAAAAATCTTTTCTACTTTGTTAACAATGTGTTGCCAAAAAGATTGGAGCCTGGAGCATGACCAAAGAATATGAGTCAGTGTCAGTGGCTCAGTAGGTAGCACACTCGCCTCTGAGGCTGGGAGATCAGAGGGCTGTGGGTTCAGTTCCCACATCTGGCACTTGGGTTAATTTCCCAGTACTGACACTGTAGTGCAACATGAGAGGGGTACTGCACTTCTGAGGTGCCGTCTTTCAGATGAGACGTTAAACTGAGGTCCCATCTGCCTGGATTGGTGGTAGTTCAGGTGGATGTTAAAGATCCCATGGCACTTATCAAAAAGAGTAGGGGAATATTTTATTGAAAAAAAAATTAAATACAAAATCTACAAGATTGTATTACATCATACAAAATCATTAGAAATCAAATAACAGAAAGAAGAGAACTGTCACCATACACAAAACCAAAACATAATCATAATCATAATGGTACATAAATCCCCATCCCTGCCCCATCAAAATGATAGGGAATAATAGGCATTCAAAATTTGAACTATCAGAGAAAAATAAATAAAGATTCAAAAGGAAAAGGGTCATAAAAAAATATCAAAAGTCAACATATGTGTCAGAAACTACAATCTCATGGAAGAAGGCCCCAGTACTGGGATATAGTTACCGGAGTTATAAGACAAACCTCGCAAAATGGACATTATATGACAATACTGCAAACCATCAAACACACTGTAGTATACCAAATTCTGTATGGTCTTTAAAAAGAAAAACATTTGAAAAAAGTGAAAAAAAGAGAAAAACACAAAATGACCTATGGTTCTCTCCAAGCCTGCATAAAACAACATGACAAAAATCCTCACCCTGTATCTAACCAGGACATATTCCTCCACCATAATTTATATAAATCAGGTAAAACGTTATGCTGCTCCATAACCTGCCACTTCAATATTGCCTTCTGCAATAAGAGAACTACTTGTTCTCCTGTCAAGACTTGTTGCCGAAGAGACCAACCACACCTAGCTAACCATAGCTGATAATTATTAAAACTCATTAGTAGTCGGATAGTAATATCATCAAATTTGGCCCATGCTCCAGGAAGCATCCCATCGAGCCAAATCCATGAAGGTTGATCCCGAAAGGGATTCAAAGGCCATGTCCTATGAAATACTTCCCAAAATGTCACAGCAAATGGGCACTCAAATAGAAAATGAGAAAAAGTCTCTATGGATTCCATGCAGAAATTCCCTCTAGGACATGTACGTTCATTAATGCCTTTATGCTTTAAGTTGCCCCGAACCCCCAATTGTTGGTGGGTACATAACCAGATAAAGTCTCTCATAAAATATGGAAGTCTTTTGCTGGATAGAAAGGAGTTGATCAGAGAATGTTGGGTAGCCGATAAATTGACATACCAAGGGGAGACATAATAAAAGTTTCCCATTATCCAACTATACATGGCTTTTTTTGAAAGTGTACAAAGAGAATTTTTCTGAAGTTTCCATACTTTTATTTTACTTATTACACTCAAGAAGTGTTCTGGGAAGTGAGCCACCCATGTCAGTCGAGGGAGGGGAATAGCCGGATCCCAATCGCCAAAAAGGGGTCCAATCACATCCTCTACCCATGGGATCCAATCCCTTGCAACATTTGTCAGTAACGGTACAAAATTGAAAAAAATAAAAGTCACATAAAAGAAAACTACTGGGTTTAACATACCCAAACCCCCCCTCCTTTATAGGTAAATAAGTCACCCCTCTCTTGACAGGATTCAACCTGCTACCCCATAAACACTGAAAAAAAACCCACTATAAACGGAGGCCTCCATATTTAACAGTGGAGGAAAAACAGCAGCCAGATACAAAAAAAATGGGACAATAAAAAAGGTTTGAATTAAAAAGATACGATTCCCTTTAGTCATCTGCCATTTGTTCCAGCGGGCTACTTTTCCTGCAGCTGATATCAAAAGTTGTTCCCAATTATACTGCTGGGGATCATCCCCACCAAAATAAACACAAACACCCAATATCTTTCTATAGGTCATATCTATAGGAATTCCCCAAACAAGGGATACATCACTGGCATCATACCCTAAGGGCAGGATCCCACTTTTCTGTGTATTAATTCTGGATCCGGAAAGATTAGTAAAGTCACATAAAAGGTCACGAGTGGCTACTGCAGAAGATTTGTCTGCCAAAAAGAGTTCCAGATCATCTGCAAATGCCAAAGCAACCACCTGCCTATCATCTGATCCCACTGAAAGTCCAGTTATTGCTTCCATCCTATATAATGCATGCATTAAAGGATCAATAGATAGGACATATAATAAGGGGCTGAGAGGACACCCTTGCCTCACCCCCCTGTGAACAGAAACTGCATTACCTACCCAACCATTAACACTAAGAAAAAGACTTATTCCAGTATAACAAATCTGTAACCACCTGATAAAATGAGATGGAAATTCAAAGGACCATAATGTTTCCCACAGATATTTATATTCAACCCAATCAAAGGCTTGAGATTGATCTAAACATACCAAATGACCAAATAATTCCTGGTTGTCTCCCTTATGTAAAATTTCCCGAATCAAGATCAAAGCATCCTGAATCCATTTTCCTGGTATGCTACTATATTGGGACGGATGCACTACCAAATCTATAATACTAGCCAATCTATTACTAAGAACTTTCATAAGAATTTTATAATCGGTATTCAGAAGCGAAATCAGCCTCCATTGTCTTATATCTCCCCGACTCCCTCCCTTAAAAATCAAGAGCAAAAGGCCTTCCAACATACTCTTAGGGAGTTGTTGTTTGGATAAGCCTTCATTTAAACACATACAGAATTCAGGTCCTAAAACATCCCAAATACCTTTATAGATTGCATGTGGGAGACCATCAGATACAGGTGTAATACCTGGTTTAAGTGACCAAATTACATTTTTTTAGTTCTGTTTGTGAGATATGTTCAGTCAAAAGATTCCCAACATGCTTTGGTAACTGGGGTAAATTAAGTTCCCCCAACCACTGTCTCATTTTCCCTACCGATAAATGCTGGCTATCAAAAACCTGAGAGAAATGAAAAGTAATTTCATTTAAAATATCCACCTTTGTATGCACAGTATTACCAGAAGAGGCATTCAAATACTCCAGGTTATGGCAGTCAGTAAAAGTTGCATAGAGTCAAATGGCAGTGTGTCTTTCCTCTTACCATTCATGCCATACTTCTGCTGATATTCTAAAGATTTGAGGGCTTCAAGCTCTTTCTTTGCCAGTATAGTTTTTAGATGTTTAATCTTCTGCAAGTCCTCCGCCCCTAAATCAGGGCGGAAAGACATCCAGAAGGCAATACTTTTCCTCAAAAAGGCTATTTCATCGTATTTAAATTTCTCATTAATATGCCCTATTGTACAAAAAAAGGATCGTATCTCCGCTTTTGTATCTTCCCAAGTAGTATTGTCATCATATAAGAAAAACACAGATTTTCTTGCTTGCAATACTGCTAAAAATCCTTCATATACTACTGGAATTGACAATAATGAAGTATTCAATTTCCAGGTCCCTGGCCCCCTTCTTACCTCAGGGACATCCCTAAGGACTAATGTTAACGGCTTATGATCAGAAGTAGCTACATCTTGAAGGAGAGCCATTTCAACCTTTGTAAACACAGATACAAAAAAATAATCAATTATAGAGGCCCGTGGACCACAAAAATATGTGCTACGCTCTGTTATCGGGAGAGAACCAAAGGCATCAATCAAGCCCACATCGCTAATCAAGTGAGCCAGGCACTGAGCATCACAGTATATTTTTTTATTTGGGACAGGAGTAGAGCACTGGGCCAAATTAACATTAAAGTCCCCTCATAAAACTATCAAATGGGATGTCCACAATAAAGGAGAGAGAGAGTGAAAGAGAAGTACTTTCTCATACTTTGTTTGAGGTGCATAAATATTTATAAGTCTAATCAATTGGTGTTCCCATAGCACATCCAGTATCAAAGCTCTGCCTGGCTGCACCTCTAAATGATGCACAACCTTAACCTTAAAAGAAAAAAAACATATCCCAATTCCTGAACACTGGTCCTCCCCCTGGGACCAAATACTATCCCCCCAAAGCCATGCATCTGAAGCTGCAGACCTCTCAGCTGCTGAGTGTAACCGGACATCCTGAAAAAAAATACAATCCAGGTTGGCATGCAAAAAGTAAGAGAAAGTACTTTGTCTTTTACTCAGGGATTGAATGCTGTTAACATTCAAAGATGCCACTCGAAAGGAAAAGGGATCCATAGATTAAACAGGCAGGGCTCTTCATTTTACTTTACTTGAGGCTCTCGTTACTCTTCCACTTTTTGGGCCCTGAGCCGAATGATCAGCAGGATCCAGGCAATCACCCTGGGAGTTTGCCACCACCACTCCTGCAACAAGGAAAGTTACAGGGTCTAGGTCCTGAGAAATGTCAGACAACACAGAGAATTTATTATTGTCCTCCACAGGGGTCACCAGCTCAGATTTCCTCTATTTGCCTTTCAGTTTAGCCGATTTCCCTTTCTTGCCCTGTACCAAAACAAAGCCTGAACCACTGGCAGTGGACTCGGGGGGAGGGTTTTCGAAAGTCAGGATATTAGGAAGATCGTTAGGATTACCCTCATGTAAAAGGGGGCCAATATCAGGTAATTGGGGTTCCTGGCCTTCCTCCTCAGTCAAGGGGCCTGATACATGACCTTTCCCACTAGCAGATACACCTGGATTTGAGGATATTCAGGTCACCACAGGGCCTAGGCCTTGCTTTACTGCCAGACGGATATAATGATCCTGGACTCCAAAGTCAGCGTCCTTTTTGTTTCGTGCAGTAGAGGGGCAATCATCATAAATATGGCCTAGGTCATCACAAAAGTTGCACTTAGGTTGTTTAAAGCAGTGGGCACTATGATGATCCAGATCCTCACAATAAGAGCACTTCAGAATGTCACAAGAGGTTCTGATATGTCTAGATGAGCCACATTTAAAACATACCCGTGGCTGTCCAGGGTAAAATAGAAAACCTTTATCTTGCCCAATAAAAAAGCAATTAGGCAAATGTATCAAGTCCTGCTCATTATGGTGTAACTTTATTCGGAATTTCCACCCTCCGTTCCAAAACCTTTCAATATCCAGAATGGGCATGGGATTATCAAGGACATCGCATCTCTTTTCCAAACAGTGAACAATGTCCACTATATTAACCCTCTCATTTCTAAATAAAATAGTAATTACCCGGAAAGGTTGATTAGTAAGGGGGAAAACTATAAAGTCTGACCACAGAGGATTGGTTTTCAAATTCATGTATCTACATCAAAAAGTTTCCAGCAATGCAGGAGTGCGGAAGCTGATATCAAAGGTGAATTCCCCCTGTACATGTATGAGGGCGTAGACCTCCGAGGGGGAAAACCCCATACTCTGTTTCAGTAGGACCTTGCCCACAAAAAATCTGTCAGGGGGGTTTTCGTGAGGGCCTACATAATGTAGGCAAATCGCATTTCTTCATTTTGCTAGTTCCACTGGCTTGTGGAAATGACTAGCATAGGAGGGCTTAACAGGATCCCCAGGATTGAGGCCAAGTGTGGGATCAGTAACGATAGGTACAACTGGGGTTTCCTCAGGGCCTAGCACTTCAATACCTAAGTGACAAGCAGAAATAAAGTCAGACTGGGAAGTAGATACTGGAAAATTAGCAGCACAAGAATCAGAATCAGCACTTATCTGCTCCTGTATTTGAGAGGCAGGTCCAGTATTGGGCTTCCAATGCCCATCAGAAAGAGGAATCCAGCCTGCTGCAAGCAGGGCCTTATCGGGAGACCAAGATTCCACCTCTCCCGTACTCCAATCCCGCTGTGGTGATGAAGGAACTGGCTCAGGGGGTTCGTGGAAGCATCCTCCGCTGATAGCAGCTGCGCGACTCCCCCTGAGACTACTGTGCCTGGAGATGTATCTAAGCGCTCCCGCTTCCGATCCTCTGCTTGATGCATACGCTCAGGCATCAATCACTCGCTTACATGGAGCAACTCAGCAGCTAAGCACTGCTGCTTCTGCTAGAGACTCAACTGATCCTCTGGATTTTCTGTGATGGAACCACCGCTGTGGATGTTCTGCTGGCCACTCGCCTGGTGCATTCCAGCCGTCCCCTTAGTGGTTCCATTCTCTTGAATACTCATGGTTTCCTGTAAGTTCTCCTGGGCTCGCGCAGCCCCACCCATCCATTCTCCACCAGCCTTGACAGCAAAGTGAGATGTCTCGCCATCAAGTGGGCCCCCTACTGGCCAAACAGTAGGGGAATTTCCCAAGTGTCCTGGCCAAATTTCCCTCATTCACTAAAAATACCACCAACAGCTTAATCTGGTTCAAGGTCAGTTGGCATTCATCTGTATCCCTTCCCCCGGATCGTGCCTGAAAATAGGCAGGATTTGTCTAGTGCACTTAACCAGTCAACAAAAACTAAATAAATAAATAAATAAATAAATGGGTGTGCCCCTGTCTCCACAGCCCTTCCAAAACAGGTCTGAGATGTGCTGACCAAAGTGCCTAGTAAGGACCAGGGTGTGGAAAAAGTGCAGCACCACCTTCCACCTAAACTCCCTCCAAAGATTTGAGGCAGTAGTTGAGTGAACCACCTTCCACACTCGGTCCAACTCCTCCTTCCCCAAGCTACATCCTGCCTTCAGTTGCCGGGCCTCCCTAATATAGATCAGAGAGTCCCCTTCTAAGGAAGACAATATAGCCGCAATCCATGACACTGTCCCGTGTTGAGCCTGATAAGCAGCCCACCCTGATATAATGTCAGCCAATGGGTGCCCCCCCCCATTATGGGACAGTCCTTTTTCTCTTTCTCCAACAGGTAATATCTAAGTTGTAAATATCTGAAGAAATCTCATGATGATAATCTAAATTCCCCTGATAGTTGTTGGAAAGATTTAAGCGTATCCCAATATATATCTGCTCTACCCTGTTCAGACCCTTCCCGGTCCATCTTCCAAATCCCAGGTCCCAACTCAATGGAGTAAAATCTATACAAACCCTGATGGGTGTGTTCCACCCCATCCCCAATTTTAAACCAAACTTTTTATTTACCATAAGCCAAGTGTCCCTAATGACATCCGTCCATGGGTTATTTAACCTAAGACAATCCACCCTCTCCCTATTCATAAAGACCAAATCTACAATATGTCCCCTTGAAGAGTGGGGTTTTTCAATCTTGACCCATAAGGGGGTCTCTTCCATGGACATTAAGGCTAGTAGGACCTGTAGCTGCACCTCCCAGAAATATTTCCGGACGTCTGGGGGCCCAAGCCCCCCCATGAGATGTTGCTTGTTAAAGGGTACGTCATCACACTCTGAGTGGTTTACCTGCCAAAACAAATTTAGATACTGAGGATTTAAGGCTCTTCCAAAACCCTCCATGTGGCCACAGAGGGAGAGAGAGGAACAGAAGAGAAATTGGAGGAGAATGTTCATTCTTACACATTCTATACACTCCATTAATGAAAGAGGGAGCTTTCCCCCAGAGGGCCAGGTTGGATTGAATTGTATGAAGTAATTTTAAATGATTATTCAGCTACAGTTTGTTTACCTCCCTAGGAATCCAGATACCCAGATATCTGATGCCTTCTTTAGCCCATTTGAGTTTGCCCTCTGATGGTAATACCCCCCGGGGACCCATCCCAATGGTGACATCTCTGTTTTGGCTTCATTTATTGTGAAGCCTAACGCTTTTCCAAAGTCCCTTAGCAACGATTCTAACATAGGAGTTTGCTCCACAAGGTCAGTCACATACAAAATGGTATTATCTGCATACAACAAGATTCTAAGTTCCACCCCGTAGGGGTGAGAGTGGGCATCTCTGCCTAGTTCCTCTCTCTATTTTGATTCTTCCAAACAGGGTCCCATTCACCCTTACCTGTGCCCAAGGATCTCTGTATAAACCCCTAATCCAGCTTCTAAATTTTGCTACAGAATCCAAATATACCAAGGGTGCAGTCCAGGAAGACCCAGTCCAGGCGGTCGAATGCCTTCTCCATTTCCTTCTATTGAGAGAATTTATGACCCTCTTCACCTCACCCTCTGTTATACATCCTTCTAAACTTGTTTTTTGTGCCTCTGCAAGAACCAGCAGTTCCACTTTTTGTAAGAAATCAGATACCCACTCCGCATGATTGGACCCTCTTTCCCTAGTGTACATCTGAGTATAATATGCATGAAATGCTTCTGCTATAAGAGATGGGCTAGAGGCAACCTCATTGGGTGCTGACCCTTTGTTAATTTTGGGAATGTACCTGTCCGCATCCTGCTTCCTAAGTCTGAGCGCTAATAGATGGCCCGCCCTCACCCCTGACTCATAATACTTCTGCTTGGTATACCTCAATATGTTTTCTGTCTGTCTCTCCATTATTATATTTGGTCCTTGCTGCCTTTAATTTGGGTAACAAAGCCACATCCCTGTGTCTCTTATGTTCCTGTTCTAACTCTCTGATTTCCTTTAGAGTTTGCTCCATTTGGGCATGATGTTGTCTATTTCTGTGTGAGACATAGCTAATAATATGGCCCTGAAGATCCGCCTTCAACCCGTCCCATATAAATTTAAGAGAGGTGACCTCCTACTTATTCTCCATTAAATAGTTTTTAATGGTCTTTTTCATCTGTTTCACGAAAGTTTTATCATGCAGTAACCCTGGGTCGAATCTCCAACTCCCCCCAACTCCCGTCCCCCACCTCACCACTGTCCCAATCATTGCGTGATCTGAAAATGTGACTGGGTGTATATCCATGTCTGCAAATGAGTGAGCCCTAGCCTTCTGTGTGTAAAATCTGTCCAATCAAGAATATGAGTTGGATGAGGTGGAATAGAAGGTAAAGTCCGGAGCCCCCAGTTCTTGTGACCGCCAAGGGACAGCCAACCCCGCCTCCAACATCAGAGTTCTAAATAATTTGGAGTTTGCGACCTCACTCCCATGGTGGGCCAGATTTATGTCCATAGAAGAATTCTCCACATAGTTCCAATCTCTTGGTAATATATTCTGGCCCTCTGGGAGGGAAGATATAACTCGTAACAAATACCTAAAGAATTCTCCCGTTGGAGTAATAGGGGTGTACACCGAGGCTACATGAAGGGGGTGACCCCTCAACTCCACTGAGATTATAACCGATCATCCTGAACCCTCCACCTGGACCTTATTCACTTTGAGGGGGAGCCCCCTTCTCACCAAGATGGCTACCCCAGATTCTGAAGATCCTGGGTGATAGAGTACACCGCACTCACCCAGAATCTTTGCAGCATATTATATTCCACTTGTAAGAGCTTTGTTTCTTGTAAACATGTCACATCACATTTCACTCTACCAAGTTCTTGTAAAATGCTTGCCCTCTAAATGACATTGTTTATACCCTTGACATTAATTGAGTTAATCTTAAAAGCTGACATTTATTTACTTATTAAATTTTGTTAACCGGGTAGGCCCTCTGGGTCCCAAAGGTCCCTTTTTCAGGGGTGACCCGGAATTAGTTACACAGAGCAAGGCATATAGTACAGTACATTTTTGAACAGGTATTACAAGGTCCGAAATACAGTGTTCAGTGTAATGCAAGATTACATACAATGGGGTTATTTAGCTAACTAACAGAAATGTGTAGCAATCACAATACTATAAAACAGGGTTTGGGTGGGTAGAGCCAAGACATGCTTGGGTGAGTAGAGGGTAGAGGATGAACAGGAGAGATGTCGAAGGAAGAAAGGGGACTGTTCAGGGAAGAAAAGTTCTTAACAAGCCATTGTTAGGAATATTAATGCTTCTTAACCTCACCTTCCCCTTCTTCCCTGATTCCCTGTTTACATGTTTCACTCTCTGACAGACCAAAATGTGTATGCGTACAGTAACTCCATAACCACAAAGAAAGAATAACCAAAAACATAAAAAAAGTGTTTAAATGATGAATACTTAACACGACTCAAACCAGGAGTCATAACCAAGGTGCAGGTACCAGTTAATTCACTGAGCACCCAAACACCTGAGCAGTGCAAAGTACGTTGCACAGCTATTGAGGCTAGATCATATCTAGAGTCTCAGGAGATTGGACACTATTGGTGTCTAAGTAGTCTAGGAGAGAAGCACCAATGGTGCAAGGGGTTGTTTCTCAGTCTTTACCAGGAACACAAACCCTCTCCTCTTTATTAATTATCCAGTTGCAATGGCAGTCCTAGCAGTGGACCCTGGACGCATTTTCCATTTGTGGGGTGGCCATTTCGCTCCAACTCCAGGGTCCAAGAAACTTCCCTGGTGGGAGCTAAACAACAGAACAACCATCCCTCCCTTAACAAGTTTTCCCAGTCACCAAATTCCTCTTAATGAAAAAAGTACCCTTAACCTCAGAGGGAGATGAACACCTACCCCCCCCCCCATATTGCTCAGCTCTGTAACGTCCTAGAGCAATGAGAAATAACTGAATCATCTTACTACAATCCCACCCCCCCCATAACAATGAGCATTAAGCCATATGAGTCCATTAATAACGTTTAGCCCTGGCGCAAGACCGTAGCTCAGGCTGTACCAACTGAACAGTGTCTAAGGTCCCTGAGGTACTCAGGGACCTTTTTAAACATATTCAAACATTCCCCTGTAAAGTCATTATAAACTTAAAACTTGCATACATAAGCCAATGGAGGTGAAAAGAAAGTACTTGCTCTTCTGCTGAACTGGTTTTCTTCAGCCAAAGTAAATCAAGCTGAGCCAGGCATTGCAGTGATCTACTATGCCACAGGGGAACCAAAATATGATTGGACTCCTTCAGATGTGCTCCCCCTTAAGCTCCCCACCAGGAAACCACATCCCAATTTAGAGACCATCTACGGTGATCTTCTCCTCTCCTCTATCCCCCCTCCCCCGTGGAAAGTACTACAACTAAAACAGGAAATACTCCAACCTTCCCTTTCCAAAATATTAGATCTTAAAAAAAGAGGAAAGGGTTGTCTCCATACAGAAATGTAATTTTTGTCCAGATTTAACGCATGGCACAGATTAAACACCAGGCCTTGGGAAACAAATAACTTGAAGCACAGGGCTGCACAATTCAGATAATGTTTTTAGGTTGTATCCATCTGGCTATATCAGCATGTAGAGGCAGCAATGCTTCCATTCTTCTCCCACCCCGACGATGTCCTCCTGGAGCAACAGACCACAACAGGTCTTTGATTTCTTGTTCAGCCTGATCTTCCTTGGTGTCTGGTAGAAGGATTCCTAGCATGGTCAGGAAGGGGACAGCTGTAAGAAGGGAGTCAAATGTCTTTACTCCATCTTTGTCCTGCACCCATAGCTTTGCCGGATAACAAAGGTTGGAGCCCTCTCTCTGTAAGAGGTTTTACAACCAGTAGCATCTTTTTCTGTTTCACCAGCAATAGAGGGGGATAGTCCTGGTCCACCTAAATATTTTGGCCATCGAGGTTAAGAACCTTTTTGGCCCAAACCAGCCTTAGTATTTTTTCTTTGGTCTTATAATGAAGAAATTTAATGATGACTGACATGGGGGGAGCACCCTGCTTGGGCTTCGGTGCAATCGCACAATGCGCTCTTTCAGTCTCTAAACAGAAATCTTCCTCCAGATCTAGTTCTTTCTTTAGCCAACAGTCAACATATTCATCCATACTTGGAGGTTCTACCCCCTCCGGGATACCAAAGATGCATGCGTTGTTTTGACTGGCTCTGGCTTTAGCATCTTCAGCTCGTATTGTCAGCTCTCTCTCCCTTTTGTGCTCTCCCTTTTGTGCAAATATGCTAGTGACCTTCCAAATACCATGTACTCCCCCTGCAGCTCTTCTACATGCATCTCCACAGTGCTAGTTCAGGCCTCAAATTTTTTAAAATCTTTTTGGATGTCTGAAATTTTGGAATTGATCCTGTGTAGGATCTTCAGCATTCTATGGCCATCCACTTTGGTGAAGGTGGAGGTAGTGTCAGAACCCAATCCATCCAACTCCTCTGCTGACCCCATCTGCACTGAGGATCTAGACAGCATGAGGCTGGTAGGCCACTGTGAATCTGCTCCCACAGAACGTCTTCTTTCCTCTAGAGTTAACCTTTTCTTCATACAAACCATGTTCCCAAGTACTCTAGATATACAGACATTCTTTTTTATCCCAAGCAATACATGCAATGGCAACTGATTAAGCTATTTTAAACACCCGAAGTATCGGTGCTTAGCTTCAGACCACCATACAGTTGCGTGACTTCACCAGAAGTCCACATTCCCTACTCTTGCTCTCACTGCACTACCTGTTATTCTAGCTCTCACTGTACTTCCTGTCCTCCTTTTCCAGAATCCAGATATACTAAGCTATATACAATATGAGTTACTAAAGTATAAAACACAACCTACTAATTACTCTTAGCTAGGAATATCCGAGATACTGGTATGCCATAACAAGAATTACTATACAGTTACACAATCACTACACATATACAGTTGTGCTATAGACAACAATCACTACAGTAAAAATATTTTTTAAATAATTGGGCAGTGCCCTCCTACTCAGATATCCACCCAGAAGCCAGCTCCATCAACCGCACTCCTACTGACAAACCCCCAAACATTACAGATGTACCTGGGTTCCACTGGGCAGGGTTCCTTACTGCTGGCTATCTCATTGGCTGACTCCTTAAAGACTCCAGTTGCTGTCCTTTGAGTGAGGGCTGCCAGTGGGACAGTAACTTGGCAGTAACAACTGACATTGGAAGGGAAGGGGAAATTGTTTAACCAGGAGAGAAACACTAAGCTGAAGATTTTTTACACGTGCGACCTGGGAGCACAAGGAAGTTAAATGACTTGCTCAGGGTCATACAGTATGCAAGTGGGAGATGTGGGATTCAAACCCAGGTCTCCAATTTGCAGCTCAATGCTCTTAACCACTAATCTGTACTGCCTCCTCATAGGGAGAGTGGGCTCACTCAGCTCTACCCCACCCTTGAAACTCTGTCCACTAATTTGGCAGGTTCAGTCTACCTGTGGTAGCCTGAGCAATGGTCAGTGGCAGCTGGCATAGTGATCTTCACTGGAGGGGGAGAGAGAGAGAGAGAAAGAGAGAGAGAGAGACACTTCCAGATCCAAACCCGCTCACCTTCATAGCTCTGGTGGCTCTCTCTGCTGCTGAAATGAAGCAAGAGCCTTCCTTTTAAATCAGCAGGCTTCCTCAGCTTTGCCCCCCCGAAGCTCCATCCACCCAATTGGCAGATTCAGTGTATCTGTGGTAGCCCTGAGCAATGGCCAGTGGCAGCTGGCATGGCAATCTTCACTGGAGGGTAGAGAGGCACTTCCAGATCCAAACCCTCCCACCCTCACAACTCCAGTGGATCTCTATGCTGCCAAAATAAAAATTTTAAGAAATTTAGCAGGGACCTGCTTTAAATCAGTTGGCGCTGTCAGCTCAATTGACACTTTAGTATAGATTTTGTTGTTATTTAAGAAATGTTTAATAAATGATTTTATTTGCATTTCATTTAGCTTCATGCCACTCCTTGTAGGTACTGGTAAGTGACAATTGGCCTGGTTTCCCTTCCTCTAAACCCCTGATACCTACTAGCCAGGTGTCACACAAAAAAATCTGGGTGGCTAGCATAGTTGGAATTCTGTTTTTCCCTCTAAGTTATAGCTGGGTAACATGCATCTTCACCCAGTTCAATTAGAGTTCCATTGGACTGTCTGGGATACAACCTTCTACAAGACATTCCTGAGGGCACCCAGACCAGGAGGCTACATTGCCATGACCTTTGGGTCAATATTTGATATCAAGATCATAGTCATGCAGTCAGTCCTGTTGTTGACATCATCATTGTCATTGTCAGCCAATACTGAGCACTTTCTCTTTGTCATCTGGTGCCTTCCATCAACATCGAGCCCTTCATATGTGGGAAAGGTCAGCCTGGCATCAATGAGTATATGGAGCACTTGCCCAGGGTCGAGGTCAACCAGCATAGGAGATGGACGCATCCCGGCCATGGCTGCTGCTCCCCGCATCGACTCTGGTCATGCTCACTGTAGCCCCTCCTCCTGTTTTGCTGTCCATACCACAGAAGCTATTGCAAGTGGAGCCCCCATTTCACAGCCTGCAGTAGACTCTGTGACTAAAGATTCTGGGCCAGAGTCCAGACATCCACATCTCCTGTTGCTAGTGGTTACTCCAAAATAGATGACTGTCAATAACCTTTGCTAGCAGTTAATGCTCCTTCATCTGAATTTAGATTTGGATGTGTTGTCCATTCCATCCACCCACCAAGGGGACTGAATGAGATGTGGGATTTAAAGCCATTTGTATGAAACTGTGAGTGGAACAATTTGACAATTTAATGTTTTTATGGTGTTCAGGATTCTAATACTCTTTTCTCTTTTTATTTGCTTGCAGGAAGGATTGAGCCTGGCCCTAGCACCTCTATCAGTCTTTTCTCTACTTTAACCCAGACCATGGATATAACATAAGCGTGGATTCCTAGGACTATGCACATAAAAAAAAAAATATGGGTGATTGCTTAGTTTATCTTGAAAGGGCTTTTTTCCATTTTCTAGCTTTTTCTGCTCCTTGCCTGATTTAGAATTTGCTTGGCCAGTACTTCATGATCAGTAAACTTTATTTTTTTACATGCATTTTGTTTCTTCACTGCATGATCTTTTTTCTGTAGGAAATGTACTTGCTCAAGAAAGAGGCAGATACGTTGGGTAAGACCTGGTGGTCAGATTTCTGAGGCATCAATATCATCAAAAAAAGTGGGAGTAGCAATATTTCTGGGCAAGGAGTGAACTGGGTCTCTGAAGCAGTCAGGACGGACAAAGAGGGGAGATGGGTGCTGACAAAAGGGAGGCTAGATGGGGTTCCAGTAGTACTGGGGCTGGTCTACAGACTATCTGAGGATGATCTAATGTTCTTTCATGACCTCTCCCAGCCTTTCTGGACATGGGGACAAATGAAGTCTTAGTCTGTAGGAATATGAATGTAACATGGGATCCACGCTTTGATGGGAGTGTGTGTGTGGGGGGGGGGCTGTCAGTATCTTAAGGGGCAAAGGCCCTCATTGCTATGATGGAACAGCATGGCCTGAGGGATACTTGGAGGCTGAGACACTCTACTACCAGGGATTATATTTACAACTCTAAGACCCACTCATCATATAGTAGGCTAGATCTCATTGACATCTGAGACTCTGGTTAAATATGTCTTGAGCTTGACAATAGATTTGGTACTAACTTCTGATCACTTCCCACTGGCTTTTGTGTTCTTGTGGGGGGGCAAGGAATGGAGGCCAAATGCTCGAGATGTAAAGTATCTCTCTCAGGAGATAGTAAATTTGATGTGTGGCTTTGGGTTGAAGTTAAAGACTACCTAAAGCTCAACCACACTGGAGAATTAGCTGAAACTGGGGTATGGGATGGACTCAAATCCTACCTTAGAGGGTGGGTGTAGAAAAGAAAGAGGACTGGAATTCCAGAAACTAGCAAAGGAACTAGGGGATTGAAAAAAGAAGAATAAGGCAAGGGATTAGCCCTCAACACTAGAACAAGAAATGATAGGGATAAGGTAAAAGCTAAATGCATTAACAACATAGCAGGCAGAGTTTGGCCTATACAGAACAAAACAGGTCTATAGTCAGGACATCTTTTGGCATTCCGGCTCAAGAAGATGAAGCAGAAGGCCAGATCCCTGCGTATGAGCGGTTTAGGTCAGATAGTGGACCCAGAAGGGATTAATAGGATATTTTGATAGTACTATCAGGAGCTGTACTCCTCTAAATTTCAGGCCAAGGAGGCCCAAGGGACAGCAATTATATAGTTTTTAAAATCTGTGAACCTCACATGACTGGAAGAACATCAGCAGAGAGTATTGGAGGGGCCTATCACGCTACAGGAAATTCAGAAGGCCATATCCAAGATGCAAGGCTTAAGGCCCCCGGGCTGGTTGGGTATTCTGGTAGAGGTAAATAGGGCAGTGGGGGACCTTATTTGACACTTTCTGGTTGGAGCACTGCAGACAGTTTGGGAAGAAGGGAAGCTACCGGGCACCACGATTGAAGCCACCACTATGGTGCTTGCTAAAAAAAGGGAAAGACCCCTTCCAGTGTACTAGCTACCATCTCATCGCTCTGTTAAATGTGTACTACAAAATCCTTGCCAAGATTTTTGAAATTTGGCTGAAGAATGTGCTGCCACTATTAGTCATGCAGACCAGGCCGGGTTTGTGGCAGGCAGTGATGGGTCGGACCATACTGTATCTGAAGGTTTGTCAGTCTGATAAGGGCCTCGGAATCCTTGCTGGATTCTGTGGCAGCTATCACTCTGGACACAGGGAAGGCAATGCTGGACATAGAGACATCATCTGACTCTGTTGAATGTTCTTACCAAATAGAAGTACTGTAGAGTTTTGAGTTTGGGGAAGGATTCATCAGGTGGGTCAGAGCCATTTATGCTGTCCATACGGCAGTGGTTCTTACTAATAAAAGGCTCTGCCCAGGCTTCAGCCTAGGCAGAGGCACATGGCAGGGATGCCCACTGTTGCCCAGATTCTTTGTCTTGGCAATAGAGCCCCTGGGCAAGAAATCGAAGGAGCCAGAATATGTCCAAGGTGTGTCGGTGGGGGAGAAGTCTATAAATCAATACTATTTGTCTACAGTATTCTTATCACTGTGAAGAACCCTTCCACATCCATTCCTGTGTTGGTTTCCCTCCTGGATGCATTTGCAAACCTCTCACAAGTCATGCCTCAAAAACAACTAGAGGAAAATAGAGGCGGTACCCTTAAACAGTAAATGTAAGGGGTTACAACTCCTGGAGACCACCCTCCAATGGTCAGAGACAGCATTAAAATATTTTGGGTCCTTATAGTTGCTAACTGGAGGAAATGGCCTGATAATACTGTAGAACTGTTTATTCATATGCAAGTTACATTTAGTGTGCGGCACTAATCTGCCCAAATTATGCAAATTTAATTTCACACACTGCAATTAGCACCTACTTCAAGCCTATTGAATATGTGAAATCGTTGCCAGTTAGTGCCATTTTATTTTCATGCAGTTATCACTTGAGTTAATATAGCTATCATTATTGTACAGCAAATATAATTTGTTCTACAGTAATATAGAGCCTCTAATAAAGAACCTCAAAGAGGACATAGTGCCTTGGAGCCACATTAACTTAACCCTATGGGGTATTGTCTAGTTTTTCCAAATGACAGCACTCCCCAAAACCCTATGCCTTGTAAGATATATCCCCCTAAATATTCTAGATTCCCTCTGAAAACAACTGTCAAGATTGGTTACGGAATTTTTTGGGGAGGAGGAGGCTTAGTAGCTAAGCTATCAGGATGGTTGTCACCTGGACTTTTTTGGGGGGGGGTTCCAGGATGTATGGTTCAGAGGGTACTACTTAGCAGTGGTTATAAGGTATCTATTGCTGTGGCTACACCCAGACAAGGTTAGGGGAAGAGCTTGCTGGTTGTATCTGGAAACCCAGTTCAGAGTGGGCAACAAACCAGAACTAATGTTATGGGAGAAAAGCAGGATACAGTGGGCAACTCAAGTACAGTAATATATGCTGCAAATATGCAAGGAAGTGAAAAAGGTAGTTAAAGCTCCTTTAGATATCCCAATCTATCTCTGGTCACTCTGGATGAATCCCAAGATATAAATTTGGTGGAAGATTATTATGTGGAGGGACTAGGATCAGGAATGAATTGAGAGGCTGGGACATCTGTTCACCACAGCCACCAGACTCCTCTGGGAGTTATGCAGATATTAGGTCTCAAGGATCCCTCCCCAAAATGCACCTGTAGAAGTATCTGCAAATAAGGCATGTGCTGACATGCTGTATCGGTTCTCAACCATAACTCCCTACTAGGGGGGCATGGGAAGATGTGTTAGATCTGGCAGTGGGAGGGGGATTTACTAACTCCCCTGAAGGGTAGGTACCATATGTCATGTGCCTCTGGCCCCCCAAAATCTTGGGAAGCCTGGTAGGACCTCCTGTTTGCAGAGAGGATCCCCCTATTCAGGAACTCATGAGCAAGAGTAAGGGTTTCAGGAAGACTTATCACCAAAGCTTGCTTTCCCCAGTGGGAGGGTGGATTCTGTAGTTTCAAGTTTCCTTGACTCTGCACTACTTTCAATATCTGAATCCCACCATGGCCACTGGCTACATCTTGCCTAGGTAGTTTTATATGATAGCCGAGCGGTCTATTTTTTGGGGGGGCACACAGTCTTTTCAAAACCCTTCTGCTTAAAATGTTAAATCAAACAACCAGACCCCAGGCAGAGTTGGTAAGAAAATCATAAAAGTTTACTTAAAATAAAAGCAATACAGAAAAGTCTACAGTTTGGAAGAACTTTGAAATGCAGACAATAACAAAAAATAAAACTGTATGGTTTGCAGGAAACACTAGATGCTGTATTCTAAACTATACCTTGTTTTGATGTTAAAGTTCAGACAAAATCTCAAATATCCTGGTAGGGATGACAGTTCATTTGGCAAAAAAATGTGTAGCAAATCCTTAATCCACTCTCTGGACGTCTTTTTAAAATGCCTCCAGATGCTGTCCTTGTTGAAAAATCTTGGTTTCCAAAATTCTGACTGAAAAATTTGAATTTTCTGTTCAGCATGTGGCAAGACAAACTTTCCACACACTCAGGATGGGGTTTGGAGATTTCCCCAGGCCTACACATATACTTCTGGCTACAAGTATATGCCAGTTGGAAAAACAGGTGATCTGCCTTCCAACTAAAACACTATTCAACTGCTCTGCATTCAAAGTGTGTCAGATAATATACTGGAGGGTCATTTTAGAACACACCCAACTTATCTTTTTTCTCTGGGGTAGGGTTAATGATTCTAGGACAATACAGATATTAGGGTGCAATAATTTACCTTTTCCCTGTGGGGGTCACTGTGGTTCCATGTCAATCCCAGTGACATCTGGTGCATGCATCTGGCTTAACCTCTGATCCCTAGGTCACTACATTACCCATTCCATGTCACGGGAAACGACAGTGGGATGTTGTATGCCTTTCTGGGGCCATATGCCTGTCTTCCTTTATCCTGAAATATAACAGGTACATGCTAGCCTTTATAGAAATAGAAAGAAACTGGAGAATAGAGTGCACACAAGGTTGTGGCACTCACAAAAAAGGACATAGTAACACAAGCAATTCGGGCACTCACCACCACATATGATGCTGAGACCGTTGTGTAAAAAATGGAGGAAAATGTTTTGCATCTTAAAACCAAGAACACAAGCACCTGCCTGACACATTTCTGGTCCGCCCTGGACCCTTTCTCAAGAAATAACAGTTAATTTGTAAATACCTGTTAAAGGGACAGTGTCTTAATTCTAAAGTTTATTACATCATGTACAACATGAACCCACATAAATGGATAACAGCCTATCATGTGACACCATATACAAATGTCTCCTGGAAGAGTGTCTCCTGTTACAAAAAACTTATGTTAAAGGCAGGAAACCCAGTTAGGAATCAACTAACAAAAGGTGAGTGGGAATACTGCTGGGCCAATGCCTTAGGATCCAGTAAAGGGTCTAGTAGGAAGCTTATGCAACTCATAACACTGCGCCTTTGGTGTAGCACTCCAGCCCTTTTAACAAAAATTAATCTACTATCTACATCAGAATGTGGGTGCTGCAAGACAGAAGAAGGGCCATTGCTGCACACATATGGCAATGCCCAAAACTGGTGGCAGCAGATTCTCAGTAGAATGGGGCAGGTTCTGGAGCTGCCAACATCCTAGGATACCTCACTCATCATCACAGGCAATACAGTGAGGCTTCCCACTTACTACTCCACAAAGCAAAGAAAATAACTACACCTCTCCAAGTACTGCAACGTCTCATTGTTCTCTATGGACTTCACATTACTTTGTCTTGTTTTCTCAATCAATCAATCAATCAATCAAAATGTTTATCTATCCAGGCAAACATCACTGAGCAAGCTCATTTACAAGATGGACCTGGTTAGCTCTGGGTCAAATGGTACAATGCATACAGAGATATTTACAATACAGCCAAATAACAAAAATAAAAAAAACAATCAATGCAATTAATGCAAGTAATATTAATGTTACATCAGTCATATCAGTTCAGAGTGTTTCTGTAATATTTAAGGAGGACATAAGATGAGGCTTAGTAGGAACTTCAGTAGGGAGAAGTGATCGGCAGCTCGTGTAGGGAGCTGACACAAGCACAGAATTTCAAAAGTAGTGTAATCACACAGTATCCCTAGATGTAACACTCTAAACAGAAAGATAAGGTTCTTAAAAGTCAAGGAGAAAAGTAATTACAGCTCTTTTTTGGCAAATTTCAGCATGGAAATCAGATTTATGCTTGGTTTAGAGCGGACACAGAAGCAGACTGCAGGAACAAATCGGAAGCCAACACTGAAGAGCACTCACATTCTGATTGGATGGCTGCTAATGCCATGCTTTGCTAATGGAGAGTCCAAGCTTAGGTTCTCAGGTGGCAGTAGAGGCAGCGCCAACTGTCCAGTGCCTGGATTTCCCCCGTGTATGGGCAGAGAGCCTGTGGAGAGCAAATCCTTGGCAGAGGATGGAAGAAGAGGTCGGTATTAAGTACTGGGCCACAGACAATGGAACATCTGAACCATTGGGAGGACCAAAACAGCAGGACAACAGAGCTGGGTATTCCTTGATGCCTAAAGACTGGCCCAACCACAGAAATTCAGAAAGGAGTGTAAACAAACAGAGTCCCATCTCTTGACACTCTAAACAGGGAAAAATAGAGGTCATAACTGTTAGGCAATAAGTAAGTACAGCACTTTTTTGTGCAAGTTTTAGACAGGAGATCAGACTTTAGCTGAGTATTGAGGGAGACACAGAAACAAACTGCAGGAGTCGATCAGATGCCAGAGCAGAAAAGCGCTTGCGTTCCAATTGAGTATCAGCAATGCCACACCTCGCTAGTAAGGAGTCCGGTCTGAGTGTCTCAGGCGGTAGCTATGGAAGTGAAAACCACCCGGTATCTGCATTTCTCCCACCTGAGGGACAGGGACCCCCTGAAGGGCTAGTCTACGGCAGGGAAAAGAGTTAAGGGACAAAGGAAAGAGATAGTAAGAGTGGAATGCAGTGGAAAGGGAATACGAAGATGAAATATGGCAGTTAAATGGTACAGGGTAGGGGAATAAGAGCCACAGATTAAGCAATATGTAAAAGACAGCAGGGTGAGTAAGGTATAGTGGCCATGAAAGCTGTGAAGTGATAGTAACCCTACAGGGATTTCTAGAGGGGAAAAACATTTAAGGTATAAGACGCTCACAGAGTTAAGGTCACCAAAGGTTACAAGCGATCATAAATTCAACTATGAACAGAGGGCAGCAGCCTGATGCTTTGGACTAAAATTAGGGTCTGGGGTAGCAGTTGCATGGCTCACAGACATACCGAGTATATAGAGCTTTAAAAGCATTCATACTGCAGAGGCAGCTTAATTTCTTTTTTTTTTTTTTTTCATCTTTATCCCTCCTTACTGCCTCCGGTGCCCCCTCCTTCCGTCCGCTCATGTCCCCCCGGTACCTACCTTCAGGGATCTGCCCCTTAGAGTGCCCAACCTCCTCTTCCTGCACATTGGGGTCTGTCCTATCGGTGGTCCGGGCAGACTTAGGGCGGACTTCATCTAGGGCTGCCAGAGGGTATTTCCGGTTTTCTCCCCTAACGTCCCCGCTCCCCCAGGACGCCTTGCGCTAGGGACGTACGTCCCTGAGTGGTAGCGTGCTTACGCACGCAGACCCTCATGCACCAAGACGTCCCCCCTCCCCGACTCCGACAGGCGGAGCCGCCTCCACCCCTTTCCCTCTGCCAGTGCTTCCACCAGCTATGGAAGGAGTGCAGAGCACGATGCGCTCTTGGTAGCCCACCCCTGAGGAAGGAGAGGATCCGTTGGGACGCTCAATCCTCCCTCCTCCAGCCGACCCCCGACGATCCGAGTCCGTTCCTGAACCCGGGTCGCCGGCGTAGTACGAGGTGTGGCGTCCAGCGCCTCAACCCTCAGCGCCACCGGGCCGGCCAGAGGCAGCTTAATTTCAATAATTTTTTACTTTGTTCCACAATATTGGCAACAGGAAACTAATGGCCACTCTGCCATAGCAAGAGGAAGCCTTGGGTATACATAATGTGATGTAGAATGCGCTTCTTAGGGCATATGTCCCTGGCTCACTAAGTGGGAGACAGTAATTATATATTGTGGAAGCTGCTTCAGGAAGACTGTATAAGACTGTACCAGATGGCCCTGTGGTAAAGCGTATCCAACTTTGCAAGCGAGGCTTTGGGACATTGACTATAAAGGAAATCTGCATAATCGATCAGCGAAAGAAAAGTAATTTAGACAAGGTGCACTTTTGCATCTCTAATAAGAAACTGGTTAATTCTAAAGAATAGCCCCAGCCTCTGCCTTAACTTCTTTACATCCTCGACATGCTCAATGAATAGTAGATTATGGTCTAACCACACACCTAGGCATTTAAACTTTGAGACCAACTCCAGTTTCTCTCCAAGAATTGTGCTAATCTGAGGTAGTGCTCCAGAGCTGGCTGGATTCATCACATGGCTATAGGGCGAGAACAACATTGCTTTTGTTTTTTTAGCATTTAGAAGTTTTTTATGGAGGCGCTGGTTCTGGAGCTGGTTAAATTCCTCCTGGAGGTCAGCACAAGTGACTTCAGGTGTCGGACAACTTATATATATATATATATATATATATATATATATATATATATACCATGCCATCTCAAACAGGTGTATATTGGCCTTGTTAATACTCTCATCAATGTTAACATAGATAGCGAATAGTAAGGGACCAAGTATGGATCCATGCGGTACTCCCCTCAGTAGAGGCTTGAGTACAGATAGGTTACCCTCAGCCTTAATCTGTTGATGCTGTCCTACAAGGTACTCAGTAAACCAATGCAAAGAAATTAAGTCCAGGCCTGTACTCTTCAGAGAAGAGAGAAGCAGGCTATGATCCACTGTATCAAAAGCCTTACTAAGGTCTAGAAATACTAGAAAGTCTTGAAGTCTATTGATTTTGTGTTACATTGCCTTGTTTTTGTGCTCTTTATGGCAAATGTTGTAATGAATCATAGGTTGTAAGGTCACATTGGCTCTATATTGTCTTGCACAGCCTCAGTTCATTGTAGTGTGTGTAGTGGAAAGCTGGAGACAGTTTGCTGTCAGAGCTCTGAGATTCAGACCCTCTAAAACCCCTTAAAAACAACTTTTTGCCACAGACTTTTGTGACAAAATTTAGTAGATTGATTGTAGTAAACCCTGATGTGGTTATATCATCAAGCATTTATTGATGTTTTGTGAATGTTGAATGTTAATTTAGTTGATTCAGTCTCTGTACTGAGAGACACTGTAGAAGTATGCTTCGGGGGAGGGACTGATCTGTAGTGTAGAAGGGAGTGTAGTGAGATTTTTCCATCCATTGTTGGCTATTGTTTTATTATTTTTGTGTTCAGTTAGACACAGTACAATTTCACTGAGTTGTTTATAAATATTTTCTGTTTGCTGGGCAGTTTTGCAGTCTTTTTACAAGACTGTTTGTGTTGTACTGTACTGAACAGTTAAAGTTTCTGTGCCTGACCTTTATTGTGTGTGTTTGCTGTCAATTAATAAGCATTTCATTGCTGCACTACAATGCAGTACTCTGAATTTCTAAGCCTGTCTGCAATTTATTTCCCTGCTTTTGTGTAGCTAAGTACTGCATTCCCCCCCCCATCAAACAAGGTATTGTTTCTTGACTCAGCTTTTTGAAGATTTGTTAAGAATTCAAGGACAGGTATTATGTTGTGCCTGTGCGGATGCATTTAGTGTTTTACTTCCCAGCCACCCAAAAGTGCAGAAATATCAAGTTGTTGTAAATTGTCTGTGTCATCTGAAAAAATGCCCATGAAAAGATGGTCAGGTCTGTGGTCGTGTAAATCCATATTTAATTTATGGCAAGAGGTCCATAAATTAGTAGTTAAGATTATTGGACATGACATTATATTTGAACCTAAATTCTGCCTTTTAGGAATTATAAATAATAACACTAATTTAACAAAATACCAACATAAATGGCTGCAGATCTTATTCATGCAAGTCAAAAGAATGATACCATTTCGCTGGAAAACTCAAATAACACCTACTCTTAAGGACATTCTAAATAATATGACTCATATTGCTTCGCTAGAAAGAATTTCATATCTGATAACAGACGACTCAAGGAATTTTATATGTGCTGGCAGGACTATTTAAACTTTCTTCAAACTCATAAGTCATAGATTTGTTTAATCTCTTTCCCTCTCTTTCTAAATAGACATATATCTAGTACGGACTTAGATGCATAATTTACCTCCGATGCAGCTCCTCACATTTAATACAAAATTAGCAAATATGCTAAGTAGAACTGTTTTCTCTTTTGTTTTTTGTTTTTTTTTGTTTGGTTTTTTCTTTCTCTTTCTTTTTTTATTACTGTTCTAATATAGTACAAGTTGTGATTAATGCATTGTATTAAGTAAATATACAAAACCCTCTAGCTTCAGGGTGTTATGCATACAAGCCAGTATAATGATATTCTGACATAACATTGTGTTAATGCATATGTTTTTAAGTGTAATATCTATTATAAAATGCAAGATTCTACTTACTTTAAGTAACATCTATTGTACTGTATGTTATGGATAAAACTTAATAAACAAATTAACTGCAAAAAAAAAAAAAGACGGTCAGGCAAAGCAGTTTCTGGCTGTGGTGCTGCTGCCAAGAAGACTATTAGCAGTGGAAGTTGTTGTGAAGATGAGTCAGGTTCACCAGGGGCTACCAATAGTAGCAGTGTTAAGAGTGGTTGTGGCCGTGGTAGTACGCAGCAGAAGGGAAAGGTAGTAGTTGATGCAAGTAAAGGAATTTGCCCAGCTATGTTTTTCACAGTGAAATCAGTTGCTTCAATACTGGTTGGAGATGGTGTTGTCCCTGCTGTTAGTAAAGTTAGTAAGGGCATGGTTGATAGCAACATGAGTATTGCTACAAGTTTAATACTGTTAAACTTATAGTGTGGAAACATTTTGTTGAATCCGTAGACTTGAGTGCAGTTGATGTGCTACTACCTACAGTGCTTGAACATGACTCTGATCATGATGATGACTCACAGTCTCATGTTTCCACTGATGCTGAGGATAGGCCATCCAAACATTCAGACACTGATGACAAAAAGTGCGGCAGACAATACTGAGGCTGCTGTTGAACTTGAAATGTCTCCACAGGAGGACAGCCTCCAAACTGAATTAGTGGATGATGATTATGATGATGATGATGCCAGTTACCTCATTTGGGAATTGGAAAAAAGAAAACGAAGGTGGCTCTTCGTAAACAGTCTGTTAGTCAATTGCCCTCTCCTCAAAGTTCTATTGTAGCTGTATCTGTTGATGATGATCCTGAATTAATAATCATAGACTGCGATGTTCAGTCACTGTCCAATTGTGCACAACAGCAGAAATCATGCATTACACCCCCATTTCATCACCACCAAATGTGCAGTTAGATATGCAGTTGCAGCACCAGCAGCGACATGTGAACAGTAGGGCATCCAAAACCCTAGTCTGGGATTTTTTTGTACATGATGGCAACAATGAAACAGTGGCAATCTGCCAGCTTTGCCAAATGTGTGTGAAGTATGGTAAAAAGGGTAGCCGTTTGGGCACTGGAGGCCAGCATACTCATCTGAAGAGCAGGCACAAGGCACTGTGGATGCAATACTAGAGAGGAGCTAATGTCATAGTTTCGGCATTCACCCTCAGCCATCTTAGTGAGCATGGTATCCCCTTCCATCAGTGCAAGTAGCCATGTCAGTAAAAGTGGTGAAATTACACCAGAGGATTACTACAGGCATGAGGAAGATGATGATTTGTAATGTTTAAGCAGTGGTCAGCGTAGCAGTGGTGCTCCATTTAGTAATTCTACTTCATCAACCCCTGTGTTTAAAACAAGGAAAATAACCACATGTATTTGCTTGTCACCTGTGCACCCACCATCACACGTCCAAGGTACGCCATCTATGTCAATTAGTAGAGTAGAGTCATTTGGCATGCCTCGTGTAAAGCAACGGACAATGCAGCCCACATTGCACAGCCTTTTTGTGCGCAACACTAAATACCCACCCAATCATGCAAATGCATGTGAACTCAATGCTGCCATAGCAGAAATGCTGGCAATTGACCTTTTGCCATTTTCCTTTGTGGAGAATGCAGGCTTCTGGCACTTTGTGGCATGCACATGTCCGAAATGGAAGGTCCTCTCCCGGACATACTTTTCCACCCGTGCTGTCCTTGAGTTATATCAGACTGTGACAGAGGGTGTAAGACATGCCGTTCAATAACCACATCACCTTACATTCACTGAAGCATGGATATGTGGACAAGTGGCAAAATGACTGGCAGTTCCTATCTGTGTATTACTGCACATTGGGCTCAGTTACCTGGGGTTGTCTGTGATGGGAAAGCAGGTAATAAGTTAGACTGTGGAGGTAGCAACCTTCATGGCATTAGACAGCATGCCATGCTTGCAATGTGTAGTGTAGCAGGGTCGGATACAGGCTAACACATGCTAGACTTGCTACTGACAGAAACTGATTAGTGGTTGCACCCCCTGTCCCTAAAAGCTGTCTTCGTAGCTGGTGATAATGGATCAAATGTTGTGAAATGTAACAGCAATGGTGGCTTTGTGTGAGTTCCCTGTATGGCCCACTGTTTAAACTGGTGGTACAGGGGTTTCTGCAGTACCCTGAAATAAAGCAAATGCTGACTGCTGCACGCTGCATCTGTGTCCATTTTGAACATTGACTTCCTTCCTGTTTAACTGCCTCCCCGAATCATGTGACCTGCAGACCTGCAGAGACAGTCAGGTATGTGATCAGCGGCCTGTTTTTTAATAACTTTGCCTTATCAAACTGTAACTTGAAGTGGACAATGCGAAGTAAGGCGCATTTCAAGTTTTTAATAGACGATTTGCGTATTTCTATACGAATTCGAAATGGACCATTTTGGGTTCACTTCGCCTGTGAATTAAAACTTGGCTGCATCTCTAGATATGAGGCACTTTGCAAGTGAAGCAAAACTTTACAACACCTCTGTTGCAGAGGTCAGTATGGGGGAGGGGGAGTAGGAAGTAGTGGTGGGTGAAGTGGACTCAATCCACTCCGCGAAGCAAAGGCGGATTTGCAGAGTGCTCCACAACGCGAAGCGGAGTACTTCGCGTCATGATGAGGAACGCAAAGTGCATTAGAACCAGTGACTTCGCGTTACTCCACCTCCACTGGTCACTACTCTTCAAATTTTTAAGGCGAAGTACATTGGTGGCAGTTCACTTCGCCTCACTTCGCCTTGTTTTTGAGCTCCGAAGGTGGATTTTGCAGTGATTCATGGGAGTTCAGGTCACATGGGCTCTATATTGATCTGCACAGCCTCAGTTCAGGGTAGTATGAGTATGAAGGAGTAGGAAACAGTGTACTCTGATAGCTGTCTGTAGGAATCTTGTAAAAGCTGTTGAAAAAGCATTTTTGCTTTTTTTGGGGGGATCCAACTGTAGTTCATCGATTGTAGGAAACCCTCCTGTGCTCACAACATCGAGTGTTTTTGTTTGTTTGTGGATTTTGAATGTTAATTTACAACATTGAGTGTGTGTGGTGAAAGTCAGTGAAAGTGTGCTGTGTGGGGGAGGGGCGTATCTGTGTGTAGGTAGATTTAAGTTGGAGAACTAGTGATTTCTTTGTGTTTTGGTTATTTTTTTGTTATATAACTGACTGTGTTAATGTACACATAGTACAATTGTCAGTAATAGTTGTGTGTATGTGGTACAGCATTTCATAAGGTCAGGTTGTTTAAATTAGAAATTTACATTACGTGGCAGTACACTGAACTTTTGCATTTGCATCACATTCCTCGTTGAGCATTGTACACAAACTGTTCTGTGTTGTGTGTGCAGTGTTGTGTGCATCAGATATAATATACCTTTTAAAATTTGTGACACAGACTAGTGTAAGTGCAACTAAGCGCAGCAGTGTGAACCTGCTATCCACTTCAGCTACCTGATTTTGTACTGTGATTGTGTGTTAGTTTTGCTGTTTGTGTTGTAGTGCCGTAAAAATCAGCACTGTCTGTATTCAGTGCTCCCCCCCACCCCCACGTTCAAAAGAGTTTTTTACCAGACTGGATTGTTTTTGTGAGTTTGTGATTTGTGACCCCATCAGCATCACTGGTTACTGAAGTTGTTTTGACTGCGAGACAGTGTCACAGTAGTCTCTTATCTGTTGCTGAATCCACAGTTCTTTATTTTGCTTCACATCCAGCCAGTGTCCCGCCAGTCAGAAAGTGAACATATCAAAATCTGAATTAGGTAATAATATTTGTGGTTGATCCTCAAAATGCCTGCAAAGAGACATGCTAGCAAAGCTGTTTCTGGCCATGGCAATGTTGGCAGTAAGAGGGTCTGTGGGTGTGGTAGTAGTACGCAGACAGAGAAGTGCATTGCTGATGTGAGAAAAGGTATTTCTCCTGCAATGTTTTTTATAGCCCAATCAGTAGCTTCACTCCTAGTTGGAGGAGATGATGTTTTCCCAGCCGGTGGTATTAGTGTTACCGGTGTTGGTGGTGGAGGTTGTATTAGCATTGTTGCATAAAGTTCTAATTCCATCCAGTGTACCGTATCCAAACATATTGACTGTGAAGCAATGCAAGTGAGTGATGACAGCGTAGCTGATGTCATACTTCCCAGTAACATCCCATTAACTGAACCTGAGAATTCTGATGATCATGTCAACGACAGCAAATGTGATATTCCATCCACTGTGGCACTTAACGTCACACATTTTCTAGGCAGTGATTCACAGTGTGGTGAAAAAATATCAGGTGATGGTGGTATAGATGCAGATGATGATGATGATGTTACTGTTGTTGCAACATGCAGTGCACATGCTAGCATCCAAGCAGAAGATGTGGATGTGTGTGAGAGTGACATTGATGAATATGATGATGATGTAATTGACCGCAGTTGGGAACCGGAGAAAAATAAACTAAAAGTGGCTGTGTCTGAATCTGTTTGCAGGAATCCCCCCATAAAAACTTGTGATATACCGGTTTTAGTTGATGATGATGATGATGACCCAGTAATCAGTATGATAGGTAGTAGTGGTGTTCATTTTCAGTCCATGTGTGCAGTGCCCGAATCATCACGTACCCCCCACTTCAGTGCTTAAAATAGCAGACTTAAATAAGCCACATCATCATGGACATGTTAAAAGCAGAGCATCACACTCTCTTGTTTGGGATTTTTTTGTTCAAGATGCAAATGATGATTCAGTTGCAATCTGCCAGGTTTGACATGTGCGTGTGAGTTGAGGTAAAAAGGGGAGCCATCTTGGGACAGGAGGACAGCATACACACCTTAAGAATAGGCACTTGGCTCTGTGGACCCAGCACAAGCTGGCAGCTACTACCACAGTGGGGTGTTCACCTGTGTCACCAGCAACCATAGCCAGCATGTTATCCCCTTCCATGACTGTTAAGCCCAGTAGGAAATTAAACGTGTGCAGCAGTGCAATAATAACAGCAGAGGATTACTACAGGCATGATGAGGTGGAGGACCATAATGACTTTGAAATGTTGTCCAGTGCTGGTGAGAGTAGCAGTTTTTGTGGTGGTGGTGGTGAATGCAGTATGTCTAGAGCAAATGGTACATCAACCCCGGTTGGCAAATCTGGCAAAATAACATAATTTCTGGGTTTGTCATCGTCGCCTGTGCAACTGTTTTTATCAAATGTCCACACTCCACCCCCTGCCAATGCCATTCATCACAGAGCACAACCATTTGTGAGCAACAACACATGCCGTGCAAAATGTTTAAGTCAGTCCACGTTACAGAGTGTTTTTGCGCATAAGCTGAAGTACCCCGCAATCATACAGTGTCACGTGAACCTAATGCTGCTGTAGCGGAAATGCTGGAAATTGAACTTTTGCCCTTCTCCTTTGTGGAGAATTCTGGGTTCCAGCGGTTTGCTGCACGTGCCTGTCCAAAATGGAAGGTCCCATCCAGGACATACTTTTCTACCCATGCTGTTCCCGAGTTGTTCCGCACTGTCTCTGACTCAGTAAGACACGCCCCTCAACATTCCTCCTCTCCATTCATCCATTTAAGTATGGATATGTGGACAAGTGGAAAAACAGCGGGGAGTTCATATCTGTGTATAACTGCACACTGGGCGCAGGTGCCGGGGAATGTTTGTGATGTTGGTAGTGTGAATAATCAGTGCAGTAAGGTGGATTGTCGTGGTAGCAATCTTTCAGGAATTCACCAGCATGCAACAATTGCTATGCGCAGTGTGACCTGTTCACACACTGGTGAGAACATGTTGGACATGGTACTGACTGAAATTGACAGATGGCTGAACCCTCTGTCCCTGAGAGCTGGGTTCATAGCAAGTGACAATGGGTCAAATGTGGTGAAATGCATCACGAATGGTGTTTTTTATCGTGTTCCATGCATGGCCCACTGTTTAAATCTTGTGGTTCAGGAGTTTCTGCAGCAGCCTGACATAAAGCAAATGCTGACCACTGCACGATATATCTGCTCTCTCTTTTCAAGATCTGGAAAGGCCTGCGACCAACTGCGGCAGTTGCAGATACAAAACAGCCTGCCTCAGTACCGCTTGAAGCTGGAAGTTGTCACCCAATGGAACTTCACGTTATACATGGCAGAGAGGTTATATGAACAATACAAAGCCATCTCAGAATATCTTGTTATGCACACTAGCCGTGGCAGTTCCGGGGCCTCCATGTCTATGATGACTGAATACTGACACCTCATGGACTCTGTAATCACAATTTTGCGGCCTTTTGAACATGCCACACAGGCAGTGAGTGGCGAGTCTGCCTCCATTAGCAAATCAATTCCACTTCTGCAGGTGCTGAGGCAGACATTGGTGAATGTACAGCATAGCCTTGATGTTGCTGGAGACGGTGGTAACAGTATGTTGCTGCAACACATCCTGAGAGTATTCGACCAGAATCGTCACATTGTAAGCATTCAGCGTAGTGACAACTTTGCCATGGCAGCAATGCTGGACCCACGATACAAACATGGAATTGCATCAGTACTGGAGGGAGGGTCTGAACAGGTAAAAAATTTCAGTGGTCAACTGATGCGATTGGCTCATGGGGCACAGAAGTCACATGCCAAGGTAAGCAAACCTCATCCGCATAATCCAGCTGAAGGTGTAGCTGGAGGACCATCAAGCATATCATGCAAGGGTAAGGGAACTGTAGTTCCAGGTGGTCTGTCATCCAAAGTGAGTGGTGCCAACCTGCTTTGGGAGGCTTTGTTTCAAGTGGGTATTTGTGAAATAAATGATTCTGGAGAACAGGTTGATGCATCAACAATTGGATGTAGTGCAACACAGAGAATGGTTGAGTCATATTTGTCTGAAAACAGGCATCTGACAATAATTGAAGATCCTCTTTTTGTACTGGAGTGGAAAGGTCAGTGAATGGCCAGAGCTGACTGCAGTGGCACTAAAGTACCTCACATGCCCACCCTCCAGTGTAAGTGTTGAGAGGGTATTCAGCTCAGCAGGTGCAATAGTCAGGGATCATCGGACAAACCTGTCTCCTGCAAATGTTAGTTTGCTAACATTCATTAAAATGAATAAGAAGCACATACCAGCACAGACTGTAACCTCGGTATTCGTACCCCCGGACTAGTCATGGTGGTCTTGCTGATGTGGAAATGGAGCATCCTGGTGGCACTGGCAGTGGCTGCCTGAAATGGCCCACCACTGACGTAGATGATGACACAATGGAGAAAGAATTTCCCAGTGGTCAGACTTCAGACATCAATGACTGTGAGGGCAGTTTTCTTTATGAGGATGATGATGTGGTTAATGCTGGCAGGTTTTAAGTGCAGTATTTAAAAGGCGGTGTGCAACCCCTCCACCCCAGACCACCACCACTACCTCTGAGATTGATGTTAGCCACTGCCACCACTGATCCCGAGTCTGTATGCCCCTGGACCACCACCACCACCACCACCGGGACTGATGTTAGCCACTGCCACCACTGAGCCTGAGTCTGTATGCCCCCTGGACCACCACCACCGGGACTGATGTTATCCAAGTCTGTCACCACAAGTCTGTATGCCCCCTGGACCACCACCACCACCACCACTGGGACTGATGTTAGCCACTGCCACCACTGAGCCCAATTCTGTATGCCCCTTGGACCACCACCACCAGGACTGATGTTGTCCAAGTCTGCCACCACAAGTCTGTATGCCCACCACTGGGACTGATGTTAGCCACTGCCACCACTGAGCCTGAGTCTGTATGCCCCTGGACCACCACCACCAGGACTGATGTTATCCAAATCTGCCACCACAAGTCTGTATGCCGTCTAGACCACCACCACCGGGACTGATGTTAGCCACTGCCACCACTGAACCCGAGTCTGTATGCCCCCTGGACCACCACCACCAGGACTGATGTTATCCGAGTCTGCCACCATGAGTCTGTATGCCCCTCACGGGCCACTATCACCACCACCACCACCAGGAATGATGTTAGCCACTGCCACCACTGAGCCTGAGTCTGTGCGGGCCACCACATCCATCAGCCACAGACACAAAGCGCCTTAATATTTAAACCATAAAGTGAGTATGTGTACTCAGTCATGTTTGTTATGTTGCTTCACTTCCTTTAGTTTTATGTTTTTCTTTTCTGTGGCTTTTCAGAGCCACAATGGTAAAACTCATACGGTGCATTTATTTTATTTCTTTTACAGGGTAACCAAAAAAGGCTCCATCGATAAAAGATGTTGGGATGGGAATGGTACTGTAGCTGTACCGTACAAAGAGGAAGCAATGTAATATCCATGCGAAATCCATTCTGGTAAGTATGAACATTTTATTTCATCCATTTCATTGTGTTGTGAAGACTGCAGGAAATATTGCACACAGGTTGTGAGAACCAGGGAGGGACACATAGCAATTAAGTTGTAAGAAGTCATTCATTTCTTTTTTTAGGAAACTTCAAGATGCTTTGGTGTTCTGTCAAAGTGGCCTTATCCCAAAAATTCTTCAAAATCAGGCACTCCCTTCCCCTGACCTTGGGCACACATATCAACATGCAGAAGTCATTTCATTACATGACCATGACCATCATAAGTACCGGACTCCAGACGGATGCTGACGAAATCAGTGAAGAAGTAACAAAATCAGAAACCATTAGGTATAAACCTGCAAATATGATTCCCCTCCCCAGAAAAAAAAATACTTACCTTCATGTGCTTCAGAATTATCCGTTTCCAATTTCAGCACAAAAAATTCTCATTGAGCACTTGAATGTGCACACCAACAGTTTCTGTGTGACCTGTGATGGAGAACAATATCATGAGTACATGTCCATGATTGTCAACCCCCCCACCTAGAAAATTCACAACCATATATATATATATATATATATACTGTAGATAGAAAGATAGATATACTCACCACAGCTACTATTAGTGTACAGCCAAAGGGCACCCTTCAATCCAGTTGAGATGATCACATTGCATTTGCTCGAATTGTCTGTCAGAACATATTGGACCAGCAACACATTACTCACAGTCATCATTTTGTACTGGTGTATGTGTTGAAACACTCCCATTTCACTGTCTAACCACTTGTCACTTTTCTGCAGACAAGCAAGATGCATTTTGGGCTGGCAGAAAAAATCTGGGGACTCTGTGCCACTTCTGTGCACATGACTGAGTGCGCCATTAATTCTGGGGGACTTTGTATGATTTGAAACACTCCCATTTAACTGTCTAACCACTTGTCAATTTTCTGCAGACAAGCAGGATGTATTTTGAGCCAGCAGAAAAAAAATCTGGGGACTCTGTGCCACTTTTGTGTATTCTGTGATTGTTGCTATGAGCTCATGATGTCATGCTGACATTTTCACAATCAAAACAGCAGTGCAAGAATGTCCTCACAGTTTTGAACTGTACTTTTTTATGCTACTTTACACTGCCACAGCCACCACTAGTTACCTCCGAGCCATGACTTGAATGACACGCTTCTTTTCACAATTTATGTCTGCTTTCCTTACTTGATGACTTTTTTTCATGTATGAAAAAAAAAGAGGACACCTTTCAGTATTGTTCTCACCAGGTTTGTATTTTTTTGCAGCTGCTTTTCAATAAATATTGTTCCATGCTGTCATAAAACACTGACTGCTGCATAATTGTTAATTTACAATAGAAATGATATATAACAACTAACTGATGCAATGGAGAAAAGCAGAGGAAATAAATAACAAACACCTGGTCAGAAGTTGAACCAATTTAAAAGGAATGCTACTTTCATTATTTCACACATGAAAAAAGGTAGTACAGTCGACTCACTCAAGTTAGCAAATTCTCATATCATTCCAGTCAGTCAGGATGTAAGTAGAGGAACTTGTAACATAGCGTTAAAAAATATAGGTCGTGCCGGCCCATCGGCGCAGTGGTTGGATCTCCGCTTGCGATGCCAGCGACCTGGGTTCGGGAACGAGCTCGGGTCACTGGAGGCCCGGCTGGGGGGGGGGGAGGCAGCTTGAGCATCCCACGACTGCTTGCTGTCTCCAGGAAGGGAAGGGATCATGACCCGGTGCCGAAGCGACCACTGGTGGAGGCCGGAGGTGGAGGTGGTAGTGCAGCACGTCAGGGTCATTAGGGGTGGTGCGTGACAGACGTCGGCTCTTACCTTGACGTCCAGACATCATGCTCCTTAAGAAAGCCAGGAAAATCACTTGCTGGCCTCCGGATGATGGCTCTCTGTTCCTAAGGGCCTCCAGTGCCTTCCCGGTGCCTCCTGTTCCCCAGCAGCATCCCAGACCCTAGAAAAAGTGCGCGCTGGGGCTATCCCCCCCGATGCCTTCCCCCTCGGAGGAGAGGGACCCGCCTGGTGAAGGGATGCACCGGGATATCCCGGGGATCGGCTGCGATCTGGGGGTCTGAGGAGGGCCGGGGAAGGACAGAAGGAGTCAGAGGGAACTTGACAGAACCCGAAGGAGTGGCGGACCAGCGAGCATGGGGGCGGAAAAATAGATCACTCAAAAAAAAAAAAAAATATAGGTCAGAGTTATCAACAGATTGTTGCACTGCTGCTTTACAGAGATTCACCACATTACATAGTAATGATAATGCACATAACCTAATACGTTGGGGTCTTACTTCCACTGGAATATTTCTTGCTCCACAGAGTGTAATATATATCTGGGTAAACCACCCATAATTTCATTACAGTGTGTCACATGACAGAGTAATTCCTGTTCAGAAAAGCCACCCACATTCTGCCCCCCTTTCTCAGCAACATTAGGACGTGATGCCAGGGGGAGTGCAGGTGCATGCTCCACTACAGTGAATGCCCGGCAGCTATCCCAATATTTCGCTATGTTATAAGGTTCACTTTGTGGTGAAATGTGAGAACATTTCCACTAACAAGGCTTTTCTTACAGGAAACGTGCCCACACATTTCAAAACAAACTGACCATTATAACATAAAGAAAAATTTGGAAAGTTGCAGGACAATCGGACATTCACTGTAGTGTAGCATGCACCCACGCTCTCCCTGGCATCACATCCTAATGTTGCTGAGAAGAGGTGTAGAATGTGGGCGGCTTTTCAGAATGGGAATTCCTCCACCATGTGACACACTGTAATGAAATTAGGGGCAGTTTTACACAGAACTGTATTGATTATGTGGAGGAAGAAAGATTGCCCTGGAAGGGAAAATGTGGATTACTAAACAACAACAAAGAAAAAGCACACCAAAAGAGTACAACACAACAGTGGGATGGGGGGGCAGAAAACAATATCTTATTGTGGCTGTGGGATGCCGTGGTGGTCCAGCAGCAAGTGCAGCATTGTTATTATTTGCTGCTGCTGTGTTTCGATGGTGCCAACTGGCTGCTGCAAAGCACCCACCCTCACACTGTTCTCCTCCAGGGCTGCCCACACCAAGGTGAGGTCTGACTGTGTTACAGGGACTGTGCCGGGGTCCACTGCAGGAGGAAATCTAGGGAGTGGTGGTGGAGAGGGTGGTGCTGGTGGCTGTGGTGGTGGGGGAGGTGGTGCAGCTGCTCCACTGGCCCTCTCCAGCTGCGGCGGCGAGGCACATGTTGTTCATCAGCAGCACCCTCTGCCACTGCCACAGAAGGGCCAGCAGGTGGACATCTAGCCCCTTCCATGACAGCCTGCCACTCCGCCATGTGGTGATTCATCATGTGGGTGCGCTGGCCTCCGGTCCCCAAATGTGTCCCCCTGGGGGCCATGGTGCACCATCACACCACAGAGGCAGCACACCACCACTGTCCTGTCCCCCCCAACACAGTCAAAAAACTCCCACACTGGGGAGCTGTGGGTGGGACCAGACACATTACTTGAACCACCAGGATTTTCCAAGGCCACCTCCTGCGGCTGAAGAGGTGGTGGAGGGGGTGTTGCTAGAGCACCTACATCTACTAGCAGTGGTGGTGGTGGTAGTGGCGCACAAGGTGCATTGTCAGCACCCACTGGTGGCACTGGTGCTGCTGCTTCAGCACGGGTGGGGGACCCCAGAAGTTGGGAGCGGTCCAGCCTGACACTACCACCCTGTGTCCGCACTCCCCTCCTCGGACGATCGCACCCATGGGCCACCGACTCTCCTTCAAAAGGCTCCATCTCAACTCCTCCGAGTCCCGTCAGTCTGACACACAAACACACACACACACACACACACACACACACACAGAGTCACACACGCACAAAACAAAACTTCTAAAAAAAATTTTCTAACAAAAAAAATCACAAGCACAACACTAAAATTAAACAAAGATATAGCTTTTAAAAAAGCTGTTGTGGCTGTAGTAAAGAACTAAAGCATCAGATCTCTCCTCTCTCCACAGAGCTTTCTCACTCTCAAATACAAAGGAGAAAGTGAAACTGCTTCTCTGACTCACTTCCTTCCTATCTGGCTAAACCATGTGACTTACAGTACTGTAAGCCATGTGATGTGTAGCGGGCTGTCTATTTACATGGCACTTCACTTTACTTCACATTAAGGCATTATTGGCAACATGAAGTGGTAATGCTAACGCGAAGTGAGCACTTTGCGTTGGTCACTTCGCGTTGTGCTCTGACAACGCAAAGTGGTCACTTCGCGTCCACTTCCCTGGCGGAATTTAAATTCACTGCATCTCTAGTAGGAAGCAGATCAGGGCTGGGTAGGTACAGTTGCAGTAAAAGACATGGTAAGATATTTCCAGATATATCAGGATATTTCTAAAGAGATTCTCTCTAATGGCCCTACTGCGGTACTGCAGGCAGGTGATTGAATTTCTCTTGAGATATCACAGTAATTTCAAGACATATCTGACCATGTCTTTTGCTGCAACTGTAGGAACAGGGGAGGGAGTTAACAGAGAGGAGGAGGAGAAGTAGGGAGTATTAGTTATAGCAAGGTTTTGCAGTGGCTTGAGGATCAGGATAATTTTACATTCAAATTTACTGAGAATTAAATACTCACAAAAAAAGTTTAAATCCAGCATAACAGTTGTTAAAGAAAGAAGACAAAGTGGAATGGTACACAGAATTGGTGGTATTTCCCTAATGAAGAGGTTGTGGCTATAAATGTGAATCAACTTGAAGAAATGTAGGCTGGGTAGCTTTTAGCATGATTGCAATGTTGCAGAAGACCACATAAATAACCTGTGATGGCTGAACCATCACATAGAAACATAGAAATATAGAAATTGTCAGCAGATAAGGACTGCTGGGCCCATCCAGTCTGCCCGTAGACCCTATACATTGTATGTGGCCACTGTCCCTATGTGATCAATGGCTTGTCATCACATCACACAAGCTATAGTGTTGTATAATGTAAGGTTAAAAAACTGGTGCTGGTTGAACCATGCTGCAGTAATACCCCCAGACTCTGCATTCTGAAAACATGATCATCTCAGGTAACTTGGACAGTCTGTATACTGCTCCGTGCACACTTCAGTGAGTGTGCTGGTTAACTTATTAAGGGTGCATCTGCTTCAGATGAAATTTTCAGGAACATTTTTCCTTATCTGGGTTCATTATTTGTTATCGAGATGCTCACATACCCTGGGCATTGACAATTTGTCCTTATCTGTGGTTATTATTTGATATCAAGATGCTTGTATACCCCGGTTAATTATGCCTTTTCCATATCTAAGCTCATTACTTGTTATTGATATGCTCCTATACCTGAATAAGGAAAATATTCTATTTGGGTTCATTATTTGTAATTGAGGTGCTCATATATGCTACACAATCACAATTGTTCCTTACCTGAGTTCATTACTTGTTACCGAGGTGCTCATATATCCTGAATAATGAAACTGATACCTTATTTGGGTTCAATACTTGTTATTGAGATGCTTGAAGGGATGGGGGACATGATAGAGACATTCAAGTATCTGAGAGGAATCAGTAAGAATGGGGCAGATGGGGTCTTTAAGCTAAGGAGGGAGAGGAACACCAGGGGGTATGGGCTTAAAATAGAGGAGGGAAGATTTGGGGGGGGGGAATGAGGAGACACTATTTCACAGAGAAGGTGGTAGCAAAATGGAACACACTACCAGAATGGGTGGTATCATGTAAATCTGTGAACAGCTTCAAAAGGGCATGGGACAGGGAACAAGGGAGAGTGAAGGTGGGGAAAGTGGGGTGGCAGTGGGATGACAAAGGGAGGGTGGGGCAGCTGCAAACTTGGGGTGCTAGCTACACACTCGAGCAGACGTAGATAGACCGGACGGTCTGTTTCTGCTGGCACATTCGTATGTTTGTATTGTATACCCTGCATAATGACAGACAGTATAGTGCAGTGGTTTAAGACTCTGAGCTGCAAACCTAGAAACCTGGGTTTGAATCCCACAGCCCCCTGTTGCATACTGTGTGACCCTGAGTAAGTCTCCCAGTGCTCCCAGATTGCACCTGCAAACAAGCTTTCAGCTTAGTGTGCCACTCCTGGTTAAACAACCGAAAAAAAATGTTTTTACCTGGTTCTTAATTTGTTATTGAGATGTTTGTATACCTTAGATATTGACAATTTATCCTTATCTATGACCATTATTTGATATTGAGATGCTCTTATGACCAGGATAATGATGCTTTTTCCTTATCTGTGTTCTTAACTTGTTATCGAGATGCTTATATATCCTGAATATTGACAGTTCTTCCTTATCCGTGATCATTATTTAATATCAAGCTGCTTGGATATGCTAGTAATGATACTTTTTCCTTATCTGGTTCATTACTGGTTATTGTGATGCGTGTATACCTTGGACATTAACAATATTTCATTATCTGCAGTCAGTATGTGATATCAAGATGGCGTTCGCTCCCAGATAATGATTCTTCTTTTACATCTGGGGTCATTACTTGTTATTGAGATGCTCCTGTACTCTAAATAATGATAATTTTCTTTATTTGGGTTCATTATTTATTATCGTGGTGCTCATGTACCTTAAATAATTACAATGTTCCTTATCTGAGTTCATTACTTGTTACTAAGATGTTCAAATATCCTGAATAATGATCCTTTATCTGGGTTCTTTACATGTTACTGAAATGTTCATATACACTGGATATTGACAATTTGTCCTTATCTGTGATCATTATTTGATACTCAGATTCTCTTATAACCTGAGTAATGATGCTTTTTCCTCATCTGTGTTCTTTTCTTGTTATTGAAATGCTTGTATACCCTGGATATTGAAAATATTTCCCCATCTGTGGTCATTATTTGATACAGAGATGCTTGTATACACTAGATAATGATGCCTTTTCCTTATCTGGTTTCATTACTGGTTATTGATATGCTTGTATAGCCTAGATACAGGCCATTTTTCCTCATCAGTAGTCATTATTTGATACTGAGATGCTTGAATATCCTATAGTAGTTAATTATATTTTTTCCTTATCTGTGTTTTTACTTGCCATTGACATGCTCATACACTATAGATATTGACAATTTTCCTTATCTGTGGTCATTATTTGATCTCCAGATGCTCATATACCCCAGATAATGATGCTTTTTCCTTATCTGGGTATCTGGGTTCATTATTTGTTATTGAGATGCTCGTACACACTGAATTGTGACAATTTTCCTTGTGTGGATTAAAGATGTGCAGAACATAAAATTTTGCTGGTGGAATACCTGCAGTATTACCATTCCAGTTCCTCAGAATTTCATAGAATTATGCAAACATTTCATGGAATTTTCCCAAAATTTTAATTTCCGTTATTTTGGTGTAGCTTTCAAAGTACATATCTAAATGATATCAAATTTGGCAAGTATACAGGTACTATGGGGTTTCATACTTGTACTAAATGTCAGAGTCTTAGACTAAAAGGGGTCTGAGTTATAGGTAGCAAACCTTTATGCAACATTTAATTTTCAGTTTTTTTCCATCTAATTTTAAAATGACTCATCCAAATTTCTGCACAGCCTCAGTATTTAGAGAAATATACATCTTGAGTATGTGCACCAAGGTGTACGTCTCAAGCTTTAAAGCAGGCTGTGCTATAGGTTGTCATTTTGTCAAAATATAGATTTTACTTATTTTAGTATAATTTTGAAAGCATTCATCATAATTAGTGATCCAGGGAATTTAAAATTTGCAGGTGAAGTGAACGCGAAGTGGCCACTTCGCATTAGTTGCAGGCTATGCGAAGTGGACATTGATGAATACTCACTTCGCCTTTTCATAATGAGTTGACTTTGCGTTGTTATTCCACCTTAATGCGAAGTAAGGCGGAATGACAGCAATAGGCACTTTAAGCAGTGCCCCCACACACATCACATGGCTTACTGTACTGTAAGTCACATGCTGCTTTAGCCAGCCAGGCAGAAAGTGAGTCATACCAGCAGATACTTTCACGTTCTCCTTTGCAGAGATAGGAAAAGAAAGGATAGTGTAGGAGAGGAGTGTGTATTTGTTGTTTAACTTGTTTAAACATCATAAAACCCAACAGTTTTTTTAAAAGCCAATTCTTTAGTTTTTGTTGTACTGTTTTGAGTTCTTTTTTTGTGACTGATTTATTTGTTTTATAAGTTTTGTTTTGTGTAAGTGTGTGTGTGTCTTTGAGTGACTGTGTGTGCGTGTGTGAGTTGGTCTTCGTCACGTGATGCGTCAGAGTGGAGAGGGAAGGAGAGTTATGGACCAGGGACAGTCTGTGGCCCGTGTTGGACAGAGGGGAGTGCAGACACGTGGGGGTCAGTGTGGGTGGGTGTCGCTGGACCACTCCAGAATATTTCATCCACCCCCCCTCCAGAAGCAGCAGCACCACCAGTGCCACCGCCACATCCAGCAAGTCCGCCGCCGCCACCACCATCTGTACCAGCTGCAGGAGCTCCAGCAGCAGCACCTCCCACTCCACAGCAGCAGGTGGAGCCTCCTCAGGGGCATGACACTGCTGCTGGCAATACATCTGCCCCTGTTGTGCCTGGTCCCCCCCCACAGCTCGATAGTCTGGCAGTTTTTCAACTGTGTTGGGGGGTCAGTAGCATTGTGGTGTACCTGCTTTGTGGTGTGCAGGTGTGCTGTGGACCCCGGGGGACACATCTGAGGACTGGGGGCCAGAGGACACACATGCTGAACCACCACAAGGTGGAGTGGCAGGCTGCCACAGAACGGCCAAGCTTCCACCTGCTGGCACTTCTGTGGCAGTGGCAGTGGGTGCTGCTGCTGTGCATCGCCAGAGCAGGAGGAGGGCCACAGCAGCAGCTGCTGCTCCACCACTACCCCCACCACTGCCACCAGCACCACCCTCACCACTACCACTACCTGCCTTTCTTCCCGCAGCAGGGGAGTCTGCCATGCCTGCAATGCAGTCAGAAGTAGCACTGCTGTGGGTTGTGATGGAGGAAAATAATCAGAGGATGGATGCTGTCCAGCAGCAGATGGAGCGGATCGAGCAAGAGAAGCTACAAATAGTGTCGATGCTTCATCTGCTGCTGGAACATCATGAGATCGAGCATTAGGTTTTGTTTTCTGCCCCATGAGACATGAGATAAAGTAGTAAAGCAGACACAAATTGTGAAAAGAAGGGTATCATACAAGTCATCAGGTAACTAGTGGCCTGCACAGGCGGCGGTACCAGCGGCGATGTAAAATAGCATAAAAAAACTATAGTTCTAAATTGTCAACACATTGTTGCAATGCTGCTTTAATTTATAATTTAAGTATGACATTATGTGCTCACAACCACAACACACAAAATGCATCTGTTTTCTGTTCAGAAAATTGACACGTGCTAAGGAAGTGAAATGGTATCGTCACACCACATGCAAAGTCCCCCAGAATTTATTGCGCAGTCACTCCTGCATGCAGTGGTGGCACAGTGGCCCCATATTGTTTTTGCATGCCAAAATGCATCCACCTTGTGTGCAGAAATTTGACAAGTGGTAACACAGTGAAATTAGACTGTTTCAGTACATACAAAGTCCCCCAGAATTAATGGCGCACTCAGTCATGCGCATAAAAGTGGCACAGAGTCCCAGATTTTTTCTGCAGGCCCAGAATACATCCTCCATGTGTCCAGAAAATTGACAAGTGGTAACAGAGTGAAAATAGACTGTTTCAGCACATACTAAGTCCCCCAGAATTTAAGACGCACTCAGTCATGTGCATAAAAGTGGCACAGAGTCCCAGATTTTTTCTGCAGGCCCAGAATACATCCTCCATGTGTCCAGAAAATTGACAACTGGTAACAGTGAAATGAAACTGTTTTAGCGCATACAAAGTCCCCCAGAATTTATGGAGCACTCAGTCATGCGCATAAAAGTGGCACAGAGTTCCAGATTTTTTCTGCAAGCCTGTAGTAATCCTCTGCTCTTATTACCGCATTACTGCACACATTTAATTTACTACTGGGCTTAACAGTCATTGAAGGGGATAACATGCTTGCTATGGTTGCCGCCGGTGATATGGGTGAACGCCCAAGTCTGGTATTAGCTGCCAGCTTGTGCTGGGTCCACAGACCCAAGTGCCTATTCTTAAGATGTGTATGCTGTCCTCCTGTCCCAAGATTCCTCCCCTTTTTACCTCAACTCACACGCACATGGCAAACCTGGCAGATTGCAACTGACTCATCATTTGCATCTTGAACAAAAAAATCCCAAACAAGGGAGTGTGATGCTCTGCTTTTAACATGTCCATGATGATGTGGCTTATTTAAGTCTGTTATTTTAAGCACTGAAGTGGGAGAGGGGCACGTGATGTTTCTGGCACTGCAGACCTGGACTGCAACTGACCACCACGACTACCTATCATATTGAGTACTGGGTCGTCGTCATCATCATCATCATCCAGTAAAACCAGTAAATCACAAGTTTTTACAAGGGGGGGATTCCTGCAAACAGATTCAGACACAGCCACTTTTAATTTCTTTTTCTCCAGTTCTCAACTGGGGTCAAGTAAATCATCATCATATTCATCAACGTCACTGTGACACACATCCACATCTTCTACTTGGATGCTAACATGTGGACTGCATGTTGCAACAACAGCAACATCATCATCAGCAGCATCATCACATTCATCATCTGCATCTACACCACCATCACCTGATATATTTTCACCACACTGTGAATCACCGTTGCATGGAAAATGAGTGACGTTAAGTGCCACGGTGGATGGAATATCACATTGTATGCTATCGTTGACATGATCAACAGAATCAGGTTCAGTTAATGGGATGTTACTGGGAAGTATGACATCATCTATGCTGTCACTCACTTGCACTGCTTTACACTCAATATATTTGGATACAGTACACTGGTCAGAATTAGAACTTGACGCAACAATGCTAATACTACCTCCACCACCACTAACACCAGTAACACTAACACCACCTGCTGGGAAAACATCATCTCTTTCAACTGTGAGTGAAGCTACTGATTGGGCTGAAAAAACATTGCAGGAGAAATACCTTTCCTCACATCAACAATGCACTTCTCTGTCCGCGTATTACTACCACACCCACAGACCCTCTTACTGCCAACATTGCCTTGGCCAGAAACAGCTTTACTTGCATGTCTCTTTGCAGGCATTTTGGGGGATCAACCACAAATATTATTACCAAATTCAGATTTTGATACTTTCACTTTCTGACTGGAGGGTTACTACTCGCTAGCTGGATGTGAAGCAAAATAAACAACTGTGGCTTCAGCAACAGATATGGGACTACTGTGTTGTGACACTGTCATGGAATTAAAACAAATTCAGTAACCAGTGGTGCTGATGAGGTCACAGAAACAATCCAGTCCGGTAAAAAATACTTTTTCAACGTGGGGGGGGGCACTGAATACAGACAGTGCTGATTTTTACGGCACTACAAGCAGCAACACTAAGAACAGAGAACACGATCGTAGTACAAAATCAGGCAGCTGCAGTTGATAGCAGGTTCACACTGCTGCGTTAAGTTGCACTTACACTGGTCTGTGTCACAAATTTTAAAAGGTGTATTATATTTGAGGCACGCAACGCTGCACACACAACACAGAACACTTTGTGTACAATGCTGAATGAGGAATGCGATGCAAATGCAGATGTTCAGTGTACTCAGTGCCATGTCAATTTGTAAATTTGTAATTTAAACAACCTGACCTTATGAAATGCTGCACCACATTCACACAACAAGCAGCATGAAAATTTGTACTATCATTGACAATTTTACTATGTGTACAGTAACAGTCAGTTATATAACAAAAATATTACCAAAACACAAAGAAATCACTAGTTCTCCAACTTAAATCTACCTACACAGACACACCCCTCCCCCACACAGCACACTTCACTGTCTTTCACCACACACACTCAATGTTATAAATTTATATTCAAAATCCACACACAAACAAAAAACGCTCGATGATGTGAGCACAGGAGAGTTTCCTACAATCGATGAACTACAGTTGTAACCCAAAAAAAGAAAGCAAAAATGCTTTTTGAACAGCTTTTAAAAGATTCCTACAGACAGCTATCAGAGTACACTGTCTCCTACTCCTTCCTACTCATACTACCTTGAACTGAGGCTGTGCAGATCAATATAGAGCCCATGTGACTTGAACTCCCATGAATCACTGCAAAATCCTCCTTCGGAGCTCAAAAACAAGGCGAAGTGAGGCAAAGTGAACTGCCACCAATGTACTTCACCTTAAAAATTGAAAGAGAAGTGACCAGTGGAGGTGGAGTAATGCGAAGTAGCTGTTTTCAATGCACTTCGCGTTCCTCATTATAATGCGAAGTACTCCGCTTTGCATTGTGGAGCACTCTGCGAAATCAGCCTTTGCTCCGCCGCAAATCACTTCACGGAGCAGATTGAGCCCACTTCACCCACCACTAATCATAATGGTTTAAGTTTTACTGGTATAAAGGTTATCACTACATTTATATATGTACCCAGTTCCAGATTTCTAGCTCCAAGGCTGCCTGAGTTATATGCAGATGAAACATTTCATGAAATTTCCCACAAAAAATAAAATTACAGACTTTGAACACCTATCATTTTGAGACAATACACCCTGATGTCATTGACATTTGGCACCCCATTAGAAAGCCTTTCAAAAAATAATCCTGCTAAATGTCAAATGTCTGTCTTACTAGAAGGTTGAGTTATAACCAACTTAATAAATGTAAAAAGTCCCATTGAATGTAATCAGATTGTTAATTTCAGTTATTTTGGGCTAGTTTTCAAAGTATGTATCCAAATGATACCAAAGTTGTCAAGTGTACACGTAATAATAGCATTCTTATGTGTACCAAATGTCGGAGTCCTAGACTAAAAGGGGAAAGTTGTGGGTGGCCAAACATTTAGTCAAAATTAAATGTTTTGTTATTTCCATCTAATTTTAAAAATTTGTATGCAGATTTTTCTACAGTTTCTGAATTTAGAGAAACATGCAACGTCGGTATGTGCACAAAGTTTTAAGTATCAATCTTTAAAAGGGGCTGTGCTATAGGTAGCTGAGCATTTTGTCACAATTTTGATTTTAGTTATTTTAGTAAAATTACGAAATGTTCACGATAATGTTATACAATTTTTCAAGTATAAGGGTTATTATCACATTTATATGCTGTACGTACCTAGTTTCAGAATTCTAGCTACAAGGGTGCCTGAGTTCTATGCAGATAAAAATGTTCATGAAATTTTCCGCAAAAAAATAAAATTACAGGCTTTGAGTACCCACAATTTTGAGATGATGGGATCTAATGTCATGATATTTGTCAAACCATTAGATCCCAAGCAAAGAGAAACCAACCTAACTTTCAGATCTCTAGCTTTATTGATAGCTGAGTTATGACCAAATTAATACATTTAAAACATTCCACAAAATTCTGCAGAATTTTATAGACTTCTGTCGTAATTCTGCGAATTTGTAATTTTCTCATTTTGCACAGCTCTAGTTTAGGTTTATTATTTGTTAGCAATGTGCTTGTTTGCCTTGAATAATGACATTTGTTTGCATATTTGGGTTCATTATTTGTTATTGAGCTGCTTGTATACCCTGAATAATGAAAATTGATCCTTATCTGTTTTCTTTACTTGTCATCAAGATGCCCATATACCCTGGATATGGACAATTAAACAATAAAGTATGTCTAAGAGTTATGTTAATGGGGGTGTAATGTGGCACGAGGCACAGCCAAGTGTCACATGCCTCCAGGGGTGATTAACTGGCCATTAGCATAAGCCTTAGACATACCTAATTGCTGTTATGGTAAGGACAAACTATTTATTACTGTGTTTTTTTCATGTGTTTCTGTTGATTTTTGTTTCTTTAATATAAAAATTAGTGAAATAGTTCCTCCATCATACAATCCTGTCAGTGTGACATGCGTGCCTGGTGGTTACTGTTGAAACAGTAACCAGGTAACCTTGAGGTGGGCAGTCTGTTTTTATTGTATACATTTTCAGAGGTTGGGTTGGGGGCAGTTGAGTGACTCTTTATGTACTCCAGGGATGCTACTGATATTTCAGGATCTCACTTTTAAGGATTTTCTTTTTCTTTTTTGAAGAAGCTATTAATACCTGCTCCCACGGCAACCAGCTTTCACAAAGTCAATTTTCATACAAAACATCTATTACAAGTTATTTCTAGAGGGAGAGGGTAAAAGGCTTTCATGGGTGTGATTTAGTCTGGACATGCTCTCACTTGAACAGGATAGGGATGAATGTATTACCTTCTGGTCTGGATTAACTGTGAGCAGACAAAAGGGGATTAACGTTAGATACTCCAATTACCTCATAATCAGCACCAGAGCCCATAAGTTCCATCTGAAGTGGGAAGCCCCAGGACACACTAATATACTTAGGGACCACCCAGGGTTCACATTTGCTATCCCCTGTAGCCCTTCAGCTTTAATATAAATTACAGTAAGCTGCTGCTAGCTGTACTAGCCCTACATTAATATATTCTACAGCCCCCATTAAAGCAGCAGGATCACAGTCTAACTGTCTGTGTTTAAGACCGTAAATGTAAATGACAGCTCAATTTCTTGGCAAAGTTGTCACTTACATACACGTAAATCATTTTTTTATCCTGATTTGGTCTGCTGCAGCTTTCACTTTGTTTTTGCAAAAAGCTAATATGGTCTTAAACACAGACAGTTAGATCGTGACCCTGCTGGTTTAATGATGGACAGGTAGTCAGCTTTGGTATTTTTTAGAATTCCAGTTTAAAATCTGGTTCTAGGTTTTTTTTTATATCAGTCTTCAGTTGATGAGGCTGAGGAAGTATGTTACTGAAAAATTAACATAGGGCTACTGCAGTGTCAGTAGTCAATCAAAACAAGGGGTTTAAAGTATGCAGTGATAAATGGTTTGTCCTTACAATTTTGTTCCTGATATTTGGTAATTATTTGATATTGAGATACTTTTATACCCTAGGTAATCATGCTTTTTCTTTATCTGGGTTCATTACTTATTATTCAGAGGCTTCTATCCACTGAATAATGAAACTATTCTTAATTTGGGTTCATTATTTATAGAGATGCTTGTACAACCTGAATAATAGATGGATAGGCAATTGGCTCCAGGACCGGACCCAGAGGGTCGTAGTTGGTGGGATAATCTCTTCCCCAAGGAGGGTCATTAGTGGGGTCCCACAGGGATCAGTCCTTGGGCCCCTTCTGTTCAACGCCTACATATCTGACATAAGGACAGGAATCAGGAGTGAGATGAGTCTCTTTGCAGATGACTCGAAACTGGGGGCAGTGGTGGATGGGGAGGAGGGGAGGGTGGCCCTGCAGGGGGACCTGGAGGTTCTGGAAAGATGGTCTAGAAAGTGGAAGCTGAGGTTTAATGCAGGGAAATGCAAGGTACTCCACCTGGGGGCCAGAAACCCAGGCCAAGTGTACACCCTGGGGGAAATACTACAAGTCTCAATGGCTGAGAGGGACCTGGGGGTGGTGGTGGATGTCAAGATGAACAACTCTGAGACTTGTGGGAGGGCAGCAGCCAGGCCAACAGGATGCTGGGATGCATCGCTAGGGGATCACCTCCAGAAGGAGGGAAGTGATACTCCTCTGTATAACTGCTTGGTGAGGCCGCACCTGGAGTATCATGGTAGCCTTTGGAGGCCACACTTAAAGAGGGACATTAACCTTCTGGAGAGGGTCCAGAGGAGGGCAACCAAAATGATTTGGGGCTTGGGGACAGGACCTATGAGGAGGCTCGAAGAGCTAAATATGTACACTTTGGAAGAGAGAAGGGACCGGGGGACATGACAGAGGTCTTCAGGTACATGAAGAGGGTAAATAGGGGAGGAACAGTGAGGTGCTTGAAGGAAGGAGAAAGGGCCACTAGGGGCATGGGTGGAAGCTGGAGGGAAGATTCAGGGAGAAAGGAGGAGGTGCTACTTCACTGAGAGGGTGGTAGAGCCATGGAATGCACTACCTAGGGGCTGGTGGAGGCAGAGACAGTGGAGGGTTCAAGAGGGGTGGGACAGGTACAAGGGAAGGGTTCAGAAGCAAATCCAATGCAGCAAGAATATCCCGGAACTGGGAAGGAAAGCCAGAGAAGGCGAGGGGGACAGCAAGGTCAGCACCCAGGGTGGGGGCTGACCAAACGAGCAGACACGAAAGACCGTTAGGCCTATTCTGCTGGCATTTTAGTATGTTAGTATGTTAGTAATGACAACTTTCCTAAATTCTGTTAATTATTTGTTATCACGGTGCTTGTATACCCTGAATAATGGAAATTTGTTTCTTATCTAGATTCATTGTTTCCTGTTGAGATGCTCTTATATCCTGAATGACAATGTTTTCTTATCTCTTTTCTTTACTTGTTATTGATATGCTCTTATACCCTGGATATTGACAATTCATCCTTATCTGTGGTCAGTATTTGTAATCAGGATACTCTGTATACCCCCATATAATGATGATTTTTCCTTATCTAGGTTTATTACTTGTTATTGAGATGTTTGTATACCCTGAATAGTGACACATTTTCCTTATCCATGGTCATTATTTGATGTTGAGATGCTTGTACACCCCAGATAATTATGTTTTTTTCTTAACTGGGTTCATTTTTTATTATCAAGATGCTCGTATACCCTGAATAATGACAATTTATTTGGGTCATTATTTGTTATCGAAGTTCATATATACCTTGAATAATGACAATTTTTTCTTATCTTGGTTAGTTGTTTGCTATTGAGATGCTCTTATACCCTAACTGAAGACAAGTTTTCCTAATCTGTGTTCTTTACTTGTTGAGATGCTTACATAACTTGGATATTGACAGTTTTTCCTTATCTGTGGTCATTATTTGATACTAAGATGCTTGTATTCTTCAGATAATTATGCTTTTTTCTTATCTGAGTTCTTTACTTGTTATCGAGATGCTCATATACCCTGGATATTGACACCTTTTCCTTGTGTTTGGTAATTATTTGATAGTGATATGCTTGTATACCACAGATAGTGTTGCATTTTTCCTTAACTGGGTTCATTATTTGTTATCAAGATGCTTATTGAGGTGTTCATATACCCAGAATAATGACAACTTTATTTATTTTGGTTCATTATTTGTTATTGAGGTGCTTGTAAACCTTGAATTGGGACTTTTTTTTTGTATTTTGGTTAATTTTGTTATTGGGATGCTCTTATACCCTGAATAATGACAAGTTTTCCTTTTCTGTGTTCTTTTTTATCAAGATACTCGTATACCATGGATGTTGACAATTTTTCCTTTTCTGTGGTCATTATTTGACACTGAGATACTTCTATATACCAGATAATAACACTTTTTTCTTATCTGGGTTCCTTGCTTGTTATCAAGCTGCCCCTATCTCCTCAATAATGACAATTGTCTTTATTTGTGTTAATTATTGATCATGGTACTCATATACCCTGAAAAATGATAACTTTCCTCATTTCTATTCATTATTTCTTTTTCCAATTATTTAACAAGGTGAGACCAGGTGATTTGTTATAGAGGTGCTTGTATACCCTGAATAATTCAAATGCTTTCATATCTTGGTTCATTGTCCATTACTGGTATGCTCTTGTACCCTGAATAATGACACTTTTCCCTTACCTGAGTTCATTACTTGTTACTGAGATGCTCATGTATGTGGTAGGCCTGGTCATCCTACCCTGCAATTTATTTATTTATTTGAAATGTTTCATCAGGAATGGCTTACTGAGCTAAAATAGCTCATTTCCTGATGTGTATTGGGCGGAAGGGGACAGGTAAGAACACTTGATTTTACAGCAGAGTAAGGCTTAGCAAAATAAACTTCATGCAACAATTAAATAACATTGAGACAGCTATGTACAATATATAAGTATGTGAACTAAACACTGTAAGGCAAATCAACATTGAGACACAAGATATAGTGTTAGGCAGCATGTCCAATAGTGAACAGTGTGGGGGGAGCAATAGTGAGGAATATAAACATCATAGGGGAGTAGAGAAATATTGTGGAGTGTAATAGGAAAGGAGGAGCAGGAGGAAAAGGAGGAGGAGGAGTAAGTTGAGACGGAGAGGCACACCATCATCCCTCTGGGGTGGAAACCGCACAAGAGCCATTCATGACTGGTTGGAAGGAGTAGGAGGAACAAGAGGAGGAGGAGTACATTGAGATGGAGAGGCAATAAAAGGGGGGTGGCAAGTGGTCAGCTGCTAGGTAGGGGTTCAGTAGATGGGGGCTGACAAGCTTACCCCCCTAGTTAATAGGGAAGGAAAAAGTGAGAGGACACAGTAGGGGGAGAAAGGAGATAGAAGTGTTAGGTAGGGGAAGGGAATGGGTTGAAGAGTTGTCTCACTGAACATGAGGAGCCTCAGAAACAAGTCAGCTGAGTTTCTGGCCCTATTGGCAGAGGGGAGGTGGACATTGCAGCCATCATGGAAATTTGGGCCACACAGTACCAGGACTGGGAGTTGATGGTCCCAGGATATAGGATATTCAGAAAAGATAGGACCAAGGGGAGGGGGGTGGTGATCTATATATGGGAAGAGATAAGTTATGCAAGGGATGAGGGGGAGGAGGGCAGGACTGAGGCACTATGGATGCATTATCAGGACTCAAAAGGCAGGATACTAGGATAGGGACAGTTTATAGACCACCAGCTGAACTGTAGGACCTAGACAGGGAGTTATCTGAGCAAATCCAAAGGGTCTGCAGGAACGGGAACACGGTGGTGGTGGGGGAACTTCAATCTACCTGGGGTGGACTGGAGTACTCCAACCACCACAGGTGTAAGGGAGCAGGTCCTGTTAGAGGCATTTCAGGACAGCTTCCTGATGCAGCTGGTCCATGGGCCAATTCAGATAGGAACTACTCTGGATCTTGCACTGTCCAATGGGGAGATGGAAAGGGATCTGGAGGTGGAGGACCCACTGGTGGGGAGCAATCACTACTCAGTGTGGTTCACACGCAACAGGGGGAGGGAAGCTGGGGGTACAGTTACCATGGTGATTGACTTTAGGCAGGCGGACTTTAAAAAGATGGGGAAATTCTGGTAAGGCACCTGGAGGGGAATCAACCAGACTGGGACACAAGTCAGAAGTGGGATGTCATAAAAAAGGGGCTAGTGGAGGCTACAGGGGCATACACTGGAACACAGAGCAAGAAAGGGAGGGCAAAGAAGCCCAGTTGGATGACTCAGGAGGTCAGGAAGGGGGTGAGGGTCAAGAGAGAGGTATTCCAGAGGCTCAAAAAATCAGGAAGGGGAGAAGACAAGGAGATGTACATGAAGAAATCTGGATAGGCTACTAAACTAGTCAGAGCAGCAAAGGCTTCCAGGGATCTAAGGCTGGCACAGGATATTAAAAATGGAGAAAAGGATTTCTTAAGATATATAAGGGAAAGAAGGAACAACAACGACCAAATAGTGAGGATAAAAAAGGACAAGGGGTGAGTGGAGAGAGGGGGGAGGATCAGGCAGAGGCATTAAATGAATACTTCTGTTATGTATTCCTGCAAAAGAAAGCAGGGCAGGTACCACAGGGGAGGGGTGGATAGACAGGGGAGTGACAGATGCGAGGATTACTGAGGACAGAGTACTGGAATGACTGAGGAAACTGAGGGTGGGCAAGGCACGTGGACCAGTCAGCATTCACCAAGGGTACTCAAGCAACTGGCTGACATTCTGGCAGCGCCACTTCCTGACCTGCTCAATACCTCCCTGGACAAGGGATGCATACCACAGGACTGGAGGATGGCCCATGTGGTGCACATCCACAAAGGTGGCCCAAAGGATGAACCGGGAAACTACAGGCCAGTATGCCTCACATCAGTTGTGGGGAAGCTCATGGAGACAATCCTGAAAGAGAGGCTGGTGTCCTTTTTGGAGGACAATGGACTCCAGGATGGGCAACAGCATGGGTTTGCCCGGGCAGATCCTGCCAGACCAACCTCAATGAGTACTGTGACTGGGTGACAAAGGAACTAGACAAGGACCATGCAGTGGATGTCCTGTATTTGAATTTCAGCAAGGCCTTTGACTGTGCCACACAGGAGGCTGGGGGGAAAGCTGGAAGCTGTGGGATTGGAAGTGAAGACGATGAAATGGATAATGAACTGGCTAAGGCATAGGCTGCAGAGGGTTGTAGTGGGAGGGGAAGTCTCAGCATTGAGGGCAGTGACAAGCGGGGTGCTACAGGGATTGGTGCTGGGGCTGCTGTTGTTTGGGTTATTCATAGCCGATACCTCACATGGGATCTGAGGTAAGATCAGTCAGTTTGTAGATAAATCCAAAATGTGGGCAGTGGTTGATGACATTGAGGGATACAAGGGGCTACAGGATGACCTGAATAAACTGCAGGAATAGTCAGAAACATGGCAGCTGCAGTTCAATGCCAAGAAGTGCAAGGTAATGCACTTTGGAGCAAAGAACCAGGGGAGGGACTATCAGCTGGGAGGGGTACAGTTGGGTAGCACCATGAAGGAAAAGGACTTAGGGGTTTTATACCAGGGATCATGAACAATTCTGCTTAGTGTAGGAAGGTGGCTGTGAAGACCAGCAAGATGCTGGGGTGCATAGCAAGGGGAATCTCCTCCATAGGTAGGGAGGTAATTCTCCCCCTGTACAGGTCACTGGTCAGGATGCACCTGGAGTACTGCATGCAATTCTGGTGCCCATACCTGAGGAAGGATGTCAGACAGTTGGAGGGGGTACAGAGTAGAGTGAAAAAGATGATCCAGGGATTGGAGGAAAGGTAGAGTGAGCTAGATATGTATTCCTTGGATGAGAGGAGGGATGGGGGAACATGAATGAGACTTTAAAGTACTTGAAAGGGATAAACAAGACTTGAACAGAGGGGATCTTCCAATTAAGAAGAGGAAGGGATATGAGGGGGCACAGTCTCAGACTGCAGGGGGGAAGATTGAGGAGGGAGGTAAGGAGACAGTTCTTCACAGAAAGGGTGGTGAAACACTCTACCACAGGAGGTGGTGGCCTATAAGATGTTAGGCAGTTTCAAGAGGGGATGGGACAGGGTGAGAATAAATCTAAGGAGGGGAGGAGTTGGAGAGGTAGCTGCGAGATGAGGGGATAGCTGCACAATTGAGCAGACTTGACAGACCATGAAACCTATTTCTGCTGCCATTTTTGTATGTTCATAAAAAAGAAGCTGTGGCAAGGTGTCCTATGACCCAAACAAAGAAAAACATTATTGATCATTCATGGGCTTGGCAGGTTACTATCGAAGGCTCATCCCAAATTTTGCCATAGTAGCTACCCCATTGTCGGATTTGACAAAGAAAAGATATTCTGTGAAGAAGCTTTCAAGTCAAGTTAAGGTTCCCCTTTGTTCCTCTCTCATTTTAAAATGCCCAGATTTTACAGTCCCATTTGAAGTACTGACAGAGAGATGTCTCTGCAACTGGCATTGGGGCTTTACTCAGCCAGACAATACAGGGAGAGAAACATCCAGTTATATATATGTGTATATATAGGGGATACATGATGGGCAGGAGTGTGGTACGGAAAATAGGTTCACTCCTGCAGAGTGAATTCTGGATACTCATGAGTGCTGAAGGCACAAGTGAGAGTATCCAGAGGTCACGATTAAATATTTTCCATAGCACACGACTGCACATCCCGTGTCCGATTTATACAATAGGGGTTTCCAGAACTTTTTATTTTTTTGTTCACTTTATCTTGTGGTATAAACAAAGAAGACGCAGAACAAAAACTGAAACTTCTGCTAAAACAATTTGAAACACTAATTTGCCATTTGGGATGAGATGGTAGTTGAAGTATTCATGGATGTGAAAGGCTTTGCTCTTTTTTGGCTTCTTATCAGTATGACACTGTCTGCTGTTAGCTTGCTTTGATTCTCTACAGGAACACAATGTGCTTTTCTAGGGCTAGCAGGTGAGTTGCAGGTGGAACTGATATATTGATTAGTTACCTAGGCTACTGAGGGTTTGGTGGAGTTCCTTCCTGATTGCTGTGTTAGGGAAACCTACTTAGAGTGATGATACAGTATCTACTTCAACAGAGTCCAGCTGAGTTTTCTGATTGGTCAGGATGTAATTAAGAGATCAGGATAGTGATTGTTTTTGGCAGGGTTTCAGCCTGACATCGTCACAGTGATAATATCAGCCTGTGAGGTAAGCACAGTATGTATAAAATTAAGCAATAAGCCATGAGGGGGTGTGGGTGATCGGGGGATTTACCATGGCTGGAGTGGTTTGCCCACGAGGCCCAGCGAAGTGGGTAAATCCGTGGCAGCCGTGGTAAATCCCCCTGATCACCCATTAATTTCAAATGGTTTATTACATGATATCAAGTACTGCTTTTTTATTTTAAAAGCAGTACTTGATACAATGCTTAAATAAGTCCAGACAGTTTTTGTTTTCTTTCATTTTAGTGATGCAGGGAGCTGTTGTTTGAAAGTCTCCGCTAACGGGGACACAAGATGGCGTTCGCAGTTCCGTGATTTCGCCGTTGGATTGTTTTTTTTGAAGATGCGGCTGGCTGGCACCTTTTGCGTTGGCAATGCTAGATTTTACAACAGTGGTAAGGTGCCAGCCTGCTGCTCTGATTGGTTGTTCAGAGAGGTGCATGGTATAATAGAGAATAACGTATGGGGTGGTGTGTTTAATGAGAAGTTTACACACACCTGAGGGGTTAAATGCTACATAAATGCAGAGAGTGAAGCTCAAGGGGTTTGTGCAAAGCATCTAACCTGAATTGTGTGTGGCTGAGTTCACACTACCCGACCACTATTTTATATAATTGCTGGGTCTCCCTTTTGGCAACGAATAACTATGTAAAACACTGCAGCAGCAATTCTGGTGCGACCACGCTCCAGTTCACTTTTCATTCAGTCCATAGATTTTCATTTTTGGCAGTTCACAGTTTTTTTTTTAATTTTTCCATTCCCCTATCTCTAGAAAAAAAAACAGTTTTTTTTTGTTTTTAGTGCAAATGTACTTACTTACCGCCGAGCTTCTTTGGCAGCTGGGTTGCGGACTATAAGGAGCGGTAAGCCAGGAAGGGAGACACTGCAGCGGGTGCATGCACAAAAGGAGGAGAACCGTGCGTGTGTTTGCCATTATAAATTCTCCTTTATAATGGCAAATTATGCCACTGTCTCCCTATGGTAAAAAAGGGGAGACCCGGTTATTTTATATACAATAATGTATGGGTGTGTGTGTGTGTGCATAATGAGAAATTATTTGCGCTCAAGGTGTGGAATGCTACATAAACTCTGAGGGCAAAGCCTGAGGGGTTTATATGAGTATCCCACACCAAGGGCATACATAATTTCTCATTTATTTACACACATCCATACATTGTTATGTGTAATTGCTGTCGTGTCTTTTTTTGCTACAGAGAGAATGAGAGAAATGTAGTTATTCAACAATATTTAATGATGTAACAATTTAACATTTCATATAACAGCTCAGAAAATATCAAGATTCAGAGAATAAAACATTCAACATTGTGAACTTTATTTTTTACTTTGTTGAAGTCTTTATGGTTGAAGTTAGATTTTAAAATGTTAGTTGTAACTAACTGTAAGCGAAACTGGAAGTCTGTATTTATGATAATAAATATGAAAGTTGGTTAAACAGTAAAATGAGTTCAGAACTGGTAAAATAAATGAAATATAGCAGAACAATATTTAAATAGTCCATTTTCTGATGTGGTCGGCGATGTAGGCAGCTGTTTTGTTAGTCGCCATGATGATGATATAGGCATGGTCTGGTCAGTCATCAGGATCTGGGTTGTTTCTATGGAGAAAAGAAGAAAGTTACCATTGCAGTTAGGGAGTGTGTGTGTGTTTAGCAGTGCAAGACTGTTTTTGCAGGTGGAGAGAAAAATGATTTTTTTTTACTTTTTTATGTAAATGAATAAGGTGTTTGTTGTGGTTGGGAGGTACTTATGTGGAGGAGGTACTTACAGTCAGTCGTTGGAGTCAGTGGATGACAGCTGAAGGACTCGCTGGTACCTTTTTGGTGGTGGACTGTGATAGATATTTACAATCACTCCCTTGTTGAATATGCAATGTGAGCCAAACAGAGTCTGCATTTTTGAGGTACTGGTAGTTGCTGAAATGGAGATGTTTGAGCTTGTTTCTTGAGTTGGAGCTGGATTAATTCAGATGTACTGCAGATGGCTGGTAAGATTCAGTGGTTTTTGTAAGAAGGTCACTGATTTGCTTTTGTCTGGACTCAGAGAACTGAATAGTTGTTGACTGACTGAAGGTTTTTGTAATCAGATATTTGTTGGACCTCAGTCGATGGTACACGTGCATCGATTAGTTTCTGAATACTAATTTTTCGGGTGGAGTGATTAGTTATTGTCTTGGTTTCTGGCATTCCAGATTGTATTTCCATGTCCTTCATCATAGCTCTTAGTTTATTCATACTGATTGTCATATTTCTAAACCATAGGCCATGTTCTTTATGGTTTATATTAGAAGCTATGTAAAATGGTGCTTCTGGAGATAACATAGCTTGTGGTCTATGAGATTTGTAAAGTCTGTAAGCAGCTATTGTGTCTCTTTCTGGGTTCATTTTATTTTCATAAATTTTCGGTTTGATTGGTCTGATGTTGGTTGGATTATCACCAGCTCGTATTTTGGTTTGTTAGTTGTATTGTATAAATTTGTTGCCCTCAGAGTCTATGCATTCTTCTATATCTGCCCAGTGCAAATCATGATGCTCTTTAGTTCTTACTGCAAAGTGAACTCCTATGTTAAAAAACAGTAGGTTTAGAAGAGAGGCTGGGTTCTCCATAGATAAAGTTCCTGTAGTGTAGAGCAAGTAAATTTCTTGCTCAGTTAGAGCTTTAGCCTTTCTGGGTCTGTTGCCTTTCCCATTGTTTTTAATTGTTTTTGTTTAGCAACTAATGTTCTTTTGGTTTCTACGAAATCTGTGCCAGCTCCTTTGAAGAAGGAGTGAGGTTATTTTAAGTTAATGAGCTGCCTGTCAGTGCTGGCCACTATACCTCTCACTGTTCCTGGTTCATAGTCTGTGCCATTTTGTTTTTTTAGGCAGTAAGTAAAATTAGCTATTGTTTGGACTAGTTCCTTTAATGACAAGTCAGTGAATGTTAATGTGGTTCTTGTTTCATGAAGAAATGTGTTAAACAGGAGTAAGTCACTTTGAGTATTTAGATATATATTTCTGCTTTCTTGTTCATTGATAAAAGTTTCTCTCTCTTCCAGGTTTTCAGTTTGGAAGTGACACTCCATTTTGGGTGAGTTTTATTTAAATAAATATTTGTTGATGAGAACAGATGACTTACTGTACTTTGGTGTATTTAAATGTTGTGGAAATTAGCTGCGGTCACACTAGCTTTATTGAAAGGAGTCGGGTGTGTGAAAATTCCTGTCAGATGGTTTGTAGTGCTGTGCAGTAGTGTGCATACTGGCAGCACGAGGTAGTAAGATAATAAATTGCTGCATGCTCGCCGTTATAACCAGTGGGTTATAACAGCGAATTATGTGTCAGTTTCTCAATGGGAAAAAAGATGCATCAGTTATTACTGTAAAATATTATCACACTGTTATAATATTTCTGGTAAAAAAAATCACAGTGTGATTTTCCACCAGGATTTACATCACTGTGTGTAAGATACATGGATTTATTCACTACTCATTTGTCTCACCCCATTGTGTAAAAAAAAAAATATATATATATATATATATATACACATACACACACACACACACACACACATTTATGCAGCAGATATCAGAATAAAAGCTGACACATAACTTTAGTTATCTGAGTAACTGAATGGATAAATAGGTGATGATGTAATCACTATGTGGATAACTTCAAGATATCTACATAGTGATTACATCATCACCCATTTATCCACACAGTGACTGCATCACTCCCTTCCCCCAAGCCGGCACTACTTCCAATACACCTACAGCATTTACCAAATACCCAATAAGAAACTGCCACACTGAAACAGAACCAACCATTCCTCCCTGCAGCACATCTCCAAACAGCATACAAACAACCCCACAACTAAACATAAACATTTACTTTTTAAACCTGAAACTTCCGGTACACAGTAAACCCTTTGGTCTCATGCCTGACTGCCCAGCTCCAGTCTCCGTAACTCCCTACATCCTTGTGGTTTCTCAGCTCCACTGTTAAATTTCAGACCCCAACTCCAGACAAGTGCTTCACTGTTGATACAAATGTACTTGTTTTTTAAAATCACGTCGCTGCATCAACTGAACTCTACACCACCTCACGATCCTTCTTGCACAGCTCTGACCACCCGCTCTAATGCCACTACTGAATCCTATAACACAATAATTAAATCACTTGTATTTTTTTCTCCACATAAAAACTCTGTAAAATAAAGCTCAGCGATGTCTGTAATGAAATACTCACTACCGCTCACTAAACATGATGCCTAAACTAAAATACTCCATTCTGCTCACTAAACCTGCCACCACATTGTTTCTTCCAAATACTTGGTAAATGGACCACTCAGTGAACACATAATGCACATCATGACAATAGAGTACTTAGCAACCACAGTTATAACTGACAGCACTAAAAGTGGAATACCACTTTTCAAAAAAATAAACCAACATGTTGCTTTAATTGAAATCAAAAAAGGAAAATAAAATGAACAATTTCATCACAACCCACAAGAACTCTGCCTATTGCATAAATCTAATATGTGGGGGCACCTGTTGGATAACCATGTTATCTGTATAGTATGCTGGAACCTCTTGTAAACCTCACTAGTGGCTTCATCACTCATGAGGTTACTCAAGGTCACAGGCTACTGTAGAGATAATTTGGTTATTCAACAGGCGCCCACCACATATCCTATATCAATATATATATATATATATATATATAGCTATATATACTATGTTATAAAATGAGCTTCAAAATTCTTGCCTCCTGATTGGTTCAAACCCCTTTTTAGCTGTATCCTTTTCAGGTGATATCCTCACAACCAGCACTAGTTATGCCACCTCGACCCCATAACAGAAAGATATCCCTTTGCCGAATGTCTGGATTTTAAAAATATGAGAAGCTTCATGGGTAAGCTCAACAACATCCCCTAAACACATCTAACAGAACCCACTATATACCTGTGCCCATTCCTCCCACTGTCTGAAAAATAGCGCCAATTAGTTAAGCAACAATTCCCAAAGCACATCACCACAAAAAATGTTTGTATTACTTCACTTTTACTTTGCACCTATAAAAATATCAAAGGGACCTCAGCAACAACATCAGGTGAGCATTGTGACTTATGCATAGAGCAGTTTTCAAATGAAACAGGTACCTGATCCCCCAAGAGTCGCCAGACACAATCCTGTCCTGCTTCTTCACTAGCTTTTCCAACAAATTTACTTATTTATTAATATATTTGAAGTACTTCCACATTTCAGTGCAACCTGCCGAAACCACATTGATGGAAGCTGCACAATGGCAGTCTAAATATGACAACTAGTGAGGGACACGCTCACTCCCACCCTGGGCTCCTACTCTTCAGAGAAAACTCACTCCGCATTGCCTCATTTATTCAAAACACACATGCATACACAGAAAAAACAAAAAGCTTATTGTGGAGGACCTCGTGTGTTTATGTGCATGTGTCTCTCATGTGTGTATGTGGGAGAGATGATCATAGAACCGTACATATAGCGGTTGCTCAGGTTGGGACCTGCGCTCCTATTCCTGTAAGTCAAACTCTTGCGATGGTTGCTCAAAAAAAAAAAACACACACATACAAAAGCATATTGTGGATATTTTGCCTCTGAGTAGGAGTGGGGAACAGGAAACAGACAGACACCACAGACTCCTAGTTGACTATAATCAAACACGTCCACAACAATACAATGGGAAAGACTACTTTTTCTCTTTTTAAATTGATAACACATTTTTCTAATCTTTTTATTTACAGTTTATATATGCATTTCTATTAATTTTTTTTTACTACAGGACCCATTTTATAAGCGCAATAACACACTCTGAGGTGTGGGTTACGTGCTGATAAGTGCACGCACAGGTGCATAAGGCACTCGGTACAAGTGCCTCGTGTCTTATAACACACCAGGGTGTGCTTTTATGAGCACGTAACCCACACCTCGTTGTGTGTTATTGCTTGCTTAATGCATCAGTTAGGGTTAAAGTGGGTAAAAGCATTAGGGTTCAAGGCCCCCAAGAAAGCCCCCTCACCCCCACCTGTGGTTTTATTCAGGGTGGGGAATAGAGTTTTAGGGTTGGAAACCCTATTGCCACATTTCCCTACTTTTGTCACTTCAACCCTTACTGATGCATTAACAAAGTTTTTTGCAATTTATTTCCTTACTTTTTGAGATAGTATAATAGTATACTTATTTTACTCAGGGAGTGCAAGATCCAAAGGACCCTGCACTCCCATCCCTGCACAGATTTGTTTATGTATCTAGCTGTGGAAGCACAACAGTCACCATTTTATTTATCAAGTCTAGGATTACAAATACCTTTGAGCCATGGCTCTTTTACAAAGGTTCCAAGTCAGAGAAATACAAATTATGGGGAACATCAAGACAGGCATTACAACAATGTGGACATTGCAAACAGAGTACAGATTAATACTGTTCAAGGGTAGCATTGTAACAAGGCAGCCAGCGGCATTTGTCAGAGAAAATGGACAACGGATAAGAAGTGCCAGAGTCATAGGGAGAGGGAAGAGGGTGGGGGAGAAGGGATGTAGGAAGGATGGCGAGAGGTTGAAAAGTGCAGCATTGGGTATACCAAGATGTGAGGGTAGAGTCCAGTGAGGAAGGGGGGGGGCAACTAGAGCAGAAAGGGAAGTGGAGAAACAAGGTTGGTATTGTCACCATAGCCATGTTATTACCTCACCTCATGTTCCCAGTGCAGAAATCCCTGCCAAAATGTAACTCTACACAAGCGCAATGCCAAACCACAGTGCAGCTGTAAAAACACAATTTGAACAGGATTTGAAATATTACAGCTGTGACATACATGAGGTGAGGTAATAAGAAGGCTATGTTGCAGATCTGTGGTCAAAATATTAAAAATGTCCATACTTACGAGTGGGCATACAGAAATTTCAATGAATGGTCATAACTTTGTCATTGTTACATATTTTGACCCTAAAATTTCAACATAATCTTCTTATCACCCCACCTCATAAACCTGATAAATCTCATAGGTGAATACTTAATAATACAAGGCAAAATGCTATTCTGCACCACAGGTGTAGAAACATGTTTAAGCTGGATGTGAAAAATGAAAGCTGTACTGTTCATGAAGTGGTGAGAAAAAGTGGCCATGTTAAAAATTTGGCGTGAAAATACGAAAAATTTTCAAAGTTACATGCTTGCATAGAAAAATTCCAATGACTGTGTGTAGCTTGGGCCTTTGTATGTATTTTTGCAACAACTTTTGGGACCCTACCTCATGAACACTGGCACTGTCATTTCGTTACTCAGTTCCAAAAGGTGACTTTGAGCAGCAACTGTGCCGCTCTGTGCCACAGGTGCAAAAATACATTTCAGACAGGTTGTGAAAAATGACAGCTGTACTGTTCATGAAGTGGTGTGAAAAAGTGGCTACGTTAAAAATTTGGCATGAAAATATGAAATATTATCAAAGTTACATACTTGCATAGAACAATTCCAATGACTGTGTGTAACTTGGGCCTTTGTAGGTATTTTTGCAACAAATTGTGGGACCCTACCTCATGAACACTGGCACTGCCATTTCGTTATTCAGTTCCAAAAGGTGATTTTGAGCAGCAACTGTGCCATTCTGTGCCACGGGTGCAAAAACACATTTCAGGCAGGATGTGAAAAATGTTCATGAGGTGGTATGAAAAAATGGCTATGTTAAAAATATGGCGTGAAAATATTAAAAATGCCAAAGCTAAGCACTTGCATATTAATATTTCATCGAAAATATGCAACTCGGGTGTTATTTTGTATTTTTGCACCAAATTTTCAACATGGGCTTTTTGGGTCCCGATCTCATGAACACTAGCACTGTTATTATGTTATTCAGTCCCAAAAGGTGATTCCATACAGCGACTGCAAAATCACTATCTGGGTCCGATTAATAAAATGACAGATGCACTGTCTATTCTACTACCAAGTTCTTTCTACTCTACAAAAATCATGAATAAATTAAACACTTTCTGGCTGCAAGGTGATGAAGAAACAACTGAAAAAAAAGGTGAATTTTAACTTTTTTTACTGCCCAGTTCTTAAAATCTGCACATCCAACCAGAACAAAACTTCCCACATCAAGAGATCTACCCACATGTCAGCACATGCAACATTTTATGCAAATACATTAAATGGTTGCAAAGTTATTAAAGTGTAAAATTTGAGGTTTAACATTAAGCTTGCTACTAAACCCTAACTATAGTGGCATGACTGTGCCTCAGTAATGTGTATATGTGTGTGTGTGTGTGTGTATATATATATAATGGGTAGGAAAAATTATCTCTGCTGGTTGATTGAAACACATCACATGACCATGCTTATATCAGCATGCAACTGCACACCTGCACTTTCACCCTCCCTCCAAAACAATTTTGCCATTTTATAATACAGATAACCCACTCTACGGTGTGCAGTCGTGCTCCAGTATACGCACACCTTGGGTGGTTGATGCACTTGACCTATGGCCTCATGCTTAATGCACACCAAAGCATGTGTGTATCAGAGCATGACCGCATGCTTTACAGTGGGTTATCTATTACATACTGCACATATATATATATATATATATATGTATATTAATACCATGGGGTGAGAGCTCCAAGATGACAAAAATTCTGTTATTTTTACTGCAGTGAAATGAATGAAGCTGACATCAGCAGAGTTAAAATAAATGCTGCTTATATCTACTCTGCTATTGTCAACTTCCTCCCTCTTTCGATACCCATTACTGCCACTAACTATCCCTCTCTTCTTACTGCCTGCAATACAAAAATATGCACAACTACCATACTAGAGATCACAAATATCACTTCAAACAATGTATCCCAAACATAAAACTGAATATCTTAATCCAAGTATGTTTTAGAAGCGTTCTGGCACAACTTGCACAAGCGGTCTCCAAAGTATGCACAACAACTCTCGTCCAAATCAGAATCAAAGAGCAAGCATTCGAAACAACTGTCACAAAATACAATAGTATTAATGCTCTCCTCTACTTGTCATCAGTGCAAGCAATGTTCTTTACCTAACTTGTCTATTTTTCCATTAGTCGCCATTCCACACCATGGACATCAAAGTGAAACCTATGACGGGAAATGTAAATCAGTGCGTACCAACAGCCATAATCAAAACCAAAGCGTACTCTAACAGACACCTGAAAGCGAATAAGACCACATAAAAACTGCACAAAAACAATTACAAATCACCACAAACAGCAAAACAAGTCACTAAACAAATGAAAACTATACATCAGTAATGAAGTTCACAGTCCAGCTGTTCCCAAGCCTAAAATAAATTCCCACCCTCAGAAAGAAATGACCCAGTCACACAACACACTACATAGAACAGCATCCAATCAGCAATCACACAAACAGCAAATGACCAATAACAAATCTAACAGACACACCATTCATACCTATTCACTCACACAGACAATAGAAATGAACACACCAAACAGAGACATAAAACAAAATGTAATAGAGGAGCTCGTACTCCCGCGGTATAAATAGCACACATGATATGCAGATCGTAGAACATGGAAAATATTTGCACTCCTGCATCATGAGCTCTGGATATTTCACTTGTGCCTTCGGTACTCATGAAATATCTAGCACTCACACAGCAGGAGTGAAAATATTTTCCATATTTCACTCCTGCCCATCATGTATCCCCTATATATTAACAAAAACTTCATTCAAAACAAAGTTAGGGTTCTATACATAGGTCTTCAACCAAAGTGATACAAGTAAGGAAATTGGATGTTAGGGTTTACAACTGTTATACCCCTCCCTCACCAAACCCTACCATCGTAACTGCAACCTCTACACACTCTAATGCTCACCCCATTCTCCTATACTGTACCATGTCAAGTTTCTTACAGATGGAATGGGGTGAGCATTAGAGTCCACAACCCTAAGGCACACCCAACACTTGGTGGTGTGTGGAGGATGGGGGTGGTGTTGCGATGGTAGGGTTGGGTGGGGTGAGGCCCATGACCCTAAGGCACACCCTGACACTTGTTTGTGTGTGGAGTGTGGGGTATGTGGTTACAATGGTAGGGTTTGGTGGGGGAGGTGTATAACAGTTGTAAACCCTAACATCCAATTTCCTGATTTGTATCACTTTGGTTGAAGACCTATGTATAGAACTCTAACTTTGTTTTAAACAAAGTTTTTGTTAATTAATTTCCTTACTTTTTGAAATATATAATAGTATCGCAGTTTTGTGGGGGGTTTTTCATATTTTTGCTGCAAATTTTCAACACGGCCTTTTGGGACCCCACATCATGAACACTGGCACCTTCATTTCGGTACTCAGTGCCAAAAGGTGATTTTGAGCAGCAACCATGCAGTTTTGTGCCACTACTGTGTAAACACATTTTGGGCAGGATGTGAGAAATGACAGGTGTATTGTTCATGAGGTGGTGTGAAAAAATCCTAATGCTGAAAATCTGTAGTGAAAATACTAAAAATTGGTGCAGTTGCAAATATGCGTAGAAACTGCACAATGCACATTTGTAACACAGTCATTTTTGGGAATGGTTGCACCACATTTTTTCAATATGGCCTTTTTAGGACCCCACCTAATTAACAGTGGCACTGTGATTTTATTTATTTATTTAACAAATAGGAAAGACCTTTGAGCCAAGGGCTCTTTTACAGAGGTTCCATGTCAAGTCACGAGAATAGCAAATTACAATGGTTTCAGTAAGTAGTACAACATGAGGAAAGTAATTACATAAACAAAAAAATAATATGGCAAGATAAATATTGTGTCAAATGCAGCCAATGGCCTTGTCTGAAGAAGAGTGAAAGGGCTTACAAGGAGAGAAAGTACAGGGCGAATTGGGGGGGACTGGAAGGAGTAAAAAGAGCAAGGAGGAGATTTCCACAATGAAGCTTGAGCAGAAAAGACCCACGGGGGTAACATAGACTTTGACTTTGATGGCAGATAAGGACCACTTGGCCCACCCAGTCTGCCCATTTCCCTACCTATTGGAAAAGCTGCAGATTCTAGTTAACCAACAGCCTATTTCCTGCAACCCCCCACTATAATTGCCTTATGTCTGTCCCATGCATGTTTGAATTCCCCCACTGTTTTAGACCCCACAACCTCTCCAGGAAGGCGGTTCCATGCGTCCATCACTCTCTCCGTGAAAAAGAATTTCCTCACATTACCCCTGAGCGGTCCCACCTCTAACTTTAAATTGTGCCCCCTTGTTCTTACACATCTCTTTTTCTGAAAGATGCTACCCTCCTGGACTTTGTTGATTCCCTTGAGGTACTTAAAAGTTTCTATCATGTCCCCCCATCCCTCCTTTCATCAAGGGTATACATATTAAGCTCTCTCTCAGTCTCTCTTCATATGGTTTCTGATGTAGACCCTGCACCATTTTGGTTGCCCTCCTCTGGACTGCTTCCATCCTGTCTATGTCCTTGCGTAGATGGGGTCTCCAAAACTGCACACATATTCCAGATGGGGTCTCACCAACTGTCTGTATAGAGGATAACCACTTCCCTTTTCTACTTGAGATGCCTCCCTATGCATCCCAGTATCCCTGGCTTTCCTTACTGACTTCTCACATTGCTTACCCACCTTTGGTCATCTGATATGACTACACCCAGATCCCTTTCCATTATTGTTGTCGTTAGTACCTCCCTGCTATTGTGTACTCTTCTCCTGGATTTTTATTTCCCAGGTGCATTACTTTGCACTTCTTTGCATTGAATCTAAGTTGCCATATGTCTGACCATTCCTCCAACCTTGCCAAGTCCCTTCTCATCCTTTTTACCCCCCTTGTGTACCAACTCTGTTACAGATCTTTGTGTCATCTGCAAAGAGGCATACCTTTCCTTCCAGACCCTCTGCAATGTCACCTATAAAGATGTTAAAGAGGACTGGACCCAGTACTGAGCCCTGGTGCCACTAGTAACCCCTTTCTTCAGAATGTGTTCCATTCACTGTTACCTTCTGTGTCCTGTTGTGCAGCCAGTTTGCTACCCAGGCTACCACCCTGGGACCCACTCCCAGGCTGGCTAACAGATTATTAATCTTTGTCTGGGACTGTGTCAGATGCCTTGCTAAAGTCTAGGTAGGCCATATCCACAGCCTCCCTGGTCAATTACTTTGGTCACCCAGTCAAAGAAATCAATTAGATTCATCTGACATGACCTTCCTGCTGTGAATCCATGCTGCTTTGGGTCCTGTGCCCGCTGCCTCTAGGTACTCAACAGTTCTTTCTTTCAGAAGTGATTCCATCATTTTCCCCACCACTGAGGTCAAACTAACAGGTCTGTAGTTTCCTGCTTCTGCCTTGCTCCCACTTTTGTGAAGGGGAATCACATCTGCCCTCCTCCAGTCCTCAGGTACCACCCCATCCTCCCATGATTTGTTAAAAAGTGTGATTAGTGGTGTCACTAGGTCCTCCCTTAGCTCTTTTAGGATTCTAGGGTGAATCCCGTCAGGCCCCATTGCTTTGTCCACCTTGAGTTTTAGGAGTTCTTTCAGTACTCTTTCTTCTGTAAATGGACTGGCGTCAACCCCACTACCAAGAGTGCTTCTACTGTTTGGTTTAGGTAACTCCTCCTCTTCTTCTTCCTTTGTGAATACTGAGCAAAAGTATTCATTCAGTATCTCTGCCTTTTCACTGTCTCCCTCTGCCCTCCTCCCCTCTCCTTTATTAATCTTCACTATCCTTCCCTTAACCTTTCTATGCTCTCTAATGTACCTATAAAAGGTTTTATCCCCCTTCTTAACTGAGTTGGCTACCTTTTCCTCAGTTTGGGCCTTTGCTTTTCTGACTGCCTTCCCCACTTCTTTCTGCTTTAATTGATACAATTCCCTGTCGTGCTCCATCTGTGATTCTTTATACTTTTTGAATGCAGCCTTTTTCTCCTTAACCTTCTCTGACACCTCTTTTGAGAACCATAGTGTTTTTTTATTCTGCTTTGTTTTCTTTATTTGTTTCACACAAAGGCTTGTTGCCTCCACGATGGCAGTTTTGATTTTTCTCCATTGCTCTTCCGCCCCTCCTTTCTGGCCATTTGCTAATGCATTCCTCAGGTATTCACCCATTATGCCAAAGTCAGCCCTTCTAAAGTCCAGTATCCTTGTCTTTGTATGGCTTGTCTCCATGGTTGTGTTTATTGTGAAGCACACTGTGCAGTGGTCGCTTGTTCCCAGATGTCTACTGACTTCTAAATTTGTGATCCTCTCTCCATTTGAGAGTACCAGGTCTAATATTGCTCCCTCCCGAGTGGGTTCCACCACTAGCTGTCTAAGGCATGCCCTGTAGGGCATCGAGAATCACCCTGCTCTTGGATGTGGCTGCAGTCCATGTCGCCCAGTTAACATCTGGCATATTCAGGTCCCCCATCAACAGTATCTCCCCTTTTTCAGCCATTTTGAGAATGCCCTCTATCATTTTCTTGTCCATTTCCTCCCCTTGAGATGGGGGTCTGTATACAACCCCTGTGCGGATTGTGATGCCATTCCCTGTCTCCAAGGTGACCCAGAGTTCCTCTTGTCCTCCCCCTTTACTTTTCAGTTCTGTAGCTTTGATTCCTTCCCTTATGTAGAGAGCTACTCCACCTCCTCTTTTACCCTCCCTGTCCCTTCTATAGATTGTGTACCCTGGTATGTTGACATCCCAGTCATGGTTCTCCATGTACCATGTTTCTGTGACTGCCACAATATCCAAGTGTTCCTCTTCCATCAGGGCTACTAGCTCTGGAAGCTTGTTCCAAGACTACTGGCATTGGTACTCATTGCCCTCCATTTAATGTTGGCTTTATCCTTTTTTACCCCATCCCTGCTCTTATTGCCCTTGTCCATTTTTCCATTTACCCCTGTCCTGCCCTCTATCAAGCTCTGTACCTCAGTGTTTACCCTACTACCTGCCATGTTTTGTGGGGGGAGGCTTGGACTTTCCTGTTTCCTATTAGCACCTCCCCCCTTGGCTAGTTTAAAAGCTTGCCAAGGAAGCCTTTAAACCTGTCACCTAGGAGTGTGTTTCCCTTCCTGGACAGATGCAGACCATCATGCCAGTATAGACCTTCATCTCTCCAGGTGGACCCCCAGTCTCCAATGAAGCCAAAGCCCTGTGCTCTGCACCAGTTTTGCAACCATTCATTAAACTGCATGGTGTGCAGTACCCTAGCCTCACCCCTGCCATAGACTGGCAGCATCTCTGAGAAGGTTACCGTACTTACTACCTGTCAGAGACCCCTCCCCAACTCCACAAATTCATCCTGTACTGCACTGATCTCATGCCTAGCTAGGTCATTTGTCCCAAGGTGGACAATGATATCTAGTTTCCTGTCCTGTGATGCTGCTTCTGCAGTCCTGAGGATTTTCTTCCTGTCCCTCCAAGCCATGGCACCAGGCAGGCACTTTACTTCCCTCTCCTCTCCCTGCCCCAGGTCTACACCCCTAACAATTGAGTCCCCTATCAGAAGCTGTTTCTTTCCCCTGTGGTGTCCCTTGCCACCCTTTTGTGGGTCTCCCTTGTGGATGTCCCCAGCATTCTTCTTGGTCTCCAATGAGGGTGTCATCATAGAGGAACCTTGATTTGCCAGACTGACATACTGTATGATTTGTGTAGAGGTGCAACCCGGGGGAAACGCCTCTGTTCCACCACCCTCACCCTCCCAGAACCTACTGTGGTCCATCTGCTCTTCACACATGGCAACCTCTGAGGCAGTGGTTGTGGAACTGGTGCTCTTTGGGTGAAGGAGGCCTCCTTAGTCCTTGACAGTTCAGCCTGGAGGTGGACAACCTCCTCCCTCAGAGCTGACAGTTGCCTGCAAATAGGGCTGCAATGCAGGTTCCAGAATGTCTCCCAGAAAATTGCTGCCCCACAGCCAGTGCATTGCACCACTCCCCACATGTCCCTCTTCCTTGTAATATACAATGAGTAATTTATAATTTCTTTTTTTGTGTACTTACCCTTTATGCACTCTGCTGGGTAATTAAGAATATGACAGTTCTGCCCCAAGACCTGTTGAGGAAGTGATGTCAGAACCTTGGCTATAAAGGAAATGCCACGCCTGGGGTGGGAGAGGTGAGGGAAGGGTGGGTGGGTAGGCCACAACCACTGGTGACTGTTAGAAGCAATCAAATACACCACTGATCTACCACCCTGGTGAGTACTGCCCTTTATAGTAAGTCAACCAACACCACAATTTACTAGACCACTGCTCCTACACAAACCACTCTACTGAGTCCAGGGATAAAAACAAACTCGCTGTTTAGCCAGCAGGACACTTCTAAAATATTGCACAAATATCCTTCCAAATCCTATGTGTCTAGCACAGAAATCAAGCAACTTCAGTTGTATTGCACCCCCTCTGGTTATAAAATTACTAGACTTTAATGGAATCCTGCAATTCTTAATGCCAATAAGAAAATAATGAAACTTTCTGTAGAAAGTGTAGCTTACCTTTCTCACTAGTCCCATACAATATTATGTTTTACCAGGTTCTCAGTTCCTCAAATGCGTTCTAGTTTGTACTCTGCAGTATAGAAAGTTTCTCAGCTTCCAACAGGAGCAGGCAAGTCTTTTCTGACTGGCTTTTCTCTGTGTAGTTTGCCTAAGACAGCAGTGGTAAAAGCCCCACCCAGAATCAATTGACTGACTAGTGACACCTGTGATGTAAGCAGGCCTTTCAGTGAAGACAATTTGCTATGTCTGCTTCTAATACACACATAAACCCTTTATCTGAAACCAGGGATAAACTCACTGCTTAGCCAGCAGGACACTTCTAAACTATTGCACAAATATCCTTCCAAATCCTATGTGTCTAGCACAGAAATCAAGCAACTTCAGTTGTATTACACCCCCTCTGGTTATAAAATCACTACACTATAATGGAATCCTGCAATTCTTAATGCCAATAAGAAAATAATGAAACTTTCTGTAGAAAGCATAGCTTACCTTTCTCACTAGTGCCCTACAATATTATGTTTTACCAGGTTCCCAGTTCCTCAAATGCATTCTAGTTTGTACTCTGCAGTATAGCAAGTTTCTCAGCTTCCAACAGGAGCAGGCACGTCTTTTCTGACTGGCTTTTCTCTGTGTAGTTTTTCTTTCTTACTAGTTCCCTACAATATTATGTTTTACCAGGTTCCCAGTTCCTCAAATGCATTCTAGTTTGTACTCTGCAGTATAGCAAGTTTCTCAGCTTCCAACAGGAGCAGGCAAGTCTTTTCTGACTCACTGGGTAGAGGGAGAGAACAAGGTGAGGAAACAGAGGAGAGAGGGAGGAAGTGGGAGTGGAGGGGTAAGGGAAGGGGGTGATATAGGATGAAAAGAGGACAGGAATGGGAAAGGGATAAGGGAGGAAGTGCTGTGAGTGGAATAGCGCAGCAGCAGCATAGGGCTATACAGGGGCAAATGGTAAAAGAGGGAGGTCCCAGTGCATTTAACTGTCAGCAGAGATTAGGTATAGTAGTCACAAGATGCTCTGGAAACTAGGAATTGATGCAGCTTCCACTTAAATGGTCCCAACGTTGCAGTCATCGCAATCTCAGGAGGAAGGGAATTAAATAAATTAGCAGCTCTAACTGCAATGGATAGCTGTTGGAGCGAGGTTCGACAGCGAGGGACAGAAAAAGTTTGGCTTACAGAACTTCATGTGCTCCGAGTGTCCCAGAAGGGACTGAAAAGCTGAAGGGAACCTGGTGGTAGAAGACCAAGATCTGCCTTCTTAGCCAGAAGGCAGTCTTGATATTCAATGCAAGCCTGGAGTTGAAGCCAGTTTGCTTGTTCATAAAGGTCACAAGAGTGAATATGATATGCTGCACCAGTTAGTAGATGGCATGCCTTATTCAGAGCTGTGGTGAGCCGACGTAGGGTTGTGTCTGTGGCGGAACCATAAATGACCAAACCATAGTCAATAATAGACACAACTGAACTTCAGATAGCCAATCTGAGGGTTTCAGTAGTAAGGCAGTGTTTATGCCTGTGTAGAAGGCCTAGGCGAATGTTAACTACCTTGGCATCATTCTCAACATGGTTGGAGTAGGAGAGCGTTCTATCCAGAGTAACTCCTAGGTGTTTAAAAGATTGAGTCTGATCAAGGATAACACCCGCACTGTTTTTAATCACCAATTGTTTGGCTTTGTGCTTGCTGTGGGTACCATGGAAGAGCATGACCTTAGTTTTTTTGCAGTTAAGCACCAACTTATGAGAGATGAACCAGGATTCAGCTTCAGTAAAACTTTTAATTTCATTGGTACATACCAAAAGTTGATTTCACACAGTGACTGCACCATTCTGTATCACAGTTCAAAAACACATTTTGGACAGGATGTGAAAAATGACAGCTGCACTGTTCATGAGGAGGTGTAAATAATATCAGTGTTAAAAATCTGGAGTGAAAATATTAAAAATTGACAAAGTTATGAATATTCATAGAAATTGTGCAGCGCACACTCATAACAGTCATTTTTGGGAATTGTTGCACCACATTTTCAACATGATCTTTTTGGGACCTCCCCTCATAAACACTGGCACTGTCATTTAATTGGTCCTGAAAGGAGATTCCACATAGTAACTGTGAAATCACCTTTCAGGATCAAATAATGAAATGGCAGTGACAGTGTTCATGAGGTGGGGTCCCAAGAACCCTGTGATGAACATTTGGGGTAAAAATTCCTAAAAATGACTGAGATATCAACATAAGTTGAAAACCCCTTTGAGAGCCATAATACAAGCATACCTTGATTCCTCAGTTTGTGAATGGGCTTTGAAGTGTGTGGATGTGTCCCAGTCCAGAGAAGATGACAGCTACTGACCTCCAGAGATAAGTATGGGGTGAGAGGGTGTGTAGGGAGGTGCGTGCTCAGTAGGGGGGCAGGATGGGGAAGGGGGACAGGAGAGACGATGAGGGACCATTTTCTTTTTTCTAGGATAAAAAAAACGTTGGGGGACAGTTTTTTTTTATGGCATGGATAACTTTATTTTGGAACACTGGGAGTGGACTTCCCAGTGTCCCAGAGTGCTGGGGGGTTCATACTGTTAACACAGGGATTGGGCACCCCGATGTTGGTGAACATTATTAATATTTCAGTAAGTGAGGAGGGGGGCTTCCCAGTATCAGAAACAATACTGGAAACAAGTAAAGGTTTTTGGCACACCGGGAGTGGTCTCGCCAGTGTGACACAGTAATAGAGGGAGAAATAAATCCCGACATGGGGATTGGGCACCCTGATGTCAGCAAAGAATAATAAGAATGGACTGTGGGGGTGGCGTTGGGGCATCTGACACCGGGGTGGGATCCCAGTGTTGGAAATGACAGAAAGCTATCAAAAAGTTAATGCGTTTGGTGCACTGGGGGTGGTCTCCCAAGTGCGCCACAGTAGTGGAGGGTTAAAGAAATGTCAATATGGGAATTGGGACCCCTGTATCAGGAAACAGTAATTACAAAGGGGTATTCCTGGAAAAATGACAGTTCAGTGCAGGACTCTGCATTGTAAAATGCCACTTCACTGGAGGATTCTTTCTTTCTTTATTTGTTTATTTAAGAGTTTTACCAGAAAGGCATGCTGAGTAGGCTACTGCTCGATTTCAGATGCATCTTGGGGGTAGGGGGTATGGAAAAATACATGTAGCATGCAGTGTACAATAACAGTTGGCAAGACAGTTCAAGAGGCAATATTATATTCAAGAGACAATATAAGATCAAAATAAACATCATCATCATTCTGAATCTAACATGGCAGTTCATTGCAGGATTCTGCATCAAACTAGAATCCTATGCTGATGCAGGATTCTGCACTGAACTAGAATCCTATGCCTCCAGGGACATCTACCATACATACTTGCATATAAGACTAATTTTTTTGACCACTTTTCCATTGCTATATCAGGTACCTTGGCTTATACACCGGTCAGTCAGTAAAATCCAGTAATCAGTCTCACCATAACGAAACTTCGTCTAAGTGCAGGTGCACCCTCCCCATCGACACCACTTCACAAATACTAGTACAGCTCCAGCACATTTATCTAGCTACCAACTAACACAGTGTCATACATGTAACATGTAACAAACTTTTTTCCCTTTTTAAATAACTTCCTGCCACACACTGAAGCCTTTGCTCACACCTCCCGCTTGCCACTTCCTTGAATTATGTTCATCCTGTGCTCTGACCCCCTCCTAATAAGTCTTCATGATTCCTGTAAAACAGAACCTTGAACCATTGAACAAACACAGTGCGTGTGTAAAAGTTATTTGAAACTGTCCTTCCAGACCAGTGTTTCTCTCCCTCTGCACTGCTGTCTCCAGTTGTGTCTCCAGTCACGACATTCTTCACTCCCCCCCATTGGACCTAATATTGCACTGGTTTGGGAATGGGTTGAGCTAGGCTTTTCTGACCTCAAGGAGGATGGCTTGAAATTAAAAACAGGACTGCAAGTACTAGCAATATTTTTTTTTATTATAATCATGTTATGGTTTTCAATCGATGTGCAGTGTTTGTCAAAACATTTTGTAGTAAATAAGTTTGTCTCAGCTTATATTTACTGCGCAAGTGTCAGCGGTTGTTAAGGTATCCTTTTACCATCTTAGGAACATCGCCAGGATCAAGCACCTTGTTCCATCCAGCGACCTACCCATTCTGATCCACGCCTTTGTGACCTCGCGTCTGGACTACTGCAACTCCCTTTACTTTGGGCTGCCTGGGGTTGATATCCACCGCTTGCAGCTAGTGCAGAACTCGGCAGCCCGGTTGTTAATGGGGACTTCCCGTTCCTCCCATATTACACCGGTGCTCTGAGATCTGCACTGGCTGCCGATTCAGTGGCGGATCACCTTCAAAGTCGGACTTCTGACTTACAAAGCCCTACACGGTTTGGGCCCTGATTACCTGAAAGAGCTTCTGGTGCCTTACCTACCAACGCAACCACTCCGCTCGGCCAACGAGGGGTTGCTAGAGATCCCGAGAGTAATTTTAAAATCCTCCGGCGCCCGAGCTTTTATGTTCGTGGCGCTGACCCTCTGGAATTCTCTACCACGTTGGATTAGAGAGTGCATGACGGTGGAGGGTTTTAAAAAGGGCTTAAAGTCTTTTTTATGGAGTAAGGCATTTGCAGATAACTCGGATGCCGATTAATTGCTTTGTAGTCAACTGAGTTTTTTAATATGTTTTAGTATGTTTTATTCTGTATTTTATTGTAATGCGCCTTGGTTTTGAGAAAGGTGCATATAAATAAAGTTTATTATTATTATTATTATACCTGGGTCAGTCGTGTTTACAAAATTACCTGCTTGCATTAGGGGTGTCAGTTTATACATGAGTTGGCTTATGCGTGAGCATATATGGTATTTTTCCCCTTAGGAAATAATGGGAAAAATAACATTTCATAACTTTGGAATGGATTAATGTTTTTTCACCAAACTTTCAAAAGGCACATTTGTGAGGCAACAGTTTTTTTACCCTGAAAATATCAGCCCTGTAGCTATAGCTGTTTTTGAGATACAGGTTGACAAATAAATAACAAAAAAACCCTTAAAAATCTGTTATTTTTCAACACTCTGCATTTCAGAAACCACACAAGGGATTCAAACCAACTTTGGCATATCAATAGACCTGTCCCTTCCAATGATGCATGCAAAATTGCAAGCAGATCTATTGTACCTGCACAAAGTTATTACCCTGCAAATATTGGCCTTTAACATTGAATGGTCACACTAACCCTAACTTTAGCTGCACTACCATGCAGCTACCATATATATATATATATATATATATTATTTGCAAGAAACTGCATTAATGCAACAGTTAGGGTTGTTCCACATCAACAAAAGTATGGAAATTCAATGTTAGGGGTTCCACCCCACCACCCAACCCCCATGCCCGCATCCTCCACAAACCAATAGACATTGGGGTGTACCATGGGTCGTCAGTCCCAACTCTCACCCCATTCCATATGTAAGCAAGCTGACATGCTATAGTATAGGAGAATGGGGTGAGAGTTAGGATTGATGACCCATGGCACACCCCAATGTCTGTTAGTGTATGGAAGATGCGGGCGTGGGGGTGGGGTGGTGACTGCACACCCTAGAGTGGGTTATCTAGCTTATAAAATTACAAAATTGTTTTGGTGGGGGGTGAAATGCAGGTGTGCGGTTGTGCTCTGATATATGCACGGACATGTGATGTGTTTCAACCAATTAGTAGATATAATTTTTCCTACCCATTTTATAAATATATAGGGGATACATGATGGGCAGGAGTGTGATATGGAAAATATTTTCACTGCTGCAGAGTGAGCCTTTGGCACTCATGAGATATCCAGAGCTCACTCTGCAGGAGTGAGAATATTTTCCATAGCACATGATTTGCACATCATTTGTGCGATTTATTCAATAGGGGTGAGTGGTAAATGAGTGAGAGGGTTTTACTGTATGTATTTAGTTTGTGTATGGGTTTTTGGGCTGTGGAGTTTCCTTTTGTTATTGGGGCTGGGTGTTTGTTTTGTATGTTCTGACTGTGATGTGTGTGTTGCTGATGTGTGCTTGGCTACATGTTACCTATGTGGTATATTTCATTGGATGTTGTGCCTTGGTGGGTGGGACTTAGGCTGGCATCGGGGAATGGGGTTTCATCAAAACCTTCTTTTATTTTCTTAGATTTCTGTGTTTGTGAGCATTTTTATTTAGTTTGTTTCTTACAGCTTTAGTGTGCTGCGTGCGTGACTGTTTTAACTTATTTTTGTCCTGCTCATGTCGGTTCCATTCAGCCAAACTGTGGATGTTTCACTTTCAAGTTATGGAAGCAGTTTCACTTCTGCTGTTTATTGTGTTTTGCAATGCATAATATAAGGTAACTAAAGTTATTTGTAGTGGTTTTACAAGTTGAATTGTTTAAGCACTCTACCATGACAAGGGTGTGGGTTACATTTGGGTTGACAATGCCTGGTGTGTTGTTTGGTCATGAGGCTGGTAGGCCGAGTGAGCAAAACACACCAGGCATTGTAAATCCTAGGGTGACCCACACTCTTGTCATGGTAGATTGTGATTATACAATGTTATTTTATTTTGCATTGGAAAAAAAATAAAGAAAATAGTTTTTTTGTACATTTTAAATTATTTGTACTGCTCCACGAGAAAAAAAAGTATCTGTCGCATTTCCGAAGCGAGAGTGTATGCGGTTTCAATTTTGTACATGTAGCAATGTGGGTGGGGAGGTTCAAAACTGCAAGTGGCAGTCACTGAGACAGTGAAACTATGATGAGATTTTATTCGGGATGAACCCCGCGGGTAGAGGTACAAGTGTGTGTAGAATATGATGGGACAGGTTTTTTTTTTTTTATCAGGTGGGCTTTACTGGGGGAGGAGGCGGGAGTTGTTAGGAGATTGTCAGCATCTCTTCCCTCTGTGCCAGTCCTGACTTCACGGAGGTTGGAGTGATTTTGGGGGAGTCACTGGTGTGGCTTAGCGGGGAACTGGCACCTCTTCCCATTGGTAACGTGGAGGATTTACAAAGGGCACGAGATGCCAGTTGACCAATCGGACCCTGCCATTTTTTGACCTCACTGTGTAATATAAATTTTGATCTCCACAATGATATGTTGCTTGTTTGATGTGCTTCAATTTACTCTGTGTTGGAGTCAGATTCCAGTACTCTGGCCCACTGTCTGCTTGCAATGGGGACCTGGAGGAGTAGAAACAACACAGTACAGAGTTATCTTTTCTTCTGTAACTTGTTACTTTGTGTCTGAGTCCTTGATAGAGAAACATGCTTTCTTAGGAGCAGCAACTGTGTTTCAATGGAAAGCATTGTACTTGTACTTCTGTATTTGTTTCTATGGTAACAGCACAGGTTTTACTTGTATGGTGAGGGAAAGCTGCCTAGAGTGATGATAACAGTGACCTTTGTGCGCACTGTGTGTGTAAATGGCTCATATCATTACTGTAGCACAGAGGGTAAAAATACTGCATTGGATGATATACTGTTTTATCTCATTCATTTACTACTCACACCTATTGTATAAATATATATACACACACACACACACACACACACACACCCAAGTATGAAAATGCACAAAAGGGAACAAAAATATTCTACCATAGAGAAAGAATGATTGGCAGTTAGATTGGCCCTAGAAACACTATGAATTTATTTTTGGGGTGCTGAGGTCAACCTGACTACAGACCATATCCCCCTTTGCTGGATACAACAAATGGAAGGTAAAAATTCACAAATTATGATGTGGTATTTTGCGTTACAGCCCTATCATTTTACTGTGCAACATATATCTGGTGCCCAGCACAAAAATAAAGATTTTTTAGTTTAGTGTTTTTTTTGTTGACCAGGAAAGGAGGACTGAGCAATTCTGCCTATTTTCATCCTCATCCCAGGGTAGAGGGAGAAGATACAGATGTTAACTGACATACAGAATTGGATTAAGCTGTTGGTGGTATTTTTAGTGAATGGGGGATACTTGGCCAGGATACTGGGGAAATTCCCCTACTCTTTCTGTAGGAGGCCCCTCTGTTATCTTGGATGCTGGCCAAGATGGTGGACGCCAGTGTGGAAGAGCAGCTGGAAGCTATGGAGGTCAGGCATTTGGTCTCATCTCCCACCTCTGGTACACTAGAGACTGAAATAGAAATGAGAACTCACAGAGGTACTGTTGAGCCATGGTTAGAGCTGGATGTGTTTGTTGAGAGCTCCGTGGTTTCAGACGGAACATCTGAAGAAAACCTGCAAAAAAGTGAATAATTTTATCGAGGTCTGGCATGATTATTTGGATGGAATTTCTGTTGACAGATATGGAGAAATTTATTTCCTCAAAACCTGTCGGGAGAGGTGCTCTGGCCCAAGGGCCTGTTGGAGGAGTCGGGACAGGGGTCTCCCTCATCATAGTAACCAGTGCAGATGCAGGAACGAAACCAAAGGCATAACAAAAACCTACCTTAGCTTCAATACAAACTTTTTTGAGTGAGTTTCAAGCCGAGGTGAGGCAATCAACTTCTCAAATTGAGAACTCACTTTTAGATATATCTGTTTGTTGTACAGTAGTGGAATCATGGATGGAGAAACTTATAGAGAACTACGAGGGGGAGATGGGGCCATTTCAGCTAGGGTTCTTACCCTGGAGGAGCTACAAATGCTGCATTACACAAACAATTAGCCCTAATGTCAAGACTTGAACATCTAGAAAATAACATGCTTAGGAGGAATTTGAGGTTAATTGGTTTTCCTGGGACAGTTCCAAATGCTGATTTGAAGGAAGCAGTACAGAAGGCATTGTCTGCTGTTTTTTAACCTGAGTTCCCTCCTTCTTTGGAGTCTGTATTTCATACTGCTTCTCATCAGCCAAAGGATTTAGCTCAACAACCTGAGGCAAGAAATGTGATTATTACATTTTTCACCCTCGTCAAAAGGAAAAAAATTCTTCAGTCAGCTAGACAAAAAAAGCAATTCTTATACAAGGGCCATCATATTCAGCTGTACCCTAACTTTTGCATGCAGACCCAACACAGAAGAATGTACTTTCTGCCTATACTGTCAGAATTCATGGAAGCTGGAATCACAGCAGTTTTACTCGCACCTGCTCATTTAAGAGTCCAGTTCCATGGTAAAAATCAGTATTTTGATGATCCTGATGCAGCTAGATTTTTTCATGAGAGTAATGTAAAAATCCTGGAAGATATTGGCTCATACTTTGAGGATGTGGAGGTGGCCGAGGTGACTGAGTATCTCCCCATTTGAAGTTGAAACTATGTTACTATTGAAATACAGATTTTGGAATTTTTGATTTGCCTATACTTCAGACTTGAAACTAAAATAGATCTAAGGGGTTAGTTGCCATATATTTTCTTTAAATAGTATGTAGTTGGGAAGTTAAAAGCTTGGAGCATAACAAACAAATTATTATTTTTTTTTCTTAAAGTGGCTCTAAGTAATAATTCATTGATCATAGATTTTTTCTTTTTAATCCCCTCTAAAAAAATTAAAAAATCCCTTTTTTTAGTGCCTTATTTAGTTACAGGAAATAATGGTGGAAATGATGTTCTTAATTATATCTTTTATTGTAATTAAATTTTAAATATATAAAGTTTTGTCTTAAGTAATAATTAAAAATAAAGTAAAAAAAAAAAAGAAATTAGATCTCACAAAGAAGAAAGTGATGGTGAGCAGCAAAGTTGTCAAAATACTGTGTGTGTGTGTATTAAACACGGAAGGTGGACCTGCATTGCTGTCCAGTTTGGATTTGGAGCAGGATGTACAGCCTGGTTTTGGATTGGTCTCTCAGTCGGAGATCTCTGGTGTAAACACGGTGCATTGTTTGGGTGAATCTCCAATTATTCCTAAAGACAGCAAGTAGACTGACTCGGCTGATGAATCATTGCATCTTGACAGTGGGAAGTCAGCTGTTGGCGGCACTCAGCTGAGTCATGTAGTGGAACTTGTCAGTAACCCCACAGAATCTATGACCGCTCCCGGTAAGAGTGTGAGAGCAGCAAAGCGAGATAAAGGGCAGCATTGTCAAGCCTCCATGGACATAACCGCTACACAAACAATTTAGCAGCAGTTTGACTAAAGCAACCTGGTATGACAGAGGGGAAGTGGCTGAACAGTTGAAACCTCCCTACAGCGTTCAGGGTGGAAGCAAACAGAGTCTGGACAATGGACTCCAGATACAGATTGGGACGAGGAAACTGAAGAGGTACTTCAGTAAGTGAACAGGCCTGCAACAAACTCTCAGAGCTCTGAAAATAAACAGGTACCTGGGATGAGGGATTCCAGTGATAAAGAACAAATTGACACTCGTATTGACTCAAAAATGATGGCTGTATCAAAGAACAAGTGCGCACCACCTGCTATGCCTAAAAGTAATAATAGTGATACTGTTCATTCCAAGACTATGTGTGTTGATATTATTACTGTTCATAATCAGGGTAATATGCCCAAACCACACTTATTTCAGACAGACAGGCAGGAAAAGTCTAGAAAGCAATGAAAAAAAGCCCAGATTTAAATTCTACAGCAGGGAGGGACTCAAAAGCTGGGCCTAACCCACAGAGAGAGCATAATAATGTAGATAATGATGATGCTGAAGAAGGAACCTCTGGAGAAGGGAATAGGGCAGGTAACCCCCCCCAGAGGCCCTACTTTATCTGACTTTTTTAAAAATAAGTAGATAAGTTAGAACAGGCCCCCAGGCGAATGCAGTTAGACTTCGACATAGGGGAGGCCTGGCTGAACACCCTGATAGATATCACGTTGCAAGATAGCTCTTAAAATGTTCCATGAACTTTAGGCCAGTGGAAATTTATGCCCTTATACATGTGTCTGGTGAAGACACATTTCGTGTTAGTTTCAAGACTAATGCTGGTTTAGAGAAATTCTGGTTAAAATACAATACTTTAAAAGAACCCCCCCCTCAATGGACACCTTTCTCTGCAATCCCCCTGACAAAGCCTGCAGTTAGAATAATTACAATCATGTTTCACAATGAAGGGGTTAGTGTTAACAATATCTACCATTGGTTGCAAAACAGATGTGACATCTTGAGCCCTCCTGAAGCAATAACTGATACTGAAGGTTTGTGCACAGGTGGGTGGACGTTTAAGGTTAAACTGTTTCAAGTTAACTCCAAGATCATTCATTTGCATAATAGTTTTTTCCTTGAAAGAGACAGAGGTGTGTGTTTTTTATGGGGGTCAGCCACGAGCATGTTATAAATGTGGGGCTAGAACACACCTAAGCAGTATGTGCGATTTGTTAAAATGCTCATTATGTGGAGGGTATGGTCATCCCAGCTCAATTTGTGAAAATGTCTATCAGTGTAATCTGTGTGATGAGAAGGGACATGCTTAACATCAGTGTCCCTGGGCCAGAAGAAATAGGTTAGAAGGGTGGGACCAGGATGATCTAGCACAGTCAGCCCAGGATTAGCAAACCAGCTCCTTCTCATACTCCTACTGCTGGTATTGGAGTGGGGCCTGAAGACCTTCAAAACCCTACAAGACCAGTGGAAGAAATATCTGAAATGCCACCAGCTCCTTTTCATACACCTGAAGGGCACGGTCAGCAGGCAGGAGATTTACAAGTTACAACACTTGATATACAATAACTTAATATAAGCCCCCCCCCTGCAGAGACTACAAAAACCCATTTTCAAAGGATCACTAGGGCAGCTGCAAAACAAAATCCACCTGAGTTTAATTTGCCACTAGAAAATGACTTTGCACCTTTACAAGAAGTATGGGATTTAGACAGACTCAGATATTTAAGCACAGTCAGAATTAATTTCTGAAACTGATGATGATGAGGACTCTAAGCCACTAAGTACAGTAAAAAGGAAACATAGTGAAAAAGGGAAAAAGGTGGGAAAAAAGAAAAAAAAATGGCTTCCCAAGGTGATAAAGATTAGGTGGGGTTGTAAACTTGCTTTTATATGACTTCCCTACTTTATCTGACTTTTTTAAAAATAAGTAGATAAGTTAGAACAGGCCCCCAGGCGGAATGCAGTTAGACTTCGACATAGGGGAGGCCTGGCTGAACACCCTGATAGATATCACATTGCAAGACAGCTCTTAAAATGTTCCATGAACTTTAGGCCAGTGGAAATGTCTGTAGTGTGAAGAACTACAAGAAACAAACTGTGCTTCTCTATTTTTTTTAGCAGACTGCAAGCATGTATTATTTTTCTTCAAGAGACCACATTAAAATCACTGTTTGCGGTAGAACAGGTTAGGAGGAATTGGCCAATTTTGGGCCTTGTTTTTGGACCTTTGGGGAAGATGCAGCTGATGGGATAGGCATCCTGTTTAAAAATACACATTTCTCAGTCTCCAGAGTAATGGATATTTTGCCTGGAAGGGATATGGTTTTGGACTGTGCCTTTAGAAATTTTCAGTTTAGGCTAGTTAACATGTATGTCCCTCAGGCTAAAACTGCCAGGATTGAACTATTTAATCTAATAAAGCCCTTTTTATGCACAAGGCGACACCTGTTTTGGGGAGGGGACTTAAACTGCAGCACAGATTCTAGAACTCTAGGGAAGGTAGTTAAGAAACTATATTGTGATTCACAGGCTTTGAAATTGATTGTAAGGGAATCAGCCTTCATAGATGCTTATAGGAGCATGAATTCTAATACTGGAGCAACTTACCATAGACGCACTTCTGCTACAAGAATCGATTACCTATTCATGTCCAAACATTGTACTCCATGTAAAATATGGCTACAGGCAACTGAATTTTCAGATCATCATTTACTTTTAGGAACCTTTAGTATGGCAACTGCCCCTCCTAAAATATTTTCTCAACCAAAAATATGGAGATTAAATACTTTGATACTGGAATCTGAGGAAGTTAAAATGGAGGTTAGAAGGTTGCTTTGGGTGAGGACTACAGTCCAATGTTGTTATGAGAATATTTGGGAATGGTAGTCGGACACCAAAAAAGATCTTAAGCAGTTTTTTTGTTTCCCATGGTAGAGATAAATCAAATGTGGAATATTTTAAATATCTGGGATATAGGAACCAATTATATAAACTGGTGTCATTTCCAGTTACGGAAAAATCTAAATATCTCAAACAGATAGCAGAAATAAAAAAACTTATGTTTTCCCACCAATACATTCGGGCCAAAACTTTAGAAGCTGAAATGAGGTAAAGGACAGGGAAATCCCCTACTTCAGATCCATTTTTAGCATGCAAACAAAGATTAGATGCTACACTCATGACAGGTCTTTATAACATTAGTGGTACAACTGAAAGAGCTTATACATGTTATCATTAATTCAAGAACATTTACGGGAGACATTTGACACTACCTCATAGAACACTAAATATCTGGAGGATTATTTAATAGCACCTACTCCACAACTATCTGAGCAAGAGAAAAGCAGAGAAAAGTAAGTAGGACGTATAACCAGAGAGGAACTATCTGACAATATTAACACATTACAGAAAGGTACAGGCCCTGGGCTAGATGGGTTGTCTAATGATTTGTATAAAGATTTTGCACAAGAATTGAGTATAATCCTGGAGATAGTGTGTATAACACAATTTTAAATATGGATGGGCCTTGTAGTGATTTTGGAATTGCAAGTATTAGTTATATCTATAAAAAAGGAGACAGGTTTTCGTTAGGGAACTGGAGGCCTATTAGCCTATTAAATAGCAGTTGCAAAATCTTAGCTAAAATTATTTGTAAAAGATTACAAAGGGGGGCCCTGTGGCTGATTGATGTAGTGCAGACTTGTGAGATCCCTGGAAGAAACATACAGCACAATTTATTTCTTTTATGGGAAATTTTTGAAAAAAAGAGGGCTCAAAACATAATTGGGCATGTAATATCTTTAGATCAAGCTAAAGCGTTTGATGAAGTGGATCATCATTACTTAGTGCAAATCTTACAAAAGTATGGGATACCTCAGAGTTTAATTAAACATGGTACAGTTTCTTTATGAAGGGGCAGGGTCTCGTCCTTTTTTAAACGGATATATAGGGGGTGTTATTTCATTAAAGAAAGGGGTTAGGCAGGGTTGCCCTTTAAGCCGCCTACTGTATACTTTTGCTTTAGACCCTATAATTCATCATATCAAATGCGATAACCAGTTTATTGGACTTTCACCTGGGCCTGGACATATGTCTGAGAAGCTTACAGTGTATACAGATGATGTCTGCTTATTGGTGGAAAATAAGGAGGCAGGGAAGAAAGCCATTCGTACTGTACTTCTCAAGAGTTTTCAGAACTCTCTGGGGCCAGATTTAAATGTAACTAAGGGTGTGGTGATCCCTTTGACATCTGATATAGGCTTAGAACAGGATTTAGAAGGTATTAGGATAGACAATGCCCCCCATAAACTTTTATGGGTATGGTTTAATGTTCCAAAATGGAGCTAATATAATTGGGAAGAAAAGTTGGCTCTGGCTGATAACAAAGTAAAAATCTGAAAATCTTGGAAATTGAGAAAATTAAAAAGGGTTATGATTGTTAAGCAATTTTTACTCCCCATAAATCTTTACCTTAGCTATGTTTATGCCCCTCCTACGCAGCTAGAGACTAGACTATACAGAATTTTTTTTCAGACGGTGCGGGGCAGCAGACTTAACCCTGTCAAAAGAGATATAACATATTATCCAGTTTCAAAAGGGGGTTTAGGAATGATAAATCCAGTTGTGCGTTGTCATACTCTTTTCTTATATAATCTTTTTTAATGTATTGCTACTGTAATATCTACCCTATGGCAAGTCTGAGCTTTCCAAGCCCTATAACCTTATATGAATAAATGGGATTAGTTACCACCCAAATTACTACCTCAGTTTAATATTCCTGATTATGCTAGTGACCCTTTTAAAAAGATTAGACAGTGGAAATTAGAGAAAAGAACAACCCTTACATTAGGTCAGAAGCAACTTTATAATTAGTTTTATCTCTTCAGCAAGGACCTCTTTTATTTCCAAAAGTGGGTCCCATCATGACTGACATACGCTTTACCTTTTTTAATAGATAAAAGAATACCTAGGAATACATGGGATATTAATTGGCTATGTGGCCATGACAGGGTGGGGGTCAGAGGAAATTTAAAGCATAAAACAATACAGGACAGGTATTGCCCAAGGCAAACATGTATACATATAGAGAAAACAATGTGCCATTTCTTTTTTGAATGTCAGGAAGCAAGAATATGTTGGGAAACCTTATCAAGAAAGTGGCAATGGCCATTTGCTATGCACCTTAGTTATCAGATGCTAATTTTGGGAGACATTTCAGGCTTTTGGAAGGGGTTTCACATGAGCACTTTAAGAGTAGGTTTTTTTTTTTAATTATCAAATTCTATCTATGGCAAAGTACAGAAAGTTCTCACATGAGAAATCTTGCGCCTTTTGTAGGAACGTGGGAAATATTTTATGAAAATAATATTAAGGAATTCTAAAATATATGAATCTATATTCAAATGATAGTTAAGTTATAGTATAAATGGGTTTGATCACCTGGGATACCAAAAGTGTGATTCTGTGGAAATTGAATATTTATGTGATATGTTTTATTTTTAAAGTGTGAATCTTTTGGTTTATCCTTTGTAATCTTATGTGATGTAATGTTCATTTTATTTTTCAATAACATTCCCCTATTCTTTCCAGTAGAGGGAACTGCTGTCCAATCCTGGACAGCAGTCTCCTGTAGGACTCTGTAGGAGGAGAATGTTTTGAAGTAGGCTGGGGTCCGGTCCCTGACCTCCACCATCGATGTGCTAGAGGATGAAGAAATGAAAGCAACAGTAGAAGAGTGACCCTGGACATGAAATAGCCATGGAAATCTCTGTGGAAGTAGAGATTTATTAAACAAGTAGTGCTGAATTACTGTCGGAAAAAAATGAACATATTGGGTTGGAAAATCTGTCGGAACCAGCAAACAAATGAATGAAGCAGAAAGAATTCTGAAAGAAGCACTGGAACAGAAAAAAAGTCAATTTCTCCAACAAGTAGAAGATGAAGAAGAACACTTTTGCCAAGCTACCCTCCAATTAAAACAGGCAGAAAATAAAACTACTGCACCTGCCAAGTCTGCAAAACAAGCCACAGCTGTGAGCTCATTAAGTGCAGCTGCTGCCTGCTCTGAGCTGCTGCCAGAATTACCTATGCCTGCACAAAAACCCTTACCACAAAGATAAAGCTTGGGACTAAAAACTAAGACTAATCCCAAGAAAGGGGAAAAAACAGAGAATTTCTACCACCAAAGTGGACAGTTTTATCAGATTTAACAGGAGCTGGGTGGGTTCAGAATGATGTGGGAACCAGGATACCAGGCCCAAATGATCCTGCAGTCCAAAAGCAACAGCAAACTGAAACAAGGACTGCAAACCTGAAAGGACAGATCCTGCACATTGAGACAACTGAATTACAGGTAACAGGCAAAATTACAAATATTGTGGTTCCAATAGTACCTTGCATCACTGTTTCTGCCCAAAACAAAATGCAAACTGCTAATGTTATGCTAAAAGGAGACAGTATAGCACAGTGATTTAAGGCTTTGATCTGTAAACCTGGAGACCTGAGTTTGAATCCCATAGCCCCCCAACTGCATACTGTGTGACTCTAAGCAAGTCAGCCTCCAGCTTAGTGTGTCTCTCCTGGTTAAAAAAAAAACATGTCCAGGATAAACCTGAAAATCAACCTGGCATGCTACAAAATAACACAGAAAATTTGAAAAATATGAGGGCCTCAAATCTCCATGTCAGGAAACATCAACCATGCATATGCCAACACTATCTACTACCAATGCTCAGGAGACTACATTATCTGTGGGCTTAAGTTAATCGGTATTAAGAGACCCAGCTAAAAGAACTTTTATGAAACCTTTACTCTGAATGTCAGATTTATTTAAGAATTGTGGGGAATCAGCTCCCAGGAGGAATGCCATCTGCTTATCATACAAAAGAGGCCTAGACACCCCCAGACGGAATATACATGCAAGAACTTTATTGGAAATAAATCTGACATTTTTTGCATCTGAACTATTTGCTTTGAAACACACAGATTACCATAATCATAACATAAGCTTTAAGACTGTGGAAGCTTTGAACATGTTCTGGGTCAGATATAACACCCTGAAAGACACTCCAGCTTGGATGCTGATTTTGGCAATCCCCATAACCAAACCAGCAGTCAGAATCATTGCCATACTGTTCAAAATGAGGGTGTAAATGTATAAGATATTCTCTTTTGATTACAGAAGCAATGTGAAGTGCTAGAACACCCACTACCCATTATTGACTGTACAGATCTGGACAGGTCAAATTAATAATGTCAAATAGTGGAATTATACACCTATCTAGCTGTTTCTACTTAGAGAGAGACAGTGGCTCATTGTTTTACCCAGGACAGCCAAAATCTTGCCACAAATGTGGCTCCAGATTGCATTTAAGCAATGTTTGTGACACACCCAGATGTACTCACTGTTTAGAGTTAGGGCACTTAGCAGCCACCTCTGTCAATTTATTTGTGTGTAACCTGTGTGAGGAAAAGGGACACTCCTATGTAAGGTGTCCCTGGGCCTCACATAATAATAAAGACTGTTTCTCATGAAACCCCAATAACACAAACACAAAAAAAGGATTGCACTCAGGATTCGGAGCACAGGATGGCAGCTATTCATAAGGAAAGAGAACAGGGAATATAAGTGGAAGTAGCATCCAGCTCTCCTGCCCCAGATCCTAACAGTCTAGTACTAAATGTCACTATTTCACAATCAGTTGTAGACCCTCCCACTGTGAACTTAGAGCAGGGAGATTACCAAGATAATGAGTCAAAAACAATCCCAGCAGTTGTACCCACACATAATACAAGGCAGGAGAACAATGAAATGTCCCCCCTCCCACCACCCCCTGCGACTCCAATACCAGGTGAAGTTGCATTCAAACCAGTAACTCAGGAAAAAAGGCCCCAAAACAAACTTGAGTAAGTGGAAGGAGCCAAAAGGAAGGAGAGAAAACTGGTAGGGAAACAAAAGATGCTCCCAACAGAAAATAAATTTACTGTGTTATACTCAGGGAAACTCTGGTGGGGGAAGGGGCGCTACAGACAAAGAGGATGAGGAGTCAGACTCTTCCTCAATTGCTTCATCCACCTATTACTGTAGGACTAATCTTTGGTATAGATGACACTGATGGGGGAGATACAGTAAAGACAAAATAGCAAACTAGATCCAAAAATGTTTGTCTGTGGTTTTCCTTTACTTTTTATGACATCACTACAGATACTCACCCTAAATGTAAGTAGTATTAAAAATGGTAAAAGGAGCTTAACAGCATTAACTGAATTAGCTAGATATAAAGCTGACATCATCTGTATTCAAGACACAGAACTAAAGACCTTACAAGAAATGTCCCAAGCCTCAAAATTAGGAGGTAAATGTTCCGTCTTATAGATCTTGTCCCAGGAATAGCCTTAATATTAGATATACAATATGGGGCAACAAGACTTAGGGTGATAAATAGTTATGCCCCACAAATTAAGATTGAAAAGACTGACCTTTTCAGGAAAATCCAGCCATTTTTACATACATCTCATTTGGTGCTGTGGGGGTAATTTTGGTTGCACCAGACAGACAGAGGTGCAAAAACAAATAAACTTGTTTGTGATACTAATGCACTAATTTCCACTGCATATTTAAAAAATGCCTACAGAATTTTTTACTCAACAGGAGATAACACATGTATAAGGGGCATATATGCTACCAGAACAGATTTTCTCTTCATATCACAGATGTTATACGTGCAAGGAGCAATGACTGAAGACATGGCCTTCTCAGACCATAGGGTTGTAATCTTTGATATAGCCTGGGAAGACACCCCTGAGCGTAATAAAGGGCCCTGACTCTTAAACTCTGAATTATTAGAAAATAAAGACATCACAAAAGAATGGCAAAAGTTATGGACAGCCCAAATCTCAGTTATGTGCACGTACAATACCATATCAGAATGGTGGGGAGATTCTAAATGGAATTTTAGAACCTTTTTCCAAAAACAGGCTGAAGAAAACTCATTAAAGGAATATTCTGAATATTTAAGTTTAAGAAAACAATTACACTTGTTATTATCAAAAGCCAAAACACTTAAAATAAACTACAGCCAGCAAATTAGTATAATAAAAATGGAAATGTTCAAACATCAATAGAACAGAGCAACCTGCTACGACTTTTTCACTGGCTATTATGCTATTAATTTAGTTCAAAACCAGCTTGGACCATTCTTGCTGTTATCCTTGATCTGTATTAATTTCTGTGGCTGCTCTTGTTGACCTATTTTTGTTTTGTCAGTTATTCGTTGCATTATGTTCTTGATTGTTGTCACTGCTGCAATTTCATTTTGTGCTCTCCCAGGTCATGCCTGAAAATAGGCAGGTTTTTGCCTAGCACGCTTACCCAGTTACCAAAAGCTAATAAATAAAAACCCTTCAACAAGAAATTTAATTTAGAACTCAAAATAAAAAAAAACACACCATTAATCCCTTCAAGGAATGCAAAAATACAACAGAACATAGAATCATTACTACACTAGAGAATAATTTTGTGAAAACATACACACGCAAAAGACGAAACAAACAAAAAAGAACAAGAAATAATGCTGGTAGTAAATAATCACACTGAAAAAACTTTTGGGACGTTACCTAAAATAAAAACAAATACTCAATACTGTCAAGATCTAAGCATTCCGTCATTATCGGAAATACAAAAACAAGATCTGTCCAAACAGATTATGAAAGAAGAAATAATAGATATTAAGGCCCTGGGAAATAATGTAGCCCCTGGGACAGATTGACTAACTACTGAATTTTATGAGCAATTCATGAACGAATTGGTGCCAGCACTGACGTTGTTGTAAAATGAAATTTTAAAAACAAAACCTTCACCAGAATCAATGACACTTGCACATTTGAGTTTTTTTTAATTTAAGAAAGGAAACAGGAATGACAAAGAACTAGAGACCAATTAGGCTCCTGAATACTGATCATAACATTTTGGGGAAAATCTTATCTAAAAGACTGGCCACAGTTTCTAGTGTACTAATTAGTGAAGTGCGGACATGCTCCATATCACACAGAAAGAGTCAACATAATTTAATTACTGTATGATTAGAGAACTTTTTCAAAAATGCCAATAGTACGGTGGCCCTGAATTACAAAACACAAACCAAAAAAGTGAAAAGCAATCAAATAAGCAAAGCAACAACCAGAAAATAAAATGCAAACAAAAATGTAAAGCTATAAAACCAAACATAAAGTGTGTTGCTACAAAACTAATGTAACACACAACAAAACCAAATGTAACATCCAACCAAAAGAAATGAAAAATGCAACACAGAACAGTGAAGTCCATACTGACGGCTAATGTCACTTCTAAGTTCTCATTACCAGGCAGCTGGAAAGGGAGTAGACAAGCAGCTGTTAAAGTAAGAGATGTTGTGATATGCTTGCCTGCATTGAGGGGGGCAGTACATTCAAGTAAATTTCAAGGGCTTCCCACATTTTGGTGCAGAAAGGTTTACAGGTACATCGTCCTACACATTAAATATTTTATATTGCGCCACCCTCATTTTAAAAACTTCTCCATCCTCTCATTTTAAACATACTTCACTCCATTCCCTCCACTACATTTTAAATATACTATACATTTGTAGTGCCCCAGAGTTCCTGGTGCCCTCCAAAAATGGGTATCCAGGTGCTCCATGGCTGGCTAGGGGGTTAGCTGTGCCCTTGGTAGGAAAGTGCCACTGTTTTGTGCCCCAGCATTAGGTACCACAGTCATAGGTGCACCTAGGTTATGTACCCCCCCTCGCCCAGAAATGCAAAGCCTCGGCTTGGATGTATTTTAAAATGTTTAATTTCTGCTTGTTTTCCCTGCCTGCAGACTTGTACAGACCCCCACCCAGTTGCCTCGTGTTGAGTCTGGTGTAGAAATCCTGCACATGTGCATTGTGGCCAGAGGAAAGATCCTGTGCATGTGTGAGAATGTGCAACTAGTGTGCATGCACGGGATTTCAGCACAAGAGTTAAATAGAATTTTGCAGCTCATCTAGCACTCAGTTGTTTTTTTTTCACTAATACCAACAGCACTTTAACTTTACCAGCTGTGCTGGATTACATGTTTATTGGGATGGGGTTGCTAAAATGTGCATCTTGGCACTGCGTGCACAGTAGAGGTGCGTTTTTAGTGTGGGACCTTCTTCTGGTGGACGGGTGGTTTTTAATTGGGCCAAATGTAAAGAAAACAATAAGAAATATGAAATAACAGGTGATCAAATCACTTTCTCTTTTATGCAGGTACTTTCTAGAGCAAGCTTAGAGCTAGTTTGTGTCCACAGATCAACAGTTGCATATTGAAAGAAAATCGAGGGACAAAGCTGACAGTGCCCCATTAATGACATATTTACGTGATCATTTTGCCTTTCTTTTTTTTTTCATTGATGTTGTTTCTGGGAGCTCCTTGCTTTTTAACCATCTGACGTCCCCCCTCCATGCCAACCGGGTATCAGACCCCATCCCCTTCAGCCCCCATGACTTACCCCTCATGGTGGTGAGTGGGGAGATACTCACCCACCAGACCAGATCCAGTTCAGGGGAGGTGCCCTCCCAAGGGCGCTGTAAGGGGGGACCATCGTCATCCATGGCGAAGTCTCCATTTTTTCACTTTTCTCCCCTGCAGACAGGGGCATGCAGGACGTCATCAGAAAGAGCGCGTACATGTCCACACGTGCTCCCTCCAGACGTCAGCCCCATCTCTGCCCCCTAATTTCTACAGCATCGGCACACTGCCCCCCAGCCACTGCTAGGAGCCAGTCGACGCCGACCACTGGCGAACCCCCCCCTCCCCGGAAAGGGAGAGCAGTCCCTCAGATGCTCAATCTCTCTCCAACCCTGCCAATCCCCGGTGACCCATGCTCTTTCCCGAACACAGGTCCCTGGCATAGTGTGAGGTAAGGCAACCAGTGCCTCAACCCTCAGTGCCACCGGGCTGACCTTTTGCCTTTCTTTTAATTTGCTTTAGTTGGAGTGCTCCACCATCAACCCTCCTCCCCATTTTAAAATTAAAAAGAAAGGGGGTTGCAAGTACAGGCACCCATCTTAAAAAAGAAACACTGTAACCATAATAGAACATGCATATGTTGACAGTTTTAAATAAGTAGTGCAAATAGTGAAGCATAACACAATGCTACATTGTTAACACTGGTCCTGAGTCCTTCACCAAGACCAAGATCTTGTTATGATCTATAGCACTGCATTATAGCTTTTCAGTAGTTTGCATCCAACTGAGTCAGCATCCCATGGACTGATTGTGGCCACCCTCCCACTCCTTCTACAATAGCTAACTAAATAAATAAATAAATAATTTTCCATTTGTGGGTTCTGGTGACACAGAACCACTTGAACTTTTCTTTCATGGTTATGATGTCACCAGAACCACTTTATAGAATTATAAGCTAGCCTAGTATATAATAGTTCCTCAGGTATTATTCAATTTGTATTTCTAAATTCCACTACTTTGAAAGCACAACAGTATCAAGGTAACAAATGGCATCAGCCCTACAAAAGCTGCTTTCACATTTTGTCTCATTCCCTAACATAATGACCCAGTTTACTGTGGGATTGACAGACTTCTGTAGGTCTATTAATATGACTTTTTACGCCCTCTTTATCACCACTAAACGTCACAATAATGTGGGATGACATACTGTATGATGTGAATCCAATAATGCAGTTTTTCATAATTTGATGGATGATCTGGGAGCATAAATCTATCTCATTGTTAAAACAAACAAACAAAAAAACTGTTCTGAGCAAAAGTGCATGTCTTAATGTAATGTTTATATACATGGAAAAAGTCATGAAGGGCTATTCATTTCTGATTAATACCATACACAATTAAGCACAAAGGGGAAGTGTTTATGTCTTTTAGCAGGGTCTCCAGTAAAACAGTCACCACACTGAAATGGAAGACAAGAAGGATCGGAGGCAGTATAGCGCAGTGGTCTAAGACTGTGAGCTGCAAATCTAATAACATTCAGCAGATCAGACCTGGGTTTGAATCCCACAATTTCCACTTGTGTACTGTGTGACCCTAAGCAAATTACTTGTGCTCCCAGGTCGCTCCTGTAAAAAAGCTTTCAGCTTAGTGTGCTATACCTGGTTAAAATAAAAAAGGCTAGCTCTGTGTTACTTTTAGTGGAAACATGTTTATAGGTAAACAAGCAATGAATGGCAGACTGCACTGGCCTCAGCAAAGGCAGCGCAATGACTCGATGATGTGTAAATTTTAGCACCTGGTTCTCTTGCTGCCTTTCCAAATCACAGGGGGGGGGTGATGCGGGGAGGAAGAGCTTCAGTCCTTTATAACACACAGAGTAAATATGCTCCAGCTGTTGGAGCTGAAACTTTTTTTTTTTACCAATTATTTTACCAGGTGAGAGACACACTAAGCTGAAAGCTTGTTTGCAGGTGCAACCTGGGAGCACAAGGAAGTTAAGTGACTTGCTCAGGGTCACACAGTATGCACCTAGGGGGCTGTGGGATTCAAAACCCTGGTCTCCAGATTTGCAGCTCAGAGCCTTAACCCACTGCCTTAACTTAACTTGTAAGCTTCCTTTACATTTCTTTCTCCCTTGTGAGTGTGAAAGAGTAGGTCATTTCTGTTGTGGAACCAACTTCCGTGTTTACATTTTTTTTTGCATGCTATCTTTTCTTGATGTCAGCTGCTTTTTTGACATGTTTACCATTTTTGTTGTGCAACTGTTGTTTTTTTTTTGGTTTGCATCTTCCATTTTTGAGTTGTACTGTTTTATTTTGTGCCTTATCTAGTTAGATGCTTTTGTTTTTTGTTTGTATAATATATCTTTTTGTTGTTCAGTTAGACCTATTTTTTGCAGTTGTATTATTTTTGTTTTATTTGCATTCATATTTTATTTTCTTTCATGTTTGCATTCATGTTTCATACTAATGTTTTGAATGCATACTTTTAGTTTGCATTCATTTTTATGTTGGCTCACGCATGCGCAGCCAACATATTGCAGTAGTAGCAGATTTGGAGGCCCGGTCACTGTTGGGCGACTGCAGGGCATGCATCAGAAGGTGCATCCCACATTCCCCAATCAGTCAGCATCAGGCACTGACCTCACACATCCCTAATGTGGCCACCAGAACAAAGAAAAGGTCCGCTGCAATGAGAGCGAAGCTCTCATGCAGCATGACCACAACATGCCTCCCAATGTGAAGGCAACCGCCTGTCACAATGCCGACGGGGGAGCCCACTACCCGTCAGCATACTGAACCCCTTCCCATTTAAAATGTATGCTGAGGGGGTCCCCAATCCCCCTTGGCATCATACAGCCCCCCAACAGTTTTTCTTTGCCGATGGGGGCCCCAATCCCGATTGGCATTTATCCTCATCCCCAATGATTGTGCCGATGGGGAGCCCACTCCTCATTGCCGTTTATCCCCGGCCCCCGTTGATTGTGCTGATGGGGGAGCCCACTCCCCATTGGCATAATGTCCCCACTTTTGTTGTGTGTGCGAAGGGTGCCCAATCCCCGTCGGCTACAGAATCCCCAAAAACATTAGTTGGCACGCTGAGAGCCCACCCCATGCCAAATCCCTGCAAAAAAACCATCCCAAGAATGTTTTTTTCTTTTAAACCCTGTGAAAAAGCAGGTCCCTTGCCATCTCCCTGCCCCCTCCCACAGCCCACACCACCCTCTGCACCTGCTCACCACACCCCCTCACCCATACTTTCACCGGAGTCTGGCACGACGATCTTCGTGAACTGGGAAATGTCTGCACTCTTCAAACCTGACCATGAACTGAAGAAATGCTGGTGATGGCATAAATAGGGTTTTTTCAACTTTGGTGCATATCTTGGGCATTTTTTGGAATTTGTCCACCAAATATTCAACTTGGGGTTATTGGGACCCTCCTCATGAATTCTGTCACTGTCATGGCGTTATTCAGTCCGGAAAGGTGATTTCGCAGTCACTGCGCGGAATCACCTTTTGGGACCGAGTAATGAAATGACAGTGCCACTGTTCATGAGGGGTCTCTCAAAAAGCCTATGTTGCAAATTTGGTGAAAAATATCCCCAAAATGGCTGTTTTACACGTGTGCGTCACGCTGTTTCCACGCACGCTCGTAATTTTGTGAATTTGTAATATTTTCACTCCAGATTTTCAAAATTGGCATTTTTTCACACCTCCTGATGAACATTACAGCTGTCATTTTACATATCCAGGCTGAAATGTGTTTTCGCATGTCTGGCGCAGAATAGCACAGTCTCTGTGTGAAATCAGTTTTTGGGACAGTTTGAGGAAATGACGGTGATGCTGTTCATGAGCAGAGGTCCTAATATGCCTATCTTAAAAATTTGGTGCCAAAAGTCCATAAAATGACTGTGTTACAAGCGTAGATTGCGCAGTTTCCACACACCCTTGTAACTTCTCTAATTTGCAGTAGTTCCATGCCAGATTTTCAGCACTGGCATTTTTTCACACCTCCTTATGAACAGTACAGCTGTCATTTCTCACATACTGCCCAAAATGTGTTTCTGCACCTGTGGCTCACAATGGCATGGTCACTGTGGGAAATAAACTTTTGGGACAGATTAACAAAATCACAGCACCACTGTTCATGAGGGGAGGTCCTAAAATGCCTATGTTAAAAATGTGGCTAACAAACTCCCGAAAATAATTGGGTTACAGGTGTGTGTTGCGCAGTTTCTATGCATGCTCATGACTTCACCAATTTTTCATATTTTCACACCAGATTTTCAACGTTGCCATTTTATTACGCCTACTCATGAAAAATACAGTTGTCATTTTCCACATCCTGTCCAAAATGTGTTTTTGTCCCTGTGTCGCTAAATGGCATAGCCACTCTGCAAAACCACCTTTTAGCTAACAAACGGACTGTGCCGCTTTTCATGATGTGGGCTCACAAACAGCCCATGTTGCAAATTTGGAGTGAAAATACCAACACATGCCTATGGCGTTAGGGTTTCCAACTGTAGCACCCCACCCTGTACAGACTGACAGGCGTCAGGTGTGTAACTTGGATCATCAGCTATAATGCTCCCACCATTCCACCCCCACCCCACCCTGCAGCCAGTGACAGGCATCATGATGTGCCTTGCACTGTTTGGCCACAAAGTTCACCCCATTCTCCTATACTGCACCCACCTCAGCATATTTCCTTATAGAATGGAGTACGTATAACGCCCAAAGACCCCAAAGCACACCACAACACTTGTCAGTGTCTACAGGGTAGGGTGAGGTATAATGGCATGAGCATTATAGCTGATGACCCAAATGCACAGCCCAATGCCTGTCGCTCTCTACAGGGTGGGGGTGGGGTTTGCATCACTTCAATACTTCACTGCCACTCCTATTATGTGTCTCTACTTCCGGCACTACCAATGCCAATGCCAGCAAGACAACATTCGGCATTGACAAATGCTTGTTTTAAATTTTCTGTACATTTTGTTCATTTTTGTTTTGATTAATTTTGTAGTTATGCTATAGCTGTTTGTTTGCATTACATTTTTTTAAATGTTTCACTTTTTTTGTTTGCATTTCATTTTTTGGGGTTGTCACTTATTTGATTGCAAATTACTTTTTTAGTTTGTGTTTTGCACTTCAGGGCCACCATACCACAGGGCTCAGATGAAGGACTATTACTTAGTTTAGAACAGGAAAAAGCATTTGCAATGATCCCCCGTGAATACTTATTTTCTATATTACAAACCTTTGGAATACCCACTAATTTTAGAGCACGGATAAATATGTGCAATGAGGCCAAGGTAATACCAGTGGTCAATGGGTGGTAAGGTAAAACAGTACAGTTAAAGGAGACAGACAGGGATGTCCAATGAGCCCCTTGCTGTATGTTTATTGCATTGGCCCACTGTTGAGAAATATCCAAAGAGACAGACATATAAAACGTATCCAATTAACAACTACGGGACCTCTGGTAAAACCCTAGCCTATGCAGCTGACAGTAATAATTGTAAAGACAGGAACAGAAGAAACTAAAGTATGTGAGCATTTCACTACCTTTGCAGCAATATCAGGGTCTAAAATAAATTCTGAGGAAAGCATAGGGGTTCTCTTGGGAAAAAGCTCCTTCACCACTGCATCACCTTATGCAAATATAAGAATGACAAGAGAACCTATAACCATATTAGGTTTACTTTTGGGTGAAGGGATCATGGTCCAACTAAACTGGGAAACTTGCATTCAGAAAGCAGAACAAGTAACTGCAAAATGGAAATATACAGTAGTCAAATGTCTAAGCTAAAAAAAATGTTTATTAATTAAAACGCTACTTTTGTCCATCTTTTTGTATGCGAGTTATGTGTCCTGTCCCCACCATTTTTGGAAACCAGGATTTACAGTATCATTTTTCAAATCCTATGGGGCAGTCAGGTTGAACCCTATAAAATGGAAACAACTTATTGATAGGTTCAAGAAGGAGATTTGGGAATGATAAACCCCATTGCTTACTTTTATGGTCTTTTTCTGTTCAACAATATAATGGTATTAGGGACACAGGGAACTAAACCATGGGCAGAAACGGTTTTGGAATGGGCCAACATTTGCAAACTGGCATGCTCACAAAACAAAAGTAGACTTTTAAGGGCAATACAGATAGTTCCAGAGATTGTTAGGCCCTTATTCCAAAAATTGATAAAATGGAAGGTATCATATAATTCAAAAATGATCCTTCATAGACAGGGGTTATATAATACCTTGATATATGCTACATGTACTTCAGAATTAAACATTCCACAATGCCCTACAGAGCATAAAAAATTGGCACTTTCGCAATTACAGAATACTAAACTATCAAAATACATATGGGATATATTATGGTTAAGCATTCACGGACGTATGAGTATTAAAAAAAAAATAACAAATGCAAACCAATGACAGAAAGATACTGTTTATGGCCTGATTGCAACCAAATCCCAGAAACACAAGAGCATTTGTTTTGAAGTGTGAATATGTTAAAACCTTTGAGTCTCATTTTGGCCACGCAATGGCATACTGCGCTCTTTTTGAATCTAGACTGTGATACTATAATTTGGGGTATATACTCACAGCAGTGGAAAGGTTTTCACAAAAAAACTCTGCAAGTAATATTTGCAATCTTAAAATATTATATCTGCCAGTCCAGATGTAAACGGGTTCTACAGCAGCATAATTTATCGCCAGACAGTATTCTAAAGAATGTGATTATTTCTGTGCTTAAAGTATATGAAAAAGATGGAAAAAAGGCATCCGGATCACAGTTAAGGAGATTATGGAAATATACTGCACATTGTGTAAATTTCAAACCTGCACTAGTAGTAAAGGGAACCTTGTACAATACATGTTCAATATGTTGTACTTACAGTGGCGTGAAAAAGTATTTGCCCCCTTCCTGATTTTCTCTATTATTGCATATTTGTCAACACTGGATGTTTTCAGGTCTTTAGACAAAATATAATATTAGATAAAGGGAACCTGAGTGAACAAATAACACTTTTTTTACTTATTTCATTTATTTAATGAAAAAGTTAACCAACACCAACTGGCACTGTGTGAAAAGTAATTGCCTTGTGCTAAATCAACCCAATTAAAGGGATAATTAGAGAGTCAGCTGATTGAATACAGCCAGGCTTGATTACAGCCAGCCCTGCTCAATATAAACCTCACTTATTTGGCCCTTACCATCAGAGTCACGTTGCCAGCACAAAGATTCAACAAGCACATTATGCCATGATCAAAGAGTTCCTGAAAGATCAGAAAAAATGTGTTGCCTCTATCAGTCTGGAAAGGGTTACAAAGCTATTTCTAAGGCTCTGGGACTCCATGAACCACAGTGAGAGCCATAATCTCGAATGGAGAACACTTGGAACAGTAGTGAACCTTCCCAGGAGTGGGCTGCCTGCCAAAATTACTCCAAGTCGCGAAGTGTAAAATCATCCAAGAAGTCTCAAAGGATCCTAAACAACATACAAAAGAACTGCAGGCTTCTCTTGCCTCAGCTAAGGTCAGTGTTCATGACTCCACAATCAGAAAGAGACTGGGCAAAAATGGGCTTCATGTGAGTAGCAAGGTGGAAACCACTGCTAACCAAGAAGAAAATAAATACTCGTCTCTCATTTGCCAAGAAAGCACCTGGATGATCCACAAGCCTTTTGGCAAAATGTTCTATGGACAGATGAGTCAAAGTGGAACTTTTGGACAACATGGATCCCATAATGTCTTCTGTAAAAGCAAACACAGCATTCCACAGTAAGAACACCATACCAACATTCAAACATGGTGGTGGTAGTGTGATGGTGTGGGGATGCTTTGCTGCCTAAGGACCTGGATGACTTGCCATAATTAAAGAAACATGAATTCTGCTCTGTACCAGAAAAGTCTTAAGGAGAATGTCCAGTCATCCTTCCATCAGCTGAAGCTGAGCGTAGTTGGGTCATGCAGCAAGACAATGATCCAAAACACAAAAGCAAGTCCACATCAGAATGGCTAAAAGAAGTAAAATTAAAGTTTTGGGTGGCTAGTCAAGTCCAGACTTAAACCCAATAGAGATGCTGTGGCAGGACCTGAGACTTGAGCAGTTCATGCTCGAAAACCTACCAAATGTTACTGAATTAAAGCAGTTCTGCGAGGAAGAGTGGGTTAAAATTCCTCCACAGTGATGTGAAAGACTGATATTGAATTATAGGAAGTGTTTGGTTGCAGTCATTGCAGCTAAATGTGGCATAACCAGTTATTAAGTGTGGGGGGCAATTACTTATTCACACAGTGCAGTTGGTTGGTGTTGGTTAACTTTTTTTCATTAAATAAGTAGAAATTAAAAAAAAAAACAGATTATTTGTTCACTCAGGTTCCCTTTGTCTAATATTACATTTTCTGTAAAGACCTGAAAACATCCAGTGTGACAAATATGCAATAATAGAGAAAATCAGGAAGGGGGCAAATACTTTTTCACGCCACTGTACCTTTAGATTATACTGGAATGATGAAAAAATTACCAGTCTAATTTTGCAAACAATGTGTAAATACTTGTAAGATAATTATGATTTGCTTTGTTTTGTATTTTATTTCCTCTTTCCCTCCAATAAAATTCCCCTACTCCTTTCAAGAAGTGCCATGGGATCTCTGACATTCAACTGAACAACCACCAGAACAGGCCGATGGGACCTTGGTTTAATGTCTCACCCGAAAGACGTTCTGTCTAGGCACGGAGCAGATATAAGACATGTATAAAGTAATGCTGTGAATGATATCTCAGATGTTAGATACTATAGAAGCCCAGGGTATGTGTACATTTATTTATTTTATTTATTTAGGTTTTGTTAACCAGCTAAGCACACTAGACAGTCATATGCCTATTTTCAGGTGCAACCCGGGAGATTAAAAGATACAGACAACAGCAGGTATTACAGCATTTCAGAGAAAGGTAGTCAGATGCAGCATGACTTAACAGGAAGGCATGTAGAAAAACATAGCATAACAAGGTAGCAATTGACAGCCAGGGGTTGAACATCACATAACAGGATAACATTTGATAGCTACGAACTAAAAATAAATGAACACACTAATATGAGGCAATAAAAGCACCCTGTTGGATGTTCTCCTAGTGAGTAAACCATATCTTTTCTCCCAAGCTGGCACCTTTTTTTCTGATGTCAGTGACCATTGTTTCATTGCTGGTGTAAGATCTGTTAATAAACCACCATCTTCATCCAAGTTCTCGGCTAAGAGATCTAGATGGAACTTTGATCTATTTGCCTACATTGATGAGCTAAAATATTCACTGCGTTAGTAGGATTTTTACCTGGCAAAAACAGTAAACTTAACCTATGACATCTTCAATGAAATTATACTAGGGGCTTTAAATAAGTATGCCCCTCTAGTAAAAGTACGCACAAGGAATAAAGCCACTTGATGGTTCTCCTCGGAACTTAAATCCGCATTGTTAGAGACATTGACAAGCTCTGGAAAAAAACACATAGAACCAAAACTCAGATGGACTGGTGCCAGTTTAGGAAGGCTCGGAACTTATGTACCAAGATGATAAGAGATACTGAGGCAGCCTTTTACAGTGATAAATTTGACTCCGTAGCCAAGAGCACTTCCAAATTTTGGAGTACTATCAAGGATCTGTCTGGACATATGCCCGGAAACTCATTTCCTACTAAGATTATGTTTGGTAGTGCGACTTACAGTGATAGGATGGAGATCCTGGATGCCTTTAACAATTATTTTGCCACTGCAGGTTTAGCATTTGACAACTCCCCTGCTAATTCGCTACACTCCCAGCTTGGCACTCAATCTGCTGAATCCTCAGCCACCAACTCAGTATTCTCCCTGCAGCCTGCCTTGTCGAAAGAGGTCGAGGACCTCCTGTTACAACTGGACATAAAGAAAAGTGCTGTGGCTGACTCTCTAGGTGCTTATTTGCTTACCATGTTTTAGCTGTGCCTATTACTCACTTATTCAACTTATCACTGTCACAAGGGATCCCCCCACCCATCTGGAAAACTGCACATGTCATACCTCTGCTTAAATCTGGGGACCCCTGTGATCTCAATAATTATAGACCAATTTCCCTTCTTCCTGTCCTGTCCTGCCTAAACTATTTGAAAAAATTGTAAGTGTGCAGTTCAGAACATATCTAGAAACTGCGAATCAACTAAACCCAGTGCAGTCTGGCTTCAGATCCAAACATAGCACTACTACAGCCCTTGCTAAAGAGACCAATGATTGGCAGAGAGACCTGGATAACCAAAACTTCATCTGTGCCGTGTTTTTGGACTTAAGTAAGACGTACAACACTGTCGATCACAGTTTGCTTCTCTTATCCTTGCAAACTATGGGGCTGGACTCAGCATCATTGCAATGGTTTGCTAACTACCTCTCAGACTGTCTCCAACAGATTAAGGCTGAAGGCGAATTCTCACCTCTCAAACCTCTAAAAAGAGGTGTGTCCTAGAGATCTATCCTTGTTCCCTTACTGTTTGCCATCTGTATCAATAACATTGATCACAGTATATCTAAGGCCAGTATTCATCTGTTCGAAGATGACACCGTACTCTATCTAAGCCATCCAACACCTGAAGCCTCATGTGGTGACCTCCAAGCAGAATTCAATCTGCTCCAGAGACAGCTCCTAAACAAAAAGCTTCTTCTCAATGCCAAAAAAACTAAGGCAATGCTTTTTTCTCCCTTTTCCCATGTGATAAACCTGACCATTAATGGATCAGTTCCCCAAATCACCACTATCCTAGGAGAAAATGTGGAATTTATGAAGTTCAAGTACTCGGGAGTATGGCTTGACCACCGGCTCTCTTTCATGGAGCGTATTGAGGATTTGCTAAAAAATTACATCTGAGGCTAGGTCTCTTCTTCAGGATTAACCACTTTCTCACAAGGGATGCTAAGCTGCAGTTAGTCCAAACATTTCACTACTGGACTTCCTGTATAGTCAGTGCCCTATTGCTTCTCTTGCAAAACTGGACACGCTGTACCATAGATCCCTGAGGTTCATAACGGGACTTCTCTTTGCTACGCATCATTGCTCTTTGTATGTTGCCGTGGGGTGGACTTCCCTCCAGTTTAGGCGGGATAGAAATGCTGCACTATGGACCTACAGAGCCATTGTCAATAAACTTCCACAATATATCACTGACTGTATCCTGGTAAGCAAACCTGGTAATTACACATTGAGAAGCTACTCCTTTATCTCACTGGAAGTACCCAAAGTTAAATCACGCTTTGGTAGAGCGGCCATTAGCTTTATGCTGCCCTCTTTCTGGAACAAACTGCAAAAAACACTGGAAATGAGCATCTCTGTCAGCTTGACTACCTTCAAGACCTTATATTCCTGTTCTGTAAAGGAACTGTGCAACTGCTTCCCATGTCCCTAATCTGCATCAGCGACTGCTGTGATACCTCATCTTGCCTGGCTCCCTATATAATGGCTAGGCCTCTGACCCCATTCCTCTCTTCCCCATACCTCTTTACCTGTCCAATTATTTTCTTGTGTATAACCAATCAACCCTACAGCTATGATATCCCTCATTGACCCTCATACATCCTTATTCTTTTTTCCTGCCTCCATTATATGAAGGATTCCTCTGCACCCACTGGTTGAGATCTACCCACTGGCCCGTTGTCCTACATACTCCCTTTGTCATCATGTGGGCACCTACCTTACTCCCTGTACCTCTCACTCCACCTTCTCCCTCCCACTCCCATCCCCTCTCACTATAGGCCTTCCCTTTTGGCCTAACCTGCCCTTCGTCCTGGTGTGTATAGGTGCTGTTCGCACTGATACGATCTATTATTGACCCTGTATTACGTAAATGTGTTCCTCTTTTTTAAGTATGTACATGTTTCCCATATTTTGTAATTTGTGCTGTATTGTTATATCACCGATATTACGTTTCTTGTTACCCTGAAATTGATATTGTATTCCTTTGTATTGACTGTATATATACATGTATGGATTGGCATTGTACCTTGACCTTCATCTTCCCAGGTCCATCTTGTAAATGAGCCTCACTCAATGGTGTTCATCTGGATTAATAAAGATTTTGATTGATTGATTGATTAATGTCTGGACAGGATCATAAAGTGCATCACAGTGCAGAGAGGGGGGTTGGTATCTTAGGAACCATGACAGGTTGAGGTGAGTTTCAGGATGCCCCGGAAGGAGTTTTTGAAGCAGGTACGGGAGGGGGAGGTACACACAAGGGCTGGAAAGGGAGTTCCATAGTCTAGTTGCACAGACAGCAAAAGTCTGATCACCCATTAAGGTGTGGGTTTTGGGAACTTGGAATAGTTGCGAGCCTCTAGATCTTATTTATTTATTTTATCTATTTATTGGGAACTCAGAATTACAAAGCTTTGAGCTTAGATCTCATTTACAAAGGATCCTCATCAACACTTAAAGAGATGCATTTTGTTGCAACAGTATAATTACGGTAGACAAATTGACACTGGGGTTGTACTACTAACATAGAGTTTACATAGGAAGGGGGTAGCAAATACAGTTACAGTTTACACAAGTCAAGACATGAATGAAGCAGCTGGTAGCACTGTCAATTTCCCAGTGGAGGTACGCAATTAGCAGCCATCTGAGAGAAGTTAAGTGCAGAGAGAGAAGTTGGGGTTTGGCAAGTGCAGGTAGGTGGGGGAGTGGTAGGGGGAGGAAGAGGTCAGGATAATGGGCTAGAGGTAGTGTGGGTGTGCTGGACAGAGGACAGGTGGAGGGAGGAGGAGGAGTGGGGCAGAGGAAGTGAACAGGGGACCAGGCAGGAGATTGTGTGGGTGAACTGAACAGAGGGCAGGTGGGGGGAGGTAGTGAGGGGGTACTGGACAAAGGACAAATGGGGGAGTTGGTAGGGAGGGGGAAAGGGAGTGGGTGAGTGGAGTATGTGCAACCCAGCCAGAGCAAGTGGGCAGTTGAGTGGAGGGCCGGATGCTGGGATTAAGTTTGACACAGATAGCAGACTGGAGGAGAGATAGACTTATGGAGTTTGGATTTGAAGTGCCCTAGGCATTGAAGGCTGGTGATTGTGTTTGGAAGCTCTTTTAGCCAGGTGGGAGCCCTTACCACGAAGGCACATCTCCTCTGGGATGATTTTCCTGAAGAGATCAGCTAAGGCATGTCTGGATACGTTTCTTGTGGCAGATCTTGTAGATATTGATGTGTAGGAGAGGTTAGCAGGCTGGGCTAGGTCAGCTAGTATAGGGGGAGAGGCAGTTCTGATTATATTTTCAATGAAATTGCACATAACAAAGGTTTGGTGGTTGTTGGGGGAGAGCCACTCGAGCTTGCTGTATAGCTCACAGTGGTGAGTGAAGCAGGGGGCAGAGAGCACAAAGCAACATATATTGTTATAGGTAACATCCCATTTGGCTAGACAGGTTTTTGGGACATGCATAAAGGAGACAAGCCCATAGCAGAGTGTGGGTAGTAGGACCCCTTTGCCAGCATATGACATGCTGCTGGGGTGATGCAGCTTTTAGCTCTGTTGGTCAGGCCCAGCTTGCTATTAGCAGCCTTGCATGCATTGCTTATATGCAGGGAGAAGTCAAGCTTTGGATCAAGGGTAACCCCCAAATATTTAAGGGAGTCTGCAACCTGCATAAGAGGTCTGTCAGCTCCAGGGACTCTCAGGGGAGCAGGGCAGACTTTTGTATTGGCCAGGGAACCAAAGAGCATAGCCTGTTTTTTTTTTTTTGAGGTTGATAGCTAGCTTGTGAGCCTTTAGCCAGGATTGTAAGAGGTTAAAGTCTGAAATGAGCTGGATATTGATGACACTGATGTCCTGTAAGCTGGTTAGGATCACAAGGCAATCAGCAAAGAGGGTGGAACAACTATGAGCTAGGACTAGAGGCAAATCATTGACAAAAAGGAAAAACAGAATGGGCCCAAGAATAGACCCTTGAGGTACCCCAGGCATGGGCTCCAAGAGGACCTTGTTAAATTTAGTGAGTTGCTGCCTTCCAAGTAGGTAATTGCTGAGCCAGAATAGGATGGGGGGAGGCCAATGACTGGAGTGAAGAACACAAGAGTGTGTAGTCAACCAGATCGAAGGCTTTTGAGAGATCAATGAAGACAGCCCCAGTCAAGTTGCCTAGATCAATAGCAGCCCTGATCTCAGAGGTGACCTTGGTCAGGGCAGTAAATGTGCTATGCCTCTTGCTGAAGCCATGTAGGGCTGGGATAAGTAGGTTATAACTTTGGATGTAGGCTGTGAGCTGGGTTGCAACCACTTTTTGAAGCAGTTTGCTAATAGCTGTAAGGATAGCAATAGGTGGTAGTTTTCAAGGTTTCTTGATTGATATGATTGTGTATCTATAGAAACTTGGAAGAAATGTTTTTCTATAGTTTAAGAGGGACCCTGGGGTGGAGCCTCTGTATGGGGTGGTTGGAAGCTCTCATTGCCCCTTTATGCCTGAGTTTATGAAGAGCAGTTAACCAAAATGTCACTGGTTTCTTCCTGAACAGGTGTGTGCATGTGCATGGGAGGGCTGGTCATCCTGCTTTGGAATTAGAGACTCTATTCTAATTCCTTTTTCTAAAGCCTGATCCAACAGTATTCTAACTATTCTATACTGTATAATCCTCTCCCTGGTCTGTCAGGATGACCACCTACAGAACCCCTCTCTTTTCTTTTTCTTCTTTACTCTAGGTTTCCTTTTCAAGTCAGTCTAAAATGCATCCTGCATGGCTCAAAGTCACCAAAGTAATAGCTAGCTAGCACGGTTTCATTTGCCAATATAAAAACAGATGCCTGTTGTTAAATACTTGCACATTTAAAATGTGAGCATTGTTTTTGCTGCACTGTTGTTATGCAGCATATATAGTATAACATTTTGTTTGACTGTCTAAAGTACATTGTAAATGTTATATACTACATAGCGGTATAGTGTGTAAGAATGCCAGGTTTATTATAAATGAAAAGTTTCCCTTGCTAGGGAAAAGGCTAGATAATGTATTTGTTTTACTTTAAATTCATAATGGCATCTGATATAAATAAACCTTGGTTTTCAGTCAGCCTGGAGCCAGTTGCAAACAGCCTTTGTTTTGTAGACTGCTGAAAGCCAGTTGCAAACAGTCTTGAAAATAGTTGCAAGCAGCTTTGATTTTTCAGTCTGCCTGAAGCATGAGAGAGGGAAGAATTTGCAGTCTTCATGTCCTCAAAGCAATCTGAAACACAGATGAGAAAAGGATCCCAGTGATGTTCTGTGATCCTGACTGCTGCATCCTGGTGAATGCAATGTGATGCTTTTATTTCTTTTATTTATTTCCTTGCGTTTTTCATTTTTGGAGCCTGATTGAAATAAAATCATGCAGCAAGCATGCTGTACCTTATATGAATTGCCTCAGTGTCTCTCTTACACCCACACCCTGGGACAGTATACCCTAGATATTTTTTTTTTCAAATTGTTTAACCAGGAGTAGCACACTAAGCTGAAAGATTGTTTACAGGTGCGACCTGACACGTTTTCGTTATCTGTGGTCATTATTTGATAGAGAGATGCTTGTATACTCCAGATCATGATGCTTTTTCCTTAATTGGGTTCATTATTTGTTATTGAGGTGCTCATATACCCAGAATAATAACAATCTTATTTATTTTGGTTTATTATTTTTGTTGAGATGCTTGTACAGTATATCCTGAATAATGACCATTTTTCCTTATCTGAGTTCATTACTTGTTACTGAGATGCTTGTATATGCTGGATCTTTTCTTATCTGTTATCAATTATCTGATATACTCAGATGCTTGTTTACTCCAGAAAATAATGCCTTTTCCATATCTGGTTTCATTACTTCTTACTGAGATTCTCCTATACTCCAAATAATGACCATTTTCTTTATTTGGGTTCCTTATTTATCAAGGAGCTCATATATCCTGAACAATGGCAACTTTCTTTGTGTTGAAACAAAAACAAGGTGCTGAATCAGCATGTGGTCTAAAAGCAAAACAAAATGGTTATATTAAATGCACACTGAAAATAGAAAATAGAGTCAAAATCTACATTTTCAACCTTAGGTCTTCTTCAGGAAATATCTAAAGAAAAAAAAACAAAGTTAGTGTAGGGAGGTAAAATAAGGGATATATATATATATATATATATACAGTATATATATATATATATATATATATATATATACACATACATACACAGTAGGACCTCAAGTTATGAACCCCAGTAATCCGAACTGACTGGTCAACCGAACCCATCTTGCTCCACCCCACTCCTAACCACAGCCAATGAAAATGCCTTTTCAGGTGTAGAAGGATTCACGTCACTGTTCACAATGGAAAGCAATGGCATGTAAACACAAGAGAGTTAAGCTAGCAACTGACACCAAGCTGGATATCCTAAAGAAACTGAAGCTTGATGTCAGCATCAGCAGTCTCGCAGATGAATACGGCATCGGCAAAAACAGTGTGCAATATTCGCAAAGGTGCCAAAAAGATTAAACAATTTGCTACGGAGGCACAGGAGAATGGGGCATTTAAAAATGCTGCATTGTTTGGAAGGCAGCTGACGATGAGTTTGACAAGGCTATACACCTATGATTCTGGGTGGCTGTTCCACTTCAAAAACAGGCATGGCACAAGACAATCAGGTATGCAGGGAGAGTTGATATCCGCTGACTCTGCTGCCTCATAAAATGTTAAAACAACACTGCAGACCTTCATAAATCAACATGAACTTATCAGGGAGCAGTTTTTTAATTGCAGCACCTTAATAAATAGATTCTGTAGTATTAAATTTATTTAAAAATAAAGATCTATTTTTTTTAATGTGATGCATCATGTGTTTCTATGAGTTATTACATGCATTTCAGGCTTACAGACTTTTTGAAGTTGCGAACAGCTGATTTCCCATGCTGTTCGGAACTCCGAGGTCCTACTGTATAGATGTGGAGAAAGAAAAAAGGGGAGGCTCAGGAAGAAGAAGTGATAAATGGCAAGATTAAGAGAGAATCTGTGAAACAAAAAGGTGATGATGGGAAAGATAAAGCATAATAGTAGTGAAAGAGCTACAGAAGTCCCCAGGTGGGGACTAATTAACAGGGCCTAGTAAGAAGGCTGAAAGGTGACAAATGTGGGGGATGCCTTGCTGACCATTTCAGGGAATATTACAGAGCAGTCAGGAATGGTGACAATGCTAAATCTATCGTATCCCACTTTATCTCCTGGGACCACAGTGTCAATGACCTTTCTGTTTGTGTCCTTCAGCAGGGCTTCTGGGATTCTGACCATAAAAAACATGGAAACCAAGCTGATCATCCACCATGGCTCCCAGCAGCCCTCTGGTTTAAATGATAGACTTATTTTCCACTTACATCTTTCAGCCACCCCTTATTTTCCTTAAAGTCTGTTTGTATCTGTACACATTTAAATTATTTTTCATTTTCATCATAAATCTCCATCTCTGTCTCCTTCTCCCACATTTGTCACCTATCAGCCTTCTTACTAGGCCCTGTTTATTAGTCCCCAGCTGGGGACTTCTCTAGCTCTTTCACTCCTAAGGGTTTTTTCAATTTCAGAGTCCATTGCTCTTACCAATTCTAGTATTGCTTGCCACAGGGGCTCTTTGGTAAAACGGCCACTAGAGGGTTTGTTGGATCTAATCCCTCAGGTGATTGTTGCTGCATTTAAGGTCTCAGTCATGCCCCCCCTTTTCCTTCTCTGCTCCAGGGAGTACATGTTTAGGTCCCTCAGCCTTTCCTCATATGACAAATGACTGAGGCCATTTACCATTTTTGTTGCCTTCCTCTGGACCCACTCTACCATATCCACATCCTTCTTGAGGTATGGTCTCCAGAACTGGACCTTATACTCAAGGTGTTGCCTGGCCAGCTTCCTGTACAAGGGCATTATGACCTCCCTCTTCCTGCTAGAGATTCCCCTACTGATACATCCCAGCATCCTGATGGCCCTTACCACTGCCTTATCACTTTGCTTTGTCAGCTTCATGTCCTGTGAAATGAGTACACCATGGTCCCTTTCCAGCTTGGTTACCTCTAGAGCATGCCCCCCCCATCCAGTATTCTGCTCCCTGTTTTTTCTTGCCTAAGTGCATGATTTTGCACTTTTTTGTACTGAAGGACAGTTGCCACCTCCTGGACCACTCCTCCAGTTTTTCCAGATCTCTGCATATACTCTCAACTCCCACAGGCGTATCAACTCTATTGGAGATCTTCATGTCATCTGCAAATAGACATATTCCCCCTCCAGTCCTTATTTATTTAGTTAGTTTTTATTGACCAGGTAAGTACACTAGACAAATAAATACCTATTTTCAGGTATAGTACAATCATGGAGGTTATAAGGTACAAGGTATATAGGCATACAATTTTCACAGTGAAAAGACAACAGCATATGGGTAAAGTAATAGTAAAGATCATAGCAATTGTAACAGTATATACACATGGCACAAATGTACAGTATACAATCATGTTCCTGAGCAGACCAGGCCAAGGGCTAGAGCCCACCAAACATAGGAAGGAGAAGGATACCAAAACTAAGTGCAATTACAAGCTTTGTTAGATTTCATGTGATCCCACAGGGACCTGCTAAAATGGAGTGGGAGATGAAGCTGCAAACAAGCAGTGGGAGAGAGTTCCATAGCCTGGGTGCACAGACAACAAAGGCCTGATCCCCTATGGCTGTGTGGATTTTTGGAACAGAGAACAGAGACAAGTCACTAGGTCTGAGACGGTAACCTGAGTTAACAGCTTTTAGTTGCTCCACCAGGACAGGAGGGGTGGCAGTTCTAATTACTTTATAAATAAAGCAACACAAAGCAAAAGTGCAATAGCTCTCCAGAGACAATCATTCCAGTTTCTCATTCAGCTCATGGTGATGAGTTTGGTGAGCAGCTGAGGGGGAAAAATGACATACTTTGTTATAGGTGTCATCCTTTTTAGATAAGGTGGACTTAGCAGTATGAATAGAAGTAAGGAACCCCTAATTAAGAGTGGAAAAGAGCACTCCTCTGGCAAGGGTGAGACACGCCTCAGGACTGAGGATATGTTTGGGCCTGTAGGCCAGGCCAATCTTGTTATTAACTTACGTTCATTATGGATGTGCAGGGAGAGATGTAGCTGGGGGTTGAGGGTGACTCACAGATATTTGAAGCAGTCACCAATAATAATGCAACAACTGTTAGCACCAGTAACATACAGGGGTTCAGAACATGCTCTGATGTTTGTCTGACAGCCAAAAGGCATAGCTTGCATTTTGTAAGATTAAGAACTAATCTATTCAACATGAGCCAGGACTGGAATTGGTGGGTGCTTGTATACCCCAGATAATTATGCTTTTTCCTTATCTGCATTCATTACTTGTTATTGAGATGCACTTATACCCCAAATAATGACAATTATATATTTTTTTACAAGAGAACAGAATGGTAATGGTCCAACACTAGCTATGGGTCTCCAGATCCAGGAAGCAGACACAAGGCCCTTTACAAAATAGAGGGTCCTAGAAGAATTAAATAAACTGAAGATAGACAAAGCTATGGGACCTGATGGAATTCATCCTCGGGTATTGAAAGAGCTTAGGGAGGAACTCGCCACTCAATTAGCCAACCTCTTTAATAAATCAATGGAGATCGAACAGGTACCAGAGAATTGGAGAAGGGCCACTGTGGTGCCCCTACACAAGGGCAGAAGCAAGAAGGAGGCAGGGAACTACTACCCTATCAGCCTCACCTCAACTGTGGGAAAAATTATGGAATCACTGCTAAAGGAAAGGATAGTGGCATACCTGAAAACCAGTGGGAGGCTAGACCGTAAGCAGTATGGCATCAGAACTGGTAGGTCATGCCAGACAAACATGATAGAATTCCTTGACTGGGTGACAAAAGTAGTAGACTGAGGTGGGGCAGTAGATGCTGTATATCTAGACTTTAGTAAGGCCTTTGATTCTGTCCTCCACAGGAGGCTTATTAACAGACTGGGAAATGCAGGTGTAGGAGAGAAAATTGTAAATTAGGTGAGAAACTGGCTTCAGGAGAGGACCTAGAATGTTGCATTGAATGGCACCTTGTCGAGAGAGGGGATGGTGACCAGCGGGGTTCTGCAGGGCTCGGTGCTTGGACCAGTCCTCTTTAATATATTCATCAACAACATCAAAGATGGAATGAAGGGGAAGGTATGCCTGTTTGCAGATGACACCAAGCTCTGCAATGGGGTGAACACACAGGAAGGGGCCATAGCAATGGAATCAGACCTAACAAAACTGGAAGAATGGTCCAGAAGTGTAAGGTCATGCACCTAGGGAAAATAAACCCAAGAAAAAACTTACTATCTAGGGGTGAACAAGTAGCCATCATGAACTTAGCATGGAATGTAGAGGTCATGGTATCCAATGACGTAAAGGTAGGGAGACAATGTGAGAAGGCAGCACAGAAAGCCAAAACCATTCTCAGTTGCATCGGAAGAGGGATCAGAAGCAGAATGCACAAAGTGATAATCCCACTTTACAGATCCTTGGTGAGGTCACACTTGGAATACTGTGTCCAGTTCTGGAGACCCCACCTTAAAAAGGATGTAGACCATCTGGAAACTGTGCAAAGTAGAGCTACAAAGATGGTTCAAGACCTTCACCATGAACCCTATGAGACAAGACTTAAAGAATTAAACATGTACTCCCTGGATCAGAGGAGAAACAGAGGAGACATGATAGAAACCTTTAAATACCTAAAGGGTATCAACTCAGTGCAGAATCAGAACCTCTTCCAAAAACATAAGGAGGTACGTACTAGAGGCTACAACAGACATCTAATGGGAGGGAGATTTTGGAGCAACATTAGGAAGTTTTTCTTCACAGAAAGGGTCGTGGAACAGGCTGCCGCAGGAGGTCATGGATGCAAAGACTGTTAAGCAGTTCAAAATATCTTGGGACAGACATAGCAGAATATTGAAATAAAGGAATATACTTGGGGGAGTAGGTCAGATAATGGGCAAAATAGATGGATCACACTGTGCCCATCTGCCATTATGTTTTTATGTTCAGTGTTCATTATTTGTTATGCTTGTGTATCCTGAATAATGACAATTTTCTTCATATGAGTTTATGGTTAGTTATTAAGATGCTCATATACCCTAAATAATGAAAATGTTTCCTTATCTGTGGTCTGTACATGCTATTGAGATGCTCGTATATCCAGGATATTGACAATTTTGACTTTCCTGTGTTCTATTCTTTTATTTATTTATTTTATTTATTTATTAGATCATCGGTTTACAGACCTTTGAGTCATAGACTCATTTACAACATTTTGTTATTGAGATGCTCTTATTCCACAAACAATGATGATTTTTCCTTCTCTATTTTTATTATTTGTTTCTGAGGTACTCGTATACCAATCATAATGACAATTTTTCCTTATATGGGTTTATTATTTGTTATCAACAACTATATCATATCTGGTTCATTATTCAATATCAAGATGACAGTATACTCTGAATAATGACACTATTTCATTATCTAGGTTCATTGTTTGTTATTGAAATGCTCCTATACCCTGAATAGTGGCAATTTTCTTTATTTGGGTTCATTACTGTTTATCAAAATGCACACATACCCCACATAATGACAATTTCTCCTTATTTGGGATCTTTACTTGTTATCAAGAGGTGGGTCTAACTTATATATTAACAATTATACCTTATCTGGGTTAATAATTTGTTATTGATATGCTTATGTAATGTAAATAATATGTTCTCCCTCATCTGGGATTTTTATTTGTCATTGAGATGCTCATATACCCTCAGTATTGACAATTATACATTAACAGGGTTCATTATTTGTTATCGAGATACTTGTATTCTTGAATAATTACAATATTCTTGATCTGGGTTCATTATTTGCTACTGAGGTGCTTATATACCTTGAATAATGATGATTTTCTTTATTTGGGTTCATTATGTGTTATTGAGATACTTGTATACCCTGCAAAATGACAGTTTTCTTTATTTGGGTTCATTATGTGTTATTGAGGTACTTGTATACCCTGAATAGTAACACTTCTCTTTATTTGGGTTCATTATTTGTTTTTGAGATGCTTGAATACCCTGAGTAATGGCAATGTGTCCGTATCTGGGTTCATTATTTGTTATTGAGGTTCTTGTATACTCCAGAAGAAGACACTTGTAGGCCCTTATTGTTGTCTGGAGGGATATGGAGGTTTCCAGAGCGTTGTCCTAATACATTATCCCTATTACCAAGGACTATAAAGATATAATGTGTTATTGTGGTCATTGTAAGATATGTATGTAAGTATGTTACTGGTTAGGATGAATACATTCTCAAGATCATTAGAATCTCCTCTAGGAAAAGTATTCTTGTCAAACACAATGTGGCTCTTGCATAATCTATATTGCCCAGTGCAAACAAAAATAGTAAAATTTAGCATTTGTGGAAAGCCGTATGGATTATTTGAATCTCTCTAATATGGAGGTGATCAAAAACAGCAAATTCTGAGTGCTGTTTAAATAAGTACCTTGAATATTAATGTGTCTCTGAAATGAGAAAAAGTTCCCCACCTGTGTATGTCCACCATTCCAGGAGATGATGCTTTCATTGATGACTAAGTCATGCCCTGGAGGTGCGCTGGAGTCATAGATGCCAACCTTAACATAGCTGGCAATACCATCTTGGCTGACATGCCAGTTCATGACAGTATATCTTGCAGGGGGATCTCCATTCAAGTCAAAGAATATTTCATCTCCAACACTAGTTCTGAAATGAACATTTCTGAGATAATGGAGGAGCTAAAACACAAAGAGCAATCCTTGTAAGTTAACAGTAAAGAGGTTGGCTTTTATTCAAAGAGTGCCAGGTCAGAGTGGAAATCTTTGTAATTAATTAATTCATTCATTCATTCATACATTCATTTACTCATTTATTATGTTTATTCAGAGAGAATGTGAGAGCCTTGAGCCAAGTTCATTAACAACAGCATTCTGAACAAGTGCAGGTGCAAAGGTTGTAGTGAAACAGGAATGATATTCAGACAATACATACAGAATATTTCAATAAACAAGCAGAATATGTCAATAAACAAACCTTTACATACCAGGCTTATCAACATAATGGTGTAATATATTGAAGAAACAGTGTCAATGTTATGCACATCAAAATATATCTGTTCTACTTGGGAGTTGGTGAAGGAAAGGAGAGGGAGAAGAAGTGTTTCTCTGATACTTCAGCTTGTTGAGATGGTGAGCAGATCTAGTGGATCACCATGGCAGTAAGAGATGGGAGGGAGCTAGATGTCAGTGTACATGTCCAATTATGGACATATGACCTGGCAAGGGAAAGGGTAAGGGCAGTGCAGGGTAATTTCAGGGAGCTGGGGAGGGGCCTGAAGCAGGTAGCTTGCATGGTAGCATTTGCCAAGGTGTTACCTGTGTATGGCTAAGAAGATGAAAGGGCATGCACACACCATGGCTTGTAACAACTGGCTGAAGACATGGTGCATGCATGGAGGAGGGCTTTGGCTGCACTGGGGACAGAGGAACAGCCTGGGAGGATATGGGCCTCTATACGGGAGATAGTCTACATCCTTCCAGCAGGGGGACCACAGTCCTTAGTGGGAAATTGTAAATGCTACTTGGATAAGCATTTAAACTAGCTGGGGGGAGGGGGGACGTTGTATTACTAATGGAAGCAAATATTGCCTCCCTGCAGACAATGAGGCAACAAGGAGGGAGGGCCTGAGGGAAGAAGCTCCTCCAAGGCAAGAGTGCAGGAAGAGAAGGGTGGGAAGAAGGTGGAGGACAAGGTGGGTATACATCAGAATAGCAAGAAGAAAGGTGTACTGGAGACAAGTAATGGAGAGGGTAACAGAGGAAGAGGGGATCAGGGGGAATTTCAGGAAAGAGCATAGGCAGGAGGAGAGGAAAAAGCAGATAGGCAGGCAGAAGGGTAAGGTATGCAGAGCCAGGTGCGCCAATGCAAGGAGTCTGGGCAATTAAATTCTGGACAAAGAGTCCATCATGGAGGAGGCTCACCTGGATTTCTTGGCCTTAATGACCCAGTCAAATCAGTGGATCATGAATGACGATCTTTGGTTGGCGGACATGAACAATCACTTCCACTCACCATTTATCATCATCCGATCATCAAGCAAGTTTATGATTTTTGATGATCTTCTTGGATGGTGATCTGATCATCAAAAACACTAAATCTTTAAATTCTTAATGGTGATTTTTCATGATTTGGTTAACTGTCAAGTGATGATTATTGATGATCACATAAAGTCCATTTTTGGTGAATTTTAATGACTTGCTTTATTTTCAAGTGATGATTATTGAAGATCACATAAAGTCAACATTTTCTGTAGGTCTTTAATGACTATATGAATGTACAAATTATGATTTTTCTTGATTACATCAAGTCACAGTTGGTTAGCAAACAGGTGGGCCACATATTCAGAGACAACCACTACTTCCACACAGAAAGGAGTGCTACATGGCACATAACTCACGTCTTGCTCTGTGTAATGTCCAGAGTTAGCATACTCCAATTTGAGCTTGCTAACCATCTGACTATAGTCAAATGGCAGCACACAGCATAGTGACTATACTCTGTGCTGTCACAACATAGGGCTGAACATGACCCATAGGAGCCACAAATGACAGGCAGCCCTAATGGGATTGCGCTAGGGCACAAAAGAGCCACATTCAGTCCTTGCATGCAAATGAGCCCATTAGGCATGCAAATTGCTAAGGGGCCATTTGCATGTGGATTATGGGTTCATTTGCATGCAGCAGTCAGCAGCCTCTTAATGCCCATGTCATCACAGACCTGTAGTCTAGTGGACCCCCCCCCTCACACCCACTCTCCATCCATATTACTATATTAAAAGGACTCAGATTCCTGAGCCCCTCCTCAGCCATGGAACAATGCAAACACCACATGATAGCACAGCACCAATTTTAGGCCTGATGCTTTTAATCTGTAGCATGGCCCTTCTTCTTAGGCCCCCAATGAAAGGTCATGCCCCTGAAGAAGGGCCATGCTACAGACCCAAAGCACTGCGGCTAGTTTGGTGCTGTGCTAGCATGTTTTATGCTAAATAAACTGAGAGTTTTCTCAATGCATAGCATTTTGTGATTTATTTTCAGTACTCAGTGTGATTTTTCATTGTTACTCGTGTTCTCAATCTCCTACCACACTGGTTGTGTTGCTTCTGCACATATGACTTTGTGAGTAGCAGCATCCTTGGCAGCATGCTCTGTAGCACCCCAGCACTTAGCTCCTGAGCTCACCTACTTCTATCTCTTGCCTTGGCCGAACAAGGCCATCCACTCCCAACTCTACTAGGAGGCTCCTGAGTCCAGTCACCCCCAGTCCTGATGGATGGCGGACTCAGGAGGTGGAGCTGCAAGAGCTGAGTAAGTGGGGGCATATTGTGTTGTATGGTGAGTATCCTGGGACTCAGGAGGTAAGATGTGTTCAGGTAGCCCAGAAAGGGGACCAAGGAGGAAGGGATGGAGGGGGTGTCAGGGGGTTGAAGAGGACAGGGGTGTCCCGGGACCAGGGAGTGAATGGCATCCTGGAGGATGGGAAGGGAGGAATATAGACCAGGGCAAAAGGCATCAAACGGGGGCCAGGAGGCATGTCTAGTGAGGGAGGGATGTCCTATGAGCCAGAAAGGGATTTGTCTGATGGATCAGGGATGAGAGTTGTCTGAGAGGGTGGGAAGGGAGGGAAGAGGTATCTGAGAGGCCATAGAAGGAAGAAGAGTAGTGGTGGCAGGGGACTGTAGAAGAAGAGAGGGTTTATGGGGATCTGAGGAGGGGGACATGGAGGAAGGAGGTGGTGTGGGGGCTTAGTATTGGGTCTTGCAGGGAGGGAGGTAGTGTTTGGGACTGTGGAGGGAGTTGGTACTGTCAGGGAAGGGAGCTGTCAGGGGTACCCCCTTTCCAATGGAGGGCATTACACCCCGCTTGCCATAAAGTAATGAAGAAATTCTACAGAGGGCGCTGGTCAAACTGTGATAACAACATAGACACTAATGCGGCACATTATCTCTGGATCACTCCACAGCACTCAAGGCTGCATACTACCCAGATAATTGCAGCTAGATCCACACAGCACCCACTTTCCGCCCACTGACCAGCGGGCTGCCCCTACCAACAACTCTCCCTGCAGATGAAACACCCCCACACCATCCTATGCAATGATGTGTCTTGTTAGGGTATTTGGGAGCCCCTTGCAGGGGCCTTCAACCCCCTATCTTTTTCCATGCACTGGCCTGAAACCCCCCTCCCTAGTCAATGGCCTGTGCCTCCCCTCCCTGAGCAGAGCATTGCAACCTCATACCCAGGCAGTGGCCTAATCCCATGCATGGACCTGCAGCCCACACCATTCCAGTGGTGGTGTTGCACCCCCTTCCCACTTCACAGTAATAGGGAAATCCCACAGCAGTACGCCCATGAGGGAGAGAAGGACAAACCTCTAAACGTGCATACCCTAAATGATAACCCTCTTACAGATGGGACCTCCTGCCTACTGACCAGTATCTCCACCACCTGTTCTGTCACAGCTAGCACCACCACCCCAGGGCACATTAATGTGTTTGGGGATGCTTTTTAACAGTGGCTCCAGGGTACAGTGTTTGAGGGGAAAATCAGTTTGGACACTCCAATTACTCCCCTGCAACATGTCCAAGAAAAGTACCCCCCCACACACCCACACACACAACAGATACTCCCGAGCCTGTTCAGAGCAGTCCCAAGCCTGCATATTGTTTTCAGCATAGCCCACGCAGAAGCCCTCACCAGGCAGTACTGCCTGTCCTCTTAAAGCAGCAGTATTCATTGGATATGAAAAGTTCTAACCTTCTATTTTTACTGTTGTGAAATGAAGAATGGACATTTTGATTGAAGATTATCGTTGCCTCCATTTGTTCCATGATTTGTTTACTTTGGTTTTTAAATTAGTAACTTGAGTCACATCTGCCATTTTAACACACTGTGTTGGAGATGTGCTTGTTGCGTGTAAGCTTGACCCACTCGCCCCTGACTGATTAACTGGCATACTGCCAGCATGCTCTTCTCTTCTGCTTCCTTGTGCTCTGCAACTGAAAGGTATGCCCTCTCCAAGCATAGTAAATGCTTGGAATGTGTGTCTGCATATACAGTATAGTAACAACTCTGGTTTTTATTTATCATAGTTACTGTATATGCAAGAAAGGAACTGACTTGTCGGAGTTTTTTTCATTGATTTGTGACATGAAGGAAGCTGTCCTTGAAGTCAGTACAGGGTGCACTATGGACATTGATTTAAACAACAAAACTTTTATTTGATTTTCATTCCTGATGCCACTATTTTGGTTTTATCCCCAGTTTAGGAATACCATCACAAATGAAGTGTAATTTAGAAATGACGTTTTTGCCTGTAAAACGTTCTGTCTGTGATTATGCACTAGGAACAAGGTCGCAAGGTATTTGTTATTAGCTTGATCTTGTGTAATTTATGAAGTTGTCAGCTACTTTATTGGATGTCCTGGCCTGTGACCACAAACAGAGGTTCAGACTGGAGACCTACTTTATATTTGAAATGCTATGATCAGTAACAGTGATGATAGTTGTCTCAGGAAAATTCAGCCTGCTTCTTTCCTCCCTAAGCACCTTAGGCCTGGACCATAAATCTATGTGCTGGTTTGCAGACTACCTCGGAGAACGGAAACAGCAGGTTAAAGCTGAAGGTGATCTTTCTCCATTAAAACCTATGCTGAGGGGCGTGCCCCAGGGCTCTATCCTTGGTCCCCTCCTCTTTGCAGTCTACATTAACAACATCAATGACCCCATCAAAAAAGCCAACATCCACTTATTCACGGATGACACTGTACTGTATTTGAGTCGTCCCACGGAAGCAGCCTGTGAAGACCTCCAAGCTGAATTTAACTTTCTACAATACCAGCTCATAAACAAAAAGCTTTTGCTCAATGCGAAAAAGACAAAAGCCATGTTCTTCTCCCCCTCCCTGCATGCTGCAATTCCTGCTGGGGGTGGGGGAGCTATCCCTCAAATTACCACTGTTCTTGGAGAAACATTAGAGTATGTAGCTAAATTTAAATATCTAGGAGTTTGGCTCGATCATAAACTTTCCTTCACCAACCATCTTGAAGAACTACAGAAGAAACTAAGGCAAAGATTAGGGCTATTCTACAGAATTAACCATCTGCTCACAAAGGAGGCTAAGATTCAGCTGGTTCAAGCTACCTTCCTATCTTTAATAGATTACATGGACCTGTTCTACAACCACTGCCCTGACTCTGCACTGGCTAAGCTGGACACCCTCTACCACAGAGCTATCAGGGTCATTACGGGCCTTCCACTTTCCACACACCACTGCTCCCTGTACTCATCATTAGGCTGGACTTCCCTTCACTATAGAGGGAATAGGAATGCAGCCCTATGGGCCTTCAGAGTGGTGACCAACAAGCTCCCCTCATATGTCTCAGATTGTATTCCCCGGAGTGTGTTAAGCATCTACGCTCTAAGGAGCTATTCCCTAATTGCCCTCCAAGTTCCAAGGGTCAAAACTCGCTTTGACAGAGCTGCTCTAAGCTTCTCTTTACCCACATTGTGGAACGGTTTACAAAGGAACTTGAAGCTGAGCTGCCCTGTTAGCCTGAATATCTTTAAGGCTCTCTACGATCACTACATGAAAGCACCTTGTAAATATTTTCCTCACCGCTAGCCCACTAATTCAGCAACTCCCCCTTTCCAACCTGACACTCGCCATGTTTCTACCCCCGGCTCTCACTCTTTCCCTATTAACTCTTCTTGCTGCACCCACCCTTCCCTGTCCACTGCAGCCTGGCTAAAGTCCCACCCCATCCATAGTAGTGTCCCAATTATATACCCCTCCTCCGTCATTATCATAATAAACAAGTACACGACAGCCATTGTCACTTTCTGTGGTTTTAGCTCAATTTTTTCCCCAGTCGCGGTAATATATCCCTCCTCTTCTTTACCTCTCTAACCTGCCACCCCATACATGGCCTCTTCCCTATAGGTGTAGTTGCGGCTGCCTCCACTCAAAAGATCTCTGCTTATAACCCCTGTATGCCTATGGTTGATTGTACATCTGCTGACTTCTTCAATTGTAAAATAATGCTGTTTTTTTTTTTATTATTTATTTCAACCTTGTACTGTACTGTATACACTGTATATACTTTTTCTTCCTCGTATATTATTGCTTTTTGTATACCTGCTTCTGTACTGTACTTTGATGTATTCATGACCAGGTCCACCTTGCAAATGAACCTTGCTCAATGGTGCCCGCCTGGATAAATAAAGATTTTGATTGATCGATTGATTAATAAAATATGGGGTTCCACAGGGGTCCATTTTAGGACCCCTGTTGTTTTCTTTGTTTGTTAATACTTTACCTGAAATTTGTACTGACACAGAATTTATTTTATATGCTGATGATGCTGTATTATTTTGCACTGGTACTGATGTTGAAAAGTTACAGGAAAATCTCCAGAGGGACTTTCTTGCCTTACAAGGCGGGAGGCACTGGTAAGCAGCAGGGAATTCCCAGCCTCCCCTTACAAAACAGGGTACTAAATGAGGTAAAGACCAAGGTAGAAAGATCAGTAGAGAGCAGGACAGGGGTAAATGGAGAAAGCAAAGTCAACGAGGACAAGGATGGTGCAACAAGAGGTAAAGCCATCAAAAAATGGAGAGCAATGAGTACCAATGCCCGTAGTCTGGGTAACAAGCTTCCTGAATTAGTGGCCTTGATGGAGGAGGAACATCTGGATATTGTGGCAGTCACAGAAACATGGTACACACAGAACCATGACTGGGACGTAAATATACCAGGATACACTATCTACAGGAGGGACTGGGAGGGTAAAAGAGGAGGAGGAGTAGCTCTCTACATAATGGAAGAAATCAAAGCAACAGAACAAAAGGGTAAACAGGGAGGAGAGGAAGCACTGTGGGTCAATTTGGAGACAGGAAATGGCACCACAATCTGCACAGGGGTTGTATACAGAGTCCCATCTCGGGGAGAATGGACAAGGAAATGATAGAAAGTATCCTTAGAATGGCAGAAAAAGGGGAGATATTGCTGATGGGAGATCTGAATATGCCAGATGTTAACTGGAGTGCATTTGCAGCAGCCACTTCTAAGAGTGGCATCATTCTAGATGCCCTACAGGGGGCATGTCTTAGACAACTAGTATTGGAACCCACTCGAGAGGGAGCAATCTTAGACCTGGTACTCTCAAATGGAGATGGCAAGAGGATCACAGATGTAGAAGTGGGTAGCCATCTGAGAACTAGTGACCATCGAATAGTATGGTTCCTGATAAACACAGCAGTAGAGTCAAGCCATACAAAGGCAAAGGTACTGGACTTCAGGAAGGATGATTTTGCCAAATTGGGTGAGTGTCTAAGGAATGCACTAGCAAATGGGCAGGAAGGAGGGGTGGAAGAACAATGGGGAATAATCAAAACTGCCATCACAGAGGCAGCAAGCCTTTGTGTGAAGCAAATAAACAAGGCAAGGCAACGCAAATTTTATTTTTCTGGTGCCCAATCCCAGAGGCTCTGGGTGCCACACGAAAACACAAAAATTTCATTTAAAATACATGTATAAAAATAATCCACATACAAGCAACACAATCATTATATATAAATAATCTCCCATTTAAGTTTAAAAAGGACTGATAACCCATGTTATCATTACTGTATCTGAGAATGCCTGTCTAAACAAATAAGATTTTAGGCGGTCTTTAAATACCTCCACCGAGGGGGCCTCCTTCACCAATGATGAGAGCAAATTCCACATGACAGGGCTGGCTACACTAAAAGCTTGATCACCAGAAGTTCTCAGTCTTGTCTTGGGAATCACCAGGAGGCCCCTCGAGGAAGAGGATCTCAGGGGATGAACTGAGGCAGCGGGTGTAAGAAGGTCAGCCAGGTAGCAAGGCCCAGTCCATGTAGAGCCTTATAGGTGAGCAAGCCCACCTTGAAAAGCACCCTCCATCGAACTGGCAGCCAGTGCAATTCCTGCAGCACCGGGGTGACATGATAGTATTTCAACTGACCAGTCAACAACCTGGCAGCTGCATTCTGCACTAGCTGCAGTTGATGGAGGACAAACAAAATGATGTAAGAAACCACCATGGTTCTCAAAGGAGGTGGCAGGGAAGGTTAGAGAGAAAAAGAGAGCATTCAGGAAGTACAAGGAATCACAGAAGGAGTAGGACAGAGAATTGTATCAGTTAAAGCAAAAGGAAGCAGGAAAGGCAGTCAAAACAGCAAAGGCCTAAACTGAAGAAAAGATAGCCAACTCACTTAAGAAGGGGGATAAAACCTTTTATAGGTACATCAGGGAGTTAAGGAAGACCAAGGGAGGGATAGTGAGGCTTAATAAAGGGGAGGGGGTGAGCAGAAGGTGACTGTGAAAAGGCAGAGATACTAAACAAATATTTTGCTCAGTATTCACAAATGAAGAGGGGGAGGTACCTAAACCAAACAATAGAAACACGCTGGATACGGGGGGTTGATACCAGCCCACTCACAGAAGAAAGGGTTCTGAAAGAACTCTTAAAACTGAAGGTGGACAAAGCATTGGGGCCTGATGGGATTGATCCTAGAATTCTAAAAGAACTAAGAGTAGAACTAGTGACACCACTGACTACCCTCTTTAATAAATCATGTGAGGATGGGCTGGTACCTGAGGACTGGAGGAGCACAGATGTTATTCCACTTCACAAAAGTGGGAGCAGGGCAGAAGCAGGAAACTACAGATCTGTTAGTTTAACCTCAGTGATTGGGAAAATGATGGAATCACTTCTGAAGGAAAGAACTGTTGAGTACCTAGAGGCCAGAGGGGCACAGGACCCAAGGCAGCATGGATTCACAGCAGGAAGGTCATGTCAGACAAATCTAATAGATTTCTTTGACTGGGTGACCAAAGTAGTAGATCAGGGAGGGGCTGTGGACATGGCCTACCTAGACTTTAGCAAGGCATTGACACAGTCCCACACAAAAGATTAATATACAAGTTGGCCAGCCTGGGAGTGGGTCCCAAGATGGTAGCCTGGGTAAAGAATTGGCTGGAGAACAGGACACAGAGGGTAATAGTAAATGGAGTCCACTCTGAAGAAAAGGGGGTTACTAGTGGGGTACCCCAGGGTTCGGTACTAGGACCGGTCCTCTTTTATATCTTTATAAGCGACATTGCAGAGGGACTGGAAGGAAAAATATGTTTCTTTGCAGATGACACAAAGATCTGTAACAGAGCTGATACATAAGGTGGGGTGGAAAGGATGAGAAATGACTTGGAAAGGTTGGAGGAATGGTCAAATGTATGGCAGCTTAGATTCAATGCTAAGAAGTGCAAAGTAATGCACCTGGGGAACAAAAACCCAGGGGGAAGAGTACACAATGTGGGGTGAGATACTAACAACAACGAAAGTGGAAAGGGACCTGGGGGTAGTCATATCAGATGACCCAAAGGTGAGCAAGCAATGTGAGAGGGCAGTAAGAAGGGCTGGGGGATACTGGGATGCATAGGGAGAGCATCACCAGTAGAAAACAGGAAGTTGTTGTCCTTCTGTACAGACAGATGGTGAGACCCCATCTGGAGTACTGTGTGCAGTTCTGGAGACCCAATCTCCCACAAAGACATAGACAGGATGGAGGCAGTCCAGAGGAGGGCAACTAAAATGGTGCAGGGTCTGCACTGGAAGACATATCAAGAGATACTTAAGGAGCTTAATATGTATAGCCTCGAGGAGAGGAGGGAGAGAGGGGACATGATAGAAACTTTCAAGTACTTCAAGGGAACCAACAAAGTCCAGGAGGGTAGCATCTTTCAGAAAAAGAGGTGTACAAGAACAAGGGGGCACAATTTGAAGCTAGAGGGGGGACGGTTCAGAGGTAATGTGAGGAAGTATTTTTTCACGGAGAGGGTTGTGGATGCATGGAACAGCCTTCCTGAGGAGGTTGCAGTTGTGGAGTCAAAAACAGTGGTGGAATTCAAGAATGCATGGGACAGTCATAAGGCAATTCTAGGGGGGTGGGGGTAGAAAGAAGTAGGCTGTTGGTTAGCTAGGATCTGCAGCTTATCCATTAGGTAGGGAAATAGGCAGACTGGATGGGCCAAGCAGTCCTTATCTACCGTCAAATTCTATGTTTCTATACTCTTGATTTATTCAACATAGACTAACACTTAATTCTGTTAAAACTAAATTTTAGATTTTTTCTGGCTATAGGAACCAATTTAATAATGATTTCAAGCTTAATGATAAATTTGGCAACTCAGTTGAAAGGGTTTACAATTTTAAGTACCTGGGCCTTATGTTGGATCAGCGTCTAACTTCCAATTGGCATATTGTATCTTTAATTGTTCGTTTACATCAGCATCTAGGTTTGTTATTCCATATTAGGAAGTTTTGTTAATCCTGAGATAAGGACCCTCTTGGCAAATGGTTTTCTGTTTTCCTTACTGAGGTATGGCTTTATTGTTTATTCTTGTTCTTCTGTGAAAATGTTAAACAAACTCAAAACTACATATCACAGTATATTACGTTTCATTACTTGTTTACCAAGGTAGACTCATCATTGCACCTTATATGAGAAATCAGGTTGCTTACTTCTTAGTGCTTTTTTTAATCTTAGACCTTTAACTTTCTTGCATAAGATTCAAATAGGTTTCATGCCAAATAGTGCAGCTAGTTTGTTCCCCATCTCCGTGTCTACTATTTCAACTAGAACTAGTACTAGTACTAGAAAAGTGTTTAAACTACCTCAGATTTGAACAAACTTTATGCAGAATTTGATACAGTTTGAATTGATTAGACAATATAATCAATTACCAAATAATATAACTGTCTGTCGTACTATGTCAGGTTTTAAGGGTTTACACGAACAAACATTTTTTTCTGAGGTTGTTTGTAATTGTTTTTAATGTTTTGATTATGTCATCATATGTTTTTTGTTGTTTTTGTTTATGTTAAATTGTTGGTTTTTATAGTTATTTTGTATTGTTATTGTCAGTGGATGTCTGGGAAAATGGGCATTTTTTGCTCACAGATTTTTCAGTATAAAATAAATGAAATTAAATTAAATGAAAGGTACTCAGAGCTTTTGGAGGAACTACTGGAAAATGAGGTAGCTGTCTCCCTTTTGAACTTGACATCAGTCTCTTGCCGTAAACCATGAATGAGCTTGAAGATATGATTGGCACGTCAGAAGGAGGAGCATAAGATGCGTCATATTCAAATGAGCCTCCTTTAGAGTCACTGCCAGCAGAAGACATCTCTACCAACTGGCAGTACAAACGGCGGACCAGGCAAGATTGTGTGCACCTTGTAGGCATTACATTACTTGAGAAAAAGAAAATATGTGGAGTACAGCTATTTAGAACACTCATACTGCACTTGAGTGAGTTCACAGTGTTATTAAATAACAAACACTGCTACTTTAACTTTTCTTTACTATCTAGCTGATCCCACCTTCTGCTGGCGACGTCAAGACATCCTAATGATGTTGATGCCAAACAGAAGGCTAACATGGCCTGCCTTGCTTTTCCTGAGGGACTGCTTACATCCCCACCCAGGTAACCAGTTATTAACATATTATTATTTATCTAATTTAGTAATTTATTTATGCTTCCTTGACTTTTGTTGAGGCCTCATGTGGCTATCTGTGGGCTGACTCCCTACATGCACTCTCGTCTCCCCTCCCCCCCCGGTCACCTTTTCAACATCTCCTTGGGCTTGCACACAGCTGCAGGTGGCTTGTCTGCTACTCCCCTCGAGGAGTGCTTAGTCCTGCCTTTTCCATAAGGCTTTTACAATTTAAAATAAGCCTACTGGGCATTGCCAAAAGCCATATTGCGGCTTACAATGTGCAGCAACTTATGCTGCCGACCTCTCTGTTAGCTATCTCTCTCTCTCTCTCTCATCAACCCCCCACTACTGCTGGGGGATTGACTTCCCTTTGCTTCTCCAGTCCCTTTCTGCATCTCAAGCCATTTAGAGCAAAACCTTGTTGGGTGCCACAATGGTCCAGTACTGGGGCTGGTCCTTTTTAATGTCTTTATAAGTGACATTCCAAAGGGACTGGAAGGAAAAGTATGTCTCTTTGCAGATGACACAAAGATCTGCAACAGGATTGATATGCAAGGTGGGGTGGAATGGATGGAAAGGGACTTGGCAAGGTTGAAGGAATGGTCAAATGTATGGCATCTTAGATTCAATGCTAAGAAGTGCAAAGTAATGCACCTGGGAAACAAAAACCAAGGGGGAGAATACACAACAGGGGTGAGATACTGACAACAACAAAAATGGAAAGGGACCTGGGAGTAGTCATATCAGATGACCTAAAGGTGGGCAAGCAATGAGAGAAGGCAGTAAGGAGGGCTGGAGGGATACTGGGATGCATAGGGAGAGGCATCACCAGTAGAAAACAGGAAGTTGTTGTCCCTCTGTACAGAAAGTTGGTAAGACCACATCCGGAGTACTGTGTGCAGTTCTGGAGACCCCATCTCTGCAAAGACATAGACAGAGTGGAGGCTGTTCAGAGGAGGGCAACCAAAATGGTGCAGGGTCTGCACCAGAAGATATATGAAGAAAGACTAAAGGAGTTTAAGATGTATAGCCTCAAGGAAAGGAGGGAGAGGAGGGACATGATAGAAACTTTCAAATACCTCAAGGGAATCAACAAAGTCCAAGAGGGTAGCATCTTTCAGAAAAAGAGATGTGCAAGAACAAGGAGGCACAATTTGAAGACAGAGGGTGGATGGCTCAGGGGTAACGTGAGGAAGTATTTATTCACAGAAAGGGTTGCAGATGCATGGAACATTCGTCCTGAGGAGGTCGTAGAGTCAAAACAAGGGGGGGAATTCAAGAATGCATGGGACAGACATAAGGCAAATCGAGTGGGGGTAGGAGGAAGTAGGCTGTTGGTTAACTAGGATCAGCAGCTTATCCATTAGGTAAGGAACTGGGCAGACTAGGTGGACTAAACGGTCCTTATCTGCAGTCAAATTCTATGTTTCTATGTTTTGATAATTTCTAATCATCTTTAGTCATCAACAGAATAATACATCCTCTAAGAATACTAAATTCTGAGAAGTATTCAATAACCTATTTAACTGTGAATCACTAAATGAAGACTAGAAATAGATTTGCATTGCACTTGAAAGTACAGTTTGTAGTTTTCTGGAAACACCCCCGTCCCAACTCCCTTCAACATGTCCTCCAGGGTTTCTTTAGGGAACGTAAAACCTGGTTTTCTGACCAATGTCTAATACTAAACTATAAGAAAACTAACTCTATGATCTTTGCCCACTGCCAGAGCCCACACAGGAGATTCCCGTTAACCATCACGAACACTCTGGGTATCCCCTTTGAACAGGTTGCTACTTTGAAATACCTGGGTGTCACGTTGGACACCTCCTTCACCTACCATGCCCATATACAACACCTCTCCTCCTCCATTAACAGCAGGCTGTGGCTGCTATACCAACATAAACACTGCCGACCCCAGGAGACCATCCGTCTTGCTGTATCATCCTCTGTATTATCCTTGGTGGACTACGGCATATTGATTTATGGGACTGCAGACCAAACTGCCCTACACCGTGTAAAGCTAGCCCTCAATAAAGCATACCACCTGGTCTCAGGATGTGATAGACTAACACACACCTGTGAGCTTTACAAGCTCACAAACTGACTTAACTTTGAAGGTAGGCTTAAGTACCACACTTGTCTCCTTGCAAAGAAAATATTACAGAAGCAAGTCCCTTCTGGCCTCCACTCCCTCATACAGTACAAGTGATCCCTCATAGAGGGGCATCCAGAGGATCTGCCAATACCTCACTCCTAGTCCCCCACTGTAGGACTTCCCTTGCTCAAAGGTCCTTCCGCTAGCACACCCCTCTCTGGCTTAACTGCCTACCACCCATCATCTCCTTGGAACCCAGTCTTGGATGCTTTAAAACCTGTCTAAAGACCCTCCTACTAGACTTCTCATCCTGTGATTGTCCTTAACCCCTCTATCACTAGAGGACACGCTGGCTCTTCCAAAGGCCCAATTTTCCTGTTTCATCTAGCCAGCATGGCACCTATCCCCAACAGGGTGCCCTAACTGCTTCAGTCTCTGACACTTAGTAACTATCCTTATGATGTCTAACTATACGTTGGATTCTTAATTGCTTTACCTTACAAGATTGCATTAAGCTTCCTCTGATGCTGGGTCACTGACCCTACATTATTTGTACTTCTGAGTTGTGTCACTGTTTATATTACTGCACTGTTTGTTCTCCTTGAATGCTTTGTACTTTGACATGGAGCCTTTGCAAAAGAGTCCCTGACTCAATGGGTTGTAATTCCGATTGCATAAATAAGTAAATACTCACAGAATGAAAACTGAAGACTGCAACTGTCTCTTCCGGCTTCCACTGTGAGAAAATGAAAATGCCTCAGTTTGACCATCACGGATAAAGAAATGGTTAAAAAAGTGTTTGTTTTTTTAAATGGCACTCCTATATTAATTTGTCTCCCCCCCTTTTATTTTTTGTAATGTATATGGCAATTTTTAAAACTAACCCGTTAGTATTTTTCTTTCACTTCAAATATCTGCTTATAGAAAACTACAACTCCCAAACTCCATTGGGGGGGGGGGCTGGAGTAGCTCCAAAGAGACATGTGATATTCCAACATACTTTGGGGGTATTTTTCAAGATGTTGAACATCGTCTGTGATTAGAATTCTGAGGGCTAGAATATTACATGGATTAGCTTCACAAGAGCTTGTTATGCAGAGTCTCTCATCTTGAATGCTTAAAGTTTTTTTATACTGTGTATTTCCTAACTGCTGGAGTGCTTGAAGAGATGTATGTGTGTGACGCCTGGGTGTGGGGCTATGCTGCATGTGTAACATTAGTTTAAACAGTATCAAAAGCTGGGATCCATGTACTTTTTTAAATTCTTTTGTTAAATTGTGAAAATATCCCTTTTATTTATACCTGTGGAGTGTCTGTTTGCTTGGTGTAATTTTATTGTTTCCGAAAAGCATACCTTAAACTGATGTGGCTATTTCTGTAAAAGGTGCTTTGCTATATTCCATATCAAGCTGATGCACTGTACAGTTTCTTACCTCTGAGAGTACAATAGAAACAGTGCTGTTGTATAGTTTTGTTGGTCATCTGCGCTTACTTGTTTAAGTGAGTGTCTTCAGCCACATACTGTATGTTTAGTTTATACATTTTTGGTTGGAATATGGTTTTATTAGTATTAATTGGTTCATAACTTGTGTCCTGTTCATTTTAAAGAGCAACTCTGCACCTCAGCATGTGCTTTATTAAATATGATGTTTCAGATGTTACAATTTACTAGACAATACATTTTTTCATTTTCAATGTTCCTTTCCAAGATTAAATAATTCTGCAGCCTGCTTCAAAGTGCCCTGTGGCACACAGTTATGGATGGCCACCACAAATACACAGTTTTTGCGTTGCAACATTATTTTCTCTTCTTATTTTCTTCTCCCCAGAGTTATGGTGACTTGAATCCTGGCAGATCTCCCACATGGAAGTGCAATGTGCTACCCTCTGCACCACCAGTCCACCTGCTGTCTTTTCTAAACTCAGGTTTCCCCAGAAAGCTTCATTTAATATATAGCAGTGTTTGTAGTTTATGCTGCATCATGGCAAACAGGAAGCAATATGGCTGAGTGCCACAAATGTCTGTCCATGGCAAACATTTACGAATATGTCAGACTTTTTTTTCCTGGAAGGGGAGGCTGTTCCCCCCGCACCCCTACACCCCTGTAAATAAATATTATCAACTCTGAGGTTGCATCAGATTGAAGAAATAAATATTTGTTTACAGACAATTTTCGATTTGCAGGTTTGACCTTGTGGATTTTGTTTATTAAAGGACTCATAAACAGGTCCTTGATATATGCCCTGGAAAAAGAGCATCATCCATGAGGGGCTTGCCTACATAATGCTGGGTTCCCTTGTCCTGGAAGCTTGTTTAATCCGTAGTCACTAAGGCATAACTGTTGTGGTGAAATGTAAATAAATCCCCAGCTCCTGTTTAAAGTTAGTGCCTCGGTACCTCCTATACATGGTGACTACATCCCTATGTGAATATATCATCTGAGTGAAAGAGTTCAGAAGTGGTAATGCAGGCTGAATGGAGACATATGAAATGACCTTTACGTAGTACTTCCCCTCCAGATCTTTTACCAATGCAGGTGTGAAATCGATGGCCACAACTGCACAGGTAAAGAACTTGTAGGGGAAGCACTTCGTAAAGGTAATTTCATACCTTATTCATAAGTTCCAATTCAGTCCTTTCTGTATCCGAGCGCTGTCACTCAGATGATGCAATCATGTAGGAATGTAGCTGCCATGTTAGGGAGCTACCAAGGCGCTTATGTTAAACAGGAACCGGGATTTGTTTATATTTTACCAAAATATTTATGCCTTAGTAACTACAGATTAAACAAGTTTCCAGGATGAGGAAACCCAACATTATGTAGGCAAGCCTCAAACCTACAGGGCATATTTCAAGGACCTGTTTATGTGTCCTTTAAGCTGCTGAGAGTGGGATGCACACCCTGTCCCTATCACACGCCACTACCTGCCTACCACAGTCTACTGCCCTAACCACTATGTTAAATGATGCTAGCTGCTGGAACACATTCTGCCTGTAACCCTTATAGTTTCAGATGGTACATGGTGGTGTTCCGAGTAGCACACAAGTAGTCCCGAGCGGTACTCTTGTGCAGCACAAGACTCTCATCTGCCGTAGTACTTCCATTGCAAGGTGTCCACCATGATACCCACAGCAGAAAGTGCAAATAAGCCATTATATGTCTTATTTTATAGGTCTTTGAGGACATAAAGCCATACCTATCCAATAACTATATGTACTTTTATCTCTGATTTACATGTAACTTAGATCCCCCTTGGTCCTTTGTGTGATCTATTTTTATTTTCAGCCATTCCTTAGGCTCAACTTCAGAGTATTAGCTCCACAACTTGAATTGGCAAGGTAAGAGACTTACCCTTTGTAAAGGAATGTTAAATATCAATTTTTTATTTCACAAATATTTGTGTAGGCTAACCCTGCCTAACGGCAATAACTCATTTCTTCCAGATGGTTCCTGTTTCAACCTATTCCCATGGCCGGGTGGATTGAAATGGTGGGTGGATTGAAGCACTGTTCAAGCAATGAGTATTTGGCTTTAGTAAGTTTTGAACCGTAGTTACATTGACAGTGATGGCAAAAGGCCTATCAGCATATCTTGTCTGTCCATCCTACCTAGCTACTCTGCAGTAGCTGTAGTGGCCACCCCTTCCCTTTGTTTTACTCCCCTTTTCTAACTAACTCCACATGCCTTTCCCATACCTTCTTGAAGCTCTTTACTGATCTGGCCCATAAGGCCTTGTCTTGCTCACTGCCCACCACTCTTTATATGAAAAAGTGCTTATAGATGTCATCCCCCCCCCACCATGAGTTGAGGTCCCTCTTATCCCAGTAGTTGAACTCAAGGAGAGACGTTTCTTGACAGCAGTGCTCCAGATAACTTTTTAGGCCAGGAAGTAAAAACCTCCTAGTTTTCCAAGCTGGTAGTATGTTGATAAACCAGGTAGTATTTTGTAACGTGGTTACACTATTCTGGTGGATGACGACACGCGCCACACTGGACATTTGAGTTTGTGTATTTAAAAACTTGCTAGCTGCCTGGCTGCTAAACTAAAAAAAGAAAAAAAAAATCATATTTATCTTAACCTGTAGTGTATCACGTCTGTTTGTGTTGTTTCTTAATTAAATAAAAAATATATTGTTCATCATAGCCCATGATAAAAAATGCATTTGTTATTTAAATTATGAAATAGTACAAACAGACATATCACACTACAGATTAACCCTTAGGCTGCCAATAGAATTAGAATGTATAGGAATTCTGGACTGATATATCAGTCATCGGCCCTGCAAGGGTTAAGATGATTATGATTTGCTTTTAATTTTAGCTTAACAGCCAGGCAGCTTGCATGGGGTTGGAGCGACTGTTTACCAACCACACAACACAGAGCACTACTACTTATGCACACTCACACATGGGTCATACCTGGTGGGTATCAAAGAATTATCCAACTCATTCCAGCAGATCTAGATTTCATTCTCACATGCTCCACTTGCAATACTGTATGACTGTGAGCAAGTCACTTAACCGCCTCACCCCACCCACTCCAGGAATGCAGACCAAGGTTTGAGTCTCACAACCTCCACTTGCAAAACTGTGTGACTCTGAGCAAGTCACTTAAACTCCTCACCCCACCCACTCCAGGAATGCAGACCTAAGTTTGAGTCTCACAACCTCCACTTGCAAAACTGTGTGACTCTGAGCAAGTCACTTAAACTCCTCACCCCACCCACTCCAGCAATGCAGACCTAAGTTTGATTCTCATAACCTCCACTTGCAATACTGTGTGACTCTGAGCAAGTCACTTAAATGCCTCACCCCACTCACTCCAGCAATTTAGACCTAGGTTTCATTCCCACAAGCTCCACCCGTAATATTGTGTGACTGTGAGCAAATCACTTAACCTCCTAACCCCACCCACTCCAGCAATGCAGACCTAGGTTTGATTCTCACAACCTTCACTAGCAACACTGTGTAACTCTGAGCAAGTCACTTAACCTCCTCACCGCACTCACTGTCTCCAGCAAACCTATGTTTGATTCACAAAAGCTTCACTTGCAATAATACTGTGTGACTCAGTCTGAGCAAGTCACTTAAACTCCTCACCCCACTCTCTCCAGCAATGCAGACCTAGGTTTCATTCCCAAAAGCTCCATCTGTAATACGGGGTGACTGTGAGCAAGTCACTTAACCTCCTCACCCCACCCACTCCAGCAGACCCAGGTTCGATTCCTACAAGTGCCTCAAGTAATCACACCCACATGCAGCTGTTACTGGCTACTAGACACTGACACTGTGTGCAGTTAGACTGTTTTGTCTTGTAGCCATTGAAGCTTAGCATCCAAAACACCAGGGGTTGTTACTTGGAACAAAACAGCAAGCCACCCAATCTGGCCTTACTGAACACCGGGCTTGAAATTGCAGGGTTTCCTCCGACTGGCTGCATGCACAGCCACACTTTGGACTACTCCCGCTGAAAGGCGTTGGAAGATCGCTTCCTCCTCTTTTGCATGAACCACAACACCCAACACCCCAGGCTGTTCCTCCTCTAAGCCCACCAACTGCCTCGTTCCTGAATGACAACTCCTCAAGACTGGACATGGCCGCTAATTAGCCACAATGATTTTTACTGGCAGTTGCATTTTTTTAAACATAAAATCCATTGTTCAACACATCACGAGCAAAGCTCAGCTCTGGAGAGAGTCCTCATCTTCTGCCCGCTCAAACGGTCTGCATGTGCACAAGACATTCTGCAGCTGCACACTATTCACTGAGGGGCTAGGGAGGAATGAGCACCAACATGCAAGCGTGCTCACTTGACAGACTGACTCATTCTGTGCAGATGTGGAAGGCAAGCTCAGGGTTTAACGGGTTTGCCAGGAGAGATGGGCAGGTCATGACGGGATGACCCAAGAGTCTGCACCAGGTGTATAGGTTGAAAAAACAGGCATAAAATATGGCAGTACACCCCTTAAATAGGTCTCCCAAGTTAACTGGATACAGATATGCAGCACATATATGCATGCCTTACCTCTGTGAAAAGCTTGTGCTGCATATCTTCCCCAAAATAGCTCTTTAGTTTTCTAGTAAATTCACTCATAAAATTGTCCCCAGGCCCCCCAGGTCATTACAAGTTCCCATTTTTTATTGCCACCTATGCTCCACTCCCCCATGCACAGTCACGTTATGATGTAAGGCCAGGGAGTGCATTGAGATGTACTCTGTTGTTGGGGGCTACTTTCTAGGGTTTTTAGATGTTATGATGGTCACCTGGTGCTTAATCAAGGGCACTCATCGACTAACAAGGTCTTTATTAGTCGATTGGTGCCCTTGATTAATCACCAGGTGACCATCATAATGTATAAAAACACTTGGAAAGTAGCCCCCTCCATAGACTATAATGGTGTGCGTCCCTGTGCCCTCCCTGGCCTAACATCACAACATGGCTGTGGGCCGCAATAAAAAATGGGAAATTGTAACCAGCCGGTGGGGACAATTTTACGAGTGAATTTACAGGAAAACTAAAGAGCTGTTTTGGGGAAGATGTGCAGCACATGCTTTTCGCAGAGGTAAGGCATGTATATATGTGCTGCATATCTGTATCCTGGTAAATCTCTTTAACTGGACCACTGCTTGACAGCCACCCTATTTGTCCTGTGCAAGTACTTGTATGTCTCGATCATGTCCCCCCTTTCCTTCCTTTTCTCAAGGGTTTCCATATTCATGTCCTGTAGCCTCCCCTTGTATGTCCTGACCCCTACTCTATAGACTATCTTGGTTGCCCTCCACTGTACTGCTTCTGCTTCAGTGCAGTATCTCCTCATGTGTGGATTTCAGTACCATGCGCAGTATTCCAGCTGTGGTCACACTAGTGACCAGTACAAATAGGAGAATCACCTCAGCATCCTTTTTGCCTTGCCCACTGCTCTAATATATTGTGCTGTTGCTAGGCTCTCCTGTATCAAGATCCCTAGGCCCTTTTCCTCCCCCCTGGTGCTTTCTAGCACTGCTGCACCCATTTCATATTGCACTCTTGGGTTCTTCTTCCCAGTGTGCGTCACTGTAAATTGAGCTACTGGTTCCCAAGCTTGTGCTCTAACCAGTGAGAATTCTGAGGCAGTATGGTAAGAGAGAGTTGGGAGTCTGTGAGGCAATATGATCTATTGGGTTGAGCACTGACATGGGAACCAGGAGATCTCAGACCCAACTGCCCAGCTAGAGCCAAATCCTCACCCTGTAGTTTTGGGCAGTTTTCTTAACCTTCCAGTGGTGTGGGCCAACCAGCTGTGGAAATGTGTAGAAGCAGGACCCCACTGGAAATGAGAAACTGCATCCCAGTTGGGTATTCATATAGACAGAAAGATCGATATCTGTACCGTGTAAGCATCCACTGTATGATGGCATGGAAGTAACTTAACAAACTGGGAATGTGAAGCTGTGCAGGGCTAACATGTTTTTTTTTCAAATAAAAAAAAGGCAGAAAACCTGCAATCCTCCCCACCAGTAACTCGCCCCCAGACCTTAACAATTTAGGCACTTACCAATGATTGCCTTCTGTTATATTTGCAGCCTACCCCAAGGTGCCCCAGACCACACACATGCTTATTTTTTAATCTCTTCTTCATTTGCCCCATGCTAACGTCCAACCACCTCATCCCATCTAGTCACGGCAACCACCAACCCTGTCAACTCTCATCACAGTCAGCGAAGATCCACGTAGGGAAGTCAGGTTGTGCCAGTAGTTATCATTCTGAAGGGAATATGGGCTTTTCAGTTTTCCCTGTTTCTCCATCAGATCCCTTCTACCAACTGAAGACCCCTTTGGTGCCAGCTCTTGCATTTCCTGCTATCCTCCTAATGGAGGTTCAAGGTCCTTGGCCCACTGAAGTGGGTCACAACAGCTGCGGAATACACCACCAGCCCCTGCACTGCTGGGGCACTTTGCAAGTGGCAGCATCTCTTGCACATGCTGCTATCCTGTTAAAGGAGTAGCAAACTCCGTGGCCCACTGCTTGGGGTTATTGTGGCTGCAGAATGTACACCAGACCCTCCTGTGCTGGGTTGCATTGCATTTGGCAGCATCTCTCGCACATACTGCTATCCTATTATTGAAGTACCAGGCTCCTTGGCCCATTGTTAGAGGTCACTGTGGCTACAGAATGCACACCAGGTCATCCTCTACTGGGATGTGCTGCAATCAGCAGCATCTGTTGCAGCCAGTCACTCAAGCACCAGCTTCCAAAGTTTGCTCCCAAGTCTAGTGTCCAAAGTGATGCACTGCTCCTGGGCATACTTTCGTTTTCTGAGTTATAGGCAGGAACCATCATGCCAGCCATACACATGGGACACGTGGGCAACAGATAAGCTCATTGGGAGATTCTAAAAAATTTTGGGGAACAATAAAAAAACTTACAGATCCAATGACAAAAAAAGGAATCGGTACCATTAATTTAAATGGGGTTGTCATTACTGACACAAAAGAAATTTGCCATCACTTTTGGAAAAAGTTTACTGATTTATCTAGTTGCTTAACCAGTATTGATTTTTCTCGTCCCTTGGATGACTCAGCATTTGATCGGTCTGATTCAAATAGTTCCTATTGTTTTAGAATGATTCAGCCACAACAAGGGTGTAAGTTGCTGAGACAAATGTCTATTAACAAAAGTGCGGGATCAGATGGGCTGGAACCGCGATTTCTTAAAATTATTTCTGATTTCATATATGAACCTCTATCAACAATTTTTAACCTATCCCTTATTACTGGGGTTTTTCCAGAGGTCTAGAAGCAGACTGTTATTAAACCAATATTTAAATCTGGTCAACCTTATGATATAGATAATTATCGATCTATTTCCATTCTTTCTCCATTAAGCAAGATATCTGAAAAATTGGTAACTGGCCAATTGGTGGAATATCTGGAAGCCGGGGGTCTTCGCTCTCCAGAGCAGCATGGCTTTCGGAAGCTTCATAGCACTGGTACAGCACTGGCACATTTAACAAATCATACTTTAAGATGTATGGAAGCTGGATTGTTGATAGATGCAGTATTTATTGATTTATCGAAAGCTTTTCATTTAGTCAATCATGCCATGCTGCTCCGGAGACTGAGGAGCCTTGGGCTTTCTGAGGTATCTTGTGATTGGTTTCATAGTTATCTTGCTGCTTGACCAGCAAAGGTACAGCTTGGGGGTGTGGAGTTGATTTTGGGTGAGATTCAGCACGGGGTAGCACAGGGGTCCATATTGGGGCCCCTGTTGTTCTCCATGTTTATAGACCCCATTGTCAAGGTTTCTAGTAATTCTAGAATGCTGCTGTATGCAGACAATATTATTTTGTTTATTAGTGCTACTAAAATAAGCGAAATAAATGTTTCTTTAAATCAAGATTTCTCTGCCTTGAACAGGTGGTTGTTGGACCACGGTTTGATATTAAATTCCAAAAATATGGAATGTATTTTATTTGGCTCCTTACCCAAACTACGTAATGCGGAATTCTTAATAATTAGTGATTTAGCAGGTAATATTATACAACAAGTAATGGAAACTAAATATCTAGGTATAATTCTTGATTCATACCTGACTTATTCAGTACATATTAAGAAAACAGTGAAGTCTGTAAACCAAAAAAATGGTGCCTTATATCGAATAAAGGATTGTCTAACCAGGGAAGCTAGGGAGATGATATCGAAGAGTATATTATTGTCGACTTTATACTATTTTCTTTCTTATTTACAAAGTTGGCATTGAGGGATCTAGAACTGGTGAACAGATCCTTTAACTCCATCTATAGATTTGTTTTGGCTGAACCATTTAAAACGCACCATTGTGTTCTGTGTAATGATTTCTGTTGGCTCCCTCCTAAATTGGCATATTATTATAATCTGGGTTGTTTGACCAATAACAAACTTGTACAGGGCTGTAAATCTCCATTGTATAGCTTAATTAATATAAGGGATATTAGGTTGTTACGTTCATCTAATACACAATGGTTGTCCATTCCAAGATCTGTTACCTGTATGGGTGAGAGAGCTTTTTCCTTGCAGTGTCCGATTGTTTGGAACACACTGCCTATTCTGCTTCAAGCTGCCAGAAGCAGCTCACTACAGGGTCGCGGTGGTGCTGTGAGGTGCCAGAAGGTAATGGAAGACCTCCCTCCTGTACATCTTTTGCCAAGGGTGTTAGCCCGTCGGCATTGTGCTCCGACTGCCTCACCCGCCCCAGCCACCCTCCACCCAAGCCTGACCCTCAATTGTTGTTTTCCTGTCACGTGACTTCCTGCTACTGCTGCTGAAACTAAGTCCCTACTTCTCCATTTGCAGCTTATACTCATCTCCCTCTAGAGGGAGTTTCCCTCTTATGTGCCAAGCTGCTCCTTACCTCCCTACTCTCTACTGCTCTTGGACACTCATGCATACTCTGTAACTTAGCTGCTCAGCCCCCCCATCTAGAAAACCACACTGCACATCCTTCTTCTACCCTACTCTGTCCTGCTCACCACCTCCTAACCCCATCCCCTGCCTGCCTAACCCCCATACCCGCTTCCCTAGCCCCCACCTACTCCCTTTGTGACCACTAGGAGTCTCTATTTCTCCCCCTTTTTCTGCTCCCAGCCCCCTAATATCCTCAAATAACCTCTATGCAAGGCTCTAAGACACCCCACCAAGGGTATTTGAACCTGGTACCTTCTGCATTGAAGTTGGTAACACTACCACTACTCTACGGTGGCAGCCACCCTCACTGAATGTCGGCTATCACCCTTATCTTTTACTATAAGCAAAGAACCATGGGAACCAGCACTCTGCTACTAAGTCTTCTCACTTTTACCCTCTTGGTTCAGTCCTCTCCATGACTTGTGCATCCACCCACCACGTCAGGCACCTCACCTCAAGGCCACTCCTCAGAGGCCAGGCCCCCCACCTTGGCCACACCCCCAACTCCCCAGTATCCCTCCCTGCCTGCACCCCTGCTCCCCCTGCCCTCCCGGGCCAACCCTGGACCCACCTCTTCCTTGTCATACCTACCTTTCATGCTGTATCTATCCCCTGCACCCTCACTATCAGATCCTCATCTGGGCACCGAACCACAGGCCCCTGTTGCCACCGTCCGATACTTAGAATAATCACATTGCTATTGCTACTGTCTGGGAATGTACACCCCAACCCTGGACCTATAGCTGCCAGCCCTCCCAAATCCTGTACCACAACTGGTCTCCCCTTTGCATCCCTGAACATATGCAGCCTCCTAAAGAAAACCACTGCTCTCTAGTGCTGGTCATTCAGCATCAACCCGACATTATTGCACTGGTAGAGACTTGGCTCTCAAAATCCATCCCTGACTCCGCTATTTCCCTCCCGGGATACACCCTTTTCAGGGAAGACCAAACTGGCAAACCTGGAGGTGGGTGCTCAATATTCACGCGGGACACCCTAATAGGTCATGCACTCCCTGCTCCCAAGCTTGACCATGGTACCCAAGCCCTTACACTAAAAATTACTCCTGACCCTGCCAGAGGTCGACTCCTCCTCACGGTCTCCTACGTACCCCTGAGGAACCAGAACCAAGCGGTCCAGTCCCTCACCGACTACCTCTCATTCCTACTGCACAAAGTTGAGCAAGTCATCCTAGGTGATCTTAATGTTAATTGGCCTGCTTCCACCACCTCCCAAACCAGGGACATGTCCCAGTTAGTCTCCCAGCCCACCAGATTCAACCGATCAAGTGGTACCAGCACCCTCCTAGATGTTATATTATCAAACCACCCCTATAAAATCCAGGATATATGGTCCTCCCCGACTCGCTTAGTGATCACTCTCCAGTCATCTGTCTCTGGTGATCCTCCACTCCAAAACCAGTATCCCTGGCCACACTGCGCCGGTGCCTATGCCCTGGTGGCCTTAGAAAATTAAAATAGCATCTAGCCCAACTAGATGGGTCCCCTATCCAACATGCTCCAGATATTGACTCAGCTCTAGACTTCTTTACAAGTGCCTTCTGCAAGGCTTGTGACCTTTTCACCCCCCCCACCAGGACCTGCACTGAAAAACACAATGCTCCCAGGATCACCCCATTCCTCGTCCAGAAACTTAAGAACAGGGATAATCTCTGGCACATCGCTGTATAATCTGGCATGGCCTCCGATAGACAAGCCTACAATGCAGAGTGCAATAAGTGTACTTGGGCCATTAGACGGGCTAAAGCGGACCACTACCAGGCCACCCTCGCTTCCACCTGGGGCTCGGCCCAGACTTTCTGGGATAGCATGAAAGAATTAAATGGGAAGACCTGCCCCCGCCATGCCATCTCTGCTCTCCTTCGATGGCATTGCTACCACAGACCCGCTACATATAGCTGACTGCTTCGACACCACCTTCTCCGATCTAAGATCTGTCCTCCCCAACAGTTTTTTTGATCCAATCCCCGCCCACTGCCCCCTGTCCTGCATCACCCCCCTTTCTACCTGCACACTCTATCCCCTCTTGAAGCCAGGCCATACTTGCTAAAAGTCCTTGGTAGCAATAACCCCAGCAGTTACCCCCTCGACTCCAGCATCCTCCGCCTGGTCCTGGATGTGGTCCTAGTCCCCCTGACGGACCTACTTTACCAGTCCCTCTGCCTTGGTCAGTTCCCCAGTGCTTGGAAAACTGCAGAAATCACTCCTATACACAAGAGTGGAGATTGATCTGCCCCCAACAACTATCGGCCAATCTCCATCCTCCCCCCACTCCCCAAAGCCCTTGAAAAAGTGGGGTCTATCCAACTATCTGAGTACCTGGCCAAGTATGACATTATGTGCCCTGAGCAGCATGGTTTCCACCCAGGACACAGTACAACCACAGCTCTCCTGGAGTTCTCTCAGTACCTGCTCTTTGCTCTTGACTCTGGCAAACTCACCGGTGCAGTGTTCATTTCCAAGGCGTTCAACACTGTCTGTCACCCCCTTCCTACTCGACTCTCTTCATCAACTCGTTTTTTCTGCTGGTCCCCTCACATGGTTTTCCAGCTACCTCTCCGCTAGATCCCAGTGTGTGAAGATCAATGGCTCCCTCTCCAACACTCAACCCATTCACTCCGGGGTCCCTCAGGGCTCCATCCTGTGTCCCGTACTTTTTAGTCTCTACCTCAACACTCTCCCCAGCTCCTGCTCTGGCAAAATGCTCCTCTATGCTGAAGATGCAATTCTCTTTGCCTCACACCCCGATCCCTCCACTCTCCAATCATCCATCCAGCAAGCTTACAATCAAACTGAAAGCTGGTTTCTTAATCACAGGTTAGTCATAAACCTAAAGAAGACCAAGTCAACTCTCTTCTCTAACCACCAAAATAAGGTAAAAATGCCCCCCCTCCTGATTATCCCCAGCACTCTCCACCTGTTACAGCAAGTGTCCACATACAAGTACCTAGGCATCGCCTTTGATACTGCCCTCAACTTCCACACCCACATCAACGCCCTCTCCTCCGCCATAAACTCTTGGATTGGCTTACTTTACCACCATAGGGATTGCCTATCCCAAGATGCCCTCTGCCTGGACATCACCTCCTCTGTCCTGTCGCTAGTGGACTATGGCCTGCCAATCTATGCTGTGGTGGACAACACCGCCCTCTCTAAAATCCAACTCTCCATCAATAAGGCCTGCTCCTGACCGGAGCCTCCAGCCGCACTCACACCTGTCTAGTCTACTCCTCCACCAACTTGCTCAACTTTGAGGAGCATCTGCAGTATCAGACCTGCCTACTAGCTAAGAAATCTCTGCTCAGACTCTCCACCCCTGGAGCCTCTGCTTCCCTATGAGGTGCGTCCCCATCTGTCGCCACATGCAACTCTGTCAAAGCAACCTTCCTGGTACCCAGAACCAAGACCTCCCTTGCCCAGAGGTCTTTCTACTACCAAGCCCCCTCCTGGTTCAACTCCCTCCCAAGCTGCATCTCCAGCACCACCAAAATTGGTCCCTTCAAAACTGCCCTTAGGAACCATCTCCTTAATGTCCGCTGCTGTAGATGCAACTAATCCTGCCCTCCTTTTTTCCCCCAGCAGGACCTTCCTGCCTGGCCCCACCTGACTTGACAATGTCCCCTGGACAGCCTATCCATCTCCCCCTCCTTATTTACCTTCCCCCTCTAGGTTCATGTAAGGATGTACCCTTCTGTATCACCTGTGGATTTAGTACATCTATGACTGTAACCTGTAATAGGTGATAATGTGCAACTAAGTGTTTTCTATGTTCAATGTTTCTCTTGCACCTGTAATGTTGTCCTCTGTTGTATCTTGCATAATGTACTACTGTCTGCCCTCCCTCTGACTAGATGTCTTTGCAAATGAGTCTCTGACTCACGGGTTGTAAATCCGACTTGTACAAATAAATAAATAAATAAATAAATAAATAATTGCACTTCCATTTCTAGTCAAGAAATTGTTAAAAAAAGCTTTGTTTCATCATCTGCAATTTTCTGCTGTGTGTAACTGTTTTTTGGTACCATTTTGTACTATTTCATATATTATACTTTTGTTATCAAAGTATTTTGTATAATGTCAGTACTATCTGTATGTCATCTAAGCTTCTCTGTATATGAAGCTCTGGGTCAATCCTGAAAAAGGGCTTTGGCTCAGTGATGTTACCCAGTAAATAAAGTGAATTGAATTGAATTGATTTAAGCAAAGTGTGTAAAAACAAGGATCAGTATTTCACAAATAGAATTTTGTACAGTTCCTTACATAGGGCTACCCATAATACAGGGGCAATGGTGCGTCATCGCCTCACGTGTTTATTAGCAAGATCGGAACTGGAATACAGCGCCATAATAGAAGATGCTGGCTACGCCGGGGTCTTTTCCAAATTTTGCGAGTGGTGAGCTTAAAAAACTATTTCTTTTATACAGTGACTGCAGGGTGAATTTGTACAGTGAAGCCCCGATCTGTGAAGTGGATGGGGCTTCACTGTACCCAGTAGGACTCCTTTAAGATGTTTGCCTTTTCTTGGTCCTCCTCTTTACAGTCCCTCCCCACCATACAATCCCTCCTTTAGTCTGTCTTTTCTCACTGACACAGCTGAAAAATGTCTTGCCCCTTTTCGATACTACCTGGGCTAATATTTCTTCAGTTCACTCCTTTGTGCTCCTTACAATGTTGCCTGCCTCCCTCCATTTCCCCAGATATACTTCTCTATCCTCCCCCCTTTGGGTCTCCTTATACTTTCTGAATGCCACTCTTTTTGCCTTTACCTTTTGTGCCACCTCCTTCAAGAGTCCCAATGGTCTCCTTTTTCTTGTGCTTTTGTTTACTTGCTTGACATACAGGTCTGCTGCATTTACAATGCCCTCTGTTAATCTGGCCCATTTGCCCTCCACCCCATCCAGGACATCCCCACCGCCAGCTCCTTTCTGAGGCACCCTCCCATCTTTGTAGAGCCAGCTCTTCTGAAATCCACAACTCTTGCCCTTGTGTGGTTGGATTTCTCTGCTGTTACATCAAACCACACTGTGCAATGATCTCTGGTCCCTAGATGACTTCTCACCTCAATGCCTGTAACACTGTTTCCATTAGTAAGTGCCGGAACCAGTATTGCCCCATCCTCAAGTGGGTTCATCGACTAGCTGCCTGAGGAATGCCCCCTGCAAGGAGTCCAGGATGTCTCTGTTTCTAATTTATGCTGCAGCCAGGAGGCTCCAGTCTATATCTGTCAGGTTAAAGTCCCCCACAAGCACAACCTCACCCTTTTCAGCCATTGGGCCAGTGGCTTCTAACATTTCTTTATCTAATTCCTCCCCCTGTGTTGGAGGCCTGTAGACCACTCCTATCCGAACAACAGCTCTGTTTCCTAACTCAAGTATGACTGACAGCACCACACCCTTGAATTCCCTGTACCTATTTCACCTTTATATTTTCCTTTACATGAATCACCACTCCTCCTTTTCTTCTCTTCCTGTCCCTTCTAAACATCCTGTAGCCAGGAATGACCAAGTGCACCATGATTCAGTAATGGCCACTGTGTCCAGATCTGCCTCCGCCATGGTGGCCTTCAGATCTGGGATCTTATTTCCCAGGCTTATGCATTAGCACACATGGCTTTCCAGATCTTTGTTAGCCCCTTTTCTTTTTCACCACCCTCTTTTGCTAGCTGATCCTCCTTCCTCACCTGTTTATTTTGCCTGCTTCTCTCGCCCCTTGCTGATCCTTTGCTACCTTAAATGTCTTGCACCCTGGCGGGTTTTTCTCCTCTTGGGATCTCTCTATTATCTATCACAGCCTGTGGGGAAGGGGACAGTTACTGCCTCACCTTTTTCTTCAACACCCCCTCAACTAGTGTAAATGTCTATCCATGTAACATTTAAACCATTAACTGAGGACTACTGTTCCCCTCATGGATGGATGCAGACTCCCCCCCCGGTATAAGCTTTGATACCCCCAGGTGGAACCCCATTCCCCAATGTAGCCATATCCCTCCTCTCTGTACCATTGCTTCAACCATAAGTTGAAGGCCTTAGTGTGGAGCTCCCTCTCCTTCTCCATCTTGTAGACAGGCAGCACTTCCATAAAGGCTATAGTACATGCTACCTGCGTAATACTATTCTCCAGTTTCCTAAACTGCTCCTGCACTGCTTCCATCCCATCCATGCCAAGGTGATTTATCCCCAGGTGGACAGTGACATCCCGCTCCCCCTTCTATTGCCCTTGCAATCTATTGGACAGGCTTCTCATCCATCTGAGTCACTGCACCAGGTAGTCACTTTACCTCCCTCTGTACCCCATTTCCTTCCCCCAACTCCATTTCCATGATAGTACAGTCACCCACCAGAAGATGCTTCTTCCTCCTCTGGGGTCCTCCTCCTCCCCGGGGCCTCCATTAGTGTGACCCCTCCCCCATTCATTACCTTGGGTTTCCCTTCTGGCAGTCCCTCTCTGCAAGAATCTCGCTCTGCAAGAATCTTGCTCTGCAAGAATCTCTCTCTACAGGTGAGGCCCCCGAATGGGGCAACCCTCACCTTCAAGCAGGCAGTGGCTCGGCGTGCTCCTGCTGGCTGTGCCTCACCTTCCATCCGACGGCCGGCTGAGCTCACAAGGTGATGCCCTCGAACAGGGCAACCCTCACCTTCAAGCAGGTAGTGGTTCACTGTGCTCCTGCCTGCTGTGCCTCCCCTTCCATCCGAAGGCCAGCTGAGCTCACAAGGTGACGCCCAAAACAGGGCGACCCTCGCCTTCAATCAGGTAGTGGCTCGGCGTGCTCCTGTCGGCCGTGCCTTCCCTTCCATCTGATGGCCAGCTGCACTCACAAGGTACGCTAAGCTCCACTCTCAGGGAATCCAAACCCCAGATTTAGATTGGTCCAGCCATGCTACTCCTTGCGTGTGATTGGTGATCAGTGCTCTTAGCACTTCTGGCTCTCAGCCGCTGGGAACAGCTTCAGCAACTGCTCGGATTTATATTTTAAACCTATACTTTTTCTGATAGCTCTCTGCATGCAAAATTTACTCTGCTAGAGATGTCCGATTATATTCTACATTTATTTTGCCTGTACTGTTGTGCAGAGCTGTGTATTCTGTGCTGTTGCTAGCACTTTACAACTTTGCCATAATCTTAAATTTGCCAAACTTGTACAAGCAGAGCTGTGTATATATATGTGTTGAATTTTGCCTTGCTCGTACTGTGCATTCATGTTGTTACTGATTGTTTTTTTTTCTTCTGCCAATCCTTCTGTGAGTTTCCAGGACTTAACTGCTAAGCTTGAAACATTTTATATTGCTTAATATGCCATTTTTAGCCTCCTTTCTCTTTCTCCTACCTCTTATAGGTCCCCTCCTGCTTCCTATTTTTCTTATATATTTCCCTGTTGCCCTCTCTCAGGACCTTACTTTATTCCCCCTGAACTCTGCCCTTACTAGAAGTGCTCCTTAAACGCTGCATTTCCAAGGGGCTCACCCCCTCGCTAACCTCTTTTGTCTCTCTTGCTTTCTGTGTTGCCGAGACTTAGTCACCCCCTGCCAGACAAGCCATTGATTTCTCCTCCTCCCTTTTTGAACCACTTCATTTACATCACACTAATTTTTCTTTTGTCCTGCACTACACCACCTGCCACTTCTCTACTTTATCTCTAACCTCATTTCTTTCTCTCTCTCTCTCTCCAGGTGACGCCCCCAAACAGGGCAACCCTCACCCTCAAGCAGGCAGCGGCTTGGCGTGCTCCTGCCAGCTGCACCTCCCCTTCCATCCAACGGCCAGCTGAGCTCACAAGGTATGTTAAGCTCCACTCTCAGGGAATCCAAACCCCGGACTTAGATTGGTCCAGCCATGCTACTCCTTGCATGTGATTAGTGGTCAATGCTGTTAGCATTTCTGGCTCTCAGTTGCTGGGAACAGCTTCAGCGACTGCTCAGATTTATATTTTAAACCTATATTTTTTCCCACTCCCCCCACCCTGACCCTGGCCTCTATTAAATACACAGAAACTCCTCCCCCTTACCTCAACACCCTCTTCCACTGGCTATAATTTTTCTGATAAACCAACACTGTCTCCTGCCTGCTCTGCAAGTATCCTTCCTCCCATTCACAACACACTTATTCATTAAGCCTCTGTGCCTCTGTAGGACTTTTTGTCTCCTCTAGAGTTGTGTATTTTGCTTCTATGTTTACCACAAACTCCCTTAGCCACATTGTGTCCAGCATTTTGTGTTAGCCCTAGTCCTGCACAGATTCTGAATCATGCTAAATGCAGCAGTACTACTTAGTTCCTTCATACTACGCTAATTTTAAGACCTGGTGCCCCCTCTGCGCATTGCTAGGTGCCGCATTGCTATACCATGCAGTGGCCCAATTACCTCCAACCCATTTCCTCGCTCACCACCCTACAGTTCCTCTGCTCCATCTTATCTCTCACCCACACACCCCCTCATCCTGCCTCGACCACGGCTTCAGAGTCCTCTTCTCTTTAACTACTCCATTTCAGACTCCCACTCCACATTAAACCTCCTCTGGGACCCTTCTATGACAATTCTGGTGTTACTCCTTACTGTCTTACACCCACATCCCCTCTGCATCTCAGTAGCTCTCTATGTCTTATACCCCTCCTCTCTCTGCTATACCAGCACTTGTGTACTCCAAAACTACTCCTCTTCTAGGCACATATTTCCAAGCAACACTAAACTGCTTTGTAGGTGGGTCAAATACTTAACCTTACTGCTGCTAATCTGTGCAGGTCATGTCGAATTACATCCCGGTCCACCACAGTCATTAACTGCACCCGCTGACCTTGCAACCACCAAGGGCGTGAAATGCCTGCATCTTAATATATGCAGTCTACTGAAAAATTAGACCTTATCCAGGCATGGATCTCCCACATGGACCCAGATATTATAGTGCTAACAGAAACCTGGCTGAAAAAATCCATTCCCGACATTGCTATATCCTTTGCACCCTACAACCTCTTCCGTAGTGATAGAGAAACCAGGGGAGGGGGCGTGGCAATTTACATCAAGGATAAGTTTACTGTCTCTGACTATGCTCCTGCCAGTACACCGAAGGAGTCTGAAGCTCTGACATTAAACCTTTCTCCATCACCCATTGAAACTTTGACAATAATAGGTTGTTACAGCCCACCCTCTGGGGACCTTCAGCTCTGAAGTCATTTACAAGATGTCGCAGACAAAAGACAGAACAAGATTCTCATATTTGGTGATTTAGATCTCGACTGGCAAAAAACTTGCAACAAAAGCTCTCAACGTAAAGATTTCTGTAATGAAGATGGCTTCACTTAACTGGTAACTGATATCACCAGACTATATCATAAATCCTCCCTGATGGATCTTTGATTGATCTAATCCTATCTAACAGATCTCATAAAATCACCCACACTGCTGTTTTTCACAATGACATTAGCGATCATCGCACCGTGGCCTGTGTTAGAGGACAACCTACTCTCAAGTTAGCCAATAGGTTTTCTTGGAGAAGGAGTCTCTGTAAATTCAATCTCTCTGACTATCTGTTGGATCTCAGGTTCATAAATTGGACTGATTTCTACCTGGCTTCCAACATCAGTGATGAGGTTTCATTCTTCAATAACGTCCTAACTGCCATCATCAACAAACATGCCCCTATGGTAAAACACAGAGCATGGAAGATCTTCTGTCCCTGGTTCACAACTGAACTAAGGGCCTTGGTAAACATGAGGGACCACCTCTGGGCTACAGTCAGATGGACCAACCTCCCTTCTGATGGCAGTTTTTAGAGCCTGTCATGTCAATTGGACAAAAACAATAAGGGACACAAAGGCAAATTTTTACATTTCAGCCTTTGGTTCTGCTAAGGGTAACTCCAGCATGTTCTGGTGTGTCATTAAGACTGTGGAAGGCAATAAACCATCCTCCTCATTACCCGGGATGATCTCCTACAAGGGCACTACTCTCTCTGATAAACCTGATATTCTGCTCTGTTTTAATGAGCACTTCTCTACCTCAGGCCTCCTGTTCGACTCCTCCAAAGCCACCTCCCTTGCCTCTAGTGCTCCCACACATTCCTCAGCACATCCCAGCACAGCCTTCACCCCTTTCCAGTATAAAGAGGTGGATGACCTTCTTCTCCACCTAAATGTTAGCAAAGGTGCAGGGTTGGATGGATTAGAACCTTTCTTCCTCAAAGTCGGATTCCAGTACCTTACATCACCCATCTTACACTTATTTAACCTTTCCATTAACTCCAGCACTGTACCTGGGGCTTGGAAAATAACTCAATTACTTCCGCTGTTTCAGTCAGGTGATCCTACTTACTCAAATAACTACTGACCTATTTCCATTCTGCTTCTGCTCTCTAAGCTCCTTGAAAAGTTGGTAAACACACAAATTAGAAAATACCTCGACACAGCAAACCTAATAGACCAAGCTGAATCTGGATTTTGTCCTTCCCATAGCACCACTTCAGCTCTAGCCTCAGTTACAAATGATTGGCTCCTTGCCATGGACCAAAAACAAGTCACAGGGGCTTTTTCACACAAAGCACTGCTCAATCATTTTTCTTTGAAATGAATCCAGTTAACAAAACAGGGTGCACATTACCGAGACTCTTGAGAATCAAACCACACTCCAAACAAAAGGAAGTGGTCAGCACTCCGTAAATAATCCAAATTCTTCTTTTTAATATTTAAAATCACAGTGTAATAATACTAGAGACATGGTTTCATTTGCACATCCACGTACTGGGAAGAGGTTTACAATTAGATAATTTATTAATTGCAGTACAGAAGGAGTAGTGTATGCATTGACATGCCCGTGTGGAATTTTTTATATTGGCTACACTAAAAGAGCTCTAAATTACGAGTGGTAGAACATAAAAATGCAATTCGCACAAACAACGAATCCTATGCTATTGCCAAGCACTTTTCTGCTGCTAGACATGCCTCGCCTGCAGTGTTGAAATTTTTTGGATTAGAAACGTATCCTTGGACCAAAGAGGGAGAAGTCTAAGAAATAAATTGTTACTGAGGGAAACCTTTTGGATTACAACACTGAACACTATAAAACCAAATGGACTGAATGATTTTGTCTCCTTGCTCAGTTTAAAATAAACTTTATTAACTTATGCTTTTTGCATACTTTGTGTTTATATATGTTTATCAGTATTTTGATATGCGTCTGTGTATTGTTGCTTAAAATATGATGGCACTTTATATGTAAATGTATTTTAAGGCTTGTATGTTTCTTTAAGATAATGATTTAAAAATAGTAGTGCTTTAGTGGCAACACATGTTCTGAGGAAGGCGTCAGTTGTGATGCAGAAACGTAAACGTGTGGCTACTCGAATGCTTTGGTTGGCTGAAAGTCTGCGGGTAATTTAATTACAAAATATGTAAGTTAAACCACTATGGGACTAAGAATCTTTTTTTTCAAATCAAAGTTTATTAGTTTTTTAAGGATAATGAGAACAGATCCAGAAAAAACAGTCTGAATTATACATAAAATCAGAAAAAACAATATGCTCTGGAACTGCTCCCCTCCTCCCCCAATCCCAGCCCTCTCTCTCCCCCTATAAACATAACCCCCCCCCATTCAGCACAGCCATTTCACTTAAGCATATTCATCAAGCTATTAACCAAATACCATATTAGATAAATTAAATGGAGAACAGCGTGTGAAGAGGCTCCCATATCTTTCTGTATCTGTCCATCCTATTATTGAGGCTTGCTACCATTTTTTCCATTCTGAGATTATCAAGTAATTCCTTTAGCCACTCAGAATAAGAAATGTTAGTACTGTCCTTCCATTGATGGAGAATGACTTTTTTGACTGACAGGGCCATCAGGGCTATGTGTTATCATCTGGTAGTTACTGTAATTGTGGCATAATCACCTAGAAGGCATACTTCAAGGGTAAAAACGTCAGACAAACCTAACAGGGGATCCATCCTTTGCTGGATGTCAGTCCAGATAGTTGAGGCTTTTGGACAAGTCCAAAATATGTGAAAAATAGAACCCTCTGCTTGTTGGCAATGAAAGCAAGTGGGTGAATCAATAAGACCATATTTATATAATTTTTGAGGGGTGTAATATATATTGTGTAATATATGGAATTGAGTAACCTGTAGCCTACCCTGAGTGATATATTTATGAGAATTATGCCATAAAGTTTTCCAATCAATTTTCTGATTGGGAAAAACAAGGTCCAGTACCGCACAGGTGCAAAACAGTTCTGGTACGCCTAGTTATGTAAGATCTTGTAAATACTAGATACAGAATGTGCTGAGTTGCCCGTAAGAGTCAGCTCTTCCAGAAAAGTTTTAGTTCCCTTTTTGGGAGGTGTCGCACCAAATACTTTCACTATTAAGTGTCTTAACTGGAAAATTTTAAGAGTAAATGAAGTGGGAATGTTGAGATTTTCTAATATCTCAATGGAAGAAGACCATGAATTATCCGTTGTGACAAAATAGGAAAGCCGGATGTCCTCCAATTGGGGAAGCCAAGTAAGTAAGATCGGCTTGTTATCTATTTTTAAACTTGGATTATCCCTAATAGGTTGTATTACATCAGAAATGTGATTGTACTTAATAAAGGCACATTTCTGAGTGTGTATTCTAACAGAAGTTGCGATGGGGGTTGATTTTAAATTTAGGGGAAGAGCACAGGGTTTAATATGGAGCAGGGCTGCCGATGCTAGACCATTTGCTTGAATGAGGGACAATTCAATTTTAAGCCAATTAGGAACAAAAACAGTAGTATTAATTTCTTCTTTATGTCCTAACCATCTAATATATTTAACAATATGACTGGACCAGTGATAAAATATTAAATGAGGGAGACAGAGACCTCCTTTATCCTTGGGTGCCGCTAATTTGTGAAAAGCAATCCTAGGCTGGCTGTTGGCCCAGATAAATTTTATAATCAAACCATTAATTTTGCTGAACCAGGCCAAAGGTAACCAAATATTGAGTAGATACAGGGGATAAAAGAGTCTAGGAAAAACATTCATTTTAATTATATTAACTCGGCCCCATAAAAAGATGGATAATTTGGACCACCTATTTAGGTCCGAGCCAATAGCATTTACCAGGGCATCTAAATTTAATTTTTGAAGAAAAGCTGGATTTCTGGCAATTTGAATACCTAGGTATCTTAAGGAATTCTGTGTCCAAGAAAGACCCAGGTCCGTGATGTTGCTTTTAATAACCTTGTGATTAAGAGGAAAGACAAGGGTTTTTTCAAGGTTTAATTTGTAATTTGATAGTTGGGAATATTCTTCTATAATAGTAAGAATGGGGGGACTGACATATTTGGAAACGATAGTTGTAACAAAAGATCATCAGCATAAGCCGAGACCTTAATATCATGTCCCTGAATGGTAATACCCTGAATCATCGGAGAAGACATTAAGCGGCGAATAAGGGGTTCCAGCTATAGATTAAAAAGTAGAGGGGATAGAGGGCAGCCTTGTCTAATACCAGAATGTAACATAAAGAGCTTGGATATGGCTCCATTAGCCGTAATCCTAGCTGAAGGAGTACTATAAAGGGCCTTAATCCAATTTTGAAATTGTAAGGGAAACTTATAAGCATTAAGAGTACGAAACAAAAAATTGCAATCAATGCTATCAAACACCTTCTCGGCATCCAGAGAAATCAAAACTGCTGGAAAAGTGGCATCCCTGGATGCCGAAAGGACGTGCGAAAGGGTTCAAAGATGGTCAACCGAGGAACGACCCTTCATGAATCCGACCTGCTCAGGGCCAGTGAGGTCGGGCAAAACTAATGTAATTCTGTCTGCTAATAACTTAGTTAATATTTTAACATCTTGGTTCATCAGGGAGATTGGACGATAGCTTGTGGTTAATTCTGGGTTCTTATCCAGTTTAAGTATAAGAACTATTAAGGCCTCTAATAATGTTGGGTCAGTAGGTGCACCCGACAATATATATTGGAATAAGGGGACTAATAGGGGCAATAATTGCTTTTGAAAAACTTTATAAAAATTAGCTGAAAAATCATCTGACCCTGGTGATTTATCAGAAGGTAAGTTTTTAATAACACCAAGGGTTTCCTTGGAGGAGATCGGGGATATAAGCAGGTTTTGTTGACATTCAGAGAGTAAAGGTAAGTCAGATGCATCTAAATAAGCATCTGAAAGTTGCTCTGATGGTGGGTCTATCCTAGAATTATATAACTGTGTATAATACTTACTAAATTTTGATACTATATCCGTAGGGGATGTTTTTAGGGTGCCATCTAATTGAGAACGTATTGATGAGATATATCTATTGGCTTCCGGTTGTTTAATTCGAAGTGCTAATAGATGACCCGCCTTTTCTCCCTGATCTGAATAAGCTGCCTTAGTTCTCAGAATAGCAAATTCTACCTTGTCTCTCAGAATCTCAAGATAAGCATCATTTAATTTGGCAAGATCTTGCTGAAGGGCATCCAAAAAGTTAAGAGAGGTTTGCGTCAACTGAACGAATTTGAGAAAGGAGAGTATTAAGCTCTCTTTCCTTTAATTTTTTCCTTTGGGAAGCTGTACTAATTAATATCCCCCGGATAAAAGCTTTAAATGCACCCCGGATTAAATCTGGTCGAGAAATAGAGTGGAGGTTGGCTTGAATAAATTGCTCAATATGTTTATTAAGAGATGTAACTACCAGAGGATCCTTCAGCATCTAATTATTAAATTTCCATTGGGTACTTCTCTTGGGGAGAAATGAAAGGGTAAGGTGACAGGTTACTAGAGAGTGGTCAGAGGGCAGGCCAGACTGTATGGAAGCCTTTACATCCCCTGGCAAAAAAGCATGGGATAGGAAAATATAATCAATACGTGAAGCTGTCTTGTGGACTGGTGATAGAAAGGTATACCCTTTTTCTGAGGGGTGTAAGACTCGCCAGACATCACAAAGACCATAGTGTTCTAATAACTCCTGAAGGGCCCTTTAAGCCGGTGAGAGTTCTCTGCACATACCAGAAGAATGATCCAATAAAGGATCCATAACTGTGTTTATATCTCCCCCAAAATGATTGGCAGGGACAAAAATGGATATAGGAGCTCTACCAGCTGTGTAAAGAATCCTGGAGAATCTACATTGGGCCCATAAAGACTTCCCAACAGTATTTCTATCATATACAAGATATAATGAATAAACACAGACCTACCCTGTGGATCTCTGAGAACCTGTTTAAGAACAAAAGGAACTTTTCTATTAACTAATATCAAAACCCCAGCACTATTGGAGGTAGCCCCTACGGAAAATACATGGCCAATCTGTACTTTTCTCATGCAATTCACCTCTGTTTCTAACAAATGTGATTCTTGTACTAAAATAACATCTAAGGATAACAGGGCTAAATGTTTGAGAACCTTATATTACTTTACTTGCTGCCGAAGGCCCTTGCTGTTCCACGTTGCAATCTTAATGGTACTAGACATTATTGCATTTACAATGTAAATTCGACAGTACTATCAACTTATTCCCCATTATGAACAATGAGACATTTCCTAATAAGACTGTGCTGAGTCCCCCCCAGAACCCTTATAATCCCCCCTCCCCATCCCTCATCCCAACAACAAACAATCCTTTCAAAATTACACATCTCTAAACTATAAACCCAGCCCCCCTCTCCCCCCAAACTGCTACGGGTTTCGATCTGCAGAATACCTTTACTATAGCTCCCTCTCTCCAGCCACCTGTAGGGAACTCTAACATATCAGTTATTTAAGGAGAGTATGGGAGATAACCTCATAATGCTAAATTAACTAACAATTAACTGTACCAGTTCCCATTGTATATGTAGATAGAACTATAATAATACACTAGTAGTCTAATCAACCAGGAGAAAACTCCCTTAAGAGATTATAATCCCAACTATACTATAAGCAATGTAAAACAACTAACCTAAATTTGCTCATTGTACCTATATCCCATCAAAAAGTAACTCTCAAAAACGATCTTGTTACTTAGTCATACAGAATAAGCTAGTTCTCACAAACATAAAACATGGTCTCCAGGGTCCCTCTAGTGGCCAGTCTAAAGAATTGCTCGTGACCTGTATTCAAAAGCTGAAAACAAAATTAAAGAGTCACCCCTGAAAACTCTATCACGATTCCCCCCCCAGATATCTATGTCTATCTGATGCCCTGCTGACCCAGTTAGAAATTAAGCAGCTAGACTTTTAAATGAAACTTTACAATCACCCAGTACTGCTATGAAAAAGTCCAGTGAATAGAGAAGAGCTCCCAGACTCCTTCCTCCCTAGGCAAAATCGATCATACTCCTGAGGTCATTACCTAGCTACACTGTAGAGAGCTATTTCAAAACAGCAAACCTGGCCACAAATGCAGTTCATGTTCCTCGAAATAGATCAGGTAAAGCAGTCTTTAGCCCAGAGTGCGCCGCTTCGGGATCTTCGTAATTTAACCAGGTACCTGAAACCAATACTTGCAGATGAGCAGGGTAATTCATTTTAAAGTGGATTCCTGCACCAATGAGCTTTGACACCAACGGGCGGAAGGCTGTATGGCGCTGTCTAACGGTGGCAGGGAGATCCTGGGCGATCCTCACTTTGGATCCCTCCCAGGAGACTTCTTGAGTTTCTCTGACTTTCTTCAGGAAATGCTGGCGTTTCAAAAAATTGAGGAAACAAAATATTAATGGCCTTGGTGGGGATCCAGCTGGAGGGACCAGTCTTAAAGCCCTATGAGCCCTCTCAATAGAATATTTAGACCCAAAAGGTGAGAGTCTAGCGATCTTCTCAACAAACTTTTGTACAAACTAGATGACATCTTGACCTTCCTCGGTCTCTGGCAAGCCGATCAAGACAGCATTGTTTCTTCTGCTATGACCCTCAAGGTCCTCTAATTTTAGCTCAATCATGGTGATTTTCTGCCTGATCGCCACCAGCTCCGGGTCCACTTTATCCAAGAGCTTTTCTAGGGAGGACACCTTTGCTCCGGAATCCGAGGTTTGCCGGGAAACATCGTCCGGCGCTTGGGTTATAGATTTTATCTCTAAAGTCAGAGATCGCAACTCCTTCTTAAAAGGCCTAAATTCAACTAAGAATCTCACCAGAGTTCGTGAATCCTGGTCTGCCGACGTAGAAGGTGTCTCCGCTAATTCAGCCGCACTAGTAGGCCTGGGCTTTTTTGGGCCTTTCTCGGGAGTTGAGGGGGCTTTCGTTTTGGCAATGTCTTTTTCATCTCGACATCCATTGAAGAATTGAAACTGCCAAAGGTGAGACAAACACTTTGGGCATCCTCTAGTCTCTTTTCCAGCTGTTTATTTTTGTTTAAGTTGGGAGATAAATATGAAAAACCAATCGGGTGGCTGGAGCGAACAAAAGGAGCTTGCACTCGGTTATCTACATCACGTGACCTCCGGGACTAAGAATCTAATGGAGTGCCTATTGCCAGCGTTCTTGTGAATAGCTGCTACTGGTGCTGTAAGATTTTAAATATTAAAAATAGGAATTTGGATTATTTATGGAGTGCTGACCATTTCCTTTTGTTTGGAGTGTGGTTTAAGTCACAGGGGCTGTCTTCCTGCACCTCAGCAAAGCATTCGACACAGTTGATCATATTTTACTCCTTAACAGTTGAGCTGGCACGTATCTCTTGCACTATGCTGGCATGGTTCAACAGTTACTTGTCAGCTAGATCTCAACAGGTGAAGGCTGATGGCTCCCTCTCCCCACTTCTTCCATTCAGGAGAAGGGTATCCCAAGGCTCGATCCTTGGACCGCTTCTATTTATGTTATACATCAACATCATCGGAAATAACATCAACAAAGCAAAAGTACACCTATTTGCGGATGATACAGTGATATACATATCTAGTCCCTTGGTAGACGAAGCCCACGTGGAGCTATAGGCAGAATTCGATTTCCTCCAGCACAACCTCATACCTTCCAAACTGTTGTTAAGTGCTAAAAAGACAAAAGTGATGTTCTTCTAGTCCAACCACTTGCCCTCTGTCCCTATCACGCTTGCTTCCTTGCCCCACATCAAGACTCTCCTTGGTGATGATCTCGAGTTAGTCAACAAATTTAAATATCTAGGCTGTGAATTATATCAACACCTAACTTTTTCAGCTCACATTGACTCTCTTGCCAAGAAACTACGTCAAAGAATTTGCTTCTTCTATAGGAATAAATCTCTATTTGATTCTGCATCTAGACTGTGCCTGGTCCAAACAACCTTTATACCACTTATCAACAATGCCGATATTCTATATATGGCAGATGCTCTGATGCCCTGCTACGCCAACTGGACACTCTCTATTATAGAGCAATATGCCTTGTCTCCAGTGCTCACTGTCGGACACATCATTGTGACCTATATGCCTCCATCGCCTCCCATTCACTAAAAATACCACCAACAGCTTAATCTGGTTCAAGGTCAGTTGGTATTCATCTGTTTCCCCCTCCCTCAGATCGTGCCTGAAAATAGGCAGGATTTGTGTAGTGCACTAACCCGGTCAACAAAAAGTAAATAAATAAATAAATAAAATCTCCTTAGCAGTCAGGCGTCTTTTCCGCTCTATCACCTGGCTCTACAAAGCCCTGCTGGCAAAACTCCCCCCTCTATATTTCCAACCTCTTTCAGTGAACTGCCCAACCCTACCTGCTGCACAATAACTCCTTCATTATGCTAGACATTCCAACCTCCCGCTCCCGGTTTGGTACTATGGCTATAAGCCGTGCCCTCCCAGCAGCCTGGAATAAAGCCCAATCCAGGCTCAAACTGCAAAGCCTGATCCCCCTGAATAGCTTTAAAAGACTTGCTTATGATAACCTATGGGGCTTCTGTGACTGCAGATAATTAAGGGACTACTCCCTACCTGGTCTGTTGTAATGATCACTCTATCCTCTTGTCCACTCACCCCTATCTGGCTTTGCATCATCTTTCCATTCCCTCATCTCCCTTCCTCCCTTCCTCCCTCCCTCCATGTTACACCACCATTGCCAACCTACCTGTTCCCATTCTCCCATACCATATCCCAAACTATGCCTACACCCCGCCTGTGCCCACTATCTTTACCTTCCTTGCTGGTCTTGTAGTCTACCTCTTTCATGATGTGCTGTCTTGTTACCCAGAGCTAACCATGTGTTTATCTCCAGGTTTTAGCATGCCTGTGTATACATGATGTAAATATTAGTGTCCTATCTTTTACTGGCTTATTCAGCTGTATACAGTATATAGCTTTGTATATATCTATATATTGTCCCTGTTCTTAATCAGGATCTCCTTTTAAATGAACTTGCTCAACAGAGTTGTTGTTTTTTCCTGCCAATAAACTTGACCTTGAACTAGGATTTTCTTAGTGGTATTGTTGAGGAATGTGCCTGTGATCCGCACCTCCCAGTCTTCAAGAACCCAGAACCCCTGACCTCCTGGGACTGACCATAGTCCAACTGCTCCTCCCTTCTGGCATCCTTTGTGGTAGCAGTGTTTATCTAGGTGGCTCCTGGGTGGTAGAAATGATCACCTGACTCACAGTCAATGCAACTTTGAGTGTAGTGACATTCTCTTGGCTCTCAGCAAGGCAAGGCAAGGCAAATTTTATTTTTCTGGTACCTAATCCCAGAGGCTCTGGGCACCGTACAACATATAAAAAAGTTTAAAAAATATCATCTCACAATATAATAAATAATTATACATCAAGATAGGCTATATTCTGCATCTAAATAATAACCCTATTTACTTTAAAAGGGTTGATAATCTGTGTTCTCATCCAGTATCTGAGAATGCCTGGCTGAACAGATGGTACTTAAGGCGGGCTTTGAATGCCTCCACAGAAGGGGCCTCCCTTACCGATTATGGAAGCGAATTCCACAGGACGCGGCTGGCAATACTAAAAGTTTTATCACCGGCAGTTTTCAACCTCGTCCTGGGAGTCACCAGGAGGCCCCTCGAGGAGGAGGACTGAAGGGAGCAGACTAAGGCAGTCGGTGTAAGAAGGTACACCAGGTAGCAAGGGCCCAGTCCATGTAGGGCCTTAAAGGTGAGCAAGCCCATCTTTTTGAGCACCCTCCATTGAACCAGCAGCCAGTGCAGTTCGCGCAGCACCGGGGTGACGTGACAATATTTTGACTGTCCAGTCAACAGCCTGGCAGCTGTGTTCTGCACCAGCTGCAGTCGACGGAGGGTGCTTCTAGAGACCCCGAGATAGAGTGCATTACAGTAGTCAAGCCTAGATGTTACAAAAACATGCACCTAGGTGGGGAGGTCCAGGGGTGGAATCAAGTGTTAGATCCTGGCAGTGTTTCTCAGATGGAAAAAACTAACCCTGACAACGGACGACATTTGATGTTCCATAGTCAGACTGCTGTCCAGAACCATGCCAAGATTGCACACCTTGGAGGAGGCCGTCAATGGGACAGAGCCTAGAACTAGTCCAGTATCTGCACCAGAGGCCATCCTATCACGCCTCTTGTTCGGCTCCACCACCAGTATCTCCATCTTATCGGGGTTCAGTCACAACCAGCTAGAGGCCATCCAGTCATTGATCTCAGCGAGACAGTTGTTTAATACTTCCACTGCATTGAATGTCCCGGGGCAAAGGATAAGTACAGCTGAGTATCATTGGCGTAACAATGAAACCCCAAGCTGTACTTCCTAATGATCTCACCCAGGGGTAGCATATACACGGCAAACAACATCGGTGACAAGCCCGAACCCTGAGTACCCCACAAGACAGAAGGCTAGGGGAGGAGGAGAAATTCCCCATCACTACCCTCTGCCTTCTGTTTGTCAAAAAAACAGCTGATGACAGTGCCGGTGAGTCCACAAAAGTCCCTCAGGCAGTTAAGTAACACACAATGGTCCACCGTGTCAAAAGCTGAGGAGAGATTGAGGAGAATGAGAATTGTCCCCTGTCCTTGATCCCTCACCCTGAGGAGATTATTATGCACCCAACTAATGTGGTTTCTGTAGAATGTCCTGCACGAAACCCCGACTGGAGGGGCTCATAGATATCAAATGCCACAAACTGTTGTCCCAGCTGTTGCACCACAATCTTTTCCATAACCTTTCCCAAAAATAGCAGATTGGAGACCGGTCGATAATTCGCCTTGATGTCAAGGTCCAGTGATGGCTTCATCAGAAGGGGTCTCACCAGCAACTCCTTCAAGGCATCTGTGAAGACCCCTCCGACAAGGAACACCGGACAATCAAGGCGAACACCGGGCCAGCAGTGTCGACACATCCCATTAAGAAATGAGTCAGCACTGGGTCCAGCTCACAATATGTGTGCTTCATCTTTGAGGCCACCTCAATGACATCAGCCACCTCCACTGGTTTAAACTCACCCCAACCAGGCAGAGTGCCTCGTCGACAATCCAGGCAACCACTGTTGGCCATAACACGGCTCACTGGCAGAATTCCCTGCCTGATGGTGGACACCCTGTCTGAGAAGAACAGAGTCAACTCATTGCACAAGGCCTCAGAAACTGCTTTTTTTGGCTGTAGACAGGCTGGATGTAAAAGCCTGTCTACAGTCCAAAAAAGCAAAGCTGGTAATTTTTTCCCGGCAGCAATCTCCTGGACAGGAACACTGCCTTCTTATGGTTGATTGCCCCAGTACACACTATAGTGTGTACGTAGGGCCAGTTTGTCCACCTCCATCTTGGTCCTCCATCAGCAGTGCTCCAACCTCCGACCTTTGATCTTCAATGCCTTGAGCTCCCCATCAAACCATGGGGACCTCAAGTGAGAAGATCTGCATCATACACAGACTGGTGCAAGGAAGTTGAGCGCCTCGGTTATCGACCAATTATAGGCAGCAACTGCTTTGCCCACACCTCCCCTGCATGCACTGTCCACACTAGATAGGTCTACTTCCGCCAAAAAACCCTCTGGGGTCAAACCCCTTAAAGGGCGGTAGCTTACCATCTCTGCAGGGGAGGTATCTTGGAGGGGGGCCCTGAGCAAGAACTCCACCTTGCAGTGATCAGCCCAAATGACCCGATCAGTCCTGAGATTCTCAGTCTCAAGCCCCAGTGAGAAGACCGGGTTTAGCATGTGGCCACCCTGGTGGGTCGTGGTAGTAACTACTTGTGACAGGCCCAGAGATGTCATCATCTGGAAGAAGTGATAACCCAACCTAGATGACTCGTCATCAGCCCAAACATTGAAGTCCCCCAGGACCAAACACCTGGGGGACTCCAATGTTTCACCGACGATGAAATCGTCTACTTCCTGCAGGAACTCTCCTGCCTTCCCATGAGGACAGTAAATCAGAAGAATCCTGCAACCTGTGCCCAGACCCCCATGGGTGGCCACACATTCGAAATAACCCGGTGTTCTCACTGGGTGCTTGTTGAAGCCTAGTTCAGCTTTAAAACAGATAGCCACTCCTCCTGTCCAGCGTTCCACTCTGGGGCAGTGCATAACAGAGTACCCAGGGGGACGGCGGCCTCTAACACTAGGCCAGCATCGTCCCCCAACCAGGTCTCCATAATGCAAGCCAGGTCGACGAAAGAAATCAGATCTGCAATAATTGCAGCCTTATTATTGATCAACCTGGCATTGCACAGCACCACTGTCAGGGGATTGGTGAACAGTGGAGCCCTTTTAGCTGCCTGACCACTTGGTCTCGTGGGAATCCTGGGGACAGGAACTAAACATGTCTGACATCTCTCCATCCTGTCGAATCCCAGGGCACCTTCTGCACCCAACCACCTCTATCCTTCTCACCATGAGCATGCACGAGGTGCCCCACCAGCTCCTGCCCAAGCGTCTCCTCCCAATCCCAACCTCCTGGCAACGATGATCTGTAGTGCTAGATACTGGGAGGGCAGTGAAGGGCCACAGGTCATAGAGCCGGGACACCCGGTACTAATCCTAGCCAGCCCAGAATCACCAGATACCCCCCGACACATATTTATAAGTCCTACAACAGAATATATCCCACCACACTCAGCCACTCATACACTAAACAAATCTTCCCCTTAATCATACATCCCACACACACACTACCACCCAACCCCCTCCCCTCTAATAAAATTTGACATTAACAGGGAGAGTACACCTAACGAGTGTGAGCAATAACAGTATGATAGATACAGCACCATACAAGTATTGATCCACTAGGGATCGACAGTTCGACACAGTTCTCAGTCAGATTATCACAGTCCAAACAGATCTTCTGGAAATCCCTGCTCTGATGGCTCCTCTCTCACCGGAGCCACTAATCCATACTGAGCCAGTTTGAAACATCAACCACATATGCCAGCACTCACCCCTCAACTCTAGTCAAGGGAAAAACCTCAAACCTCCCTAGTTGTTCACACCGTTTCAGTTCCAAGGAGAGTTGTACAAACAATCTTCAGCCCTTCCAGCTATTCCAAAGTTGCTCCAAGCTCTTAACGAGGAACATTCTTACCTCTCACCCCTGCCGGCACACCACTGCAGCCTCAGACTATTCCTCTCAGGCCACGGGTACTGACACCAAGCTCCCACTCACAGGAGTCAGATGGGGTTCTCCCAGGTGGCAGCGGAGCTCCCACCTCCTGCCACTCGGTCACCTCCGCCGCTCAACTGCCACTTCAGAAGCTCAGGACAGCAAATCACCCATCACCTCTCACCCTCTAAGAGCTGCAGTGTGCTCCAGCAGTGGCCCAGACTTTCACCAGGAGTTCCGTTTGCAACTTGATTGAGTCCTCTGTGCTGCAAACACCAAAACATCCACCCACCAACTATCGCGGCACAGTCCATCTTCAGACCACTCATCTCCTCGTACCCCAGTCCGTCAGAATAATCTCTTCCAGCTGAAGTCTGTTCTCAGCTAGAGGTGAGTGCCAGCACATCCAAATGATAGTAAAGCTGTTCCGGTATCTGTATCCATCACTCAGTACAGTTACTGTACCTGGCCACACACTCTTCCCTCACTAAAAACTAAAACTAAAAACTCCTATCCTAAATTACTCCAAGCCCTGCCTAACACAAGCATCACCTGGAAACTAGAGTCCAGTTCCCTCCACCCAGGGAGGTGCACATAGATGGGGCAGCAACGCAGTCTCCAGAAGGTCTCTCTGTAGACTGCTGCCCCAACCACTGCATTGCACCACTCCCTATATTTCATTTTTCCTGCTCTTCTTGTGCTTCCTGCCAACCTGTCCCAACCCCAGTAAGGCAGTCTTACAAACACAGAAACATAGAATTTGATGGCAGATAAGAACTTCTTGGCCAACCTAGTCTGCTCATTTCCCTACCTGATGGATAAGCTATAAATTTTAGTTAATTAACAGCTTACTTCCTTCTACCCCCCACTAGAATTGCCTTATGTCTGTCCCATACATTCTTGAATTCTCCCACTGTTACTGACTCCACAACCTCCTCAGGAAGGCTGTTCCATGCATCCACAACCCTCTCTGTGAAATAATACTTTCTAACATTACCTTTGAGCCGTCCCCCTCTATCTTCAAATTGTGCCCCCTTGTTCTTGCACATCTCTTCTTCTGAAAGATGCTACCCTCTTGTAGTTTGTTAATTCCCTTGAGATACTTGAAAGTTTCTATCATGTCCCCCCTCTCCCTTCTTTTGTCAAGGGTATACCTAGTAAGCTGCTTTAGTCTTTCCTCATATGTCTTCTGGTGCAGACCCTGCACCATTTTGGTGGCCCCCCTCTGAACAGCTTCCACTCTGTCAATGTCTTTGCAAAGATGGGGTCTCCAGCATTGCACACAATACTCCAGGTGGGGTCTCACCAACTGTCTGTACAGAGGGAAAACAACTTCCTGTTTTCTACTGTTGATGCCTCTCCCTATGCATCCCAGTATCTCCCCAGCTCTCCTTACTGCCTTTTCACATTGCCTGCCCACCTTTAGGTCATCTGATATAATTACTCCTAGGTGTCTTTTGATTTTTGTTGTTATTAACTCACCCCCCATTGTGTACTCTTCCCCTGGGTTTTTGTTTCCCAGATGCATTACTTTGCACTTCTTTGTATTGAATCTAAGCTGCCAAATATTTGACAATTCCTCCAACCTTGCCAAGTCCCTTTTCATCCTTTCCACCAAACCTTGTCTATCAACCCTGTTGCAGATCTTTGTGTCATCTACAAAGAGACGTACTTTTCCTTCCAGGTGCTCTCCAATGTCACTTATAAAGACATTAAAGAGGACCGGTCCCAGTACCGAACCCTGCGGTACCCAGCTAGTTACCCTCCTTTCTTCACTGTGGGCTCCTTTTACTATTACCCTTTGCGTCCTGTTGTCCAGCCAGATTTTATCCAGGCTACCACTTTGGGACCTACTCTAAGGCTAGCTAACACCCAACAACAGCAAGTCTCTAAACCCTGAAGTATCCCTAATACCCAGCAACCATTTAACAGTAAGCCCCATACATGCAAAAATAGCCAGCAACTGTCTTAACAGCCCCTAACACCACAAAATAATAATACATAGTAACAGTTTTCCAGCAGTCCCCTACATACAGAAACATACTTGTACCCAGCAGCACTTTAAATATTAAGTCCTGAAGTCCACAGTCACACTTCCTCCCCAATGCTTAGCAGTGAGCCTCCAAAGTACAGCCACTCTACAATGCAACCCCTCAACCAGTACAATTGTACAGTACCTGGGATCTGATGAGCAGAGGAAGGAGGATTAAGCACCCCAGATGATGCTGTCCAGCAAGGGAAGGGGTCAGACCAGCATTTGGCAAGTGGGCCAGTGCCAATTTTGACCACAGCAAAGGAGGTAGGGCTAGTGTCTGATGACAAGGAAGGAGGTGGGGCTAGTGTTGCTGGCTGTGGAGAGGGGGGCTAGTGTTTGAGGAAGGGGAGGGTGCTAGCTTGGGGCATTGGAAGATGAACCAGATGAGGTCAGGGGCTGTGGAGGGAGAGAGAGGGTTAGTGTCAGAGCCTGTGGAGGGAGAGTGTAGAGGGAGGATGTATGTGTGCTTCGGGTGTCTGAAGAGGTGGTGTCAAGGGGTCCTTGCAGGGAAGGTCTGCAACAAGGGTGTGGGTGAATCTCAAATGGCTATGGAGGGAGTGGTGTGGTTTCTGGGAGTCAAGGGACCCCATAGGGAGGTAATATCCATGGGCTCATAAAAGTGAGGTGTTTAAAGGGACTGTAGTTGAAGGGGGTGGCTGGTTTTTTTTCGGGAAGTGGAGGGAGTAATGTTGAGGACTGGAGGGTGTACAGTCAAGGGAGCTACTATAATGGCGGTCTGTAAGGGAAACATGCTAGTGTCAGGAGGGTGGGGGCTATGTCAATGGGGCCTGTGGAGGGTGGGGAGGGGAGGGGCTAGTGTATGGGTTTGAAGATGGAGGTGGGACCAGTATCTGAGCTGCAGACTAGTTAACTTATCCAGACTGGGAGAAAAAGAAAGCCCCATTTATTTTTTTATTTTAGTCTTTTGGTAACCAGGTAAGGCCCACTAGGCACAAGTGCCTTTTTTCAAGGGCCACCTGGGAACACTGAGTGGCTAAGTGACTTGCTCAGAATCGCACAGTATGTAAGTAGAGGTTGTGAGAATCAAACCCAGGTCTAGTCTGCTGGATGTACCAAGCTTGTTGACCTCTAGGCTATACTGCCAGCCAATTGTCATCTTTTATTCTTAGAATAAAAATTGTTTTTATTGGTAAAACACTTGAAGCATCTTCCCAGCATTTTATTTTGTTTCAATGTATTTTTTGAAGCATATCGGCATAGCAGGATTTCATACAACAATATGTCCAGTGACATATACCTGGCTAGGGTTATATGAGCTGCACCTTGGAAATGCATCACTAAATGCTCATTGAAGCACTTCACTTTCCCCTTTAGGTCCCTCTGTGTAAAAAATGCCAGTGGCCTGAGGGTCACCTGGGTTCTTTCAGGTCGGTTAAACAATTTCTAAACTGGTAAGCAGGTGTAAAGCTGCTGTAGAGTGGGGTCAAGTTCAGAGATACTTGATCTGACATTTACGTCAAGGTCTGACAAGACTACACGCTATGTCAGAAGAGGTGGGCGGGCATCAACATGGCAAAAAATAGCAGCTGTAAGCATGGAGCTCCAGCTGCTGCAGGCCCTGCACCACCAAGAAGTACTATACTGTGACTAGCCACCTAGCAACATCACCCACCATCCCATTGACTAAACGTGGACCTTCTTTACAGCCACAGATTCCCTCCATGCTGGGAGGAGGGGAAGGGTCATCATCCCCATTGCCCCTTCTGTTGACCCTCATCAGCCAAGGCAACCCCCTTCCAAAATTTCTCTACCAGTTTGGTGCTCTGGAGCCCTGTTGATGGTGCAGTGAGCATAACAGCTGGTATCTTCATCCTGCCTTGTGTTGGTCGATGGGTGGAGCAACATGGCCCACATCTCCAAAACAGATCAGTCCTAGGGATACTGAATCCTCCCCCATAATGGCCCCTGAGTGACTGAGTCCATTCTAAAACCCAGGTTGATGGTGTGGTACCGGTCTGCCCCCTCCGAACACACATGCACACGCACATTCTGCTTTTTTTTTTTCAACCTCTGAAGGTCCTTCCCAGCCAACCCAGCTGATCAGTATTTTAATCCTTCCTACTGACCTATGTCCCCTTTTATGTCTACAGGTTCGACAGGCTGTTGACCAGGTGTACGAGGATGCTGACCATGTGTATCAGATAAGAATTGTTTTTTGTTTACCATACATTATTTGTCATAGTTAGTTCATAAAGAGCTGCAGATCCTTTGTGACCCCATTGCTGCTCATGTTTTACAAGTACAGCTGGCTGCTTCCCTGAGACCCCCTTATCCCAGGCTCCACAGGAACCAGGTAAGAGAGCTCTTATCTGTGATAGGATGTTAACCTGTAACAGTGCAACTCCAAGGATTATGACACTGTAGGCTTTCACTTCTTAGGTGGTTGGTGTTGCAGAGTTTGAAATATCTCCACTATTCTGTTATGATTCCATTGTCAAAAAGGAAGGAAATTAACTGAAAGAAAAAAAAACTTTGTTAAAGCACACAGGGTGGAAGAATGCAGATCAACAAAGAACATAAATAAAAACATTAGGTTTTTGAGTCTTGATGAGTTGGTGGGGTGGTATTCCCTTCGGTTGTCAAGCCTAATTCCAACCCCCTTCCCTAAGCAAACAAGATCTCATAAATCACACAGGGCCCTGTCAGAAGAAAGTTATAACTGATTCTGTTAGCCACATGTTCCTAGCTATACTTCTTTTTCCTCAAAGGGCAAACTGCCTATGAGGCACTGGGTTTGAGCTGTACCTTGTATGATAGACTGGAGGCTATGGGCTTGGGTGAAGGGGGTGGGTATTAAGGTTGGTAACCCCAAGGAACACAACGCAACTGATTTGCAAAGACTCATGAGGCTCAAAACCCTATTTGTCATTTTCTTACTTTTTGCTCTTTGCATTCTTCACCACTAATGCCTGCATTAACGTATTTTTTTTTTTTGCAGTGAGCATATGCATATATGGTGCGGACATGATTTGGTGTTTTGTGGGTAGTTAGTCACCGTATGCAAACAAGGAGGTGGTATAGTGTAGTGGTTATGGGAAATGAGCTGCAGACCTGGAGACCTGGATTTGAATCACACAACTCCCACTTATATACTGTGTAACCTGAGCAAGTCCGTTAAACTTTTTCAAGAACAAGCAAATGGAGCCGCTATTCGAACTGTAGTTCAATCCCATCTGCTGCTTGACACACTTCTTGTGCCACCCAACCACAGTGCTGGTGTCCATTATTTATATTTGTATCCTAAAATTGTGTGCCATGTATGTCTGCATGTCTGCAGCACTGTCACACTGTGTGCTGTATATTATGAACAATTCCTCTGCCAAATGTTTGCATAATTTCTGAACCCAATGTTGTAACCAATCACCTTCATACCTGCTTACAGTTCTCCTTGTATGAGCTTTTGTTAATAACATTTATTTTTCATGTACCTGCCTGCATTTCACCTTGCATGTCCCTTGTATGTGCTTTTGTTTTTGATGTTCTTGTAACTAACTCCAGGGCACCCCTGAAAAAGGGACTTTTTGTCTTGGTGGGCCTGCCCGGTCATCAAAATTTAGTGGAGATAGACAGGGTTCTAGTGGAAGTCATCCATAAGATGGCAGCTAATGGGGAGGTGCTGCTGGTGAGAGACTTCAGTCTGCCAGATGTGGATTGGAACGTCCGGGCTGCAGCTTCAGCTAGCAGCAGGGATGTCTTGGACTCGCTGCAGGGGGTATTTTTCAGGAAATTAGTACATGAGGCCAATTTTGAGGGAGAAATTTTGACCTGGTATTCACTAGCGGTGACAGTGTTGCAGACGTCACAGTTGGTGGCCAGCTGAGGGCCAGTTATCACCAAATGGTGTGGTTCAGTATAAGAACAGGGGTGAATTCGAACCACACAAAGGGCGAGATCCTAGACTTCTGGTGGCCAGACTTGACAAAGATGGGGAATGCCTCAAGGATGCCTTGGCAGGGAGGGGAGACTAACATGGAGTGGAGGAACACTGGGCAAAATTAAAAGGTGCTGTAGTGAAGGCAGCAAGTAAACAAAAGCAAGAGGAAAAAAAAGAATGCTGTGGTTCTCAAAGGAAGTGTTGGGGAGGAAGGTTATAGCAAAAACAGTTAGCATTCAGGAGGGTCCCTATTAGTTGGGTAGCAGCTTTCATTTGTAATCAAAGGTTGCTTAAATGTCTGTAAAAAAACAATTTGAAAACAAGCCCCATTTACTTGCATTGGGCATGCCCCCTGTACATTCTTTCTTTATTTATTTCAGTCTGGGATTAATACCTTTGAGTCCAGGACTCCTTTTCAAAGGTTCCAGGTCATTGTTGTACAGACATTACAAATATAACAGTGTTTACAGAAAACAGAAAATAGTTACACTGACATTCAAATACCAAAGAAATTATATACATCCAACTAAAGGTTGAAGAGGATAGGGTCAAATAGGGTTCAGCCTTGTAGATCACTAGTGTGTTGGTTAGTCTAGGCAGATGGGGGTATAGGGGGTCAGGCAGGGATGGAGTCGTGGTGGTGGAAATGGTTTGTCAGCCAAGTTGGCCTCATTTGGGGATGAGAGGTTGATAAGATAAAAATGGGGGGGGGGGTGAAAGGGAGATGGTTGGGTGTCTGAAATTAAGCCATATTAGTGCAGGCAAGCACAGTTCTTTTTTGCGTCAAGAAGGGATCTGAGTCCAGATTTGAAGGTACCAATCTTGGGTGATTCTGTGAGGTTAGCAGGTTACTCATTGTACCATTTTGGTCCGTGGTACAGAATGGAATTCTGGGTGAGTTTTGTCCTTTTGAAGGGAATCACCAACCTGTCTGCAGCTGCGCTTCTTGTAGATTTGGTGGGAACTGCTGGAATAAAGCGGCAGCCCAGTGCGGGGGGGGGGGTGAAGCCCAAGAAGCCCTTTTTTCAGAAGTAGACAGGTTTGGTATTGTGCTTTAAGATGGAGTGGGAGTCACCCAGTTTCGGTGTAGAGCGTGCATGTGTGGGTGCCCTGGGCAGCCCCTTCTCTGGTTAGACTTCACATAACATCGGAGTGCAGACTGGGGAGTGGAAAGGGATTGGCTGGCCAGCAGTTCAGCCAAAGTTACAATCCCTTACCTCCCTTACAAGAGACCAGTAAGTTTTATAATTTTGGCACAGCTGGACTCATGTCGTAAACACAAGGTGGGCTATGAAACCCAATATGGTATGTCACACCTTTACTTTAAAAGACAATGATTGATCATGATTAAACATGATAAATTATGAAAATTAATTACAGCAGAGCAGCCAATAAGAGCCAGGTACATCAATCATGATTAATCATGGCCAGATCTTACAAGCATATGATCAAGCATGATTTCTCATGATCTGTGAAGCATGTTCTGATTGGCTGCTAATAACCTGCATCAGGTATTGATCAACTATTATTAATCACAATTGATAAAAAAAACAAAAAAAAAAAACACCATCAGCAACCAAAGAAAAGTGATGGGTTATGACTGCTTTGGGTATTGATCACTCATGATAGATAATGATTTAGCACCACCAAATGCACTGATCAAAAATGATCATAACCCAACAAAACAGTTGTGACCAGTGTTGACCAATCATTATTAATAATGATTAACAATAAAAACTCACCATGATGCAATTGACATAATGATGATTAATGATTATTTCAGGTATTGATTAATCAGGATTAATCATGTATTTAGGAAATCTCAGAAATTCACAAAAAATCATGATCAGATCGTAACCAATAATTTGATGATTTTTGATGGGTGGCCATTTAAAGTTGGTGGCCTTTCGTTATTACAGATGATATTTTTGGGAGATTTTTTGTACATGATCATGATATTTAACAATGAAATGTAAGGATTTTTCATGCTCAATCACGATAAACTCTCACTCATTTTGGCTGGGGAAGGACTCCAGGCAAATCTGCTACTTTGCAGAATTAGAATAAGCATACCCCCAATAAATCACATACCAGAAATTACGTTTCTGTGTTACTTCATTTTAAAGTTATGAGCTATTTTGTAAGCCTGATTTCACTACCTGTTTGGCAAGGAGTGGGGCCATCTTTAACAAGGTAGGTATACATCAGGATAGCAAGAAAAAAGGTGCACTGGAGACAAGTAATGGAAAGGGCAACAAGAGAAGAGAGGGTAAGGGGGAGTTTCTGGAAAGATCATAGGCAGGAGGAGGGGGAGAAAGCAGGTAGGCTGGTGGGGGGGTAAGATATGCAGATCCAAGTACACCAATTCAAGGAGTCTGTACAATTAAATTCTGAACCTGGAGTCCATCACTGAGGAAGCTCGCCTGGATTTTGTGGCCTTAATGGAACAATGGTGCACTGATAGCCATGAGTGGGATGTGGCCATACCAGGCTACTCTCTGTTCAGAGAGACAGCGATGGGAGGAGGGGAGGCTCTTTGTTCAGAGAGACAGGGATGGAGGGAGGGGAGGGGAGGAGGGGTGGTACTATATGTGAGGGAGGGAATCAAGGCTACTGAAGTGCAGGAGGAAAAGGAAAGACTGGAGGTGCTGTGGGTCATCCTGGAAACAGATGCTGGGGCTGCTATCCATACAGTGGTAGTATACAGACCTCCGGCATATGGAGAGGAATTGGATAAGGCACTTGGGGAGGACAAGCTCAAGATGGAAAATAAAATAAGGGGGAGGTGCTGCTAGTTGATGACTTCCATCTGCCGCCAAGCCCCAAAATGATTTGGGGCTTGGGGGACAGGACCTATGGGGAGAGGCTCGAAGAGCTAAATATGTACACATTGGAAGAAAGAAGGGACCGGGGGAGACATGATAGAGGTCTTCAGGTACATGAAGGGGGTAAAGAGAGGAGGAGCAGTCAGGGTGCTTCGAAGGAAGGAGGAGGGGGCAACTAGAGGGCATGGGTGGAAGCTGGAGGGGGGAAGATTCAGGGGAGAAAGGAGGAGGTGCTACTTCACTGAGAGAGTGGTGGAGCCATGGAATGCTCTGCCCAGGGGGCTGATGGAGGCAGAGATGGTGGAGGGGTTCAAGAGGGGGTGGGACAGTACAGGGGAAAGGTTCTGGAAGCAAAATCCAGTACAGTGAGATTATCCGGAACTGGGAAGGGAGAAGCCAGAGAGGGCAAGGGGGGCAGCAAGGTCAGCTTCCAGGGTGGGGGCTAACCAAATGAGCAGACATGAAAGACCATTAGGCCTATTCTGCTGGCATTTTAGTATGTTAGTATGTTAGTATCTGCAGCTTTGGCAAGGAGTGGGGCCATCTTTGACTCTCTGTGAGAGGCCTTTCTCAGGCAACTAGTCAATGAACCCATTAGGGATGGGCCAGTGTAACTCCTGGTGCTTACAAACAGGGACAGCATTACAGACATCACAGTGGGTAGTCCCCTAGGTACCAGTGATCACCATTCAGTGTGTGGTTTAACATTCAGATGGACTTTAGGTGACTGTAAGGAAATGGAGACTGCTTCAGAAATTGTGTAGCAGGGGCAGGGATGCCAGGGTGGAGTAGAAGAACAGAGGGAAAAATAAGGGAGGGCATAATTAAGGCAACCAGCCTCTGCAAGAAGGAAGTGGTTGGAGGGATGTGCTACCCACCGGCTCCATGGCCAACTGGCCTTGCTGGGTTGGGGGGAGCGGGGTGGGATGTAGGTTCCTCAGTGGGTGGGGGATGGGAGGGTCCACTGGACCACCATAGATACTGGGTTGTTTCGCGTGACTATACGACTAGGTCTGGGATGGCAGGGGGTAACTCTAGACAGCGTGGGATTGCAGTAGAAGACATTTAAAAGTTACATCGTGGTTCGGGGATGGAGGAGACTAACACTAGACCCCCAGGGATATGGGGTAATTTACATTTATGTCACAATCGGGGATTGAAGGGGGGACACTAGATTACCAGAGATGTGTGGGGTACATATATGTATTTTATGTTTGGGGCTGGGGAGGTAGCCACCCACGGTCTGGCGGCTGCTGTGTTATGCTGTGCAGTACAGCAGTCCACCTGTGGGTGGCTATGACTTAGGCATGTTTCATCCATGCCTAACTTTGTGCGGCACATCTCCGAGATGTGTGGCCAGCTGTGCTTCACATCTTGGCTGACTATAGAGATGTACGGCATATGCATAGGAATGCCCCCTCCTGATGCACCGCATACATTGTATTTGCACTGTGGCACATCTGGGATTGCGTGGCACATGACCCCTTTTTGAATATGGCCCGGGGTGCATTTCGGGGATGTGCCGGCACATCTCAAGTGCGCCAGGCTCATCTCCTTTGAATATCTGGGCCACTGTGTATTGTTGTATCATCAGTACTTTGCTTCTACTTGTTTGTACCTATCCCTTACCTCCTCCCCAGGACACATCTGGAAATGAGCTTTGAGGCTCAGTATGTCTTTCCTGGTAAATCGCTTTTATATAAATAAATGTGTGTGTGTGTTGGGGGGGGATGAATTTAAAATGTTTTCTAAATGTAATGTCTTGGTTATCATTTGTTCTGGTCTGTAAGAAAGTGTGTCAGGGAAGGGATAACCCTCAATGTTGAGACACCAGGCATTTTCCATAGTCACAAGGGACTGTCACAAAATTATTGTTCACTTGGGAACTTAAGCAGCAGGCTGGTAGGACAGAGGTCTGGGGTTATATTCTGTTTTAACTGAAATATTTGAATAGTTTGTAAGTGAAATTAGTTCTATGTGTTAAAAATTCTTATTTTGAATTAGAACTGTTACTTGGGCTGTGATATTGTAACTTTGGAGGCTTGGGAACAGTTGTTTGGCAGGGTTAATTAGAGGGCTGAGTATTTCTGTTTGGGACTGAAATTCGAAGCAACAGGAGCTGGTGGGCTTGTGACATCATACGGTACCTGATGTCTGCTTACACACTGGACTGTATGTGTTTGTGAGACTTGGGAACTTTATTGGTGGGGTTGAAATTGGGTTTGTAAATAACTACAGTCAGTATAGAGAGAAACTGTATTCCAGGGGAAAGGTACTGAGAAAAGGGGGTGTGCCATTATAAACAGAGGGGGATAAACAGGGTGGCCATATTCCACCATGGCAGGCATCTTCAGAAGGGTTGTAGGTTGCACAGGCTGTGGGATGGCAATAATTCTAAATTGGGCCTGGAGAGTCGATTAGTCGATTGTTTTGTGAGGACACAGTTTAGGCCAACCCTTCCACCCCTCACCCCACCCCCTGAAATAGTTCCTTTATACCTGAGGTTCTGACATCATTTCCTCGAGTGCAAGGCACTTTCACTGCCATATCCTCTCTAGCACACTGCACTGATAATATAAGCATACACGTTGTATAATATATATATATATATTTCTATATAACAAATCCACACACACACACACACACACACACAAATACAAAAAAAAAAACCAACTAGATAAACATGTGGGGAGTAGTGTAATGTAATGGCTGTGGGGCAGCAGTCTTCCGGGAGTCTTTCTGGCGGCTGAAATGCTGCCCTATTTGCAGACAACTATCTGCCCTGAGGGAGGAAGTTGCCCGTCTTCAGGCCGCACTGTACAGTAGTAAGGAAACCTTCCCCCAGGCCACACTGGACAGTAGAAAGGGAACCTCCCCCATCCAGGGAGCACTAGCGCCACCACCACTACCTCAGAGGTTGTGAAGAAAGCACAGCAGTTGGACCACAGTGGGCTCAGGGAGGGTGAGGAGGGTGGAACAGAGGCACACCCAGTCAATTGTTCCACTCCACAATCCATACACCATTCTGGGGGAGCATAGCTCCCCTATGGATGCACCCGCAGAGAAGACTGATGATATCTGTCACAAGGGAGGCCCACAGAAAGGAGGCAGAGGGCACCAAAGGGAAAGAAGCAGCTCCTGGTGGGGGACTCGATTATTAGGGGTATAGAACTGGGGGAAGCTGGGAAAAATGAAGTAAGGTGCCTGCCTGGTGCCATGGCTTGGAGGGACAGGAAGCGCATCCACAGGATCATGAGAACAGCTGCAAGGGATTCCGAGCTGGACGTAATTGTCCACCTAGGGACAAATGACTTGGCTCATCATGAGATTAGAGCAGTGCAAGAGGACATTGCAGAGTTGGGGAGGGACCTACGAAGAGTAGCACACACAGTATCCTTCTCAGAGGTGCTGCCTGTCAAAAACATGGGGGAGGTGAGGGCAATTGGCACCATGCAGTTTAATGAATGGTTGAAAAAATGGTGCAGAGCACAGGGGTTTGGCTTCATTGGGGATTGGGGTTCCACCTGGAGGGACACCAGCCTATACTGGCAGGATGGTCTGCATCTGTCCAGGAAGGGAACAAGTCTGTTGAGCAATCGGTTTAAATGCTTCATTGGCAAGCTTTTAAACTAGTCAAAGGGGGAGGCACTGACAAGCAGCAGGAAAATCCCAGCCTCTCCCTACAAAACAGAGTACTAAATGAGAAAAGACTGGGAGGTAGAACGGTCAGTGGGATGCTGCAACAGAAGGTAAAGCCATCAAAAATGGAAGCAATGAGTACTAATGCCCGTAGTCTGGGTAACAAGCTTCCTGAATTAGTGGCCTTGATGGAGGAGGAACATCTGGATATCGTGGCAGTCACAGAAACATGGTACACACAAAACCATGACTGGGACATAAACATACAGGATACACTGTCTACAGGAGGGACAGGGAGGGTAAAGAGGAGGAGGAGTAGTTCTTTACATAAGGAAGGAATAAAAGCAACAGAACAAAAGGGTAAACAGGGAGAGAAGAAGCACTGTGGGTAAATTGGAGACAGGCAATGACACCATCACCGAGGGGTTGTATGAAGACCCCTTCTCAGGGGAGGAAATGGACAGGAAATGATAGAAAGTATACTTAGAATGGCAGAAAGAGGGGAGATATTGCTGATGGGTGATCTGAATATGCCAGATGTTAACTGGAGTGCAATTGCAGCTGCCACTTCGAAGAGTGCAGTTATTCTAGATGCCCTACAGGAGGCAAGCCTTAGACAACTAGTACTGGAGCCCACTCGAAAGGGAGCAATATTAGACTTGATACTCTCAAATGGAGATGGAGAGAGGATTACAGATGTAGAAGTGGGTAGCCATCTGGGAACTAGCGACCATCGAACAGTATGGTTCACAATAAACACAACAATACAGTCAAGCCATACAAAGACAAAAGTACTGGACTTTAGGAGGGCTGACTTTGCCAAAATGGGTGAGTGCCTAAGGAATGCACTAGCAAATGGGCAGGAAGGAGGGGTGGAAGAACAATGGGAATAATAAAAACTGTCATCACAGAGGTAACGAGCCTTTGTGTGAAGCAAATAAACAAAACAAGACGATGTAAGAAACCACTATGGTTCTCAAAGGAAGTGGCAGTGAAGGTTCAAGAGAAAAGAAAGCATTCAGGGAAGTACAAGGAATGCAGAAGGAGCAGGACAGAGAACTGTATCAGTTAAAGCAAAAGGAGGCTGGGAAGGCAGTCAGAACAGCAAAGGCCCAAACCAAGGAAAAGATAGCCAACTCAGTTAAGAAGGGGATAAAACCTTTATAGGTACATCAGGGAGGCGAAGGAAGACCAAGGGAGGATAGTGAGGCTTAATAAAGGGAGGGAGGGTGGGCAGAGGAGACTGTGAAAAGCAGAGATACTAAACAAATATTTTTGCTCAGTATTTACAAAGGAAGAGGGGAGGTACATAAAACAAACAGTAGTAACACGCTGGATACAGAAGTTGATACCGCCCATTTACAGAAGAAAGGGTTCTGAAAGAACTCTTAAAACTGAAGATGGACAAAGCAATGGGGCCTGATGGGATTCATCCCAGAATTCTAAAGAACTAAGGGTAGAACTAGTGACACCACTGACTACCCTTTTAACAAATCATGGAGGATGGGGTGGTACCCGAGGACTGGAGGAGGGCAGATGTGATTCCCTTCACAAAAGTGGGAGCAAGGCAGAAGCAGGAAACTATAGACCTGTTAGTTTAACCTCAGTGATAGGAAAATGATGGAATCACTTCTAAAGGAAAGAACTGTAGAGTATCTAGAGGCCAGAGGGGCACAGGACTCCTAGGCAGCATGGATTCACAGCGGAAGGTCATGCCAGACGAATCTGATAGATTTCTTTGACTGGGTGACCAAAGTAGTAGATCAGGGAGGGGCTGTGGACATAGCCTACCTAGACTTTAGCAAGGCATTTGACACAGTCCCACACAAAGATTAATATACAAGTTAGCCAGCCTGGGAGTGGGTCCCAAGATGACAGCCTGGGTAAAGAATTGGCTGGAGAATAGGACACAGAGAGTAATAGTAAATGGAGTCTACTCAGAAGAAAGGAGGGTTACTAGTGGGGTACCGCAGGGTTCAGTATTAGGACCGGTCCTCTTCAATGTCTTTATAAGCGACATTGCAGAAGGACTGGAAGGAAAAGTATGTCTCTTTGCAGATGACACCAAGATCTGCAACAGAGTTGATGCACAGGGTGGGGTGGAATAGGATGAGAAGGGACTTGGCAAGGTTAGAGGAATGGTCAAATGTATGGCAGCTAGGATTCAATGCTAAGAAGTGCAAGGTAATGCACCTGGGAAACAAAAACCCAGGGGAAGAGTACACAGTGGGGGGTGAGATACTAACAACAACAAAAATGGACAGGGACCTGGGGGTAGTCATATCAGATGACCTAAAGATGGGCAAACAATGTGAGAGGGCAGCAAGGAGGGCTGGGGGGATACTGGGATGCATAGGGAGAGGCATCACCAGGAGAAAACAGGAAGTTATTATCCCTCTGTACAGACAGCTGGTGAGACCCCATCTGGAGTACTGTGTGCAGTTCTGGAGACCCAATCTCCGCAAAGACATAGACAGGATGGAAGCTGTCCAGAGGAGGGCAACTAAAATGGTGCAGGGTCTCCACCAGAAGACATATGAAGAGAGACTTAAGGAGCTTAATATGTATAGCCTCGAGGAAAGGAGGGAGAGTGGGGACATGATAGAAACTTTCAAGTACCTCAAGGGAATCAACAAAGTCCAAGAGGGTAGTATCTTTCAAAAAAAGAGGTGTGCAAGAACAAGAGGGCACAATTTGAAGATAAGGGGCGGCTCAGAGGTAATTTAAGGAAGTATTTTTTCACAGAGAGGGTTGTGGATGCATGGAGCGGCCTTCTGAGGAGGTTGTGGAGTCAAAATCAGTGGTGGAATTCAAGCATGCATGGGATAGTCAGCAAAGGCAGTTCTGGGGGTGGGGGTAGGAAGAAAGTAGGCTGCTGGTTAACTAGGATCTGCAGCTTATCCAGTAGAGTTGGGAAATGGGCAGACTAAGGTGGGCCAAGCGGTCCTATCTGCGTCAAATTCTATGTTTCTATGTTTCTATGTAGAGAGGAGGCTGCCCACTCTGTAGACAGCTATCTTGTATCAGGAGTGAGGTATATTGGTTAAGGAGTAAGCTGGGGGAGCTGGGGGTGTCAAGAATAAGGGGTGTGGATATGGGCAGCAGAAGGGTGGGGCTGAGGGAGGCTGGGGCAATGCTCTGAAATTACAGGACGTTATGTTACAGCAAGCAGGGGGGATAGTGGGACGAGGACCCTTAGATAGGAAGTTGATGCTAAGGGGAAAGCGTATGGGGTGAACATTCTGAATACAAAGAGAGTGGAGGGGGAAGAGTCAGGAGGGGCTGTTGTGCAGAAGCCTAAAAGAGCAGACTGTGGGAAGGGAGCTCCTAAGGTGAACAGAGCAAGAGGGGAAGAAGAGGGCAGTTTAGAGATGCAGTCAGGGAAACTCGGGTTACTTGATGGAGGCTGACATAGAGTGTCACAATAAATTTGAGCTACTAAGCAACCTAGAGGGAAGAAGGGTTGGTGGAAATGAGGAAACTTATACAGAGGCCGGGGGGAGGGAGTCGGATACCCATAGGGCATCACAGACCGGCTATGGAAAGGATAGAAATAGTCCCAGAGGGAGAAGGGGAAACATATATGTTAAGCAAATGGGGGAGATGCAACATATTCCAGACATGAGGGAGGAGAGCATGATTGGAGAGAAACTGGGAGACAAGGAGGTGGGAGAGGAGCCCCCCTTCAGCAGGGGGGTCAGTACCAAGGATGGGGCCCTAGCTAAAGGGGACCCACAGAGAGCCTCTGGAGGCAGGGGTACTATTACAAGGGGGGAGGATGGCGGTGTGGGGGAAGGGGAAACCATCAGGGCCAGGATAAATGGTTCGGATAAGAGAGGGTTAAAGGGGACACCTATTCAGAGGGAGTTTGAGTTAAGTGGGCAAAATAGCAAGGGAGGCAGAAAGGGAAGGGTGACAAGGGGGTCTCTAATAAGGCAGGAAGACTCCCATGAAACTGAGATCATGAATAAAAGGGGGGAAGGGGGGCTGAGAGGGCATAGTGGAGGTAACCATAAGGATGATGGCGGTGTTAAGGTTCTGTTATTGGGAGACTCAATGATTAGGGGTATCCAGTGGGAGGGACAGGATGGTGGATGCCATAGCCAGGTGAAGGTAGTGAGTATCTCTGGGCTGACAGTGCACAGAGCAAAGTTCATGGTGTATGAAATGGTTAGGGATTGTGGAGGGAAACCAGATTTCCTGGTGCATTTGGGAACTAATGATCTAGAGGGAAATAGCGTTTTGGAAATCCAAGCAAGGTTCTAAGAACTTGCCAGAGTCTGTCGGGATAATGGATGCAACATTTCCTTTTCGGAGATATTGCCAGTACCAAAGGCCTCAGTGGAGAAAAAAATGAAGCTCACAGAGGTTAATGACTGGCTCAGGAAATGGGGTGAAGAGAGTGGGTTGGGGGTGTTAGGGAACTGGAATGGAGTTTGGGAGGATAAGGGACTATATGCCAAGGACAGGTTTCAACTTGCCCCATTCGGGAAGGAAGTCCTTAAACAGGGAATGACTGACTACATACAGGAAAGGTGGGGTTTAAACTTGTAAGGGGTGGAAGGGATAAGGGAGGGGTTGACCAGAAGCCCTCTCCTCCAGATGAGGGGAGTAGCCTTCAAGCCCAAGGAGGAGGGGAAACAGACTGGGGTGGAGGTTTCAGGAGGAGCAGAGGAGGATGGAAGTATAAGGAATCTGGGTGGGGTTCAACAAAGAGGATCAGGGATAAGGTTGGGGTTGGTGTTAGTAAATGCCAGGAGCTTGGGAAACAAGATGCCAGAGTTCCAGGCCATGCTGTTTGGGGGGGGTGGTGGATGTGGCGGCGGTCACGGAGACGTGGGCCAACAAAATCCATGACTGGGACCTAAACGTATGGGGGTACACTATGCTTAGGAAGGATAGAAAGGAGGGCAGAGGGGGTGAAGTGGAGTGGCTATGTTCATTAGAGATGACATAGAAATTGCTAGGGTAGAAGAGGCAGAGGGAAACGTGGAGGCCTTATGGGTCACCTACGATCCCCAGCAGGAGATAAGGTCAAGCTGGGTGTAGCATATAGGCCCCAGGATGAGTGATGTTCTAGAGGATGGTTTGCTGGACAACATCATTGCCCAGTGTGGACCAAAAGGGGAAGGAGTGGTGTTGGTGGGGACCTTAATATGCCAGGTACAAACTGGGGAACCATGTCCTCTAAGGTGGCCAAGGAGCAGAGGCTGCTGGATGGCTTCCAGGATGTGTTCTTAACACAGCATGTGATGGAGCCCACAAGGGAGGGGCATGTCCTGGATGTGGTTCTGGCAGATGGGGACCTGGTAAGGGACATGGTTGTACAGGACCCCCTGACTGGGAGCGACCACAATACTGTCTGGTTTCAAATAAGCAAGGGGAAGGGGGAGATCTAGGACACTGGCAGTGGACTTCAGGGGGCAGACTTTATGGGCATGGAAATATTCTCAAGAGATCACTTGAGGGATTACCTCAATGACAAGTGTGGAAAGGAGATGGGAGGTCATAAACAGGGACTTCATGGGGCAGTCAGGATCTGTGCTAAGTTGAAGCGTAAGGAGCAAGGTCACATAAACCATGCTGGTGGTCCAGTGAGGTACAGGTAGCAGTCAGAAAAAGAAGGCGCCTACAAAAATATAAAACAACAAGAGGATAGGGATAAGAAATGTACCAGCTTGCATCCAGAAAAGTCACCCATATGGTGAGGGAGCAAAGTCCAGTAAGAGCAGCGGCTGGCACAGGGGTACATGAAGGAAAAGGGTTCTTCCAGTACATTGGGGAGCGGAGAAAAACTAAGGGCCATCTCAGCAGATTGAGATCAGAAGGAGGGTGGGTGGAAGAGGGAGGACCAGGCAGAGGTATTTAATGAGTACTTTGCCTCTGTGTTCACTAGGGAGGGATGGGATATCTACAAAGCAAGGCACGAAGGGATAGAAGCATCAGCAAGGGATCAGGGAGCAACAGAAATGGAGCAAGAGGGAGGGAGAGGTACCCCAGGGGTGTCACATCTGGGTAAGGATAAAAAGGCCAGTAAGGTGGAGGAGACGGACGATGCTATCTCTGCCAAAAGGGTGTGGTTAGCCCTCAAGGCCCTAAAGAAAGACAAATCTCCTGGGCCGGAAGACATTCATCCAAGAGTACTATGTGAATTGGCAGACATACTGGCTGCACCCCTGGCGGAGCTTTTCAGCAGGTCACTTGAGGCAGGGAGGGTACCTAGGGATTGGCGAGAGGCACATGTGGTACCAATCCATAAAGGGGGGTCGAGGGAAGTACCAGGTAACTATGGACCCATCAGTTTGACCTCGGTGGTGGGAAAATTAATGGAGCGTATACTAAAGGAACGATTGGGGGTGTACTTGGAGGAGGTGGGAGGTCTTGATAGTTGGCAACATGTGTTTGTGCCAGGTAGATCATGTCAAACCAACCTTGTGGAGTTCTATGAATGGGTAACATCAGAACTGGACAGGGGTAAGCCTGTGGATGTATTATTCTTGGACTTCAGCAAGGTGTTTGACTCTGTCCCCCACAATGGTCTGGTGGAGAAACTGATGGGTTTAGCAGTAGGCCCTTTGATGGTCAGATGGATTGAAAACTGGCTAGCTGGATGCACTCAGAAGTAGTGGTCTGTGGGGAGCTCTCGAACCCTAGAGAGGTTGGTAATGGGGTACCGCAGGGCTCAGCCCTGGGTCCGATCCTGTTTAATGCATACATATCGGACATCAGGGAGGGTATAGGGTGTGAAATGAGTCTCTTCATGGATGACTCCAAGATGGGAGCAGTAGTTGAGGGAGAAGAGGGGAGGTTGGCCCTGCAAGGGAACCTGGACACCCTGGAAATCTGGGCTCACACATGGAAATTAAATTTCAATATCACCAAGTGCAAGGTGTTGCATCTTGGTGAGAAACCTAAACACAGGTACACCCTGGGAGGGAAGGCGCTGGAGGCCTCAATGGGGATAAGACCTAGGGGTCATGGTGGATGCATGTATGAATAACTCTGAGCAGTGCAGGAGAGCAGCTAGCAAGGCAAACAGGATGTTGGGATGCATCCTAAGGGGGATCACCTCTAGGAGCAAGGAAGTGATTCTGCCGCTGTACAATGGACTGGTTAGATCACACCTTGAGTACTGTGTACAGTACTGGAGATCACACTTGAAGAGGGACATACAGCTCCTGGAGAGGGTACAGAGGAGGGCAACAAAGATGATATGAGGGCTAGGAGATTTGACGTATGAGGACAGACTTGAGGAGCTCTGCCTGTTTTCATTGTAGGAGAGGAGAGACAGGGGGGACATGATTGAGGTCTTCAAGTACCTCAAGGGAATAAATAGGGTAAACATGGAGGGGATCTTTAGACTCAAGCAGGGAGGTATCACGAGAGGGCATGGTTTGAAGTTAGAAGGTGGAAGGGTGAGGGGGGAAAAGAGGAGGTTTTTCACTGAGAGGGTGGTGGACCCTTGAAATGCACTGCCTGGTGAGCTGGTCCAGAGATCCACAGTGGAGGGCTTCAAGAGAGGGTGGGACAGACGCAGAAAGTGGATGTATCAGATGATGGCCTGTCCCAGGGGGGGTGGGGATGGATGATAGGGGTTTCTGGAGCACAAGGGATGGGAGGGTCTCGGCACCCAACTAAGGAACTAAGGTTCGAGCAGACTCGATAGACCGTAAGGCCTAATCTGCTGGCAAATAGTATGTTAATATGGTAAAATGAGTGCAAACTAAGTTTGCAACACTGCCTTGTATGCAACTCCCTCAAACTATGTTCACAGGGGTCCTAGGGTGTCATGTTCCATGTCATTACGCATAAAAATGTGTGGGTGCAGTAATGAGGGTAGTGTTGGCACGTAAATGGCGCACAGTGGGATTCACATTGCCACATGGCCCAGGTGACCCCATTGCAGTATGTTTTGCAATGGCCTGCAAGTACCAGCAATAAAAGCTGGTTGTAGAGGATTGTTGAAGTGCTGCACGGATGCACACAGATGTCATGACAGCAAGATCATCATGGGATCATGGTAGTAAATGGCTACACAATGGGGCTGAGGAGGGGTGGTTCCACTATACTATCAGTGACATAACTCACCTGGCATTGGGCTCAGGCAACCACTGCACTGTCAGGGAGACCAGTGAGGGACAGAACTATTCAGGCATTCACCAGGCCCACAAGAAGGCCTCATATACGAATCGGGAACACAGGAACAGGGGACATGAACTAACAATGGACCAAGCCATGCAGGTGTGTGCATGGGACTGCACCATGCACATACATGTAGTGGCTGTCATAGTGTACTGTTACTGTTTGCGAAACAGCTGGAAAGCTTTGTTTAATTAAAAAGAAATGTCCCCATTATGGGGACTCCGCTCCTTGGTGCATGTACTAACTTATGTGAATTGCAATTTATTATAGTATGTAGTTAGTTACCCCTTGTTGTTCATAGATGTCTACCCTAACTAAAAAGCTGTTGTACTCTAGTTAAAAGGTCATAGAATGATGCTGTGCCCTTGTGTGGAACAACAGCTTTTCTAGCTGGAAAGGAAACTCACACCACCTATTGTTTTACTTTCATCTCCATAAAAACCCAGACACTCTCTGCTCAAGCACAAAATCTCCCGTTGTTTCATAAGTTTATAAAACACAACCATACCCCTCACCCAGGTGGGTTTTCAGCAGGTGAGTGGGAGTGGATTTCTGTTTCTGTTGTCCATTTTATTTCTTCTTTGTTACTTGTTAAGACTACTGTGGTCTTGACTAAGAACTGAGAATAGGATGACATACAGACACCCAAAAAATGTTTGCAAGAAAAATGTGAGTGGTTCAGAAATAGTATCAGTTCACTCTGGAAAAGAATTATTAAGCATATAGAAACATAGAAACATAGACTTTGACGGCAGATAAGGACCGCTAGGCCCATCTAGTCTGCCCATTTCCCTACCTACAGGATAGGCCGCAGATCCTAGTTAACCAACAGCCTATATCTTCCTGGCCCCCACAAGAATTGCCTTATGTCTGTCCCATGCATTCTTGAATTCTCCCACAGTCTTAGACCCCACAACTTCCTCAGGAAGGCTGTTCCATGCATCCACTACCCTCTCTGTGAAATAATACTTCCTCACATTGCCCCTGAACCGTCCTCCTTCTATCTTTAAATTGTGTCCCCTTGTTCTTGCAAGTCTCTTTTTCTGAAAGATGCTACCCTCTTGGACTTTGTTGATTCCCTTGAGGTACTTGAAAGTTTCTATCATGTCCCCCTCTCCCTTCTTTCCTCAAGGGTATACTTATTAAGCTCCTTTAGTCTCTCCTCATACGGCTTCTCTTGCAGACCCTGCACCATTTTAGTTGCCCTCCTCTGGACTGCCTCTATCCTGTCTATGTCCTGTGGAGATGTGGTCTCAGAACTGGACACAGTATTCCAGATGGGGTCTCACCAACTATCTGTACAGAGGGATAACAACTTCCTGTTTTCTGCTGCTGATGCCTCTCCCTATACATCCCAGTATACCCCCGGCCCTCCCTACTGCCTTCTCACATTGCTTGCTAACCTTAAGGTCATCTGATATGATTACCCCCAGGTCCCTTTCCTGTTTTGTTGTTGTTATTATCTCCTCACCCATTGTGTATTCTTCCCCTGGATTCTTGTTTCCTAGGTGCATTATTTTGCACTTTTTTTGCATTGAATCCTAACTGCCATACGTCTGACCATTCCTCCAACCTTGCCAAGTCCCTTTTCATCCTTTCTACACCTCCTTGTGTATCAACCCTGTTGCAGATCTTTGTGTCATCTGCAAAAAGGCATACTTTTCCTTCCAGTTCCTCTGCAATGTCACTGATGAAGACATTAAAAAGGACTGGACCCAATACTGAACCCTGCGGTACCCCACTAGTAACTGCCCTTTCTTCAGAGTGGACTCCATTTACAATTACCTTCTGTGTCCTGTTGTCCAGCCAATGTTTTACCAGGCTACCACCCTGGGACCCACTCCCAGGCTGGTTAATTTGACTATCAATCTTTTGTGTGGGACTGTGTCAAATGCCTTGCTAAAGTCTAGGTAGGCTATGTCCACAGCCCCTCCTGGTCTACTACTTTGGTCACCCAGTCAAAGAAATCTATTAGATTGGTCTGACATGACCTTCCCACTGTGAACCCATGCTGCCTTGGATCCTGTGCTCCACTGACCTCAGGTACTCAACTATTCTTTCCTTCAGAAGTGACTCCATCACTTTCCTACCACAGAGGTCAGACTGACAGGTCTAGTTTCCTGCCTCTGTCTTGGTCCCACTTTTGTGAAGGGGAATCACATCCGCCTTCCTCCAGTCCTCGGGTACCACACCATCCTCCCATGATTTATTAAAAAGAGTAGCCAGTGGCTTCACTAGTTCCTTCCTTAATTCTTTTAGAATTCTGGAGTGAATTCCATCGGGACCCATTGCTTTGTCCACCTTCAGTTTTAGGAGTTCTTGCAGAACCCTTTCTTCTGTGAAAGGACTGGGATCAACCCCCCCTATCAGGAGTGCTTCTGTTAATTGGATTAGGCACTTCCCCCTCCTCTTTTGTGAATACTGAGCAGAAATATTCGTTCAGTATTCCTGCTTTTTCACTGTCCCCCTCTGCCCACCCACCGTTCATTCTATTCAGCCTCACTGTCCCTCCCTTTGTCTTTCTCGCTGCATGATGTACCTATAAAAGGTTTATCCCCTTCTTAACTGAGTTGGCTATCTTTTCCTTAGTTTGGGCCTTTGCTATTCTGACTTCCCTCCTGCTTCTTTCTGCCTTAACTGGTACAGCTCTCTGTCCTGCTCCTTCTGTGTTTCTTATACTTGCGAATGCTATCTTTTCTTCCTGACTTTCACAGCCACCTCTCTTGAGAACCATAGTGGCTTTTCTTTGTTTTGATTTGTTTATTTGCTTCACACAAAGGCTTGTTGCCTCTGTGATGGCAGTTTGATAATTCCCCATTGTTGCTCCATACCTCCTTCTAGCCTGTTTGCTAGTGCTTTTCTGAGGCACTCTCCCATCTTGCCAAAGTCAGCCCTCCTAAAGTCCAGTACCCTCACTTTTGTGTGGCTTGACTCTGTAGCTGAGTTTAACGTGAACCACACTGTTTGATGGTCACTTGTCCCCAGATGGCAACCTACTTCTAGATCTGAGATCCTCTCACTGCCCCCGTTTGAGAGTACGAGGTCTAAGATTGCTCCCTCACGAGTGGGTTCCGAAACTAGCTGTCTAATGCCTGCCACCTGTAGGGTGTCAAGAATGGCCCTGCTGTTAGATGTGGCTGCAGCATGGCTGCAGCATGAACTGGTGTGTGATGATGGGTTAGCATATATCTGGGAAACCTACTATTAAAATCTTTAAACAATCTGGAAGATATTAATAAAAGCAAAAAAAGCTAGAATTTGTCAGCAGAAAAGGATTGCTTGGCCCACTCGGTCTGCCCAAGTGTTACCTGCCTATTCTACATCCTCAGACTCTATTGGTCTCTGATGATCCTCCCCCAGTTTCCAGTGACCATTCCCTCCCTGTCTTTACTCTGATATACAGCTTTGTTTATCTCATGCATGTTTGACTCCCCTCACTGTTTTAGTGTCCACAACATCAACTGGCAGTCTGAGCCAGGTATGTACCACCCTTTTGGTGAAGAAATATTTCTTCACATCTCTCCTGAATGTCCCCATCCAGCTTCATTGTATGCCCCTTCATCCTGGAGCTCATTCTCATATAGAAGAGGATCCCATCTTGCACTCTTTTCATACCTGTGAGGAACTTGTAGGTCTCAAACATGTCACTTCTTGTACTCCTCTGTTCTAGGGTGTACATGCTGCTATCCCTCACTCTCTCCTCATAAGGCTTCCCTTGCAATCCCTGCACCATTCTACTTGCCATCCTCTGGACCACCTCCACCCTACATATGTCCTTTCTGAGGTGCTGTCTCCAAAACTGGACACAGCACTCCAGATGGGGTCATACCAGGGGGTACTACAGTGGCACCAACACCTCCCTACTCCTGCTGTAGATAGCCTTTCCTATGCACCCAGCATCCCACTAGCCCAGCCTGTAGTCTTGTCACACTATGCTGCCACATTTTGGTCTTCTGTTACAATAACCCCTTTCCTGTCTAGTGATTGACAGTCTCTCCCCCTCCCATCCTATACACAGCACCGGGGTTCCTACGCCCTAGGTACATGATTTTGCTTTTTTTGGCATTGAACTCCAACTGCTACATTCTTGACCACTCTTCAAGTTTCCCTAGGACTTACACATTTTCTCTACACCCTCCTGAGTGTCCACCCTATTGCAAATTTTGGTGTCATCTGAAAAAAGGTGTACCTTCCCTTCCAGCTCTTCTGTGAAGTCCCCAGTGAAGACATTGACTAGGACTGGTCTCAGTACCAAACCCTACGGTACACCAATGGCCACTCTCCCATCCTTACAGTGAGTGCTGTTAACTACCACCCTCTGTCTCCTAGCCATTAACCAGTTTCAAACCCAATTTACCAATCTAAACCTGACTCCTAAGCTGGTCAACTTCCTGATCAGCCTTCTGTGCTTCACAGTGTCGAAGACCTTTCTGGTGTTTAGAGAGAGGCTATGTCTGCTGCCCTCTTCTGGCCGATTTCCCTCATCACCCAGTCAAAGAAAGCTATCTTTTTATTTATTTTATTTATTTAACAGACTTTAGGATTACAACCTTTGAGTCAGGGACTCATTTACAAAGGCTCCATGTCAGAAAAACAAACATAAACACTTAATACATATAGACATAGAATGGCAGCCAAAGGTTACAGTTCTGTTAGTTATACAGTATTGCAGAATCTTCAGTATAAGACATGCATAAAGGATATATGAAACAAGCAGGCATGAGTAAGATGATAATTAACCACTGTAATTCCTTTTTTGCAAGAAAAAACTGACCATTAATTTGCATATTTGCATATTTTAACTAATCTAGGATTGAGTGAAAATGTCTCAAAGTTTCACTTCCCAGTTCTGCAAAAGCTGTGTCCTTGAGGCAAGATAAAATAAAGGAAGTCTATGGCAGCTGTCCCTTTATGCTGAACCTGAAAGAAGACCCAAACACAAAACTCTTTCTCAAAGGGTATTCTGCTGTGAAACCCATCATTGTCTAGGGAACATTTTGAGGAACCTATATATGACAGTTGATTGAATAATAAATTATTTATACAACTCAAATTTTAAAATGGTTCTAATTGTAATAGGTGATCATTTAACAAGCTGTTTGTAAGAAAATGTCACATATAGTATGCTCTGCTGAAATTAGCAAGTGTAACCTCTTGAAATGTCTGTGATTTGCACTTTGTCTGTGCTGTTATTGTCCAGATTTCTTTAAGCACCTCACTTGCTCACCAGCACCCCACTCCGTTGAGCCCCACAGCTGCCTCTCCAACCCCACCACACAACTCTCTGCTGTCAGTGGGAACTGATCTGACCTCCAGTAACCCCGGCACCTAGGGGACCATTTTGTTTCTGCCAGGGGCTTCCTCTGGCTTAGTAGAGTTGTGTCTAATTAGTACTAGGTCCTCTGTTGCTTGCTTGCCCCTGCTGGGGGGCCTTCCCTAACCAAGAGGAGAGGAACTGGACTTATACAGGAACTCTGGTGCTGGCTGGAGGGGTCTTGATGGTGTACTGGTGAGCTGCTGGCAGTAGTGATGATGGGGACCATCATATTACATTCTGGTGCAGCATTTCTCTGGCCCCTCCTCCCACAATTACATGTACATGTGTGGCTGGCTTGGAGAGTACCTGATGATCTATGGCCACCTCCGTCTTCAACAGCACCACCACCAGAAGCTGCTGTGAGAGGTGTCCAAGTTCCTCCCCGGGAGGAGGGTGTCTGAGTCCCCCCAAGAAGAAATTGTCCAAGTCCCTCTCTGGGGGAAGAGTATGTGAGAATGCCTCCCCAGAAGAGAGTGTCTGAGTCCCTCATGGGGGAAGGGGGGTGTCTGAGTCAATTCCTCTAATGGACAGTGTCAGAGTCCCTCCCTCGGGAGGATAGTGTCCAGTCTGAGTCCCTCCCCGGGTGTCATGGCTTGACTTTCAAATGCAGATTTCTTTTATTTGAAGAAAAATTAAAAAGCCAGGCATAACCTGTATGAATACAATAAAGCAGCATTTTAAGTATTAGAAAGGAACTCCCCTTGAAAAAGCCTGTAAATAGCAAGCGAAATGTTGAGGTGTATGAAATAAACAAAACAAACCATCAAAAAACATTGCTTGTGTGGCTACTTGAAGGTCTTATACACCCAAACGCCTTTACAGTATGCAGATATAATACATTATAGGGCCATTTAGAAGGCTGCAGGCAGTGCAGGCCCTTTTGTAATAACGGGATAAAAAATGTCAGTGAAAAACTGGCAGAGCCCCTTTAAGGGCGTGTAATGGTTACTAGGCCTCTACCCACTTCAAGTCAACCCCTCATCCCTTTTACCCAGATACCATTCCCTGATACCTAACACTCTAGCATTCACTTATACAGTAAATTCTCTTATACTCTATATTAACTATACTTCCATAGCATTTCTTGTATGGCAATATCTGTAATTACTACAGCATAAAAAACGCATCTGGTTAACAAATACATCTAGGCAAATTACATTCAATCCTCGGTCAGTCCATGAGCAAAGTCTCTTTATTTATTTAAAACTTTCACCAGGAAAAGCACACTGAGCTGCTATTGCTCATTTCCGTATGTATCCTGGGGAAAGGGGAAGGGGAAAACAAAATAAGCAGATAGATTAAGCCAGTAGTAAGTTATACTTGCAGCCAATAGGAAGAGCTTACAGTTCGTAGGTACATAATGTAGATTACAGTTATCCAGCAGCAGTTAATACATATAGCAGATAGAGAAAGCAAATACATTAGTGCGCCTGTATTCAGATCTGTACATTCTCATTTATCAGTACATTTGACTGGAGAGAGGAGTCATTTAAAACACAGTTAGGGTAACAACTAGCCAACAGGAGAGATTACAGAAGTACACCTAATACACATTTATACATATTGCAGTTCAGAATCAATAATAATAAGTGCAAATTGATTTGTAGTTTACAGACCTACTGGGGACTGGCATAGGGACAGCCCTACTGGTACTGAAGGAGGTAGTGTCGGGTAAGTTACTTTTTCTGTTACTTTCTATTACTTTTGGAAGCTTGTTCCAGGAAGCTCTGTGCAGTCACTAGCAAGGATGGAGAAGTACTAGGAAAAGTAATACACATTACAGTTACTTATTTCTTTTTATACAAAAGTAATATGTAACTAATTAATTACATTTATTTGAAAGTGACTAGTAACTAACATATTGCTCTCAAATAAATGTAATCTGTTATAGTTGCTTATTACTTTTGTACTGTTTTTGTATAAAAAGAAATAAGTAATTGTAAATGTAAGGTGTATTATTTTTTCTAGTACTTCTCTATCCTTGCTAGTGACTGCACAGAGCTTCCTGGAACAAGTTTCCAAGAGTAATAGAAAAAGTAACTAACCCAACACTGGAAGAAGGCTAAGTGCTCCATGACTGTGTATGACAGTACAACAGCCGACAGCTTGAGCAAGTGAAGTGTCTTAGGGTGGGGGGGGGCAGTCAGAGAGTGGGGCTCAAAGGTGGAGAGGGATGAAGTGAGAGAGGAGATAAGGGAAAGGCGGGTGGGAAATTAAAAACAATTGTATGTATGGGCAAAGAACTTGAGTAGAAGCAAAGACAGGGCAGAAGGGGAGGAGGCGTGGTGGATGGGAGGGGGAAAAGAAGTACATAGTTTGGGGAAACAGTGAGAGAACTAAGCCTGACCAACAAAGCAGGACCTGGGGGATAGCCAGGATCTGAGTATTATGGGATGTAAAGGGAGTGGAGGGAAAGGGAGGTGGGACAGATATGAAGGAGGACAGGTAGGAGGAGAAAGCCAGACTAGAATTTGGATGAAATTTAGCACAGTGGGGATAGCACTAATTTCTAGAGAGTGGAAAGAGATAGAGTGGTAGAAAGCACAGTGGTGAATGTGAGGGGGGCAGTCAAAGGCAAAGCGGCAGAAGGAGTGGAAAAAGAGTCCAGTCTGGTAAGGAAAGTCTTGAGAGTGGCACTGTAGACTACATCACAGTAGTTGAAAACTGGGAGAATCATTTTCTGGACCAATGCATGCCTGGAAGATAGAGGAATGCATCCCTGGTTCCTGTACAGGGCACCTAACTTGGGGTACAGTTTTTTGAGGATGGCATCCACATGTCCTGAAAGGTTGAGGTGTTGGTCAAGCCAAACCCTGAGGTATATAAATGAGGAGGTGCCCTCCAGTGTAGTCATGTCTAAGTGTGGAAGGAGGGAAGGGAAAGGTGCCGAGAGAGTCTCTGCCTTGTTCCAAAGGTCACTGATACAGACTTCTTGGCATTTAGGAATAGTTGATTTGAGCGTAACCAGAACTGAACTTTGTCAAAGTCATTCTGAAGTCTGGACGCAATGTCAGTAGAGGAATGGCAAAAGGTATACAGGATGGTGTCGTCCATACATGTAGCTGGAGGTGGAGGAACAGACTGAAGGAAGGTCATTGAGGAAGGCAGAGAATAGAAGGGGGCCAAGAACTGAGCCCTGGGGTACTCATGTTAATGTGGAGGGGACATATGGAGTCAGCAATCTGAATAGATTGTGTCCTTCCCATGAGGCAGGCCCTGAACCAGTTTTTGGAAGTGTTTGATAGCCTAGTTGAAGAGAGTTTGTCAAGAAGGGGGGAGACTGTGTCAAATTTTAATTGCTGGATGGTTTTCTCTCTCTCTCTCTTTCTTTGTTTAACAGGAAAGACAAACTGAGCTGAGTATCAGCTCATTTCCAGATGCATCCTGGGGAGATGGGTACAGGGAGTTATATACATAGCAAATGCAGTGTCAGTGGCTCAGCAGGTTGCACACTCACCTCTGAGGCCGGGAGATCAGAAGGCTGTGGGTTCTAGCCCCACACCAGGCACTTGGGTTAAATCCCAATACTGACACTGTAGTGCAGCATGAGGGGTGTGCTACACTACTGAGGTGCCATCTTTTGGGTGAGACGTTAAACTGAGGTCCCATCTGCCTGCTCTGGTGGTAGTTCAGGTGGATGTTAAAGATCCCATGGCACTTCTCGAAAAAGAATAGGGGATTTTTTTATTGAAAACAATATAACAAAACAAAGCCTTTACAAAAACAACATAATACATCAAATTAATACCATAGAACCTGAAACAAAGAAAAATAACAGACAAAAGAATAGAAAAATAATACACAATATGCAAAAGAAAAAACTAAGAGTAATACAGGGAGATTCAAAACTTGTACAGTCTCTTATTTCAAGTAACCCCTTCAAACAGAATTAAAGGAAGCGCCCTCCACCAATATGCCACTAAAGCTGCAGGCAAAACCTGTTTTTCAGATGCATATAAATGCAAAATTTCTTTAGTAATAAGACATTTTAACCCAGTCAGTGAAGTCTGTTTTTGTTGAAGTACAAACAGACATCTATTATGCCAGATGCACCATCTGAAAATTGCAGAAAGGATGCTAAGAGTACCAGGATAGAAAATATTCCAGTCAGGCCCAAATTTCCCACATACTAGATCAGTGTAGGTTATAGTGGCTAACATGGGTAAAGACCACTCATGAGCCAACAGAGCCCATAATGGTGCAATAAAAGGACAATCAAAAAACAGATGGTCCATGGTTTCCACTAGGCAAACACATGAATTCCTGATACAAAACCGCTTTTCCAGTTGTTTATGGGCTTGATTCCCTTTAATATTTAGTTTATTATGACTGCACAGCCATAATGTGTCCCACATTTTTACCGGAATCCTACCATCTAGTAACTGTTTAGTTAAATAGTGACTTTCAACAGGCAAATCAAAACAGGATGCTGACAACAAATTCTGAGCCAAAACAGAGGAGTAAAGGAGCTTTCTGTTTTGCAAACCTGGCAACTGATTAGATATGAGCCACTGTCTTATTTTCTTAAAAAGCTCAACAATGTACCCAGAAGTCCCTTGCGGAATCTTAGTGAAGGGTTTCCAGGCCGGTGCTCTCCATTTATCTATAAAATATTGGGCTCTGGAAGTAAAACTACGTACCCAAATCTCCTGATGACCAGCCAGGCTAGGGTAAACATTAGAATGTACAAAAATGGCAAAGAAAAATAATACTGGATTTACCATTTTTAAAGCTCCTTGTTTTATAGGCCAATAAGTTACTGATCTTTTAACAAGGTTCAAACGGCTACCCCATAAAAGCTGGACAAATAAATTGTACAGGTGTCCTTCCAAATGAAGCGGGAGTGGAAAAATATAACTGACCAGTAAAAAATAGGAATAATAGAAGTTTTTAACATATAGATATGTTTTTTCCTGGACATAGGAAAATATTTCCATTTCTTAATTTTATCTTCTGCAACAGAAAGAGAAGTGAGCCAATTACTTTCTGCTACTAAAGGCACTCCAAAAGAGAGAGACCCAGAATCTGGATCTGCTCAGACCTAATGGTTACCCCACCAATCTCATTCTGCCCATCCTGTAAAGGAATCTTCACAGCTGCACCAAAACTTTTCTGAGGATTTAAAGTAGACCCAGAAATTAATGAAAAAGAATGCACAATCTCAATAGCCCACAACCCTGAGACCTGGTCTGCTATCAATATACAGATATATCCGCATAAGCCAGAGCAGTAGGAAAATCCAGTGAAGAGTTATCAGAAATATGTCTAATAGAAGCATCAGTATTCAGTTTCCTTAGGAGAGGGTCTATTGAAAAAACATATAAAAGAGGGCTTAAGGGACAACCCTGGTGTACCCCTCTTTTGATTTGAATATGAGCGCCCTTTAAACCGTTCACTGCTGGAGTCATGGAAGCATATTTGTATAAGTTTTTAATCCAAGAGACAAAATCCTGTGGAACCCCATATCTATCCAGGACTGCAAACAGATAATTATGCGGAACTCGGTCAAAAGCTTTTGACTGATCTAGGCTTAGGACATAACCCTGCGTACCAAAACATCAAAAACCTCCCTTATCAATCTTAAGTTATTAATCATAGAGCAGTTTGGGACAGAACATGTTTGAGTATTAAAAATCAAATTCCGAGCAATATTGGAAAGTCTAACCGTAATAATTTTACACAAGATTTTCCAATCTGAGTTCAAGAGACTAATGGGATGCCAATTATCTAAATATTCTTTATCTTTATTTTTGAATAAAAAAAATTAAATTGCTATCTGCAAAAGCTGTAGGAATTGGCAATATTCCCTGAACAATAACACTGAATACTACAGTTAAGTAAGGTAAAAGCAATGATTTTGCCTTTTTATAGAATTCATTTGGAATTCCATCTGGACCTGGGGTAACAGTATTATTCAAGTGACTGATGGTAGAATCAACTTCAGTAATAGTAATAGGTCGAGTTAAATCTTTAGAACATTCAGGTGATATCTTAGGAATATGTAGAGAATCAAAAAAGGTGGTCCAGTCATGCAGTTTGAATTCTTGGCCATACAAAGTATGGGTATGATGAGAAACCTCCTTCAGAATTCCCTCATTATCAGAAACCGGGTGCCATTGTGAGACACTAATGATGGCCTATATTTAGAATGAACCTGCTGGTTACTACTATCAAAAGGGTTAACCACTTTGGCTGAACCTTTTCTACCATATTTTTGTTCTAAAATAAAAGGGAGGTGGACCTATCATATTGATAGATACACATTTCTGCTTTCAAATTGCGGAATCTGTGCAGAGTAATCCAAATGAAATTCAGTTTGCCAAGAAAGCAATTTCTCTAACTGACGTCGACAATTCAAATATTTAAGGTAACGATTAGAAGAAAAGTTTTTAGAAAACCACAGACAAAATTTCCTAATTTCCATTTTGGTGTCCTGCCACCAGAAAGCAGGATTATCAAAAAATTCAAACACAGAAATTTTGTCCTGGAGAACTGTGTACAATTCATGCCAGCCATGTTCCTCTTCCAAAACAGAAATACTCATCTTCCAAAAATTAAGACAGTTTGGTTTATTACGAGGATGTCCCAAAGATAAAACAATCAAACAATGATCGGAGGTTTCACAAGGAATAACTGAATACTGAATACCTGATAACCATTTAGAAATAAAAAAATAATCTATCCTTGTGGATAGTCTACCACGATGAAATGTGTGTGCAGGAGGCTGAGGACCAAATATAGCCCCATCTCTGAGGTTTGCTTTAGTATATAGTGTATTAAGAAAATTAGAGTCAATGTATAATTTCTGGGTCACCTCTGTCTTATCAGAGAGAGCTAAAATACAATTAAAGTCCCCCCCCCAAAAAAAATTATGGACTTAGAGGAATGAAGAAAAGGCTGAATAGTTTTAAGAGTGGCTATTCTCTATGTGTTAATCTGGGGATTATATATGTTAATCAATCTCCACTCTTGATTTTGAATAATAACATCCACAATAAGGACCTGACCTTGAAACAGGTCAATAAGTCTGATAACCTGTACCTCTACATTATTAAAAAGAATACCAACTCCAGCACACACATCTTCTGAAAGAGACCAAAAAGATAGTCCTCCCCTCCAATCACAAGATGCCTGACCAGACTCTCTAAGAGAGTGAAGTCTGGTATCCTGTAAAAAGACAATATGGAGTTTAATGGAAGCAAGCAAAGAAAAAATAGCCCATCTCCTTTTAGGATTTTTCAGGCTGTTGGCATTTAGACTGCCAAATGTCAAAACTTCCCTCATTTAAACTATACAATCAGGACTTCTTTTAACCGCTCTGTTTTCCCAGTGATTTCATTTTGCATCTCTTTTTCCTAACAGTTTTGGCATCCCCTGAGAGCTGATCAGTATCAGTTAGCATCTCTATCTGAGAGGAGGCCACAGAGGAGGCATCAGAATCAACCTCAGTCTCTGTAGCCTGTTTACATTTATGTAAAACAGAAAATTTGTTTTTAGTAAGTAGATCAGAGGCCTGAGTTCCTGAAAAAGAAGGGCCCCCTTTAGAAGCAGAACTTCTTGTTTGCCTAAGAGCACCCACTTGAACCCAATCAGAATCCTCCGGAGGGGGCATAACATTTCTAGGGTCACATAATGTGGTGGAAGTACTAGGAACACTAGGCATATCAGACTGTAAAACAGTGTCCACAGTATCCATGGGACCAGAAGGAGGCATCAAACCGTCCTCGGCAGGTGCAGAGTCAGCAAGTAACTGAACCTCATATGAATCAGCCTGAGACAAAGTAGGGGGTAAGTGTACAGTGTGAGACGGGGGGGAGAGTAAGGGGGGAGAGGAATGTTCCCGCACAAAAGGCCTAAATTGAGGCCTGGCCTGAGCATTATGTTGGGCCTTAGAGATAGTCTCATCCTGACTCTCATGTGGCATCTCAGGGTTATTGTGAGAGGCCCAAGGACACTCTCGATAGGAGTGGGAAGAGTCCTCACACAAGTTACAATAAATCGGGCATGGACAATTAATACTGACATGACCAGAGCCCAGACACACAGAGCATTTAAGTCTGTTGCAAACATTACTCAGGTGTGTGTGAGCCCCGCACCAAAAACAAGATTTGGGTTGTCCAGGATAAAAAATAAAGCCTCTATCCCTACCTAGATAAAAACAGCTAGGTAAATGCTGGATGGAACCATTCACCACAGGCAATTTCACTTATAGCTTCCATCTGACTGCCCAAAAGTGTTCAGAATCTATAATTGGATCAGGCAAGCCTAACACTGTACATTTAGAGGACAGCCATCTAATGATATCAGTGATTGCCACACCTTCATTATGTTGCTTGCACGCATGTGCAAGAAACATAGTGCCAACATCAGAGATTTCAGAGGTGTGTCACCTCCTCCTCCAATTCAGTCAGTGAGCTGGCAGGCACGGCCCCTGTAAGCCAATGCATTTTGGAGCTGTCTGTGACACGCTTCAAAATGCAGTGGCATGATTAAAAGAGAGCTTCGCTTCAGTGAGCAGCGATAAGAAGCGTAGCCCCCACCACGCGGGTGTCGCGCTCCCCCACGTACTGTGTAGCCGGCAGGGTGCTCAATCCCCGTCGGCTGAACTCGTCTCCCCCAGTTGTGGTGCCACGCATGGGGCCCACCCCAGCGTGGCAATCAATCACCGGCCAACAGGGTGCCCCAATCCCCCTGTTGGCTGGGCAGCTTAACATCCTTATTGCCACGCTGGGAGCCCACCCCAGCATGGCAAATGGTCCCATAACATCTTTTTTTTTTTTACCTGAAAACGAAAATGGTCCTCGGCCGTGCTCTCCGACCCCTCCCACAACCAGACCACCCACTGCGCACCCAGCCTCCCATGCCCCCCACCCCTATACTTACCTCTGACTCGGCACGACCATCTTCGTGGACCGGGAACACGTCTGCACTCTTCAAAGCCGACCGCGAACTGAGGAAATGCCGGTAAGCTGTATAATGGCCTAGATAGTGGGGTTTCAACTTTGTTGCATATCTCAGGCATTTTAGGGAATTTTTGCACCAAATTTTCAACATGGGGTTTTTGGGACCCCTTCTCATGAATGATGTCACTGTCATGGCGTTATTCGGGCCCGAAGGGTGATTTCGCGCAGTGACTGCGCAGTGACTGCAAAATCACCCTTCAGGCCTGAATACCACCATGACAGTGACATCATTCATGAGAAGGGGTCCCAAAAACCCCATGTTGAAAATTTGGTGCCAAAATTCAAAAATGACTGTTTTACGGTGCTATGCGTTCCTACGCAGGCTCGTGGAAGTTCATGGAATTCAATATTTTCACCCAGATTTTCAACATTGCCATTTTACCCACCTTCTTATGAGTAGTATAGCTTTCATTTTTCACATCTCACCCAAAATGTGTTTCCGCCCATGTAGCGCAGAATGGCGCAGTAGGTGTGCAAAATCAATGTACGGGACAAATTAAGAAAATCACAGTGACACTGTTCATGAGAAGAGGTCTTAAAATGGCTATGTTACGAAAATTTAAGTGAAAAAGAGATAAAAATGACTGTTTCACGGCGTCGTTCTGCGCAGTTCATGCGCTCGTGGGATCCTCAAATTTTCAATATTTGCACTCAATGACTTCCAAATACCTAAACAGCACATAGAAGCAAGCAACATTCAGCATGACAAATGCTTGTTTTTATGTTGGCTTGCCGCGCTTGCGCAGCAGTCAACATATTGGGAGAGTGCAGCTTTGGGGGCTCGGCTGCTGTTGGGCGAATGCAGAGCACGCATCAGTAGGTGTGTCCCTCATTCCTCAATAAGCCAGCATGCTAGCACTGACACCAACATTATGTAAAGTGGACAAAACTTCAAAACAAAGTGCCGCTGCAATCAGAGACAAGCTCGTCATGCAGCGGCACTTTGTTTACAAGTTATGTCCACTTTACTACATGCCGTTCCACCCCCCAGTACAGGGTGCCACGCTGGGAGCCCACCTCAGCATGGCAACTGATCCCATGGCTGACGGGGGTGCCCAATCCCCCATAGGCTCCACTGTCCTCCCCCCCCAGTACAGGGTGCCACGCTGGGAGCCCACCCCAGCGTGGCAACTGATCCCATGGCCGGCAGGGGTGCCTAATCCCCCGTCGGCTCCATGCCCTACCAGCCATCCTTCTGCCATGCTAGGAGCCCACACCAGCGTGGCAAACATCCCATCATCTTTTTTTTTAACCTGTAAATTAAAGCGGTCCCAGGCGCTTCTCCCCCCCCCTCCACAACCCGCACCTACCCATTCTGCACCCTGCCTCCCCACACCCCTCACCCCATACTACCTCCAGACTCCAGCGCCGATGATCGTCGTGGTGGATCGGAACACGCCTGCACTCTTCAAAGCCGACCGCGAATCCGAGGAAATGCAGGTAAGCTGTATAATGGGCTAGATAGGTTTTTCAACTTTGTTGCATAGCTCAGGCATTTTTTGAATTTTGCACCAAATTTTCAACATGGATTTTGGGGCCCCTCCTCATGAATTCTGTCACTGTCATGGCTTTATCGGCTTTTGAAAGGTGATTTCGCAGTCACTGCACTAAATCACCTTTCAGGGCCCATTAATGAAATGACAGTGGTGGTGTTCATGAGGTTCTCTAAAAAGCCTAAGTTCCAAATTTGGTGGAAAAATCCAACAAATGCCTGTTTCTGACATGTGTTGAGCAGTTGCTACGCGGGCGCACAGCAGCCGCATTCACAATATTTTACTGCCAGATTTTCAGCATTGTCATTTTGTACACCTCCTTGTGAACAGTACAGCTGTCATTTCCTCATCCTGCCCAAAATGTGTTTCCACACTTCCGGCGCACAATAGCGCAGTCGCTGTGGGAAATCAGTGTTTGGGCCAGATTATGAAAGTGACAATGACACAGTTCATGAGCAGAGGACCTAAAATGCCTATGTTGAAAATTTGGTGATGATACTCCATAAAATAACTGTGTTATGAGCATGCGTTGGCAGATTGCATGCACGCTCGTACCGTCGTGCATTTGTGATATTTTCAGTCTGGATTTTCACCATTGCCATTTTTCCACACCTCTTGATGAACAGTACAGCCATCATTTGACATATCATGCCCAAAATGTGTTTTTGCACTTCCGGCGCAGAATAGCGTGGTCGCTTTGCGAAATCACTTCTTGGGACACTTTGAGGAAATAACAGTGAAACTGTACATGAGCAGAGGTGCTAAAATGCCTATGTTGAAAATTTGGTACTAAACGCCCATAAAATGGCAGTGTTACAAGCGTGCATTGCATATTTCCCACACACCCTTGTAGCTTCGCAAATTTGGTATATTTACTAGCCACATTTTCAACACTGGCATTTTTTTACACCTCCTTACGAACTGTGCAGTTGTCATTTCTCACATCCTGCCTGCCATGTTTTCCCGCACTGCACTACCAAACACCCAAAGGGACACCCTAATGCTTGTCACTCTCTGCAGGGTGGGGGTGGGTTGGCATCAGTTCAATACTTCACTGCCATTCCTATGATGCATCTGTCTAACTCCTGCACTACCAATGCCAATGCCAGCAAGCCAACATTCGACATTGACAAATGCTTGTTAAACAAAACTGTATTAGATTTTATTGCAGGTTTTGTAACGGGAATAGCAAAGAAAGGAGACCATAAAGGGGTATGCCTGACCTCCTGATACTTATGCCAAAATGTGTCAAGACCTGCAGCTGTTTTAAAACTGATGTCAAAATAATTATCCCCAGAAGTATGAATAAGAGCATAAATTTCAGAAGGTGAAAACTGTAGATTATTTTTTATCAATGTTTTCCCAACATGCAGGTGATCAGGAAACACCTCCAGCCCACCCCTATATCTCAGTCTCACAGCATTTCTCCTCTTGGCTTGCTCTGTAGGAGTATGAAAAAGGCCAGCAAATGTTCTATTCCTTTGATGGCCATTAGAATGTTCAGGAGCCATTTTAGCCTGTGCATGGTTAGCTGAAGAGGAGTGTCTCTCAGGTCATGGCAAAAATCCCTCAGCCTTAGGTCCTAGAGCCTCACGCACTGCAGAATCCGATATAACACTATCCCCTGCCCCAGCAGGAAGAACATTAGAGTCCTCAAAATGCAGTAAATCAGAGGAGTCTTTAGTCAAAGCAGGAGGTGGAGGGTCTTCTGCCATAGTGACCCCCATAGCAGAACTATGCTCTCTACTATAAGCAGAAGAGTCCAAGCCCTTTGTATCAGACCCAAATGCATGCCAGACAGGATTATGTGTTAATTGAAGCCCTGAGGGAAGTTCTAGTGGGTCAGACATATCAAGTAGATCTTCCTGATTCTCAGAGCTAGGCCGAGCAGGAGAGGCCCAAGTGTCATCCAGAGGAGATTTCTCCCAGCCAGCTCCTTTTAGAACTTCAGCAATCGTAATACCAGTAGCAGACAAATTATCATCAAAAGCAGTACAAGGCTGATTTAAATCAGAAGCCAAGTCGGACTTATGACCCTGTAAATCTTGTTGCATTACAACAGATTAAGGGCAATCAGTAGTAAGGTAATAGGTGGTTGCTTTGAGGAAGAATCCATACCTGAATCCAAAGCAGTCGTCTGATTAGAAGGCGAGCCCTCAATCAGCTGAGCGGGGGGACACTGACTTTTTACCCGGTCTATCCGATGAACTTGTACAACTCCAGCCTTTGGTTTTGATAGGGAATACTTCACCAAATTTACAGGAGAACAGTCCCAAGACTCTAGGCACTTGCCACAAGGTGACTTAGAGCTGCCAGTCTCATGAAAAACTCTTAACTCAGACTCAGTAGTAACCTGCGAGCAGCCGACAGACGACTCCACAGCCCAAACTCCATCCCACAGTTGTGCCCTGTCAGCAGACATCAATACTTTAATGACAGGTCCACTGAAAGCTGAAGCCACCGGTAAAGCAATCTCTTCATTTGTAGAAACTGAACTCAGGCAAACCTTCACTTCAGAAGCAAGGCAGGGGCTCTTATTAGCACCTCCAGGTTCCCCGGCAACATCGGTAGACCGTGAAAGTATTCCGCGGTTGCGGAAACAGAAGCAAAACATACAGAGTCCATTTTCTCATTATCCATATCTGTCTCTAGGAGAGGAGAGATAAAGAGACTGACTCCCCTACCTCCAGCACGTCTGCTCCATCCAATGCCGGACTCCGAGTGGCCATCTCAGCGAAACGGCCAAGCCCCCTACTGTCAGAGTAGGGGAATTTTTTATTGAAAAAAACATAACATCAGGTACAGGAAATATATGAAACAAAATAATAAACAACAGATAAGCATATACATAAGCATCATAAGATTGTGTACATCCCAGTGATACAGTTGAGAGAAAAAAAAACAATCATCAATATAACCAAAATCTATCTCCTATAATTAAGTCAGAAAGGTAATACCAGCCCAATAGGATGCAAATTGCGTAGGCGAGAGATGCTTATATTCCAATTCTTGTATGTTCAAAACTGCGGATTCAATACATTGTATAATAGCAAGTGGACATGTTGGTACCTGTTGTAGAACATATTTACATCTAGCTTGCCACATATAATATTTGCATGCAGCAAACAACACTCTCAAGGTGCTAGGGTGGAATTTATTCCAAAAAACAGAAAAAACACCTAAGACAAGGACTGGATATGTTATCCTACTCAGAAATGGCCATTTCCACTTGTTTGCTAGGGTCTTCCAAAACAAGAGAGCATTGGTGCAGGAAAAGAAAAAATGTTCCAAAGTTTCTTCAATGTTAATACAAAGTGGTTTAGGACAATACCTATTATGTGCCGATTTGTGCTTTAAGTTACCACGAACTTGCAGCTTACCATGACAGCAGAGCCAGGAAATATCCCACATATGTGCTGGGATCCTTTTGTCTCTGAGAATATCTAGTGCAAACATCAGGTGGGATGGAGAGCATAGTGGAAGCTGTAACATTGGCTTATCAATGTTTAGGAAACTAATGTACAACTGTTTCCTAGTTAGGCCTAATATAGATGTTTTACTAATCTTCCAAGACCGGAGGGTACGGAAACCATCAATAACATAAGATGGTACATTAGGCATGCGGGAAGCTATGGGTGGGAGGTCAATCCAAGCCAACATTAGAGGATCCACAGCTTTAGCCACCCATGAGTCACAAACAGTTACCAAATATCTATGACTTTGAAAAATGTGATATAGAAAAAAGGAAAGAAAAAAGGCCAGAGGATTTATCATTCCTAAACCCCCCTGATTCGGGGGTAAATACGTAATATGTCTTTTAACAGGGTTTAGGCGACTGCCCCATAACATTTGGAAAAAAAAGGCTAAATAATCTTGTGTCTAAGTGTTTGGGAGGACCATATATGTGACTCAGAAATAAGAATATTAGGGATAAAAATTTTTTTATCACCATAACCCTTTTTTTTACTCAGTCTCCATGTCTTCCAGAGACGTACTTTATTGTCACCTAGTGCCATGCGTTTCTCCCAGTTATAGCTAGCATCATCAGGTGTATTAAACCATATTCCCAGGATCTTCTGGGAGGTGGTACAAACTCTGATACCATGTACTATTGTAGAATCAGTAGTAATATGATGTAATGGGATACATACACTTTTCTCGGAGATTTATCTTACCCCCAGACAATAATGTAAAAGATTGAAAAGTTTGAACAGCTTTAGCACCCAAAGAATGATCTAGACAAAATAAGACCACATCATCTGCATAAGCAGAGATTTTGACAGGTAATAAACTGGGGTGAGGTGTGATGCCCACAATATCTGAGTCCCACTGTATCTGCCTAATTATGGGATCTAGAACAAAAACATATAATAAAGGGCTAAAAGGGCAACCCCGATGAAGCCCTACCCTTTGTAAAAGAGTCGTGCCCTGAAATCCATTGATCATAGGAAAAAAAATATGCCAAGGAAAGCATGTGAGAAACCCAAGAGATAAACATTTCAGGAATACCATATAGTGTCAATACTTGTAATAAGAAATCATGATGTACAGAATCAAACACTTTTGATTGATCCAGGACAAAGAGAAAACCAGATAACTTATTGCTCTTTTTTGCTTCAAAAATTTCACGTAATAGAAAAAGATTCGTATGAATGGATCTACCAGGTATGGCACAGGATTGAGCCGTATCTATCAAATCCGGGGCAACTACTCTTAAACAAGAACAAAGAAGCTTAGAAAAAATCTTAAAATCCATACTTAAGAGATGTAGTGGCCTCCAATTAGTAAGAGAGACTATATCCCCTTTTTTTATATAAAAATTTCAAGATGGATAGGCCAAATCCGGATGTATCATCCGCATTATCCAGCACATAATTAAAGACCTGAGTCAAAATTTCCAACAAATTAACTTGGAATGTTTTATAAAATTCATGTGTTAAACCGTCCAGCCCTGGGGAGACCTTCAACCGTAAATGGGAAATAGCACTGGCAACTTCCTCTTGAGAAATCCTTCTGATTAGGTCAGGAATTAAATGAGCGTTTAGTTGAGGGACTGGGGCCGACAGAAGGTGGGATATATCCTGATGGGAGCTAGGAACTGTACAGAAATGTGCCCATAAATAATCAGTTGAGACTGATAACATATCAGGGATAAAGGTCATTACTGTACCTTGAGCATCCTTCAAACCATGCATAACAGTAGAATGAAGTCTATCTTTATAGGCGGGGAAATAGAAGTGCCTGTTTGCATGATGTAATCTAGGGTTCGAGCACTATTGTATTGATGAGAGAACATGTAGGCCTTAACTCTGGATATCTGTGAAGAATAATCAACAGAGGATGTAGTTTGGAGAGACATCAATTTATACAACTGGTTTCGATAAGTTAAATATGTAAGATAATTGTCCCTGACATTCTTTTCCCCTAAAGCCTGAAAAAAAGTGCCCAGATCTGTCTTCGTGTCTTTCCATCATTCCCACATAGAATCATAACAACAAATAACTGAAATTTGTGCTTGAAAGAGAGTATGTATGTGAGCCTGAACAGAAATCGGGGAAAATAAAGAATTATTTAGTTTCCACTGAGAGTGATATGTTAGACACAATAGGTGAACCAATGAAAAAATGACCTATAAGAAGACAATGATCTGAAATCTCATTAGGAAGTACCGAAACATGGCGTGGGGTACAGTGGTGAGAAATAAAAAAATAATCTATTCTGGTGCGATATATCGATCTATGATAAGTGTATCCTTCATCAGAATGGAGAAAACGATATGCATCTATCAAACCTGCATCTTTCACCAACGTAGATAAAGCTAGGGAGTCACAATATACTTTTTGTCCTGATTTTACCCTGCCTACTGTGTCAATAGAACAGTTAAAATCTCCCCCACAAGATGTGTTTCTGGCGTGCACATAAAACGGTTTGATTAAATCCAACAATGCAATACAGGGCTGCTTTGGCTTGTGGACCATAAACACCTATAACCCGAAAAGACAATGTATTTTTTGTGAAATCAACAACAAACGCTCTACCTGGGTGTATATCAATAATGCGGGTGATGGAAAACTGGGGTGAAAAAAATAGAACAGCTACACCATCCTCCGCATCATCCCCAAATGTCCAAAAAGAGGGGCCTTTATACCATCCCCGTTTTAATTGTTGTATGTCATGTAAAGTAGAGATATGAGTTTCTTGCAATAATAAAATATCTAACTGGAGGGAGTTAGCATAATGAAAAAAGCCCATTCTCTTTTTGTATCCCTTTAGGCTACACACATTTAGAGAGGCTATACGGATATCCATCAGTAGACATGCCGGAGTCATCCACTCCCATCAGTCACAGCCATGTTTTTCCGTTTCTTACTGCCCTTTTTCGTTTTTGTCAGTTTTTTCCTGGCAACATCAGGAGGTTTATTTGCAGGGGCATCCATATCAGATGGAATAGCAGATATATCAGTATCTCCATCTGATTCCTCTCTGTCCCCTTTAAAACAGTCAAATGTGTTGGATAGGGGAACATCAGGAAGTTTAAGAGATTTCCGAGTAGTGGCCCTAGTAACCCATCTGCTTGCCTGAAATCCCTCTTTATCAAGAATGGTAGTGGAGGGAGTCAGGGGAAGCACAGTCTCGGGAGGGGGGTCAATGGAGGCTTTCATTTGGGAAACCTGATCCAGCAATTGAGAAGAAACTTGCGGCACTAAGGGCGCAGGAGGAACAGGAATGGGTAAATCTGAGGGGGGGTGGTGGTATGGAAGGGTCAGAAGCTGTGTTCAGGGAAGTAGATTGCTCTTGTGCTTTAGCCTGGGCTTTCTGAACTAAGGCTTCAGAATTCCAACCCTCAGATCGATTTTTACTAGCCCATGGACATTGATGATATACATGCCCTGTTTCATTACATAAATTACATCGAAATACATTCCTGCAAGAAACGCTCGGGTGTCCATATCCCCCACAAAGACTACACTTCAGCAGGTCACAAGTACTACTCAAATGTGTAGTAGCACCACACTTATAACAGGCCCTAGGCTGGCCCCCTTAAAAACAAACCCCACTGTCTTTACCTAAAAAGAAACTATTTGGCAGGTGTACAAACTTCAGAATTTACTTGAAATAGTTTCACCCTAAACCTCCAGCCACCAGTCCATAAACCATCATCGTCCAGGATAGCTTCAGGAGGAGAAAGGACACTACAGTGATTCTGCAACCAATGATAAATATCACTAATACTAACTCCTTCATTTCTAAACATGATTGTAACAGTACGTATCGTGGGTTTAGTCAGAGGTAAAACAGCAAAAGGGGTCCAAATGAAATTATTTTTCTGGGAGGTATATAAATGCCAGAAACGGTCTAAACCTGCAGAGGTTTTAAAACTGATATCAAAAAGTCTCTTCCCCCGAGATATGTATCAAGACATATATGTCTGAGGCTTGAAAGTGCATCATGCCTTTAAGAAGGGTGCGAGCTACATAATATCTATCAGGAAACTCCGACAGTCCACCTCTATAGCAGAAGCGGACTGCATTTCTACGGGGGGCTTGTTCGAGTTTATTTTTAAATAGGTTGGAGAGAATGGGTGTCAGACCAGAAACTTGTTTCGTGGGGCCTTTGTCCGAGTTAGGGACCAACGTTTTAGATGTGCCTTGCCCCGGGTCCTCTAAGGAGGGAGTGGGGTCATGCTGTGAGTCCAGAATGCTAAGAGGGGGGGAAACAGTGGGTCCCTGAGATAAAAAAACATCAGTGGTAGGAAGAATATGGGGGGGGGGCTTCAGGGGATACATTCAATGAAATAAGAGGTGCCTCACCAATATCTGTACTCTCCCGGGGTACATGCACAAGAACCTGGTCCTTAGCATCCATAATCTCCCCCCATGATTGTACAGATTCACCTGGTTAGCAGTCATTACATCATTGCCCATATTTGCAACATTATCAACAGTTGGTACCTCGTTGGAGCTCATGAACGTAGCAGGCCTGGTGGGGGAGTATAAAACTCCACGTTTAGCTGCGTCCCATGTAGGATCAGGAATCCATGTCCCTTGCGTTGATTGAGTCCAACCTGCCTTGGATAAGGAAGCCGTAGTAGTCCAGGTCATCTCCAAAACGTCTTTTTGCTTAGGCAGTCCAAAACGGGAACAAAGCAGGTCTGTAGTGGTGGGGACCGTAGAGGAGGCGGCCATATGGGGTCCTGGTTCTGGGCGCCCTGAAGAAACAAAGGGATCTATTTTTGGGGGGGAAATTCGCTCAGCATGCAAAACCCCAGTCGCAACGTCTCTCTGAGGGCAAGATCCGGAAGGCGCTGGGGGAAGCAGTGGCATTGCACACTCTGTGCCCAAAGAACTCCATTCTGCCTGAAGCACTGGTGTTGTGAGCGTGGCGTCCTGTTGGTCCTCTAGACATTACGAAGGTCCAGGAGTGGAATCCAAAAGTTCCTTCAAGGTCGGTAATGATAGCTGTGTTTCTCGGTTACAAAATTCTGCATCCAAAACTTTAACCTGTGTCACATTGTCATCGGTTATCACTGGTGGAAAAGTCATGAGGAGGTCTGCACTGCAGTCACTTCTGGTCCTTACTGAATCCTCCATCATGGCGTCAAAGGAAACCCCTCCCCACAGAGTAAGGGAATTTCCCAGGTGTCCTGGCCAAATTTCCCCCATTCACTAAAAATACCACCAACAGCTTAATCTAGTTCAAGGTCAGTTGGCATTCATCTGTATCCTTCCCCTGGGTTGCACCTGAAAATAGGCAGAATTTATCTAGTGCACTCACCTGGTCAACAAAATCTAAATGAATAAAGAGCAGAGTAAATTATATACAAAAAGTACATATATACCAATTAAGGAGGCAGTAGCGCAGTGGTTTAAGGCTCTGAGCTGCAAATCTGGAGACCTGGGTTTGAATCCCATAGCCCTCACTTGCATACTGTGTGACCCTGAGCAAGTCCCTTAACTTCCCTGTGCTCCCAGATCACACATGTAAGCAAGCTTTCAGCTTAGTGTGTCTCTCCTGGTTAAACAACTGGAAATATATAAGATGAAATAAACATGCAATGTAAATAAATAATATGCACTGCAGATGTGTAGCCATAGTGAAGCGATCATACCTAGGTGCAGAATGTTTTCAACCAATAGGATCAGAACCACATAGGCAGTAATTCTACAAGACAAGCAGAGGTAAGGGAGAAGAAAGTAGTTGGCGGGGGGTTGCAAGGAGGTAACCAGGAGGCACTAGAAGTGGAAGGGGAGAAGGCAAGAGAGAATGTGGAGCAGATAAGGAGAGGATAGGAGATTAGAAGGGGGCACCCAGGAGGCAGTGGATAGGAAGAGGGGGAAGGTGGAGTAGGGAGGAGAGCAAAGGAAACATGGGGGAGGTAGAGTACGGGAGAAGGGGTAGGGAGAAGAGATTAGGTGCAGTTGCAGGAGGGAACAGTGAAGTCATGGAGAAGACAAGAGAAGGAGCGGATGGAGGTGGCAGAGTGAATGGGAGGGCAAGGATACTCCAGAGTATTGGGTGGTGAAAGAAGAACACAGCTTGACAAGATAAAGATGTTCTAGATGGGAGTGCTACAGTTTGGTGGTCAGAGCTATGAAGGGAATAGGTCAATTGTGGAGGAGAGGAAAGTAACAATGTGAGGTGGGGGAAGGGAGCTCAGCTAGGATTTGGCAATAAGGGAGGAGCCATGAGCAAGACATCTGGCTTCAAGAGGTGGAAAGGAGAGTGATCTGTAGAGGGAGCAGTGGTAATTAAGAGGCAGGGAGTCAAGGGCAAACTGACAGAAGGACTGGAAGAGTGGGGCCAGTGTGGTTAGGGTGGACTTGGGGGCGCTGCTATAGATGGGGTCTCCATACTTAAAGATGGGAGAATCATTCTCTGCACAATGGATCTGCATGCTGGTAGGGGGATACTCCTTCAGTTTCGGTATAAGGCACCTAGTTTTGGGTGGAGCTTTTTGTGGACAGAGTTAATGTGAACAGAGAAATCCAGGTGCCTGTCAAGCCACACTCCGAGGTACTTAAAGGAGGAGACATCTTCAAGGAGGGAGCCATCCAGATTGTGGAAGGAGTGGTGGGCTGGAAATCTAGACAACTTTTTCCTAGTTCCAAAAGTCATAGAGACCATTTTTTTGGTTCCATGTCACAAGGGCAAAAGGAAAACGGCGACTGCTAAAACGGCTTATAGATAATGCTGAATGTGAATTTGGTGATGTCTCTTTTGCGGGAGCTGTGCCCTACCCCTTACTAAGGATACTAATTCTGGGGGGATGCAGACCTTGGGGAGGGGTACAGAGACATCACCGAATATCCCATTCAGCATTATCTTTATGCCGTTTTAGCGGTCACTATTTTCCTTTCTCCCTTTTCATGTGATACAATTTTTTTAGCATTTAGGGACAGCTGATTTGAGCAGAACCAGAGCTGGATGTTGTCAAAACCCAGCTGAAGTCTGGTCATCAGATCAGCAGGGGAGGAGCCAGAGGCAAATAGGACAGTGTCATCTGTATACATATGAATGGATGCAGATGTACAGCCAGAGGCGAGGCTGTTTGGGATGATGGAGAACAGTATGGGACTGGGACACCAGTGCTGATATGGGGGTGAGACACAGAGTAGCCAATTCTAACTGACTTGAGTTCTTTCCAGAAGGTATGAATGAAACCAGTCAATGGCTTGGGAGGAGAGACCTGTAGGATAGAGTTTTGCAAGGAGGAGGGGTGGGCAACAGTGTTGAAGGTTTTGGCCAGGTCAACAAAAATAAAAGAGGTGATTAGACCCTGATCCATGCCTTACAGAATGGAGTCTGTCAGCCTGAGGAGAGAGGTGGAGGTGGAGTGGAATTTGTGAAAACCAGACTGGAAAGGGGTGAGGTAGGAGGAAGGCTCAAGAAAGGGAGAGAGCTGAGAAAGAACCACATTTTCTTGAAGTTTGGTGATGGTAGCGAGTAAAGAGATAGAGCGATAGTTCCCAGGAGTAGAGGTGTCCCCACCTTTAGGGAGGGGAATGACCATGGTATGTTTCCACGAAGCAGGGATGGAAGCCAGGGAGAACGAGAGGTTGAGAAGTGATGAGAGAGGGTTGCAGATGGCAAGGTCAGTGAGGTGAAGGTGTTTTGGGTCCAACCTGTCTGGTCTCTTGCACTTGAAGGGGTTTATGGTTAGGAGGACTTTGAGCGTGTCAGCAGGTGAGACTGGGGAGAAGAAGAAGAAAGGGGAGGAAGAAGCGAGCAGAGGAAGGGGGAGGAGGGGGTAATGAGAGGAGGGAGGAGGCACAGGAGCTGAAGAATATATTAAATTTGGCAGCGGCAGTAGAGATGTCAGAGATGGTGATGGCGCTCATCTTGAGGACTGGGACAGGAGACTGGGTGGGGGGGGATAAGAGGGAGTGGATGACCTTCCAAAACTATGAGAAGTGGTTAATGTTGTTTTGGAGGGTGGATGAAAAGTACTCTGCCACAGCATGTTTGGTAGCCCTAGTATAGGCATTCAGTAAAGCTTGATATTTATGGTAATTGGCCTGAGGCCTTGTGAGTTTTCAAAGCTAGATCACAAGCTTTAACTGCTGGATGGTTGTCCTTTCTGTAGCAGTGGGAATCATAGATCTCTGTATGGCATGAGAGTGTCCCTGGTGAACTAGTCCCACAATATAAATTGAAAATACTGCACCACGCTCCTTAAGAGCTCTGGAATTTAGATGGCAAAATCTTAGACCTTACAGAGTTGACAGCTGAACCCTGGTGTTGACAGTTCTTGAAGATGACCTGGTAGCTGGAAAATGTGCTGAACTTGCTGGATGCAGGCTGAAATAACTTACAGGAACCGGTACAGGCAGCAACTATAACTCTCCCTATTCTCACTTACTGACCTACTGACCATGGCACTGGGATACAGAATATCACTTCTTGGCTAGGCTTACTGTGAGATGTAGACCCTCTGAACCTGTCTGGCTGTAGGCCTCTATAGGCTAGACTCTCTCTGGTCAGGAGCTGGTCCATTCAGGTACAGTAGGTCTTGCTGCTGAATCTTTCCAAAACTGAGCTGTGCAGCTGTTTTTATACTCGAACAACATTCTGTTTCTCTCAAATCCTGGTCCCTGAGTGGACAGCATGCTGATACTTACCTTTCTGATCTCCTGGTACCATACACCTCTGTCCGAGATCTCCGCTCCTCTTGTGGTGGCCTCCTCAAAGTTCCGAGAGCAAGGTTAAAATCTGCAGGGGATCGTTCATTTGGAGTTGCTGCTCCGGCTTTCTGGAACTCATTGCCAGTTGTAGTGAGAGAGGCTCCCACTATAGAGGCCTTTAAGAGTCGTCTAAAGACTTTTTTATTCATGCAGGCATTTGGTGACTGAGTTTATATATTTTAAATTTGTATGATATTGTAATTGAAATATATACAGTATGACACACTGTACAGATTCTGCGTGGTGCCCAGAGCCTTCGGGATTGGGCGTCTTTTTAAATAAATTTGATTTGATTTGATTTGATACTATGCTTCAGCAGCAATCACAGCTGATTCCTCCCTAGAATATTGCAGTATCACGGGACAAAATGGAATCTTCAGGTTGATATTACTGACCAAAACCCTAAAAATTCTGAGCCTGCCCTGCTCTTTTCACATGGATACTTCACCATGGCGTGTGGCATAAATTACTGTAAAACACATTTAAAATAAAAATATACCACATTTTCACTACACAAACTGGATAGCTGACCATTTTGGCTCTCTGCAGCATTTCTTGTAATTAAATTTCTGTCAAAGGAACCCCAAATCACTATTTACAGATGTTTCCCAGTGTGAAAACCTTCAGTGTGCTGCATAACTTAAGCTATACAATTGGGAGAAACTGATCACAAATAACTAATTTCTCCTTTAGAATCACACTTTCCCTCTAGTCTGAGCTAAGAAATAACTTGCTCACAATGTTTGTGGTCTGAACTCCTCCCATTAAGAGCTCCAGTAGCTCACTCCTGCCCAAGAGCAACACACCCTCCCCTGGCTCCTCCTTTATCCTCCCCTGCCTGCCAGCATTGCTTTAGGACTGCAGACAGTATTTTGTGACCACATCACATTCTGAGGTCAGCAGCTCCACCTTCCTGACCCCTTAGACAGATGTGACTATTTTTCACTATGACACAGACGCTATCTGTAATGCATAAAACATCCAAGTTAGTGAGATTCTGACTTTAAATGGCAAAGTTAAAGGGTTTAGTAAAAAACTGTGTGTACATTTTGCTGTTTACATAGAAACATAGACTTTGACGGCAGATAAAAACTACTTGGCCCACCCAGTCTGCCCATTTCCCTACCTGTTGGATAAGCTGCAAATCCTAGTTAACCAACAGCCTACTTCCTCCTAACCCCCACCAGAATTGCCTTATGTCTGTCCCATGCATTCTTGAATTCCCTCACTGTTTTTGACCCCATGACCTCCTCAGACTGGCTGTTCCATGTGTCCAACACTCTTCCATGAAAAAATACTTCCTCATGTTGCCCCCGAGCCATCCCTACTCTATCTTCAAATTGTGCCCCCTTGTTCTTGCACATCTCTTTTTCTGAAAGATGCTACCCTCTTGGACTTTGTTGATTCCCTCTAGGTACTTGTAAGTTTCTATCATATCCCCCATCTCTCTCCTTTCCTCTAGGGTATACATATTAAGCTCCTTTAGCCTCTCTTCATATGGCTTCTGGTGCAGACCCTGCACCATTTTAGTTGCCCTCCTCTGGACTGCCTCCATCCTGTCTATATCCTTGTGGAGAGGGGGTCTCCAGAACTGCATGCAGTACTCTAGATGGGGTCTCATCAACTGTTTGTACAGAGGGATAACAATTTCCTGTTTTCTACTGGTGATGTCTCTCCCTATACACCCCAGTATCCCCCCAGCCCTCCTTACTGCCTTCTCACATTGCTTGCTTACCTTTAGGTCATCTGATATGAATACCCCCCAGGTCCCTTTCCATTTTTGTTGTTATTAGTACCTCCCACCCCTCCACTGTGTACTCCTCCCATGGATGTTTGTTTCCCAGGTGCATTACTTTGCACCTCTTGGCATTGAATTTAAGCTGCCATACTATTGACCACTCCTCCAACCTTGCCAAGTTCCTTCTCATCCTTTCCACCCCTTCCCCCATGTATCAGCCCTGTTGCAGATCTTTGTGTCATCTGAAAAGAGGAATACTCTTCCTACCAGTCCCTCTGCAATGTCACTTATAAAGACATTAAAAAGGGCCAGTCCCAGTACTGAACCGTGTGGTACCCTGCTAGTAACACCCCTTTCTTCAGAGTGGATTCCATTTAATATTACCCTCTGTGTCTGGTTATCCAGCCAATTTTTAACCCAGGCTACTACCCTGGGACCCACTCCCAGGCTGGCTAACGTGTTTATTAATCTTTTGTATAGGACTGTATCAAATGCCTTGCTAAAGTCCAGGTAGACCATGTCCAAAGCCCCTTCCTGGTCTACTATTTTGGCCACCCAGTCAAAAAAATCTATTAGATTCATCTGACATGACCTTCCCACTGTGATTCCATGCTGCCTTGGGTCCTGTGCCCTGCTGGCCTTAAGGTACTCAACTATTCTTTCCTTCAGAAGTGATTCCATAATTTTCCCTACCACTGAGGTCAAACTAACAGGTCTGTAGTTTCTAGCCTCTGCTTTGCTCCCACTTTTGTGAAGGAGAATTGCATCCACCCTCCTCCAGTTCTCAGGTACCACACCATCTTCCCATAATTTGTTAAAAAGGGAAGTCAGAGGTGTCACTAGTTCTCCCCTTAGTTCTTTTAGAATTCAGGGGTGAATCCCATCAGGTACCAATGCTTTTTTCACCTTCAGTTTCAGAAGTTCTTTCAGAACCCTTTCTTCTGTGAATGAACTGGTGTTGACCCCATCTATCCAGAGTGCTTCTATTCATTGGATTAGGTAACTCCCCCTCCTCTTCTTTTGTGAATACTGAGCAGAAGTATTTCTTCAAGTATCCTGCTTGTTCACTGACACCCTCTGCCCACACACCTCTCCTTCATTAAGCCTCACTATCCCTCCTTGGTCTTTCTTTGCTCCCTAATGTACCTATTAAAGGTTATCCACATCTTAACTGAGCCGGCTATATTTTTCTTGGTTTGGCCTTTGCTGTTCTGACTTCCTTCCAAGCTTCCTTCTGCTTTAACTGGTACAGTTCTATTTCCTGCTCCTTCTGTGTTTCCTTATGCTTTCTGAATGCCATCTTTTTCTCCCTAACCTTCCCTGCCATCTCTTTTGAGAACTACTGTATAGTGTTTTTCCCCTTCAGTTTGATTTGTTTATTTGCTTCACACAACGGCTTGTTGCCTCTGTGATGGTAGTTCTGATGTTTCCCCATTGTTCCTCTACCCCTCCTTCTTGCCCATTTGCTAGTGCTTTTCTGAGGCACACTCCCATTTTGCCAAAGTCAGCCTTCCTAAAGTCCAGTACCCTCACATTTGTATGGCTTGACCCTACAGCCGTGTTTATCATGAATCACACTGTTTGGTGGTCACTTGTTCTCAGATGGCTACCCACTTCCAAACCTGAGATCCTCTCTCCATCCCCATTTGAGAGTACCAGGTCTGAGATTACTCCCTCCCAAGTAAGTACCAACACTAGCTGTCTGAGGCATGCCTCCTGTAGGGCATCAAGAATGACCTTGCTCTTGGATGTGGCTGCAACAAAGGTGCTCCAGTAATCATCTGGCATATTTAGGTTCCCCATCAACAATATCTCCCCTTTTTCTGCCATTCTAAGGATGCCTTCTTTCATTTCCTTGTTCATTTCCTCCCCCTGAGACAGGAGTCTGTATACAACCCCTGTGCGGATTGTGGTGCCATTTCCTGTCTCCAGGGTGACCCACAGTGCCTCCTCTCCTCCCTGTTTACCCTTTAGTTCTGTTGCTTTGATCCCTTTCCTTACATAAAGATCTGCTCCTCTTCCTCTTCTACCCTCACTGTCCTGCCTGAAGATTGTGTACCCTGGTATGTTGACATCCCAGTCATGATTCTCAATGTACCATTTTTCTGTGACTGCCACAATATTCAGGCTTCCCTCTTCCATCAAGGCCACTAGTTCAGGGATCTTGTTACCCAGACTATAGGAGTTGGTACTCATTGACCTCCATTTTTTGATGGCCTTACCCCTTTTAGCCCCATCCCTGTCCTTACTGCCTATGCCTTTACTCCATTTACCCCTGCGCTTCTCCTTATTGACTTCTCTATTTTGGTGTTTACCTTGCAAACTACCCTGTCTTGTGTGGGGGGGCTGGGATTTTCCTGCTTCTTTTCAGTGCCTCCCCCCTTGGTGAGTTTAAATACTTGCCAATGACACATTTAAACCTTTCACCTAGGATCCAGGCTCCCTTCCTGGACAGATACAGACCATCATGCCAGAATAGGCCTGTATCCTTCCAGGTGGCACTCCAGTCCCCAGTGAAGCCAAAACTCTGAGCTCTGCACCAGATTTTCAACCACTGATTGAATCCCATGGTGCAAATCACCATAGCCTCACCCATGCTATAGACAGGCAGCACCTCTGAGAAGGTATCCGTGCGTGCTGCTTGACTACAGCCCCTCCACAACTCCACAAACCCCCGATGCACTTCTCTGATCCCAATCCCAGACAGATCATTCATCCCTAGGTGGATAATGATGACCAGCTCCCTCCCCCATGCAGTTGCTCCCATGATCCTGAGGATTCACTCCCTGTTCCTTCAAGCCATGGTGCCAGGCAGGCACCCTACCTCCTCTCCACTCTCTCCACCAGTTATACCCCCCTAACAATTGAGTACCCCACCACCAGTTATTTCCTTCCCCTGTGGGGTCCCATGCCACACTCCTGTGGGTCTCTTTTGTGGAGGTTCCTAGCATCCTCCTTGGTCTTCTCTGTGGGTGCCTCCATAGAGGAACCATGCTCTGCCAGAATGGTGTATGAATTGTGGAGCAGTACAACTGGAGGGATGAGCCTTTGTTCAACCACCCTCTCACTATCTGAGCCCACCATGGTCCAACTGCTCCTCTTTCTTGGCAACCTCTGAGGAAGCTCTGGCGGCCCAGGTGATCCCTTAGTGGGAGAGGAGGTCCCACAAATCCTGGCCAACTCAGCCTGGAGACAAGCAACTTCCTCACTCAGCCCAGAAAGGTACATGCAGATGGGATAACACCACATCCTCCAGAATGTCTCCTGGAAAACTGCCGCTCCACAACCATTGCACTGCACCACTCCCATCATGTCTTATCTGTGGTCCCTCGACTGTTGTTTTGTATGCTTACTCTTTCCTCTCTCCAGTTTCTTTTATTTACATTTCCTCCCTACTTTCCTACTGCCTCTGTGCCCTTACAGATCCTGCTCTTCCTGTTCTGGGACAGGAAGTTCCAGTATTCCTCGGTAGTCTCCTTCTTACTTGCTCAGAGACAGGCCTCCAGCAGCTAACCCTTTTTTCCCTTTTCCTTCTCTCCCTGTTTTTCTTTCCTACCATAACATCTTACAGCTTCTCTCTCCTCCTCTTGTATGTGCCCTTGTGGACCTACTTGCTAGCTACACCCTTTGTAATTCTGCCTGTATACCAGCTAGGCTATTGCTTGAGCTGTGCTGCCTAATTGTTCCTGTGTCTTTAAGTAGGTGTGTCCTGGCCTTCAACTATAAAGGTAGAGCACCCAGTTGTGGTTGGGGAATGGGGGTGGGTGGAGGCATTGTTGCTTTGGTACTCGGTGTCTACAAAAAATAGTCAACAATCTGGTAACAAAAGACTTTCTTCTGTTACCTACAGGGCAAAACACAGCTCTAATTTGAAGTAGCTGGTGGTAGCTGCTCTCCCACTCTCAGCTTCTGCAGAAAACAGAGTCCACAGTCAACTCCTGTTTGTAATCCACAGTGCCTCAAGCCTTCTTCAGCTTCTTCCCTTATCAGACACCTCTTTAACAGAGTTTCAATAACAGCTCTAGACACAACTGACTGCAAATATTCTCCCAGATAGATTACCTCTCTGGCAAATTAAGTTACACTAAGTAAAGACAACCCCAAAAACAGAGAACCAAAAACACTGACTTCTACTTAGTATTACAGGCCCCTGAATTAAGAATTCAGTTTAATGTACTTAGTAAATCACCTCCTTGCTGTAGGGTAGCTTGCCTCCCTGTCTGTTTAACTTCTGTACCACTGTACCTTTAACACTAACTCTGATTTTGTAGTGAAACATCTTTAGGGTAAACTGTTCATATTTTTTGTTCATTTATTTATTACTTGTTGTGTGTGCTTTCTCTGAATGTTTGCTGTGCACATTCAATTTTCTTCTGGTAACCTGCTGTTGCCTAAGATGGCACCCTTTTCATGACCCCACCCGCATTCCTCTGTGGTATCTCTCTCTCCTCTTCCTAACCCTCAGGATTAATTTATTTTTCAACATAGTAGTCAGTCCCTATATTTAAACACTTGGTGCTTGTTGCCTGCCATCTAAAATGCATGCGTGTGCAAAGGAAAACTACACGGTCAAACTGCAGGGGGCAGTGTGATCTCTGTGTGGCTGACAGGCCCAAGACTATTTAGCAATCGTTGTAGCAATACACTTTCTCCCTGGATGACAGCTAGCTAACACTGCAGACTCTGCTTCCTATAGCACGATTGTGCTTTTCACAAGAGGTGCGTCTTCATTCCTCCAATGGTGCCTGGTTCTGCAAACCTGCCACACTGCCATTAGACACAGGACAACTGCTCCACTGCAGTTAAACACTATGGCTGGTAATAAAAAATGCTATTAGGCATGCAGATGCTTTGATTATGGCACAAGGCCCTTCTGACAATACAGACTGGTCTATGGACATGCCCCCAGACCACCAGGGCACATGCTAGCCAGGGCAAACCCCTAACTTGCCTGTGGCCACCTAACATTACAAGTTGGCTATTAATTCAGTATTAGTGCTAGACACCCTCTCATGTATGCAGGCTATATACAGTGCATGTGAGGGTGTAGGCAACCACTCCCCCCAGCCTACTCCAAGTGTTCTAATCTGGGTTGCTTCTGAAAAAGGGACTTTTAGTCTCAGTGAACCTATCCAGTTAAACTCCAAATAAATAAATCAATACATAACTGAATGAATGAATACATGAATGAATAAATAAATTGCCCATGAGACTGTTTCTACCGACTTCTAGTGTTTGACACCTTACATGTCAAGACCCCTCCAATCTCTGCTGGACCTCCCACCAGGTGACCCATAACTATGAAGTACCAATAATTTCTTGGGGAAGAAGCATTCACAACTGTTACAACAAGGTGCAATGGAGTGTCTTAAACCCCTCAAAAAGTGGGTTAATCTGGCAATGACCCCTCCACTGAAGTGCATTATTGCAATTATAAAGTGGGCCCATCTGTAAAACTCAACTAGGACACAAAATAAAGTTCTAATACATTATTTGCTTTATTAAAAATATACTCAGTTCTGATAAGATGCAGCTCTTGAGCAACAAAGTAGTCATGATAATTTTGTCCAGCTGACAGTACAGTGTTTATGTCACAGAAGGTGATTTATTTATTTATTGAATTTTGGCAACCAGACAGGCCCACTGAGACCACGAGTCATTTGTCCTGAACAAGTTCACCCATCCCTGGTTACTTGCCTACAGCCCTTCCACCATCAATCAGACTGTAGCTCTAAAACAGCTTTTTGTGGAACTTCCTTTTTAGACATTTGGATGTATTCCTCCACAGCTGCAAAGCAGTGCACTCCCACTCTGATTTTTGCTATTTTCTGCTCTTTGTTAAAGGCATCTGAAGTGTGTGTGTGTGTGTGTGTGGGGGGGTGCTACTGTATTTTACCTCAGAACTTCTCAGGATATTAACAAACAAAATGTTTAAACTGCTGTTTCTATCATCTGTCCAGCTCAGTCTAACAGATTAGTTCTATTTCTTTCAGCAACCTAAGGGTTAACTCATTTTCTTTAGCTTTTGTGAAAGCAAAAGTCAGACTCAGTGTCAGACTACAGATAGTGCAAATGCAGTCTGTTAGCTATCATCACTTTAGCAGAACAGGGTGCACACAAGCGTGCATACACACAACCACACACACACACACACACACACACACGCGTTCTCTCTCACACACACACACACACACACACACACACACACACACACAGCATTTACTAAGGAAAACTATATTTATTTATTTATACAGGGAACCGCTGCCCAATATTTAAAGCCCAGATGCAGTAAGTTTAAAACAAACACTTATTCATATTAGATAAAATGTCTCAAGCTGAGTATGCTCAGGCTTTCCTCAAAAGACATCAATTACTTTCACAGCAAGGGCAATGCCTGTTTTACAAAGATAACAGATAAAGAGATTATCAAGAAGCAGAGGTCTCTGGATTTATTTGGACACCTGCCAAAAAGTTTACTGTTCACAGTTCAGGGAAAATAAAGCACCTCTTGTTCTCTTGATTTTAAGCACGTGTATAATTATCTGATTTCTTAGGTACCCATATGGAGTTATAAAAAAGTCAAAACAACTGAGAAAGAAGTTTGTAGGGGAAAACAGTTGAGGTTTTCTTGAGTTTTGGGCCACTAAGTCCAGCCAATAGAACATAAATGTATTGTCTGTGGTTAGAATGAGCAACCTATACAGTACTAAGGTCTGAACAGCAATATTTTTTCTTTACTAGTGATGTAATCTTGTATAATTTTTATAAAAGGTCCTGATCAAACAACTGGAAACAGAAGACTATTTTTTTCTCATTTTATAATATGATGTACTGTGTGTGTATTTAGTTGCTGGGTTAGGGCCTTGAAGAAAAGAAAAAATAACTCACCTTAGTAATTGTGTTTCTTCTAATGGAGTCTTGCTGTATTCTGACATAAACAGTTAGTTCCAGCACTTGAACTGCTCTGGAGAGGAAAGAGTTAAATTCTATACAGAGCATAGAACGTTGAGCTCGAGCTCAGTTCAAACCTCTGTCCGCTGCACTTTGAAGTGTAACTGTTAGATTCTTACGAGCTAATATTAACTAAGTACCCCCACTATGTGGAAATTGTAAACATTTTTAATAGCAAAAAAAGGCAACTAAATATTTTGGATCCCTAAAAGACTCAAGCCGAGAAATCCAAAACAAAAACTAGGTAGTGAACAACTAATTACCAAATTATAACAACCTACTCCCCTTGATAAAAAAGGGAGAGTGTGAAGCACATTTCTGAGGAGCAACACTGCGCCTGCCCACCCACTTCCCAAAAAACAGGTTCTGAGAGGGGAGGCAGGAAGGGAGGTCAGAATACAGTAAGACTCCATTAGAAGAAACACAATTATTAAGGTGAGAAATCTTTTTTTCAAACATGAAGTCTTGCTGTATTCTGAAATATGCAGACTACTAAGCAGTACCTCCATGGAGGAGGGAATCAAACCTATTTTGGGAATAGGCTGTGCAGTACTGATGTACCAAACAGCATAATTCCTAGCCTGGATATCCTGAGAGTAATGCTTGGTGAATGTATTGACTGTTTTCCAGGTGGCTGCTTTGCATATCTCTAGTATGGGTATATCTCTGGCAGCAGCCAGAGAAGCAGCTGTATCTCTAGTCGAATGAGCCCTCAGGCCTGAGGGTGGTGTTTTGCCTAGCTTTTCATAGCTGAATTGTATACAAGAGACAATCCACCTGGCAATAGTTCTCTTTGTGGTAGGTTTGCCCTTTCCTACTTCTCCATAAGTGAGGAACAACTGGAGGGAGTCAAACCTGAGTGCCTTAGTATGCTCAATGTAGTAGCTAAGGGTCCTTATAACATCCAAACTGTGTAATCTTCTCTCTCCTGAAGAAGAATGATCAGTGAAGAAAACAGGGAGAGAATGGATTGGTTCAGATGAATATCTGAAACTACTTTGGGTAAGAACCTCCTATTGGTTCTAAGGACCAACATATCTCTATGGAATGAGATTAAATCAGGCTCCACTGACAGAGCTTGCAATTCACTGATACGTCTGGCAGAGGTAATAGCTACCAGGAACACAGTTTTCCAAGTCAAGTACTTAAGCTCTACTGAAGACAAAGGCTCAAAAGGGGGTTGCATAAGTTGAGCAATGCAAATATTAAGGTCCCAAGCAGGAGTATGATCCCAAAAAGGAGGACTGGTATGAAGCAATCCCTTGGAAAATTTACAGAAAACAGGATGAGATGCCAGTGAGGAGGGCATTCCTTCTGACAAAAAAGCAGAAACAGCTGACAAGTGTACTTTGAGTGTAGCTGGTCTGAGGCCTAGGCCATTAAGATGAACCATGTAATCCAGAACTGTAGACAAGTCAGCAGTATCTGGGGATATATGCTTCTTGGAACACCAAATGTTGAATCTTTTCCATTTGGAGTTATAAGTTTTCCTGGTGGCAGGTTTTCAAGAGGCTTTGAGAATGTCCAGAACCCCTTGAGACAGATGCAAACCTGCATACTCTAACTCTTCAAGAGCCATGCCTTGAGACTGAGAGACCGAAGGTTGGGATACCAAATCTTCCCCTGAGAGGAGGTTAACAGGTTGTGATTCCTGGGAAGACATGGGGAAGATGGACTGCTAGGGACAGTAACAAGGGATACCATGGCTGCCTGGCCCAATCCAGAGCAATCAGGATCACTTTACAAGATTGTGCCCTTATCTTGACCAGGACCTTGTACAGTAGAGGAAAAGGAGGGAAGGCATACAGAAATTTCCCTTCCCAATACAGAATCAGAGCATCCAGAGGGACTGAGCCCAAGATTGGGGGTCTGCAACAGAAGAGAGTGATTGTCTGGGGCTGCAAAGAGATCTGTCTCTGGAGTGCCCCGACTTGGAAAAAAAACACTTTTAACACTAGGGGATCCAGGAACCATTCGTGATGGCCCTGGGAAATCCTGCTCAGTGCATCTGCTAGCACATTGTCCTTTCATCGGAAGTGGACTGCTACCAGAGAGGTTTGTAGAGAATAAGCCAGGAACCATGATCTCGTGGCTTCTGTGCTCAAGGCCATAGACCGAGTGCCTCCCTGCTTGTTGATATACCACATGGTGGTGGTGTTAACTGTCCTGACCTGAACCACATTGTTCTGTACTGATTCTGAGAAGGCTTGCAGGGCCAGGTAAACTGCCCTGAGCTCCAGAAGATTGATGTGGAGAAAAGACTCCTGATTGGACCACACTCCCTGGGCTGTGAGTCCCTCCCAGGTGAGCTCCCCACCCCAGGAGAGAAGCATCTGTGGTTAGGACCGCAGAATGAGACTGAGTGATGAATGGGACCCTTGCCTGCGATTGTCCTGATCTTGCCACCATTGAAGAGCTTGGATCAGGGTGTGAGTCATTTGAATAAGTTTTGTTAGAGGATCTTTTTTCTGAGACCAAAAGCCCCTCAGGTGAAACTGAATGTCCCTCATCTGAAATCTGGCCCCTTGAACCACTGCACTGGAAGCTGCCATGTGGCCCAGAAGCTGAAGGAATTGCCTTGCTGGGTGAGAAACCAGAAGGTGGAAAGAAGAAACCAGTTCTATGATGGCCCTTACCCTTACTAATGGGAGAAATGCTCTTGCTTTGGCAGTTTCCGGTTCTACCCCTATGAAGGTCAGAAGTTGTGCTGGCTCAAGAACTGACTTTGGAAGGTTGAGAAGGAATCCTAGAGAAGTGAACACTTGCTGGGTCACGTGCAGATCTTGACTTAACTTGGTCTGGAGACTGACCGACAATGAGCCAGTCATCCAGATAAGGGAATATGGAGATATTCTTTCTCCTAAGAAAGGCTACTACTACTGCTAGGCATTTTGTAAACACCCTTGGAGCTGTTGTTAGGCCAAAGGGCTTTGCTTTGAACTGGTAATGGCCTGAAGGCAATTCGAACCTAAGGTACTTTCTGTGGGAGCACCTGATGGGAATGTAAAAGTAGGCATCCTTTAGGTCCAGGGAGGCTAGCCAGTCCCCTGGCCTTAGAGAGGGTAGAATTATTCCCATAGTCACCATTTTGAACTTTGGCTTTAATAGATGTTTGTTCAGGTATCTTAAGTCTAGGATGGGCCACCACTCCCCTGTTTTTTTGAGGTAAGGAAGTATCTGGAATACAGACCTTTGCCCTGTGAATTGTAGGAACTTTCTCTATGGCCCTTAAAGCCAGTAGAGATGAAAACTCTGCCTCTAGGGCAATGGTTTTGGAGATGTTTGCAGGAGAAAAGAACCTGGCTCTGAGCTTTGGAACATTTTTGAAGCTGCGGGCCAGTCCCAGGCTTACTACCTCCAGGACCCACTTGTCTGAGGTAGCAGACTTCCAGTCCTGGAACTAGTAAGCCAGCCTGCCTCCTACAGGAATTGGGGAGTCGACCTGGGCGGACACATCATGGTGTCTGCTTGGCAGGATCCTTAGGCTGAGAGGAGAATGCAGCCCTGCTCATCCCCCATCTGCCTCTCCCTCTATCTCTGAAGAACCCATCTGGGGGAAAAAGAGAGGAGGCCTGTGCTTGATAGAAAGGCCTATGAAAATGCATGCTCCTGCCCCTAGCTTGCTGCCTCTGAGGAGTTGCCTGCCTTTGCTTGACCTGTGCACTCCTGTAGGTGGTCCAATATTCATCCATCTTCTTCATATAATTCTCTGTCTGCTCCCCAGAGAATTATTAACCACAGGGAAATCCATAGCCTTAGCCTGGGTATCCTGAGATAGGCTAGTACACCTGAGCCAAGTTAGTCTCCAAAGAGCCACAGATATAGCCATGACGCTTGATGACACATCATTGGAGTCCACAGCAGCATGAAACTGGATTTTTGATGCCTCAATCCCATCAGCAGCCACCTCCTTCAGCTCCTTGGCAAGCCTGGGGGAGGCCTACTTAGCCAGTTCCAGTACAGTGTCCCACCTGGACTTCTGGTACCTGGCTGTATAGGCCATATAATTAGCCTGCCTAAGTCCCAAGGAAGATGCCATGTAATGTTTCTTTGCCATGGCATCCAACTTCCTGGAGTCTTTATCTAGGGGGTGTGAAGCCAAAGGTATGTTAGCCTTATCACAGGCTGCAGCCTGCACAACCCCAACATGGCTGCATTGCTGGTACAAGTACTCCATACCTGAGCCTGACAACATGTACCTCTTGTCCATCCTTTTGTCTACAGAAGGTAAAGAATTTTGAGTTTTTAACAACTTTTGTGTCTGTTTCCAAAAAGACTTATCAAGGGGAATAGACAGCCTCTTGGACTCTGGGATGTTCATCATCTCCACATTGTCAGGCTCCTCTTGCTCCTCAGCAGCTTCTTCCAAAGGGAGCTGGGGGGTTTCTTCCTCTTTCCTGTAGAACATAAAGTGGGAAGGGTACTCAGAAAGCCTAGGAGGGGAAACACCAGAATGCCTGTCTGGGGAAATGTCCAGTTCTAAGGGCTCATCCAGGCCTTCTACTCCATCATCATCATCATCATCATCATCATCATCATCATCATCATCATCATCATCATAATCATCATCCCCCTCCAAATCCAGTTCATAAAAATCTTCAGGGGAATAACTTTGAACATGGGGAACCGACCGAACCGAGTGCCTACCAGAAGGTGCCAGATCAGTTGGAACCGTACGAAGTGATTCAGCTATGCTAATTGCTCGTGCAATTTCTTCAGCCGTCGGATGATGCGGTTCTGGATCAGTACCGGCCGATTTATCTTTCCTTTTTCTTTTTACCAGAACCAACCCTCAGGATCGGCTCTCCATTTGCCTGAGGGAGTATCACCCAGGTCAGTGGGCAGTCCCTCAAGTTCGGCCAAAACCGAACCGGGCTGGCCATCCGGGTCAGTGGACTTCTCTGCCTTCTTTTCTCTAAGCCTGCCCAATCTTTTGTCCAGGGTGGCTTTAGGGAAATTTTTACAGATTTGGCAGTCTGACTCCAGGTGGTCAAAACCCAGACAGTAAACACAGGTGGTGTGGGGCTCAGCCTTAGCAAAGGCCCCGCCACACTCACTGCAGTGTTGAAACCCAGTGGGCCCATTTTTTCTCTTGGGCTTCTCAGAGAAAGCCATAACTAAATACTTATCTTTTTTTTGGCAACCGCCAGGCAAGACCCCCTTATCGGTTTCTAACCGTGTTACAGGTATTTGAAAAAAATGATAAAACACATTTTTTTTAAAATCAATAAGGACCGGTACCACACACTAAATTCCTAAAGAAAAAGAAGAAGAATAACACACTCTAAACAGTAACTGGTTCAGTAGAACCGGTTGAAACTCTTTAAATTACAATTTCCACAATAGTTTTTAAAGTAAGTCCACTACCTATGCACTTACTGTACCACAGACAGGGATCTGAACGGAAAAAATAATTAAAGTATTGGTAAAACCGACGATTTTTAAACTGACTGAACCGTGAGCAGAGGAGGAATCTCCGGAGCGACTGTTCAGTAGGCGGAGTAAAGAATCTGATGGTTACACTTCAAAGTGCAGCAGACAAAGGTCTGAACCGAGCCAAGCTCAACGTTCTATGCTCTGCATAGAATTTAACTCTTTCCTCTCCAGAGCAGTTCAAGTGCTGGGGCTAACTGCATACGTCAGAATACAGCAAGACTTCATGTTGTTTAAATAATAACATTTATGTAACTCATTCAAGAATCCATCAGGTGGTCAGAATTTGTGTAAAAACTAACAAATAAAAGATTTAAAAATAGCATCTGTGTATGTGTGTGTGTGTGTATATATATATATATATATATATATATATATATATATATATGTGTGTGTGTGTATATGTAGGTGTGTGTGTATATATATATATATATATATATATATATATATATATATATATATATATATATATATATATAATTTATTTGCAATAAATTTGTTTACAGGCATTACTATTATGTTTTGAAAGGTTGTCTGACTTGCGATTATTAATTTTGAGTATAGTTCATGAAATAATGAGTACAATGTTTTGTTATTTCATATATTCATATCATATCATATTTCATCTCAGAGTCAGTGACTCAGCAGGTTCCACACTGGCCTCTGAGACTGGAAGATCAGAAGATAGTGGGTCCTATCCCCACACCAAGCATGTGGGTTAAAGGGCTAGGCCCAGATATTCAAAAGGGTTGCACATGGTGCAGCAGTGTTGCACCATGCACAACCCACTGATGTGCCCCGGCGCAATATTCAAAAGGGAAAAGTGCCACGCACAAATCCCGATCGCGGAGGCGCATCAGTAGGCTCTGAGCACAGGTACGCCCATGCATAACCTGCACAGCCCGATATTCAGCCCGGGATGTGCAGAGTCATGCATGCGCAACCCCTACCTTCACCTGCACAAAGTTAAGCCAAAAAAAAAAGGAACAAGTGATGGCCACCCACAGGTGAGCTGCCGCATTGCAGGGTGCAACACAGCAGCTGCCACCTGTGGGTGGCCACCAGAGTTCCTGCTGCACCTGGCGGCTCCCCCTATGCCCCATCGCGGGCAACCATGTAGCAAAATCCCCCCTGTCCAATATCCCTGGTGGTCCAGTTGACCTCTATGTGCCCGATCGTGGGCATTTGTCCTGAAGATTAAGCCCCCCAAGTCCAATATCCCTGGTGGTCCAGTGAACCGCACTCAGCCCGATCGCGGGCATCAGTAATAGAACCCCCCCAAGTCCAATATCCCTGGTGGTCCAGTGGACCAATTGCTGCCCGATAGTGGGCATCTGTAACTCATCAACTACCCTACTACCCTGGTAGTCTAGTGTACCCCACCCCACCCGCCCACTGAGCCCCACCACTCCGCTCCCCCCATCAGCGGTAGGCGGCAACACCACCATGCCACCCACATGACCAACTGACAGCTGGTGGGGCTGCATACCCCATGGTTCACAGCATGAGTCAATGGGCGGCAGCCATGTACAGACACTCAGTCCAGATATGTGAACATATCTGGACTGAGTAGTATGGTGTGGGCTGCATGCCCGTGGCTCACTCTGAACCAATGGGCGTGCAGCCTACCAAGCTGTCAGTGGCAAGTGGCGGACCGCAGGCAGGTGGGGTGCTGCGGAGCGGCGGTGGGGCTCAGTGGGCAAGTGGGGTGGGGGGTACACTAGACCACCAGGGTAGTAGGGGTAGTTGATGAGTTACAGATGCCTGCAATCAGGCAGCGATCAGTCCACTGGACCACCAGGGATATTGGACTTGGGGGGTTCTATTACTGATGCCCATGATCGGTCTGAGTGTGGTCCACTGGACCACCAGGGATATTGGACTTGGGGGAGATTAATCTTCATGACAAATGCCCATGATAGAGCAGATAGAGGTCCACTGGACCACCAGGGATATAGGATGTTGTTTTTTTTTACACGAATGCCCGCGATCGGGCTTCAGGGGGCATCGGTCCCCAACAGCTGCTGCCTGGCAAGGCGCCAGGCACAAGTCCTCGGGGATCAGTGCACCTGCATGCTAATGGCATGCAAATGGGGCCATGATGAGATGCAATGGCCCCTCTGTGCGCCTTGCATAAATTATGGCCCCATTTGCATGTCCCCTTTTGAATATCGCAGGTGCTGTGCATGGCACTTGTGCTACCGCATCTCCATGCTCCACTCTGGCCACTTGCACTGTTGCAGTGCCACTGCGCCATGCACAGCGGTGGTGGCCAGGGGGTGATATTCAAAGCTGCTGCACCATAGCTCAGCTCCGTTGAATATCGCCCAGGCCACACCCCGGTGCAACAAAGTTGAGCTGCGCCTAGGCTTGTGCCATAGCCTGGCTCAGTTTGAATATCCGGACCCAAGTATACTGCCTAAAACTAATATTAGATTTTAAAAGCAGTCAGCCATTACCTTTTATATTTGATGTACTTTTTCTTTTCCCTTTGTTTAATTAGAAGATTGTTTACCTGATGTTAATATGTGTGATGTGTGGCACAGCACTCTGTGTGGCAGCTGACATAGTTAGCTACACAGACCCCTCTACATCATCAGCATTGTGACCTCACTGACTGTGACATCACTGCTACTTAGGTACAGCAATTTAGTGACTGCCAGGTCATTCACCTGTGATTTTACTGTCAGCAAAATCAGAATGCTGATGATGTAGTGGGGGGCAGTAGAGCTAGCTATGTCAGCTGCTATGCTAAGAGTTATTTCTCACATGCACCACAACATTATGACATAGAAGACTTTCTAATGGGCAAAAGCAAAAGAAATTAAGGAGTGAAATGTTATAACTGAGTATTTCTTAAAATGTATATTATTTTCCTGTCTCTCTGGTTTGACTTCATTAGCTCTTTAAATCCCAATACTGACACTGTAGTGCAGCACGGGGGAGGCTGCACTCCTGAGGTGTTGTCTTTTCTGTCTGCTTGTTCAGGTGGATGTTAAAGATCCTATGGCACTTCTCAAAAAGAGTAGGGGAATTTTTTTATTCATAACTTAAAAGAACATACAAACAAATCAGTATTGCTTCATGCAGAATCACACAAAGGAGAAAACATAAACACAAAAGAGTAATACTTCATACTTTAACCCTATACATAAATAAAATTACTGCAAGCATACCCCCTCCCCCTCCCTACTAAAAGAGTAGGGGAATTTGTTATTCATAATTCAAAGAAACAGAAAAGAACAGTATTTGCATCATACAAATCATAAAAAGGACATATGAATCAAACAATATCACATAGCAGTATTACATCATACATGCTACCCTATGCATAAATAAAATTATAGTATCCAGATCCCTCCCCACTAAAAATTAAGGGAATCTTTTCCTTTATAAGTTCAAAAACAATAAATACAGAACAGTGTTAACTCACACAAAAAATAATTTTTCAAATTATAAAACCAATCAAATAAATTTTCAATCATACCTTTTCTAGATTGCTATCAAATAATCATTTAAATCCCAGATTTAACCACAACACTGACCCCCACAACTACAAAAGTATGAGAAGTTTTTGTTTTACCTTCAAAAACAATTGCTTACAGCCAGTGTTAGATTTGCACAGATAGTTAAGCAATAAACTGCGACAGGGTGTTGGTGATGCTGGGTTTACCCACGCCTGGCGTGGTTCAGTCATGAGACCGCAGGACGAGTGACTAAACCTCGCCAGGCTTGGGTAAATCCAGCATCACCAACACCCTGGAGTTGATTATTGCTATTATACAATGGTGTCCTTTTTTTTTAGGTTTAAAAAAACAAACAAAAATTTTTTTTATTATATTTTGAATTTTTATTTAGTTTATTCTTGTGCAATAAAAAATAGTTCTTGTTTGGTGCCTACTGCCATGCTTGTAACGTTGTTCCATAGAGAAGGAGACAGCTTGTGAAATGCTGTGTGGTGCAGGAGCAATGGGTATTAAATGACAGTGCTTTGGGGTTTTCCGATGAGGTGGGAGTGATGGCAAAGCCGATATCGGAAAGAAGGGTAATTACCGGCGTCTGTGAAAAACAGTTTTTAGTCAGTGCTGATTTTGGCTGTCTTCTGTACCGGAACACTGAAGCGGGTCGAAGGTCACAGGTTTAGAGCTGGAACGATCGCAGATTTGAACTGTGTAGTCATCGGGGCTGGTATATCGGAATCGTTGTTTTGTCTTTTTTTTTTTTTAGTGCTAGCGAGTATTTGTAAATCAAACTGCGAGGTAAACATGGCCTGGGGTAATGGAAAATGGAGCCAATACTGGTAAGGACTTGGAAGGGTACTGTAGGTTTGCGAGGGAGTTGTCACTAATGAAAGACTGTTTAAAAATGAAAGAAATGATTCTGTGGTTAGAAAATAGTGGTTGGACACTGTTCATGATTTTTACAGCATACGCAGTTTTTATGAGGTTGTTTGTGTTTGCCATTTGGATGAAGTGCTCATTTATGCCAGACAGTCTTGAGGATTTTGGTTGGTAAGTTTAGTGAGGAAAATAAGATGGTGGCTCAGAGTGATTTTTCAAATTTTGAGGGGGAGTTACTGAAATGCGGCTGGTTGGCACCTTTTGTGTTGGTAATGTTGAATTTTACAATGCTGGAAAGGTGCCAGGCAGCCAATAAAAATGCAGGATTCTGTGAGGTTTTTTGTGACCATTGTATAATAACAAGTATTTAACATACATGACAACTTGGTGATGCAAGCAAAACACGATATTTAAAGGAAAATAAACTATATGCCAAGAAAGGGGGAAAATCAAATGTATTTAAATTATGTATTAAGTCATACAGTTTTCGAACATTATGTTTTACAGTACACCCTAGCCTCATTTCGAAGATCTAACTGTATCTATACCAAAACCGAAGACTTTTCATTATACTGCATCTATCCATTCCATGTATCTCCACCAGGATTGATACTGTCTTTGGGAATTTAAATTTTTCTCCCTGTTTTTGGTTTCTAGCAATGTTTTTTGAATAAGCCAAAAGACTTGTACTGCCGTAGTTTCTCTTTTGTACAGAGAAAATTGACAGCGAACATGCTAAATATGGTATTTTAAAAGGAGCAAGATTAGATGACCTGTACCCCTATCATACTTTAACTATGCATGAGGTAGAAGACCCAGAAATAAAATGTCTTTTGTGAGCATTTTGAAAGGTGACACAGCCCATTTTGTATATAAAAGTGAACAAAAAGGAAGGAATAAAAGGCCACTCAAAATACAGATGCTCCATAGTTTCCAAGATCCTAATGCAACTTTCACTCCTAGAACAAACCCATTCTGATTTATCTTTATGTTTCACATTGAGCTTCTCATGGGCAACCGGCCACAGGACATCCCACATCTTACCATGTAACCTTCTATTCCCTAACATTGTACCAATCTGTATTAATTCCTTTGGATCATTGTTCCCAAAACAAGGGTATTCTATATAAAATTTCAGAACTATAGATGTATAAAATTCCTTTTGTGTCACAAGCCCCAGCTGATTAGTTGGAACAGCCCAGGTTTTCAATTTCCCAAAAGCATATTTTATATAGTAGGGTAACCCTAATAAGGATTTTTGTTTTGGAATAAGGCCAGTGTTATCCCAAGCCATCATCCAGGGACCGATTTGGTCCCACACCCATGGATGCCATAATCTACTACTGTTTTGAACCATAGGTTTAATATTATGATAGATGAACATAGAGAAGAAAAAAACTAATGGTTGTGTCATCTGTAAATCCCCTGTTGGATAGACAAATAAGTAACCTCCCTTTTAATGGGGTTCAAATGACTCTCCCAAAGACATTGAAAAAAACAGCTATACAAGGTAGTCTCAAGTTGCTTAGGTGGAGGGAAGGCTATGCTTAAATTCAGAAAGAATGGTAATAAAAATGTTTTAATCATGCATACCCTCTTAAGTTTTGACATATGCCAAGTATTCCACCTTTCACTTTAGCCAATCCTTTGTTCAATAGTAAAGTCCAATTATAAATGCACATGGATCCTTGACCAAAATTCTGATTTATCTTTATGTTTCACATTGAGCTTCTCATGGGCAACCAGCCACAGGACATCCCACATCTTACCATGTAACCTTCTATTCCCTAACATGGTACCAATCTGTATTAATTCCTTTGGATCCTTGTTCCCAAAACAGGGGTATTCTGTATAAAATTTCAGAACTATAGATGTATAAAATTCCTTTTGTGTCACAAGCCCCAGCTGATTAGCTGGAACAGCCCAGGTTTTCAATTTCCCAAAAGCATATTTCTTATAGTAGGCTAACCCTAATAAGGATTTTTTGTTTTGAAATAAAGCCAGTGTTATCCCAAGCTATCATCCAGGGCCCGATTTGGTTCCACACCCATGGATGCCATAATCTACCACTGTTTTGACCCATAGGTTTAATATTATGATAGATGAACATAGAGAAGAAAAAAACTAATTGATGTATCATCTGTAAACCCCCTGTTGGAATAGACAAATAAGTACCCCCCCCTTTTAATGGGGTTCAAACGACTCCCCCAAAGACAGTAAAAAAACAATTATACAAGGTAGTCTCAAGTTGCTTAGGTGGAGGGAAGACTATGCTTAAATGCAGAAAGAATGGTAATAAAAAAGTTTTAACCATGAATACTCTCTTAAGTTTTGACATATACCAAGTATTCCACCTTTCACTTTAGCCAATCCTTTGTTCAATAGTAAAGTCCAATTATAAATGCACATGTATCCTTGACCAAAATAAACACCCAGAATTTTTGTATGCTGTCTTTGAATAGGTATATTAAAAAATTCTGACGCTGAATCTGGTGTGTTTTCTATTGGGAGACACTGACATTTTTGTAGATTGATGCCTGATTTAGTAAGCTCTAGAAAAGATCTAACAGTTTCAGCCATTTTGCAAGGTGCCTGATCCATCAGTATCAGGCACACATCATCCACATAAGAAATACTTTTAATTTCTGAATCTTCACTGTGTACTGATAAGCCCACTATGTCTTCTTGATTTTGTAAATAGAACAATAGGGGATTCAGTATTAAAATATAAAGAGATGGGCTCAATGGGCACCCCTGCCACACTCCCCTGGAGATCATACTGAATGACCCCAACCAACCATTCACGTAAGGTTTAACTTTTACATGTAAATAATCCATCTTATTCCATCCAATAAAACAATCAAGAAACCCATGTGCCTGAAGACATACCCATAAATACTCATGGCTAACCCTATCAAATGCTTTAGCCTGGTCAAGACATAACAAAAACCCTCTAAGTTCCTCATTTTCTCCTTTTTCCACAATTTCCCTAAGAAGTATCAGAGCATTGTGTATTTTTCTCTCTGGTACTGCACAGAACTGAGATGGAAAAACAATACTATCCAAAACTACTGTAAGTCTATTATTTAATATTTTTCCCAGGATTTTACAATCTACATTTACAAGGGCACCTCCAGTTTGGGAGGGCAAGTGGTTGGGAGAACTCATCAACCTCGTCCAACTCGGGCATTGTTATGCAATGCCAGATCTGTCTGCAACAAGACTGGCCTTATTTCAGACTTTGTTGTGAGGACAGATCTGGCTTGCATTACCGAGACCTGGTTGGACGGCAATGTGGCCCCTTTTTTTAGAAGCCGCTGTTCCCACCGGATACTCGGTTATACATTGTCCGAGACTGGATCGGGGGGGGGCAGTCTGTTTCAAGACCGAATTGGGCCTAACTGGTGTACCAGTTGAGGAGGCCAGGTCATTTGAGTGTTCTACGGTAGCTGGTGTAGGGTGCAGGATTGCCCTCATCTACTGTCCACCAGGTGATGAGAAGCTTTTTCTGCAGGAAATAGTAGATTTCACCACCGACATGGCCTTGGAGTCGCCCAGTCTGATGGTTCTGGGCAACTTAAATGCCTGGGACAACGATGAATCTTCACTTTTAGGTCAACATTTCCTCCAGGAGATGACATCTCTGGGCTTTACACAGGTTGTTTCCTCAGCTACACACTAGGGAGATCACTCTCTTGACCTGGTCTTCCTCCTGGGGATCGAAGCCTCCGATTTGGTGGTGGAACCAGTCGGTTGGTCCAATCACTACTCAGTTGGGTTCAGTTTTGAGGCCCCCCGCAGGTAGGTCGGCCCCTGCTGAGTTGGTCAGGTACCGCCCATTGCGGGACGTGGTCCCTGAAGACCTGATGGAGGTTATTGACCTCTCGTTGTTGGATGAGTTCTGCACTGATCCTGAGCAGTTGGTAATGGCCTATAATAGGGCCATATCGGCAGCCCTTGATTGGATTGCACCTGTCCATGTTCGCCCCCTTCCGCTTCGTCCTGGAGCGCCGTGGTTTGATGGAGCTCTGAGAGGGTTGCAGAGGATGGGGCATAGGTTAGAGCGTCGTTGGAGGAAGACGACCGCTGATGCCGACCACCTTATTTTGCTAGAGCATTATAAAGACTACCAAACAGAAATTTCCCATAAGAAGGCAGAATTCCTGTCCAGGGAAATTTCTGTAGCACGGAATTGACCGGCCAGGCTCCTCAGAACTGTTGACAGACTGTGCAACCCAGCCTGTCAGCAGATCATCGAGTTTTTACTCAAACTGATTGTGAGGAGATTGCTCGATTCTTTGCGAATAAGGTTGAAGACATCAGGAGGGAGCACCTCCAACTTCATACTAAGGGTGTTGCCGTTGATCGCTGCCCTGTCGCAGAGCCTGGAGTTTCCTGGACTGCCTTTGACCTGCCGGATTTTGTAAATACTATGAGGATTGTCCAGGAGATGCATCCCACGTGCTGTAGTTTAGACCCTGGCCCTACTTCCCTGATCTTGGGTTGTAGCAAGATCATCGGCCAGGTCTTAGCTCTGATTATCCAGTGCTCTTTAGATACAGGAGTGTTTCCTAGCTCCCAGAAGGAGGGGGTGGTGATCCCCCTTCTGAAAAAACCTTTTTTAGACCCAGAGAACCTAGTAAACTATAAGCCAATCTCTAACCTCCCTTTTGTGGGGAAGGTTATTGAGAAAGTTGTGGCTGCTGAATTGGATAATCCTTTAACCATCCATAGTTTATATGAACCTCTCTGGTCTGGTTTTCGTAAGAGGCATAGTACTGAGACTGCTCTGGTTCAGGTGCTCAATGATCTCCTGATAGCGAGAGATCGGAGACATCGTTCTATCTTGGTTTTCCTTGATCTATCATCAGCTTTTAATACTGTGGATCATGGGGCTCGAATGCCTGAGGTCCATTTGTGGGCTTTCGGGTACAGTCCTCAGATGATTTTCGTCTTTCCTCGCAGGGAGAATGCAGAGAGTGGTCTGGGTTTGTTTTTATCCAGGGCCTTTCTGCTGCAGGTGCCCATCGTATCCGTGCTGTCCCTCATGTTATCTGAAGTATATATTATACCCTCGGAGACATTGTAAGACAGTATGAGCTGAGGTTTCACTGCTATGCTGATGATACCCAGCTCTACCTGTCTTTCGCACCTGATCAGGTTGGCGCTATCTCGGTACTGAAAAACTGCCTCACAGAAATCCAACACTGGATGAATTCCAACGGCTTAAGGTTGAACCCAGGAAAGACTGAGGTTTTGGTTGTGGACTCAGGTCATAGGGTAGAGGGATTGAGGACTGGGTTTCCCTCTGGTTTAGTCCTGGGGGAGGACCAGATCCTCACCTCTGAACGGGTGCATAACCTGGGAGTGGAGCTTGATGTTGGTTTGACCCTTAGACATCAGGTGTCGGCAGTCATCAAGCTGGCCTTTTTCCATGTTAGGAACATTGCCAAGATTAGGCACCTTGTTTCACCCAGTGACCTGCTGGTCTTGGTCCATGCCTTTGTGACATCATGCCTTGATTACTGTAACTCCCTTTATCTAGGGCTTCCTGGGGTTGATATCCACTGCTTGCAGCTAGTGCAGAACGCGGCAGCATGTTTGTTTACTGGGGCTTCCAGAAGATCACATATTACCCCTGTGCTGCGCGCTTTGCACTGGCTGCCAATATAGTGGCGGTTCACCTTTAAAATGGGTCTTTTGACCTATAAAGCCCTACATGGTGTGGGTCCCGATTACTTGAAAAAGCTCCTGGTGCCTTACACCCCTCTGCGACAGCTCCGCTTGGCTGACGAGGGGTTGCTGGAGATTCTGAGGGTAGAATTTGAAGTCATCTGGTGCTTGTGCCTTTGGATTTGCTACACCTACCCTCTGGAATTCTCTGCCCTGTCAGCTCTGGGAGTGCAGGACGGTGGGGAGTTTTAAGCAGGCACTAAAGACTTTTTTATGGGAAAAGGCGTTTCTTATTTTATTTTGATTTTATATTGAATGTATCTGAATATGTGTTTGTGTTTATGATTGCTGTACAGTGCCTTGAGATTTTGAAAGGCACTTAAGTAAATGTTATTATTATTATTAAATAAATACATTTTATTATTATTATATTAAAAGTGTAATTGGTCTCCAGTTTTCCAGGAGACTTTTTTCACCATGCTTGTATAGAAATATAATTAGGCCTTCATACATGCTCTGAGAGATCTGATTGGACCGTAAAAATTGTGAATAAACAAGGGCCAATTCCTTAGGTATTTTTAAGAAAAGTTGTTCAAAAAATTCACAAGACAAACCAGACCTTAGAGCCCTTATAACTGTGGCCAATTCCAGCTCTGTCACATCCTGAGTCAAGGATGAAATAAGCTTTTGCAGAATCTGAGGAAGGTTACATGAGTGGAACCAATTCTTAACCGCAGGCCCTGAAGCCTGTACAGAGTGAAACACAGAGCTGACATATTCTTCCATTACTGCCAGGATCTCCTTCTTATGTACTTCCCTCCCATCTAGTGTTGTGAGATGAGTAATAGTTATATTTGATCTCTGAGTATTACAGGTATCAAAAGGATTAATGCTCCCCTGGACCCCATTTTGTCCATATTTTTGTTCAAACTCTAAGGATTTCATCTTATTATATTGTAAATCTAGCATTTGGTCTTTAACTTCTTTAATTTGCTCACTAAAGGCCTCCCCTGTATCTTGTTGTATTTGGAGTAACCGAAATAACTGACTACGAAGTTCAAGATATTTGTCCTTTTTTTTCCTTCCCATTTAGTTGACCCATAAGTTTGAAGTAATCCTGGAAGTATTGTTTGCTGACCTCCCACCATAAGGGTAGGGAGTTATAGAGGAATATCACAGATTGTTTAGACTCAATCAAATAACTAAATCCCTCTAGAATCTCTTTATTTTCCAGCAGACCATTATTCATTCTCCGGTACCCCTTCCCTCTAGAAGTACCAGTAAAATCAGAAATCGTCACAGCCAGTAAGCAGTGATCAGAAGTTGCTACAGATAGCACATGTTTATTCCATATCGGTAATGTGGGAGTGGCAAACCAGAAATCTATTCTGGTGGAAATTGAGCCTCTATAGTAAGTACGTGGGGCTTGTCTGTCACTATTCTCAAAAACATCCACTAACCCTGTGGTCCTTAAAACATGATTTAAATAAGAAGCATCACAATAACGTTTCATGGTTTTCAACCCCCTGTCCTGTGTAAATCTACTAATATTGAAATCCCCCCCCAAAAAAATATTTTTTGAAGTGTACAAATATGGGAGTATTCTTTGCACTAGATCAATTCTAGCTGACTTCAGCTGTGGGGCATACACATTAATTAGGTGTAAGGAAATCACTTGTATTGTGACATCCACCAGTAATGCTCTTCCTGGGTTAATATCCACTAAATGAGTGACCTTAACATTATGCTCTAAGAAGCAGATACCTACCCCACTACAAGTGTCTGGACCCCCTGACCAAAGTTAGGTTCCCACACCCATGCACTGGTGGCAGCTGAGTTATCATTAGGAAGTGACAACCTAGTATCTAGTAAATATACAATGTCATACATATATTCAGAGAAAATTGAGATGGTAGCCAACTTCTTTTTCTCTTACAAAATACTATTGGTGTTCAAGGAGGCTATTTTGACCTCATAATGCCTCATTTAGTTAAACCAAGTTTCAGGAAATCTTCTTCAAGGCACTTTTCTGGATGAGGCCCTTACACCCATCTGTCTTTTCTTTGTTTTGGCAGAGATAGAATCCAGATTCTCCTGTATGTCAGTATCCGACTGGACATCAGCCTGAGATGATACCGAGAGAGTGCAGCATCCGAGTCTCCTTCCCCCTCTGACAACCCTTCCTGTAGCACGGCATAGGAGTTAGTTAACTGTATAGAGTTTACAGAGGGAGGGGTCACCCCTTGCCTGTTGTCCCCTTCCCTTTGGAATGCAGCACCTTAAAATCTGCAGGTTTGTCCCCCAGCATGGTCAGGGGGAGGGGGAGCCATTTCCCCTACTACTGGAATATCCAATGTCAGGTCTGAAGACACATCCGATGGAAGAACAGGTGCATCCTGTGCTGTTGATGATCCTGCACAGGGGTCTGTCAATAGGCCAGGTGTAGATACAGACCTAGCTGACGGTATAGGCCCAGGGGACCTAAACCCCAGGGCAGATTTAATTTTGGCAATATACAGATCCCGTGCCCCAAAATCAGCTTCCTCCATGTTGTGGGAGGCCCAAGGGTAACCTGAGAGCAATGACCATCGGTATCACAATGGTTGCACTTTTGTGGATTTCGACAATGAAACCCAGAATGGCCCACTTCTCCATACTGGAGGCATTTAAGGAAATCACAATTAGGTCTTACATGTCTGGCAGACCCACATTTGAAACATGTGTGGCTGGCCAGGGTAAAAAATAAAACCCTTGTCCCTCCCAATGTACATACAATTAGGGAGGTGCTGTAAATCATTACCCTCATATAACAATTTTATTTTGATCCTCCAGCCCCCATTCCAGAACCCTTCAATATATAGGATGGGCTCAGGGATGCCTTGCAAGGTGCATTTTTTCACCAACCAGTAGAGAATAACCATTATATTGACCCCTTCATTTTGGAATAACACAGTGATTACACAGAAAAACTGCTTAGTAAGGAGTATGACTTGGAATGGAGTCCAGAGAGGGTTAGTTTTTAAGGATACATATTTTCCCCAGAATTGTTCAAGCAAGTCTGGGGTTCTAAAGTTGACATTGAAGGTACTTTCACCAGAGGCATGAATAAGTGCATACACATCTGATGGTGTGAAGCACAGGGGTGTTTTTAATAGAGTTCTGCCAATGTAAAAATGATCTGGTGAAGAGTCCATGCCCCCCGATAGCGTAGACGGATTGTGTTCCATCTTTTAGCTAATTCAACTGGCTTCCTAAACAAACTAGCAAAAGTCTGGGCCTTCTCTGGTTGGGGAGTTTCCTCACTAGACTTCCCCTCAAGCTCAGTAGGATTTTCAGCACTGGAATCAGTGACTGGTAATTGGGATTCCGACTGCCCCTGGGTTTGCAACAAGGGGGAAAAAGAAATAGTACCTGAGTCCTCATCCTGCTGCCTAGGCACCATTGATTCCATGCTGCAAGGTCCATCGCAGTTTGTGACCCATTGTGACTCCTCTGAAATATCGCCTGGTACAGCACTTGAGTTTCTGCTGGTGTATGACGGATCAGGAACCCATATGTCCTCTGAATTTTGTAGCCATCTAGCTCTTTCCAGTGCACTTTCTGGCAGCCATCTCTTGGCATCTGCAACTGGGTCCAGTTCAGAAGCTGCTTGTGGAGTAGCTGACGCAGGAGGCAATCCTGCTGAGACAATGAATACCTTTGCTGCTGCGTTCTGAAGAGCTCCTGGCGAGACCTCCAGAGAGCTCTTCCTTTTTCTCTCCTCTTCATCTTGGTAAGCTTTTTCTTCGTTTATTTGAGATTCTGCATTTTGGAGTTCTTCCTGAAGAATAGCTCTTTTTTCAGAAAGCGATAACTCTTCAGGCAAAGACTGCTCCTGACATTCAGTGTCTGATTTCAAATCCCCCAGTGCCTCCTGTTCAAACTCCATTTGTTCAAAAGCTGTGGTACTATTACAAGTGTCAGCAGCACCCTGTTGCTCAGCAGGTGCACAACCTGCCTGCACCTCAGTCCATCCTGGACTGGAGAACTCCATCAGTGCTACAGCGGTTCCCCCTACTGAACGAGTAAGGGAATTTTTTATTTGGAAATAGCAAAACAAACAAAACAACACAGATTAATAATCATGAAAACCAAAATTCATAATAAAGTGAAACTCAGTCCAGTGATCATTTGTCAAATAGCAAAAAAAAATAAGAAAGGGTAAAAAAAAAAATGACAGTCAGAATACAGATGTAAAAACCATCTGATGTGGAAAAACAGTCTCCGAGTTACTTATACAGTATTATCAGTTATGCAATACTCAATGGCATAAGTTCCATAGTAAATGAAATTTCCTTTTGAAAGTTTCTGTTCTTCACTTCTATATAATGCCTGTAGAGAACTGATAACTTGATTAATCACTCCTTCTGGTGTCATTTGTTTTTGCTTGAGTAAAAGTATGCATCTGGCTTGCCACGTATAATATTTACAAGCTGCAAATATAAGTCTTAGGGTACTTTTGTTATATTTACCTAAACAATGGGGATATAAGCCTAAAATTAGAATTTCATAAGACATAGGGAGTAGATTTGGTTATGTCCAAATGCCCTGTAAAGTTTTCCAGAAAGTTTGTGCGAATGGACAGAAAATCAAGAAATGGTCAATTGTTTCTAAAATAGTAATACAAGTTTCTTCAGGATACATTCTGTCCTCTATAGCCTTATGTTTAAGTGTATTCCTTACACCCAAATGGCCATGATGAGATAGCCACACTACATCCCACATCTGCTGCGGAATTCACTTATCTATCAATTGAAGACATGCTTCTTGTATTTTGTCCTCTGGGCAGGCCGGGAGAGATGGTTGGACAAACAATATATCCTCTATAATAACATTGTAAAAGGCTTTCCTGGATTGTGAAAGAACTAGCTGCTTTGTTATACCCTGTTGGGGTAGTTTTGTTAGACATGGCTTTACATATGCTGGGATGTTTTTAGTATTAGTAATCGTGGATACAGTAAGCAGACTTGAGTCCCACTTCTTCTGAAGAATAAGAAATGAACTATACAGAAAATTAAACCATGATAGTTCTGAAGCTTTCATACAACTCAAGAGATTCCTATACAAAAAGATACTGTGGGAAAAAACAATGGGGTTAAATATTCTGATTCCTCCTTGCTTATAATCAGAATAGGTAAAATTCTTCTTATGGGGTGTAATCTGCCTCCCCACAAACTTTGAAAGAAAACATTTAAAACATGGTGTTCCAAGGGAAATGGAATTGGAAAGATATTTGCCACATACAAAAATAGTGGGGTTATAAGGGTTTTAACTAAATATACTCTTTTTCTTTTTGAGATGGTTTTAGATTCCCATTGTTGGACGATATTCTGACATTTAGTTATGGCTTTTTCCCAGTTATATCTGGCATCATCTTTTGTTCTAAATGCTATCCCTAATATTTGAATAGGTGCAACAGAAACAGGTATAGAACAAAGTGTAGATGATTGTAATGATCACACTTCGGGATTGATTTGAAAGCATGTGCTTTTATTCTAGTTCAGTTTAGCCACTGACACTGATTCATAAGTTTTAAGTGTATCTTCTATAATGGGAATAGCTGTTTCTGACTGTATGCTTAAACATACATCATCCACATATGTACTGATGTTTGTGGTTTCCGGGTACCCAGGTATATGTATACCCCGAATATTAGGATTACACTTTATTTTCCTGATCAGGGGGTCTATACTAAATAAATACAGAATGGGGCTTAGGGGACAACTTTGCCTCACTTCCCTCTTTATCTGAAATGTAGTACCAAAATCTTTGTTGATAAATGGTTACACAGTAGCTGATGTATAAATAAGTTGGATCCAATTCATGAATTTAGTTGGAATTCCATAACAGTGTAAGGTATTCAATGAAAACTTGTGATTAACCCTGTCTAATGCTTTTTGTTGACCTAAAGATAAGAGCCACCCTGAGCACTGACCTGTAGTGCCTAGGTTTGTTATGTCTCTTAATAACTGCAAATTTTAAAAGATCTATCTCTTAGAAATACCACACCTATGAACAGGGGATATTACACTATTTGCAATTTTAGCTAGCCTCTGAGCCAAGATGTTCATAAGAATTTTATAATCCACATTAAGTAAACTTATAGGCCTCCAATTACTGAGGTTTGTTCTATCACCTTTTTTATGTAATAAAATCACAAGAGCCTGAGAAAAGTCTGCTGGTATTGCAGGTAGCTGTAATAAGGAATTAAATATAATAGTTAAAATAGGGGCTAATTTATTTGCAAAAGTTTTATAAAATTCTGCCGTTAAGCCATCTTTCTCTGGTGCTGTATTTCATTTGAGTTTTTTAATGGCTTGTGTCACTTTAGCTAGAGAGATGTCTTCTATTATGGGTTTCAACATATCACTGGTAAGTAAAGGGATTTGTAAATCCTTTAAAAAAAACAGAACCATCCAAGGAAGCTACCCATACTCCAAACTGGTTAAACAGGTATTTCTGTGCCTCATTTTTAATTTTTTGTTGATCAGTAGTGAGAGTGGATTCTGCCTCTATATGTAAAGCATCTGTTAAGGTGGCTTTAACCCAGTCTGCACAACTTTGGAAAGTATTTAAAGTTGGGTGCTGCCCTTGAGTACCAAATTGTGCCTCCATCTTAAGACTTGTTTATCGGTTATATTGAAACTTGATCATATCTGTTTTGTGCTTTGAATTTGTGCTGTTATGTCTACATTATGTGTGTGTGCTATGGATATCAAGTGTTGCAATTGATTCCTTAGTGTTAAATATTGTGCATACTGGTTCCGTCCTTTCCAAGTGGCATGCTTAATAAATAAAGATTGAAAATCAGTTTTGAAGGCCAGCCACCATTCTATAGTGGTGTCATATGCCTCACAAATAGACACCCTGGCTCACAATAATCCCTCCCATTTTAATTGTAAAGTTGTGTCCAGTAGCAAATTATTATTTAATCTCCATCTATGTGAAAATTTAACCCGGGGAATTCCACACATACTGCCCAAACATATTACAGCTAAATGATCTGAAGTCTCAAATGGTAGAGTGGATGCCCCATGTATTTTTAAAGATTTGGATGTAAAGAGGTAATCAATTCTTGTCCCTAATGTCCCTTTATAAAAGGTTATTTGTCCTTCTGATTTTGTTGTCACAAACACATCACTTAGATCTGCAGTAGAGATCATATTTTTAAACAGGACATGTCACTAAACATTTTTGCATTCTACAGCCCTTTCCACTGGCAAGAGACTACAGTTGAAATCACCACCAAAATGGCAATTTTCTGGGTGTGTAAGAAGGGTTGTACTAAATTAAATAATGCCACCCAAGTCGCTGTGCTTTGTACTGCATAAATATTAATTAGCTGTAAATCTATGTTATAAAAGGATATATCCAGTAAAAGGGCTCTCCCTGGTTCAATATCTGTGATTTTCTTTAACTTTGAACCCAGGTCCTTTGACTAGAATAGCTACCCCATCACACTGCTCCTGTCCCTGAAACCCCCAAAAAAACCCTCTGACCAGATTTTGTTCACTTGAGTAAGTTTGTATTCAGTTTTAATTCGGGTATCTTGTAAGAAGAAAACATTATTATTCAAACCATTTAGAATGTGAAATGTGTTACTGTTTACATTCAGGGTCAGTGGGCTTATCAGTCGTTCCATTTAAATAGAGGAAAAAAAGGGAAGTCATCCATCTGGTTTATATCTAGTTTTCCCCTTGCCCTAGCTTTTTTGGTTTTGATGAGTCTGGAGGTGGTTCAGTGGTGTACTTTGTATCCCTGAGGCCACTGAAGAGGTGTCTGAATCTCCTTTTCATTACAATCCCCATTACGTCTTTTTTATACAAGGTAGAAAATCTGTTTGTAGTCAGGATAGAGATTCACCTACTGAGGCTCCGATTTTTTCCTGGCTTTCTTAGATTTAGTAGATTGTACAATTTCCATAGGTGTTTCTACAGGTGGGGCATAATGTCTAGTGGGATAGAATCCTGTAAGTCTATACTGATGGTAGTAATTTCTGTTCTGTCATCTACCATGGGCAAAGAGGGTTTAGGAGACCAAACTGTTTCCTTATTGCTAGGTTTTTGTAAGGCTGTGTAACTTAGGTTCATAGTTGTGGGGGGCATGTTAGGGGTTGTAGAGGTCATAGATAGATACATAGTTACATAGACAGTGTCGGCAGATAAGGGCCTATGGCCCACCCAGTCTGCCCATTTGAGCTTGTAAGTTCAGTTTATGTTTTCCTAGAAGTCTGTTGCCCTTACCCTGACCTCCAGAATTCCTTTATGTCTATCCCATGCATTCTTAAATCCATGATTGTTTCAGCCCCCACCACTTCCTCTGGCAGGGCGTTCCACTTGTAACCCCCAGGGGCGGTATCTTGAGAGCTACTACCCCTGCCTGCCTTAACTGTAACAGGGTGGGGGCCCAGATGTTGGCGGTGCCTCCACCCAGAGGTCGGGGTTAGAACAGTCGAGGTTGACTTGGTCACAGCCTCTGGGTAGCTGCAACCCCCTTTCTTCCCACTAGTGGCCCACACAATTCAGTTACAGTGCCCTTACCATAGACACTTACCCCCCAGCTTGATCCTCTCAGCTCACTCCGGGGACCACCTGAAAAGTAAGGTACAGTTACACAATATTCCTTGGGCAGTATTTCACCATTAATACACAAACTAGCCAGTGTGCTTTTGCAAAACAAGCAATCTGATTTATTTAAGGGAAGATAACAAGGACCAGGGGAAATCAGGGTAATTGGCTTACCACTACAATATATGCGTATCTACCTAGGTCTCTGTGCACAGGCCTAACCTATAAGTTACTGTCTATGGGTACCCAAGCCCTAAAGGCTAGTTCCTCGATGCAGCTGGCTGGGGCCCTGACACAAATGAGCATTTTAATTCCTACAAAGATTAGAGGGAGCCAGTAAGCTCAATTAATGTAGTCAGCAAACTAACCAGAAGATCTTGCTCTTGCTAGGAACCTTCAACAGGGAGCTACCCTGATTTTGTACTCACGACTCCAGAGGGAAAAGCACTCTCTCACCACTCGCAGGGCCGAGCCTGAACTTCAAACACTCCTCCATACATTTATATGCAAAGCAATAGAGGAGTACCATACCAGGCAGCTGCTCCTATAGTCCAACCAAACACACCGTTACTCAGGAATCTCCCTGCAGCTTCACCTTCCTGACAGACCGAGCACGATTCAGCAGATTCTCCAATCCTCTACAGGGTGAGCCTGGTAGGTAGCTGTGCTGTTACACAGCCTCCTCTGACCGCTGCCCTGTGGATTTAGTCCGAAGCTTGACGGCTATTCAAACGGCCGAATGCAGCCTCTCACGTGCTTCCCGCGTGAAAACTCAACGGTGCAAGAGCCCAGAGCTCCTTTCTCATCCACTGCCATAATGTCTCTGCTCCTTAGCAGTGTGGGGCAATCCTCTAGCTCGGGCGCCACCCGATCCCATTGGCTGGCTACTGGTGCCAGTCACTTAGTCCTGCTCTCAGTGGTGCAAAAAAGGCACCCTGGTCTGGCCTTCACTTCCCACAAATACTAGCGGTATCTCCATTAGTCCGTCAGCTCACTAGAGAGCCTCATCCTGGTTGGTCGTCAGTTACTCCATTTGGAGCACCTCCTACCCCCATTGGACCCTTCAGAACGTCCTGGTCCAAAATGGAGGGGCACAGCACACACAGTCCCAGCTGCAAAAGAAGCAGGTTAGACAAACTGTATCCCCACCAACAGTCTAACTAATTATGCCCAAACAGTTACATCTCTCAAAAGGGGCTCCCCCTGCGCATATAACGACTGCCAAACGGGAGCGATTCCACTGCAGCTCAGGCAGGATTTGAACAGGGAAACCATCATCCTCCCCATATCAACCTGCTGGAACCTGCGAGCAGGCAGCTCTTAAACAGACAGCACTGGAGGCTTTGGAAGCACTCATGACACCTACATTTAGGCGGCATTGCGCCAAACACCAGTTAGGCCGGGAACATTTAGGCAAGCTCCGGGAAGGCTTTTAGGAACCCCCATTTGTAAGGGGGTTTCACCCTTCCTGGTCTGAAAAGAACTTGGTGTCCGCACCAAGTAGTTACCCTTAAATCACTTTAAGGTAAAACAGTTTAGAGTAATAGCACATTAAACCTTTTGTTACATACATTGTCACTGTACTCACAGTTTACTATTGTTTATGCGATATTACATATATACAGATAACCTTTTCCTTTGTTAAATCAGGTCATTACTTCCTGCCCATGACACCTGGAAAGAGGGGGCCCTTCCCTATCAGCTATTTGCGGGCTAACTGGGGCAGGGGTACCATACTCAGAGGGCAGTACTAACAGTCTGGAGTCATTTAACAAGGCTAACTTGAGCAAGGAGCTCGGGGACACATACACCCAATTATGGACTACATTTAAAGGCAGGTCCACAGGCTGACCCAGGGACTCGTAACTCAACCTTACTACAGGCCGTACTTCTCAGCCTGTGCGTCTAGGGGTCTCGGAAAAACCTGCTACAGGCCCCGATTCCATTTCAGCCTCACTTAGATTAGTAGGGGGAACCTCCACAGGGGAAAGGGACCCAGGGCCCATAGTACTTTCGGGAACAGGACCCTCTATATCAGGACCCACACTGCTTGGTTCAGTTAGGGACATTTCTGGCACTACCGGGGTGCTATCAGGGCACTCAAAGTATTCTTCAGGTTCTGGCATATCACTAGCTTGCTCCCCCACATCACTTCCTTCTTCTGAAAAGTCAGATAGCTCAGCCAGGCCAGACAGTTCAGCCAAGCTCAAGGATCCCACCTCTTCGGCTTTGCTGCTGCTCACTTCATCCTCTGGGAGCATCGGCTCCGGAGACAAAGCTGGGGGCTCAGACAGTCCAGAAAGCCCAACTTCATCCCCAGAGTTGATTAGGGGATTGCCCCTAAACAGTTGGCTCAGTTCATAAGAGGGGTAATACTCAATGGTATTCTCACTGTCTTCAGACACAGATTGGCAATCAACTTCATCAGAGGGGGGTGGAGAAGGCCTCTTTAGTTTGATTTCTGAAGATTCAACCGATCTTAGTTTTTTCTTGGCAGCAGCTCTAGTTACAGGCCGGGGGTGGTATTGAGAGGTTCAGCTTATATCAAAATCTGTCCGATTGGCAGCAAATGATTTCTGTGTATAGTTTTCACATCTTTTGAATTGTTTTCAGGCCGCACTTTATATACAGGTAAATCTTCCAATTTTCACACAATATGAGGGAGGTGATGCCATCTGTCAGCAATCTTATGTTTGCCATGCAGTCCCAGATTCCTCAATAGCACTCTGTCTCCTTCCCTCAGTCCCATTGCTTTCACTTTCTTATCATACCTCTCCTTATTGGCCAGGCTTCGCTTAGCAGCCATGGTCTGGGCCAGTTGGTAGGCATGGTTTAATTAGGCCTTCAACTTCTGTACATACTGTAGATGATTTGCTGCTTGTACCCCATCCGGGGAAACCCCAAAACACACATCCACTGGCAGTCTAGCCTCTCTCCCAAACACCAGTCGGTACGGGGAAAATCCAGTGGCATCACTTTTGGTGCAGTTATAAGCATGTACCAAGGTGCTAATCTGCTGGCTCCATCTAGACTTGTCTTTAGGTTGCAGTGTGCCCAACATATCAAGCAATGTGCGGTTAAACCTTTCAGGTTGAGGATCCTCCTGGGGATAATACGGGGTGGTTCTTGACTTTCGTACTCCCCACAAGGATAGCATTTCTTTAACCAGGTGGCTCCCAAAGTCCCTCCCCTGGTCGGAATGGATTCTCTGAGGGGCCCCATAATGAACAAAGAAGTTCTCAACAAGCACTTTAGCCACTGTGGTTGCTTTCTGATCTTTAGTAAGAAAAGCCTGTGTATACTGGGTAAAATGATCAGTGACCACCAATATGTTGCTGATGTTTTTCAAATCAGGTTCTAAGCTTAGGAAATTAATGCAGACCAACTCCATAGGGGCACTGGTAGTGATATTGACCATGGGGGCAGCTCTCTGAGGTAGGGCTTTTCTTTGCAAACAGCGACCACAGGTCTTGACATACTGCTCTACATCTGCACTCATTTTTGGCCAATAGAATCGAGTCCGTACCAGGTCAAGAGTTCGATCTATGCCAAGATGCCCCATGTGGTCATGCAGGGACCACAACACCAGTACTCTAAAAGCGGTGGGCAACACCAATTGTTGTTTATCTATTTGTCCCTCCTTGTCCACAGCCTCCGTGTATAACAGTCTATAGTTCAATTTCAATGTTGGGCCTTCTTTGTATAACAGGGCAGTTCTTAATTCAGTGGACCACAGTTGGGACACATCTCTCCAGCTTGCAGAGACTTCAAAGCAGTTTTTATCATGGGGTCTCAGGATTGAGCCCATTGGAGACTATCATTGTTGAATTGGGGCAGTGCACTAGTGTCTAATGCAGAAAAATGACAGTAAGCAGCAGGTATGCAATTCTCGGATGGCCCCAAGCAATCCACCATGCAGTCCACAGTATCAGGAGACAACGGTTCTTCCTTGTCAAATTTTTGGCAAAGGGCTCTTATGTCAGGTTCTGATAACCTAACCCAGTCGGCTCAGGGCACAGGCCTCCGAGAGACAGCATCCGCATCTATATGGTTTAGGCCTGCTCTGTACTCAACAGCATAGTCGTAGGTGGCCAAGGCAGAGAGCCACATATGGCCAGTGGCATCCAACTTAGCTGAGGTCTGCACATGTCAGAGGATTGTTATCAGTCTTTACCAATATCTTGGCACCGTACAAGTAGTCATGAAATTGATCAACAATGGCCCATTTCAGGGCCAGGAACTCTAATTTATGCACTGGATAGTTTTTTTCTGAGGGGGTCAAACTTCTGCTGGCGAAAGCTGCAGGTCTTAGCCCATTTGGGTGCTCCTAATATAAGACAGCGCCCAATCCCTGTAGGCTGGCATCAGTGTGGAGGATGAACGGCTTAGCCGGGTCAGCATAGGCCAACACAGGAGCATGGGTAAGTTGGTATATAATGTCATAGAAAGCTTCCTCACACTCACTAGTCCAGCGGTTTCCAAACACATCATTCGGGCAAAAATACTTTCTCTCCACCTCAGAAAGCACACCTTTTTTTCTACTTTTTGTGGGTGGGGGGGTACCCCTGAGTAAGGTTGAGGAGGGGGTGGATCACTCGAGAGTAGTCTTTGATAAGCCGCCTATAATATCCACAAAACCCCAGGAACCATTGCAGTTCTTTTAAATTTTTTGGCTGAGGCCAAGTAGTCAAAGCCTCCACCTTGCTGGGGTCAGTCTCTATGCCTTCAGTGGATACTATGTGGCCCACATACTTCACAGAAGTTTGAAAGAACTGGCACTTGTCTATAGATAACTTAAGACCGAAATCCTCTAACCAATCCAGGACCTTGAACAATCGACATTCATGTTCTTCCAACGAGCTGCCAAACACTATGACATCATCCAAGTAAACCAAACACTCGAACAAGTTCATGTCCCCCACAGCACGTTCCGTCAGTTGCTAAAAAGTAGCCGGGGCACCTGAAATCCCTTGAGGCATCCAGATAAACTCATAGGAACCTAGGGGGCAAATGAACGCAGTCTTCTTTTGGTCCTCAGGAGTCATTGGGATCTGATAATACCCACTGCAGAGATCTAACACAGAGAACCACTTACTGCCATTCAGACAGGCCAAGGCATCCTGTATGCATGGCATGGTATACTGGTCAGGGATGGTCCGCTGGTTCAGGGTACGGTAGTCCACACACATCCGAACAGCCCCATTCTTTTTGCTCACTACGACAATGGGGGAAGCATAAGAGCTCCTGGATTCCCGTATCACACCAGCAGCAAACATCTCTTGCAGATTCTGTCTCACATCGTCTATATCAGCAGGGGCCAAGCGCCGAGACCTCTCTCGAAAAGGCCTTTCATCATGTAGTCAAATGTGGTGTTTGGCCCCCTGCACTCAACCCACATCCCATTCCTTCGGGGAAAAAACCTGGTCTCTTTGGGCAAGCTTCTCACTGACTTTTACTTTCCATTCACCAGGCAACGGGGAGTCACTGAAATCAAACAAGTCTGGCGTGACTCTGTCATCCTTCACCAAACCCTTGCTATGAGGGAGCACTGCAGTATCCGCACAATGCACACTAGCCAAGGTGCAGCCCCTAGTTACTCGAATCTCTTTATCAGACACATTATAAACTTGCACCACTACTCTTCTGGCATAAGCATGGGCTCTAGCAGGCAAGACACTGGGTTTAACCAGCAGTCCTCCAGGCAACTTCCCTTCCCCAGGCGTATCCAGCATCATTAGTTTATTTTTGACATCTTTTTTAAGCCGAACCTTCCCTTGTAAGACACACTGGGCATTTGGAGCTAATAGCAATGGCTCTGGATCCTTCCTCCAGACAACACCCACCGGGCCTTCAGTCTCCTCCCAACTAGCTTTTCTCGGAGTCTCGTAGGCCTTTTGGATCAAAACTGGTATCCTAAGAGCTCGTCCAGTCCTGGACACCTGCTTTTCAGAACACAACTGTGTTAATCAGCCAAACATGTGAGCATTAGTCCCAATCAACAAGGGTACGCCATCATACAGTCCAGTGGGAGGGCAGACTAAGGCCAAAGTTTCCACCTGCTCGTTCACTCCAGCCTCAGAAGTAGGAAATGACAACCAGATCTGGATATACCCCAAATACGAGTAAGCCTTGTCACTCAGCCCCCATACATGTAGACCATCCAAGGGTTGTAGTGGCACCTCAGGTAGATGTGTCTGATACTAGTCCTGAAACATAATGGTCACCTGAGAGCCACTATCCAATACAGCTCGGTTGGGGATCCCATTTACCTGCATCGGGGCCTCCATCGAGGGCCCGACCACATCAGACCATTCAGGGGGCACAGCATTAACAGTTGCTTGGACATTGGCTCGGGTCACAAAACCCTTCCTGGGGGGTCGGACGTGGGCCCTACAATGCCAGGTGATCAGTCTGCTGTTGACCTTCCTTAAATTCTCCGGCAACTGGCACTCAGTCTGAAAATGTCCATCCTCCCCACAAAGGTAACAGAACTTGGAGGCCCGGAGGTCTCTATTTGGAGGGGGATACTTCATTTGCTGGGGACCCTCTGGGGGACAAGGGGATTCCCTGGGGCCAGGGCATGGGTTTCTAGATAACTCAGGTTCCTCAGACCTAACAGGGTGGGTAGTGGATCGCTTCAAGTCCCTCACCAGTTCTTGTAAATTCCTGACTTCGGCCCTCAATTCACTTTCTACTTGGGGATCAGAGGAAATGGCAAGCACCCCCACCCCTCCCTGCAACTCTGAGGATACATCAGGCCCTCCTGAAGGGTGGGTCTCATCGGGTTCACTAGACTCAGGGGTTTGGCTCAAATTCACAGCCCCCACATAGGGTTCCCACCCCTCCTCATCAGTCTCCACTTCTCTAATCTCCCTGATCAATTGACAGTATTCAGGTGGAGCAGCTCTTCGATCATACAACTTAAGTTTTAACAGAATCACACTGGAAAATCTGTCAGACTTTAGAACATGTTCCAACCTGACCTGGTTCAAGGCTGGGGCAGCAATCCCCCTTTTCGGTAGGCCTTCTGTAAAGCCCTTTCCACCCTGGTGACAAAGGTGGAAAGCTTCTCATTCCTCCACTGCTTAGCAGACTTGAATTTCCATAGTAAATCTTCCCCAGTTTCTGTGCTCCCAAACACTCCTCTAGAGCAGAAAGATACTCTGCAGCGGTGGCTTCCAGGCTAGTGGCCCACAAAAACCGAATGGCTTCTAATGCTGGACCCCGCAGGCTCTCCATCAATCTCTTTCATTTCTCTCCTTCAGAGCATTGCCACTCCTGGAGTAGGGGGGTGGCGTAGTCCATCCACGCCTCCAAATCATCCTCCCCTGAAGGCATGGGCACTGTGCCAGAGAAAAGTTTTAGACTAAGGTAAGAATCCAGCTGTATAGAGGGAACCACTAGGGCGGTGGAGCCAATATAGAACTCTTGGGGGCTCCGGAGAAGCACCAGGGGACCTGAGGGTGGGTTCACTGGAAGGTACAACGCCTGCATTAACTCTTGGGTAGTCCTCCTTCCACAGCTAACAATTTAAGTAGCTTATCTTTGAAACTATTAGTCTGTGGAGACCCCCTCTCGGGGTGACCCGATCGACTTCAAGCGTGAATGACCCTCCATCCCGGTTGGGCACCTTCTGGGTAAATTACTGAGGTACCTCTCAGGATCGATGGCTATGCTACACAACAGTAACACCTGCAAAGTCTGATCGAGCAGGTCAGCCATACGCCCTTCACCTCTACCTTGCCCAAACATTTGACATGCTCCACGGCAGAAATAATGTCAGCGGTCATTGTCCCCAGAGGTACATCTAGTAGTAACAGAATTCTCTGAGAGTCCAGCTCTGCTCACCCACCCCATTAATTTATGTACTATCATTTTAATAGGGTCCAGCTTAATCTTAGCCGTGATATCCCTTCCAGTTTTTCCTTTAGTTATTCATAGTTATGCACTTCTCCCACTCGGCCACTAGGGACGCTAATCCCAGTGGTGCCTCAATTTGTAATTCCTGGGGCTCATCCTGAGGGCTACTACCCCTGCCTGCCTTAACTGTAACAAGGTGAAAGGCCCAGATCCATTAGGCGGGTGCCCACCCAGAGGTCGAGTTAGAACAGTCGAGGTTGACTTGGTCACAGCCCTCTGGGTAGCTGCAACCCCACTTTCTTCCCATTAGTGGCCCACACAATTCAGTTATAGTGTTCTTACCATAGACACGTACCCCCCGGCTCGATCCTCTCCGCTCACTCCAGGGACCCCCTGAAAAGTAAGGTACAGTTACACAATATTCCTTGAGCAGTATTTCACCATTAATATACAAACTAGCCAGTGTGCTTTTGCAAAACAAGCAATCTGATTTATTTAAGGGAAGATAACAAGGACCAGGGGAAATCAGGGTAATTGGCTTACCACTACAATATATGCGTATCTACCTAGGTCTCTGTGCACAGGCCTAACCTATAAGTTACTGTCTATGGGTACCCAAGCCCTAAAGGCTAGTTCCTCGATGCAGCTGGTTGGGGCCCTGACACAAATGAGCATTTTAATTCCTATGAAGATTAGAGGGAGCCAGTAGGCTCAATTAATGTGGTCAGCAAAGTAACCAGAAGATCTTGCTCTTGCTAGGAACCTTCAACAGGGAGCTACCCTGATTTTGTACTCACGACTCCAGAGGGAAAAGCGCTCTCTCACCACTTGCAGGGCCGAGCCTGAACTTCAAACACTCCTCCACACATTTATATGCAAAGCAATAGAGGGGTACCATACCAGGCAGCTGTTCCTATGGCCCGATTGAACACACCGTTACTCGGGAGTCTCCCTGCAGCTTCACTTTCCTGACAGACCGAGCGCGATTCAGCAGATTCTCCAGTCCTCTACAGGGTGAACCTGGTAGGTAGCTGTGTTGTTACATAGCCTCCTCTGACCGCTGCCCCGCGGATTTAGTCCAAAGCTTGCCGGCTATTCAAACAGCTGAATCCAGCCTCTCACGTGCTTCCTGCGCGAAAACTCAACAGCACAAGAGCCCAGAGCTCCTTCCTCGTCCACAGCCACAACGTCTCTGCTCCTTAGCAGTGTGGTACAATCCTCTAGCTCGGGCACCACCCGATCCCATTGGCTGGCTACAGGTGCCAGTCACTTAGTCCTGCTCTCAGTGGTGCAAAAAAGGCACCCTGGTCTGGCCTTCACTTCCCACAATTACTAGAGGTATCTCCATTGGTCCGTCGGCTCCCTAGAGAGCCCTCATTCTGGTTGGTCGCCAGTTACTCCATTTGGGGCACCTCCTACCTCATTGGACCCTTCAGAACGTCCTGCTCCAAAATGGAGAGGCACAGCACACAGTCCCAGCTGCAAAAGAAGCAGGTTAGACAAACTGTATCCCCACCAACAGTCTAACTAATTATGCCCAAACAGTTACATCTCTCAAAAGGGGCTCCCCCTGCGCATATAGCGACTGCCAAACGGAAGTGATTCCACTGCAGCTCAGGCGGGATTTGAACAGGGAAACCATAAACCCCCCCCTCATATCAACCCGCTGGAGCCTGTGAGCAGGCAGCTCTTAAAGAGACAGTACTGGAGGCTTTGGAAGCACTCACAACACCCACATTTAGGCGGCATTGCACGAACACCAGTTAGGCCAGGAACACTTAAGCAAGCTCTGGGAAGGCTTTTAGGAACCCCCATTTGTAAGGGGGTTACACACTTGTCCACCACCCGTTCTGTGAAGAAATTCTTCCTCATATTTCCTCTAAATCGTCCTCTCTCCAACTTCATTCCATGCCCTCTAGTTCTGGAACATCTTTTTCACTTAAAAATAGTGTATTCCTGCACCCTGTTCCTCCCTGTAAGATACTTGTATGTCTCTATCGTATCCCCTCTCTCCCTGCTCTCCACCAGGGAGTACATATTCAGTTCCTTCAACAACTCCTCATAGAACTTGTGATGCAATCCATGTACCATCTTAGTTGCCCTCCTCTAAACCTTCTCTACTGACTGTGTCCTTATGTAGGCAAGGTCTCAGAACTGTACACTGTACTCCAGGTGGGGCCTCACTAGTGTCTTGTATAGTGGAATTATGACCTCCCTTTTCCTACTGGTGATGCCTCTGCCTATGCATCCCAGCATCCTATTTGCTTTACCTGCTGTCTTGTCACACTGTTTCCCTACCTTGAGGTCATCAGAGATGATAACCCGAAGATCCCTTTCCTGCTTGGTGCATGCTATATCCTCACCCCCCAATTGATACAGTATATTGTGTCAGGGTTTTTGTGCACCATATGCATTATCTTGCACTTCTTTGCACTGAATTTCAACTGCCAAACCCTTGACCATTCTTCAAGTTTCTGCAGGTCCCTTCTCATTCTGTCTATACCCTCTGGTGTGTCTACTCTGTTACAGAGCTTTGTGTCATCAGCGACCAGTGAAATTCTGCCTTCTAGGTCCTGCACAATGTCACTGATGAAGATGTTGAATAGGACCGGTCCCAGCACTGATCCCTGTGGTACCCCACTGGTCACTCTTCCCTCTGTGGAGTGACAGCCATTTACCACCACCCTCTGTGTCCTGCCGCCCAGCCAGTTACCTACCACCACACTACTGTCCTGATCACACTATATTCCCAGTTTGTGTAATAGTCTTCTCTGTGGCACAGTGTCAAAGGCCTTACTGAAGTCCAGATAGGCCATGTCCACTGCCCTCCCTGATCCACCTCCCTAGTCACCCAGTCAAAAATTCACGAGATTGGTCTGACGATGACCTTCCCCTGGTGAATCCATGCTGCCTTGGGTCCTGTAGTCCATTGACAACCAGATGTTCCACCAATCTCTCCTTCAGTAGTGCTTCCATGATCTTCTCCATTTCGAGGTGAGGCTGACTGGTTTTAGTTCCTGCTTCCTCTTTGTTCCCACTTTTGTATAAGGGACTACATCTGCTGTCCTCCAGTCTTTGGGTACCTCCCTGTTTCCTGTGATCGGCTAAGGATAGCCAAAGGTTCCGCCACCACCTCTTAGTTCTTAAGGACCCTGGGTGCACCCCATCTGGCCCCATTGCTTTATCAACTCTTATTACTCCAGTTTCTTCAGGACCCTTTCTCGTGTAAAGAGACTTGTGTCCATTTCTGCACCATTCCTACCCCTTGTACTCCTTCTGACCCATTACCGCCTCTTCCTCAGTAAAGACTGAGCAGAAATACCTGTTCAATATGTCAGCTTTACTGTTGTCATCCTCCACATGGCCCCATCCTCCCCCTTCAGTCTCACTATCCTTCCCTTTGCCTTTTTTTTTTCACTTATGTACCTGTAAAAGGTTTTGTCCCTTCTACCGACTGATTTTGCAATGTGTTCTTCTGTCTGAGATTTGGCTTCCCTTACTGACCTCCCTACCTCCCTTTGCTTCTCCTGGTACTTCTCCCTATCCCCTTTTGCCTGTGTCTTTTTGTATTGCAAGGATGCAATCTTTTTGGCTTTCACTTTTTTTGCTACCTCTTTGGAAAACCATAATGGTCTCCTCTTCCTTTTCCTCTTGCTAACCTGCTTAATGCATTATTCTGTTGCTGTAGTAATCCCCATTTTAAATACTGCCCACTGTTCCTCAATCCCTGATTCCTGCCCCATTTCCCTTAATGCCTCTTTCAAGTATCTCCCCATTTTTCCAAAGTCTGCCCCCCTAAAATCCAAGATACGTGTTTTTGTGTGGTTTGGTTCTGCTCTTTCTGTGATTTCAAACCACAATGACTGGTGGTCACTGTTCCCCAGGTGCTCCCCCACCGTTACCCCCATCATACCTCTCAACCTTTTGTCCCCCAAATGTGGAACATTGCCTCTCAAAATGTGGAACAAATGAGCAAAATGTGGAACACTTAATCAAATCTTTACCTAGGAGGCTCAGAACACTGTTAAATGGTTTGCATTTATGTTCAGAAAGTCTGTTATTAATTGAATAATATATTTTTGCAAAATTTACTGTAGATTTTTGCTTTAAAATGTTAATACTGAATGTGGAACAAGTCCTCACAATGTGGAATAGGGCTTTAGTGAAGTAAAATGAGGAACGTTCCTCGTGAATGTGGTACAGTTGAGAGGTATGACTTCATCACACTGTCCCTGTTTGTGAGCACAAGGTCCAGTATTGCCTTATGCCGAGTTGGTTCCATGACCAGTTGCTTGAGGAAGGCACCCTGAAGGAGTCCAGGATAAATCTGCTCCTAGTTGCTGCTGCTGCTGGATGCTCTAGTCCACGTCTGGAATATTGAAGTTCAGCAGTACTACCTCACCCTTGTCTGCCATCTTTGGATGGCTAGCATCAACTCCCTATCTGTTTCTTCCTCCTGGGCTGGTGGTCTATAGACCACACACCTGTGCCGGATGGCTGGCCCCATTTTCCTTTTCAGATTAACCTACAGTATCTCTCCCCATTTTGTTCCTCCTGGATCTCTGTGGCCCTTTATGTCATTTTTCATACAGTGCCACTCCTCCTCCTTCTACCTGCCCTGTCTCTTCTGAATATGTTGTAGCCAGGTATGGCCATCTCCCAGTTGTGGTTATCATTACACCAGGTTTCAGTGATGGCCACAATGTCCAGGTCTTACCTGCACCGTGATAGCCTCCAGATCCATCTTGTTGCTAAAGCTCCTGACATTGGCACACATGGCTTTCCATGATTTGACCTCCTAGACTGTTTCTGGCTGTTCTACCCAGCCCTTCCTTGGTTGTCCTTTATCCCTGTTTCTCCTTGCTGTCTGCCCTTCTGCTGAATTTTGCCCCTTTCTGCCTATCCACCTCTTGGACGCTAATCTCCATCTTTGCACCTGCTTTGTAGAGATAGCCACCCTCCGGTTCACTGGTTCCACTGCTAACTGTGGGGGTGCAGTAGGTACCCTCCTTGCTGGCCTGCCACCCTTGCTAGTTTAAATGTTTGTCAATGTAGCATTTAAACTTATCATTGAGTGCTTGGATTCCCTCCAGGATGGATGCAGGCCGTCAGGCTTGAACAAACCTCCATCCCTCCAGGTGGGTCCCCAGTCACTAATGAATCCAAACCTTCCTCACAGCACCAGTTCTTCAACCATGAGTTAAAATTCCTGGTGCATGCACCCCATGCTCTCCTTGCCTCACAGGTCGTGCTGTATTGGCTTGTGACATCCTTATTTGGTGGGCTGTTATTAAAGATTCTGGGTCCTGCATAGCCCTGTCCATTCTATTATGTGCTGCCCACGGACATTTATAGTAAGTGTGACCCGATTCTTCACACAAATCACATCTGAGTGGATTAGGACAACCTAGACTCACATGTCACAATCCAAACACAGATTGCAATGAGGAAGTGAGCAGGTTGAACTGAGGTGGATCCTAGCTCCACATTTGTAGCAAGTTTTCAGCTGACCCAGATAGAAACAAATGCCTCTATCCCTACCAATGTGAAAACTGCCGGGCAAGTGCTGAATGCCTGAGTCAGTATGTCACAATTTAACTTTTATCCTCCAACCCCCTGTCCATACAAAATCATCATCCAGTATCGGGACGGGTCTTTGTAAAATCTCACATTTTTGTCTCAGCCAATATTGTACATCTTCAATGTTAACCCCCTCATTATGAAATGACAGAGTGATAGATTTAATAGTGGGTTTAGTCAGTGGTATTGCAAAGAAGTCCTACTGCTCTGGCTGATGCTTCACTACTTCTAATTTCTGCCAAAACCTTTCAAGAGTACATTACTTCTAAAACTCACATCCTATATATTTTCTCCCTTAATATGGATGAAAGCAAACAGTTCTTGAGCTTGTAACCCCATAGATTGTCATAATAAATCATGTAAAACAAATTTCCTATCTGGGGACGTTTCTTGTGTCCCTGTATATTTTAAATGCACAGCGTTTCTTCTTTGAGCGGGCTTGCTCACTTGTTTGAACAGGTCTGCCATACAGAAGGTAGAAGCAGTCAGAGAAATAGTAGAATCTCATTGTGTACTGTCAGGTAAAGGCACAGAGACACCCAGTTCTGATTCTTCAGTGAGCACACAAGGAGTTGCATCCATTTCTTGGGTAACATCAGAGTGAGGCAGATTTCCGGCTGTGGCCTTGGTTACTGTTATCTGAGAGACAGTTTTACCTGAAGCGCTGTCATTTTGCAGCTGTTGAACCTCATCGTGTTCCATTCTGTGATTATCTATTATTTTACTAGGATCTGAGTGTATTTCGGTGACGGAAATACTCCCAGGTAAAGTCACTTTTTGCATCGCATTTTGTGATGTATCAGCATGCCGATTTGATGCTGGGAGAGCTGTGTTATTTCAGCTGCGTAACAGGCCTTGGAGAAGTCCATCCAGTATTACCATCTTTAGAAGCCGTATTGAGCCCTTAATGCAGAGGCTGGGTCCTAGTTTTGCTGAGTAAGATTTTGTCTGAGCCATTTTATCAATTACATTATGTGACATACTTCTGTCTGTTTACTAACATGTGGAATAGAAGTGGTGGCAGACTCAGGAGAAGAAATGTCTTGTGAGTTTGAAATAAAGTAGAAGGCATACCTGTGTCAACAGTAGTTCATAAACACCGTTCGATTCCAGAGTTGCCTGATGTAATTGTTCTGCAGTTTTAACTAATAATTTCAGCAGAAATGCCTTATTATGCAGAATTGCGTTTTGCAGCAACCTTTCTTTTTGGTCTGGTGTCAGCAGGTTTATAGTAGAGACGTTATTTTTCTCCAACCTTATAACTGTAATGTTGTCCTCTGTAGAAACCGAACTGGCAGCCTGAGAAGTAGCATTAATCAGCATCTTCAGTATCACTGTCCAGTAAAAAATCCACAATTTCTTCCATTTCTGCATGTTTTGGGTCATTTTCTGGAGTTGTATTCGACATATCAGACTGAGGTATGCTAAAATTGAAATCCTTGTCCTCTCCTTCTCCTGAACCTCCTCCTCCACCACACTCCATGTCAGCTATCTTGGAACTGTCCGACAAGGGTTCCCCCTACTGTTGAGTAGGAGAATTTCCATGGTGTCCTGGCCAAATGTCCCAAATTCAACTAAAAATATCACCAAAAGTTTAATCAGGTTCAGCAAGGATTTTTCCATACTACACCTTAGTTGGTTACCATCTGTACCCCCTGGTCACCCCTTAAAATGGGACTTCTAGTCTTAGTGGGCCTACCTGGTCAACAAAATTCAACAAATCAATAAATTCCCCCATTATGCCTTATGGATTCCATATAAACCCAAATCATTCCAAGGCCATCTTGACATATAATTTTAATACCTAACAGCAAATCAGAGCCATTTTCCTGATAAAAGGCTGCCAATATATTACATTTAAATAAACAACAAAGTCACAAATAAGGAACTAGTGGCTTATGGAAAAATCTACAGGGATTTATGGGGATTTGATGCTGTCTTTACAGGGAAAATACAGGAAAAATGATGGCTTGTTACATGAAATGGTTATTTGGATCTGGGAGCACTGTGACGATTGTGAATAAACAGAACTATATGGCACCAACAAGAAAATAACTTTGGTCATTTGATAGCTTCTCACAGCCCTATCGGCTCTGGCTAAAGCTTGTTTTAAGAACTACAGCAAATTTCTTAAAGCACTTTATAACTGCCTTCTTTCCCATCACTGAGTTTTGCTTCTGTATCCTTTCCCACACAAATGGAATGATTGTTTAACATGGAATACACAAAGTCAAAATTCTGTATAACTTGGCTGGAAGACTGTTCTCCCCCCACACCGACCATACATCATCTGAATGGTGACTAAGGGAGAGGCACTGCTAGTTGGTGACTGTAATCTGCCATGCATGGAGAGGGGCCTCCCAACTGTAGTTTTGGCAAGGAGTAGGACCGTCTGTGACTCCTTACAAGTCAAAGAACCCACTAGGGATTGGGCATTACTGGACCTGATGCTTACAAACAGTGACATAACTTCAGATGTCACAGAGGGCAGAACTTGGGTATCACTGATCATAGAGTAGTGTAGTTTCACTAAAGACAGGAACAGAGGCTAACCATACAAGAACAAGGGTCCTGGACTTTAGAAGGGGAGATTTTAAAGAAATTAGGGACTGCTTCACAAACTGTCTCAAAGGAGGGTGATTGGCAGGGAGTGGCAGAGGCAAAGTGAGGAAAAATGGAGGGCAACTTAAGCAACTAACCTCTGCATGAATGAAGTGAGTAAAAGCAGAAGGAAAAAGAGTCCATTATAGTTGTTTAGGGAAGTGGCAGAGGTGGTGAATGGAAAAAGGGTGGCAATCAGCTGTTATACAGAAACACAGGGGGAGATAGACAGGGAGTTGTACCTAGTTGTACCTAGTAAAGCAGAGAGAAGCAGGTAAGGCGATAAGAGGAGCAAAGGCACAGACAGAGAAAAGGATCACCCAAGGGATCACTTAGGGGGATAAGAATTTCTTCAGATAAGTAAGTGAGAATAGGAAGGCAACAGGAGGGATAGCGAGAATTAGAAAGGCAAGGAGGAGGACTGCACAGAAGTCCAATAAAAAGCTGACATCATAAACAGGTTCTTCTGCTCAGTCTTCGAGCAGAGGGAGGGGGTGAAGACCCCAAGGAATGGTAGTAATGGGGAGGGAGGTGGACACACGTCCATTTTAAAGGAAAGTGTCTGGAAGGGATTTGTAGCTCTGAAGAAGGACAAAGCAATGAGTCCTAGACAGGATACACCCAAGATATTTTGGAAGAGTTCAGGAAGATGGCAGCTGTCCCACTGACAGCCTTATTCAAACTGGCTTGGTTTTGGAGGACTGGGTAAAAGCTGATGTGGTCACTCTACATAAGAGTGGCAGCAGAGAGGACATTAATAACTATAGGGTGGTCAGATTTACTTCAGTGGTGGGGAAATTATTGGAGACACTGCTAAAGTAATGATTGGTAGAGTATCTTAAATCCAATAGGCTGCAAGGCCTCAAGCAGCATGGGTTTGTGGGGGGTTTATAGACAAACTAATATCCAATAGATTTCTTTGACTGGGTGACCAGGGAAAAATATCAGGGGAGGGCAGTGGATGTGGCATCCTTGGACTGTAGTAGGGCCTTCAACACCGTGCCACACAAGAGGCTGATAAAGAAACTGAGCAGCCTAGTGGTGGAACTAAAAGTGGTGAGCTGGGTTAGAAACTTGTTAATGGATAGGAGACAGAGGAGGGTAAAAAACTCCACTCATTCAAATGATGGGAAAGTGACCAGCAGGGTGCCCCAGGGCTCAGTGCTGGAATCAATCTTCTTCAATGCGTTCATAAGTGACATTGTGACATTGCAGGAGAACTGGAAGGGAAGGTATATCTTTTTACAGATTATACCAAAATCTGCAATAGAGTAGACACTCAGTAGAAGGTGGAGAGCATGTACAGGATCATACTGGAACTCGAGGACTTGTCAGAGTAGAGCTGCTCAGATAATCCATTTTAAAATTGATAGGATCCTAAATGGGAGATTTTAGGATTTTGGAAATTGATTCAAATCCAATATCCTAAAAATCCCTTGATGTCAAATAGGATTTTAGGATACCGGATTATCTGATGTCTGAGATCCTAAAGTCTGAAATTGGCTTCCTTATAATAAAAATTCCCCCCCCAGCTATGCTAAAGATTGAGCCTCCACCCACCCTGGCACAACCCAGTCCCTGCAGATCCACTTATTCATTGTATCACTCCCCCCTACAAAGGATCTACTACGAAATCCTGACAGTCAGTATCCCGAACTCCATATGCCCGAGTTCAGGAGAATGACTCTTGGGAGACTGACAGGGACTCCAGTGCAATCCGGGGGACTTCACTCCCCTGCACCCTCTGTAACTAAAATAACCACCTCCGAGGGGAGCAGATCTTGGAGCAGGTTAAAAAATTATGGGGCAGAAGAGCACCACGCAAAACTGTTCATCCCTTAGAACAGAACCCGGTCTCGAGCACCATGCCGACTGAGCTGTTAGTGGTTTAGCCCTCCAGGACTTGGGAGCAGCTTGGTCAGCTTCCACATTTTCTCCTTCCTTGTGGTGCCTGACTAGGGGTAGGGTTGCAGTTTGTCACATCTGCTACCTTACCCCTGTTGGCACAAACTTCCATTCTGTCAGGTGTGTGTGTGTGTGTCGGGCTGCCTAACTCAGGATCCTGATTGTCAGGATTCCAAATGTCAGCATTAAGTAATACTCTAGTTACAACTAGCCCCACTTCCCTCCTCCCCACATGGCAAGCAAATATATCTGTATGAACTAGTAAACATCCTAGATCTGGCTCCTCCATACTGAGCTTATAATAAAAATATCCCACCTTCAACACACGCTAATGAATGAGCCTCCCCCATCCTGGCACAAGCTACTCTCTGACAACCCAGGTATTCATTGAATCACCCCCCACCCAATACCCCCATTAGCCTCACTTCCCTTCTCCCCCCATGAAACCCAAATACCTCATAAATTAGAAGAGTCAGGTCCCACAGTAGAGCAGTTTGCAGTCATCTTGGATCTAGTAGGAGTTGGAGGAGGGGGTATTTATGAATGAATGATATCACCCTAATCATTTATTTCAATTTTGGTAACAGGGTAGACCCTCTGAGCCCTGAAGGTCCCTTTTTCAAGGGTGACCCAGACACTAGTAACACCTGATTGGCCACCATCAGTTATTCAAGTGTTGCTATTAGGAGACATCATCATTTATTCATAAATGCCTGCTCTTCTGACTCCTACTAGACCAAAGATGAGCTATGTCCAGTTTTGGAGGCTGAACTTCAGAAAGGCCATAAACAGGGTGGAGTCCAGAGGAGGGCAACTAAAATGCACAGGGGTTGCATGAGAAGCCCTATGAGGAAAGACTAAGGGATCTCAACATGTGCACACTGGAAGAGAGGAGGGTGAGCAGCAACATGATAGAGATCTACAAGTACCACCCACGGGAATCCAGCTGGACATCCAACTGACCACACCCTGGCCTTAGATGAGTGCACTTATCCCAATCCCCCCCACCTCCACACCCTCCTACCACAACCCTATCTTCTGCCACATGGCTCACTCCTACATTCCCCTGTACCCCACCCCACAAACTCACCCAACCCCCTCTACCCTCGTCATCCACCAGCCTTGATCATAACCCCCATGGTCCCTGCACTTAACATATTCTCTATTTTTCATTTTGGTCTCTGATGTGATTGACAATGCCCCAGCTCCTTTATCTGAACCTGCTACGAGAATTTGTAACATGGATAATGTTGCAGTTAGCCTAACTTATTTGAAGAGAGTCTTGAAATATGTTGCCCTCCTATGAATCAAAACCTGAATATGTTGATCTTCTTATGTAATTTGGAATGTGTGCTTTCAATTGCTAATGTATAGAATTGCCTATTTGTAAGTTTGCTGCTGCAATTGTTTGTCTAAAGTTTTTACGAGGATCCTTTGTAAATGAGCTCTTGACTCAAAGGTGGCAATTCCAATCTCCCAATAATAAAAAAATAAAATACCTCACAGGGGTACACAGGTTCAGGAGGGAGTCTCTTCAAATGCAAAAAGCACCAGGAGCAGGGGCATGTGATGAAGAGGAGGGACAGTTTAAGAGAGAGTGAGGAAATATTTCTTCACTGAAAGGGTGGTTAGATGCCTAGAACAGTATGCCAGCAGAAGCAGTGGATGCACAAACAAAGAGAGCCGTTTAGCATGTGTGTGATAGACATAGGGGTATACTAGAAAATAGCTAGGAAGAAGGAAAGTTGCCAGAGATCAGTTATGGTCTGTGGAGATAGGTTAAGCAAGATTATACCATGGACACCCAAAAAACACAGATTCCTGTATTCTGATTGGCCAGCTGGCACCTTTCTGCCATGGTAAATCCCCCGATAACCCACGCAAAAGGTGCCAGCCAGCCGCATCTATACAAGTAACACTCCGACCTCCGAATACAAACCCGAAATCCGCCATATTGTCTCCCCGCTAACAGACATTAAACCAGGAGTTCCAAACCTAAATTGAGAACTTCTCATTCTAAAGAAGTGTCTCACATAAAAAAAGCTTTTGTTTTTTCATACCTCGCACCCGTGTCACCATTCTCAATTGCAGTCGTCTAAAAAGGAGAAAAAAATACACTTCAGCGCCAAATTCAAAACCGCCAGTAAACCCCGATCTCATCACAACCTGGAAACTGGTTGAATGCCAACAGAACAAACAAAAAATAATGATCTCTGTAATGCTGAACACACAGACCGAGTTTGACATGACCCAAAGGCAAAAAGAAGCAACTGTAATATTCTAATTTTCCGTGACTTGTTTGCAGAGGCAGTTTACTTACAGCAGTGGCACTCCATCCTGAGATGCTCAGTTGGACCCTCGTGCACGTCTTCCCCCATGTCGCTCTGCAGGCTCTCTCGGTGTTTACTGTTGATAGCTGCCACTTGTCTACCCACTCAGTTTTTGTATTCTGTAGACAATGATTATCTGTAATGAGAACAGCACTGTTCCCTATTTCCACCTGTATGCCATTAGCACTATGCTATACTGCCCTTACCAAGGCAGAACTATTTTTTTTGTGCATCAACAAACGTGCTAAAAATCATTAAATTAAGAAAAAAATGTTCTTGATTTTTTTTTTTTTTATTTTCTCACAAAAAAATCAATGATATGTTTAACTCATGGTATAATTGCAATAAGCCACTCGGGGGATGTGGGTTATTGAGGGATTTACCATGGCTGGCAAGGATTTACTCACTTGGCTGTGGCTCATGGGCAAACCACGCCAGCCATGGTATATCCCCCGATAACCCACACCCCCCCATATGGCTTATTGCTTAAACATCTGGGCAGACTGGATGGGCCAAGAGGCCCTTTTCTGCTGACAAATTTTATGTGCCTGTGGAATGCTTACTATGGAATACAGTAATTTAAAATTCTGTATAATTTTTCTGGTAGAATGTTCTCTTGAAAACAAGAAAGTACAGTGCACACCAATTGCCACGTTAAAAGCTCTGGCTCTTCCGAGTCGCTCTGACTCTTCATGAGAGGTTTTGTTTTTTTAGAATGTTCACTTTCCCCAATACATGGAATATTTACCATACAATACGAAAACTTAAACTTCTGCATAATTCTTCTGCCAGAATATTTACCCCCCCCCCCCAACACACACACAAACAGACACATACATGCACTTGCAATATAAGGCCTAATATGGAGTCAGGGCTTTAATTTTAACTCTGACAGGGTACACAGCAGAAACAACAAATAATTAATATCTACTCTATGTTCAGATGTAATGTCAGTAAACATTTACTATTGAAGTGCAGTATTCATACTAAAGTGCCACAGTCTGTGGTTATGTAAGTCCACACAATTCATGTACTGGCACCTGCTGATTTATATTTTTCTGAAAGTGTCAAAAGTTAATACATGTCACTGAATTATTTTTGTTCTTTATCTAGCAAACATGCCTGAATTATAATGTTTCTATTCCCTGTACTGCTTTCTCAAATTGTTGAAATGTGCTGCACCTTTTCTGCTTGTATTGTATTGTGTAACCAGCCTGTTTGTGGATGCTTCTATCATGCCTTAAAATAAGCAAAATTGGTTACATAGTGCACTTACCTGATCAAGAAAAAATAAAAACAGATTTATTGTTTATTTAATAAAGTTTTAGCTTTTTTATAGCTACTTAAATAAGGAATAATATTCTGTATGTGATGGTGGGTTATATCATGAAATAGCACCATGTTTTGGGTGTAGTTGCAAGGCACTTGGTCATAAGCCAAGTGCTTCATGCACCTGAGAAGTGTCCATGCCACATGATATAGCTTACCTGGCATGTATTAGTGCTATTATATATACAAAAATATGTTAACATTTATGTTTTCAATTGATTTTGTGACATATTTAGAAACAAAAGTTCATTTAAGGAAAAAGTTCATTTTAAATATGTTTTTATGTAGTAGTAGTAGTAAATAATTTTTATTCATAAACGAATAAAAGGATACATTCAATTGAGCAAAGCTAGTTTTCAATGAAGCTCCATGTCACAATAAAATGAGGTTCCACATCAAAAAGACATAACATCAAATCACTAAAAAGCCACATATAAATTGGGACAATTTACAGTACAGCAATAAATAAGGAAAGAAATATAAAAAAAAAATAAAAAGAAATTAAAATACAGTCAGTCGTATTACACAATAACATACTTTAAGACACTAGCAATTATTGCATGTTGTGGTATTGTGTAATACAGTTATACACCAATTCCTTAGTTAGCTTTTATTATATCTAGTTCTATTTTTTCTCAATTCTAAGGGAGATTTATTCCATAGACTAATTCCTCTAGCAGGTACGGAAGATCTTCCAATATTCAAATTACATTTAATTGAAACAAATTGGGTTCCAACAGAGGCTCTCAAACATTCCTTTGTTTTCCTAACTTCAAAAAGGTCAATTACAAAATGAGGTACTTCCCCATACCAAACCTTAATCATAAGTTGTAACAAGTATAAGTCTCTTCTCACTACAGGTTTATGCCAATTTAATTCCTTAAAAAGTATGCACCGATGGGTTCTATAGGGGCATCCAGTATAAAATGAACTAACCTACAAAAACTAAATCCACTTTATCTATATGCTTTCCATAGCCCCCAGAGCAAATCACCATAGTCAATCACTGGGAGTAAAAGAGAATTTACCACACTCAAACGAATCTCTCTAGTCATAAACTTTTTATACTTATATACGGTGCCCAATTACCTATTTGTATTTTTTATAAGCGAGTCAATATAAACATCCCATCCCAGATCTGGATCTAACCAAATGCCCAAATACTTGTATGAATCCACCTGTTTAATGGCAATACCATCCTCAGTGTTGATTTCCAAATATAGGTTTTGTTTCTTATTATTATTTTTAAACAAAAGTGACTGTGTTTTATTGGCATTTAAAATAGGATGGTTCATCTTTAAAAAATCCTGTCATAGTTATAGTCCTGTTATAGTCAGTAGTTGGTGCTGCAGTGCTGTGGATAGAGTCCAAGGAGAGGGTCAGTGGAGATATGTGGGCTTCAGAACAGACATCTAATATTGTGCTGATCTGAGGAGACACAAGAAAGGAAAAGTGACGTGCAGTCACAAAAGGTGGTGAAGAGAGATGCTGTGGAAAAATGTGAGCCAAGCAGGGACCAGTACTGGATGACATTAAAAAAAGTTTGTTTCGTGTAGGGCTGGGTGAAATCAAAAGATTCCAGTTTTTCAGAATTTTCATGAAATTTTGCAAAATTTCTCAAACTGTCATGCACTTTTTGAGAAATGTTTTGTAATTGCTTAATTTGTCATAATTCAGTTAGTGTTATAGCTAGAGGTATAGCATTTGACATTCAAATTGCTGAGATGAGGCCCTAAGCAGATATCAAGGTGCATGACATTTGCATGAGGTGCAAGGAAGTAATAGGAGAGCATAATCTGGCAATGTATTATTCTCATGAACATTTTTGAAAATATTTCTGTGCTTACAACTTAGCCACATTTGGAGCCAGAGAACAGAAAATTTATATGCACACTTTCTTGGAAGAGTCATAGAAATTCCTAAATAGAAAGGACATTGGTTGAGTAAATTATGTAACAGGAGTTCAACATTTCACAGTGAAATTATTTGTAAAACTGTATGAACATTTTCAAAATATGTGGATGTTTATAGCTCCACTGCTATTGCAGCTATACACTCAACATTTGGCATGCATATCAAAGTAAATATGTCTCAGAATCTAATCAAGCTAGATAAAGGTGGTTTAGTAGGTTAACATTTATTGTGGGTACTTTACTAATTGGAAAAATGTGTTCAAAAATTCATGGACACATAACAGGTCATGTCACTAGAATTCCACTTGTGGAATTTAACTTTTACAAAGTACTTATCACCACTGCATCACCATAGATGCACTTGCAGCATGGCCCTGCAGTAGCCAGTGTTGGTATTACATTTCATGGGCTTTGGGAGCTAGGGGGGTAACAATGACACTATCTTTACACTGAACCCACCTACCCATGATAAGTCAATGGCAGTAATGCATGAGCTACTGGGGCTCATTTTAGAGCTGGGGCGAGCACATTGTAAGCCCCCGTGTAATTCCAGCACTGGCAAAATCGCCTGACACTCCCGCAACAGTGATGCCCCAACATCATGCACCATTAATAGTAAAATTATCCAGGTACTTTTATCACAATGGCCTAAGTCACAACTGGTTATAAGACTTGGCGTCACTTGGTGCCACTATTTTCAAATAGTAGAAATATACATTATCTGCAAGGATGTTAGAGTCAGCAGGTGGCACTGTACAGAAACAATGCTGCACATGCATGTGCTGCCACAAGTCATTATGTCAGTGAGCTCTAGTGGTTATTTGGCTTACTGCCAGAATTCAGGTGTAGTACACAGTGATGTCCATGACTATTCTTCATGGTTCATCACTCAAGATAGAGACCTGACACTTGGCACCACTATACTTTTACTATGGAGCCTCCTATGAATGCTACCTTATTGCCACTTTACCCAGTCTTCACCTTCCTCTACAATGGCAGCTCAAGTGTATGACTGAATAAATGCATGGATGTGGCTTTGACAAAAGTATCACTGCATTCCACAATTTCACAGAAGCTCATGAAGTTCAACTTTAATTAATGATGTTAATTTGGAGTCTTTGGCTGCTTATAACTTGGCCAGCTTTTGAGCAAGAGATTGGAGTGTTGAGACACAGCCTCTTTTTTTTCCATATTGTTTTTGCTCGAAGCTGGCAGCTTGTCTCTGGGGGAGATACCCTGTTCACAGGGATATACCCTGATCAGGCTGAAATAAGCTATCATTCACATGGCTACCAGGTTTTTCTCCAACATTTTTACCCCTCCCATCTCCCCTGGTGGGGATAATGTCTTTGTTAGCTTTGCAAAGCCAGAGGCTCGGTTGCAGCAGAAGCAAGCTCCCTGGCTCAGCTGTGGGGGTCAAAGTGCTGGTTGAACCCACTGCAACCCCCAACTGAAATGCACTGCCAAGTGGCAGCTGTCTCAACCATGGTCTGCACCAAACATAACTGCCCAGGCTCGCTGAAACCCGGCGTCAGGATGGCAGTGCAATGCTCAGCTGCTGGGCCATGAGGGTGGACTTAAAGCCTAATATTTAGGGTCAATGTTCATATTCTGTGCTCCAATTTTAAAGTTATAGGAAACTAAAATTCTGCAGTGTACATAACTGTGAAATGTAATTTCAAAATTTCTGAAAGTTTGGAGACTCATAACTCAGTCAACTTTATGGACAGATATCTGTAGTCTGGAACACTTCTGCATGGTCCATGGACAAGAAGGACAGAGAAGCTGTAAGTCTCTACAGATGAAGAGAAAGACAGGGAGAAAATGAGAAGGAAAAAGGGTTAGCTGCCAGAGGTCTGTCTCTGAGCAAGTAGAAGGAGACTACTGAGAATACAGGAACTTCCTGTCCCAGAACAGGAAGGGCAAGAGCTGTAAGGACACAGAGGCAGTAGGAAAGTAGGAAGAAAAAACAAACAAACAAAAAAGACAACAGAGAGAGGAAAGAGTAAGCATACAAAACAACAGTCGAGGGGCCACATATAAGACATGATGGGAGTGGTGCAGTACAGTGGCTGTGGAGCAGCAGTCTTCCGGGAGACATTCTGGAGGATGCGGTGTTGTCCCATCTGCAGGTACCTCTCTCGGCTGAGGGAGAAGGTTGCTTATCACCAGGTATTGTTGGCCAGGATTTGTGGGACCTCCTCTTCCACCCAGGGACCACCAGGGCCGCTGCCGCTGCCTCAGAGGTTGCCAAGAAAAAGGAGTGGTTGGACCATAGTAGACTCAGAGAGAGTGAGGGTGGTGGAACAGAGGTGCATCCCTCCAGTTGTACCTCTCCACAATTCATACACCATTCTAGCAGAGTGTGGCTCCTTTATGAAGGCACCTGCAGTGGAGAACAAGGAGGATGCTGGGAACCTTAACAAAGGAGACCCACAGGAGGGTGGCATGGGACCACACAGGGGAAGGAAACAACTCCTGGTGGAGGACTCAGTTGTTAGGGGAGTAGAACTGGGGGAGGGAGGGGAGAAGAAGTTAAGGTGCTTGCCCAGCGCCATGGCTAGGAGGGACAGGGGATGAATCCTCAAGATCATGGGAGCAGCTTCACGGGGGAGGTAGCTGGACATCATTGTCCACCTAGAGACAAATGACTTGGCTGGGAATGGGATTAGAGCAGTGCAGAGGAAGTTTGTGGAGTTGGGGAGGGGCCATAGACAAGTAGCACACACGGTAACCTTGTTGGAGGTGCTGCCTGTCTATGGCATGGATGAGGTTAGGGTGCTTCACACCATGGAATTCAATCGATGGTTGAAAAACTGATGCACAGCTCAGGGTTTTGGCTTCTTTGGGGACTGGGGGTCCACCTGGAGGGATACAGGCCTATACTGGTGCAATGGTCTGCACCTGTCCAGGAGGGGAAACAGGATCCAAGTGATAGGATTAAATGCTTCATTGTCAAGCATTTAAACTAGCCAAGAGATAGGCACTGAAAAGGAGCAGGAAAATTCCAGCCCTTCCCTCACAAAACAGAGTAGTTAGCAAATTAAACACCAAAATAGAGAAGTCAATAGGGAGAAGGGCAGGGGTAAATGGAGGAAAAGGCAAAGGTAGTAAGGAAAGGGATGGGACTAAAAGGGCTAAGGCCATTAAAAAATGGAGGGCAATGAGTACTAACGCTCATAGTCTGGGTAACAAGCTCCCCAAACTAGTGGCATTGATGGAAGAGGGAAGCCTCGATATCGTGGCAGTCACAGACACATGGTACACAAAGAACCATGAGTGGGATGTCAGCATACCAGGGTACACAATCTACAGAAGTGACAAGAAGGATAGAAGAGGAGGAAGAGTACAATAGCTCTTTAAGTAAGGGAAGGGATCAAAGCAATAGAACTAAAGGGTAAACAGGGAGGTGAGGAGGCACCGTGGGTCACCCTGGAGACAGGAAATGGCACCACAATCCACATAGGGGTTGCATACAGACCCCTGTCTCATGGGAGGAAATGGACAAGGAAATGAAAGAAGGCATCCTTAGAATGGCAGAAAAAAGGGAGATACTGTTGGTGTTGGACCTGAATATTCCATATGATAACTGGAGCAACTTTGCTGCAGCCACATTCAACAGTAGGGTCATTCTTGATGCCCTACAGGGGGCATGCCTCAGACAGCTAGTGTTGGAACCCACTCAGGAGGGAGTAATCTTAGACCTGGTACTCTCAAATGGGGATGGAGAGAGGATCTCAGATTTAGAAGTGGGTAGCCATCTGGGAAAAAGTGACCACCAAGCAGTGTAGTTCACAATAAACAGCCATAGAGTCAAGCCATAGAAATGTGAGGGTACTGGACTTTAGGTGGGTTGACTTTGGCAAAATGGGAGAGTGCTTCAGAAAAGCACTAGCAAACAGGAAAGAAGGGGGGTGGAGAAACAATGGGGAAATATGAAAACTGCATCACAGAGGCAACAAGCCTTAGTGTGAAGCAAATAAATCAAAACGAAGGAAAAAACACTATGGTTCTCAAAAGAGGTGGTGGGGAAGGTTAGGGGGAAAAAGACAGCATTCAGGAAGTATAAGGAAACACAAGGAGCAGGACAGAGAACTGTAGCAGTTAAAGCAGACAGAAGTGGGGAACGCAGTCAGAATATCAAAAACCCAAACCAAGGAAACGATAGCCAACTCAGTTAAGAAGGGGGATAAAACCGTTTATTGGTTCATTAGGGAGCAGGGAAAACCAAGGGAGGGATAGTGAGGCTCAATAAAGGGAAGGGTAGTGGGAAGAGTGTGACAATGTAAAAGCAGGGATACTGAATGAATACTTCTGCTCAGTATTCACAAAAGAAGAGGAGGGCAGGTACCTAATCCAGTCAATAGAAGCACTCTGGATAGGGGGTCGATACCAGTTCATTCACAGAAGAAAGGGTTCTGAAAGAACTCCTAAAACTGAAGGTGGACAAAGCGATGGGACCTGATGGGATTAACTCAAAATTCTAAAAGAACTAAGGGCAGAACTAGTGACACTACTGACTACCCTTTTAACAAATCATGGGAGGATGGTGTGGTACCTGATGACTGGAGGAGGGCAGATATAATTCCCCTTCACAAAGTGGGGGAACAAAGCAGTTGCAGGAAACTACAGACCTGCTAGTTTGACCTGAGTGGTAGGGAAAATGATGGAATCACTTCTGAAAGAAAGAATTATTGAATACCTAGAGGCCAAAGCCCACACAGCAAGACCCAAGGTGGCATGGATTCACAGAGAGAAGGTCATGTCAGACTCGGTGACCAAAGTTGTAAACCAGGGAAGGGCTGTGGACATGGCCTACTTAGAGTTTAGCAAGGCATTTGACACAGTATCACATGAAAGCTTAATAAACAAGTTAGCCAGTCTGAGAGTAGGTCCCAGGGTGGTAGCCTGGGTAAAAAAATTGGTTGGACAACAGCACACAGAGGATAATAGTAAACACTGTCCACTCCAAAGAAAGGGGGGTTACTTGTGGAGTAGCGCAGGGTTCAGTACTGGGACTGGTCCTTTTTAATGTCTTTATGAGTGACACTGTAGAAGGACAGGAAGGAAAAGTATGCCTATTTGTAGAAGACACAAAGATCAGCAACAGGGTTGATACACAAGTGGGGGTGGAAAGGATGAGAAGGGACTTGCCAAGGTTGGAGGAAAGGTTTAAAATATGGCAGCTTAAATTCAGTACAAAGGAGTGCAAAGTAATGTACCTGGGAAACAAACACCTGGGGGAAGAGTACACAATTGGGGGGGGTACTAACAACAACAAAAATGGAAAGGGACCTGGGGGTAGTCATATCAGATGACCTAAAGGTAAGCAAGCAATGTGAGAAGGCAGTAAGGAGGGCTGGGGGATAATGTGTGTGTCCCTCTGTACAGACAGCTGGAGAGACCCCATCTGGAGTACTGTGTGCAGTTCTGGAGACCCCAACTCTGTAAGGACATAGACAGGATGGAGGCAGTCCAGAGGAAGGCAACTAAAATGGTGCAGGGTCTGCACCAGAAGACATAGGAAGAGAGACTAAAGGAGTTTCACATGTATACACTCAAGGAAAGGAGGGAGAGGGGGCATGATAGAAACTTTCAAGTACCTCAAGGGAATCAACAAAGTTCAAGAGGGTAGCAACTTTCAGAAAAGAGATGTGCAGAACAAAGGCACAATTTGAAGATGGGGGGATGGCTGAAGGGCAATGTGAAGAGTGTTTTTCATGGAGAGAGTGATGGACATATGGAACAGCCTGCCTGAGGAGGTTGTGGGGTAAAAACAGTGGGAATTCAAGAATGCATGGTACAGACAGATAATACAGTTATCCCTCTGACTATGCCTGTCTGCTATGGGCATTCAAAATCCCTGTGCTTTCCTATCCACCCTGCACTCAACCTCTCCATAGACATCTAGTCCAGTCACCAGCAGTACAAATTCTCAGTATCACTCTATTGTCTGTATTCTAGGCACGATATTCCACCTCCCCCTGTATGTATCTGCACTCTGTAAACCTGTATGAAGCAATGTATCAAGACCCTAATGTAAACTCAATGTTATGTATTCCCTGTACACTCTGAATCATGTACTATGATCTCCTATGAATAACTCTATGAAATGTATATGTACACTCTGTATCATGTACTTTGGTCTCCTACGTATAACTCTTGTAATGTATATTCTATCTCCCATGTATCCCCCCCACCCAGGTCGCACCGGGAGATGAGCATCTTTTTGCTTAGTGTGCCCTACCTGGTGAAACTGTTCAATAAATAAATAAAGATATAAGGCAATTCTGCTGGGGTTAGGAAGAAGTAGGCTGTTAGTTAACTAGGATCTGCAGCTTATCCAATACGTAGGGAAATGGGCAGACTGGTTGGGCCAAACAGTCCTTATCTGCCATCAGAGTCTATGTTTCTATATTACATTTGGTGGGATTTGGACAAATACTTGTAATAATTGAAATCGCAATTTTTGTGAACTTTTGAAAATCTTTTATGGAAGAGAAATCGTAATTTCACCAAAATTCTGCTGATAAAATTTACATTTTACCCAGCTCTAGTTTTATGCCCCCCTTTTTTTCTTCTTCTTTTTTTTTTTTACAAAACCTTATCAAGTTTCAAATAACTTGCTACAATTTTGTGGCCTGGGACAGTATGTCTACAATGAGTACTTTTACATGGCACTATTTGCTGAAACTGCATATTTTGAAGTACTCACATTTTTAAAAATAGAAACAAGAAACACAGATAAGGACAGCTTGTAACATGGCATTAATAGTGTGTAGGAATCCGGATCAGCCATAGGTGTAAGAGGGTCACGAGACGGCAGCAGGCGGGTATTAGCCAGGGTATATGCGGGCACCCGCTGGCACCGCTCTCAGCCAGACCCCCTGCCTAGCAGCACTGGGCGCGATGTGTAAGGCAGATGAGCCACAGCGAGCGGCTGCCAATGAGGCTCCAGTCCCGCAGGAGAGTGGCAGGACATCCGGGGTGTCGGGAAGCATCCCGTGGCGGACAGTGAGCGAACACTTCCAGATGCGCCGAGTGAGAGGATGCAACCGCAACGTATATCTTCCAACTAGTAGGCAGGCGAGAATGGAACAGACACTCACCCTCGGACCCGATGCCATGACTGTCCTGGGATCAGGTGCGAGATATTCACCGCATGGCACGGCATTAATTTTTCACGAGCGGCTGCAGCGCCCCACCGACAACTTGTTCACAGCAGGACACTGGAGATCATGCCGGCCAGCATAGCAGAGACAGCAGCAGGAACACAATGCACCCAGGCAGGAATCCAAGTGGGACCCGGAGTAGGGATGCCCGAGATCCCCCGCGCGCCGGCCGGTGCATGCCGGGCCACTGAAAAGCGACATGCAGACCTCCCAGCATGAATTACGGCTGAACAGCCGCACGGAACAGCGCAGGACATCACAGAACTGTTATGTAGTCCTTTCAAGGGGACTACACCAGCAGCCGTAGTTAACCACATCTCTATGTATGTAAGTTGTAGTGCACTCTTTCTGGTACCAAAATAAAATATGTTAAAAGTTGCTCGCCTCCGCGTCGTCTTCTGCCGCTGTCACACTGCATGGCTCAGGATCCCTCAAGGAGTCGTCTGCCCTGTTACAAGTGCATTAAGCCACTCCGTCGGTGTGCTCTAATGCGATTGATGCATGTGGGGGGGCGGTGGTAGCCCTCGGCCCTGGGCCTCGGGCACGCACCGCCCCCATGCATCAATCTAGCATGAGAGCACACTGCCATGGCTTAATGCTGCTTGACTCACCTAGTCTGCTCATTTTGTCCCTGTCCTATGCTTATCATGGCAGACCCTTCCTGATCTCCAGCAACTCACTCCACCACATTCCTACCAGGATTCCTTTGATCCTATCCCATGCATGCTAGAAGCCCATCACTATTTTTGCCCCTACCACCTCCACTGAAATACTATTCCAGGTATCCACCACTCAGTTAGTGCAGAAGTACATCCTCACATCTCCCCTTAATCCTCACTGCATCACCATCATAGCATGCCTCATCTCTTCTGAAAAATACTTCCCTCCTATACCTTATTTATTTAGTTTTTGTTGACCGGGAAAGGAGGGCTAGGCAATTCTGCTTATTTTCAGCCTTGTCCTGGAAGGAGGATACAAATGAAATCCAACTGAAATTAAACCAGATCAAGCTATTGGTGATATTGTTTAGTGAATGGGGGAGATTTGGCAAGGACAATGAAGAAATTCCCCTACTCTTTCTGAGAAGTGCCATGGGCTGTTTAATTCCCACCTGACCAACCATGATAACATTTACACAAGTCCTCGATTTAGTGTCTCATCTGAAAGACAGCACCTCAGGAGTACAGCATCCCCTCTCATGCTGCACTACAGTGTTAGTATTGAGTTTACTCCTCCTGGTGTGAGGCTAGAATCCTCAATCTTCCAGTCTTCTGGCCTCAGATGCAAGTGTGCAGCCTGTTGAGCCACTGACACTGTCATGTGCTGTTTACCACCATGAGGTAGTTATAGGTCTCTGCCATGTGCCTCCCTCTCTTCCAGGGTGTATGTATTGAGATTTCTCAGTCTGTCCTCATAGGGCTCATGATGTAGTCCCTGAACCATTTTAGTTGCCCTTTTCTGGACAGCCTCTATCTTGTCCATGTCCTTCCTGAGATGTGGTCTCCAGAACTGGACACAACACTCCAGGTGAGGTCTAATCAATGATCAATAGAGTGGTACACCACCCTCTCCTGCTGCTGATGATAGCCCTCCCTATGCACCTCAGCATCTCACTGGCCCTGTCTACTGCCTTGTTGCAGTGTTTCACCTCTTTAAGGTCATCAGATATGATAACTCCAAGTCCCTCTCCTGTTTAGTGATGATCACTACAGTCTCCCCCTTTCATTCACCACCTCTGGGTTTCTGTGCCTAGGTTCATGATTTTGCACCGAGGGCAAATTGACAATTTGAAGGAAAATAGAGCTATTTAAATGGGACCCCATTGTAAATGAGTCTTGACTCAGCTGAGCTAACCTTGTCTGAAATACAGAATAATAAACTATTTACTACTACTGCTACATTTAAAAGAAAAGGTGTTGGCAAAATATGTCAGATTTTGATACAATGTTTTGTGAAAATTGCTGAAATGTGAAATTGGCAATTTTGCACAATTTATTTATTTCAAACATTTTACCAGGAAAGACATAATGTGCTGCTTGGCAGCAGCTCATTTCCAGATATATCCTTGGGGCAAAGTGGTGTGGGAGAGTAGACAATAATAAAATAAGGTCCAGAAGTGAATTAAGCTGCAAAACTATAATGAATCTGCATGCATAATTAAAGACTTGCCCAGCACTGGAAGAGACATCAGAAGGTCATGTTTTGGGATTTTACTGTTGCAGCTGTGGTCTAAGTAAGTGAATAATGTTGGAGTTACTGGCAATGGTTTAGCAAGATGTGGCATTTTAGCAATTTTGTGGGAGTTGCTGTTTTGATGAACTTGCAGAAAGAGTAGGTAGGTCAGGCTGTGTTGTAGTAAATTAGTAATATTTGTTAGTAACTATAAAGATTTTTCAGCAGTAATATTCATCTGGCAAAAATATCAAGGTACCCATTTTCCTTTTCACTTCCATTCCTTAACCATGACACAGAATTTAGAATTTTGTTAAATGTCCCCACCCCAGTGCCATGCCACCATGAAAAATTTAATATATTGGTACTGTATTATGCTGTTTAGCATCAGAAACATGTGGTAGTACCATCCTAATACATGTACAGTATAAATATAGCATGTACATTCAAAAGGTAACCTCAGTGGAAGAGATTTTTAAAGACTGTGATAGGCAGCCATCTTTAATGGTATGAGTCATTAATTATAAAATTAGCTGTACAAGCTGTTTTAACAATATTTGAGGAAACTACAACTTCATTGAAGATGAATCTTTGGATGTCACAAATAAATTTTTGCAGTAAAACTATATGATGACATTTTTTGACAACTAACAAATACTACTACTTTAATACTGGTCGGTGTCAAAGGGGGACTGTGAGCTTGTAATGCTAGCCCACCTTTACATTTTGGGATACAGAATATTTCAGTTTTGAGTCTTGGGCATTTGTCATTCCAAAGAAATGTTTTAATTACTTTCTCCATTCTTTTAAACCAGATTATGCATATGTAAATGGGTATTGTCTGGAATAGAAACAAAAATTTGGGAAGTACATTCATTTTTATGAGATTGATCCTGTCAATCAGTATCAGAGGTAGTGCTTCTCAATGTTGTAAATCTTCTTGTATTTTATTTGATAGGGGTTCAATATTTTGTTGAAATAATCTATCCATGTCCATATATAATTATTCTCAAGTATTTCATCTGTTCAGTTATTTTAATGTCACAATTTGAGAGGCATTCAAACGTGTGTGTGTGTTTCATACTTTCAACTAATTCTGATTTACCCCAATTGACTTTATATCCTGTTACATTGCTGAAATGCTGAATTATTTGAGTTAATGGGTCAAAGTCAGATTAAAATTATACTATATATTAAAGTGCTGTCTTCATATACTGCAGATTGGTTTTGTGCATCAGGTCCCCACACTGTATTCCTGTCTCATACTATGATTGTCTAATGGCTTGGGCAAGTGGTTCTATTGCCAGGGTGAAAATTAATAGTGACAGTGGACAGTCTTGTCTTGTCCCTCTTTTCATATGTATTATATCTGACATTTCATGGTTTGTTCTCACTCTTGCCTTTAAGTTTATATATATGGTTCTGACCCAAGTTTGAAAGTTTTGACCAAATCTGAATTTCTTAGTGACTAATGTTAAATAGTCCCACCTTTCAAACGCTTTCTCAGCATCCAGTGATAATAATGATAAGCTGGAATTTTTGAATCTATCAATTAAATTTATAATATGTCTTATATTAATTTGTAATCCGTGACTTTTGATGAACCCATTTTGATCTGTGTGTATTAATGTTGGTAAAACGTTTTCTAGTCTGGTGGATAAAATTTGTGGTTAAAATGTTTAGTCTGCATTAATTAAGTAATAAGGCATGATAGGTGTGTGTTATTGTGTAATAACGTCCTCCTGGGGTGGAGTCGAAGCACGAGGTGAAGCAGAGTGCTTCCACCACCCCAGGAGTGACGTTATTACACACTAACACACACTCTGGAGTGCCTTATTGCTATTATACAATGGCTTGTTTAAAAATAATAATAAAAAGTTTTAAAATAAAAAGTCTGACACTTTTGTCTTTTATTTTTGTGTAGGAGGCATATGTTATAAATATAACAAAAAGTAGTCCAGTAGGTGGTGCTGGTGGTTGATGGTCCAGTACCCAATGTCATTCTGTATATTTGTCAGTCAACCCCACCGCCCAGGCATAGAAATATAGGAACAGGATCGTTTGTCGGCATGTAGTTCAAGGAAAACGGGCTTCTTGCTTTCTGTTATGGGGTTTTGAATGGCAATGTGTGGAGGAACAAGGAAGCACTGAGGAGCGAGCAGACACGCTGATGGAACAATAAAGACTGAATGGTACAATTGTCCTTCTTCTCGCTACTGTCTTGTTTTGGTGACATTTGCGTAGTATTAATAATGTAAAGTGATGAGCGGCTACGGCGGTTTGAAAAGAGCGGTGTCAGTGAACCGTGCGACCGGAAGTTACGGTCTCTGTGGGTTTAGTGAAGCAACTTGCTTCAGATGGACAAAGAAATGTGCATAAACATTAAGCTACTTTTGTCTTTTCGTTTATTAAGTTCTTTGAGGAATTGGTATTTTGGGATCGTGACATTCTCGGGGAGACTGTAGTGCTTTACAGGGGCTGGCGAGATTGGCTGTTTGTGTACAGGAGGAATGATTTTATATAGTGTAATGTGGTTATGTGTGTGCTTGGTCTTAATACAGTGATGTTATTGTGTAATATCATCACTCTGCCAGACACACACTGACTAATCAGAATAGAGGAATTTTCCTTGCCATTGTATAATCAATGATATAGCTCTGTATGAGCCTGGTAGTTTTAGGTCCTTATCTCTTTTAGGAATAAAGTATGTTATCATTACATAATGAGTCAGGCAATCTTTGTTGTGTGAAAGTTTAATCAAATAAGATTTTTAGGTGTTTAGTGATTTTCTTTACAAATGTTTTGCAAAGTCGATGAGTATGCCATCTGGCCTGAAGCTCTCCCTATAGCTAATGCCTTTATTGTCTGTTTGTGTTTCTTCAGATGAGGTTTCTTTATCCATCATTTCCTTCTGTTGAGTACTCAGCAATGGTAAATTGATTTGTGATAAATAAGACTGGTGGATAAAATTGTGGTTACATTTTTGAGTCTGCATTAATCGATGATATAGGTCTATATGAGCCTGGTAATTTGGGGTCCTTATATATTTTTATGAATAAACTAGCAAGATTCTCCCTGATTCCCTCTAGATAATTTGAACTTACCAGAAACTCCTTTGGAAATCCTTCACCTCCTCTAGCTTACCCCCCTCCTGTTCCTCCAAAATCATGCTATTTCTCCCCCCAACCCCCCTTCCTCACTAGTCCAGCCCATACCACACCCTCTTATCTTCCCTCCCTACTTGACAGTTACTGTGACTATTTTTCAGATTGTCTCACTCCCCTTACCCTGTATTGATGAGGCTTCTTGAGCTGAAGTATCTGTTCACTCTGCACACATACCTGTTCACTCCCCTGACCCTCTATTGATGAGGCTCTGCTCTGAAGTATTGCTCACCCTGAAAACATACCCGTTACTTTCCACCCTGTCCATTCCTTGAAATATTGGCAAATATTGTTCATTGCCTGAATTTGTTATTCTTTCTATTGTTCTGTAGTTCTATAATGTATAGCATTGCATGTCTAGTCTTTGAATTACAATGTTTACCTGTAAAACCAACTGTCACTGTTATTGTTTTAGCTGACGTGGAACCTATTGTAAAGAGCTTATTCTCAAAGGTGTTAATCCAAGATCACAATAAATAAATAATAAAAAGGATTCAATGGTAGCTGCTTCATTACTTGATTGCTTGACTGAGACTACCATGGTTCAGGTGATGAATGATCTCCTGGTGGTGACAGATTGGGGGAGACATACCATCTTGATTCTCCTTGATCTCTCAGCAGCATTTGACACTGTGGACCATGGGGTTCTGATCAAGTGCTTGTGGGTCTGCTGTGGACTGGCAGGCACAGTCCTCATCTGGTTTAAATCTTTCCTCACTGGCAGGTCACAGAAAGTGGTGTTGGGAATTTTTTCCTCAGCTCCCATGCCCCTGCCATGTGGGATAGCACAGGGCTTGATCTTGTCCCCCATATTGTCTGCGGTGTACAGGTTACCACTAGGGGACATTATAAGATGGTATTGGCTGAGATTTCAGTGCTATACAGATGACACTGTTATACCTGTCTTTGTGTCTGAACAGCAGGTGCCAGTTTTAGTGTTTAGCACCTGCCTTACTGAGATTCAAGGCTGGATAAGGGCTAACTGGTTGCAGCTGAACCCAGACAAGACTTAGGCACGGTGCTGGAACCTGGTCACCACGTGGGGTTAGGAAATCTGGTTAGGTCTCTGGGTTTCAACTGGGAGACTCCCAGTTGCTCACCTCAAATCAAGTAAAGAATCTTGGCACTGTTTTGGTCTGTGGTCTGATGCTTAATTGCAGGTGTCAGCCATGGTCCACACCTCATTTTACCATCTGAGGAACATTGCCAGGATTAAGCATCTGATCCCCGGTGATATGCCAGCACTGGTCCATGCTTTCATGACCTCTTGCCTTGATGTGCAATGCCCTATACCAAGGTTTTTTTGGGGTGGCTCTTCACTGCCTGCAGCTAGTGCAGAACATGGAAGCCAGGTTGTTGACTGGCCAATCTAGGTATTGTCATATTACACCTATGCTCTGCTATTTGCACTGGCAGCTGCTTAGGTGGTGGATCTCCTTTGAGGCTGGTTTGCTGACCTACAAGGCTCTACACAGGCAGGGTTCTGCTACTGCAAGACTCCTGCATCCCTACCACCCCTGTTCCTCTGCTCCACTGACTGATTATTGCTGGAGGTTCCTAAGGTCCATTTACAAACATCTGCTGCTTGTACCTTCGCATATGCAGCTCAGAACCTCGGAACTCTTTGCCTTGTTATATTAGAGAAAGCTTCATTTTGGATCAGTTTAAGAGGGAGCTAAAAACCCACTTGTTTAGACAAACTTTCCCAGATTACGTTTAATATTTATTGGTGTTGAAGTTATTTTACATGTAGTTTTGTTTATATGTATTGTATTTTAAATGTTTTAGTATGGAAAGTGCAATTAATTGTAATGAGAATTGTGCTATATAAATAAAGTTGAATTGAAGTGATTCTGATGTGTAAAGTTGATTATAAAATTTGTGAAATACTTTATGTATTTATCCTGGTTTATTTGTTATTTGTCCATCTTCCTTCTGCATCTCTGTTATTAAATTATTTTTCTTTTCCTTTTGCTCTGCCAGATAAAATGTTATCTGGCATGTTTCTAACATAATATTTACTTTGCCTGAATAACATTTGTCATTCAGCTTCTTCTGTGGCTAAATTGCCCAGCAGTGGAGCCTGAACAGGGGGATTGCCAGAGCCTGTAAGAGGCCCTGAAGCACCCCTCTAGATTCACTATTATGCCCAGCAGCGGATCCTGAACACGGGGATTGGCAGAGCTTATAAGAGGGCCTGAGGCACCACTCTCGATTCACTACTCTGCCCAGCAGCGGAGCCTGAACACGGGGATTGCTGAGCCTGTAAGAGGCCCTGAAGCACCCCTCTCGATTCACTGCTCTGCCCAGCAGCGGAGCCTGAACACGGAGATTGCCAGAGCCTGTAAGAGGTAAAGCGTCCTGCACTACAGCCTGACTGTTGGAGAACTTTAATCGCCTGGGGTCTGTTTTTCTGTCCCCACACAGTGACTGATTGACTGTGCTACTTGATATCTGGACTCTTCTGTTCGGGGATTTGGGGTCTATTTCTGTGTTACTTTAAGGGCTATGTGCTGATCATCTAGCACTATTATCCTGTGATTTAGAAGCTGTTTAAATGCTGTAGTTAGAGTGCTTACCTTCGGTAGAATTGCATAGAATGTGTAGCGTGTGTGTCCGCCATCTTGCGCATGCGCAGTAGCCTTCTGTATCGGGATACAGTCCCAATAGTTGGCGCATGCGCAGTAGGGTCCTGAACTAGCCTGCTGCATACTAATGTGATTCCTTTGTTCCCCTTACTTTATAGGACCTGAAGCACCCCTCTCGATTCACTACTCTGCCCAGCAGCAGAGCCTGAACACGGGGAATGCCAGAGCCTGTAAGAGGCCCTGAAGCACCCCTCTCGATTCTCTACTCTGCCCAGCAGTGGAGCCTGAACAAGGGGATTGCCAGAGCCTGTAAGAGGCCCTGAACCACACCTCTCGATTCACTACTCTGCCCAGCAGCGGAGCCTGAACACGGGGATTGCCAGAGCCTGTAAGAGGTAAAGCATCCTGCACTACAGCCTGACTGTTGGAGAACTTTAATCGCCTGGGGTCTGTTTTTCTGTCCCCACACAGTGACTGATTGACTGTGCTACTTGATATCTGGACTCTTCTGCTCGGGGATTTGGGGTCTATTACTGTGTTACTTTAAGGGCTAGTGTGCTGATCATCTAGCACTATTATCCTGTGATTTAGTAGCTGTTTAAATGCTGTTGTTAGAGTGCTTACCTTGGTAGAATTGCATAGAATGTGTAGGGTGTGTGTCCGCCATCTTGCGCATGCGCAGAAGCCTTCTGTATCGGGATACAGTCCTAATAGTTAGGCGCATGTGCAGTAGGGTCCTGAACTAGCCCTGCATACTAATGTGATTCTTTGTTCCCTTCTCCTTTATAGGCCCTGAAGCACCCCTCTCGATTCACTACTCTGCCCAGCAGCAGAGCCTGAACACGGGATTGCCAGAGCCTGTAAGAGGCCCTGAAGCACCCCTCTCGATTCTCTACTCTGCCCAGCAGTGGAGCCTGAACACGGGGATTGCCAGAGCCTGTAAGAGGCCCTGAAGCACCCCTCTCGATTCACTACTCTGCCCAGCAGCGGAGCCTGAACACGGGGATTGCCAGAGCCTGTAAGAGGTAAAGCGTCCTGCACTACAGCCTGACTGTTGGAGAACTTTAATCGCCTGGGGTCTGTTTTTCTGTCCCCACACAGTGACTGATTGACTGTGCTACTTGATATCTGGACTCTTCTGTTCGGGGATTTGGGGTATATTACTGTGTTACTTTAAGGGCTAGTGTGCTGATCATCTAGCACTATTATCCTGTGATTTAGAAGCTGTTTAAATGCTGTAGTTAGAGTGCTTACCTTCGGTAGAATTGCATAGAATGTGTAGCGTGTGTGTCCGCCATCTTGCGCATGCGCAGTAGCCTTCTGTATCGGGATACAGTCCCAATAGTTGGCGCATGCAGTAGGGTCCTGAACTAGCCCGCTGCATACTAATGTGATTCCTTTGTTCCCTTCCTTTATAGGCCCTGCAGCACCCCTCTCGATTCACTACTCTGCCCAGCAGCAGAGCCTGAACACGGGGATTGCCAGAGCCTGTAAGAGGCCCTGAAGCACCCCTCTCGATTCTCTACTCTGCCCAGCAGTGGAGCCTGAACAAGGGGATTGCCAGAGCCTGTAAGAGGCCCTGAACCACACCTCTCGATTCACTACTCTGCCCAGCAGCGGAGCCTGAACACGGGGATTGCCAGAGCCTGTAAGAGGTAAAGCATCCTGCACTACAGCCTGACTGTTGGAGAACTTTAATCGCCTGCGGTCTTTTTTCTGTCCCCACACAGTGACCTATTGACTGTGCTACTTGATATCTGTACTCTTCTGCTCGTGGATTTGAGGTCTATTACTGTATTACTGTGTTACTTTAAGGGCTAGTGTGCTGATCATCTAGCACTATTATCCTGTTATTTAGTAGCTGTTTAAATGCTGTTGTTAGAGTGCTTACCTTCGGTAGAATTGTATAGAATGTGTAGCGTGTGTGTCCGCCATCTTGCGCATGTGCAGTAGCCTTCTGTATGGGATACAGTCCCAATAGTTGGCGCATGTGCAGTAGGGTCCTAAACTAGCCCACTGCATAGTAATGTGATTCCTTTGTTCCCCTTCCTATATAGGCACTGAAGCACCCCTCTTGATTAACTACTCTGCCAAGCAGCGGAGCCTGAACACGAAGATTGCCAGAGCCTGTAAGAGGCCCAGAAACACCCCTCTCGATTCACTACTCTGTCCAGCAGTGGAGCCTGAACATGGTGATTGCTAGAGCCTGTAAAAGGTAAAGCGTCCTGCACTACAGCCTGACTGTTGGAGAACTTTAATCGCCTGGGGTCTGTTTTTCTGTCCCCACACAGTGACTGATTGACTGTGCTACTTGATATCTGGACTCTTCTGCTCGGGGATTTGGGGTCTATTACTGTGTTACTTTAAGGGCTAGTGTGCTGATCATCTAGCACTTTTATCCTGTGATTTAGTAGCTGTTTAAATACTGTAGTTAGAGTGCTTACCTTTGGTAGTATTGCATAGAATGTGTAGCGTGTGTGAATGCCATCTTTCGCATGCGCAGTAGCCTTCTGTATCAGGATACTTTCCCAAAAGTTGGCTTATGCGCAGTAGGGTCCTGAACTAGCCTGCTGCATACTAATGTGATTCCTTTGTTCCCCTTCCTTCATAGGCCCTGAAGCACCCCTCTCGATTCACTACTCTGCCCAGCAGCGGAGCCTGAACATGGGGATTGCCAGCGCCTGTAAGAGGTAAAGTGTCCTGCACTACAGCCTGACTGTTGGAGAACTTTAATCGCCTGTGGTCTGTTTTCTGTCCCCCACAGTGACTGATTGACTGTGCTACTTGATATCTGGACACTTCTGCTCGGGGATTTGGGGTCTATTACTGTGTTTATATAAGGGCTATGTGTTGATCTTCTAGCCTATTATCCTGTAATTTAGTAGCTGTTTAAATTCTGTAGTTAGAGTGCTTACCTTGGTAGAATTGCATAGAATGTGTAGCGTGTGTGTCCGCCATCTTGCGCATGCGCAGTAGCCTTCTGTATCGGGATACAGTCCCAATAGTTGGCGCATGCGCAGTAAGGTCCTGAACTAGCCCGCTGCATACTAATGTGATTCCTTTGTTCCCCTTCCTTTATAGGCCCTGAAGCACCCCTCTCGATTCACTACTCTGCCCAGCAGCGGAGCCTGAACTCGGGGATTGCCAGAGCCTGTAAGAGGCCGGACGCACCCCTCTCGATTCACTACTCTGCCCAGCAGCGGAGACCTGAAAGCGGGATTGCCAGCGACTGTAAGAGGTAAAGCATCCTGCACTACAGCCTGACTGTTGGAGAACTTTAGTCCCCTGGGGTCTGTTTTCTGTCCCCACACAGTGACTGATTGACTGTGCTACTTGATATCTGGACTCTTCTGCTCAGGGATTTGGGCTCTATTCTGTGTTACTTTAAGGGCTCGTGTGCTGATCTTCTAGCACTATTATCCTGTGACTTATTAGCTGTTTAAATTCTGCATTTAGAGTGCTTACCTTCGGTAGAATTGCATAGAATGCGTAGCGTGTGTGTCCGCCATCTTGCGCATGTGCAGTAACCTTCTGTATCGGGATACAGTCCCAATAGTTGGCGCATGTGCAGTAGGGTCCTGAACTAGCCCGCTGCATACTAATGTGATTCCTTTGTTCCCTTCCTTTATAGGCCCTGATGCACCCCTCTCGATTCACTACTCTGCCCAGCAGCGGAGCCTGAACATGGGGATTCCTAGAGCCTGTAAGAGGTAAAGCGTCCTGCACTACAGCCTGACTGTTGGAGAACTTTAATCGCCTGGGGTCTGTTTTTCTGTCCCCACTCAGTGACTGATTGACTGTGCTACTTGATATCTGGACTCTTCTGCTCGGGGATTTGGGGTCTATTACTGTGTTACTTTAAGGGCTAGTGTGCTGATCATCTAGCACTATTATCCTGTGATTTAGTAGCTGTTTAAATGCTGTAGTTAGAGTGCTTACCTTTGGTAGAATTGCACAGAATGTAGTGTGTGTGTGCAGCCATCTTGCGCATGCACAGTAGTCTTCTGTGTAACCCTAGATGGCACTATCCCAGGGGCTACTACCCCTGCCTGATTTGCCATAACAGGTTGAGGGGCCTGGATCCAATGGCGGGTGCCTCCACCCAGAGGTCAGGGTTGCAATAGTTAAACTTACTTGGTCACAGCCCTCTGGGACACTGCAACCCCCCTTTCTTCCCACTAGTGGCCCACACAATATATCAGAATTACCTTCACAGTATACACTTACCCCCAGGGCTGGTTTAGGCACTGGGACCTCCTGTAAAATAAGATACAGTGCAACAATCACAGTACAATACTTTAACATAGACAAATACCTCAGGCAGTATAACTTTGCTGAAACAAGCAGCTCGGATTTATTTAGGGGGAATATAACAAGGACAGGGGGAAATCAGGTTAATTGCTTATCACTTTACTCATCTACCTATGGCTCTGTGCAGGCCTATCCCTACCAGTTACTGTCCCTGGTACCCAAGCCCTAGTGGCTAGTCCAAACCGTGGCAGCTGGTAGGGCCCTTTCCCACAGAGAAAAGAAAATTAGTTTAAACAGTCAGCAGTACAGTGATTCCATTTTGGATTCAATGTGGCAATTCAACAGGGCGATCCTGAATTAGTACTCGACCTCCAAACAAGATAGGGTCCTTCAATGTCAGCAGGGCTACTCTTGAGCTCCACGAGACTCCTCACACATTTATATGGCAAACTGCAACAGGCAAAAGTCCTTTAATGGCAGCAGGATTAACTTGAGCTAACCAAGCCTCCTCACACATTTATATGGTGAACAGTAACAGGCAAAAAGTCCTTTAATGGCAGCAGGATTCACTTGAGGTACACAAGCCTCTTCACACATTTATATGGTAAAACAAATTACTATACCAGGCAGGCTGCTTCTCTATCCGATGCAATTACTGCACAATACCGGAGAACACACAGCAGATTCAGTTCCTGACAGACCAAGTGCAATTCAGCAATTTCTCCAGTCTTCTACAGGGTGAGCCTGGTTCTCTCTTCAGATATCCTTTGATTCTCTTCACAGGACAGATTCAGTCCTAACAAGCAGTTACACAAGCTGCAGACGGAACTCTGGGCCTTACACGCTTTCCCGACTAAAACTGCACACTGAAAAAGCACAGGGCTCCTTCCTTCTTCACTGCTAGAGCTCAACTGAAACTCCAACAGACAAAACCGGGCACTTCCTTTGAGTTCTCCCAGTTCTTGACTGGATTGGCTGTCACTCACATTAGACTGCTCCTGTTGGTCCAAAAAGGGCGCGAACTCTAAACTACATCTCCCAGAGTCACTGCCCATACAATCCTCTTGTGGCTGGCTCAGATTATGAGTCCAAGTTCAGATTTGTCCAAGGCACCATTTTAGAGCTAGCTTACCCCACACTGATTGGTCCAGTTCAGCAGTTCAAAACCAGAATGGGGAACTAGGCAGACACAGTTCTGACTGCAAAGAAAGCAGGTTAGACAAACTGTAATTTCATTATTACTCTAAATGGTTTCTGGCAAACAGTTACATCTTTCAGATAGGTTCCCTTTGCACTCCTAGTGACTGCAAAATGGAGTGATTGGCAGCAGCTCGAGTGGTACTCAATCAAAGAGACACACAGTCCCCCATACAAACTAATTATGTCTGCAAGCAGACAGCTCTTAAAGAGACAGTACCAGAGGTTCTAAAAACACTCACTGATAAATGGCTTAAGCGTGAAACACCATTCAGGCTTGGAGCACTCAAGCAAGCTCCTGGAAGTCTTTGGAACCCCCATTTTGCAGGGGGTTACACCTTCCTAGCCTGGAAAGCTTGGCGTCCACGTCAAGCAAGTACCCATAAGTTTTCAACTGCAACCATATACATTTGCATTAGGCTGCATATGTAATCATCAGTCAATATATCATTTTCCCAAGAACACATTTCTGAAACATTGCAGTACGTCCTCTTTACAGTATTACATACACATTGTACCATAACTCAAGTTATTACCTCTTGTACATGAAACCTGAGAGGGGCCCTTCCTATCAGTTACCTTGGGGCTGGATGGGGCAAGGGCACCATACTAGAAGGGCAACAGAAGTAACTTGGAGTTAGCCCTGATGCTCAGTTTGGGCAATGAGCTCGGGGACACATACACTCCTTATGGACAACATTGAGAGCAGATCCACTGGCCGCCCAGAGAATCATAACTGAGGTGCACCACAGGCTTTACAGCTCGACCAGTCTTTCTAGGGAACTGTTACAGTCTCTGCACTCTGAGCCTCATTTCAGCATTGTCCTCACTTGTCAGAGGGAGTCTCCATGGGGGGTAGAGGCTAGAACTTGGGGCACTTTCAGCTCCAGGAGTTACAGTTTCTGAGTCCACAACAATTGGCTCACATGGAGAGCTTTTGGACACTGGCAGTGGACTGTCAGGGCACTCAAAATACTCTTCTTGTTCTGGTGTATCACCAGTCTGACCCAATCCATCATTTCCTCCCCTGAAAGCTCAAACAGTTCAACCATGCACATGATTCCATTTCATCTGATCTGATGCTTTGCACTTCACTTTCTGGGAGCATTATTTCAGGGATGAAGCTGGGGCTTGGACAGTCCAGAAGGCCCAGCTTCATCTCCAGTATTGACTAGGATTGCCCCAAACAATTGACTCAGTTCGTGAAGGATAGTATTCAAAGTCACTCTCACTTTCTTCCGATATGGACTGACAGTCATGCTCAACTGGGACGTGTGGAGGGAACACTTTAACTTTGCTTCTGTAGGTGCAGACTTTCTTGATCTTTTCTTAGCAGCAGCTCTAGTCACTGGTCCAGAGGGGCATCTTCTAGGCTCAGACTCAATTAAGATTTGTCCAATGGGCAGTAAATGATTTCTATGCATTGTTTTACATCTTTTGAATTATTCTCAGGCCTTACTTTGTACACTGGCAGATCATCTAGTTTGCCCACTACAATGTGAGGGAGATGGTGCCATCTGTCAGCAATCTTGTCTTGCCATGCAGTCTCAGATTTCTTAGCAATACCCGATCTCCTCCTGGAGTTCCTGTGCTTTCACCTTTTTATCATACCTTTCTTTGTTGGCCAGATTTCTTTTGGCAGCCATGGTTTGAGCCAGTTAGTACGCATGAGTTAGCTGGGCCTTTAACTTTGCACATACTGTAAATAGTTGTCAGCTTGAACCCCATCAGGAGAGACCCCAAACACACATCTACCGGTAGTCGAGCTTCTCTTCCAAACATCAGGCGGTGGGGAGAACCCAGTGGCATCACTTTTGGTGCAGTTATAAGCATGTACCAGGGTGCTAATTTGTTGGCTCCATCTAGGCTTGTCCTTTGGGTGCAGGGTGCCTAGCATATCTAGCAAAGTGCGTGTTGAACGTTCAGGCTGAGGGTCCCCTGGGGGTAGTAAGAGTGGTTCTGGACTTTGCCTCCCCACAGAAAGCATCTCTTTGATCAGGCGACTCTCAAAAGTCTCTCCCTTGATCAGAATGGATTCTTTGTGGAGCCCCATAGTGAACAAAAATGTTTTCTACAAGTACTTTGGCCACAGTGGATGCTTTCTGGTCTTTGGTGGGGAAAGCTTGGGCATATCTCGTGAAATGGTCAGTGACCACCAGCACATTACTGATATTTCTTTGATCTGACTCCAAACTCAGAAAATCAGTACAGACCAGCTCCATGGGTGCACTGGTGGTGATGTTAACAAGGGGGAAGCCCTCTGGGGCAAAGCTTTCCTCTGTAAGCAGCGACTACAAGTTCGAATGTGTTGCTCCACATCAGCCCCCATCTTAGGCCAATAGAATCTGGATCTCACCAAGTCAAGTGTTCTGTCTATACCAAGGTGCCCCATGTGGTTGTGCAAGGACATCAGTACTGAGTCTCGAAGGCAGTGGGCAGCACTGGTTGTTGTTTGTCTACTTGTCCCCTCTGTCTACTGTTTCTCTGTATAACAGTTTATTGATCAGTTTCAACTTAGGACCTTCTTTGTATAATAGTGCAGTTCTCAAATCCGTGGGCGTAATTTGGACACATCTTTTCCTGCATAGAGGCTTCTAAAGCTGCTTTGATCATGGGATTGCGGGATTGAGCCGTCGAATACTGTCATTGTCCAGCTGAGGCAGTGCACCAATGTCTATTGCAGAAAAGTGGCAATAAGCAGCAGGTATGCAATTCTCAGAGGGTTCCAAGCAATCACCATGCAGTCCACTGCGTCCGTGGACATTTGTTCCTCCCTGTCAAACTTCCGGCAGAGTGCCCGAATGTCAGGTTCTGCCAATCGGACCCAATCATTCTGGGGAACAGGCCTCCGGAGAGAGCATCAGCATCTATGTGGTTCAGACCTGCTCGGTATTCGAGAGCATAGTCATATGTAGATAATGCAGAAAGCCGTCTATGGCCAGTGGCATCCAACTTAGCTGAGGTCTGCACATAGGTCAAAGGATTATTGTCAGTGTTTTACTAGTATTTTAGCCCCATACAAGTACTCATGGAATTGGTCAACAATAGCCACTTCAAAGCTAGGAACTCTAACTTATGTACAGGATAGTTCTTTTCGGATGGGGTCAGGCTACTGGCAAAGGCCACTGGTCTCAGGCCATTCTCATGCTCTTGGTACAACACAGCCTCCAACCCTTGCAAGCTAGCATCAGTGTGCAGGATGTAGGGTTTTCTTGGATCGGCATAGGCCAGCACTGGAGCATGGGTAGTTGATATATGATCTCATGAAAAGTAGTCTCACAATCAGGAGTCAGCGGCCCCAAATACTTCACTCGGATGAAAATACACTCTTTCAGTCTTGAGGACGCTGACTTTTGTTATTTTTGTGGGTTGGGGATACCTTGAGTAAGGTTAGTAAAGAGGCGGATCACTCTTGAATAGTCCTTGATGAAACGCCGATAATAACCACAGAATCCCAGGAATCTTTGCAGTTCTTTTGATTTTTTGGGCTGTGGCCAGGTGGTCAAGGCCTCAACTTTACTTGGTCGGTCTCTATTCCCTGGTGGATACTATGTGTCCCACATACTTTACTGATGTTTGAAAGAATTGACACTTATCAATGGACAGTTTAAGGCCAAAGTCCTCCAGTTGGTCCAATACCTTAAATAATCTGCTCTCATGTTCCTCCAGTGAGCTGCCAAACACAATAACATCATCGGTATACCAGGCACTCTAGTAAGTTCATGCCCCCACTGCACGCTCCATCAATCGTTGAAAAGTGGCTGGGGCACCTGAAATCCCTTGAGGCATCCTCATGAATTCATAGAAGCCAAGCGGACAGATAAAGGCTGTCTCTCACGGTCCTCTGGGGCCCATCGGGATCTGGTAATACCCACTGCGGAGATCCAACACAGAGAACCATTTGCTCCTGCTTAGGTGTCCAAAGCATCCTGAATGCGGGGCATTGTGTACTGATTCAGGATAGTCCGCCGTTTAAGGTGCGATAATCCACACATCCTTACTGTCCCATTCTTTTTCCTCACTACCACAATGGGAGAAGCATAAGGGCTTCTGGATTCTTGTATTACACCAGCAGCTAACATCTCTTGCAGATGCCGTCTCACATCATCTATATCAGCAGGTGCCAGGCGTCAGACCTCTCACGAAATGGTCTTTCGTATGCAGCCGGATATTGTGCTCAGCTTCTTGCCGCATCCTACATCCCATTCCTTTAAAGAAAACACCTGGTCTCTCTGGGCAAGCTTCTTACTGATCCTCACTTTCCATTCAGCTGGCAATGGGGTCGCCGAATCAAACAAGTCAGGCATTACTCTGTCATTCTTCCTGAACTCTTGCTGCTGGGTAGCACTGCAGTGTCTGCACAATGCACATTAGCCAGGATGCAACCTCTATTTCTCGAATGTCTCTTTCAGACACATTGTGAACTTGGACCATTACCCTTCTGGCATAAGCATGGGCTCTAGCGGGCAAAATACTAGGCTTGACCAGCAGTCCCTCTGGCAATTTTCCATCGCCTGGTGCATCCAACATTAATATTTTATTCTTAACATCCTTTCTGATACGGACCTCTCCCTGTAAGGTACACTGGGCATTTGGCACCAGGATCAGAGTCTCAGAATCCTTCTTCCATACAATTCCGACTGGTTCCTCTGGTTCTATTTTTTCAGCATCTCTCTGTGCCTCATAGGCGTTCTTAATTAAAGCCGGAACTCTTAAAGCTCTACTAGTCTTTGACCCCTGTTTTCATAACACAACTGTGCCAGCCTTCGAACTATATGAGCATTTGTTCCAATCAACAAGGACACCATCATACAGTCCAGTGGGGACACACTAAGGCTAGGGTCTCTACTTGTTCGGCCACTCCAGCCACGGAGGTGGGGAAAGACAGCCAAATTTGGATATACCCGGAATAGGGGTAGGCCTTCTCACTTAACCCACATACATGCAGTCCTTCTAATGGTTGTAAGGGTACATCTGACAAATGCTTCTGATACCAATCCTGGAACATAATTGTAACTTGGGAGCCACTGTCTAATACAGCTCTTTTAGACACTCCATTCACCTTTACAGTGGTCTCCATGGAGGGACCCACTATTCTGGACCAGTCTGGAGAGGCGGTAGTGGGGGCCTGGGCAACTGACCTTGCCACAAAGGATGTGAGTTAGCATTTTTGGTGCCCTCACTGGGATCATTTTGTGCACCTCTTAACCACTGATTTGTTCTCCGAAGCTCTCCTTGTAGTCTATATGCAACTTTGTCAGTGTCTTTTGGGGACCGGCATTCCCTTTTCATGTGCCCATCTTTCCCACAATTATAGCAAAACAAACTTTCTGGAGTTTGAGCTGGCTGAGGCGCCACACTGGGAGCCAGGGCGGGGGTATTACTAACTGGAAACCTGGGTGCCATCTCTGTCTCTGCGTGATAAGCATTTGGAGACATCTCATCAGTTTCTCCACTTCCATGGTCAAGGAATTGAGTTTGGAGCTGTTATCAGCAGGAGATACATGGGTGGGTACCCCACCCCCATAGCAGATGCAGTCGGATATAGGTCTGGGCCATGTACTTGCAGGCGTGGCCTTCATAAAGGGACTGTTTTGAATTCCGGATCTCTCTCAACAGTTCGCCCCATTGTGGCATATCTTTTTCCTTGTCAGAGCACTCATTGACTGCCAACCTCTGCCCCTGAACTTCACTTGATGGGCCACCTCAGTCACTCGGGTCGTCGCGAGCTATTGGTGCAGGTCCTCCCGAGGTCGCCTTTTCTCAACTCCTCAATTTCTCTCATTAACTCATCATAGGAGGGTGGGATTCCAGTCGATTTGCCAGGCGTGAATCTGAAGCAACAGCAGTTCTGAGAAGGGGCAGACTTAAGAATCCTGTCCAGCCTGGTTCGGTCCAGTTCAATCGCTGGCAACTACCCTTTCTGAGGCATTCTTGCAACAATTTTCCAGCCGAGATACATACACAGACAACAACTCCCCTTGGTACTGTTGTGCATTTCTTACTCTCCACCATAGATCCTCATCAGAATCTGGGCTCCATACACATTCTCAAGGCCTCAAGATAGGTCTGTGCAGTCACTTCAGGGTTACTGGCCCGTTTAGCATGGATGGTAGCCAGGGCAGGACCTGGAGGCTCTCACTAACCCTCTTTGCACTTCGGCTTCGAGCATTGCCATTCTAGTACTTGGGGGCAACATAGTCTATCCAGGTCTCCCAGTCATCCTCCCTTGGGGGTGGGAGGGTGCCAGAGAAGATCCTCAACCTTCGTAAGAGTCGTGATTAATGGCAGGTGCAGAAATAGGGTCTGCATTGGTTCAGCCACCATTACGGGTACTGGGCGAGAGGGTGTTGGGAGGAACACCCCAGGTTGCAAGAATAGTTTCTTCAAGTCCTCCACAGTTTTCCCTTCCCCAGCAACCATTTAGAAATTTCTCCTCAAAAGTTTCAGACAGTGGTGGGGCTCATTTCCCCGGGTCTTTACTGTACTTAGTTATCACTCTCCAGGCAGTGAGGGCTCCTCTGGGGGTAATGGTCTGTGGCACTTTGGAGCTATCTATGGGATCCTTAAACTCTACTAGGGCCAGGAAAGTGTGGGTGAGCAGATTAGCATGCAGACCCACCACCACAGGGTTTTGTAAACCTTCCACCTTGGAAAGTACTCCCTGTACAGTGTCCGTATTGATACCCAGGGGGATGTCCAGGATAAGCATAGCATTTTGGGGGTCAATCTCCTCCCCAGTACACCACTCCACCAGCCGGTGCACAGCCACTTCTGTCGGGGTACCCATTTTTTTTCTTAACAGTGGTTCGTAAATATGGCCACTAGAGGACACACAATCCCAGCGGTGAGCCCAAGATGTAACCCCAGATGGCGCTATACCAGGGGCTACTACCCTGCCTGATTTGCCACTAACAGGTTGAGGGCCTGGATCCAATGGTGGGTGCCTCCACCCAGAGGTCAGGGTTTGCAATAGTTAAACTTACTTGGTCACAGCCCTCTGGGACACTGCAACCCTTTCTTCCCACTAGTGGCCCACACAATATATCAGAATTACCTTCACAGTATACACTTACCCCCAGGGCTGGTTTAGGCACTGGGACCTCCTGTAAAATAAGATACAGTGCAACAATCACAGTACAATACTTTAACATAGACAAATACCTCAGGCAGTATAACTTTGCTGAAACAAGCAGCTCAGATTTATTTAGGGGGAATATAACAAGGACAGGGGGAAATCAGGTTAATTAGCTTATCACTTTACTCATCTACTTATGGCTCTGTGCACAGGCCTATCCCTACCAGTTACTGTCCCTGGGTACCCAAGCCCTAGTGGCTAGTCCAAACCGTGGCAGCTGGTAGAGGCCCTTTCCCACAGAGAAAAGAAAAATGAGTTTAAACAGTCAGCAGTACAGTGATTCCATTTGGATTCAATGTGGCAATTCAACAGGGAGCGACCCTGAATTAGTACTCACGACCTCCAAACAAGATAGGGTCCTTCAATGTCAGCAGGGCTACTCTTGAGCTCCACGAGACTCCTCACACATTTATATGGCAAACTGCAACAGGCAAAAGTCCTTTAATGGCAGCAGGATTAACTTGAGCTAACCAAGCCTCCTCACACATTTATATGGTGAACAGTAACAGGCAAAAGTCCTTTAATGGCAGCAGGATTCACTTGAGGTACACAAGCCTCTTCACACATTTATATGGTAAAACAGAAGTACTATACCAGGCAGGCTGCTTCTCTATCCCGATCGCAATTACTGCACAATACCCGGGAGAACACACAGCAGATTCAGTTCCTGACAGACCAAGTGCAATTCAGCAATTTCTCAGTCTTCTACAGGGTGAGCCTGGTTTCTACTCTTCAGATATCCTTTGATTCTCTTCACAGGACGGATTCAGTCCTAACAAGCAGTTACACAAGCTGCAGACCGGAACTCTGGGCCTTACACATGTTTCCCGACTAAAACTGCACACTGAAAAAGCACAGGGCTCCTTCCTTCTTCACTGCCAGAGCTCAACTGAAACTCCAACAGACAAAACCGGGCACTTCCTTTGAGTTCCTCCCAGTTCTTGACTGGATTGGTTGTCACTCACAATAGACTGCTCCTGTTGGTCCAAAAAGGCGCCGAACTCTAAACTACATCTCCCAGAGTCACTGCCCATACAATCCTCTTGTGGCTGCCTCAGATTATGAGTCCAAGTTCAGATTCGTCCAAGGCACCATTTTAGAGCTAGCTTACCCCACACTGATTGGTCCAGTTCAGCAGTTCAAAACCAGAATGGGGAACTAGGCAGACACAGTTCTGACTGCAAAGAAAGCAGGTTAGACAAACTGTAATTTCATTATTACCCTAAATGGTTTCTGGCAAACAGTTACATCTTTCAGATAGGTTCCCTTTGCACTCCTAGTGACTGCAAAAATGGAGTGAATTGGCAGCAGCTCGAGTGGTACTCAATCAAAGAAACACACAGTCCCCCATACAAACTAATTATGTCTGCAAGCAGACAGCTCTTAAAGAGACAGTACCAGAGGTTCTAAAACACTCACTGATAAATGGCTTAAACGCCAAACACCATTCAGGCTTGGAGCATTCAAGCAAGCTCCTGGAAGTCTTTTGGGAACCCCCATTTGCAGGGGGGTTACATCTGTATCGGGATACAGTCCCAATAGTTGGTGCATGTGCAGCAGGGTCCTGAACTAGCCCACTGCATACTAATGTGAATTCCTTTGTTCAACTTCCTTTATAGGCCCTGAAGCACCCCTCTCGATTCACTACTCTGCCCAGCAGCGGAGCCTGAACACGGGGATAGCCAGAGCCTGTAAGAGGCCCTGAAGCACCCCTCCCGATTCTCTACTCTGCCCAGCAGTGGAGACTGAACACGGGGATTGCTAGATCCTGTAAGAGGTAAAGCGTCCTGCACTACTGCCTGACTGTTGGAGAACTTTAATCGCCTGGGGTCTGTTTTTCTGTCCCCACACAGTGACTGATTGACTGTGCTACTTGATATCTGGACTCTTCTGCTCGGTGATTTGGGGTCTATTACTGTGTTACTTTAAGGGCTAGTGTGCTGATCATCTAGCACTATTATCCTGTGATTTATTAGCAGTTTAAATGTTGTAGTTAGAGTGCTTACCTTCTGTAGAATTGCATAGAATGTATAGCGTATGTGTCCGCCATCTTGCCCATGTGCAGTAGCCTTCTGTATCGGGATACAGTCCTAATAGTTGGCGCATGCGCAGTAGGGTCCAGAACTAGCCCGCTGCATACTGATGTGATTCCTTTGTTCCTCTTCCTTTATAGGCCCTGAAGCACCCCTCTCGATTCACTACTCTGCCCAGCAGCGGAGCCTGAACACGGGATTGCCAGCGCCTGTAAGAGGTAAAGCGTCCTGCACTACAGCCTGACTGTTGGAGAACTTTAATCGCCTGGGGTCTGTTTTTCTGTCCCCACAAAGTGACTGATTGACTGTGCTATTTGATATCTGGACTCTTCTGCTCAGGGATTTGGGGTCTATTACTGTGTTACTTTAAGGGCTCGTGCTGATCTTCTAGAACTATTATCCTGTGACTTATTAGCTGTTTAAATTCTGTATTTAGAGTGCTTACCTTTGGTAGAATTGCATAGAATGTGTAGCGTGTGTGTCCGCCATCTTGCGCATGTGCAGTAGCCTTCTGTATCAGGATACAGTCCCAATAGTTGGCGCGTGCAGAAGGGTCCTGAACTAGCCCGCTGCATACTAATGTGATTCCTTTGTTCCCCTTCCTTTATAGGCCCTGCAGCACCCCTCTCGATTCACTACTCTGCCCAGCAGCGGAGCCTGAACTCGGGGATTGCCAGAGCCTGTAAGAGGCCCTGAAGCACCCCTCTCAATTCACTACTCTACGCAGCAGCGGAGCCTGAACATGGGGATTCCTAGTGCCTGTAAGAGGTAAAGCGTTCTGCACTACAGCCTGACTGTTGGAGAACTACAATCGCCTGGGGTCAGTTTTTCTGTCCCCACTCAGTGACTGATTGACTGTGCTACTTGATATCTGGACTCTTCTGCTCGGGGAATTGGGGTCTATTACTGTGTTACTTTAAGGGCTAGTGTGCTGATCATCTAGCACTATTATCCTGTGATTTAGTAGCTGTTTAAATGCTGTAGTTAGAGTGCTTACCTTCGGTAGAATGGCACAGAATGAGTAGTGTGTGTGTCGGCCATCTTGCGCATGCGCAGTAGCCTTCTGTATCGGGATACAGTCCCAATAGTTGGCGCATGTGCAGTAGGGTTCTGAACTAGCCCGCTGCATACTAAGGTGAATTCCTTTGTTCAACTTCCTTTATAGGCCCTGAAGCACCCCTCTCGATTCACTACTCTGCCCAGCAGCAGAGCCTGAACACGGGGATAGCCAGAGCCTGAAAGAGGCCCTGAAGCACCCCTCCTGATTCTCTACTCTGCCCAGCAGTGGAGCCTGAACATGGGGATTGCTAGAGCCTGTAAGAGGTAAAGCGTCCTGCACTACAGCCTGACTGTTGGAGAACTTTAATTGCCTGGGGTCTGTTTTTCTGTCCCCACTCAGTGACTGATTGACGGTGATACTTGATATCTGGACTCTTCTGCTCGGGGATTTGGGGTCTATTTCTGTGTTACATTAAGGGCTAGTGTGCTGATCATCTAGCACTTTTATCCTGTGATATAGTAGCAGTTTAAATACTGTAGTTAGAGTGCTTACCTTCTGTAGAATTGCATAGAATGTGTAGCGTGTGTGAATGCCATCTTGCGCATGTGCAGTAGCCTTCTGTATGTGAATACAGTCCCAATAGTTGGCGCATGTGCAGTAGAGTCCAGAACTAGCCCGCTGCATACTAATGTGATTCCTTTATTCCCCTTCCTTTATAGGCCCTGAAGCACCCCTCTCGATTCACTACTCTGCCAAGCAGCGGAGCCTGAACACGGGGATTGCCAGAGCCTGTAAGAGGTAAAGCATCCTGCATTACAGCCTGACTGTTGGAGAACTTTAAACAGCCTGGGGTCTGTTTTTCTGTCCCCACACAGTGACTGATTAACTCTGCTACTTGATATCTGGACTCTTCTACTCGGGGATTTGGGGTCTATTATTGTGTTACTTTAAGGTCTAATGTGCTGATCATCTAACACTATTATCCTGTGATTTAGAGCTGTTTAAATGCTGTAGTTAGAGTGCTTACCTTGGGTAGAATTGCATAGAACGTGTACCCTGTGTGTCCGCCATCTTGTGCATTCGCAGTAGCCTTCTGTATCGGGATACAGTCCCAATAGTTGGCGCCATGTGCAGTAGGGGCCTGAACTAGCCCACTGCATACTAATGTGATTCCTTTGTTACCCTTCCTTTATAGGCCCTGAAGCACCCCTCTCGATTCACTACTCTGCCCAGCAGCAGAGCCTGAACACGGGGATTTCCAGAGCCTGTAAGAGGCCCTGAAGCACCCCTCTCGATTCTCTACTATGCCCAGCAGTGGAGCCTGAACAAGGGGATTGCCAGAGCCTGTAAGAGGCCCTGAACCACCCCTCTCGATTCACTACTCTGCCCAGCAGCGGAGCCTGAACATGGGGATTGCCAGAGCCTGTAAGAGGTAAAGCATCCTGCACTACAGCCTGACTGTTGGAGAACTTTAATCACCTGCGGTCTTTTTTTCTGTCCCCCACACAGTGACCTATTGACTGTGCTACTTGATATCTGTACTCTTCTGCTCGTGGATTTGGGGTCTATTACTGTATTACTGTGTTACTTTAAGGGCTAGTGTGCTGATCATATAGCACTATTATCCTGTGATTTAGTAGCTGTTTAAATGCTGTTGTTAGAGTGCTTACCTTCGGTAGAATTGTATCGAATGTGTAGGGTGTGTGTCAGCCATCTTGCACATGCGCAGTAGCCTTCTGTATCGGGATACAGTCCTATTAGTTTGCGCATGTACAGTAGGGTCCTGAACTAGCCCGCTGCATAGTAATGTGATTCCATTGTTCCCCTTCCTATATAGGCCCTGAAGCACCCCTCTTGATTAACTACTCTGCCAAGCAGCGGAGCCTGAACACGGGGATTGCCAGAGCCTGTAAGAGGCCCAGAAGCACCCCTCTCGATTCACTACTCTGTCCAGCAGTGGAGCCTGAACATGGTGATTGCTAGAGCCTGTAAGAGGTAAAGTGTCCTGCACTACAGCCTGACTGTTGGAGAACTTTAATCGCCTGGGTCTGTTTTTCTGTCTCCACACAGTGACTGATTGACTGTGCTACTTGATATCTGGACTCTTCTGCTCGGGCATTTGGGGTCTACTACTGTGTTACTTTAAGGGCTAGTGTGCTGATCATCTAGCACTTTTATCCTGTGATTTAGTAGCTGTTTAAATACTGTAGTTAGAGTGCTTACCTTCGGTAGAATTGCATAGAATGTGTAGCGTGTGTGAATGCCATCTTGCGCATGCACAGTAGCCTTCTGTATCAGGATACTTTCCCAATAGTTGGCTTATGCGCAGTAGGGTCCTGAACTAGCCCACTGCATACTAATGTGATTCCTTTGTTCCCCTTCCTTCATAGGCCTTGAAGCACCCGTCTCGATTCACTACTCTGCCAAGCAGCGGAGCCTGAACACGGGGATTGCCAGAGCCTGTAAGAGGCCCGGAAGCACCTCTCGATTCACTACTCTGCCCAGCAGCGGAGCCTAATTATGGGGATTGCTAGAGCCTGTAAGAGGTAAAGGTCCTTGCACTACAGCCTGACTGTTAGAGAACTTTAATCGCCTGGGTCTGTTTTTCTGTCCCCACACAGTGACTGATTGACTGTGCTACTTGATATCTGGACTCTTCTGCTCGGTGATTTGGGGTCTATTACTGTGTTACTTTAAGGGCTAGTGTGCTGATCATCTAGCACTATTATCCTGTGATTTAGAAGCTGTTTAAATGCTGTAGTTAGAGTGCTTACCTTCGTAGAATTGCATAGAATGTAGTATGTGTGTCCGCCATCTTGCACATGCGCAGTAGCCTTCTGTATCGGGATACAGTCCCAATAGTTGGCGCATGCGCAGTAGGGTCCAGAACTAGCCCGCTGCATACTGATGTGATTCCTTTGTTCTCTTCCTTTATAGGCCCTGCAGCACCCCTCTCGATTCACAACTCTGCCCTGCAGCAGAACCTGAACAAGGGATTGACAGAGCCTGTAAGAGGTAAAGCGTCCTGCACTACAGCCTGACTGTTGGAGAACTTTAGTCCCTGGGGTCTGTTTTTCTCTCCCCACACAGTGACTGATTGACTGAGCTACTTGATATCTGGACTCTTCTGCTCAAGGATTTGGGGACTATTACTGTGTTACTTTAAGGGCTCATGTGCTGATCTTCTAGCACTATTATCCTGTGACTTATTAGATGTTTAAAATCTGTATTTGGAGTGCTTACCTTCTGTAGAATTGCATAGAATGTGTAGCGTGTGTGTCCGCCATCTTGCGCATGTGCAGTAACCTTCTGTATCGGGTTACAGTCCCAATACTTGGCGCATGTGCAGTAGGGTCCTGAACTAGCCCGCTGCATACTAATGTGATTCCTTTGTTCAACTTCCTTTATAGGCCCTGAAGCACCCCTCTCGATTCACTACTCTGCCCAGCAGCGGAGCCTGAATACGGGGATTGCCAGAGCCTGTAAGAGGCCCTGAAGCACCCCTCTCGATTCACTACTCTGCCCAGCAGTGGAGCCTGAACATGGGGATTCCAAGAGCCTGTAAGAGGTAAAGCATCCTGCACTACAGCCTGACTGTTGGAGAACTTTAATTGCCTGGGGTCTGTTTTTCTGTCCCCACTCAGTGACTGATTGACTGTGCTACTTGATATCTGGACTCTTCTGCACGGGGATTTGGGGTCTATTACTGTGTTACTTTAAGGGCTAGTGTGCTGATCATCTAGCACTATTATCCTTTGATTTAGTAGCTGTTTAAATGCTGTAGTTAGAGTGCTTACCTTTGGTAGAATTGCACAGAATGTGTAGTTTGTGTGTCGGCCATCTTGCGCATGCGCAGTAGCCCTCTGTATCAGGATACAGTCCCAATAGTTGGTGCATGTGCAGTAGGGTCCTGAACTAGCCCGCTGCATACTAATGTGAATTCCTTTGTTCAACTACCTTTATAGGCCCTGAATCAACCCTCTCGATTCACTACTCTGCCCAGCAGCGGAGCCTGAACACGGGATTGCAGATCCTGTAAGAGGTACAGCGTCCTGCACTACTGCCTGACTGTTGGAGAACTTTAATCGCCTGGGGTCTGTTTTTCTGTCCCCACACAGTGACTGATTGACTCTGCTACTTGATATCTGGACTCTTCTGCTCTGGGATTTGGGGTCTATTACTGTGTTACTTTAAGGGCTAATGTGCTGATCATCTAACAGTATTATCCTGTGATTTAGTAGCTGTTTAAATGCTGTAGTTAGAGTGCTTACCTTGGGTAGAATTGCATAGAACGTGTGCGTGTGTGTCCGCCATCTTGCGCATGCGCAGTAGCCTTCTGTATCGGGATACAGTCCCAAAAGTTGGCACATGCGCAGTTAGGGTCCTGAACTAGCCCGCTGCATTCTAATGTGATTCCTTTGTTCCCCTTCCTGTATAGGCCCTGAAGCACCCCTCTCGATTCTCTACTCTGCCCAGCAGTGGAGCCTGAACAAGGGGATTGCCAGAGCCTGTAAGAGGCCCTGAAGCACCCCTCTCGATTCACTACTCTGCCCAGCAGAGGAGCCTGAACACGGGAATTGCCAGAGCCTGTAAGAGGTAAAGCATCCTGCACTACTGCCTGACTGTTGGAGAACTTTAATCGCCTTGGGGTCTGTTTTCTGTCCCCACACAGTGACTGATTGACTGTGCTACTTGATATCTGGACTCTTCTGCTCGGTGATTTGGGGTCTATTACTGTGTTACTTTAGGGCTAGTGTGCTGATCATCTAGACTATTATCCTGTGATTTAGTAGCAGTTTAAATGTTGTAGTTAGAGTGCTTACCTTCTGTGGAATTGCATAGAATGTGTAGCGTGTGTGTCCGCCATCTTGAGCATGCGCAGTAGCCTTCTGTATCGGGATACAGTCCCAATAGTTGGCGCATGCGCAGTAGGGTCCAGAACTAGCCCGCTGCATACTAATGTGATTCCTTTGTTTCCCTTCCTTTATAGGCCCTGAAGCACCCCTCTCGATTCACTACTCTGCCCAGCAGCGGAGCCTGAACATGGGGATTGCCAGAGCCTGTAAGAGGTAAAGCGTCCTGCACTACAGCCTGACTGTTGGAGAACTTTAATCACCTGGGGTCTTTTTTCTGTCCCACACAGTGACCTGATTGACTGTGCTACTTGATATCTGACTCTTCTGCTCGGGATTTGGGTTTGTCTATTACTGTGTTACTTTAAGGGCTAGTTGTGCTGATCATCTAGCACTATTATCCTGTGATTTAGAAGCTGTTTAAATGCTGTAGTTAGAGTGCTTACCTTCGGTAGAATTGCATAGAATGTGTAGCGTGTGTGTCCGCCATCTTGCGCATGCGCAGTAGCCTTCTGTATCGGGATACAGTCCCAATAGTTGGCGCATGTGCAGTAGGGTCCTGAACTAGCCTGCTGCATACTAATGTGATTCCTTTGTTCCCTTCCTTTATAGGCCCTGCAGCACCCCTCTCGATTCACTACTCTGCCCAGCAGCGGAGCCTGAACACGGGGATTGCCAGAGCCTGTAAGAGGCCCTGCAGCACCCCTCTCGATTCACTACTCTGCCCAGCAGCGGAGCCTGAACATGGGGATTGCCAGAGCCTGTAAGAGGTAAAGTGTCCTGCACTACAGCCTGACTGTTGGAGAACTTTATCGCCTGGGTCTGTTTTTCTGCCCACACAGTGACTGATTGACTGTGCTACTTGATATCTGGACTCTTCTGCACGGGATTTGGGGTCTATTTCTGTGTTACTTTAAGGGCTAGTGTGCTGATCATCTAGCACTATTATCCTGTGATTTAGAAGCTGTTTAAATGCTGTAGTTAGAGTGCTTACCTTCGGTAGAATTGCATAGAATGTGTAGCGTGTGTGTCCGCCATCTTGCGCATGCGCAGTAGCCTTCTGTATCGGGATACAGTCCCAATAGTTGGCGCATGCGCAGTAGGGTCCTGAACTAGCCCGCTGCATACTAATGTGATTCCTTTGTCTCTTCCTTTATAGGCCCTGCAGCACCCCTCTCGATTCACTACTCTGCCAAGCAGCGGAGCCTGAACACGGGGATTGCCAGAGCCTGTAATAGGCCCGGAAGCACCCCTCTCGATTCACTACTCTGCCCAGCAGCGGAGCCTGATTATGGGGATTGCCAGAGCCTGTAAGAGGTAAAGCGTCTTGCACTACAGCCTGACTGTTAGAGAACTTTAATCGTCTGGGGTCTGTTTTTCTGTCCCCACACAGTGACTGATTGACTGTGCTACTTGATTTCTGGACTCTTCTGCTCGGGGATTTGGGGTCTATTACTGTGTTACTTTAAGGGCTAGTTTGCTGATCATCTAGCACTATTATCCTGTGATTTAGTAACTGTTTAAATGCTGTAGTTAGAGTGCTTACCTTCGGTAGAATTGCATAGAATGTGTAGCATGTGTGTTCGCCATCTTGCGCATGCGCAGTAGCCTTCTGTATCGGGATACAGTCCCAATAGTTGGCGCATGTGCAGTAGGTCCTGAACTAGCCCGCTGCATACTAATGTGATTCCTTTGTCCACTTCCTTATAGGCCCTGAAGCACCCCTCCGATTCACTACTCTGCCCGCAGCAGAACCTGAACAAGGGATTGACAGAGCCTGTAGAGGCCCTGAAGCACCCCTCTCGATTCACTACTCTGCCCAGCAGAGGAGCCTGAACACGGGGATTGCCAGAGCCTGTAAGAGGTAAAGCATCCTGCACTACAGCCTGACTGTTGGAGAACTTTAATCACCTGCGGTTTTTTCTGTCCCCACTCAGTGACTGATTAACTGTGCTACTTGATATCTGTACTCTTCTGCTCGTGGATTTGGGGTCTATTACTGTATTACTGTGTTACTTTAAGGGCTAGTGTGCTGATCATCTAGCACTATTATCCTGTGTATTTAGTAGCTGTTTAAATGTTGTAGTTAGAGTGCTTACCTTCTGTGGAATTGCATAGAATGTGTAGCGTGTGTGTCCGCCATCTTGCGCAAGCGCAGTAGCCTTCTGTATCGGGATACAGTCCCAATAGTTGGCGCATGTGCAGTAGGGTCCTGAACTAGCCCGCTGCATACTAATGTGATTCCTTTGTTCCCCTTCCTTTATAGGCCCTGAAGCACCCCTCTCCATTCACTACTCTGCCCAGCAGCGGAGCCTGAACTCGGGGATTGCCAGAGCCTGTAAGAGGTAAAGCGTCCTGCACTACAGCCTGACTGTTGGAGAACTTTAATCGCCTGGGGTCTGTTTTTCTGTCCCCCCACAGTGACTGATTGACAGTGCTACTTGATATCTGGACACTTCTGCTCAGGGATTTGGGGTCTATTACTGTGTTTCTATAAGGGCTAATGTGCTGATCTTCTAGCACTATTATCCTGTAATTTAGAAGCTGTTTAAATTCTGTAGTTAGAGTGTTTTCCTTCAGTAGAATTGCATAGAATGTATAGCGTGTCTGTCCTCCATCTTGCGCATGCGCAGTCGCCTTCTGTATCGGGATACAGTCCCAATAGTTGGCGCACGAGCACTAGGGTCCTGAAATAGCCTGCTGCATACTAATGTGATTCCTTTGTTCCCCTTCCTTTATAGGCCCTGAATCTCCCCTTTTGATTCACTCCTCTGCCAAGTAGCGGAGCCTGAACATGGGGATTGCCAGAGCCTGTAATAGGCCCGGAAGCACCCCTCTCAATTCACTACTCTGCCCAGCAGCGGAGCCTGAAAATGGGGATTGCCAGAGACTGTAAGAGGTAAAGCGTCCTGCACTACAGCCTGACTGTTGGAGAACTTTAGTCGCCTGGGGTCTGTTTTTCTGTCCCCACTCAGTGACTGATTGACTGTGCTACTTGATATCTGGACTCTTCTGCTTGGGGATTTGGGGTCTATTACAGTGTTACTTTAAGGGCTAGTTTGCTGATCATCTAGCACTATTATCCTGTGATCTAGTAACTGTTTAAATGCTGTAGTTAGAGTGCTTACCTTTAAGAATTGCATAGAATGTGTAGCGTGTGTGTCTGCCATCTTGCGCATGTGCAGTAGCCTTCTGTATCTGGATACAGTCCCAATAGTTGGCGCATGTGCAGTAGGGTCCTGAACTAGCCCGCTGCATACTAATGTGAATTCCTTTGTTCAACTTCCTTTATAGGACCTGAAGCACCCCTCTCGATTCACTACTCTGCCCAGCAGCGGAGCCTGAACACAGGGATAGCCAGATCCTGTAAGAGGCCCTGAAGCACCCCTCCTGATTCTTTAGTCTGCCCAGCAGTGGAGCCTGAACACGGGGATTGCTAGAGCCTGTAAGATGTAAAGAGTTCTGCACTACTGCCTGACAGTTGGAGAACTTTAATCGCCTGGGGTCTGTTTTTCTGTCCCCACACAGTGACTTATTGACTGTGCTACTTGATATCTGGACTTTTCTACTCGGTGATTTGGGGTCTATTACTCTGTTACTTTAAGGGCTAGTGTGCTGATCATCTAGAACTATTATCCTGTGATTTAGTAGCAGTTTAAATGTTGTAGTTAGAGTGCTTACCTTCTGTGGAATTGCATAGAATGTGTAGCGTGTGTGTCCGACCATCTTGCGCATGCGCAGAAGCCTTCTGTATCGGGATACAGTCCCAATAGTTGGCGCATGCACAGTAGGGTCCAGAACTAGCCCGCTGCATACTGATGTGATTCCTTTGTTCCCCTTCCATTATAGGCCCGGAAGCACCCCTCTCGATTCTCTACTCTGCCCAGCAGCGAAGCCTGAACACGGGGATTGCCAGAGCCTGTAAGAGGTAAAGCGTCCTGCACTACAGCCTGACTGTTGTAGAACTTTAATCCCTTGGGGTCTGTTTTTCTGTCCCCACACAGTGACTAATTGTCGGTGCTACTTCATATCTAGACTCTTCTGCTCGGGGATTTGGGTTCTATTACTGTGTTACTTTAAGGGCTAGTGTGCTGATCATCTAGCACTATTATCCTGTGATTTAGTTGCTGTTTAAATGCTGTAGTTAGAGTGCTTACCTTTGGTAGAATCGCATAGAATGTCTAGCGTGTGTGTCCGCCATCTAGCGCATGCGCAGTAGCCTTCTGTATCGGGATACAGTCCCAATAGTTGGCGCATGCGCAGGAGGGTCCTGAACTAGCCTGCTGCATACTAATGTGATTCCTTTTTTCCCCTTCCTTCATAGGCCCTGAAGCACCCCTCTCGATTCACTACTCTGCCCAGCAGCAGAGCCTGAACACGGGGATTGCCAGAGCCTGTAAGAGGCCCTGAAGCACCCCTCTCGATTCACTACTCTTCCCAGCAGCGGAGCCTGAACATGGGGATTCCTTGAGCCTGTAAGAGTTAAAGCATCCTGCACTACAGCCTGAGTATTGGAGAACTTTAATCATCTGGGTTCTGATTTTCTGTCCCCACACAGTGACTGATTGACTGTGCTACTTGATATCTGGAGTCTTCTGCTTGGGGATTTGGGTTCTATTACTGTGTTACTTTAAGGGCTAGTGGGCTGATCATCTAGCACTATTATCCTGTTATTTAGTAGCTGTTTAAATGCTGTAGTTAGAGTGCTTACCTTCGTGAATTGCATAGAATGTGTAGTGTGTGTCGGCCATCTTGCGATGCGCAGTAGCCTTCTGTATCGGGATACAGTCCCAATAGTTTGCGTGCAGTAGGGTCCTGAACTAGCCCGCTGCATACTAATGTGAATTCCTTTTCTCAACTTCCTTTATAGGCCCTGAAGCACCCTCTCGATTCACTACTCTGCCCAGCAGAGGAGCCTGAACACGGGATAGCCAGAGCTTGTTAGAGGCCCTGAAGCAACCCCTCCTGATTCCTACTTTGCCCAGCAGTGGATCCTGAACATGGGGATTGCTGGAGCCTGTAAGAGGTAAAGCGTCCTGCACTACTGCCTTACTGTTGGAGAACTTTAATCGCTGGGTCTGTTTTTCTGTCCCCACACAGTGACTGATTGACTGTGCTACTTGATATCTGGACTCTTCTGCTCGGTAATTTGAGGTCTATTACTGTGTTACTTTAAGGGGCTAGTGTGCTGATCACCTAGCACTGTTATCCTGTGATTTAGTAGCAGTTTAAATGTTGTAGTTAGAGTGCTTACCTTCTGTAGAATTGCTTAGAATGTGTAGCGTGTGCGTCCGCCATCTTGAGCATGCGCAATAGCCTTCTGTATCGGGATACAGTCCCAATAGTTGGTGCATGTGCAGTAGGGTCCAGAACTAGCCCTCTGCATACTGATCTGGTTCCTTTGTTCCCCTTCCTTTATAGGCCATGAAACACCCCTCTCGATTCACTACTCTGCCCAGCAGCGGAGCCTGAACATGGGGATTTCTAGAGCCTGTAAGAGGTAAAGCGTCCTGCACTACAGCCTGACTGTTGGAGAACTTTAATCGCCTGGGCTCTGTTTTTCTATCCCCACTCAGTGACTGATTGACTGTGCTAATTGATATCTGGACTCTTCTGTTCGGGGTTTGGGGTCTATTACTGTGTTACTTTAAGGGCTAGTGTGCTGATCATCTAGCACTTTTATCCTGTGATTTAGTAGCTGTTTAAATACTGTAGTTAGAGTGCTTACCTTCGGTAGAATTGCATAGTATGTGTAGCGTGTGTGAATGCCATCTTGCACATGCGTAGTAGCTTCTGTATCAGGATACTTTCCCAATAGTTGGCTTATCTTGGTAGGGTCCTGAACTAGCAAGCTGCATACTAATGTGATTCCTTTCTTCCCCTTCCTTCATAGGCCCTGAAGCACCCCTCTCGATTCTCTACTCTGCCCAGCAGCGGAGCCTGAAAATGGGGATTGCCAGCGCCTGTAAGAGGTAAAGCGTCCTGCACTACAACCTGACTGTTGGAGAACTTTAATCGCCTGGGGTCTGTTTTTCTGTCCCCCCACAGTGACTGATTGACTGTGCAACTTGATATCTGGACACTTCTGCTAGGGGATTTGGGGTCTATTACTGTGCTTCTATAAGGGCTAGTGTGCTGATCTTCTAGCACTATTATCCTGTAATTTAGTAGCTGTTTAAATTCTGTAGTTAGAGTGCTTACCTTCGGTAGAATTGCATAGAATGTATAGCGTGTCTGCCCGCCATCTTGCGCATACGCAGTAGCCTTCTGTATCGGGATACAGTCCCAATAGTTGGTGCATGCAGTAGGGTCCTGAACTAGCCGCTGCATACTTATGTGATTCCTTTGTTCCGCTTCCTTTATAGGCCCTGAAGCACCCCTCTCGATTCACTACTCTGCCAAGCAGCGGAGACAGAACACGGGGATTGCCAGAGCCTGTAATAGGCCCGGAAGCACCCCTCTAGATAAACTACTCTGCCCATCAGTGGAGCCTGATCATGGGGATTGCCAGATCCTGTAAGAGGTAAAGCGTCCTGCACTACAGCCTGACTGTTGGAGAACTTTAATCCCCTGGGGTCTGTTTTTCTATCCCCACACAGTGACTGATTGTCGCTGCTACTTCATATCTAGACTCTTCTGCTCGGGGATTTGGGTTCTATTACTGTGTTACTTTAAGGGCTAGTGTTCTGATCATCTAGCACTATTATCCTGTGATTTAGTAGCTGTTTAAATGCTGTATTTAGAGTGCTTACCTTTGGTAGAATCGCATAGAATGTCTAGCGTGTGTGTCCACCATCTAGCGCATGCGCTGTAGCCTTCTGTATCGGGATACAGTCCCAATAGTTGGCGTATGTGCAGGCGGATCCTGAACTAGCCTGCTGCATACTAATGTGATTCCTTTTTTCCCATCCTTCATAGGCCCTGAAGCACCCCTCTCGATTCACTACTCTGCCAAGCAGCGGAGCCTGAACACGGGGATTGCCAGAGCCTGTAATAGGCCCGGAAGCACCCCTCTCGATTCACTTCTTTGCCCAGCAGCGGAGCCTGATCATGGGAATTGCCAGAGCCTGTAAGAAGTAAAGCATCCTGCACTACAGCCTGACTGTTGGAGAACTTTATATGTCTGAGGTCTGTTTTTCTGTCCCAACACAGTGACTGATTGACTATGCTACTTGATTTCTGGACTCTTCTGCTCGGGGATTTGGGGTCTATTACTGTGTTACTTTAAAGGCTAGTTTGCTGATCATCTAGCACTATTATCCTGTGATTTAGTAACTGTTTAAATGCTGTAGTCAGAGTGCTTACCTTCGGTAGAATTGCATAGAATGTGTAGCGTGTGTGTCTGCCATCTTGCGCATGCGCAGTAGCCTTCTGTATCGGGATACAGTCCCAATAGTTGGCGTATGTGCAGGCGGGTCCTGAACTAGCCTGCTGCATACTAATGTGATTCCTTTTTTACCCTTCCTTCATAGGCCCTGAAGCACCCCCGATTCACTACTCTGCCCAGCAGCAGAGCCTGAACATGGGATTGCCAGAGCCTGTAAGAGGCGCTGAAGCACCCTCTCGATTCACTACTCTGCCCAGCAGCGGAGCCTGAACATGGGATTCCTTGAGCCTGTAAGAGGTAAAGGCCCTGCACTGCAGCCTGACTGTTGGAGAACTTTAATCGTCTGGGGTCTGTTTTTCTGTCCCCACACAGTGACTGATTGACTGTGCTACTTGATATCTGGACTCTTCTGCTCGGGGATTTGGGGTCTATTACTGTGTTACTTTAAGGGCTAATGTGTTGATCATCTAGCACTATTATCCTGTGATTTGGTAGCTGTTTAAATGCTGTAGTTAGAGTGCTTACCTTTGGTAGAATCGCATAGAATGTGTAGCGTGTGTGTCCGCTATCTAGCGCATGCAGTAGCCTTCTGTATCGGGATACAGTCCCAATAGTTGGCGCATGTGCAGTAGGGTCCTGAACTAGCCGCTGCATACTAATGTAATTCCTTTTTCCTTCCTTTATAGGCCCTGAAGCACCCCTCTCGATTCACTACTCTGCCCAGCAGCGGAGCCTGAACACGGGGATTGCCAGAGCCTGTAAGAGGCCCTGCAGCACCCCTCTCGATTCACTACTCTGCCCAGCAGCGGAGCCTGATCATGGGGATTGCCAGAGCCTGTAAGAGGTAAAGGTCCTGCACTACAGCCTGACTGTTGGAGAACTTTATTCGCTCTGGGGTCTGTTTTTCTGTCCCCACACAGTGACTGATTGACTGTGCTACTTGATTTCTGGACTCTTCTGCTCGGGATTTGGCGTCTGTTACTGTGTTACTTTAAGGGCTAGTTTGCTGATCATCTAGCACTATTATCCTGTGATTTAGTAACTGTCTAAATGCTGTAGTTAGAGTGCTTACCTTAGGTAGAATTGCATAGAATGTGTAGTGTGTGTGTCCGCCATCTGGCGCATGCGTGGCCTTCTGTCGGGATACAGTCCCAATAGTTGGCGCATGTGCAGTAGGGTCCTGAACTAGCCCGCTGCATACTAATGTGAATTCCTTTCTTCAACTTCCTTTATAGGCCCTGAAGCACCCCTCTCGATTCACTACTCTGCCCAGCAGCGGAGCCTGAACACGGGGATAGCCAGAGCTTGTTAGAGGCCCTGAAGCACCCCTCCTGATTCTCTACTTTGCCCAGCAGTGGATCCTGAACATGGGGATTGCTGGAGCCTGTAAGAGGTAAAGCGTCCTGCACTACTGCCTTACTGTTGGAGAACTTTAATCGCCTGGGGTCTGTTTTTCTGTCCCCACACAGTGACTGATTGACTGTGCTACTTGATATCTGGACTCTTCTGCTCGGTGATTTGGGGTCTATTACTGTGTTACTTTAAGGGCTAGTGTGCTGATCATCTAGCACTATTATCCTGTGATTTAGTAGCAGTTTAAATGTTGTAGTTAGAGTGCTTACCTTCTGTGGAATTGCATAGAATGTGTAGGCGTGTGTGTCCGCCATCTTGCAGATGCGTAGTAGCCTTCTGTATCGGGATGCAGTCCAATAGTTGGCTATCTGCAGTAGGGTCCAGAAGTAGCCCGCTGCATACTGATGTGATTCCTTTGTCTCCTTCCTTTATAGGCCCTGAAGCACCCCTCTCGATTCTCTACTCTGCCCAGCAGCTGAGCCTGAACATGGGGATTTCTAGAGCCTGTAAGAGGTAAAGCGCCTGCACTACAGCCTGACTGTTGAGAACTTTAATCGCTTGGGCTCTGTTTTTCTATCCCCACTCAGTGACTGATTGACTGTGCTAATTGATATCTGGACTCTTCTGTTCGGGGTTTGGGGTCTATTACTGTGTTACTTTAAGGGCTAGTGTGCTGATCATCTAGCACTTTTATCCTGTGATTTAGTAGCTGTTTAAATACTGTAGTTAGAGTGCTTACCTTTGTAGAATTGCATAGAATGTGTAGCGTGTGTGTGCTCATCTTGCCATGCGCAGTAGCCTTCTGTATCAGGATACTTTCCAATAGTTGGCTTTATGTTAGTAGGGTCCTGAACTAGCAGCTGCATACTAATGTGATTCTTTCTTCCTTCCTTCATAGGCCCTGAAGCACCCCTCTCGATTCTCTACTCTGCCCAGCAGCGGAGCCTGAAAACGGGGATTGCCAGCGCCTGTAAGAGGTAAAGCGTCCTGCACTACAACCTGACTGTTGGAGAACTTTAATCGCCTGGGGTCTGTTTTTCTGTCCCCCCACAGTGACTGATTGACTGTGCAACTTGATATCTGGACACTTCTGCTAGGGGATTTGGGGTCTATTACTGTGCTTCTATAAGGGCTAGTGTGCTGATCTTCTAGCACTATTATCCTGTAATTTAGTAGCTGTCTAAATTCTGTAGTTAGAGTGCTTACCTTCGGTAGAATTGCATAGAATGTATAGCGTGTCTGCCCGCCATCTTGCGCATACGCAGTAGCCTTCTGTATCGGGATACAGTCCCAATAGTTGGTGCATGCAGTAGGGTCCTGAACTAGCCCGCTGCATACTAATGTGATTCCTTTGTTCCGCTTCCTTTATAGGCCCTGCAGCACCCCTCTCGATTCACTACTCTGCCAAGCAGCGGAGCCAGAACACGGGGATTGCCAGAGCCTGTAATAGGCCCGGAAGCACCCCTCTAGATAAACTACTCTGCCCATCAGTGGAGCCTGATCATGGGGATTGCCAGAGCCTGTAAGAGGTAAAGCGTCCTGCACTACAGCCTGACTGTTGGAGAACTTTATTCGTCTGGGGTCTGTTTTTCTGTCCCCACACAGTGACTGATTGACTGTGCTACTTGATTTCTGGACTCTTCTGCTCGGGGATTTGGGGTCTATTACTGTGTTACTTTAAGGGCTAGTTTGCTGATCATCTAGCACTATTATCCTGTGATCTAGTAACTGTTTAAATGCTGTAGTTAGAGTGCTTACCTTTAGAATTGCATAGATTGTGTGGTGTGTCTGCACATCTTGCGCATCGAGTAGCCTTCTGTATCGGGATACAGTCCCAATAGTTGGCGATGTGCAGTAGGGTCCTGAACTAGCCTGCTGCATACTAATGTGAATTCCTTTCTTCAACTTCCTTTATAGGCCCTGAAGCACCCCTCCGGATTCTACTCTGCCCAGCAGTGGAGCCTGAACACGGGATTGCTAGAGCCTGTAAGAGGTAAAGCGCTCTGCACTACTGCCTGACAGTTGGAGAACTTTAATAGCCTGGGGTCTGTTTTTCTGTCCCCACACAGTGACTTATTGACTGTGCTACTTGATATCTGGACTCTTCTGCTCGGTGATTTGGGGTCTATTACTGTGTTACTTTAAGGGCTAGTGTGCTGATCATCTAGCACTATTATCCTGTGATTTAGTAGCAGTTTAAATGTTGTAGTTAGAGTGCTTACCTTCTGTGGAATTGCATAGAAAGTGTAGCGTGTGTGTCCGCCATCTTGCGCATGCGCAGTAGCCTTCTGTATCGGGATGCAGTCCCAATAGTTGGCGCATGCGCAGTAGGGTCCAGAAGTAGCCCGCTGCATACTGATGTGATTCCTTTGTTCCCTTCCTTTATAGGCCCGGAAGCACCCCTCTCGATTCTCTACTCTGCCCAGCAGCAGAGCCTGAACACGGGGATTGCCAGAGCCTGTAAGAGGTAAAGCGTCCTGCACTACAGCCTGACTGTTGGAGTACTTTAATCGCCTGGGGTCTGTTTTTCTGTCCCCACACAGTGACTGATTGTCTGTGCTACTTCATATCTAGACTCTTCTGCTCGGGGATTTGGGTTCTATTACTGTGTTACTTTAAGGGCTAGTGTGCTGATCAACTAGCACTATTATCCTGTGATTTGGTAGCTGTTTAAATGCTGTAGTTAGAGTGCTTTCCTTTGGTAGAATCGCATAGAATGTGTAGCGTGTGTGTCCGCTATCTAGCTCATGCGCAGTAGCCTTCTGTATCGGGATACAGTCCCAATAGTTGGCGCATGCGCAGCAGGGTCCTGAACTAGCCCGCTGCATACTAATGTGATTCCTTTGTTCCTCTTCCTTTAAAGGCCCTGAAGCACCCCTCTCGATTCACTACTCTGCCCAGCAGCGAGCCTGAACACGGGGATTACCAAAGCCTGTAAGAGGCCCTGAAGCACCCATCTCGATTCACAGCTCTGCCCAGCAGCGGAGCCTGATCATGGGGATTGCCAGAGCCTGTAAGAGGTAAAGCGTCCTGCACTACAGCCTGACTGTTGGAGAACTTTATTCGTCTGGGGTCTGTTTTTCTGTCCCCACACAGTGACTGATTGACTGTGCTACTTGATTTCTGGACTCTTCTGCTCGGGGATTTGGCGTCTGTTACTGTGTTACTTTAAGGGCTAGTTTGCTGATCATCTAGCACTATTATCCTGTGATTTAGTAACTGTCTAAATGCTGTAGTTAGAGTGCTTACCTTCGGTAGAATTGCATAGAATGTGTAGTGTGTGTGTCGGCCATCTTGCGCATGCGCAGTAGCCTTCTGTATCGGGATACAGTCCCAATAGTTTTCGCATGTGCAGTAGGGTCCTGAACTAGCCCGCTGCATACTAATGTGAATTCCTTTCTTCAACTTCCTTTATAGGCCCTGAAGCACCCCTCTCGATTCACTACTCTGCCCAGCAGCGGAGCCTGAACACGGGGATAGCCAGAGCTTGTTAGAGGCCCTGAAGCACCCCTCCTGATTCTCTACTTTGCCCAGCAGTGGATCCTGAACATGAGGATTGCTGGAGCCTGTAAGAGGTAAAGGCCTGCACTACTGCCTTACTGTTGGAGAACTTTAATCGCCTGGGGTCTGTTTTTCTGTCCCCACACAGTGACTGATTGACTGTGCTACTTGATATCTGGACTCTTCTGCTCGGTAATTTGAGGTCTATTACTGTGTTACTTTAAGGGCTAGTGTGCTGATCACCTAGCACTGTTATCCTGTGATTTAGTAGCAGTTTAAATGTTGTAGTTAGAGTGCTTACCTTCTGTAGAATTGCATAGAATGTGTAGCGTGTGCGTCCGCCATCTTGAGCATGCGCCAATAGCCTTCTTGCATCGGGATACAGTCCCATAGTTGGCGATGGCAGTAGGGTCCAGAACTAGCCCGCTGCATACTGATGTGATTCCTTTGTTCTCTTCCATTATGGGCCCGGAAGCACCCTCTCGATAATCGCCTGGGCTCTGTTTTCTATCCCACTCAGTGACTGATTGACTGTGCTAATTGATATCTGGACTCTTCTGTTCGGGGTTTGGGGTCTATTACTGTGTTACTTTAAGGGCTAGTGTGCTGATCATCTAGCACTTTTATCCTGTGATTTAGTAGCTGTTTAAATACTGTAGTTAGAGTGCTTACCTTCGGTAGAATTGCATAGTATGTGTAGCGTGTGTGAATGCCATCTTGCACATGCGCAGTAGCCTTCTGTATCAGGATACTTTCCCAATAGTTGGCTTATGCGCAGTAGGGTCCTGAACTAGCAAGCTGCATACTAATGTGATTCCTTTCTTCCCCTTCCTTCATAGGCCCTGAAGCACCCCTCTCGATTCTCTACTCTGCCCAGCAGCGGAGCCTGAAAATGGGGATTGCCAGCGCCTGTAAGAGGTAAAGCGTCCTGCACTACAACCTGACTGTTGGAGAACTTTAATCGCCTGGGGTCTGTTTTTCTGTCCCCCCACAGTGACTGATTGACTGTGCAACTTGATATCTGGACACTTCTGCTAGGGATTTGGGGTCTATTACTGTGCTTCTATAAGGGCTAGTGTGCTGATCTTCTAGCACTATTATCCTGTAATTTAGTAGCTGTTTAAATTCTGTAGTTAGAGTGCTTACCTTCGGTAGAATTGCATAGAATGTATAGCGTGTCTGCCAGCCATCTTGCGCATACGCAGTAGCCTTCTGTATCGGGATACAGTCCCAATAGTTGGTGCATGTGCAGTAGGGTCCTGAACTAGCCCGCTGCATACTTATGTGATTCCTTTGTTCCGCTTCCTTTATAGGCCCTGAAGCACCCCTCTCGATTCACTACTCTGCCAAGCAGCGGAGACAGAACGGGGATTGCCAGAGCCTGTAATAGGCCGAGGCACCCTCTAGATAAACTACTCTGCCCATCAGTGGAGCCTGATCATGGGATTGCCAGATCCTGTAAGAGGTAAAGCGTCCTGCACTACAGCCTGACTGTTGGAGAACTTTATTCGTCTGGGGTCTGTTTTCTGTCCCACACAGTGACTGATTGAATGTGCTACTTGATTTCTGGACTCTTCTGCTGAGGGATTTGGGGTCTATTACTGTGTTACTTTAAGGGCTAGTTTGCTGATCATCTAGCACTATTATCCTGTGATCTAGTAACTGTTTAAATGCTGTAGTTAGAGTGCTTACCTTTAGAATTGCATAGAATGTGTGCGTGTGTCTGCCATCTTGCATGCGCAGTAGCCTTCTGTATCGGGATACAGTCCCAATAGTTGGCGCATGTGCAGTAGGGTCCTGAACTAGCCCGCTGCATACTAATTTAATTCCTTTGTTCAACTTCCTTTATAGGCCCTGAAGCACCCTCTCGATTCACTACTCTGCCCAGCAGCGGAGCCTGAACACAGGGATAGCCAGAGCCTGTAAGAGGCCCTGAAGCACCCCTCCTGATTCTCTACTCTGCCCAGCAGTGGAGCCTGAACACGGGATTGCTGGAGCCTGTAAGAGGTAAGCGTTCTGCACTACTGCCTGACAGTTGGAGAACTTTAATAGCCTGGGGTCTGTTTTCTGTCCCCACACAGTGACTTATTGACTGTGCTACTTGATATCTGGACTCTTCTGCTCGGTGATTTGGGGTCTATTACTGTGTTACTTAAGGGCTAGTGTGCTGATCATCTAGAACTATTATCCTGTGATTTAGTAGCAGTTTAAATGTTGTAGTTAGAGTGCTTACCTTCTGTGGAATTGCATAGAATGTAGCGTGTGTGTCCGCCATCTTGAGCATCTTGGTAACACTTCTGTATCGGGATACAGTCCCAATAGTTGGCGCATGCGCCAGTAGGGTCCAGACTAGCCCGCTGCATACTGATGTGATTCCTTTGTTCCCCTTCCATTATAGGCCCGGAAGCACCCTCTCGATTCTCTACTCTGCCCAGCAGGAAGCCTGAACACGGGGATTGCCAGAGCCTGTAAGAGGTAAGCGTCCTGCACTACAGCCTGACTGTTGGAGAACTTTAATCCCCTGGGGTCTGTTTTTCTATCCCCACACAGTGACTGATTGTCGCTGCTACTTCATATCTAGACTCTTCTGCTGGGGGATTTGGGTTCTATTACTGTGTTACTTTAAGGGCTAGTGTGCTGATCATCTAGCACTATTATCCTGTGATTTAGTAGCTGTTTAAATGCTGTATTTAGAGTGCTTACCTTTGGTAGAATCGCATAGAATGTCTAGCGTGTGTGTCCACCATCTAGCGCATGCGCTGTAGCCTTCTGTATCGGGATACAGTCCCAATAGTTGGCGTATGTGCAGGCGGATCCTGAACTAGCCTGCTGCATACTAATGTGATTCCTTTTCCCATCCTTCATAGGCCCTGAAGCACCCCTCTCGATTCACTACTCTGCCCAGCAGCAGAGCCTGAACACGGGGATTGCCAGAGCCTGTAAGAGGCCCTGAAGCACCCCTCTCGATTCACTACTCTGCCCAGCAGCGGAGCCTGACCACAGGGATTGCCAGCGCCTGTAAGAGGTAAAGCATCCTGCACTACAGCCTGACTGTTGGAGAACTTTAATTGTCTGGGGTCTGTTTTCTGTCCCACACAGGACTGATTGGCTGTGCTACTTGATATCTGGACTCTTCTGCTTGAGGGATTTGGGGTCGATTACTGTGTTTCTATAAGGGCTAGTGTGCTGATCTTCTAGTACTATTATCCTGTGATTTAGTAACTGTTTAAATGCTGTAGTTAAGTGCTTACCTTGGTAGAATTGCATAGAATGTATGCGTGTGTGTCCGCCATCTTGCGCATGCAGTAGCCTTCTGTGTCGGGATACAGTCCCAATAGTTAGGCGCATGTGCAGGCGGGTCCTGAACTAGCCTGCTGCATACTAATGTGATTCCTTTTTCCCTATCCTTCATAGGCCCTGAAGCACCCTCTCGATTCACTACTCTGCCAAGCAGCAGAGCCTGAACAGGGGATTGCCAGAGCCTGTAATAGGCCCTGCAGCACCCCTCTCGATTCAATACTCTGCCCAGCAGCGGAGCCTGAACTAAGGAATTGCCAGAGCCTGTAAGAGGTAAAGTGTCCTGCACTACAGCTTGACTGTTGGAGAACTTTATATGTCTGAGGTCTGTTTTCTGTCCCAACACAGTGACTGATTGACTATGCTACTTGATTTCTGGACTCTTCTGCTCGGGATTTGGGGTCTATTACTGTGTTACTTTAAAGGCTAGTTTGCTGATCATCTAGCACTATTATCCTGTGATTTAGTAACTGTTTAAATGCTGTAGTTAGAGTGCTTACCTTCGGTAGAATTGCATAGAATGTGTAGCATGTGTGTCTGCCATCTTGCGCATGCGCAGTAGCCTTCTGTATCGGGATACAGTCCCAATAGTTGGCGCATGCGCAGTAGGGTCCTGAACTAGCCCGCTGCATACTAATGTGATTCCTTTGTTCCCCTTCCTTTATAGGCCCTGCAGCACCCCTCTCGATTCACTACTCTGCCCAGCAGCAGAGCCTGAACATGGGATTGCCAGAGCCTGTAGGCGCTGAAGCACCCTCTCGATTCACTACTCTGCCCAGCGGAGCCTGATCATGGGGATTGCTAGAGCCTGTAAGAGGTAAGCGTCCTGCACTACAGCCTGACTGTTGGAGAACTTTATTCGTCTGGGGTCTGTTTTCTGTCCCCACACAGTGACTGATTGACTGTGCTACTTGATATCTGGACTCTTCTGCTCGGGAGTTGGGGTCTATTACTGTGTTACTTTAAGGGCTAATGTGTTGATCATCTAGCACTATTATCCTGTGATTTAGTAGCTGTTTAAATGCTGTAGATAGAGTGCTTACCTTAGGTAGAATTGCACAGAAGGTGTAGTGTGTGTGTGGCCATCTTGCGCATGCGCGGTAGCCTTTGTATGGGATACAGACCCAATAGTTGGCGATGTGCAGTAGGGTCCTGAACTAGCCCGCTGCATACTAATGTAATTCCTTTCTTCAACTTCCTTTATATGCCCTGAAGCACCCCTCTCGATTCACTGCTCTGCCCAGCAGCGGAGCCTGAACACAGGGATAGCCAGAGCCTGTAAGAGGCCGTGAAGCACACCTCCCGATTCTCTACTCTGCCAGCAGTGGAGCCTGAACACGGGGATTGCTAGAGCCTGTAAGAGGTAAAGCGTCCTGCACTACTGCCTGACAGTTGGAGAACTTTAATCGCCTGGGGTCTTTTTTTCTGTCCCCACACAGTGACTGATTGACTGTGCTACTTGATATCTGGACTCTTCTGCTCGGTGATTTGGGGTCTATTACTGTGTTACTTTAAGGGCTAGTGTGCTGATCATCTAGAACTATTATCCTGTGATTTAGTAGCAGTTTAAATGTTGTAGTTAGAGTGCTTACCTTCTGTGGAATTGCATAGAAGTGTAGGCGTGTGTGTCCGCCATCTTGCAGATCGCAGTAGCCTTCTGTCGGGATGCAGTCCCAATAGTTGGCACATCTGATAGGGTCCAAGTAGCCCGCTGCATACTGATGTGATTCCTTTGTTCCCCTTCCTTTATAGGCCGGAAGCACCCTCTCGATTCTCTACTCTGCCCAGCAGCAGAGCCTGAACACGGGATTGCCAGAGCCTGTAAGAGGTAGCGTCCTGCACTACAGCCTGACTGTTGGAGAACTTTAATCGCCTGGGGTCTGTTTTTCTGTCCCCACACAGTGACTGATTGTCTGTGCTACTTCATATCTAGACTCTTCTGCTCGGGATTTGGGTTCTATTACTGTGTTACTTTAAGGGCTAGTGTGCTGATCAACTAGCACTATTATCCTGTGATTTGGTAGCTGTTTAAATGCTGTAGTTAGAGTGCTTTCCTTTGGTAGAATCGCATAGAATGTGTGGCGTGTGTCCGCTATCTAGCGCATGCGCAGTAGCCTTCTGTATCGGGATACAGTCCCAATAGTTAGGCGCATGCGCAGCAGATTCCTGAACTAGCCCGCTGCATACTAATGTGATTCCTTTGTTCCTCTTCCTTTAAAGGCCCTGAAGCACCCCTCGATTCACTGCTCTGCCCAGCAGCGGACCCTGAACGCGGGGATTACCAAAGCCTGTAAGAGGCCTGAAGCACCCATCTCGATTCACAGCTCTGCCCAGCAGCGGAGCCTGATAATGGGGATTGCCAGAGCCTGTAAGAGGTAAAGCGTCCTGCACTACAGCCTGACTGTTGGAGAACTTTATTCGTCTGGGGTCTGTTTTTCTGTCCCCACACAGTGACTGATTGACTGTGCTACTTGATTTCTGGACTCTTCTGCTCGGGGATTTGGTGTCTGTTACTGTGTTACTTTAAAGGCTAGTTTGCTGATCATCTAGCACTATTATCCTGTGATTTAGTAACTGTCTAAATGCTGTAGTTAGAGTGCTTACCTTGGTGGAATTGCATAGAATGTGTGTGTGTGTGTCGGCCATCTTGCGCATGCGATAGCCTTCTGTGTCGGGATACAGTCCCAATAGTTTGCGCATGTGCAGTAGGGTCCTGAACTAGCCCGCTGCATACTAATGTGAATTCCTTTCTTCAACTTCCTTTATAGGCCCTGAAGCACCCCTCTCGATTCACTACTCTGCCCAGCAGCGGAGCCTGAACACGGGGATAGCCAGAGCTTGTTAGAGGCCCTGAAGCACCCCTCCTGATTCTCTACTTTGCCCAGCAGTGGATCCTGAACATGGGGATTGCTGGAGCCTGTAAGAGGTAAAGCGTCCTGCACTACAGCCTTACTGTTGGAGAACTTTAATCGCCTGGGGTCTGTTTTTCTGTCCCCACACAGTGACTGATTGACTGTGCTACTTGATATCTGGACCCTTCTGCTCAGTAATTTGAGGTCTATTACTGTGTTACTTTAAGGGCTAGTGTGCTGATCACCTAGCACTGTTATCCTGTGATTTAGTAGCAGTTTAAATGTTGTAGTTAGGTGCTTACCTTCTGTAGAATTGCATAGAATGTGTAGTGTGTCATCCGCCATCTTGAGCATGCGCAATAGCCTTCTGTATCGGGATACAGTCCCAATAGTTGGGCATGTGCAGTAGGGTCCAGAACTAGCCCTCTGCATACTGATGTGAGTTCCTTTGTTCCCCTTCCTTTATAGGCCCTGAAACACCCCTCTCGATTCACTACTCTGCCAGCAGCGGAGCCTGAACATGGGGATTTCTAGAGCCTGTAAGAGGTAAGCGTCCTGCACTACAGCCTGACTGTTGGAGAACTTTGTCGCCTGGGCTCTGTTTTCTATCCCCACTCAGTGACTGATTGACTGTGCTAATTGATATCTGGACTCTTCTGTTCGGGGTTTGGGGTCTATTACTGTGTTACTTTAAGGGCTAGTGTGCTGATCATCTAGCACTTTTATCCTGTGATTTAGTAGCTGTTTAAATGCTGTATTTAGAGTGCTTACCTTTGGTAGAATGCATAGAATGTATAGCGTGTGTGTCCACCATCTAGCGCATGCGCTGTAGCCTTCTGTATCGGGATACTTTCCCAATGGTTGGCTTATGCGCGGTAGGGTCCTGAACTAGCCCGCTGCATACTAATGTGATTCCTTTCTTCCCCTTCCTTCATAGGCCCTGAAGCACCCCTCTCGATTCTCTACTCTGCCCAGCAGCGGAGCCTGAAAATGGGGATTGCCAGCGCCTGTAAGAGGTAAAGCGTCCTGCACTACAACCTGACTGTTGGAGAACTTTAATCGCCTGGGGTCTGTTTTTCTGTCCCCCCACAGTGACTGATTGACTGTGCAACTTGATATCTGGACACTTCTGCTAGGGGATTTGGGGTCTATTACTGTGCTTCTATAAGGGCTAGTGTGCTGATCTTCTAGCACTATTATCCTGTAATTTAGTAGCTGTCTAAATTCTGTAGTTAGAGTGCTTACCTTCGGTAGAATTGCATAGAATGTATAGCGTGTCTGCCAGCCATCTTGCGCATCAGCAGTAACCTTCTGTCGGGATACAGTCCCAATAGTTGGTGCATGTGCAGTAGGGTCCTGAACTAGCCCGCTGCATACTTATGTGATTCCTTTGTTCCGCTTCCTTTATAGGCCCTGAAGCACCCCTCTCGATTCACTACTCTGCCAAGCAGCGGAGACAGAACAGGGGATTGCCAGAGCCTGTAATAGGCGGAAGCACCCTCTAGATAAACTACTCTGCCCATCAGTGGAGCCTGATCATGGGATTGCCAGAGCCTGTAAGAGGTAAGCGTCCTGCACTACAGCCTGACTGTTGGAGAACTTTATTCGTCTGGGGTCTGTTTTTCTGTCCCCACACAGTGACTGATTGAATGTGCTACTTGATTTCTGGACTCTTCTGCTCGGGGATTTGGGGTCTATTACTGTGTTACTTTAAGGGCTAGTTTGCTGATCATCTAGCACTATTATCCTGTGATCTAGTAACTGTTTAAATGCTGTAGTTAGAGTGCTTACCTTTAAAATTGCATAGAATGTGTAGCGTGTGTGCTGCCATCTTGCATCATGAGTAGCCTTCTGTATCGGGATACAGTCCCAATAGTTGGCGCATTGCAGTAGGGTCCTGAACTAGCCCGCTGCATACTAATGTGAATTCCTTTCTTCAACTTCCTTTATAGGCCTGAAGCACCCTCTCGATTCACTCTCTGCAGCAGCGGAGCCTGGACACAGGGATAGCCAGAGCCTGTAAGAGGCCCTGAAGACCCCTCCTGATTCTCTACTCTGCCCAGCAGTGGAGCCTGAACACGGGATTGCTAGAGCCTGTAAGAGGTAAGAGTTCTGCACTACTGCCTGACAGTTGGAGAACTTTAATAGCCTGGGGTCTGTTTTTCTGTCCCCACACAGTGACTTATTGACTGTGCTACTTGATATCTGGACTCTTCTGCTCGGTGATTTGGGGTCTATTACTGTGTTACTTTAAGGGCTAGTGTGCTGATCATCTAGAACTATTATCCTGTGATTTAGTAGCAGTTTAAATGTTGTAGTTAGAGTGCTTACCTTCTGTGGAATTGCATAGAATGTGTAGCGTGTGTCCGCCATCTTGAGCATGCTGCAAGCCTTCTGTATCGGGATACAGTCCCAATAGTTGGCGCATGCGCAGTAGGGTCCAGAACAGCCCGCTGCATACTGATGTGATTCCTTTGTTCCCCTTCCATTATGGGCCCGGGCACCCTCTCGATTCTCTACTCTGCCCAGCAGTGAAGCCTGAACACGGGATTGCCAGAGCCTGTAAGAGGTAGCGTCCTGCACTACAGCCTGACTGTTGAGAACTTTAATCCCCTGGGGTCTGTTTTCTATCCCACACAGTGACTGATTGTCGCTGCTACTTCATATCTAGACTCTTCTGCTGGGGATTTGGGTTCTATACTGTGTTACTTTAAGGGCTAGTGTGCTGATCATCTAGCACTATTATCCTGTGATTTAGTAGCTGTTTAAATGCTGTATTTAGAGTGCTTACCTTTGGTAGAATCGCATAGAATGTCTGGCGTGTGTGTCCACCATCTAGCGCATGCGCGGTAGCCTTCTGTATCGGGATACAGTCCCAATAGTTAGGCGTATGTGCAGGCGGATCCTGAACTAGCCTGCTGCATACTAATGTGATTCCTTTTCCCATCCTTCATAGGCCCTGAAGCACCCCTCTCGATTCACTACTCTGCCAAGCAGCAGAGCCTGAACACGGGATTGCCAGAGCCTGTAAGAGGCCCTGAAGCACCCCTCTCGATTCACTACTCTGCCCAGCAGCGGAGCCTGACCACAGGGATTGCCAGCGCCTGTAAGAGGTAAAGCATCCTGCACTACAGCCTGACTGTTGGAGAACTTTAATTGTCTGGGGTCTGTTTTTCTGTCCCCACACAGAGACTGATTGGCTGTGCTACTTGATATCTGGACTCTTCTGCTTGGGGATTTGGGGTCTATTACTGTGTTTCTATAAGGGCTAGTGTGCTGATCTTCTAGTACTATTATCCTGTGATTTAGTAGCTGTTTAAATTCTCTAGTTAGAGTGCTTACCTTCGGTAGAATTGCCTAGAATGTATAGTGTGTCTGTCCGCCATCTTGCACATGCGCTGAAGCCTTCAGTATCGGGATACAGTCCCAATAGTTGGCGCATGTGCAGTAGGGTCCTGATCTAGCCCGCTGCATACTAATGTGATTCCTTTGTTCCCCATCCTTTATAGGCCCTGAAGCATCCCTCTCGATTCACTACTCTGCCAAGCAGCGGAGCCTGAACACGGGGATTGCCAGAGCCTGTAATAGGCCCGGAAGCACCCCTCTCGATTCACTACTTTGCCCAGCAGCGGAGCCTGATCATGGGAATTGCCAGAGCCTGTAAGAGGTAAAGCATCCTGCACTACAGCCTGACTGTTGGAGAACTTTATATGTCTGAGGTCTGTTTTTCTGTCCCAACACAGTGACTGATTGACTATGCTACTTGATTTCTGGACTCTTCTGCTCGGGGATTTGGGGTCTATTACTGTGTTACTTTAAAGGCTAGTTTGCTGATCATCTAGCACTATTATCCTGTGATTTAGTAACTGTTTAAATGCTGTAGTTAGAGTGCTTACCTTGTGGAATTGCATAGAATGTGTAGCATGTGTGTCTGCCATCTTGCGCGGCGCAGTAGCCTTCTGTATCGGGATACAGTCCCAATAGTTAGCGTATGTGCAGGCGGGTCCTGAACTAGCTGCTGCATACTAATGTGATTCCTTTTTCCCTTCCTTCATAGGCCCTGAAGCACCCTCGCGATTCACTACTCTGCCCAGCAGCAGAGCCTGAACATGGGATTGCCAGAGCCTGTAAGAGCGCTGAAGCACCCTCTCGATTCACTACTCTGCCCAGCAGCGGAGCCTGATCATGAGGATTGCTAGAGCCTGTAAGAGTAAAGCGTCCTGCACAGCCTGACTGTTGGAGAACTTTATTCGTCTGGGGTCTGTTTTCTGTCCCACACAGTGACTGATTGACTGTGCTACTTGATTTCTGGACTCTTCTGCTCGGGGATTTGGGGTCTATTACTGTGTTACTTTAGGGGCTAATGTGTTGATCATCTAGCACTATTATCCTGTGATTTAGTAGCTGTTTAAATGCTGTAGATAGAGTGCTTACCTTAGGTAGAATTGCACAGAAGGTGTAGTGTGTGTGTCGGCCATCTTGCGCATGCGCAGTAGCCTTCTGTATCGGGATACAGACCCAATAGTTGGCGCATGTGCAGTAGGGTCCTGAACTAGCCCGCTGCATACTAATGTGAATTCCTTTCTTCAACTTCCTTTATATGCCCTGAAGCACCCTCTCGATTCACTGCTCTGCCCAGCAGCGGAGCCTGAACACAGGGATAGCCAGAGCCTGTAAGAGGCCGTGAAGCACACCTCCCGATCTCTACTCTGCCAGCAGTGGAGCCTGAACACGGGATTGCTAGAGCCTGTAAGAGGTAAGCGTCCTGCACTACTGCCTGACAGTTGGAGAACTTTAATCGCCTGGGGTCTTTTTTCTGTCCCACACAGTGACTGATTGACTGTGCTACTTGATATCTGGACTCTTCTGCTCGGTGATTTGGGGTCTATTACTGTGTTACTTTAAGGGGCTAGTGTGCTGATCATCTAGAACTATTATCCTGTGATTTAGTAGCAGTTTAAATGTTGTAGTTAGAGTGCTTACCTTCTGTGGAATTGCATAGAATGTGTAGCGTGTGTGTCCGCCATCTTGCAGATGCGCAGTAGCCTTCTGTATCGGGATGCAGTCCCAATAGTTGGCACATGCGCAGTAGGGTCCAGAAGTAGCCCGCTGCATACTGATGTGATTCCTTTGTTCCCCTTCCTTTATAGGCCCGGAAGCACCCTTCTCGATTCTCTACTCTGCCCAGCAGCAGAGCCTGAACACGGGGATTGCCAGAGCCTGTAAGAGGTAAAGCGTCCTGCACTACAGCCTGACTGTTGGAGAACTTTAATCGCCTGGGGTCTGTTTTTCTGTCCCCACACAGTGACTGATTGTCTGTGCTACTTCATATCTAGACTCTTCTGCTCGGGGATTTGGGTTCTATTACTGTGTTACTTTAAGGGCTAGTGTGCTGATCAACTAGCACTATTATCCTGTGATTTGGTAGCTGTTTAAATGCTGTAGTTAGAGTGCTTTCCTTTGGTAGAATCGCATAGAATGTGTAGCGTGTGTGTCCGCTATCTAGCGCATGCGCAGTAGCCTTCTGTATCGGGATACAGTCCCAATAGTTGGCGCATGCGCAGCAGGGTCCTGAACTAGCCCGCTGCATACTAATGTGATTCCTTTGTTCCTCTTCCTTTAAAGGCCCTGAAGCACCCCTCTCGATTCACTACTCTGCCCAGCAGCGGAGCCTGAACACGGGGATTACCAAAGCCTGTAAGAGGCCCTGAAGCACCCATCTCGATTCACAGCTCTGCCCAGCAGCGGAGCCTGATCATGGGGATTGCCAGAGCCTGTAAGAGGTAAAGCGTCCTGCACTACAGCCTGACTGTTGGAGAACTTTATTCGTCTGGGGTCTGTTTTTCTGTCCCCACACAGTGACTGATTGACTGTGCTACTTGATTTCTGGACTCTTCTGCTCGGGGATTTGGCGTCTGTTACTGTGTTACTTTAAGGGCTAGTTTGCTGATCATCTAGCACTATTATCCTGTGATTTAGTAACTGTCTAAATGCTGTAGTTAGAGTGCTTACCTTCGGTAGAATTGCATAGAATGTGTAGTGTGTGTGTCGGCCATCTTGCGCATGCGCAGTAGCCTTCTGTATCGGGATACAGTCCCAATAGTTTGCGCATGTGCAGTAGGGTCCTGAACTAGCCGCTGCATACTAATGTAATTCCTTTCTTCAACTTCCTTTATAGGCCCTGAAGCAACCCTCTCGATTCACTACTCTGCCCAGCAGAGGAGCCTGAACACGGGATAGCCAGAGCTTGTTAGAGGCCCTGAAGCACCCCTCCTGATTCTCTACTTTGCCCAGCAGTGGATCCTGAACATGGGGATTGCTGGAGCCTGTAAGAGGGCGTCCTGCACTACAGCCTTACTGTTGGAGAACTTTAATCGCCTGGGGTCTGTTTTTCTGTCCCCACACAGTGACTGATTGACTGTGCTACTTGATATCTGGACCCTTCTGCTCGGTAATTTGAGGTCTATTACTGTGTTACTTTAAGGGCTAGTGTGCTGATCACCTAGCACTGTTATCCTGTGATTTAGTAGCAGTTTAAATGTTGTAGTTAGAGTGCTTACCTTCTGTAGAATTGCATAGAATGTAGTGTATGTGCATCCGCCATCTTGAGCATGCGCAATAGCCTTCTGTATCGGGATACAGTCCCAATAGTTGGTGCATGTGCAGTAGGGTCCAGAACTAGCCCTCTGCATACTGATGTGGTTCCTTTGTTCCCCTTCCTTTATAGGCCTGAAACACCCTCTCGATTCACTACTCTGCCCAGCAGCGGAGCCTGAACATGGGGATTTCTAGAGCCTGTAAGAGGTAGCGTCCTGCACTACAGCCTGACTGTTGGAGAACTTTATCGCCTGGGCTCTGTTTTCTATCCCACTCAGTGACTGATTGACTGTGCTAATTGATATCTGGACTCTTCTGTTGGGGTTTGGGGTCTATTACTGTGTTACTTTAAGGGCTAGTGTGCTGATCATCTAGCACTTTTATCCTGTGATTTAGTAGCTGTTTAAATACTGTAGTTAGAGTGCTTACCTTCGGGTAGAATTGCATAGTATGTGTAGCGTGTGTGAATGCCATCTTGCACATGCGCAGTAGCCTTCTGTATCAGGATACTTTCCCAATAGTTGGCTTATGCGCAGTAGGGTCCTGAACTAGCACGCTGCATACTAATGTGATTCCTTTCTTCCCCTTCCTTCATAGGCCCTGAAGCACCCCTCTCGATTCTCTACTCTGCCCAGCAGCGGAGCCTGAAATCGGGATTGCCAGCGCCTGTAAGAGGTAAAGCGTCCTGCACTACAACCTGACTGTTGGAGAACTTTAATCGCCTTGGGGTCTGTTTTTCTGTCCCACACAGTGACTGATTGACTATGCAACTTGATATCTGGACACTTCTGCTTTCAGGATTTGGGGTCTATTACTGTGTTACTATAAGGGCTAGTGTGCTGATCTTCTAGCACTATTATCCTGTAATTTAGTAGCTGTCTAAATTCTGTAGTTAGAGTGCTTACCTTGGTAGAATTGCATAGAATGTATAAGCGTGTCTGCCAGCCATCTTGCGCATGCGCAGTAGCCTTCTGTATCGGGATACAGTCCCAATAGTTGGTGCATGTGCAGTAGGGTCCTGAACTAGCCCGCTGCATACTAATGTGATTCCTTTGTTCCGCTTCCTTTATAGGCCCTGAAGCACCCCTCTCGATTCACTACTCTGCCAAGCAGCGGAGACAGAACAGAGGGATTGCCAGAGCCTGTAATAGGCCCGAAGCACCCTCTAGATAAACTACTCTGCCCATCAGTGGAGCCTGATCATGGGGATTGCCAGAGCCTGTAAGAGGTAAAGCGTCCTGCACTACAGCCTGACTGTTGGAGAACTTTATTCGTCTGGGGTCTGTTTTTCTGTCCCCACACAGTGACTGATTGACTGTGCTACTTGATTTCTGGACTCTTCTGCTCGGGGATTTGGGGTCTATTACTGTGTTACTTTAAGGGCTAGTTTGCTGATCATCTAGCACTATTATCCTGTGATCTAGTAACTATTTAAATGCTGTAGTTAGAGTGCTTACCTTTAAGAATTGCATAGATTGTGTAGCGTGTGTGTCTGCCATCTTGCGCATGCGCAGTAGCCTTCTGTATCGGGATACAGTCCCAATAGTTGGCGCATGTGCAGTAGGGTCCTGAACTAGCCCGCTGCATACTAATGTGAATTCCTTTCTTCAACTTCCTTTATAGGCCCTGAAGCACCCTCTCGATTCACTCTCTGCCCAGCAGCGGAGCCTGACACAAGGGATAGCCAGAGCCTGTAAGAGGCCCTGAAGCACCCCTTCCGATTCTCTACTCTGCCCAGAAGTGGAGCCTGAACACGGGGATTGCTAGAGCCTGTAAGAGGTAAAGCGTTCTGCACTACTGCCTGACAGTTGGAGAACTTTAATAGCCTGGGGTCTGTTTTTCTGTCCCCACACAGTGACTTATTGACTGTGCTACTTGATATCTGGACTCTTCTGCTCGGTGATTTGGGGTCTATTACTGTGTTACTTTAAGGGCTAGTGTGCTGATCATCTAGAACTATTATCCTGTGATTTAGTAGCAGTTTAAATGTTGTAGTTAGAGTGCTTACCTTCTGTGGAATTGCATAGAATGTGTAGCGTGTGTGCCATCATCTTGCAGAGCGCAGTAGCCTTCTGTATCGGGATGCAGTCCCAATAGTTGGCGCATGCGAGTAGGGTCCAGAATAGCCCGCTGCATACTGATGTGATTCCTTTGTTCCCCTTCCTTATAGGCCGGAAGCACCCTCTCGATTCTCTACTCTGCCCAGCAGCAGAGCCTGAACACGGGATTGCCAGAGCCTGTAAGAGGTAAGGTCCTGCACTACAGCCTGACGAGAACTTTAATCGCCTGGGGTCTGTTTTCTGTCCCCACACAGTGACTGATTGTCTGTGCTACTTCATATCTAGACTCTTCTGCTCGGGGATTTGGGTTCTATTACTGTGTTACTTTAAGGGCTAGTGTGCTGATCAACTAGCACTATTATCCTGTGATTTGGTAGCTGTTTAAATGCTGTAGTTAGAGTGCTTTCCTTTGGTAGAATCGCATAGAATGTGTAGCGTGTGTGTCCGCTATCTAGCGCATGCGCAGTAGCCTTCTGTATCGGGATACAGTCCCAATAGTTGGCGCATGCGCAGCAGGGTCCTGAACTAGCCCGCTGCATACTAATGTGATTCCTTTGTTCCTCTTCCTTTAAAGGCCCTGAAGCACCCCTCTCGATTCACAGCTCTGCCCAGCAGCGGAGCCCTGAACAGGGATTACCAAAGCCTGTAAGAGGCCTGAAGCACCCATCTCGATTCACAGCTCTGCCCAGCAGCGGAGCCTGATCATGGGGATTGCCAGAGCCTGTAAGAGGTAAGCGTCCTGCACTACAGCCTGACTGTTGGAGAACTTTATTCGTCTGGGGTCTGTTTTCTGTCCCCACACAGTGACTGATTGACTGTGCTACTTGATTTCTGGACTCTTCTGCTCTGGGGATTTGGCGTCTGTTACTGTGTTACTTTAAGGGCTAGTTGCTGATCATCTAGCACTATTATCCTGTGATTTAGTAACTGTCTAAATGCTGTAGTTAGAGTGCTTACCTTGGTAGAATTGCATAGAATGTGTAGTGTGTTGTCGGCCATCTTGCGCATGTGATAGCCTTCTGTATCGGGATACAGTCCCAATAGTTTCGCATGTGCAGTAGGGTCCTGAACAGCCCGCTGCATACTAATGTGAATTCCTTTCTTCAACTTCCTTTATAGGCCCTGAAGCACCCCTCTCGATTCACTACTCTGCCCAGCAGAGGAGCCTGAACACGGGGATAGCCAGAGCTTGTTAGAGGCCCTGAAGCACCCCTCCTGATTCTCTACTTTGCCCAGCAGTGGATCCTGAACATGGGGATTGCTGGAGCCTGTAAGAGGTAAAGCGTCCTGCACTACTGCCTTACTGTTGGAGAACTTTAATCGCCTGGGGTCTGTTTTTCTGTCCCCACACAGTGACTGATTGACTGTGCTACTTGATATCTGGACTCTTCTGCTCGGTAATTTGAGGTCTATTACTGTGTTACTTTAAGGGCTAGTGTGCTGATCACCTAGCACTGTTATCCTGTGATTTAGTAGCAGTTTAAATGTTGTAGTTAGAGTGCTTACCTTCTGTAGAATTGCTTAGAATGTGTAGCGTGTGCGTCCGCCATCTTGAGCATGCGCAATAGCCTTCTGTATCGGGATACAGTCCCAATAGTTGGTGCATGTGCAGTAGGGTCCAGAACTAGCCCTCTGCATACTGATCTGGTTCCTTTGTTCCCCTTCCTTTATAGGCCATGAAACACCCCTCTCGATTCACTACTCTGCCAGCGCGGAGCCTGAACATGGGATTTCTAGAGCCTGTAAGAGGTAAGCGTCCTGCACTACAGCCTGACTGTTGGAGAACTTTAATCGCCTGGGCTCTGTTTTTCTATCCCCACTCAGTGACTGATTGACTGTGCTAATTGATATCTGGACTCTTCTGTTCGGGGTTTGGGGTCTATTACTGTGTTACTTTAAGGGCTAGTGTGCTGATCATCTAGCACTTTTATCCTGTGATTTAGTAGCTGTTTAAATACTGTAGTTAGAGTGCTTACCTTCGGTAGAATTGCATAGTATGTGTAGCATGTGTGAATGCCATCTTGCACATGCGCAGTAGCCTTCTGTATCAGGATACTTTCCCAATAGTTGGCTTATGCGCAGTAGGGTCCTGAACTAGCAAGCTGCATACTAATGTGATTCCTTTCTTCCCCTTCCTTCATAGGCCCTGAAGCACCCCTCTCGATTCTCTACTCTGCCCAGCAGCGGAGCCTGAAAATGGGGATTGCCAGCGCCTGTAAGAGGTAAAGCGTCCTGCACTACAACCTGACTGTTGGAGAACTTTAATCGCCTGGGGTCTGTTTTCTGTCCCCCACAGTGACTGATTGACTGTGCAACTTGATATCTGGACACTTCTGCTAGGGATTTGGGGTCTATTACTGTGCTTCTATAAGGGCTAGTGTGCTGATCTTCTAGCACTATTATCCTGTAATTTAGTAGCTGTTTAAATTCTGTAGTTAGGTGCTTATGTGGTAGAATTGCATAGAATGTATAGCGTGTCTGCCAGCCATCTTGCGCATCGCAGTAACCTTCTGTATCGGGATACAGTCCCAATAGTTGGTGCATGTGCAGTAGGGTCCTGAACTAGCCCGCTGCATACTTATGTGATTCCTTTGTTCCGCTTCCTTTATAGGCCCTGAAGCACCCCTCTCGATTCACTACTCTGCCAAGCAGCGGAGACAGAACACGGGGATTGCCAGAGCCTGTAATAGGCCCGGAAGCACCCCTCTAGATAAACTACTCTGCCCATCAGTGGAGCCTGATCATGGGGATTGCCAGATCCTGTAAGAGGTAAAGCGTCCTGCACTACAGCCTGACTGTTGGAGAACTTTATTCGTCTGGGGTCTGTTTTTCTGTCCCCACACAGTGACTGATTGAATGTGCTACTTGATTTCTGGACTCTTCTGCTCGGGGATTTGGGGTCTATTACTGTGTTACTTTAAGGGCTAGTTTGCTGATCATCTAGCACTATTATCCTGTGATCTAGTAACTGTTTAAATGCTGTAGTTAGAGTGCTTACCTTTAAGAATTGCATAGATTGTGTAGCGTGTGTGTCTGCCATCTTGAGCATGCGCAGTAGCCTTCTGTATCGGGATACAGTCCCAATAGTTGGCGCATTTGCAGTAGGGTCCTGAACTAGCCCGCTGCATACTAATGTGAATTCCTTTCTTCAACTTCCTTTATAGGCCCTGAAGCACCCTCTCGATTCACTACTCTGCCCAGCAGCGGAGCCTGGACACAGGGATAGCCAGAGCCTGTAAGAGCCCTGAAGAGACCCCTCCGATTCTCTACTCTGCCCAGCAGTGGAGCCTGAACACGGGATTGCTAGAGCCTGTAAGAGGTAAAGCGTTCTGCACTACTGCCTGACAGTTGGAGAACTTTAATAGCCTGGGGTCTGTTTTCTGTCCCACACAGTGACTTATTGACTGTGCTACTTGATATCTGGACTCTTCTGCTCGGTGATTTGGGGTCTATTACTGTGTTACTTTAAGGGCTAGTGTGCTGATCATCTAGAACTATTATCCTGTGATTTAGTAGCAGTTTAAATGTTGTAGTTAGAGTGCTTACCTTCTGTGGAATTGCATAGAATGTGTAGCGTGTGTGTCCGCTATCTTGCGCATGCGCAGAAGCCTTCTGTATCGGGATACAGTCCCAATAGTTGGCGCATGCGCAGTAGGGTCCAGAACTAGCCCGCTGCATACTGATGTGATTCCTTTGTTCCCCTTCCATTATGGGCCCGGAAGCACCCCTCTCGATTCTCTACTCTGCCCAGCAGTGAAGCCTGAACACGGGGATTGCCAGAGCCTGTAAGAGGTAAAGCGTCCTGCACTACAGCCTGACTGTTGGAGAACTTTAATCCCTGGGGTCTGTTTTCTATCCCCCACAGTGACTGATTGTCGCTGCTACTTCATATCTAGACTCTTCTGCTGGGGATTTGGGTTCTATTACTGTGTTACTTTAAGGGCTAGTGTGCTGATCATCTAGCACTATTATCCTGTGATTTAGTAGCTGTTTAAATGCTGTATTTAGAGTGCTTACCTTTGGTAGAATCGCATAGAATGTCTAGCGTGTGTGTCCACCATCTAAGCGCATGCGTAGCCTTCTGTGTCGGGATACAGTCCCAATAGTTGGTATGTGCAGGCGGATCCTGAACTAGCCTGCTGCATACTAATGTGATTCCTTTTTTCCCCTTCCTTCATAGGCCCTGAAGCACCCCTCTCGATTCACTACTCTGCCCAGCAGCAGAGCCTGAACACGGGGATTGCCAGAGCCTGTAAGAGGCCCTGAAGCACCCCTCTCGATTCACTACTCTGCCCAGCAGCGGAGCCTGACCACAGGGATTGCCAGCGCCTGTAAGAGGTAAAGCATCCTGCACTACAGCCTGACTGTTGGAGAACTTTAATTGTCTGGGGTCTGTTTTCTGTCCCCACACAGAGACTGATTGGCTGTGCTACTTGATATCTGGACTCTTCTGCTTGAGGGATTTGGGGTCTATTACTGTGTTCTATAAGGGCTAGTGTGCTGATCTTCTAGTACTATTATCCTGTGATTTAGTAGCTGTTTAAATTCTCTAGTTAAGTGCTTACCTTCGGTAGAATTGCCTAGAATGTATAGTGTGTCTGTCCGCCATCTTGCACATGCTAGAAGCCTTCAGTATCGGGATACAGTCCCAATAGTTGGCGCATGCGCAGTAGGGTCCTGAACTAGCCGCTGCATACTAATGTGATTCCTTTCTTCCCCATCCTTCATAGGCCCTGAAGCACCCTCTCGATTCACTACTCTGCCAAGCAGCAGAGCCTGAACGAGGGATTGCCAGAGCCTGTAATAGGCCCGGAAGCACCCTCTCGATTCACTACTCTGCCCAGCAGCGAGCCTGATCATGGGATTGCCAGAGCCTGTAAGAGGTAAAGCATCCTGCACTACAGCCTGACTGTTGGAGAACTTTATATGTCTGAGGTCTGTTTTTCTGTCCCAACACAGTGACTGATTGACTATGCTACTTGATTTCTGGACTCTTCTGCTCGGGGATTTGGGGTCTATTACTGTGTTACTTTAAAGGCTAGTTTGCTGATCATCTAGCACTATTATCCTGTGATTTAGTAACTGTTTAAATGCTGTAGTTAGAGTGCTTACCTTCGGTAGAATTGCATAGAATGTGTAGCATGTGTGTCTGCCATCTTGCGCATGCGCAGTAGCCTTCTGTATCGGGATACAGTCCCAATAGTTGGCGTATGTGCAGGCGGGTCCTGAACTAGCCTGCTGCATACTAATGTGATTCCTTTTTTACCCTTCCTTCATAGGCCCTGAAGCACCCCTCGCGATTCACTACTCTGCCCAGCAGCAGAGCCTGAACATGGGGATTGCCAGAGCCTGTAAGAGGCGCTGAAGCACCCCTCTCGATTCACTACTCTGCCCAGCAGCGGAGCCTGATCATGGGGATTGCTAGAGCCTGTAAGAGGTAAAGCGTCCTGCACTACAGCCTGACTGTTGGAGAACTTTATTCGTCTGGGGTCTGTTTTTCTGTCCCCACACAGTGACTGATTGACTGTGCTACTTGATTTCTGGACTCTTCTGCTCGGGGATTTGGGGTCTATTACTGTGTTACTTTAAGGGCTAATGTGTTGATCATCTAGCACTATTATCCTGTGATTTAGTAGCTGTTTAAATGCTGTAGATAGAGTGCTTACCTTAGGTAGAATTGCACAGAAGGTGTAGTGTGTGTGTCGGCCATCTAGCGCATGCGCAGTAGCCTTCTGTATCGGGATACAGACCCAATAGTTGACGCATGTGCAGTAGGGTCCTGAACTAGCCCGCTGCATACTAATGTGAATTCCTTTCTTCAACTTCCTTTATATGCCCTGAAGCACCCCTCTCGATTCACTGCTCTGCCCAGCAGCGGAGCCTGAACACAGGGATAGCCAGAGCCTGTAAGAGGCCGTGAAGCACACCTCCCGATTCTCTACTCTGCCAGCAGTGGAGCCTGAACACGAGGATTGCTAGAGCCTGTAAGAGGTAAAGCGTCTGCACTACTGCCTGACAGTTGGAGAACTTTAATCGCCTGGGGTCTTTTTTCTGTCCCCACACAGTGACTGATTGACTGTGCTACTTGATATCTGGACTCTTCTGCTCGGTGATTTGGGGTCTATTACTGTGTTACTTTAAGGGCTAGTGTGCTGATCATCTAGAACTATTATCCTGTGATTTAGTAGCAGTTTAAATGTTGTAGTTAGAGTGCTTACCTTCTGTGGAATTGCATAGAATGTGTAGCGTGTGTGTCCGCCATCTTGCAGATGCGCAGTAGCCTTCTGTATCGGGATGCAGTCCCAATAGTTGGCACATGCGCAGTAGGGTCCAGAAGTAGCCCGCTGCATACTGATGTGATTCCTTTGTTCCCCTTCCTTTATAGGCCCGGAAGCACCCTTCTCGATTCTCTACTCTGCCCAGCAGCAGAGCCTGAACACGGGGATTGCCAGAGCCTGTAAGAGGTAAAGCGTCCTGCACTACAGCCTGACTGTTGGAGAACTTTAATCGCCTGGGGTCTGTTTTTCTGTCCCCACACAGTGACTGATTGTCTGTGCTACTTCATATCTAGACTCTTCTGCTCGGGGATTTGGGTTCTATTACTGTGTTACTTTAAGGGCTAGTGTGCTGATCAACTAGCACTATTATCCTGTGATTTGGTAGCTGTTTAAATGCTGTAGTTAGAGTGCTTTCCTTTGGTAGAATCGCATAGAATGTGTAGCGTGTGTGTCCGCTATCTAGCGCATGCGCAGTAGCCTTCTGTATCGGGATACAGTCCCAATAGTTGGCGCATGCGCAGCAGGGTCCTGAACTAGCCCGCTGCATACTAATGTGATTCCTTTGTTCCTCTTCCTTTAAAGGCCCTGAAGCACCCCTCTCGATTCACTGCTCTGCCCAGCAGCGGAGCCTGAACACGGGGATTACCAAAGCCTGTAAGAGGCCCTGAAGCACCCATCTCGATTCACAGCTCTGCCCAGCAGCGGAGCCTGATCATGGGGATTGCCAGAGCCTGTAAGAGGTAAAGCGTCCTGCACTACAGCCTGACTGTTGGAGAACTTTATTCGTCTGGGGTCTGTTTTTCTGTCACAGTGACTGATTGACTGTGCTACTTGATTTCTGGACTCTTCTGCTCGGGATTTGGCGTCTGTTACTGTGTTACTTTAAGGGCTAGTTTGCTGATCATCTAGCACTATTATCCTGTGATTTAGTAACTGTCTAAATGCTGTAGTTAGAGTGCTTACCTTGGTGGAATTGCATAGAATGTGTGTGTGTGTGTCGGCCATCTTGCATGCTGAGTAGCCTTCTGTATCGGGATACAGTCCCAATAGTTTGCGCATGTGCAGTAGGGTCCTGAACTAGCCCGCTGCATACTAATGTGAATTCCTTTCCAACTTCCTTTATAGGCCCTGAAGCACCCTCTCGATTCACTACTCTGCCCAGCAGAGGAGCCTGAACACGGGATAGCCAGAGCTTGTTAGAGGCCCTGAAGCACCCTCCTGATTCTCTACTTTGCCCAGCAGTGGATCCTGAACATGGGGATTGCTGGAGCCTGTAAGAGGTAAGCGTCCTGCACTACTGCCTTACTGTTGGAGAACTTTAATCGCCTGGGGTCTGTTTTCTGTCCCCACACAGTGACTGATTGACTGTGCTACTTGATATCTGGACCCTTCTGCTCAGTAATTTGAGGTCTATTACTGTGTTACTTTAAGGGCTAGTGTGCTGATCACCTAGCACTGTTATCCTGTGATTTAGTAGCAGTTTAAATGTTGTAGTTAGAGTGCTTACCTTCTGTAGAATTGCATAGAATGTGTAGTGTGTGCATCCGCCATCTTGAGCATGCGCAATAGCCTTCTGTATCGGGATACAGTCCCAATAGTTGGTGCATGTGCAGTAGGGTCCAGAACTAGCCCTCTGCATACTGATGTGGTTCCTTTGTTCCCCTTCCTTTATAGGCCCTGAAACACCCCTCTCGATTCACTACTCTGCCCAGCAGCGGAGCCTGAACATGGGGATTTCTAGAGCCTGTAAGAGGTAAAGCGTCCTGCACTACAGCCTGACTGTTGGAGAACTTTAATCGCCTGGGCTCTGTTTTTCTATCCCCACTCAGTGACTGATTGACTGTGCTAATTGATATCTGGACTCTTCTGTTCGGGGTTTGGGGTCTATTACTGTGTTACTTTAAGGGCTAGTGTGCTGATCATCTAGCACTTTTATCCTGTGATTTAGTAGCTGTTTAAATACTGTAGTTAAGTGCTTACCTTCGGGTAGAATGCATAGTATGTGTGGCGTGTGTGAATGCCATCTTGCACATAGTAGCCTTCTGTATCAGGATACTTCCCAATAGTTGGCTTATCTTGGTAGGGTCCTGAACTAGCAAGCTGCATACTAATGTGATTCCTTTCTTCCCTTCCTTCATAGGCCCTGAAGCACCCTCTCGATTCTCTACTCTGCCCAGCAGCGGAGCCTGAAATGGGGATTGCCAGCGCCTGTAAGAGGTAAGCGTCCTGCACCTACACCTGACTGTTGGAGAACTTTAATCGCCTGGGGTCTGTTTTTCTGTCCCCCACAGTGACTGATTGACTGTGCAACTTGATATCTGGACACTTCTGCTAGGGATTTGGGGTCTATTACTGTGCTTCTATAAGGGCTAGTGTGCTGATCTTCTAGCACTATTATCCTGTAATTTAGTAGCTGTCTAAATTCTGTAGTTAGAGTGCTTACCTTCGGTAGAATTGCATAGAATGTATAGCGTGTCTGCCCGCCATCTTGCGCATACGCAGTAGCCTTCTGTATCGGGATACAGTCCCAATAGTTGGTGCATGTGCAGTAGGGTCCTGAACTAGCCCGCTGCATACTAATGTGATTCCTTTGTTCCGCTTCCTTTATAGGCCCTGAAGCACCCTCTCGATTCACTACTCTGCCAAGCAGCGGAGACAGAACACAGGGATTGCCAGAGCCTGTAATAGGCCGAAGCACCCTCTAGATAAACTACTCTGCCCATCAGTGGAGCCTGATCATGGGGATTGCCAGAGCCTGTAAGAGGTAAAGCGTCCTGCACTACAGCCTGACTGTTGGAGAACTTTATTAAGTCTGGGGTCTGTTTTTCTGTCCCCACACAGTGACTGATTGACTGTGCTACTTGATTTCTGGACTCTTCTGCTCGGGATTTGGGGTCTATTACTGTGTTACTTTAAGGGCTAGTTTGCTGATCATCTAGCACTATTATCCTGTGATCTAGTAACTATTTAAATGCTGTAGTTAGAGTGCTTACCTTTAAGAATTGCATAGATTGTGTAGCGTGTGTGTCTGCCATCTTGAGCATGCGCAGTAGCCTTCTGTATCGGGATACAGTCCCAATAGTTGGCGCATTTGCAGTAGGGTCCTGAACTAGCCCGCTGCATACTAATGTGAATTCCTTTCTTCAACTTCCTTTATAGGCCCTGAAGCACCCCTCTCGATTCACTACTCTGCCCAGCAGCGGAGCCTGGACACAGGGATAGCCAGAGCCTGTAAGAGGCCCTGAAGCACCCCTCCCGATTCTCTACTCTGCCCAGCAGTGGAGCCTGAACACGGGGATTGCTAGAGCCTGTAAGAGGTAAAGCGTTCTGCACTACTGCCTGACAGTTGGAGAACTTTAATAGCCTGGGGTCTGTTTTTCTGTCCCCACACAGTGACTTATTGACTGTGCTACTTGATATCTGGACTCTTCTGCTCGGTGATTTGGGGTCTATTACTGTGTTACTTTAAGGGCTAGTGTGCTGATCATCTAGAACTATTATCCTGTGATTTAGTAGCAGTTTAAATGTTGTAGTTAGAGTGCTTACCTTCTGTGGAATTGCATAGAAAGTGTAGCGTGTGTGTCCGCCATCTTGCGCATGCGCAGTAGCCTTCTGTATCGGGATGCAGTCCCAATAGTTGGCGCATGCGCAGTAGGGTCCAGAAGTAGCCCGCTGCATACTGATGTGATTCCTTTGTTCCCCTTCCTTTATAGGCCCGGAAGCACCCCTCTCGATTCTCTACTCTGCCCAGCAGCAGAGCCTGAACACGGGGATTGCCAGAGCCTGTAAGAGGTAAAGCGTCCTGCACTACAGCCTGACTGTTGGAGAACTTTAATCGCCTGGGGTCTGTTTTTCTGTCCCCACACAGTGACTGATTGTCTGTGCTACTTCATATCTAGACTCTTCTGCTCGGGGATTTGGGTTCTATTACTGTGTTACTTTAGGGGCTAGTGTGCTGATCAACTAGCACTATTATCCTGTGATTTGGTAGCTGTTTAAATGCTGTAGTTAGAGTGCTTTCCTTTGGTAGAATCGCATAGAATGTGTAGCGTGTGTGTCCGCTATCTAGCGCATGCAGTAGCCTTCTGTATCGGGATACAGTCCCAATAGTTGGCGCATGCGCAGCAGGTTCCTGAACTAGCCCGCTGCATACTAATGTGATTCCTTTGTTCCTCTTCCTTTAAAGGCCCTGAAGCACCCCTCGATTCACTACTCTGCCCAGCAGCGGAGCCTGAACACGGGGATTACCAAAGCCTGTAAGAGGCCCTGAAGCACCCATCTCGATTCACAGCTCTGCCCAGCAGCGGAGCCTGATCATGGGGATTGCCAGAGCCTGTAAGAGGTAAAGCGTCCTGCACTACAGCCTGACTGTTGGAGAACTTTATTCGTCTGGGGTCTGTTTTTCTGTCCCCACACAGTGACTGATTGACTGTGCTACTTGATTTCTGGACTCTTCTGCTCGAGGATTTGGCGTCTGTTACTGTGTTACTTTAAGGGCTAGTTGCTGATCATCTAGCACTATTATCCTGTGATTTAGTAACTGTCTAAATGCTGTAGTTAGAGTGCTTACCTTGGTGGAATTGCATAGAATGTGTGGTGTGTGTGTGGCCATCTTGCATGCGCAGTAGCCTTCTGTATCGGGATACAGTCCCAATAGTTTGCGCATGTGCAGTAGGGTCCTGAACTAGCCCGCTGCATACTAATGTGAATTCCTTTCTTCAACTTCCTTTATAGGCCCTGAAGCACCCCTCTCGATTCACTACTCTGCCCAGCAGCGGAGCCTGAACACGGGATTGCCAGAGCTTGTTAGAGGCCCTGAAGCACCCTCCTGATTCTCTACTTTGCCCAGCAGTGGATCCTGAACATGAGGATTGCTGGAGCCTGTAGAGTAAAGCGTCCTGCACTACTGCCTTACTGTTGGAGAACTTTAATCGCCTGGGGTCTGTTTTCTGTCCCCACACAGTGACTGATTGACTGTGCTACTTGATATCTGGACTCTTCTGCTCGGTAATTTGAGGTCTATTACTGTGTTACTTTAAGGGCTAGTGTGCTGATCACCTAGCACTGTTATCCTGTGATTTAGTAGCAGTTTAAATGTTGTAGTTAGAGTGCTTACCTTCTGTAGAATTGCATAGAATGTGTAGCGTGTGCGTCCGCCATCTTGAGCATGCGCAATAGCCTTCTGCATCGGGATACAGTCCCAATAGTTGGCGCATGCGCAGTAGGGTCCAGAACTAGCCCGCTGCATACTGATGTGATTCCTTTGTTCCCCTTCCATTATGGGCCCGGAAGCACCCCTCTCGATTCTCTACTCTGCCCAGCAGTGAAGCCTGAACATGGGGATTGCCAGAGCCTGTAAGAGGTAAAGCGTTCTGCACTACAGCCTGACTGTTGGAGAACTTTAATCCCCTGGGGTCTGTTTTTCTATCCCCACACAGTGACTGATTGTCGCTGCTACTTCATATCTAGACTCTTCTGCTCGGGGATTTGGGTTCTATTACTGTGTTACTTTAAGGGCTAGTGTTCTGATCATCTAGCACTATTATCCTGTGATTTAGTAGCTGTTTAAATGCTGTATTTAGAGTGCTTACCTTTGGTAGAATCGCATAGAATGTCTAGCGTGTGTGTCCACCATCTAGCGCATCGCGCTGTAGCCTTCTGTATGGGATACAGTCCCAATAGTTAGGCGTATGTGCAGGCGGATCCTGAACTAGCCTGCTGCATACTAATGTGATTCCTTTTTTCCCATCCTTCATAGGCCCTGAAGCACCCCTCTCGATTCACTACTCTGCCAAGCAGCGGAGCCTGAACACGGGGATTGCCAGAGCCTGTAATAGGCCCAGAAGCACCCCTCTCGATTCACTTCTTTGCCCAGCAGCGGAGCCTGATCATGGGAATTGCCAGAGCCTGTAAGAAGTAAAGCATCCTGCACTACAGCCTGACTGTTGGAGAACTTTATATGTCTGAGGTCTGTTTTTCTGTCCCAACACAGTGACTGATTGACTATGCTACTTGATTTCTGGACTCTTCTGCTCGGATTTGGGGTCTATTACTGTGTTACTTTAAAGGCTAGTTTGCTGATCATCTAGCACTATTATCCTGTGATTTAGTAACTGTTTAAATGCTGTAGTCAGAGTGCTTACCTTCGGTAGAATTGCATAGAATGTGTAGCGTGTGTGTCTGCCATCTTGCGCATGCGCAGTAGCCTTCTGTATCGGGATACAGTCCCAATAGTTGGCGTATGTGCAGGCGGGTCCTGAACTAGCCTGCTGCATACTAATGTGATTCCTTTTTTACCCTTCCTTCATAGGCCCTGAAGCACCCCTCGCGATTCACTACTCTGCCCAGCAGCAGAGCCTGAACATGGGGATTGCCAGAGCCTGTAAGAGGCGCTGAAGCACCCCTCTCGATTCACTACTCTGCCCAGCAGCGGAGCCTGAACATGGGGATTCCTTGAGCCTGTAAGAGGTAAAGCGTCCTGCACTGCAGCCTGACTGTTGGAGAACTTTAATCGTCTGGGGTCTGTTTTTCTGTCCCCACACAGTGACTGATTGACTGTGCTACTTGATATCTGGACTCTTCTGCTCGGGGATTTGGGGTCTATTACTGTGTTACTTTAAGGGCTAATGTGTTGATCATCTAGCACTATTATCCTGTGATTTAGTAGCTGTTTAAATGCTGTAGATAGAGTGCTTACCTTAGGTAGAATTGCACAGAAGGTGTAGTGTGTGTGTCGGCCATCTTGAGCATGCGCAGTAGCCTTCTGTATCGGGATACAGTCCCAATAGTTGACGCATGTGCAGTAGGGTCCTGAACTAGCCCGCTGCATACTAATGTGAATTCCTTTCTTCAACTTCCTTTATATGCCCTGAAGCACCCCTCTCGATTCACTGCTCTGCCCAGCAGCGGAGCCTGAACACAGGGATAGCCAGAGCCTGTAAGAGGCCGTGAAGCACACCTCCTGATTCTCTACTCTGCCAGCAGTGGAGCCTGAACACGGGGATTGCTAGAGCCTGTAAGAGGTAAAGCGTCCTGCACTACTGCCTGACAGTTGGAGAACTTTAATCGCCTGGGGTCTTTTTTTCTGTCCCCACACAGTGACTGATTGACTGTGCTACTTGATATCTGGACTCTTCTGCTCGGTGATTTGGGGTCTATTACTGTGTTACTTTAAGGGCTAGTGTGCTGATCATCTAGAACTATTATCCTGTGTTTTAGTAGCAGTTTAAATGTTGTAGTTAGAGTGCTTACCTTCTGTGGAATTGCATAGAATGTGTAGCGTGTGTGTCCGCCATCTTGCAGATGCGCAGTAGCCTTCTGTATCGGGATGCAGTCCCAATAGTTGGCGCATGCGCAGTAGGGTCCAGAAGTAGCCCGGTGCATACTGATGTGATTCCTTTGTTCCCCTTCCTTTATAGGCCCGGAAGCACCCCTCTCGATTCTCTACTCTGCCCAGCAGCAGAGCCTGAACACGGGATTGCCAGAGCCTGTAAGAGGTAAAGGCCTGCACTACAGCCTGACTGTTGGAGAACTTTAATCCTGGGGTCTGTTTTTCTGTCCCACACAGTGACTGATTGTCTGTGCTACTTCATATCTAGACTCTTCTGCTCGGGATTTGGGTTCTATTACTGTGTTACTTTAAGGGCTAGTGTGCTGATCAACTAGCACTATTATCCTGTGATTTGGTAGCTGTTTAAATGCTGTAGTTAGAGTGCTTTCCTTTGGTAGAATCGCATAGAATGTGTGGCGTGTGTGTCCGCTATCTAGCGCATCGCGCCAATGGCCTTCTGTATCGGGATACAGTCCCAATAGTTGGCGCATGCGCAGCAGGTCCTGAACTAGCCCGCTGCATACTAATGTGATTCCTTTGTTCCTCTTCCTTTAAAGGCCCTGAAGCACCCTCTTCGATTCACTACTCTGCCCAGCAGCGGAGCCTGAACACGGGATTACCAAAGCCTGTAAGAGGCCCTGAAGCACCCATCTCGATTCACAGCTCTGCCCAGCAGCGGAGCCTGAAAATGGGGATTGCCAGAGCCTGTAAGAGGTAAAGCGTCCTGCACTACAGCCTGACTGTTGGAGAACTTTATTCGTCTGGGGTCTGTTTTTCTGTCCCCACACAGTGACTGATTGACTGTGCTACTTGATTTCTGGACTCTTCTGCTCTGGGATTTGGTGTCTGTTACTGTGTTACTTTAAAGGCTAGTTTGCTGATCATCTAGCACTATTATCCTGTGATTTAGTAACTGTCTAAATGCTGTAGTTAGAGTGCTTACCTTCGGTAGAATTGCATAGAATTTGTAGCGTGTGTGTCTGCCATCTTGCGCATGCGCAGTAGCCTTCTGTATCGGGATACAGTCCCAATAGTTGTCGTATGCGCAGGTGGGTCCTGAACTAGCCTGCTGCATACTAATGTGATTCCTTTTTTCCCCTTCCTTCATAGGCCCTGAAGCACCCCTCTCGATTCACTACTCTGCCCAGCAGCAGAGCCTGAACACGTGGATTGCCAGAGCCTGTAAGAGGCCCTGAAGCACCCATCTCGATTCACTATTCTGCCCAGCAGCGGAGCCTGAACATGGGGATTCCTTGAGCCTGTAAGAGGTAAAGCGTCCTGCACTACAGCCTGACTGTTGGAGAACTTTAATCGCCTGGGGTCTGTTTTTCTGTCCCCACTCAGTGACTGATTGACTGTGCTACTTGATATCTGGACTCTTCTGCTCGGGCATTTGGGGTCTATTACTGTGTTACTTTAAGGGCTAGTGTGCTGATCATCTAGCACTATTATCCTGTGATTTAGAAGCTGTTTAAATGCTGTAGTTAGAGTGCTTACCTTCGGTAGAATTGCACAGAATGTGTAGTGTGTGTGAATGCTATCTTGCACATGCGTAGTAGCCTTCTGTATCGGGATACAGTCCCAATAGTTGGCGCATGTGCAGTAGGGTCCTGAACTAGCCCGCTGCATACTAATGTGAATTCCTTTCTTCAACTTCCTTTATAGGCCCTGAAGCACCCCTCTCGATTCACTACTCTGCCCAGCAGCGGAGACTGAACACGGGATAGCCAGAGCCTGTAAGAGGCCCTGAAGCACCCCTCCCAATTCTCTACTCTGCCCAGCAGTGGAGCCTGAACACGGGGATTGCTAGAGCCTGTAAGAGGTAAAGCGTCCTGCACTACTGCCTGACTGTTGGAGATCTTTAATTGCCTGGGGTCTGTTTTTCTGTCCCCACACTGTGACTGATTGACTGTGCTACTTGATATCTGGACTCTTCTGCTCTGTGATTTGGGGTATATTACTGTGTTACTTTAAGGGCTAGTGTGCTGATCATCTAGACTATTATCCTGTGATTTAGTAGCAGTTTAAATGTTGTAGTTAGAGTGCTTACCTTCTGTAGGTATATAGAATGTAGTAGTGTGTCCGCCATCTTGCTGCAACGCCAGTAGCCTTCTGTATCGGGATACAGTCCCAATAGTTGGCGCATGCGCAGTAGGGTCCAGAACTAGCCCGCTGCATACTGATGTGATTCCTTTGTTCCCCTTCCTTTATAGGCCCGGAAGCACCCCTCTCGATTCTCTACTCTGCCCAGCAGCGGAGCCTGAACACGGGGATTGCCAGAGCCTGTAAGAGGTAAAGCGTCCTGCACTACAGCCTGACTGTTGGAGAACTTTAATCGCCTGGGGTCTGTTTTTCTGTCCCCACTCAGTGACTGATTGACTGTGCTACTTGATATCTGGACTCTTCTGCTCGGGCATTTGGGGTCTATTACTGTGTTACTTTAAGGGCTAGTGTGCTGATCATCTAGCACTATTATCCTGTGATTTAGTAGCTGTTTAAATGCTGTAGTTAGAGTGCTTCCTTTGGTAGAATGCATAGAATGTGTAGCGTGTGTGTCCGCTATCTGCGCATGACATAGCCTTCTGTATCGGGATACAGTCCCAATAGTTGGCGCATGTGCAGTAGGGTCCTGAACTAGCCCGCTGCATACTAATGTGAATTCCTTTCTTCAACTTCCTTTATAGGCCCTGAAGCACCCCTCTCGATTCACTACTCTGCCCAGCAGCGGAGACTGAACACGGGATAGCCAGAGCCTGTAAGAGGCCCTGAAGCACCCCTCCCAATTCTCTACTCTGCCCAGCAGTGGAGCCTGAACACGGGGATTGCTAGAGCCTGTAAGAGGTAAAGCGTCCTGCACTACTGCCTGACTGTTGGAGATCTTTAATTGCCTGGGGTCTGTTTTTCTGTCCCCACACTGTGACTGATTGACTGTGCTACTTGATATCTGGACTCTTCTGCTCTGTGATTTGGGGTATATTACTGTGTTACTTTAAGGGCTAGTGTGCTGATCATCTAGCACTATTATCCTGTGATTTAGTAGCAGTTTAAATGTTGTAGTTAGAGTGCTTACCTTCTGTAGAATTGTATAGAATGTGTAGCATGTGTGTCCGCCATCTTGCGCACGCTCAGTAGCCTTCTGTATCGGGATACAGTCCCAATAGTTGGCGCATGCGCAGTAGGGTCCAGAACTAGCCCGCTGCATACTGATGTGATTCCTTTGTTCCCCTTCCTTTATAGGCCCGGAAGCACCCCTCTCGATTCTCTACTCTGCCCAGCAGCGGAGCCTGAACACGGGGATTGCCAGAGCCTGTAAGAGGTAAAGCGTCCTGCACTACAGCCTGACTGTTGGAGAACTTTAATCGCCTGGGGTCTGTTTTTCTGTCCCCACTCAGTGACTGATTGACTGTGCTACTTGATATCTGGACTCTTCTGCTCTGGGATTTGGGGTCTATTTCGGTGTTACTTTAAGGGCTAGTGTGCTGATCATCTAGCACTTTTATCCTGTGATTTAGAAGCTGTTTAAATACTGTAGTTAGAGTGCTTACCTTCGGTAGAATTGCATAGAATGTGTAGCGTGTGTGAATGCCATCTTGCGCATGTGCAGTAGCCTTCTGTATCAGGATACTTTCCCAATAGTTGGCTTATGCGCAGTAGGGTCCTGAACCAGCCCGCTGCATACTAATGTGATTCCTTTCTTCCCCTTCCTTCATAGGCCCTGATGCACCACTCTCGATTCACTACTCTGCCCAGCAGCGGAGCCTGAAAACGGGGATTGCCAGTGACTGTAAAAGGTAAAGCGTCCTGCACTACAGCCTGACTGTTGGGTAGCACTTCCCTCCTGCCCACCCCAGCCACCCTCCCACCTAAGGTCGGCACTTTATTTATTACTGCTGGCAGGTCACGTGTCACATCACATGACCCACTCTTCTTTTTACTAACTGTCCACTTTCTCATTTGCAGCTTATAGACCCCAACGGGTTGCTGCAATCTCCACTCTAGCTCCTCTTTCAACTCTCCACCCCTTCCTAGCAACTGTTTGCAAACCTACCCACTAGAGGTCCCCACAGTTCCCTTTGAATCCTTTCTGCTATCTACTTTCCTCACTTCTCCCAACAGCCTACCACTAAGCACCCGGCAGTCTCAAACCTGATGCCCTTTATTCCAAAGTCTACTGACTAACCACTAAGCCAACAAACCAGGCCAACACCTTCTTCTACTTTCAAACTCTTAACCCTTCCTCCCTCCTTCTCTGAATTAAAAAACTTTCTACACTCTGTCCCTAAGCTGTGCTCAAACCCAGTACCTTTGAAGTTAGAGTCAGCGGCTCTACCTCTTAACCACTTTGTCTACCTATTTTATTCCTACTTTCTAGGATTCAAATGAGATTTGGAATGCATCGTTTTGTATAATAGGTCTCCTGATCTGCCAAGTTGCACTTCAGTCAGACTTGTGGTTTTCGTGCAGCGAAGCACTAAAAATGCATTTTTCGCCTTTTTTGGCACTTTCTTAGTGGTTTTTCCCCATCACACTCCAGCCACACTGTTATGTATTTTGGTCTGAAATGTTCAGGGTAGAAAGAGATTTGACCAAAGAACAATCCAGAGTTGGTTTGGTAAAAACATAATAATAAATTCCAAAGTTATTTAATTTTGAATTTTTGGGTTCTGAGCATGCTCAGTTCACCCCAAGATTTATATGTATGTTTTGTGAAAAGGGATTGTGCTCATGATCAAGGATTTTGTCACACTGTGAATGAGGATTTATAAAATCCCCATTCATGAGGACAAATTCCTCACTCGTAAGCCGCCATTTTTTTTCATTTTTTCCCCCAAACAAAATGTTGTAGCTTGCCCTACAGGTGACTTCTTTTACAAATAAGTCATGGGCTAATAAATGGGCATTTTAAATTTTAAAATTCTTTGTTCGTCACTCGCTTCCGATCCTCGTTTGCAAGGTGACAAAATCCTTGTTCATGAGTTGATCCTCTTCCATGAGGTAACAAAATCCTTGCTCGTGACTTAGGGACCAGCTGACCCTATCACGTGAATGAGGACTGGTTCATGAAAGGGGATTTTGTCAGCTTGTGAAAGGGGATTAGCTCGCGAAATGAGATTTTGTCAGCTCTCAAAAGGGGATTTGGATTTTGAATCCTCTTTCTTGAGCTAATAAATCTGCTATAAGCTGGCATAATCCCCTTCGTGAGCTTAAAATCCTTGATCATCATTTCATGACCAGATGGTCCTTCTTCGCTAATGAGGACTGTCTCACAAACGAAGATTCTGACACCTCACGAACAGGAATTGACTTGCGAGCTGTCAGAATTCTATTTCACGAGCAAATCTCCTTTCGCGAGCTGACAAAATCCTTGATTGTGACTTCTAAACCAGATGGCTAAAATTTGACGATCAAGGATTTCTCGCAAATGGCGATTTTGATAGCTCATGAACAGGGATTGACCACACGAATGGGGATTTTGCAGCCTCACGAACGAGGAATGTAAAATCTTTGCCAGTGCACTGAAAATAAACGGTTTGGTCTTTTGGCTTGAAATTTGCAGAGCGTAAAGGTGGTATCCCAGAGATCTGAATTATGCTGCTAGGTGTAACAAATTTAATTGGTTCCATAGATATGCCATAACAAAGTTTAGATTTTTCCCATAGGATAACATTGTGGTGCCCACTGCGACCTTAGCTACCCGTATCTCAGAAACAATGCAAGATACAGATTTATCGCCCTGGGCAGCCTTGTTGAACTAAGCAGGGATAGAGGTTTCAAAGTCATGATTACAACTGCAGTGGAATTTTTTTGCATAGCTTGTATGGTTACTGAGCTATTGGCAAATTAGTGTTACAAGGATTCCTTTTCAGCACAATTGGGCTACTGTATGGTTCTGTTGTTACATGTAAGTGGGAGCATGGGCCCAGAGGGCCCATGCTCCCACAGATGCATATCATTATGCACAAATGGGCAGCTTGGAGGGTCCCATGCTCCCACCAACACATACCAGTTACTGTACCAGCTACATTGCACTTTCTTAAAAAGTAAGGAAATTAATTGCAAAAAACTTTGTTGATGCATCAGTTAGGGTTCAAGTGACAAAAGTAGGGAAATGAGATGTTAGAGTTGAGCTCCTAACCCCCCACCCTACCACCCCAACCCCCATGTTCCACACACCGATAGGTATTGAGGTGTGCCATGGGGTCATGAGGCCCAGCTCTCTCCCCATTCCATGTTTAAACATGCTGACATGGTACAGGATAGTGGAATGGGGTGAGAGTTAGCCCTCATGACCCCATGGTTCACCCCAGTGCTTGTCTGTGTCTGGAGGATGGGAGTGGGATGGTAGGGGTGGGGGTTTGGAGCTCCAACCCTAAAGTCTAATTTCCTACTTTTGTCAATATTATATATATATATATATATATATATATATATATATACTATATATACATCTTCTCTTCATCTCTCCCCTCCTTACTCCTCCTCTACTCCTTATCTTAGCACTCCCTTTTTGAACTTTCTATATACTCCACCTTCTTGAACTCTCCCCTTCTTTACTCCTTCCCTAACCCCCATCCTACTGTCCCCTTTTTATTCCCCCATCCTACTCTCCCCTTTTTATTTTTTATTGCTCCTGTGTGCAGGTTTGGTGCCTCTGCCATGCCTGCTGTTACCTTGCCCTGCACATATCCAATGTACCATGAATTTTGGACCTTTTCTTACACTGTATGTAATCATTTGTACATAACTTTTTTTTCTCCTGTATAGTGTTTAGCTATAGCTCCTTACTTGTTACTATTATCTCATCTGTAGAGACATCCTTTTGTAATAGTGATTGTGACCTCTGTAACCTGTCTATATTGATTTGTAGTTCCAAATTCTTTTGCAACCCTAACTGTCCTAGGTCAGCCCTGAACAAGCATTTGTCAATGCCGAATGTTGCTTGCTTCTATGTGCTGTTTAGGTATTTGGCAGTCATTGGAGTGCAAATATTGAAAATTTGCGAACTTACGAGCGTGTGTAGGAACTGCGCAATGCACGCTCATAAAACAGTCATTTTTAGGAATTTTTTCACCAAATTTTCAACATAGCCATTTTAAGACCTCTGCTCATGAACAGTGTCACTGTGATTTTGTTAATGTGTCCCATACATTGAGTTTGCACACCGACTGCGCCATTGTGCGCTACATGGGCTGAAACACATTTTGGGCAGGATGTGAAAAATGACAGCTATACTGCTCTTAAGGAGGTGTGGTTAAATGGCAATGTTGAAAATCTGGAGTGAAAATAATGAAAATTTGGTGAACTTACGAGCCTGCGTAGGAACTGCGCAACGCACGCTCGTAAAACAGTCATTTTTTGGAATTTTGGCACCAAATTTTCAACATGGGGTTTTTGGGACCCCTTCTCATGAATGATGTCACTGTCATGGCAGTATTCAGGCCTGAAGGGTGATTTCGCAGTCCCTGCGCAGTCACTGCACGAAATCACCCTTCGGGCCCGAATAACGCCATGGCAGTGACATCATTCATGAGAAGGGGTCCCAAAAACCCCATGTTGAAAATGTGGTGCAAAAATTCTGGAAAATGCCTGAGATATGAAACAAAGTTGAAACCCCCCTATCTAGGCCATTATACAGCTTACCGGCATTTCCTCAGTTCGCTGTCAGCTTTGAAGAGTGCAGACGTGTTCCCAGTCCACCGAAGATCATTGCCGGAGTCCAGAGGTAAGTATGGGGTGAGGGGGCTTGGGGAGGCTGGGTGCGCAGTGGGTGGGTGCGGGTTGTGGAGAGGGTCCGGAGACGGCCGCGGGACCGTTTCGCTTTTCAGGCAAAAAAAAGACGCTATGGGACCGCTTGCCACACTGGGGTGGGCTCCCAGCATGCACAAGGATGGGGAGTTCAGCCGATGAGGGATTGGGCACCCCCATCGGCCAAAGGACTGGTGCCACACTGGGGTGGGCTCCCAGCGTGGCACCTACAACTGGAGGAAGAGGCGCAGCTCAGCCAATGGGGATTGGGCACCCGTTCGGCTACACAGATCACGTCTGGGGCGCACACGCCTGCGTGTGGGGAGCTATGTTTATCGCTGCTCACTGAAGCTGTAGCTCCTTTCAATCAGGAGTGCCACTGCATTTTGGAGGTGTTATAGACAGCTCCAAATGCATTGGCTACAGGGACCACGCCTGCCAGCTCACTGACTGAATTGGAGGAGGAGGTGACACACCTCCGAAAGCTCCGATGATCGCACTATGTTTCTTGCACATGCGTGCAAGCAACATAAAAAGGGACTATAATTGTCTCAGTGGCCTTACCTGGTTACCAAAATTCAAATAAATAAACTAACTATATATATATACATTTTAAGTTCCTTGTCTCCCTAACTGCTCTCTTCAGACTGACCCCCCCAGCCCCATTACCCTGATATTGCCGGGACTTACCTTCTCACCCAACAGGTCATCGGGTGTGGATTGTCACCCGCAGCTAGGTTTTTTCCCACCTTTTTCTCCTGATTCCCATCCCCATTGCTGGGGCGCACATGCCAAATGTGTGTATGTGGGTGGAGGCGCACACACATCTGTGGAAGTCCTGCAGCACACTCCCTTCCCTGGTGCTCATCAGACCCACACTACCCTTGGGCCTCCACCCAGGAGCAGTTGTTTGGCAGAAGTGCCAGACCTCCCTCCCAAGGAGAGGAGAACAGTCCTTTGGACACTCGATCCTCTCCCTCCCCAGCCAACCCTCAACAGCCCACTTGCACTACAAACATGGGTCACCAGTGTGGCAGGAGGTAAGGCATGAATGCCACAGCCCTCCATGCCACTGTGCTGGCTAATAATATTAATTTCTTAATGGTAACAGCTGTGCTCAGAAAAAACTGAGCACTGAGTGAAGTCTCCCGCGCAGATGTAACTGATGAATTTCCTCTCTTATCCCTGGTGAATTCAACAGTCAATTATCTGAAGCTAGTGTTTGTCTACTTTCATTGTTGATCTACTTCAACTTCAAACTGTACTAATGAAAAATATTATTGCTCCTACCTGCCAGGGTTCAAAATCCCATATATCTGGGCAGGTTCCATTTTCCAAAAGTCCTTCTCCAGCCTTGCATGTCTGCATGTTGAGTAGAGCATGTGCTACAGCATAAACTGCTTTGTAAATATTGTACACATAGGTTAGGCCAGATACATCCAAGAAAGGAATGTTGACTTCACCCAAAGCTTCATTCCCTGTGCAGATCTTAGTCCCTTCAGTTACATTTTCCTTCACCGAGTCTCTGTTAATAGCACTTGACCACTTGCAGTCAAAGGCATTTTCCCAAAACTGTTCAATAAAAATGTCATTTGGGTACTTAAGTGGGTGAACATTGCGAAGGTGCTCTTCAAAGTGGGGCATCTCGCCTTGTTGGAAAAGAAATCCTAAGGAGCCATTCAAGGTAGGCCAAAATAATTTGTTAGAAAAAATGAAAGAATCATACCATCCATCAGTGCCAATCCACACTTTCCCAGTAATGTTTTGCCTTACTATCTCCTCCATCACAGGATATAAGATTTCTTCACCTGAGAATGCTAGGATGGCTTTCGTTGATGAGAATTTTATCACCTCAATGGATTTGCGGGCCCTTTTCTCCTGGTACACTGTTGGTATGTTTTCAGACAGTGCAATGCAGGCACCAGACTTTAGCAACTCTTCCTTGACAATGTGGACTCCCTGCTGTCCATAGTCATTCTCATCTGCCACTATTCCCACCCAGGTCCAGCCAAAGTGTATCAATAGGCGGGCTAATCCAAGGGACTGATATCTGTCACTCGGAGCCATGCGCAGAAATGATGGAAACCTTTGTTTATCACTCAGCAGTGCAACTGATGAGCCATAACTGATCTGGGAAATGAAAGGAAATTATTTTCAATCCCACCTCTAATTTGTTTTTGTTTCTAGAGATGAGATTACTGCATTGCAACTAGAGATGAGATTACTGCTTTGCAAATCATTTTGACTGGCTCCACAACTGTTGTCATGATTATGGTAAAACACCAGTGGTAGACAAAACATAGAAACATAGAAGATGTTGGCAGATAAGGACCTCTTGGCCCACCAAGTCTGTTCTATTTTTCCCTACCTACAGTGTCTCCACAGACCCTACTCAGTATTTGGTCTTCTCCCCTGCCTTGCTCTCAAGATCCCCTTGTATTTATCCCATGTATTCTTGCATCCTGTAATTGTTTTAGCCCCCACAACCTCTGCTGACAAGCTGTTCCATGCATCCCCCACCCTCTCTGTTAAGAAGTATCTCCTCATATTTCCTTTAAGACTCCTCCCTTCTGTCTTTACAGTGTGAACCCTTGTCCTTGAGCATTTTTTTTTCTGGAAAATGCTACCTTCCTGCACCCTGTTTTTACCTGTGAGGTATTTGTATGTTTCTATCATAGCCCTCCTTTCCCTCCTTTCCTCTAGGGAGTAGAGATTCAGCTCCTTAAGCCTTTGGTCAAAGGACATTTGATGCAGGCTCTACACCATTTTGGTTGCTCTCCTTTATACTGCCTCCACTCTATGTCCTTTTGGAGATGGGGCCTCCAGAACTGGACACAGTATTCAAGGTGTGGTCTCAACAGTGACCCATACAGGGGTATTATTACATACCTCCTTCTGCTCAAGATTCCCTGCCTGTGCATCCCAGCATCCCATTAGCCTTCCCTACAGCTTTGTCACACTGTTTAGCTGCCTTCACGTCATCAAAACTATTACCCCAGGTTCCTTTCCTGCTTTGTGACTGCTAAATCCACTCCTCCCAGTGGGTATGTTGCCTCCAGGTTTCTGTATCCCCAAAGAGCATGGTTTTGCACTTTTAGCATTAAAACCCAGCTGCAAGACCCGTGACCACTGTTCCAGCTTTTTAAAATCACTCCTCATTCTTTCCACCCTCCCCCAGTCTGTCTACTCTGTTGCAGAGTTTTGTGTCTTTCATGAACAGGCATATCTTCTCTTCAAGTCCTCATATAATGTCTCTAATAAATACATTAAAGAGGACTGGGCCTAGTACTGACCCTTGCAGCACCCCACTGGTCACTTTCCTACTCCAGAGTGGATGCCACTTACCACCATGCTTTGACTCCTATTGCCTAGCAAAACTCTATTCCTTTCACTACTTTAGACCCTACTCCTTTGGCACTCCAGCTGGTTTACCATTCTTCTATGAGGAACAGTGTCAAAGGCCTCGCTGAAGTCCAGGTAGGCCATGTTGACAGCTCCTCCCTGATCCACTTCCTTGGTTACCCAGTCAAAGAACTCAATCAGCTTAGTCTGGCAAGATCTCCCCCCTATAAAACCATGTTCCTTCTGATCTTGTAGATAGACCACTGACAACAAGGTATCCCCCAATCCTTTCCTTCTGTAGTGATTCCATTATCTTGCCCACAACTGATGTCAGGCTGACAGGCCTGTAATTTTCCTCTCCTGCCTCCTCCCTATTTCCACTTTGTGGAGTGTGACTACATCTTCTGTCCTCCTCCTGTACCGTGGTACCTACCCTATTTCCAATGACAGGCTAAACAGGGCTGTCAGAGGTGCAGCCAGCTCTTCTTTGAGTTTCCTCAATATCCTGGAGAGAATCCCATGAAGTCATATTGCCTTGTCTATTTTTAATTGTGCTAGTTCCTTAAGGACTCTCACCTCTGTAAGAGGGCTAGTGTCCACTTCCTGTCCCTTAGTGCCCTTGAACACTTATCCCTGAACAGAGTATTTGTTCAATATTTTTTTTTTTAGTCTTTGGTAACCGGGTAAGGCCCACTAGACACAAGTGCCTGATTTCAGGGGCGACCTGGGAGCACTGGTCAGTTAAGTGACTTGCTCAGAGTCACACAGTATGCAAGTGGAGGTTGTGAGAATCAAACCCAGGTCTGGTCTGCTGGATGTACCAAACTCGTTTACAGCTCATTACTCTAACCTCTAGGCTATACTGCTAGCCAGAGTATGTCTGCTTTTTGGTGGTCTTCTGTCACACAAATTCCCCCTTCCCCCTTATCCCTCCCTTGGTCTTTCTCTTTTTGCTTATGTATCTAAAAAATGTTTTGTCCTCTGTTTTTACTGATTTGGCAATATTTTCTTCTGTTTGTGTTTTTGCACCCCTAACTGCCTTCCCTGCCACCCTCTGTTCCTCCTGATAACTTTCCCGGTCCTCCTCCTTTGTGTTTTCCTGTACCTTCTAAATGCCATTTTTTTTTTTGCTCTTACTTTTTCTGCTACCTCTTTCAAGAACCATAGTGGTGTCATTTTTATCTTGCCCTTGCTAAACTGCCAGACACAGAGATTTGTGGCCCTTTCAACACCCTCTTTAATTTTTGTCTACTGTTCCTTGACTCCTCCCAGTTTCTCTGTTCCTGGTAGGACGTCCCTCTGGCATTCCCACATAACAACAGAAAGAGAAATGGTTATCCCTAAGAAGGTTATCGCTACAATTTATATTTATTTATTTGGTTTTTGGTAACTGGAGAGGTACAGTAGACAACTGAATACCTATTTTCATGTACAACCTGGGAGGGTACAATACACAATTTGCAAACAATTACAGATAAAGGTTTGGGAAGCACATAGTTCAAGGATCAGGAGAGTTACAAAAAGACACATAGCAGATTACAGATAAACTGCAAAAATAAACTGACAAAGTTACATTTTGGGTACAAGCAAAATCTGATACGCAATCAAGAACAAGTCGGAGGCTAAAAGCAGGTGCAGGTCTTGGATGAGGCTAGATGGTCCTTAAGGGCAGATTTGCTGGATGATATGGTAGGGCAACTACAAATATTGAAGGGGAGGGAGTTTCAAAGTCTGGGTACAAAAATCTTGGTCAAGCATTTGGAGATAGTGAGAGAGGCAGTGTCCGAAGATCTGAGGGTGTATGATGTGAGCATTCCATTAGCAGTAAGTGTGGGAGTAGTCACTGATAGACTCAGGCAGCACCTCTCATGACTGAATCCTGTCAAGTAGGTTTGTAAGCATCCAATTCCATAGGGTGAAGGAGGAAAAACAATTGGAGAGGTGGGTGCGGCAGGAGATAATTTGGGTGGGCAGGCCTTGTGGAAGAGCTGCTTGTAGGTTTTGTTGTTTGGGCTTAGCCATTCAAGGTTGAGGTCACCCATGACAATTAGCTTGTTTCAACCAACCAAGGGTAGTGTAGTGTCAATGTGGGCAGATAGCATTGACACACCACTATTTGGAGGGTTGTAAACACAATTTGGTGTGGCCTTGTGTAAGGGAAGTATGAATTTGTTCACAGGCAGTGCCAGTACCAGTTGAGTGTCAGATCACGGACAGGTTAAGATGGAACCTGCAGTAAAAAAATTAAAGGCCTCCACCATGGTCCATCTGAAGGAAGTGGGAGTTGTTTAGATTACAGAGGGCATTGGCAATGCTAGGTTTCAGCCTGGTTTCAGATATACTTAAGATGTCAGTGCTATAATGAGATATCCAGGCTTCAAGGTCAACTTTGTTTGTCAGGTGGTTATGGGTGTTATTGTGGGCGATTGTAAGCCCTTTAGACCTGACAAGGGTGTGTGGGAAAGGAGACCTGGATTAGGCTCAATGTCTCCAGACAGGCAACGATAAACTAGCAGGGTCCATATAGCTGAAAGTGTTTGTAGACCTCTTTACATGTGGCTGGGCAGCAGGGAGTTCCTCTACGTGTGGGATGCTATGAGGAATAGCAGTTTCCAGCTAAGTAGAACAGCTGTGCTAGTGGGTGGGTAGGCATCTAGCAGTAAATTGGAGTACCTAAAATGACAAGTGGGCATAGGGGAGACATGTTCAGCTGGGGCTGGGGCTGGGCCTGGAGAAGGGGGCAGCATGTCTGTTAATAGAAGCAGGAAGAATACTAAACCAGGCAGTAGAAAATGGTAGTACTTTTGAAATGCATGGCTACTTATAGGATAGAACTGATAGGTTCCTGTAGATATAATGTACTGTAAACTGGTAGTTTGTAAAGCAGAGGGAGGAGAGAGGGAAAGGGGTAGCAAACACCAGGCGGTAATAAATGTGGCAGGCAAGACTGACAGAGCTAATCAAATTCCAGGTCCTGTATAAGGCTAAATCAGATGCAATAAATGATAAGGGCTAAAGCAGGCAGAAACAGTGACAGCTACTCATTTAGATTGTCACTGAAACTTGCAGGAGAAGCAGAACAAAAAACGATTCAAAATAGTTCATGGAGACAGTGGTCTATACAGCTGGATTTCATTACGTGAGGGGGACAGAGTCACAATGTCAATATCTGTGAACCAGAAACGTAAGTACTGTACTCATATTAGTGAGAGAGAGAGCAGCGTTGTACCTTAGATTGTTGTACTGCATAAAACCATTTGCCTGAAAAGGGGGCTCCAGACTTCATAGTCAGTGCAGTGGTTGTCTGGAGGAGTTAGTACAGAGCGTTCAGCTGACGGCAGTGGCCACGACTGATACCCATGGTTGACGTCCTTTGGAAGTTACTACTGATTAAATTATTATTGTGATTCTGTAAACATTGTTTTGCATTTAAAGACTGACTCTGCCAATATTTAGTCCTCTAAATATGTGTTTGAAAAGCACTTCCATCCTCTCAGTGTAACAAAAAAGCATCAAATGTATGCAGCGCTAGCACTGGTGATTATAGCACTGACACTTTGGTGCCCATATACATTGTGCAAGTGTTATAAATCAATTCAGTGGTTTTGTTACATTTGGTATGTTACAGTGCTGGGTCCTGATACGCCATCACAGTGGTGGGTGGCAGTATTTAAGGGTGCGTTGGACTTCCTGTACCACCAACCACCAAAACTATTATACTCAAACAGGTACCACTGGCTGCAGAGGACAGATTGTCTCCTGCAACAGCAACACTGCATGACACTATGCAAATGACTGTTCCAGATGTTAGTGCCTGAACAGACGTAATACATCCAGTAAAATGCTAGAAGTGCAGCAGCTACAGGGACTAGGCCATGGTAGACAGTTCTGCCACTAATCTTGTCCCCCACCCACCTCTAACAGTAAGACCTGCTTGTGGGCTAGGTGGTATTGAATTTCTGAAGTCATTTGCCAGCCTTTCCTAATAATCCAGTGACTGTTAGAGTGGTGTTCTATCTTGACCCTCTGTACCCATGGTGTCCAGTAGGGCTGTGCAGTGTCTGAATATTATTTTCAGAATACCACGAATAATGGGCTATCCAAATATTCGGACCGAATACTGAATTGCCCACTATTCGAGCAGAATTCGGTATTCGACGAGGGGATTGTTTAAAAATAAAAAAAAGCCTTTTCTGGCTTTTCGCCCTCCTGATCAGCATTACAATATCATGCCTGGTGTCTAGTGGTCCCATCCACCCCCCCCAGCCGATCGCTGGCCCAAACAGAAGAATCATCCCCCACTGAGATTTACATCGATTTCTCCATCCCCAAATTATAAAAATAAAAAAAAGTTCTGACTCCCTAGTGTCTAGTAGACCCCCCCCATACCCCACCCTGTCACCAGATAGTGCCCACCACTTCCCCCACAGTATCCCAAGCAGATCACCAGCACAGCCCTCCACTCACCTCCATGGTCAGCAGCCTGACTGAGCACTTCAGTGAATGAGCGTATGCATGTCCAAGCATGCGCTCATTCATTGGATTCAGAAGAGCTCTCACACTAGTCATAGTACCACTACCAGGAGGGCTGGGGGTTATTTGGAAAAAGGTATTCACACAGCCCCCTAGTGTCCAGTGGCTGTTAAGATTGTTGTTCTTATTTTGATCCTCTGCAGCCATGGCACCCAGTGGCTGTTAGAGTGGTGTTCTTATCTTGACCCTCTGCACCCACGGCATCCACTGGCTGTTAGAGTGGTGTTCTTATCCTGATCCCCTGCACTCATAGCATCCACTGGCTGTTACAGTAATGTTCTTATGTTGACTCTTTTTATCCATTGTGTCCAGTGGCTGTTAGAGTGGTGTTCTAATCTTGACGCTCTGTACCCATGGAATCCAGAGGCTGTTAGAGCAGTTGCCCTATCTTGACCATCTGTACCCATGGGGCCTGATTCTCAAAGTGGGCTTGGATCAGTGGCAAACAACAACTTGCACCAAAGCCCGGTGCGCCAGGGACCCTGCACCCGATTCATAAACAGGCAGGGTCCTGGCACCTAAGTCCCATGACTTGCAGCAACTGGGGCCGTGCACCCAACAGAAGGTGCACCGGCAGTGTGGGTCATGTCGCGGGTACATGCCCCCGATCCATTTACTGTGCCAAAGACAAAATGCATAACAACAGTCATTCTCTCCTTGATCCCACCCATGACAGGAATGACCCCCATATCTTCGGTGATCTAGAGGCCCCCCATAGGCAGTGCCTACCATAGAGCCCCCATCCCATAAAGAGTCGACGCAGAAAAGTCCTTCTTTCACCTCCTCAGCCGGACGGGAGGTAACTGTCATGTTTGCAGCTGTACTGTAGCCTTTACGGTGCGTGACACTGAACAGTCACAGCTGTCAACATGACAGTGCAGCATGGCGGCCGAGAGGTGAGAGGAGGGCTGTACCAGTGCTGGCTCTCTTATGAGATTGGATGACTCTATGGTGGGCACTATCTGCTGGGGGGGCAGGAGGCCACTATATCATCAGGATAAGGGGGTTGTTTGTGTCACGGGTGGCATTGGAGATCAGGGGAAGGGAATGACTATTGTTATGCATTTTGTCAGTGACACAATCGGGGATGGGGGCATGTTATGGTATTTACATAGTATGCATTGCACAGTCAGGTGGGGGGCATGATACCTCTAGCTAAATAACCACAATGGCACAATCAGGGCTGGGTGGGCCTACATTACACATATGTTGATGGCTACTTTGAAATCGTGCAGGGGGCAGAGGCACAATGCCACATGCAGGTCTACACACCCAGTGGGAAGTTTTCTAAGTACCCTTAGCTAAGCTCTAGCCAATCTAAGGGTACTTAGACTTTCTCCCTTTGGGTGATGTATGTCAATTCCATTCCTGGGGCTGTGGCTGCTTGTGTCTGCCACATGCCCCCTAGCACCTTTTCGCAGCCCATATCTGGGCACAGTGGTGGTGCAGGCCCCGTTTGGGGCAAGCAGCCTGTGGTTGATGCAGGATGCCTTTGTGGATTGCAAAGGGAGCATTTTGTGATGCAAGGTGCGCCTTGCACCATATGTGTTAGGTGCAGGCACCTTGTGTCCAGTGAATGGCTTTGTGAATTGGGCCCCCAGTGTCCAGTGTCTGTTAAAGGGGTGTTCTTATCCTCACCCTCTGTACTGATAGTGTCCAGGGGCTATTAGAGTGGTGTTCCTATCTTGACCCACAGTACCAATGGTGTCCAGTGGCTGTTAGAGTGGTGTTCTCATCTTGACCCTCAGTACCCATGGCACCTAGTGGCTGTTAGATTAGTGTTATTATGCTGACCCTTTGTACCAATGGTGTCCAGTGGCTGTTAGTGTTCTTATCTTAAACTTTCTGTACTCACGGTTTCAAGTGATGCTTAGAGTGGTGTTTTTATCTTGACCCTCTGTACCCATGGCACCCAGTATCTGTTAGAGTGGTTTTCTTATCTTGACCCTCTGCACCCATGGCATCCAGTGGCTATTAGAGTGGTGTTTCTATCTTGACCCTTTGCACCCATGGCATCCAGTGGCTGTTAGAGTGGTGTTCTTATCTTGACCCTCTGTACCAATGGTGTCCAGTGGCTGTAAGAGTGGTGTTCTTATACTGACTCTCTGTACCCATGGCACCCAGTGTCTGCTAGAGTAGTGTCTTATCTTGACCCTCTATACCCATGGTATCCAGGTCAATCAATCAATCATCTTTATTTTACCAGACGAGACACCATTGAGACAATCTCGTTTACAAGGTGGACCTTGGACCGTCAACAGGACCAATACAACACACAAGAATAATTGCATCGAGACAAATAATATAGCACAAATAAAATAACAAGAAGAACATATATGGTGTTCGTTGATGCATACAATATGAGCATAAAATTGAATAACAGTACATGCAAGATCATAAAACATGGGCAAGAACAAATAAGGTAACAATACATATAGAATAATGCATATGCAGATGTTTGATATGGAGTTTTTTTACACACCCAAGATGTGTGATAATAAAAAAAGCTCAAGAGCGTAGCTCGAGAGTTTTTTTTATTATCACACATCAGGTGTATAAAAACTCCCATGTTAACCACCCTTCATATGTTTTATTTTATATAATAACAGGCTATGATTACTATCTGCCTATGGTGCTAAAACCTATCGATCAGTACAACAAACACATACTGCCCCACATAACTTCAAATGCAGTCTTATTACTTCAGGACATAGCCTTCTGCTTATAATTTGAACAGAATTGTATAACATTTAAATTTGGTACTTTTTTTTATCTTCGTTTCTAGGTTTCATCTAGCAGAAGTATCGGGAATTTTTAAATACAAGGGAAAGGTCACAGTTCATTACATTGCTAAACATTAATAAACCTACAAGATTAGCAGGAGAAAACTTACAACTTTTAACTGATTTTATGTTTTATTCTTTAGTTAGCTATTTTTTTTTTTTAATTAAAAATAACTTGTGCTTTCACAGTTAACAAACTGCCTGTGTTTTTTTTTTCCCCTTATGGAAATGTCTCGCGCTGCCTGTCAGCTGATTTTTCAATGATTCTCACGCCAAGGAATGTGGAGGTCGTATCAACTCGCAGGTTGATACGACTTTTTTCGTATCAACCTGCGAGTTGATATGACTTTTTAAGGAGCGAGAAAACAAGTTGACATTGGCCATAGTCAGTTATTATATTAGCATAGTGAACAAAAACCTAGGCATCTACTTAATCAAGACAGTGTGCAAAGGGAAGAGTAGCACATCAGTATAAGGCAGAAGTAGGTGCAGGCCCCATGGTATGCACTGGATGTGCAGTAAGAAGTAGTGGTGCAAGCTATAGGGAATGAAGTATTTTAGGGAATGCTAAGGAAGAGATCTGGAGTGCCATGATAGGAAGGGTTCTAGAGGGAAGAAACCTAGGTCAAGGGAAGGGTATGAGAGGAGGGAGCCTAGAAGAACTGAAGGAAGGATGGAAGGAAGGGTGGAAGAGCTATGGAGTGAGGGAGCACCTCCATGCAATACAACCAGGAAGCTGGGATTCAGGATGGTTTGTGCTTAAGTTTGGCATTCACATGTTTTGGAGATATTTCAATGGAGCAATGACTTGAATGGCTTCATGCTGACCGGTGATACCAGTTTTATTGACTCTTCGATGTTATTCCAGATTACAGGGAGAGAATTACTTACCGCAGTGGCCCCCAGTCGTGTCCTGACCTTTGGGATTACCAAGGAAATGTAGAAAAGACTCTTCAGTGCATAGCTGCTCACTGGGGATACAGGCAGACAATTAGATATATACTGTGGGAACTTGTTGGTGATAGCTCTATATGTCCAGAGCACTGCATTCATGCGTTGCCTAAGGCATAGAGAGGGACACACCATCATGGCATAGAGTGAGCAGTGGTGAGTGCAGTAAGGTGCTCCCATGATGAATCTGAGTGCTGGTGATACAGTACATCCAATTTGGATAAGGTGGAGGGAGAACACTGCCCATAAATGAGGTCAGCATAGTCCGGTAGGGGTAAGAACGTTGAAGAGACTAGCTTAACCTTTGCTTCCTGCGTGAATAGGTTCTTTATTCTAAAGAATAGCCCAAGTCTCATATTCAATTTCTTAGCTAGTTCATCCACATGCTCCCTGAAAGAGAGTTTTTGGTCGAGCCACAAGCCCAAGTATTGAAACTTTGTCACAGACTCCAAGGATTCCCCTAGTAATGTGAGGATCTGCAGGACTGTACGATTGGTGCACAGTTTACTTGTGCTTGCTAGAGGCGAAAATATGATTACTTTGGTTTTCTTTGCATTCAGCAGCAACTTTAAGGACAGAAGGTTGGATTGAAAGTTGTTGAAGTCAGTTTGCATGTCCATGCATGCTAATTCAGGGGTGGTGCTTTCTAGGTAAAGAACTGTGTCATTGGCAAACGGATGTATGTTTGCCAATTTGATCCTAACGTCGATGTTATTTATGTAGATGGTGAATAGTAAGGGCCCTAGGATTGATCTTTGTGGTATGCCCCTTAATAGGGGTTTAGGAGGGGAGAAGTCCACTCCCACCTTAATGCACTGCTGTCGATTCAAGAGCTATCTTGTGAACCAGGACAGTGTCAATCTGTGGAGGCCAAGGTTCTCAAGAGTAGTAGGGAGCAGAACATGGTCAACGGTGTCGAGCGCTTTGCTCAAGTCAAGAAACAGAGCGCAGACATGCATTTTCACATCCATGTACGTTAACCAGTCATTTGAGACTTTGGCCAGTGCTGAGATGGTGCTGTGTTTAGGCCTGAACCCAGATCGGATTAGATTAAGAAGATTGTTTGATTCAAGGAAATTCCTAGTCTAAGTGTTAACCACTTTTTCCAGTAGTTTGGAGAGTATGGGAAAGAGTGAAATAGGGCGATAATTAATTAGATCACTTCTGCTACCAGATTTAAACAAGGGTATGACATGCGCCATCTTCCAGTTGGATGGTAGGGCACCCTGTGATAGGGATAGGTTGAAAAGATGGGTGTTGGGGGGAGATAGTACATAACAGTCGAGTTTTAGGTAGTAAGGTTCTATAAGATCTGCTCCTGCACTTTTCCTCACATCCAATTCCAGGATGAGGTCTTCCACATCCTTTAGTAACACCTGTCCAAAGAAAAATGGAGCCAAAGGGGCAACAGGGCATAAGGCTGATGCCAGGATAGAGCAAGGCAGCTTCAAGTTCTGAGATTGATCCCGGAGGACACTGGCTGATGATGAGTCGAAGGTCATCCCTGCTGTTGCTAAGTGATTGTTGAGCAGCTCAAGGATGTTGCATTTTTCTGTAATTTCAACCCCCTCTAAGCAAATTTTAGATGGGAGTGAGTCTGTTGGGTTCCAGTTCCAGTTCCTTGAGAGTGCTCCAAAATTTTGAGGGTGATTTGGAAGAGGCTTCTAATTGAAATTTGAAATAGCTGGCCTTTTGGTTCTGATTAATTTGGTGCAGAGTACAGTTGTGTACAGTTCTGGAGACCCGCAAAGACATAGACAGGGTGGAGGCTGTCCAGAGGAGGGCAACCAAAATGGGGCAGGGTCTGCACCAGAAGACACATGAAGAAAGACTAAAGGAGCTTAAGATGTATAGCCTCAAGGAAAGAAGGGAAATGGGGGACATGATAGAAACTTTCAAATACTTCAAGTAAATCAACAAACTCCAAGAGGGTAGCATTTTTCAAAAAAAGAGATGTGCAAGAACAAGGGGGCACAATTTGAAGATAGAGGGGGGACGGCTCAGAGGTAATGTGAGGAAGTATTTCGTCACAGAGAGGGTTGTAGATGCATGGAACAGCCTTCCTGAGGAGGTCATAGAGTCAAAAACAGTGGGGAAATTCAAGAATGCATGGGACAGACATAAAGCAATTCTAGTGGGGGTAGGAGGAAGTAGGCTGTTGGTTAACTAGAATCTGCAGCTTATCCGTTAGGTAGGGAAATGGGCAGACAAAGTGGGCCAAGAGGTCCTTATCTGCTGTCAAATTCTATGTTTCTATGTTTTGGAGATTTCTGGCAGCTCTGAAAGTGGCACAGTCCCCTGGGGTCTTAGTTTTTCATGCTTTTTTCCACAAGGCATCTTCATTTGCAGTGTCAGTGGTTCAGTAGGTAGCACATTCGCCTCTGAGACTGGGAGATCAGAGAGCTGTGGGTTCAGTTCCCACATCTGGCACGTGGATTAATATCCCAGTACTGACACTGTAGTGCAGCATGAGAGGGGTGCTGCACTTCTGAGGTGTCGTCTTTTGGATGAGACATTAAACAGAGGTCTCATCTGCCTGGATTGGTGGTAGTTCAGGTGGATGTTAAATATCCCATGGCACTTATCGAAAAGAGTAGGGGTAGTTTTATTAAAGAAAAACATAACATCACAAAAGGAAAGTACAAGTATAAACAAAATACCATATTGTATAACAATAACAAAAGAAATTCAGAAAAAGGAAAACAACCAAAAGAAATATAACAAATCAATACATTATAGAGTTATAAAGTTTTGCCAAAACAAATCAACTTTAGATTTGGAGAATTTATCCAAATCCCTAGTTTTAACAGAAAGTAAACCATTCTCAATTTGTGTAAACAAAGTGTGAGATAAAACAGTTAGTTGTTGAAAAATAAATTGACAATGAGCCTGCCAAAGATAATATTGTATAAATGCAAAAAACACATTCAGGGTACTTCCATGATAACGACACCAGATCCCAGTATAATTGCCCAAAACTATGGTCTGGTATGTAACAGTGGCTAAAAAAGGGAGGTTCCAATGTACAGTAGCGTCCTGCCAAAATGTTTGACTAAAAGGGCATGAAACAAAAAAATGAACCATAGTTTCTTCGCAATTAACACAGGTGGGTCGTAAACAAAATCGTTCCGTAGTAGGTTTGTATTTTAAATTACCACGAACCCATAACCTTCCCTATATAGAGAGCCATACAATATCCCAGATATGTGGGGGAATCCTAAAATCGGTCAGTTTCCGAAAAGAGAAAATCATTTGAGTAAGTACACATTCTGGAAAAAGGGGAACACATTTCTGCACTTCAAACACAGCAAACCTATAAAAGGTTTTCCTAGAAAGACTGAGCAGATGTGGAAATGATATCTTCCATTGCTGTAGTTTCTTAAAAGTAGCAATACCATATGAAGGTAAGGAATCTGACAATAACATCTTAGGGGGAAGTAGCGACCATTTATTTAAATAAGTAGACCACAAAAAATTGGACCATATTTGCCAAGACATAGTGGGAGAAGACCAAAGATAAGAAAAAGAGTCAAACAAAAAAAAGGAGTGATAAAAAACAATGGGGTTAATCATGCCCAATCCACCCTTATTAATGGGAAGATAAGTAACATCCATGCGCACTGGGTTCAGTCTATTACCCCACAACATCTAGAAAAAAACACTAAATAGCCTAGTCTCCAAGTGAAGAGGAGGTGGAAAAACATAACTTAAATATAAAAACACGGGTAACACAATTTTTAATAATAGCAACTTTTTTCTTTCCAAATTTCCACCCTTCCATCTATGGACTTTAAATTCTCCAATGTACAGCTGTTTTTCCAATTATAAGTAGCAATCTCCGGCCCCAAACCAAATGCCTAAAATCTTACGAGGAGATGAAGCTACAGGAATGCCTGCAATAATAGAAGGGTCTAAATGTGTAGACTGTAAGATAAAAATAAAACTTTTATGCATATTGATTTGGGCTCCTGATAATGCCTCAAAAGCAGAAAAAATGTGCAATGCATTCAGTAAAGAAGGAATATCACCCAATAATAAAGTGATATCATCTGCATACGCAGTTATTTTTTCCACTGGTAAAGTAGAGGAGGGGGACAAACCAATAATATTCGTATCCCAAATAATCTGTCTAACAACAGGGTCCAAGACAAAAGAATACAAAAGTGGGCTTAATGGGCAACCCTGCCGAACTCCAATTGATATAGGTACTTCCGTGCCAAAATATTCATTAACCATGGGAACACAACTAACGCTTTTATATAAAGTGGAAATCCAATGAACGAAGGGTGGAGGAATACCATAACGTAGAAGTACGGAGAATAAATAGTTATGTTTAACTCAGTCAAAAGCTTTGGCCTGATCCAAAGCAACAATATATCCTGAAATATGTCCTTTATTACTAAGTTCAAATAAATCCCATAAAAGATATAAATTATGCTGAATTCGTCTATGAGGGATGGCACATGTTTGGGCTGGGTGAATAAGAGACCCGGCCACTAGTAATAATCTGTTATTAAGAATTTTGGTAAGTATTTTATAGTCACTATTCAACAAGCTTAAAGGCCTCCAGTTAGATAGTAAGGCCTTGTCCCCAGATTTATATAGAAAAAAAGGAGTGAAGTATTAAACCCAGAAAGTTCCACAGAAGAAAACAATAAAAAATTAAACACTTTAGGCAAAAAGTATATCATGTGTGGTAAAAGAGTTTATAAAACTCATTGGGAAGGCCATCCCACCCTGGGGAGGTATCCATACTTAATTGTGTTATTGCTAGTTCAACTTCCTGGGAAGAAATAGGCTGAATTAATGGAACAATTTGAGAAGTGGACAGGTGAGGAACAGAAGCAGTGAAACCAGAAAGATCAGAGAAAACAGTGGTAGAGTCATCCTGAAAGGAGGCTGCAACATGTTATTGAACTAGAGTCAACATAGCCATATCTGTGGAGAGCATAATACCAGTAGGTGCAACAAGCTGAGTCATAAGAGTGGCTTCTAACCTATGTTTACATGCCATAAAGGGGTAAGAAGCAGGAACAGTCTTAGTACCAAATTTAAACTCTAAGTCTAGGGATTTTGCTCTATCATATTGATAGGATTTCATCTGTTCCTTCAGAATTTTGATTTGAGGAAGCAAATCTTGGGAACCTTCAAAGGGAAGACATCAATTTATATAATTGATTGCAAGCAAATACTGTATATATTTAGGGTTAGCTCTAGCCTTTCCAAATGAAAGGAAAAGTTTCTTCAATTCTTGTTTTGTGTCTATCCACCAATTTAAGGAATCTGAGTATGCACAGAAAACAGATTCCCTGTATGCAAAAAAAAATTCAGTCTGAGAAAAAAAAGAAGGGGTATCAAAAAGGGACATATTCAATCTCCAGCGATTATATTTAGAAAATTTTTTTGGAGAGATAGAATGCAGGCTAAAAGAACAAAATAGCATATTATGGTCAGAAAACTCAGAAGGTTGAGATTGGAAAGAAATGGGGTGTAAGTGCTGGGAAAAGAAAAACATATCAATTCTAGTGGCGTAAATGAACCTATGATAGATAGCACCAAGACCCTTGGGGTGTAATATACGGAAAGCGTCCTGCATATTTGAGTCAGCAAGGGTTTGTTTCAGAGCATTAGAATCGCAGTACATTTTCTTCTGGGTGGCTCCAGACAAAGGGGTGTCTAATGTGCAATTAAAATCCACTCCCCAAATTACATGCAGTTTGGTGAAAAGAAAAGGTCTAATATCACCAAATAATGCAACCCTGGCAGACTTTGTTTGTGGGGCATAAAGGTTAATAAGACAGAAGGAAAAATCTCCTATAGAGCCATCCAAAATCAAGGCCCTACCAGGGCAAACATCTATCAACCGAAAAATAGGAATATTGGTGGATTTAAAAAGGATGCCAATTCCATCTGCAGGTTCTAAGCCAAAAGACCAAAAATAGGGATCCCAGTGCCATCGCTTTTTAAGTTCCTCCGTCTCAGCAAGTGAGGAAAGACGACATTCTTGAAGAAGAATAATGTCCACAGGAAGGGTTGAAAAATGGGACAAGACAGAAATCTGCTTCCTATATGTTTTTAAACTGCAGACATTAAAAGACAGGAGTCGTAATGTGGACATAAGATGTCATAGTTCAGCCAGGTCCCCCTTTTAAACTATTACTAGCTTTTCTTTTTTTTCCTTTCTTTCCTTTTTTTTCCTTAGCCAATGCTGTAGATCTACTATCCTCATCTTCTGTAATTATCTCAGATCTATGGGACGTATCAGATTCTAAGTCCGAGTCCCCCAAATCTTCTTGTAAGGGTAAAAAAATGTTAGAAGTTGGAAGAGGGCCGGGAGTGGGTAATTTTAGAGAAGATCTGGTAAATCTCCAACCTTTCATAATCTCAAAAGTAGGGAGGGGGGCATTGTAGGTCTGTCAGGCATGGACCCTAAGTCAGAGGTTTGAGGTATAGTAGAAAGAGGGTCAGATGTCGCCATCAGTGGTATAGATGTTGGTGTAGTAGATACAGAAGGACCAGGATCATGTAATTTATCCTGAGCTTGGAGTACTAAATCATCATGATCCCATCCCTCGGTTCTATTGTGTTTAGCCCAGGGACATTGATAAAAGACATGCCCCTTTTCATCACACAAATTACACTGAAAAATGTTCTGACATAAATCCATTGAATGGCCAAACCCCCCACAAAGTGAGCATTTCATCATGTCACAAGAGCTACTAATGTGAGTACAAGAACCGCATTTATAACAAGCCCGGGGCTGACCGTTATAAAAACACACACCCCTATCTTTCCCAAGAAAAAAACTATTAGGAAGATGTACTATATCAGAGTTTACCTGGAACAATTTAACTTTAAATTTCCAGCTCCCAGTCCAAATACCCTCTAAATCTAATAAGGCTTCAGGAGGGCCTAAGATATCGCAACGCTTCTGCATCCAGTGGTAAATATCACTGACGTTCACCCCTTCATTCCTGAACATAACAGTGATATACCTAATTTGTGGTCTAGTAAGAGGAATGGCTAAAAAAGGAAGCCATAAAGGGGTAGCTTTAAGAACTGAGTATTTCTCCCCAAATTTTTCCAAAGCTATTATTAAGACGGAAACTTATATCAAAGGAATCCTCCCCTGAAACATGAATAAGTGCAAAAAGGTCCGAAGGGAGAAAAGACATAAAGCCCTTAAGCAGAGTATTAGCAATATAATACCTATCAGGATGAGAATTGAGGCCCCCTCTATATCTCAATCTAACAGCGTTTCTCCTGGGAGCCTGTTCAAATTTGTGTTTGAACAGGTCTGCCATAGGAACGCGAAGAGGGTTGCCAGAACCTTTACCTGAATTAGAAACATTATCTGCTGCAGCAGGAACCGTAAGTCCTCCCCCCCCACCACAGGTACACTGGGGATACCAGTAGCCTCCTTGTCCTGCAATACTGGGTGCGCACCATTAGTAGAAACAGTAGGTCGAACAATGTCAATACCTGAGCTCAGGGAGGTGGCATGCTTAGGAGAAGTGTAGGAGACAGGCTTCCAAGCAGGGTAAGGCACCCAAGTTCCTAAAGCCTTCTGAGTCTAGCCAGCGTTTAACAAGGAGTCTTCCTCCGACCAATCCTTAGAAGCAAAGGAATCTTGAGATAGTTAACCAAATTGTTCTTTCAAGGTTTGTGAAGCAGTGGGTATCTGTATTGGAGTAGCAATAGGTTTCCGAATCGGCGGACCGTCTGTAGATGCACCCGGAAACGTACGTCGTGGAAAGGGGTCTGTAAGGGAAACAGGAGGCGCAGAGTCTAAAGGTCCCAACGCGGAAGTAGAACACACAGGATTCAACGCTTACAGGGAGTAAAGTCTCTCGACTCGGCTGCACACCGATTACCTCCATGACACTAGACAGCTTCTCCAGGTTAGTAGAAACATCATTCGGAAGAGAAGTGGTATCCATAGAAAAAGTATCACTAGCGGGAGCATCCTCACCAGCGTCCATCTCCTCGCAGGAGATCAGAGCTTCTGCCATAACGCAGAGAATGCTCAGCCCTCTACTGGCCACAAAGCACCAGCAGAGTAGGGGAACTTCCCTGGTGTCCTGGCCAAATTTCCCTCATTCACTAAAAATACCACCAACAGCTTAATCTGGTTCAAGGTCAGTTGGCATTCATCTGTATCCCCCTCCCCCGGGTCATGCCTGAAAATAGGCAGGATTTGTCTAGGTCACTTACCCGATCAACAAAAGCTAAATAAATAAATAAAAATTTAGTAAGGCTTCATTCAGCTCAGAGGTGAACCATGAGCAGGACATCTTTTTTGTATGGGTTTTAATCAGTGGTGCATGCTTGTTGATGTTGTCAAACAGGATGCTGTGGAACAACTCGGAGGATTCCTCGATTGTGGTGGCCAAGTAGAAGTTTTGCCAGTATACATTCTGTAGGTCAGAAAGAAAGGCGGAAGCATCAAAGTTCATACAGCTTCTTTTGTAGACAGACCCGGGAAGCAAGAAGATTTTAGGGAGTGACCTGACGCTGGCAATAAGGCAATGATCACTGAGATCATTAAAGAAAATGCCAGAATGAGCATAAATGTGAGACTTATTCACAAGTACTAAGTTCAGCAGGGTACTGCACTCTGGGTTTTTGATGTTCAGACGAGTAGCTTCCATAATAAGTTGACTGAGTCCAAAAGTATTACAAAGGTCTTTTAGGGGCTTGGCAGCGGTGGACAGCCAGTCTAGATTATGATCACCTAATATGATTAATTCATAAGGAGTTCAGGATAGAAGGGTGTGCAGGTGGTCCATTACCGAAAGCCCTGCTGAAGGAGGCCTATAGCAGCCAATAACAGACAGGGCCATAGATTTGGAGAGCTGAATCTTTAAGGTTGGGCGCTCAAATTCCTTCGAAACAGAGGTAGCATCCATCACTGTGACAGTATATGTATTGTGTATATAGATAGCTATTCCTCCCCCTGGCAGGCCTTTCTGCATGGAAAATATTGTAATTGGAAATATTGATTGCATGGTCCTGTGTGGAAGCTCTCAGCCAGGTTTCTGTAACTACTAGGATGTCTGGTTTAAGGTGGCCTATCCAGGCCTGTATGGCATCAAACCTTTTCAAAAGACTACAAGCATTGATGTGCAGGAATGACATGCCTTTCAGCAGCAAGATACCTGAGGGTGAAGGAATAGGATGACTGGGTCCAGGGTTAAGTTCAAAATTGCCAGCACAAAGAAGGAGCAGCAGCAGCATTTTTTAAGGTGTTTGGCAGTAGCCTAAAGGGATGAGTGCACCCCCTGTTGTAGTTAGGGTATGAGGTAGATGTTGAGTGCGTGGAATGAGCTTTGCTTGGGCCCAGGGGAGCATAGACTAATGTCCTGACCAGACAGCAGTTTTTGTTCTTCCACATGTGTGGAAGAGGTGGAACATACTGAGAAGGTGGGAAAATCAATGATAATGTGCCTTGCGGGCAGGAATAGCTCATTGCAACAGTTAGTTGTACACATGGTCAGAAGACAAGAAGCCGAGGCAAGGGGCACAGGGATTCCCTTGAGTTATGGATAAAGGTGCCTGTATAATCCAGAGAGGTGCCTTGCACCTGCAGATTTGGGATAATGACTATGGGGCACACAAATGCTAGGAAAAGCGACGGTATGATGCTTGTAAGTGACATTATAATGTCATGCGCCATGCATCGACCTTATGTACACAGCGAGCCTGGAAGTACAGTCTCCACCTGGAGTCTTTCCTCGAATAGGGAGCAATTCGTTTACAGGAGGTGCTGGTGTGAGCTATTCAGTGTGTTGAAGGTTAGAGAAAGGGTTTAGAAGTAGGGATAGAGGTTGTGGAGTGTGCTACAGTGGTGCTATAGTGTAGCCTAAGTAGAACTTGGCAAGGGAAGGAAGCATGTAGCCAGGGGTTTGAACCTGAGGATTTGGTAGAAGTGGTGCCTGAGACAGTTAATATCTGAGGGAACCAATAGTCTGTGGGAGCTGGGGGACCCTGGGACTGGTCAGCAAGGACACAGAAGTTGGGTAGGGGTCCAGTGCAGGGGGAGAGATATGGAGGAAAGAGTCCAATAAGCAGTGGGTCTTAGAAGTGGGAGGAGAAAACATTTAATGAGTGGGGGGCAGGTGAAAATTATCGGTGGAGGCAGACCCAGCTATGGCAAAAGCCATATTTTCCTGGCTGAGAAACCTATGGAGGGTGCTCCACGATGAGAGCACTATGCACTTTGCACCAATCAGGAGCCTGGTCCAGAAGAAAACAGCCAAAGGGACTTCCTGACTATCCTCCGTTTTCTCACCTGGAAGGATGGTTCCAGGGACAGATTGAGATGGGCAGTGCATCTGGGCAGTCTTCTCTGCTGCGGTCCACAAGTGGAGGGATTCAGCCCACTGGGGCTTGGTCTGGAGGGAGCTAGACAGACAGGGATAAATTAAGGGCAAGCTAGGCCGAAGGTACTCGGTGGACATGGAGCTAGGACAAAAAGAAAAGTTAAGTTAATGACTGAGGGAGGGGAGTAGGCTGCCAGCAGCCAACAAGGGCTGTTAGAGTGACACCAGTAATTCCTTTCCTGCTACACCCAAAAATACATTAAACAGCACTGAGAGACAAAAGGAAATGAAGATTCAGCCAGAATAACTTAGCAATAATTTCGGCAGTACATTTAAATTCAGTAAGGAGCCAAAACACTTTACAATATTTCAGTAAGAAACTGTAACACTTTATATTATTTCAGGTACCCCAAAGTAATCAAGCACAGTCCTGGTATTTAGAAAATCATCCCTGTTTAAGGGCAAGGTGGGAGCAATGTTAACTTGTCCCCAGCTATGGAAAAAAGCCATATTTGCTCCGGCCGAGAAGCCTACAGGAGGAAGCTCCAGTCAGACAGGAGCACCGTCTGCTTTGCACCAATCGGGAGCCTGGTCTAAAAAAAACAGCCAATGAGACTTCCATAGATTGCCCCGGCTGTCCTTGGTCTCCTCACCTGGAAGTATGGCTCCAGGGATGGCGTGAGATGGGTGGCGTGGCCAGGCGGTCTTTCCTGCCGCGGTACATGAGTGGAGAGCTTCAGCTCAGCGGGGCTTGGTCTGGAAGGATGGCTCCAGGGATGGCCTGAGATGGGCGGTGCACCCTGGTGGCCTTCTTTGCCGCAGTCCATGAGTGGACGGCTTCAGCCCAGTGGGACTTGGACTGGAAGGATGGCTCCGGGGATGGCGTGAGATGGGTGGCACATCTGGGTGGTCTTCCCTGCTGTGGTCCATGAGTGGAGGATTTCTGCCCAGTGGGACTTGTTCTGGAAGGATGGCTCCGAGGATGGTGTGAGGTGGGTGGCATGGCCGGATGGTCTTTCCTGCCACGGTCCACGAGTGGAGGGCTTCAGTTGCTGATAGAGTGGTGTTCTTATCTTGACCCTCTGCTCCCATGGCAACCAGTGGCTGTTAGAGTGGTTTTCTTATCTTGACCCTCTGTACCCATGGTGTCCAGTGGCTGTTAGAGTAGTGTTCTTATCTTGACCGTCTGTAACCATGGAATCCAGAGGTTGTTAAAGGTTTGTTTTTTTCCTTGATCCTCTTTACCCAAGGCATCCATTTGCTATTAGAGTGGTGTTCTTATCTTGACCTTCTTTACCCACGGTGTCCAGTGGCTGTTAGAGTGGTGTTCTATTCTTGACCCTTTGCACCCATGGCATCCACTGGCTGTTAGAGTAATTTTCTTATGTTGACACTTTCTATACATCGTGTCCAGTGGCTGTTGGAGTGGTATTCTTATCTTGACCCCCTGTACACATGGAATCCAGAGGCTGTTAGAGTTGTTTCCTTATCTTGACCATCTGTACTCATGGTGTCCAGTGGCTTTTAGAATGGTGTTCTTATCCTGACCCTCTGTAATGATAGTGTCCAGTGGCTGTTAACGTGGTGTTCTTATCTTGACCCTCAGTACCCATGGCACCCAGTGACTGTTAGAGTGGTATTTATATCCTGACCCTCTGTACCCATGCTGTCCTTTTGCTATTAGGGTGGTGTTCTTATCTTGACCCTATGTACCAGTGGTGTCCAGAGGCTGACAGAGTGATGTTCTTATCTTAAACTCTCTGTACTCATGGTGTCCACTGCCGGTTAGAGCGGTGTTCTTATCTTGACCCTCTGTACTCATGATGTCCACTGACTGTTAAAGTGGTATTCCTGTCTTGTCCCTGTATACCCATGGTGTCCAGTGGCTGCAGAGTGATGTTCTTATCTTGACCCTCTGTACCAATTGTGTCTAGTGGCTGCAGAGTGGTGTTCCTATCATGCCCTCAATACCCATGGCATTCAGTTGCTATTAGAGTGGTGTTTTTATCTTGACCTTCTGTACCCATGGTGTCCAGGTGCTTTTAAATAGAAACATAGACTTTGATGACAAATAAGGACTGCTTGGCCCACCTAGTCTGCCCATTCCCTACCTACTGGATAAGCTGCAGATACTAGTTAACCAACAGCCTATTTCTTCTTACGCACACAAGAATTGCCTTATGTCTGTCCCATGCATTCTTGAATTCTCCCACAGTTTTAGACTCCACAACCTCCTCAGGAAGGTGGTTCCATGCGTCCACTACCCACTCTGTGAAAAAATACTTCCTCACATTGCCCCTGATCCACTCCCCCCATCTTCAAATTGTGTTCCCTTGTTCTTGCACAATTCTTTTTCTGAAAGATACTACCCTCTTGGACTTTGCTGTTTCCCCTGAGGTACTGAAAAGTTTCAATCACGTCTCCCCTCTCCCTCTTTTCCTCAAGGGTATACATATTAAGCTCCTTTAGTCTCTCCTCGTATTGCTTCTTTTGCAGACCCTGCGCCATTTTAGTTGCCCTCCTCTGGACTGCCTCCATTCTGTCAATGTCCTTGCAGAGATGGGGTCTCCAGAACTGGATGCAGTACTCCAGATGGGGTCTCATCAACTGTCTGTAGAGAGGGATACCAACTTTCTGTTTTCTGCTGGTGATGCCTCTCCCTATACATCCCAGTATCCCCTTTCCTCCCTACTACCTTCTCACATTGCTTGCTAACCTTAAGGTCATCTGATATGATTACTCCCAGGTCCCTTTCCATTTTTGTTGTTGTTACTACCTCCCCGCCATTGTGTACTCTTCACATGGGTTTGTTTCCAAGGTGCATTATTTTGCACTTATTTGAATTGAATCCAAGCTGCCATACTTCTGACCATTCCTCCAACCTTGCCAAGTCCCTTCTCGTCCTTTTTGACCCCCCCACCGGGTGTATCAATCCTGTAGCAGATCTTTGTGTCATTTGCAAAGAGGCATACTTTTCCTTCCAGTCCCTCTGCAATGTCACTTATAAATACATTAAAAAGGACTGGACCCAGTACTGAATCCTGTGGTATCCTACTAGTAACCACCCTTTCTTCAGAGTGGACTCCATTTACTATTGCCTTCTGTGTTTTGTTGTACAGCCAATGTTTTACCCAGGTTACCACCCTGGGACCCACTCCCAGGCTGGCTAATTTGTTTATTAATCTTTTGTGTGGGACCGTGTCAAATGCCTTGCTAAAGTCTAGGTAGGCCATGTCCACAGCCCCTCCCTGGTCTACTACTTTGGTCACCCAGTCAAAGAAATCAATTAGATTCCTCTGACATGACCTTCCCACTGAGAATCCATGCTGCCTTTGGTCTGGTGCCCTACTGACCTCTAGGTACTCAACAATTCATTCCCTCAGAAGTGATTCCATCATTTTCCCTACCACAGAGGTCAAACTGATAGGTCTGTACTGTAGTTTCCTGCCTCTGTCATGCTCCCACTTTTGTGAAGGGGAATCACATCCTCCCTCCTCCAGTTCTTAGGTACCACCCCCATCCTTCCATGATTTGTTAAAAAGGGTAGTCAGTGGTGTCACTAGTTCTTGCCTTAATTCTTTTAGGATTCTGGGGTGAATCCCATCAGGCCCCATTGCTTTGTCCACCTTCAGTTTTAAGAGTTCTTTCAGAACCCTTTCTTCTGTGAAAGAACTGGGATTGACCCCCCTATCCAGAGTGCTTCTGTTAATTGGATTAGGTACCTCCCCCCTCCTCCTGTTTTGTGAATACTGAGGAGAAGTATTCATTCAGTATCCCTGCTTTTTCACTGTCCCTCTCTGCCCACCCACCATCCATTCTATTCAGCCTCACTTTCCCTCCCTTTGTCTTTCTATGCTCCCTAATGTACTTATAAAAGGTTGCAGAGAGTGGTGCTCTTATCTTGACTCTCTGGACCCATGTTGCCAGTGGCTGTTTGCATGTTGTTCTTATCTTGACCCTCTGCACCCTGGAAATCCACTGGCTGTTAAGTGCTGTTCTTATTGTTACCCTCTGTACCTATGGTGTGCAGTGGTGATAGAGTTGTGTTTTTATCTTGATCCTCTGCACCCATGTCACCCAGCGGCTGTTAGAGTGGTCTTCTGATCTTGACTCTCTGCACCCTTGACACCCACTGGCTGTTGGATTGCTGTTCCTTTCTTGACCCTCTGCACCCATGGTGTCCAATGGTAATGGAATTGTGTTTTTTATCTTGACCCTCTGTATGCATTGCATCTAGAGGCTGTTAAAGTGTTTTTATCTTGACCCTCTGTACCTGTGGTGTCCAGTGGTGTTAGAGGTGTGTTCTTATCTTGACTCTCTACATCCATGGCACCCAGTGGCTGTTACAGTTGTGTTCTTATCTTGACCCTCTGTACCCATGACATCCACTGGGTGTTAGAGGTGTTCTTATCTTGACCCTTGGAATACATGTTGACCAGTAGTTGTTACAGTGGTATTCTTATGTTGACCCTCTGTACCTATGGTGTCTAGTGGCTGTTTGAGTGGTGTTCTCATCTTGGCCCTGTGTACTGACGGTGTCCAGCAGCTCTAAGAATAGTGTTCTTATCCTGACCCTCTATTCACTTTGCATCCAAAGGCTGTTAGAGTCATGTTCTTATCTTGGTCCTCTGCACCTATGGTAGCCAGTGGCTGTTAAAGTGGTGATCATAGCTTGACCCTCTGTACCCATGGCATTCACTGGCTTTTAGAGAGGTGTTCTTATCTTGAACCTCTGCACCCATGATGTCCATTGGTTGTCAGGGTGGTGTTCTTATCTTCACCCCTTGAACCCATGGCTTCCACTGGCTGTTGGAGTAATGTTCTTATCTTGAACCTCTGTTCCCATGGTATCCAGTGGCTGTTAGTGTTGAGTTCTTCTCTTGACCTGCTTTACCCATGTCATCCACTGGGTGTGAGAGTGGTGTTCATCTCTTGTTCTCTTTACCCATGGCATCTACTGGCTGTTAGAATGGTATTCTGTTCTTGACCATCTGAGAACATAGTGTCCAGTCACATTTAGAGTGCTGTTCTTATCTTGACCCTCTAGATGCAATGCATCTAGAGGCTGTTAGAGTATTCTTATCTTGACCCTCTGTACCCGTGGTGTCCAGTGGAGTTAAAATTGTGTTCTTATCTTGACCCTCTGCACCCATGGCACCCAGTGTCTGTTACATGTGTGTTCTTATTTTGACCCTCTGTGCCCATGTCATCCACTGGCTGTTAGAGTGGTGTTCTTATCTTGACCCTCTGAACACATGGTGTGCAGTAGCTGTTAGAGGGGTGTTTTTATGTTGACCCTCTGTACCCATGGTGTCTAGTGGCTGTTAGAGTGGTGTTCCTATCTTGGTTCTATGTACCCATAGTGTCCAGTGGCTGTGAGAGTGATGTTCTTTTTTTTTTATACTTTAATTTTTATTATTTGCACATGTAATCATACACGTTAATAGATCCATATCAGAGACAGACCATAAAACAAAATTAGATCTCCATCTGGAGAAACAAAAACATTTCCCCTTAATATTTAGGATAAAATGCATCCCTGATACATTGATACCACATAGAGGGGTAACTAAACATTATTAATACCCATTTATGTCAGAAGAACAAAGATTAAGCTTTTTAATGAGCCCAAGAGCAGTATGACTGAGTCTAGAGAACTTAAGTCCATACAAGTCCCGAAAAAGCCTTGCCCTGCTAAGGGCTATTGGTGTCATACCTGTAAACTAAAAGTTTAGTATCATAATTAAATATTCCTAAGGCAGCAACATCATAAAACTTTCACTCATTCCACTTCTTTTCAAAACAACATTCAGGATTAACACATCTAGCAGTTTATACTTCTTTTCAAATTATATAACCCTAACCACTGTTAAACTTTCCAAAGCCAACATATCCCCCTGATTTAACGTGTGAGGCTGGACTGTTGTGATGCTTTAACGCTTTAATGCCTTCAGGTTATAAGGAAGGTCACGAACATCCTCGAAACAAATACGGCAATTACTTCAAGCTTAAGAAAAAATGAAAACTTAAAATTATCAGTCATATTACATTACAGTTTAAGGATCAGTCCTCTGCATCTGAATCAGCTTCTCCAGGTACTCGACGATGATCTCGATCTGAGGCAAACCGCAAGGCCCATTTTCTTGCTTCAGTGGGGTCAGAGAAGGCCCAAACCTTGCCCTCATACACTATTCGCAGTCTGGCTGGGAAGATCATCGAGTGGGTGATTGATGCTTCTTGTAGGACTTTTCTTACCCCGTCAAATTTCTTCCTCCTGGTACACGTAGCATAACTTAGGTCAGGAAACAAAAAGACATTTTGATCATCCTGCATTATAGGGCTTGCTTGTTTTGCGAGGTGCAAAATTCTATCTTTGGATCCAACTCCATCAGTGACCAACAGCAATGTCCTGGGTATTTCAGTGTTTTCTCGGTATCCTCTTGGTGTGATCCGACATGCCTTCTGCAAGGATATATTTAGGCTCTGACCCTCTGGCATCAATTTTAAGTCCAGCCATTTGCACAGAAACATTAGAGGGTGATCTCCCTCTATCCCCTTGGGTAGATCCAGGATTCGGACATGCGAGGAGCAGGCTTGATTCTCCAAGGTTTCAAGTCTGATTCTCAAGTGGTGATTCTCTTTCACCAAAAGCATGGTTGCCGCCGCTGCAGATTCTGCTTGCCGCTTCACATCTTCCGTCTCCACCTGCATTCCTGCCACTGAATTCTCTACCAAAGTAACTCTTGCTGCAAAAGTGCCCATTTTAGAGTTTAAATCGTGACAGTTGAGATTAGTTTTTGCAGTTTAAGACCAATAGAGGACATAGTCTCCTCCAGTTCTGAAAGTGATGTGGCCTGCTTTTCTGAGCTATGACTCGCTGCCTGGAAGGTTCCTGTAGATTTAGCACTTAAACTGCCACCTCTGTCCTTCCTAGGATTCCCCATTTTAATCATATGGGGTTCCTTGATGTATCCTCTGGGTTTATTTCTTAAATTGGATCCCAGAAAGTGGATTTTGATCTATTTTTAAGACTTTTTATGCAGAGCTGTTCCAAGTTGCTGCCTGTCAGCTCGCGCTTCACAGTGCCCCCTGAGAGTGATGTTCTTATCCTGTCCCTAGCTGACAAGTTTGTGAGTGAAGTGAGGTGTCACTGCCAGAGTACTCCTTGGCTGATTGTTTTTTGGACACAGCCTGTAGTCTAGTCCCACCCACCCCACTGCCCATCCACCCCAGGGCTCAACCTACATTTATGGGGTGGGTCCCATACGACCTTACAACATCCTGCATCCATACAGGAAGTAGCAAAGAGAGGAAGCATAACAGAACACAATAGAAATAAAACATATTTAGGGGATATCAAATAGCCATCTGAAGCAGGCAGTTAACTGAAGAGGGAATCAGACATTATGGGAGTAGTGCAGTGCAGTGCAGTGTTTGTGGAGCAGCTGTCTTCAGGGAGACATTATGGAGACTGCAATGCTGCAATATCTGCAGGCACCTCTCTGGACTGAGGGAGGAGGTTGCCTGTCTCTGAGCAGAGTTGACCAAGCTGAAGGCAGCATCCACCCCCACCCAGAGACCACTGGGTCCTCAACCTTTACCTCAAAGAATGCCAGGGAAGAGGAGTGAATTGGCTACAGTGGACTCAGGGAGGGTGAGGTCAAAGCAATTGGCTAAATGTAATGCTATAATTGTTAACGCCTGCAATACCATTGTATGTAAATCTGACTCCCTCACTGTTTGTGTATGCTCTAGCTCCTAACTCTCCCAGGTTGTCTGTAACCTCCCTCCTGGGCATGTTTCTTTTACTGGTTGCCTTTTTACACTTATTTCTCTATATGACATGTTATGCTTTTTGTATATAATACCAATTTGTCACTGTACCTGTTTATCCAAGCTTGTAACTCTCCCAGGTCACACCTGAAAATAGGCACTTGGCTGTCTAGTGTGACTTACCCGGTTAACAAAAGCAAATAAATAAATAAAAGCACATCTCCCAACTGGTCACATTTAATAATTCCTGTACTGTTTTGGAGGAATGGGAAAGCTGCACTAAGGAACCCGAGGCTGAGACCAAGGAAGATGGAAGGGTCCTCCAGGATGGATCCCCAGAGAAGTGAAGCAGGGAACCTTGGAGGAGGGGGAAGCTTCTCCTAGTGGGGACTCTATTGTCCAGGGAGTGGAGTTAGGGGCACCTAGCAGGTGAGAGAGGGAGGTCAAGTGCCTCCCAGGAAGCACTGCATGTAGGGATGGGAAGCAGATCCATAGAATTGCTATGGTAATAGCTAGGAGGGAGCAGCTAGATGTCATTGTCCACCTGGGGAGTAATAACCTGGCCAGGAGAAGGGTGGAGATAGACAGAGTCCAGGATAACTTCAGGAAGAAGGGGGAAAACCTGAAACAGATCGCATGCTCTGTCTTATTCTCAGAGGTACTACCTGTCCAGGGCACAGGGGAAACTAGGGCACTCCACATCAGTACCTTCAACTCGTGGTTGAAGGATTGGTATGGAAGGGAGGGTTTGGCTTCATAGGGGACTGGGGCCTGGCCTGAGCAGATGCAGGCTTATATAATGAGGACAGCCTGCATCTGTCCGAGAACAAGACCTTGGTCCTTTGTGAGAAGTTTAAATGCTTCAGCTGTAAGCATCTAAAATAGACAAGGAAGGAGAGCCAGGAGGATCAGGAGGCTTAGGAACACTCTCCCATGGGAACATGAAAGAACATAAGTTGACTAGGGGAACAGCAAAAGTGGGCAGGGAGGGGCAGGTAGGTGAAGAATGCGTAACGAGTGATACAGGAGGAGGCAAGAGCACATAGGAAAGGAAACCAAGGTGGGGGAAGATGCTGGAGAGGGAGAACAAGAGCAGAGGGAGGGCAGACTGTAAAATATGGAAGGTCATGCTAACGTATGCCCGTAGCCTAGATAATAAGATTTCAGACCTGGAGGCCTTGTTGGCAGATGCAGACCTTGACATAGCAGCAATAACAGAGACATGATACTCTGCTAATCATGGCTGGGAAGTCAATGTACCAGGCTATATATTGTTCAAGAGGGACAGGGAGGGTAAAAGGGGTGGGGGAGTGGCCCTGTACATCAGAGATGGTATAAATGCTACAGAAGTTCAGGGAAGGCAGGGGGAGGCTGAGGTAATATGGGTCAGCCTGGAGCCAGAGAATGGAACAGCAATATCCACAGAGGTGATCTACAGACCTCCAGCACAGAAGGAGGAAGTAGACATGGAACTAGTGGAGAAAAGACATGACTTGGCAGCTAAGGGTGAAATCCTATTACTGGGGGATTTTTATACACTGGACGTGGATTGGGCCACCCAGCTGGCTGTTTCAGCCAGAAACACAGCCATCCTTGAATACCTACATAGGGTTGGACTTAGGCAGCTGGTGCATGAGCCAACCAGGAACAAGTCAATTCTGCACCTGGTATGGACCAATGGGAACACAGTCGAAATACAGGTGGAATGGCAGCTGGGGTCCAGTGATCACCACATGGTGTGGTTCAGAATAAAGATATGGACTCAATTAAGCCACACAAGGGCAAGAGTATTAGATTTCATTAGTGTGGATTTCACTGAAATGGGTAGATGTATGGAAGCAGTCCTGGGGAAGGGAGAGGTAGTAGAGGTGGTGGAGGAACAAAGGGAGAAACTGAAAGGAGCCACAGTGGATACAACAAACCAATGTGTTAGGATAGTGGCCAAAGGGAAAAGAAGAAGGAAACCACTATGGCTCTCCAAAGAGGTGAGAGACAAAGTCATGGCTAAAACACTGAGTTTCAAGAAAAACAAGGGTAGCCAAAGGGAGGAGGACAGGGAGGTGTACCATGAATGTATAAGGGAAGCAGGGAAGGCTGTTAGGAGGGTGAAGGCATAGACAGAAGAGAGCTTAGCACAGTCTGTAAACAAAGGGGATAAGGCATTTTATAAGTACATCAGTGAAAGAAGAAAAAAATGGGGGTTTGTGAGGATCAAAGAGGAAAAGGGAGAGTGAAAGGAGGGGAATCTGGACAAGGCAGAAATACTGAACAAATACTTCTGCTCAGTATTCACAAAGGAGGGGGAGGGTCAAGGACCACAGTTGGGTTGCAGAGGCAATGGGGGGGGGAGAGGTGAACTCCAGTCCATTTACAGGGGAGAGAGTTCTGGAAGAACTCACAAAGCTGAAGGTGGATAAGACCATTGGGTGAGACGGCATCCACCTGAGGATATTAAAGGAGCTGCGAAGGGAACTAGCAGCGCCTCTGGCTGCCCTGTTCACAGAGTCACTCAACACAGGTATCATTCCAAAGGACTGGAGGAGGGCACATGTAGTCCAACAGCACACAAGTGGCAGTAGGGAGGAGGCGGAGAACTACAGGCCAGACAGCCTCACCTCAATGGCGGGAAAGATCATGGAGACTCTGCTGAAAGAAAGAATAGTGGCACATATGGAATCTAGTGGTGCTCGGAATCTGAGGTAACACAGATTCAGTCAATCAGTCAAAATCTTTATTTATCCAGGTGAACATCGATGAGCAAAGCTCATTTACAAGATGGACCTGGTTAAGGCCAGTCAAAATAGAGTTAAATACAACAGTGACAATATATCGTTAAGGCAACAAATAAATACAGAACTCTTTTACAGGATGGGCCTGGTTAATACCAGTATACAATACATTTATATACAACAGTGACAGTACATCATATGACACAAATAATACAAGGTAGGTGCTCAATGCAGAGGAAGAATAAAGCAGAAGGGAATAGTGAGGGTGGGGAGCTGGGAGGGCATGGGGGTATGGGAGAGCATAAGGGAAGGAGGTAGAGGATTCACAGCAGGAAGGTCATGTCAAACGAAAGTAATAGTTTTTTTTTGATTGGGTGACTAGGTAACTTAATCAGGAAGGGGCTGTAGACATCGCCTACCTGGATTTCAGCAAAGCCTTGAACACTGTCCCACATAGAAGGCTGATTAACAGGATAGGTAGTCTGGGTATGGAAGAGAAGATGGTGAACTGTGTTAGGAATTGGTTATCAGACAGGAGACAGAGGGTGGTGATAAATGGGGTAAAATCTGGGGAGAGGGAGGTGACCAGTGGGGTACCACAGGGATCAGTTCTAGGACCAGTCCTGTTCAATATCTTCATTAGTAACATTGCAGAAGGAATGGAAGGTTAGGTCTGCCTGTTTGCCAATGACACCAAGAGCTGCAAAAGGGTGGATAATCCAAAAGGGGTGCAGAAAATGAAGAGGGGCCTAGAGAAGCTTGAAAGATCATCAGAGATGTGGCAACTGGGGTTCAATGCAAAGAAGTGCAAAATAATGCACCTGGGTAGAGGGAACCCTGGGAAGAGCTACAGGTTGGAGGGGAGGAGCTGACTTTCACCAAAGAGGAAAGAGACCTAGGGGTTATCATCTCTGATGACCTTAAGGTATCAAAATAGTATACAAAGGTGGCAGAGATGGCCAGTGGCATGCTGGGGTGCATAGGCAGGGGTATCACTAGCAGGAAGCGGGAGGTGGTGATGCCATTGTATAAAACATTGGTGAGGCCTCATCTGGAGTACTGCATGCAGTTCTGGAAACCACATCTATGCAAGGACATAGATAAGGTGGAGACTATTCAGAGAAGGGCAACAAAAATGGTGCAGGGCTTACACCACAAAACATATGAGGAGAGACTAAGGGAGCTCAATATGTACTCACTGGAGGAAAGGAAAAAGCAGGGGGACATGATTGAAACTTTTAAGCACCTCAAGCATGTAAACAAGGTGCAGGCGGGGGACCTTTTCCAACGTAGAAAAAGTACTAGAACAAGGGGGCACAATATGAAATTGGAAGGGGGTAGATTAAAAGGTATTGTGCAGAAATATTTCTACACAGAAAGGGTACTCGACACTTGGAATAGTCTGCCACAGGAGGTAGTGGGGGCAAGCACAGTGAAGGGGTTTAAGCATGCTTAGGACAGGCACAAGGGAAGCCTGAGAGGGGAAGGGAGGGAGTGATGAAAAGTCATTGATCACATAGGGTCAGTGGTCACATACAATGTATAGTGCCTACGGGCAGACTGGATAGGCCTAGCGGTCTTTTATCTGCCGCCAATTTCTATGTTTTTATGTTTCTATGACCCTCTATACAAACTGCACCCAATGGCTGTTAGATTGGTGTTCTTATCTTGGTCATCTGCACCCATGGTGTCCAGTAGCTGTTAAAGTGGTGTTCTCATCTTGGCCCTGTGTACCCATGGTGTCAAGTAGCTATTAGAGTGGTGTTCTTAACATGACCCTTTATTCACTTTCCATCCAGTTGCTGTTAGAGAGTTGTTCTTATTTTGGCCCTCTGCACCCATGGTACCGAGTGACTGTTAGAGTGGTGTTCATAGCTTGACCCCTCTACCCATGGCATCCACTGGCTGTTAGACTGGTGTTCTTATCTTGACTCTCTGTACCATGGTGTCCCGTAGCTGTCGGAGTTGTGTTCTTATCTTGACCCCTTGCATCCATGGCTTCCACTGGCTGTTAGAGTAATGTTTTTATCTTGACCCTCTGGACCCATATTGTCCAGTTGCTGGTAGAGTTCAGTTCTGCTCTTGACCCTCTGTACTCATGCTATTAACTGGCTGTTAGAGTGGTATTCTTTTCTTGCCCTCTGTACCCATGGTGTTCACTGGCTGTTAGAATGGTGTTGTTTTCTTGACTCTTTGCACACATGGTGTCTATTGGCTTTTATAATGGCGTTCTTATCTTGACCCCTTGCATCCATGGCATCCCCTGGCTGTTAGATTAATGTTTTTATCTTGACCATCTGAACCTATGATGTGCAGTAGTTAGAGCTGTGTTCTTATCTTGGATCTCTGTACCCATGTCATCCACTGTCTGTTAGAGCAGTATTTTTTTCTTGACCATCTGAACACATGGTGTTCAGTGGCTGTTAGAGTGGTGTTCTTATCTTGATCAGCTGTGCCCTTAACACCCAGTTGCTGTTACAGTTGTTTTATTTCATCCTCAGCACCAATGTCATCCACTTAGTGTTAGAGCGGTGTTCTTATCTGACCCTATGTACCAATGGTGTCCAGTGGTTGCTAAAGTAATGTTTTTATCTTGACTTTCTGCACCCATAGTGCCCAGTGGCTGTTACAGTGGTGTTCTTATCTTGGCTCTGTGTACCCATGGTGTTCAGTGGCTGTTAGAGTGGTGTCTTATCTTGACCCTCTGTACCTATGGCATGTAGTGGCTCTAAGAGTGGCATTCATATCTTCACCCTCTACATCCACTGGCAGTTAGAGTGGTGTTCTCATTTTGACCCTCTGCAGCCATGGCATCATGTGGCTGTTAGGTTATCTTACCCTCTATACCCATGATGTCTAATAGCTATTAGAGTCATACCTCTCAACTGTCCCTGATTTTCAGGGACGTCCCTGATTTTGCCTCAAATGTTTACTCTGTCCCTCCTAAAAATGGTGTTTCTGTGACCAAACAGTGAGGGTTGTAACTACAAAATAATGTCAAAAATTAAAGTTGCAGACTTGTTCTTTCTTAGAAAATGTATTTTACACAAAGTTCCTTATTCTACCAGCTTCCTGAGTGGGTGTCACCAAGTTTGAAGATGTGTCCCTGATTTTAGTCCTTTGTCCCTGAATGTTTTAAGCCTTGTCCCTGATTTATAAGGCAAGAGGTTGAGAGGTATGATTAGAGTTGTGTTCTTATTTTGACCCTCTGCACCAATGACACCCAGTGACTGTTAGAGTGGTGTTCTAATCTTGACCCTTTGTGCCCATGGCATCTGTTGTATCCCAGCTCCCTAGCTTCCCTTCTGTACAATAATGATTTATGTGGAGCTGTGCACTGCTTATCCTTCCACCTGCCAGAATGAATGGCCTGTTTCTCAAAGCAGCTCCCACTTGAAAAACAGCATTCAGCAGGACTTCAAACCTCAGGGTCATTAAGATTTGCTACCAGTGGTGCAGGGTAGGAGCTGCTGCATAACACAGACCCTCCTTTACTACCCGCACCCTTATTAGCACTGCCTCCTCCCAACCCATTCCCAGTGTTGGCTCATTAGCCTATGCACCAGCACAGATAATTATTTGCAAGCTATTTGTGTATATCATGTTGTCTTTCCCAGTTAAACAGTTTCCAAATAAATAAAATAAAAAATCTGTACCCATGGCATGCACTGGCTGTTAGAATGGTGATCTTATCTTGACCCGCTGCACCCATGACATCCACTGGCTGTTAGAGTTATGTTCTTATCCTGACCCTCTACACCATAACATCCACTGGCTTTTAGAGTGGTGTTCTTATCCTGACTCTTCATACCCATGGTGTCCAGTGGCTGCCAGAGTGGTGTTCTCATCTTGAACCTCTGAACACATGGTGTCCGGTGGTTGTTAGAGTGGTGTTCTTATGTTATCCCTCAGTACCCATGGTGTCCAGTGGCTATTAGAGTGGTGTTCATATCTTGCCCTCAGTACCCACAGTGTCTAGTGGCTGTTAGACTCATGTTCGTATCTTGACCCTCAGTACCAATGCTGTCCAGTAGCTGTTAGAGTGGTGTTCTTATCCTGACTTTCTATACACATGGCATCCAGTGGCTGTTAGAGTGGTGTTCCCATCTTGGACCTCTGCATCCATGGCACCCAGTGGCTGTTTGAGTGGTGTTCTTATCTTGACCCTGTGTACCCGTGGTTTCTAGTGGCTGTTAGAGAGGTGTTCTTATGTTGACCCATTGTACCCATGGTGTCCAGCAGCTGTTAAAGTGATGTTCTTATCTTGCTCTCAGTACCCACGGTATCCACTGGCTGCTAGAGTGGTGTTCTTATGTTGACACTCTGTAGCCATGGTGTCCAGTAGCTATCAGAGTGGTGTTCACATCTTGACCCTCTGTACCCATGGCATCCACTGACTGTTAGAGTGGTGTTCTTATCTTGACCCCTTGCAACCATGGCATTCACTTGCTGTTAGAGCAGTGTTCTTATCTTGAACCTCTGAACACATGGTGTCCAGTGGCTGTTAGAGTAGTGTTTTTATGTTGACCATCTGTACCCATGGTGTCCAGTGGCTATTAGAGTGGTGTTCTTATATTGCCTTCAGTACCCATGGTATCCACTAGCTGTTTGAGTGGTGTTCCTCTGTTGACACTCTGTACCCATAGTGTCCAGTAGCTGTTAGAGTGATGTCCTTTTCCTCACCCTCTATACATATGGCATCCAGTGGCTGTTTGAGTGTTATTCTTATCTTGATTCTGTATCCCCATGGTGTCCAGTGGCTGTTAGAGAGGTGTTCTTATCTTACCCCTTGTACCCATGGTATCCACTGACTGTTAGAGTAATGTTCGTATCTTGACTTTGTGTGTCCATGGTGTCCAGTGACTGTTAGAGTGATGTTCTTACCTTGGACATCTGCACCCATGGCACCCAGTGGCTATTGGAGTGGTGTTTATAGCTTGACCATCTGCACCCCATGGCATCCACTGGCTGTTAGAGTGCTGTTCTCATCTTGACCCTCTGTTCCCATGGTGTCCAGTGGCTGTTAAAGTGTTGTTCTTTTCTTGACCCCTTGCACCCATAGCATCTACTGGCTGTTCGAGTACTGTTCTTATCTTGACCCTCTGTAATTACTGTATCCAGTGCCTGGTAGAGTTGTGTTGTTATCTTGAACCTCTGCACCCATGACCTCTACTGGGTGTTAGAGTGGTGTTCATACCTTGCCCTCTGTACCCATGTTGTCCAGTTGATGTTAAAATGGTGTTCTTTTCTTGACCATCTGCACACATGGTGTCTAGTGGCATTTAGAGTAGTGTTCTTATCTTGACAGGCTTTACCCATGGTGTCCAGTGGCTGTTATAGTGATGTTCTTACCTTGACCTTCTGTACCCTTACCATCCAATCGCTGTTAGAGTGGTGTTCCTATCTTGACTGTCTGGACCCTTGGTGCCCATTGGCTGTTAGAGTCGTCTTCTGATCTTGACCCTCTGCACCCCTGACATCCACTGGCTGTTAGAGTGCTGTTCTTATCTTGACCCTCTGTACCTATGGTGTCCAGTGGTGATAGGGTTGTGTTCTTATCTTGAGCCTCTACATCCATGGCACCCAGTGGCTGTTACAGTTGTGTTCTTATCTTTACCCTCTGTACTCATGTCATCCACTAGGTGTTAGAGTGGTGTTCTTATCTTGCCCTGAGAACCCATGGTGTCCACTGGCTGTTAGAGTCGTGTTCTTATCTTGATCCTCTGAACACAAGGTGTCCAGTAGCTGTAAGAGTGATCTTCTTATGTAGACCCTCTGTACCCATGGTGTCTAGTGTCTGTTAGAGTGGTGTTCCTAACTTGGCCCTCTGTAGTTATGGTGTCCAGTAGCTGTTAGATGGTGTTCTTATCCTAGCCCTCTATACACATTGCATCCAGTGGCTGTTAAAGTGTTGTTCACATGTTCGTCATCTGTACCAATGCATCCACTGGCTGTTAGAGTGGTGTTTTATCTTGACCCTCTGTACCTGTGTTGTCTAGTGGCTGTTAGAGTGTTGTTCTTATCTTGACCCCTTACACCCATGGTGTGCACTGGCTGTTAGAGTAATGTTCTTATCTTGACCCTCTGTACCCATGGTTTCCACTGGCTGTTAAAGTGGTGCTCTATTCTTTACCCTCTGAACACATGGTGTTCAGTGGCATTTAGAGTGTTGTTCTTATCTTGACTGACTTTACCCATAGTGTCCAGTTGCTGTTACAGTGGTGTTCTTATCTTCATCTTCTGTACCCATGGCATCCAACTGCTCTTAGAGTGGTGTTCATATCTTGACTCTCTGCACCTATGGTGCCCAGTGTCTGTTAGAGTGGTGTTCCTATCTTGACCCTCTGCACCTGTGACATCCACTGGCTGTTAGAGTGCTGTTCTTGTCTTGACCCTCTGTACCCATGGTGTCCAGTGTCTGTTAGAGTAATGTTCATATCTTAACAGTCAGTACCCATGGTGTCCAGTGACTGGTAGAGTTGTGTACTTATCTTGAACCTCTGTACAATGTCCTCCACTGGGTGTTATAGTGGTTTTCTTATCTTACCATCTGTACCCATTGTGTCCACTGACTTTTAGAGTGGTGTTGTTGTCTTGACTCTCTGCACACATGGTGTCCAGTGGCTTTTAGAGTGCTGTTCTTATCTTGACTCCTGCACCCATGGTATCCACTAGCTGTTAGATTAATGTTCTTATCTTGACCCCTCTGTACCAATGATGTGCAGTGGTTCTTGAAGTTGTGTTCTTATCTTGACCCTCTGTACCCATGGCATCCACTGGGTGTTAGAGTGATGTTCTTATCTTGACAGATGGTACCCATGGTGTCCAGTGACTGGTAGAGTTGTCTTCTTATCTTGAACCTCTGTACAATGTCCTCCACTGGGTGTTATAGTGGTTTTCTTATCTTGCCATCTGTACCCATTGTGTCCACTGACTTTAGAGTGGTGTTGTTGTCTTGACTCTTGGCACACATGGTGTCCAGTGGCTTTTAGAGTGCTGTTCTTATCTTGACTCCTGCACCCATGGCATCCACTAGCTGTTAGATTAATGTTCTTATCTTGACCCTCTGTACCAATGATGTGCAGTGGTTCTTGAAGTTGTGTTCTTATCTTGACCCTCTGTACCCATGGCATCCACTGGCTGTTATAGTAAAGTTCTTATTTTGCCCTCTGTACCCATGGCATCCACTGGCTGTTAGAGTGGGGTTATTTTCTTGACCCTCTGAACATGTGGTGTCCTGTGGCTGTTAGAGTGGTTTTCTTATCTTGATCCTTTGCACCCATGGCACTCAGTTACTGTTACATTTGTTTGTATATCTTCACCCTCTGCACCCATGGCATCCACTGAGTTTAGAGTGATGTTCTTATCTTGACCCTCTGTACCCATAGTGCCCAGAAGCAGTTAGGGTGGTGTTTTTATCATGACCCTCTGACCCCATGACACCCAGTGGCTGTTAGAGTGGTGTTCTTATCTTGACCCTCTGTACCTATGACATCTAGTGGCTGTTAGAATGGCATTCTTATTTTGACCCTTTTGAGCCCTGACATCCACTGGCTGTTATACTGGTGTTCTTATCTTGACCCTCTGCAGCCATGGCATCATGTGGCTGTTAGAGTGGTGTTCTTATCTTACCCTCTTTACCCATGGTGTCCAGTGGCTGTTAGAGTTGTGTTCTTATCTTGACCCTCTGCACCAATGACACCCAGTGACTGTCCGTGTGGTGTTCTTATCTTGATCCTTTGTATCCATGTCATCCATTTTATCCCAGCTTCCTTACCCCATCCTTGTACTATAATGGTTTAGGTGGAGCTGTGCACCGCCTATCCCCCGCCAGAATAAATGGACTGTTTCTCGGTGTAGCTACCACTTTAAAAACTGCTTTCAGCAGGTCTTTAGTCCTCAGGGTCACTGAGTCGTGCTACCAGTGCAGCAGGGCAGGGAGCTGCTGTGCATAGCATAGAACCTCCTTTATTACTGGCACCCTTATTAGCACTGCCTCCTGCCATCTCATTCCCAGTGCTGGCTCATTAACCTAAGTGCCAGCACAGGGAATTATTTGCAAGCTATTTGTGTATATCTAAAAGTGGTGGACAATGTAAATGTGCCACAAAGTGTTCCTTGCAACAGCTTTGGGGCAGCAATATGTGATCACGTGTGAGGGAGCAATATTTATGTATGATCATTGCACCATTGTAGCCGTTTGGCTGTGTTTATTATAACAACTGTAATTGAGAGACTTCTGTCACTTTATCTACAAGAGAAAGAGGAAGCAGTGGATGTCAACTCATATTGGTATGTTAACATTTAAAGTGTAGATTCTTGACTGATGAGGGGTCACCATGTTGACTGTGGTTATGCTAATTCGAAAGGGAAGTATTCCAAAGTCTATAAAGGGAAACAAAGGCCCATTTCTGCTCCTGTTCCCAGTTAAATCTGATTTAGTGTTATAGGCCCTAGGAAGAATTGGGGAGATGCTTAAGAGGAGGACAAGGACTTCCTCATTGGTGTCCTCTCAGAGAGATCTTTCTTCTGATCAGGAGGAATCCCTCCCTGAGTCTTTAGTTTATAAATGGATGAAATGGAAGACTAGATCTCAGGAAGAATAGTAAGGGTGATATAATGTTTAATGGAAGGTGTTACTGCAGGTGGCTTTTCTTTTTTGTAGTCTATACAGGTTCTACTCTAGATATAACATCTGTGAATGTGAATAGTATTAAAGAGTGTTAAGAAATGACATGGCACTTATGCTGTCTTATAGACCTCTAACAGTAAAATACTTCTGCTGCAGGATATGAGATTGAAGACCACATATGAAATATCACAAGCAACACAACAGTGGTATAAGGGTGTTTCCTTTTTGTCTTCTGGCTTGTGTCAATTTGATAAGGTACAGTAGCTATATTGTTGAACAATTCTGTTTTTTGAGTCTGTAGATTGGTGGGCATACATCCAGAGCATCTGTTAATACCGTTGGATGTAGTATACAACTTAGCACCTTTGCAGATCATTACAGCTTATGCCCCCCCAAACTAAAGCACTGTGGGTAGCATTATTTCAGGAGATACAATCTTATTTGCATGCTTCTAGAATTGTTATATACTAACATACAAAAATGCCATCAGAATAGGCCTAAAGGTCTTTCATGTCTGCTCGTTTGGTCAGCCCCCACCCTGGGAGCTGACCTTGCTGCCCCCTCACCCTCTCTGGCTTCTCCCTTCCCAGTTCTGGATATTCTGACTGCACTGGATTTTGCTTCCAGAACCCTTCCCATGTACCTGTCCCACCCCCTCTTGAACCCCTCCACCGTCTCTGCCTCCACCAGCCCCCTGGGCAGTGCATTCCATGGCTCCACCACCCTCTCAGTGAAGTAGCACTTCCTCCTCTCTCCTGAATCTTCCCCCCTCCAGCTTCCACCCATGCCCTCTAGTTGCCCCCTCCTCCTTCCTTCGAAGCACCCTGACTGCTCCTCCCCTATTTACCCCCTTCATGTACCTGAAGACCTCTATCATGTCCCCCCAGTCCCTTCTGTCTTCCAATAAGTACATATTTAGCTCTTCGAGCCTCTCCCCATAGGTCCTATCCCCAAGCCCCAAATCATTTTGGTTGCCCTCCTCTGGACCCTCTCCAGGATGAAGAGGAGATTTTAACTGTGGAATGACAACTACCTGTAGAGGTCTGCAGACCAATAAGATGTTTTGTGACTCCAGTACCCTCAAACTGGTAACCTCCACAGCAAGCCTGGTGTATGCATATAGATGGCTGCATCATAATGGTGATTATATGCATTTTTGAGGCATGTATTGTACCAGGATTAGTTATTTCCTTGTGTCCAAATATGTTACTATCGATACCGCAAAGACGCAAAGTGTTGAATTTTCTGATTATGCAGCTGCACTTTGTAAAATTTCCTGGGACATACTCCTACACCTAATAAAGGTATAGCGAGACAAACTACAGGCTAAATGGCTTTCTTTGTGGAAAGCTAGAGTTTCAGTAATTTGTTTTTATGGAAATTTGACCACATGGTGGGAAGATACAAATACTGTAGTGACTTTGTGCTCTTTTCTAAAAAATTCTCAGATAACGCAGCTAAAGCAGGTTACATAAAATATTTGGATTTTCAAAGACAGTTTCAAAAATTGATTTCTAAAACAGAAACAGAAAAAATAGATTACAGTTCTCAAATCTCTGTCTTAAAAGCAGAAATGATGAAATATCAGTATAATGGGACACAAACGCTATGTCAGGAAATGCAATTTGGAACTCAAAATAAGAAGCAGACTTTTGCTCTATTTAGAAATTCTTAGTACAGAGTGGTTAACAGAACTTTTCAAGCACTCCAGAGTAGAATTGGCTTTAGTTACATCTCCTGCTGACTTGGTTCCAGAAGTCATGGGTTTTGTATCAGAGAAGTTTGGCTCTTTGGCAAAGACACCTTTCATTTCAAAATTTATCTCCACTGTAAATGTGTCTGCACTGATAGAAACAGGCAACGCATTTTTCATTAGCCCTGTAGCACTGGAAGAGACTAATAAGAGTATTGACTCTTTGCAGATTAATACGGTCCTGGAACTAGCTGAATTTGTATCAGAATTTTATAAAATCGTTTGTATTAAACTAACATCTGTTCTGATTGATTTAACTTTATATTGCTCTATATTACAGGGAAAAATGTTTCCAGTTCTATGGCTGAAGCCCTGTTGGTATACATTTAAAAGAAGGTGGATAGAACCGATCTTGGTAATTGGAGGGCCCTGACTGTGTTAAACTCTGATTTTAAGATATTGGCAACAATATTAATGATCAGGTTGTCTGGAGTCACAGAACACTATAGTAGCCCACATCAGGCATGCTCAGTACCAACTAGATAGATACAGGATAATCTTCTGGTGTTACGAGAATTGTTTGAGAGCTGGAACTCAAAGCATCTTAGTGGACATATCCTCAGTCTTGATCAGAAAAAAGCATTTGACAAGGTTGGCCATGATTAATTGTTTCAGGTACTACGTGCATATAGACTCCCAAAAGATTTTATGCAGTAGATCAAAATGTTATATGATAATGCAGTAGTTGCTCCAAATGTTAATGAATAGTTGGGTTCACACATCCCTGTTAAAAGGGGAGTATGTTAAGGATGTCTGCTAAGCCTACTTTTATATGTGTTCTGTTTAGGCCCTCTTTTGAGCATATACAATTAGACCTAAAGGTTGAGAGTATATCTTTGAACCCTGAGGCTCCCCCTCTCAAAGTTCTACCATATGCAGATGATGTTGTTCTGTGTCTTAAGAATGAAAGCAGAGGTGTAACAAGCTTTAGGGAATTTTGAGGTTGTCTTGGGATCACAGGTAAACGAACACAAGAGCATGGTACCCCACTGGGTGAAATGGGAGGGCCAAGTCCTAGGCATATAGCCTCCATCCAAATATAGGACTCTGATGTAAAAATTTTGGGTATTACTTTCAGGACTGGAGACTTGGCATCCATGAACTGGGAGTCCGGTGTACATAAGGCAGGCAGAAAAATTGACCTATGGAAAGCTAAACAGACTTCAAAACTAAAGCAGGCAACTTTAATAACAGTTCTACTTCTCCCCTCTTTTTATACATTAGTTATAAAGGTAAGATTATACAATATATTTTTTAGGCCTTGTGGGGTAGTCACCTCAGTCCTATAAACCAGATTCTAACCAGAGCCAATATGGCCACAAAATAATATTATTGATGGTAGTTAAAAATGTGTAAGAAGAACGGTATCATAACAACCACATACTATATGAGTTTTTTGAGCAGCACAAGTATTTGGACATAAATCAAAAGCTTACATCCATGAGACTCTAGTACCTTCATCCAGATTGTATCCGCTCTTCACAAACTAGTGGTATTGTAACGTGATGAGTTTTTCATCATGTGATTGATTTGCACACTCCAACCTCTTTTTTCCTTTGTTTATATGTACAGGAGGGCGGGTCATCCCCCCCCCAGTGCAACAATTCAGATTGGCTTGGGACCTGAGGACACCTCAGGATTGTAGCATGGTAAGAGTGTTTTGGGCCTGCTTCTGCTCCCAGTTTTCCCAAGTTTTTCATTTTCTGTCTCCATACCTGCACTGGGTCATGCAAGCTGGATGTGTGTACTTCCCTCTCTGGTCAACCCCCAGCACCCCAGGCTCATTCCTGAACCAGGGTCACTGGTGTGACAAGAGGTAAGGCATCCAGTGCCTCATACCAGGATGCCACTGGGCCAGCTACTCATGTTATTTCTTTGCCAAACTGTAATTTAATTGCATCAACTGTTACAAGCACGTAAGTAATTGCAATGGACTAGATAGGTTGGGCAGTGAATATAATTAATCATGTTTTTTCTTTTTCTATGTTCTCTCTGATCCCTACCACTACAGTTTGTAAGACTGTATTAAATTGAGCTTTGTTATTCATAACCTCACAGTGTCCTCACAGTGGGAGGTCATGGAAGTCAAACAGGGACTGGTATGCTCATGTGTTTTAGAAAAAACTTCTTATAGAACATTGTGTAGTAGTAATAGCAGTAGTAGATTTGATTTGTTTTGGGTGCCCTTCCCTGAAGACTCAGGGCACCCTTGCAAGATATTACATCAAAACAGTACAACTACACCTCATTTTAATGAACAACTAAACAAATATAACATATACATACAGTAAATACATTAAAATCAGCACTTAAAATGACAATATTCAGTTGTATTTAACCAGTTAGACCCCAAATACCTGAGTAAACAGAAAAGTAATAAAATGCTTTTTAAAAATTGGCAATGAGGGAGCCTCCTGGAGGTGCCCTGGCAGCAAATTCCAAAGGCTTGGGACAGCCACTTCAATCACCCAATCCATGGAAGATCAAAGTTTTGCTCTGGGCACCTCTAGGAGGATCTCCTCTGCTGATCGGAGAGACCATCCTGGGGTGTAGGGATGCAGAAGTTCACTCAGGTAACTTGGACCCAGACCCTTGTAAGGCCTTATAGGTCAATAGACCTATCGTGAAAGAGATGCACCAGTGCACTGGCAGCTAATGCAGTTCCTCAACACCAGTGTAATATGACAGGGCCTGGAGAGTCCTGTCAAAAGCCAGGCTGCAGTGTTGTGCAGCAGCTGCAGGTGCTATATTACACCTCCACTGACCCTGAGGTAGAAAGCATTGCAGTAGACCAGCCTCAAGGTGACAAACGCATGTCATGGAGCGAGTGTAAATGCATGGCACAAAACAGAAATGTGCAATATACTGTAGTTGTTTCTTGCACTACTTTTGTAAATATCATTTTGTAGTTAATATCAATACAGATATAAACTGTATAGTATAATTGTGGTTACTTAAATTGCAGGATGGTAATTCTAGCAAGTGAAATTATTTTGTAAAACACATGAGCATATCAGTCCCCCTCTGACCTCCATGACCTCCCAGTGTGAGGAGACTGCGAGGTTTTGAAATATGCGGCTCAGATTAACACACCGCACTACAAGCTGTAGTGGTAGGGATCAGAGAGTGTGATAAATGTAAAAAGAAAAAGTAAAACATGATTAATTATATTCACTGCCCAACTTATCTAGTTCATTACAATAGCTTATGTGCTCTTGATTGTGGATGTAATTAAATTACAGTTCGGTAAAGAAATAAGATTAGTGACATGAGTGGGGAATCCAATCCATGAATAAACATATAGACTGAGGTTGTGATGCAAGAGCAAAAAAAGTGTGTGTGTGTGTGTGTGTGTGTGTATATACATATACATATATATATATATATATTAGAGGCAAAAAACTCCATTTATTGCATTAGTTAGGGTTGTTCCACAGCGACAAAAGTGAGAAATTCGCTGTTGGGGTTAGAAACCCCCTTGGACCCCCCACACCCCAATCCAGCATTGGGGTGCATTGGGATCATCAGCCTCTCACCCCATGACATGTGTAAAGCAGCAGAAGTATAGGAGAATGGGGTGAGAGTTAGGACCCACGATCCCAATGGGCACCCCAATGCCGGTTGGGGGGTGGGCGGGGTCCAAGGGGTCCAAGGGGTTTTCAACCCTAACAGCGAATTTCCTCACTTTTGTCGCTGTGGAACAACCCTAACTAATGCATTAAACGGAGTTTTTGCCTCTAATTTCCTTCTTTTGAGAATGATAACGAAATAGTGAATGTATGCAGCGGGCGGAGCGCCGGGCCCGCTCCTACCACATGATGTGTTGTGGCATACTAACAGGGACAGCAATGCAAACAGAAATGCTAACAGTGGCGCACATGGTAACACAAGCACGAATGAGAACAGAAAGGGTAATGCACATGGTGGCGTAGATGGGAATGGTCTGCTAGATGTGTGTTGTCACATAGTAACATGGTGCCTGCAAACAGAAATGTCATGGGCATGGTGATGTAAAGTGAAACAGTAAGATAAACAGTACTGTAGACAGAAATGGCAAAAAATAACAGAAACGAAGCGCAAATGAAAATGCAAAGGATAACGCACATGGTGGCGCAGACGTCAATGGTAAGTGAAACGGATACGGATCCACAAGCGGAAAGGGCAACAGTAACAGTAATGTAAGTGCACAGGCTGGTTTTCCCCAAAACCTGCATTGAGAAAGACAGTGAGTACAAATAATGTATGCAAAATAATGAGTATCGGTGCAGAAAATGAGATCTTGGAATACTAAATACATTATATCTCAGGAACCGTACGACGTAGAAAAAAAATTTAAAAGTCATATTATTTACAACTGTCCTGGCTAATTTGAATCTTAGCCACATTATGGGGCTAAGAGATTTTCCGACGAAAAGTCCGTATCTCGCACCGTTTCCGAGATACGGGCCCTGAAATGCTCGGCGAACGCCGTAATGTTATCCTATGGGAAAAAAAGAAAAGTTCGGAGCGCCATAACTTTGCCTCCCTGTAATGTTTTTTCACCAAACTACTGAAAGGCACATCTGTGGGCGTTGTTGTCTTCCTCCAAATTTCAGGAAAAAAGACCAAACCGTAATTTTGCAGCAGGGCTCCAAATGATTTCTGTTAAGTGTCGGGCACCGTAATGTTATCCTATGGGAAAAACCATCAATTTTGGAGTGCCGTAACTTTGCCGCCATGTGATATTTTTTCACCAAACTACTGAAAGGCACATCTGTGTACTGTTGGCTGTCTTCCCTCCAAATTTCAGGAAAAAAGACCAAACCGTTATTTTGTAGCAGGGTGCCAAAGGATCCCTGTAATGCTTTGGGTGCCGTAATGTTATCCTATGGGAAAAACTGTCAAATTTGGAGTGCCATAACTTTGCCGCCATGTAATATTTTTTCAATACAACACTGAAAGGCACATCTGTGAGATGTCGGCTGCGTTCCCTCCAAATTTCAGCCCAGAGTGCAGTGCCAAAGAATTGCTGTCATTTTCCCACAGACTAGAAAATTACTGTCTCAATTTGCCAAAGCTTTCGTAAAAAAGTTCGACACTTTCGTGAGCACAAAAGTAATTTGCGAAAGTATTTTTCCAGAAATTTGAAAAACATATTTCTGGGGTGTTTTACCACAAAATAAAGACATGGCAAGCATCCTCAGGGCCCGAATAGCTAAATACAAAAAGAATTACGTTGCTAGAGGATCTCAAATTTAAATGCCAACCATTTTTCTGATAACCAACTGAAAACAAAATGGCGGATTTGCGAAAGTAACAGGCCCATTTGCGAAAGTAAAAATGCATTTGAGACACTGTCAAACTTTTTGTTAACTTTTTCCCATTGACTTATAATGGGAAACTGTTTTTTGAATAACTTTTGAACCGTTTAATATTTTTTCACCAAATCTTCTAAAGGCACATTGGGGACCCCGCCTGCACATTCCCTGAATATTTCGGGCCGGTCACGCAAACCGTACGACCTGTACGCGACCATAGAATTCCAGAAAAGCGTAAACGCGCGCACAGATCATGCTTAATAACTCTGCAACTGTATATCCAATCAGTATGAAACTTTGCAGATCCCAAGGCCTATGGGTCTTGATCATACATTCCAAATTTCAGGCAAATCCATTAAACAGTTGTAAAGTTATTAAGGTGCAAACTTTTGGGTTTAACATAGAAATGGCTCCTCAACCCTAACTATTAGTACTTACGTGCTACATTATATATATATATATATATATATAAAGACAAAGAACCTCTGTGCGAAACACTGGAGGCAAGGGTTACCCTAAAGGGCATTTGGCTGGAAGCCAAGTTTCAAGAAAATACAAAATCACACATGCCCACACAATGCAAAGCATCATGGGCTGCATATGCAAATCACCACAGAATGTTATGCTGGTCCAACTTTAAGCAGAATTGCATGGTGCCGAAAGACCTCTCCCACAGTTTGCAAAGGGTGCTAACAGAAGACATAGACACGTGTTTCGTCCTCCCAGGACTCATCAGTATGCCGCGTCTGTTTGACACCCCAGTGGAATGGACCAGCTACCCTAAGACCGTGTGTCTTGGATATGTTGTGGTGAACCCATTAAAATAAAACTATTTAAAAGACAAAGAACCTCTGTGCGCAAACACTGAGGCAAGGGTTACCCCAAAGGGCATTTGGCTGGGAAGCCAAGTTTCAAGAAAATACAAAATCACACATCCCACACAATGCAAAGCATCATGGGCTACATAATCAAATCACCACAGAATGTTATGCTGGTCCAACTTTAAGCAGAATTGCATGGTACCGAACGGCCTCTCACACAGTTTGCAAAGGGTGCTAACAGAAGAAAAAATTACTCACCTTAGTAATGTTGTTTCTTCTAATGGAGTCTTGCTATATTATGACAATTGCAGTTTGACAGCAGGTTAGAACTGCTCTGGAAATGAAATAGTTAACTTTCCATGCAGGCATGGAACTTAGAGTGCGAGCTCGGTTGAAAACTCTGTCTGTTGTGCTTCAAACGCAAACTGTCAGATCTTTACGAGCTAAAACTCACTGAGGTTCTGTGTGGAAGCTGTAAACCTACACTAGCCAACTGGCTACTAACATAAACACTCATTTTTGGCCTAAAACAAAGACTCAAGTCAGGAAACCCCAAAATGCAAAAACACAACACCAATTCACCCAAAAAGGTAGGTGAAAAACAACAAGGTGGGCATCAAAAAAGTGCCAACCCTGTACTGCCCACCCACATCCCCAAAACAGAGGTTCTGAGAGGGGCAGGCAGGGAGGGAGGTCATAATATAGCAAGACTCCATTAGAAGAAACAACATTACTAAGGTGAGTAATTTTTTCTTCAAACAACATGAAGTCTTGCTATATTATGACAATTGCAGACTACACAGCAGTACCCCCATGGAGGAGGGACAGAACCTACCTAGGAAATAGGCTCTGAAGCACGGCTACAATAAACCGAGCATCACTTCTAGCCTGGATGTCCAGGAGTAATGCTTGGTAAAAGTGTAAACTGTTTTCCAGGTAGCTGCTTGACACATTTCTAGAATAGGAATGTCCTGGCAGCAGCCAGAGAAGCAGCTGCACTCTGGTAGAGTGAGCCCCTCAGGCCTGGGGGGAACTTTACCCAACTTCGTAGCAGAATTGATACAAGAGACAATCCACCTGGCAATGGATCTTCAGTGGCTGGCTTCCCTTTACCAACTTTGCCATAGATTAGGAACAGTTGGAGGGAGTCAAACCTATGACCCTTGGTACACTCTATGTAGTAACTAAGGGCTCTCTTCACATCTAGGCTGTGCATCATCCTCTCCCCAGAGGAGGAGTGGTCAGTGAAGTACACTGGAAGTGAAATAGATTGATTAAGGTGGAAATCTGAAACCACCTTAGGCAGGAACTTTCTGTTAGTCCAAAGGACCACCTTATCTCTGTGAAAAGAGATAAACTCCTGCTCCACTGACAATGCTTGTAATTCACTTAAGCATCTGGCAGAGGTGATGGCTACCAAAAACACAGTTTTCCAAGTCAAGTACTTGAGCTCAGCTGAAGACAAGGGCTCAAAGGGGGGTTGCATAAGCTGAGCAATGCAAACATTAAGATCCCAGGCAGGGGCAGGATCCCTGAATGGAGGGTTGGTGTGAAACAAACCCTTAAAAAACTTGGAAAATACAGGATGAGCTGAAAGGGAAGAGGATTTATCTGCTGAAATAAAAGCAGACACAGCTGCCAAGTGCACCTTCAGGGTAGCTGGTCTCAGTCCCAAAGAATTCATGTGGACCATATAATCTAGGACTGTGGGTAGATCAGCAGAGACTGGGGAAATATGCTTTTCGAGCACCATATGGAAAACCTTTCCATTTGGAATTGTAGTAGCCCTGGTGGAAGGCTTTCTTGTGGCCTTCAATATATCCATTACACCTTGGGAAAGGTGTAAATCAGCAAACTCTAACTCTTCAAGAACCAAGCCTTGAGATTGAGAGATTTGAGATTCGGTACCAGACCCTTCCCTGGGCACAGGTTAACAGATTGTGATTCCTGGGAAGGACAGGGAAGATGGACTGCTATGGACAGCAGGAGTGGATACCAGGGCTGTCTGGCCCAATCCGGAGCTATCAGAATGATTGCATGATTGGGATCTGATTTTGACTAGCACTTTGAACAGGAGAGGAAAGGGAGGGAAGGCATAGAGAACTTCCTCCCAACTGAGGGCTAAGGCATCCAGTGGGAGTGAGCCCAACACTGGGGCCTGCAGCAAAAAGAGGAAGTTGGTGATTGGGGCTGCAAAAGATCTATCTGTGGGTGCCCCATCTGGCAATACTACTCCCAAGACCAGGGATCCAGCGACCATCTCGTGGTGGCCCTGGGAAATCCTGCTGAGAGCATCTGCCAGGACACTGTCCTTGCCTGGGAGGTGAACTGCCATAAGGGAGGTGTTCAGGGAGTAAGCCAGAGACCATAATCTCATCGCTCGTGCACAAGGCCAGACCGAGTGCCCCTTTGTTTGTTGATGTACCACATTGTAGTGGTGTTGTCTGTTCTGACCTGAATACTCTTGTTCTGAACAGATTTGGAAAAAACTTGAAGTGCTAGAAAAACTGCTCTGAGCTCCAACAGGTTGATGTGGGCAGAGATTCCTGGGGAGACCACAGACCCTGGGGTGAGGTCGCCCATGTGAGCTCCCAGCCCAAGAGGGATGCATCTGTAGTAAGGATTAGAGAATGAGACTGAGTGACAAAAGGAACCCCTTGTCTCAGGTTGCTCTGATCCTGCCACCACTGTAGGGCTTGGATCAGGGTTCGAGTTACTGGGATCAGCTTGGTAAGAGGATCTTTCTTTGAGACCAAAAAGCTCTCAAATAGAACTGGATGTCCCTCATCTGAAATCTTGCTCCTTGCACAACTGCTGTGGAAGCAGCCATGTGTCCTAGGAGCTGCAGAAAATGCCTTGCTGGCCGGGAGACCTGCAGGGTAAATGAGGAGGCCAGGGAGACTAGGGTCTTTGCCCTGTCCAGGGGGAGGAAGGTCCTGGCTTTCTGTGTGTTCAGTTCTGCACCTATGAAGGTAAGAAGCTGGACCGGCTCTAGAACTGACTTTGAGAGATTCAGAAGGAAACCTAGAGAGGTAAGCAGTTGCTGCGTTATCTGAAGGTGTAAATTGACCTGGTCTGGGGACTGGCCTACTAAGAGCCAATCATCCAGGTAAGAAAAGATGGCAATCTTTTGCCTTCTTAGGTAGGCAACTGCTACAGCCAGGCATTTGGTGAATACCCTTGGGGCAGAAGTGAGGCCGAAGGGCATTGCTCTGAACTGGTAGTGGCCTGAGGGCAGCTCAAACCTGAGGTACTTTCGATGGGAGCTTCTGATGGGAATATGGAAGTAGGCATCCTTGAGGTCCAGGGGAAGCTAGCCAGTCCCCTGGCCTTAGAGAGGGTAGGATAATTCCCAGAGTCACCATTTTGAACTTTGGCTTTAAAAGGTGCTTGTTTAAATAACTGAGATCCAGGATGGGCCGCCATTTTCCTGTCTTTTTTGGGGTAAGGAAGTACCTGGAGTACAAACCTTTACCTTGGTATAGGGGAAGAACACTTTCCACAGCTCTGAAAGCCAGGAGGGTAGAGACCTCTGCCTCTGGGGTGAGTGCCTCTGATGGAGTTGCAGGTGGAAAAGATCTGGTTCTAAGCTTTGGAAATTTTTTGAAGCTGAGAACCAATCCCTGGCTTACTACTTCCAGGATCCACTTGTCTGATGTTAAAGACTTCCAGTCCTGGACAAAGTAAGCCAGCCTTCCCCCTACAGGTAGAGGAGAATCAGCCCTGGCAATCCCATCAGGGTGCCTGCTTGGCAGGGGCTTTGGGATGAGGGGTGGAAGCAGACCTGCTTGTACCCCGTCTGCCTCTCCCTCTAAAGAACCCCCTCTGAGCATAGGCGGAGGAGGAAGCTTGGGCTTGGTAAAAAGGCCTATGAAAAGGCCTGCCCCTGCCTCTAGGAAGCTGCTTTTGAGGAGTGGCCTGCCTTTCCTTGGCCTGTGCACTCCTATAGGTGGTCCTATATTCATCCATTTTCTTCATGTAATTCTCTGTTTGCTCCCCAAATAGAGAATTTCCCACAACAGGAAAATCCATGGCCTTAGACTGGGTATCCTGAGACAGGGTAGTACATCTGAGCCAAGCCATCCTGCGAAGTGCCACAGATGTAGCCATGACTCTTGATGAAACATCATTAGAGTCCACTGCAGCATGAAATTGCAACTTGATGCCTCAATACCATCCATAGCCACCTGTTCCAGCTCCCTGGCAAGCTGGTCAGGGACTTGTTTCACTAGGGCCAGCACAGTATCCCATCTGGATTTCTGTACCTAGCAGCATAAGCCATATAATTTGCTTGTCTGAGTCCCAAAGATGCTGCCATGTACTGTTTCTTTGCCATAGCATCAATCTTCCTGGAGTCCTTCTCAGGGGTGTGAAGCTAGGGGAATATTAGCTTTGTCACAGGCTGCAGCCTGCACTACCCCCACATGGCTGCATTGTTGAGTGAGGAAATCAGTGTCGGAGCCTGATAAGGTTTACCTCTTGTCCATCCTTTTATCCACAGGAGGTATAGTGTGAGGAGTTTTTAAAACTTTTACTGTCTGTTTCCGAAAAGATTTATGCAAAGGAATAGACAGTCTCCTAGACTCTGGAATATCCATCATTTCTACATAGTCTGGTTCCTCTTGGTCATCAACAGCTTCCTCAACAGGGAGCTGGAGAGTTTCAGCAACTTTTTTATAAAACATGAAATGAGAAGGGGACTCAGAAAGCCTTGGAGGAGAAACCCCTAGGGGTCTATCTGGAGAGATGTCTGGATCAATGGGCACATCCAGATCTTCAAAACCATATTCACTCTCCTCATATTCCTCTTCCCCCTCCCCCGGTTCATTAAAATCCTCAAAATCATAATCTTGAACCAGTGGAACTGTGGCGAACGGCTCGCTTACCTGAAGGTGTCGGTTCGGTCGGAACCAGAGAGAGAGACTGGACAATTTTAATTGCTTTAGCTATTTCCTCAGCAGTTGGGGAGAGAACTTTTGGCTCTACACTAGCTGACTTTCTAGTCCTTTTTGCTGGAACCGGCTCCTCAGAGCCGGCTCTTCGTTTGCCTGAGTAAGTATCACCCTGGTCAGAGGGCACCCCCTCTGGTTCAGTTGGCACCGAACTGGGCTGGCCATACGGGTCAGCAGACTTTTTGGCCTCCCTCTCCCTGAGCCTACCAACTCTCTTCTCTATGGTGGCAGCAGGGAAATTATTACAAATCTGGCAGTCTGAATTGAGGTGGTCAAACCCCAGACAATAGACACATGTGGTGTGTGGGTCAGCCTTAGCAAAAGCTTCCTCACAAACACTACAGTGTTGAAACCCAGTGGGTCCAGTTTTTCTTTTGGGTTTCTCAGACATAATGCCAGCTCAACCAATCTCGTCTGCTTATGGCAATCCACCAAGCAAGACACCCTTATTGGTTCCCAACCGTGTCACGGGTCATGGGAAAAAACCGTAATGAAATCTGTTTTTTTTAGAACCGATAAGAACCAGGAACCACACTCTAAAAAAGGACTAGTAGATTTTAAATACAACCTGATCGGTTCAAACCGAACCGATAAAGAATTACAAGTTCCACACAGAAAAAATAAATGTAAAACCTATCTATTACTTACATTACCACAGACAGAGCTTGAACCGACCGGTTGCTGTTTAATTTTGGCTAAAAACCGAAAAATTATACTTTTAAACCGACAAAATGAACCGAGCAGAAGGAGAAATCTCTGGAGCGACTGTTCAGTGAGGCGGAGTAAAGAATCTGACAGTTTGCATTTGAAGCACAGCAGACAGAGTTTTCAACCGAGCTCACACTCTAAGTTCCATGCCTGCATGAAAAGTTAACTATTTCACCTCCGGAGCAGTTCTAACCTGCGGTCAAACTGCAATTGTCGTAATATAGCAAGACTTCATGTTGTTTGAAGACATAGACACGTGTTTCATCCTCCCAGGACTCATCAGTATGCCGCGTTTGGTTGACACCCCAGTGGAATGGACCAGCTACCCTAAGACAGTGTGTCTTGGATATGTTGTGGTGAACCCATTAAAATAAAAAAAACTATTTAAAAGACAAAGAACCTCTGTGCGCAAACACTGAGGCAAGGGTTACCCCAAAGGGCATTTGGCCGGGAAGCCAAGTTTCAAGAAAATACAAAATCACACATGCCTACACAATGCAAAGCATCATGGGCTGCATATGCAAATCACCACAGAATGTTATGCTGGTCCAACTTTAAGCAGAATTGCATGGTGCGAAGACCTCTCCCACAGTTTGCAAGGGTGCTAACAGAAGACATAGACACGTGTTTCGTCCTCCCAGGACTCATCAGTATGCCTCATCTGTTTGACACCCCAGTGGAATGGACCAGCTACCCTAAGACAGTGTGTCTTGGATATGTTGTGGTGAACCCATTAAAATAAAAAAAACTATTTAAAAGACAGAGAACCTCTGTGCAAGAATAATGCAGCCTATAATGCTTTGCATTGTGTGGGCATGTGTGATTTTGTATATATATATATATATATATATATATATATATATGAATGAGAAAAACAGTTTGGAATGTGGCAGTAGGAGGCAGTATGATGCAGTGGGTTAAGGCTCTGAGCTGCAAATCTGGAGACCTGGGTTTGAATCCCACAGCCCCCCTAGGTACATACTGTGTGACCCTGAGCAAGTCACTTAACTTCCTTGTGCTCCCAGGTTGCACCTGCAAACAAGCTTTCAGCTTAGTGTGTCTCACCTGGTAAAATGATTGGTTAAAAAAAAATGTGTACATCAGTCAAGTGATACAAATCTAATTTCATTATAATACCACTAGGAGAACAGGCAGACAGAACTGGAATGTAAAGGAATGCTGGACTGTGTCAGTCCATGGTAGCAAAGCAAGGCTAAAACACAGTGGTGTGTGTGTGTGATTGAAAACCTAGGAGGAAACAACATGGCAGTGATTGATTGAGCACAGCACTGTTAACCCTTTCTGCCTGCAGACAGAACTGAGATGTTATGGAAAGGAATTCAGGATTAATGACTGACATGTGATTCAAAATGGGCAAAGTAGAAGAGGTGTTGCAACTGCAAAGGAAACACACCTTTTTTTTGTTTGTTTGTTTTTTTGTCTTTTGGGAAAGGGTGTTGTTATCTGGCATACTTATTCTGTGTAGGAGACTGTGCTGCAAGTACAATATGTTCTTCAGAGGGAACGAATGCTATGTACTAATGCTGAGTCCCTTTCTGAAGCAAGTTGTCTGCAGGGCTCCACCCCACTGCAGCCTTAATTAGAAGTTACATATAAAACAGTATAGAAAGGTGGCCTGAGTCTGGTTAACCCACTATTTTTTATTGTTGTGTATTTATATGGAGTAACAGTAGTATGATAAAAGTGGGAGCAAGGCAGAAGCAGGAAATTACAGATCTGTTAGTTTAACCTCAGTGATAGGGAAAATGAAGGAATCACTTCTGAAGGAAAGAATTGTTGAGTATCTAGAGGCCAGAGGGGCACAGGACCCAAGGCAGCATGGATTCACAGTGGGAAGGTCATGCCAGACAAATCTGATAGATTTCTTTGACTGGGTGACCAAAGTAGTTGATCAGGGGAGGGGTTGTGGACATGGCCTACCTAGACTTTAGCAAGGCATTTGACACAGTCCCACAAAAAGATTAATATACAAGTTAGCCAGCCTGGGAGTGGGTCCCAAGATGACAGCCTGGGTAAAGAATTAGCTGGAGAATAGGACACAGAGAGTAATAGTAAATGGAGTCCACTCTGAAAAAGGGGGTTACCTAGTGGGGTGCAGGGTTCAGTATTAGGACGGTCCTCTTCAATGTCTTTACAGTGACATTGCAGAGGGACTGGAAGGAAAGTATGTCTCTCTTTGCAGATGACGCAAAGATCTGCAACAGAGTTGATGAACAAGGTGGGTAGAAAGGATGAGAAGGGACTTGGCAAGGTTAGAGGAATGGTCAAATGTATGGCAGCTTAGATTCAATGCTAAGAAGTGCAAGGTAATGCACCTGGGAAACAAAAACCCAGGGAAGAGTACACAATGGGGGTGAGATACTAACAACAACAAAAATGGAAAGGGACCTGGGGGTAGTCATATCAGATGACCTAAAGGTGGGCAAGCAATGTGAGAGAGCAGCAAGGAGGGCTGGGGGGATACTGGGATGCATAGGGAGAAGCATCACCAGTAGAAAACAGGAAGTTATTATCCCTCTGTACAGACAGCTGGTGAGACCCCCATCTGGAGTACTGCGTGCAGTTCTGGAGACCCAATCTCCGCAAAGAAATAGACAGAATGGAAGCTGTCCAGAGGAGGGCAACTAAAATGGTGCAGAGTCTAAACCGGAAGACATATGAAGAGAGACTTAAGGAGCTTAATATGTATAGCCTCGAGGAAAGTAGGGAGAGGGGGGACATGATAGAAACTTTCAAGTACCTTAAGGGAATCAACAAAGTCCAAGAGGGTAGCATCTTTCAAAAAAGGAGGTGTGCAAGAACAAGGGGGCACAATTTGAAGATGGGGGGCGGCTCAGAGGTAATTTAAGGATGTATATTTTCACAGAGAGGGCTGTGGATGTATGGAACGGCCTTCTGGAGGAGGTTGTGGAGTCAAAAACAGTGGTGGAATTCAAGCATGTATGGGACAGTCATAACGCAATTCTAGGGGGTGGGAGGTAGGAAGAAGTAGGCTGCTGGTTAACTAGGATCTGCAGCTTATCCATCAGGTAGGGAAATGGGCAGACTGGGTGGGCCAAGCAGTCTTTATCTGCCATCAAATTCTATGTTTCTATGTTTCTAAATTCTGTGACTTTAAAGCAGAGACTTAGACAGTGGTTTCCGATGGACAAAGAATGGTTACTACCACTACTAGCATCCCGGTGAACGGATACATTTTGGACATACCTGATTAGGGAGCATGCACCTTATTACATGAAGCTGACTTTTTTAAAAATAAAAACATGGAAGCTGACCTACAATCATGTAATAAATCTAAAAATACAGTGCACTCAGAAACCAAACTAGTGTTTAGAATAATATAATCAAGACAAAAAATAAATCATGATAGAAGGAGCCAATTATGTGAAGCCTAGATAAGAGCCATGGCTGAGACCCCAGTGCTTTGACTCTAACATCAGTCTTTATCAAGGCCAAAGTAGTCCCATTTATAGTGCTCACAACAGATGTAAATCATTAAGTGAGACATCATAATGAAATGGAAAAAATCATGTAAAAGATACAACAGTGTTCTAAGGCCACAACAAACACCAATGGATATTAATCGACTCAATTGCATACAATTACTAAGATAAGTTGAATGTCAATTAGAAACAAATACCAAAACCAACAATCATGACCACCCCTCAGGTGTGCTGACAACAGGGAAGAGACAAGGAATATATGTGTAAAGGACCAGAATTAATTAATTGAAATAGCCCTGAGCTGAATTAGCTCTGGTATAAAATACACAAACTAAACAGGAAAACATGAGCTAAACTGAGAAATACTGATTATAAAAAACTGGAGCCTGATATACATAAACAAAACAAAACAAAAAATATATTTATATAATCAAGGCAACCTGGAGTCAGATGGCTCAATTACTCCTTTATGGAAGTATAATATTGAAATTAATAACAGGAAGTTGCCTAAATGGAAATAAAGAAAATAGGTGGGGAAGGGAAAGAAGAAAAAAGGGGATACATAACACCAATTCATAACAAAGATGTATTGTATTATTAAAAAATGATAAATAATTATTAAAAAATTTTTAAAAAGCTATAGTCGGGGTGACCCAGAGCCAAATGACTCAATTATCTTAATTTATAAATATACTATTAAAAGATAAAAAAATAACAAATGGGAAGCAAAGACTAGAAATGATAATTTCACAAAATACCAAAGTGATATATTATCAAATAATATAAAAAAAGAAACAAAGAGACAGGGATGAGGGTAGGGAGGACTGAACGTATTGTGACACTAGAAGCAAAGAAATAGAAAGAAAAACTCTGTGGAAAACCTTATGGAAAAAAATCAAGAACTGGAAATTATACCAACAATAAATATATTATTATGTGAGCCTCTAAAATTCATAATTAAACACAGTTACTTCCAAAATGATGTAAAGGATACCCTCCCTTACAGAAGTATAAGTGTGATGTGTACATGCAGAATGCATGCAACATGCTTAATTGTGCAATGTTTGCATGCGGTTTGCATACGAATTGAACCTAAGTAAACCAGGACTAAAAAAGCAAATCAGGTTTGTATGCTGCAAGCTTGACATTTGTGCAGCAGGTAAGCTGGTGCAAACATCTTCTAAAAATTACATCAGGTTTGCATGTTGCACACTTGACATGAATGCAGCAGTTACTGTAAGCCGGTGTGAACATCATTTAAAAATCACATCAGGTTTGCATGCTGCACACTTGCCATGTGTGCAGCAGGAAAGCTGATGCAAATCTCATCTAAAAAAACCCACCAATTTCTATTTATTATACTACTGCTAGCAATTAGATCTCTTAAAATACATTTTCATTGACTTCCCATTAAAATTAGGTAAACTCAGTAATTCTGATCTTTTTGCAAGTTGTTTAAGGGCTTTTGATTTTTGTAATTAAGTTGCCATTAATTCGTAAAGTATTGTTTGCTTACTGCATTAAATGCCTAGGATATACTCAGTCAACACCCCCCATTCCACATATGCGAAGAGGGGCCTCTGTGTTGTGAAGCTTGACTTTTTTGTTTTGGGCCATGCAAATCACCTTATGCATATTTAGTGCTTAAAATGTGTTTCTCCATGGCTCTATGATGCCGGATTGACAACTTCATTGTCGACCGACATTACAGCAGTGACTTTATGTCGACTGCAGTTGTGGTCAGCATAAAACCGTTCACCACAGACTTTGTTTTCTTCATGGGGGGCTGTGCCTCTGTACTCCCAGTAATTAAATTAATCAACTCCAAGTCAGAGTTGATTCAGTGAGGGGGTGCAAGACCCCCAGAAAGCAGTGCTGGGTCCTGCGGTGACAGTACAGTGACCTGTTGATGTTGTCACTGTACTGTCATTCACGGTGCAGGTTTCACTGTGCAGTCAGCATATGTTTCTCCATGGCTGCTTCAGCTCATTTTGTTTCCCTTTGTCATTCTGCATGGAGCATATACACTATGGCCATGCACTCTTTGTGCTGAGTAGGGTCTTGGAAGCATGCACTATATCTCACATTTTGTCACTGAAATGAGGGACATAGACACTCAAAATGAGGGACACTAACCCTCACAATGATCAGGACACATCCTGAAACATGGAGATACAGTACCTCAGAACACAGAAGAAACCATTGCATTTACTTGTACAATACGGATATTAGCACCTGAGAATGAATTTCTATCACAAAGCAAGGATGCAATTTAGGTAGGACAGAGGGGGGCAGTTCCCCCCTCCCACATTTGTGCCTAGATTGTTCTTATGGTGTGGCAATAATGGCATTACATTTTATACATAGACGTTGATGGCAGATTTGGATTTAATCTTTTGCACAATGAAAGCCCCCCCAGCCTATGTGCACTCACGCTGCAGCTGCACTCCTGACTTGACTGTGTCTGTATTGTGTTTTCCACTCTCTACACCTATTAGCAGTGGCATCATCACCAATGATTTGGAGGAGCTCCAGCCAAGCAAGAGCACATGAGTCATGCAAGTGTAACACTGTCTTTCCCACCACAGAGTAGACGAGCTGCACACTACAGCTTGGAGGAGTCGGTAAGCACCAAACTCAAAAGCAGTGTTGTCGTGGCATATTTTTGCTGGTCTACTCTTAGTGAGTCGCCATCTTCCCTGATGGCTGAAGGGGCAGAGGGTGAGCTAGAAGCTAACTAGAGACTAGGCTACCTACTTACTCTATTAGCTCACTTCATAAATAAAAAACAACACAGTCCCCCATGGAAGCAAGCTAGGCCTATCAGCAGTGGTGACAGTGGTGTGGGTGGCCTTCATAGGCCTTGATCAGTGCAGTGTGACAGCAGTCACAGCAGCAGCCACACAACCAACAGAGGATGGGAGGGTTCAGTTGGTAAGGTGATTTGGTCATGGATCATGTTAGAGACCTGAGTTGATTGGTTCTAGCATCCAGCTTCTGGCAGAAGGATGGAGGAAGAGAGGACTGAAAACTGGGCTGGTGGCACATTGGGCCAGGCTGCAGACTGTGGCTAGATGGCTGGGTAAGTAAAAGTAAATAATTTTTTTACGGGGGGAATCCTTGCCCCCCCATGAAGCTGACATCCACATCACAATGCTCAGGCATGTTATGACATAGGGCAAGGGAGACTGCAGGGACGAGGACCACTGAAATGAGTGGGGGGTGCGTTTTTATTACTATGTTTTACATTACTGATGGAAAGTTGGAGATTAATGAAGGCCACTACTCGACTAACAGCAAGGGCCTTGTTAGTGGAACAGTGGCCTTCATCATTCTCCAGCTCACCATCATAATGTATAAAATTGTAATAAAGAATGACTCCATTAATTTCAAGGGGGGTACACCCCAGCACTCTGACCCATGGACATCATCTCTTAAAGATTCCTGTCTCTGGCTCCCTAGTACTCAAGTAAGAGACTCTTGACTTATATAAATATTTGGTGTTGTCTGTAACAGCATGGCCACACCTGCTACAATGTGTGTGCATGGGGGGAGGGAGGCTGGCCATGTGGGTGGGGGGTGTCAAGTTATTGCTTCTTTTGTGTTTGCCCCCTTAAAGTCTGTTTGTGTGGAAGCATTCAAAACTATGAAGAGAAAATAGTAGGAGTACAGGGCAGATAGAAGTAATTAAGTAGTTTTGTGGGTAAGTGTGTGTATTGGGGATGGGAAGTACCACATGTGTTTCCACTGGTATGTGTGCTACAGTGCAGCTGTACCACCAAGATGAGGGGAGACAAAAAAACTAAAAAGTATAACAGTGGCTATAAGCATGCCGCATGTGTGCAGATGAGTTCAGATTTGTACTGAAGTACAAGTGAGACTTACGTGTGCAGGCAGTATGGCCTAGTGGTTAAAGGCACTGAACTGCAAACCAGGAGAGTTGGAGACCTGAAGACCTGGGTTATCATCAATCCCCACTTGTACAGTATATGGTGTGATCCTGAGCAAGTCACTTAACTTTTATGTGTGAAGTTATCAGTGACCACTTGCTTTTTGCACGCATGCCACATGAATGCAGTCTGTTCCAATTTAACATAAAAAGCATGTTTTCCAATTTTGCTTGCTGCACACATGCCACATGCATGCAATCAGTTCCAATTTACCATTTAAATCATGCTTGCAGCACACATATCACATGGGAAGTTTTATGTACGCAGCATGAAAACATTACATACAACTATTTCTGTAAGGGATGGGGCAAAAATTATTTCCAATTATTTTCATTACTAATGTATTACATTTATATAGCAAATGGGGACCATCATAGATAAAATATAAATAAAGGGAAGATCCAGAAACAGGGACCAGGTAGCACACCTGCAAGGGAAAGAATTCTAGTGGACAGCAAGTATAACTTCAAAAATTCCTTGAACAAAACAATATAAATGAATATAAAGAAACAATGTGTGATTACAAGACCAAGTATAACACTATGGTCAAGCACAAGAAAAGAAAAATAATCCAGACATTTACAGAAAAGGCATGCTATCTATACAGTCATTAACTACTACTGGATATAGAGCTTTAAGGTAGCACATCCAGTATGATTCCTTTTGAAGTAGAGTGTTCAAATGGTCATTTCCTCTGGGAGATTGAGAGACATGTTCTATACCACAATATCTGAAATGTTGAAAACTACTATTGCAGTAGGTAGAAAAATGAGATCCAAGAGGAGTGTTGGGAATGGTTGCTGTAACCGACCTCAAATGTTCATACTAAAGCTCATACTAAAGCAGTATATGAGCTAAGAAGCTAGCACCTATAATTCTCCATTTAGTTGTAGTAATTAATTGTACTAACGCTTATCAAATAATGATCCAATTTATTTTTTATTTCAGCATTTGTACTGCTAATGATTATATCTGAATTGACTAGGTTGGGGAATACGCTGGATCTAGTTCTGGCCAATGGGGAGGCTGTAAGGGAGGAGGGATGGAGGACCCACGGGCTGGGAGTGACTGCCACTTGGTGTGGTTCAGACTTAATATGAGCAAAAAAGCAGTGGGTGCATGGACCAGGGTAGTGGACTTCAGACAGGCTGACTTTGATAGGATGGCTGAAATTCTAAGGGGGCATCTGGAACGAATACAGCCACACTTGGATGTGAATCAGAAATGGGAAAAAATAAAATTGGGGATATTGGACACTAATGAGACAGGTACCGGATTGCAGAACAAAAAGGGAAGGGCTAAAAAACTGAGGTGGTTAAGTAGAGGGGTCTTAGAAATGGTGAGGACTAAAAAAGCAGCATTCAAGAAATCCGGGCAGGGGGAAAATAGGGAGGAGTATGTAAAGAGGTCCAAGGAAGTTACCAGGGGAGTCAGAGCATCTAAGGCCTCCAAGGAATTGAGGCTGGCACAGGACATCAGGGATGGGGAAAAGGACTTCTTTAGATACATATGGGAGAGAAGGAGCTACAAGGGTCAGATAATGAGGATCAGGAAGGACAGGGGGCCGGCAGAGAAAGGGGTGGAGCAGGCAGAAGCACTGAATGAGTACAATGAGTACATCTGTTTTGTATTCACGAGGGAGAAAGGAGGACAGCTACTGCAGGGGGTGGGCAGGATGGGCAGGGGGAAAGGGGTTAATGGTTGAGGTGATCACTGAGCATAGGGTATGGGAAGGGTTAAGGGCTCTAAGGAAGGATAAGACACCAGGACCAAATGGCATACACTCCAGGGTGTTGAAAGAAATGGCCGAGATCCTGGCTGGACCACTGGCAGAACTATTCAATACTTCCCTGGACACAGGGTGTATACCACATGACTGGAGGATTGCCCACATGGTACCCATCCATAAAAGTGGACCAAAGGATGAGCCAGGTAATTAAAGGCTAGTAAGCCTAACTTCCATCATAGGGAAGCTGATAAAGACAATACTTAAGGAAAAGCTGGTGACCTTTTTAGAAAAGAATGGTCTCCAGGACAGTCACCAGTATGAGTTTATCTCCGGAAAATCCTGCCAGATGAATCTAGTTGAGTATTAAGACTGGGTCATGAAGGAATTGGACAAGGGTCATGTGATGGATGTCATATACTTTGACTTTAGTAAGGCCTTTCATTCAGTGCCACATGGGAGGTAGGGAGGAAGTTGAGATATGTGGGAGTGGGGACTAAGATGGTTAAATGGATTGATATTTGGCTGCAAGGGAGACAGCAGAGAGTAGTGGTGGTGGGAGGACTCTCATCTCTAAGGACTATAATGAGTGGGGTGATGCAGGGATCAAGACTGGGGCCAGTGCTGTTTGGAATTTTCATAGTGAACATCTTGTATGGCATCAGGAATAAGATCAGTCTATTCGGTGATGAAACCAAATTGGGGGCAGTGGTGGATGATATAGCAGGTTGGCAGGGGCTGCAGGATGACCTGACCAAACTGGTGGAGTGGTCGGAAGCGTGGCAGTTGGGGTTCAATGTGAAAAAGTGCAAAGTTTTGCACTTTGGAGCAAAGAACCTAGGGAGGTTTAATAGCTGGGAGGGGTGCAGCTAGGTTCCACTGAGGAGGAGAAGGATCTGGGGTGGTTGTAATGGAGAAGATAAACAATACAAAGCAATGTAGGAGGGTGGCAGTGAAAGCCAACAGGATGCTTGGTTGCACTGCGAGAGGGATCTCCTCCAGGAGCAGGGAGGTGATCCTGCCTCTTTACAGGGAACTGGTCGGGCCACACCTGGAATACTGTGTGCAATTCTGGCACCCATATCTGAAGAGAGATGTGAAATTACTGGAAGGGGTACAACACAGGGCAACAAGGATGATCCAAGGATAAGAGGACAGACCATACGAGGAGAGGCTGAGACTCCTTGGAGGAGAAAAGGGACCTGGGGATATGATTGAGACCTTTAAGTATGCAAAGGGGATAAACAAGGTAGGCACTGAAGGGCTACTCAGGCTAAGAAGGGGGAGGGACACAAGAGGGCATGGCCTTAGATTGGAGGGGGAAGATTTAGGACAGAAATGAGGAGGCACTTTTTCACAGAGAGGGTCATGGCAGAATGGAATGCTCTACCGGAGCACGGGCTTTGTCATAGGTGAAACCTGCGTGAGGAGTTTTTCTGTGTCTGCACTTGGCACTTTGCATCTGTGTACTCATCTGTAGCCACTGTTTTTTGAATTTATGCAAGTAAAATTATTATTATCATAAATTCTTTCATCTGGAGAGCTTTATTTGTGTCCCTGTGGTGTGCCAAGACTGTTTTGTTTGAAAAATGGAAAGGAACCTGGGGGTAGTTATATCAGATGACCTAAAGGTGGGTAAGCAATGTGAAAAGGCAGTAAGGAGATCTGGGGGGTTACTAGGATGCATAGGGAGAGGGATCACCAGCAGAAAACAGGAAGTTGTTATACCTCTGGAAAGACAGTTGGTGAGACCCCATCTGGAGAACTGCGTGCATTTCTGAAGAACCCATCTCCACAAAGACATAGACAGGGTGGAGGCTGTCCCGAGGAGGGCAACCAAAATGGTGTAGGGTCTGCACCAGAAGACATACAAAGACAGACTAAAGGAGCTTAATATGTATACCCTCGAGGAAAGGAGGGAGAGGGGGGACATGATAGAAACATTCAAGTACCTCAAGGGAATCAACGAAGTCCAAGAGGCTAGCATCTTTCAGAAAAAGAGATGTACAAGAACAAGGGGGCACAATTTGATGACAGAGGGAGGACAGCTGAGAGGTAATGTGAGGAAGTATTTTTTCATGGAGAGGGTTGCAGATGCATGAAATAGCTTTCCTGAGGAGGTCATGGAATCAAAAACAGTGGGGGAATTCAAGAATGCATGGGACAGACATAAGACAATTGTAGTGGGGGGTAGGAGGAAGTAAACTGTTAGTTTACTTGGATCTGCAGCTTATCCATTAGGTAGGTAAATGGGCAGAGTAGGTGGGCCAAGCGGTCCTTATCTGCCATCAAATTTTATGTTTCTGTGCTTCAGTCGTTGAAGGTGGATCAGGGCCTGGGTCATCAGGAAAATTCCTCGATGCCCCTGGGACTGAGCCAATGCCCAGGGGTCCAGGGGTCCAGGTGCGGAAGGCTGCTCACTATCCTGCACCAGTGAAAGGGGGCAGTGCCTAGTGCCATTGTGGAAGGGACCCATAAGGAAAGAACAAAAAAGGGTGTCTTACCAGATCCATTAGAAGCCAGGAGATTGCAGGGATCTGTGTTCCAGTAAACCTTTGGTGGAGCACTGGAGAGAGTAAAAGTATCGGCAGAGGAGAATCCTTGCTGTGTCTGCTAAATCTAGGGTTTCTGTTGTTCATCCTGTCCAGCCAGACATGTAAAAAGGTTAAAGCACCATGGAACTGTTTATTTTACAGAAAGTATGGTGGTCCCTGTATCGCTGGAATCATTGGCCATGCAGGAGTAAAATAAAAGCAAGTTGGTTTCTGTCTTATTTGACTGCAGGGGGAGGCTAATGAAATTAAATTCTCTATTCTTCCCATATCTGCGGTCTAATTAATTTTCCACAAGTTGTTTTCCAGGAGTAGGATCCAGCCTAGTGGGGCTGCAGGGGCTTCTAGACCTCCAAAGAGTTGAGAAGGTCTCGGTCTGGTGGATGTCTTGGGGAGGAGATCAGAAGTGGAGAGAGAGAGAGAACGAACGAACATGCACAGCTATGGAGACACCAGCAGGTAGGCAACAACTGTTTTAAATGTGCAAAAGTTCTCGAATGTTAGTCTTTTAGTGACCTCCTTTTCCTGCATGGAAGATCTGTGAAGTAAAAGTATGCCCCTTGATGGGGCAGGAAGGGGGAGTTACACTGATGTGTGTTTTGAGTTGATGACGTTTGTATCTGATTTAATTTCTTTTAAATAAAATACCACTACTGTTTTCAATAAATGCCATGGGATCTTGAACATCCACCTGAACAATCATCAGAATAGACAGATGGACCTTAGTTTTAAAATCTCATCCAAAATACAACACCTTAGGAATGCAGCACTTACCTTATGCTGCGCTATGGTTTTAGTATTGTGATTTAACCCAAGTTACTGGTGTTGGAATGGAACCCCCAGCCTTCCAATCTTGGCCTCAGAGATGAGTGTACGACCTTCTGAGGCACTGACCCTGCCTTGTCAGTGGTGGTTAGACTAATTGTTATTGTGCCAAATGATGAGACCAAGAACCCCTTTAAAGTGTTAAAATGATGGAATGAAGACAAAGTAAGAGAATGGAATTAATATAAATGAATTGCAGGCTTTTAAGCAGGTTTGGGGAGGGGTGCACTGGTACTATACTTGTTAAAGGGGCCACTCTTGAGGCAACTAAGTCATGCTTGAGAACAGTTACCAAGGATAACAGTTACAAGAGACCAATCTGGGTCTCTAAGAAAGTCAGGAATGTAGTGAGGGCCATGAACAGGACTTGCACAGAAAATGCATGTGAGTTTTGCACACCTTTGGCAGAAGCGTGGCAGGAAACTTTATTTTTGAGGGTCTCTTATAAGGAATTAGTTCTGACTACATTCACAGGCACATGGTTTAAATTTCTGTCAAGTACACTGCAGGTTCTGTGTGCTGCACCAAAGTATTACCTGTGGCAGGCCACGTGTGCCTGGATCTTGCAGGTGAGATGCAAAGTGAAACGGGGAGGATGGGGAATGGAGCATATGCTTAGACTCTGTGGCTATGAACTGCTGCTCCCAGCATATCCTTCAGTTACGACATCCCCTGCTACTGAGATACAGGTGTCTTCCTGTTCTACTGCCTCCTCTGTATCCTCAGGAACCTGTTCCCTCACTTTGCAGTGGGTAGTGGCACACACTGTATTGGCCCTGCTATAGAAGCCATTCCCCCATAATTCCATCCCTGGGCAGAACTGGTATGATACCCACCACCTATATGCCCTGACCACCTTCCCAGCACAGGAAGATCTGGGCCATTGGCACTGAGACTGCTGGACCCATCACCTCTTCAATCAGAGAAAACCCTGTTCCTCATGAATCAAATCTTGCTTCATCATAGAAATGGAGGCCCCAATGTCCCTCAATCCCCGGGTTACCAATTCATTCACCACCACTGGGTGTATATGTGCAGCGGAATTAGGGGGCACTGCACCCTGTGTACAAGCCACTATCTGCTGGGATCTCCCCGTGCTACCCCCTCTCACTGGACTAACCCCTTTTTTGTTACATTTTAGACAATCATATGACAAATGCCCCAGTTTCTGACAGATATAACCCCTACATTCCTCTGACTCTGAACCTCTGAAACCACTTAGCTTTCCTTTTCGGTCGGGCACAGGCTGGTTTCCTTTATGTTGCCCACCTGCAGTTCCCTAAAAACCACCTGATGTCCTTCCTCCACTACATTTGTGAATCATGGATAGAAATGATAGAGGAATAGTGTGCCCCACTGGGAATTGTACCCAGACCCCTTGTAATACCGTTCCAGTGCTCTAGCCATTAAGCTACAGGACTCACACAGCTAGATGGTCTGACAGGCTTTTTTTTTTTTTAAAACACATTCCATCTCCCTCTCTAGTGTTGCGAACCCAGAAACTTAGGAACCCGTCACCACCATTACATCATTACATTTGTGATGAGAGGATGGTTGGCTGAATATGAATTGATCAACCCACTCAACTGCAACCCCAGAGATGCTCAGAGTTCTATCCAACAATCATATTCTTAGTTCCTCCGGTACAGTTTTTAGGAACTGTTCCAGAAAAACTAATTTTTATTTGCTCTACAGAGTGAGCTTTTGTACCCTCCACCCAGTGTTTTAACAAATTACTTCACTGCACATGCATTTCAGCATAGCAATCTCCCAGTGCCTTTCTTAACCCTCTGAATCTTTGTCTATATGCCTCAGGAGTTAACTCAAAATGCTTTAGTGAGGCACTGTTCACCTTATCATAGTTCATGCAGTCCTCATTGTCTACTCTGGCAAAAGCTTTTAATGCCTCACTTGTAATAATAATACTCTTTATTCTTATGGTGCCTTTCAAAAGCCAAGGTGCCTTACAGATTATAGAAGCATCAAACATTTCAAAGTCTTAAAAATATATAAAACAGTTAATACAGTTAAAACAAGAAGGTTAAACACCAAATGCCTGACACCACAAATATGTTTTCAGGTCCAGTTTAAATCCCTCCATGGTCATGCACTCCCGTAACTGACGGGGTAGAGAATTCCAGAAGGTAAGGGCCACATGCATAAATGCACGGGCCTCCGAAGATTTCAAAGACACCCTCGGGATCTCTAGCAACCCCTCATCAGCTAAGCGGAGCAATCGCCCAGGGCAGTAAGGGACCAGGAGCTCTTTCAGGTAGTCTGGGCTGAGTCCACGTAGAGTTTTAAAAGTCAGAAGACCAACTTTAAAGGTAATCTGCCACTGTACTGGCAGCCAGTGCAGACCGCACAACACTGGCAAAATATGACTGGAATGAGAAGTTCCCATCAAAAGCCTGGCTGCTCCGTTCTGCACCAGCTGCAAGCACCGGATTTCCACCCCAGGTACCCCTAGGTAGAGGGAATTGCTATAGTCCAAGCATGAGGACACAAAGACATGGACCAGCGTAGGAAGAACAAGGTGCCTAATTCTTGAGATGTTCCTCAGATGATAAAAAGAGGACCTGACAACAGCAGACACCTGCGAATGCAGAGTCAGCTCTTTGTCAAAAATTACCCCCAGGATACACACCCGTTCAGAGGTTGGGAGTGATAAACCCCCAAGGCAAAGCCCAGAGGGTAAATCAACTCTCGGCCCTCCTATCCGGCACACCGAATCCACAACCAACACCTCAGTCTTTTCCAAGTTCAACTTCAGCCAACTCGAGCCCATCCACTCCTGGATTTCTATGAGGCAGTTATTAAAATCCAAGAGAGCTCCATCCTGGTCAAGTGCAAAAGAAAGGTAGATTTGGGTATCATCAGCATAGCAGTGAAACCTCAGTCCATACCTTCTTACAATGTCTCCGAGGGGTAGCATGTACACTGTGAACAACATGGGGGACAACACTGAACCCTGAGGAACCCCACATGACAGAGGAACTGGGTCCGAGGAATAAACCAAGGACACCACCCTCTGAGTTCTTCCAGTGAGATAAGATGTAAACCATCTGAGGACTACATCTGATAGTCCACAGATGAACCTCAGGTGCTCAAGAAGAACCCCATGGTTCACAGTGTCAAACGCTGAAGAGAGATCTATTAGAACCAAGATGGAATCGTTCTTCTGATCCCTAGCCATCAGGAGATCATTGAGCACCCGAACCAGTGCTGTCTCAGTGCTATGCCTCTTTCAAAAACTGGACTGGAGGGGTTCATAGATATCATGAATGGTCAAATGGTTCTCCAGCTGTATAGCCACTACTTTCTCAATCACGTTCCCTAAAAAGGGAAGGTTTGAGATAGGTCTGTAGTTTGCATGGCAGTCGGGGTCCAAAGAAGCTTTCTTCAAGAGGGGTGTTACCACCGCCTCCTTCAGGGAGCTAGGATACTCACCTGTTTCCAAGAAGCACCAGACTATCCGTGCAAGGACTGGACCGATGGAATCAATACAACCCAAAATCAGGGAAGTTGGTCCTGGGTTCAAACTACAGCATGTAGGGCGCATGCTCTGGACAATCTGCATGACATCTATGAACTCTGGTTGGTCGAAGGTACTCCAGGAAAGCTGAGGTGCAGCGGCCATGCACTGATCAAGAGTAATACCCTTAGAGTGTGCTGGATGGAGCACCACCCTGATGTCAGCCACCTTAGTTACAAAGAATTGAGCAAGTTCATCGCACTCTACTTGGGAAAAGGCTTTTCGGACTTGTGGGCAGGCTGGGTTGCACAGTCTGTCTACAGTGCAAAAAAAGCTGAGCTGGTCGATTCTGAGTGGCCACAATCTCCTTGGACAGGAACTCTGCCTTCTTATGGGTGATTGCAGATTGATAGGCTTGATAATGCTCCAGCAATCTAAGGTGGTCAGCATCAAGGGAGGCTGTCCACCACCAATGTTCTAAATTTCCCTTCCTAGTCGCCGCATGTCCCTCGAGGTCTCGTCAAACCATGGGGACTGAGGGCAAAGGGGAAGAGGACAAACACGGACAGGAGCAATGAGATCCAGGGTGACCAAAATAGCAGTATTATAGGGTACCAAGAGGGCCTCTGGGTCACTGCTTGCCACTGGAATGGTCGATAGGTCAAGTACCACTGCCAGGTCTTCAGAGCTAACATCGCGTAAAGGGCGGTACCTGACCATCTCCACAGGGGTAGGCCAATGGGGGGGGCACTAAAACTAAACTCCATGGTGTAGTGATCAGACCATCTGACTCGTTCCACCCCCAGATCAGAAGCCTCGATCCCCAGGAAAAAGACTAAGTCAAGGGAGTGACCGTGTTTATGAGTGGCAGTGGTAACTATCTGTGTAAGGCCCAGCGATTATATCAACTGCAGGAAGTGCTGTCCAAACTGCGAGAATTCATCATCAATCCAGGTGCTGAAGTCACCCAGAACCATCAGTCTGGGTGAGTCAAACACCATGTTGATGACAAAGTCCACCACTTCCTGAAGGAACCGCTTCTCGTCTCCAGGTAGACGGTAGATGAGAGCGATCCTACAACCTACACCTGCCACCATGGTACACTCTAATGACTCAACCTCCTCAACTGGTACACTCATGAAGTGAAGTTCGATCTTAAAACAGACCACAACCCCCCCCACCCCCGGGATCCAATCTCAGGCCGTGAAGCACCGAGTACCCAGCAGGAGTTAAAGCCTCCAAAATGGGGCCAGAGTTCTCATCCAGCCAGGTCTCGGTGATGCAAGCCAGATCCACCATTTCTACAAGATCTGCAATAATTGCAGTCTTGTTTTTAATGGACCTGGCATTGCATAAAACTGCCCAGGTTGGATGAACGTCCAGGGCCGCCTGAACCACCTGCCCACCAATATTGGTAGTGCCCTTGGGTATGGAAACCAGACATGACGAACCACCTTCTTGGTTCCATTTTGCTCCAGGGCATCTCCTGGATCTCACAACCCTGATGTGGTGCCCCACTCATTCACCCTCCACTGTCCACACCCACCGCCCCCCTCCTCCCCTTACAAGTGATACCCAGCATCCTACAGTGCTGGTATGTTGTAAACTGCAATGAGGGAGGAATAAAGGGACAGAGGGTGTGGAGAGCAGAGGGCAAATAGCACACGACCGTGGGGGCAGGCCTCCAGCACATTGTAGCAATCAGCTTATTAGACGGCTCTCACTGAACTAACCCACAAAACAAATAAAAAAAAAATAAAATAAAAACAAATCAAAATAACCAAAAATACAACAAAATATAAACCCACACTTATACCCTATCAAAAAATAAAAACCCTCAAGTCACTGTGGGAAAAACCCTCAATTTACCCTTCCCAAACAGAAATACTAAATTCTAAATTATAACCAGCTCAGGGACTACAGCTGGGGTGGGTCTATTTAAAACAAGTTTCAATCACAGATAAATAGTGACACTCTGATATTACAAATAAAGTCCAAGTGATAGAAGTAAGTCAAATAAAAAGAAACAATCTGCAACTCTCCAGGCCCTCTCAAAGCCTCAGGGAGTTAGCAGAACACAGGCACTCACACTGTCTGATTAAGGAAAATTGTTGAAATATAAGTGTTTCCAGTCCCCAGGCCCTCTCACGCCCTGGGAAACCAGTGAGAAAAAATACAGACACTCTCACTGCCAGCTGAGTTACCATAAATCAAACAGAAAATTTGAAGTCTGACCATAAACAGGTGGGCAGATAAATAAACAAAAAATATATTAGATCAGTTTGAGTTCTGAAGACTCAGAAAACTCCTACATTCAGGTTGATGTCTGCAGTGTAGCTCCAACAACACCTCTCACATAGTGGAGGAAGAATCTACAGATAATCTACAGTTATTTGAATTTGAGCAAAGAAACTTAAAAATATTAGAAGAAAACAGTGTGCACAGCACTCTCACTGCCTGTACACACAAGTAGCAGAAACCAGGAAGGGAGGCAGATCGAACTTTCAGGAGCACGGTTCACAACTAAGAAAAGTGGTCTAACGGACCCACCAGTAATCCAACTTATCACAGGATGCAAGAGGTAATAAAATTACAGCCAAGTCAACGAACCCCTTCAAAAATCTTCCTCAGCAGCTGCTCCATGCTAATGTTTTCTGTTCTGAACAACTATCCAAGTCACTCCAATGGGGCCAAAGGAGAGCCGATGCTCGGAGAGTGCAACAACAGGGGAGGTAGATTAACACCCCTCAATTATACCGCTTGGAGCTAGCCACTTCCCTGTCCACCCGCGACCCACAGCTACAGATACCCCAATGAACCAACCCCTAGGCTGACCCTCAGGACTGCTTAGAAAAAACCTTGGTTCCCCTTTGGCTCCCCAGATGCCAAACAAGGCAACTCCTGCCTGGTTGCAGACAGAACAGCGGGAGGCAGCTCCCCAAGGCACAGACTGGTCCCTTGCCCAGTGCAACTCTCCGACAATAAACTCTCCCCAAAGCTCACAAATTGAGATGATGTCCTCGCAGTTCGAAAACTCCACCAGCATGATTCGGGTGCCACAAATCCTGGCAACAGACCCTGTTCTTTCCAGCCAAGTTCTTTAGCTTATCAGCTACAGGCTATGAGTGGCGGGAGCTCACCACCAGTCCAAGTAAGCTGTGGCCATGCTCCCCTATCCTCCAGACTCGAGCAGCAAATCCCGGCAACAGTCCCCATTCTTCCCAGCCAAGTTCTTTAGCTTGTCAGCTACAGGCTATGAGCAGCGGGAGCTCACCACCAAACCAAGTAAGCTGTGACCATGCTCCCCAATCCTCCAGACTCTAAAAGTAGTTAAAAATAACAAAAATATAAACTACAAACAACTAGTAAAAATAAAAAAAAAACATACTTATTGCTACTAAAGTAAACTAAAACAAACTAAAAACAAAACACCAATAGGAGCTTAATTTCTGTTTCCCAATGGCTGGCCCAGCATGGCAAAAGGTGAGTTGCCCAAGAAGTCTTGCCCAATTCAGAGTGCCCACCGATTCTCTTGAAACACCTTAAAAACAAATCAAGATCAGCCCCCTCCTGATGTCTAGGACACATTTTAGAAATAATTTTGGCTTCCTGGGTCAAACTCTTTATGCCATTACTTACAGTTTTTGATGTTATCCTCTGGTGGAGACTCTCCATCTCTCTTTTGTGCTCATGCTCTTTAAGCTGGATCACATGCTGGCATTCTTTCTCTCACTCTTCTTGCTCTTTGTTTTGGTCCTCTTCTTCCAGCTGCATCTTCCACAGCTCTGCCTCAGCCTTTTGCTTCTCCTCCTTCTTAGCCTTTCACTTGTCCTTCTCTCACTCTTCTGCTTCCATCCACTTCTTCAGCAGCACTGCTTCAGCCTTTGACTGAACAAGAACAGAAGGTTCCTTTGACGTGGAACCTTTGTAAAAGAGCCTTGGCTCAAAGGTATTAATTCCTAGAATACAATAAACAATAAACAAGAGCAAGCTCCAGCTTCAACTTCTGTACCTGCAAAGCTGCCACAGTTTCTGGCTCTGACTCACTTTCAGGCTGTCAAGCCTCTGTCTTGCAACTTCAGCTAGCAGTGACAGTAGCTAGCCTGCTTCTCCAGCATGTCCCTGGCCACCTTCCCCAAGGATGTTTATGAGTTCTGCCCTAGACTGGCTTTCCTCATAATCCACTCCTCTTCTTTTGCACAACTCTTTCAAGTTTAGCAAAATGCACTTCTCATACTGTCCAGACATGATATCTTGTCTCTAACTACTGTTGCTTAAAACAACGTAATAGTAGTAGTGCACACTGTTCCCTTATGTAACATCCTCCTCTGTTCTGTGACCGGGTAGTAAACTAGGTTATTGGCAATCCTTTTCAAATCCACACTGCTGGCACCAGTTTGCCAGAACATTTCCATGCTTCAGACTCAGTCTGCGACAGGATGAGAAGTTTCAGCTGTTGTCTGCAGTGGCTTTTATCATCTGTGAAAACATTTCCCGCGTCAAGTCCTATCTTCAAGCAGCTGAATTTGCAACACTGATGCACACCTTAATTATGTCAAGGTTGGATTACTGCAATGCTCTCTACCTTGGGTTGTCCTCCTGGCTGTTACACCATTTGCAGCTAGTCCAGAATGGGGGAGCTTGCTGGGACCTCTCAATTCGAGCATATCATGCCGGTTCTCCACGCTCTTCATTGTCTTCCAATGTGGTGGTGCATCAGCTTCAAAGTGTGCTTGTTGATGTACAAGGCCCTGCATGTTCTGGATCTAGGCTACCTGTAACACCTCCTGATAACTTAAACTCCTGGCCATTCCCTCTGGTCAGTGAAGGAAGACATCTTGTCTATTCCTAGATTCTGTTTAAAATCCTCAGGTGATAGGGCGTTTTGTGTGGCAGCTCTGATTCTGTGGAGCACCCTTCCCTGGGTTGAGAGAGGTGCTTCTTCACTGACTATATTTAAGAAATGTTTGAATACTCATTACTTTACTTCGAGTTTTGGGCCTCACTGTGATTAAAATGTTATCCTCTGAGAATTATGTAATTATTTATTATTTCTGCTAGCTATAGTCTGTGGTGTGTGGCATGCTCATTTGTGAATGTCAGCAATAGCTATGGCATGTGTACAGCATACAGAGGATATACAGCACAGAAAATGTGTGCTTTTAGGATACCGTGGACACCTGTTATAATGGCCAGTTTGGGATTATGCCAACATGTCCATTAAAAGTGAGTTCCACTGTATATACAAACCATGTCAATATGTAGAGTAGGAAATGTTCCTACAGTGACTGCTGAGAAGCAGTAATGGATGAATAATAAATATAACCAACAGTCACAGCACCGTCTGGAGAGTGTTTAGGAGAGGCCCAAGGCAGGGCATTATAGCAGGCAGTAGGTATAAATTAAGTGAGGGAATGCAGAGACCACAAACAGCCCGAAACAGGGGGGAGGGTACAGGACAGATTAGTCCAGACCAGGGCAGGCGTAAGAGGCAGTCAGAAAAAGTTGCGTTATATTGCCTGACATTACCTTTACTGATGTTAGCATTACTGCTATTAAATATGTTACTTTCACTGATGTTAGCATCTCTAATGTTCAACAGTTTTAGTATTTAGTATGCTACCCTCACGAATGTTAGTGTCATTGATGTTAGGTCCATAGAAACATAGAAACATAGACTTTGATGGCAGATAAGGACCACTTGGCCCACCCAGTCTGCCCATTTCCCTACCTACTGAATAAGCTGCAGATTCTAGTTAACCAGCAGCCTACTTCCTGCCACCCCCCACTACAATTGCCTTATGTCTGTCCCATGCATGTTTGAATTCCTCCACTGTTTTAGACCCCACAAATTCTCCAGGAAGGCGGTTCCATGCATCCACCACTCTCTCTGTGAAAAAAAAATTTCCTCACATTACCCCTGAACCTTCCCCCCTCTATCTTTAAATTGTGTCCCCTTGTTCTTACACATCTCTTTTTCTGAAAGATGCTACCCTCCTGGACTTTGTTGATTCCCTTGAGGTACTTGAACGTTTCTATCATGTCCCCCCTGTCCCTTCTTTCATCAAGGGTATACATATTAAGCTCTGTCAGTCTCTCTTCATATGGTTTGTGATGCAGACCCTGCACCATTTTAGTTGCCCTCCTCTGGACTGCTTCCATCCTGTCTATGTCCTAGCGTAGATGAGGTCTCCAAAACTGCACACAGTACTCCAGATGGGGTCTCACCAACTGTCTGTACAGAGGGATAACCACTTCCCTTTTTCTACTTGTGATGCCCCTTCCTATGCATCCCAGTATCCCCCTGGTTCTCCTTACTGACTTCTCACATTGCTTACCCACCTTTAGATCATCTGATATGACTACCCCCAGGTCCCTTTCCATTTTTGTTGTTGTTAGTACCTCCCCTGCTATTGTGTACTCTTCTCCTGGGTTTTTGTTTCCCAGGTGCATTACTTTGCACTTCTTTGCGTTGAATCTAAGTTGCCATATGTCTGACCATTCCTCCAACCTTGCCAAGTCCCTTCTCATCCTTTCTACCCCCACCTTGTGTATCAACTCTGTTACAGATCTTTGTGTCATCTGCAAAGAGGCATACCTTTCCCTCCAGACCCTCTGCAATGTCACCTATAAAGATGTTAAAGAGGACTGGACCTAGTACAGAGCCCTGAGGTACTCCACTAGTGACCCCTCTTTCTTCAGAATGTGTTCCATTCACTATTACCTTCTGTGTCCTGTTGTACAGCCATTTTGCTACCCAGGCTACCACCCTGGGACCCACTCCCAAGCTGGCTAACTTGACTAGCAATCTTTTGTGCGGGACTGTTTCAAATGCCTTGCTAAAGTCTAGGTAGGTTATATCCACAGCCCCTCCCTGATCTATTACTTTGGTCACCCAGTCAAAGAAATCTATTACAGTCATCTGACATGACCTTCCTGCTGTAAATCCATGCTACTTTGGGTCCTGTGCCCCACTGGCCTCTAGGTACTCAACAATTCTTTCTTTCAGAAGTGATTCCATCATTTTCCCTACCACTGAGGTCAAACGTACAGGTCTGTATTTTCCTGCTTCTGCCTTGCTCCCATGACTCTTAGCTTCATTAATATTACTTTCACTGATGTTAGCATCACTTTTCTTAACTTCCGTACTATTACCTTCATTAATGTTACTGTCATTGATGTTAGCATCACTAATGTTAGCTTTAGTAATGTCACCATCACTAATGTTACCTTGAGTAATGTTACCATCACTAATATTAGCTTAACCGATTTTAGTGTCACTAATTTTAGCATTCCTACTCATAGCTTAACTAATGTTACCTTGACTAACGTTACCATCACTAATATTAGCTTAACTGATGTCAGCATCACTAATTTTAGCATTCCTAGTCTTAGCTTAACTATTGTTACCTTCACTGATGTTAGCATCACTAATCTTAGCTTAAAAAAATGGGTTGAAAAATTCCAGTCTCTTATTGGCTGAATACCTGACCTAGAGGTGCATTTATGTGCCAACAGAGATGGGGTAAAAACAAGACCCAGTGCCAGTTGGCTCTTTACTTGCCAATATTATTTTACCAGCTTTAGAATTTTGAAAGAAGCTGATCAGTTGCCATTTTTTCTCTCTCGCTTACTGAGTGAGCTACCCGCTGACGGCGGGTGGATGGCCAGCCTCCCCCAACCCCACTCTGTCTCACTTGCAATAAAAACACCAATCCTGATGGTTTTTCATCACAAAACAAAAGAAAATACAGCTTGTACCTCCATATCACAATATTCATGGACTCTGTCAGCTAATCACTATATTCAACTCAGCTACAATATTACTGTGAACATTAAAGTAAAAAAAATATATTTCAAACCCCACATATGTTATTTCTTCTTTCACAGTATTGGCTCATTTTATGAGTCTGCAGATACAGTATCATTCTTGGTAACATCGGATCCCTACTGCAGCTTGATCATGCTCCTGACTGCTCACATACAGGAATTCTTGTGCTGCAAGTGACTCCTGATCTGCTCTCTCCCAAGCATGCAAAATACAAAACGGTGCCAGTTTAGAAACAAATTAAAACATCTGTCACTGTAAAAAAAAAAAGATAAAAAAAGAAAACGGTTATTTACTGCTACTCAGGAGCCAGGGAACAAGAGAGAACCAAAATGGAGTTGCTACTTGGGGGGTTGGGGCTGGGGGGATGAGATGGACTAGCTTTATGAAAGTAGTGACACAAAGCAGCGCCCTCTACTGGCAACTCCAGCAGTAGAGGAACTACTTTACACTTAACTTTTTTTATTGTTTTCAGTTTACTTTCTACATCATGTATCTAATTTTAAAAAACATTTTATTTAAAATGTGACCAGTAACCTATTTTTTATGCACAACTGTAGTCTCCAGAGTGGGTGGGTGGTAATGGGCTGTACTGGACCTCACAGGGACTATAAGTCCCTCCACCTGCAGCATCAGGTCTCATTACACCCCTGGCTGATCTGGTATAGCCCAATACCATCCACCCTGTCAGGTACTATTTCTTACTTATAGTTCACAAGAAGTTCTCCTGCCAATATGTTAGTTCACCATTATTTTTTAAAGGTGGCAATGCACTGGCAACCCACATGGTGTTGTTTTTAACATTTAACCAGCTCAATAAGGCAGTATAACATAGTGGTTCAGGGCACTGAGCTACAAACCTAGAGACCTGGGTTTGAATCCCATCAGACCCTACTTACATACTGTGTGACCCTAAGCAAGTCACTTAACTTCCTTGTGCTCCCAGGTTGCACCTGAAAATAAGCTCCGGCTTAGTGTGCCTTTTTGGTTAAACAATTTCCCTTTCCCCTTTAAACAAAGTCCAAGAGGGTAGCATATTTCAAGAAAAGAGATGTGCAAGAACAAGGGGGCATAATTTGAAGATAGAGGGGGTCAGCTGAGTGGCAAGGTGAGGAAGCATTTTTTCATGGAGAAGGTGGTGAATGCATGGAATGGCCTTCCTAATGAGGTTGTGGGGTCAAAAACAGTGGGTAAATTCAAGAATGCATGGAACAGACATACGGCAAATATGGTGAGGGTAGGAGGAAGTAGGCTGTGGGTTAACTAGGATCTGCAGCTTATCTAATAGGTAGGAAAATGGGCAGACTGGGTGGGCCAAGCTGTCCTTATCTACCATCAAAGTTTATGTTTGTAGAGCAACTTATATTGAATGTATTTGCAACTCAGGAGGAATACATCTGCAGTTCTGCCACGATACAGTGCAAAACTGAGTAGCAACTCAGAAAACATTTCTCATATGACTTTGTATTGGATCCAGCAGTACTTATGCAATTCAAGAGAAATGGAAAAATAACTCACTGGTAGGACAGTTTAATGTGAATTTTACTGTAGCTTTGCTAATGTTAGCTCAGTTAAACTTTGTCACTTAACTGCACTGTAGTTACAGTGTAACTACACTGTAACTGCATAGCAAATGCATTGTAGTTGTATGTAACACACATGTAACTGCACTGTAATTATCCTGTTGCATGCAATTCACGATTAGTTACATTGAAACAGACATTTAAAGTGTAACCATTAGCTCCACTGTTAGCTTCGCTGAAGCCTACTGTGTTATATTGCAATTTAAGTGTGTTTGGGAATCTAGGTTCATCATGTCTACCTTGCACACTTCATAACCAGATCTGAATTAAGTGTGCTGTGCAAACGCATACCAATTCACAGGGTTTCAATAACCACTCTACTACCCAGAATATCTGGAGAGTCCACTGGTAAGCAGACATTTGTCCTGGCTTACCTTAAATGCCTGGAATGTCTTCATGTTCACTGTTTCCGCTGGCACGCTGTTCCATAGGTCCGCATACTATAGGCTTACTGGTGTCTTTGTTTCCTCACCAATATTACCAAAGTTCTTCCAGTTGGAATTACTGTCAGTAGAAGTCATGACAGTGTCTTAAACTGACCATCGTGTGTCATGCCCATGCAGAATAACTCACATCTTTCAGTTTATTTTCTTAAATCAGAATTTGAGAATTTAAATGATAAGAAGATAAATGTTCAGAATTCATGTTACCTGTGGATAGTTTTGACATCCCAGCAGCTGAGCCATGGGGATGGAGTTCTTGGATGCTGCATCCCCGATGATAGCTGCCAGAGGAGTTCCCTTCTGACAGCGATAATTTGGGACATAGTGTTCCTGCCCAGTAACTAACCACATTGTGACCTCAATAGCCTTTGCTGCCCCACCACAGGAATCATAACTTGCCAGGCCCAGGGTGATGTTTGGAAGTAGTTTGGGGTTACTATTAATCTCCTCTGTTGCAAATACCATGGCATGGAGAAACTGGTATATTTGTTCTCGCAACCTGTTAAAAAAAATATCAATTTCCTTAAGTGAATTAGTCAGAGAAATAATTCAGAATGGGGAAAAGTAGTCTGAAAGAGCAAACTGTTCATGAGAACTACTATCTCCTTCAGATACTTTTATGGAATATACATATAACAGAATATAAAACGTGCAAGAGAAGCCAAGACCTGTCAGATGTAATCAAATGACCATGCATTATTTTAGCACAACAGCACAGGTCAGAAATACTTACATTTTTGAACATTTTTTTCCAGCCTATATTTATCTTCAAATTACTCCAACCTGCCCCTATATGGCCCTGTCAACCAACCTTCCTGGGACATACCTTCTCCATGGTGTGCTGCTGTGGGACCTAACCAGAAGTGCCCAATAACTGTTGCAGGGCCTGGGAAGGACTAGGCTGCTATCATGCATTGGTCAGAGGGTTTCCATCCATTTTTTCCCCCTTGGGGCAACATGTGTGCACTGACATGATGTGTGTGCTACATCTCCTTAGAGATGCCCCCAGTGTCCCAGTCTGGGGTCCCCATCCCTTCCTGTCCCACAGAGCTGCCACCCAGATTCCTCTAGGTGGCTGTCAAGCTTCACGATAGATGCTCCCCCCCTTCTGAGGGAGGAGAGCTGTCATATGGATGCTTAATGCTGTCTTTCTCTCCCAGCCAAGTCCCAGGAGTCCCAGGTCAATTCCTGAACCCAGGTAACCGGCATGGCAGGAGATTAGGCACCCAATACCTCAACGCTCCATGCCACTGAGCAGCATACATTACTCAGTTTGTAAAGCATAAATTAGTGTAACCATTTTATAATTGCAATATGGCAGTCAGTGTGCACACACAGTGTGAAACTATGTGCTAATGACCCTTCTTGGGTGAGTAAGGCCCCTAGCATTACCTCTTGCCTCCCTTTCCAAAGTGTGTCATTATCCCATAATAGTGCACACCTTGTCATGCATTATTGCATAACTATCACACAGGTTTAAGGCTGTAAATGGAAGGCTGTCCCAATGGCCTAGCTGATGAGGCATTAATTTTCTGCTTGAGGGGCTGTGCAGGTTCAAGTCTGAGCACAAAATCATAATTTTCAGTGGCAGGCATGGTAGGAGCTGTACCATGGATGCTCACTCTTCCTGCAGAGGCATTTCTACCATTCTCATGGAACAACTATTCCTACTGTCATCTTCAGTGGAAGGCTTACACAATGCCCCATTGGTAGGAGGGTGTGGACCAACACCAGAGTACTCTTGTTATGCTGACAATATCACAGTGAACCAGGGACACTTACCATGGCAATAATTGGGCTGCCTCTGACAACTAGTTAAGAAAACTGGCAACCAGACCTCAGAAGGAGTATCCTGTTAATCCTAGAGATCCTTAGTCACCCAACAGACTGCAGAAATGGCACTCAAAGGATGGACCTACTCTTTTCAATAAGAGGGATGCACATCACAAGTTTCTGTGTAGCTACCCCTTGTGCAGCCTGGATCCACACATACACTATGGTTGGCAAGCCTTGTGAGGTCTAAAGAGATTCCAACAACAGTGCATGTAAGCATGGCAGAGCAGTGTGGGTGAACAGAAAAATGGAAAAATAGAATGACAAAAAAAATTGAAACTGGAATAAAGTGCTATTGTACATTGGTAACTGAAATATAGCATGACTGTACATTGTTAGAAAATGGGTTAGAGAAATCCTACTCTCTGATTGGTTGAGAGCACCCAGGACATGGACAAGTATCAGGCAACAGAGACTATTAATTAACTAGTCCCTGTGCATGCCTGTCTTCTTAGAGTGTACATCACTGTGCCATATAGAATTAAAAACATCGTGACTAGCAGCCATGTTTGGCTTTACTCGCTTAATGGGTGAGTGCCCCCCCTTCCCACTTGTTTTGCTGTTTTTTGCTTCTTTATTTTTTTGGAACATAGAAGGAGGTTAGATTCCTGGATGCCAGTACCTTGATCTGGGGTGAAAATAAGTTGTTGTCAGAGGATTCTCTTATAGCATAAACTAAGACTAAGGCAGCAAAGTTAGAGACTACTACTACTCCTGAATAAAGTAAATAATTTAATATTTTAATTCATATTTCACACACATCAGTCACCACCATTTCATGGAACAGCTTCCACTTTATCCAGGTACAGTGGTCATCTGTGTAATTTAAAATATAAGAACAATCGTGGCTGGCCTGGTGGTGAAGAGGGCTGAGGTGCTGGATGCCTTACCTTGCGCCATGACAGTGACCTGGGTTTGTGAATGGACTCAGGTCACTCTGGGGTTGGCTAGGGCAAAGAAGGATTGAGCATTCATTGACAGCTCTCCTTCCTCAGGGTGGGGGGACTCAGCACTGCACTGTAGACTGACACCCATCAGAAGCTGGGTGTCAGTACAGGTGCGGTGCTAGAATGGGGGTAGACCCATGCAAAGGGCATAAGACTGCCTCTGCAGAGGTGGAGACAGTCACACCACCCATTGCACATGTGTGTGTCTGTCTGGGGATAAAATGGAAAAAGGTCAGAGCCGGCAGGCTCTGTGATAGCAGGCTTCACCTGTGCCTCCCCCCCGACAATGTAGATGTTGGCTTCTGGAGGTGGGGGTGTCCAGCACCCCTCACCAATGGCCCTGTCATGGAGGGAAATTCGTGGGGGATGGCCGTGGGGGCAGGTGTGGGGAAAGCCCACCAGAGAGACAAGTCCCCTCCAAGGGAGGGGCTTGAGCCACTTGCCAGCTCTGACTGAGGAGGAAAAAAAATTAATAAAACAAGCATTTGTCAATGCCGAATGTTTGCTTGCTGGTATTAGCACTGGAAATGCAGGAGTTAGAGAGATGCAGAATAGGAATGGCAGTGAAGTATTGAACTTCATGCCAATCCCACCTCCACCCTGAAGAGATGGACAGGCATTGGGGTATGCATTTGGGTCGTCGCCCATGACATTCATGCCATGTCACCCTCACCTTATCCTGCAGACACTGACACATGTTGAGGTGTGCCTTGGGGTGTTCAGCTTTACAGTCACCACACTCCATAAGGACATATGCTGAAATGGGTGCAGTATAGGAGAATGGGGTGAACTCTGGGGCCGAAGAGTCCAAGACACACCTCAATGCCTGTCACTGGCTGGGGGGTTGGGGTGGGATGGCATGAGTATTACAGTCGGCAATCCAAAGGAACACCCCTGATGCCTGTCAGTCTGTACAGGGTGGGACATTGTTAGAAACCCTAACACCATGGGCATTTGTTGGTATTTGCACTACAAATTTTCAACATGGCCTTTTTGTGACCCCACCTCATAAAAGCATTTGGGACCTCTTCTCATGACGTGTGGCAGTGTGATTTTGTTAATGCGTCCCAAACTTTGAGTTCCCATGGTGACTGTGTGATTGGGTACCAGATATATGAAAACACAGATCAGGCAGCATGTGAAGAATGACAGCTGTACCATCCATAGGGAGGTATGAAGAGATGGCAATGTTGAAAATCTGTAGTGGAAATATAAAAAATGCTCGCACTTCCGAGCATATATGGAAACTGCACAATGCATGGGCATAACACAGTCAGTTAGTGGAATTATTTCACCAAATTCTCAACATAGGTATTTTGTGATCTCTGCTCATGAACACTGTCACTATGATTTTCTTAATCTCTCCCGAACATTGATTTCCCACAGCGACCGCGCTATTCTGCACCAGATGTGTAAACGCATATTTAGGGCAGGATATGAACAATGACAGCTGTACTCTTCATGAGGTGTGAAAAAATGGCAATGTCTAAAATCTGGAGTGAAAATTTTACAAATGTGTAAAATTACTAGGGTGCGTGGAAATTGCGCAACTTGCTGTATGCTAATAACACAGTCATTTTATGGACTTTTGTCACTAAATTTTCAACATAGGCATTTTAGCACCTCTGCTCATGAACAGTGTAACTGTGATTTATGTGATTATTTTTTTAATCTGTCCCGAACACTGACTCCCCACAGCGACTGTGCTACTGTGTGCCGGAAGTGCGAAAACACATTTCAGCCAGGATGTGAAAAATGACAGCTGTACTGTTCATAAGGAGGTATGAAAAAATGGCAATGCTGAAAATTTGGAGTGAAAATATTACAAATTTGCTAAGGTACGAATGTGCATGGAAACTGCGCAATGCACGCTCGTAACATAGTCATTGTATGGACTTTCCTCACTAAATTTTCAACTTAGGCATTTTAGAACCTCTGCTCATGAACAGTGTCACTGTGATTTTCTTAATGTGTCCCAAACACTGATTTCCCACAGCGACCATGCTGTTCTAGCGGAAGTGTGAAAACACATTTCGACCAGGATGTGAAAAATGACAGCTGTACTGTTCATAAGGAGGTGTGCAAAAATGCCAGTGTTGAAAATCTGGAGTGAAAATATTACAAATTCATGAAGTTACGAGTGTGCGTGGAAACTGCACAATGCACACTCGTAAAGCAGTCATTTATTTGGATTTTTTTCACCAAATTTGCAACATAGACTTTTTGAGAGCCCACATCATGAACAGTAGCACTATCATTTCATTAATCGGTCCCAAAAGGTGATTCTGCACAACCACAAAATCACCTTTTGGGACCAAATAACGCCATGACAGTGACTGAATTCATGAGGAGGGGTCTCAATAACCTCATGTTGAAAAGTTTGGGACCATTTCCTTTCTTTCAGGGACAGAAAAAAGAAGAAAAAAAAGTGCAACTTTTTTTTTAAGGCTTCTTTTCAGCACACTGGGGTGGGCTCCCAGTGTGCCACCTGCCTTTTTGGAGTGGGGGGGGACTTAAGCCAATGGGGGTTTGGCCCCTCATCAGCAAAGAACAACTGTTTCAGTGGGCATGATGCCGAGGGGATTGGGCACCCCCCTTGGCACAAACAAATGGGGGGGCATTATGCCGATGGGAAGTGGGCTCCCCATCGGCAAATTAACTGAACCGGGGCATACTGACAGAGGGACTGGGCATCCCAGTCAGTTGGCTTTCCCTCATCCACTGTGTTTGGGGCATGTTACACCAGACAAGGTACCGCCCTGCAATGACGGGCCACTCCTTCATTGCAGCGGAATGGCTGACACTGCAATGATGAGGCGGCCCCACATTGCAGCGGCCAAATAGTTTCAACTTGGTGGCACTTATGCAGAACCAGTGTTATCATGACACTGGGCCTGCATTGGGTGAATGGTGCCAAGCTCACAAAGGCAGTGTTAGCACTGGCTGCCACAATGCCGCACCTTCACAATCCGCTTCTCTCCTAAGCTGTCACATCATGTTTCTTGCACATGCACAAGCAAACAAAGAAAAAGAACGTAGTGAATTAACTCGTATGTTAAATAAGGTCCACATTCAATCCCATCACAGGTAAGGCTATGTTGGTGTGATGCAATATACCTATAAAAAGACACAACAATAATAGATTCAAAAATATTTTCTCTACACTTCATATTTATCTAATCATACTATACTCTTATTATTAATGTTAGAATGTTTGTTAATAGCATGATATCCCCTTTTTAATGAATGACACCAGCACCATAAAAAGTGTTCAAATTTAAAATGTAGTTAATGGGAGGCTCAATATTCAGTCACTCTCTACATGCAAACAAGTTTTTTAAGTTAACAAACTAGAAATTAACTTTGTGCAAACAAATGAAAGATGAATGTACCAGAATATTTTTCCTTCCAAACTACCTGCAAATGGGCAGAAATCCTAGAAACAAAATTTAAATGAAAGCCATTTTCCTAGTCAAGTGTTACCTAGCAAACAGTAATTTTGTTTGCTTTTATATTTCTCTTTGCAACGGCATGGATCTATCCTTCACACCTGAATTAAATAGAAACCAATGCAAAGTGGCCTACGAGAGTGGAGCATAGGTGTGAAAGGGTTAATCAAATTACATATTAAGTTACATTAATAGTTTAAGAATAATAATAAGTTATCCAGTGACCTATCTTTTGTAAACTATGTATGATAGCATCCCTGTCAGAGTTTAAAAACAGTTACTCTCTTCCTTCCCTGTTGTTTACTATGGTTTAGTTTCAAGCAAACCTATTACTGTATTTTTATTTATTTATTTAAAAGTTTCGTTAGGAATGGCATACTGAGCAGTCAGCTTGTTTCCAGATGTGTCCTGGGGGGAGGGGTAAATGGTACAAAACAAGTCATGATAGCTCTAGAGCACAAATACATTTACAAGTTGGCAGTACAATACTGAGTAGAAACAGAGCTCAAGAGCAAGGTACAATGAGATAGGTGCAATACAAAACATGATAATTAGAGTAAAATACAGAGCAATCAGAGCCCAATTGCCTAAATACAATGAGATACCACTTCAAATTGTGTAGTCAGAGGGGGGGGAGGCAGGGAATACATGAGGAGGGGTGATGAATAGGAGCAGTTGCAGGAGAGGAAGTGAGGCCTCTGAGGAGGTTGGAGAGGGCCCAAGGGGAGGGGGGAAAACTGGATGGCATGAAGGAGGGAAATGCAAATTTTAGGGAAATGGATGAAAACAACTCAGCCAATGATCATGGAGACAGGAGGGACTACAAGGGTCCCATCATTTGAGCTTCTGAAGGCATGGGAGTGGGAGGATGGGAAAGAAAGAGAGGCAGAGAGATGGTAGGGGAGAGAGTCAAACCAGAATTTGCTCACAAAGTTGACACAGCGGACTTAGTGCCTGTGCTCAAGAAAGGGAAAGGAGAGAGACTGATACATAGAGCAGTGATGAGTACAAGGGGGACAGTCAAGAGCCTAGCAGCAAAAAGAGTTGAAGAGCATGTCCAGGTGAGAGTATTACCTGGGGCAGCTCATTTAGCTCCATTGTCACTTGATATACATTTGCTATATACTGTTACCCCATACAGGTTAACTTGATGTTGATTATAGTGTTTAAAAAAAAACATGGTAGCTTTTAACCTTATAATGCCAATGTGTTTGCCCATCACAGCCCAATTTCCCTTTTTCAGTGCCAACAGCATAGCTGTAAGCACCTAATGTGGTTGTGTATACTCTTTTTTGCATTTAGTCAAGTTCAAAAGGATATTCAATGGGAGTGATTCAGGTGCATGATATCACTGAGGATGTCAATGCTAGGGCATTTAGCTCTAGGCATAGAGTTTCAGACCTACATAAGCCTGGGTTCAATACTCAGTGTGGAACATTTTTTCTTTCTCACTACAACTTATGTTGAACGTCAGAAATTGTTAGATGTCATTGCTGATGTAAGTGATAGAGTTTCAGCAAGGTTTGAAGTTCTATTATGCCAACAACTTGAAAAGTTTTAGCTGAGACTTTGAGGTATAAACGCAACTTGGGAAATATTACTTCTGATAGACTGATAATTACAAACATCCCTGCAAGTGTGTGTGTGTGTGATCTGCACTCAGTGCTGGATGTCCATTGCCATAGAATGCATTTCCTGTCCAGGAACGTAATCCAGCAGTAGAGTAACTGGCTACCAAGCAGTGGAGGGTAATAATAACAATAATAATAAGCTTTATTTATGAAGCGCAGTCCTTCAACCCAAAGTGCTGTACAACAATAAAATGATAAAAAATATAAAAAATAAATTAGTAGAAGTTCATAAAATACTAGCAATATAGAATACAAATGAGTCAAATGGTGTCCTCACTAAATACTTGTTCAACCAGATGAGTTTTTAAAGTTGTCTGGCTGGGTAGAAGACCTGATTTCGGTTCCCAGGACTGAACATTTTTTATTTCTCATTACATTATGTGCAGTATGAAATGAAACTTTAGTTGTAATTGCTGATGTTAATAATAGACTTTCAGGAAGGTTTACACTCTCTACTGCTGATAACATTATAACATGAAAATCTCACCTCAGACTTTAAGGTTTAAATGCAACTTGAGAAGTATTATTTCAAACAGACAGTTGATTATGAAAATCCACTGCAGCTACGTAAGGGGGAGGGGGGCTGAATATCCACTGTCCCAACATGCATCACATGTCCAGGAAGTCTAGTACAGTGGCAGGGCTACAAGCTACCAAGCAGCAGTGGGAAGCACAAAACAAAGAAGAAGCATGCACACATGATAGGCTATTGTTAGTGACAATACCAATCCAGGGCAGGGGGTGGCAATGCCAGTAATCCCAGAGGTTCTAGAATTGACGTGACCTTCTTACTGTCTTCTGATGAGGGGGTACAAAAGAAGTTTAGAGCTGAGTGGCTATTTGAAACCACAAGTATGGAGCTACAAATTCAAAAAAATGTAGCTACTTTGGAAGTTTGTTTTTCAAGACAGAAAATAGAATGAATGCTAAAACAAGATTAATATACAGCATGCCTACATTAACTGGACAAGTAGAAGTCAGATACTATCCCTGAACCCAAAGACATTTAAACAGAAAGAACACTGTGAGAAAGCACAAAGTGAATGCAGTTTCATCTCAATGGTCATGTTAATAAGATAAGATGAGATGAATCTCGAGCAAAAAGAAATACTTGATTTTAAAGAGGAACTTCATAAATACAGCAAGAATTTGGTCCATTGGAGTGAAGGCTAAAGGATAAGGTAGATAAATTTGAGCAAGAAATAAAGAAAAAACAAAGTAAATTCACAAGAGTTCAAATGGACTAAGACAAATAACATGGTATATAATTGGGATACAGCCCAAATCCAAAGGAGGGGCTGCTCTAGGAGCCATGGCAGACAATTCTGGCAAAATAAAAATAACAAAAGTACCAAGAAACAAAACTGAAGTCCTTGTAGTGAAGAAGATATTTCATGGAGTTTGAGAATGGAAAGAAACCTGTTTTTGTTAGAGATGGGGGGACACTATCTTAAACAGCAGTGACCCCACCCCCTGGTCAAGGCAAATAAAAAGAAAAATGTGTGTGTGTGGGGGTATAATCAAGTACAGCAGTACAGTTAACAGTGAGGAAATCAACATGCATGACAAATCAAAAGAAATAATCAATTTATCACATGTAACTAATGGAAACACAGCTGAAAGTGCTCCCTAAGGGACTTAATGTTGTCCCCAACCCACAGACCAGAACATTTTCAAGCGTCCTTTGATTTATTTAAATTGTACTGAAAATTAAATCTACTATATGAGTACATTTCAGTGATAAAAATAACTTGGAAAGCTTTAGGATACATTTAATGGCATTATTAGACCAGGAAGGAATAAATAATGCAGAGATTTTTAATATGGAAAATCATTTGGATTATAATTCCTCTTCATCAGATTTGGACAAAGTAGAATTAAACATGGAGTTTGCTATTTTTGACATGGAAAATTATTTGGTAGGAAATTAAACATCAGAAGGACTGACAACAAATGATGTACATGAAGACACAAATGTTGAGAGGGTAATTTATTGTATTAGTGGGTTAAACCAAAATCACCCTTCTTACCCCAACTAGGTCACATTCCTGCATTGACTGTTTTTAAAACAGCCATACATGCTGATATTGAAAAACGGTTTGAAAAATACATTGTTCCTTGAATACACCACAACATTATATTGCCACTTTGGAAAAGGAAACTATCAGCCAATTACAGTTGATGGATGCTATTGTTATTAAACATGCAGGTAAGGGTAGTGATGTTGTGGTCTTATCAAGGCATAAGTACAAAAATGAGGTACCTAGACTATTAGGTGAAACTGCTACAGAGTACTTCATGGTGACCCTACTACTAGATTTAAAGAACAGTTAGACACCATAGTAAGTGAGGCCCTATGGAGTGACCAGATCATTTTTAATCAATCATCATTACTTCAAATAGACAGACTGTTTATTACACCAATTCACTGCAACAGTGTGTGGTGGGGGTCTGCACTCAGGGCTGGGTGTCCTTTGCCACAGCATGCATTTCTTGTTTTGGAAGCTTAGTTCACCAGTAGAGCTACAGGCTACCAAGCAATAAATGGTAGGGGACCTTTTTTGATCTCCACAGTGGTACAGTTTTTCTTTCTTTCTACAATTTATGTAGTATAAAATAAATTGTCAGATGTAATCTCTGATGTTAGTGATACACTTTCAACAAGATTTGAAATCCTGTACTGCTGATAACTTGAAAAGTTCCAGCTTAGATTTTGAGGTTTAAAAGCAACTTGGGAACCATTACGTTAAAGAGACAGACTGTTCATTACGAAAAGTCACTGCAGTGGTACGAGGTGGGGGCCTGCACTTGTGCTGGATGTCCTTTGCCACAGCAAGCATTTCTTGCTTTGGAAGTTTAGTTCAGAGGTAGAGCTAAAGACTACCAAGCAGTAGAGGCTACAGAGTCTGCATTCAAACCCCAAGGTGAAACTTTTTTCCTTTTATTCTACAGTTCATAGATGCAGTCTCTCAACCCCCAATCCCTCAAGCCACTTCCCTTGTCATTACCAGGCAAAGCCTGTTAGCCATTTTTATGGCCACATAAATATTTTATACAGGCCTTATTTTGTGCCTTTAGTACCATTGGCACTTGGATTATTACTGTGCACACTCCTGGATATACCATAAGGAGAATCGGGAGTTATATCAGGGAGATGTCTTCATAATAATATTAATTATATTAGCCCTATGTTTTAGGGCTTTCTGTGCTTTTACAAAATGTTCTCTTTCAGACAGTGTGTAGCAGAGCTTGAGGTTTTGCCGTGTCTGCCCACTTACCCACTAATGGAGCATCACCCACCTTCTCCTCAGGTCATTTTTCTGTTTGCTTGTGCATGTGCAAGAAACGTTTTCTTACATTTAATGACATTTCAGAGGTGTGTCACTGCCAAGCCCATTTCAGCTCAAACTGGAAGGCACTCGGCTGTCCAGACCAATGACACCACTTGCCGCTTGAGGGGTGGAAACTTTGTGTAATTGAAAAGATCAAAGTGGCTCCTATCAGAAGGGGGCTTCAGTCCTTCATTTCCATGAAACTAGTTAGCAAGCAGCTGATCGGCTTTCAGCATCAGAAGCCTGAGTGATCAAGCGATGTGTCTGTCTATTATCTGTGATCATGCAATTATCTGTCTATCTGTTAAGCAGAATGGGGTGCCCACCTCTGCTACTGCTTCTTTCTCCCCATCACCTCTACGTCAGTCACTCACCCACCCTTCTAAATCATTATAAATATCTTTAAAATGTAAGTGGACTGGGATGCCCACTCCCAGTACAATTTCTCTTGACCCAACTCCCTTCCAGGTCACCTGCCCCTGTTCCCAATAAGCCCAACACTGGGGTGCCCAATCTCAGTGTTGGAATATCCCTAAAATAAAGAAGACCATTCCTCAATGTTTTTTTAACCCTGTAAAACAGAAAACCATCTCTCGCTGATCTGTCCCCCACACACACGCCCCACCCACCTGACCTCCCACTCAGCAGTCTCCACCCCACAACCCCCACACATTTTCACTCAATTGAACATCTCCAAGGGCAAATAGCCAATCAACGATCGAAGACACATCTTCCTGCTGGAACAGCCGACTGCAATATGAGAAACTAAAGTAAGTGCAGTTCGACGTATTTCAATGGGTTTGTGAACTTTGGTGTATGACTTTGTCATTTGTGCATATTTTGGTCCCAGATTTTCAACATAACCTTTCTGGGACCCCACCTTATGACTAATGGTGGTGGAATTATGCAAATCAGGACTGAAAGGTGATTTCACAGCCATGTTGCAAAATCACCTTTCAGGCAGGATTTAAACAGTTTCACTACCCTTGTTTATTAGGTGGGGCCATAAGAAGGCTATGTTGAAAATATGGGGTCAAAATATGTAAAAATGGCAAAGTTATGCACATACATTTAAATTGCCCTGTGCTTGCTTGTAACTATGAGTTTTAAATATTTTGACCACCCATTTTCAACATAGCCATTTTTCACACCACCTCACGAATGTGACAACTGTTATTTTTCAAAGAGAAATCCAAAGGGAAACACACCGCGAATCAAAATGGTCCAAACCTTGCAGAAGTTCGTTTGAGCTGCTCATTTGTTTACTATTGTGGAGACTTTGTTTAATAAATTGCAGAGCATTTGCACACAAGGATACACTCTTGTGTAGTATTTTTGTCTCCATCGAACTACGTTTATCTCGCAGTGCCTGAGGTTTGGTTGCACTCTCATTCTCTGTATTTTGTTATTTTTCAAATCCTGGCCAAAATGTGTTTTCAAATCTATGGTGTGGAATGGTGTTTCAGTGGCTTGGAATGATGTTTTGGCAGGGATCTGAAAATTTTCATCTACCGGGTTCCTGAAGTGGGGTAATAAGAAGGCTATGCTGAAAATTTGGTGTACAGATATGGTAAAATATCCAGGTTATGACTGCACATTACACAATTTCAATGTTCACACGTAACTACCCTAATTTTCAATATTTTGACTCCAAACTTTCAACTTAGCCATTTTTCCCCACCTGTTCATAAACGTGACATGTCATTTTTTTAAAAACTCTGGACAAGATGTGTTTTCGCACTTCTGGTGCGAAATGGCATTTCAGCCAGTATACTACAAATGGTACATGTCATGTTTATAAGGCAAATCATAAAACAAAAATCTTGAAAAGTTGGGGTTAAAATAAAAAAAAATGGTTTAACAACCTTTGTGTGTAGTGACCATCTTGACCCCAGCAGCCATGCTTTGTGATCCTGTTTCTGTGAGTTGAGTTCAGGGGTAGCCTTAGTGACCCAGCTGGATGGGGGAGGGTGGAAGAATGGTGCTGTTATGTGACACACACTCTCAGCCAGGGAATGAACGGTGCAGGGTTGTCACCATGGGCCTGGGTACTATACAGTGAAGACAACTATCCTCTTGGCATAGGTCCTGCACCTGTCCACCTGTGGGTGGCAGAGTGCCTTGGGCATTGGCTGACAGATGCACTCTTAACCCTGTGCATCTCTGTCTGTGGCCACAAGGAAGCATGGGGGCCACAGAGCCCTGTGCTTCTGCAATCCACCAGACAGCCCCATGAATTCTCCATATCCATTGTTGCACTGAAGTGCAAGGCCCTTGGACGAAGTCTTCCCTTGGTGCAGGGCATCTGCAATCATGCACTAACAGTACCAAACACCTGTAGAGCACATACATGCAAACAAATGTTTGGCATTTGACAAATACTTCTACGTTTTGTGGTTGCCTTAGCGACCACCTTTTGGTGCCAAATGTCCATGCATGCATGATACCAAAGTAGTGACTGTTAGTTTTTTAGTAATTCCTTCTTATAGCATGAGCATATTGCCCATTTCTTATGTTTCTTAAACAACACTATCATGGATTTTGCACTCTATATAGCACTGGATAATGAGAATGACTGCGATCATTTAGCAGACAGTATTCTAATGGAAAGCCTGAATTTTTTCTATGATGTATCCCACACTGAGGAGGTACTTTACTATCCCTATATTTTTGACTCCCAGTGGTGAAATAAGGTGGTGGGGGTCAACATACACCATGTCTGTTAGTAGATTTGTTTCATACAAGTGCCAGTTTCAATACTAAGGGGATGAGAACGTGATTACTATTACAGAGGAGGTTGGTCCACTTGGAGGTAAAAAAAAACTACATAGCATTCGCACATAACATAGAAACATAGAAGTTGCTGGCAGATAAGGACCTCTTGGCCCTCCTAGTCTGCCCAGTTTTCCCTGCCAACTGTGCCACCACAGACCCTACTTGATCTCCAGTTTTCTCCTCCCCTTGCCTTACTACCAAGGTCCCCTTGTATCCGTCCCATGCATGCTTCAATCCCGTCACCATTTTGGCACCCACTACCTCTGCTGGAATGCTGTTCCAAGTGTTCACTACCCTCTCCGTGAAGAAATATTTCCTCCTATCCCCCCCCCAACTTCATAGCATGACACCTTGTCCTTGAGCTTCTTTTTTTATGTAAAATGCTGCCTTCCTGTACCTTACTAATTCCTGTTAGGTATCTGAATATTTCTATCATATCACCCCTTTCCCTCCTCTTCTCCAGAGACTACATATTCAGTTCCTTGAGTCTCCTCATATGGATTTTGATGCAGCCCTGCATCATTTTGGTAGCACTCTTTTGTACCACCTCCACCTTATCCAGAGGTGGGGCCTCCAGAACTGGAAACAATATTTGAAGTTGGGTCTTACCAGTGATCTGGACAGGGATAATATAATCTCCTTCTTCCTACTGGTGATACCCATCCCTATGCACCCAAGCATCCTGCTAGCTTTCCCCACTGCCTTATCACACTGCTTGACTATCTTCAGGTCATCAGAAATTATTACCCTCAGGTCCCTTTCCTGGTTGGTGGTTGCCAGAATTTCCCCTCCAAATTGGTAGATATCCCCCAGGTTTCTGTGCCTTGAGTGCATGATTTTGCACTTTTTTGCAGTGAAACCTAGCTGCCAAACCCTTGACCATTCTTCCAACTTTTTCAAATCATCCCTCATTCTTTCCACCCGCCCCCAGTGTGTCTACTCTGTTACAGATTTTTGTGTCATCCACAAAGAGACATTATTTCCATTCTAGCTCTTCCACAATGTCACTAATAAAGACACCGAGCCTAGTACTGAGCCCTGAGGCACCCCGCTGGTCACCTTGCCTTCTCCAGAGTGGACACCATTTACCACCACCCTCTGATTCCTGTTGCTTAACCAACTTCTTACCCAGTTTATAACTTTTTGACTCACTCCCAGACAGGCCAGCGTGTTCACGAGTCTTCTGTGTGGAACGGTGTCGAAGACCCTACTGAAATCTAGGTATGCCACATCTATTGCTCCTCTTTGCTCCACTGCCCTGGTCACCCAGTTGAAGAACTTGATCAGGTTTGTCTGGCAAGCCCTCCACCCTGTGTAATCATGTTGCCTTGGATCCTGCAATCCACTAATTACAAGGTATTGCACTATCTTTTCCTTTAGTAGTGTTTTCATTACTTTGCCCACTGCTAAAGTCAGGCTGACAGGTCTGTAATTTCCTGCCTCCTCCATGTTCCCACTTTTATTTATTTATTTATTTATTTGAGTTTTGGTGACCGGGTAAGTCCACTGAGACAAGTACAGTCCCTTTTTCAGGGTCGACCCGGGGGTGAAACAATTCTTACAGAGAGCAATTAAATATAGTTCAAGAACAAAAAGCAGCTAGATATACATTCTGAGTCACAGTATAATTCACATACTGCAATAGTAGGCAAATATGATATATAAACATTATGTACAGAATAATGTAACAACCATGCAGAGAATACTGTGCAAAAGAAATAGGTAGTAACCTTTTGCTACAGAGCACAGGCACATCAATATTTATATATATGTACATTATGTATAGCAGACATAAATATTACAAGACTGACAGACAGATGGAGGCACCAGTTAAGAGTTAAAGGAGTCAGATTACTGAGACTTTAGTGAAAGCAGGAATAAGCAACAGTGGAAGCAAGTGAGGCAAACAAAGCAGATTTGAACTTGGGGAGGGATGAGCAAGACAGGACAGTGGGAGGGAGGGAGTTCCAATCAGAAGGTGCAGCGAAGGTAAAGGACTTGCGTATGGTAGCAAGAAGCATTTTAGGAATAATAAGAAGGGGGAGAGAGGCAGATCTGAGGGAACGTGGGGGTTGTATCAGGCGTATTAACGCAGTTAGGCAAGGAGGGGTGCATTTATGCACCAGCTTAAATAAGAGGCTGAGGGAGCAGTACCTTAATTTAGACACATAGGGTAGCCAACCAAGAGAGGAGAGGACATTACAGTGGTGAGTATGGGAGTTGGCCCCCAGAGTGAATCTACCCACCTTATGGTAGGCCTGGGATAGTAAAGAGAGAGTCAAAGAGTTAGCAGAAGCAAGCAGAGGGACCCCATAGGTTAGGAGAGGTATAAGGGAGGAAGTTGCAATCTTGCGACAAGAGGCAGAGGATAGGAAAGGACAAATCCTGTAAAGGAGGTCTAGATGCTGGTTTAGAGCTCTGGATACATTTGAGTCATGCAACTTCAGGGAGAGAGCAGGGAGAGAGAGATGAGTCGAGAGTCATGCCCAGATACTTAAAGGAGTGGATGCATTCAAGGGTATCTCCACTGAGGGAGGTGATATTAAGGAATGAGTCAGTGTGCTGGGATGGGGGTAGGTGAGAAAATAGCATACATTTTGTCTTTTTTGCAAAGTGGGATCACATGTGCCCTCATCCAGTCCCTTGGAACCTTCCCTGTTCCTGATGATAAGGTGAACAGAGTTGTCCTAGGTGCAGCCAGCACATCTTTGAGCTCCCTCAGTATCCTGGGGTGCACCCTATCAGGTCCCATTGCCTTGTCCACTTTTAAATGTGTTAGTATTTATTTATTTATTTGTTTATTCATTTATTTATCCATACATCAGTTAACCTTTGAGCTAAGTGCTCATTTGCAAAGATTCCACGTGCAGTGTTAAAACAAAAAGAGTTTAGATACAGCCATCAAGAAGGGCATTTGTCAAGACAATCAAAAGACTGGTTATAGGCAGCTCATGTGAGCATCTGTCAGTGCATCAGTAACAATAATGCAATGTTGTTGTTTATAAACTTAGTTGAATAAATTAGAAGTTAATTATTTCCAGATCAGTGCAGTAGAAAGGGAGAGGAGAGGGGAGACAGGGGCATGGGAGGGCAACGGTGGACTAAGGGAGGATGAAAGGGGAGGAGTACTTTGAAGACTTTCTCTTCTGTAAAAAGATTGGTGTCCACCTCCCTACCATTTATTCCCTTGTCCCTTATCTTTGGCCTGTCACCCACCCCATCTTTTGTAAACACTGAACAAAAGTACGTGTTCAATATGTCTGCTTTCTTTTGGTCCTTCTCGTCGCAAACACCTTCTTTCCCTTTTATCCTTACTATTCCCCCTTTGGTCTTCCTTTTCTTACATATGTAGCTAAAGAAAGTTGTATCCCCTTCTTTTACTGATTGGGCAATGTTCACCTCTGTTTGTGACTTTGGGCATCTAATTCCTTCCCTGCCACCCTTTGCTTCTCCTGGTAATTTTCTCTATCCTCCTCCTTCTGTGTCTTTTTGTACTTCTTAAATGCTAGTTTTTTTGCTCTTACTTTTTCTGCTACATCTTTAGAGAACCATAGCAGTCTCTTTTTTCTCTTGTCCTTGTTAACCTGCCTTACACTGAGATCTGTTGTCTGCCTTACACTGAGATCTGTTGGTTTTTCACAGTAGTCTTACTCAAGATCTTTACACTGGTACGGGTGTGGGTGTCGGGGTGTGTGTGTGTGTGTTTTTCTGTGTGTTTATCTATGTTTGTCTGTCTATCTATACCTATCTATCTTGTATGACAGTTAGCCTGTCTTGAAAAAACATGTAAAAAATAACTTACAAAATACCTTCTGTCTATATATCTGCTAAAATGTATTTGTCAGATTTCCCAACTCACCATCATATGTTTTGATTTCAAGAACATGGACAAATAGAAAGATAGAAAATTATGATCTAAAAAGACCCCAGGTCCATCCAGTTTGCTTAGTTTTCCTACCTGCACTGCCATGGCCTGTTGTTGAACTGACGTTTTACCTTGAGGTGTGGCACCCACCTTGTGACCTCCCCATCTGCTGATTTAATCCTGTTCACTACCATCCTTTGCTTCTTGCCCCTTATCAGTTTCCAGTCCTCCTTACAAACCTTTCCCCTATTCCTGATCCTCCTCTTTAGAAGCCTTTTCCATGGCACCAAGTGTACACCCTGAAAGGGAGTAGGGAAAGAGGAGATATGATAGAGACCTTTAAATACCTAATTGATGTAAATAAGGTATAGGAGGGAAGAAATTATCTGAAAAAAAGGTGTTCAGAAACAAGAGGGCATGCTAAAATTGTGGAGGGCGGTAGATTCAGGAGAGATGTGAAGAAGTACTTCTTTACAGAAAGAGTGGTGGATTACTGCAACAGTCTTCCAGCAGAGGTGGTGGGTCTAAAAGCAATGGTGGAGTTCAAGAATACATGGAATAGGCATAAGGGAATCTTAGGGAAAGGGAGGGGAGATGGGAAAATGAGCTGGAGATAAAGTAGGATCTGCAGTGATATTACAGACAGGGAAAAATGGTCACACTAGGTGGACCAAGCGGTCCTTATCTGCTAGCAAATTCTATGTTTCTATGTTTCTAAAGTACCTAAACAGGTCCTTCAAGGACCCTTCCAGTTCTGATCCCATGCTCCTGGTTGTAAACCATTGGGTTCCAGTGCCTTGTCCACCCCTAGGACTGTTAGTCCTTTCCTCACCCTGTTGTTTGTAACCATTATCTGCTCCATCCTTGTCACTTTTCCAGTGGAAACCTTTTCACCACTTTGTTGTAGCTGTCCTGGGTTCTCCTCAGTAAACACTGAATAAAGGAAGTTGTTTAATATGTTACCCTTTTTCCTGTTATTCTCCACTAACCCCTCCCCCCAATAGCTGAGCAATCCCACTTTCATTTTTCTATTTTCTCTAACATATCTGAAAAACCCATTGTCCCCCAATTTGCTCCTTCTGCTGTTTGTAATTCTATTTCTGCTTTCATCTTTTGGACCAACCCATTTGCCTCTTTTAATGTCACTTGAAATTCACCCCCCCCCACCTTTTTCTTGTACCTTCTGAAGGCTCTTCTTTGGGCTCTTGGAAACATAGAAACATAGACTTTGACGGCAGATAAGGACCGCTTGGACCACCCAGTCTGCCCATTTCCCTACCTATTGGATAAGCTGCAGATTCTAGTTAACCAACATCCTACTTCCTCCTACCTCCCACTATAATTGCCTTATATCTATCCCATGCATGTTTGAATTCCCCCACTGTTTAGACCCCACATCCTCTCCAGGAAGGTGGTTCCATGCATCCACCACTCTCTACATGAAAAAATAGTTCCTCACATTGCCCCTGAGCCATCCCCCCTTTGTCTTTGAATTGTGCCCCCTTGTTTCTGCACATCTATTTTTCTGAAACATGCTAACCTCCTGGACTTTGTTGATTCCCTGGAGGTACTTGAAAGTTTCTATCATGTCCCCTCTGTCCCTCCTTTCATCAAGTGTATACATATTAAGATCTCTCAGTCTCTTTTCATAAGGTTTCTGATGCAGACCCTGCACCATTTTAGTTGCCCTCCTCTGGACTGCCTCCATCCTGTCTATGTCCTTGAGGAGATGGGGTCTCCAAAACTGCACACAGTACTCCAGATGGGGTCTCACCAACTGTCTGCACAGAGGGATAACCACTTCACTTTTTCTACTTGTGATGCCTCTCCCTATGCATACCAGTATCCCCCCAGCTCTCCTTACTGCCTTCTCACATTGCTTGTCCACCTTTAGGTCATCTGATATGACTTCCCCCAGGTCCCACTCCATTTTTGTTGTTAGTAGCTCCCCTCCATTGTGTACTCTTCTCCTGGGATTTTGTTTCCCAGGAGCTTAATATGTATAGCCTCGAGGAAAGGAGGGAGAGGGGGGACATGATAGAAACTTTCAAGTACCTCAAGGGAATCAACAAAGTCCAAGAGGGTAGCATCTTTCAAAAAAAGAGATGTGCAAGAACAAGGGGGCACAATTTGAAGATAGAGGGGGGACAGCTCAGAGGTAATGTGGAGGAAGCATTTCTTCACAGAGAGGGTTGTGGATGCATGAAACAGCCTTCCAGAGGAGGTTGTGGAGTCAAAAACAGTGGTGGAATTCAAGCATGCATGGGACAGTCATAAGGCAGTTCTAGGGGGTGGGGGTAGAAAGAAGTAGGCTGCTGGTTAACTAGGATCTGCAGCTTATCCATTAGGTAGGAAAATGGGCAGACTGGGTGAGCCAAGCGGTCCTTATCTGCTGTCAAATTCTATGTTTCTATGTTTCTAGGTGCATTACTTTGCACTTCTTTGCTTTGAATCTAAGTTGCCATTCGTCTCACCATTCATCCAACCTTGCCAAGTCCCTTCTCATCCTTTCCACCCCCTTGTGTATCAACTCTGTTACAGATCTTTCTGTCATCTACAAAGAGGCATACTTTTCCTTCCAGACCCTCTGCAATGTTACCTATAAAGATATTAAAGAGGACTGGACCCTGTACTGAACCCTGAGGTACTCCACTAGTAACCCCCCTTTCTTCGGAGTGAGTTCCATTTACTATTACCTTCTGTGTCCTGTTGTGCAGCCAGTTTGCTACCCAGGCCACCATGCTGGGAACCACTCCCAGGCTGGCTAACTTGATTATTAATCCTTTGTGTGGGACAGTGTCAAATGCCTTGCTAAAGTCTAGGTAGGCCATATCCACAGCCCCTCCATGGTCTATTGCTTTGGTCAGACAGTCAAAGAAATCAATTAAATTTGTCTGACATGATCTTTCTGCTGTGAATCCATGCTGCCTTGGGTCTTGTGCCCCGGTGACCTCTAGGTACTCAACAGTTCTTTCTTTCAGAAGTGATTCCATCATTTTCCCTACCACTGGGATCAAACTAACAGGTCTGTAGTTTCCTGCTTCTGCCTTGCTCCCACTTTTGAGAAGGGGAATCACATCCACCATCCTCCAGTCCTCATGTACCACCCCATCCTCCCATGATTTGTTAAAAAGGGTGGTCAGTGGTGTCACTAGATCCCCCCTTAGTTCTTTTATGATTCTGGGGTGAATCCCATCAGGCCCCACTGCTTTGTCCACCTTGAGTTTTAGAAGCTTTTTCAGGACCCTTTCTTCTGTAAATGGACTGGTGTCAACCCCACTGCCCAGAATGCATCTATTGTTTGGTTTAGGTAGCTCCTCCTCTTCTTATTTTGTGAATACTGAGCAAAAGTATTCATTTAGTCGGTTACTCCCCCTGACAGTGACATTTCGCCAGTGAGGTCCCCCACAGCGACTACAGCGCCATGCCACTGTGGGAGACCTGCTGGAACCCGGTGCTGTCTGTCGGGAGTCCTGTACCCCCCAATCAGCTCCGACTGGAGTTGAGAATCCTTAAGTGGGCGTGGTGTGGGAGGTGCTGCCCCCCACGTGGGGGGTTCGGGTGCAAAGCCCCCGAAGAAAACAAGGAATTACAGTGTGAACCGGCAGCCGACTGCAGAATGCAGTTGACCTGCCGGTGTTGCTGACGAGGCGTTCAACAAAATTTTTGTCGTGCTCCCATCATGGATCCTCATTTAGTATCTCTGCCTTTTCACTGTCTCCCTGTACCTCCCCCCTCCTTTATTTATCTTCACTGTCCCTTCCTTAACCTTTCTTTGCTCCCTAATGTAGCTATAAAAAGGTTTTATCCCCCTTCTTAACCGAGTTGGCTATCTTTTCCTCAGTTTGAGCCTTTGCTATTTTGATGGCCTTCCCTACTTCCTTCTGCTTTAACTGATACAGTTCCCTGTCATGCTCCTTCTGTGATTCCTTATACTTCTTGAATGCTACCTTTTTCTCCCTAACCTTCCCTGCCACCTCTTTTGAGAACCATAGTGGTTTTTTACTCAGTTTTGTTTTCTTTATTTGTTTCATACAAAGGCTCTTTGCCTCCATGATGGCAGTTTTGATTTTTCTCCATTGTTCTTCCACCCCTCCTTTCTGGCATTTGCTAGTGCATTCCTTAGGTATTCACCCATTTTGCCAAAGTCAGCCCTTCTAAAGTCCAATATCCTTGGTTATTGTATGGCTTGACTCCATGGTTGTGCTTATTGTGAACCACACTGTGTGGTGGTCTCTTGTTCCCAGATGGCTACCCACTTCTAAATCTGTGATCCTCTCTCCATTTGAGAGTACCATGTCTAATATTGCTCCCTCCTGAGTAGGTTCTAACACTAGCTGCCTAAGGCATGTCCCCTGTAGGGCATCGAGAATGACCCTGCTTTTGGATATGGCTGCAGTATATTTCGTCCAGTAAACACCTGGCATATTCAGGGCCCCCATCAACAATATCTTCCCTTTGTCAGCCATTCTGGGAATGCCTTCAATCATTTCCTTATCCATTTCCTCCCCCTGAGATGGGGGTCTGTATACAACTTCTGTGCAGATTCTGGTGCCACTCCCTGTCTCTAAGGTGACCCACAGTGCCTCTTGTCCTCCCCCTTTACCTTTCAGTTCTGTAGCTTTGATCCCTTCCTTTATGTAGAGAGCTACTCCACCTCCTCTTTTGCCCTCCCTGTCCCTTCTGTAGATTGTGTACCCTGATATGTTGACATCCCAGTCATGGTTCTTCATGTACCATGTTTCCGTGACTGCCACAATATCCAAGTGTTCATCTTCCACCAGGGCTACTAGCAAAGGAAGCTTGTTTCCCAGACTATGTGCATTGGTACTCATTGTCCTCCATTTAATGTTGGCTTTATCCTTTTTCCCCCATCCCTGCCATTATTGCCTTTGTCTATTTTTCGATTTACCCATGCCCTTCCCTCTGTCAAACTCTCTACCTCGATGTTTACATTACTACTTGCCATGTTTTGTTGGGGGAGGCTTGACATTTCCTGCTTCCTATCAGCACCTTCCCCCCTTGGCTAGTTTAAAACTTGCCAAGGAAACATTTAAACCTGTCACCTAGGAGCTTGGTTCACTTCCTGGACAGATGCAGACTATCATGCCAGTATAGACCTACATCTCTCCAGGTGGACTCCCAGTCCGCAATGAAACCAAAGCCCTGTGCTCTGTATCAGTTTTGCAGCCACTCATTGAACTGCATGATGTGCAGTACCCTAGCCTCACTCATGCCATAAACCAGCAGCACCTCTGAGAAGGTTACCATGCTTGCTACCTGTCTGAAGCCCCTTCCCAACTCCACAAACTCATCCTGCACTGCACTGATCTTATGCCCAGCTAGGTCATTTGTCCCAAGGTGGACAATGATATCTAGTTCCCTCTCCTGTGATGCTGCTCCTGCAATCCTGAGGATTTGCTTCCTGTCCCTCCAAGCCACGGCACCAGGCAAGCACCTTACCTCTCTCTCCCCTTCCTCCCTTCTCCAATTCTACCCCCCTAACAATTGAGACCCACCAGAAGTTGTTTCCTTCCACTGTGGTGTCCCTTGTCACCCTTTTGTGGGTCTCCCTTGTGGATGTACCCAGCATTCTTCTTGTCCTCCACTGAGGGTGTCATCATAGAGGAACCTTGCTCTGCCAGAATGGCATATGAATTGTGGAGAGGTACAGCTAGAGGAATGCATTTCTGTTCCACCACCCTCACCCTCACCCTCCCAGAGCCCACTGTGGTCCAACTGTTCCTCATACTTGGCATCCTCTGAGGCAGCGGTTGTGATACTGATGCTCTTTGGGTGGGGAGGCTTTCCTAATCCTTGACTGTTCAGTCTGGAGATGGGCAACCTCCTCCCTCAGAGCTGACAGTTGCCTGCAAATAGGGCAGCAATGCAGTTTCTAGAATGTCTCCCAGAACACTGCTACCCCACAGCCAGTGCATTGCACCACTCCCCACATGTCCCTCTCCCTTATAATATATAATATGTGATAAATATATATATCAATTTGTTTTAGGGAGGGAATGTGTGCTTACCCTTTATGCATTGGGTTGGTTATTAAGGATATGACAGAGTTCTGCCCCTGTTGAGGAAGTGATATCAGAACCTTGGGTATAAAAGGAAATGATGCACCTGGGGTGGGTGGGGTGAGGGAAGGGGTGGGTGTCCCAAAACAAAAGCGATCACACAAACAAGCTCCAAATAGTAAGCTGACTGTATTTAAAGGATAAACATGACTTCCCTGGTGCTTCAAGGGAGAACCCTCTTCATCAAGGGGGTCTCACTGCCTCCCTGATCTCCTTGGAAAACCAAAGCGCCTCCTGTATTTATTCCTTTAGGTAATTTTCCTCATGCACGGGTCTGACAATTCTGTTATGGCCATTATCACTGTACCCCATATATCCTTAAAATCTACTGCCTCCCCCACCACCACCAGCTTGTCCCTGATCAGTTTCCTGATCCTACTGAAGTCTATCTCCCTAAGGTCCAGGATCCCAACTTTTGAAGTTGATCAACAATTTCATGTAGTTAACGAGAGCCACACTGTGTTGTGGTCACTGAACCCCAGTGGCTCCCTAACCTCCACCCCAACAGCAACTGTCTCCTTACACTCTTGGTTGCCACAGCTGCCCAATCCATGCCTGGCATGTTTTGGTTACCCACTACAACCACCTCTTCTTTTGTAGTTGATGCACTTAAGTTTTGCTTACTGATTGTTGTGTATTATCTTTTGTCTTATTGTGTATTTGTCCTTACTGTCCCGGACCACTTTGAAAATGAGCCTGCTCAATGGTGATATGCCTGGTTAAATAAAGTTTTGATTGATTGATTGATTTCCTTCCCACTCCTAAGCTCCTCCCCAAATCTCTAGCCCCTCCTCCATCTGACCCAGTATCCTGTAAACCAGCAGTGGGCAACCTAAAATAACCTGAGGGCTGCATATGCAGCCCTTAAACCCCCTCAAGGGCCGCATGCCCATGCACAACCCAGACTAGATCCATTTCATGACAAAATTAATCAAAAGTGATGGATTTGAATGCAAAAATAACTCTATTTAATGGACTGGTAACATCATTCAGACTTTAAAAACAGTATAACTATATATATACTGCAATGCCTTTTACTTTGGGCTTTCTGGGGTTGAAATCCGACACCTACAGCTAGAGCGGAACGCGGCAGCCCGGGTTTTGACTGGGACAAGTAGGTCCTGTCATATTACCCCGGTGCTGCGCGAGCTGCACTGGCTCCCAATATAGTGGCGGATCACCTTTAAAGTAATTTTATTGACTTTCAAAGCCCTTCATGATCAGGGTCCATCTTATCTGAAAGACCTTCTGGTTCCTTACTGCCCTGGCCGATCACTCCGTTCGGCCGACATGGGGTTGTTAGAGATTCCAAGAATGAGTTTGAAATCTTCCGGCAGTAGAGCATTTTTTCATGCTGCACCCACTCTTTGGAATTCTCTAGCATGCCAGTTATGGGAATGCTCCTCCGTGGAGATTTTTAAGAAGGAGTTGAAAACTTATCTTTGGAGAATGACCTTCTCGGAAAGTTAAATGCACTATCTAGTGTGTGAAATTTTATTGTAATTCATTATGCTTTTAGAACATATTTTATAATCTTTATGGTTTTGATGTTTGTATTGTGTGTTGAAGTTTTTATTGATCTGTTCAGCACCTTGATATAGTGAAAGGCGCTATATAAATAAAATTATTATTATAACTACTATTAAATACAATTAAAACTCAGTTTATTTCTCTTTTTTGCAGTGTAGTGCAGTCCATTTGTGGTGGCAGAAATGTTCTTGGGGCCGCAGCTTAACCCACCTAGGGCCACATGCAGCCCACAGCCAGCAGGTTGCCCACCACTGCTGTAAACCATTTCCAAACTAATCATTTTCTCCTCCATTGTTCTTTTCTGCACCCAAACTGACTCTGCCTTACCTCCCTCAACTGCATAGGCTCTGTGGCCTCAACGCATTCCTCTGTCTATAGGCCCGCCCACCATTTACCCTTTGCTCCACCTTTCCTGAACAGGGCATAGCCTGGGATTGCTGGATCCCATTCAATATTTCCTGATGCCCATTTCTCTCTTCCACCCACAGCATCAAGACATGCCTCAGCCACTCTTGCCTGGAGTCACAAATTTTGTTTCCCAAGCCACATTTCTTTTCCTTCCCCCTCCTAAGCCTAGGCCGTAGCGGGACAGATCAGGAGGACCTACAAGAAGGGTAGTGGGTTGATCGCGGGTCTCTTCAACATGCCAAGAGTGGATTGGAGTACCCCAACAACCAAGAATAGAAGGGAGCAGGCACAGCTGGATGCCTTCCAGGACAGCTTCTTGATGCAAATGGTCAGTGAACCAACCAGGTTAGGGAATACCCTTGACCTCATGCTGGCAAATGGGGAGATTGTGAAGGAACTGGGGGTGGAAGAACTGTTGGCGGGGAGTGACCACCACTCAGTTTGGTTCACATTAGACATGGCTAAGGAAGGAGTGGAATCCAGCACAAGGGAGCTGTAATTCAGGAGGGTCGACTTCAGGAGGATGGGAGAAGTGGTAAAAGGGTATGTGGCCAGAATTCGACCTAGTATAGGCATTAACCAGAGGTGGGTGCTCATAAAGCTGGGGATAGTGGAGGCAACCAGAACCTGCAGCAAGGACCAGAGCAAGAAGGCTAGGGCAAAGAAACCTAGTTGGTTGAGCAAGGAGGTCATGGAAAAGGTAAAGAGGAAAAGAGCTGCCTTTAGGAGGTACAAAAAAACAGGAAGGGGGAAGGACAAGGAGGAGTACCTGAAGGAATTGAAGGAGGTGACAAATGCAGTAAGGGTAGCCAAGCATCTAAGGAGCTTAGGCTGGTGCAGGGCATCAAGAATGGGAAGAAGGACTTCTTCAGGTACATCAGGGAGAAAAACAGCTGTAAGTATCATATAGTAAGGATTAGGAAGGGGTGTGTGGAAGCAGGGAGTGATAAGGCAGAATCGTTAAACGAGTACTTATGCTCTTTATTTACTAAGGAGAAGGGGGTGATACCCAAGGGGGAAGGGAGGGCAGGAATGGAGGGGGAAGGGGTGACAGACGAGGAAATCATGGAGGGCAGGGTTCTGGAGGGTTGAGGGCACAGAGGGTAGACAAGTCACCAGACCCAGATGGCATCCACCCCAGGGTACTGAAGGAGCTGGCAGATGTCCTGGCGGGACCTTTAGCAGACTTATTCTATGCCTCATTACACTCAGGGTGTGTACCTCAGGATTGGAGGATGGCTCATGTGGTGCCCCTCCACAAGAGCAGCCTCAAGGATGAACCCGGGGAACTACAGTCCGGTTAGCCTCACATCCATCATGGGTAAGCTAATGGAGACTATCCTGAAGGAGAGGCTGGTGTCCCTTCTGGAGGCCAGAGGGCTACAGGACAGCAGACAGCATGGCTTCATAAGTGGCAGACCCTGCCAAACCAACATGTGGAGTTTTATGCCTGGGTAACTAGGCAATTGGATGGGGGCCATGCAGTGAATGTCCTGTACCAGGACTTCAGTAAGGTATTCGACTCTGTGCTAAATGGGAGGCTTTGAAGTAAGTTAGAAGGCACAGGTGTGGGTGCAAAGCTAGTTAGATGGGTAGGGAACTGACTTCAGGGAAGGCAACAGAGGGTGGTGGTGGATGGGAAGCTCTCATCTCCAAGGGTAGTGACGAGCAGTGTTCTGCAGGGTTCAGTGGTGGGACCAGTGTTGTTTGGGATATTCATTGCAAACATATCATTGGGTATCAAGAGCAAGACCAGTCTGTTTGCTGACAACACCAAGATGGGAGTGGTGATGGACAACCTAGGGGGATGGCAGGGGTTGCAGGATGATCTGGCAAAGCTGGAAACCTGGTTGGACACCTGGAAACTGGAGTCCAATGCCAAAAAGTGCAAGGTGCTGCATTTTGGGGTGAAAAACCCAAGGAGGAATTACCAGCTGAGGGGAGTGCAGCTAGCCGAGATGGAGGAGAAGGATCTAGGGGTGCTCATTACAGGGACAATGAACAACTCAGCACAATGTAGGAAGGCAGCTGCAAAGGCCAACAAAATGATGGGTTGCATTGCAAGGGGTATAATCTCAAGGACGGGGGGGTGATTCTGTCAATGTATAGAACATTATTTAGACTGCACCTGGAGTAATGCATGTAGTACTGATGCCCTTATCTTAAGAGGGACATTAAGTTACTGGAGGTGGTGCAGCACAGGGTGAAAAAGATGATCCAGGGGCTGGGTTACTTACCATATGAGAGGAGGCTGAGGGAGTTGAACATGTACTCGTTGGAGGAGAGGGGAGAGACAAGGGGGATATGATTGAAACCTTCAAGTACATGAAAGGAATAAACAAGACAGGTATGGAGGGGGTGTTCAAAGTAAGGGAGGGGAGGGACACCTGGGGCCATGATATGAGACTGGAGGGAGGAAGGTTCAGGAGGGAAATGAGGAGACACTTTTTTACGGAGAGGGTGGTAGCTGGGTGGAATGAGTTACCAGAAGTTGCATCCAGTAGAACAGTGGGCTGCTTCAAAAGGGTCTGGAACAGGGCAAGGGGGAGGGTCAAGGGAGGTGAGGGTGGGAGTGAGGGGCAGCTTCAGAATAAGGGGTTTTAGCTGCACATTCGAGCAGACTTGATTAACCACTAGGCCTTTATCTGCTGGCAAATTTCATATGTTTGTGAGTTGCTGTCCTAGAAACATAGAAACATAGACTTTGATGGCAGATAAGGACCACGTGGCCTACCTAGTCTGCCCATTTCCCTACCTGCAGGATAAGCCATAGATCCTAGTTAACCAACAGCCTATTTCTTCCTACCCCCTACAAGAATTGCCTTATGTCTGTCCCATGCATTCTTGAATTCTCCCACAGTTTTAGACACCACAATCTCCTCAGGAAGGCTGTTCCATGCATCCACTACCCTCTCTGTGAAAAAATACTTCCTCACATTGCCCCTGAACTGCCCCCATCTTTAAATTGTGTCCCCTTGTTCTTGCTCGTCTCTTTTTCTGAAAGATGCTACCCTCTTGGACTTTGTTGATTCCACTGAGGTACTTAAAAGTTTCTATCATGTCCTCCCTGTCCCTCCTTTCATCAAGAGTATACATATTAAGTTCTCTCAGTCTCTGTTCATATGGTTTCTGCTGCAGACCCTGCACCATTTTAGTTGCCCTCCTCTGGACTGCTTCCATCCTGTCTATGTCCTTGTGGAGATAGGGTCTCCAGAACTGGATGCAGTACTCCAGATGGGGTCTCACCAACTGTCTGTACAGAGGGATAACAACTTCCTGTTTTCTGCTGGTGATGCCTCTCCCTATGCATCCCAATAAACCCCCAGCCCTCCCTATCGCCTTTTCACATTGCTTGCTAACCTTTAGGCATATTGCTTCTAGCCTTTTTGGCACATTTGCCGGTTACAGTTCCTTGCCTCCTACTTGTGTATGCTATTCTTTCCTTCTCACTTTTTTAGAGATCTTTGAATGCATGCACATGTTCTTGGATTAATTTATTTTATAAAATGAGTAAGAAAAATCAGTGAAAATTGGGTTCCCTGATTGGATAAAACACACTGCATGTTCACGCATTATTCCACAAGGACCGCACACCTCTTACTACAACTGCATGCCTGTATGACTTTCCATTCCTTAGAACATTCTCACCAGCGGTGAGATCACACCATACCCTGCACACACAGGCTGACACACACATACACACACACACACACACACAGGCTGCCACAACCATAAGTAAATCTATATAGCTGCCTAACACTGCAAAGACTTATGTGACTTTATCCTGCCATGATTTTTATAGCCAAAAGTAATAAAAAATTCTTATTTGTGGCCTTATGTGTCACAAAGCACACAGAGGCGTGCATACATCAAAGCATGACTGCTCGCCCGCCTTGTGGTGGATTATTTATCACATCTGCCAGTATCTTTGGTACTAGTTTGCCTAATCCTATTTATTGTATTTGAATAAGAATATGCAACCATGGGACTACCCTCTCCTGGAGACCGCCTCATAAATTAGATGGTTCATCTCCAGAAGTTTATCCTGGTAGGAAAACTTCAAAAATAACAGAGCAGAATAGAAAAGGACTGTTATCACAAAATCATGAAGAACTGGTCCTTTCTCAGTTATGGACGTTTACAATAACATGTTATGCTAGTTTATCTTACGTGTCACACTGGATTTTGCTTGGTGGTTCTCTGAAGGTCACTTCAGGGAACTCCTTCCTGTATCGAAGTGGGAAGATACCCCCAATGATGATGTCTCCTTCTGTTGTGTACCCCTTAAAATTCAGTGTTCGTAGGTTACAGCCCCTTGGCTCATTGCCTGAAAGGGACAGATGGGCTATCAGGAGAACAAAGATGGCAGCTCGCAGCATAGTGCTGCCACTGAAACTGGTTCTACCACAGCTGAAACCTAAAACCTTATGTGGATCAGAGCAACAGAAGGAATGGATATTGAGAATACTCTGTTCTACAGGTGAAGTCTCCTGAAGATTTCCATGGCCCTATAAAATAATTATAACATGAAAACATTAATACATTGAAAAGGTGTTATATATAGATCTATATATATATATCTGTATATCATATCTATCTAAATTGCAAAAAACTGCATCAATGCTCTAGTTAGGGATAAAGCTGCAAAAGTAGGAAAATGTGGCTTTAGGGTTTTCAAAGCTAACACCCCACACCCATCCTGAACACACCAACAGGTGTCGGGGATGTACCTTGGGATCATTGGCCCTAACACTCACCCCATTCCATAAGTAAATAATCTGACATGGGTACAGTATAGGAGAATGATGTGAACTTTAGTGCCGATAACACCAAGGCACCCCCCTGATGCCTGTTGGTGTGTGCAGGGTGGGTGTGGGGTGCTACATTTAACCTAACCCTTGTGTCATTATCCCTAACTAGAGCATTAACACATTTTTTTGCAATGTATTTCCTTACTTTTTGAGATAGTATAATCATATCCTTATTTGTGTGTGGGAACACAGGGCTCCCATGCCTCCATAGATGCATATATGTATATAGCTGTGGAAGCACAGGGCCCTCTGTACCTTGCACTTCCATTTATAGGACAATAGTGACCAAATTGTCAGCATAACTATCTTATTACTCCATCTCATGTACCCAGTACAGAAAATTTCTAATTCCTGCCAAAACATAATTCTGTGCAACTGCAACACTATTCTGCACCACAGGTGTGAAAATATATTTTGGACAGGATTTAAAAAATGACAGCTGTCTCATACATGAGTGTGAAAGTCTGGATCCTTTCCTCCCCTGAAGTGTTGAAATACAGTTGTGATGCACCCCAGAACAAAAACCCCTCTACACTTATCCCTCTTTCTGTAGCCTACTGCAGTAGCAATCTTTGCTTTGGGTCTTTCTTGACCCATTTTCCTATTCAAACTACAAGGGGGTGGCCTCCCATTGTAGCCTCTCACTATGCTTCCCTGCTATATTTCTGTTTCATTTCTGGTGGTGTAAAACAAAGATCACCGAGGCTTGTTAATCCTCAGTACAGTCTATAAATGAGTGGGTAGAAATAGTGCACAATATGCCCACTGTAGGCTGGTAAAGGCTTGAATAAAGTGGAAAAGCCTTTGTGAATAGAAGGGGTACTAAGAAATAATACAGGGATGCCTGTAAAAAGTAAAAACCCTTGTGAACCTGTTGGACACGAAAGCCTTAGAGGAAACAAATAAGGCCCAAATGCAGTTTCAGGAGGAGTTTAAAGAACTCTGCATTTTTCCTATTTTGTTGTTAGATACTGCAACAAGAAAGCAAACAGATGTCTGGAAGCAAAATAAACTATACTAACAGTGCTTCTTTTCCTTGCTAAATGCAGAAGGCTATGTGGTTATAATTAGCTACAATAGCAAGCAAGGAAAGAAGGGAATTCCTTGCAGAAAAAGTAAGAAAAGATGTTTTCATTTACAACATGTTCACTAACTATATTAAACCATATGGAGATTACTCTGGCATAAAAAGTATAGCTCACTGACTTATTATGCAGTGTCTCTAACAGATACTCAGAGAATGAATGAAGGTATGGTTGAAAGAAGGCAGAAGGCCCTAAAACTTTACCTGTTCCTTGTGGCTTCAATAATCAACTGGTGGGCTCTTTAGAGCCAGAGGGCCCAAACCAAACTCTACTTATAGTAGAATGACAGATTATGTCATCAAAAGGAGGGCGGGGCTTAGACCCTTAAGTGGCCCTTAAACTTCCTATGGTCATAAAAAAAGGTTTGAAAGCCTCTTAAATGAACAGGGTTGAAAATCCTGATGTTGTTTAGGTAGATGGATATTCTGGGTTAAGCTGATTCCCCACATGCCTGTATTAGCTAGATTCTATGTATGTAACTAGGGCTCAAAATAACTGGCTGTCCACCCATCCCAGACAGCCAGTTTTCATGTGGGACAGCCATTTTGTGAAGTCTGCCTGTCCCTTGGACAGGTGGTTTTGAATTGCAGTCAGTGCCAGTATTGGGCACTAGGACCCGGCAGAATCAATGTGGCGCCGCCGTGCCGGTGACAAAGGAATCTCGATGACATCATGTTGACATCAAGCATAGCTCTGCCCTCCAAAAAGTGCAGCTCCACTGGCCCATTCAGTCTTCTCACTGAGGGTCAGTTGATTGCAGCTACTAGTGTCACTTGACCTCTCAGAGCAACACTTGTAGTGTTGGTGGGCGGGAAGACTCCTGCACTAACGGGCAAAGAACAGCAACCGCACATGCACAGTTGGGTATCCTGTCTCACTTTCCTCACTTTCACTCTAGCCTTAGCATCGTGAGGAGCTCAGCGAGTAGGAGAGCGATTGCTGTGCTGCCTAGTATGTTGGCGGCTCGGAGCACAGCAAATACTTTCTGTGCAGCAGCGCAGCAGTGTAATATACAACAGCCCTTTTCAGGGCTCTGACCTTTTTTCTTATTTTTTTGAATGAAAAAAATTGAAGTTATCTTAGGGCTTGCTGTCTGGGTCAGGGGACGGACGGGACCTAAGGAGGAGGACTGGAGAGAGGAGTGGGAAGGGAGTGGGGACTTCTAATTTTGTTTTGGAAGCCACAACTGGAAATACATAATTTTTTTTGGTTTTTTGTTACATATTTTCTTATTCCTCTGTAGCTGGGGATGTGTTACCTATGGTTCCTCCCCAATCCAGTCCAGTCACACAGCCCCTGCACCACCCAAACCCCAAGCTCTACCTCTTCGGTACCTGCTCAACGATCTTTGCCACGGCGGGCACGCAGCCACCACTGCAGGATCAGGGGGGGTCCCGATCAGAGGGAGCATCCAGGGAAGGAGTTGGTGGTACCACACAACTGGCCATCATACAGCACGCCAAGGAGGTTTTTCCTTTTTTAACCCTTAAGCATGATCGTGCAATAACATCAACATGCTAGACGTGGACATCCATCGCGCGCAGCCCCAATGCGCTCCCAGCGCTGGTAGTACCTCCAGTCACACCTAGAGGCCACTACTGCACCGGGAAGCCCCCAGATCCCACCCAGGGAGAGAAAAGATGTCCTCTGGATGCTCAATCCTACTCCCTCCCTCCCTCACTGCCGATCCCCAGCACCCGGGCTCATTCCCGAACCCGGGTCGCTGGCACAATGCGAGGTGTGGCGTACAGCATCTCAACACTCAGTGCCACTGGGCTGGCATGGAAATATATAAATTTAAAAGGCTTTCAGGGCTTCTCTGGTGACTATTTAAAAACTTGAAAAGAGGATAGTCATGCAGGGCTCAGGGCTGCATTGAGGGCTCTCTAGTGCACTCTGCTGCAGAATCTCAGCACGTGGTGAAAAACAAACCATACTAGTCCACTGTATGTGCAGATTTGCAGAAAAAATTGCCTAGTCCTGATAGAAAGAAGCTACAAGTCAGAGAGAAATAAAAATAAATTGTTTTAATCAGGGCTTCTGGTACTGAGTAACTTAAGTAAAAGAAGGATAAAACAGGGCTGCATTGAGGGCTCTGTGTTGGATTTCTGCACGTGGTTCTAGCATCAATCCACAGCAGACACAAAGCACAGCTCTGTTTTGTTTCTGTTTTATTAAAAAAAAAGGTTTTGTGTGCAGCATGTGTCAGTAACAATTCGGGTGGGTCGGCTGACCATATGATGTCCCCAAGAAGCCCTATAAAAAGTCTATCTTTTCAGCTAAAGATTCAGTAGAGCTGGGAGAGTTGTACTGAGTGGAGGTACAACTGGGAAAGCACATAAGATAGTGAAATTTACTGTTTGTATTTGATTTTCACTCTGTGGCAGCATTGTTAAGGGAGGACATTGCTGGAGCTTGGGAGAGCAAGTATTTTCTTTATTTGATTTATTTATTTTATTTTCTTGATTTGGATTATTTTAGATATTATTCTGAAGTTGAGAATAAATCTGTTTATTTTGAAAATAAATATCACACAGAAGAAATGTGTTTTACACTCTTACCATTGTGTCTAGAGTTGTCTTTTCCCACACCTTCCTACAAATTGGTGTTAGAGTGGGATTGCTGGTTGTCCATCAGATAGTGGGGAAAACCAGTAATAGTTATCAGATCTGATACCTAGACAAACTCTAAACAATGGCTGAAGGTGGGGATGAGAAGAAACTTGGAACAGTGACCAGATCGGAGCCCAGAAGGATGGGAGAACCTTTAAACCCAGGGCTGGCTTATGACGTTTAACTAAAGATGAGAAAGGATAAAAACAAGGAAGAGGAAGGAGAGGATCAAGAGCTAGAGCCTAGGGAGAGACAACAGGAGACCGGAGAGGGACCACCAGAGGATTTAGGAGACCTACTGCAGTGGCTGGTGGTCTGCCAGATTGAAATCAAGAGACAGCGGGATATTGATGCCCAGGAGAGGGCTCAAGACCGGAGGCAACAAGATCTCAGGTGGGCTGAAACAATGCAGGCATTCAGAGACTTAAGGGCAGGGCAGGGAACCAATGGAAGCAAAACAAGCACTAATCCAAAAGGTATTAAAATATCTAAAATGTTAGCCACCAACAATATTGAAGCCTACCTTACCACCTTTGAAAGAGTTGCAAGGGCATGTGGGTGGCCACAGACACAGTGGGTAGTGCACCTGGCACCCTGTCTATCAGGGAAAGCACAGTTAGCCAATGTGAATATGGACTCTAGATTGGTTGATGACTATGATCTAGTTAAACAGGAGATATTGAAGAGGTACGATTTCAATGCAGAGACATATTGGTAGAGGTTCCATGCCCTAAAACACTTTGCCCATGACCCCCCTTGTGAGACCTATGTATGACTCAGGGAACTCTGTGTAAAGTGAATACAGCTGGAGGAAAAATTTGGAATGACATTATTGAAATATTCGTAATGGAGCAGGTTTTTACAGGTATTACCAACAGATGTACAAATATGGGTTAAAGAGCATAACCCTGAGACTGAGACTGTGAAGATTGCGCTTACCTTGGCAGAGGATTTTCTATCAGCCCACCAGCCCTACAAAAAAGGAGGACAGCAGACACCTGACCCTCCAGTAGTAAAACCAACTACCCAGCCAGTAAGACCTCAACAAACTGTATATACTAGAAGATATGAGAGCAGGAGTGGGTCAGGTAGAAGAACTTTCCCCCCAGATATTATCTGAAGAAATTGTAAAGGACTAGGGCATATTGCTCAATTTTGCCCTACTAGGAAGGTGGACACAACCCATTTAGCCCTGTTGAATCCTGGGAATTTTACTATGCTTGTTATGTCTAGGAGAACGGACAGTAATGGGTTTAATAGACTCGGGCAGTAAAAATACGTTGGTGAGAACTGATCTAGTGAAGATGATTAATCCAGGGTCTACAATGAAGGTGGTATGTGTTCAGGGGGATGCTCACCAATACCCAACCACAAACGTTGACATTGGGGTAGAAGACAAGAAAGTGACTTTAATCGCTGGGTTGGTACCTAAGTAACCTGTCCCCATTGTTATAGGGCATGACTTTCCTGATTTTGCATCACTTATAAAAGATCAAGGGGCCTTCTCTGCAGTGACAACCTAGTCACAAAGTTACAAAGAATTGGTATTAGGGGAAGTTTTTCCTTTTGAAGGAGAAGCGATAGATCCACCAGGAAAAACTACTAAGTCCCTAAATGCCAAAAAAATAACTTCAACAATAATGGCAGAGAAAACAGCAAGGACTCCCTATGCCTAATAATACTGTTTTTGTAAAATCAGACATGTATGACAGTCAAATGAGTGATGAAACCCTGAAACTTTTTCTCCAACAGGTTGGGAAGGATCATAAAGCAGGTACCCCAGAAATGGTGATTATTCAAAAACTGTTGTACCAAATTTATACTCACCCTGATACAGGGGAGAAAGTAAAGCAATTGATGGTGTCCCAAAGTTACAGAAATGATATTGTGTCCTTAGAGCATGACATTCCATGGGCAGGACATGCTGGGTGGGATAAAACCCTAAACAGAATTTTGCACAGATTCTTTTGGCCAGGTATCCATGATGAGGTAGCAAGATATTGTCAAGCATGCCCGGAGTGTCAGTTGATGGCCCAGATAGGGAAGAAAGAGGTAGTTCCCTTGGTGCCACTCCCATTAGTCACCACCTCATCTGAACTTATAGGAATGGATATTGTAGGATCCTTTGACAAGAGCTCTAAGGGCAATAGGTTCATTCTGGTGGTGTGTGACTACACCACCAAATACCTGGAGGCCATACCCATGAGGACAGTTACCACCCCAAGGATTGCTGAAGAATTAGTTAAACTATTCGGCCGGGAGGGGATCCCGAAGGAAGTCCTAACTGATAGAGGCAGCAATTTTAATGCATCCATCCTGAAAGAACTTTACAGGTTGTTAGGGATTGTAGCAGTGCGAACCTCCCCATACTGTCCCCAGACCAATGGGCTAGTTGAGAAATTCAACCAAATGTTAAAGAGGATGATAAAGAAATTTGTAGGCAATGAAGGGAAGGACTGGGACAAATATTTACCCTTCTTATTATTTGCTTACTGAGAGGTTCCTCAGGCCTCGACTGGTTATTCCCCCTTTTCCCTGTTATTTGGACATACACCTAGAGGGCCTGTTTATGTAGTCAAGGAATGCTGGGAGGAAGGGAGAGAAATGAAATACCCAGGTATAGCCAGCTATATGAAGCAGGTACAGCAGAAGTTAGTGTTGTATACTGAAAAAGCTCATGAGGCAGGGATACAGGCCCAGAAGATACAGAAAGAGGGCAATGACAAGGGGACTGACAGTCAAGAGAAATTTGATGCCGGGGATCAGGTCCTGTTATTGTTACCCACCTCAACCCACAAATTGATGATGAAGTGGCAAGGCCCTTATAAAGTGGTACAGCAGACTGGGCCAGTCACCTATGAGACTGAGACCCCAGATAAAAGGCAGAGCAGAAAAATATACCATGCTAACCTATTGAAGAAATGGTACGAGAGAGCAACAACAGGCCTATGTATGATAGTTATCCCTGAGGTAAGGGAGACAGAAATGGACAGTGCATATGGGAGGCTGGAGAAAGAAACAGGGGTGGAGGATGTCCATACCAATCCCCAGTTAAAGCCAACCCAGCAGCAGGAATTGAAAGACCTGCTAAAAGAATTTGGTAAAACTTTCGTGAGCCAACCAGGTCAAGCAAAGGGGGTGGAGCACCAAATCCAAACAGAGTCAGCCCCATCAGGAAAAAAAACATACCGACTCCCAGAGAGAGTACATGCAGAGGTGGAAGGGGAATTAAGGAAGTTATGGACCCTGAATATCATAGAACCCTCCAAGAGTGCTTGGGAGTCCCCCATAGTAGTTGTGCCAAAAAAAGAAGGATGCATCCGTTTATGTTTAGATTTTAGGGGTCTAAACCAAGTATCATGATTTGATGCTTATCCAGTGCCTCGGGTGGATGACATTCTAGACAAAATAGGGAATGCTAAGTTTATTTCAACACTGGACTTGACAAAGGGTTATTGGCAGATCCCCCTAGAGAGATCAGCCTGAGAAAAGACTGCCTTTAGTACTCCAGTAGGGTTATTTCAATGTCGTACCATGCCTTTTGGGCTGCACGGGGCCCTGCGACATTCCAACGACATATGGATAAAGTGCTGGCACCTCACACTAATTTTTGTGCGGCATATTTAGACAATGTCGTTGTCTATAGTCAGAATTGGGCAGAGCATTTGTTACATCTAAAAGCAGTTCTGTTTTCCATCAGACAGGCAGGTATGACAATCAACCATACCAAATGTGCACTCACGATGCAGGAGACCCAGTATTTGGGATTCATATTAGGCAATGGGACTAACAAACTTGAAATTAGTAAAATTGAGGCAGTAGCCCAATGCCCGGTGCCACTAACTAAGAAGTATGTCAGATATTTTCTAGGCCTGGCTGGATACTATAGGAGGTTCATCCCTAATTTTGCTGCCATAGTGACCCCCTTAACAGATTTAACCAAAAAGAAGTTTGGTAATAAGGTCATTTGGTCCTCTTCTTGTGATGAGGCTTTCAAGCAGATTAATGCTGTACTACTGTATGTTCTTCCCCGGTTCTCAGAAGCCCAGATTTCCAGCATCCATTTGAGGTGTATACTGATGCCTCAGGGACAGACATAGAGCAGTGCTGAGCCAGACTATTGGAGGTGAAGAGCACCCTGTGATATATACATCTCGTAAATTGCATGACAGAGAACAGAGGTATTCTACTGTTGAACAAGAGTGTTTGGCCACTAAATGGGCCATGGAGGCCTTAAGATTTTACTTATGGGGTGCTCCATTCACTCTAGTTACGGACCACAATCCACTAAGTTTCATCTCGCAGATGAAGGATAAGAACAACCGCATAATGTGGTGGTACCTGGCTCTACAGCCCTATAAATTTGATGAGAAGCATAAAGCTGGATCCCTACATGTTAATACAGATTTTTTGTTCCAATATGGGGCCAGCCAAGAGGTAAACACAGACACTCCCAGGGTTAGATAGTTAAGTAATGATGTTTTGTATGATAGAGTACAGCAGGATGTTGTAATGTTGTACTTTAGAATTAAGGGACTCTGGGGTGCAGCTTCCAAGCAAGGGTGGGCAGAAGCTCCATCCTACCCAGTGAGTATTTGGGTAGGTTGTCTCGAAAACCAGTATCAGGTTATCAACTGGTTTTCATTTAGTGTTGGGGGTGTGTGAAAGTCTGAATCCTTTCCTCCTCCGAAGTGTTGAAATACAGTTGAGATGCACCCCAGAACAAAAAAACCCTCTACTCTTATCCCTCTTTCTGTAGCCTACTGCAGTAGCAATCTTTGCTTTGGGTCTTTCTTAACCTATTTTCCTATTCAAACTACAAGGGAGTGGCCTCCCGTTGTAGCTTCTCACTCTATGCTTCCCCGCTATATTTCTGTTTCATTTCTGGTGGTGTAAAACAAAGATCACCGAGGGTTGTTAATCCTCAGTACAATCTATAAATGAGTGGGTAGAAATAGTGCATAATACGCCTACTGTAGGCTGGAAAATGGCTTGAATAAAGTGGAAAAGCCTTTGTAAATAGAAGTGGTACTAAGAAATAATACAGGGGTGCCTGTAAAAAGTAAGAACCCCTTATGAACCTGTTGGATCACGAAAGCCTTAGAGGAAACTAATAAGGTCCGAATGCAATTTCAGGAGGAGTTCAAAAAACTAGGCATTTTTCCTATTTTGTTGCTAGATGCTGCAACAAGAAAGCAAACAGATGTCTGGAAACAAAATAAACTTTGCAAACAGTGCTTCTTTTCCTTACTAAATGTAGAAGGCTATGTAGTTATAATTAGCTACAATAGCAAGCATGGAAAGAAGGGAATTCCTTGCAGAAAAAGCAAGAAAAGATGTTTTATTTTAGGACATGGTCACTAAATAGTTTAAACCAGATGGAGATTACTCTGGCATAAAAAGTATAGCTCACTGAATTATTATGCAGGTTAGAGAACAGTGTCTCTAACAGATGCTCAGAGAATGAATGAAGGTGTGGTTGAAAGAGGGTGAAGGCCCTAAAACTTTACCTGTTCATTGTGGCTCCAATAATCAACTGGTGGGCTCTTTAGAGCCAACGGACCCAAACCAAGCTCTTCTTATAGTAGAACTACTGTACACATTATGTCATCAAAAGGAGGGTGGTGCTTAGACCCTTAAGTGGCCCTTAAACTTCCTGTGGTTATAAAAAAAGTTTGAAAGCCTCTTAAATGAACAGGGTGGCAAATCCTGATGTTGTTTAGGTAGATAGATGTTCTGGGTTAAGCTGAACCCCCACATGCCTGTATTAGCCTAGATTCTATGGGTAGGATATTCAGAACAGTTGAGCCATGCGCAATAGGGATGCACCCGCGCAAGAGCGGATATACGCCAAAGTGCGATATTCAGTGGGAAAGGATTCGCAGTACAAAACCCAACGTGCTGCAGCGCAACAGAAATGAATGCATGCACAAGTGCAGGGGGCATAACCAGGAATAATGTGCGCAGTGCGATATTCAATAGTAGGTGATGTGCACAATAGCGAAGCAAGCGGATGTTGCGCAAAAGCAGAAATGAGCGAATATAAAAGGGAGCAATTGAGGGGAGGATGATTGCGCTACAGAGGAGCCATAAGGGGGGTGCGTGGAGACAGAGTGGCAGGGAGGCAAGCCAAGAAGCAGGAGGCAGATGTGGCCAGGATGCAGATGGGGGGGGCCACTGGAGGTGTGTGCGAGTGAGTGACAGTGGGTGTGTGTGTGAGAGGGCCTGAGCATGCCACAGAGGAGGGAGGGCAGTGTGCCAGAGGCAGGTCACACAGTGGTGAAGAGCCAGGGGTGTACCCAGTGCAGAGGCAGTACCAGCAGCACACAGCTGGGAGGGGGACCAGATAGACAGCCGCCCGGGGGGGGACACCAACCAGGGATATGGCCAGTGCCACCTTCCAGATGGAGGCGGTAATAAGGGGTGTGAGAAGGCAGGCAGCAGGGAGGCACGGCCGTGGAAGGGCCCGGTGGCAATATGCCCAGAACAGGCTGTACCATGCCCACGTCAGCTTCGAGCAGTACAGTGACATCGAGATCGTGGGCCAGTACCGCCTGAACTGGGCTATTCTGAGGCGGCTCTGTGAGCTGTGCAGTGAGGAGATGCAGGAACCCACACGACGGAGCCATGCGCTGTCCGTGGAGACTAAGATCACAACTGTCATGTGCCTGCTGGCCACGGGCACCTTCCAGAGACCAACAGGGGACACAACATGCATAACCCAGTTGGCCGCATCACTCCTACTCACACAATTCCTCAGTACACTGCTGCCACATGCTGCGGAGTACATTCATTTCCCCAGCACACAGGCGGAGTGCACAGCAAACATGCAGGAGTTCCACAGAGCAGCACGGTTGCCTGGCATGCTAGGGGCCATAGACTGCACCCATGTTTGCATCTGCATGCCACCTGGCCCGGAAGGGGTGGCATATATCAACCACGAGGGTTACCTAAGAGTCAACTGCCAGGCGGTGTGCAATGCCAGGGGGCGCATAATCAATGTCTGTGCCACGCACCCTGGGGGAACACACAATGTCTTCATCTGGCACCAGTCTGCACTATGCCATAGGTTCAAGAGTGGGGACATCCCCACTGGCCATCTGGTAGGTGAGTATGCATTGCATGGCGGACAATGGGTGCAGATGGGGGGTGTTGGGTATGGGCAGGGGTGCCATGGGGAATGGCCAAGAAGGCCAATGGCCCAGTGTCGCAGACCACCATGCTAATGATACCTCTCTACACACAGGTGACAGTGGGTACCCGCTAGAGCCCTGGCTGCTCACACCATACCGGCGCCCCTTGACCCCAGCATAGCAACAGTGCAATGAGGCATACGCCACAACACGGAATGTCATCGAGCAGGTGTTTGGGCTGCTGAAGGCATGGTTCCGTTGCCTGCACATGTCAGGAAGTGCCCTACAGTACAGCCCCTCAAAGGCCTGCAGGCTATTCCTGGTCTGTTGTATCCTGCACAACATGGCCACCAACTGTGGGATAGCCATTGAGGTCAAGGAGTGGGACAGCAGTGGGGACAATGAGGACGCTGGTCCAGCTGGTGTTGGGCAGCCACCCCCTGGGCGAAGGGATCCCCGGCTGGCCCTGATGGCCCAGCAGTACTGGGACACCATTGCAGAAGAGCACTTTGGACCACACAGGCAGGTCAACAGGGCCATGTGTAAGCACCAGGGGCAAGGGCACAGCCCACAGACAGGCAGGGGTGGACACCAGTGAAGGTCGGTTGCAGGGGCATGGGAATAGGCGGGAGACTGCACACAAAGCCAGGGAACAGCAGGGCTGCATGTGGCACACACACCCCTACCCATGCCCACAGGGCCACATGCACACCCACCCCTACAGGCCCACCCCCCACCCACACCCACACAGGACCCAACACAACCACACCCAGTGGCTGGCACTGTGCATGCCTCAGACGCTGAGCACCATTGCACAGTGACAGACAGCACTACGCTGGCATCATCATGCACACGCCACAGCGGCCAGCAGCCAGGAGGGTGTGCACAGGGACTGTGTGAGTGCAGGACAGGGCACCACACCCATGCAACGCACACAGAACACCACAGTGCACAATGGGCAGCGGAAGACAGTGGCTGTGGAGGGGGAGGGGTCAGTCATGCAGCACAGTAGCACAGCCGCCACATATGCGTGGGTAGCCCCACCGAGACCTGCCAGCCATACAAGGCTGACCAGTGGCCTCATGGGGTGGCACCGAAGGGCACCCAGGGGTGATGCTATATGAATGCAACTGTGTCCATGCAGGAGTCTGCAGGCCACCGAACATGCCTGCACCAGGCGTGCTTGGTATGCCCACAGCCGAATTCGGCATTGACATGGCAGGGGTCGCCCGACACCGCGAACGGGGGTGGACATTGCACTCTGCGGGGTGTGCAGCAGCTGGGCACACAGCCAGTCGGCCAGTGTAGCCATGACAGTCGCCATCACAGTGGTGTGCCTGTCAATGGCTGCGGTCACATCCGCCCGCTGTTGAGCCAACTCTGCCAGGAGCAGGGCATGGTCCCTGCTTCGCTGCTCCTCTGCCTGGTGCAGCTCCACACAGAATGCATCCACTGCCACCATGAGCCACACCTCTTGATCCACAGAGACCTGGAGAAGATGGCTGTGATCATCCAAGGGGTCGTCTGCATGGCCAGCATGCTGGCCCCCGTGATGTTCCTGTCCCTGCTGCACAGTGCCCCTTGATGGTGGGCACTGCACGGCGGTGCCTTCCTGGGGTACGCCATCACACGGTGCACTGCTGCTGCCCCCACCCTGTCCCCACATCGAAACTGTCCAGCTGCTGCTGCTGCCTCTCCAGCTGCTGATCGCCAGGCACCGCCGGCGTGGCTGTAGCGGTGACAACAGCCCCACTACTGTGGCCGCTCACCAGTGCTGTCCCACTGGATCCCACAGACACAGCCTGGACAAGGGCTGTTGGGCAGGCAACCATGCCCGCACTGCCGCCTGGGCAGATGCCATCTGTGGGATCCCCCTGTCCCCCTGTGTCCCACCAACATCACTGTCCAGGATGTGCATCACATCATCATCGGTACCGGAGTCAGCCCCGATCTGTGTCTCAGCACACAGGACACCATGTGCGGCATCATGCTGGAACACAGCAAGGTCCAGATCCGCATCCGCACCACAGGCATCAGTCTGGACAGCTGTGCAGTGCTGTAGGCAGTCGGTCCCTCGGACACCTGTGGAGGTAGATGGGAGCTCCGCCAGTTCCAGGGTTGCCACCTCAGTGGACACACCCACCACCGCTGCCCCATGCAGACACTCAGGAGCTGTAAAGGAACACAGTACCATTAGTGGTTCCACCTAGCCCTGTGGCCTGACCCCCCCTGCCTCTCACTCACTGCCATCACTGGTCCTACCATGTAGTGATGGGCTGCCGCCTGTCTGGAAGCCTCAGCCGGGAACACCCTCAATGTCACAACGCCACATGCTGCCAGCCACCTGCTCCTCCAGTGGCATCAGGCAGGGCATGTCCTGCTGGCCCCCACCAGTGGCAGCACGTGCTGCCCTGATGGCAGCCACCTTATCCTTAATCTGCCTCCTGTCCGTGCCAACCTTCTTCTTGCACTCCTGCATGGAATGCTGGTGGCTGCCCTGGTGGTTGACGGCACATGCCACTTCATCCCACGCCACCACACAGGCCTGTGGTGTGCACCCTCTGTCCACTGAGCAGTGGCTTCCTGTCGAGGTAGGCCTCAAACAGAGCATCTGATTCTACCCTGGTGAAGTTGGGCCTCCGCTTCCGCACCCTCCCCTGCTCCTCATCATCCTCATGTTCGGTCATTCTTGTGCCTGGGGGTATGGACAGGTGTTGCCATGGACTGTGCAGTCCCATACAGCCCTCCCAGACCACTGTCCCCACATCTCCACAGCATGGCACCTACCTCCAAAGGCTGCAATACCGATCCATGGCCTGTGCATTTCCAGGTTGCTTTTATAGCACATCGCATGCCAATGAGGGCATGCGCAACTGTAATGGGATGCAAATGCAGTGGATGCACTGTGGATTGGCTCATGAGCTGATTAGCATAACCTGGCTGAATATCACACTAATGCACCTTTGTGCAATGATGTTGAGCATGCTCAGGTTGTGGTGCACCACTGTGACGCAGCAGTCGGCAACACACCACGCATGACCAAGGTGCTGACATCTAAGCTAGCGACACAGCAGATGCACTGTGCGTGGGAGGCAGTACAGTGCACTGCCACTACTGTGCCTGTGACACTCATGTGCAATATGTCCAAAGGAGCACACGTGCCATGGTGCATCATGGGCGCCATGGCGCCTCTGTGTGGTAGGCCACTGCATGGCATGACACACAGGCACCCTACCGCACTCCATGCAGGGGCCTCACAATAGTGCTGTGGTGCTCCATGCACAGACAGACCCTTGACCCTGAGGCTGCCCTTTGCCCTCTAGGTGCCATGCGGCCACATGGCTGCCCCCCCCTTGTGCAGTCCGGTGCCAGCGTGATTGCGACTGGCAGTGCAGTACCGTGCTGCCTCCGCACATGAGGCATGTGAGCTACCAGGTGCCATTTTGAGCTTAGCAGAGGCTGCATGATGCCACGCACCAGAGCCCCTGTTTGGAATGTCGTAGAGCTGGCGTACCTGGTGGCTCTTGTGGAGCCCCATGCAGGAGCCCTGTTTGGGCAGGTTCCCAGAGGTGTGGCAGGAGATAGAAGAAGGTCTTGAGGAGGCTACTGGGAGCTGTAGGACCATGGACCAGTATCGCCACCACTACAGGGACCTCCAGCGGCATGACCCTGACCGCCTGGGGCAACTGCAGGCGTGTGCCCAGCAGGGAGCCATGCCACGGCCAGGTAGGTGCTCCTTCACCATCACCAGTCATATCCATCTGTCCTGGTGGCACAGTGTTCAGCAGGTCATGCCACTGGGGGGGCCAGAACCTGTGTTGTCAGTTGTGGTGGTGCATCCAGTACACCCTGTGCCACCGTGGCACAAACAGGCTGTGCGGGCACAGACACTGGTGGGGAGGCTATGGGTCAGACGTGTACTGATGAGACTCTCTCCATGTTTCCCCACTAGGCCTGGAGGACCACCGTAGGGCCCGGATGGCCTGGGAGCATAGAGAGCAGGATGTTGCTGGAGGTGTGGTCATGCAGTCAGGGCACAGCGGTGGTGCCGGGGGTCAGCAGCACCTTGCTGACCAGGACACAGGTGAGTACCATGATTCCCTTTACACCTCTGCATGGTGGGTTGCAGGGGTGGTGGTGAGGCATGGCCCCTCTGCACATGGCCCCTACAGCCGTGCACGTCTCACAGTGCCTTCTGCACCATCCTGTGGATCTGCACATGTGGGTGGGTGTCGCTAGGTGGGCTGTGGGTGTACTCAGCATCTGGCTGTGCCACTGCCTTCCTACTGCTTTGCCATGATGCCGGATGGCCACGATGGTGCTGTGCGGTGCATGGGTGGTGGTGGTGTGCAGCGGTTCGCATGGCTGCAGGTGCCTGGGTAGGCAGATCATGTGGGCGCACCCACTGTGGGTGGTCGCATGCCATCCCAGGGGCGCAGGCCACTGATATATGCTGTGCATGTTTGGTGGGCTGCGTTGGTCTGGCCAGTCACTCATACTGAATCTGCTCCCTTGTCCTAGGTGGACTGCGCTGGTAGGCCATGGAGTGGACCCTACAGGAGATCCTGCAGGTCACCCGGACCACGCTGGAGCTGCTGGAGAGAATGGACAGGGGTGACCATCAGCGGCACAGAAGGCACCACAGGGAGGACAGAGAGGACCGGGGCCACCAGTAGGGCCTGCAGCGCATGCCCATGATCATTCCCTCCCCGGACTGTACCCCACACCCCCATGTCCCCCACCTTTGCCTTTCCCATTGTCCCCTGCCCTTTCCCCACCCACCATTGTTGTGGCCTTGCAACTCCCCTCCCCCAATGTATATATATGTACATAGTTTACGTTGATGCTGTGTTTTTTCTTAATATATGCCTTTACAACTATGTCCGTGTCGGTCTCTGATTTGCAGCGGGCACATGGAGCCTTGCTGCAGTGGTGTGCATGGCTACTGTGGGGGTGTTGCTGTCCTGGCTGTGGGTGTGTCTGGTGGGGCTCCTCCACTGGTGTGGGTGGGGGCCATGGGCTCTGTCTGGGGAATGTGTGGTGTGCCCTTTGCACTGCTTGCCTGTGTGCTGCAGGCTGTGGTGCATGTGCTATGTACCAGCCGCCCCTGTCGGTGTGTGCCGTGCCTGTGTGGCTGTGCCCCTTGCGTGTCTGTGGTATGCACGGTTGTGCCGACCCCACCACCACATGCATGGATGCTGACGTGACTTCAGGGGCAGTCCATACCTGCCACCTTCCAGGCAGGGCACTCTGGCAGCTGGCATCCCGACCCCTGATCTATTGCATGTCTGCCCTTGTTGCCACTGTGGGCAGTGCTTTTGTAGGCCCCCTCCATGCAGTCTATGTTGACTGGGGTGGTGCCTGTGGTCTGGTGTTTGTCACATGGGGTTCTGCTGCATGCAGGCAGTGGCCTGGCTCATGGTGTGAACACCACATGACAGGCTCACCAGCACCATGTTGGTGTGCGTGCCGCAGGTACATGGCACCATGGGCCTCACGATGGCAGTGTTTGTTGCACCGCTATGTGTATCTGTTTGATGGGGTACCCATGGGACTGTGTTGGGGGGGCATTGTGTGTGCCCTGTGTTGCCTCCTGTGTGGCACATTCCTTCATGCACCACAGGAGGGTGCTGTGCTGTCTGGTGGGGTCAGTGCTGGGTTGGGGTGTGTGCATGGGTGGTGGACCGTGCCCAGGTCCTGTGTTCAGAGTGCCTTCCTGCTGGTGGCAGCATCCGGGGCAGGCCTTGTCACGTGCAGGGTCCCTCGGGTACTGGTGCCAGGTCAACCACCTTGCTGTGCCTCTGTGGGGGCCATGCAGGAGGGCCTTGTATGTGTTGTGGTGGCATCAGTGGGGGAGGTCAAGGTGGGGATGTGGTGCATGTGCATGGTGCCATTGGGGCACCAGGTTGCATTGTCACGGTGGTGGTCGAATGCCTTCAGTGCCATGCACTGTTTGGTCATGCTTCTGGGCTGGGTGTCTTGGGCTCACTGTACTGGGGGTGGTCGGCATTGGTGTGGTGCCATGGCATGGGTGGGTCCTGACCGTCCTTGTGTTCCAGTCTCTGTTGGCCGGGGAATGGTACAAGGGCACCTTGCCCAGCGGGTGGAGAGACAGCTGGCTCACATCTGCTGTTGGTTCGGCACCAGAGTTCATAGGCTGGTGGTCCGTCCTGCTCACGTCTGGTTGTGCAGCTCATGGGGGCCTTGCCCTTGTGGGGGTGGGCAAGGGGTTGGTCTGTCTGTCCTGGTGCATGCTCCTCGGTGCATGGTACATCCATGGCTGCTGCACAGCTGCTTCCTGTCTTTGTCCCTGCACATCCTTAGGGCTGCTATTGTGCATTGTCCCTGCTCCACTGCACATCCCTCATTGCGCTATGGTGCATCGGGCATGATATTCAGCCACGTTGCGCAGGCACACCTTGACCTGCACATGGTTTGAATATCGCGCCCGTTGCACCATGGCGCACTGGACTTGCACCTGCTTCCTCTATTGTACATCTTTTTGGCGCAGTCTGAATATCCCACCCTCTGTATATAACAATTAGGGTGGGTCAGCTGACCATATGATGTCACCAGGAAGCCCTATAAAAAGTCTGTATTTTTAGCTAAAGATTCAGTAGAGCTGGAAGAGTTGTACTGAGTGGAGGTACAACTGGGAAAGCACAGAAGATAGTGCAATTTACTGTCTGTATTTGATTTTCACTCTGTGGCAGCATTGTTAAGGGATGACATTGCTGGAGCTCGGGAGAGCAAGTATTTTCTTTATTTGATTTATTTATTTTATTTTCTTGATTTGGATTATTTTAGATATTATTCTGAAGTCAAGAATAAATCTGTTTATTTTGAAAATAAATATCACGCAGAAGAAATGTGTGTTTTACACTCTTACCATTGTGTCTAGTGCTGTCTATTCCCACACCCTCCTACAATGAGTTGGGTTAATAAGAAGGCTATGTTGAAAATCTGGGGTCAAAATATTTAAAATGTCCAAAGTTACAAGCAGTCTTGGTGAAATTGCAATGAATGGACATAACTTTGCCATTATTAATAATTTTGACCCCCAAATTTTCAAAATAGGCTTCTTCTCACCCCAGGAATTCTTTAGCATCTTTTGACAGATGCAGTATGCCAGCTGGGTTCAGCTGCCCCGTAGAGGAGGAGTCAATGCAAATGAGGAAGGCATTGGCCAATCAGGATACAGTTAGAGTAGAGTGCTGCCTGCAGTCAGCCTGAGGGACATCCGAACTTTTTCTCTGCTGAACTGGCAACACTGCCATGGGGCTCTCCTCTTCAGAGATCTTCCTGTGTCATTTTCTTTCTTTTTGGGTGCTGCTTTTAAGGTATTTTGTATATTTTCTTTATTTTATCTATTTTTACTGCATCTGCGCTGGGTTCCATGCAGAGACGGGATTTTTTTCGTGTTTTACACACTTTGGCATTTTTTCTGAAGTACAATTCGCCTGCATGCATGATAAGTTGCGTCATGTTTATTTAATTTGTTAGTTTTTAATATTTATCTGTGATTTTTAACACTTTTACGCTAGAATTATTGATTTGTTTTTTCGTGCGCGTGAGCAATTTTTCTGTTGCACATCAGCGCAAATTTTTGGAACCCTTTTTTCTCTATTTAAATTCAAAATGATTGATATTTGAAGGGTAATCCCCTCTCTTTTGGGGCAAGACTCTCTTGTTTGCTGTGCAGTGGGCTTTGTTGACAAGAGGTGTGGAGGTGGTTCTGTTTTTCCCTCTTTGTGAAAAAAAAATCCCTTAAAGTTGATTTTGATTTGTTTAAGCTTTGGCCTAACTATTATTATGTGGGCTTTCAGTCTACATCCCCCTCCTCTAAAAGCACTGAGGAGGGTACCTTAAGTTAACACAAAAGAAATGACAAGTCCCCTTCGGACTTCTATTACTACAAGTCTGGTTCTGCAGTAGTTGTTTCCTTGCCCAAGCTTTTAATTTGAAAATAGGTAGGGTGCCCTCTTCCCTGCACAAAGATAAAGATTAATCTCCTCTAACCCTCCCTCCTGAAGGACTTAGGGAGTCATCAGGGGTTGATAAAATGATGCCCTCTGCAACTACATTTCCTATAGTCTTGGCAATTATTCCAGATTTTATATTTCTGGGCGTGTTCTCGGCTCCTTTGGGTCCGAGTATTCCTCTCCTTGTTAATCCTTATGCCCAAGGATGTTATTGTTATTATTATTATTAGTAGTAGTAGTTTAGGAGAGGATTTTCCATCATGAACTCCTCTCGGTACCCACTAATTCCAGTCGGTCACCCTGGGGTTGATTCAGATTATGGTATAATGAGGCATTTGTATTCAACCGGTGGACTCCCTGGACTTTTCCCTCCAGGATGACAATGATAAAGAGGTGGAGGATGATGACTTCGTAGATCTGGTGGTTGCTTTCCTCCAAAGAAGTTGACATCTCTCTGATGACACCTAGAGGTAGGTTCTGGAAACCCTGCCTTCTCTTTCTTGGTTGACAGAAGCATTCAGAGGAAATACCAGCTCGGTAAGTGTTCTGCTGTTTTGATCTGTACACTTTCAGATTAAAGAGAGTTAGTGCAAACAGTGGCCTGCTTCACAGCCTTGTGCCACTGTCTGCTTTACCTCCAGAGATAGATTCTAGATAATCATTTACAGTACCGTGTGTAAGAAATTTTACGTAATGCCGCCTACCTTTGTAGCATACGCTATTATATATTAAGAGTTTTTTGATGTATCCTGTCCTTGCCATAACGTGACAGCTCTGGAGCACTATTCACAAGGAGGTTTGCTGAAATACCCAAGTGGCATACAGTAGCACTATGCTCTCATAGCCTCGGGTCATAACATTACAGCTTCTAGAGTCTTGGTGTAGGTCATTTCCCTCAGGCTTGCCTGACTGAAAAGTTCCAGCCTTTTCGGTTATGCTTTGGTGCAAATTTTGGTTTGTCTTTATGGCAAACTAAAGCTGACAGGCATGTATGGATGGATTTAACTCTCCAGTACTCAGTTAAAGATAAGCGTTCCTTCCCCAGAAGTCTCAGGATAGCGGGACTTCGGGTAGGAATTATTCTCCCTTTAACCTTTTTTCCCTATGCCAACACATTCAGAATTTTCTAAATGTGAAGTTTTCCAGGGGTTTAGGCAGGAATGCTCTTTTCATTCCTGGTAATCCCTTTTTCTTCAGTTACTTTTCTTCTTGGTTCAAGTTTTTTACCCCTTCTTTGGTTGGTAAAAAAATAAAATAAATATATAAAAGGAGATAGATGTATGTAGATAGACATATATATATATATATATATATATATATATATATATATATATATATATATAAAATGGTAGCACGGTAGTGCTACCATAGTTAGGTTGAAGTATTACATATGTTAAACCCAAAATTTTGTACCTTAATAACTTTGAAACAGTTTGACGGATTTACCTGAAATTTGGAATACACAATTAAGACCCATATGCCTTGGGATCTGCCAAGTTTCGTACTGGTCGGATACTCAGCTGCAGAGCTATTAAGCGTGATCTGCGCTTGCATTTACGCTTTTTTTTTAAATTCTACGGTCGCACCTACAGGTCGAACAGTTTGCGCCACCGGTCCAAAATCTTCAAGGAACATGCAGCCAGGGTCCCTGGTGTGCCTTTTGAAGATTTTGTGAAAAAATATTAAACGGTTCAAAAGTTATTCAAAAAACAATTTCCCATTATAAGTCAATGGGAAAAGTTAAAAAGTTCGACAGTGTCGCAAATGCACTTTTTAGTGTCGCAAATGGCCCTTTTACTTTCACAAATCCGCCATTTTGTTTTCAGTTAGTGATCAGAAAAATGCTTGGCATTTAAAATTGGGACCCTCTAGCAACCTAATTCTTTTTGTAGTCACCTAGTCAGGCCCTGAGGATGCTAGCCATGTCTTTATTTTGGGGTAAAACACCCCAGAAATATGTTTTTCAAATTTCTAGAAAAAGTACTTTCGTAAAGTACTGTCACACTTGCTACACTGTCGAATGCATTTGCGAAAGAACGGTTTGGTGCTTTGGCTTGAAATTTGGAGGGAACGCAGTCGACATCTCACAGATGTGCCTTTCAGTATTTCATTGAAAAAATATTACACGGCGGCAAAGTTACGGCACTCCAAAGTTGACAATTTTTCCTATAGGATAACATTACGGCGTCCGACGCATTGCAGCAATCCTTTGACGCCCTGCTGCAAAATAACGGCTTGGTCTTTTGGGCTGAAATTTGGAGGGAAGACAGCCAACATCCCACAGATGTGCCTTTTAGTGGTTTGGTGAAAAAATATTACAGGGAGCCAAAGTTATGGCACTCTGAACTTCTCTTTTTTCCCCATAGGATAACATTACGGCGTTCGCCGCACATTTCAGGGCCCATATCTCGGAATCGGTGCAAGATACAGACTTTTCGTCAGAAAAACACTTAGCCCCCTACCAGGGGCTAAGTACAAAACTGGCCAGGAAAATCATAAATCATATGACTTTTAAATTTTTTTCTACGTCGTACGGTTCCTGAGATATAAGCAATTTAGTATTCCAACTCCTCATTTTCTGCTCCGAGACCCATTATTATGCATACATTCTTTGTACTCACTGTCTTTGTCTATGCAGCTTTTGGGGAAAACCAGCCTGTGCCCTTATATTACTGTTACCATTGCTCTTTCCGCTTGCGGTTCCGTACCCGTTTCACTTACCGTTCACGTCTACGCCACCATGTGCGTTATCCTTTGCGTTTTCATTTCTGCTTGTGTTTCCTTTATTTTTTGCCATTTGTGTCTACAGTACTGTTTCTCTTTCTGTTTCACTTTGCGTCACCATGCCCATTGCCATTTGCGCTTGCAGGCACCATGTTACTATGTTACAAGACATCACGTGTCGGACCGTTCCAGTCTACGCCACCGTGTGCGTTACCCTTTCTGTTCTCATTTGCACTTGCATTACCAAGTGCGCCACTGTTAGTGCTTCTGTTTGCATTGCTATTCCTGTTACTATATCACAAGATATCACATGGCGGGAGCGCGGGGCCCGCCGCCGCCGCATTACATTCACTATTTCTCGTTATCATTCTCAAAAAGAAGGGAAATTAGAGGCAAAAAACTTCATTTAATGCATCAGTTAGGGTTGTTCCACAGCGACAAAAGTGAGGAAATTCAGTGTTAGGGTTGAAACCCCCTGGACCCCGCCCACCCCCAACCAGCATTGGGAGTGCGCATTGGGGTCTTCAGTCTAACTCTCACCCCATTCTCCTATACCTCTGCTTCTTTACAAATGTGATGGGGTGAGAGTTAGATGATGACCTCAATGACACCCCAATGCTGGTTGGGGATGTATGGGGTCCAAGGGGTTTCAACCCTAACACTGAATTTCACTTTTGTCACTGTGGAACAACCTTAACTGATGCATTAAATGGAGTTTTTTGGCTCTAATATATACATATATATAGATATAGATAGATATATATATGTACATGATAAGTAAATAAATATCTGAAGTTTACCTCCAAGTGCTGCATTCTCTGTTTTTCTCCAGTAGCATGTCAGCAGTGGGAACTAGAGCACTAGAACCTCATGAGGGTCAAAGTCGTGATTGGGTTCCCTTCTCTTTGGGAGCTGGACCTTTTTGTTTCAGGCTATTACCTGAATTTTAAAGGAAAATAAGGCACAGCAAATCATTATCAACTTTCACAACCTGAGGTCAGGATGCTTCCTTGACTCAGGTCTTTCTTTTGCAAATGCAGGGGATTTTCTTGTCACCTTCGATACATTCTATGTTCTCAGTTCCTTAGCCTGGGGTTTTTTCTCAGGTGGCTACCAGTTTTCTTCCATGTCATTTAGACTGCCTCCAGAGTGGTCTCAGATACGGAGTAAAAATCAGTCTGTTCTCCAGGTATCTGGGTAGGTTGGCAGTTCTCACCTGAAGACAGGGAATCTCTGGTTTCCTTTCTCAGAGGCGTGGCTGTCCTTAGCCAATTCTCCTTGACTTTGGTTTTCAAGCCCTAAGTCTGACATGTTATTTCCTACAGTCCTGGTTTTTTTTTTGTACCTACTTGAAAAAAGTTCCCATACCATCTAAATCTTGGCAACTCTTAGGGGGAAATGCTCATCCCTTGTCAATGGAAGTTTGTTCCCTGTATATGGTGCATAATTTTGTCACTAGAGTCCCAGGGGCTAGACCTCTAGGTCAGATTCCAAATAAGTGAATTTTTCATGAAGCCTGAGCTCTGTTACAAGCTGGACTGGTGTAAGGAAACAGTGAACTTAACACCTCTCCCCTTCAAATCTTCGGTACAGTGGCTTCCTTCCGATGGGTGCTTCCCTTCGGGGGGTGCCATCATTGGGTCCTGGTTTCTGAGATAGTCCTTATTTCATCAGTCCCTGGAATCTCAGAGCATCTCTATCAGGCCTGCATTTTTTCAGTCCAGAGGTCATTTAGTACAGAGAGGACCGGATGATATTCCTGCCCTGTATCACACCAACAAGCATTTGGGACACAAGGCTTCCAATTTCGTCACAATAGCTCTGAGTTTTGATCTCTAGCTGGCTTCTTTGAAGGTGTCTTAGTCACTCATCCATCTGTCAGGCAAGGACAACACTTTGGCATAGTCAGGGCCACCACAAGTGGGCCCTTTGGCAGATCCTCTAAATCGCATTAATCAGGGCCACCGCAAGTGAGCCCTCAGCACACAAGTCCTAGCCACATCATTCAGGGGGTAAGATCAGGTCCAGATCTGAATTTTCACCTCCAGCCTGAACCACCAGTTGTTTCCTTTTTCCTGTTGCACTCCCTAGCTCGGGGTTCCTTCCAATGGACTTTCTTATCTCAAGACTGGTCGGAGAAGTTTTCTCTCTTCCATATATCCCTTGTTTCCTAAGTACCTCTCTACTTAAGGAATCAGCCGCCACAATCCTGGTGGCTCTGGACAGCTTTGGTACTTTCTGATAAAAAATGTTTCAGTTAAACAGCCTTCTGGCTGCTTTCGTTTCCACAAGCTATTTCCTTTCTCACACAGGAGTAGCGTTTCTCTGCTCCCAGTCTTTTCTCTACAAGGACTGGTTCTTGAGAGGCTAGATCTCCTAGAGTCCCGGTATGCAAACAAGATCTGGAACATCTATGAAAAAAAAAGTTTTAGTACCATGAAAATCTCAGTTTCCTAGTGGAAGCAGTTTTTCCCATTGGTACAAGGACAAGAGCCTAGAGTTTTTCAATCCTCTTTCCTCTCATGACTGGATTATTTAGTTCATATCCAGGCATTACTGTCTTGTACATGGAACTAGTTTAGTCTTTGTGACTTGTTTCCTGTAAAAATATAAAGGTTTTTAATTTGTTACTGACAGTAGGCCTCTTTTTTGGGAATATACCTAGCGCTTACTCTGATTCTGTTTCTGTCAGGCAAGAGAAATCTATCATTTCTCAGACTATTTCAAAGAATTCAGGAAGTGGCCATTTCACTTCCAGACCCTTCTAGGGACTTGAGTTTTTCCCCATGGAAGACAAAGCTCTGTATATTCAAGTTCATGGGTGTCCCTTTGAACCTGTGGCAATTCTGTCCTGAAGCGAGTAACATCAAAGACAACCTTTCTCCTTCTCTTTTCCTCTGTCAGAAGGGTTTCAGGGTTTCAGGTTTTTCCTTTAGGCCTTATCCTCTCGGTGCCTTTAAGAACAATTTAGTCCTATGGAAAGATAGGAAATCCTTTCCCAAGTGTTCTACCATTTCCTCCTTCATCAACCCTTTTCCTCTGCCTGTACTGCTCTCAGGCAAGTCCTGTCTAGGCTATCTCAAGATGCTCAGATGGGGTATGAATTAGTCCTGCCAGTCTGTGTCAGCAGTCTTAGCAGTTCAGGATTTGTCATTATCATCCCTTCCTTTCCTGCATTTTCACAGAAAAGGAGAAACCAGTGACCAAGAGTATTTTCCCACAGAACTGTTTTACCATATTTCAGGTCTGGTACAGCAAGGCTGACATTCATCCCTTCTCATGCTTAGGGCCTACTTCCTGGAGAACAGCTGCCTCCTGGGCAGCGTTCAAGGCTATATCCTTACTAGAAGTGTGCAGATCACTTATATGAAATTTGCTTCTCACATTCAATAAGGTCTTTTCTTGGATGTGTAGTCTGATTGGATGCCAGATTTGGCAGGACGATACTTCAGAACCTCTTCTTAAAAAAGGTTTCTGTGCCCTCATCCCAACTACACTGCTTCTAAGTCTGCATCTGTCAATAGATGCTAAAGAATTCCTGGGGTGAGAAGAAACAATTACTCACCGAAGTAACATTACTTCTTCCAGGGTATTCTTTAGCATTATTGACACTCCCACCCTTCCTCCCCTGGAAACCTTGTCTATAGGCTCTGTTAGGGGATTTAGCCAAATTTGCCTACTGTCATTCATGCGAGTAATTAAAAAAAAAAGTTTCATAGTAGTGGGTTAGAATATATGATGGGTTATTACAAACAGTTTTTTTGGCCCTAGCAGGCACAGTTTTTGCTCTTTTTCAGCTCCGAAATGCATTCTGCGGTTCCTCAGACTGACTGCAGGCAGCACTCTACTCTAACTGTATCCTGATTGGCCAATGCCTTCCTCATTTGCATTGACTTCACCTCTCCGGGGCAGCAGAACCCAGCTGGCATACTGCATCTGTCAATAATGCTAAAGAATCCCCTGGAAGGAGTAATATTATTTTGGTGAGTAATTGTTTCTTATGACCCCACCTCATGAACAAGGTCAGGAAAAGTTGTCAAATCCCACCTGAAAGATGATTTTGCCAATTGAACCTGAAATCACCTTTCAGGTGGGAGCTGTGTAATGCCAGTCTCATGGTTGATGAGGTGGAGTCCCCAAAAGGCCATGTTGAAAATTTGAGGTCAAAATGCTAAAAAATGGTAAAGTTATGCATAACATCCCATTGAAACACATCGCACCCTATTTACCTTAGTTTCTCATATTGCAGTAGCTGGTTCCAGCAGCAAGACATGTCTTCAATTGGAAAGTAGGTCTTGAACCTGGGACCTGTTCAGGTGAGTGAAGATGCATGGGTGTACTGGGGGATGTAGGTTGGTGGGTGCTGAGTAGGAGATGGGGGTGGGGGTGGCTGATTGGCAAGGGACCATTTTCTTTTTTTTCCCAGGTTTCAAGAAAAAGCATCCTGAGACCATTTTCTTCTTTTCAGGTTCTGCCTGCAATGGGAGGGTGGTGGTGCCACTAGGCACCAGGGAATATACCAGGATAAGGATCAGCGGGTGGGGAGGTGCCACCAGACACTAGGGATTACACAGGGCTAATGATCGGTGGGTGCGGGGGTGCCACTAGACACCAGGGAATACAATAATAAATTACTAATAATCTAGCACATTTAATTAACTGTAGGATGAGGCATGAAGGGCTGGCATTGGGTAGGATTTCAGTTTGGAAAATTCATAAATCACAACATTGATCAAGGCGAAAGAAAAGGCAACAGAGCAGGTATAACTTCTATGGGTAGCGCTGGGGTCCAAGTCAACCAGCAGGGATTTACTGTCAATTCCAGTTTCCAATTGAGAGATAAAAAACATTCAAATCATACAGAACAATAGTTACTGAAGAGACTGACTTGATAAAATTGTTCTAGTACTGACTTTCGGAGCTGTATGGCATAGCGGAGTACTCATTTATCAAACAGGGTTCAGATACCCACACACAGATAATTATTTGGGACATATAATCAAAACAAGTAAGCTATTCAAGTTATTATACCCTGTCTAAAACTGCCTGGGTTTGGTTAATAGTTTTCATTCTTTTAGGAACTACACAGCTTAGTAGTTCAAAAGTTTAAATTTGCCATAACTCCTGGATCAGACTTAGAGGTAACCCCACTTGGGGTGGGGGCATCACTTGGCACTGCCAGACTGGCCAGATGAGGACTCAGCCCCTTGAGCTGGCCAGAGCCTGTCCCGGGAAGGTGGAGGAGGAGGAGGATCCAGGTGCTGAAGAAGAGGAATTGACATGGAGAGCCTGGAAGACGGGACTGCTACTGCTGGGGAAGAACAGGAAAGGCTGCTGGTGGCAGGCTGTAACAGGTGTAGTCCCAAGTGTCGGCACTGTCTGAATCATGGCATGGTCTCTGGATTGAAGAGCCACTAGCGGTTCTGTCAATGGAGGGGCTAGCCAGTGTGCCAGCTGCCAGTTGGTGGAGAGACAGAGGGTGATGGCTGCACAGGTGGCACTCAGGAGACAGTAAACCAGTGAGGTAACAAGAGCCAAAAGCCCATATGTTGTGACATGCAACTTTAATATTACATGCAAATTAATTGTGCTAATATACTTCTCAACTGTTCAGTGTTGAGAGATAATGGGGTTTTCTTTTGTGAAGGAAACATCAGTCTCCCTCTTTGTTAGTAAAATTTTGTCATTTGCACTACATGACTGCATTTGTAGAGACCGCAGCTCACAGTCATATATTCTGTCATTGCTGGACTTTATAACAGCGCCAGTCACTTTCGCTACCTGACACAAGTGTTTCTGTCACTGGTGAATGACTGTGAGCTGTACATTCAGGTGCGGTCTCTACAAATGCAATTAAAATCTTTAGTTTTCTTTTTGTTTTTAAACAAAGTTGGTGATTCAGTTACTGCAAGGGTCCTGGAGCTGGGGACACCAAGGAAATCAAGTATAGAACAGATGTCAGCTACTCTTTAAAGGCAAATCTTTTTTATCAGTCAATCTGTGTTTTTTAATCAATTTTTTTTTAAATCGTTCCATTTTTTTTCTGGCTGCAGTTTGACGTTATCCCAAAAAAATGTAGCATTCACAAACTGTCCAATACTTTCTAATCAAACGATACAAAGGCACACCCTTGGCATAGACCACATCATCCTTGAAATTTTTAGGGAAACAGTCCATACTGTCTAAGCTGTAGGTGAGAGCAAAATACCCATGTTAAGTATAAGGAAATAAAAGTGATTTTCCCCCCACTTTTTGACCCTCCATATCTCGAAAACTGTACAAGAAGTCCCCATAAAACTTCCTATATCTTGAGACTCCGACAGCCTGAATACACATGCCAAATTTTGTGCAAATACATTAAACCATGGCAAAGTTATTAAGGTGCAAAAACTTGAATTTAACATTAAACAGCCTGCTCAACCCTAACTATGGTGGCTCTATCACACCACTATCACATATGTGTCTGCCTGTCTGTCTGTCTATCTGTCTGTCTGTCTGTCTATCTATCTATCTATCTATCTATCTATCTGTCTATCTGTCTAAGTGTCTGTATTTAAATATGGCATTTATTTCCACGAGTGAGTTATAAAAGTCCCACTCCCTCACATATGGAAATGAATGGCATAGTTTAACCTGGGCCAATGTATGTTCTGTGTATACAATGTATGCGTTAAGGTTTTTTTTTTTGCAGGCTTTTGTTGTTTGTTACAGGCTGATCCCCGAGGCCCCCTCCCCATACACCAACAATATCTTCCATGCTGGAGTGTCCCTACCCAAAAGCAGGCTTTTGTTGTTTTTTCACCCGGTTGATTCTCTCTCTTCCCAACAAAGGTGCTCAGACTGGAGTTTCCTCTCCCTAAAAGTGCTGTCTGCTCCCCACAAACAAAAGTGTTGTGTTTTCTCTCCCTCTCCAATACAGCTGAGTTCCTTTCTAAGCTGTTGATTGAAGTCCCACATTATAATTTTCTCGGTCTTTGTAACCGATTGTTGAGCCTTCCTCTATGCGTGGTCTGACTGCATTTGACTGCCTGAGTAATCAAGCATGTAAGCGAACCAACATGAGGCTATTCTACAGAAAGATGGAGAATAAAAACACACACATTTGGATCAATAAACAGGACTGATTGTATTACCAGCAGTATTATGCTCTAAATTTGTGGGGCAGCTTTTTTTGTAATGTAAATTTCACTTTTTGTTCACTGCAGCTGCTGTCTGCATGAAGCGGGGAAGCAAATGGCAGCAGGAGCAAGATTTCTAGTGGCTGCGTTTGGGGCACAGATTCAACTGGGATGATGTAAAACTGTATGTCAATCAAGATGATCAACATTCTGATGACATAAGCATGTGAAAACGAATACTGTTTTTGACCCACTGGTGCAGTTACTGATACAATGGGTCAGTAACAGCATTTATTTTTCACTTGGGTCAGATTGTTGGTAAAATATTTGATTTATATTTTGGGACCAATGATCTCTTGAAGTGGTAAGTTTTGTTCCAGTCAAATGTGTGGGTGCAGAGATATGGAATGTCAAAAAATGTGAAAATTACCATTTCTGGTGAAATTCTTTGTCCTGCCATGGTGCAAAATGATGTGGAATTTTGGTCTGACCTTTTTACTGTTTATAGGTCTTGGATCACAGATATGACTTTCGAAGGCTTAGAGAAAAAATATCATTCTGTTCCAAAGTTATTGCATTTTTTTCTTACAAACTGCCTGTGGCTCAGCCCCCACTCACCCCCAGTCCCATTTCTCATCCCCCAGGGCTTACCTCCTTGCTGACAATACTCCCAGGATTACCCCCCAGGGTGGGGGTCACCTCACCAATATGAACCTGCACGCTGATGGTAGAAGGACAGCGACAGGGCTACCTAACAGCATTGCCTCCCTGACTTACCCCCCCAGGGCAGGCAGTGGAGTCAGGCCAGATATAGCAGACATTGGGAAAGGTCATCTTTGAGAGTGCCATGGTGGACGATTGGGGCTGGAAAGCAGGGCATCATATATGGTGGATGCTATCTTTGTTGGATTCCTGTTGGTAGGCATGGCATGCAATGATGCAGCAATGTCAAGCGACAGCATCTGGCATGCCTCTCCAGTGATTCCAGGCACACGTCGCAGCAGAGTCCCGGCCTATGTAAGGGGTCTGTATTGCACTGGATTCTCAGCACCCTCCCCCCAGGAGAAGGAGAGCCATTCTTTGGATGCTCAGTCCTTTTCCCCCACAGCCAGCCCTCCAACTCCCAAGTCCATTCCCAAACTCGGGACACCAGGGTCACAGATGAACGCCTCCCCGCTGCGCCGGTGGGCCAGTTCCAAAGTTATTACATTTTAAAGTGTCTTGTTATTTCCTATGGGATCAGTTAGATGTTCTGCTCAAAAAAGGATTTTTTATTGCAAATGCAGAATCCTTTTTCACAAAAGTGGACATTTTTGCTGCAAATGCAGAATCTTTTTTTTCATGCCATTGCCATCTTATTTTCAGTTGGTGATGAGAACAAAATTAAATAACTTAAAAAATACATGGTTTAGTAGACTATGACAGTTGTTTTTACCTAATCAGGACCCGTACAATCTGGATCTCGGGTTAGTTTTTTTGTTAAGTCACTTACAAATGTGTTTTTTTTAATATGCCGAAATCCTTTTTTGCAAACCATGAAAAAAAAAAAGCTGCGAAACAGGCTCCCTTTTCACAATTTGTAAAAAATTATTTTCTTTTTCTGAAAATTGTGAAAAAGGAGCTGAAGAAAAAGATTATTTTTCACAGTTTGTGAAAAAGGGATTTTAAGACAGCTTTTTTTTGTCACTCCACAGTTCACAAACAATTATTGAGTTTGGTTTGAAATTGTCAATGTAAAGGGTTTGCCCGACAGATGTGCCTTTTGCTGGTTTGGTGAAAATATATTACTTTGCTGTGTAGTTTTGTGACTTTAAATGTTGTTTCCTTTCCCATAGGATAACATTATAATGTGAGGTTTAGAAAGTCACTACGCTATGAAGAAACAGTTATCAATTTTGCTCTGAAATTTTGAGGATACAAAAGCTTTGTGCCACCAATGTGCCTTTTGCTCATTTCATGAAAATATATTAATCTGATGTCTAGTTAAAAAGGTTTCACATTTTACAGTGTTTTCTTTAGGATAACATTGTAATGTGAGCTATGTTTGGTACTGCACACTACAGGGTGGCATTGCAGGGCCCAGAGGGCCCTGACCTCTCTCAGGCAAATAAGGATACCACTACTCTATCTCAAGAATTATGGATCGATGGGAGCACAGGGCCCTCTGCAACAAGGAAATAAGGATACAATTACAATCTCTCAAAAGTTATGCACTCCCGAAAGCAAAAAAGGCTACAATTACACTATCTCAAAAAGTAAGGAAATTCTTGGCAAAAAAACTTTATTAATGAATCAGTTAGGGTTCCAGTGACAAATGTTTGGAAATGTGGTGTTAGAGTTTCCACCCCAACACCCCAGCCCCACCCTGCACACAGCAACAATTGTTGGGGGTGTACCTTGGGGTTGTCAGCCCTAATGATCACCCAGTTTTCCTATATTGTACCCATTTCCACTTATTTACTTGCAGAATGGGGTGAGTGTTAGGGCTGACAACCCCAAGACATGCCCCCATACCTGTTGCTGCATGCAGGATGGGATGGGGTGTTAGGGTTGGAAACATTTCCAAACTGTTGTCTTTGGAACCCTTACTGATGCATTAATGAAGTTTTTTGTGAAGAAAATACACATATCTATGCATTATATACAGTACATATAAAACATAAAAATACAGACTTTGTTGTCAGAATGGACAGATAGACCCATCTTGTGTGCCATTTTCCCTGCCTATTCTAACACCTCTGACCTGTTTGTCACTGGCATCCCTCCTGCCTCACTGTCCTCTAAATAGTTTGCCCTTGCTCTTATTCCACTGATGCTTGAAGTCCCCCACAGTCTTTGCCCCCACTACCTCCTCTGGCAGGTTGCTCCAGTCATCTATCACTCTTTTTATGAAGTAGTTCCTCACATTTCTCCTAAATTCTTCCCTTTGACTTCATTGCATGCCACAGTGTTATTGTGCCTTTCTTCCTCTGAAAGAAACACCCCACCTGTACCTTCTTCACCCCTGTGAGGTACTTGTTGGTTTCAATCATGTCTCCTCTCGCTCTCCTCTTTTCCAGGGAGCACATGTTGAGTTCCCATAGCCAGCCTTCCTCATATGGCTTTTCATACAACCCTAGCACCATTTGGGTTGACAAATCCAGAGTTAGCAGCTGAACCCATGCACTTTCACAGACTATAAATTGCTTTCTCATTGGGGTGCTACTGGTTAGGGCATACATAAGTTAAAACAAGAAACCCAGTGCACCCCCCAAAAAAAAATTGGTAAGTCATTAAATTATTACAATGTGCTTTCTGCCTCAAATGGCTGCTGAACTATTTTATCCCAAAGGGGAATGTGGGGGGGGGGGTCCCTTAGTTTCTCAGATAAGAGCTCTTGTGTGAAAACAAGTTCAACCACCAGTCAACAAGGTTGCCTTCCCATCAGCTGAGGCTCTATTCTAAAATACTACTGCCAGAGTTGCTCCCTTTAAAATGTGGTACACTGCCTTATTGGCTCACTTTAAATAAGGTGCAGTCCCCAGCCAATATACTTGTGATTTGTGGGGAGCCAGCTAAATGAGACATCCCTATATCTCCTGAATACAAACAAATCCAGAATTAGCAGCTCAACCCATGCACTTTCACAAACTTTAAATTGCTTTCTTATTGGGATATTACCAGTTACAGCATACATTTTTGTTCTCTTCTCTCTACTGCTGCTATCCTATAAATGTCCTTGTAGAAGTACAGCCTCCAGAACTGTACACAGTATTCCAGATGGGACCTCACTAGTGAGTGATACAGCAACAGCACTACCTTTCTCTTCTTACTAGACATCCCTCTCCCAGTGCACCCCAGCATCCCACAAGCCTTTCCTACTGCCTTTTCACACTAACCAGCTGCCTTGAGGTTATCATGATGACCCAGAGGTCTTTTTCTTACTTGGTGACTACAAGTATCTTGTCTTCCACCTCATACACAGCTCCTGGGGTTTTCTACCCTAGGTGCATAACCTTGCACTCTTTGGTATTGAAACCCAACTGCCACAACCTAGACCTTCCCTCTAGTTTCACCAGATCCCTTTCCATTCTCTGCAACCCTTTCAGAGTGTACACCCTGTTAAAGATTTTGGAGTCATCCACAAAGAGGCACACCTTCCCTTCCAGTTCCTCTGCAGTGTTACTTATGAAGACATAAAAGATGACCAGATCCCGCACAGATCTCTGTGGCATCCTACTAGTTTCTGTCTTATCCCTTGAGTTTCTGCCATTTACCACATCCCTTTGCCACCTATCCTTCAACCAGTTTGATGTCCAGCTTACCTCTTTCTCCCACTCCCCCAGCTTGCTTAGCTTCTTAACTAGGCACCTATGTCGTACAGCGTCGAAGGCCTTACTGAAGTCCAGATAGGCCACATCCACTGATCTCCCTTGCTCCACCTCCCTAGAAACCCAGTCAAATAAATCAGGGATATTTGTTTGACATGATCTTCCCCTTGTGAAAGCATTCTGGTGGTGGTCCTGCAGTCCATTCACCTCCAGGTGCTCCATGAGCCTCTCCTTCAGTATGGTTTCCATTAGTTTCTCCACCACTGATGTGAGACTGGCAGGCCTGTAGTTGCTAGCTTCCTCCCTGCTGCCACTCTAACACAGAGAGACCACATCAGCCCTCTGCCAATCCTCTGAAACTACACTGTTTCCAATGAGATGCTTAACAGTGTTGCCAGAGGGGTGGCTGGCACCATGCACAGCTCTATCAGAACCCTTGTGTGAATTCCATTTGGTCCCATTGTCTTATTCTCCTTCAGGGCTTCCAATCCATTTGGTACTCTCTCTACTGAAAATAGACTTGTCTCTTCCTCCCTCCCCTTGGTGTTTACTTTTACATGCAGGCTTGATTCCCCCCCCCCCCATGAAGACTGAGCAGAAGCGATTATTTAAAATTTCATCTTTTTCTTGATCTTCCTCTGCACAGTCCCCCACCTTCCCGATTCCCACTATCCCTCCTCTTTTCTACTTTTTTCACTTTCATGCCTAAAGAAAGCCTTGTTCCATTTTTTAATCCTCTTAGTTTTCCTCTGTTCTTTTTCTGTTTTGGCTGCCCTCATCTTCCTTCCCATCTTCCTTTGTTTTATCAGACATACCTCCCTGCCTTCATCCATCTGGGTTTTCTTGTACTTCCTGAATACTGTTTTCTTCTTCTTCACTGCTTTTGCCACCTCCTTGGAGAACTATAATGGCATATTCTTCCTCATTCCCTTGCTCACTTCAAACATCATGCCATTGCCTTGACTATTCCTGCCTTAAACCTTTTCCATTGGGTCTCCGCTCTCCACAGCCATTCACCCCTTTGAGGTATTTACTATGGCAGTTTCTCATTTCTTTAAAATCTGACCTCCTGAAGCCCAGGACCCAATGCCATAGTGTGGTTTTCCATATGCCAAACCATGCAATATGGTGATCACTTGTACCTAGGTGACAACCCGTTGTTATGTCTTCAGTGCTGTCCCTGTTCGTATATACCAGATCTAGTGCTGCCCCATTTCTAGTGGGTTCCATAACCAGCTACCTGAGGAATGCCCTTGTAGGGAGTTGAAGATGCCCAGCTTTTGAAGTAGTTATGCCAGAATGCCTAGTCTACAGCCAGCAGATTAAAGTTCCTGACAATTAATACTTTCCCTTTACTTTCCATTTTGCTAATGGCCTCCCCCAATGCTGTGATTAATTCTTCCCTTTGTGATGGTGGCCCGTATACCAACCCCATGCAAATAAAGAACCCATGGCCCTGAATCTAGGGCATCCCATAGTATCTCCAACCCTTCCTTCTCCCTCTAGTTTCCCTGTATCTCATGCCCTTTATGCCTTTCCACACATATAAAAAAACTGCCCTGCCATTCCTCCCTGACCATTCCTTCCAGAACATGGTATAGCCTGGGATGGCCACCTCCCAGCATTGGTTGTTGGTGCACCATGGCTTTGATAGTGCCACCAGATCCAGACCTGCCTCCATAATGATTGCCTCAATGTCAGGAATTTAGTTTCTTAGGCTCCTTGCTTTGATACACATGGCCCTCCATTCCTTTCATCCATCTTACCCCTATCCTCTCCCAGCTTCCTGTTTCCATCCCTTACCCCTTCTATTTCTCCAGTCCTGTCTTCTGTGACAGGGTTGAGTAAGATCCTGTCCCATGTGTTATGCAGAAAGAGTTAAAAGAAAGGATCTGTTCTATCCTGTCCTTTCCAACAATACACTCTGGTTTGAGGTAAGGACCAGGTCAGAATAGAATCACACAAGGACAAGGGTCCTGGACTTCAGGAGAGCAGATTTTGAGAAAATGGGACAATGTCTAAGAGACGTCCTGGAGGGGATAGGAAAACTGGGGGCAGTAAAGGAAAGGTGGGCAAAAATAAAACAGGGAATTATGCAAGCTACAAACCTCTGTGTAAGGCAGGTGAGTAAGGGCAAGAGAAAAAGTAGACCACTATGGTTCTCTAAGGAAGTAGCAGAAAAGGTAAGAGCAAAAAAAAGGGCATTTAGAATGTACAAAAAACACAGAAGGAGTGGGAATAGGAAGACTTACCAAAATAAACAAAGGGAGGCAGGGAAGAGAGTTAGAAGCACAAAGGCAGAGACAGATAAAAGGATTGACAAGTCAGTAACAAAGGGAGATAAAACATTTTTAGATACACAAGTGAAAAAGGACAAAGGGGCTAGTAAGACTGTGCAGTGTGGAAGAGGACCACAACAAAGCAGATTTATTAAACAACTATTTCTGTTGAGTATTTACAGAGGAGGGGGGAAGGAAACAGGCCAACAACAGTGGAACAAGATCAGTTAAATAGAATGGGGCCTTCTTATTTGGTATGTTATCAACATACAGATACTGATTATAGAGACATCAGTTAGGAAGTGATAACTAATCAGCAGAGTGATATTACTGTGGTGAGTGTGATAAGGATGTTCTGTGACAAAGCAGACTGAGCTGGGATATAAGGGATCCGACGTGAGTAAAAGAGATGTTGATGCAGCGATATAAAGACAGTCCCTGTAATCAGTTACAGAGAGGAAAATAGATAACACCAATTGCCCCTTCACAGGGAATGGAAAGTGGATTAATCTGGGGAAAAACAACAGACTTTAATTTAGCAACAAGTAAAGTAATTTGCACATCAAAAGAAGGAGAGCTGCCCAAAAAGACTCCAAGATATTTGCAAGCGTATGATCAAGTAACTTCAATGTGGTCTAAGGTAGAGATGGAGGGAAGAACAGGTAGCTAAGGCAAAGATTTAAAAAAGAGAACCTACTGAGTCTTTTTTGAATGTTGTTTCTGATGGAGGTCTATTAAAGCTCTCTGTGTGTTATCAAAATCCTGCTAAAGATTTTGGAGTGCAATGACAGGAGAAGTATAGGATATGTAAAATACAGTGCTATCAGACTATAAATATACAGAACTAGTGAACACTTTAAGCAAAACATTTAAATACATTGAGGAAAGAAGAGACCAAAGGATCAAGTCCTGGGGGACACCCTTTTTTAGAATAGCAAACTCATAAGCAAAAATAGAATCATGGACACATTATGAAAATAAGAGGAACACCAAACGAAAAAAATGAGTTTAAGCTGCAATCAGTAAATTTGTAAATTAATATATTGTGGTTGAGTGTGTTGAATGCTTTAGAAGGGTCTACAAATGTGGCTTGATTCTATTGCCTATTTTCAAAGGAAATGTGAGTGCCATGCACTGCATGGAATACTATACACCAGGTAGTATGACCGCAGAAAATTCAGATTGGAAAGGAGACAGTAAATTATTGCATAAAAAGAAAGAAAAGAGTTGTTTACAAACAAGTATTTTAAACAGTTTTGCACAGATAAGTAGTATTGAAATAAATATATATGAATTAGAATCCTAGGAAGAACCTTCTTTAAAATGGGGATTATGTAGGCAGATTTCCAAATTTTTGGGAAATTAGAATTCTGTGAGGAGAAATTGAATAAAAAGTGAAATGGTTTCCAATGACCGATCACTAGTTTTTAGAAAAAAGGATCAAGAAAATCAAGACCTAGGCCAGCAGAGCATCCACTTGGGGTTCAGGAGATCACAGGTTCAAACCCCACAAGAGCCAAATACTCATGGTGTGATCTTGGACAGGTCACTTAACTTCCCAGTACTCCAGTTCACCCAGCTGTGGAAATGGGTAGAAGCAGGATATCACTGGGAAATGAAACGTTGTATCCCAGCTGGGCTATCCTGAGTGAATCAATTTAAAAAAATAAAAGAACTTGATTCGATAAAACATATTAAATTTCATAAAAATAAATAAAAGAAGTCAATAAAGAATATATTCAGAATAAGAAACACCTACCCTTGCTACAAATTGCCTTTGTTTTCTCTCTAAGCACACCAGCAGGGCAATATTTGTGGTAATAACTTCAAGGTATATTCTGCTTTTAAAGCCTCACCTTCTTCCCCTGACAGATCTTCTGCCTGTTGGGGAGAATGCAACGTTATAATTTATTTCCTCCCTTTAAGCATTTTCCAAGTTCTGTGGGAGCCTTCTGTGAAGAACAGGGGAATCAATAATAGCAGGGTCCAGTTCTCAGGAGGTGGCTCGAACTACCAGTAATTTATGTTTATGTTTAAATTGGAGAAGAGGGGCCCAGCATAGCACCCCCGCAGGCACTGATGATTCAAGACCAATCTGACAGTGCAATCTACAGACTGCTATTAATAGATACGTATTAAGCTGCATGGAATGTGTCAGCAGAAAAAGACCCAGAAGTCCATGCAATCTGCCCATTTTCTTATCATGCCATGACTTGTCTCCAATTTGTGGCTTCACAGCTGTTGTTGAAAATAGGGGATGACAGTATTGTGCTCAAAGTTCAGGTAATCTTACAAAGAAGTTCATGTTTTGACAAATTAATCCCGAGTCAACAACAATGCCACACAGTACTGCACTCAGAATTCAGGTAATCATACAAAGAAATTCTTGTTTTGGCAAATGAATCCCTGAGTCATCAACAGTCACCTTCATTTCAACAATAAATAATTTGTCCAAAATCAAGATCTCTATGTTTCTGGGAAAATGTTCAAAAACAATAATAATGTGACCCTTTCCAGAGCATGTGCTGTATACTTACTATATTTAGCACACCCTCTTCTTTTTGACTATGTGCAATAACTTGATTGTAGGATAACTGTATCCTTAAACAGCAGCTGCCACCGCTATGAGATTTTGAAAATAAAATATTTAGGGATAATTCAGGTTAAATTTCACTTTAGTTCTGTGCTTCTCTGTGAATATTTTTTTAGTTTTAAAGGAAAACTGTGCTGAACTTGTAGGTTAGTTTTTATGTAGAACCTGTTTTTATGTTTGCCTTTGCATTTGCACAAAGTGAACATGCTGCAGTGGATTGGAGAGTTGTGTCACTGTTGGTCAAATGCAGAGCAGTGTGCAAGGGGCTCAGCAGTGTCAGATGAATTATCAGCCAGGCTGATCATGATACTCTTCTGTGCTTGCCGAGTGGAAACTTCATGGAGATCAAAGAAAATAGCCGCACAAGTCACAGGGTGCCTCTTTCTTTGGATAAGAATGATGCTGCCCAGCAAGCACAGCTGACTATCATTATAATCAGCCTGCTGTTGTTCTTCCCCCCATGGTAAAAACAATCCCACCATCTGCCAAGTATCCCTCCCACTTCCCATTGCTTTGACTACCCCTTCTGAATTTCTGACACTGGGGTGCCTCATCCGTGGTGCCAGCTAGTACCACCCCCCCCATTTACACCATGTGACACCTGGGAGCCAACCCACACTGTTTCCAAATATAACACTGACACAGGGATGCCCTATCCCTAGTGTCGATACCTGAAATAAAGAAAGCTGTCCTTCATAGTGTTTTTTATTTTTTTTAAACCTTGGAAAAAAGAATATAGTTCATTGATGTCTGTTGCTGTTGTTGCCCTCCACCACCTTTACCTTCCCCCACCCAACCTCTCCACTCAGCACCAACCACCCCACACACTACCCCTTAATTACATACTGATACCCAATGCTGTAACCCTGTCTGGACCAGAGACACATCTTCACTTCTCAGCACCAGACTGGGGACTGAAGAAACCAGGTATGCAGTCGATGTATTTCAATGTGTTTTGAGTTTGTTCTCATAACTTGTTCATTTATTTAGTATTTTTCCCCCAAATTTTCAACACAGGCTTTTTGGGCACCACCTCATTAACAAGGTAGGTGACATTCTTCAAATCTGGCCTGAAAGCTGATTTCACAGTCATTCCACAAAATCACCTTACAGGTGGGGTTTGAAAATGTTCACCTACCAAGTTCTTGAGATGGGGTCATAAGAGGACTATGTTAAAAATTTCTGGTCAAAGTATTAAAAAACAACAATGCTATGAAGGTATGTTCAAAGTTTCAAGGCTTGCTCATAACTTTGGTAATGTTCAATATTTTTACTCCAACTTTTCAACATATCCATTTTTTTCACACCACCTCATGAACAGCAGGTGTCATTTTTCAAATTCTGGCAGAAATATTTTTTCGCACTTGTGTAGTGAAATGATGTTTTGGCCAGTATTTTATAAATGATACCTGTCTTGTTTAAACAAAGGGGTCATCAAAAGATGATGTTGAAAATCTGGATTCAAAATATCACAAGGCAAAAAAGTTATGAAGAAACAATGATTTTTTTTCAATGTTTACTCATAACATTGCAGTGTGTACAGCTTGTGGCCCTAAATTTGTAATGTAACTCTTTTGTTACCTACCTCATGAACATGATGGGTGTCATTTTTCAAATCTCCTCCAAAACATGTTTTTGCAGTTGCTCTGCAAAGTCATCTTTTGACTGGGATTTAAAACATTCCACCTACTGTGATCATAATGTGGGGGTCACAAATAGACAGTGTTGGAAAGTTGGAGTCAAATGTCAAAAAAACAACAATATTATGAAGAAATGTTGAATTATTTCAACATTTATGAGTAACTTTGTGATTTTGTGTTGATTTTGTCCTCAAGTGTGAAACATGGCCCTTTTGTAACCCCACCTGATGAACATGACAGGTGCCATTTTTCAAATCCCCTTTGAAACATGTGTTTGCAGTCCCTCTGTGAAACCACCTCTTGAGCAGGATAGAAAAAAATCCATCTCTCTTGATCATAACATGGGGTCAGAAAAAGGTTGTTGACAATTTGGGGTCAAAATGTGAAAACACAAGTAAGTTATGAAGAAATGCTGAACTGTTTCAACTTTTACTCATAACTTTATTTTTGCAGATTTTTGCCCCTCACGTGCAACATTCTCCTTGTGTTACTCCTCCTCATGAACATGACAGGTGTCATTCTTCAAATCCCCTCCAAGACACGTTTTCACAGTCATCCTTTGAAATCACTCTTTAGATGGGATGTAAAAAATTCCACCTATCTTGATTAGAACGTCATGTCATAAAAGGACTGTGCTGGAAATATGGGGGTAAAATATGAGAGCTCACTGAAAATTAAATATTGCCTGTCAGCTAGCCTATCCTGGGAAAATATAATCTAAATATGTATAAAAGCAAGGCACTGAAAATGGGATATTGTATCTCACGTTGTCATTCCAGGATAAATATGTAGAAAAAATGTAGAAAAGCAGGACCCCAGTACAACAGATCCCCCACTGAATGATGTCTCTATGCTCCTCTATCCTTGGAAAAATACATTGTAAAAGCTGGACCTCACTGAAAATGTAACTTGCCTTTCAGCTGGGCAATCCAAGGTAAATATACTATGAAAATAGGTTAAAGTAGGGCCTGATTGAATATCAGATATTGCACCCAGCTGTGCTATCTTGAGTAGATACAATGAAAAAACTCAGAAAAGCAGGATCCCACTGATAAGATATCATCTGAACTGTGCTATCCAGGGTAAATATTGTGCAAAAATGTGTCAAAGTCGGACCATATTGTAAATAAGATATTGCATCTCGGCTGGGTTATCCTGAGTAAATATATTACAAAACTGTGTAAAAACAGGACCATACAACAGAGCCCCACTGAAAAGGAGAGGATGTATCTAAGATTATCTGTCCTAGAAAAATGCATTATAAAAGCAGGGCCACACCATAAACAAGCTACTTCATTTCACATCTACGAGTGTACTATCCTGGATAAATGCAGTATAAACCTGTGGAACATCAGGACCCCATTGCAAATGATATATTGAATCTCATCTGGTCTATCCTAGGTAAGTATATAATAAAAAGTTGTACAAGCAGGAGCCGGTCTGTCATTTTTCAGTCTTTACTTGCCTTTTAGTAAACACAGTTGGTGTTTCTGATTTGCACACTGGTGGGAAGGATCATATTAGTACAGTACAATTTAATTTGACAGAATGCATCCATGTTCTACTATAGAACATTGCATCTGTAGGGGAAATAAACTACATTCAAAATTCTATTTTTTGCATATGTAAATGAACCAACAAAAACTAAAATAATGCAACTAGTTTTCATTATAATTTTACCTCCACTATTCTTGCATTTGAAAGGTCACTATTATATTGCTTCCCATTGTGCACTTGTCAGCACTTTCATTAAAGCAAATGCACCCCTCTTGAAAATTAAAACTGTATTTATTTAGGTAGTTTTTGGCTACAGCATTACTAGCTTAGTTGCAGTGTTAAAAAATATCTGTAATTAACAAAAATGAAAAGATATTCATCAGTTATGTTTACACTATACCCAGCCACCATGCAATATCAACTATTATAATTATTACAGTAATAAAGTGTCACTAATAAAGTTATTCAGTAGGGTTAACAGTATAAAAGGAACAACATTGAAACTGGACTAATGGACTACACAAAATGTGTCTGCTGGGTGGTGGTGGGGGGACTCACTCTTTTAAGATCTGCCTTATGGTCACTCCTGCTTCTGTGTTGCCAGGAGATCTCTGTTGCCAGAGACATGTGGCAAGTAGTCAGGAGCACATGCTGGGTAGGTGCTTGCTTTCGACTGTGGCATCATCATATCACACCACACCCTCTGGCGGCTACTTACAGGACACTGAAAAAAGATGAGCAACAAACTTTACAAATAAGCTACACTGACACTATGCGATCGTGAGCATGGACATGCACAGAAAAGAGTGACTGGTTATAAACAGCTAAACAAGCAAGTGTTAGTGACAGCTGCAGATTAACAAAAAATGTAAAACTATATACATCAGATTCAGTATGTTGAAAGCACTGCAGTGGGAATGAATCAAAGCACAGATTTCCTGGACAACTTGTCAGATAAGGCCAGCAAACACATGTGGTGACTTGGCAGGTTCTGGTCCAACAAAACCACAGTGATCCCCAGCATAAAATGCACTGGAAAAGGATACTTATTGAATGCTTTGAAAAAAAGATAATCAACAGACTTTACAAATGAGCTACACTGACACTATGTAAATCGTGAGCACAGACATAAACAAAAGAGTGACTGGCTATAAACAGCTAAATAAGCAACTCTTAGTGACAGCTGCAGAATAACAAAAATGTAATATATATATATATTTATTTATTATTTATTTAGCTTTTGTTGACCAGGTAGGTACACTAGACAATCTGTATGCCTATTTTCAGGTATGACCCAGGAGACTACAATGAAAATACAGGTTCAAACAAGGTACATAACAACAAGAGGGGCAATGTACAGAGTTACAAGAGAGCAAGATAAACATAGATAGTATACAGTGAGCAGTAATAGGTAAAATGTACATATACATACAGAATAAATACACTAATACATTCAATGGTAATTACATTGCATGAGTGACTCTATTTACCAGGGCCACGTAATTCATAAACAGATGGCACTCAATCACAAGCTACCCAGAGATTGAAGGACAGTAGGCAGTGGGTCAGAATGGGACCAATTTGGAGACCTGGTTAGGGTGGCTTGGGACACCCACACACTGAGGACAGTTTCAAGTGCTCCCACAGGGAATTCCGGAGACACAGTTGGGAGGGGGAGAAATGTACATGGTCAGGAAGGGAGTTCCATAGCCTCGGAGCACATGTAGCAAAGTCCCTATCCCCATTAAGGTTCGAGTATATGGAACTTTGAGCACCGCCGGACCCTGAGACCTGAGGGGGGTAGGAGGAGGATACAGCAGGCATGAGAAGCTGTGCAAGCCCCAGTGGGGTGCTAGTTCTGAGCACCTTTCCTACGAAGCAGCCCAACCCATATTTCAAGTGATTGTCTGGGGAAAGCCAGCTCAGTTTGTCATATAATTTACAATGGTGGGTGAGACGTGGGAGAGCCAGGGCAAAGCGACAGATGTTGTTATAGGTCGTGTTCCACCTGGCAAGGTGGACCTTGGAGGTGCCAGCTAATAGGAGATGGCCATAGCTTAGTGAAGGGAGCAGCACACTTCTGGCCAGTGCCAAGCGAGCTGCGGACTTCAAACTTTTCTTTGCCATGTAGGCAAGACCCAGTTTGCAGTTTACAGTTCTACAAACATTTAGGATGTGACTCTCCAGGTCGAGTTGGGGGTCAAGTGTAACCCCAAGGTATTTTATTGAAACATTGGTTAGGAGGGGGGAGCCATCCACACCACTGACACATAGAGGGACAGGGGAGGCCTTGATCTTGGCTGCTGACCCAAAGAGCATGGCCTGAGTTTTTTTCAGATTAAGGACCAGTTTGTGGGATGTTTCCCAGGCTTGGGTATTCTTAAAGGCCTCACTTAGCTGAAGGTTAAGAACCCCAATGTCTCGGGAATGTGCAAGGATGACAAGATCATCTGCATAAAGGGTGACACTACAGTTGGAAGCAGCAGCAGGGAGGTTGTTAACAAATGCTGAAAAGAGAAGGGGCCCCAAAACTGATCCCTGTGGAACACCAGAGGTCACCGGAGTGGGGTCAGAGAAGACCTTGTTGAATTTAGTCTGCTGTGTTCTGCCCTGGAGGTAGTTTCTCAGCCAACTCAAGGCAGGGGGGGGGGACAGGCCTAAGGACTGCATCTGTGAGCAGAGTAATACATGGTCTACAAGGTCAAAGGCCTTGGATAAGTCAATGAATATAGCCCCAGAGAGTTCACCCTGGCCCATGGCCGCCCTGATGCTGGAAGAGACAGAGACAAGGGCAGTGGTCATGCCGTAACCTTTATGATATCTATGCTGTGCAGGGGACAGCAACTTATGAGTCTGAATAAACTCTGTAAGCTGTTCAACCACAGTTTTCTCTAAGAGTTTACTAATGGCCAACAGGATGGCAATTGGACGATAGTTGTCCAGGACTTTTGGGTTATCTTGCTTCAGAACAGGGACAATCCTTGCTACTTTCAAAATACCAGGGATAACACCAGTGGCAAGGCAATGAAAATTGGATATTGTATCCCATATTGTCCATCCTGGATAAATACAGACATAGAAATATAGGCCAGGACATTCAAAGGGGTTGCACCTGGCGCAACAGAGTTGCACTGGTGCAACCCCGCATTGTGGCCCGGTGGGATATTGAAAAGGCTGCCCGGTGTAGCACAAATACCAATACACCAGGATGCAATGTAATCCTATGCAGCGCAGATGCAGGGCACATGCCCATGCACAGGAGGCACATCCTGATATTCAGCCTGGGATGTGCGGCGCATATGCTGGCAAAAGCCATACATGTGCTGCACACAGGTGCTTAAAGTTGAGCCATAAAATATAGGCTCAAAAGCTGGCCACCCACAGGTGGGCAGCCGTATTCAAGGCACAACACAACAGCCACCAGCCATGGGTGGCCACCCGCCCAGTGGGAACATCGTCCACAAGCACCCGGTCCCCCCTGGAAGTCCAGTGCCCTCCCCCGCAAGCCCAATAGTGGGCAGTGGCTAGAATATAATGAAATCTATGCCCGATTGTGGCAGTAGTATGCCTATAGATAATCCTGTTGGCCTAGTGGACTCCCCTCCCTTCCCGTATGCCCGATTGCAGGCAGTAGTTAGAATACATTTCATCCGATGCCCGATCGTGGGCAGTAGATAGAATATGATTAATCCTATGCCCAATCATGGGCAGTGGTTAGAATATATGTCATCCCATGCCCGATCACGGGCAGTAGTTAGAACATGATTAAACCGATGCCCAATCGTGGGCTGTAGTGTCTAAAAAGAGATCCCTGTGGACTAGTGCCCCCCCTATAAGCCCAATCGTGGGCTGTAGTGTATTGAAAATGATTCCTGGTGGTCTAGTGGAACCCACCCCTGAAAGCCTGATCACGGGCCGTAGTAATAATTGATGTCTACCTGGTGATCCAGTGGTAACCTCCTCCCCACCCATCCATGGAGGCCCCCAGCCAACCAGCACCTCCTTTCATCGGCGGCAGAAGCACCTGCCCCGCGTGCTGCCCGGCCACACCCACCAAATGACAGCAGTATAATCTGTATGCCCATTGGAACCTGTGTGGACCAATGGCTGTAGACCATACTGTACAACACAGGTCTAGATCTGTGAATGAAAGCACTCATCACAGATCTGGACCTGTGTAGTACAGTGCCGTCTGCAAGCCCATTGGTCCACATTGTTGCCCAATGGGTGTACAGATCATACTGTACACTGTCATTGACGGGCAACTGGGTGGTACACAGGTGGGGTGCTGCCACCTGCCGATGACGGAGGGTGCTGGGTGGCTGGAGCCTCTGTGGGTGGGTGGGGAGGGTTGCCACTGGACCACAGGGAGCATCATTTATTACTAAACCATGATCAATCTTCAGTGGATCAACCATCCAACTCCCAGCGTCAGCTTATCTGAGAGGGCTGCAACCTGAGGTCTCTTTCTGGACCACAGCCTATGATCGGGCATTGGAATAATCATATTCTAACCACTGCCCGAGATCAGGCATCAGATGAAATGCATTCTAACTACTGCCCACGATCAGGCGTATGGGGAGGGAGTGGGGTCCACTAGACCACCAGGGTTATCTATTGATGTACTACTGCCCACAATCAGGCATAGACATGCAGTTATTCAACCTACTGCCCATGATCGGGCATATGGGAGGGGGGTCTACAATAGCCCACCAGGGAGCCAACCCCGACGACAGCAGCTTGGCAGGGCGCCAGGTGCAAACTGCCAGGATGCACAGTGCATCGTATGCAAATGTGCCATAATGACATGCAAATGGCCCCATTTGCACCTTGAATAGATTATGGCCTCATTTGCATGCCCCTGGCTGAATATCGCAGGTGATGCACCTAGTGCAATGGCACTTGCTCCCCCTCTGTGGCTTGCACTGGCACAGTGCCACTGTGCCATGCACAGTACGTGCACCACCCTTGCCATATTCAATGGTGCTGCACCATGGCACATCACCATTGAATATCACCTGGTCCTGGCCCCAGCACAGCCCAGTTGCACTGCGCCAAGGTTTGCGCCACTGTCTGGCGCAGTCTGAATATCCGGCCCATAGACTTTGATGGCAGATAAGGACTGCTTGGCCCACCCAGTCTGCCCATTTCCCTACCTATTGGATAAGCTGCAGATCCTAGTTAACCAACAGTCTGCTTCTTCCTAACCCTCACTAGATTTGCCTTATGTCTGTCACATGCATTCTTGAATTCCCCTACTGTTTTTGAGACAGTAAATGAGATTCTTCAAATCTGGCCTGAAAGCTGATTTCACAGTCACTCACCAAAATCACTTTACAGGTGGGGTTTGAAAATATTCAAGTACCAAGTTCTTGAGATGGTTTGTGATTGATGCATAAAAGCAGGACCCCAGTACAGAAGAGCCCCCACTGAACTGTGCCTCTGTGCTCCTTGATCCTTGGAAAAATACACTGTAAAACTGGACCCCCACTGAAAATGTAACTTGCCTTTCGGTTGGGCAATCCAAGGTAAATATATTATAAAAATAAGTAAAAGCAGGGCCCCATTGAAAATCCGATATTGCACTCAGCTGCGCTATCCTGAGTAGATGCAGTGTAAAAACTCAGAAAAGCAGGATCCCACTGAAAACAAGATATCATCTGAACTGTGCCTATCCGGGGTAAATACAGTACAAAAATATATCAAAGCCGGACCACATTGTAAATAAGATACTGTATCTCAGCTGGGTTATCCTGGGTAAATATATTGCAAAACTGTGGACATACAACAGAACCCCACTGAAAAGGAGAGGCTGTATCTAAGATTATCTGTCCTAGAAAAATACATTATAAAACAAGCGCCGCACTATGAACGAGATACTGCATTTCACATCTACGAGTGTACTATCCTGGATAAACGCAGTATAAACTGGTAGAACAACAGAACCCGATTGCAAATGATATATTGAATCTCATCTGGTCAATCCTGGGTAAATATATAGTAAAAATGTGTACAAGCAGCAGCTAGTACAACAGCAATGCAAGCGGTGAGCATTCGAGATTGACAAACACCTGTTACAATACTGATTCTGGTCTATAATTGTTCAGTCTTTACTTGCCTTTTAGTAAACACAGTTGGTGTTTCTGATTTGCACACTGGTGGGAAGGATCATACTAGTACTGTACAATTTAGTTTGTCAGAATGCATACATGTTCTATTACAGAACATTGTATCTGTAGGGGAGATAAAACTACATTAAAAATTATACTTTTTGCATATGTAAATGAACCAACAAAAACTAAAATAATGCAATTACTGTAGTTATCAATATAATTTCACCTCCACTATTCTTGCATTTGAAAGGTCACTATTATACTGTTTCCCATTGTAAACTTGTCAGTACTTTAATTAGAGCAAATGCACCCCTCTTGAAAATGAAAACTTTATTTATTTAGCTTGTTTTGTGGCTACAGCATTACCTGCTTAGTTGCAGTTTTGAAAAATGTCTGTAATCAACAAAAATGAAAAGATATTCATCATTTATGTTGACACTGTACCCAGCCAGCGTGCAATATCAACTATTCATAATTACCACAGTAATAAAGTGTCATTAATAGAGTTATTCAGTAGGGTTAACAGTACAAAAGGAACAAAATCAAAACTGGACTAATAGACTATACAAAATGTGTCTGCTGGTTAGTGGTGGGGGGACTCACTCTTTTAAGATCTGCCTTATGGTTCCTCCTTCTTCTGTGTGGCCAGCAGATCTCTGTTGCCAGAGACATGTGGCAAGTAGTTGGGAGCACATGCTGAGTAGTGCTTGCTTTCAACTGCGGTATCATCACATCATGCCACACCCTCTGGTGGCTACTTACAGGACATTGAAAAAGATAAGCAACAAACTTTACAAATAAGCTGCACTGACACTAAATGATCTTGAGCACAGACATGCACAGAAAAGTGACTGGCTGTAAACAGCTAAACAAACAAGTCTTAGTGACAGCTGCAGATTGACAAAAATGTAAAACTATATATATCAGATTCAGTATGTTGAAAGCATTGCAGTAGGAATGAATCAAAGCACAGATGTCCTGGACAACTTGTCAGATCAGGCCAGCAAACACATGTGGTGACTTGGCAGGTTCTGATCCAATAAAACCACAGTGATCCCCAGCTTAAAGTGTACTGGAAACGGATAGTGAAAGTGTGTGTATTGATAGTAGCCACAGGCTAAGACCAAGCAGTAGCACCTTCAACAAATTTTGTCTGGTATGCTGAAAATGCAATTTGTCTAAGTAGGGTGAGAGCCAGGATGCTTTTCAGACCTCAAAAAAGGGTCAAGTAAATGGTAGGTTGGTCAGAGTAGTCTGCCTCAGTTGGCATGAAAAACAAACTCTGTGATGGAGGAAGATTCAAAACACCTTTTGTATATTCACATTAACTGCATTATATGCATATCATGTCATTTAGCAACCATGACTACAAACAGACAACATTTTGTGACCCTGGTGCAACTTTCCCAGGGACTGCAGCGGTCCTATAGGATTAAAGAAATATACACCAACAACAATAGAAATAACGCTTCATAACCATTTTTGTTTTATGCCATCTGCATACTATTGCCGTTTGATGTAAACAGTACTTAGTACATAAAGATTTCATTATTCTTGAAACAGAATGTTCCCAGCCAGTCTCTAGTTCCTTAAATGGTCTGTCTAAAAAATGTATATTTGCATGAAAAGCCTCTACATGCACGGGCAGCTTATATATGTAAACATAGGTAAGTGTTTATTACTCTTAATATCGCCCTTTTGCCTAGTCATGCTTATCAAAAATATGTGACACCACAAGCCTGCAAACACTTACTATGTAATCAGCTCTGATACAGACAAAAACATCCATAGGGTTCAATGTTTTTTATAAAGTTCCTAGTGGAAGCAGAATCAGTAATGTATGCAAAGCAACTTTCATAACATACATTTTCATAATCATATTCTTAAGTATTCTGTACCCCAATCAAAATGACAGCAGCAAAAAGAGGGTACTGCCACCTCTGTATAGGTCACTGGTGAGGTGCACCTGGAATACTGTTCTCTGTTCCACAGACCCCCTATAAGGAAGGACAGGGACAGACTGCAGATGGTATCATGCAGGAAGAATGAGATGATTCAGGCCAACAGGGCAGATCTTACAAAGATTGTTTCAAGGCACTGAACATGTACTCAGTGGAGATCAGGCAAGGATGCATGATAGAAACCTTTAAGTTCCTGAAGGGAGTAAATAAGGAGAACTGTGGAGAACTATTTAGCAGGAGTACAGAGTCAAGAACTCAAGTTTATGTATGGAAACTAACTGGGGTGGGGTGGAAGTTAAGAAGCATGTGAAGAAGTTCTATTTTTCAAAAACGGTGGTGGAGCCATTGAACAGTCTGCCAGCAGAGGTAGGCAGGTAAGGTAGGTAACTTTATTTATATGGCGCCTGATCTCAGAGGCTCTGGGCACCCTACAAAGGTCAAAACAGGCAGGGTAAACAACAATAATATACAAAAACAAGTTGCACAAGGGTTATACAGGTAGGGTAAACAACAATAATATACAAAAACAAGTTGCACGAGGGTTATACAGGTAGGGTAAATAACAATAATATACAAAAACAAGTTGCACAAGGGTTATACAGGTAGGGTAAACAACAATAATATACAAAAACAAGTTGCACGAGGGTTATACAGGTAGGGTAAACAACAATAATATATGAAATAAAAGCTGCACGAGGGTTATAAAGGCAGGGTAAACAGTAATAATAAACAAAATAAAAGCTGCACGAGGGTCACAACAGTCAGGGTAAACAGCAATAATATACAAAATAAAAGCTGCACGAAGGTGATATAGGCAGGGTAAACTGCAATAATATACAAAATAAAAGCTGCACAAGGGTTATACAGACAGGATAAACAACAATAATATACAAAATAAAAGCTGCACGAGGGATATACAGGCAGGGTAAACAGCAATAATATACAAAATAAAAGCTGCACGAGGGTTATACAGGCAGGGTAAACAGTAGTAATATACAAACTAAAAGCCACACAATGGGTTATACAGGAAGGAAAAACATCAATAATATACAAACTAAAAGCCGCACAAGGGTTATACAGGCAGGGTAAACAACAGTAATATACAAAATAAAAGCCGCACGAGGGTGATACAGGCAGGGTAAACAACAATAATATACAAACTAAAAGCCGCACGAGGGTTATACAGGCAGGGTAAACAACAATAATTTAAAAATAAAAGCTGCACAAGGGTTCTACAGGACAATATTATTATACAATAAATAAGCATTAATACATAATAATAATAAATAATCAAAATCAGCTGCAATTAGTTTGGAAATGCCTCTTTAAACAGATAAGTTTCTTGAGCCCTCTTAAATGCCTCCACCAGTGGAGGTTCCCTCAGGAATCTGGAGAGCGAGTTCCAGAGGACTGGGCTGGCTACTTCAAATGCACAGTCACCTGAGGTTTTCAGCCTGGTCCTCGGAACCACTAGGAGGCCTCTGGTCAAGGAGTGGAGGGAGCAGACCAGAATGGCAGATGTAAGGAGGTTCGTCAGGTAGCCAGGGCCCAAGTCGAATAGAGCCTTAGAAGTGAGCAAGCCCACATTGAAGATGATCCTCCACCTGACAGGCAGCCAATGCAGGTCCCACAGGACTGAGGTCACGTGACAAGACCTAGGTAGGCCCATAAGTAACCTGGCTGCTGTGTTCTGCACCAGCTGCAGTCAGCGGAGGTTCCCTCCACTGACCCCAAAGTAAAGAGTATTGTAGTAGTCCAAGCTGGATGTAACAAAGGCGTGTACCAGTGAGAGTAGGTCCTCAGGTGGAAATAGGGGTTTAATCTCGGTGACATTCCTTAAGTGGTAAAGACCACTTTGGACAACAGATGACACCTGAGCATCAAGTGTCAGCCTGTTATCAAGGATGATGCCCAGATTTTTCACCCTAGTGTATGCCATCAATGGGGTAGATCCTAGGACGAGTCCTGTTGCCACCCTGGAGGCATTCCCATCATGCCCGCAACCAGGCTCGATCACCAGCACCCCCCTCTTGCCATTTTACAGCCTCAGCCAGTTAAAGGACATCCAGTCCTGGATCTTAGCCAGGCAACTATTTATGACTTCAACTGCATAATTTGTTCCAGGGGCAAAGGACATATACAGCTAGGTATCATCTGCATTTATTTATCTCACCCACACTTGTGACCTCTATGCCCAAACCGGTTGGCTGCAGCTTAAAAATCGCATCAAATACCAAACGTGCCTGATGGCCAAGCAAATAACCTTAGGCATCTTGCCTCCTGGAGTACAAGATCTTCTAAGCACCCTTCATAATTCATGCCATACCCAAGGTTCTGTATCTCAGCTCCTACAGGTCCCTCACCGCCAAACCACCCAGTGGCAAAGATCGTTCGCCTAGAAGTCCCCCTCAGGATGAATGCTGTCAACAGTGACATCTCCTCTGAAACTAAGCTGGGCCCGTTCAAATCCAAGCTTTAGTCACCCTCTCTGTGAAAAAATACTTCCTCACGTTGCCCCTGAGCCATCCCCCCATTATCTTCAGATTGTGCCCCCTCTTCCTACACATCTCTTTTTCTGAAAGATACAACCCTCTTGGACTTCATTGATTCCCTTGATGTACTTGAATGTTTCTATCGTCCCCCACTTTCTTCTAGCATATACATATTAAGCTCCTTTAGTCTCTCTTCATTTGGCTTGTGGTGCAGACTCTGCACCATTTTAATTGACCACCTCTAGACTGCCTCCATCTTATCTATGTCCTTGCATAGATGGGGGTCTACAGAACTGCAAGCAGTACTCCAGATGGGATCCCACCAACTGTCTTTACAGAGGGATAACAACTTTCTGTTTTCTAGTGGTGATGCCTCTCCCTATGAATCCCAGAATCCTCCCAGTCCACCTTATTGCCTTCTCACATTGCTTGTCTACCTTTAGGTTGTCTGATATGACTATGCCCCGGTTCCATTCCATTTTTGTTGTTGTTGGTACTGCCCCCCACCATTGTGTACTCTTCCCCTGATTTTTTTCCCATGTACATTATGTTGCACTTCTTTGCATTGAATCTAAGCTGCCATAATTCTACCATTCCTCCAGCCTTGCCAAGTCCCTTCTCAGCCTTTCCACCCCCATTTGTGTATCAACCCTGTTGCAGATCTTTGTGTTGTCTGCAAGGAGGCATACTTTTCCTTCCAGACCATCTGCAATGTCACCAATGAAGACATTAAAGAGGACTGGGCCCAGTACTGAATCCTGCTGTAGCCCACTAGTAACCCCTCCTTTCTTCAGAGTGGACTCTGTTTACTATTACCCTCTGTGTCCTGTTGTACAGCCAATGTTTTACCCAGGCTACCACCCTGGGACCCACTCCCAGGCTGGCTAACTTATTTGTTAATCTTTTGTTTGGGGCTGTGTCAAATGCCTTGCTGAAGTCTAGGTAGGCCACATCCATAGCCCCTCCCTGGTCTACTACTTTGGCCACCCAGTCAAAAAATCTATTAGATTCATCTGACATGACCGTCCCACTGTGAATCCACGCTGTCTTGGGTCCTGTGCCTCGTTGACTTCTAGGTACTCAACAATTCTTTCTTTCAGAAGTGATTCCATAATTTTCCCTACCACTGAGATCAAACTAACAGGTCTGTAGTTTCCAGCCTCTGCCTTGCTCCCACTTTTGTGAAGGGGAATCTCATCCACCTTCCTCCAGTCCTCAGGTACTACACCATCCTCTCATGATTTGTTAAAAAGGGTAGTCAGTGGTGTCACTAGTTCTCCCTTTAGTTCTTTTAGAATTCTGGGCTGAATCTCATCAGGCCCCATTGCTTTTTCCACTTTCAGGTTTAGGAGTTCTTTCAGAACCCTTTCTTTGGGGAATGGACTGGTATCAACCCCCCTAGCCAGAGTGCTTCTACCATTTGGTTTAGGTACTCCCTTCTCTTCTATTGTGAATACTGAACAAAATTATTCATTCAGTATCTATTCCTTTTCACTATCACCCTCTGTCTACCTCCTCTCCTATTTATTAAACCTCACTATCTTCCCGTGGTCTTTCTTCACTCCCTAATTCACCTACTGGATAAAAGGTTTTATCCCCCTCCTTAACTGAGTTGGCTATGTTTGCCTCTGTTTGGGCCTTTGCTATTCTGACTGCCTTCCATGCTTCCTTCTGCTTTAACTGATACAGTCCCCTGTCTTGCTCCTTCTGTGATTTCTTATACTTCTCAAATGCTGTCTTTTAACCTTCCCTGCCATCTCTTTGAGAACCATAGTGTTTTTTTTCCCTTCATTTTCTTTTATTTGTCTTGCACAAAGGCTTGTTGCCTCTGTGATGGCAGTTTAGATTTTTCCCCATTGTCCCTCCACCCCTCCTTCCTGCCCATTTACTAGTGTGTTCCTTAGGCATTCTCCCATTTTGCAAAAGTCAGCCCTCCTAAAGTCCAGTACCCTCATTTTTGTATGGCTTGACTCTATGGCTGTGTTTATTGTGAACCACACTGTTTGGTGATCACTTGTTTCCAGATGGCTACCCACTTCTAAATCTGAGATCCTTTCTTCATCCACATTTGAGAGTACCAGGTCTAAGATTTCTCCCTCCTGAGTGGGTTCCAACACTAGCAGTCTGAGGCATGCCCCGTGTAGGGCATCGAAAAGAACCCTGCTCTTGGATGTGGCTGCAGCAAATGTGCTCCAGTTAACCACTGGCATATTCAGATCCCCCATCAACAATATCTCCCCTCGTTCTGCCATTTTAAGGATGCCTTCTATCATTTCCTTGTCCATTTCCTCCACCATGAGATGGGGTCTGTAAACAACCCCCATGCAGATTGTGGTGCCATTTTCTGTCTCCAAGGTGACCCACATTGCCTCCCTCCTCCCTGTTTACCCTTTAGTTCCTTTGCTTTGATCCCTTCCCTTACATAGAGATCTACTCCTCCTCTTTTACCCTCCCTGTTCCTCCTATAGATTGTGTACCCTGGTATGTTTACATCCAGTCATGGTTCTCTGTGTTCCATGTTTCTGTGACTGCCACAATATCCAAGTGTCCCTCTTCCATCAAGGCCACTAGTTCAGAAAGCTTGTTACCAAGACTATGGGCACTGGTACACATCGCCCTCCACTTTTGGATAGTCTTACCCCTTTCAGCCCAATCCCTGCTCTTACTGCCTTACTTGCGACCCAATGGTGTGGTGGCACATTTTCTTTCTTACATAATCAAATGTTTTTCTAGTGCAGTTGTGCTGGTGTTTGCTTTCCTTTATCTGTTTTTTTCACATTGAGCATGCTGCAACACTGCAGCTGTATTGTTGTGGCAACAATCTAGGGGACCATACTAGAAGCAGCAAAGACACGGAACAAGAAATGTTACAAAACAAAAAAGGTAGAAGAGGCCAACATGGTTCTCATAAAGGGCCAGAGGAGCAAAATGCTTTCATCAGGTACATGGAAAAGTAGGGGGAGGAGGAACAGGGAGAGTACCAAATAAAACTAGGAAGAAAGAAGATGGTCATGGAGGCAAAGGCGGACACAGAGTTGCGTACTGCAGAAAGGTCAAGTATGGGGAAAAACAATTCAGTGATACTTAGGAAAAAAAGGAAGCAGTGAGTGGATATTGTTTGGCTACAAGAGGGATGTTCTAGAGGAAGATAAAAGCAGTAGTACTTCAGGATTACTTCTACTCTGTCTTCCCTAGAGAATACAGTAAGTGGCATCAAGGTGGCTGTCAGGATCATTCCTGAAATGAGGAAGCTAGTATTTACCAGAGAAATGGTAAAAAAGGGTTTAAAAACCTTAAAGGTAGATAGAACACCAGGGCTGGATGGGATGCACCCAACAGTGCTCAAAGGAATTGGCTGTAGGACTGTTTAGTCACACTCAGTGCGGGTAACACGTGATGTCTTGATGATGGTTGAGAGCAACCCCCTAAGTAGCGACTCAATCATGGAGCATGTCATAGGGTTACAGGGGAGCTACAGCTACTGGATGGGGTGGTTTGGCGACTGTAGCAACAGGGAGTTGCTACACGTACGCAGGCAGTGGGGTGGGAGCGAGCACGTTTGGTGAGGGGTGGGAGGGGTTTTGAGTGGTGGCACCATGGTAGGCTGCCGAGCTGGCTCAGTGGTGTAGCTAGTCAGTTCACAGCTTTGGTGGGTAGGGTGCTGGGTTCAGGTGTGGGCGCAGGTACATTTTTGTTGCGCCCAGCCCCAATTTTTTTTTACGTTTTGGCCCCTATGACGTGCACCCCCCTGGAGTTGAGAATCCTTCATTAGGGGAGTGCAGGGGTGAAGCCCTCACAGGGGTGTTGAGGCTGAACTCCCTCATAAACATAAAAATACAAGCCCCAGTGCCATTTTGTTTGTCTTGAAGTCAAACCAAAACTGATTTTCGTCTCTCTGACTTCGCCGTAACAGCAATTGCCTTTTGATGGTCGCTATTATCACATAGAACCTCAGTAGTGCTATTCACTAGCTCAGTTCAGATGGGTGGTTCTGAAAGCCTGGAAGGTAGCAGACTTAGTCCCTCTACACAGGGGGAAGCATGGATTAACCTGGGGATTACAGACCTGTCTGCTTTCCTCTGTAGTGGGTACACTGAAGGAGTCATTGGTCAAAGAGGACTTTGTGCACTTACCTAGAGAGCAGTAGTCTACAGGATAGTAAACAGTATAGGTTTGTGGCAGGCAGTTCTTGTCAGACTTACCTGATAGTTTTCTTTGACTGAATTAAAAAGTAGCAGATAAAGGCCATGCTACTGGTTTACTTTACTTCGATTTCAGCAAGTGTTTCAACTCAGTGCCACAGAGAAGATTGCTGAAGAAGCTGGAGGCCCTAGGCATGACAAGGGATTTAGTTAGATGGATAGGAAGCTGGTTGAAGGAATGAGAGCAGAGGGTTGTGGTAAATGGGGTCAAACCGGAAGAGTTGGAGGTCACGAGTAGGGTGCCGCAGGGATTTGTCCAGGATCCTGACCTCTTCAATATGTTCATCAGTGACACTGGAGAAGGCATCCAGGCAAGTTGTGTCTCTTTGCAGATGACTCAAAGTCTGCAGCAAGATAGATAGTGATGAAGGAATCAAGGAGATACAGAGGGATCTACAAAGGCTAGAGAGGTGATGTAAAGTTTGGCAGTTGAAATTCAATGCCAAAAAAAGCAAAGTTATACTTCAAGGGGAAAAAAAAATCAGGACAGCATTCTGTATGGGAGGGGTTCAGCTGAGTACTGCGGCAGAGGAAAGAGACCCGGGAGTCAACAATAGCCATTGTTACAAAGCATATAGTAAGGCTAATAGGTTGCTGGGGGTATCAGAAGGGGTATTAAAAGCAAAAAAAAAGGAGGTACTACTACCTCTAATTAGGTCACTGGTGAGGCTGCACTTGAAATACTGTGCTCAGTTCTGGAGTCCTCACCAAAAGAAGGACAGGGACAGGCTGGAGATGGTGCAACACAGGTCATTCAGGGCCAAAGGGACAGATCTTATGAAGATTATCTTAAGGCACTGAGCATGTACTCTCTGGAGACCAGATGAGAGAGGGAAGGTGTGATAGAGACATTCAAGTTCCTGAAGGGAGTAGACAATGTTATCTATAGAGAACTATTTAGCAGAATACAGAGTCAAGAACCTGTGGTCACGAGCAGAAAACTGATGGGGGGGGGAGGTTTAAAAGAGATGTGAAGAAGTTCCATTTTATGGAAAGGGTGGTGTATCTGTGGCATGGTCTACCAGTGGAGTTGGTGGGTGCCAAGTCATTAAATGGTTTCAGGCATTGTAGGGACAGAGTGAATGGTTTGGTGGTTGCTCAGGTTGGCAACAATAGAGAGAGCAGCAGGGGGTGGTGGACTGAGAGGTAAAAAACCTTGTTTGGACAATAGGTTCCAGGGCAGATAGTGAACTCTAGGCAGACTAGATGGACCAACAGCTTAATCTGGTTCAAAGTCAGTTGGCATTCATCAGTATCCCCCTCCCCCGGGTCGTGCCTGAAAATAGGCAAGATTTGTCTAGTGCACTTACCCGGTCAACAAAAACTAAATAATAATAAATAAATCTTTGGTCTTCTTCTACTGTCATTGTCAATGTTTCTATGTTTGTTACTTCCGGTCACCGGTGTGGCTCGAGGTATGGCGTCCAGTGCCTCAACCCTCAGTGCCATTAGGTTAGCTCAAATTATGCCTTTTTTGAGAAATTAGCAAAACTGTAAGTCATTTTTCAAGCATGCTGAATACTGAACATGACGATTTTAAGGATAACTATTTCTGTGAAACCATTTTGTTATGCCTTCTTTCAGCAAAATTGTGTTGTGCAGTAAAAAATGTAGCTTTCATGAGGTAGTGATACAAAAGTTAAAAATAAAATTTGTATGCTGAAAGCACAAAATGTAGATGGAGGGGAGGGCTATGCTTTGAGTGATTCACATAATATTGTAAAAAGAATGTGCACTGACACTTTTTGTACCTGAATTTCATGTTTAACAGTGATTTAAAAAAAAAATCAGATTCATGAGTGATGAAACTATAATGGCTGAAATAGTTTTATGCAGTAAACATTTATCTTTTTTATGAGTCAGTGATGTGAAAGCTAAAAGAAACTGCACTAAAAGCAAAACATTGAGGTGGGGGTGGTCTGTACTTTGAGTAGACAACGTAATAGTGTAAATATAGTGTAAATGAAATGTTTTTGTACTTTTTCTCCTTCCATTTCTTGATTTCTTTTTACTGATCAATATATTCTAATCATAATTATTGTAAAGGTTTCATTTGTATGTTTTTTGTCCATCATTGTTATGCTTTTTTGTGCTTTTTTTTCTGAACATGTCTTAAATGATGGTTAGCAATGATCTACTAGGAATATTAAAACCAGGTGGATTTCATGATTGTAACATGTTGGTTTGACAGCTTAACTTGTTTGGGGGGTTCTTGGTCCAATCCAATCCAATCCAACTTTATTTATATAGCACCTTTCGAATCCAAGGCGCTGTACATAAAACATATACAAAGTAATAACATTTCCATACATTAAAACATGTCAGCCATGACTAAATAAAAGCTAAATTGAATAAATATGTTTTTAAAGCAACCTTAAAACTATCGACGGTTGGGCATTCTCTCAACCAACGAGGTAGAGAATTCCACAGGGTTGGTGCTGAAAAAGCAAAAGCACGAGATCCTGATGTCTTTAATCGAACCCTGGGAATCTCCAGCAATCCCTCGTTGGTGGAAATGAAAGGACGGAGGGGGCAGTAGGGAATCAGGAGATCTTTCAGGTAACAGGGTCCCTGATCATGTAGGGCCTTAAAGGTTAGTAAACCAACTTTAAAGGTGATCCGCCACCAAACTGGCAGCCAGTGCAATTTGCCGAGCACAGGTGTAATATGACTGGTTCTAGAAGTCCCAGTCAAAAGCCTGGCTGCCGCATTCTGCACCAGCTGGAGGCAGCGGATATCAACCCCTGGTAGCCCTAGGTAGAGGGAGTTGCAGTAGTCCAGACGGGTAGTGACAAAGGTGTGGACCAATGTTGGAAGATCCCCCGGAGGAACCAGATGTTTCACCCGGGTGATATTCCTCAGATGGTAAAAAGAGGATTTGATGACAGCTGACACCTGAGATTTTAGGGTCAGACCATCATCAAAAATAACACCCAGATTTTGCACCTGATCGGAGGTAGAGAGCGGTATACCACCAAGTAACAAACCTGATGGTTGTCCAGCTCCCAAACCCACCCCCGGATGACCTGGATCCACTACCAATACCTCAGTCTTATCCAGATTGAGTCTCAGCCAGCTAGAACTCATCCAAAGTCTGATCTCCACAAGGCAGTTATTTAGCACAGAGAGTGCATCACCCTGACTGGGTAGAAAGGACAGATACAGCCGAGTATCATCTGCATAGCAGTGGAAATCCAGACTGTATCGCCTGATGATTTCTCCCAATGGCAGCATATACACTGCAAACAACATGGGAGCTAAAATGGAGCCCTGTAGTACTCCACAAGGCAGGGAGTGAGCACCAGAGGAATAAATTCCAGTGATAATTCTCTGAAACCCGTCTGTGAGGTAAGAACGAAACCATATGAGGACTGTACCAGACAGCCCACAAAAGACCCACAGGCACTCCAACAGCACTCCATGGTCTACAGTGTCAAATGCAGCAGAGAGATTGAGAAGGACCAGAATGGTACATGCCTTTTGATCTCTAGCCATTAGGAGGTCGCTCGGTACCCGGACAAGGGCAGTCTCTGTGCTATGTCTTTTCCTAATGCCAGACTGGAGAGTATCATAGACATTGTGAGTTATAAGATGATCATCCAATTGCAACGCAACTGCCTTTTCAATAACCTTACCAACAAATGGCAGGTTAGAGATAGGCCGGTAGTTAGCTAGACAATCTGGATCCAAGGAGGATTTTTTAAGGAGTGGTCGAACGACTGCCTCCTTAAGGGGGTCAGGAAAGACCCCCCTCTCCAAAGACTTCCAGACAATGTCATCAAGGATTGGGCAGATAACTTCTACACATCCTACTAAAAGAGGTGTAGGGCCCAGATCCAAACTACAACTAGTTGGTCGCATTGTTTGGATGATCTTCACAATGTCCCCGAACTCTGGCAGGCGAAAATCTGACAGACAGACCAAGGACATGCCACTTCTCGTCGACCACTGCAGTCCCCTATAGGAGAGGTCGGACCAATGCCAGACCTGATGCTGGCAACCTTATCTGCAAAAAACCGAGCAAACTCCTTGCATCTTAGCTGAAAAAAAGCTTCTCTGGGCTGAAGACAGATTGGATTGCACAATCTGTCCACGGTCCGGAAAAGCTGAGACGGTTGATTTTGTGCAGCAGAAATCTCTCTGGACAGGAATTCTGCCTTCTTATGAATGATTTCTGATTGATAGCTATCATAATGTGCCATCAACCTAAGCCTGTCAGCATCAAGGCCCGACTTCTGCCAGGCTCTCTCCAGCCTTCGGCCAACTCGCCTTAACTCCTTCAAGGAGCCATCAAACCAAGGGCTCCTTGGACGGAGGGCAAGAGGCCGAACACAAACAGGAGCAATTTTGTCCAGAGCATCTCCCACAGCCTTATTATAGGCTAATACAAGATCATCTGGACTCGTACATTCAACTGACAAACTCGATAGATCCAGTACCGCCGTTAGATCACTGGGGTTAATACCCCTCAAAGGGCAGTACCGAACCATCTCCATAGCGGCAGACCTATTGGGGGGCCCTGAAACTGAACCTTATGGTGTGATGGTCAGACCGACTGACAGGTTCCACCCCCAAGTCAGCGATCTCCATACCCAAAAGAAAGACCAGATCCAGTGAATGACCCCCTATATGGGTCGAGGAGGTAACCACCTGAGTTAGGCCCAGCGTATTCATCAGCTGGAGGAGATTTTGACCAAAATGTGAGAGTTCATCATCGACCCAGGCATTGAAGTCCCCCAGAACTATCAATCTGGGGAACCTCAACAGCAAGTCGACGATGAAGTCTGCTATCTCCTGCAGGAATTCTCCACTGTCACCTGGTGGACGGTAGACAAGGAGAATCCCGCAGCCTACACCCTCTCCCAGGATATATTCAAAGGATCTGGTACTTCCCAATGGCACATCCACAAGGCCCAGCTCAGTCTTAAACATAATGGCCACACCCCCGCCCCTACGATCCAACCTTGGATGGTGTATCACCGAGAACCCGGCTGGAGTTGCCGAGGCCAATATAGGACCTGGATTTTCATCCAGCCAGATCTCGGTGATGCAAGCCAGATCAGTTGATCCAACAAGATCAGCTATAATAGCTGTCTTGTTTTTAATAGATCTGGCATTGCATAACACCGCCAAGGTGGGATGAGCTGTCAGGGAAGACCTCGGCACCTGTCCAGTAACATTGGAACCCTTGGGTATGGGGACAAGACAGGAGTAACCTCTATCCTGACCCCATTTCACCCCAGGGCATCTCCTGGACCCCAAAACCCCAATCCGCCCTCCCCTTTCCTGTCCCCCAGCAGGCCCAGCTCTCCACCTTTGCCCACGCTTCCTAAGGATGCCCAACGCGAGACACCTAAAATAGGTGTCGGATGACAATGGTGGACATTCAAAAGGACGTAATTCCCTGAGCCTGGTGGGGGAATAACGCCCAACCATCACTAAACCTCTCCAACACATTTATAATTAAACAAATTAACTAAAAAGAAAACAAAAAATATAAAAACAAAAATAAACCTATCAATATCAAAAGCTATAAGTAAAAACACTCCTCCACTCTCTCTCACAGAGGGGGAACAAAATAAAATAAACAATATTACAAATTTGAAAAGGAAAAATATAAAATAAAACCCCAGCCCAAAGTATAACCCCAGAATAACAATAAAATACAATAACAAATTAAAGCATAAGTTATTTGTCCAATAGGACACAATGTCCAGTGTCTTAGAAAGTTGCTGGATAATAAACCCAGGCTGAGAGAAAATAAAAATTACTGACAATTGAAATAAAAGAAGAAATCTGTATTATGACTTCAATGCAGCACCTCTCACGTGCATGCAAATCCAGCAAAGTCACCAGCATATCAAAAGACTTAAAAAGTATTGTGTACACCCCCAACACCACCTCTCACATGGTGGGGGACCCTTTATAAATTAATCCACAAGTTAATCCATAACTGTCTGAAGAAAAATAAAACAGTGTGGACAGCACTCTCACCAGCCCTATATCCAGGACAGGGCACGGGAAGAGCAAGTCAGTTTCTCCACCGATACCGAATTAAATCCAAGCAGGAAAGTTTAGATGGCATTCAACACAGTCCTCTCGGCAACAAATCCTCACAGTTCGATCTTAAAATGTTCAGGGAAACTCAGGACAGGCAAATAGCTCCAGGAGTACAATCACAGATGAACAAACAGACCCCTTCTCCAACAGAAGCCAAACGCCCCCCAATCAGTCAACAACCAACAGCTACAGATGCCTCAGCAACCCAGCTCCATGGCTGACCCCAAGGCAGCTTAGGAGAGGCCTCAGTTTCCCCCCAGCTCCCTAGGGAACAAACACGGCAACTCCTGCCTGGTCGAGGACCGAAATGGTGGCCGCAGCTCCCACAGCTCCCAGAGGCACAGGCAGGTCTCCAACCAGCACTACTTGCCCATAGCGAGCCCTGCTTGAGCCCGCTAGTCCAACCGAGCTTCTTCACTTCTTCTGGCGAAACACAACAAGTCAAATCCACAACTCCACAAGTCCTGGCAACGACGGTGAGAGTCAGTGAGAGTCCAAGGCAGGTCGGTCGAAACAAGCCAACACCAATCCCCTCGATCTTCAGCTCTGTTCATACAACTCTAGAACTAGCATGTACAACTGGTGTAATCAGCCCTTGGTTTCCAGCAAGTATCGGGTGTCCAAATAGCGCAATCAACGCGGTCAATAAACAGATCGCAAGTTAAAACTGATGAACTTTAACTTATTAAATTTATAAAACTTATAAAACTAAATAAACTAAATAACTAAACTCCATGGCTCTCAGTAGCTCTCAGTGGCTGACCCAGCGTGGTCACCATCTTGATTTTGATGAATAACACAAGTCAACATGGCTCCTACTTTAACAAACACATGGAAATGTTTAAAGACACAAATTACAAAAGCAAAACTGTAATTATGGTTTTGTAAGATAATTTTTGTGCCATGAAAATGCTTCTGTGTTGTCATTTTGCTTTCATGAGTTTTTTCTGGAATTTGGGAATTTTTTTAGCCAGATTTTATGACCTACCAAGATGCTGTTGTTGGGATATGGACTTTAATCAAAGGGCCCTGCATAACTGCATCCAGATGGTTATCTTACCTCCATGTAGGGCTTGGATGACTCTGTGTATCTGCAGCCAGTGGACTCTACCTTGGGGCAGGGCCCAAGTGTACTGCACATACACTGCCAGACACAGCTAGATGGACTCATACCTTGTCACATGACTGGAGGGCCCTGCACATCCATGTCCTGATGGACTATTACATTGATGAAGGGCACAGAGGGCCCTGCAGATGCACAGCAATACAGACAATTACCTTGGCCCATGGTAAGGTAGGCCTTGTGATTTACACATGTAAACCTTGAATTGCCCCCCTTTCTACCTGCGTGCCATATGACCCCTTGAAGCCAGGCCTCATCTGCAAAAAGCCTTAGCAAGCAACAACCCTAGCTGTGATCCCCTGGATTCCAGGATTCTCTGATTAGTCCTAGATATTGTATTAGCCCCTCTCACCAACCTTTTAAACCAGTCACTATGTCTTGGTCAATTTCCCAGTGTCTGGAAAATTGCAGAAATCACTCCTATCCATAAGAGTGGAGATAGAACCTCCTCTAACAATTTCAGGCCCATCTCCATTCTCCCCCCTCTCTACAAAGCACTAGAAAAAATAGTGGCCATTCAGATCTCCGAGTATCTGGCCAAATTCGACCTGCTGTGTCCAGAACAACATGGATTCTGCCCTGGACACAGCACAACTACAGCCCTCCTGGAGTTCTTCCAGCACCTACACTCTGGTCTCGACTCTGGTCATGTTGCGAGTGCAGTGTTCATTGACCTCTCCAAGGGTTTTGACACTGTCTGTCACCCCCTCCTACATGACTCCCTCCACCAACTTGACTTCTCCCCTGGCCCACTGGCTTGGTTCACCAGTTACCTCTCTACCAGATCACAGCATGTGAAGGTAAACAGCACCCTGTCCAATACCTTGCCCGTTCACTCGGGGGTCCCCTAGGGTTCCATCCTGGGCCCCATTCTGTCAAGCCTATTACTCAACACCCTCCCCAGCTCCTGCTCGGGCAATATGCTACTCTATGCCGATCATGGCGTTCTCCTTGCCTCCCACCGTGACCCTGCATCTCTACAGGAATCCCTGCAGTACACATTCAACCAAGCAGAAAAGTGGTTCCTTGACCACCGGCTGGTCATTAACCTCAAAAAAAACAACAAATCTATGCTTTTTCGCATCACCAGAATAAGGCCAAAAATGCCCCCCTCTGCAGTCTCCCCAGTAATGCTCACCCTCTCGAGCAGGTGTCATCCTACAGGTACCTGGGCATCACCTTCGACTCAGCTCTTACATTCCACACCCACATCAGTACCCTGTCCTCAGCCATAAACTCTTGGATTGGCCTCCTCTATTGCCACAGAGATTGCCTCCCCCAAAATTCCCTCTGACTGGCCATCATCTCCTCCATCCTGTCCCTAGTGAACTACGGCCTACCTATCTATGCTGAGGCCGACAATACCACCCTCACCAGAATCCAGACCTCGATAAACAAGGCCTGCAGGCTCCTGACCGGCGCATCCTTCCGCACCCAAACTTGCCTGATCTATTCCATCATCAACCTGCTAATCTTGGAGGAGCACTTGCGCTAACAAACCTGCTTACTTGCCAAAAAATCCCTGCTGGGACTCCCCCCCCCAGGGGTCACCATGTCCCTGAGGATTGCCTCCCCATCTGTTGCCACCCATAACATAGAAATATAGAAACATAGACTTTGACGGCAGATAAGGACCGCTTGGCCCATCTAGTCTGCCCATTTCCCTACCTACAGGATAGGCCGCAGATCCTAGTTAACCAACAGCCTATTTCTTCCTACCCCCACAAGAATTGCCTTATGTCTGTCCCATGCATTCTTGAATTCTCCCACATTTTAGACCCCACAACCTCCTCAGGAAGGCTGTTCCATGCATCCACTACCCTCTCTGTGAAATAATACTTCCTCACATTGCCCCAAACCGCCCTTCTATCTTTAAATTGTGTCCCTTGTTCTTGCATGTCTCTTTTCTCAGAAGATGCTACCCTCTTGGACTTTGTTGATTCCACTGGGGTACTAAAAGTTTCTATCATGTCCCCCTCTCCCTTCTTTCCTCAAGGGTATACATATTAAGCTCCTTTAGTCTCTCCTCATTCGGCTTCTCTTGCAGACCCTGCACCATTTTAGTTGCCCTCCTCAGGACTGCCTCTATCCTGTCTATGTCCTTGCAGAGATGGGGTCTCCAGAACTGGATGCAGTACTCCAGATGGGGTCTTACCAACTGTCTGTACAGAGGGATAACAACTTCCTGTTTTCTGCTGGTGATGCCTCTCCCTATGCATCCCAGCATACCCCCAGCCCTCCCTACTGCCTTCTCACATTGCTTGCTAACCTTAAGGTCATCTGATATGATTACCCCAAGGTCCCTTTCCTTTTTTGTTGTTGTTACTACCTCCCCATTGTGTATTCTTCCCCTGGGTTCTTGTTTCCCAGGCGCATTATTTTGCACTTCTTTGCATTGAATCCTAGCTGCCATACTTCTGACCATTCCTCCAACCTTGCCAAGTCCTTTTCATCCTTTCCACACCTCCTTGTGTATCAACCCTGTTGCAGATCTTTGTGTCATTTGCAAAAAGGCATACTTTTCCTTCCAGTCCCTCTGCAATGTCACTGATGAAGACATTAAAAAGGACTGGACCCAATACTGAACCCTGCGGTACCCCACTAGTAACCCCTCTTTCTTCAGAGTGGACTCCATTTACAATTACCTTCTGTGTCCTGTTGTGCAGCCAATGTTTTACCAGGCTACCACCCGGGACCCCTCCCAAGCTAGTTAATTTGACTATTAATCTTTTTGTGGGACTGTGTCAAATGCCTTGCTAAAGTCTAGGTAGGCCATGTCCACAGCCCCTCCCTGGTCTACTACTTTGGTCACCCAGTCAAAGAAATCTATTAGATTCGTCTGACATGATCTTCCTGCTGTGAACCCATGCTGCCTTGGGTTCTGTGCCCCACTGGCCTCTAGGTGCTCAACTATTCTTTCCTTCAGAAGTGACTCCAACACTTTCCCTACCACAGAGGTCAGACTGACAGGTCTGTAGCTTCCTGCCTCTGTCTTGGTCCCACTTTTGTGAAGGGGAATAACATCCGCCTTCCTCCAGTCCTCGGGTACCACACCATCCTCCCATGATTTATTAAAAAGAGTAGCCAGTGGTTTCACTAGTTCCTCCTTAATTCTTTTAGATTTCTGGGGTGAATTCCATCAGGACCCATTGCTTTGTCCACCTTCAGTTTTAGGAGTTCTTGCAGAACCCTTTCTTCTGTGAAAGGACTGGGATCGATCCCCTATCAGAGTGCTTCTGTTAATTGGATTAGGCACCCCCCTCCTCTTTTGTGAATACTGAGCAGAAATATTCATTCAGTATCCCTGCTTTTTCACTGTCCCCCTCTGCCCACCCACCGTTCATTCTATTCAGCCTCACTATCCCTCCCTTTGTCTTTCTATGCTTGCTGATGTACCTATAAAAGGTTTTATCCCCCTTCTTAACTGAGTTGGCTATCTTTTCCTCAGTTTAGGCCTTTGCTATTCTGACTTCCCTCCCTGCTTCCTTCTGCCTTAACTAGTACAGCTCTCTATCCTGCTCCTTCTGTGTTTCCTTATACTTCCGGAATGCTATCTTTTCTTCCTGACTTTACAGCCACCTCTTTTGAGAACCATAGTGGCTTTTTCTTTCGTTTTGATTTGTTTATTTGCTTCACACAAAGGCTTATTGCCTCTGTAATGGCAGTTTTGATGATTCCCCATTGTTGCTCCACACCTCCTTCTAGCCTGTTTGCTAGTGCTTTTCTGAGGCACTCTCCCATCTTGCCAAAGTCAGCCCTCCTAAAGTCCAGTACCCTCACTTCTGTATGGCTTGACTCTGTAGCTGAGTTTAACGTGAACCACACTTTTGATGGTCACTTGTTCCCAGATGGCAACCCACTTCTAGATCTAAGATCCTCTCACTGCCCCTGTTTGAGAAGTGAGGTCTAAGATTGCTCCCTCATGAGTGGGTTTCAAAACTAGCTGTCTGAGGCCTGCCACCTGTAGGGCATCAAGAATGGCCCTGCTCTTGGATGTGGCTGCAGCAAATGTGCTTCAGTTAACATCTGGCATATTCAGGTCTCCATCAACAGTATCTCCCTTTCTCTGCCATTCTAAGAATGCCTTCTATCATATCCTTGTCCATTCCCTCCCCCTGACATGGGGGTATTTATACAACCCCTGTGCAGATTGTGGTGCCCTTTCCAGTCTCCAATGTTACCCACAGTGCCTCCTCTCCTCCCTGTTTACTCTTTTGTTCAGTTGCTTTTATCCCTTCCTTTACATAGAGAGCTACTCCTCCCCCTCTTCTCCCCACCTGTCTCTCCTGTAGGTTATGTACCCTGGTATGTTAACATCCCAATCATGGTTCTCTGTGCACCATGTTTCTCTGACTGCTACGATATCCAGGCATCCCTCTTCCATCAAGGCCACCAGCTCAGGGAGCTTGTTGCCCAGACTACGGGCATTGGTACTCATTACCCTCCATTTCCTGATGGCCTTACTCCTTTTTGTCCCAGCCCTGTCCTTCTTGCCTTTGTCACTTTCTCCATTTACCCCTGCCCTTCTCCCTATCGACACCTCTATTTGGTGTTTACCGCACTTACTACTGTGATTGTTTGGGGGCTAGGACTTCCCTGCTCCTTTCCAGTGCCTCTCCCCTTGGCTAGTTTAAATGCTTGCCAATGAAGCATTTAAACCTATCACCTAGGATCCTGGTTCCCCTCCTTGACAGATGCAGCCCATCATGCCAGTATAGGCTTGCATCACTCCAGGTGGACCCCCAGTCCCCAATGAAGCCAAATCCTGAGCTCCACACCAGTTTTCAACCACTGATTGAATCTCATGGTGTGGAACACCTAACCTCTCCTACACCATAGATGGGCAGCACCTCCAAAAGGTTACTGTGTGTGCTACTTGTCTAAGGCCCCTCCCCAATTCCACAAACTCTTCCTGCACTTCTCTAATCCCTTTCTTAGCCAGGTCATTTGTCCCTAGGTGGACAATGACATCCAGCTCCCTTCCCTGTGCAGCTGCTCCAGCAATCCTGAGGATTCGCTCCCTGTCCCTCCAAGCCATGGCACCAGGCAGGCACCTTACCTCCCTCTCCCCTTCCTCCCCTAGTTCTACCTTCCTAACAATGGAGTCCCCCACCAGGAGTTGTTTCCTTCCCCTGCAGGGTCCCCTGCCACCCTCCTGTGGGTCTCCTTTGTGGAGGTTCCCAGTATCCTCCTTGGTCTCCACTGCGGGTGCCTCCATAAAGGAACCACACTTTGCCAGAATGGCATAGGAATTGTGGAGAGGTGCAACTGGAGGAATGTACCTCTGTTCCACCACCCTCACCCTCCCTGAGCCCACTGTGGTCCAACTGCTCCTCTTTCTTGGCAACCTCTGAGGCAATGGCAGTGGCACTGGTGGTCCCTGGATGGAAGAGGAGGTCCCACAAATCCTGGCCAACTCAGCCTGGAGATGAGCAACCTTCTCCCTCAGCCCAGAGAGGTGCCTGCAGATGGTACAACACCGCATCCTCCAGAACGTCTCCCAGAAGACTGCTGCTCCACAGCCACTGCACTACACCACTCCAATCATGTCTCTCAGTTAGCTCAGTTAAGGCCACCTTTCTGGTGCCCCATACCAAGACCTCCCTAGCCCAAAGGTCCTTCCAATATCATGCCCCCCCATGGTTCAACTCCTTCCCACCCTCTGTCGCTAAGTCTACAAAAATTGGTCCATTTAAAGTTGCTCTCTGTAACCACCTCTTTAGTGCCCGAAGCTGTAGTTGTCCTTAATCAACCTAATGTTGGGGTCCCTCCCCATTTTCTGGCCCATAGCCTTGACAATGTCCATTGGACTGCTTCCCCCCCCTCTTTTTTTCCTCACCCCTTTTTCTCCCCACCCTTCCACCTAGGTATTTCCCCGGTACAGCCAGGGTTGTGACTTCTACAACTGTTATACTTTATATGATTGCTATTTACTGCATGTAACTTTATTCCGTAAACCACTGTTATATTGTGCTCTTTTGTTATCTGTATTGCACCTGTATGTTACCACTGTTGTATCTCACACTGTAACCATATCTACCCTCCCTGCGATGAGGTGCATTTGCAAATGAGTCCCTTACTGAAAGGTTGTAAATCCAACTTTCAAAAATAAATAAATAAAATAAATAAACCCCTACAAATGGGAGTTCCCAAAAAGTCTTCCATGAGCTTGCCTAAATGCTCACTGCCAGGTTGGTATTCGGCGCAAGAGCCATTTAAATGCTATTGCCAAAGAGTGCCTGTATAGCCTCTATGTACTGTCACTTTAAGAGCTGCTTAGTTGCAGTAATAATTAATTTGGAAGGGGGGGCTGAGTGTTTTCATGCTCGAGTCCCACCCATACTGCCAGATAATCGCTCCATTTCTGCCATCGCTAATTGCGCAGAGGGAGACCTGTTAAAAGATGTAACTGTCTGCTGACCATTTGTTAGGGCAGAGAATATACTGCAGTTTGTTCTAATCTGCTTTCTTTGCAGCGAGGGCTGTCTTGATTAAAATCTGTGGGAACTGTAGTTTTGGACTGTTGGCACCTTTTTGCAACTGAAGGGGGAGCTCTTGCTTTGACTGACAACCGAATCAGCCAACCGAACCTTTGGATCTGAGGGAAATCACCAAGCTGCCTGCTGTTCAGGGCAGATCTAACTTGGAAGCTGAGAGTGCAACAGCTCGATATAGTTCGAGCAGTCATCTACAAAGTAGTTCATGCGGGAGAACTGTGGAAAGGCCTGATTTCTGGCTTGCATGTCTGTCTTCTGCTCTGAAGAGGTAGAAGAGAATTGTATTCGTTCTGAATCCGATGTCGTGTAATTAAAGTAAGCTACTTAAGTGGGATCAGGCTCAACCTGAAGAAGACCGAAGATTTTGCTGAATGTGATCAGCCTGTCAGGAGTTCCAGTGACCCCCAAGCTCCTGGTGTGTGCAGAGACTTTGCAATTGTAACCAGGGAGTGCTTTGCCTGGTACAGTAGAATTCCCTTACATGTAAATGTGCTGTGAGCTGCAAGTGGGTCTTGATTCGGTCCCCCACTGTGTGAACTGTGTTCTGCATGCTGGAAGCTGTGTCCAGCCCAAATGGACTGAATCCGTGGTTATCTCCATGCTGCTGGGCCTTGCCAGAAGGGCCCTGCCAGACTACCTTACTGCACAGAGAAAATCCATCGACGAGAGACCTGCCCGGGGATCAGCCCCCCTGCTCCACGCTTGAACAGGAATGACACCTCGGTGAATCGTATGGGCTCTGCTTCTACCTGGCACTTCAGAGGAACCAACTGCTGTCTCGATTTTCATCCATCCTGTGTCCAGTCTTGGGTATCATGAGTAACCATCAGTGTAGCTCCCTGCAACTACAATTTAATCTAAGTGTGTCATCTGATTTCTTTATTTCTCTTTCTTCATGAACTGAGCCATCTGGCTCCGGATTACAAATAGTGTGTGTTGTGCAAGTTGTTTTCTCCATCACAGGGCTCCAACCAGCTGCAACGCCAGCCTACCCCAGGCAACGGCCCTGGCTAGCCCACCTTTCCTCCACATGGGTACCCAGAGGGTGTAACTGTGTTAGGGACTCTGAATGCATGCACAGCTGTATGATTGATAGAGCATTTAAGCTAATTAACCTGATTACACCCATCCCTTGTTAAAATCCCCTAAATTAACCAGATCTACTCATTTCTGCATTCAACTTGACTGGTGTTCCAGTTTGTGCTTGAAGTACTGTACTGGGACTGTTTGCTCTTTCTAACCTTGTTTTACAGGGGGTTCCCAGGGTTGAACCGGAGGAACCAACTCTGGTGGTAAGTGGAACCAGTGTGGGTACTTGCAAGGTGTATCGGGGTATTGTGAAAGTAATTATTGTGTACTGTTTGACCACCTAGGGAAAAGGAGTTACAGTGTCCCAGAGGCTGTGCCCAGGCTAGTTTTACCACTACCAACCCTGACCTCTGGGTGGAGGTACCCATTTCAGAACTCAGACCCCTTAACCTGCTACTAGCCAAGCAGGCAGGGGTAGTAGCCCTTGAGATAGCGCCACCTAGGAGTTACACACAGTCAGAAGAACTCTTACCTTGCTGCTGGACCCAGAGGTCATGGAGTTACCGTGGACACATGGACTCTTACCTTGCTGCAGGGCACATAAGACCTGTGCATCTGCATCCAGATCGGCATAAGATCTGAAGAGTCCTGTATGTTCACAGTCAAAAAGGCTTTTACCTTGGGAATACACAGCCAAATAGATTCATCCCTTGTTGCTGGGCCCTGCACATTTGCATCCAGATGAACTCTTACCAGGCTGTATGTGTCTGCATCCTGAGGGACACTTCCCTTGGTATAGCCCGACGAGGGACTTTTCCCTTAGCACAGTGGTTACAGCAGCACTGCATGGTGTGCAACTTATTAGCTGCATTTAGGATATATGTCACTCACCATTTATTCAGATCACAGACTTTGAAGAGAGATGATGCACTAGCTTTGGCAGGTGACAATTTTCTTTTCTACAGGTTCTTCTAGTTTAAACCTAGATTTGGGGCCTTTTGGGAGGAGGGAGTGGTTTCTTGCAAGTTGATAGTAAAAGAATGGGAGCTTTTGTGACAATATAAAGGGGCCGAAAGGAGGGAGGTGGGGAGAACTTCCTTTCACAAATATGGGGAAGTGATTACCAGCAATTACAGTTTGTATTATAAAACTTTGCTGAGAATGTGGGAAGGTGAGAAGTTGGAGCCTAATGGAGGAATAAGTGGGGTTCTGTTTAAATATATATGGTGTTGTGGTGGTGGGGCCACAGGTCACAGAGGGATGGGGTTGATTTAATGTTTATTTAAAAAAAAAGAAAAGAATTATGCACAGTACTGGTGAAGTTGGCGTGGTTGGCAACTATTGGGAACTTTCCAAAGTCTATGCAGAGTGTGAAGTTCCTGACTTCCCACCAGCTTCACTTGCAAAGTAAATCTTTGCAATATCTCTGTTCGGGGGTACCTCAGGGATCCATTCTAGGCCACATTCTCCTTTTCATTTTCCTTAATGATTTCCTTTCACCTGTGTCAGTGTTGCCATCCTGTGCTCCATGGGTGCTCCAGGTCACGCTGCCTTCACCTATCATAGAAACATAGACCATGGTGGCAGAAAAAGACCAGATGTCCACCCAGGCCTGCCCATATTCCTTATAATATTTTAAACCTTCCCTGGGACCTATTGTTCCTCCAGGGCACTAACCATCTCTGTCCTATCCCCATTCTTCTCTCTGGTCTTGTTGCACCAGGTGACCATATTTCCTTTCTTTCTATCCCATGCCTCCATGTATCCCCTGACTATGTTTGCACCCACCACCTCTGCCGACTGACTGTTCTAAGGTTCTACCACCCTTTTGGTAAAGAAGTACTTCCTCATGTACCTCCTGAACCTTCCTTCTGTTAATTTCCACTCATGACTATGTGACCTTGTGTTGGTATTCTGGGTAAATAATCCCCACAGTTTACCTTGTTAATTCATATAAGGAACTTGAAGATCTCTATCGTATCTCCCTGCTCCCTTCTGGTTTCCAGTGAGTGCATATTTAGTGCCTTGAGGCATTCCTTATAGGATCTGCTCTGCTGGGCCCTGAATCATTTTTGCTACTCTGCGCTGCACTGTTTCCAACCTACACCTGTCCTTTTTGAGGAGAGAGCTCCAGAACTGGATGTAGTACTCCAAGTGAGGCCTCACCAGAGATCTGTATAGGGGAAGTATTACCTCTTTTGTTCTACTATCAATACCCTCCCAATACATCCCAGCATCCTGTTAGCCCATCTATAGGCTAAGTTGCACAGACTCCTTTGTTAAAGGGAGTTACTGATGATAACTCTAGATCCCATTCCTCTTCTGCAGTGCCAAGTCTCACCCAAAGCAACCAGTACTCTGTTTTGGGGTTCAGTTTTGCTAGGTGCATTTCCTTGCATAGTTTGGCATTGAATTTTAACTGCCAGCCCTTAGAACACCCATCTTGTTTTTGTAGGTCACTCTGCAAATCCTTTATTTCCTCATCACTATCCACCCTCCGCTATAGTTTTGTGTCATCTGTGAAGAGACACAATTGGCCCATGTTTCCTCACCAGTGTCACTAATGAACATGTTGAAGAGGACAGGATCCAGGACTGATCCCTGTGGAACCCTGCTAATAACCTCCCTTTCCTCTGATTTAACCCCACTGACCACCACTTTCTGCTGCCTCCCTTCTAGTCAACTTCTCACCCAGTTCACCATGGTTTTAATTGCACCAATGTCTTCCATACTTCTAAGCAACCTTTTATGCCATACCAAATCGAAAGCCTTGCTGAAGTCAAAGTACAGCAAATCCACAGGATGGCTCTTGTCTCCTTCCTTGGTCACTAGGTCAAAGAAAAAAAGTAGTTTAGTCTGACAAGCCCTTCCCACCATGAACCCATGTTGTTCACTATCATGGAGCCCACTGCTCTCTAGGTGGTCTAGGAGGTACTGTTTGATTAATGATCCATCAGTTTCCCCTCAGCGGAGTTCAAACTGACAGACCCATAGTTCCCTGGTTGGTTCCTATCCCCCCCTTATGAAGCATTACAGCATTTACTATTCTTCAACCCCTTGGACAATTTCCCAGATCCAAGTGTGCTGTTGAACAGCCCAGCAAGTATTTCAGACAGTTCTGCTGCTAATTCCATAAGAATCCTTGGATGCAACCAATCTGGTCATGGGGCCTATCACTGCCCTAAGCGCTGGTCCTCTCTTACACTGGCATTCTGCTCTGCCTCTCCCCCACCCACTCCCTTTAGTCTCTCCTTCCTGGCTTCATGTTTCCCTCCTGCAACTATGTCTGATCCCATGTCATATTCTGCAGTCCACCACCCTCCTTCAACTGCTGTCCCTAGCTCCGCTATTAGACCAATGTTTCCCACACCCCTCCCCAATTTGCAGTACTGTCCCTACTCAGTACCTGCATTGCTTTTGTACATTTGCTAATTTAATTAACATTATGCACCTTATATCGTATTACTCTGCAACAGATATTTGTGTTTACATAATCATTAATTTATTGTACTATGCACCTTATTTATTAGCAGTTAAGTATGTCTTTCCTGGTAAAATATTTGAAATAAATAAATGAAGTAAATAAATAGGAGCCTCAGTGTCTGAGCTGGAATCATTGCTGCAGCTTAATTTTGATAATGTCCAACAGGGATTCAGCTCTAACCATCTAATTCATAATGCTCAACTGTCCTTCATCTCCAGGAATGAGCTAGCTAGACTTGCTTCCGTGCCCACATTCCCTACCATTTTAGATGTCCTCTCTTTTAAGTATCTTGATGTGTGTCTTGATGGAAACATGGATTTGTCTGCATACAGACTCCATCCACCAAAAGCTCTGCCCTAAACTTGGTTCCTGTATGGCAACAAACCTTGCATTCCACTTCCAGTTCACCATGAGATCCTTCTCAAAATTATTCTACCAGTGTTTGACTATAATGATGTGGTCTATGGGGCTGCACTTAAAGGAGAAGACTCCTGTATATTTCTGATTTGGAGATGTCTGATGTATTTATTATACATTACCTCAATTACTGTGCATCTGTCAATAACAGGTCAGGCAATTCTTCTGTTGCAACACATATCTAGAGTCTGAGGCTCTGACACAAGGTAGAAAAGTGTCAAGCAAGCCTCCATTTACATGAAAATGAGTCACTTGTAATACAGCCCTCCTATTCCTTGATGTCACTGCAGCAACAGTGCAGAAGAAAACTTATGGGTATCAATGCTGTATATCTTGATTTTAGTTTAAGTTTGCAATGGCTTAAGACAGTTCTGTCATGCAGCTCACACAGGGAATAGTACTTGTAGCCTTAATATTGTATGTGTAGAGCAAATAATACATCTAATAGTATTTCATTCACAGGAAACAAACTCTGTTTCATTGTACTGCGCATGTCTTTCTGTGAGACAGTTGTAACATGTTGTGGAGAGCAGTAGACTGAATCAGTCAATTAAGCAGTCAATCAGTGAATCTGTACTGAACCAGGTGAACACCCTTGAGAAGATTAATTTACAAGGTGGGCCTGAGCAGTTTCCCAAAGAATCACACAAGACTGAATTCCTTCTTTGCACAAATGATACATACACACCCCCTTTCAGCAGCCTGAAAGTGGAGAGCTAGATCACTTACTTTATAAAGTGTATTGTTTTACATTTTAAATCCTCCTTAAACCTGAGTTTCTGACTGGAAATACCAAGACACAGAATGCATATGACATGGGAGGAATGAGCTAAGAAAATACAGATCACTACAAACACTGAGACTGATTAGTTTCTTTACCTACAACAGCTGAAGTGTAACATCTGATTTGTGAGGGACATCCTACTACAAACGCTGGCATTACAAAGCAGGGGAAGGGAAAGACTGCCACAGCTTGTTCTCAGTACCTTCAGAGTGAAGTGCTATAGCTCACACATCACTGCTAATCATTTATAATGGGAATGGGAGCACTTTTAAAGTCATGGACCTCAGGGGCCATCACAGTTCCCAAGGAAGTTAGGAGAACTTGTTAAGGGTTAGAGAGTAAGGGACTCTAGTAGGATTTGAACCAGAGTCTCCCAGTTATTGTGCCTGTGCTTTAACCACTAGATTACCCTTCTTCCATATGCTGCAGCTGATGCTTTCCTGGTAACCTAGTCCTTCTTATAGCTGAACTCTATATTGCCTTACACCAGCCATCCAATCACTGACTGCCTAGTTACAAAGGGAAAGGGGCATATTTGCAAGATTGTTTCTCACTGCTGGTGTCAATCAAAACAGAGAATGCTAACACATACAGAACATAATACAGCAGCTGTATAATACCACCTACAACTCTTGATGCACCCAGAGTCATTTATTGGGTAAACTGTTTTTGCAAACAGGAACAGTATCACAACACATACAGGCAATTCCTTATATGGATACTGTATATACCTCAAATCAGTGCTGCATCGCACTCACGGGGTCCTAGTCCCTATTAGTCCTGCACTTCAGGATGTGCACAACACTTACAGGGTTCCTCCATTACACAAGTGGGGAACCAAACATTGTGTGTTTGGTTTACTGGTGGAACTGCATTTAGAGCACCACCATTATCTGTTGCTCTGTTGACATCATCCTCCAACAACATTGATGGTAACATGGAGGACAAACACATTGATAACTTCTGGGGGCTGTATATTTTTTTATAATCTAGATTTGGACAGCAACAGGACTGCTGGCAACTGGAGGAGGCACACAACAGTTACACATAAGGAGTTGGGAAAATATTGGTGTGAAACTATGGGAGACTTCCCCTTTAAACCCACTCTAGCTAGACTGGATCCCCTCTTCCATTCCTTTTTTTTTGATTGCTTTATCTCAAATGCTACCACACTTGTTACCACTGTCTCCTTTACCAATGTCCCTTTCTCCCTGCTATAGACACTAGACACATCTCTCTGTGCATCCTTTCTTTCCAAATACTGCTTTACATCCCTTCCCCCACTTCATTCACTCTCTCCTATTTCCTCTCTCAAATTACACTTGTTCCCTGTGCTGCTCTGACTCTCACAACTTTTCTGTTCCTTCCTGCAAGACTACCATTGAAAAGGCTCTACGATGCCAGTTCAACAACACTTTCGTCAACCAGCATCACAGCAGCAGGATTTTTGTTGACCACAAGTTGTGGTCGACATAAATCCCAATTGTCTCCTGGTCCATTTTTTCAGTGTACATCACTGCAAAAAAACCTGGCTATGTATACGCGTGACGAAAACAATGCGGCAACAGGATCAATTAACTGAAGATTCTCAACTCCAGGGGGGTGCATGTGTGTGTATGTGGAGGGGGGGTGAAACTTGTAAAAAAATAGATGGATGGCACAACTGCAAAAAATTGTCATGCCACCCCGACCCGAAACCTGCACCATCCCCACCAAAGCCAGCTTCCCTCACCACCACCATGCTACAAGGCCAGCTCAGCAGCCTTCCACTGCATTGTCTCCCTCATACCCTCCCTCCCTTTCCATCCCCCCATGGTGGGTTCTGGTAGCCTTCCTTGTTACCCATCACTACCCGTTCAGGGTAGCCCAGAACACAGGCACTGAAACTGAGTTGCCATTTTTGCAGTCACTCAGTCTCAGTCACCCTGTCCACTGGATACCAATGAATTGTGGAATAACCATTCTGTGGAATCCCATTTCTAGTGCAATAAACCAATAAGCCCCGATGTTGGGACAGGTTTTGTTTGGTGCTCAAGCTGCGTGACTGCCCAGTGTGGTGGTGAGGCAGATCAGACCAACAACTGTCCTTGCACTGTGTTACTAATTTCATTAAGTGCTGAGACTATTGTTCTGCTGAAAGGGGATTAGTGAAGTGGAGTCCAGTAGAAGCGAGAAAGGACTACAGGTTTGCATCACTTCCAACAGCTTATGCTAGACAACACTGTGGTGTGTCAAAGGGCTGTGAGAATATTTAATCTCCTAGGCAGACTCTTGAATATCAAGTGTAGGCAATAGGAGGGCTGACTAAGCTGCTTAAAAGAAATTTAATTTAAACTTTTAAATGCAAAGAAATAAGTAGTGTGGTCACCTGACCAGAAAATTACTTCTGGGTACGGTGCACATAAATTGGGAGCTGCAAGTGAGCGGGGTGAGCTCGAGTGAGGTGAGTGCATGCTAAGACACGCACAGTGCATCTGCATGTGTCTGCAGTGTCAGCAGGGGAAGAAAGGGAAAAGGGCAACCAAATATAAACCAGCGAGAGTACACAGTGCTCGAGTTGTAGTAAGTTGTAGGATGGATTCCAATGTGATGTGTAACCACTCACCCCTGCCTTTTTACCAAACGACAAGTGGCATGCTGTTGGCGCTGGCAGCAATACCTGGTGGGGACCTGGGTTCGGGGAGGATGAGGTTACCTGGCACAAGGGGACCTAGGTTTGGCTACTCTGCACAGGGGCACCCAAGTAAATCCGAACACAGGAAGCAATAACTGTAATGTCCAGAACCAGGATTGGGATTTTCCAGTGTGGCTTTTATTCACAACTAGCTGAACACAACAAAGCATAGGTGGACCCCCATGGGGCTACGTTTACTGATAATGCAGATTAGACACTACAAGGTGGTCCACTGGAAGAATGAACCCATTTCTACTGTTTTCAGGCTCTGGACCCACCAGGCACATAGCCTGGACTTGCACGCGCTTTGGGTACACAGCCCGACTGGCCTGGCTCCCCTGCCGGCCACTTGACTGGCGGTCCACTGGAAGAATGAACCCATTTTACTTGTTGTGGCTCCCCACACCACTTAGAGTCTGCAACCCCTAGAGAGATTTCCTTCTTACTTCTTCTGACTCCCATCTCACAAAGAGAATTCTTTACCCTTGGTGTGACTCCCTCATCACCACTTAGAGTCTGCGTAATTCCCAGAGAGATTTTCCCATTTTGCGACCATCGCCTGGGTACTTCCCATCACACTGGCCGCGCATGAGGCAAGTAGCAATCACAGCAGAAATCCGTAGAGGTGGACCTGGTTACTAAAGATGGGGGGTGTTCCCACCTCCAGCTCCCACAGTCCATACCCAGCCATTTCTCTGGACAAACTGAAACTTTGAAATGTAGATTAAACGGTGGATGAACTGTCGCACCCCCTCTACAATATTACTTGAATTCACACAACACTTTAGCTCTTGACACTACTCCATTTGTTTGTCCTAGTACTATAGGCCTCCCAAATAGTAGTTCAAAACCCAGATTTCTTCACATTTCCCAGGCTGAAGAAACACAATTTTTGCCTTCTCATATTAGAGCAAACACTCACCCTTTTGTTGCAGGTGCCCCACAGGCGAAGTACAACTCTTTCCATTTTTCAAGCACAGACTGAAACTATAATAGGCAGCTTTCTTTCTTCAGCAGAAATTAGTGGATTGCCCCTGGAATCTACATGGGAATACTTTACTTCCTCTACTCCCTCCCCGGAGGGAGGGGGCACTGAGACCTGGATAGCGGTCTCCACCACTTGACATACCTTCACTCTTCAAAACCAAACTGCAGACTGACTACTTTGAAAACTCCCAATGTTCTATCTCACTCCCTCTCCTGCAGATTCCAATGTGGCTTATGCAGCTGCGACAGTTCTATTGGTGATGTCATCTCTCAGTCTCAGCTGAGACTGAGAACAGAGTGAGACAGTGTGAAACCCATTTAACTGGAGTTTCACAAGCTGCCTTCCCTGCCTACCACTAGGTCTTACTGGGATTCTAGTAACCCCAGGTAACAAGGTGTTACACTCGCCCTTGACCAGGAAAATGACAGTCCCCAGTCATTATGCACCCGGCCTTAGGCCATCCCACCTTATGTGCTACCTGCGGAGGGGGGGTGATCAGACCCCCTCCTACCATGTGCAAGCACAGGCAGGTAACACTAAGGGCCTAGAGGCCTGTAGTTGACATGTCAGCCTCTACACTATCCACTTACTATGGACACCTAGTGACTCTGGTAGAACCATCCAGAGCATAGCCCTGATAGATCAGCACTGCAGTCCCTACAGCCATTCAGGACCACAGCCTGTCTATCCCCCCTAACCCTCTAGGGAAAACCTATCTGCCTCTAACATAATATCCCAAAACAACCAAAAAAAACCTGGGGACCTCCCCGACCTTGGGCAACCTGCAACCACACACCATTAAACACCACATTACTGCCTCCTCCCTATCCCCACAACCATACCTGTGGAAGGAAAAGGGTTAATACAGCAATAACCATAACAATAACACCACAGTACTTTAAATTTCTACACAATAAAGCACTGACGAGGAACTCCGATGAGCCCCTCCTCCTCTTCTTGTCTTCTCTTCTGTCTTCCCAGAAACACCTGTAAGAAAAAGAAAGACAAAAACACACTCCTAATCTGCATACACAGTCTACCTAAAACCCCTACCATACAAAACACTGAAAAATCCCCAAAAGATTTTTTAGAAAAAGGTAGAAAAACAGTATTTACATTAGAATACAACAATGACATTATTTACAATACACATTTGGGGGGATGGAGTGCCCTAAAAGTCCCAACTAGTGACCACAAGGCCCGAAGGCTAGTCCAATAAAGAGTCTCTCCTGGGCTGGAGCCCGGTGAAGCACAGTTCTAACAGACCAAAGTCCCGAAGGGGAGAGTCTTTGCTGGCAGTTCACACATTTTGAAGTCTGTAGTGTAGGGTGTGTACTGCAATGTCATAAAGATAGGAAAGTTCGGACTTACCAGCCACTTGTAGTATAAGACTAGGCACCGACCTGCACCGCAGCCGAAGACTCTTCCTGGCAGCATTTCTTCTGATACAGCTGGGCGGACATATTCCGGGAACCACAGGAGGGCACATCTGGAAACAACTGGGTTGATGTCATCTCTGGAGACGGAACCTTAGAACAGGAACAAAAAGAAAACAGCTGGTCTGACGTCATCCGATTACCAGGCGATGACCAGAAAACAGCTGGGCTGGTGTCCTCTCTGGATCTGAAGTCATCTGGTGGGCCAGTCGATGGTTGCTGGACAGGACAGTACACTGTAGACTAATGAATGTGGGGCACCTGAGTCCTGGTTATTCATATTGGCGGATCAATAAGGGCACTTCACAGTCTGGTGTGGCAGTATTGACTACCACTGCTCGGCTCTCCATTTTGTAGGCATGGGCTTAATTGCTAGGAGGTCCTTTCACTGAGGCCAATAGTACCGGGGATCAGGGGCTTGAATTATTACCCCGTCTGGGCGCACATAATTTACACAGTGGGAGATTTCACATCCCTCTCCGTCCACCACTCTCACTCTGTCCATAAACAGTGTCCTGCCTCTCTTCCACTGTGTATACTTTTTGTGGAACAGTCTATTCTTCACATGCTGGTTAGCCCCAGGATGCACACTTTTCACTGCTTCATCCCAGATCCAGGATTTCCTGCAGTCCTCAATCTCCTCCCAGACTTTTCGAGGAAAGGTAGGAAAGGTCATGCCATAGATTTCATTTGCCTTTCTATGAACCAGTCTCTCCTCTTTACTTGCTTTGGTCAATCTGAGACTGCTGGCCTGGCTTGGGGGTGGCCAGTCCTGGTTCTGCCAGCTTTGCATCCTCAAGGAAATTAAAAACGGATCCCTGACTTCTTCCTCCTGTAAAGCCAGGGCAGTGGCATCACCACCTTCTTTAATACATTTTTTTGAGGCAAGATCTTGAGGCTGTGTACCCGTTCCTTTCTCACAAGGCCACATAGGTTCCACCTCATCTTCCTCTTCACTGAGGATCTGAGCCCAGGAGTGAGCAGTCGTTCTCACCCCCGAGACTATCCATTTATCACTAGGTGCGGAGGTCAACACCTCCCATTTAAAGGCCTCCTGCATCTTATCTTCACCTAAGAGACTTGGGCTAGGCCCCACCCCCACCCAGGGGTCTATTGATGCTTTATCTGAACTTTCTTTCTGAGATCCAGCATCCAAAACTTCAACTTCAGGTTCTGTCTCTAACTCTGCACCCTCTAGCTTTGTGCCACACCCCCGAGGGACCTTCCTCCACAGCGTGCTGTGCTGCACAATCTGCAGATTCCAGAATTTTGTCCATGTGGGAGCCAAACGAATTGGAGGCACTTTATACAAGCCATATTTTTATAGGCATCCAGCACAGTGAGGAATCATGAAGACGTCCCTTCCAGCACTCAAGCATATCTGGCATACTCGCACTGGATAATTAGGAATCGCCACATCAGGAGGCAATTGCCCTCCATAGCACCACTTTTCAATGTCTCTCAGTCTATTTACTGCTGCTGTTACTGCAACCTGGGCATGATCCAGGTAACGAGCTGGTCCTGAGGCCATAACTGCAGAAAAACAAACAAAAGTTCACTGTAACTGAAAGTCCCACTTTAATGAACACACTCTGTAACTTTAAAATGGCTCCTCTGCTGCTAACATAGAAACATAGAAACATAGAATTTGATGGCAGATAAGGATCGCTTGGCCCACCCAGTCTGCCCATTTCCCTACCTACTGGATAAGCTGCAGATCCTAGTTAACCAGCAGCCTACTTCTTCCTACCCCCACCCCCCCAGAATTGCCTTATGACTATCCCATGCATGCTTGAATTCCCCACTGATTTTGACTCCACAACCTCCTCCGGAAGGCCGCTCCACGCATCCACAACCTCTCTGTGAAAAATACTCCTTAAATTACCTCTGAGCCACCCCTCTATCTTCAAATTGTGCCTCTTGTTCTTGCACACCTCTTTTTGAAAGATGCTACCTCTTGGACTTTGTTGATTCCTTGAGGTACTTGAAAGTTTCTATCATGTCCCCCTCTCCTCCTTTCCTCGAGGCTATACATATTAAGCTCCTTAAGTCTCTTCTACGACTTCCGGTGCAGACCCTGCACCATTTTAGTTGCCCTCCTCTGGACAGCTTCCATCCTGTCTGTCTTTGCGGAGATTGGGTCTCCAGAACTGCACACAGTACTCCAGATGGGGTCTCACCAGCCGTCTGTACAGAGGGATAATAACTTCCTGTTTTCTACTGGTGATGCCATTCCCTATGCATCCCAGTATCCCCCCAGCCCTCCTTGCTGCCCTCTCACATTGCTTGCCCACCTTTAGGTCATCTGATATGACTACCCCCAGGTCTCTTTCCATTCTTGTTGTTGTTAGTATCTCACCCCCATTGTGTACTCTTCCCCTGGGTTTTTGTTTCCCAGGTGCATTACCTTGCACTTCTTAGCATTGAATTTAAGCTGCCATACATTTGACCATTCCTCTAACCTTGCCAAGTCCCTTCTCATCCTTTCCACCCCACCCTGTGCATCAACTCTGTTGCAGATCTTAGTGTCATCTGCAAAGAGACATACTTTCCTTCTAGTCTTTCTGCAATGTCACTTATAAAGACATTGAAGAGGACCGTCCTAATACTGAACCTCAAGTGTACCTCACTAGTAACCCTCCTTTCTTCTGGTGGACTCCATTTACTATAACTCTCTGTGTCCTATTCTCCAGCCAATTCTTTACCAGGCTGTCATCTTGGGACCCACTCCCAGGCTGGCTAACTGCATATTAATCTTTGTGTGGGACTGTGTCAAATGCCTTGCTAAAGTCTAGGTAGGCCATGTCCACAGCCCCTCCCTGATCTACTACTTGGTCACCCAGTCAAAGAAATCTATCAGATTCGTCTGGCATGACCTTCCGCCAGAATCCATGTTGCCTAGGATCCTGTGCCCTCTGGCCTCTAGATACCGACAATTCTTTCCTTTAGAAGTGATTCCATCATTTTCCCTATCACTGAGGTTAAACTAACAGGTCTATAGTTTCCTGCTTCTGCCTTGCTCCCACTTTTGTGAAGGGAATCAATCTGCCTCCTCAGTCCTCGGGTACCACCCATCCTCCCATGATTTGTAAAAAGGGTAGTCAGTGGTCACTAGTTTCTACCTTAGTTCTTTTAGAATTCTGGGATGAATCCCATCAGGCCCCATTGCTTTGTCCACCTTCAGTTTTAAGAGTTCTTCAGAACCCTTTCTTCTGTAAATGGGCGGTATCAAATTCTGTATCCAGAGTGTTACTACTGTTTGTTTTATATCTCCCCTCTTCCTTCGTAAATACTGAGCAAAATATTTGTTTAGTATCTCTGCCTTTTCACAGTCTCCTCTGCCCACCCTCCTCCCTTTATTAAGCCTCACTATCCCTCCCTTGGTCTTCCTTCGCCCCTGATGTACCTATAAAAGGTTTTATCCCTTCTTAACTGAGTTGGCTATCTTTTCCTCGGTTTGGGCCTTTGCTGTTCTGACTGCCTTCCCAGCCTCCTTTTGCTTTAACTGATACAGTTCTCTGTCCTGCTCCTTCTGCGATTCCTTGTACTTCCTGAATGCTTTCTTTTCTCTTGAACCTTCACTGCCACTTCCTTTGAGAACCATAGTGGTTTCTTACATCGTCTTGTTTTGTTTATTTGCTTCACACAAAGGCTTGTTACCTCTGTGATGGCAGTTTTTATTATTCCCCATTGTTCTTCCACCCCTCCTTCCTGCCCATTTGCTAGTGCATTCCTTAGGCACTCACCCATTATGGCAAAGTCAGCCCTCCTAAAGTCCAGTACTTTTGTCTTTGTATGGCTTGACTCTATTACTGTTTATTGTGAACCATACTGTTCGATGGTCGCTAGTTCCAGATGGCTACCCACTTCTACATCTGTGATCCTCTCTCCATCTCCATTTGAGAGTATCAAGTCTAATATTGCTCCCTCTCTCGAGTGGGCTCCAGTACTAGTTGTCTAGGCATGCCCCTGCAGGGCATCTAGAATAACTGCACTCTTCGAAGTGGCAGCTGCAACTGCACTCAGTTAACATCTGGCATATTCAGATCCCCATCAGCAGTATCTCCCTTTTTCTGCCATTCTAAGTATACTTCTATCATTTCCTTGTCCATTTCCTCCCCCTGAGAAGCGGGTCTGTATACAACCCCTGTGCGGATTGTGGTGCCATTGCCTGTCTCCAACTTTACCCACAGTGCTTCTTCTCCTCCCTGTTTACCCTTTTGTTCTGTTACTTTTATTCCTTCATGTAAAGAACCACTCCTCCTCCTCTTTTACCCTCCCTGTCCCTCCTGTAGATAGTGTATCCTGGTATGTTTACGTCCCAGTCATGGTTGTGTGTGTACCATGTTTCTGTGACTGCCACGATATCCAGATGTTCCTCCTCCATCAAGGCCACTAATTCAGGAAGCTTGTTACCTAGACTACGGTCATTGGTATTCATTGCTCTCCATTTTTTGATGGCTTTACCTTCTGTTGCAGCATCCCCCACTGACCGTTCTACCTTGGTCTTTTTCTCATTTAGTACCCTGTTTTGTAGGGAAAGGCTGGGATTTTTCTGTTGCTTATCAGTGCCTCCCCCTTTGACTAGTTTAAAAGCTTGCCAATGAAGCATTTAAACCGATTGCTCAAAAGACTTGTTCCCTTCCTGGACAGATGCAGACCATCCTGCCAGTATAGGCTGGTGTCCCTCCAGGTGGAACCCCAGTCCCCAATGAAGCCAAACCCCTGTGCTCTGCACCATTTTTTCAACCATTCATTAAACTGCATGGTGCCAATTACCCTCGCCTCACCCATGCCTTTGACAGGCAGCACCTCTGAGAAGGATACTGTGTGCTACTTGTCTTGAGGCCCTTCCCAACTCTGCAATGTCCTCCTGCACTGCTCTAACCTCATGATGAGCCAAGTCATTTGTCCCTAGGTGGACAATTACGTCCAGCTCAGAATCCCTTGCAGCTGTTGTCGTGATCCTGAGGATGCGCTTCCTGTCCCTCCAAGCCATGGCACCAGGCAGGTACCTTACTTCAGTTTTCCCAGCTCCTCCCAGTTCTAACCCCCTAATAATTGAGTCCCCCACCAGGAGCTGCTTCCTTTCCTTGTGGTGTCCTCTGCCTCCTTCCTGTGGGCCTCCTGTGTTTACTTTACTACCCCACCCTGTAATGGTGGCGGCAGCACTCCTGTGCATCAACATTTAGAATCTGGGTCAAGCCACTGCGTACCCGATTTATACCAGCTACTGATAACTTTTACTCAAACTGCACAACTTGCTCTGATCTGGCTTTACACACATTTACAGGATTTCCCTTGGACTTTTTACATGCTGGTAACATTCATTTTATTTACAGTCCCTTAAAAGCTTCAGGTTTTAGCACAGGATTGCCTGTTTTCTACTAGTGTTGCATTTTGCTACAACCCACAGTCTCTGTCTGGCTGCAAACTTTAAACTGAGGCTATTTTCACTTCCATGCACACATTCAATGGCTTTACAGACTTGCACTTGCTGGCAGGACTTCACACAGTCGTTACTTGCAAAGCGACTACACTGCTGCACACACATTTTATATGGCATAACTGAAAATCACTGATTCAGCAGTTTTATGAAGGTTTACTCACTGTGATCAGCAGCAATTTGTTGCGATGGGGTGAAACAGCCTGCAGCCAGTTCTTGAAGGCCTCTGTACACAAACGGGCGGGCAGTCTTAGCAATCGTCGTTTTAACCACCAAACTCGCTAGTTTCACAATCGATTTGCCGGTTGAGCCCGATTTTAAACTTAAAAGTCAATTTTTTGGATGTTTATAGTGCTTTGAATACTCCGCGATGCTCCTCTACTGCCAGTACATTCACTACGCTCTGTCTCCCTCTCGAATGCTGAGGCAGTCTCTGTAGAGCTGGCTGAGGGGCGGGACCAATTGCAGCCTGACCAACCACATGGCGCCATGCAAATGAGCCTCTTCTTCCTCATGAGGGCTCTTCTCCTCACGGCGATCGTCGAGCAGGCAAATTTAAACTGCAGAATGCACTTTTTTTTTCAACTGACTCCACGGCGGGAGCCCATTTCAACCATGTAACATTGCCATTAACTCTGCAGTCTCTCCATTTACACAGAAAGCATTTCCAATGTCCAGGGCATAATTTCTCTATTGCTACCCCTAGTTTTCCACACTTTCCTTCACAGAATTCATTTTAAAAGCATTTCAAACGGCCAGGGCATAATTTCTCTGTTGCTACCCCTAGTCTTCCACACTTTTCTTCACAAGAATTCATCCTAAAAGCATTTCAAATGTCCAGGGCACAATTTCTCTGTTGCTACCCCTAGTCTTCCACACTTTTATTTACCACAGTTCATTTTTAAAACAGGCAAAAACGCTGTAAACAATTTTGATGATGCAGGACAAGGGCACACTCTTTGGCTTTACAGCTCCTTGGTAAACAGTGGGCATTTTTAAACAGCAGCACAAGATTCACAGCACACAGCAACACACACTAGGGAAATTGCTTCAGCTATTTGGACTACCCACTGCCAGATAGCCAAAACACTAGCCCCCTTGCCCAAGCACCTTCCTTCCCGAACAAAATCCCAGCGGTGCCTCCATTTTTGTAACTCCTCACCCCTGCCTTTTTACCAAATGACAGGTGGCATGCTGTTAACACTGGCAGCAATACCTGGTGGGGACCTGGGTTTGGGGAGGATGAGGTTACCTGGTGCAAGGGGACCTAGGTTTGGCTACTCTGCACAGGGGCACCCAAGTATATCTGAACACAGGAAGCAATGACTGTAATGTCCAGAACCAGGAATGGGATTTTTCAGGGTGGCTTTTGTTCACAACTAGCTGAACACAACAAAGCACAGATGGACCCCATGGGGCTACGTTTACTGATAATGCAGATTAGAGACTACAAGGCGGTCCACTGGAAGAATGAACCCATTTCTACTGTTTTCAGGCTCTGAACCCACCAGGCACACAGCCCGGACTTGCACGTGCTTTGGGTACACAGCCCAACTGGCCCGGCTCCCCTGCCGGCCACTTGACTGGCGGTCCACTGGAAGAATGAACCCATTTTACATGTGGCTCCCCACACCACTTAGAGTCTGCAATCCCTAGAGAGATTTCCTTCTTACTTCTTCTGACTCCCATCTCACAAAGAGAATTCTTTACCCTTGTTGTGGCTCCTCACACCACTTAGAGTCTGTGACTCCTAGAGAGATTTCCCCATTTTGCGACCCACGTCTGGGTACTTCCCTCATCACTGGCCAAGCGCATGAGGCAAGTAGCAATCACAGCAGAAATCCGTAGAGTGGACCCAGTTACTAAAGATGGGGGGTGTTCCCACCTCCAGCTCCCACAGCCCATACCCGGCCATTTCTCTGGACAAACTGAAACTTCGAAATGTAGATTAAATGGTGGATGAACTGTCGCACCCCCTCTACAATATTACTTGAATTCACACAACACTTTTGTAACCCCTAGGGGCGCTACCCTTAGGGCTACTACCCCTGTCTGCCCCCACTGAGGCAGGGTGAGAGGCCCATATCCATGGACGGGTGCCTCTACCCAGAGGTCGGGGTTAGTACAAGTAAGACTACCTCGGTCGCAGCCCTCTGGGCTACTGCAACCCCCCTTTGATCCCACTAGTGACTCCCACTATGTGCCAACAATTCTTTTCACCAGTACACTCACCCCACAGCTGATATATTTTAGCTCACTCCAGAGACCCCCTGCAAAGTAAGTTACAGTTATATCACAGTCACCCTGTAGCAGCTCATCTGAAGAGTACAAACCAGCCAGGGTGTAGTTATAACACAGCAATCTGATTTATTAGAAAGGCAGATAACAAGAGAAAGGGGGAGAATCAGGTTGATTGGCTTACACTATTCCTACATACCTAGTGCTCTGTGCACAGGTCTAACCCTACAGTTTTACTGTCCCTGGGTACCCAAGCCCTAACAGCTAGTCCAAATGTGGCAGCTGGTTGGGACCCTTAGCACAGATACACATTACAGTCTTGAACTGGTCAGAAGAGGAGGGAAGTTTAAGTAGGCAGTCAGCAATATAATAATGCCCTGAAACCACTGTGTAAACACTCTGCAGGGAGCTACCCTGAAGCAGTACTCACAACCCCAGCAAATAACGATTCCTTCAACACTACCAGGATGGAGTCTGACTTCACCAATCTTCTCACACATTTATATGGCAAATAGCAACAGAGGGGTACCACACCAGGCAGCTGCTTCCCAGACTCCCACAAACTGACAGCCACTGAGATACTGCAACGGCAGCTTCCACTTTTCCTTCGGACCGAGCGCAATTCAGCAATTCTCTCCAGTCCTCCTACAGGTCGGGCCTGGTGGGTAGCTGTACAAGGCACAGCCTCCTCTGACCACCCGCCAGCAGATTTTAGAGCAAGTCACTGGCAGAGCAAACGGCCGCCTCAGGCCTTCACGCACTTCCCGCACGAACACTTCCCAGCACAGAAGCACAGACACTCCTCACTCCTCACCAGCCACAACACATCTGAATCCTCACAGCTTGGGGCACTCCTCTCAATTCGGGCACTACCTATCCGATTGGCTGGTTGATCCTGCCAGTCACTTCCTCCAGCTCTCAGTGGTGTGAAAAAGCGCCATAGCCCATAATACCTTTCTCAAATACAAAACAGCTCCTCCATTGGTCAGCCAACTCTGTGAGGTCCCAAGGTACTGATTGGTCCAATTCAATAGTTCTGGACCAAAATGCAGGAGGCAATCAAAACCATCTGTGCTGCAAAGCAAGGCAGGTTAGAACAACTACATTATCACTATTATTAAATGTTATTTCCTACATCAATCACATCCCCTTGCAGGGCTCCCCCTGCACCACTAGCGATGACAGAAGGGAGCGCTTACTCTGCAGCCCGGGCGGGATTCGAGCAGGGCAACACTCAAACCCCCTTCCTGGTTAATTCGGACTGCAAATTAAAGTAGCCCTTAAAGAGACAGTATACAGAGGCCTTAAAGGCGCTCACTGACTACCCATTTAAGACAGCTTAAACGCCGAACACCAACCAGGCATGGAGCAGTCAAACGAGCTCCGGGGAAGCGATCAGGAACCCCCATTTGCAAGGGGGTTACACCCTTCCTGGCCTGGAAAAGCTTGGCGTCCGCGTCAAGCAATTACCCTTGAGGCAATTTAGGCGAACATCCCAATTAACACTATATCATATTTTACCTAACATACATGAATATTAGATTCACAGTGTACTATAGTTTATACACATTATACATGTAAAATCTTGTTCCTCTTTAACTCAGGTAATGGGTTCCTGCTCATGACCCTGGGACTGAGGGACTCCCTCTTCTGTTAGCTACTAACGGAGCCCCTCCAGCAGGGACACTACACTCAAAAGGTATCACTAGCAGTCTGGAGTTATCCCCCAAGGCTAACTTAGGCAAATAACTTGGGGACACATATACCCCCTTATGAACCACATTTATGGGCAGATCCACTGGCTGACCTAGGGATTCATAACTCAACTTTATTACTGGCCATAGATGTCAGCCGGATCGCCTAGGGGTCTCAAGGGATTCTGGACCAGGCCCTGACTCCACTTCAGTATCAGTGACAGTAGCAACAGGAATCTCTTCAAGGGGAACAGGCTCGATGCTCATAATACTATCAGGGGCTTGACCTTCTATCCCTGAACCCACCCCAATGGGCTCATCTAGGGGCAGTTTAGGTACTAGAGAGGAACCATCAGGGCATTCAAAATATTCATCTGATTCTGGCATATCACTGGCTTGTTCCCCCAGCTCACTCTCTTCTTCTGAAAAGTCAGATAACTCAACCAGGCCAGACAGTTCAGCCAGGCCTGAAGACTCAGCCTCTCGAGTTTGTCTGCTACCCCATTCATCTTCTGGAGGCTTTTCCTCCGGGGACAAAGTAGAGGGCTCAATCAATATAGGTGGGCAGCTTCAGTTCCTGAGTTAATAAAGGGATTGCCCCGAAATAATTGACTTAGTTCATAAGAGGGATAGTATTCAATATCATCTTCGCTGTCTTCTGACACTGAGTGCTGACCATCTCCTTCTGCAGGAGGGGTTGGACAAGGCTCCCCTGGTGGACTTGTTGAAGGCTCCACGTGCTTAGTTCCTCGCTTAGCAACAGATCTAGTCACGGGCCTGGAGGGAGTGGTAGAGGAGGGTTCAGCTTCAATCAAGATCTGCCCAATTGGCAGCAGATGATTTCTATGTATGGCTTTCACATCTTTTGAATTGTTTTCAGGCCACACTTTATACACAGGTAAGTCTGCCAGCTGTCCCACAACAATATGAGGGAGGTGATGCCATCTGTCAGCAATTTTATGTTTGCCATGCAATCCCAGATTTCTCAGCAACACTCTATCCCCTTCTCTCAATTCTACTGTTTTCACTTTTTCGTCATATCTCTCCTTGTTAGCCAGATTTCATTTAGCAGCCATAGTCTGGGCCAGTTGGTAGGCATGGTTTAACTGGGCCTTTAATTTCTGTACATACTGTAGATGGTTTTCTGCTCGCACCCCATCAGGGAAAACCCCAAAACACACATCCACTGGCAATCTAGCCTCTCTTCCAAACATTAGTTGATAGGGATAGGGGGAAAACCCTGTGGCATCACTTTTCGTACAATTGTAGGCGTGAACTAAAGTGCTAATCTGTTGGCTCCATCTCGATTTATCTTTTGATTGTAAGGTGCCCAGCATGTCAAGCAATGTACGGTTAAACCTTTCAGGCTGAGGGTCTCCCTGTGGATGATAGGGGGTAGTTTGTGATTCGCGTACCCCCACAAAGAGAGCATCTTTTAATCAGCGACTCTCAAAGTCCCTTCCTGGTCGGAATGAATCACTCCGGAGCCCATAGTGGACAAAATTCTCAACAAGTATCTTAGCCACTGTAGTTGCTTTCTGATCCTTGGTCGGGAAAGCCTGTGCATACCGGGTAAAATGATCAGTGACCACCAATATGTTGCTAACACTTTTCAGATCAGGCTCTAAACTCAGAAAATCAATACAGACCAGTTCCATAGGAGCACTAGTAGTAATGTTGACCAGTGGAGCAGCTCTCTGCGGTAACGCTTTTCTTTGCAAACAACGACCACAGGTCCGGACATACTGTTCCACGTCCGCACTCATCTTCGGCCAATAGAATTGAGCCCGTACCAAGTCAAGTGTTCGATCTATGCCCAGGTGCCCCATCTGATTATGCAATGACCTTAGAACTAGTTCTCTGAAAACTGAGGGCAGCACCAATTGTTGCCGGTGTACCCGGCCTTCCTTATTCACAGTCTCTCTATATAGTAGTTGATTGATCAGCTTCAATTTGGGCCCTTCTTTGTACAACAAGCCAGTCCGCAAGTCAGGGGAACGTAGTTTGGATATATCCCTTCCAGCCCGCAAAACCTCTACGGCCGTTCGTATCATGGAGTCACAGGACTGAGCCTGTTGGAGATCATCATTGTTGAGTTGCGGCAGGGAGCTGGTGTCCAAAGCAGAGAAATGACAGTAAGCGGCAAGTATACAATTTTCTGGCGGTCCCAAACAATCTACCACACAGTCCACCGTGTCAGGATACACCTGTTCTTCTTTATCGTATTTCTGGCACAGGGCTCTTATGTCAGGTTCAGACAACTGGACCCATTCAGTCTGGGATGCAGGCCTCTGAGAGAGAGCATCCACATCTATATGGTTTAGGCCCACCCGGTATTCTACAGCGTAATCGTAGGTGGCCAAGGCAGAGAACCACCTATGCCCAGTAGCATCCAATTTGGCGGAGGTTTGTACATAGGTCAGAGGATTGTTATCAGTCTTTACTAATATCTTGGCATCATACAAATAGTAGTGGAACTGATCAACAATGGCCCACTTCAAAGCCAAAAACTCTAATTTGTGCACAGGGTAATTTTTCTCTGACGGCGTCAGACTTCTACTGGCAAACGCTACAGGTCTCAGCCCATTCGGGTGCTCCTGGTATAATATAGCCCCTAATCCTTGCAGACTGGCATCAGTATGAAGAATGTAAGGCTTGGCTGGGTCAGCATAGGCCAACACGGGGGCATGGGTGAGTTGATATATGATGTCATGAAAAGCTTCCTCACATTCAGCAGTCCATCATTCCCCGAACATATCGTTTGGCCGAAAATACTTTTTTTCTATGTCAGTGTGCACACCCTTCTTATACTTTTTATGAGTGGGTGGATACCCCTTGGTGAGATTAAGGAGGGGGCGAATCACCCGTGAATAGTATCTGACAAACCGCCTATAGTATCCACAAAACCCCAAGAATTGTTGCAGCTCTTTCAAATTCCGGGGTTGAGGCCAAGTGGTCAACGCCTCCACCTTGCCAGGGTCAGTCTCTATGCCCTCCGTGGACACTATATGGACCACATATTTCACGGAAGTCTGAAAGAATGGACACTTGTCGATAGACAGCTTAAGGCCGAAATCCTCCAACCTATCCAGGACTTTGAATAATCGTTGCTCGTGTTCTTCCAGTGATCAACCAAACACTATGACGTCATCTAAATAGACCAGACACTTGAGTAGGTTCATGTCTCCCACGGCTTGTTCCATCAAGCACTGAAAAGTGGCGAGAGCACCCGAAATTCCTTGAGGCATGCGAATAAACTCATAGAAACCCAAGGGGCAAATGAAAGCAGTCTTCTCCCGGTCATCTGGAGCCATCGGGATCTGGTAGTATCCGCTCCGAAGATCTAACACAGAAAACCACTTACTACCATTTAAACAATCCAAAGCATCTTGTATGCGAGGCATGGTATATTGATCCGGAATGGTCCATCTATTTAAAGTACGGTAGTCCGCACACATCTGAACTGCCCCATTCTTTTTCCTGACTACTACAATGGGGGAGGCATAAGGGCTCCTAGACTCTTGAATTATGCCAGCAGCCAACATTTCTTGCAGATGCCACCTCACATCATCAATGTCAGTGGGAGCTAGGCGGTGGGATCTCTCTCGGAAAGGTCTTTCTTCATGCAGGCGAATGTGATGCTCAGCCCCTTGCACACATCCTAAATCCCACTCCTTCAGGGAAAAAATCTGGTCCCTCTTGGCAAGCCTTTCACTGACCCTTCATTTCCATTCAGTGGGCAGCGGGGAGTCACCAAAGTCAAACAGATCAGAAGTAACTCTATCACCCATCCAAGAACTCCTTCTATTCGGTAGCACAGCAGTATCTGCACAATGGACGCTAGCCAGGGTACACCCTCTTCTTATTCAAATATCCTTATCAGACACATTGTGCACTTGAACCATCACCCTTTTAACATAAGCATAGGCCCTAGCCAGCAAAATGCTGGGTTTGAGCAACAACCCCTCAGGTAATCCTCCCTCCATAGGCGCATCCAACATCAACAACTTATTCTTGACATCTGTCTTTAGTTGTACCTCTCCATGCAGAACACATTGTGCATTTGGGGCAAGCACTACAGGGGCTGGATCCTTTTTCCATACCACTCCCACAGGGCCTTCAGGTTCTTCTGGACTACCCTTTTTCTGATTGGCCCTGACCTTTTGAATTACAGCAGGTATGCTCAAAGCTCTCCCAGTCTGGAATGCTCGCTTCTCTGAGCACAGTTGGGCCAATAGTCCAAACATGTGTGCATTTGTTCCAATCAACAAGGGCACCCCATCATACAGTCCAGTGGGTGGGCAGACTAAGACTAGGGTTTCCACTTGCTCATCAGTTCCATTCACAGTTGCAGGGAAAGATAGCCAGACACGGATGTACCCCAAATACGGATAGGCCTTGTCACTCAACCCCCATACATGTAGACCAGTCAGAGGCTGCAGTGGCACCCCAGGTAGATGTGCTTGGTACCAGTCCTGAAACATGATAGTCACCTGGGAGCCACTGTCCAGTATGGCTCAAGTGGGAATTCCATTTACTCGCACCTGGGTCTCCATAGACGGCCCAACCACATCGGACCAGTTGGGGGTAACAGCACGGGTAGCCCGGTGAGCATGGGCCTGAGTCACAAAACTTTTCTTAGGGGCCCGAGACTGGGCCTGGCGGCGTTGGGTGATCAGTCTGCTGTTAACTTTTCTTAAATTCCCCGGCCTCTGACAATCAAGCTGGAAATGCCCATCTTCCCCACAATGGTAACAAAACCTGGTGTCCCGGGGATCACTATTCTGAGGGGGGCCCTGAGGGGAATGAGAAAGCTCTCTAGGGCTAGGGTTCGGGGCTCTATATGTCTCAGAGGCCCCGGACTGAGTAGGGTACACAGTAGACTGCTTTAGGTCCCTCACTAGTTCCCGTAAATTCCTGATCTCAGCCCTCAACTCACCCTGCATGTATGGGTCAGGGGAAACAGCCCGCATCCCTACAGGACCTGAAAAATCTGGGTACCCCTCAGACCCTCCAGGCAAGCCAGTCTCCTCAGGGGTATTAGACTCAGGGGTCCCACTAGGGTTCACTGCCCCCACACAGGGTTCCCACCCCTCTTCGTCAGTCTCCACCTCTCGAATTTCCCTCATCAATTGACAATATTCAGGTGGGGTGGCCCACCGATCATGCAACTTGAGTTTCAACAGCGTTACACTAGAGAATCTGGCAGACTTTAAAATATGTTCTAACCGAACCTGATTCAGGGCTGTAGCAGTGATTCCCACTTTTCTATAAGCCTTCTGCAAGGCCCACTCCACTCTAGTAACAAAAGCGGACAATTTTTCATTTCTCCACTGCTTAGCAGACCTAAATTTCCATAGTAAATCTTCACCAGTCTCTGTACTCCCAAAAACCCCTTCCAAAGCAAAGAGATACTCTGCAGCGTTAGCTTCTGGTCGGGTGGCCCGGAAAAATCTAATGGCTTCTAAGGCAGGACCCCTCAGACTCTCCATCAGCCTCTTCCGTTTCTCCCCCTTGGAGCATTGCCACTCCTGGACTAAAGGGGTGGCATAGTCCATCCAGACCTCCAGGTCATCCTCTCCGGAGGGCACTGGTACCGTGCCAGAGAAAAGTTTTAATTTACGGTAGGAATTGAGCTGTATGGAGGGGACTGCCAGGGGCAGAGAAGCCAACACTGAACTTTTAGGTGGGCAAGGGAGGTGCCTGGGGATCCCGAGGGTAGTATCACTGGACAGATCCAAGGCTTGTAGCAACTCCTGGGTAGTCCTCCCTCCACAGCTAACAACTTAAGCAGTTTATCTTTAAAACTGTTCATTTGAGGAAACCCCCCAGGAGTGACTGACCCACTTCGGATATGAATTAGCCTCCACCCCTGGGACGCACCCTCCGGGTAAATCACAGGAGGTACCTTCTCAGGGTCGATGGCCACACTGCATAGGAGTAGCACCTGCAATGTCTGGTCAAGCAAATCAGCCATACGCCCTTTCACTTCAACCTTACCCAAACACTTTACTAGCTCTACAACAGAGGCAATATCAACAGTGGAGGTACCCAATGGCACGTCTAACAATAATACAATCTTCTGAGAATCTAGCTCTTTGGCTTCACCCCAACCCATCAGTTTGTGTACCATGGTTTTGATGGGCCCCAGTCTAATTTTTTCCAACATATCCCCTTCCATTTTCTCTATCTTTGAGGTATTTCCTTACTGAACCACTAGGGAACACAAATCCCAGTGGTGCCTCCAATTTGTAACCCCTAGGGGGCGCTACCTTTAGGGCTACTACCCCTGTCTGCCCCCACTGAAGCAGGGTGAGGGGCCCAGATCTGTGGATGGGTGCCTCCACCCAGAGGTTGGGGTTAGTACAAGTAAGACTACCTCGGTAGCAGCCCTCTGGGCTACTACAACCCCCCTTTGATCCCACTAGTGACTCCCACTGCGTGTCAACAATTCTTTTCACCAGTACACTCACCCCACGGCTGATATATTTTAGCTCACTCCAGAGACCCCCTGCAAAGTAAGATACAGTTATATCACAGTCACCCTGTAGCAGCTCATCTGAAGAGTACAAATCAGCCAGGGTGTAGTTATAACACAGCAATCTGATTTATTAGAAGGGCAGATAACAAGGAAAAGGGGGAGAATCAGGTTGATTGGCTTACACTATTCTTACATACCTAGGGCTCTGTGCACAGGCCTAACCCTACAATTTTACTGTCCCTGGGTACCCAAGCCCTAACGGCTAGACCAAATGTGGCAGCTGGTTGGGGCCCTTAGCACAGATAAACATTACAGTCTTGAACTGGTCAGAAGAGGAGGAAAGTTTAATTAGGCAGTCAGCAAAATAATAATGCCCTGAAACCACTGTGCAAACATTCTGCAGGGAGCTACCCTGAAGCAGTACCCACAACCCCAGCAAATAATGATTCCTTCAATGCTACCAGGATGGAGCCTGACTTCACCAATCTTCTCACACATTTATATGGCAAACAGCAACAGAGGGGTACCACACCAGGCAGCTGCTTCCCAGACTCCCACAAACTGACAGCCACTGAGATACTGCAATGGCAGCTTCCACTTTTCCTTCGGACCGAGTGCAATTCAGCAATTCTCTCCAGTCCTCCTACAGGTCGGGCCTGGTGGGTAGCTGTACAAGGCACAGCCTCCTCTGACCGCCCACCAGCGGATTTTACAGCAAGTCACTCGCAGAGCAAATGGCCACCTCAGGCCTTCACGCGCTTCCCACGCGAACACTTCCCAGTGCAGAAGCACAGACACTCCTCACTCCTCACCAGCCACAACACATCTGAATCCTCACAGCTTGGGGCACTCCTCTCAATTTGGGTGCTACCCTATCCGATTGGCTGGTTGAGCCTGCCAGTCACTTCCTCCAGCTCTCAGTGGTGCGAAAAAGTGCCATAGCCCATAATACCTTTCTCAAATACAAAACAGCTCCTCCATTGGTCAGCCAACTCTGTGGGGTCCCAAGGTACTGATTGGTCCAATTCAATAGTTCTGGACCAAAATGGAGGAGGCAATCAAAACCATCTGTGCTGCAAAGCAAGGCAGGTTAGAACAATTACATTATCACTATTATTAAATGTTATTTCCTACATCAATCACATCCCTTTGCAGGGCTCCCCCTGCACCACTAGCGATGACAGAAGGGAGCGCTTACTCTGCAGCCCGGGCGGGATTCGAGCAGGGCAACACTCAAACCCCCTCCCTGGTTAATTCAGACTGCAAGTTAAAGTAGCCCTTAAAGAGACAGTATACAGAGGCCTTAAAGGCGCTCACTGACTACCCATTTAAGACGGCTTAAATGCCGAACACCAACCAGGCATGGAGCATTCAAACGAGCTCTGGGGAAGTGATCAGGAACCCCCATTTGCAAGGGAATTACACTTTAGCTCTTGACACTACTCCATTTGTTTGTCCTAGTACTATAGGCCTCCCAAATAGTAGTTCAAAACCCAGATTACTTCACATTTCCCAGGCTGAAGAAACACAATTTTTGCCTTCTCATATTAGAGCAAACACTCACCCTTTTGTTGCAGGTGCCCCACAGGCTAAGTACAACTCTTTCCATTTTTCAAGCACAGACTGAAACTATAATAGGCAGCTTTCTTTCTTCAGCAGAAATTAGGGGATTGCCCCTGGAATCTACATGGGAATACTTTACTTCCTCTACTCCCTCCCTGGAGGGAGGGGGCACTGAGACCTGGACAGCGGTCTCCACCACTTGACACACCTTCACTCTTCAAAACCAAACTGCAGACTGACTACTTTGAAAACTCCCAATGTTCTATCTCACTCCCTCTGCTGTAGATTCCAGTGTGGCTTATGCAGCTGTGACAGTTCTATTGGTGATGTCATCTCTCAGTCTCAGCTGAGACTGAGAACAGAGTGAGACAGTGTGAAACCCATTTAACTGGAGTTTCACAAGCTGCCTTCCCTGCCTACCACTGGGTCTTACTGGGATTCTAGTAACCCCGGGTAACAAGGGGTTACAGATGTATTTAGAAGGGGGATTACTAGGGCTGAGAAGCATAGTATGTAAGAAGTTTTGCACAGAAATGATTAATGAAGTGTTTATATTTACATGCCATGAATGCCTAACAATTAAAGAATTAAGAAAGAAATTGCTGGAAGCAGAGATGACAATTGTTACACTGACACAGGCTACACTGTTACAGAATGTGGAAACTGTGGAAAATGAAACAGAGGAATCATAGAGTGAAACACTACTTAACAATAGAAAAAGGGGAAGAATGGAAGAGGGGGAGGACCAAGACTGGGAGGTGTATTATAGGAAGATAAGAAAACAAAAAAAAGCATGCAGAAGAACAATGGGGTTTAAAATTACACTGCAGAATAGGTTTGAATCATTGTTTGAGATGAAAGAAGACATAATGGAAAATGAGGCACATACAGAGAATAAGGGTAATGAGAATAACGTGAAGGTTTTGAATATAACCAGGCTTGAAGCAGAAGCTGCTATAATTTCTGATAGGACAAAAAAATAGGAGTAAAAGAAAGAAAAAAGATGTAGTACTGCAAACAAAGATCAAAATTCTGAAATAGAATTGGAGTGTGGGTCTGGTAGTGGTATGGAAGAAGAATCACGAAACAAGGTGGAAACCCATGATAAGCAGTTGGAACAAGGAAGAGATAAAATGGAAATGATAATATACCAGGTAGAACATGAGAACCAGCCATATAATACACCTATGGAAGAAAATAGGACAGATACGGCATCAGTTGAGCAGGAAAGTCGAAGCAGCAAGATGGTATATATACACTAGGAGCTGCTATTGTGAAATATACTGATAGGTACACCACAGGAGGAAATAAGGAATGTGTAACAGCAAGTTATTTTTCCGGTGCTAAAATCAGTGATATAAAAAATATGATGGATGACATAGTGAGGGAGAAAGACTGTTCTGCAGTTGTAATAATTCATGCTGGAATAAAAAACACAAAGAGACACAGTTTAGTGGAAATTAAGAATGACTTTAGGACAATTAAAGCAGGAGTCAAAAAAATACAATGTAAGATCATATTCTCTGAAATGTTACTTGCCCCCAGAGAAAGCCACTTTTACAATCAAAAAATATAATGTGAATAACTGGCTTAGGCAATGGACGCTGCAGGAAAAAATTAGTTGTATATGTCATTGGGAGTAATTTACATTTAAGTAAAAGGGGTAGTAGGAAACTGGGTGTAGCCTTGAAGCAGCATGTTGACAAGGTTTTAAACTCACATTAGGGAGTGATTGGTAAAAAATAGACAACAAACAAGCAAGAAGGGCCACATAAGTGAGGTCAGCACTGACATCAAGGCAGGCAATATAATGAGGAGGGAACCAGCAGAAGTTAAAGTCTGGTCTCTAAATGCTAGGAACCTTAACACTGAAAAAAAAAGGCAGAACTAGAAATCTTATTGCAAGTACAAAACTTTGACATATGCATTATAACAGAGACATGGTGGGAAGAGAAAACCACATGGAATAGAGAAATAGAGGGCTATCAGCTGTATAATAGAAATAGAGTGAATAAAAGAGGGGGAGGAATGGCTGTATACATAAAAAATAATATTAAACCTCTACCATATAAGAGATCAACAGATAGCAGCAAAGAGTCCCTCTGACTATCACTAACTGGACTCTCAAACATAAATATCTTATTGGGAGTGTTTTACAGGCCACCAGGCTTACACAGAGAGAACAACAGAGCAATAGAAAATGAAATATCAGAAATGGCCATGGTTGGGGATAGCATAGTCACAGGAGACTTCAATTATCTGGAGATCAAGTGGGATCAAGATCAAAGACTAAATCCAAAGCAAAATCATTTTGTAAAAATGATGAAGTCAGTGGGGTTAAAACAGTTGATTTATATGCCTATTAGAGGTAGTAATATTTTGGATTTATTAATAACTAACAGAGAAAGCTTGATCAATAAAATTAAAATTAGGAAGCACTTGAGCAATAGCAATCACAATATGGTGGAATTCATGGTTAAAAGAAGATAGCTAGGACTGTAAGGGGTTCAACAATAACTAAACATTATAACAAGTCAGATTTTACAGAAATAAACCATAAGCTACAAAACTGAGACTGGCATAAGGAAATGAAAGGCACTAGTGTTAACAGCATATGAATTGTAATAAAACAAAAATTATTACAGTTGGAGAATGCTTTTGTACCCATTAAGAAGTTATACAACAAGTGGGACAAGAAGCCACTGTGGTGTATAAATAAAATATTGAGATTAAGTAAGAAAAAGAAAAGACATTCAAAATGATGAAAAATTAAATAACAGTTCGATAAAAACGGTATAAGGAAGTGTTAAAAGAATTGAAAAAGAAGGTCAAGCTAGAAAGAGGTAAAATAGAATGTAAAGTTACAAATGTAAAGGATTGAGACAAGTTTCTATGCCTATATTAATTCTGTTAATAAAAAAATATATAAGTTAGGTCCCATCATTGTTGATGATAAGGAAATAGTAGCAGCAATATCATTGGCCAGAAATTTTAATGAGTATTTTGGGACTGTATTTAAAACAATGGATAAAGAACAACTAATGGGCAATGTAAATAAAAATGACACATTGTCCTCAAGTGTGACATCAGGAGACGTTTGTGATCTGCTCAAGAAGATAAAAAATTAATCTGCAGGTCCAGACCTCATCAACCCTAAATTACTTCATGAGACTGCAGAATATATCAAACAGCCACTAACCATGTCAATAAATGCTTCATTAACTAGTGGAGAGGTACCAGATGATTGGAAGAAGGCTTCAGTAGTACCATTGTTTAAAAAAAGAGATACGTCTCTGATATCAAATTATAGACCTGTCAGTTTGACATGTATCTTGAGTAAAATAATGGAATTAATAGTGAAAAATAAGCTAGAAGAAAATCTGAACCTATTGGGTTTCGATGATAACATGCAACATGAGTTCAAGAAAAACAGGGGTTGCACTACCAATTTGCTAACCTTCTATGAACACATAAATAAAGACATGTATAACAACAAGTCTATGGATTAAATTTTTCTGGATTTCCAGAAAGCATTTAATAAAGTCCCTCATCACAGTTTACTATAAAAACTACTAAACATTGGAATAGACAAGAGAATTGTTAACTGGATTGGTGATTGGTTGAGGGGCAGAACACAGAGGGTGCTGGTGTGTGGGGAACATACCGATCAGAATGAAGTGGCAAGTGGGGTGTCGCAGGGATAGGTGTTGGGCCCTGCATTATTTGCATTATTCATTAGTGATCTGCAAGGCAGTATAGTTAAACAAATAGTTATGTTTGTAGATAACATTAAATTGGGTGGGCCAGTTAATAAGGAAATAGAAAAAGAAAAGATGAAACAAGATCTAAAAATAATTGAGATATGGTAGATCAAAAATGGAATGCCTTTTAGTCTTAACAAGTGTAAAGTGATACACATTGGTAAAAACAACGCAAAGCAGAAATATGTTCTTATGGGCAAAACGTTAACAGTAACTAAACTAGAGAAAGACTGTGGCATGTGGATAGATGACAAGCTAAGTTTTAAGGAACATAGAACATCAGTGATTAGAAGAGCAAACTACATGACAAAAAAACATAAAAAGAAGTTATGTATGAGTAAAAATTTAGCCTGCATGGTCCCATTATTTAAGATATACGTAAGAGCCATATTAGATTACGGGTCACAAATTTGGAGTCCATATACAATTGGAGAAATAGGAAGAATTGAAAAAGTGCAGAGACGATTTACCAAAATAATATGGAATTTGAGACAATATAGTTATAGAAAAAGGCTGGGGAAGACAGGCCTACAGTACATTCCTTGGAGCACCAGAGAATTAGAGGGGATCTGTTAAGTTTGTTTAAAATCTTAAGGGATGATAATTTAAGTAATGCAATGGGAGTAAAGTTGCAGAAAAAAACAGTGTGTCAGAGAAGACATGGAAAGCAAATTAGAGTAAAAACTGCAAAAAATAGTATGAGACACTACACCTACATAAATAGATCTGGTAGTCTACGGAAAAGGTTACCAGGAGATATTGTGAACATCAAGTCAATAGGCATATTTAAGAAAATGGCTGATGCATGGCTCTTAGCGAATTATGGTAAATGACCCACATATGTGGGGAGTAGTTACTTGGGCTTCAAAGTCTTCTACTACTCTGTCCTCCAGTATAAGAATCCAGTATAAGCAATACATGCAATCATTCTGCAGTTCAGTGATCAGTTACACAGAATTGCTTTCTGCAGTTTAATATATTATTCTGCAATTCATACATTCGTTCAACCATTCTAAGTCAGAATTTCGTAAAAGTTGCCCAAGTGCATTCTGACATCTGCTATAATTCTATAGGTAGAATTTAATGTTTGCTTAGAACTACTCTCAAATATCTTCTAACTAGCCTCTGTACCCCATCTGCTCCTGCCTCTAGCCACACCTTTGTGTTTACAATAATGTATAATCTTATCTGCATTCAGCAATTTCTTACCTGTTCATCTTGTATGATGGATATTCCCTGAGGTTCTCACCTTTCATATACTGTACTTTATCATATTGCCATATGTATATAATGAGATTCATAGTATTGCTGTATGTACAGTATATAATTGACAAAGAACTCTCACATTTTGGACAGGACTTCTTCCACCTTATGTATGCTTTGGGCTTCACACAGGTTGTTTCCTGTGCAATCCATGCTTTGGGTCACTCTCTGAACCTGGTCTTCCTGTTGGAAATGGAAAGTTTTGACTTGGTGGTGGAACCAGTTGAATGGTCTGACCATCACACTAACAGGTTCAGTTTCCAGGCACCCCCCACAGGTCTGCCCCTTCGGAGATGGTCTGGTACCACCCATTGAGGGATGTGATGCTAGATGACCTGATGGTGGTGCTGGACCTATTGGGATGTATGAGTGCAAGCATGGGTTCAGAAATTCTACTACAGACCTATAATAAGGCTGTGGTGGCAGGTTTGGATTCCATAGCTCCTGTCCATGTTTGCTCCATCTCTCTTCATCCTCGTTCCCCATGGTTTGACAGGATTTTGAGAAAGATGGGGAGAGTTGGGCGAAGGCTAGAGTGATGCTGCCGACAAGCTTAGATTAATGGCACATTATGCAGACTATCAACTGGAAATCTCCCACAAGAAGGTAGAATTCCTGTCCGAGGAAATCATTGCTCCACAGAACTGACTGGCTCAACTCTTTTGCACTGTGGACAGACTGTGCAATCCAGCCATCTGCAGTTGTGAAGAGTATTGTCACAGGATAAATGTGATGATTTTGCTTGATTCTTTGCAGATAAGGTTGCTGGCATCAGGACTGAGATCTGTTCAGCATGCTCTAAGAGGGGTTGCAGTGACCGATGGAAGGTCACAGAACCTCAGTCTGGTTGGTCAGCATTTGGTCAGATGGCTATCTTGGATGTCATGATGATCATCCAGAGTATATGGCTGACCTCCTATAGTTTGGATCTGCGCCTAATCCACCTCTCTGTGGGGTGTGTGGATGGCATTGGCCCAGTCCTAGTGGAGATAGTCAAGGGCGCATTATAGACTGGGGAATTCCCTGATTCTTTGATAGAGGCAGTGGTTGTTCCCCTTCTTAAGAAATCTTCTCTTGACCCAGACTGTTTTGACAACTACAGGCCCATCTCTAACCTTTCCTTTGTGGGTAAGGTTATTGAGAAGGTGGCTGCACTGCAGCTGGAGGATCATCTTGCCATCCATGACATCTATAATCCCTTCCAGTCAGGTTTCAGGAAAAGGCACAGTACAGAGACTGCCCTTGTTCGGGTGCTTAATGACCTCCTTGTTGTGAGAGATCAGAGAAGCTGTACTATCTTGGTCATCCTTGATCTCTCAGTAGCGTTTGATACAATGGACTATGGGGTATTGCTACAGTGCCTGCGGCTGCTCTGTGGACTGTCTGGTACAGACCTCAGGTGGTTCCAGTCTTTCTTCACTGGCAGGTCTCAGGGAGTAGTGTCAGGGATATTTTCCTCTGATACTTTCTCTCTGCCATGTGGGGTTCCAAAGGGCTCGGTGCTTTCTCCCAAGTTGTTCGTGGTGTACATGTTGATGCTGGGGGGGGGGGCACTGTAAGGTGGTATGGACTGAGTTTTCACTGCTATGCAAATGATACTCAGCTGTACATGTCCTTTGTACCTGACCAGGATGTTGTGCCCTCGGTATTTAACAAATGCCTGTCCGAGATCCAAGATTGGATGTGTGCCAGCTGGCTGAAACTGAATTCTGACAAGATTGAGGTTTTGGTTGTGGACCCGGATCACCAAGTACAGGGGTCTTCAGCAGGATGAGCATCTGGTCTGGTACTGGATGGCTGCCAGCTGAAGACCTCTGAATGGGTGCATAGTTTAGGCATTATCCTTGACAAGGGACTGACCTTGAAGTCTCATCTGTCATCTGTGGTCAAGACCTCATTTTACCATCTGAGGAATATTGCTTGGATTAGGCACCAGGTTCTACCTAGTGACCTTCCAAATCTGGTCCATGCCTTTGTGACCTCTCTTTTAGATTACCGCAATGCCCTCTGTCTAGGGCTACCAGGGGTTGATATCCACCATTTGCAGCTAGTGCAGAATGCTGCAGCCAGGCTACTGACTGGGCTGTCTTGATCTAGCCATATTACTCCTGTGCTGCATGCACTGCACTGGCTGCCAGTGTAATGGTGGGTCACCTTTAAGGTTGGCTTGCTGACCTACCGAGCCCTACATGGACAGGGCCCAAGTTACCTGCAAGAGTTTCTTTGCCCCTACTGCCCTCTCCTCCCCCTCCATTCTGCCAATGAGGGATTGCTAGAGGTTCCCAGGGTTCCCAGGGTGCAGCTGAAAACATCTGGTGCTCGCTCATTTGCTTTTGTAGCACCTATCCTATGGAACTCTCTACCTCGTCTGGTTCGAGAGTGCCAGACTATGGAGAGCTTCAAAATAGCACTAAAACCCATCTATTACATCTTGCTTTTGTGAATTATTAAGAACTAATTGTTTATTTGAGTTTTTTGGATTTTAATTCATGTTTTAGTTTTATGATCATATATTTGCACAACGCTTTGATACTTGAATTGTGCTTGATAAATAAGATTATTATTATGTACAGTACTTTGTATTATTACCACTTGATTTTATCTAGTTTATACTACAATTTTTGCTTTCATACCCCTTTGTCTTCTCCTTAGCTGGGGCACCAATTTTCCAATAAATAAATATGTGGCTGATTATACAATGAAGAACAGCTACAAAAGTTCTATAAAGGGAACATAAACCCTGTTTTTTTCATTTAATACAAGTGTTAATTTGGGCATGTGTAAAGTCCTTTAATCAGCTGACATTTTCTTGCTTACACCCACTGGGAAACAACACTAACAATGTTAATCTGTACTGTATGTCTCTTCAGTTGCAGAGATGGCAGTGGCCAGGGCAGAGCAGCCACGAGCAGAACTCAAAAAGGTCATCTCAGCAACCGTTGCAGTGGTGTCAGCAGGTGAGAGGGATTCATCTCTTGGAACCCTTACTGGTGAGAATAGTAAATATTGCAAAAATATGGCCCTGCTAAGGGCTGTGATATGTAGCAAATATATCCTATTAAAGGATGTACCTAAACAAAATACATTTAGTTATAAAATTATTACAATATTACTTCATGGGCTATGACAGAGTTTGGGTACTGCTTTAAGTTAATGCTATATATTTAAGGATCCCCTGACAGCATTAGGAAAACTTAAAAAAAAAGATTCATATTCATCTCCATCCCATTTTCTTTATTACTTCATATATTTTCAGTAATTAATTCCCCATATACTTACTGAAAACATTTGCATGAAACAAGATCCTTGTCCCCTGGAGACTGTCTGCTCTGGCTGTTTGTCTACATCTGACATCACAAACCCTTGTTTCTAGCATCATAATTATCTCCACAGCAACAGATTGTGATGTTATGAACAGAATTATGATGTTAGCAATAGACAAGCAGCCAGGACTGAAAGGGCAGACATACTGTTTTCATGCAAATACCCTTAGTAAGAAGGAAAATAAGGGTGATAATTACAGAATGCAATATGAAATGTAAGCTACATACGTGCCAGAGTATTAAATTGTTGTCAAAGCTGTCTCAAATTGTGTCAGGAGCTCTTTAAATGTATAGTTTGGTGTGCTTCCTACCATCTTATAATGATATCTCATGCTGTTCAGGCAAAATGACAGCACAATGAAGCTGAGCAGTTCCGTTAACCCAAAAAGCACAATTTACTGTAACTTTATGATTCAGTAAGAGACCAAAACGATCAACATAAATCTATTATGAAGCAGTCTAACAGTTTCATTAAAAAAATAATTGTAAAGATGATGTAATGGATAAAATTATGTTAAATTTGTTTACACTTCTGTACCCACTTCAGTTGTAGTCCAAAGTTGTAGAGTCCACAGTTGCAAAATGTGAACATGCTGTCAATATACTCAGATGGTGTGTAGTAAGGGTGGCTGGTGGAGAAAGCATTTTTCAAAACTTTATTCTCATCTCTGACTGGCTTGCGTAAGACCCCGCCTAAGTCTTAGACTTACCTGCAGGTCTCCTCATCCCCTGTCCCATTGCTTTAACTCTCCGGTCCCAGAATTGTTGAATGGGGACTGGCAGGGTATCAGGAACTTTTTGTTGGGAGACTTGGTGGAACACGAAACAGAGCACCATAGTCCTAAGTCACAGCTGTTGCCATTTGGCCCCTCTAAACCCACCCCCGATCAGTGTTCCATAAGTCAAGGCAGAGGTTGGAAGAGAGGAGGAGAAGCAGTTTGGTTCTGTTCCCCATGCCCAGAAGCCTAAGATTGGTTGGAGAACAGGACTGAGAGCGCACAGTAGCAATGTTGGCTGCTGCATGTACACAGATGGCGCAGTTTAGGGGTCAGAGCTCCATAACAGAAATTGGGCTGTGTGCTCGCATCAAGGGACTGTCCCAGCTCCCTGAGGGAAAGCAGAGCCAGGGTCAACCAGCAACAGTGCCAATCAGTGCAGACAAAGGATTCTCAGCCCCTGGAAGGCAAACAGGGCTGAGAATTGAAAATCAGCGGTGTGCACATGCACAACAGAGGAAGAGTGGCTTGGACAGCCACTTCCCACAAAAAAAATCTGACTGCAAAATGAGCTGAGTGCCCAAGAAAATGAATACAGTTCTGGCCCCAGGACAGCAAGCAGGGCCAGGACATATAAAAAATCAACACTGTGGGACTTTTGACACTCCCATAGCAACCTGCCAGCTACGGGGGGGGGGGTGTAAACAAAGATGGAAGCCCCCAGGAGTTTACGGAGCCACAGAGCACGCTGGGAAGAGGTTGGACTCTCTGGGCTATGGAATGTTGAGTTCCACTGTGTTCAGCATGAGCCTGGGACATTCTAAATGGAAACTGCATGGCCAATCAGGTGTCAATTTTCAGCCAGCTCAAGAGGGGGTTTTTGAAAGTGAAGGCAGTTGAAAAGAGACTCTGAGGAGAGAACAGTGAATCTATGTGTGGGCCATTTTACCCTTTCTGACTAGGACTGTAGCCTTGTAGGCAAGATTTGGGAAGGAAAATGAACTAAATTGCATACTTTAATTTGAATCTATGTTTGAGTATTTGACATATTTAAGTTGTTATGTGAATGTTCCCATTGATCCAGAATTGGATTTATGCTATGCTACATAGCTTTTTACTACAAAATATTTGTATATGTTTTAGAAACTACACTGGTGTATCCCTGATGAAGGAGACTTACTCCAAAACATTGGTATCAGTTAGCCTATGTTAACTTAGACACTAGTTGTTCCTTTCCATTGAAATTCAGTGAATAAATTAAATGTATTATGGTTGGGTGAGTGGGCCTGTGTTTTCCAATGTTAAAGGTACTTTCACTACCTGTAAAGTGCTAAATGCCATTCTGCTGCAATTCCACTGCAGTTAGAACGGCTAATATATTTGATTCCCTTCCTCTTGAGATTGTAACTACTGCAATCTTGGGACTATTTAAGCGGATTCTGCGTTGATTCCTAGTTTCCAGAGCATCTTGTGACTGCTGTACCTAATCTTTGCAGACGGCTAAATGCACTGGGAATGCCCTCTTTTACCATTCGCCCCTGTATAGCCCTACCCTGTTGCTGCGCTATTCCACATACAGCACATCCTTCCTTCATCCCTTCCCATCCCCATCCCTGCCCTCTTTTTATCCTACCTCATCCCCCCTTCCTCTACCCCTCCAGTCCCACTCCCCCTCCCTCTCTCTCCCCCCTCTGTTTCCTCACATTGTTCTCTCCTTCTCCCCTCCCCGTAGGTCTTTTCCTACATAACCTACATTGTGGCAGCTCCCTCCTTGCTCTTATTTTGCTCCTTCACCCCCCAATTCACCCTACCCTTCTTTTCTTGTAATCCCTTCCACCCCTCTTCAGACAAGGCCACTGGCTGCATGTGACACAATATTTATCTTGCCATATTTTTCTTTTGTTTATGTAATTACTTTCCTCATGTTGTACTACTTACTGAAACCATTGTAATTTGTTATTCTTGTGACTTGACATGGCATCTCTGTAAAAGAGCCTTGGCTCAAAGGTCTTTCCAATTTGTTAAATAAATAAAAAATCTTTAACATCCACCTGAACAGGCAGGTGGGACTTTGGTTTAACGTCTCATCTGAAACACGGCACCTCAGGAGTGCAGCAGTCCCCCTCATGCTGTACCACAGTGTCAGTATTGGGATTTAACCCAAGTGCCTGGTGTGGTGATAAAACTCACAGCCTTCTGGATCTTCCAGCCTCAGAGGCAAATGTGCAACTGCTGAGTCACTGATGCTGCACAGCTTAAAGTGCAACCTGTGCTAACATTAAAATTTAAAACAAACAACGATTTTTAGGAATTCTGTTTTCAGCACCACCACTGAGGATACTTTGCTAGTCCCCCCACCCTGCACTGTCCCTCACTCCTACTGGACTAGCCCTCTTCCCCTCCTCTGCTGTCCTCTTTCTCCTTAAAAACATCCCATATTTGTCCCACCCACCTATAATTCATTGTTCATATTCCTGCTTCCACCAATCCCTTGGGCAGGCTTCACACTGCTCCACCTCCCTCTCAGTAAAGAACAACTTCCTGATGTCTGCCTTAAAGGATACCTAAATCAGTCAATTATAAATAAAAAAGTAATTCTTCATTTAATAGAATGGTTAATGAAAGATGGCTCTTTACATTAATGCTAAAACTGCATTTAAAAATTTACGATAAATGCAGTTTCGTAGCATTTAACAAATTTAAACAGCCTACCAGTGGAGGTTTTTAGAGGTGAACTGAAATTTTACATGAACTGGTACACAGGCTTAAGAAGTACAGGAATGTAGAAATCAGCAGGCTGGAGTTTGCACAAGGACTGTGGTGCTTTTGACTCACAATATCTCATAATTCAGCAAAAAATGTCTAGCATTCACCTACCTATGATAAAATTGCCTTTAAGAAAGGATGCTGATTATAACCAAAATGTGTGAGGCGTTATTTGTTTTTATGCCTTTACAATAAAGTAAAACATTTTTTTTAACTGGAGACCTGTGCTCTTGCAATTTTATCAGAGGTGGGTGAATGCTAGACTTTTTGCTGAAGTACAGGAATGTACACATGGACAGATAATTACATTCCCATACTTCTGTTGTAGTCAGTCAATTGGGTAGAATCAACAGAATTTCTTATAATTGACATTTTCTGTTACCTGGTGTACATTTGCTCTACAAGGACACAGCACAATACCCCCATGTCCTCTCCTCAAACTATTAAAGTCTTTCAACCCCACAATCTTACCTCCTCATAGCATGTTCCAGGCACTTATGGAACCATCTGTCTGCCTTCTCCAGTTCCACGGAGGTGGAAGTACCCAGGGTGCCCCTCCAGCAAATAGTGACTGTAGTTATGGCCACAGTTTACCAAGGTTGACATTGCTCAGGCCTGTTTTGCCCCATAGCCCTGCTAATGAGATGTTGTCATACAAGAAAGTGCTAGCGGATGCAGTCTAGCATGCTTCTATGAGTCTCAGCTGACATATTCCCTCATACGCACTGCCTGACTGCACTGCCACCTCTATTCAGCCAGATGGCAGTATTGCAATGACCCTCCCTCCTCACAGGAAGAGAACATCCTTGTGAAAGTTCAATCTTCCTCCCCTGAACAGTCCTCTGAAACTGTACCTCTCTCCCAGCTTTGCCACTTCTTTGGAGAACCCTAACAGTCTCCTTTTCCTTCTGCCTTTGCTTACATTTTTCACACAGAGATGTGTTGCCCTAGTTATAACCCCCCTTATTTTTCCCCGGGTTGCACCTATCCTCCTGGCAACCCCCCCCCCCGAGGCATTTTCTGAGGCAGTCTCCCATTTGTTTGAAATCCACCATTCTGAAGTCCAGGAACCTCATTTTTGTGTGTCTCACCTCAGCTCCTTTCCTTATGCTGAAGTTGATGAACCACATTGTATGGTGATCGCTGGTACCTGGGGGACTCCCCACAATGCTGTCTAATCACATACTGTAGTTCCTGTGTTTTTATGTTGTTACACCTGGCTAGATAAGAATATTTACATGTAGTATAGCATTAGATTGTGTCAAACAATAGCATTCAAGTACTGGACCCTCCACTGCCATCTCCTTCAGTGGTACTCTTTATTATTCTGCTACTAAGCCTACTGGTGATAGTCAATAGCTGGCTATCACTTGAGGTCCCACTGGTCTTCATAGGTTTGTCAGATTCTGCAAATTACATAACAAATTCCCAACTTAGATTTTGAAACCACTAATAATTCAACATTAATACAGTAGAATAAATAATGCCCCTGGAAGTTTGTAATGAGGATTTTATGCACACTGAGGTGTGTGATGACTCATAAACCCCAAGAGCAAAGCTCAAGTAGTTTATCAAGGTACTGCACACCAAGGGTATGCATAAAATCTGAGCTGATACACACTTCCCCATGTTTTATTTTTATGTTGATGCACTTGCGCAGCCAACATCGTGGGACAGTGCAGCTTTAGAGGTGCGGTCACTGTTGGGCGAATGCAGGGCACGCACCAGTAGGTGCGTCCCACATTCCCCAATCAGCCTGCATGTCGGCACACCATACATAATGTGGCAAGCATCAGAAAAGGTCCGCTGCAATCTGAGCAAAGCTCATCAGATGCAGCGGTCCTTTCTTGCCGTGCTTGCTGGCATTATGTACATTGCGAGGCACTGGCCGTGGAACTGCTGACTTCAGGGGTGTCCAATCCCTGTCAGCTGCCCTGCCCCTCGTGAATGTGCCACTGGGGAGCCCACCCCATTGGCATGCTAAAGCACCCCTTAAATTGTTTAATACTGAGGGGTGCCTCAATCCCCTCGGCTCTGCACCCCCACCCTTATTTGTGTGCCGATAGGGTGCCCAATCAACTGTCGGCATAAATCCCCCATGTTGTTTGCCAATGAGGGTGCCCAATCCCCGTCGGCTACAGACACCCCCCAAACAGTTAGGTGGCATGCTGGGAGCCCACCCAGCGTGCCAAATGCCTACAAAACAAAAACTGTCCTCGATGTTTTTTCTTTTTTTATAACCTGTAAAATGAAAATGGTCCCTCATAGTCTCGATGCCCCCTCCTCCACCCACACCCACCCACTGTGCACCCTGCCTCCCTCACCCTCACCCCATACTTACTCAGGAGTCTGGTACGTGATCTTCTGTGGACCAGGAACACGCCTGCACTCTTCAAAGCCGACCTGAACTGAAGAAATGCCCGGTAAGCTGTATAATGGAATGAATAGGGGTTTTCAACTTTAATGCATATCTTGGGCATTTTGCAAATTTAGCCCAAATTTTTCAACATGGGGTTTTGGGACCGCTTCTCATGCTATTCTTGCACTGTCATATCGTTATTCTGTCCCGAAAGGTGATTTTCGTAGTCACTCGTGGAATCACCTTTCAGGACAATAATGAAATAGCAGTGGCACTATTCATGACAGGGGGCCCTCAAAAGCCTATGTTGCAAGTTTGGTGGAAACATCTGAAAAATGACTGTTTTACGAGCGTGCATAGCAACTGCGCAATGCACGCTCATAAGTTAGTGCATTCGCACTATTTTCATGCCAGATTCTCAACATTGGCATTTTACCACACCTTCTTGTGAACTGTACAGCTGTCATTTTTCACAACCTGCCTGAAATGTGTTTTCGCACTTCCGGCGCAGAATAGCGCAATTGCTGTGTGAAATCAGTGTTCAGGACCTATTACGAAAATGACAGTGACACTGTTCATGAGTAGAGGTCCTAAAATGCCTGTGTTGAAAATTTGGTGACAATACTCCATAAAATGACTGTGTTATGAGCGTGTGTTGCACAGTTTGCACGCAGGCTCATACGTTCACAAACTTCTAATATTCTCACTCCAGATTTTCTACAGTGCCATTGTTTTGCACCTCCTAATGAACAGTACAGCTGTCATTTTCACATCCTGACCAAAATCTGTTTCGCAGTTCGGCACAAAAATAGCATGAGTCGCTGTGGAGAATCACGTTAAAGACACATAATGAAAATGACAGTGACACTGTTCATTAGCAGATGCCCTAAAATGCCTATGTTGAAAATTTGGGAATGAAAGTCAATAAAATGAGTGTTTATGAGCGTGCATTGCACAGTTTGCCGCACGCTCATGACTTTGTGAATTTGTAATACTTTCACTCCAGCTGTTCATCATTGGCATTTTCCATACCTCCCTTATGAACACTGCAGCTGCCTGAAATGTGTTTTCACCGTTCGGCACAGAATTGCATAGTTACGCTGTGCGAAATCAGTTTTATGGGACAGTTTGAGAAATGGCGGTGACACTATTCATGAGCAGAGGTCCTAAAATGCCTATGTTGAAAATTTGGTGCCAAAACTCCATACAATGACTGTGTTTGCAAGCGTGGTTAGCACTTTCCACCCTTATGTAACCGTCCAATCTGCAATATTTCATGCCGCATTTTCACCACTGGCATTTGTACACATCTCCTTATCAACAGATCCAGCTGCCATTTTTCACAGCCTGCCCAAAACGTGTTTCCACAGCTGTGGCGCACAATGGCATGCTCACTGTGCAGAATCACCTTTTGAGACACATTCACAAAATCACAGCACTATGCATCTCTAGCTATGCCACTCCCACTGCCAATGCCAGCGCGACAACTTTCGGCATTGAGAAATGCTTGTTTATAACTGTTTCATTTGATTTTTTTGTCAGACTGGTACTTGTTGAACAGCCTAACATCAGTCTCAGTTTTTCTTAGAGTGCTTCTGTTTTCTTATTGCTCTATGAATTTTTGTCTTTCTAGGTCACTAGGTTGTTGAAATGGTGATGAATGTGACATTTTTTAGTTGGATAGACAGATATCATTAGATCACTTATAATTTTTTGTTTCCATGAGAAATGTGACTTTCTTCATAAGTTAGATTCCCACTCAGCGGTTTCAGAGAGATTAGCAGGATCAACTTGACAGCGTGAGATGACAGCATGAAGAGCCAGTAGTGCGAGCATGAGAGTGATTTTAGAATTTTTGCAAAAGGTGCTTAATTAAACTCTGTTATACATGAGTGAGTATACATGGCCAAGTTAATGGAGTTTGACAGTTTCTGCCCACAGTTGATAATCATCACGAATGAGTTATTATAATCTAATAACGGGGAGGCAGTATAGCGCAGTAGTTTAAGGCTCTGAGCTGCAAACCTGGAGGCCTGGGTTTGAATCCCACGGCCCCCCACTTGCACACTGTGTGACCCTGAGCAAGTCACTTAACTTCCTTGTGCTCCCAGGTCGCACCTGTAAACAAGCTTTCAGCTTAGTGTCTCTCTCCTGGTTAAAAAAAAAAACAATAACATATTGCATCAGAGATGATACAGGTATATTTGCACAAAATATCACTGAGGACCATGACATCCAGTATAGGAGGTATAGGCATAGCCAGCAGACTCAGACTACTAGCTAGCTATAATAGTCATACCTGTCCATCACCACCTCATATTGTTACCAGTTCTTAATCATGCCAGATGGTTAGCAGACTAGACCTTTGTTCATCCTTCATGCTGGTTTGTGATGCATGGCATCCAAGTCCTTTCCTTCTATGTCCCATATGTACATAGCTCCATACAAGGGCAGGGGTAGCAATGGTGTCAGAGCTGTAAAGTACACCAGACATCCAACTGGCTGCCGGTTCAGCACTGCAGTGCATTCCTCATTCAGCATGGAGTGGGTGACCAATGGGTATGGCAGTCCATGGCAGTCTTCCAACAACTGCCAATCCATGATATCTCCATCATGGGACAGTAATGATGTATGCCAGTGTATATAACATGACATCACCTGGAAAACCTACTGGCCTACCAGCCTACCCAGAGTGTGATGTGGATGGACGATGGGCCAATTAGGACACATAGAGAGTCCCAAGGTTGGGAGTAGGGGGATATATTGGCACTATGGCAGCCCCTCACTCAGCATAGACTCTGCTCCCTACATTGGTCCTCCAGTAGGACTGGAAAAAATGTATCTTCTGCCAGGGAACTTCTGGAAAAATTCCAAGTTTACTTCTGTGAAACTTTATGAAATTTCCACAAAAATCTGAGACACTTTGCCAAAATTGTGATTTCAGTTATCCATCTAATTTAAAAAGAATTAGTCCCAATTGCACCAAATGTAGTGTGATGACTTTACCAAGGTCTATACAAATACATACCATGTTGCAAATCTCTGCCCTTAGAGATGACTGAGTTATAACCCCAAAACATTTCAACATTTTGTAACCCCTAGGTGGTGCTATCTCATGGCATACTACCCTTGCCTGCGTGGCTAGCTGCAGGTTGAGGGGCCTAAGCTCGTGAAAAGGGTGCCTCCACCTGGAGGACAGGGTTAATGGTAGCGTGACTGCTCTGGGTACAGCCCTCTGGGACACTGATATGTCCCTCTTTCCCCTCTAGTGGCCAAAGCAAGTCTGGGGTAACACACTCCCCACAAACACTGTAATGCACTGTTAACCCCACTTGTAACACACTTATCACCAGGGCTGGATCAGCTGGAATGGCCCTGGAGACCCCCTGTAAAACAAGGCCTATAACAGTAAACAGCAATATCACAGTACTTTCTATACAGAGGTACACCACAACCAGTTTAGATGCAAAAAGATTTAGATCTGATTTATTATGGGGACGTGAACAAGGGAGGGAAGCAATCTAGTGATTAAGGTTTGATCTCATATATTCAGGTTGAAAGGCATGCACTCAAAGGTCCCTGTAACTCCGTCACACACACACTCTGGGTACCCAGTTGTTAGCACAGGCTAGCCTGAAGCAATGCTCGGGGTAGGCTGATGTTGCAGCTGTTGTTGGGGCCCTTTGGAAGAAGGAAAGCACAACATGCACGTTAATCCTTAATTTGGAATCCAGAACCAGATGGCTCAGTCCAAAATGATTAACAACAAATAAATCAGATGGAACACTTTGCTGCAGATAGCTACCCTGGTGTTTACTCATGCTATCCAAGTCAGGATGCAGGATGGATGAAATGGAGATCTCAGGATGAAGTGCTGGATTGCCAGGAGAAGCAGGGCCCATACGATACACCGCGGTGGTCATTCCAGTTCGTTTGTGTTGAGCAGGGAGCTGAATCCCCAGGCAGATCTCTCATGAGGTGTAACTCTGCGGCATGAGTGGCAATCTAGGTCAAGATGGTGAGGCCCAGTCCAGGTGAACAAGTCAGATACAGTACAGTGAACTTGTTGGATGCAGCCTCCAGCTAGCATGACACAATCAGCATGGTGGGGAACCAAATCGTGACCCACCCGCCATATTCAGCACACTTATAGTAAAGGCAAGTAAATACCACAGTTTGGATGACAGTCCGGTTGCTATTAACAATGTCTATGCGCAAACCGTACGCTCTGCGGTAGTCTCAAATCCTGACAGGCCGATCGCATCAAGGCAAATCTTCAGTCCACACCAGGCGAAATTTACTTTGTCACAGTTCAGGATTCTGGTTACAATTACAGCAAATTTGGATAAAGTCCGAGATATTAATGCAGACTTTTTCAGTTGAGAAGATGGTGACAGGCAGACCAGACACAGCCTTTCTGCCGATTCCCATGAGCTACTACACAGGAGCAGCTGCTCGAATGTCTCGAGCTGTTCACTCTTTCAATTCTAATTCCACACTGACTCACTGCTGCAGGCAGCTCAGGACTTTCCCAGTGATTCAAACGGTTCGATTCATTGATCCATCTGTCTGTCACAGCAAGGGCTCCCCCTCCAGGTCCATTTAGACTCCAAAGGCATTTAGGTAAGCCCAGGAAGATATTTTAGGAACCCCCATTTGTAGGAGGGTTACAATTTTAAAGTCACATCTTGCAGTTATGTAATCTTCAGAATTTAAAGCCCCTGTAACTTTAAAACTGAATATCACAAATTTTGTTAGGTTCATTTACCCTAAATATTAGCCACTGAGGCCACCTCCATGGCCCAGCAACAGAGCATTGGGCGGACGTGCTGACAAACCAGGTACGGAAGTGAGACCTGGAAGTTAGGTTGGGATGCAGACCATGGCCGATACAGCTGTCACTCAGTAGTTCATCTCAGTCAGGGAGAGTTGACAGCAGGTTTCACCAACACAGTGACACCCACATTTGGGCCAGGGATATTGATACTACTGCAGGGGAAGCTGTGGATTTGCAAGGCTGACAGAGGCACCACCCCCACCTGGGGTGATGGGAGGGAAAAATATGATGGAGAAAAATTCAGTAGCCAACTAAATGATGTCTGGCTTCAGCCTTCTCAGGGTATATCCCTAAGAGATGAGTTGCTGTCTGGGAGAAAAAAACAATATGGAAAAAAACAGGCTGTGTGTCATCTCTCTAATCAATTGCTTAAAGGTTGGCCAAGTTATAAGCAGCCAAAGATTCCATAATAACATCAATAATTAAAGTTGAGTTTCATCAGCTTTTTGACGTTGTGGAATTTGTGATTCTTTTATTAAAACCATGTCCATACATGTTGCCCAGCCAGACACTTGAGTTGTCATTGCAGAGGAGGGAAAATGCTAAGCAAAGTGGCAATTAGGTAGCCTTCATAGGAGGCTCCATAGTAAAAGTATAATAGTGACAAGTGTCAGGTCACTATCTTGAGTGATGAACCATGAAGAACAGTCGTGGACATCACTGTGTACTAGCCTGAATTCTTGTAATATGCCAAATAACCTCTAGAGCTCACAGACTTCATGACTTGTGGCAGCACATGCATGTACAGCATTCTTTCTGTACGTTGCCACCTTCTGACACTTTAACAACCCTTTAGATAACAATGTATATTTTTACTATTTGAAAACAGTGGCACCAAGTGATGACAAGCCTTATAACTAGTTGTGACAGACCATTGGGACAGAACTGTCAGGATATCTTCTTTAGTCATGATGGAGCACGATGTTAGGCATCACTGTCGCATGTATGTTGGACGGGTACTGCAGGGCCATGATGACAGTGCAGATACGGTAATTCATTGGTGATAAGTACTTTGTGAAAGTTAAATTCCACAAGTGGAATTCTAGTCATATGATATGCTGCCACTACAGTGACACCCACATAGCAACCCCCCACAGTGAAATCCCCACCATGCCTAAATTGACAGCAACGAGGGGTTTGCTTCGAGACACTTTAGGGCAGCGAGGGAGGTAATATCTAACTCCACTGTCTGTGTGACATGGGTTAGATATAAATAATGAGGTGAGTGGGCCATAGCCCCATGCATAGGGGGTTTGGAAGCGCCTTCGTGTGTGTCTCGATGTTGCTGGCCTGTTCGGGGTCGCATTGCTTGCAGTTGGAGGTGACAACGGGTTCCAGGCGCTGTAGTGGACATCATGGTCAGGTTTGTCATGCCAGCATCATGGATCCTTGTGGTACTGTATTACCTACTGTATTATGTGTCCATGAAGTGTTGAACAACTTTTGCCAATTAGTAATTTCCAAAGTATCCACAGTCAATCTTAACCTACTAAACCACCTTTATCCAGCTTAATTAGATTCCAGGACATATTTACTTTGATTTGCATGCCAAATCTTGAGTGCATATCTGCAATAGCAGTGAAGGTATAAACATCAAAATATTTTGAAAATGTTCACACAATTTACAAATAAACTATGAAGTTTTGAACTCCTGTAACTTGCAATTAACACAACCAATTACCTCTCTAGTTTGCAGTTTCTATGACTCTTTCAAGAAAGTATGCATATGATGTATCAGTTCTCCAGCTCCAAAGGTGCCTAAATTGTAAGCAAATAAATATTCTCAGAAATTTTCACCTGAATAATAAAGTGCAATAGCATCAATTCATACAATAACTCCATGGCATCTACTGTTACACCACTACCTACACCACCCCTCACTGCAGATGCAAAAAATAAGACGCTTACATACTACTGTACAGTAACTGTTTAAATAATACAAGAAGAATGCAACTCATTACATAGATTACTGTGTGTGTGTTGGAGTCCTGCCGGAAAGGTGTTATGGGTGCACTGCCACCTGTGGTCACCCATATGGCAGTGTAATGTTGCCCCAACTACTCCTCCTTCCCTGTGGAAGGCAAGCATCTGTTTGGGTGCACAGTACTCTCCCCCTATCCAGCCTCTGACAATCCAGGCTCAAACCTGAACCAGGGTAATTGGCATGGCAATCAGAAGAACCAAGCCATAATGAACTGCTAGCTATTCTGCTGCTGCTGCTCCTGTCCTATACTGCAGTGCCCTAAAGAACAAAAACAGATACCGTATAGTATACCTGTTTCCAACAGGACATTGCATTACTATTTACTGTTGGGAGGCAGTATAGCACAGTGACTTAAGGCTCTAAGCTGCAAATCTACTGACCTGGGTTTGAATCTCACAGCCCCCCTTGCATACTGTGCGACCCTGTGCAAGTCATTCAACTTCCTAGGTTGCACCTGTAAACAAGCTTTAAGTTTAGTGTGCTACTCCTGGTTAACAGTTATTTTTGATGGTTGACTACATATACCCCCATATGCTACTTTTTGCCACCATCATAACAATCTGCTCATTCAGCTCTGTTGTGGATATGTTGGACTTCCAGTTCTGACTCTGATTCCGGCTAATAGTGTCAGTGGCTCAGAAGATAGCACATTCGCCTCTCAGGCCGGGAGATCAGAAGGCTGCGGGTTCTGTCCTCACATCAGGCACTTCGGTTAATTCCCAATACTGACACTGTAGTGCAACATAAGGGAGGTGCTTCACTTCTGGGGTGCCATCTTTTGGATGAGACATTAAACCGAGGTGCCATCTGCCTGCTCAGGTGGATGTTAAATATCCCATGGCATTTCTCAAAAAGAGTAAAGGAATTTTTATTAGAAACAGACAAAAAAGGTACAATGCATCAATCCATACATCTTACTTTACACAAAAAAGACAATGAAAGACACTAGTCTGCCCATTTCCATACCTAATAGATAAGCTGCAGATCCTAGTTAACCAACAGCCTACTTCCTCCTACCCCCCACTAGAATTGCCTTATGTTTGTCCCATGCATTCTTGAATTCCCCCACTGTTTTTGACTCCACGCCCTCCTCAGGAAGGCTGTTCCATGCATCCACAACCCTCTCCATGAAAAAAATACTTCCTCACATTACCTCTGAGACGTCCCCCCTCTATCTTCAAATTGTGCCCCCTTGTTCTTGCACATCTCTTTTTCTGAAAGATGCTACCCTCTTGGACTTTGTCGATTCCCTTGAGGTAATTGAAAGTTTTTATCATGTCCCCTCTCTCCCTCTTCTCATCGAGGGTATACATAATAAGCTCCTTTAGTCTCCCTTTGTATGTCTTCTGGTGCAGACCCTGCACCATTTTGGTTGACTTCTGCTGGACAGCCTCCACCCTATGTCTTTGCGGAGATAGGGTCTCCAGAACTGCACACAGTACTCCAGATGGGGTCTCACCAACTGTTGGTAAACAGGGATGACAACTTCTTGTTTTCTGCTGGTGATGCCTCTCCCTGTGCATCCCAGTATCCCCCCCCAGCCCTCCTTAATGCCTTCTCACATTACTTGCCCACCTTTAGGTCATCTGATATAACTACCCCCAGGTCCCTTTCCATTTTTGATGTTAGTATTTCAACCCTCATTGTGTATCTTCCCCTGGGTTTTTGTTTCCCAGGTGCATTACTTTGCACTTCTTTGCATTGAATTGAAGCTGCTATACCTTTGACCATTCCTCCAACCTTGCCAAGTCCCTTCTCATCCTTTCCACCCCACCTTGGTTATCAACCCTGTTGCAGATCTTTGTGTCATCTGCAAAAGAAACATACTTTTCCTTCCAGTCCCTCCGCAATGTCACTTATAAAGACATTAAAAAGGACCGGTCCCAGTACTGAACCCTGTGGTACCCCACTAGTAACCCTCCGTTCTTCATTGTGGACTCCATTTACTATTACCCTCTGTGTCCTGTTGTCCTGCCAATGTTTTACCCCACCTACCACCCTGGGACCCGCTCCCAGGCTGGCTAATTTATTTATTAATCTTTTGTGTGGGACTGTGTCAGATGCCTTGCTAAAGTCTAGGTAGGCCATGTCCACAGCCCTCCTGTTCTATTACTTTGGTCACCCAGTCAAAGAAATCAATTTGATTCATCTGACATGACCTTCCCACTGTGAATCCATGCTGCCTTGGGTCCTCTGCCCCACTGGCCTCTAGGTACTCAACAATTCTTTCCTTGAGAAGTGATTCCATCATTTTCCCCACCACTGAGGTCAAACTGAGAGTTCTGTAGTTTTCTGTCACTGTCTTGCTCCCACCTTTGTGAAGAGGAATCGCATCCACCCTCCTCCAATCCTTAGGTACCACACCATCCTCCCATGATTTGTTAAAAAGGGTAGTCACTGGTGTTACTAGTTCTCCCCTTAGTTCCTTTAAAATTCTGGGGTAAATCCCATCAGGCCCCATCACTCTGTCCACCTTCAGTTTTAGGAGGTCTTTCAGAACCCTTTCTTCTGTGAAAGGACTGATATCGACCCCCATCCAGAGTGCTTCTATTGACTGAATTAGGTACCTCCCCCTCCTCTTCCTTTGTAAATACTGAGCAGAAGTATTCATTCAGTATCCCTGCTTTTTCACTGTCCCTCTCTGCCCACTCACCCTCCTCTTTATTCAGCCTCAGTATCCCTCCCTTTGTCTTTCTTCACTCCCTAATGTACCTATAAAAGGTTTTATCCCCCTTCTTAATTGAGTTGGCTATCTTTTCCTCAGTTTGGGCCTTTGTTATTCTGACTGCCTTCCACACTTCCTTCTGCTTTAACTGGTACAGTTCTCTGTCCTGCTCCTTCTGTGTTTCCTTATACTTCCTGAATGCTTTCTTTTTCTCTCTAACCTTCCCAACCGCCTCATTTGAGAACCATAGTGTTTTTTTCTTTCATTTTGATTTGTTTATTTGCTTCACACAAAGGCTTGCTGCCTCTGTGATGGCAGTTTTGATGTTTCCCCATTATTGTTCCACCTTTCCTTCTTGCCTGTTTGCTAGTGCTTTTCTGAGGCACTCCCCCATTTTGACAAAATCAGCCCTCCTGAAGTCCAGTACCTTCACTTTTGTATGGCCTGACTCTACAGCTAAGTTTATCATGAAACACACAGTTTGGTGGTCACTTGTTCCCAGATGGTTACCCACTTTTAGATCTGAAATCCTCTCTCCATCCTTATTTGAGTGTACCAGATCTAAGATTGCTCCCTCCTAGCTGTCTGAAGCATGCTCCTAGAAGGGCATCAAGAATGGCCCTGCTCTTGAATGTGACTGCAGCAAAGGTGCTCCAGTTAACATCTGGCATATTCAGGTCCCCCATCAGCAATATCTCCCCTTTCTCTGCCATTCTAAGGATGCCTTCTATTATTTCCTTGTCCATTTCCTCCCCCTAAGATGGGGATCTGTATACAACCCCTGTGCAGATTGTGGTGCCATTTCCAGTCCTCAGGGTGACCCACAGCCACAGTGCCTCCTCTCCTCCCTGTGTACCCTTTAGTTCCATTGCTTTGATCCCTTCCCTTACATAGAGAGCTACTCCTCCTCCTCTTCTACCCTCCCTGTCCCTCCTGTAGATGGTAAAGAGGGTAACATAAAGAATCTTGAGGGATGCAATCCTTACAATATAATATACATTTTTTATGATCATCATCATTGCTTATTACCTCCGTATTAAATAATTATATCACCAAGTGCAAGGTGTTACATCTTGGGCAGGGAAACCCTAAACACAGGTACACCCTGGGAGGGGAGGCGTTGAAGGCCTCAATAGGTGAAAAAGACCTAGGGGTCATGGTGGATGCATGAATGAATAACTCTGACCAGTGCAGGAGAGCGGCTAGCAAGGCAAACAGGATGTTGGGATGCATCGTAAGGGGGATCACCTCTAGGAGCAAGGAAGTGATTCTGCCACTGTACAATGGACTGGTTAGACCACACCTTGAGTACTGTGTACAGTGCTGGAGACCACACTTGAAGAGAGACATACAGCTCCTGGAGAGAGTACAGAGAAGGGCAACTAAGATGATACGAGGGCTAGGGGATTTGACGATGAGGACAGACTTGAGGGCTCTGCCTGTTTTCATTGGAGGAGAGGAGAGACGGGGGACGGATTGAGGTCTTCAAGTACCTCAAGAATAAATAGGTAAACATAGAGGATCTTTAGACTAAAGCAGGGAGGTATCACCAGAGGGCATGGTTTGAAGTTGGAAGGTGGAAGGCTGAGGGGGGAAAAGAGGAGGAGGTTTTTCACTGAGAGGGTGGTGGACCCTTGGAATGAACTGCCTGGTGAGCTGGTTCAGAGATCCACAGTGGAGGGCTTCAAGAGAGGGTGGGACAGACACAGAAAGTGGATGTATCAGATGATGGCCTGTCCCAGGGGGGTGGGGATGAATGATAGGGGTTTCTGGAACACAAGGGGGGGAGGGCCTCGGCACCCAACTAGGGATCTGAGGTTCGAGCAGACTCGATAGACCATAAGGCCTAATCTGCTGGCAAATAGTGTGTTAGTATGTTAGTAATTCAAGGGGGCTCTGCCCATTTTTCAACATTAATCCATAATAGCTTTAGTTTTCCATCCTTAAATATCCTGGCCTCCACTGCCCACAATTTCTGCAGTGAGATGCTTATATTCCTATATATTTCTTCATAAGCTATTTGTCTCTGCTGTGTTACCCACATGCAGCAGGCTTGCCAGATATAATATCTGTCAATGGCTAATACTAAATGTACAGTTTCCCGACAATATTGCTCCCAACCTCCACCAAAATCTTCATATATTAATGCAGCATAAGTTAAATTGCAGAGCATAGGCTTTCCCCATTCTTTTGCTAAAAACCTCCAAAATGGCTTAACATACTCACATCCCAAAAACAAGTGTTCTTGTGTTTCCAGTACCTGTATGCATGTGTGTCTTAAGCAGTAACTGTCTTGAACCTGCTTATGCTTGTTATTATTCCTGACACCTAGTTTGCCATGCAAACTGAGCCAGATTGATTTTAACATATTGAGATTAAACTGTGTTTGTTCCTGTGGGCAAATCCCAAAGGAGATTTCTTCTTTCCTTTCCTACTGTGTTATGAACTTGTATATTTCTTTCCTGTTCTTGATCTGCAAATATGTGCTAGTGATGTCCAATTTAATGAGATTTTTTAGTTCTCCCAGTCCATATTTGGGAATCTAAGTAAGCATTAATCACCGCCAGCTCAGGGCTCTACCGGTGGATTAATGCCCGCTGGGAGGAGCTCATGCCCGAGGGGGGCAGCACGAGGGAACCCCCCAGCGGGCATTAATCACCGGTGGGGCGAGCAGAAGGTGATTATACGCGCTTGTAACAGAGGCTCTGCACGCCGCCACGCACCTCTGTTACCAGCATCTCCTCCAGCGGATCACCTTCTGCCCGGCACGGATCACGGTTTGTCTCTGTTCCACCTGGAGCCGAACCAACACAGGAGGCGGGAGTCAGGTGTGCAAACAAAATTTTTTTTATGACGGTACAGTGCAAAAATCTTATGTGCTGGACCGCACTTAAATGGTTCGGCGGCTCCAACTGTTCTACAAGCTGTCGGCATCCCTGCCTGTCTGCCTGTACTCGGGAACCTGCTAGGTTGGCCGCACCGGTCCTCTCCGAGGTCGACAACAGCTCCGTGGCTCAGGTACTACTAGGGGATGGGTGGCAGCAGCTTCACGAGTCCAGCGGTTTCATCGGCGACACAGCAGGCAGCTAACTAGTGCAACTGCCTCTGTATACCAGTGTTGCCAGGTGTGCTCTCGATTTCTGACTTCGCTCTCTGACCCTGTAAATTGCAAGCTCAGTGCTGCACCCTCTCGCTGCTGGCAGATCTAGGTACTACCGGAGCGGGCTGCTACTCTCGGCAGCCTCCATGGCCACAGCTGGTACTGACCGAGCGGGCGTTATGCGTGGCTTAATACCCACTCGGTTTCAGTCAGCTGTGGCGATTGCGCCTATTGCTGCGCTGCTTTCGACACCCCGACTGAGAGCCGTGTTACAAAGGATATTATGTAGTAGTCTTGTTTTTTCTGTTCCCAAGCTACTGAACAGGGTATAAGCCATTGTCTTACTAGGCCCTTCCATATTCTGTTTCCTGGTTTTAGATCATTGCTGAAATTGTATGACGAGACAATACTACTAAAAAAGACCTCCAGATTTATCATGCTTCAGCCGGCTTCCTCTATTTTCCTATAGGTAATCTCTCTCTTGACTGGATTTAAATGATTACTCCATAGTGCTTGAAAAAAACCCACTTAATAATGAGACTAGTAAGGACTTTGGGGGAGGAAATTGTAGCTTATATACAAAAACTGAAACTAAAAGAGTTTTTATTAACAAAATTATTTTCCTTTTTCCTATCTGCTGCCCTTTCCATAGATTAACCAATTTATTGGCTCTATGAAGGCCTGCCTCCCAATTCTGATGTGCCATCTCCTCCCCACCAAACATAATACCTAGTATGGTAATTTCTCCTTTAGTTATTTTTATGCCAGGAAATGTGTCCTTTTCAGGCCATGTGGTATCACCCAGAATCATACATTTATTTTTATTATAGTTAATGCTAGAACCTGACAAACTAGTGAAGTTATGGAAGATTTCCACCAAGTTATCTTCTTGTACATCAGGGTCTATGCAGAGCACCAAGTCATCTGCATACGCTAGCATTTTGATAGAAGGAGATGATGCAGTCAGGCTTAGCCCTGTAACCTGCTGGCAGTGTTCTAATCTCCTCAGGAAGACATCCACACAAATTATATAAAGTAATGGACTGAGCAGGCAACCCTGACGTACACCTCTTCTGACTCTCACTTTTTCTCCTAGCCACCCATTGATGTTAAGGATGAGGGAAGCATTATCATACATAAGCTTAATCCAGTTCACAGATTTATTATGTAACCCATATGCTTTAAGTACTCTGTACAGAAACTGTTGTGAGATCTTGTTGAAAGCTTTTTCCTGGTCTATACCAAGTATATAGCCTAAGCCGGCCCAGTGGCACTGAGGGTTGAGGAGCTGGACACCACACCTCAGGCCACACCAGCGACCCATGTTCAGGAATGGGCATGGGCAGCTGGGGGTCAGCAGGAGAGGAAAAGGATTGAGCGTCCAATGGACTGCTCTACTTTTCCCGAGGGGTGGCTCTCAGTGCCGGCCACCCATTTTCCCTCTGGCAGAAGCTGGGGGACAGGGCACCGTGCTGCAGTATGGAGGAGCTGGGGCAGATGCTTGGAGGAAAGCATGCACAGATGCGTGCATGCTCCACCTCCATCAGCATCATTGCATGCCCCCCAGCTCCAGGGGAGAAAACCAGGAAAAATGCTGGTCCCCACTAAAGAGCCAGCACTGGTGCTGTCCCATCTTTTGGGGAGGTGATTACTTGTCCAGTTTGAGTTTTAAGCCCATGAATTATTCTATGGTCTAGTTTATCACTGCATCCTATAAAAGGGTCCATAGAACATTTCTTCAGGTTGATTCCAAATTTGAGCTCTTGTTCTAGAGACTTTGACCTATCATACTGCAGTTTAAACATGTATTTTTTTATCTCTGCAATTTGAGACCCATATTCTCGTCTTGTAGTTTCTGTCAGTGAAATGAGTTTTTGCAGCTCTGCCCTAAGGTGGAGGTAGGAAATATATTTCCCTGTTGCTGCATCTCTGGAGCACTTCTGAAAGAAATCTTTCTAGGAAGTTTTTGTGTCCTCCCACCAGGTGGCAACATCTTCATAAGCTTTAGCTACAGGCAACCTGGCCAAGCATTCTCCATTCCAAGCTGATCTTATATATTCGTCACTTAACACAGAGCTGTTTAATCTCCAAGTATTTTTCCTGCACCTCGGTGTGTTTTTCCAACTAATGCTAAGAATAATTAACCTGTGGTCTGAAAACTCCTGGACTAAGACCCTTATTTTAGCAACAGTCAAAATTATTTAAATAAAAATAAAATCTATCTTTGTTGAGAGGTGCCCTCTAAGGTAACTGTTACTCCCTTTAGGGAAGATTTGTCTATAGGAGTCTAATAATTTAGCACTACTAAGAATGTTGTTTAAGACTGCAGGGGTGTGCACCATTGACATGAATGGGGGTATTTTTTTATTAGAGTGTTATACATTTTTGAGGGCGAGTTGGAGATTAATGAAGGCCACCATGCAACTAACAAGGGCCTTGAAAGTAAAACGGTGACCTTCATTATTTTCCAGTTTACCATCAAAACAGATAAAACAGTAACAGAAAATAACTCCATTCATTTCAAGGGGGTATGCCCCAGCACTCTGACCCATGTACATCATCTCTTAAAGACTCCTGCCTCTGGCTCCCTAGTACTCAAGTAAGAGACTTTTTGCTTATATCTATACTTGGTGGGTTGTCTGCAGCAGCATTGCTGTACCCACTACAGTGTGTGTGTGTGTGTGTGTGTGTGTGTGTGTGTGTGTGTGCACGTGGGGTGGGATTGGCCATGTGGGTGTGTAGGTGTTGAGTTATTGCTACTTTTGTGTTTGCACATTAAAGTCTGTTTGCGTGGAAGCATTCAAAACTATGGCGAGAAAATAGTAGGAGTACAGGCCAGACAGAAGTGGTTAAGTGGTTTTGTGTGTAAATTTGTGTATTGGGAGTTGGAAAAACCACATATGTTTCCATTGGTATGTGTGCTACAGTTCAACTGTGAAAATGAGATGAGGGAGAGAAGAAAGATGAAAAGCATAACAATGGCTCCAAGCATGCCGCATGCATGCAGATGTATTCAGATACAGTACGTATTGAAGTACAAGCAAACCATATGTTTGCAGACAGTATGGCTTAGTGGTTAAAGGCACTGAACTGCAAGTCAGGAGACTTGGAGGCATGAAGACCTGGGTTTGAATCTCATCAACCCCACCTGTGTATGGTGTGATCCTGAGTAAGTGACAACTTTTACGTGTGCAGTTATCAGTGACCACTTACTTTTTGAAAGCATGCCACATGCATGTAGTCTTTCCCAATTTAACATAAAAATCATGGTTTCCACATGTGCTTACTGCACGCATGCCATATGCATGCAATTGGTTCTAATTTAACATTTAAATCATACTTGCAGCATGCATATCACTTGGGTAGTGTTATGTGTGCAGCATGAAAACATTTCATATAATTATTTCTGTAAGGGTAAAGCTGTTGTGTCACAGAAAAGCTTATCCATTTTCAAACACCTATCAGATTTGTCTACACCTCAGTTAAAGTCACCAGTCCAGATCAATAATCTAGATGTGAATAAAAAAGACTGAATTTGCCTAAATAAAGCACATCTAAGTGCTTTTGTTTGGGGGCACAGCTGGAAATGATCCTAAACCTTTCTAAGCAATATGTGAAGTCTAGCATTAGAGCTCTGCCAAGATCTATATCCACTAACCTAGAGACTTGAATGTTTGTGTCATTCAATAAAATCCCTACCCCATCACAGAGTTCTTGGCCTGTTGACCAAAAGGCAGGTCTCCATGTCCAAAGTTTAGATGCTTGCTGAAGTTCTAGGTTGGTTTTAATCCTAGTGTCTTGAAAGCAGAAAATGTCACATTTCTCTTGGCCCAATGAGCTTAACACCATGACCATTCCTACATGACTTTTTATACTATTTACATTGATGGTCAAAGTGGTGAGACAGCTCATTGGAGCTGTGAGGTACAAAGAAGAGCATTAATACCCAAAACTTCAAGGAGTTTTATTACACCTTCTTCGCCTAGTCCTTTGGGAAATATGAGCACTACCCCCCCCTTTCAGTATCAGAGGTAACCTCCATAGTGGCAGAGATCACTGAGGAGGAATCCGATATTTCACCTCCAGAATCTTCCTCCAATTTGTCTGTAGCTAGAGCAGAGAATTTGTTCCCCTTTTTCCAAGAAGCTGTAGAACTTCCTGCACCCCTAGAGTCACCAAGGTAGCCCGTGACATGGGCTTCGGTGATTGGGCACCTACAATAATGGTGACCCATTCCCAAGTGCATGTTATTGGGGCTAGGTCTGGGGTAGGGTGACTGGAGAGGGGGGTTGGCAAATATAGTGACAGGATGTCACTATACATACATGCGAGGGGGGAGCAAGCACGCACACCGAGGGGTGGGAGGGATTGTGAGGGGTGGTGCTGCTGTAGGATGATGAGCTGACCCCAGGGCATGGCATGGCGGGTGGATTGGTGGTGTTGGTGGGGAAGGTACTGGGTTTGGGTCCGGGCGCTGATGCATTTTTGTTGCGCCCAGACCGAACTTATTTTTTTAATGTTTTTCACCCCCGACATGCACCCCTTGGAGTTGAGAATCCTTAAGTAGCTGAGTGCAGGGGTAGCTTCTGGGGTGAGGGGCACAATTCCGCATAAAACATTGAAAACAAGTCCCCGCGCCGCTTTTGCTGTGCACCAGGGAATCGGAGTGCCAGAACTGATTTTCGGCATTCTGACTTTGCAATAACGGCAATCACCTTTAGGCTTTCGCCATTATCTGATAGAACTGTTGCCAGAGGATTTTGCTACTGCCTTCCCAGCCCTGTTCCTTTTTTTAGCTAGAACCTTTTTGGAATTTAGTCTCTTGGCTGGGGTGGCATGTCCTTTTCTGCTAAGTCTCCTGGGAGTGTTCCATCAGGGTCTAGTGTAGTGGTGATCTTTTCTGTGTGTTCTATTGAGTCAACCTGTTCTTTATCTAACTGGAGGCCTTCACCCTCATCTGCTGGGGGCCCTTCATGTGTGGAAGGATGGTCCTGAGGGGTAGCATCAGGTCTGTTTGTTACTTTCTGGGCTTGTAGCTGTTGTGCAATGTTAATTAACCCTTCCTGTGAAAGGCTATCATCCTTGTTAAGGGATGCTCTGGGGCATTTGCCATACCCGTGTCTTGTGTTTTCACAGAGATTGCACTTAAAGAGATTGACACAGGCTGAGGACAGGTGCTCATATTCTAAACTATGACTGCACCTAGGCGTGTCACATGCAGAGCTAAGGTGCATGTGGGAACAACATTTAAAACAAGACTTGGGCTGGCCCATGTAAAATAGTATACCCCTGTCTTTCTCTAAAAAAAAGTTGCTGGGATAGTGTACCGGCCCATTGTATGTAGAATATAGTTTCAGCTTGATCTTCCAGCCCCCATTCCAAATTTGCTCACTGTCTAATATGGAAGCTGGTTTATCCAAGACCTCACATCGCTGTTTAAGCCAAAAAAGGGTATCTTCTACATGGACACCCTCATTCTGAAACATTACTGTAATGAGTTTAATAGCTGGTTTCGTCAGAGGGATGGCTATGTAGGGGATCCATAAGGGATGATTCTTAACCTTTTGATATTATATCCAAAATCTGTCTAGGCTAGATATGGTCTTAAAGCTGATATCGTAATTGCCATTACCTAAATGAATTAGTGCAAATATTTCAGATGAGAAAAAATGCAAAGACCATTTTAAAAGCTGCCTAGCCACATACAATCTGTCTGGGGTTTTTTCCATATCTCCCTTGAATATCAGCCTGACAGCATTTTCCCTCAGGGCAGGTTCCCGTTTATTCTGAAATAGATCAGATAGCTTAAACATAGGATTTAAAAACCTTTTTTCATGGGTCCTGCAATATTTCCTCTGATGGACCCATCCTATTTATACTTTCATCTAGTACATTAATGGAATTAGCACTTGTCAGTGCTGAAGTCTGTTCAGGTTCTAGCGTGTTTGGGCCCTTTGGGAGAGAGTCATTACCTGCGCTGTGGAGCTCTGGTGATGGATTTGCAGCAGCCTATGTAGAAGCAATTTGCGATGTGTGGAGCTGTTTCCAAACTTCTCCACTTCCTTATCATTGGGGTAAGGATTCCATTGTCCGCTACCAGTCTGAAACTAACCTGCCTTTTGTAGTGCTTTAGATGGCTACCAGTTCATTTCCGTCTCAGACTGCTCAGCAGTCTCTTTCTCTAAACTTTCGGGTGGGATGTTTTGTTGCAGATCTGTATTGCTGAGTTTAGTGCTATTGGCAGTAGAGCTCTGTAGGTTCAGGGTAGGGTCTGTAGAGGTCTCCACAAATTTTTTAAACTTTATCTGCACACCAATATTTGGAGGATGTGCTAAGCCTAAACTCTGATTTTTAGGCACACTTGTTGGATTGGCTTTCATTTCTCATTTCCCCAACTTTCGGCACACAGCAGATTGCTGCTTAAAACTGCCAGCCGGCAGCGAGACATTCTTATCAGATGTTGTACCACTTGCAGTAATGTCCTTTGTTTTAGCCATGTCACTGCTCAGCTGTTTGAGCCTGGATGAGTCAGAGGGGCTTGCAGCTTCTTTAACAGTGTGCAGGGCTGTCAGCTCGGCTTGTAGCTGCTCTCTCTGCATTTTATGTTCCCCTTCTTTTTCCACTATTTCTTTCAATAGTCTCTCTTTTTCTTTAATCTTAGTTTCCTCTTGCTTCTCATTTAATGGTACCTGGTCATGTTCTTGTGTTTTCTCCTGTTGGGACCACTCCATGTCAGAATCGAAGTAACATACCGGGGCTTCTTCTGCATTCAAATCAAACTGCCACTTCTCTTCAGCCTCTAAAGTTGTAGGGGCAGGCGAGTAGTCCAGCTCCTCTGCCTCTCTAGCAAACATTCCTCCTCCTGGATCAACAGGGGCAGCCATATTGGCCAGAGATCAGGATGACAAGGATTCCCTCAGAGGTGAGTTGGGAATTTTTATTGAAAAACAAATAATAATACAAGAACACTATGACATCATACAAACTTAAAAAAATGAAAATCAAAAGAACATAAATAAGTATTTTGTTCCAGAAGGAACTGGAAGGGGACAGGATCAGTTGTGTTCCAGGACAGTAGCTGCTTCTTGTTGTTTTTACAGGGTTCTTGTGGATTTTACTTGGTAAAAGGTTATTTCTTTTTTTTCTTACTTCTAAGGGGCTAGCAGGGTATTGTTTTGGGGGCTGTTGGAAGTTTGAAAACTGATTTGTTGGCTGTAAGTGGGCTCATTTGTTGGATATTTCACTGTGTAACAGGCTGCACTGGTGGAGGCCTATTTCTTCTGATTTAACACCTATTTGGTGGGATTTGCTTGGGCCTGGGTATTTGAATTGGAGACCTATATCTGTTAATTTCAAGCCTATTTTAATGTGTTTTTAGTGAAGCTGATTGAATTGGAGACCTGTTTCCTTTGGCAGCAAACATATTTTGGGGTCTTTGAGTTGAATTTTGATTCATTGTTGCTGACTTCAGTAGCTGCAAAGATTACTGCATAGTGGGGGAATGGTGTTAATGGTCTGGCCAGGTCTCACTCAGCTAATTGACTGGAGGCAGAGCTGAATCAGGTTTGTGGTGTTGGCTGCTTTGTCTTCTCAGAAGGAACTGGAAGGGGACAGGATCAGTTGTGTTCCAGGACAGTAGCTGCTTCTTGTTGTTTTTACAGGGTTATTGTGGATTTTACTTGGTAGAAGGTTATTTCTTTTCTTTCTCACTTCTAAGGGGCTAGCAGGGTATTGTTTTGGGGGATGGTGGAAGTTTGAAAACTGGTTTGGTGGCTGTAAGTGGGCTCATTTGTTGGATGTTTCACTGTGTAACAGACTGCGCTGGTGGAGGCCTATTTCTTCTGATTTAAAACTTATTTGGTGGGATTTGCTTGGGCCTGGGTATTTGGCTGCTGGGCTTGGAGGGAGACACAGGGCTGTTACACTTCTCTCGAGTCGGGTGTCTGCTCAAGATCCACCTCCCCACCCTCCCTCCCAGAGCTCTGCTAATTTATAGGGGAACACCTGCCCTGCAATTGGAGGAAAAGGCTGCAGGTGCAGCTCATGTAGTTCTAGCCACTGGGGGTTGGATTTAAAGACTGGGAGAGAGGAGCTTAGGGAGTTGTTCATTTCCCTTTTAAGTTTACTGTGTTGTACTGCACCTAGTCACAGGGTTGCCAGTGTACTGTGGGATTGTATCTGAGATTAGTGGGTGACCTGATTAGGCAGTAGGGATGTATCTTGGACTGGGGGGAACCTGGTGGCTCACCCAAGGAAACCTACTTGGAAGGGGATGGAACCACATGGCATTAGGGCCGGCATCTTTGGGAGGGTGGTGGGGTGCACAGGGTGTGGAGCAGCCATGATACTAGACTGGGCTTGGAAGTTTGGTGGTTGCTGATGTGCTACCAGCTGGCACAGCTTAGGGAGGAGGTTGCGGGGATTAGGAGACAGCTGGGGGAAGGGGAGGTATGGTTGGGGAAGGGGGCAGGGGATCTCCCACAGGGTTGCACCAAGCACTGGGGGCAGCGGCATAGGGAAAGGAGTGCAGGAAAATACTCAGGGGTCACATAGGGACCCTGGCAGAGGGGGTCCAAAAGGACACTACCAAGGAAGAAGGCAGGTAACTGGGGACCCTCACAAAGGAGGGACAGAGGGACAACATTCTCAGTGAAGTAGGCAGATGGCCAGGGCTGGACAGAAGGAAGCAAGGTGGGTAGGTGGATCAGACCTTACACTCAGTAACCGCTTCAATTCTCTTCTTCTGCTCGAGGATGGGGGGGTGATGTAGCCATGACAGAGGTGGTTAGAGACAGAAAGGGAGTGGGGGACAGGAGGCAGGGGCCAGATTACAGGAAGAACAGGGGGGAACCTGGAATGCAAGAAAATGAGGGGAGCAGTGAATCAGAGCAGGAGGGGCAGGGGGAAGAGGGAGGAAAGCGCAAGGAGAAGGACCAGTTGGGAGGAAAGGTAAAGGAGAAGGACCAGAAGTACAAGGAGGATTTAGTAAAGGGAACTGAGGGTTTAGGCCAGGGGAGCACAACAAGCAAGGAGGGACTAAATGGAGACAGCAAGGAAGGGAGGACGAGCCAGGCTAGTTTAGCAGATGAGGGATAAGGACCAGTTGTGAGCAGTGAGGGGGGAGTTAGCTAGGTACAGAAGGATCCTCAGGAGGAGGAGAGGCATAGGATTGGAGGGGAGGGGGTGGCCATGGTAAATAAGGAGGGGGTGGCATGTGGCACCCAGTTAGGGGGAGGAACAAGGAGCCGGCTTGGTGGAGGGGCTGGTAGAAAGGATGAGGGACGTGGAAGGGAGGGAATGGAGGAAAAGTAGTGGTCAGAGTGCTCCTGTTGGGGGATTCTATGATCAGGGGTATCAAATGGGATAGGGAGGGAGAAGCCTGGCCAGTTAGAACAAAATGCTTCCCTGGACTAATGGTGCACAGGGCTAAGCACGAGGTATATCAGCTGGCAAAGGATTGTGGGGGTTCCCCGGACATACTGGTCCACCTGGGTACAAATGACATTGAGGGAAATAGCGAGCTAGAGATACAGGCAAGATTCAGGGAGCTTGCCAGGGTCTGTCATGACATAGGATGCACAGTTTTCTTCTCAGAAATCCTGCCAGTGCCAAGGGCTAGTGGGGAGCACAAAAGGAAGATTAGGGAGATAAACCAGTGGCTCAGGGAGTGGTGTGAGGCCAGAGGGTATGGGTTGATGGGGGATTGGGGGGAGACCTGGGAGGATAAGGAGCTGTATGCTAGAGATAGGCTCCATCTCAATTTGGAGGGAGGAATCCTTAAGTTGAAAATAGAGGGTTCATTGGTGAAAAGTGGGTTTAAACTTGTGAAGGGGAGGGATGGAGAAAAGGCTGTCAAGGGGGTGCCGATAAAGGAGGGACTCTGTCTCCACCCCCCTGGGGAGCTGGAGGATTGCGAGAAAAGGCCGACTGGTAAAGTGCAGACCAGGGGAAAACAGAATCCCCATGGGAACACGAGCAGGGGAAATGGAAGTATAGGGAAAGGGTGGAAGGTAGTCCTGCTAAATGCCAGGAGCTTGGGAAATAAAATGCCTGAGCTCCAGGTGATGCTAACTGAGGGAGCAGTGGATGTGGCAGCAGTCACTGAGACCTGGGCCACTACAGGACACGACTGGGACCTGAACCTGGAGGGTTACACTATGTTCAGGAAGGACAGGGGAGAGGGAAGGGGAGGAGGGGTAGCAATGATAGTCAAAAACTGCATTGGCATAGGGGGAGTAGAGGAGGTGGAGGGAACCGTGGAAGCGATTTGGGTCACCTTGATAACAAGGGGGGTCAAGAGAGTAAAAATAGGATTGGTGTATAGACTCCCTGCCCTGGTGGAGGAGCTGGAGGAGAGTCTGGTGGCAGGTGTTGGGAGACACTGCAGACTGGGCAGAGGAAAGGTGCTGGTGTTGGGTGACTTAAACATGCCAGGAACAGACTGGGAGACTATGACATCTTCTGTGACCAGGAAACAGAGGTTGTTGGATGTCTTTCAAGACGCGTTCCTAACTCAGCAGGTGGGGGAACCGACCAGGGAGGCGCGGGTACTGGATGTGGTCCTGGCAGACAGTGACTAGATTAGGGGCCTGGAGGTAAGGGACCCATTGGCAGGGAATGACTATGCCACAGTCTGGTTCTGCCTGAACCTAGGAGGGCTAGAAAGCTGCACAAAGATGGAGGTAACTGACTTCAGGGGAACGGATTTTAAGGAAATGGGAAGGATCCTTAAGGAGCATTTGGATGTGATTGGGTCAGACATGGATGCTGACAGTAGGTGGGAAATCATCAGGAGAGGGGTGCAAGATGCTACCAGCACCTGTGCAGGAGTAAGACGAAAATGCGGTAGGGCCTGAAGACACTGCTGGTGGACCAGGGAGGTCCAGGAGGTGGTACGGGGAAAGAAGGCAGCCTATAGGCAATTCAAGTGCTCAAGGAGTGAAAGGGATTGAGGGGAGTATGAGCTGATGGCTAGAAGGGTTACTAGGGCGGTGAGGGCGGCTAAGGCAAGGAAGGAGCAGAACCCGGCCAGGGAAATTAGGAGAGGGAACAAGGGGTTCTTTAGATACATTGGGGAAAAATGAAGGGTGAAGGGGCAGATTAGCAGGATTAAATCAGGGGAGAGATGGGCGCAAGACCCGGGGGATCAGGCTGAGGTACTAAATGAGTACTTCACCTCAGTTTTCACTAAGGAAAATGGGGGTGCTGCATCATACATGGGAAGAGACAGAGATACTGAGGAGGGGGGGACCCTTACCAATCGGTGGGTCTGGGGAGAGGGGGAGGCATCACTGGCAGGAAGGGGAGGGCTAAGCAGGAAGAAGAGGTACTGGAAGTGGAAATCACAGCAGAGAGAGTGAGGGAAGCCCTCAGCTCCCTTAAGATGGAGAAAGCACCGGGGCCGGATAAATTACATCCCAGAGTGCTGAAGGAACTTGCGGATGTCCTGGCAAAACCCCTGGTGGAGCTTTTCACCATCTCTCTGAGGACAGGGTGGGTGCCCCAGGACTGGAAGGTGGCGCATATAGTGCCTACCCACAAGAGAGGATCAAGGGAGGTGGCAGGGAACTACAGGCCTGTCAGCCTGACATCGGTGGTGGGAAAGGTGGTGGAGGGCATTGTCAAGGAGAGGCTAGGGGGGGACCTGGAAAAGTCAGGGTGCCTGGGCGATAGACAGCATGGATTCATCTCAGGGAAATTGTGTCAGACAAACCTTGTGGAGTTCTATGACTGGGTGACGAGTGCCTTGGACCTGGGTAGATCAGTGGACATCCTCTTTCTAGACTTCAGCAAGGCATTTGACTCTGTTCCTCATGTGGGCCTGTTGGATAAGCTGGGAGAAATGGGGGTGGAGAACCAGATGATCAGATGGATAGGCAATTGGCTCCAGGACCGGACCCAGAGGGTCGTAGTTGGCAGGATAGTTTCATCCCCAAAGAGGGTCATTAGTGGGGTCCCACAGGGATCAGTCCTCGGGCCCTTCCTGTTCAATGCCTATGTCTCTGACATAAGGACAGGAATCAGGAGTGAGATGAGTCTCTTTGCAGATGACTCAAAACTGGAGGCAGTGGTGGATGGGGAGGATGGGAGGGTGGCCCTACAGGGGGACCTGGAGGCTCTGGAAAGATGGTCTAGAAAGTGGAAGCTGAGGTTCAATGCAGGGAAATGCAAGGTACTCCACCTGGGGGCCAGAAACCCTGGCCAAGTGTACACCCTGGGGGGGAATGCTACAAGTCTTGATGGCTGGCAGGGACCTGGGGGTGGTGGTGGATGTCAAGATGAACAACTCAGAGACTTATAGGAGAGCAGCAGCCAAGGCCAACAGGATGCTGGGATGCATTGCTAGGTTGATCACCTCCAGAAGGAGGGAAGTGATGCTCCCTCTGTATAACTGCTTCGTGAGGCCACACCCTGAGTACTGCATGCAGTTTCGGAGGCCACACTTAAAGAGGGACATTAAACTCCTGGAGAGAGTCCAGAGGAGGGCAACCAAAATGATTTGGAGCTTGGGGGACAGAACCTATGAGGAGAGGCTCGAAGAGCTAAATATGTACACATTGGAAGAGAGAAGGGACTGGGAGGACATGATAGAGGTCTTCAAGTACATGAAGAGGGTAAATAGGGAGGAACAGTTGGGGTGCTTTGAAGGAAGGAGGAGGGGGCCACTAGAGGGCATGGGTGGAAGCTGGAGGGGGGAAGATTCAGGGGAGAAAGGAGGAGGTGCTACTTCACTGAGAGGGTGGTGGAGCCATGGAATGTACTGCCTAGGGAGCTGGTGGAGGCAGAGATGGTGGAGGGGTTCAAGAGGGGCTGGGACAGGTACAGGGGAAGGGTTCTGGAAGCAAAATCCAATGCAGCAAGAATATCCAGAACTGGGAAGGGAGAAGCCAGAGAAGGCGAAGAGGGCAGCAAGGTCAGCACCCAGGGTGGGGGCTGACCAATCGAGCAGACTTGAAAGACCATTAGGCCTATTCTGCTGGCATTTTAGTATGTTAGTATTAACCCCAGCCACTACCAACCCTCCCCCCTCCCCATCAAATGAGCTGGGGAAATGTTATTGAAAAACAAATAATACAAAAACAGTATTATATCATACAAACATAAAAAATGAAAATCAAAAGAACATAAATATTTCATCATACAGTAACCCCAACCTCTACCAACCCACCTTCCCTTTACCAAAAGAGAAGGGGGAATGTTTTGTTGAAACCAAAAAATATGAAACAGTATTACATCATACAAGTTTGTAAAAAAATGAAATAAAAAGAACATAAATAAGAATTTCGTTGTACAGTAACCCCAGACTCTACCCAACCCACCTTCCCTTTACCAAAAGAGAAGGGGGAATGTTTTGTTGAAACCAAAAAATATGAAACAGTATTACATCATACAAGTTTGTAAAAAAATGAAATAAAAAGAACATAAATAAGAATTTCGTTGTACAGTAACCCCAGACTCTACCCAACCCTCCCCCTCCCATTAAAAGGGCAGGGGAAAAATTAAATAAAATAAATACATTACAATGTATATACATATAGTGAAAAAAAGGAAAACAGAAACACTAACACCCTCTCCCACTCTTTTTACTAAGACAATAAGGGAAAAAGGTAGAAAACAAAAAAATACCCTTAATGTATCGAAAACAATCAAAACTGGGGAAAATGTTGCCAATATTGTTGATAAATAGCAGGGGTCAATTTCAGGAATTCCCTGTCAGTGTGACTTTTCATATTGTCTAAAAGAAAGGAAAATAGTATTGACTGAGGGATGTAATTTTTCTGTATGGAATATCGACATCTACTTTGCCAAATCCAGAATTTGATATATGTAAATAAAACCAGTACACTACTTGGGTGTAAAAGTATCCAATGATTTGTCAGCAGTCCCAGTACAAATACATCATAATTTAAAAACTGAAAAGGTAAGCAAGTCCAAGCATTCTTAATAAAAGTCCAAAGACCCACTACATAGGGACACTTGAAAAATAAGTGTTGAATAGTTTCTAAAAGATGTTTGCAACCAGGTCTGGGACAAATACTTTCTTTAAATTCTTTATGCTTCAGATTATTTTTCACATTCAATTTATCATGTGCACAGAGCCAAATTATATCCCATGTTTTATTAGGTAATCGAGAATCGTTTATCATTTGGCAAATGTTTTGTTTATCTGTCAAAGATCTATCTTGAAAGGGTTTGATTCTAAAATAAAGATCTAAAATACAAAAATGTAATTGTCGACGGGACAAAGCACAAAGATGTTGTTTAGGAATCATCCAGGTTTTTAGTTTATCCAAACCATATTTCAGATATAGAGGGAAAGTAAACGTTTTTACATTTCTTGACAATCCTGTAATACTCCAGACTGAAAAAGGAGCATTGAAAGTATGATGAAGCAACTGACACCAAGGCTGAGAACCACTTAAAAGCACCGGAACAAAATTGGAGTAAAAAAATGCTAAAAAAGAATACCAGACGGTTAGGCATCCCCAATCCCCCCTCCTTCTTTGTACAATAAGTAATTCCCCTCTTAACAGGGTTTAATTGAGATCCCCATAAGGCAGAAAAAAAATAAAAACCTTACTTTCTAGGGATTTTGGAATAGGGAAAACATGACTAATATATAAAAAGAGTGAAAGAAGGTAAGACTGAATCATATGAATGTGTTTACATTTATGCATTTTCCACGAGTTCCAGAGCCACACTCGATGTTCAGCTGATTCAAGTTTTAATGTCCAGTTATATAAGTACATATCTCCCAGTCCAAAATAAACACCCAAGATTTTTTTGGGGGGAATAAACAATAGGAAGGCCTACAAAGCAGGTAAGTGAGCTATGTAAAGGGGCAATTGATAAGCAGAAACTTTTGTGTAAGTTGAGTATTGCTTAGACGTTTCATCAAGATGTTGCAAAAGATCTAAAACATACAGAACAGAACTCTGAGTAGATACTGTGTCTACCAAGTTTAGTTTATTGTTCTAGGAATTACTACCTTTGAGCCAGAGGCTCTTTTACAAAGGTTCCACGTCAATTAGGTACAGTACAAAAGGTTACATAGATAACACAACAATTTGTGTTGTGTCAAGAGCAAGAAAACATATACAAATACATATCAAATCACTTGTGCAAAAGGACATGAGATATCAATAATCACATTATTATTACAAGAAGAGGTCATGCCAGATTAGGAGAAATAAATAGGGAAAAGTCCAGAACAGAGAGGTTAAGTGAAAGGTGTGGGAGCAGACAATAGCAGGAGAAAAGGTTTTCCAAACATGTCTTGTCAAATAACGGAACAGGGTGGGTAGTGAGAAAATAGGAGGTTTAATCAGGCAGTCACAGGAGCTGGAGGTGGCAAGGTGAGAGAAAAGCCTTGATTTGAAAATACCTAGGGAGATGGAGGCAGTAATATGAGTGCTGAGGGCATTTAGCCAGCTGGGGGCATGATAGGCAAAAGATCTTTGTCCCTGAGAAGTCCAGCATGGGGGGACTTGGAGAGGCTGGTGTTCTGATCTTCTGGTAAAACAGGTGCTAGCGCTCGGGCATAACAGGTCTTGGATACAGGGTGGAGTGAGGCCCAGAGTGGATTTTTTCGCCATCAGGCAGGTAAGGTACTTTATCCGTTTGAGAGTTGCAACCAACCTGAGTCAGCATAGAGTTCACATGTGTGGGTACGTCGATGTGCACCAGTGAGCACGACAGGCCTTATTTAGGGATGTTGTAATGCTACTCAGTGCTGTAATAGTGGCAGATCAGTCATATAACCAAGCCATAGTCAACGACTGAGATGATAGAAGATTGATGGCAATCCTCAGTGCAGAATGGGTAGAAGCTATCGGTTCCGATACAGAATCCCAATTCGCTGATTAATAGTTTTTGCTGTACTATCAATGTGAGTTGCAAAGGTTAGGCCTTAATCAAAGTTGATTCCAAGATATTTGAAAATTGGCACTTGTTCAAGGGTATTTCCCAGGTATGTATTAATCGTGAGTGGGACTTGCCGTTTCTTGTTTTGCGGGTTAGAGAAGAGCATGGATTTAGTTTTTTTGTGGTTTAGAACCAGCTTATGTTCAAGGAACCACATCTCAACTTTGGAAAAGCATGCTGAAGGTTGAGGCGCAGAGGTTCGGATCTTTATGAGTGGCAAGAATCACGGCATCATCGGCATAGAGGATTAATTGTTCAGGGCAGGATTTGGGGAGGAGTTTAGGAAAAGGCTGAAAAGGAGGGGCCAGGATGGATCCCTGGGGAACTCCTGAGCGAACCGGTTTTGAGTCTGAGAGAACTCCAGCTACTTTTACAGATTGAGAGGCTGAGCAAGGTAATTTTTACCCAGTCACCAGGACCCTCGCGAGAACCCTAGGGATAGAAGTTGTTTGATAAGTAGGCCGAGTGAACTGTATCAAATGCCTTGGTTGTCAATGTAGACTGCTCAGTTAGGGTTTCCTTTGTCCATGGCATTGTGGATTGCTCCTGAGAATTCAAGTAGGGCAGTCGATGTGCTGTGCCCTTTCCTAAATCCATGCTGCTGAGTGCATAGGATGTTGTGCTTTTCCAGGTAGTCTGAAAGTTGGTCCGCCACCAAGCGTTCAAGGGCCTTAGAGAGAGGTGGTAGTATTGATATCGGGTGATAGTTACCAGGCAGTGACTTATCGCCACTTTTGTGCACCGGAGTGACAACTGCAGCCTTCCATTTCCTAGGGAATTGGCTGTAGCAGAGGGAGAGATTGAAAATTTTTGTGAGGGGGAGCAGTACTTCCTCCAGAGTGAGGGACAGAAGTTTAGGGTCAATAGTGTCACTGTTTGCTCGGACTTAGAAATGGCCTTCTTTACATATTTATAGACTTCATGTGCCTTTACTAGTTTGAAATGGAAAGTTGGTTTGGTTGGAGAGGCAGTAGTAGAAGTAGAAATTGGAGGGTCAGCATCAGTAAAGAAATCAGATGAGAGGACACCACTAAGGTCCGTGAAGGTATCATTTAGGTGTTTGTAATGATCTCTGGGTCTAATGTAGTGGTTCCATCCACATTCATTATTGTAGGAGAGGATTTGGACTGCTGACCCATGATATTCTTTATGTTGTCCCAGAAGGATTTCCTCGCTCCCAGGAGTTGGAGGGCATTCTTGAAGTAGGAGCTCTCATCAAGCGGATCTGTTTAGTACAGTGTTGCAGCCTGTTTATACTTTGAATGTCCAACAGAGTGCCAGTAGCTCTTGCAGTGGCCCAGAGGTGATCCTACTTTTGAGTTGTGCCAATAGCTTTGCCATGAGCCAGGGATTTGTGAGTGCTTTGATTTTGGCGCTTTTACTGGTGCATAGGTGTACAGGCAGTGTTGAAAGTAGTAATAAAGTAATCAAGGGCTAGGTCAACATCTTGAGTTTTGTAAATCAAGGACCAGTCTGTCTGCCTAAGACAGGTCTTGAGATGAGTAAGGTTGCCATAAGGTAGGACTCTGCTATAGATGGTTTTTGGAGGCGGCTTACGAAACTTATTGTCCAGGTACATTTTATTGGAGAATGATCACTGAGCGAGTCAGGGAGAACACTTACATTGGTTATGCGGGTATGGTGGCTGGTAAGGATCCAGTCAATGAGGGTGCTGGTCCCTGATTTGTAGTTTTTCCTGGTAGGAGTTTACCACTTGTGTTAAATTTGCTGCTAGGATGGCATCTTTGTTTGACCCTGCATCAGGAGCAAGCCAATTTATATTAAAGTCCCCAAGGAGAAGGAGTTTGATGTCAGAAGGTTGTGTACTACGAACTCGAGGACAGCCTGTGGGCAAGAATCAGGATCTTTTGTGGGATATAGACAGCAGCAATCATGGGACTTTGTTTTGGGCACCAAGTAGTATCTTGATAGGGAGGAGTTGCACTGAGGTTTCTGTGGGATAAGAACCAGGGAGACAGGTGAGGTAGTCCTTATGTAGATTGCACATCCACCACCCCTTTTGAGGTCCTATCCAGCCTGAATATCTTGTAGCCTTGTATAGAGATGGCATGATCCGAGTATTAGGTGTCAGCCAAGTTTCTATGATGGCAAGGATATCTGGTTAGTTATTGGCAAAGATTTGAAGGGAGGCCAGTTTTGGGAGGAGACTGCAGATGTTTAAGGTAGATTTGAGCCCCCTCCATTTTGGCAGGCTTTGTTGTACTGTAGGAGACAGGGCCAGGATTTGAGTGGACACTTCCTGATATCAAGAGGAGGAGGAGAGGAGTTTAAGAGACAGTTGCTGTACTTTTGTAGTCAATTGAATTACACTTCTGAGGCTTATGCGGCTTGGACCAGTGCAGGCGTCTAGGGACCCAGAGCAAGGAGATTGTTAGTAATAGAGGATGATATGCCCATTTATCCTTGTTGTAGCTTGTCAGTTGCACCCAGTCGCTTGCAGATAGGTACCTGGTGGTTAAGTCAGTGATCTGCATATTCACAGGCTTTAATAAGAGGGGGTTGATATTGTTGAATGCCCATAATCTTACAATCAGAATATATTGCACGAAGTAATGGGTCTAAAGTGAGAATATATAATAAGAGAATTAGTAGACATCCTTGATGGACTCCACTCAAAATCTTGCGAGTGGTCCCAAAATACCCACAAAGTAAAGGACGAACTGTCGCTGAGGCATAATACCTTTGTAATGTGGAAACAAAGAAACAACAAATTCCATATTCCAACAGGCATGACCATAAAAATTTGTGGGATACCCTATCAAATGCTTGAGATTGGTCTAAACTTAACACAAAACCCGGTACATTACAGTGATCAATCAATTCTTGTAGTGTTAGTAAAGTATCTGAAATTGTACGTCCTGGAACAGAACAGGTCTGAGAAGGATGAATAACATCTTGAAGTGCATTAACTAATCAGTTATTTAAAAGTTTAGCAAGAATTTTCAAATCTACATTTAGCAGTGTAAGTGGTATCCAATTATCTAAATTCGATTTATTTCCCTTTTTATATAGAAAAAAAAGGGTACTAGCATTCATAGTGTCTGGAATAGTGTGTGTATTGAACAGACAATTATAAACCTGAACAAGTTCCTCCAAGCAGTAAGACCAAAGCCATTTATAGAACTCTGATGGCAACCCATCGTACCCTGGAGCTGTATTTAAACATAAAGAAGAAATAACAGTGCGTAGTTCTAGTTTAGATACAGGGTATACTAGAAGCTGTCAATGCAACTGTGAAATTTGAGGCAAATTAAAGATTTAAGCCAGTATATGGCAGTAGAGGACATTTGAAAAGCAGTCCCAAATTTCTGTAAGATATATCGATCAATTTCTGACATAAGTTCTGTTCTGGTGTGGATAGAAGAACCATCCGGTAATTCAAGCCGGTCAATATGTTTCTGTTTTCTCCTGAAATTACAATTCTCATAGGGATTAATCAATTAGGACTTTCCCAGAGCCCAAAATGTTTGTTCAGTTTCTAGGAACTGAAATCTATTACATTGAAGTCTAGTTAGTTCCATTTTAAGAACCTTAATTTGTAGATTCATTTGTTGTGAAGGGGTCTTATGGCTCTGAAGGGTTTGTAACTTATGGTTTAAATCCTGATATCTCTTATGATGGTGCAAATCATGCAATCTAGAATTATTTTTTAAATGTGTGATAAAATCTCGTTTAGAATCTAACCACCAGCACACATGGTCATCATACAGGCAAAAAAACTGATTTCCTGTCATCTACTAGATCAGGCATAGTATATTGGAGATCTTTATAAAAAAGGTCAGTATTCAGTCATCAGGACCCTTTCCCATAACAGGCCTCAGCCACATCTGACAGAGAAATACTGAGAAAACAGTGATCAGAGGTAGCTGTGACCATCGTCTGGTATGATTGTACCTGTACCCTGGCAGGAATAAAAAAATAATCAATCCGTGAAGATAACACACCTTTGTGAAACATATGGGGGTCTGGGAAGAATGGAATGGTGCGCATCTTTTAAATTTGATTGTTTAAGAATAGATTTTAAAGCAACTACGTCACAAAAAATTGTTTCCATTTTCCTACCCCTATCTGACCGTAATAACCCACAATTGAAGTCTCCTCCTAATATTACAATTTTAGACATAAATAAAAAAGGATAAAATTCTTTCCATAATGCAATGCATCCTGTTTTAGTTTGAGGAGCATAGCAATTCATTAATCTGTAAAATGAATTATTAAGCACCACATCCATTAAAAAAATCTTCCAGGTTGGACCTCCACAAGTTTCAGAACCTGGACAGTATGAGAAAAAAACAAACAAATACCAAGACCACTACATAAGTAGGAACCCAGGGACCAATAACTAATCCCCCATTTCCAATCAGTTTGTGCTACTGCAGCCTCTGAGATAGTATAAATTCTTGTTTCGTGCAAGAATAAAACATCAAGGTGACAAGTTTTGAGCATAGCAAAGGTGGCTTTATGCCTCAACCCATTTCTAATGCTGTTCATATTCAAGGTGCTATAGACAAATCAGGCATTCAACAAATTCAAGTAGTGGGGACAAAAATTTATTTTGCTTTTGATCTGGTACCCCATCATTTCTTTTTGACTTTAGGTTTTACAGGATCAGGGTCTTCCGTTCTAGAGGAAGCCTCTAAAACAGATTATGTATCAGAAACATCTTCCTTCTCTGTGTCACCTCATTGGAGTGGGGCATATTGGTTCTGGAGCTGTAAAGGTTCAGACCCCTGTAATTTTAGCAACTGTTTGCCTCTGCCTTGTTTCACAAGGTGAAAGGATTAGAGATCTGGAGGAGGCATATTTGTTGCAACAGGGACATTAATAGTTTCTACACAGGAAGGTCGGTTACTACTACTGGGGTAGGAGATACAGCCATAGGTTTGAGGTCTGAAGGCAAAGCTATTGTCATGTCAGAAACTGGTGGGGGGGGGGTTGCTGAGGAGAGCAATGTTCAGGCCTAGACCAGGAGGATTTACGGACCGCCAAGTTGACATAAAAGTCATGTTTGGCAAAATTAGCATCGGAAGTGTTATGGGAAGCCCAGGAACATTCAGTAAAGGTATGGCCCTCCATGTCACAAAGACTACATATGGGGATATCAGTACAGTGTACTCCTGAATGACCTAACATACCACATATAGAACAACAGATTTTATCGCATCCACTGCTGACATGACGTGGTGAACCACATTTAAAGCAAGTTCTTGGTATCCCAGGGTAAAATAAAATACCTCTATCCCTGCCTAAAAAAAACTACTGGGCAGATGTAAAATACCAGCATCAGACATCCTTAATTGAACTTTAAAACACCACCCTCCCATCCAAAACCCTTGAGGGTCAATTGCAGGATCAGTGAGTCCTGAATTTCACATTTTTGCTCCAACCAGTAAATAATATCCTTCACATTAACCCCCTTATTACAAAAAAGGATAGTGACTGTTTTCAGGGTAGGGGGATAGTTAAAGGTACTACAAAAAAACTTGACCATATCTCAGAGTCTTTCATTGTTGAATATGTTTGCCAAAATTTGTCCAACAACACTGCAGTCTGAAAACTAATATCAAAACTATGTTCTCCTGGAGCGTGGATAAAAGCAAATACCTCAGAAGGAGAAAATCCAAGGGACTGTTAAATCAAGAATCAACCCACGAAAGCTCTGTCCGGGGGCATCTCCAGGCCGCTTGTATACCTGACCCGAACAGCATGTCGGCATTTTGCAATGACTGGTGATTTATGAAATAGGCTTGCAAAACTCATTTTTTGTTTGGGTTCCTCAGAAGGTAGATCAGTAGGCCCATCAGGTGGTTTCGAGGGAATATCATCTGCTCCAGTTATGATTTGACTGTCTGTAATGTCGTTCGTGGAAGGTGGAATCTAGAGTTCCTCAGTAAGATCCAAGGGTAGGGTAGGTTGAGTGTTCAGTGAGAGGGCCATTAAGTTTGAATCTGGGGAATCTTCATGGCGACCATTTTGAAACTCAGTGTCAATGTTCAGACAAGGATCCGGTGAAGAAGTAGCGGGCAAAGGGATATTAGGATCTGGCGACCATCCTCCAGAATTATTAGGAATCCAGCTGGCTTGTTCCAATGCACAGTCGGGTGACCAATTTCCATCATCAAAAATAAGATGTTCATCATTAGCCACATCTCCATGGGTGGAATGCTCTACAGAGTCTGTCGATGGAAATTTCTTACCTAATTTCAGGACTCATACTCAACCGTTTACATTTTTTTTCTTTTCTTCCTCAAGCAAATGTTTTTTGGTGAGAAAATTTTAATTCAACAGAAGAAAGAAGATCAGCTAGCCATTGTTTCTCGGTAAGTAGGTTGTCTTGTAAAATTTGTTCAGCCTCATCCAATTCCAATAAGACATTCGTGTCCAGAACTGGCGCTATATCAGCAGTGTTTCCTTCAATATGAACAGATTGCATCTCTTGTGCTGGTCCTGCAGAAGCAGAGATGCAGCCTCCTGCAGGTACAACAGCCAACTCAACAGACTGAGATTCCATCAGCAGGGTCCCCTACAGGTGAGTAGGGGAATTTTTTATTGGAAAACAATATAAGAAAACAAAAACTCGAGACAAATCACAAAAAAATCATATCACTATACATAAATGCAAAAAACAGAAAAAACTATCTTCGATACAGGTTAATAATAAGCAGAAAAAAAACAGAAAATAATACTGAAAATAATTCTCAAGACCCGAACCCCCCTCAGAGAACACCATTTAAGTAACCCCTTCAAACAAAATTAAAGGTAGCACTCTCCTCCAAAACACCACTAAGGGTGCAGGCAAAGATTTTTTTTTTCCAACAATAAATACTAGAAATTTATTTTGCAATGTGCTCCCTTAGGACTTTCAAAGAAACCATTTTTGTTGAAGAACAAACATACATCGGTTGTGCCAGATACACCATTTGCAGACTGCAAACAGAACCCACAATGTACCTGGAAAAAAAATATTCCAACTAGGTCCAAATTCCCACAAACTAAATCTGAATAAGTTAAAGCAGAGAATATAGGTAAAGCCCATTGCTGACCCAACTGAGTCCACAATGGTGCTCTATAAGGACAGTCTAAAAACAGGTGCAACATAGATTCAAGTGTACATACACAGGTGTCCCAAACACAATACCTTTCAGACAATTGCTTATGCGCCTGGTTACCCTTAACATTTAATTTGTTATGACAACACAACCACAAGGTATCCCACATTTTTTTCTGGAATCCTACTTTCCAGCAATTGTTTTGTCAAACATTGAGTGTCACATGGCACATCAAAACAAGGCGACACCAAGAACATGGTTTGCAGACCTGAGGAATATAAACATTTTCTATTCTGTAACAAATCTATATCATAAGACACTTTACACAGTTTCACTTTTCCCAAGATTTCAATAAGGCATCCAGATGTCCCGGTCAGAATTTTGGTAAATGGTTTCCACATGGGGGCTTGCCACTTATCCAAAAAATACTGACAACGGGAGCAAAAACTAAGGACCCAACAATCCATCAGGTTGGCTATACATGGAAAAATATTAGAATGGACAAAAATAGAAAAATAAAACAACACCGGGTTTACCATCTGAAGACCTCCCTGTTTAATAGGCCAGTAAGTAATAGATCTCTTTACAGGGTTTCGTCTGCTACCCCATAGAAGCTAGAAAAATAAATTATAAAGACGGGCTTCAAGATGTATGGGAAAGGGAAAAATATAACTAACCAATAAAAAAACAGGCAGGATGCAAGTTTTTAGCAGATAAATCCCCTTCTTGCAGGACATGGGGAACCGCTTCCAGCGAACAATTTTGGATTCAGCTACCTCCATAGATGAAATCCAATTATATTCCGCTGCATTAGGCAGGCCAAAAGTAAGACCTAAAATAAAAATTTTCTGGGAATGAACAACTATTCCTCCTATGTCCGGAGACACCATCTGTGGGGGAATATGAACTGAAATACTCATACTTTTCTGGGTATTTAACTCAGAACCAGAAATCAAGGAGAAGGAACAGATGATCTCAATAGTCCTCTGGCCAGATGCTTGATCTGCTACCAGAATACAGATGTCATCTGCATAAGCCAGAGCACTGGGAAAGGTGAGATCTGGTTGTATAGAGATCTGTCTAACGGTCCCCTCCCCATTCAGTTTCCTGAGAAGAGGGTCAATAGAAAAGACATACATCAGGGGACTCAAAGGACACCCCTGATGTACCCCTCTCTTGATAGGGATATGGGAGCCTTGTAATCCGTTAACCAACGGCGTTGTGCAGGCAGACCGATAAAGAATTCTTAATCCGAAACAGAAGTTCCGCAGGTACCCCATACTTTGCCAGGACCGCAAATAACTATGTGGAACCCGGTCAAAAGCTTTAGTCTGATCTAAGCTAAGGACATAACCTTGGGTGCCACTCCCATCAAAGACTTCACGCAAGATTTTCAAATTGGAGAGCATAGAACGATTAGGAATCGCGCAAGTCTGAGTGGAAAAAATTACTTGGGTGGCAATCTGAGAGAGTCTATTGGAAACAATCTTACATAAGATCTTCCAATCGGAATTTAACAAACTAATAGAACACCAGTTGTCCAACCGTTCTTTATCATTTTTTTATTTATATAAAAAAAATCAAATAACTATCAGCAAATGCGAGAGGTATAGGCAAGAGACCTTGCAAAATGACATTGTATACCTTCGTTAAATATGGTAATAATAAGGGTTTAGCCTTTTTATAAAACTCATTGGGGATGCCATCAGGGCCAGGGTAACAGTAGATTTTAAATGACTAATAACAGAGTCCACTTCAGCACTAGTAATAGGCTGACAGGAAGCATTAATACAGTCAGAGGATAATGTAGGAACACCTAAGGAACCCAAAAAACCTTCCCAGGCCTTTGGATCATAAGCTTGCCCATATAAAGTTCGAGCATGGTATGAAACCTCCTCCAAAGTGGTACGATTATCACTAATCTGGGTGCCATAATGGGAAATCAAAGAGGGCATATATTTAGATGCAACCTGTTGGTGGCTACTATCATAGGGGTTAAATACTTTGGCTGATCCCTTCCTCCTATATTTTTGTTCTAAAAAAAGTGATGTCATCCTCTCATACTGAGAGAAGCACATCTCAGTTTTGACATGCCGAATCTGGGCAGAATAATCCAGTCCCCATTCTGTTTGCCAAGATAGTAATCTTTGTAAGTGCCGACGACACTTAAGGTATTGAAAATAGCAATCCGAGGACTTTTGTTTAGAAAACTGCTTACAAAATTTCTTAATATCAGATTTAGTATCCTGCCACCAAAAGGTTGGGTTATCATATAAGTCAAATACTGAAATCTTGTCCTGGAGAAGCCCATACAACTCCTGCCACCCTCCTTCCTCCCCCAAACAGAAATATTCATTTTCCAGAACATATGAGACACAGGTTTGTTACTGGGACAACCGATGTTTAACAATAACACACAATGGTCTGAATGTTCACATGGGAGAACTGAATACTGAACATTGGTCAACCAATGATGAAAAAAAAAAGTAATCAATTTGTGTGGTTAATTTACCCCGGTGAAAAGTGTGATCCGGAGGGTGTGCACCAAAAGAAGTCCCATCATGCAGATTAGTAGTGACATACAAAGTGTTAAGAAAGTTAGAATCTGAATATAATTTTTGGGTAATTCCAATTTTATCAGACAAGGCCAAAATACAGTTAAAATCACCTCCAAAATTAACTGATTTTGATGAGTGAAGAAAGGGCTGGATAGCTTTCAAAGTCTGAATCCGCTGTGTTTTAAGTTGAAGGTTGTAAATATTAATCAACCGCCATTCTTGTTGTTGGAGAATGACATCTAAAATAAGAACCCGACCCTGAATCAAATCAAGCAGTCTCATAACATGAATGTACACCCCTTTAACAAGAATCCCCACTCCGGAGCACATGTCCTCAGCCAAGGACCAGAAAGACAGGCCATCCCTCCAATCCCTGGAGGCCTGCCCAATTTCCCTCAACGAGTGGAGCCTAGTGTCCTGTAAAAAAATAATGTTCAAAGGTAAGGACAAAAGGAAGGAAAAAATAGCCCGTCTCCATTTAACATTTTTAAGGCTATTAGCATTTAAGCTACCAAAAGACAAGACATCCTACATAGCAGACATTTGCAAATTCAAGACTTTTTTCTACCTCATCTCTTGCCTGGAGACATCTTACATCGTTTTTTCTTACTAAGCTGAGTGTCACCAGAAACCTGCTCAGTGTCAGTCAACAACTCGACCTGGGAGGGTGCAACAGAGGAGGCATTGGACTCCTCCTCAGTATCAACCATCTGTTTACATTTATGTAATACAGCAAACCGTTTTTTTACCACCACATCAGAGGGTGGAGAGGCAGAAGGCAGGGCAACACCCTTCAAGACAGAGCTTCTCGTCTGCCTCCTGTTCCCCACCGGAACCCAATCCGTATCTTTGGGTGGGGGCATATTGCCTTTAGCACAGGGTGTAGCTGAAGTGCAAGGGGCCCGGGACGTCTCCTCAGCAACGGCCGGGGTGGAAACTGTGTCAGGGGGTATGGTACCCATGTCTCCTGACACAACTTCTGGGCTGGATGTGGGCGTAGTCAGGAGTGTTGGAACCAAACCCAGGTCAACCCGTGAAGAAGAGGGACCAGAGGGAGAAGGGACAGGTGCAGTAGCAAAAGGCCTAAACTGAGGCCTAGCCTGAGCAGATCATTGAGCCTGAGTAACAGTCTCATCTTGAGAGTCAGAAGGCATCGCCGGATTATTATAAGAGGCCCTTGGACAATCTCTAAAGGAGTGCGAGGTTGCTTCGCACAAATTGCAGTAGGACGGGTGAGGACAATTAATACTCGCATGTCTGGAACCCAGACATGAGGAGCATTTAAGCTGATCGCAAGCACTACTAAGATGGGTATGGGCCCCACACCGAAAACAGGATTTTGGTTGTCCTAGGTAAAAAACAAACCCCCTATCCCTGCCCAGATAGAAACAGCTCGGTAAGTGCTGAATACTCCCATTAACAATTGGCAATTTTACCTGTAGTTTCCACCCCCTTGTCCAAAAAAACTCTGAGTCAATAATGGGATTGGGTAAACCCAACACCGTACATTTAGTAGATAACCAACGCACAATATCATCTATCACCACCCCCTTATTTTTAAACAAAATGGTGATATTCTTAATAGCTGGCTTAGTAAGGGGAATGGCAAAAAAAGGGGACCATAATGGAGTATGACGAACTGCCTGGTAACGATGCCAAAATGTATCTAAACTTAAGGCGGTTTTAAAGCTGATGTCAAAATAATTATCACCAGAAGTATGTATTAAGGCATAAATTTCAGAGGGAGAAAATTGCAGACTGGATTTAATCAACGTTTTCCCCACATATAAACGACCTGGAAATACTTCTAGCCCACCCCTGTATCTAAGCCGAACAGCATTACGCCGTTTGGCCTGCTCAGGGGGGGAAATGAAATAAACCGGCAAAAGTTTTAGGCCTCTGTGGGCCAGAAGATAATCCAGGTGCCGAAGCAGCCAAGTCAGAGTTTGTGCCCTGGGCAGAAGCACTAGCAGGCGGAGGCCTAGGGGTCTCACTAGGCACGACTGCTTGAAGTGAACCGTCCCCTGTCCCCACCATGTCAATGGAAGTCTCAGTAGTCAGTGGCAAATTAGAATCAAGAGCGGGCAGAAAAGGGGCCAGAGGCCCATCCCCAACACTTGTCTCCATTGTAGAAATAGGCAAAGTTTTGTGCAGCACTGTCCCATGTTCAAAACCCTGAGCCCCTCCTGCACGCCAGGAAGGGGGCTGTGAAAGACTTAAGCCCAAGGGTACGTCCAGAGGGTCTGAAACTTCCAATAAATCCCCTTGAGGAGTGGGGCCGGGCCGTGCAGGGGAGGTCCAGGAATCATCTAAGGGGGACTTCTCCCACCCTGCGCTCCGAAGAGCTGCAGCAATAGTTAAACCTGAAGCAGACAGGTGGGAATCAAACCCATGACTAGGGGATCTGTGAACAACATGTCCCGCCGTGACCTGCTGTTGGGGTCCCTGTAAACCAACATCCACACCTTGAAACATCATAATACCTGAAAGCTGGGATGGCAACTCTCCCGACTGTGCTGTAGAGGAAATCCATTGAACTGCACTACCAAAGCCAGTGTCCATATTTGTACCATCGTGCTCCACACAGGGAGGCAAAGTACTAGACCCCGCTGCTGTTGTGGAGGAGCCGAGGGGAAGCTCCTGGCACTCACTTAGTAGTGAACAACTGCCAGTTTCCACAGCCCCTGGCAATGCAGAGCCACACTGTAGCGGAACCCCGACGGCTTCCGCATCCGCTACTGGCTCCAGAATGCACCGCTGAGCCCTGTCAGACCATGTCACACCATGACTGACAGAACTCAAGGGAGCCAGGTGGAGCAAAGCCCCAGCAACACTGTCCGCAGCCGAAGCCTTCCCGATATCCACCTTCAGACCCAAACCATCCAAAGAAGTCTCCGAAGAATATTCTCCCAATTTGCCTGTATTCCTGCTGTGGTGCCTGCGAGAATGGTAGGTCCTTCTTCTGGGTTAACTAACAAAGCCATCTGTACCGGAGCTCCTGCCAATACTCCAGCAGTCTTTTCTAGGTTGGTCTCCTGAAAAACAGAGATAGGGAGGGAGACCAACTCCCCTACCTCTGAGAAGTCCTCCTTCTCCGAGTCCGAGCACCAAGTGGGCATTGCAACGGCCGGGCCCCCTACTGGCCACAATGCAGCAGCAGAGTAGGGGAATTTCCCCAGTGTACTGGACAAATTTCCCCCCATTCACTAAAAATACCACCAAATCTTGTTCATGGTCAGTTGGCATTCATCTGTTTCCGGAAATGAGCTATCCAACTCAGCCAATCTCAGATAAAGATATAAATAACAGACTTTAGGGAGTAGCCACCATCCAATCTAGGCATAGCAAACAGAAGAGCATCTACATGACTGCTATTGGTTGTAGCAAAAAGAAGCAGACCAAGGTGGGGCTGCTTGGTGCAGAAAAGGTCCAAACTATAAAAACACATGAAAAGTGAAACACAGGAGCAAGCACTTAGGAAAGTGTTATACATTTTTAGACATTTTCTAAGGCATGGTCTGAATTGACGTATAAACTTTAAAATTTAAAGAAACACTGAAAACCCTAGTGATTACCATTTGGTACAACCAATGCCAGTCAAGTAATTAAAGTGTGCATTCCTGAAGAAGGAGGTTTTCTCTGAAACATCGGAATTCATGCACAGCAATATTCTTACTTGACTTTAAAGAATAAAATAATCTGATTTAAAATTGGTGAGAGGCCTAGTTTTTCCAATCAGATACTCTTCTGTTCCTCTGTATCCCCCTTCCCTGGGTCATGCCTGAAAATAGGCCGAATTTGTCTAGTGCACCTACCTGGTCAAAAACTATATTAATAAATAAATAATGCATCAGAAGCGGAATGTGAAGTTACGATTCTGCATTTGAATAAGACTGCGTATCCGAAAATATATCTTCCATCATTAACACAAAATTTGACAACATAGCCCACTAGTGGGCAAGTAAGAATCCCTCACCCTTACACTCTTAACACTTTTAAGCCTGCTACTGGGGTCCCTCCTGTCTGTTTTGCTGCTTGCTCAGGATAGTTATTAGACAACTGTTGGCAGCAGTGGCTTCAATTTCTTTATCATGAATGTATCCTGTTAATCCTGACCAGTTGGCCAAAACACGATCCACTCTTCACCAACAAGCCTCCATCATAGGTGTGCATGGGGGTGTGTACGACCCTGGCCTCACCCCCATCCTCAAACCAATTTTAATAATTATTGTTTTTTTAATGCAGGAGTTGGCTGGACTCGGCCAGGACTGGAATTTGTTAAAGTGTAATGTTTGGATGGTGACTGGGAGCTGTGGAGGATGGGAGGAGGCAGGCGGGCTGTAGAGAGATGGATGAGGAAGGGATTTGAGACAGGTTACCCAGACCCTGACTGGAGCATACATATGGTTATCTGGCTACAACTCTTTGATAAGGAGAATGTAGTGGGCTAATTTAAAGCCAGCACAGCAAGGCCCATTTCCAGAGTAGGAAAAACCTGCTGGCATGTGGCGCAACATAATTGGGTGGACAGCATGCTCAGATAAGTGTTGGAGGCTCTCATTCTAGTAATCTCCATGCAAGTTGAAACTCTGCAATTTTTGCGTGGTGATTGGGAGATGTGGGGGAATGAAGGAGGGAGGAGCCTGGCAACTACAGGCCAGTCAACCTAACTTTGGTGGTGGAGAAATTAATGGAATCACTATTGAAGGAAACTATTTGGGGATACCTAGAAGGCAGCAGTTTATAGGATCCAAAGGCAGCATGGATTCACTTGAGGGAGATCATGTCAAGCAAATCTGATAGATTGTCTGAGTGACCAGGGAGTTAGATCATGGTGAAGTACTGGACGTGTCCTACCTAGATTTCGGAAAGGCCTTTGGCACTGTTCTACATAGGAGACTCAAAAGAATGATGGGCAGCCTGGGAGTAGGTCCTAAGGTGGTAAACTCAGTAAGAAATTGGTTGGGGAATGGTAGGTCCGAGGCCGCGCTGACATGCTAAGCTGCAGCAGGACAGAGCTCCATGTACCTATAATCTCTTCTGAAGCTGCGTGTAACCCCTAAGTGGTGCTATCCCTTGGGCTACTTCCCCTGCCTGCTTGGCTACTAACAGGTTAAGGGTCCTGAGTTCTAAAATGGGTGCCTCCACCCAAAGGTCTGGGTTGGTTGTGGCTAGTCTAACCAGGTCACAGCCCTCAGGGACACTGTGACCCCCCTTTTCTCCCACTAGTGAGACCCACACAGTACACAACAGTAACTTTTCCAATACCCCAGATATGCAAACCACATACACTTGTACTTGGCACTCACCCCAAGGACTGGTTCCTTCAGCTTGACTCTGGGAACCCCCTGTAAAATAAGGTTAGACAGCACAAATGACAACAGTACAGTACCCCCAATACAAACAGAAACCACAGTCAGTTTAAATGTAGCAACAGTAAGTTCTGATTTATTCAGGGGGCTGTAACAAGGAAGGGGAAAATCAGGTTAATTTGTTTAAACACATTAATAATCACAATACTGTGCATGCACTTAGAGTCCCATTCAGTCACACTCTCTGGGTACCCAGGATGGGAAAGAGGGGCTAGCCAGGTCTGTTGCAGCTGGTTGGGGCCCTGTGATGGAAAAAAGAACATGCACACACAGACAATTTGTAATCCGGAGCCGGGCTGCTCAGTCCATGGAAAGAAAAGCACAAAACAATCAGATAGCACACTTTGATTTAACAACTGTTGCAGGAAGCTACCCTGATAATTACTCATGATACCAAGGCTAAACACAGGAGGGCTGATGGATGATCTCTCTGGATTGCCAGAGGAAGCAGGACCCACACAAGTTGCTTTGGCTCTGTGCTTGTTCAGGCAAGGTGCAAAGGACTGGTCCCTCATCGACGGATCTTTCTCTGTGCAGCAGGGTAGTGAGACAAGATCCTCATGGCAGGGCCTATCTGGGCCAGACAGCACGGATTCAGTCTGATTCTTGCTGGGAAAACAACTTCCAGCACTAGCTCACAGTTTAAAGCAAATGGGGAAATCAGGTCGGGATCCCCATCCAGCACTTAGCACATTCATATGTAAAGAAAGTTTACTGTACCAGGCAGGTGGCTCCTTGGTCCCAATCGGAAAAATCACTGCTAAACCTGGGAGCACTTCAGTAACTAGAGTCCTGACAGGCCGATCACTTTCAGCAAAATCTTCGGTCCTCTGCAGGGTAAGCCTGGTAATAATTCAGCTGCTTGCTTTACTCTCTACAAATCCAGATTCAGTCCAAAAACATCCTCTTCTCCCTCTCAGAGCAGATAGCAGGCTAGTAGGCCAGGGATCAGGCCTTCCACGACTCTTCCACATGAACTACGGCGCAACTCAGCCACTCACACACTCAGAGCTCCTTCTCACTCCAGCTCTCAACTTGAATTTGGTTTCTTCTTTTTCCTCTCTCCCACGCAAACTACAGTGCCACACGGCCGCTCGCACACTCAGAACTGTTTCGGAGACGCAGTCCAATCTGAAGGTTTCCTTTTTCTGTTTCTTTCTGCTTGGTGTGCCCATAACTCGGGGCACAATGAAATTGTTCAGAGACATGGTCCAAAATGAAGCTGTACTTTTTCTTTCCCTGTCTCTCCATTTCTCTCCTTTCAGGAGAGCTAAATGTAGGAAGGCCAGACTTAGTCTTCCTGCAAAGTCCCCACGCTGCCCCATGGGGCAGCAGCTCCATGAGCTGCTCACTCTTCTAGCTCCATCTTCCTTCTGACCCTGTGCTGTAGGCTGTTGGGGAATTTCCCTTAGGTCCAAAAGCTTTGGTTGGCTGATTCTGGTGTCAGTCACAGCAGAGCTCCCTCTATAGGTGCAAAAAGGCGCCAAGGATCCAAAACTACATTACCCAGGGGCACCTTCCATACAGCCCCCTTTCAACAGGCTCCAGATGAGAGTCCCAGGTACTGACTGGCCCAAAGCAGGCTCCATTTTAGAGTCCCAAGTACTGATTAGTCCCACTCGGCAGTCCGGAACCAAAATGGTGTAGCTAAACAGAAACAGTCCTGGCTGCAAGAAAAGCAGGTTAGAACAAACTACATTTTTACTACTATATAAACAATCCACCAGGAATCAGTTGCATCTTTCAAAGGGGCTCACTCTGCACATTTAGCGATGGTAGAAACAGAGCGATACAGCAGTAGCTCGAGCAGGACTCGAGCAGGGAAACACATAGTCCCCCCATTCAAATTAATTATACTGCAATTAGGCAGCTTTTAAAAGGACAGTACACAGAGGAACTTAGGTACTCTCATACAAGTTATTTTTAAAACAGCTGAAACACTGGACACCAGCCTGGCAGAGGGCACTTAGGCACACCCACGGAAGGCTTTTTAGTGACCCCCATTTGTAGGGGGGTTACATGAGCTAACCAGAGGATGCCAAAAAATGAAGTGCTAGGATGTGTCTTTCAACTGGCAAGTGGGTATATGAAGAGGAAGAGGGGAAAAAAGGAAAACGGTAAGCTGGATTTCATTAAGTGTTCTAAGGGAAAAATCTTTTACTGGTAAGCCCCCTTTTTTCATATTTTTCACTTTGAAGAGGATTTTGCAGCAATCAAGAATTAAGAAGAGAAAGAGCCCCTTCTTAACTCAATGACCCGAGTGGTTTTTAAAGGAGTCTGTGACTGCGGTGCTGTGAGAGGAATACACATCTTAGCCTGGGCTGGAGTTACCAGATCTGCCTTTTGTTTTGTGGGCTATCTGCCTGCTTACCGCAAAAGGGGCGAATAGTTTGTGCTATTTTGTTTTTCTTTTCACTCTTCATTAGCAGTCGGTGGGAAGAAAGAGGATTGAAAGCTTAATCCCAAGATGCTAAAAAAAAAAAAATTAAATGGCATCCGGCAGTTTTACCATCTCTCGGTGCACACTCTTATCCCTCCAATTATCCCTAAAAAGTGTTTTTCTTTTGAAGGGCATGAAACAGTGACTTTCTCTAGATACAAATTCAGATTTGAAGATGGCCGCCAAGTTGGGCATGCTGCAAGTAGCTCTCTGCAATTGAAATTGAATGTTTGTTGAATTTGTTTATTTTGTCATTTTATTCTGTTAATTTTATTTGCTTGTTTTATATTTGATCAGTCCTGCTACTGTTCCACTATTGCTACCACTCATACATAATATGAGGTTTAAATCTCTCATTAACATCGCAGAGCATATGTTAGCATGGACTAGAACTGATTGGATTTTAATTCACTGCCTTTTGCTGCCTTTGCTACTCGCTTATGTGATTGTGAACTTGAGGAGGGAGCGAGATTCACTAGGAAGAAGCTACGTCGAGGAGTGGGGTTTGTGGAATGGAGTGGAGCTTGTCCATTGGAGGATCTTTTTACATTTGAAACTGGCCAAGAGTACGATTTTTGGGCTGCTTGTGAGATCTAGCCCGAGTACTGGAGCAGGGCCGGAGTCGTGGGCTCTGAATTAGACTTCGGTTTGGTCAGCTGTGGGGTTGTGGGGGGGCCTGAGATCGTCCGGCAGCTAATAGCCAGATTTGCTGCTGCACTGGGGGACCAGGCTCTTGTTCAGCCAAGAAGTGGGCTGACAAGCCTGTAATTCTCCTAGTTTCTCGGGGGTTGGCCATTGGGTGCCATCACCCAGGAATCGAAGTGGGGCTGTAAATATTTCTGGCAGCGGCCTCCGTGGATTATGTTTTGTGTACCCCTGACTACTGCTACTACTATTAATAATTGCTGACCCGGAGTCTGGTCATTTCCAATTGAATTGGGCTTTCCATCTGGATTATTCGTATTATTTGGATTATTTTTATCCTGAACTGAACAGCAACAGTATTTTTGTGGATTTCCTGGTGGTGAGAGGACCTGGGTGTTCACATTTCATTCTTTTGAAGATGTTTGGACTTTTAAAATTGTTCTGATTTTGGGCTCTTCAGCTAGATCATTCGCATTATTTGGATTATTTTTATCCTGAACTGGACAGCAAGAGTGTTTTTGTGGATTTCCTGGTGGTGAGAGGACCTGGGTGTCCACATTTCGTTCTTTCAAAGATGTTTGGACTTTTAAAATTGTTCTGATTTAATTTAATTTGATTAGATTTATTGTTTATTTAAATTGCAAGTACTATATATTACACTGATGTTTGAAGAAGGCAGTGAGAGGGCCTCATTCTGCATAGTAGCAAGGTGGTTGGTGAGAGCTCCTCCTTTGCACTGCAAATATTTTCTTGATTTTTTGGCAAATCTGTTTTTGGATTGAACATTATAATCACATGGAAAACAAATGACTGAAATATTTGTTTGACTGGTTTAGGTTTAGTGAATTATTAAGTTATCAATGTATTAATTTGAATATTATATTAATATTTTAGGGCCCATAAGTGAGAGTTGTGGGGTGGGGTTTATTTTATTTTATTTTTGTGTAGATTGGCTACTGGGAAGTCACTGCTCGGGAATTGACATGGGGCTGTGTTTGTAGATTGTGATTAATGTGTTGGGAAGGCTTAAGGATGGTCAGGCAGTATTCCCCTACTAGGCTCAGGGAGCTGCATCCATTTAATTGCCCCTTTTTACCAGCAGAAATGTATATACACTGCCGGTCTGTTGGAATTGCGAGGGGAATGGGAAGAGGGGCAGGTCTGGTCCTGGTGGTGGAATACAGGAAAGGGGGGGATGTATTGGGGTGGTGGGGACCAGGTTACGCCCTGGGGCGAAATGGTGCAGAGACAGGGGTAATCCCTGTCTTGTTCCCATACCCAAGGGCCAGGAGTTGAGGTCTTCTCCAGCATCTTATCCAACCCGGGCAGTGTTATGTAATGCTAGGTCTACCAAAAACAAGACTGCTATTATAGCTGATCTTGTTGAAACGGTAGACCTGGCATGCATCACCGAGACCTGGCTCGATGATATTGCGGGTCCAGTATTGGCTTCTGCAGTTCCAGCTGGGTTCTCAGTGATACACCACCTGAGGTTGGATCGTAGGGGTGGGGGTGTAGCCATCTTTTTTAAGACCGAACTGGGACTTGTGGATGTTCCAGTGGGGACTATTAGATCCTTTGAGTGTGTTATGGGTGAGGGTGTAGGTTGCAGGATACTCCTCATCTACCGTCCACTAGGTGATGGGGTTTATTGCTGCAGGAGATTGAGGACTTCATCATTGACATGGTGCTGGAATTCTCCAGATGGATAATTCTGGTGGATTTCAGTGCCTGGGTCGACAAATATATCTCGCACTTTGGTCAAAACCTCCTCCAGCTAATGACGATGCTGGGCCTGACATAGGTTGTTACCTCCTCTACCCATATAGGAGGCCACTCATTGGATCATCTATTCCTCCTGAGGATGGAGATCACTGATTTGGGGGTGGAACCAGTCAGTTGGTCTGACCATCACACCATAAAGTTCAGTTTTGGGGCTCCCTCAATTGAACCTACCCCTTTGGAGATGGTTCGGTACTGCCCCTTGAGGGGAGTTACCCCAGATAGTCTATCAGTAGTGCTGGACCTATCAAGATTGCAGGATGAAAGCACAAGTCCAGGGGATCTAGTACTTGCCTATAATAAGGCAGTGGGAGATGACCTGGACTTGATTGCTCCTTTTCGTGTTCGACCACTCACTCTTCGCCCAAGGTCCCCTAGTTTGATGGGTCTTTGAAGGAGTTGAGGTGAAGTGGTCAAAGGCTGGAGAGAGCATGTCAGAAGTCTGGCCTGGATGTTGATAGGCTTAGATTGATGGAGCATTATGATGGCTATCAATCAGAAATCACCCATAAGAAGGCAAAGTTCCTGTCCAGGAAGATTTCTGCTGTGTAGAACTGACTGGCTCAACTCTTTCATACTGTGGACAGATTGTGCAATCCAACCTGTCTGCAGTCTGGAAGAGTTTTTTCACAAGTTAAGTGTGATGAGCTAGCTCGGTTTTTTGCGGATAAGGTTGCTAGCATCAGGTCCGGAATCAGCCCAGCTCCTTCCATGAGGGGTTGTGGAGGCCGATGGGAAGTGATGAGCACCTGGTCTGTCTGGACGTATTTAGGCCGACCAGAATTCATAGACATTGTGAAGATTGTCCAGACTTTGCATCCAACCTGTTGTAGCTTGGATCCGGGCCCTACCTCCCATTTGGTGGGATGTGCAGATGTTATCTGCCTGATCCTTGCAGAAATTGTATGGAGCTTCTTGGAGAGGGGAGCCTTTCCAGATCCCTTAAAGGAGGCAGTCATTAGACCACTCCTAAAAAAAACCCTCCTTGGATCCTGTCGATCCAGCTAACTACCGACCTGTCTCTAACCTTCCCTTTGTGGGGAAGGTTATTGAGAAGGTGGTTGCACTGCAACTTGACAATCATCTGGAAATTCAAGGTGTCTATGAAGCTCTCCAGTCTGGACTTAGGAAGAGGCATAGCACAGAGACTGCCCTTGTCCAGGTACTAAATGATCTCCTGATGGCGAGAGATCAAAAGGCTTGTACCATCTTGGTCCTTCTCGATTTCTCTACAGCTTTTGACACTGTGGACCATGGCATCCTTTTGGAGACCCTGTGGGTCCTTTGTGGCCTGTCAGGTACAGTCCTCAAATGGTTTTGATCTTTCCTAACAGGCAGGTCTCAGAGGGTGGTCACTGGAATTATTCCTCTGATGCCCTCCCCCTGTCCTGTGGGGTACCGCAGGGCTTCATTTTAGCTCCCATGTTGTTCGCAGTGTATATATGCTGCCCTTAGGAGATATCATTAGGCAATAAGGCTTGCATTTTCACTGCTATGCAGATGATACTCAGCTGTATATGTCCTTTGTGCCCGGACAGGTTGATGTGGTTTTCATGCTAAATAGCTACCTTTCTGAGATCAAAGACTGGATGAGCTTGAGTTGGCTAAGATTAAATCCAGATAAGACTGAGGTGCTGGTTGTGAAACCAGGCCACCCGGGGGAAGATTTTGATGCTGGGCACATGTCAGGCCTGTGGCTTGACGGTGTCCAGCTTATTACCTCAGACCGGGTGCATAACCTGGATGTTGTGTTTGACGATGGCTTGACCTTGAAGTGTCAGGTGTCAGCTGGGGTCAAATCCTAATTTTACCATCTGAGGAACATTACCTGGGTGAAACACCTGATTCCCCTAGGTGATCTTCCAACACTGGTCCACGCCTTCATTACTACCCATCTAGACTGCTGCAATGCATTCTACCTAGGACTGTCTGGGGTTGATATTCACTGCTTGCAGCTGGTGCAGAATGCTGCAGCCAGATTATTGACTGGTACTTCTAGGTCTTGTCATATTACTCCTGTTCTGCACAAACTGTACTGGTTGCCTGCTCAGTGGCAGATCACCTATAAGGTAAACTTGCTTACCATTAAAGCCCTACACGAACAGGGACCCGACTACCTAAAAGATCTCCTGATTCCCTACTCCCCAATTGCCCTCTCCAATCCACCAATGAGGGATTGCTAGAGATTCGCAGGGTTCACCTTAAAACATCTGGCGTGCATGCTTTTTCATTTGCAGCACCGACCTTGTGGAATTCTCTACCTCGTCAGTTAAGAGAATGCCTGACCATTACAAATTTTAAATCAATGCTGAAAACATATTTGTTTTCATTAGCCTTCCCCGATTAATTGAATTTAACTGAATTGGATTGTGTTGATTTTAATATTTTTATATTTCTGTTCAGCGATCATCTGTGCTGTGATTTCTCTACTCTGAATAAGATCTAACTAGCCAACAGAGTGAGAGACTGTTGCGAGCTATATGGAGGGGAGGGATCAACATTCTACCTAACGCTGCAGTGAGTGAGGAGAGTAAGGAACTGCTTGGCTCCGCTAAGTACTTTTGCACAGTGACATTTTGTGGGGGGGTTCAGGTGCTAACTGCTGCTGATTTTACCTGAGAGGTGGGTTTTTTTGTAGTTAAATTCCCTGCACCGCTCACAAGGGGCAGTGTTCTGTTCAGCGATCATCTGTTCAGTTGGATTTAATTGTTTAAAGGATTGATTTTTAAGTGCATAATTATTTTGTTTTTAAATTGTTTAAATCTGAGAAGTTGTAATTTATGAGATGTGCCTACCTGTTGCCCCCCCAGTCGTACGCTACTCAGCCTCTGCCCTCCACTCCCTCCGCCCTTTTCATACCCCCCTCTGTTTTTTCCATCTACCAATGCTGCCGGGCTCTAGGCATTGCCCGTAGGGGTGGGGAGGAGGTGGGGGGTGAACAGTGGAGGAGAGTGGAGCGGAGCACTCCCATTAGGGTGATTAGGCCCAGGAGATGACCTGGGGCGAAGTGGAGCCTGGAGCGAGGACTACCTTGCTTGGTCCCCATACCCAAGGGCACCATCATTAGTGATGGGCAGGTAGTCAGGGCAGCCCAGGGGTTTTGTCCAACCCGGGCGATGTTGTGCAATGCCAGATCTGTCTGAAACAAGACTGCTGTAATTTCAGATCTTGTTGGTTCAATAGACCTGGCGTGCATCACTGAGACCTGGCTGGATAATAATGCAAGGCCAATATTGGAGGCCGCAATTCCAGCCGGTATACGGTGATACATCACCCAAGGTTGGACCATGGAAGGGGGTTCGGTCTGTTTCAAGACCAAACTGGCTCTCACTAGTGTTCCAGTTGAGGAAACCATCTCTTTTGAATGTGCTGTTGTAGCAGGTGTGGGCTATCGAATTGCTCTCATCTACCGTCCACCAGGAGATGAGAGGCATTTCCTTAAGGAAGTAGCGGACTTCGTTGTCAATTTGGCTTTTGAGTCTCCCAGGCTGATGGTCCTGGGCGATTTTAATGCATGGGTCGATGATGAACTCTTGCAATTTGGACAACACTTCCTCCAGTTAATGGATTCACTGGGCCTAACACAGGTGGTTACCACTGCTACACATAAAGGTGGCCATTCTCTTGACTTGGTCTTCCTCCTGGAGATCGAGGCATTGACGTGGGGGTAGAACCAGTCAGCTGGTCAGATCACTACACTGTGAGATTCAATTTTGGTGCCCCACCTTGTAGGCCGACCTCTGTGGAGATGGTCAAGTACACGCCCTTTGCAGAATATTTCTTTCAATGGCCTTTATATGAGGTTCTTGACCTATCACAATTTCCTGGGCATTGCAATGATCCAGAGGCATTGGTTGTGGCTTATAACACCGCCATTACCTCTGTCCTGGATTCTATTGCTCCAGTTCATGTGCGTCCTCTCTCCCTTTGACATCTGACCCCATGGTTTGATGGGGCCTTGAGGAATTCTCGGCGACTTGAACGCAGGTTAGAACATTGTTGGCGGAAATCTGGCCTGGATGCCGACCACCTTAGACTGTTAGAACATGACCAATTCTATCAGTCAGAAATCTCTCATAAGAAGGCAGAATTCCTGTCCGGGGAAATTTATGCTGCTCAGAACCGACCAGCTCAGTTATTCAGAACTGTGGACAGATTGTGCAACCCAACCTGTCGACAGCTCCGTAGAGCATTTTCACAATCACAGTGTGATGAGATTGCTCAGTTCTTTGCTGATAAGGTGGCTGACATTAGGTCAGAGATCTGTGTGACACGTTCTATGCGGGTTGCTAGTGGCCAGGATCGGGTCACAGCCCCTTTGTTTTCCTGGAGTACCTTCACCCGCCCAGAAGTCATGGATGTTATGCGGATTATTCAAGGGCTGAGTCCTACCTGCTGTAGTTTAGATCCAGGCCCTACTTCCCTAATTTTGGGGTGTGGGGAATCCATTCTACTGGTTCTTGCACAGATAGTCTGGTGTTCCCTTGACTCAGGTGAATATCCTGTTCCTTGCAAGAGGCAGTGGTGACACCCTTGTTGAAGAAAGCATCATTGGACCCAGACTGTCTTGCCAACTACAGACCTATCTCAAACTTTCCCTTTGCAGGGACAGTGATCGAGAAGGTGGTGGCAGCCCAGTTGGAGAACCATTTGACCATCCATATCATCTACGAACCTCTTCAATCAGGTTTTTGAAAGAGGCACAGTACCGAGACTGCACTGGTCCGGGTGCTCAATGATCTCCTGATGGTGAGAGACCAGAGAAAATGGTCCATTTTGGTACTATTAGATCTGTCATCAGCATTTGACACCATTGACCATGGGGTCCTATTGGAGCACCTGAGATGTATTTGTGGGCTCTCTGGGATTGTTCTCAGATGGTTCACTCCATACCTCACCGGAAGAACTCAGAGGGTGGTGTCAGGGTTTTTTTCCTCTGATCCCATCTCTCTATTCTGTGGGGTTCCTCAGGGCTCTGTATTGTCCCCCACGTTGTTTGCAGTGTACATGCTTCCCCTCGGAGACATTGTGAGATGGTATGGGCTGAGGTTTCACTGTTATGCAGATGATACCCAGCTGAACCTGTCCTTTGCGCCCGACCAGGAAGGAGCTATCTCAGTATTTAACAGCTGCCTAAATGAAATCCAGGACTGGATGAAGTCCAGTTGGCTGAAGTTGAACTCTGGAAAGACGGAGGTGTTGGTATTGGATCCAGATCACCAGATAGGGGGGCCTATGGCTGACACCCCATCTGGATTGTTTTTTGGGGATGTCGAGCTATGGGTCTCTGAATGGGTCCGAGATCTGGGGGTGATATTAGATGCAGGGCTGACTCTTCGATCTCAGGTGTCAGCGGTGGTAAAGTCATCTTTTTACCATCTGAGAAACATCACCAGAATCAAGCACCTTGTTCCGTCTGATGATCTGCCAACTTGGTTCCAAGCTTTTGTGACCTCTCACCTGGACTACTGCAACTCGCTTTACCTTGGGCTTCCTGGGGTTGACATTCGCCGCTTGCAGCTAGTGCAGAATTCCGCAGCCCAAGTATTGATGGGTACCCCTAGATCTTTTCATATTACTCCTGTGCTGCGGGAACTGCACTGGCTGCCAGTTCAGTGGAAGATCACCGTCAAAGTCGGATTACTGACTTTTAAAGCACTGCATGATCTGGGTCCTGAATACCTGAAAGAACTCCTGATTCCTTACTGCCCTGTGGGATCGCTCTGCTCAGCTGACGAGGGGTTGCTAGAGATTCCTAGGATGATGTTAAAATCTGCTGGGGCCTGGGCCTTTATGTTTGTGGCCCCTTCCCTTTGGAATTCTCTACCCCGTCAGACTAGGTAGTGTACGACCGTGGGGAGTTTTAAACAGGCTTTTAAGTCCTTTTTGTGGGAAAAGGCATATGGTTTTACAGGCCATTAATTTGTTCTGTGTGTTTTCATAATATTACGTTTGTATCTCTGTTTCTGTATTCTGTATTTTATCTTATTTTATTGGTATGCGCCTTGACACTTGAAAGGAGCAATATAAATAAAAATATTATTATTATTATTATCTGTGCTGTGATTTCTCTGCTCTGAATAAGATCTAACTAGCCAACAGAGTGAGATGCTGTTGTGAGCTGTATGGAGAGGATGGATCAGCATTCTACCTAATGCTGCAGTGAGTGAGGAGAGTAAGGAACTGCTTAGCTCCACTAAGTACTTTTGCACAGTGACATTTTGTGGGGGGTTCAGGTGCTAACTGTTGCGGATTTCACCTGAGAGGTGGGGTTTCTTGTAGTTAAATTCCCTGCACTGCTCACAAGTGTGAGTGCAGTGAGTGGCACAAGCACCACTCGGAGTAGAAAATTTTAAAGGTTGTTGGGCTCTGGGTAGTCAGAGAAATAGTTTTCTGTTATTTAGTTTGATTTTATTGGGGGGTTGGGGGGTACGTTTCACTGTTTAGGTGATACTTATGATTTTACCATATTAGTATATCTGATCATTTGGCTGTCCCTTGTACCCTGGAGATTTTAGGTAAGGTTGTGAATTGTGGCTGGAAACTGGATTTTCTTTTAAGCAAAGACATGCAATTTAAAGTATATATTAAAGAACAATTAGATAATTACATGCAGTTTAATTGAGGGAAAGAAACACCACTGACTATTGCATGGAATGCCCCGAATGAGACACTAAGTGGACATATAATTAAATATAAAGCCTGGATTAATCAAAAAAGATGAAGAGAAACTTCCAATTAAAAGAAAAAAATTAAGAGGACTGAAATGAGGCACGTACATACCCAAAGGGAACAAGATCTTACTCAGCTTCAGAACCTGAAGCAAAATTATACTTCATTAATGAATAATAGAATGGAGAGAAATATACTTAAATCCAAGGATAAATATTTTGCAAATGCTGATAAATCAGGTAAATTTTGTGGCTGATCAATTGTAGAGAGAGAGAGAGAGAGCTCTGAAAGACAGATTAAAGAAATTATTAAAGACCAAAATATTATTATAGACCCTGAGGTGATTAATGATGAATTCTGTATACCTCAGAAATAACTAAGTCAACCTTGACCAACACTTTCATAACTGACATCCCTGAGATGTTAAAATATGATAGAATACTGCTAGAACAACCAATTACATTAGAAGAGGTGGACAAAGTAGTTAAGAGTCCAAGGAGTGGGAGAGCTCCAGGCCCGGATGAATATCCGATAGAATTCTATAAAATTATATGAAAAAAAATATATAAATGCCTTATGGAATTATTTAATTCCTTTATTGAGTTGAGAGAAACTCCAGATACATTTAAAGAAGCCACATTTATTTTGATACCTAAGGAAGTGAAGGACTTTGTGAAGACATTGCACCTCCTATAGACCAATCTAGCTTTTATACTTGGATTATAAGATCTTCACTAAAATTTTGACCTGCTGGTTAGAGAATGTCCTACCTAAAATAATCAGAGAAGATCAGACTGGGTTTATTAAACAAAGAAGATGCTTTAACAATACTAAGAATGCTTAGTATGTTACAGAGCACTGTAAAGACACAGAAACTGTACTGCTGTCACTAGATGTGGAAAAGATCTTTGACAGGGTCGAGTGGAGCTACCAGTTCAAAGTATTGGAAGGTACGGGTATGGGTCCTAACTTGCTAAACTGGATTAAGCTTATTTTTAAAGATCCAAGAGCCAGGGTGGTGATGAATCAGAATATCTCTGCTATGTTCTCATTAACTAGACAAACTAGACAGGGGTGTCCACTTTACCCCATTCTGTTTACATTAGTATTAGAGCCATTAGCTAATAGGATACACACTATCAATAGCACAGAGGGAATACAAGTAGGGAATAGAACAATTAAACCATTATTGTATGCAGACAATGTATTAGTATAGTTAAAAAGTCCAGCTGAGGCCTTACCTATACCTATGAATATTATTAAAGAATATTGGCAGGAATCAGGATATAAGATTAATTGGGGAAAGTCAGAGGTATTGCAACTAAATAGTATGCATAGGAGGCCTAAACAATTATATACTACTATTAAAAGCCTTGATAAAATTAAATACTTAGTTATCTATTTAACAAAAAATATAAAAAATATATTTTAGACCTACAGGTAAATCTGAAATTGGTATTAGATAAAATTAGAAAGGATTTGGAGAACTGGGACCATCTGCCAATCACTTTAATGGGCAGAGTACAAGTGGTTAGAATAATGGTCTTTTTATACCATTATTGATGTCTAACAAACAGCTTAAGATCCTGGAAAGGATGATTCAAAGATTTTTATGGAAGAATAAAAATTCTAGATTAGCTATGGCCAAATTAAGGGGAAAAGAAGAAAATGGAAGCTTAAATTTATCTAATTTGGGGTTATATCAGTATGCTATGACTCTCTCCCACACTAAAGAATATTATGTAGCATCTCCCCCATGGTGGGCAGACTATGATAAATATTTATTTAAGAAAAAGAAACATTATCATCACTTATACATGGAAATTAAAAAAATGATTTGAATAAGATCTCTAATGTATTTATTAAACATACTTTAATGGCTTGGGATTATTATCATAAACTAAGAAAAGAAGACACTAGAATTAATATACATAGTCCCTTGCTATATATTATAAATATGGGTAGGAGCCTGGATGAGAAAGAAATACATTTCAGGGAAAAATTCTCCACTTTTTTTTTCAATTCAAACTTTATTAACAAATTTTCCACAATACAGGAGGCAGACTTGGGAAAATTTCACAGCAAAGTAAGCATACACAGTATCTTCTGCCCCCACCCCCTCCCCCCTCAAGTACAGCAGCAATCTGAAATATTGTAATATAGTGTCTTATTACATGCGTTGTGGTTGAACTAAGACACACAGTTGTCTGCATCACTCTTGTTCATACCAACAGTAAGTAGAGTGTGAAAGGGATCCCAGATACGCTTGTAACCCCATTGCCTGTTGAAGAGATTCACTATAGCTTTCTCAGTAGGGAGATTAGCAAGGATTTCATGAACCCATTCTTGATATGATGGACTAACATCATCCTTCCAATGCTTGAGTATAACTTTTCTAACAGATAATGTTATCATAGCCATGTGAAGTCTCCGAGCTTTAGTATCTATAGGAGACAAATCTCCCAACAGGCAAATTTCAGGAGTGAAGCTATCTTGCAAACCTAATAAGGGGTCCAATTTAGCTTTAATTGAATTCCATAATGGAATTATTTTGGGACATGACCAAAATATATGTAGAAGAGTCTCTTCTTCCTGAAAACATTTGTTACACCACCCTGATTCAAGAAGCCCCCATTTCGCTAGCCTAACTGGAGTGTAATACAGGTTATGCAAGATGTGATATTGCATGAGATGTAATCTGTCTTGCGACACATACGTGTGACAATATCGCCATAATGCAGACCAATCAAAGGTATGCTGAGGAAAGGTAGAAGCCCAATAATTAGTTGGACCGTATGTACCACCATACCGCCACTGAAACAGGGTTTGATATATCTTTGAAACTACCTTGAAGGGTCCTAACAAGGAGGAAAGTTCAGTTATGAAAGAAAATACCGGAGGACGGGGAGGTGTACTACCAAATGAAGTTATAAGGAGGTGCCTTAATTGGAGGACCTTGAAGTGATGGACCGCTGGGATATTAAATTTCCAGATAATGTTAATTGCCGGGAGCCAAGCTCCCTCATCATCTATGAAGGTAGATACTATTCCTTCCCCTAATTGTGGCAACCACATGGGAGGGATCCGCTGCTTGTTTATAGTGAAGGACGGAGAGTTCCATATAGATTGAAACAGATCCAGGTGTGGATTGTAACGTAAAAAGGAATACAATTGTGCATGCACTTTTAAGGAGATCATAAGAGCTGGACATTTATGGGTTTCTTGCAAAGAGGAGGACTTGACGTAAAACAGAGTTAGAGGGTCCAAATTCATAGACTGGATAAAATCTAGCTCTATATTAAGTCAGACCGGCCTCGAATTATCTGGCCCCGGGTACACCCACTTAAGGCATTTTGATAGATGACTAGCCCAATAGTAAATTGCCAGATGAGGAATACGCAACCCCCCATCCAATTTTTGGGCTGTCAATTTGTGGTATGCCAATCTGGATTGTTTGTTGGACCAGATGAAGTTAGAGAAAAGTTCATGCATTTTCTGAAACCAGGATAGTGGAATGAATGAATTTAAGTGAGATAAAGGGTAAAAGAGATGAGGAAATACATTCATTTTAATTATATTAATATGGCCCCATAATGAAATAGGAAGCTTCGACCATCTATCAAGATCCTGGGTGGTCATCTGGGAAAGGGGCTCCAGGTTTTCTTTGAACCACATAGATGGATCACGTGTAAGTCTAATACCAAGTATTTAAGGAATCCAGGTGACCAAGACAACCCAAAAGGGGTAAGGTCGTGTTTAAAAGCTTTATGGTTAAGGGGAAAAATGGACGATTTATTAGAATTCAATTTGTAATTCGAAACAGAACTAAATTTTGCAATCTCAGTTAGCATGGCCGGGATAGATGTAACAGGGTGGGACAAATGAAGAAGAAGATCATCAGCATATGCCGTAATCTTTACCACACTGTTACGTATCGGTATACCTTGTATTTTCGGGTTATCTAAAATATTTTGAATTAGTGGTTCCAGATATATATTAAATAACAAGGGGGAAGGGGACAACCCTGCCTTGTCCCCTAATGTAAATGGAAAGGCTTTGAGAATGCCCCATTACCTGAGATCCTGGCAGAGGGGGTCTGATAAAGGGCCCGGATGCAGTCTATGAATATGGGGGGAAAAGCAAATGCCTCGAGAGTCTGAAATAAAAAATTCCGGTTCACACGGTCAAATGCCTTCTCGGCATCCAGGGACACCAAAACAGCTGGAAAATTGGTGTCCCTGGACTCCGAGAAGACATGTGAAAGGGTACATAAGTGGTCCGACGATGATCGCCCCTTCATAAATCCTACCTGAGACATGCCAATCAAGTCCAGGAGAACTGAGGTAATCCTATCAGCCAATATCTTTGCCAAGATTTTAATATCTTGATTCAAATGAGATATGGGCCTATAACTCTGTACTAGCTCAGGATCCTTGTCAGGCTTAGGGAGGAGAACTATCAAGGCTTCAAACATATGAGAGTCCACCATCACCCCGGAAAGGATATGAAGTAACACCCGGTGCAGTACCAGTGCTAATTGTTCCAGGAATACCTTATAAAATAGGGAGGAGAACCCATCCAGTCCCGGGACTCTGTCCGAAGGCAAGGCCTTGATAACCTCGGTTATTAACTCTAAGGATATAGGGGAGGACAGAAATTTCTTCTGTGAGTCAGACAAGGAAGGGAGATGAGACTCCCGAAGATAGGCATCAAATTCCTCCATCGGGGGAGGGTTCTCCATATCCTTATATAGCTTCTCATAGTACCCCGTAAATTCCTGCACAATCTCTGAAGGGGACAACTTCAGGGATCCATCCGATTGGGCCCTCACAGGTGGAATAAATCTTGCTGATTCCTGCTGTTTTATCCTTAAGGCTAACAAACGGCCAGATTTTTCTCCCTGGTCAGTGTAACTAGCTCTTGTATGAATAATAGCCAACTCAGCCTTTTCCCTTAACAGGTCCAAGTACCTATCTTTAGCTACTAGAAGTCTGCCTGTGTTCTTCCGCTGTACTAGGGGATAAGTTAGCCTCTAGGGACCGAACCTGAGATAATAATGATAATAATTCAGCCTCCCGGGACTTTTTCCTCTTTGTTGCCAAGTTGATCAGGATCCCCCTCATGTAGGCCTTAAAAGCGCCCCATAGAATATCTGGTGCCGTACCTTCTGTTGAGTTAACCGAAAAGAACAAGTCTATCTGCTCCTTGACTTGCTTAGAGAATTGTGCATCCTTTAATAGTTGCTCATTCAATTTCCACCGGGTCTCTTTTTTAAGGATATTAAGGAAAGCCAAACCACATATCACCAGGGAATGGTCAGATGTAGGTCCTGGTTGAATTGAGGCGGACATGACCCCCAACAAGAGAGATTGGGATATTAGTAAATAGTCAATGCGGGAATGTGTCCCATGCACTGGTGAAACAAAAGTATACTCCCTACTATTGGGGTGTAACACACGCAACATATCACATAACCCACATTGATCCAATAGGTCCCGAAACGCCCTTTGCCCAGGAGAAAGTCCCCTCAGTGCCAAACCTGACCTATCCATGCTAGGGTCTAATATGAGATTAAAATCCCCTCCCATTACTATCGTGATTGGGAGCAAAGGAAGTATAAGGGTAATAAGCTTCATAAAGAAGCTGGGGCTATCCATGTTGGGCCCATAAATGCTACATAGTAAGAGTGGCATGGACCAAAGAGTGCCTTGAACTAGAATATATCTGCCACCTGGATCCCTGATAACATGTGTATATATAAAGGGAATGCATCTATTGAGGCCTAGCATGACCCCACAACTATTGGCAGACCCCTGGGTGGTGAAAACTTGCCCCACCTGTTGCCTCCTAAGATGCAGAGCTTCGGAATCTAATAAATGGGATTCTTGTAAAAACGTGACCTGAGATCGTAACAGGTTCAGGTGTTTCAACACCTGGTATTGTTTAGGTTTTTTCCTTATCCCTTTCACATTCCAGGTTGCAAAATTAATATTGCTAGCCATCTAAGTTAGTAATAAAGAAACAAATGTATAACATCCATTAATTAATACAATAGGCATCAAGCTCCATAGCCCCTTGAAGACTGCTGTACTGTCTCCAACCCACACCCCACTTAGCCCATATAAACATCAAACCCCCCTACACCCCACTCTATCCCCTTGAACCCCACCTCCCCCAATAACCTGCCCAGATAAACGTTCTGTTACTACCTTAAATCCCTCTTCTCCCCTCCGGCCCTTTTGAAATGATGAATTCCCTCTTAAATCCAATAACCACATGCCCACTTGTGGGAAAAGCACAATCTGTACCACAAAGGCAGAAAAAGGCAGGGATCACTTCCCCTCCTTATCCAGACCTGGCTAGGATCTATTCTTTGCCCCATATGGTAACTCCAAACATTGAAAAAGATGCTACATCAGAAAGGGAAATCTCCCTGTAATACCCAAAGCACTACTCCCCTCTAGTGGACAAAATGAGGAATTAACTTGATATATAACACAAGGTAATTAACCGGACAAAACTAACATCTCATTTGGTGTCCCCTCATAGAAACCAAAACGTAAGCAGTACGGCTTTTTTTAAGACCTTGGCACTATCTCAAATACAGCTACACTTCAGTCCCTCCAAATAAAAGACCGAGAGTCCGAGCAAATTGTCCGTAAGTAAAGGGGAGCCCTTAACCAAACAAGGCTTCAAATCAAAGTGATTAACTTTCCCCACTGAAGCAGGGAGCACAAACCCAGATCAGGTCATTAACACAGGTTACTTCGCTGAAAGCAAGGATAAATCTGTTCCCCTTTTAAAAGTATAACCCCTGCAGGACTTTTAACTTAAAACCATCTGTGGGTTTGCTTTCCTCTCGAAAAATCAGTTCCAAGGTAGGTTGCTTCAAGTGCCTCGAAACAGGTCTGGTAGGGCAGCTTTGAGCTCATCTTGGGCCACATCAGCATCTCAAAGGACATCCAGGAGCCTGCAACCATGACTTGTAATTTTGCTGGGTACATCATGCTAAAACGAATACCCGTAGCGATAATCTTTGAAACCAGAGGATGAAAAGCTTGCCTGCACTGTCGGATAGTTAAAGGCAGATCCTGGGTCACACGAAACCTCTTCCCTTCCCACTGCAGATCTTGTATCTCTCTGACCATGGCCAAAAAATGCTGCCTCTCTAAATAGTTCAGAAAAGTAGTATCAGTGGTCAGTGGTCGGGGGGTGATCCCGGTCGAGGCATAGGACGCAGGGCTCTATGCGCCTTCTCGATAATATAATTGGGGCCGTAGGGTGAGGGAACCGCCACTTTGCACACCAACTTTTGGGAGAACAATACTGCATTAGGGCCCTCTTCTTGCTCCGGGAGCCCTGTGATTACAATATTATTTCTCCGGCTGCGCCCCTCTAAGTCTTCCAACTTCAGCTCCATCTTGGTGAGCTTTTGGCGCAGCCCGAGGACCTGGGATCCCTTTTCTCCAACTGCTGCTCTAGAGAGACCACTCTGGCCTCATTATCTGAAATTCTCCTCCCTGTTTCCCCCATAGCAGCTTTTATTTCAGCAGCCATGTTCCTCAACTCATCCTGAAATGGATGAAATTCTGCCAAGAAATCTGCCAGGGTAAGAGGCTCTTGCTCTGCTTTGGCAAGGGTTTGCTGAGCCGAAGATCATGCAGCGAAAGCTCTCTGCTTCTTTGGGGCCTTCTCCGGCATTATGGGAGGCGTATGCTGGGGGCCTGTTTTCTTCATCTCTACCTCCATGATTCGGGCTTTCCGCACTGCCCCTGGTCTGTTCAGCTGTCAAAGTTCTAAAAACGGAGCCGCACTGGGTTATCGAGCCAAAGGGGAGAGATTTATTTATAGATTTAAGCTATACGGGTCTGAGCACTGGAGAGAGCGTCCTCTCAGGCAGCCAGCATCACGTGACTCAAAATTCTCCACTTTTGATATTGGGAATTTGTATCAGGACAATAAGCTTATGTCCTTTGAGGAACTAAATCTGGATATGGACTTCCAGACTCAGAATTGTTTAATTACAGGTGAGTTGGAAATGGTCTTAAAAAGTATTTAAATAGAGAACTAGAACTGCCAGATGTAAGTTCTTTATAACATTGGATAAGTTCAACATTGGAAAAGTTCTCAGCACTTAAGTTATAGACTTGTTTCCAAGATTTATAAAAATTAAGTTTGAGTAATCTTGATCATAATTCAAAGCTCAAACAAAAAAGGGAAAATGAATTACATTGTGATATCCCAGAAAGGAGATGGGAAACAGCTTTAAAAATGATTACATCGACAAGAAGTGTAAGGCTAAATCAGATTCAGTTTAATATCTTGCACAGAATTTATCATACTCCTCATTTATTAAGTAAGTTTAATGCAAACATATCTCCTATTTGTAATAGGTGTGGGATTTACCGGGGTACTTTAATACATGTGATTGCTCAATGCCCTAAATTAAAACCATTCTGGGACAAGATAACATATATACTGAATAGAATTCCTGGGATAGATATATCTGAACAAGAGCTATGCTTACTGGGGACATCAAAGACCCAGAAACTTCCTTCAGACAACTTTCATATCATCATGAATATAAGTATAATAAATGCTAGGAGATGTATAGCATGTCTTTGGAAAGATATGATCCCTCCAGAATTTTCTTTCTTTCATTAACATAGAAACATAGAATTTTCCGGCAGATAAGGACCGCTTGGCCCACCCAGTCTGCCCAATTCCCTACCTACTGGACAAGCTGCAGATCCTAGTTAACCAGCAGCCTACTTCTTCCTACCCCCAACCCCTAGAATGGCCTTATGACTGTCCCATGCATGCTTGAATTCCACCACTGATTTTGACTCCACAACCTCCTCTGGAAGGCCGTTCCATGCATCCACAACCCTCTCTGTAGAAAAATACTTCCTTAAATTACCTCTGAGCCGACCCCCCATCTTCAAATTGTGCCTTCCTATTCTTGTACACCTCTTTCTTTGAAAGATGCTACCCTCTTGGACTTTGTTGATTCCCTTGAGGTACTTGAACATTTCTATCATGTCCCCCCTCTCCCTCCTTTCCTTGAGGCTATAGATATTAAGCTCCTTTCGTCTCTCTTCATATGTCTTCTGGTGCAGACCCTGCACCATTTTAGTTGCCCTCCATTGGACAGCTTCCATCCTGTCTGTCTTTGCGGAGATTGGGTCTCCAGAACTGCACACAGTACTCCAGATGGGGTCTCACCAGCCGTCTGTACAGAGGGATAATAACTTCCTGTTTTCTACTGGTGATGCCTCTCCCTATGCATCCCAGTATCCCCCCAGCCCTCCTTGCTGCCCTCTCACATTGCTTGCCCACCTTTAGGTCATCTGATATGACTACCCCCAGGTCCCTTTCCATTTTTGTTGTTGTTAGTATCTCACCCCGCATGGTGTACTCTTGCCCTGGGTTTTGTTTCCCAGGTGCATTACCTTACTCTTAGCATTGAATCTAAGCTGCCATACATTTGACCATTCCTCTTGCCAAGTCCTTCTCATCCTTTCCACCCCACCCTGTGCATCAACTCTGTTGCAGATCTTTATGTCATCTGCAAAGAGACATACTTTTCCTTCCAGTCCCTCTGCGATGTCGCTTATAAAGACATTGAAGAGGACCAGTCCTAATAATGAACTCTGCGGTACCCCACTAGTAACCCTCCTTTCTTCTGAGTGGACTCCATTTACTATTACTCTCTGTGTCCTATTCTCCAGCCAATTCTTTACCCAGGCTGTCATCTTGGGACCCACTCCCAGGCTGGCTAACTTGTATATTAATCTTTGTGTGGGACTGTGTCAAATGCCTTGCTAAAGTCTAGGTAGACCATGTCCACAGCCCTCCTGATCTACTACTTTGGTCACCCAGTCAAAGAAATCTATCAGATTCGTCTGGCATGACCTTCCGCTGTGAATCCATGCTGCCTAGGGTCCTGTGTCCCTCTGGCCTCTAGGTACTCGACAATTCTTTCCTTCAGAGTGATTCCATCATTTCCCTATCACTGAGGTTAAACTAACAGGTCTGCAGTTTTCTGCTTCTGCCTTGCTCCACTTTTGTGAAGGGGAATCACATCTGCCCTCCTCCAGTCCTCGGGTACCACCCCATCCTCCATGATTTGTTAAAAGGGTAGCCAGTGGTGTCACTAGTTCTACCCTTAGTTCTTTTAAATTCTGGGATGATCCCATCAGGCCCCATTGGCTTTGTCCACCTTCAGTTTTAAGAGTTCTTTCAGAACCCTTTCTTCTTCTGTAAATGGGCTGGTATCAACTTCTGTATCCAGAGTGTTTCTATTGTTTGTTTTAGGTACCTCCTCTCTTCATTTGTAAATACTGAGCAAAAATATTTGTTTAGTATCTCTGCCTTTTCACAGTCATCCTCTGCCCACCCTCCCTCCCTTTATTAAGCCTCACTATCCCTCCCTTGGTCTTCCTTCGCTCCCTGATGTACCTATAAAAGGTTGTATCCCCCTTCTTAACTGAGTTGGCTATCTTTTCCTCAGTTTGGGCCTTTGCTGTTCTGTCTGCCTTCCAGCCTCCTTTTGCTTTAACTGATACAGTTCTCTGTCCTGCTTCTTACGATTCCTTGTACTTCCTAGAATGCTTTCTTTTCTCTTGAACCTTCACTGCCACTTCCTTTGAGAACCATAGTGGTTTCTTACATCGTTTTGTTTTGTTTATTTGCTTCACACAAGGCTCATTACCTCTGTGATGGCAGTTTTATTATTCCCATTGTTCTTCCACCCTCCTTCCTGCCCATTTGCTAGTGCATTCCTTAGGCACTCACCCATTTGGCAAAGTCAACCCTCCTGAAGTCCAGTACTTTTGTCTTTGTATGGCTTGACTCTATTGCTGCGTTTATTGTGAACCATACTGTATGATGGTCGCTAGTTCCCAGATGGCTACCCATTTCTACATCTGTGATCCTCTCTCCATCTCCATTTGAGAGAACCAGGTCTAAGATTGCTCCCTCTCGAGTGGGCTCCAATACTAGTTGTCTAAGGCATGACCACTGTAGGGCATCTAGAATAACCCCACTCTTCGAAGTGGCTGCTGCAACTGCACTCCTGTTAACATCTGGCATATTCAGATCACCCATCAGCAATATCTCCCCTTTTTCTGCCATTCTAAGTATACTTTCTATCATTTCCTTGTCATTTCCTCCCCCTGAGAAGAATCTATGTCTAACCCCTGTGGATTGTGGTACCATTGACTGTCTCCAAATTTACCCACAGTGCTTCTTCTCCTCCCTGTTTACCCTTTTGTTCTGTTGCTTTTATTCCTTCCCTATGTAAGAGCTACTCCTCCTCCTCCTCTTTACCTCCTGTCCATCCTGTAGATAGTGTATCCTGGTGTGTTTACGTCCCAGTCATGGTTCTGTGTGTACCATGTTTCTGTGACTGCACGATATCCAGATGTTCCTCCTCCATCAAGGCCACTAATTCAGGAAGCTTGTTACCCAGACTACGGGCATTGGTACTCATTGCTCTCCATTTTTTGATGGCTTTGCCTTCTGTTGCAGCATCCCCCACTGACCTTTCTACCTCAGTCTTTTTCTCATTTAGTACCCTGTTTTGTAGGGAGAGGCTGGGATTTTCCTGCCTTATCAGTGCCTCCCCTTTGACTAGTTTAAAAGCTTGCCAATGAAGCATTTAAACCGATTGCTCAAAAGACTTGTTCCTTCCTGGACAGATGCAGACTATCCTGCCAGTATAGGCTGGTGTCCCTCAGGTGGAACCCCAGTCCCCAATGAAGCCAAACCCTGTGCTCACACCATTTTTCAACCATTCATTAAACTGCATGGTGCTAATTACCTCGCCTCCCCATGCCACTGACAGGCAGCACCTCTGAGAAGGATACTGTGTGTACTTGTCCTTGGGCCCCTCCCCAACTCTACAATGTCCTCCTGCACTGCTCTAATCTCATGATGAGCCAAGTCATTTGTCCCTAGGTGGACAATTACATCCAGCTCAGACTCCCTTGCAGCTGTTCTCGTGATCCTGAGGATGCGCTTCCTGTCCCTCCAAGCCATGGCACCAGGCAGGCACCTTACTTCAGTTTTCCCAGCTCCCCCCAGTTCTATCCCCCTAATAATTGAGTCCCCCACCAGGAGCTGCTTCCTTTCCCTGTGGTGTCCTCTGCCTCCTTCCTGTGGGCCTCCCTTGTGACAGTTGTCATCAGTCTTCTCTGTGGGTGCATCCATAGGGGAGCTATGCTCCTCAGAATGGTGTATGGATTGTGGTGTGGAACAATTGACTGGGTGTGCCTCTGTTCCACCATCCTCACCCTCCCTGAGCCCACTGTGGTCAACTGCTGTGCTTTCTTCGCAACCTCTGAGGTAGTGGTGATGGCGCTGGTGCTTTCTGGATGGGGGAGGTTCCCTTCCTACTGTCCAGTGTGGCCTGGGGGAAGGTTTCCTTACTACTGTCCAGTGCAGCCTGAAGACAGGCAACTTCCTCCCTCAGGGCAGAGAGTTGTCTGCAAATAGGGCAGCATCTCAGCCTCCAGATAGACTCCCGGAAGATTGCTGCCCCACAGCCATTACATTGCACTAGTCCTCACATGTTTATCTGCTTTTTTTGTTTGTTTTTGTGTGTGTGTGTGTGTGTGTGTGTGTGTGATTGGTTTGTTATATAGAAATATATATATATATTATACAATGTGTATGCTTATATTGTCAGTGCAGTGTGCTAGAGAGGATATGACAGTGATATGCACCTTGCACTCTTGAGGAAATGATGTCAGAACCTCAGGTATAAAGGAACTATTTCAGGGGTGGGTGGGGTGAGGGTGGGGAAGAGGTTGGGCCTAAACTGTGCCCTCACAAAACAATCAGCTAAAGCTCTCACCCACCGCTGTGATGGGTGCCTTCCTGTCAGCAAGATGCCCTACACAACAATTTGACAGAGAAAATACCCTGCTAATCAAACAGAGGAAAATCCAGACATCCAAGTCAGACACAGGTAAACCTCTCGCCCCAAAACAGCTTGGTGGTTTGTTAGCCATTAAAGGAAAATCAAATATGCAGTTATTTCAGCCCTTCTGAAGATGCTGACAAGATAAGCAGTTTTGAAAACCCCTTCCTGAATCAAAACTAAAATAATTAAACACAAAAGCAATACCAATGTAAAAGTAAGGAAAACTTCTCTCAGATGTAAGCAAGAGAGAGAGATTAGATACAGATATCTAGTCCAATACAGTATATCCCATGCAGCTTCTCAGTTGTTTCAAAGCACACCCAGTACACAACTTGGAAGAAGATGGACTTCTGTCTGAAACAGGATCACACCAGTAGTTTATAGTAATTGATCAACATAGAAACATAGAAACATAGAATTTGACGGCAGATAAGGACCACTTGGCCCACCCAGTCTGACCATTTTCCTACCTACTGGATAAGCTGCAGATCCTAGTTAACCAGCAGCCTACTTATTCCTACCCCCAACCCCTAGAATGGCCTTATGACTGTCCCATGCATACTTGAATTTCACCACTGATTTTGACTCCACAACCTCCTCCAGAAGGCCATTCCATGCATCCACAACCCTTTCTGTGAAAAAATACTTCCTTAAATTACCTCTGAGCCGCACCCCCCATCTTCAAATTGTGCCCTCTTGTTCTTGCACACCTCTTTTTTTGAAAGATGCTACCCTCTTGGACTTTGTTGATTCCCTTAAGGTACTTGAACGTTTCTATCACATCCCCCCTCTCCCTCCTTTCCTCGAGGCTATACATATTAAGCTCCTTTCGTCTCTCTCTTCATATGTCTTCCAGTGCAGAACTTCCACCATTTTAGTTGCCCTCCATTGGACAGCTTCCATCCTGTCTATGTCTTTGCTGAGATTGGGTCTCCAGAACTGCACACAGTACTCCAGATGGGGTCTCACCAGCTGTCTGTACAGAGGGATAATAACTTCCTGTTTTCTAATGGTGATGCCTCTCCCTATGCATCCCAGTATCCCCCCAGCCCTCCTTGCTGCCCTCTCACATTGCTTGCCCACCTTTAGGTCATCTGATATGACTAACCCCAGGTCCCTTTCCATTTTTGTTGTTGTTAGTATCTCACCCCGCATGGTGTACTCTTGCCCTGGGTTTTTGTTTCCCAGGTGCATTACCTTGCACTTCTTAGCATTGAATCTAAGCTGCCATACATTTGACCATTCCTCTAACCTTGCCAAGTCCCTTCTCATCCTTTCCACCCCACCCTGTGCATCAACTCTGTTGCAGATCTTTGTGTCATCTGCAAAGAGACATACTTTTCCTTCCAGTCCCTCTGCAATGTAAGCTTATAAAGACATTGAAGAGGACCGGTCTAATAATGAACCCTGCAGTCCCACTAGTAACCCTCCTTTCTTCTGAGTGGACTCCATTTACTATTACTCTCTGTGTCCTATTCTCCAGCCAATTCTTTACCCAGGCTGTCATCTTGAACCCACTCCCAGGCTGGCTAACTTGTATATTAATCTTTTGTGTGGGACTGTGTCAAATGCCTTGCTAAAGTCTAGGTAGCCATGTCCACAGCCCCTCCCTGATCTGCTACTTTGGTCACCCAGTCAAGAAATCTATCAGATTCGTCTGGCATGACCTTCCTGCTGTGAATCCATGCTGCCTAGGGTCCTGTGCCCTCTGGCCTCTAGATGCTCTCGACAATTTTTCCTTCAGAAGTGATTCCATCATTTTCCTATCACTGAGGTTAAACTAACAGGTCTGTAGTTTCCTGCTTCTGCCTTGCTCCCACTTTTGTGAAAGGCAATCACATCTGCCCTCCTCCAGTCCTCGGGTACCACCCCATCCTCCCATGATTTGTTAAAAAGAGTAGTCAGTGGTGTCACTAGTTCTACCCTTAGTTCTTTTAGAATTCTGGGATGAATTCCATCAGGCCCCATTGCTTTGCTGAAATGCTGAAATGGTCAAGCTAGAACAATTGGCTGAGATGCAGCCCCCCCTGACTTGTGAAGACAATTTCCCCCACCTCAGGCTACGTCTGGCATCCTATTACAAACTGCATCCTTTGCTATTTTAAATCACACAACCACCACCAGCAACTATTGCAAAATATATTGATGCAGATTGTCACAGAATTCTAGTAATCAGTCCAGTTAGCCACAAAGGAAAATCAAATATGCAGTTATTTCAGCCCTTCTGAAGATGCTGACAAGATAAGCAGTTTTGAAAACCCCCTTCCTGAGTTAAAAACTAAAATAATTAAACACAAAGCAATACCAATGTAAAAGTAAGGAAAACTTCTGTCAGATGTAAGCAAGAGAGAGAGATTAGTTACAGATATCTAGTCCAATATAATATATCCCATGCAGCTTCTCAGTTGTTTCAAAGCACACCCAGTACACAACTTGGAAGAAGATGGACTTCTCCTTGGAAGAAGATGGACTTTCTTTATTTTTATTTATTTGTTTATTAAATTTTGGTGACCGGGTAGGCCAACTGAGCCCCGAAGGTCCCTTTTTCAGGGGCGACCCGGGATAACAATACAAGTTATAAGAATGAACAAGGACATAAGGAACATTTGAGGCATTGTGAGTTACATCATGAGGTGGTTACAGTAAAGAAAAATAGTGGATACAGGCATGGTTACAGGCATAGTAAAAGAAAAGCAGTGGATGCAGGCATGGATACAGGCATGGTTATCATCATGACATGTAAGCAATTGGTAGTACTTTGCATATAGTTTATTCAGGGGTTACACATGGCCTCTGACGAGCAGTCTGTATAATCATATTATGGAGAAATTTATTTTTAGAAAGTATCCAAATTGAAAAAAAAATCATTGCTATAATATTAAAGTGGTAGTAAAATTTAAGAAAATTTCGACTCCGGTGTTACATTTAATTAATACTAATCGTATTTAAGTATGTTAGTGGGTTAGGTATTAGGTAGTTTAGGATAGGTTAGTTATTTTAGGTTAGGGTAGAGGGGTGGTTAGGCACATAATTCCTAAGTAAGGATGTGCAACATGTACTTGATTCTACCAGGTTGGTGGCTAGAGCGTTACTATTCAATAATATATTGGAAATTGTTTTACTGAACTTGGGGGGGGGATTGGTTGGGGGATAGGCAACAGAGGGTGGTGGTAAACAGAGTTCACTCTGAGGAAGGGAGGATGACCAGTGAGTACCAAAAGGATAAGTACTAGGAGCTGTCCTCTTTAATGTCTGTATTAGTGACTTTGTAGAGGGGTTAGAAGAGAAGGTATGCCTTATTGCAGATGACATGCTTGAGGAGTGATCAAGAGCATGAGAACTAAATTTCAACAAAAAGAAGTGCAAAATCATGCACTTGGGGACAGGAACCCAGGGGCAGAGTTCAAGATGGGGGGAGTGATATTGGTGACCACCAAACAGGAGAGAGTCCTGAGGGTAATCATATCTGATGAACTAAAGGTGGCCAAACAGTATGACAAGGCAGTAGGGAGAGCCAGTGGGATGCTCAGGTGCATAGGGAGGGGTATCACCAGAAGAAAGAAGAAGGTGGTGTTACCACTATAGAAATCAATGATGTGACCTCATCTAGAGTACCGTGTCCCATTTTGGAGACTGCAACTCTGGAAGGACATAGACAGAGTAGAGGCGAACCAGAGGAGGGCAACTAAAATGGTACAGGATCTGCACCAAAAGGAAGCAAACACAGAACTCCAGCATCACCAACTGCTAAATAATTTAGTCCAACAAAAATAAAGACTTTCAAATAGTTCAATTTTTTCCAATAGTGAGCAAACAGAACCTCTCACCAGGAACAGAGAAGCAGCCCACACCTCATACAGGTTTCGCCAAAAGGTGTCTTCAGGGAGTGCACCGAAAACACTATGAGGACAGACTAAAGGACCTCAATATGTACATCCTGGAAAGGAGGGAGAGGGGGGATATGATAGGCACTTTCAAATACCTTACAGGTAAGTAAAGTACAAGAGGGTAGCATTTTTCACAGTAAAAGATGTTCAAGAACAAGGGGTCATGCTATGTAGCTGGAGGGGGGTAGACTTGGGAAACTTGAGAGAAAATATTTCTTTACAGAAAGGGTGGTGGATGCAAGGAACAGCCTTCAAGAGGTGGTGGTAGGGGCAAAAACTGTGATGCAATTCAAGAATGCATGGGATAGGCACAAGGGAACCTTAGTTGAGGCAGTATAGTGCAGTGGGTTAAGGCTCAGAGCTGCAGATCTGGAGACCTGGGTTTGAATCCCACAGCCACCTAGGTGCATACTGTGTGATCCTGAGCAAGTCACTTAACTTCCTTGTGCTCCCAGGTCACATCTGGAAACAAGCTTCAGCTTAGTGTGTCTCTCCTGGTTAAACAATGCTCCATTAGTGGGTAGAAAATGGAGGGTAAAAGACGGAGATCAAGTAGGGTCTGCAGTATTATGTTAAGTAGGAAAAATGGGCAGACTAGGTGGATCAAGCAGTCCTTATCTGTCATCAATTTCTATGTTTTTATGATGGCTGCAGAGGGAAGGACAAGGTAGGGAGTTGAGCAAGATAGCTGGCCTCTGATTGGAGCGCATGTAGTTGCCTTGCTGTAGCCCTCAAATAGGAAGGCTCTAGTGGACTAAATTAAAGTTAGCACAGCAAGGTCCATTCCCAGAGTAGCAAAAAGCCATTGATGTGTGGCTCAGCATGATCAGAGTAGGAGAATCAGATGGCATGCTCAGATAAGTGGTGGTGGTGGGGGGAGTTTCATTCTTGGAATCCCTGTGCAAGCTGAAACTGCGTAATGTTTAGCTGGTGACTGGGAGCTGTGAGGGACAGGAGGAGAGCTGCATAGGGAGGAAATGGAGAGGGATTATGCCGGACTAGCCTGCTGCTGATTGGTGTGCATGTGTAGGTACCTGGTGACAGCCCTCCAATAGGGAGGCTATAGTGGGCTATGATAAAACCAGCACAGTGAGGCTCATTCCCAAAGTAGCAAGAAGCCACCAGTGTGTGGCACAGTGAAATCAGAGGAGGAAGATCAGACAGTGTGCTCTGATAAGTGTTGAAGGCTGTTATTCTAGGAACCTCTGTGCAAGCTGAAATTGTGTATTGCTTGGCTTGTGACTGGGAGCTGTGGAGGATGGAAAGACGGAGGAAGGCTACAGAGTCAGGGGCAGGAGAGGAAGTTGAGCTGGGCTAGCTAGCCCCTAATTGGAGTGCATGTGAAGATACCTGTCTACAGCCCTTTCAATAGAGAGGCTGTTGAGCCTACAAATCCCCACCGTGTGCTGACTGCACATTGAAACTTTCATGGCAAAATCCTTCACAGCGACAATCTTGGCAGATTTTGAGGTTGTCACTGTGAGGGACCCATAGGCAAAATGTCACCCTTTCTCTGTGTTTCACCCTCCCTTCAAACCAACTCCAACTCAGAGTTCAGAATCTATGGGGGGAGGTCAGGGGGCACAGCCCCCTGTGAGAAACAAACCAATGTCAGACAGGTGAAATTGGGGATCTCACTACGCTGAACTTCGGCAACAGTGTTGTCGATTTGGCATAGGTAAATCAATACCCACAATCCTTTCTTTATTCTGTTTCTGCTGTCTTTAATGAATTCTTTACCACCTGTGCAATCCCCTCTGCCTTGTCCCCTGGTCCTTCTCTCACTCTATCCTCTCCTGCCTCTCTTCAGTGTCAGTAACCTGAGGGTTTCCACTTTGCTTCTGTCTCCCCTTATAAAACCCTCCTAGCCCTCATGTCACTTAAACCTGCCAAGTCCAGCCCTAATGGACTGGACCCTCGACATCTTGGCATCTTAACACCTGCTAGTGCCTCTCCACTCTCACCTTCTGAACCTCTCCTTTTCCTTCAGTACTGTCCCTTAAGCCTGGAAGATTGTTAAGGTACTGCTTCTGCACAAAGGTGATGACCCCTTCTCCCCAGGTAACTTCTGACATATCTCATTCCTCCACTTCTTGCAAAACTGCACAACTGTATTATCTACTCAGAACTTAATGACTTTCTTTCTTCCTGCAACCTCATCTCTTCCTTCCACTCTGGATTTAGGCAGCACCACTCCCATGGTCTTCTCCCTGTTGTGAGTAACTGATAACCTCCTTACTGAGATGACTCAGGGACATATCACCGTGGCCATATTTATCGGTCTCACCAAAACCATTGACTTGGTATCCCACACACTCCTCCTGTTCATACCTCACAGGCTATCAACAGTCGGTACTGGTTGGAGGTGTCCTGTCCCCGCTCCACCCCATCCTGGCCAGGGTCCTACAGGGCTCTGTACTGGGGCCTATCCTCTTCTCTAGCTTCCTTAATGACCTGCCCTCTGCTTGTATCTCTAAATATATCCATACTGTATGTATGTTGATGACACAGTCCTTGACACCTCTGACACCTCCTCTGCAGCTGTTGAAGGTATTCTCTAGCAGTACTTCCATAACATTTGATGCTGGTTTAACACCAACCAACTCCAGGTCAACACCTACAAAATGGTGACTGTGACCTTTGGCACCAGCCAGAAATTGGTCAAGCTACCACATTCCCCTATCTTCTTCATGTTGGATAACACCCCACTTGACATAGTCACTGCCTTCAGATATACCTGATAGCGGATCTCGCTATGCTGAACATTGACAACAGTGTTATCGACTTAGCATAAGTAAACCAATACCCACAACCCCTAGTGACACTGAAGCATGAGTGCCATGAAGACGAATGTGACATCTACCTAAGTGGCTGCTAGGGACTTTTGCAGAGCGTCTGCAAGGAGAACTGCAGGCCACACTAGTTGTCATAGGGTAGGTAAGTGTAAAAGAGGGCAGAAAATACACTGTCACAGGTCAGTAGGGGTTTGCAGCTGATCCCTATCTAGGGTCACCTAATATATATATCAGTCTATATTTAACTAGGCGAAACATCATTGTGTAGAACTCATTTCCAAGATGGACCTGGGTGAAACAAAACAATGAGATAACAGGACATATAGCATAGTATAGTATAGTATACAACATAACACAGCTCATAAAGGCATTACTGAATATAGACAATAAATAAAAGAGATCTGTAGAGTATATATATATATATATACTATATCTATATATCTATATTTATGCAACAGGGGTCAGGATAAAAACTGTAGAATAAAACCATTTATCTTCGCTACTATGGTAATAAATAGAGAATAATGGATGGGGAAGGGTTTGATATGAGAAGTTAATGCACACCCGAGTTGTGGGATGCTACATAAACCCCAGGCGAAGCCAGGGTTTATCAGCATCCACAAACGAGGGTGTGTATTAAATTCTCATATGAAACACCCTCTCCATCTTTTATTTTTTATAATAACAGACCAGCAATTTTTCTCCAGCAGTTTGTGAGACTGTTTGGCCCTACCCACATACAGAATGTTGGCCAATGAGGCAGCAGCATAATTTGACTGGCATGGCTCATGAATGTTATAACAACCAGCTGGTTGTTATGGAAAATATCAACCTGGTCAGTACACTGAGAGAAATTGCTGACCAGTTGTTATATAGAGAATAATGGATGGGGAAGGGTTTGATATGAGAATTTAATGCACACCCGAGTTGTGGGATGCTACATAAACTCCGAGGGTGAAGTGTGTGATAATGCATTTATCTTGTACAGTTTCCATTGGTCTCAAGTAACCTCATGAGTGCCGAAGACATGAATGAGAGTTACGAGAGGTCACTGGAAACTGTACAAGATAAATGCATTTTCACACACTGAACCACTGCATATTCCATTTATGCAACAGGTTTAGATGTTGTGTGAACATTTTGATTTTGGTAGGTGTAAATAATTTGTCAAAAAAGGGAAAAGAAAATTGAATTTTATGCTGTTTTTTGCTAATTATAAAAAACAAAATATTGTATCTATAAATGAAACACCACTCATTTTGTAGGTATTTTTGAGCTGAACATTTTTCGTGCTCACAGTACCATGCTATCTTTTTTTGTTTTAAAGTTATTTATATTTGTTTGTCAAAAAAGTGAACAAAAAATTACATTTTCTTCTGTTTTATTGCTAACCATAAACAATATACAGGGTTTATATAAATGAAACATTATTCATTTTGTAGATAATTTTGTGCTGAACAATTTTCGTGCTCGCAGTACCATGTTATCTTTTTTCGTTTTTAAGTTCTTGACATTTAAATATGGTTAGTACTGCTTCTGAGGCCGAACATTCTAAATGAATTCTGAAAAGAACTGTGTAGATAAATGAGCCAGTGATGTAGTTACTGTGTGAATAAATGGGTGATGATGTAGTTACTATGTGGATAAATAAATATAACAGAATAATGGATGGGGAAGGGTTTGATATGAGAATTTAATGCACACCCGAGTTGTGGGATGCTACATAAACCCCGAGGGTGAAGTGTGTGATAATGCAGTTGCCCCTATCTAGGACCAGTCCACAAGGGTAACACAGGCAAGTGAGTGCAGCTGGTCCTTATCTAGTGTCATGTTGCGTTTGTATTGAGATTTAAGGAAGCATAGCTCAGTACAGTCTGTGGAGAGGAGGCATACAGTGGGGGAAGGGTGTAGTGGGGAGAATGAAGTGTAGGAGTGTGGGCAAGCAGTGTTTCTGGGAACTCCCTGGGAAGTGGGAGATGCCTGGTTTGTCACCATATTAGGCAGCTGAGGGCAGAGGTTTGGAAGCCGAGGTATGAGACAATTGCACTGGTGGTGCTAGGGATTCATAGGGTAACAAAGAGGGTGGCAGAGGGGCCACAAGGCTTGGAGACACAGAAAGGGGAGTGGACAGAAATGGGGCCAAGGCAGGTAGGGGGGTATGAGGGAATAACAGACTAGGCAGGTCCCCTGGGTCTCCCTCCAAAAAACAGGAGAGGAAGCCCAGGAACTGTAAGTGGATAACAGTAAGAGGAAATGTTAATCAGGAAGTGGAGGGGATCCTGTGGGAGCATCCCCAGGATTGCTTGTGAGGAACAGATTCCTTCCACTAGATTGGGGTAAACAGGGAAAGTGGTGATAAGGAAAGGGGCACCAAGAGGGGAAGGGTTGCAGGAATTAGGGGGGACATCAGTGTATGTAGGGAGAATGGGTGAGAGAATGAGAGTGTCCGTGAGAGGGGGAAGGTAGGTGGTGCAGGGAAGGGGCAGTGGGCATAGGAGAATGAGGGGGTAGGCAGGAGGAGGGGCAGAAGTGAAGTGTATAGGGTAGGTCAGGTGGAGACAGAAGAAATGGATCAGGCAAACAGCAGTCCACTGGGACCACCAGGGATATCGGATTGTTTTTTATTTTATTGAAGCCCGCGATCGGGCAGACAGAGGTCCACTGGATCACCAGGGATATTGGATTGTTTTTTATTTTGCAGAAGCCCACGATCGGGCAGACAGCGGTCCACTGGACCACCAGGGATATTAGATTCTCATTTTTTGATACAGAAGCCTCGCGATCGGGCAGACAGTGGATCGGGCATGAGGCGCCACCCGCGGAGTGCAGCGGGCTGGTGGCCACACACAGGTGGCAACTGCGTGTACCCTGCAATGCCAGCAGCTCACCTGTGGTGGCCAGCCCGCTGCCCTGTTTTTTGGATCACCTTTGTGCGGTGCAAGTAGGGTTGCACATGCATGGACTCAGCACATCCCAGGCTGAATATCGGGATGTGCAGAGATCATGGGCATGCCCCCTTCCTCGCTGCATGCATTACTGATGTGCTCTGGCGCATCGGTTTGTGCCAGAGGCGCAATTCGTTTGAATATCGCGCGTCGGGAGGCGCATCGTGCGAGTTCGCGTGCAACACTGTTGCGCTATGTGCCAACCCTTTTGAATATCTGGGCTGGTGTGTCAATCTAGCTGCTTTAGAAACTTGGCCAGCACTCTCACACCAGGCCACATGGCGCACGCTGCTCAAGCGAGAGACGAACCCTCCATTAGGGAAATGTTCTCTTCGATCATTACCAGCATTGATGCCTTAACCTTAGCAGCCAACATGACCGCTGTATCCATCCAGCAACTCGATGCCAGAATCGACCATACTGAGCAAAAACATGTTGCTCAGGAGGACATCCTTCAAGGACACTGTGCCACTCTGCAAGATCAGGCTGCACAAATTCGGCAAATGCAAGACAAACTGGAGGACTTGGAGAACAGGAGCTGCCGCAACAACTTGCAGCTCCTTGGTTTCCCGGAGGGCTATGAAGTCAAACAAGTGCTGCCATTCTTACAACAAGCAATTCCAGAAATTCTCCAACTTCCCCCAACTACCAGAATTACAATAGAATGGGCGCATCGCTCATTACAACCCAGGCCTGCACAGGGAGATAGGCTCCGACATATTATAGCCCACATTTTAAACTTCGCCGCAAAAGCAGCTATTCGGCAAGAGCCAGGGATCTAGGTCAACTTCATTGGAAAGAACATAAAATTATGATATTTGAAGACTACCTGCTGACCTAGCATCTAAACGCAAAGCCTTTGCAGATGCCCGCTGAGCACTCCACTCTCTGCAGATCCCTTTCTCGCTATGCTACCCTGTCATTCTACAGATCATGATTAACAGCATGCCACATCAATTCAACACTCCTGAAGCAGCCTTGGCATTTATAGAGGAAAGGTGGCCTAAAGCACAAGATCCCTTACCCAACCGGATCTCGAACACACTCCAGAACTGCGACTCTCAGAGTAAGGGAGATATCACCAAGGCCCCCCCCCGAAACCTTTTCTCTCCACATTGAATGAACAAGAACCTCGAAACCCAAAAATCTGGAAGAGACCGCCAAAATCTCCACACTCCAAAACAGAACATCCCCAGGACCGAAGGTACCCTCTGGAGAAGAGGGACCGGAACACTCACCTCCTCGACAAAGCCGATCCTGAGAACACCAGCACTTACTTTGCCCATAATAGCTACTCTTCATTGCGCGACCTCCCAGACACAAATCCCCGAGATGAGATGGACACTAATCCCATTTCCCCCAAGCCCGAGACACCTGAGGAAACACTTGATTCATGGGCCTCTATCATGATGCCTCGTTCCCACTGCAAGACTCAGACTGACACACCAAGGCTTCTAGCTCCACATCTGGCCGTAGCCCAGAAATTCACACTGTGGATCAACTCCAGACTCCCTTAGAAGAACATCCAGGCTGATGTACTTTACTGTCAGATAAGTACATGTGTAAACACAGGTTCAGGAGGTACAGGGTTGGTAGAGTTTGGGATACCCAGATGATATCTATAAAAGATCCTGGGTAAGGCCTGTTTTACAGGCCTACTTCCCCACAGCTAAACCACCTGGTGGTCTGAGTACTAGTACCTCTCTGCGTCACTCTACTTATCCTGCTTACTGTTGATGTTAATGTTGATTTACTGTTAAAATGTTACTGTCACTGTTGATCTACTGTTAAACTGTTGATGCTCCTCATAACCCTGGATTAATTGTTGACAATGGGGAATTTCTCGCAGTGAACTTTGCTGGCATACAGGAGGCAATTGATACCCCCCTTTAAGGGACTCACTGCTGAGATTGGAACACTAACAATGTTTTGTAGTAGCTGGTATCGTCTCTTTCACCGCATACCACTTCCTACCCTTAGAAAGTGGCAAACATTACTTAATATGTTATCATAAGCCCCTTAGAGCCTAAAGGCATTATCCTCGGGCCACTACACCTGCTTTAGTTGGATCTTCCCACCTTGTGTGCAAGGTATTGCAGGTCGGCAGGTCCCCGTGTGGCTCCAGACAGTGGCTCTACAAACTGTCCAAACTTGAGCCAGTATCAGCACACCCTTTGTTCCACCTATTCTTAACCTACCTACTGGGAGAAATAGGGATAATTCCCCAATGTTCCCACTTTCATCTCTCCTACATCTCGCAGAAGAGATCAGGCATACCATTGGCTGGGGATCCAGCCAGTTAAGTCCCTTCTCCAATCTCACTGCTGTTCTTTTGGTTAATATAATTACTTAGAGTTTAGATTAAGTGTACAGGTATAAGTATCTCTCCCTGTATTTTCTGCTGAGCACATACTGATAACTACTTAAGGGCTCCCTAAGACACTTAGATAGTAGCCATCCTGAGTGCAAGTTTTCTAACTCCCACCACCCTCTGAAGGGCTAGAAGGGGAATAGATTTCCTACTCACCCTGCAGCAAGTTCTGGGCTCCCTTTCTGTACTACCTGGCTGGCATTAAGCATATTTAGTTGACTTAGCACCCCTTAGCAGCAGAATGGCCGACTTTGCGCTCCACACCTGGAATATTCGAGGGTTAAACTCCCCGATTAAAGGGAAGAAAGTTCTGACCCACCTGAAATGCCTACATTCAAAAGTATCTTTTCTACAAGAGACTAAATTCACTGGACTCAACCACACCTACATGATGAAGGACTGGGTGGGACAGCAGGTACACTCCAATGCCCTTTCCAAGAAACAAGGGGTCTTCATTATTATACATAAGTCTTTGCCATGGACTCTTACTAAGGCACTTTCTGGCCCTGATGGCAGGTGGGTAATGGTGACCAACGATACCCCGGCGGGCCCAATTACCCTTTGCAACCTTTATGCCCCCAATGAAGATGCCTCACAATTTTTTCAGTATCTTGCAGAGGCACTATTGGAATTTAATCCCTCAGAATGCCCCCTTCTCCTGGGTGGTGATTTTAATCTAACACTAATCCCTTCCCTTGATAGGAATGATGGAAGTAAAGAATCTCATTTTAGAAATGGGAAAGCACTACAACAGCTGATCTCAGACCAGGGCCTTATAGACATTTGAAGACTGTTCCACCCCAGAACCAGGGATTATACCTTCCACTCGGATCCACAAGCCTCACACAGCAGGCTAGACTTTTTGCTCACCTCTCCTACTCTCACCACAAAAACTCTTGATGTCTCCATCCTTCCACGAATCATATCAGACCATGCCCCAGTCCAGCTCACGACTTAATGGGGCCCTGTAGCCCCCCTCCCAAACACTGGAGACTAGATCCACTTTTAATGAGGGACCCAGATGTTGTGCCCTAGGCTCGAAACGAGGCCTCCCTTTTTATTACCGAAAACCCCATACTGGATACCTCAGCGAGTAATACCTGGGAAGCCTTTAAGGCCACTAAGTGAGGTAGCATTGTTGGATTTGCAGCCACTAAGCGCAGAGAAAGGGAACACCAGCTGGCTGCCTTCGAGCAGAAACTAGCAACAGCTGAGGTCACTTTCAAGGTGATGTCTTCCTTCCACTCATTCTACACTGGGCAGAACTATTCTAGGCCTCAGATTCACCATCAATCAGCTTCTTAACAGGAAGGTGGAGGTGGCCATCCTTCGCCTTCACCACATTTTCTTGGAGGGAGGAGACAAATCATGTAAAGTGTTGGCTTACCAACTGCGTAAGCAACAAGCCAGCAGGTACATCTCCGGGCTGAAAGACAAGCAAGGAATCCTGGGCACTTCCCCTGAGGCCATTAATACCACCATGACCTCTTTCTATAGATCTCTTTATTCCTCTTCCCATTCTGAACCGAACAAGGACACCCAGCCTTTTTTAGAAGCTTTACAGCTACCTTAGTTGACTCCCCAACAAAAACTCCTTCTTGAACCTCCTATCTCCCGTACTGAGGTAGACTCAGCCATTCAAGGTCTGAAACTGGGGAAATCACCGGGTAATAATGGTTACACAGCAGACTTTTACCAGGCACTAGCCCCAACAATCTTCCCACTTATAACTGAAGTCTTTTAAGAGATAGAATTCAAAGGTACTCTCCCCCCCTCCATGCGTAAGGCTACCATTGTAGTCATTCCTAAAAAGGGTAAGGACACTACTAACCTGGGAAGCTATTGCTCAATTTCACTTATTAACATCGACAGCAAACTGTATGCCAAAATTTTGGCAACCAGGCTTGTCCCTATACTCCCTGAACTCATATACCCTTCACAGGTGGGCTATATCCCCGGTCGACACAGTTCAGACAACCTGCGCACCGTTATGAGTCTTATGCAACTCTCAAGAGCTCTTCCCACTCCAGCAGCTGCTATTGCAGCGGACTTCGAGAAAGCATTCGACTCTGTGGAATGGGACTACTTATATCTAGTTCTGGACATTTTGGGGTGGGTAAGAAATTTATTTCAAGGATACAAGCCCTATATGCTTCTCCAACAGCCAGAGTCAACACAAACTCGGTCTTGTCCCCTCCTTTCCAACTGGAATGAGGAACAAGACAGGGCTGTCTCCTTTGTCCTCTTCTGTTTGTTTGGCAGTGGAACCCCTGGTCAATGCTATACATAATCACCTGAACATCACAGGCCTTACAGTTGGTTGTACAACGTATACAACTTTGATGTAAGCTGACAACCTCCTCCTCCCACTGGCAGATGCCCAAGGTTGCATACCCCCCAGCTACAACTTTTAGAGAGCTTTACTAACTACTCAGGCCTCAAACTGAATCAGAACAAGACCGAATTACTTCCCCTAAATGCCCTCTGTACCTCACAGATGGTGACCTCTGTTGGCCTCCTCTGGGTTCCCAAAGGGATCACCTACCTTGGAATCCTGCTGACCCCATCTTTAGATACAATCTGGCAAGCTAATATACAACCCCTTCTTTCTTCTATTAAGGTAGAATTTGACAGATGGAAACTCCTTAACCTTAACCTTACCCTGGCTGGGAAAATTGCAGCAATAAAAATGGTTTCAGCCCCTAAACTCTTTTACCTACTTATGTATCTCCCCATTCCCCTCCCCAAACACTGGTACACGCCCATTGACAAGTTGATTGGGGATTTTCTTTGGAATGGTACCAAACCCATCTATAGCTGCTCCAAGCGTAGTGCCCTCTGGGAACACGGGGGCTGGAATCGCCCCTAGTTTGATGGATATCAGTGGGCCTTTCTCCTAGCCCAAACTATTAAATGGTTCCAACCCCCCTTCCCCTTTCTCCGTAATGGCTCCAAATTGAATTAGATGTCACAAAAAATGTACACCCCTCTTCACTCTTGTTGTCAGTTAATATCAATAAATATAAGCCCGACAACAGACTGAACCTAGGGGTTTTAACCAGGTCTCCAAAACTGCTAACACGTTGGGTTTATACAGGGCTAGCCAAGCTTGAACTTCATGCATCTTAGGCCTGAGACTAAATATATTCATATGAGCTAGCCTCAAACCCTTTGCTGAGAGCCAGGTCTGGTCTTGGGAGGAAGAAATTAGGATGTTAGCAATATCAGGGCCTGGGTTCAATTGAATGTCCCCCACAAGTAGCAGCAGAGCTGTGAGCAAGAGATGAAGGGTAAAGGTAAGAGATGGGAGCATCGCTTTGCCGGGCATACTCCTAGTAAGGAGAAGGGATCTATAGCAGATCCCCATTCTAGTGAATTCATGGGCAACTAGGAGGGAGATGGTGCACGCGGGGGATGGGCAGTAGAAGTGACTGGCCAGGTGTGCAGCAGGTCCTTGTGGGGCACAGGTGGAAGGGACGAGTTTGGAAGCTAGCCAGCCCACCCATAGTACAGATATAATATATAAGATAGCGAGGAGGAGACCTCTGTTTGGTCTGCAGAGACTCATCTTGCCAACCAATGTAGACCCCTGGTGGGGCAACCTTTCTGCAGTGTGGGTGCATTGAGTTTTAATGCCTTGTCTATAAGTAGCAGGGTTGGTCTTATGCAGTGTCAGGGCAGGTAATGTGTAATTCAAAGGACCGAGCACAGTTGCATAAAATATTGTTACAGTGCACGGGAAAAGATAGGTGAACACAGAATTAACTTTATCTAATTTTGTTCCGTGCACTATTGGATCATCATTCAGGTAACAGTGGTATTACACGGGAATAACGTTCAGCCTATAGTTGTTCAAGACATTAGTGTCCAGCACAGGCAGTTCCACTGCACCTGTATTAGTACTTGTAATATACACATTCTGGGATAAATTGCTGTATAGGTTTCATTTGAACAGGCTAGAATCAGATCGACAAAGACAGAACAGGGCTAAACTGCAGCATTCATTTAGTAAGACTAGTGACACTTCATAGTAAGTTAATAATAATTCTGTCAGGCTAGCTACAGATCAATAAGACACTACTGGGCTAAACTGCTGCATTCCTTTAGTATGACTTGCATCACTTCATTGTAAAGCTAACAATAATTCAGACATATGTCACCTGAAAATTGAGACCCTCACAGGCTAGCTCACAGCAAGGGGGTGGAGGCTGTTCCCTAGCAAGCTGAGAGGTGTCAACACCAGTGCTACTTGACTGGAGAATAAGTATCAATAGGTGGAGCAGGTATTAGGCAAATGAGTAGGGAAAGCACCACCTAAGATTGATAACTCAGCCTACACTAATTGGTTGTTTGGGAGCGGTGGGCAGGGCAACTGTGTATTTAATGGGAGGAGGAGCGGGTGGGTGGGTGGCAAATTTCGAGGAGTCAAGCGGTCATTTCTGCTTCAGGGGAGGTCCGCCAGGCAGGAAGATCTGGCCGGCACCTCGACCCCGAGGTACAATTAAGTTTCGTTGAGCAGTGGGGGGGGGGGCCCGATTCAGCAGGTCTCCCTCACCGCCCCTATCTGATGTGAGTTCAGTGTCTGAGTCAAGAGGGGATGCAGCCTATATCAGCAGGGCTGCTGTCTGTCACTGGCCCTCTGAGCCAATAGGCGCTGGTGTCTTTTTCAAAATTTGAGGCACCAGGATTAACAAAGCAACAATGGTGGAGCTTGCGAGCCCTCTGCTTCTGGAGTCAAGCGGTCATTTCTGCTTCAGGGGAGGTCCGCCAGGCAGGAAGATCTGTCCGGTGCCTCGACCCCGAGATACAATTAACTTTCATATAATAAGGGGAGAGGAAGACAGATAGAAGTAAATGTCATAGCAAGGGTGAGTGGAAAGGAGATAACCTATGAGTGACTGCATAACTGTCCAGGTATGTAACCCATTTCCGTACTCACCAGAAAGGGGGTCTCTTTTAACATTTACTTCTATCTGTCTTCATCTCCCCTTATTACCTTTAATGCCTAATGATCAGGCCTCTATAACCATTGAATATGTGTATTGTCTTATTGTCCACCCTGACGTGGAACCTTTGCAAAAGAGCTCATGCTCAAAGATCTTTATGAAATACTAATTAAACAATTAAACAATTAAACCTCCAACTCAGAGATGCAGTACGGCATCACCTAAGTCCACCCACGACATCTAATGCTCCCTCGGCTCTACACTCCTGGCTGCAGCACCCGAAGGGCCTCACAGGTCTATTATATGCTCTGATTAGGGATACTCTACCCTCTCATTCTGAAGCAGCTAAGCAAAAATGGGAAGCAATGCTAAAACTCCCTATTTCCTCTCTGGCCTGGGAGCAGGCCTGGAAGAACACTCATAGCTGGTTTAGGGATGCTAGATCTCACCTAATCCAGAACAAATTGCTCATTCATGGTATAAAACCCCTGTGATTCTCCATAAAGCCAAACTTCTAGAGTCTGACCATTGTAGGAGATGCCAAGGAACGGGGGGACTTGCTGCACATATTGTGGTCCTGCCCATGGATCCAATCTCTTTGGCAAGAGATTCAGGATGTAGCTTCTAAAGTGTAAAATCACCAAACTCCTCTCAGACCCCTCTTCTATCTCCTGGGAGTTACCAGTGCCCTCCCTATGCTACCTTCACCAGAATACAGGTGGCTTGCCCTACTGTTTCTACAAACCAAGAGATCCCTGTTTAGCAAATGAAGAACCACACAAGTCCCCACAGCTAGGGAGATATTAGCTTCCCTTTCAACTCTGGCCAAACTAGACAGAATTTCCCATCTCCAAACATACCAGATTCCTTCATTTAGACACTGCTGGGTCCCCTATCTCAGATATCTTTAACCCCAGGCAGGGGTCGGATGAACAAGCCCTGTTCCTACTGGATTATACCTGAATATGCCACAGTGTGTTGGGACTGTGTTTGCAAACACCAGTAATGGGCTAATTCCCCTCTACACTCATGCCCATCAGAACCATAGCCTGAGACTATGATTATTTATACCTATGCCTATTCTCAATGTAATTGTTTATATCTAAAAAATGTTTGTTTTCTTTACTTATTATTAGAACTGTAGCCTAAGTAAGAACTAGAATTCTTGGGATATATTTTGTCTGTGTTCCAGGTTTAAGAAGCCATTTGCAGAACATACATACACTAGTGGCTCAGCTCCTCTCCTGATGCCTTGAAATGAGATCGGCCTGACCAGATTCCTTAGAGAGCTTTGGTCAAGTGTGCCTATGTTCAGTAAGAATATTGAAAGAGACCCCCTTTCTGATGAGTACAGAAACGGGTTACATACCTGGACAGTTATGCAGTCACTCATAGGTTATCTCCTTTCCACTTACCCTTGCTATAACATTTACTTCTATCTGTCTTCATCTCCCCTTATTGTAGGCAATAGACAGGTGTTGGTGAGTTTTATGTCCATATTGCTTGGCAGACATGATGTATGTAACCCTAATGCTGTTCCTACCTGTACACACCAATATCTGTAACTGGTGGATTTTTTTGCATTTGCCCTTTACTGGTTTTAAATATTTGTACACTGTCAGAATACCTGTAGGCCTTGACCTTACTGATGTTTGTTAAGTAACACTTTCTTTCTGAAATAAAATAAAATGTTACAACAAAATCATTTCCAATATCACTGTTTGTGAATAAAAGGGCACCAATTCATTTGGTCATCAAAGCCCTGAGGCTTTAAAGTTTTAACCTAAAAATCCACATCGATTCCTTCCTTTACAGGTCCTGGTTTTTATCCACCCCCCCCACCCCCGTTGAAAGGTGCATGGTCAATACCCATATAGCTGATTTTATGTTGCTCTAACTGGTGCTGGCTCAGTAAATGATTGTCTATAGGGTGATCAAAAGCATGTTTCTGTATGGCTCTAAAGTGCTCTTGTATTTGTTCTTTCAGTGTTCTTGTGGTTTCTCTGATATACAATTTACCACATGAGCACCATAATGCATAAACCACATACTTGGTGGTACAGGTGATAACATGACGAATATTGACCTCCTTTACACCCTGTCCTGCTGGATTAACAAAAACCCTACCTTGCACTGAAGATTTACATGTTTTACAATGCTTGCAAGGGTAAAAACCTAGAGATTTGCTACCCAATCAGGCATTTGGAAGGGGTGTGGTTTTGAACTCACTACTGGTCAGAAGGTCTCTTAAATTACACCCTTGTTTAAATGTGATTAGGGGGCCCTTTTCAGAGATTGCTCTAAGATCCTTATCCGCACCCAGTACTGTCAAGTGTTTCCTAATTATTTTTCTTAATTCCATAGACCCTGGTCCATATTCCATTGTAAAAACTATATTCTCCATCTCCTTCTGCTTGGATTTATATTTTAGCAAATCCCTCCTGTCAAGCATATCAGCTCTAACATCTGTTTTTTCCAAAGAGTATAACCCCGTTCTTTTATTCTATCAGACAAATCCTGTTTCACCTCTTCATAATCAAAGGGATCAGAGCAATTTCCCTTTAAATGAAGCAACTGCCCATATGGAAGTGCCTCAATGGTGGTTTTAGAATGTGGACTACAACCATGCAACAGGGAATTACCCGCAGTAGGTTTACAAAACACCTTGGTACTTAGGGGTATAGCTGCCATCCCTTTTAGACACAAATCCAGAAAACCAATTTCTTTTTGGTGGTAGTTACAAACAAATTCCAAACCAATATTATTTTCATTCAAATAGTTTCCAAAATGTACTATAGATTGCTCTCATCAATCCCATACTATAATCAAATAATCTATGTAATGTTTATAAAACACAATCTGGGAGAAAAAAGTGTTTTTGCTACAATTTTCTATAATCCCCCACCCCGAAAATAAATTTGCATAAGAGGGAGCTACGGGCAAACCCATTGCAACTCCTTTTCCTGGATTGTTGGGAAGGCAAGATGGGAGGGTGAGCTGGATGTCATTATCTGCCTAGGTACTAATAACCTGGCAAACGAGGAATCTAAGGAAGTTCAGGAAGAGTTTAGGAAATTGGGGAAGGGTCTCAAGCAAGTAGCCTCATCTGTCACCTTTTCAGAAGTACTACTTGTGAGAGGCATGGGAGAGCATAGGGGTGCATTCACCTGGATCTTAACACATGGTTGAAGAACTGGTGCTGTGAGGAAGGGTTTGGATTCATTGGTGACTGGGGACCCACCTGAAGGGATGGGGGTCTTGTTCAAGCCTGATGGCCTGCATCTGTCCTGAAGGGGAATCCAAGCACTTAATGATAAGTTTAAATGCTACATGGAAAAGCATATAAACTAGCCAATGGAGGTGGAAGGCCAGAAAGGAGGATACCTAATTGCCCAGCCCTCATAGCTAGCAGTGGAACCAATGAACAGGAGGAGGAGAAATCTCTACAAAGTAGTTTGCAAAATATGGAGATAGGCACCCAAGTGGTAGATAGGTAGAAAGGGGGAAAAATTCAACAGAAGGGCAGACAGCAGGGAGAATCAGGGATAAAGGACAACCAGGGAGGGGGCTGGAGTAGAATAGCTAAATAGTCCAGGGAGTTCACATCATGGAAGGTCATGTGTGCCAATGCCAGAAGCCTTAGCAACAAGATGGAGGATCTGGAGGCTGCCATTGTGCAGTCGGACCTGGACATTGTGGCCATCACAGAGATCTGATGTAATGATAACCATGACTGGGAGCTGGCCATATCTGACTACAACATATTCAGAAGAGACAGGGCAGGCAGGAAGGAAGGAGGAGTAACACTTTTTGTGAAAGATGGCTTAAAGGCCACAGAGATCCAGGAGAAACAAAATGGGAGAGAAATACTGTGGATTAAGCTGGAAAGGAAAATGGGGTCAGCAATCTGCACAGAGGTGGTCTATAGACCAACAGCCGAGGAGGAAGAGATGGATAGGGAGTTAATGCTAGCCATCCAAAGGATGGCAGACAAGGGGGAGGTGGTGCTGTTTGGAGACTTCAATATTCCAGACATGGACTGGAGCCTCCCTGCAGCAGCAGCAACCAGGAGCAGAGTTATCCTGGACTCCCTTCAAGGTGCCTTCCTTAAGCAACTGGTCATGGAACCAACTCAGCAGAAGGCAATACTGGATCTTGTGCTCACAAACTGGAACAGTGTGATAGGGGTAACAGTGGGGGAGCACCTGGGGAACAGTGACCACCGGTCACTGTGGTTTGAATTCACAGAAGGAGCAGAACCAAACCGCACCAAAACACGTACAGTATCCTGGATTTTAGGAGGGCAGACTTTGGGAAAATGGAGACATGCTTGAAAGAGGCACTAATGGGAATGGGGAAGGAATCAGATGTGGAGGAACAGTGGGCAATATTAAAACAGGGATTACAGGAGCAACAGAATTATGCATTAAGCAGGTTAGCAAGGGGAAAAGGAAGAGGAGGCATTATGGTTTTCCAAGGAGGTAGCAGAGAAAGTGAAAGCCAAAAAGATTGCTTTCAGGCAATACAAAAAAACACAGACAGAAGCAGATAGGGAGAAGCACCAGGAGAAGCAAAGGGAGGAAGGGAGGTCAGTAAGGAAAGCCAAAGCTCAGACATAAGAGCACATCGCAAAATCAGTGGGTAGAGGGGACAAAACCGTTTACAGTTGGATAAGTGAAAAAAGAAGGGCAAAGGCAGGGATAGTAAGACTGAAGGGGGAGGACGGGGTTACATGGAGGATGACAACAGTAAACCTGACATACTGAACAGATATTTCTGCTCAGTCTTTACTGAGGAAGAGGACGGTAATGGGCCTGAAGGGAGCACAAAGGGTGGGAATGCTGCAGAAATGGACACAAGTCTATTTACATGGGAAAGGGTCCTAAAGGAACTGGAAGGAATAAGAGTAGATAAAGCAATGGGGCCAGATGGGGTGCACCCCAGAGTACTAAAGGAACTAAAAAAGGTGGTGGCTGAAATTCTAGCAATCCTGTTTATCCAATCACTGGAAACGGGAGACATCCAAAGACTGCAGGACAGCAGATGTAGTCCTCTTATACAAAAGCGGGAACAAAGAGAAAGCAGGGAACTACAGACCACTCAGTCTGACCTCAGTAGTGTAGAGGGTCATGGAAGCACTACTGAAGGAGAGATTGGTGGAATATCTGGCTGCCAATGGATTACAGGACCCAAAGCAGCATGGCTTCATGGGGAGAGGTCATGCCAGACCATCCTCATTGAATTCTTCAACTGGGTGACAAGGGAGGTGGATCAGGGGAGGGCAGTGGATGTGGCCTGTCTGGACTTCAGCAAGGCCTTTGACACTGTGCCACATAGAAGGCTATTAAATAAACTGGGAAATGTGGGAATGGGCAGGACAGTAGTATGGATGGTGGGTAATTGGCTGGGTGACAGGACATAGAGAGTGGTGGTAAATGGCAGTCACTCCACAGAGGAAGAGTGACCAGTGGGGTACCACTGGGATCAGTGCTGAGACTGGTCCAATTTAACGTCTTAATCAGAGACATTGTGCAGGACCTAGATGGCAGAATTTTCCTGTTTGCTGACAACATGAAGCTCTGTAACAAAGTGGGCATGCCAGAGGGTGTAGACAGAATGAGGAGGAGTATGCTGAAGTTTGAAAAATGGTCAAGGGTTTGGCAATTGAAATTCTGCCAAAGTTGAAAGGATGAAGTACAGCGCAGTGGTTTAAGGCTTTGAGCTGCAAACTTGGAGACCTGGGTTTGAATCCCACAGTCAACACTTGTATACTGTATAACCCTGAGTAAGTCACTTAACTTCCTTGTGCTCCAAGGTCGCACCTGTAAACAAGCTTTCAGCTTAGTATGTCTCTCCTGGTAAAAAAAAAATAATAATTCAATGCAAAGCACAAGATAATGCATATGGGACACAAAAACCCTGGAACAACATATCAGTTGGGGAGTGAGGATATAGCATGCACCAAACAGGAAAGGGACCTTGCGGTTATCAGCTCTGATAACCTCAAAGTAGGGAAACAGTGCAACAAGGCAGCAGGCAAAGCAAATAAGATGTTGGGATGCATATGCGGGGGCATCACCCGCAGGAAAAGGGAGGTCATAATTCCACTATACAAGACACTGGTGAGGCCCAACCTGGAGTACAGTGTACCGTTCTGGAGACCATACCTATGTAAGTACATAGACAGGGTAGAGAAGGTTCCGAAGAGGGCAACAAAGATGGTACAAGGATTGCATCACAGTCCTATGAGAACAGACTGAAGGACTTGAATATGTACTCCCTGGAGGAGAGGAGGGAGAGAGAGAGAATATGACAGAGACATGCAAGTACCTTACGGGGAGGAACAGGGTGCAGGAATACACTATTTTCCAGTAAAAAAGATGTTCCATGACTAGAGGGCATGGGATGAAGTTGGAGGGAGGGCCAGTCAGAGGAAATGTGAGGAAGAATTTCTTCACAGAAAGGATAGTGGACAACTGGATCACTCTGCCAGAGGAAGTGATGGGGGCTGAAACAATCACAGGATTTAAGAATGCATGTGATAGACATAAGGGAATCCTGGAGGTCATGGGTAACAGGCAACAGACTTCTAGAAAAGCGTAAAGGGAACTTACAAGCTCAAATGGGCAGACTGGGTGGGCCATAGGCCCTTATCTGCTGACAGTGTCTATGTATCTATTTGTCTGTTTATCTGTGTATCTATGTAACAGATTCAACACTTAAGATACCTTGGGTAACTATAGATAGCACTTTATCATATGTGCAGCACATCGAAAATGCTGCCAAAGCAGTGAACATATTAATTGGATTACTACATAGGCACAAGCACAGCCTGACTCCAGAGGCACTTAGGCAGGCAATACACAGCTCAGTTATCACTACTATAGATTAGGGGTTGGTCATCTATGGCTCTGCCACTGATATGTTCCTCCAATGGATCTCCATAGCCCTTAACAAATCCTGTAGACTCATCACAGGTGCAGCTCATCTCACGCATACATGTGACCTCTATGCTCAGATGGGTTGGTTGCAATTAAATGGTTGGATTAAATACCAAACCTGCAAGCTAGCTAAAAAAAACGTCTTGGACTTTCATCACTTGGAGTACAAAAGCTACTAACTTTCTCCTGTAACCTGTGCCATACAAATGGCCCAGAAAACCAACTTTTCCTGGTCCCGCAGTGCCGTACTAACAAAGGGCAAAGATCATTTGAATATAGAGCCCCACTGTGGATTAACTCAATACACAGAGACATCTCTTCAGAAGCCAAACTAGGCCCATTCAAATTAAAGCTCTGTCAACACCTAATAGCAAACAGCGGCTGTGACTGTTTCTCCTAGCCGTCACTGCCACCCCTTGCTGTTTAAACTACCCTAAGCTCCCCCTACTCCAACCCTTCCTCTTATCTATCCACCCTTCCTCCTATCTGTCCCTCTTTTTATCCCCCACTCCCCCCTCCTCCGCCCCCTCTCCCTGCACCTATTTTTATTTCATATTTCCATAGCATCACTAAACATTTGCAGCCTTCTTCTGAAAATGGACTACCTACTTGCCTGAGTCACCTTTCATAAACCTGATGTCTTGTCTGTAGTGGAAACGTGGCTGTCCCCGTCTATTCCTGACTCAGCCATTACTCTCCCTGGATATAATATTTTCAGACTAGACACACAGGCCAAAACAGGAGGGGGTTTTATTTATTTATTTTAAAGACACATTTATGGGGCACGCCATCCCGGCAGTATGCCTTTAGCACCATGTGCAGGCCTTAGCCATCAAAATACTCCTAGGTGCACATAACAAAACCTTGGCTGTGTTCTCTATCTATGTTCCTCCAAAAACACAGGATGATGGATTGTGTGGCCTACTGGATTTCTTCGGGTGGAACCCTCTCACTACTGAGGCTATACTTTTGGGTGATTTTAACCAAATCTGGCTTGTGCACTCACACAACTCTACAAAGGATACCATACTCACCCTGCACCTCTCGCAAATTGTACAACTGCCAACCAGGCACAATTATAGAACAGGAACTAGCACTTTAATAAACTGGATTCTATCAAACCGACCTGAACACATTTCTAATGTGATAGTCCACACTGACTCTAAGTGACCACTCACTGGTATCATGTTCCTGGTCAAATAAATTCACCAAGCCTCTTCCCCTAACTGTAAGAAACAGAGTGCTAAAACCGGGGCACCTTGATCCCCTAAAGTTACATCCTCACTGCATTGCTTGGTCTGACATCAATGCCACAGTGGATGTAAATCATGCCTTACAGCTTTTCATCACCCACTTCAACAAGGCCTGTGATGGCATGTGCCAATGAAAATCCAGAAGGTCCGAAGCACATCAAATTCCTGGATCACGGTCGGAGCTACTATCCAAGATGAAGCAATGTGATCACCTGTGGATGCGGGCTAAAGCATCTGGGAATCCTTCTGATGTGCAAACCTATAAAACTGCTAGGAATTCCTGTACCAGGTACATTAGATCAGAAAAATGCAAACACCATAGAGAATTGCTTGCCAAATCATGTGGGAATAGTAAAAATTTCTGGTCCAACTTAAATGATGTCTCTGGAAAACTCTCAAAGGTTGCTCCCTCGGTGATCGACACAGACGGTGTCTTCAATAACACTTTACGGACCTTAGTGGTATCTTTCCACCTAAATTTTTTAATCAATCCACACCTCCCCCAAACAATCCTCAGTCAGGGCATTACATGAACATGAGGGGAACAGAAACCCTATCCCTCCCTTCTACTTTAAGATAGTAACTGCCCCCCTTGTTAAAAGTCACATGCGGAAGATCCTTGGTAAGTCTCAGAACAATGGCGACTCCCTTGACTTATAACTTATCACTCTTACCCTGGATGAGGTTGTAGCCCCTATCACAATTATTTTCAACCTCTCTTTATGGCTATCCCAATTCCCACTTGTTTGGAAGTCAGCTCAAGTTATACCTGTCCACAAGTTGGGTGCTCGGAGCTCCCATACCAACTATAGACCTATTTCCATCCCCCCATTGTCCAAAGTGCTGGAGCAGCTAGTTGCTGATCAACTAATTGAATACTTTGAGAAATACTCCATACAGAGCCACAACAGCATGGTTTCAGGAAAGGACATAGTACCACAATTGCCCTCCTGGAATTCACTGGTTTCATACATCAAGCTCTCGAACAAGGGAATCTTGTGGGAGCAGCCTTCATTGACCTAACGAAGGCGTTTGACACGGTCAACCACCCTCTGCTTCTGCAACAATTAAGCAACACGGGCGTGTCAAAAGAAGTAATGCTTTGGTTCAAAAACTACCTTGAAGATCAAACTCAGTGTGTAAAGATCTCCAACGTCCTCTCTGAGCAACTGAATGTCCACTCTGGAGTGCCACAAGGTTCCATCCTTGGCCCACTACTCTTCACTATTTTTGTAAACAACCTTCCCCTTCATTGCCACCAGCACATACTGTTATACCCGACGATGCTGTCATTTACTCCAGCCAACCAAACCCCACTTTACTTGAGGATCATCTACAAAGTGGCTTTGATGATGTCAAAACCTGGTTCTCTAAACAAAAACTTGTGATGAATTACAAAAAAACTAAAATCATGTTGTTTAGCTCCACTAGAAACAAATTTAAAGAGCATGCACTCAATATAAAAAATCAACAAGGTATCCCCCTGGATGTAGTCGAACAATTCAAGTATTTAGGGGTTATACTGGACAAGCACCTCTCCTTCTCCCATCATTTTGAAGCTGTAGCAAAGGCGGTAAACATAAAAATTGGCCTTCTATAGCGCATCAAATGTAATCTAACCCCAGAAGCCATCAAACTGGTGGTGCATAGCTCCATCCTCTCAGCCATTGATTATAGTCTTGTAATCTATGGATCAGCTACTAAGGCCTTGCTTCCCAGAATACCTATCGCACTAAAGAAAGCCTGCAGTTTAATTACGGGGTCTGATAGCCTTACTTACACCTGTGATCTATACGAACAGACGGCCTGGCTGCAACTGAAAAATCGGATTAAATATCATACCTGCCTAACTGTCAAAAAAGCTCTTCTAGGACTCATGCCACCCAGGACTATGGCATTGCTTACCCCCTCCCAACCTACTAAGATTACCAGATCAGCCACTCACCAGTCTCTCCAAGTTCCTTGATGCCAGACTTCACAAGGCCAGCATTTCTTTGCCTACAGAGCTCCTCAATGGTTCAACTAGCTCAATGATGAAGACTCAACACTGCAAAATTGGGTGCTTTCAAGACCAAGCTAAAACTGACCCTTGTGGTGGACAGTTCTTGTGACTGCTTCACTTGACATCTGCCCCATGCACCCATATGGTCTGCCTTGTACCATCAGAGACCTCGCTGCCTCCTCTGTCCTTGCTTTTCCCTACGTCCTTTTCTCCCTCCTACCCTTTACTTTTTCAGCAACCCTGCTTTTCCCTCTCCCTCACCACTTAAAGTATGTTACACTTGTCTTTTTATGGTCTGCTCCTCCCCTACCTCTTCCTCTTCTGCTCTTCCCTATCCTACCTTCCTTTCACTAGCCTCTCCTTTCATCTATTTCCTTATGCTTTAATCTCAGTAATTCAACACTTTTATCAATTTCAGGTACTGGTTTAATGTAATTTCTGCTACTGTTATTCATCAACAAAATTTATATAGCCTCTCGTACTCACCTACTGTATAATTTTCTGATATAATGTTTTTTGTCATTTAGTATACTGTAATATTCCTGTGTCTGTATGTTTCCCTCCCACCTCTGATGTGGAACCTTTGTAAATGAGCACCAGTGCTCAAAGGTGTTAATCTGAGATTAAATAAATAAATAAATAAAATACCCCTCTCCCAAACTAGCTCTCCCTGGTAGCTTGTAACAGTCTTGACGAGGCCTTTCTGCTGATTCTGTTAGTGTGTTTATCTCCTGTTTAAAATAGTATTCATGCAGGCACCCTTTGTATAATTTCTTACAAACTTCGTAATATGTTCCGCTCTTGAAATGTGTTGTTAATATGTTTTCTGCTTGATTTGCCTTTATTATCTGTTCTTAAATCTACTGAAATGGAACCTTTGTTAAAGAGTTTATTGCTCAAAGGTGCTGTAATCCGAGATTCAATAAATAAATAAATTAATTAAATTTTGGAGCTGATGCACCATAATATAAAGGTAAGCCATCTCAGGCAGATACAGTTTGGAGTAGGGACCCAGCTGATGGGTTGTCTACCTCGACAATGGTAGTTGGGCGATTTCACAGCAGGTCCCTGAGGTAAATACCAAAAGACCCCCACTCCTTTTGAAATCAGATTAGTAAATTGTCAATCCAGGCTGAAAGAAATTTGTTTATTGTTACATTTACCCCTTTTGGGAGGTGGGTGAGGGTGTGCACTGACTTGTTTTTTGTTGATATTTGCCATATACAGTAGCGCCCTTCATTTACACTTCCATTTATTGTTTGTGAATGATTAAGGGTGATCAGCTAACATTAGATAAGATAAACATAGATATGTCCAGCAGGGGCGAAGTAGTAATAATCAGTGATTTCAATCTACCTGGGTTGGACTGGAAAATCCCTGCTACCTCCTGCACCAGGGGACAAGTAGCTGCTTGATGCTTTCCACAGTGCTTTCCTGACTCAGGGTGTCATGGAACCCACTATGGAGAGGGCCATCCAGGATCTGGTCCTATCTAACTGTGTACATGTTCAGGAGGTGAAGGTGGATGTGCTGCTTACAGGAAGCAACCACCAGGTGGTATAGTTTCACCTGAACATGAGCAGATAAATGCTCAGGATTAAGATGAGGTCCTGGACTTTCAGAGGAGTTACTTTGCTAGGAGTGAAGAAGTTCTAAAACGACACCTTGCTGGGATCAGAGTGGGCATGGATGTGGAACAAAAATGGGCCATAATGAAGAAGGGATTCATGAAAGCCACTAGTGAGTTTGCCAAAATCAAAAGTAAGGCATCTAACCAAAAGCCCAGCTGGTTCATCGAGAAGGTGGTAAAAGTGGTGGGAGACAAGAGGGCACCTTTTAGAAAGTACAAGTGTACCCTGAATGAGGACAAAGTGAACTATGCTGCGAAGTCAAGAGAGGTGGGCAGGGTGGTTAGGGAGGCAAAGAACCTGAGAGAGGTACTGTTAGCCCACGGAGTTAAAGCAGGTGAAAAGGCTTTTTTTCTGGAATATAAGGGAGAAAAGAAACGTGAAGGATGAGATTGTTATGGCAAAAAAAGAGTAGGGTTAGGCGGACACTGAAGTAAATACGGGGAGGTCACATGAGTGCTGATCCAAGATGGCCACCTAAATCATCTGCTGTCTGCTGGCCTGTCAAAATCTCTCTCTATCTGTTGCTTTAATGAGACTAGTGACAGAGCAGCTTGACGTGTGCTTAGGGGAAAGTATACCGCTTGCATCCAGGGGGTTTGACTCTCCAGCCTCACCATTAAAATGGAAAAAAGACCTTCTAAAATCTCCTGTAGCTCAACCTCAGCTGGGCACAAAGATGATGACCTCCCACACTGCCCACTCTTCATCGCAGAAAGAGGCAGCGGCCTCTGGTAGCCTTCTCAAACAAATAGCCCAGAGTGTGGAAACCATTCGCCAGATGGTAACAACCAGTCAAGCAACTTCAGAAGAGTTGACTGGCTGGGTTACCACCACAGAAGAACAGATCATGGCAGTAACTGAACCGGGACCAGCACCTTCAAGATGCAGAAGTGCAGAATGAATGGCTCACAAATGACTTAGATGGCACTGAGGAAAGGGGCCACCACAAAACCTTCAGATTATTCATCTCCAAGAGAGGTTAGTAGGTAAGGACTCCAAGCAGTACTTAAGAAATAATATCCTGGTGTGGCTGGGGCTTGATCCTGCAGTTTATATCTTTGAACTTGATTGAACCCACAGGAGCAGAGCAAAGGTGCCAACTAACAATGCCCGACTGTGCCCACATATTTTTAAACTCCTGAGGTTTCAGGACTACATACTTCTCCTGAGCTGATGGAAATTTTGGTGGCTGGTACAAAGATATCCTTTTATCTAGACTATCCCAGGGGCATATCAGAGACATGCTAGGCCTCAACAAGGCTTAGAAACAGTGAATACACTACGCACTGTTTTACCCTTTTGCATTGGCAGTCACCTTTCAGCGAAAAGCCCTACAATTCAATGTGCCAGAGGAAACAGATTTCTACTTTCAAATTACCCTGGGCCCATCCAGATCTCTGTAGTCAGCTTCTGCCATCATGGAGCTTACAGCCAACTCCATGGATTCCTCCTCAAAGGACCCAGGCTCTTCACACATGCTATGACTGAAAGAACATCTGCTGTTTAAAGTAGGGGGCTGGGACTAGGGAAATGACCAGAGCATGCTTGTCCAGTAATACATTTCCACTTGTTTAGACTAATGGATCCAGTATTGTTCCCCCCTCATACCATGATAGGACTGTACTTTAGGACTGCTGGTCCCAGAACTTGAGCCTGAATAGACTAATTACTGCATACAGAGCCCACCTATAACCCTGTGATGCTCCGAGGTCTCCCTGCTAGATTTTCTCATCTACTGCTCAAATGTCTACCCCCCCAACTGAACTCTCAAATAACCACTTTCAATACTGCTTACTGTTGCACCTAGGACAGACAGGATCAGACTTTGAGATTTGCTGGAGACACCGAATTGGGGCAGATAAGGATGTAAGGGAATACTATGGTGTCCAGGTTGTTCTGTATATATGGACTAAACTGAACTTTGTATTATTATGTAACCCCCTTGTTACATGGGGTTACTAGAATCCCAGTAAGACCTAGTGGTAGGCAGGGAAGGCAGCTTGTGAAACTCCAGTTAAATGGGTTTCACACTGTCTCACTCTGTTCTCAGTCTCAGCTGAGACTGAGGGATGACGTCACCAATAGAACTATCGCAGCTGCATGAGCCACATTGGAATAACAGCAAGGGAGTTGGTATAGAACGTTGGGAGGTTTTGAAGTCAATCAGTCAGGTTCAGTCAGTTCAGTGTAGAGCTGGTGTTGTGAGCTTGCTGAGAAAGCAGCTCAGCAGCTCAGTTAGGCTCTAAGCACTCAGCCCTGACAGGAGCTACTTTTAAGTAAAAGGTGTGTGTCTCCACCTTAAAGAGACACAGAAGATAGATGAAATTGGTGGAGACAGCTGTTTTGGGTCTCAGGGCCCCCTCCCTTCGGAGGGGCAGGAGAGGGTTCTCTGCAGATTTCTGGGGCAACCCCCTAGTTCTGCTTGTAAAGGAAAAGCTGCCTATGTGTTCCAGAGTTTATTTGGAAGAACAAGAAGATTTGTGAATCGCCTGTGGGGCACCTGCAACGTGAGGGTGAGTGTCTGCTCTTGCTAAAAGAGCCTATGTTTTTCACCCTCGGACTTGTGTGACAATGTGGGGATTGAACTACTAAAATAGTGGAAGCCTAGAGTAATGGGCTAAGCAAATTAAAAGTAGGTTCAAGTCCAGAGCTTGTTGGGATGCAAATGATATGTAGAGGAGATATGACAGACGTCTACCCAGAATCTACATTTGAAAGTTTTCAGTAAAGGAATTGTTCAGTTTCCAGAGAAATGGCTGGGTATGGGCTGTGGGAGCTGGAGGTGGGTGGCCCCCCATCTTCAGTGACCAGGTCCACCGCTACGGATTTAGTCTGTGGATTTCTACTTTACCTCAGGCACTTGGCCAGTGATGAGGGAAGTACCCAGACGTGGGATTGTAAGGAAAATTCTCTCTAGGAGTCAAAGGCTCTAGTGTGGTTTGGGGAGCCACAACAGGATAATTGGTTCATTCCTCAAATGGACCGCGGATCAAGTGGCCGGCGGGGGAGCCGGGCCAGTGGGGAAAACCCAAGTAGTGTACAAGTCAGGCTGTGTACCCAAAGCTGCGTGCAAGTCTGGGCTGTGTGCCTGGTGGGTTTAGAGCCTGAGGGCTGAAAATAATGATAAAGTCATCTGTTGTCTCTAATCTGCATTACCAGGAATGTAGCCCCGTGGTGGTCTGTCTATGCTTTGTTTGTTCAGTTTGGATGTGAATAAAAGCCAAACTGGAGAATCCCATTCCTGGTTCTGGACATTACAGTTATTACTTCCTGTGTTCGGATTTACTTGGGTGCCCCTGTGGAGAGTAGCCAAACCTAGGCCCCCTGTGCCGAGTAGCCTCATCCTCCCTGAACCCAGTCCCCACCAGGTACTGCTGTCAGCTACAACAGCATGCCACCTGTCATTTTGGCAAAAAGGCAGGGGTGAGGGGTTACAAAAATGGAGGCACCGCTGTGGATTTTGTTCTGGGAGGAAGGTGCTCGTGCAAGGGGGCTAGCATTTGGCTATCTGGCAGTGGGTAGCCCAAAAAGCTGAAGCACGTTAACTGGTGTTGCTGTGTGCTGTGGATCTTGTGCCGCTGTTTAAAATTGCTAACTGTTTACCAAGGAGCAGTAAAGCCAAAGAGTGTGCCCTTGTCCTGCATCAAAATTGTTTACAGCGTTTTTGCCTGCTTTTAAAATGAACTGTGGTAAAGAAAAGTGTGGAAGACTAGGGGTAGCAACAGGAAAATTGTGCCCTGGACATTTGAAATGCTTTTAAAATGAACTGTGGTAAAGAAAAGTGTGGAAGACTAGGGGTAGCAACAGGAAAATTGTGCCCTGGACGTTGGAAATGCTTTTTGAAAGTATGAGAGACTTACAGGTGTAATGGCTATGTTAAATGGCTGAAATGGGCTCCCGCCGTGGAGTCAGTTGGTAACGAAAAAGAGTTGCATTCTGCAGTTTAAATTTGCCTGCTCGATGATCGCCGTGAGGAGAGGAGCCCTTGCGAGGAAGAAGAGGCTCATTTGCATGGCATTGTGTGATTGGTCAGGTTGAGATCAGTTCCGCCCCTCAGCCAGCTCTACAGTGACTGCCCCAGCATTCGAGAGGGAGTGTGAGTGGAGTGCGTGTACTGGCTAGTAGAGGAGTGTTGCAGAGTGTTAAAATCACTGTAAACTTGTAAAAATAGACTTTCTGGTTTAAAATCAGGCTCAACCCGCTAATCGATCGTCGGAATTGCAAAAGTGGTGGTCGAAAAGAAGATCGGTAGGACTGCCCGCCCATTTCTGTTCTGAGGCCTCGAAGAACTGGCTGCAGGTCGTTTTTCCCCATCGCAGCAAACTGCTACTGATAACAGTAAGTAACAACATTGAAAACTGCTCAAACAGTGATTTTCTGCCCTATGCCATCTAAATGTGTGTGCAGCAGTGTAGTCGCTTTGCAAGTAACGACTGTGTCAAGTCCTGCCAGCAAGTGCAAGTCTGTTAAGCCATTGACTGTGTGCATAGTAATAAATTCAGCCTCAGTTTAAAGCCAGAGAGAGGCTGTGAGTTGTAGCCAATGTGCAGCACTAGTTATACAGGCAATCCTGTGCTAGAAAACTTGAAGCTTTAAGGGACTGTAGTAAAAGAAATGTTACCAGCATCTAAAAAGTCCATGGAAAATCCTGTAAATGTGTTTAAAGCAAGAACAGAGCAAGTTGTGCAGTTTGAGCAAACGTTATCAGTAGTTTGTGTAAATCGGGTGCGCAGTGGCTTGACCCAATTTCTGAATGTTGATGCATAGGAGTGCTGCCGCCGCCATTACAGGGTGGGGTAGTAAAGTAAACACAACAGCAGAGGAGCCATTTTACAACTAAAGAGTGTGTTCAGTAAAGTGGGACTTTCAGTTACAGTGAACTTTTGTTTGTTTTTCTGCAGTTATGGCCTCAGGACCAGCTCGTTATCCGGATCATGCCCGGGTTGCACTAACAGCAGCAGTGAATAGACTGAGGGATATTGAAAAGTGGTGCTGTGGAGGACAACTGCCTCCTCATGTGGCGGTTTCTGGATATCCAGTGCTTGTATGTCAAATATGCTTAAGAGCTGGAAGGGACGTTTTCATGATTCCTCACTGTGCTGGATGCCTAGAAAGATATGGATTGTATAAAGCGCCTCAAATTCGGTTGGCTCTCACATGGACAAAGGTTCAGGAATCTGCCAGTTGGCAGCACACAGCATCAGGCAGATCCTGTGGAGGAAGGCCCCTCGGGAGTGTTGCACAAAGCTAGAGGGTGCAGAGTTAGAGACAGAACCAGAAGTTAAAGTTTCAGATTCTGGATCCCAAAAGGAAAGTTCGGATAAAGCATCAATAGACCCCTGGGGGGGGGCCTAGCCCAAGTCTCTTAGGCGAAGATGAGATGCGGAAGCCTTTGAGTGGGAGGTGTCGACCTCCGTGCCTAGTGATGAGTGGATAGTCTCAGGAGTGAGAACGACTGCTCACTCCTGGGCTCAGATCCTCAGTGAAGAGGAAGATGAGGGGGAACCTATGTGGCCTTGTGAAAAAGGAACGGGTACACAGCCTCAAGATCTTGCCTCGGAGGAATGTATGGAAGAAAGTGGTGATGCCACTGCCCTGGCTTTGCAAGAGGAAGAAGTTAGGGATCCGTTTCTAATTTCTTTAAGGATGTGTAGCTGGCAGAACCAGGACTGGCCACCCCCAAGCCAGGCCAGCGATCTTAGATTGACCAAAACAAGTAAAGAGGAGAGACTGGTTCGTAGAAAGGCAAATGAGATCTATGGTATGACCTTTCCTACCTTTCCTTGGAAAGTCTGGGAGAAGATTGAGAACAGCAGGAAATCCTGGATCTGGGATGAAGCAATGAAAAGTGTGCATCCTGGGGCCAACAAGCATGTGAAAAACAGACTGTTTCACGAGAAGTATACCCAGTGGAAGAGAGGCAGGACACTGTTTATAGACAGGTGCGAATAGTGGATGGAGAGGGACGTGAAATCTCCCACTGTGTGAATTATGTGCACCCAGATGGGGTAATAATTCAAGCTCCTGACCTCCGGTACTATTGGCCTCAGTGCAAGGACCTCCCAGCAAATGTGCCCATGCCCACTAAATGGAAAGCCGAGCAGTGGTACTCAATACTGCCACACCAGACTGTGAAGTGCCTTTATTGATTCGCCAATATGGACATCCAGGACTCAGGTGCCCCACATTCATCAGTTCTACAGTGTACTGGCCTTTTCCAGAATCCATCGACTGGCCCACCAGATGACTTCAGATCCAGAGAGGACACCAGCCCAGCTGTATCCTGTTCATCGCCTGGTAATCGGATGATGTCGGACCAGCTGTTTTCTTTTTGTTCCTGTTCTAAGGTTCCATCTCCAGAGATGACATCAACCCAGCAGTTCCCAGATGTGCCTCCTGTGGTTCCCGGAAGATGTCCGCCCAGCTGTATCGGGAAGAAATGCTGCCAGGAGAGTCTCCTCAGAGGTGCAGGTCAGTTAAGAATTTTCCATTCTACAAGTGGCTGGTAAGTCCTAACTTTTCTATCTTTATGACATTGCAGTACACACCCTACACTAGCAGACTTCAAAATGTGTGAACTGTGTTCAAAGACTCTCCTTGGACTTTGGCCTGTTAGAACTGTGCTTCACCGACTCCGGCCCAGGAGAGACTCTTTATTGGACTAGCCTTCGGGCATTGTGGTCACTAGTTGGTACTTTTAGGGCACTCCATCCCCCCAAATGTGTATTGTAAATAATGTCGTTGTTTCTAATGTAAATACTGTTTTTCTACCTTTTTCTAAAAAAAAATATTCTTGGGATTCTTCAGTGTTTTGATGGTAGGGGTCTGGGTAGACTGTGTATGCAGATTAGGAGTGTGTGTTGTCTTTCTTTTTCTTACAGGTGTTCCTGGGAAGACAGAAGAGAAGACAAGAAGAGGAGGAGGGGCTCATCGGAGTTCCTCATTAGTAATTTAGTGTGTAGAAATTTAAAGTACTGTAGTGTTATTGTTGTTGTTACTGTATTAACCCTTTCCTTCCACAGGTGTGGTTGTGGGGGTAGGGAGGAGACAGTAAAATGGTATAAAATGTAGTATTCTAATGGTGTGTGGTTGCAGGTTGCCCAAGTTTGGGGAGGTCCCTGGGTTGTTTTTGTTTTGGGGTATTAGGTTAGAAGCGAAGGTATTCCCTAGAGGGTTAAGGGGGATAGACAGGCTGTGGTCCTGAATGGCCATTGTGACCGCAGTGCTGATCTATCAGAGCTATGCTCTGGATAGTTCTACCAGAGCCACTAGGTGTCCATAGTAAGTGGATAGTGTAGAGGCTAATATGTCAGCTAAAGGCCTCTAGGCCCTTAGTGTTGCCTGCCTGTGCTTGCACATGGTAGGGGGGGCCTAATCACCCCCCTCCGCAGGTAGCACATAGGGTGGGATGGCCTAAGGCCGGGTAAATAATGACTGCGGACAGTCATTTTCCTGGTCAAGGGCGAGTGTAACCCCTTGTTACCCGGGGTTACTAGAATCCCAGTAAGACCTAGTGGTAGGCAGGGAAATCAACTTTGAAAGTCCAGTTAAATGGGTTTCACACTGTCTTACTCTGTTCTCAGTCTCAGCTGAGACTGAGGGATGATATTACCAATAGAACTATCGCAGCTGCATGAGCCACATTGGAATCTGCAACAAGGGAGTTGGTATAGAACGTTGGGAGGTTTTGAAGTCAATCAGTCAGGTTCAGTCAGTTCAGTGTAGAGCTGGTGTTGGGAGTTTGCTGAGAAAGCAGCTCAGCAGCTCAGTTAGGCTCTAGGAGCCTCAGCCCTGACAGAGGGCTACTTTTAAGTAAAAGGGTGTGTGTCTCCACCTTAAAGAGAGACACAGAAGATAATTGAAGTGGTGGAGACAGCTGTTTTCGGGTCTCAGGGCTCCCTCCCTTCGGGGAGGCAGGAAAGGGTTCCCTGAAGATTCCTGGGGCAACCCCCTAGTTCTGCTTGTAAAGGAGAAGCTGCCTATGTATTCCAGAGTTTATTTGGGAGAACAAGAAGATTTGTGAGTCGCCTGTGGGGCACCTGCAACGTGAGGGTGAGTGTCTGCTCTTGCTAAAAGGGCCTATGATTTTCACCCTGGGACTTATGTGACAATGTGGGGATTGAACTACTAAAATGGTAGAAGCCTAGAGTAATGGGCTAAGCAAATTAAAAGTAGGTTCAAGTCCAGAGCTTGTTGGGATGCAAATGATATGTAGAGGAGTTGTGACAGATGTCTACCCAGAATCTACATTTGAAAGTTTTCAGTAAAGGAATCGTTCAGTTTCCAGAGAAATGGCCGGGTGTGGGCTGTGGGAGCTGGAGGTGGGTGGCCCCCCATCTTTAGTGACCAGGTCCACCTCTACGGATTTCTTCTGTGGATTTTTACTTTACCTCAGGCACTTGGCCAGTGATGAGGGAAGTACCCAGACGTGGGATTGTAAGGAAAATTCTCTCTAGGAGTCGAAGGCTCTAGTGTGGTTTGGGGAGCCACAACAGGATAATTGGTTCATTCCTCAAATGGACCGCGGATCAAGTGGCCGGCGAGGGAGCCAGGCCAGTGGGGGAAAACCCAAGTAGTGTACAAGTCGGGCTGTGTACCCAAAGCTGCGTGCAAGTCCGGGCTGTGTGCCTGGTGGGTTTAGAGCCTGAGGGCTGAAAATAGTGATAAAGTGTTCTATTGTCTCTAATCTGCATTACCAGGAATGTAGCCCCATGGGGGTCCATCTATGCTTTGTTTGTTCAGCTTGGATGTGAATAAAAGCCACACTGGAGAATCCCATTCCTGGTTCTGGACATTACAGTTATTGCTTCCTGTGTTCAGATTTACTTGGGTGCCCCTGTGGAAAGTAGCCAAACCTAGGCCCCCTGTGCCAAGTAGCCTCATCCTCCCCGAACCCAGTCCCCACCAGGTACTGCTGTCAGCTTCAACAGCATGCCACCTATCATTTTGGCAAAAAGGCAGGGGTGAGGGTTACAATTACAGCCATAAGATTGTTTGTAGCATGTTATTTTTATGATGACCTCACTCTACATGTAGTTCCCTATGCAAGTAGCCACTTTGAATTTGTTCAGCATGAAGTCAGGGGCCCCGTGTTAGTGAATCTCATGACCTCGTGGAGATGGCATGCCCTGTTTAAAAATCAGCACCTAGGGGCCTTTGTCCCTTATCAGTACCAGCAGATGCTGGCCTCACAGCACAAGCCAGATGTTAGAGGGGTAACCTTAGAAGGCAGCAATCACCCACTGTGGCTGTCGTCTTCTGTCTGGGAGGGCTACTCAGCTCATCCTGACTCACCCCCAACTGTACATCTCTTTGTGCTGTCTCCATAAATGATACAAGAGAACTGGGAGGGGATCCAGGGGCTGGCAGGAGTTCCCTTTAGGTTCCGTGAGAATGAAGGTTCAATAGTCATCTTAGAAAATGGGCATTTATAATCCTCACTTCTGATTGGCCAGTACCCTACTCAGAGCCCTGGTCTATCAGACAGAAGAGCCCAATAGCTAACAAGTGCCATCCCTTTCACCCACTCACATATGCTTGTGCCCAGCCTGCTCCATGATAGCGGAAAACACCCGACTGAATTTCAAATCCCTGCTATTTTTTTACTGTCATTTAGCGAGAGCTACTGGGTACCCCAACACTCCTTAGTTCAGTGGTAGCTGCCTGTTTGGCTCTGCCTGTCTGGGAAGCAGAGATGTGTTAATGACAAAGAAAAGGAAGCAATCACACATTTCTATGTTTGTGGTCAGAAGAAGAAAGACAAAGACAAACTGTGCAAGAAAATAATTGACCTATTCCTCCTGCCTTATCCCGCCTCTTCACCTTTTCCTCCCCACCCCTTCAACTTACAACCCTTTACACCACCTTTCCCTTTATTCCTGTCCGACACCACCTCTAGCTACTTTGACAATGCCAGTCTGGCTGCTTACTCTTTCCCCCATCATTCCCAAAGCTTGACACGGACCTATTATTGACATGTCTCACTATTCCCAGTGTATCCCTACCCTGCAACAACTTGATGTAATTTAATTTACTCTACTTTTAAGATGTACCTGAAACTAGCAAGGCTTGTACCTCATGTGCCATTTTAATGATAATCTTGATGCCTACCATGTTTTTCTTTTTTCACTGTTATCTTAATTTGTACTTATTGTATTGTATTGTATTGCTCTGTTTTGTACCTGACTTGGAACCTTTGAAAATGAGTCTTTGACTGAAAGGTATTAATCCCAATCAAAATAAATTAATAAACAAAGAGACAGCATCATGTGCCCGTAACCACGCTGAAGCGCAATAGCATCACTCTGCTGACCGTGGTGTCGTACCCCCTTACTGCAGCTGTCAAGAGGGTATCTTGTCTACTTCTCCACTGCCACTTTTAATTTGCTAAAGAAAAAAAAAAGAAGACTGAGTCCAAGGCTGTATTTTCAGTTGTGGTGCATACCTTACAGTTCACTACACTGATCACCGGCGCCACATCAGATGCCGCTCGCTGTGAATTATAGCTCCTCTGCCGCTCCCAAATCCAGAATGTATAGGGGGTTTATTTATTTTTTAAAAAGCAAGAAGAAAACGCAGTCCAGTTTGTATTGTGTGGTCAGGGAGAAACACAAAATGAGTGTTTCTCCCAATTGGGCTCATTTCAAACAGTTGCGCTTCCTCGACCTTGCTCTCATGCCAGTTTCTCCGCTGGAGACCAGCCAGCACTCCTGCTCTCTTACTCAGTTTACTGAACTGAACAGATGCCTAGTAGAAATACTATTTAAATGGCTACCCATGCATAGTTGCTTACTGTGAGAGTTCAAGGAGAAGCAAACAGAAGTGACTCAGGCCTTAATTAAACACTGCAGGAGTTGAGTGCTGTGCAATGTATTGCATTCAGTGAATCTCAGTCCTGCTCCCAACCTCTATCAGTCATGGACCCGCTCCTCCAAAATCTGTTTTGTGTTCCTCCTATAAGTAAAATAATAAGAAGGATCTGGTACCAGATCTAGTGGGGGTTAAGAGGAAGTAGGCTGTTGGTTAACTAGGATCTGCAGCTTATCTGTTAGGTAGGGAAATGGGCAGACTAGGTGGGCCAAGCGGTCCTTATCTGCCGTCAAATTCTATGTTTCTATGTTTACCATGAAAATGAGGAATAACAAAGGGGAAACAGACTGAATGGGGGGGGGAGGCAAGGCAAACAGTGCCCTCTACTACCAATGCCAGTAGTAGAGGGACTACTTTACCAGAAAGGACTACAAATTCAATTTTTGTAGCAATGCTTTAGTTTTTTTTTCTAATCCTATAAAAAAAGACACTTGTATCCCATTTTCTAAGCGCAATAATACCCTCCAGGGTAGGCAGTATGGGCAATACCAGACCTTCCAGGGGCTATAAGGCCCTCTGCCTGTAGCGGTGGGTCTCATTATGCCCCTGGGCGATCTGGTATTGTCCACTACCACCCACCCTGTCAGGTATTATTGCTTACTTAAAGGAGCAGTGCTACAAAAAAAATGTTATTCCAAAAATCTTATTTTCTGCTATGACTATGAAAAATATTGGCAGAACTGCTGATTAGGGTTTTCTGGATGTGTTCTATGCTGTGTACTGTACATTTGCATTTTTGTCTGGATTCTTACCCTCCTTGGGTCCTCAATATTATTTCTATTTAAAAATGAAGCGTCAATCTTTTTTCTTGAGAAATAATTACTATAAAACTTTTATCAAATTCCTAAATGATAATGAAAACTGAAAATTTTACCACCAAAATAAACTGGAAGATGTCTGGCATTGATTAGAAAGAAAAAAGGTGGGGTCAAATTTTAACCCATTTTCATTGCACTGCTGCTTTAACTATCAGGTATATTATATGCTGCTTATACCGGACACGTTTGGCTGATAGTATTTTGTCTGGTATAAGAGGTGTCCATTGTATCAAAATGAGCAAAAACACTTACTTGTATTCTCTGGTAGCTTTTGTTAATGGTAGAATGGGTGAAGCAGGTAAAGACAAAGATGGACACATCAACATACAACATTAAATTAAGTGATTATAGCTCTTTTATGAAGATGTAGCTGTGATAGATACAGGGAACAAAAATAGACAGCACTCAGAGTGGTAGTGGGAGTGGAACACAATCTTTCAGCATTCATTGTGGGGGACACACACATTTTTTTTCTCTCCCTGCTGCACATGATTTCTCTCTCTCTCCTTGGCCAAACCTATTCAGAAGAACTGTAACAGCTGCAGTAAGCAGATCAAGTTGTAATGCTAATGTACAGCACAATAATTCAGTGATTAGCTGGCCTCCAGTAATTAACAGGCCCTTATCACAGCTATCATCATTGCTGAACTGCTGGGTGCTGGGTGCTGGGAGCTCTGGTGTCCATTATAAATGGCAGGCCAGGTTCACTATAACAGCCATAATTAATATGTACTGCAATAGCAAATGGCTTTTGGTTTTGCAGTTTTGTCCATAATAAACAAATGTCTACAATAAGCATGAACACTATAAGTGGTGTATACTGTAATGATAGCTGGTGGATGCCCCTTCCAGTTGGGGTTGCTCATTATTACTTGTATTGCATTATATGAATATATTAGTTCTTGTTCCAGTGTGCATTCATAGCAGTGTTTATTCCCTATTTAGGGGACTGTTACCAATCTGGAGTATTTACTTCTGTTGAGCACTGTAATACTTGTTATATGTTTTTCTATTTTAAAGTCTGGTGGAGAATATTGGGGCTCTCATGGGGGCTTTGGTGGAGGGGACAGGACTGTGGTTGCAGGGGGTGAGAAGCCACAGCTTCTTATTTTAATACTTTTTTATTGAGGTTTTGTCAAGTTGCAACTATGGGTTCACTGTTAACATAGACAGCCTGAGTTGATATTATTCAGCATGAACACAGTGGAGCTTAAATCAATGACCAATCCAGTCTGTGCCATGGTTGTAAATAACTCAGTATAATTTCAATTATGTGTGAATGTATTAAGCCTGTTCTGTTAGGCCTCAATGTAATTAAACCTAGGTCAACCCAGAAAAAGGGATACTTAGTCTCAGCTGGCCTACCCAGTCAACAAAATTCAATAAATTAATTAATTAATTAATTAATTAATAGAAAGAAAGCAAATGAAAAAATAATAAACGACACAGCAACTGAACTGAGTGAGGCTGATTGTTGTGTTCTTGTTTACATTTTCTATAGCAATATTTGTCAGAATTCCTTATCAGCTGGACAGGTGTTCCTGAAGTGTCCAATGACAGAGTTCAGTTATTTTCCCTACATGCTCTAGCAATTACCTTATCCCATCCTCTGCCAAGTCCTTAACTCCTCCTGGGCTCCATGCATCCCTACATTTATCATTGTGGTTCCCTTAATTATTCAAATACCCTCCTCCCCCTCCTTCTATGAAGAATCACTTTCTGAAGCAACCATCCACCTCGTCCACCTAGCTACATTGGTGTACAGTTGCTCTTGTACTCTAAACATTAACTGTTCCATTTCTGCTATTTCTTCGATTATAGCATGCCACTCTGCTATATTTGGGTGGGTCCACCGGCAGCTACCTTCTTGTAATTGGCTTTTCCACTGCCATAATAAAAATGTACAGAGAGAAGGTTCATTGGATGGGTACCTTTTGGTTATAGAAAAGTCCTAAAGGTTTATGTTGAGGACTGGTAGTATGGATTCCAAGGTGCAGAGAAAAAGTTTTGTTGTTTATCAACCAGCCACACTTGTTTTGTATAAAATCTATTTCCTTTTATTTGTTGCTTTACTATGAACACAGTGATCCCCTGTGGCCCAACGTTTCACCCAACTCTGGGTTTCACCTTGGTCAAGGATCTGCTGTTCAATCTCACACATAAATCCTCTTTATGTTATTTGGTAACCATTTTTCATTTTTAGTTTTTCTTGTTTCTTATTGGTGCTGTTTCAAAAAGTTGAAATGGCACCAGACCAAGCCCAGGACGTAGGAGTAAGCTCCTGCCTAAAAACAGCCCATTGAAAAGGGTAATAAAAACGTTAAAGGCCCTCACTGCAAAGTAAAAAGACATTGGCAGGCTATTTAGAGGCCCTACACACGAATCAATAAGAAACAAGAAAAACTAAAAATGAAAAACAGTTACCAAATAACATAAAGAGGATTTATGTCGGTACCCAGTGGGAAGCCTTCAAAGCTAAGGGGAAAGTTAATGCACATTCTTCTGGGCTGTGCAAGCAGCGAGATCAGATTACCCATCAAAAATGAAAAGAGTTAAAGCAATTGGTACAGAACTACCAGACCCTTCCCCACTTGTGCCAAACCCTCTGACCATGCATTACAGAGGCACTGGCTGCTTTGGAGAAATTTTTGCACCACAAAATGGAATGCCCACTGTTCCGTTTGAACCAACAGTACTGGAAGGCTGGAAAGTGACCCAGTAAGTTGTTGCTACACAGACTTAAAGTCAGAAAAGTACAGAACTATCTCTCTGATTAAACAGGGTCAGGTACCACAGTTATATCCCCAGAGCTTATAAGCAAGGAATTCCAAACTTTCTATCAGTCTCTCTATTCTTCTGAGTGGTCCTCTTCAGAAGAAGAAATCTCAGCCTTCTATTAATATCAAGTCCTCCCTCAGGTCCCTCCTTAACAGAATACCCAATTAATCCAACCAATTTCACTTGAGAGGTACAAAATGCAATACTGAGCATGGCTCTTGGCAAGTCCCCTGGTTCAGATGGATTCCCCACTGACTTATAGGGCCTTCCAGGAATCTTGGCCCCAAAACCATCAGCAGTCTTTCATAAGGCCTGGGATAAGGGGACTCTTTCTCCTACCTTCATGCAGATCCTTCATTACATTAATACCAAAAAAGCCAAGGACGGCATCCTTTGCTCACAGTATCATCCGATTTCATTGATCAATGGGGACGCCAAGATTTCTGCACAAGTCCTAGCAAGGACACTCCAGGAGTTCGTAGGTGACCTCATTCATCTGAATCAGGTAGGTTTCATGCTTGGTTGCCTTAGGCACAGATAATACCTGTGCATCCTAGGTTTGCTATGAGAGGCCTGAACCAACTCAGAGCCCACTGCCACCCTATCCCTGGATGCTGAAAAAGCATTGGACAAGGTGGAGTGGGATTACCTGTGGAATGCTTTTATCAGATTTTGATTTAATTTTAAATTTACAACCTGGGTAAATATCCTGTATACCAATCCATCAGCAACAGTCCTTCCCAACTCTGTTATTTCCATGCCCTTCCCTTTGGGGAAGGGCACTTGGCAAGGGTGCCCTCTGTCTCCTGCACTGCAAAAAAGGAAACAGCACTCTGGATTTCAGGCAAAAATATAAAGTGATGGCACGTGTAAGCACCCAATAAAAAGACTTCAGGTAGCCAGTGGAATAAGCAATTGCACCAAGAAGTTTTAACGAGTAGAAATGCTGTTGTGGGAAAGTGGACATGGTGGAGAAAAAGAAAAGAATCCTAATAAATGTGGGTAAAGTACAGAACTGTATTGTCTTTAAAGAAGAAAATGAACTTTTGATAAAAAGGAATTGAGCAAAAGAATTGAGTAAAAAATTGTGTTAAAAGTCCACTTCTCTATGGCTTAAAAAGAGTAACAAATAAAACATTTTAAACTGGCAATTCCCCATGTGTGAAGTTCTATAAAACAGAATAAAAGAAAGTTGGTCATTGGAAGAGGAGTGCAAGTGGAAAGCACCCAGAGGCTAAGGCAGTGTGCAAAATGAACATTCCCTGATTTTGGGTTGTATTGATTCCATCAGTCCGGTCCTAGCTCGGATAGTCTGGTGGTCCTTGGAAACAGGTGAGTTTCCTAGCTCCCTGAAAGAGGCAGTGGTGACACCTCTCTTGAAGAAAGCTTCTTTGGACCCAGACTGCCTTGCAAACTACAGACCAATCTCTAACCTCCCCTTTTTAGGGAAGGTGATTGAGAAAGTAGTGGCCTCACAGCTGGAGGATCATTTGACCATCTATGACATCTATGAACCCCTGCAGTCCGGATTTCAAAAGATACATAGTACTGAGACAGCACTGGTTCAGGTGCTCAATGATCTCCTGATGGCTAGAGATTGGAAGAGCTGCTTCATGTTGGTTCTTCTAGATCTCTCATCAGCATTTGACACCGTGAACCATGGGGTCCTTCTTGACTGTCTGAGGTTCATCTGTGGACTGTCAGGTACAGTCCTCAGGTGGTTTACATTGTTCCTCATGGGAAGAATTCAGAGAGTGGTGTCCGGGGTTTATTCCTCAGATCCAGTTCCTCTGTCATGTGGGGTACCTCGGGGCTCAGTGTTGTCCCCCATGTTGTTAGCAGTGTATATGCTGCCCCTCGGAGACATTGTAAGAAGGTATAGGCTGAGGTTTCACTGCTATGCTGATGATACCCAGCTCTACCTTTCTTTTGCACCCAACCAGAATGGAGATCTCTCAGTCTTTAATAGCTGCCTCATAGAAATCCAAGAGTGGATGGATTCCAGTTGGTTGAAGTTGAACTCGGGTAAGATTGAGGTGCTGGTTGTGGACCTGGGTCACTGGATAGGGGGGTTTGGGGTGGGTTCACTCTCTGGACTTTTTCTTGGGGGCGTATCACTCCCGACCTCTGAACAGGTGCAAAACCTGGGGGTAATTTTTGATGAAGGGCTGACTCTGCATTCTCAGGTGTCAGCTGTCGTCAGATCCTCTTTTTACCATCTGAGGAATATTTCCAGGATTAAGCACCTTGTTCCGTCCAGCGACCTTCCTACTTTGATCCACACCTTTGTGTCCTCGCACTTAGATTATTGCAACTCCCTTTATCTAGGGCTACCGGGGGTGAAAATCCATCATCTGCAGCTAGTGCAGAACGTGGTGGCTCAGCTCTTGATGGGATCATCCCGGTCCTGTCATATTTCGTTGGCACTACATGGACTGCACTGGCTGCCAGTACAGTGGCGGATCACCTTTAAAGTCGGTCTTCTGACTTTTAAAGCCCTACACAGACTACCTGAAAGAGCTCCTGGTCCTCTAAAGCCCTGGGCAGTCGCTCCTCTCAGCCAAAGAGGGTTGCTAGAGATTCCAAGGGTGTGTTTGAAATCTTCTGGGGCCAGAGTATTTGTGCATGCGGCCCCAACCCTTTGGAATTCTCTATCCCATTGGTTATGGGAGTGCACGACCATGGAGGAATTTAAGCAAGCTTTGAAAACATTTCTATTGCACCAAGCATTCGGTGATTAACTGTTTGATGATATTAGTGAATTTATACAATCTATGTAGTTGAGATGTTTGTTTTGTGATTTTAAATCTGTTAGGCGCCTTGGTAGTTGAAAGGCACCATAAAAATAAAGTTTATTATTATTATTATAAAGATGGAAGGATGCAGAAGGGGTGTAAGGACAAGACATAGAAACATATAATTTGATGGCTTAGCCCACCCAGTCTGCCCATTTTTCACTACCTCTAGTGTCACTGCAGATCCTACTTGATCTCCAGCTCTTTCATCCCCACTTCCTTTCCACTAAGATTCCCTTATGCCAATCCTATGCATTCTTGAACCCTATCACCATTTCCACTCCAGCCACCTTTGCTGGAAGGCTGTTCCAGGCATCCACCACTCTTTCTGTGAAGAAGTGCTTCCTCACATCTCTCCTGAATCTACCTCCTCCAGCTTCATTGAATGTCCCCTTGCTCTTGAACACATTTTTTTCTGGAAACTACTCCCCTCCTGTACCTTTTTCCTCCTGTGAGGTATTTGAAGAACTCTGTCATATCTCCCCTCTCTCCCTCTTCTCTTTCAGAGTGTACATGCTGAAGTCCTCTCGTCTATTCTCATATGGCTTTTGATGCATACCCTGCACCATTTTAGTTGCCTTACTCTGGACCGAATCTGCACTGTCTATGTCTTTCTGGAGATGTTGTCTCCAGAAGTGGGCACAGTAATCTAGGTGGGGTCTTACTAGCAATCTATACAGAGGCAATCCTCCACTCCCTCTTTCTGCTGATGATACCCCTCCCTATGCACCCTAGCATCCTACTAGCCCTCCCAACTGCCTTGTTGCACTGCCTGATCATCCTTAGATCATCAGATATGATTACTATACTCCTAGGTCTCTTTCCTATTTGGTGGTCATCACTACCTCTCCACCCATGTTGTACTCTACCCTGGGATTTTGTGCCCTAAGTGAATGATATTGCACTTTTTCACATTGAAGCCCAGTTGCCATGCCCGAAACCATTCCTAAAGTGTTTTCAAGACTCTTCTCACTCTTTCCATCACTCCTGGAGTGTCCACTCTATTGCAAAATATGGTGCCATATGCAAAGAGTCTGATCCATCCTTCCAGCACCTCTGCAATGTTACTTATAAAGACATTAAAGAAGACCAGTCCCAGTAGTAATCCCTGAGGCACTTCACTGGTCAACCTCCCTTCTCCGAAATGAACTCTGTTTACCACCACTCTCTTTTGTCTCTCCTGAGCCAGTTTCTTACCCAGTTCACCACCTTTGCACCCACCCCGGAGCTACCCAGTTTCCTTACCAATCTCCTGTGCAGAATGGTGTTGAAAGCCTTACTGAAATCGAGGTGGGCAACATCTACTGCTCCACCAAGATCTAATTCCCAGGTCACCCTGTCACAGGAATCTATCAGATTCATTTGACTTAACCACCACCTTATGAATCTATGCTACCTTGGGTTTAGTAACCCATTGAATTCCAGATATTTCATGATCTTTTCCTTCCGCAGTGATTAAGTTAACTTTCCACCACCAATGTCAGGCTGACTAATCTCTAGTTGTCAGCCTCCTCACTGCTGTCACTTTTTGAAATGAGACTACATCTGCCCTCCTCCAGTCTTACGGATCCACTTCTGTATTCAGTGGATTGTTAAATAGGACAGTCAGAGGTGTAGCCAGTATCTCCATCACTTCCCTCAATATCCTTGAATGCATCCCGTCTGGCCCCATCACTTTGTTCACTTTCAGATTTCCAAGTCCCTTCAGGACTCTCTCCCTGAAAAAGGACTAGTGTCCACCTCCCTCCCTCCAAAGCTCCTTTTACATTTTTGTGGCCCCTCCCCTTCTCCTTCCTCCGTTAACACTGAACAAAAGTACTTGTTGTGGATATCTGCCTTTTCCTGGTCCTCCTCTGCACAGTTCCCCTTTCCTAGCCTTACAATCCCTCCCCTGGTCTTCCCCTTTTCATTTAGATACCTAAAAATGTCTTGTCCCCTTTTCTTACCACCTGGGTTAGGGGAGTTGAAGGTGGAGGTTGTGCTGCACATTGCTCTCTGCCTTGTGGAGGAAGTCAAAGAAGCAGGGCAGCATTGCTTATTTTATTTGATAAAAGGTATACCACCATTGCCTTAAACGTTTGCTCTGTTTCCAGAATTTCTTATATGCATCACACCAGAATTCCTCCAAAGAGTGTTTGTGTTTTGTTTCTCGGCAGGAATTAAACCCTCGAATGGCGGACGAAGGAGACTGTAGGGTAGAAAGTTGAAGGTTGGCGTGGGGTTCTCCTCCCCAGCAGTGGAGTAAAGCAGAGCTGAGGGAAATGAATGGTCATTTGGACCAACCGAAATGAAGCACTAAGGAGGATGGAAAAAGACTGATACTTTAACTGCAAGATTATCATATTTTATAATATATCAGTGATCAAGAAGGTCTCATAGAAATCATCATAAATCATGAAGGGTTTTAAATGTGCTTCTTTTTGCATTTTAATGTTTTTGTATGTATATGTTCTGATCACTAAGTTTGATTTAATAATCTATAGCAATAACCAAGTTTAGTGAGCGCATACTGTATATTATTGGACTTACTCACTACCACATTCCATTCTGAGGTTATGCATTTATACACTCAATTTTACTAGTTCCCAATAATAAAAGAAAGGGAATGTTTTTTTTTCATTTTGGCCCACTGCTCAAGGGTTAATTTTGCCTCTATAGTATTCAGTAAAAATCCTGGGTAAAGGGGGTTAATACAGAATTATGTTAGGGGCTCACCAGTTACCAACAATTAAAACATATCATCATAGTCATAGTTGCACTCTATCGAGGTGATCTTGAGTTCACCTGTTAATCATCTGTAAGTCCTTGTTAGGGTCTTGTAACTGGTTGATGACTCGCTCACCTATGTGTTTAAGCGTTAATAAGGTGATTAATTGATAGCCAGACTGGTCACATGTGCACGTTCCTTGCAGGTTGTTCTTTTTAGCCCAGTGAATAAACTGCCTTGACCCTTTTAAGCAGTCTTTTGACTGCAAGCCTGGAGAGTGTTGAGGTCCCAGTCAAATCTCATGCAAGCGAGTTGCGAGAAGGATTTATAAGTTTAAAACTTGAACTTAACTCAATGGCTGCTTGTACAAAAGAGCCTCAGTCAAATGTACTCTCACTCGATAGCTGGATACTTTTTGACCAGCATATAACCACAAAGGTTATGACTATAGTAAGACGTGCGCAGTCCTGAGAACCAGTTGCAGTTGCAGTTTTTTCCTCAGCTGTTTGCTACCTCTCAGACAATTTTGGTTATCTAGTGGTTGGTAACTCAGGAGCTAGACAGCTTGGTAACATATGGGAGTTCATGAGCATAGCAAACTTTGTGGCTAGTTTCTGGTCAATAACAACTGATTAATTGCCGTGTACTGGATGTCTACTGAGAACAGTAAATTTATTTAAAATTGATTGCTAATGTTTATATATTTTTTTACTTTACATTTTGGGGTACTGAGTTATCGGGGCTAGTTATATCACATTAACAGGGTCAAAGGTATCATAATATATAAAGAGTGTCTGGTCTCGCTTTAATGTATTAATATATTGTATCAGCATAACTAATAACTGTAGATTAAGTTAAGCTTGATGCAATAGAGGTATGTGTTTTTTAAATGTTAGACCATAATAGTTATTTTTAGAAATGTTAAAGGTTATTTTAATATATTTAAGAATAGTCACTATTTAGTTTTTGCTTTTATTTCTATGGGATGATCACTCCTGCTATAAACTGTGTATACATCTAAGGCTATCCAGGGCAACTGTAAGAAGGTTGTTGGTTTGTAGAGAAATTCCTGTTCTGAACTGAGATTTTATTGTACTTTGGATCTGTATTTTATCCTGAACTCACATTTTTTCTGGACAGATGCTGGTCAGCCCCTTATCTACTCAAGATACCCAGCCTATTGTTTTGATTTCTTTTCTATGGTCACGAAGGCTCAGATGAGTACTATATTGTTATTCTAATCCTTGAAAATCCCTGAAAATTTTGAAAACCTTTGAAACAACAGAAAACTTTGTCAAGAAACATAAGACATTTGTTAATGGATATTTGGTTCTACCCTGCTATCTGGGGCCAGTTTTTAACTGGTTTTAGATTCAGATGCTTAAATTTTGTTTTCTAATAAGTTACTACCATATATATCTTCTAGCTATCTACGTGCATTAAATATTTATTTATTTATTTATTTTCACCTTATCATATCTATATGTAGTACATGTATTTTATAAAAAAAATCAAGTTTTGTGTTGATGTGCAAGGTTTGAAGACATAATTGATTTAAGGTGCTGATTCAATGTGCTGATTTTGCTGATATATAGTACCTGTTGTACTCACTGCATTCTGGTTACTCTATCTATTAGATTAGATATAACAGAATACGATTAGTAAGTTAAGTGGGTTCAATTGAGCAGGCTCAATTTAAATTTGGATATAGCCTAACTTGTTTTGCATAAATTGAAATTAGGGCATCTCATAATGGTGAATACAAGGGGTTGCTTACTAGCCCCACTAAAGCAGAGGCCCAAAAGGAAAGTTAATGGCAAAAAGAAAAAGAATTTAGAGGATATAGGGAAGATAGAGGAGACTAAAATAAAGAGAAATAATAAAAGGAAAATTAAGAATTTCTAACCTAAAATTACATCTTTTTTCCCCGAGGTCTCCTCAGACAAATAGAGATAGCTCAATACCTATTACCTCAAATATGCATCATTTCTCTTAGGAGACCCTTGATACAAACAAGCAAAACAAACAAGATGAAGTGGAAGAGGGTATTTTCTTCATTCTGTTTCAAATGAAACTGACCAACAAATGATCACATTAGAATAATACAGTACCAACAGTTGGACTGATGAGTGGATAAGTTCAGTTGAAACCTATATACAACCAATGGTGCCTGTGGTTTTATTTATTCGAATTTTGACTCCTCTGATGAAATGGATATGCCATTACACTCCCCAATAGGATCTTATTTTAATTATTCTAAAGCAGAGGATTGTCTTGGATGGTTAACCACAAATGCAGTTAAAGAATTTAAAGTTAAGAAACATGGCCTAAGGGCTTGTGAGTACTATAGGGAGTGCCCTAAAGTGCAAAGTGGCTTGAAGTGTTCTGATAGTAGGTTTCAAGGGGAAGGTGCAATGAAGGAAAGAAATGTACATTGTGCTTGTAATACACTAAAGAAACTGGAACAAACCATTCAGAATTTGAAACAGCTAGTTGTAACTAATGGTTCTATAACTACTTTATCACCTACATTACAATTTTCTCTTTCCCATGTGCAGCACCAAACTTAGAACACGTGGAGAAGGTTGATACAGTACCTAGACATCATATCACAAATTTGCTCTTGTCCCCAGAATTATTAGAGGCAGTTAAAAACCAATATTTAGCAAATGTTATATTGCTGGAAAATGTATGGATATTAAAAGGGGAAGTTAAGAATCTGAAAGGTGAAGTAGCACATAATAAGGCCTTACTAGATGCTCTTAATAAGAAACAAGGCAAACATATGGCTGATTCAATAATGACTGATGACAGTTTGCAGGATAAAATTCAACAGAAAAGAAACAAAGCAAATCAGGTTAATCTACCACTACCTTTTCAAAAGAAAATGGAGTCTATTATAGAATTAGAAGCACCACCCCAAAACAATAAAAAGGGAAAGAAAGGAAAGCATCAATCAAAAAATTCAAGTACATGGCAGGGTAAAAGTAATGGTATCAATAAAAGGATGAACTGGGTAAAAATTAAAAATGTGACAGACAAGAACAAAATGGGAAAAGACCCCAATGAAATGCCCACAATTGAAAAAACTGGTGGGCATAAGGGTACAAAGGAGCTGAATAGAGGGGAGACCAAGGGTAGTATAGCAGAGCCACCAATTGAGCAGTTACAAAGTTAAGAACAAGAAATTGGCCAATGCCCACTAAGAACAGATGCAGCCTCAGGGAAAGAATATCTAATAGAGATGAATGGAATTCATAGTTTGAGATTTGATACATGACCTAAACTGTCAGACTGGGTATGTAATCTATTACATTTAAATGAAAAAGCCAATATGCCGGCCCGGTGGCACTGAGGGTTAAGGCGCTGGATGCCATACCTCGCAACATGCCGGTGACCCGGGTTTGGGAATGGACTCGGGCCACCGGGGACTGGCAGGAGAGGAAGGATTGAGTATCCCAAGACTGCTTTCCTTCCTCTGGGGTAGGTATGTGACATGTGCCATGCGGCAGTGGCACCTAGCAGAGGCTAGGTGCACTGCCAGTCATGGGCATACTAATGGGAGAGGGAGCAGTGGGCTTCTGCACATAAATGCATCAGACGCCATTGCACGTCTGGCCTCCTTAGTGGGATGTAAAACAGCAGAAAATAGTGCGGCAACTGCAGTGGCTCATGGCCTTGCCCTGCACCCCCAGACATGTGAGGCGAGGCCACTGGGACCCTGGTACAGGCCCCTGGTGGGGGGTGTCCTGTTTCTGACTGGGGCCTGTGTGAGTCAGGTGCCAGACGCGTACACCAGACCTGGTCCGGGGTTGCAGGCACCGGCAGATGGCGGTCACTGGGGCCCGCTAAGCAGAGGAGGATAAAGTGTATATAAATGAACAAGCCAAGGAAATATTTATTATGAGACCTCCAAACCAGGAGTACCAAAATTGTGTTCTGTTATACTGTCAGTCTTATAGTACAGCTCAGAGAATCAAGAATCAAGAAAGAACATTACATGAGAAGGGTATTTTTCTCTACCCCCGCAGCTGGTTCTGACCTTTGTTTTAAATGTTAATTATGACTTAGCTCAATCAAAAGATAATCAAGTGGAAGCAAATAAAGATAAAGAATGGTTGCAGAACCTTATTAAAGTAATTGAAGAGCAAAACAAGAATATGGCAAAAGTCTGGGAAACTAAGACTCGGGGCCTGATTCCAAGACACATGGCGCAACTTGGGGGGTATGCGAGTTGTGCCATGTGGTGCTACACCAGAGATCCTGCACCATATTCCAAGACAGGCAGGGTCCCCAGAACTTAGGTCCTGTGACTTGCGGCAGCCACAGGCTAGTGACACAAGGTTGGCGTAATGGATCTGAGCACAAGTCGCAGCTCACAAATGACTGTCCCATGGAGCCCCCCACTCTGGAACACCACCACAAGCTCCTGGGACACTGTGGGGCTGCCCTGGTGGCACTGGCATTTGGGGAGCACATTGAGGAATGGACCCCAGGGGTCCCAGACACTAGGGGGTGAGGAGCATGTCTGTGCTTGGTGGGATACGGGAGACTGGCTATGTGCATGCTGTGGTGCTGCAGAGTGGACATCCATCAATTAGCATGGACGGATGCCCCTTAGATCATCTCCCTGCTGGTCTAACTCAGCTGCATGATAGGGGATCTTGGAATTGCATAAGTGGGTTACGGCAGCTGTCCTTTTGGAATAGGGCACAGTTGCTGCCATAACCAACCCTTGTGCATTGCTGCAGCAGGTTGCAGGTGTAGTGGGTGGCATAGCCCACCTTTGGCACAACCCACATGTGGCATGGCACAAGTCGTGACTTGGAACCCTGACTTGCATTACGCATGGCGCAAGGTACGATTTACACCATGGGGTATGGTGTAAATTGCCTTGCATCATGCATAACACATCTTGGAATTGTGCCCTCTATGTATATTTGGATTAAAAATTGAAAAGAATCAACCTACAGATTGTATTAAAAGAGATATAGCTGACTTCCTATCCAGTGCTCTCTGGGTGTGAATACTAACAGAAATTCAATAAAATATATCCATGTTCATTCATTTACTTCAAAATACCCACAAATTGATGGCACATATTTGGGACTGCCTAGTACAGTATGCCCTGCAAGCCCATTGGTCCACACAGGGGCCCAATGAGCTTACAGCCCATACCCTACCTGTCATTCGGTGGGTGGCCGGGTGGGATGCAGCTGCCCGCCCGATGATGGGGAGGGTGGGCAAGGGTCTTATGTGGGTGGGAGGGTGGGGGGTGCCACTGGATCACCAGGGAATTACGTGTGGACGATGTACCATGATCAAGGACCCGGGAGGAGGGGGCCCACTAGACCACCAGGGACTGTATATTTATACATCCATCGGAGCATCAAGAGGGCGGGGGGTACCACTAGACTACCAGGGAATGGAATATAATACCTCCACTGTGATTGGTGACTCGGGAGGGAGGGGGGTCTGCTAGACTACCAGGAAATGTTTTATTTACATTTACCACAATCACAGCAATGGGTGGGGGGGTTCTACGAGACCACCAGGGATGGTCATATTTACATATATCGGGGAATCGGGGACTCGAGTGGGAGGGGGGACCACTAGACCACCAGGGATGGTCATGTATTATATTTATCCGGGTATTGGGGACTCAGGGGGCCACTAGACTACTAGGGATTTCTTTTTAAACATATCCCGTGATCACAGCCACATGCGGGGGGGATCCAGGTTCAATGTGTGCTTGTGGACAGTGTTCTGGGTGGGCAGGTGGCCACCCATGGCTGGGCTGCTGTGTTGCACCCTGCAATACTGCAGCCCACCTTTGGGTAGCTGGGTGTTGTTCCTACTCTGCAAGGGCTCAACTTTGAGCCCCCCTATGCAGTGTAATGCAGGGTTGCACCAGCATATGTGCAGCACATCATGGGCTGAATATTGGGATGTGCCGCATATGCATGGGCACTCCCCCTGAATCTGCACTGCATACCATTACATTGCACCCTGGTGCATCAGGAGTTGCACTGCACTGGGCAGCCTTTTCAATATCCCACCAGGGCACAATGCGGGGTGGTGTCGGCTCAACTCTGTTGCGCCAGGCGCAACCCCTTTGAATATCCAGGCCAGGAAGAATACTTTCCCGATTCATGGAAGTGAAGCATTATATGCACCATCTTTAAAAAGGGAAATATAAATGATCCAGTTATGTACAGGCCAATAAGTCTTCTTGATGCTTAACAAAAGTCTTTTTGCTGAATTATTTTAGATCGATTCCAACTGTGGGTAGAAAATAATAATCTGATCTCTGAAACTCAAAATGGATTTAAAAAGACTAACATAGAAACATAAAAACATAGAATTTGATGACAGATAAGGACCACTTGGCCCACCCAGTCTGCCCATTTCCCTACCTAATCGATAAGCTGCAGATCCTAGTTAACCAGCAGCCTACTTCTTCCTACCCCCACCCCCTAGAATTGCCTTATGACTGTCCCATGCATGCTTAAATTCCACCACTGTTTTTGACTCCACAACCTCCTCCGGAAGGCCGCTCCATGTATCCACAACCTCTCTGTGAAAAATACTTCCTTAAATTACCTCTGAGCTGCCCCCCATCTTCACAAGCTCCCCTTGTTCTTGCACATCTCTTTTTGAAAGATGCTACCCTCTTGGACTTTGTTGATTCCTTTGAGGTACTTGAAAGTTTCTATCATGTCCCCCCTCTCCCTCCTTTTCTCGAGGCTATACATATTAAGCTCCTTAAGTCTCTCTTCATATGTCTTCCGATACAGACCCTGCACCATTTTAGTTGCCCTCCTCTGGACAGCTTCCATCCTGTCTATGTCTTTGCGGAGACTGGGTCTCCAGAACTGCACACAGTACTCCAGATGGGGTCTCACCAGCTGTCTGTACAGAGGATAATAACTTCCTGTTTTCTACTGGTGATGCCTCCTCCCTATCCCAGTATCCCCAGCCCTCCTTGCTGCCCTCTCACATTGCTTGCCCACCTTTAGGTCATCTGATATGACTACCCCCAGGTCCCTTTCCATTTTTGTTGTTGTTAGTATCTCACCCCCCATTGTGTACTCTTCCCCTGGGTTTTTGTTTCCCAGGTGCATTACCTTGCACTTCTTAGCATTGAATCTAAGCTGCCATACATTTGACCATTCCTCTAACCTTGCCAAGTCCCTTCTCATCCTTTCCACCCCACCTTGTGCATCAGCTCTGTTGCAGATCTTTGTGTCATCTGCAAAGAGACATACTTTTCCTTCCAGTCCCTCTGCAATGTCGCTTATAAAGACATTGAAGAGGACCGGTCCTAATACTGAACCCTGCGGTACCCCACTAGTAACCCTCCTTTCTTCAGAGTGGACTCCATTTACTATTACTCTCTGTGTCCTATTCTCCAGCCAATTCTTTACCCAGGCTGTCATCTTGGGACCCACTCCCAGGCTGGCTAACTTGTATATTAATCTTTTGTGTGGGACTGTGTCAAATGCCTTGCTAAAGTCAAGGTAGGCCATGTCCACAGCCCCTCCCTGATCTACTACTTTGGTCACCCAATCAAAGAAATCTATCAGATTCGTCTGGCATGACCTTCCCACTGTGAATCCATGCTGCCTTGGGTCCTGTGCCCCTCTAGCCTCTAGATACTCAACAATTCTTTCCTTCAGAAGTGATTCCATCATTTTCCCTATCACTGAGGTTAAACTAACAGGTCTGTAGTTTCCTGCTTCTGCCTTGCTCCCACTTTTGTGAAGGGGAATCACATCTGCCCTCCTCTAGTCCACGGTACCACCCCATCCTCCCATTATTTGTTAAAGAGGGTAGTCAGTGGTGTCACTAGTTCTACCCTTAGTTCTTTAAAATTCTGGGATGAATCCCATCAGGCTCCATTGCTTTGTTCACCTTCAGTTTTAAGAGTTATTTCAGAACCCTTTCTTCTGTAAATGGGCTGGTATCAACTTCTGTATCCAGAGTGTGTCTACTGTTTGTTTTAGGTACCTCCCTCTTCATTTGTAAATACTGAGCAAAATATTTGTTTAGTATCTCTGCCTTTCACAGTCACCCTCTGCCCACCCTCTCCCCCTTTATTAAGCCTCACTATCCCTCCCTTGGTCTTCCTTTGCTCCTGATGTACCTATAAAGGTTTTATCCCCTTCTTAACTGAGTTGGCTATCTTTTCCTCGGTTTGGGCCTTTGCTGTTCTGACTGCCTTCCCAGCTTCCTTTGCTTTAACTGATACAGTTCTCTGTCCTGCTCCTTCTGTGATTCCTTGTACTTCCTGAATGCTTTCTTTTCTCTTGAACCTTCACTGCCACTTCCTTTGAGAACCATAGTGGTTTCTTACATAATTTTGTTTTGTTTATTTGCTTCACACAAGGCTTGTTACCTCTGTGATGGCAGTTTTATTATTCCCCATTGTTCTTCCACCCTCCTTCCTGCCCATTTGCAGGGCATTCCTAAGCACTCACCCATTTTGGAAAAGTCAGCCCTCCTAAAGTCCAGTACTTTTGCCTTTGTATGGCTTTGACTCTATTGCTGTGTTTATTGGAACCATACTGTTCGATGGTCGCTAGTTCCCAGATGGCTAACCACTTCTACATTTGTGATCCCTCTCCATCTCCATTTGAGAGAACCAGGTCAAGATTGCTCCCTCTCGAGTGGGCTCCAATACTAGTTGTTCAAGGCATGCCCCATGTAGGGCATCTAGAATAACCCCACTCTTGAAGTGGCTGCTGCAACTGCACTCCAGTTAACATCTGGCATATTCAGATCACCCATCAGCAATATCTCCCCTTTGTCTGCCATTCTAAGTATACTTTCTATCATTTCCTTGTCCATTTCCTCCCCCTGAGAAGGGGGTCTGTATACAACCCCTGTGCGGATTGTGGTGCCATTGCCTATCTCCAAATTTACCCACAGTGCTTCTACCCACTAGTTTAACTTTACAGAATTGTTTTGTTTAAAATCATCTTACATGGAAATATGTGACAAATAAAAAATCTAAATTATTCTGCTGTTTTGTTGATCTAAGAACATCTTTTGATTCTATAAGCAGAAAGCTACTATGGGGAAAGTTGAAAAACTATAGCATGCATCACGATTTACTAGATATACTAATAAGACTTCATGACAGTACATAGCTAAAAGTTAAGTATGATTAAGAAGGGAACCTAACATCTAAAATTAATATAAATCTAGGAGTTTGTCAGGGCTATTTGACAGCTCCATTTTTGATTACCATTTATATAAGATTCAGTTCTTAGGTCCAAGGATAACCCCGAGTTCCATTCACCTAAAATAGGTGCAGTAACTTTATTAGCTTATGAAGATGACGTGGTTCTGATTTTGACCACATTGTTGGGTCTCCAAAGAAAGGTAACACATTTTACAAACTTATGAAAAAAAGATAAATTGGTTATATATGTGGTAAAAATGAATATAGTAGTGTTTGGGAACAGGTCTAGTAAGCATTATACCCTATATATTGATAAAACTAAAGTAACCACTACAACATTTTAGAACTACTTGGGGTTAAAATTTGCAAATAACCTACAATGGACTTTAACATGTCAAAATTATGCTACAAAAATTTAAATAATCTTTTATGCATTAAAAAAATTCCATAGGAGATTGGGACAATCTTCTATATTAGGTCTGACTATGGTAATTAAAACAAAGGTAAAGTTCAGAATATTATATGTGATGGAAATTTGGACACCATCTAATATAAAATCTTTAGAAGCAGAAATAAACAAAATATATAGATATCTCCTGAAAGTTCATCAATCAGTACCAGCAGAAATTTTAAGAAGAGAGTTGGGTCAGTTCCCATTAAGTACCTTGGTCACAGAAAAAAGAATCACATTTACATTACAGCTATTTCTTCTTCATGAAAATCAACTTCCTCAGAGGTGTCTTGAAGAACAAATAAAGTATCATGGTATGGGTTTTATACCGAACAGCATTAAAACCATACATGATCATATTCTTCCCCTTGGGCTTGGAAATTTATTATATGAAATATATAAACTTATGTTTTCCCTAATTAAACAGATGGTAAAGACCAGACTAAGAGATTATATTGTTCATCAAGGTCAAGCAAGAATAAATGATTTGTGTCATTTCAAGTGGTATAAAAGAATAAAAACAGATCACAAGTTGGAGCCTTACTTAACCATTCTTAGAAATCCTTGAACAAAAAAGAGTGATAACAAGATATAGAGTAGAGCTTTATAAAGCAAGATACATTTTTCACAATCAAAAAAGATCAGGGATAAGCGACTCAAACCATAATTGTCACATGGGAGTAGTAGATGATCTTAAACATATATTATTACATTGTCCACAATTTGAAATAAAAAGAAGAAAATTGTTGACTCTGATATTAGCAACCATTGGTCTCCCCTCAGATCAACTTTTTAACTACTTGTTGAACGATGAAAACTTGAATGTATTGGTTAGGTTGTATAGATATTTAAAATCACTGAATTTTTAAAATTGTTTCTTGGACCTAGGACTCTAAATGAATATTGACAGCTGAGTTGAGTAAAAATGTACTTAAAATCTACAGGTAGCATTTTTTGATGTTTTATATGCATTCTGTAAAATGTGTTAATTTTGTATGATATGTATTGATGTGAATTTTGTAATGACTTATGTTGAACAACTAAATTTTTCTACCTACCACCAGGGTTATTTTATCATCAGTGTGTGCCCTCACTCTCTTTACTGCATTCCCTAACAACCTCTGTTTCCCTTGTTACACCTCCATATCCTCCTCCTCCTCCTCCCCCTCCCTCTGCATCTCCTTATACCTTCTGAATTTTACCCTTTTATTTATTTAAAATCTGATAACCAGCAAAAGCACAGTGAGGCAAGGCTTGTTTCCAGGTGAGACCTCGGAGAGGAAAGTGGAGTTACATACAATAAAGAACAACTGAGCATTCAAAGTGTAGCTTACAAAACAATAAATTCCCTAGGCAGTAAAACCAAGAATGGAATGACCAGCCATAGCAATGTGTAGAAACAAGTTTGGTAGTAACATAGTGAGAAGTAGTGAACAGTGTGTGCTATGGAGCTATCACATGTAGTACCAACATACTGAAAGTCCAGACATGGAGCTGAGAGAACTGCAGACCCAGGTACATGAGTAATAGGATGTTGGGGGAATTGGAGGAGACTACAAAGGGGCAGATGAGAAGGAATTTACAAGAGGAGGTGACAGGAGCAGTAGCCGTTATCAATTCAGCCACCTCTTTTTTTTTTATCATGGCATATTTTTCTCCCCTGCCAGTTGGCTCCCATCCGACCAACCCCCTTCAGGCCCATCCCCCAGAATCACCAGCTCTTACCTGTCCAGCCAGGAGCTGCACTTGTGAGGGGTCCATCTTCACCCTGTCGATTGCCATTTTTCTCTGATTTTCTCCCTGAGACCCCAGGAGTAATTGTGCATGTGCCAAACAGCCCCGGTAATGGCATCCTTCCCCCAACCCCTGGCCTACTGCCTAGGCCCCCTCTAGCCTGAGCTTCCTCCAACCTCCACTGGGGGTCGCCCATCAGCTGAGGGATGCACCAGTGCCTTAGCCCTCTATGCCACTGGGCCAGCTCATCCGCTTCTTTTGAGAACAATAGTGGTCTCTTTCCTCTTGCTTTTGGCCACTTGTTTTCCACAGATGTTTGTTACCTTCACTATGCCCTCCTTTAGCTTCACGCACTGTTTCTCAACACCACCCAGGTGTCCACCGGACAGGGCATCCCTGGGGCATTCACCCATCTTTTTAAAATTTGCCCTCCTGAAATCCAGAACCCTTGCCCTTGTGTTGTTCAATTCTGCAGCCATTGTTATGTTGAACCACACTGCATAGTGATTACTGGTCCAGAGGTGGCCTTCTACCTTGATGTCTGCAACACTGTTCCTGTTAGTGAGTAACAAGTTCAGTATTGCCCTTTCATGACTGGACTCCCTGACTAGTTGCCTGAGGAATGCCCCCCTGCAGGGAGTCCACAATATCCCTGCTTCAAGTTGAAGCTGCAGCTGAAAGGCTCCAATCTACCACTGGCAGATTGAAGTCCCTCATCAGCACTACCTCTCCTTTTTATATCATTTTGCCAATGGCTTCAACCAGCACTTATCCAAGTCCTCCCCCTGTGCTGGAGGTCTGAAGATCATGCCAGTGCAAATAGTGGCCCCGTTCCTCATCTCCAGGGTAACCTGCAATACCTCAGCCCAGCAACAGATTCCTTGTATCTTTGTGTAAGGCCCCAGACCCCTGCCTTTTTGCAAAACGACAGGTGGCATGTTGTTGAAGCTGACAGCAGTACCTGGTGGGGACTGGGTTCAGGGAGGACTAGGTTACTCGGCACAGGAGGCCTAGGTTTGGCTACTCTGCACAGGGACACCCAAGTAAATCCGAATACAGAAAGTAATAACTGTAATGTCCAATACCAGGAATGGGATTCTAAAGTGTGGCTTTTATTCACATCCAAACTGAACAAACAAAGCATAGACGTACCCCCACTGGGCTACATTCCTGGTAATGCAGATAAGAGCAACAGAACACTTCTTCAACATTTCAGCCCTCAGGCTCTGAACCCACCAGGCACACAGCCCGGACTTGCATGCAGCTTTGCATACACAGCCAAACTTGTACACTACTTGGGTTTTTTCCCCCTGGCCTGGCTCCCCTGCCAGCCACTCGATCACAGTCCATATGGCAGTGAACCAATTTTCTGTTGGTGGCTCCCCAAACCACCTTAGAGCCTTCAACTCCTTAAGGGAAATTTCCTTCCATCCCATGTCTGGGTACTTCCCTCATCACTAGCCAAGTGCATGAGGCAAAGTAGAAATCCACAGAGCAAATCCGTAGAGGTGGACCTGGTTCACTAAAGATGGGGGGGTTTCCACCTCCAGCTCTCACAATCCATACCCGGCCATTTCTCTTGACACTAAACAACTCTTTTGAAAGCTTGGCAATGTAGATTACAGTGTAGATGTATATCACATCTCCTCTACATGTCTTGACTTTCCCCTTGTGCTGGACTTGAACATACTTTTACTTTGGCTAAGCCTATTACTCTAGGCCTCCCACTACTTCAGCAGTCCAATCCCCATTTTAACACAGTTCAGGTGAAACATGGGCCCTTTGGAAAGAGCAGAACTCACCCTTTAGTTGCAGGTGCCCCACAGGTGAATCTTGAAATCTTCTTGTACCCCACACACTTGGGAAAAATAAGGCAGCTTCTTCTCTAGTAGTAGCCATGGGGTTGCCCCTGAAATAGCAGGCAAACCTTCCACCCCCATCCCATGAGACATGGGGCACAGAGACCCATATCAACTGTCTCCACCACTTAAAGAACAGCTTACTGTGTCCTTCTTTAGGGGGAAACACACACCTTTCCCTAAAAGTAGCTCTATTTCAGAGCTTAGGCTCCAAGAACCTGTGCACAGAACTGCTGTGCTCTTCACACAACAATCTCCAACTACTACTGACTGTACAAAACCCCCAACATTCTAATCTAACTCCCTTCTGCAGATTCCAATGTGGCTCATGCAGCTGCGATAGTTCTATGGTGATGTCATCCCTCAGTCTCAGCTGAGACTGAGAACAGAGTGAGACAGTGTGAAATCCATTTAACTGGAGTTTCACAAGCTGCCTTCCCTGCCTACCACTAGGTCTTACTGGGATTCTAGTAACCCCGGGTAATAGGGGGGTTAAATTTATCACTTTTATGCCTTCCTCCACATAAGTACCACACCCCCTCCTTTTCTTCTCACCCTGTCTTTCCTGAACTAAGTACAGCCTGCTATGGCAATCTCCCATTCATGGTTTTCAGTGCACCATGACTCAGTAATGCCACATTATCCAGGTCAGCCTCTGCTATAATGGTCCCTAGGCCCAGAAATTTTATTTTCTAGACTTCTAGCATGCATGGCCTTCTAGACTTTGTTACCCCTCTGCTTGCTAAGCCCCTTTTTTACCCACCCTCCTTTCTCCCTGTCTTCTTAAAGATCTTGTTCCCATCCCCCTTTGTTTCTACCATCCTGCTTCTTTTAATAATTTGCACCCTGGAGGAGTCATCACTCCTTGGGTCCTCCATATAATCTGCGTCAGTTTGTGGGTGGAGGGTGGTGTTTATACCACCTTGATGCCTTCCACCAGTCCCCTTGGCTAGTTTTCATGTTCATCATAATAATATAAACCATCCACTGAGGACTGAAGACTGCAGTTCCCCTCTCAGGTGGATGCAAGCCATCAGTCCTGTGTTGGCCTTTATTTATTTTAATTAATTAATTAATTAATTTATTTGTCATATCAGAATTGCAAACCTTTGTGTCAGAGACTCCTTTACAAAGGCTCCTTGTCAATAGAACATAGAGGCATTAGTCAGATAAACAATAAATACAAAACAGGTTACAGTTTCATTAAGAACAGGGTAGCAACCAGCAGGTTGTATGGTCATAAGAGGACATCAAAATCATGCACAGAAAAACCATAAGTTCATGCACAGAAGGGGGGATTAGCAGGCCAAAAGCTCCTAAGGGACTCTAGGCCATTGTCAGAGTAACTTATAGTTGTGATGGCTATTATGGAGGGTGGGGAGTATGTCAGAGCCTAAAAGCTGGGTAGGCTGAGGGAAGAAGGGGGAGGATGTGAGGGGGAGAGGGGGCAGGGTGGTAGGACATGAACCGAGGGGTATGGTTCAGCTAGAAGCAGTTGCAGGCCCCTTCAGTATGGATATGGTCCCTGAGAAGATGTTTGAAATGGCCAATTTTAGCTTCAGTGGAGATGGTATTGGGGAGCGTGTTCATCCAGAGAGGAGCCCTGTAACGGAAAGTTATTTGGCCCAAAGCCGATTTACAGTGGGGAACTTGGAAGTGGGATTTATTGGAGGTACAGGTGCATTTTTGTGCAGGAGCAGACTACAGTAGTGGTGAGTGGCCAGTGGGGGGGGGGGCAAGGCCATTAGCGATTTTCTTGGCTAAGCGGCAGGTCTGGTATTTAAGACTCCTGTCAAAGTCAAGCCAGTCTGTGAGGCTATAGAGAGAACAGATATGAGTCAGATGCTCACAGCCAGTGGCAAGGCAACAAGCTGTGTTTTAGTGATATCCTAATTCTATTGAGGGTGGTGGTGTCAGCAGCCCCATATCCGCCATTATCCCATAATAAATGAGGGACAGGATAGATGATGCGATAGCAAGCTGTAAAGCTTCAGGTGGGAGGCAGTGTTTATTGTGGTGCAGTAGGCCAATGCGGGTGTTTACAGTGGAGCTAAGGAGGCAGATGTGCTCATGATAGTTAAGAGCAGAGTCCAGGGTGACCCCAAGATATCTGAAGTTTACCTGTTCCAGGTGTAGCTGTAGGGAATTGAAAATGTGATGGGGAAGGCCACTATGTTTGTTTAGGGAGTTAGCAAACAACATAGCTTTGTTTTGTTTTTTATAGTTAAGGACAAAATGATACTCAGCGAACCAAGACTCAGCCTCTTTGAATGACTGTTTGAGGGACTGTTGGTAGATGTTGTAAGATGATTGGGTCAGGATAAATTGAGAAGAGTACTGCGTCATCAGCATATAAGAGGATTTTACTGGTGCATGATTTGGGGAGGGAGTTGAGAAAAATACTAAAGAGGAGGGGGCCCAGGATGGATCCCTGGGGAACCCCAGAGGTGCCTGGGAGGCTAGATGAGAGAGTGTTATTTATCTTGACCTGCTGTGATCTTTCAGATAGACAGTCAGAGAACCATCCAACGGCATCTCAGGAGATCCCCAATTGGGAGAGGGTAGCAAGTAACAGGGAGTGATGTATGGTGTCAAAAGCTTTTGACAGATCTACAAATACTGACCTGGCCAGGTACCCTCTGTCAAGGGAAAAGTGAATGGCAGTGGTAAATTCTAAAAGAGCTGAGCTGGTGCTGTGACCTTTGTAGAGGCCATGCTGTTCACAACAGAGAAGGTTGTATTTAGATAGGTGGTCAGTGAGCTGGACAAATATGATTTTTTCTAGGGCCTTGGAGAGCAGGGGAAGTATAGAGATTGGGCGATAGTTCCCCGGTGAGGTATGGTCACCGCTTTTGTGGATGGGAGTGATGATAGCAGTTTTCCATTTGGTTCAGAACTTTCCTAGGCAAAGGGAGTGATTTAGGATGCTGTTTAGGGGGTGGAGGACTTCATCAAAGTTAGATGCAGTAATTTTAGATCTAGAGAATCACTTCTGAAGCAGGATTTGCTTAAGGCTTTTAGCAGGTAGGGCCTCGCCTCCTGCTGGGAGATAATTCTGAAATGAAAAGGGGAGTTGAAAGTAGGGGTTTGGGCAATGGGTCAAAGAAGTTAGGAGGGAGCACACTGCTGAGGTCAGAGAAAGAGAACTTGAGGGCATTAGCAATGAGCTTGGGATCAGTAGTGACGCAGTCGTTGACACAGAGCTGTAGGGGGGGCAGATATGGGTTTTCCATTGAGGTCCTTCAGGTTGTCCCAGAACTTGCATCCTGTGCCCCAGGAGGAGGTGAGAAATGTCCAGTGGTAGTAGTCAGCATTGGCTTTTCAGATGTCCCAAGTACATTTGTTTCTGGCCACCTGATAGTGTCGCCTGTCAGATGGCTTGCCAGATTCTAGGGCAGTGTGCCAGAGAGTGTCTCTATGGCATACCTGGTTGATGAGGGTTTGTGAGATCCAGGGGGTATTAGGACATTTGATAGTGCATTTGAGGGAGGGGCAAAAGTGTTACAGGCAGAACTGAAGGAGTGAATGAAGTAGTCCAGAGCCAAATCTATATCAGGGGCGTTATCAGTGGGAGATCAGTCCCTACTGACTAGGTAGCATTTCAGTTGCCTCAATTTACCAGGTTTGAGGCAGCATTGGGACAGTACTTTTGGGCCCAGTTTGGTCATCTTTCAGGTCCACCGACAAAGCGCCAGCGAGTGGTTACTCAATGTGTTAGGTAGCATTGTGACCTTAGTGATTTTATTGGGATGGTTAGTGAGTACTAGATTGAACAGGGTGGAGGTGCCAGTTTGGGGATTAATATGGATAGATGCTGGAACTATTTGAGTAAGGTCAATTGCAGCAATGGCATCCTTTAGGGGGGCAGCTGAGGCAGAGTGCCAGTTAGTACTGAGGTTGCCTAGTGCAATGATTTCCGCCTTGGTTGGCAGGAGGGAGAGGTGATTAAGGACAGATTGGTAAGCAGCTTTTTGGTTCCAGAGGGGGATGTAGACAGAGATAGCATATGGGGGGCCCTTGCTGTGGCAGTGGTAACATTCATAGAGACAGCTTCCCTCCAGGTAGGTCCCCACACCTCAGTGTAGCTGAATGCCTCGTCTCTGCACCATTCCTTTAACTATTAGTTGAAGCACATGGTGCAGAGAACCCTTTCTCGCTTTCACCCCCCCCCATTGTAAACAGGCTATACCTCAGCGAAAGCCATTGAGTACACTACTTGTCTTAGACCCTTCACCAGCTCCATAAACTCCTCCTGCACTATGCCATCCCTATCCCTAGCCAGCTCATAAGTCTTCTGGTGGACAATGACATCCATCTCTCCCTCCTATCCTGCTGACCTAGCAATCCTCAGTATCCACTTCCCATCCTTCCAGGCCATGGTGCTGCATAGGCACCTTACCACCCTCTCTCCCTCCCTTCCTATTCCCAAATCTATCCTTTTCACAATCAAGTCCTGTTTCCTCCTTCTGTGGGGTCCTCTACTACCCTTCCTGGGGTGTCCACTACAGAGGACCCCCCCTGGCCACTACCATGAGTACCCACCTCCTGACTGTCTGGCCCTACCAGAGCAGTGTAGAAATTACATCATGATACCAGTAGAAGAATGTAACCCTGACCTACCACCTCTACCCTTCCAGAGCCCATCATAGTCCAGCCGTTTCTCCTTTCTGGCATCGTCTAATGTAACAGTGGCAGCCTGGGTGGTCCCTGGGTGATGGAAGAGATCCCCAAATCCTAGTCAGCTTGGCATAGGGTCTAGCAACCTCCTCCCACAGCACAAAGAGGAGCGTGCAAATGGGGCAACACTGCAGTCTCCAAAAGGTCTCTGAAAACTGCCGCCCCACAACCACTGCACTGCACCACTCCCAGCATTCCCAAGTCCTACTCTCCCTGTGTCACCTTGAAATACTTTTGTACCCTTACCCCTGATAGGGCGTTTCCAGTTCTCCCCTTTAATTGCTTGCTTTGCTCCTTTGTACCCTTACCCTAGATAGGGTTTTCTCTTCTACCCCACTAAACAAGAAGTTCCCTCTTGTATGTTTATCTCCTTCCTTTGTTATATGTAGAGAGATATAATTTAGTTCCTGCCTTGCTTAATTATTTGGGCATTGAAGCTCTTCGGAAAAACCGCAAGTATTGCTGATTGTGTTTTTCCTGGTTGCTGATTGCTTGTTGGTTATAGCAAGGTTTGTAACTTGAGAACACTAAGATTTAAAAATGAAAGAGTTGTCTAAAATGACTGTTTCATATATTGTATTATGTATGTTTGTTATAAATGTGTCTTGTGTGTTTCAGTCTGCTTATAGTTTTACTGGAACATTGACGGATTTGCAGTATCACTCTCCTATTGAGATAGGGGTTTTCAATACTTCTCAGTGTATTTTTATTTCATCTAAAATATTACCTAACGGATGTTTTAATTCTTTTTTTAGAAAGGGTATGATGAAGACTACCTCACGGTTTTTGTCTCTTTTGGGGCGTGGACCTTATAAGGGTCTGCGCAACAAGAGAGTACGAAAAGCAGATCTAGGGGACGTTTTCATTAAGCTCGTGATGTGTTGTTTGTTGAATTGTGGTGATGTACACCCGAACCCTGGTCCCATAAACATGTTTGATGATGAAAATGTGATTAATATAAAACAAGGATTTATGATTATTGCTCAATTGAATGTTAGGAGTCTTAGAAATAAACTTGACGAAGTAAGAGATTGGGTAAAAGAAGTCAAGCCAGGGGTTCTGGTATTAACAGAAACTTGGCTTGACAATAGGGTTTATGATTCAGATATTGATTTAGAAAGTTTTCAAATGTTTAGAAGAGATAGGACAAGAAAAGGGGGAGGAATTATTATTTATATAGATCAAAATTTAACTGCTCAAGAGGTTACTTTCTCTTTCCCTAATAATGGATTGGAACTGTTGATTTTGGAAATAGATATACCTTTTTGTAAATCTTTATTGTTAATAGGGCTATATAAACCACCTAAGATTAGTATACAAGTTTTTCAGGACTTGCATTAATTTCTTCATAGCTTTAGGGATTCTCATGAATTATTTATTACTGGAGACTTTAATGTGGATTGGTTGAATGTTGATGTGAACCATGAATTGGTCGATTTCCAGACTGGTTTAGGCTTGACCCAGCTAATTCTGGAACCACCAGAATTAATCATAAAGACCCCAAGAGATCTACAATTTTTGATATGATGTTTACAAATTCTCCAATTTTGTTCTCTAGAGCAGGTGTTCTTCCAGAATCTTTTCTGACCATCAAGTTATTTACTCAATCAGAAGTGGCGTGGTCAGGCCTGCTGTTGAGTCTAGGATATTTGGAGATGCTTTAGGAGGTTTGACTATTTTAATTTCATGATTGATGTAGAAAATATAAATTGGAACAGATTGGAACTGATCCCTACAACATCACTTGCTTGGGAATTTTTCCTAAGTGAATTCTTGAGTATATGTAATAAACATGCACCTTTGAAATCAAGATTGTTAAAAAAGGAAGGAAATGCTTGGTTTTCTCCCGAGTTATATAAAATTAGAAGGGATAGGAATAAGAAATGGATGAAAGCTAAGAAGACAATGTTAGATCAAGATTGGGTTTCCTATAGGCAGGTTAGAAACTTGTATACTACTAAAATTAAGGTAGCAAAACAACAGTTTATTCGATCCAAATTGGAGGACAATCATAAAAAAGACTCAAGGAAATTTTGGGGAATTATCGCAAATTTAATGGGGAAAAATAAACAAATTTGCATAAATAAAATAGTGAAGGATGATGTCGCATTACCACCAGGAAAAGAAATGGTTGATGCCTTTAATGATTACTTTTCTAGTGTGGCCTCACCAAGTCTCTTAGATGAGATTTTAGGGAACATAATGAGACTCTGGAGTCTAATCAAATAGGAATTAACATAAGAGATAGAGACATAGGCGGCTTTGACTTTTTCTACATCTCTTCTCAAGAGGTATGTTCCAAACTCTTGAAATTAGATATATGTAAAGCAAAGGGATCAGATGAAATACCATCAAGATTGTTGAAATATGCAGCTCCCTGTGTGGCATATCCGCTGGCTTATATTTTTAATTTATCCATTCAAAGTGGGGAATTCCCTGATGGGTGGAAGATTGCAAAGGTCAGGCCTTATATATAAATCTGGTAAAAAATGAGTTAGGCAATTATCGCCTATATCACTCTTGCCTCAAATTTCTAAAATATTTGAGAAGATTGTGTCTAATCAGCTGAGAAGTTTTCTTGAAGATAACAATAAATTGACATCTTTTCAATCAGGTTTTAGGACTTCCCATAGTACACAAACAGCCTTGGTGAGGGTTGTGAGCGATGTCCAGCTGAGTCTGGACAGGAGGTTAATGGTTGGAGCCTTATTTATAGATCTGTCAAAGGCATTTGATACCCTTAACCATTGGGTCCTCCTGTCCAGACTCAGTGGGATTGGTCTATCTGCCCATACTGTGAGGTGGTTTTCTTTATTTGACTGATCGTAGCAATTTGTAGAGGTGGGTCTTTATAAATCTAGGGTATTAGCGGTAAAACGTGTACCACAGGGCTCGATACTAGGGCCTCTGTTATTTAATATCTATATGAATGAACTTAAAATTACATCAATGGATGCCCGTATCATATGTATGCAGATGATACCATATTATATGCAGAGGCTTATACCTTAGAATTGATTAATATGAGATTACAATCTGTTTTTGATGAAGTACAGGAATTTCTAAAGTTGAACTATCTCATTTTAAATACTAATAAAACACAATCACTATTGTTTACAAATAATAAAAAACAAAATTTACTCTTAGAAATTAATACTAAGGAAGGTATAGCCATTAAGCAGGTAGATGCATATAAGTATTTGGGAGTTTGGTTAGATCCATGCCTAAGTTGGGATGTTTATATTGACTCCCTTATAAAAAACATAAACAGGAGATTAGGTGTTCTCTATAGGTACAAAAAATTTATGATTAGAGAGATTCGCTTGAAGGTGGTAGACCTCTTTGCTTCCAGTAATTGATTATGGAGACCTGCTTTATGGAGGGATATTGGGAAGCATCTAGACAAAGTGGACTTAGTTTTTGTAGGTTGGCTCGCTTCATATTGACGCCCCTATAGAACTCATAGGTGTACACTCTTTAAGGAATTAAATTGGTATAAACCGAAGTGAGAAGGGATTTACATCTGTTACAATTTATGATTAAGGTATGGTCTGGGAAGTACCCAAATATGTAACTGACTTATTTGAAGTTAGGAAGATAAAGGAATGTTTGAGAGCCTCTAATGGAACCCAATTCGTTTTAAATAAGTATAATCTGAGCATTGGAAGATCTTCCATACCCTCTAGAGGAACAAGGATATGGAATAATTCTCCCTTGGAATTGAGAACAAATAGAACTAGCTATAATAAAAGTAAATTGAGGAATTGGTGTACTACTGTATTACATAACGATATTAGGTGTTCAAATTGTTAGTGTCCTTATGTATGTTATCAAGTTATGTGATTTTTCTTGGATGTTTGTTGGTTTCATTTGGTGTATTGTGTAGCTGTCAATTATATGTGGTTTTTATGATTAGATGTTGAAATTTTACTTTAAATTAACTGTGACCTGGAACTTCATTGAAAATGAGCTTTGCTCAATTGAATGTATCCTTTTATTCATTGTGAATAAAAAATGATTTACTACTTTACTACTTTACTCCCTTACTTTTCTCTGCTTTTTCCTACTGAGGCACCGGCACTTTCAGCTTCACCTATGTCTTTGCTGCCTGACCCTCAAAACATAGATTTCATCAGCAGAAAAAGACCTTTAGGCCCATCCAGTCTGACCCTATCCCTGCCTATTCTGTCACCACTGACCCTATTTGGTGTCATTTCTTCCCCTCGTTCCTCTACAGAATATACCCTTGTACCTATACCATGCATGACTTGAAGCTCCCCACAGTCTTCGCCCCCACGACTTCCGCAGACAGGTGTTCCAGTCATCCATCATCCTTTCCATGAGGAAGTATTTCCACGCATCTCTCCTAAACTTACCCATGTTAGCCTCATTGCATGCCCCTCTGTTCTAGTGCCTGCCATGCTCTGAAATAGACCTTCCACTTGAACCTTCCTCATTCTTCTGCGGTACTTGTAGGCATCAGTCAAGTCCCGTCTCACTCTGCTCTCCTACATGGAGTACATGTTGCATTCCAGCAGCCTTTCCTTGTATGGCTTATTGTGCAACTCCCTCAAAATTTTGTTTGCCCTCCTCTGTACTGCCTCTACCCTTTGAATGTTCTTGCAGAGGTGCAACCTCCAGAACTGGACATATTATTCCAGGTGGGGCCTCACCAGTGAGTGATACAATGGCAGCACTGCCTCCATCCTCCTGCTAAAAACCCCTCTCCCAAGTCATCCCAGCATCCTACTAACCATTCCCACTGCTTTGCTACACTGCCCAGCTACCTTGAAGTCATCTGATACAATGACCTCTAGAATTCTTTCTTTCATGGTGACTGTAAGCTCCACTCCCCCCATCTCATACATAGCCCTGGGTTCAGCAGCCCTAAGTGTATAACCTTGCATGTTTTGACTTTGAAACCCAGCTGCCATTCTGAGACCATTCCTCTAGTTTCTTCCAATTTCTTTGCATTCTATCCACACCTTTCTGAGTGTCAGCTCTTTTGCAGAGTTTTGCATCATCCACAAAAGACATACCTTACCCTCAAGCTCCTCCAGAATGTCACTTATGAAGACATTGAAGAGGACCAGTCTCAGCACTGCCCCATCCTTAGTGGTGCCCAAAACCATCTGCCTGAGAAATGACCCTCATATGGAGGTGAGGATAGCCTTGTCTCTTGATGTAGCTGCAGTGAGAATGCCCCAATCTACATTTGGCAGATTAAAGTCCCCAATAATCAGAACTGCCTCCTTGCTGGCCATTTTGCTAATAGGGCCCAGGGCACTGTCTAAATCCCCCTCCCCCATGTCAGAGGCCTGTACTCCTCCCCATGGTACTTACAGCCTCTGACCCCATCTCTAGGCTGACCCATAGTACCTCTAGCCCTTTATTCTTCCACATTGCCTCTGTATCTCAGTGGCCCTTGTATCCTCCTTCGCATATAAAACAACCCCTCTAACTTTCCTCCTGACCTGTTTTCCCAGAACATGGTGCAGCCTGGGATGGTCATTTCCCAGCAGTGGTTGTCTGGGCAACATGATTCTGTTATGACCACCAGATCCAGGTCTGCCTCTGCAATGATTGCCTCAAAGCCAGGAATTTTGTTTCCCAGACTCCTTGCCTTTGCACACGTGGCTTTCCATTCTCTTCATCCCTCTCTGCCACTAACCTGCATCCTGTTCCTGCTTCCCCCCTTGCCCCCTCTGTTACCCTAGTCCTGCCATCCCTTGTTACACTGTCTTCTAGCCTTTCCTTCTTCTCCTCTCTTCCAAATAAAGTTCCTCCTCCACACTTGCCTGCCCTGCCCTTGTCTTAGTTTCCATCAACCTCTGGGAAATTTATTCTCCCTGGATTAAGCTTCCCTCTTGCACTTTTCCCTGGGGGGGTGTTATTCTCTGCCTTCATCAGTCTTTCTGACTTCCCCCTTGGCTAGTTTATGTGTTCATCAAAGTAGTATTTAATCTTTCCACCTAGGACTGCCATTCTCCTCCTGGATGGATGAAGACTGTTTCCCTTGCACAGGCCTCCATCCCCCCAGATGTGACCCTAGCCCCAGTGTAGCCAAAGCTTTCCTCCACGTCCTTCATGTCCTCCTCCACCTCCTCCTCCTCCTCTGAATGAATGTTGGCCATCTTGGAAAAGAAAACCAACAGTGCCCCCTACCAAGAGTAGGAGAATTTCCATGGTGACCTGGCCAAAATTTCCCCTTTCACTAAAAATATCACCAATGGCATAATCTGGTTCAGTATCAGTTGGCATCTCTGTATCCCCCTCCCCAGGACAAGGCTGAAAATAGGCAGAGTTGTTGTCTTGTCCTCCATCCAGGTAAATAAAAACTAAATAAATAAGTAATAATAAAATAAAACAATGAACTCAGAGTGTTAACTCTATTTAATAAATAGCAATTTAATATTTAGCACCTTAATCTAATGTTTCTACAGGGATGGTGTGGATTTGGGGGAAGGTGAGGAGTGGCTAAATGATTTTATTTTGGCTGAGCTGGGGGAGGAGGGTGGGAAAGGGTGCCATGTTGTTGGGGAAGCCAGGGTTTTTCTCTTTTCTATTTTTCAATTTCACTGAACAACATTGCAGGAAGTTGTTTTGTGAAATGCAAAGTTCCCAACTTTTTGTCAACTTCACCAGCAAAGTTTACATTTCACAACATCCCTATTTGTGACGTCATAAGCAGAGGATTTTGACTTCACAGCTGGAAGCAGCTATATGAACAGATAAAATCAGTGGGGCAAAGGATCCTGTTTTAATAAAAATGTGTTCAATAATAAAATAGAAGGTCCTGAAATTCTAATTTTCGATGAGTTGTGTGTAATAGTTCTGCTGATGTCAGCTGTGAATTTATTGCTGGAAACTGGAACTTCTCTTTAAAACAATTCCCTCTGAGCAGGTAGGAATGGTAGGGGACAGTGAGCAAGAGTTATAAGGTGGAGAAGCTGACATCCAGTGTTGTGAGGTTGCAGAAGGATGCTTAAGGCAGCTATATGCCATGAACAGTTGCATCAGTCATTAGTTGAGCACATGGAGGCTTCGGGATTGCTGGTTAATAACTTGGAAAGTACTAGCACAACCCTATCTAGGGTAGCGCAGTGTAGAGGTTTGTATTCAGGGTTTTCTGGGAAGTAACTCAGGAATTAAAACCCTATCTAAAATTCCTTAAGCACTACAGAGGGAGCCTAAAGATTAACCATGTACAGTGGGCACTGACGGGGATCTGGGGATGGGGATTTGGTCAGCTGTAGGACCTGTATTACTACACTTCTCCAGGGTACACTGAGGAGGTGTGGAGGCTGCCCCATCTGCATGAGGTTTTTACGTACTCCACTCCAAGCTGGCAGCACTATGGGCAGTAATTTGCTACTAGCACACATGTTGCAGTGGGGGCTGGGGGTGCCCATTGCTACACTTCTTCCTTGGTGACATATAACAGTTTGCAATTGGAGTTAGAAGTTTGTAGGCAAGTAGGAAGGCAGTGGGTGGCTACAACTGCAGCTGGAAGGGGTACTAGAATTGCAACAAGCAATCATTGCCTCCTACTTTGTTCAGTAGGGCATGCTACTCCCCTCCCAGAAGAGAGCACCCTATTGCAACCAGGGCATCAGTAGCAACACTTGCTGGGGGGAAGGGGACAGTCAAGAAGGGTGATCTAGAAGGAAGGTACTAATAATAGGTGATTCTATAGTTAGAGGTACCAAGATTGTGACCTGTGCCTCAGACCAAGAAGGGAGGATGGTGCACTGTCTCCCAGTGGTTATAGCAGATTGGGTATCCCCCAGGGTTGATGGGTTGCTTAGAAAAGTGAGAATGATGTTAGATGTTATTGCTCATCATGGAACAAATTATCTGGCAGGAAGTCCTTGGGATCAGTGAAGGACAGATTCAGAACATTGGGTTCTAGTTTTAAGGGGCTGTCTGGTACTGTGACCATTTCAGAACTCCTCACAGTGCACAGGTGGGAGGAAGCAAGGAAGTAGAATATTTTCCAATTTAACAATTGGTTGAAGGGGTTGTGTGCTGAAGAGGGATTTGTTTTATGGTGGGATAAGGCCTATTTGGACTGGATGACCTTCATTCTAATAAGGAAGGGATAAAGAAATTGGGACAGAGGTTTGAGCAACAAATTTTGGAGCACCTAAACTATAGTAGCAGGTGGAGACTATGGTCATCTGTTAGGAGAATTCAGGTGAGGAAGACCAAGCTAGGAGTCTCTCAACTAGTGTTGCCAATCTGGGGAGAAAAGGGTAATATAGACAGGGACAGTGAGTTGGACCACATCAAATACTGGAGACATTATCAGGCTGGAGGGAAGGTGATGAAGGTGAAATAAATAATGGAGGGAATGAGCACTGTAGGGCTGGTCAGTAAAGGGGTAAGACTAGGAGATAGGGGTCTTGGAGAGTGGTCTACTTAAAAACCAGAAGCATCAGAAGCAAAGTGTGTGAGCTCCAGGCAGTGACAGTAGAGGCCAAGATGGACCTGTTAGGCATGAGGTAAACATGGACAACAGGAAACTATGACTGGTACCTTGCAATACCATTACCATGCTATTCCATGTAGGAGGGGCAGACAAAGAAGGCAGGGAGGAGGGGTGGCACTATATGTTAGGGAATGTATAGTGGCCATGGATGATACTACTTTGGGGAATGGGCATGGAATAGAAGCAGTTTGGTTGCAACTGACAATGAATGGAGGTAAAAAGATCAGGGTCAGAGTGGTGCAAAAACCGGAAAACCAGACTGAGGATGGGGACAGAGAATCAGGAAATCAGGGAACGTGATCAGGAATGCAACAACCAAATGGGAGCTGGTGATGGTAGATAACCTAAATGTGCCTAATATGGACTGGGAAATCCCAGCAGCTAGCAGTGCAAGAGGTCAGGCACTGCTGGTTGTAGTGCTAGATTGCTTTTTTCTGCAGTGGGCCAGGGAACCAACTGAAGAGGGGGCCACCCTTAATCTTGCTCTGTCAAATGCTGAGATAGTCAGGGAAGTAGAGGCGAGGGAACCACTGGTATCCAGTGACTACAATGCAGTCTGCTTCAGCATAACTGTAGGAACACATCACTCCAGTTCAAAACTGTAGTCCTGGAATTCAAAAAGGGTGGGCTTCAACAAGATAAAGGATCATGGAGGAAATACTGAAAGATAAACTGGTAGGGGACAGGAAGTGGAGGGGTAGAAGTCAAATGGAATGTCATAAGGATAGGTGTATGGGCAGACAGGATGGGTCAAGCGGCCCTTATCTGCCACCAAGGTTTATGTTTCTTTGTTTCTAGAGATGATGGCATCATGCATGAGACAGGTTGGGATAAACAAAATGGCACAAAAACGGATCTTCTAGGATCTAGGATCTTCTAGGGAAACAGACTTCTAGGAAAACAAACTGAACTTACAAGCTCAAATGGGCAGACTAGGTGGGCCATAGGCCCTTATCTGCCGACACTGTCTATGTATCTATGTATCTATTTTTCTAGAGGGGTGAAGCAGTAAGGGCAAAAAGGGTAGCATTCCAAAAATAATAGGGGGAACAGAACAAGATCAGCTGGAAGGATTATCTGAAAAAGTCGAATAAGGTCAGAACGAGGGTAAGGAGAAGTTAAGCAATGAAAGAGCTCTGAATAGTGGAGGGGGTGAAGGTGGGAGAGAACCTTTAGGTACAGTAGAGAGAGAAAAAAAACAAGGAGGGAATTATAAGACTTAAAAAGGAAGGGACATTGGCGAAGGAGGCTGGGGAAAAAGGTTGATTTATTGAATGATAACTTTTATTCACTGTTCACCCTGTAGGGGGCCAATACCGGAGTGTGCAGGTCAAAAAGAGGGGGTGAGAGGACAGAAGTTAAGACCATTCTGTCCCAAAGAAAAGCAATCCTGAAAATAAAAGCAATCGTGTTCTCAACTTCTGATTAATAAGTGAATATGAAACACCTCCAGAAGAACAAGCATTTGTCAATGCCGAATGTTTGCTTACTGGCATTGGCAGTGGCAGTGTAGAAGTTACAGAGCTGCGTAATAGGAATGGCAGTGAAGTATTGAACTGAAGCCAACCCCACCACCACCCTGCAGAGAGTGACAGGCATTGGGGTGTGCATTTGGGTCGTCAGGCATAACGGCCACGCCATTTCACCACACCCCACCCTGCAGAGACTGACAAGTGTCACGTGTTCCTTGGGGTCTTTGGCCCTTATGCACCTCCATTTCATTAGGAAATATGGTGAGATGGGTGCGATATAGGAGAATGGGGTGAAGTTTGGGACTGAAGAGTCCAAGGCATACCGATGCCTCTCACTGAGTGCAGGTGTGGAATGGTATGAGCATCACAGGCAAGAATCCCAAGTCACACCCCTGATTCCTGTCATTCTATATAGAGTTGGGTGAGTTAGTTGAAAAGTCTAATACCTCAGGCATTCATTGGTATTTTAACTCCAAATCTTCAACATGTTTGTTTTGTGACCCCACCTCACGAACAGGGGGAATATCAGTGTGGTAGCCGAAAGCTGCTTATGCACAGTGACTACAGGATTTAGCACCACAGATGCAAACATATTCCGAACAGGCTGTAAAAAATGGCAGCTGTACTCTTTCATGGGGAGGTGTAAAAATGGCTATGTTGCAAATGTGTAGTAAAAATATTTAAAAAAATGGTGAAGTCACAAGCGTACATAGAAACTGTGCAACGCACACCCGTTATATAAGTAGGTTGGGGATATTTTATAGCAGATTGTCAACTCAGGCATTTTGGTGCCTCCGATCATGAACAGTGTCACTGTGATTTTCTTTATCTGTGCCGAACAATGATTTCCCATAATGACTAATGATCTCTGCACTGAAAGTGTGAAAACACACTTTGGCCATGTTGTGAAAAATGGCAGCTGTACTGTTCATAAGGAAGTGTTGAAAATGCCACTAGTGAAAATCTGGACTGGAAATATTACAAAGTCATGAACTAGCGATGCGTGGAAACTGCACAATGCTCACTGTAACACAGTCATTTTATGGACTTTGTCACAAATTTTCAACATAGCCATTTTAAGACTTCTGCTCATGAACAGTGTAACTGTGAATTTTTAATCTGTCCTAAAGATTGCCAGCACACCAACAGCAACTATGTGCCACATGTGCGATAAACACATTTTGGTGACATATGAAAATTGCAGCTGTACTGTTCATAAGGAACTTTAATAAAATGGACATGTTGAAAATCTAGAGGAAAATATTAAATTTGCAAACTAACGAGCATGCATAGGAACTGTGCAACGATCTCGTAAAAAGTCACTTTTAGGCATTTTTTCATCAAGTTTTCAACATAGCCATTTTAAGACCCTCGCTCATGAACAGTGTCACTGTGGTTTTGTTAATGTGTCCCATACATTGAGGTTGCACACCGACTGCGCCATTGTCAGCGCCATGGGTGGAAACACGCTTTGGGCAGGATAGGAAAATGACAGCTGTACTTGCTTATAAGGAGGTGTGGAAATGGCAATGTTGAAAATCTGGAGTGAAAATATTGAAAATTCGCAAACCCACGAAAGGCAGGGTGGTAACTGTGCAACGACACTCGTGAAACAGTCGCTTTTTGGAATCTGTCACCAATTTTCAACATTGCCATTTTAAGATCTCTGTCGCAGAACAGTGACACTGTGATTTTCTTAATATGTCCTTACACTGAGTTCAGGTGACAATGACTGCGCCATTGTGCTACATGTGAAACATGTTTTTTGGTGAGATGTGAAAATGACAGCTGTATTGCTCATAAGAAGGTGTGGAAAATGGTATGTTGAAAATCTGGAGTGGAAATATTGAAAATTTGGAACCTATGAGCTGCATGAGGAACTGCGTAACGACGCTCAGAGAAACAGTCATTTTAGGAATTTTTCACCAAATTTCAACATAGCCATTTCAAGACCTTCTGCTCATGAACGGTGTCACTATGATTTTCTTAATTTGCCCCATACATTGATTTTCAAGATATCGACCGCGCCCATTCTGGCGCTCCATAAGGGTGGAAACACATTTTGGGTGAGATGTGAAAAATGACAGCTGTACTACCATAAGACAGTGTGGTGGAATGGTAATGTTGAAAATCTGGAGTGAAATTATTGAAATTTCGCGGAACTTCACGAGACTCATGTAGGAACTGCGCAACACACGCTTGTTAAACAGTCAATTTTTGAATTTTTGCAAATTTTCAACGTGGGGTTTTCGAGCCCCTTCTTAGGATGATGTCACTGTCATGGCGTATTCATTCGTCTTGAAGGGTGATTTCACAGTCACTGCGCAGTCACTGCGCGAAATCACCCTTCGAGCCCGAATAACGCCATGACAGTGACATCATTCATGAGAAGGGGTCCCAAAAACCCCATGTTGAAAATTTGGTGCAAAAATTCCCAAAAATGCCTGAGATATGCAATAAAGTTGAACCCCTCCTATCTAGCCCATTATACAGCTTACCGGCATTTCCTCAGTTCGCGGTCGGCTTTGAAGAGTGCAGACGTGTTCCCGGTCCACCGAAGATCGTCGCGCCGGAGTCCGGAGGTAAGTATGGGGTGAGGGGTGGGGAGGCTGGGTGCGCAGTGGGTGGGTGCGGGTTGTGGGAGGGGTTCGAGAGACGCGCCGTTGGGACAGTTTTGTTTTACAGGGTAAAAAACAAAAAGACGTCGCAGGACCAGCTTGCCATGCTGGGATGGGCTCCCAGCGTGGCACGAAGGACTTTGGGGGGCGTTCAGCCGACGGGGATTGGGCACCCTCTCGGCAAAAACAAGCAGGACCGTTTGCCACGCTGGGGTGGCTCCCAATCGTGGCACAATGACTTTGGGGAGGGGGGACGCAGTCGACGGGGATTGGGCACCCTGTCCACAACATAGTCAGATTGCCATGCTGGGGTAAGGGCTCTCAGCGTGGCAGCAACTATTGGAGGAGGAGACAATAGTTCAGCCGACGGGGAGTCAGCACCCCATCGGCTATACGCTGCGTGCGGGGCGCGCACGCCTGCGGCTGGGAGCTGCGCGTGAGCAGCACCTTTATCACTGCTCACCTGCGTAGCTCCCCTTTCAATCTGTATGTTACTGCATTTTGGAGCGTGTCATAGACAGCTCCAAAATGCATTGGCTTACAGGGGCCGCGCCTGCCAGCACAGTGCCTGAATTGGAGTAGGAGGTGACACACCTCCGAAATCTCCTTTCACGGCACTATGTTTCTTGCACATGCGTGCAAGCAAACATAAAAAGGACACACTGTGCCTTCATTCAAAAGTTACAAATAATTTTTGAAAGTCCAGTTGTGAAAACTTACTGCTCATAACGAGCTTTCTCCTCAGCACTTTGATTCAAACCCAAGTCTTCCTCGGGGGACTTGGCTCAAGCTCTGCAGCATTAAAACTTAAATATTAATCCCTTTGCTATGTCAGTATGGCTAATTAGGGGTTGATGATTAATTTAAAGCAGCTGTGTGTGAAGAATACAGGGTAATAGTTTCAAATCATATTCCGGCCTATGCTCCACCGGACAGAATTTACGAGCGTGTATCCTACCAGTGGAGCTCCGCACCTGCGGACAGGTGCACATCACTGGTATTCCCTAATGGCCATGACCTGTCTGCAGGCACCCCCCCATTGCACAGCAGTCAGTGAGGTGGCCGGGAATGGAGTCGCAGACCTTGGCAGGCATCCAATAGGATGCTCATCCAGAGACCAACAGTAGAACCCTTGTGCGGGGGGGGTGCATTGGCTGTGCTCCTCCATGGATGTCCACATGGCCTGTGGCCATGGAAGTGAGAGGTGGATAGTGTTGCCAGCTGTGCCAAGCCCCCAACCAGACAGGGTGGATTGGAGTCAGGGGCATTGACACGAGGTTGGGATGTTGGGGGGGGATCATGCTGCCCACTACACCAGTGGGGTGAGGGGACATGAGGTGGGCAGGTGGTGTGTTGGGAGGGTCTTCAGTCCCAGGGTCAGTACCCCATGTGTGTGTGTGTGTGGGGTGGCATGCCCAGAGAGGTGTGGGGCACAGCCTGGTGCAGGAGTTGGTGGCCCTGGATGGCCAATCACTGCCCTTGTGTAGTGTCCCCTTATTGAGGGATGGAGGCATGGGGCACATAGTGGGTTTACAGCAGGGTTTCCATGGCATACCGGCAGCCCCTCCATGTGCCCTGGTGTGCAGTTCTACATGGCTCTGTGCATGCCGCATAGTGCTGGCACACTCCTTGCCTTCACCCTGCGGATTGCAGTCCATGTGGGTGGGGGATCGTGTGCGTAGGAGCTGTGCACCCCATTTTGCTAATGCCTCGCGGGTGGCACAATGGGTGCTTAGTGTCTCCATGCCTCACATACGCGGTGCAGGAGGTGCTCCGCAGCATCGAGCATAGGGCCCATAATGAGCTGAAATTCACCTAATTAGCACAGTTCCCTTAGTCACATCACTGTTATTACTAAAGATAGCTGAATTGTGCAATTAGTTTACTTTGCACTAACATTTTTACGTCCGCTTGCGCGCATGCGTAAGGAACGTTTTGGGAAAGTAGCACACTTTGGAGGTGTGCCTCTCCCATTAAATCCACTGCTCAGTTGAGCAGACGTGGCGGTCCTGCACCAATGGGTGCGGGAGCTGTGTATGACAGCGGTGCTCTTCGCTTCAAAGAAAACCACTGCTGTCATACAGAGCACCGCCACGCCGCCTCGCGGCCAGCACGCCCCCACGCCACGCCTAAATCCTTGCTGCCACGCTTGGGAGCCCACAGCAGCGTGGCAAACGCCCCATTGTTTGCCGGCTGGGGTGCCTAATCCCCCACGGGGTTTCCTCGGCCTCCCCAGCCATCCTTGTGCCACGCTGGGGAGCCCACCCCAGCATGGCAAACGCCCCACGCCCTCAATTAAAAACTTGTAAAGAAAACGGTCCCATGCAGTCTCCCCCACCCCTCCCACAACCCATTACCCACCCACTGCGCTCCTGCTCTCCCCACACCCCCCACCCATATTTCTTACCTCCAGAGCTCGACTTTACGCATCTTCGTGGACCGGGAACACGCCTGCACTCTTCAAACCCGACTCGCGAACTGAGGAAATGCTGGTAAGATGTATAATGGGCTAGATAGGGGTTTCAACTTTATTGCATAGTTCAGGCATTTTTGAAATTTTGCACCAAATTTTCAACATGGGGTTTTGGGACCCCTCTCATGAATGATGTCACTGGCATGGTGTTATTCGGGCCCGAAGGGTGATTTCACAGTCACTCGCAAAATCACCCTTCAGGCCTGAATAATGCCATGACAGTGACATCATTCATAAGAAGGGGTCCCAAAAACCCCATGTTGAAAATTTGGTGCAAAATTCCAAAATGACTGTTTTACTGAGAGTGCTATGCTGTTCCTATGCAGGCTCGTAAGTTCATGAATTTTAATATTTTCACTCCAGATTTTCAAAATTGCCATTTTACCACACCTCCTTATCAGCAGTACAGCTGTCATTTTTCACATCCGCCCAAAACGGTTTCCGCCATGTAGCATATAATGGCACAGTCGGTGTGCATAAATCAATGTATGGGACGCATTAAGAAAATCATGGTGACACTGTTCATTAGCAGAGGTCTTAAAATGGCTGTTTTGAAAATTTGGTGAAAAAATTCCTAAAAATGACTGTTTGATGAGCGTGCATTGCGCAGTTCCTACGCACGCTTGTAAGTTTGCGAATTTTCAATATTTGCACTCCAGATTTTCAACATTGCCATTTTACCACACCTCCTCATGAGCAGTACAGCTGTCACTTTTCACATCCTGCCCAAAACATGTTTCCTCCCATGTAGCGCACAATGGCGCAGTCGGTGTGTGAACTCAATGTATGGGACACATTAAGGAAATCACAGTGACACTGTTCATGAGCAGAGGTCTTAAAATGGCTGTGTTGAAAATTTGGTGACAAAATTCCTAATAATGACTGTTTTACGAGTGTTCATTGCACAGTCCCTATGCACGCTCATAAGTTTGTGAATTTTCAATATTTTCACTCCAGATTTTCAACATTGCCATTTTACCACACCTCCTTATGAGCAGCACAGCTGTCATTTTTCACATCTTGCCCAAAATGTGTTTCATCATGTAGAGGCACAATGGCACAGTCGCTATGCCAACTCAGTGTATGGGACACATTAAGAAAATCACAGTGTCACTGTTCATTAGCAGAGGTTTTAAAATGCCAATGTTGAAAATTTGATGAAAAAATTCCTAACAGTGACTGTTTTACGAGTGTGCATTGCACAGTTCCCATGCACGCTCGTAAGTTTCTGAATTTTCAATATTTTCACTCCAGATTTTCAACATTGCCATTTTACCACACTTCCTTATGAGCAGTACAGCTGTCATTTTTCACATCCTGCCCAAAACGTGTTTTCGCCTATGTAGCGCACAATGGGGGTAACAAAAAGGTCATGCTGAAATTTTATTGTGCAAATACCAGCAATCGTACAGGGCATTAGGGTAAAGCACCATACTTACCAAACACCACTGCAAATACCTGCAAGCGAACGTTCGGCATTGACAAATGCTTGTTTCTTTATTGTACTGTAAGAAACATTTGCATAGCACAACAGCCTAAATATTATTCCTTTAGCCACATTAGTGTTATTTTAGTTAGCTGTATAGTTTAAATCAGTACAGTACAGAATATTCAAGGTTTGCCATGTGCTTACAATTTTGAGTTCAAGCGGTCATTACTGTGACTGGGGCCATTAAGGACTTTCAGGAGGTGGGGTTTTGTCTCATGTGCTGAGAGTGTACTGAAGTAGAAGGGTGGATGAGCAAGGGGGGTGGAAGGGTGTGCACAGGGTCAAAGAAGTTGAGGGAAGCACTGAGCTAAGGTCTGAGAAGACAGAGTTGAGAGTGTCAGCAATGGACTGTGGGTCAGCGGAGATGGTCCCATTTATATTGAGTTGGGACGGGGGTGGGGACTTAGATTTGCCATTGAACTCTTTAATATTGTCTCAAAATTTGCAGGCGGAGCCCCACAAGGAGGTAAGGGTGGACTTATAGTAGTTAGCTTTCGCCTTGCGGACAGCCTAGGTGCATTTATTATGGGCCTCTTGGTAGTTTCCTATCAGTAGGCTTGCCTGAGTCGATGGTCCTGTGCTAGAGGTTGTCCTGCTGGTGCATTTGGTTGAGGAGGGCTTGGGAGATCCAGGGGGTGTTGATGTTTTTGACTATGTGTTTGGCGAGCAGAGCAAAAAGGTCGCAGGCTGTTTAAAGGAGTGGATGAAGAAGGTAAGCACAGTGTCAATATCAGGTGCATGGTTAACTGGGGACCAATCCTAGTGAGCAAGGTAGGTTTTTTAGTTGTTCCCGCTTACACGGTTTAAGGTGACAACAAAAGATGGTTTTGGAGAGTGGCTTTTAAGCTATGCCTGATCAGGAGCAGATAACAGGAGAGTGATCACTAAGGACATTGGAAAGGACATTGGTACCAGAAATGTTGTGTGAGTGGTTAATTAGGATTATGTCCAGAAGAGAGGTGGAGTCATTTGAGGGTTTGATCCAAGTGGGATGGATGACTAGTTGGGTGAGATCCAGGGCAGTGATTGCATCTATTAGCCGGGAGGCAGAGCTAGAGGGCCCAATTAATGTTAAGATCCCCCAACATAATTTGTTCAGCTTTAGTTGGGAGTTGGGAGAGGTGGTCCAGTAGGGATTGGAGGGCAGATTTCTGGTTGCGTGGGTGAATCTAGGCAGTGGTAATGAATAATGGCACCCTGGAAGAATCAGGAAGGATTTTAATGTAAGGGCTTGGGAGCCATGGGCAAGTTGAGGGGTAGGGAGAGCATATACATGGAGGGAGTCAGCGAGGTAAATGGAGCAACTGCCCCCCCCTTTTCCCAACCCAGTCTTCACAAAACAGGGTAAACCTAAACCCAGAAAGGGTGACAAAGGTGTCGGTGGTGGTTTTTGAGAGCCATGTCTCAACAATGGCCAGGATGTCAGGATGGTGCTGTGTGATCCAGCCTTGGAGTCCATCAAATGGTCCAGGCTAGACTAGATCCCATGGCACTTATCGAAAAGAGTAGGGGAATTTCCCCGGTGTCCTGGCCAAATTTCCCTCATTCACTAAAAAAAAATACCACCAACAGCTCAATCTGGTTCAAGATCAGTTGCCATTCATCTGTATCCTCCTCCCCCGGGTCGTGCCTGAAAATAGGCAGGATTTGTCTAGTGCACTTACCTGGTCAACAAAAACTAAATAAAATAAATAAATAAATAAACAAATAAATAAAATGTTTTTACAAGAATGCAAATATTCGTAGTGACAATGCAAAGCCTAGGTGAGGGTGTGTGTGTGGGGGGCAGGTCGGGGGGCCCGGGTTTGGGTGAATGTTATCTGACAGTAAGAGGAGAAATGAAATCATTCTAAGGAGCACCAGGTGGGGCCTGTGGCGGGATGCAGAAGCAGCAGAGGTGCAGGGGCATTCTGGAGGGTAAACTGGGATGGGAAGAGAGTGAAGGGTGGGAAAAACCAGAAAGGGGGTAGGGGAAGAAGGGAGAGGGAGGCTGGAGAGGCAGATGAAATGGGTGTGGTAGTTGGGGAGGAAGGAGAAGAGCATAGGGCAAGGGTGAAGATAGAGAGGGGATGTGAGAAAGAGGGCTGGGAGGGCAGGGGGTGAGGTGAGGGGAGATGGTGATGGGAGGCAGGGAGGGAATAGCAGATTAGAGAGAAAGGCCAAAAAGTTGAGGGTGCGCAGCTCAAGCAGTGCAAGGAAAAGTCATGGCAGGATTACTAGACAGTAGGGCAGAAAAGAGCTATAAGGAAATGCTAAAAGCACCAAGAAATGGTGGGGATAGCTAGACAGCAGGGCAGAAATGAGCTAAAAAAAACTAGAAACAGATTCCATCAGCACTGGACAAATAATTATTTGATACAGTCTTAAACTACTGCCTATGTGGAAACAAAAACTGAAACCCAAAAGGAGAAGAAAGAATTGGACACGTCATGTTATCACCCAGTTGGCAAGTGCCTTTCACTCGTTACTCATTTCAAGTGGGGATCTATACTGACAGACACACCAGCTTGGATAAATGAAGGTAAATGGAAAAGCCTGGAAAAGAATAAAACAGGAGACTGAGGATTTGAAATACAGGAAATCAGTTCAAAACCCAGCACAATAACTCATCCTGTCAAAGAACATGCATAAGTCATACATACAGAATAAATACAATGGTCTGCCCCTAAGTATTTTCAATAGCCACCTCCAGCCTCTTGAGCAAGTCAGTAGCTTTAAATATCTCGGTGTCACCCTGGACTCCTCCCTCTCCAACACAGAGCATGTCAATCTGGTCTGTAAAGCAGTGATTACCAGAATTTGCTTACTTTACAGACACAGGTCTTGTTTGACACCTGATGCTCTCCAGCTGGCCATTTCAAGTTCAGTCCTTTCCATTGTGGACTATGGTATAGTTATTTATAGCTCTGTAACTGAAAGAACACTAAACAGGATCAAGACTGAACTTAATAAAGCTTGTTGTCTTGTAGTTGGTGGGCATAGGCTCACTCACACCAGCAATCTGTACAGTCAAGCAAATTGGCTGAGTCTTAGGTGGAAAGTGCAGTACCACACCTGTCTGTTAGCTTGGATATTAACCCTTGGCCACTCTCAGGTACTTGCCCAGCAGCTTCTTACTGTTTCCCCTGTCCACCAGGCTACACAAAGCTCCTCTAAGGCATCCTTCCTTGTCCCTTTCTGCAGGACTGCGTAGGGGAAGAGGGCCTTTATGTTTAGGGTCCCTGTTGGGCTAAAGCAGTATAGTGCAGTGGTTTTTAAGGCCCTGAGCTGCAAATCTAGTGACATCCAGCAGACCAGCTCTGGGTTTGAATCCCCAGCTTTCCTCTGCATACTGTGTGACCCTAAATAAGTCATTTAACTTCCTTGTGCTACCAGGTCGCTCCTGTAAAAAAGCTTTCAGCTTAGTGTGCTACTCCTGGTTAAACAACTAAAAAAAAAAAAATAGGGGTCGATTTTAACATTGTTTAAATAGTCTACCTACTGAGGTTCTTTCTGAAATGAAGTTAGGCCTCTTTTAACTTAAACTCTGGCAGCACCTTCTTATATTAAACTGGTGTGACTGTTCTTAGCACTAAGTCATTTCAACCACTCGATTTCCTGAATTTTTTCTTTAACTGCACTTTCCTCTGTCCTGCTCACCCTGCCTCTTCCTCCTTGCCTGCTCCTGTCCCCCCTTTATTTCTCCTAGCCCCCTTTCCACTCTACTCTACCCTCGCAACCCCCTAACTCATTTCCTCTCTATGCTCCTTGTATATTATGGCTTTCTCCCCACCCCATTTACTTTTTTGTTTCCTCCCTACTAATCTGTTTGACAATTTTCCCTGGACTGACACTCCACTGATGCCTGGGCACTCTTGTCCTAGCTCCTGCCTCTTTGATTATACCCCTGCCTCCCATTGGTTATCTTAGTACACTCTGGCTCTGATTCTAGAAAAGGTTCGCCTGATGTAACAGCACTTGCGCCAAGTAGAATGGCGCAAGTAGCAACTTACGCCAGCAGTTGCAACATGCGCGAGTCTGCAAAGTGGCCTGTGACATGTTGCAGGCCACTTGCTCCGAACAGCTGTTACACCGGCAGTTGCGCCATAAACCCCCTGCAACATGGCACTAGGGGGTTTACGGAAGCAGTTGTGCCCCATTCCAGAAGGGCAGCAACAAAGTCCCCAATGTCAGGATTCTACAAGAACCCCTGGAGGAGAACCAGCAACATAAGTTACACCTGCATTTAACTGGTGTAACCTACATACATCCTCCGAGGGTCCTGTAGAACCCAATCCATGTGCCCTCCCCCATGCCCAAACCACCCTCGTTGCCCCAATATGCATCTCACACAATCCCGCCCCATCCCCTGTACTGTACATGCCCCCTTACCCCCATACAGTAATGGCCCTGCAGGGCTGCCCACACCAACTGCTCACCTGAAGCCTAGGTTATGTGCCCCACAGGACTGCCCACACCTCCTGTTCTGACTCACCATGCAATAGCCTCGGCAGGGCGGTGAATCAGCCCCCCTCACTACGTGGCTTGACCGTAAGTCGCCGGGTTGTGGCATACATTTGGGGTGCCTCTGGTGTTTGTGGCCCCTCACTCCAGCTGTGCCAGTTCACCCAGCTCTCCTCCACCTGCCTCCAGCTGCGACTGGCACAGCCCACTTTCGTCCACGGCCAGTTGCCAACTGAGTCCAGTTGAACATGTACTTGAAAAGACACACTAGAAATTCACTCTGAGTGCATCTTATAGTAGCACTCCTACTGGACTCAGTCAGTGGCTGGCCATGGAGGTGAGAGGTGGCTGTGCCAGTTGCCGGCTGGGATGGGTGGGGGAGCTGGGCGGACTGGCACGACTGGGTGGGGGGCCACTAGACTACCAGGGCTGGCTGGGCGGTGCCGACGGTAGCCAGTAACTCCGGGTCAGGAACGGGTGGGGGTTGATGTGCCAGCCCTGTGGGCAGCATCGAAAGGTGGAGTTGGGGGACCGGTGTGAGAAGCCCCCGGGACACATATTTATCCTTGGGGCAGTCTCATGCACATACACAGTGCTTCGGGGCACCTACTGTGGCCTGCTGGGCATGGGGCACTTGCACCTGTGTGGACCTGTTGGCGGCTTGCAACGTGCTCGCCAGGTGCACCCTCTGTTCGGCGTACCTGGCCACATATTGCAAGTCGCAGGACTTAGCCACAGAGACCCTGCCCCTTCTAGAATAGGGCACAGGGTCAATGTCGCAGTTGCAATTGGCGCAAGTCGTGTTTGGCTGCGACTTGCGCCAACCTTGTAGAATCGGGCCCTCTGTCTTAAAATCATTCCTAGTATATTGGCACTATACCACACCTATTTCTATTTCACTCCTTTGTCTCTTACTCTTTCCTTGCTGGTCATTTATTTCCTCATGCAAACTTTTGTATATAGCACTTTCATTGCCTTGTACTGTTCTGCTTGAATTCTATGCTGTTATTTTGCATTGTGTGTTTTAGTCTTGCATTACTGTTTTTTGCCTCCTTTTGTACACCAACTGTATTTGCACTGTCTTGTTGTCTTGCATTTTTTACTGTGAATTTTTTGACATGGAGCTTTTGTAAATGAGTCCCTGACTCAAAGATTTATAATTCTGATATTTTAATAAATAAATAATAAAAATAAGTCATTACAGGAGTTGACTGATCAATTTAAACGAAAGTTAATTTAGTTAAGCAGAAAAGGTTTAAGGCCCCACTGTTCATTAAGATGTCCTGGTTTAGTGATTCCCAGATTATAAATCCATGTACTTTCCATTTTCAGAAGCATATTTTCTCTATCTCCTCCATGTTTTGATGTGAGTACCATTTCAAGTAAGGAGGCAGTATAGCGCAGTGGTCTAAAGCTCTGAGCTAGAAAGCTGGTAACATCCAATAGACTAGACCTGGGTTTGAATCCCACAGCTTCCTCTTGCATACTGTGTGACTCGGAGCAAATTACTTAACTTCCTGTTGCTCCTGTAAAAAAAGCTTTCAGCTTAGTGTGCTATACCTGGTTAAACAACTAAAAAAAAAAAAAATGCCATAAATCTGAGGCATTTATTGTTTGATATATGAGAGACAGAAAAATGCACCCCTATAGGCATAGTTGTTCTTCCATTAACAATAGAGTGGACATGTTCTTGAATCCTTACTTTGTAATCAGACTTTCAAAACTGATTTCTAACTTTTGAATGTAGGCAGAGTGTGTCCTTTTTATTTTGGAGGTGTTTCATATTCACTCATTAAAAAGAATTTGAGAACATGATCTGTCAGTGGTCCGACTGCCTTTATTACCAGGAATGCTTTCCTTTGGAAAGGATTGGATCTATTAGGCTAGTGAGCTCTGTTACAGCACCCAGCCCTGCACCAGTATTTGTGGCATCTATTTTGGGAGTGCAGGAGCCCGATTCTGAAAGATCCCTTGGAGCAGTGCAAGCTACAAAACTCCAGGGATGTGTCAAACCCCAGGTGCACCAGGGACCCTGCCTGGATTCTGCAAAAATCAGGATCCTGGGGGCAAAATCCCTGGTTTCACTGCAGATGTACAACAGCACCAAACCATCGGTGCAGCTGCAGCAAATGCCACAATGATGTGGCTACCCGCCACTGGTGCAATACAAGAAGGGCCAGTATTGGTGGTTGGGGGGCCTCCGCTTGCCAGGAGGGGGTCAGGGGTCATAAGCGGGACAAAGGGTGAGATGGGGAGACAGTGGGGAAGTAAGGGATTGCTTTGGTTCTGGTGGGGTGCATATGGCTCTGTATAACACAGAGGCATATGCACCCCATTGGGTGCCAGAGCAATCCCTTACTTCCCAGCTGTCTTCCCATCTCACCCTGTATCCCTCTGTGCCCCTCCTGCCCCTGACCTCACATGTAGATCTTCCCACAACCCGCCAAGGTGTGTGGCACTAGTGCAGGGGGCTTAGACCACCTCCTGGCTGGTCTATGTTGAGCCCCTACTACAGCCAAGGCAGAGATTTTAGAATTCCAAATTAGAGGATGTTGCAGCCCCTTCATGGCGCAAGCCCCTTTGTGACCTGGTATACCCCAATGTAGGTTGCAAGGGTGGCACAGTACCTGTTTGCTGCAGCAGCTTCCCATTCTGATGCAGACCATATTTCAGAACCAAGTTTGCTGCAATATATGACTCAGGGTGCAAAATGTGTCATTGATGTTTGATGCAAGCACCTTGTATCAGTCTAGTCGCTTTCAGAATTGGGCCCCAGAAGTTAGGACCAGTCTTGGAAGAAAGGGTACTCAGGGGCCTCAAATGGGTACAAAGCACTTGGTCCTGATAGGTTGCACCCTAGAGTTCTGAATGAGGTTCAGCAGACGCTGTCAGCACTGTTAACATGTTTGTCTAATTGTTCCCTGGAGACAGATGTGGTTCCAGCTGACTGGAGAGAAGTTAAGGTAGTGCTACTTCACAAGAGGAGGGACAGTGATGGCCTGGAAAATTACAGACTGGTCAGTCTAACCTTGGTTGTAGACAAGGGGGCTCGATTTTCACAGGGCCTCATAAATCAATGCAAGCTGTGGCAAACAGTAGTTTGCATCAATCACTGGTGTGCTGGGGACCCTGCGCTGATTTTAATACAGCTGTGGTCCCGGCACCAATGTCTTACAGGTTGGTGCACCTGCTCTGTTCTCCACACAGAAGGTGCATGGGAGGGCATTACTGCAAGCTGCGGGATGGCCCTGTGCCATGGAGACTGGAGATGGGGTCCACAGGCTACATGCCATGGTGGCTGCCTACAGCCATGGTGATGTGTCCAGCAGCAGGGAGGTGGAAAGGGGTTAGTGGACACCACTAGCCATAGCCCATGCCCAACAGGGATGCTGCCAGTACCGGGATGTGTGGGATGGCCATGGCGATGGTTGGAGGGCAGAGCAGGGCTGGGATCTTGGGAGTAGACTTATGTTTATTAGCTGTGGTGGATGACCATGCCCAGAAACAAGCATAGCATGAAAGGGCACCACAGGGAGCACCATTGCGGCCTGCCATGGTAGTCAGGGAATGCCCAGTAGGACCCCCTGTGGCAGGGGCACCTGTCCTAGACCTGCAGTAGTGTAACACTGTCCCCACACCTTATGTCATGATGGTGGTTGCTGCTTTGGACCATTCTGGGTGGGCACAAGGGCTCTCCTCCCAAGGTGCACTAGTGCCATGGATGGCACATAGGCTGTTCTAACTGCCAGGTCCACATGCCCCTTGGGGGGGCCTGCAAAATTCCAGTTTAGGGGGATATTGTAGCCTCAGTCTGATAGAATCTGCTATATTGCAGAAAACTATAAGTTAAAAAAAATGTTTTTGCACAAAAAGTGCATATTGGGACCAGCTCCACACTTAGGTGTGGGGCTGTTAGTGCTCACTGTTCCTGTTTAAATATTTATGCCTATATGTTATGTTTAAAGTTAGTTGATATATTACAGAACTTCTGAAACCCAGTCAAATTGAATCCAGTCTACAAGCACTGCACACCTTCAGGGCATCGGCTTTAGCGTGCCCCTCATTAGGGTGCCAAAAACTGCAACTCACCACCCCCTCCCTGAGGTCTGGTCTCCCTGGAGATAGAATTCCTAGTTAGGGGGAGTGTGGGGGGCACAACTCCCCACAAGGTGGGGGTGAGGGTGGCACAGCCCTCCACATATAAAATGATCAGCAAAATTACCAACTGGCACCCTAATGATGGGTGCACTACCACTGGTGTGTTCCGAGGGTGGAACCATCTACAAGCTGCCTCAGGACCAGAATTTGAGGTTTCTTGGGTACAGACTATATGAGGCAATCAAGTTGTTACTGTTAGTAGCCCAAAGCTGTGACATTCTTTTACTCATTAAATTTCGTCCGAGCTGTGGACTGAGATTTATTTTAACAGTATGTTTAGACAGCATACTGAAATGGATTCAAATTCTAGATCTTGCTTCTTGGTAATATGTTAATAATGTTTATTTTTAATTTGTTTTTGTTGACCGGGAATGGAGGGATAGGAAATGCTTCTTGTCTTAAGCCTAGTCCAGGGAAATCTGGTTAAGCTGCTACTGGTTTTAGTGAATGGGGGTAATTTGGCCTGGATATCAGAGAAATTCCCCTACTGTCTTCGAGAAGTGCCATGATATCTTTAACCTCCACCTTAACAATCTGCAGACAGGCAGACAGGACCTCAGTTTCATACCTCATCCAAAAGATGGCACCCCTGACAGCACAGTTCTTCCAAAACACCACGTTGGGTCACTGCATGGTTATTTTTAACCAAGAGGAATGTACTCCCATCTGAGCAACCACCACCCCTTCCTGCAGCTCCTGGTATTCATTGGAGGTTACCTATTCTACTATAGACCTGGCCAAACAATGTTTAGCTTCTCAAAGTTGACAGGAACAGGCTGCAAGGCGCTAAGGTTGCAGTGACTGTATAGAGCACAGCAAGCTATGGTTAAGATATTGTATTACTGTATCCACTAATCCAATTTTTATTTGTGTAGAACTCTTACTTTGATGCTACAATATTATCTTATTTTACAGACATAAAAAGATAACAGTGTGACAGACAAAAGACACATGAACAGCCCTTCCAAACTGTGCTAAGACTCCTTATTTGGATACACTTAAGTATTTTATACTTTCTTATATATTTTAGACTTATTGCATGTCTTTTTGGTGATTGTAAAGATACCATTAGAAATGAATGTAAGGATACCAAGTGGTGGATATCTTTACCAGAATTTCAGGAAGGCATTTGACTCTGTACCTACAAGAGGTTGATCAGGAAATTGTCGGAACTAGGGGTTAGTGAGAAGTTGAACAGGTGGCTGGAAACCTGGTTAAGAAGCAGTACACAGAGAGTGACGGTGGTGGGAGGTGAGCTCTCCAGCACCACGGAGGTCACCAGTGAGATCTCACAGGTCTTGGTGCTCAGTCAGGTGCTGTTCGATGTCTTCATCAATGATATTGGGGATGGCATTAACAGCAAAACCGGTATGTTCACAGATGACACCAAGCTCTAGGGGGAAGGGTGGAGGGACACAAGTACTAAAAGAAGATTTAAAAAAGCTAGAACATGTTCTGGGATTTGGCTGCTTGGTTTCCATGTAAAGAAATACAAAGTTATGCACACTGGAGCCAAGAATAGAGGATTGAGTACAGCCACAACCTGGAAGGTATCCAGGTATCAGCACCAGAAGAGGGCAAGAACCTGGGGTGATGATAACTAGTGATCTGAAACACGTCAAGCAATGAAGAAAAGCAGCAGCAAAGGCAAATAAAATGTTGGGCTGCACTGCCAGAAGGATCAGCAGTAGGTGACAGGAGATAATACTGCCCTTGTACAGGTCATTGGTGAGACTGCATCTGGAGTACTGTATAATGTACAGTTCTGGTACCCATGCCTTAACATGGACATACAGCTGCTGGGTATGGTCCAAAGGAGGGCAACAAAGATGATAATAGGCCAACAGGATAAAACATATGAGGAAAGATTGAGGTTACTGAGCCCGTATTCCCTAGAGAAGTGGACGGGGGCATGATTGAGACCTTCAAGTATTTGAACAGAATAAACAGAATGGCAAAGTGGAGTTCTTCAATCTGAGTGGGAACCAACACATGAGGGGACACAGTCTCAAGTTGTGAGGGGAAGAGGAGGTTTAAAACAGAGACTAAGACACTTTTTCACTAAGAGGGTGGTGGTGGGTTTGAATGTGCTTCCAGAACAGGTAATTAAGTTGAAAACAGTAGGCAGTTTCAAGAGACACTGGGATCGAGTTAAGGGGAAATAAGGGTCAAGAGAGGAGAAAGGCTGATGGTGGGGGGGGGGCAGGGTCAGTAACTTTGCTAAGAAACCTGCATTATGAGCAGACTAGCTAGACCCAATGGCTTTATTCTGCTGGCTTCATCACATATTTGTGTGATACCCTTGAAAATGAATGTACTGTAAAAGCATAAATGAAAATGACTGTAAGGATACCATTTAAAATACTTGTCAGGATACTACTGAAAACAAATGTAAGAATATCACTGACAATGAATGTAAGGATACCATTTATAATGCTTGTAAGGATACCATTGAAAATGAATGTAAGGATATAATTAAAAATGGCTGTAAGGGCCATTTAAAACAGTTGTAAGGATTCCATTCCAAACAATTGTAAGGATACTATTGAAAATGATTGTAAGGATACCATTGAAAATGACCTGAAGGATATCACTGACTATGACTGCAAGGATACCACTGACTATGATTGTAAGGATACCATTGAAAATGACCTGAAGGATATCACTGAATATGACTCTAAGAAAACCCTTGAAAATTATTGTATGGATACCACTGAAAATTACTTTAAGAATATAATTGAATATGATTGCAAGAACACCACTGAGAACAATTATAAGAATACCATTTAAGATGCTTATGAAGATACCATTGAAAACAAATCTATGGATATCATTGAAAATGATTACAAGAATACCACTGACAATGATTGTGAGGATACAAGTGAAATCAATTGTAAAGATACCATTAGTACTCCAGAAGAGTCCTGACCAGGGCAATGCAAACTGGTAGGATTATTTTTCCACCTCTGTCAGTCGCCTTATGATCCTCTCCAGCATCCCGCTGGCCCCTTTGACAGCAGTCACATGCTGCTTGTCTTGCTTCAGCTCCTTGTCTATTATTATGCAAATCATTTGTACTCTTTCATAAGTGATGTTTTTTTACATCAGGGTGATAAGTACAGACATGAGTGTCAAAATAACCAAATACTTATTCAGAGACGCAAGCAAAAGCTTAAAAAAATATTTATTTTTATTTATTTATGCAGTTAATCATAAAGTAAAATACCTTTGATCACAAGTCCTTATTTACAAAGGTTCCACATCAAGGTTATTATAATACAGTGAGGGTACAGTAAAAACAATGCCAGGCAACTTACAGTAATACACAATCTATTGACAATAAAAAAACGGTGAAGCAAATATTATAGGAAAAAAGGAAATAAAATAGAACCTCTATAAACTTATGTAGCTAGTATTAATAAATGCCATTTAGTGCTATGCATATCTGCAGCTGGTCAGTTGTTTGTTATTTATCGTTCACTCTGATTCATTGCCTTTTAACACACTGCTAATCAAATAGCCATCCTGGTATCAATAAATTCCTCGACATTTTGTTTTTCTGTGAAAGATTTTCAGACTGGTTAGTGTTGAGGAAATAAACATTTATTCTCTCTCACAGAATAACCAAATACTTTCCAGTTCACACCAAACAGTACCTTTTCATACTTGCTTAGGAAGTTGGGAAGGGGCATGGTGGACCCAAAGTGCCTTCTGACCTCCTTTTATTATGTTCACTGTTGATGCACCACCTTGTCCTTCTCTTTAACTATTCAGAACACAGATCATGCCACTCATCTACCTTATCTTCTAACATGAATTGATGTACTATCCAATCCAATAAATGTTTTTAAAAATGGTCTTCAGTAGTCTTCATAATCCTAGCAGTCTCATTGGTTGAAACACATCACATGACCATTCATTAGTTTCAAATATATTTGCAGTTTGTCACCAACCTAACATAATCTACATAGCAACAACCTAACATTACAAAAATAATCCCATTTCCCATTTTATAAGCTGTATCTCACTCCAGGACATGCATGTCTTCAGAATTAATGCACTTTCTGGGTGCACTGAAAGACCCTTGCCTATTGGCCTCCTGCCTTTCAGTTTATCCGGGTTGTGAATTACTTCTCTAGAAATGCATGCTCTGTCAGTGGTTATTCCTATGTACAGTATCGTTCATTAAGTGCTTCACAGTGAAAGCCATAAAACAGTAGGTGAAATGAAAAGGAACCTCAGGAATGCAATTATACAAAAAGAACTGTACATCGTATAAAACACATGAATACTTACACATTGTAATACAGGTACCAGTAAAATTAATCTCAGGGTCATTTATCCTTTTGCACATCATAAAAGATTAGAGAAAGCACAACATTGATCATGTAAGGAGGAATGGGTGGAAAGAATATGTAGGGACCATGGGAAACTTAAGGAGGTTCAACAGCATGGCAGTTAGGTTCAATGGCAAAACAAGTGCAAAATCATGCACCTAGGGTATAGAATCCCTCAAACTGAGTATGAGATGAAGGGAGGTACTGTTATTCAATAAGTAGAAGAGGGACCTTGGGGTTAACATATCTGATGACCTCAAAGTGGCAGGGTAGGGTGACAAAGCAGTGGGTAGGGCCGCTGGGATGTATAGGGAGAGGTATGTCCAGCAGAAGGAGGGAGGTGGTGTTGCCACTATAATGCTCACTGGTGAGACCCCACCTAGTGAATTATGTCCAGTTCTGAAGACCACACCTCAGATAGGACATAGACAGGGTGGAGGCAGTCCAGAGGAGGGCAATTAAAATGATACAGTGGTTGAACCAAAATCCCTATGAAGAGAAACTGAGGGATCTCAACATGCACACTCTGAAAGACAGGAGAGCAAGAGGTGACATGATAGAGACCAGGAGGCACTTCATGGGGGTGAACAAGGTGCTAGAATGGAGCCCCTTTCAAAGGAGGAAGAGCACTAGAACCAGAGGTAGGTGATAAAGTGGGTAGGGTAGGGAAGTATAGGAGGGATGTGAGGAAGAAATACTTCACTGAAAGAGTGTAGGACACTTGGAAAAGACTACCAATGGAAGTAGTGGAGGTAAAAACAGAAGAGAGCTTCAAGCATGCATGGGATAGACATAGAGGAATATTAGTAGATAGTCAAAGAAGAGGGAAGGTTATGGGTGACCAGTTAGGTCCATGGAGACAGACTAGTCAGGCAGCATCTGGGCAGAATGTGTGGGCCAAGTGGTCCTTTTCTGCCCACAGATTCTGTGTTTCTATGTTTTTATTTAAAATAAATGTGCACTATACACATAGTCCATATAGTTATTACAAATTATAGAATACACTCAAGGGCCCAACATAATTTCATGGAGAAGTTGAATGTAACATACTTATTATCTGGATAGTTTAATGAATAACAGTACCAGTCTCTTGTAATTATTTAATTTCTGCCATTTAATAAATAAGAAACCACTGAGACTGGATCTAAATATTTCTCGGATAAGACATCTTCAAGGAACATAATCCTTAGGGAGACATGGAAAGGACAAAGGACATACCAGAAATAAATTATGAATATCCTGCATATCCATATTATTACATGGACAATATACATCAGATCAAAGATAGTTTAACATCATGGGATGGCAGTCAGATCATAAATTAAATAGATACAAAGGAATTTAAACTGAGAGAGTTATAGAATTGGGAACTGAAGGTAAAGGAAAAAAGATAGGTTTCTAGATGAGTACTATCAATGCTTTCAATGCTGGAGGGGGGTGCTTCTAAGAATGTGGTGTTTGCAAGACAAGGGAAATCAACAATGTAGAAGAAGGCACTTAGCACACACACAAAATGCCTGCAAGACATAAAACTGGTGCAGAAGATCCTTTATTTGTGCATAAAAACTTGTAAGTGCACACTTGTCCCTCTGCTGGACCTAACTTTTCACATCTAGTCAGGCACCTTATCAAAGGCACCAACTCCAAAGAGCTGATCCTAGTATATGCTGCTGTTAATGTGGAAGTCTAAGTAAGGATTTGGGAGGAGGGATTGCAGGTGAGAAACAAAGTGAATGCAGTGAAAGAAAGACTGCCAAAGTGCAATAGTTAATACCCAATAATCAGCATATATAGAGGATACATAATGCAAAAAGAAAATTGCAAACTGTATTACAGTCCTAGAAAAGAGATGTTGCTCTGCATTTCCTGGGAAAGGTGAAGTGCATTCACAGAGCGGCTCACGGAAAGGATGCATTTTTTTTTGTATATTTTATGCACTCAATGGCCCAGGCATCCTTCCTAGGTAGCCACTTGGCAAGGCCTCTGCTTCCTGCCTGAACCTTTCACTACCAGCTTCCTCCTCCAAACACCCAGGAAGGACTAGCCCCCCCCCAGATGACCACCTGGGGTGGGCTCACTCTCCTGTGGCAGCCATTCTGGAATTAGAGGCCTACCTGAGCATCAGGTCTGCCATAGAGTCCCCTGGAGCATTGGCCGGTGTTGGGATGTGGGCCTGCCCCAGGATTCCCCATCATCTCTGTGGTACCATAGAGGGATTTTCTAGAAGAATCCACCCCAGTGTGCAATGGTGCAATAACTTCAGCACAGCATGCTGCCGCAGACATCTGCCGCACTCCTCCCACTCATCAGCCAGAGCGTGTGTAATGCCTCTGGCTTCTACCGTGGCCACTACTTCACCAGGCATGCCCTGGATCTCTCCCAAGGGAGAGGAAAGCAGTCCTCTAGATGTTCGATCTTCTCCCCCCCCCGCCGAACCCCGGTGCCCAAGCTCATTCCCAAACTTGAGTCTATGGCATGGCACAAGGTGTGGCATCCAGTGCCTCAACCCTCAGCACCACCGGGCTGGCTCAAGGGTGGTCATTAATGGGGAATACTCAGAGGTTAGTGAGGTACCAGATGGACTGAATTCCCCCCAGTGGGGGTCAGCCAGTTGAGATGAAGGAGTTAGCTGACAATTAGACTAGCTATGAAAATCCTAGCTGTAGGGGACTCCCTGCTAAGAGGGGGCAGAGAGAGATAGTGGTGGGTGGTGGGGAGTAAAGGTAAGGGGTGGTCAAATGCCTCCAGGGTACATCAGCCACTCAGGACATGAAGAAGATAGAGTGAATGGTACAGGGGTCAGAAGGAGAAATTTGAGCGCAGATGTACTGTAGAGGAGAATGAATTCACGGCAGTTAAATGTCATGGTTTCATCCACTCTGACATTTTCATGACAGTTTGATTTAGTGCAAGAGCAGGCTAATGTATCAATTGTAGTATATATTTTCACTGACATATAGTTTTCGCTGGATTTTCAAAATAGTGAATGAAGCTAAAATTTTATTCCAGCAAAAATAATGTCATCTACAGTATTTGGATACCAATGATCTGGCTAACCAGTAGCTCAGAGCAGTCAAACTAAACTTCAGGGATCAGGAGATAAACCGAAAAAAAAAACTAATTACTTCCCTGCCCTTTTCTGATGTATTTCTAGTGTGGAGCAAGTGGGACTCAAGTGGAAACTGAGGCATTAAATAAATGGTTTAGAAAGAGTTAGGAAGAAGGGTACCTATTTGTGGGCAACAGAAGGAACTTTTGGGCAGAAGGCTCTTCAAAGGTGATGGCCTTCACCTGACAAGAAACTTGACAAATGCACTTCTGCAAAAACTAGATGTCTATGCAGTTGGACATTTAAACTGAGAAGGAAGGAGACTGATGCTGGGGGAACTATGGAGGATGAATAAAAGAAGGGAAACCTAGCTGCTACTCCCCTAGAAACCTGGAAAAAGGGAAAGAAGGCTGTTGCCTTACCTAGTTCAAGAAATGGGGTCAATAGTAGGGGCTGTAAACAATTAGCAGGGAAGAGGGCTATTAGGAAGGATAAGTGTGGGGCAAGAGGTGAGGCACCATCAAGAAGAGTATGAGTAAAAGCAGGAACTGGAAGTGGTATGATTTATGACCAGGAGCTTGGGTAATAAATTCATTGAGCTCAAGGTGATGGTGGTGTAGACAGAGTTGGACCTGGTGGACAATATTGAAACGTGGGTCACTATGAACACTAACTGGGACTTGGTGATACCAAGGTATACCCTATAACAGAAAGGATGGGGTTACAGGCAATGGGGGTGGAGTAGCCATCTATGTTAGAGACAGCATGGAGGCCAAATAGGACTGGTCCATCAAGGGAGTGAAGGGGAAGTGGAATCACTCTGGGTTCAGCTGATAACTATCTTAGGGAACATGTTATGAATGGAGTTGGTCTGTAGATCACCAGACCATGGACAGGGGATAATAAGGAACTAGGAAAGAAATTAGAAAGGTTGCACAAAAGAGGATGCCATAGTAGAGGGAGATCTCATAATACATAGATATATGATTCCCTTGTGCTTATCCATGCTTTCTTGAACCCCTCCATTGTTTCACCCCATCACCCACCTATAGATTTGCAGTAGTTTAATGTGTAAAGCTGTACTGCATATTTTGTTTGCTGTAATACAGTTTAACTTTAAACACCGAGGTACTGTAGAAGCAGCCCATGTTGCCTTTGACAGACTGCAGCGGCTCATTGCATGCACGCACACATACCCACACATGCAAAATACATTCTGCCTAATTTCTCCGACTACCCTATGGTCATAATACCATGAATGCACCAAACTACACCCCCTTACTAAATGTGATGATTATGAAAGGATCCCTCGCCCCTCCACCCTTGGTAGCACTCACCTTCTACCTGCCCCACAGTCACAATAAAAGTATCTTTAAAGTCAGCCAGACAGTCACATCCTTTAGTAAAATAAATTACCCTTCCCCCTACCCTTGTTGAATTCCTGATACCACTCCTCCCCACTCATCTGACCAAAGGAAATATATCAATACTCACAACCAACCACCCTCTAGCACTTGCCACCCTCCTCCCCTCACTCACCCAAAGGATATAAACTGCGCTGCTGTCAATGTTCACCTTTTCATGACCGGTAAAAGAGAAAGCATCCCTCACTGGGGTAAACACCTGAGCCTCCCCGTTCACCTGCTCACTCATCAATGAATGAATCAGTGATGACATACTGTTATAGTAACACCTGATTGGTCAGCCAATTAGATGTTACAACTAAGGTGCATAACCATTGAGTCATTGATTGACAAATGAGCAGCTGAGCAGGAAGGCTCAGTTGTTTGCCATAGTGAGGAACAGTTTTCACTTCAGGTCCCTAATTTTTAATTGGCATACTTTCAAAATTTATTGAAAAATTTATGAAAGTTTGATACATTGAAATTGGTCTGCTTTAACGCTACAAATGTGAACTATGCCTGACATAAATATGTATACATTACACAGATGTGGGGGGGGGGGGGGGGGGCAACCTTTACCTATGAAATCTAACAATTACAAAATAAAACCAGATAATTGCTTGTAGCTGTATTGGTCCCAAACAGGTGAACAGGTGAAAGTAAGTGATATGATACCTTTTATTGAACCAACAAGAGCTTATCAGTACATAAGCTTTCTTGATACTCAAAGTCCTTCTTCAGATGTTGGCAGTTTCTACAAAACACATTGCTTTTATTCCGTGGATAGTGCTACCTACTCCTAGCTGTTAACAACACATACACCAGAAGTAACTATTTGACTAAATGACAGGAAGGCTGTTGCAAGTACCTCTACTGATATGTAACATAGCCCAGAACATGAGTCAGTGCAAATAATGTGTGGGGGTGGGAGGGGATGAAGGGGGAGAAAGAGTGAGAGGAAAGAGGAGAGATGAATAAATAGTTATTACCTACATTGTTCACACAAAAACCGCCAAGCTAAGATTGTTGGCATCTGACAACTTTTGTTCTTTCAGAAACTGAGAAGCAAGTAAACTGTGAATGTACTTCACTGTGCCTAGTAAATGCAGAGCAACATATCTTTGTAGAACTGTAATGCAAGTTTTAAAAGTATTTATTACATGTTGGCACTGTTATGCAAAGTATTTATGTACTGTAGTTGCCCATCTGCTAGCCCCCCATCATCTCTTGGAATTTACATAGATTGCTACTTTAACAGCAGTGGAAAAAGGGATCAGCTGTCACACCTTTGCTAAAGTGTCTGACTAGATACAAAGAGATAGGTCAGGCAGTGGGTCCCGTTAGCATTACAAAACTTTATGCACAAGTTAAGAATCATTGGCGCTCATTTTATGAGCTGTAAGCATTTTGGTATATGTGCTGAGCCCTTTCTTCTGTACTCTTTAGTACTCATTCTAGATGGTCATGACATTTGGCCTCTACTAACTGAAGTTGGATTTCATCGAAATGTCCAGTATGGGAAAGACTCTATTTTTCAGTATGTTTGCACCTGAGAATATTCTCATTTCAGTACAACTCTTATTTTCCAGGAGGGTCCTAGGGGAGCAATATAGTAAATATGATTGTCTCTACAGTGCTTGTATATTACCTTTCTGTAAAGTCAAACATCTACACTGTATTTCTATAGATTGTACATACTGTCTGTAGTTGTTGCTATTACTGTCTGTAATCAAAAAATTGATGTACCTCTATATATTTCTGTGTACACCTTGTACACGGGTCACACCTGGAAATGAGCTTTGGTTCAGTGTGTCTTTCCCGGTCACCAATTTTAAATAAATAAATAAATAATATGGTAGCAAAGTTGTTACTGCTAGGACACAGATAAAAAGTTACAATATTACACATAAAAGTGAATTACTATATGCAGTTATATCGCATACAGTCTGTGCTGATATGCAGGATGCAAGAATTACAACATAGGCACAGCATAGGTGTATAGACTTAGGTCTTGGAGGATAGAAACTGAAAGAATGTCTGCCAGCATAAAGGAGTGCAGGAACGCAGAGTGTTAGTTGTAGCCAGGTTTGAATCTGGCACTCTACAATTTCTTGGACTGTGGAGATGAGCCAGCTAGACTTGCTTAAAAATCTGGATGCTCTTTGAGACTGTTTGGGATAGCATTCCAGCACACAGGGATGACAACAGCAAATGTGTTATTTCTAGTGGCTGTATATGCCCTTGGCACATGGAGGAGGTGCCTAGAGGGTGATCTGATTTGATAATCTATAATACACCACCAGTTCATGGAGCTATAGGGTTCTGTTTTATACCATGGGTAATTTTTTTGGTGGGGATACTTTGTAGCCAGCAGGTTCAATCAGATGTGAGTTACCCCAAGGATTCTTGGAAAGGCATTTTGGTCCAGCACTGCAAACCAAATGATCCTAGGTTTGATTCCCACCAGAGCCACTGGTGCCCTGTAAAGCCATGAGCACATTGCTTGCCTTCAGAGTGCTTTAGAGCAGCAAGATGTAAATTTCAGTAGCAGCAGGACCCCTCTGAAAAAGAGATAGTGCATCATAGTTGATTGACCTTAATTAAAGTAAAAAAAGTAAAAATAAAGCAATTATAAATTGTGTTTTCTCTTCATCATTCTTTCAAAAGGAACTTCAGGTCCAAAGGATTTAGAAGGCTTTACTCGCTCTGTCAGATATCTGAAGTACATGGTTGGCACCTATGCACTAATCTGTGAGTTCCCCCCTACATAGTTTCTATTGTGGCTGCTCCATATTACAGTGCTAGGGGAGTAGCATTGTGAGATGTGCTCTTAAGTCACCATCCAATCAACCACCAAACCAGCCAACCATACACTCAACCACCCAACCATCCAGCCAACCATCTAACCAACCATCCAAGCAACCAATCAACCAACCAACCACCCAACCATCCAACCAACCATCCAACCAACCATCTGACCAACCATCCGACCAACCAACCACCCAACCATCCAACCAATCATCTAACCAACCAACCAACCAACCAACCAACCACTTATCACACCCAATCAACCAGTAAACAAACCAACAAGCCATAAAACCAACTAAACAAACTTCAGAGCAGCCATACTCTCAGCCAACCAACCAACCAACCAACCATGTTCAAAAATGTTATTTGTGTTTCTTGTTTCCATCTGTTCCTTTCCCCATCAAATATTCTCTTGTATTCATATCAGGTCTCAGCAGGATAATGTAACACTTGGGGATGAAGATACAAGTTAGCAAACCGGCACTGGAAGCCAAGATGGCAAATATTTCTACAGCAACTGTGTACTTTCCCTTTGTGCTGAGGTAAGCTGGGATGAAAGACAGCCAAACACTGACAAAGACCAACATGCTAAATGTAATAAACTGGGCCTCATTGAAGGAATCCGGTAGCTTCCGAGCCAGGAATGCAACTATAAAACTAACACTGGCCATAAGGCCCAGGTATCCCAGAATGCACCAGAAAGCAATGGCAGATCTTTCTTTGCATTCGATGATTATCTTTCCAGCTTGGGCTACCATGCTGTATTCTGGGAAGGGAAGGGATTGGCTTAACCAAGTGACACACAAAATAACCTGAATAAGTGTACATAAAAAGACGATGAAAATGGGCAGCTTAAGCCCAACCCATTTCCTTAGATTGCTGTTTGGCTTTGTTGCATTAAAAGCTATAACCACCATAATGGTTTTGGCCAACACACAAGAGACAGAGAGAGCAAAAACTATGCCAAAGGCTGCCTGACGGAGCATACATGTGGTATTTATGGGCCATCCAATAAAAATAAATGAAGAAAGAAAACATACAGATAGGGACCACAGAAGAATGTAGCTGATCTCGCGATTGTTAGCTTTTACAATGGGAGTATCCCAGTTTTTCACAAAGATGATTAATATTGCTATGGGTATTAGAGCACTAATGGTGGTAATAGTAGCCAAAGTTGCACCCAAGGGATCTTCATAGGAGAGATACTCCATAGGTTTTGGATAGCACAAGTCTCGCCTCTCATTAGACCAGTGATCTGCGGGGCACTTCAGGCACTCATTCAAGTCTGAAAGAGAAGACAACAGTTAGCAGTCCTTACTATCTTCAAAAGGCATGTCAAGTATGCATATAGCATTGAGGCTTTGGGCAAATTATATGAAACATTAATACTGTAGTGCAATATTAGTGGAGTTCGGACATCCACATCCAGGACTTAGGTTTATCATATCTGAAGCTTAACACCAATGTACAGTTGACAGGGATAGCTAGAAAGAGAGGGAGGGAGGGAGTGATGGAGAGAGAGGGGAGAGAGAGGGAAGGAATGGTAGAGAGAGAGAGAAGGAGGGAGACAGAGAGGGAGGAGGAAAGGAGGGAGGAGAACGAGAGAGAGAGAGAGAGAGATGTGGGGAGGGGTATCCCAAGCCGAAGGGTTAGGCTGATATGCAAAGCAAAAAGGTCATTGACACCCTTGTCCTTTATTGAGTAATTATCTTTCATTAACTCATTTAACTAGTGTTGACATTTTTTGGATCACTGGGAGTCCAAAACAGGAATCACATCTTAAAGACATGAAAGACAGTATAAAAACCCTAATGTAAGGGGTTGCACAAACAGGTAATTGGTAATAAACATTCCTGTCAATACTGACTAGCTGAACTCAGGCTGTCAGCTAAGACAATTACTATTTAGTAAGAAGTCTTAAAAGACCAAACACATGTTGGTTGTTTACTCTCTTCAGTCTTCGCAGATTTTTTGTAAGGCCTTTTGGTGCTTTGAAGCCCTGAGTGGAGCATGGGGAATCAAAATTGCTTTATGTGATTTGTAAACATTAAACCAGTGTTGGGAGAACTAAAACAGAGCAGATAACGTGCCAAGCCTACAGAGTAATGGTACATTATTTTAAACTTTACTGGCTGTGTGGGGGTAGGTAAAGGTAAATGCCTTTTAGTCTTTGCTTTTATCAGTTGCTTACCTTGCAGTGGAGGGAAAAAAAGACCAAATGGGGGCCCAGTTGGAGGAGTCTTGTATATATGCTTGAAGACAAGAAGTGAGGATGAATACTTCTGGGTGGTGTACATCTACCTACAGTATGAGTGGTAGTAAGCTGTATGGTAGTGTGCCATGCCATTTGATTGGGTGCCATGGTATTAATTACAAGAACGTAAGATAAGAGGGACTTAGGAAGAAGGGCAGGGGCAGGTCACATTGCATAATGGTACGTGGCAAAGATATAGTGGGTACTAACAGGGAAGTGTTTATCCTGTTGGTATTACTCAAGGGAAATATACTAACTTACAGGTTCTATGTATGCTAAGCAGACACACACAGCATGTTTGCACATGTAATAGGTAGCTGGAGAAGTTGCTTGTTTGCATGGGTTGTGGCATTGCCTTCTTTCAGAGGGTGATGTGTGTATTTTTTTTTATTTAAAATTTGATAACCAGGTGACCTCTAGGGCATTAGCTGCTCACTTAGAAGGGTGACCCAAATAAGCAAATAAAATAAGCAATACAAAAAGAAGTAGAAATATAAGGAAACAACAATACAGAAATTATGAAAATCATTTACAAACCGAATTGTCAGAACAACAATTTTTAAAATATATGAATGCACGGGGTAGGCCAAATATATAAGAGTTTTAGAGTCCTTGCTGTCGAGATGGCTGCCCTTAGGAATGAAGTGAGGTTCCTTAGCAGAAACTTTGGTACTGAGAGTCAGGATGAGTGCGGTTCCATTGCCTCAGTGTTCCTCAGGGGTAAGTGCACCACTCCATCATGCTGCTGGAATCCACACAGTCATGACATACTCAGTCTTTCATTAGTGCTCTATGGCACTCTGTAGAACTGTACAAAATGGTGCAGAAATGGCTGTTGCTTTGACACATGTTCCTATTTTAAATCATGTATTTTGTGGGACACTCAGGGAGTTCATAACAAACTGGCCTTCCTCATTAACATTACTACACTCTCCCTGGACAATCATCAGCACTGTGCATAACCAGGAAACACTTCCTGATGCTTGCCCTGAGTAGCTTAATCCCACCCACTCTGCTACAATTTCATGCGGCAGCAACCCCTCATGCAATTTCTATTATAAATAACAAAAAGGATAGATAGACTTTGACAAATGGCCACTATATGAAGCAGAAACTAGCAATATGCACCATCTATGACTCACATTATGGCAGTCTGTTACCTGCATGAAGCAGTTTTGCAAAGTGCTACTTAGACTCTCGTTACCACTTGTCAGGTGCTCCGGTTTGTTGATTGCAGTAAATAAACCAGGCAAAGTACACTGCATCAACAGGAGCAACTGAAACATGGTAGAAATCATGAGTAAACAGAATTTCTCCAGAGGAGAGTAGGATCTCGACTTTCCCCCTTTCACTGTCTCTCTCTCTCTCTCTCTCTTTCTCTCTCTCTCTCTCTCTCTCTCTCCCTCTCATTTTCTATTGATGGCAGCATGTTTTCAGTCTCTGACAGAATTCAGTTGAGAGGAATTAACCAAAGAGTGAGTGAGCATTTTTCTGGCAGCAAAGAAATGTAACCAAATAGTGACTTAGGAGCTTCTGACAAAAAAATGGTATACTAGATTGCAGGTGCTGGAACGGGGAAGGGGGCACTATGGCCATAGCCCTACCACTTTCATAACTGGCCCTATCAGTTCTTGCAATCATGTTAATTTCTTACTAGGGAGGAATTTACCCCTTACTTCTTTACCTTACCACTTTTTAGCCCCTTCTGACACCAATGTACTAGCATTTAATTTAATCTTCTAGGAGATGGTTACTTTGACAATTTTTGTAATCCAGAAGAACAAGAAAAGGAAAATTCCCACCAGTAATCCCTCCTACAACAGAGTCAGAGGGCCCAATTTTCAAAATAACTTAGAGCACAGCATGGGATTTGTGGCAGGGAGTTTGACACAAGTGCCAATGTGTGCTAAACCCTGCCAAAAATGTGATTTTCGAAAAAAGGGTTCCTGCACTCCTTTTCTGCAAGTCCTTGTGGTGACTCAGCACAGATCCACCAGCTTCCCACTGGCATATCTTTGTGTCCATATGGGAGCTGGTTTACATGGATTGCACCACAGCTTTGGCACAAGCTGACATAAATTGAGGGTACAAACACAACTTGCATCCCATGTTGTAAAATTGGGTGCAAGTTATGACAAACCCTTGGCCATTGGTGTGGCAAACATTGTCAGGGACACAGGACTGGGCCACACGCCCTGCATCCCCATTTGAAAAGCGGGCCCTGTGAGTACAAATACAATTGATTTAACTAATGATCTAAATGAACTAGAAGCCCAGAAAGGATGAAGAAAACTCTTCCCTGAGCATTGAAAATATTATTGAAATGGCCTCCTAACAGAAATGTAAGCATTGATCTTGGCACTGTCCCAATAGATGAACTGGTGCCAGTTTTAAGAAAATGTTATGCTGAGATTCGATAGCAAGACAACAAAGAATACTCACTATCAAGTTTTCTCAGGCTCTGGGCAGGTCTCAACTGCCATCTGAACAACGCAATGTTGAGATGGCAGATCAACATCCTGACTGACGCTCACGGTAAGTCTGCAAGTAATATGTTTAAAGCAGTGTGTAAGCAGTATAGAAAAGAGAAGAGGGATGCTGCTACTCATTATTCTGCGATCTCTGATGCAGATCTCAAGTAACTGAAGGCATCACCAGTGCTATCTCCTCTAATGGCTTCTGTGCTGGTGCACAAGGTCTGGCTCAATGTGTAAATCTGCACGGCATGTCATGGCTGGGAAGGCCTATGTGACCTGTGACCTCAGCATTTCATGATGTACATGGTCGAAAATGTATTTATTTTATTTAGTTTTTCTTGACCAGGTAAGTGCACTAGACAAATCCTGCCTATTTTCAGGCATGACCCAGGGGAGGGGGATACAGATGAATGCCAACTGACCTTGAACCAGATTAAGCTGTTGGAGGTATTTTTAGTGAATGAGGGAAATTTGGCTAGGACACCGGGGAAATTCCCCTGCTCTTTTGATAAGTGCCATGGGATCTTTAACATCCACCTGAACTACCACCAATCCAGGCAGATGGGACCTCGGTTTAACGTCTCATCTGAAAGACGGCACCTCAGAAGTGCAGCACCCCTCTCATGTTACACTACAGTGTCAGTACTGGGATATTAACCCAAGTGCCAGATGTGGGAACTGAACCCACAGCCCTCTGATCTCCCGGCATCAGAGGCGAGTGTGCTACCTACTGAGCCACTGACAAATGGTAGCAATCAGCCTCGGTTTTAATGAGGCAACCAAAAAAAACACGAAGAAGTGACAAGCTCTGATAAGGATCAGCACAGGAGTTCTGTATATGAACAGCCTAATGACCTCTTATGCCCGGTAGCCTCCTTTGTGAACTATAGCTGCAAACTGCCTGCAGATCCACCCACTCTGTACCTTCATCCCCTCAGAGTCAAGCAGCAGCAACTTGAATCTCCACAAGAGAGTCTATGCACGTTAATTATCTTCCTAGAGTGATGCCTCACCTCAGTAAAGAGCTAGATTTATTGAAGAGATGCACTAACCATAGTAAAGGGCAACAGCTGCACATCTGCTTTTAATACTAGCCTACAAGCCCAGGAAACAATGGATGTCACTGGGCACAGGTCAGGGGCAGATCTTCAGTCCTACTGAACTGCCTGCCATGCAAATAGACAAAAGTGGAACAACATTGTGTCCCTTAAGTCATCAGCAGAAGCAGAGTCAGAGCCATCAACCTCACCTGCAGTACTCCCACCTACTGGTACAAGTACAGAACAGCAGCCACTGACAACAGTCAAAAAGCAACAGCTGGAGCATCCAAAAGGCCCACATCACATTCATAAATATTACTAAATAAATTGTCTCAAGCTTTGTTATTTTGTCCACAACAATGACAGTGCAATGCGTGATTTAAGATGATTTCTTATTCTGCACTCCCCCCCCCCCCCCGAACATGGGAACTAGTCTTCTAAATTTAAAAGTATTGGGGGAAAAAATTATTGAAACATTTCAGAATTCAAATTTGACTCTATTTTTGCATTTACATGGAACTTGTTTTATAAGGGCAATAAGACACTCCTGGGGCATTGGTTGTGAAAGCAATAAGACACGACAGGGTGTGGGTTGTTGATTAATAAAAGCACAGCCCCAGGTGCATTGTTAGGCATGAGGCGCTTGCGCTGAGTGACTACAGCAGCTGGGTAGTGCTCTTATCAATCAACAATCCACACCCTGAAGTGTCTTATCGCTCTTATAAAAATGGGTTAACAACTATTTCTATAACAATTAAACAAAACTCTGAACACATTATTAAAGACTTAATAATAGTATGTTATTTTATTCAAATATGGTGAAAAATAGTCCCCAGACTTGGATAGAGGAGTGGTAAAATTGATTGAATAGCAACTCACTGAAAAATGCGACACCAGTGAGTTGGAGGGACAGCAATGTATTATTTGAACAGTTTGCGTCTGCCTCTACCTATGTAACTGTGCTTTCCCACCTTTTCTCTTTGTTTATAAATAGAATAATAGATAGGTTCCTGTGCATTATAATGTAGTAATTCCATCGAGAGTTTCTGGGGACATTGTGAACCTCGAGGCGGCTCGAGAGGTTCCATCCCCAGAACCTGAGATGGTTTCCATTATTGTAATGCACAGGAACATATTTTTATATTTTTTAATATATGGATGCGATTTTGCTTGAGGCAGTCGGCAGCTGCAGCCCGAACAAGTCTCTCCGTTCTGGTCACGCGCTACACTGTCTCACTGCTCATTTTGTTTTTTGTTTTAGTGAAGGACAGCCTACCTTTTCCATGTCTGGGGAACACAGGGTCAGCTTGATATCTGTATTTTTCAGGTATTTTTTAAAAAAAGCTGTGAAATGTTACGGTTGGGAAACTCTCGGTAAGCGAGACAGTGGCCGCCATGTTTTTCAAAATGTTCTGCCCTCCCTAATAGGAAAAGTGGCCAATTGGAAGGCACGCTTTAAAAGACGCTCGAGCTGGACTAGCGTATGTGCTGTTGTGATTTGGTATTACTATCGCTCAGGTACCCAACGATAGTATTACGGCACCTGAACGATGGTATTATCACTCCTGAAGTGTAGTATTATCACTTTGGGAGTGATACTATTATGGGGAATTTTTTGTATGCTTTTGTACTATATTATTTTCATGATCCATATATTAAAAAATATTACTGAATTACCTACTTTCTTCATCCTGTTTTTTTTTTCTGTTTTTCCACTCATTCAAGACATAGAATGTTTATCATGGAATGTTTGCCATGGAATATGAGGATTCAAAATTCTGCTCAGTTCCACTGGTAGAATGTTACTCTCCTAACATACTGTACACACAGACCAGTCAACAAAGGCCTGTTTAAGAGCCAGTGACTCAATTATTTCACTGTCAGGGCAAACAGAAGAGATTTCCCTGTTGAGCAGGTAAAGACAGAAGGGGGATTTTTCACTGTTAGTACCGAAACAGTTGTAATGAAAACTATAAACAATACTTAATGTTTTTAATGTGTTTATGTGTATAAGGAGAGTGTGATGATCAGGCAAACAATGTTTAATTAATCTGTTTTATTTCTTATTTAAGGTAGTTTTATTTTTATGGCCAAATTGAAGGTTTTTACAGTGTAAAGGTAGCAGCCATGTTTGCCATGGAAGATCAGTTCTGGTTGCAGAGGGACTGATGGAAGATAGTTCTGGTTGTAGGAGGACTGATTTGCTCATTGTGTAATGTGGTTTAGGACCAGGATGACTGTGTGTATATAGAGATTTAATGTATAGTCAGCTGATGTCTCTTGGCCAATGGGATTCCTACATTTATGCTTGCCATTTTATAATTAAGCAATAAGGCACACCAGAGTGTGGTATATCGTGGGATATCGTCATGCTGAAAGTGGTTGGGTATGAGGCCGCAGGTTATTATGAACTGAATTTCAAGTTTTTTTAAATAAAAAAATAAAAGAAACAGGTTTTAAAATGTTTTATGAATGAGTTTTTAGGTGGCGTAGGGGTACATTTTGAAAAAATAGTTCTCAGACAGTAGAGAGCAAGGAGGCTGGTGGCACCAGAACATTTTTGAAGCTGTGATGATGTAGCCCGATATCATCACAGCTTCAAAGAGCTCTTGGCCAGTCATATTCCTCTATTTATGATCCTCAGCTCATAATTGTGGTTAATAAACTTCCAGGTGCTAAAAAGACTCATGCAAGCATCTCATATCTTACTACACACCTGGGCATACATTAACCACTGATGGCAAACACTCCTGTCATATGTTACTGCTTACATATTCCTATGTAAGCAGAATATCCAACAGTCTGTTATGTTTCTAATCATACATTAGTAATTAGTTATTTACATGTTACAATGGTGAAAAGGAACTTGGAGAAACATAGCAACTTGTGACAATCCATATTGTAGTTAAATTTGACACAGTCCCACACAAAAGATTATTATACAAGCTTAATATACAAGTGAGCCAGCCTTTTAGTGGGTCACAAGATGGTAGCCTGGGTAAAAAATTTGCTGGACAACAGGACACAGAGGGTAATATCAAACGGAGTCCACTTCGAAGAAAGGGGGGTTACTAGCGGGGTACCGCAGGGTTCAGTACTGGAACAGGTCCTCTTCAAAGTCTTTATAAGTGACATTGCAGAGAGACTGGAAGGAAAAGTATGACTCTTTGCAGATGACACAAATATCTGCAAAAGGGTTGATACACAAGGTAGGGTGGAAAGGATGAGAAAGGACTTTGCAAGGTTGAAGGAATGGTCAAATGTAAGGCAGCTTAGATTCAAAACAAAGAATTGCAAAGTAATGCACCTGGGAAGCAAAAACCCAGGGGAAGAGTACACAGTGGAGGGTGAGATACAAACAACAACAAAAATGGAAAGGGACCTGGAGTAGTCATATCAGATGAACTAAAGGTGGGCAAACGATGTAAGAAGGCAGTAAGGAGTGCTGGGGGGATACTGGGATGCACAGGAAAAGGCATCACCAGTAGAAAACAGGAAGTTGTCATCCCTCTGTACAGACAGTTGGTGAGACCCCAGCTGGAGTACTGCATGCAGTTCTGGAGACCTCTTCTCTGCAAGGACATAGGCAGGATGGAGGCTGTCCAGAGAAGGGCAACTAAAATGGTACAGGTTCTGCACCAGGAGACATACGAAGAGAGACTAAAGAAGCTTAATATGTATACCCTCAAGGAAAGGAGGGAGAAGGGGGGGACATGATAGAAGCTTTCAAGTATGTCAAGGGAATCAACAAAGTCCAAGAGGGTAGAATCTTTCAGAAAAAGAGGTGTGCAAAAACAAGGGGGCACAATTTGAAGATAGAGAGGGGACAGCTCAGAGGTAATGTGAGGAAGTATTTTTTGACTGAGAGGGTTGTGGATGCATGGAATGGCCTTCCTGAGAAGGTTGTGGAGTCAAAAATAGTTGAGGAATTCAAGATATAAGGCAATTCTAGTGCAGAGTGGGAGGAAGTATTAACTTGGTTAACTAGGATCTGCAGCTTATCTATCAGGTAGGGAAATGAGCAGACTAGGTGGGCCAAATGGTCCCTATCTGCTGTCAAATTCTATATTTCTATGTTTTTATGTTACAGAATTGACCCTATCTCATGGCTGTCCTTGAATGGTCCCAATAAGGATACCGCACTATTGTTCGGTGGGGAAATGGGCTGCTCATGTATGTGTTCAGATGGTGTTCCCTCCTATAGCATCTTAAATTGTAGTGGTTGAAAGGAGGGGAAACAGACTTTTTCCCTAGGTTCTCTAGCCAATCGGTCAATTGGGAGATCTTTGTGAGGTGAAATCCTGCAGGGATGAAGTAGTCAGCTAATTCAAAGTATGCTCCCCATGTCTCTGCATAATCGGCCAACTTGCTCTGGATGGCACATTATACACTTTAATAGCTGGCTGCTTTGTCCACTACCATAAACCAGCTCTGTGTGGATAGAGAGGTTTGTTGCCTACAGTGCCTCAGTATGACTCATTTAGTTGTGATCAAGGATCATTGTAACCATCTCTTCTTACCAGAGGAGGCCTGGGGTGACTTCGGGTTTGGGTGTATGCTCAGTGTTACAAGCTGGGGGTTGAAGGTGAGGTACAAAATAATCCACTTTGAGCAAAGAAACCAGAGTTGGAGTACAAAATGGTGGGGCAGAGGGAGTTCTACTGATGGCCACCAAGCGAGAAAGAGTCCTAAAGGGTATTCATTTCAGATGACCTAAAAGCTGCCAGGCAATGTGACAAGACAGTTGGGAGGGCAAGTGGGATGCTAGGGTGCATAGGGAGGGGTATCACTAGTAGAAAGATGGAGGTGGTGTTGCCTCCATATAGATTGTTGATAAAACCCCACCTAGAGTACTGTGTCCCATTATGGAGATCACATCCACAACAGGATGTAGACAGAGTAGAGGGAGTCCAGAGGAGGACAAATAAAATGGTGCAGGGTCTGCATCAGAAGTCCTAAGAGGTGAGATTAAAGGACCAAACTACAGTATGTACACCCTGGAACAGAGGAGGTTGAGGTGGAAAAGGATATGGAGATAAATAAGGTACAGGAGGGAAACATTTTTCAGAAAAAAAAGTGATAAAGAACAAGGGGCATGATAAGAAGCTAGAGAGTGGCAGATTCAGGAGAGATGCGAGGAAGTACTCCTTTGCCAAAAGAGTGGTGGATTCCTGCAAAAGTCTTCTAGTGGAGGTGGTGGGGGTGAAAACAGTGATGGGGTTTAAGAATGCATGGGATAGGCATAAGGGAATCTAAGGGAAGGGGTGGGGTGGGTGAATAGGCAGGAGATCATGTAGGATCTGTGATGACACTATAGCAGGGAAAAAAGGGCAGACTAGATGGGTCAAGTGGTCCTTATCTGCTGTCAGAGTCTATGTTTCTGTTATGTCATGGGACAAGATTGTGCGGCACACAGATTGGATCTCTGCCCAATACACAGTCAGTTTAGAACAGAACCATATGATATAAGTGATTGTCCCTTTGTCCAGCTCACCTTTCTTCACCTGTCTGTAGACATCAATCCCCAGGTGTGCAGTTCAGGTGGTATTCTCTGCCACCTGTGTAATATTTTGAATTATATGAACCCTCTCTTTGTGTCCTCTATTCCACTTTGCACCTCTTTCTAGCACAAATGCAAGATCTACCTCCTGCCCCAACTTATCTCCTTACGTATGTCTGACTCTTACTGAGGGGTCTTTAGATAGGTCAGTCAGGTGCCTATAGACTGTGCTGCTACGTGGCTTGTTGACCACTCTGGACCAGAGTATTTTGTTGAGGGAATTTGGGTCTAGTTGTGAGTCTAATCACCCATATCCAGGCCCCAGTATGTAGCACAAACCATGTCTCAGTTGGTGGTACCTCCAATGTCACAGCTTATGAAGTGTGAATTTTTGTTGCAGGTGGGAAAATGACTTTAGTGTATTATTGGCCACATTTTTTACAACCATGAGACACCTAATCCCTGCTGTGAGCTATTTGCACTTTGGGATAGCCGTGCCCCCCCCCCCCGCATGCATAGGCAAGGATATCCCCAAAGAGTGAAATGCAGGGCCCTCTCTGGTTGCCAGTGAGTAAGGCTCCTGTATTTCCTCCAGACCTCATTGGTGTGGGTCAGAGTGGGGTGGGATGAGAGATCTAGGTGACAGGGTATCAAACTGTATCAGTTCAGATATCAGGCCCCTGCCAGAGATGCTTCTCAGTCAACCCATCTTGGTTTATGTTCCTGTGTATATTAGGGCTTGTCTGTATGAATTGCAACAGAGCCTGTGCCATGTCTCTCAGAGAGAAGTCAGAGAGCTTTAGTCCCCACTTCCTAAGGTCATGCTTGAGTTAGGAGTGGCTATGATGCCTGGGGCCTTTACCACAAAAGAAGTTTCGCAATTTGAAGTGTATAGATTTTATGATTTTTGGATCTGTTCCTAAGGGGAGCTTGTCCATCACATATTGTACTTTAGGAGCAGTCATCATTTTGGCACCCTGCTCCAGTGTAGGATGTGCTGGCATTTCCATGTCCTTAGGTCCTTGTCTAGCTCTTCCAACAGTTCTCTTTACAGAGGAGGTCTAGTTTCCAGTGGAATCTGATGCTTGGTATTCCAGGTGTTTGTTCGATAGCTGGAGGACCAATGGATACTGGGGCAAGCTGGATATCAGGAAAGTGGATGGCAGGAATTGCAATTCTGCAATGTTGAACTTATAGCCAGATACTTGGTTATGTCTTCTGATTGTGTCCAGCAGGTTAGGGATGGACTTGCTGGAGTTGGTGAGAGTCAGCATGATGTCATCTGCATAAGCCAGTGCTTTATGCTCTCCTCCCATATTAATGCCATGTATCCTCAGTGCGAGTCTGACAGCCTCAGAAGTGGTTCCAGTGTCAGAACAAATAGGAGTAGTGAGAGGTGGCAGCCCTGTCTGGTGCCTCTGCTCAATGGAAAGAGACAAGATATCCCACCATTAGTGATAACCTCCACCAAGGCTCCCTGGTATAGCATTTGAATCCAACCCCTAAATGTAGGATACATCCCAAAGTGACTTAATATGTGGAAGAGGAACCCCCATTACTCCCTGTTAAATGACTTTTTGGGGTCCAGAGAGAGGAGTATCATAAGGGGGTTGGGGACCTGGTTTTCCATATGAGGTTCAGTAGGTGCTATGTATTGTCTGTGCCCTGGAATGAAGCCCAACTGGTCCTTACCAATGAGGATGTAGATTACCTCTCTCAGCAGGGTGGCCATCACCTTGGTGAAAGCTTTACAGTCCACTATGATCAAGGAGACTGGCCTATAAATACTGCACTGGGTTGCAGCCTTCCTTGGTTTAGAATTCAGGGAGATCTGTGCTATATGCATGGAGGCAGGAAGGATGCCTGAATTGTACGCCTCAGTGAGGGTGTTCATTAAAGGCTCTAGAAACACATCTTTGAAAGTGTTGAGGAACTTTTCAGGGAGTCTATCACTACTAGGGGCTTTCCCAGCTGGCATGACATTATGAGCGGTCTCTAGTTCCTTCTGGGAAAGGCATATTGGCTGCTGAAAGCCAGAGAGAAAGTTGTCCATCTCCTGCTCTAATGGGCGGTCCTCAGTAGTGTACAGGCAGCTATAAATGGTGAGGAACTATTTGTTTATGCCTTGTTTGTCCCAGGTGGTAGTACTAGCTCCCTGCCTGACACCAATAACCCTGGAGTGCTCCTGCCTCTCTTTAAGCTGATGGATCAGGAGGAGACCAGGATTTTTGTCAGACTCCCAGAATGACTGCCACAGCTGGAAAAGTGCATATTTGGCCTTTTGATGCAGATTGATCTTGTCCCCATTATCTCCACTAGTAAGGGCCCTTTGTTGACTGGGCTTTCTCTATATGTCTACTTAAGATCCTTTAGCTTTTGCTGCTACACCTCAAGGTCCCTGATTACGGCCTTCTGGAGGTGTGACTGATACACCTCCCTCTTTTAAAGACCTTGAGTGCATCCTTTAAAACTGGTCTAAAGAGCCTCCTACTTGACTCCTCCTCCTGTGATTGTTCTTAAACCTCATCATTGCTAGAGGATTTGCTTACCCCTCCCAAGGCCCAATATCCTGTGCTCCTGGCCAGTCCAACACCTCTCGCCAGCAGTGTGCTCAAACTTACATATTAGAGGCTGGCCAGGTAGTGCAGAGGGCTGAGGCACTGGACGTCTCACCTCGTGGCATGCCGGCGACCTGGGTTCAGGAGCGAGCCTAGGTCTTCAAAGGTCGGCACGGGGGGGAGAGGGCAGAGCTGGATGAAACAGCTGACAGGCAGCTCTCCTCTCTGGAGGAGGTGGAGTGGCATCCCCCATTCAAGACTGCCCCCTGGTGAAGGCCAGGAGGCTGTGCAAGCCGGGTGCCAGTAGTAGGCCAATGGGGTGGGCGGAGGAGGGTTGTTACCGGTGCTGTAAGGGGCATGCGCACCTCCACGCACATGCAACCTTCTCCTGGGACCCTTGGGTAAAAGCAGGGAGAAAAATGGAGGATAGAAAAACACTCCGGTGGCAGGATGGTGACCGACTGTCCGCAGGCACCAGTCCCGGACTAGGAGTAATGTAAGCACCGGTAATTCCGTGAGATGGAGCTGGGGGAACCGGTTAGATAGGGGATGTTCATGGAGGAGCACAAACAAATATATGATTAAAAAAAATGTACATATTAGATCCCCAGAAGCTATCCTTCTGATGTCTAAATTATGCATTTGGCTTTTGTTTGCTTTATTCTACAAGTTTGTATTGTAATACTTCTAATTCTGGGTCTCTGGCCCTAAATTGTATGTTTTTCTGAGCTTTGTCACTGTTTATATTCCTGCACTGTCTGTTCTCCTTGTATTCTTTGTATTCTTGATGTGGCGCCTTTGAAAAGGCTCCTTGACTCAAAGCTCAAAGGGTTGTAATTCGGATTGTCTAAATAAATAAAATCCCACCTTATTGCTGCTGCTGATGATGTGTTGCAGGAAGTCCCTAATAGCCTGTCTAAGGTTGATGCAGAACCCACTGTCCTTGAGCATGGATGAGTTTAAGCACCGTCATCCTCATGCCTGTTCCGCAGCAAGGGAGGCATACAGGTGAATGAGACTGGTGCATGGTCCAAAATCACTGCACTAGTTCTGGCATCCAGGACATTTGAGGTCCAGATCCCAGTGTTAGCTACAGCTCTATTCTGGAGATTGACTGGTGAGGACTGTAAAAGAATGAACAGTCCCTGTCTGTGTGGTGGACTACTCACCATATGTCAACAAGACATACTCTAGCTCCTGGGATAGGTTCTCCAGTGTCTGTTGCTAGAATCTTCAGCCCATGAAGGCTTTACTTGCATCTAAAAAATCATCCAGGACCATGTTCATGTGCTCCGCCATGATGAGCTGCCCATGCTGGAACTTGTCTTTGATTGTAATGGTGCCCAGAGACCCTGGGATTGGGCATCAAAATAGAAATACAGCATTACTTACTTAAATCCTTACTCTCTATTTTCTTTCCTAGGGTGTACATGATGAGATCCCTCAGTCTTTCCTTGTAGGGCTTTTGATGTAACTCTAGTACCATTTTAGTTGCCCTTCTCTGGACTGTTTCCACCTTGTCTATGTCCTTTGTGAGATGGGGCCTTCAGAACTGGACACAGTACTCCAGGAGGATCTACTACGTAATACCAAAACTTTAAAACCTGACACCCACCTGCCCTAGACCGAGCTCTCAATGCGGCACTTACCCAACACATAAGCATCCCAATGACAGAAAGCCCAACAGTGGACTTATGCCGGGTTTGTGGTCCAGCGGGGGTCTATGCCCCCTGCACCCTCCCTCACAGGGGGCATCACCCTCACACCTCCCCCCTGAAATTACTATAACAAACTCTGAGTCCTGGCAAACTCCACTGTCAGGCTATCTGACGTCAGGATGTTAATGCGTCGGGTAAGTGGCAGGTCATGATTTCAGTCTCGGGCTGGTGGGTGTCGGGATTTTAAAATGCTGGTACAACATAGTGATACCCTATGGATGGGGCCTCAACAGTGACCAATACAACACCACCTCTTCTCCCTTCTCCTGCTGGTGATTCCTTTCCTTATGCACACCAGCATCCAACTCAGCAGCTTACTCAGCGGGGGACCGGGGTGGGGGGAGCATCACTGCCATTTTATGTGGAGGCCCTGCACACATTGGACCAGTCTTCCATTTGTCTGCTTGCATGTTGAATGTGCAAGCCACCTCACCCCCTTCCACTCCATAGTGCTCCCTCTGTAAAGATGCCTAGTTCTGCGACCCTGCCAAAGTTAGTGGTAGTTTGACAGTGCAGGGACTGGAGAAGGCTTGAGTAGGGGTTCCTAATGTGAGTCTCTGTCACTTTGTTGAGCAAGAAACTGTCTACAGTAAGTGATGGGGTTAGAGCGAAGGTGCTACCACCAACTTGTGAGCACTTTCTTGAATGGTTAAGCTGTCTCTAACCGAGCTGCTCAAATGTGTGGCTCCTGCAAGCCTGGTCTTCCCTTTTCAGGAGTATAGCCATCATGGGGGGGTGTGGTTATGCCTGTGGCTTTGCAGATCTATGTCAATTTCTGGAAGAACTGTTGTTACTTCCACTCACCCCTGACCCAGTGCCCCAGATTCTCTATTTATAAGTCTGGTGGTGCAGTTGAACCCGACTGCTGTAAACATGGGGTATATCCTCCCCACTGTATATTGTATGGTTTGCCAACCCACTACCCACCAGTGCCATGACAGCAAGAAGGGTGGGTGAGGGAGACTTGACCCCCTAAACTACACTCAGGTCGAGGGAAAAGGAAGAATGCTGACCAGGCTCAGGGTAGGAGAAGAAAATTTGCGGAAGCAGTAGCTGCTTGCAAAAAATCAGTAAACAAGCAGGAGAAATTTGCACTATACCTTGTTAATTTGTAAACTGCAAGTGTCTGTATGCTATTAAATCCTAGCACTGAGTGGATTCACTTCAGCTGGGTGGTGGGGCCATTCTGGAGTATGACCCTTTTCAATTCTGGTTGGCCCATGGGGTTCTTGCTCTACAGAGCCGGCTGCTTCTGCCCAGAATTTGACTGGTAGAGCTGAATAGTTGCCTGCATTTGGTCTCAGGGTGTCCTGTTGTGGGGAGGGGGTCTACTTGCCCCTGTCCTGCTTCAGTATTTTTGCGGTGGGCTCTCCTGCTGGATCTGAGCTGGTATAGATGACCAAGGGTCTTTGATATGGTCTCTGGGTTCAGTCCCTTGCCATTGCCATTCTGGACCTGTCTTGCCTTTGTCTCTTTGCCTCCTGCCCAACCATTTTGACTTTGATGTCTGCCACTCCATGCTGACATTGTCTGTTGGGGTTACAGTGGCCCAGCATCATCAGTTTTTGTGTGCCGAGTGTGCAGTGTGTCTTAGCAAGTAGCTGTTCTGAGCTGGGAGGTGGGCTGGTGGCTGTGGTACTTTGTCTAACCAGTCCCTGACAATATATGCTGCTGCCATCCCTGGTGCCTCAAAGGTGCTAGGGACCCCATTCCAGCTGATTTGCAACCTAGCTGGTTACCATAAGCATATAAAGAATACATAGGTCTTGGAAGGCCTTCCAGGCTTCAGTGTAGTATTTCCTCCTGGCCACCAGCTGCACTGAGTGGTCATTAAAAATATATACTATGTGCCCTTGCTTGGTGAGGGACCCCTTTTCCCTGGTCAGGGTGAGGATGCGTTCCTTTTCTGGATAATGCAGGAATTTTGCAATGATGAGAGGGGGTCTGCTTCCCTCCTGTATCACTGGTGCTACAGTATGGTACAAGTATGCCCTTTCAGGTTCGAGGCAAGGGCACCACTTGTATTTGAGGAGTTTGAGTAACTCTCTCTGGAGAGATTTACAACAATGCCTTGTTGCTCTGAGCCTTCAGGAAAACCTACAAACCATAGGTTATTCCTCCTGCTGCAATTTTTGGAGTCCTTTGCCCTGTTCCACAGGAGCTCTACCATGTGCTCCAGCTCCTACAGTCTTGCCTCTTGGCAGCCATCTTTTTCATCAGTCAACAAAAGGCACATCTCAACATCTCTCATACTGTTTTGGAGCAATTGTACATTCTCCTCCAAGCTAGCCAGCGAGAATTTAAAGGAGGTGACTTCTATCAGGACTTGCTGTAACACCCCCTTAATCTCAGCGCCCTCTGAAGTAGGTACCTGGGATCTTCAGCCCTTCTGCTGCTATTTTTCTGAACTCTCTTGGCCAGCCATTGTCGTTTTTTTAGCAAGTTACTCATGCATGGCTCAACCTTTTGTATTGAAATGCCACAGTCCATTAGCCCTGGTGTTTTAACTCATTCTATCCTATTGTCATTTAAACTGTTCATGCTCACTCTGTCTGCTGCTGGAACACCTGTGTGCCTGAAGCAGTTTTAGACCTGCAGCATTCATATGAACACACTGTCTTCTGGCACTTATATCTTGAAAACTGCAACACCAATTGTAAAACTGTAAAAAGGAAAAATGTTGAGCACAAAAAGCTGTATAAAATGATTGTGGATTGGCAATTCTTATTTGACTTGTTTTTATATTGCTTTACATTGTTTTTCCTGGTTTTCATGAAATCTGGAGATTTTATGTAAATGTAATTATGCTATGTGCAAACAGTCATACAAAAATATTATTTTGTTTTATATTTCTGGGACCAAATTGTTAAAAATGTACAATAAACATCTGTCCTTGACTAAATATCAGTTTTGTACTCTTTTTATCATTTTTTTTTCAGTCATAAAACTGTGTCTGTATATCTTGGTATAATAATTTGAATTTCTGCTTTCACTGGAGTTGTTGGAATTTTTTGCATGTTGTCAAATCTGTACCAAACAATAATGAGTTTATCAATCTGATAACATTTTTTCTTTTTTTTTTTAGTTTAGTAAGATAACAGCTACACAGTACCTCAGAATTCTAAATCATGATATCCAGGAAGTGATGTAGGAAGTATGTGTTTTGCGAGAACAACAGATGCACATAGGAAGAACTCAACAAGTTCAGGTCAATGAGCTGGCATAGGAAATGGATACATTTTTAGAGCAGGAGGTCTATCTATGATTGATTTCTTATGTATTGTTCATTTGTGTACTTTCATGGAAAAAAAATACTTTTTGTTCAATTTTGTAATAAAATAAATAATAAAGTATTTTATTTGTGTGTGTGTTTGTTTTACCATACTTCACATGAAGTATCTAAGAACTGTACATGCAAAGAAGCATACAGTCCCTAAATTTGCAGTACTATTTTCATGTTATGATTGTACTTTTGTTTCGGTATAAAAGTAGATTTTTTAGTTGGTGTTAGATGAGATACTGCCTGGATGATGAAGCACTAGTGTAGTTGAATGATCACCTTACTACTTGTGGTGGGGTGTGGATGCCTGCCCGTTGCAATGGTGCTTATAGGCACACCAACCACACTGTGTTATGTACTGCCACTAGTAATCGGGGCATAATGAGCTTCGTGGTGGGGGGAGTGGGTGCATGCACGTTGCAATGGTGCATATAGGCACGCTAACCACACTGTGTTGTGTACTGTCACTAGTCATTGGGGCATAATGGGCTGTGTGGTGGTGGAGGTTTTTTGTGTCTGATCACAGGCAGTGGATGTGATGGGACTCGAACCTGCAGTGCACTTATCACTGTGCCACATGAAGGACAGGAGGGACTGATGTCTGAGTAGTTAAATAAACACATTACTGGTTGTGGTGGGACTTGAACATGCAATGCACTTATCACAGTGCAATTTGTGTGAGGAGAGTGGGGATACCTGCACCTTGTAAAGGTACTCATAGGCATTGCGGCTACACTGGGTCATATATGATAAATAGTTATTGGGGTATAATGGAATGTGTGGTGAGGGGGTGGGGTGTGAATGCCTGCATGTTGCAACAGTGCTTATAGGCATGTCAACCACACTGTGTTGTGTACTGCCATTAGTAATTGGGGCATAATGGGCTGTGTGGTGGGGGGAGTGGGTGTCTGCAAGTTGCAATGGTGCTAATAGGCACACTAACCACACTGTGTTGTGTACTGTCTCTAGTCATTGGGGAACAATGGGCTGTGTGGTGGGGGGGGTGCCTGATCACAGACAGTGGATGTAATGGGACTCGAACCTACAGTGCACTTATCACTGTGCCACGTGAAGGATTGGAGAGACTGATATCTGCATAGTTGAATAAACACATTACTGGTTGTAGTGGGACTTGAACATGCAATGCACTTATCACAGTGCAATTGGTGGGAGGAGGGCAGGGATGCCTGCAGCTTGTAAAGGTACTCATAAGCACTGCAGCTACATTGGGTCATATATAATAACAAATTATTGGAATGTGTGGTGGGGGTGTGGGGTGTGGATGCCTGCATGTTGCAGTGGTGCTTATAGGTACCCCAACCACACTGTGTTGTGTACTGCCACTAGTAACTGGGGCATTATTTGCTGTGTGGAGGGGATGCATGATCACAGACAGTGGATGTGATGGGATTTGAACCTGCATTGCACTTATCACTGTGCCACAGGAAGAACAAGATGGACTGATGTCTGTGTGGTTCAATAAACACCTTACTGGTAGTGGTGGAACTCCAACATGCAGTGCACCAGTCACAGAGCTACAGGAGGGACGGGATGGTCTCATGCCTGCTCAGTTGAAGGACCACATCAGTGGATGTGGTGGGACTCCAACCTGCAGTGCACCAGTCAGAGAGGGATGGGAGGGTCTGATGCCTGCTTAGTTGAAGGACCACATCAGTGGATGTGGTGGAACTCCAACCTGCAGTGTACCAGTCACAGAGCTACAGGAGGGACAGGATGGTCTGATGTCTGCTTAGTTGAAGGACCACATCAGTGGATGTGGTAGGACTTCAACCTGCAGTGCACCAGTCACAGAGGGACGGGATGGTCTGACACCTGCTTAGTTGAATGACCACATCAGTGGATGTAGTGGGACTCCAACCTGCAGTGCACCAGTCAGAGAGGGACGGGAAGGACAAGAGGGTCTGACGCCTGCTTAGTTGAAGGACCACATCAGTGGATGTGGTGGGTCTCCAACCTGTAGTGCACCAGTCAGAGAGGGACGGGAGGGTCTGATGCCTGCTTAGTTGAAGGACCACATCAGTGGTTGTGATGGGACTCCAGCCTGCAGTGCACCAGTCAGAGAGGGACGTGAAGGACAAGAGGGTCTGATGCCTGCTTAATTAAAGGACCACATCAGTGGATGTGGTGGAACTTCAACCTGCAATGTGCACCCATCTCAGAACTAGAGGAGGGATGGGAGGGTCACTTACAATTTGATGTGCAGAGCATTGCTGTTCTTGACACCGATGTTATCAGCTCACGTGGATTCCAAGCAGCCCAAATATACTTGATGATGAGGCCCCCATTCTTCTTTGTCTTCAGCACTCCTTGAGAATTTGACTACAAGAGCTGTTGAAGAGCATTGTGAACATGAAATGCATGCATCACAGTACATCGAACTAAGGGAAGGACCTTGTCCTGATTAGTCTATGGACTCTATCAGTGGACATGATGGGATTTTGGACCTGATGGGATTTGAACCTGCGATGCACTTATCACAGTGTAACCACAGGGGATGGTTGGACAAGGGCTTAGGCGAAGGACTATGACAGCTGTTGATGTGCGTTTTGAACATGAAATGCATGCATCACAGTACATTGAAAAAAGGGAGGGACCTGGTCCTGATTAGTCTATGGACTATATCAGTGGACATGATGGGATTTTGGAAGTGATGGGATTTGAACCTGTGATGCACTTATCACAGTGTATCCATAGGGGATGGCTGGACAGGGGCTTAGGTGAAGGACTACGACAGCTGTTGATGTGCATTTTGAACATTATGAGAGGGGAAGAACAATGCCTGATTAGATAATGTACTAGATTACTTGTTGTTGTTGCCATCAGTTGAGTACGTTGAGCTCGATGGTCTTGATACTGAAGTCGTCTGTTCGTGTTGATGTCATGCGACTCAATAATAATCGTTGATGAGCATTTTTCCTTTTCTTTCATTTTTATGTTGCTTGCACGCATGTGCAAGAAACATAGTGCCATCATTGGAGATTTCGGAGGTGTGTCACCTCCTCCTCCAATTCAGTCAGTGTGCTGGCAGGCACGGCCCCTGTAACAATGCATTTTGGAGCTGTCTATGACATGCTCCAAATGCAGTAACTTCCAGTTGAAAGGGAGCTATGCTTCAGTGAGCACTGATAAGATATCTGCTGCTCACGCAGCTCCCCCCACAGACACACGCAGTATGCCCCGACGCGCACCGGTATAGCCGACGGGGTGCCCAATCCTCATCCGGCTGAGCTGCGTCCCCCAGTAGTAGATGCCATGCTGGGAGCCCACCCCAGCGTGGCAAGCGGTCCTGGCCGACGGGGTGCCCAATCCCCGTCTGACTGAACCCTACCACATTCTTGTGCCATGCTGGGAGCCCACCCCAGCATGGCAAATGTCCCACTTAGTCATTTTTTTTTTTAAACCTGTAAACGAAACGGTCTCGCGGGCGCTGCCTCCCAACCCCTCACAATCCGCACCCACCCACCGCGCACCCAGCCTCCCACACCCCTTCACCCCATACTTACCTCCAGAGCTCTCGCGCGACGCTTCGTGGACCGGGAACATGTCTGCACTCTTCAAAGCCGACTCACGAACTGAGGAAATGCTGGTAAGCTGTATAATGGGCTAGATAGGGGTTTCAACTGTTGCATATCTCAGGCATTTTGGGAATTTTGACCAAATTTTCAACATGGGGTTTTAGGACCCCTTCTCATGAATGATGTCACTGTCATGGCGTTATTCAGGCCCGAAGGGTGATTTCACACCAGTGACTGCAATATCACCTTTCGGCCTGAATACCACCATGACAGTGACATAATCATGAGAAGGGGTCCCAAAACCCATGTTGAAAATTTGTGCCAAAATTCCAAAAATGACTGTTTTACGAAGGCATTGTGCAGTTCCTACGCAGGCTCAGAAGTTCGCTGAAATTTTCAATATTTTCACTCCAGATTTTCAACATTGCCATTTTACCACACCTTCTTATGAGCAGTACAGCTGTCATTTTTCACATCTCACCCAAAATGTGTTTCCGCCCATGTAGCGCAGAATGGCGCAGTTGGTGTGCGAAATCAATGTATGGGACAAATTAAGAAAATCACAGTGACACTGTTCATGAGCTCAGGTGTTAAAATGGCTATGTTGAAAATTTGGTGAAAAAATTCCAAAAAATGACTGTTTTACGAGCGTACGTTGTACAGTTCCTATGCACGCTCGTAAGTTCGCGAATTTTCAATATTTTCACTCCAGATTTCCAACATTGCCATTTTGCCACACCTTCTTCTAAATAGTACAGCTGTCATTTTTCACATCTCACCCAAAACGTGTTTCTGCCCATGTAGCGCACAATGGCATTATCTAAAGCGAATCAATGTACTGGATAAATTAAGAAAATCACAGTGACACTGTTCATGAGCTCAGGTGTTAAATGACTATGTTGAAAATTTGGTGAAAAATTCCAAAATGACTGTTTATGAGTGTCGTTGTACAGTACCTCGCACACTCGTAAGTTCGCGAATTTTCAATATTTTCACTCCAGATTTTCAGCATTGCCATTTTACCACACCTTCTTATGAGTAGTACAGCTGTCATTTTCACATCTCACCCAAAATGTGTTTCCTGCTCAAGTAGCGCACAATGGCTTATTCGTGTGCGAAATCAATGTACGGACAAATTAAGAAAATCACAGTGACACTGTTCATGAGCAGAGGTCTTAAATGGCTATGTTGAAAATTTGGTGAAAAAATTTCCTTCAGATGTTCTGCAGTATTACTAATGGAGACATTGAACAGAACTGGCCCCAGGACCGATCCCTGCAGCACCCCACTGGTCACCCCCTCTCCCTAGACTGCATACCATTTACCACCACTCTCTGCCTCCTGTCTGTTAGCCAGTTTCTAACCCAGTTTACCACCCTTTCCCCCATGTCCAGCCTACCCAGCTAGTTTATCAGCCTCCTATATGGGATGGTGTCAAAGGCTTTGCTGAAATCAAGGTATGCGTTGTCCGCTGTCCCACCCTGATTCACTTCCTTTGTCACCCAGTCAAATAAATCAACCAGATTTATCTGACATGATGTCCCCACTGTGAATCCATGTTGTCTATGGTCCTGGGTTCCGATGGCATCTAGATGCCCCACTATCCTTTCTTTAAGCAATGTCTCCATGATCTTCCCCACTACTGAGGTGAGGCTGAATGGCCTATTGTTCCTGCCTCCTCCCTGCTGCCGGACTTGTGTAGAGGGACCACATGTGCCCTCCTCCAATTCACTGATGTTGAATGACTCAGTGAACATGGCTGCCAGAGGTACTGTTATCTCCCTTCGCAGTTCTGTTAATATCCTTGGGTGTGTGCCATCTGGTTCCATCGCTTTGTCTACCTTCAATTTAGTGAGCTCCTGCAGGACTCTTTTGTCCACCTCTTCACCCCCTTGGCAACTGCTGTGGCCCTTGCCCCTCCCACTCTTCTGTGAATACTGAACGGAAAGACACAGTGGATGTCTTGGGAGGAAGGCATGAAACTGTCACTTCCAAATACCTAAACAGCACATACAAGCAAGCAACATTCGGCATTGACAAATGCTTGTTTTATTTGATTTTTAGTTGTTTTATTTCTTTCAGAGGACATTTGCCCAACACTCGTGACTGTTATGTAATAACATCATACATAAAGGCCCGGACCTTCTGGGATAACATGAAAGAACTAAATGGAAGACCAGGTCCCCTCCACCATCTCAGCTCACCATCGATGGTGCTACCTCCTCTGATTCACTGTCTATAGCTGACTGTCTCAACACCACTTTCTCTGATCTAAGCTCTGTCCTCCCCAGCAGCTTTTTTGATCCAATCCCCTCCTCACTCCCCCCTGCCCTGCATCGACCCCCCTTTCTACCTGCGCACCCTATCCTTCCATGAAGCCAGGCCATGCCTGCTAAAAGCCCTTGGTAGTAATAACCCCAGCAGTGACTCCCTCAACTCCAGGATCCTCCGCCTGCTCCTGGACGTTGTCCTAGTCCCCCTGATGGATCTACTCAACCGGTCCCTATGCCTTGGACAGTTCGCCAGTGCATGGAAAACTGCTGAAATCACTCCAAATCACAAGAGCGGTGATCGATCCTCCCCCAGCAACTATCGGCCAATCTCCATCCTCCCCCCACTCTCCAAAGCCCTCGAAAAAGTGATATCTATCCAACTATCTGAGTACTTGGCTAAGTATGACATTATGTGTCCGGAGCAGCACGGCTTATGCCCAGGACACAGTACAACCATTGCTCTCCTGGAGTTCTCCCAATACCTACACTCTGCTATCGACTCTAGCAACCTGGCCGGTGCAGTGTTCATTGACCTCTCCAAGGCCTTTGACACTGTCTGTCACCCCCTCCTACTCGACTCTCTCCACCAACTCGGTTTCTCTGCTGGTTCCCTTGCCTGGTTTTCCAGCTACCTCTCTGTTAGATCCCAGCGTGTAAAAATCAACGGCTCCCTCTCCAATATTTGACCCGATAGCTCCAGTATCCCACAGGGCTCAGTCCTGGGTCCCATTCTTTTCAGTCTCTACCTCAACACTCTCCCCAGCTCCTGCAATAGCAAGATGCTCCTCTATGCAGATAATGCAGTTCTCTTTGCCTCACACCCAGATCCCTCCACTCTACAATCATCCCTTCAACTCACTTAAAACCAAACAGAAAGGTGGTTTCTTGATCACAGAATAGTCATAAACCTTAAGAAAACCAAATCAATGCTCTTCTCTCACCACCAAAATAAAGCTAGAAGTACCCCCCTCCTGATTACCCCCAACTCTCAGCTCCCATTAAAGCAAGTGCCCACATACAAATACCTAGGCATCACTTTCAATACTGCCCTCACCTTCCACACCCACATCAGTGCTCTTTCCTCTGCCATAAACTCTCAGATTGGCCTACTTTACTGCCATAGGGATTGCCTGCCCCTCGCTGCCCTCCAGCCAGCCATCACCTCCTCTGTCTTGTCCCTAGTGGACTACGGCTTGCCCATCTATGCTGCAGCTGATAACACCTCCCTCTCTAAAATCCAGCTCTCCATCAATAAGGCCTGTAGGCTCCTGACCTGAGCCTCCAGCCACACCCACACCTGCTTGCTCTATTCCTCCGCCAACCTGCTCAACTTCAAGAAACGTCTGCAGTATCAGACCTGCCTTCTTGCTAAGAAATCCCTGCTCAGACTCTCCCCACCAGGAGTCTCTGCCTCCCTACCAGGGTCATCCTCATCCGTTTCCATCCACAGCTCTGTTAAAGTCACCTTCAAAGTGCCCAGAACCAAGACCTCCCTCGCCCAGAGGTTCTTCTTTTATTGAGATCCCACCTGGTTCAACTCCCTCCCTACCTGCATCGCCAACACTGCCAAACTTGGTCCCTTCAAAACCGCTCTCCAGAACAATCTCTTTAATGTCTGCTGCTGTAGGTGCAACCAACCCTGCCCCCAATCCTACTGCAGGACCTTTCCCAGCCCGGCTCCCCTAATCTCGACAAGGTCCCCTGGACTGCCGATCCATCTTTCCCACTGCCCCTTTTTACCTACCCCCTTAGGTTTATACAAGGATATATTCCACTGCAACTCCAGAGAAATTGTACATCTTTAATTGTAAATCTGTATTTTATACCAACATGTAAATTAGTGTATTCTGTGTTCAATGTCTGCACCTGTAATGTTGTCCAATGTTGTATCTGCACAATGTTCTATTGTCTTGTCCTCCTTGCGACAAGGTGCCTTTGTAAATGAGTCCCTGACTCAAAGGTTGTAAATCTGACTTGTTCAAATAAATTTAAAAAAAAGTAATAAAGCTAATCAGATGTATAAATTCAATCGCTAACGGACTAGTTGTTCATATAGAAAACATCCTCAAATCATTATGCAATGCACTTTTGTAGAATTTTTTTGTTTTACTTATATAGATAACATACTAACACACTAATTGGCAGCAGATTAGACCTTATGGTCTATCGAGTCTGCTCTTGCCTCAGATCCCTATCCACTTCCAATGGGGGATGACACACTAACAACAACAAAAATGGATAGGGACATTGGGAGTAGTCATATCAGCATACCGAGTCATAATATCGCACACTTAATAGCATATGGCATTATGGTGAACCCGGACTTGTGCACTCCCAGAGTTGAACCCTTCCCTGGAGTTGTGAATCTTTAGTGGTGGGGTCCAGGGGGTGCAGTCCCCTGTAACGGGGAGTGTGGGGGGCAGATCCCCCACAGAACAAAGACATATGCTTCATATCATAAATCGCGCAGCTCGATTGTGCCATGCGGCAACATGTCTTGTGACATAATGACCCCGTGCTGTCATATCAGATGATCTAAAGGTGGCCAATCAATGTGAGAAGGCAGTAAGAAGGGCTGGGGGATTCTGGGATGCACAGGGAGAGGCATCAACAGTAAAAAACAGGAAGTTGTTATCCCTTTGTACAGATGGTTGGTGAGACCCCATCTGGAGTACTGTGTGCAGTTCTGGAGACTCCATCTCCACAGGGACATAGACAGGATGGAGTCTGTCCAGACGAGGACAACTAAAATGGTACAGGGTCTGCACCAGAAGACATACGAAGAGTGACTAAATGAGATTAATGTGTATACTCTCGAGGAAAGCAGGGAGAGTGGAGACATGATAGAAACTTTCAAGTACGTCAAGGGAATCAACAAAGTCCAAGAGGGTTGCATCTTTTAGAAAAAGAGATGTGCAAGAACAAGGGGGCAAAATTTGAAGATGGGGGCAGCTAAGAGGTAATGTGAGGAAGTATTTTTTCACTGAGAGGGTTGTGGAATCAAAAATAGTGGGGAAATTCAAGAATGCATGGGACAGACATAAGGCAATTGTAGTGGCGGAGTAGGTGGAAGCAGGCTGTTGGTTAACTAGGATCTGCAGCTTATTCATTAGGTAGGGAAATGAGCAGACTAGGTGGGTCAAGTGGTCCTTATCTGCTGTCAAAGTCTATGTTTCTTTCTTTCTATTTAATTCTGCAGTGAAAGAGATGTTCAAGGACAAGGGGGCATGATATGTAGCTGGAAGGGAGAAGACTTAAAGGGGATGTGAGGAAATACTTCTTTACAGAGAGGGTGGTGTACACCTGGAACAGTCTGCCAGCAGAGGTAATGGTTACTGAAATGGTAACAGGTTTTAAAGGTGCATGGGATACTCATAACAGGACCTTGGTAACAGTCCTGGAGTTTGCGTGTGTGTGTGTGTGTGTGTGTGTGTGTGTGTGGGGGGGGGGGTTAAGGCTGGAGATCAGTTATGGTCCATGGCTGTACAGTGGGTAGGGACCTTAGGGCAGACTGGGTGGGCCAGGAGGTATTTTTACACCAACAGCTTGTATGTTCTATGAATGCTTTGCCTCAGTATTCACAGTAGAAAATGGGGGACCTCTTCCCAACTGCTTTGTCAGACCAGCAAGAAAGCCAAAGGGAAGGGGGCAGGATCTGGATATAAACCTGATCTTGCAAGGATTAGGGCTGAGTGAAAATGATCTTCCACTGGTGAAATTTTGGCACAGTTATAATTTCACTTCTGTGAAATTTTGCAAAATTACTTTAAAATGTTTGTGAAATTTTACCAAAATTGTGATGTCAATTATTTTCATCTAATTTATCATGTATTTGTCCAAATTATACCAAATTGAGTATGACGACTGTACAACAGGCCCTACTAAGGTTTACCAAGTTGCAAATCTCTAGCATTAGTCTCTGAGTTACAGGCCTCCAAAGATTCAGAAAATTTAAAATCATGTTTCACCATTATGTAAACTGCAGAATTTTAAGCCCTGATAACTTTAAACGAAGAGAATGCAATATCGCCAATTTTTTTTAGAAGCACTGACCCTAAATATTAGGATTTGAAGCCATCCCCAAAGCCCAGCAGCAGAGTGTGATGCTGCCATGCCGATGACACAGTTTTGGAAGTCAGCCTGGAAAATCATGTCAGGAGGCAGGCCGGAGCCAAGACAGCTGCCACTTGGCAGTGCATCCCGGTCGGGGAGGGTTGGCAGTAGGTTCCATCAACCCAGCAAACACTGCAACTGGGCCAGGGAATGTGTTCCTGCTGCAGGGGAAGCTGTGGCCGTGCAAGGCTAACAGAGATCCTAAAAATTTTGTGAAATCAGAATTTGCTAATTTTGCCCAGCCCTATGGAGGATAGAGTGCTAAAGGAGTTCAGGGGAATGAAAATTAAACTGGCACTGAGCCTTGATGAGCTCTACCATAGGGTACCCAGAAAGATGGGATTGTACAGGTGAGTCCTCTGGCAGATCTGCTTAACTGCTCCTTGGCAACATGAGTAGTCCTGAGAGACTGGAGATAGGTGATGCCACTATGCAAGTGAGGTGATGTAGGGATCTAGGTAACTACAGGCTAGTCAGTCTGACCTCTGTGGAGGGAAGACTTAAGATGATCATCAAAGAGTGAATAGAGGAATTCCTTGAGAAGAAGGGACTACATCAAGGAAGGCAGCATCACTCAAAAGGAAAGTACATTCCAAACAACCTCATCAACTAGCTCATCAACTTTTTTAATATGGTGATGCAGGCAATGGCTATGCATCAAGCTGTGGATGTCCCATACCTGGAGTTCAGCAAAGCATTCAGTTCTGTGCCACACAGGAAGCTGGTAAAAAAGCTGAAAAACCTGAGAGTGGCAGATAGCTTAGTCAAGTGGATTAGAGACTGGCTTGGTGATATGACACAGAAAGTTGTGATGAACAAGAAGGGTCAGAATGGTGACTAGTGGGGTGCGTCAAGGGTCAGTATTCAGGCCAGTATTCTTTAAAATAATCATCTGCAACATAGGAGTGGGAATTTAGTGTAAGATTAGCTTGTTCACAGATAATACAAAGCTATGTGGCAGGGTAGACATAGAGGAGGGAAAAAGAAATAGTCCAGATCTGGCAGGTCTAATTCAATGCAGCCAAATTAAAAGTCATGCATACTGGGAACAAAAACCCTAAGACAGAATAGTGGCTAGGAGGGTTCAGCGTAAACTGGACTTCAGAGGAAAGAGACCTTGGGGTCATCATGGTGAAATCTATTGCTGGCCAAGCTAATACAAACAAATATACTGCTGGTCACCTCTTTTATGTACCTTGGTGTATGGCTCAATCATAACCTTGACTTATCTATTCACATCAGTGCAATTCGTAAGAAACTACATCCTAATTGTGGAGCCCTGTACCATAATAAAGATTGCCTGACACTCCCAGTCTATAGAAAAATTATTCTAAAATAAGATTTTATTAGTGTTTGACTACACAAATGTGGTCTACAGAGCTGCTCCCAAATCCTACCTGGCCAGGTTAGATCCTCTCCTCCATTCTTTCTGCCATTTTGCTTCAAATCCCCCCCCCCCCAACTCATCACTGTCTCCTCTGTCAACCCCTATCCCTGCATTCCTTGGACTTTCTTTTTTTCTTGCTTGCTTTCTTTCTTTCTTTCTTTCTTTCTGTTTTCCTCTCTGCCTCTCTATCATACCTGTCTCTTAGCCTATATAGTTTAGAAACATAGAAACATAGACTTTGTTGGCATAAATGGACTGGTAGGCCAATCAAGCCATGGCACCAAATGGCAATGTCGCTGTCGACTCTTTTCAAGGGCTGTGCCCCCCACGCCCCCCCTTGTGTGGGGCTGTGCCCTGAACCCTGCCCAATTATAGATTCTAACTCTTGGGGGGCAGACCTCGGGGAAGGGGTGGTGATGTTGGGTTTAGCACCGCAGTGGTTCGGTGCCCTAATGCCGGCACCCTGAAACAGTGCAGTTCATCTAGTCTGCCCCATTTCCCTGCCTATTCGGATTACTCTGACCTCATTTGGTCACTTGTACCCCTTCCCCCCCCTTCCTCTACCCTGTTTGCACCTGTGCTTATGCCATGCATGTTTGAAGCTCCCTAGTCTTTCCCTCCACTGCCTCCTTTGGCAGGCTGTTCCAGTCATCCACCACAATTTCTGTAAAGAAGTATTTTCCCACATCTCTCCTAAATGTCCTCTCCTTTATCTTCGCTGCATGCCCCTGTCTTCTAGTGCCTTCCTTTCTCTGAAAGAGATACCCCACCTGTACAGTGGCATCCCCCAGGATGAAACACAATTCTGTAGCATTTTGCAGCACTCTGCAGAACGCTGGAGAAGACCTTCTGAATAAAGCAATGTCATTTTCAATGGTAATTAGTCCCCTTTGTCATTCAGGAAAATGTGACACTGCCAGGATGAAGTGAATGCCACAGTTTCCTGCATGACAAAGGGGACTATTTGCCATTGAAATTAAATTGCTTTATTCAGTAGGTTTGCTGCAGCATACTGCAGAGTGTGTTAAAAGTGTGTTTCATCCTGGGGTTGCCACTGTACTTTGATCACCCCTGTGAGGTACTTGCACGTCTCACTCATGTCTCCTCTCATGCCTTCCTCCTCCAGGGAGTACTTGTGCAACCCTTACACCATTTTGGTTGCCCTCCTCTGTACTGCCTCCACCATGTCAATGCCCTTGCAGAGGTTCTGCCTCCAGAACTGGACAAAGTACTCCAGGTGGGGCCTCACCAGTGAGTGATACAATGGCAGCATCCCCTCCTTCCCTCCATCTGCTAGAAATCCCTCTCCTAATGCACCCCAGCATCCTACTAGCCATTCCAACTGCCTTGTTACATGGACCACCTTCCTCGAGGTAATCAGATATGATGACCCAGAGGTCCCTTCCTTACTTGGTAACCATATGTACCCCCTCCGTCCAATTCACAGTTCCTGGGTTTCTCTACCCCAGGTATATGACCTTGCACTTTTTGGCATTGAAACCCAGTTGCCACACATTGAACCACTCTTCTAACCTCCCCACATCCCTATGCATTCTTTCTACACCCTCATGATTGTCAGCTCTGTTGCAGATTGTTGTATTATCTGCAAACAGGCACACCTTCCCTTTCAGCTCCTCTGCAGTGCTGCTTATGAAGATGTTGAAGAACGGTTCCATCACTGATCCTTGTAGTACCCTGCTAGTCACTCCTCTGTCCCCTGAGTGTCTACTATTTACTACCACCCTCGGTCCCTTATCCTTCATCCAGTTTGATACTCCTTTTTTTGTTGTCTTGCACATGTGCAAGCAACATTTTGTGGCAGTAGGAGATGGTAGTAGGAGAAATGAAGTGGTGTGTCAGTTTTGGTGAATGCAGGGCACACTTTAGAAGGTGCGTCCCTCATTCCCCAATTGGCAAGCATGCTAGCCATGACACAAGTTTTATGCAAAGTGCCACCAACTTGAAAAAAACTTGCCGCTGCAATCGGAGACAAGCTCGTCATGCAGCAGCACAGATGACACACTTCCTGACATGCCTTTCTTGGTGAAACATTTCAATAAACATGGCAGCTGCTCTCGCTGTCCACCTCTCACAATCCCTAGAAAGATGACTTTGGGGGGTGCCCAGTCCCTCTGTCAGCATGATTAATACCCCCCAAGATTGTGTGGCACACTGGGAGCCCACACCAGTGTGCCTGCATGTGTTTGGAAGCCTACCGCGTCGATATGTTCCTGCCCTCGCCCCACCCCCATTGTGTACTACACTGAGAGCCAACCCCAATGTGGCCAGCATAACCCCCCCCAAAGTCATGGGACACATTGAAAGCCCATCCCAGTGTGCCCAACATATGTTTTATTTCTCTCGTCAGTTTGGTTCACTGTCTCCCTCTGTACATGGTATCATGTAATGCAACTGAATATTGTTAGTAAATCTTTCTGATTCACTGGTTTGTTTGTCTCTCCCTCTATACATAGACTAATGTAATGTAACTGGATATGATACATATTTATCTTGCTGTCTCATCAGTTTTATTTATGTATTTGTTTATTTATTTATTTAGATTTTGTTTAACTGGTAGGTACACAAGACAATCAAATGCCTGTTGTTAGGTATGACCTGAAAGACTACAAAAGAGCAATGTAACTTCGGTAGTAACACAAAGGAGGACAATGTAACTTCGGTAGTAACACAAAGGAGGACAATGTAACTTCAGTAGTAACACAAAGGAGGACAATGTAACTTCAGTAGTAACACAAAGGAGGACAGTGTAACTTCGGTAGTAACACAAAGGAGGACAATGTAACTTCAGTAGTAACACAAAGGAGGACAATGTAACTTCGGTAGTAACACAAAGGAGGACAATGTAACTTCGGTAGTAACACAAAGGAGGACAATGTAACTTCGGTAGTAACACAAAGGAGGACAATGTAACTTCGGTAGTAACACAAAGGAGGACAAAATGTAACTTCAGTAGTAACACAAAGGAGGACAATGTAACTTCGATAGTAACACAAAGGAGGACAATGTAACTTCAGTAGTAACACAAAGGAGGACAATGTAACTTCGATAGTAACGCAAAAGGAGGACAATGTAACTTCGATAGTAACACAAAGGAGGACAATGTAACTTCGATAGTAACACAAAGGAGGACAATGTAACTTCAGTAGTAACACAAAGGAGGACAATGTAACTCCGATAGTAACACAAAGGAGGAGTGGATTTTGACAATCAGCAAGTAATAATTGCATACCATGCAGATAGGTTAGGTTGGTTCTCTCCCTCTGTATGTGGGATCAAGTAATGTAACTGGATATTGTTCGTAATTGTCTCTCACTTACATGATTGTCTCCCTTCCTGTCCCTCAGTACATGAGATCATGTAATGTAACTAGATGTTGTTTTTAATTCTCTCTCTCTTATTTTACAAGATAGTTGGCTTTCTCCCTTTGGAAATGGGATCGTGTGATGTAGTGGGATGTTATTTGTAATTCTCTCTCTTATTATATAGTTGGCTGTCTCTGTCTCTCTCTATATGGGATCATGTAATGAGATGTATATTGTTAGCAGTTCTGCTTCAGTCACTGGTTTTGTTGTCTCTCTTCCTGTGTACATGCGATCATGTAATGTAAGTGGTAGGGCTGGGCAAAATTAATCTTCAGCAGGTAAAGTTCTGTTTAAATTATGATTTTGCTTCTACGAAATTGCTGCAAAGGTTTGGCAAAATTGTGATTACAGTTATCTCCATATAGTTTAAAAAGTATTTGTTCAAGTTGCAGCAAATTTAGTATGATACCTTTAACAAGGTCTATACCAAAGTGTATCAAGTTTCAGACTGAGTTATAAGCCTCCAAGTGATTAGAAATGTTAAAATTATGTTTTGCAATTATGTAAAGTGTAGAATTTTAAGCCGCTATAACATTAAAGCTAGAGAACGGACTGTCACCTGTTTTTTTTTATGAGCATTGACTCGAAATATTAGGCTTTGAGGCCACTCCATGGCCCTGCAGCACAGTGTAGTGGCAACCTGGTCGGGAAGTGAGCCCAGGAAGTCACGTTGGGAGGAAGGTCATGGGCAAGTTGCATCAGTACAGCAACCCCTGCAGCTGGCCAGGGAGCTTGCTCCTGTGGTCGTGGAAGCTGTGACTGTGCAAAGATGACAGAGGCACTGTCCCAACCAGGGGTGACGGGAGGGGAAAAATGGAGAAAAAATTGGTAGACAACTGAATGATGGCTGAGCTCTGTGTGATCAGGGTATATTACTGCGAGATAAGCTGCCAGCAAAGAGAAAATAAAAATGTGGAAATATAAAGATGCTCTGTGTGTGTGTGTGTGTGTGTGTGTGTGTGTGTGTGTGTGTGTGTGTGTGTCAACTCTCAGATCTCTTGCTCAAAGGTGGGCCAAGTTATAAGCAGCCAAAGATTCCAGAATAACATCAGTAATAAAGTTGAATTTTATGAGCTTGTGTAAAATTATGGAATGTTGTGATACTTTTGTTGAAGTCATGTCCATATATTTTGCCCAGTCATTCACTCAAGTTACCATTGTAAAGGAAAGTGAAGGCTAGGTAAAGTGGCAATAATGTAATATTCATAGGCTCCATAGTATGCTTTTATATTTCTAATACAGGAGCTTGCATGACAAAGCTCACCCATAATAGGGACCAAAGCAAAAAAAGGCAAAAGGAAATCCAAAACACTTCTGATCATAGGAGACTCCATGATTCAGGGAGTTGAAACATATCTCCAGCCAGGGGTAATGATCAGATGTCTCTCAGGTACATCAGCGTGGACAGACATTGACCACATTGCAAAGATTGTGCAGGAAACAGTAGAAAATATCAATGTCCGGGTACACATAGGGACTAATGATCTCACCAGCAAGTCAGTTGAGACCAAGGAATGCCTGACCAGGCTGAGAGACAAACTGTCATCCATTTCATCCAGTATCTCTTTCTCTGAGGTTCTACTAGTCTGGGAAAGGGGGCAGACAGGCAAAAGGTCAGACAAGGGAAGATAGGGGAGCTAAACATGAGGCTCATGGGCTGGTGCCAGGGGAAAAGGACACAAATTTGTAGGTGACTGGCAACAGTTTTGGGAGCGAAAGTTCTTTAAATTTGATGGACTGCATCTGACTAATGAGGGAGTCAGTGCATTGGGGCAGAGGCTTGATGTCTTTGCAGAATAGGAGGCAGTATAGCACAGTGGTTTAAGGCTCTCAGCTGCAAACCTGGAGAAGCGGGTTTGAATCCCAAAGCCCCCACTTGCATACTGTGTGACCATAAGTAAGTCATTTAACTTCCTTGTGCTTCCAGGTTGCACCTATAAACAAGTTTTCAGCTTACTGTGTCTCTCCTGTTAAAAAAAATATACATTTAAACTAGCAGGAGAGACCAGTAAGTCGGCAGCTGGCCATGGAGGTGAGAGGTGGGCTGTGCTAGTCGCTGGCTGGAGAAGGGTGGGGGGTGCTGAGTGGGCTGGCACGGCTGGGTGGGGGGCCACTAGACTATCAGGACATTTATAATCCAAATCTATTTTATTAAGATGGGGGGACTGCTAGACTACCAGTGATGTTAATAATAATAACATTAATAAAGTACAGATCAGGAGAGGGGGACCACTAGACTACCAGGGATAGAAAATAAACATATTCATAAGGTGCTCATTGGGGGGGCACTAGACTACCAGGGATAGAAGCATGGTTATGTAGATTACCATGATGGGAAGGGGGCTGCTAGACTACCAGGGACTATGAAAATAACTATTTGTGTATTGAGATGGGGGGGAGATTAGCCCCCAGAGCAAAACCCACCCTTAAATAACATTATAGGATACCCCTGTGCTACAAAAATTCAATTTTAAATCTGGCCATCTTGTCCCTCACTCTTTGTTCATGAGCGAGCAACTTCTTTGACCGTGACTTTGCAAATTCTTTGATTCTGAGATTCTTTGATCGCAATCATGCGTCATGAGCGAGGGAAGAGATGGTCAGATAAAAAAATCAATTTTCTCAGCTCAGGGGTGTCCTAGGAAGACAAATGAGGATGGGTTTTACTCAGGGGGCTTCATTCTGATGAACCATGGTGGTGGTTTACCGCAATTATGTGAAGTTTGTGAATTACACAATTTTTAATTCTTTGGCTGTGACTCTGCAAATTCTTTGATCGTGAGCCTGCAAATTCTTTGATCATGAGAGTCTTTGATAGCAATCGTGCATCGTGAGCGAGGGACGAGATGGCCTAATTTAAAATTCTATTTTCTCAGCCCGGGGTGTCCTAGGAAGTCAAATGAGGGTGGGTTTTACTCAGGGGGGCTTCATTCTGTCGAACCATGGTGCTGGTTTACCACAATTCCTTCAGTTTTATGATTTATAAGGTTTTTAAATCTTTGTTCATGAGCCTGCAAATTCTTTGTTCATGAGATTCATTGATCGCCATCATTGATCACCAGGGAGGGACAAGATGGCCAGATTTTTTATAATGGAATAGATAGGGAAATTTTAGTAATCTTTGATACTGAATATCTCGGAAACAGTTTCGTGTTTTTACTTGACATTTGGAGGGTGTTTATGGCATGTCCTGTAGATGTGAATTATGGTGTTTATATGTCAGAGAAAATTTATTTTGCGGAGATAATGCATGACGCACTTTACGTGTTGTGGACAGTGTTTTGCTTGTGGTGGTGGCTTGAAATTGATAGGATACCTAGCCTAAATGTCATGGATGTACTTTTCAGTCATTGTGTGTGTTAAATGTCAACAGGTGCAGAACTATGCCAATCTGATGAATTAAAATCTCATACATTAAAATGTTATATCTCGGACAAGGTTTGGTCTTTTCACTTGAAATTTGGAGGGTGTTGACAGCATGTCGTGGATGAAAATTACAGTGTTTCCGGGTCGAAAAATATTTTTTTAGTGCAGATATGGCGTGGTGCAGTTTATGTTCTGCAGACAGCATTTTGCTTGTGGTGGTGGCTTGAAATTGATAGGATACCTAGCCTTAGTGTCATGGATATAGTTTTCAGTTGTTGTGTGCGTTAAATGTTAACAGGTGCGGAACTATGCCACTCTGATGAATGAAAATTTCAAATTTTGATATGTCATATCTTGGACATGGTCTGGTCTTTTTACTTGAAATTTGGAGGGTGTTGACAGCATGTCCTGTAGATGTTAATAGAGGTATTTATGTGTCAGACAATGTATTTTTTCCAGACATATTGTGTGACGCAGTTTACGTTTTGTGGTCAGCATTTTCTATTGTTCCACTAGATTAACAATTGTTTGGTGGCTGGCCTTGCTGTTGTGAATGTACTTTTTAGTCATTGGGTGTGTAATGTGGCCTGAAACTTACAAGTTGGTGAGAACAAGGGCCTGGCGGGCCCAGCGCTCCCACCAACTTGCGCAACTTTCTACTTTTCTATTCTTTCTTAAAAAGTAAGGAAATTATATGCAAAAGCTTCATTAATGCATCAGTTAGGGTTCTTCTACAGTGAAAAAAGTGAGGAAATTTGATTTTAGGATTCCCACCCTTGCACCCCACCCCAGCCCGCCCACCAACAGGCATCAGGGTGTGCATTGGGGTCCTGGGCCCTGTCACCCATTCTCCTACACTGCACTACCTCAGCTTGTTTACACATGGGATGGGGTGAGAGTTAGGCCCAAGGACCTCCAACACACACCCCGATGCCTGCTGGTGGGGGAGGGCTGGGGTGGGGTGCAAGGGTGGAACCCTAAAATCAAATTGCCTCACTTTTTCACTGTAAAAGAACCCTAACTGATGCATTAGCAAAGTTTTTTGCATATATACATATACATATATATATATATATATATATATTCTTTGCAAAAAAACTGCATTAATGCAACAGTTCAGGTTTTACAGTGATAAAAGTGAAATTCACCTTTAGGGTTATAATCCCTTGAACCCCATGACCACACTGCGCTCACCAATAGGCATTGGGGTGTGTGTTGGGGTCATCTGCCCTAACTCTCACCCCATTCCATGTGTAAATAAGCTGAGGTGGTGCAGTATAGGAAAATGGGGTGAGAGTTAGGACCGACTACCCCAACGCACACCCCGATGCCTATTGGTGGGGGTGGGATGGTCGTGGGGTTCAAGGGGTGGTAACCCTAATGGTGAATTTCCTCACTTTTGTTGTTGTAAAAAACCCTAACTGTTGCATTAATGCATTTTTTGCAAAGAATGTCCTTACTTTTTGAGACAGCATAGTAAAGTACAATGTCACGCAAGTTGGTGGGAGCTCAGGGCCCTTTGGGCCCCACACTCCCGCCAACTTGAAACAAACCAAATTTTCATTCATCAGAGTGGCATAATTCTGCACATGTTTACATTTTACACACCTAACCACTGAAAATGATCTCCATGGCAGTAAGGCTAGCTACCCTATAAATGTCAAGCCACTACCAAAATGCAGCATGCTGTCCACAAAACATAAGCTGCGTCACACAATATCTCCACAGTAAATTAATTTTCTGACACCTAAACACCATAATTCACATCTAAAATACATCACCTCAACACCCTCCAAATTTCAAGTTAAAAGACCAAACTGTTTCCGAGATATTTAATTTTAACGTTTTAGATTTTCATTCATTGGAGTGGCATAATTCTGCATCTGTTTACATTTTATACATCTAACCACTGAAAAGTACCTCTGTGGCAGTAAGGCTAACTACCCTATAAATGTCAAGCCACTACCACAATGCAGAATGCTATCAGCAAAACATAAACTGTGTCACGCAATATCTCCACAGCAGATTAATTTTCCAACACCTAAGCACCATAATTCACATCTATAGGACATCCCCTCAAAGCCCTCCAAGTTGCAAGTTAAAAAAACAAACCATTTCTGAGATATTTAATTTTAAAGTTTTTGCACCTTTAAAAGTTTTTTGATCACAGGAATCAGCCATGACCTCGTGATCAAAGATCATCTTTGACCATAAGGGGACATCTGGTTATGAAAATTAGGCTGTCTCATCCCTCTCAGAGACATCTGGTCCAGCAAAAATCTGGCCATTTTGTCCCGCCCTCACAAAACGAAGCTCGCAATCAAAGAAATCTCGTGAACAAAGAATTTGCAGGCTCTCAATCAAAGAATTTAAAAATGTTAAAACTCCATTTTGTGACACAACTACATTAAACCACAGGCATGGCTCAATAGAGGGAAGCCCCCTGAGCAAAACCCATTCTAGTTTTACTTCGCAAGTCACCCCTGGGCTGAGATATTTGCTTTTCTCTAGCCCAAAAATCTGGCCAACTCGTCCCTTCCTCGCCAACTAAGATCAAAGAATCTCGCGATCAAAGATCATTAGCGAGCCATGATCAAAGAATTGAAAAGTTTAAAACTCCATTTTTTGACACAACTGCATTAAACCACAGGCATGGCTCGATAGAGGGAAGCCCCCTGAGCAAAACCCACCCAAGGTTTACTTCAGAAGTCACTCCTGGGTTGATATTTATTTTTTTTCCAACCCCAAACTGAAAACAAGAGGGCGGCCAACATGCTATAGATAAATTTCTCGTAATCAAAGAATCTTTGATCGCGAGCCTGCAAATTCTTTGATCATGAGGAGTGACAAGATGGCCAAAACCCCATTCTTCTTTCGCAAAACAACCATATAAATGTTTCCATATACTTATAATGGGAGCTAAAAAGTTTAATAACTTTTGAATGGATTAATATTTTATTTACCAAACAAAAAGTGACATGTTCATTGACCCAAGCTCTTTCTATGTGCCAAGTTTCAGACCAGCATACCACATGGTGGGCACGCAGCACCACAGATAAAATTCCCCAAACTGCCCTCAAAACATGCGAAAAGTGCATTTTTCAGTGATTCACTGCACAAAAACTGTTCATTCAACCAAAATGCAATTTGGCAAATCAAGAGATCTGCCATGCCCCACTGCACATACCATATTTCATGCAAATTTGTTGAATGGGTCCAAAGTTATTAATGTGCAAAATTTCAAGTTTAACATTAAAGTGCCTTCATGACCCTAACTATAGGGGTGTGACCATGCCCCTATAATAAATATCTATATATTATGGTGGCACGATAGTGCCACCATAGTTAGGGATGAGTAACACTTTTAAGGTTAAAGGGTCAAATTTTGCACTTTAATAACTTTGCCACTGTTCAATGGATTTGCCTGAAATTTGGAATGCACAATCAAGAATCATACATCTTGGGATCTGCTAACTTTTGTACCAGTTGGATATACAGCTGCGGAGCTGTTAAGTCAGATCTGCGCAGGCGTTTACGGTTTCTGGTGAATTCTTTGCTCGCACCTACAGGTCGCACAGTTTGCTCAACCGGTCTGAAAACTTCAGGGAATGTACGGCCAGGGTGTCCGGTGTGCCTTTCAAAGATTTCGTGAAAAAATATTAAATGGTTCAAAAGTTATTCAAAAAAGAAGTTCCCATTATAAGTCAATGGGAAAAGTTAAAAAGTTCGAAAGTGTCGCAAATGCAGTTTTTGCTTTCACAGATGACCTTTTTACTTTCGCAAATCCGCCATTTTGTTTTCAGTTAGCAATCAGAAAAATGCTTGCCATTTAAATCTGGGACTCTCTAGCAAGCTAATTCTTTCTGTATTCACCTAGTCGGACCCTGAGGATGCTATGTATGTCTTTATTTTGGGATAAAACACCCCAGAAACATGTTTTTAAAATTTCTGGAAAAAGTACTTTTGCAAAGTACTGTTGTACTTGTGACACAGTCGAATGAATTTGCAAAAGCTTTCGCAAACTTCAACAGTACTTTTCAGACTATGGCCAAAATGACACTGCTTCTTTGCCACTGTGCTGCTAAAGAACTGTTTGGTCTTTTGGCTTGAAATTTGGAGGGTAGGCAGCCAACATCTCACAGATGTGCCTTTTGGTGGTTTCGTGACAAAATATTGCATGGCTACTAAGTTACGATACTCCGAAGTTGGCATTTTGTTCCACAGACTAACATGGTGATGTACGCCCGTCTTTCGGGCTCGTATCTCGAAAACGACGTGAGATACAGATTTTTTGTTGCGAATTGCATAGCCCAGTTTGTGCCTTTGCTATTCTGACTACCCTCCCTGCTTCCTTCTGCCTTAACTGGTACAGTTCTCTGTCCTGCTCCCTCTGTGTTTCCCTATACTTCATAAATGCTATCTTTTTTCTCCCTAACCTTCACCACCACTTCTTTTGAGAACCATAGTGGCTTTTTCTTTCATTTTGATTTGTTTATTTGCTTCACACAAAGGCTTGTTGCCTCTGTGATGGCAGTTTTGATATTTCCCCATTGTTGCTCCAACCCTCCTTCTAGCCTGTTTGCTAGTGCTTTTCTAAGGCGCTCTCCCATCTTGCCAAAGTCAGCCCTCCTGAAGTCCAGAACCCTCACTTTTGTATGGCTTGACCCTGTAGCTGAGTTTATCATGAACCACACTGTTTGATGGTCACTTGTTCCCAAATGGCTACCCACTTCTAGATCTAAGATCCTCTCACTGTCCCCATTTGAGAGTACTGAGGTCTAAGATTGCTCCCTCATGAGTAGGTTCCAAAACTAGCTGTCTGAGGCATGCCACCTGAAGGGCATCAAGAATGGCCCTGCTTTTGGATGTGGCTGCAGCAAAGGTGCTCCAGTTAACATCTGGCATATTAAGGTCCCCCATCAACAGTATCTCCCCTTTCTCTGCCATCCTAAGTATGCCTTCTATCATATCCTTGTCCATTCCCTCCCCCTGACATGGAGGTCTGTATACAACCCCTGTGCGGATTGTGGTGCCATTTCCAGTCTCTAAGGTGACCCACATTGCCTCCTCTCCTCCCTGTTTACTCTTTTGTTCAGTTGCTTTTTATCCCTTCCCTTACATAGAGAGCTACCCCGCTTCTGCCCTCCTTGTCTCTCCTGTAGGTTGTGTACCCTGGTATGTTAGTATCCCAGTCATGGTTCTCTGTGTACCATGTTTCTGTGACTGCTACAATATCCAGGCATCCCTCTTCCATCAAGGCCACCAGTCCAGGGAGCTTGTTGCCCAGACTATGGGCGTTGGTACTCATTACCCTCCATTTCTTGATGGCCTTACCCCTTTTTGCCCCATCCCTGTCCTTACTGCATTTATCACTTTCTCCATTTACCCCTGCGCTTCTCCCTATTGACATCTCTATGTTGGTATCTACCTCACTTAGTACCCTGATTTTTTGGGTGGGGCTAGGATTTCCCTGCTCCTTTCCAGTGCCTCCCCCCTTGGCTAGTTTAAATGCTTGCCAATGAAGTATTTAAACCTATCACCTAGGATCCTGGTTCCCCTCCTGGACAGATGCAGACTATCACACTAGTATAGGCCTGCATCCATCCAGATGGACCCCCAGTCCCCAATGAAGCCAAATCCCTGAGCTCTGCACCAGGTTTTCAACCACTGATTGAATCCCATGGTGTGGAGCACCCTAGTCTCATCCGTGCCATAGACAGGCAGCACCTCCAAGAAGGTTACCATGTGTGCTATTTGTCTAAGGCCCCTCCTCATCTCCACAAATGCTTCTTACACTGCTCTGATCCCTTTCTTAGCCAGGTCATTTGCCCCTAGTTGGACAATGACATCCAGCTACCTCCCCTGTGCAGCTGCTCCTGTGATCATGAGGATTCGCTCCCTGTCCCTCCAAGCCATGGAACCAGGCAGACACCTTACCTCCCTCTCCCCTTACTCCCCCAGTTCTACCTTCCTAACACTGGAGTCTTCCACCAGGAGTTGTTTCCTTCCCCTGTGGGGTCCGATGCCACCCTCCTGTGGGTCTCCTTTGTGGAGGTTTCCAGCATCCTCCTTGGTCTCCACTGTGGTGCCTCCATAGAGGAACCACACTTTTCCAGAACAGCATAGAAATTGTGGAGAGGTACAACTAGAGGGATGTGCCTCTGTTCCACCACCTCACCCTCCCTGAGCCCACTGTGGTCCAACCGCTCCTCTTTCTTGGCAACCTCTGAGAGGCAGGTGACCCTGGTGGTCCCTGGGTGGAGAGGAGATCCCACAAATCCTGGCCAACTCAGCCTGGAGATGAGCAACCTCCTCCCTCAGCCCAGAGAGGTGCCTGCAGATGGGACAACACTGCATCCTCCAGAATGTCTCTCGGAAGACTGCTGCTCCACAGCCACTGCACTGCACCACTTCCGTCATGTCTTTTTTATGGCCCCCTAACTGTTGTTTGGAATACTTACTCTTTCCTCTGTTTATTTTCTTTTTTTTTCTTTGTTTCTTCACCTACTTACTTACTGCCTCTGTGTACTTTTAGCTCCTGATCTTCCTGTTCTAAGACAAGAAGTTCCTATATTTCTCAGTAGTCTCCTTATTTGCTCAGAGTCAGACCTCCAGCAGCTAAGGGGGGACAGAGAGCAACTCTTGCCCTTCTAGGATTGTGAGTCTTTGGTGGCTCTGTGATCACTCACTTCCTGCTCCCAAACAGGAAGTTCCTGTTGTCAGTTAAATCCTGTGCCTATAAAAGTAGAACTGGTTTATGGTGCAGGGGAGGGAAATAGGGCAATATAGTCCCAGTAGAGAAGTTTTAGTTATACCAGTAGCTCCTTCCTCCTAGTGTTCTGTCTGTTCTCTGGCAGAAGCTATCCACAGTGACAAAAGTGAGGAATGGGGTGAGAGTTAGGACCGAACACCCCAATGCGCACCCTGATGCTGGTTGGGGGGTGGGCTGGGGGGTCCAAGGGGGGCTTTCAACCCTAACACCAAATTTCCTAGCTTTTGTTGCTGTGGAACAACCCTAACTGATGCATTAAATGGAGTTTTTTGCCTCTAATTTCCCTTCTTTTTGAGAATGATGAAGACAAATAGTGAAAGTAATGCAGCGGCGGGAGCGCGGGGCCCCCCGCCACGTGATGTCTTCTGACGTAGTAACAGGAACAGAAATGCAAACAGAAGTGCCAACAGTGGCGCACATGGTAACGGAAACGTAAATGGTAAAGGAAACGTTAATAGAAACGCAAGTGCAAAGTGACGCCAAAGCGAACAGTGACGCAAACGGACATTGAAGCGTGCATGAAAATGCAACTGGTAACGTGAACAATGATGGCAGCAGTATTTTAAATGGAAATGTTAATTGTCACAGCAAAAAGAATGTGAAAGGGAACAGAAATGGAAACGCGAACGCAAGCGCACATGTAAATGCAAACCATAACGTGCACAGGCATGGTACCACAATTGTAAATGCAAATGGTAAAGTTAACATGAAGAATAATGCCAAAGGAAAGAGAAACAGAAATGGGAACAGAAGTGTGTATGGAAACGCGAACCGAAATGCGCACTGGCACAGTACCGCAATTGTTAAAGCAAATGGTAACAGTAACAGCAATAATAACGCCAAAGGGAAGAGAAATGCAAATGCAAGCAAGTACAGAAATGCAAACCATTACATGCACGGCCATGGTACCACAATTGTAAACGCAAATGGTAACAGTAACAGCAAAAATAACTCCAAAGGAAACAGAAATGAAACAGAAACGCAAGCACGTACTGAAACGCAAACCATAACACACGTCCAAGGTACCGCAATTGCAAATGAAACAGGTAATGGTAAGAGCAACAATAACACCAAACGGCACAGAAACACAAATGCAAATGCAATCGCAAGCGAAAACGCAACCCGTAACGCACACAGTGGTGTAGACGGTAATGGTGCCACAAATGGTAACAGAAACGCAACTGAAAACACTAACTGGCACAGTAACAAAAGGGCACACCCTTGTTTCCCCCCCAAAAATGCATTGGAAAACACAGTGAAAACAAAGAATGTATACATAACAATGGGCCTCGGAGCAGAAAATGAGGACTTGGAATATTAAATTGCTTATATCTCAGGAACCGTACGATGTAGAAAAAAAATGTAAATTTCATATGAATTATGACTTTCCTGGCTAGTTTTGTACTTAGCCCCTAGTTGGGGGACTAAGTATTTTTGTGACGAAAAGTCCGTATCTCGCACCTTTTCTGAGATACGGGCCTCGAAAGACGCAATGGACACCGTAATGTTATCCAATGGGAAAAAGCATCAACTTTGGAGTGCCGTCACTGTGCTGCCCTGTAATATTTTTTCACAAAACCACCAAAAGGCACATCAGTGTGATGTTGGCTTTCTTCCCTTCAAATTTCAGCCCAAAAGAGCAAACCGTTATTTTGCAGCAGGCGGCAAAGGATTCCTGTAATGCCGCGGACACTGTAATGTTATCCTATGGGAAAAAGTGTCAAATTTGGAGTGCCGTAACTTTGCCGCCCTGTAATATTTTTTCACCAGAACACTGAAAGGCACATCTGTGAGATGTTGACTGCGTTACCTCCAAATTACATCCCAAAAGACCAAACCGTTCTTTTGCAGCAGGGTGGCAAAGAATTGCTGTCATTTTCCCACAGCCTGGAAAAGTACGGTCAAACTTTGCGAAAGCTTTCGCAAATTCATTCGACAGTGTAGCAAGTGCGAAAGTACTTTGGGAAAGTACTTTTCCAGAAGTTTGAAAATCATATTTCTGGGGTGTTTTACCCCAAAATAAAGACATGCCTAGCATCCTCAGGATCCGACTAGGTGAATACAAAAAGAATTAGATTGCTACAGGGTCCCAAATTTAAATGCCAAGCATTTTTCTGATGACCAACTGAAAACAAAATGGTAGATTTGAAATAGTAAAAGGGCCATTTGTGAAAGTAAAAACTGCATTTGTGACACTGTCAAACTTTTTGTTAACTTTTCCCATTGACTTATAATGGGAAATTGTTTTTTGAATAACTTTTGAACTGTTTAATATTTTTTCATGAAATCTTCAAATGGCACATCAGAGACCCTGGCCGCACATTCCCTGAAGATTTCAGACTGGTTGTGCAAACCGTGCGGCCTGTAGAGACATGCAAAGAATTCCATAAAAGCGTAAATGTGCGCACAGATCATGCTTAATAACTCTGCAGCCATATATCCGAACAATACGAAATTTGGCAGATCCCAAGATGAACAGTTCTTGATTGTGTATTCCAAATTTCAGGCAAATCCATTGAACGGTTGTAAAGTTATTAAGGTGCACAATTTTAGGTTTAACATGTAAATGGCTCCTCATCCTAATTATGGTAGCATTACTGTGCTACCATTATGTATATATATATATATATATATATATATATATATATATATATATATATATATACACAGAACAAGTCACATTAAACTGTTCCATCAACTCATTGATGTAGCATTTTTTTTTTGTGATGCTACTGCAGTGGCAACTCGAACTGTTGAAGCTTTCAACTATTTTCTAATCATCCTTCACTGCCTATTCAACTCACTTGTAACTGTTTAGTGAAATGGCAGTAGCTGCATTTTCATGGCATTGTTTATAAAATCACAGCATTCCTTAAGAGCATTGCTTATAAATATCATAGCATTCCTCAAGAGTTGTTTAGTCTGCCTTCCGAAATGAAACTCATAAGCACTCAGCTGAAAATAAAGCTTATAGTACATAACAGCTAGATGCACACCAATACTAAACTTTTAGTAATTCATTGAATTAAACACTGCACAGATTAGGAAACTCATTGAACAATGCTACACCAGTGAGTTGAGAGAACAGTTTAATGTGACTTGTACTGTGTGTGTCTATATAGATAGATAGATAGATAGATAGATAGATAGATAGATAGATAGATATGGGATACATGATGGGGATGAGTGTGACATGGCAAATAGTGTCACTCCTGCAGAGTGAGCTCTGGATATCTCACGAGTGAGATATTCAGAGCTCACAATGCAGGAGTGACAATATTTGCCATAGTACATGATCAGCACATCATGTATTCAATTTATACAATAGGGCCAGGTGTTTCAAAAGTATTGTTATGTTGTCTTGTGTTCTGTTCCTGTTCATGTGTTTGCTCATTCTGTGTATGAGTTTTTCTGAATGGGCTGGCTGTGTTACAAACTCTGGGAAGCAGATGAGTGTGTTTTGTAATGCTAAATGAGTTAATTTTAGGTTGGAGTGAGAAATAGACTATTTTGTGAAGCTGTATTCTTTTGAAGTCTGGCTGCAGTCAAGCTGAGAGTATCACAGTAACTGTAATGGGCTGAGAGGCAGAGTTTGAGGAACAGGTGAGTGTTTTTAGTAGTAATTGAGTTAGCTGCAGGCAGCAGTGAGGAACAGATGGTTCTGTGAAGCTGTACTCTTTAGAATTCTGGCTGCAGTCAAGCTGAGAATATAATAGAAATATAGTATATGGTTAGGGCTTATTGTGTAAGGAAAACAGGGGTTTTCTAAATCTTGTTGTAGGACAGTTCAAAGGTCAAAAAAGTTGTTGTACTATTGCTCTGATGCCACATCGATAGTACAACAACTTTTACCCCTTGAGCTCCTACCTGATTGATGGAAACAGGCAGAGATTCAAAAAAGACATACAAAAATGGCGGACTCATTTAGCGAGCGGTCTGGGGAGCAGACAGTGTGGACACAGACTACCATAATTGGGTTGGTCTGTTAAAAATATCAATTTGCTGTTTTTTTTTTAACAAAATAGCACAGTTTCGGTAAAAGCAGAGTGGGACTATGGTGAGGAGCACGGACGTGACCAGAACATGAGCGTGTAACTGCAGCAAGGAGGAGGACCGTTATCTTAGGGAAAGGGACTCGAGCAAGGAGGAGGAGGAGTGCAGAAGTGTGAGCAAGGTATGAACCTTGTATCTATTTTGGGGAACTATATACTATAAAAAACAGTGGATGGTCGCCCATCCACAATAGAAACATAGAATTTGACGGCAGATAAGGACCGCTTGGCCCACCTAGTCTGCCCATTTTCCTACTTAACAGATAAGCTTCAGATCCTAGTTAACCAACAGCTTAATTCCTCCTACCCCCCACTAGGACTGCCCTATGCCTGTTCCATGCATTCTTGAAGTCCCCACTGTTCTTGACCCCACGACCTCTTTAGGGAGGCTGTTCCATGCATCCACAACCCTCTCAGTGAAAAATACTTCCTCACATTACCTCTGAGCCATCCCCTTCTATCTTCAAATTGTGCCCCTTGTTCTTGCACATCTCTTTTCTGGAAGATGCTACCCTCTTGGACTTTGTTAATTCCTTGAGGTACTTGAAAGTTTCTATCATGTCCTCTCTCCTTCTTTCCTCAAGGGTATACATATTAAGCTCCTTTAGTCTTTCTTCATATGTCTTCTGGTGCAGACCCTGCACCATTTGGTGCCCTCCTCTGGACAGCCTCCCTCTGTCTATGTCTTTCGGAGATGGGGTCTCAGAACTGCACACAGTACTCAGATGGGGTCTCACCAACTGTCTGTACAGAGGGATAACAACTTCCTGTTTTCTACTATTGATGCCTCTTCCTATACATCCCAGTATCCCCCAGCCTTCCTTACTGCCTTCTCACATTGCTTGCCCACCTTTAGGTCATCTGATATAATTACCCCAGGTCCCTTTCTATTTTACTGTTGTCAGTATCTCACCCCCATTGTGTACGCTTCCAGGGTTTTTGTTCCTATGTGCATTACCTTGCACTTCTTTGCATTGAATCTGAGCTGCCATACATTTGACCATTCCTCCAACCTTGCCAAGTCCCTTCTCATCCTTTCCACTCCATCTTGTGTATCAACCCTGTTGCAGATCTTTGTGTCATCTGCAAGAGACATACTTTTCCTTCCAGTTCCTCTGCAATGTCACTTATAAAGACATTAAAAGGACCGGTCTCAGTACTGAACCCTGCGGTACCCGCTAGTAACCCTCCTTTCGTCACTGTGTACTCCATTTACTACTACCCTTTGAGTCCTGTTGTCTAGCCAATTTTTTATCCAGGCTACCACCTTGGGACCCACTCCAAGGCTGGCTATCTTGTCTATTAATCTTTTGTGTGGGACTGTATCAAATGCCTTGCTAAAATCTAGGTAGGCCATGTCCACAGCCCCTCCCTGGTCTACTACTTTGGTCACCCAGTCAAAGAAATCTATTAGATTCGTCTGACATGACCTTCCCATCGTGAATCCATGCTGCCTTGGGTCCTGTGTCCCACTGGCCTCTAGGTACTCAACAATTCTTTCCTTCAGAAGTGATTCCATCATTTTCCCTACCACTGAGGTCAAACTAACTGGTCTGTAGTTTCTTGCCTCTGTCTTGCTCCTACTTTTGTGAAGAGGAATCACATCTGCCCTCCTCCAGTCCTTGGGTACCACCCCATCCTCCCATGATTTGTTAAACAGAGTAGTCAGCAGTGTCACTAGTTCTACCCTTAGTTCTTTTAGAAATCTTGAGTGAACTAAGGGTAGAACTAGTGACACCGATGATTACTCTGTCTCGGGAGATGATGATGCCAGAGACCTCTCGAGCTCCGTTCTCCAGGTCTCTATGACATCATCAGCTCCCTCGATGGAAACACAGCCTTGTTGTGGATGGTCACCCATCCACTATTCTACAGTATATGAGCTGGAAGTTAAATTGTGGGGAACAGGTAAGAGTGTTTTATAATGCTGAGTTAGCTGCAGGCAGCAGTGAGAACTCTCAAGTAGTTCTGCATTGATGTCTATGGTAACAGCACAGGTGTTTCTTGTATGCTGATGTAAAGCTGCCTAGAGTGATAATATCAGTGACCTTTGTGTGACCTGTGTGTGTAAATGTCTGATATCATCACAGTAGAGCAGAGGGTACAAATATCACACTGTAGTGGATGAGACACTGTTTTATTTCACTCATTTATCACTCACTTTATTGGTGTGTGTGTGTGTATATATATATATATATATATATATATATACACACACACACCTACTATATACATACAGTATATCCAAAATACAAGTTTATTGTTTATTTAAATCTAGGATTACAAGTGCCTTTGAGCCGAGGCTCTTTTACAAAGGTTCCACGTCAGGGTGTACAGTCTTGGAAATACAATAATAGTACAAAGCAATCATTAACAAAGTAGGTTTTGACATGAATAATACAAGGTTTACAAGTGATCAAACACAAAGATGGTACATAGGGGTCAGGAGAGGCATGGGGAAGAGTAACATTGAGAGTTGGAGGGACACAATGGGGGGGTGGGAGTGGGAGTGGGGGAGTTGGGGGGGTATATGCGGCAGCCAGGGCAGCTTTGTCAAGAGGAGGATAGGATAACAGCATAAGTTGGGCAGAGGAGGCGTAAGTGCTAGGAGGTAGGGTAAATGGGGAGTCAGTTCGAGGATAGATTGGTTAATAGCAGTCACAGGAGTTAGAGGCCAGAAGAGCTCGGCGGAGTTTGGTCTTGAAAGCACCCATAGTTGCCAGGGTCGTGAAGTCACTATTGAGATCATTTACCCAGCTAGGTGCCTGATAATAAAAGGACCTTTGGCCTTGGGAAGTGCGACAGTGTAGGATTTGCAGCAGGTGTGGTTTGGATTTCCTGGTGTTGCAGTTGTTGGTCTTGAGATTGATAAGAGAGCAGACACCAGGGGGGGCGTTGCCCATCATTATTCTTTTCGCTGTGATGCAGGTTTTATATTTAAGGTGATTATTTAGCGGTAGCCACTCCGATAGAGTAGAGGTTGCAGGTGTGGCGGGGCGGTGTGATCGGTGGCGGACAGCTGGCCTTGAGGGTGGTAGAAATCCGCTTGAGGGAGGAGGCAGTGGCGGAGCCATAGATAACTAATCCATAATCGATGATGCTAATGATGGAGCTCTGGACAGCAACTGTTAAAGCTTCAGAGGTTAGGTGTTTCCTGTGTCGGAACAGCAGGCCCATCCTGATGTTAGCTGCTTTAGCCACAGTATTTATGTGGGCAGTGTAGGAGAGGTGGGAGTCGAGGGTGATGCCCAGATATTTAAAGGATTGTACTTGTTCTAGTGTGACTCCTTGCTTAGTTTTGATGGTGAGGTGGAACTGTTTGAATCTGTGATGTGAGCTGCTGAAGATCATGGATTTTATTTTTTTCTGATTTAGGATAAGTTTGTGTTTTAGGAACCATCTTTTGACTGAAGTGAAGCCATGTTGAAGGTTATTTTGCAGTTGTTGGGGATCCTGGTGTGAGGCCAGGATGACTGTATCATCCACATAAAGAATGAGCTGCTGGGGACAGGACTCTGGAAGTGAGTTTAGGAACAGGCTGAAAAGGAGGGGGCCTAAGATGGAGCCCTGTGGGACACTTGAGCGGACTGGTCTGGGATTGGAGAGGGTGTTGGAGATTTTAACTCTTTGGGACCGGTTGTCTAGGTAGCTTTTGAACCAAGTTACCGAGTTGGGAGAGAGACCCAAATTCCAGAGCTGGGCAAGCAGGAGGCTGTGGTGGACAGTATTGAAGGCCTTTGTTAGGCCGATGAAAGTTGCGCCAGTTAGATGTCTTTTGTCCAGGGAGTGGTGGATGGTGCCAGTAAATTCGAGCAGTGCTGTGGAGGTGCTATGATTCTTTCTGAAACCGTGTTGCTGCCTGCTCAGCAGGCTGTGTTTGTCAAGGTAATCAGTCAGCTGGTCATTGGCAATATGCTCCAGGGCCTTAGAGAGAAGAGGGAGGATGGAGATGGGTCGGAAGTTCCGAGGAGCAGTTTTGGCACCACTTTTATGGATGGGGGTTACGGTGGCTAGTTTCCATTTTTCAGGGAATTGGCTAAGGCTGAGGGAGAGATTGAAAATCTTCATCAGTGGGTGAAGCAATTCATCAAGAGTGAGGGATATAAGTTTGAGGTCCAGGGAATCACTGCTGGTTCTGGACTTACTGATTGCTTTGGTTACATAGTCACGCACCTGGTGCATCTTTAACTGCTTTAAAGTAGAAAGGGGGTGACTAGTCGGGGTGGTAGGAGAAGGGGGAAAGGACCTCCCATTTCATTGAAAAAGTCAGGAGGGAGTACTGAGCTAAGGTCAGTGAAGGTGTTATTGAAGGTGTCTGCTATAAGTTTGGGGTCAAGCGTTATATCTCCATTAATGCTGAGAACCGAAGGAGTGCATCTTATCTGCTACCCATTGATTTCTTTTATGTTTTTCCAGAAATCTCTTCCCTTTCCCCAGAAGTTGGTGAGGGCATTCTTGAAATAGGCTGATTTCTTATCCCGAATTGCTTTGGTGCAGTCATTTCTTGCACGTTTGTAGTCGGTGATGTCAGTGTTTTTCCCAGAGGCTCTGGCGAGTGCCCAGAGATGGTCTCTTTCCTGTAGCTGCCTAAGAAGGTCTCCGGTGATCCAGGGGTTACAGAGTGCTTTAATCTTCTGCCTTTTGATAGGAGCAAAAATGTTGCATGCTTCATTAAAGGTATTGATAAAGTGGTCCAGAGCCGTGTTCACATTTGTGAAAAAAGAAGGATGGATGATAAACTTCACAGATGAATACTGGATTCACAGGCCAAAATATTATTACTATAGGAGGAACTGGGTAGTGTGAATGAGTGGTCAAGGGAGAGTAAAGTGTAGTTTAACACCAAGAAGTATGTGTAATGAATTCTGGTCATAACAACATCAGGGCAAGGCACAATATGGGAGGAGTAGATTTAAAAGAATCAAGTTGTGAAAAGGATTTGAGTGTAATGATAGAGGAGTTCCTCAAACATACAAGTCAATATGCCTGGTGGTGGCACACTCTGTAAAAAGTTGTACCCATGCTCATCTGCACATTATAGAAATGACCCCTTTCCTTGTTTTGTTCAGAATAAAAATTGACCCCTTTAATGCAAAAACAAGGAGTCAGTTACAGCCTCCAAACCCCCTTTTTGCTTCAACTGAGGAACCAGCCCCCATAACCAACCATGGGTCTAGTCTCAGCACTATAAGCCTTCTGACTCACTGCATTGGATTCCTTGCACTTGTACACTTGTTCCTTCTCTAAAGAAACAAAAGTATTTTTCCACACTAACAAAAACTTTTAAAATGATGTTTTTTTATTCTGTATAACAACGGGCCATTGTATAATAGCAATAATCCCGACAGGGTGTGTGTCGTGCTGGGATAATGTCACAGCTTGGGTGTTGGATGCTCTCGGCCTGCAGCCTCATGCCCAACCAACTGAGGCATGATGTTATCCCAGCATGATATACACCCTGATGGGCATTACTGCTTAATTCATGCACACCTGGGCATACACAGCTTCCACTAAAACCAGCAATAAAACACAACTGCATGTAAGACAATATCTGGGGACAATATGCAATTTTAAAATAAACTACTGCAGATAACTCAGCAAATCCACATTTTAGGGATGCCTACAGAAAAGAATACATACATGAAACTGGGCCTGAAACCAGGACAGGAAAACAGCAACATGCACCCTGGACCCAGTAGTAAGACACACTACTAATTAATCCCTTGAATGAGTATGTTACTCTGGAGTGAAGACGGAAGCTAGTGAGCAGTGCTGCCCCTGGGTTCTGCTGCAGCAGAGTAGATGACACCCGGGTACGACATGGCCCTGGAGTGCTTCTTCCTCTCTGCCCTGGCAGTGAAGTCAGTCCCGACATTATATTATTTAAACATACACAAAGAGATATAGGGTGACAGCAGGAAACCTCGTGTTAGCATACGTATCAAGGAACTCAGAGGCACAGACCCGGGCACAGACCTCTGGATGGGAATGAGATGGAAATACAGTAATTCATAACCCAAAGACTCCCGAAATGAACAGGTGCACCACTGAAAATGAATTCTTGACTTTGGTTTTATTCTTTGCAATGTAAATCATTAAAAAAAAAACTTGCTGAGATGCAGCCTCTTTTCAATGGGATCCTAGTTTGGCATCTGTTACAATATGCCCCTGCTCGAGGCCTGGTTAGCTTCCATCCAGGGCTGAGTGGCTGCTCTCAGCGAGTGCAATTTACTCCTCGTTTCCTGTTGCTGTGTACCCGTTCTGTTGCATGTCTCTGCCCTGCCCCTTGACTCTTCCCAGGTTGTTACCCACTCTGTTGTCCATGTTAGGTCTCCTTCCAACAGATCTGCTCTTGCTTCTTCTACCCCACCTGTCTGCTCTGAGCTGCTTTCTGTGTACTGTCCCTGCCATGCTGCCCTGGCATGCTGCCTTTCTAGCTCCAGGTTTTAGCTCCTGTATGGACCACAGTTCTTTCTACATAGAAACCAAGAGCAATTTTTTCAACTAATCTGAGTAACTTCCTCTCACATGTTTGTGTGTGTGGCCTTGGGAAATACACAGGTTTGTCGTAGACTGTTTACATGAAACTCAGAAACCACTTTAGAGAATGATTTTACAGGAGTTTTCAAAGCCACTCTGTCTCTATGGAAGACCATTAAGTTTGAGTCTATACTCCAGTCTTGGGGGGAGGGGGGGTCTTGAAAGTCAGCTTCCACATACTTTCCTCTAGATAAAAGGCACTTTTATAGCCCTCTTTACAACTCCCATTCCTGTGTTAAGAGTACTGCATCCTCATGCCATGTAAGGAGTCTGCACTCCCCAGCTGCACTCTCATGTCTTTGCTATGCAGTTCCTCAAGAAGGGTATTTATTGATGCCATTAAAACTCTAGTTAAAACAAGCATTTGTCAGTGCTGAAGTTTGGCTTGCTGGCATTGGCAATGCAAGAGTTAGAGAGTTGCATCATAGGAATGGCAGTGAAGTACTGAACTGATGCCAACCCACCCCCACCCTGCAGACAGTGACAGGCATTAGGGTGTCCCTTTGGGTGTTTGGTAGTGCAGTGCGGGAAAACATGTTGGGCAGGATGTGAAAAATGACAGCTGCACAGTTCATAAGGAGGTGTAAAAAAATGCCAGTGTTGAAAATGTAGCATACAAATATACCAAATTTGCGGAGTTACAAGGGTGCATGGGAAATATGCAATGCACACTTGCAACACTGCCATTTTATAGGTGTTCGGCACCAAATTTTCAACATAGGCATTTTAGCACCTCTGCTCAAGTACAGTATCACTGTTATTTCCTGAAAGTGTCCCAAGAAGTGATTTCGCATAGTGACCACGCTATTCTGCGCCGGAAGTCCGAAAACACATTTTGGGCAGGATATGTGAAATGAGGGCTGTACTGTTCATCAAGAGGTGTGGAAAAATGGCAATGGTGAAAATCCAGAGTGAAAATATCACAAATGCACAGCGGTATGGCGTGCATGCTATCTGCCAACGCGACGCCAGAACACAGTCATTTTATGGAGTATCATCACCAAATTTTCAACATAGACATTTTAGGACCTCTGCTCATGAACTGTGTCACTGTCATTTTCATAATCTGGCCCAAACACTGATTTCCCACAGCAACTGCGCTATTGTGAGCTGGAAGTGCGGAAACACATTTTGGGCTGGATGTGGAAAATGACAGCTGTACTGTTCACAAGGAGGGCATTTGTTGGATTTTTTCCACCAAATCTGGAACATAGGCTTTTTGAGAGGCCACCTCATGAACACTGGCACTGTCATTTCATTAATGGGTCCCGAAAGGTGATTTCGCACAGTGACTGCAAAATCACCTTTCGAGGCCGATTAATGCCATGACAGTGATAGAATTCATGAGGAGGGGCCCCAAAAACCCCATGTTGAAAATTTGGTGTCAAAATTCCAAGAAATGCCCAAGATATGCAGCAAAGTTGAAAAAACCCTATTCATTCCATTATACAGCTTACCGGCATTTCCTCAGTTCGCGGTCGGCTTTGAAGAGTGTAGGCGTGTTCCGGTCCCGCGGAAGATCATCATGCGGACTCGGAGAGTAAGTATGGGGTGGGGGTGAGGGAGGCAGGGTGCGCAGTGGGTGGGTGCGGGTGGGGAGGCATCAGGACTGCAGGGATGGTTTTAGTTTACAGGGTAAAAATGGAAAACCATCGCGGGACAGTTTCCGTTTTGCAGGGCATTTGGCACTCTGGGTGGGATCCCAGCGTGCCACCTGTTTTGGTGGGGTGTCAGTAGCTGACAGGGGATTGGGCACCCTCATCGACACACAACACGGGGAAGTAATGCCAACGAGGATTGGTCACCCCGTTGGCAAACAAAGAAGCGGGGGTGAGAGCCAAGGGGATTGGGCACCCCTCAGCATTCAACAATTGGGGGTGATGCCGATGGGGGTGGGCTCCTTGCCGATTACACAAGGACAGTGGGGGAGTTAACGACGGGGATTGGGCATTCCCGATGTCGGCGGCTGTGAGAAGCACCGGCTCGCCGACCATGCTCATAATGGTGGCAAGCCGCGGCAAGCAAAGGACGCTGCGTATGATGAGCTTTGCTCGGATTGCAGCAGACCTTTGCTTAGATAATGCTCACCCGTATGTCTGCATGGTGTGGCGCCCGGGCATGCAGGCTGATTGGGGAATGAGGGCGCACCTACTGATGCATGCCCTGCATTCGCCCAACAGTGGCGCGCCCCCAACCTCCACATCTATCACGAAGATGTTGACTATGGCAAGCGTGGCAAGTCAACATAAAAAAAAAGGTAGACATCTTTTTTGTGGGGTTAATTAAAACTAGCAGGCCATTTTATATATGGAAACTGTGACAACTGCCTGGTAAACACACATACCCGTACACATAGTTGATCTCTGGTACACATTTTGTTCATTTTCACTCAATGATAAAACCAGTGCTAGGGTGATAATGTGTCTCATCAACAAACTGAAACTCCAAAGTGGCAGGTCCTGACAGGAAGATAATCCTGCTCCTGGATCCTGCTCTTCTTCAACAAATAATGCTGCATTTTAGATCTGGATTTTACATGTAGTCTGTTCCAGAATCTATACCCTGGCTCCCAGCCCAGGCTCCTGCATGCATTGTCCAGGACAAATTCATTTGCAATACCCTCCCCACCCCACCCCTGGGCAATACCCAAAACAGGACCCAAAACAGCTGAGGACAGCCCAGGAGGACAGCTTACCCGATTCCCAGGCAGGTTGCCTGGCCTGATTCAGTCCGATTCCTGGATCCGATTCAATCAAGGATTCAATGCCCCTGTAAAGAAGGGTGTAGATCCCAGGTGTAGACCCAGTGGGAGATCCAGGAGAGAGGTGCCAAATTGGTTGCCAAAATGACCGTGCCCCGGAGGACAGCCACAGAGTAAAACCCGCCCCAAAACATGGGAGTAAAACCGGGAGCTGGGACAGAGAGTAAAACCAGCTGAAAATGTAATTCTCCATGTGGTTCTTTTTTTCAAAACCAAGATTCTTGGGTGAGATTCCCCCCAGATTTCCTTAGAGCCCCCCAGGGCAAACACAGAACCAACAGAAAACGGTGCTCCCTATGGTGCTCTTGTGCTTTCACGGACCAGGTTCACGGGCAACTTTAAACAGGGCTTTTCCCAGGAGGCTTTGCTGGAGATTTCAAAGGCCTTCCTTCTCTTGATACCCCTGGTCAATACCATACCCTGCACCACACACTCACTCCCCATTCTCAATCTAATTGCCCAAAGAATTGCCGGCCCCACAGCTAGACCGGATTGCCAGTCACATGCCTTCCTCCCACTCTTGTGGTGACGTGCCCATGATGTGAGGTGACACCAACCATGACTTGCGCATGAGCAGAAGCGCCTGCATGGGCGCCCGCACCGCAGTTGCTACAGTGGGTCTCAGGGGAGGGGCACCAGGGGGGCGTGACACCCTTACTTTTAAAAATCACTGCATCACATCCACAGGTTCAAAAAAATACACGGAGGCAAACATCCACATCTGCACTTTGAAAAGCTCCCCTTTTCTGCGATTTTGCAGATGTGGATGTGTACCTCAGTGACAACAAAGTGCCACCACTGGGGCAATGTGTCAGATTTGTTTCCAGATTCTTAAAACTTCTGGCATGTATCAGGAAAAATATAATGGGAGGGCTTTAAGCTCGAGGTTCAATGGACGAAGCAACTATGTCACTCCCCCATCAGGCCTTATAAGGTCACTCATCCTGGGCCTCCCCAGATTCGTTTCTCGTTGTGGCCAGAGGCGCTGCCTGTCCACATTCCTCTCCCTGTTCTTCTACTTCAGGCTTTCGCCCATGCATTTGCGGTCACCTCTGGCTTCAGGTTGCTCCTCTTCCCCATTCTGTTCCCCTTCCTTCTGTGCTGCTTGTTTGCAGCTTTTCTTGACCCTCGCTCCTTGTTCTTCATGCCACTTTTGCTGTGGCTTTTCTGTAGTGAGCCCTCCCCCTTGCCGCCCTCACAGCCATGTTTCTTCCTCCCCAGGTCCTTCATCGGCCTCTGATTCTGCTGTCCTATTCCCTGCTCATTTTCCTGCCTACCTCTACATGCAGCACACCTACCTCCTAGCATCTCCATTTCTCCCACCCTTCCCCGTACCTCATATTTTCTGTTGTCCATCCTGGTCCTCCTTCTCCCATGCAGGTCTACTAACTCTCCATTCTTCTTTCCCATCACCACTTCAGGGATTTGGGTGTGTTGTCATCCTTCACATTTGAGTTTCTTCCCCTGTGCTCTCCACTGGCATGGCTCTGGCCAACCCAGCTCTGCTTCGGCTGTGCCTCATGCTGTCTTCCAGTCATTCTGTGCATAGCTGCAAGCTCTCCTCTGCTCTCCTGTGCTCACTTGGCTCTCCAGCTTCCGGCATCGCAGCGGTGACTCAGCATGTGTAAGCCCTTTATTATTTTACGCATTTTATGTCTGCAGATCATGGGCCTTGCACTGTCTGAGTCCTAACAGGAAGTTTCCTTAGCATACTACAGGAGCACGTTCTCATCCCTCTCCTCACTATTTCATCCTGCATCATGCTCCACACATGAGGATTTTATAGTGCACATTCTTTGAGGATGGCTCTCCACTGTATCTTATGTGGTAAGCCTATATTGTGTCAGCATTTTGCTTGTCTGCTTTTCTGGTGTCATTGCCCTCCCTCATTCCTGTCCTTCCAGTCCCCCTTGTCCTTCTTGCAGGACTCCTAAGCACTCGTTATCTCTTCAATTGCTCCATTCCCAGTCGCATATTCCTCTGTTCCTGCTGCCCCCCCCTTACCTGTGCTGTCCAGAGATCGTTCTATTATTCTGAGACTCATTTGTGCTCCTGTGCAGTGCAACGGTACATTTGAGTGCGATTTTCATAGTGCTCTGCCAAATTCATGGCAGTCGAGGAGTCTGCCTCACTGCTTTTCTGGAGCACCCATTTCCTTCCCATTTTGTTTCTGTGGTCTGTGTAATGGTGTGGGATATAAAAGATGGACAGAAGCTCCATAAAGGTGCAACCCACCTGGTTAAGTGGGAATTTTATTAAAGAAAACAAAAAAAATATATAAATCTCAGTCTTAGTTTTGGCACCTTCTCCAGCATTCACTTCAGACTGTACCAGCTTGTAAAACAAAATACAAAAGCAAAAGACATAAATGGCATTCCTCAAACCAGTGGAACCTTCCTCCACCACTGATCAGAAAGTACTGACCTTATCTAAAAAAAAAGGTAGCCTAGTATAGGTCATTTACTGTATATCCTCCCATGTAGTCATGTGACACAGCATCATCATGTAACAAAGCAAAAATCATTTTAAAACTTGCTGTAATATTTTGTAGTACTCAAGAAATGCTATACAGAACTTAAGTGGATTTTAGAACTACTAGCTGTAACCAATTTTCTATACACAAAGTCTTAGTGTATTACAAACACTACACGTTGCTTTGTAACAGTATAAAAATAGCCCACTAGGGGCCATTCTCCCTATAGCCCGTTGACAGAATGCCACAACTAGATCTCAGAGCAACTTCACTTTTAACTCTCCTGCCAAGCCTAAGGTGTGTTTTACTTACTCCTTTACTCTTTTATCTTATACTAGTAATACTAATGTGGAGGGTGGAGTGAAACACTTTAATGGTGAAGAGGGCATAAATGGAAGCAAAACAGCTGTTAAAATGCTCCAGGGAAAAAAAAAACCTCATAGGAAACTAAGCTTATGCTTATTTTAACAGAGTTTCCTGGGTTTCCTGCAGAGACTAAACCTTTGTTGAGCCTGCTCAAATTCTGCTGCAACCAGGTCCTTTCTATTGGGGAAAGTCTCTCACAAACATAAGAACAAGAGGTAAACCAGGTTTCTCGTGATACACAGCAGAATACTGTGCAGACTTGACAGGCTAAGCCGTCGGCAGCGTTTTTCTAAACCGTCGGCTTAGCATTTGGCATTTGAGCTTGGACTATCTTCAGAGAGTCACTGCACTCTCACTAGAATGAGGGGAACTGTGATTTTGGGCACCAACATACTTTTAGTCAGTATTTAAGAGAATACAGCTGTTAAATCTCAAATTCGGGGAGTGAATTTTCGTCGCACAAACATGCACACGATTGCACTGTTGCGCGACTAAAACAAATCGTTTGAGAAGTGGAACAAAAGGGGGAGAGCTACTTGTGCAGGCTAAATAAGCCTAATATGTCTTTATTACTTCCTGGAGGGATCCTAAGGACCATGCTTCACAAAATAGAAAGGGTACATAACTCCAACAGTCTCTTTGTATATAACGCAAGGGATTTCTTTTTCCTTCATTTGGGTTATCATTATTTCCCAACTACATTTAAAGGAGCCATACCCCTTTATCCCACAAAGATTAATAAAACGAATCGGAGAGTTTCTGTTGGATAGGTTGTACTAATGTTTCATTTGAAAGAAGAGAACTCAAAAGAGGGGAAGAGATTATAGAAAGACTTTATGGGGTGGAGGTTACTTGATAAGGAGGTGGCCTGCCTCCATAACGGGAAAAGAAAGGGATAGCTCTAGAAGACAGAAAAATAGATGGTTGCAACCATAAAAGAAATGACACATTAGTATGTGACAGGTATTAGCCCTGTCACATTTACCACCCCATAAAGAAAAGAGAAAAATACTTCCACTTTTATTTAATCTCCCCCCCCCCCCGAGGAGGGTGGAACTCCCACCCACACACTCTCAGGAGTTCCATCCCAGGGCCCCTGTGATACCAAGATACTGGCATCCATTATGTCATATCCGAACTTGCCTTGGGATAACAGCAGCCATGTATTCTTTTCCTACTATCCCTTTTAGGAATTATATAGTATCCATATGGTCCAACCCCTTTTGTACTATAAGGGATGGAGGAGCTCCGGCCCACCCTCTTCCAAGAAGCTCCATCTCAGGGACCCTGTCACAGTGATTAATCCAACATGAGTCAGATCCTAATTACAATATATACTAAATACTACATTTTCCCTGATATCCATATGATACTATATTTTACATTTCCTGTAAACATTCATTCCTTTTCTTAGGTTGTTTTCCCCAGATGTATTTTAAACATCCGCCCCATATCGGGATAGATAGTCAGCGTTTTTGTGATCACTCCCTTTCCTGTGAATGACTTTAAAGTGGTATGGTTGTAAGGCCAAATACCATCTCATGACTCTGGGATTTTTCTCCCACATTTGATGTAACCAGCATAGGGGGTTATGGTCTGTAACAACAGTAAATTCTGAGCCCCAGATATAATATTTCAGAGCTTCTATAGCCCACTTAAGAGCCAAACATTCTTTTTCTACTGTTGCATATATCCGATCCCTCACATGTAGTTTTCTACTCATGTATACTATTGGATGTTCTTCCCCCTCTATAACCTGTGTAAATGCAGCTCCCAGACCTACCCATGATGCATCAGTCTGTACAAAGAAACGTTCTCAAAGTCTGGACTTCTCAAAACTGGGTAGGCACATAGTGTAGCTTTAATCATTCTAAATGCTTCATCACATTCTTTTGTCCACTGTATCCTATTTGAGTACTTTTTCTTAGTTAACTTTGTTAGGGGTCCTGCTATAGCTGAAAATCTGGGGATAAAGCGACGGTAATAACCGGCTCACCCCAGAAAAGCACGAACTTGTTTTTTTGTTCGGGGAATTTCGCAGTGGGATACTGCTTCCACTTTATTAACTTCAGGCCTAATAACCCCATTCCCCATCATGTACCCCAGGTACCTTGTTTCAGTCTGTCCCAGGCTACATTTGGTAGGATTTATAGTGACCCCTGCCCTTTTTAATGCCCTTATAATCTCTTCTAGGTGGCTTAAGTGTGATTCCCAGTCTGGACTAAACACCACCACATCGTCCAGGTAGGCTACAGAGAAAGATGTGTAGGGCTTTAGTATGTGATCCATGAAGTGCTGGAAAGCGGCTGGCACTCCGTGCAGACCAAAAGGCATTGTTAAGAACTCGTAAAGGCCTAACGGGGTACTGAAAGCAGTAATCTCTCTTGACTGAGGAGCAAGGGGGATCTGCCAGTCCCCTTTTGTGAGGTCAAGGGCGGATATGTACCTGGCACTTCCTAGGCGATCAATAATATTGTCTATTCGAGGCATAAGATATCTATCAAGGATGGAAGCGGCATTTACTTTTCGGAAGTCCAAACAGATGTGAATACCCCCCTCCTTTTTATTAACTATCACCATAGGTGAAGACCAGGCACTATGGGAGGGCTGTATTATTCCTAGTTGTTCCATGGCCCTTACCTCCTTTATTACTTCTTTTCTAACCTGTACCGGTAACCGGTATGGTTTCTGGTGTATAGGGTTATTCTGAGTTAACCTGATCTCATGCTGTATGCCCACCGCACGACCAGGTACACTGGTAAATGTGTCAGCATATTTACTGAGAAATTGTTGCAACTGGGTATGTTGAGATGTAGTTAGGGAAGGATTTATCTGCATCTCCTGTAGTTGACCCTTATTTTCCAATCTTTCATAAGCTATGTCCAGCTCAGACTGTTGGGGTTCAGTTTGTATGTAGCCACCTAATTCTTCCTCTTTGGGTCTTTCATGCCATAGTTTTAGCAAGTTGGCATGATATATCTGTTTTTTAATTTTTCTATGGGGCATCTATATTTCATAGGTTACAGGGCCAACTTGCCTAACCACACTATAAGGCCCCTGCCATTTCATTAATAGCTTATTTTCACTGGCAGGTAAAAGTAATAATACTTGATCCCCTGGGACAAATTGTTTATGTCCTACCCCTACGTCATAATGTTTCTTTTGTTAGGCCTGTTTATCGCTCAACGTCTGATGAGCTAAAGTAATATATCTTTTCCGACATTGTCTTAGAGCTACCTTATACTCCAGGACCCCCTTCATTCCTATCTTAGTGTTTTCTTCCCAGGATTCTTTAATTACATCCAAAGGTCCCCTAGGGTTGCGACCATACAGGAGGGTAAAAGGGGAGTAGCCTGTAGAGGCCTGTGGTACCTCTCTATATGAAAACAAAAGATAGGGCAGGAATAATTCCCAGTTCCTACCTTCCTCACTAACATATTTCTTTAACATGTTTTTCAAGGTCTGAATAAATCTTTCTGTCAAACCATCAGTTTGGGGGTGATAAGGTGAAGTTTGAATCACCTGTATACCCAGTAATCTATATAATTCTGCCAGTAGTACAGAAATAAAGTTGGTTCCCCTATCTGTTAATACCACTTTAGGAATACCAACTCTACAAAAAACCTTTGCCAATTCTTCGGCCACTCTTTGTGCTGTAACCGTTCTCATTGGAATCGCCTCTGTATAACGAGTGACATAGTCACAGATGACTAAAATAAATTGGTTACCCTTAGCGCTGGTCTCTAAAGGGCCTGCTATATCCATGGTGATTCTATCAAATGGCTGGTTAACTGTAGGGATATTCTGGAGGGGTACCATATCCTTTTTTCCTGTCTTGGCAACTTTTTGACAGTCAGGGCAACTCTGGATATATTCAGCTACCATGTCATGTATTCCAGGCCAAAAACAAGTGATCAAGTATTCTTTTTAAGGTGGTATCTCTCTCAGAATACCCTGCTAGGGGGATATCAAGGGCCAATTGTATGATTTCTTTCTGAAATTTATGTGGCACAATCAATTGCAATACTTTATCCCCATTTTTAGGGTTGGTGCATTCTCTATACAAGATGTTATTCAACAGTAAAAACGTGTGACTCCCATCAGTCCCATCATCTTTGTTAACCTGCAAAAATAATTGGTTAAGGGTTTCATCCTTTCTTTGTTCTTGAGTTATTGTCTCAGGTCCCTGACTCATAAGTCCATTAAACCCTTGGTTTCACCAGTCCCTTTTTAATTTTCATTTTTCTGCCTTCCCTTTTCGTGTTTTCCCTGGGGCCTCGAATAATTCATCCAAAAAAGGAAACACAGGTTCCATTTTTTCATTTGCCTGCTTAGTTTGTGAGCATACTGTTACCGCTACCACAGGTGATAAATCATGTCTTTCCATTAATTTAGAAAAGCCTGGATGGTCTTGTCCTATGATCACTGGAACAGGCAAATGAGGTACTACTCCTACTGCCAGGTCTTTGGTACTTCCATTAATAGTGAGTCTCATTGGGGCAGTGGAGTAATAGTGGGTATCCCCACGGATGCAAGTGACCCTAGTTCCTCCTTCCATCTTCGCTGTTTCTTCCACTAGGTCAGCTCTTACTAATGTTTGTCGACTCCCAGAGTCCAACAGTCATATGATGTTATGGGGTCCCATTTTAACTGTGGTAATATACGGAGCCCAATTGGCCAAAGCCAAATGTCCAAAGTCCTTTTTAGCTATTGGGCAATTTCTAATGATATGTCCCTTCTTCTTGCAGCCATGGCACACTACCTCTGACAGGGGTATTCTTTCCCTTCTCTCTTTTCTTATGTCTGGTCTATTTCTATATGAATCAGAAGTAAAGGTGTTTCTTACCTGAGCAGTGCCAGGTGTATGGACAGATCCCCCTGTATATCTTCCCCATGATGGTCTCTCTGCCAGGAAGTCTTCGGCTAATTCAATGTTTTTTTCAGCTCCTTCAGGCTTATGTTCTCTAACCCAGAGTTGTACATCCTGGGGAAGTAGTTTGATAAATTGTTTGATGGTGATGGCCTACATTATTTGTTGAATGGTCTTACTATCAGGCTGAAGCCATTTGTCGCTAAGGTCTTTTAAGCGTGCATAAACCTCTCTGGGGGCATCTGCTGGCTGCATCTTTAAAGAATGAAAGCACTGTTGATAGGTCTCTGTGTTTATATCATATCTCTGGAGTATCTCCTTCTTTACATAGTCATAATCATCAGCCACTTGTATAGCTAATTGACTATATACAACCTGGGCTCTTCCCGTCAACTGGGGGGCTAGTCGCACAACCCATTGTTCCTTCGGCCATCCACATGTTTGTGACACCCTTTCAAATGTGGTCAAATAGGCCTCAATGTCATCAGTGTCTTGTAACTGAGCTAGTTTAATATCCTATGGGCCCTGAGGTCGTTCAGCATGTTCCACTCTGATAGTCTGTAGTATTTGCATAGTATCTGCCCATTTGGCATCTTAACGCCTCCTATCCAGTTCTCTTTCCTTATCCAACTGGACCTGCGGAGCACACAACCATTTTAATAGCTCTCCCACATCCTCCATTGGTGCTTGTTCCATATATGAAGCATCCACCTCCTTCTCGATATCCTCCGATTCCAGTAAATGTTCTGTTGGCAAGTCATCTCCAGGTTCGCCAGGTTCCTCCTCAGACCTCTCAGATGGTTGTCTCTTAACATTGGGACGCACATCAGGCAATCCAGTCAGTAATTGGGCCCCAGTCTGGGCTGCCATCTGTCTTGTAAGGGTGCCCTGGATATCCAGACAAACACCCACTGCTTTGACTCTCTTCCTTACTCTGGACAGAAATACGGCAATGATATCCCACTGCTAACACCAAATGTAACGATGTGGGGATATAAAAGATGGACAGAAGCTCCAAAAAGGTGCAACCCACCTGGTTAAGTGGGAATTTTATTAAAGAAAACAACAAAAAATATATAAATCTCAGTCTTAGTTTTGGCACCTTCTCCAGCATTCACTTCAGACTGTACCAGCTTGTAAAACAAAATACAAAAGCAAAAGACATAAATGGCATTCCTCAAACCAGTGGAACCTTCCTCCACCACTGATCAGAAAGTACTGACCTTATCTAAAAAAAAAAGGTAGCCTAGTATAGGTCATTTACTGTATATCCTCCCACGTAGTCATGTGACACAGCATCATCATGTAACAAAGCAAAAATCATTTTAAAACTTGCTGTAATATTTTATAGTACTCAAGAAATGCTATACAGAACTTAAGTGGATTTTAGAACTACTAGCTATAACCAATTTTCTATACACAAAGTCTTAGTGTATTACAAACACTACACATTGCTTTGTAACAGTATAAAAATAGCCCACTAGGGGCCGCCATTCCCCTATAGCCCGTTGACAGAATGCCACAACTAGATCTCAGAGCAACTTCACTTTTAACTCTCCTGCCAAGCCTAAGGTGTGTTTTACTTACTCCTTTACTCTTTTATCTTATACTAATAATACTAATGTGGAGGGTGGAGTGAAACACTTTAATGGTGAAGAGGGCATAAATGGAAGCAAAACAGCTGTTAAAATGCTCCGGGGAAAAAAAAACCCTCATAGGAAACTAAGCTTATGCTTATTTTAACAGAGTTTCCTGGGTTTCCTGCAGAGACTAAACCTTTGTTGAGCCTGCTCAAATTCTGCTGCAACCAGGTCCTTTCTATTGGGGAAAGTCTCTCACAAACATAAGAACGAGAGGTAAACCAGGTTTCTCGTGATACACAGCAGAATACTGTGCTGACTTATTTATTTAGCTTTTGTTTACCGGGTAAGTACACTAGACAAGTTGTATGCCTATTTTCAAGAACGACCCGCGGGAGAGTACAACAAGTATTACAGACAACATCATTACACCAGGTATTACAGACCACATCGTAACAGGTGAACAAGTGCAATATCGTAACTTAGTACAATGAGTGTTACAGACCTCATTGCAACAGCGTAGCAGGTGACCCAGTACAATACTGCAACTTAATACATTGAGTCAGCAGAGCATACAGACAGGAAAAGCAACAGTAAATATAAACAGACAAGGGTAAGGTACATAATGAGCAAGCAGTCAGTAGCATTGAGCCTACAAGTAGCATAGGCAAGTACTTGGGAAGGGACGGCTCGAGGTCAGCAATCACATTGTACGGTAAGTGTTCCATGTGCGAGAGTGCAGAGAAGTTACAGTACCTAGGGCATGGAGCAGGGGAGGCTAAGGACACTCGCAATGCGAAGCCAGCTTTAGGTGCTCCCACAGGGATTTCCGGAGACATGGGTGGGAGGGGGCGGAGCGAAAACTCAGGAAAGGAGTTCCAGAGCCTGGGAGCCCATACTGTGAAGTCCCTGTCCCCCATAAGGGTGCGGGTTGGGGATACTTTTAGTACCCCAGAACCATGGGACCTGAGGGAGTAGGAGGAGCGGTCAGCAGGAGAGAGGAGCTGAGCCAGCTCCAGGGGGGAGCCAGTACTGATCACCTTACTCACAAAGCACCCTAGTCCAAAGTTTAGGTGATTAGTCGGGGAAAGCCAACCAAGCTTGTCATAGAGTTCACAATGATGGGTAAGGCGGGGAGCGGCCAGAGCGAAACGACAAATATTGTTGTACGTCATGTGCCATTGGGTGAGGAGGGCTTTCGAGGTTCGAGCAAAAAGGTGGAGGCCATAGTTGAGGGAAGGGAGTAGTACACCCCTAGCAAGTGCCGAGCGAGCAGTAGGAGTTAGGTTGTAGTTGGCCCTGTAGGCCAGTCCCAACTTACAGTTCACGGCTCTACAGGCATTGAGAATGTGGTTCCCCATGTTCAGTTGTGGGTTGAGCGTCACCCCAAGGTATTTGAGGGAGGTTACAGTGAGAAGTGAGGTACCATCAGCACAATTGATTTGCAGCGGGATTGGGGAGGCACAAATCTTGGCAGTTGAGCCAAATAACATAGCCTGTGTTTTTTTCAGGTTGAGGACCAACTTCTGTTGGGTTAGCCAGGCCTGAATGTTTTTGAAGTCCTCAGATAGGTGGAGATTAAGGGTGGCGGTATCACTGGAGTGGGCCAAGATGACCAGGTCATCCGCATACAGGGTGACCCGACATTTGGTTACTACGGTGGGAAGATGGTTAATAAAGAGAGAGAAGAGAGGGGGTCCCAGAACTGAGACCTGAGGAACACCTGAGGTCATGGGAAGGGGATCTGAGAGGACTTTATTGAATTTGGTCAGCTGTACTCTACCATGCAGGTAGTCAGTTAGCCATGTCAGAACTGATGGGGACAAGCCAAAGGACCTCATCTGGGTGCAAAGCAGGTCATGGTCAACAAGGTCAAAGGCCTTGGACAGGTCAATGAATACTGCCCCAGAGAGTAACCCCTGGTCCATGGCTGTTCTAATACTGGACGAGACAGAGATCAGGGCCATAGCTGTGCTGTGCCCTTTATGAAAAACTCGTGCTGGGTGGGGACAGCAGCTCGTATGCTTGAATGTAATCAGAGGGATGTACTGCAACTACCTTCGAGTAGTTTACTGATCGCCGGTAGTAGCATGATGGGGCAATAGTTATCAGGGACTTTAGGGTTGCCCTGCTTTAATACAGGGACTACCCTGGCGACCTTCCAGATATCAGGAATCTCCCCCATGGCAAGAGACAGGTTGATAATGTGAGCCACCGGGAAGGCGATATGGGGGGCTCCTAGTTTCAGAAGCTTGGGCTCAAGATTGTCTAGGCCAGCGCTAGAGTACTGAGAGAGACTAGAGAGGAGAGTCAGCATCTCTCTGTCCGTCACGGCCCTTAGGGTGAAGGGAGGTCTGGAGGGGTCAGACTCCAGCCAGTCCGGGGGTGAGGGACAGTTGGCACTCCTGTCAGCTGAGTTGTGTAGGGAGAGAGTGGTTAGGTCAGTGAAAGTGGGAGTTGAGGGCATTCGCAATGGTCTGTGGGTTGTTGCAGGAGATCCCTCCTATTAACATGTCAGTTACTCCAGAGTTGGAGGAACCGCTGACCAAGGTATTTATGTTTCTCCAGAACCTTCTAGGGTCATTTGAGGAGCTGAGGAGGGCGGACTTGCAAAAGTCGCTTTTGGCAACCCTAATAGCCTTTTTACACTCGTTTCTGAGTTGTCTGTATTGTTGTAGCAGGGTCGGGTCAAGGAAGCATTTGAAGTGGGCCCAGCACTTGTCCCTCACCGCATAAGGGCAAGGAGGCTCCCATGCAGCCATTTAGTGGCTGTCCCCCTGACCCTCCGTCTGATGGTTGGGGCATGCCTGTCTTGCAGAGCTCCGAAGGAGTTGAGAAACTGTGTTAAGGCTGTGGAGGGGTCAGGGGCACTATACATCCCTGACCAGTCCGTGAGCCTTAGGTCCTCCATAAATGCATCCTGATCAAGCCTGGCAAAGTTCCTGATGTGGATGATTTTGTGAGGTATCTTGGGGGAAGGGATTTTCCACACACAGAAGATCGGGGAGTGGTCTGAGATGGAGTCGGATAGGGTCCCAATGGAGGAGATCCTGTCAGGGCGATTTGACAGAATCCAGTCCAGTAGGGAGCTGGAGGCTCCATTGGCCAAACTTTGGGTGGGCTCCTGCACGAGTTGCACCAGGGATAGGCTGGCAAGTAGGGGTTCGAACTGTTTTGCGTTACCCCTATTCCAGTTTAGATTCACGTCACCCAGGATTAGGAACTCATTGTCACCAGTACTGAGGCCAACAGTGTCCAGGAGGTGGGTGAGACCCTGGAGCCCTCCCTTAGGGAGGTTATAGGTGCATACTACATGCAATTTCTTAGCATTCCTGAGGAGTAGTATGACATGTAACAGCTCACAGGGGGACTGGGGGGATGTCTGGTGAGTCACCAGGGACACTTTGAGGTGGCTTCTGTAGTAAATCAGGATGCCCCCAACCCTCTTGTTGTGAAACCTGTCCAATCGTATGTGCTCATAGCCTGGCAGCACACAAGCTGAGTCGGGGATTGAGGGATTGAGCCAGGTCTCCGTTATACCAAGGATGTCGGGCTTGTGGAGTGCGACCCATGCGACAAGCTCATCCAGGTTGGGAAGCAGACTACGAATATTGAGATGAGCAACCTTTAACCCCTTGCCCAGCCGCCATTCTTGAGGAATTGCAGAGGCGTGGAGGGTGGGGCCGGGATTAGGTTCAACATCTCCGGCCATGGCAAGGATCAGTGGGACCAGCCACAGGAGGTACCCTCTGGAGGATGATCTATTAGTCGAGGGTTTGCGGGCTCGGTAGTGCCTGACCCAGGTGCGGTACTGTAGGGGAATAGGTATCAGACCGCATATGGGATAACAGGGTCTACCGGCATCTGCTAGCAGATTAGAGAAGGTGAAGTCAGCCGCTCCACAGGGGGACGACATTACACAGTCTTCCCCCAGGGTATGGATAGGGGCAGTTACCATTTGGAAGGTAACTAGTCCCAGAAAGAGACCTGCCAGGGCGACGAAGCTAGGAGGTACCATTGTCCCCCACAGGGGTAATGCCTACAGAACAGGTTTCAAGAGTAAGGATAGGCAGTATATGAGCTCTAACCTGTGTAGCACTCAGGACAGCATGTACAGTAGTAACAGCAGGTAACACAGTACAGGTATTCAAGATAGGTCAAATAATGGCATGAGAGGTCTCAAGATAGGTCAAACAATAGCAGGAGAGGACTCAAGAGGCAGGTGAATCAGAACTCCCGTTACAGTATCTATTTTTTTTTTTTATCTATTATCAAAAGGCAGCCACTAGTCACTGGAGCAAAAGGCAGTCTCATCTCAGTCCATCCCTTCCAATCTGATAGGGTAATACCAGAGCATGGGCGGGGCGAGTGGGGATTTAATGGGAGGAGGGAACGGAGTGGATGGGAGGGTGAAAAACTTGTCCTGTCTGAAGAGATCTCCGCCGAGGAGGCCCGCCGGAGCTTGAATCACTAGCCGGCACCTCCGACTCGGCCGTCGGCAAGCAATGCGGTGAGCGCGAGGGGAGGGGGAGAACCACCAACTCAGATCCCCCATGCTTCCCCTATGGAGTGAGCACAGTCCAGGAACTAGCTCTCCTTAAGGCAGGAGGGCTGGCGAACACAGCAACAACTGGGACCAATCAGGAGGCAGTAGGGAAAACGGCGCCAAGGTTTAAAGTTTCATCTGCGTTCCAGACGGTCGAGCGCCAGGTTCCAATTTACAGCAGCTTCAGCAGGTCGAGGCAGGGCTCCCGCACGCAGGTAGGGCAAGATTAAGAATTGCAGAGTACACTTGTCAGGGAGTGGGTCTCCGTTGCTTGGCAGGGGCGAAATCTTATCCTGTTTGAAGAGATCTCCGCCGAGGAGGCCCGGCGGAGCTTGAATCACAAGCCGGCACAGGCTAAGCCGATGGCAGAGTTTTTCTAAACTGTTGGCTTAGCATTTGGCATTTGAGCTTGGACTATCTTCAGAGAGTCACTGCACTCTCACTAGAACGAGAGGAACTGCAATTTTACGCACCAACATACTTTTAGGCAGTATTTAAGAGAATACTGCCATTAAATCTCAAATTTGGGGAGTGAATTTGTGCTGCACGACCGTGCACACGATCGCACTGTCGCGCGGCTAAAACAAATCATTCGAGAAGTGGAACAAAAGGGGGAGAGCTACTTGTGCAGGATAAATAAGCCTAATATGTCTTTATTACTTCCTAGGGGGGATCCTAAGCACCATGTTTCACAAAAATAGAAAGGGTACATAACTCCAACAGTCTCTTTGTATATAACTCAGGGGATTTCTTTTTCCTTCATTTGGGTTATCATTATTTCCCAACTATATTTAAAGGAGCCATACCCTTTTCTCTCACAAAGATTAATAAAAAGAAGGGGGTTCTGTTGGATAGGTTGTACTAATGTTTCATTTGAAAGAAGAGAACTCAAAAGAGGGGAAGAGATTATAGAAAGACTTTATGGGGTTGGGGTTACTTGATAAGGTGGTGGCCTGCCTCCTTATCGGGAAAAGAAAGGGATAGCTCTAGAAGACAAAAAAATAGATGGTTGCAATCATAAATCAGAAATGACACATTAGTACATGACAGGTATTAGCCCTGTCACAGTCTGGATGTTTGCTTCCCCATCTACGAGGATCCCCTGATGCCTGTACCATGCATTCTTAACTGTTGCAGTTGTTTCAGCCTCCACTGCTTCCCCCTGCAAGGTGTTGCTTTTCTCCACCTCTCTCTCTCTGTGCAGCAATATGTCTTCACATTCCTTCTGAGCTTCCCCCACACCAGTTTCCAGAGCTCTCATTTAGACATGCTTCGGGGTGCTATGCTTCATGGTGCAATCGTTCTGCTCCCTCTCTGCAGCTGCCATTGCCTGCTTGCTTCTTTACCTCCATCCTGGTGCAGTCCTGTCTCCCATCATCATCATGTTGCAGCCTCACCTTCCCCCGCTCATTTGCTTTCCTTTGGACCCTATGCTTTCTCATCAAACTGATGCTCTTCTGCATTTCTCACCATCTGCCTTCTCATGCTCTGCCATCCATATCCCCTGCCTTCATCTCCATTGCCCCTTTGCTTGGGGCTGGCAGACTGCTTGCTCCTTGGGTCTCCTGCTTGGCATATTTTGACTGTCTCTGGCTGACTCTATCTGGCCTGCAATTGATATTTCTTTGGGGCATCCCTGTCGTGAATCATATGCCACCTCATTGACCAGTGGCCCTCCTGCTGCATGTATCAGTTTCATGACTCCGTATCAGGATCATGACTTCGGTCATCATTCACTCCTCCTTACCTCATGGTTCCTGTATGTAAATTGCTTACTCGAGCATTCCTATCATTGAATCCTATGCCATGCCTCCACTCAAGGCCTCACTACATCATCATATCACTTGACCCGAGCATATCCTTTGGTTTGAAGCATGCCCTCTGGTTCCAGGCATGCTTTCTTGGCCTCAGAGTCTACTTCAACACATCACTGTATCGAGCATACTTCTCATTGGGTCTTATGCTACTTCCTTGAACTGCTGCACTAGTAGCCATTATCCTCTGTCTTCTCATGAGCACATCTGGATACCCCTTGCTCCTCTGACTTCTATATAGATTTATTCCTTCCCATTGACTACTCAGCATAGCCCACTCAGGTCCCTGCTGCTTCCTGCTGCTTTCTGTTCCTTCTTCAATCTGTGCCTTCTTTTGTTTTGTTTTTTTCCCTATCCCGTCATCATCTTCCCTACTCCTATCCTTCTCTTTAGCAACATATGTCCTTAAATCAAATGTCATCAGTCTGGAGGGAAGGTAGCCTAGGCCTTGGAACCACAGAGGTTTCCTCCTCAAAGGGGGTTTTTCCTCTCCTCTCCTCCATGCCAATTGTCATAATATTACTTAGGGTTAGTGCTTTAATAGGTTAATTAGTTAGGTTCCTCTGTTGGATGGAGGCAGATGGTGGACCTGGCTTCCCCCCCCTCCCCTTAGGAAGTCTGCCCTTAATCATCTGCTCAGAATTCATTCATTCATCATCCTCACCTCTTTAATGCTTGACACCCTATTGGGTACTCTTTTGGGGCTTCTTCCTAAGCTACCTTTAGCTGATGGAATCATTCCCGAGGCACCTGTAAGTACTGTATCTGGGTATCTTTACTCATGATGGAGCATGTTGCTGGGCATCACAGCCACGGGAGTGTTGAAGAGACATGCAGGGCCATGATGCAAGTGCAGGTTAGGTGATTCAGTGGTGATAAGTACTTTGTGAAAGTTATATTCTACAAGTGAAATTCTAGTTGTATTACTTATCATATGTCCATAAATGTTTGAGCACATTTTGCCAAATAGTAATTTCTAAAGTATCCATAATTAATTTTAACCTACTAAACAACATTTTTCAAACTCAGTTACATTCTAGAATATATTTACTTTTATATGCATGCCAAATCTTGAGTGTATACCTGTAATAGCAGTCGAGCTATAAACATCCAAATATGCTGAAAAACATTCATTTAATTTAATAAATATTTAAATTGTGAAATTCTGTACTCATGTAACTTACAATTTCTGTAACCAACTACCTCTCTATTTAGCTTCTAAGTCTCTTCCAAGAAAGTATGCATATGAATTTTCTATTATTTAGCTCCAAAGGTGGCCAAGTTTAAAGCAAAGAAATATTTTCTGAAACGTTCATATGAATAATAAATTGTCACACTTTGAGCCACTATAACTTCCCCACCCCTGATCCAAATGTACTTTGCAATCATTCTGGGCCTCTTCTAAACAATTTGCTTGCCAAATGCATGTCTCTACTTATATGATAACCCAAGTTATGACCAAGTAAAGAATTCCAGGAAATTCCAAAAAATGTCATGAAAGTTTATGAAATTTCATGAAATGCATAGAATTTCACAACATTTCTACAAAATCAGAATTTTCTAATTTCATCTAACCCTAGTAACTAGATGTTGTTATTAATTGTCCCTCAGTGACAGGTTTTGTTGTCTCTTTTCCTCTGCACATGGGATCAGGTAATGTAACTGGACTGTGGTAATTCTCTTGCTCACCTTTTTTTCTCCCTTTGTACATGGGATCATATATTGTAATAGTTATCTCTTTCACTAACTAGTTTGGTAGTCTATCTCCAAAGCTGGGGTAGTGTAAAAACAATATATTGTTTGTACTTAATTGTTATTCACCAGTTTGGTTTGCTATTTGTTCCTTTAACGTGGGATCATGTACTTTACAGTAACTGGATAAGTTAGTTATCATATTTCACTCACCACTTTGGTTGGCTATCTCTCCTTCAGGACACAGGACACAGTTGAAGCAACACTTGGGCTGACCTTGCTGAGGAGATTTACGATGCCCTTTGGGACAACTCTCGCTGCACACTGACAAAGGGACCTGAGGATTAGTGAGTAAAAGCATCAGTAAGGCTAAACCACAATCAAATCAAAGTTACTTTCATTACATTTATCACACCTCTTTTAGCCAAGATCTTTTGGTTAGCGTTCCTTTCTGTACCAGTTGTCCTTATATTATGAAGTGTCATGCTTGCCTACTATTATTTATGGGAGAGATATGGTGCCCATATTTCCACAGTGTTCATGGAGTCTGTAGTCCTATGGTGCTCATTGTTGACAGGTTTATATTATTATTTCACTTATAATAAACATTAAGTGCATTTTCATTGTTATTGATACTTTTTGTTATCAGTTGGTCTTCAACATATCTTACAGACAGTAGCTTAAAATCTCATGACAAGTATTTCAATTGCAGCAGCCTTTCCCTTTAACACCTCTTGCTGTCCTCCCATAAAATAGTCATTATATTGCACCATAAATAATTAATTACAACATGATCAGTAACAGGAACTGGTACAAGGACAGAAACAAGTAGGAGACTGAGTAAGTGGGAAGAAAAGCATGGGCATGGTAAATCAAATAACATTTCAAAAAGTCTCACTATTATAATTCATTTTTTACATATGTGTCTGCACAGTTCACAGTTTTTGTAAAAATATAATAACAATGGAAGTTATTCCACATAACACATAATTTAAGTGAGAGTAATGAAGTCAATAAAAATAAAACAAAGTGGAATGGAAGAAAAGTAGCTATAAAATGAAAGGGGGCAAATACAGAACTACTACAGCAGCAAAAAGTGATGGGTTCAATTGCACTGCATCTCAGGTAGGTGCAGATGCAAAAATAACATAACATATATGGTAATAAAGAAAAAATAAAATATGGCTCACTACAGAGCAGACTCACAGCCACACAAATGTGCATGGCTGATATGTTTCTGAAACAAACAGTAGAAGCAGCCATGCCTCTGGTTGAGTGCCCTTTCACTTCCCCCCAGAAGAGGTTTATTGTAATTCTGGTAACAGAAAATAATGCAGTTTGACAACCATTTAGAAAGGCACTGTTTTGAAACTTCAGTGCCCTGTCTTTTTGGTGCAAAGGAAACAAACAACTGCTCGGACTTAGGAACATCATTCATGTAGTAATGCAGAATTCTGTGCACATTGGTTCTACATGATAATGGCGAGTGCTGAACGGCGACCTGCATTATCATGACGTCAGGGTGGTGAAAACAGTTTCACCACCCTGACATCCTCAGCACACGGAAGAATGGCACTGGGGACTTAATGCATTTGCTTTGCCCCCTGCACCCCTACTTAAGGATTCTCAACTCCAGGGGGGTGCATGTCAGGGGGGTGAAAGCAAAAAAAATGCAAGTTTTGGGCCTGGCACAACAAAACCACAGTCACTCCCGGACCAAGACCCAAACCCAGAGCCCCACGCACCGCAGGCGGAGGCCAACCTCTGATGCCACAGTGCAGCTCAGCAGCTGACCACAGTGCCACCCCCTACATCCTCTCTGCCCCCTCCCAGGCCACGCTCACTGTGCTCACTCCCCCTCGCACGTGTACATATAGCGACATCCTGTCGATACGGTCGGCCACCCCACCATATCTGTTCACCCTTCCTTCCCCCCTCGCTATTCGGTCGCCCACATTACTTCGCTGTTTCAGATGGTGCCTTCATTCAGGCACCCACCTCACGTGCTACCTGCACATCCATAGTTTGCAGAGAAGCCTCCCCCTGATTAGAGTACTCAGGGAAGAATACCAGCAGTTGAATTGTCTGATTCAATGTAAACTCAGAAACCACTTTAGGTAAAAACTTAAGGTTTGTATGCAGAGCCACCCAGTCTCTGTAGAAAATCAATAAGGCTCCTTACACATCAGGGCCTAAAACCCTGAAATTCTTCGAGCTGAAGTAATAGCAGCTAAGAAAAGTGTTTTTCAAGACATATAGTTCATAGCACAACTTACTGATGATTCAAAAGGAAGGAAAGTAAGTTTTTGCAAAACAAAATTGAAGTCCCATGGGGGGAAGGGGACTGGATTATGAATCAGTGATTTCAGATGGAAAATTCCTTTCAGGAAGGTTTTAGAAATCTCCAAATGAGCTATGGTTTTTCCATCCATGGGGAGGTGGTAGGCTGAAATGGCAGACAGATGGACCTTCAAAGAAGAATAGCTGAGGCAAAGATCTAAAAGATGAAAAAAGTTCTCCATAACCTGGGGCACATGACAAGAGGAAGGGTCCCAACCCTTGGAGACTACCCAAATGTAGAATCTTTTCCATATCATGGCACAAGTAGTCCTGGTAGAAGGCTTTCTGGCCTCTTTGAGGACCTGGGCCACTAGGGCTGAAACTCCAAAGCATGAAGCAGCTATGTTCACAGGTGCCACACATGTAGGTGAAGGAATTTGTGGTCTGGATGCAGCAGTCTGCCCTGCTTCAGAGTCAGAAGATTGTTGTAGAGAGGCAGAGGTACTGGGGATTCCGTTGATAGCTGTTGAAGCAGAAGGAAACAAATCTGATGAGGTCAAAGAGGGGCTATTAGAATCATGTCAGCCCCTTCCACCTGTAGCTTCAGGAGAACCCTCAGACACACTGGGAAGGGAAGAAAGTTGTCCAAGAACCATCCTGTCCAGCAAAGAGACAGTGTGTCTCACCAGAAAACACCATGCCCATGAACAAGTGGGCAAAAATTGGGTAGTTTTGCATTGGATGGGGAGATAAAGAGGTCTATCTCTGGCCGACCCCACAGGTCGAATAAGTTTTCTACCATCTCTTGATTTAGCTCTCACTTGTGAACCCTGAGGGTAGTGTGGCTGAGACTGTCTGCCAGGATGCCACGGACACCTGGCACATGGACAGCAGTCAAGTGGAGGTTGTGCTGGATTGTCCCGTACCACACTCACATCATCTCCCACTATAGAAGGTAAGAGCGAGTGCCTCCCTGTTTGTTCAGATACCAGACCACAGACATATTGTGTCTCTGAACCAGGAGTGTCCCCAGACGTAGAAGAGGCTAAAAGGTCTGGAGGACATACAGCACTGCCCTCATTTCTAACTCATTGATGAGTAGAGACACTTCCAACTGAGACTATGTTCCCTGGGTCTGATGGTTTCCTAGGTGGGATCCCCAGCATTGACACAGAGCATCCATTGTAAGGGTCATTTTAGGAGCAGGGGGTGGAAATGGAGCCCCCGTGGAGAGATTGGACAACTCCTGCCACCAAAGAAGATCCTTCTTCATGTACCCAGACACTAGGACCCTGTGGTCCAGGTTGTCCAGCCGCTGATCCCACTGGACACAAAGAGTCCATTGGGTCACCTTCATATGCAGTATGACCAGATGAACTGTAGGGATCACAGATGTCATCAGCCCAAGAAGATGGAGGAGTGACTAGACTTTGGTCCAGCATGAGTTGGCCACTAGTCTAGCCTGTTCCTGCAGGGTCTCCACTCTGTCCGATGAGAGGAAGGCCCTGCCCTGGACCATATTATAGGTACATTAGGGAGCACAGAAAGGTTAAGGGAGGGATAGTGAAGATTAATAAAAGAGAGGGGATGTGGGCAGAGGGAGACAGTGAAAAGGCAGAGATACTGAATGAATACTTTTGCTCAGTATTCACAAAAGAAGATGAGGAGGAGTTCCCTAAACCAGACAATAGAAGCACTCTGGGTAGAGGGGTTGACACCAGCCCATTCACAGAAGAAAGAGTCCTGAAAGAACTCCCAAAACTCAGGGTGGACAAAGCAATGGGGCCTGACAGGATTCACCCCAGAATCCTAAAAGAACTAAGGGAGGACCTAGTGACACCACTGACCACGCTTTTTAACAAATCATGGCAGGATGGGGTGGTACCTGAGGACTGGAGGAGGGCGGATGTGATTCCCCTTCACAAAACTTGGAGCAAGGCAAGAAGCAGGACACTACAGACCTGTAAGTTTGACCTCAGTGGTAGGAAAAATGATGGAATTACCTCTGAAAGAAAGAATTGTTGAGTACCTAGAGGCCAGCGGGGCACAGGACCCAAAGCAGCACGGATTTACAGCAGGAAGGTCATGTCAGATGAATCTAATTGATTTCTTTGACTGGGTGGCCAAAGTAATAGACCAGGGAGGGGCTGTGGATGTGGCCTACCTAGACTTTAGCAAGGCATTTGACACAGTCCCGCACAAAAGATTAATAATCAAGTTAGCCAGCCTGGGAGTGGGTCCCAGGGTGGTAGCTTGTGTAGCAAACTGGCTGCACAACAGGACACAGAAGGTAATAGTGAATGGATCACATTCCGAAGAAAGGGGGGGTTACTAGTGGAGTAGCTCAGGGCTCAGTACCAGGTCCACTCCACTTTAACATCTTTATAGGTGACATTGCAGAGGGTCTGGAGGGAAAGGTATGCCTCTTTGCAGATGACACAAAGATCTCTAACAGAGTTGATACACAAGAGGGGGTAGAAAAGATGAGAAGGGACTTGGCAAGGTTAGAGGAATGGTCAGACATATGGCAACTTAGATTCAATGCAAAGAAGTGCAAACTAATGCACCTGGGAAACAAAAACCCAGGAGAAGAGTACACAATAGCAGGGGAGGCACTAACAACAACAAAAATGGAAAGGGACCTGGGGGTAGTCATATCAGATGACCTAAAGGTGGGTAAGCAATGTGAAAAGTCGGTAAGGAGAGTCAGGTGGATACTGGGATGCATAGGAAGGAGCATCACAAGTAGAAAAAGGGAAGTGGCTATCCCATATACAGACAGTTGGTGAGACCCCATCTGGAGTACTGTGTGCAGTTTTGGAGACCTCATCTACGCAAGGACATAGACAGGATGGAAGCAGTCCAGAGGAGGGCAACTAAAATGGTACAGGGTCTGCAGCAGAAACCATATGAAGAGAGACTGAGAGAGCTTGATATGTATACTCTTGATGAAAGGAGGGATGCGGACATGATAGAAACATTCAAGTTCCTCAAGGAATCAACAAAGTCCAGGAGGTAGCATCTTTCAGAAAAGAGATGTGTAAGAACAAGGGCACAATTTAAAAGATAGAGGGGGATGGGTCTAGGGTAATGTGGAGAAATTTTTTCTGGAGAGAGTGGTGGCTACATGGAACTGCCTTCCTGAGGAGGTTGTTGGGTCTAAAACAGTGGGGGAATTCAAACATGCATGGAACAGACATAAGGCAATTATAGTGGGGGGTTGCAGGAAGTAGGCTGTTGGTTAACTAGAATCTGCAGCTTATCCAGTAGGTAGGGAAATGGGCAGACTGGGTTGGCCAAGTGGTCCTTATCTGCCGTCAAAGTCTATGTTTCTATGTTTCTATATCCAGCACTGCCCCAAATTAACTGTAGGCACTGGGAGGGGAGAGATGGGACTTGGAATAGTTGACTGTTATTCCAAGTCTAGAAAAAAGGTCCAGAGTGATGGAGAGGGACTCCCTCAGACTGCTCTGTAATGGGGCTGACAGAAGCCAGTCATCCAGATACAGGCACAATTATATCCCTATGCAGCATAGGGTCATGGCCACCACTGCTTGGCACTTGGTATCTTCAGATAGGCCAAAAGGGAGAGCCTTGAACCAGTAATGTTTCCCCCTGGAAGGCAAAATGAAGAATACAATGGTGGGCCTGGAAGACAGGGAGGTGCAGGTAAGCATCCTGCATGTCTAGTGCATAAAGCCAATGGCCCTTGTGCAGCAGGGGTAGAATTCCCTGGATGGTGAACATGCAGAACCTCTTGTACTCAACATTTAGGTTGAGCATGTTGAAGTTAAAGATGGGTCTTAGGTTACCCATCTTTTCAGCACTAGAAAGAAATGGAATGGTACCCTCTTCCTATCAATGGTGGAGCCACGGCTTTATGGCTGACTTTTGCAGAAGAGTCTGGATCTCGTCCCCTATCACAGACACAAGCTTTGGAGGATAATGAGAGTGGCCTGGGGGGTTGTCTAGTAGCTTGTCTAGGAACTCCATGATGTGACCTCTTGATATTAACTGAAGGACCCAAGAGTCTGTGATTATGTTCTGCAATCCCGGAAGGTGAAGGCCAAATCTTCTCACCACTGGTTCCCCCGGAGGATCTGGAGGAGGCGGGGGTCCCCATGAGTCAGAAAGTCAAGGGGAGGGAGCAAGCAGATCCTCTGGTGCACTTCTGGGACTTGGCAGGGGGAGATGGGGTTCCTGATGCTGGATATCGGCATTTGGCCTGGCGTTGGGCAGGGGCCCCTTTGGTCTGGCATCTCTGTTGCCGACTAAAAGGCTGTTTGCCTTTGTAACCTGCTCAGTACTTGAAGCAGATGTTGTGGATGGATTTACTGCAGTTCTGCAATTCAGAGATAATATCATCTCTGAATACCACTGATCCCCTGAAAGGGACATGTAGGATGGAGGTCTGGATGTCTTGTGCCAGGCCAGCAATCCTGAGCCATGAATGTCACCTAATGCAAACAGCAATTGCTGTGATGTGAGCAACTGAGTCTACTGTGTCATAAGTGGCCACTAGGGCATGACAACAGGATATTTTTGCCATTCCCGCTGTCTTGGCAATCTCAGCCTTAAGCTCCTGGTCCTGGATAGCTTCCAGTTTGGAGCTGAGTGAGGCCAGCAAAGATTTCTGGTAGGAAACTATATGATCCACATAATTAAGGGATCTGAGGGTGCAAATGGAAGAGGAACGGATCTTGCAACTGAAATTGTCCAGCTGTTAAGACTACTTATCAGGAGACATGCTCAAATGTTTAGGTTTAGAGGACTGGTCGTGGGCAGCTGTGATAACTACTGAGTCTGCATTAGAATGATCAGTATGGTGTGTGACCCCATCTGAGGGGTGGTACATCCTGTCTAATTTTTTTGAAACAGCTGGAATGGAGGAAGGCTGTTGCCAGATAGTGTGTGTCAGGTCTTCATGGGGCCCAGTCCAAGGCAGTATGGGCATAGGAGCTGTGTCAGTCATGTCTAGATGCTCTGCAATCCTTTTCTGCTTTAGATCCTGTTCCTGGATAGCCCAACCATAGGCATTTCATATAGTTATGAGGAGTTCTGCAGAGGAAAAGTCCTCTGGAGGGGACTTTGGGGACTCCTTAGGCGGAGGTTCTATAGGTGTATGCGTACCAGAGCTGGAGGATGAGTAAGAGTCAGAATCTGAAGAGTGCCTGCTGGGGGGTCTGAACACTTTTTAGAGCAGTATCCTGGGTTTTATCCCTGACCTGGTGTCTAGAGAAGGCTTCTCCAGAAAGGTGGGAATCCAAAGGAGAGGTTAATCTAGGGTTCATAAAGGAAGCAGGGGTTGAGGCCGCCACTGGTTTCTCACGGTCATGCTCTGAGGCTAGTTGAGTTCTGGCCTCCTGAATCAGGGTCTGAAACACTGCCTGGATATCACCCGGAGGCTGGTGTGGAGGCAGAGGCTGAGGCTAAGGAGGAGGTGGTGGTGGAGGAGAAGGCTGATATAATGGATAGCCCGGCATCTGATACTGAGGGTATCCATGAGCCTGATAAGAGTAGGGAAAGCCAGAAGGAGCATAGCCTTGATTAGACATAGCCCAGTATCTGGTACCCTGGTACATAATGGGGTTGATAACCAGGCGTTGGATACCCCGGCAAAGGGTACATTTGGTATTGTGAGGGCAGATGGCCCAGAACATTGCACATAGGTACAGCCAGAGGTGAATCTGAAGACCTGGCAGGAGGTGGTGCTGAAAGCCTGGAAGGAAGTCAACAAGGACCAGGCGTCAGCCCCATAAGGATATTCAAAGGGGCTGGCACTTTATCAGGCACAGGAATGTCTGGCACCGGATGATTCAGTACCTGGGGACCTGACAGAAGGCAGTCCAGCATTTAAAGAAAGGCCGGAGTGCAAGACATACACTGCCCTGGCAAAGGGTCACCTGGCGAAGGGTTAAGCTGGTATCAGGGTGTGAGCAGAACCTGATGGAAGACGCGCCGTTGTCTGGGGAGCCACAGTTCAAGATGGTGAAACGTCATTGTCCAAGGGGGACTTGGGTTGAGGAGGTGCTGATGAAAGCTCCCCAAAGGGATTAAGAATAAGCCCAGTGGGCGAACTAGGAAGATACTGACCTGGCAAAAGAAGGGGAACCTCCAGATTAGTGCTCACCTCTGGCTCTTGATCTTTAGGCAAGCCCAGATGGTTCAGTTGGGTAAGTGGGAATGAGAAACCCTCTAAAGACTGTTGCGGGTCTGACAGCTGGCTCAACTCAATGTTGGGGGTATGCTGTGACCCCGAAGGGAAAGTCTCAGCTGTATGGTCCCCAGAGGAACTGGGGAGTGACTTAGCCATGGCTGTGCAGATGTCAGAAGAGCTAATGTCTGATTTATTGGCCAGAGCCATGCAAACAAAAGTTGAACTGGAGTCCAGCTTACTGGATGTGACTGTGCACTCCTCGGTGGGGCCAGGGAGTGACTTATCATCCTGGCTGCTGGTGATAGACCCTGCAGAAGATATGGGCCTAAGGAGCACAATAGGGTTTCCATCATCCAAGAAGAACCCTGACTGCACTGTGAGTAAAGCAGGCAGGGGTGCTGTGGTCTGATCTGCCAGAGCAGTAGAAGTCCTGGCAGTAGAGGTACTTACTGAAGTGGAGGCCCCTCTGGTGTCAGTGATGCCCAATGGTCACCACCAAGTGGATGGAGACCTATTGCAGTCTTGGTGACTCTCCTTGTCCTTCTACTTCTTTTTGGGTTCTGGTGTTGGAGAAGAAGATTTTTCCCACAGATTCTGCAGCTACTTTTCCATTAATGCTAGGTGCTCCTCCAGCAAGTGGGCTTCAGGCTTTTTCAGGTCTCTAATCTGTGTGGCCTGATCAAAGGATTGGCAACCTGCACAGTCCTTGACCCAGTGTTTGGGGCTTAGGCAGATCACACAGCGGGAATGCTCATCTGCATGCAGGATCTGAATCCCACAGGACTTGCACTTCTTTTCGACGCCTCACCCAACTGTTCATGTTCCTGAATTGTACCTCCAACTATATCCCATGCTGTAAATTTGTCACTGTTATTTATTTGCATCCACTTTCTTCTGTATATCCGTCAAGATCTCAGTATTAACCTATTTATGTTAGACCTGTTTACATTGTATTTTACTATGTAATTGTCTGACCTGATGTTCTGTTCTCTTTTATGCTTAACTGGACGTTTGTGTAAATGGGCATTTTTGCTCACATACCTTTCAGTATAAAATAAAGACTGATTGACTAAAAATTGGACCGACAGACCTGAACCAAAGCAGTGCTGTAAACATCAAAACTGGCCATACTGTGTGCAACTTGTACAAATACTGCTGCTCCAGTCACTCTGGCTGCACTGTTCAGTCTGACTTTTACATATCTGGTCTGCTCCTGGATGTCTGCTTTTCAACCCTTCCTTAGCATGGCTGACAACAGAAACATCAGGACCAGTCCAGATAGGTAAAAGCCAGACCAGATCATATAATTGAGTGGATCAGCAATATTTGCACAAGCTATGCCCAGTCCAGATTTTACAGCTTTGGTCTGAGTCTGGAGATCTGTTTTTTACCCATACCTCTGTGCATGTGGCTTAGTGACATTCTGTGCAGATGGCTGTAGAGTCTAACCCATTGAAGACTGAAGTGTCAGAAAACCATTATGCTAAAAATACCAAGACTCACTCAAGTCCTGATGATCCCCCACCAGCAAGTCACACTTAGTCCTCTACCAAAGTCATACTCAAATATTGGTGCCTCTACATCCACACCATTAATCTTTTAATGCCATCATGCCGCTTCTACTGCCATGAGCTCCCCCATCCAAGAAGTCCCATTCTGCTTGTGGCAAGCCCCCCCCCCAACCAGGTAATTTTCCAGGGAACAGCCCTTTATACCACATCAACTGAATTATTGCTAAACTCCTTATTTTTAAACATTTTGTTGAGAAATTGTTGTTTTAGTATATCCATGGTCAGGAAAAATGAATTTGTAAAATAAATCAAAGCCTCCCTTTATCAGTTCATTTAATCACAATACAGAATGTTAGGACCTGATCAGATTCTATGTGTAACCTAAGTCAAACAAATATTAGACACACACAGGGCTACCTATTTGCAAGTGAAGTAAATGTGGTTAGTATCATTCAGTTGTAAACACCCATAGTCACAAATTGCAGGATAAGAACATTTAGCAGAATATAAAGAATAGCCCAGAACTGCCTGCCTGAGAAAAGGAAGTTGGTGTATTATTTGGAAACATGCATCACTGGGACTCTTTGCTATGGAATGTCAAGCAAAGTAGAAGAATGACTGCTCTTAGGATAGGGTTGCAACCTATCCATTTTTTGACCAGATAATCCGTTTTTTAAGGTCCTTATCCGGTCATCCGGTTTTGGTTACATGCAGTCCAGTTTTTGAGCCATTTTGAATGCTCCTATACTCTTAAAACTGATGTATCAAATCGTTCACTGTTTTGGCTGCATTACATGTCCAGGTTACAAAGAAGTTCTGCTGTCACAGTCATTCAGACCTGCCTTTGTTTGTAAAACCAGACTGTCTGAGAGGTGTAAAGTATGGCCATTAAGATCATTAGCAGTAAATTAACCTATTCTTTTCCATTCTGAATTTTAAGTATGGTCTTTTACTGCAATGACAGGAAACAGCTTTTACACCTTTATGTGCTCTCATGCGTTTTTTTTTGTTTGTTTTATATTATGGTAAGTTTTAGACCCATTTTTGTTAAATTAGTAATCTAACTTTTATTGCTTTTATCACATATTTGCTCTAATTTTTGTATTACGTGAGCATTCCATGATATTAGCTACACTTTGACAGGTCATTCAGATAAACAGCATGGAATGGTGTATCTGAAATTATGGAATGTCTTAGAAATATGAAAAGAAACAGCAGTAGCTGCTGAGATAAAGGGGAACACAGTGAAGTATTGAGAGTACCACAAGCACTGATAATTAAATTATCAAAAATTGGTCAAAGAATAAGAATACATGGCTGACATGGAAAGGAAAATGGGAGAGTGTTTAACAGAGGGCTGAGCAATAAGCTGTGGCTGAGCTTGGCACAGCCAGCAGACCTGAGTTTGATTCCCACAACGTCCACTTAAATACTGTGTGACCCTAAGCAAGTCACTTAACCTTCCTGTGCTCCTGGGTCACTCCTGTAAAATGGGCTATGTGGCCTATGGGAGGTAACCTGGTTGCCAAAGAATAAAAGTAAATAACTGTATAAATAAATCAAATAAATAACGGTATAAAAATAATTTCCTATCACTAGTAATGTCTATTCCAACATTACAAATGGCTTTAGAGGAGGAGTGATATACTTGCCAGTCATAAAAAAGGGGTGGAGCCAGAGGCGGAGTTTGGGGTGTGGTTTTGGATCCGGTTTTTACCTCATCCAAAGGTGGTAACCCTATCTTAGGATGGTGGTGTCAAATGGCTTAATGGGAAGTTCCTAGGGGCCGAGGGCACAGCAGAGTGTATTTGTTATGCAGAAAGGTCCAGGAAGTGTTTAGCCAATTCTACTTCCAATAGCTTTCCAAGATGTCTGTACTATCCATCAGTAATCTGACACAGAATGACTGCCAGAAGATAATGAGTTAACTTTTTGTGTGTTCAATTAACTCCTCAAGCCAGAAGGAAAAATAGTGCTCTACAGCTTCCTGTACACACAGAGGCAACGTAGTAATGAGGCTACAGTGGAGGAATTTATTTTTTTACACTCTATCATGTTGTTTGGTAGCAAAAATGACATCAGTCCTTTTCTGAACGCAGAATGTCTGCTGGGCTATGCCCACAGCTGTAACAACTAAATTAAGATTTGGTAGTAACGCATTTTCTCACAGTGCCCCTCCCCTATTGAATGGACAGACATTTCTCCTTTGAGAAATTTTGCAGAATTCAGTTTTTATAAATAAGTTAACAGGAACAAATTCTTCAGGTAGTCTTGCATTTGTTATCAGTAGTACCATTCCATTCACCGGTAGGAAACACCCTGTCATTAGATATCACAGTTTCATGTATGACAAACTGGACTACAGGAAAACAACAGAAAAAGTTTACGGTAAAAAAAAACATGTTGTGCAGAGTTTTTTGATGTGTAAGTGTGGTTCCAGTGAATCCTTTCCTTTGTTTGTTGTTAGGATTTTTTTTTCTGCATTTGGTTTCATGTTCAATAGCCTTGGGGGAATCTCCAAGATTGCTTTTATTGCTTTTCCTTTTCCTGTAGTGTCTCTTGCCATAGAAACATAGAAACAATGAATTTGATGCCAGATAAGTGCCATTAACTGGCCCAAATAGTCTTCTCACTTGTGCCTGCATGTACTGTCACTGCAGATATTACTTGATCTCCAGCTCCCTTCCCCACTTATTTCCAAACTAAGATTCCCCTTTGCTAACGCCATGCATGCTTGAAGTCCACCACTATCTTTGTCCCCACCACTTCTGCTGGAAGACTATTCAAGGCATCCACAACTCTCTCTATGAAGAAGTACTGTACTTCCTATCTTGAATATATATGACATGTCCCTTTTTCCTTGTGCACTTTTCTTCTGAAAAAAAAATGCTCCTCTCCTGCACCTTATTTGACTCTGTGAGTTATTTATAGTAGAGCTGTGCGAATACCTTTTTTTGAATATTCGGCCAGATATTCGTATTCAGCAATTGTTTAAATGCTCCCATCCCCCACCCTCAGATAGCACTCAAAACCCCCTCCTCCCCACCCACGCTCCCAAGCTCGCCAACCAGTTTTACAATAAAAAAAAATAGTCAGCAATTTCTTTTGGGGTGACCAGCACAACGCCACCCACCTCCCATGGCCGCCACCCACCAGGTTTGATACATTCATCTCCCCCGTAGCCAGCAGCAGCCCCTGCACCCCCAAACCCTACCTACATGTAAGCAGAGGAAGAAAATGGGCAAGGCAGCTGGCACAGCCCGCTCTCCTTCCACGGCTGGAAGAAGATACTGTTAGCCTTTCATATGTTATTCATCTTCTCTCTATAATTGCTGCAGCTCACTTCTCAAATTTTGATCAGCTACAGGCAAGGGCATATGGAGACAGGCCCACCCTCTTCCATGGTCGGGTTAAAGTTTCTTGGCGAATGAAATTGCGCTTGCTTTCAGCTTATATAGAGAACGAGCTGATCCCGGCCATGTGATCAACTCATTCTCTGTATGTAAAAGCAAGCAACCGTGGTTTTATTCATAAGAAGGCAGCCGGTTGTGGAGGAGGGCGGATTATCAGCCGCTGACTTGTGCATACATTTTTTACTCTTCTGACATGCAGGCAGGGTTTGGGGAGGCAGGGGCTGCTGCTGGGCCACGGGGAGATGAATGTATGTGAAACCTGGCGGGCGGTCGGCCGTGGAGGTGGGTGGAGTTGTGCCTGTCACCCCAAAAGAAATTGCTGACTTTTTTTTTATTGCAAAACTAGTTGGCGAGTTTAGGGGCTGGGGAGGGGAGGAGGGGGTTTTAGGTGCTATCTGAGGGTGGGGGGAAAGAGTGTTATATTATTCCCCGTATACCACATGAATAGTGAGCTATTCGTTATTTGGATTCCGAATAACGAATAGCTCATTATTCGTGGTATTCGGGAAATAATATTCGGTATTTGCACAGACCTAATTTATAGGTCTCAATATGCCTCCCCCCTCCTCCAGAGCATACATACTGAGGTCCTTTAAACTCTTCTTGTAGGGCTTCTGATGCAGCCTATGACCATTTTAGCTGCCCTCTTCTGAACTGTCTCCACTCTGTTTATGTCCTTTTGGAGATGTGATCTACAGGACCGGACACAGTACTATGGGTGGGGTCTCACCAGCAATCTATACAGTAGAAACACCACCTCCCTCCTTTTGCTGGTGATACCCCTCCCTATCCATCCCCAGCATCCCATTGGCCCCACCTATTGCTTTGTTGCACTGTCTCATCACCTTGATGTCATCAGATATGATTACTCCCTGGTCCCTTTCCTGTTTGGTGACCATCCATACCACTGCTTCCATTTTGTACTTTGTCTTTGGGTTTCTGTGCCGCAGGAGCATGCTATTTCACTTTTTTCCATTGAAACCTAGCTGCCATGCCCTCACCACACCTCATGTTTTCTCTGGTCACTGCACATTCTTTCCACCACCTGAAGTGTCCACCCTGTTACATAGAAACATAGAATTTGATGGCAAATAAGGACCGCTTGGTCCACCTAGTCTGCCCATTTTCCTACCTGATGGATAAGCTGCAGATTCTAGTTAATCAACAGCTTACTTCCTCCTACCCTCCACTAGAATTTCCTTATGTCTGTCCCATGCATTCTTGAATTCTCCCACTGTTCCTTACTCCACAACCTCCTCAGGAAGGCTGTTCCATGCATCCACAACTCTCTCTGTGAAAAAATACTTTCTAACATTACCTCTGAGTCGTACCCCTATCTTCAAATTGTACCCCCTTGTTCTTGCACATCTCTTCTTCTGAAAGATGCTACCCTCTTGTACTTTGTCAATTCCCTTGAGATACTTGAAAGTTTCCATAATGTCCCCCCCTCCCTCCTTTCCTCAAGGATATACATATTAAACTGCTTTAGTCTCTCCTCATATGTTTTCTGGTGCAGACCCTGCACCATTTTGGTTGCCCTCCTCTGAACAGCCTCCACTTTGTCTATGTCTATGTCTTTGTGGAGATGGGGTCTGCTGAGCTGCATGCAAGTGCTCCAGGTGGGGTCTCACCAACTGTCTGTACAGAGGGATAACAACTTCTTGTTTTCTACTGTTGATGCCTCTCCCTATGCTTCCCAGTATCCCCCCAGCCCTCCTTGTTGCCTTCTCACATTGCTTGCCCACCTTTAGGTCATATGATATAATTACTCCTAGGTCTCTTTCAATTTTTGTTGTTGTTTTTAACTCACCCCCCTTTGTGTACTCTTCTCCTGGGTTTTTGTTTCCCAGATGACCTTGCAGCTCTCTGCATTGAATCTGAGTGGCCATATATTTGACCATTCCTCCAACCTTTCCAAATCCCTTTTCATCCTTTCTACCCCACCTTGTGTACCAACCCTGTTGAAGATTTTTGTGTCATCTGCAAAGAGACATACTTTTTCTTCCAGGTGCTCTCCAATGTCACTTATAAAGACATTAAAGAGGACCGGTTCCAGTACCGAACCCTGCGGTACCCAGTTAGTTACCCTTCTTTCTTCACTGTGGACTCCGTTTACTATTACCCTTTGAGTCCTGTTGTCCAGCCAGTTTTTTATCCAGGCTACCACCTTGGGACCCACTCCAAGGCTGGCTAACTCGTATATTAATCTTTTGTGTGCTACTGTGTCAAATGCCTTGCTAAAATCTAGGTAGGCCATATCCATAGCCCCTCCCTGGTCTACTACTTTTGGTCACCCAGTCAAAGAAATCTATTAGGTTCATCTGACATAACCTTACTGCTGCGAAACCATGCTGCCTTGGGTTCTGTGCCCCTCTGGACTCTACGTTCTCAACAATTCTTTCCTTCAGAAGAGATTCCATCATTTTCCCTACCACTGAGGTCAAACTAACTGGTCTGTAGTTTCCTGCCTCTGCCCTGCTCCCACATTTGTGAAGTGGAATCACATTTGCCCATCTCCAATCCTCAGGTACCACCCCATCCTCCCATGATTTGTTAAAGAGAGTAGTCAGTGACATTACTAGTTCTACCCTTAGTTCTTTTCGAATTCTTGGGTGAATCCTACCAGGCCCCATTGCTTTGTCCACCCTCAGCTTCAAGAGTTCTTTCACCGTTTCTTCTGTGAAAGGACTGGTATCAACCCCCCTATTCAAAGTGTTTCTCTTGTTTAGTTTAGGCAGATTTTGGTGTCACCTGCCAAAGTGTATACATTTCTTTCTAGTTTTCTGCAGTGTCACTTATAAAGACCTTAATGTACTAAGCCCTTAGGCACTCTACTGGTCACCTGCCCTTTCCCTGAGTGAACTCTGTTTACCACCACCCTCTGTCCCCTATCCATTAACACATTTCTTACCCTGTTTACCACATTAGACCTGACCTTTTAGCTGCCCAATTTCCTTATAAGTCTCCTACATGGTATGGTGTTGAAACCATACTAAAATCTAAGGTGGGCACATCCACCACCCCACACTGATGTATTACCCTGGTTTGGCCAGTCAAACAAGTTGATCATACTTGTCAGACATAACCCCCCCCCATCCAGAATCTGTGCTGCCTCAGGTCTTGTAACCACTGTATCCAAGATACTCCACAATCCTTTCCTTTAGCAGTGACTACATTATCTTTCCCCATCACTGATGTCAGACTGACTGGCCTATAGTTGGCAGCCTCCTCCCTGTTACCACTTTCATGAAGCAGGACTACATCTGCCCTCCTCTTATCCTCCAGAACCACTCCTGTTTAAAGGGAGTTGTTGATTAGGGCTGTCAGATGTACAGCTAGTACCTCCCTGAGCTCCACCAACACCCCCTGGGTGTATCCTCTCTGAATCCATTTAAGCCATTGGTTTGACTGTGTCCCTTTAAAAAGCAACTGACATCATCAGGACAGGTAAGTCACACTAGCGATATTACCTGTTACAAGGTATAAAAGTGGTTCAAAAGTTTTCATGGAATAATTTATAATAGGTCAAAACTTTTGCAGAGCTGACTTGTATTCAGTAAGCTTTATCATATCAAGCTGCAGCTCCACCCCAATCAACATTTTTTTGATGTCAAGTAAGGGACAGGCCTACATCATGTTCAGTGTAAAGTGAAATAAACACCCCCTTCCAATGATTCTACCACGATGTCCATGGAACATGTTATCCTCTCCATCTTTGCATGACTTCATGCTCTGTTGAAATTAAAGTCAGACCATGGAGCCAGCAGGAACTCAACCAGGGTTATTGGGGTGCAGCAATTGTATCTTTAATGAAGCTAGGCCAACTGACCAAACTGTTTACTCACTCAGTTGTTTTAATGGGGCATGCTGGGCAGGGTGACTGCCAGCCAGATTTGAGCAACTACTGCCCTCCTTTGCAAAATCTTGGACTGAGGTAAGGAGGGGGACTACCATATAAACAGTTATATTTTGAAGACTGGGAGTCAGGTTATGGATGGAGGTATACATAAAAAGATACTATTGGATACTAGCATAGTGCTAGGAGTAGGCATGGAGAGTGTTATTTTTTTTTAAACTAGTGGGACAACAGGGAATGGGAGGTGGGTTAAAATAGAACTGCAGTGGGAGAGTGTGACTAAATGACTAGCAATAGCCACGTGGGAGGATACAAGGGTTTATTTTAGTCTTATACAGTAAACTGCTTGTTTCTGTCAGGTACTGTAGAAATACTATAAATAATGAACACTATTTGTTATTCAGCTCTGAATAACAAATAGCTTAATAATATGGGTAAAGAGGAAAGGAGCGTTTATGGGTCTAACTCAGGGTCCCGCACACTCCTCACAGCTTAATATGAAACTTAGTATGTGTGGTGTTTAGGGAAAATATTTATTACTCTCCCACCCCTAATTAATTCTAACTACAGTACACACTACATGGATGGTAAATACAATGGCTGTAAGACTGCACATTTACGGGGTAGGAACAACTGGTGCACAAAAGTGCAAAACCCAGACAACCCCCAATAGCATCAGGGGGAAGTGAGCTACACAGTGGATGTAGAGTAAAGATGTACAAAATTTACTAAACTTCACTGTGTGGAATTTCTGCCACTGAGCTCTTCACTTTGAGTTTTCCACTCCATGAAATTAGTAATGCAAGGAATTAAAAAAAAAGTGAAATGCTTAGTTTTCAGAAAACACACATTTCACACTTTAGTTTATCCCATGAAATGTAGACTTAGTGCAAAATGTCATCTTTGTGGGAACCTCATGACACGTAAATGAGAACTTTTTCACTTTCTGGTGTGTGGACTTCAAGGAATAAAGCTTAGCATGGATGGAATTTCATAGATAAAAAGCAGTGTAGGGCATAGTTTTATGAAAATATGCATTTCTCAACTTTATTTTTTTTTTCATGACTAGCGGACTTAGCACAGAGTACATCTCTGCAGGAATTTAGCAAAGTGTGGCACCTCAATGATGCAGTGAAACATTGCAATATCTCTACTGCAGAGAGGTGCATGATGGGAGTAGAGGTGAAGATCAGTGATGGAATAGAATAGAATAGAATCATCAGTCTCGTCTTTATTTCTATAGCGTCTTTCGAAACCAAGGCACTGTACAGATTATATATATAATAAAATACAATAAAAACAGACAATATAAACATTTTAAAAATCAAATAATTATAATCCAAGTCAATTAGTCTGGGAAGGCCAATGAAAACAAATATGTTTTTAACATTGTTTTAAAATTGCTGATGGTCAGGCATTCTCTTAACCGACGAGTTAGAGAATTCCACAGGGTCGGTGCTGCAAATGAAAAAGCATGAGCGCCAGATGTTTGTAGACGAGCCCTGGGAATCTCCAGCAATCCCTTGTCGGTGTATCAGAGTGGACGATTGGGGGAGTAGAGAGTCAGGAGATCTATAAGGTAGTCAGGTCCCAGTTCATGTAGGGCTTTAAAGGTAAGCAAGCCTACCTTATAGGCAAGGCCCCTAGAATTCTGCGGCCGCAGAATTTTGCGCAGAACTTGCAATCTACCACAGAACTTCTGCGGTGCCACAGAATTCACTCTTCTTGGTGATTTTTTATCAATATTTCTGTTGATACATAGAATCTGGTTCCTGTCGCCTCTTTTTATATCCAACCCCCCCCCCCCATATGTTCAGAATGTGATGTTATCATTGCTATAACATCATACATTAGCTAATGAAATGGCTGCATTCTGCAACAGAAATGAACAGTCACTTATCTACTACAGCTCCCACTGCCAGAGATGATGGCACAGCACATCAGGCATGGTGATATTTGCTCAACCTGCACTACAGCCTAATACAATTTTCAGTCTTACATTATTGCACTAGGGCCAACTTAAACAAAACCTTGTCAACAGCACAGACCTGTTAAGTCCGTACCTCACTTTGTACAAACCTATTTGTGCCTTTAAGGTACAGAGACACTATCGGAAATGAATAACTGGTAAAATGAATTTAACTGTCTAAATTTTTAAGAAAAATAAAGTAATTATGCCCAGAAAAGTGAAATATAATAATGTGTAGACCTGTTGAAAGAATAGATCTGTTAAATATATGATTGCACTGTACACATTTTTGCCAGGGTTATTGATTACATATTGTCATTGGTTGATAGAATCACCTAAAAGTTATTGAGAAATGTTATGTGCAGGGACAGCTGTTGGGCCAGAGGGTAGCATGCTGTGTTTCCATGCTGGCAACTCAGGTTCAGAGATTAGCTCTGGGAGCTGGCTGGGCAGCACAAGGGTTGGTGGAACACATCACTGCTTGGAGCCTGGGAAGGTATGGTGCAGTGTTCTGTCACATGGTGGACACATTGTGATGGTCCGGAGAGCTCTATCTCACAATTGATTCACATGCATGTCATGGCCTGATGGTGTTACGCAGTGTGTCAGGGAAAGCAGGTTGACATGAAAAATTAGTTTTGCAATAACTCCTCTATTCCATTTCCAATGGGACCTGTATGAATGAAGATGCAAATTCATGGAAATTTAAAAAAAAATATATATATATATACACACACACACAGTATCTGTCTCTCTCACCACACACACACACATATTTGTATGTATGTTACAGATTGCATATAAATATATAAGTGATACACAGTGGGAACCTCATAAGTGGTGTAGAAAGCACATACAAATATATAAGTGATAGACTGTAGAAACCTCATTAGTGGGATAGATTGCATGCATATAGAAATACCTTATTTATCACATAAGATCCCCTCTGCATATGTCATTTATGCAACAGGCTAGGTAGGACCTTGAGGGAGAGACATATGTTTTGCCTTTTTAGGCATAAAATTATTTTTATAAGTCAGTTATTTTTTGAACTAGTGTTACTATGCTTTCCATCATCCTGATTGCTATAACCACTGCCATGAAAGTGAAGTCAGGATGACAGACTGACACTGTGATGTGTTAGTTTGTTAGTGCCGCAGAACTTCCGCAGAAACTACAAACCACTGCCGCAGAAGTTCTGTGGCAAATGGTAGTCTTGCCGCAGAACTTGGTCCCACTGTGCCACAGAAAAGTAGGGGCCCTGCTTATAGGTGATCCGCCACTGAACTGGCAGTCAGTGCAGTTCGCGCAGGACAGGTGTAATATGACTGGACCTAGAGGTACCAGTCAGCAACCTGGCTGCAGCATTCTGCACCAGCTGCAAGCAGTGGATCTCAACCCCAGACAGCTCTAGGTAGAGGGCATTGCAGTAGTCAAGATGGGTAGTAGTAAGGGAGTGGACCAATGTTGGAAGATCACCTGGGGGAATCAGGTGTTTCACCCGGGCAATATTCCTCAAATGGAAAAATGAGAATTAGACCACAGCTGACACCTGAGACTTCAGGGTCAAACCATCATCAAAAATGACACCCAGGTTTTGCACCCGATCTGAGGTGGCAAGTGGGGCACCATCAAGCCAAAGGCCTGACATTTGCCCAGCACCAACACCCACCCCCAGGTGACCCGGTTCCACAACCAGCACCTCAGTCTTATCCGAATTCAGTCTCAGCCAACTCAAGCTCATTCAGTCTTTGATTTCAGAGAGGCAACTGTTTAGCACAGAGACCACATCAACCTGTCCAGGCACAAAGGACATATACAGCTGAGTATCATCTGCATAGCAGTGAAAACTCAAGCCGTATCACCTGGTGATATCTCCTAAGTGCAGCATATACACTGCGAACAACATGGGTGCCAATATGGAGCCCTGAGGCACCCCGCAAGGCAGGGAGAGGGCATCAGAGGAATAAATTCCTGTGACCACCCTCTGAGACCTGCCTATCAGGAAAGATCGAAACCATTTGAGGACTATACCTGACAGTCCACAAAGAAGCTGCAGGGTCTCCAAAAGCACCTCATGGTCCACAGTGTCAAAAGCTGCTGAGAGATCGAGAAGGACCAAGATGGTATGAGCCTTTTGATCTCTCACCATTAGGAGGTTATTTAATACCCGAACAAGGGCAGTCTCCGTGCTATGGCTCTTCCTAAAACCAGATTGAAGAGCCTCATAGACACCGTGAGTTACCAAGTGATTGTCCAATTGCACCGCAACCACTTTCTCAATAACCTTCCCAACAAAGGGAAGGTTAGATACAGTTCGGTAGTTAGCTGTATGATCGGGATCCAAGGCAGTTTTTTAAGGAGTGGTCAAATGACCGCCTCCTTTAAGGGGTCTGGAAAGGTTCCCCTCTCCAAAGTTCTCCATACAATTTCAGCTAGGATCGGGCAGATAACATTTTCACATTCCACCAACAGGGAGGTAGTGACTGGATCCAAACTACGACAAGTTGGACACAATGTTTAGACAATCTTCACAATGTCTATGAATTCCAGTCAGATGACATCTGTCCAGACAGACCTAGTGCTCATCACCTCCTGTCGACCTCCACAACCCCTCATGGAGAGAGCCTGGCCAATTCCGGACCTGATGCTGGCAACCTTATCTGTGAAGAACCGAGCAAGCTCATCACACTTAATTTGTGAAAAAGCTCTTCTAGATTGCAGACAGACTGGATTGCACAATCTGTCGACAGTACAAAAGAGTTGTGCCAGTCAGTTCTGTGCAGCAGAAATCTCCCTGGACAAGAACTCTGCCTTCTTACAGGTGATTTCTGATTGATAGCCATTATGGTGTTCCATCAATCTAAGCCTGTCAGCATCCAGGCTGGATTTCCACCATGCTTTCTCCAGCCTTCGACCACTTCACCTCAACTCCTTCAAGGACCCATCATACCATGGGGACCTTGGGTGAAGAGTGAGTGGTCGAACATGAACAGGAGTAATCAAGTCCACAGCATCTCCCACTGCCTCATTATAGGCTAGTACAAGGTCCCCTGGACTTGTGCTTTTTCCCAGCAATCCCGATAGGTCCAGCACTGGTGATAGACCATCTGGGGTAACTCCCCTCAAAGGGTGGTACCGGACCATCTCCACAGGGGAAGGTCCATTTGGGGGAGCCCTGAAACTGAACCCTATGGTGTGATGGTCAGACCAACTGACTGGTTCCACCATCAAATCAGTGATCTCCATCTTCAGGAGGAACAGCAGATCCAATGAGTGGCCTACTATATGGGTAGAGGAGGTAACAACCTGTGTAAGGCCCAGCATTGTCATTAACTGGAGGAGATTTTGACCAAACTGTCAACCCAGGCATTGAAATCCCCCAGAATTATCCATCTGGGAAACTCCAATACCATATCGACGATGAAGTCCGCAATCTCCTGCAGGAATGAACCCCCATCACCTGGTGAATGGTAGATGAGGAATATCCTGCAACCTACACCCTCACCCATAACACACTCAAAGGATCTAGTGGTCCCCACTGGACTATCCATAAGGCCTAGTTCGGTCTTAAAAAAGATGGCTTCACCCCCACCCTATGATCCAACCTCGGGCGGTGAATCACCGAGAACCCAGCAGGAACTGCAGAAGCCAAAACTGGGCCTGCATTTTCATCCAGCCAAGTCTCGGTGATGCATACCAGGTCCACTGTTTCAACAAGATCAGCTATAATAGCTGTCTTGTTCTTGATGGATGTAGCATTACATAACACCACCCGTGTTGGATGAGATGCTGAGGAAGACCTCAACTCCTGTCCAGCACTAAATTCTGGGCCCTTGGGTATGGGAACAAGACAGGGATTACCCCTGTCCTGACACCATTTTGCTCCAGGGCGTTACCTGGTCCCCACCACCCCAATTCGTCCCCCCCTTTCCATTCCACCACTAGGCCCACTCCTGTCCCTCTTCCTATGCCTCCTAGCAATCCCAAGGGATTGACAATGCTTGTATGTTTCAGTTGGTAGAAAGGGGCAGTCAAAGGGACACAACTCCCTGAGTCTAGTGGGGGAATACTGCCTGACCATCCTTAAACCCTCCTTACACATTCTAACACAAGCTAACTACACACAGCTGAAGAATTAAACAAACAAACAAACCAAAATAATACACACTAAAAATAAATCCCACCCTACAACTCTCACTTGTGAACCTTAAAATTACTAAAATATTTCAATATAAGTAGTCAAGGCAGGAGGTAACGAAAAGACATGGACCAAAGTTGGAAGATCGTAGGAAGGAACCAGGTGCTTCACCCGGGCGATATTCTTCAGTTGGTAGAAAGAGGTTTTGACAACTGCCGACACCTGACATGTAAGTGTCAAACAGTCATCAAACATAATGCCCAGGTTCCGCACCCAGTCTGAGGCAGTTAGCTGAACACCCCCAAGCCATAGACCTGAAGGAGATCCTGCCAACAAACCTGCTTCCCGGTGACCTGGGTCGATGACCAACATCTCAGTTTTTTCTGGGTTTAACCGCAGCTAGCTCTCATTCATCCAATACTGGATTTCAGCGAGACAGTTGTTTAAAACAGCATCCTGGCCAGGTACAAAGGACATGTATAGCTGAGTGTCATCTGCATAGCAGTGAAAACTCAAGGCATACCATCTAAAAATCATTCCCAATGGCAGCATATACACCGCAAACAACATGGGTGCCAAAACGGAATCCTGCGGCACTCCACAGGATAGGGGGAGTGATGTCGAGGAAAAAATCCCAGACATCACCCTCTGAGTCCTACCCTCTAGGAAAGATCGAAACCATCTGAGAACCATACCAGACAGTGCACAGATGAATCGCAGGTGCTCCAATAGCGCACCATGGTCTATGGTATCAAATGCCGCAGAGAGATCAAGAAGGACCAAGATGGAACGGGTCCTTTGATCTCTCACTATTAGGAGGTCATTAAGTACCCAGACAAGGGCTGTCTCAGTACTATGTCTCTTCCTGAATCCAGACTGGAGAGAATCATAGACATTGTGGCTGTTCAAATAATCATCCAGCTGCAATGCAACCACATTCTCAATAACCTTACCCACAAAGGGCAGGTTAGAGACAGGCCTGTAGTTAGCCAGACAGTCTGGGTCCAAGGAAGACTTTTTAAGAAGGGGCTGAACCACGGCCTCCTTCAGAGGATCAGGAAAGATCTCCCTCTCCAAAGACATCCAGACTATCTCAGCAAGGACCGGACCAATTTTATCCACACAGCCCACTAAGAAACGTGTGGGACCCGGGTCCAAACTACAGTTGGTCGGACGCAGTGACTGGATGAACATCACAATGTCACTGATTGTGGGGAGGCTGAAGTCACACCACACAAATTGGGTGTCCGACATCCCCTGCCCACCACCACAGCTCCCATTAGGGAGGGTCAAGCAGATACCGGACCTGATTGTGGCAACCCTATACGAAAAGAACGGAAAAACTCCTCACACCGTTCTTGAGAAAAAGCACTTCCAGGCTGAAGACAGATTGGATTGCACAATCTGTCCACAGTCCGGAAAAGCTGAGCTGGTCGATTATGTGCAGCATCAATCTCCCTGGACGGGAATATTGCCTTCTTACAGGTAATTGCTGATTGATAGACCACATAATGGTCCATCAAACTAAGTCTGTCACACTCCAGGCCCGACTTCCACCAGCATCTCTCTAGCCATCGTCCCACTCTCCTCAACTCCCTCAGTGTCTCATCAAACAAAGGAGACTTGGGGCGAAGAGTGAGGGGATGAACACAAACAGGAGCAATGAAATCCAGGGCCCCTACCACCGCCTTGTTATAGGCAAGTACCAGGTCCCCTGGATCCCTGCATTCACTCGGTAAGCCCGATAGGTCCAGCACCACCATCAGGCCATCTGGGGAAATACCCCTCAAAAGGTGGTACCAGACCATCTCCGTAGGGGCTGGCCTACTAGGGGTTGGCCTCGAAACTGAACCCAATGGTATGATGGTCAGACCACCTGACTGGTTCCACACCAAATCAGATATCCCCATCCCAGAGAAACACCAAGACCAATGAATGACCACCAATATGGGTCGGGGAGGAAATAACCTGTGTGAAGCCAAGCAAGATCATTAGCTGGAGGAAGTCTTGCCCAAACTGCGAGAGTTCATCGTCGACCCAAGCATTGAAATCCCCCAGAGCCAACCATCTGGGGGATCCCAATGTCAGGTCGACAATGAAGTCTGCGAATTCCCACAGGAAAACATTCCCATCTCCTGGTGGACGGTAGACAAGAAGTATCCTGCACCCCACACCCTCGGCCATGATACATTCAAAGGAGTTGGTAGTTCCCACTGGTACATCCATTAGGCCCAGTTCTGGTCTAAAACAGATGGCAACACCCCCTTCCCATGATCCATCCTTGGGTGGTGTATCACCAAATACCCGGCCAGAATTGCTGATGCCAAAACTGGACCAGTATTTTCATCCAGCCAGATCTCGGTGATGCAAGTCAGGTCAGATGATCCAACAAGATCCGCTATTATAGCAGTCTTGTTCTTAATAGACCTGGCATTGCATGACACCACCCAAGTAGGATAAGAACCCGAGGAAGACCGTGTTACCTATCTGCTACAAGTAGAGCCCTTGGGTATGGGAACCAGACAGGGAGGACCCCTTTCCTGGACCCATTTTGCCCCAGGACATTTCCTTGTCCCCACTATTCCTATCTGCCCACTCCTTTCCATTCCATCTCCAGGCCCAGCCCTCATCCTCCTCTTTCCAACAATCCCCAAAGCACTACACCATCTATACACCTCTGGTGACAGTGGAGGACAGGAAAAAGGATGAAGGTCCCTGAACCTGGAGGAGGAATAATACCCAACCGTCCTTATGCCTTCCCAACACATCTTCACAGATCTGAAAAACACCAAACCTACCAAAAAAAAAAAAAAAAATCTAATAAACTAGAGTCCTCTCACCACTCTAGTTTTACTTGTCAAGAATAGATCACCCCCTCTACCTCTCATGCAGTGCGGGAAAATCCAACAGCAAAAGGAAAAATAAAATACAAATTAAATAAATAACAGAATTAAATTATAAAACTTTCAGTCATATTTAGTCAAGTCTTTTCAGAGTAAGAAGACCACTGCCAGAACATCCACGGGTTTTAAATGTACCTGTCATACCTCTCAACTGTCCCTGATTTTCAGGGATGTCCCTGATTTTGCCTCAGAAATTTCTTCTGTCCCTCCTAAATTTGGCATTTCTGTCACTGAAAAGTAGGGATTTGAATCACAAAATAATGCCAGCCATTGGTGTTACAGTCTAGTTCTCATTAAGAAAATGTTATTCACACTAAGAAGCATGTTGTACACAGCTTCTGGGACTAATATTACTATTTTTTCAGATGTGTCCCTGATTTTGGTCATTTGTCCCTGATCATTTTAAGCCTTGTCCCTGATTTTTGATGAGGGAGTTTGAGAGGTATGGTACCTGTCCACTAAAAAGAGGGCAAATTATAATATAAAGTCAAACCAAGATCGAAATCAGTGAGCTATCCCAAATTGGTCCAATTAGGTTACCACAGAGATAAAACCTCGGTGGCCAAGAAAAACAGGCCTCAGGTCAAACTGCAGTCACACGGTCCAGGAAATCCATGACATATCAGTGGGCTGGGGCGTGCAAACTAGATCCCATGGGGAGCCCCCCCCTTCAAGTGCATCAAACCCACGGGTCCCAATGCCCAGCCAACCGTGACCCGCAGCTACAATCCCTGGGGGGCAAACCACAAGGAATGACCCACAGGGGTTTAGAAGAAGCCCAACCAGTACTCCAGCTACCCAAAGACACAGAGGACAACTCCTTCTCAGTCGCAGGAAGCACGGTCAACCATTAACCCAAGGCACATGGAGGAGACCCCCCCTTCAGCACAGCACCCAGACCACGCAGCTCCTCCAATCCCAAAGACCAGCTGACATCCAATATCCAAGGCAATATCCACACTTCTCAGGCAATCTGTTAGTTCTACTCACAGTTTCACAGTTCTTCCATTCGAATTCAAGGCTACAATAAAGACTGCAGCAATGTCCTGTAATGATCCAACCGGTCCGATGAAAACTCCCAGCCTCCAGGTCCAAAATTTCTAATAATCCACCAAGGTTGCCAAATGATGTAAATCAAATTTTGCTGTTCTGTGCTCAGAATCCTTCCCAGAGCAAGATGTAAACACCACATCTTTCCCAACAAACAAGTCTCCTTCTTCCTCCTGCTCCAGTTAAATCCCAATGACCGATATGAACCGATCACCCCACGGCCGTCACATACTTCATAGGCAAAAGTCTACACTGGATGACCCATAGTCAGAAAGCCCTGGGACTCCTCAGATGCCTCCGGTAGCGACAGACACAGGCTCGTGGTTTACACTAAGCTCTTGCTCCACTCCAGGATGCGTCGAGCCAAAGCAACAGATGCAAGACAGCAGGGCCAGTCCAAGAAGCACTTTTGTGTGGGTTAGCAAGTCGAAGGAACGTGAACCACCACTCCCTTCCCCAGTCATGAACGATTACTGAGGCACTCCAACACACTTGGGATCTCCTCACTCCACTATTCCTCTACCAGTTACACCAGCACATTCCAAGAAAGGATCCAAATGATCCGATAGTAGGGAGCAACAGGACAGGTAGGAACCACTATGTGCACAAAATATATATATTCCAGTGCAGTTGAACTATCGCTGGAACTACTATGAGTTTTGAAGCAATTTCGTGACTTCCAATTTCCATCGACTACTTAGCTATCCTGAAAATGCTACCTGACCTAGATGGCTCACTTGTTCCCCTTACTCACTGCCACTAAAATTCCTTAAGTTCTAAAACTAAAATAACGAACAAAACAATTAATAAAAAGGGAACAAGAAGACAAAAAAAAAATAAAGAAAAGAGTGAAAAAACGCCACTAAAACACAAACTAAACTAACACTTGTTGCTGCTGCTGATAGTGGCTAGCCCAGCATGGCCGCCATCTTATGCTCTGAGGGACAGGAAAAAGGGAGGGGAATATGTAGGAAGGGGACGAGGAGGAGGACTAAGGTGTATTATTTGTGAAGATAATTGTGCAATCATTTCAGATTTAGGCTGGCAGTATAGCCTAGAGGTTGGAGTAACAAAATGTGAATGTGCTTGGTGCATCTAGCAGAGCTGGGTTTGATTCCCACAATCTCCACTTGCATACTGTGTGATTCTGAGCAAGTCACAAGGACAGAGGGGAAAGATCCATTGATTGTTCTTTTCCCCATAATGAATTGCATTGTGAGACAGAGATGCAAATGACCATAATGGACTGTAGGCTGCATTAGCTTTAAGCAGGCTTGTATGGTACTGTAAGGCCTACAAAAGTCTACGATGGCTGAGCCATTACAATACACAGAATACAATGATGTAAAATGTAAGGTTCAAAAACTAGTGTTAGAACTGTTCCAATACTTCCAGTCAGAAATGTTATGTATTTTTCACTTCGCTTGTAAAATTCTGGCAAAGTGGCTCACTTCACGAAGTTCTCATTGGCATCACCAACTTTTAACTTTGTCCTTTTTGTGAAGATTTCCACACTAAGTGACACTTCTTCCATAAAGTCTTTATAAAGCAACAACTTTGCTAGTGAATGTTGATCCGTTCGTAAGGAAAAAGGGCCACTTCATCTGGCAAAACCATTGTGAAGTCAGCACTTCACACTCTTCAAATTTTGCCAAAGTCACAAATTAATTCTGTAACAGTGAGATCCTGCCACTCTTGAGGACCGACCTTTTTTTAAAATCTGTTGCAACAGTTCTTCTATTTTTTAGCCTAATCTATCATTTACCATTTCTAGTCCAAGAGGTTGGCCACCAATGGTCTCCCCATCCCCTTTTTATGTTTGCTTGAGCGCATGTGCAAGAAACATTATGTGACATCTTATGAGAGAAGCGGATTGTGGAGGCACGGCACTGTGGCAGCTAACAGAGGCACTGCATTTGGGGGCTTGGCACTGGTGCACCAATGGAGGCATGGTGTGCCGATGACACTGGTCTCCAAAAGTGCCACCAAGTTGAAATGTTTTCACAGCAGCAATCAGGGGCTACCTCGTCATCGCAGCATCAGCCATGCCGCTGCAATAAGGGAGTGACCCGTCATTGCTAGGCAGAGCGTTACCTATAGTAATATTGTTTGTGAACATGGTGGCAAAGCAGCCACCATGTTCTGATTTCAACCCGATGCTGAGGGTGCCCAATCACCTCGGCATCATGTGCCCCCCATAAACAGATTTTTTGCTGATGGGGGCCCAATCCCATCAGCTTCATCCCCCAGTGTAATTTGCCAATGGGGAACCCACTCCCCACTGGCATAAGTTCCCTCAAACACTGGGTTTCTGCCAAGGGTGCCAATCCCCTCAGCTCTTGTCCCCATGTGCTGACGGGGTGCCCAATCCCTGGCTACAGCCCATGCAAAAAAACACTAGGGTGGCACACTGGGAGCCCACCCCAGCGTGACAAATGCCCCTGTGAAAAAAAAAAAAACCTTCCCACAATGTTTTTTTATTTCCTGGAAAGCAGAAAACAGTCTCTCGCATTCTGTTCTGCTCCCTCCCTGAACCCGCACCCACCCTCTGCGCAGCCTGCTTTCCCACCCCCCACCCCATACTTACCTCTGAAGCCCGGCGCGGCGATCTTCAGTGGACCAGGAACACATCTGCACTCTTCAAAGCCGACCTCAAACTGAGGAAATGCCGGTAAGCTGTATAATGGCATAAATAGGGTTTTTAAAACTTTGGTGCATATCTCAGGCATTTTGGGGAATTCTGGCACCAAATTTTCAACATGGAGTTATTGGTCCCCTCCTCATGAATTCAGCCACTGTCATGGCATTATTCAGTCCCGAAAGGAGATTTTGCGGTCACTGCACAGAATCATCTTTTGGGGCTGATTAACGAAACGACAGTGCCAGTGTTCATGAGGTGGGCTCTCAAAAAGTCTATGTTGAAAATTTGGTGGGAAAATCCCAAAAATGACTGTTTTACGAGCGTGCATTATGCAGTTGCAATGCACGCTCATAGCTTCATGAATCTGCAATATCTTCACTCCAGATTTTTAACATTGCAATTTTTCCACGCCTCCTTATGAACAGTACAGCTGTCATTTTTCACATCCTGGCCAAAATGTGTTTTCACACTTCTGACGCAGAATAGCATGGTTGCTGTGGGAAATCAGTGCTCGGGACACATTAAGAAAATTACAGTGACACTGTTCATGAGCAGAGGTCCTAAAATGCCTATGTTGAACATTTTGTGATGAAAGTCCATAAAATGAGTGTGTTACAAGTGTGCTTTGGGCAGTTTCTATGCATGCTTGTAACTTCACAAATTTACAATATTTTCACTCAAGATTTTCAACATTGCCATTTTTCTGCACATCCTTATGAATAGTACAGCTGTCATTTTTCACATCTTGGCCGAAATGTGTTTTCGCACTTCCAGTGCAGAATAGCACGGTCGCTGTAGGAAATCAGTGTTTGGGACACATTAAGAAAATCACAGTGACACTATTCATGAGCAGAGGTCCTAAAATGCCTATGTTGAAAATTTTGTGATGAATGTCCATGAAATGATTGTGTTATGAGCATGCATTGAGCAGTTTCCACGCACACTCGTAACTTTGCAAATTTGTTATATTTTCACTCCAGATTTTCAGAATTGGCATTTTTCCAAACCTCTTTATGAACAGTACAGCTGTCATTTTTCACATCCTGGCCAAAATGTGTTTTTGTACTTCTGGCGTAGAATAGAGTGCTTGCTGTGGGAAATCAGTGTTCAGGACACATTATGAAAATCACAGTGACACTGTTCATGAGCAGAGGTCCTAAAATACCTATGTTGAAAATTTGGTGATGGAAGTCCATAAAATGACTGTGTTAAGCACATGCATTGCGCAGTTTCCATGTATGCTCTGAAGTGCGAGCATTTTAACTATTCCCACTACAGATTTTCAACATTGCCATCTCTTCACACCTCTGTATGGATGGTACAGCTGACATTCTTCATATCCTGCCTGATCTGTGTTTTTGTACATGTGGCGCAGAATGGCATGGTCGCTGTTGGGACTCAAAGTTTCGGGACACATTGACAAAATCACACTGCTACTCTTCATGAGAAGAGGTCCCAAATGCTTTCATGAGGTGGGGTCACAAAAAGGCCATGTTGAAAATTTGTAGTGCAAATACTAACAACGCCCGGGGTATTAGGGTTTCTAACCATAATGTTCCACCCTGTACAGACTGACAGGCTTCGGGGTGTGCCTTTGGATTGCTGACTTCACTGCTCATGCCACCCCAACCCCACCCAGTGACAGGCATCAAGGTGTACCTTGGACTCTTCAGCCCCAGAGTTCACCCCATTCTCTTATGCTGCACGCATTTCAGCGTATATCCTTATGGAATGGGGTGACTGTAAAGCCAAACACCCCAAAACACACCTCAACATGTATCGGTGTCTGCAGAATAGGGTGAGGTGACATAGCATGAACATCATGGGTGGCAACCCAAACACTTACCCCAATGCCTGTCCATCTCTACAGGATAGAGGTGGGTTTGGCGTGAAGTTCAATACTTCACTGCCATTTCTAATCTGCATCTGTCTAACTCCTGCATTTCCAATGCTAATACCAGCAAGCAAACATTCAGCATTGACAAATGCTTGTTTGACTATGCTAGTGTTCTCTTTAATTTTCCCTTTCCCTCTCATGTCCTCATACAGGGAGGTTATTGTGGTGACCTCAAAGCTAATGTAAAACAACAGGCTGGTTTCCTCATTGTTGGATTTAGTATATAATAGCACTATGTCATAAAATGCCTTGATGTAGATGCCTTATGTGTATAAAACCTGTAAATGTTGAAAATACCATAGCATTAGGAGTGTTTGATTAAGGTAAAAAGTACTTGGTGACTGTATTATAGCAATTAAGGTACTGATACCAGAAAAAAACTCCATTGTGTTATTTAAATGCATGGAAATTTACAGATTATTTGAGAGGCCCTTTGGCACCATGCATTCTTGCTTTATGCTGAACCAGCCTAAAATGTCATGGTGATTTGCATAGACATCCCATAATGCTTTGCATAATAGGGAAATGAGTGATGTTGTGTTTCTTTGAAACTTGGCTTTATTGCCAATGCCCTTTGAGGTAACTGTTGCCTCAGTGTTTCTGCACTGATGTTCTTTGTCTTTAGCTTGTTTTTATTTCTTTCTTTTTTGAGCTCCCCATCACTCAGACACGCAAGACCAACATAGGGATGAAATAATTTTCACTGAAAAGCTAGATCAGTAGGTGCTGACTAAGTGCAGAGGAAGGACATGCACAGTCTGTTACTGCAAACTGATGTATTGAAGAAGGGATATGCCATTGCTTAAGGTTATCCACTGTCTTTTAAATAAATATCACATAGAGATTGTGTGTTGATCCTGAAGTTCTGTGTCTGGTCCATCTGTTATCCTACAACCCCTTCACAAATTCACAAAATGAATTTTGGCCACGTTGCCCATCTTTACTGTCTGGTGGAACTGTTTTTATTGCTGTGTTCCATACACTGAAGTAAAGTTTTTGCACCTGTTATCTCAGAGTTTTCAATTATTTCAGTGTTTTCTGCATTTTCATTTTATTAAATTTAATTGTATTTCATTTTTGTTTAAACTGGTATGCAGATTAGCAAAACAAGGCAATTTTTTCACAGCGACCAGTAAATTTTCAACAGCTGTTGAGAGGTGATGAGTTCTGCATATTTTTTCCTTTTACTGCATCAAACCATTGCATAACTTGTTTATACCACAGATTTCTACATGCAAACCTTTAAAATTAACTCTTTTTGAAGCTTGTATTTGTTTATCTTGGGTTTATTATCCTACAGTAGTTAGAATAGTGCACAGCTACACTGTGATATAATTGAGCGCTGTGTTATTTATTTATCTGAAAATTGGTAACTGAGAGAGGCACACTGAAAAACAGCAGGATAAGGGGAAATGTGAGGAAGCATTTCTTCATGGAAAGGGTGTTAGATGCATGGAATAGCCTGCCCCAGGAGGTAATGTGAGCAAGCTTGGGGGGGGATTTAGACATGCATTGGATAGACACAAGAGAACACTAGAGGGGGGAAGGAGAGGCTAAAGATGATGATCAATTGGGTCAGTGGCCACTAATATAGTTAGCGAATGCGGGCAGACTGGATGGGCCTAGTGGTCCTTATCTGCTATCAATTACTATGTTACACTAGACAGTCAGCTGAACAACATTTGAAAAAATAAGTTGGTACAAAATTAGTTAAATACAAAAATAGTAGGTTCAGAGAATAATGTACAGTCACAGCTCAGTAATAAACACCTATACAAGCGGAATATAACAGTGGCAGAAATACAAAATGAGCAAGACAATATTGACAACAGGTAAGTGACCTGTAAGGCAAGTTATTGCCTGTTCTCATAATGGAAGGAGAACAGAGGTAGTGTGGAAGTGAAACCAGAAGGCAGGTAACGGAGACCCAGTCGGCTGCCTTACCAAGGACAGTTGAGGCTCAGGCTGGTGAGGTATCATGAGGAAGGGTAACAGGAACAGGTGTGGAGGAGTTGGAGTTTGAACTGATGTCTGAGGGAGCCTGGGGATGCAGAGGGTCAGAGGGAGGAGGGGGGTTGGTTCCAGCATTAGAATAATCAATATGAGAATGTAGACTGTCCAGTAGAAGAGTGGGGGTTAGGAATGGTGGAAGTGCAATGATCCATGGAAAGGAGGGAATAGGAAGCAGGGGGAGCTGGTAGAGGACAGGTAAGAGGGTAGGGAAACAAACCAGTATTTGGATATGACAGAGGTACATTGAGCCACGTGACATGAGGATAGAGGAAAGATGGTTAGGGAGGAATGGAGGGAGAAGTGATGGGTATGATTGAGGAATTTGTAGCAAAGCAGCAGAAGAAGTTACAGAGTAGCAGCAGTCATTGTTTGTAGATCCTTTCCCCAGACCAGGGCACCATTTCAATATAACAGTAATGCATAAAACCATACATACAATTAACCTAACCACTTTAAAACCACAATAATAAATAGCAAATAAATAACTATACTGTATATAACTTCTACGATGCAATAAACAAAAGAATCAGGTTAACAAGTTAGGCTGTGCTCAGGAAAAAGATTAATAATGTTCCCCAAATGCTTGTTGGAATAGATATGTTGTCAAGCCCCTCTTAAAGGCCTCCACTGAGCAGGCCTCCCTCAAGGCTCTTGGTAGACAATTCTAAAGGACTGGCCCACTACCTCAAAAGCCTAGTCCCTAGAGGTCTCTGATCTAGTCCTTGAAACCACCAGAAAGTTCTCCCCAGTGGAGCAGAGTGTGAAAACGGGGCCGAGCGGATGCAGGAGTTCAGACAGGTAGTCCAGGCCCAGCCTGTGTAGGGCTTTGTAGGTCAACAAACCCACATTAAATGAGATATGCAACTTCACTGTCAACCAGTGTGTCGTCGAGGCACAGGTCAGGAAGCATAGGGAAAACCAGGAGTAGTTGTAAAATCCATCAAAAACATTTCTTTACAGGAACAGTAATATAAAAAAAAATAAACTTGTTCATATAACTATGTACAGAGGCAAAATAAAATAAAATCTTCCTTCAGTCTCTGTGTCCCTTTTTCTTGTAATCTCTCTTGCAGTAGCAGCTTAGCTCTTTTGTAAGTCTTTTCAACCCCCATCCTTAGCAAACATCCTATCCTTGTAAGTTTCAGGAGCTGCTACAATACATTGTGCTTCTTGAGGCCCCTATAGCTTTTGCAAAAGGCTCAACATTTGCACTCAAGTAACCTCTACAGTTCACAATCATCTCAAATTATAAATATATATATATATATATATATATATTTCAACAGTAATACTATATATTTTTCAAACAAAAGGGATCCCAATATCAGTTTCATTCCATACATTGATTTGCACATATTTTTATATTAGCTAATATAGATATGCAAGGCAGGAAAAAAACAGCAAGAGAAAACTGAGAAACAGTGAGAGGCAAAGAATTGTGAGACTGTTCAGGCTGATCAAGTCCAAGGTCTCACAGGAAAATTTGGTTGTGCAACCAGACAGAAGAAACAGGAAAGGAAAGACTAGATCCTTGCATTTAAACCCTTTATCCACAACAAATGGGACAGGGTCCTATTCTACCTTATCACACAGTGCAAATCCCACAACACTGTCAAAATATGGCACGATCTACATAGGCCTGTCAGTAATCGGGCAGCTGCATTCTGCAGCAGCTGCAGGTGCCATAACATATCCTTGCTAACCCAAAGGTAGAGGGGATTACAGTAGTCTAGCTTGGAGGTCACAAACGTATGTACCAGAGTGGCCATGTCACCAGGAAGAATATAGGATCTAGTCTGGCAGATATTCCACAGATGGAAAAAGCCTCTCCAGACTACAGCTGACACTTGAGCCTCCATTGTCAGGTCATCGTCCAGTATGACTCCCATATTCTTCACCTTAGAAGCAGCTGAAAGTGCAGAGGGACCAAGCCAAAGCCTAGCCTCTCTTCTGGCAGCTGCCACACACCCACTATGGCCTGGCTCAATCACTAGAACTTCATATTTCTCAGGGTTAAGTCTCAGTTAGCTCAATGACATCCAGTCTTGGATCTCATCCAGGTACCTATTAAGCATGTAAAAAAGCACCCGGTATCCTGGGAGCAAAATACATACAGAGCTGGGTATCATCTGCATAGCAATGAAACCCATGCCCATAATGTATTATATCCTTGCCCAAGGGTAGCATGTAGACCACAAACAACATGGCAACAGGACCAAGCCTTGGGGTGCGCCACAGGACAGAATCATGGGGTGCAAGGGAAATCTTCCTAACACTACCCTCTGCATTCTATCCTGGAGATAGGATTTGAAACAGCTGATAACCTTGCTGGAGAGTCCTGCATATTCTCTGATCTAATCCTAAAGCAACTCATGGTCCACAGTATCAAATGCAGATGAAAGATCGAGGAGGATGAGAATTGACTGTTCCACCCCGATACAGCAAACTCAAACTTCGGCAGCACTGGAGAAGGGGGGGCTGGGGACTCCCCTGGTTACAACGGTACCATATGTCTTTTGTGTTGGCTCAGACTCTTAGATGGTTTTCTAAAATTGGATAGGGTTCCCCGCAATGGCTCCAGTTAGAAGCTTCCCTAACTCACACTGCCACTCCGGCGGCTATTCTATATGGTAGGAAGAAACTGCCCCCGGGCCTTTCTCCTCCCATATTACTTTCAGTTAAATACTGGAAACAAGCTATGACTCTTCTGGGCTATGACCCGGCCCCTTGGGAATATATGCCTTTATGGGATAATCAGGCCCTGAAAATAGGGGACTCCACCCTGCACTGGAAAGTATGGGAGGGACAGGGTATCTCCTTAATACATGACCTCCTACTCCCGGGGACTACTGTTATTGATTCCTTTGAGTCCCTAAGGGCAAGATATCATCTCCCGGCCTCTCATTTTTGGAGATACCTTCAGTTAAGAGATGCAATATCTCATCTTCCAAAATCTTCCCATAGTGACTCATTACAAAAAAAGACTCACCCCATTTGTTCATGGAATAAAGTTACCAAGAACAAAGCTAGTAACATATATCATGCCCTCAGAGACTCCACCCTAGACCCTACCCAGAGTGCCAGGCAGCAATGGGAAAAAGAGCTACAGATCTCGATCTCAGAACAACAATGGGAGTATGGGTGGGCACTTATCCATTTGGCTTGCCGGGACAGGCGTACAAGACTTATCATGAACAAGACCCTCCATAGATGGTATAGAGACCCGGCAAAACTAGTTAAAATGGGACTTATCCCAGCTGACACTTTCTGGAGATGTGGTAACAAGGGGGCTCATCTGTTTCATATACTCTGGGACTGTCCCAACCTTCAACAGTTCTGGCAAGCCGTTCAGGTCATGTGTCAACAACTATTCCCTGATATCGTCCCGTGTCCCGCCCTACTCCTTCTGGTTGCGGCAGTCCTGAGATTTGCAAGTGCAGTCCTGGGGCACAGTGGATCACTATGGCTGGGGCATTGGCCAAAAGACTCATATTGATAAGACGGAGAACCCCTGATATCCCCACCTTTCATCAGTTCCTTCTGGCCTTAGCCCAAGGGGCCACGTTTGAGAGAATCTCTAGCTTTGCCCAAGGCTCCCTAATCCGATATGACCAATGTTGGCAACCTTACTTAAGGTCCAAGTACTGCCACAATACTTCTTCCAGCTCCACCTCTTAGACTCCTCCCCCCCTTATTATATAGGGTTTGGAAAGTTCCCTTTTTTTTTTGTAAGTTTCCCCCTTTCTCCCCTTCTCCTTCCCGTCTTTTCTATATTTCCCTTCGAAATAATAAAACATGATGAATGATTGCCATAGTTGTATATAGTTGATATTACAATCTACATGGGAATAAGACATACCCTTGGTAGAGTAACCATATACTACTGATTTCTCTCTGTTACATCCTTCTCTACGGTGTAATCTTCTTATGCTGCTTTACGCTCCTCTCTGTTTGGAAGGATGCGACTCCTCATTAATTTAATTATCCTCTGGCTGCCCAGTCTGTGGTATAAAGTATATGTTAAGTTACATCCTGCAAGGTTGTAGCTAACTGACAGAATGTTTTGTCAATTGTATTTACTGATCACACCTTATGTTGCGATATCTGTCGAATCCCTATGTGAAGACTCTGCCTTGGTGTGTGTGTTCTGCCTTAAGTCAACAATAAAAATGTTTAACAAGTAGAGTTGACTGTTCTCCTTTATTTCTCACCCTGAGCAGGCCATTGTGTACCCTGACTAGAGCTGTCTCCATGCTATACATGACTCTAAATTCAGACTGGAGAGGTTTAAAGATGTTGAAGGCTGTAAGGTGTTCCTCAAGCTAACGTACAACAACCTTCTCAATAACCTTTTCCAGATAGGGAAGTTTATGGATTGGGTGGTAATTCACCAAGATATCTGGGTCCAGTGATGGCTTTTTTAGAAGAGGTTTCACCACTGCACATTTAGTTGCTACTGGGAACAATCCCTCTGATATGAAGCACCAGACAATCTTGGTGAACACTGGGCCCAGATGCTACACAACCCAACCCAACCGACTAGTAGTTGCTTTGGGCCTGGGTCCAGGTTGCAAAATGTTGACCTCAGCTCTGAAATCACTCCACAGAACTCCTCCATCATCACTGGCTAAAACTCCTCCCAAGACCACTGATTGAATTCCTGACCTACAGAGCCCCTCCCCCACCCACACTGCTGGGCTTTCAGGCCCAATTTTAGTAATTCCAGGCCTGATGGAGGACACACTAGCTGGGAAAACTGAGCAGACTTCTCACATTTTGTGGGTGTAACTGCTCTCGTGGGCTCCAGATGGGCAGTGTGAAGAAGCCTGTCTACAGTTCGAAAGAGCTGAGCCAGTCATTTCTTCCCAGCGGTAATCTCTCTCAACAGAAAATCTGCCTTTTTCCAAGTGATTGCCTTCTGATATTCTTCATAATGAGAAATCAAAACCAGATTGTCCTCCCAAACCTTGGACTTCCTCCAACAATGTTTCAACCTTTGTCCCCTGGTTTTTAACACTCACAACTCACCGTCGAACCACGGCGAACCAAGACACAACACCAGAGGTGTACCTGTACTAGCACTATGTGGTTGAAGGCTTCAGTAACCACTGTATTATAGGTCACCACTGTGCTCTCTGCACCCACAGCATATGCTGACAACATTGCTAAGGTTTCTAGAACTGCCATCAGTTTAGAGGGTGGCCATTGTTGTGAGGGAAATGGAAGGGGTGGTGCCATAGACCATATTCACATGGTCAAAGACAGGGAACAGCTTTCTGGTAATAATCCCCCTGTGGATGTGCAGAGATAAGCAATCTTTGTTGCAGTACATGGCACAGAGCATGGGATGGAGTTTTGCAAGGATAGTTTCAATGTGGGCTGAGAAGTCAAGCTTATAGTCTAGCCACACTCAAAGGTACATGAAGGACTGAACTACTTCAAAGGGGAGGCAATGAGTCTGGACAGTTTCTAACTGGCACCAAAGGTCATGGACACAGCTTTACAGTGTTGACTCTGAGTTGATTGGATTGGAACCGTTGCAGAATGTTGCTGCAGTGGAGGGACCAGAGGTGATACATGTAAATATGCACGTTGACACAGGAAGAGGAGAGGTTGTTCAGGAAAATGGAGAAGAATATGGGAACTAGGATAGATCCCTGTGGGACCCATTCCTGGATGGGCAGTGGAGGTGACAGGATGCCTCCTAGTTTTACCAATTGCTGATGGCCCATGAGGTAGAAACAGAACCAAACAACAGCAGGAGCTGAGAGGCCAGCAGAGCACAGCTTGTCCTGGAGGAGTGGCTGGGACATTAAATCAAAGGCTTTGGCTAGCTTGATGAAAAGGACAGCCATTATGTACCCCTGATCCATCCTGGAGAAGTTGGAATCAGTGACACACAGCAGGGAGGAGACAGTGGAGTGGTGCTTCCGGAAATCAGTCTGGAAGGGTGAGAGGAAGTTGGAGAATTAAAGGAAGTGTAGGAGCCTGGAGTGGATTAGTTTCTCTTGCATTTCAGAGAGGGAGGGGAGGAGGAAGATGGGACAGAATTACCTGGGGGGGAGGGGTCTCCCCTTTTATGAAGTGGAATAACTTTGGCCAACTTCCAGGACTGAGAAACAGGGCAGAGAGAGAAAAAGGTTGAGTAAGTGAGTAAGGGTATCTGTAATGACTGGATCTGAGAGGTGGAGGAGCTTGGGGCCTAGATCGTCAGGACTGGACTTTGATAGGTTGAGGTAAGTGGGGTGAGGGCAAGCAGGGTTTCCTGGATGGTGATGGGTGGAAGTGGAAACCTGGTGAGGGGTAGTGGAGGGAGGAAGGAGGGACAGGAGGGTACAGGAGTCAGGAAGGGAGTGAATAATTCATCTGCCAAATGTGTTCTTTCTACAGTGGTATAAAGCATCTTAACAGTCCTGTGTATGTGTTGGTGGACACACTTGTGGTTAACTTTATCTTGGGTACCTCTTCTTCAAATCAAATCTTCAGGTAAATTTTCCTTATATGTGTTCATTATTTGTGATTAAGATGTTCATATATCCCATATAATGACAATTGTAGGCCCAGATTGTTGCCTGGAATGGATACTGACGTATCTAGGTCATTATTCAGATAAAATATCCAGATTATTTAATGACCATCCATACAGATGATCTATTATTGGGGTCAGTATAGGATAAATATGTAAGTAGATTATAGATTAAGATTAATATATTTTCCAGATAGTGCAAATCTGCTCCAGAAAGTGTATTCCTATCAAATTCTGTGATTGCTCCTGCCATCTGAACTTCTGAGTCTGGATCAAAATTGTAAAATCTGAGGGGTATCCAGAATGCTTCATGGAGTTTCTGAATCTCTCTAATGTGGAGATGGTCAAAAACAACAAATTCCGAATGCAGTTTAAATACCTCAACTAGTAATATGTCCATGATTCACAGAAAAAGTCCCTACCTGCATATGTCCTCCATTCCAAGAGATGATACTGTCATTGATGACTAATTTATGCCCAGGAGGTGCACTGGAGTCATAGCTGCCAACCTTAGTATAGCTGGCTACACCATCTTGGCTCACTTTCCAGTTCAGAATATCATACCTTGCAGGCGGATCTCCATTCATGTCAAAGAATATTTTATCACCAGCGCTAGTTCTGAAATGCACGGTTTTGAGATGATGGAGGAGCTAAAACACAAAGAACAATCCTTATATATTACCAGTAAAGGGGGTTACCTCTTATTCGGAACATGCCATGTCACAGTGAAAACCTTTGTAATGTTATGGGAACGGCAGATAGATTATTGAACTTTCAAGCAGGAAATGGTGCAATTCAGGGCTACCAAAATTATCAGGGGTGTGAGGTCAACAGCTATGAGGAGCAGCTGGTGGCCTATTAACACATTCTCCTTGGAAAATAGGAGTCTAGTAGTGGACGTGAGTTTGGTCTTCTGCATACTCATTGGTAATAATGAGATGAAACAGTTGAAGGTATTGAATATCGAACTTGGCATTCCCAGATATGGAGGAATGACCTGCAGATCAAAGGTAGCAAATTCAAGGGTAACATTAGGAAAAACTTCTTATTTGAGAGTGATTATGGTAAAGAACTGCCTACCAGAGGAGATAGTGGCTATGAAGACAGGAAAGGCCTGAGGGGTAAACCTATGATGATTTCTACTCAGTGTTACCTGGGTAGTGGAGTGGCTGGGGTATCCCTACAAATTATTACATATTTGCACAGTACACTAGTTCTTTCTTGTGTATGAAACTGGGGAAGTGTGAACATGATGGATCTATATGCCCTTCGGAACATAGGTGTCAGCAGACATACTCTCAATTTATTTATTTTTTTCTTTTTGGCTCAGAACATGGGTGCTTCAATCATCATCATTTCTCATGAAGTCTTATTCGCTGTCATCATAGCCGGGCCAAATTATTCATTAGAATTTTATATTTTACCATTACATATCAATTAAATTAGATTATTCAAGAAGGAAAGCCAGATCTGCAAATATCTTTCATATTGATCTTTAATTAAATATAAGGCCTTATCAACACTACCATAGTCCAACATTTTAATTATCCATTCCAGATAGGTTGGAGGATCTAAATCATTTCATTTTTGAAGAATTGTTCTTTTTGCCACTAAAAGACCAAGATTAAACAATATTTCCTGAGTGTTAGACACCTCCTGTCGGTCTTCCTGCAAACCAAATACAATTATTCCAGGATCGAACGGAAAATCTTATCCAATTGCTCTGGAAAGGGTTAACCGGACATTAGCCCAAAATGTGCATAATCTGGTGCAGGTAGCCAAAATATGGAGCAAAGAACCTTTACGCATCTCTGGCGCAGCACAGACAGAGCATTGTCCATTTTGTGGAGTCTTGCTGGTGTGAAATAAGTTCTGTGTATTGTGTTAAAGGGAATTTGAAACAATTTATTATTTTTTACTGGAAAGACAGTTAAATTGACCAAGTTGTCCCATTGTACTTCAGTAATAGTTTTCCCTATATCCTTTTCCCATGCTTTGTTTTGTGTTTCCCAGCCGCAAAGGAGTATATTCCAAAAACAAAGAACAGAGCCTGGATATCAATTTTTTTATTGGAACAGGCATTATGGAACAGGGTTTCCAGAGGGGAATCTAACAGAGAAAAATAATTCATTTTCTTTAAATGCCTAGTTCTTTAACTGTATAAACTGCCACCTCTGATTTTCTGGAATCTCAGATTTGTTGAAATTGTGCAAAGGACATGATCTGAGTATGTAGATACAAGGTGCCTACAGAATGAATAGCCTTATCATAGTACCACTTTTTAAATGTGGCATCCTTCACTGAAGGAGGAAAAGAAGGGTTATTATAAATGAGAGTGTAACCCCAGGCTGGCACTACTCTAAGGGCTACTACCCCTGCCTGCTGGGCAACCAGTAGGGTAAGGGGCCTGAGTTCTGGAACAGGTGCCTCCACCTAGAGGTCAGGGTTAGTAGTGGTTGGAGTAGCCTGGGCACAGCCCTCTGGGACACTGTAACCCCCCTCAGTTCCTGCCAGTGGCCCACACAGTATGCAATAGTTACTTTCGCAATACCCCTGATATACTTTGCAAGTACCCACACAGAATGCACTTACCAGCAGGGCTGGCTTCTTCAGTTCGCCCCTGGGGACCCCCTGTAAAACAAGATCAAACAGAGCAAATAGCAACAGTACAATTTTTTGGGCAAAAACAGGATCCACAGACTGATTGCAATGCAGAAAAAGTAGATCTGATTTATTCAGGGGGACTTGAACAAGGAAAAGGACAATCTGGTTAATTGGCTTAATTTCTCTAGCAATCACATAGTTGTGCATGCAGTCAGAGTCTCTCACACAGTCACACTTCTGGGTACCCAGGGGATATGGAAGGCGGGCTAGCCAGAACCATTGCCTAGGGTAGGCCGGCATTGCAGCTGGTTGGGGCCCTGTAAGGGAAAACACCACTGCACAACACACTTTTGTAATCCGGAGCCAGATGGCTCAGTCCGTGACAATAAGAAACAACACAACAAATCAGGTGGCACACTGGGATCAAAAGATAGTTGCAGGGGGCTACCCTGTTAGTACTCACGATACCCAAACTGGACACAGGAGGGATGGAAACTGAGACAGCAAATTAATTTTCTGGTTTGCCAGGAGACGCAGGGCCCACACGAGTTACCGCAGCGTCTTTCCTGATCAGACGTGGAGCAGGGGACTGATCCCCCAGCAGGTCTCTCGTCGATGACTCTTCACTGCACAGCAGGGTAGGGTGATGGGGCCCTTATGGCAAGGCCCAGCACCATGGAGATGCTGCGGATTCAGTCAGTTTCTGCAGGATATTACTTCCTGTCAGCTGCACACAGTTTACAGCGTTGAGAACCAGCTCGGAATTCTCTCTCCGTTTACAGTACAGTTATATATAAGTGTGATTTACTGAACCAGGCACTGCACCTTCTGGCCTTGATCGTTATGGTCTCTGCACCCCTCAGGAACACATAGGTGGGAAAAGATTCCAGGCAGGCCGATCACATTCAGCACAATTTTCAGTCCTCCTCAGGTGAAGCCTGATCACCCTTTCACCACTCATTGGGTTCTCCAGACTCGGATATAGTCCGATAATTATTCTCCCTCTCTCTTTCTCTCTCTCTCTCTCTCTCTTGTTCTCTCTCTCTCTCCCTTCTCAAACAACGAGCCAAATTGTAGGCCTCTGGTTAGACCTTCGCACAGTTCTCCCGCTCGAAACTACGCAGACACTGGCTCAGCTATCATGAGCTGTTTCTCTCTCGACTCCCTACTTAGATTTGTCTTGCCATCAGACAGCTCATGGAATTTCCTCCAGATCCAAATGGTTCAGTTGGTCAGCGCAACTGTGAATCACACAAGAGCTCCCCTTTCAGTAGCAAAAGGTGCCAACAGTCCAAAACTACAATTCCCACAGGTTTGTGTCCATACAGCCCCTACAAGCAAGCTCCATTTTAGAGTCCCCTTTTACTAATTGGTCCAATTCGGCAGTTCAGGAACAAAATGGAGGAGACAATCAGAAGAGTCTTTGCTGCAAATAAGGCAGGTTAGAACAAACCACATTATCCTTACTGCTCTAAAACATTTCCAGCAATAGTTACATCCTTGATCAGAGCTCCCTCTGCGCATCCAGCGATGGCAGAAATGGAGCAATTAGCAGGCAGCCCTGGAGGGACCTTAGCATGGAAACACTCAGTCGCCCTCTCAGATTAATTATTACAGCAAACAGGCAGCCCTTAAAGTGACAGTACACAGAGGCAACATAGGTACTCACTGACAATACATTTAAGTGGTTATAGCGCCGAACACCAGCCAGGCAGTGAGCAACTAGGCGAGCTTGTGGAAGACTTTCCAGGGACCCCCATTTGTAGGGGGGGTTACACCCTTCCCTGCCTAAAGAAAACTTGGTGTCCACGTCAAGTGGGTACCATCACAGTAACAGAAATTGCAATTTATACTATACATCCATACCAACAACAGGCTAGGCCCATAACTTCTAAGGCATCACTCAACATATTTAACCTTTACTATACATATTCTGCTGCATTTTACAGTACAATATCCATTCTAAATTACATTAGGCATATCTCACACAGGTAATCAGGTAATAACTTCCTGTACATTGAATCATGTGAGGGGGGCCCTTCCCTATCAGTTAACCTGGGGCTAGATGGGGCAGGGGTACCATACCTAGAGGGCAGGAAAATTAACCTGGAATTGTTACTTAGGTTCAGTTTGGGCAACGAGCTTTGAGAAACACACACCCCCTTGTGGACCACATTGAGGGGCAAATCAACTGGCCTCCCAGGGGAATCATAACTAAAGCATACCACAGGTTTGACAGCTCGGCCAGTCTTTCTTGGGGGGACAACCACAGTCTCTGTATTTTCAGCTTCAGCCTTAGGGCTTTCATTACTTGTGAGTGGGGCCTCCGCTTGTGTGGGAAGGTTCAAACTTGGAGCACTGGCAGCCCTGGGCTCGGTAAGTTCTGTTTCTGCGACACTTAGCTCACTTGGAAGGCATTCTGGTACTGGAAGGGAACTATCATCACACTCAATGTATTCTTCAGGTTCTGGCATGTCACCAGTATGACTCATATCATCGGCCACTTCATCGGGTAAATCATACAGCTCTACCATACAGAGTGACTCAATATCATCCAGCATAACACTTTGCACTTCTCTTTCAGGGAGCATTGGCTCCAAGGACAAAGCTGGGGGATTAGGCAGTCCAGAAGGCCCAGCTTCGTCCCTGCAATTAATCATGGGGTTACCTCGAAACAGCTGACTCAGTTCATAAGAGGGGTAATAAGCATAGTCGCACTCACTCTCATCAGAAGAGGACTGACAGTCATTATCATTCCAGGTTTAATGTGGAGAAAACTTTAAGTCTGTGACCACTGGAGTCGGCTGATTCTGTCTTTGTTTTGCAGCGCATGAGTCACTGGTCCAAGGGGAACAATCTCAGGGGGTTCAGCTTCAATCATGACTTGGCCAATAGGCAATAGATGATTACGGTGCCTGGTCTTGACAGCTTTTGAGTCATTTTCAGGCCGCACTTTGTATATGGGTAAATCATCCAACTTGCCTACCACTGTATGGGGAAGATGATGCCATCGGTCAGCAATTTTATGTTTACCATGCAGTCCCAAATTTTGCAACAACACACAGTCTTCAGATCAGAGCTCTTGGGCCTTTACTCTTTTATCATATCTTTCTTTATTGGCGAGGTTTCTCTTTGCAGCCATTGTTTGTGCTAGTTGGTATGCATGATTTAATTGAGCTTTCAGTTTTTGTAGGTATTGTAGATCATTTTCAGCTCGGACCCCATCGGGACAGACCCCAAAACAAACATCAACTGTCAGGCGGGCCTCTCTTCCGAACATGAGGTGGTAGTAGGGAGAGAACCTGGTAGCATCATTTTTTGTGCAATTATAGGTGTGTACCAAGGTGCTAATCTGCTGACTACATTTATGCTTGTCTTTTGGGTGAAGAGTGCCTAGCATGTCTACCAGGGTATGATTAAAGCGTTCTGGCTGGGGATCCCACTGCCGGTGATAAGGAGTGGTTCTTGACTTCCACACCCGCAAAGAGAGAGCATTTCTTTGACTAAGTGACTCTCAAAGTCTCTACCCTGATCAGAATGAATTCTCTGGGGGGCCCCATAGTGGACGAAGAAATTCTCTACTAGCACCCTGGCCATGGTGGATGCCTTTTGATCTTTGGTAGGGAAGGCTTGGGCATACCTTGTAAAATGATCTGTGACCACCAACACGTTACCAATGTTCCACTGGTTGGGCTCCAAACTCAAAAAGTCTATGCAAACTAATTCCATTGGGGTGTTGGTGGTAATGTTAACAAGGGGACAGCCCTCTGAGACAGGGCCTTTTTCTGCTGGCAGTGACTACAAGTCCTTACATGATGCTCAACATCGGCCCCCATCTTAAGCCAGTAGAATCGGGATCGTACTAGGTCAAGGGTTTGGTCGATACTGAGGTGGCCCATATGATTGTGGAGGGACCTCAGCACCAAGTCTCTGAAAGCTGTGGGCAAGACTAATTGTTGCTTGTCTTTTTGGCTTCCTCTATCCATGGTCTCTCTATACAACAACTGATTGATCAGCTTCAACTTGGGGCCTTCTTAAAACAGTAAAGCAGTTTGCAACTCAGAGGAGCACAACTTGGACACATCTTTCCCTGCACAGAGGGCATCAACTGCTGGCCAGATCATAAGATCTTGGGATTGAGCCCACTGAATGCTGTCATTATCGAATTGAGGTAGTGCACTAATATCTAGAGTGGAGAAGTGACAGTATGCAGCTGGTATGCAGGTATCAGTGGGGCCCAAGCAATCTATTAAGAAGTCCACGGTGTCCATAGACATCTGTTCATCTTTGTCAAACTTTTGACACAGTGCATGAATGTCCGGTTCAGACAGCCTGACCCAGTCACTTTTGGAAGTGGGCCTCCAGGATAGGGCATCAGCATTTATGTGATTCAGGCCTGATCTGTATTAAACAGCATAATCATAGGTAGACAACGCAGAAAGCCACCAATGCCCAGTGGTGTCTAACTTAGCTGAAGTCTGCACATAGATCAGCAGGTTAATGTTGGTCTTTACCAGTATCTGTACCCCATATAAGTATTCATGGAACTGATCAACAATGGCCCATTTTAGCGCAAGGAATGCCAGCTTATGCACAGGATAGTTTTTCTCTGATGGGGTCAGACTTCTACTAGCAAAGGCCAACGGTCTCAAACCATTCTCATGAACTTGATACAGCACAGCCCCAAACCTTGTAGGCTAGCATTAGTATGCAACACATAGGGTCTAGTAGGGTCAGCATAGGCATGGATAGGAGCATGGGTGAGCTGATATATTATTTCATGGAAAGCGACTTCACAGTCGGGTGTCCAGCGAGACCCAAAAAGTTCACCCGGGTGGAAGTATATGCTTTCTATTCCAGAGAAGGCCCCTTTCTTGTACTTGCAGTTCATGGGAGGTAACCCTGGGTAAAATTTAAGAGTGGGTGAATCACCTTGGAATAGTCCTTTATGAATGCCGGTAGTAGCCGCAGAATCCTAGGAAGCACTGCAGTTCTTTCAGATTATGGAGCTGGGGCCAGGTGGTCAAGGCCTCAACTTTACTAGGATCAGCCTCTATCCCCTCTGTGGATACGATGTGTCCCACATACTTCACAGATGTCTGAAAAAACTGGCATTTGTCCACGGACAGCTTAAGGCCGAAATCCTCCAGTCGGTCTAACACTTTAAATAGTCGACTCTTATGCTCTTCCAATGAACTTCCGAACACAATGACATTGTCCAAATACACAAGGCACTCCAACAAATTCATATCCCCCACTGCACGTTCCATCAATCGCTGAAAAGTGGTTGGAGTACCTGATATCCCCTGGGGCATCCTCAAAAACTCATAGAATCCTAACGGACAGATGAAGGCTGTTTTCTCACTATCCTCCAGGGCCATGGGGATCTGGTAGTACCCACTACGAAGGTCCAACAACAAGAACCACAATCCATAGCATCTTGTATATGGGGCATGGTGTATTGATCCGGGATGGTCCGCCGGTTGAGAGTTCGATAATCCATGCACATTCTTACTGACCCATTCTTTTTGCTCACAACCACAATAGACGAAGCATAGGGGCTTCTGGATTCTTGTATCACACCAGCTGTAAGCATTTCCTGCAGGTGTCTTCTCACATCATCTATATCTGCGGGAGATAGGCGCTGAGACCTCTTATGAAATGGCCATTCATCGTGCAGGTGTATATGATGCTCTGCTCCCTGGACACATCCCACGACCCATTCCCTTAACGAAAACACTTGGTCTTTCTGGGCAAGTCTCTTGCTGATTCTAGTCTTCCACTCAGCTGGCAATGGGGAGTCACCAAAGTCAAACAAGTCAGGAGTCACTCTGTCAGTCACTCCAGGGTGCTTGTTACTGGGTAACACTGCAGTGTCTGCGCGGTGCACCATAGCTAGGGTGCAGCCTCTGTTCACCTGGATCTCCCAATCTGATACATTATGGACCTGGATCATCACTCATCATGCATAGGCATGAGCATAAGCTGGTAAGATGCTGGGCTTGACCAACAAACCTTCTGGCAATTTTCCATCGCCGGGCGCATCCAGCATTAGTATTCTATTCTTGACATCTTTCCATAAGCGAACCTCCCCTTGTAGGGTACACTGGGCATTGGGGGCTAGCACCATTGACTCGGGATCCTTCTTCCATACAACCCTGACTGGTTCATTCTGATCCACCTCCTTAGCATTCTGCCGCAACTCATAGGCCTTCTTAATCATGCGGGAATCCTCAGAGCCCTACCGGTCCGGTGCCCCTGTTTCTCGTAGCATAATTATGCCAGTCTCCTGAACGTATGAGCATTGGTCTCAGTTAGAAGGGAACCCCATTATGCAGTCCAATAGGAGGACACACCAAGGCCATGGTCTCTACTTGTTCTGCCACTCCAGCCACCGAAGTAGAGAAAGACAGCCAGATCCGGATATACGCAGAGTATGGATACGACTTTTCACTCAACCTCCAGACATGCAACCCTTCCAAGGGTTGTAAGGGCACATCAGGCAAGTGCTTCCTATACCAATCTTGAAACATTATGGTCACTTGAGAGCCACTGTCAAGCACAGCCCTGGTGGACACTCCATTAACCTTTACTGTTGTCTCCATGGAGGGACCCACCACCTCGAACCATTCAGGTGGCACGGAGGTTGGTGTCGATCTGGCGGCAGCCTTTGAAGAGTAACTTTTCTGAACAGCCCCACTGGGTGGCCAGTTATTATTTTATCAAATCACAGCCAATAACCTGGTAGTAACTCTCCTCAAATTCTCCGGCGAATGGCAGAAGAAATGGATGTGTCCATCCTCCCCACACTGATAGCAAAAAGTAGGTTCTCTAGGGTCTCGGGGGGTACCTAGGCCATCTCCCAGTTTGTGCACTACAGGGGCATGAGACAGATCATATTTGGCTTGTGCTTTGGGTCCTGGATCCTCTGGATTTCCACCAGGATTGGGGTTTTGTGGGGTTCGCAACAAGTCCCCCACCATAGCTCTCAACTCTCATACTTCTTCTAATAGGTTACCCTCAGTTCGGGGTTCTGGAGAAACAACATGCACTCCCACTCCTTTTTTAGTCCCCAGGGGTGCCTGATACAGGTCAGGTTCTCTGGCTGCCTCTGTCAATTCTTTGATCAGGTCTCTCAGCTGCTGTGCTTCATCTGAGTCACTCCTTTCTGGGGTCGGGCTGGCACCAACAACCTCAGTATAGTGCTCCCAGGCCTCTTCATCGTTCTTGGTTTCATGAATCTCTTTCATCAGATGACAGTACTCAGGAGGATTAGCCTTCCTGTCTTGTAACTTGAGCTTCAATATCATCACACTGGAATGTCGGACTGAGTTTAGAATATAGTCCAATCTGACCTGGTTCAGTTCCTTCACTGGCACTCCTCCTTTCCTGTGGGCCCTCTGCAGAGCCCTAACAATTCTTGTAACAAATGCAGACAACTTCTCATTTTTCCATTGTTTAGCAGACTTGAACTTTCACAATAAGTCATTCCCCGACTCAGTGCTGCTAAACACTCCTTCCAGTGCAGAGAGGTATTCAGCCACAGTAGCTTCTGGGCTAGTACCGGGCAAGAAGCAGATGGCCTCCAGTGCAGGGCCCCTTCAGCTCTCCATAAGTCTCTTTCTCTTTTTCCCCTCTGAGCACTGCCATTCCTGTACCAAGGGAGTAGCATAGTCCATCCACATTTCCAGGTCATCCTCCCCCGTAGGCACTGGGACTGTGCCTGAGAAAAGTCTGAGCTTATGGTACAAATCCAACTACACCGAGGGAAATACTATGTGGGAAGGGGCTACCGGGGATCTCTTAGGAGAAGCAGGGGATGTGGCCAGGGAATGCAGGAGTGTGTGGTCCTCGGAAAGGTCTAGCACTTTTACTAGTTCCTGAGCAGTTCGCTCTTCAGATGCTAGTAACTTAAGCAATTTGTCCTTAAACCCTTCTATACTAGGGGACCCACCTGGGGTAGCTGGATCACTATGCAGGTGAATGACCCTCCACCCCTTCTGGGTCCCTTCTGGCACGATAACAGCGGGTACCTTCTCTGGATCTGGAGCAATATCAGCATTAGCAGTCCCTAATGGGACATCCAGTAATAGGAGGGTCTTTCCGGGGTCTAGCCCCTCAGCCTCATTCCACCCCATCATTCGATGCACCAACACCTTATTGGGGGCAATTTTGAGATTTGGTGTTGCAAGATCCTCCATTCTCTCACCAAAGCGGAACATATTGAGGTAATTCCCTCCCTTGGCCACTAGAGGACGCTATTTCTAGTGGTGCCTCCAAGATGTAACCCCGAACTGGCACTACTCTAAGGACTACTACCCCTGCCTGCTGGGCAACCAGTAGGGTAAGGGGCCTGAGTTCTGGAACAGGTGCCTCCACCCAGAGGTCAGGGTTAGTAGTGGTTAGACTAGCCTGGGCACAGCCCTCTGGGACATTGTAACCCCCCCTCAGTTCCTGCCAGTGGCCCACACAGTATGCAATAGTTACTTTCGCAATACCCCTGATATACTTTGCAAGTACCCACACAGAATGCACACCACCAGGGCTGGCTTCTTCAGTTCACCCCGGGGAACCCCTGTAAAACAAGATCAAATAGAGCAAATAGCAACGGTACAATATTTTGGGCACAAACAGGATCCACAGACTGATTGCAATGCAGAAAAGTAGATCAGATTTATTCAGGGGGAATTGAACAAGGAAGGGGACAATCTGGTTAATTGGCTTAATTTCTCTAGCAATCACACAGTTGCGCATGCAGTCAGAGTCCCTCACACAGTCACACTTCTGGGTACCTGGGGAGATGGAAGGTGGACTAGCTAGAACCATTGCCCAGGGTAGGCCGATGTTGCAGCTGATTGGGACCCTGTAAGGGAAAACACCACTGCACAACACACTTTTGTAATCCAGAGCCAGATGGCTCAGTTTGTGACAGAAAGAAACAACACAGCAAATCAGGTGGCACACTGAGATTGAAAGATAGTTGCAGGGGGCTACCCTATTAGTACTCACAATACCCAAACTGGACACAGGAGGGATGGAAACTGAGACAGCAGATGAATTTTCTGGTTTGCCAGGAGACGCAGGGCCCACACGAGTCGCCGTAGCATCGTTCCTGATCAGACGTGGAGCTGGGAGCTGATCCCCAGGCAGGTCTCTCATTGATGACTCTTCACTGCACAGCAGGGTAGGGTGATGGGGCCCTCATGGCAAGGCCCAAAACCATGGAGATGCAGCGGATTCAGTCCGTTTCTGCAGGATATTACCTCCTGCCAGCTGCACACAGTTTACAGCGATGAGAACCAACTCAGAATTCTCTCTCCATTTACAGCACATTTGTATGTAAGTGAGACTTACTGAACCAGGCAAGGCACCTTCTGGCGTCAATTGCTATGGTCTCTACACCCTTCAGGAACATCTAGGTGGGAAAAGATTCCAGGCAGGTCGATCCCATTCAGCACAATCTTCGGTCCTCCTCAGGTGAAGCCTGATCACCCTTCCACCATTCACTGGGTTCTCCAGACTCAGATTTAGTCTGATAATTATTCTCCCTCTCTCTCTCTCTCTTCTCAAACAATAAGCCAAATTGCAGGCCTCTGGTTAGACCTTCGCACAGTTCTCCCCTCAAAACTACGCAGACACTTGCTCGGCTATCATGAGCTGTTTCTCTCTCGACTCCCTACTTAGATTTGTCTTGCCAGCAGACAGCTCATGGAATTTCCTCCAGATCCAAACAGTTCAGTTGGTCAGCACAACTGTGAATAACACAAGAGCTCCCCTTTCAGTAGCAAAAGGTGCCAACAGTCCAAAACTACAATTCCCACAGGTTTGTGTCCATACAGCCCCTAAAAGCAAGCTCCATTTTAGAGTCCCCTTTTACTAATTGGTCCAATTCAGCAGTTCAGGAACAAAATGGAGGAGGCAATCAGAAGAGTCTTTGCTGCAAATAAGGCAGGTTAGAACAAGCCACATTATCCTTACTACTCTAAAACATTTCCAGCAATAGTTACATCCTTCAGCAGAGCTCCCTCTGTGCAACCAGCGATGGCAGAAATGGAGCAATTAGCAAGCAGCCCTGGAGGGACCCGAGCATGGAAACACTCAGTCCCCCTCCCAGATTAATTATTACTGCAAACAGGCAGCCCTTAAAGTGACAGTACACAGAGGCCACACAGGCACTCGACAATACGTTTAAGTGGCTATAGCGCCGAACACCAGCCAGGCAGTGAGCAACTAGGCAAGCTCGTGGAAGAATTTCGGGGAACCCCCATTTGTAGGGGGGTTACAGGAGAAAGCTTCAAAATCTTGTTATTCCAACCCATTAACTTAAGAGCCTGTGCCCAAGCTATGATAGTGGATTTTGTTGTAATTAGAATAGAACGTTTACTTAATTGTAGAGGGTCGAGTGATAAAGTATTGATCAAAGCTAGGTCCCCTACATTAGATTTTTCTAAGCTAAGTCCTGCAATATAATAATCTTGTTTCTGATAAAACCAAAAATAAACAATCACCAATTGAGCAGTTAAGAAGTAGAGCTACAAATTTGGGCAAACCAAACCTCCTTTTTTTATTTTGCTGAAGTTTATCCAAGGCTATTCTAGGGCATTTGCCCAGCCAGAGGAAAGTTCTAATCTGCTTATCTAGTTCTGTAAATAATCTTTTAATCAGAGTCAAAGGAATTTATTGAAATAGAAACAACAATTTTGGAAGAATATTCATTTTGAGAATATTGATTCTCCCCATTAAAATCAGGGCAAGGTGTTGCCACTTTTCTAAATCTTTCTTAATTTTGGAGAGAAGGGGTTCATAGTTCAGTTGTATCATTCTATAGGGATCTGGTGCCAACATAATTCCTAAGTATTTCAGATGGTTCTTATAGATGTTTCTTAACTCAGGGTTGGAGAGATTCTCTGAATTCCCCAAATACAGCATCTCACTTTTCCCCCAGTTAACTCTATAACCCGAAAGATTTCCAAATTATTGCAAAATATTATTTAAAACTGTGTATGTTCATTCTGGTTCAACAAGTGAAATTAATATATCGTCAGCATATAACATAAGTGTGAAAAATGTATCCTCCACTTTAACACCCAGTGTTTCACTGAATGATCTAATTTTAACTGCCAAGGGCTCCAAAACCAGAACAAATAACAGGGGGAAGAGTGGACAACCCTACCTAGTGCCTCGATGAAGTGAAAAAAAGGATTACAATAGATGATTAGTTTTAATTCTATCGCTTGGTTCTGCATATATTAATTGTATCCATTTTAAAAAGTGTCCTTCTATGCCAAATCTTTTCATAACTTCTAACAAGAAGGGCCATTGTACTCTATCAAAGGCCTTCTTGGCATCTAATGACTAAAGTGCTATATCAGACCCAGAGAAGGCCTGAACTATATTAATGGCCCTTCTGGTATTGTGTTATAGCCTCCTGCCCTTAATAAAATCCACTTGGTCTGAATGCACCAAATTCAGAAGTATCCCAGAGAGCCTTTCTGCTAAGATTCTGGTAAAGATTTTATAATCACAATTTAATAAAGATATCGGCCTATATGAGGCACAATAGTCTGGTAGCTTGTCTTTCTTCAAAATCAGATATATGTCAGCCTTATTAAAGGAAGGAGGACGCTTACCTTGATTTAAGAAGCTCTGGAAAAGAACCTTCAATAAAGGAGCCAGATGTTTATAAAGTTCAAATGGAAGGCCATCAGGGCCTGGACTTTTTGAAGTGGGGAGGTCACAAATTATTTGCATAATTTCTTCCGAGGTTATATCTGCGTTTAAGATATTCATATGAATGGTAGAATCTTTTGGTAAGTTCAAAGATACTAGGTAGTCCTTAATAGAATTCTTCAATACGTCATGCTCAGGTGTGTATAATCTTTCATAGAAAGTTTGAAAAGCTACATTAATCAGAGTTTACTCAGAAAGGAGTTGCCCACTCTTCCTCATGACAGATGCTATCCTATTCTGATTAGCCTCAGAGAGAAGCTGATAAGCTAATAATTTACCTGACATATCTCCTTGATAGTAATATTTTGCCCTGGCCTTATACATAGCTCTATCAGCTTGGCCCTGTATAATCTCTTCTGTCTTGTTCCTAATTGCGGAAACCTTTATTTTTGCCTGTTAAGTACCAAGGTCTGCATGATCATCCTCCGAAGAAGATAGATCCCTCTCTACATTCACAAGGGTCTCCGTAGATTTTTTTTCCCTAATACCTACTTGAGCCATAGCCCATCCCCTTAAATGAATCTTAAGGTGTCCCATATGATCTGAATGTCAAACTCTGTTAAACTATTGATTTTCAGAAACCAATTTATTTCCTCTATAATTTTACCCTTAAAGTTACTATCAGCGCATAATGAGATACCCATTTTCCAAACATATTGAGGAGGTATCAGCTGTTGTTTTGAATGTCTAATTACATAATTAAAGGGGCGTGGTCTGATACTTTTATGGGCTCATATAAGATTTTAATTAAGTTTCTATAAAGTTTCTGAGAAACAAGAAAGAAATCGATTCTAGAGTAGGTGTCATACGTTTTAGAGTAATAAGAATATTTTTGGAGGCTGGGAAACTTTTGTCCAAAGGGATCAACTAGATCAAAATATAGAAGGAAATCTCTTACCAGTTTTAATGTTTTTTGTTTTCTTTCCTGAGCTAAGAATATTTGTTTGATTAAACTGGGATAATTCTCAAAAAAAATTTGTAAAGAAAGATGTATCTTCAGTGTTTGGTACATCAAGAGAACCACGAGTTATCTTTTCTTTTTGGTATAACATTTCTACCAGAACAAAACACCCATTTCGATCTAGTAGTGCTTTAGTTAAGGAATGAGATTAATATCTCTTAATATAAATAGCTGTTCCCCTTGCTGAATTTGAAAAATATATATAGTACCCATTGGCCTTAAATAAATTGCCAAAATAAACAGAATCTTTTTTATTAAAATGCATTTCCTGAAGAAGGCAATCCACCTTTCTATTATTTGCAATTCTGACAACTTTTCTGATCTTAATTCTGTATTTACAGCCATTAAGATTCCATGTCATTACCTTAAATGGAAGCATTTAAATATAAGTAAACCCAAACTATAAATTTTCTCTTATGCTCTGCTGTGCCATTGCAGAGAAGATCTTTCCAAACTCCATGCCTCCTTCCTTTTTATGTTTTTATTCTCATCAAAAACTTTTTTACTCTGGTTAATCATTATGAGCTGAATTATATATATATTTTTTTGAATAAAGGAGCACCCATGTTTAAGTTTTTTTTTTAAAGTTTGTTTAAATTACTAATTGAATAACCCCCATCGCTAACCCTCCCCCATTTATGAAAAGATAAAAAAACTCCCTCCCTATTCAGTCTAAGCCACTTTTGATTTGCTGAATGTTTCACTGTATGTGTCCTTAAAACGAATGGATGCATTCCCCCCCTTTAATGGTAACTATACTTCTGCTGTGTGGTTAGAAATAGTGGAATATGTAGGAACTGCCTATCCCCCCCACTTCCTCTCCCTTGCCCCCATTTTCTACCTCTTTTTCCCTTTTCCCCTTCTCTTCTTCCTTTCCCTTTTCCCCAGTCTGCTCCTTCTTTTCCCATGCCGTTCTGTTTTTTTCTCAATTTCCCATGTTTCTTCTACACTTCTCTCTCTCTCTCCCCCACCTTCTTTCCTTCTTTCTCCTTCTCTTTTTTCTGCCTTTTTCCCTCCCCTGTCTCTGTGTTACCTTTAATATGGAGCCCAAGAAAAAGGAAAAAGGAAAGTATCAGAAAAACCAAAGACAGAGATACTGTAAGAGTAATCTTACTTGACCGCCTTTTCCCCACCAACCATCTCTTGGTACTTAGTATCACTTACAGTCATCCTACAACCCTCTGTAACTAAAGTTGTTTTTAATCTGTTTCTTTATATTGCTACCACTTTTCATTTCCTGCACCTTTCCACTCTCTCCTTCACTAATTTCTAATGCTCTCCATTTCAAAATAGAGAGAGTAAAAAAAAAAAAAAAATGAGAAAAAATAATCAGTTAATGGACATATTCCAGCTATGCCCATATATATCAGCTTTTTAAAGTAGGTGAGTCATTATTACTGGGTGGAGGAGAAGAATATTTATCTCTTTTCTTCAGAGCATCCTCAACTTCAGCTGAAGAATGAAAAAACAGTATTTTCCCATCTAAATTGACCCTCAATTTTGCTGAGTATAACAAGGAAACGGGAACCCCCTCTTTGTGAAGTAAATCTCTTATTGGGTCAAAACTATTTCTTTTGACTAGAACAGTTGGGGAAATATCTGGATAAATTTGGAGTCTCATGCCTCTATATATGATGCCTTTCTCCACTCGAGCTTTGGCCAGTATTCTCTCTTTGTCTTGAAATCTAGTAGGCTTGGTAAAAGGCAGTATAGCCTAGAGGTTAGAGTAACAAGCTGTGAATGAGCTTAGTCATCCAGCAGACTTGGATTTGATTCCCACAACCTCCACTTGCATACTGTGTGACTCTGAGCAAATCACTTAACTGCCCAGTGCTCCCAGGTTGCCCCTTAAAACAGGCACTTGTGCCTAGTGGGCCTTACCTGGTTACCAAAGAATAAAATAAAAAAATAAATCTCGGCCTATCCTTCACCCCAAATGCACGATGTGCTCTATCGAGCTTTATTTTTTGTGTTGGATAAGGAAGTCTCATTATATTTGTGAGAAGCTCTTCACAGTATTTAACAGGGTCAGCACCTTCAATTCCCTCTGGGAGGTTGGCAAGTTTTAGGTTAGCCCTCCTGGATCTTGATTCAAGATCATGCACCTTCAGCTTTAAAAATTCCAGTTCTTTATTGTTAAGTTCAAGCTATTTCGAGTTGTTGGGAATTTTATCCTCTAAGTCACTAACCCTAGTTTCACAATCCATTGTTCTCAACGCAAGAGACTCAAATTTTCCAATGACTTCTAAGAACTTAAGAGTTAGTAAGGAAACTGCAGCATTTACAGATTCGAAGCCTTGTTTAATTTCACTCAAAATATTTTGCTGGAAACCTGTTACAGCTTCCATTTTTCTAAATGATTTTGTTTTAATTCTTCATTCGTTTCTTGTTCATCCCTTAGTTCACTATTGCAATTCTCCTTAACCTTCTCCTAAGTTTTAGTACTTCTGATTTTCCCCCCTGAAGACATTTTTGCTACAAATATGGGAATTTCAAGGCTTATTGGGGGGGTAGCAACATTTTTTTTATCCAAGTTCTTTGTGAAAATACCGTAAAGGAAAACTGGTGAGCTTAATCTAGGGGGCTGAAATTCAGATTGTTTCAGGTTCAGAGAGTTTGGGTACTTGAACAAGGAGTATTTTTTTTATCTCTCTGAGGGGTAGGAGTAGAAAAAAAAGTCTTACTTTTTCTTCTTTTAGATTTTAGCCCCAATAAGCCAGTAACAGATTGTTGCCCCTGTAAATTAGTGCCACTAACCTTTACCACTGGACTAGAACTCTCAGCACAAAACACAAAAATACCCTGCGCCCACTTCTCCCATAAGAAAGTGTTACCTCCCTCTGGCTCTGTGATTTCTGTGATTTCTGGTGTTTTTCGAGGAGGCTGCATTTCACCTTTCTCCATTCCTGCTTTCTTCTGAGGTGACTTAAATTCCAGTTCTGCTGTCGACTGAACAGTTTCAGCTACCCAACGGTACCATTTTGACATACCCCAAGTTGAACCGTTTGGTCAGTATGAAGGGCTGTGAGATACGGCAGATGAAAGAGAGCCGCCAACTGAACCCGAAAATAAAAGAATAGAAGTGCAGAAACGGGCGAGGAAATAAAGCAGATCAAAAGGGAGTGGGAATTACCAGAGCACAGTCAAGTTTAGCCAAGCATTCTCAAAAAAAAAAAGGGAGAAGGAAGGGGGAGCAGGGAGACTGCGTCCTACTCCACACAGCTCGAGTTAGAGTGGATGCTTCTACATGCACAGATGCATTCCTTCTCCGGGCCCGCCTGTGGCAGACATATCATCAGCAGGCATACTCAGTGAACTTTGCTGAGTACAGTAACATCTGGAAAATCCAGGAGCCTTAGGCCAGGGCAATGAACACAGAGTTCCAGTAAAATCATAAAGCTGCCTTTTCCATTCTTGGGGGGGGGGGATTATGCAGCAGTTCACTGATGAACTTGTGAGTGATCACAGTGAGCGGAGATGGAGTGGGGGGGCTACATGCTGTGAACTGGATTCCATGTGGTTTGTTCCTTTGAACCACTATAAAGCTGGCTACTGGACTTCGATGTGTTACAAAGGCTTATCACAGTGTATCCTTCAGCACTCAAGGAAGCTTTCCTGCAACAGCTGGATAGGGAGCCCACTAGAGGGATAACATACTGGACATGGTCCTCACCAACAGGGATAGAGTGGAAGAGGTAGAGGTGGGAGACTGCCTTGGTATGAGCAACCACAGTACAGTGAGTTTCAGAATAAAAACAGGAAAGAAAACATATAGAGCCAACATGAAGGTTCTGGACTTCTGGCAAATGGACTTTGCAAGAATGAGGGGGATTTTCAGGGAGGAAATGGAAGGTATGGAGCTTGTAGAGGAATTATGGGATTGCATTAAGTGGGGGCGTACTGAAAGCCACCAAACTCTGCATCAAGAGGGTAGGAAAAAAAACAAAGGAAGAAGGAGGCCACTGTGGCTTACCAGGGAAGGGGTAGAGGTGATTAGGGAAAAAAATGGCTTTCAGAACAAATAAGAGGACACAGAGGAGGGAGGACAAGGAGATTTATAGAGAAAAGCTGAGGGTGGCAGGCAACATATTAGGAGGGCAAAAGTGGATGCAGAAGAGAGAATTGCTAACCAGGTTAAAAGAAGAGATAAAACTTTTTTTAGGTATGTGGGGGAAAAGAGGAAGGCAAGGCAGGGAAAAATGAGGGTTGGGGGAGCACTGGTGGAGGGGGACATTGTGAAGGCTGAGGTGCTGAATAGCTACTTTTGCACAGTCTTTACGGTGGAGGTGGAGAGGAAGGGATTTGAGTTATAGAAGAGGGGAGGGGATGACAAAAGAGTGGATCTTAGCCCATTCAGCGAGGACAGGGTAAAAGAGCAGTTAGGAAGGCTGAAGGTAGACAAGGCAATGGGGCTGGTGACTTGCATCCTAGTGTACTCCAGGAGCTGAGGGAGGAGCTGGTGGTACCTCTGGTGAGGCTGTTTAACTTGTTCCTGGATACTGGTTGGGTGCCAAGTGATTGAAAGATGGTAGAAGTGGTGCCATTGCATAAGGGGGGCAGCAGGGAGGAGACAGGAAACTATCACCTGGTTAGCCTCACCTCAGTGGTGGGGAAGGTGATATTAAAATAAAGAGTGGTAAAATACCTGATAGACAGTGGACTACTGGATGATAGGCAGCATGGCTTCACAACTGGAAGGTCTTGTCAGATAAACCTAATAGAGTTCTTTGATTGTGTGATGACGGTGGTTGATCAAGGAGGGGTGATGGACATGGCCTATCTGGACTCCAGGAAGACCTTCGATTCTATCCCTCACAAAAGGCTGGTAATTAAGTTGGAAATCTTAGGGGGGTACGATAGAGAATAACTAGGTGGGTGAAGAACTGGTTGAAGGACAGAAGTCAGAGGGTGGTGGTAAATGGGGTACATTCCAGGGAGATGGGGGAGACAAGCGGGGTGCCCCAGGGATTGGTACTGGAACCACTCTTTTTTAATATCTATATCAGTGATATAGTGGATGGGCTGGAAGGGAGGGTGTGCCTATTTGCATACGATACAAAGATCTGCAATAGGGTGGACACCCCTAGAGGGGTGGAGGCCATGAAGGAGGACCTGAAGATACTGGAGGGTTGGTTGGAAACTTGGCAGCTGAAATTCAATGGCAAAAAGTGTGCAGTGATGCACATAGGGCATAAGAACCTGCATGCAGCCTACACTCTGGGGAGAGGTAATTAAGCCAACTGAGCAGGAGAGGGATCCGGGGACTGTAGTATCAAGCAAACTTAAGGTAGGCAATCAATGCAGTAAAGAGGTGGGAAAGGCAAATAGAATGTTAGCGTGCATTGGGAGGGGCATAACAAGCAGAAGGAGGGAGGTACTGATGCCTCTTTATAGAGCCATGGTGGGGCCACACCTGGAGTATGGGGTCTAGTTCTGGAGACCACACCTATGCAAGGACATAGATGAGATTGAGGGGGTGTAGAGAAGGGCAACCAAGATGGTGCACCATATGCAGAGGAAGACATATGAGGAGAGGTGTAGGGAATTGAATCTGTACCTGTTGGAGACTAGAAGGGAGATGGGGGACATGATAGAGACATTTAAGAACATGAAGGGGATCAATAAGGTAAGGGCGGGGAGCTTATTTAAAAGGGAGGTGAGGTTAGAACTAGAGGGCATAGTCTAAGATTAGAAGGAGGAAGATTTAGGGGCACTGTGAGGGGGTGTTTCTTCATGGAGAGGGTGGTGAAGGCTTGGAATAAACTACTGGAGGAAGTGGTAGGGGCTGAAACAGTGAAGGAATTGAAGAGGGTAATGGACATACATAAGGGGTTGGCAAGTGGGGGGAAGGGGAGGGCTAGGTACATGGGGGATGAGTAAGGGGGGAAAGGGCAGACTTGATGGGCCAAATGTTCCTTTTCTGCCATCAGATTTCTATGATGCAATGATTCTGTCCTAAATATTGTAACTAAAATCCAGCTACCTTCTGTCTGATTGATAGTGTGTATGTTAGATAAAACAACATATTGTGACTCTGTTAGCATCATAGACTTACTACATGTTGTTGACTGAAATGGGAGGTGGGGTAATGTTTGAATTGAGGGGCAGCACATCTTTTGGTCTATGTTTACATGGGGTGGGGGGGAGCAATAGTTCTAGCAACTCTCCAGTACAAGTTCAAACTTTCTGGCTACATTGCTCCGTGTTTTTTTTCATGTCCGGAGATTTGATTTCATTTTTCTTTCAAAACGTCTTTAGTATATATCAGACAAGTATCTGAAACTATTAGTGGTGTTCCATTAAAGACAACATCCATTTTTAGGTTCTTGTAGTATGTGCATGCAATCACTTGTATGCATTTTTTCCATAATCCTTTTTATCTGGGTGGTCAACACAGGCGACTTCTTAGGCTTGGCCCCATCTACCCCACCTGGCATCCACCTCCCCTAGACTCACCATGCCTGATGTCCCCTATGTATTGCCCTCCATGGTGAGGCTAGAAAGAGGAGGGCCATCCTTACCTAATCTGAGGCTGTGATGCACATCCAGAATTGGGTCTGTGATCCAAACAGTGGTGTGGGATGGGGCAGGCAGGCAAGGCTTCATGAAGACAGCGCTGAACATTTTTTCCATTTTCTCCCCCTTAGGTTCCCAGCTACAGCGGCACATATGTGTGTGCACATGGAGGTGCACACCTGCAATAGAACTGCAGCCCCTCCATTCAGTGCAGCTTAAGCACTAGTGCTACGTCCCAGACTGCCACCTGGTGGCAAACAAAGGTTGGATCACCATGCCATTCCACCCCGGGATAGGAGAGGAGTCTGGTGGATGCTGAATCCTCACCCCCCCCCCCAACTGAGCCCTAGCAACCCAAGTTGATTCCAGAACTTGGGCCACTGGTGTGGTGTGAAGTAAGGAGCAGAGCACCTCAGCCATCTGTGCCACTGGACCAGCCCATTTGCATGCCTTTTTTGAATACACTTTCTTCTTTTTTTTTTTTTTATATATAATGTCTGGAACCTGTGACCATCAGAAACAACTGAAAATTTAGTAATGTATTAATGATGCAATTAAGGAGTCATTTGAACCGGTGTCTTTTTCTTGCTCTAGCTATACACTATGTTTGTGAACAATCAGATCATTCCTACCTGCCAAGGCTCAAAATCATGTACATCTGAGCAGGTTCCATTTTCTAGAAGTCCCTCTCCAGCCTTGCATGCCTGCATATCATGTATAGCATATGCAACAGCGTAAACTGATTTGTAAACATTGTACACAAAGGTTAGGCCAGATACATCCAAGAAAGGAATGTTGAGTTTGCCTAAAGCCTCGTTCCCTGTGCAGACCTTAGTCCCTTCAGTTACATTTTCTTTCGATGAGCCTCTGTTAATAGCACTTGACCACTTGCAGTCAAAGGTATTTTCCCAAAATTCTTTAATGAAAATGTCACTTGGGTACTTGAGTGGATGAATGTTCCGAAGGTGCTCTTCAAATCCAGGCATCTCACCTCGTTGGAAAAGAAACCCAATGGAGCCATTTAATGTATTCCAGAACAATTTATTTGAAAAAATGGAAGAAGCATACCATCCATCTGTGCCTACCCAAACTCTACCAGTAATGTTTTGTCTTGCTATCTCCTCCATCACAGGGTTCATGCTGTCCTCACCAGAGAAGGCTAGGATGACTTTTGTCGATGACCGATTTATTGCCTCAATGATACTGCGGGCTCTTTTCTCCTCGAAAACTATCGGCAGGTTTTCAGAGAGTGCAACACAAGCACCCAACTTCAACAACTCTTCCTTGACAATCTGGCTGCCTTGCTGACCATAGTCATTCTCATCTGCCATGATTCCTACCCAGGTCCAGCCAAGGTGTATCAGCAAGTGAGCTAATCCAAGGGACTGGAATGTGTCACTCGGGGCAGTGCGTAGAAATGACGGAAACCTCTTTTTATCACTCAGCAGTGCAACTGAAGAACCATAACTGATCTGGGAAACAAAGGATTATGTTTTTCAGTACCATCTTTAATTTGTGCCTGTTTTCAAAGTTAGAAATAATCAAATCAAATCAAATCATCTTTATTTATAAAGTGCCTTTCAGAACCAAGGCGCTGTACAGTAAAATCACAGATACGCATAAATTAAAATAATTATAAATTAACACCCATAGCTAGGATATGCTAAACTGAATAAATATGTCTTTAACTCCTTTTTTAATTTCTCGATGGTTGGACATTCTCTCAACTAATGAGGCAGAGAATTCCACAGGGTTGGTGCTGAAAAAGCAAAGGCATGAGATCCTGATGTTTTTAATCGAACCCTGGGAATCTGCAGCAATCTCTCGTTGGCAGAGCGGAGAGGATGGAGGGGGCAATAGGGTACCAAGAGATCTTTCAGGTAGCCGGGTCCCTGATCATGTAGGGCTTTAAAGGTTAGTAAACCAACCTTATAGGTGATCCGCCACCTAACAGGCAGCCAGTTCAGTTCGCGGAGCACAGGTGTAATGTGGCTGGATCTAGAGATCCCAGTCAAAAGCCTTGCTGCCGCATTCTGCACCAGCTGCAGGCGATGGATATCAACCCCAGATAGCCCTAGGTAAAGGGAATTACAGTAATCAAGACGGGAAGTGATAAAGGCACGGACCAACTTTGGCAGATCACCTGGTGGGACCAGGTGTTTCACCCGGGCGATATTCCTCAGATGAAAAAAAGAGGATTTGACTACGGCTGATACCTGAGAGTTTAAGGTCAAGCCATTGTCAAAAATAATGCCCAGGTTTCGTACCCAATCAGAGGTAGTGAGTGATATACCACCGAGCAATAGGCCCGATGATTGGCCAACCCCCAAACCCACCACCGGATGACCCGGGTCCACTACCAACACCTCGGTCTTATCAGGATTCAGTCTCAGCCAGCTACTGTAGAACTCATCCATAATCTGATTTCAGAAAGGCAGTTGTCTAGCACGGAGAGAGCACCATCTTGCCTGGACGGAAAAGACAAATACAGCTGAGTATCATCTGCATAGCAGTGAAACCCCATACTGTATCGCCTAATGATATCTCCTAAAGGCAGCATATACACTGCAAACAACATGGGCGCTAAAATGGAACCCTGCGGTACCCCACAAGGCAGGGAGTGAGCAACAGAGGAATAAATTCCAGTGGTAACCCTCTGAAACCTGTCTGTGAGGTAAGACTGAAACCATTTGAGGACTGTTCCAGACAGTCCACAATAAATCTGCAGGCGCTCCAACAGCACACCATGGTCTACAGTGTCAAATGCTGCAGAGAGATCGAGAAGGACCAGAATGGTACATGCCTTTCGATCTCTAGCCATTAGGAGGTCATTCAACACCCAGACAAGGGCAGTCTCCATGCTATGCTTCTTCCTAAAACCAGATTGGAGAGTATCATAGACATTGTGAGTTGTAAGATGATCATCCAATTGTAACGCAACCGCCTTCTCAATAACCTTACCAACAAAAGGTAGGTTAGAGATAGGCCGGTAGTTAGCTAGACAGTCTGGATCCAAGGAGGATTTTTTTAGGAGTGGTCGAACTACCGCCTCCTTAAGGGGATCAGGAAAGACTCCCTTCTCCAAGGATTTCCAGACTATGTCAGCAAGGATCAGGCAGATAACCTCTACACATCCTATTAAAAGGGGTGTAGGACCCAGATCCAGACTACAGCTGATTGGTCGCAATGTTTGGATGATCTTCACAATGTCGATGAACTCCAGCCGGCGAAAATCTGACCAGACAGACCAGGTGGATAGCACTTCCTGTCAACAACCGTAATCCCTTAAGGAAGAAGTCGGACCGATGCCAGACCTGATGCTAGCAACCTTATCTGCAAAGAACCGAGCAAACTCCTCGCATCTTAGCTGAGAAAAAGCTTCTCTGGGCTGGAGACAGATTGGATTGCACAATCTGTCAACAGTCCGGAAAAGCTGAGCCAGTCGATTCTGTGCAGCAGAAATCTCCCTGGACAGGAACTCTGCCTTCTTACTGTTGATTTCTGATTGATAGCCATCATAATGTGCCACCAACCTATGCCTGTCAGCATCATTACCGGACTTCCACCAGACTCTCTCCTACCTTCAGCCAACTTTCCTTAGCTCCTTCAAGGAGCCATCAAACCAAGGGCTCCTTGAACAGAGGGTGAGAGGCCGAAGACGAACAGGAGCAATCTTGTCCAGAGCATCTCCCACAGCCTTATTATAGGCTAATACGAGATCATCTGGACTCATGCATTCACCAGACACACACGATAGGTCTAGTACTGCCATCAGGTCACTGGGACTAATACCCCTTAAAGGGCAGTACTGAACCATCTCTGTAGGGGCAGACCTATTAGGGGGAGCCCTGAAACTGAACCTTATGGTGTGATGGTCAGACCAACTGACTGGTTCCACCCCCAAGTCAGCAATCTCCATATCCAAAAGGAAGATCAGATCCAATGAATGACCTTTTATATGGGTTGAGGAGGTAACAACCTGTGTTAGGCCCAGTGAGGTCATCAACTGGAGGAGAGTTTGACCAAAATAAGAGAGTTCATCGTCGACCCAGGCATTGAAGTCCCCCAGAATTAGCAGTCTGGGGAACCGCAGTACCAGGTCGACGATGAAGTCTGCTATCTCCTGCAGGAATTCTCCACCATCTCCTGGTGGATGGTAGATGAGGAGAATTCTGCAACCTACACCCTCACCCAAGATATATTCAAAGGATCTGGTACTACCTAAAGGCACATCCACAAGGCCCAGCTCAGTCTTAAACAATGATGGCTACACCCCCGCCCCTACGATCCAGCCTTGAACGGTGTATCACCGAGAATTGCAAATTATTTAAATCAGTACCTCTACCACCGTCATGTGTTTTGTAAAATGATAGTGATGGACAAAAGAAATAAAAAAAAAGGCAATCCTTAGGGATTTGAAGCTGGATTTTCAAATGCCCCCTACATGCATGTGGTGACTAAAGATGTTGCAAAGTATTACCTCACTGGTGAAATTCTGGCTAAGTTGCAAAAATCACTTTTGTGAAAAACATTACGAATAGGCCAGTTTGCCCCTTTACAATGAGTTTTCCTGGGGAAGGGGCACTTTTTCAGGCAAAGTGAAATGAAGTTGTGCTGAAGTTGCAATTTTGCCAGTGAATTTGCATAACTTTGTTTAAAAAAGTGCAACTTTTCCTGCAAAAAACAGTGCAAAGTTGATACTTCGCACTTTGCAAGTTGGGCAAACTTCATGAATTAATTGGCAAAGTGAAATTTACCAACACTGCACATCTCTGGTGATGATTTGCGGCACAGTTGTGACTCAGTTGCACTATTTGTATCTAAAAGTTACACCACATAAATGTGGTCTAACTATCCCAAGTGCTGAGTTTTGCACACACTGAAAATGACATACCGATCTGAATAACTATGCGTGTGTCACTTTGTGCTGTGAAGCAGATAAACTGCCGCAATCACACCAGTATTATTGTAGATAGCAGTCCAACATTTTTTTTGTTTGTTTTGTATTTATTCTGATGCAGGTACAGTGAAACACTAGGAATTGCACCTGTATCACGACTCTTAAAAATCCAGTCCTGTATCTGCCATGGGCCTTACTTAAAGCAATCAGATGACAGCACATGCATTATGGTGGGGTAATGGCCCACCTCGAGTAAGCCAAAGCATGATGCAAAGCCGAGTGCTTCCACCACCCGAGACAAGTTGTTAGCCCACCATAATGCACCCCCTGGAATGCCTTGTTGTGAATATGAAATGGTCCTTTTTAGTAAATTGGATATATTTTTTTAAACATATTTATGTATCACTACTTTTAATCGGGCTGTTGTGCAGGGATAATAGCCTGGCTGAATGTACCTGTTGACCAGCCAGGAGTCAACATTAGCAGTAGTGATAGATTTTATTTCTTGTGGACGCCCTTCCCTGAAGGCTCAGGACACCCTTAGAAAGTATAAAACTGACAGACAGCATATAAAGAAACAGCCGTATAAAAAATAGATACATCTACTAATATTTAAATAATTACTATCCGCTAGAACACTAAAACTCCTTATCATATTTACTTCAGCTTCCACTTAGACCCTAAAGGCTTGTTGAAAATAAAAAAAATTTGATTTTCTTTTAAATTTCCCTAAGGACGGCACCTCCCAGAGGTACTCCGGCAAAAAATTCCAAAGGATTGGGGCGGCTAGTTCAAAACATGATCCCCAGAAGACTTAAATCTTGCTCTCGGGACCTCCAGGAGACACTCTCCCACTGATTGAAGAGAGTGACCCGAGGTGTAGGGATGCAGAAGCTCCCTCAGGTAGCCTGGATCCAAACTGTGCAGGGTCTTATAGGTCAGCAGGCCTATTTTTAAAGGACATGTGCTAACGCACTGGAAGCCAGTGCAGTTTACGCAACACCAGCGTAATATGACAGGACCTCGAAAGGCCCATCAGTATCTGTGCTGCAGAGTTCTGCAATAGCTGCAGGTGTCACATCACCCCCCCCGACCCTGAGGTAGAGTGCTTTGCAGTAGTTGAGCCTCAAGGTAACAAATGCATGTAGTAGTGTGGTCAGATCATCAGGGGTATAAGGGATTTACTTCTGGTGATATTTTGCAGATGGTAAAAAACATTCTAGACAGCAGCTGACACCTGAGCATCCAGCATCAGCTCACTGTCCAGAAAAATGCCCAAATTCCTCACCTTAGTGGATGTCCATAGTTTGGTTGAGCCAATAAACAGCCCTAAATCCTCTGCAAGGGCCCCCATTCCTCCCTTTGACCTGGCTCCACCACCAATACTTCACTTTTCCCTGGGTTGAGCCCCAACCCGTTTGACAGTGTCCACACACGGATCTCGGACAAGCACTTATTCAGTCCTGTGGCATGCCCTAAGGTTCTGTCCTCTTCCCCATATTGATCACAGTGTATATGCTGCCCCTGGGTGAGGTCATAAGTTGATATGGGCTGGGGTTTCATTGCTATGCTGATAATACCCAGCTTTACCTGTCATTCACACTCAGGTGTGAAAGACAGATAGAGCTGGGTATCATCAGCATAGCAGTGAAACCCCAGCCCATACCATCTTATGACCTCACCCAGAGGCAGCATATACACTGTGACCAACACGGTGAAGAGGACAGAACCTTGGGGCACTCCACAAGACAGAGCCATTGGGGCTGAGAAGTAATTCCTCAGAACCACCCTCTGTGACCTGTCCTGGAGGAAGGACTCAAACCAGCTAAAGATCTTGCCAGTGAGTCCAACATACTCCCTCAGCCTGTCCAATGCCACCCCATGACTCACAGTGTCAATTGCTGATGAGAGACTGAGCAGAATCTGAATTGATTGCTCTCCCCTATCCCTTGCCCTGAGCAGGTCATTCAACACTCGTGCTAATGCAGTCTCTGTGATGTGCATCGCCCTAAACCTAGACTGGAATGGTCTGTAAATCTGGATGCCCATGAGATGATTCTCAAGCTGCTCCACAACCACCTTCTCAAGAGCCTTCCCTAAAAAGGGAAGGTTAGATATTAGCTAATAGTTTTTATAGATGTTGGGGTCCAAAGCTGTTTTTATTTTTCAACAGGGGCTACACCAGAGCCTGTTTTAGGGGCTTAGAGAAAAACCCCATCTCTAAGGAGCACCTGACAATCTCGACAAAAACCGGGCCCAGAACAGCAACGCAATTAATGAGTAATCACATTGGGCCTGGGTCGAGGCTGCAGAAAGTGGGTTTCAACATCAAGATCATCCAACAGACCTCTGCCGTCGTCACTAGTCGGAACTCTCCCCAGTGGGACTGAATGCACCCATCCTCCCCCAGGCACATCCCTGTTGGAAGATGACAATCTGACTGGAGAAATCCCAGCCCTAACAGAGGATACTCTGTCCAGGAAGAACAGAGCAAACTCCTCATATTTTTGAGCTGAAAATGTTCTAATGGATTCCAGACAGACTGGATGTAGAAGCCTATCCACAACCCGATAAAGAGCTGAGCTGGTCAGTTCTTCCCAGCTGCAGTCATCCTAGATATAAAAGCTGCCTTTTTTCAGTTGATTACATTCTGATACTCATCATAATGAGCCATCAGAACCAGTTTGTCCTCCTGGGTCGTGTTTTAATTCAGTGCCTCTCTAACCTCCACCTGCTCGTTGTCAGCACTCTCAGCTCACTGTCAAACCACAATCATACATGGGCCTACACCAGATGGTTCATGACCCCCATGACAGCTGTATTACAGGCTGCCACGGCCTCCTCTTGACCATCCACACAACCCTCCAGCTCAAAAATGTCCAGTTCTGCCATCAGTCACTCCTGCCTCCATAGCCCTTTTGAAGGGCCAAACTGCACCATTTCTACAGGGGAAGGGACAATAGGGGAGGCTCTGAAGCTGAACCTGATGGCACAATGACCCAACCAAATAACCGGATCAGTCTCGAGGGTGTCAATCTCAAGTCCTAAGGAGAACACCAGGTTGAGCATTTGTCCAGGGTGGTGGGTCCCAGACATGGTTTCAAGAGTTAAACCCAAGGCCTCCATACTAGACAGGAAGTCCCTGGCACCACACAAAGCCTCGTTGTCCACGCAGGTGTTGAAATTGCCCAGAGTAAGCCATCTTGGGGATTCTAACACCCTCTCAATGATAAAGGTTGGCACCTCTTGAAGGAAACTCCTGCCCAACCAGGTGAACGGCAGACAAGGAGAACCCTAAAATCCACCCTGAGATCCCCACGAGCTGCCATCCACTCAAAAGACTAGGTGTCCCCCACTGGATGCATTGTTGTGCCCAGTTCTGGCCTAAAACAACTGGCCATGCCCATCCTCTGCAGTCCTTCCTCAGGCAGTGAACCACAGAAAAAACAGTTGGGACACACGCCTCCAGCACAGGGCCAGATGTGTCCACCAGCCAGGTCTACATGATACATGCCAGGTCAACTGACGCCACAAGACAAGCCATTATGGCAATCTTGTTCGACGTCGAGCTGGTGTTTCATAAAACTGCCCAAGGAGGACAAAAGGCAGAGGCTGGTCACTCAGCTAACTGCCTCCTTGATCCAGAAGGTTCCCTGGTCAGAGAGACAAGGCACGGTGGTGCCTGTTCCATCTGCCTCCCAATCCTAGTGCGTCTCCTGGTCCCCACCACCCAGGTTGACCTTCCTCCAGTCTAATCCCCTTTAAAACCTCCCCCTCCTCACAATATCCATCTCCCTACACCGCTGATGGACTACAGCCAAAAGGGGTGAGTTGTGGAAGGGGCACAGGGCCTTCAAGAGAAAGGGGGAATAGCAAAGGCCAGTGGTCTGATAAAAAAAAAAAAAAAAACATTACGAACTCTCTACAATAAATCATGCAGGCAGTATGGCACAGTGAGTTAAGGCTCTGAGCTGCAAACCTGGAGAACCCTGGTTTGAATCCCACAGCCCCATTTGCATACTGTGTAGCCCTGAGCAAGTCACTTCTGCTCCCAAGCTGCACCTGGAATCAAGCTTTGGCTTAGTGTGCCTTTCCCAGTTAAACAATTTCCCCTTCTAATCCCTTCCCTTCTACAAATCTAATAATATACTAAATGAAAACCCCCATTCTTTCTATCCATTTTATAATGGTTGTTAAAGGGAACATAATCAATGTTTTTTTTACATTTTTTAATATAATTGTAAATTTGGACATGTGAGAAGTCAATTTTATCACTCAAATGTAATGTTTTGTAGGTTTGCTTTGAAAACATGGTATTTTCCCCTTTTTAGGGCCCCATATTAATGCATCCTTTTTCCCATCCTATATTAATATATACATGCATACATACATACATTGGTGCCATCAGATTAGACTCATTGGTGTCCCGCATCTACCCAATACAGTTTACTGTTAGTACACAGTAACTGCGCTACCCAGCCCCCTCAGATTTCTCCCCATCCCCTCTTGATTCAGAGTGGTGTTTGCCCCATCCCTTACCTTTATCATGCCCTTATGTCTGTCCCAACCCTTCTTAAAATCTTCTACTGTTTCCAGTGTCACTAACTCTATATGCAATGCATTCCAGGGTGCCACAACCCTCTCGGTGAAAAAATGTATTTTACCTCCCCTCTGAAGCTCCCACCAAGAGCTTTAAAGTATAGCCCCTTGTGATCCCCCCTTCCTTTAGTTGGAAAGGCTTCTCAGTGTTTCACTTAATGAACTCCTTCAGGTATTTGAAAGCCTCCATCATGTCTCCTCTGTCTCTTCTGTCCGCCAACAAGTACATATTCAGTTTTCTGAGCCTATCCTCTTACGTCACCCTGAACCATTTTGGTTGCCCGTCTCTGGACTCTTTCCAGCAGTGTAGGTCTATGTGATAACGGCAAACGCCTAAAGGCGATCGCCCTTATCGCTCAGTCAGAGTGCCAAACACATTTTCGGCACTCTAACAACCCTGGAACACCAGCACAATGGTGCCAGGACATATTTTAATACTTTCTGGGGGCTGCGGCACCCCCTCTTGTGAGGCTTTGCACCTCGCACCACCCTACTTAAGGATTCTCAGCTCTGGGGGGGGTGCATGTCATGGGGGGTGAAAGTAGTAAAAAGGAAAAGGTTCGGGCCAGGAGCAATAAAAATCGCACCAGCGCCAGGACCCGAACCCAGTACCTCAGCCACCCCAGCCATTGCCCAATCCCCGATGCCACACCACAGCTCGACTGATGACTGCAGTGCCACCCCCTACAGCCTCTCCACCCCCCCAGCTCACGCTCACCGTGCTCACTCCCACCCCCCCCGAGCGTATGTATAGCGACATCCTGTCGCCTAGTTCACCCCCTCATCCGGTCGCCCTACCCGTTGGTTGCCATGAGTGGATTGCGCAAGGAAGGTGTTGCCATAATGGATGGCGCCCTTCCTCATGTGTCCACTTCATGGGTTACCGCCAAATATCCTTCTTAAGCCAGAGTCTCCAGAACTGGACACAATACTCCAGGTGTGGCCTCACCAGGGCATTGTACAGTGGCAGAATAACCTCCCCCCTTCTGGACGTAATACCTTTAGCTATGCAATCCAGCAGCTTATTAGCTTTCGCCACCACTTTTCTGAACTGCTCCGAGTTATTCCCTTTTTCATCCACCAGCAACCCCAGGTCCTCTGCCTCCTCTGTGACAGACAGCTCAACCCTCCCCACAAGTGGCATGTGAACCTTAGGTTCCTCCCTCCCAGGTGCATTGCATAGCATTTATGTGGATTGAACCCCAGCTGCCACTTTTGGGTCCAACTGTCCAGTCTCTTTAGGTCATCCTGGAGTGCCTTTCTACCCTCCTCATTCTCAACCACAGCCACCGTTTTGGTGTCATCAGTGAACAAACTCATCTTGCTAGTCACCCCCACCTCAATGTTCATGGTGAACATGTTAAAGAGGACTGGGCCCAGGACTGAGCTCTGAGGGACTCCACTGATGACACCTCTGGGTGTTGATATCTCTCACCCCACCATGACCCTCTGTTTCCTATCCCTCGGCCAATTTGCCACCCACCTCAACAATTCTCCCCCAAAGCCAGTTCCCTTAACTTCCAGATCAATTTCCCATGTAGGACAGAGTCGAAAGCCTTGCTGAAATTCAGGTAGATGATATCAAGCAGCTTACCCACATCTAGGGACCATGTCACCCAGTCAAAAAGTTCCACTAGGTTATTACTTAGCAGTTCCATAACACGATGACATCAGTTGGAATATAATGATGCAAAACACAGTGATATTGGCTCAGCTTATGTGACTGTGTTCCACTTCATTGTAGTTTTCAACTCGACTGATGTCACTGGGTTCTGGAACGGCTAAGTAATAAAAAAAGGAATACCTAGGTGGGAAAATGCTGTATTAATAAGGGACCCTAAAAAGGGAAAAAATAATACATTATCAGAACAAATCCACAAAACAATACACTTGGTAATTAAACAGATTTCACACATGTCCACATTTACAGTTACATTTAAAAATGTAAAGAGCGGGGGGGCATGCCTACCACCCGAGCCGAATGGATGCTTGAGCTCTGAGCTCCTGCCTAACCCCAGACAATCCGACTGTTTATCCATGGTTCTTCTACCGAACTCTGCGCGATTTGTTTGTTATTTTTGGCCGGGTAACTCATGTTTGGTGAGAACTGAGGTTTTTCATATTCAGCTGACTTAGTTCGTGGCAATCTCTCTCTCCGTTGTCTAGGGCTTGAATACTGAGGCCTACTGCTCGATTAGATGGAGTCGGTATCGCAGACTAACCAGCACCAGGGCGATATGCCCGAAATTCGCCAAATGTTCTCCGAGATTCTACAATGAATGGACAAACTGGATGTGGCGGCTAAGCAGAATGCTACTGATGTTATTGATTTGGCTCAACGGGCGTGCATTACTGAGCACAGATTGGCCGGAGCGGAGGATGGATGGCATAAAGTGAGCACTGGGCTCCATGAACAGGAGCAACTTATTCAGCTACTTTGGGGCAGGGTGGAGGATCTGGAGAATCGGAGTCATCACAATAATCTGCGGATAGTGGGCTTCCCAGAGGGCTGTGAAGGAGCTGACACCATCAGTTTTCTACAAAAAGAGCTACCTGCATTGCTGGACTGGCCTGATAAGGCCCCAATCGAAATTGATAGGGCCTATAGAACTCTGACGCCTTGCCCCGAGGCCGTGGCTCGCCCACGCACAATCCTGGCTCGCTTTCTCCATTTTCAAGACCGGGAGCTGATCACTAAATTGGCTCGCACCAAGAAGGAATTACATTGGAAAGGTCATAGAATACAGATTTTTGCTGATTACTCTCAAGAGGTTACAAATAGACGGCGGGCCTTCACTGCTACCCGCAGATCCTGTGCCAAAGTGGGGCTCAAATACTTCCTGCGATACTCAGCTTCACTTAAAATTATTTACAATGGGGCTCCCAGAATCTTTGATAACTCCACCGCTGCAGAACAGTTCCTCTTGGAGCAGGCCCCCAAGCTGTCCTGGGGTCGTCTGCATGAACCCTCTGTCTCACTGGCTTCTCACAGTAGGCTCATGCCGATGGAAGTAACACCACAGGACCCGGGCCATAATCCCCAGTTGCACAGTTTGACCCAGGGTACCCACAACTACCCATCTCCCTCTCCATCTAAACCCTTGGGTGGCAGTGGTAAACGAAGGAATAGAAGATGGCAAAGGCAAGAGGGGCTGCACATTGATAAGACTCCGCGTCTCCGGTCAAGGAGCCACAATGGAAGTTCGGAGTCATCGGCTTCTCAGGACTCTTACAAGCGAGATATGAGCAATAATAAATTTCAGCTGCTGATGGATCTGCCAACGGATGGCCCCCTGGCTACCTCTCCCTTGCCCCCTCGGTCTTCTCCCTCTCCGGCCACTGGGGCTAAAAGTCTCAGGATCACTTCCAAGCCAGAGGTTCAGGATCTCTCCGGGGACACTTCACTAAGCCTGCACAATCAACCAGATTGCAAATCCACGGAAGAAGTGCTCTCTGTTAAGGTGGCTGTCGGCTGAAGTCTCTCCAGTTCATCTCTCTGTGACCTTACCTTTGGACTGGCTTATGCCGCCTTGGATGCCCCGGTGGTATTAGACTGCTATCAAGTTGCTCCATCGGGATCTCGTTCTTGCTCTCTTCTCTCCTCCTAATCGAACTCTGGCAAAAAGGTTTTTCTTGTCTCACCATCTGGTGTTCCTTCGGTTCTCTGGATCAGGACAAGGATGGACTTCTTCTGGACTGCTGAGTGTACTCCTTCATATGTGGCATACCCGATGTTAATAATGTATATCTCACCACCTGGCACCCTGTGCGGGGGCTGGGTGTTCCTTGTGTTTTTTTTGTTTGTTTTTTAACTGTGTCCTGTGGGTAGGCGGACTTAATTGTTACTAGGGGGTATGGAGTGGGTGATCTCGGATTTGGAGAGTCCTTTTTTTTCAGTGTAGTCTTGGGCTACACTACCCCCAGCGACCTCCGCTGGTATCTGGGCCTCTGGTGGGCTGATATGTTTAGTGGTTGCTGGTCTGTGATGGAACTGTGTTTGGGCTCGGGAAGGGGATGGGGGTGGATTCAGGGTGTGGGTGTTTTTTGGATAGTTACTACTAGGTTAGTCCTCTATTTGTTAGGGGCACTTGTTGCCCATGGACATTTTGCTGTACATTGCTGTTTTATGTATTTATATGGCAATCTGAACTCTAGGACTATTTCTGTTACTATAGGAGCGGCTAGGGGGTCTGGGTCTATTGGGCACAATGCACTGGGTGGGGCTTCCTCCTGTATTTCGCTTCAGCCATGATAGCATATCGGATGTATGGGGACTAGATTTGTCTCTTGGAATGTGAGGGGCTCAATGCACCAGTTAAGTGCAAAACAGTTTTGCTCCACTTAAAGAAATTGCAGCCTATGGTGGTGTTTCTCCAAGAGACAAGACTGTCCTCATGTGAGGCTATGAAGCTCAAGTGGGATTGGGTTGGAGTGGAGCACCATAGCACAGCTAAGGGACATAAGAAGGGAGTCTCTATTTTACTTCACAAAAACCTGGGGTGGAAAGTGAAGCGTTACAAACAGGATAAGGAGGGTAGATGGCTCCTGGCTGAGCTAGTGACCTCTGAGGGTCCCTTTACTCTTGTTAATCTTTACGCCCCCAATCAAGACTGCCCGCAGTTCTTTTTCACTTTGAATCAGGCCCTTACCGAATTCAATGCTCTCAATGCCCCGGTAGTTATTGGGGGGGGGACTTTAACTTAGTTTTAGACTTTGCTATGGATAGAAGCAACAAAACTCCTGAACTTCACAGACAGGCTCTCAAAATGGTGCAGGCACTAATGTCAGAGCATACTTTGCTGGATGTTTGGAGAACTATGCATCCAGGGGTTCATGATTACTCCTGCTACTCCCAGGTCTATGGATCCTCTAGTAGGATTGATTTCTGTCTCCTTTCATCAGGCCTATATGAGATGGTTATCAGCACTGATATGCACTCCATTATTGTCTCAGACCATGCGCCCATAGAGCTCAGGATTCAAGTGGGTGCTGACTCTACTCCTACCCCCATATGGCGGTTGGATCCCCTGTTAATTGAGGATGCTGAATTTTCTCGCTGGCTGAGGCCTGTGGTACAGGATTACTGGGAGTCCAATGATAATGGGGAAGTGAATGACTCAACGCTTTGTGAGGCCTTTAAGGCCACCATTCGGGGCAGAATTATTGCTTACGCCTCGGCTAGGCGGAAGTGGCGCCAAGCTGAGCAAAGGGCTTTAGAACAGCGGCTAGCTTCTTTGGAGGCTCAATATAAGTCTTCAACCCCTTCGCAGTCCTTACTAGCTCAGTTGAATAGCACTAGAATTTCTCTGAATGCCCACTTGACCCGACAGGCGGAATTAAATCTCAGACGGCTGTGCCACTCCTACTGGGGGGGGGGGAAGCAAGTAAACTTCTGGTTTACCGACTCAAGCACCAACAGGCATCTCGTACTATTCATGCACTGAAAGATACACATGGGGTCTCGACTTACTCTCATAAGGGGATAAACAAAATTATGGCTCAGTTTTATGAGGCTCTATATTCTGTTTCCACCCCCGACCCCAGTATTCAAAAATTTCTGGGGAACTTCCTATTCTGGTTGAGGCTTCTGATACTAGATTGATGGAGGCGCCCATTACCATGGCAGAGGTGGAGCAGGCCATCGTTTCCCTAAACTCTTGGAAAGCCCCAGGTAAGGATGGCCTCCCGGTGGATTTTTACAAATTAAAAGGTATTAATTTGGCCCCTTACCTGATCAGGATGTTCCGCCATTCATTACAGGTGGGTTTTCTCCCTCCATCTTTGAGGGAGGCTACCATTATAGTGCTGCCGAAAAAGGGGAAGGACCCTTCATTCCCTGCCAGTTACCATCCTATATCCCTTATCAATGCGGATGCTAAAATCCTGGCTAGGCTTCTTGCCAGTAGGCTAGAGCGTCTTATGAGTGATCTGATCCACCCATCTCAAGCGGGTTTCATGCAGGGGCGTCTAGGGTCAGACCATCATAGAACGCTGCTGTCACTGGTACAACACACTACCCTGGCTGATAAACCCTCCGTGGCCCTAGCAATTGACTTTGTAAAAGCATTCGATTCTGTTCAGTGGCCCTTTTTGTTTCATACTCTCTCTAAAATGGTGTTCGGCCCTGGCTTTATCTCTTGGGTAAAACTGCTATACTCTTCCCCGATGACCTCGGTCTTAACTAATGGAATTATGTCCCCGTCCTTCCTTCTTCAAAAAGGCACTAGGCAGGGGTGCCCCCTCTCCCATCTCCTTTTTATATTGGCTATTGAACCATTGGCCATTGCACTTAGGGAGTCACCTTACATTCCCAGGATCTGTGTGGGGAGTAGCGTCTTTAAAACATTTTTACATGCTGATGACTTGCTCATTACTACGGAGGCCTCTGCTGGTGTGATTGACAGCACCTTTGAGGTTCTACTGAGGTTTCGGGACTTAAGATCAATCACTCCAAAACAGAGGTGCTCCCATTGAATCCCAGGACCTCTGGGACTGACTTTATAAATAGAAGCCTCCGCTGGTCCCCTAACGGTATAAAATATTTGGGTATTATATTTCACTACAATATAGGGAAATTGATCTCTGCTAATTTTACAATGTTGTTAGAGTCTCTTAAGCAGGACATAGGGAGGTGGAAGGCCTTACGGCTGTGGCTGGCCGGTAAAGTTGATTCCATCAAGATGATGGCTGCTCCCAGGGTACTTTATCTATTAGCTCACCTGCCTGTGGCTGTTCCCCAAAGATGGTTCCAGAAGTTAGATGCATTAGTAGGGAACTTTCTATGGTAGGGGTCCCTGCCCCGGTTTAGTAAACATAAGCTTCGCCAGCATTGGAGTAAGGGTGGACGGGGCCTTCCCTGGTTTAAAAGATATCATATGGACTTTATTACCTCTCAAACTATTAGATGGTTTACTAAGATTGGTTTGTCCTCCCCTACTTGGCTACACCTAGAGGCGTTGCTGGCTCAGGCCCCCTCACCAGTGGTGGTGCTCTATAACAAGAAGAAGGTATTCCACTCCCTTTCTCCTCCCATGCAGGTTTCGATTCTGTATTGGAAACAAGTTTTCTCAATCTTGGGGCAGGACCCTACCCCGTGGAGATATATGCCCTTGTGGAACAACCCAGCCCTCCAGATAGGAAGGTCTCCCATCCACTGGAAGTACTGGGAGACCCAAGGCATTACCAGGGTTCAGGATTTGTTGCTTCCTAACAATATCACCATAGATACTTTTGAGTCATTGAAAGGAAGATTTGGTCTCCCTCAATCTCATTTCTGGAGATATTTGCAGATTAGGGACCCTATTACTCACCTGCCCAATGCTCCACGAGCTGGAGGGGGGCAGCATCTCTCTCACCCATTAGATGTCTGGTGGAAGGGTTGCAAAGGCAAAGCCAGCTTGCTCTACTCTGCACTAAGCGATGCAACCGCTGATCCCACTTTGCTGGTTAAAAGACAATGGGAAAGAGATTTTCAGGTCTCTATCTCGGACCGGCAGTGGAGACACAGCTGGTTCAGAGTACATAAGGCCTGCTGGGATGGGCATACCCATCTTATTATGAACAAGACTAGTTTAAGGTACTACAGTGACCCTACTAAGCTCCACAAGATGGGTCTCCTTCCCAATGATAATTGTTGGAGATGTGGTAAGGGTGGGTCGCACTTGTTTCACATTCTCTGGGAATGCCCTTTACTGCACCCCTTCTGGTCTTTAGTTAGGAATATGTGCCAGCAAATATTCCCAGATACTAATCCAGATCCACCCCTCTTGCTTCTTGGATGTGCACAACCAAATGTCCCTAAATCTAACTCTGGGGTCCTATGGGTTACGGCTGTTGGGGCGGTGGCCAAACAACTCATTTTAATTAATTGGAAATACTCTAGGATGCCATCCTTTCAAGATTTACTAATGGCACTAGGCCAGGGGACCATGTTTGAAAGGATCTCCAGCTTCGCGGATGGTTCTATATCCCTTTTTGATAAATGCTGGTCGCCCTTTCTGCAATCTAAATTCTGCCACAATGTCCCCTCTCGTACATCCCCTCAACTTGCCGACCCTATCGGCTCAGCTTGCTAACTTTTTTGTGGAGGTTGTGCTCCCTTTTACTCATGACTCTAGGCTACTCCCTTCTTACTGCTCTTCATTCAGTGAAGATTGCCATTTTGTATATAGTCGATATGGTCACTGGACCCTGATTAGGCACACACATGTTTGTATTTGCTACGGCTATGATCTGGCCTCTCATTTTACTTTACCTGTCTGGACAGCTATTGAGTGTACCACGTACTGCATGTTTGTTATTTGAGGTGCAATTACCCAGGCTGTTTCTGTATCAACTATCTCCTTTATTTTTGTTTTAGCCTAAGTTGTTATGTTCTCTGATGTTTTCCAATGGGTTGCACCTATGACCTTCTGTGTGTACTGGAATGCATTGCTATGTTTACTCTAGTGGCCCTGCCCCCTTCTACTGAGGGGGCTTGGTTGGGATCTGATCAGCTATGTGAGATGTGTGTGTGTCTTTTGATCAAAAACAATAACATTGTTAAACTGAAAAAAAATGTAAAGAGCATTATGTTCACTTTAAATTATTGTGCTTTTTTAAGTATTTGTTTTTGTATTAATAGAATGACCCTGTCAGCATTCAGTCTTCTAAGTATATATTTGAAAAGTAATTTCCCACCTTTTAGTGGCTCAGACTACATTAACAGCCTATTTTTTTTTTAACCAGGAGCGACACACTAAGCTGAAAGCTTATTTACAGGTGTGACCTGGGAGCACAGGGAAGTTAAGTGACTTGCTCAGGGTCACACAGTATGCAAGTGGGGCTGTGGGGTTCAAACCCAGATCTCCAGGTTTTCAGCTCAGAACCTTAAACCACTGCACTATACTGTCTCCAAATAAGGAATAATGTAAAAAGTTTAGTAGAACTAAGTTAATACAACGTTAAAGAGCCTGTGGTGCCCAGAGGACAACTTTATAAATATGTAAAATGTATTTTGCTCCTGTGACCAAGGATAACAATAGTTGAAAAACACATGGTTAGAATGTGGTTATACATGGACAGCCACTGATGGCAAATTGCTTACAGAGAGACCTTGGATGGCCAGGCTCAATCTAGTCTGAGAATTATGCAAGCTGACTATGGACATTCGTGGTTATCCATGGCTGTTAAGTTCAGAAATTCCCTGCATTATAGGGAAAAATGTCTATACAGCTCAGGGAATATTCATTTTTTCCAACAGCCGTAACATTCTGTAATGATTATATTTCGTCTATACCTTAGAGCTGTTCAGAATTTTCAAATTTTGCTTCTTCCAGAATTTTGCAAAATTCCAGATATTCCACCTAACTCTGCAGAATTGCATCAGGAGTTGAATTCAAAATTTCTGAAAGTGGAATTTTTTAACTAAAGACTAGTAATCTGCAATTTATATAAACCACAGAATAGCTTTCTGCAGTGTATGTAAACTGCTGATCTGTTTTCTGCAAACCCTAGACCAGGGGTTCTCAAATGGGGAGGCCCCAACCTGTTCCAGGGGAGGCTCAAGCAAGTCTTGAAAAAGTACTGTATTTAAATTTTGAACTTTATAGATTTTGTGTGAAGGGATAAGGCAAACTGAAAGAGGATAATAGTAGGTGAATTTATGTATTTATTCACAAGTCGGTGACCAAGGAAGGTACTGTAAACTGAGCCATGGCTTATTTCAGGTGTACCCAGGGAAGGGTAGTGAGAGAATACAGTTCAAAATGTAACTGCAAAACACTTAAGCAATACAAAATAAATAAAAGTGCAAACAAATTAAGAAAAATAAACTAACAATGTGAGGAGCAATTGATTAATTAGACTGGCAGCAGAACTGTCCAAATACAAGAGTTAACCATACAGGCACTAGGAATAAGAGCAGGAGGGAGCAAATGATCCCTGAGACATTGCTTAAGAGCAGGGTGAGAGGGGGCGAGTCAGAGGTTGGCAGGAAGGTTATTCCAGTTAGAGGGGAAACAGAAAAAACAGTCTGACCCACGAAGGTATGGCAGTAAGGGGTAATAATGGTTCGAGAGTCAAAATATTGGAGCAAGTAGGTTGTCCTGTTGGGGGAAGGGGGTTACGATAAGCTTAATAACATGAGAGCCAGCTATGCAAAGAGGTTTCAATTTATTCCTGATGTACTGTGAAAAGTAGGCTATTTTTCTATGGGGAGGCCCAGAAATATTTCTGTATTTTGGGGGAGGCTCAAGATCTTTTTCATGGCTTAGGGGAGGCTCACTGTGACAGAGTTTGAGAACTGCTGCCCTAGACAAATAATTCCAAAGATTAGGTAACCTGTGGAATACTGTTCTGCAGTTTACAGAGAAATGCTGTGTGGAACTCTATGAAATCAAAGCAACATTGCAATACTGCCAATAAAGGGCTGACTGATATACCAGAAGCCCTAGCTGCAACAGCATGACTTCACTCCTAGCCATGATCAAGGCCACTGGTTTTCCATTTTTACAGGAAAAACAGGTACAATTCCAACATTTCGATTGCCTGGACACTGGTAACACCATGGAATTTCATGTAATTTGGCTTTTTATACCAGATCACTGGATGATTCGTTAGGCAGCTTAAATGGGCAGACTGAATAGGCCTAGCAGTCCTTATCTGCCGACAGCAACTATGTATCTATATATAAAACTTGTATTTTTACAATTGCTTCCCGTATTATTTTCAATTTGCTTCATTTAAAGATCTGTATATTAAGCCTTCTTGTATTCTGACCATTTATGCACATGCTTAAAGAATGACAATAGAATCCTGGTAATCTCCAGAAATTAGATTGACAATCACTGGTGCAATTCCTGGAATTTCAAGGGCTTGATTTTCAAAGAGCCCTTACAGTGATGCAAGTCATGTCGCTCCAAGTGTTGTGGCAAAATCCAGATGCACCAGGGACCCTGAGCCTGATTTTATAAAAAGCAGGATCCTGGCACCAAACTCCCTGGGTTTGCTGCAAGTCAGCTTCAGCCCCAAACTGTAGTTGCAATTGCAAGAATTGCCACAGGAGTCTGCCCCCCAACCAGGCACAATACTAGTGGGGCTAAGGTGGTTTGGGGAGGGTGAAGCTGCTGGAGAGGAGGGGGCCGGGGGCATAAGGGGCAAGGGAGGTGGCAGATGTGCAGTCAGGGGCATAGTTGGGCATCACTGGGAGTGGTGTGGCACCCGGTGGGGTGCATTAACATTGTACTGTATGGTACAGTGTACATATCATCCTTAGCGGTCTAGTGGTCCCTTATCCCACCTGTTGTTATGCCTGCTTTATGAAATATTATCTACCTGGTGGCTAGTGGTCCCTCCTCCCCACTCGAGCACCCACCTGACATCGGTGGCAGAGTACTTGGTGTGTAGTGTAACCCCCCCCCCATTCTGATCCCCTGTATGGTAAGAAAACAGTCTGAAAAATGAATACCAAAAAGACCATAGCCATGACCTTTGGTTCCAAGTAGAAACACACCAGGCTCCCCCCCCTTCCTGCCTTTGTTACCCCCTCTGGTACTCCTTTTGAAGAGGTTCCCACCTTTAAATGCCTCAGAGTGTGACTGGACCCTTCACTGGACTTCTCTTCCTATTTTAAGGTCCTCCAATCTAATCTTCTCCCCAGACTGAGGCTTCTTTACCATCACAAGATTAGTCTTTCCCTCTCAGTCCTGCATGATCTCCTTGTCAAGTGGATTCTTTCAGTCTTTGGCTATGACAACATCGTCTATGGCTCAGCCACAGCTACCTCCCTTGCTAAATTTGATGTCCTTTTCAATGCTTTCTGTCATTTCACCATTAATTCACTCCATTTGACTGACCACTGTGACCTCTATTCCTCCCTATCTCTCCCATCCCTCTGTCAAAGATGCCAGTCTCACTGTAACACTTTCATCTCCAAATACTGGTTTGGCATGCTTTCTTCCTACCTCTCCTCCCTCCTAGCTCCTGCCACACATCCCCTTATCCCTTGCAAACAAATACCCTCTGCTCTTTCACCTTACCTCGTGCCATGACCACTGCTGGGAAACTTGCATTCTCTTTCAGACTCCCTTCTCTCTGGAATGCCCTTCCCCCACAAACCTGCCTCGCCCCTTCCTTTACTGCACTCAAGCACCTTGTCAGACTGTCCCCTGGCACAACTTGTTGCTATCCACTGACCTAAGTGATGACTGCACCTCAGTCTTCTCCATTTGTCTCCCTTTGCAGATAAATATTTTATACCCCCTCTTTATATGCTCTGTAAAATAAAATGTCATTATTTTCCTGTTCTCATGTAATTTGACTTTGTAATCTAATTTTTATGGCTGTGGGCGGAGCTTATAGTCATATCACATTAGCTTGAAAAGGGGTTTAGTAGTTTTCAGTGTATCCTTCCATAACACTGCAAATCCCTATGGCAGTTAAGAAATACTCCCTTCTTTCTGTTTAGAATGATGGATAAAGATCTCAAAGGTGCTTTTCTCTGAGAGCAAATGTGCACATCTTCCAAACAAATTGAAATATCTTTAAAACTATTTAAGGTGCACAAAACAACTAGTGTAAAAGTTGTTCAGGGCAAAAATACCTTTCACATCAGGGTAGTCACTAATCTGAATTCTTTATATTTTGTAAAATGTGGTCTTCCAAACAACCTCATTTTTTTATCTGAGTGAAGACAGTAAGAGTCATGCCAAACACATGTAAATATCTCTCAGAAAGTACATAAGTTAACAATATACAAAGAACATGAAAGTTGTTCAGGATAAAACAACCTTTCAAATGAGGTAGTCTCGAATCTGAATTCTCTAGATTTTTTAAATATAGCCATCTGAAAGGTGAAAAATGTGAAGAAAAATGAAAATTTAGGTAATCAGATGGCCATAGTTTAAAAATATAATTAGTGCAGCGTAATGAATAGGCTCATTTGAAAGCTATTTTTGCCCTGCGCAACTTTCATATTGATAAGTTATGAGTAACTCCTATACTTTGAGATATTTACATTTGTTAGGGATAACTGCTATTGAATTTCTGACAGACTGATTTCTGAAACCACTACACTACCAGAACATATGGGGCTGGATATTCAAACTGCGCTATTCTGTGGCGCAAGCCCTTGACCTGCATAAAATAGTTGTGCAGGGGTGCAGCTGGGGAGATATTCAACGGAGTTGTGCTATTGAGCAACTCCTTTGAATATCACCCCGGGCCACAGCCACTGTGTATGGCGCAGTGGAACTTGTGCCACCGCAAGTGGTCAGAGCGGAGCATTCAAGATGCGGTGGCGCAAGTACCATTGCGCCATGTGCAAACTTCCGATATTCAAAAGGTGACATGCAAATGGGGCCATAATTCATGCAAGGCACAGGGGCCATTTGCATCTATTATAGCCCCATTTGCATGCCATTAGCATGCAGGTGCGCCCGATCGAGGACTTGCGCTGGCGCCCTGCCGGAGCAGCAGCTATCGAGGACCGGCGCCCTGCAAGCCTGATCGCAGGCATAAGTTATAAAATCCCCCACCCCGACTGGCCCAATTGGGCAAAAGTTTAAACATCCCCCCACCCCCGACTGGCTCGTCGCGGGCATAAGTGAAATAAAATCCCACCCCCACCAGCCAGATCGCGGGCAGAAAGCAGTTCAACCCCCAGAACATATCCCTGGTGGTTCAGTGGACCTCAAGCCTTATCGCAGGCAGAAATGCATTCAAACCCCACCAAGGACCACCTACCCTGGTGATCAAGTGGCCCCCATCCACCCACCCACAGAGCCCCACCACCGCTCCCTCCCCGTCAGCTGGCAGGCGGCAGCATCCCATCTGCCTGCCGCCCCCCGCCTGACTGACTGGCCAGTAGGCTGCCGCCCCATTGGTTCAGAGCAAGAGCCAATGGGCGTGCAATATACTCTAAAGGCAGTCCAGATATGAATAAATTCATTTACATATCTGGACTGCCTTATACAATATGGGCTACCGCCCGTGCTCTTACTCTGAACCAGGCGTGCAGCCCTACTAACCAGTCGGTCGGTTGGTGGCGGGCGGCAGCCGGTGGGATGCTGCGCCCACCAGCTGACGGGGAGAGGGGGTGGTGGGCTCCGTGAGTGGGTGGGATGGGGCCACTAGATCACCAGGGTAGGTGGTCCTTGGGGGTTGAACGCATTTCTGCAAGCGATCGGGCTTGAGGTCCACTGGACCACCAGGGATATGTACTTGGGGGTGAAGGTATTCTGCCCGTGATCAGGTTTGAGGTCCACTGGACCACCAGGGATATGTTCTTGGGGGTTGAACTGTTTCTGCCAGCGATCGGGCTGGTGGGGTGGGATTTTATTTCACTTATGCCCTTGATCGGGCCAGTCGGGGTGGGGGTTACTATATGCCCGTGATTGGGCTGCAGGGGGCACAAGGAGTAGGTTGAGGGCCACCCACAGGTGTCGCTGCTATGTTGCACCCTGCAATGCGGCAGCTCACCTGTGGGTGGCCCTCATTTCTGCCCACACAGGGAGCTCAAAGTTGTGCAGGCGCAGGTTGGGGGTTGCGCCTGCACAACTCTGCACAGCCCGCTGAATATCGGCTGTGCAGTTTATGCATGATTCCTCTCCCTCCGGTTCAGCATGCCTTCATTAGCATTGCGCTGTTGCTCAGCTTGACTTGAGGGGGCGCAACTGCCTCCTGCTGAATATGGCAGAATGGCACAAATTCGGACTTGCGCAGGCACAAACCTATTGTGCATTGTGTAACCCTTTTGAATATCCAGCCCCTGGTTTCTATCATGTCAAGCCTAATTTAGCAGCAGATGCTGAAGTTATCCTAGCAACGTAGAGCATGCCAATGGAATTCTTTAGTACTTAACATGAACAAAAAAAATACTTGAAACAAAATGATCTGCTTATTGGGGGTACATTGGATCTTTTCAGGATGGGATCATGTTAAATCCTTTCAAGAAAAAAGCAACAGATTCATTTTAATAATTATTAGCCAGCAATATTTATATGTGAAGCTGTCACTGACCAGATAGGAGGAAGAATGAAGACACAAAGGAAGGGAAGGGGGAAACTGTTTAACCAGGAGAAGCACACTAGGGAAAGGGAACATTGTTTAACCAGGAGTAGCACACTAAGCTGAAGCTTGTCTCTAGGTGCAACCTGGGAGCACAAGGAAGTTAAATTACTTGCTCAGGGTCACACAGTATGCAAGTGGGGGAAGTGAGATTCAGACCCAGGTCTCCAGGTTTGTAGCTCAGTGCCCTAAATCACCACACTATACTGCCTCCAAAGAAAGAAGGAAACACTGCTCACACACACACAAAAAAAGACTTAGCTGTCTGTGAAACTTTTAGATGCAAATGGGTTTATGTATTTTAGGCATCTATGCTGTACCACTGATTATTTTCTTTTATTATGTCCTCTTTGGCAGCTTCTACTATTATAAAGCATTAAATGTATAGTTTACTAAATCTTTACCTTGGGATGGTCTTGAATGACTCCTAAATAAGTTTTAAGCCATTCCCATTATGGGAGGTCAATAGCTGTGCAAAAGATCAAGTATTATTTTTCATATTTTTTACAAATTTCCAAAGTAAAAGTTTGGAGAAATAGAAAACTATGGTCAACTAATCTCTGCATTTTCAACTCAGAGAGAAATTAATGTTTGAGCAAAATCAAACCCAAAGTTTTTACAGTTTTTGTTTTAAAGTAATGTTATTCTGAATCTTATTGGACTATTGATGAACTGAGCAAAGAAATGTTCAGATAAAACAGATTGATGACTACAGGATTAGGAGGTCATTAAAACTGCAAAAGATCAAATTATGAAAATCTTAAATGCACTCATTAAGACCATTCTTCCTAGTGTAATTATAATGAATTAAAGACATTTGGATGTAGACCTGCGATTATACAACCATTGTGATACACATTTTTAGGATCAGAGGAATGGTGCAAGGCTGCCAAAATCATGGTGATCTCACTGCTTCAACACTTCAGTGTGCATGGATCAAACCAAAAAGAGCCATAATAAAAGTTTCTATCTTCTCAAAAAACAATTATATTTTACTATATTTGATTTAATTTGAAAATGCAAAGTAGTAGTAAGGAAGTAGAACAAGATGAGAGTTCAGTGTTCTTCAACCATGCATACATTTAAGCTAAGCCAGGCTTCAGTTTCCTTCAAAGCAATTATATTTTATTTTGATGTATTTAATATTCTATATCTAAGTGGACACTATAAAAAAAAGTTTATGGGATGTCTGGAAACAGGCAAATGCAACCAGACACTGAAGGAAGTAAAAAGAGAGTATCAGTTGCAGGGGTGAATAGAAAGTTTAGGAGCTCACTTGACCACTCCAACTGGGGCCACCCTTCGACACTGTTGACTGCTGGTGGGCTCTGGTAGCAGAGGAGGAGCTGGGTAAGTGCTGCAAACAGTCAGTGTAGGAGAAGGAGGCAGATGGCAGGCTGCCTGCCATAGTCCAGCTCTTGATTTAAATCCCTGGTGGTGCCTGAGTGGCTGTAGCAATCACCTTTTCAGCAGCCCTCCATCTGTAGGCATTGAAGGGACTCAGTTAAGCTGTGCTGTTGTATTCAGGCAGGCTTCCGCTCCATTACAGCAACAGGTCTAACTGCAGCCCTGGACCCCCAACTCTGCTATTTGTAGAGGACTGATCGCTTGAGAGCAAAGGATCCTCACTGCTTTCAAAGGAAGTGGGAGGGGTAGTAGTTGGTGTTCATTTGTGTGTTGGGGCAGGTAGGGGGGCTGGTTGGGCTGGAAGGAGTGCTTTTAAGTGTAAGGATAGCATGTGTCTGAACTGTTGTGAATTGCATGGGTGTAGACAGTGGGTGCTCAGAGTGTTCGACCCTTCCTGCCAAAATTACCTCAGAAATTTTCAAATTCTTGCTTTTTATTTTCAGGTAGCCTCAAGCTCAGCTGCTAAAACACTCAGTGTTTCAGCAGTCTCCATAGTGGCTTGAGCTAGCTGCAACACAATGTGCATGCACGGGACCATTGCTGGCTAGGAGAGATAGAGACATCGTCAACAAAGAAAGCAGGAGAAGCCTCATGAGACAGACTAGTGAGCATGTTGCTGTGCTGTGTCATCTGTAGAGTGCCAAACAACTTGTGGTATCCCGTTCACTGTTGTGGTGGTAGAGTAAGACTATGTGCTGCTCTTCTCTAGTCTCAGTTGAACTGTGGGAGAACTTGAAGTATGGTCTACCACAGAAAGAACAGACCCATTCGGGGCCGAGCTGTGAGTAATGCGCAGTGCGTCTTCTTGACTGTTCTGGACACTGGCTGGATTGGTTGTATTGTCCAAAGAGAAGACAGAAGAGGTTGAGGAAAAATCTGCCCTAGCCTAGTCGTCTATAGTCCTGTCTTAGAAGGAGAGCAACTGTTAAGGCAAGCCAACAGAAGGATAATCAGCGAAAAAGTGGAGAGTGCAGAAAAGAATAAAGATTGATTCAGGGGAAGGGACTTCTCTCATTCAGAGAGGTGGTGAGGGATATTGTCACCATCTCCCAGGGAAATCCACTCATCACATCTCAAGCCCCCCAATGTTCTGCCCAACTTGGAGCTTATCATGTGGAGTGGGAATAGGTGTGGAAAGGCAGATGCCTGACTGACATCTTTGTCTGGCTGTTGCAGAGTGCTCCCATGTGCAAAGGTGGAATGGGGTTAGGAGTACTCTCCCTATGCAGAGGTGGGATGGTGGTAGAGGAGGAGTGATGCAAATGTGTGGAGGTGTCCCCATGTGTAGGAGTGGGATGGATGGGAAGCAATGCTCCACATATAGAGGCAGGGGGATGAAGGGGTGGCTTGCACCCCATGTACAGAGATGATATGAAGTCAGAGGCAAGCTCCCCATATGTGGAGGTTGAATGGAGGGGGAGGAGCGCTCCTTATGTGTAGGCAGTGGGATGCAGTGGGAGAAGTGCACTTTATGTGGGGGAGGTGAAATGTAGTGGGAAAAGCACTGGAGGGGTCAGGGGATGAGTGCTCACAATGTACGGAGGTGGGATGGAGGTAGAGCAATTATACCCATGTGTGGAGATGGAATAGAGGGAAGTGTGCTTTACATTTTCAAGTTCAAGTTTATTGTGAAGGGATGAAATCCATTAAGCAAGCTCATTTGCAAGGAGGTCCGTCGTATGTACTTGTAATCCTAGAGTTTAATAAATAAATAAATTGTACAAGCAATGATAAAGACAATACATGGTGTAAGATACAAAAAGTAAGGACACATAATATAAATTAAAATAAAGCAATTTTTTTTACATTCGTATATATGATATGTACAATGTTGCATTCAACATGGATTGAGACCAAACACAATTACATAAGACACTATGTCCACCATGTGGAAGAGGGTTGGAGATAGAGAATTGCTCCCCATATGCAAAGAAGGCATGGAGGGAGAAGAGTGCTCGTCATGTGCAAATGTGTAATGGAGGGGGAAAAGTGCTTCCCATGTGTGGAGATAGGATGGAGGGGAGGGATCAGTCACTTAATGGCCACCATCCTAGACCCCACTTCAGCTTGTGCATGAAACTTTTTGGAATAGGCAGTTTATGATGGGACAAATGTGGAATCCACATCTCTTCTTTGGCTGCTGTAATATATTGGGATGATAGGTGGTGTGCAAGAGGGGCACCAGTCACTCAGAAGCACCCACTGTATCCTACCCCACCCACCCACCAGAGTGGGAATAGCTGTGGAGGGGTGGATAGAAGATCCTCATTTTTATAATTCAGTGCCTCAGAGTTCTCTCCATGGGTAGAGCACATTAGATGAGAGAGTCTCTGGCTGAAGCAAAGTGCTCTACAAGTGTAGGGGTGTGGCATAGGGTTAGGCAGTGCCAATCACCTAAAGCCCACTCCAACCTTCATGCTAGCTCTGGTAGAGCAGGGACAGCTATGAAGGGGCCGATGTACAACTTGCATCTCTATCCCTGGCTGCTGCGGGGTGCTACCCTTGTGTGGAGGTGGGATGGGGGAAGGGGACATCACTCTTCCAGAGCCACCTGCTTGGAGCTCACCCCTGACTCTGTCTGGGTTCTCCTTTTGTGCAGTGGTGGAATAGGTACACTAAGTTTGATTTACACTGTGTCTCTCCTGGTCTCTCTTTCTGTCTCTCTAACATCCACTCCCCTATGGTGAAAGGAAAACTCTACAGCACTGATCTATTTCCCAGTCATGGCACTCTTTCTGCTACTTTCTCTGCCTCTCTGTATATGCTGTCTGCTTCCACCAAGCTTCAGAAAGACAAACAGAGCGTCAGACTGACAGCAAGGTGACAGAAGAGTGAGCAGAAAAAAAATGGATGGCAACTGAGCTCAGGTGCACACTGTACTCTACTTCTCTGTTTGGTGGTGGTGGTGGTGGGGGGTTGATACCATCTCTGACTGGAACAGATTGGACCTGCACATATATACCGCACTGAAAGCAGCTCTCGCTGTTGCTGTGTCTCTCTTGGAGGTGGGGGGGGAGGGAGTAGTCACTGCTAGGTGACAGAACATAAGATATAAGTATGGTGTTGGCAGATGGGGACCACATGGTCCATCTAGTTTGCCCAGTACTACTACTTCCCCCAAGCAGCCTGCATCCTAACCTGTCCCCTATGTTTGTCACATTCTAGTTTGAATTCCCTAATTGTCTTTGCTGCTACCACCTCCTGGGGCAGGCTGTCCAATGGGTCCACCACTCTCTCTATGAAGAAGTAATTTCTGAGGTTGCTTTTGGACCTGCCCCCACCAATCTTCGATCATGGCACCTTGTATGTGCTGTCAGGTTCTGTTGAAAGAGATGACCTGACTGAGCTGTGTTTGGACCCTTCACGTACTTAAATGTTTTGATCACGTCTCCTGTCTCTTCTGTGCTCAAGAGAGTATAAATTTAACTCCCTGAGTTGTGCCTTGTATATTTCATGGTGTAGACCTTGTACCATTTTGTTGGCTTTTCTTTGCACCATCTCCAAACAATCAATGTCCTTCCTGAGGTGAGGTCTCCAGAACTGTCTGCAGTATTCCAAGTGGGGCCTCACCAAGGACCTGTATAGAGGCAGTATGACTTCCTGCTTTCTACTGGTAATAAATCTGTTAATGCAGCCCAGGATGCCGTTTGCCTTCTGTGCTGCCTTCTCACACTGTTTTCCTACCTGTGTCAGTGATTACTATACCTAGGTCTCGCTCACTCTGTGTTTCCTCTAATTGGTGTCCTCCCAGTGTGTTCTTTCTACGTGAGTTCCTTTTACCCATGTGCATTACCTTACATTTTCTGGCATTAAAATTTAACTGCCAATCCTTGGAACCTTACATTTTTTGGCATTCAATTTTAACTGCCAATCCTTGGACCACTCCTTTGACTTTTTTAGGTCAGATTCCATGTTGTCTGCCCCTTCCTGTGAGTCCACTCTGTTACATAGCTTTGTTTCATCTGCAAACAGGCAGACTTACCCTTCAGTTCATCTGCGATGTCTCCTACGAAGATGTTGAAGAGTACAGGTCCCAGCACTGACCCCTGTGGGACTCCACTGGTTACCCTGCCCTCCCCCAACAGAAATCCATTTACTAGTACTCTCTGGGTAATATCACTTAGGCAGTTGCCAATCCAGTTTACTACCTTTTGTCCAACTCCTGTATGCTCCAACTTGACAGTAAGCCTTCCATGTGGTAAGGGTGTCAAATAACTTGTTGAAATCCAGGTACACCATGTCCGCTGCCCCTTCCTGATCCACTATTCTAGTGGCCCAGTCGAAGAAGTTGATCATGTTGGTTTGACAAGATCATCCTGCTGTGAAGCCGTGTTGCCTTGGGTCTACTTTTCTGGTAACTTTCAGATATGCCACCATCTTCTCTTTTAATAATGACTCCATAATTTTCCTTATGATGGATGTCAGACTGATTGGGTGGTAATTTCCTGCCTCATCCTTGCTTCCGCTGTTGTGCAGGGGCACAACTGTTGGCTGTCTTCTAGTCCTGAGGTACTGTCCCACTGTCTAGTAACATGTTGAAGAGCTCAGCCAGTGGTGTGGCTAGTCTGTCTCTAAGCTCCTTCAAAACTCTCGGGTGTATGCTGTCTGACCTAATGGAATTCTCTATCATGAGTCTACTTGGCTCTTTTAGGACCCATTTATTTATTTATGTTTTTGATAACCAGGTAGGTGCACTGATCCAGTGGGCCATTTTCAGTCACAACCTTTCCTGTGTGAAGTGGCTGGTGTCAGCTCCCTGGACAGTGTGTTCTGTCTGTTGTAGTGTAGGACCCTTGCTGTTGTCTTCTATGGTGAAGACAGAGCAAAAGAAGTTGTTTTGGGCTTCGGCCTTTTCATTGTCTTTCTCTGCTGTCATACCCTCCTTGGTTACTATCCCACCCTTGTTTTTCCTCTTTTCCCTTATGTATCTGTAGAAGGTCTTGTCACCTTTCTTAACCCCCTGTGCCTTTGCCCTTCTGATTGCCTTCCCTGCCTGTTTCAATTTATTCCTGTATTCTTCACCGTCTGCTTCATATTTTGTTTATATAGAAACATAGATTTTGATGGCAGATAAGGACCGCTTGGCCCACCCAGTCTGCCCATTTTCCTACCTAATGGATAAGCTGCAGATCCTAGTTAACCAGCAGCCTACTTCTTCCTACCCCCACCCCCTAGAATTGCCTTATGACTGTCCCATGCATGCTTGAATTCCACCACTGTTTTTGACTCCACAACCTCCTCCGGAAGGCCGTTCATGCATCCACAACCTCTCTGAGAAAAAATACTTCCTTAAATTACCTCTGAGCCGCCCCCTTCTATCTTCAAATTGTGCCCCTTGTTCTTGCACACCTCTTTTTTGAAAGATGCTACCTCTTGGACTTTGTTGATTCCCTTGAGATACTTGAAAGTTTCTATCATGTCCCCCTTCTCCCTCCTTTCCATTGAGGCTATACATATTCAGCTCCTTAAGTCTCTCTTCATATGTCTTCCGGTGCAGACCCTGCACTGTTTTAATTGCCCTACTCTGGACAGCCTCCATCCTGTCTATGTCCTTGTGGAGATTGGGTCTCCAGAACTGCACGTAGTACTCAGATGGGCTCTCACCAGCTGTCTGTACATAGGATAATAACTTCCTGTTTTCTACTGGTGATGCCTCTCCTATGCATCCCAGTATCCTCCCAGCCCTCCTTGCTGCCCTCTCACATTGCTTGCCCACCTTTAGGTCATCTGATATGACTACCCCAGGTCCCTTTCCATTTTGTTGTTGTTAGTATCTCATCCCCATTGTGTACTCTTCCCTGGGTTTTGTTTCCAGGTGCATTACCTACACTTCTTAGCATTGAATCTAAGCTGCCATACATTTGACCATTCCTCTAACCTTGCCAAGTCCTTCCTCATCCTTTTCCACCACAGTTGCATCAACTCGGTTGCAGATCTTGTCATCTGCAAAGAGACATACTTTTCCTTCAGTCCCTCTGCAATGCCACTTATAAAGACATTGAAGAGGACCGGTCCTAATACTGAACCCTGCGGTACCCCACTAGTAACCACCCTTTCTTCAGAGTGGACTCATTTACTTTATTCTCTGTGTCCTATTCTCCAGCCAATTCTTTACCCAGGCTGTCATCTTGGGACCCACTCCCAGGCTGGCTAACTTGTATATTAATCTTTTGTGTGGGACTGTGTCAAATGCCTTGCTAAAGTCTAGGTAGCCATGTCCACAGCCCTCCTGATCTACTACTTTGGTCACCCAGTCAAAGAAATCTATCAGATTTGTCTGGCATGACCTTCCCACTGTGAATCCATGCTGCCTTGGGTCCTGAGACCCTCTGGCCTCCTAGATATCAACAATTCTTTCCTTCAGAAGTGATTCCATCATTTCCTACCACTGAGGTTAAACTAACAGGTCTGTAGTTTTCTGCTTCTGCCTTGCTCCCACTTTTGTGAAGGGAATCACATCTGCCCTTCTCCAGTCCTCGGTATCACCCCATCCTCCCATGATTTGTTAAAGAGGGTAGTCAGTGGTGTCACTAGTTCTACCCTAGTTCTTTTAAGAATTCTGGATGAATCCTATCAGAGCCCATTGCTTTGTCCACCTTCAGTTTTAAGAGTTCTTTCAGAACCCTTTCTTCTGTAAATGGGCTGGTATCAACTTCTGTATCCAGAGTGTTTCTACTGTTTGTTTTAGGTACCTCCCTCACTTCCTTTGTAAATACTGAGCAAAAATATTTGTTTAGTATCTCTGCCTTTTCACAGTCACCCTCTCCTCACCCTCTCTCCTCTTTATTAAGCTTCGCTAGCCCTCCCTTGGTCTTCCTTCGCTCCCTGATGTACCTATAAAAGGTTTTATCCCCCTTCTTAACTGAGTTGGCTAACTTTTCCTCGGTTTGGGCCTTTGCTGTTCTGACTGCCTTCCCAGCTTCCTTTTGCTTTAACTGACACAGTTCCCTGTCCTGCTCCTTCTGTGATTCCTTGTAGTTCCTGAATGCTTTCTTTTTCTCTTGAACCTTCACTGCCACTTCCTTTGAGAACCATAGTGGTTTCTTACATCATTTCATTTTGTTAATTTGCTTCACACAAAGGCTTGTTACCTCTGTGATTTTTCAAACGCCTTTCTTTTCTCCTTGATTTTGGTTGCTAAATCATTTGTGAACCAAAGAGGCCTCTTCTGTCTTTTGGACTTGTTGGTCTGCCTCTTGCAAGTTGTTGTTACTGAGTGTAGAGCACTCTTTAGGGAATGCCAGCTTTCCTCCACATTCCCAGAGTTCTTACCTTTCATTATGTCTTCGAACGTAGTTCACATTTCAGAGAAGTTAGCTTTTCTGAAATCTATTATTTTGATTTTGGTGTGACTAGTGTTCTCCTACAGTTAACCATATTGACCTGTGGTGACCGGTTCCCAGATTGTCTCCCACTTGAACTTCTGTGATCCTAGTGTTGTTTGTGAGCACCAAGGTCAAAATTGCTCTGTCTCTGGTGGGTAAGTTTACTAGTTGATGCAAATCTGCCCCCCTTAGTGCAAATAGGAAATCCCTGCTCCAATCTGAGGATGCTGTGTATGATAACCAATTCACATCTGGCAGATTGAAGTCTCCCACCAGCAGCAATTCACCCTTGTCTGCCATTCTCATGATGGTTTCTAGGAGCTCTCTGTCCACCTCAGCTTCCTGGGATGGGGGACAGTAGATGACTCCCACCAGGATCAGGGTTTTATCTCTGGCTCCAAGTGTTACCAAAAGGCTTCTGCCTTACTGTGACTTCCCTGGATTTCTGTCACACAGATGTCCTGTTTTACATAGAGTGCCACCCCCTTTCCCTTCCCAGTCTTTCTGGAACAGTGTGTAGCCTGGAATGGTGACATCCCAGATGTGGTTTTCAGTAAACCAGGTCTCTGTGACTGCAACCCAATCTAATTTTGCCTCTGCTACCATAGCTGAAAGATCTGGGATTTTGTTTGGTAGACCATGAGCATTTATGCATAATGCCTTCCATCCCCGTCTCTGTTGGCCAACTGCTTGATTACCAAGTTTGAGTTGTGAATTTGTGCAGCAACGCTTGTTCAGGGTCTTGCTGGTATGTATTTTTGCCGTACTGGCTGGTGATGGGGGAGGGGAAACTGGCAGCTCTTTTGATGCAAGGGATGCTCGTGTCACCCCCCCCATCCACTAGTTCAACTGACTGATGTATTTGTATTTGTGCCGTACTAGCTGGTGATGTGGGAGGGGCAACTGGCAGCCCTTTTGATACAAGGGATCAGGCCACCCATTTAAATGAATGTTTGTTCAGGTGCAGGTCTTGGAGCCACCGGTCATCATGGTTATGGTCACTACTTTGCACTGCGCCCAATTTCACACTGCCAAGGTGGTGCTGCAATAGTGACAGACTGTCACCTGGTGCTCATTCTTATTCTGCTTACTCATCACATCTCAGCATGTTGCTGTCACTGTTTTGGGTCTCTCTCTCTGCTCTGTCCCTGACACTAATACCACTCACTACCTCTTTCGATCCTGCGATCTCTTTTGGGGGAAGGGGCCCTGCTGACTCTCCTTCTCGGTGTCTGTCCTTGCAGCCTGTGTCACTCTTTCCCCGCCATCCAAGTTTAAGCCACAGCTCTGCAGGCAATTCCATCTCACTTCTCAGGACTCTTGCCCCTTGTATTATGTGGTAGGGTGGGGGGCACACTAAGACAGCATGGAGACTAGCAGATCCACTGGGTGGGTCAGTGGGTACCATCACAGAGAGCAATGTTCAGGCTGGGCATTGTGACACACAAGAAGCACTGAAGAGAGAGAAGCTCTGGAACAAGAACATGCACTCTCATTCAAGTAGAGACACAAACAAATTCAGCGCAGATGTCTGTCTGAGGAAGGATAAATAATATTTATTTGTTCTTTACTGCTAGGACTATTTACTGCTTATGGCACAGAGAGTCAGGGATGCAGTGTATAGCTGGGTACCTGGACATCTGCAGGATAAGTGGGGAGACAAGCAGTAAGATCAGTAAGGGCATGAATGAAAGGAATGAAGCACTCCATTCAAGCACTTTATTTCTTTCAACTAGACAATACATTCCAGCTGTGAGTCTGGTTGCATGCTCACTGGTCTGTCAGGGACGAGCCCACTGTAGATTACTGTGCATTGGACTTGTCCCTGACACACCTCTGAAATGTAGTTCTACCACAAGATTCTTCTTGCACACATGCAAGGACACAAAAAAATATAAAGAATTTAGATTGCTAACTTCCCTCTTTTGAAAGGCGTTTTTGTCCCGAACACAAAAATTTAAAATAATGCACTTGGGGTACAGAAATCCAGGGGCAGAGTACATATGGGTGGAGAGGTATTGACAACATTAAGAAAGCACACATTCAAAAAAAAGAGCTTTTACATACAGTCGATTACCATTTAACAATGTTTTGCATCTACGGCTGCCACTGTACATCTGATGCAAACCCATAATGACATTCCTCACTTGAATGAAAAAGGGTTGGGGAGGTGGCAGCCATAACTGACTCCTTGTTTTTGTGTTAAAGGGGTCACTTTCTTTACAGCAAAAATAAGGAAAGGCATAATTTCTAAAATGAGCAGACGAACATGGGGACCTCTTTTTTCCAGAGCATGCCACCACCGGCAGCTACCACTTCAAGCATGCTACTACCCCACCTAATACAATCTGGGGAAAACCAGAAGTAGTCTACCAGCACTGAGATCAATGTGGTTAAGACACATATGCCAGAAATGAATGCTTAGAAAAGAATGAGAAAGTGACTATGATAACGAGCAAGTCTCAGACCAGATGTGTAGTTTGTTAATAGACTTCTCCTGATTTTGATTTGTACAACTGCATGGGCCAAGCTCCATGGATGTTATGCCATCCTCAGATTTGTATAACAGCACTGTGGAAGCACGTAACTGAATCGCTGTCTGTTGTGCTGCCACAATGCTTTGACACAGTTTCCAGTGATTCTGTGTATTATTACTACTTACGGCTGACTGCAGTGCAGCGAAAGCACTGCATATTCTTTTCCACACTCATGCCACTCCTAACAGCTCTCCACAGCCATATCGGCTCTGACCAGATCTTGATATAACAAGATTTATATTTATATATTTGTATATTACTGTATTATGAATCTCTGCAAACATTTGTCATATTTTCCTGCACCCCTTGTCCCTGGGTCATACCTGGAAACGAGTTTCGGCTCAGTGTGCCTTTCCATGATATTAAATTTTAAATAAATAAAATAAATAAATAAATGGTGAATATACATTTCCTGCTATTTGGCAGACTCCCACTCCCCACCTCCCTGATCCACTGTATAGTGCAAGTAACTAGTTCCCTCGTGGTCTAATAGACCCCCACCCCCCCAACATGGCAAGTAGTGCCCCTCCACCTAGTTCTCCCATCTCAAAATGGAGCCTGTGACCAGCACAGCCCTCTGATCTCCACCACAGCTTGCTGCCAGCTAAGCCATCAATGAGTACATGTTGTATACTGGTAATAATCCCTATCTAACAACATTGCTGCCATTATTGGAGGGCTTAGTGTCCACATCATGCATTGTTTTCAGTTCTGCCAGTGCTGCTTGTTCTTCCACCATCATGTTATCCCACTGTAGCTACACTGCCATTTCTTTATGACAGCAGCAACATCCCTAAGTATAGCTGCTTGAAAGGTTGTGTGTCTCTGCCACATTCTGAAATTATGCGTCACTGCCACATTTCAAAGTTGTACATCACCACCATGTTCTGAAAGTGCGCCTTACTACCACATTCCAAAATTGTGTGTCACCACCACATTCTGATGTTGTATGTCACTGTCACATTCTGAAAAGGAGCATCACCACCACATTCTGAAAAGGAGCATCACCACCACATTCTGAAAAGGAGCATCACCACCACATTCCAAAATGGAGTGTCAGCACCACATTTCAAAACTGCATGTCTCCTCTACATACTAAAACAGTAACTGCCTGCCACATTCTGAAATTGTGTGTGGACTCCCACATTCCAATATTGCCTGTCATTGTCACATTCTTTTTTTTTTGCACCACTCCTCCCAGGGTTCAGCTCCCACCACCCCGAGTCCGGAATATCCCCTGGACTTACCTGCCAGCAAGCCAATCCCAGTCTTGCCCCCACTGGGGTGGGACAGCCAGTTGGCCTTGGACCCATGGACCTGAAGTCAGGATTCTGGCAGGAATCTCCCACTGGAAGAACCCCCTGGCTTGCCCAACAGGGTGGGGCCATGGGACCAGGACGCATGGGCAGACATACTTCTGTCTGTCACCGGCAGGGTTGGGGATTGGACGGGGACAGTGCATGGAGTATCACAGAGGGAGGCAGCAGTATGGAAGTGTAGATCCCTGGGTGCAGGGATGTGCAATGATGTCCAGCATTCACTTTGCCCTCTTAGGTGATGGCGCCGGCAGTGGCAGTACCCCTGGCCTCTGCCAGAGGTCCGTAGCACTGGATACTCTGCCCTCCCCGGAGATGGAGAGCAGTCCCCAGAACACTCAATCCTTCTCCCCAGACTGGCCCTCTGTTTCTTGAGTTCATTTCTGAACCCAGGGTGTCAGCATCGCAAACAGATGCCTTGCCGCTGTGCCAGTGGATCAACTGTCATTGTCACATTCTGAAAATGTGCATTCTCACCATATTCCAAAACTGCACATCCCCACCACATTCTGAAAATGGGTGTCACTGCCACATTTAAAAACTGCACGTCCAAATTACATTCTAAAATTATGCATCACTGCATCATTCTTCCACAAATGTGTCTCCCGCATTTCAAAATTGTGAATCTCCTTCACATTCTAAAACTATATGACACTGCCACATTATGAATTTTAGCATCCCTGCCACTTTCCAAAACTGTGTGTCCCACCTACTTTCTGAGATTGTGCCACAGCTGCATTCCATGGTGGTAGTCTGGTGGCATTTCAAAATCTCATCCCTGCAGTATTATAAAACTTGCACACATTTTTGTAATTCTAATGCTATATTCTAACCCCTCCACTGCCATCACATTCTTAAGTACTGTACCTTGCATCTGCACATTATGGAATGCATGCCCTGAATTGCCCAGTGTCAGCTTTCCTTTTTCAGATGTTTACTTCAACTGCAGTTTTATGTAATGTGTGAGAAGTAAGTCTTATAAGGCAGTTTGTTGGAAGGACTAGGCTCTGAGTTCTGGTTGTGACACCATCAGTAGCTCTTTACTGAAACTGGCTTTTTTGAAGAGGCAGTGAATTTAGGGTTACAAAACGGTGTGTAACATTTAAAGTAACTTAGAGATCTCATTTTTGGCGTGAGGCTGACTGGGGATATGCTGGTCCAGTTTTTGAAATTATTGATGCTAGAACTTTTGGCTGGACTCCCTCTTTAAAACCTTTATCTGCTGCCTCAATTACAGGTAGCTGCTGTAACTCAAGGTCTGTTATCCCATCTAGTATGTTATTTGGTGGGTCATAATTGGCAAATGCCTCTTCCCCCTAATATGGCTCCTGATTGAAATTTAAACAATCTTGGCTCAGATTTATATCTGTTCTACTAAAATGCATTTTGAGATTTATCTCCCTAAATAGTTTGAACAAATCACAATATACAGAAAACACATCTGTTTTGTGCACCAGCACAAACAAAAGTCCATGGCTGAAAACTTTTTTTCTGTGCTGTTGTAAGTTCTCTTTTAAATAGATTAATAACAGTCACAGTTTCATTAGTTTGTTCTCCAATCTGGTTTGGACTGTCTCTGATCTTCTTGTGCCTTCTTCTTCCTTGTCCTGTCATTTTTTTCTTTTTTTTTTGTAAACTTGCAAATTATGGTGATTAATTTCAGATTATTATCTTCCTCATCGACTGAATCCTGTCTGGAGAAGTGAACACTATGAGAAGGTGAAGGAGAGGAGGTTCTCGTATCTGATTGCTGTCACTTACTTCTGGAGGATGTAGTTGACCTCCCTGTTGACCTCCATCTGCCTCAGGAACTGGATTGGCTATAATTATCCCATAGATATATTTTGTTAGTAGCATGGTCTTGTTCATCCCTTAATAGTTTTTTCTTTTTTCTTTCTATCAATTCTTGTTCCCATTTTTTGACTTTTTCAGTCAATTTGCAATCTAAATCTTTAATTAAAGTCACATTCTTGAATAAAGTCAGTTCATTGTCATTGGCTGGCATTACAACCTGTCTGTACATATTTGCTGTGCTGTAACTATGTAACGATGTATCCTATGTTACTATGTAACTCTGTGTTTTGTCCATGGAACTGTGTAACCCTGTGTATGTCTCTGTATTCATTGATGAGGAGCTTTTGGAAATGAGTCCATAACTCAAAGGATTATAGTATATGGTGGAACGTAGTTCAGCATGGATTTCCATGCTGTGTAAAAAGTTGTTCTGCTGCACTAGTGACATCCGTACTGCAGCAGAATGACTTTTCATTCTGCTGCAGTACATACGTCATCAGCTAAGGCTCACGGCAATGGATCGAGCAGAGATCCGCAGCGCCAGGACACCATAAAAAAGGCAGGATCAACCAGATAAGTTAAATGTACTTCTACTGTGCTGCAGGATCAACCAGACTGTTTAAAAATGTCAATACCCAGTCCTCCGAATGATTGTCCTCTTGCTAAGTGAGAGGATCAGCCGCCATTTTTTTAAATTCAAAACCCCACCCAAACTCGCAAGTCAAGCAACTGAAATGCGCGAGGTCCCTAACAACCATGCAGTGTGTCCTAGCAACCAGGGCTAACTTGGCAGTAAGCATCAAGACTTCTGCTCAGGAACAAACAAAATGTAGGTGCCAAATTATATTTGTTTTGTTTTGTTTTTTTGGGGGGGAGACACCATGCACTATATAGAACAGTGTATGGATCACTATGCACAACACGGCTCTTCTCAATCTTGTGGTTACTATGCCAACCGAGAGACCTCTCGAGCTTCACTCTCGAGGTCATCCAGTCGGCACAGTAACCACTCAGTTGAGAATAACCTTGTTGTGCATAGTGATCCGTACACTATCCTATATGTAATTCCCATATGTATAAATAAATAAATACATTGTGCAGCAGCAGCGTGTGCCCTAAGACAACGGTGGCAGCCATGTCATGGGATGTGTAGGTATCAGCTGTAAACTGTGAATGAGATGATCACTTAGATTCTGGGGTCTTCTGTAAGCCATTCTAGGACCTTGTTTAGCAAAAGGACACAATTTGAGTTCTGTTTGTTATATGCCCCAGTTCTTTTTATGTTGCTTGCACGCATGTGCAAGAAACATAGTGCCATGAACGGAGATTTCAGAGGTGTGTCACCTCCTCCTCCAATTCAGGCACTGGGCTGGCTGGCGCGCCCCCTGTAACCCAATGCATTTTGGAGCTGTCTGTGGCCACGCTCCAAAATGCAGTAACCCCCAGTTGAAAGGGGAGCTATGCTTGAGTGAGCAGCGATAAGGCGCTGCTCACATGCAGCTTCCCCCAGGCGTGCATGCTCCCGCACTCACTGTATAGCCGACAGGGTGCCCAATCCCCATCGGCTAAGCTGCTGTCGTCCCCCCCCAGCTGGTGCCATGCTGGGAGCCCACCCCAGAGTGGCAATCACTTATGTAGCTGACGGGGGTGCCCAATCCCCCGTCGGCTAAACGCCCCCCCCAAAGTGCTTGTGCCATGCTGGGAGCCCACCCCAGCGTGGCAAGCAGGCTCACAGTTTTGTTTTTTTGCCGACGGGGTGCCCAATCCCCCATCGCTGAACGCCTCCCCAAAGTGCTTGTGCCACGCTGGGAGCCCACCTCAGGGTGGCAACGGTCCCACGCTATTCTTTTTTTTTCACCTGAAACCAAAAACTGTCCGCTTGAGCTTCTCCCGACCCCTCCTCCCACAACCCGTGCCCACCACTGTGCACCCAGCCTCCCACGCCCCTCACCCCATGCCCACCTCCGGACTCCAGCGCTGACGATCTTCGTGGACCGGGAACACGTCTGCACTCTTCAAAGCCGACCACGAACTGAGGAAATGCGGTAAGCTGTATAATGGGCTAGATAGGGGGTTTCAACTTTATGCATATCTCAGGCATTTTGGGGAATTTTGCAAATTTTCAACATGGAGTTTTGGGACCCCTTCTCATGATGATGTCACTGTCATGGTGTTATTCGGCCTCAAGGGTGATTTCATGCAGTGACTACATGATCATTAATGAAATCCCTTCTGGCCCTGAATACCTGCTGACAGTGATATCCATTCAAGAGAAGGGTCCCAAAACCCCATGTTGAAAATTTGGCAAGAATTCCAAAATTGACTGTTTTATTTAGCTGCATTGCGCAGTTCCTACGCAGGCTCGTAAGTTCACGAATTTCAATTTTTTCACCCAGATTTTCAACATTGCCATTTTACCACACCTGCCTATGAGCAGTACAGCTGTCATTTTTCACATCTCACCAAAATGTGTTTCCACCCATGGAGCGCAGAATGCGCAATCGATGTCGCAAATCAATGTGACGGACAAATTAAGAAAACCACAGTGACACTGTTCGCAGGCAGAGGTCTTAAAATGGCTATATTGAAATTTGTGAAATTCTAAAAATGACTGTTTGCGGCGTATGCTTGCGCAGTTCTAAGCACGCCGTAAGTCCGCAAATTTTCAATATTTGCACTCCAATGACTTCCAAATACCTAAACAGCACATAGAAGCAAGCAACATTCGGCATTGACAAATGCTTGTTAAGGACTGCCATAGTATCCTGGGTGATGGGTCTGAATGCGGTAACATAGTATAATCTGTCCTGGGTTCAGGCTGTTTTTGCTGTTAAATTGTTTACTAGAGTTTTCAAAAAACAACAGATATATACAGGGCAGTTCACCAATAAGCTGTATGATCAATTATATCTTCTGGATACATGAAGTGAAGTACCTTGGGCTGTTTTTGGCTTGGGTCACAACTAAACGATCCCTGTCACAGCCACAGAATTCACTTCTAAAGCCAGGGAAAAGAACAGGGAGTGGCAGGTAGGGTCAGAAGTGGAGGCGCTGAGAACTGTCCCAGGAGGAAGAAGCAATCAAAGGGGAAGGGCAAAGGTTGAGATAAGAACAGACACACAATTAAAAGGTATTTTCCCAGTGCCCCAGTCTTACAGGCAGATATGGCTGGTCATTTATTGGAATGAAGAAAGTGATGGTGTGTCCTGGGAGGATGATATGGAGGGGACTCTGACATGTGGAGAATCAGGGGCCATGGTCCCCCCAGGTCTACATGACAAAACCAAAATTGCTCTATTTTTGTATTGGGACCTCATAGGGATTGAGACTTATGTGCATTTCAATAATTTTTGCCTTGCAGTGCACGATATTGTGCAGGTTACTATCTACTGACATTGGGTGCCAGGTATTTGTTTGTATTTGTAGTTCTCCATACCCATAGAATCAGAGTCAAAACATTTATTTGTTTTAGCTCCATGTTCCCTGTATCAAGGGATGCTGAAACAAGCATTTGTCAATGCCGAATGTTTGCTTGCTGGTTTTTGCATTGTTAGTGCTGGAGGGTTGCAAGTGTTCTACCATAAATAACAGTAAAATGGTATATGACAAATGTAAACATGCATAACAAATAGATTTATACACTCATAATAATGGTGATTGACAGCAGTCATGTACTCCCATACCATTTACTGTATAATACTGCTGCTGGCAACCCTCCATAACAAAGTACACAGTGCCTTAATATCTGATCAGAGGTTTGCATGTTCTGAAATGGCAGCGGTTGACTTGTGCATCCGTGTCCGAGAAACAGGAAGTGGAATAAAGGGGAACAATGTCTTTGACCAGGGTTGCTGATTTGTCTGTTGTTGTCTTTCTTTTTTTTTTGGGGGTGCGCTGTTGCCATTAGGAAAGATAGGGAGGAGTAGGAGAAGATGATCATCGGGGTGGGGTAAAGAAAAGGCTACTGCTACTGCTCGTTATGTAAGTAATTGCAGTTTTTATACCACTTTTCAGGGCTATTCTTTCCATGTCTGCCGTGTTTGGCAGAAAGGCAAAAGATCGCTCGGCGGGTGGCTATGTGATATTCTCTACTGAGAGTGAAAGGAAAGGTGCATAATGAAATAAAGAGGGGAGAAAAAAACAAAACAAATAAAAAATCTGAGTCACTGTCATTGAAGTCAATTACTGTCCCCCTTCCCAGTAATTCGGATGTCAGACGAGGTGACGGCAAAATGGCAAGGCATCATTCATCAGCAGCCCTGCACACAACAATAAGAAGTAAGAACTGGGGTAATTGATTGCTTAGACAGAGGTGGACAAAGCTGTCTGGCCAGGGAGAACTGCAGCTGAGCTGTGTGACAAAATAAGCAGGCACCCTGAGTCTGTGTGGTTTCTATATAGCCATTTGGTAACTAAATGGTATGCAGTATTCAGTTCAGGGCACGGAAATTTGTAGTTAAGTGGGCAGCATGGAATTCATTAAGTAAAAGATTACTGACTATCTGTGAAAATCCTCAGTTGTCAGAGCCAGAAGAAGTGGTGCAGGGAATGTGTTTAATAATGAAAGGCACAGGGGTCCAGTTTGAGGGCTTGTATGTGCGGAGCCATGAACAATGGTTGAGGGAACGGTTGAGGAAACGTCCTGCACAGAATGTTAAAGTAAGAAGTGGAGGTACTGGTTGGGGGCAAGGCAAGATTTGACAAATCACAAAACCTGTCTAGCACAAATTGTAACCCAGTCACTTGGGGATCAGTAGGACATGGCCATAGTGATCAATAAGTATGGCCATGATGTATTGAACTCTAAATAGGTGCATAACAATTGGGTTGTCATAGCCATCCTGATTTGTAAATTGTTGCCCTTTTTTGGGGTGGCAGGGTGAGGCAAAGGCACGGTGCTGTCATTAAAAGAAGTAGGGAGGACAAGTGAGAAGAAAATCATGATGCCAGTCACTGTGATCACAGGCAGTCACAACCCCCCTTTCTGGTGACTGCAATGTCAGTGGAGGTGGCCAGAAAAAGCCAGGGCAGCACTGATCAGCACCCTGACTCCTGATCAGAACAGTAAGAAAGAAGAACTGGGGTTAGTAGTTGATTAGACACACTTGGACAGAGTCGGCCAGGCCAGAACTAGTGGAGTTGGGCTCTCCGGAAAACCAACTTGCTGACTCTATCTGTGTGTGAAAGCCAAATGACATGTAAAATATAGTGTCATGCTGAACCGGTCGCTATATAAAAAAACAAAAAAAAAAAGAGGCTAGCTTGATCATGATTGGTGGGGTATGGGAAAGGCTCCTGCTACTGGCATTTAATATTCTAACTAATTGCAGTTGTCTTGCCACGTTTCTGGGCTATTCTTTCCACTTCTGCTGTCTTTGGCAAAATGGCAAAAGGCCGCTTGACCATTCGCTATCTGCAATTCTCCCCCAACAGCTACATCAAATCTGCGTAAATGAATAACAGTAGAAATGAAAAAAAAAGGATGCAAGTCAGTGGCATATGGTCACTGCCCATCTGTTGATGATAAACTGTACTACAAATAACATGGAGGGAAGCTACGTCTTTTATTTTACCTGTACCTCATGACAGAGGCGAGAGAAGTAGGGGTCATTTATCGAGCAGACTACTTAGCAGCCTCTGATTCTGTGTGCTGTGGGCTATCAGTTGCACTGGCACACCATCGCATGTATATGTTGCAGATGGGGGAGTTAGTAAGTTTGCATGTTGTGGGACGTCATTAGCAGGTGGCCTCCACAGTAAGCTTGTCCCTTGCAGGGAGAAATTATTGCTGTTGCCAGGGCGCGTCAGAGAAAAGAAGACAGCAGACAGCAGAGAAAGTTTTTTCCTTGCACAGAAACATTACTTTTGTTGGCAGGGTGCTTAGTGGGAAAGATGGTATGTGTGTGTGACGGGGGAGGGGAGTGCAGTATTTATATAAGTAACAGAAGATACAAACGTGTCTCTGATTACGAACTTTGGAGGCAGTGTGGTCTGGTGGTTCGAACTTCGACAAGTCACTTAAACTCTCAATGTGACAATGTGCAAGTAATTTAGAGAGGACAGGAAATCAAATGAATAAATGAAACCCTATCAACCTGTCATGTATTTATTTATAATAGACTATCTTTTTGTTTCAGAGTGTCTAAGTTTATGCTTTATTTCTATTTTTTTTTTTGTTATTATTTCACCATAAATATGGAATGTCGGTTACTGGTGCTGCCGTTTTCTTGTTTCCTGTTTCCACAACTTCACTGTGAGCGAGCCGGCTTAATGGTGAGGTTGTCATTCATATGTTCGATGGCAGCATCATGCACTGCAAGAAACTCGCATGCTCATGTCAGAAACTGGCCACAACCCAGAAGTACAGACATCCCTTAATAAAGTTAGTACTGTCTACCCTATTTGTATTTTTTTTAATGATGCGAACAGAATTCTTACTGCAGTGTCAAATAGTAGTTTGCCTTGAAAAACAATCGAAGACAACTGGACACGCTGGCAATCAGCACTGTGTGCTGTTCTTGTCCTGTTTTGAAAGTCCTGATTGCCGTAAGAATTGTGAGATCGATATTATATTAAAAATGTGTGTGTAACCTATGTGGGGATAGTTGTAAGGTAATCTATAGGACAGTGTTATTTGTGTTAAGTGATTCCAGTACAGATGATACCATATATCATAGTTTATTTATTTTGTTTACTCCCCTTCATGTCTGGCCTGTCTCCTTCCAATAGTTCTAACCCCCATCACCTGCTTCTCTGGATACTTACTCCGACCTGCTGGAGCCCATTGCTTATCCCTAAAGTGGTACCTCGAGTTACTTAAGTCCCTTCAGACTTATTTCATTGTGGAGGCAAGTGCCATCAGTAGTTGGGCATGCAGTACCTGTGGGAAGAGCCAGCTTCATTCTGCATTAGTCAGGGCATTTATGTTTTTTGTTGCGAGCCCTCATGGATGCTGCAAGTGAAGTGCTGCGTGATGCATGCATGGCATGCATGTTATACATTTATTGGCTAAGACAGGTGGTGCAATCCCCACATCTAGTTGTTGGTAATGCATCAGCCCCCCTCCCAACCCATCAAATTAGCATTATGTTTATACAGGTGCACAGTTAGATACTACAGAAGTATAACAGTCCATGTCTGCCGTGTTTGGCAGAAAGGCAAAAGAGCGCTCGGCAGGTGGCTATATGGTATTCTCTACCGAGAGTGAAAGGAAAGGTGCATAAAGAAATAAAGAGGGGAGAAAAAAAACAAAACAAATAAAAAATCTGAGTCACTGTCATTGAAGTCAATTACTGTCCCCCTTCCCAGTAATTTGGATGTCAGACGAGGTGACAGCAAAATGGCAAGACATCATTCATCAGCAGCCCTGCACACAACAATAAGAAGTAAGAACTGGGGTAACTGGTTGCTTAGACAGAGGTGGACAAAGTTGTCCGGCCAGGGAGAACTGCAGCTGAGCTGTGTGACAAAATAAGCAGGCACCCTGAGTCTGTGTGGTTTCTAAATAGCCATTTGGCAACTAAATTTTATGCAGTATTTAGTTCAGGGCACAGAAATTTGCAGTTAAGTGAGCTGCATGGAATTCATTAAGTAAAGGGTTACTGACTATCTGTGAAAATCCTCAGTTGAGGGAGCCAGAAGAAGTGGTGCCGGGAATGTGTTTAATAATGACAGGCACAGGGGTCCAGTTTGAGGGCTTGTGTGTGCGAAGCCAGGACCAATGGTTGAGGGAACCTCCTGCACAGAATGTTAAGAAGTAAGACATGGAGGTACTGGTTGGGGGGACAAGGCCAGAGTTGACAAATCACAAAACCCGTCTAACACAAATTGTAACCCAGTCACTTGGGATTCATTGTGGAGGCAAGTGCCGTCCGTAGTTGGGAGTGCGATACCTGTGGGAGAAGCCAGCTTCATCCTGCATTAGTCAGGGCATTTATGTTTTTTTGTTGCCAGCCCTCATGAATAATTTATTATCAATGAAAAAAACAATAACAACGTGTGTAACAAAAAAGGATTCAGTACACTTACTACCTTAACGCCTGTTTGCTGGTCATTACTTATTGCTGACACAGTACAATTATTAGATAATTAATAGTTTGATTTGAGACATGCATGTTAAGCCAATGCAAAGTAACAATATGCAAGATGCTCTGTTTTCAGGAGCGTATTTAATGTAAACGAGCAGGCAGGCTCCTTTCAGGTAAGGCATCTCACTGGGGCATCTCACGTGCAATAAAGAAATGAAATGCAGCTAGATTAAATATTGTCTGCATGAGAGGGGGAAGGAAAATACCCACTGCCGTGTATGAGGTAGCCGGGAGGGGAATGGCTTCTCATGTTTCACTCCAGCACTTCTTATCTCATGGGTCATTTTTAGGTGCAGAGATAGTGCTACATGGGATTCTCCCCCTTAGCTTTGCAACTCTACAGTGAGTGGTTAAGTAACAGATTTATTTGTCAAGCAGCTAGTTTTGCGGCATTTGAGCCCACTTTAAGATGCAACAGCAGCAGCATAGATAACTTTGCATGCTATGTAAAAGATTCCGTTTTCAAGAGCCTATTTAATTCTACCTGCTTAAAGGCTCGGGCAGGACAGCTTTGGGCAGCATTGTTAAGGTCAACATGAATGCCAGAATTAATTTATATCTTTCCTCCACATGAGAAGAAAGAAAACATCTTTGTTCATTACTTAAAAATTGTGTAGTTTACATTTTCCCCTAGCCCAGCACAAGGGCATTTTATTATAAGCTACAGTAGAGAGTGGCTACCTGTATAATAACGTAGCTGCTGTGCAGGATGCTGTTTTCAGGACAGCATTTCATTTAAAGAAGCAGACAGGCTCCCTTCAGGCAGGGCGTCTATCATGCAATAAAGAAATGAAATGCAGCTAAACTAAATATTTTATCCATGAGAGGAGGAAGGAAAACGCCCACTTCCATATATGACTTAGCCTAGAGGGGAATGTCTTCTCATGTTTCACTCCAGCACTTCTTATCTCAGGGGCCCTTTTTACAGTCATTAAATCTGGCTTTCTTTTACACTCGGAGGCACTGTAGCAGAGTTTTCTCAGACAATAAAGGCATTTATGCAGTAATTTCATATATATATAGTTTTGCTGCGTTACAGGTTTTTTTTTTCTTGCTATGTACTTTGAAGTATCATCATCATCATCATCATCATCAACATCAAATCTTTATTTATTCAGGTGAACATCATTGAGTAAGGCTCCTTTACAAGATGGACCTGATAAGGTCAAGGTTCAATAGTTGATACACAACAGATACATCATACACTTATATAAAACAGTTATACATACCGGGGAAAAAATGTTTATAAACACAGTGATGTACAATAAAATTCACATGATACAAATGGGTTATAGGAGAGTTAAGCTAATATTTACAGTATATACAGTATATACATATCCTAGTGGAGGGGCCACGACAAACACACAGTATAATGTAATACTAGGATGGTGAAGGTATTACTGGGTGCCATAAGATGGGGTGTCTGCCTGGGAGGGAGAACTGAAGAACAAAGATTATGCCATATATGGTTAATTTTTGGGAAGGAGATTGTGAGATGACAAGGCTAGCTCTAGCGGTAGCAAATGCATTTCTCTGTGAAGAAAACTGTACAACGCTGTTTAAAGGATGCAATTGGAATAATATTGGACAGTTTCAGGGATTTTTGTAGGGTGTTCCATGCTATAGCTAGAGAATAGCTGATTGCTGCCCTCCCTATCCGGGTGCTGAATTTGGGCAATTTGAACAGGATGATGTTGTTGCTTCTTAGGGCATAGGAGCAAGGAATGGTCTGGGTGAAGCAGTCCAGAATATAGTTTGGAAGTTTTTTTGATAACACTCTGAGGTAAGGTATACTTATGTGAGCAATATTACTTGTGGTCATAGAGTTTAGATCTTTAAAAGCACCGGCTTGAGAATCGGGGAGACAGAGGTTTGAATCCCACCACAAGCACGTACTCACACTGTGTGACACAGAACACTTAGCCCTTCGTTGCTTCTGTTAATCCACCTGTAAAAATATGAAAAAGCTGGAACCCACTATAAACAAGTTGTTAATCTCAGCAGGGCAATCTTGGGGCAATACTCTTTGACAGCTTGAGAATCAGTCAAAATGTGAGCTCCTGCAGCAGGTTTGTTTGTTCTTTTGAGGGGAGAATTAGCAACAGGTTCATGTGGTCTTTTTACACTACACTTTCCCAATGTGATTGGCAGCAGTTGTGCTTTGCTTTTTTTTCTTTGTTAAAAATAATTAAATTATTTGAAAAGTTTCAAGTTTCACAGCTCAGAACTACAAGGTAAGGAGCACCTAATGCACCCAGTTAGAGTGCATCAAAAACAAAGACAAAAAAATCTATTTTCTTCAAGCCATAGATCAATGCAGCAAAGGTAAAAAGATGAGCAGATGGCTGAGAACAGGAGTAAACTAGCGTGATGTCAGTGGTAAAACAAAATGAGCGGGGGTGTTGAACTGTGAGACTCATGGTTACAGCTAGTTTACAAACCATGTGAGCTAAGGAAAATATCAGATTAGAAAGTTTATCACTTGTGATACTACTTGGATTATATATTTGGCTGCATGCAGGTGTGGGGCACATTGTGTGGGATGGACGAAAAGGAAATTTAACGAGCGCATAGTTTAGGGGGACATATGCGCTCTTTACAGCAAGGGGATTAGGATTCGGCTCTGTCTGTACACTGTATTGCAAATCCAGCATTTCCTCATGAAAGGATGTTTGATAGGATTGAACATGTTTCCATTGGTCCTCGGGGCGACCATCATGAATTACATCTGGCACAACCTGAGGCATTTTGGATTTTCACGTTACATGCCACCTCCCCCCCAGGTCTCAACGATAGGACTGAGCTCCAGTCTTTTTTGTAATGTCTAAATGGTTAGTGCTGTGCTGTTATGCTGTGCTTTTATTTTGAGTTTCGGGAATTAACTATCTAATGACACAATGGAAGTAATCATGATTTTTAGCAAATTGTATTCACACATTTCTAATGGAGTTTTTATATGTAACTAACTGAATTACTTGTGCCACACTGGGGTGGGCTCCCAGCGAGGCATCTGCCGTCGGCTATACAGTGTATGCATGGGGGAGCGAGCACACAGTATGTCTGTGTGTGTGTGTGTGTGTGTGTGTGTGTGTGTGTGTGTGTGTGTGTTAGGGGAAGCACGCATGAGCAGGCGATATCTTATCGCTGCTCACTGAAGCGTAGCTCCCTCTTTCAACTGTATGCCACTGCATTTTGGAGCTGTCATAGACAGCTCCAGCAGGCATTGGAGAACTGCTGCCCCACCTGCAAACACACTGACTGAATTGGAAGAGGGCTGACACACCTCTGAAAAACTCGGATGATGGCACTATGTTTCTTGCACATGCGTGCAAGCAAACATAAAAACAGTCTGGGCACTTAGAACAGCACTGTGCTTTATTCAACAACACACTGTTCTACAGCATGCCTCTCCCCCTTCATTTAAGTTGCATAAGAAGGGAGAGTCTGTTAGAAAATGTATTGTAGCCTTCTATAATATAAACATATAGAAAACTCAATTGCACATACCCCAATAATGAAAAGCATCATGGGAAACATATGCAAATCCCCATGAGAGAATTTGGACTGGCTCAGCTTTAAGCAGAATTGTATGGTGCCAGCAGGTCTCACAGTGCAATCAGCAAAAGCTAAGAACAGCAGACACATACACATGTTTTGTCCTCATTTGGACTCACCAGTGTGCCATATCTGTGTCTTAGCCCAGGGAGAGGGAGCCAGCCACCCCTTAACAGGGATGTTATTTGTTTGGGTTATGGGAAGCCCAAAATAGAGAAGGAAAACAACTACAAATACATATCTATAGGTATATATATATATATATATATATATATATATATATATATATATATCCTCTTGCTGCTTATCACATTGTTTACAAGTTATAGTTACCAATATTGCATTCAGAATCTGCCCAGCAAAATGTTTTTAATCTGCACCCTGATCTGTACAGTTTGGGGTTGTGCACACTGAATGTACTTTTTGCACTTGTTTTCTCTATACGTGAATGCTATCTAAAGAACGCTTCCTATTTGAACAGGTCATTATGGTGAGCTCCTTGTATTTTGACAAAGCGCCTGCATGCAAAATGTTGAGACAGTGAGACAGAGTCAGTAGTTTTGCCTGGACTCCTGTGTGTTGCTGTTAAATAGCTGCTGATGTGAAAGTGCTACATTTCAGAATCCAAAAACGCATACCCCCAGTAAATCTCATACCAAAAACTAGATTTCTACGTTACTTCATTGTAAAGTTATGAGCTATTTTGTAACCTTGATTTTACTACCTGTTCAAAACAACCTTTATCAGTAAAGCGCTGCTGATGATGTCATCTCAGGGCCTCACAGTCTAGTATTCCATGTCAGCACCCAGTGTCCAGCTTTCTCACTGTGCCCCCTGCTGGTGTGTGCGTGGTTGTTTACTTTCTAGTTATGTTTACCAGTGAAGCCACCTACTCCCTGAACAGCCTTTTTTGTTTGTCTCAGATAAAAAAAAGCTTAAGTCTCAATAAACTGCAATTACACCATACTACTAGAACCAACACTATTAAAGCAAAGAGAGACTGCTGTAATTACAAGGCACTGAGGTGGTCAGGAAATATCAAGCAGCCCAGTACTTTGCCTTGCAAATAAGGCTTTGTCAGGGATAGCTGCTACAAGAGTTAGCCCTGCCCTTCCTCATGTAACCTCTGTACCGAATTTAGGAGGGTTAGTAATTTGATGCCCTGTTAACATTGGGAGGAACTTGCACTTACATAGAAACATAGAATTTGATGGCAGATAAGGACCGCTTGGCCCACCCAGTCTGCCCATTTCCCTACCTAATGGATAAGCTGCAGATCCTAGTTAACCAGCAGCCTACTTCTTTCTACCCCCAACCCCTAGAATTGCCTTATGGCTGTCCCATGCATGCTTGAATTCCACCACTGTTTTTGACTCCACAACCTCCTCAGGAAGGCCATTTCATGCATCCACAACCTCTCTGTGAAAAAATACTTCCTTACATTACCTCTGAGCTGCCCCCCCCTCTATCTTCAAATTGTGGCCCCTTGTTCTTGCACACCTCTTTTTTTGAAAGATGCTACCCTCTTGGACTTTGTTGATTCTCTTGAGGTACTTGAAAGTTTCTATCATGTCCCCCCTCTCCCTCCTTTCCTTGAGGCTATACATATCAAGTTCCTTTAGTCTCTCTTCATATGTCTTCTGGTGCAGACCCTGCACCATTTTAGTTGCCCTCCTCTGGACAGCTTCCATCTTGTCTATGTCCTTGCGGTAATTGGGTCTCCAGCACTGCACACAGTACTCCAGATGGGGTCTCACCAGCTGTCTGTACAGAGGGATAACAACTTCCTGTTTTCTACTAGTGATGCCTCTCCCTATGCATCCCACTATCCCCCCAGCCCTCCTTATTGCCCTCTTACATTGCTTGCCCACCTTTAAGTCTTCTGATATGACTACCCCCAGGTCCCTTTCCATTTTTGTTGTTGTTAGTATCTCATCCCCCATTGTGTACTCTTCCCCTGGGTTTTTGTTTCCCAGGTGCATTACCTTGCACTTCTTAGCATTAAATCTAAGCTGCCATACATTTGACCATTCCTCTAACCTTGCCAAGTCCCTTCTCATTCTTTCCACCCCACCTTGTGCATCAACTCCGTTGCAGATCTTTGTGTCATCTGCAAAGAGACAACTTTTCCTTCCAGTCCCTCTGCAATGTCACTTATAAAGACATTGAAGAGGACTGTCCCAATACTGAACCTCATGGCACCCAAATTAGTAACCCCCTTTCTTCAGAGTGGACTCCAATTTACTATTACCCTCTGTGTCCTATTCTCCAGCCAATTCTTTTACCCAGGCTATCATCTTGGGACCCACTCCCAGGCTGGCTAACTTGTATATTAATCTTTTGTGTGGGACTGAGTCAAATGCCTTGCTAGATCTAGGTAGGCCATGTCCACAGCCCCTCCCTGATCTACTACCTACTTTGGTCACCCTGTCAAAGAAATCTATTAGATTTGTCTGGCATGACCTTCCCACTGTGAAGCCATGCTGCCTTGGGTCCTGTGCCCCTCTGACCTCTAGGTACTCGACAATTCTTTCCTTCAGAAGCGATTCCATCATTTTCCCTATCACTGAGGTTCAACTAACAGGTCTGTAGTTTCCTGCTTCTGCTCTGCTCCCACTTTTGTGAAGGGGAATCACATCTGCCCTCCTGCTAGGCTTGCCAAGGGGGTGGGACCTGGGCAGCACATGATGGATTCAAGGGCCCATTGGCATGGGAATGACTGTTGGAGGGAGAGTTTGAGAGGGAGTTTCATGAAGAAGGAGTGAGGTGTGGGCATAGGTCTGAGGGAGGGCCTCCAGTTGGGGCCACGGAGGACTGGGGCTGGGTTGGATGGGTGCACCTGGCCCTAAGCTACCCACCAGTCCATATGAAGGGTGAAGGAGGAAGCCACAGCCGAGAGAGAGAGAGAGAGATGGTACATTAGGAGCCCCACTGGCTGCTTTGGACTGGAGAGAGACAGAGGTGGCTGCCACAATGTAGGGACTTATTCTGATGTGGCAGTGGAGCATCAGAGGGGCTGTTAGGGTAGAAGCAGCCCCTACCCTCCATGTCCACCCAGGCAAAGTGTTGAGTTGCTGATGGAGTTTCCTGGAAGACTGTAGAGTGTGGGGGCAGTTGTCATGTGTGATCCCTGCTATGGATCAGCCAACAGTTTGCCCCAAGTATAGAGTAAAAGACTGTGTCCTGGAAGTTAAGAACCCCCCCCCCCATTCAGAGTTCAGTAAGAAATGTGAGTTGAAGCACCCACTCCCACTGGCAGGGAAAGGCTGAACAGAACAAGACTGGTCAGAAAACTGCCTGTGTACTTACAGTGGAAATCGGAGCCCTAAATGGCTCCGCTCAGGAAAAGTGAAGAGTTGTCAAGAGCTAAGACTGAGCCTGGGTCCCCCAAAGTGATGTGTCATGCTGTCTTGCTGTAGTGGAAAAAATGGGACTGGGTCTAAATGAATTGTGTATCTCCATGGAGTTCTTTGCTTGAGCATTTGGTACAGAAATTAAACTGTTTGTTTGAATTTATCCTGTCTGGGCTGAAATCATTGGGGTCCTGCAAGTGTGCGTTAGTGTGCTGTGGCTAACTACTGTTTCCCCAGAATTTACAGCAGTAAAAGAAGCCACCAACCATGGAGGGAGACTGTCATCTGTTTGTACCCCGACAGAGTTCATGCCATCACAGAGTAATCCTAATTCAAACATAAGGTACTGTGTTTTCTCTGTTAATTGCTTCTCACTCTAGCTGGTACCACTCCACTTTCCCAGAGACAGTAACCGTCAAATCCGCTAGACAAGGAAAGGAGCAAGTGGCCTCCATGAAGTGCTAACTCCTGGGACATGAGAGCAGAGAGTGTGCTGCCTAAAGGGACAAAGCTAAATCTCCTCAGGCAGTAGCGACTAAGTCCAGAGACTATAAAGTAATTTACCTTGGTGAATTACATTTTGGCAAGAACCTGCAGGAGAGAGTGGTTACACTTAAATAACCAATATGCCAGCATTCCACATGTGAAAACAATGCAAGAATTTTCATTTAGTTCAGTTATTAACCCAAAAGCTGGTCAAACACGCCGCAAGGACAGTCACTGCTGTACATCCACCCTGGCAATGCAAACAGTAGTTCAGGACAACAGACATATCTGGGGCAGAGAGTACCCTCAGGGAAAGGCTCAGTGACCACAGACTCACCAAGGTGAAGCTGCTGCACCTGATGGCTCTGTTGACCCCCCCTTTCCCTTAATGATGGTAGCCCCAGGCCCACCCTTAAATTGTGGAGTCAGCAGGCTGCAAGCTGTCAAGGTCGAGAGGGGTTGCCCATGCCATTGTGTCTTGCCACCTCTGGTAGGATAAACTCTGCAGGAGAGTGGAGGGTCACCTGGTGCAGTTGCATGACAGGGTTGCCAGCAGAGAAGCCAGGAGTACAGGTAGGTGTCATTGCTGCAGTTACATGTTGTGCATACCATTGGGCATATACTGGTCATAGGGGCTGCTGAATGACTGCCCTGGTTCTTCGACCATTCAGTCTCTGTAAGAGGGCATGTCTCAAATTTCCCCCCTAACGAAGACTGAATGGTCAAAATGCTGGGCCAGTCTGTCAGCAACCAAATGGTAGAAGCACCACAGCAGTCAGTCAGTGTCTTCTAGCACACATAATAAATGCTATTTATTGATTTAAATGTTTTTGCCTTCAGTTTTTCAAGTGCCTCCAGTCTTTTGAATTACATAAGAGGCAACTGTTTGGATTGCTCCTCACTCACAGTGTCATCCATGTTGAGAAGTGCTCATGTATTGGTAACCCTGATGGAGGAGCACTTCCTGATTGTTGTATAGTACTACCTCTATCCTACAGGAAGGGAGTACACATCTTACACAGTCATACATCTTAGGCCTGACGATGCAATACTTCTATCACAAAGCCTAATCCCTGCTCTGGCCACAGCTCAACATGGGACAATTGCATTCAGGGACCATGTCCATGGTTCTAATAACCTTGATGGGGTAGGACATCTCAATAATGAATAAAAGTTGGAAAGTAGATCCACTGCTGCTGAAAAAGGAGATCATCAAACAATGCATAAAGCTCCAGATAAAAATTACATCTCCGCTAATAAACAGGGGGAGACCTCAGCCACTACAGGGCAGGAAGAGTTAAAAACAGTACTAAGGGAACCAGTAATCGCATATGCTAGCCACGAGTAATAAAATGCAGAACAATTATTTAATGACTTGGAGTCAAAATTGAAAGAGGTGGAAAAACAAGCATTTGTCAATGCCGAATGTTGCTTGCTTGTATGTACTGTTTACGTATTTGGAAGTGATAGTTCCATGCCTTCCTCCCAAGTCATCCACTGTGTCTTTCTGCTCAGTATTCGCAGAAGAGTGGGAGGGGCAAAGGCCACAGCAGTACAGCAGTTGCCAAGGGGGTGAAGAGGTGGACAATAGTCCATTCAAAGGCAAAAGAGTCCTGCAGGAGCTCACTAAACTGTTGGTGGACAAAACGATGGAACCAGATGGCATACGCCCAAGGATATTAAGAGAACTGCGAAGGGAGATAGCAGTACCTCTGGCAGCCATGTTCACTGAGTCATTCAACATGAGTGAATTGGAGAAGGGCACATGTGGTCCCTCTACACAAATGCAGCAGCAGGAAGGAGGCAGGGAACAATAGGCCATTCAGCCTCACCTCAGTAGTGGGGAAGATCATGGAGGCATTGCTTAAAGAAAGGATAGTGGGGCATCTAGAAGCCACCAGACCCAGGACCATAGACAACATGGATTCACAGTGGGACATCATGTCAGACAAATCTGGTTGATTTCTTTGACTGGGTGACAAGGAAGTGAATCAGGGTGGGCAGTGGACAACGCTTACCTTGATTTCAGCAAGCCTTTGACACCATCCCACATAGGAGGCTGATAAACTAGCTGGGTGGGCTGAGCATGGGGGAAAGGGTGGTAAACTGGGTTAGAAACTGGCTAACAGACAGGAGGCAGAGAGTGGTGGTAAATGGGGTGCAGTCTAGGGAGAGGGGGTCACCAGTGGGGTGCTGCAGGGTCTTCATTAGTAACATTGCAGAACGGCTGAAGGGAATTTTTTCACCAAATTTTCAACATAGCCATTTTAAGACCTCTGCTCATGAACAGTGTCACTGTGATTTTCTTAATCTGTCCCAAACATTGATTGCGCACACTGACTGCGCCATTGTGCGCTACATTCACAGAAACACATTTTGGGTGACATGTGAAAAATGACAGCTGTATTGCTCATAAGGAGGTGTGGTAAAATGGCAATGTTGAAAATCTGGAGTGCAAATATTAAAAATTTGTGAACTTATGAGCGTGGGTAGGAACTGCACAACACACGCTCGTAAAACAGTAATTTTAGAATTTTTCACAAATTTTCAACACTAGCCATTTAAGACCTCTGCTCATGAACGGTATCACTGTGATTTTCTTAATGTGTCCCATACATTGATTTCAAGATACCGACTGCCCCATTATGCCTACAGGGTGGAAACACGTTTTGGGTGAGATGGAAAATGACAGCTGTACTGCTCAAATGGAGGTGTGGTAAAATGGTAATGTTGAAAATCTGGAGTGAAAATATTGAAAATTCGCGAACTTTCAGACGTGCGTAGGAACTGCGCAGCTATTACCTGTAAAAACAGTCATTTTGGGAATTCACCAAATTTTCAACATAGACTTTTGAGAGCCCACCTTATGAACACTGGCAGTGTCATTTCATTAATTGGTCCCAAAAGGTGATTTCACACAGTGACCGTGAAATCACCTTCGCCACAATGTCTCATGAGAGTGCAAGAATTCATGAGGAGGGGTCTAAAACCCCATGTTGAAAATTTGGGCCCAAATTCCAAAAATGCCTGAGATATGCAACAAAGTTGAAAAACCCTATTTATTCCATTATACAGCTTACCGGGCATCTCAGTTCGCGGTAGGCATTGAAGAGCAGACGTGTTCCCGGTCCACTGAAGATCGTCACGCTGGAGCTCCGGAGGTAAGTATGGGATGGGGTGTGGGGAAGCAGGTGCGCAGGTGGGTGGGTGCGGTTGTGGGGGCAGGGAGACTACGAGGGACCTTTTTTGTTTACAGGTTGTTTTCATTAAGACGACGCGGGATGTTTGCACACTGGGTGGGCTCCCAGCATGGCAGCTGGAAAGGCTGTTTGGGGGCTGGAGCCAACGGATTGGGCACCCCATTGGCCATAACAAGCTTTGCCATGCTGGTGGGCTCTGTGTGGCACCTGGAAGGTTTTGGGGGCGCAGAAGTTATGTGAGCCGGCGGGGATTGCACTCTGCCGGCTATAACAGAGTTTGCCATGCTGGGTTAGCCCCAGCGTGGCACCTGGACAACTTTGTGAGGGGGCATGGAGCCAGTGGGATTGGGCACCCCGTTGGCCATACAGTGCGTGCATGGGGGAGGTGCATCAGCCGCAGTATGCATGCTGCGTGTGTGTGTGTGGTGGGGGCTCTGCTCACTGAAGTGGAGCTCTCCCTTACAACTGTACGACCACTGCATTTTCAACTGCTGTCATACACAGTTGCAGCAGTGATTGGGGAACAGGGGCCATGCCTGCAAACACACTGACTGAATTGGAAGACGGGTGCCACACCTCCGAAAACTCGGATGATGGCACTATGTTTCTTGCACATACGTGCAAGCAACATAAAAAACATGGGCCAACCCATGACAGTTGGCTACTAATCCCTGCAAATCTTAAAATGGGAGTACAACACCCTGAAGTAAGTGCTGAAGGAGAGAGAGAGAGAGAGAGAAATTATATTAACACAGGTGGGTCATTACCTCAAAGGAGATAAGGGGAATGGTTAGCTCGACAGTTTAAAATTAACAAGGGAGAAAAAAAAGTGGTGCAAATTAAAACAGACACAGGAGAAATTAAAAACTCTGACTCTGAAGTAGGGGAGTGTTTCCGACAATTTTGCAATACCCTATACACATCAGAGACCCATCCCTCACTAGGGGAACTAGATGATTTCTTTCACAAAGCCACAGTGGTGCCACTTTATGACACCCAGAACATGGATTTGGAGTCACATATAACCTGGGAGGAAATACAACTAGCAGTAAAACATCTTAAAGGGGGAGAGCCCCAGGGCAAGATCACTTCCCCAATAGACTCTTTCAGAGTGTTTGTCCATGGACTGAAAGGGCCTATGCAAGACATAATTGTGGAAAGCCTAAATAAGGGAGTCATGCCCCCTTCACGCAATCCACAGTGTTACTGATCTACCAAAGTCAGGCAAAGATCCTCAGCAGTGTGTATCCTACAGGCCGATCTCTCTGCTGACAGCAGATTATAAAATCGTGGCTATAATTATAGCCAGCAGGCTAGAAAAAGTGGTCCCAGCAATAACACATCCTAAAAATCTGGTTTTCTGCAAGGGAGACAGAGTAAGAACAATATTAGGCACACACTTAACATTGAACTCACTGAACCAAGCACTCCAAGCCATAAATGCCAAAGCTTTAATGTGCCAAATACATTGCCAATAGGGTACCAAACAAAGTGCACAAGTGCTGTGGAAGCCTACTTACAATTTGTAAACAGGTCTCTGTGCAAAAGATGCAAAAATGAAAATAACAGATGCACAGCACCCCATCTGATCCAAACTGTAAGATCCTCAGGGCTTCGAGGGCTGTCTACAAACTGCAAGTAGATGGCCACTTTTTTGGTAGCCTTATTGGCATTGTACTTATGGCTTGGAGTGCCTGACTCTGTGTGTTCATGGTTGCATTCATGTTTTTCAAGCACCCATCCTAATGTGAGTGCCTCCAGTTCTGTGTTTTGCTTGCATACTAAGTATTGCCTGCAGGTGGCGGGCAGGACTGTCAAGGAATGTCCTACTGTACTTGCTTTGGATGCCACAAAAACCATTGACCGTGTGCTGTGGGAGTCTATGTTTGAAACTCTAAAGCAATTTGGTCTGGAGACTAATATGAGGTGGTGGGTGTCAGCACTTCATAACCAACCACTGGCACAGAGTTTAGTCAGTTGAACACTCTCCAAACCCTTTACCTTAACTGGAAGAACAAGACATGATCGGTCTCATTCTCCCTGCTTTATATGGTGCCACTTGCTGCAGCACTGAGGAATAATGAAAACATAGAAGTCCTGAGAACAGAAGATGCCCACCACAAGGTGGCACTATTAGCAGATGAGTTGTTATATATCAAAAACCTGAGAAAAAGCATCCCAATAGTACATTAAATCCTTAAGGAATATGATAAACTCCTGGGCCACAAAATTAACTGGTCTAAAAGTGAGGCAATGGCATTGGGAAAGGGCTCCAATGAATGCCTATTCCATAATCCATTTAATGTGAAACTGGTCCCCATTATAAAGAGTACCTAGAGGTAAAAATACCAACCAAATTAGCCCACTTATGTCAGGAGAACTTTACCCCCCTTCTGGTAAACATTAAACAGGAATGTGAAAAATTGGAGACACTCCCTATTAGCCTTATAGGCAGAATTAATACTATAACAAGCATTTGTCAATGCCGAATGTTTGCTTGCTGGCATTGGCAGTGGTAGTGTAGAAGTTACAGAGCTGCGTAATAGGAATGGCAGTGAAGTACTGAACTGAAGCCAACCCCACCACCACCCTGCAGAGAGTGACAGGCATTGGGGTGTGCGTTTGGGTCGTCAGGCATAACGACCGCCATTTCACCACCACACCCTGCAGACACTGACAGTGTCACGGTGTTCCTGCAGTCTTTGGTCATATGCGCACCCATTTCATTAGGAAATATGGTGAGATGGGTGCGATATAGGAGAATGGGGTGAAGTTTGGGGCCGAAGAGTCCAAGGCATACCTCGATGCCTCTCACTGACTGCAGGGTGTGGAATGGTATGAGCATCACAGGCAAGAATCCCAGTCACACCCTGATGCTGCTGTCATTCTCTATGGGTTGGGCATTATAGTTGAAAACCCTAATACACATGAGTTCGTTGGTATTTTCACTCCAAATTTTCAACATGTTTGTTTTGAGACCCCACCTCATGAACAGGGGGAATATCAGTTTGTTAGCCGAAAGCTGCTAATGCACAGTGACTACGGCATTTAGGACCACAGGTGCAAAAACATTCTGAACAGGATGTAAAAAATGACAGCTGTACTCTTTCATGGGGAGGTGTAAAAAATGGCTATGTTGCAAATCTGTAGTAAAAATATTAAAAAAAATGGTGAAGTCACTGGCGTACATAGAAACTGTGCAACGCACACCCGTAATATAATTAGGTTGGGGATTTTTTACAGCAGATTGTCAACTCAGGCATTTTGGTGCCTCCGATCATGAACAGTGTCACTGTGATTTTCTTTATCTGTGCCGAACAATGATTTCCCACAGCGACCACGCATCTCTGCACTGAAAGTGTGAAAACACACTTTAGCCATGTTGTGAAAAATGACAGCTGTACTGTTCACAAGGAAGTGTGGAAAAATGTCACTGGTGAAAATCTGGACTGAAAATATTACCAAGTCATGAACTAACGAGGGTGCGTGGAAACTGCGCAATGCTCACTCGTAACACAGTCATTTTATGGACTTTTGTCACCAAATTTTCAACATAGTCATTTTAAGACCTCTGCTCATGAACAGTGTAACTGTGATTTTCTTAATCTGTCTAACATTGCTTTCGCACCAACAGCACCATTATGCGCTACATGTCTTAAACATTTTTAAGCGACATATGAAAATTGCAGCTGTACTGTTCATAAGGAAGTTTAATAAAATGGACATGTTGAAAATCTGGAGTGAAAATATTAAATTTGCAAACTTCTGAGCATGCATAGGAACTGTGCAAGCACGCCAGAAACAGTCATTTTTAGGAATTTGTTCACCAATTTTCAACATAGCCATTTTAAGACCTCTACTCATGAACAGTGTCACTGTGATTTTCTTAATTTGTCCGATACATTGATCTACGCACACCAACTGCGCCATTGTATTGCTACATGGAAACACGTTTTGAGGTGAGATGAGAAAAAATGGCAGCTGTACTACTCATAAGAAGGTGTGGTAAAATGGCAATGTTGAAAATCTGGGTGAAAATATTGAAAATTTGCGAACTAATGGCGTCGTGAACTGACTAGCATGCAGCTCGTAAAACAGTCATTTTTGGAATTTGTTCACCAAATTTTCAACATAGCCATTTAAGACCTTTGCTCATGAACAGTGTCACTGTGATTTTCTTAATTTATCCCATTAGATTGATTTCGACACCGACTGCGCCATTGTGCGCTACATGGACGGAAACACGTTTTGGGTGAGATGTGAAAAATGACAGCTATACTACTCATAAGAAGGTGTGTCAAAATGGCAATGTTGGAAATCTAGAGTCAAAATATTGAAAATTCGTGCACTTATGAGCGTGCATAGGAACTGTACAACGCACGCTTGTAAAACAGTCATTTTTTGGAATTTTTCACCAAATTTTCAACATACCCATTTTAACACCTCACCTCATGAACGTGTCACTGTGATTTTCTTAATTTGTCCCGTACATTGATCTCGCACACCAACTGCGCCATTGTGCGCTACATGGGCGGAAACACGTTTTGGGTGAGATGAGAAAAATGGCAGCTGTACTACTCATAAGAAGGTGTGGTAAAATGGCAATGTTGAAAAATCTGGAGTGAAAATATTGAAAATTCACGACCTTACGAGTGTGCGTAGGAACAGCGCAATGCACGCTCGTAAAACAGTCATTTTTAGGACTTTTTTCACCAAATTTTCAACATAGCCATTTTAAGATGTCTGCTCATGAACAGTGTCACTGTGATTTTCTTAATTTGTCCCATACATTGATTTCACACACCAACTGCGCCATTGTGCACTACATGGGCGGAAACACATTTTGGGTGAGATGTGAAAAATGACAGCTATACTACTCATAAGGAGGTGTGGTAAAATGGCAATGTTGAAAATCTGGAGCGAAAATATTGAAAATTCGTGAACTTACGAGCCTGCGTAGGAACTGCGCAGCGCGTTAAATAAAACAGTCATTTTGGGAATTTTAGCACCAAATTTTCAACAGGGTTTAGGACCCCTTCTCTTGAATGATGTCATTGTCATGGTGTTATTCAGGCGAGGAAGGTGATTTCGCGGTAACTGCGAGCGTCACCTTGGAACTCCATGGCAGTGACATCATTCATGAAAGGGTCCCAAAACTCCATGTTAATTTGGTGCAAACGATCGAAAAGTGCCTGAGATATGCAACAAAGTTGAAACCCCCTATCTAGCCCATTATACAGCTTACGGCATTTCCTCAGTTCGCGGTCAGCTTTGAAGAATGCAGGCGTGTTCCCGGTCCACGAAGATCATCGCGCCGAGGTCCGGAGTAAGTATGGGGTGAGGGAGGTGTGGGAAGCTGCGTGCGCAGTGGGTGGGTGCAGGTTGTGGGAGGGCGGGAGACAACGTTGGACCATTTTTCTTTACAGGTTAAAAAAAATGGATGACATGGGACGTTGCCACACTGGGGTGGGCTCCCAGCGTGACACAAGAACGGTTGTGGGGGCCCGTTCAGACGGGGAAGTTAGGTACCCCGTTGGCCTAAGGATACATTGCCATGCTGGGGTGGGCTCCCAGCGTGGCATATTCTGGGGGAGGACAGTGGAGCCGGCGAAGTTGGGCACCCCGTCGGCTATATTAATATGGTTGCCACGATGTTAGGCACCCAGCGTGGCATTTGGAAGCCTTTGGGGGCAGGGGGCAGCACAGCAGCGGGGATTGGGCACCCCGTCGGCTATACAATAATCTTGGTGCTAAATGAAACTTCTGTCTGTGGGGGGGGGGGAGCTGCAAGTGAGCAGCCTTATCTTATCGCTGCTCACTCAAGCATAGCTCCCCCTTTCAACTGTATGCCACTGCATTTTGGAACGTGTCATAGACAGCTCCAGAATGCATTGGCTTACAGGGGCCACGCCTGCCACTACACTGACTGAATTGGAGGAGGAGGTGACACACCTCCGAAATCTCCGATGATGGCACTATGTTTCTTGCACATGTGTGCAAGCAAACATAAAAATGTGTACACTGCCAAGTGTCTCTGTCTTTTTCAGTAACTCTTCATCTGGTTAGTCACTAATGTGATCTTTTTAGATGGCAGTTTAAGAAAAAAAAATGTTATTACACAGTAGATAAGTTTCTTAATTTTGTTTCTTTTTCCTCATCAATTGGTTGCAACCAGAGACTCTTCTGACAATACAGTTTTTCAGTCCAGGTTCAGGACACTAGCATCCAGAGATCATAACCCAATTTTTTTGCATAAATATATGTTTATTAATAATTCCCTCTGCCCTAAGTGTATGGTCAAAACTGGGGACTTTTTAGAACTGGCATTTGTGTGTCCAAGGGCCTACCCATTAGGCTTACTGTACACGCATTAATGGAGAAAATCATAAAGACAAGCCTCCCAAATACCCCTATAGAATTGTTGTTGGGTGTAGACACTACCCAGGGAATTGGGAGAAGCAGACCCACTTCATGAGAGATAGCTTTGGTTAACACCACAAAAATGATAGCCCAACATTGGATCCCCACCCCCACAGTTTGACCCACTAGCTAAACGATCTTTTACTATATATTAAATTAGAAAGGATCCAAATGAATGCAGATGGCCAGGAGGGGGTATTTCTACAGGCATAGAGCACTATATTAGAGGCTAGAGAACGATGTTCTATGAATCATCAAAATGCATAAAATCAAAGCAATTAATGCATACTGCATACAAAACGTCCTTGTGACTCATAATAACTCACACAGCACTTTATACAGTCTCTAATAAGTTATTTACTTGTTACCATATTAATAAATTTGGGACTCCACTGTATGCTAAGGGGATGAATGACATAATAGTGTAACAACCTTTGTCTCTCTATAAACTGTTTTACACTAAGTATGTTCCATATGATTAGTACAGTACTAAATAGGTATTTGTTGAATATGGCATGACATGCATATTGGATGTAATGCTGATCATATTATTTGTCAAACCCATGAAGTCTTTCAATAAAATATATTCACAAAATGGCCACTGACGCTGCTCTTACTTGTATTCTTAGGGTACCAGAACCACTCACATTTGATATGTAGTTCTCTTACCCTAGACCACTGTTTCATCAGTCAGCCTCAGCAGCCTCAGAGATCGTACTAATTTATAACATCAGAAGGCATATCATTACATGGAGGCTGATCAACACATGGAATAGCCTACCCAGTGAGGCAGAGGAAACTGTCACACCTCTGGCTTTCAAAGCAGGACTAGACTGATTCCTAATGAAGAATAACACTCAAGAGTTACAAAACATTAGTAAGAGGAGTATTCTGACTGCCAAGCTTGAATCAGAGCTTAGAATGAAACATAGAAACATAGAAACATAGACTTTGACAGCAGATAAGGACTGCTAGGACCATCTAGTCTGCCCATTTCCCTACCTACAGGATAGGCCACAGATCCTAGTTAACCAACAGCCTATATCTTCCTGCCCCAGTGGTTCCTGCCTGTGGTGGAGACACATCTGTCCCTGGATATCCTTCCCAATTTTAACACTGAATATATTGAATAGGAGAGGTCCCAGGGTCAATTCCTGTAACATTTGGCTTGTGATTCCCCTCTCCTCAGATCTGACCCAGTTTACTACCACTGTCTCCTGTCCTTACTCACAAGTCCTCTGGCTTTTTCAGCAGCATATTGTGTGGCACAAAATTAGAGACTTTGCTGAGGTCAGAGTAGACCAAATCTATCCCCTGCCCTTTATCTACTGCCCTAGTGACCCAGTTGAAAAACAGTATCAGGTTAGTCTGGCACAACCTTCCTTTTTTTTGTTTGAAATTAAGCTTTATTGATTTTACAGAATACACCATATCCCAAGTTAACATCGGGACTTTCATTGGGTCACTTAATAACCTTCCTTGTACACCAAAGTCATAGATGTAAAATGTAATAGGAAAAAGAAAAAAAATTCCTATAACCCTATGCCCCCCTCACCCTCATCCCTAACCCACCCGAGTGTGCATACATGGTACATCAAATGTTTTATCATACAACCATGAAAGCATAAGGTTAGCAACTACGTTGATGGAGGCAATGAGCATCAGAGACAAGACAAGATAAGCCTTAGTGTAAATACAACGTGTATAATTTACCCCATTTTTTGTGAAAGGAGTCAATGCGATTGCGAGAGCTAGCAATAAGTCTCTCCATATTGAAACAAGTTGACAGGTCTATTAGCCACTTGGTTTATGTTATGGTTAATTGGTCCATCCAGTGCTTAAGCACCAGCCTTTTAACCACCATCGAGATTAGCGCTATATGGAATCTGCGTTCACGGTTCTCCACATTGGTATAACTACCTAAAATGCATATTTCTGAGGTGAACAGTCCATCCAGACTCAAAAGAGGATCCAAATTGGACTGAATAGAGCGCCACAGAGGGGTCACCTTCTCACATTGCCAAAAAATGTGGAGTAAATTCCCTTCTGATTGTGAATATCTAGAACAGAGAGGGAGGGGAAGCCTTCCTAATCGAGCCAATTTGACCAGTGTATAATACATGTTGTTTAGTATATGATATTGAATAAGTCTGAACTTATCCTGAGTGTGATATCTATAGAGATCTTTCCAGATTTGTACCCAGTTAGGGATGAGTTCTGGCAGAAGAGAAGTCCAAACACTAGAGCCCGAGAGGGAATCCGGGTATTTAAGATCCAACAAATAGGAGTATATGGAAGAGATCCCATGGGATTTGGTGGCTAAATCCTGAAGTTGAGAGAGAAAGGGACTGACTTGTGAAGAGAGAAATTCAGTACCGAAATTAGTGCTAATGAGGTGTCTCAGCTGATATACCTTGAAAATATTATTACTGGGATCCTTAAGCCTGTCCATAATATCTGGAGAAGAGAGAAGAGAGTCCTGAGAGTATAAATTCTCCACCAGGGCTTCGCTTATTTGAGGAAGCCAGTCTAAAGTGATCATTGAGCCTCCTAACCGAATATTGGGATTTAGGATAAGAGGTTGTGCCAGGTCTCTTTTGGGGGAGATTTTTAGATAGTGCAGACATTGAGAGAGGACTTTAAGAGAAGTGATAATGGTTGGATTTTGTATTGAGGTTGGGAGTGCTGAGTTGGAAAGGAAGAATATGGTTGGAGAGCAGAGATTGGCCGCATCAAGTATTCATCTTTCGATTTGGAGCCAGATCGGGAGGGGTCCCTCAGCCCTTTTGGGGAGCCATCTGCCCAGCTTGGAGAGGTGGGAGGCCCAGTGATAAAATAAGAGGTTAGGGAGGAGAAGTCCTCCTTTATCTTTAGGCAGGCAGAATTTAGAGAAAGGACGTCTGGGAGATTTACTTTGCCAGATAAATTGAGAGAGAGTGGAATGTAGCTTTTGTAGATAGGAAAGGGGTAACCAGAGATCTATTAAATTGAGAGGGTAGAAGACTCGGGGTAGAACGTTCATCTTGACGATGTTGATTCTACCCCATAGGGAGATGGGGAGTTTGGACCATCTTTGGAGATCCAGTTGAATGTTATTCATTAGATCATCCAGATTAAGCTTCTTGAGTAGAAGTGGGTCATTGGTGAGATGTATTCCCAGGTATTTAAGCGATTGAGTTGACCATCTCATACCAAATCTAATAAAGCTAGCTTTGTGTGTGAAGATGTTCAAGGGGAATATCTCTGGTTTGGTTAGATTCCGTTTATAGTGAGAGAGGAGGCCGTACTGTGAAATAACCTGAAGAGCGTGTGTTAGCGACGTTTTGGGGTGGGCAACATGGAGGAGGATGTCATCCGCGTAGATAGAAAGGACCAGCTTTTGTTGTAGCACCGGACAGCCCTGAATATAAGGGGATCATTTGAAACTAAGGAGGACAGGCTCTTAGTATAGGTTGAACAAAAAGGGAGAAAGGGGACAACCTTGTCTAGTGCCTGTAAAAAGGTGGAACATCGAGGAGAAGACACCGTTACAATAGATCTTAGCTGAAGGGGATCTATATACCGTCTGGATCCAGTGAATGAAAGAGGTTGGGAAATCCATTCTGGCAAGCGTTGCCCATAGAAAATCCCAATTGACTCTGTCAAACGCTTTTTCAGCATCTAGGGAGATTAGAGCCATAAGAATATGCGATGATTGAGCTGCATGAGAGATATGAGAGAGGGTTCTAAGGTGGTCAGCTGGGGAATGGCCTTGTACAAAGCCTACTTGCTCTGGACTCAGAAGGTAAACCCAAATTTCTTTAATCCTCTCAGCTAAGATTTTAGTTAAAATCTTAATATCGCAATTTAAAAGAGAGATGGGGCGATAGCTAGCAGGGTCTTTGGGTGGTTTATCTGGCTTGGGGATTAGCACAATCGTGGCTTCTAATAGTGTAAGGTCTATGGTATTGGTCTCAAACATATACTCATACAGCCTGAGGAGGAGGGGAGCTAGCTCCTTACTAAAGGTTTTGTAAAAAATTAGATGGATATCCATCAGGACCAGGTGATTTATCAGGAGCTAGCGAGGTGATCGCCGCCTCTACTTCGAGCAGAGTGATGGGAGAGTTGAGGATCATCTTATGGTGTGGATGGAAGTGAGGAAGATTGAGATCCTCTAAGTAGGTTGAGATGTCCGAAAGATGTTGGGGAAGGGGGTTTGCTGTACAGCTTGCTATAGAATTCTTCAAAAATCTGGGTAATCTCTCTGGGTGTCGTTTTAACTACACCCTCCGGTGTTTGTAACATCGGGATCAATATCGAACTCTCTGTTTTTTGCAGTCTGAGAGCCAGTAATCTGCCGGCCTTTTCACCTTGGTCAATGTATTTGGATTGGGTTTTTAAGATAGCGTATTCTGCTTTTTCTTTTAGCAAGTCTGCGTATTCGTTCTTTAATTTTAACAGACAGTCTGACGAGTCGGAGGGTGAGGTAGGGGACTGTGAGTGCTCTATATCTTTAATTTTAATTAACAGTGCAGCTGCCTGGGCCTCCTTGCGTTTCTTCCTCAATGAGGCGATCTTAATTAACTCTCCCCTAAGGTAGCATTTCAGGGAGCACCATATGGAATCCTCTCTCAGGGTAGAGCCTTTATTACGTTCTATAAAATTTGAGATTAGGTCTTTAATATGAGAAACACTTTGTTCATCTTTAAGGAGTTGGGTGTTTAATTTCCAGATAGAGTCCTGCTGAAAATTAGGATCCGGGGAGATCCTTACCCAGACTGTTGAATGATCTGATAACACTATCGGTTCTATGCTTGATTGAAGGAGACCTGGAAGAAGTGAATTACTGGTCAGAATGTAGTCTATTCTAGACCATGAGTTATGTACCTGAGAGAAGAAAGAGAAGGACCGGAGTGAAGGGTTAGTAAGCCACCAGGGGTCGCATAATCCCAGAAGTTGCGTGAAGTCCAGGAGGGCTTTTTGGGCTGGGGTTGCGGGTTTTATTGGCAGGTATGTTCTGTCAAGAGCCTGACTTGGTGGGACATTCCAGTCCCCTCCTAGTATTAACTGTGAAGGTAAAAGTTTACCAATTCTGTCTGTCAGGGTCATGAAGAACTCTGGATTCCCTTCCACTGGGCCATAGACAGAGCCGAGCACAATGCTACAGTTATTGAGACAGCCTTTGACCAATATGAACCTGCCCTCTGGGTCAGTTAGTTTCTCTTCTGCCAGAAAAGAGACGTGGTTCTTTATTAAAATGGCTACCCCTTTGCTTGCTACTGTACCACTCACAGAAAATAGTTGAGAAAAGCCAAACCTATTCAACCAGATTGATTCATTACTTGCCAAATGGGTTTCCTGAAGCATAAGGACATCAATTCTAAGTAATTCACAGTGTTTAAAAACTTGATGCCTTTTAGTTTTGTCTCTGAGCCCCCGTATATTCCAAGTAGCTATCTTAATCAACGCCATAGCCATTCTTGAACAATTGTACTGAGAAACTGAGAATTGTTATACATCCAAAATGAGTAGTTATTATGGCACACTCTAGAACCCCCTTTAAACCCACCCACGCTGCATAGAAAAAGGCTCCAAAGTCCTTGATAAATTAGCACAACCAGAAAAGTGTTACTAGCCTTGAGCCTTAATTGGGAAATTAGATCTTGAAACCAGAACCCCCCCCCATCCCCACAAAGAGAAAAAAAAAAACATCCAACTATATACACAATAGATCCAAGTTTGAACAAGTGTGACCCAGATAAGCGAACAATAAACACCTGGATCTGAAGACCTAATGGCGAATCCCAGGAGCTTCATATAACAGCACCCTCCTGGTATGGTACTACTGCGAGAATTGGGGGAAAATCTGTTAAGCTGTGTCATCCGGCAATCTATAAAGCTGACCCCCGTAGGATTTCCCTGTGGATCACCATTCCCCCCTCTTTATTAGCTCGTGAGGCAACTTCCTACGAGCCTATCCCACCCTGGGCTCCCCCTCCCACCCTCTTTCTTCAGTAGTTGCCTAAAACCATTCCCTGTAGTGACCTGGAAAAGTGGCCCTATAGAGTCCCAGAACCGGAAACTAAAATCAACTTAAGCATGGGGGTTATGCCTCACGCCATCTTTATGCTGTTAGGAAGGGCCGCTTACCGTATCCTGAATGATCAGGCCCAAAAGCGAGTCTGTTCCCGTATGTGGGTGGGGAGCAAAAAGATTTAAACCAGCCATCAGGTTAACTAAATAGTTATCCCACCCCAACTGGAATACACTGGGGGGCATAGTTTATTGCAGGACCGAAATCGGTCTGTGGCAAAGTCGGCAAGCCAAACCTGAGACCCTTCACAAAGGTTCCGGGGCTGACCCTGGGGGGTCCAAGTTACTCGCGGCCTTCAGAGGACTAATAGACAAGCCTCCTACCTTCTGCCAGGCCGCTCGGCCATACTTTCAACAATGAAAGCAAACAGGTAATAAACAAGAAGTTATCAATTCTTTAACAAAAAGACAACTGACTCAATATGACTACATGTCAGTAAATTAGTTAGGTCAGCCGTCCTTAAAAAGGTTGGGAAGCTTAGAAGCTAAGTCTTTAGCAGCTTGCTCAGGAGACTCATAGGTGAACGATGATCCATTGATTGTAACTTTTGAATTGGCTGGATACAGCATTCTAAACCGGATACCTGCCTCAATTAGCTTGTGGACAATTGGGTGAAAGGCAGTTCTTTTCTGTCTGGTCTCGATCGGAAGGTCTTGTGCGATTCTAATCTTGGATGGCCCCCAGGTAATGGAATGTAGCTCTCTAGCTTTACTGAGGACATGTTGCTTTTCTATGAAACTTAGAAACTTGAGGATGATAGGGCGAGGAGCTGAGCCAGGTGGGGGCTTCGGCCTCAGAGATCGGTGGGCTCTTTCAATGTGGTATTGGGGATTCAGTGGTGAAGGCCTCGCGATCTTATGGAGGAACTTCTGGAGAAACATGATAGCGTCTGAGCCTTCTTCTGTCTCAGGTAGCCCGATGATTAGGAGGTTATTCCTCCTAATTCGCCCTTCTAGTTCCTCCGTTTTAAGTTGAAGCTTCCGGACCTGCTGTTTCAGTACGGTGATTTCAGGGTCGATTCTGTCTCTCCATCTCTCTTGGGAAGTGATTCTAGCTTCGGAGTCAATCATTCTGGTATTCAATGTGGTGAGGTCTCCTTTAATCGATTTGAGCTCGGAGGTTATATTTTTCAATGCCTCATGAAATGGTGATAATTCTTGTAGAAATCTCTCCTCAGATAGAGGGACTACCGTGGGGTTAGCACTGCTCACCTTATTCAGGTTCCTGGTGCCCTGGCTCCTCGCTTTCTTTGAGAGCTTTTCAGGCTTGTTCGGTGGAGTGTGCCGAATCACGGCCTGCTTCATCTCTGCCTCCATCGCCGCGATGAAGCTTTGCGATGCCAAAGTACATGAACAAAATCGATAGGCAGAGGTTAAAGGATCTCCAGCCACCGCTATTGTACAATTTAGAGGGCTAGAAATGAGTTGAGAGCAGTTTGTAGCAGATGGTTGGTAGGAGCCCAGAGTAGGTGCAGCCTTCAGGCAGCTCGCATCACGTGACCTGGCACAACCTTCCTGACATAAACCCAGAGTGCATGTCATCCTGCAGCACATTGTCAGCTACACAGGCCACCAGACTTTCCTTAACTAGGGCCTCCATTAGCTTACCTACAATGGAGGTGTAACTGACCAGCCTGTAGTAGCTGGATCCTCCCTGTCCCATCCCTTGTGCAGCGTGACGATATCCACTGACCTCCAATCCCCTGATACTACCCCAGACTCTAGTAAATTATTAAAAAGCTGAGTCTGGGATTCAGCTAGTTCTGAAGTCAGTTTCCTGGGTACCCTCAGTGTAGGACATCCAGTCTGGTGCTTTATCCACCCTGAGGGTTTCCAGCCCTTTCTTCACCTGTTCAACCATGATCATAACCCTGTCAAATTCCTGAACACACAGCCCCCTGTGGCTGTTTTCTTTCCACTCTTTGGTAAAGGCCAGTTATCCTTAATCATAAATACCAAGCAGAAGCACTTGTGCCTAGTACTCATTACCTTGTTTCCAAACAATAGGTTGGATCTTGTTCCCCCATAGCTTGCCCCCCATGGTAGCGTGTAGAAGGAGGGCTGTCCTCCTCCCCAGTACTCAAGTCCAGTTTGGCTCCAGGCATCCAGATGATGGTCCAGGTCCAGGAAGGAGTGAAGGACTTCATCCTGCCTTGAGATCCCTTTTCTGTTTTTTACTAATCCCCTACCATGACTTCACTTCAGAAACATCTGTGTGGAGGTGTGCACATCTTGCAGATCTGCAGCCCCATCCTTGAGCTGCTCATTGCCTGCACTGCCAGTGAGCCTCGGCCCAGTGGCAGCCATGGGCCACTATGGCTGCTACCCCATCCCAGGGAGAGGACAATTGTCCTAGGGACACTCGATCCTCTCCTACTTCACCAACCACCAGCAACCAATGCTTGTTCCCAAACAGGGTTTGCCAACATAACAGGAGGCAAGGCATTAGATGCCTCAGCCCTCTAAGCCACTGGGCCATCACTGGACATTGGTCTTCTGCTTGTCATTTTTGACTACCCTCCTCCCAGCTAGTTTGACAAAACCCCCCAGCCTTCATTGTTTCCCTTAATATATCTAAATAATTATTTTTCCTCTCCCTTCACATCCTTGGCAGTCTGTATTTCTGATTCTGCCTTTGCCCTCCTAACCATCACTTTCACCTCTATTAGTCTGGTCTAGTTCTCCTTCCATTTTACCTCCCCCTTATTTCCCTTATACTTTACAAGGCCCTTTTGCTCACCTTCACAGCCTCCCTTACTTCCTTTGAGAACCAGACCAGCCTTTTTGCTTGTTTCTTTTGGTGACCTTCCATGCACAAGAGTCAGTTGCCTCCAGAATTGCCCTTTGATCTTCCCCAGGTTATCCTCTTCTTCCCTGATGTGGCCTATACCCGTCAAATTTTTCCTAACCTTTTCCTGCTTCTGAATAAAATCTGCTCATTAGAGATCCAGGACCACTGCCATCAATGAGGGACCAGTGTTCCCCATCAACCAGTTCAAACCATATGGAATTGTAGTCTTGGTACCTGAGTGGTTCTCTGACTGCCACCCCACCCACCACTTCTGAGTTGGAAAGTATCAAGTCAAGAATGGTGTTCTGCCATGTGGGATCCCTGACCAGCTGCACCAGTAAGCATTGTAAGTACCTGTGCTAGCTTTGTTAATGTCAGTATCACTAATGTTATCTTAAATATTAAAGATTATCATAATGTTACATTTTTTTGGCTTCTGTTTTTCAAGTGCCTTCAATCCTTTAAACTGCATAAAAGGCAACAGTTTGGTTGCTCCTCGCTCACAGTGTCACCCATGTCAGGAAGTGCTCATGCATTCGTAACCCTGATGGAGGAGCACTCCCTGATTGATGTATGATACTACCTCCATTTACTAATGCAAGCTTTACAGTTACTGGTTTCACTGAAGCCTGCTGTGACTGTATCTTAACGAATATTGATGAAGCTCTTCATGTTGGATTCACTGTTTCAGTTTTGATAGTGCCTAAAAATGACCTTTGATATAATGTCTTTGCAGAATAAAAGGCATCTTTCATTGTCTTTTTTCTTAAATCAGAGTTTTAACATTTGAATCATATGATTAAAATGAAGATGACAGCACAGAATTCTTGTTACCTGTGGGTAGCTGTGGCATCCGAGCAGCTGTGCCATGGGGATGGAGTTCTTGGATGCTGCATCCCCGATAATAGCTGCCAGAGGAGTTTTCTTCCGACAATGATAATTTGGGACATAGTGCTCCCGCCCAGTAACCAGCCACATTGTTGACTCAATAGCTTTGGCTGCCAAACCACAAGAATCATAAATCCCCAGGCCCAGGGTGATGTTTGGAAACAGTTTGTGGTTACTGTTGACCTCCTCAGTTGCAAATACCATGACATGAAGAAACTGGTATATGTTAACTCGGAACCTGTTAAACAAAAACAGAAGTCTCCTGAAGTGAGTCAGTCAGAGAAACAGTTCAGTCGGAAAAAAAGACAGTCCAATCAAACAAAATGCTCCAGACACTTACTGGCTGTTCCTGATACTTTCATGTACTGCATGCAATGCAATGCGAACATACATGCAAGCATACAAAGAAGCCAGCAGAAGAAAGCCATTTGGCCTATCAAGTCTACTTGTATTGCAGGGTCCGCAGCTTGAGCTAATCTCCCTGCCCTCCCTTCTCACTCCTCCCATCCTCCCTACCCATGACCCTTACCCTCCCCCAGACCTGTCTCAGCATCTCTTAAAGCTGCCCACTGTCTTCAACGAGATTACCTCTTCTGGCAGTGCATTCCAAGTGTCCACCACCCTCTCTGTGAAGAAGTGCTTCTTACCTACCTCCTAAACCTCCAACTCTCCAGCTTAAGACTGTGCCCCCTAGTGTTATGGTTGCCACTCAGCTTAAAGATACTCTCCTTATCAACCCTATTTATCCCTTTCAGGTACTTGAAGGTCCTAATTATGTCCCCTCTCTCGCTCCTGTCTTCCAGGAAGTACATACAGCACACTCCATTATGAACGAGATGGCTGCTGAATGGTACTGTGCATGAGCTAGTCGTCTCGCATGTGCAATACAGTTTAGTGGCCATTTTGGACAGTGCGGAGTGTGCCGTGTTCTGCAATGACCACTGTAAAATAATACAGTACACTAGTAATGAACAGAACAGAGCGGAGTGCTTTACAGATGCGGAAGCAACTGTGTGTGACAGAGTGACCTCTGTCAAGGGTAGGTACTCCGGTAGAAAGACGGGAGATCCCTTGCCCCTTTAAGTACCTCTTGCCTTGCTTTTATAAAAATATCAAATAAAATGATTTAATGGTATAAAGTGCCTACCTACAGGGGTATCTAACATAATCAACTGGTAAAAAAGAATCTCCTGAGCACTTAGAAGAAAGAGCAGAATTAATAAACACGGAATGGCAATACTTTCACTTTTTATTGCCAATGCTCGGTGTAATCAGCCTGAAATCTTGGATGTATTTTGACTTCTGACTGATGGCTTGAAAGTGTAAGAATCAGCCAGCCGAGACAGGGAGGAGTCAACCAAATCGTTGTGTGCAGCTATAAGGGTTGCTCCTTTTTGTTTAAATAAAGTGCTGTAGTGCTTATAGGAATAAATGCAGATGGGCTGCTGGAGAAATATTTAAATATCCTAAAGTGGAGCAGCTTTAGGAAAGAGCTTGATAGAGTGGCATGGTGTTGTTATAACTGACCAGTTGCACTTGCCACCACTCCGTAATGTTGCATTGAAGCAGGGATTATAGAAAACCTGAATGGCTTTATTTAAGGTCAGCCACCACTTGGTATGAACTAAAGAACCTCCTTTTTCCTTTCAGATATGAAAGAAGGCTCCCGGCTGCTGGTAGTAAGGAAAAATAAAATGGTAGAAACTCTTTTGACCCTCCAAGTCATACAGGAGCTGGTAAAGAAATGCAGCCGCATCAGACTGTTACAAATGGGGCCAGTATCCTGAATAAAATCAGGATTATCCCTTGGAGTGACAGTAGGCTTGTTCACACTGTGCCTTGCCACACCGGACACATACAAATCGTTTAAATTTTAAGAAATTGCTGGAGAGTCTCATTCACATCACACCATTGTTTTCGGTGCCCTTTTGTTTTCCGGCGATTTAGGTGTTGTTCCAGTCACTGTTGGGTTGTTGGAGACCTGTAGTGATGTAGGTGGTTTGCCTGTTCAGATGGCACAGGAAACCACCTACACCACTCCACAAACCCAAGAAAGAGGGATTGTGGTGGCAAAGCCATGCAATGGAAACCTACCAAAACGGGAAGGTTCACACATCTGCAGGAGCACCAATCTGGCTGCTGTGAGCCAGTGACAACGGCTTACAGGTGGTTGAGTGAATGGGCCTAGTAAGTGTGACTTTATTTGATTCAGGATTATCCCTTGGAACGACCATAAGAGTGGCTTTATTTGTTGGAGCTGCTTCATGCGTAAAAAGTTAAAACAAGGAGTCCGATTAGTAGGAAAAGACTCTGAGGGGTCTAAAGAGTGAGAAGTAGATTAAAGTGTAAAATGAGGAGCACCCTCACTCCTCACTCTGTCTCTCTATCTCTATCTCTGTCTCTCTCTCCAAGAACTGCCATATCGTAGTTCAAAGTGGGGCGGCATTCACTTTTACGTTCAGCTGCCCCTGCTTCTAAAAATATGCCCCTGTTTCACTATAGAAGTGCATGTCATACTGTAGGAAAAACTTCTGAGTGGGAAGTTACACTAGCACATGAAGCACTTTTGAATCACTTGGGTGCCCTGTTAAATTAGAGCTGGTCCCCTAGCAGGCACAAGTAAGTGCTTAAACAAATGCAGCTTCTAGTAATACAAGATTTCCCCATTTACTGCTTTGTCTCCTGGCCGCAAGGTGCGACTCAGGAATGAAATACAGATTGGAGCCGGATGCTCCAGCTGTAGCACAAGTGCCCCTTGTATGGAACAGAACTGAGAGAAATGCTTCAGAGCAAAAGGGCATGCTCCAAAGTGCTCCAGACCGCTGCGCAGTGCGGCAAGAATAACAAGGAATTCAGGGCATACAGTGACACTATGGGCAGAGGAAAAAAGGCTCGTAGCGTCACAGAAATAAAATAAATATTATAATTAAGGCCTGAACAGCCCCAGAGATGTTGTGACTGGGCTGCCTAGAATATAGTAAAGAGTGGCCAGAAATAGGCCCAAAGGAAAAGTTTGACGATGGGTAGAAGTGGCAACTGAAGGAGAAAGTGATCCATAAATATAAAGAGTTTCTAGAAATAAATAGGAAGGATAAAATAACGTGGTAGTGGGCTGATAGCATATGAAATAAGATAAAGGAAAATTAAACGGTATGGGGAAGAAAAAGAGAGACTAGGAAACAGAATAGCACAGTTAAAGAAAAGAGTTTTAAGAATGAGATGTGTTTTGAAGGTGTGCCTCCTAGTAGAGATAGAAACCCAGTGAGAGATAAAGTTCAGGATTTTACAGAGTTTCAAATGCAGGTATAATGATGGCAAATAGTTTACTGACCTGTTTCTAGGAGAGCTCATGAACAAATGAATGTTCCTATAGGAGGATAGAGGCCCCTAGTCTTCTGTATAAATACTGAACTGGTTCACAGAGTAAGCTAATCAGTGGGAGGAGTTAAGACTAACGAGGATCATTAAGTTAATGAAATAAATAAAACTGTTCAGGGTTGGGATATTTCAGAGATGTGTCAGGAAAATAATTTTTCTTTACAGGTTTAGAAATATCCCTTTCTTTATTTCTGTATAGGCTGGGATATGAGCCTTAGAAACTTAATTGACCAAAGTGGGTGGATCCCTATGCTGTGAGGTCATCAGGAGACAAGTTATAAAAATCTACCACTAGGGTAGATAGATTAGATAGAGGCTGAGATGAGCTGAGAGATAGAGATGTGAGAAGGCGAGGAGTCAGTCTTGAACTGACCCAAGAGTGAGGTGTAAGGCCTCGCTAGAGTACTTAACTGTGTGAAAGCCACTGAAGCATGCCATTGGGGACATCATGTTGGACTTGCTGAAATAAAATGCTGTTGGATTATCCTGTGTAAGTGTATGAACTAATACCAGACTTCTACTTTCTGTGAGAAACAAACATCTGAAAAGAGGAAAATAAAATGGTAAATGTCTGAAAGATGCTTTTTATGTACTAAAGTTGGTTGTCAGCCTATAATTTGTATCCTGTTATCCAAACCTCGCTACACTGTGAAGCATTTCCACACTGTTGTTTGGTTGGAACAAATCTCTGTGTTTTCTGATAGCAAGATGTCTGAAGGGATCAGCCCACTGCAGCCCTAAAAACAGCACAGTATATGCAGTATAATATGGTAATGTAATAAAAAAAACTTTCGTCACTGTGCAGCACTGAGCATCACAGATTGCTATGAAATTTTTTTGTAAAAATGTTAGGACTGTCTGCAGTGTGGAATATGGCCTTCTTCTTGTGGGACACAGTGTTTCTGAGGTGTGAAATGAGTGACTACCCATTGATGTGTGACAGACAGAAACACAGAAAAAAAGACGGCAGAAGGAGACCAAGGGTCCATCTCGTCTGCCCATGAGTTCCTTGGACCTTCTCAGATTCCAGGACCTAATCCTTCTTCTGACTAATGCCTCTTATTGCTCCTGTTGCTTCTGATCGTGTTTTATCCTTGACCTACCCCCCCGCTTGAATTATGTCATGGACTTTGCTTCCACTACCTGGAACACTGGAGGATAGTGGAGAGAGGGGGTACATGACTGAGACCTTCAACTACTTGAAAGGGATAAATAAGGTGGATAAGGAGTTTTTTTTAAAGCTAAGTGACAACCGTAACACAAAGAGGCACAGACTTAATCTGGAGGGGGAAGGATTAGGAAGGAGGTCAGAAAGCACTTCTTCACGGAGAGGGTGGTGGACACTTGGAATGCACTGCTGGAAGAGGTGGTCTTCTTGGAGACAGTGGGCAACTTCAGTACAGGCCGGGATATGCATGGGGAAGATAAGGATCATAGGTAGGGAGGATGGAAAGGATGGGAGGAGTGGGAAGGGGGCAAGGTCAGTACCTCAGGCTCTGAACCCTGCAATACAAGTAGACTAGATAGACCAAATGGCCTTCTGCTGGCTTCTTCATATGTTCATATATACCTCAGCTGGTAGTGTATTCCATGGCTCCATGACTCTTTTTGTAAAACAGTGTTTCCCAATCTCCCTGTTGAAGCCCCCCACCTCAACTTCCATTCATGCCGTCTGGTGTTAGACTCTGTTGAACAGACCCGAGGATGGCCTCTTTTTGTTCCTCTTTGGAACCTATACGTTTCAATCATGTCTCCCCTCTCCCTCCCTGTCTCCAGTGAAAACATATTTAATGCTTCCAGACTCTCCATGTCTGAGTACCCTGAAGGCCTTGGATCATTTTGGTCACTCTTTCCTGGACAGCCTCCAACCTGTTTATATCCTTTTTCAGGTGTGGACTCCACAACTGGACACAGTACTCCAGATGGGGCCTTACCAGGGACCCATACAGTGGCCGTAATACCTCCCTTCCTCCCTCCTCCTGTTGTTGAATCTCCCCTCTATGCACCACAGCATTTTGTTACCTTTGCTATTATCATGACACCTAGTTTCTGTTCTTCCTACAAGGGGCTAAGCTGGACCCCGTTGAGGAGGTGGTACTCTGTCCTTGGGTTCCCTTTAACCAAATGCATCACCTTACATTTTTTTTGCATTGACTATCAGCTGCCAGACATTGGATCATATTTCAAGTCACTAGGTCTTTTGGTAGGTCCCTAACTGCCTCCTCACAGTCAACCCTTCCTCCTGGCTTGGTATCATCTGCAATAGGGCATTTTTTTCCGTATGTAATTTCTGGGTTTTTACAGGTTTTCTCCCAACCCCCTATTCCCACGTGTCCCCGAAATAGCATGTGTGTGTGTGTGGAGGCATGTGTGTGCAAGCTGTTCGGGATGCTCCTCCCTTCCTGCCACTGACCCCCTGCGCCGACACTGAACCTCCATTCGGTGATGGCGGGACTACGGGCAGGTGACCCAACCCCTTACCTGGAAAAGGAGAGCCAATGCTCGATCCCGCTCCCACCCTCACTTCTGTGCCAGCACCCCATGCCCCAAGGTTATTACCTAACCTGGGTCGCCAGCGTAGCGTGAAGTGTGGCATTTAGTGCCTCAACTCTCATCATAACTGGGCCATAAATAGGGTAATTTTGCCCTAAATACCAATGCCAATGTCACTGATAAAGGCATTAAACAGATCTGGCCCCAATACTGAGCCTTAGAGCACATCATTAGTGATCGCGTCTTCCTCAGACCTCACCCCATTGACCACTACTCTCTGTTTTCTGTCCCTAAACCAATTACCTACCCAACTATCTATGCACTTGGTTGCACCCAGGTCCTCCAACTTTTTTAGCCTGTGGCTGTGTGGCACCAAATCAAAGGCCTTACTGAAATCAAAGAAGAGGAGTTCCATTGGGTGGTCTGTGTCTAGTTCCCTAGTGACTCAGCCAAAAAATGTGATTAGATTAATTTGGCATGATTTTTCCACCATGAACCCATGTTGCCTGTCATCCTGCAGACCGTTCTTATCTAGGTACTCTTAACAAGTTTTGTTTTATTAAGGATTCCATCATTTACCTCACTACCGATGTAAGGCTGACTGATCTGTAGTTGCCCGCTTCCTCACAACTCCCTGCCTCGTGGAGGAGTACCACATCAGTTCTTCTCCAGTCTCCAGGTAATACCCCTGACTGAAGTGATCTGCTGAATAAATGTGCTAAGGAACCTGCCAATTCACTTGCTAACTCCTTTATCACCCACGGGTGTACGCCATCGGGCCCTGGTGACTTGCCTTCCCTGAGCTGATCCAGGGCATCTGTAACCCTACTATTGGTGATTGATGGTGCTTTCATTATTGGAATGTCATTGCCTTGATGCCACTGACTGGTACTGGGCCTTTGTGTTCCTTGGTGAACACTGAGAAAAAACGTTGTTCAGAACAGTGACCTTCTGTCTATCCTCCTCCACTGTTCTGTCATTGTCTTTGAGCTGAACTGTTCCTCCCCTTTTCTTTCTTTTTCTTGTATACTGTATATCAGAAAAAGTGTTTGTTCCCTTCTTTAACCCCTTCCGCAGGCCTAAGATCCACTGTGGCCTTAGCTGATTTCACCATATTTTTTGCTTCTTTGTTTTTCTTAACATAGACTTCCCATGGACTATCTTTCTGAGTTCTTTTATGGTTCCTATTGGCCTCTGTCTTGGTTCTGATTGTGGTCCTTACCTGGTTACTGAACCATATTGTGTTTTTGTGTTTGTTCTTTTTGGTCACTTAATCAGCCCCTGTATTTCTTCCATATCTAAACGCTCCTGAATTCTTAACAGTTTGCATCTGACTACATCCTTCATTTATGGTACTATGTCTAACTGCCTTGACATTTGACAGCTCTTTCCTAATAGTTCTGCACTGCAAGTCTGCTTAGTTATAAAGGGCAAAGCTCTCAGCAGTTTCAGGATTGTCCATTGATGCTCTCTGTACAGTACAGTATGTTTAGCTTGAGTTGCCTTCTAATCTGGTTACCAGTGAGTCACCAGTGTCACTGCTTCCTTTGTATGAAGCAGCATTGCAGCGATATTACTTCTGCAATTCTGCCCTTCCCCAAACAAAATCACATCCCACAAATACTACTGAAATACTAATGGGGGTCTCAGTTTACTTGCCTGATTTAGTAAGCACAAGGTACATGATAAATGCTTTATTAGCTAGCAATCCCCAAAAAAGGTTTTGAAAAAGTAATGAATTAATATAGCATTCAAAATATACTGAGATTTTAATTATTCTTCTAGTAAAGCTACAAAATGCAGCCTGTAACTTGAAATTCAGTTTTGATGCCACTAAAAATCGTACGAATTAGGAAATGAAAACAATGCAACATGACATTTACATTTTTATCAACTGACTTTGTTTCTTTTTTCATTTACATCTTTATTTTTTTTAAATGGTCTGTTGTTAGGCAAATGATACAACACAACTTATTTTTGTGATTGGCATACACACCTCAGCACAGAAGGTGTAACACATGGGGCCAGATATTCAAAGCTTTGCGCCGGGCAAAAAACATTTGTACGGGTTTAGCGCGGGATTAGCGCGGGTCTGCTAAATTCAAAAGGCTGAATAGTGCAGGCAAACAGCATCAGCGTCAGGCAAACTATAATTATATGCAAGGGGCAAAGTGAACATGAATACAGGTGCAATGAGATATTCAGCGACTAGCACTGCGCTAAGGTGTTTAGCGTGACAAGCGACCCATAGCGTGGTACAATTTACCGCCTAGAAAAAGCTGGTCTTAACCCTGGGCAAACAGCTTTGCGCGGTGCTATCTCAGCATTAGCGCGGCTTGCGTGGCCATATCATATCAGTGTGACACTTAGATACTGCCAGACATGGAAGACACATGCTGCACATTGCTGGCACCACAATGATGCCATCAGCTGCCACCAGTCTGAGCCAAGCACAAACAGTGAGGGATGATCTGACCCACAGGGGACAGCATGGTAGTGTGGCCATATAGCACACACCTGCAGACCATACGTCTGTGGTGTATAACGGATGCCAGCACACACATGCAGCACTGTGGGCATGGTGGCCAGTGAGGGTAGGGTGTATGGGTGGCCAGACCTCACCACAGCCCACGTGTGGCCACAAGGCTGGGTTATATCGCTCAGTGCACATGGCCCAGTAGTGGGATTACGCCACCACCTGTGTGCCTGTTGGATCCCACATGACCCCCGAGCCACCCACCACACAACTGTACAGATGTCAGAGCACACACTGCCAGCCATGTACATGACACTGTGTGCATCCCATGTCACAGGTGCAGCATCTGTGGATCACACAACAGCGTGATAGTACTGTCCACTGTCAGTAATTACCTGCAAGCTGTGTCTGGCACTGTGTACAGTGCAGTGGTCATCACTGCCCTACATACCATAGGCAGTGTCGTGTCCCTCACACTACCAGCCCTCTTGCTACTGTAGTGTCTGCTGTGCGCGATAGCATGACTTACGGTGTGAAGGTTGCATGCAGCACTACCACCACCTGTGCCTATGCTGTGTTGTCCCTGGGAATGGTTATGCTATGCTGTGCTGTACTGTTTACATGAAGCCTGCAGCTATCATCATGCACCACCTGACTGACCTACAGGTGGAGCTGCGGTCAGACCTGGCCAGCCCCTGTACCTCCAGACTGACCTACAGGTGGAGCTGTGGGACCCTGCAGTAACGCTGTGCAAACTGCATGCAAATCAGGGCATGATGAGATGCTAATGTGGCTGTTTGCCCACAGACTATCTAAGTGGCTCATTTGCATGTCACTTTTGAATATGGCAAAGTTTGGCGTGGGGCTAGCGATGATGTTTGCACGAACAAACGCTGTCAGCTAAAAGTCACGCTAACGTGTTAGCGCACCGCTAACAGGTTCGGGGAATATTATACAGTTTTGATCACTGTTGTTTCATGTGTGCTGCTGCCTGCAGCTGTACTGGGTCCCTGCATTTGCCAGAACACACATTGGCCACATAGTTCCTCTCTACCTACCCTCACGTCTCTGTGCACTGTGTTGTTGTTGTGGTTTGCACTTCCTGGTTGCTGTATTCAGTGCTGTCTTATTCCAGGGCTATGTTTGCCCTGCACTCCCAGCCCAGTTTGCACGGTCTCATTCCCATGCTATATTCAGAAGCTGTTTGCCCAGGGCTATTCCTTTTGAATATGGCTTGCTTTGTGCTCCAGGCTAAGTTTGCCCGCCAGGCAGTGCTAAATTAGCCCAGGGGCAAACCTTTGAATATCTGGCCCCTGTTCTCTTATTATAATGTCTTATTAATTTAAATATCATTGCTTTTGTCAAGATTATTATTATTGAAATGGAATAAGGATGGATGAATTCCAAATAATTCAAAATTTTCTTTATTTTTTCAAATATCTTCTCACACTTCTTTGGCTACGCTTCATGGCTCGACCACTTCCTCAGGCCCTCAGTGTTATTCTAATAATAAATACAAAAAAGCAGTATCTTAATTTATTTTTTTTTAATTCTATTACCATTCTTAAAATAAAAAATTAGTTGATGGAAGAAAAAAATAATCAGAAATGTTATATGTATGTGGTGTTATTGGAAATAGCAGTATGTACTTTTTAGAGGGAAGAATCCTGTCATCATGAGAGTAGTATGGATTAGCAAAAGAATGTATAAAGGCTATGGGCCCAATTCTAGAAGGCTGGTGCAAGTGGCCGCCAAATGCGACTTGTGCCAATCGCAGCTGCGACATTCACCCTGAGTCCTATTCTAGACGGGGCAGAGTCTCAGCGTCTAAGTCCTGCGACTTGCAACGTGTGGCTAGGTATGCCGAACAGAGGGCGTACCCGGTGAGGAAGTCGCAAGCCACAACCACAGGTTACAAGTGCTCTCTCCCATTGCACACACACTGCCGGTGTCCCACAGGGCTAGAGGCCCCCTACCCACTGTCATGGTGTCCCCAAATTGTACCATTGCCAGTGTACAGTACAGTATGTACAGTACAGGCATACATCCATCCCGTATATACACCCGGTGGTCTAGTGGTCCCCCACCCAGCTGTGCCAATCCACCCTGAACCCCCCACCCATCCCCAGCCAGTGACTGGCACAGCCCACCTCTCACCTCCATGGCCAGCCGCTGACTGCATTCAGTAAGAGCACTTACTGAATAGACATGCTCAGAAATTAATTTTTGAGTGTGTCTTTACAGTAAGTGCTCCTACTGAATGCAATCGAGCGGCTGGCCATGGAGGTGAGAGATGGCTGTGCCAGTCACCGGCTGGGGACGATGGGAGGGTGCTGTGGACTGGCATGGCTGGGTGGGGGGCCACCATACCACCAGGGATGGTTCGGGGTAATCGCTGCATTTAAGTGGTGGCTTGGGGTCGGGACATGGGTGGAGGTTGACAGCACCGCCCTGCGGGGCATTCCGCAATGGGGGATTCAGGGGCAGAGGGTGTGGGCAGCCCTGTGGGGTATACACAATATGGGGAGTCAGGGGGGCAGGGGGTGCGGGCAGCCCTGCGGGGCACCTACTCGGGTGTGCTGTGCATGGGGGGAAGGGCACCTGTGGATTGCCTGCTGGGCTGCTGGTGGGTCTATAGGACTCCCTGGGGGGCATCCGTAAATTACACCAGCTAAAAGCTGGTGTAACCTATGTTGCTGGTTCTCCTCTGGGGGTTCTTGTAGAATCCCGACATTGAGGACTTTGTTGCTGCTGCCCATCTGGAATGGGACACAACTGCTGCAATAAACCCCCTAGTGCCATGTCACAGGGGGTTTATGGCACAACTGCTGGTGTAACAGCTCTTCGGAACAAGTGGCCTGCAACATGTCGCAGGCCACATTGTAGAATCGCGCATGTCGCAACTGTTGGCATAAGTTGCTACTTGCGCCATTCTACTTGGCACAAGTGCTGTTACGCCAGGCATAACTTTTATAGAATCGAGGCTTATATCTGGGATCAGTATTTGGGACATTGCTAGTAGTCTATTACAGTAGAATGTCACCACACATTTTGTTAAAACAATGTACCCTAAGATACTGTTTTTGAATTTATTATTAGAACAACACTGAGGTCCTGAGGAAGAGGCTGGGCCATGAAATGTAGAAGTGTGAGAAGATATTTGAAAAAAATAAAGACAATTCTGAATTATTTGGAGTTCTTTCATCTTTATTCCATTGTATTGTGTTATGTCGTACTTTCAGATGACCCAAGATCAAGAAACTCTTTTGTCTCTTTAAGAGGAAGGGCAACCTGAACCTACATAATACAGAGAAGATTATTATTATTACCTGACCAGGCCTTCCTTGGTGGCTACAGGTACAACTCTAGCTCAACAGTCCCACTACTGCACCATTTCTCAGTCCCCATGGTGCACTTAAACCACTTCCTACAGCAGAGCAGTGGTAACATGAACCTTTCACGTTTCAGGAGTGGGGAGGGATAAACTACACAACTGGTTCAACCAGTATGTTAAAGGGTGGCCCTGTACACCAATATTATAAAGGATACAGAAAATAAGGATCAGGTGAGGCTAAGATGGGAGTTAGCCTACTCTATATTGGTTTTGTCTGATCTTCATAATACTGTAAAGCATATTGCAAAGATTAATCTATTCTCCAGTCCTACCCCTACCCCTACGTCAACTCATCCTATCTGTAACTATAGCAACTGATGTACACTGAACATTCTGCCAGACATTCCAGCAATGACTAACACTATCTCATGGAGAAAGCATACACTAGTACTCTGGAAAGTGCCCCAAATTACAAGGGACATACTGTATGTTACCCCCTCAGAATTGCTCCACTGCAGCTATCTCAAATGGCAAAGGTGATGCCCAGTGCCCACACTTAGAAGATGTTGCAGACTGACCAATTGTAAAGCAGAAATTCACAATACCTTATGATACAAAATCAAAATTAAACTTAGCACAAGGTGTCAGTTTCCATATGGTTCTGAACTTGAATCTTCAAGCTTGATGATGTGTATTGAATTAAGACCAGTTACCCATGTTTTCAGTGATGTCAAAAGGTTTTGAGGTTTGGTGAAAGTGAGGGAGTAGAGTACCTGAGGACACCATAGTGGCACTGCACATGGTATTAAGTGGAATGAATCCTGAATCAGAATGCACTTGAACCTGGAACAAAGTGATTCTGATTCAATGTGTTGCTGCATTCTTGGTGATGTTCTGGCTCCAGGTGCAGTCCAGTTCTGGAACCCTGTTCTGTGTGCTTTCTGGTTCCAGAACCCCTGCTCAAGGTCAATTCCAGACAGCTTTAAAAGTTGGAACCCCCCATTTCAGGTCAGTCCAAATGTTGCTGCTGACTAAAGGAAAACTGGATTTGACCCATTCCACTTCTTGTTGTGGGGGGAAGGGGAGGAAAAAAGTGGCACCATGGGTTGGCACCCCAGTCTGCAGATAGATAGAGAGATAAAGAGACAGAGATGGAGACAGAGAGAGCAAGGGATCACTGACTCACTGCTTCAATTGAAGCTGTCAGCATGACTCCAGCTGTGGCTTTACATTTCAAGAAAGTCCCATTATTCTCATACTGAGAATGCAGGTGAAGACATTGTGGAACATGTTCAAGTGACTGACGGTGTGTGTAAGGAGGGAATGTGGGTGGTGGGTGCTGAGTGGGAGGTTGGAGTGGGGTGTGTGGGAGTGTGTGGGTGGGGCAGGGTCTGTGGGTGGTGGGTGCTGAGTGTGGTGGGTGGGGGAATGAGGGGGATATTGGCAAGGGTCTGTTTTCTTTTTTACAGATTCAAAAAAATTGAAGGATGTTTTTCTTTATTTCAGGGCACTTTCTGACACTGGGGATTGGGCACTCAGTATCAGACTAGTGTTCAGTGGCACTGGGAGCGGACACCCTGGAGCCACCATGTATACAGTATAATAGGAAGGGGGTCTGTCTACCTGGCGGGAAGGGGAAAAAGGAGTGGTACCAGGGGTGGGCACTTGAGTCCACCACAAATAAAAAATTTATAGGTAGAAAGCAACAGAGAGAGATTGATAGTTAGCTAGAGAGGTAGGTAGGTAGGTAGGTTGATAGGTACTGTAGGTAGGTAGAAGGACAGATAGATAGATAGACAGACAGACAGACAGACAGAGAGACAGACTGACAGACAGAGAGACAAAGAGAGCAGGGGATCACCACCTCACTGCTTCCACAGAAACTAGCATCCCCCCTCCTGTGTGCTATTATATAGACCCGTTAGCATCGCCCACTCCCACACCTGATGATTCTCCTGCCTTCTCTTTCTTACTAAAACAATTTGTTACTGCCAGGGTTCCACCAGGGGAATCCTGCAACCAGCAGCCAGTGAGCTACCCTTGTTATCAAAATTCCCTCATTTACCCAACTGCAATTATGACAGCCTCATGGCAATTCTTCCTCCTGACTGCACTGTGTATCATACCCCTTACTGGCTTATTATCCCAAAAATTTGAGACTGGGGGTACACCACATCCTCATCCTGAAGACTGCTCACCCAATCTGACTCTACACATCACATGTTATGCCAAGGCTCCTTGCCAACTGATCCAGGTGGACTACCTTCCCCGAAGAGCAACTATTGCAGGTTTGTTTACGCCTCCTTCCTTATCTCTAATTAATTCGAGTTACTCCCACTGGCTTACACAGCCGGAGTATTAGCCTCAGTGTCCTTAGGCTTGCATAAATTAAAAAACAAAGCTTGGCACCCCGGTTCCTCCTCCATGCCAAGCCGGAAAAAGCCTCAAGCTCATTGCCTTTCACTTGAATCCTTGAAAAAATTGCTACTCCTCCTCTTACTCTGCTCTGGCAATGTCGAGCTTAATCCAGGGCCCATAAATAAACTTACCTCCCCTTCTGAGTCACTATCTCTTAAAAGTATTAGTTTTATTCACATTAACATGTGCAGCCTGCTGAAAAAATTCACACTTATCCAGGCTTGGACCGCCCATACAATGCCAGATGTGCTTGTTATCTCAGAATCCTGGCTACAGCCCTCTATGCCAAATAGCGTGATTAATATACCTAACTACCAGATCTTTAGATGCGATAGGTGATCCAGAGGAGGTGGGGTCACCATCTACATCAAAGATAGATTTGTGGCATCAACACTTAATTCTAACTCACTGGTAGCGGGATTTGAGTGCCTGGACATAAAAATCGTCCTATCCCCATCGTTAGCACTCCGAGTCATAGGATGCTATAGACCACCATCTGCCGGTACTCAGCTCTTGTCCTATCTTACAACTATCTTGGACACTAGCCCCCTGGAAACAATTATCCTCGGGGATCTAAACTACGATTGGCTGTCAGAAGCCGGTCACCCACTTAAATCTTTCTGCGACACCCTTGGTTTCACCCTACTCAACGAAGAGCCCACCCATATCAACAAAAAGAATACAGCCAAAAGTACCCTTCTGGATGTCCTGCTTGTGAATAAACCCCATTCCTTCTCTCATGTTGGAACCTTTGATGTGGATATTAGCAACCATTGCCTAATAGCTGGAGTCTGGGCAGCCAACAACGTGCCAACTACGGCCAAATTCTCCACCAAAAGGTCCACCAGGTCATTCGACCCAAAGGCATACCTACTTGACCTAAAAAACTCCCCCTTGTGGCAGAGTTTTTACCTTGCTAAAACAGTGGAAACTGCATATTCTATACTACATGAAATCATTACCTATACCATGAATCTACATGCGCCTCTGTCAAAAATATGCATAAAGGCTAGGAAATGCCGTTGGTTCACTCAAGATCTCAAGGCTGCACTACTGTCCAGGGATAAACTCTGGAAAACTGCCCACAAATCCCAAAAAGAGGAAGATTGGTGCCTCTTTAGAACAGCCAGAAATCACTGCACCAAACTGATTAGGGAAGCTAAAGCCTGCTATTACTAAGCAGAACCAGATACTGCAGCCAATTGTCCCTTCAAATTCTGGGCCACAATCAAAGAACTGGCAGGAGCCACATCACAAAATATGCTCCCTACAAAAATTACTTCTGACAATACAGTAATCAATGACAAAAAAGAGATACGGCAAGCATTCAACACGCACTTTGCCATAGCAGGCTTAGCCTTCGATAACTCGCCTGCATGTAGCCTTCGCACCCAACTTGATGACCCCACCAAATGTTGGTCTGCTAGTCAACATTTCTCATTCTCATTGGTTTCCTCAAGGAAGTGGAAGACTTGATTCTCCACCTGGATACTAAGAAAAGTGCCGCACAGATGCACTTGAACCATACTTCCTAAAGATAGCATGCCACTGATTAGCAGTGCCTATTACTCATTTATTCAACCTGTCCCTAACACAAGGTACCCTCCTCAAATATGGAAGATCGCACATTATCCCGCTATTTAAATCTGGAGACCCTTGCAACCTTAATAACTATAGGCCAATTTCTTCCTACCCATACTCGAAGCTACTGGGAAATAGTAAATGGCCAACTAAGATCCTTCATTGACAGAGAAAAATTACTAAACCCCCTTCAATCCAGATTCAGAGCCAACCACAGTACAGTCTCAGCATTAGCTAAAGTAACCAATGACTGGAAACTGGAGTTGGAGCATAAAAAGTCAGTATGTGCTGTGTTTCTTGACCTCAGCAAAGCATTCGACACAGTTGACCACGACCTGCTCCTCGACTCGCTGAAAACACTAGTACTGGATGCTACTTCTCTAAACTGGTTCTCTGAGTATCTGACAGACAGATACCAGCAGGTGAAAGTGGATGGTGAACTATCTGCCCTAAAACTCTTACAAAGAGGTGTCCCTCAGGGATCCATATTAGGTCCCCTCCTCTTCGCAGTATATATCAACAACATTGATGAGGGAATCAAGGATGCAAGTATTCACCTATTCGCGGATGACACAGTGCCGTACCTGAGTCGTCCCACACCAAAAGAAGCTTGTACTGACCTACAAAAAGATGTCAACCTCCTGCAGCTCTAACTAATCAATAAAAAACTGCTATTAAACGCTAAGAAAACTAAAGCCATGTTATTTTCCCCCGAAAACTACATAAGCGCTACTGACTCCCTCCCCCCAATAACCACGATGCTGGGAGAGTGCTTAGAGTACGTTCCAAAATTCAGATATCTTGGGGTCTGGATTGACTGTAAACTCTCCTTCACTGACCACCTGGAAGACTTGCTGAAAAAGTTAAGGCAAAGACTTGGCCTTTTTTACAGGATAAGAAGACTTCTTACAGCAGACACAAAGAAACGACTAGTCCAAGCCATGTTCCTATCCTTAATTGACTACGCAGACTTCATATATAGTAGCTGTGCAGCTTCCTATCTTCGAAAATTGGATATGCTCTGCCACAGAGCTATACGCTGCATCACTGACCTCCCCTTCTCTACCCATCATTGCGAACTATATGACGCCACTGGCTGGACCTCACTTCACTATAGGCGCAACTTTAATGCAGCACCCTGGACACTTAGAGCCCTCAGTGGCAAACTCCCTCAATACATCATCGACTGTCTGTCTCCGATTGTGCCCAGGAATTATTCCCATAGAAGCTGCTCACAACTCCTGCTAAATATACTCAGGGCACTCACATGAGTCGGGAGAGCCACCTTTGGATTCTCACTCCCATCAATATGGAATAAAATCCAAAAAATACTTAAGATGAAAACCCCAGTAAGTACCCTTTTGTTCAAAAGGCTTTACCATGATGGCATTATGGAAATTTGCAACTGCTTTACTAGACACTAACTAACCTCCCTCCCTGAAACGGCGGCCCGCAAACGGCAGCCCCCCAGCTGAGATGTGTGCCTCTGCCTCTAGCATGCCCACCAACAGATCCACAGGATTTATTGCTGAACTCCCATATCTTATTCTTTGATGATCTGAACAGCTGCAGCCTGATTCTAGCACATGCTACCGCACTTGGGGATAATTATCGTCTTTCACCCCCAAAAAATATTCGGTCCCTCATCCATCCAACACCTTCCTCTGCCCCAACCTCCAGGATCCTCCCAGTTATGCCCCTGCTACTATAATCCTCCTCTTGCACTTAGTACAATGGCAGCTTTTCTCCCCCATATGTCGCGCATTTTGGGGCAAAAAATCGCTTAAATGCGCCTTTCAATGCGGTCCTCCGCCCTCTGATTCCTCACTCTGCTCTAACAATTGGGTCCTCTTGCTATGCCCCTATTCCCACCTCTCCCTACATTATGCGCTTGATATCTTCTATCTGGTATGCCTACCCTCTCCCTAACATTTCCCACTACAAAATGCACAGTTTTGGGGCTTGGATCCAGCACAAGTTCATTATCCATGACTCTTTGTAGTTCTATGTTCAATGTATATTACCTGTAAATGTGCATTTTTATTATAATAGCAGCTATTTTTACTGTTTGTACTATTGTAACTTGTCTTTCTGTATTATTACTGTAGGGCCACAGGTCCACCTTGTAAATGAGCTTGCTCAATGGTGCCCACATGGATAAATAAAGATATTGATTGATTGATTGATTGATTGACAACTCCAGCTGTGGCTTCAGAATTCAAGACAGTCCTGCTGTTCTCATATCCGAACAAGGTGAACAACTCCTCTTGCTAAGCTGGGCACCCAGGATTTTCAGGTGCTCAGAAACATTATTTCCAGGACAATTTTCAAAACACAAATGCAAGAATCTAGCAAAACCAGCCTGTTTATTTTGATTACTAAGGTCAGTTAGGATTAGAAATAGACCTATAGGTCCTCCTTGCCTTTTCCACCACTACTCAGTGGAATATTCTAATGTCATAAACATGTGGGCATCTGACAATCTTTTAAATTCCACAATATACTTGGCTTGGACTACCATATCAGGCAAAGCATTTCAATATTCCACCACCCTCTGTGTGAAATATGATCCTCTGATGTTAGCCATGAATCCCCTCCCCTGTAACTTCATTTGGTGGCGTCTCATATTGTAGAAATACTCTTTTAGTTGTCACACTACCTTGCTGCTTTGAGGCCATCAGATATTATAACCCAAAGGTCCCTTTCTTGCTTGGTGACTGACAATACTTCTCCCTTCCAACTCGCATTTTATACTCATCTTCTTGGTTTCTATGCCTCAGGTGCATGATTTTGCATTTTTTGGAACTGAACCCCAGTTACCATACTCCTGACCATTCCTCAAAAATTTTAGGGTCCCTTCTTATTTTTCTCCACCCCTCCTGAGTATCCTTCTATTAGAGATCTTGGTATCATCTCCAAAAAGGCATACTTTCCCTTCCAGCTCTTCTGCGTTGTCACTTATGAAGGCATCAGAAAGGACCTGCCCCAGTACTGAGCCCTTCAGTGCCATGCTGGTTACCACTATCCAGTAACCATTTTTTGTACCCAGTTTATTACTTGAGATCCCTCCTATAGACTGCCCATTTTCTTTATCAGTGGTCTGATAATGTAGCCCTATTCCTCAGTTCAGAATAAGGATGGGGTACTGAGAGGAGATAGTTGTAGTGACAGTGTGGCACTCTTCTCCAAGAGTATGCTCTGGAAGTGGGGGCAGTACCCCATCTACAGGACCCTTGAATCCCTCCATGCTCAGCTGGCATCAGTGAGAGATGAGATATATTTGGTGTGTCACCATTTCAGTTGGAACCCACACCCCACTATCCCAGAGGCCCATTGGTCCAGGGGAGTGGAGAGTGGTTGGGAGAGGGAGGGGGAAGGGAGCCAGGGCTAGGCACAAGGAGGTTGTCCCATTCCACACCATCAAGACAGTAAATCACTTTACACCCCTGGAGGAGCTTCAGGTACTGAACTCTGTTGCGGGGGACTATGAGTCAGACGGGGGAAGGAGGAAGAACAACTGATGGACTTAGGAAAACAAACAGGAAGAAAGCAATTAAGAGAGTCTTGGTGGTCAGGGATTCAATGATTGGGGGAAGGGTGGAAGGGGTAGAGAGTGAGGTGGAAGGAGGGTTGGCTGGGAGATGGATGGTTAGGTATCTTTCTGATGCAACAACCATTCTGGATATAGACAGGATAGGGAGGATGGCAGAGATTGAGGGGAGCTGGGGGTGCTGGTACACCTGGATACAAATGATCTGGCAAACCAGACTGTAGAGATGGTGAAGAGGAACATTTGCAGACTGAGGGTACACCCTGTCTCCCTGATCTTTTCTGAGGTGCTCCCTGAATGGGGTAGAAGTGGAAGGAATGATAGAATAAGGAAAGAGGATATAGAAGAGTTTAATGGGTGACTAAAGGGATAGTGTCAGGAGATGGGGCACCACTTTATGAGGGACTGGGGGTACTTCTGGAACAGAAGGCTCTTCAAGGACGACAGCCTTCACCTGATGAAAGAGGGGGCCAGTGCAATGAGGCACAAGTTTGATGTCTTCATCGGACAGTTAAACTGTCTGTGGGAGAGACTGAGTCTAGGAGAACCATGGTGGTAGGAGAGAGGAAGGGGACCTAGCCAGTACTACCCCTAATCTAGGGGCTTGCAGAGGCACAATGGGCAAAAATACAGTTGAGGTCTGAACAGGGCTGGGGGAAGTGACCAAGGAGGGGGGATCACAGAGCCTGCAACTGACATGAAAGAAAGGAGACTAGGGAGGAATAAAGAAAAAGGACTAGTAAAATGTCAAAGGGGTTCAAGAGCTAGATGGAAGGGGGTCTGCCTCAATGACAGGAGTCATGGTAATAAAATCAGCAAGCTCCAGGTGATGATGGCAGGTACTGAGGTGGACCTCGCAGCCATCACTTAAAATTGGGTATCAGAAAATAATGGCTGGGATCTGAAAGTCCAAGGCTACACCATCTTTAGGATGGATAGAGAAAAAGGTACAAGAGGTGGTATAGCCCTTTACGTCAGGGATGACACACAGGCTGTGAAAGATGGACAATTCAGGGGGAGTAATGGAGAGACAGAGTCACTGTGGGTGCAGCTCATAGTGGCCTGGGGCAAGAAAATATGGATGGAGGTGACCTATAGACCACCAGAACAGGTGGAGGAGAGGGATAGGTTGCTTGGGGAAGAACTAGTCAGGGAAGTGACAAACAAGGAGGTTGTGGTGGTGGATGACCTGAACCCTCCAGACATCACTGGGATGTTCCAGTTGCCAGGAGCTCCAAACGTCAGGCCTTGTTGGCTACATTCCATGACAGTCTGCTGGTACAGCTACAGTAGTTTGAGAAACCACCAGACAGGCTGACATCCTGGATGTGGTGCTTACCAACTCAGCAATGGTAAGAGTTTTTTTCCCAATTGTTTAACCAGCGTAGCACACTAAGCTGAAAGCTTGTTTACAGGTGCGACCTGGGAGCACAGGGAAGTTAAGTGACTTGCTCAGGGTTGCACAGTGTGCAAGTCGGAGTTGTGGGATTCAAACCCAGGTCTCTAGATTTGCAGCTCCGAGCCTTAAACCACTGTGCTATACTGCCTCCAAGAGTGGTGTGTTTGGGGGAGCAACTAGGGAACAGTGACCATAACTCTTTCTGGTTTGAGCTGGCCTGGGAAATCAGTAAACCCCAGTTGAGAGCTGAGGTTCTGGATTTCAAAAGGGCAGACTTCAACAGGATGAGGGAGTTGGTCCGAAACATGTTAGTTGGGGTTGACAGCACTGGAGGGGTGGAGGAGAGATGTGAGTAATAAAGGGGGGGTCTTTCTTGAAGCATCAAATGTGCCTGAGGAGAATAACCACAAATAACAGGTACAAGAGACCAATATGGTTCTCAGAAAAGGTAACTGAAGCAGTGAGAGCCAAGAAAAAGGCCTTCATTAGGTACAAATAAAAGCAGGGGAGGAAAACGGGGGAGAATAACAAGTGAGAACTAGTAAGCAAGGAGGGTAGTTAGGGAAGCTAAGGTGGACACAGAGCTGAGTATTGCTGAGGAGGTCAAGAGCGGGAACAGAATTCTTCAGGTATAGTAGGGAAAAAAGCAGGAAAGGAGGGGCAATAGTTAGGCTATCAGAGGGAGGTAGGGTGATAGACAAGGACAGGTGAAAGGCAGCCATCCTTAATGATCACTTTTGCTTTGTCTTCACCAGGGAAAACAGCAGGTCTTTGCCAGAGAGTGGCATATAGGTGGCCATAAAGGGGGTACCAGGGATGAGGCAGCCAGTATTCACCTGCAGAAGGGTCCAGAAATGTATACTGTTATAACAGTGACTGAACTTGAGTGACTCAGATATAAGTGACTCAAGTTTAGTGCTTGTTATGTGAGTCACCCTGAAAGGGTAGCAACGTGCAAACAGGAAGGTGACCAGAAACACAGGACAGGGAACAGAAGAGGATTTAAGGTATGTAGGAGGTAGTGCAGCAAGAGGCTGCCGAGCTGGCCATGTGGTGTGGTGGTGAGGGTGGCTGGCTACACTGGGGAGGGTGCAGGGTTTGGGTCTGAGAGGAGCACAATATTTTGTGCTTTTAGCAAGCAGGAGTTTTTTTTTTTTCAAGGTTCTCCCCCTCCATGACATGCATCCCACTGGAGTTGGTAATCATTATTAAGGGGGGTGTGAATGCAGTGGGTGCAGCCCCCATATAAATAATACAATAAACATTTATTTTCACCCTACTTGCCTTGCTGGGTGTATACATCGCCATTTTGGTGTTTCAGTGATGTACACTTGCTGCATCGGTGATTGCTATCACATAGAACCATCCAGAAAGGATTAGCAACCCTTTAGGTAAATAAGGTCAGGGGCCAGATGGGATGCATGCAAGTGTGCTCAGGGAACTGGCTGCAGAACTAGCTGAACCCCTGGTAGGGCTAATAAATAGCTTGTTACAGACAGTTGTAGTTCCAAAGGATTGCAGGGTGGTGGATGTAGTCGCATTCCACATGGGGAGTGGGGAACAAGAAGCAAGTGGGAAATTTCAGATTTGTCAGTCTTACCTCAGCTGTGGGAAAGCTGATGGAGTCACTAGTCCAGGAGGACCTAGTAAACTACCTGGAGAGCAATGGCCTCCAGGACAGTAAACAGCATGGGTTCATAGCAGAGAGGTCTTGTTAGACTAACCTAATAGTTTTGTTTTACTGGGTGTTGAGGACATTGGATAGGAGCCATATTGTGGGTTTACTCTATTTCAAGAAGGAGGATCGGGGGGGTGACAAAGGACATAGTAATATAGGTAGGAAGTCAGCTGAGGGGGAGGCAGCAGAGAATCATGGTAAATGGGGTCAAATCAAAAGAGAGGGAGGTCACAAGTGGGGTACTACAGGGATTGGTTCTGGGGCCGATCCTCTTCAATATGTTCATCGATGATATTGGAGAAGGAATCCAGGGCAGGTTGTTTCTCTTTGCAGATGACACAAAACTCTGTGGGAGTGTGGACAGCAATGAGGGAACTGGGGATATACAGAGTGAGCTGCATAGACTGGACAGGTGGTCCAAGGTCTGGCAGTTGAAATTCAGTGCCAAAAACTGTGAGTTAATCCACCTATGGAGCAAGAACCCTAGGATAGAGTATAGATGGGAGGGTTAAGCTACTCATTACAACAGAAGAAAGAGACATAGGAGTCATCTTTAGTGAAACCCACAAACAAGCAAGTCAATGCAATAAGGCTTTTAGCAAGGCAAAAAGAATGTAAGGCTGTATCAAGAGGAGCAGTACATAGAAGAAAAGTGATAATGCTACTTCTTTATAGATCACTGGCAAGGCTACACCTGGAGTACTGTGCCCAGTTCTGGAGTCATCACCTAAGGTAAGATAAGGACAGGCTAGAGGCAGTGCAACAAAGGGAGACCAAGGTGATACAAGGCCATCAGGGCAGATCTTACAAAAAGCAGCTCAAGGCACTAAACATGTACTGGCTAGTAACCAGACAGGAGAGGGTTGATATGACAGATACCTTCAAATTCCTGAAAGGAATAAATAGGGTGAGGTGTGAGAAGTCATGTAGCATAAGCACTGGTCTGATGCACAGGCATGCGTGGGGGGGGGGGCGACCCTGGCCTCCCCTGTTAAAAGTCATTCTCCAACCAAATTTTAATAATTATTGTTCTTTTTTTAATTTTTTTATTTGCAAGTCAGCTGGGCTTAGCCAGGACCGGGGCCATATTTATTCTTATGCATAGTGCACGCCTATGCATAAGGCTCTTGTTTTCTAGGGGCACTCTTGGAAGTCTTTCTGTGCTGCACACATGTACAGCATTGACTTTTTTGTGTGTTTTTGACTTTTTTTCAGTGCTTGTGTCTCTGGAGGAGGTTGATCTGAGACACTAATGTCACACTGGAACTCAACCACCACGGTCCCACCCGCACTGCCCTCCAGGTGTTTTTGCCTGTCAGTTCTACTGTTGCTCCTTGTTTTGCATGTATGCAGAAAGTGCACCAGATTTTACCACATTTTCTCCAGTGTCTCATGAAATGGAGGTCGAAAGACTGGAAGATCCAAGCCTGCCTGGAGGTTGGATGAGGGTCTGTGTCAGAACGGGAGCTGGCAGATCAGTAGTGTTGGCAGGTAGAGGTCAAGCAGTGGACTCAGAGCCAAGAGTGACAGAAGAGGGCCTGGAGTGGTCAAGTGACTAAGGTCAAGCATGAGCAGTTGTGCAAATGCAAGTGCCAAAGCAGACAGCATGGAGCCCAGCCCTGCAAGTGCACAAGAAGTCCAACTCTGGAGAGTGCTTCAGGAGTTGTCAATGCCGCCAGGGGTGGGCTGGCATTTGGTAGTGCATGACAGAGGTCTGGACTTCGGTAGTGCACGGATGTCACAGGGACAGCATTCGCAGTTAATGTGGGGGAGTGGCTCGGTCAGGTCTGATCCGTTTGATTGTTGGGTCAGTTGGAGGAAGGCCAAAACTGGACATGTGCAAAAAAAAAAAAACACAACTGTGCTGTGCTGACTAGGGCCATTAAGAGTTGAGAAGCATGGTCCTGGATGTGGTGAAGTGAGGTTGTAACATATGCCAGAGAGTTGAGCACTGTGGGGCATTTGGCAGTATTGCAGCAGCAAGCAAAAAATGTATGGAATAAAATTCTGGCTAATATATTACAGGTATGCATGATCAACGTTCATCAGAATCATCAGAAGACATTTTCTCATTTTCAAGATATACTACTTTAGTTTTGTAAAAAAGATCTGCATGTATAAGACATCAAGTGTGCTAAAAAATCCATTCATGGCTGGAATTAGTGAACTACAAGCAACATTATTAGAATGGGTTGTAAGTCAGCAACAGGACCGTGAATACACTGCAGAAGTTATGGTTTACTATTCAACAGATTAGACTGGAACTACGATGGTGTGAAATACTGATTCACATTCTTGCAGGAAACAGTAACATCCTTGTCACAGAATATTTCATCCCAGTGGGCTGTTAATGAGCAGTATCTTACCTAGCTCAACAAGCATTTGTCAATGACGAATGTTTGCTTGCTGGCATTGGCAGTGGTAATGTAGAAGTTACAGAGCTGTGTAATAGGAATGGCAGTGAAGTACTGGAATGAAGCCAACCCCACCACCACCACCCTGCAGAGAGTGACAGGCATTGGGGTGTGCATTTGGGTCACCAGGCATAATGGCCTTGCCATTTCACCACACCCCACCCTGCAGACACTGACAAGTGTCATGTTGTCCCTTGGGGTGTTTGGCCCTTATGCGCACCCCATTTCATTAGGAAATGCGGTGAGATGGGTGCGATATAGGAGAATGGGGTGAACTTTGGGGCTGAAGAGTCCAAGACATACCTCGATACCTCTCACTGGTGCAGGGTGTGGAATGGTATGAGCATTACAGGCAAGAATCCCAAGTCACACCCCTGATGCCTGTCATTCTCTACAGGGTTGGGCGTTATGGTTGGAAACCCTAATACCTCAGGCATTCGTTGGTATTTTCACTCCAAATTTTCAACATGTTTTTTTTTGTGACCCCACCTCATGAACAGGGGGAATATCAATTTGTTAGCCGAAAGCTGCTTATGCACAGCGAGTACGGCATTTAGCACCACAGGTGCAAAAACATTCCGAACAGGATGTAAAAAATGACAGCTGTACTGTTCATGGGGAGGTGTAAAAAATGGCAATGTTGCAAATCTGCAGTACAAATATTTAAAAAAATGGTGAAGTCATGAGCGTACATAGAAACTGTGCAACGCACACCCGTAATATAATTAGGTTGGGGATATTTTACAGCAGATTGTCAACTCAGGCATTTTGGTGCCTCCGATCATGAACAGTGTCACTGTGATTTTCTTTATCTGTGCCGAACAATGATTCCCCACAGCGACCATGCATCTCAGCGCTGAAAGTGTGAAAACACACTTCAGCCATGTTGTGAAAAATGACAGCTGTACTGTTCATAAGGAAGTGTGAAAAAATGCCACTGGTGAAAATCTGGACTGAAAATATTACAAAGTCATGAACTTACGAGGGTGCGTGGAAATTGCGCATTGCTCACTTGTAACACAGTCATTTTATGGACTTTTGTCACCAAATTTTCAACATAGCCATTTTAAGACCTCTGCTCATGAACAGTGTAACTGTGATTTTCTTAATCTGTCCTAAACATTGCTTTCGCACACCAACAGCACCATTGTGCGCTACATGTGCGAAAACACATTTTGGGCGACATATGAAAAATGGCAGCTGTACTGTTCATAAGGAAGTGTAATAAAATGGCAATGCTTGAAAATCTGGAGTGAAAATATTAAATTTGCAAACTTACGAACATGCATAGGAACTGCTCAACGCACGCTCGTAAAACAGTCATTTTTAGGAATTTTTTCACCAAATTTTCAACATAGCCATTTTAAGACCTCTGCTCATGAACAGTGTCACCGTGATTTTCTTAATGTGTCCCATACATTGATTTTGCACATACTGCATTGTGCACTACATGGGTGGGAACACATTTGGGCAAGATGTGAAAATGACAGCTATACTGCTCATAAGGAGGTGTGGTAAAATGGCAATGTTGAAAATCTGGAGTGGAAATATTGAAAATTCAGCGAACTTCACGAGTGTGCGAGGACTGCAAATGCACCCTCGTAAACAGTCATTTTAGAATTTTTTCACCAAATTTTCAACATAGCCATTTTAAAACCTTTGTTCATGAACAGTGTCACTGTGACTTTCTTAATTTGTCCCGTACATTGATTTTGCACACTCGACTGTGCCATTGTGCGCTACATGGGCGGAAACACGCTTTGGGTGAGATGTGAAAATGACAGCTATACTACTCATAAGAAGATGTGGTAAAATGGCAATGTTGGAAATCTGGAGTGAAAATATTGAAAATTCGTGAACTTACGAGCGTGCATAGGAGCTGTGCAACGCATGCTCGAAAAACAGTAATTTTTAGGAATTTTTTCACCAAATTTTCAACATAGCCATTTTAACACCTGAGCTCATGAATAGTGTCACTGTGATTTTCTTAATTTGTCCCGTACATTGATCTCACACACCGACTGCGTCATTGTGTGCTACATGGGCAGAAACACGTTTTGGGTGACATGTGAAAAATGACAGCTGTACTGCTCATAAGAAGGTGTGATAAAATGGCAATGTTGGAAATCTGGAGTGAAAATATTGAAAATTCGCGACTTACGAGCCTGCGTAGGAACTGCGCAATGCACCCAGAAACAGTCATTTTTGAATTTTCATACTTCCAACATTGTTGGTGACATTCTTCTCATGAATGATACATGTCATGGCGGTATTCAGGCCTGAAGGGTGATTTCGCAGTCACTGCGCAGTCACTGCACAAAATCACCCTTTGGGCATGAATACCGCCATGACAGTGACATAATTCATGAGAAGGGGTCCCAAAAACCCCATGTTGAAAATTTGGTGCAAAAATTCCCAAAAATGCCCGAGATATGCAATAAAGTTGAAACCCCACTATGTAACCCATTATACAGCTTACCGGCATTTCCTCAGTTCGCGGTCAGCTTTGAAGAGTGCAGACGTGTTCCCGGTCCACAGGTCGTCGCACCGAGTCCATGGTAAGTATGGGGTGTGGGGGTGCGGGAGGCTGGGTGCGCAGTGGGTGGGTGCGGGTTGTGGGAGGGGCGTTGGGAGACGCACCAGGGGACAGTTTTATTTTACAGGTCTTAAAATAAAAAAGACGCCTTGATCGCTGCCACGCTGGGGTGGGCCTCAGCGCAGCACAAAGACTTGGGTTTCTAGCCGACGGGGATTGGGCACCCTGGCCGGAAAAATAAAAACAAAAACGTCAAGATATTTGCCATGCTGGGGTGGGCTCCCAGCATGGCACAAGGACTTGGAGGTCAGCCGACTGGGGATTGGGCACCGCCGGCAAAATAAAACAAAACCGGCATCGTTTTGCCACGCTGGGGTGGGCTCCCAGCATGGCACAAGGACTTGGGGGGCGTTCAGCCGACGGGATTGGGCACCCGTCGGCTATTCAGCACGGGCGCCGTGACGCCTGTTCAGAGCAGGGAGCTGATGCTGTGAGCAGCCGATATTCCTATCGGTGCTCACCAAGCCGCAGCCCCTTTCAATCAGAGGTTACTGCATTTTTGAGCGGTCATAGACAGCTCCAAAATGCATTGGCTTACAGAGGCCACGCCTGCCAGCCCAGTGCCTGAATTGGAGGAGGAGGTGACACACCTCCAAAATCTCCGTTCATGGCACTATGTTTCTTGCACATGCGTGCAAGCAAACATAAAAATGCAGGAAAATGCATCATTTACAGTGATATTTTCAAACATTTCGTTGGGGATGCCCCCAGACCCCTAGCTTTGTGGAGGAGATTTTGGCCCCCTTGTTCACTGACTCTGCACATGCCCCTGGTCTGATGTCACAGGGACACGAGCTAAAACTGGCAGGTGAAAGGTTCAAGTGGAATATGAGGAAGTATTTTTTACAGAAAATGTGATGGATCCTTGGAATAGTCTGCCAGCCAAGGTGGTAGGCGCCAAAACCATAAATGGTTTCAAGCACAGGTGGGACAGAGTGAAGGGTATAGTGGCTACTCAGGGCAATCATGGCAGAGAGAGGAATGGGGTGGTTACTGAGGGATAGTATCCTGGATTAGGTCCCCGGGACTGATCGGGAATAGAGTTGGGCGAAAGTTGCAAATTCTGCTTTCATGTAATTTTCATGAAATTTCTGAGCTTAATTAGCAAAATATTCCAAACTTCTGCCATTGGCGAGATCATAATCTTCTGCATGTGTTTGGCAGATTTTTGCTCCGTTCTGCAGAATTTTTGGGCTGAACTGCAGAATAATACACATGAACTATGGAATGACAGTTCTGAGGAATTTTATTCAGCAGTTTAATGAATTATTACACAATACAAGTAATTATTCTGCAGTTGTGTTCAGTTCTGTATCATTTTTTTTGCAGTTTAATACGATAATCTGCAATTCATACTTTTTCCACCATTCTAAGTCAGAATTTCTGCAAAAGTGATGTAACACCCCACAAATGGGGGTTCCCGAAAGTCTTCCTTGGGTGAGCCTGAATGCCCACTGCCTGGTTGGTGTTCTGTGTCTCAGCAGATTTAAAAGTGTTTGCATGTGAGTGCTCAGTTGGCCTCCGTGCCTGTCTCATTAAGAGCTGCCTATTTTGCGGTTTGCAATTAATCTGGGTGAGGACCAAGTGTTTCCAGGCTTGAGACCCACCCGGGCTGCAGCACAGCTGCTTCTTTCTGCCGTAAAACCAAAGTGCAGAGGGAGCCCTAAAGCTCTTTGTGATTGTTTACTGATCATCTGTGTAAAATGGAAATGATATTGTAGTTTGTCTAATCTGCTTTTCTTTGCAGTAAGGACATTTTGTTATGTGCCACCATCTTGGTTCTGGACTGCTTATCTGCACCAATCAGCACCTTGGGGCCTAAGATGGGGCCTGCCCCCAGGGGCTTTTTGGGAGTAAAATTCGGTAGGAATTGTAGTTTTTACAGTTTGGCGCCTAAATGGATCTGGAGGGGGAGCTCTAGCTGTGACAGACAGGTAAAATAATGAATCAAACCTTTTGGGTCAGAAGGAAAGTCCCAGGCTGCCGGCAGCAGAGGGTCAGAGTAGAGTTGGAGAGGAAAGAGTGAACAGCTCGAGAGAGTTGGGAAGCTGCTCCTGCATGGTGCGCTGGAGCAATCAGCAGGAAGGCTGTGTCTGGCCTATCTGCTACCATCTTCCTTTGTGAGGGACTATTGCTTTCAATATTTCGGACTGCATCCGAAGAAGTATTGGTACTAGATCACTGAATGGTGATTGTATTTCGCCTGAAGAGGACCTAGGATTTGCTTTCATGAGATCGGCCTATCAGGATTTCCAAAAACGACCGCAGAGCATACGGTTTGTGCAGAGACACTGTAAATTGCAACCAGACTGTCATCTGAATCTGTGGTAATCTCCTATCCTTACTATAAGTGTGCTGATTGTGTAGTGTGGGTCGCGATTTGGTTCCCCACCTTGCCTAATTCATCATGCTTGCTGGAGGCTGTATCCAGCATTCAACCGGACTGTATCCGACTGGTTCACCTGGTCTGGGTCCTACCAACCCAGCCCAGACACTCGCTCATGCCGCAGAGAAACATCCGATGAGAGACCTGCGAGGGATTCGGCTCCCTGCTCAACAACAACCAACAGGAATGACACCAGGGTGCTTCCTGTGGGCCCTGCTTCTCCTGGCCATCCAGCTTTTCATCCGGGAGTCTCCATTTCATCCATCCTGCACCCTGTACTGGGTAGCGTGAGTAAACATCAGGGTAGTTCCCTACAACAAAGCTCAAATCAAAGTGTGTCAACTGATTTAATAATCGTTGCTAATCTTTTCAGACTGGGCCATCTGGCTCCGAATTACAAATTAAGGGCTAAAGTGCATGTCGTGCTTTCTTCCTTCCAAAGGGCCCCAACCAGCTGCAACGCCGGCCTACTCCAGGCAACGCTTCTGGCTAGCCTGTAGTTCCAACTGGGTACCCAGAGTGATACAGGGACCTTTGAGTGCATGCCTTATAGCCTGACTAAATCAGATCTGAAATCAATCTCGATTGCTGCCTCTTCCCTTGTTCACGCCCCTAATAAATCAGGTCTCAATATTTTTGCATCTCAACTGGTGGTGGAGTACCTTTGTACTGAAAACTCTGTGATATTGTATGTTTATGGTTACAGGCCTTATTTTACAGGGGGTCTTCAGGGCATTCCAGCAAATTTAGCCCTGATGGCAAGTGGTATTCAGGGCCATTCACTGTGTATTGCAAAGAGTGTTGGTGTGGGGCAGCTGCAGGCCTATTCTGACCACTAGGGGAGCCAGAGGTGGGGGTACCAGTGTCCTGAAGGGCTGTACCCAGGGCAGTCATTACTGAAGTCAAAGTAGGTCACATCCACTGCCCTTCCTGGATCAATTTCCATGGTCACTCTGTAAAAGAAATTGATCAGATTTGTCTGGCATGACCTTCCCCTTGTGAAACTATGCTGCTTTTGGTCTTGCAACTCCTTGGTTTCAAGATATTCCGCTAGCATACTTTTAACAGGCTTTCCATTAATTTCCCCACCATCAATCTGAGAATGGCTGATTTATAGTTGCTAGCCTCCTTCCCTACTGACATGTTGCTGTTATGAGGCAGGACTACATAAGCTCTCCTCCACTCCATTGGAACCACTCCTGCTTCTAGCGATATGTTGACTAAGGCTGCCAGTGGTGCAGCATGCTTTTCCCTGAGTTCCTATAGCACCATTTGATGTATCCCATACGATTCCATGGCTGTGTCCACTTCAGGTTTACAAGGCCCTTCAGGACCATTTCCTCTGTAAATAAACTTGTGTTAACCCCCCCCCCCGGCTCCTGCTGCTTTTTTTGGTCTGTCCCCCTGTCTCTCACTGTGAAGACTGCAGAAGTACCTGTTCAGGATGTCAGCTTTTTCCTGATCCTCCTCTGCGCAGTCACCATCTGCCCAGTGCCAGATTAAGGCAACCTGCGGCCCTAGGCCCAAGAGAAATGTGGGGCCCCCCTCATTGTAACCATGCCCCTTCGCTATGACTGCACCTCTTGGCTATTGCATATCAGCTACTGAAATATGAAAACAATGTTCTTACTGCCCCTAAAAAGTGGCACAAAATGCTTCAGAATTCATGAAACTGGCCAGCCCAGTGGCACTGAGGGTTGAGGTGCTAGACACTACACCTTGCACCATGCTGGAGACCTGGGTTCACTGATGGACTTGGGTTGCCGGGGGTTAGCCAGTGGTAGAAAGATTGAGCGTCCAAGGGCTACTCTCCTTTTCTGAGGAGGGGTGGGATGCTAGCCCCGCCACTATACTGCCACCACCTGAGTGACCACAGGCAGTGCTGGTGTGGTTGGGAAAGCAGATAGGGAGGGTCCAACATCAGCCGAGGACTACAGCAGAGGCACATCTCTGCATGCCTCCATCTCATTGGTCCTCCTCCGGTACTGATGTCAGCAGGGGGTGGACCAGAATAATGAAAAACACCCCACGGCTGATCTAGGCAAAAGGCTCCTGCACTGCTGTGACCATGGAGGAACCAGGAAGGAGCTTCAGTTGCATGTTCCAATGAGGATCGGAGGAGGTAGGATGGACTCTTCCGCCCCACCCGGGGGGTCAGACCAGGTCTCTACAATTGTATAGGAGTGGGGCACCTATGGTAGTATCCTCCCGGTCCTCATGGAGCAGACTGGGTGCATTGGAATGTCTGGAGAGAGGGATCGGTCAAGGTGCAAGGGGGAGTGTAAAGAGAGTTTAAAAAAAAAATAATAATGAAACTAATACTATCAGTATGGAAAAATAACAATAGCTTGAGTTTTGAAAATTTAGGAAACAATAATTAACACTAGGCCTGGTAAAAACAATTTTTTGTATGCGAAATGTCATGATTTCCACTTCTCCAAAGCCCCCCACCCCCAAACACACATGTGTGCACTCACAGTCTGGGTGTTATCATACTGTCCTGTCACGTAATATGAACCAGGATGTGGGAGTTCTGTTGGGCTGGGTAGTGACCTATCTCTAAAAGAGGCTAGGTCCTGGGTGGTGTAGGAGTTACATTTGGGGTTTACTAGGGGGGGTTAAGAACTTTAGAATTTATACTGCAAAGCGAGTGATTATTAGAAGAATTTTAAATCATTCCCAGGATCAAACATTTCTGTTATTGATAAGTAAGCCAACCAGCCAGGATCCATAAATGGCAAGATTTACTGATGGGAATCTTGAACTACATTCATTTGTTCACCCTGAAAACAGAGCTGTATCAAGGTCAGAACTTCAGTATGAGTGAGATGAGAGATTTAAAAAAAGGAGTATGATTTTTAATTGTACCACTGAAACTTACTGTAGATTTCTTAATTTTAGGAGTGAGATTAAATTTGTATTTTTTATTTATTGAGATATCGGAATTATAAACCTTTGAGTCAGAGACTTCTTTGCAAAGGCACCACGTTATGAAGTACAAAATAAGAGAAATGGACAATATAATGAAAAGTATTATAAATGAATGCGGAGGGTAAAACAACCCAGAGTCAAACATGGTACAAAAATTTCAAGCAAATTAAGCTATTGCTTACATTCAGATTTCAAGGATGATACAAGGCTTCCTAAGCCAATAAAACAGATACTTAAGATAAAATATAAAGCATACACACTGAATTGCAGTGGTAATCTTTCATAGTTGAGTAAAATTCTAAGCTTGAATTCTAAATAGGTGTTGGAGACAAAGCAAAGGAAATGGGATTGTTCACACCTTAAAGGTCATCCTGGCTGGGGCCCCTGAAGCTCTCAGCTGCACTTAACACCTAATCAGGGAGGTGAGAATCATGTCACAGTTCAGCCCCTGACTTACTCAGTGGCTGAGTCCTTTACAAAAATATGCAGCTCAGGCAGAAAGAAAAGGATATATAGCAAATATATGTTGGGGATTGCTGGGGACCTCCTGACAGGCAGGGGCCCTAGGCCTGTGCCTATGTTGCCTATGCCTTAATCCGGCCCTGCATCTGCCGTCCTCCTTATCCTCACTATCTGTCTCCTTGCCTTCCTTTTCTCACTTATTGTTCCTGAAGAAACATAGAATTTGATGGCAGATAAGGACCGCTTGACCCACCCAGTCTGCCCATTTCCCTACCTGATGGATAAGCTGCAGATTCTAGTTAATCAACAGCTTACTTCCTCCGGCCCCCCACTAGAATTGCCTTATGCCTGTCCCATGCATTCTTGAATTCTCTCACTGTTCCTGACTCCACAACCTCCTCAGGAAGGCTGTTCCATGCGTCCACAACCCTTTCCATGAAAAAAATACTTTCTAACATTACCTCTGAGCCATCCCCCCTCTATCTTCAAATTGCGCCCTCTTGTTCTTGCACATCTCTTCTTCTGAAAGATGCTACCCTCTTGTACTTTGTTAATTCCCTTGAGATACTTGAAAGTTTCTATCATATCCCCCCTCTCCCTCCTTTCCTCAAGGGTATACATATTAAGCTGCTTTAGTCTCTCCTCGTATGTCTTCTGGTGTAGACCTTGCACCATTTTGGTTGCCCTCCTCTGAACAGCCTCTACTCTGTCTGTGTCTTTGCGGAGATGGGGTCTCCAGAATTGCACTCGGTACTCCAGATGGGGTCTCACTAACTGTCAGTACAGAGGGATAGCAACTTCCTGTTTTCTACTGTTGATGCCTCTCCCTATGCATCCCAGTATCCCCCCCCCCCAACCCTCCTTACTGCCTTCTCACATTGCTTGCCCACCTTTAGGTCATCTGATATAATTACTCCTAGGTCTCTTTCGATTTTTGTTGTTGTTATTAACTCACCCCCCATTGTGTACTCTTCCCCTGGGTTTTTGTTTCCCAGATGCATTACCTTGCACTTCTTTGCATTGAATCTGAGCTGCCATGTATTTGATCATTCCTCCAACCTTGCCAAGTCCCTTTTCATTCTTTCCACCCCACCTTGTGTATCAACCCTGTTGCAGATCTTTGTGTCATCTGCAAAGAGGCATACCTTTCCTTCCAGGTGCTCTCCAATGTCACTTATAAAGATATTAAAGAGGACGGGTCCCAGTACCGAACCCTGCGGTACCCCGCTAGTTACCCTCCTTTTTCACTGTGGACCTCTTACTATTACCTTTGTGTCCTGTTGTCCAGCCAGTTTTTTATCCAGGCTACCACCTTGGGACCCACTCCAAGGCTGGCTAACTTGTATATTAATCTTTTGTGTGAGACTGTGTCGAATGCCTTGTTAAAATCTAGGTAGGCCATATCCACAGCCCTTCCCTGGTCTACTACTTTGGTCATCCAGTCAAATAAATCTATTAAGTTCATCTGACATGACCTTCCTGCTGTGAAACCATGCTGCCTTGGGTCCTCTGCCCCACTGGCCTCTAGGTACTCAACAATTCTTTCCTTCAGAAGTGATTCCATCATTTTCCCTACCACTGAAGTCAAACTAACTGGTCTGTAGTTTCCTGCCTCTGCCCTGCTCCCACTTTTGTGAAGGGGAATCGCATCTGCCCTCCTCCAGTCCTCAGGTACCACCCCATCCTCCCATGATTTGTTAAAGAGTTAATCTTGTTCTCTTCTCCTGACCTTTTGGCTATCCTTTCCTTTGTTTGTACCTTTGTTTACCTCACTGCCCTTCCTGCTTCCCTCTTTTTTATGAACATATGAAAATACTAACATACGAAACTGCCAGCAGAAACAGACCAACCAGTCTATCAAAGTCTGCCTGAGTGTGCAGCTAGCATCCTAGATTACAGCTGCCCCAACCCCCTTCCCCACTGTCCCTCCCATACCTATCACAGCCCCTCCCTCTTGCTTTGTCCCACTCCTTAAAACTTCCTACTGTCATACATGATACCACCCCCTCTGGTAGCACATTCCATTTAGACACCACCCTCTCAGTGAAATAGTGCCTCCTCATCTCCCTCCTAAATCGTCCACCCTCCAATCTTATCCTGTGTCCCCCCGTTTCCCTACCTTTTCTCAGTTTAAACCCCCCTTCAGTGCTAGGTTTATTTAACTCCCTCAAATATTTGAACATTTTGGCCAGCACGCCAGCACAGCAGTAAGGTTACTACTCGCGGCGCCAGTGACCTGGGTACGGGAATGGACTCGGGCTGCTGGAGGGTCGGCCGGGGGGAGGATTGAGTGCCCAGCGGCTGCTCTCCTTCTCCGGGGAAGGGTGGGATGCATGTCCTGCAGCTCAACCACCACCTGGGTGACCATGGGTGGAGGTGCAGCGGGACTGCAGGAAGAAAGGGAGGGAGGACATGAGCCGGGGATTGGAGTGCTCATGCGTCTCGACGTGCGCTGCCCCTAGGTCCCCCTAGCGTGCTCACGTCCTGTGGGAGGGGACAGAAAAATGGAAAAAGGAACCTGCCATGGAGGACAGAGACGGGACCCCACTGTCCCAGACAACCAATAACCAGGCTACTGATGGATTGTGCAGGTGGACCTCCTGACACACACTAATGGACTGGAGGGGGTAAAGGGGTTCCCGCCCCGGTGGGCAGGCCGAGGAAGCATGTAGGTAGGTCCGAGCATCACCATGGTAGGTACCCAGGGAGGGACTAGGGGATCACAGTCTAGGGCTCCCTGAGGAAGTTCCACCATGGCAGAGAGAGGGGGCAAAAAAAAAAAATATATATTTGAACATTTCAATCATATCCTCCCTATCCCTCCTCTCCTCTCCTCCAGTGTGTATATATTTAGCTCCTGCAGCCTGTATTCATAGACCTTTCCTTCCACCCCCATAACATTTTTGTTGCCCTCCTTTACACCCCCTACAGTAATTTTATATCCCTCTTCAGATATGGCCACCAGTATTGCACACAGTACTCCAAATGTGGTCTGACCAAGGATCTGTAGAGGGACAGAATCACCTCCCTATGCCTAGAAGAGAAACCCCTTGCGATACAACTCAGCATCCTGTTTGCCTTAGCCACTGCTTTCCTGCATTGGGCTGAGTTGTTCATGCTCCCTGTTACCAACACCCCAAGGTCCTTCTCCTCCTCAATGGTCCCCAGCCTCACTCCACCCAACCAGTAGTCCCTCCTAGGATTTTTTGCTCCAAAGTGTATAACCTTGCACATTTTCACATTAAATCCCAGCTGCCACTTGTCCAACCATGCCTCCAGTTTGGTTAGGTCCCCCTGCAATTATTTCCATCCATCCTCTTCGTCCACCACCACCCCCATTTTGGTATCATGTGCGAACAGACTAACTGCTCCCAACTCCGTGTGCAATATCTGAGATAAAGAGTCCAAATAGCACCAGGCCAAGCACTGAAACCTGCGGCACACCGCTTGTAACTGCTCTGGGTGTCGAGAGCTCCCACCCCCAAAAACCACCTGTTGTATCCTCCACTGTAGCCAGTTCTCTATCCAGTTAATCAGCTTTCTCCCCACCCCCTGCGGCAATCAGCTTCCCCCCAGTCTCCCATGAGGCACTGTATCAAAGGCCTCGCTGAATTCCAAGTACAGGACATCCACCGTATGACCTCCCTCTAGCTCCCTTGTTACCCAGTCATAATATTCTATTAGGTTTGTTTGACAAAACCTCCTTGAGATGAACCAGTGCTGCCACCCATTCTGGAGGCCATTACCTTCGAGGAATGACACCAGTCTCTCTTTCATTATTGTCTCAATAAGTTTCCCCACTATGGAAGTGAGACTGTCAGGCCGATAATTTCCTGGAGCTTCCCTAGGCCCACTCTTGTGTATGGGCACCACATGGGCCACCCTCCAGTGCTGAGGCACACAACCCATTTCCAGGAAGGTGCTGAACAGATCTGCCAGTGGCTCAACCAACACTTCCGCCATCTCCCTCAGCACCCTGGGGTGGATGCCATCAGGACCTGGTGCCTTGTCCACCCTTAACGCCCTCAGCCCCTCTAGCACTTTACTCCCATGATCATTTTCTCTGTCACCTCTTCCCCCTTCCCCCACCCTCCCAGTCCATGGTGGTAGTGGTCCATCCTTCTCCTTAGTGAAAACAGAGCAGAAGTAGTCATCCAGTATTTCTGCTTGTTCCTCTCACTTTTCCACCCATTTACCTTCACACTTTTTCCTCACTATATGTTCTTTGTACTTCATCTTTTCCCTGACATACCTTAAACAGTCCTTCTCACCTCCCTTAATGCCCTGTGCTAACCATAGTTCCCTTGAGGCCTTGGCTATTTTGACCCGCTTGGTCACCACCTTGGACCAACTCCCTTAAGCCTCCTTATCCTCTTCGTTCCCTGTTTTGCTGAACTTCCTGTACGCAGTACTCTTTGCCCTCACCCCTGCAGCACTTCACAGTTCAGCCAGTATGGTTTTCTGGCTCTGTCCTTCTTGCTCCTAGTCCCAGTGCAGGCTACTGTAGCCTCTGTTAGCCCAGTTTTAATAACGTCCCACTTTTGCTCTGCATCTATCTCTGGCCTTATATCCTGGAGTCTCCCTTGCAGTATTTCTCTCATACTCCCAAAGCCCACCCTCCTAGAATCCACCACCTTAGTGCCCATGCCTCCAGACTCCCTGCCCAACATGAGTATGAACCACACTGTTTGCTGGTTGATACGAGCTAGTGAGTCCTCAACCCTTACCTCTCTCACTGCGTACTCATTTGCCAGTACCAGGTCCAGTGTGTTACCAAGCCTAGTAGGCCCACTTACCATCTGTGTCAGGAGGCCATCCTGGATCGCATCCAGGAGCACCTGCTCCCTGGCACTGGGACCCGCAGGGGTGCTCCACTCAACCCTTGGTAGGTTGAAATCCCTCACTATCACCACACTCCCATTCCTACACACCCTCCTTATCTGCTCTGCCAACTCCCCGTCCAGATCCCCTAATTGGACTGGTGGTCTGTACAGCACTCTCAGCCTCTGTTTTCTACCCTTGAAAACCAGAAGCTGCACTCATAGTGCCTCTGTTCTCACTTCCTCCACCTCGTCCCTCGTACATTTGATCCCTTCTCTCACAAATATTGCTAGCCCATCCCCTCTTCCAACCCCCCCAGTCCTTCCTCCAAATTCTATACTCTGGAATTGCCAGGTCCCAGTCATGGTACTCAGTGGCCCAAGTCTCAGTTACTGCAGCAATATCCACATTTACCCAAAATGAGTGCCTGAAGTTCTGCAATTTTATTACCCAGGCTTCTCACATTTAGGGAGACCACCTTCCATCTGTACCCCTCCTTCCTCTCTCCCTCTTCTCCTTTGTCTGCTCCCCTCCTCTCGGTAGTCCACACCCTTTATCCACTTTGTTATTACAGGGTGGTGGTGTTTTCTGCACTCCATTCTGGCTACCCTGCATGCCCCTTCCCTGTGTCGCTTCACCTCTGCCTTTACCCATAACTAGGGGGGTGAGCTCACTAGGCTCCCCTTTCTGGACCCTTTTACTATCAGCAGTCCTCTTGCCACCCCCCTCCTAGTTTAAATCCACCTTAGTTGCTATATACTCCTCTAATCCACTTGTTAGTACTCTTCTCCCTGCTCAAGTGTAGCCTGTCTCCTGCATATAAGTCACTATTACCCCTGATCCTGCCCCAGTCTGTCACTAAACCATAATTCTTGGAATGGCACCAGTCTCTCAGCCACTCATTGATCACATTGATCACATTGAGGAGCTGTCAAAAAACTCAGAAAGAGGCTTGGTCTGTTTTACAGGATTAAGCACTTTCTCACCAAGGATGCGAAGAAGAGATTGGTACAAACCACGTTCCTTTCCCTGATTGACTACACAGACTTTCTATACAGTCATGGTCCTACCACCACGCTAACTAAACTGGACATGTTCTATCGCCAAGCCCTAAGGTTCATCACAGATTTCCCTTATTCAACTCACCACTGCACTCTATATACAGCTGTGGGTTAATCTTCCCTAAGCTTTAGATGACACAGAAACGCTGCCATGTGGACCTATAGTGCCCTCACTCAAAGGTTACCCTCTTATATCTCAGACTGTCTTCCTTTGAGAATCTTATCTAAGTATGGGCTGAGAAGTGCCCAGTATATTTCTCTGACTGTGCCAAAGGTCAGATCATGGTTTGGCCAGTCTGCCATAAGCTGTATGCTACCATTGCTGTGGAATTAGTTGCAAGAAACTCTGAAACTGTTCCACCCTATCAGTCTAGCAGCATTCAAATCAAGCTACAATCGCTCTTTCAAGGAAGTCTGTAACTGTTTCCACTGATATCTGCCATTTCTCCAGTCACTGGTGTCCTCCCAGCGCCTAGCCTCGTACCAAGTATCAAAACACTGCCGATATTGTCCCCTTACCATTCTGCCTTCTTCATCTTTTTTGCTTCAGCTTGTACCATCCAAGGGTAATTGCTCACCGCTTACTATCCTGTCCTCCCCATAACCCCTCCTACTTTTCTCAGTATACCGCCCTAGCTTGACATATTAGTATTCGCATGGTGAGTGTTGCCATCTTGTAGGATAATTCACCCCTAACTAGCATGTATCCTTCCATGTTTACCCCTGCTCAGTGTCAGGGTCTATATGTAAATATTTATGCAGCTGTTATGTGGTGGTTCTATTGCTATGTTCTCAGATTCTTTCTTCCTTGATTGTCATTATATTGTTAATTGTCCTGACCCCAGCTCAACTCTTGTTGACTGGTACTGCTGTAAACTCATTGTCCTTTATTGTCTTATTGTTTTTTTTTATTATTTTTTTTTTACTTTTCTCCAAGTCCCTACCCAGTGGATATTATCCACTGGTCTTTTCGGCCAGGCCACTTCCATAGCATGAACCTGGCTTCATTCTGCTAGGGGCCGGGAGATTTTTTACCTTTGGTTTTTCTCCCGGTTCCATCCCTCTGAGAGCGCCGACGCAGAGGTCTTATGTCCAGATGAACGATGTGCTTATGCACACTGCCATCAAGTGTCCACAGCACTCTCCCCACCCCCCAGCCCCTCGTAGGAAGCCGGCATTTCACCTCACTGCCCATGCTTCCACAGGCAGTAATGTGTGTGGGCATTGCTGCCCATTTAACTTCTGGAGGGAGGAGAGCATCCATTGGGATGCTCTATCCTACCTCCCCCAGCCGAACCCCTGGTGACCTGAGCTCGTTCCCAAACCCAGGTTGCCGGTATAGCGCGAGGTGTGGCATCCAGTGCCTCAACCCTCGGCGCCACCTGGCCGGCCCTCCAGGCTTATTGTTTTATGTCCAGGTCCATCTTGAAAATGAGCTTGCTCAATGATGATCACCTGGTTAAATAAAGATTTTGATTGATTTATTGACTGACTGATTGATTGAGTGACTCATTGAACTCCTCTGTCCTTCCTTTCATCCCTGTGCTCGCACTTGGTACCTGGAGTACCTCAGAGAAAGCCACCAACCCCCCCACCTCCTCATACTGCCTAACCAACTCCTTGAACCTCCCCTTCACCACCTCTGCCATCTCCCCTGCCATGTTGTTTGTACCCATGTGTAACACTATGTGAGGTTTTTTCCTCCCCTTCGATGTGCACTTGAGAAGTGCCTACCCTGCATTTTCCCACGGTCAGCCCTGGAATAGCTTTAACCCAGATACGGCTGTGCCTTTCCCCCTTCCTCCCCATCTGATCCCTTTCAGTATAGAATCCCACAGCACAAGTACCCCCCGCTCATGTCCCATACCCCCTCCCCTCCCTTTTACCCTTTCCTTATCTCCAGAGTCCATATTGCCTTGCCCCTTACAATCTCCAGCTGCACCATCTGTGTCTCCTACAACTAGCCCCTCTGTTTCTGCCCTTCTCACTGTCTTTGCCCTGCTCTCTTCATCCCCCCTAACCACTCCCAGCCTCAGTTTTCTACTCTTGGAGTCCAGAAGCTGCACCCATAGTGCCTCTGTCCTCCCTTCCTCCCCCTCGTCCCTCATACATTTGATCCCTTCTCTCACATAGAGTTCTACCCCACCACCTTTTTCAACCCCCTAGTCCTTTACTTGGAAATTCTCCCTATCCTTCTCTCTGTGTTCCTTTGTACCTCCTGAATGCCACCCTTCTTTTCTCTACTTTCTTGGGCACCTCCCAAGAGCACCATAGTGGCCATTTTTCCCTCCTGCTTTTACTCACTTCCTTCACATACAGGCTGGCTACCTTCCTTATGTCTTTCTCTTTTTTACTCCACTGTTCCTCTTCCCCACCCCGGCAATCCAGCCCTGTTTTGGCTGCTTCTCAGGCAGTTTCTCATTTCTTTACAATCAATCCTCCTAAAGTTCAGAACCCTGATGGGGTTTGCTTCTGCACTCATCTTAATGCTGAACTACACTCTAAAGAGATCACTGGTCCCCAGAGGACAGCTCACTGTGACTTCTGCAATATTGCCTGTGTTAGTGAGCACCAGGTATAGGATTACAAACATAGAAACAGAATTTGTTGGCAGATAAGGACTGTGTGGCCCACCTAGTCTGCCCCTTTTTTCCCCTGCCTATACTGTCACCGCAGACCCTACCTACCCTCTACCCTACCCCTAGGTACTGATTCCTTATATAGGCAGTTTTCTGTCCACTCTAACAAGTCACCAATCTTATTACATCTACTCTCCCTCCCACACCTGGTAATGGATCATATTTCCCTGCCAACATATCTAGAATATAATCACAATGGACAACATTGATTGCAACACCAGTGGAACACTCTTTGTAAAGGCATTTATCCATAGAGTAGGGCACTGTCCTACATGCTTCGCTATAAAGGACCTAACAACTCAGCTAAATGCAGCATGGTCTGAGATACACTGCCATCAGCACAAGCTCATTCAGTTCTCTAGGAACAACAACACTGCAGCAGCAAATGGCTACCCACCCCACCCCCATGTAAGCAACCCTACCATTAAAGAACACGCCATCCAGGGGGCTGGCAAAGGATTGGAAATCGCAGGATAAAACCAAATCGGATAAAAAAATGATGGAATCCTTCATACATGCTCATCAAATAAATACACACCACTGTCAGTCATGCATTCTGAAAACATGGAGTGCATTGAGATGGTTAGGAAACCTGCACCACACAAGGTTGTGCAAGTGTAATCCCGCTACAAATGGGGGTTCCCGAAAGTCTTCCTTGGGTGTGCCTAAATGCTCACTGCCAGGCTGGTATCATGTGTCTTAGCGCTTTAAAAGTGTTTGTGTGAGAGTGCCTTAATGCCTCTGTGCTCTGTCTCTTTAAGAGCTGCCAATAATGTGGTACTTATTTAATCTGGGAGGGGGCTGAGTGTTTTTACGCTCAAATCCCACCTGGTCTGTCAGATAATCGCTCCATTCCGCCATCGCTATTTGTGCAGAGGGAGCTCTGTTAGAAGCTGCACTGTACTTATGTGCTGATTATCTATTAGCATGGCAATGGTATTATAATTTCTTTAACCTGCCTTCTTTGCAGCATGGACTTTATGTATTGCGCCACCATTTTAGTTTTGGACTGCCAGTCAGCACCAATCGGTACCTTTGGGGACTCCAAAATGAAACCTGTCCCCAGGGGTCTTGTGGGAGCAAATTTCTGTAGGAATTGTAGTTTTTACATTTTGGCACCAAAACGGACCTGGAGAGGGAGCCCTTACTTTGAAAGACCAATGGATCAACCAACCAGAACCTTTTGGACCAAAGAGAAATTCCCAAGCTACCTGCTGCAGTCAGTCAGTCTGGAGTTAAAGTTTGAAGAGTAAACAGCTTGAGTGATTCGAGCAGCAGCTCCTGTGTAGTTCATACAGGAGGTTGGTGAAAAGGTTGAGTTTGGCCTGTCTGCCTGCAGTTCCTTGAGAGGGAATTCTTTGAAAGGCTTAGCAATTGGACTGTATCTGAATTAGAGTGTGACAATGCCACTGAAGAGTGACCAGATTTCAACCTGAAGAAGATCGAAGAATTGCTGTATGTGATCGGCCTGTCAGGACATCCATTTATCACAGAATTCCCAGTTTTGCTCAGAGACACTGATATTGTGGCCTTCCACATTGTGGTATGGTGATTCCTTTACTATAAATGTGCTGCGTGCTGTTAGTGGGTCGCGATTTGGTTCTCCACTATGTAAATGTGCCACGCTTGTTGGAAGCTGCATCCAGCACTACTGGACTCAAAATCCAAACTGTTCCACCTGGCCTGGACCTTGCCACCTGGCCCAGCCAGCTACTTCAGGCACAGAAACCATCATCAACGAGAGACTCTCATGGGGATCATCCCCCTCCTCAACCATCTCAAACAGGAATGACACCTCAGTGATTCATGTGGGCTCTGCTTCTCCTGGCAAACCAGTCATCAACCTGCAGTCTCTATTTTATCTAGCCTGTGTCTCATATTGGGTAGCATGAGTAACAATCAGGGTAGGTCCCTGCAACAACAGCTAAATCTCAAGTGTTGTCATCTGATTGCAATGTTGTTTTTCCTTTCACATACTGAGCCTTCAGGCTCTGGATTACAAATTGTGTATGGTTGTGCATGCCTTTTCTTTTCATCACAGAGCCCCAACCAGCTGTGACACCAGCCTACCCTGGGCAATGTTCCAGGCTAGCCCACTTTACTTCCAGCTGGGTACCCAGAGCATGTGAATGTGTAAGGACTAAAAGTGCATGCATAGTTGCTTGACTAAACCAGTTTTTCAATCAATCAACCTGACTACGCCCCTGCCTTGTTCAAGTCCCCTAAATAAATCTGATCTAACTCTTTTTGCATTTAACCTGACTGTGGTTCTAGTTTGTACCAAAAGCACTGTACTGTTGTTATTTGCTGTACCTAATCTTATTTTACAGGGGATCTCCATGGTCGAACTGGTGGAACCAGCCTTGGTGGTAAGTGCAAACAGCATGGGGATTTGTATGCTGAATAGGGGCTACTGTGAAAGTGTCTGTTGCTTATTGTTTAGGCCACTAGAGGGGAAAGAGAGGGGTTACAGTGTCCTGGAAGGCAGTACCCAGGCTAGCCTTGTTACTAACAACCCTGTCCTCTGGGTGGAGGCACCTGTTTCAGTACCCAGGCCCCTGAATTGCTAAGATCAAAGAGGATAAGGGGGCATGTGAGGAGGAGGACCATGTAAAAGCATCTATCCTAAATATATACTTCTGCTCAGTATTTACTGAAGAGAAGGTAGGGCAGGGCCCACAGCTCACACCATGGACACAGGGGGGAGGGAGGTGTGCACTAGTCCCTTCACAAAAGAAAGGGTCCTACAAGAGCTCAATAAGCTCAGGGTGGACAAGGCAATGGGACCTGATGGCATACATCCCATGGTACTTAAAGAGCTAAGGGTGGAACCAGCAGAGCCATTATCAGAACTGTTTAGTGAGTCTCTGAGCATAGGAGAGGTCCCAGAAGACTGAAGAAGAGCTCATGTGATCCTGCTCCACATGAGTGGTAGCCGGGAGGAGGCAGGAAACCACAGACCTGTTAGTCTTACCTCAGTAGTGGGCAAGATTATAGAGGCACTCCTTAAGGAAAGGATAGTGCAACACCTGGAATCCATAGGAGCACAGGATCCAAGACAGCATGGGTTTACAACAGGAAGGTCCTGTCAAACTAATCTCATAGATTTCTTTGACTGGGTAACCAGAGTGGTGAACCAAGGGGAGCAGTTGATGTCGCCTACCTTGACTTCAGCAAAGCTTTCGATACTGTTCCACATAGAAGATTGATAAATAAGCTGAGTAGGCCCGGGGTGGGTCAGAAGTTGGTCAACTGGGTGGCAAACTGGTTGATAGGCAGAAAATAGAGAGTGGTGGTAAACAGTATACAGTCAGGAGAGATGCAAGACACAAGTGGGGTACCTCAGGGTTCAGTCCTGGGGCCAGTCCTCTTCAATATCTTCATCAGTGACATTGCAGAAGGACTGGAGGGTAAGGTTTGTCTGTTTGCAGCTGATACCAAGATCTGCAACAGAGTAGATGATCTAGATGGGGTAGGCAGAATGAGAAGAGATCAGGATAAACTAGCAAAATGGTCAGAAGAGTGGCAACTGGGGTTTAACGCAAAGAAGTGCAAGATCATGCACATAGGGAAGAGAAACCCTGAAGCCACCTATAGGCTGGGAGGGGAGTTGCTGGCAGTCACAAGGGAAGAAAGAGACTTGGGTGTCATCATTACAGATGACCTGAAATCATCCAAGCAGTCCACTAAAGCAGTAGGTAAGGCTAGAGGGATGTTGGGTGTATTAGTAGGGGTATCACAAGTCGAAAGAGGGAGGTAATAATCCCTCTTTACAAGACACTGGTTATGCCCCATCTGGAGTACTGCATGCAGTACTGGAGTCCACAGCTTCACAAGGATATTAACCAAACTGAGGCAGTCCAGAGAAGAGCAACCAGAATGGTGCAGGGACTGCATCAGAAAACATACGAGGACAGATTAATGGAGCTCAATATGTATTCCCTAGAGCAAAGGAAGGAGAGAGGTGATATGACCGAAACATTCAAACACCTTAAGGGCATTAACAAGGTGAAAGAGTCTAGCATGTTTCAGTATAAGTAAAATAGCAGGACAAGAGGACACAGCATGAGATTCGAGGGAGGCCGATTAAGGGGTAATGTGAGGAAGTTCTTTTTCACAGAAAGGGTGGTGGTTGCATGGAACAGCCTACCTCAGGAAGTGGTGGATATGAATACAGTGGAGGGCTTCAAACAGGCATGGGATAGGCATAAAGGAGCAATACTGATGATTGTAAATAGGCCATTGACAGAGCAAAGGCCGATGGCACATTCATAAGGCAGAAAAAGAAATGGGCAGACTGGATGGGCCTTGTGGTCCATATCTGCCATCAACTTCTATGTTTCTATGTAACCAACAACTAACCATGCAGGCTGGAGTAGTAGCCCTTGGGATAGTTCCCCCCCTAGGGGTTACATCTTGAAGGCACCAACGCTGGGATTTGTGCCTTCTAGTGGTCAGAATTGGGTACTACAACCCCACGCTTAAAAATTGTGGTAGAATGGAGGCGCTCACTACACCCAAGTTTAAACTTGCTCCCCACAAACTGCTAGTGCACCGTATGATCAGGTGGAGTGAGGCAGAGGGGGTGGACCCCCGGCAAGCTCTGCTATTAATGGATGTCCCCTTGGGGACCGATAATGCCGCTATTGTGGAAGTGGTCAAACGAATTAAGTGTTTGGGGAAGGTTGAAGTAAGAGCAAGGGATTCTAACCTGTTTGATCAAATTATGGTGTCCCTACTCTCCTGCAGCCTGCCCATTGAACCAGAGAAGTTACCCCCTGTCATTTGCCTGAAGGGTCCCAAAAGGGGTGGAGGGTCATTAATTTACATAGCGACCTGGCTGTTCCTGGAGGGTCCCCCCACATAGAAGGGATCAAAGACAAGCTGTTTAAACTGTTAGCCTCTGAGGGGTGCTCTGCTACAGAGCTAGTGAAAATGTTAAAGTTTTCTGAGGATGTCACTCTCGTGCAGTCCCCCATAGCCTCTTGCGCCACCCCTACAGTTGTTTCCCCCATAGTGATACCTACTGTACATTTGGACTCATACCACAAACTTAGGCTTTTTTTGGGTACTGTCCAGGTGCCTGTGGGGAAGGACGATCTGGAAATGTGGATGGACTATGCCACCCCATTGGTCCAGGAGTGGCAGTGTATTGAGGGGGAAAAGAGGAAGAGACTCATGGAAAGCTTGAGGGGCCCTGCACTGGAGGCCATTCATTTCCTGCGATCCACCAGCCCAGAGGCCACAGCTGCTGAGTACCTCTCTGCCCTGGAAGGGGTATTTGGTAGCACCGAGTCAGGAGATGACCTAATGTGGAAGTTTAATCCACAAAACAGTGGAAGAATGAAAAATTGTCAGTGTTTATTACTCAAATTGAGCGAACTTTGCAGCTGGCCCACCAGAAAGGAGGGGTGCCTGCCAGTGAATTGAACAGGATCAGGCTAGATCACATCTTAAAGTCAGCAAGGTACTCTAGCACGATGTTGTTGAAGCTTAAATTGCAAGACAGAAGGGGCAATCCCCCCAATATTGTGACCTAATAAAAGAGATCCGTGAGACTGAGAATGACAAAGAGGGATGGGAGCCCCATGCTGGGGCTGCCCACGCCTGCCAGGCCCCTGAGAGAGGTAAGAAGGCTTGAACTGCAACAGCTGAGGGAACTGATCAAGGAGTTAACTGAGTTGAGAGTCAGTTAGCAAGCTGCCGAGGCAGCCAAAGATGCTAATTGCTGTCCAGCCCCCCGAGACAAAGAGGGAAGTCCTGCAAGGAGGGGGTGGGGGTACACATTGTTTCTTCTGAAACCCGTCCTGAAGACAGCCTGCAGGAAGAGATACAAGAACTGAGAACTTTGGTGGAAGATCTGCTCCGAGTTACCCAAAACACTGACCCTTGGGGGAGCTCAGAGAGTCAAGACAGCAAACCCCCAACCAGAGAGAGACCCCAAAACTCCACAACTGTGTTCAAGCAGGGGAACAGCTCCTCTTCTGCTAGAGACTCTAAAGAACCTGTTTTCTGTTACCACTGTGGAGAGGATGGGCACACCCGGTTCACCTGCCGTTTGCCTGAGAGTCTGAGAAAAGTTACCACTAGACTGCTGACATTGATTCAACAGAGCAACCTATGGCCACAAGGTGGAGCTGCCTGGAAAAGCTATTCATCCAAGGCAGCTGTAAAGCTGACATCCAAGCCCAAGTCACCTGAGTGGTCCAAGGTGGTGGGTCCCTCAATGGAAACTACAGTAACATTGAACGGTATGTCCACCCAGGCTGTGCTTGACAGTGGATCACAAGCGATCATAGTATTTCAAGACTGGTACCAGAAGCATCTGTCTGACGTGCTCCTACAACCCTTGGAAGGTTTGCACGTGTGGGGGTTGAGTGAGAAGTCCTATCCATACTTGGGGTATGTCCTGGTCTGGCTGTCATTCTCTACTGCCGTGGCTGGGGTAAATGAACAAGTTGAGACACTCGCCCTACTGTGTCCCCTTACCAGACTGTATGATGGAATTCCCTTGTTAATTGGAACAAATGCCCACATGTGTGGGAGACTAGCACAACTCTGTCATGAGAAACAATGGCAACAGACTGGATGGGCCCTAAGAATTCCAACATTAATCAAAAGGGCTTATGACATGCAACAGAAACCTGATGAAGTGGACTGAGATGAGCCAGTGGATATATTGTGGAAAAAGGATCCTGACTCTTTGGTGTTGGCCTCCAATGCCCAGTGTATGATCCATGGAGAAGTCTGCCGAAGGAGAGATGTAAAGAACAAAATATTGATGATAGACACCCCTGGTGAAGGGAAGCTGCCATAGGGGTTGATGGTTAAGCCCAGTATACTACCTGCACGTGCCCATACCTATGCTCACCGAGTGATGATGCAAGTGAGAAACATGTCGGACAGGGAAGTTCGTGTGAACCGGGGATGTACACTGGCTACAGTACCCAGCAACACGTACTCTGGCGAAAGGGAGAGAGTGGCTCCAGACTTATTTGACTTTGGTGATTCCCCTTTGTCCACTGAGTGGAAGACCCGAATTAGCAGGAAACTTACACAGAGAGACCAAGTGTTCTCACTAAAAGAGTGGGACATGAGCTGTGTCCATGGTACCAAGCATAATATACGCCTGCATGATGACTGACCATTTTGAGAGAGGTCTTGACGCCTTGCCCCAGTGGACATAGATGATGTGAGGAGGCACCTACAGGAAATGCTCGCTACTGGCATTATTCAGGAATCAAGAAGCCCATGTGTATCCCCCATCATAGTGGTGCATATAAAGAATAGATCTGTGAGGACGTTTGTGGATTATCAGGCCCTCAACTGAAGGACTATCCCAGATCAATACACCATTCCATGCATACAAGATGCCCTTGATTGCCTGAATGGGGGTCAGTGGTTCTCAGTACTGGATCTCCACAGCGGATATTATCAGATTCCAATAACCCCAGAGGACCGTGAGAAAACAGCCTTCATTTGTCCTTTGGGGTTCTACGAATTTCTGAGGATGCCACAGGGGATTTCGGGTGCCCCGCCTCCTTCCAGAGATTGATGGAACATGTGGTGGGAGACATGAACTTGCTGAAATGTTTAGTGTACTTGGATGATGTCATTGTTTTCAGACGCACGCTGGAGGAACATGAGACCAGACTGTTCAAAGTCCTCGATCGTTTGGAAGAATTCGTCCTCAAGTTATCCATAGACAAGTGCCAGTTTTTTTCAAACATATGTGAAATATGTTGGACACAGTGTCTGCGGAAGGGATACAGACAGATCCCAGTAAAGTTGAAGCTTTGACCACTTGGCCTCAGCCTAATAACCTAAAAGAGCTACAGTGTTTCCTGGGGTTCTGTGGCTACTACCGCAGGTTAATCAAAGACTATTCAAAGGTGATTCGACGGCTCCTTAACCTTACCCAAGGCAACTCACTACCAACTGCAAATACAAAAAGGGGTCTATCAAAAACCAAAGGAAAGTGTATTTTTGAACAGGTGAGCCTTTTGGGACTCGGTGGATACCCGAATGTGAAGCAGCGTTCTTTTAAGTCATATACCAGCTCATCCACGCCCCAGTCCTTGCCTATGCTGATCCTACCAAGTCCTATGTTCTGCAAATGGATGCTAGTTTGCATGGCCTTGGGACTGTGCTATATCAAGATTACAAAGATGGCTTGAGACTTGTAACTTTTGCCAGTAGGAGCCTGACCCCATCAGAGTGGAACTATCCAGTCCACAAGTTGGAATTCTTTGTCCTAAAATGGGCCATAGTTGACCAGTTTCATGAGTACCTCTATGGGGCAAAAATATTAGTGAAGGCTGACAATAACCCACTGACCTATGTGCAGAATTCAGCTAAATTGGACATCACTGGGCACCGTTGGCTTTCTGCCTTATCGACTTATGATTATGCTGTTGAATACAGACCGGGGTTAAACCACATCGATGCTGATGCCCTGTCATGAAGGCCAGCTTCTAAGAACAATGGGGTCAGATTGTCTGAATCTGACATCAAAGCATTATGCCAAAAGTTTGATAAAGATGAACAAATGTCTGCGGACACAGTGGACTGCCTAGTAGATTGCTTGGGCCCTCCTGAAACCTGTATACTGGCTGCCTATTGCCATTTCTCTGCTCTAGATATTAGTGCACTACCTCAGTTCGATAATGACAGTATTCAGTGGGCTCAATCCCAAGATCCCATGATTCAACCAGCACTTGACGTCCTGCGTGCGGGATAGAGATGCGTCCAAGTTGCGTTCCCCTGACTTGCGAATTGCTCTGTTGTTCAAGGAAGGCCCCAGGTTAAAGTTGCATGATCAGTTATACAGAGCGACAGTGGATCGTCGTGGTCAAATAGACAAGCAGCAGTTGGTTCTACCCTTGGCCTTTAAACAGCTGGTACTGAGGACCCTCCACAATCACATGAGGCACCTTGGTATTGACAGAACTCTTGACTTGGTACGATCCCGATTCCAAGATGTAACCCCTAGGTGGCACTATCCCAAGGGCTACTACCCCTGCCTGCATGGTTAGTTGCAGGTTAAGGGGCCTGGGTACTGAAATGGGTGCCTCTACCCAGAGGACAGGGTTGTTAGTAACAAGGCTAGCCTGAGTACAGCCCTCCGGGACACTGTAACCCCCCTCTTTGCCCTCTAGTGGCCTAAACAATATGCAACAGACACTTTCACAGTAGCCCCTATTCAGCATACAAATCTCCACACTGTTTGCACTTACCACCAGGGCTGGTTCCACCAGTTCGACCATGGAGACCCCCTGTAAAATAAGGTTAGGTACAGCAAATAACAACAGTACAGAGCTTTTGGTACAATCTAGAACCACACTCAGGTTAAATGCAAAGAGTTAGATCTGATTTATTTAGGGGACTTGAACAAGGGAGGGGCGTAATTAGGTTGATTGATTGAAAAACTGATTTAGTCAGGTAAATATGCATGCACTTTTAGTCCTTCCACATTCACATGCTCTGGGTACCCAGTTGGAAGTAAGGTGGGCTAGCCTGGAATGCTGCCCAGGGTAGGCCGGCATTGCAACTGGTTGGGGCCCTGTGATGAAAAGAAAAGGCATGCACAACCACACACAATTTGTAATCCAGAGCCTGAAGGCTCAGTATGTGAAAGGAAAAACAACAATGCAATCAGATGACAACACTTGAGATTTAGCTGTTGTTGCAGGGAGCTACCCTGATTGTTACAGACGCTACCCAATACGAGACACAAGCTAGACTAAATGGAGACTGCAGGTTGATGACTGGTTTGCCAGGAGAAGCAGGGCCCACATGAATCACCGAGGTGTCGTTCCTGTTCAAGATGGATGATTGAGCAGGAGGCTGATCCCCTTGCGAGTCTCTCATTGACGATGGTTTCTGTGCCTGAAGTACCTGGCTGGGTCAGGTGGCAAGGCCCAGGCCAGGTGGAACAGTTTGGATTTTGAGACTGGCAGTGCTGGATGCAGCTTCCAGCAAGCGTGGCACATTTACACAGTGGAGAACCAAATCCCAACCCACTAGCAGCACACAACACATTTATAGTAAAGCAATCACCATACCACAATGTGGAAGGCAGTCCAGCCACAATATCAGTATCTCTGAGCAAAACCAGGAATTCTGTGATAAATGGATGTCCTGACAGTCCGATCGCGTACAGCAAATCTTCGGTCTTCTTCAGGTTCAAACCTGGTCGCTCTTCAGTGGCTTTGTCACACTCCAATTCGGATACAGTCTGATTGCTAAGCTTTTAAAACTTTTACTTTCATTTTCCTCCTTCTAATTACTCTGACCAGGTTATAAACCCAGCAACTCATCTGGAATGGATATTATTAACTGCAGGCACTGCGGGACACTTTTCAAAAGGGCAGGTGTATAGGACCTAGGACACTGTCCTACATGCTGGACCATGGGAGATCTAAGGGCTCAGCTCCAGGCAGCATGGGCAGAGATTGCGCACCTCAAATCGCATATTCAGGAGGAAATATATTATAAGAACCACCTGCCATTTCCCCAGCATCCAAAAGAAGCACCTCAACCACAGAGGGTAGTTGGACCGGGAGGTTGGCAGGTGGTTAGAAGAGGCAAATCGGGTGCCCCATCACTCAGTGGTCTCCAACATATCACCTCCACAAACCATATAAAAACTACAAACAGGTATCTGCCTCTGTCTCTGAAATCAAACAAAGGGGCAGAGGAGACTGCAGAGCAGGACTCTGCCACACAGAAGCTAGTACAACAAAACTCACCCAAAACAGGGACCAAAACCAAAAAAACCAAAAGGAAATCCAAAACACTTCTAATCATAGGAGACTCCTTGATGTACACAAATGCTCGCAGTCTGGGAAACAAGATCCCAGACCTGCAGGCAACAATGACAGAGCCTAAACTAGACATAGTAGCCATTTGCCAGGAACCACACTTGGGAGACTTCAGTACCTGGCTATGTATTGTTCAGAAGACACGAGGTACAAAAGGGGGGGGGGGAGTGGCCCTTTATATTAATGAAAATATGAAAGCTACAGAAATTCAGAATACACATAAGGAGCCAGAAGAACTGTAGGTCACCCTGGAAACAGGAAATGGGGCCATATGAACTGGGGTTGTCTATAGACCTCCAGACCAGGGGGAGAAGATAGACACATTATGGTTAGAAGATACACAAAACATGACAGCTAAGGGGAGATTCTGATAACGGGAGACTTCAACATGCCAGATACAGCTTGGTCAATACCAGCAAGAACATCTGCCAGAACTAGACACATAGCTGCAGGGGGAGGGCCTCAAATAGCTGGTACAACAACACACAAGAGACAGGGCTATCCTAGATCTAGTACTGACTAACGGGGAAAGGATCATGGATCTCCAGGTAGAAGGTCACCTGGGGGCCAGTGACCATCACATGGTATGCTTCAGTTTGGTCACTAGAACTAAATCACCCCATTCCAAGGCAAAAATATGGAACTTCAGAGGAGCCGACTTTGATGAGATGGCTAATAGAGTTAAGCTAGCCCTGGCAAGAAGAAATACAAGTGAGAGGGTACAGGCAAAGTGGGCAAGCATTAAAGGGTACCTAAACAAGCAGTTTTTTAAAACTGCAAACTCCAAAATCTGTCTTCATAGCAAGGTAAAGTAAAGGCTGTTTACATGTATGCTATAACTGCATTTATGTAAATAGCATAAATGCAGTTTCATAGCTTTTGAAAAATGCAAACATTCAGCCTTTCACTTTCCAAAAAACAGCATTGGTTTCTCCCTAAGATGTCTGCCAAGTGTGATAAGTGATGAGTCATGATGACATCATAGGAGCCAAAAACAGAGAACCAGATATGTTTCTATAGTGCTAACTAGTCCTTCTTTCCCTCTTTATTTGGAATTGTTGTTCCAGAATGATCAACACTATGTATTAACTCGTAGATTATTTTGATCATTACAAATGTTAGGCTATGATTTTGTTCATTTTGTTTACTTTAACTTGCAGAAAATGTTTTGCAATGCAGCTGACTTTTTCTTTGGCAAACTGCATTACAGTACAACACTTCAAATACCTGATGATCTAGTGGTTATATAATGCACTGAATTTTGTTTTTGTTAACCAGGAGAGACACACTTAGCTGAAGGCTTGCTTACAGGTGTGGCCTGGGAGCACAAGGAAGTTTAGTGACTTGCTCAGGGTCACACAGCAAAGTACCAGTCTTGTTCAGCTCCAAAGTGCATGCTTTCTTGTTAATCCACAAATAAGGCTTTTTATTCCATGTGAACCCCCTGCACCTAACCTGCCTTCTGTTGAACACCCCACCATCCATACCCTGTTCTTAGTAATGCCTGAGGCTGCATATGAGCTTGCGGTCTCACAAAGAGAATTATCAAACCTCAGATTGTAATCTTGTACCTCAGAGAGTTGTGCACACCTATACTGATACGCATCATCAGCTGGCACTGTTAAAAATGCTTCCCAAATCACTCTCCAGTCCACATTCACAATGTTTGACTTCTGCTCCCACAGCAAACATTGAGTGGATCACCACCCTTCTGCACAGTGAAGATAGTACGTACATTCCCTGTTGTGTTTTTTTCCCACCTCATTAACCAACAACTAGGTCTTCCTGGAGGGCCAAGCAATAAGCATCATGACCCACCAGAAAAAAACGCTGTTCATGCCCTCATAAGGGCTGCACTTAAAATGGATAACAATATTATTAGCAGGAGAGGCATATTCATACCTTGAGTGAATCCACCGACTCACCAGTGCCAGTCTACTCCTTTACCTGTGATCTGCAGAACCTCAAGGACAGTTCCCGGTAATTTTTCTCCAGAACTTTTCTGTACTCTACTCCACAATGCGAGTTGGCTGGCTACCACCCTTCCAAATCTTGAATGAGCTATACACAACTCCCTCAATACTGTCCTAACAAACGTCAGCATCCCTCCCCCCCACACGAGGATAATCTCCCTACACTGAATTCAAGTAACAGTTTAGGTGCAGCCCTGCCACCCTGAGTATTTGTCATCACTGGCTACTCTCATCCACAGTCAAGAAGTGATCATGATGCTGGCAGCCCCACATTTCAGATCTAACAGTGATCTGCTCAGCGTCCTCCTTCATGTCTTCAACTAACCTGAATATATCTGTACGCTACTGGAATGGCCTCTTCAGTACCTCTCTGGCATTCATTCTTCTCACCTGCTTCCCACACCAAAAACTGGTGAGTTCACTACCCTTCCGAATCATGAATGCATGTAGTACAGTCTCCCATGTTATATTTACATATTAATAATAAACATGATCTTCTGGTAAGCCAGGCTGATACAGGTAGCAGCATGGCACAAGTGGAAAAACAGGCTTTCCTACCCATAAGATCTGTCACCATGATTAGGCACTATTATATGACATGCATAATGATGTGCACACCCATCATTTAATAGTGCCTAATCAAAGGTAGCCTAGATCTTTTAAGGATAGGAAAGCCTGTCATTCCCCTTGTTTCCTGCTGCTATGAGCCTGACTTACTGGAAAGACATGTTTATATTTGATATGTCAAAAATAAAACGGGGCCTGTACTACTTGCATTCATGATGCAGAAGGGTGATGAGCTCACCAGTTTTCGGTGTGAGGAGGAATAGTGAAGAATGAATACCAGAGGGGGACTGAGAAGGCCACTCTTGCAAGGTACTACTATATTCAGGGAAGGGGGAAGACAGAAGGAGAGAAGTATGAGCAGATTACTGTGAGAAATAAGATGTGGGGCTGCCAGCACATTGATCACTACCTGACCCCATTGTCCTGGCCAACATTCCCCTTCCCATAAAACCAGTTCATGCAATTGTCCAAGGCTGTGTGTGGATATTAATGTATGAAATGGCTGCCACTACACATTCAGTCACTTCCCTATCAGTCTAGTATTGCTTGTAAAGCAATTTGGGATACAATGTGTATGAAAACCACTATATAAATGCGGATTCTTCTTATTATTGTTATTATTTCCCATGGAAAAAGAAAACAAAACAAGCATATATTTGAGTTTCGAGAAAGTATGAACTCTAACACTGGACTGCACAAGAACTTTGGTACAAAAAAGTGGTGGCTGTAAGGGGTGCTGAAGGGTGTGACTGCACCCCCCACCACATAATAACATACTTGCTGCTGCTGCTGCATTTCAGTTTGTTGAAAAGTCTGATTTATTGATTACACAAATATTTACATTCAAACTATGGATTACATTTGTAGGTTCTGTCAAAAACGTACTAGAAAAGAATTATAGCAGAAAATATAAAGTTTTAATAAAAATGTAAAAAGTGCATATTAAGCATGTACACCACCCCAGCACCCCCATTGTAGCATCCTGGATCCACCATAACCACTAGGTCACCAGGTTATTCAAGATTTGTACTGCACTGTGGTTTGCCACAGAGAAAGTTGGTTGGATTAAAATACATTTTCAGCATGTTAAAGTAAACAAAATGAACAGAACCATAGCCTAACATGTGCATTATACAAAATAATGCACATGGTTTTGACCATTTGGATGAAACAATTCTATAAAGGGAAATAACATTTGTCAATGCCAAATGTTTGCTTGCTGGCATTGGTGGTAATGTAGAAGTTACAGAGCTGTGAATAGGAATGGCAGTGAAGTACTGAACTGAAGCCAACCCCACCACCACCCTGCAGAGAGTGACAGGCATTGGGTGTGCATTTGGGTCATCAGGCATAACGGCCTTGCCATTTCACCACACCCCACCCTGCAGACACTGACAAGTGTCACAGTGTTCCTTGGGTGTTTGGTCCTTATGCAATCCCATTTCATTAGGAAATGCGTGAGATGGGTGTGATATAGGAGAATGGGTGAACTTTGGGGCTGAAGAGTCCAAGGCATACCTCGATACCTCCTCACTGGCTGCAGGGTGTGGAATGGTATGAGCATTACAGGCAAGAATCCCAAGTCACACCCCTGATGCCTGTCATTCTCTACAGGGTTGGGCGTTATGGTTGGAAACCCTAATACCTCATGCATTCGTTGGTATTTTCACTCCAAATTTTCAACATGTTTTTTTTTGTGACCCCACCTCATGAACAGGGAGAATATCAGTTTGTTAGCCGAAAGCTGCTTATGCACAGCGAGTACGGTATTTAGCACCACAGGTGCAAAAACATTCCGAACAGGATGTAAAAAATGACAGCTGTACTGTTCATGGGGAGGTGTAAAAAATGGCAATGTTGCAAATCTGCAGTACAAATATTTAAAAAAATGGTGAAGTCATGAGCGTACATAGAAACTGTGCAACGCACACCCGTAATATAATTAGGTTGGGGATATTTTACAGCAGATTGTCAACTCAGGCATTTTGGTGCCTCCGATCATGAACAGTGTCACTGTGATTTTCTTTATCTGTGCCGAACAATGATTCCCCACAGCGACTATGCATCTCAGCTCTGAGTGTGAAACACACTTTAGCCATAAGTTGAAAAATGACAGCTGTACTGTTCATAAGGAAGTGTGAAAAATGCCACTGGTGAAAATCTGGACTGAAAATATTACAAAGTCATGAACTTACGAGGGTGCGTGGAAACGCGCATTGCTCACTCATAACACAGTCATTTTATGGACTTTTGTCACAAAATTTTCAACATAGCCATTTTAAGACCTCTGCTCATGAACAGTGTAACTGTGATTTTCTTAATCTGTCCTAAATGATTTTGCACACCAACACCATTGTGCGCTACATGTGCGAAACACATTTTGGGCATATATGAAAATGGCAGCTGTATTGTTCATAAGGAAGTGTAATAAAATGGCAATGTTGAAAATCTGGAGTGAAAATATTAAATTTGCAAACTTATGAGCATGCACAGGAACCGCGCAACACACGCTCGTAAAACAGTCATTTTTAGGAATTTTTTCACCAAATTTTCAACATAGCAATTTTAAGACCTCTGCTCATGAACAGTGTCACTGTGATTTTCTTAATGTGTCCCATACATTGATTTTTCTTAATGTGTCCCATACATTGATTTTGCACATACTGCCATTGTGCACTACATGGGTGGGAACACATTTTGGGCAAGATGTGAAAATGACAGCTATACTGCTCATAAGGAGGTGTGGTAAAATGGCAATGTTGAAAATCTGGAGTGAAAATATTGAAAATTACGAACTTACGAGTGAAAGGAGGACCCGCGCAATGCACCCTCGAAACAGTCATTTTAGAATTTTTTCACCAAATTTTCAACATAGCCATTTTAAGACCTTTGCTCATGAACAGTGTCACTGTGACTTTCTTAATTTGTCCCTGCAGACATTGATTTCGCAGACAATCGACTGTGCCATTGTGCGCTATATGGGCAGAAACACATTTTGGGTGAGATGAAAATGACAGCTATACTACTCATAAGAAGGTGTGTAAAATGACAAGGTTGGAAATCTGAGTGAAAATATTGAAAATTGTGAACTTACGAAAGTGCGAGAGTTGTGCAACGCACGTCAGAAACAGTCATTTTAGAATTTTTCACCAAATTTTCAACATAGCCATTTTAACACCTGAGCTTATGAACAGTGTCACTGTGATTTTCTTAATTTGTCCCGCATATGATCTCACACTAACGACTGCGCCATTGTGTGCTACTATGGGCAGAAAACGCTTTGGGTGACATGTGAAAATGACAGCTGTACTGCTCATAAGAAGGTGTGATAAAATGGCAATGTTGGAATCTGAGTGAAAATATTGAAAATTCGTGAGCTTACGAAAGTGCGTGAGGAACTGCGCAATGCACCGCTGTAAAAAGTCATTTTAGGAATTTTCACCAAATTTCAACATAGCCATTTTAAGACCTCTGCTCATGAACAGTGTCACTGTGATTTTCTTAATTTGTCCCGCACATTGATTTCAATATTAATCGACTGGCGCCATTCTGCGCACATGGGTGGAAACACATTTTGGGTGAGATGAAAATGACAGCTGTACTACTCATAAGAGGTGTGGTAAAATGGCAATGTTGAAAATCTGGAGTGAAAATATTGAAATTTAGCGAACCCACGAGCCTGCGAGGAACCGCGCGAACGCACTTTTAAACAGTCATTTTTTGATTTTATCAACATGGTGATCATGGGATCTTTGACCCCTTCTCACGAGCAACATTGTCATGGTGGTATTCATCCAAAGGGTGATTTCACAGTCACTGCGTGAAATCACCCTTCCGCCACGACATACCGCCATGACAGTGACATAATTCATGAGAAGGGTCCCAAAACCCCATGTTGAAAATTTGTGCAAAATTCCCAAAATGCCCGAGATATGCATAGTTGAAACCCCCTATGTAACCATTATACAGCTTACTGCATTTCCTCAGTTCGGGTCAGCTTTGAAGAGTGCAGACGCGTTCCCAGTCCACCAAGATCATCGCACCGGAGTCCAGAGGCATGGGTGGGGGGTGGGGAGGCTGAAGAGGGTGGGTGCGGGTTGTGAGGGGGCTTGGAGACGCACAAGGACCGCTTTTTATTTTATAGGTTTTAAAATAAAAAGATGTTGTGGGCTTGCTCACGCTGGGGTGGGCTCCAGCGTGGGCACAAAGACTTCGGGCAGGGGGGCGTCAGCCGACGGGAATTGGGCACCTCGCTGGCAAAAAAGACGCCCTGACGCTTGCCACGCTGGGTGGGCTCCCAGCATGGCACAAAGACTTGACGGGCGTTTACCAACGGGGGATTGGGCACCTCACGGCAAAAGAAAACAAAACGCAGCATTGGCCACACGCTGGGGTGGCTCCCAGCGTGGCACAAAGACTTGGGTGGGGGGCGCTCAGCTGATGGAGATTGGGCACCCGTCAGCTATTCAGTACGGGGCGACGCCTGTCTGTGGGGGAGTTTACGCATGAGCAGCCGACATCTTATCGCTGCTCACCACCGTAGCTCCCCTCTTCAACTGTATGTTACCGCATTTTGGAGCGTGTTTCAGACAGCCCAAAATGCATTGGCTTATAGGCGACGTCAAGACTCGCTGCTCAATGGAGGAGGAGGTGACACACCTCCAAAATCTCTCCGATCATAGTATTAGGTTTCTTGCACATGCGTGCAAGCAAACATAAAAATTACTAGTTAGCACTATAGAGAGCCATATATCTCTCTCACTTTGACTCCAATTATGTCATCACATAACACATTTGGTGGCCATTTTAGGAAGCAGGTAAGACAGTTTTTTTGAAACTGGAAGGCTGATTTTACAATTTTCAAATGCTCTGGAACCACATTTAGGTAAATTATGTAAATGTAATTTTTGCATCAATGAATATAGCAGCCTTTCCCTTATTCACCTACAGAGTCAGATTTTTTGAATAGTTTGTTGTCAAAATCTTGTTTAGGTATCCTTTAAGGATGCAATACTTGAAGCAAAATCCTGTTGTGTTAGACAGAAAAGCAAGAGCAAAAGAAGAAGGAAACCACTTTGGTTCTCAAAAACAGTAGCAGAAAACGTCAGAACCAAAAGGCTGGCCCTCAGGAAATATAAGGAAACGCAGCAGGATGAAGGTAGGGAGGCATACCAAACTTCCCTAAGGGAAGCAGGGATGGCAGTAAGGCAAGCAAAGGCCCAAACCGAGGAAACACTAGCATGAACAGTAAAAGAAGGTGACAAGACTTTTTATAGATACATTAGTGAAAGGAAAAAGTCCAGAGGGGGTATTGCTAAGATCAAAGGGGATAAGGAGGAGTGGGAGGAGGAGGACAAAGGAAAAGCATCTACCCTAAATAGATACTTCTGCTCATTATTTACTGAGGAGAAAGTTGGGCAGGGCCCACAGCTCAGCACCATGGACATGGGGGGAGGGAGGTATGCACTAGTCCCACCACAAAAGAAAGCATCCCACAAGAGCTCACTAAGCTCAGAGTGGACAAGGGAATGGGACCTGATGGCATACATCCCAGAGTACTAAAGGAGCTAAGGGTGGAACTAGCAGAGTCATTATCAGAACTGTTTAGTGAGTCTCTGAGCACAGAAGTGGTCCCAGAAGACTGGAGAAGGGCTCATGTGATCCTATTCCACAAGTGTGGTAGCAGGGAGGAGGCAGGGAACTACAGACCAGTCAGTCTTACCTCAGTAGTGAGCAAGATTATGGAGGCACTCCTTAAGGAAAGGATAGTGCAACACCTGGAATCCATATGAGCACAGGATCCAAGACAGCATGGGCTTACAACAGGAGGGTCCTGTCAAACTAATCTCATAGATTTCTTTAACTATGTAGTCAAGTGGCGGACCAAGAGGGAGCAGTTGATGTCACCTACCTTGACTTCAGCAAAGCTTTTGACATTATTCCACATAGAAGATTGATTAATAAGCTGGGTAGGCTCAGGGTGGGTCAGAGGTTGGTCAACTGGGTAGCAAACTGGTTGGTGGGCAGAAAACAGAGAGTGGTGGTAAACGATATTAGTCAGAAGAGATACAAGTCACAAGTGGGGTACCTCAGAGATCAGTCCTGGGGCCAGTCCTCTTCAATATCTTCATCAGTGACATTTATTTATTTATTTTTATTTATTGAGATCTTGGATAATACCTTTGAGCACAAGCTCATTAAATAGGTTCCGCATCTAGACAAGCAAGAACGTAAAACATATGTAAGTACTAAACAATTATGCTTCAGAGTAGATGGACTGGATGGTAAGGTGTGTCTGTTTGCCAATGACACCAAGATCTGCAACAGAGTAGATGATCCAGATGGGGTGGGCAAAATGAAAAGATATCTGGATAAACTGGCAAAATGGTCGGAAGAGTGGCAAATGGATTTAATGCAAAGAAGTGCAAGATCATGCACATAGGGAAGAGAAACCCAGAAACCACCTATAGGTTGGGATGGGAGTTGCTGGCAGTCACAAGGGAAGAAAGATACTTGGGCATCATCATCACAGAGTACCTGAAATCATTCAAGCAGATCACTAAAGCAGTAGGTAAGGCTAGAGGGATGTTGGGGTGTATTAGTAGGGGTATCGCAAGTCATAAGAGGGAGGTAATAATCCTTCTTTACAAGACACTGGTTAGGTCCCATCTGGAGTACTGTGTGCAGTACTGGAGGCTGCACCTGCACAAGGACATTAACAAAATGGAGGCAGTCCAGAGAAGGGTAATCAAAAGGGTGCAGGGACTGCACCAGAAAACATATGAGGGCAGATTATCGGAGCTCCATATGTATACCCTAGAGCAAAGGAGGGAGAGAGGTGATATGATCGAAACATTCAACATCTTCAGGGCATTAACAAGGTTAAAGAGTCTAACACCTTTCAGTATAAGAGAAACAGCAGGACAAGAGGACACAGCATGAGATTAGAGGGAGGCCGATTAAGGGGGAATGTGAGGAAGTTTTTTTCACAGAAAGATGGACTGGAGGGTAAGGTGTGTCTGTTTGCCAGTGACACCAAGATCTGCAACAGAGTAGATGATCCAGATGGGGTGGGCAAAATGAGGCGAGATCTGGATAAATTGGCAAAACGGTCGGAAGAGTAGCAAATGGATTTAACGCAAAAAGGTGCAAGATCATGCACGTAGGGAAGAGAAACCCAGAAACCACCTATAGGTTGGGAGGGGAGTTGCTGGCAATCATAAGGGAAGAAAGATACTTGGGCATCATCATCACAGATGACCTGAAATCATTCAAGCAGATCACTAAAGCAGTAGGTAAAGCTAGAGGGATGTTGGGGTGTATTAATAGGGGTATTGCAAGTCATAAGAGGGAGGTAATATTCCCTCTTTACAAGACACTGGTTAGGCCCCATCTGGAGTACTGTGTGCAGTACTGGAGGCTGCACCTGCACAAAGACATTAGCAAAATGGAGGCAGTCCAGAGAAGGGTAATCAAAATGTAGCAGGGACTGCATCAGAAAACATATGAGGACAGATTACCGGAGCTCAATATGTATATCCTAGAGCAAAGGAGGGCGAGAGGTGATATGATCAAAACATTCAAACATCTTCAGGGCATTAACAAGGTAAAAGAGCCCAACACCTTTCAATATAGGAAAAACAGCAGGACAAGAAGACACAGCATGAGATTAGAGGGAGGCCGATTAAGGGGGAATGTGAGGAAGTTTTTTTCACAGAAAGGGAGGTGGATTCATGGAACTGCCTACCTCATGAAGTAGTGGATATGAATACAGTGCAGGGCTTCAAACAGGCATGGGACAGGCATAAGGGAGCAATACAGATGAGTATGAATAGATAGGCCATTTATAGTGTGCAGGCCTATGGCACATTCATAAGGTAGAAAAAAAAGGTAGATTAGATGGGCCTTGCAGTCCTTATCTGACACCAACTTCTATGTTATATTCCCCCTTACAGCTTTATTTGTATGTCCCCTTGTTTTCGTGCACATTCTGCTCTGAAATATACACCCCTCCTCTATCTTGTTCAATCGCGTAAGGTATTTATCGGTCTCTTTCATATCCCTCTCTCTTCTATTGTATAACACAGAAACTTAAAAACTTAGACACATAGAAATTGACAGCAGATATGGTCTGCTAGGCCCACCCAGTCTGCCCATTTTTCCTACCTGTTGCAAAAACCACAGACCTTACTTGATTCCCAGTTTTGTTCTCTTGTGTACATACTGAGATCCCTCAGCCTCTCTTCATAGGACATTTGGTATAGGCCCTGCACCGTTTTAGTTGTCCTCCTCTGGACAGCCTCTACGCTGTCTATGTCGTTTTTGAGATGTGGTCTCCAGAACTGGACATAGTATTCTAGGTCTGGTCTCACCAATGATCTATACAGTGGCAACCTACCGCCATTCTTCTGCTAGAGATACACCTCCCTATGCACCCCAGCATCCTACTGGCCCTACCTACAGCCTTGTCACACTGACTTACCACTTTGAGGACATCAGATATGATTACTCCAAGGTGTATTTCCTATTTGGTGAGCCTCAATACCTCGAGCCCAAGATTATACTCTGTCTTTGGGTTCCTGAGCCTTGGTGCATGATTTTGCTCTTTTTCGCATTGAAACCCAGCTGCCATATCCTTGATCACTCCTCGAATTTTCTCAGGTCTCTACACATTCTATCTACCCACTTAGGAGCGTTTGCCCTATTGCAGATTTTAGTGTCGTCTGCAAAGAGGTTGACCTTCCCTTCCAGTTCTTCTGCAGTCTTACCAATAAAGACATTAAAAAGGACTGGTTCCAGTACTGAGCCCTGAGGTACCTCACTGGTCACTCTCCCTTTCACTGAGTAAATTCTGTTTACCAACACCCTGTTTCCTATCCATCAAACAATTTTGTTCCCAACTTACCACCTTAAAACCAACCCACAAACTGTACAGTTTCAAAATGAGCCTTCTAGGTGGTACAGTGTCAAAGGCCTTGCTGAAGTCTAAGTAGGCTGCATCCACTACTCCACCCTGATCTATTTCCTTGGTCACCCAGTGAAACAAAAGCTATCAGGTTCGTCTGACATGCCCCCCCCCCCCGTGAATGCATGCCACCGCAGGTCTTGTAACACGCTGTATTCAAGATACTCCAAAATCCTCTCCTCCTAAGGTGACTCCATTAGTTTACCCACCACTGTTGTCAGACTGACTGGCTTATAGTTGGCAGCCTCCTCTGTTACTGCTTTTATTAAGCAAGTGGGACTACATATGCTCTCCTCCAGTCCTCTGGAACCACTCCTGTTTACAGTGAGTTTTTGAATAGGTCTGTTAGAAGTGCACCCATTACCTCCCTAAGCTCCCTCAGTACCCTTGGATATACCCTATTTGGCTCTATAGCTTTGTCCACATTCAGATTTGCAAGTCCTTTCAATACTCTCTCTTCTGTAAATAGACTTGTGCCACCTCCCACCCTCCAGTGTTCCTTCTGCTTTTATATGATCCATCCCTTTCTCCTGCCACAATGAAGTCTAAACTGTTAGAAGATATACAAAACATGACAGCTAAAGGGGAGGTTCTGATAATGGGAGACTTCAACATGCCAGATACAGATTGCTCAATACCAGCAGGAACATCCACCAGAACTAGACACATAGTGGATTCCCAGCAGGAGGAGGGCCTCAAACAATTGGTGCAGCAATCCACAAGGGATAGGGCTATCCTAGATCTGGTACTGACTAACAGGGAAATGATCACAGATCTTCAGGTAGAAGGTCACCTGGGGGACAGTGACCATCACATGGTATGGTTCAATTTGGCCAGTAGAACTAAATCATCCCATTCTAAGACAAAAATATGGGAATACAGAGGAGCTGACTTTGATAAGACAGCCAACAGAGTTAAGCTAGCCCTGGCAAGAAGAAATACAGGTGAGGGGGTACAGGCTAAGTGAGCAAGCATTAAGAATGCAATACTTGAAGAAACAACCCATTGTGTTAAGGAGAAAAGCAAGAAATAAGAAGGAAACCACTGTGGTTCTCAAAAACAGTAGCAGTAAAGGTCAGAGCCAAAAGGTTGGCCTTCAGAAAATATAAAGGAACACAGCCGGACGAAGATAGGGAAGCATATCAAACTTCCCTAAGAGAAGCAGGGAAGGCAGTAAGGCAGGCAAATGCCCAAACTGCGGAAACATTAGCACAAACAATAAAACAAGGTGACAAGACTTTCTAAAGATACATTAGTGAAAGGAGAAAGTGCAGAAGGGAGTATTGCTAAATTCTAAGGCGATTAGGGGGAGTGGATGGAGGAGAACCAAGGAATAGCATCTATCCTAAAAAGATACTTCTGCTCAGTATTTACTGAAGAGAAGGTCGGGCAGGGCCCACAGCTCAGCACCATTGACATGGGGGAGGGAGGTGTGCACAAGTCCCTTCGCAAAAGAAAGGGTCCTACAAGAGCTCACTAAGCTCAGGGTGAACAAGGCAATGGGACCTGATGGCATACATCCCAGGGTACTAAAGCAGCTAAGGGTGGAACTAGCAGAGCTATTAGCAGTACTGTTTAGTGAGTCTCTAAGCACAGGAGAGGTCCCAGAAGTCTGGAGAAGGGGTCATGTGATCCTGCTCCACAAGAGGGGTAGCAGGGATGAGGCAGGGAACTACAGACCAGTCAGTCTTACCTCAGTAGTGGGCAAGATTATGGAGGCACTCCTTAAGGAGAGGATAGTGCAACACCTGGAATCCATAGGAGCACAGGATCCAAGACAGCATGGGTTTACAACAGGACGGTCCTGTCAAACTAATCTCATAGATTTCTTTGACTGGGTAAACAGAGTGGTGGACCAAGGGGGTGCAGTTGCTTTTGATATTGTTCCACATAGAAGATTGATTAAGAAGCTGGGTAGGCTCCAGGTGGGTCAGATGTTGGTCAACTGGGTGTAAAACTGGTTGGGGGGCAAAACACAGAGAGTGGAGCTAAACAGTATACAGTCAGAAGAGATGCAAGTTACAAGTGGGGTACCTCAGGGATCAGTCCTGTGGCCAGTCCTCTTCAATATCTTCATCAGTGATATTGCAGATGGATTGGAGGGTAAGGTTTGTCTGTTTGCAGATGACATCAAAATCTGCAACAGAATAGATGATCCAGATGGGGTGAGCAGAATGAGAAGAGATCTAGATAAACCAGCAAAATGGTCAGAAGAGTGGCAGCTGGGGTTTAAAGCAAAGAAGTGCAAGATCATGCACATAGGAAAGAGAAACCCTGAAGCCACCTGTAGGTTATGATCATACGAACATATGAATTTGCCAGCAGAAACAGACCACCCGGTCTATCTAAGTCTGTTCGAGTGTGCAGCAAGGACTCCTAGTTTGCAGCTGCTCCACCACCCTTCCCTTTGTCATCCCAATGCCGCCCCCCACTTCCCCCATCCTTACTCTCCCCTGTTCCCTGTCCCATGCCCTTTTAAAGCTGTTCACAGATTTACATGTTACCACACATTCTGGTAGTGAGTTCCATTTTGCTACCACCCTCTCCATGAAATAGTGTCTCCTCATTTCCCTCCTCAATCTTCCCCCCTCTATTCTTAGCCCATGCTCCCTGGTGTCCTTCCCCCTCCTTAGTTTAATAACCCCATCTGACCCATCCTTACTGATTCCCCTCAGATACTTGAATGTCTCTATCATGTCCCCCCCATCCCTTCTATCCTCCAGGGTGTACATATTCAGGTCTCCCAGCCTGCTCTCATAGTCTCCCCTGTATTCCACATATCATATTTGCTGCCCTCCTCTGCACCCCCTCCAGTAACCTGATATCATGCTTCAGGTATAGCCTCCAAAACTGCACACAATACTCCAAGTGTGGCCTTACTAGCAACCTGTAGAGAGGCAAGATCACCTCTCTGTGCCTGTACAAAACCCCCCTTGCTATGCACCCCAGCATTTTGTTCGCTTTTGCAGTCACTCTCCTGCACTGGACAGTGTTATTCATGGTCCCTGTTACCATTACCCCTAGGTCCTTCTCCTCCTCAATGATCCCCAGCTTAACCCCTCCCAGGCAGTATTCTCTTCTTGGATTATTCACCCCGAAGTGCATAACCTTACACTTCCTTGCATTGAACCTCAGCTGCCACCTCTCTGTCCATTCCCCTAGCTTGCTTAGGTCCCCCTGCAGCTGCTTCCATCCCTCCACTCCATCCACCCCTACTCCCATTTTGGTGTCATCTGTGAACAGACTTACCTTGCTCACCACCCTGTGTGCAATGTCTGATATGAAGAGCCCAAATAATACAGGTCCTAGCACAGAGCCCTGTGGTACTCCTTTCATCACCGGCTTTGGAGTTGAGAGCTCCCCTCCCACTACCGCCCATTGTAGTCTCCCACTCAGCCAGCTTTTAATCCAGTTCGTCATTTTTGCCCCTACCCCTACACCAGTTAGCTTCCCCCCAAGCCACCCATGAGGCACCAAATCGAAGACTTTGAGAAGTCCAAGTAAAGAACATCCACCCCATGACCCTTATCCAGCTCACCTATCACTCAGTCATAATATTGTATCAGGTTGGTTTGACAAGACTTCCCTGAAACGAACCCATGCTGCCTCACATCCTGGAGGCTGTTGTCCTCCAGGTATGACACCAGTCTTTCATTTAATATTGTTTCCATTAGTTTGAACACTTGGGGCTAGATTTCGCTGACGCACTGTGTTCATCCCTTTGGTCCGCCTTGTGGAATGGCACTACATGTGCCATCCTCCAATCTAGTGGCACACATCCTGATTCCAGTGAGGTACTGTACAGATCTACCAGTGGCTCCGGCAATACCTCCGCAATCTCTCTCAGCACCCTGAGCTCCCAGGTTGGGAGGGGAGTTGCTGGCAATCATAACAGAAGAAAAAGACTTGGGCATTGTCATCACAGATAACCTGAAATCATCCAAGCAGACCACTAATGCAGTAAGTAAGGCTAGGAGGATGTTGAGGTGTATTAGTAGGAGTATCACAAGCCATAAGAGGGAGGTAACAATCCCTCTGTACAAGACACTGGTTAGACCCCATCTGGAGTACTGTGTGCAGTACTGGAGACAGCACCTGCACAAGGACATTAACAAAATAGAAGCAGTCCAGAGAAGGGCAACCAAAATGGTGCAGAGACTGCATCAGAAAACATACGAGGACAGATTAACGGAGCTCAGTATGTAAGCCCTAGAGCAAAGGAGGGAGAGAGGTGATGTGATCAAAACATTCAAATATCTTCAGGGCATTAACAAGGTGAAAGAGTCTAACACATTTCAATATAAATAAAATAGCAGGACTAGAGGACACAGTATGAGATTAAAGGGAGGCCGATTAAGTAGTATTGTGAGGAAGTTCTTTTTCGCAGAAAGGGTGGTGGATGCATGGAGCGGCCTACCTCAGGAAGTGGTTGATATGAATACAGTGCAGGGCTTCAAACAGGCATGGGATAGGCATAAGGGAGAAATACAGATGAGTATGAATAGATAGGCCATTGACAGAGTAAAGGTCTATGACACATTCATAAGGTAGAAAAAATGGGAAGACTGGATGGGCCTTGCGGTCCTTATCTGCCGTCAACTTCTATACTTCTATATTTCGATGATAGCCCCTTCCTTGGTTCTTTGCTCCGAAGTGCTTTACCTTGCACTTCTTAGCACTGAACCCCACCTGCCATGTTTCTGACTATTCCTGCAGTTTAGTTAGGTCATCCTGTAGCCCCTTCCATCCCTCAATGTCATCAACCACCACCCCCATTTTGGTGTCATCTGCAAACAGACTGATCTTACTTCGGATCCCATGTGAGATATCAGCTATGAATAACCCAAACAACACCAGCCACAGCCCGATCCTTGTGGCACCCCGCTTGTCACCGCCCTCAGGGCTGAGAGTTCCTCTCCCACTACCACCCTCCGCTGCCTACCACTTAGCCTGTTCTTTCTCCATTCCACCATCTTCGCTCACACCCCCAGAGCTTCCAGCTTTCCCCCCAGCCTCCCATGCAGCGCAGAGTCAAAGGCCTTGCTGAAATCCAAATACAGGACATACACTCCATGGCCCTTGTCTAGTTCACTTGTCACCCAATCGCAGTACTCAATGAGGTTGGTCTGGCAGGATCTGCATGAGATAAACCTGTGCTGATGCCCATCCTTGAGTCTTCCAAAAAGGTCACCAGCCTCTCTTTCAGGAATGTCTCCATGAGCTTCCCCACGATTGATGTGAAGCTCACTGACCTGTAGTTTCCCAGTTCATCCTTTCGGCCACTATTGTGGATGGGCACCACATGGGCCATCCTCCAGTCCTGTGGTATACATCCTGTGTCCAGGAAGATACTGTACAGGTCTGCCAGTGGCCCTGCCAGAACCTCAGCCAGCTCCTTGAGTACCCTAGGGTAAATGCCATCTGGCCCAGGTGCCTTGTCCACCCACAGTGCCCTCAGTCCTTCCAGTACCCTGTCCTTAGTAATCCTTGCATCAATCACCTCCTCTCCCCCACCTTGCCTACCCCACTCCTCCCCTGTGGTACCTGCCCTGCTTTCTCTTGCATGAATACAGAACAGAAGTATTCATTTAATGCCTCTGCCTGATCCTCCCCTCTATCCACCCACCCTGTCCTTTTTATCCTCACTATTTGATCCTTGGCATTCCTTTTTTCCCTTATGTATCTGAAGAAACCCTTTTCTCCATTTTTAATACTCTGTGCCAGCCTCAGCTCCCTCGAAGCCTTAGCTGATCTAACTAGTTTAGTTGCCTCTCTGGATTTCTTTGAGTACATCTCCTTGTCTTCTCCTCTCCCCTACCTTTCTCTGCATCTCTTTGAACTTTCTGAATGCTACCCTTAACCTTTTCAGTCACTTCCTTGGGAATCATAGTGGTCTCTTTTTTCCTTTGTGTTTGCTCACTTATTTTGCACATAGATTTGTCGCCTTCACTATGCCTTCTCTTAGTTTGACCCATTGTTCCTCCCCTCCTACCCATAGAAACATAGAAAGAAACACCCTGTCTGTTTCCCTCTGCTATGTTGTCTCTGGGGCATTTGCTCAGTTTTATGTTTGCTTTCATGCATGCACAAGAAACATGTGGCAGCTTAGGAGAGAAGCGTTTTTGGGAGGTGAGGCACTGTGGTGGCCAATGCCATCACTGCATTCTTGGGCTTGGCCCTCGTTTCCCAATGTGGTGGCACACTGCTGTTGACACTAGTTCAGCTAGTGTGCCACCAACCTGAAACGAATTAGCCGCTGCAATGAGGGAGCGACACCTTGCCTGGTGTAACATTTCAAAAAAAAATATAGCGGCAGCTGTCGCTGTCCGCTCATAGTTCCCATAAAAGCCGATGGGGGTGCCCAATCCCCCTGTCAGCATGCCTCCTCCCCAGATGATCTGCCGATGGGGGAGCCCAATCCCCATCGGCATAATGTCCCTCCCCCCATTTGTTGTGCGTTGACGGGGGTGCTCAATCCCCCTTGGCATCATGCCCCCCCAAACAGACTTTCTTTGACAACGGGGGGCTCAATTCCCATCGACTTAAGTCCCCCCTCCCCCAAAACACAGGTGTCACACTGGGAGCCCACCACAGTGTGCCCAAAGCAAACCTGCAAAAATCCTTTCTGCTACGCCTTTTTTCCCCGAAACAAAGAAAATGGTCCTCCCGTTGGTTCCCTCCCACAACCCACACCCACCCTCTGTGCACCTTACCTCCCTACACCCCCACCCTCACCCCATATTTACCTCCGAGCCAGGTGCAACAATCTTTGGTGGACTGGGAACATGTCTGCACTCTTGAAAGCCAACCACAAACTGAAGAAATGCCGGAAAGCTGTATAATGGCATAAATGTTTTTTTTTCAACTTATGTGGATATCTCGCCCATTTTTTTGACTTCTGGCAACAAATTTTCAACATGGGATTCTTGGAACCCCTCCTCATGAATTCAGTCATGGTGTTATTTAATCCCGAAAGGTGATTTCGCGGTCACTCTGCAGAATTACCTTTCAGGATTGATTAACAAAATGACAGTGCCACTGTTCACGAGGTGGCTCCCAAAAGCGTAGTGTTGCAAATTTGTGAAAAATTCCAAAATGACTGTGTTACTTAGCGTGTTGTGCAGTTTACATGCACGCCATAACTTTGAGAATTTTAGATTTTTACTTCAGATTTTCCACATTGCTATTTTTACATACCTCCTTATGAACAGTATAGCTGTCATTGTCCACATCCTGGCTGAAATGTGTTTTTGTACATCCGGCGCACAATGACGCGGTTGTCATGGGAAATCAATGTTCAGGACAGATTATGACAATCACAGTGACACTGTTCATGAGCGGATGTCCCCAAAATGCCTATGTTGAAAATTTGGTGACAAAATTCACAAAATTCTTATGTTATGAGCGTATGCCAGTTTCCACGCACACCATAACTTCGAGAATGTTTAATATTTTCACTCCAGATTTTCAACATTGCCATTTTTGTACACCTCCTTATGAAGAGTACAGTTGTCATTTTTCACATTCTGCCCAAAATGTGGTTTCGCACATCCGGCATACAATGGCACGGTCGCTGGGGGAAATCATTGTTTGGGACAGATTAAGAAAATCATAGTGACACTGTTCATGAACAGAGGTCTGAAAATGCCTATGTTGAAAATTTAGTGAAAGAATTCAAAAAAATGACTGTGTTATGAGCGTGCATTGTGCAGTTTTCTTGCACTCTCGTAACTTTGAGAATTTTTTATATTTTCACACCAGATTTCCAAAATTGACATTTCTTCACATCTCCTTATGAATGGTGCAGCTGTTATTTATAACATCCAGCCTGAACTGTGGTTTCACACATCTGGCGCAGAATGGCGTGGTCACTGTGGGAAATCAATATTTGGGACAGATTAACAAATAAATAACAGTGCCACTGTTCATGAGAAGAGGTCCCAAATGCTTTCATCAGGTGGGGGTTGCAAAAGGGCCATTTTGAAAATTTGCAGTGCAAATACCAACAAACGTCCATGGCGTTAGGGGTTTCTAACCATAACATCCCACATTGTACAGACTGACAGACATCAGGGGTGTGCCTTTGGATTTCCAGCTGTAATGCTCATGCCATTCCACCCCCACCCTGCAGCCAGTGACAGGCATCAAGGTGTGCCTTTCACTCTTCAGCCCCAGAGTTCACCCCATTCTCCTATATTGCACCCATTTCAGTGTATGTCCTTATGGAATGGGGTGACTGTAAAGTCGAACACCCCAAGGCACACCTCAACACATGTCGGTGTCTGCAGGATAGGGTGAGGTGAAATGGCGTGAGCGTTATGGGCGACGTCCCAAAGGCATACCCCAATGCCTGCCATCTCTGCAGGGTGGAGGTGGGGTTGGCGTGAAGTTCAATACTTCACTGCCATTCCTATTCTGCATCTGTGTAACTCCTGCACTTCCAATGCCAATACCAGCAAGCAAACATTCGGTATTGACAAATGATTGTTTTTAAATCTGCCCATCTGACGTCCAAGACCCTCATCCTTGTGTGGTTTGCTCCATTGCCATCCTTATGCTGAACCACACTGTACAGTGATTACAGGGACTGAGTTATCTGCAAGAGCTCCTCTGGCCCCTCCCACCCCCTCTGACTACTCTACTCAGCTGAGGAGAGATTGCTGGAGATTCCCACGGTCCGTTTGAAGACTTCTGGAGCCCGTGCATTTGCTTTTATGGCTCCGACCCTTTGAAATTCTCTACCTCCTTGGATAAGGGGGTGCCTGACTGTGGAGAGCTTTAGATCTGCTCTTAAAACATTCTTCCTCTCCCTTGCCTAACTGGAGTGTTTACTTTTTCTTGATTTTCTGATATTTTAAATTGTTTTAACTATTTTATGGTTGTGTATTCTGTAAAAACGCTTTGATACTAGTAGAGCTGAGCTTTAAATAAATAAAGATTATTATTATTATTACTGGTGCCCAGGTGACTTCCCACCTTGATGTCTGCAATACTGTCACTGTTAATGAGCACCAGGTCCAGTATTGTCCCATCACACATGGGATTCCTGACTAATCACCTAAGAAATGCCCCCTGCAAGGAGTCTAGGATATCCCTGCTTCTAGCTGAGGCTGCAGCTGGGAGGCTCCAATCTATATCCGGCAGACTGAAGTCCCTCACCAGCAGCAGCTCCCCTTTTTCTGCCATTGTGCTAATGGCTTGTCCCAGTGCTTGTCCAGTTCTTCTCCCTGTTTTGGAGCTCTCTTCGCCCCAGTGTGAATAGTGACTCTGACTCCTGTCCACAGGGTGACCTACAGTACCTCTAACCCTTCCTTTCCCCCCTGATTTCCCTGCATTTCCATCACCTTGATACCCCTGCCTTGCATACAACACTACTTCTTCTCCGCCACCCCCCCCAGCCTTCTTGAGCTGAGTATAGTCTGGTATGACCATGTCACAGTTCTTGGTTCCCTGTGCCAACTCAGTAGTGGCCACCATATTCCAGTCAGCCTCCACCAAAATGGCATCCTGGTCTGGAATTATATTTCCAAAACTTCTTGCATTTGCACACATGGCCTTCCAGACCTTGTTCACATTTTGCTGACAACCCCCTGAATACCCTTTTGCCCTACCACCTTTTCCTTGTCTCTTTTCATAACTTTTGTTCCCATCTCCCTTAATCAGTAAGTCCTATGCTGTTTTTTTATGTCCTGCTCCCTGAGGGATTCTCCTTCCCTCAGGTCCTCCCTTCTTTCTGTTTTAGTCTGTGGGTGGGGGGTGCAATTTATGCCTCTCTTTTTACTTCTGCATCTCCCCTCAGCTGGTTTAAATATTCATCAAAGCAACATTTAAACCATCCACTAAGGACTGCTCTTCTCTTCCCTGACGAATGCAGGCCATCACCTCTGTATAGGTCCTTATCCTTTCAGGTTAGTTCCCAGACCCCAATGTACTAGAACCCCTCTTCTCTACACCATTCCTTCAGCCACTAGCTGAAGCTTCTGGTGTGGAGAACCCTATCCTCCCCCGGTCATAGTCAGGAAGCACCTCAGCAAAAGCCGCTGTGCATGCCACCTTCCTAAGACACTTCCACTGCTCCCTGAAATCCCCCTGCCCAATACCAGCCCTGTTCCTAGCTACTTCATTAGTCCCCAGGTGGACAATGACATCCAGCTCCTCTTTCTGCTCTCCCACCTTAGCAATCCTTAGGATCCAGTTTCCATTCCACCATTCCACCTAGCTGAGGCACCAGGTAGTCACCTTACCTCCTCTAACCCTCTTTTTCTATTTCCAAATCTATCCCCCTAACAATGGAGTCTCCCACCAGAAGTTGCTTCCTCTTCTGGAGGGGTCCTCTACCTCCTACCTAGGGGCTTCCCTTAAGGAAGATCCCTACATACTACCTTGCCACTACCACAGGTGCCTCCTCCCAGCAGACCTGTCCCCCTCCTCCTCCCCAGAGCAGTGAATGATTTATGTAGCAGCACAGGCTGAGGAGTGTGCCCTGAGCTGCCATCATCGCCCTCCTGGAGCCCGCCACAGTTCAGCCTGCCCTCCTTCTTCTAGGCACCCATTGGGGCAATGATGGTAGACTCAGTAGCCCCTGAGATGGGGAAGAGGTGCTTTGGATCCTATCCAGTTCAGTCCAGAGTCCAGCAACCTCCTCTTTCAACCCAGAGAGGTACGTGCAGTTGGAGCAGCACCTCGGCCTCAAAAATGTTTCTCTTAAAACTGTAGCTCTATAACCACTGCACTACCTCCAACATTCTCATTGCTTCACTCTCTACTTGCAGATTTACTTTAGTTGAAGTGTTTGAAATGTTCCTCTTTTTGCTTTATTTTACCGCTTTGTACCCTTATCCTTGATACTGTGTTTCTTCGTTAACCCTTTTTACTTTATTTTACGTCTTACTTTTTCTTGCATCATACACCTTGTACTTCTCTACCTGCCTCTTTCAGCCCAGGTAAATTGGTAAATCATCAGTCATGATTTTTGAAGGTCAGTCATGACTGATTGTTAATTGTTGATATTACCATAAGATCATCAAAGGAGATCATGATCTAAGATCATCATCTAGATCATGATTTAATCATCAAACATGAACTTTCAAATTACCAACTGATGATTATTGATTATTTTTGTAAGTTTAAATCAACATAATGGCTGTTGATGATCTATGGATGATCAAGTGATGATCATTGATGTTTATGTTAGTTCGGTATTATAGATTACAAGTCACAGAAGAAATACTTAAAGTTTTAGTCATTAATTATGAAAATATGAATGTCACATATCAGCAAAGACAAATTAATTATGAATTATAATGTAAATCATGTGAAGTCAAGTTTTAATCTTTTAGAAAGAGTACATGCAATGTCTGGTATAGGATGCAAATGCACATGCCTAATTTGCATATTTCAGCAGCACAGTTTATAGAACAAAATAATGGTAATTTATATTTTTAAATTAATTTTGAATTGGCAGTATTAGTTTGCTGACTATAAGGAAAGGTTTTGAGCACAAACCAAGTAGGAACTCACCATAACCATGAAAGGAACCATGTAATGGGGATATATAAACCAATATGAGCCTTTTTATTTCTAGTAAGATGATAAATGAAAGCAGTGGGCTTCTAGAGTAAAGGTATCATAACTGATCATTTCAGTAGAGATGTCTAAATACTAGAAAAATTCCAGAAGTGTAGAGAAAAGATAAATTTAATAAATTTATTTTGGTTATTTTGACCATGGGCAATCATGAAAAATCATGACGATATGAGATCACCATCATTTTTCATAATCACCATCTCCATAAAGTCATGATTTTTGTTTGGCAGCCATTTAACATTGATAGTAATTATTGTTAATGATTATCGCATTGATGGTTTTTGAAGCTTAAACATGATCCTTGAACATAACTGGATAATGATCATTCATTATACATCATTAAAAAATCATCATCTTTTTGGCTGGGATAGCTTCTTTTCTTGTGTTTTTCCCTAACCATTTATGTGCCTCTACCATAGATTGTGTATTTCCCCTTTTCCCCACATAACAGGTACTTGGTTTGTAAGGACTGTTTACCTTCCTGCTGTTACCCCCTTACCCTCCTACAGTACTTCCTACACAGACAACAGCAAGTAAGCAGGGACTGTGCCTTACCTTATCAGACCAGCAGAGTTCCCTGCATGCCTGATCTCACTTGAATATGTATGCTAATGCCTAAAAAGCCAATATTTTCACCAGTTCCACTCCTCTTCTGTTCTACTCATGCTCTGGGACATGAGCATGATGGGACTCACGGGGGGGAAGGGATTAAATACATTTACAAAGGGCTTTCTGCTCAGTGCTGATTGGTCCCCTTATGCTTGCTTCCATCTTCCTGCCCAGTTCCTGTTAGCAAACACGTTCACCAAAAATCAGATCAGTTTAGCTTTTTCAGCTTTCACCTTGCTGCTAGAATTGTATCTGAATTAGTTGATGAAAGCACTCAGGAATGCCTCACGATTAGTATTTTATGCAGTTACAAAGGGCTTCTTGCCCAGCCCTGATTAGCTCCTCTTGTGCTTGGTCCTACCTTCACACAAACACCAGCCTGGTGTCCCGACCATGAGTGCGTCTCCTGTTAGAAAAACGCCCATCAAAAATTGGTCCATTTAGCTTTTTCAGCTCTTACTCTGCTGTTGGCACTGCAACTGAGTTAGCTGAAAGAACTCAGAAATCCCCCATGATCAGCATTGTATGCACTTACAAAGGACTTCCTGCACAGCCCTGATTGATTCCCCTTGTGCGTGTTCCTGCCTTTCTGCCCAAACTAGCCCAGTGTCCCAACCTTGAGAACAGCTCCTGTTAGCAAACACTTCCATCAAAAATCAGGTCAGTTAGCATATTTAACTCTTACTCTGTTATTGGCACTTACCCTACTGCTGGCACTGTATCTGAGTTTGTAGAAAGTGCTCAGAAATCCCCCAAGATCTGTGTTTCATGCAGTTACAATGGACTTCCGCCTTAATTATGATTGGTTCCCTTTCTGTTTGGTCCTGCCTTCCTGCCTAAACAACCCAGCATCCCACCCCCTGAGTGCAGCTATGGTAACCAAAAATGTCCATCAAAAATCAGGACATTAAGCTTTATCAGCTCTTACCCTGCTACTGGTGCTGTATGCAAGTTAGCTGAAAGGAGTATTGCCCTGTCTCTGGCGGGTTCAGTGACTTGCTGCCTGAGAACTGCCACCTGTAAGTAATCTAGGCTTGCCCTGCTTCTAGTGGAAGTTGCAGCTAGAAAGCTCCAATCCTCATCAGGCAGACTGAAGTCACCAACCAGCAGCACTTCCCCCTAATTCACCATCCTGCTGATGGTTCCCCTAATGCCTTATCCACATCCTCCTCCTGTGCTGTAGGCCTGTATATCACCCCAGTGCAAATAGTGACCTCTACTCCTTTCTCCAGGATGACCCACTAGTCAAATATACTAATGCTACCAGTAGCTTGTCATACTGCTAATTTAATTTTATGACATGTCTTTTTCTATCAAATATACTGCGATCATCTGCCGCCCCTTACATGTTGTCCTACAATAGTACCTTTGATATTGCAGCCTTATATCTGTGCTGCCTTTGCCTCCGTGCTACACCTCCCAGCAGCATTTTATTTTTGTCCAAACCAAAATTTATTTGATCACAGCACTTTATATGTGATCAAAGAAGTGTCAGCTCATTTAAAGACCCAGAAACTGGCCACCTCACTAAGCTACGCTCCCAAGATTGTTGAGGTGCCCAGGAAACGCACTTCCGGGCCAATTTTCAAAAATTATCATCAGATTCAAAAGGTACTGGAGCTTTTAGACACATGGCTCCTCAGTTCTGGAATACACTTCCTTCTGAACTTAGGCAGTATGGGTCTCACCTACACTTTAAGACTGGGGTCAGGTGATAACTCCTGCAGGCTGACCTTTGTACTTGTTTTGACCCACCGTAGCTCACTCGCAGTCTACTCTACCCCACTGCCCCCTGCTCCACTGATTCTGGCACTTGTCTCGACCTTGCAATATGGATATTGTTTGATAGCTACTACCTCTATGAGCCCAGGCTGTTTCTCCCATTCTTCCTATTCCTAATTTACTATACACAAGTTTTCTTTAGCCACTCTCTCCCTTATGCTATTTCTCCTCTTTGCCTTCCTATCCCCTCTACCTTACCACTGTCTACATCCTCCCTTATGTAGCACAGCCTAAACTGCTCATCTGCCCCACCCCACCCTACTCTACTGCGCCACCTTTCGGTATTACTGCCTACCTTACTCCTTCTATCTCGTATAACTCCTATTTTAGCTGTAAAGTTGCTACCTGTATCTCCTATCATTGTATCTTCTTGTATTATTGTGTGACTTGCTTATATTACTTATTATGCTAGCTGTATTATTGTCTACTGTTATGTCTCCAGTTTCTCCTTTTGTACCTATGGTAAGCTAACAATACCTCGGAAAATGTAATGCTGCCTCTACTTTTCTGAAAGGATTATGTTTTACCATTTAACTCATTGCATCTATGTACTATGTATTGCCACCTAAAAGTGGCAGGTTTGTTTCTCCTTTTCACTTGAAATGTTCTGTAATTGTTTTCACCATGTTTTGTACACTCCCGGGTCGTGCCTGAAAATAGTCATATTGTTGGCTAGTGCACCTACCCGGTAAACAAAAACTAAATAAATAAATAATATGTAGCTAAATACCTCCTGATATCTAGGTTCAGTTGTTTAAATAATCCTTTTTATGTATTTTCCACCTTTTTTATTAAAAAAAAAATCAGGATGGTAGCCATCACAACCTAAACATTTTTCTCATGACTCAAATACAATTAGTTGTGGCCTAAAGATGGCTCATGACAGAAGAATTTTTAGGTTGTATCAGAAGTAATCCTAAAAACCCTACTGCATTTGCTCAGAAGCCAGATTTCAAAACCTTAACTCTAGAACCGATTAATATTTTTTTCATGACACGTTTGAAAGGCACACCCTTGGCATGAGCCTCTTCTGTCATGCAAGTTTCTGAACAAAATTTCATACCATCTGGGAGCAAAACATTGAGCAAAATTGTGTTTTTTGTAATGTATTTTTGAAATTTACAGATCTCGAAATCCTGATACAGTAAGTGTTTGTCACGAAAATTACCACACCTTGAGAACTTGCCACCCAGACCTCGCATGCCACATTTTTCAGTATCAGGTATATAGCATAGGTACTATTTTGTATATTTTTATTGTGTTAATGATGTAAGAATGCATAACCAATAGGCTGAATTCTAATTTGAACCTCATCCGAAATCAGCTAGTTCATCTCAAATAGATCATCCCAGTGGGTACACTTCAACAAAACCATCAAGTGGAACACAACAAGCCAAATGTAATTTATTTTGTTTATTAATCATTTTTTAGCATAAAGGCACACTAAGCTGAAATAGCTTGTTTCTGGGTGATGCCTGGAGGATGGGTTATATGAGCCTGTTTTACTCATGGGGAGATGTTGGCTATGACACCAGGAAAACTACCCTTCTCTTCTTTGATAAGTACCATGGAATCTTTATCTTCCACCTGGACAGTGACCAGAGATGATGGGTAGAAAGAACCTTGGTTTAACATCTCATCTGAAGGAAATCTTGAAGGAGTCTTTCCCATAGGAAGGCCAGTACAAGGAACATCAAACAGACAGACTTGATTACTACATTTATAGGTGATACTAGTTATTCACCACTCACCTTTACAAATCAACATTTGATAGAGTCACCACTTTATCAGGACATCAGTAGTTTACCATTAAAAGTCAATATAACAAACAATCCCAGTGGAATTCATATTAATCCAAAATATAACAACACTCATAGTATTTGAGAACCCGCATTACCACATTATAAGTAATTGATTTACATTATATACACAGCTCAGCTGATGTCTTTGTATGGATATTCACAGATGTTTATATCAGTTAGAACCAATGACTTTGGCAGCCTTAAAGTTCTTGGAGTTGTGCATGCAATCATGGGAGAAAGCTGATGCGATGAGGGCAGAATTGGTGGATTGCAGAAAAGCCTTTGACTTGATAGACCACAACAGAGAAACATAGAAACATAGACTTTGACGGCAGATAAGGACTACTTGGACCACCTAGTTTGCCCATTTCCCCTACCTACAGGATAAGCTGCAGATCCTATTTAACCAATAACCTATTTCCTCCTATCCCCCACAAGATTTGCCTTATGTCTGTCCCATGCATTCTTGAATTCTCCCACAATTTTAGACCCGACAACCTCCTCAGGAAGGCTGTTCCATGCATCTACCACCCTCTCTGTGAAAAAATACTTCCTGGCATTGCCCCTGAGCCGTCCCACCCCCTCTGTCATCAGATTGTGTCCCCTTGTTCTTGCACATCTCTTTTTCTGAAAGATGCTACCCTCTTGGACTTTGTTGATTCCACTGAGGTATTTAAAGTTTCTATCATGCCCCCCCTTCCTCAAGGGTATACATATTAAGCTCCTTTAGTCTCTCCTCATGTGGCTTCTGTTGCAGACCCTGTACCATTTTAGTTGCCCTCCTCTGAACTGACTCCATCCTGTCTATGTTCTTGCAGAGATAGGGTCTCTAGAACTGGACATAGTACTCCAGATGGGGTCTCACCAACTGTCTGTACAGAGGGATAAAAACGTCCTGTTTTCTGCTGGTGATGCCTCTCCCTATACATCCCAGTATCCCCCCAGCCCTCTCTACTGCCTTCTCACATTGCTTGCTAACCTTGAGGTCATCTGATATGATTACCCCCAGGTCCCTTTCCATTTTTGTTGTTGTTACTACCACCCCTCCACTGTGTAATCTTCCTCTGGGTTTTTGTTTCCCGAGTGCATTATTTTGCTCTTCTTTACACTAAATGCAAGCTGTCATACTTCTGACCATTCCTCCAACCTTGCCAAGTCCCTTCTCATTCTTTCTACGCCTCCTTGTGTATCAACCCTGTTGCAGATCTTTGTGTCATCTGCAAAGAGGCATACTTTTCCTTCCAGTCCCTCTACAATGTCACTTATAAAGACATTAAAAAGGACTAGACCCAGTACTGAACCCTGCAGTACCCCACTAGTAACCCCTCTTTCTTCAAAGTGGACTCCATTTACAATTACCTTCTGTGTCCTATTGTCCAGCCAATGTTTTACCCAGGTTACCACCCTGGGACCTACTCCCAGGCTGGTTAATTTGATTATTAATCTTTTGTGTGGGACTGTGTCAAATGCCTTGCTAAAATCTAGGTAGGCCATGTCCACAGCCCCTCCCTAGTCTACTATGTTGGTCACCCAGTCAAAGAAATTAATTAGATTCGTCTGACATGACCTTCCCACTGTGAACCCATGCTGCCTTGGGTCCTGTGCCCCACTGGCCTCTAGGTACACAACAAATCTTTCCTTCAGAAGTGATTCCATCACTTTACCTACCACAGGGGTCAAACTAACAGGTCTATAGTTTCCTGCCTCTGTCTTGCTCCTCTTTTGTGAAGGGGAATCACACCCGCCTTCCTCCAGTCCTCAGGTACCACACCAACCTCCCATGATTTGTTAAAAAGGGTAGTCATACGAACATATGAACATACGAATGTGCCAGCAGAAACAGACCACCCAGTCTATCTAAGTCTGCTCAAGTGTGCAGCCAACACCCCTAGTTTACAGCTGCCCCACCCCTCCCTTTGTCATCCCACTGCCACCCCCACCTCCCCCATCCTCACTCTCCCCTGTTCCCTGCCCTTTTGAAGCTGTTCACAGATTTACATGATACCACCCATTCTGGTAGGGCGTTCCATTTTGCTACCACCCTCTCTGTGAAATAGTGTCTCCTCATTTCCTTCCTAAATCTTCCCCCCTTTATTCTTAGCCCGTGTTCCCTGGTGACTCTCCCCCTCCTTAACTTAAAGACCCTATTTACCCCATCCTTATTGATTCCCCTCAGATACTTGAATGTCTCTATCATGTCCCCCCTGTCCCTTCTATCCTCCAGGGTGTACATATTCAGGTCACCCAGCCTGCTCTAATAGTCTCTCCCCTCCATTCCACATATCATCTTTGTTGCCCTCCTCTGTACCCCCTCCAGTAGCCTGATATCATGCTTTAGGTATGGCCCCCAAAACTTCACACAATACTCTAAGTGCAGCCTTACCAGCAACCTGTGGAGGGGCAAGATCACCTCTCTTCGCCTGGACGAAAACCCCCTTACTATGCACCCAAGCATTTTGTTCACTTTTGCAGCCACTCTCCTGTACTGGGCAATGTTGTCCATGGTCCCTGTTATCATTACCCCTAGGTCCTTCTCCTCCTCCTCAGTGATCCCCAGCTTAACCCCCAGCCAGTATTCTCTCCATGGATTCTTCACCCCAAAGTGTATAACCATACACTTCTTTGCACTGAACGCCTGCTGCCACCTCTCTGACCACTCCTCTAGCTTGCGTAAGTCCCCCTGCAGCTGCTTCCATCCCTCCTCTCCATCCACCACTGCTCTGATTTTGGTATCGTCAGTGAATAGACTTGCCTTGCTCACCACCCCATGTGCAATGTCTGATATGAAAAGCCCAAACAATATTGGCCCCAACACAGAGCCCTGTGGCATTCCACTTGTCACCAGCCTTGGAGCTGAGAGCTCCCCTCTCAGCACTCCCTGTTGCAGCATGCCACTCAGCCAGCTTGTAATCCAGTTCATCATTTTTGCCCTTACCCCTACACCAGTGTCAGTGGTGTCACTAGTTCTCCCCTTAATTCTTTTAGAATTCTGGGGTGAATTCCATCTGGCCCAATTGCTTTGTCCACCTCCAGTTTTAGGAGTTCTTTTAGAACACTTTCTTCTGTGAAAGGACTGGGATCGACCCCCTCTATCCAGAGTGCTTCTGTTAACTGGATTAGGCACCTCCCCCTCCTCCTCTTTTGTGAATACTGAGCAGGAGTATTCATTCAGTATCCCTGCTTTTTCACTGTTCCTCTCTGCCCGCCCATGGTCCATTCTATTCAGCCTCACTATTCTTCCCTTTGTCTTTCTACACTCCCTGAAGTACCTATAAAAGGTTTTATCCCCCTTCTTAACTGAGTTGGCTATCTTTTCCTCAGTTTGGCCTTTGCTATTCTGACTTCTCTCCTTGCTTCCTTCTGCCTTAACTGGTACAGTTCTTTGCCCTGCTCCTTCTGTGTTTTCTTATACTTCCTAATTGCTATCTTTTTCTCCCTAACCTTCTCCGCGACCTCTTTTGAGAACCACAGTGGCTTTTTCTTTCATTTTGATTTATATTTGCTTCACACAATGGCTTGTTGCCTCTGTGATGGCAGTTTTGATGTTTTCTCATTGTTGTTCCACCACTCCTTCTAGCTTGTTTGCTAGTGCTTTTCTAAGGCAGTCTCCCATCTTGACAAAATCAGCCCTCCTGAAATCCAGTACCCTCAAGTTTGTATTGCTTAACTCTGTAGCTGAGTTTATCATGAACCTCACTGTTTGGTGGTCACTTGTTCCCAGACGGCTACTCACTTCTAGATCTGAGATCCTCTCACTGTCCCCATTTGAGAGTACAAGGTCTAAGATTGCTCCCTCATGAGCAAGACCCCTGGAATTCTGCGGTTCTCCGGTTGCGGAATTTGCCACAGAATTTGCATCATGCCGCAGAATATATATAGTGCCACAGAATTCATTGTTTTTGGTGAATTTTCATATAAATATGCTGTTTTTCCATAGTGTCAGGCTTTCTTTCCCACCTCGTTTATCCTGAAGCCCCTCCTCTATGCTCAGCATATGATGTCATCAATGACATCACATCATATTTAGCCAATGACAGGACTGCATTCTGCCAGAGAAATGAATAAATCATGCTGCAGAAATCAGAAAATGCTGAAGTCAAGGAGCCCTGCCTCAGAAATCAGAAAATTCTGCCGCAGAACACCAGGGGCCCTGCTCATGAGTGGGTTCCAAAACTATCTGTCTGAGGCATGCCACCTGTAGGGCATCGAGAATGGCCCTGGTCTTGGATGTGGCTGCAGAAAAGGTGCTCCAGTTAACATCTGGCATATTCAGGTCCCCCATCAACAGTATCTCCCCTTCCTCCGACATCCTAAGTATGCCTTCTATCATATCCTTGTCCATTCCCTCCTTCTGACATGGGGGTCTGTATACAACCCCTGTACAGATTGTGGTGCCATTTCTAGTCTCTAAGGTGACCCACAGTGCCTCTTCTCCTACCTGTTTACTCTTTGGTTCTGTTGCTTTTATCCCTTCCCTTACATTGAGAGCTACTCCTCCCCCTCTTCTCCCCTCCCTGTCTCTCCTGTAGGTTGTGTACACTAAGATGTTAACATCCCAGTCATGGTTCTCTGTGTACCATGTTTCTGTGACTGCTACAATACCCAGGCATCCCTCTTCCATCAAGGCCACCAGTTCAGGGAGCTTGCTGCCCAGACTATGGGCACTGGTACTCATTACCCTCCATTCTTGATGGCCTTACCCATTTTTGCCCCATCCTTGTCCTTATTGCCTTTGTCATTTTCTCCATTTACCCCTGCCCTTCTCTCTATCGGCATCTCTGTCTTGGTGTTTACTTCACTTACTACCCTGACTTTTTTTTTGGGGGGGGGCTAGGATTTCATCTTTCAGTACCCTCCTCCTCCAGCCAAGTTTAAATGCTTGGCAATGAAGCATTTAAACCTATCACCTAGGATCTTGGTTCCCCTCCTGTACAGATGCAGACCATCACACCAGTATAGGCCTGCATCACTCCAGGTGGACCCTCAGTCCCCAATGAAGCCAAATCCCTGAGCTCTGCACCAGTTTTTCAACCATTGATTCAATCCCATGGTGTGGAGCACCCTAGCCTCACCCATGCCATAGACAGGCAGCACCTCCGAGAAGGTTACTGTGCATGCTACTTTGTCTAAGGCCCCTTCCTAACTCCACAAACTTTTCCTGCACTGATCTGATCCCTTTCTAAGCCAGGTCATTTGTCCCTAGGTAGACAGTGACATCCAGCTCCCTCCCTGTGCAGCTGCTCCAGCGATCCTGAGGATTCGCTTCCTGTCCCTCCAAGCCATGGTGCCAGGCAGGCCCCTTACCTCCCTCTCCCCTTCCTTCCCCAGTTTTACCTCCCTAGCAATGGAGTCCCCACAAGGAGTTGTTTCCTTCCCCTGTGGGGTCCCATACCACCCTCCTGTGGGTCTCCATTGTGGAGGTTCCCAGCATCCTCCTTGGTCTCCACTGCGGGTGCCTCCATAGAGGTACCACACTTTGCCAGAACGGCATATGAATTGTGGAGAGGTACAACCACCCTCACCCTCCCTGAACCCACTGTGGTCCAACCGCTCCTCTTTCTTAGCAACCTCTGAGGCAACAGCAGTGGCCCTGGTGGTCCCTGGGTGGGAGATGAGGTTTCCCAAATCCTGGCCAACTCAGCCTGGAGATGAACAACGTCCTCCCTCAACCCAGGGAGGTGCCTGCAGATGGGACAACACCGCATCCTTCAGAACTTCTCCTGGAAGACTGCTGCTCCACAGACACAATACACTGATAGGAAAGTTACAAAGTCTAAACATTCCACCCCATACTGTGAGATGGGTCTATGACTTCTTGGAGGGTAGGACTCAATGGCTAGAAGTGGAGGAGGTTTGATCTGTTGTAGAAAGTATAAATGGGGGAGTGTAGTAAGGAACAAAATTGGGACCTCTGCAATCCTGATAATTATTAATGATCATAACCCATTGGATCCTGTACAACTAATTGGATGATACCAAAGTGACTGACAAATTTACTAAAATAAATCAGAGTAATATGCAGGAAGATTTGAATAAAATTGAAGAGTGGTCTAAAAAGAATTTCATGGAGATAAATCCAGACAAAACCAATAAACTTAGGTTTGGGAAAATAAGTAAATGTGAGTGCCCACCTCTGGTGTTTGGGGGTTGTGGTTGAGATTGTTAAATGTGTAAAATTGCTACAAATCGTGGTCCAACATGATTTTGGATAGAAGACAACAAGCTGAAAGCATGTTAAAAAAAGGAAATGCTAGAATGTACTTTCTGGCTGTGTTAAAAAGGAGTGGGACTAGTCGAGAAGATTTGGTATATTTGTTTTTGTTCCATAAAGGTTTTTATCCAACTTGGAAAAATGTGTGGCTTCTCAGCCCTGCCCCATGCACTGTGATCATCTCTTACCTCCTCTAGTCAGGGGGTCCTTATCACCTGCAGATTCCCCTGTTGCAGGGTCAGGAGGTGAGGGCGCCCCGTAGGTTCAGATATCCAGATCTGTTCCAGACTGGAACAGAAGAGCAGGCCACAGAACAATGGGTAGGGTCTCATGGAGCCAGTCCTTCATTTTTCATCTTTTTCTCCCTGGGCCCAGAGATGTGCAGTGAGCATGGTGTGTGTGCTCCATCTCTGCAGAGATGACCCCAGTACTCTGTGCGTGGGATCCCTCTACATTGTGGGACTCACTTGTGCTGCCACCTCGGTATCTCCAGGTGGCAGTCAACAGCGAAACACAGCAATCCCCCTCCATGAGGTAGGACAGCAGTCCTATGGATGCTCAGTCCTCACTCAATGGCCAGCCCTTGAGTGATCCACAGCCGTTTACAAACCCAGGTCGCGAGTGTAGGGCAAGGTGTGATGTCCAGCACCTCGACCCTCAACACCATCAGGCTGGCTGATATAGTATATTTCTATTGCACTCTTATCAGACCAATACTTGAATATAGATCATCAGTAGGGATAGAAGAATAACAAAAATGGATGGAAGGAGTTAGAAAGAATACAAAAAAGACCCTATGAATAATTATAGGGGTTGAGGTTTCATATGATAAAGTGCAGTCTGGAGAGAGTGAGTGAAAGGAGAGAGGAAATGACAAAGAAGCTATTTTTAGAAATCTCTGACCCCAGGCATAAGTTGCACTCCCTGTCGCCACTAAAAGTGGTACTGGTGTATGGCTCAAGGATGCTGGTTAGATGGTGAAAACCTATTTTTGTAACTAAGACTCAGGCATTCACAAGCTCCCCGAACAGAGCTCGAAGTTCCTCCTGCCTGTCCTCCCCACACCAAGACCAAGGGACTCAGGCATTTGCAAGCTGCCCGAATGGAGCTCAGAGTTCCTCCTGCCTGTCTCCTGCACTCCAAGGCCTAGCAACCCAAAGTGATCACAAGCTCCCCAAACCAAAGTCAGAGTTCCTCCTGCCTGTCCCCTGCATTCCAAAGCCAAGATGAGCAAGTGACTGGATCCTGCACTGTTCCATGGCTGGACTACTAAATTAATTTCCTGAAGTATTGTGGACTTTATTTACTGTGCTCCTGCTTTCATTTTATGTCATCACAGCATGGGAGATAGTTTTTGTGCCACTTTCTACTTCCTAAATGTACATGTTTGGGCTCCGTTTTCTCATTTTAGTTTAATTTGTACATTACTGAGCTGCTAAGTGGCTGTTTCGGTAGTGATCATCTGTTAAGTATCTTACCAACTGCACTAAATTGTTCTTATGCCTGAACATTTATCTGCACTAGCTGTATTGTGTTTTACAACATTTGTTTTTATTGTACATTTACCTTCAGCAGCTGTTTTCTTTTTCTGGTTTCTGGACAACAGTCAGGTGTTTTGCTGTGTGTCCTGCCCATCCCCCCTTCCAGGTCCCACATGAAGCTGTCACTGCATACTTAGTTCTTTGTTTCAGCCCTTGTAACCCTACCTTATTCCTTTCCTGCCATGGACTCAGGCATTCACAAGCTCGCTGAAAGGAGCTCAAGGTTCCTCCTGCCTGCCCCCTGCACTCTAAGGCCTAGGTGAGCAAGTGACTGGATCCTGCACTGTTCCATGATTGGACTAGCCCGTCGCTGCTGCATAGTGACTGCACTCCCCACCCTGGTCCATCCCTACATATATAGCTCACATCCTGTCAAGTGACTGGTCACATGACCTCTCCTCCGTCATATTCTGTCTCCCCAATTTTTCTATTTAAAGATGATATCTAGCCACCACCAGGAGTCACTGTTGAGCACTCCTTAATTTGCTTGCCCTTTCTTCTTCCTAGTCCCCTATCCTAGCCATTCTCCTTCCAACCCTGCCCTTTCTACCTGCCTTTCTGCATACCTACCACCTCTCTCTGTTACACCTGACTGACCCCACCCCAGTTTTGAACCTCTGACCCAGACATGACAACACTACCACTGCACCACTGCAGCAGCCCAATGTGCAGTGTCTTTTTTGCTATTTATCTTCTTTTGCACAATCCTCAGCTAGTAACTTGATTGCACTTATTATACCTGCCCTTCTCTGCTCCTCCTCCTCCTCCTCCTGTCACTTTTAGCTCCTGCTGGCCTCTGCCTTCTCATTCCTCCTCTCTCATATCATCTCCATGCACACCCTCCCAGTTCCTCTCCCTCCCTTCCTTGTTCTCTTTCTTCTACTCCCCTTTCCCACTCCCACCTGTGCCCCTCCTGACTTTAGCTCCCTTTCCCCACCCTCTGCCTACCCTGCAATATATTCACCTCTACCTCTTTCTTGCGTCATCCTCCCTCACCAAAACCCCCTCACACACATTTTTATTCAACATGGACTACTCAGCAGCTCCATCCTAAATCTAGCAACCATTTTTCAACTCCTTTCCCCTTTGCCCCCCCCCCAGGAGGTCCCCCTTCCTGCCTACCGAATCAAGATCAAATCACATGCCACACTCCTTCATCTCCTGGTCTTCTTACTGCTCTTAGCCAGTGACATTGAGCCAAATCAGGGCCCCATAAGCCCTACCTCCTCTCCTCTCCCCTCCAGGCTCTCCCTAAAGGCCTTCGAATCTGCCACATTAATGTACGCAGTCTTCTTCCCAAACTCAATTACTTAAACATATGGATCACTTAACACTCCCCTGACATCCTTTGCTTATCAGAAACTTTATTATCCTCCCATATCCCTGACTCCCAATTGGCCCTTCCAGACTTCAGTGTTTTTAGGCAAGATTGTGAAAAATGAGGTGGCGGGGTAGCTATCTACTTCTGCAACTCACTCAGCTGCACTGTTTTCCACTGTGAGGCTACTCCACGCTCCCATGAACTTTTCCTAATCAGTTTCACCTTCCCATCCTCATCACCCCTTTTTGTGGGAATCTTATATGCCTCCCCAAAACTTCACCCTACATCCCTCGTTTCCTGCATTACCACCACCTCCACATTAACTAACATGGGGGAATTAATGCTTCTCAATGATTTCAATCTGGACTGGCTCTCCCCCTCATCCCGAAGTTCCTGCCACCAGATTGAGGTATTAACTCTAACCCAGATGATTAAAGAACCCACTAGTTCCAACCCAAGAATTAAATCACACTCCCTTTTCAATTGGGTGCTCTCATCTTACCCCATGATATTTGTTCTACTGGTACCCTTCCAGACATGCTCAGTGACCACTGCCCCACTTTGTGTATCAGGAAGTCCAGTCCTACCCCCATTCCTCCCAATATATCCTGTATCACCTCCTCAAATCCCTCGATGTGAATAAACTTCATTGTGACCTGGACCTTGAGGACTGGTCCCCTCTCTTTGGCTCCCCATTAGTCGACAGTGTTGTCCCCCATTTCGCGTCCATCTTCCTTAAGGTCTGTGATGCACATGCCCCACTAAAGACAGCAAGAGTTAGATGTGCCTACCACCCCTGGATCACCCCCAATATTTTGGTTAAGTGTAGAGCTCGTGACTATGCCTAGTACCTATTTAAAACTTTAGGAGACCTGGCCTCCCTCCAGGCCTTTCGTACCCTCCGAAATACTTGCACCATCAGCATCCATCAAGCCAAATCTGAATTCTTTAAATCCCATCTGCACCCCTTAAACTTCACTCCCTCATTCTTTTGCCATGATCTCCACTCACTGCTGCACCCCAAGTCTGACTTCCCCCTCTCTCAATCCTTGAGGAAGGCTCACTAATCTCCAACCCTCCTGTGTAGCCATTGCCCTAAATACATACTTTACATCCTGTGCTGTTCCACATGTGCCCATCTTCCCTCCCTCCTCCCCCACCACCTCCTCGCAACTCACAGGCTTTCAGTTCCCACCAATCATGCCATCAGAAGTCCTGAGAGTTCTTACTTCTTTGAACCCCTCTACATCCAGTCCTGATGGCCTGCACCCTAGGCTCCTCAAAATCTCCACACCTTCAATTATTACTCCCTTAACCTTCATCCTAAATCTTTTCCTATCCTCTGCCACTGTTCCCAATGCCTGGAAGTCTGCCACAATTCTCCTTCTTTTCAAAGGTGGCGACCCTATCACCCCTGGTAATTACCACCCCATATCCCTTCTCCCTGCTTTTGCTAACGTTCAAGAATCCTTCATCCTCTCAAGACTCAACAATTTCCATACCTCCTCAAACACACTCTCCCTATTCCAATCTGGCTTCTGGAACTCCCACTCCACCACCTCCTCCTTCCTCCGCTTTACTAACGCCATCCATTCTGCCATGGATCTTGGACAAATCTCCTTGGCTATCTTCACTGACCTTATCAAGGCCTTCAATTCAGTTTCCCACCTACTCCTACTATCTAAACTATGCTCAATCGGCCTTTCCCCTGCCTCAGTGTCCTGGATCAGCTCCTAACTAACTGGCTGTTCAGAGTCTGTATCAGTCAACAACGTCACATCTCCCTTCCTCCCCATCCTCACTGGTGTACCCCAGGGTTCTATCCTCAGTCGAGTTTTCTTTTCCCTCTTTATAAATGACCTTCCATTTGTCTGCACTAACTCCAATATCCAGATGTACGCAGATGACCAAGGCCACTGTTTTTCGGTTTTTACCGGAAAATCCGGTAAAATTCCGGAATTAGGGCTGCCTGAAACCGGTTAAAACGAAGATTTCATGGAATCTGGCATTTTCTATCAGATCAGTAAATCTATAAAAAAGTCTGTTTTTCTTTTAATTCCTTCCTGTACTATTTTCAGTTTGCTTTATTTAATGCTCTGTATATTAAGCCTTCTTTAATTCTGATTATTTATGCACATATTAAAAGAATGATAATAGAATCCCGGTAAAATCCGGAAATTAGAGTAACAATCACCGGTGAAATTCCGGAATCTTAAGTCTTGAAAACAGAATTTAATTGTTTTAATCACCGTAAATCAGTGGCCTTGCAGATGACACCATCCTCTTCCTATCTGGTCTGACTACTCATGCCATCCAAACCCCCTTCCAAAATGACCTTACAGCAGTTACAGCCTGGTTCGACATATACAGCCTAAAGCTGAACACCTGAAAAAACTGTTGCCATGACCTTTGGTTCCAAACAAAAACCCTCTAAGCTTCAAGTTCAAGTTCAAGTTTATTGCAGGAAAACTCAATTGAGCAAGTTCATTCGCAAGGAGGTCCTAAATCATGTACACAGTCAGGAGACTTAGCATAAAAGAGGCAACATATAAACAGCAAAGAGAAAGCAATATACACATAAGATTAAAATGCATCAATTCATGTAAGTACATTATACCAGAAAGAGGTATAGTAAGGTTCATATATTACCAGGTGCTCAGTTACGACGGTGCAGGGTAGGAATTATTAGCATACGATAGAGGTAGGTAGAAAATGTGGGGGCTGAACCGAGATAGAAGTGAGTGGTTAAATAAGAGTAGTTAAATAGAAAATGTGGGGACTGTACTGAGACAGGAGAGAGCAGTTAGATAAGAGGGAGGGGTTAAAAATAACAGGCGAAAGTAGCAGAATAAGATGGAAGAGTAGCTAATGAGTAGTAAGAGGGGGTGAGGGCTAATGAGAGTAGGGGGAAAAGCATATAAATACAGAAGGTAAGGATAGGAGTAAGTTTTGAGAATAACTCAATGGTTTCATAGCCTGTCGAGCACTGATTCAAGGTGGATGTCCATAAGGAAATAAGGGTAGGGAAGAGGCTTAAAAGCATCTACAACTATCTTTTAATTTGGATGCAGTTAACTCTTTGAAGAAATTAACCGAGACCACACTGGATAGTTTCAGGGTGGATTGGAGTCGGTTCCAGATTGTTGGAAGAGCATATGAAATAGCACCTTTACCAAAGGTGGTGCGAGTCCTAGGCACGTCAAGGAAGATGAAGTCAGATTTCCTGAGAGAATATGCACAGTGGGAAATACTGATGAGAGATGTGAGGTAGCTCGGCATTTTGTTTAGCAGTAACTTGAGGGTCTAAATACCAGCATGAAGCAGACGTCTAGTGGTAAGTGATGTCCAGCCAACAGCTGCGTAAAGGTCACAGTGGCGGGTTCGGTAGGGGGAATTGGTAATGAACCGCAGGGCACGGTGGTAAAGTACGTCCAACTTATTTAGGTTTGAGATCGCAGAGGAGCTGTAAATTAGGTCCCCATAATCAAGTAAGGGAAGAAATGTGACCTGCACGAGCCTAATTCTAGTTTCAGTTGGAAAGAGGGACTTGTTTCTGAAAAAGAATCCTAACCTAGCTTTTAGCCTTCTGGAGAGGTCCTCAAGGTGATCATTGAAAGAGAGTTTGTTATCTAGCCAAATGCCAAGATATTTAAATTTGGGGACAACTTCCAAGGGTTCGCCTAGTGAGGTAGTAATGAGGTCCTTCAGTAGACCTGGGGTGGTAGTAGATGAGTTCCTAAGAGAAAAAAATCATAGTCTTCCTCTCTAAGCTTCCTTCATGTTCAGTCTTCTTCTTTTCTGCCAAAACCCCTCTAGGCAATGTCCTTACTTACAAGTACCTCAGATTCTGGATTGACCCCTCCCTTGACTTCTCTGCCCACTTCAGTGCACTCCACACAAAACTGCACCCTAAGCTTGGACTCCTCTATCACTCTAAGGCTAGTCTCTCTCCTCTTGTGCGACATGATTTGGTAGTCAAATGGATCATCCCTGCATTTGACTATGCCGATATAGTATTCAGTGCTGCCCCCTCTGCCTCTCTTGAGAAACTGGACATCCTGTTTCATGCATTCTGTAGATTTGCCTCAAACTCTCCCCCTCTGGCTCACCACTGTGACCTTTACTCCTCTCTTTCCCTCCAGTCTCTTACTTAGAGGTGCTACTCTCATTGTCTCACCTTCATATCCAAATATTGATTTGGGTCTCTTTCTTCCTACCTTGCCTCCCTCCTGTCCCTTGCTGGCCCCTCAACCTACAACTCTCGGTCAAGCTGTGCCCACAACTTTTCCCCTCCCTCATGTCTGCACCTCAAATAGCAAACTCTCATTCTCATACAGGTTTCCTTCCCTTTGGAACAGCTTCCCCTTCCCCAGCCCATCTATGTCCCTCCTTCAGTGCTCTCAGGTGCCTACTGAGACCCACCCCTACCACGTCCCGTACCAGTTCCCCTTCCTAAACCCCCCCTCCTTAGCCCTACTGCCCACTGTGTATCACTGTATATACTCTGACTCCTAGCCTGAATTTTACTATACATATTCAATTAGTGTGTATAGTTTTGTTATTGTACATGCTACTTATCCTGTATAATGATGTACATAAAACTTAGGTTGTATAGTTTTAATACTTATGTTGTATAGTTGTATACTTGTCTCTGCTTTTGCACATTCCTGTTGAATGTTGTACATTCCTTGAATTTTCAGTTTACGAACATACGAAATTTGCCCGCAGATAAAGGTCTAGAGGTCTATCAAGTCTGCTTGAATGTGCAGCTAGCACCCCTTATTCTGCAGCTGCCCCTCCCTTCCACCCTTCCCCTTCATTGACCCTCCCCCTTGTCCTGTCCCATCCCCTTTTGAAGCAGTCCACTGTTCTACTGGATACCACTTCTGCAGGTAACACATTCCACCCAGCCACCACCCTTTCTGTAAAAAAGTGTCCCCTTATCTCCCTCTTGAACCTGCCTTCTTCCAGTCTCATATCATGACCCCTGGTGTCCTTCTCCTCTCTTACTTTGAACAGCCCCTCTGCACCTGCCTTGTTTATTCCTTTCATGTACTTAGAGGTTTCAATCATGTCCCCCCGTCCCTCCTTTCCTCCAGCGAGTACATGTTCAACTCCCTCAGCCTCCTCTCGTATGATAAGTCCCCCAGCCCCTTGATCATCTTTGTTGCCCTGCGCTGCACCCCATCCAGTAACTTAATGTCCCTCTTCAGATACGGGCACCAGTACTGCATGCAGTACTCCAGGTACGGTCTCACTAATGACTTTTACAGTGGCAGAACTTTAGGTCCAGTCCTTTTTAATGTCTTCATCAGTGACATTGCAGAGGGACTAGAAGGAAAGTATGCCTTTTTGCAGATGACACAAAGATCTGCAACAGGGTTGATACACAAGGAGGCGTGGAAAGGATGAAAAGGGACTTGGCAAGGTTGGAGGAATGGTCAGAAGTATGGCAGCTAGGATTCAATGCAAAGAAGTGCAAAATAATGCACCTGGGAAACAAGAACCCAGGGAAGAATACACAATGGGTGGGAGGTAGTAACAACAACAAAAAGGAAAGAGACCTTGGGGTAATCATAGCAGATGACCTTAAGGTTAGCAAGCAATGTGAGAAGGCAGTAGGGAGGGCTGGGGGTATACTGGGATGTATAGGGAGAGGCATCAGCAGCAGAAAACAGGAAGTTGCTATCCCTCTGTACAGACAGTTGGTGAGACCCCATCTGGAGTACTGTGTCCAGTTCTGGAGACCCCATCTCCGCAAGGACATAGACAGGATAGAGGTAGTCCAGAGGAGGGCAACTAAAATGGTGCAAGGTCTGCAAGAGAAGCCGTATGAGGAGAGACTGAATGAGCTTAATATGCATACCCTTGAGGAAAGAAGAGAGAGGGGGGACATGATAGAAACTTTTAAGTACCTCAGTGGAATCAACAAAGTCCAAGAGGGTAGCATCTTTCAGAAAAAGAGACTTGCAAGAACAAGGGGACACAATTTAAAGATAGAAGGAGCGGTTCAGGGGCAATGTGAGGAAGTATTATTTCACAGAGAGGGTAGTGGATGCATGGAACAGCCTTCCTGAGGAGGTTGTGGGGTCTAAAACTGTGGGAAAATTCAAGAATGCATGGGACAGACATAAGGCAATTCTTGTTGGGGGTAGGAAGAAATAGGCTGTTGGTTAACTAGGATCTGCGGCCTATCCTGTAGGTAGGGAAATGGGCAGACTAGATGGGCCAAGCTGTCCTTATCTGCTGTCAAAGTCTATGTTTCTATGTTTCTATGTCAGAATCACCTCCTCCATCCTCGAAGATATACCCCTTGCAATACAACCCAGCATTTTGTTGGCCTTTGCAGCTGCCTTCCTACATTGTGCCAGGTTGTTCATTGACCCTGTAATGAGCACCCCCAGATCAGTTTGTTACCTGTACCCTCTTTTCTCTGGGTAACAGCAGGAAATGACCTTCGGTTCATGGTGCTTTTCCCAGTTATCAACTTTTAAATAAAAAAATAAAATAAATAAATAAAAAGAAGTATAAATAATCATTTTATGTGATTTGTAGATAACTGAAAAAAGAATGTACCTGAACCTTACCATTATGTGTTAGTTTTTATTTTAAAGGGCAATTCCAGGCAAAAATGCTATATTACAGAATTAAAATAAGCATACCCCCAGTAAATCTCATACCAAAAATGTGATTTCTGTCACTTAATTTTAAAGTTATGAGCTATTTTGTAACCATGAGTTCCCTACCTGTTCAAAAAAGCCAGTTTCAATGAAGAGCTGCTGATGATGTCATCTCCTGAACTCACAGTCTAGTCTTCCCTGTAAGGAAGCTTATAGGACCTGTTTCTCCAAAGTTTTAAAGATCATGTGCTATAGTTTTCATAAGTAAAACAGGCAGCACCATTCAAAAGCATTGCTATAAAAAAACTATGTGTGTTTCAGGTTTGTAACAAAGTTTACAAATTTGTATTTTTTTAATATGTTTTTGGTGTGGTGCATTTCTCCAGGGTTGCTGGATGCTGAGTCAGCATGCTTTCAGGCTGCTTATCCCATTTGGGGCGTTACTCTATTGTGCTTCTTAGGAAGCTGTATTGCTACTAGTATTGCAATGTTTCTATTTTCATTGCTGTTTGTCAGTGTCTGCTTTACAATATGTTTTAAGAGGGGCCTTATATGTGTTAATTCCTACTAGGGGAGGAAGTTCTAGGCCTGATAAAATGATCATTTTAATGTAGAGTACAGCATAGATGAGTCCCCCTGAATGCAGATCAAGTATTAGCCTGACAGGGAAAAACACTGGGCTGGCTATTGCATTGAATCTTGTAGTAAGGTTTCAAAACAGCATTACCTCTCTCACTGCCATTTACAGGGAGATGGAGTAACTATTTTAAAGTGCCATCCTGAGAAATCACCTCAATTGAATGACAGGTGTGAATGATCTCAGCCTTTCACCACATCAGAGTTATCTAGTCTGCAACCCTCACAGCAGTGTGCTATGACCCAGCATCCAGCAACCCTGGAGAAAAGGGCCACAACAAAAAGGCACACACGAAATTGTCAACTTTGTTACAAAACCTGAAACACAATAGTTTTTAAAGCAAAATTTTTTTGAATAGTGATGCCTGTTTTACTTGTGAAAACCATTGCACATGATCTTTAAAACTTTGAAGAAACAAATCCTATAAACTTGCTGACAGGCAGAACTAGACTGTGAGTTCATGAGATGACATCAGCAGCTCTTCACTGAAACTGGCTTTTTTGAACAGACAGTGAATTTAGAGTTGTAAAATGACTTGTAACTTTCAAGCAAAGTAACTTAGAGATGTCACTTTGGCATGAGGCTGATTGGAGCTATGCTGATGCTAATTCTGAATTTATTGATGCCAGAAATTGTGACTGTACTCCCTCTTTAATATATATTAGTAAGTTGTATTTTTGTAAGTGGAATATAAAAAGCTGCACTTCTATTCTTCCCCCGGTACCTGGTGTGATACCCATGCACACAACTGCTGGCATGGAGTATGCATGGTGTAAATCCTGCTGCTAACACCAGCTGTCATAGAGGCATAAGTCAGGAGACACAGGCAAACCAGAAGAAGTTATACAATTTGCAAGAAAATAAAAAAAAATAAGATGTACAGGATAGCGATTCATAAAGCAGTACAAACAAAAATCCTTAATCTGAGAGTCTCTTTAAAGCCTCCAGCTCTCTCTTTAAAATCACAGTCTCTCTATACAAATGCATTGCTTTCTTTTTATAAGCTTTCTCTGCCTGGCAGTTTGAATTCTGCATCCTGTTCTTGTAAATTACCTTCCTGAGGCCAGCCTGTAGGTGCAACAAAATAGAACATTCTGTCTCTGGGCTGGTCTCCTGTTGAGAATTTTGTAAATGAGCATGTAAAGGTCAAACTGTATCTCAAGGTCAACCACCTGAGTTACAGATTTCTACCTTTTCTAATAATCCCAATTTATTTTAAACAATATAACTATATACATTTGCCAACCAAGGGATCACAGTTTCATTTCTCAGCGTGAATGAAAGAAATCATGTTTGTGATTAAGTGAAGCCCAGATTTTCTTCAGCTGAAGTGCTTGCACAACTTCAGCATGCCACTCCAGTAAAGTATGGGAGTTAGAATCTGTCCAATGCCATAAAATTAAGTTCTTAACAGCTATGGTAAGCAATATAAAATAATATCTATGAAGCTCCATGGGGTAGGTTCCAATTGTGCTTATAATAACCGTTTTCCCTTTTTTCCATAGGGAAACTGTGATGTGATTTGTTATAATACAGGAGTGTTTATTATGGCAAACATGTGCATGGTTTTCCTTACTCTGTGCATGCACCAGCACAGATCCCCACTTCATGACTATTCTCACTTCTAGCCAAATGACTAATGAACATGGAACCACCACAAAGAGTCAGTGGTAAGTAAGTAAAAAAATAAAATGTACCACAAGTATTCAGGCAGAAGAGCACATTGCAAAATCAGTGGGTAGAGAGGACAAAACCTTTTACAGGTACATAAGTGAAAAAAGAAAGGCAAAGGGAAGGATAGTGAGACTGAAGGGGGAAGATGGGGGCCGCGTGGAGGATGAAAACAGTAAAGCCAATATACTGAACAGGTATTTCTGCTCAGTCTTTACTGAGGAAGAGGAGGGTAATGGGTCTGAAGGGAGTACAAGGGGTGAAAATTGAGCAGAAATGGACACAAGTCCCTTTACACGAGAAAGGGTCCTAAAGGAACTGGAAGTAATAAGAGTTGATAAAGCAATGGGGCCAGATGGGGTGCACCCCAGGGTCCTTAAAGAACTCAGAGAGGTGGTGGCTGAACCTCTGGCTATCCTGTTTAGCCAATCACTGGAAACAGGGGAGGTACCCAAAGACTGGAGGACAGCAGATGTAGTCACCTTATACAAAAGTGGGAACAAAGAGGAAGCGGGGAACTACAGACCAGTCAGCCTCACCTCAGTAGTGGGGAAATTAATGGAAGCACTACTGAAGGAGAGATTGGTGGAACATGTGGTTGTCAGTGGACTGCAGGATCTGCAGGATCCAAGGCAGCATGGTTTTACCAGGGGGAGGTCATGTCAGACCAACCTTATTGAATTTTTTGACTGGGTGACTAGGGAGGAGGATCAGGGGAGGGCAATGGACATGGCCTATCTGGACTTCAGCAAGGCCTTTGACACTGTGCCACACAGAAGACTATTACACAAACTGGGGAATATGGGTGTGGGCAGGACAGTAGTGTGGTGGGTAGGTAACTGGCTGGGCGGCAGGACACAGAAGGTGGTGGTAAATGGCTGTCACTCCACAGAGGAAGAGTGACCAGTGGGTACCACAGGGATCAGTGCTGGGACCGGTCCTATTCAATATCTTCATCAGTGACATTATGCAGGACCTAGAAGGCAGAATTTCACTGTTTGCTGATGACACAAAGCTCTGTAACAGAGTAGACACACCAGAGGGTGTAGACAAAATGAGAAGGACCTGCAGAAACTTGAAGAGTGGTCAAGGGTTTGGCAGTTGAAATTCAATGCAAAGAAGTGCAAGATAATGCATATGGAGCACAAAACCCTGGCACAATATATCAGTTGGGGGTGAGGATATAGCATGCACCAAGCAGGAAAGGGATCTTGGGGTTATCATTCTGATGACCTCAAGGTAGGGAAACAGTGTGACAAGGCAGCAGGTAAAGCAAATAGGATGCTGGGATGTATAGGCAGGGCATCACCAGCAGGAAAAGGGAGGTCATAATTCCGCTATACAAGACACTAGTGAGGCCCCACCTGGAGTACAGTGTACAGTTCTGGAGACCATACCTACGTAAGGACATAGACAGGGTAGAGAAGGTTCAGAGGAGGGCAACAAAGATGGTGCATGGATTGCATCACAAGTCCTATGAAGACAGGTTGAAGGAACTGAACATGTACTCCCTGGAGGAGAGGAGGAGAGAGGGGACATGATAGAGACATACAAGTATCTTACAGGGAGGAACAGGGTGCAAGAATACACTATTTTTAAGTGAAAAAGATGTTCCAGGACTAGAGGGCATGGGATGAAGTTAGAGGGAGGACGATTCAGAGGAAATGTGAGGAAGAATTTCTTCACAGAACGGGTGGTGAACAAGTGGAACACCCTGCCTGAGGAAGTGGTGGGGGCTGAAACAATCACAGAATTTAAGAATTCATGGGATAGACATAAAAGAATTCTGGAGATTAGGGGTAAGGGGCAACAGAGTTCTAGGAAAACATAAACTGAAGTTACAAACTCAAATGGGCGGACTAGGTGGGCCATAGGCTCTTATCTGCCGACACTGTCTATGTATCTATATAAGTGCCTTTTGGCTTCCCACAAAACATATATATATTTAAATAAATAAAAGTGACCATGACTGCAAACTCTGACCTAACTGGACCATGACCGCACAGCAAGCAACTATTTATTTTATATAACTGCAGAGGCAAAAAAAGTGAAATACAGCAATTATATAAAATAAAATATGGAGTGGTGTGTGTAAACCCAAAGTTTACACACACCTTCAAGGTTAGATGCTTTTCACAAACCCTTCAAGCTTTGCTTTCTGGTTTTATGTAGCCTCTAACCCCTCGAGTGTGTGTAAACCTTTCGATACACACACCACCCATACTTTATCCAATATTTAATAAACTCAGCTCAACATATAAACCTTATAACAGGGAACAGTTTGCAGACCAAATAACCTCTCTCAGGGTAACAAATGGCTACAATATTAAAATATGCAAATTATAGTATTAAATAAGTCATGAAAAAACAAACAAAAAAATAAAACAGGAGCACTCAACACCACACACAAAATGCTAGTGGTTCCAGGTACAAAGCAAATACAGAAACTCTGTCAGATACATCACCTAATGTGTTTCATAATCACGCTTTTGTCAGGTGTCAGTGTGGCTCAGTTGATAGCACATCCGCCTCTGGACCTGAAGGTCGTGGGTTTTCGTTCCACACCAGGATTGGACTTGCACCTAAAAATCGCTGGCATCCGAGTGCAGGATTGGGAGGTACTGTACTGCTGGGGTGTGCTGTCCTTCGGATGAGACGTTAAACCAAGGTCCCTTCTGCCCATCTTGGTGTTGTCCTGGTGGGTGTCCAGGTGGAAGTAAAAGAACCAGAGCACTCTTCGCAAAGAGCAGGTAACATTCCCGGTGTCCTGGCCAACATTCCACTTACCATAAACTGGTTCATGCAATTATCCAGGCTGTGTGTGATGATGTGTGATGTGGCTGCCACCACACATTCAGTCACTTCATTACAAGTCTAGCATTGCTTGTAAACTACTTTGGGATTCTGTGTATGAAAAATGCTATATAAATGCTGATTCTTCTTCTTTTTCAAAGGTGTGAAATGCATTAGCAATGCAGCTGATGGTCTTATGGTGGCGAGTGTTCCCTTTTCTTCCATTAACTCTGTGACTGTTTGCCATGAGCACTCAATTCCTAGTGCAGCTTTATTCTGCTTTGAATTAGTGTTCATTAAAGTGACACTTCATAGAGGGAATATTTTCACAAAGCAAATTAATTTCAAGAGGGGATCAGTATCCTGTTTAGCTTCTGCTACAGTGTGTGAGGGTTCTCTTCACCAAACGTTGTTATGTAAATTCATCAACTCTCTGTTATATTAAACAAGAACACACACACATATATAAGGGATATACAATGGTGAGCTGTCAGATAAATGATTTATCTACACAAGTGCTGTTTGACCTTGAGGGAACCTCACGAGTGGCGTAAGCCACGAGTCAGATGTCTGAGGTCAAACAGCACAAGTGTAGATAAATCATTTATCTGACAGCTCACCATTGTATATTTCATTTATGCAATAGGGATGCTTTCTGTCAGTGCAGGGACATTTGCTTTTGATTGTTTATCTTTTTTTGCATACGTTTGCCAAAAAAGTGAACAAAAAATTACATTTTTTGCTCTTTTTTGCTAATTATATAAACATCTATAAGGTATCTATGAATGAGATACGACTCATTTTGTAGATAATTTTGTGCTGCACAACTTTAATGCTCACAGCACTATGATATCTTTTTTCGTTTTAAAGTTATTTGCATTTGAATACAGTAGTACTGGTACTGAGGCTGAACATTCTAAATGAGTTTCAGAGTGATTGTGACATATCTACTATGTATATAACTCTGTGATGATGCATCGCTGTGCCATAGAGACCACCACAATTATGGGTATTGGAGTGCCCCCCCTTATACCGACACTGGGCCACTGCCCCCTTATCACCACTTGCTGGGCACCCACTGTCACGTGGACCACCCAGGCTCCTACTGATCACTCTTACTATCCTACTTCTCGGACTCCTAAGCCCTCCCCTCAAGGGTCTTCTTCTCACACCTCCCACCCCTACGAACCACCACCGACTGCCACCCACACTGCCACTACCTCTCTTGCATCCCCCATTCCCCCCCACATATCTCCTTGCAGTCATGTGCCACCATCAACCTCCATGCTGGATCACATTCCTATCTTTTCCAGCACTTATCACCCTGACCATCCCTTGTACTACCCGCACTATAACTAGGCGGCAGCTATCCTTGACAATAAGGCAATGATCGTTTGCTCTCCTCAGAGTCTTTGCCATACTCCTACTAATTTCAGGAAATGTTCATCCTAACCCGGGCCCCATCTCACCTAGCCCTAGCTTATCGCACCATGGGCTCAGAATAGCTGCAATGAACATTTGCAGCTTAACCAAAAGACAGCAGGTCTCTATTGCTGGATACTGCAACATCAGCCAGATGTGCTAGCACTGACAGAAACCTGGCTCTCCAAAAAAACACCTGACTCTTTGATTGCCCTCCCTGGCTTCACCCTTCACAGAGCCGACAGAATGGGCAAATGTGGTGGGGGGTGTGCTGTGTACGTCCGTGACTCCATGATATGCCAAGCCCTTCCAATACCTCCATTAGACCATGATGCCCAAGCCTTATCATTAAAACTTACTCCAGATCCCTCCAGAGCCCCTGTAATTCTTACTGTGGCATATGTCCCCCCAAGAAACCAAGCTCATGCTATACAATACCTTTCTAACTACATCTCCGGCTTCCCCCCCAAAACAGAACACATCATAGATGGAGACTTTAATGTGAACTGGCTTGCCAGTTCAGCTTCCCACGCCAAGGACACCTTTGCAGCACTGGACCTGACCCAACTGATCAGCCAACCTACCAGGGTAAACCCTACTAACGGCTCTAGCACCCTGATTGACCATCTCCTCACCAACCATCCCCACAGAATCTCTGACCTGGTGGTCATTCCAAACTCCCTAAGCGATCACTCGCCCATCCTCTTTTCCTGGTTGTGTCTTCAGCGGTAACCCAAACCAAACTATATTGCCTGGTGTCGTCTCTGACCCGGAGGCCTCACAAAACTAAGAAAATACTTAACTCAGTGGGACTGGTCCCCCATCTCCAGGGCCCCTACTATAGAGGAAGCCCTTGATTATTTCACCTGTTTTTTTAATAAAGTATGTCACATCTATGACCCACTAGCAAAAGTGCAGTCCAAGAAATGTAATGCCCCCTGGGTCACCCCTGCACTGCTCCAACAGCTAAAGCACAGAGATGATCTCTGGCATAAAGCAGTTGCATCCGGCATGCAGGCGGACATGCAAGCCTATAAAGCGGCTCATAACAGATGCACTTGGGCCATTAAACAGGCCAAATCGAGCTACTACAAAACAACCCTTGCCTCCTCCTGGGGGAATGCTCGGTTGTTCTGGGACAATATCAAGGAACTCAATGGCAAATCCCGGCTCCCCCCTCCATACTAACTATCAACAATGTCCCTACCACTGACCCGCTGGCCATCGCCAACGGCCTCAACTCATCATTCTCTGACCTTAGTGCAGTACTCCCAAATAACTTCTTCGACCCCACTCCTGCAACCCTGCCCCCAAACACCCAGCATCCCCCCTTCCATCTCAGGGTGATCTCTACGAATGAGGCAAAGCCTTTGCTCATGAAAGCACTCAGTGGCTCTTGCTATTGCAAAGATTCTTTTGTTATGAGAATCCTACATCTAGTACTAGATACAGTCCTCTCCCCACTGACTGACCACATTAACTGCTCCCTAAGTCTGGGGCAGTTCCCAGCAGCCTGGAAGACTGCCACAGTCACCCCAATACTGAAGAGTGGTGACACCACCTCCCACAATAACTACCACCCCATATCCATTCTCCCACCACTCTCAAAAGCCCTCAAAAAAATTACAGCCACCCAACTCACTGAGTACCTACTTGCTCATAACCTACTTTGCAGGGAGCAGCATGGCTTCAGATCTGGGCACAGTACAACTACGGCTCTCACTGAGTTCTCTAATTTTATTCACTCTGCCCTGGATAGAAAACACCTAGCTGGAGCTGTCTTCATCGACCTGTCAAAGGCCTTTGATACAGTCTCCCACCCCTTACTCTTAAGCACACTCCACCACATAGGTCTGTCCCAAGGATCCGTCTCCTGGTTTACGAGTTACCTCACAGCTAGATCACAATGTGTCAAAATAAACAACACCATCTCAACCACCCTGCCAGTCCACTCTGAGGTTCCCCAGGGCTCCATCCTCAGCCCTTTATTATTCAGCATCTACCTAAACACCTTGCCCAATTCCTGCTCCGGCAACTGACTACTCTATGCGGATGACGTGATTCTTTTTGCTTCACACCCAGATCCCACAGTATTGCAGTCCTACCTCCAACACACATTTAACCAGATTGAAAACTGGTTCATAGACCAAAGACTTGTGGTCAATGTAAAAGAGACAAAGACTATGCTCTTTGCCCAGCGACAGAATAATGCCAAGAATGCGCAGCTAACAATCCTCTCCCACTCTCTCCTTCCTCTAGAACAGGTCCATACATATAAATACTTGGGCCTTACATTTGATTCCAGCCTCTCCTTCCATTCACACATTGACACTCTATCATCAGCCATAAATGTCCGTATAGGCCTATTGTATCAGCACAAGGATTGCCTGCCTCCGGAATCCCTTAATCTGGCTGTGACCTCCTCAGTCCTCTCCCTAGTCGATTATGGGCTCACTATCTACTCGGCTGCTGACCACACAGCCCTTAACAAAATCCACCTTGCCATAAACAAAGCATGCAGGCTCCTCACCAGGGCAGACAAGCATACCCATACCTGTACCCTATATGCCCTGACAAATCTCTTTACCCTGGATGAAAGGTTATTTTATCAAACATGCCTCCTCACAAACAAAATAAACCTGGGGCTTAACCCCTTGGGGGTTTCTGCCTCTCTCCTACCCTGCCACGCCTCGGTGAACACCCGCACTGCCAACAGACAGGTGTGGTCCATACCGAGGGTTAGAACCTCCTTAGCCCAAAGGTCATTCCCACACAGGGCCCCAACCTGGTACAATGAACTCCCCTCTGACGTCTCCTCCATCTCCAAATTAGGACCTTTCAAGTCAGCCCTCAAAGAGCACATTCTCGCTTCACGGCGCTGCCAATGTACCAGCTAGTGCTGGGTCATCTATCTATCATTTTACGGGACCACCCCACCACTGGACTCCTACAGATAGGGCCACCAAACATTACCTATTAACAATGCCTCCTTTGGCTGCACTCACAAGGTATGTCTAATTCTCTACTTCGCTGTAAATATCAAACCTGTTACTCCCTCCCTCCATCAGCAAACTTATTGTTCTCTTGAAAACTGTAAAATACAGCTCTCGGTAACACGTTCAATGCAATGTATAGCTGATCTTGATTCTGCAATATTGTATAACTAAAAGAACTATAACCTTTAGCTGCCATTCTATGTCTATATGTATTTATTTATTTATTAAAGTTTCGGAATTACAACCTTTGAGTCAGAGACTCCTTTACAAAGGCTCCACGTCTGGGCAGACAAACAGGTTATGCAAGAAAAGTATCATTACTTAATGTTATACAGTGGTGTTTACAAAATGACATCATACAAATACAGATATTGAATAGTCTCTTTAGGGTTGCTTACCAGCCCTGGGTCTATAGAACATGCAACATAAGGGAGATACATGAGTACTTTCCATAATTTGTAACAACATTTGCAGAAATTGGGTATCGTCTCGGGGTTGGTTGTCAACCCTGCATCTAGGTGGTGTAGCGTGCTTAGTTGCAGCTACATGTCTCTGAGTCTATGAGGTGCCTCTTGATGCTGGCTTTGAACAGGCTTAGTCTTGGGGCCTGTGAGATGGGAGGGGGGAGTTCATTGAGCCAGGTAGGTGCCTGGTAACTAAAGGACCTTTGGCCTAGCGCTGTCCTTCGGAAGGGGACATGGATGGGCATTTTTGCTAGGTGCCTTGGGGTGCTCCTGTGGATGTTAGGTCTTATTAGGGAGTGCAGGCCAGTGGGTGCCATCCTCAGTAGGATTTTATTGGCTTGGAGGCAGATATGATATTTTAGCCTACCTTTGAAGGTCAGCTAGTCAGCTTTTTTGTAGAGGTCGCAGGTGTGTGTAAGTCTGTCACTTTCTGTGACCAGATGGCTGGCTTTGTTGAGGGCAAGATTGATTCATTTTAGGGCCATGGTGTCAGCCATTCCATATATTATTATACCGTAGTCTACCAAAGATAAGACCAAGCTGGTCACTGCCAGACGTAGGGCCTGGGGTGGGAGGCATTGTCTATGCCTATAGAGGGTCCCTAGTCACTAGAGGCGGAGATGCGGTTGATGTGTGTGTGATAGGTGAGTGATGTGTCAAGTGTGATGCCAAGGTATTTGAAGTGTGTGACTTGGTCAGTTTTGGTGCCCTGGTAGCTGGAGATGATTAGGTGGGAGCTATTGTAGGGGTTTTGTCGGTGCGCAAAGATCATGGATTTTGTTTTGTTATAGTTTAGTACTAACCGGTGCTTTGTGAACCAGTCTTCTAGTTCCTGGAAGTAAATTTGTAGCTTGTGTTGGAGGGAGTTTGGTGTGCTATCTTTCCAATAGACTACTGCGTTGTCTGTGTAGAGCAGTAGCTTACCATTGCATGCGCTTGGGATTGAGTTAAGGAAGAGGGTGAATAGCAGCAGGCCTAGGATTGATCCTTGGGGTACACCTGACTGAACTGTGTGCTTGGTGGATAGGGTGGTGTTAATTTTGACTTCTTGTGTTCAGTCAGTGAGGTATTTCTTAAACCAGTGTATTGTGTCTGGGGCTAGGTTGAGGGAGGGAAGTAGATGTAACAGTAGGTCATGACTGACCATGTCAAACGCTTTGGTTAGATCTACGAAGATTGCACCTGCTATTTCCCCTCGTCAAGGGCCTCATGTATGTAGGATGTAAGTTTGAGGAGTGCCATGGTGGTGCTGTGTCCTGTTCTGAAACCATGTTGTTCTTGACAGAGCAGGGAGTGCTTTGTCAGGTACTCAGTGAGTTGGTCTGACACTATTCTTTCGAGAGCTTTAGAGAGAGGGGCAAGTATCGTGATCGGCCTGTAATTGCCGGGATCAGTTGGGTTACCCTTTTTTAGAATTGGTGTGATAATTCCCCTTTTCCAGAGAGTTGGGAATTGCCCTAGGCGTAGTGATTGGTTGAATATTTTGGTGAGGTGAGGGATGGTCACGTCTAGCGTTAGCCGGAGGATCTTCAGATCTAAAGAATCACTGCTATATCTTTTGTTTTTTAAGGCTTTTGTCAGGTAGTGTTTGGTCTTATTGCAGGAGATTGTTTTGAACCGGAAAGGTGGGATGTTGTGCCTGGTGTAGGGGGTGGATGGGGCCCTAGTGTGTGGGTCAAAGAAGTTTGGTGGGAATATGTGACTGAGGTCTGTGAAGGAGTTGTTCAGAACATTGGCTATTATGGTGGGGTCTTGTGAGGGGGTACCATTATAGATTATCTGGGTTGGCGATTGGTTATCGGTTTTCCCACATAGTTCTTTGATGTTGTTCCAAAACTTGTTCCTTAAGTGTTTATGTTTGTTTTTCTGACACGGAGCCTTTGTAAATGAGTCCCTGACTCAAAGGTTGTAATCCTAATGTCTGTTGAATAAAATAATAATAAAAAAAAATCTACTATGTGTATAAATGTAAAATTTTGAATTTATCTCATAGTAGCTGAGATTTATCACATAGCATACCTATATATATATATATATATATATATATATATATATTAGAGGCAAAAACTCCATTTAATGCATTAGTTAGGGTTGTTCCACAGTGACAAAAGTGAGGAAATTCGCTGTTAGGGTTGAAAACCCTAACTCCGAATTCACCCCCCCAGCACATACAGCCTGAGTATGAAACAACTGTTAAAAAAATCACACTGTGTCCATAAGTGGCATAGATCACTCATTGCAACAATAGTAAATGTATTACTATTTGAATAAGTTGGTCATCACAGATGCAATGAGATTGTCTTTATCAGGTACAACATACTCAGTAAGTGCCTACAGGAAAATCTATCCTATATACATCTCCGATACAGGTACATCATTGTTGGCTCAGTAGTGCTATGATATTTAGAAGTTGCTTGGCCTGATCCATGCAATTACAATGTTTCTTACAAAGAATACTTACTGCATCTTTAGTATTGAAACACACTGAAGGTCTATGTATGTACATCAGCAGTACACCTTCATCAGTAAGAATGCATGTGATACTGGCAGTACGAATTTCACAGCGTTGAACAGGCAGTGCTTTTCTATATGTTTACATCAGCCTCTCTATTTTGAGTAAACCATTGCAGTAAATGTACTACTATGTAAATCACCTACTAAATGTATCACTACTTTTATCTTGAGCATGCTAGTGTCTTGTAGTTAATTTATGTGCTTCCCTTAATTAATGTATACTCACTAGTGTTAAAACCTTTCTACAACTGTCATCATGCACCTTCAGCATTTATATTGAATAACGGCACAGTACCAGTTGTGGTGTGGTGTGGGCATCGGTAGGTAAGGCCATGCAACTAAGTGTGGTACGCTGTGCAGCTGCAATCAGGGATGTGTACGCTGGTGTACATGGCCTCAGTTTTGTTGTTGATCTCCACTGAGCATGTAGTACCTGGTCAGGTGGGTGGGGATGTCTCGAGTACATTTAGACAATTGTTTGTTATTTCTGTCACCTGCTGCTGGATGTCTGTCATTGGTTGTGTTGACTTGGTCCTCCCCCATACTTGAATGTGTGTGTGTGTCTGTGTGTGTGTGGTGCTGGGGGTGAATTCGGAGTTAGGGTTTTCAACCCTAACAGCGAATTTCCTCATTTTTGTCGCTGTGGAACAACCCTAACTAATGCATTAAATGGAGTTTTTTGCCTCTAATTTCCCTTCTTTTTGAGAATAATGAGAAATAGTGAATGTAATGCGGTGGCAGGATTGGGCCCCGCGCTCCCGCCACATGATGTCTTGTGGCATAGTAACAGGAGCAGCAAAGCAAACAGAAATGCTAACAGTGGCACACATGGTAACACAAGCATGAATGAGAACAGAAAGGGTAACGCACACGGTGGCGTAGATGGGAATGGTGTGCCACATGATGTCTTGTCACATAGTAACATGGTGCCTGTAAATGGAAATGTCAATGGGCATGATGACGAAAAGTGAAACAGAAAGAGAAACAGTACGGTACACACAAATGGCAAAAAAGTAACAGAAAGCAAGCATAATGTAAGCAAGGATGACGCTGTGGAGGCATTGGGGTGCATTAGGATCATCAGCCCTAACTCTCACCCCATGACATGTGTAAAGCAGCAGAAGTATAGGAGAATGGGGTGAGAGTTAGGACCCACGATACCAATGCACACCCCAATGCCGGTTGGGGGGGTGGTGCAAGGGGGGGTTTTCAACCCTAACAGCGAATTTCCTCACTTTTGTCACTGTGGAACAACCCTAACTAATGCATTAAATGGAGTTTTTTGCCTCTAATTTCCCTTCTTTTTGAGAATGATAACGAGAAATAGTGAATGTAATGCAGCAGCGGAAGCGCGGGCCCTCCGCATAATGCGCTCCCACCTCATGATGTCTTGTGGCATACTAACAGGGACAGCAATGCAAACAGAAATGCTAACAGTGGTGCACATGGTAACACAAGCATGAATGAGAACAGAAAGGGTAACGCACATGGTGGCGAAGACGGGAACGGTATGCCACGTGATGTGTTGTCACATAGTAACATGGTGCCTGCAAACAGAAATGTCAATGGGCATGGTGATGTAAAGTGAAACAGAAAGATAAACAGTACTGTAGACAGAAATGGCAAAAAAATAGAAACGCAAGCACAAATGAAACGCAAAGGATAACGCATATGGTGGCTTAGGACGCCAATGGTAAGTGAAACGGGTATGGAACCGCAAGCAGAAAGGGCAACAGTAACAGTAATGTAAGCACACAGGCTGGTTTTCCCCAAAACCTGCATAGAGAAAGACAGTGAGTACAAATAATGCATGCATAATAATGAGTATCGGCGCAGAAAACGAGATCTTGGAATACTAAATACATTATATCTCAGGAACCATACGACGTAGAAAAAAAATGTAAAAGTCATATTATTTACAACTGTCCTGGCTAATTTGGTACTGGGGGCTAAGTAATTTTCTGACGAAAAGTCATATCTTCACTCGTTCTAGATACGGCCTCAAAAGGTGCTAACGCCTATAATGTTATCCTATGGGAAAAACAAAAGTTCGAGCACCATAACTTTGCCTCCCTGTAATGTTTTTTCACCAAACCACTGAAAGGCACATCTTTGGGCTGTTGGCTGTCTTCCCTCCAAATTTCAGGAAAAAAGACCAAACCGTTATTTTGCAGCAGGGATCCAAAGGATTTCTGTAATGCATCGGGCGCCGTAATGTTATCCTATGGGAAAAACCATCAACTTTGGAGTGCCGTAACTTTGCCGCCATGTGATATTTTTCACCAAACTACTGAAAGGCACATCTGTGGGCTGTTGGCTGTCTTCCCTCCAAATTTCAGGAAAAAAGACCAAACCGTTATTTTGCAGCAGGGTGCCAAAGGATTTCTGTAATGCATCGGGTGCCATAATGTTATCCTATGGGAAAAAACATCAACTTTGGAGTGCCGTAACTTTGCTGCTGTGTAATATTTTTTCAATACAACACTGAAAGGCACATCTGTGAGATGTCAGCTCCGTTCCGTCCAAATTTCAGCCCAAAATTCCAACGGTTCTTTTGCAGCGCAGTGCCAAAGAATCGCTGTCACTGTCCCACAGATGGAAAACTACTGTCGCAATTTGCGAAAGCTTTCGCAAAAGTTCGACACTTTCATGAGCACAAAAGTAATTTGCAAAAGTACTTTTTCCAGAAATTTGAAAAACATATTTCTGGGGTGTTTTACCACAAAATAAAGACATGGCAAGCATCCTCAGGGTCCGACTAGGTGAATACAAAAAGAATTAGGTTGCTAGAGGGTCCCAAATTTAAATGCCAACCATTTTTCTGATCACCAACTGAAAACAAAATGGCCGATTTGCGAAAGTAACAGGCCCATTTATAAAGTAAAATGCATTTGAGTAAAGTGTTGAACTTTTTGTTAACTTTTCCCATTGACTTATAATGGGAAACTGTTTTTGAATAACTTTTGAACCGTTTAATATTTTTCACGAAATCTTGAAAGACACATCAGGACCCTGGCTGCACGTTCTCTGAAGATTTCAGACCGGTCATTCACAAACCGTCACGACCTGTGAAGCGCTATAGAATTCCAGAAAAAGCGTAACGGCGCATATTAGATCACGCTTAATAACGCTACAGCTATATATCCAACTAGTACAAACCTTGGCAGATCCCAAGGCCTATGGTTCTTGATCGTGTATTCCAAATTTCATCCAAATCCATGAAACAGTTGCAAAGTTATTAAGATGCAAAGTTTTGGGGTTTAACATAGAAATGGCTCCTCAACCCTACTATAGTGGCACTACCGTGCCACTATAATATAAATATATATATATATATATATATATATAAAATGTGCGTTACTGCATTTCAGTTGTCCTAAAGATGTGTATCCTTACCAGTTTTGTAAACTACATCAGTATTCTAAAACACCAAACAGGTTATGGATTTGTGTGTCAGGTAAACTTTCACCTCACTATATTCATTTCTTATGAGGACCTAAGCTAAAATGGGCCACCACATTTTTAAATTCATTTTCTTCTGTAATCTATGCCAAAAATACCTAATTTCTGAGACTTCCATCAATTCTCTAAGGCATTTGAGAAAGAAAGAAAGAAAGAAAGAAAGAAAGAAAGAAAGAAAGAAAGAAAGAAAGAAAGAAAGAAAGAAAGAAACTTCATGTTTTCTAGCTTTAAGTTTAAAGCTGAGTTTCAGCTCACATGTTCAGCAGCCTGTTTTAATTTTTCTTCTTTTTCAGCCTGATGAATAAAACAGGACATTTGTTTGAATGTCATTCCCTTTATAACATTTCTTACATAGAAATATAGAATTAACACAAAATAGTTACAAGGAGAACAGGTTTAACACTAGAGTGTGGCCACACTAAACAGTTATCAAAAATGGTTACTGAGTAGTATGGCTGCACTGAAATGGTGTAGCTAAACTGGTTTTAAAAATGATTTTCAAAAACAGTTCTGTAGTGTGTCTAGGGCCTTAGTCTCTCCTCATAGGGCTTCTGATGCAGCCCCTGCACAATTTTAGTTGCCATTCTCTGGACAACCTCTACTCTATGTCCTTCTGAAGTTGTGGTCTCCAGAACTGGACACAGTACTCTAGGTGGGGTCTTACTAGTGATCTTTCAAGGAGGCGAGTAATACAATAACCAAATATTGAAAAACACCCTTTCAAAACCTGAAAAACATGAAAGCTTTCTCCTACATATCTTCATGGTTAAGAACCCCATTGTCAGACATTCCATTTGTCTGGCTTCTCTTCAGTTTTGGGGAAAAGTTCACTAGTGGCCAAGCAGCATGTGACGTCAGAGATGTCATGTGTTATCATGCTCAGCATGATGTGTACCATGCTTTCTGGTCCCTTTGACTAAAACAAAGAAACCTCCAAAGAGGCTATAGTAACACAGCAGACCTGTGCCAACTGCATCTAGAGGCTCCGCAGAGCTGTGCTGTGAAATTTAAATCATATTTTGTTATTATTATTATATGTAGACATCAAAAATGTCTTTGTATGTGTGGTTCTTAAATACTCAAGCCCCCACCTCTCCGGAGTCACATGTTAGTCAGGACTTTCATAAAACCTACCTTAATAAACATAATCATCATAATGTACTGTATATACTACAAAGTAAATTCTAAGGGAGAACAAACACCAGTGTATGTATCACATATATACCACCGCCTTATCCAGTGATGGCAGCATCACTAGTGGTGTGTCCCAGGGCTCAGTTCTGGGGCCAATACAATTTAGTATCTATATTAGAGACTTGGATAATGACATAGGCAATATGATCATCAAGTTTGCAGCTGATACCAAATTGTGTCAGACGTCGACTCACTTAGTAAACATCTGTCACTAGTGAGTGACTTAGGTAACATTAAAAACTGGGCTACACTGAATGGCATGCTTCTCAATGCCAGTAAATGCTCAGTGATACATCTGGGTAAAAACAATCCAAAATATTCCTACATTCTAAATTAAGCCATCTTAAGGAGTTCCAACAAATAAAAGGACTTAGTAATAATCATAAATGATACATTAACTCCATCAGATCACTGTAGGATTGCATCAAATCAGCAAAAGGTATGGTAACTAGAATCAGATGCTCTCTTACATGTATATCTCAAAAGTCCATCATTTCCAGATACAAAACCTTGTCAGTTTGGGATTATGGGTCCCAAGCATGGTCACCGTATTTGGTTAGAGATATTAATTTAGTTGAGGGAGTCCAGAGGTCTATCACTAAAATCGCCCCTAGGATAACAAGTAAATCCTATCCTGAAAAGTTCTCTGAAACCGGCCTTCACTCACTTCAAGTCAGAAGGCAAAGGGTGACTTACTGCTTCTTTTTAATGGTGGATTGTGAGTTCAAATATAGTAATACTAGACCAAATCTCAGATCCCACAATAAAAACTTGAAATTCCACAAGTTACAACTAATAGGAGGGAACATTTTTACACCATTAGAACCCCAAAGCAGGGAATAAATTATCACAGTTTGTGGTAGATATCAACAGTTTTGACACATTTAAAAGGACACTAGATAGTTTATACTGTTCTAAAGGACTTCTGGTTTAATGCGCTCATTATTGTGGGGGACATTTTCGATGGGCCACAAGTGCCCCTTTATGTTCTGAACATCCTAGTAATCAGTATAATGATAACCAAACACTCAGTAAAGACAGTTGTAAACTGCATAGTGACAGGTATTTGTTTAAACAGGTAAATTAATGTGTAGGTTGTACACAGCTCCATGACTCTGGTACCTGGTAACAAAGAGTTAATATCACATTTATTATGAGAAATGTATAATACACATTATGCTAAACTATGAATCTCAAGTAGACAAGGTGTTGGTATTTTGTGACATGTCACCAACAATAACTTCGGCAGGAGAGTGTGGAGTTGTATATAACACATTATACAATGGAGTCCAAGACAGTTGAAACCTGATTGCCTGACTGGCACCTTTCAGCCATAGTAATTCCTGGCACAACTAATGGAAAACATGCAGGTCAACCAAATTAGGAATCTCAATTTTTTTAAATCACTCCAACCCCTATACAACAAAGGCAAAAAGCTGATATATTATCTCCCTGCTTACTGCAGGTAAACGGCAACACTGAACAGAGAAGAATTTGTGTAAGCCCCCCTTCCCCAATCAGACCGCTCTCCATCTATCTTTCCCACTAACCAACCCCTGTTTAAAAAAAAATTACTTTATCTTTCAATGACCTCAGTGGTCACTGGCTGCTGCACACTCGCTCCCTGTTGTCATAATCAGTTGTGGAAAACCAGCAGTAACAGAAGTGTGCTACAGCTTAAAAAAAGTTTCAAGTCAGTTTGTGTCTGTGCCACAGTATCTCTAATTCACTGATAGAGTCCCAAATACTCTCTGTCTACAGTATTCCCAAAACTCACTCACACCCTCACTGCGGGTTTGGACCCGCGATCATATGAGCAGCCCTAGGCAAAAGTTCAGTTTAATTATGGAAGTAACCAGAAGAACACCTACTGATAGTTCAGTATGGCTCTCTTGGTACCTGCCTCCAGAAGGAAACACAGTAATAAAGCTAAGCAAATAAATAAATAAAAAAAAATTAAAAACATGTCAGTTCCCAGTTTTGCATCACCTGTTACAGAACTGGAAGTGACTCATAAACAGACTGCCTCTCAGTCTCCCAACTGCTCATCTCTGCTGGCAGCATACATACAGACTGTGCATCATGAAAAAAAAAAACAGTACAGCATAGGCATCTGAAAAAAGGAAAAATAAACACTACGATTTCATTCCTCTAACCATATAATGGTCTGATTTCTGAGGGCATCTCCTCAATATTTTCCCTAGCAACAAATAATTATTTTTTCTGATACAGCAATACATTTGATAAAAATAATTTAAAAAGGAAAAAACTCTTTTTCTTTTTGTCACAAAAAGCGGGGACATTATACATTCACAATAGACCACTCCAGGGTGTGGGTTATGCTGGGATTTATCCACTTCTGGTGTGTGTCCAGGTATGGGTAAATCCCAGTATAACCCACACCCTGTTATGGTTTATTGCTTAAATACTGGTTGTTCTCTGTTATAAGGTTTATATGGTTCCAATTGACATAAATGTCTATGAATGACAGTGCAAAGATGTTGTGGTATATAGAGAGTAACTCATTTATTACAATTAATTATGATGTGGTAATGTGGTTTCCTGATACTGAGGGAGTTCTATTTTAAATTAATATGAATTCTACTGGTAAAGTATTATACAATTTTTTAATGACAAACTTAAATAAATACATCAGAAAAAAAATCACATAGTGATCACAAAATCACAAATATATGATCCCAGCCCTGGCACTCTTTCTGTAGGATGGTTTGTTGATAACTAGTTTATCTTACGTGTCACATTGGATTTCACTCCGCGGTTCTCTGAAGGTCACTGTGGGGAAGTTCTTCCTGTATCGAAGTGGGAAGATGCCTCCAATCATGATGTCTCCTTCAGTTGTATAACCCTTAAAGTTCACGGTCTGAAGGCTACAGCCCATTGGTGTGGTACAAGAGATGGAGAGATGGGTTATTATGAGCACAAAGATGGGTAGGCAAAGCATAGCTGTTATGCCAAAATTAACCCTCTACTAGAAGTGAAACCTGAAGCTCTGATGCAGATCACAGAAACCTGAGGTTCAAGTATACTCAATCCTGTAAGCAAGGCTCTAGAACTTTGCATAGCCCTATAGAATTATAACATAACCCCAGGGAAATATTTACAGTCAGATGGTACACTACAATACTTTGTGTATACAATAAAATTTCACTTCCCTAGCCTCCTACAGCACAAATCAGCTGACTCAGTAAAGTGCATCATTGATAATAGTAGAATCCAGCACTTGCTGTAAATTGTGGCTGTTCTTCTCACTCTATCCAAGTGTACTTCGGGCTTTTCTGGTGATGTAGCTTCAAGTAATGGACACAATTTAAAGCCTTAACCTTTTCCCAGCAAGTACCTTTGCCTCTGGAGTAAAACAACATTATAATTTCTTATCATCCTCTAAGGATGTTTCAGATTCCATGGGAACCTTCCATGTAGAACAGCTGGGTTGGCAATAGGAGGGTCCAGTTCTCAGGAGTTGGCTTGAAACCATTATTAATGTATTTTTAGGTTCAAATTGGCCAAGAGGGGCTCGGCATGGCACCCCCAGTGACACTGATAATTCTAGCTAAAGCTGAAGTGACAGTCCTCAGGCTCGTGTTTACTTCATGCCATGACTTGCCTCCGACTCTTGTTTACCACATCTGTTGATGAATATACTGGATGTCAGTATTGTACTCAGGTCAGAAACCAGGTATATCATATAAAGGGCTTCATGTTATTGAAAATTAATCCCAAGAAAGCCGTATGAAAATAATACTCATTTTAATAAAAAACTATCTGTTCAAAACAGCCTGTCATGCCTCTATGGAACAAATTGCTATATTTTGTAACTTATTTAACCGAGAGCTCAGCTGTGATGCAGCATCTTGTTTTCAGTGTTGTCCAGCTTTTACCCATTTTTCAGCTGGGTAGACTAGAGCACTGAGAGGTTAAATGACTTACCTAAGGTTACACAGTGAGTATTTGGCTCTGGTAGGGTTTGAAACTGTGATCTTCCTGTTTCCAAGCTGATACTAGATTCACACATCATATTACATGGACATTGATGTGCCTTAAAGTTTATGCAATGTATCAGATATGCATTTAGCAAGCCCCTTTCTTTATGACTATGGACACTAACTTAACTGTCTCATTCAGCTAGACTCCTTCTGCTTTGTCTCACTTCTCTATGCCTGATGTCGTAATCCCCAGATTGTGGCACAGAAACATACTATATTGTAAATATATAGAAACATCGAAGTTTTCAGCAGATGAGGACCACTTGGCCTACCCTGCCCTAGAATGTGGTGGTTGAGGTGGTTGAAGAAGACCCAGAGGCCCATCCAGTCTGCTCATTTCCTTCCTAGTTTCCTGCTGAACTAGCGCTGGCTGGAGTTAGAGATCTGATAAGCCTAGTAGCATTACAGTCTATTGTTGTATAAATGATTATGACGTAACAAACCAAGGATTTTGATGTGAGGTGTACACAAACAGCCAGAAGTCATGAAGTTTAGGGGACAGAGTTTGCATTTTCATATTCATTTCCTTAGTTGAGGCAGAAACTGAATTTAGATGGGAAATTAGATGTTAACTAATTATGTCTAAAAATTACATTTTTTTTCGAAGCTTATTCTGAGAAATATGCACAGTACAATAAGGGACTCTGAATGAAGGAACTCCTGTTAGCCACTGACTGATAACTTATCTGTACAATTGGCAGCACTGACAATGCCCAGAAATTATTCACCTCCGAATTCATGTCTGTCTGGGACCATCATGACCCTTCCTTTGAAGAATCAGGGTCAGAGGTACTCACCTCCCATCAATCTCAGCAGAGTTGCTGGCTTATCACCATATACATAACCTTGGCTGGCAGACCTACAAGTTCATTGGCCCACCATCTGACCTTACTAATCACCAGGCCCTTCATAATGCCTGTACTACAGCTACTAGGTTTTCAAAGTCTGAACCGTTTGCATCCATGCTCCAGAACAACCTTACTCACCCCTGTAGGTTCTGGAAGGTAATCCATGTCCTCTTCTCCATGTCTTCTCAGTCCTCATCTTCTGTTTTCAATGTTGCTGACTCTCCTGTTTCTGATCCTGCAGCAGTCGCCTCTTCCTTCAACACCTTTTTCACCTCCTGTGCCTGCTCCCTCTGCCCTTCTTTCTCCTCCCCTTCCCCTCTCTTTTCTTCTCTACATTCTGTCCACAACCCTTTCTACCACCCCCTTCTACTTTGTCTCCTTCTCTCCTACCAACCTACTGCTTCTCTTCAGGCTGTCTTGGTTCTAGACCCCCACAAGGGTGTGAGCCCTGATTGCCTTGACCACAAACTCCTGTAACTCTCTGCTCATGCCATTGCCCTAACACCTTCCACCTCAACCTTTCCTACTTATCTTTAGTTCCGAAATCATGGAAGCTGGCTACAGTCACTCCCTTCCAAAAGGCGGCAATCCCTCTTCCCCTGGAAACTACCATCCTATCTCTGTTCTCCACCCTGGCTAAACTCAAGAAACCTCTTGTTCTCTCTCCCAACTCTCCCCTTTTGTTGAATCAAACTCTTTCTTCACTGCTTTCCAGTCTGGCTTCAAGAAGTCCCACTCCACCTACTCCTCTCTCCTCTGGCTTATTAATACTATCCTCTTTAGCTTGGATCAGGGCCAAGCCACCTACATCATCTTTGTTAATTTGGCCAAAGCTGTCAATATTATTGCTCATATCATTGTTCTGGACAAACTTAAAGCAGCTAGACTCTCCGTTTATGTAGCTGAGTGGTTCTCTCCTACCGTGAGGGCAGGTCTCATGCTCGCCATATTTGGAGAGTCCCTGAAATGCTGTTCCCCTCTCTTAAAATTCCCAAAAGTGAAAGAAGTGTGTAATCCTTACATCTTGCATCATCTTCCTGATGAACTCCATATGACCCAGAGAAAAACAGGACAAACTCCACTCAAATAATCCAGTATTAGGACTTTATTTTTACCAATACACATGTCTGGTTAACATTTCATAGCCTATACAGTACATACACAACCATCAGAGCCCTCAAATTGCTGTGTCATCTATGTATCAATGTTTTTATATTTCAGTCTTATATTCAACCAAACCTGTGTTTGCTGAGTACCTTATAAGGTAAAACTCCTTACTAGGTCAAAAGACCTCATCCATCAGTATGTGTCCCAGTATTTAACTCTATCCTTCCTGCTCCTTTCTCCAGGGCAGTCGACTGGAGGACAGAGCATTTGCCCCAGAGATGCAGAATAGAGTTAAATACTTGGGCACATACAGAAGGATGAGGTCCTTTGGCTTAATAAGGAGTTTTACCTTATAAGGCACACAGCAAACACAGGGTTGATGGAATATAAGACTGCAGTAAAAAACATTCTGGTAGATAACACAGCAATCTGAGGGGTCTGATGAAGCAGTGTATGCATAGGCTCACAAACAACACCCAGAATTGTTGCATTAGATTCCCTGTCCACTCCCACTCCCTGTCTGCTCAAGTATTCCCCAAGGGTCTGTCCTTGGCCCAGTTATGTTCTCCGTTTTTTCTAAACAACTTTCCCTCTGCCTATCACTCAACCACCATTCTCATGTATACAGATGACATGGCACTCTTTATCTTTGGCTCCTCTAATCATGATCTCATGGGTCAGCTGCAAATGGACTTTAACAATGTCTAACACTGGTTCCATGAAAACAAGCTGTCCCTCAGTGAGAACAAAATGGTCTCTATAACTTTTGACATCAGGCAGAGAACTGCTGGACTCACTCCTCTCCCCTCCTTCTATATTTGATGGTGCAATTATTGAAGATATCTCCTCCTTCAAGTACCTCTGGGCTTGGCTGGACCATCACCTCAACATCTTTTCTAATGAAGACGCAGTAAACAAGAGGTTTCACCCCAGACTAGGTACAGTTTACAGAAGAAGATGAGCTTTTTGTTTTCTGTCCCCAGAGAGATCATCCTGAAGTTGATACTTCCCATTTTTGACTACCGGTATAGCAACATTGCTTTCAGTGCTGCTCCCAAGTCCGCCTTAGTCAGACTGGATTCCCTCTTTCACTACTTTTGTCAGTTTGCCCTCAGCAAATTCCTACACTCATCACTGTTCTTTATGCACCTTCTTCTCTCTTCCCTCCCTTGACAATGCTTCTCCCCTCCTCCCGCTACCTTTTACTCCCTTCACAACTCTAGCTCTTCCTCTCTCGCTCTCTCCCCAGTGAAATCCTCTTCTGGTCAAGCTGTCTTTTCTTTCTGCTTCCCTAAACTCTGGGGCTTTCTAACCATTCCAATCTCTGCTCCTTCTCTTCATGCTCGAAGTCTCTCCTCCATCTTGAGACTCCTGCAGTTGCTCATGACACTGGGTCTTGAGCTTTTGTCTGCTGCCCTACTCCCTTCACTGCTACTGACACAGCTCCTGCTCCCCCAGAGTTTCACCACTACTCCACCCACCTCTCTAATAGTTGCATTGTTGCCACTGCATAATGGAGTTTATGCACAAAACTTGGAAATGCTTATGTGCCACATATCTGCTGTTTGTAGTCAACTCTACATTTCAGTGCCACACAAGAGTCCAGAGAACCTGTTATGAGCGTCATGGAAGTAGCACATGCCTCTTCTGCACTGAATCCTCCAGCTGCTCCAACAGCTATGCCTGCTGGCAATCCAGGAGCATATCTGGGGGCATGCCTGTGCTCTGGGCTGTTCAATAAGACATGGAGTGCCAGTTGAGGGGGGCACAGGTTACAGCAGCAGGGACCCTGTCATATCCATTGTGCACCCCCCAATTACATCCAGAGCTTGTGGAAGGGCAAAGAATCCCACCTACAATACTGCCCCAGACCTCTGGGAAGCAATTCAGGCACTAACCCATCAATTTTAAAAATTGCAGTATTGTACCATCCCACAATCCCCTACTCCGTATGGAGCAGAGGGTCCACTAGGAGACTAGGGTGGGTCTCCAATCAGATGTCCATCTGTGTCCTCCATTCCACCCTTAGGGGGAACACGGCCATGGACAGGCGCATGGCAGTGGCCAACATTCGTGCATGGTGGTCATCGTGCGCCTGTCTGTGGGTGTGGAGTTGTGAGGACTAGGTACATGCCTCCAATGCCTACCCAGCTCTCATTGCTGTATAGCCCCCACTGTTCTTATTGTTCTTCTTCTTCAATTTCTTGTATTGTCTAATCCCTGCTCAGAAGCACTGCCTGTCATTTTCTCATTTTGTTATACTATTAACATATTATTGCCTTTTCTAAACATAGTATTTTGTAATTGCACTGTAATCTCCTCTTCCCCGCCCCCAGAACACATCTGGAAATGAGCTGATACCAGCTCAGTATGTCTTTCCTACTAAAACTTTTGAATTAAATAAATAAACAAATATTTCATAAAATAACGAACACAATTTACTTGTCCTTTCTCATCATTTGTACATAACACAAGACAAAGATTAGTTATGTTGCTAAAATTGTATTCCTGTTTAAAAATGCATGTGCATTCCTTGTATCCCATTTATTTCCCCCCCAGAATGTTTCTGCACAACAAATGTAGCGTACAATGACAGCGGCATTCTGTTCTATTTGTTTGGGCCATCAGTACAAAGCTCATGGTGCTACACACTAAACGGAAGGTGGGGGGGGGGCTTTGGACTGGTTGAAGTCTTTAGTAGCTGCTGATTTTGATACTGATGATGGCGATGCACTTTATACTTGCATCTTGCACTATGGTTTGCTGAATGGTAAAATCCAGATAAAAACAATAAGTGACTTGGCATTTTTCCTCCTATTTTCCTTTTGAATGCAACCCATTTCCTGATTGTTTTCAGTATACACATGGAGTATGGTTGCCGCCAGGGTTTGCACCAGCTCCATGCACTGACTGAGGTCTCATCTCTGCTTGTGTACATGCCCAGAGACTCTAACAGTAGCATCCATGGACCCTGGCAACCCACCACATGCATGAAGAGGAGCATGAAGCATCTGGAGGCATGTTGGGGGTGCAGAGGTTGGGCATGACTGAGGTGGAGAGGAGATGAATGGCAGGTATACAATATGAATTCCCAGCATTAAAGTGGTTTCCCTGCTCTGCATGGAGCAGTGGATTGTGTGGTGCAGTTGTCCTCAAATGACTGTAGTATCCCTTAAAGGTAACAAAAAATAATAATATTTACATACTGTAGTTAACTATCCTGTCATTGGACACTATTCACTAAGCGGGCCGGGGAATGCAGAACAATTGCATATCTCACCCGCATCCCTGTACCCCAAGATGGGAGTGGTAGTGGATGACTTAGAGGGGTGGCAGGAGTTGCAGGAAGATCTGGCAAAACTGGAGGCCTAGTCAGACACTTGGCAGCTGGGATTCAATGCCAAGAAATTCAAGGTGTTACATTTCAGAGTAAAAAGCCCAAACAGGAGCTACCAGCTGGGGGGGTGGGGATCAGTTAGCCAAGATAGAGGAACAGAAGGATCTGGGGGTGATCATAATTAGAGCAATGAACAACTCTGCACAGAGTAGAAAGGCAGCTGCAAAGGATAACAGCATGCTGGGTTGTATTGCCAGGGACATATCCTCCAGGAGGTGACTCTACCACTGTATAGGTCACTGGTTAGACCACACCTGGAGTACTGCATGCAGTTCTGGCAGCTGTACCTGAAGATGGACAATAGGTTACTGGTGGTGTTATAGTGCAGGGCAAAAAAAATGATCCAGGGGCAGGTGACTTGCCTTATGAGAGTAAGCTGAGGGAGCTGAATATGTACTCCCTGGAGGAGAGGAGGAAAGGGGACATAATTGAAAACTTCATGTACAGGAAGGGAATAAATAACATGGACAGGAGGGCTTTTCCAGTTAAGGAGAGGGAGGGAGGGAGGGACACCTGAGGGCACAAGCTGAGATTGAAGGAGAGAAGGTTCAGGAGGGAAATGAGGAGACACTTTTTTTGCAGAGGGTGGTGTCAGGGAGGAATGCATTAACAGAGGAAGTGGTAGCCTGTAATGCAGTGGGCTGCTTCAAAAGGGGATGGGACAGGGAAAGCGAAGGGTCACTGGAAGGGAAGAGAGGAGGGGAGGGAAGGGCAGCTGCAGTATAAGGTCTGCTAGCTGCACAATCGAACAGACTTGGTAGACCAAAAGGCATTTATCTGCTGGAAAGTTCATATATCCGTATGTTTGTATGTGATACACATTTACTTATCTTTTATTTTTTGTAATATAGCAATCTGATTGGAAAGTGTGTTGCTTTTTTTCTTGTAAATTGTGTGAAATGGGCTGGCCACCTGCTGCACCGACCATGTGTTCGCTATCGACTGCCTGCTAGCCGTACTGAAGACTCCTCCCCCTTTTCTGTTAACATTTTCCTTTGAATTTGGTAGGCAGTCCAGCCTTTTAGTTTTTTTCACCCTTTGATGAATGCAGGATCAGCCAGATAATCCACTGTATGTTTGAAAAAAAAAATGAAGAAATGAAAGGGACGCATTACTCTCGCTAAGCAAGAGAAAACAGATGCCATGTTTTTTTAGATTGTTTTGCCCACCCACAGAGAAAAGCTGCCAATAAGAATGCACATCATCACTTTGGCTGTGCAGTAAGGGGCATGGCACCATGGCAACTGGGTGTCTGTGGCAGGCAGACTTGTGGTTGCGCTGTGGCATTTCTGTGATAATACTATCATTCAAATGTGAAACCATGTATTATCACATCTGAATGACAGTATTAGGAAACCATCTATTATCACTCATGGGACAGCAGCATTGTGAGGGAGGTACTTCTGTATTACAAGAACATTTTCCAGTCACTTAAGATACTATTATTTAGGCTAATCCATATATTACATAATAATAATAATAATCATGTTTTCAGTCACCTTTAAGAGAACTTATATTTAAAAAAATATCAAGACATGGCAATTCATTCACATATCTGGACTGCCTTATGCGGTATGGGCTGCATGCCCATTGGCTTTGCTCTGAACCAATGGGCGTGCAGCCTATTAACTGTCAGTCGGTAGGGGCATCAGGGCGGGTGGGCGCTGCCGCCGCTGGCTGACGGGGGAGGGGGTGGTGGGGCTCCATGGGTGGGTGGGGGGGCACTGGACTACCAGGGAAATTGGACTTTGGGGGTGGGTTTGACTCTAATGCCCGATCGGGCCATGAGTCCATTGGACCACCAGGGATATTGGTATTTGGGGGGTTGAACTCCATTCTGCCCTCAATCGGGCCAGTGGGGAGGGGTTTCTTATACAGTATGCCCTTGATCGGACCAGTCGAAGGCGGTTTCCTATACAGTATGCTCACGATCAGGCCAGTGGGTTTACATCATGCCCGCGATTGGGCTGCTGCGGGGTTAATACTGTTATGCCCGCGATCGGGCCAGTGGAGGATTTACTTCATGTCCACGATCGGGCTGCAGGGGAGGCATGTCGGTCCCTAGCGGCTGCTGCCTGGCAGGGCGCCAGGCACAAGTTGTTGGGGATCGGCGCACCTGCATGCTAATGGCATGCAAATGGAGCCGTAAGTAGATGCAAATGGCGCCCCCTTCGCCTTGCATAACTTATGGCCCCATTTGCATGTCACCTTTTGAATATCGGAAATTTGCGCATGGCGCAATGGAACTTGCGCCACCACATCTTGAATGCTCCACTCTGACCACTTGTGGTGGCGCAAGTTCCACTGTGCCATGCACAGTGGCTGTGGCTGGGGGGCAGTATTCAAAGGAGTTGCTCAATAGCACAACTCTATTGAATATCGCCCCGGCCACACCCTTGCACAACTTTTTTGAGCAGTGCAAGGGCTTGCGCCACAGAATGGCACAGTTTGAATATCCAGCCCGGTATATATAATATATAAAAAAGAAAATGTTTCCTATAATGTGTACTTTATATCTTTTTCTGGCTCTGTTTCTTTTTTATATCTACAGTGCTATTTCAAAGCCATATTTTTCTGTTGAGGAAGAAAATAATTTAGAACATTTAAAAATGTCTAAGTTCTGTGGTTCCATGTAATAAGGGAAATTGCCGAACAGCAATCATCTTTATCATGACTGCACATCACCGAAATTCAATTTTGGCGATGTGCAAGTGCTTAGTCAAGCGGTGAAACATAGAGTTTCACCCCGCTCCAGTTCAAGATTTTGAACTCCAGGAGGGTGCATGTCAGGGCACATTCAGTGGGAAAAAAAGCAACCTGTCTCGGGCTGGGCACAACAAAAGCACTGGCGCATGGTCCCGAAACCTGCATTCCCACCACCCCAGGCCAGCACCCAACCCATCACACCATGACACCAGCTCGATGGCACCCCACGCACCACCCCTCACAAGCCCTTACAAACCCTCCCACCCCACACTTTCGGCGCTTCGCTCCACTCCACTGCCTGCATTATGCATGGAGTATCCTGTATAAGCCGTAATGAGGAACCTCCCTATCCAATCACCCTTCCTACGCCCTCACCGTCAGGGCAGTCACTGCAAGTGGATCGCCATTTTGGTAGGCACCCACTTGTGGTTAGCCCATCACACAGTATACCAAGTTCTGTTAGAGATGAAAATGTTCACCAGCAAATTAAAGTGGAGGACAACTGACTGTGTTACTGTTACAAAAAATGGGGGCAGCTTTGCTGCTATGCCAATTTAAGACGCAGTGGAAAAGCTTAAGTTAAATAAGTGCTAATGGTGTTAATGGACATATGTTACACCTCCCAGGTTGACTGCTTTCACAAACAAAATGCTATACTGACAACAGAACTTGTTTGTAACCTGAACATGTAGCTGAAACACTGAATGATATGACAAAATCCGTTTCAAAAGTATGTAAGCACTAAAAATGGCTCAAAACCTGACCAACACAGAGCAAAACTGGATTACCTGATGGGACCCTGAAAACTGGATCACCAGTTAAAAAGCCTGACAGGTGGCAACCCTATGCTGCTCAGAAACATTATCCTATCCTCCACTGCCTGATTGGTTTTGTATTTTCTTGAAGACTTCCTTTTCACCCTTACAGCCTCCCACACCTCCCTTTGTAATCACAATAGTTTCCTGTCCCTCCAGTTTTCTCCAACCACATTTACCCAATATTCATTTCTTGATCAATCCCATTCCTTTACCACCTCCTGTACTGCCTTACCCTTTCTAGATTTTCTTGCTAAAATTCTCACATCTTGCCAAAATCTGCTCTCCTAAAGTTCAAGACTTTTGTCTATGATTGTTTCCTCACTGCTTCTAATTTAATAGAAACATAGAAGTTGACCACAGATAAGGATCGCAAGGCCCATCCAGTCTGCCCATTTCTTATTCTACCTTATGAATGTGTCATCAGCCTTTGCTCTGTCAATGGCCTATCTATTCATACTCATCTGTATTGCTCCCTTATGTCTATCCCATGGCTGTTTGAAGCCCTGCATTGTATTCATATCCATCACTTCCTCAGGTAGGCTGTTCCATGCATCCACCACCCTTTCTGTGAAAAAGAACTTCCTCACATTACCCCTTAATCGACCTTCCTCTAATCTCATTCTGTGTCCTCTTGTCCTGCTATTTTTCTTGTATTGAAATGTGTTAGACTCTTTCACCTTGTTAACGTCCTTAAGGTGTTTGAATGTTTCGATCACATAACCTTTCTCCCTGCTTTGCTCTAGGGTATATATATTGAGCTCCGTTAATCTGTCCTCATATGTTTTCTGATGTAGTCCCTGCACCATTTTGGTTGCCCTTCTCTAGACTGCTCCAATTTGGTTAATGTCCTTGTGAAGGTGTGGCCTCCAGTACTGCACACAGTACTCCAGATGGGGCATAACCAGTGTCTTGTAAAGCGGGATTATTACCGCCCTCTTCCAACTTGTGATACCCCTACTAATACACCCAACATCTCCCTAGCCTTACCTACTGCTTTAGTGGTCTGCTTGGATGATTTCAGGCAATTGGTGATGATGATGCCCAAGTCTCTTTCTTCCCTTGTGACTGCCAGCAACTCCCCTCCCAGCCTATTGGTGGCTTCAGGGTTTCTCTTCTCTATGTGCATGATCTTGCACTTCTTTGCATTAAACCCCAGTTGCCACTCTTCTGACCATTTTGCTAGTTTATCCAGATCTCTTCTCATTTTGCCCACCCCATCTGGATCATCTACTGTGCTGCAGATCTTGGTGTCATCTACAAACAGACAAACCTTACCCTCCAGTCCATCTGCAAAAGTCACTGATGAAGATATTGCAGAGGACTGGCCCAAGGACTGATCCCTGAGGTGCCCCACTTGTGACTTGCATCTCTTCTGACTGTATACCATTTACCACCACTCTCTGTTTTCTGCCCATCAACTAGTTTGCCACCCAGCTGACCAATTTCTGACCCACCCCAAGCCTACCCAGCTAAATAATTAATCTTCTATGTGGAACAGTATCGAAAGCTTTGCTGAAGTCATGGTAGGTGACATCAACTGCTCCCCCTTGGTCCACCACTCTGGTTACCCAGTTAAAGAAATCTATGAGATTAGTTTGACAGAACCTTCCTTTTGTAAACCCATGCTGTCTTGAATCCTGTGCTCCTATGGATTTCAGGTGTTGCACTATCCTTTCCTTAAGGAGTGCATCCAGAATCTTGTCCAATACTGAGGTAAGACTGACTGGTCTGTAGTCCTCTGCCTCCTCCCTGCTATCACTATTGTGGAGTGGGATCACATGAGCCCTTCTCCATTCTTCTGGGACTTCTTCTGTGCTCGGAGACTCACTAAACAGTTCTGATAATGGCTCTGCTAGTTCCACCCTTAACTTCTTTAGTACCCTGGGATGCATGCCATCAGATCCCATTGCCTTGTCAACCCTGAGCTTATTGAGCTCTTGTAGGACCCTTTCTTTTGTGAAGGAACTAGTGCACACCTCCCTCCCCTGTGTCCATGGTGCTGAGCTGTAGGCCCTGCCCTAAAGTCTTTTCAGTAAATACTTAGCAGAAGTATCTATTTAGGATAGATGCTTTTACATGGTCCTCCTCCTCACATGCCCCCTTATCCCCTTTGATCTTAGCAGTGCCCCCTCTGGACTATCTCCTTTCACTAATCTATGTATAGAAAGTCTTGTCACCATCTTTTACTGTTTGTGCTAGTGTTTCCTCAGTTTGGGCCTTTGCCTGCTTCCCCTGCTTCCCTTAGGGAAGTTTGGTATGCCTCCCTATCTTCATCCTGTTGCATTGCCTTATATTTCCTGAAGGCCAGCCTTTTGGCTCTGACCTTTTCTGCTACTGTTTTTGAGAACCAAAGTGGTTTCCTTCTTCTTTTGCTCTTGCTTTTCTCTCTAACATAATGGAATGTTGCTTCAAGTATTGCATCCTTAATACTTGCACACTTTGCCTGTACCCCCTCACCTGTATTTCTTTTTGCCAGGGCTAGCGTAACTCTGTTGGCCATCTTATCAAAGTCAGCTCCTCTGAAGTCCCATATTTTTGACTTGGAATGGGATGATTTAGTTCTAGTGGCCAAACTGAACCATACTATGTGATGGTCACTGGACCCCAGGTGACCTTTTACCTTGAGATCTGTGATCCTTTCTCTGTTAGTCAGTACTAGATCTAGGATAGCCCTGTCTCTTGTGAGTTGTTTTATCAGTTGTTTGAGACCCTATCCATGTAGGGAATCCACCTTGTGTCTAGTTCTGGCAGATGTTCCTGCTGGTATTGACCAATCTTTATCTGGCATGTTGAAGTCTCCCAATATCAGAACCTCCCCTTTAGCTGTCATGTTTTATATGTCTTCTAACAGCAATGTGCCGATGTCCTCCCCCTGGTCTGTAGGCCTGTACACAACCTCAGTTCATATGGCTGTCCCATTTCCTGTTTCCAGGGTGACCCACAGTTCTTCTGGCTCCATATGTGTATTCTGAATTTCTGTTAGCTTTGATATTAATATTAATATTAATCCACATGGTTTGGTGATCACAGGCTACTAGCGGATCCTGTACTGTGATCTCTCCTATACTGTCCCTCTTTGTGATTACTAAGTCTAGGATAGCTCCCTCGTTTGCATGCTCCTCAACCCTCCGTATCAGGGATGCTTCTGGGAATGCATCTCCAAGAAGTGGATTCCTTCCACTTATTGCTACAGGAATTCTCTAGTCCACATCAGGCAAGCTGAAGACACCAATCAGCAGCACCTCTTCCTGTTTTACCGTTCTTTTAATCTCACCTCCAGTTATCTATCAGATGCCCATTTTTAGGGCTGTGGGCAGAGCCTACAGCACTTCTTTCATCTGTAGCTCTAAAAATGGCTTTTCTTGGAACTTCCAGTTTAGACATTTGTATGTACTCTTCCGCAGCTGCAAAGCAGTGCATTTCCCCTCTGATTTTTGTTATTTGTTTTTCTATGTTAAAGGCATCTGCAGGGGGGAGGGGTATGCTACTGTATTGTACCTCAGAACTTCTCAGGGTATTAACACAAAACACTTTTTAAATTGCTAATTCTATCATCTCTCCATCTCAGTCTGACATATTTGTTCTATTTCTTTCAGCAACCTAGGGGACTCATTTCCTCTTAGGTTTTGTGAAAACGAAAGTCGACTCAGTGTCAGATTATAGACAATGGAATTGCAGTTTGCTAACTGTCATTCCTTTCAGCAGAACAGGTTGGAGGCAAGCAGTGGAAACAGAAGACAGTTTTTTTTTTCTCTTTTTATAATATGATGTACTGAGTGTGTGTTTAGTTGCAGGGTCAGGGCCTTGAAAAAAAGAATAAAATTTATGTGACTCATTCAAGATTCCATCAGGTGGTCAGAAAAAAGTCTGAGAGAATTTGTGTAAAAACTAACAAATGACAGATGCAAAAATAGCATGCACATTGGACTATGACACTGGACGATCAGAAGGCTGTGGGTTCTATCCCCACTCTAGGCATGTGGGTTAAAGAGCTTGTGTACTGCCTAAAACTAATATTAGATTTTAAAAGCAGTGAACTATTACCTTTTATATTTGAGGTACTTCATCTTTTCCCTTTGTTTAATTAAAAGATTGTGTTCCTGTTGTTAATATGTGTGGTGTGTGGAACAACACTCTGTGTGGCAGCTGACATAGCTAGCTATGCTGCCCCACTTCATCACCAGAATCGTGACCTCACTGACTGCGACATCACTGCTACTTAGGAATAGCAATTCAGTGACTGCCAGGACATTCACATGTGATTTCACTGTCAGTGAAATCACAATGCTGATGACGTAGTGAGTGGAGGGGGACAGTAGAGCTAGATATGTCAGCTGCTATGCTAAGAGCTGATCCACACATCCACCACAACATTATGACATAATAGACTCTGATGGGAAAAAGGTAAAAGAAAGGTACTTCAGAAATAAAATTTGATATCTGACTACTTCTTAAAATTTATATTATTTTCCTGTCTGCCTGGTTTGGCTCCACTAGCTCTTTAAATCCCACTACTGATGCTGTAGTGCAGTATGGGGTGGGAGGGGTGCTCCTGTTTTTTCTGTCTGCCTGTTCAGGTGGATGTTAAAGATCCTATGGCACTTCTCAAAAGGGTAGGGGAATTTTTATTAAATAATAAACATAAATCATTACACAAAGAAGAAATACAATATACCATTATTTAAAAACGTATACTCTGTTTAACAACTTTTTTTAAGCTAGGGTGTTAACTACCCTGTCATTTATGCTTAATAATAAGAGAAAACCCTTTCCACTAGTTTTTACCCATATCTGAGTTATACATTTGGGTCTCTTTCAAATATATTTTCAGTAATTCATTTTTAACCAACTGATAAAATCCCTCATATGAAACTTTTTTTTGATCAATAACCCATTGGCATCTTTCTTGCCACAAATAAAATCTCAAACATCCAAACAATACTGCTAATGTGCTATGATGAAAGAGCGCTAATCTAGGGGGATAAATCCCTGTAGCTAAGATCTCATACGTAATAGCAGTTAACCAGGGAAATTTCCATTTGTTTGCTAAATAACCGCACAAAGCTTTTGCATAGGAGCAATACAGAAAAAAATGTTCCATAGTTTCTTCTTGGTTGATACAGTCAGGATATGGACAATTCCATTCTTCTTTTACCTTATATTTAGCATTCCCCTGACATTTAATCTACCATACATAATAAGCCATTGCGTTTCCCACATATAAGGCGGAATTCTGGAATTATTAAGTTGCTTCAAGATATATGAGTTCTGAGCCATCGGACAGTTTCTAAAACAAGGTTCAGTTGGGTAGCTCTGATTCATAATCATACAATATAATGTTTTAACTTTATTTGTGCTAATCATTTCTTTAGTAATCTGCCATTTATATAGCTTTTGTAAAGATAGTCTTAAATAGGTTGGAATGTAAATATGGGGATTTAATTTTGGAGCCATATTGTGCCATGCTGAAAGTAACGTCCTAGTACAATCCTTATCCAAGCTCCCTCTCCACCTTTAGATCTAATTAGTCCATTTTTAATTTTTTGGGTAATGAATATAGCATGAAAAAAAACTATCGGGTCCATCATTCCAAGTCCTCCCTTTTTCTTTTCCAGGTAAGTGAAACATCTTTTTACCGGATTTAATCTGTTACCCCAGAGCATCTGGAAAAAACTGCTATACAACCTAGTCTCATACTGATTTGGCACAGGGAAGATCATTGCTACATATTGTAAACAAGGCACTAAAAATTGTTTTAAGGCTTGAATACGTTTTTGTTTGGAGAGCTTCCACTGTCGCCATCGGGAAACCTTTATTTTCACTTTTTTCAGTGCCTCATCCCAATTATCTTCTGGGAGGTTTTGTGGGCCAAAAAGTATTCCTAAAATTTGAAGTGGTTCTATAGTTATATGAATGTTATTTTGCCAAATATTAGTATGATTCCCGGCCCCTATGGTCAGACCTCTTGTATTCTTAATATTTAACTTAGCATTGGAAACCCCTGAAAATGTCTTAAATTCTGCAAAAAACTCTTGGACTTGTTCATGATCAGAGAAAAACAAGCATACATCATCTGCATATGCTTGTAAATGAAGCTGTTTTCTTGGATCGGGACCTGAAATACCTGTCCACCTGGGTGAAAAAATTAGTGAGCATAACAGAGGTTCTAGAGAAAATATATATAATAGAGGACTTAAGGGACATCCCTGATGAACACCAGTCAGAAGTTTGAATCCTGTTGTTTGGGCTCCCTTAACTCACTGAGGCCTCATGAGCTCCTTGAGAGTTTCACCACTGTGGCCTGTATACTTTCAACAGTGTAATCTGGAGCTTTCTGAGCAAAATCATGTCATAATTAGCATGCCTCAAACAAATGTGAATACCTCATGAACCATAAGTGCTACACACAAAGTATGAGTGGCAAAGTTGTTCAGCACAAACTTACCTTTCCAATGGTACTACGCAATTAATTATAAGTAGTTCCTATTTTTTTCTGTATTGGTTGAAATAGCAAAACATGTTTATTTTTTCAATAAAAAAGGCAATGGAAACAATTTTTTGGGGGAAAAATATATAACATATCAACACCAAATTAAGCATCCATACATTAATGGACGTAAAAAACTAATGTTGTACTAAAAAGCAGTTTTCTAATATGATGCATGTATTTCTTTTCTGTTTTATTAAGGTGGCTAAGTGAAGCTTGAGAGACAAATGTCAGCCATACACACCATACCATACCAGAATGTGAATATCTTCTAAAGTATACATAACAGACACAAAGTATCAGTGGCAAAGTTGTTCAGCAGAATATTACCTTTCCAATGCTGCTATGCAGTCAGTTCTACTCACTTCAGTGTATGAAATATTTAAGTTTTAAGCAGTGACACCCTCAGGCATCAAATGTCCTCAGTGGCACAAAGTGCAGGACGTCTGGAGGCATTAATGACCTCAGAAGTATCTTTTCTGCTGCTGTCTACTGGCGTCTTGGGGCCTCAATGAGTTAATAAAGGGAAAAAAACTAAGGCAGATTTATATAATGACTGAATTAAACTTATAATCTGAGTGGGAATCCTGAAATGTTGTAGGACTGTAGACAAATAAGGGAGATAGACTTGGTCAAAAGCTTTTTCAAAATCAGCAGATATTAAGTACCCTGTCTTACCCTCCAGTGACAGATGCTCTATCATATCTCTTATAATCATTATAGCTGATTGAATACGCCTGTCTGGTAAGCCACAATATTGATGGGGAGACATTATCTTCCCTGCATATAGTTTGTCTATTATTTAAAATCATTGCAAGAATCTTGTAATCAGAATTTAAAAGAGTGATTGGTCTCCAATTTTTTATGTCACTCTTTTCTCCTGATTTAAAAATGTGTATTATTAATCCATCTGAAAAGGAGGGAGGCAGTGTATTTCCTTTCATAACAAATTGATATACCAAAAGTAAACACGCTACTATTTCTGTTTTAAAAGTTTTGTAGAATAAATTCAGAAGCCCATCTAATCCAGGAGAAACTTCATTTTTTAAGTTTTGAATGACAGTTTCTGCTTCAAAAACAGTAAATGGCTCAAGCATCTTGGCAGCCTCTAGTGGTGAGGGAGGAAACTGAATGGATCTTAAATATGTATCAATATCCTGTTGGGAAACAGGTGAACTAGGATATAAGAATTCATGATGTGATTTATTAACTTTGCCAATATCATTTACATAAGAATAAGAGATTAACTTCTGTAACTGCTTTCAAAGTGACAGATATTTAAAAATTTCTCCAAGAGTTTCCATATTTTTTAAACCAATTTCTTAAATCGGATTTGGTATCCATCCACCATTCCCCCAAATCTGAGTACAAAAAGGCCACTGGCAGGCAAGCTTTAAGAATGGCCTGAATTGTACCTCTAACTTGAGGGTTAGTGAGAATGGAAGTGTTCAATTTCCATCTTTTTTGTATGCGTGATTTCTGAGCAATTGGTGTTAACATACAGATTAAAAAAATGATCTGAAAATTCTACAGGGAATGTTTGGAAAGACCCCACTGGGACCGAAGGAGATACCAACATGTAATCTATTGTAAGCTGAAATTTCCCTCTTATAAATGTGCAACTAGGCCCATCATTCAGAAACATAAGGCAATTTATAAGACCAGCCGATTTGATAATGGCCTCCAATGCATGTGAATCACAATAGAATATTTAGCTTGCCCTTTATTCAATAGACTACTGTTAAAATCCCCTCCCCCAAAAATCCTAAAGGAAAATACCAAATAAGGTTGAATAGCTTTCATACAGGCTACTCTGTCGGCTTTTGCCTGTGAATTATAAATATTAATAAACCTACAGTCACTATTATACCATTTCCCATCTAGAATTAACACTCTTCCTGGAATCAGATCTATTACCTTATAAAGCATAACTTGGTATGAGTTAAACAAAATTCCTACTCCATCGGCATTATCAGTACCAAAGGACCAATAAGAGGGACCCCAGGGCCAGTCTCTTCTGAAAGTTGCAATTTGCTCGATGGTAAACATCCAGGTCTCTTGAAGGAAATTCACAGAAATATTTTCATCATGCAGATCCTGAAATAATGCCTGTCTTTTCACAGCATTCAAAATAATGTGTGTATTTAATGATCCCCATTTCTGCACTATCAAGGCCTAGTTGGAAAGTAGCTGCCTCATTTTTTCCTTTTTTTTTTTTTTTCCTTTATATTCCTCCACAGGCAATCCCAAAGGATCCTGCACAGATTTCTGTGAATCAGAATCTCTTAGGTCCATTTCAGTATCTCCCAATTAGTAAATAAGGCAGCATAGGAGTTATGTGATTCAAATGAAGCTGGGCTAGGGGAAGATTTGGATTTTTGATTCCGTGATGATCTTCTAGGAGGTAAAGGTGAGGTGGGTGCAGTAACTCCCAAATTTTTGTCAAGGCCAACTGGATCCACATAGCATACTGGAATCCAGAGTGAAGAATCAGAAGATTCTCCCAGAACATTTTCTTCCTTTGTAGGACAGGGTGCTATTACCAGTGGTTCCTCCTTAGAAGGGGCAGTAGGAGGGGAGGGAAGGGGCTAGCCACCACTGCTGGCTGCAGGGAAGAATTCTCAGGCTTGGGGGGGGTACTTCTGGTTTTGCATCCTGAGCTTGTTGGATCATCAAGTCAGGACTAATGCAGGAGATCTTGTTTTTTGCCACCCAAGGGCATTCCTGAAACACATGACCAAACTCTTCACAAAGGTCACACTTTGTGTGATTAGCACACTGCATTGTTACATGCCCTATTTCCCCACAGTTATCACTTCTAGGTTTATAACAAACACTAGAGAGGTAAGTTTTAGAGCCACATTTATAACAGGCCCTAGGCTGACCTCCATAAAAACAGACCCCCCTATCTTTACCCAGCAGAAAAGAATTAGGAACATGGTCAATCCCTGAATCTCTTTGCCTTAATTTCACTTTATACTTCCATCCCCCCTGTCCAAAACTGTTCCAAATCTAGAATAGGTTCAGGTGCACTCAAAACATCACATTTTTGTGAAAGCCAGTATGGTATGTCCTCTACATGGACCCCCTCATTCCGAAACATAACAGTAACAAATTTTATTAAAGGTTTCGTAAGGGGAATGACTAAAAAAGGGGTCCATGTAGGGGAGAACTTTACTTGCCCAAACCTTTCCCAAAACAAATCTAAAGCATACGATGTTCTAAAGTTCACGTTGAAATTGTCCTCCCCTGAGATATTTATAAATGCAAAAAGATCTTTGGGGGAAAAGTGCAATGAATCTTTCAGTAAACATTTCCCAACATAATATCTATCAGGATGCTCTGCCAATCCTCCCTTATAGTGAATGCGGGCAGCATTCCTTCTTGGGGCAGCTTCTTGTCTTGATTTTGTGAAAAGGTCCGACATCAAGAGTTTATTATTTAATGCAGGAAACCCCTCACTAGTTGTAGGAGGTACCTCCAGATTTGTGATAACCATTGACTCAGCCGAGTTATTTGCAGAACTATTTGTTTTTTAAGGGAAGCTGGAACTGGTTTAGAAGGCAGAGCTGGTGTGGAGGTAACAACCTGCTCATTCATTTGTGTGCTCTCAGCTTTAACTAATTCTTTTGGTTTCCAATCGGGAGCAGACTGGGTTAAATTCAATGCTGAGTCCCAAACTGGGTCAGGAGTCCAAGCCCCAGATGCTGTTTGTTCCCAACCTGCCCCTAAAAGTGCTTTTTGTGGTGTCCAAGTCTCGTCATGAGCAGCAGGCAATGAAGTTGTCATTTTGTCTGTCCGTGGAGAATCCATGTCATGCTGCGCAGCAAGACGTTTTTGAAAGTTCGCCCCCATGTCCCCAGTTTTAGTAAGTTACATTTTAGTGCCTTTATCTTTGTTTCCAGAACTAAATTCAGTTACTCCCATTTGTCACATAGTGTCAGATTGAAAAATTATTGGAGGGGTTGGCTCGTGCTTTTTCGCACAGTTTGCTAGCGATTTAAATACAAACCCAGTTTTTTTTTTCATTTAACAGTTTTTTACCTCCTTGCAGCCACAGTCCCTGCTTCCAATCCAGCCACTGCTCCACTCCACCCCCGACCTCAAAGCTTGCATGCCCAGCTGGCAGACGCAGGTACACCTACGAAGGGGCCCCCCCATGGCCCACGCGCCCGGTGAGGAAACCAGTACCGGCACATGCCTCCAGGCATCATCGGCCGGCAGAGCTGCGGCCATCAAGCTGTCGTGGAACCATGCTGCCATATTTTTTTCTCTGTTCTTTCTCCCATAGGGAACCCAGACATGCAATGACGTCGCACATACGTGCAGACGTCTGCCGCGGTCCCCCCCAGTTACACCGTTGCTTTCAGTACCTCTGGGCATCCCCAGGGGTTGCTGCAGCATGGTGTAAAGTCCCCAGCCCACCCCAGGACTGAGAGAGCTGTCTCCTGATGCTCAATCTCAGTCCTCCCCTGCTGACCCCCAATGAACCGAGCTCATTCCCGAACCCGGGACGCCAGCACAGTGTAAGGTGTGGCGTCCTGAGCCTCAACCCTCAGCGCCACCGGGCCTGCCAAACCCAGTTATTTTTGACAGCGGGTTATTCGGGCCAGAAATAAAGTGTGTTGTAACCGGAGACTGCCCCGATTCACCTTCTGTCTGCCGCAGTGAAAGGTTCGGGGAGTAATTAACTTCTGCAGATGAAGTAGCAAGAATCACAGGCTTTTGGCACTCGTTATATACAACGCTTTGTTGGTCAGCCTTAAAAAGTGCATCCTTGCTTTGAGATTTCAGTATAATCAGTGTTGTAACAGGCAATGACTCACCCTCTGCCTGCCGGCGTTTTGAAACTTCCAGGTCATCGCCTCTGCTGTCAGGTCATTCTGAGAGTTTGACAAGCAGCACAGCTGATATTGTAGCAGACTGCTGGGATGAATCCTGTAAAGTTTCTGTCTGTTGCCAGGGAGTTGTTGCCGGTTGAATAGCAGTGATTGAGGCTTCTTCACTCTTGTTTGCACAACTAATATCAGGTCCAAGAAGCTTATTAAGTTTATCAAAATCCTCAGTAGAAATAAGTGCCTCATGAAACACCTCCTCAGAATCATTTTCTAGGCTTGTGGCCTGGATAGCCTCTGGCAGTAGATCAGTGGGAGAGGAGGCCAACTCTCTCACCAAACGAACGTCCTCCTCCTCTGGAGTCTCCCTCCGAGAGGCCATCTTGCAGTCAGACAGCCTGTCCACCTACAGGAGAGTAGGAGAATTTCCCCGGTGTCCTGGCCAAATTTCTCCCATTCACTAAAAATACCACCAACAGCTTAATCTGGTTCAAGCAAGGATTTATGCCATGTTACAATTTCAGTTGGTTATCATCTGTACCACCCCCCCCGTCACCCCTGAAAACGGGACTTCTAGTCTTAGTGGGCCTGCCCAATCAACAAAATTCAATGAATAAATAAATTCCCCCATTATGCCTTATGGATTCCATATAAATCCAAGTCATTCAAAGGCCAACTTGACATATAATCTTAATACCTTACAGCAAATCAGAGCCCTTTTCCTGATAAAAGGCTGCCAACATATTACATTTAAATAAACAACAAAGTCACAAATAAGGAACTAGTAGCTTATGAAAAGATCTACAGGGATCTATACAGGGATTTGATGCTGCCTCTACTGGGAAAATACAGGAAAAATGAAGGCTTGTTACAGGAACATGGTTATTTGGATCTGGGAGCACTGTGATGGTTGTGACTAAACATCTCTAAATGGCACTAACAAGAAAATTACTTTGGTCATTTGGTAGCTCTTCATAGCCCTATCGGCTCTGGCTAGAGTTTGTTTGAGAGAGTGGTCTGAGTACAGTGGAGTCAGCCCAGATGCAGTGCTCTGTGATTAGTATGTCACACTCCCCTGCATGAGAAAATGTGGTAATTCCATGTTATCGCATTGGCATTGTGTTCCAGCAGTATTTTGCAGAATATCGCTGGCGGAGACTGTGAAAAGAGTGCACTGCATCCTGGCTTGACTCCATACTACTTCTCTAGTCCTGGTGTTCCTTCCTACATCCATGACTATCTGTACCCACACTGTCTCCATGCATTTTCCACCCCAAGTTTCCTTGACACCTGTGGCTTTGATGTGAAAAAGGACTTATACATTGTAAGGCTTGTTGGTGTTGAGAACAAGTTTGAGATAATAAGTGCAACAATCGAATAATCTAATAAACTGGCAGGCAAAGCTATGACCGCGGCCTCTACTGCTGTATGGCGACAGACCATTTTTTAAAGACCGAATTGAAAATTAGAGAATGTGGTGCAGGGCCCAAATTATACACAGCCCCATGGGTTACACAGCCTTAAGTGCATATTCTTGCACTTTCTGGCATACAGAAGCATGCTGCCACCCTCTAGGCTGTTCCTCTAATTTCTTCCGGTCCCTTTGCATTCTCTCCACCCCTTCCTGAGTATCAACTGAATTGAATATTTTTGTACCATCCACAAAGAGACACACCTCACCCTCAAGCTCCTCTGCAGTGTCGCTTTTAGAAACATATGTAGAAACATAGAAGTTGATGGCAGATAAGGACTGCTAGGCCCTTTCAGTCTGCCCATCTACCCTACCTGTATCAGTGGCCACTGACCCTACTTGCTCATCGGCTCTAGCTTCTCCTTCCCACCTCTGGGGTTCCCTTATGCCTATCACATACATGTTTGAATCCCACCACTGTGCTGACTCCCACCACCTCCTGGGGCAGGCTATTCCATCCATCCACTACCCTTTCTGTGAAAAAGAACATCCTCATGTTACCCCTTATCCTACCCCCTCCAATCTCATACTGTGCCCCCTTAGTCTTGTACCTCTCTTGTATTGAAAGATGTCTTCCACTTGCACCTTGTTTATATCCTTCAGATACCTGATGGTTTTTATCATATCTCCCCATTCCCTCCGCCCTTCCAGTGTATACATATTGAGGTCTTTTAATCTCTCTTCATAAGTCTTCCTGGCAAGCCTTGCAACATCTTAGTCGCCCTTCTCTGAACTGCCTCCACCCTGTCTATGTCCTTAAAAAGATGTGGTCTCCAGAACTGCACACAGTATTTCAGATGAGGCCTCACCAGTGTTTTGTATAGTGGTATCACTACCTCCCTCCTTCTGCTGGTGATACCCCTTCCTATGCATCCTAACATGCCATTAAGCCTCCATACAGCCTTCACACTCTGCTTAGCCACCTTTGGTCATCTGAGATGATAACCCTCAAATCCCTTTCCTTCCTGGTGACTGTCAGCTATACCCCCCCATCCTGTAGCTCTCCTCTGGGTTTCTGCACCCAGGGTGCATGATTTTGCACTTCTTTGTGTTAAACTTCATTTGCCACACTTTAGATCATTTTTCCAGCTTTTCTAGGTCCCTCCTAATCTTTTCCACCCCATCTGGAGTGTCCACCCTGTTGCAAATCTTGGCGTCATCTGTAAACAGGCAAACCTTACCTTCCAGCCATTCTGCAATGTCACTAATAAAGACATTAACAATGACTGAGGACATTGATAGGGACGGTTCCCAGCACCGAAACTGTAGCACCACACTAGTCACTCTTCTATCACCTGAGAAGCTACTATTTACTGCCACCCTTTGCATCCTACCTCTTAACCTGTTTGATACCCAGCTTGTCACTTTCTCACCCACCCCCAGGCTGCTGAGTTTGTTAAATAGCCTCCTGTGTGGCACGGTGTTGAAAGTCTTACTGAAGTCCAGATAGGCCACGTCCACTGCTTGCCCTTGATCCACCTTCCTGATAATCCAGTCAAAGAAATCTATGAGATTAGTTTGACATAACCTCCCTCCTGTGAAACCATACTGCCAGTGGTCCTGCAACCTTTTTTCCTTCTGATGCTCCACAAGCATCTACTTCGGTAGTATATCCATTAACTTCCCCACTACTGATGTGAGACTGACAGGCCTGTAGTTGGTAGCATCATCCCTACTTCTGTTTCTGTGCAGAAGGACCACATCAGCAGTATTGTAGTATATTGTCTGCATGTATAGACTATATTTTTGCATTTGCAGTATATATATTGTCTGCATGGAACGTATACATTGTCTGCAAGTACAATATATATGAGTAAATGCATTTACATTATTATTTCTTTTTTTTTGTTGACTCTGTTTCTCTGCCTTGACACTAGTATTGAGGCATCTCTCCAGTGAACTCCACTCAGTCCATGCCTGCACTGCCCGCCTGAACCCTTACCCAACCAAAAAATCAGGTATACTGGGTCCCCTTCTACCGCCAACCCATCAAGAGGAGGCAGAGGACCAGGTAGAGTTGAATCAGGGTTTGGGCCAGTGCTGGGCATGTGAGCATGGCCACTGGGAGTCATGTTTGCCTCCCCAGCACCAGGGATTTTCCTTTGTTCAATGTTTGTGGAATAGCAATAAGGAGAGATGGGGTATATAGTGCTTGTGTAACCTGTAGTATTTTTTGTGGCTTTACCCTATTCCCACCCTTGAGTTGTAGGTATGTAGGTAGTAGTCTGTAGGGAATAGAAGGCCCAAAAAGATACCTCCTCCAACTCATGGAGAGTATGACCCCCTGGCACTCAGGAGAGGAAAACCCCCCAGGTGGAGAAACCCTCTGGGGACCCATGGCAAGAGGTCTGCCTGTCCTTCTGGGCATTCTAAATGGAGAAGGATCTAGATTCTAGTAACCATAGCTAAATTGAGGTTGGTGAGTTGCTTGGAGAGACGATAATCCATTTTTAATCCATGGATGATGCCGATCGCATGATGATCCTGAGGTTGAAGAGATATCTGTTCTGAATGAGCAGCAGAATCCTAAGTATGCACCAAATCTGTGTGAAAGAGGATGAAGGAAATCCAAGTTTCCAAGATGAATGATGCTTGTCCAACTGACTTGTAATAGGCAGAAGGACCATGACCAAATCAATAAGGTACTAAGCTGGGAATGGTGGAATTGCAATGGTAGAAGAAGTCATTGGTGAATGATCCCACTTGCAAAGGGCTTGAATGTAAGATTATGGTCTGGAAGCTAGGAACTCTGTATTGAACAAAGAGTCACTAAAGCAACATCCATAGAGTATCATTTGTAGAAGAGTCTTTGAGTGTCCTGGAGATGATGGTTTATTCTTGATCCAAGGATGATACAGCCTGAATGATGATCCTGCAGATGAAAGGTACATCTTTTCCGTAGGGATGGCAAAATTCTGTGTAAAGCAGATCCAGTTAAAGAAGGGCTGATGTAGACCTTATATCCGAAGAGACAAAGGATGCATGTCCAAAGGATTGTATGGGCAGTATGAGTCGGGAGAGCAGGTTTGAGTGATACAACACCAGACAGTACACTGTGGTAGTTGTGATGATTAGTAGTTATGAGTGACTGCTCCAATTCATGCAAGGTTTGATATTCGAGGTAATTGGGAAGTAAAGAATCAGTGAACAAAATTCACTAGGTAAGCATCCAAGAGTAAAATGAGTAGAGGAGAGTTTGAGTGCCCAATGAAAATGATGCTATAAGTGATTAGTAAAGCACTACAAGATGATTTGTGGAGCTGTCCAGATGGTAGCCTAATATATATGAAAAATGACTGGAATTCAGTGCAAGAAATATATGGCTTCTTTGGTCATGATATTCGTGACTTTATACTCAAATCCTCTGCTGGTGCACTGCCTGAAGTAAGTATGGGTATTCCTGTGGTGTGATCATTTAGGAGATGTACTGTGGTGGCACAGGTGGTTAAGTTCACGATTAATCTTGCTGCTGAAGTACATGAGAGAAGCTTGGGGCAAATGAGAGAAAGTGTCTGTAGGCTGGATTAGTAGTGAGATCGATTAGTGCAGGATGCCATAGGTTTTACAGTAACTGCTGATTAATACCGAATAAGATGCAAGGCTGAGTTGGTTACCTTGTCTTGCCTGTAACAGATTGCCAGTTAGAATTGGAGAGAGCCAGTTCTTGATAATGGTCTTTGCTGTACAGATTTAATGAAGGTACTTCAAGAAGAAGAAGAAGAAGAAGAAGCTAAAAGGTCTGCTAGAGAGTGGTTGACTCGGCTGCAGGTATTAAGTGAAATGGTGTGAATAATCATATAAGGAATAGCGATGTCCAGGAGTGAAATCGAAGGTTAGATGTCATGGAGGCAATAATCAGTTAGCTGTGAGGATCCCATGATGAATAGTCAGGACAATATCTGTGCAATTCCTAAGACTAGCATGACTGTTGGGAAGTAGGAGCCAAGTAACTGGGTTATCAGAGTCATTGTTGAAATAAGAGGTGACAGAAGGTAAAATGGATGATATCCATAACTGAATAGGTTAACTTGTGATTCCCGGTATCTGTAGGGGCGCTGCTAAATACGAAGTTAGAGTATAATAGAAGGATCTGAGTCCTTTCCATGTATGAGGATGGTCAACGAGACGAGGCATCCGGGGAGGTCATGGTGATTGGATGGACAGGAATTGGAGGGTATGTCCAATAGGGATGGAGGACAGCTTCCTATTGTCCAAGTGAATGAAGCCCATGAATGATAGCGAAGAACTACATATGCTGACTGAGCCTTCTATGATAACATAAGAGTCTATGGGGCATGTAAGCCAAGGAATGTTTGCTGGCAGTAGAAGTACACCAGAGTAATGCATTAATGATTGAATGAGTAGTGGAAGGGTACCATTAGAAGAGCTGGAGTAGAAGTAGGAGATGCATCGTATGGAAAAGCAGATGACTCGTAAGGAGTACTGGTCAGAGATAGAATGCAAGGCCCAAAAGAGCGATAGCAAACAGCACAAAGCCCCAAGCCAGCAAGGTGAAGAGGAGGAGAATTCAGCCAGATAATGAGAAGAAAGTCCGGAGGGGATCCTGAGGAACTGAAGGGATGAGCCGAGGAAGCCAAGGCCAGGTTAAGCTGTACGACATCCAGAGCAGGAAGGAGCAGAACAAGGTCAGTTCCATGGTGAACAGCTTCAAATTGCAGGAAAGCTGAAGCAAGGCAGTGACTAATGATCCACGGAAGGCTGAGGAGCCAAGTCAAGCACCAAGAGTAACGGGAGTTCCACATTTGATGAAGGCTGAAAGCGACCAGAGAAATGATGGAAGGTGCTATAGTGACGAAGGATGAGAGTCGAAACCTGCAGAAAAAACACATTTTTATAATGGCAGATCTAGCAACCAGCAGCAATGCAGTCCAAGAGGCAGTCAACTCAGAATGAAAGAGGGAATGAATGATTCAACAGGATCCATATGATGAGGGCAAGGAGGCCAAAGGGGCAAAAGAATGAAGGTCCATGACAGAGTGGGATGGCAAGTAGAGGCATTGAAATGCAGAGAGGTCTTGATATTGTAGGAAAGTGGCAAACTGGCAGGATGGAGGCAACCAGGTTGAAGAAGTTCAGGTTCCACAGTCGGAGTCACTGGCAGATCCCTTTGCTAGCTTCCATGGCTGAGAGAATGAAGAGTCTATGCTGTAAATAGAGAAAATGGAGAAGCAAGCCAGACAAAGTCCTGGTCCTGAAGGAGTGGCATCCAGGAGTCAGACCTAGGATGGAGAAGATAAAACAGCAACAGGAGACCCAGGCAACCAGCAGGGCTACAGATGACTGGTAGTGACTTGAAGCACCGTAAGTACAATGGTGAGGGTATGCAGAGATTGATAGCTCCAATTCCAAAGGGAAGCAGCAACTGGATAGGGTAGAGAAGGTTTGGTAATAGGATGCATGGTATAAATCTGTAGAGGAGAGACAGAGCTCCCATCCCTGGTAGTTGTGGGGAACTAGCCTGCACTCAATGCTGCCAAGCAGAGTTAGGGACAAAGAATGTTGAGTTGGTAAGTAGTAGGTAATTCCGTTCCTGAACGTAAGCAGCAATAGGTGTGAGGTAGATAAGGCATGGTATGGTAACAGTCCAGAAAGTGTAGACATGACTACCATCCCCAGTAACTGGGGCAAGCTAACCTCCTCTTGATGCCACCAAGCAGAGCTGAGGATGTAGTATGTCAAAGTGGTAAGTAAGAGGTAGTTCTGTTCCCGAAGGGAAGCAGCAACTGGTAGGAGGTCTAGTAATAGTCTTTAGAATGGAGACATGGCTCCCATCCTTGGTAGCCAAGCAAACCTTTGCTCGATGCAGTCCAGCAGAGTTAGGGACAGAGGATGTCAAGTTGATAATAGGAGGAGGTTTCATTCCCGAAGGGAAGTGGGCAGCTTGGTAAGTAGTAGGAGGCAGTGATGGACATGGAATCCCATCCTTGGTAGACAGGGGAAGCCCACCTTCACTCAGCACCTCAGAAAGTGTGAGTTAGGGATGGAGACCGGAGTACTGCTGGTAGGGGCTGAATGAAGCACCAAACTGCTGCAAGGATGAAAGATAGACAAGTAATAAATGTGAATGAATGATGTCTGGAAGTAGCACTGTAAGCAGAATATGAAGAAGCCATGAACGTGGCATATACAGAGAGTGGTGAATGCTTAGGTATAGTACACAAGGAAGGCAATAGGTAGTTAGATAACAAGTGGTAAAGGAAGGTGGCATCACACAGGTAGCATTGGATAGTAGTATGCATGAGAGGAATTAGGAGGTTCCTGAATATTATTCTCATTTCCAGTATGAGTAGAGACAGGTACGTGGATGAACAGCTGATGGAATTAAAGAAGACATATGGAATGGCTAGGATAGTGGTCTTAACTCATTGACTCCACAGGAGCTCTCTGAAGTTGCAGCACTTGTCTCCTGTATATTGTTAACAGTGAATCCTGGGCCTTTGTAAGTAAAATCAAGCCATAATCAGCATGCCACAAACAAATGCTAATAGCACAAAAAAAGTAAGTGCTAGACACAAAGTATCAGCGGCAAACTTGTTCAGCATAAAATTACCTTTCCAACCGTGGTAAGCAAGTAATAATAGGTAATTTAGTTTGTTTTCTATGCTGTCGAAACAGCAAAAAAAATATTTTTTCCTCTAAAAAATGCACCATAAGCATTTTTTTGTTGGGAAATATGTAACATATCAACACCAAATTAAGCATCCAGACATTAGATGTAGTTTTAATAATTAGTAAAAAAACCCCAGCTATTTCTGTAGTATTAAACATCATTTTCCCCCATTTTAGTCAAGATGCATTGGTGAGATTTGAGGGACTAATCTGAACCATATACACCATACAATAAACAAATACATATAACTCCTAAAGTATACATGATACACACAACGTATCAGAGGCAAAGTTGTTCTGAACAAAATTGCCTTTCCAACTGTGCTATGCAATCAATTGTACTTAATTTGTTTTTTGTTTTATACTGGCTGAGATACCCAGAATGTATGTTTTCTTCAGAATGCTTAGGTGGTTCGTGATGGACAACATGTTTGCCGTACCATACACACCATGTCATAAACAAATATGAAATAACTCCTAAGGTGAACATGATACACACAAAGTGTTAGTGCCAAAGTTGTTCAACACAACATTACCTTTCTAATGGTGCTATGCAGTCAATTCTAATCAATTCTGTCTGGCAAGTAATATTAAAACATGCGAGTGACATCTCCAGATGTTACTAGGGCACACAGGAAGTCTGTAGGTGACTTCTGTAGTCATTCTGGGACACACTGCAGTACATTTGCTGCCGCCTACAGGCATATTCTAGGAGGCAATGAGTTAAGGAAGCGATCAGTAAACTAAAAAATGATTCCTGACAGACAGTAACAAATACAGTCAGTGCACTCCAACAGTTTCTTGCATAGGAAGGCATACGAAGCAAGCAGAGATAAAATTATCAGACATTGGGACTGCAGGTGAACTATGGAAAGGAGCAATGCATAGGAGCGAGAGAAACCTACCAGACTGGGGAAATGGTGCTGGAACACCAATACCTTGAGAAAGGAGATGCATGTGGAAGTGGTCATCACCAGATCCATAGCTGGGATGGCATAGATACAATCTATATATGTTACATAAAGATTTTCATGGCATAGAAGACAAGCCAGTTTGGTTAGCATAGCCATACAATGAAAAGTGTTGCCAGGTGACAATATCAGATGAACTAGCACATTGAAAATACGTATGGTAACAGCACCATGTCTAAATTGTAGGACACAACTATTTCACAAATAATACATAAACATGTGCATCTGAAACTTACAATGTTTCAGTGGTGAAGGTTGAGACTCTGCAGAAACATTGGTGAGGAGATACCGGTCACGGCACGGCTCCCTGGGGGAAAGCTCGAGCTGGCAGAGAGACACTGATGGAGCAAAAGTGAAGCGTACCATGGGAAGCGGAAGCAGAGAGCCCACTGGAAGCGGTGTAGTGAGGGGGCCTGCTAAACAGGTAGGAAGCAATTTGGTGATGACTGGGAATAAAGGATCCCAAAAGAAAGCAGAATGGGAGGAGAGATGGTGGGTGAGCACTTAACAGAGGAGAGAAGGGAGACAAACAATGGAGCACAAGATGAGGCAGGGAAGGGGAGAGAAGGAGACAGGATAAACCAGGCAGCAGACAGGATAGGCACAGCCATGTAGGAGCCTAGAAAAACACTACCTAAGCAAGGGAGGTGTGTTAGAGGAGGGCTTATGAAGAGGTTGTAGGAGGAGCTATTCCCTACATTGAACTTCAGGCAAGCCCTCACATTCTTCCCTCCTCAGCTCAGGACGTGCAGTGCCATCCAGCATGAAATGTGTGCACCCCCACCCACATCCACAGGTCGGCCATCTTATGTTGCCCCCTTGCATAGTCCCCACCTGCTATGTCCCCAGTCTCCACTGGGAGACACTAGTGTTGCAGGACAAGGACCTCCCCCTCCCTCCCAGGAGAGGACAGCAGTCCATGAGATGCTCAATCCTCTCCTTCCCAACCTATCCCTGGCTCCCCAGGTTTGTTCCTGAACAATGGGCACCGGCGTGACACAAGGTAAGGAGGATGCCTCAGCACTCAGTACCACCGGACTGGTCTGCATTTAAATTATATATTGTCTGCATTTACAGTATGTATTTCTGTATATACTGTACAGAATATATTTTTTTCACACCAACAACAGCTCAACCTAATTTAATATGTCAGCTTATATCTGTTCCCCTCCCTCAACAAATAAGGATAAAAATAGGCAAACTCACCTAGCCCTTCTTTACTAGTCAACAAAAAAAAAACTAAATAAATGAATAAACATTGTATAGTTTCTGCCTTTATTTATTTATTGTTTAAATTATTCTCTCTCATTTGGTGTTTTTCCACATGTTTGGAAGTATGCTTTGGTTAAGCCTGTCTATAAAGCTGGTGTAAAGACTGATTTAAACAATTATCATCCTATATCACTTCTTGACACGTTGTCAAAAGTCCTAGAAAGGATTGTTAGTGATCAGATTAATGAGTTTATGGGGAAATATCATCTCTGGACCCTTGTTCAGCATGGCTTTAGAGTAGGTCATGATACTGAAACTGCCTTGGTGAGGTTCACAGGCCATGCCAGTTCCACCATTGATAGTGGTGGTTTGGTGGCTGCGGCCTTTGTGGACCTCACCAAGGCATTTGATCTTGTAGATCATGACATATTGTTATGAATGCTGTTGAAGGCTAATTTTTCTGATGATTTGATCTTGTGGATTGGACATTATTTAAGAGACTGAACCCAGAGAACCCATATTGGTGATTCATTTCCCAGGAGAACTTAATAAGATATGGGGTTCCACAGGAGTACATTTTAGGACCCCTATTGTTTTCATTGTTTATTAATACATTGCCTGAAATATGTAACAATACTGAGATTGTCTTATTTGCAGATGATGAGGTATTATTTAGTGTTGGTATTGATGTTCAAAAATTACAGGATAATTTTCAGAGAGACTTTAACAATTTACACTCCTGATTTATTAAACAAAGATTAACACTTAATTCTACTAAAACCAAATTTTTGATTTTTTCTGGTCGTAGAAATCATAAGGATTATAATTTTGTGCTTAAAGATAATTTTGGTAATATAATAGAAAGGGTTTTTACCTTTAAGTATTTGGGTATAATATTGGATCAATACTTAAATTTTGATCAACATATTGATTTTTTGATTACTCGCCTACATCAGCGACTTGGTATGTTGTTTCATGTCAAAAAATTTCTTGATAATGAGTCTAAGAATTTATTGGCAAACTGTTTTTTGTTTTCTTTACTCAGGTATGGTTCCACTGTTTATTCATGTTCAACTGTTAAAATGTTAAACAAACTTAACAGTACTTATCACAGTATTCTACATTTTATTACTGGCCTATCTAGGATGACTCATCATTGTACATTTTATGAAGAATCTGGTTGCTTACCTCTTAGTATTTTCTTTAAACATAGGTCTTTAACGTTTTTGCACAAGATTCAATTAGGTTTTGTACCTGATAGTGTTGCTAATTTGTTTTCCATCTTTGTGCACACTGTTATGACTAGAAACTGTTTAAGTAGGAACTTTAAGCTACCATTGATTAGATCAAATTTTATGAAGAACTTGATTCATTTTGAATTGTTGATTCAATATAATCAATTATCTAATGTAATTGTTTGTTGTACTGAGTCAGGTTTTAAAAGTTTGCTTGAACAAAAGTTTGTCAGAGACTGTTTGTAATTGTTTCTAATGTATTTGCAACAAAATGTTTATTGATGTATTTATGTAATTTTGTTTTGTACATTGTCATTTTATTTGATACCACCTGTTTGCAGCATACCATCTCCTTGGCCTGCATTGCGGCCCATGTTGGGCCTGCTCCCTCTCCTCTTCCTCCTCCTTCTCCACTACTGCCGCCATCAGTGGTAGCATCACTGTTATCAGTGCAGCAGACATTTCCACTTCCTGGTGTGGTCACGCCCCCTAGATGGTTTGGCCTGGGTTAAGACCAGCCCTTTATATGCGGTAGCTAGCTCCATGCTACATGTCATGCTATGTGTCCTAGCGTGGTGCTATGGCTTTGAATTTCTCGTAGCATGTGTATGCAGGCCACCCCCCCTTCTCTTTGCCCCTTGCATACATTATCATTTTGCCCCACGCTACTGCAGTTAGCGTGCGCTAACCAGTCCTTTGAGTATTGCAGCTCCGTGCTAGTCCTGCGCTATTCCCGCACTATTGGTTTGTGCACTGCGCTAAGCTTTGAATATCTGGCCCATAGCCCCTTCAGCACTGTGGCACTGAATTGTAAAATTGGTATAAAAATACAAGTCCTTGTGCAAGGTACAGAGAAACATGAAAAATGTTGCTAGGTACAGGCCCATTGGCTCCCTCTAGTCTACCTAAGCCTGCCTGGTTTTGGGACTGTACCTCTGTTAGTCCTCATTGGTTCCCTTCCCTTCCCCAACTGCCCCATATGTACTTTTCCCATGTGCCTGTTCTAGTCCCTTTTTAACCACCCCCACAACTGTCTTAGCACAGCCAGCCTCTTACAGAGATTGGTTCCAGACAGCCACCATTCTTACAATAAAACAATATTTCTGGGTATCATTTTTGCACCTCCCCTTCCCACACCAGCTTCATGGCATTTACCCTGGTGCCTGTGTTACCACTCATTGTGAACAACTTCCCTCTGTCTACCTTGCTTATCTTACAGAGCTACTTGAACATCACAATCATGTCCCCACTCTTCCTTCTAGCCTCCAGCATAAACATAATGAGATTCCCCAAGTGTTCATCACATGACCACCCGTGGTGTCTCAGTATAATGTTGGCAGTCCTTCTCTGCACCATCTCCAGAGAATCCTGTCCTTCGTTAAGTGTGGGCTGCAAAACTGCACATAGTACTCAGCGACCCACACAGGGGCATTACTTCCCTACTTCTGACAGTGTCCCCCTCCCAATGCATCCTCACATTCAGTTCACCTTTGCCACAGCCCTGTCACAATGCCAATGCCTACTAGTGTTCCATCATAAACACCCCGGGTTCCATTCCTTTGTTGTGCTCTCCGCTACCACCCCATCCATCCTGTAGTCCAGTCACAGGTTATTGGCCTCTGTGTGCAATACCTTACCCTTTTTTGAATTACATTTCCAATGCCACACCTTTGATTACCTCTCCAGTGATTCCAGATCTTTCATCTTGGGCGTTACCCCCTCCTCAGTGTCCATGCTATCACATATCTTGGTGTTGTCTTTGAAGAAGCATATCTTACCCTGGACCCCCTCTACTATATAGAGGCTAATGGATGGGCAACAGTAAACAACAATACTGTGTTCACTTTGAGAGGTTATCATAACAGCCAAGTAGACCTCAAGAGTGAAGCTCGAGAGGTCTATGGTTGTCATGACAACCACAAGACATGAACTCAGCATTGTTGTTCACTGCTGCCCTTCCATTGTTTTTTATAGTGTATGAGCAACTGTGCAACAACAACAGAGCATTTCTTTGGGGTGAATAACCAAGTAGACCTTGAGAGTGAGCAAACTTTCTGGTTAGACACTTCTAAAGGCATTCACTGGTTGCTGAGTGATTCAGTTGGTTTCCATTAAACTCTTAAAAATGTTTATTATTTTATTTATTAGATTAACATAAACCATAACATACTTTGTGGAATGAAGTATCCTGTTCTGTGCAGTCAGGTTTTGAAAATACAGCAGAACCTTGACTGATCACTTTTTTTCTCCTCAGAACTGTCTGAAGAAACTGCCAAAGGAAAATAAAATGAGCAATTGGCATGGCTGTCAGGGTCAGATGAGAGTGAGGGCATTCCATGTTGTTGTACCCTCATAGTGCCATGCTCAAGATGGTGTTACAGCAGTCTGATGTCACTACTGGGGTATAACAAACCTAGGAATTCATTGAATTCCATTAACAATCATGCTTTCCATACACTATATCACATATAATAGGTTAAAGAGGACCACTCCAAAAAACAATCCATGGGGCACCCACTTACAACTTTCTTTAATCTTGAGGGTTCTCCATTTAGGACTTCTCCCTGAGTGCTTGAATCCAGACCATATTTTACCCACCCCATTATCTTATTCCACAACCCCCAGGTCACCCAATTTCTGTATCAGCCTCCAATGTGGGACAGATCAAATGCTTAGCTGAAATCTATGTACGGGACATCTACTTCTGGACCACTACCCGTGGTCTTTGCCACCCAATGGGAAACTTCAGTCAGACTTGTCTGGTATGAACATGCTGATATGGAAATGGTGAATCTATTAGCTGGACTTGATGAAAATGTGTGTGAGGACTTCACTGAGGGTGACGAAGAATTTGATGTTGCAATGTGTCCTGATATAAATGATGATTTACAAACATTAGAAGATTTGCTTAATGAGAGGGAAGGGGGGTCTGCAACTATAGGAAATGATTATATGTTGGAGGTAAAGTCAAATTTGAGCAAAAAGAGAAAACAACAATTTAAACAACAGTCACTATTTTGTCCCATCACAAATAATACTTTTATACGTAGTTTGAAACAGTGGTGTTAAAAGAGGTGGATGAACTGCTAAAAAATGAAAATGAAAAGAGAGGATGGGATAATTTAAGCAGGTCTGAGAACAAAGCCTTGAAAGAATTAAGTGAGCTCCCAATAATCAATCAATCAATCAATCAATCAATCAAAATCTTTATTTAACCAGGTGGATACCGTTGAACAGAACTCATTTTCGAGGTGGACCTGGGAGAATAATATAGAGGTACAGAAAGAAATAACAGGATTGAAATTGCTGCCAAATATGGCAGTATACATTATATTAGATATAAACAGACTATCACAGAGCCATCACACACAAGGAATACAAAATAAAGTGCAGCAGTAGATATGTACAGGTTAAAAGCATGGTATAGAGTAATACACTGAATTGGAATAAACTAGTTATGATTTTCACCAGGGAGACAGCAAGTTTTTTTTTTTTTTCAGTAAAGGAGCAGAAGGGTAAGAGAAAGCTTAGGAGATGGGGGGCAAGGCATGGGCAGATAGTTAGATCAAGGGGTGACAGAGAGAGAGTAGGGGTAAGCACAATGGCAAGCAGACAACGGGGGCAATATAGTAATTATGGACCCTGAAAATTATGCAAATAGTATTAAACACCTTCTCAGTGATCAGAATAAATACAAAAAATTGGAAAAGAAAATCCAAAAGATGCTTATAAGAAGGAATTATTAGATCTGTTGGAAAGAGGAAAAAATAGAGGGCTCATTACTGAGGAAGAGTTGAAATACATTTGGAACAATACACCTGTTACACCTACATTATACACATTGCCAACAATTCATAAAAATATTTAACACCCATTGGAACGCCTTATAGTATCAGGGATAGACTCACTTACATATAAATTAAATCAATTTATAGATTTCTTTTAAAAAAACTTGTTTGTTTGATGTCCAATCACGTTTAAAAGATACTACAGATGTCCTGGAAAAGTTTAAAGACTTTTGTTGGAAGAATGAATATCGTTGGCTATAAGTGTTATATTATTAATTGGATCAAAACTGGTTGCAGGATAGGACACAGTGTGTCGTTATTGATGGATTTAGTTCTGAAGTGGGCTGTGTGTTTAGTGGGGTCCCACAAGGTTCTGTGTTGTGCCCTTGTCTCTTTCAGGCTTTTATAGCCGATATGACTGATGAATGCCAGTCTATCTCTATCAAATACGCTGACGATGTTAAAATTGGTGGTCCTTGTCTAGATACCACACAATCTATCATTATTCAAAATGATTTGGATATTATTGCATCCTAGGTAGATAAGTGGGGTATGAAGTTAAACCTGAGTAAGTGTAAAGTCATGCATCTGGGTCCTAGCAATTTAAATTATATGTACCAACTATATAAGTCTATATAGAACTAACCTTGACAGTTCTTCTGATGAAAAATATATGGGTATTAATATCTCTAATGATATGTCTTATAATAAGCACATTCATGACATTATTAATGTCCAATAGGGTAGTTTGGTCTATTTTACGTAATATTAGATCACGTAAATCTGAAGTTCTTCTCCCCCTGTATAGATCCTATGTCAGGCCACATTTGGAGTATGCTGCTCAACTATGGTTTTAAAAAATGAATCGTATACTGATCGTTTACAGACCCTAAATCTAATGTATTTGTCTACTCTTTGTCTTAGAGGAGATCTGCTTCTCCTTTATGACATAATTCAGGATCCTGTTCTCATGACTGAATTAGATTTACAGTTTAAAGATCATTCACACAATGTCAGAGGTCACCTTTTACAATTAAAAAGGAATTCATTTAGACATAAAAGTCAACAATATTGTTTTACATTAAGAATTGTGGGTCCCTGGAATAATCTGCCTATTAATGTCATTATTAGTGAAAATAAGAATGTTTTTAAATATAGGCTTGATCAACTAATTGGTACTGGATTTGTTTTATCATATTATCCTTTGGCTTAGTATAAGACTGTTATGGACTAACGCCCTCTTGCTCTTTCCACAACTTTAGTATGACCCTTAGTATAAATGTGGTGTCTTTATACACTAGCATTAGGCACAGTGATGGATTACAGGCATTTTCTGAGTTTCTAACCAAAAATAAACAATGTTTTGAATTACCCATAAACTTCATTTTAGAAGCTTTAGATTTTGTTCTAACCCATAATTTCTTTGAGTTCAATGGTGAGTTCTTTTTGCAGCTTCAAGGGACTGCTATGAGGGCCACAATGGCCCCCAGTTATGGAAATCTCTTTCTTGGGTCCTGGTAACATGATATAATATTATCAAAAGAAAAATATCAGTTTTTTTAAAGTATTATTAGATGGTATCGCTTTATTGATGACATAATTTGTGTATGGTCAGGACCTAGGGAAGATTTGGAGACTTTTATGGAATGGCTGAATAACAGTAACAAAATTAATCTGAAGTTCACTTATACTGAACATCAAATAGGAACAGATTTTTTGGACTTGACTTTCTCTGTGGATTTAAATAACAATGTACAAACTAGGAATTTCAGGAAAACCACTACTACAAACAACATTTTAAGAGCAGAAAGCTCACATCCTGGTGCTCTAATTAAATCCATCCCATATGGACAGTTTTTGAGGTTGCGTAGGAATTGCTCACAAACAGAAGAATTTCAAAAACAAGCATCAGAGATGCATTCAAGAGTTCTAAGAAGGGGCTATAAGAAAGGGCTTCTGGACAAGGCCTTGTCCAGAGCCTAAATGAAAGATAGAAATGCACTTCTGATGCCAAAAAATAATTCAGAGAAAGATTTAGAGAGAATAGAGAAACAACCTGTAACTTTTGTAACACAATATGGTAGACAGGCAAACAAAATCGGGTCAGTAATCAAGAAATACTGGCCTATTTTGTTAAATGACTCCACTTTATGTGATTATTTGGGCAGTTATCCAAGAATCACTTTTTCTAGGGCAGAAACAATCAAAGACAAGCTTGATCACAGTAGATTTCAAGAAAAGAAAGAAGCACATAGAATGTGGTTGCTCCCACCCCCAGTAGGGATGTACAGATGTGGAAGATGTAACATATGTGAACATTGTAACCAGGGAAAGACCATGAGAGTTAATGGTGGCAAATACAGCGTGAAGATTAAAAGCTTTGTAAACTGTAATAGTACCTATGTTGTATACTCCATACGGTGCCCCTGCAGTTTGATTTATGTAGGAAGAACAATAAGTCCTGAGAAACAAATAGTGCAAGAGCACTTTGGAAATATAAGATTGGGCCTTATGAATAAACTTATGGTAAAGCATTTTTCAGAAACTCACAATAATAGTGTAATAGGTACAAAATGTTTGGTAAATGAAAAGATAGAAAGCATCCCTAGGGGAAGGGACAGATTAAATACCCTCTTACAACATGAAAGCTTTTGGATCTTCACGCTGGACACCATTCAGCCAAAGGGTTTAAATTTGTAGTGGGACCTGAAACCATTTTTATGTAAAAAATTAAAATGTTACTAATCTGGGATTGTGTACAACAGCAGTAACAGTTTAATTTGATAATGTATGATAAAAATAAGATAATTACGGAAATGAAACTTTAAGGGCACTTATTTGTCTTCAGTGCAAGTTTATAACGCTCAGGAGTATTATTTGTTTTTTGTTTTCAGTTTTTGAACCCAGTTTACTGTACATGCAGAACTATGATAGTAAAAGAAATTCACACAAGCTCCTTTCAGTAACCCAGTAAATATAACCTCCTAATAAATCTTTAGATAAAATCCTCCTTGCATAATATTAAAGATAAAGTCTTAAAAGACATAAAAGGTAAATAAAAGGTATGTTATTTAAGGTTGAAATAGAAAATAAAAAGGAGGAAACAGTTATAGGTAATTAAAAATGTATAAAGAGAAATGCAATTTTGTAATCCTATAGCAGTATTAGGAGCTACATTAAGAAAGGCAAAAGTTTCCTTTTTTCTTGTTTACCCTTCTATTTTTTAATTTGAATTTATATAACTAAGTTTAATTGTAATATAAGATGTAAAATACTGAACTGATTGTTTAAAAAGTAAAATACTGTATTTTGGAAGGGCACAAGTTCGAAGCTCTCCAGGGCCACTTAAAATGAAAAACAAAAAGCTAATGATAAATGTGAATACCTAAGGGTTAAAGTGTTCCAATTAAAAAGGGCTATTTAAGGAGGGTTGTAATGAATGATCTCTAACCCCTGATGAAGACCACACCTTGGTCAAAGCGCCGGGGCTATCATTCGATTATGAATGGAGACACTTGGAGAAAATGTTCCAGTTGTATGCTAAGATGCTGCAATAAAAATCCTTGAAGCTGGAATCTCCTGGTGTTGGTGGATAATTACACAAATAGAGTGCTGAGAGATTGTTCTTTCAGATTTGTCTGGTATGACTTCCCACTGGTAAATCCGTGCTGACTGAAGCACAAATCATGCAGGATGCTGGGCTCCAGGAATATTACTATTTCCCTCCTTTATTATAGATTCAACAGTTTTTCTACTATGGACATCAGACTGACTGATCTATAGCTGACTGACTCATCCCATCCCCCACTTTTGTGTAGGAGAGGGCCACATTCACTATCCTGCAATCATCCAGTTCTCCCCTGTCTCTATAGGGTAATGAACAAGATCCACTAGTGGTTCAGCCAGGACCTGCCCACCTCCCTTATCCCCTTTGGATCTATCCCATTGGGGCCCACTGATGTATTCACATTCAGAGTATGTATGCCCTTCAGCAATCTTCCCTCAGTGATGGGCTTAATGTCAGCACCTGCCAGTGATCCCCTAGTGACCTGTTTTACTGAAATCTGGCAGAGGGTCCTTGCCCTTGACTCTGAACAGGGAACAGAAGTAATTTATCTCACCATTCTCATCCTTCACCCACTCCTCCCCCTTTTTCAGCCTGATTACTCCTTACTGGGTTTTGCAATGCCCTCGTATATAGTGAAACAAAAATGTAGACTTTGACGGCAGATAAGGACCGCTTGGCACACCTAGTCTGCCCAATTCCCTAACTATTAGATAAGCTGCATATTCTAGTTAACCAACAGCCTACTTCCTCCCCTTCCCCCACTATAATTGCCTTATGTCTGTCCCATGCATTCTTGAATTCCCCACTGTTTTAGACCCCATGACCTCCTCAGGGAGGCAGTTCCATGCATCCACCACCCTATCCATGAAACAATATTTCCTCAAGTTGCCCCTGAGCCATTCCCCCTCTTTCTTCATATTGTGCTCCCTTGTTCTTGCACATCTCTTTTTCTGAAAGATGCTACCCTCATGGACTTTGTTGATTCCCTTGCGGTACTTAAAAGTTTCTATCATGTCCCCCATCTCCCTCCTTTCCTCAAGGGTATACATATTAAGCTCTTTTAATCTCTCTTCATATGGCTTCTGTTGCAGACCCTGCACCATTTTAGTTGCCCTCCTTTCAACTGCCTCCATCCTGTCTATGTCCTTGTGGAAATGGAGTCTCCAGAACTGCATGCAGTACTCCAGATGCAGTCTCACCAACTGTTTGTACAGAGGGATAACAACTTCCTGTCTTCTACTGGTGATGACTCTCCCTATGCATCCCAATATCCCCCCAGCTCTCCTTACTGCCTGCTTACATTGTTTGCCTACCTTAAGGTCATCTGATTTGACTACCCCCAGGTCCCTTTCCATTTTTGTTGTTGTTAGTACCCCACCCCCAATTGTGTACTCTTACCCTGGATTTTTGTTTTCCAGGTACATTACTTTGCACTTCTTTGCATTGAATCTAAGCTGCCATACTTTTACCATTCCTCCAACCCTGCCAAGTCCCTTCTCATCCTTTCCACCCCCCTTTGTGTAGCAGCCCTGTTGCAGATCTTTGTGTCATCTACAAAGAGGCATACTTTTCCTTCTAGCTCCTTCACAATGTCTCCTATCAAGACATTAAAGAGGACCAGTCCCAGTACTAAACCCTGCGGTACCCCACCAGTAACCACCCTTTCTTCAGGGTGTAATCTGTTTACTGTTACCCTCTGTGTCCTGTTGTCCAGCCAATTTGTTACCCAGGCTACCACCCTGGGACCCACTCCCAGGTTGGCTAACTTGTTTATTAATCTTCAGTGTGGGACTGTGTCAAATGCCTTGCTAAAGTCTAGGTAGGCCATATCCACAGCCCCTCCCTGGTCTACTACTTTGGTCACCAAATCAAAGAAATCTATCAGATTCATCTGACATGACCTTCCTGCTGTGAATCCATGCAGCCTTGGGTCCTGTGCCCCACTGGCCTCAAGGTACTCAACAATTCTTTCTTTCAGAAGTGATTCCATAATTTTCCCTACCACAGAGGTCAAACCAAGGCCCAGAGTTTTCTGTGATTATGAGGCTGTGGAGATTGCTGCGGAATTTAATGTAAACCGTGGAATATTATCCTGCGGTTTACATGAACTGTGGAATATTATTCCGCAGTTTACATGAACTGCTGAATATTATTCTGCAGTTTACATGAACTGCTGAATATTATTCAGCAGTTTACATGAACTGCGGAATACTATTCCACAATTTATACTGAAGAGTCAGTATTTAGCTGGCCCACCGGTGTAGTGTTAGTGCTACCACACATGATGCCCTGGGTTCAGGAATGAGCCTGGGACATTGGAGAGCCAGCAGAGGGGAGGAGGACTGAGCATCCTGTGGACTGCACTCCTCCTCCTCTGGGGGGGAGGGTGAGGAAATCGTCAGTGTTCAGGTAACCCCTTGTGATAGCTTGGGGTATGACAGCCAGGACTGACTACATTTGGGAGGTGTGTCAGACTTTCGTCATGCCACCCCAATGTCATTGCATGACACACCTCCTGGGGAGAAACTGGGAAAATGGAGGTTCTGCCACCACATCATAGCGCCCGCCTCCAAGTTGCAGACCCTGTGCCACTGACCCAGGCTCTCGCTTCTGTTCAGTCTCGGTTACAGTGAAGGGGCCACCTGGTAGTCCCATCCCAGGAGGTAAGCAGAGGGTATTCAGGATGTAGGTAAGTCCCAGGGTGTGTGGTGGGTGGGGTTGAGTATGTGTAGATTGGATCAATGGGAGCCAGCAGATGAGGGGATAAGGCATAATAAATAACAAAAAATGAAGATTCAGTAGAAACTGTGAGCAAAACAAATCTGCAGTTTATATTGACTCTGACCAAGAAAAATTATTCCACCGATCATATAAACTGCGATTATTCTATGGATCATATAAGCCCTGGAACACTATTCCATGGTTTATATTAAATTCTTCAGAATGCTTCTTGGAATTCTATGGAATTTAAAAACAAAAATCTGAAAAGCACTTTGGAACAGCCCCTGTCCATTAGTTTGTCTGCTAGGGCTTTACCTTAAAAATCAAAACAAGTAAATCCCCACCCCATCCTACTTGCCCCCACCCCACCCTGAGAACCTCCTTGAGTACCTTTATTTGAAGTAGAACTATTTTTATCAGGTCCCATACTGTGTAGTGATCCTCATCCTTCTGATTTCACCACTGGACCTGGATTCCAGTTTCTTGTCTCAGAAGTGCTTTTGCGCACAGCCGCGCAAAGCACTACTGGAATGAGAAAACTGGCCTTTTGGCCTAGTGGTAAAATTAGAAGGATGAGGACTGCTGTGCAGTGTGGTAACCACTGAAAATATCATTCATTCAAATTTGGTGGCCCTGGGGACTCTCTGGCTGGGGTGGCGAGGGTGATGGGGAGAAGATGATGGATTTGGGTGGATTTTTTTTAACTTTTTAATAATGAGAATTCAATAGTTAATTGACAAACTATTCCAGTTTGTAGTTCCCAGCCCAAAAACGAATATTTTTTCAATACATGGGTGCTGTTGGGGGTGCTGTCTGCTACCAAAACCCCCAGCTGCTGCCACAGAATTTCTGCAGAAATAAGAAAGTAATGCCACAGAGGGTCTGCAGCAGCTGGAGGTCTTGCCGTACAATTAAGATCCAGATTGCCATATAAATATCCAGGCCTTGGGTCAAACTAACAGGTCTGTAGTTTCCTGCCTTTTCCTCTGCCCTGCTCCCACTTTTGTGAAGGGGAATCCCATCCACCCTCCTCCAGTCCTCAGGCACCACACCATCCTCCCACGATTTGTTAAAAAGGGTAGTCAGTGGGCACATGCACTCATGTGCTTTGTAAAAAGTAATGAAATGATGCTTTGTCACCCTCTGGAGCACCCTCCTGTAACCTCAGCTCTACCTCCACCTTTGTGTCCCTCACTACTTTGTTTGCCACACTGATGTTTCCCTGATGGGCCATCCTTTCCTCTTCTGGCTGATTTATTTTGCATCTCATGAATGTCTTTATTTTTCCTTCACTGCCACTGCTGCCCTTTTGAAAACCACAGTGGTTTATGTCCACTCTTCCCCTTTTCTACCATCTTTGCACAGAGCTCTGTTGCTTAAAATACTTCCTTTTTCATCAGATACATTTTCCTCGCTTCTGGTACTGTTTCCACTTCCTGCACCCCCCCAGCTCCTTCCTCCTCTTCTCAAAGCATACCCTTCTGAAAGCCAGGACCATAGTTCTAGAAAGTACCCTGATCAGTTTTTAGCTTGAACTAAATCCATAGTTTTGTGACTCCTGGAACCCATTCCCACACCTTGATATCCCCCTCATTGTCTCTGTTTCTGAGGACTTGATCCTATATTGCCCCTTCCTTTGTGGTTTCCATAACTGGCTAGCTCAGAATCTCTTGCATCTTCTTTAGCAAGGCCAGACTCTTTGCTGTCACTGCTATAGGGATGCTCCAGTCTACAGCTGACAAATTAAATTCCCCCAATATCAACGACTTTCTCAGTCCTGCCATCCTGTTGATCTTTTCTCCAAGCTCTTTGTCTGTTTCTGTTCTCTGTACTGGAGGTCTGCACACCACTCCGACCCTAATCACCCTGCCTCCCCCACAAGTACATGTGCCCACACTATTTACGTCCCCTTAAACTGGCCTTAATTCTGGATGTCTGAGGCTAAGATGCCCTCCTTACTATAATACCACTTCCCATCCCATCCCCTTTTCACTATTCCTCCTGGATATCATATATCCTGGTACCCTGAATTTCCACTCATGGTGTTGTATCACCCATGCCTCTGTCACAGACACCATGTCCAGTTGTGCCTCAGCCATTATTGCATGGAGGTCACAGGTCTTATTACCCAGGCTAGTGGCATAAGCTCCCGTCACCCTCCATACCTGCTGCTTGCTCTCTGAGGCCCTAAACCCATCCCATTAGCTACCATTTACATATTAATATCAATGCAGATTGGCCATTTAGCGGATTAAGGCTTTGGACTGTGCAGTACAGTGGGGCAGTCGAGATGCCTTCATGAGATACAGTATGTCAGGGTGCAGCACACCTTTGTATGCCACATAGTACAGGTATTGCTAAATTTATGGAGTACAGCAAGACAGTTCTAATATGCTCAAGGTTCAGCATAGCTGTATGCCATCATATATGTTATGGATGCTTGGAACTGACCGATTCTGATCTGATTGGACTTTTTAAGAATTTAGGAAATTCTGATTCAGAGTCTAATTCTGAAAAGGATCTCAAAATCAGAACCAGATTTGAAATCATAAATCTTAATGGTCCACTGTATCTAAAAACATGTTTTAGCCTTAAATTTCAGAATTAGGATTTTGAGACTGTAGTTCCGGATATTCTAAATCCAAAAGACAGGTCAGAGTATGACGAAACTGGTTCTGTCACTCAGAGTCTGAACAACCCTAATACTGATGTCTACTGACCACAAGATTCAAACCCATGTACTCCATCCTCTGTTTGAACTATTGCTTGCTGCTCTGTTGTTTTGTTCATTGTTTACTATTGAATAATGGCTGGCATGCACAGGGTACCAACACAGGGTCTGGTGCACTCTGCACCATTCTGCACTATTAAAGCAAGCTTTTGCCAATTGTTAAGTAGCTCTGCACAAACTGCCAGTTAGTGCATTCACTGGGCTTCAAAATCCAGTACAACACTAGACCATATACTGTATATGGCTCTGCCTACCATTAGCATGGACTTGGCTTCAGCCCTGCCTTTGCATGGATGTGCAATCTGCTATGTGTCTTGTTCACTGCAACTTCCAATATAGGGCTTTGTTAGCAATCTAACATCTGAATGCCAACACCTTAGTTTACGTGACACAAACTCAATTTGCTCAGTACAAACTGTTTAAATATGCTGCTTAAGAAAAATTATGTGTCTAAAGGTTTTGCACTTGTCTGTGAAGCAACAGATTTGAACAATGCATCAGCTGTTCTTCTGTTGTCCACTTGAACCCCCATGGGACTGAGAAACTACATACAGTGAGCTTATCATAGGGATTCAAGTGTAACCAAATAAATAAATAAACATAAGCATTTTTGATGACAATTGGCAAAACCCTTTCAAACATTCCCATGGCATGAAGAGAACATAAAGTCTTTCTTTCTAGATACGAGTAATAATAGACATGTTATTTGTTTCTGGAAACATTTTCACCTCTTCACAGATTGGTCCAAGTCTTAATTTCAGCACTGCATGGAAACAATTTAATAGATTAATGCTGCACAGTTTAAAATACAAAAGTCACAGGAAATCTTAAATACACTGCACTCAAAGAGGTAGCGTTAGGCATAAGCAAACCAAGTGTCCGCTTGGGGCACCAGCACAGAAGGGCACACTAAATTAAAAGATACAAGCAGAGACCAGCTTGAAATACAAAAAGTGTTATTAAGACCAAGACTGTGCTACCACCTTTCTATTCATAGCATATTTATCACTTTTTGGAAGTGGGGTGGGGCCAAAGGGAAAATGGGGGCTGGTGAAAGCAGTGAAGGGTGCACCACAAATATTTCTACTTGGGATGCCATTAGATCTAAAACTAGTCCTGCTCAAAAATAACATTGTGTTACAGGCTGCAGTTTTACAGTGTAACCTTAAGAAAATCATACTGTCTTCCCAGAGAAAATGTCATTGCATTTTTTCCAATTCAATGTGCAACATTGGGGTACCCCAGGGTTCAATTTTAGGGCCCCTTCTCTTCTCCATATTCATCAACAGCATCACCTTTAGTCTCACCTCCTGTTCTACCATCTTGTATGTGGATGATATTGTTCTTATGCTAGCTCCAAAAACTTGTCCGACATAAACTTGTCCGTCTCATCAGACTTCCAGAAAACCCAAAACTGGCTATCCGACCACAAACTGGTCCTCAATGTAACAAAAACCCAAGCGATGATGTTTGGGTCTGCTACCAAACTAAAATCCTGTAACAACAGTATCTCGGTCTCCTGCCCTGGCTCCCATCCCATAAATACAGTTACCTCATTCAAATATCTTGGGTTTGTCCTTGATCAATCTCTTAGCTTTGATTCCCATGTCAAATCCACTTGCAAATCAGTCAACTCAAAGCTAGGCATTGACTATAGAACTAGCTATACACTTACCCCATCTGCCAGGCTGGATGTTGCCCGTGGCATCCTTCTACCAGCCCTGACCTATGGAGTCATCACATATGCAGCCATACCTAAGTCATCACTGCGTGCCTGGGACACCACCTATAATAACATTTGCCGCTATGCCTCCTCATCTCCTAGGCTTGAACACCACTGCAAACTCTATTCAGGCCTAAAATGGCTGTCACCCGCTGCACTGAGACTCTACTCAGTTGGCTCCCTAGTGGACAGTGTTATTAGGGCGAAATCTCCTGATAGTCTTGCAAGGCTACTGTCCCCTCAAACACCTTACCAAGGTCTATGCTTGGTGGATAAGTCCCTGATGCAGGTGCCAAGGTGTAAAACCTCAAAAGGTTCCCAAGCTTTTGCCCACTATGCCCCACTGCAATAGAACGCCCTACCTTTAGCACCTCGCCAAGTACCATCCCGTGCACTCTTTAAGAAAGAGCTCCATGCCAGCCTATCTGCTTCTAACTACTGCACCTGTTTTCAACTCCCTTGATTTCTCTCTATGCCTACATCCCAAGCCAGCTGTGTTCTAAATGACCTCCTGTTTCTACATCTTCCTTCTCCCTCAATGCGAATTGTGTTGCCTTTCACCCCTACCCACATTCACTCCCTATTGTGGCATCCAGTGAAATGCCTTAGCCTTTCTTCTCATAGATTGGTGGTGTTCCATTACAATCTGCCTCATAAGAAAAACTGCTTTCCAGTCTCTTTCTAATGTATAATAATGAACTATATTAACTTGAACATTGCACTTACTATGTACTCACTAGCCTAATGTAACTGTTACCTAGCTCTTCCTATATGTTGATAGCTGATCCTGGCTGTATATGCTTACTCTGCCCTACATGTTATTTTCACCATGTATACTCTCTCAGCCAATTTGTATTTTGTTTTTCATGTACTTTTCTCCGATCTTGTCCATACTGTGCTTATAACGTTCTTGTGTTTTTTGCAATGTTGTTTTGTGTTTTTTTTTTCTCATGTTATATCCTCACGGGTCGTGACTGAAAATAGTCATTTTATGGCTAGCTCACCTACCCGGTAAACAAAAACCAAATAAAATTTTATATTATGAAAGTGAAATTCCTTACACTACGCCATTCTGTCTTACCTTTACAAGAAATAAGTTACAGTCACTTGTAAGTACCCTTTCTGGACTCCTTATCTGCTGATTAGTAGATCATTCAGCAATAGTTAGGTATTTAAGTTCAAACTCCTTTTCTCGCCAAGATAACATAGTACATTTGCATTGATCTTATGAAAAGAGCTTTATAGCTGTTCTAAACTTTGACTTTACCTCTGAAGGATCTTGGGCACAAATTACACTCTGTCTGCTAGGAGTCATTTCAGTTCCAACTAACATACCGAGAATTTTTCTTTTGCTGAAGGGTCTCCTGCATGTGAATTAGCAGCATCAGTATCACAATCATAATGCAATTGCCAGTTGTGCTTTTCAGACATTAGCTTAGACTAGATCGATTTTGCAGTTGCATTTTTCACTAGCAACCTGGCTAAACTGATTGGCTTAGAGGGCATCTTAAATACTGAAACATAGAAATATACAGCCAGAAGAAGTCTCATAGTCCACCTAGACTGCTTGACTCCAATAGGCACTGGGTCATGATGCCACATGACAAAACAGCACAGCAATGTACCGTGCTGTAAATACGGTGGATACATTGCTGCTGCTATAACAAAATGCCAAAACACAGTTTGATGAAACAATCCAGTGGCTTCTTTGCTTTCTGCAGGGGGGTGGCTATGCCCGCCACACTCACCATTACTGGGGGCTGTGCCCCAACCCCCCCCATTAATATAATCAGCTCGAGGGGGTTCAACATGGGGACATGGAGAATCACTGATAGAGGAGAAAAAAAGGAAACTGCACAATGTGGTTTTGCAAAAGTCTGGGACCGGGATTCGAGCCCCGGTTCACAGACGCATAATGATCCTGCACTGCCGTGGCTCATCCCAATGAGCCACGGAGGCAGCTCAGCGGACCGATTCCCCAACAGGGGTCTTGATCTCCATGTCACTCCTCCCACCACCCTTGTGTGACAGGGTACAAAACCATGTGCAACATATGTGCCTTGTGGGGTTTTGTACCTTGTCACACTATTACACCGCGTTATACGGTCCATGTGGTATTCCATGCACGGTTCTGTCTGCCTTATATTCACCCAATACCACTCCAATGAACTCAATAGACAAAACAGACACTCACCAGCGAGCAGTTAAAAGGTTTTAATAAACCACAACTGCAAACTTGCTCAGGCATCTAAACACCCTATCCGCATTCACCTTTGTCAGGCTTCATCAGGGGCTGGTGCTTAGTGCTCACAGACAGCCATGAATACTGGCACTTGTGAATATTCATCAAACAAATGTACAGCTCTGTGAGCAATGGAGTGATCAGTTTAAAGTGCAGTGCAATTATAAATACTGAAAGTGCTATGTGTGATAAACAACAAGCTTTCCAAGTTCAATAGACTTGACAATACAAGAAGTCATCCTCAGTTTTGAGATAGTGATTCCCTGTGTACAAATATATCTTTACCATATGGCATTCTTTTTAAAGAAAAGACCAAATACTATTTTTGGAGGCATGTATGCCTAAACAACTGTGATCAAGGGAGCCTTGACATGGGCAGAATGAGAACTGAGAGCCCGCAATGGACATTCCTAATGGAACGTGGACGGTAAAGTCCAAGTTCCTTCCCATTCCATTTCCCCTACATGCCAATACCTGTGGTAGTCTCAAATCATCTTCCCAACCCACTGCACAATTTTTGAAAATGGGGGTTCCTAAAATATTATGGAAAAATTCCAATTGTTTTATGGTTCATACAAAAACAGGGAGAACCCCAGTTCAAATAAATAAATCAGGAGATACCACAGGGGGCTCTAGAAACCCATTTCTATTCTGTGCCCACTCTTTAAGGCCTAAGAGAAAATTGTTAGCAACCAACTGGCAGCCTACATCACAGATACAATCTTCTAGCTTCTGAACAACATCGCTTAAGAAATAGCACAGCACTACAACCATGCTAATCAAGCTGAATAAGGAACTACATGCAGCCATACATTAGGGCAATATAATGGCACAGCCTTTCTTGGTCTCTCCGAGGCTTTTGACATGGTTAGTCATGACCTCCTACTAGTAAAATTCCAGGAGCTGGGCCTGCCATCCAAGGCTACTACCTGGTTCTTGGACTACTAATCCAGAAGAACTAAAAAAAAATACAGATGTAATGAAGTGACCTCAGTCCTGAAACCCCTTTCCACTGGAGTCCATCAACAGTCTGTGGGCTATCACTACCCCCTTCCCCCATAGGGAATTTTCAAGGATTGCTTTCTTAGAAGCTTACACTGTATTAGTTTATAATTGACTTATTTGCCATCTGACAATGGTAGCTTTTGTTTGCTACAGGCTAACATGTGTGACCACTGCATATCAGAAAAGAAAAAAACAACAAAGATGGGGTAGAGGTAGTTTTTGTTGATTTAAGTCTATATATGTAAGTCAAATAATGACAAAATGGGTATCAATAAAAAGGTTACATACTAATCTATGACTTAAAGAGCTAGTGTACTGCTTGAGGTTAATAGTAATTCTCAGATGCAGTCAGCTATCACTTCTTATGTCTCAAGTATTTTTATTTTTCTGTTTGTTAATTAGAAGATTTTCCCCCTGGCAGTACTGGGGTGATGTGTGGAGTAGCACTCTGTCTGGAGGAAAAAAAAGTCAGTTCTGTTCCTCCCACTACATTGTCATAAATGAGACCAAACACCTTGAGACACCACATTCCTTGCAGTCTGAGTAGTGACTTTCACAAGCTACTAATCAAAATGCAGGAAATAGTGACATCATTAGTAACCAGCCAGAGAAAATCCATGCTGCTTCATGTGAAAGTGAAACCTGGCAGGGAGAAATGATTCTCATTGGTTACTAGTGATGTCATAGTCAGTGTGGTCTCAGTGTCGATGTAGTGGGAGGAACATAACTGACTTTTTTCCCCTCCAGACAGAGTACTGCTCCACACATCACCACAGTACTGCCAGTGGAAAATCTTCTAATTAGCAAGCAGAAAAGAAAAAAATACTTGAGATATAAGAAATGATAGCTGACTACATCCAAAAGTTGCAATTAATTGCAGGCAGTTTCCAGGCAGTACACTAGCTCTTTAATTCTAATTAGAAAAGATTAAGCTCAATGGTAACATCAGTAATGACATCATATTGATGTATACGTGAGGACTTTGCAATGTCATTGAAACTATGGAAATTGGTGGTATCAGAATATAGAGTTATAACAATACTTGTATAAGTGCAAGATTACATTGCCACACTGTAACAGTAATATCTTTGCTATCATAATTTACTTGTCATCTTCATCCCCACTGTTTTCATCCTCAGCATCAAAGATCACATCTGCCAGGCTGGCAGAAAGAACATCATTGTCATCTTCCTCATCTTACTGGTTCAGGGTCTCTTCCTGTGGCAAAATGCCCACCAGTTCCTGTGGTATAATTTCACCATCACACCAGTCGTACTCCAGGATTCCTTTTTCATCAAGTATCCACCAATGTGTTTCAGGACTTGGGATGTTAGGGTGTAACACATCGGCATTTTTCCAGACAAGTGCTTAGTAATTCACTCTCAGTGCATGCATTTTCAATGTTGACCTACATGGAAGCAGTAGACTCAGATCAATGCCATCACACTTTGACAATGGCTGGCTGATTCCTGTGTGAAATTTCTGCCTTGCAATGTCATAGCGAAGTTTGTTGATGTCAGTATATGATGGCTGCCCATACAAGCAGCAGACAAATCTTACAAGGTCAGCATGGATGGCATCCAATACACGTTCTGTGTCACCAAGTGCTTGGAAAGTTGCTATATACTCCTTTTGTGTTTGCAGAATGTTGTAGGGTTTGAGTTTCCCTTTCCTAACAAATGTACTTGTGCTGTTTCACCCTGAAAATGCATGCAGTACAAGCAGTGCACTACACATCTCAGCACCGTGAATCTGGATAAGAATTTTCATGTTCAGAAGCTGATGTTTATTTGTTACTCCTGTGTCAAAGGAGATGTTCTTCTGTATTTGATCACCATAGTACAGCAGTAGCAGAAATACATCTGTGTCTGGTGATCTGGTAATGATGTCAGTTGAAGATGTTGATGCCGCTGTGTGAAAGCAGTGAAGCAATATTCGTGTATCCGCTTCTTCCTGAGATGAAGAAAGCTCTGGTACTTGGCAGCTCTGCATTGTTGTTCTGTCAAGGCTTGTCAAAGAGATACAGTTTTTCTCACAAACAAAACAGATTTGATGGCCCATTAGTCTTGGCACATATGTTTTCTTTTGTCACTCATTGAGAAGAAGCTTGATCAAATTTGTCTTGTCATTGTTTATGAGAAAGGATTTCCAATCTCTTGGCACCTTTGTTAATGGACCTATCACCAAGTAAGAATCTGATGATCCTAATCTTCTGCAATCAGCCAGCTTCATGGAATTATATTTGTAGGTGTCTATTACAAAGTCCAACCTGTGTACCTTTGGTAAAACACTGAAGACCTTTTCGGCTAGCTCTCCAAATGTCTGCAGTAGACCAGTCATTGACTGGAGAAGTGCATTACTGTCACAGATGTAAACTTTGTCGTCATCCAATTCTTTGTACTGAGTGCTGTCTCATATTCAAGTTTGTGAAGAAGGGTGGTTTTCTCTGTCTTCACTGGTAGGCCATCTGAAGTTGCAATTGACCATGGCAGTGGACTAAATAGATACGAGACAGCCTTCTCCATGCTAAGGTTGTTCTGTTCTGAAAGCATTAGCAGTTATCCAAAGAAGTTTCTTTGTGCAGTCACCTGAACAATCTTCTTTTGTGAGGATCTGAGTTTCTTTGAGTGCTGAAGGGAAGCAAACCTCTTTAGTGACAGCTTTTTCAAGGACGCATGAAAGGGAACTGTTTTGTCAACAAGCCTTTTCTCCACAAATTGTTGAAGGGCTTCTTTTCACCATTTTTCAGCACTGAACAAATCATTTTCAACATCTCCTGGGGCTCATGCACCTGATGAGAGACAGAATAGTGCCTCTTTGACTTCTATCTCAAAAGGATTGATGAAGTTTCTGAATGCATTTATCAGCTTCTGTACATCCTTCTCACTGTGTGCCATCTGTGCAGGCCTAGCATCTTTGTGAAAGGACCCCTCTGAGACTACTATTCCAGCAGTTTCAAGTGTGGCAGTCACATAGCTTGCTTGGGCATGTCTTGTTACACACCACTGGTAACATGCTGGATAATTCCTGTTGAATCCAACAATATCTCCACTGGATTTGGCATGTAGATCGAGTGTCTGTTCAATGACCAGATCAACACCTGATCTACACACACTGAATCCACCATTCCACAGCAAGACATCAACTCCAGGATGAATATGCTCTAGGTACAGGAGTGTCAGAAAATAGACAGATAGATGCCTTGCATAGTTTTGGTTATCCAGGCTAAAAAGCAGAGGGCAAAGTTGTTCAACATATGCTAGGTGCAGGTCAAAGTTGTCTCCTTGGTAGCATGCAGAAACCTAAGCACCAGCCTGATTCTGTTCATGTACTGAATCCAAAACTGCGTTGTCTTCCCAAGTTTGCCATGCCTCACTTTCTCTCTAAACTTGAAGTACTTCTGAAAAGTTGGTGACAAGAGCCACTGGCAACTGCCTCACATAATATGTCATTTCCACTAGCCTTTTCATCTCTTCTTTGGCCTCTTCTACCAATGTCTGCACATCAGTGCTGTTTTGGAACAACTGAAAAAGAAGACGCTCAGGTGTCTCAAGGGTAAGCTTATGCATCCGCATGGCCCTGTTGTAATGTTTGCCACTCAGTACTTTCAGTAAAACCACTGGCACACTCTTCTGACTGAATGATGGTGTCAATGATGAGCGACCTGTAGCACTAAAAGCACCTAATTTTTCGAAGGTATTTGGCATTTGTGAATGACTGGTAGCACTATCTATGATACCCATGACGTATGTCATCAAGTTCAACAGGTATGTTCTTGCATATGTCATTGAGTCTGATATTTGGGTCATCACACAATTGTCTCCTATGTGCAACCTCTGCAATTTCGGACTGACTGGTCAATGTCAAAGGTCTCATTATTATGTCAGACTTGTTCTTGCGGGTGTGAATTATGCATATCTTCCCTATGGTACAGAGACTTGTCTGCCTCAATGTAAGTGCTTTAAGTGCTACAGGATGCTCATCAACCGTGCTGTCTCAAGTCATGAACAAAGAAGTAAAAATTATTTATTTTGCTTTTTACAGAATTATTTTCTACTAAAACAATCATTTCAATATTCATCGATGCAATAATAATTTCATAGAAAATATCTTTATATATCCCCATCTACAGTCTGTCTGATTTCCAAAACTGTCGGGTCAAAATTGTGACTTTATGATTACGTTGCTATTGACTTCATGAACCTCTAGATTATATTCATATGCTAGAAATAATAAAAACCTTTTTTTATTGGTATCCAGTTTGCCATTATTATTAGTCACATAGATAGATTTAGTACATGAAAAACTATCCCTGCCCCTTCGTCATTGCCCTTCAGTTCCTATGAAAATTGATGACACATATGACCCTGTACCAAGCAGAAGCTACCATCAGCAAATGGCAAACAAGTAAATTCCAATTTGCTATGATACAAACTTTTCAAAAATCATAGTCTTGAAAATTCCCTGGGGGGGAAGGGTTTCAATATCTGGTGCACAGACTTTCTTTTCTTGAACCCCTACTTTTCAGACTTTTTGTCAGCAAGGTTCCTGAAGTCTGTGCCCACTCAAAAGTGCTACCGTATGCCAGTGATACAGTTGTGTTCACGTCCCACTGTGATCTGAAGTCCCTGATCATCAATGGACTGCAACAGGTTCTGCAACTGTTCTCCGCACACAGGCTAGTCATCAATGACAAGCAAACCAAATCCCTCCTGCTGGGGAGCACCCATGACCTTAAGGGTTGTCCTGAGGTCCACATCAAAACTCTATCAGGGGGCCCGTTAAATAGGTTCAAGTCTTCAAGGATATGGGCATACATTTGAATGAGTCCCTGTCCTTCACTTTCCATGCTGACTGGTGAAAAATGTCACCAGTGACTGGGACTTCTGTACAGAAAAGGGCTAAGCTCACCTTCAATGTGAAAAAACTCCTTGTCTCAAGCCTCATAATCTTGGTGATTGACTACGGCATGGTCAGCTACACTGCCACTAACAGCACAGTCCTTGAATGAATTTCAGCTGCTTTCAACCAGGCCTGCATATTTACACTCAACAAGAAACCAGAACCCCATTGTTGTGACCTCTACATTGTCTCCTAGTGGCTTCCTTTCCGCCTCCAAATCATCCTCAACAATGCCCTACTCTGCAGGAGAGCGCACCTTGGTCAATTGACTCCAAGTATTAGTTACCATATCTCCGTGGTTATGAACAACCATGGAAATTGGTCTGTGGTGGACCACAAACTACTCTTGCAATTCAAGAAAACTGCTCTTGACCAGTGCTGCTTTGTTGCTAGAGATGTCAGAATATAGAACTTCTAGCCACAAATATTATCACTTTCCCCAACTTCTCACCCTTCAAGACTCACATCATCACCCACCTTTCCCAGAAACTCCACTGCTTGTGTGCCTAGCCCTTATCCTGCCAGTTTCTTGCCTCCTCCACCCAAAGCTGTCTCCTGTTGATGCCCCATGTTGCTGTGAATGTCTGATGTTTTATTCCACTGACAGAACAGCTGTAATTGTGTTGTTGCCTATCATCTAATTGAGGTCTGTGAGTTATTGTTGTATGTATCCTGCCTGACTTAGACATCTTTAAAAAAGGGCTCTTGCGCTCAAAGTCTTCAGAATGCAATAAATAAAAATATATATATAAATGCATATATACATAAATTAATAACTAAGGAGTTGGAGATTATGTTAAAAATGGGAACACAGAGGACTAGGGATTCCAATGATGGGAAAAAAGGGAAATGTACAAAGGAGGCACAAGTTGGTTAAACACAACTTGAAATCCAATTTGGGCAAAGGAGAAAGGCAGAAAATGTCCTCACACATTCCTTACATAATGTAAGTTAATAACAGAATTCACATTTATAATACTGTAAAAATTAATGAGGGAAGAATGACAACTTTCAGTAAGACTGTGATAGCTGCATTGATTAGAACACCATTAAATTAACATAAAAAAATCATTATTATTTAAGAATTATTCAAAGACCATACCAATCTATTTTCTAACAGTACAGAAATCATTCCATTACCATATCATACATTTTTAAACAATCAGAAGTTCAAACAAGTAAATTTAGAGAAAGGGTCTCAAATCAAAAGCTTCTTTAAGACTTAAAGTGGCTAATGTATTCAGTTTGTGTATCCACATCCATTCTTTTCTGTCTAGAATTTCAGCTCTGTTGCCACTCCTTTGTGGTTTGGGCACATGTTCAAGTGTGGAGTTTGGAAGCAGAGTAGCGGCACCGATGAGTGCTGGGGATGTTCTTTTTAAAAATAATTTACTGTCCTGATTGCTGATGTGTTGGTGATTTAGGGGCTGTGGAGGATAGGTGGAGGGCTGCAGAGGGAGGGATGAGAGTGGGAGGTGAGATGAGCCAGTCGGGCATGATCAGACTTCCTGAGCAGTTGCCAGGATACAGCCCTCCAATTGGGAGGCTGTAGTTCCTATTTAATACCCATAGGGCCAGATATTCAAAAGGGTTGCACCTGGCACAACTGAGTTGGGCCAGCACAATCCCAGAAATGCACCCCAGAGCAATATTCAAAAGAGAAAATTGCGCAGCACAATTCCCGATGCACCGGAGTGCAAAGATAATGTATGCAGCACATCTCCTGGGGGCATGCCCATGCATATGGGGCATATCCCGATATTCAGCCCGGGATGTGTGGCACATGTGTTGGCACAGCCCTGAGATGTGCTGCATACTGGGGTACAAGTCTGAGCCAGAAAAATATGGCTCAAATGGTAGCCACCCACAGACGAGCTGCCGTAATGCAAGGCACATCACATCAGCCGCCAGCCGTGGATGGCCTCCCCCCAGAACACTGTGCACAAACACCCTACAATGAACCTGGTGGTCCAGTGGTTCCCCCCTTCCTGCCCGTAACCTCAATTGCCTGAAAGACAATAATAGTATTGCTCTGGTAGTCTACTAGTACTCCCTCCCTCCCTTCCTGTAGCCCAGATCACCTGAAATAGAGCTATGTATAATTCCCTGGTAGTCTAGCGGAACTCCCTGCCCCTCCCATAGCTCTGATCACTGATATTAATATAAAATGACTGCCCTGGTAGTCTAGTGGTACCCATCACCCTGCCCGTAACCCCGATTGCCCGTAAACCTGATGGCAATAAATCCCTGATGGTCCAGTGGCATCCACCACCCCCCCACCCACATAGGACACCCTGCTCTCCCAGCTTCTCCCCCATCATCAGCGGGTAGCAGCAAACCCACTCGCATACCTCCGCGGCTGCCCGCCGAATGACAGCTTACAGTATGGGCTGCAATCCCATTGGTCCACACTGTGGACCAATGGGCTTGCAGTGCATACTGTAATAGTCATTCATAATTTTGTGAATGAATGACTTCATTTACGTATTTGTGAATGACTACTATAGTATGCACTGCAAGCCCATGGATCCACAGTGTGGACCAATGGGATTTCAGCCCATACTGTAAGCTGCCATCTGGCAGGCAGCCACAGAGGTATGTGGGTGGGTTTGTTGCTGCCTGATGAGGGGGGGAGCCGGTTGGGCAGGGGGTCCTGTGTGGGTAGGGTGGTGGGGGTGCCACTGGACCACCAGGGATTTATTGCTGTCAGGTTTATGGGCAATCGGGGTTGCGCGGAGGGTGGGGGTTACCACTAGACTACCAGGGCAGTCTTTTTATATGAATATTGGTGATTGGAGCTATGGGATGGGTGAGGGATATGACTAGACTACAAGGGACAGACTTATACATATTTTGGGTGATCAGAGGGTTGGGAGGGCGGGGTTCCACTAGACTAGCAGGGAATTCTACATAGCTCTATGTCAGTTGATTGTGGCTATGGGAGGGGGGTACCACTAGACTACCAGAATGTATAACATTCTGTGCTTCTGGTGAGTGGTGGCACAGGATTGGGCGGGGGTTTTACTGCTGTGCCTGATCCTGGGACATGCTGTGCAGGGTGCCATGTGCATTTTGCTGGCCAGCCCTGCACAACTCTTGCAAATAGGGTCATAATGACATGCAAATGGACCTATGTGTGGCTTGCATACCTTATGGCCCCACTTGCATACCGCTGGCTGAATATCAGGAATTTATGCACAGCATAACTCTGTTGCGCTGGCGCAGTTCCCATTCCTGGTATTCAGCCCTGTCTAGGGGGGGGTTCTGTCAGCGCATTGTATTTGTGCAGTGCGCAATACCTGATATATTCAGAGGAGATGTGCCATGGCTCATCTCTTTTGAATATATATCCCTGAGGTGCACCAGTGCAACTCGGTTGCACTGCGCCACCACATGTGCCATTACCAGGCACACTTCTGAATAGCGGGGCCTTAATCTCTAGTGACCCTGAAACATGAGTGCCATGAATCAGGATTGTGGCATCTAACTAAGTTGTGCTGGAGAGCATCAGTAGAGCCTCCGCAGGGCAACCACAGACTGCAGGCCACTCTGTTCGGTGGAGGGTAGGTAAGTGTAAAGGGAGGGGAGGGGAGAAAATACACTGTTAGGTATTGGTAGGAGTTTGCAGCTAACCCCTGTCTATGGTCAGCTTATAAATATATAACAGATTAGGGGACTGCTAGAGAGGACAGGCAGCACCTATCTCGGACCAGCCCACAAGCTTAACACAGGCAAAGGAATGTAGCTGATCCCGATCTAGGGTCAACTCACATATATATTGAGGTTCAGGGAAGCAGTAGGGGGTTACAGTATTGAGGGTTAGCTGCCTAGGCTAATGGGGAATTCTGGCTTTTGAAGTCATCCCCAACTGGATTACATGTGGAAGTTCTTATCTGCAGGGTGATTGGGCCAGGCTCAGGAGGAGGGGGGAATAGGAACATGTCCATGCATCAGGCTAGTGGAAAGAGAGTGCTGTGCTATAATGGTTGTGGGGTGGCAAGTATATTCCTGGGGACAGTGTGGGTAACAGGCTGCTGTCCAGTGTATAGGATCCTGGAAACACCTATGGGCAGAAGTAAGGCAGCTCAGATAGGAGCTTGGGAGACTGGCATGGGGTGTAGGTCGATCAGAGCAAGGGAGAGAAAGACAAATGGGGGGATGCCCAGGGAAGTGAGGTCGGCAGGCAGGTGATGAGCGTAGAGGGTTTTTTTTTTTTTTATTTAGTTTTTGTTGACTGGGTAAGTACACTAGACAAATCCTGCCTATTTTCAGGCACGACCCGGGGGAAGGGGATACAGATGAACACAAACTGACCTTGAACCAGATTAAGCTGGTGGTGGTATTTTTAGTGAATGAGGGAAATTTGGCCAGGGCACCGGGGAAATTCCCCTACTCTTTTCGATAAGTGCCATGGGATCTTTAACATCCACCTGAACTACCACCAATCCAGGAAGGTGGGACCTCGGTTTAACGTCTCATCCGAAAGACGGATCACCAAGTTTGACAGGTACCACACCTCGAAGAGTGAGGGAACCCAGGGAGGGGGAATGGTAAGTGGTGGGGTGAAGGGGTGTGACTGCGAGAGATGCAACAGGAATGGGAGCCTTCAAAGGGGTGCCTTAAGGGAATAGATTTCACCCACTGTCTGGAAGAGAGGAGGGAGGACCAGGAGGTGGGGAGAGAGGTCAAGTTAAGACAATGGGGTTGTGGAGTAGGATAGGAAAAGGGTGGGGGGGGTAGAATAGTACTAAGTAGTCAGGGTGTGTGGGGAAGACAGAACATGGAGAATGGAGTAGAAGGTGGGGGGAAGGGGTAACGTGACAAGAGGAGGGGAGAGGGTGTGTACACACCAATGTGGGAGACCCAAAATGGAAGGACAAGGAATGGGGTGGGAAGATAGCTATAAGGGCAGGTAGAGACTGTGGGGTATCCTGCTGTAAGAGAGAAGTAATATGGGTGAGTACATAATAGCAAATTAAAAAGGGCGAGTTTGTTTTGGGCGACATGGTTTTTAAAGTGAGTGGTTGTTTTAGCGAGGTGCTACTGAAAGAAAGTTACTGGTGAAGCCAGTAGTGGGTAGTGAAATACGATGCTGTGGGGTGAGCTGTCATGCTGCCACTTTGGTATAGCAGCTACAGTCCTCGGTTGTGGCTCCGTTAGATGTCCCCCGGCCTGGGTTCTGTTTTTCCTTTTTTTTATTTCTGTTATGTTGCATCGTGCTGTTTTCCTTCACCACGCAGTTTGTCATCCCCTGGATTTTAAATCATCAGTTGCATCTTCTCCTTGCTTGCTCCCCCATCCTGCATTGCCTTCTTCAATGAAAATCTGCCCCTCCTGAGTTTTGCCCCTTCCCAGAATTATGTCCGACCTGAAGTTAATTATTAAAGGTAAGGGGGGGGTGGGGAGTGATGCCCCCCCACAACGGGTAGTGCTGTATGTGGAGCCCACTGCAAAAACTTAGCGCAGCAAATGTTTTAGCGATTTCTGATGACACATGTAATGTGCAGTCGCTCCATGTGTAGTAGACATTTTGCAGTAGCTGTACTGGCTGTCACCAATTAGTTTTCATGATTATCACATGGAACCAGCTATGGGAATGTCAGTCAAGCAGGACTTGGGGAGAAAAATGGTGGGGTGGTAACCATGATGGAGGGGTAGCAGTTGGGTGGCAGAGAAGCTTGTAAGGCAATCAAAGAAGAAAAAGTAGGAGTCAGGAATGAGAGGGGCAGAAGGGTGATAGTCCTAGGAGACTCCATAATTGAAGGTATTCACTAGGGGAAGAAGGCAGGCTCAAATATGTGTAGAAAGGTGGTTTGTAGTAGAGGGGTGTTGAGCCCCCCTCATGTAAACTGAGCCGTTCTGAACCCATACATCTCTGTTTTCATGTGACTCGTGACAAATCTGGTTAGCTCGGATCAGTTTGAGAATTCCAGTTTCCATGGATAGTCCAGTTGGTGCATGCATAAATCACTGTATCCCTGCAAGAGCTCTCCTCCTCAGCACCATTTCACTTCAGCCACTGGGGAGAGAGGAGTGAGCTGAGCCCCAGCAGCGGAGGAACCGGTTGGATGGGTGAATCCGGGGAACTGCTCAGAGGAGAAGGACTGGGGGGGGGGGACGAAAGAAAACAAAAACAACCAAAACAAAACAACAAAAAAGTCTTCAGCTGGGGATGGGAGGGACATGAATCAGGAACTGGGATGTGGATAGCGAGGCTTCCAGGCAAGCATCCAACACAGTCCCACTACCAGAACAAAAAAAACAAAATCAGTGGAGAAAATAAAAAAGAAAAGAGGGTTGCTTGGTGCTTGGGCCGGGACTGACTGTGTATGTGTATGGGGAGGAAGGAAGTCACACATCTCCCAGGTGAGTGGCTGACCCACTATACCACCAGCAAAAAAAACAAGCAAGAAAAAAGCAAATAAGAGAGGGTCACTCGAGACTTAGGTGGGACAAACTGTGTGTGTGTGTGTGTGTGTGTGTGTGTGTGTGTGTGGGGGGAAGCAAGCCACAAGGCTCCCAGGCAAGTGTCTGACCCACTGTACCACCAAAAAAAATAAATAAGAGAGGGTCATTTGGAACTCAGGCAAGGGACGGACTGACTGTGTGTGTGGGGAGGGGGCAAGGAAGCCACAAGGGCTACCCAAAAACCACCAACAAAAGAAACAGGAGACAAAATAAAACAGCATGAAGGTTGGGACTTGGGCCAAGGACTGACTATGTGTGTGGGGTGGGCCAAGAGGGCTTCAAAACAAACTTCACCCACACCACCAATAATTCAATGTATGGTACATAGCGTACTGCTTGTATATACTTATGAACTTGAATGTTATGGACTTGAGGTTATGAACTTAGAATTTGGCTTTTGTCTGTTCCCACCCTTGGTAGAAACATTGGGTAGGTGTAGGAATAGAGGCCCAGCATCAACAGTGAGATAAGAGAGCCAGAGGAGGAGGAGGAGGCCAGGGAGGATGGTGGGCATTTTCGAAACGCTTGAAGCTCAGCAGCAGAAATGCTGAGGTTTAAGTAGGGGATGTAGAAGAGCTATCCCCATTGAACTCTCAGGCTTTCAGTCCTCATTCATAGTGTGGTGCATAGCATGGTACTTGTGTATACTTATGAACTTGAATGTTATGGACTTGAGGTTATGAACTTAGAATCTGGCTTTTCTCTATTTCCACCCTCGCTAGGAATGCTGCGTAGGTGTAGGAATAGAGACCTAAAAATATTTTTAACAGTTTGATTTCTTCCTCAACTCTGGAGCGTGTGACAAGTAGCATGTAGGAGAGGAAAAAAAAGGCTCTGTGGGGGAAACCTCTGAGGACCCATGGCTACTGGCCTGCCCATCCTCCGGCAAACCATGAGGAGATAATCCTAAAATATGGACTGAGGTTTGGTTCTGGTTATGTCCAAGAGTTTTATCCTTCGAGTCTTGCTGGTCATTGAGTCATGTCCTCTGAATCTTGATGGTGAGCAGAAAGGTCAATTCTGAAGGATGGAGGATTCTATAACATGAAGGATAGCCTCATTCAGATGGATGTTCAGATGAAGGAAGATGGTAAACAATGTGCAGGATTTCTGTTGTGGTATTCGAGAACTGGAAGCTTGACACAAGGATGGATCCAGGGAGCAGAGACAAAGGATGGTTGAGCACTAGATGGTGATACACATAAAGGTCCCAAAAGGAATACATAAGGAGGAAGTCCAGGAGGCAATCCAGATCAAGGCAGAAAGTGAGGAATCCAATCTGAAGATGGAGCAGGGGCCAGCAGAGAGGGGACCCAAGCAAATAAACAAAGGATATAAGGAAGGTAGTGATATGACAAGCAGACTTCCAGCACAGGTGGGCAGAGGGACAGCTGCCACGCAGTGCCGCTTAGGCAGAGCTAGAGATGGAGTTGCTAGTGGAGCAGAACAAAGTGGCATGAGTAGAGAATGAAATTGGAGACAGAGATTCCCATCCCCAGCAGACAGGGAAGCACACCTTCACTTGATATTCCAGAGGCAGAGTTAGGGACAGAGACTGTCGGGTATGTATGAGGGAGTGAACAGATCACCACGTAGGTCAGCAAGGAGAGCCCTTCACAGAGGACCTGAGATGGCATTGACTGAGACCCCCACATAGGTCAAAATTGAGATGCATTACCAGGATGCCAGGATAGCAAACATGGAAGGACAGGAACAGCAAGTAGAGGAGCAAGAGCATCTGATAGAGCTGCCGCAGAGTCAGAAAGACTCCAATGTGGTCATCTGAAGGCATGCCAGCTGCTGTGCAGGCTTAGTGAAGGCTGAGTGGGTATTGTAAAATGATAAAATGAGTGTGAAGAGAGGCAGTAGTAAGATTCAGCCCTGAAGGATCCAAAAGAATTGGAACTAGCCATTTATTTGAGTACCTTGAAGCAGAGACATGCAGACACAGTACAGCATGATAATGCATAACAGTACCTTGCCCAAAAGAGGGAGTCAAACAAAGGAAGATAGAGACTCAGGAGTGTTCATGCTGCAAATTTGGTCCCCCACAAGGGCTGAATGGAAATGGCGGGACCCCCATGGGGGACTGCCAGAGGAAACAATTGGGAATGTTCATGTCAGGAAGCTAGGCCCCCACGTAGGCCAAGCTGGACCAGTGGGGTCCCCATGTAGGACTGCCAGAGGAAAGAATTCAAAATGATTGAGATGTGAGCTAGGCCCCCATGTGGGCTAGCTGGAAATGGTGAGACCCGCACATAGGTCAGCCAAAGGAAAGGACTCAGAATGTTCTTGCTGGGAAGTGAGGCCCCCCACGGGCCAAGCTGGAACTGGCAGGACCCCCACGGAGGTCAGGCAGGTGGCAAAGCAAACATCACATTCAGCCACGATCTGCATGGCAGAGTCAGGCAGGGAACCAGGTGTAATGCAGCTACAGTGAGCAGCAGATTTGAGGGAGCACAGGGAACTTGAGCAGACTGGATGGACCTCAGGTCGTCTGCCATCTATGAGTTCATGGTACATCGGTGCAGACTCAAGCAGGGGGACTTGCAGAGGAGGGTGCTGAGAAAACGGGTCCCCCACCTAGCTCACTAGAGCAAATCACCCATCACAAAAAGTGGCAGCAGCAAGTGCAGGAGTAGCAGAGGCACAACCAAAGTCCCAAGCAAAATCCAGTGGGTAACACATTAAATAGAGTGAACAAACAGTGAGGCAGCAGGCATACGAGGAGAAGGTCAATGTTCCAGTAGAGTAAGCCCCGGGCAATCCCCAAAGCCATTCTGTAGAAAACTGGTGATGGTCAGAGCACTTCATACAGTGCCCAACTAGTTCCAATGAACTAGTAAAGGTAAGGAGCAGTGGGTACGGTAACCCTTGTACTGCATAAAAAGTTAATAAAGGCAGGTGCAACAAAAATGGAAACACTAAGTATAAAATTGCATGCAGTGCTCTTGCCCTGGAATTCAGGCAGTGTAGAGTTCCAGGAGTAGCCCATAATGGTGGCTGAGGAGGCAACAAGAGAAGGAATAGTAGTGGTCAAGAGGAGCGGGCTGCAAGGGAGGGCTGCTCAAATCAGCTGGAACCGCAGAGCGAGTGTCCAGGTGATCTCCCACAAGCCAAGGCAAAAGCTTGGTTTGCAGCATGACCGGCTGATCCAGTGGTGCAAAGGAGATCCAGGGAGAAACAGTAACTGGAAGGCAAGGCCTGCAGGTGCCATAAAACCTGAAAGTGCTGGCAGGGAATGGAGCAGCAGCCGACAAGGCAGCCAAAACACAACAAAATGGGGAACAACCCAGAGGAGATGGGAGCAGCAGCAGTCTGAAGGGGGAGCTGAGGAGCCGAGGATGTGGTCCATGGAGGCACAGAAAATAACAAGTGGCAACAGGGCAGGGTAGGAGGTGAAAGCTCAACAGGATGGCAGACACGGAAGCAGCGGCAGAGAACATAGATGTGGTTGGCAAGCGGGGAGTGGAATGGACAGGGAACGAAATACAATGGGGAGAACAGAGGTAGGGGAGGGAGGAGCAAACAAACAACAGGAGGTGGGGAGGACAAATGGAAGAAAAGAAGGAGAATGAATGAGCAAATGGGGGGGAGGAATAGGAGTAACATGGACAGACGGGTGAACGAGGGAGAAGGAGAAGCCAGCAGCCAGACCAGCCATGCCACTGTTTTTGAAACGCTCAAAGCTGAGCAGCGGAAGTGCTGAGGTTTAAGTAGGGGATGTGGGAGGAGCTATCCCTACCCCATTAAACTTTAGGCTTTCAGCCCTCCCTGACTGAAATTAAAAAAAAAGAAAAGATGTTTAAGAAATAAAAGAAACGGGGAAGGGGCTTGGGCCAGGGAAGGGACCTACTGTGTGTGTTTAGAGGGGGACTGGAAAGTGCTGCAGAGCAGACTTGCATATGGGCTACCTAGCCTTGAACATCCCCAGTGCTCCTGAGTCCTGGATCTTATGACTGAAAGCAGGTACCTGTGCTAGAAGTCACCAGCCACAAGCTGGGGGCTGAGACGGGAGTTTGAGACAGCAGGACCATTTTTTTGTGGTCTTATAAAATAAAAGCCAGTGTCAGTGTGAAGCATTTGGGCCAGGGCAAACTAGTAGTTGAGTAGCCTGTGCCTGCACAAACACCAGCCATTTCCCACACAAGTAGCATGAAGGACCATTTTTTTTCTGTAGTCCTGTCAAATTAAGGCTTGTGTTAGTACCACGCGTGAAATGTTTTGGGGAAGGGGCAACCTGGCAGTTGAGTAGCCTCTGTCTGCACAGTGTCACCAGCCATTTCCCACACAATCAGGAGTTGGGACAGTAGGACCATGTATTTGTTTTTGTGTAGTCCTGTCAAATAAAGGCTTGTGTGATGTGTGAAACATTTTGGGGATGGGGTAGCCCAGCAATTGAGTAGCTTCTGTCTGCACAGAGTCACCAGCCATTTCCCACACAACCACACAACCAGGAGATGGGACAGGAGACCAGTATATTTTTTTTGTGTAGTCCTATCAAATAAAGACTGTTTTTCTACAGAATTCAAACTGTTTTCCTTTACATTATACTTTAAAATTAAGGTACAAGCCATGTTTTATGTAAAATGAATATTGACCATGAATCCAAAACCAAAACTAAAACCAGGAGTGATTTGGCCAAACCAAAACCTCCCCGGTTTTGCACACCTCTAGTTTGTAGAATACTGAAATGGGGTGTGTGCAAAAATCATCACTTTGCAATCTGTTCTTCTAAATATGCTAGATCCAGAAGCAAATGTTTTGATGCCTTTTTTTTTAAATTAAATATATTTTAATAAAATTTTCAATACACACAGAACGAAGATGAACCAAAGAGCCAACCAGATGACATTAACCCTAGCCCCACTCCTCCCATCCCCCGGAGGACCAAAAATCAAAGCAATCCATTCCATATATAATACAGAAATTCCCAATACCCCAACCCCTACACCCCCCTCCCCATCCCTACCCCTCCTCCCTTGTCGAAAATTAGTCTTCTAGACATCCAGCATACCAATCACAAATTCTACTACACATAGTTATACTAGAAAAAGAAGTTCTATCCTAAGATATTGTCTCCCTTGAGAGCGGAAGGAGAAAATACATATCCCCAGAAAAAACTGACTCACCTCCTGGCTAAGTAACATAGCAAAGGATCCCAAAGCTCTCCAAACTGGATCAGTCTATGATTCTGTAATGATATAGGCCTTTTGGCATTAATGGCAGTCATCAATTCCTGTGGCCATTCCCTCAAAGTTGGAAGATTATCACTTAACAATATCTCATAATCAACTTAGTCACTAACGTAATAACTGCCATGTAGGCCTTGTTCTGATACCTTTTATTGGACCAATCAAGTCCTTCCTTGGAAGCTTAACATAAGCTTCCGAGGAAGGACTTGGTTGGCCCGAAAGCTGAGGCACTTTGTTCTTTTTGTAACATTTAAGTTGGTCCAACAAAAAATTATCAAATCATTTGCTTCTGGATCTGTTCTTACAAGGACCAATATGGCAGCTGAACTAAATTTGTTTGTCTAAATGTGCTAGTAATTTACTCTCTTGCCCTTGATACAGGCCAGAATCACCCTCAACATTTCACATATAATATTAAAATTCCTGAAATCTGAAGACTTTTGATCTCAGATTGAAACATCGTCAAGGATTTTCCACAGAGTAAGGGCATTTTCAATGAAACCCCAGTGGAGGTGGTTAAAAAGGTAGCAACCATTAAGGACAGATTAGTTCACATGGAACACCCACAACGAAAAAAAAAACACAGGGTATATACCTCCTTCTGGGACAAATGAAGCCAGGAATGGCTCCATACTGACATTGTTCCACATGTAGACATACAGTACAAGTAAAAAATGAATGTATATCCCTCCATTTACAAATAAAGAGAACCACATTAAATAACATATTACATGCAACTCTAAGGGGGCAAACTATATACTTAATTCCTCTTATAATTACATTTATATTGGTTAAAACATTGAGACAAATGAAGGTTAGAATTCAGAAACATAAAAATAATAATTAGAAACTGCACTCAAGACACCAGTTGCAGAGCATTTTAATACAGTAGGGTATACAGTGGCTTCTCTACCCTTCTGGGATCCAGAGAGCGTCACACCACCAGTAAGAATGGGAGATTTCAATGAGATTCTTGAATGCACAGAAATGTGCTGGATTTTTGAAATGGATGTATGCAGTGACTAGTGAGAGCATAGGTATGAATTAGGACACTAATTGGCAAGCATGTTGGTAGGGACCATTTACTTCATTATCACCTATACAGGCTGGTTTGTATATAAGCACTTGTGCTCTTGTGGGCACTTTGTAGCCCTTGCTAACTGCAATGCATATACCTGTGAACAGAGGAGTGATCATAATTACAGAAATCACTGTCTGATACCCAGGAATACCCACTGTCCTGACACATAAAGAGGTTTTTACAGTTACATTATATAAGTCAGTAAAAATAATATGTGGTTAATTTATGAAAACTTGCTCTCCGAAACTGCTAATATGTTACTGCCTAAAAATACTACAGGGTTTTATTTCCTTCCCATGGTTCAGAACACCAGATAGATTTCATGACAACTTTTCATCTAAAAGTATACCTCTACTGTGTGTCAATGTGTTAAGTTTTTAGGTTAAGGACTCAGTTACCATTTTACGGAAATGTACCCTTTGTGAACATATAAACAGTTTTATGTTTGTGACAGTGGTTGTGGGTTGACGGGATCCATTTTCACATAAGCCATGTGAGGTTTTTGGTTGCTTTTTCTAAGTTAACCTCAAGAAAAAAATCTTTTTTATACAATCACTAGAGACAACATTCTCCAAAATGAACCAATCCACCAATTCACTATGTGTTCTTTTTACAATATATTTGACCATCACAGCACAACGTAGCAAACTTTGACCTTTCTTGGGTCTGGGGTTTGTGGATGGTTGCCTAGCAGCCAGTTTGTATTAGAAACATAGAAAAATAGAAACATAAAATTTGATGGCAGATAAGGACCGCTTGACCCACCCAGTCTGCCCATTTCCCTACCTAATGGATAAGCTGCAGATCCTAGATAACCAACAGCCTATTTCCTCCTACCACCACCCCCTAGAATTGCCTTATGACTGTCCCATGCATTCTTGAATTCCACCACTGTATTTGACTCCACAACCTCCTCAGGAAGGCCATTCCATGCATCCACAACCCTCTCTGTGAAAAAATACTTCCTCACATTACCTCTGAGCCATCCCCCTCTATCTTCAAATTGTGCCCCTTTGCTCTTGCACACCTCCTTTTCTGAAGATGCTACTCTCTTGGACTTTGTTGATTCCTCTGAGGTACCTAAAAGTTTCTATCATGTCCCCCCTTCTTTCCTCGAGGCTATGCATATTAAGCTCCTTACGTCTCTCTTCATATGTCTTCTGGTGCAGACCCTGCACCATTTTAGTTGCCCTCCTCTGGACTGCCTCCATCCTGTCTATGTCTTTGTAGAGATTGGGTCTCCAGAACTGCAAGCAGTAATCCAGATGGGGTCTCACCAGTTGTCTTTACAGAGGGATAATAATTTCTTGTTTTCTACTGGTGATGCCTCTCCCTATGCATCCCAGTATCCCCCCAGCCCTCCTTACTGCCCTCTCACATTGCTTGCCCACCTTTAGGTAATCCGATATGACTACCCCCAGGTCCCTTTCCATTTTTATTGTTGTTAGTATCTCAGCCCCCATTATGTGCTCTTCCCCTGGATTTTTGTTTCCCAGGTGCATTACTTTGCACATCTTAGCATTGACTCTGAGTTGCCATACATTTGACCATTCCTTCAACCTTACCAAGTCCCTTCTCATCCTTTCCACCCCACCTTGTGCATCAACTCTGTTGCAGATCTTTGTGTCGTCTGCAAAGAGACATACTTTTCCTTCCAGTCCCTCTGCAATGTCACTTATAAAGACATTGAAGAGGACCAGTCCTAGTACTGAACCCAGTGGTACTCCACAAGTAGCCACCCTTTTTTCAGAGTGGACTCCATTTACTGTTACCCTTTGTGTCCCATTCTCCAGACAATTCTTTACCCAGGCTACCATCTTAGGACCCACTCCAAGGCTGGCTAACTTGTATATTAATCTTTTGTGTAGGACTGTGTCAATTGCCTTGTTAAAGTCTAGGTAGGCCATGTCCACAGCCCCTCCCTGATCTACTACTTTGGTCACCCAGTCAAAGAAATCTATTAGATTCATCTGACATGACTTTCTTGCTGTGAATCCATGCTGCCTTGGGTCCTGTGCCCCTCTGGCCTCTAGGTACTCAACAATTCTTTCCTTCAGAAGTGATTCCATCATTTTCCCTATCACTGAGGTTAAACTAACAGGTCTGTAGTTTCTTGCTTCCATCCTGTTCCCACTTTTGTGAAGTGGAATAACATCTGCCCTCCTCCAGTCCTCAGGTACCATTCCATCCTCCCATGATTTACTAAAGAGGATGGTCAGTGGTGTCACTAGTTCTACCCTTAGTTCTTTTAGAATTCTGGGATGAATCCCATCAGGCCCCAATGCTTTGTCTACCTTCAGTTTTAAGAGTTCTTTCAGAACTCTTTCTTCAGTGAATGGGCTGGTATCAACCCCCTTGTACAGAGTGTTTCTATTGCTTGGTTTAGGTACCTCACCCTCTTCATTTGTGAATACTGAGCAAAAATATTTATTTTGTATCTCTGCCTTTTCGCAGTCACCCTCTGACCACCCCCCTTCCCTTTATTAAGCCTCAATATCCCTCCCTTGGTCTTCCTTTGCTCCCTGATGTACCTATAAAAGGTTTTATCCCCCTTCTTAACTGAGTTGGCTATCTTTTCCTCGGTTTGGGCCTTTGCTGTTCTGACTGCCTTCCCTGCTTTCTTTTGCTTTAACTGATACAGTTTTCTATCCTGCTCCTTCTGTGATTCCTTGTACTTCCTGAATGCTTTCTTTTTCCCCATTGTTCTTCCACCCCTCCTTCCTGCCCATTTGCTAGTGTATTCCTTAGGCACTCACCCATTTTGGCAATGCCAGCCCTACTAAAGTACAGGACCTTTGCCTTTGAATAGCTTGACTCTACTGCTGTGTTTATCGTGAATCATACTGTTCAATGGTCGCTAGTTCCCAGATGGCTACCCACTTCTAAACCTGTGATCCTCTCTCCATCTCCATTTGAGAGGACCAGGTCTAAGATTGCTCCCTCTCGAGTGGGTTCCAGTACTAGCTGTCCAAGGCATGCCCCCTGTAGGGCATCTAGAATGACCCCACTCTTGGAAGTGGCTGCTGCAAATGCACTCCAGTTAACATCTGGCATATTCAGATCCCCCATCAACAATATCTCCCCTTTTTCTGCCATTCTAAGGATACCTTCTATCATTTCATTGTCCATTTCCTCCCCTGAAATGGGGGTCTGTATACAATCCCTGTGTGGATTGTGGTGCCATTGTCTGTCTCCAAATTGACCCACAGTGCTTCCTCTCCTCCCCATTTACCCTTTTGTTCTGTTGCTTTGATTCCTTCCCTTATGCAGAGAGCTCCTCCCCCTCCTCCTCCTCCTCTTTTACCCTTCCTGTCCCTCCTGTAGATAGTGTATCCTGGTATGTTTACATCACAGTCATGGTTCTGTGTGTACCATGTTTCTGTGACTGCCACGATATCCAGATGTTCCTCTTCCATCAAGGCCACTAGTTCAGGAAGCTTGTTACCTAGACTAGAGGCATTGGTACTCATTACTCTCCATTTTTTGATGGCTTTCCCTCTTGTAGAACCATTCCTGTCCTCATTGACTTTGCTTTCTCCATTTACCCTGTCCTGCTTCCTACTGACCTTTCTACCTTGGTCTTTACCTCATTTAGTACCCTGTTTTGTAGGGGGAGGCTGGGAATTCCCTGCTGTTTATCAGTGCCTCCCCCTTGACTAATTTAAAAGCTTGCCAATGAAGCATTTAAATTGATCGCCCAGAAGTGCTGTCTCAGTTCAACACACTTTGGTGATATGTCGTTACATATGACATCAATGTAGTGCTGTGGCGGGGAATATAAATCCCTTTCTATTTTCTGGCTATGCCCAACTTTACACGCTGAGGAGTGTTTTTCTAAGCTCTGCATATCAAGTAAGTTGGACACCTAATACTTTCATTCTGACACACAACTATTAATGTTTTTCATGCACATATCGCAATATATAAATCATCCCTTTTATTACTTAAAACGGGTCAATTTTAACCAAACAATATCATTCTTTTAAATAATATGCTGAGGAGTTTTGTTCACAATATATTAACACACCACATTGTAAGTAACTTTAAAACCTGGACTTTATAAAACAACAACAAAAACTTTTTTGGCATACATTCTTTGATCTAGGAGAATTCAAGCTGTCTACAGCCATTATTTTGTGTGTTTTTTTATGGCACTAGGTTGAAACGCCGCATTCAATTACAGTGCGATCAAGAACTGTGCAGTAAAAACACCACCACCCAAAATAGCCCCCAAGCAAAATGCCGTATGTAACAATAGCACCAATGGTAGTGGTCCAAAAAAAACCAGAGGACTGCTACTATGGCAAAGTAACAAAAGGAGATGTGTGTTTTTGCTGGGTGCTCCGCTAACCCCACCCCGATATTTATATAATTAACTCGGGGATCTCAGGGATGGGTAGAATCAGGCAACACAACAGTCCAGGAAAAAAAAAAACACTTATGGGGGGATATGGAAAACACAGACAAAATGAAAAATCTCCAAATTGAGAGACTGGGAACAGAACCCAGATTGCTGGGTCTCCTTTGCTCTGGAATCTAGTGCCTCAGCCTCTCCACCACTGGAGCAGCTCAAACATGCATCTTGCTTCCAGCTACTTGACTCCTTCCCGTCCACCTAGACAGCTGCAGAGGTAGCTGTAACTGACTTACACTATTCTACCCCTGTAGCTGTCAAGGCAGATGTGGTTTTTGAAGCACTGTTTTGACAGCACTATTCTTGAAATGCTGTTTTTAACCGGTTACCTTTTTCACAGCTAAACCCATTTGGGGCTAATTACCATTTGCAGATTTTTGCATCCTGTCAGGTTTGACCCAATAACATTTTTAAAAGGTTCAATCAATAATACTCATTTTTAAGGACCCTTCGGTCCTATTTACTTTCAACAACATGTGGTACAGTGTTTCGGTGGAGGCGAGTGTTTGACCCTACGTTACCAGCATTCAAGTTTGTGAAATTAATAAGGATTGGTATACATTTTTTAGATATATTTTCTATGAACATATGAGATTTGAAAACAAAAGAAACATATGCCAAGTTGCAAGAAACTGTGAGTACTCTGCAGACCGTCTTTTAATTTATTTTTATTTTATATATTAGTTCACTAACGTAGCGGTCAATTTATTGAATTATAATGTCATTTATTGTTGTTAATGCTTTAGGCTATCTCCTGAGGAAGCCTTTGACATTATAGGTGAAATGTTGAGGGTGGTTCTGGCCTGTATAACAGCAAGAAAATAAATTACTTGCATATTTAGAAGAATAGACTGCAAAGTGATAATTTTATGACCACCCCCTTATTTCAACATTTCATGAACCAGCATCTTGGGGTGTGATTATGATATATTTACCTTTTGGACTTTATCTCATTTCCTGAGACCATTCCCTGTTATCCAGCAAGGATCCCCACTCATAGGAAGGTGGTTTGGTATTCACTAAAAATACCACCAACAGTTTAATCTGGTTCAGTGTCAGTTGGCATCCATCTGTATCCCCCTCCCAGGACGAGGCTGAAAATAGGCAGAATTGTCTAAGCCTCCTTTCCTGGTCAACAAAAACTAAATTAAGAAAAAAACAAGGGATGACAATGGAGATGGTGTGCCCAAAAATTGGGGAGTTGGTGAAAGGATTTGGGGGAACCTCTCATAGTTATAGACTAAGGTACCAATGAGCTAGCTGTGAAGGAAGTGGGGTAGTACAGGAAAGATTCATGGTGGTAAGAATGACCTCCAGAGAGGTAGCAAGATCCCATGCATTCTTGGAGGTGTTGTCAGTACTGAAAGCCAGCATGGTCAGGAAGAAAAGGACAGAGGAGTTCAATGACTGGCTGAGGGAGTGGTGCAAGAAGGAAGGGTACAACTATATTGGGGGCTGAGGGGAGACCTGGTCAGATAAATCACTTTTTGCAGCAAGCAGACTACACCTCAATAGTAGGAGCTGAGGGTCCTCAAGGACAAGCTGGGGGGTGTACATATACCAAGAATGTAAACTACTTGTGGGGCAAGTGGGTCTGCAGGCCCCCAGTCACTGATGTGAGGAGGTCATTAGATCTCCCAACCAAATCAGTAAGGAAGACTGGAGGGTGAAAGTGGAGGGGGAGTGAGGGTTGCAGCAGGAGATGGGGGCACAGGTAACAGGGTGAAATGAGAAAGACAGATATGAGGGAAGGGAAGGAGACTCATTCTCTTGGTGGAAGGTGTTGTCCCCAAATGCACAGCATCTTGGAAACAAGATGGATCAGCTGCAGGTATTGTTGGCTGGGAGGGGAGTGGACATCATTGTGGTCATGGAGACATGGGCAACACTTAACCATGACTGGGATCTCTTGATCCCTGGGTTTAAATCATACATGAGGGATAGAGAGGAAGAAAAATAGGGAGGGGTGGTGGTTTACATCATGGAGGGAATAACTTGTATGAGGGCGGAGTCGGAAGAGGATAGGGAGGAAGAAATTTGGATTCAGTTACTGTCTAATAGAGGGAGGAAGGTGAGGTTGTGGGAGATTTAGAGATCACCCAGCCAGGAGGAGGAAAGAGACAGGGAATTGAACTCAGAATTATTGACTGCTGCAGGGAGAGAGGTGGTAATAATGGAAGACTTCAACCTGCCCAATGTGGACTGGAGGGTACTGGACACAACCTGCACCAGGAGTCAGATGACCCTAGATATGCTGCAAGGTTGGTTTCTGACACAGGGCACCACAGAACCCACCAGGGAGGGGGAATCCTTGATCTGGTGCTGGAGAACGGGAACCATGTCTAGGATATAAAGTTTGAGGAGCCCTGGGGTGGGAGTGACCATCGCACAGAGTGGTTCTGGTTGGGCATGGGCAGGGAAACCCCCCCCACTAAGACTAAAATCCTGTATTTTAAAAAGGTGGACTTCAGAAATATGGGTAAGTCACTAAGAAGCCACCAGGCAAGCATCCGAGCATATATGGGGGTTGACCAAAGGTGGTATATCATCAAGGAGGGAAGAATGGTTACCATAAGGGAATGCATTAGGCTCAAAAGAACTTCAAAGCACCCAGCTGATATAGTACTGAAGTCGCCCAGGTAGCTAAGAGATAAGAGGTTAGCCTACAAGAAATTCAGGAGGACTCAGAGGGGTGAAGACATGGAGGACTACTTAAAAATGGCTATTGTAACAGACAAGGTAGTCCCGCAGGCTAAAGCTCAGAAGGAACTGCAGCAGGCTGAGGGAATTAAAAATGGGGAAAACATTTTTTTTTCACTATATTATATATTATATATGATACACTGTCTTCTTTATTTTGCCCTTTCACTTGATCCCTTGACTCAAAGGAGAATGGTTCACTGTGCTTCTTTTGTTGCAAATTCTGGTTTGATACCTTCCTCTCCTCTGTCTTCTACCACCTTGCCCAAGCTGCCACCTCAAATTACTCCCTTCATCTCGAGACCCTAGCACCTTCTCTATCCTTCACCCCTCCACTCTGCTTCTGGTCAATCTGCTTTTTCTTTCTGTTTCCCTTCTCTCTGGAATAAACTGCCCTTGGACCTCCATTTATGTTCCTACCTCTCCTCATTCAAAAGGCTTCTCAGACTCCTACCCCACCGGCCATGCTCTCAGTGTCCCCTACCCTTATTGCCTTAATGTTTTGTATCTCCTGTCTGATTTCACCTGTATCAGGCAGAATTAGCATGAGTCAATTGTTTTTTGGGTGGGTTTGTATAACCCTTAGCCCCTCATATAATTTTGCCCCTTTTGCTAAATGTCACTTGCTTGTATGGTGAAATCTTGCTGCTGCTGTTTTATGCTTTTACACATTTTTTTGGGTCTTGTAACCTCGGCCCATGTGCATCTTTTTTTTTTTTTCATTGGCTTATGATTTTTACTTTCTGCTTGCCACTGTGTTTGTATCTCTCAGTTGTTCCTCTGTCCCCAGGTCGCACCTGGAAATGAGCCCCAGCTCAATGGTGCTTTTCTCAGTTATCAACTTTTAAGTAAATAAATAAATATTAGTGAGAAAAGGGACAAAAAAGATGTAATTGTTAGATTCAGGAGAGGGGATGGTTTTGTGGAGGAGAATGGGGCAAAGCAGAGGTACTGAATGAGTACTTTTGTTCTGTCTTCACCAGTGAGATAGATGGACTGGTGCCACTAGGGGGAAGGAGAGGAGAAATGGGGGAGGGTGCATGGATGTTTTGATAGAGGTAGATAGGAAAAGGATGGGGTTGTTAGCATTGAGTGCGGATAAACCGCCAGGGCCAGATGGAATACATCCAAGGCTGCTGAGGGGGCCGGAGGAGGAGGAGGAGGAGCATTCAGATCCCTTGGGTAACCTGTTCAGTAGTTCATTTGAGTTGGGTGTGGTACTGCAGGACTGGAGAACAGCAGGTGTGGTGCCCCTCCATAAAAGTGGTCCCAGGGACTTCCCAGGGAACTACAGATCAGTCATTTTGACTTTAATCACGCGCAAACTCATGGAGACCATACTTAAAAAAGATTAGTAGAGTGTATGGATGAGAATGGTCTTCAGGATGAGAGGCAACATGGGTTTATGGGAGGGAGGTCATGCCATATCATAGGTTTTATAAGTCAGGTAGCATTAGCCATAATGACTTACCATTTCTCAGTGGTAATATCATGTTGTTACAGTTTTTATCAGGAAGTTGTCTAATGTTTTTTGAAGATGTCCATCATACACTATTAACTACATTGTCTGAGAGTCCATTCCAGATGTTTACCATTTTCTGATTAAGCAATGCACCTCTTTTATTAGTTCTACAAATGCTCCTTTAACTGTAGATTATGTTGCCTTGTACCTTTAATGTGTTACCTTTCTTCCAGACCAACACACTCCCAAAGTACACTGCAATTGTATGCTTTATACACCAGACACAGATCACCCCTTACCCCCATATTCCAGGGTATACATGCTCAGCCTCTTCAGTCTAGCCTCATAGGTTAGAATCTTTATACTAGACACAGGTTTTGTCACCCTTCTCTGCACACCCTCCAATTTTTTAACACTTTATTTTTTGTGAGGGGCTTAAAACTGCCTGCAGTACTCAAGGTGTGGCCTGACTAATGCTCCATACAACGGCATAATTACTTCCCATGTCCTGCAATTTATATGGTAGCTTATACACCCCAGAATCTTATTACATTTTTTTTGTTGTTTCTCTGCAATGCAAATCTAGGTAAAGGTAGCCTAGACGAGAGATTTTTAGAAATATGCTTTACAAATGGGTTAAATCAATTTGTATATGAGCCAACAAGGGGAAGTCATATATTAGATCTTGTTTTTGGAAGTAGTGATTTACTGCTACAAGATATTAGGATAGCCCCTCCTCTGGCAAACAGTGACCACAATATGGTCATCTTTGAGATTAATTACAAGGTAGGCAAAATAAAAGAAAAAAAAAGTTACTGAATTACTCCAAAGCAGATTACTCAAGAATAAAACAGACCCTACAGGCCTGGACCTGGGAGACAGATTTAGAACAAAAGGATTTGCAAACCACTTGGGACATAATAAAGACAAAACTTCAAGACTGTATAAAAAACTATGTTCCAGAAGTTGTAAAAGAACGCTTACAAAAAATTTAGGGCTAATCCATCAGATATTAGAAAAAAATGATTTATGTAAATATCAAGGAAGTGTAAACAAAGTATAAGGAAAGCTAGGGCAATAGCAGAACAAAGATTTGCACAATGTAATAAAAACAACTATAAAAGTTTTTATAGTTATATTGGGGGTCTAAAAAAAATAATAACTGAATAATACAGCTTTATAAAATGGGCAAAAAAAACGAAGCCACTGATTGGCTGTTTCACCCCCCTAGCCGTGTCCTTAATCCCTGGTATTGTAGCAACCGGCACTACCCTTCATTCCCCAGCCCAACAACAGCACAGGATCAGTGAGCTGTGCCTGCTGAAAACAAAGAAACAAAGCCTGGCACAGCTCAGCAGTACGCTGACATCCATCGCTGAAGACCTAGCTCCGTCCCTCTATCTCTGCCTTTCACAACATAAGAAAACCTGTAATTATAGAGCAACAACAGCAAAACGTTTTTAAACACTTTTCCAAATTCCGGATTAAATGTAGCCTAGCCGCCACAAAACGGTTGCCGAGTTCATCACCACATCGCGCCAGCATGACGCGGCTATCAAACAAATGGGCAATATAAAAACATCAATTTGCCACAAAACACTCCATTTCATCTACAGGATACCAGTATAATATAAAAAGTAACCTGCAGTTTTGTCCAGAAACAGGAGCGCCACCGAAAACCTGACTGTAATAAACGTAAACCACTTCAAACGATGTTTACGGAGGCTCCTGAGGGACATGCTCGCCTCAGTCTCCTCGATCGCCCGCTGTACTCGCGTGTCTCTGCTTCTGTACAAAACTGCAGGTTACTTTTTTATATTATAGTGGTATCCTGTAGATGAAATGTACTGTTTTTGTGGGAAATGGATGTTTTTATATTGTCCATTTTATTGAAAACACGTCATGCTGGCACGCGATGTGGTGATGAGCTCGGCAACCGTTTTGTGGCGGCGAGGCTACATTTAATCCGAAATTTACAGTTCAAACTAGTAAGCACAGTAAGTGTCACTTAGCAATACAATATGATGAGACTCTCTCTCAGTTACAAATACATTGTCAGGAGAGAAAAACAAATAATTTGACCAGTACCTTTCTTTCTAAATCTGGACCAATGAGGGACTATTTTTTACTCAATATTTTAAACCTCACTTTACATCTTTTTACTAATTTTATTTTTTATTTTTTTTTTTATAATGAACTAGTTACTTATCAGCCCATTTTATAAAGCGCAATAACACCTCTGAGGGTGTAGTTTATACCGCCTGATAAGTACGCCCAGTGTAAGGCACTCTCGCGTCTTATAGTACACCCTGAGCGCATGCCTATCAGGGCGATAAACCACACCTCATCGTGGTGTTATTGCTTACATAGGTGACAGTACACCAACAAAGGAAGATAAAATTGTGGAGGCATTCAATGAACACTTCTTGCGAGTGTTTAATCTAGATATACCAGGTAAAGAGCCAGATGTAGGATTACAAGTGGAATGTAAAAACCATATAGAGTGGCAAATTAAAGAAAAACAGATCAAGGAGAAGTTAAGAAACTTAAAAAGTTATAAATCAAGTGGACCAGATGGATATCATCTCTTGTTTCTTAAGACCCTAGAAAATGAATTGGCTGGACCATTGTGTGTTCTGTTTAACAGGTTTCTGAGAGAAGGTTTGGAGCTCAATGAGTGGAGAGCGGCACATGTAACACCTATACATAAGGCTGGAAATAAGACACATTTAGACAACTATAGGCCTATTAATATTACTTTTGTTGTGGGGAAAGTAATGGAAAGTTGTATTAAGGACCTACTGGAGCAAAATATAATGAATCTCCTGGTACTGGATAATAGTCAACATGGATTTGAGGCAGATAGGTCCTGTACAAGCAACTTGCTTCATTTTTTTGAGATGGTAAGTCAGGAGTTGGATGGTGGACTCCCAGTGGATGTCCTGTATTTGGACTACACCACGGCGTTTGACTCAGTCTCCATAGAACACTAATACAGATCTTGATGGACCTGGGAGTGCACTGGCAGTTGGGTTCATGAATAAAGGCATGGCTTACTGATAGGACCCAGACGGTCCAACTTCGGGGGTTCTTTTCAAACTGGATAAGACTAATGAGTGGGGGTGCCCCAGGGCTCGGTCCTGGGACCCCTACTATTTAATCTGTTTGTTGGGTCCATGCAGGCTACTGATGGTACATGGATCTGCAAATCTTCAGATGATACAAAGGTGGGAGCTGTAGTAAATAACCAGGGGGCAATAGACAGTCTCCAGGAAAAATTGTCTAAATTGGAACTCTGGGCTGAAAAACATTAACTGAGATTTAACGTAAACAAGTGTAAGGTCATGCACTTTGGAACGAACAACATGGGGGCAGAATATAAATTAAATAATGTAGTAATAGCTAGTACAAAGTACTGGACCTGGGAGTGGTAATAACAGACACATTAACTTTTAGTAAACACAATGCAGAAATGGTAAAAAAGGCAAACAGAGTGTTACGAAATATACTGAGAAATATAAAAAGTAGGCATGAGGAAGTCATGTTGCCCTTGTATAGATCTCTAGTAAGGCCAATTTTTGAATTTGGAATGCCCCTTATTTCCCCACAGGATGTGGGAACTGGCAAGCTAGTAGGAAAAAGTACAGCGTAGATACACAAAAAAAATACGTGTCATCAAGGATATGAAATATGAGGATAGATTGCATAGGTTAGGCCTTTATTCCATGACATACCGTTATTTGAGAGGAGACCTATGTTATACTTATAGATGTTTCCATGATGTGATATTAGGGGAATGTGCTGGACTTAGAATAAAAGGAATATCAAACAGGGCAACTAGACTACATCCATACCAACTACTAGGTGAAACATATAGAACCCAGTGAAGGGGGAGATGGTTCAATCAGGGTAGTTGGAGTATGGAATCAACTGCCACGTGATGTGATAGAAGCTCCAACAATGAATACTTTTAAACATAAGTTAGATGAATATATGCACAAAAAAAGATGGGAGTATCTCCACTGAAGTGACAAGTCCGTGTACGGCCTATGGCTGATAGGGCTTGAACAACAAACTATGATGAAACTATGAAGTCAAAGGTTAAATTATTAGTTATTAGTATTCATAGATTTTTCTATGAATCAGTTTGCACCTTTCCATTTAGATTATACTCTGCCCTTGTACAGTGCCTCTTGCACCAAAATGCATAATTTTGCATTTGTCGATGTTAAAGGAAAAAAAAGCTTGTTTTAAAGTGCCCAGTTTCCTAGTAGTGCTAATTCCTGCTGAAATTTTTCTATTGCTGCCTGATTTTCCACTACTACCCCTATCTTTATGTCATCCGCAAACTTAAAAAAATCACGCATTTATTTTATTTATTTAGTTTTTGTTGACCGGGTAAGTGCACTAGACAAATTCTGCCTATTTTCAGGCACGACCCAGGGGAAGGGGATAAAGATGAATGCCAACTGACCTTGTACCAGATTAAGTGGTTGGTGGTATTTTTAGTGAATGAGGGAAATTTGGCCAGGACACCGGGGAAATTCTCCTACTCTTTTCGATAAGTGCCATGGGATCTTTAACATCCACCTGAACTACCACCAATCCAGGCAGATGGAACCTCAGTTTAATGTCTCATCCGAAAGACGGCACCTCAGAAGTGCAGCACCCCTCTCATGCTGCACTACAGTGTCAGTACTGGGATATTAACCCAAGTGCCAGATGTGGGAACTGAACCCACAGCCTTTTAATCTCCCGGCCTCAGATGTGAGTGTGCTACCTGCTGAGCCACTGACACTGACATTATTGCTATTACTACTGGCATTATTAGAACATTGCATGGATCACCCAAAATATTGAAGAAGGGAGGCCTCAGTACAGTACTGAACTCTGTGGCATCCCATTGGTGACAGTGCTCCACCTGGAAGAGTGTTCCCTGATACCTACTCTCTATTTTCTCTCTTTCAGCCAAGATGATATCCAACTTCCTATACTGTATATAACAAATCTGATTGCCTTCTTTGACTGGGTAACTAAAACAGTGGACGGGCCAAGCAGTAAAGATCCTTTACCTGGACTTCAGCAAGACCTTTGACTCTGTACCTCAAATGAGGTTGATCAGGAAGTTGGTGGATCTAGGCATTGGTGAGAAGTTGACTGAGTGGTGGAAAACTGGCTAAGGGGCAGGACCCAGAGTATGGTGGTGGGAGAGCACCATGGTCACTATTGGGGTCCCACAAAGCTCAGTGTTCAGAATGGTGCTGTTCATTGTCTTGATCAACAATACTGGGGACAGCATTCAGGACAAAATGTAGTTATTCTCAGACAACACCAAGCTCTGTGGGAGAATGGACATAGCAGAAGGGATACAAAACCTAAGGGAAGATCTGGAAAAGTTAGAGAGGTGGTCTGGGATTTGGCATCTTGCCTTCAATGCAAAAAATGCAACGTTATGCACACTGGAGCCAAGAATGTCAGGACTGAGTACAGCTTGGTTAGGGTCCAGTTATCTGCACCAGTGGAGGAGAAGGACCTGGGAGTGTTGATCATTAGTGATCTGAAACACTATACACACAGTGCAGGAAAGCAGCAGCAAATACAAATAAAATAGTGGGCTACATTGCCACATGGATTAGCAGTAGGCGAGAGGAGGTAATACTGCTCTTATACAGGTCATTAGAGAGGCTGCATCTGAAGTATAGTGTACAATAGTGGTCCCCTACCTTAAAAACAACATAAACCTGCTGGAGACAGTCCAAAGGAGGGAAGCTAAGATGATCATAAGCCAGAAGGGGCCTGCCCTGTGGGGTTCCACAGGGCTCGGTGCTGTCCCACATGTTCGCAGTATGCTGCTATTAGGAGACATTATACGATGGTATGGGCTGAGTTTTCACTGCTATACAGATGATTCTCAGCTCTACTTGTCTTTCATGTCAGACCAGGTGTGTGATACTGTCTCAGTGTTTAATAACTGCTCAAGACTAGATGAGTTCGAGCTGGCTGAAGCTGAATTCTGTAAAAATAGAGGTACTGGTTGTGGACCTAGATCTGAGGAAGGTCGGGGCATGGCGGGGGGACCCTCAGGTTTATATCTTGAGGGGGCCCCTCTCAATACCTCAGGCCAGGTGTGGAATCTGGGGGTGATATTTGATAAAGGCTCAGCCCTAAAGGCTCAGGTGTTGACTGCAGTCAAGTCTTCCTTTTATCATCTAAGGAACATCTCTAGGGTGAAGCACCTGGTTCCATTTGAAGATCTACCTATTTTGGTCCATTCCTTTGTTACCAATCATCTTGATTATTGCAATGCCCTTTACCTAGGGCTACTGGCAGTGGATATCTGCCGATTGCAGCTGGTGCAGAACGCAACAGCAAGGCTGTTAACTGGAGCTTCCATGTCCAGCCACATAATACCTGTGACACGTGCACTGCACTGGCTGCCAGTGCAATGGCAAATCACCTTCAAGGTTGCATTGTTGACATGTAAAGTCCTACATGACCAAGGATCTCAGTGCCTACAAGATCTGCTGTTACCCTACAGTCCTTCCCATTCCCTTCGATCCTCCAGCGAGGGATTGCTAGAGATTCCCAGGGTAGATTTGAAAACAACAGGATGTAGATCCTTTGCCTTTATGGCTCCTATCCTGTGGAATTCTCTACCACATCAGATATGTGATAGCCTGACTATAGAAGAATTTAAGAAATCCCTGAAAGCAAATCTGTTTGCACAAGCGATTGATGATAATTGCTGATTCACTGGAAATTTGATATATTATAGTTGCCGCATTTTGGGGTGAATGGTTTTAACAAAGATTATTTTATTTTTAAGATGCTGTTTTATGTATTGAGTTTTAAAATTTGTATGGTATTTTTGTAAAGGTGTCCTGAGGTTTGGAAGGGTGCCTTATATAAATAAATTTTGTTTTGCTTTGCTGAAGGGTAGGACGTATGAGGAGAGGTTGGATGTCCTGAACATGTACTCCCCGGAGGAGAGGAGGGAGAGAGGGTCATAACCTTCAACTATTTGAAGGACTAAATTGGTAGACAAGAATGGTCTTTACAAGCTTAGTGGGAACTAAAACATGAGGGGACACAGTCTCAAGGTGGAAGGGTGAGGTTTCGGAAAGAGGCTTGAAGGTACTTCTTCGCAGAGAGGATGTGGCAAGTTTAAATGGTCTTCCTGAGGAGGTGGGTTCACTGAAAACAGTAAGCAGCTTCAAGAGAGCCTGGGATAGACTTAAGGTGAAAATAGGGGTCAAGAGGGAGTGGATGGATGGGAACAGCAGATTGAGAAGGGGGACAGAGTCAGTAGCTGATGCTGACGACCCTGTAATACGAGTAGACTCATAGACCTAATGGCCGTGTTCTGTTGGCTTTGTTGTATGTTCATCAAAAGTGGCCTAAATCTGAAATATTTGGGGTTACACTGATGCCTTTCTCAAATATGTCTCCCAGCGCGTTTTGACAGTCACCTCTACAGATGGCTCATAAGTTCGTGGATATGAGTCTGCAGCTGATGTTGGGTTCGCACAATATACAGTAGAGCAGTTTAAATTCAGACCAACCCACACACACTACATGGGTAGTTTTGCAATCTATAAATGTGTTTATGTAGAATACTTTACTGCTGATAGAGTGTGTGAAACCTGGACCCATGCATCTATATTTGCAAATGCTGCAACTGCATCATTTTTGGAAACTTTTCTGTAGCTTCAAATATCTCATCTCTCCCCACATGATGGCTATGAGTTACCAGATCAGAAATATTGATACCCTTTCTACAAGAGATTAAAGGATTGGGTGCCATCAGGGCTGTTAACTCAGGATCTCATTTTAATATGTCCCACCTCTTGTACATTACATTTTCAGTCTTGTTAGATACCTGGTAGTAATTCATCGCAAACATGATATTGGATTATGAGGAGTGTTTCCTGCTATTTTTTGGAGTCAGAAGTTGTTCCGTCTGTGTTCCCTGCACTTTTGGTAGGCCATGGATATCACCTTGGCCAAATAACCCCTTTCACAGAACCTTGTCAACAGCATCCACCTTATTTTTTTAATGTTTCATCAGATGTACAGTTCCTCTATATTCAGAAGAACGAACTGTAGGATGTGCTGTTGACCAGGGACCTGGGGTGTGCATTCTCAGCCCTCAGTAACATGTTACCTGTAATAGATTTTCTGTTGGATTCAGTTGTCACTAAGCCTCCATCCTGCAATTTCAAATGAATGTCTAGGTATTCAACGCTATTATGGACAGTGATAGGTGCACCTAATGTTCAAATTATTATTGTTTAAAACACTCAGCGAAACCTGGAATGAATTCCTGGCCTCCAACCCAGACACACACAGTGTCATCAATAAATCTGTACCATTGTACAATGTGTCTGAGGTGGGGGTTGGAGTCCACAAACACCATCTTCTCCTCCCACAATGCCAAAAATAAGTTAGCATAGAAGGGAGCAAAGGCAACACTCATGTCTGTACCTCTCAACTGTAAATTAAATTTCTTATAGAAAAAGGAAACAGTTGTGGTGTAAAACAAAAGAAAGTAAATCCAAAATAAATTTCTGTGGTGCAGACCTCAGGGCATTATCCCCAGCCAAAAATTCATTTGTTGCCCATATTCCATACTGGTGGTTTATGCAGGTGTACAGGGAGACAATGCCAGTGGTGAGATAGCAGTAATTGTTTTGCCACGGTATTCCCTCCAGCTTTATAATTGCAGCTATTGTATCACATACAGTAGATAGAAACTGGTTTTTGGCACCATTATTTTCAGAAAATGATCCATGAACTTTCAGGATCCTCACTGAGTGACCCCAAGAACAATGGCTTGCAAAGGAGGGTTCCCCACAGACTTCTGGACCTTGGGGAGTGTATATAGTGTGGGAGAGAGGGGGTGGCAGGTTTTAAGAAAACTGCACTCCTTTCCAGTTAGACACACACCTGAATAAGCTTCATCCACCATTGAATCCAGAATAGATTTATAGGCCCATGTGGGATCAAACACAATGGGCCTGTAGCAGTCCATGTCTGTAAACTGTTTTTTTATTTCCTGCACATACATATGTGTGCCCTGCACTATGATCATTCTCCCCTTCCTTATCTGTCTGTTTGACAGTGAGATGGGGGCATCTTCTTGAGCTGCTTGAGTGCAACTCTTTCCTCGGATGATGCATTTCTGTATGGCCATGGTACAGGATGCTGTATTATTTCAGTTAGATCAGCTTGGTTCCTAATGAAGTTTACACCAGTCTAGCACTGGCAAGTCTTCTACAGATCTCCCTTCTCATAGTTACACTTGGTCTACTGAGTTAGGTAGAAATGCTGTTTGGATTTCAGTGGAATTGAAAAATGCATTCTGAAAAGCATTTCAGGAGTGGAATTCCCATTCCATACAAATTCCACTGACAGAATTCTGCATTCCAAACAGCTGCAGTCTATCCCATTGCTAGAGAGATGCAGTGAAGTTAAATTTCACTGGTGAAGTGCCCGCAAAGTGGGCACTTCGCGTTCTCACTCTGCTATGCAGAATGGCCAGTGTGAAAGGCTCACTTTGCCTTGTAATTATGACTTTGCATTGTCATTCCACCTTAATGCGAAGTAAGGTGAAGTGACAACAATATAGGTAGCCCCCCACATATCACATGGCTTACAGTACTGTAAGTCACATGCTTTAGCCAGGCAGGAAGGAAGTGACTCATGCAAGCAGATACTTTCACTTTCTCCTTTGCAGAGCTAGAGAGAGGAGGCAGTTTGTCTGTATAGTAGTTGGAGCAGAGAATCCAGAGATCATATTCATATAAAACCCACCTAACAGCTTTTTTCAAAGCTATATTGTTGTGTAGTGGGTTTTGTACTCTTTTTGTAGTTCATTTTTTACGTTCGCTTGCGCGCATGCGCAAGGAACGTTTTGGGAGAGTAGCACACTTTGGAGGTGTGCCTCCTTCAATCCAGTGCTCCATTGAGCAGGCGTGGCGATCCTGCACTAATGGTGCGGAGTTTTGACAGCGGTGGTCTTCGCCCAAAGAAAACCACCGCTGTCATACCAAGCACCGCATCATGCCGCAAGATCACGCCGCCTCCCCCACCCGCATCACGCCGCCTCCCAAAGCTTTGGTGCCATGCTGGGAGCCCACCCAGTGTGGAAAACGTTATTGCCAACGGGTGTCCAATCCCCGTCGGCTCCAATGCCCCTCGTTATCCACCACGCTGGGAGCACACCTCAGCGTGGCAAACGTCCCGCTTGTTTTGCCAACGGGTGCCCAACCTCCGCCGGCCTCGGCCCCCATCCATCTTCTGCCACACTGGGAGCCCACCCCAGCGTGGCAAGTGTCCCACGTAGTCCTTTTTTAAAACACCTGAAAGAAAAACGGTCCCACGTAGTCTCCCAGTCCCCTCCCACAACCCGCACTCCACCCACTGCGCACCCAGCCTCCACACACACCCTCACCCCATACTTACCTCTGGAGCTCGGTGCGACGATCTTCGTGGACCAGGAACACGCCTGCACTCTTTCAAAGCCGACCGCCAACTGAGGAAATGCCGGTAAGCTGTATAATGGGCTAGATAGGGGGTTTCAACTTATTGCATATTCAGGTATTTTTTGATTTTGAATAATTAATAGAGCGTGACCCTTCCGCGAATGATGTCACTCGTCATGGTAATATACGGGCCTCAAAGGGTGATTGCAGTCATGTAGTCACTGCACGAAATCACCCTTTGGGCCTGAATAGCACCATGACAATGACATCATTCATGAGAAGGGGTCCCAAAAACCCCATGTTGAAAATTTGGTGCTAAAAATTCCAAAAAATGACTGTTTTACGAGCATGCGCTGCACAGTTCCTACGCAGGCTCATAAGTTCGCGAATTTTCAATATTTTCACTCCAAATTTTCAACATTGCCATTTTACCACACCTCCTTATGAGCAGTACAGCTGTCATTTTTCACATCCTGCCCAAAATGTGTTTCCGCCCATGTAGCACACAATAGCGCAGTCGGTGTTCAAAATCAATGTATGGGACACATTAAGAAATCACGGTGACACTGTTCATTAGCAGAGGTCTTAAAATGGCTATGTTGAAAATTTGGTGAAAAAATTCCTAGAAATGACTGTTTTACGAGTGTATTGCGCAGTTCCTACGCACGTCAGAGGTTTGCGAATTTTCAATATTTCTACTCCAGATTTTCAACATTGCCATTTTACCATACCTTCTTATGAGTAGTACAGCTGTCATTTTTCACATCTCACCCAAAACATGTTTCCGCCCATGTAGCGCACAATGGCATTGTCGGTGTGAAATCAATGTATGGGACACATTAAGAAAATCACAGTGACACTGTTCATGAGCAGAGGTCTTAAAATGGCTATGTTGAAAATTTGGTGAAAAAATTCCTAAAAATGACTGTTTTACAAGCGTGCGTTATGCAGTTCCTATGCACGCTTGTATGTTTGCGAATTTTCAATATTTGCACTCCAGATTTTCAACATTGCCATTTTACCACACCTCCTCATGAGCAGTACAGCTGTCATTTTTCACATCCTGCCCAAAATGTGTTTCCACCCATGTAGCGCACAATGGCGCAGTCAGTAAGTAACTCAATGTATGGGACACATTAAAAATCACAGTGTCACTGTTCATGAGCAGAGATCTTAAAATGGCTATGTTGAAAATTTGGTGAAAATTCCTACAAATAACTTTTTACGAGCGTAGTGCTAGAAGCTCCTACGCACGCTCGTAAGTTTGTGAATTTTCAATATCTTCACTCCAGATTTTCAACATTGCCATTTTGCCACACCTCCTTATGAGCAGTACAGCTGTCATTTTTCACATCCTGCCCAAAATGTGTTTCCGCCCATATAGTGCACAATGGCGCAGTCGGTGTGTGAAATCAATATATGGGACACAGTAAGAAAATCACAGTGGCACTGTTCATTAGCAGAGGTTTTAAAATGGCAATGTTGAAAATTTGGTGAAAAAATTCCTTAAAATGACTGTTTTACGAGCGTGCGTTGCACAGTTCCCACGCACGCTTGTAGGTTTGCGAATTTTCAATATTCCCACTCCAGATTTTCAACATTGGCATTTTACCATGCCTCCTCATGAGCAGTACAGCTGTCATTTTTCACATCCTGCTCCAAAATGTGTTTCCGCTATGCAGCACACAATGGCGCAGTCGGTGTGCGAAATCAATGTATGGGACACATTAAGAAAGTCACAGTGACACTGATCATGAGCAGAGGTCTTAAAATGGCTGTGTTGAAAATTTGGTGAAAAAATGCCTATAAATGACTGTTTTACGAGTGTGCACTGCACAGTTCCCATGCACGCTCGTAGGTTTGCGAATTTTCAATATTTCCACTACAGATTTTCAACATTGCCATTTTACCACACCTCCTTATGAGCAGTACAGCTGTCATTTTTCACATCCTGCCCAAAACGTGTTTCCGCCCATGTAGTGCACAATGGCGCAGTCGGAGTGCAAAATCAATGTATGGCACACAGTAAGACAATCACAGTGACACTGTTCATTAGCAGAGGTTTTAAAATGCCAATGTTGACAATTTGGAGGAAAAATTCCAACAATGATTGTTTTACTTAGCGCGTTGCACAGTTCCTATGCACGCTCGTAGGTTTGCGAATTTTCAATATTTCCACTCCAGATTTTCAACATTGCCATTTTACCACACCTCCTTATGAGCAGTACAGCTGTCATTTTTCACATCCTGCCCAAAATGTGTTTCCACCCTATGTAGTGCACAATGGGGGTACAAAAGGTCATCCTGAAAATTTATTATGCAAATGCCAGCAATGCTTTGGGGCATTAGGGTAAAACCCCATCGTACCAAACACCACTGCAAATACCTGTGACGTTACTGCATTGACAAATGCATGTTCTTTCGTGATTTCTTTGTTTTTACTTTTATAAGTTTTTGTTTGTCTGTGTTTGTGTGTGTGTGTGTCTGACGTGTGTGTGCCTGTGTTGTGTGTGTGGAGTGTTTCATGTTGTCGTTGTCAACTGTCGATGTGTCATTGCTTGGATAGAGTGAAGGAGGGAGGGCAGTCGAGTTTATGTTCTTCAGTTGTGGAAATGGACCAGGGACAGGGTGAAAGTCAGCGAATGTCTGGGACAGAGCGGCGGCACTGGGACTGCGTGGCTGCATGGTTGGTAGGGAGGAGTGCACTCCATGGAGGGTCGTGGTTGGGTGCTGTTGGACCAGTTGAAAATCTTGGTCCCCTCGAAGCAGCAGCAGCACCACCAGCTTTGCAGCTCCAGCAGCACCGCCTCCACAGCAGGATGTGCTGGAGGTTGAGCACCGCTGTAACCAGGCTGCGGCCAGTTCATCTGGCCCTCCGTGCCTGGTCCCCTGCAGCTCCCAAATTTGGGAGTTCTTTGACTGTGACAGGGGACAGTAGCCTGGTATGGTGCCACATTTGTGGTGTTGAGGTGCACCATAGCCACTGGGGACACACATGGGGACTGAGGCAAGCGCACCCACATGATTAATCATCACAAGGTGTAGTATCAGGCTGCTACAGAATGGGCTAGGACTCCACCTGATGGCCCTTCTGTGGCAGTGACAGAGGGTGCTGCTGTGCATCGCTGCAGCAAGAGTAGGGCCATAGCAGCAGCTGCTCCACCACCAGTACCCCCACCACCACCACCACCAGCTGTACCACCACCAGTGGACCCCACACTGCCTGCAACTCAGGCCGACCTTGCTGTGTTGTAGGCCATGGTAGAAGAGAACAACGAGGGGGTGACTGCTGTCCAGCAGCAGTTGGAGCACATAAAGCGACACCAATTGCAGATTGTGTTAATGCTCCATTTGCTGCTAGACCAGCAGGTGATCCCACATTAGCTTTTTTTTCAACACACCTTCCCCCCACCCCCACTGCATTATAATCCAAGTTAAGAATGTGTACCCTGATGTATTTCTGGTGCCTCAGTAATGTTTACTTTCTGTTGTGGAGTGGTTGTGGAAAAGTAGGACTGAGCAGTGCAAGCATAATGTGCTAAATTGCATGCATGCAGTCAGTGTTTTTTCCTGTATGTGGACTGCAGACATTGTCCAGCTTCTTGAAAACATATATGCTGACTTGTTGCAGTGTTTATGGTATAAAGAATAAAGATAAGAATATATAACATATATTTTATTGGTACCATCATCAGCAGCGGACTAAGTGATATATTTTTTCAGAGGTTTCAAGCCAGAATCCACCTTAGTCACACAGTGCACACTTGACTTTTTAGGAGATCACATAGCAACCAAAAATCCTGCTTTTCAGCAACCTGTACCCAACAGACATGAATTATTGGTGATGGTGAGGCACCCAAATTATTTGGCAGACAGTGTACAGACACTATAAAGTCAGAAAATATATAAGGTCCAGTTCACTCACTGCCAAATGCCAACACACTGTGCTACCATGATTCTTCTTTTCATTTTTTGTTCTGGAATAAGTGATGTATTGCTAGTTTACTGGCGGTGTCAGTTTTTTAGCAAGTTGATGTACGCCATAACACGACACAGTGCCAGAGGTTGCACAGTGTGGTGGCAGTGGACTTCAGGACCTGTTATATATTCTGACTTTAAAATGTCTGTACACCATAACATATTTTGGGTGCTTCAGCAATATTTAATGTCTGTTGGGTATGGTTTGTTGAAAAGCATGATTTTTTTGTGCTATTATCTCCTCAAAGTCATGTGTGCACTGTGAGTGACTGAGATGCACAGTGGCCCAAGACCTCTGAAAAAGTATCACATTACTTACTCCACTGCTGACAATGGTATAAATAAAATATACATTATATGTTCTTATCTTTATTCTTTACATACTGCAGCAAGTCACATCATATATATATGTTTGCACAAAGCTAGACAGTGTCTGCACGCACACAGGAAAGAACACTGACTGCACACATGCAGTTTAGCACAGTATACTTGCTCTGCTCAGTCCTGCTTTTGGACAAACACTTCATGACAGAAAGTAAACATTACTGAGGCTCCAAAAATATTTATGTTTTGAAACAGACATTAATTTATAGTTTATGACATTATGTGCTCACACACCATCACCAGAATGTTTGTGCATCCCCAAAATGCAACTGTCTTGTGTACAGAAAATTTCTCAGTGCTGACAAAGCGAAATGGGAGCATTACACCAAATGCAAAGTGTCCCAGAATTAATGGCACACTCAGTCATGCGCACAGTGCCAACACACAGTCACCAAAATTGTTGTGCATTCCCAAAATGCAACTGTCTTGTGTCCAGAAAATTCCCCAGGGCTGACAAAGTGAAATGGGAGTGTTACACCAAATGCAAAGTGTCCCAGAATTAATGGCGCACTCAGTCATGCGCGCAGTGCTGACACACAGTCACCAGAATTTTTGTGCATCCCTGAAATGCAACTTTCTTGTGTCCAGAAAATTCCCCAATGCTGACAAAGTGAAATGGGAGTGTTACAAGAAATGCTGCTGCTTTCGCAATTACATGTAATGCTGCTGTGTATTAACCTTACTGTGATGATGATGTGATGAATTAATGCACAGTGTCTTGTCAAACCATATGAAGGAGGGTAACATTAATGACCATTCAGTGTACTGTCACACATAATGACACTGAGAGAACAGTTGATTATCCAAAGTGTGCTGTGATCACCTCAACAGGAAGGGTGCCTTTGTGTGTACACCAATAGTAGCCTTGGTGAGTTGATATATACATATATTCATATATGTATTTTCTTGGGGGGTTGACATAAATATACACGTACTCATTGTATTGTTTTCTGTCACAGGTCACATACTGTTGGTGTGCACATTCCCGTGCTTCAGAAATTGTGGTGTTGGAATTGGAAATGGAATACTCTCAAGCCAATGAAGGTAAGTATTTGTTTTTTTGGGGGGATTATCATATTTTCAAGTAGGTCTCATTAATGGTTTATTGTTTGATTACTTCTTCACAGATTTTATCTGCATCCTTCCCCAGTCCAGTAATGATGGTCATGGTCCTCATTGATTCATATGACTTCTACTTGTTGCATGTCTACAGCCCGGGGGAGGGTATGATGTTGAAGTTCTTTGACACAACAAAGCATCTAGAAATTTTCTAAAAAAGAAATGGAGGACTTATTACAACTTGATTCAGCAGTACACATTATCTTTGAGCCATGGCTGTTCAACCATGGGTATATGGATTAACACAGATAGCAAGCTATGAAGCCACAATAACACCAAATCATCAGATCACAATTAAATTTAGTACTAGGCTGTAAGAAATACACTGTGTCAGTGTCCCTGCATCTTAACTCAAGTTACATTTTAAACCACATCTTGTTAAGTCACCTGACCTGGATCAAACTTTTTTCAACACTGACATGGCTGCAGCTGTAAATTTGGAATACAGTGCATGATGTGTTGAGCAAATATTTTGTGACCTACATGTCACCTATTTTACTAATCATCAGTCGGATTTTTTGCACTCTTATGAAAAAAAAAAGGAATAGATTAAATAAAATTGATATACTTACCAGAATGGAAATGGATATCCCATAGGTTGATGTACACAGTAATGCTGTACCATTGGTACAGACCATCAGCGAAGGAGAGTCGTTTGTTAACCTGTAAAAAAAAAAATAAGTTGACCGTATTTGTTTGACCATTGCAGCTCGGAAAAGCAACAGGAAACAAAACACACAGCTAAAGGAAGTTGAATAGCATGAAAAACATTAGTACACATACTCACTTTATAGTATTCATAGTAAGAAGCCTTGTGCCTGTGGCTGATGGATGTGGTCTCCTGTTCGACTCCCTCAGCCTTGACATGGTCAAGACATGTAATGGAAAACATCGTTAGAATGGTGGTGGTGGTGCGTGATGGTGGTCATACACCGTAAAAAATGCCTGTCTTAAAATGATAAAAAAAAAACTTAAATTTGTATATTTCTTGCTTAAAATAACATACTAACATACTAAAATGCCAGCAGAATAGGCCTAACGGTCTTTCGTGTCTGCTCGCTTGGTCAGCCCCCACCCTGGGAGCTGACCTTGCTGCCCCCTCTCCCTCTCTGGCTTCTCCCTTCCCAGTCCCGAATATTCTCGCTGCACTGGATAAGCAAAATAATCTGCCAATGAGGTAAGATAATTATCTCAGTAAGACTTTTAAAAAATAAGATATTATGACTTGAATCTAGATGTTGTATAAATTCTTAAAATTTCTTAAAATAAGATTATTAATCTTACTATATGACTGTTTAACTAAAAAATGAGTTCTTAGACATACTGAAATAAGTCTAAAAAACCTAAAATTAAGACCATTGAGCCAAAAATCGAGATATTTCTCCACTTAATTTAAATTTGACAAATCTTACAAATATCTTGAAACAAAAGTTCTTAAACAATACTGAAGTCCAGAAAATCTTAAATCAAGACTGCTTCCCCAAAATCAAGATGATTTTTGTTTAATTTAAGTATGACATATCTTGCAGATGATTTTGAAACGAGAGTTCTAAGACATACTGAAGTGCAGAAACTCTTAAATTCAGACCGCTTTCCCATAGATCCAGACATTTCTTTGCTTAATTTAAGTATGACAAATCTTACAAATGTCTTGAAACAGGAGTTGCTAGACATACTGAAGTCTGGAAAATCTTAAATTCAGACTGCTTCCCCAAAATCAAGACATTTCTTTACTCAATTTAAATATGACAAATCTTGCAAATGGCCTGAAGCAAGATTTTTGATGTAGGCAAATCAAGGCTTTTAATAAGAATATTGCCAAATAACACGTGTTTAATTAATCTATAAATAAGTTAACTGCTCTCAAAAGGGGTGCATTAATCTAATAAAAAAAAGTTTCTAAACGTGATTATTATCCCCAAATTAATGTTTAAACCTGCTTATTGATCTCAAACCAATATATTAAGGACCAGTTTTATAAGTGTTTCCCATATTCTGCCCTGCATTCCCTGGTGTCTTGTGGCCTCAATTTCCATCTCTGTGCCAAACACTATCTACATGGCACCCCTCCCTTGGTCCCATTAAGCACTCCCAGATGTCAGTAGCACCTCTCCCTCTTCCTGCCCTGTGCCACACACTCTCTGGTGTCCAGTGGCACCGTCTAATCCTCCTCACACAGTGATGAGCACCCCTGGTGTCCAGTGGCACTTGCCAAGCACTCTCTGCGTCCCATGGCACCCTTCTCCATGCCTGTTATTTGAATCAAACAAAAGACTCCATCTACAAATCACTGCCATATCGACTGGAGTAAATGAGATTAGGTATTAGCCGGACAGTAGCAGCATTATCCCAGCTGTGGCACATGCTATAAAAAGTGGTACCTGTGCTTGTTTGTAATTTTCAGAAATAACCCCCTTTCTTTGTTCTTGGCAATAAAAATACACATGCAAGGAGAAAATCATAAGCCCCCTTTAACAAAATTTAGAACCAGAATATGGCTTTACAGCAAATGGACGGTATGCTTTTTTACAATGCTACGGAGGCAGCATAGCACAGTGGTTCAGGGTACTAAGCTGCAAGCCTGAAGACCTGCGTTTGAATACCATCAGCCCCCCACTTGCATACTGTGTGACCCTGAGCAAGTCACTTAACCTCCTTGTGCTCCCAGGTCACACCTGGAAACAAGCTTTGGCTTAGTGTGGCTTTCCTGGTTAAGCAATGTCCAGTCCCCCTTTCCCTTAGGATACAGGAACTCTATTTTGACAGACTTTCATGCTGTAAAAAGTAACAAAAAATTAAGAGTTTAAAGGCTTATTAAAATGTTCAGACATTTAATTTAGTTAGCACCTTATTCCAAAGAACTTTAGGTTTCTCTCTCCTCCCATATTGTAAAGCATTTTTGGATACATTTTGCATGAAGGGTGCCATGTAAAAACCAAATTGCTTCCTTTCTACTGTCTATGAGAGGGAAGGAAAAGACTGCTGCTGCCATTTGGTGCACAGGGAATTTCAAACAGCTGAGAGAGAGAGACCTGGAAAACCAACCACAATCCGAACCCCCACCCGTATCTATCTATCTATCTATCTATCTATCTATCTATCTATCTATATATCAAAAAACTAAATCATGTGACATTGGTATTTCACTTCTCTAATGTTAGTGGTGCAGAATAACTTGCCAATAGGGAAGGGGAAATAGTTTAACCAGGAAAGGCACACTAAGCTGAAGCTTGTTTCCAGGTATGACCAGGAAGTAGAAGGAAGTTAAGTGACTTGCTCAGTTAGGGTCACAAAGTATGTAAGTGGGGGCTGATGATTCAAACCCAGGTCTCAAGGTTTGCTGCTCAGTGCCCTTATCCACTATGCTATATTGCCTCCTTGCTTGCTTATGGCCACAGAGTGCCTCAAAAACACTACATGTCCCCTCCATGTATACATACAGTATATACTCATTGCAAAAAAATAACATTAATGCAGACATTAGGGTTAAAGAATGCAAAGCACACAATGAAAGAAACAAGGTTTTGAGCCTCTGTAATCTTGGCAAATCAATGATGTGGTGTCCCTTGGGGTTGCCAGCCTTAATGCCCACCACCTCCTCCCAGCCTGCAGCATCCTATCTGAAGCACAAGGTACAGTTTCAAGCCACTGCCTCATAGGCAATTACTCTTTGAAGAAAAAGAAGTATGGCACGGCACATGTGGCAAACAGAATCAGTCATAGATTTCTTTCCACAGGGCCCTGGGTGATGCAAGAGATTATCATGTTTGCTCAAGGGAGGTGGTGGGTATTGGCTTGACAACCCCGAGGAACACCACACCACCGATTCATCAAAACTTCTAGGATGCAAAGCCCTAATTTTTTTGTGTGTACTTAGAGTGCTTTGCATTCTTCCACCCTAATATCTGCATTAATGCAGTTTTTTTTTCTGTAAATTTCCCTCCTTTTGTGACAGTGGAATCTTAACAGAATAGTAGATATATTTCAAACCCTACATCACCAACCACCTAACAAGTGAAAGCCTAGTGTCATAGTACTTGGGGCTGCACTGTTTACAGGTTTACATCCTAGCACAGATCACATCCTAGCACAGATAACGGATCTCTTACCTGGTTCCTGTGGGGCCTGGGATGAGGGGTCTCAGAAGAACAGCCAGTCACAACCTGTAAAACAAGAACAGCAATGGGGTCACAAAGGATCAGTAGCTCTTTATGAAGTAACTATGACAAACAATGTAAGGTAAATAAACAATACTTATCTAATACTGTATGTTCAGCATCCTCCTACATGTGGTCAACATCCTGTCAGACCTGTAGAAGTAACAAGGAAAATGGGTCAGTATGAAGAATAAAATACTGATCAGCTGGGTCAGTTGGGAAGGATCTGTAGAGGCTGATAAAAAATGGTGGGGGAGACATCACAGACCGTACCACACCATCGAACTGGTTTTACAATGGACTCTGTCACCCAGAGTCCATCATGGGGTGGAATTAGTGTTCCTATGACTGATCTCTCTTTTGGGGGGAGCATGTTGCTCCACCCATCAACCAGCATAAAGCAGGATGAAGACACCAGGGCACGATATTCAAAACTTTGCCCAGACGCAAAACTGAGTTTGCCCATGCAAACCAGGTTTAGCATGGGTAGGGAATACTGAAAAGACTGGTTAATGTGGGCAAACTGTTTGCACCTGGGCAATAGTTGGGGGGTGTAATACAAATGAAGGGCAGGGACCTGAATATTGGTGCAGTCCAAAATCCAGAGTATGTGTACCGTGCAAAGCTGTTTTGCTTGGTCCTAAATGCACATACTGCCAATCTAAACCTTGACTTACTCCCACTCAACCACAGCTTTTGGCAGAAAAGTGTGGTGCCCCCTGACCAACACAGTAGTCCCTGCCATCTAGTGGCACCCCCAATATGCCGATCGCCATCCCTGAAGTGAGACATCAATGTTTCCCTGGTGCTAGTGCCCCCCCCCCGATTGCCATCCTGAAGGTAAAACTGAAAGATTCCCTGGTGTCCAGTGGTACCTTCCCCCACCCAACACACAGACGCAGTTATCCTGGTGTTCAGCGATCCCCGCCCAGTCTGATCCCCTGCAACAGAAATAGAAACCATTCCCTGGTGGTCTAGTAGATCAGGGAATTGAAGGAGGAGTTGGCCACACCCTTGACAAGGCTCAACTTGTCCCTGGATATGAGGAGAGTGCCAGGACTGGAAGAGGGCGGACATAGTGCTTTTACACAAGGGAGGTAGTAAGAAGGTGAAGTGGAACTACTGACCTGTCAGCCTCACGTCAGTGGTGGGGAAGGTAATGGAAGCATTCATCAAGAGAGGCTGGTGGATTACCTGGAGGAGAGTGGCTTGCAGGACAGCAGACAGCATGGCTTCAGGAAGGGAAGTCTTGCCAGACAAAACCTAATTCAGTTCTTTGATTGGGTGACTCAGGTGATTGACCGGGGGTTACGTGGACAAGGCCTATCTGGACTTCAGTAAGGCCTTCAACACTATCCCCTATAGGAGGCTGGTGAGCAAGATGGAAAGCCTGGGGTTGGGTGGTAAAATAACAAGCTGGGTGGAGACCTGGCTGGCAGGAAGAACTCTAAGGTGGTGCTAAATAGGATACACCCGGGACAGCGAGGGTGAAAAGTTGAGTTCCACAGGGATTAGTTTTGAGTCTGCTCTCTTCAACATCTGATATTGCAGAGGGTTTGAGGGGAGGTGTGCCTATTTGCTGATGATAGGAAAATATGCAATAGGATGGACACCGGGGAGGTGTCATGAGGAGGAATTAAAGATGCTCGAAAATGGTCTGGGACGTGACAGCTGAAATTTAATGCCAAGAAGTGCACTTGATGCACTTGGGAGTAGGAACAAAAGAGCAGGGTACACCCTAGGTGGGGAGGAAATCAAAGTAACAGAACAGGAGAGTAATCTGGGGATCATAGTCTCCTCGAACCTTAATGTAGCAGGGTGGTGGGAAATGCCAATGGAATGTTGGCATCTTAGGCAGGAGCATTACCTGAAGGAGGAGGTAATAATTCCCCTTTACAAAGCCATGGTGAGGCCACACTTGGAGTATGGGCTTCAGTTCTGGAGGCCACATCTCCGCAAGGATATAGATACATTGGAGAGGGTTCAGAGAAGGGCAACCAAGATGGTGCAGGATATGCAGGGAAAGTCATACAAGCAGAGGTGTAAGGAGCTGGATCTGTACACACTGGAGACAAGGAGGAAAAGGGGAGATGTGATTGAAACTTTTAAATATGTAAAGGGGCTCAATAAAGTAGGAGAAGGGGGTTTACTTAAGGGGAAGGAGGGGGTCATAACTAGAGGGCAGAGCCTCAGACTGCAAGGAAAAAGATACAGGGGCAGTGTGAGAGGGCATTTCATCATGGAGAGGCTGGTGGAGCCATGGAACAGACTACCAGATGGAGTGGTGGGGGTTAAATTGGTGGAAAAATTCAAGAGGGCATGGGACAAGCATATGGGGCTGAGTATCGGGGGAATGGCGGAGGCTGGCAGGAAGGGGGGAGGTGTAGGAGGAAAAAAAGGGCAGACTAGATGGGCGGTATGGTCCTTTCCTGCCGTCAAGCTTCTATGATATGAGTCTATGATATTTCTAATCTCCCATTGCAATACAATGAATGACTTCCTAGTGTTCTAGGGGCCCTCACTATCCGATCTGCCCTTAGAATACAATCGATATCTTTCCTGGTGGCTAGTGGATCCCTCACCCGGAGGTAGTACCTCACCACCTTCCCCATCCCATCCCCGAGCCAGGGACTGGCACAGCCCTCCGCTCTCCACCATGGCTGGCCACCGATTGAACTGTCAATAAGCGGCCATTGTATACAGTACATGCTCGCTGACAGCTCAGTTAGTGGTCAACCATGGTGGAGAGTGGAGGTCTGTGCCAGTCTCTGGCTCGGGATGAGATGGGGGTCAGGGTGGTGGGGCACTACCTGCCAGGGTGGGGTGCCCACTAGCCACTGGCAAAGATACAGATCATATTATACGGGTAGATCAGGAATATGGAGGGGGGTCAACTAGACCACCAGAGAATGTTTTCATTTTCTTATAAAGGGGATTGAAATGGGTCAGGGATACACTGGACACCAGGGAAATGGAGTCTGGGTGTCAGGCAGATGAACCACTGGACACCAGGGAATACTACTGTAGCCATGGGGCATGGGTGCGGGTAGAGGGTGGAACCACTGGACACCATGTAATGTCCATTTTTAATCACATCAGGTGGCGATCAATGGGGGCGGAGCACTAGGAATCTTTCATTTCATCTTCAGCTGATGGTTGACTGCAGAGGGCAACACTAGACACCAGGGACACTTCATATTTAACTTTGGAATGGCAATCTGCAGGGTATGGGACCACTGGACACCAGGGAACTTTAGTGTTACCTTCAGGATGGTGATTGGGGGTGGGGATAACTAGCACCAGAGAAACATTGATGGCAGATCCTCAAAACTGGTATGGTCTGGGGTAAAAATATATATATATATATATATATATATATTTTACACACACACACACACACACACACACACACACACACTTGCCAGGGGTTGACGGGAGCATTCCGGTCACCTCCAGTGCTAGGGATCAAGTGCTCCTGGATGCAATCAGGAGGGTAGTTGACGCAGTTGGTCAGTATACCTACTAGGCTAAAGAACACTTTAGACCTGGTATTGTTGAATGGGGAGGCAGTAAGAGAAATAGGGGTGGAGGACCCACTAGCCAACAGCGATCACCAAATGGTGTGATTTAATAGCACGATGTGTGGGGAGCCAGAGAAATCAGTAACCTGGGTGGTAAACTTCAGGGGGCAGACTTTGGGAGGATGCGGAAAGTACTGAAAGGGAAACTGGAGGGCATAGGGCAGGAGATGGATGCAGAGCAGAAATGGGATATTATTAAATGTGGGATTACAGTGGCAACGGAAGCCTGCACCAAGACACAGCATAAGAGGAGCAAAGCAAGGAAACCATGCTGGTTGAATAGCAAGGTAGTGGAGGTGGTGACGCAAAATGAGAGGTGCACCAGAGGTATAGGAGGACAGGGACATGGAAGAGTATGCAAGATGGTACAGGGAGGTGACCAGAAAAGTGAGAGAAGCCAAGGCCCAGAGGGAGCTGAGATTAGCGATTAGCTCAGGGAATTAACGGGAGGGAGGGGAGAAAGACTTTTTCAGATACATCAGGGAAAAAAGGAAGTGCAAGAAGACAATAGTGAGAATAAAAAAGGGTGGGGAGTGGACAGACAAGGGGGAGGAACAGGTAGAAGCACTGAATGAATACTTTTGCTCAGTGTTCATGGAAGAAAAGGGGGGGACCACTATCACCATGGACTGGGAGGGTGGGGACAGTGGGAGAGGAGGCAACAGATGGAAGAATTGAGGGAGGTAGAGTCCTAGAAGGAGTGAGGGTAGACAAGGCACAAGGGCTGGATGGGATCTACCCCAGGGTGCTGAGGGAGGTGGCAAAGGTGTTGGCAGAGCTGTACAGCACCTCACTGGAGTCAGGATGTGTGCCACTGGACTGGAGCATTGCATATGTAATGCGTTACACAAAGTGTGAACCAAGGACAAACTGGGTAATTATCATCCAGTAAGTCTCACCTCCATAGTGTGCAAACTCATGGAAATAATACTAATGGAAAGACTGGTGTCACACCTAGAGGACAAATGGCATCCAGGATGTGGAGGCAGCATGGGTTCATTTTGGGGCAGTCTTGTCAAACCAACCTGACACAATATTATGACTGGGTGACAAGTGAGCTGAATGAGGGTCATGCGATGGATGTTCTTTACTTAGACTTCAGAAAAGGCCTTCGATTTGGTGCCTCATGGGGGGCTTGGGGGGGGGAAGCTAACTGGGGTAGAGGTAAAAATGACGAACTGGATAACAAGCTGTCTGAGTAGAAGGCTGCAACAAGTGGTGGTGGTGGGAGGGGAGCTCTCAACTCTGAAGCCGGTGATGAATGGGGTGCCACAGGGCTCTGTGCTGGGACCAGTATTATTTGAGCTTTTTCATATCAGACATTGCACACAGGGTGGTGAGCAAAGTAAGTCTGTTCACAGACGACACCAAAATGCAGCAGTGGTGGATGGAGTGGAGGATGGAAGCAGCTGAGGGGACCTAAGCAAGCTAGAGGGTGGTAAGAGAGGTGGCAGCTGGGGTTCAATGCAGAAGTATAAGGTTATGTCACTTTGGGCGAAGAACCCAAGAGAGAAAACTGGCTGTAGCGGAGTTAAGCTGGGGATCAGTGAGGAGGAGAAAGACCTTGAGGTAATGGTAACAGGGACCATGAACAACACTGCCCAGTGCGGAGAGCAGCTGCAAAGGCAAACAGAATGCTGGGGTGCATAGCGAGGGGTTTTCATCCAGTTGAAGAGATGATCTTGTCCTCTACAGGTCACTGGTAAGCCCACACTTGGAGTATTGTGTGCAGTTTTGGATGCCATGCAGCATGATATCAGGCTACTGAAGGGGTGCAGAGGAGGGCAATTAAGATGATATGTGGAATGGGGAGTGGAGAAACTATGAAAGCAGGCTGGGTGACCTGAATATGTACACCCCAGAGGATAGAAGGGACAGGGGACATGAGAGAGACATTCAAGTATCTGAGGGAATCAATAAGGATGGGGAAGACAGGGTCTTTAAGCTAAAGAGGGGAGGGACACCGGGGCATGGGCAAAGAACGGGGGAGATTTAGGAGGAAATGAGGAGACGCTATTTCACGAGAGGATGGTAGCAAAATGGAACACACTACCAGAATGGGTGGTATCATGTAAATCTGTGAACAGCTTTAAAAGGGCATGAGACAGGGACCAGGGGAGACTGAGGGTGGGGGGCCGCAGTGGGATGACAAAGGGGAGGGTGGGCACACTTGAGCAGACTTGAATAGACCAGGTGGCCTGTTTCTGCTGGCACATTCGCATGTTCGTACGTATTTCAGTAGATCAAACAGTGCACGGTTCATCCTGCAGAATGCAATGTGTCAGCACTTTAAATGAAAACATGCAGTGTGGTGCTTGCAGAAACAAAAGGTGGAAGGGTATCACAAAAGAAACTTGGAGATGACACAACTGTAACTGAAGAAAAGAGAAATGGCAAATGATGGGCACTTGGCTTGTTCGGGGAATAAGCAGCTTTTGGGGAAATTGCTTCACAGTGCAGTGACAGTAGTACATAGATACAATGCTGTAAGAGCAGCAGAAAATATCTGCCAGTGTGGCTCAACTGGTAGCATGCATGTCTCTAAGCCAAAGAGCATAGGTTGGTTGTCAATGGACTGTGGGTCTGGGGTCATTCATTTCACTTTTTGGTGGCAGGGAGTGTTGCACAGACAACATACGTGCATTTCACTTTTTAGTGGCAGTGAGAGTTGCACAGAGATGGCATAAGTGCATGCAACACTCTGAAGTGTTAGCTGCCCAGCTGTGGTTTTACCTGCACCATGTCAGCACCACATGAGGCACAGCATGGAGGCTGCTGCGCACTAGGAACTACACAGAGACAACAGTGCATGAAGGAACACAGTGATGACAGTGAATGTGGCATTGTGTCGCTGGCAGTGCACATAGTATAGGGCAGAGTTGGCAGTACACATGGCACTGTGGAGTGCTGGTACTGCACATGGCAGTGTGGGGTCAGTGGTGCACATGGTATTGTGTAGTTGGCAGTACATGTGACAAAGTGTAGTGCCTGTAGTGCACATGACAGGGCCCTTGGCACAACACTGGGGAAACAGTGCATGTTGCAATCACACTCGGCTCACTTCTGCAGTTGGCCAACATCCCACACAAGCAGGGCTTGCGTTAACCCCCTACTGAAGTCCCAAAATGGGATTTTTGAGCATTTTGAAGCACAAAAATAAAAGCAGTGCTTCAGCACAGACATTAGCTTGCACCAATATCATTAGCAGAAAAAGTATCTGACAATGTCATACAAAGCCACTCAAATTTCTGACCAGGATCTTCAGGTCTGACCCCCAACATTTGAAGCTGAGGATCAAGCTGACACCCGCTTTACTAGTGCTAAGGCAAGCCTGCACAAGGATGGCCACTTGTGTAATACCTGGAGTGACTACAAGGCATAAACAAGCAGGTTCGTCATAATTTGCAAATCAGAATTCGCCAACTCAAGAGTCAGTTTCGCTTTGATTCGCGGTAAGTGCTAATCGAATTTCTCTAGGACCGCAGGGCTTGGAATGTGCAAATGGCACTACTTTTAGCCATCTCCCCCACATTCTGAAACCCCCACTGCTAATCAGCTTCGACCAGTTGCTAATCATTTGTCATTTTAATTAGCAAAGGCCACTAATCAAGTCTCTGACACTAATTTATGCCTTGTACAATATGAACAAAGTTATCTGTATAAAGTATGTGACTACTTGCCTGAGACAGAGGCCGCAGCACAGGGTAAGTGCTTGCTGCCATCTTGGGGAGCTGCGTTTGTCAACAGTGGTCAGTATTGTTTTGAGCGCCACTGAGTTACATCCCCACCAATGGGTTGGCTATCAATGACTGGTGTTCTGTGGCCAATCATTAACACTTGCATGAGGAAATTTACATTTAGGAAACTTGGGATCGAGTTCAAACTGGTGGTCAAATAGTGCCTCCTTTCCTGGTGAAAGTATACTGAAGATCTCACTGCCCCTCCCAGGCAACTGGACCCCACTACCAGTGGGACAGCCACCACCCTTCCCTGCATATCAAAACCATCCTCCCTACTGCTGGACAATCCCCAACAACCTCCCAGCCAACCAACATCTGGGCTATCACCAGGAGTGTGCAAATCCTATTGCCCCCCTGTCTAGGGCAGTAAATTTCCTTGAAGGGCAAGTGCAAAAAGAAAGCTAATTTCATTATAATGAAGAGTGACAAGTGAAAATTCAGCTACAGTCATGGCTGGGCAAGTCCTAAAAGTTTTTTTTTTTTTTTAAACATCCCTGGCTACCACCCCAAATCAGACTGTCTATCCAGCCAATCACACTCCATCACTGGACAACCTTTCTAGCACTGTCAGAGTACAGTGCCACATGCACTACTGAATCCATGTTGGGCCATATGCAGCAACCGGACCACCCTTTCTGACCCCTGGACCAGCCTCCCCTAAGTTTTTCTAACCCTCTCTGGACCACTCCACAGGCCTAGAACCTGTTTTCCCCCCAGCCAACCACCGTCTCTGCATCTGGACCTCTTTCAGATCACTCACAGACAAGCCACCCACCCCATTATCACTCTTCCTGCAGCTAGAACACCCCACCAGCTGACCGCCCTCCTCCCAAGGTAAGCACCATCCTCCACCAAGTTGAGCATCAGCCTTGCACCACTACATTGGGGGCGGACACTGATATTACTGGAAGAAGAGATTGTGGAAAAAGGAAAATACTAGTCTTGCATGCTAAGTTGAGGCTTTTCAAGTCCTCAGAACTATATTGCCTCTTAAAAAATAAAGTTAGCACTGGTGGTGCTGTGGGTTTGAGATGCCCTAGTAGACCGCTCCCTAGAACTGGTAGCCCAGGTGGGTTAGTTCCCTGGAGGCCAGTGCCACTGATGTTAAATAGAACCCCTCCCTGGGGTCTGGGTGGGGTGCTCCTGGGCCCTAATTTTGTGTTGGAGTGCAGGGAGAGAGAGGAGGAGGGAAACTGGGGCTGCTACAATAGCCATCCTTATAACATCACAAAGAAACAAGGAGGGCAGCTACAATATAGTAACCAGTGCCAACAAAAACAAAATCAGTACACACAAAAGAAGAGTCAGCAGCATGGAATACATCCTAGAGGCTAGGTAAAAACACACGGTTAGGCAGGAGGTGCAAAAAATTCAGTTTATTTAGTCCAAAAGGAACAAGCATTTGTCAATGTCGAATGTTTGCTTGCTGGCATTGGCATTGGTAGTGCAGGAGTTAAGAGAGATGCATAATAGGAATGGCAGTGAAGTATTGAACTGACACCAACCCCACCCCCACCCTGCAGAGACTGACAGGCAATGGGGTGTGCCTTTGGGTCATCGGCAATAACGCTCACACCATTTCTCCTCACCCTACCCTGCAGACACCGACAAGGGTCACGGTGTGCCTTGGGGTCTTTGGGCCTTACGCTCATCCCATTCCATAAGGAAGTATGCTAAATGGGTGCAGTATAGGAGAATGGGGTGAACTTTGGGGCCGAAGAGCCCAAGGCACACCTCGATGCCTGTCACTGGCTGCAGGATGGTGGGGGGATGGAATGGCATAAGCATTATAGCCTACAATCCTAAGTAACACCCTCATGTCTGTCAGTCTCTACAGGGTGAGGCGTTATGGTTGGAAACCCTAACGCCCCGGGCTTTTGTTGGTAATTTCACTCCAAATTTTCAGCATGGGCTTTTTGTGACCCCACCTCATGAACAGTGGCACTATCAGTTCATTAGCCGAAAGGAGACTTTGCACAGCAACTGCTCCATTTGGTGCCACTGGTGTGAAAACACATTTTGGGCAGGATGTGAAAAATGACAGCTGTACTGTTCATGAGAAGGTGTAAAAAAATGGCATTGTTGAAAATTTGGAGTGAAAATATGAAAAATTGAAGTCACGAGTGTGCATAGAAACTGTGCAACACACGCCCGTAAAGCAATTATTCTGGGGATTTTTTTACCAAATCTTCAACATAGGCATTTTGGGACCTCCACTCATGAATTATTTATTTATTTATTTAAATTTTGGTAACTGGTAGGCCCACTGGGACTTTGACAGTCCCTTTTCAGGGGCCACCCGGATTAGTTACATGTACCTAGAGAGGAAAAGAAAAACAATGCTTTTGTTTGTACTACAGTATATGGTACATTAGTGGCACTGTGATTTTGTTAATGGTACATTAGTGGCACTGTGATTTTGTCCAGAAAGTTGATTTCCCACAGTGACCGCGCCACTGTGTGCCAGATGTGCAAAAACATATTTTGGGCAGTATGTGAAAAATGACAGATGTACTATTCATAAGGAGGTGTTAAAAAAATGGCAATGTTGAAAATTTGGAGTGAAAATATTAAAAATTTTTGAAGTTAAGAGTGTGCATGGAAACTGCACATCGCACGCTCATAACGCAGTCATTTTTTTTCAATTTTTTCACCAGATTTGCAACATAGGCTTTTTGGGACCCCACCTCATGAACAGTGGCACTGTCATTTTGTTACTTGATCTTGAAAGGTGATTCCGCGCAGTGACCATGAAATTATCTTTTGGGACTGAATAATGAAATGACAGTGCATGTGTTCATGAGATGGGATCCCAAGAACCCCATGTTGAAAATTTGGAGCCAAAATTCAAGAAAATGGCTGAGATATCCACCTAAATTGAAACCCCACCACTGATGCCATTATACAGCTTACCAGCATTTCTTCATTTTGCAGTTCGGCTTTGAAGAGCCCAGACGTTTCCTGCTCCACCAAAGATCGCAGCGCCGACCGCTGGAGGAAGTATGGGGTGAGGGTGTGTGTGTGTGTGTGTGTGTGTGTGTGTGTGGGGTACAGAGGGTGGTGGCAGGTTGGGGAGGGGGCACGTGGACAACAGACCGTTTTTTTTTTTCAAGGTACAAACCCCTCCCCAAAAAATGGACACTGCGCCCGGATGGTTTTCTTTCTTACAGGTGAAATAAAACAAATGTTGGACACACTGAGGTGAGCTCCCAGTGTGCACCATGACTTTCGGGGGGGTGATGTTGGCCACACTGGGGTGGACTCCCAGTGTGCCACACAATGGGGGTGGGGCAGGGGGAGGAACATGCTGATGCAGTCAGCTTTCTGTCAGCGAAGGCACACTGGGGAAGGCTCCCAGTGTGCCACACAATGTGGGGGGTGGCTGACATGCCTACACGGGACTGTACCCCCCGATGTCAGTTTTCTTTGGGGATTGTGTGGCGGCAGCTCCTGCCACTGCCATGTTTATTGAAATGTTTCACCAGGAAAGGCACATACGGGAGGCATGTCATCTGTTCCGCTGCATGATGAGGTTGTCTCTGATTGCAGTGGCACATTTCTTTCAAGTTGGTGGCACTTTACATAATACTTGTGTCAGCGCTAGCATGCTGGCTAATTGGAGAATGAGTGACGCACCTACTAAAGCGTACCCTGCATTCGACAACACTGATACACCTCCTCATTTCTCCTGCTACCACAAGATGTTGCTTGTGCACGTGCATGACAACATAATAAAAGCATTCAAGGTGAAAAACCAAGTTAGGCCGCCACCAGCCCGATGGCGACCCCTTCCCATAAACAGGTCCGCATCCAGTCGAACCTTTTCTCGCAAGAGTCTAGAGAGAGTTCCTTGCGCGAAAATGTTTGACTGGATACAGGACTGTGTGTGGGGAGGGGTCAGCCACTGAGCTGGTGGCAGCCTAACTTTGTTTTTCACCTTTGAATGTTTTTATTCCTTTTGAACTGAATAAACTGGATTTCATTGCATCTCCTGCCTGACCGTGTGTTTCTGTGTAGCCTCTAGGATGGATTCCATGCTGCCGACTCTTCTTTTGTGTGAATACTGATCCCTAATAGCATGACCGCACTAAAAATGAATGCGCCTGCAGGCACTGGTTACTCCCAGCCTGTAGCCTGCTCAATGCAGGTGGGAGAGGGAGAGACAAAAGCTCAACAGGAGTGGGAGGAGGCCATGGCAATTTTGCTTTCCTCTGCCTTCTTCAGCGGCAATTCTGGTAAATGCCCTAGGGCTTGGCAGGTGGCAAGAGGCAGCCGGGAGATAGCTTCACTCGGGGCTAGTTAAAGCTCCGAGTCTGGAGTAGGAAAATTACAGTAGTCGTCAGTATGTGTAGTCACTGCTGCAGCAAATGTATGGTGCTCTGAGAGGGCTTCACAACTGGTAATAAAAAAAATAAAGAAAAGGCCACAACTACCAGAAAACAGAACTGCAGTGCAAACCTGTAAATGCTGCTGGCAGTCATGGCTCCATCCACTTCATGAAATTTAAGTGCAACAGTATATTGATCTCTATGCCCCAGAGATCAGGCACATTATGGCATGTGTAAAGGAGATTGCAGGGGTGCGTCCTGTTGAAATTAAAGAGGTTATTTTTATTACTATTTTATACATTATGAGAGTGAGTGGATGATTAATGAAGGCCACCACTTGACTAACAAGGCCCCTGTTAGTCAAGCGGAGGCCTTCATTCATCTCCAACACCCGATCACGTTGCATAAACTAGCAATAAAATTATCCCCATTAATTTCAAAGCAATTCCCAGCAAGTGAGTGGAACAGGTTTAAGATTGGTGTCTTGGGCAACTGCAGAGGAAGTAGAGGACTCCATCGGTCAACTAAAGTAAGGTACCTGATCACCCTCTTGTTGCAGTCACTGTGGGGAAAGATGGAAGGTAAACTGTAGGCCTAAACTGGGAACAGGAGCAACACCCTATCTAGGGTAACAGTAAAAGGGGAATTACACCAAGGACAGGGGAATGCAAGTAGAAACACATAAAAAAGGGGAAGCTAGGAAGGACAGAAGGTAAAAAAACTCGGTCTAAAACAATACTAATGAACAGCAGGTGCTGTGGATGGAGCGAAGAGGTGTGACTCTGGTAGCTACAACTTTTGCCTACCTTAGTTACCTTTGTATTCTACCAGAAGCCATGCTTTGGGGCAAGCCCTCAACGGAAAAGGAAGAAGCATGGCACCAGATCATGCCGAGCGCTGTAAGGTGATGGAGAACCTCTTGAGGCTGGATTTTTGACATGCAAGTAGATTCCACGCAGGCTCATAAGTTCGCGAATTTTCAATATTTTCACTCCAGATTTTCAACATTGCCATTTTACCACACCTCCTTATGAGCAGTACAGCTGTCATTTTTCACATCCTGCCCAAAATGTGTTTCCGCCCATGTAGCACACAATGGCGCAGTCGGTGTTCAAAATCAATGTATGGGACACATTAAGAAAATCACGGTGACACTGTTCATTAGCAGAGGTCTTAAAATGGCTATGTTGAAAATTTGGTGAAAAAATTCCTAAAAATGACTGTTTTACGAGTGTGCATTGCGCAGTTCCTACGCACGCTCGTAGGTTTGCGAATTTTCAATATTTCTACTCCAGATTTTCAACATTGCCATTTTACCACACCTTCTTATGAGTAGTACAGCTGTCATTTTTCACATCTCACCCAAAACATGTTTCCGCCCATGTAGCGCACAATGGCACTGTCGGTGTGTGAAATCAATGTATGGGACACATTAAGAAAATCACAGTGACACTGTTCATGAGCAGAGGTCTTAAAATGGCTATGTTGAAAATTTGGTGAAAAAATTCCTAAAAATGACTGTTTTACAAGCGTGCGTTATGCAGTTCCTATGCACGCTTGTATGTTTGCGAATTTTCAATATTTGCACTCCAGATTTTCAACATTGCCATTTTACCACACCTCCTCATGAGCAGTACAGCTGTCATTTTTCACATCCTGCCCAAAATGTGTTTCCGCCCATGTAGCGCACAATGGCGCAGTCAGTGTGCGAACTCAATGTATGGGACACATTAAAAAATCACAGTGTCACTGTTCATGAGCAGAGATCTTAAAATGGCTATGTTGAAAATTTGGTGAAAAATTCTACAAATAACTTTTACGAGCGCAGTGCTAGAAGCTCCTACGCACGCTGTAAGTTTGTGAATTTTCAATATCTTCACTCCAGATTTTCAACATTGCCATTTTGCCACACCTCCTTATGAGCAGTACAGCTGTCATTTTTCACATCCTGCCCAAAATGTGTTTCCGCATATAGTGCACAATGGCGCAGTCGGTGTGTGAAATCAATATATGGGACACAGTAAGAAAATCACAGTGGCACTGTTCATTAGCAGAGGTTTTAAAATGGCAATGTTGAAAATTTGGTGAAAAAATTCCTAAAAATGACTGTTTTACGAGCGTGCGTTGCACAGTTCCCACGCACGCTTGTAGGTTTGCGAATTTTCAATATTCCCACTCCAGATTTTCAACATTGGCATTTTACCATGCCTCCTCATGAGCAGTACAGCTGTCATTTTTCACATCCTGCTCAAAATGTGTTTCCGCCTATGCAGCACACAATGGCGCAGTCGGTGTGCGAAATCAATGTATGGGACACATTAAGAAAGTCACAGTGACACTGATCATGAGCAGAGGTCTTAAAATGGCTGTGTTGAAAATTTGGTGAAAAAATGCCTAAAAATGACTGTTTTACGAGTGTGCACTGCACAGTTCCCATGCACGCTCGTAGGTTTGCGAATTTTCAATATTTCCACTACAGATTTTCAACATTGCCATTTTACCACACTTCCTTATGAGCAGTACAGCTGTCATTTTTCACATCCTGCCCAAAACGTGTTTCCGCCCATGTAGTGCACAATGGCGCAGTCAGTGTGCAAAATCAATGTAAGGCACACAGTAAGACAATCACAGTGACACTGTTCATTAGCAGAGGTTTTAAAATGCCAATGTTGACAATTTGGTGAAAAAATTCCTAACAATGACTGTTTTACGAGCGTGCACTGCACAGTTCCCATGCACGCTCGTAGGTTTGCGAATTTTCAATATTTCCACTACAGATTTTCAACATTGCCATTTTACCACACTTCCTTATGAGCAGTACAGCTGTCATTTTTCACATCCTGCCCAAAATGTGTTTCCACCTATGTAGTGCACAATGGGGGTAACAAAAAGGTCATCCTGAAAATTTATTATGCAAATGCCAGCAATCGCACAGGGCATTAGGGTAAAGCACCATACGTACCAAACACCACTGCAAATACCTGCAAGCGAACTTTCGGCATTGACAAATGCATGTTCTTTCTGTGATTTCTTTGTTTTTTACTTTTATAAGTTTTTGTTTGTCTGTGTTTGTGTGTGTGTGTGTCTGACTGTGTGTGTGCCTGTGTTGTGTGTGTGAGTGTTTCATGTTGTCGTTGTCAACTGTCGATGTGTCATTGCTTGGATAGAGTGAAGGAGGGAGGGCAGTCGAGTTTATGTTCTTCAGTTGTGGAAATGGACCAGGGACAGGGTGAAAGTCAGCGAATGTCTGGGACAGGGCGGCGGCACTGGGACTGCGTGGCTGCATGGTTGGTAGGGGAGGAGTGCGCACCCATGGAGGGTCGTGGTTGGGTGCTGTTGGACCAGTTGAAAATCTTGGGTCCCCCCCCCCGGAAGCAGCAGCAGCACCACCAGCTTCTGCAGCTCCAGCAGCACCGCCTCCACAGCAGGATGTGCTGGAGGTTGAGCACCGCTGTAACCAGGCTGCGGCCAGTTCATCTGGCCCTCCCGTGCCTGGTCCCCCCTGCAGCTCCCAAATTTGGGAGTTCTTTGACTGTGACAGGGGGACAGTAGCCTGGTATGGTGCCACATTTGTGGTGTTGAGGTGCACCATAGCCACTGGGGGACACACATGGGGACTGAGGGCAAGCGCACCCACATGATTAATCATCACAAGGTGTAGTATCAGGCTGCTACAGAATGGGCTAGGACTCCACCTGATGGCCCTTCTGTGGCAGTGACAGAGGGTGCTGCTGTGCATCGCTGCAGCAAGAGTAGGGCCATAGCAGCAGCTGCTCCACCACCAGTACCCCCACCACCACCACCACCAGCTGTACCACCACCAGTGGACCCCACACTGCCTGCAACTCAGGCCGACCTTGCTGTGTTGTAGGCCATGGTAGAAGAGAACAACGAGGGGTGACTGCTGTCCAGCAGCAGCAGTTGGAGCACATAAAGCGACACCAATTGCAGATTGTGTTAATGCTCCATTTGCTGCTAGACCAGCAGGTGATCCCACATTAGCTTTTTTTCAAACACACCTTCCCCACCCCCACTGCATTATAATCCAAGTTAAGAATGTGTACCCTGATGTATTTCTGGTGCCTCAGTAATGTTTACTTCTGTTGTGGAGTGGTTGTGGAAAAGTAGGACTGAGCAGTGCAAGCATAATGTGCTAAATTGCATGCGTGCAGTCAGTGTTTTTTCCTGTATGTGGACTGCAGACATTGTCCAGCTTCTTGAAAACATATATGCTGACTTGTTGCAGTGTTTATGGTATAAAGAATAAAGATAAGAATATATAACATATATTTTATTGGTACCATCATCAGCAGCGGACTAAGTGATATATTTTTCAGAGGTTTCAAGCCAGAATCACCTTAGTCACACAGTGCACACTTGACTTTTAGGAGATCACATAGCAACAAAAATCCTGCTTTTCAGCAACCTGTACCCAACAGACATGAATTATTGGTGATGGTGAGGCACCCAAATTATTTGGCAGACAGTGTACAGACACTATAAAGTCAGAAAATATATAAGGTCCAGTTCACTCACTGCCAAATGCCAACACACTGTGCTACCATGATTCTTCTTTTCATTTTTTGTTCTGGAATAAGTGATGTATTGCTAGTTTACTGGCGGTGTCAGTTTTTTAGCAAGTTGATGTACGCCATAACACGACACAGTGCCAGAGGTTGCACAGTGTGGTGGCAGTGGACTTCAGGACCTGTTATATATTCTGACTTTAAAATGTCTGTACACCATAACATATTTTGGGTGCTTCAGCAATATTTAATGTCTGTTGGGTATGGTTTGTTGAAAAGCATGATTTTTTTGTGCTATTATCTCCTCAAAGTCATGTGTGCACTGTGAGTGACTGAGATGCACAGTGGCCCAAGACCTCTGAAAAAGTATCACATTACTTACTCCACTGCTGACAATGGTATAAATAAAATATACATTATATGTTCTTATCTTTATTCTTTACATACTGCAGCAAGTCACATCATATATATATGTTTGCACAAAGCTAGACAGTGTCTGCACACACAGGAAAGAACACTGACTGCACACATGCAGTTTAGCACAGTATACTTGCTCTGCTCAGTCCTGCTTTTGGACAAACACTTCATGACAGAAAGTAAACATTACTGAGGCTCCAAAAATATTTATGTTTTGAAACAGACATTAATTTATAGTTTATGACATTATGTGCTCACACACCATCACCAGAATGTTTGTGCATCCCCAAAATGCAACTGTCTTGTGTACAGAAAATTTCTCAGTGCTGACAAAGCGAAATGGGAGCATTACACCAAATGCAAAGTGTCCCAGAATTAATGGCACACTCAGTCATGCGCACAGTGCCAACACACAGTCACCAAAATTGTTGTGCATTCCCAAAATGCAACTGTCTTGTGTCCAGAAAATTCCCCAGGGCTGACAAAGTGAAATGGAGTGTTACACCAAATGCAAAGTGTCCCAGAATTAATGGCGACTCAGTCATGCTCGCAGTGCTGACACACAGTCACCAGAATTTTGTGCATCCCTGAAATGCAACTTTCTTGTGTCCAGAAAATTCCCCAATGCTGACAAAGTGAAATGGGAGTGTTACAAGAAATGCTGCTGCTTTCGCAATTACATGTAATGCTGCTGTGTATTAACCTTACTGTGATGATGATGTGATGAATTAATGCACAGTGTCTTGTCAAACCATATGAAGGAGGGGTAACATTAATGACCATTCAGTGTACTGTCACACATAATGACACTGAGAGAACAGTTGATTATCCAAAGTGTGCTGTGATCACCTCAACAGGAAGGGTGCCCTTTGTGTGTACACCAATAGTAGCCTTGGTGAGTTGATATATACATATATTCATATATGTATTTTCTTGGGGGGTTGACATAAATATACACGTACTCATTGTATTGTTTTCTGTCACAGGTCACATACTGTTGGTGTGCACATTCCCGTGCTTCAGAAATTGTGGTGTTGGAATTGGAAATGGAATACTCTCAAGCCAATGAAGGTAAGTATTTGTTTTTTTGGGGGGATTATCATATTTTCAAGTAGGTCTCATTAATGGTTTATTGTTTGATTACTTCTTCACAGATTTTATCTGCATCCTTCCCCAGTCCAGTAATGATGGTCATGGTCCTCATTGATTCATATGACTTCTACTTGTTGCATGTCTGCCAGCCGGGGGGGGGGTATGATGTTGAAGTTCTTTGACACAACAAAGCATCTAGAAATTTTCTAAAAAAAAGAAATGGAGGACTTATTACAACTTGATTGCAGCAGTAACACATTATCTTTGAGCCATGGCTGTTCAACCATGGGTATATGGATTAACACAGATAGCAAGCTATGAAGCCACAATAACACCAAATCATCAGATCACAATTAAATTTAGTACTAGGCTGTAAGAAATACACTGTGTCAGTGTCCCTGCATCTTAACTCAAGTTACATTTTAAAACCACATCTTGTTAAGTCACCTGACCTGGATCAAACTTTTTTCAACACTGACATGGCTGCAGCTGTAAATTTGGAATACAGTGCATGATGTGTTGAGCAAATATTTTGTGACCTACATGTCACCTATTTTACTAATCATCAGTCGGATTTTGCACTCTTATGAAAAAAAAAGGAATAGATTAAATAAAATTGATATACTTACCAGAATGGAAATGGATATCCCATAGGTTGATGTACAGTAATGCTGTACCATTGGTACAGACCATCAGCGTAAGGAGAGTCGCTTGTTAACCTGTAAAAAAAAATAAGTTGACCGTGATTTGTTTGACCATTGCAGCTCGGAAAGCAACAGGAAACAAAACACACAGCTAAAGGAAGTTGAATAGCATGAAAAACATTAGTACACATACTCACTTTATAGTATTCATAGTAAGAAGCCTTGTGCCTGTGGCTGATGGATGTGGTCTCCTGTTCGACTCCCTCAGCCTTGACATGGTCAAGACATGTAATGGAAAACATCGTTAGAATGGTGGTGGTGGTGCGTGATGGTGGTCATACACCGTAAAAAATGCCTGTCTTAAAATGATAAAAAAAAAACTTAAATTTGTATATTTCTTGCTTAAAATAACATACTAACATACTAAATGCCAGCAGAATAGGCCTAACGGTCTTTCGGTGTCTGCTCGCTTGGTCAGCCCCCACCCTGGGAGCTGACCTTTGCCCTCTCCCTCTCTGGCTTCTCCCTTCCCAGTCCCGAATATTCTCGCTGCACTGGATAAGCAAAATAATCTGCCAATGAGGTAAGATAATTATCTCAGTAAGACTTTTAAAAAATAAGATATTATGACTTGAATCTAGATGTTGTATAAATTCTTAAAATTTCTTAAAATAAGATTATTAATCTTACTATATGACTGTTTAACTAAAAAATGAGTTCTTAGACATACTGAAATAAGTCTAAAAAACCTAAAATTAAGACCATTGAGCCAAAAATCGAGATATTTCTCCACTTAATTTAAATTTGACAAATCTTACAAATATCTTGAAACAAAAGTTCTTAAACAATACTGAAGTCCAGAAAATCTTAAATCAAGACTGCTTCCCAAAATCAAGATGATTTTTGTTTAATTTATATGACATATCTTGCAGATGATTTTGAAACGAGAGTTCTAAGACATACTGAAGTGCAGAAACTCTTAAATTCAGACCGCTTTCCCATAGATCCAGACATTTCTTTGCTTAATTTAAGTATGACAAATCTTACAAATGTCTTGAAACAGGAGTTGCTAGACATACTGAAGTCTGGAAAATCTTAAATTCAGACTGCTTCCCCAAAATCAAGACATTTCTTTACTCAATTTAAATATGACAAATCTTGCAAATGGCCTGAAGCAAGATTTTTGATGTAGGCAAATCAAGGCTTTTAATAAGAATATTGCCAAATAACACGTGTTTAATTAATCTATAAATAAGTTAACTGCTCTCAAAAGGTGCATTAATCTAATAAAAAAAGTTTCTAAACGTGATTATTATCCCCAAATTAATGTTTAAACCTGCTTATTGATCTCAAACCAATATATATTAAGGACCAGTTTTATAAGTGTTTCCCATATTCTGCCCTGCATTCCCTGGTGTCTTGTGGCCTCAATTTCCATCTCTGTGCCAAACACTATCTACATGGCACCCCTCCCTTGGTCCCATTAAGCACTCCCAGATGTCAGTAGCACCTCTCCCTCTTCCTGCCCTGTGCCACACACTCTCTGGTGTCCAGTGGCACCGGTCTAATCCTCCTCACACAGTGATGAGCACTCCCTGGTGTCCAGTGGCACTTGCCAAGCACTCTCTGCGTCCCATGGCACCCTTCTCCATGCCTGTTATTTGAATCAAACTTTAAAAGACTCCATCTACAAATCACTGCCATATCGACTGGAGTAAATGAGATTAGGTATTAGCCGGACAGTAGCAGCATTATCCCAGCTGTGGCACATGCTATAAAAAGTGGTACCTGTGCTTGTTTGTAATTTTCAGAAATAACCCCCTTTCTTTGTTCTTGGCAATAAAAATACACATGCAAGGAGAAAATCATAAGCCCCCTTTAACAAAATTTAGAACCAGAATATGGCTTTACAGCAAATGGACGGTATGCTTTTTACAATGCTACGGAGGCAGCATAGCACAGTGGTTCAGGGTACTAAGCTGCAAGCCTGAAGACCTGATGTTTGAATACCATCAGCCCCCACTTGCATACTGTGTGACCCTGAGCAAGTCACTTAACCTCCTTGTGCTCCCAGGTCACACCTGAAACAAGCTTTGGCTTAGTGTGGCTTTCCTGGTTAAGCAATGTCCAGTCCCCTTTCCTTAGGATACAGGAACTCTATTTTGACAGACTTTCATGCTGTAAAAAGTAACAAAAAATTAAGAGTTTAAAGGCTTATTAAAATGTTCAGACATTTAATTTAGTTAGCACCTTATTCCAAAGAACTTTAGGTTTCTCTCTCCTCCCATATTGTAAAGCATTTTTGGATACATTTTGCATGAAGGGTGCCATGTAAAAACCAAATTGCTTCCTTTCTACTGTCTATGAGAGGGAAGGAAAAGACTGCTGCTGCCATTTGGTGCACAGGGAATTTCAAACAGCTGAGAGAGAGAGACCTGGAAAACCAACCACAATCCGAACCCCAATCAGATTCATCTATCTATCTATCTATCTATCTATCTATCTATCTATATATCAAAAAACTAAATCATGTGACATTGGTATTTCACTTCTCTAATGTTAGTGGTGCAGAATAACTTGCCAATAGGGAAGGGGAAATAGTTTAACCAGGAAAGGCACACTAAGCTGAAGCTTGTTTCCAGGTATGACCAGGAAGTAGAAGGAAGTTAAGTGACTTGCTCAGTTAGGGTCACAAAGTATGTAAGTGGGGGCTGATGGGATTCAAACCCAGGTCTCAAGGTTTGCTGCTCAGTGCCCTTATCCACTATGCTATATTGCCTCCTTGCTTGCTTATGGCCACAGAGTGCCTCAAAAACACTACATGTCCCCTCCATGTATACATACAGTATATACTCATTGCAAAAAAATAACATTAATGCAGACATTAGGTTAAAGAATGCAAAGCACACAATGAAAGAAACAAGGTTTGAGCCTCTGTAATCTTGGCAAATCAATGATGTGGTGTCCTTGGGGTTGCCAGCCTTAATGCCCACCACCTCCTCCCAGCCTGCAGCATCCTATCTGAAGCTAATGGTACAGGTTTCAAGCCACTGCCTCATAGGCAATTACTCTTGAAGAAAAAGAAGTATGGCACGGCACATGTGGCAAACAGAATCAGTCATAGATTCTTTCCACAGGGCCCTGGGTGATGCAAGAGATTATCATGTTTGCTCAAGGGAGGTGGTGGGTATTGGCTTGACAACCCCGAGGAACACCACACCACCGATTCATCAAAACTTCTAGGATGCAAAGCCCTAATTTTTTTGTGTGTACTTAGAGTGCTTTGCATTCTTCCACCCTAATATCTGCATTAATGCAGTTTTTTTTTCTGTAAATTTCCCTCCTTTTGTGACAGTGGAATCTTAACAGAATAGTAGATATATTTCAAACCCTACATCACCAACCACCTAACAAGTGAAAGCCTAGTGTCATAGTACTTGGGGCTGCACTGTTTACAGGTTTACATCCTAGCACAGATCACATCCTAGCACAGATAACGGATCTCTTACCTGGTTCCTGTGGGGCCTGGGATGAGGGGGTCTCAGAAGAACAGCCAGTCACAACCTGTAAAACAAGAACAGCAATGGGGTCACAAAGGATCAGTAGCTCTTTATGAAGTAACTATGACAAACAATGTAAGGTAAATAAAAAACAATACTTATCTAATACGTATGTTCAGCATCCTCCTACATGTGGTCAACATCCTGTCAGACCTGTAGAAGTAACAAGGAAAATGGGTCAGTATGAAGAATAAAAATACTGATCAGCTGGGTCAGTTGGGAAGGATCTGTAGAGGCTGATAAAAAAATGGTGTGGGGGGGGGGGGAGACATCACAGACCGGTACCACACCATCGAACTGGGTTTTACAATGGACTCTGTCACTCAGAGTCCATCATGGGGTGGAATTAGTGTTCCTATGACTGATCTCTCTTTTGGGGGGAGCATGTTGCTCCACCCATCAACCAGCATAAAGCAGGATGAAGACACCAGGGCATGATATTCAAAACTTTGCCCAGACGCAAAACTGAGTTTGCCCATGCAAACCAGGTTTAGCATGGGTAGGGAATACTGAAAGACTGGTTAGTGGGCAAACTGTTTGCACCTGGGCAATAGTTGGGGGTGTAATACAAATGAAGGGCAGGGACCTGAATATTGGTGCAGTCCAAAATCCAGAGTATGTGTACTTGCAAAGCTGTTTGCTTGGTCCTTAAATGCACATACTGCCAATCTAAACCTTGACTTACTCCCACTCAACCAGCTTTTGGCAGAAGTGGTGCCCCTGACCAACAAGTAGTCCCTGCCATCTAGTGGCACCTCCAATATGCCGATCGCCATCCCTGAAGTGAGACATCAATGTTTCCCTGTGCTAGTGCCCCCGATTGCCATCCTGAAGGTAAACTGAAAGATTCCCTGGTGTCCAGTGGTACCTTCCCCCACCCAACACACAGACGCAGTTATCCTGGTGTTCAGCGTATCCCCGCCCCAGTCTGATCCCCTGCAACAGAAATAGAAACCATTCCCTGGTGGTCTAGTAGATCAGGGAATTGAAGGAGGAGTTGGCCACACCCTTGACAAGGCTCAACTTGTCCCTGGATATGAGGAGAGTGCCGAAGGACTGGAAGAGGGCGGATGTAGTGCCTTTACACAAGGGAGGTAGTAAGGCGGTGAAGGGGAACTACTGACCTGTCAGCCTCACGTCAGTGGTGGGGAAGGTAATGGAAGCATTCATCAAGGAGAGGGTGGTGGATTACCTGGAGGAGAGTGGCTTGCAGGACAGCAGACAGCATGGCTTCATGAAGGGGAAGTCTTGCCAGACAAACCTAATTCAGTTCTTTGATTGGGTGACTCAGGTGATTGACGGGGGTGGGGTTACGGTGGACAAGGCCTATCTGGACTTCAGTAAGGCCTTCAACACTATCCCCTATAGGAGGCTGGTGAGCAAGATGGAAAGCCTGGGGTTGGGTGGTAAAATAACAAGTTGGATGGAGGCCTGGCTGGCAGGAAGAACTTTAAGGATGGTGCTAAATAGGATACACTCCGGGACAGCGAGGGTGAAAAGTTGAGTTCCACAGGGATTAGTTTTGAGTCTGCTTCTCTTCAACATCTGATATTGCAGAGGGTTTGAGGGGGAGGGTGTGCCTATTTGCTGATGATAGGAAAATATGCAATAGGATGGACACCCGGGGGGGGGAGGTGTCATGACGGAGGAATTAAAGATGCTCGAAAAATGGTCTGGGACGTGACAGCTGAAATTTAATGCCAAGAAGTGCACTTTGATGCACTTGGGGAGTAGGAACAAAAGAGCAGGGTACACCCTAGGTGGGGAGGAAATCAAAGTAACAGAACAGGAGAGTAATCTGGGGATCATAGTCTCCTCGAACCTTAATGTAGCAGGGTGGCGGGAAATGCCAATGGGACGTTGGCATTCTTAGGCAGGGGCATTACTAGCAGAAGGAGGGAGGTAATAATTCCCCTTTACAAAGCCATGGTGAGGCCACACTTGGAGTATGGGCTTCAGTTCTGGAGGCCACATCTCCGCAAGGATATAGATACATTGGAGAGGGTTCAGAGAAGGGCAACCAAGATGGTGCAGGATATGCAGGGAAAGTCATACAAGCAGAGGTGTAAGGAGCTGGATCTGTACACACTGGAGACAAGGAGGAAAAGGGGAGATGTGATTGAAACTTTTAAATATGTAAGGGCTCAATAAAGTAGGAGAAGGGGTTTACTTAAGGGGAAGGAGGGGTCATAACTAGAGGCAGAGCCTCAGACTGCAAGGAAAAGATACAGGGGCAGTGTGAGAGGGCATTTCATCATGGAGAGGCTGGTGGAGCCATGGAACAGACTACCAGATGGAGTGGTGGGGGTTAAATTGGTGGAAAAATTCAAGAGGGCATGGGACAAGCATATGGGGCTGAGTATCGGGGGAATGGCGGAGGCTGGCAGGAAGGGGGGAGGTGTAGGAGGAAAAAAAGGGCAGACTAGATGGGCCGGTATGGTCCTTTCCTGCCGTCAAGCTTCTATGATATGAGTCTATGATATTTCTAATCTCCCATTGCAATACAATGAATGCTTCCCTAGTGTTCTAGGGGCCCCTCGCTATCCCCGATCTGCCCTTAGAATACAATCGATATCTTTCCCTGGTGGCTAGTGGATCCCCTACCCCGGAGGTAGTACCTCACCACCCGACTTCCCCCATCCACCCCTTGAGCCAGGGACTGGCACAGCCCTCCGCTCTCCACCATGGCTGGCCACCGACTGAACTGTCAATAAGTGCCTGCTGTATGCAGTACATGCTCACCGACAGCTCAGTCAGTGGTCAACCATGCAGTGGAGAGTGGAGGTCTGTGCCAGTCTCTGGCTTGGGATGAAATGGGGGTCAGGGTGGTGGGCACTACCTGCCAGGGTGGGTGCCCACCAGCCACTGGCAAAGATACAGATCATATTCACGGGTAGATCTGGAATATGGAGGGGTCCTAGACCACCAGAGAATGTTTTCATTTTCTTATAAAGGGGATTGAAATGGGTCAGGGATACACTGGACACCAGGGAAATGGAGTCTGGGTGTCAGGCAGATGAACCACTGGACACCAGGGAATACTACTGTAGCCATGGGGCATGGGTGCGGGTAGAGGGTGGAACCACTGGACACCATGTAATGTCCATTTTTTTAATCACATCAGGTGGCGATCAATGGGGGGGCGGAGCACTAGGGAATCTTTCATTTCCATCTTCAGCTGATGGTTGACCATAGAGGGGCAACACTAGACACCAGGGACACATTCATATTTAACTTTGGAATGGCAATCTGCAGGGTATGGGACCACTGGACACCAGGGAACTTTCAGTGTTACCTTCAGGATGGTGATTGGGGGGGGCGGGGGATAACTAGCACCAGAGAAACATTGATGGCAGATCCTCAAAACTGGTATGGTCTGGGGTAAAAATATATATATATATATATATATATATATTTTACACACACACACACACACACACACACTTGCCAGGGGTTGACGGGAGCATTCCGGTCACCTCCAGTGCTAGGGATCAAGTGCTCCTGGATGCAATCAGGAGGGTAGTTGACGCAGTTGGTCAGTATACCTACTAGGCTAAAGAACACTTTAGACCTGGTATTGTTGAATGGGGAGGCAGTAAGAGAAATAGGGTGGAGGACCCACTAGCCAACAGCGATCACCAAATGGTGATTTAATATCACATGTGTGGGGAGCCAGGAGAAATCAGTAACCTGGGTGGTAAACTTCAGGGGCAGACTTTGGGAGGATGCGGAAAGTACTGAAAGGAAACTGGAGGGCATAGGGCAGGAGATGGATGCAGAGCAGAAATGGGATATTATTAAATGTGGGATTACAGTGGCAACGGAAGCCTGCACCAAGACACAGCATAAGAGGAGCAAAGCAAGGAAACCATGCTGGTTGAATAGCAAGGTAGTGGAGGTGGTGACGCAAAATGAGAGGTGCACCAGAGGTATAGGAGGACAGGGACATGGAAGAGTATGCAAGATGGTACAGGGAGGTGACCAGAAAAGTGAGAGAAGCCAAGGCCCAGAGGGAGCTGAGATTAGCGATTAGCTCAGGGAATTAACGGGGGGGAGGGAGAAAGACTTTTTCAGATACATCAGGGAAAAAAGGAAGTGCAAGAAGACAATAGTGAGAATAAAAAAGGGTGGGGAGTGGACAGACAAGGGGGAGGAACAGGTAGAAGCACTGAATGAATACTTTTGCTCAGTGTTCATGGAAGAAAGGGGGACCACTATCACCATGGACTGGGAGGGTGGGGACAGTGGGAGAGGAGGCAACAGATGGAAGAATTGAGGGAGGTAGAGTCCTAGAAGGAGTGAGGGTAGACAAGGCACAAGGGCTGGATGGGATCTACCCCAGGGTGCTGAGGGAGGTGGCAAAGGTGTTGGCAGAGCTGTACAGCACCTCACTGGAGTCAGGATGTGTGCCACTGGACTGGAGCATTGCATATGTAATGCCGTTACACAAGTGTGAACCAAGGGCAAACTGGGTAATTATCATCCAGTAAGTCTCACCTCCATAGTGTGCAAACTCATGGAAATAATACTAATGGAAAGACTGGTGTCACACCTAGAGGACAAATGGCATCCAGGATGTGAGGCGGCATGGGTTCATTTTGGGGCAGTGTTGTCAAACCAACCTGACACAATATTATGACTGGGTGACAAGTGAGCTGAATGAGGGTCATGCGATGGATGTTCTTTACTTAGACTTCAGAAAAGGCCTTCGATTTGGTGCCCATGGGGGGCTTGGGGAAGCTAACTGGGTGAGGAAAAATGACGAACTGGATAACAAGCTGTCTGAGTAGAAGGCTGCAACAAGTGGTGGTGGTGGGAGGGGAGCTCTCAACTCTGAAGCCGGTGATGAATGGGGTGCCACAGGGCTCTGTGCTGGGACCAGTATTATTTGAGCTTTTCATATCAGACATTGCACACAGGGTGGTGAGCAAAGTAAGTCTGTTCACAGACGACACCAAAATGCGAGCAGTGGTGGATGGAGTGGAGGGATGGAAGCAGTTGAAGGGGGACCTAAGCAAGCTAGAGGGGTGGTAAGAGAGGTGGCAGCTGGGGTTCAATGCAAAGAAGTATAAGGTTATTCACTTTGGTGCAAAGAACCCAAGGAGAGAAAACTGGCTGTAGCGGAGTTAAGCTGGGGATCAGTGAGGAGGAGAAAGACCTTGAGGTAATGGTAACAGGGACCATGAACAACACTGCCCAGTGCAGGAGAGCAGCTGCAAAGGCAAACAGAATGCTGGGGTGCATAGCGAGGGGGTTTTCATCCAGTTGAAGAGAGATGATCTTGTCCCTCTACAGGTCACTGGTAAGCCCACACTTGGAGTATTGTGTGCAGTTTTGGATGCCATGCAGCATGATATCAGGCTACTGAAGGGGTGCAGAGGAGGGCAATTAAGATGATATGTGGAATGGAGTGGAGAAACTATGAAAGCAGGCTGGGTGACCTGAATATGTACACCCCAGAGGATAGAAGGGACAGGGGGACATGAGAGAGACATTCAAGTATCTGAGGGAATCAATAAGGATGGGGAAGGCAGGGTCTTTAAGCTAAAGGGGGAGGGACACCGGGGCATGGGCAAAGAACGGGGAGATTTAGGAGGAAATGAGGAGACCTATTTCACGAGAGGATGGTAACAAATGGAAACACACTACCAGAATGGGTGGTATCATGTAAATCTGTGAACAGCTTTAAAGGGCATGAGACAGGGACAGGGAGACTGAGGGTGGGGGGCGGCAGTGGGATGACAAAGGGAAGGGTGGGCACACTTGAGCAGACTTGAATAGACCAGGTGGCCTGTTTCTGCTGGCACATTCGCATGTTCGTACGTATTTCAGTAGATCAAACAGTGCACGGTTCATCCTGCAGAATGCAATGTGTCAGCACTTTAAATGAAAAACATGCAGTGTGGTGCTTGCAGAAACAAAAGGTGGAAGGGTATCACAAAAGAAACTTGGAGATGACACAACTGTAACTGAAGAAAAGAGAAATGGCAAATGATGGGCACTTGGCTTGTTCGGGGAATAAGCAGCTTTTGGGGAAATTGCTTCACAGTGCAGTGACAGTAGTACATAGATACAATGCTGTAAGAGCAGCAGAAAATATCTGCCAGTGTGGCTCAACTGGTAGCATGCATGTCTCTAAGTCAAAGAGCATAGGTTGGTTGTCAATGGACTGTGGGTCTGGGGTCATTCATTTCACTTTTGGTGGCAGGAGTGTTGCACAGACAACATACGTGCATTTCACTTTTAGTGGCAGTGAGGTTGCACAGAGATGGCATAAGTGCATGCAACACTCTGAAGTGTTAGCTGCCCAGCTGTGGTTTTACCTGCACCATGTCAGCACCACATGAGGCACAGCATGGAGGCTGCTGCGCACTAGGAACTACACAGAGACAACAGTGCATGAAGGAACACAGTGATGACAGTGAATGTGGCATTGTGTCGCTGGCAGTGCACATAGTATAGGGCAGATTTGGCAGTACACATGGCACTGTGGAGTGCTGGTACTGCACGTGGCAGTGTGGGGTCAGTGGTGCACATGGTAGTGTGTAGTTGGCAGTACATGTGACAAAGTGTAGTGCCTGTAGTGCACATGACAGGGCCCTTGGCACAACACTGGGGAAACAGTGCATGTTGCAATCACACTCGGCTCACTTCTGCAGTTGGCCAACATCCCACACAAGCAGGGCTTGCGTTAACCCCCTACTGAAGTCCCAAAATGGGATTTTGAGCATTTGAAGCACAAAAATAAAAGCAGTGCTTCAGCACAGACATTAGCTTGCACCAATATCATTAGCAGAAAAGTATCTGACAATGTCATACAAAGCCACTCAAATTTCTGACCAGGATCTTCAGGTCTGACCCCCAACATTTGAAGCTGAGGATCAAGCTGACACCCGCTTTACTAGTGCTAAGGCAAGCCCTGCACAAGGATGGCCACTTGTGTAATACCTGGAGTGACTACAATAAGGCATAAAACAAGCAGGTTCGCTCGCAATTTGCAAATCAGAATTCGCCAACTGCGAGTCAGTTTCGGCTTTGATTCACGGTAAGTGCTAATCGAATTTCTCTAGGACCGCAGGGCTTGGAATGTGCAAATGGCACTACTTTTAGCCATCTCCCCCACATTCTGAAACCCCCACTGCTAATCAGCTTCGACCAGTTGCTAATCATTTGTCATTTTAATTAGCAAAGGCCACTAATCAAGTCTCTGACACTAATTTATGCCTTGTACAATATGAACAAAGTTATCTGTATAAAGTATGTGACTACTTGCCTGAGACAGAGGCCGCAGCACAGGGTAAGTGCTTGCTGCCATCTTGGGGGGGGGGGGAGCTGCGTTTGTCAACAGTGGTCAGTATTGTTTTGAGCGCCACTGAGTTACATCCCCACCATGGGTTGGCTATCAATGACTGGTGTTCTGTGGCCAATCATTAACACTTGCATGAGGAAATTTACATTTAGGAAACTTGGGATCGAGTTCAAACTGGTGGTCAAATAGTGCCTCCTTTCCTGGTGAAAGTATACTGAAGATCTCACTGCCCCCCCCTCCCAGGCAACTGGACCCCTCACTACCAGTGGGACAGCCACCACCCTTCCCTGCATATCAAAACCATCCTCCCTACTGCTGGACAATCCCCAACAACCTCCCAGCCAACCAACATCTGGGCTATCACCAGGAGTGTGCAAATCCTATTGCCCCCCTGTCTAGGGCAGTAAATTTCCTTGAAGGGCAAGTGCAAAAAGAAAGCTAATTTCATTATAATGAAGAGTGACAAGTGAAAATTCAGCTACAGTCATGGCTGGGCAAGTCCTAAAAGTTTTTTTTTAAACATCCCTGGCTACCACCCCAAATCAGACTGTCTATCCAGCCAATCACACTCCATCACTGGACAACCTTTCTAGCACTGTCAGAGTACAGTGCCACATGCACTACTGAATCCATGTTGGGCCATATGCAGCAACCGGACCACCCTTTCTGACCCCTGGACCAGCCTCCCCTAAGTTTTTCTAACCCTCTCTGGACCACTCCACAGGCCTAGAACCTGTTTTCCCCCCAGCCAACCACCGTCTCTGCATCTGGACCTCTTTCAGATCACTCACAGACAAGCCACCCACCCCATTATCACTCTTCCTGCAGCTAGAACACCCCACCAGCTGACCGCCCTCCTCCCAAGGTAAGCACCATCCTCCACCAAGTTGAGCATCAGCCTTGCACCACTACATTGGGGGCGGACACTGATATTACTGGAAGAAGAGATTGTGGAAAAAGGAAAATACTAGTCTTGCATGCTAAGTTGAGGCTTTTCAAGTCCTCAGAACTATATTGCCTCTTAAAAAATAAAGTTAGCACTGGTGGTGCTGTGGGTTTGAGATGCCCTAGTAGACCGCTCCCTAGAACTGGTAGCCCAGGTGGGTTAGTTCCCTGGAGGCCAGTGGCCACTGATGTTAAATAGAACCCCTCCCTGGGGTCTGGGTGGGGGTGCTCCCTGGGCCCTAATTTTGTGTTGGAGTGCAGGGAGGAGAGTAGAGGAGGAGGGAAACTGGGGCTGCTACAATAGCCATCCTTATAACATCACAAAGAAACAAGGAGGGCAGCTACAATATAGTAACCAGTGCCAACAAAAACAAAATCAGTACACACAAAAGAAGAGTCAGCAGCATGGAATACATCCTAGAGGCTAGGTAAAAACACACGGTTAGGCAGGAGGTGCAAGAAATTCAGTTTATTTAGTCCAAAGGAACAAGCATTTGTCAATGTCGAATGTTTGCTTGCTGGCATTGGCATTGGTAGTGCAGGAGTTAGAGAGATGCATAATAGGAATGGCAGTGAAGTATTGAACTGACACCAACACCCACCCTGCAGAGACTGACAGGCAATGGGGTGTGCCTTTGAGTCATCGGCAATAACGCTCACCCATTTCTCCTCACCCTACCTGCAGACACCGACAAGGTCACGGTGTGCCTTGAGGTCTTTAGGCCTTACGCTCATCCCATTCCATAAGGAAGTATGCTAAATGGGTGCAGTATAGGAGAATGGGGTGAACTTTGGGGCCTAAGAGCCCAAGGCACACCTCGATGCCTGTCACTGGCTCAGGATGGTGGGGATGGAATGGCATAAGCATTATAGCCGACAATCCTGGCACACCCTCATGTTCTGTTCAGTCTTACAGGGTGAGGCGTTATGGTTGGAAACCCTAACGCCTGCTTTTTGTTAGAGCACTCCAAATTTTCAGCATGGGCTTTTGTGACCCCACCTCATGAACAGTGGCACTATCAGTTCATTAGCAAAGGAGACTTTGCACACAACTGCTCCATTTGGTGCCACTGGTGAGAAAACACATTTTGGGCAGGATGTGAAAATGACAGCTGTACTGTTCATGAGAAGGTGTAAAAAAATGGCATTGTTGAAAATTTGGAGTGAAAATATGAAAAATTGAAGTCACGAGTGTGCATAGAAACTGTGCAACACACGCCCGTAAAGCAATTATTCTGGGGATTTTTTTTTTTTACCAAATCTTCAACATAGGCATTTTGGGGCCTCCACTCATGAATTATTTATTTAAATTTTGGTAACCAGGTAGGCCCACTGGGACTTTGACAGTCCCTTTTTCAGGGGCCACCCGGGATTAGTTACATGTACCTAGAGAGGAAAAGAAAAACAATGCTTTTGTTTGTACTACAGTATATGGTACATTAGTGGCACTGTGATTTTGTTAATGGTACATTAGTGGCACTGTGATTTTGTCCAGAAAGTTGATTTCCACAGTGACCGCGCCACTGTGTGCCAGATATGCAAAAACATATTTTGGGCAGTATGTGAAAAAATGACAGATGTACTATTCATAAGGAGGTGTTAAAAAATGGCAATGTTGAAAATTTGGAGTGAAAATATTAAAATTTTTGAAGTTAAGAGTGTGCATGGAAACTGCACATATGCGCTCATAACGCAGTCATTTTTTCAATTTTTTCACCAGATTTGCAACATAGGCTTTTTGGGACCCCACCTCATGAACAGTGGCACTGTCATTTTGTTACTTGATCTTGAAAGGTGATTCCGCGCAGTGACCATGAAATTATCTTTTGGGACTGAATAATGAAATGACAGTGCATGTGTTCATGAGATGGGATCCCAAGAACCCCATGTTGAAAATTTGGAGCCAAAATTCAAGAAAATGGCTGAGATATCCACCTAAATTGAAACCCCACCACTGATGCCATTATACAGCTTACCAGCATTTCTTCATTTTGCAGTTCGGCTTTGAAGAGCCCAGACGTGTTCCTGCTCCACCAAAGATCGCAGCGCCGGACCGCTAGAAGGAAGTATGGGGTGAGGGTGTGTGTGTGTGTGTGTGTGTGTGTGTGTGTGTGGGGAGGTGGGGTGCACAGAGGGTGGGTGCAGGTTGGGGAAGGGGGGCACGTGGACAACAGACCGTTTTCTTTTTTTCAAGGTACAAACCCCTCCCCAAAAAAATGGACACTGCGCCGTGGGATGGTTTTCTTTCTTTACAGGTGAAATAAAACAAATGTTGGACACACTGAGGTGAGCTCCCAGTGTGCACCATGACTTTCGGGGGGGTGATGTTGGCCACACTGGGGTGGACTCCCAGTGTGCCACACAATAGGGTGGGGCAGGGGAGGAACATGCTGATGCAGTCAGCTTTCTGTCAGCGAGGCACACTGGGAAGGCTCCCAGTGTGCCACACAATGTGGGGTGGCTGACATGCCTACACGGACTGTACCCCCGATGTCAGTTTTCTTTGGGGATTGTGTGGCGGCAGCTCCTGCCACTGCCATGTTTATTGAAATGTTTCACCAGGAAAGGCACATACGGGAGGCATGTCATCTGTTCCGCTGCATGATGAGGTTGTCTCTGATTGCAGTGGCACATTTCTTTCAAGTTGGTGGCACTTTACATAATACTTGTGTCAGCGCTAGCATGCTGGCTAATTGGAGAATGAGTGACGCACCTACTAAAGCGTACCCTGCATTCGACAACACTGATACACCTCCTCATTTCTCCTGCTACCACAAGATGTTGCTTGTGCACGTGCATGACAACATAATAAAAGCATTCAAAGGTGAAAAACCAAGTTAGGCTGCCACCAGCCCGATGGCCGACCCCTTCCCACATAAACAGTCCTGCATCCAGTCGAACCTTTTCTCGCAAGAGTCTAGAGAGAGTTCCTTGCGCGAAAATGTTTGACTGGATACAGGACTGTGTGTGGGGAGGGGTCAGCCACTGAGCTGGTGGCAGCCTAACTTTGTTTTTCACCTTTGAATGTTTTTATTCCTTTTGAACTGAATAAACTGGATTTCATTGCATCTCCTGCCTGACCGTGTGTTTCTGTGTAGCCTCTAGGATGGATTCCATGCTGCCGACTCTTCTTTTGTGTGAATACTGATCCCTAATAGCATGACCGCACTAAAAATGAATGCGCCTGCAGGCACTGGTTACTCCCAGCCTGTAGCCTGCTCAATGCAGGTGGGAGAGGGAGAGACAAAAGCTCAACAGGAGTGGGAGGAGGCCATGGCAATTTTGCTTTCCTCTGCCTTCTTCAGCGGCAATTCTGGTAAATGCCCTAGGGCTTGGCAGGTGGCAAGGCAGCCGGAGATAGCTTCACTCGGGGCTAGTTAAAGCTCGAGGTCTGGAATGGAAAATTACAGTAGTCGTCAGTATGTGTAGTCACTGCTGCAGCAAATGTATGGTGCTCTGAGAGGGCTTCACAACTGGTAATAAAAAATAAAGAAAAGGCCACAACTACCAGAAAACAGAACTGCAGTGCAAACCTGTAAATGCTGCTGGCAGTCATGGCTCCATCCACTTCATGAAATTTAAGTGCAACAGTATATTGATCTCTATGCCCCAGAGATCAGGCACATTATGGCATGTGTAAAGGAGATTGCAGGGTGCGTCCTGTTGAAATTAAAGAGGTTATTTTTATTACTATTTTATACATTATGAGAGTGAGTGGATGATTAATGAAGGCCACCACTTGACTAACAAGGCCCCTGTTAGTCAAGCGGGCCTTCATTCATCTCAACACCCGATCACGTTGCATAAACTAGCAATAAAATTATCCCCATTAATTTCAAAGCAATTCCCAGCAAGTGAGTGGAACAGGTTTAAGATTGGTGTCTTGGGCAACTGCAGAGGAAGTAGAGGACTCCATCGGTCAACTAAAGTAAGGTACCTGATCACTCCTCTTGTTGCAGTCACTGTGGGGAAAGATGGAAGGTAAACTGTAGGCCTAAACTGGGAACAGGAGCAACACCCTATCTAGGGTAACAGTAAAAGGGGAATTACACCAAGGACAGGGGAATGCAAGTAGAAACACATAAAAAAGGGGAAGCTAGGAAGGACAGAAGGTAAAAAAACTCGGTCTAAAACAATACTAATGAACAGCAGGTGCTGTGGATGGAGCGAAGAGGTGTGACTCTGGTAGCTACAACTTTTGCCTACCTTAGTTACCTTTGTATTCTACCAGAAGCCATGCTTTGGGGCAAGCCCTCAACGGAAAAGGAAGAAGCATGGCACCAGATCATGCCGAGCGCTGTAAGGTGATGGAGAACCTCTTGAGAGCTGGATTTTTGCAGCATGTCTGCAAAAGGGAAGGGACCAAAGGAAGGGTACGAGAATGATTGAATAAAGGGAGGGCCCATGACGCAAAGTATGTTGGCATATGGGAAGGTACTGCAAAAGAGCACGATCCTGTGGATGAAGAAAAGATGTAAAGGGCAGCTGAAAAAGCTATGCTCATGTACACAGTGGAAAGCAGACCTTTAGAAGCTTGAATCTAAAAATTGGGAGGTTTTGTGAGACTGCTTCTTGCTCGATGTGCATCACAGAGAGTGCAACAGCTCTCAGATGGGATCAGAAAAGACCCAGTTCCTGCAAACCTCCAGCTGTTAAGAAAGAATCCCTTCCCCCAGATTTAATCACCCATATTCCTTGCCTCTTTTTATACCCTGAAGTACTTTTTCTGCCTACATCCCTCCTTAGGCAACCACCCAGCGCCTTCACACTGACCTGCAGCTGTCCAGTACTTCTCATAGCTTAGCCTCCATGATAGGGTCAGAAGGGAGGAGAGCCTCAGAGTCATCCCTACACCATTGTTTGAAGGTGACAGAAGGCTGTGTGGGGCCTGGGTGTCTACACCAAGTCTCTCGCAAGCACACACACACACCAAAGTGCACTCTCATTGAAGAACTGCACTCTACTCACTGTGTTAACCAAAACAGTCCTAATTTTATTTTCATGCTAAAACAGCTAAAGGGTGAATAGACAGCTCCAAATGCCATCCTGGCCCACACATATAGTGTCATTTATTAATACCATTGCTAATAAACAGCAGTTACAACAGGCTATCCCTCAGCACTTCTTTCAAAAGAACTTTGTCAGGTGGCATGCCTGAACGCCACCAGTTGACCAAGTTCTGTTCAATGAAGCACTGGGGTAGGAAGCCTGTTGTAAGGGATGCTTATTTTTTGCATCTTCGATTGCACTTAGCTGTTTCAGCATGAAAATAAAACATTGACAATTTTTACCAACACAGTGCTGTTCTTCAATGAGAGTGCACTTTGGTGTGTGGGGGACTCTGACAGCCAACCATTGCGAACCCACGTCTCAACACTGCAGGTCACAGACCCATCTGCCTGGATGGGGCCACGGTGCACCTGCTCTGGTCACCCTACAGGGCTGGGGAATTTTTTTGTTTGTTTTGTTTTAGCATGCAGTTGCTAAGTCCAGCTGGCATTCTCCCACCCATGAAACCTGTTGTGCTGTCCACTTGTGGTCACCCAGGTGGCAGCTTGGCAGAGAAGGGGCGCAGAGTCTTCTGCCATGCTTAGTCCCCAATCCCCCCCTTTCCCTCTGCGATCCTAGGTTAATTCCCTAACCAGCTAAGTGGCATTGCAAGTGGTTGCTGCACTGCACCAAGGGTCCAGTCCTGTGTGCCTTTTTTAAACAAGAATATCAGGTTGTGTCTTCGGTAATAAGGTTTCTACTTTTAATCTATCTGAAATAGAAATGCAGAACTGCTGCTGAATTAAATCTAGCACAATCTTGCCTGCCCCTGCTGTATCCAAGCAGCATGGGATTGGCAACATGGATTGTGTTGAATGTCTAATGCATACAATAAGTTAGCATTTCTGAATTAAACAGATTTAGATAGCAGGTCCATTACTGAAGTGAGGGCCTTGCAAATGCATCTGCCGTTATTTAAAAATGTATGCAGTTCATGTTAGTTCTGGTGGGCTCTGAATGATGGGCTGTTTGGGTTAGACAGAATACCAGGATTTAAAAAACCAAAAAAAACAGGCTAGACGCCAGTTGAAATGAGTTTGCTTTACAGCCACAGACAACCCTGGGAGCCTGGAGCAGCACTATACTCTGCTCCCATGCCAAAATCGATGCTGTGTACTCCATACCACTAGCACAGCTGTGCCCCCCCCCAAAAAAATGGGCGCTGTGTCCCAAAAATGCATGTGCACTGTGCTTTCCCCCAAAACCATACACAGGGGCTGTGCTCCCCCCAAAAAATGCACATGCGCTGTGCTCTCTCCAAAAACATCACATGGGAGCTGTGTGCCCCCCAAAAGAAACACATGGGAGCTGTGTTGCCCCCCAAAAAATACACAGAAGCTGCTCCCCACCAAAAAAACAACAACACGGGAGCTGTGTTCCCCCAAAAAACATGGGAGCTGTGCCCCAATCCCATACACACACACATAAGCTGTGTTCCATCCCAAACACACACACTGTGTGCAACCCCAAAAAAAAAAAAACAATGCGGTGCTGTGCTCACCCAACACTTGTGAGCCAAAAGGCAGCAAGATCAGAAATGACCACATGTCATGTGATGCAAAATGTAGTCAAATAAGACAACCCCGCACCCTTACATTCAGGCCAAAGACCAGAAATAAAATATGCTGTGCAGCGTAGTTTATCCATTTGGTGTACCCATTAATTAGGAGAGGAGAAAACAGAAATCAAGCCGCTAAGAAACAAAATATTTGTGAAGGCCACAACCATGACTTGTAGACTCGAACTACAATAGCGGTGAAGGAGTAGCTGTAAATGTAGTCTTTATGATAAAGTGGTTAATACAACTTATCATCACGGCATTAACCACCTGACCCTGTAAATAAAATACAAAGCACCAGACCCAAGTCCTCACCTCCTGTCTCTGCTATGATATCTCCACAACAGACATAAGTAATTCCCTTATGATCCACACATTCTTTAAATAATTTGCTCCTTGTGTTTATTCATTGATTGCTGCAACTTACCCTACCATCCTGTCGGAATCCGCGGCCTACTCCTGACTGCTGCTGCAAATGTGTGCCACTGTCACATTTAAAGCTAACCCTTGGCCACCAGATTCGTGGCTGCCCATGGGGCTGCAGTCTGCCTGGATGGAACCATCAGTCCCACGTCCCTGGCTCAACTGCGACCACAAACGACTCACCTACTGACTTTGTGTCTGGTGATCACTGAACAACGCTGCTGCATGTTTTTGTCTTGACTCTGGTGCTGACTAGCTGCTGCCGCCTAGGGTTACCACCTCCCAAGCACAAAAAAACTGGACATCCAAACAATATAAGCTGGGGGATCTGGGGGTCACAAGGTCCCTAGGAGCTCTGGGGGTTTAGATGGTCTGTGGGGAGTTTTGGGGCTTTTCTTGAAGAAAAAACACACTTTTGGTATCTCTTTCCTAGCCCTGATTCCAGGGAGAAAAACATTTTTTTCCCCTGAAGTCATGGATGTGGGAGAATCTGACTGGTCAAATGGGGGTCAGGAGCCAAGTAGCTGTGCTGATCAGCAATGTCCTGATGAACAACCCACCCATTGCAAGGTAAAGGCTGGGGGTCTGGGGGCTGCTAGGCCCCCAGAAGCTCTAGGGTTGTAGATGCTCTATGGTGAGTTTGGGGGCTTTTCTTGAACACAAAACAAACTTTTGTTATATCTCTCCTACCCCTTACTCCAGGGGAAACATTTTTTTTCCCCTGAAGTCATGGGTGTGGGAGAATGTGACTGGCCAATGGCCAAATAATTGGGGGGGGCCAAGGACAACTGGCTGACTGTGCTGACACATGTCATGAGGAGGAGTCTGAACAGAGGTTGGAAACGCCTTGGGAAGGGGGAAGGAGGATATGAGTCAGATCATGGAGGAATAGGATCTCTGCAGCTTTATATTAGGGAAAAATGTGCAAACTGGATGGACCAGGCAGTCCTTTTAAAAGACCACCTGGCCCATCCAGTCTGCCCATTTATCAATACCTTATATAAAGCTGCAGATCGTACATGAGCTCCTTTTCTGCCATCAGCCTCTATGTTTCTATGATGAACCACCCACACATTGAAATTTAAAGACTGGATCAGCCCCCAGAAGCTATAGGGTTGTACATGCTTTGTGGTGGGTTAAGGGGAAAAACTTTCTGGACTATATATCTCTTAATCTCCACCACCAGCTGTGGCAAGAAACCACCCAGTACTAGCATGATATTGCATACTCATGATGCTTCATCCTGGCCTCCAGCATCTCAGCCACTGCAGCATTCGCCCCGATCCCTTCACCAGCCATGTCCTCACTATGGCAGCATTTGCCCCATCCCGTCACCAGCCATGTCCTCACTATGGCAGCATTCGCCCCGATCCCTTCACCAGCCATGTCCTCACTATGGCAGCATTCGCCCCGATCCCTTCACCAGCCATGTCCTCACTATGGCAGCATTTGCCCGATCCCTTCACCAGCCATGTCCTCACTATGGCAGCATTGCCGATCCCTTCACCAGCCATGTCCTCACTATGGCGGCATTCGCCGATCCTTCACCAGCCATGTCCTCACTATGGCAGCATGCCCGATCCTTCACCAGCCATGTCTCCACTATGGCAGCATTGCCCATCCGTCACCAGCCATGTCCTCACTATGGCAGCATTTGCCCGATCCCTTCACCAGCCATGTCCTCACTATGGCAGCATTACGCGATCCCTTCACCAGCCATGTCCCTCACTATGGCAGCATTCGCCTGATCCCTCACCAGCCATGTCCTCACTATGGCAGCATTCGCCCCGATCCCTTCACCAGCCATGTCCTCACTATGGCAGCATTCGCCGATCCTTCACCAGCCATGTCCTCACTATGGCAGCATTGCCGATCCTTCACCAGCCATGTCCTCACTATGGCAGCTCGCCCGATCCCTTCACCAGCCATGTCCTCACTATGGCAGCATTAGCCCGATCCTTCACCAGCCATGTCCTCACTATGGCAGCATTACGCCCGATCCTTCACCAGCCATGTCCTCACTATGGCAGCATTTGCCGATCCCTTCACCAGCCATGTCCTCACTATGGCAGCATTCGCCCGATCCCTTCACCAGCCATGTCCTCACTATGGCAGCATTGCCCGATCCCTTCACCAGCCATGTCCTCACTATGGCAGCATTGCCTCGATCCCTCACCAGCCATGTCCTCACTATGGCGGCATTCGCGATCCTTCACCAGCCATGTCCTCACTATGGCAGCATTCGCCCGATCCTTTCACCAGCCATGTCCTCACTATGGCAGCATTCGCCCGATCCCTTCACCAGCCATGTCCTCACTATGGCAGCATTTGCCCGATCCTTCACCAGCCATGTCCTCACTATGGCAGCATTTGCCCGATCCCTTCACCAGCCATGTCCTCACTATGGCAGCATTCGCCCGATCCCTTCACCAGCCATGTCCTCACTATGGCAGCATTTGTCCGATCCCTTCACCAGCCATGTCCTCACTATGGCAGCATTTGCCGATCCCTTCACCAGCCATGTCCTCACTATGGCAGCATTGCCTGATCCCTTCACCAGCCATGTCCTCACTATGGCAGCATTCGCCCGATCCTTCACCAGCCATGTCCTCACTATGGCGGCATTGCCCGATCCCTTCACCAGCCATGTCCTCACTATGGCGGCATTCGCCCGATCCCTTCACCAGCCATGTCCTCACTATGGCAGCATTGCCGATCCCTTCACCAGCCATGTCCTCACTATGGCAGCATTGCCCGATCCCTTCACCAGCCATGTCCTCACTATGGCAGCATTGCCCGATCCCTTCACCAGCCATGTCCTCACTATGGCAGCATTCGCCCGATCCTTCACCAGCCATGTCCTCACTATGGCAGCGTTCGCCCGATCCCTTCACCAGCCATGTCCTCACTATGGCAGCATTCGCCCGATCCCTTCACCAGCCATGTCCTCACTATGGCAGCATCTGCCCGATCCCTTCACCAGCCATGTCCTCACTATGGCAGCATTTGCCCGATCCCTTCACCAGCCATGTCCTCACTATGGCAGCATTTGCCCGATCCCTTCACCAGCCATGTCCTCACTATGGCAGCATTCGCCCCGATCCCTTCACCAGCCATGTCCTCACTATGGCAGCATTTGCCCGATCCCTTCACCAGCCATGTCCTCACTATGGCAGCATTCGCCCCGATCCCTTCACCAGCCATGTCCTCACTATGGCAGCATTCGCCTGATCCCTTCACCAGCCATGTCCTCACTATGGCAGCATTCGCCCCGATCCCTTCACCAGCCATGTCCTCACTATGGCAGCATTCGCCCCGATCCCTTCACCAGCCATGTCCTCACTATGGCAGCATTCGCCCCGATCCCTTCACCAGCCATGTCCTCACTATGGCAGCATTCGCCCGATCCTTCACCAGCCATGTCCTCACTATGGCAGCATCGCCCGATCCCTTCACCAGCCATGTCCTCACTATGGCGGCATGCCGATCCCTTCACCAGCCATGTCCTCACTATGGCAGCATTGCCCGATCCCTTCACCAGCCATGTCCTCACTATGGCAGCATTCGCCCCGATCCCTTCACCAGCCATGTCCTCACTATGGCAGCATTCGCCCGATCCCTTCACCAGCCATGTCCTCACTATGGCAGCATTCGCCCCGATCCCTTCACCAGCCATGTCCTCACTATGGCAGCATTCGCCCCGATCCCTTCACCAGCCATGTCCTCACTATGGCAGCATTTGCCCCATCCCGTCACCAGCCATGTCCTCACTATGGCAGCATTCGCCCCGATCCCTTCACCAGCCATGTCCTCACTATGGCAGCATTTGCCCCCATCCCTTCACCAGCCATGTCCTCACTATGGCAGCATTTGCCCCATCCCTAGTTTCAAGCTCACCTTCCTGGTTTTTAACTCGTGACCCTGATGCCATCTCCCCCACCATGGAAACATTAAAACATGGAGTCTGATCGCAGATTATAGGATCGCTTGGCCCACCCAGTTTGCTCTTTTTCACCCTTCTTGGCTATACTATAACCATTAATCTGCAGCCCCCCCTAATTGCTTTCCATAAAATGTCCTTTTGCCTATCCCATGCATACTGAAGCTTCTTCCAACCACCTAGGTACTGGAATATTGTTCCAGGCATCCACCACTTTTTAGTGAAGACAGTGACTACTCCCCCCTCCCACGAAGAAAAAATCCAGTCATTCCTTCCAATCTCCCCAAAAGAAATCCAGTCATTCCTTCAATCTTTCCTCCTCAGCTCAGCCTGCAGCCCCCAAAACCATGCATTCCAAAATAAAAGTAAGATCACTGACTCAGTCACTCATCATCAGAAAACACTTTAGTAAATTAAATTACAAGACCAGGTAGGCCAAGAGGTCCTCATCTGCCATCAAAGTCTATGTTTCTATGTTTCATTCAGTGACAGACTGCTGATGCTTGCTCCCCCCCCCGAAGAAATCCATTCATTCCTGAATTCTTGCAATCCTTCCTCCTCAGCTCAGCCTAGTGCTCCGGCTCGAGTCCCCCCCACAAAAAAATTCATAATAAGAAAATAATTCAGATCATTGATTGACTCAATCACTCATTAGTAAATTAAACCACACTTGCCTAAAAGTAAAGATTTGCCATGCCATTTAGTGACTGTGGGACTGCTGAATCTGATGCTGTGATGACCGTCTCTCTCTCCCTCCCATTTAATATGATTGTCCGAGTTTCCGACGAGCACCGACCGAGGAGACACTTTTTTGTTGTCTGCCTGCCCTCTGTGCAGCTGCCCCTGATGTCTCTGTTGCAGTCTGCACAATCATCACTCTGCATCGAGGGAGCAAGTCAAGCAGTGGCAGGTCGCTGTCCAGTGGAGAGAGGCCCTGGAGCAGAGGAGAACTTAGCACCCACCACTGTGGCAGGGAGACATATTTCTTTATCTTGGCCCAGTGCTGCCGTGCCGATTCCTCCACCGCTAAAGCTCCCAGACCCTTTTCAAGGCCTATGAAGGCCATGCTACCACACCGCCATTGTTACTAGCTACCTTGCTTCTCCACATCGGGTCGGGCCCGGGTGCGCTGCGTAACTACTCGAGTCCTTATCCCCTTCAACTACAGAGGGACAGGACATGATAAGGAATTTTTCTTTTTTTTTTCTTATCTGCTCACCCTAAAATTATTCCTCCAAACTACTTGCTGCGTGTGGCGGGAAAGTGCCAGTGCACTGTAGTGCAACTTGCCGCGACCGCGTTCTCTGGCTCCTCCAAGTCACGTGTTGCTGCCCACCACTGCTAATAGGCAGAGAGAGAATTTAGGGCAGGCATGCCTTACACACACACACAACATTGCTGCCGCCTTTTGCAGGGGGCACTGCGGCACATATTGTAAACAAAGTTGGTGTCCAAGCTATTGCCACACCAGAAGACTAAATAAGGCATAAATACAGGGGTGGCAAGAGTCCTACAGAATGGCACCTTTTCATACACAGGCCCTCTCTCAGACAGGGAAGAAACGCTAACTGGTTTAACCTGACAACATTCTACTCTGACATTTGGTCTAATAAGAGTTAGGTGAATGAAGCCAATTAGGCAAAAATATATTAAACCAAATGTCTTATTATGCCACATGTGGTATGCCAAAAGTAGTTAGGTTAAACCTTGTGTCACTGTCTGGGGTCACTGTGCTCGCTTGCCAACCCTCCAAAAAACTAACTGTGCTGCCCCCCCAACACAGGAACTGTGCTCCATCACCGCCTCCCAACACAGCAGCTGTGCTGTTCAGCTGCCCCTGCTCCCCAACGTAGGTGCTGTGCTCCCCTGCCATCCACCCAACGTAGGAGCTGTGCTCCTCCACCACCCCTCCAAGGCAGGAGTTGTGCTCCCTGCCATCCCCCAATGCAGGAGTTGTCTTCCCTGCCACCCCCTCCCCAACGCGAGCTGTACTTCACAACACAGGAGCTGTGCTCCCCTTACCACCACCCCTCAATGCAGGAGCTGTCCTCCCCACCACTCTCAATGCAGAAGCTGTGCTCCACCGGTGCCCCCTTCAATACAGGAGCTGTACCTCACTGCCACCCCCCAAACCCACAATGCAGGAGCTGTGGCTACCGCCATCGTAACACAGGAGTTGTGATGTTCTGTCAGCCCCCCCAACAGAGGAGCTGTGCTCCCCTACTGTTCTCCAACACAGGAGGGGTGCTACCCCACTATCCCCAAAACACAAGAGCGGTGCTCCCCTGCCACCCCAACACAGGAGCTGTACTCCCCCACTGCCCCCCAACACAGCACCTGTGCTCCCCTGCCACCTACCACAATGCAGGAGCGATGCTGTCCCAACACAGGAGCTGTGCTGCCCTGCCACCCCCCAAAGCAGGACGTGTGCTGCCCCTCTGACCCCTAACAAAGAAGCTGTCCTCCAACATGAGGGGTGCTTCACAGCCATCCCTCCGAACACAAGAGCTGTGCTTCCCTGCCACCCCCAACACAGAAGCTGTGCTCCCCCGCTGCCTCCAACACAGGACTAGTGCTCCCCCGCTGCCCTCCAAACACAGGAACTGTGTTGCCCTGCCACCCCCCAAACAGAGGAGGTGTGAGCCCCAAAAACACAGGAGATGTGCCCCCCTTAAACACAGGAGGTGTACTCCCCTGCCCCCAAACAAAAGAGGTGTGTTTGCCTGCCCCCTAGCAACTCAGGATTTGTGCTCTTCACCCCCTCAATAATGCAGGAGATGTGCTCCCCTCACCCCTCAACAATGCAGGAGCTCTGCTTCCCCTGCCCCCCAACAATCCCAGATATGCTCCCCTGCCCTCCAACAAATGCAGGTGTACTTCTGTGCCCTTCAGCAATGCAGGAGGTGTGCTCTCCAACCCCAAACAATGCAGGAGGAGTGCTCCCCATTCCCCCAACAAAACAGTTGTGCCCCCCCACTTCCCAACAATGCAGGTGTACCCCGCTCCCCCAACAAACCACTATTTTGAAAGCTAGTGGTCAACACCAACCCACAAACTAATTTGTCTGACCCTATAATAGACCCTCAAGATACTAGAATGGACACCCTAAAACCAGGCATGACTGATCTGCCACCCTGACCCACTGGAATGGATACACTAACCCACCAGAAAAGGGCTGAAACCAGCTGGAAATCCCAGCAGATGGACCACTCTTCTAGGCCTGTGACCAGTCTCTCCTCCCCAGTCAGGCAGCCTCTTTGTACCTGAGCTACCCTTCTAGGGCTTGGATTTGCCTCCCCTTTCCAATCAACCAGCCTGCCATTAGCAGGCCTTCCTAACCCCTAGACCATTCTTTCACCCCCTAACTAAACTTCCTCCCACCATCTAGACCACACTTCCAGATCCTGAACTGGCCTCTCCAACCCAGCTAGCCACTGTTCCTACCACTGGACCAGCCTGCTAACCAGTCTTCCCTTCATAGCTGACCACCTTCCCTGCTGCTAGATGACACTTTCAGTCCCCAAACCAGCCTCCCACTCTTAGCTGACCTAGGTCCCAGTACCACACTTACAGCCCCTGGACCAGTCCTGAGATGCCTGGAACAGCCTCCCCATCTATGTTCCCACTGTCCACCCATCTGGACCAGCCCTGGGTCCAACACACTAGCTTCTAACAGAGTCTCCCTGTCTGCCCACCCAGCCCAGCCCTGGAACTCCCAGACTTGTCTCTCCCACCTAAGGGCCTCATTTTCTTCCATTTGGACCAACCCTGGGACCTCTGACTAGTCTCTCTAACCTACATCTCTCCTCTCTGCCTACCCTGACCAGCAACTGGAACCTGGACCAGCATTTACCACCTACATGCCCCTTTTTAAAGTTGCCCCACCTAAACCAGCTCTGGGACTGTTGGACATGCCTACTTGACCTACGATCTCTTGGTACCCCCACTTGGGCCAGCCCTGGGATGGCTGAAATGGATTCCTACATCTATGTTTTAACTGTCCACCCACCTGGACCAGCTCTGGGACAACTGAATCTGCCTCTCCCGCCTATGTCCTCCATGTCCCTTGACCTGGATCATCCATACGATCCAGGGATTAGACACCCCTACCAACTGCTCCCCTTTTTGCCCACCTAGAGTATTCCTGGTAACCCAGATTGGCCAACCCCACCTATGACACCATGCTCCTTCAGTCAGACAATTCCTTGGACCAACAGACTAGCCTTTCACACCTATCACTTCCATAGGTGCCGGAACCGGGGGGGGGGGGGCCACTAGGGCCATGGCCTTACCACTTTCATAAGTGGCCCTATCACTTTTTGCAATCATGTTACTGTATTTAATAAGGGAGAATTTATCCCTTACCTCCTTGGCCCTACCACTTTTCAAACCGTTCTGGCACCAATGATCACTTCCCTGTCTGCCTACCCAGCCCAGTCCTGGGACCCCTGGAGTATCTGGCTTTAGTGGTTTTTGAACAGTGAACTCCCAGTTTTCAACCTAGATTCCTGGTTTGACACTTTTTGTATAGTATGTTTATTGCAAATCAGCTGATGCATTCATTGTCTGGACTGTTCATTTGAAATGTCTACATGAAAAGTAAAACAATGAAATAAAAACCAAGGACAACTAGAACAACAATAAGAATCTTAATTTGTACTGTAGTGTAATTTTCATCAGAATGGAAAAATGTTTTGAGGACTGCAAATGTAACTAATAAACCATGACAGGGTATGTTTATTTTGGAGGCACAATGGTGAGGGCTGAGTGCCTTTAGCCAACTGGGAAGTGCAATAATACATCACAAACCCCTGACCTGGAGCAGGTTATTGGACATGTAAAATGAGTTTTTAACATTAAGTATAAAAGAATGAAAACAATGCTTTCAAATTCTTTTGCTAATCTTGTTTCTCTCCTGGACCTTGGTTGGCTAATTCTTTCCAGGCATCCTTGTCTCCGGCCACCATTCGTCCCTGCACTTCCCACATTTTGGACCATCGACGCTTACCACCATGGCTTATCCCCTGTGGTGGGGTGGTGGGGAGCCCCTCATCTTCCCCACCAGGACTGGATCCAGCATTGAGGCGATGTCCTCGGAGGTACATGGTTGACAAGCAGCCATCAAGCCGCTCAACCAAGACCTTTTTCCCTGATTCTTCTTCCCTTACGGAGAGGAGATATGCAGGACGCCAGTGGAGGGAGCATGAACATGTCAGCACATGGTCCTCCAGGTATCTGCTCCTCTCCACCCCCTTATCTGCAGTATCGGTGCACTGCCCCCGGCGCCAAAACAGTTCAGTGCGAATACTGGCAACCCCCCCTCCCCGGAGAAGGGTTGCAGTCCCTAGGATGCTCGATCCTTCTCCTTCCCTGCCGACCCCTGGCAACCCGTGCCCATTCCGGTTGCTGGTGTGGCACGAGGTAAGGCATACAGCACCTCAGCCCTCAGTGCCCCAAGCTGGCTAATGCTTTCAAATTCTGATAAAAATAAAGAAATACACAGTACTGCATATTGTTAAACTTTTTTAAACTCTGGTTATCTCTCTTTCTTATAGTGGGGATATGTCCCTTGTCTTGTAAATTTCTGGTCCCACTTCCTCCCACCAAGTATCCCTCCAGTTCACCTGTAGAAGATGGCCTGTGACTTACCCCTCAAGGTGGGGCTCCCCAAGGGGGGAGATCTAGCTCCTCCTGAGAACCCCAACGAGCTAGCTGAGTGTAATTTGGGAGAGGATCATGCTTACGTCCAGGGCTTTATGCTGCACATGAAAAGGAGGGCCTTCTTTGTTGCCAGCCCCTAGTGGAAGTGGACATGCAATGACATCAGCGCACATCAGAGTTGCTCCAACCCTCAGCGTGCAGACATCTACTGCCCCATCATTCCAGTGCCTCAGCACTGGTCCCAGTTACACTCCCCTCTAACCATCACCAGGGGTCAGTGTCTACCGGGTGCCAGTACTCTTCCCCACCCTGGAGAACAACAGCAGTCCTTGGGACACTCATCCCCCCCAGCCCTCCAGTGGGCTGAGTTTGCCACAGAACCTAGGTTGTCAGTGTCGCAAGAGGTCGCTATCACTGTGCCAGTGGGCAGGCCCCTTTTGTTAAACACCGTAAAGTAGCTCAGTCTTTCTGTGATGTTCGCATTCAGTCATTTAAAAATAAAAAAATATACTGTTAAACTGTTCTGCATTATTTTTAAGCATGGCAAAAAAGTAATTTGTAAAACAATTTTAAACAAGCACTTCAGCAACATTCACTGGTGTTTCAATTGTGTTATGCACAGGTGCTCCTGGAGTATGCTGTGTATTTTCCAGCTCTGTGAAACTGTTTCAACACGGCTATTAATAAATTGTTCTCTTAATGAAAACAAGGCTCCTGCATAAATGTGTGTGTGTAGTCCATTTGAAAATGTGCTAGCCAATAATTCCATGGTCCTTAATTGTATTTACTTTAGGTTGTCTGTCCATTGCACTGCTGTTGTTGTTCAGTGACTGAACAGAATAAAACTGGGATCTTTATACTGCTTCTGATTGCTATTCACTATTACAGCAGAATTTAACATTAGCATCAGCTCAGAATGATTTCTAAACTGAATGTTAAACTGATTGACTGCTTTCGTACTTCTAAGGAACTGTTATTTTTGCAGTCAGAAGGCCATCTTCATGCTGATAGCAGTCTTCCTGGGTAAGGGTAGGGGAAAGCTGAAAGCGGAAATTGTTTAAAGACACACTAAGCCTAATCTTGTTTCCATGTGCGACCTGGGAGCGCAATAACTTAAATGACTTGCTCAGGGTCACACAGTACGCAAGACGGGCTGATAGGATTCAAACCCAGATCTCCAGGTTTGCAGCTCAGTGCATGTAACCACTATAATATACTGCTTTTATAAACCTTAAGGAACTGATATTATGGACTTGATTTTCAAAAAACCCTTAGAGTGACACAAGTTGCATTGCTCCAGGCCTGCGGCAAACTCCAGGTGTGTCTGGGATCCTGACCCCAACAGAAAAATGAGGTTCTCTACATGCAAACCTGTTAAGTTTTTTAGATAAGGCTTACTAGGTTCTAATATATGGGAACCACTTGAAAACACTGAACAAGTATGTGTGTGGCACACATTCTGTATGTATGCTGCACACTTTTATTTCTGTAAGGGAATGAAGCATATAAGAATTTAAATAAAAAAGATACAGTAAATTCAAATAAAAGTACACTAAACCTAAACCAAATACAGTGAACAGTGAAAATAACCAAGCCATAAAGGTAATGTTCTTTTCATGTCATGCTCGGATATGGTTTTTGAGTTGGGGGAAGTAGAGGGGGCTGTAATAAGGAGATGGGTATCTTGCACTTGTTCAAGCCTCCCTGTCCTCTTGCTCCCAACCCCTCCCACCAGCCATGGTGGCAAGCTCAAGCCCCCCGCTATGGCAGCATGCTCCTTGGGTTGCCCTCAGCTATGTCATCAGGCTCCTGAGAGCACCCATCCCTGGTGGCATGCTCCCCAACCCTGGCCTCTAGCTTCTAACCCCCTTCCCCAGCAGTAGGCTCCTGAGCCAACCACAAGCTATAGTAGCAGGCTCACTCTACCCCACATTAGTGGCCTATACCTCCCCCCCCACCCTGGCCTCAGGCACCTAAGGTCCCCCCCAGCCATGGCAGTATGCTCCCTAGCCCATCCCCCACGGGCTCCCAAGCTCATCCACTCTAGCCCTGGTGCCTCCCCCACCACTTGAGGCTGACTACTGATCCCCTTAGCCATGGTTTTAGAACCCCCAGGCCTCAAGCTCCCATACCCCGAAATACCTCCCCACCCCAGTACATACCTCATGCTACACCTAACCCTAAAAGTAAGCAACTGGCTTTAATAATTTTCATTTAATAAGCAGGATTTGCTAACCTGAACGTAAGGTCCCCTTGAAAACAGCTATTGTGTGTGCATAACCAATCATCGCATTTGATGTCAGTCACTATGGTACCCAGCAATGTCCCAGGATGCCTTTGATGTCAGTCACTATGGTACCCAGCAATGTCCCAGGATGCCTTGGAATCCCCTGACCTGATGGCACTTGTGTTAGTTTAAAAAAAAAAAAACTATTTCAAGAGATTAAATGTGGCTGCCACTCAGCCTGCAAGCCACATATTGTGGATGTCCATGTGGCTGCTTCCAGGTTTTGATGTCCACAGTATGGCAGCACATTTTACATACTCGTGCTGGCCAGTGTGTAGAGGCATTGAAATTCTAGTCTTTCTAGTCTAGTTCTGTGGGCAACACCTCTTGTTGAGGCATGTAAAGCACACTGCCATCTTGTGGATGATAAGACACGTTACCTCCTGGGGAGTTAGTGCACTCCCACGGCCCTCTCCTAAACTTGCAGATCAGGACCAGAGAGCACACAGCTACTGGGCCTTTCCTGAAAATAGGCATTTGATTGCCTAGTGCATCAACCTGGTTAATAACAACTAAATAAATAAATAGTCTTCAGTTGTAGGGTCCAGCTGCAGGGAGAAGTGGGGAGTCCAGGTGCAGGGGGAAGATGGAGGGGGGGCTGGTCCCAAACCTCTCAACTGTCCCTCATTATGAGGGACTTCCTTCATTTTACCTCTCAGCATTGCAGTGTCCCTCACTGGAAAAGGCATTACCACACAGAGAAGGTGCTGTGAGTACAAAGCTAGTCTTTGGCTATGGGGGTCCAGCTGCAGAGTGGCTAGATGTTGGGGGTTGGTACCATACATCTCAACTGTCCTACATTATGAGGGACGTGCTGCAAACTGCTGGAACCCAAAATTATCCACTAAGGAGAAGGGCAAAAGATCAATTGCCAGCATTTCAGCACAGGAGCATTACGTTCACGTGACACTGTATGATTAGTTGGGTACTTCAGCTTATGCGCAAAAACACTCTGTAACGTGGGCTGATTTAAAAGTTTTACACAGGGTGTAATGACAAATGGTCCTACTCTGTGAATGGCAGGGAGTGGAGTGTGGACGTGTGATGAAGACGGTTGCACAGGTGATGAAAAATCCACAAATGAAGTTATTTTCCCAGACTGACGAACAGGGGTTGATGTACCACTTGCACTAGACATACTGCATTCAACACCACCACCACCACCAACACCAAAACTGCTACTCTCACCACCACAGGACAAGATTTCAAAATCATTATGCTCCTCCACCTCATCATGCCTGTAGTAATCCTCTGCTGTTATTTCATCGCTACTGCACACATTTAATTTCCTACATGATCTTACAATCATGAAACGGGATAACATGCTCGTTATGGTTGATGACGAGGGTGAACGCCCCACTGTGGTATTATCTGCCATCTTGTGCTTGGTCCACAGTGCTATGTGCCTGTTCTTAAGATGTGTATGCTGTCCCCCTGTGCCCAGATGGCTCCCCATTTTACCTCACCTCACATGCACATGGCAAACCTGGCAGATTGCAACTGACTCATCTTGCACAAAAAAATCCCAAACAAGGGATTGTGATGCTCTACTTTTAACATGTCCCTGATGCTGCTTATTGGACTCTGTTTTTTTAAGCCCTGAAGTGGGGGGTGTGCTACATGATTTTTCAGGCCAGACACACTTGGACTGCAACTGACCACCAAGACTACCTATCATTATTACTGGGTCATCATCAGCATCACCAACTGAAACTGGTAAATCACAACTTTTTACAGGGAGGGGGTTAATGCAAACAGACCCAGACACAAGCAGTGCATTATGACCTCAGGTAAGGAGAAGACAACAGGAATAGATAAACTCTATGAGGTGACCAGAGAAGTTTTTTATAAATTAATAGGTAGGCCATCAGGGTCCTGGGCTTTGCTCCTTGTAGGGCCCTAATTGCAACCTCCATTTCCTCTCGGCTGAAGGGTGCATTTAGAGGACCAGTCTTGTTTGACCCATCTTGAATTTCTTTTTCTCTGGTTCCCAACAGGGGTCACTGACATCATCATCATATTCATCAACATCATCCACATCCACATCTTCTGCTTGGATGCTGGCATGTGGACTGCATGTTGCAACCACAGCAACATCATCAGCAGCAGATTCATCATCATCAACGCCACCATCACCCGATATTTTTTCACCACACTGTGAATCATTGCAAGGAAAATGTGTGACCTGAACCGCGGTGGAAGAAATGTGACGTTGTGTGTTATCGTTGCCATGATGATCAGAATCCTCATGTTCAGTTACCAATGGGATGTTACTGGGGAGTATGACATCATCTACACTGTCACTCACTGCTTTACACTCAACTATATTTTGGACTTGGTCATCTGGTCAGAAGTGGAACTTGAGGCAGCAGTACTCATACCACCAGCAACTGCACTAACACCACCAGCTGGGACAACATCATCTCCTCCAACTCTGAGTGAAGCTACCGATTGTGCGGTAAAAAACATTGAAGGAGAACTACCTTTCCTCACATCAGCAGTGCACTTCTGCGACTGCGTACTACCACACCCACAGACAATCTTACCATTGGGAGCACTGCCATGGCGAGAAACAGCTTTGCATGTCTCTTTGCGGGCATTTTGGGGGATCACCAAGAATATTCTAAACAAAGTTACATTTTGGAATGTTCACTTTGGGCTGCTGGATGTGAAGCCAAAAAACAACAACTGTGGCTTCAACAAGAAATACAGACGCAAAGTCGCAACAAGATCAACAACACCTTAAATAACCAGTGGTGTTCAAGTCACATTACATTCTGGAAAAGAATACCTTTTGCCAGTTAGGGAGGAAGCACTGTGACTGCAGATTACAGTAACAGTGCAAAACCAAGATACCACAATGGCAGTACAAAATCACGCAGGTGTAGTGGATAGCAGGTTCACACTGCTGCAATTACACTGTGGCACAATAAAAGGTGTATTATTTGATGTCACGCACCGCACACACACTCACATGCACACACTTTGTCTAAGCAAATTGAAAACTTCAGTAATATACCACGTATTGTAAACAATCTGAAATTATGCACTGCTGCACCAGGTCCACAACACAATCAGCAAACAAATGTAAACAATTACTGAAAATATTACTGTGTGTACATTAACAAAGTTATACAAGAAAAATATAACCAAAAAACAAAGAACTCCCTACTTCTCCAACTTAAATTTACCTATACCACAGATATGCCCCTCCCCCAAAGCACACTTCCACTGTCTGTTGGTACACAAACTGAATGTTGCACATTAACATTCAAAATCCACATGCAAACAATAAACACTCGATGATATGAGCACAGGAGGGTTTCCTATAATCGATGCACTAAAGTTTGAGCAAAAAAAATTGCTCAAAAAGGCTTTTTTAACAGATTTGAGAGGGTTTGAATTGCAGAGAGCTCTCAGAGCAAACTGTCTCCTACAGCTACCTATACACACTACCCTGAAACTGAGGTTGTGCAGAGGAATCTAGAGCCCATGTGACCTGCAATCCCATGAATCACTGCAAAATTGACCTTTGGAGCCCACCAACAAGGCGAAGTGATGCACAGTACATTGATTTCAATGTACTCGCTTTAAAATTAGTGGAATAGTGGTTTGGGAAGGCAGAATAACACGAAGTCATTGCTTTCAATAGACTCTTTGTTCCTCATTATGATGGTAGCATTTTGTTGAGTCATGGAGTACTGCAGAAATTCTCAGACATTCCCGCAAGTCACTACAGAACGAATTGGAGCCACTTAGCCCACCACTACCTGTTGCCCTCATTCACCTCTCCCTCCTTGCCATTTTCACCAGTCTCATATGCCTAGTCTACCTCTCTAAACATGAAATCATTTTTTAATAGACTTTATTCCCCTCCACTCACTGCTGCCCAAGACTCCATCAGATGTCCCAACTTACTCCAGCCCAGCCTGAGAATGCCCCAACCTGAGTCCCCCCCTCCAGTGCTCCAAACCCTCCACACCTACCTGCAGTGCACCCGAGGGCAGGGTCATCACCCCTTACTTGGTGCTCCTTTACTCCAATTGTCCGTAGGCAGGGTGAGGGTCAGAGGATATCGGGGACCAGGCAAGTGGGATCCGGCACTGGGCATGGGGCCATGCATTGTTGTCTACTCAGAGGGTGTGGAACTTTTCATTTGATCTGAGTGCATGACTCCTGGAGGCACACATGTGCAATGACATCCAGGGCAAGATGGGTGCACTCCTGCACCCAGCTCGCAGACGTCCGCCATCACCTCCACCCCTTCCTGAAGTGATCCTCAGCTGTAGCACACCCAGCCTCTGCTGGGAGTCATTGATGCTGGGGAATCACAACCCACCCTCCCCAGGAGAGGAGAGCAGTCCTCCGGATGTTTCATTCTCTCCTCCCTGGCTAACCCCCGGCAACCCAAGCTCACTCCCTAGCCCAAGTCACTGTCATGGTGTGGCATCCAGTGCCTCAACTCTCAGGTCCACCAGGCCAGCCTCACATGAAATCATCTTGATGTTGACCAGCTCCTCTGGTGTATGGTTCCACTTCTCTAGAACTGACACCCTTTCCATGATGAAGCAGAAATTCCACCCCCCAATACCAGTTTATAGTTATATCCCTTGAGATGAAACCCTCATTATTCATAAACAATTTCTGGTTGTCCACCCTGTTCATTCAGCTCAGAGTCTTAAAGGTTTTAATCCTGCCCACTGGTTCCTAGTCTCCAGGGAATGCATGCTAAAAGAGCTGTTGAGGCCTTAAAAAAACTTTGAAAACATAATAATTAGTTACAACTCAGCTTCCATTCCATATATATTCTAAAGATTCCCCCTCCCCAGTATTAATTACTAAGAATATTTGCAGGAATATATGATCTTTAACCCTCAGGGTTCATCTGCCAACTCCCTACTTCAAGTCATAATCCTCTGTTGTGACATCACAGTCTGTTGCCGTGGCAGTAACTGTGATGTCACAAGCAGTGCATTATGACCTCAGGTAAGGAGAAGACAACAGGAACAGATAAACTCTCCAGGAGCAGAGATCCTGTTTTCATACAGATGACCTCAGTAATACATAGTGGGGAGGTGGAATACAGAACTAATGTGAAATACAAGCCGGACTGTGTCTAAATATTATATTTTGCTAAAGTTCTCCTGAAGGCGTCAGCTGCTCCTAAAGCTTGCCATTCCTCATGGTTCCACCCCTGTTGGCTGTGAATCATTTTGATCACTCTCCTTGGGACCAGTTCAGGTGGTTCTTACTCTTTCTTAGATAAGGATCACAGAATTGCTTACAGTATTCCATATGCAGCCTCATCAAGGACCTGAAAAGTGGCAGGATCACTTCTTTCCTTCTGTTTGAGAAAACCCTATCTATGAACCCCAGTATCCTACTGGCATTCCTGTATGCCTTGTTACAATGAGCCAAGGTCTCGAAGCCTACTGATCATAACTCTCAGGTCCTTCTTGTCTGAGGTCTACTTTTACACCCACCCATCCAATATTCTCAAATTTCCTTTTCTGCAAGTGCATAACCTTGCAAAATATAGTATTACATTTTAGTTGCAAAATCTTTGACCATTAATTCCTCCTGATTCCTTTTCAATTCCTTTATGCCTCCCTAATTATCCACACTGTCCAGACACATTTTGCCTTGGATTCCCTCTCCAATGTCTCAAATAAACACATTGAAGAATACTGGACCATGGACTAACTCCAGTGACCCCCTGCTAAAAATCACCGTGACCTCAGAAAGCATACTATTTAGTATCGCCATTTTGGTTCTCCCACTAGCCAGTTCTCTAGACACCTTTTGAATTTTCCTCCCACCCCCAAGTTCACCAACTTCTTCAGTAACATTCTGTGTTATACTGAGTCAAAGGCCTTGCTGAAGTCCAGGTACAGGACATCCAGTGATTGGCCCTAGTCCAGCACCTGGGATGCAGCACTGAAAACTTTAGATATGTCCATCTGACTGGACCTCCCCTTCATAAAGCCATACTGTTTGCTGTCCTGAAGACTGTGGGACTCCTGGACATTATTTTTTGTTACTGTTGTTATTCTTTGGTATCTGAGTAAGGCCCACTAGGCACAAATGCCTGTTTTCAGGGGTGACCCTGGAGCACTGGAGAGGTTAAATGACTTGCTTAGAATTACACAGTATGCAAATGGAGGTTGTGAGAATTGAACCCAGGTCTGCTGGATGTAACCTGCTCATTCACAGCTTGTTACTCTAACCTCTAGGCTACACTGCCAGCCCAAACTAGCTGTTCCTTGATTATTGTCTCAAAGAACTTCTCCACAGTGGAAGTCAGGCTATCTAGTTTGTAATTCCCTGGGTCCCTGTTCTATCCCCATGCTTGTGCAGAGGGACACCATCCACCATCCAATAGTCCTTGTGGATGATGCCCATCTCAACCAAGCAGTTAAATATGTCTATATGGGTTCTGTGTGATAACGGCGAAAGCCTAAAAGCAATCACCGTTATCAAGAAGTCATGAGTGCCGAAATAATCTGACACCCCAGCGCACAGCAAAACGGTGCCAGAGACTTACTTTTTTAATGTTTTATGTGGGGGGTTGTACCCCCTGCACTCCCCTACCAAAGGATTCTCAACTCCAGGGGGGTGCATGTCGGGATGTGTGTGAAAACATTAAAAAAAATAAAAGGTTCGGGCCGGGTGCAACAAAAATGCACTAGCGCCCGGACCCGAACCTGAACTGAGTACCCTGCCGACCAGCACTGGCAACCCACCCACCATGCCACTGGGTCAGCTCAGCAACCAACCAACCACGGCACAACTCCTCACATCCTCTCCCTCCCCTCACTGTGCATGCTCGCTCCCCCAATGCACGTACGTATAGTGACACCCTGTCGCTATATTCGCTGACCCCCCCATCTGGCCACCTTACCCTACCATAGCTCTTGAGGGATGCGCTGAGGAGTGGGTCACCGTCATTGTCGGCGTCCTTTCCCCAGCATCCTAATCACATGATATCGTCTAGGTCTAGGTGGGCTGCTAGAGCTTATCCATCCTCCCTCATTGCCCATTGGTGCACCTCATCTGGGCCCTGGGATTTTCCCACCTTTAGTCCTCTTAGCCATTTGATAACCTTTGCCTTTTTTGTTTCTCTGTCAACTTTGATGGTGAACTCCAGGAATAACCCTTCCTCCCCAACTTTCAAGGCAGAACAGGGGTATTAATTTTGAACAATCTCTTTCAAATCATCTGCTTCCATCCATGTTCCCTTTCTCAGGCTCTCGATTCTGCCTTGTTCTTCCTCCTTTTCCTGATTTACCTATGAATGTCTCAGTTTCTCTCACTCTTTCTATTACTTTTATTTATTTATTTAGTTTATGTTCACCAGGAAAGATGTGCTAAACAATATCACCTTTTTTCAGCCTTGTCCCAGGGAAGGGGGAGACCCAGATGCAAACCAACTGAAACTGAAAAAAATTTAAGCTGTTGGTGTTTTTTTTTTTTATAGGGAATGAGGAAATTTGTCCAAGAAGTCCCATATGATCTTAATGTCCACATGAACAACCACCTGAAAAGGTAGACAGGATCTCAGTTTAATGTATCATCCAAAGGACTGCACACCGCAACAGTACAGCATCCCCCTAGAATTGCACGCGGGTGCTAGCATTCATGGTACAAGCAAAACCCAGTGCAGGACTACAACCAAGACCTTCAAGGCCAGAGGCAGATGTGCCATCAACTGAGCTACTGTTTGCTGACACAATTTTAAAGTTTGGTTTCACGTTGGCACTCCTCCTGACTTACTGGCCTCCTTTGTTTTTTTTAACAATTTTATTGAAAAGGACAAAAACAGACAATGTACACTGTTCTCAAATTAGTTCATTTGTGATTGCACAATATAAGTAACAAGTATTAGAAAGTTGATTTATAGTCAGTGGTGAAGTTGGCTTCCATTTATTTACTGCCATTAATTAAGATGGTATAACATCAGGTATTAATCAGTTAGACATCATTAAATTGGACAGAATGAGTTATGTACTCAAGGGGTGGATTGGCATTTATATGGCTAGGAGCCTTTGATGGCCATTAAGGATGGGGAGCTGGGGGGGGGCAAAGATGATTGCTTTAGCTGGGTAATATACCACTTTTAATAGTGGAGCAGAAGGGGTCCCAAATCCTGTTAAACTCATGTAGCCTAACATTCAGATTTAGTTGCATTCTTTCAAGTTTTCAGTATAACATAAGCTTTTCTGACCATAGACCTGCTGAATGTGGCTCACTGACTAGCCAAATTTGTGCAAGGGTTTTCCATGCATTAATAAGTGCAGTGGACCAGGGTGGGGGTGGGGGCTCCTGCCCCTATTCTTTGTGTGTTGGGATCTGTAACAGGCAGAAAGTCCAGTACAGATTTAGATAGATTTTCTCCAGTGGAGGGGGGGCTCCTGCCCCTGTTCTTTGTTTCTTGGGATCTACACTAACAGAAACTCCGTTGGAGATTTTGTATATTTATCTCCAGCACCCTTTCCATGATGGCATGCACCTCACACAAGAAGGAACTGTTCTTTGGGCAGAGCAACATCATATGAATACATTCACCCTTGCCCACCCTATGTTTAGGACATACAGATGGTTTTGCAGTAGTAATGGCCTGCATTTTAAAGGGGAACTCCTATTTAGCAAAACTGCCCACCTCCAAAAGCCTCACCCCCTGGTTAGGCCTTTTATAATAAAAATTAACAATTGTAAGCTTTTACACTTTATTTTAGTCTTGTAAATTCTGCCATCAGGCAACATGGCAGGTGCTGTGCAATGCCATGTCGTTGTGTTAAGAGTGCAGCGCCGCACCGCTCACTTGTATTCAGAAGCATACAAACGAGCGGTGCAGCGCCGCACTCTTAACACATGATGGCACTGCTCAGCACTTTCCATGTTGCCTGATGGCAGAGTTTACAAGACTAAAATAAAGTGATTATAAATGCTTACAATTTGCTTTCATTACAAAAAGCCTAATGGGAGGAGAGGGGGTGAGGCTTTGGAGGGTGGGCAGTTTTGCTAAATAGAAGTTCGCATTTAACAGGGGTATATTAGAAATGGCACATAAAGCTGAGCTACACCAACCTGATCTTATTATTCTTAGAGCACCCTGCCAAATGGTAGGCAGCATTCTTCCAAATGTCCTCTGTGAATTTCAAGTCCAGATAGGACTCCTACTGTGCAGTTATGCCCTCCTGGGGTAATGGTGCCACACCCTGTATTGTCTTATAGAATATGGATAGAGGTTTTGTTCTGTACTAGGGAGAATGATGTTCCTCCACTATCAGGGATAAGGCAGGTGGACCTTCTTCCCATCCAATATTGTTCTCAATAAGATCTGCCTTGCTCAAATAGGCAAAAGAACATCAACTCTTAGGCCCCATTCATTCTAGAGCACAAAATAAGGTTTCAGAAGTCCACCCCCATACAACTGAGAAATGTAATTTAGCCCAGGTTTTGCCCATTTAAGGAGCATGTGGTGTATACAGACATTAAATTATGGGTTACCCCTTTAATGTCACAGTGAGTGCAGTTTGTCCTGACAGAGAGGGTGTCCAGTGCAATATTTTATGGGCCTAACCTACATTTTTACCATGTTGCATGTAAATGGTTTTGTCACATTGTGATGAGCCAGAATCATTAAAGCTGCTGTTAATTGCCCCCTCTGGATATCTATCTCTACCTCCTCTCCTTCCATAGCTACCCAGGTCAATTTGTGAATGGGGTCCTGCCCCACTGGGATGAAGCTCAGTTGGGAGGGCCAGTAATAACTTTTGCAGTTGGTGAGAAAGCATCTTCTCCCCCCCACAGGCATTTACAAGATGGCCCTCTTTATTCTTGCTACTTTCCTCTTCCGCAGGAATTTGTGTATACTGTATTAGCATTCAGCTTCTTAAAGGGAACAGTCAGCAACAAGGGACCAATACTCAACTGTGGGGCTGGTCCCAATTTGTGCAAGAACAGTTTGTTATACTTACTGTTTACTGTAGTATAGGAGATTGTATCAGGCTAATTTTGCTTAACTCTAGGCTGACATCATCTGTTACTGCAAATCCAAGAATGCCCTGCTGCTGACATCAGAGCAATAGGTAGCAGTGGGAGACTCAATATCCTGCAGTGCATGTTAGAGCTTTAATAATTTCTGATCAGATGTTTCGGTTCTGCTGTTCTCCAGGGGCTGAGTACAGTGCTCTGTGACTGTATAGCCCTCAGTGGGACCAGCAAACAAAAGATCAGGGCTTATATAAACTGTAACATGCACTGAAGGCTGTTGAATCTCCCAATACCGTCTACTGCTCTGATGTCAGCTGCAGGGGATTCTGGGATTTGTAGTTGCAAAAGATGTCAGCCTAGAACTATGCAAAATTAGTCTGATACAATCTCCTATACTACAGTAAACAGTAAGTAAACCAAAATGTTTTTGTACACAAAGTGCACATTGAAACCAGCCCCACACTTGAGTATGGGGCCCTTTGTGCATACTGTTCCCCATTAAAAAAGGATCCTGGGAAGTTTATGGGGACATATTGGCATAGGTAGAGGCACTTTTGATGTGTGTATATTCTTATAACATTTATCTTCCCTAGCACTGAAACAGGCATGGAACACCACCTTTTGCTTTCCTCTCTGACACTGGTCAGCAATGGTAGGAAGCTTTGATTGTATAGCTGAGAGATCAGGGCTGAAATATGCACCCCAGGTACTTGAGGAATTGGACCACCTTCAGGCCCATGGTGTTAGACACTATGCTATGCCTGCTTATTAGTCCTTTGGGGATGATCTCACTCTTGGTCCAGTAAATTGTATGACCAGAGAATTTCACATATTCTCCCAGTAAGGTATGGATAGCTGGAAGCCCCACGGTTGACTTTTGCGGGTATAGTAATAAGTTGTCGGCAAATAGTGCCACCTTACATGACTTTCCTCCTGCCTCACATCCCTGTATGTCTGGGTGAGCTCGAGTAGCTACTGTCAGGGATTAAATCATGATATAACTCACGTAGAAGTGATACAGGTGGCAGCCCTGCCAGGCTCCCTTGGTGAGCCTAAAGGGAGATGTTAGTCCCCCAGTAATCATTATCTGGGCTCTCAGGGCTCGATACATAGTAGTGATCCATGAATTAGCTGCTTTCTAATCCAAATCTCCTAAGACTTGCAAACGATATCCCATTCTACCCAGTCCTGCATCCAGAGCAAAGGCCACTACACCATGTCTTCCAGGGTTTACAGACCATTTATGTATTATGTACAGAGTACTGTACATCTAATACTGAGTTTTCTCTGTTGGTCCTTGACAAATCCTTGAGAGGCAGTATAGCTCAGTGGTTTAAGGCTCTGAGCTGCAAATCTGGAGACCTGGGTTTGAACTCATAGCCCCCACTTGCATACTGTGTGACCTTGAGCATGTCACTTAACTTCCTGTGCTTCCAGGTTGCACCTGTAAACAAGCTTTCAGCTTAGTGTGTTACTCATGATGAAACAATTGAAAAAAATCCCGCCTGGTCCTGGTAGATGCAGTCAGGAAGCACTCCATGTAGTCTAAATGCTATTATTTTGCTGCAGTTTTGTAGCTGGACCTAAAAAGGGATGCCTGGTTTTGGAAGCACAGTGATGGTAGCAGCTTGAGTCATAAGAGAGCATACTTTTCAAGGGTCCAATGAGGAGACCAGAGAAGGTTTTTTATAAATTAATAGGTAGGCCATCAGGGTCCTGGGCTTTGCTCCTTGTAGGGCCCTAATTGCAACCTCCACTTCCTGTTGGCTGAGGGGTGCATCTGGAGGACCAGCCTTGTTTGACCCAATACATGTAATGGGGACATTTTCGAAAAATGCCTAGCACTGCTCAGCAGTTGGGGCTGTCTTTGTAGTATACAAGTTTTCATAAAAAGCAGCAAAAGCCTCACCTGTTGCTTGTTGATCAGTGACCTGGGCCTTGTAGTATGGTGAACATGTGAGATAGCTCTCTCCCTTTCCCAGATCCTAAGTTGCCAGGTGAGGAGTTCCCCCCTCTGTCACCATCAAAATATTGACAGGACCTTGTAAGGAGCGTGGCTCACTCCACAACGGCACTTCTAAGGGAACTAAATTTCCATTTTAAATTTTGAGCTGTAAAATACAGGTCGGAGATGGTCTCAGCGCACGAGCCTTTTCATACACCTCAATTGTTTTTTTTCCAATCACACCAATACCTCTCTCTCCACCCACTGTTATATTTCACAAAAGATATGGACTGGCATCTGACCTCTGACCTTAAGAACTTTGCACCATGTTAAGTGAGATGTATCTCCCCATTTGCTATGGTCCAGATACTGCTTTAAATGTCTTGATATTTCACTTCTATAGTCTAGGTTTTTGAGCAGTAACAGGTCTAATTTCCATGGCCTGGTTGGGGGGAGCCCTCAGATACAATGTTCATACTCAATGCATCATGATCAGACTCTTATCATGGGGTGGCAAGTTGTTTCCCCCAGTGAGGGCAGTGGGGATGTCGAGGCAAACAGTAAGTCAACATGTGCATATGACCTATAGGCATGCAAGAAGAATCTATATTCCCTCTCTGCTGGGTTTTTATACCACCATACATCCACCATGGTGAATGTTTTAACAAGTTCAGCAAGGACCTTAGCATTTTTGAATGGGGGGACTGGTTGGGGTTGGTTCTGTCTATCATTTTTTTAAGGAAACAGTTTACATCCCACTATGGTCCATGGCCCAGTGATATAGGGCAGTTCTAGAGTATTTTTCTAAATGAATGACATGACCCCCATGTTGGGTCCATATAATACTACCACTGCCAAGTGTTTCCCCCTGTTAAGCTGAATCTGGGCTAAAATGAATCTACCATTCGGGTCAACCAATAAGCATATGATGGCCCCAGGAAATGCAGGTTGTAGCCAGACAGTGACCCTCCCCTAGCCTTAGAGCTGAAGGAGGAGGTCAGTCAGGTTGCCTCTCCCCCCCCAACATATTAATCTGCTATAGGAGTAATATGTTGGTTTTCAGATTTTTAAGTGTAACCCCCCTGCAAATGGGGGTTCCCAAAAGACTTCCAGGAGCTTGCTTGAATGCTCTGAGCCTGAATGGTGTTTGGTTTTTAAGCCATTTATCTGTGAGTGTTTTTAGAGCCTCTGGTACTGTCTCTTTAAGAGCTGTCTGCTGGCAGACATAATTAGTTTGTATGGGGGGGACTGTGTGTTTCTCTGCTTGAGTCCCACTCGAGCTGCTGCCAATTTACTCCGTTTTTGCAATTGCTAGGAGTGCAAAGGGAACCTATCTGAAAGATGTAACTGTTTGCCAGAAATCATTTAGAGTAATAATGAAAATACAGTTTGTCTAACCTGCTTTTCTTTGCAATCAGAACTGTGTTAGCCTAGTTCCCCATTCTAGTTTTGAACTGCTGAACTGGACCAATCAGTGTGGGTTAAGGGAGTTCTAAAATGGTGCCTGTGGACGAATCAGAACTTGGACTCGTAATCTGAGCCAGCCACAAGAGGATTGTATGGGCAGTGACTCTGAGAAATGTAGTTTGGACTTTGGCGCCTTTTTGCACCAACAGAGGGAGTCTATTGTGAGTGACAGCCAATCCAGCCAAGAACTGGGAGGAACTCCAAGGAAGTGCCCGGTTTTGTCTACTGGAGTTTCAGTTTAGCTCTGGCAGTGAAGAGGGAAGGATCCCTGTGCTCCTTCGGTGCGCAGTTTTAGTCGGGAAACGCTTGTAAGGCCCCAGGTTTCGGTCTGCAGTTTGTGCAACTGCTTGTTCGGACTGAATCTGACCTGTGAAGAGAATCAAGGAGATCTGAAGAGTAGAAACCAGGCTCACCCTGTAGAAGACTGGAGAAATTGCTGAATCACGCTCGGTCTGTCAGGAACTGAATCTGCTGTGTGTTCTCCTGGGTATTGTGCAGTAATTGCGATTGGGATAGAGAAGCAGCCTGCCTGGTATAGTACTTTCTTTTTCCATATAAATGTGTGTAGTGCTTGTGGGGACTCGCGTTTCAAATCCCCTGTACAGTGAATTGAGTGCATGAAGCTGCAAGTAAACCCCAGCTTAATCCAGACTACATCCATTTGCTCTGAACTGCCGTGGGGTCCAGTCACAAAGACCTTGTCCACATGGTCTGCTCCTCCTGGCAATCCAGGACAATCTGCCTTCCATTCAGTTTCCATTCAGTTTCAGCATTGAATTTGTGAGTACAAATCAGGGTAGCTCCCTGCCATCATCTAATTGCAAGTGTTCCATCTGATTACTTTTCCTTTCTTTCTCCACGAACTGAGCCTACTGGCTCCGGATTACAATTTGGGTATTGTGCATGCATTTTCCATCTTCAGGGCCCCAACCAACTGCACCAAATAGGCTAGCCTCTTATTGCCTAGGTACCCAGTAAGAGTGACATTAGGGACATTTGGGATTCTGAAATATGTGCACAGTACTGTGATTATTAATGCACTTAAACTAATTAACCTGAATTCCCCCTGTCCTTGTTATATCCCCCTAAATAAATCAGATCTGTTTGTTTCAGCAAAGTTACAGTGCCTGAGGTATTCGTCTATGTTAAAGTATTGTACTGTGGTTTTTGCACTGTATCATCTTGTTTTACAGGGAGTCCCAGGAGTCACACTGACTGGTGTTTTTTTTTTTTATAGGGAATGAGGAAATTTGTCCAAGAAGTCCCATATGATCTTAATGTCCACATGAACAACCACCTGAAAAGGTAGACAGGATCTCAGTTTAATGTATCATCCAAAGGACTGCACACCGCAACAGTACAGCATCCCCCTAGAATTGCACGCGGGTGCTAGCATTCATGGTACAAGCAAAACCCAGTGCAGGACTACAACCCAAGACCTTCAAGGCCAGAGGCAGATGTGCCATCAACTGAGCTACTGTTTGCTGACACAATTTTAAAGTTTGGCTCTACGTTGGCACTCCTCCCTGACTTACTGGCCTCCTTTGTTTTTTTTTTAACAATTTTTATTGAAAAGGACAAAAAACAGACAATGTACACTGTTCTCAAATTAGTTCATTTGTGATTGCACAATATAAGTAACAAGTATTAGAAAGTTGATTTATAGTCAGTGGTGAAGTTGGCTTCCATTTATTTACTGCCATTAATTAAGATGGTATAACATCAGGTATTAATCAGTTAGACATCATTAAATTGGACAGCATGAGTTATGTACTCAAGGGGTGGATTGGCATTTATATGGCTAGGAGCCTTTGATGGCCATTAAGGATGGGGAGCTGGGGGGGGGCAAAGATGATTGCTTTAGCTGGGTAATATACCACTTTTAATAGTGGAGCAGAAGGGGTCCCAAATCCTGTTAAACTCATGTAGCCTAACATTCAGATTTAGTTGCATTCTTTCAAGTTTTCAGTATAACATAGCTTTTCTGACCATAGACCTGCTGAATGTGGCTCACTGACTAGCCAAATTTGTGCAAGGGTTTCCATGCATTAATAAGTGCAGTGGACCAGGGTGGGGGTGGGGGGCTCCTGCCCCTATTCTTTGTGTGTTGGGATCTGTAACAGGCAGAAAGTCCAGTACAGATTTAGATAGATTTTTCTCCAGTGGAGGGGGGCTCCTGCCCCTGTTCTTTGTTTCTTGGGATCTACACCAAGCAGAAACTCCGTTGGAGATTTTGGTATATTTATCTCCAGCACCCTTTCCATGATGGCATGCACCTCACACAAGAAGGAACTGTTCTTTGGGCAGAGCAACATCATATGAATACATTCACCCTTGCCCACCCTATGTTTAGGACATACAGATGGTTTTGCAGTAGTAATGGCCTGCATTTTAAAGGGGAACTCCTATTTAGCAAAACTGCCCACCTCCAAAAGCCTCACCCCTGGTTAGGCCTTTTATAATAAAATTAACAATTGTAGCTTTTACACTTTATTTAGTCTTGTAAATTCTGCCATCAGGCAACATGGCAGGTGCTGTGCAATGCCATGTCGTTGTGTTAGAGTGCAGCGCCCGCTTTTGCTCACTTGTATTCAGAAGCATACAAACGAGCGGTGCAGCGCCGCACTCTTAACACATGATGGCACTGCTCAGCACTTTCCATGTTGCCTGATGGCAGAGTTTACAAGACTAAAATAAAGTGATTATAAATGCTTACAATTTGCTTTCATTACAAAAAGCCTAATGGGAGGAGAGGGGGTGAGGCTTTGGAGGGTGGGCAGTTTTGCTAAATAGAAGTTCGCATTTAACAGGGGTATATTAGAAATGGCACATAAAGCTGAGCTACACCAACCTGATCTTATTATTCTTAGAGCACCCTGCCAAATGGTAGGCAGCATTCTTCCAAATGTCCTCTGTGAATTTCAAGTCCAGATAGGACTCCTACTGTGCAGTTATGCCCTCCTGGGGTAATGGTGCCACACCCTGTATTGTCTTATAGAATATGGATAGAGGTTTTGTTCTGTACTAGGGAGAATGATGTTCCTCCACTATCAGGGATAAGGCAGGTGGACCTTCTTCCCATCCAATATTGTTCTCGAATAAGATCTGCCTTGCTCAAATAGGCAAAAAGAACATCAACTCTTAGGCCCCATTCATTCTAGAGCACAAAATAAGGTTTCAGAAGTCCACCCCCATACAACTGAGAAATGTAATTTAGCCCAGGTTTTGCCCATTTAAGGAGCATGTGGTGTATACAGACATTAAATTATGGGTTACCCCTTTAATGTCACAGTGAGTGCAGTTTGTCCTGACAGAGAGGGTGTCCAGTGCAATATTTTATGGGCCTAACCTACATTTTTACCATGTTGCATGTAAATGGTTTTGTCACATTGTGATGAGCCAGAATCATTAAAGCTGCTGTAATTGCCCCTCTGGATATCTATCTCTACCTCCTCTCCTTCCATAGCTACCCAGGTCAATTTGTGAATGGGGTCCTGCCCCACTGGGATGAAGCTCAGTTGGGAGGGCCAGTAATAACTTTTGCAGTTGGTGAGAAAGCATCTTCTCCCCACAGGCATTTACAAGATGGCCCTCTTTATTCTTGCTACTTTCCTGTTCCGCAGGAATTTGTGTATACTGTATTAGCATTCAGCTTTTAAAGGAACAGTCAGCAACAAGGGACCAATACTCAACTGTGGGGCTGGTCCCAATTTGTGCAAGAACAGTTTGTTATACTTACTGTTTACTGTAGTATAGGAGATTGTATCAGGCTAATTTTGCTTAACTCTAGGCTGACATCATCTGTTACTGCAAATCCAAGAATGCCCTGCTGCTGACATCAGAGCAATAGGTAGCAGTGGGAGACTCAATATCCTGCAGTGCATGTTAGAGCTTTAATAATTTCTGATCAGATGTTTCGGTTCTGCTGTTCTCCAGGGGCTGAGTACAGTGCTCTGTGACTGTATAGCCCTCAGTGGGACCAGCAAACAAAAGATCAGGGCTTATATAAACTGTAACATGCACTGAAGGCTGTTGAATCTCCCAATACCGCCTACTGCTCTGATGTCAGCTGCAGGGATTCTGGGATTGTAGTTGCAAAGATGTCAGCCTAGAACTATGCAAAATTAGTCTGATACAATCTCCTATACTACAGTAAACAGTAAGTAAACTAAAATGTTTTGTACACAAAGTCAATATTGAAACCAGCCCCACACTTGAGTATGGGGCCCTTTGTGCATACTGTTCCCATTAAAAAGGATCCTGGGAAGTTTATGGGACATATTGGCATAGGTAGAGGCACTTTTGATGTGTGTATATTCTTATAGCATTTATCTTCCCTAGCACTGAAACAGGCATGGAACACCACCTTTTGCTTTCCTCTCTGACACTGGTCAGCAATGGTAGGAAGCTTTGATTGTATAGCTGAGAGATCAGGGCTGAAATATGCACCCCAGGTACTTGAGGAATTGGACCACCTTCAGGCCCATGGTGTTAGACACTATGCTATGCCTGCTTATTAGTCCTTTGGGGATGATCTCACTCTTGGTCCAGTAAATTGTATGACCAGAGAATTTCACATATTCTCCCAGTAAGGTATGGATAGCTGGAAGCCCCACGGTTGACTTTTGCGGGTATAGTAATAAGTTGTCGGCAAATAGTGCCACCTTACATGACTTTCCTCCTGCCTCACATCCCTGTATGTCTGGGTGAGCTCGAGTAGCTACTGTCAGGGATTAAATCATGATATAACTCACGTAGAAGTGATACAGGTGGCAGCCCTGCCAGGCTCCCTTGGTGAGCCTAAAGGGAGATGTTAGTCCCCCAGTAATCATTATCTGGGCTCTCAGGGCTCGATACATAGTAGTGATCCATGAATTAGCTGCTTTCTTAATCCAAATCTCCTAAGACTTGCAAACGTATATCCCCATTCTACCCAGTCCTGCATCCAGAGCAAAGGCCACTACACCATGTCTTCCAGGGTTTACAGACCATTTATGTATTATGTACAGAGTACTGTACATCTAATACTGAGTTTTCTCTGTTGGTCCTTGACAAATCCTTGAGAGGCAGTATAGCTCAGTGGTTTAAGGCTCTGAGCTGCAAATCTGGAGACCTGGGTTTGAATCCCATAGCCCCCACTTGCATACTGTGTGACCTTGAGCATGTCACTTAACTTCCCTGTGCTTCCAGGTTGCACCTGTAAACAAGCTTTCAGCTTAGTGTGTTACTCATGATGAAACAATTGAAAAAAAAAATCCCGCCTGGTCCTGGTAGATGCAGTCAGGAAGCACTCCATGTAGTCTAAATGCTATTATTTTGCTGCAGTTTTGTAGCTGGACCTAAAAAGGGATGCCTGGTTTTGGAAGCACAGTGATGGTAGCAGCTTGAGTCATAAGAGAGCATACTTTTCAAGGGTCCAATGAGGAGACCAGAGAAGGTTTTTTATAAATTAATAGGTAGGCCATCAGGGTCCTGGGCTTTGCTCCTTGTAGGGCCCTAATTGCAACCTCCACTTCCTGTTGGCTGAGGGGTGCATCTGGAGGACCAGCCTTGTTTGACCCTAATACATGTAATGGGGACATTTTGAAAAATGCCTAGCACTGCTCAGCAGTTGGGGCTGTCTTTGTAGTATACAAGTTTTCATAAAAAGCAGCAAAAGCCTCACCTGTTGCTTGTTGATCAGTGACCTGGGCCTTGTAGTATGGTGAACATGTGAGATAGCTCTCCCTTCCCAGATCCTAAGTTGCCAGGTGAGGAGTTCCCCTCTGTCACCATCAAAATATTGACAGGACCTTGTAAGGAGCGTGGCTCACTCCCACAACGGCACTTCTAAGGAACTAAATTTCCATTTTAAATTTTGAGCTGTAAAATACAGGTCGGAGATGGTCTCAGCGACATTGGCCTTTTCATACACCTCAATTGTTTTTTTCCAATCACACCAATACCTCTCTCCACCCACTGTTATATTTCACAAAAGATATGGACTGGCATCTGACCTCTGACCTTAAGAACTTTGCACCATGTTAAGTGAGATGTATCTCCCCATTTGCTATGGTCCAGATACTGCTTTAAATGTCTTGATATTTCACTTCTATAGTCTAGGTTTTGAGCAGTAACAGGTCTAATTTCCATGGCCTGGTTGGGGGAGCCCTCAGATACAATGTTCATACTCAATGCATCATGATCAGACTCTTATCATGGGGTGGCAAGTTGTTTCCAGTGAGGGCAGTGGGGATGTCGAGGCAAACAGTAAGTCAACATGTGCATATGACCTATAGGCATGCAAGAAGAATCTATATTCCCTCTCTGCTGGGTTTTTATACCACCATACATCCACCATGGTGAATGTTTTAACAAGTTCAGCAAGGACCTTAGCATTTTTGAATGGGGGGACTGGTTGGGGTTGGTTCTGTCTATCATAATTTTAAGGAAACAGTTTACATCCCACTATGGTCCATGGCCCAGTGATATAGGGCAGTTCTAGAGTATTTTTCTAAATGAATGACATGACCCCCATGTTGGGTCCATATAATACTACCACTGCCAAGTGGTTCCCCCTGTTAAGCTGAATCTGGGCTAAAATGAATCTACCATTCGGGTCAACCAATAAGCATATGATGGCCCCAGGAAATGCAGGTTGTAGCCAGACAGTGACCCTCCCCTAGCCTTAGAGCTGAAGGAGGAGGTCAGTCAGGTTGCCTCTCCCCCCCCAACATATTAATCTGCTATAGGAGTAATATGTTGGTTTTCAGATTTTAAGTGTAACCCCTGCAAATGGGGGTTCCCAAAGACTTCCAGGAGCTTGCTTGAATGCTCTGAGCCTGAATGGTGTTTGGTTTTTAAGCCATTTATCTGTGAGTGTTTTTAGAGCCTCTGGTACTGTCTCTTTAAGAGCTGTCTGCTGGCAGACATAATTAGTTTGTATGGGGGGGACTGTGTGTTTCTCTGCTTGAGTCCCACTCGAGCTGCTGCCAATTTACTCCGTTTTTGCAATTGCTAGGAGTGCAAAGGGAACCTATCTGAAAGATGTAACTGTTTGCCAGAAATCATTTAGAGTAATAATGAAAATACAGTTTGTCTAACCTGCTTTTCTTTGCAATCAGAACTGTGTTAGCCTAGTTCCCCATTCTAGTTTTGAACTGCTGAACTGGACCAATCAGTGTGGGTTAAGGGAGTTCTAAAATGGTGCCTGTGGACGAATCAGAACTTGGACTCGTAATCTGAGCCAGCCACAAGAGGATTGTATGGGCAGTGACTCTGAGAAATGTAGTTTGGACTTTGGCGCCTTTTTGCACCAACAGAGGGAGTCTATTGTGAGTGACAGCCAATCCAGCCAAGAACTGGGAGGAACTCCAAGGAAGTGCCCGGTTTTGTCTACTGGAGTTTCAGTTTAGCTCTGGCAGTGAAGAGGGAAGGATCCCTGTGCTCCTTCGATGCAGTTTTAGTCGGGAAACGCTGTAAGGCCCCAGGTTTCGTCTGCAGTTTGTGCAACTGCTTGTTCTGGACTGAATCTGACCTGTGAAGAGAATCAAGGAGATCTGAAGAGTAGAAACCAGGCTCACCCTGTAGAAGACTGGAGAAATTGCTGAATCACGCTCGGTCTGTCAGGAACTGAATCTGCTGTGTGTTCTTCTGGGTATTGTGCAGTAATTGCGATTGGGATAGAGAAGCAGCCTGCCTGGTATAGTACTTTCTTTTTCCATATAAATGTGTGTAGTGCTTGTGGGGACTCGCGTTTCAAATCCCCTGTACAGTGAATTGAGTGCATGAAGCTGCAAGTAAACCCCAGCTTAATCCAGACTACATCCATTTGCTCTGAACTGCCGTGGGGTCCAGTCACAAAGACCTTGTCCACATGGTCTGCTCCTCCTGGCAATCCAGGACAATCTGCCTTCCATTCAGTTTCAGCATTGAATTTGTGAGTACAAATCAGGGTAGCTCCCTGCCATCATCTAATTGCAAGTGTTCCATCTGATTACTTTTCCTTTCTTTCTCCACGAACTGAGCCTACCTGCTCCGGATTACAATTTGGGTATTGTGCATGCATTTTCCATCTTCAGGGCCCCATCCAACTGCACCAAATAGGCTAGCCTCTTATTGCCTAGGTACCCAGTAAGAGTGACATTAGGGACATTTGGGATTCTGAAATATGTGCACAGTACTGTGATTATTAATGTGTTTAAACTAATTAACCTAATTTCCCCCTGTCCTTGTTATATCCCCCTAAATAAATCAGATCTGTTTGTTTCAGCAAAGTTACAGTGCCTGAGGTATTCGTCTATGTTAAAGTATTGTACTGTGGTTTTTGCACTGTATCATCTTGTTTTACAGGGAGTCCCAGGAGTCACACTAACCGAACCAGTCCTGGGGGTAAGTGTATACTGTGAAGGTAATTCTGATATATTGTGTGGACCACTAGTGGGAAGAAGGGGGTCACAGTGTCCCAGAGGGCTGTGACCAAGTTAGTTTAACTATTGCAAACCCTGACCTCTGGGTGGAGGCACCCGCCATCGGATCCAGGCCCCTCAACCTGTTAGTGGCAAATCAGGCAGGGGTAGTAGCCCTTGGGATAGCGCCATCTAGGGGTTACATCTTGGAGGCTCTCCACTGGGATTGTGTGTCCTCTAGTGGCCATATTTACGAACCACTGTTAAGAAAAAAAATAAATGGGTACCCCGACAGAAGTGGCTGTACACTGGCTGGTGGAGTGGTGTACTGGGAGGAGATCAACCCCAAAATGCTATGCTTATCCTGGACATTCCCTGGTATCAACACGGACACTGTACAGGGAGTACTTTCAAGGTGGAAGGTTTACAAAACCCTGTGGTGGTGGGGTCGGCATGCTAATCTGCTCACCCACATTTTCCTGGCCCTAGTAGAGTTTAAGGATCCCATAGATAGCTCCAAAGTGCCACAGACTATTACCTCAGAGGAGCCCTCACTGCCTGGAGAGTGATAACTAAGGACAGTAAAGACCCGGGGGGGGGGAATGAGCCCCCACCACTATCTGAAACTTTTGAGGAGAAATTTGCTAAATGGTTGCTGGAGGAAGGGAAAACTGTGGAGGACTTGAAGAAACTATTCTTGCCACCTGGGGGTGTTCCTCCCCCAACATCCTCTCCCACTCCAGTACCCGTTATGGTGGCTGAACCAATGCAGGCCATATTCCTGCACCTGCCATTAGTCACGACTCTTACCGAAGGTTGAGGATCTTCTCTGGCACCCCCCCACCCCCCAGGGGGAGGATGATTGGGACACCTGGATAGACTGTGTTGCCCCCCTGATACCTGAATGGCAGTGTGTGGAGGCTGAGAAGTGGAAAAGAATTATAGAAAGTCTGAGGGGTCCTGCCCTAGAGGCCATTAAATTTTTGAGGTCCACGAATCCTGATGCATCTGCCCAGAAGTACCTATCTGTACTTGAAGGCAATTTTGGAAGCATTGAGTCAGGAGAGAGCTTGATGTGGAAATTTCAAGGTGTGAAACAGTGGCCAGGGGAAAGTCTTTTTGCATATGTTACTCATCTGGAGAGAGCTCTGCAGAAGGCTTACCGAAAAGTTGGGGTAGTCGCCCGTGACTTAAACCGTGTGCGGTTGAAGCACCTACTACAGCATGCAAAGCATTCTAAATTGCAGCTTCTTCAGTTAAGGCTCCCAGACAGAAGGGGTAACCCACCAGACTATTGTGACTTAATAAAAGAACTTCAAGAGGTTGAAGATGAAGAGGGGGAGTCTAATTTTGGGGTGAGCACAGCCCAAGTGATCATAGCAACGGAAGGTCCTTGTGAAGTGGGGACCAATGAGGGAGTGCCACCCTGGGGTGAACTGCTGAGAGAGATCCGGGAATTCAAAAACAGTCCCTTTATGAAGGCCACGCCTGCAAGTATGGGCCCCGACCTATATCTGACTGCATCTGCTATGGGGGTGGGGGTACCCACCCATGTATCTCCTGCTGATAACAGCTCCAAACTCGATTCCTTGACCATGGAAGTGGAGAAACTGACGAGATGTCTCCAAATGCTTATCACGCCACAGACAGAGATGGCACCAAGGTTTCCAGTTAGTAGTACCCCCACCCTGGCTCCCAGTGTGGCCCCTTGGCCAGCTCAAACTCCAGAAAGTATGTTTTGCTATAATTGTGGGAAGGATGGGCACATGAAGAGAGAATGCTGGTCCCCAAAAGACACTGACAAAGTTGCATATAGGCTACAAGGAGAGCTTCGGAGAACAAATCAGTGGTTAAGAGGTGCACGAAATGATCCCAGTGAGGGCGCCAAAAATGCTAACTCACATCCTTTTGTGGCAAGGTCAGTTGCCCAGGCCCCCACTACCGCCTCTCCAGACTGGTCCAGAATAGTGGGTCCCTCCATGGAGACCACTGTAAAGGTGAATGGAGTATCTAAAAGAGCTGTATTAGACAGTGGCTCCCAAGTGACAATTATGTTCCAGGATTGGTATCAGAAGCATTTGTCAGATGTACCCTTACAACCATTAGAAGGACTGCATGTATGGGGGGTTAAGTGAGAAGGCCTACCCCTATTCCGGGTATATCCAAATTTGGCTGTCTTTCCCCACCTCCGTGGCTGGAGTGGCCGAACAAGTAGAGACCCTAGCCTTAGTGTGTCCCCCCACTGGACTGTATGATGGTGTCCCTTTGTTGATTGGAACAAATGCTCACATGTTTGGACATCTGGCACAGTTGTGTTATGGAAAACAGGGGTCAAGGACTAGTAGAGCTTTAAGAATTCTGTCTTTAATTAAGAAGGCCTATGAGGCACAGAGAGATGCTGAAAAAGTAGAACCAGAGGAACCGGTCGGAATTGTCTGGAAGAAGGATCCTGAGTCTCTGATCCTGGCGCCAAATGCCCAGTGTACCTTACAGTGAGAGGTCTGTATCAGAAAGGATGTTAAGAATAAAATATTAATGTTGGATGCACCAGGCGATGGAAAATTGCCGGAGGGACTGCTGGTCAAGCCTAGTATTTTGCCTGCTAGAGCCCATGCTTATGCTAGAAGGGTAATGGTTCAAGTTCATAATGTGTCTGAAAGAGAGATTCGAGTAAATAGAGGTTGCACCCTGGCTAATGTGGATTGTGCACACACTGCAGTGCTACCCAGCAGCAAGAGTTCGGGGAAGAATGACAGAGTAACGCCTGACTTGTTTGATTTCGGTGACTCCCTGTTGCCAGCTGAATAGAAAGTGAGGATCAGTGAGAAGCTTTCCCAGAGAGACCAGGTGTTTTCTTTAAAGGAATGGGACATAGGATGCACTCAAGGAGCTGAGCACCATATCTGGCTGCATGACGAAAGACCATTTCGTGAGAGGTCTCGACGCCTGGCACCTGCTGACATAGATGATGTGAGACGGCATCTGCAAGAGATGCTAGCTGCTGATGTAATACAAGAATCCAGAAGCCCCTATGCTTCCCCCATTGTGGTAGTGAGGAAAAAGAATGGGACAGTAAGGATGTGTGTGGATTATCGCACCTTAAACCGGCAGACTATCCCTGATCAGTACACAATGCCCGCATTCAGGATGCTTGGACTGCCTAAACGGGAGCAAGTGGTTCTCTGTGCTGATCTCTGCAGTGGGTACTACCAGATCCTGATGGCCCCAGAGGACCGTGAGAAGACAGCCTTTATCTGTCCACTTGGCTTCTATGAATTCATGAGGATGTTACAAGGGATTTCAGGCGCCCCAGCCACTTTTCAACGATTGATGGAGCGTGCAGTGGGGGACATACGAACATACGAAATTTGCCAGCAGATAAAGGCTTAGAGGTCTATCAAGTCTGCTCGAATGTGCAGCTAGCACCCCTTATTCTGCAGCTGCCCCTCCCTTCCACCCTTCCCCGTCATTAACTTACTAGAGTGCCTGGTATACCTAGATGATGAGAGCAGATTATTTAAGGTATTGGACCGACTGGAAGACTTTGGCCTTAAACTGTCCATTGATAAGTGTCAATTCTTCCAAACATCAGTAAAGTATGTGGGACACATAGTATCCACCGAGGGAATAGAGACCAACCCAAGTAAAGTTGAGGCATTGACCACCTGGCCACAGCCCAAAAATCTAAAAGAACTGCAAAGATTCCTGGGATTCTGTGGTTATTATTGGCGTTTCATCAAGGACTATTCAAGAGTGATCAGCCCTTTACTTAACCTTACTCAAGGGTATCCCCCAACCCACAAAAAATACAAAAAGTAAGCGTCCCTCAAGACTGAAAGAGTATATTTTCATCCGAGTGAAGTATTTGGGGCCCGCTGGACTCCTGATTGTGAGACTGCTTTTCATGAGATCATATATCAACTTACCCAAGCTCCAGTGCTGACCTATGCCGATCCAAGAAAACCTTATGTCCTGCACACTGATGCTAGCTTGCAAGGGTTTGGGGCTGTATTGTACCAAGAGCATGAGAATGGCCTAAGACCAGTGGCCTTTGCCAGTAGAAGCCTGACCCCATCTGAAAATAATTATCTTGTACATAAGTTAGAGTTCCTAGCTTTGAAGTGGGCTATTGTTGACCAATTCCATGAGTACTTGTATGGGGCTAAAATACTAGTAAAAACTGACAATAATCCTTTGACCTATGTGCAGACCTCAGCTAAGTTGGATGCCACTGGCCATAGGTGGCTTTCTGCATTATCTACATACGACTATGCTGTTGAATACCGAGCAGTCCTGAACCACATAGATGCTGATGCTCTCTCCCGGAGGCCTGTTCCCCAGAATGATTGGGTCAGATTGTCAGAACCTGATATTCGGGCACTCTACCAGAAGTTTGACTGGGAGGAACAAATGTCCACGGATGCAGTGGACTGCATGGTGGATTGCTTGGGACCCTCTGAGAATTGCATACCTGCTGCTTATTGCCACTTTTCTGCAATAGACATTGGTGCACTGCCTCAGCTGGACAATGACAGTATTCGGCAGGCTCAATCCGCGATCCCATGATCAAATCAGCTTTAGAAGCCCTCTATGCAGGAAAAGATGTGTCCAAATTACGCTCCACTGATTTGAGAACTGCATTGTTATACAAAGAAGGTCCTAAGTTGAAACTGATCAATAAACTGTTATACAGAGAAACAGTAGACAGAGGGGGACAAGTAGACAAACAACAACTAGTGCTGCCCACTGCCTTTTGAGACTCAGTACTGAGGTCCTTACACAACCACATGGGGCACCTTGGTATAGACAGAACACTTGACTTGGTGAGATCCTGATTCTATTGGCCTAAGATGGGGGCTGATGTGGAGCAACACATTCGAACTTGTAGTCGCTGCTTACAGAGGAAAGCTTTGCCCCAGAGGGCTGCCCCCCTTGTTAACATCACCAGTGCACCCATGGAGCTGGTCTGTATTGATTTTCTGAGTTTGGAATCAGATTAAAGAAATATCAGTAATGTGCTGGTGGTCACTGACTATTTTATGAGATATGCCCAAGCTTTCCCCACCAAAGACCAGAAAGCATCCACTGTGGCCAAAGTACTTGTAGAAAACTTTTTTGTTCACTATGGGGCTCCACAAAGAATCCATTCTGATCAAGGAGAGACTTTGAGAGTCGTCTGATCAAAGAGATGCTTTCTCTGTGGGGAGGCGAAGTCAAGAACCACTCCTTACCACCCCAAGGGGGACCCACAGCCTGAACGTTTCAACCGCACTTTGCTAGATATGCTAGGCACCCTACACCCAAAGGACAAGCCTAGATGGAGCCAACTAATTAGCACCCTGGTACATGCTTATAACTGCACCAAAAGTGATGCCACTGGGTTCTCCCCCTACCGCCTGATGTTTGGAAGAGAAGCTCGACTGCCGGTAGATGTGTGTTTTGGGGTCTCTCCTGATGGGGTTCAAGCTGACAACTATTTACAGTATGTGCAAAAGTTAAAGGCCCAGCTAAATCATGCATACCAACTGGCTCAAACCATGGCTGCCAAAAGAAATCTGGCCAACAAAGAACGGTATGATAAAAAGGTGAAAGCACAGGAACTCCAGGAGGGAGATCGGGTATTGCTAAGAAATCTGGGACTGCATGACAAACACAAGATTGCTGACAGATGGCACCATCTCCCTCACATTGTAGTGGGCAAACTAGATGATCTGCCAGTGTACATAGTAAGGCCTGAGAATAATTCAAAAGATGTAAAAACAATGCATAGAAATCATTTACTGCCTATTGGACAAATCTTGATTGAGTCTGAGCCCCCAGAAGATGCCTCCTCTGGACCAGTGACTAGAGCTGCTGCTAAGAACAGATCAAGAAAGTCTGCACCTACAGAAGCAGAGTTAAAGTGTTCCCCTCTACAAGTCCCAGTTGAGCATGACTGTCAGTCCATATCAGAAGAAAGTGAGTGTGACTTTGAATACTATCCTTCTTACGAACTGAGTCAATTGTTTCGAGGCAATCCCCTAGTCAATACTGGAGATGAAGCTGGGCCTTCTGGACTGTCTAAGCCCCCAGCTTCGTCCCTGGAGCCAATGCTCCCAGAAAGTGAAGTGCAAAGCATCAGGTCAGATGAAATGGAATCATTGTGTATGGTTGAACTGTTTGAGCTTTCAGAGGAGGAAAATGATGGACTGGGACAGACTGGTGATATACCAGAACAAGAAGAGTATTTTGAGTGCCCTGACAGTCCACTGCCCGTATCCGAAAGCTCTCCATGTGAGCCAAATGTTGTGGACTCAGAGACTGTAACTCCTGGAGCTGAAAGTGCTCCAAGTTCTAGCCTCTTTACCCCCATGGAGACTCCCCTGACAAGTGATGACAATGCTGAAAATGAGGCTCAGAGTGCAGAGACTGTAACAGTTCCCCCTAGGAAGACTGGTCGAGCTGTAAAGCCTGTGGTGCACCTCAGTTATGATTCCCTTGGGAGGCCTGTGGACTTGCCTCTCAATGTTGTCCATAAAGGAGTGTATGTGTCCCCGAGCTCATTTCCCAAACTGAGCGTCAGTGCTAACTCCAAGTTACTTGTGTTGCCCTCTAGGTATGGTGCCCTTGCCCCATCCAGCCCCAAGGTAACTGATAGGGAAGGGCCCCCTCTCTTCAAGTTACATATACAAGAGGTAATAACCTGAGTTATGGTACGATGTGTGTGTAAAACTGTGTAAAGAGTGACATACTGCAACGTTTCAGAAATGTGTTCCTGGTAAAGTGATATATTTACTGATGATTACATGTGTGAGCCTAATGCAAATGTATATGGTTGCAATTGAAACCTATGGGGGTACTTGCTTGACGCAGACGTCAAGCTTTCCCAGGCCAGGAAGGGTGTAACCCCCCCTGCAAATGGGGGTTCCCAAAAGACTTCCAGGAGCTTGCTTGAATGCTCTGAGCCTGAATGGTGTTTGGCATTTAAGCCATTTATCTGTGAGTGTTTTTAGAGCCTCTGGTACTGTCTCTTTAAGAGCTGTCTGCTGGCAGACATAATTAGTTTGTATGGGGGGGACTGTTTGTTTCTCTGCTTGAGTCCCACTCGAGCTACTGCCAATTCACTCTGTTTTTGCAGTTGCTAGGAGTGCAAAGGGAACCTATATGAAAGATGTAACTGTTTGCCAGAAATCATTTAGAGTAATAATGAAAATACAGTTTGTCTAACCTGCTTTTCTTTGCAATCAGAACTGTGTTAGCCTAGTTCCCCATTCTAGTTTTGAACTGCTGAACTGGACCAATCAGGGTGGGTTAAGGGAGTTCTAAAATGGTGCCTGTGGATGAATCAGAACTTGGACTCGTAATCTGAGCCAGCCACAAGAGGATTGTATGGGCAGTGACTCTGGGAAATGTAGTTTGGACTTTAGCGCCTTTTTGCACCAACAGAGGGAGTCTATTGTGAGTGACAGCCAATCCAGCCAAGAACTGGGAGGAACTCCAAGGAAGTGCCCGGTTTTGTCTACTGGAGTTTCAGTTTAGCTCTGGCAGTGAAGAGGAAGGATCCCTGTGTTCTTCAAAAGCAGTTTTAGTCGGGAAAGCGTAAGGGCCCCAAGTTTCGTCTGCAGCTTGTAACTGTTTGTTCGACTGAATCCGACCTGTGAAGAGAATCAAGGAGATCTGAAGAGTAGAAACCAGGCTCACCCTGTAGAAGACTGGAGAAATTGCTGATTCGCGCTCGGTCTGTCAGGAACTGAATCTGCTGTGTGTTCTCCCGGGTATTGTGCAGTAATTGTGATCGAGATAGAGAAGCAGCCTGCCTGGTATAGTGCTTTCTTTTTCCATACAAATGTGTGTAGTGCTTGTGGGGACTCACGTTTCAAATCCCCTGTACAGTGAATTGAGTGCATGAAGCTGCAAGTAAACTCCAGCTTAATCCAGACTACATCCATTTGCTCTGAACTGCCGTGGGTCCAGTCACAGGACCTTGTCCACATGGTCTGCTCCTCCTGGCAATCCGGGACAATCTGCCTTCCATTCAGTTTCAGCATTGAATTTGTGAGTACAAATCAGGGTAGCTCCCTGCCATCATCTAATTGCAAGTGTTCCATCTGATTACTTTTCCTTTCTTTCTCCACGAACTGAGCCTACTGGCTCCGGATTACAATTTGGGTATTGTGCATGCATTTTCCATCTTCAGGGCCCCAACCAACTGCACCAAATAGGCTAGCCTCTTATTGCCTAGGTACCCAGTAAGAGTGACATTAGGACATTTGGGATTCTGAATATATGCACAGTACTGTGATTATTAATGCACTTAAACTAATTAACCTGAATTCCCCTGTCCTTGTTATATCCCCCTAAATAAATCAGATCTGTTTGTTTCAGCAAAGTTACAGTGCCTGAGGTATTCGTCTATGTTAAAGTATTGTACTGTGGTTTTTGCACTGTATCATCTTGTTTTACAGGGAGTCCCAGGAGTCACACTGACTGAACCAGTCCTGGGGGTAAGTGTATACTGTGAAGGTAATTCTGATATATTGTGTGGGCCACTAGTGGGAAGAAGAGGGGGTTGCAGTGTCCCAGAGGGCTATGACCAAGTTAGTTTAACTATTGCAAACCCTGACCTCTGGGTGGAGGCACCCGCCATCGGATCCAGGCCCCTCAACCTGTTAGTGGCAGATCAGGCAGGGGTAGTAGCCCTTGGGATAGTGCCATCTAGGGGTTACATAAGCCTTCCCATTGCCCTTTTTCCTTTAACTACATCATCCATCCTATTCACATTCCATGTTGTTACATGTAATGTACTAGGCATATTGTAACTCATCAGTGACAGTGATACTTGCAGAGCCTCATCGTAGTATGAAGTAATAATTTCTGTCCTCTGTGTACTGAACCTGTACAGTATAAAAATGTTTCCCCCTTTTTCCTCACCTCCCTCCCTCCCTCTCCCCCCTCCTCAAAAAGTTGTAACTGTAAAGAGTTGCTGACATTCTCCAGGCAGACACTCATACCATGTAGTTGCCTGTCCTAGGAGCTTTTTTAGCCATAAGTCAATTTTTTGTGTGCAGGGGATAAAAAGTAATTTAGCCTATGAAGCATGAGGTGTGAACCACAGCCTACAGCCATCCTATTTCTGCTTGAAAAAAAGGTGTTTCCATGGAACACATCTTTTAGGAGTTTTCAATGTATCTTTCAATTCTGCAAATCTCTATGTCAGTTAAAGAAATACTCCCTTCTTTTTGCTAAACTACTATTGCATTTCAGACAGCCTACTTTGTGAAATTACTACACTGAGACCAATATATGGTTTATATCTTGTCATGCCTAATTTAACAGCAGATCCTGAGTTATACCTTTGAAGTTGGCTGGCTGGAGGAGAGTTTTAGGACCATAATTAATCAGTCAGTTACTAGTTCTTCTTAATAGCCTTCAAAGTAGTCCAGGAAGGGGTTTAAAAGAAAGCACTGTTCTTTTATGGAGCAACATGGTAAAACCTAAACATATATTACTAATCTTGACCATTAATTTGAAACAAAATATTGTTTTTAAACACTAAAAGGCAAGAAAAAGACAGTATAAAAGATGTACACATAAATGCAAATTGCCTCCCCATTCACTTTTGTAAGCAAGTTTAAAATGTTGGTGGAAGAGGTCTGTTAAACAAAAACAGTCTCACAGGACCACAAGGAAAAAGACTTCAGGCTGGCTTAACCCTTTGAGAACAGCACATTGTTAACAGATGGCTGCCTTCATTTTCACTTGCTTTCTCAACTGTAAACTTGTGTTTCTTTTTAAATAAGGATGTTTCCTGCAGCAATATGTTTTTCTAAAGTTGAATGAATCAAAACCCAACAAATGCAACCATGAATGGTGCATTAATAAATAAATACACTTATTGAAAGGGTGTTTTTCTGACACTTCCACCATGATTTTTGCTGTATTAAAAAGCCCTATGGTTGGTACTGAAAATGAGATCCAGTGATGGTTTCATTTTGATATAGATGTAAAAAATGCCTTTGTGAAACAGGGAAATCATCACCTTTATAACACATTGTAATCACTTTAATATTTTTTTAGCATGAATGACAAACAGAACTATATTTGCAGCACTGAATGTTATACACAATCTGATGCACTTATTTTCATTCACATGTGGGTACCTCCAATATCATTTTATTTCCCATCTTTCTTATGCATACCAGCTTCCTGATATAACTCCAACAGATATATGGAAAGGAAAAGGGGAAATTGTTTAACCAGAAAAGGCACACTAAGCCAGTGTTTGTTTCCAGGTGTGACCTGAGAGCACAAGGAAGTTAGGTGACTTGCTCAGGGTCACACAGTATACCAAGTGGAGGCTGATGGGATTCAAACCCAGCTCTCTGAGTTTGCAGCTCAGTGCTGTTAACCACAACACAATACTGCCTACTTGTATAGACAATATACATTTTCTGTTTTGGTTCAGACATACAGTATATCCACTACATGCAGCATTTCACTTGCAAATAGTTTATTTTTTCTTCAGTGCACTATTACACTACATTAAGTCCTGAATATCCAAGCAAGAGCTCTTATTTACAGACAAACTTCATTTAGCAAGCCAAAGTACAGTAAAAGGGGGGTGGGGGTGGACTCGTCTAATCAGGAAAGGCACACTAATCCAGATCTTGTTTCCAGGTGCAACCTGGGAGCACAAGCAAGTTACATGACTTGCTCAGGGTCACACAGTATGGAGGTGGGAGCTGATTGGATTCAAACCCAGGTCTCTAGCTTTGTAGATCAGTGTTTTTAACCACTACTCTATATTGCCTCCGAGTAAGAAAAATACAGTCTTTCTGTCTGAATCTAAAAGAAGTCACATTTGTTATAACAAATGTAGTACAATCATGTAAACATGCCCCTCCAGCAATGCCATGTTTTGTGATTGCTGGTAAGATTTAGAATAGCCTACTATATTATTTTCACGAAGTCTTTATGCATTTCTGGGCTGGGACACCATGACCGTTTCACATCTCAGAGTAAAAGTTCAAAGCATAGCTCATGTTTGGAAAATGTGTGTGTGTGTGTGTGTGTGTGTGTGTGTGTGTGTGTGTGTACAGACATGCAGACAGATAAATTGTCCAGTTGAAATGCACCACCCTGTTTTCAGTGGAGTAATGCTTCTTATGTTATAAAGTCTGAATAACACATGAATAGTAATAATTACACACTTTTAAAATCTGATACTTCCTATTTCTGCATATTTTTTCCATGAAATTATGTTAGGGGTTTATTCACTTAAGGCAGCAGTATTTGTTAATCAACATCAATTTTATTTTTTAGCAAAAGAAGAATTGCATTCAAAATCAGTATATTTCTAACTATCTCACATACTTAAAAGCAGATTTTATAACTATACAGTATTTGCAATTAATGGCTCAAGACATTAGAATAGCTGCCACTGGCAATACTTAATCTCTGTGGTTGGCAGTATCTTATACTGTTGTATTATACAATGGCAAGAAAAAGTCCTGGACTCTGATTGGTCAGTCTTGGGCTGGACCCGTGATGTTATCCCAGTACAACATCAAGGGTCTAGTCTCAGCCTCACTGTGAACCTGCAGATGAGCATTTTATGGAGCCTTTGATTGATTGTTTCATCTTCTCTTAAAAACCAAAAATATTTTTCCACACAAAAACATCTTTAAAATTATTTTTTTTATTCTGTATATCAACGAGCCATTGTATAATAGCAATAATGCCCTCCACTGTGTGTGTCGTTTGGGATAACGTCACGCCTCAGTCATTGGATGCACTCGGCCTGCAGCCTCGTGCCCAACCACCTGAGGCGTAACGTTATCCCAGCACGGCACACACCCTGTCGGGCATTATTGCTTAATTATAGTGCATATCGAAAAATGGTTTGTAAAAAATGCCCTTTATACTCTAACAAATGCCCTTCCAATTTTCAGCACACCAGTCTATTTCAATCTACTGGCACCCCAGTCTGTGAGCATTGCTGTCTATAAGAGATGCTCTTCCAACTTAGAATTTCTCTGATCGGCAATGGGTAGACTGGATTACATTCTAATATACAGCACAGAGCAAGATGAATTATACTAAAATGTTTATTGACTGCAGAGTACAATAAGAGATTATGTCTTCATCTCAGTTAGACTGCTGGCAGCTGTGCAAAGATAACAAAAAAAACAAGCATTCGTCAATGCTGAAGGTTTCCATGCATGGTGTATGTGAGATGGCATTCAGAGGCGCTCATGGCACTCATTACTTGGAGCTTCTTCAAGCTCGCCACAGCTATATCAGTTCTGGCTAGAGTTTGTAGAAATCGTGGTTACTCCCTTACTTGTCTCCCACCCCCCACTTCCCCCCCACAACAGTTTAGCACAAACCCATTACAACTACTAAATTCAGTACTCCTTCTTCCCCCACTGCCGAGCTAACAGTAGTTCGGTACTTTTTCCCTGTCAAACTAATGGTGGAGTATAGCTTGTCTAGAATGGCACCTAAATGTAATGTAAATGTTACAAATGTTACAATGGTGTGAAATATCAGTCATTTATTTATTTATTAGAATTTTGGCAACCGGGGTAAGTCCTGTGAGACAATGCAGTCCCATTTTTAGGGATGACCCAGGAGAACAGCCAGTGTAACACAGTAAAGAAACAATTCCAACATTTTCACATGGATGGTACAATTTCATAGGATAATAAATTATAGCAGAATACACAAAATCAGTGCAGGAGAATGAATATCAACAGTATAGCAAAAAAATGCAGCAACAGCAACTATATGAAATAACAGGCTAGGCACAGAACAGTTAACAGATTAAATCATACATAACCATGTAAAGAAAAGCCATAGGTACAGATACAAAATGGAAAGAAGATGAGCCAGGGTAGAGGGCAGAGGAGTGGAGCAAAGGTAGGGAGACAGGCAGAGAGGAATGAAGGGAAAAACTAACAAGGTAGGAGTAGGATAGACATCATCAGAAGCAGGAGCACAAAGCAGCAGAGAGAGTGGTGAGCAAATTGGACTGGAACATGGAAAGATAGAGGCATGATAGGACAGAAGGAGGAAGGGAGTGCCAATCAGACAAAGCAGCAAAAGTGAAGGACTTACAAGCTATAGCTAGATGCAGGTTAGGATGCAGGAGAAGGGGGAGAGAGGCAGATCTAAGAGCTTGGGGGGCTTGTCTATGGTGGACAAGTTCATTGAGGCAGGTCGGGGTAAATTTATGGTCAACTTATACATGAGACTCAGGGTGGTATACCTCAGTTTTGATTCATACGGTAGCCATCCCAAGGAAAAAAGGACGTACAGTGATGATGATGGGCATTGACCCCAAGGGAGAATCTACCTACCCTATGATAACCTTGAGCCAGGAGGGACATGGTGGTGACATTGGTGTATAGTAATTAGGGAGCACCATAGGCTAGGATAGGGAGAAGAGAAGAGGAAGCTATGTTAAGGCAAGAGGCAGAAGTGAGGAATGGGTGGATATGGTACAGGAGACCTAACTTTTGATTCAGGGATTTAACTATATTAGATACATGGATACTAAAGGAAAGAGAGGAATCAAGTGTGATGCCCAAGTATTTAAAGGTGTGGATGGATTCAAGGCCATCCCCCATTCTGAGATGTGATATTAAGTGGGGGGATGTTTACTAAGGGAGAATGGGTGCAGTAATAGCATACTTTTAGGTTTTTATTGTGTTAAGGATGAGGTGCTTATGTATGAACCAATCTTCTAGGACAGAGAAGTCAGAGGCAAGGTCATTGTTTATTTGGTTAACATCTGAAGATGAGTGGTATATGAATGCATCGTCTGCATACAGGTACACAGATGCACCACCACAGTTACTGGGTAAGTCATTAACAAATAGGGAGAACAATATAAGCCCAAGAATAAAGCCCTGTTGTACGCCATGAGTTATGGGTCTTAGGGAGGATAGGCCATCAGCCCACTTAATCATTTGAGTTCAGCAGGACAGATAGCTGTGGACCCAAACCAGGGCACTGCTATCAAGACCAAGTACAAGAAGCCTTTATAGAAGAAGACCATGATTCACAAGGTCGAATGCTTTTGCCAAGTCAACAAAGATGGCACCTGTTGCAGTACCCTGATCCATGGCCTGGATTATGTCTGTGGTTACTTTAATTAAGGCTGTGAGAGTACTGTGATTCTTCCGGAATCCATCCTGGTAGGGAGAGAATAGATTGTGGTGTTCCAGATAGCTCTGCAGATTATTAGAAACTATACATTCCTGCATTTTAGCCAGGGGGCACAGGATGGCTATTGTTCTAAAGTTTTCAGCTACCGAGTTGGGTCCCCCCTTGTGTATGGGTATGACTACCACTACCTTCCACTTGTCAGGGACAATACTTGAAAGGAAGGAGCGATTAAAGAGGTCATGTACCAGGCGAGCAAGGGCAGGTGCACCTAACTTGAGGAACTTCAGTTCAAGGGTGTCATGACCAGGCAGACTCTCAGCCTTCAAATTAGCTGGAAGCCTTGGACCTCCTTGGTGGTGGCCAGCTTCAGGTGAAAAGAGGGACGAGTCCCTAGGAAGTTGTGGTGATTGAGGCTGAAGGGGGCAGTGGGAAGTTATTAAAGAGAGGTGTATCTGTCAAGGTCCATGAAGAACTCATTGAATCCAGAGGCTATCAATAGGGGGTCAGTATGGGTAGTACCCTGGGTAGTAAGGGAACTCAGGAGGTCAGTGACTTTCCCTTTGACCAAGGAATTGATCGGTTTCCAGAAAGCTTTTGGACTGCAAAGGTGTTTAGTCTGCAACAACTGCTAGTGGCGGCATTTTGCTTTATGTAGGGAGTTTTTGCCTTATTTCTGAGTTGCCTGTATAGTTGCTAGTCAGAAGGCAGACTGCTTATTTTGCAGGTTAGCCAGACACAGTCACAGGATGACATAAGTATCCTGAGGTCCTTATTGATCCATGGGGGCCTCGACACTCTTAGTCCTGCATTTTTTCAGTGGAGCATGAAACATAGAAACATAGATTTTGACGGCAGATAAGGACCGCTTGGCCCACCCAGTCTGCCCATTTCCCTACCTAATGGATAAGCTGCAGATCCTAGTTAACCAGCAACCTACTTCTTCCTACCCCAACCCCCTAGAATTGCCTTATGACTGTCCCATGCATGCTTGAATTCCACCAATGTTTTTGACTCCACAACCTCCTCCGGAAGGCCGTTCCATGCATCCACAACCCTCTGTGAAAAAATACTCCTTAAATTACCTCTGAGCCGCCTCCTTCTATCTTCAGATTGTGCCCCTTGTTCTTGCACACCTCTTTTTTTGAAAGATGCTACCCTCTTGGACTTTGTTGATTCCCTTGAGGTACTTGAAAGTTTCTATCATGTCCCCCCTCTCCCTCCTTTCCTTGAGGCTATACATATTCAGCTCCTTAAGTCTCTCTTCATATGTCTTCCGGTGCAGACCCTGCACCATTTTAGTTGCCCTCCGCTGGACAGCCTCCATCCTGTCTATATCTTTGCGGAGATTGGGTCTCCAGAATTGCATGCAGTACTCCAGATGGGGTCTCACCAACTGTCTGTACAGAGGGATAATAACTTCCTGTTTTCTACTGGTGATGCCTATCCCTATGCATCCCAGTATCCCCCCCCAGCCCTCCTTGCTGCCCCCTCACATTGCTTGCCCACCTTTAGGTCATCTGATATGACTACCCCCCGGTCCCTTTCCATTTTTGTTGTTGTTAGTATCTCACCCCCCATTGTGTACTCTTCCCTTGGGTTTTTGTTTCCCAGGTGCATTACCTTGCACTTCTTAGCATTGAATCTAAGCTGCCATACATTTGACCATTCCTCTAACCTTGCCAAGTCCCTTCTCATCCTTTCCACCCCACCTTGTGCATCAACTCTGTTGCAGATCTTTGTGTCATCTGCAAAGAGACATACTTTTCCTTCCAGTCCCTCTGCAATGTCACTTATAAAGACATTGAAGAGGACCGGTCCTAATACTGAACCCTGTGGTACCTCACTAGTAACCCCCCTTTCTTCAGAGTGACTCATGTACTATTACTCTCTGTGTCCTATTTTCCAGCCACTCTTTACCCAGGCTGTCATCTTGGGACCCACTTCCAGGCTGGCTAACTTGTATATTAATCTTTGTGTGGGACTGTGTCAAATGCCTTGCTAAAGTCTAGGTAGGCCATGTCCACAGCCCTCCCTGATCTGCTACTTTGGTCACCCAGTCAAAGAAGTCTATCAGATTTGTCTGGCATGATCTTCCGCTGTGAATCCATGCTGCCTTGGGTCCTGAGCCCTCTGGCCTCTAGATACTCAACAATTCTTTCCTTCAGAAGTGATTCCATCATTTTCCCTACCACTGAGGTTAAACTAACAGGTCTGTAGTTTTCTGCTTCTGCCTTGCTCCCACCTTTGTGACGGGAATCACATCTGTCCTTCTCCAGTCCTCGGTACCACCCCATCCTCCCATGATTTGTTAAAGAGGGTAGTCAGTGGTGTCACTAGTTCTACCCTTAGTTCTTTTAGAATTCTGGGATGAATCCATCAGGCCCCATTGCTTTGTCCACCTTCAGTTTTAAGAGTTCTGTCAGAACCCTTTCTTCTGTAAATGGGCTGGTATCAACTTCTATATCCAGAGTGTTTCTACTGTTTGTTTTAGGTACCTCCCCCACTTCCTTTGTAAATACTGAGCAAAAATATTTGTTTAGTATCTCTGCCTTTTCACAGTCACCCTCTGCCCACCCTCCCTCCTCTTTATTAAGCCTCACTAACCATCTCTTGGTCTTCCTTCGCTCCCTGATGTACCTATAAAAGGTTTTATCCCCCTTCTTAACTGACTTGGCTATCTTTTCCTCAGTTTGGGCCTTTGCTGTTCTGACTGCCTTCCCAGCTTCCTTTTGCTTTTAACTGATACAGTTCTCTGTCCTGCTCCTTCTGTGATTCCTTGTACTTCCTGAATGCTTTCTTTTCTCTTGAACCTTCACTGCCACTTCCTTTGAGAACCATAGTGGTTTCTTACATCGTTTGCTTTTGTATTTGCTTCACACAAAGGCTTGTTACCTCTGTGATGGCAGTTTTTATTATTCCCCATTGTTCTTCCACCCTCCTTCCTGCCCATTTGCTAGTGCATTCCTTAGGCACTCACCCATTTTGGCAAAGTCAGCCCTCCTAAAGTCCAGTACTTTTGCCTTTGTATGGCTTGACTCTATTGCTGTGTTTATTGTGAACCATACTGTTCGATGGTCACTACTTCCTAGATGGCTACCCACTTCTACATCTGTGATCCTCTCTTCATCTCCATTTGAGAGAACCAGGTCTAAGATTGCTCCCTCTCGAGTGGGCTCCAATACTAGTTGTCTAAGGCATGCCCCCTGTAGGGCATCTAGAATAACACCACTCTTTGAAGTGGCTGCTGCAACTGCACTCCAGTTAACATCTGGCATATTCAGATCACCCATCAGCAATATCTCCCCTTTTTCTGCCATTCTAAGTATTCTTTCTATCATTTCCTTGTCCATTTCCTCCCCCTGAGAAGGGGGTCTGTATACAACCCCTGTGCGGATTGTGGTGCCATTGCTGGTCTCCAAATTTGCCCACAGTGCTTCTTCTCCTCCTCCCTGTTTTCCCTTTTGTTCTGTTGCTTTGATTCCTTCCCTTATGTAAAGAGCTACTCCTCCTCCTCCTCTTTTACCCTCCTGTCCCTCCTGTAGATAGTGTATCCTGGTATGTTTATGTCCCAGTCATGGTTTGTGTGTACCATGTTTCTGTGACTGCCACAATATCCAGATGTTCCTCCTCCATCAAGGCCACTAATTCAGGAAGCTTGTTACTCAGACTACGGGCATTGGTACTCATTGCTCTCCATTTTTGATGGCTTTACCTTCTTTTGCAGCATCCCCACTGACCTTTCTACCTCGGTCTTTTTCTCATTTAGTACCCTGTTTTGTAGGGAGAGGCTGGGATTTTCCTGCTGCTTATCAATGTCTCCCCTCTTGACTAGTTTAAAAGCTTGCCAATGAAGCATTTAAACCGATTGCTCAAAAGACTTGTTCCCTTCCTGGATAGATGCAGACTATCCTGCCAGTATAGGCTGGTGTCCTTCCAGGTGGAACCCCAGTCCCCAATGAAGCCAAACCCCTGTGCTCCACACCATTTTTTCAACCATTCATTAAACTGCATGGTGCAAAGTATCCTCACCTCACCCATGCCACTGACAGGCAGCACCTCTGAGAAGGATATTGTGTGTGCTACTTGTCTTAGGCCCCTCCCCAACTCTACAAAGTCCTTCTGCACTGCTCTGATCTCATGATGAGCCAAGTCATTTGTCCATGTCTAGGTGTCAGCGATGGTGGAAATCCACTTGGGATTGAAGGTGGAAGGTAACAGGGAGTATTGGGCGGTGGGACTGGGTGCCCATTTGGAGGTTGGAAGCTGCAGCCTGGAGAAGATTGTTATTGGAACCCACCTTGTGTTCCGCGGCACTGGGGTGGATCTGGGGCCTAGTCCATCTGGTGTACTTTGGAGATGGTGGGGGTGTTTTGGTGGTGGCAGTGCCATGGCAAGGCCCTGATGGTGGTAGCAGCACCTAGGGGATCTTACCCATGTAGCAGTCTGTCTTGTTAGTGTGGCCTACCCTGAGTGAGAAGTGGTCAGTGCCCCTTCCTTATGGCCCATGTTAAACCTGCTCTGAGATGGTGGGTGGGGGGGGGGCGATCATAGTCCCCTACTTACAGCAGGCTGGGAGAAGGAAAGAAAATGCAAAGGAGCCATCCACATGTTAAGAATCCCTGGGGAAGGAGTAATCCCTGAGTGGTAGAGGTAGCATAGCAGCTAAGTGTGGCCTGGGAGTGAGAGCCAGGGAGTAAGGATGAGTTTTGAGAGTCCTGGAGTTCTGAAGCCTGGCTATGCTGCACAAACCATCTGAGCCCTGCGGCTTAGCCATGTGGAGTCCATCCAATGGGCCAGACCAGCCCTAAGTTTTGTGCTGCGGCCTTGTGCCATAGAGAGAAATGTAAAGGTCAGCTTCTTGATGCCTGTCTCCAGCTGTTCCCCCCAGCCCCATGGAGCTGTTTGTTATTTAAAATAAATTAAATCCTTTTTTATTCTTTCAACCATGAGTGCTGAGTAGTTTGTGCTGCTGCCACTGCTAACAAATTTCTATCTCCTAGTAAGCTCCGGGAATGCGCCTGCCTGCTGTTCCTGCTGCCTGGTATCATCGGCTTCTTGCCAGCTGTTGGTAATCCTGATCTGTGTCACCGCTCAGGTATGTCTCAAATTTATTTTCTCACTGGATGGTTACTGTGCCCCTCTCTGTCTCATTTTTACTGCCAGGCCCCTAGAAATAGGCCGGGGGGGGTTACATGGACAAGCATCAGGCCATGTGTTCTGAATTGCAAGCTTGCATCCTTGGTTTTCAACAATTAAGTGGTAACACACTCTGTGACCCCCACTCAGCAGGAGTCGGTTCAAATCCACCAAAAATCCTCATGTCATAGCCTCTTCAGTTCCCAGCTCCATTGTAGCTGTCTTGGATGGACAAGTTGTGAAGTGAGAGTTTGGGTGCCGGGCATTGGGACATGAGCACCAAGCAGAGATACTATTTCAATCAAGCTGCAGCATGTATCGGTGCATTCCAGATTCTCCTCATATCTTTATCCCAGTATCCCATAATCCTTGATTTCTTGAGGTAGAGATCCCAGCTTACTTCTGATTGGTCAGCTTTATACCCTGTAAGGGCCTGACTGCTTGCCCTACACTGCATCTTCAGCCTCTATAGAAAACCATATAGGCTTCTAGTGCCTCCACCCTTTCCATACCTGAATGAGGCATGACTTCAGTATGTCAAAGATCCCCTTACTTAATAGACTCCCACTTACTCTCCACACCAACTATTTGACAAGAGGCAGTACAGTGCAGTGGTTTAAGGCTCTGAGCTGCATATTGGAGACCTGGGTTTGAATCCCATGGCCCCCACTTGAATACTGTGTGACCCTGAGCAAGTCACTTAACTTCCTTATGCTCCCAAGTTGCACCTGTAAACAAGCTTTCAGCTTAGTGTGTCTCTCCTGGTTAAAAAAAAACATCCTCTCAGCCTCTCCCTTAGCTCTTCCTCCATCATCCTGAAGTCCACCCTCCTGAAGACCAGGACCATCATCTGAAACCTCTACGTAGCATCTTCCAGGGCAGTTGCAAACCACAAATTATGTGATTGCTAAATGCAAGCAGATCCTCCACTGTTAACTCTCCAAAGCTGTCCCATTGGTCAGAACTACTGTAGGTTGAGTATGGCTCCTTCTGTAATCTGCTCCTCCACAAATGGAAGCAGTCCTAGAATGTGTGCATCAACACCTGATTCCTGGTACCCCATGACCGAGGAATGCCCCAGTCTATATTAGGCATTTTGAAGTCACCAAGTAGAACAACCACCTTCCAACTGCCAGCCTTCTGATCTCATTGGCATGTTCCCAGTTCACATCCTTTACTAACTATTGGGCCAGTAGCTCTCATCCATTTGGATGATCCTTCCCTTGCAAGACAACTGAGCTGATAATGACTCCACTTTGCCCCCTACCCTGTCTCCATATCCTCCAACACGCTGACATCTTTCTTAGAGAAAAGCACAATTCCACCCTCACCTTTTTTCCTTGTCCCTCCTGCGCAGTATGTATCCTGGGACCATGAAGTGATGTGTGTTGCACATATTTTGGTTATGACCATTATAGCAGGGCTTCCCTCTGCTGACATAGCATGTAGAACACTCATTTTGTTCCCAGGGCATCGAGCATTTAAGCAGACCACCCTCCGGGAAACCTACTTTCTGCCCTTACTCTGTCTACTGGCCAGCCCTATTTTACCCTGTCCCTGTGTTTTTTTGTTTTCCTTAACCTCCTCATCTGATGTCATTCTCACTTTCTGGTATGTGCCTCTTTCATGTTTTCTGTCTCTGTTATCCCCTGCCCACTGATAGCCCCCACTAGGTGGGGGAGTGCTAGCTAGGATTAAGCACTTTACACTGCCCCGTTCCTGGTAGCCTTCCAATAGATTGAGTATGGGGTCAAAATGCCACAAACAAAAACAGCGCGGCAAACAATGCCACCAGCAAAATAAGGACTACTGTGCCCATTTTGGGCTGTTTCCTCTCAAACAAACTGCATTCTGTAGTTTGGTAAGCAGACTAAGGAAAAGCTACCTGATGCTCACCCTCCAAGCAAGGGGACTACTGTGCCCATTTCGGGCTGTTTCCTCTCAAACAAACTGCATTCTGCAGTTTCGTAAGCAGACTAAGGAGAAGCTACCCGACGCTCACCCCCAAGCAAGGTACGGATTGGAACTCTGAATTTTGGCATCTACCCTGGAGGAATCTCACTTGCCCCTGTTTGCCAGTGTTTCTCACACTGTGTGCAGCAATCCAGAAGTCTTCTAGGAACTGCTGCCAAGAAATTAATACTAGGACTAACCTCTGCTTGACATGTTCTTGATTTCTCACTTTAAGTAATGTTTAGTCTGATGTAGAGATTTCTTAAGAGTTGATTTAAGTTTTGAGATAGGTTTTAAGGTAGTGTGATTTTGCTGTCTGCCCTGAGCCCTGTGCACCTTCTCTTAGAGCTACAAGTCTGTGGGCTGCACCCTTAACCTCTGTGTCCAGTTGAGACTGCTGCAGTGCCCCCCTCCAAAAAAAACTTGCTTCAGAGCCTCCCTGCCTGTTTTTTTTTTGTGACTTTTCCATTAGCAGATTATATCCTTTAGCCACTAGAGGACCCAGTTGTAAGCACACTTACCCAATCCAACACAATACAGTTCCTGTCTCATTTCACTTATTGTGTAGTCAGTCTTTGCCCCCTCCCTCTTCTACTGATTGATACTGATTTTTCCCATTTGCTGCTTATACTCTTCGCCCATTAGAGGGGTTTTCCCCCAACTGTGCCAAAGCTGCTCTACATCTCCTTATTCTGTACTACTCCTGGACACTCTTCCTTTACTGCTCAGCTGCTATGGGTACCTACACTGCATTACTAAGTCTGCTCTCCTTCTCCCTCTTGGTACAAACTCTTGAAAAAGTGGTGTTGATCCAGCTCTCTGAATACCTAACCAAGTACAACATTATGTGCCCAGAGCAGCACTGTTTCCACCCAGGACACAGTACAATCATGGCTCTCCTGGAATTCTCCCAACACCTGCATGCTGCTCTCTACTCTGGCAGCCTTGCAGGAACAGTGTTCATTGACCTCTCCAAGGCCTTTGACACTATCTGTCATCCTCTTCTACTCGACTCTCTCCACCAACTTGGCTTCTCTGGCGGTCCCATTTCCTGGTTCTCTAGCTACCTCTCTGCTAGATCCCAGTATGTTAAGATCAGCAGCTCCCTCTCCAGCACTCTTCCCATTCACTCCGGGGTCCCTTAGGGCTCCATCCTGGGTCCAATACTTTTTAGTCTCTACCTCAACACCCTCCCCAGCTCATGCACCAGTAAAATGCTCCTCTAAACCAATGATGCAGTCCTCGTTACCTCATATCCCAATTCCACCTCCTTCCCATTACCCTCCAGCAAGCTTACAACCAAGCCAAAAAGTGGTTCGGTGACCGCAGACTGGTCATTAACCTAAAGAAAACCAAATCAATGCTCTTCTCCCACCACCAAAATAAAACTAAAAATACCCCCCTCTTGATTATCCCCTACTCTGCACCCACTAGAACAGGTGACCACATACAAGTACCTAGGCACCACGTTCGATACTGCCCCCTCCTTCTACACCCACATTAATGCCCTGTCAGCTGCCATTAACTCTTGGATTGGCCTGCTGTACCGGCACAGGGACTGCCTGCCTCAGGTTGCCCTCAGGCTGGCCATCACCTACTCCATCTTGTCCCTCGTGGACTATGGCTTGTCCATCTATGCTGCAGCTGACAACACTGCCCTCTCCAAAATCCAGCTCTCCATCAATATGGCCTGTAGGCTCCTGACCAGTGCCCCCAGCCAAACTCACGCCTGCCTTCTCTATACTACCATCAATCTGCTCAACTTTGAGGAGTGACTGCTCTACCAGACCTGCCTTCTCGCTAAGAAATCACTGCTAGGACTCTCCCCCCCCAGGGGTCTCCACCTCCCTACAGCAATCATCATTGTCTGTCACCACCCGTAGCTCTGTTAAGGCCACATTCAAGGTGCCCAGAACCAAGACCTCTCTTGACCAGAAATCCTTCCTCTACTGAGCCCCCACCTTGTTCAACTCCCTCCCTAGCTGCATCTCCAACTTGCCAAAAATTGGCTCCTTCAAAACAACCCTTCGGAAGCATATCTTTAATACCTGCTGTTGTAGGTGCAACTAACCCCCTGTTGTAACCTGTGGTACCTGCCCACCTTTCCCCCAGCTCTACAAAGTCCATCGGACACCCTCTCCCTCCCCCAGACCCACTCCTTCCCTACTAGGCCAAAACAGGGATGTAACCCGCTGTCTTCTCTGAGGACCTACTATATCCATGAGTGTATCTCACAATTTTGTAACATTATGTAACCTAAGTAACATACAAACTACTATATTATGTAACCTAAGTGTATCTATGTTAAATGTTCCTTTTACTGCACCTGTAATGTTATCCTCTGTTTTAATCTGCACTGTAATAACTGTCTTGATGTCTGCCCCCCCCCGAGATGAGGTGTCTTTGTAAATGAGTCTCTGACTCAAAGGTTGTAAACCCGATTTGTAATAAATAAATAAATGAATAAGGTCCGTAGCAACATCGACCGTTACTACAACAGCGCACACCAGAGAAACAAAGTGTAACAGTTTTGGTTTTTGTACCCCTGGACTTATTATAAACAACTTGGGGGGGGGGGGAATTTCTTTTAAAACAAAAATAAAACTTATCTACTACCTGGAGTCAGGGAACCAAACCCTGGTCCCCAGGTCTCCTTCCCTCATGGTGCTTACGTCTTAGTCACTCCACTATGGGAATGGCTCGGCCAGGTACCACACTCACACCCACAGTTTTAGCCCTCTCCTATCTAAGTGTACAGCGACAGGGGTAGCAGTAATTTCCAAACACTTTAATGCCCCAGTCACTGTACATGGATTAGCGATTTCTGCAGCACATTTTTTGCCATGCTGTTGAACAAGTGATATATTGACCTGGTACCAATAGAGTGTGTCAGCTGATTGATGTAGGTGTGGCTAAACCATGAGCAGTGTGACTTTCAGAAAGCCATATACCAGTAGTCATTAGATGTTTGGGGATTTGTGATAGCAGGTGTACCAGGAACCTGTCAGACTCATTTCAGGACTGACAAACTTGTGTGCCTGAGCATTTGGACATTTCCTGCATTTGGCAGGTTCCCTGGACACTGCCCCTTTCCTGGTAGCCCTTGAAAAGAGTGTGCCAGCTGATTGGAGGGGGCAGGACTACACTGCTGTATTTAAGAGCTTTGGCCGAGCAGTCCTTCATTGTTCCCCAGAGCCTAAGGGGCCAGAGATTAAGGATGACACACTCGAGGTGACAGCGTGGGGTGGCAGTCAGCAGGAGATGCTGCACCCTAGAAACATAGAAACATAGAATTTGATGGCAGATAAGGACCGCTTGGCACACCTAGTCTGCCCATTCTCCTACCTAACAGATAAGCTGCAGATCCTAATTAACCAACAACTTACTTCCTCTTACCCTCCACTAGGACTGCCTTATGTCTGTCTCATGCATTCATGAATTCCCCCACTGTTCTTGACTCCACAACCTCCTCAGGGAGGCTGTTCCATGCATCCACAACCCTCTCTGTGAAAAAATACTTCCTCACATTACCTCTGAGCCGTCCCCCCTCTATCTTCAAATTGTGCCCCCTTGTTCTTGCACATCTCTTTTTCTGAAAGATGCCACCCTCTTGGACTTTGTTGATTGCCTTGAGGTACTTGAAAGTTTCTATCATGTCCCCTCTCTCCCTCCTTTCCTCAAGGGTATACATATTAAGCTCCTTTAGTCTTTCTTCATATGTCTTCTGGTGCTGACCCTGCACCATTTTGGTTGCCCTCCTCTGGACAGCCTCCATCCTGTCTATGTCTTTGCAGAGATGGGATCTCCAGAACTGCACACAGTACGCCAGATGGGGTCTCACCAGCTGTCTGTACAGAGGGATAATAACTTCCTGTTTTCTACTATTGATGCCTCTCCCTATGCATCCCAGTATCCCCCCAGCCTTCCTTACTGCCTTCTCACATCGCTTGCCCACCTTTAGGTCATCTGATATAATTACCCCCAGTTCCCTTTCCATTTTTTACTGTTGTCAGTATCTCACACCTCATTGTGTACTCTTGCCCTGGATTTTTGTTTCCCAGGTGCATTACCTTGCAATTCTTTGCATTGAATCTGAGCTGCCACACATTTGACCATTTCTCCAACCTTGCCAAGTCCCTTCTCATCCTTTCCACTCCATCTGGTGTATCAACCCTGTTGCAGATCTTTGTGTCATCTGGAAAGAGACATACTTTTCCTTCCAGTTCCTCTGCAATGTCACTTATTACAACAGGTTAGGATTTGCACCCTAAGTGCAAATCCTAAGCTGTTGTAATCAAAGTGTAGATTGCAATAATATGTAAGATGTTGTGAGGGGAAGCACCAAACATCAGTTCATGGCATGTAGTAAGTATACAAGTGATCTTAATTCATAAAATTTCTGATGCATTGTACAAAAAAGGGGGTGGTAATCTGTATTTTATTTCACTTTGCATTACGTCTCATTATTATCTTTGTAAATGTGATAGTATGGATGTGTTGGTGATGAAGTGTTTTTGTAAGTGGTATTGAAAGTGGTTGTAAAATGTTATTAGAGTGCGTTAAAAAGATGTAAGGGAAGTCAGTTATATTAAGGGTAAGGGTGAATAAAGGATGGGTGGCAGGTAAAGAGCAGGTCAAAACTTAGAATAGGAATAGCACCCTATTTTGGGAAGGAGCACAAGTGGTATAAGAACAAATAATAGGGGAGACACTAGAAACATCATATTGGGGTAAAGGTACAATACTATTTCCAAGTAACACAGAGAAGTGGAGTAATTGAGAATGCTGGGAGTGGTGAAGTGCAATGGCTATGGGGCATCAGTTTTCAGAGAGACTTTCTGGAGGCTGTGGTACTGCCCCATCTGCACGTACCTCTCTGAGTTGAGGGTGGAGTTTACTAGACTCCAGGCCAAGTTGTCTAGGAATCGGGCAACCTCTTCTCCTACCCAGGGGCCATCAAGTCTGACACTGTTGCCTCTGAGGATGCCTGGGAGGAGGAACAGCAGGGCCATGGTGATCTCTAGAAGGTTGGGGGCCATAGGTCAGGGGCACATTCCACAACAGGTACCACTGCATACTTCCTATGCCATTCAGGTGGAACAAGACTGCTGTGAGAAGGCACCCATGGTTGTGGCCAGGAAGGATATGAGGGTCATCAGTAACAGAGACCCCAAGAAAGGTGGTAGAGGACCACAAAGGAGGGAAAAGCAACTTTTGGTGGGGTACTAGACTATGAGGGGGTTAGGTTTGGGAATAAGAGGGAGAGAGAGAGAGAGAGAGAGAGGTTAGATACCGACAAGGTGCCATGGACAGGAGAGATGGGAAGTGGAACCTGAGGAGTACTAGGGCAGCTGGGTGGGAGGCAGAGCTGAATGCTATTGTCCATCTGAGGATGAACAACCTGGTTATAGACAGGGCTGGGTAAGTGCGGGGGATTTCAAAGAACTGGGAAGTGGTCTCAGGCAAGTAGCATATTCAGTGGCATTTGCTGAGGTGATGCTTGTCTACGACAAGGGGGAGGAGCGGGATCTCCACACCAGGAGCTTCAACTCATGGTTAAAGGAATAGTGTAGAGAGGAGGTGCTTGACTACATTTGGGACTGAGGACCCACCTGGAAATATAAGGGCCTGTACAAGGGCGATGGCCTGCATCAGTCCAGAAGGGGAGCAGAGAGTCCTCAGTGGAAGGTTTACATGTTACTTTGACAAACATTTAAAGTAGCCAAGGGGAGTGGCAGAAAACATCCCACAGGCTAATAAAGCAGAATTTGTGACACCCCTACTTAGCAACTGTTCAAGATTGAGCATATAATAAATATCACAAAAAGATGCCTGCTGCTGTGCCTAACAGTGGTGAAAGGATACTGCTCTGCTGGATCTGACCCCAATCTGACTGAGCCTGTATGTAAGATCCTTGGTTGGATGTGGTTGGATGTCATGATCCGCGGGTCAGAACTATGAATCCATCCCTCTGACAGGTGTGATCTGGCTGCCAGATCTCTTGCCTGATTGACGGATCCTTCAGAGTCTGTGCCCCACTGATCAGATCCATTTGGGATCTGAGGAGACAGGATCCATTGTTGGATGCCATCCATATCTGATGGCATCTGACAGCCGGTGAAATCGGTGGCACTGTATTCACTGATCTTTGACCTCGGCGAATGCTGTCTGAGCACCAGTATTGTCTAACCATACCTATGGCCTGGTCTTTTTGTTAAATTGCTCTTTTGACCAAAAGGTATACAGGGCCAACATTCCATTGTCAATAAAGCAGGTCCTTTTAACCCACTCCTCAGGATGCACCTGGAAACAAGCTGTCACAGATTAGCGTGTCTTTCCTGGTTAGAAATTACAAATAAATAATATTCTAATTATACTCGGTATTTTATTTAGTTTTTTGTTTTGTTCTTTGGTAACTGGATAAGTCCCACCAGGCCCAAGGCCTGTTTTCAAGGGTGACCTGGGAGCACTGGGGAGATAAAGCAACTTGCTCAGGGTCACACAATACACAAATGGAGGTTGTGGGAATCAAACCCAGATCTGCCGAATGTAGTAAGCTCATTGACAGCTTATTACTCTAACATCTGGGCTATACTGCCAGTACTGTATTGCTGCCTTATTTGTACTTATTTAAACCTGTAGGTACCCATTATTCTTATGTATTAATTATTTGTAACTTTGCAGTTGTCACATTTCTCAACTTGCTTGTTTCTTCTGTTTTTATACTGTAACCCATCCACTCCTTTTGCCATATTGTAACCTTTCAGGTTGTTCCTGAAAACAATTTAAAGTCCAGTACAGTTACCTGGTTACAAAACAAATAAATAAAAATAATTTGGGGGGGGTGCAGTACAGTCAGCTCCCACAAACAACAATATGTACACACTAGCCCGCATGGCCTCACTGGATCCGAATAGGGCAGAATCCCATTATAAATCTCAGAACTTGAACTGTGCCTTGGTAGGGCAATCCACAGGAGAAAATCATAGTGAAAGTGTTTTCGGAATGTTTATGCATTTATTGCTCCCAGATTGGATTAGATTACTGCTCTGGTATTTAAGATAAAGAGAAGCTTAGAAGAGTTCATTCCTGCAGTTAATAAATGCCAGCTAGCAGGAAGAGAGGCAAGCAGCAGGTGTAAAACAAACCTTCTCTGCAGACGAGGTGAGGCAAAATACTTATTTTTCAGATCTTTATTCTTGGTTATGCTACATGTTCTATTTGTTTTGACATAACATTATTAAAACACAGATTATTCATTATAAAATGTCTAATTTTTAAAATATCCAGCAGTTCTTTGTTACAGTTCTGTACAGTTCTTAATCTTGCCTTTGGTTATATATGTTTTCCTTTCCAGGAGTTTTCTAAAGTGCATTGAACCTGCATTGCACCACAATAGCCCGCTGTACTGCCGTGCAGCTCTACAAGTGAGACTACCAGAGATTCCCAACGTTCACGAGATGATATGTCCCTTAAAGAGCTAATGGAACTAGAACAGACAGGGAAATGATATAAATTTTAAGAAGTAGTCAGTTGTAACTTTTTAGTTCTAAAATATTTTCCTTTTTCACTTTGCTCATTGGAAAGTTTTCTACGTGATAATATTGTGCTGGATGTGTGGAATAGCTCTCAGCCTGGCAGTTGACGTATCTATCTCTACCCCCCCCCCCACTGCATAACCGGCATTGTGATCTCACTGACAGTGACATCACTGGTGTCTGAGCTGTCAGCTACTGAGTGGCTGTTCCTACAGTGATGACACAGTCAGTGAGGTCAGAATGTTGATGATGTAATGGAAGGAATGGGCCTAGATATGTTAGCTGCCAGGAAGAGTGTGGTTCCGCATATCACATCTACTAACATCAGATAAACAATCTCTTAATTAACAAAAGGGAAAAGAAAAAAATACTTCAGATAGAAAAGGTAATGGTTGACTGCTTTTAAAAACTATTATTAAATTCATGCAATACAGTAGCTCTTTGATGTAGCAGATTCCTGCAAACAATTAATTGTTAGCATTCCCAGACTCAGACCTCGTAACATATTTCCCCTTGACACTGTTTCTGCCCTCAAGTATCTGGGGGTAATCCTGCTCCCATCCCTAACCTACTCTAACCCCATTGCCGCTCTGAACAGGTGCATCAACCGGAGGACAGGGCTGTGCTATCGCCTGATCGCCTCCTCCCCCTCCTTGAATATGGTGGCCGGCACACTCCCTCACCTCCATCATCAACCTCGACCGCCTGGACAATACCTACAATCATATATGCTGCATTGCCCTCTGCGACCCTCTCCTCACTCAGCACTGCTCTCTTTACCAGTCCCTTAACTGGCTCCCTCCACAAGCGCGGTACTCCTACCTACTGGCCCAGACCATTGCTGATACCTTGCACAATCCCTCCTACTCTCCACTGTCCCTTTTTATGTGACCCAGAACCTACGACTGCAGTCTATGTCAGTTTTCCCACCTCCAACTAGAATCTTCTCACAGAAGTACAAGGATGGGCCTAAAAGCCTTCTCTGCAGCCAGACCCTCAGTATGGAATGACCTCCCCTCCTCCCTACATTCCCCTGATGCCCCTAAATCTAAATTCCCTATTAAGAATGCACTTTCTGTCCTTCATGACCTGCGTCTGCCCACAGGCTGCTAACAAGGCTGCACCTCCCTTGCAGCCCACCCTTAGCCCCCCAGTGCTCTGCTTTCCTCCCACAGCCTAAATACTGGCTCACAGATCATTTTATCCTGTAATATGGCAATGTTTTTATGCCTAGGTGTTTCCTATCAATCTCTGTGTACCTCCATATATTTTACTAGATCTGCTGATGTTTAACATCCCTATAGACTGAATGATGGAGCAACTTTACTCTGTTTACCTAAATTTTATATACCTTAGTATGCTTAATTGTTGCTGTATCTGGTACTGTTTACCTTATATTTTTTCTGTTTAGCTTGACCTACACTGAATTCCCTGTTATGTTCTCTGTATGATCCATGCTGTTCTCACACTGTATTTTACATTGTTGGTGCCAGTTTCTGTTCCAGGCTGTACCTGAAAAAAGGTCTTTGACGCAGTGCACCAACCCGGTGACTAAATCAATAAATAAATAAATAAATACAGTAAAGAGAATAATACATGGGTTGGCGTGAGTAACCAGAATTTTGTACACACACAAGATGTGTGATGCTGCATGAACACCAACAGCAAAGCTCGAGAGCTTTATAGAAGTGTCACACACTGAGGGTGTGTATAAAATTCTAGGTTACACAAAACTCATGTTTTATTATATAATTTCTGGGTAGCATTTGTAATCCAGAACAGAACAAAGCTGCCTCACTGCTGGGTGAGCTAAGGGATACAGCTAGAACTAATGGAAACAAATCCAGCCCCACCCACTGTCAAATGCCAAATAAAGGTACCACAATAGGGCTCAGGTGCTTCAAAGCATTCTATGTTTTATTTATAAAAAGCCAACAGTACCTCAGAGTGTCAGCCCCTCTCAGAGACACCAGTGGCAACACCACAGACCTCTGACTGGTTTCAGCTATAGCGTCATGAAGGAGTGAGGGTCTGACACTCTGCGGTACTGCTTTGCTGACTTTTTATAAATAAAATATATATTATGCTTTGAAACAGCTTTGCCCTTTTTGACGTCATTATTTGGCATTTGATGGGGGTGGTGCTGAATTTGTTTCCGTTTACATTTTTAATTGAATGGTTTTGGCTCATTTATTCACTTCAGAGATGCTAAATCTTGAAAACCTTTCCTCTTACTTTTGAGGAAGGTCCTGTTACTTGAAAAGTGTCACACAAAACAAAAGAAAGCAGTTCTAAGAAACATAGAAACATAGAATTTGACGGCAGATAAGGACTGCTTGGCCCACCCAGTCTGCCCATTTCCCTACCTACTGGATAAGCGGCAGATCCTAGTTAACCAGCAGCCTACTTCTTCCTGCCCCAACCCCCTAGAATTGCCTTATGACTGTCCCATGCATGCTTGAATTCCACCACTGTTTTTGACTCCACAACCTCCTCCGGAAGGCCGTTCCATGCATCCACAACCCTCTCTGTGAAAAAATACTTCCTTAAATTACCTCTGAGCTGCCCTCCCTCTATCTTCAAATTGTGCCCCTTGTTCTTGCACACCTCTTTTTTTGAAAGATGCTACCCTCTTGGACTTTGTTGATTCCCTTGAGGTACTTGAAAGTTTCTATCATGTCCCCCCTCTCCGTCCTTTCCTCGAGGCTATACATATTAAGCTCCTTAAGTCTCTCTTCATATGTCTTCCGGCGCAGACCCTGCACCATTTTAGTTGCCCTCCGCTGGACAGCTTCCATCCTGTCTATGTCTCTGCGGAGATTTGGTCTCCAGAACTGCATGCAGTACTCCAGATGGGGTCTGACCAGCTGTGTGTACAGAGGGATAATAACTTCCTGTTTTCTACTGGTGATGCCTCTCCCTATGCATCCCAGCATCCCCCCAGCCCTCCTTGCTGCCCTCTCACATTGCTTGCCCACCTTTAGGTCATCTGATATGACTACCCCCAGGTCTCTTTCTATTTTTGTTGTTGTTAGTATCTCACCCCCCATTGTGTACTCTTCCCCTGGGTTTTTGTTTCCCAGGTGCATTACCTTGCACTTCTTAGCCTTGAATCTAAGCTGCCATACATTTGACCATTCCTCTAACCTTGCCAAGTCCCTTCTCATCCTTTCCACCCCACCTTGTGCATCAACTCTGTTGCAGATCTTTGTGTCATCTGCAAAGAGACATACTTTTCCTTCCAGTCCCTCTGCAATGTCGCTTATAAAGACATTGAAGAGGACTGGTCCTAATATTGAACCCTGTGGTACCCCACTAGTAACCCCCTTTCTTCAGAGTGGACTCCATTTACTATTACTCTCTGTGTCCTATTCTCCAGCCAATTCTTTACCCAGGCTGTCATCTTGGGACCCACTCCCAGGCTGGCTAACTTGTATATTAATCTTTGTGTGGGACTGTGTCAAATGCCTTGCTAAAGTCTAGGTAGGCCATGTCCACAGCCCTCCCTGATCTTCTACTTTGGTCACCCAGTCAAAGAAATCTATCAGATTTGTCTGGCATGACCTTTCGCTGTGAATCCATGCTGCCTTGGGTCCTGTGCCCTCTGGCCTCTAGATACTTGACAATTCTTTCCTTCAGAAGTGATTCCATCATTTTCCCTACCACTGAGGTTAAACTAACAGGTCTGTAGTTTCCTGCTTCTGCCTTGCTCCCACTTTTGTGAAGGGGAATCACATCTGCCCTCCTCCAGTCCTCAGGTACCACCCCATCCTCCCATGATTTGTTAAAGAGGGTAGTCAGTGGTGTCACTAGTTCTACCCTTCATTCTTTTAGAATTCTGGGATGAATCCCATCAGGCCCCATTGCTTTGTCCAACTTCAGTTTTAAGAGTTCTTTCAGAACCCTTTCTTCTGTAAATGGGCTGGTATCAACTTCTGTATCCAGTGTTTCTACTGTTTGTTTTAGGTACCTCCTCCTCTTCCTTTGTAAATACTGAGCAAAAATATTTGTTTAGTGTCTCTGCCTTTTCACAGTCACCCTCTGCCCACCCTCCCTCCCCTTTATTAAGCCTCACTATCCCTCCCTTGGTCTTCCTTCACTCCATGATATATCTATAAAATGTTTTATCCCCCTTCTTCACTGAGCTGGCCATCTTTTCCTCGGTTTGGGCCTTTGCTGTTCTGACTGCCTTCCCACCTTCCTTTTGCTTTAACTGACACAGTTCTCTGTCCTGCTCCTTCTGTGATTCCTTGTACTTCCTGAATGCTTTCTTTTTCTCTTGACCCTTCACTGCCACTTCCTTTGAGAACCATAGTGGTTTCTTACATCGTTTCATTTTGTTTATTTGCTTCACAGAAAGGCTTGTTACCCCTGTGATGGCAGTTTTTATTATTCCCCATTGTTCTTCCACCCTTCCTTCCTGCCCATTTGCTAGTGCATTCCTTAGGCATTCATCCATTTTGGCAAAGTCAGCCCTCCTAAAGTCCAGTACTTTTGCCTTTGTATGACTTGACTCTATTGCTGTGTTTATTATGAACCATACTGTTCGATGGTCGCTAGTTCCCAGATGGCTACCCACTTCTACATCTGTGATCCTCTTTCATCTCCATTTGAGAGAACCAGGTCTAAAATTGCTCCTCTCGAGTGGGCTCCAATACTAGTTGTCTAAGGCATGCCCTCTGTAGGGCATCTAGAATAACCCCACTCTTCAAGTGGCTGCTGCAACTGCACTCCAGTTAACATCTGGCATATTCAGATCACCCATCAGCAATATCTCCCTTTTTCTGCCATTCTAAGTATACTTTCTATCTCCTTGTCTATTTCTCCTGAGAAGGGGTCTGTATACAACCCCTGTGCGGATTGTGGTTCCATTGCCGGTCTCCAAATTTACCCACAGTGCTTCTTCTCCTCCCTGTTTTCCCTTTGTTCTGTTACTTTGATTCCTTCCCTTATGTAAAGAGCTACTCCTCCTCCTCTTGTACCCTCCCTGTCCCTCCTGTAGATAGTGTATCCTGGTATGTTTACGTCCCAGTCATGATTTTGTGTGTACCATGTTTCCGTGACTGCCATGATATCCAGATGATCCTCCTCCATCAAGGCCACTAATTCAGGAAGCTTGTTACTCAGACTTCGGGCATTGGTACTCATTGCTCTCCATTTTTTGATGGCTTTACCTTCTGTTGCAGCATCCCCCACTGACCTTTCTACCTCGGTCTTTTTCTCATTTAGTACCCTGTTTTGTAGGGAGAGGCTGGGATTTTCCTGCTGCTTATCAGTGCCTCCCCCCTTGACTAGTTTAAAAGCTTGCCAATGAAGCATTTAAACCGATTGCTCAAAAGACTTGTTCCCTTCTAAGGTATGATTTTATTTCATATTGCTTAAGTTTTAAGTGTAATTATGTGCAAGGATTTGATTCCGTTATGTGAAAAAGTTGTGAGACTATACCACTTGGTTTAAAACTAGCTGCTTGATTGAAAGGTCACAGTCACCCTCGTCTGGTTGTAATGCATAACTACAAATGTTACATGTGTATTAAAAATGCTAACCAGTAATTATTCTCCGATAAAACACCTTTCATGACATCTTGTTCATACTCCCCAATGATATTTGCCTGAAGACAGGAACCTTTTTGGCCCCGAGACTTCATTTGCTGCCTTTCCAGCCCTGAAGTCAGTCTCCTACTTTTGACATGAGAATAGTTGCTAGGACAGCAGGTTGTGATATCATAAGTAAAGTTTCATGGCTACATGGCAGGTATAAGCAGGATGAATGGATGAAGTCTATATGGAAACAATCCTGCTTTTTTTCCCATTTCTATGTTGGCTTGTGCGCATGCGCAAACAACATATTGTGGTAGTAGTGGGGTAGTAGCACTTTCAAAGGTGTGTCAGTGTTGTGGCAAGTCCAGGGGATGCTTTAGTCGATGTGTCCCTCAGCCACTAACCAGTGAGCACACTGCCAATGACAGCAGTTTCAGAGAGTGCCACCAACTTGAAACAAATCTGCCATGGCAATGAGAGACAGGCTCACCATTGCAGCTGCAGATCTGACACGCCTCCATTACATGCCATTCCTGATGAAACATTGAAATACATATGGTGGCTCCTGCCCTACACAATCCTGACATTGGGGTGCCCAATCCCCATGTTGGCATCCCCCCTCTCAGTGTGTTTTTCCTGGTTAAACAATATCCCCTTTCCGACACTAGGATGCCCATGCCTGGTGTTTGATGCAACCCCCCCAACCCATCTATTAGGCTTGCTGGAATTGGAATGCTCAATCCCTGTGTCGGCATCCCCAGTCCCTGAACTGTGGAACACTGGGAACCCACCCCAATGTGCCATTTTTTTTTCTTTTTGTAACCTGTTAAAAGATAAGAAAACCATCCTTGCCAGCTGTTTTTTACCTGCAAAGAAGAAAATGGTCCACCAACGTCTCCTCGTCCCTCCCCCCATCCCCACCCTCCCTCTGTGCACCCACCTCCCCGCACACCCCCTCACCCATACTTACCCTCCAGAGGTTGAGAGCCATGATCTTCTCTGAAGCGGGACACGTCTACCCTCTTCAAAGCCAAACTGTGAATTGAAGAAATGACTGTAAGCTTTATAATGGGGGGTTTCAACTTAGGTTGATATCTCAGCCAGTTTTAGGACTTTCGGCCCCAGATTTTCAACATGAGGTTCTTGGGACCCCACCTGGTGAACATGCTGTCATTTTGTTGCTCAGGCCCGAAAGGTGATTTCGTTATTTCGGCACAGAATCACCTTTTGGGACCTATTAACAAAACAGCAGTGCCAGGGTTCATGAGGAGAGGTCCCAAAAAGCCCATGTTGCAAATTTGGTAAAAAAAAACAAAACAAAATCACTGTGTTACCAGTGTGCATTGTGCAGTTTGTACACACACTCATAACTTTGCTAATTTTTAATATTTTCACTCCAGATTTTCAACATTTCCATTTTTGCATATCTCCTTATGAACAGTACAGCTGTCACTTTTCACATCCTGCCCAAACATGTTTTTCCACCTGTGGCGCACAATGGGCATGGTCGCTGGGCAAAATCAACTTTCGGCACAGAGTAACAAAATCACAGTGCCACTGTTCATGAGGAGAGGTCCCAAAATTCCCATGTTGAAATTTAGTGAAAAAATTACCCCAAATTACCATATTACAGGCATGCATTGTGCAGTATCTACACACGCTTGTAAGTTTGCAAATTGTGAATATTTTCTTTCTAGATTTTCAACATTGCCATTTTTATGTTTGCTTGCATGCATGTGCAAGAAACATAGTGACATCATCCAAGTTTTAGGAGGTGTGGCAGCCCTCTTCCAATTCAGTCAGTGTGTTTTCAGGCGTGGCCACAGTTCTCCAATGGCTGCTGGAGCTGTCTATGACAGCAGTCAAAAATGCAGTGGAGTACAGTTGAAAGGGGGAGCTACGCTTCAGTGAGCAGTGATAAGATACCGCCTGCTCATGCGCACTCCCCCTACACACACACACACGCGCACGCATACTGTGCTCACCCCATGCACACACTGTATAGCCGGCGGGGTGACCAATCCCCGTCGGCTGTGCTCCCCAAACAGAGTTCCACATGCCACGCTGGGTACCCACCCAGCGTGGCTACATCGAGAGCCGACGGTGGTGCCCAATCCCGCTGGCTACACTGCCCCCCAGAGTACAGGTGCCACGCTGAGCCCACCCCAGCATGGCAACAGATGCTATCGCTGACGGGTGTGCCAAATTCCCCGTTGGCTCCACACACCCCCAAACAGCCATCCTTGTGCCACGCTGGGAGCCCTGAAACACAAAAACGGTCCCTCGCAGTCTCTGCCCCCACCCGCGCCCACCCACTGCACACCCTGCCTCCCCACACCCCCCTCACCCCATACTTACCTCCGGACTCCGGCGTGATGATCATCGGTGGACCGGGAACACATCTGCACTCTTCAAAGCCGACCGCGAACTGAGGAAATGCTGGTAAGCTGTATAATGGGATAGATAGGGATTTTTTCAACTTTGCTGCATATCTCAGGCATTTTTTGGAATTTTTGCACCAAATTTTCAACATGGGGTTTTTGGGACCCCTTCTCATGAATGTTCTCACTGTTATGGCGTTAATCGGGCCTGAAGGGTGATTTCACAGCCACTGTGCAAAATCACCTTTTGGGACTGAGTAATGAAATGACACTGCCACTGTTCATAAGGTGGGCTCTCAAAAAGCCTATGTTGAAAATTTGGTGGAAAAATTCCTAAAAATGACTGTTTTATGAGCGTGTGTTGTGCAGTTCCTACGCACGCTGGTAAGTTTGTGAATTTTCAATATTTTCACTCCAGATTTTCAACATTGCCATTTTACCACACCTCCTTATGAGCAGTGCAGCGGTCATTTTTCACATCTTGCCCAAAATGTGTTTCTGCCCATGTAGCACACAATGGCGCAGTTGGTGTGCGAAATCAATGTATGGGACACATTAAGAAAATCACAGTTATACTGTTCATGAGCAGAGGTCTTAAAATGGCTATGTTGAAAATTTGGTGAAAAAATTCCTAAAAATGACTGTTTTACAGCGTAGCATTGCGCAGTTCCTACGCACGCCGCTAGTTTGCAATTTTCAATATTTCACTCCAGATTTTCAACATTGCCATTTTATTACACTTCCTTATGAAATAGCGTTATTTTCACATGTTGCCCAAATGTGTTTCCGACATGTAGTCACAATGGTGCAGTTGGTGTGTAAAAGCAATGTTTGGGACAGATTAAGAAAATCACAGTTACACTGTTCATGAGCAGAGGTCTTAAAATGGCTATGTTGAAAATTTGGTGACAAAAGTCCATAAAATGACTGTGTTACGAGTGAGCATTGTGCAGTTTCCACGCAACCTCGTAAGTTCATGACTTTGTAATATTTTCAGTCAAGATTTTCACCAGTGGCATTTTTCCACACTTCCTTATGAACAGTACAGCTGTCATTTTTCACAACATGGCCAAAATGTGTTTTCACACTTTCAGCGCAGAGATGCGTGGTTGCTGTGGGAAATCATTGTTTGGGACAGATAAAGAAAATCACAGTGACACTTTTCATGATCGGAGGTCCCAAAATGCCTGTGTTGACAATCTGCTGTAAACAGTTCCTAAACTAATTACATTACGGGTGTGCGTTGCACAGTTTCTATGCACGCTCATGACTTCACCAGTTTTTTTACTGTTTTTACTGCAGATTTGCAACATTGCCATTTTTTACACCTCCCCATGAACAGTACAGCTGTCATTTTTCACATCCTGTTCGGAATGTGTTTTTGCACCTGTGGTGCTAAATGCCGTAGTCACTGTGCATAAGCAGCTTTTGGCTAACAAACTGATATTGCCACTGTTCATGAGGTGGGGAGTCACAAAAAAAAATGTTGAAAATCTGGAGTGAAAATACCAACGAATGCCTGAGGTGTTAGGGTTTCCAACCATAACGCCCCCACCCTGTAGAGAATGACAGGCATCAGGGGTGTGACTTGGGATTCTTGCCTGTAATGCTCATACCATTCTACATCCTGCAGCCAGTGAGAGGCATCGAGGTATGCCTTGGACTCTTCAGCCCAAAGTTCACCCCATTCTCCTATACCGCACCCATCTCACCATATTTCCTGATGGAATGGGTTGCGCATAAGGGCAAAGACCCCAAGGCACACCGTGACACTTGTCAGTGTCTGCAGGGTAGGGTGTGGTGAAATGGCATGGCCGTTATGCCTGACGACCCAAAGGCACACCCCAATGCCTGTCACTCTCTGCAGGGTAGTGATGGGGTTGGCTTCAGTTCAATACTTCACTGCCATTCCTATTACGCAGCTCTGTAATTTCTACACTACCAATGCCAATGCCAGCAAGCAAACATTTGGCATTCACAAATGCTTGTTTTACACCTCCTCATGAACAGTACAGCTGTCATGTTTTGCATCCTGCCTTAAATGTGTTTCTGCACCTGTGGCTCCCAATGGCACAGTTGCTGTACAAAATCACTTTTCAGGTTGAGTAACAAAATGATAGTGCCGCTGTCCTTGAGGTGGGGTCCAAAAAAGCTAATGTTGAAAATTTGGAGTGAAAATACCAACAAACACCTGGGGCATTAAGGTTTCCAACCATACACCCACCCTGTAGAGACTGACAGGTGTCGGGGACGTAACTTGGGTTCGTCGGCCATCATGTTCGCAGCATTCTACCCCCACCCTACAGCCACTGACAGGCATTGAGGTGTGCCTTGGGTTCTGTCACCCTAATGATCACCCCCTTCTCCTATATTACACCCATCTCAGCTTATTTCCTTATGGAATGGGGTGAGAATAAGGGCCAAAGACCCAAATGCACACACCAAAGCAGTTGCTGTCTGCAGGGTAGGGTGAGGTGGAATGGTGTAAGCATTATGGTCAACCCAAAGCCACACTCCCAATGCATTTCAGTCTCTGCGGGGGTGGGGGGTGTTGGTTTTAGTTCAACAATTCACTGCCATTCCTATTCGGCATTTCTAACTCTTGCACTACCAATGCCAATGCCAGCAAGCCAACATTTGGCATTGACAAATGCTTGTTTTTTATGACACTTCTTCCAAGGGCAGCTAATCAGCCTTGTCCCAGCTTTCCCAAGCTGGCTCCTACCTCCCTCAGGACTCACCTCAGTCCAGGTTCTCCAATGAATTCTCCCATATGGCATGTCCAAGAAGGAGAAGGGCAATCCTCCTCTGTAGTACAGCAATCCAGAGCTAACTGATTGTGAGTTTTCAGATGGCAGCACAGACTTGGAAATGAGTAGGCAAAGCATCATTAAGCCCTTGACATCTCCTTTTTCCTGGTTTTTCTCCCCACCCCTTGCTGTAGGATGTCAGGTGTGTGCATGGAATCTAATGTTTCACATGTCCCCTCCATTCCTGCTGACCCATGCTGCACTGGCGCCAGGCCTCAACTTGGTGGTAGACAAAGCCAGGTTTGTATCCCTCTCCTCAATAGAAGAGGAGAGCAGTCACTCAGACATGCAATCCTCTCCTGCCCCGGCCTCCCTTGGTGACCTGAGTTTGTTCCTGATCCTGGGTCATCAGCGTGGCAGGAAGTAAGGGGCCAGTGCCTCAACCCTCTATGCCACTGGGCCAGCAAAGAACAGCTTACATTAAAAATGTCTTCAGTGTTAAAAAGGCAAGGTCCTGACATTCAAATTCCAGTGAGCTGACCTGAACCTGAACTGTGAACAAGGAACACCTGAACCCAAACAGGGTCCTGTGATCTGACCAGCACCTGAACTATGAATGAGGAAAAACAAAAGCCGAACATGGTCCTGTGACCTGAGCTGAACCTTAACTGTGAACAAAAAACAACTGAACCCAAGCAGAGTCCTGTGGCCTGACCCAAACCTAAACTGTGAACAAGGAACACTTGAACCCAAACAAGGTCCTGTTATCTGACCTGAACCTGAACTGTGAACAAGGAACACCTGAACTCAACCAAGGTCCTGTTATCTGACCAGAACCTGAATTGTGAACAAGGAACAACTGAACCCGGACAAGGTCCTGTGACCTGACCTGAACATGAACTTTGAACAGTAAACAACTGAACCCAAACAAGGTCCTGTGATCTGACCTGAACCAAAATTCTGAACAAGGAACAACTGAACCTGAAGAAGGTACTGTGACCTGCCCTGAACCTGAACTCTGAACAACGTACACCTGAACTGGAACAAGGTCCTGTGATCTGACCAGAACCTGAACTATGAACAATGAAACAACTGAACTTGAACAAGGTCCTGTGCCCTGACCAGAACCTGAGCTGTGAACAAATAACAAATAAAACCGAACAAGATCTGGTGACCTGCATCCTTTTATTTGTCCCCCACTGTCCCCAGAAGTGTATAGATGGTGTCAGACTGTGGGGATAGTTAGGAAGAGGAGGATGGTGGGGTCTGGGTATGGAGGGGGAATGGAAAGGAATGGGCGGATTGGGGTAGTGGGAACAAGGAGACATCCTGGGGTGGAATGAGTCCAAGAAAGGGGTCCTCCCTGCCTGGTTCCCATACCTAAGGGCTCTGCTATCGGCAGGCAAGAAAGGCGGTCTTCCTTGGTCACTCATCCTACTCAGGTGGCGCTATGCAATGCCAGGTCTATTAAGAACAAGAGTGCTTTAATAGCAGATCTTGTTGGATCTTCAGACCTGGCTTTTATCACTGAAACTTGGCTGGATGAAAATGCTGGTCCAGTGTTGGCTTCAGTAATTCTGGCTGGGTACACAGTGATACACTGCCCTGTTAAAAAATAAGAAAAACATCCCTTGCAGTCTGTTTTTTTACCTGCAAAGAAGAAAATGGACCACCATCATCTCCCTCGCCCCTTCCCCATCCCACCCTCCCTCTGCGACTCCTCCCCGCACCCCCACCCATACTTACCTCCAGAGGTTGGGAACCACGATCTTCTCTGAAGCGAGAAATGTCTGTACTCTTCATAGTCGAACTGCAAACTGAAGAAGTGACTGTAAGCTTTATAATGGGGGGCGGGGATTCAACTTAGGTAGATATCTCAGCCATTTTTAGGACTTTTGGCCCCAAATTTTCAACATGGGGTTCTTGGGACCCCACCTGGTGAAAATGTAACTGTCATTTTGTTTCTCAGCCCCAAAAGGTGATTTAGCCGTCGCTGCAAGGAATCACCTTTTGAGACCTATTAACAAAATGACAGTGCAAGGGTTCATGAGGAGAGGTCCCAAAAAGCCCATGTTGCTAATTTGGTGAAAACATTCAAAAAAATCACTGTTACCAGAGTGCATTGTGCAGTTTCTACACACACTCATAACTTTGTTAATTTTTAATATTTTCACTCCAGATTTTCAACATTGCCATTTTTGCATATCTCATTATGAACAGTACAGCTGTCACTTTTCACATCCTGCCCAAAACATGTTTTTGCACTTGTGGTGCACAATGGGTGTGGTCGCTGTGCGAAATCAACTTTCAGAACACAGTAACAAAATCACAGTGCCACTGTTCATGAGGAGAGGTCCCAAAATGCCCATGTTGAAGTTTAATGAAAAAATTCCCCCAGATTACCGCATTACAGGTGTGCCTTGTGCAGTATCTATGCACGCTCATAAGTTTGCAAATTTTGCATATTTTCTTTCTAGATTTTCAACATTGCCATTTTTTTACACCTCCTCAAGAAAAGTACATCTGCCATTTTTTCCATCCTCCCTGAAATGTGTTTCTGCACCTGTGGCTCCCAATGGCACAGTTGCTGTGTGAAATCACCTTTCAGGATTGAGTAACAAAATAATACTGCCACTTTTCTTGAGGTGGGGTCCAAAAAAGCTAATGTTGAAAAGTTGGAGTGAAAATACCAACAAACACCTGGGGTATTAAGGTTTCCAACCATACACCCACCCTGTAGAGACTGACAAGTGTTTGGGACATAACTTGGGTTCATCGGCAAAAATGTTTGCAGCATTCTACCCTCACCCTACAACTACTGACAGGCATTGAGGTGTGCCTTGGGTTCTGTCACCCTAATGTTCACCCCCTTCTCCTATATTATACCCATTTCAGCTTATTTCCTATGGAATGGGGTGAGAATAAGGGCCGAAGACCCAAATGCACAACCCCAAAGCAGTTGCTGTCTGCAGGGTAGGGTGAGGTGGAATGGTGTAAGCATTATGGCCAACCCAAAGCCACACTCCCAATGCCTTTCAGTCTCTTCCATGGGGGGGGGGATGTTGGTGTTAGTTCAATAATTCACTGCCATTCCTATTTTGCATTTCTAACTCCTGCACTACCAATGCCAATGCCAGCAAGCCAACATTTGGCATTGGCAAATGCTTGTTTTTTATGACACTTCTTCCAAGGGCAGCTAATCAGCCTTGTCCCAGCTTCCCCAAGCTGGCTCCTACCTCCCCCAGGACTCACCTCAGTCCAGGTTCTCCCATGAATTCTCCCACATGGCACATCTAGGAAGGAGAAGGGCAATCCTCCTCCATAGCACAACAATCCAGAGTTAACTGATTGTGAGTTCTCAGATGGCAGCGCAGACTTGGAAACAAGTAATCAAAGCTTCATTAAGCCCTTGACATCTCCTTTTTCCTGTTTTTTCTCCCCACCCCTTGCTGTAGAATGTCAGTTGTGTGCATGGAATCTAATGTTTCACATGCCCCCTCCATTCCTGCTGACCCATGCTGCACTGGTGCCAGGCCTCAACTTGGTGGTAGACAAAGCCAGGTCTGTATACCTCTCCTCAATAGAAGAGGAGAGCAGTCACTCAGACATGCAATCCTCTCCTGCCCCGGCCTCCCTTGGTGACCTGAGTTTGTTCCCAATCCTGGGTCATCAGCGTGGCAGGAAGTAAGGGGCCAATGCCTCAACCCTCCATGCCACTGGGCCAGCAAAGAACAGCTTACATTAAAAATGTCTTCAGTGCTAAAAAGGCAAGGTCCTGACACTCAATTTCCAGTGAGCTGACCTGAACCTGAACTGTGAACAAGGAACACCTGAACCCAAACAGGGTCCTGTGATCTGACCAGCACCTGAACCATGAAAGAGGGAAAACAAAAGCCGAACATGGTTCTGTGACCTGATCTGAACCTTAACTGTGAACAAAAAACAACTAAACCCAAACAGATTCCTGTGGCCTGACCCGAACCTGAACTGTGAACATGGAACACCTGAACCCAAACAAGGTCCAGTTTTCTGACCTGAACCTGAACTGTGCACAAGGAACACCTGAACCCGAACAAGGTCCTGTTACCTGACCGGAACCTGAATTGTGAACAAGGAACAACTGAAACGAACAAGGTCCTGTGGCCTGACCTAAACATGAACTTTGAACAAGAAACAACTGAACCCGGACAAGATCCTGTGATCTGACCAGAACCAAAACTCTGAACAAGGAACAACTGAACCTGAACAAGGTCCTGTGACCTGACCAGAACCTGAGCTGTGAACAAGGAACAACTAAAACCGAACAAGGTCTGGTGACTTCCATCCTTTTATTTGTCCCCCACTGTTCCCCAGAGGTGTATAGATGGTGTCAGGCTGTAGGGATAGTTAGGAAGAGGAAAAGGGCGGGGTCTGGGTATGGCAGGAGAATGGAACCGAGTGGGTGGATTGGGGTAGTGGGAACAAGAAAACACCCTGGGGTGAAATGAGTCCAGGAAAGGGGCCCTTCCTGCCAGGTTCGTATACCCAAGGGCTCTGCTATTGGCAGGCAGAAAACACAGTCTTCCTTGGTCACTCATCCTACTTGAGTCATATTATGCAATGCCAGGTCTATTAAGAACAAGAGTGCTTTAATAGCAGATCTTGTTGGCTCATCAGACCTGGCTTTTTATCACCAAGACCTGGGTGGATGAAAATGCTGGTCCAGTGTTGGCTTCAGTAATTTCAGCTGGGTACTCGGTGATGCACCACCCCAGGACAGATCGTAGGGGCAGGGGTATAGCCATCTGTTTTAGATCAGAACTGAACCTGGTGGAGGTTCCAGTGGGGACTGCCAACTCCTTTGAATGTATTTCGGGTGATGGTGTAAGGCGCGGGGGATTATTCTCATCTACAGTACAAGTCACATTAAACTGTTCCTCCAGCTCACTGCTCTGGCATTGATTTTATATGCTTAAAATGCATTGGCAACTCTAAATGCTTAACACCCAAACTGTATTTCAGCCATCCATCAGCTCAGAAGCAGCTCACACACAATGCACTTGCAGCTCCCTCATATACTCTTGCAGTGCTGCAGTAAACTACATCTCCCAGCAGCCTTAACTGCAGGGCTAATGTGCATGCACTTTATTTCATTTAATTTAATGGATTTGCATCCCCTCTTGCTCTCCCCTCGTGTCTCTGGACCCCAATTAGCTTATTCTGAGGTCCAGGATCACAAGGGGAGCCTCTGATTACCCACTATAATGTTTTTCAGCCTGAACACTACCGGCTCGCACATTTCAGTGCGGCTTCATGGCAGTTTGCATCTTCTGCTCCTCTGGCCACACTTTCACTTGGAATACATTTCGGGGGTTGGTAAGAGGTTTGAGGAGTTCCCCAGGACAAGGGCTGGTGATGGTAGCATCGGGAAATCCAAGGCACTGTACAGTACAGTAAACCCTATGCTTTTGGGGGACTACATAAAGAAGAAGAAATATTGCTTACAAGGGCTTAGCTTCCACCTTACTACTCTGTTTCAAACAATTACTGAGAGTGGGACAAAAGTCTGCCCATTCCCGTTGCACTAAATTGCAAAGCGACTTTTATCCAGCTCTCAGTAATTGAAACTAAGAGTAGTAAGGTCCAAGTGAAGCCCTCCGAAGCGAGGAAAAAACATGGTGGTGGGGGTCGGGGATTTCAGTGTGAATATAGGACCACAATTGGTTGGAATTGGGTGACAGCTCTTGGGTTGGGTAGAATGTCATGTCATTTAAGAAACTGCAGTAGTGAAACTAGGCTCCCAACTCAGTGGTTCAGCATTTGTTATGGGTTGCTGAATGGGCTGCACTGCATTAATAAAAGTTTCCTGATAGCTGTAAGCAAGCTGAAACTGAATGGCAACTAGAAGCAAACTATTAGGAAACTTTTATTAATTCATTGCACTAAAAACTGCACACATTAAGCAACTCACTGAAAAATGCTAAACCAGTGAGTTGAAGGAACAATTTAATGTGACTTGTACTGTACCATCCACCAGGAGATGGGAACATTTTCCTGCAAGAAGTCACGGACTTCATTGTCGACCAGGCATTGGAATCCCCCAGATGACTGATCCTGAGGGATTTCAATGCCTGGCTTGACAATGAAGTTTCTCAATTTGGTCAAGACTTCCTATAGCTGGCCAGCCCGGTAGCATTGAGTGCTGAGGGGCTGGATGCCTTACCTCGCTCCATGCCAGTGACTAATGTTCAGGAACGAGCATGGGCCAATGGGGGTCAACAGGGGTGGAGAAAGATGGAGTGCCCAATGGCTGCTCTCCTTCTCTGGGGAGGGGACCTGTAAGCTCCTGCTGCGATACTGCCACCTATGGGATCCTGGTTAGAAGGTGTGGTATAGGGGGAAGCAGGAGTGAACATTGATGCCAGCAGAGGGCTGGAGCCAGAGGCATGTCTCAGCACATCTTCTGGCTCCTTGGCCCTCATTGCATGCCGGCATCTAGGGAGGCAGAAAAAAGCAAGAAAAAAGGAAATCCTACAGTGGCTCCGGCAGACAGGTCTCAGAGACAGCACTCGGGAGGCTCTGGTAAGTCCAGGGTGAGGTGCACACACGAATCATCATCAGGAGGAAGTTCTGGGGCTCCTCCACCCCACCGGGGGGTAATCTGGTACCTAGGGTCTATAGAGTGGGGCACCCATATGCGAGGATGATCCAGAGTGGCTCTGAGGCAGATCCATATTGAGACCCTGAAGAGTAGAGGTACTGTGGGATAGGAGGATAAATACAGAGTAAAAAAAAAAAGACTTCCTCAAGCTAATGAGTTTGCTGGGCCTTACTTAAGTTATAACCTCCTCGGCCCATACTGGAGGTCATTCATTGGACATGGTGTTCCTTCTGGGGATGGAGATATCTGATTTTGTGGTGGAACCAGGCAGGTGGTTGGACTATCATACCATCAGGTTCAGTTTCGTGGCTGCCCCCAGTAGGCCTGCCCCTATGGAGATGGTACGGTACTGTCCTTTGAGGGGTGTTACCCCAGATGGCCTAATGGCAGTGCTGGATCTATCGGGTGTACTGAGTGAATGCATGGATCTAGGTGATCTAGTACTTGTCTATAATGAGGCAGTAGTAGTGGCCCTGGATTCCATAGCACCTGTTAGTGTTCACCCCCTCACCCTCCATTCAAGGTCTCCTTGGTTTGATGAGACCTTGAAGGAGATGAGGAGAGTGGGGCAAATGCTAGAGTGGAGCTGGCAGAAATCAGGCCTGGAATGTGACAGACTTAGACAGATGGACCACTATGTGGTCTATCAATCAGCAATCATCCGTAAGAAGGCAGAATTCCTGTCCATGGAGATTGCTGCTGCGCAGAACTGACCAGCTCAGCTCTTCAAGACTGTGGACAGATTGTGCAATCCAATCTGTGTCCAGCCTGGGGAAGCTTGGTCACAAGAATCAATAAATCAATCAATCAAAATCTTTATTTAACCAGGCGATCACCATTGAGCAAGCTCATTTTCGAGGTGGACCTGGGTTTGTTAACAAAGAACAAGGGATAATATACATGGGATGCAACACACAAGAAAATAGTAATAATACAAATAAAGTGAGATACAATAATACAGTATATGCAAAGTATCAGCAGGTAGCAATGACAGTAGTATATGTTTGGAACAGAAGATACAGCTAGTTTTGGGTAGGACACAATTTTTCATAAAAGAAAAGAAATAGACATATCAGGTGCACCGAACACAAATAAAACCTAATATAAAAAGATATATAGTGATACGGTATTAGCTTTTGTTAACCAGGTAAGTACACTAGACAAGACAATTTGCCTATTTTCAGGTACGACCCGGGAGAGTACAGGAAATTACATACTTACACACTTGGGACAACATGGTACGTAATTAGGAAAAGATTACACGTCATGAGACAACAAGGTACAAGTTAAAGAAAAACAAACTCGCATGTCACGTGCGAACATCATAATGTAGAATACACAAAGTACAAGGCATATGAGGCACATTTAGTTAGAATAGGTACAGCAGAGTTAGAGCGGGAACCAGGTTCAAAGGAATGTGGAAAGGACAGATATGTGGGTAGAAAAAGGGGAGAGGAAAGAGTCGATTATAGATGTGATCAGTCTTTTAACAGTAGTAATTAGAATGTGCTTGGACTTATAGGAGTCACAATTTAGGGTAGTCAGGCAGAGGACTCCTTAATATGATGTCGATATAGAGATTTAAAAGCTGCTAGGCTGATGGGGTGAGTTAATTTCAAAGTTTTTTGCAGCTTGTCGCACAGTTGAGGGAGCACAAAGCTGATGGCTGCTTTGCCAATGCGAGATTTTGCTTTGTAAACATAAAGGTAGATATATGAGGTGCTTCTCAGGGCATACTTCCCCAGAGTGCACATAGGTAAACAGACAGAGATATACTGGGGCAGTTTATTTGAGATAGCTTTGTATGTCCAAATCGCAGCATTTTTTTGCCGTCTGTAAGCAAGGGATGACTATCCCACTGCCATGCACAATACACAGTGGTGGGTTGAGTATGGAAGACCTGTGATAAATCTTATGGCTCTGTGATAAAGCGTATCGAGTTTGGCTAGGGTGCCTGCAGGTTTCTGACTATATAGAAAGTCTGCATAATCCAATAGGGAAAGAAAGGTAGTTTGAACCAGTTTCAGTTTAGCGTCTCTTGTGAGGAGATTATTAATCCTAAAGAACAGACCAAGCCTTTGTCTAAATTTGTCTAAAGGTGGGCAAGCAATGTGAGAAGGCAGTAAGGAAGGCTGGAGGGATACTGGGATGCATAAGAATAGGCAACAATAGTAGAAAACAGGAAGTTGTTATCCCTCTGTACAGACAGTTGGTGAGACCCCATCTGGAGTACTGTGTGCAGTTCTGGAGACCTCATCTCCACAAAGACATAGACAGAGTGGAGGCTGTCCAGAGGAGGGCAACCAAAGTGGTGCAGGGTCTGCACCAGAAGACATACGAAGAAAGACTAAAGGAGCTTAATATGTATACCCTTGAGGAAAGAAGGGAGAGAGGGGACATGATAGAAACTTTCAAGTACCTCAAGGGAATCAACAAAGTCCAAGAGGGTAGCATCTTTCAGAAAAAGAGATGTGCAAGAACAAGGGGGCACAATTTGAAGATAGAGGGGGGACGGCTCAGAGGTAATGTGAGGAAGTATTTTTTCACAGAGAGGGTTGTGGATGCATGGAACAGCCTCCCTGAGGAGGTCGTGGAGTCAAGAACAGTGGGGAAATTCAAGACTGCATGGGACAGGCATAAGGCAGTCCTAGTGGGGGGTAGAAGGAAGTAAGCTGTTGGTTAACTAGGATCTGCAGCTTATCTGTTAGGTAGGAAAATGGGTAGACTAGGTGGGCCAAGTGGTCCTTATCTGCCGTCAAATTCTGTGTTTCTTTGTTTCTTTGCCAGTTCTTCTAAGTGATCTGTGAAAGTAAGTCTATGGTCTAACCAGACCCCCAGGTACTTGAACTTTGGTACGTAGTCCAACTGCTCACCTAGAATGGTAGCAATCTGCAGGAGTGTCCCAGCAATTGCAGGATTTATTGCATTTTGAAGGGGTGAGAGGAACATTGCTTTGGTTTTTTTTTGCATTTAAGAGCAGTTTCTGGTTTATAAGTTGATGTTGCAGCAGATTAAATTCATTTTGAAGGGCTTTACAGGCCACTTCAGGTGTGGGGCTACTAGCATAGAGTACCGTATCATCCATGAATAGGTGTATTTGTGCTTCTTTGATGGTGGCATCTACGTTGTTAATATAAACGGTAAAGAGCAAGGGACCAAGAATGGAACCTGGTGGTACACCCCTCAATAGGGGTTTTGGTGGAGAAACTTCCCCTTCTGCCTTTACTTGTTGAAGTCATCCTGAGAGGCAGTTGGAGAACCATTTAAGGGATAGGGAATCCAAACCAATGTTCTGGAGGGACAACAGAAGCAGTCTGTGATCAACGGTATTGAACGCCTTGCTTAGGTCCAAGAAAACTGCGCAGACAAAGTTTTATTTGTCTAATTCAAGCTGCCAGTAATTTGTCACCTTGGCTAGAGCAGAGATTGTACTGTGCTGTGCTCTAAAACCGGATTGTAATGGGTTGAGCAATTTTTCTGATTCCAGGTACTTCCGAAGCTGGAAGTTCACTATTTTCTCCAGCATCTTTGATAGGATTGGAAGTAGGGAGATTGGCCTGTAGTGATTGAGGTCACTAGGATCTCCTGACTTAAACAAAGGGACCACAAGTACATTTTTCCAAATGGGCGGTAGGTCACCCTGGGACAAGGATAAGTTGAAATGATGAGTAATTGGGACTGTGAGGACATGGTAGCCGACCTTTAAGAAGTTTTGGTCAATGAGGTCAGCCCCAGCACTTTTCCTAGTGTCCAGCTGAAGGAGAAGATCTTCGACTTCTTTCAGGGAGGTAGGCTGCAGAGAGAAGGATGGACTGGGGATGGGTTTTTCTTGTGTATCCAATCTAAGTTGTTGGCGGAGGATATTCACAGGCGAGGAGTCAAAGGCTAGCCCTGCAATGGCAAAATTATTATTGAGAGCATCGAGAATAGACGGTCTGTCGGAGATGACAGTATTGTCGATCAATAATTTAGTAGGTAGGGAATTTACAGTGGTGTGACCGTCAATGTCTTTGATAGTCTTCCAGAATTTGGAGGCATTTCTTGCGGAGCTCTCCAGCCGAGAGTGGTAGAAATTAGCTTTGGCTTCTCTGACCATGTTGGTGCAGAAGTCCCTCACTCTCTGGAAAGAATTCCAGTCATTTATTAAATTAGTTTTCCTAGCAGTTCTCCAGAGTACATCCCTACTCCGCAAAGCATCTTTCAGGTCTTCTGTAAACCACCGACAGGATTTGTTTCTGGCATGAACTTTTACTATGGGAGAATACTTGCTGAGAGCCCCTAGCACAATTTCTGAGAAAATATCATAAGCTGTAGTCAATGATGTGATGAATTTACTCAGTTCTTCACAGATAAGATTGCCACAATCAGGTTCGGCATCTGTGTGGCTCCCTCCAATTCGAGTTGCAGTGGTCGGCATGAGATGTCAGTCACCAGTTTATCTGGTCTGACTAAAACCATCCAGCAAGCACTGACATTGTGATGACCATCCAGACGCTACAACCAACCAACTTTAATTCGGATCCAGGTCCTATATGCCTCTTGATAGGATGCATAGATGAGATTGGCCCAGTCCTAGCCAAGATAGTCTCGAGGTCATTGGAGAGGGGGATCTTTCCGGATCCCCTGAAGGAGGTGATTGTTTGGCCCCTCCTTAAAAAGCCCTCCCTTGACCGGGACTGCTTGGCAAACTACAGAACTGTCTCTAACCTACCCTTTGTGGGTAAGGTTATTGAGAAGGTGGTTGCATCACAATTGGATGATCATTTGACCAGCTACAATGTCATGATTCTCTCCAGTCAGGATTTAGGAAGAGACATAGTATCGAGATGGCCTTTGTCTGGGTACTAAATGACCTCCTAATCATGAGAAATTGGAAGACCCATTCTATATTGGTCATCCTTGATCTCTTTGCAGCATCTGACACTGTAGACCATGGTGTGCTGTTGGAGTGCCTGCAGTTCATCTGTGGACTGTCTGGTACAGTTCTCAGATGGCTTTGATCTTTTCTCGAGGGTAGGATTCAGAGGGTGGTGTCTGGGATTTATTCCTCAGCCCCTCTCCCCATCCTGCAGGGTGCTGCAGGGCTCCATCTTGTCACCCATGCTGTTTGCAGTGTATATGCTGCCATTGGGAGAGATTATTAGGTGGTATGGTCTGAGCTTTCACTGCTATGCAGATGATATTCAGCTGTACATGTCCTTTGTACCTGGTCAAAATGTGTTCCTCTCGGTATTTAACAACTGTCTAGCTGAGATCCAGGACTGGATGAGTGTGAGTTGGCTGTGGTTGAACCCGGTTAAAACTCAGGTGCTGGTTGTGGACCCAGATCATTGGAAGGTGGGTTTGTCAGCAGAACAACCCTCTGGACTATGGCTTGCGGGTGTTCAGCTGACTACCTCAGACCAGGTGCAGAACCTAGGTGTTATTGTTGACAATTGCTTGACCCTGAAATAGTAGGTGTTGGCAATCATCAAGACCTCTTTTTTGCCATCAGAAGAATATTGCTCAGGTGAAACACCTGGTTCCTCAGGAAGATCTTCCAAAGTTGGTCCATGCCTTCATTATGTCTCGCCTTCACTACTGCAATGCTCTTTACGTAGGGCTACCGGGTGTTGATATCCACCACCTCCAGCTAGAGCAGAATGCGGCAGCCAGGCTATGGACTGGTACCACTAGGACCAGTCATATAACACCTGTGCTCTGCAGACTGCACTGGCTGCCAGTTCAGTGGCAGATCACCTTCAAGGCCAGTTTACAGACCTATAAAGCCCTACACGATCAGGTACCTAGTTACTTGCAAGATCTCCTTCACACTTACTGCCCCCTCTGCCCTCTCCGATCCAGCAACAAGGGATTGCTAGAGATTCCCAGGGTTTGTTTAAAGATATCTGGGGCCTGGTCTTTGATTTTGTGGCCTGACCCTGTGAAATTCTCTACCTTGTCGAATGCGATATTGCCTGAATGTCCAGGGTTTTAAAACTGCTTTTAAATCTTATTTATTTGATTGGACATATCCTGACTTTTAGGTATAATTTACAGAGTTTTAAATTGAGGATTTTATTAATGTATTGCTTGCTGTGACTGTTTATTGCATTTACTTTTAGTGTGTGTAAGTGCCTTGGTTGCAAGAAAGAGGCATTTTATAAATAAAGTTTGATTTGATTTGATTTGACCTGAACAGAACCTGAACTCTGAACAAGGAACAACTGAACCCTTACATGGTCCTGTCACCTAACTCAAACCTGAACTGTGAACAAGGAACAACTAAACCCACACAAGGTCCTGTGACCTGACTTGAACTGCGAACAAGGAACAACTGAACCCGCACAAGATCCTGTGACCTGAACCTGAACTGTGAACAAGGAACAACTGAACATGAACAAGGTCATGTGACCTGACCCTGAACTTTGAACAAGGAAAAACTGAATCCAAACAAGATCTTGTGACCTGATCTGAACCTGAACTGTGAACAAGGAACAACTGAACCTGGACAAAGTCCTGTGACCTGACCAGAACCTAAACTGTGAACAAGGAAAAACTAAACCTGAACAAGGTCCTGTGACCTGACCTGCATCTGAACTGAGAACAAGGAACAACTGAGCACGAACAAGGTACTGTGACCTGACCAGAACCTGAACTGTGAACAAGAACTACTGAATCTGAACAAGGTCCTGTGACCTGACCTGCATCTGAACTGAGAACAAGGAACAACTGAGCACGAACAAGGTTCTGTGACCTGACTTGAACCTGAACTGTGAAAAAGGAACAACTGAACCAGAACAAGCTCTTGTGACCTGACCAGAATCTGAATGCTAAACAATGTACAGCTTAACCTGAACAAGGGCCTTGACCTTGACCTGAACCTGAACTGCAAACAAGGAACAACTGAACCCAAACAAGGTCCTGTGACCTGACCTGGACATGAACTCTGAACAAGGAACAACTGAACCCAAACAAGGTCTAGTGACCTGAGCTGGGCCTAAACTGTGAACAAGGAACAACTGAATCCGAATAAGATCTTGTGACCTGACCAGAATGTGAGCTGTGAACAAGGAACAACTGAACCCGAACAAGGTTTTGTGACCTGACCAGAATGTGAACTGTGAACAAGGAACAACTGAACCAGAACAAGGTCCAGTGACCTGACTAGAACCTGAACTGTAAACAATGAACAACTGAACCTGAAGAAGGTCCAGTGACCTGACCAGAACCTGAACTGTGAACAAGGAACAACTGAACTCAAGCAATGTCCTGTGACCTGACCTGAACATGAACTCTAATCAAGAAACAACTAAACCCAAACAAGGTCCTGTCACCTGTTCCGAACACAAACTGTGAACAAGGAACAACTGAACCCAAACAAGGTTCTGTGACCTGACCAGAACCTGAACTCTGATCAAGGAACAACTGAACATGAACAAGGTCCTGTGACCTGACGTGAACATAAACTCTGAACGAGGAACGACTGAACCCAAACAAGGTCCTATGGCCTGATGTGAACCTGAACTCTGAACAAGGAACAACTGAACCCAAGCTAGGTCCTGTGACCTGACCTGAACCTAAACTGTGAATAAGGAAAAACTGATCCTGAACAAGGTCCTGTGACCTGACCAGAACCTGACCTGTGAACAAGGAACTACTGTATCCGAACAAGGTCCTGTGACCTGACCCGAATCTGAACTCTGAACAACTGAACCTGAGCAAGGTCCTGTGACTTGACTAGAACCTGAACTGTGTACAAGGAACAACTGGACCCGAACAAGACCCTGTGACCTGACCTGAATCTGAACTCTAAGCAACGTACAACTGAACCCGAACAAGGTCCTGTGACCTGACCGCAATGTAAACTGTGAACAAGGAACAACTGAACCTGAACAAGGTCTTGTGACCTGACCAGAACCTGAACTGTGAACAAGGATCAACTGAACCCAAACACGGTCCTATGGCCTGACCTGAACCTGAACTCTGAATAAGGAACAACTGAACCCGAGCCATGTCCAGTGATCTGACCAGAAGCTAAACTGTGAACAAGGAACAACTAAACTCGAACAAGGTCCTGTGACTTGACCAGAACCTGAACTGCAAACAAGGAACAACTGAACCCAGACAAAGTCCTGTGCCTGAGAAGAATCTTAACTGCGAGCAAGGAACAACTGAACTCAAAGAAGGTCCTGTGACCTGACCAGAACCTGAGCTGTGAGCCGTTTGCTGGAAACCAGAAAATCTCTTTACATGAATATTTCAGTTGTTTCCCTTGAAGTTATTCTTGCCTTGAAGTTATATTGAGCCTTCCTTGTTACTGCTTGTCTTTGCATTTACAGTGAGCTGTGTTTCTTTCTATTTGCAAGTCATGCATTTTCAGTTGCTTGGTTTTATGTGATTGTATGATAGCAGTAGTAGTAAAAGTTTATTGAGCAGTCTACAAAGACCATTACAAATGGTAAAAAGTTTATTGTACATTTCAAAACATTATAACACATGAAAAGTATAAAAGAATCTTAAGAGTATTGCAACATGCTCATATTTATGAACACATCAGTCTAAAATATATATATATATACACCCAGGATAGAATCTTGCAGAATTGTGCTCTACTGTTTTCCTTTCTGAGGCATCCTTTCACACACTCCACTGACTATGTACTGCACTGTATGTCTTTCTTCTTCAGGCATCTTTGCCTCTTGCATTGCTTTCTACACAAGGAACCATAATCTTCTGCCTGTGTGATCATGGTCTGCTTCTGCAGAAAGGACTGAGATGTCACTGCAAGAGATATTTATTTATTTAGTTTCTGTTGACCGGGTAAGTGCACTAGACAAATTCTGCCTATTTTCAGGCACTACCCGGGGAAAGGGGATACAGATGAATGCCAACTGACCTTGAACCAGATCAAGCTGTTGGTGGTAGTGGTTTCCCCTAGCTCCATCAAAAATGGAGTACCTCAAGGGTCTCTTCTCAGCCCCCTGATATTTCCACTTTATATGAATACTGCTCCTTCTGTCTGTTCTCGTTCATCTATGAAATTATATGCAGATGATGCAGTAATGTATAGTGTAGGCCCAAGTCCTAATGGCAGAGGTACAACTTGATTTGGATTTGTTTCAAAATTGGCTTTACTTGAACCAGGTGGTTCTTAATTCGAGTAAAACTAAAACTATGCTTTTTTCAAAGTTACTGAATCTGTGAGCCTTCACCACATTGTTATACAGGATGGAAACCCAATTGAATTAGTTGACAGTTTTAAATATTTGAGGATAACTTTTGATTCAGAATTATCTTTTGAACTTCATATTAATAATTTAAGGAAATCTCTTGGGCGTCGACCATGACATTCATGTCATTTCAGCTCACCCTACCCTGCAGACTGTGACAAGTATTGCATTGTGCCTTGGGGTCCTCAGGCCTTACATTCACCCCATTCGTCCATAACGCTCATGTTATTTCACCTCACCCTATCCTGCAGACACCAACAAGTGCTGAGGTGTGCCTTGGCATGTTCGGCTTTACAGTCACCACATTTCATAAGGTCATACACTGAAATGGGTGCAGTATAGGAGAATGGGGTGAACTTTGGGGCCGAAGAGACCAAGGCACACCTCGACGTCTGCCACTGGCTTGATGGTGGTATGGCGTGAGCATTATTGCTGGCAATCCAAAGGCATGCCCCTGACACCTGTCAGTCTGTACAGGGTGGGCCATTATGGTTAGAAACCGTAACGCCCCGGGCATTTGTTGGGATTTGCACTACACATTTGCAACACTGCCTTTTTGTGACCCCCACCTCATGAAAATGTTTGGGACCTCTGCTCATGAATAGTGGCACTGTGATTTTATAACTCTGTCTTGAACGTTGATTTCTCACAGAGACTGCACCATTCTGTGCCAGATGTGGGAAAACATAGTTCAGGCAGGATGTGAAAAATGACAGCTGTACCATTCTTAAGTAGATGTGAAGATATGGCAGTGGGGAAAATCTTGAGTGAAAATATTAAAAATGCTCCAGTTTACGAGTGTACATGGAAACTGTGCGATGCACACTCTTAACATAGTCATTTAGTGGAATTATTTCACCAGATTTTCAACATAGGCATTTTGGGACCTCTGCTCATGAGCACTGTCACAATGATTTTCTTCATCTGTCCCAAACGTTGATTTTCCACAGCGACCATGCCATTGTGTGCCAATTGTGCAAAAACATATTTTGGGCAGGATGTGAAAAATTACAGCTGTACTGTTCATAAGGAAGTGTGCAAAATTGACAATGTTGAAAATATTGAGTGAAAATATTACAAATTCTCGAGAAAATATTACAAATTCTCGAAGTTCCGAGTGCGCATGGAAACTGCGCAATGCATGCTTGTAACATAGTAATTTTATGGACTTTTGTCACCAAATTTTCAACATAGGCATTTTAGGACCTCTGCTCATGAACACTATCACTGTGATTTTCATAATCTGTCCCGAACACTGATTTCCCTCAGCGACCATGTTATTCTGCACCAGTAGTGTGAAAACACATTTTGGCCAGCATGTGAAAATTGACAGTTGTACTGTTCATAAGGAGGTGTGACAAAATGCCAATGTTGAAAATCTGGTGTTAAAATATTACAAATTTGCGAAGTTACGAGTGTGCATGGAAACTGCACAATGCACGCTCTTAACACAGTCATTTTTTGGAATTTCTTCACCAAATTTGCAACATAGGCTTTTTGGGAGGCCGCCTCATGAACAGTGACACTGTCATTTCATTACTCAGTCCTGAAGGGTGATTCCGCGCAGTGACCTCAAAATCACCTTTCAGGACTGAATAATGCCATGACTGTGACTGAATTCATGAGGAGGAGTCCAAAGAGCCTCATGTTAAAAATTTGGTGCCAAAAGTCAAGAAAATGGCTGCAATATCCACATAAGTTGAAAAAAACCATTTATGCCATTATACAGCTTACTGGCATTTCTTCAGTTCGCGGTCGGCTTTGAAGAGTGCAGAGGTGTACCCAGTCCACCGAAGATTGTTGCGCTGGGCTCCAGAGGTAAGTATGGGGTGTGGGGGTGTGAGGAGGTGGGGTGTGCAGAGGGTGGGCGCGGCTTGGCATAGGGGGCGCCGAACTCAATGAGGGGCTGTTTTTCTAATTTTACAGGTTAAAAAAAACAACAATGCAGGAAGGTTTTCTATTTTTACAGGTACTTTTGCACACTGGGGTGGGCTCCCAGCGTGCCACCTGTGTGTTTGATGGGGGAGAGGGCTGTAGCTGAAGGGGATTGGGCACCCCCGTCAGCACATACAGAGTGTGGGGGGGGCGCATGAGCCTAGGGGGATTGGGCACCTCCCTCTGCACACAAGAAATGGGGGTACATTGTGCCGACTGGGATTGGGCACCCACGTCAGCAAATTAACTTGTTAGGGAGCATGCCAACAGGGGGATTTCACACCCCCGTCAGTTTTCAGGGTGACTGTGAGAGGCGGCGGCTGTTTGTTGGCTTCCCTGGGGACTGTAAGAAGCAGACGGGGAAGCTGCCACAATGTTTCTTGAAAAGGGACACCAGACAAGGCAAGCAGTAATTCGCTGCTGAAATCAAGGACTGCCTGGGGTGCTCCCTGATTGTAGTGGAGAATTTCTTTCAAGTTGGTGGCAGAGTTCTCAACTGCTGTCATAGACAGCATACTATGCCATTGGTACTACAGAGTCCGGCCCGAAAAAGCAGTGGCGCCATTGGCTGCAGCAGGACCACACCTCCAAAACCTGCTTCTCCACTCCAAGCAACCACATTATGTTGTCTGTGCTGTGCTGTGCGCACAAGACAATATAAAAATTAAAGTGACATGAAATGAAATTGGTATTTTTAGTGAATGGGGGGAAATTTCGCCAGTGCACCAGGGAAATTTCCCTCTGTCATTCTGGTCCTAGACCAAGATGGCCACTGTGGAGGAGTCGGAGGAGCTGATGGATGCTGAAGAGGCTGGTGAACAGGCCTTACCCCCTGCCTCTTATCATTCTGAGACCATATCAATTGAAGGAAATATACAGAAGGGATCATGTGTTATGAAGGAAAATCCTGAAAATCAACCTGAGTCTGTCAAACCTTTAATCAATGCATCACCAGTAAGCCAACGTGGTGATATGGATGATTTAAGTACTGAGTCTTTAACTGTTGACAGTCTAGAAAACCTATTACAGTCTGAAGAAATGCACTACGCATAGCAGATACCCAGTCTTGTTTTTGGATCTGCATTACTGTTAGGCAGAGAGATTAGGGGAATCCCCCCTATTTTCTCCTTCTTTAGTCCTTCATTGGGCATTCTATGCTTATAGGTTCTGTGTTGGGAAGCTATGGATATAATTTACGAGGATCTTTCTCTGCTAATGATGTATGTATCCTTTTGGTTTTTTTTAGTTGAACGCATGCATGTAAATTGAAATATCTAAAAAAAAACTATTAAAAGAAAAAAAAAAGAAAAGCACTATGCACATCTCAAACAGCTACTAAAAACTGCATGAAAATTAGCTCAAGCTAAAACTCCCGTAGTGATTTCCCCACAAGATGTGCAGAAACATAATGGTTTACCTCAGGTAGAGACAGATAAAGTTATTGAAAGCCCAGCACAGCCTGTCATGCCTTCTTCTGACTCTGGAACCAGGGCTTCCACTTCAAAAGACTACAGCAATGAAACACAGATAGATTGTGAAGTTGAGGGAGTGCTGGGAATGGCAAATACAGACCATGGGTCTGGCTTAAGATGCCCTCTGAAGATGATATTTCAGCTCAACCCTGGTCAGTAAACAATGCCTTTGTAAGAGCCTGATGGATACGCGATGAGCAGGGTAAATGGGTATCAGGACTAACCCCGATTACAACATTGCTGACACGCCATACTGACACTGCATCTCCAGACTTCCGCCCTGCTGCTCCTGCTGTTGAGCAGATGCTGGGAGAACGATCAGCTGGTGGAGACACTTCCCCATTACATTTACCGACTGAATTGAGGTTAACAGGGAATCCAGTGCTAAATTTGGAGCAGTCAAACAATACTGTGGGACTTTCAAAGGAAACTGTCAAATCTTCACTACTAGCTGCAACGGAGGGGGCCCCAGAAGCACCTTTAAATTTATTACACAGAACGGCAGAGACCGTATGCCTCATTATTTCATCAACCAATTTATCCTGCAAAATAGCATAATGCTATAAGACTATTTTACAAAGAGGGTATGGACACAATACCAGACAGAGTGTTTATTGCAAAGAATTTATTGAAAGAATCTATGAAATTTTTTGCTAATGAGGTCTATGAGCTCATATATGTCTCTGGTGAGACCACATATGATGTGAGTTTTAAGTTAAATGCTGGGTTACAAAGGTTTTGGACGCAGTACAATGTGTTAAATCAGACCCCCCATTGGGCACCATTTGAGGCTATCCCCCTTACTAGACCCACTTATAAAAACATTACTGTTTTATTTAGGATTGAGGGGGTTAGCGCTGCAGATTTAACCTATTGGTTAAAGCAGTGTTGTTCAGTTCTTGGGTCTCCAGAAGCAATTTTTGACTCATATATGGATAGAAGTATGGTAGGTAAAAGTAATGCTGCATTCTACAGATACTAGATTAAAACATCTTCTTGTTTTTTCTAGGTAGAGATCGGGGGGTACTTTTTTATGCAGGCCAACCAATGGCCTGCTACAAGTGTGGATCCACAATGCGCCTTAGCAGTATCTGTGACCAAGTGAAGTGTACAGTGTGTCAAGAGTTAGGTCATACAAGTGGATCTTGTTTGAATGAACCTTAGTGTTACCTGTATGACTCAATGGGACATACTTACCAAAGCTGTACATGGGCAGCCCACAGCCAAACAGATTCCTCAGATGATGTGAAACAATGGTTAATGATTGCCATAGCACAAAGAGAGTCTTTTCCTCATCCTCCAAGGCCAGTTGAGATGTCTAGGGTACCCCGCCACTGAGGTAGGGCCCTCAAACCCGCCAGTGGTTACAGAGACCCACCCACCTATGGAACAGGTAGAATCAGTTAGTGCTCCTTCTATGGAAGGAATAGAGCAGTCTAGCAGGAAGTCTACATATACAAAAATACAAGTACAAAAAAGGTCAACCAAAAGAAATCAATCTACAGAACAGCCTGCCCACAAGATATCCAAAACTTTAGAATTGCCTTTGTATAATAGGTATGAGGCCTTCCAGATGGCTTCAGAATATTCAGATGCAGACTCAGAAGTTTCTTCTTTGTGGTCCTCACAGGTAGACCACCAATCAGAACCAGAGGAACCACCACAGAAGCCTAAACAGCAGCAACGGAGATCTAGGAGAACAAGAAAAAAGCCTCCTTGATAACTGATATTCCTTTCCTTAAAAGGAGCAAAGCTACTTTTCTAGAATGGTACCTACGCCACTAGCTATTGGGTCCTTTAACGTTAACAGCATAAAGAGTAGCAAAAAGATACAAATAGCTATATCCTTTTTTCTGGCTAGCCCCCAAAATATTTTATTCCTACAAAACACTAGGCTTCACGTTATTTCAGAAATAGGTTATGCTACCAAATTATGGCATATGGGGCCATCTGCCTGGATTGTTGGTAGTTCAGGTGGATGTTAAAGATCCCATGGCACTTATCGAAAAGAGTAGAGGAATTTCCCCGGTGTCCTGGCCAAATTTCCCTCATTCACTAAAAATACCACCAACAGCTTAATCTGGTTCAAAATCAGTTGGCATCCATCTGTATCCCCTTCCCCCGGGTCATGCCTGAAAATAGGCAGGATTTGTCTAGTGCACTTACCCGGTCAACAAAAACTAAATAAATAAATCATACTGGTCCATTGGCACAGAGACTTGCTTAGGGTTGGGGGTTTTGTTTAGATATAGTATGCAGGTTAAAGTAATAAAATTAATGGACCTAATACCAGGTAGGGCCTTAGTCTTAGATACTAAAATTTCCAACTCCTACTATAGGTTTAAAAATATTTACGCCCCACAAATGAAAGTAGAAAGGATTACACTATTCAAAACTGTTCAACCATATCTAGTTTCGTCTCAGGCTGCGATTTTAGAAGGGGATTTTAATTGCGGTCAGGACAAAAAGGATAGGGGACAGTGTACTATAACAAGTAAAATTTACTGTGACATGACTACCTTAAAATCAATCATTTTCACATCAGATTTAAAAGATGCTTACATGTCAGTACATCAAGTAGCACATCCAACATTCCAAAAAGGCAGTCTAGCTACAAGGATTGATTTCTTTTTTATTTCCAAACCTTTAAACATATTGTCTATTCAAGTGGCAGAAATTTAATTTTCAGACCATAAACTGCTAAAATTGCATTTTGGTGTTTCATCTCAGTTCCCCCAAAGTCCTGGTACCTGGAAATTTAATTATTCTCTTTCATCAACAATATGTATAACACAGAATGTTCAGTATTTTATTACACACAAAAAATCAGTATTAGAAATGTTTTATAATCCTGCCCTCTGGTGGGAAGATGTTAAAATTGATCTAGGTAGGTTACTGAAACAAGAAAGTAGGACCTATAGAGATGCTGCATATGTACTCTATTTAACACAAAGACAGCAACTACAAAAATTACAATATTTAGCTAGAAATTCTACACATGATTTCAGTGCACAAATTAAGACATTAAAACAAGATATGCAAAATTTTCATTTAAGACAACAGGAAAGTCTGCAGAACCAACAAAACTTTGGTACACAGGGGAAGGTGACAGTTGTCTGCCCATATCTATAGTGTAAAGAAAGAATAATACATAAACAAATTGACACTTTTAAGGATTTTGATGGACATATCTTTCAAGATAAAAGTAGTATTTTAAAAATAGTAACACAGCATACAATGTCTCTCTTTTCCCAGACAGGGGACTTACAGAGACAGATTTCAGATTTTGTACCAGCAGGCCAGATTCCTGCCTGTCCGGCTTTTATATTAAATGATTTAACAAAAGATATATCAGCAGTTGAAGTTGAAATAGCCATCAAATCATTAAAAAATAATAAAGCTCCAGGGATAGACGTTTAACCCCAGAATTATACAAAATACTAGGCCCTTTAATTTCAAAAGAACAAGCTTCAGCTTTTACACACGTTAAAACAGGACTCCATCCCATTAGATATGGCAAGAGGTCTTTTAATATTTTTATATAAAAAAGGAGAGAGAACTGATCTTTCAAACTGGAGACCGATTAGTCTCCTTAGTACTGACTTTAAACTTATTGCAAAAATTCTACACACCAGATTACTGCAGGCAGCATTGTATTATATCTCACCTACACAACCATGCTCCATTCCTGAGAGAAAAAATGAGTGATCACCTGCTTCTCCTAAGGGAATTGATAGAAAGGGATAATACTGAGGGGTTAGATGGTTTTCTTCTCTCATTGGACCAGAGGCACGCATTTGATACTCTAGAACATCAGTATTTATGGGACACTCTTGCCTATCTATAATGGTATACTAGATTCCTTTATTAGCTGGCTTATTACTTTATATAAATCTGCTACAGTAACTCCACAAATAAATGGTTGGTTGGGGCCAATGATTCCCATAAAAAGAGATATCAGGCAAGGCTGCCCTCTCAGCCCTCTCTTATATATATATATTCAGCATTGACCCTCTATTAAGAAAACTTAGAAAATGTGCTTTTTATTTGGATGCATCTGATTGGCTAGTGCCCCTTCAACAGGAGTACATTAACTTTAAATAGATGCCCACCAAATAAAAAGCACCAATCCAAAACTACCATATGCCAAGCCATGTATCCTTGTGCCCAGCCTGCTACTTCATTGGCATAAGCACCGGGCAAAAAATTTCAAACTGCCGCCATTTTTTTTGCCAATTAGTGAGACAGAGTGAGCCCCACCAGAAACACACACAAACAAGTTTAAAAAGCTACTCAGCTGCACAACACTGGCAGAACTTATATATTTTTGTCAAATGTACCAGCATTGCAGCTTCTATAAGGAACGCTCTTCACCGCTCACTCCTCAAAGCCGCCTCCTCAATCATGGCTCTCTTTCATTTCTGCCCCACCCTGTTCCTGCCGGTTACTGCAACATTTCCATGGCATTTACTTGCTCAAACACAAAAAAATCAAAACCGGCATACCAGTAAAGTTGACACTGCCAGCATCTCTCATCTCTCCTGCCTCATTCTTAAAATAATCCTGCATGTCCATAAAATGTAATGGCTGCTGCATAGCTCTAATAACCCATATGATCCCTCGTGCCTCTCTCGTCTATGAAGTCACCCGCTGTCAAGCCCACAGTGTGAAAAATAAATGAACGGTAAAACAAAACTCCTGAGTGTCTGAACCAAGATAAGCATCACAGCCTCTAGTGTGTGTGTGTGTGGGGGGGGGGGGCAGGCATTTAGGCAATGGCTTCAACAAACAAGCTGAAATCAGGATCTGTGCCAGTGTGTGTGTGTGTGTGACCATGGAAAAAAACAGGCGGAGGAACTATTTTGTTACAAAACTTTTTTAACTAGTTTTGAAAGAACATTTTTTGACTAAACAATTTATTTTCAAGATGCCCATTTTCTAAGCGCAATAATACCCTCCAGGGTGGGCAGTATGGGCAATACCGGACCTTCCAGGGGCTATAAGGCCCTCTGCCTGCAGCATTGGGCCTCATTACACCCCAGGGCGGTCCTGTATTGCCCAATACTGCCCACCCTGTCTGGTATTATTGCTCGCTTAACTCTGACAATAGTTTAGCACATATACATATAGACACCTATATAGTTCCTCATACAGCTCAGGCATATGCTGATGACATTACTATACTAGTACAAGATGTAGATTCTGTGACAGAAGTAATAAATACTTGTCAGGTGTTTGGATCTATATCAGGAACCTCTTTAAATCTAAAGAAATGTCCTCCCTTACTGAGGTAGCAGGTATAACCCTTACATGAGATCCAAGTCCTATTTTAGGCATCTTGTTTGGTTTAAAGAATCTAGATACCCTCAACTGACAACCAAAACTTGAACAGGCGCAAAAGTTGTTTAAAAATTGGAACACGTGGCAAATGAGTAAAATGAAAAGAGTGTATTTGGTAAAAACCTTTCTTCTACCTATATTTTTACACATTAGTTTCCCCCCCCCCCCCATAGCTTTAGAAGTCACATTGTACAGTATTTTCTTCCAGGCCATATGGGGAAGCAGACTTAACCCTTTAAAATGAAATATTTTGTTTTTACCCAGGAATCAAGGGGGTCTGGGAATGGTAAATCCAGTTGTCATGTTCAATGTCAGATACTGCAACAAGATGGAAGATCTGGAGGCTGTCATGGTGCAGTCAGACCTGGACATTGTGGCCATCACTGAAACCTGGTGTAATGATAACCATGACTGGGAGATGGCCATACCTGGCTACAACATATTCAGAAGAGACAGGGTAGGCAGGAAGGGAGGAGGAGTGGCACTGTATGTGAAAAATGACATAAGGGCCACAGAGATCTAGGAGGAACAAAATGGGGAGAGATACTGTGGGTTAAGCTGGAAAGGAAAATGGGGCCAGCCATCCGCACAGGTGTGGTCTATAGACCACCAGCCCAGGAGGAAGAAACAGATAGGAACTGATGCTAGCCATCCAAAGGATGGCAGACAAGGTGAGGTAGTACTGGTTGGAGACTTCAATATTCCAGACGTGGACTGGAGCATCCCAGCAGCAGCATCAACTAGGAGCAGATTTATCCTGGACTCCCTTCAGGGTGCCTTCCTCAAGCAACTGGTCATGGAACCAACTCGGCACAAGGCAATACTGGACCTTGTGCTCACAAACAGGGACTGTGTGATGGGGGTAACAGTGGGGGAGCACCTGGGGAACAGTGACCACCAGTCATTGTGGTTTGAAATCACAGAAGCAGCAGAACCAAACCACACAAAAACACGTATCCTGGATTTTAGGGGGGCGCACTTTGGGAAAATGGGGAGATATTTGAAACAGGCACTAAGGGGAATGGGGCAGGAATCAGGGGTTGAGGAACAGTGGGCAGTATTTAAAATGGGGATTACAAGAGCAACAGAATTGTGCATTAAGCAGATTAGCAAGAGGAAAAGGAAGAGGAGACCATTATGGTTTTCCAAAGAGGTAGCCAAGAAAGTGAAAGCCAAAAAGATTGCATTCAGGCAATACAAAAAGACACAGGCAGAAGGGGATAGGAAGACGTGCCAGGAGAAGCAAAGGGAGGCAGGGAGGTCAGTAAGGGAAGCCAAAGCTCAGACAGAAGAACACATTGCAAAATCAGTGAGTAGAGGGGACAAAACTTTTTACAGGTACATAAGTGAAAAAAGAAAGGCAAAGGGAAGGATAGTGAGACTGAAGCGGGAGGATGGGGGCCGCGTGGAGGATGACAACAGTAAAGCTGACATATTGAACAGGTATTTCTGTTCAGTCTTTACTGAGGAAGAGGAGGGTAATGGGTCTGAAGGGAGTACAAGTGGTGAGAATGGTACAGAAATGGACACAAGTCCCTTTACACGAGAAAGGGTCCTGAAGGAACTGGAAGTAATAAGAGTTGATAAGCAATGGGGCCAGATGGGTGCACCCAGGGTCCTTAAAGAACTAAGAGAGGTGGTGGCTGAACCTCTGGCTATCCTGTTTAGCCGATCACTGGAAACAGGGGAGGTACCCAAAGACTGGAGGATAGCAGATGTAGTCCCCTTATACAAAAGTGGGAACAAAGAGGAAGCGGGGAACTACAGACCAGTCAGCCTCACCTCGGTAGTGGAGAAGATCATGGAAGCACTACTGAAGGAGAGATTGGTGGAACATCTGGTTGTCAATGGACTATAGGACCCAAGGCAGCATGGTTTCACCAGGAGGAGGTCATGTCAGACCAACCTCGTTGAATTTTTTGACTGGGTGACTAGGGAGGTGGATCAGAGAGGGCAGTGGACATGGCCTATCTGGACTTCAGCAAGGCCTTTGACACTGTGCCACATAGAAGACTATTACACAAACTGGGGAATATGGGTGTGGGCAGGACAGTAGTGTGGTGGGTAGGTAACTGGCTGGGCAGCAGGACACAGAGGGGTGGTAAATGGCTGTCACTCCACAGAGGAAAGAGTGACCAGTGGGGTACCACAGGATCAGTCTTGGACCGGTCCTGTTCAACATCTTCATCAGTGACATTGTGCAGGACCTAGAAGGCAGAATTTCACTGTTCGCTGGTGACACAAAGCTCTGTAACAGAGTAGACACACCAGAGGGTGTAGACAGAATGAGAAGGGACCTGCAGAAACTTGAAGAATGGTCAGGGGTTTGGCAGTTGAAATTCAATGCAAAGAAGTGCAAGATAATGCATACGGGGCACAAAAACCCTGGCACAATATATCAGTTGGGGGGTGAGGATATAGCATGCACCAAGCAGGAAAGGGATCTCGGGTTTATCATCTCTGATGACCTCAAGGTAGGGAAACAGCGTGACAAGGCAGCAGGTAAAGCAACTAGGATGCTGGGATGCATAGGCAGGGGTATCACCAGCAGGAAAAGGGAGGTTATAATTCCACTATTCAAGACACTAGTGAGGCCCCACCTGGAGTACAGTGTACAGTTCTGGAGACCTTACCTGCGTAAGGACATAGACAGGGTAGAGAAGGTTCAGAGGAGGGCAACAAAGATGGTGCATGGATTGCATCACAAGTCCTATGAGGACAGGTTGAAGGCACTGAACATGTACTCCCTGGAAGAGAGGAGGGAGAGAGGGGATATGATAGAGACATACAAGTATCTTACAGGGAGGAACAGGGTGCAGGGATACACTATTTTTAAGCGAAAAAGATGTTCCAGGACTAGAGGGCATGAGATGAAGTTGGAGGTAGTATGATTCAGAGGAAACGTGAGGAAGAATTTCTTCACAGAATGGGTGGTGGACAAGTGGAACACCCTGCCAGAGGAAGTGGTGGGGGCTGAAACAATCACGGGATTTAAGAATGCATGGGATAGACATAAAGGAATTCTGGAGGTCAGGGGTAAGGGGCAACAGACTTCTAGGAAAACATAAACTGAACTTACAAGCTCAAATGGGCAGACTGGGTGGGCCATAGGCCCTTATCTGCCGACACTGTCTATGTATCTATGTATCTATGTACATGTTAACACATTTGAGGCCATTATTAACTCAAGTCAGAAGACCATGGGTACCCTTATACGAGCTTTCTTGTAGCCCATGGTTCCCTCGGTGGTCAGCTGAATCTCTTAGACAAATTTAAAAGTCTAATATAGGTCCACAGTATTTGAGAGATGTGTTTCTCAAATTTAATAGTTGGCATGTAACTTCTAGAATGCTCACAAATCAACATAAAAAATATTTATATAAACAGATTATAAATGACAAATTCAAAGAGCAAGTTTCATTTCTCAGCTGCAAAGTAACTATAATACCTGTGGTGCTTGAGTACTTAAATAACCCCAGAATTCCATAGAAAATGTGGGATGTCCAAGTTTTACTATATGGGAATTTTGATGCAACCTAGAAAAAATTGGAAAAATCCACTTTACAAGTAATTTTTACTATGATAAAATGGTATACATGGAATTCTCGCTGCTAGTTTACTTTACAACAGAAAACGGTGTCACTTAATGAACTGTTAGAGAAAATTGAACGGGACATAACATTGATTTATAAAAAAGAGATTAAAGAGAGATCTCATAACTGGGTATTTCAGATCTGGAGGAATCTTCCATGGGTTACAGATTCAGATGTACCGATTAGATGAGTATTTTTCTGTTTAGTGTAATTTGGGGAAATTGTCTTCTTTTTTTTTTTCCTTTTTGAATCAGAAGAAAAATACATATTTTTTTCACTTTTCTATTCTTGATTGTAGTATTGTGAAGATTTTCCTTTGATTTCTGAATTGTATGCTTATGTATGTGTGATTTTCAATAGAAGCTGAATGCCCCTACTCTCCAGTAGGGGGACCCCTTTGGCTGGTTGGCACAGATGGCCAGTCTGCAAGAGACTCTGGTGGAGAGGGAGGTGGGTCAGATGACTGAATAACAGAATTCTTCTCCTATGACAATCACACAGGAATCAGTGGATGTCGCCTTAAACTTGGAGCTAAATTCAAACTCGGATCCTATCCTTCTCGAAGAGCCAGTACCAGCACCATTAAGTTCTATGCAGTCTGATAGTGGAAATGCGAGGTTTAGCATTTATGTACATCCAGTAGAGACAGTAATGCCTGAACAGCTGCAGACATGGCTTGTGTTTTCACAAAGTGAGAAAGAAGCAAATGAAGAGATTGCAAGAGCGTGATGCTGCTGCTCTTGCTACTTTAAATCAGTCTCAGTCAGCTATCAGCCTGCCCGACATGTTCTTTCAAAACTAGTTGAGTTTTGTAACAAAATAGTTCCTCCGCCTGTTTTTTTCATGGTCACACACACACACACACACACACAAACCCCGGCACAGATCCTGATTTCAGCTTGTTTGTTGAAGTCATTGCCTAAATGCCTGCCCCCCCCCACACACACACACTAGAGGCTGTGATGCTGTCAGTGAAAACGGGCCTAATCCTGTGTGCCCACAGCCTCCTTGTTCAGTTACTACAGATACAACTTGACGAACACATTGGCAATGCTTAGGTCCTGGCTCAGCAACGTGGTGCAAGGCTAAACTCCAGCATTCCTCTACTATGTCCTCTCTACAGCCCCCTATTGCAGAACAGACATTCCTTTACAGAATGGCAACAGTCCAGAGACTGGGAGGATATTATGGACAAAGAGCTGAACTCTATAGACTGGTCCCCCAAAGTCACACTAGAAGGGGCCGGATGGATATAAGAATCCTCAGGACAAAGGTCGCCTGATCAAAGGGACCCCCTCTTTTCAGGACATGATTAAGAAATCTGTAGCACCAACTCACCCCGGGGTAATTCATCTAATTAGAAAGGCTTTGCCTGGAGTTCAATGAACATGCAGCCAGCCACTCCTACTTCCTAAGCTATATAAGCAGTTCCTTTCAGCCTCATTGTGAAGCACTTTTTCTTTGCAGCTGAAGGCTGTCCATCTCTCCTCTGAGCTGGTTGGGGCCTCCCCGCCACTGCTCCTGCTTGTCTGTTGGCTTCTGTGTTTCTTTCCTGCTTCTGGTTTATAGTTTGCCTTCAGCTGTGTGTGCTTCTTCTGTCTTTGTTCCTTGTTTCGGTGTTTGTGTGTCTTTGGTTTTCTTCTTTCTGGGGGATTTTGTTTCCAAGCTCCTAGCATATCACTCCTGAGCTCCTACTGTTTGCACTGTTGCTCACAACTCTCACACTACTGCAATCATTTAATTATTTATTAATTTATTTGAAGTACCAGATTTACAACCTTTGAGCCATCGGCTCATTTACAAAAGGTACCTCGTCACAAGGAGGACAGAAAAACAAACATAATGGAAGAGCCATTATGTATAGGTTACAGACATTGTTTACAAACATTATATACAGTTTTGGATACAGATATTCACATAAGCACAGCAAAACATTGTTACCAAGAGAAAGAGCATCCATTACAGTATAATCCATCTTATTCATGGGCCAGAGGTGGATTAGACATTGTTATAAGTGGTGGCAGTCCATGATGGACTTTGTCAGAGGTGTGGGCCCTAGAGGGCATGAGAACTTAGGCTAGTTGCAGTTACAGGAGTGGACATTGAGGAGGTGGTTGCGGAGAGCGACTTTGAAAGGGGCAGTCTTGGGTGTGCTGGTGATGGTGGCTGGGAGTGCATTAAACCAGACAGGGGCCCTGTAGTGGAAGGATCTCTGGGCAAAGGAGGTTTTTACCCTGGGTACCGCCAGTATAGCTTTGTCTGAGTTGCAGGTGGAGATAGAGGGGATGGCAAGCTGGAGAAAGGCAGTGACCCCAGGAGGGGAATGACTGAGCAGAATTTTCTTGGTCAGTAGGCAGATCTGGTAGTTGAGTCTTTTTTATTTAGTTGTTTAACCAGGTATAGCACACTAAGCTGAAAGCTTTTTTACAGGAGCGACCTGGGAGCACAAGGAGGTTAAGTGACTTGCTCAGGGTCACACAGTATGCAAGTGGAAGCTGTGGGATTCAAACCCAGGTCTGGTCTGCTGGATGTCACCAGATTTGCAGCTCAGAGCCTTAGACCAATGCACTATACTGCCTCCTAGGAGACACAATGCTTCTGAAAGCAGGTGCAACCAGGCAGTGCAATGAAGCTGCTGCAATGAGGAAAGTAGAACGAGAGCATGATTGAGCTGCATAGCTAGATTCAGAGTGTGATTTAGCTCAGAGGAGAGATGGACAGCCTTCAGCTGCAAAGAAAAAGTGCTTCACAATGAGTCTTTCATTGAAGTTGAGGAGATTGGCAGTGGAATAGAGGGAGCAGGTGTGGGTGAGCCTAGGGGCACCAGTTAGGAGCCTACAGGCCTTGTTGAGGTAGATTTGAATTTTCTGGAGTGCAGAATTATCTGCTGCTCCATACACAGGGAGCCCATAGTCCACTAGGGACAGTATAGAGGAAGTAATAGAAACATAAAACATAGAAACATAGAATTTGATGGCAGATAAGGACCGCTTGGCCCACCCAGTCTGCTCATTTCCCTGCCTACTGGATAAGCTGCAGATCCTAGTTAACCAGCAGCCTACTTCTTCCTACCCCCACTCACTAGAATTACCTTATGACTGTCCCATGCATGCTTGAATTCCACCACTGTTTTTGACTCCACGACCTCCTCCAGAAGGCCATTCCATGCATCCACAACCCTCTCTGTGAAAAAATACTTCCTTAAATTACCTCTGAGCCACCCCTTCTATCTTCAAATTGTGCCCCCTTGTTCTTGCACACCTCTTTTTTTGAAAAATGCTACCCTCTTGGACTTTGTTGATTCCCTTGAGGTACTTGAAAGTTTCTATCATGTCCCCCTCTCCTTCTTTTCCTCGAGGCTATACATATTAAGCTCCTTAAGTCTCTCTTCATATGTCTTCCAGTGCAGACCCTGCACCATTTTAGTTGCCCTCCTCTGGACAGCTTCCATTCTGTCTATGTCTTTGCGAAGACTGGGTCTCCAGAACTGCACACAGTACTCCAGATAATGGCAAGCCTAAGGGCATCAGGAGGGAGGCAGTCCCTGTGCCGGTAAAGGACTCCAATCTGAGTGTTTGTGGCGGCCGCTAGGGTGTTTATGTGGTCATGAAATGTAAGGACAGAGTCAAGGCTAAGCCCAAGATATTTATAGATGAATACCTGTTCAAGGGTGTGCTGGGTGCTGGGGAGGATGAGGAAAGGTGCACTTTTCGCTTTGTTTTGGTGGTGGGAGAAAATCATCGATTTCGTCTTTTTTAGGTTTATGACTTGTCTATGGTCCTTGAACCATGTTTCGGCCTGGAAGAGGGCGTGTTGGAGGGAGTCCTGGAGGGGAGTAGGTTTATGATGCGAGGCATAGAGCACTGCATCATCCACATACAGTAGGATTTTTTTGGGAGCAGGTCTTTGGCAAGGTGTTTAGGTAGAGGGTGAAGAGTAGTGTACCCAAGATGGAGCCCTGGGGCACCCTTGAGTGGACAGGTAGTGTGTCGGATAGAGTCCCATTTATTTTGACACATTGGGACTGGGTGGAGAGGTAACTGGCACACCATGCCAGGGGGCCCGTGGAGAAGCCAAGTTGGTAAAGGGAGTCAAGAAGGAGTGTGATTTAGGTCAACGATAGCTGCTCCATGTTGCATACTCAATTGTTTTCACCTGACTCAGATTTACTCTGAATCTAGGTATGCAGCTCAATCATGCTCTCGTTCTACTTTCCTCATTGCAGCAGCTTCATTGCACTGCCTGGTTGCACCTGCTTTCAGAAGCATTGTGTCTCCTTATTTATGTTTATTGCAGTTTTACAACTCAGTGTACTCCATTCAGATGTTGCTTCTATGTTTATTCACACTGTTATACTCAGAGGTCAGCTAAAAGCTACTGCTGCGACTGTTAAACTAGCTTTAATATCCGCATGTGGTTCTCAGCCCTTCCATCACTTTCTTGTTTGTTCCATGGCAGGGACTGGGAAGTGTTTGGGGAGTCATGGCCCCATGTGGCTACTTATTTCTATTCTAAATCCTGCCTTTGTTGCCGAGCATCCTCTGAGTATTTGTCACCTTGATTTGGCTTTTAACTGCCTGACTGGCTTGCCCCACTATTCAGTGCTGTTTCATTGCTACTATGTTATGCAGACATATGTACAGGTCCACTTATTATTTCTCTGCTTACTGACCCACGTGCAGGTCCATGCTTGCTTACACAATCGTTGCTCATTGCTTACGCAAATCATTGCTTCATGCCTACTGCTATCCCTTCAGCGTTAATGCCTCGGGGATTCTGCTGCACTCAATTCTGCATTCGACCTTGCAAGGTCTCAGCACTCAATGCTCATTACACTCTCAGCACACCAGTGCTCAATCAGCTCACCAGCTTTTCAGCTCTCAATCTATTTCTTGGGCATGCCAGCCATTCTATTCTGGTGCAGGGTTCCTGCAGCTGACGGTCTCACGCTGCATTTAGTCCACATCATGAGTGTGTCCAACTTAGGGCAGAATCCTTCTCACCTGGCCCATAGCTGGGAATGTCCTCACTTCAGGCTTGACTTTAGCTGCCTGCTATGCAACAGCAGCTCCTGGGGTAGAATTTAAGACTAGCGGTGAAGGGTGGTTACTCCAATCTCCTTTGGCTCTAGTGTTCCACTATAACAGTTATCCATTGGCTTTAGTGATTTCCCTAGCAAGGCACCTTCACCGCATTCTCCCTATGACTGCCTCTGGTTCACCTGGTTTGAGTTTAGGGTGGGTAGGCCTGGTGAGTGCCTCAGCAGTCGTTGCTGTCCTCCTCTGCCTTGGTTGCACATATTGTTGCAGAGTTTTCTCGCAACCTTCCACGGCATTCCTGCTAGATGGTTTGAGTGAGAGCCTTCCTCCAAACTGGAATATTTCCACCTCCCCTTAATTGGGTTTTCCAAATTGCAGCTGCAGAGCCATCACTAAATATACTATCCCAAGCCTGGAGGGAAGGTGACCTAGGCCTTGAATCTCCAGAGATTTCTTCCTCATAGGGTTTTTTTTCCTCTCCTCCATTGCCTCAGGTCATAATTGTTAGTTAGCATAGTGGTGTTCTCTAGTTTCTTAGGTAGGTTCTGCTGTTGGATGGAGGTGGAGTGTGTCCTGCGTTCCCACTCTCCTTAGAGGAGCCCCTCATTCTCTATGCAACCCATCAGTATCACGCTACGCAAACTTTGGGCATTTCATTAAGATATCGACTTGAGCATCTCATTATGTTATTGACCTGTCTGTGCTGATCTACCACTATGTTACAATTACTGCTTGCTTATATGCTTCATACTTCATTTTTGGGGTATCTTCCTAAGGTACCTTTGGCCACAGGAATCTTCCCATGGCACCTCTGGGGTTGGAACCAGCTCTGAGGTTTCCTTGCCTTTGGTACCCCTACAGAGTGGTAGTTCCTCTGGAATAAATAGTGTGAATGGCCAAACAAAACCAAACTAACACAGTTGCTCAAGCATAACACTATACTGGTTGCGCAGGACACAGAATTGGAAAGGCTTTGCCTGGTGTTTAATGAACAAGCAGCCAGCCACTCCTGCTTCCTGAGCTATATAAGCAGTTCCTTTCAGCCTCATTGTGAAGCACTTTTTCTTTGCCCCTCCATCCTCCCCTCCTCCTCCAGCGGCAGCACTTCTCTCCTTAGGATCTTCCTAAGGTACCTGTGGCCATGGGAATCTTCCCGTGGCACCTCTAGGGGTGGAAATCTCTCTGAGGGTTCCTTTCCTTTGGTACCCCTACAGGGTGGTAGTTTCTCAGGAATAGAGAGTGCGAACAGCCAAACAAAACCAAATTAGCACAGTTGCAAAAGCATAACACTATACTGGCTGCACAGGACATTGAACATTAATATTGCAAATGTTGTTCTTGATATTGATGTTGCTGAAGTTTCTATTCTACAACCAGTTTCAGATTTTTCCCCTGTCATCACGCCTCCTGAAACCCCTGGTATTCCAGAGAAATTTGATGATAGGCAGGCAGATAAAACAGCTCCACACCCTCTGTTTAAACTGTCAGACCTGTTTGCGACCAAGGGAGAGCTGGCCCCAAGGCACAATGTGGTCAGATGTTTGTATAAAGGTGGTCTGGAAGACCCACCTAACAGAGTACATATTGTCAGAACATTACTAAAAAATTCAATACATTATTTTTCCTCTGAAATTTTTGCTCTGATTAGTCTGGTAAATGGCAAGTATTAGTTTCAAGAGCATTACTAATTTAGACTGATTTTGGACTCAGTACCAGGCCCTGAAGAATACCCCGGCCTGGATTCCATTCCATGCCATACCACTGACCAAGGCCCTAGTTAAAATCAGCACAGTCATGTTTGAAAATGAGGGAGTCCATGTAGAGGACATTTTATTTTGGTTAAGACAGCATTGTGAAATCCTGGGTAAGCCCACTCCAACGCTTGACAGTGAACAGATTTGGGACGGGGGGTAGTGCGTGAATGTCAAGCTGCACTCTACAGACTCAGGGCCTATGCACCTCCCAAGCTCTTTCTTTTTAGGAAGGGACAGGGGATCTATTTTTTACAGTGGGCAGCCAAGATCCTGCTTCAAGTGTGGGTCACGAGCCCATCTTAACTCTGTATGTGATACCCCTCGCTGTAGTCATTGTTTAGGAATTGGTCATGTTTCTTCTGACTGTTTAAATCTCTTCAAGTGCAACTTGTATGAGCACACAGGACATGCTTATGGTCATTGCCCGTGGGTCACACAACTGGGAGGATTGTCCCTCACATGAGGGACTAATTAACATCGCCCAGCATCAACATGCCAAAAGAGTAGCTGAGCAGGAAAGGCAGTATCCTTCTGAAAAGGCCCCACAAGAACCCCACGATCACCAATACCAGCACCGTCAGAGCAGATGGAGGTAACAGAAACCACTTAGGATCCTTACCATCGGACCCAGTAATTGACACCCTTCCCCCTGGGCTGGAGACTCCCCCTGAGGTGGTAATCTTGGAGCAGAGGGATATGCCCCCCCAGGGGACAAGGATGTCATTTTTACAGTGGTTTCTCCAAAGAAATGGCCACGGCAAGGGAGGATGGGGTTTCAGAAACCCAAGCAGACCACTGTTAGGACCAGTTCCAGTGCTCCTTCTGGGAAATTAGGGAACAAATATGCATCACTCCCAACAGATAGCACAGATAGAGATTCAGAGGGTGACGGGTCTGATTCCTCCTCCATCACTTCCAACACAGATACAGAGGGAGGGGGGAAGGGTCAATTGCAAAGCAAACTAGGCAGCGCCGGGTTTCAAAGACTCCCTAGTTAAAACCCTCATATGTTAAGATTCATTTTTAACCTTGAAGCCCTCTGATGGATAATCTATTAGTATTATTAACATTTGTAACCCCCGACCCCTGCCTTTTTGCAAAGTGACAGGTGGCATGCTGTTGAAGCTGACAGCAGTACCTGGTGGGGACTGGGTTCGGGGAGGATAAGGTTACTCGGCACAGGGGTCCTAGGTTTGACTACTCTGCACAGGGGCACCCAAGTATATCCGAACACAGGAAGCAATAACTGTAATGTCCAGAACCAGGAATGGGATTCTACAGTGTGGCTTTTATTCACATCCAAGCTGAACAAACAAAGCATAGACGGACCCCCACAGGGCTACATTCCTGGTAATGCAGATTAGAGACAACAGAACACTTCTTCACTATTTCCAGCCCTCAGGCTCTGAACCCACCAGGCACACAGCCCGGACTTGCACGCAGCTTTGGGTACATAGCCCGACTTGTACACTACTTGGGTTTTCCCCACTGGCCCGGCTCCCCCGCCGGCCACTTGATCCATGGTCCATTTTGGGAAATGAACCAGTTTTCCAATTGTTGGCTCCCCAAACCACCTTAGAGCCTTCTACTCCTAGAGGGAATTTTCCTTCCAATCCCATGTCTGGGTACTTCCCTCATCACTGGCCAAGTGCATGAGGCAAAGTAGAAATCCACAGAGCAAATCCGTAGAGGTGGACCTGGTCACTAAAGATGGGGGGTCTCCCACCTCCAGCTCCCACAATCCATACCTGGCCATTTCTCTGGAAACTAAACATCTCTTTTCTGAAAGCTTGGCAATGTAGATTACTGGGTAGACGTATGTCACATCTCCTCTACATGTCTTGACTTCCCTATGTGGTGGACTTGAACATACTTACTTTTTGGCTGTTTATTACTCTAGGCCTCCCACTACTCAGTAGTCCAATCCCACTATCACACAAGTCCCAGGGTGAAAACATGGGCCCTAGAAAGAGCAGAAACTCACCTCCAGTTGCAGGTGCCCACAGGCGAATCATGAACTCTTCTTGTTTCCCAAAAACTCTTGGACCAAATAAGGCAGCTTCTCCACTAGCAGAAGCCAGGGGGTTGCCCCTGGAATATGTAGGAAAACCTTCCTGCCCCCATCCCCTGAGGGAGGGGGCACTGAGACCCGATTCAGCGGTCTCCACCACTTTAAAACTAGCTTCTGTGTCTCTCTTTAGGTGGAAACACACACCTTTTTCCTGAATGTAGCCCTATGTCAGGGCTGAGGCTCCAAAAGCCTAACACAGAGCTGCTGTGCTCCTCTCTCAGCAAGCTCCAAACTCCAACTGACCACAGACTGACTGTTCAAACCTCCCAACATTCTACTCCAACTCCCTGCTGCAGATTCAATTGTGGCTCATGCAGCTGCGATAGTTCTATGGTGATGTCATCCCTCAGTCTCAGCTGAGACTGAGAACAGAGTGAGACAGTGTGAAATCCATTTAACTGGAGTTTCACAAGCTGCCTTCCCTGACTACCACTAGGTCTTACTGGGATTCTAGTAACCCCGGGTAACAAGGGGGTTACACATTAATGGTATTAAGAATGAGAAGAAACACTCTGGGGCTATGCTTTATCTAAAAGGGCTCCACAGTGATATAATCTGTGTATTAGACACTCATTTAAAAACTCTTAATGAATTACAGCAGACCCCTAGAGCATGGTCCTTGGGTCCATCATTTTGGCCCACGGGCACAGATGTCTGTGACGGGATGGGTATCGTGTTCTATAATACTCAGTTACCGGTCTCTAGGTTGGTGGATATCCACCTTGGAAGTGCCCTCCTGTTATACATCTCCTATTCTTCCAGTAGACTATGTATCATAGCAGTGTATGCCCCACAACCCAAGGCACAGAGGGTCTCTCTATTTAAAGAAGTGTAGCCCTTTCTGCACACATCAGGATTTGTCCTCTGGCTAGGGAACTTTAATTGTGGTCTGACAAGAGCTGATAGAGATCTCCAAACAGATAAATTGTTTAATGATACTATTTCCCTACAGAACATCTTGAATACTGCTGGCCTGATAGACGCCTATAGGAAAATGCATCCCAAAGGTGGGCACACTCATCACAGGGGTCCCCTTAAGACTCATATTGACTTTATTTTTGTATCCCCTGCACTGACCATTAAGGACATTTTTACTTACCTTTGCAAATTGTTGGACCAAATGGCTATTAAATTAAAACTCCTATGGGGATCAAGTCCACAGCATAATAAAAATCAGTGGAGATTAAATGAGTCTGTTCTTGCTGACCCCCCCCCCCCCGAAGGCCTGGAGAAGGGAGTGGGTGGCTAGACTCTCAGTGGTAGAATGCTACACTGATAATTTTGAATGGTGGGAAGACACAAAACAGTCTCTGCGCAAGTATTTTCAGCAAAGGGCCCACTCTCGATCTGCAGCTGACTATTTAACATATTTGCAGCTATGGCATCAACTGCAGCACCTTATTTCTCAACCAGAAGTGACAGGCAAGATTTTAGTGCTCAGGTTAGTACTATCAAACATCAAATGATTACAATACAATATGATGTGGCAAAAACACTGCAACAAGAGTTCCGATTTGGCACACAGATTGCTAAATGCTCCCTAGATCCCTATAAAGAATGTAAGCAGAGGATTGATAATAGGGTCATTACTGAATTGTTAGCACCATCTGGGAGAATAGTGAGCACCCTCAGGAACTTTTGGTAATAGTAGAAAACCAGGTAACACAGACCTTTGGTTCTTCTCCTCCTGAAACTGAGGTTCAGGATATACTGAACTCTCTAGGATTGCCCCTAGTTTCAGAGGTTGATGCACAACACCTGATCACTAAAGTATCCCTTGAGGAGGTGAAGGTGGCAATCTTGCAACTCTCCAGTAATACTGCCCCTGGGTCAGATGGTCTCAGCTCAGGGTTTTACAAAACCTTTACAGAGGATTTATCTCCTGCTTTTGTGATTTTGTTCAATCACATTTTGAACAATTCCCCTTACTCTGCTTCAATGCTGTACGCAGTACTGGTCCTAATTCACAAAGAAGGGATACGACAGGATATTGGGAACTGGTGACCTTTGAACCTATTGAATCCTGATCTCAAAATATTGAGTAAGATACTTCTAGCACAACTATCTAGAGTAGCACAGTATCTTATTAGTCCTTATCAGACTTATGCACTTGCAGGACATCAGCAGCATGATAATCTAATAACCTTACGTGAGTCCTTTTATAGAGGGGGGGAATTTGAGGGCATAAAAGGCTATGTCCTCATGCTAGGCCAAGAGAAGGCCTTTGGTAGGCTTTCTCACCATTTTTTAGTTTTCACCTTGCTGAGGTTTGGTATTCCTGCAATTTTTGTAACTTGGTTAAAGGCAATATATAGTGCCTCTTTTCTCTGTCCAAATATTAATGGTTGGTTCAGAAGAAAGGTTAAAATGCATAGGGGAGTAAAGCAAGGATGCCCTCTAAGCCCACTCCTCTATGTTTTTGGAATATATGTTTTAATTAGGTTCATTTTTCGCAAACAAACATTTGATAGGCATAGCGCTCACAGAGACTTTGCAGATAAAGGTATTGTCCTATGCAGATGATCTCGTATTAACACTCATCGCGGACTCTTCTGAATTCGCTCTAACAGCAGTACTGGCACAGTTCTCCTACCTCTCCAGTTCTAAGATTAATATTGGGAAAAGTAAGGGGGTTGTTCTTGTCCACACCCCTGTGCCCCAAACAGGTCAGAGGGCAGGCATTTCAATAACAGCAGATCCAATATCCATATTGGGTATAATGTTTGGGCCCAGAGATATGGCACAGTTGAATTGGGAAGCTAGAATGGCACAGGTTGGTAGACTAGTATTAAGTTGGAAGGGACAGCAGTTATCAAAAAAGAGAAGGGTAGTGTTGATTAAGTTCCTGCTGGTCCCTCAGTTCCTTCACCTCTGCTATATTCCCCCCTCCTCCACAAGCAATAGTTACAGGGTTATTTGGGGTATTTTTTCAAGCCTTTTGGGGCTCACTTTTGAGCCCAATTAAGCAGGAATTTACTTATCTTCCTAACAGTAAGGGTGGAGTGGGTATGATACATCTCATTGAGTTTTACTTCAGTTTGTTTTTTCCTATAATATTTACCCCTCCCTACATCCTGGTGACAAGCACTGGGTTCCCTTAGTTCAGGAATGGCTGTCCCCCTGCCTTCCACCTTGGGAGGAGAAAAAAGGGAGGTCCCTTCCCTCAAAAATCCCAGCATATGGTAGAGATTGCATTAAGAATTCCATTAAATGGGGTATTACTTCAGTACATCTTCTAACGATGGATAGGAAGACAATCTATGCTGGGATTGTGGCCTCTGAAAATACTTCGGTGATGGAATTTCCTGAGTGTTCAATGAACAAATAACCATATGTTCTGAAGCAGTTGAACAACCCTAGAATTCCACCATTTGCATGGGATTGCACCTGGATAACTATGGTAGATTAGGAGTTAAAGGGAACAGTAAGCATAAACAAATGTCAGAAAGATACTGCCTCGGCTATCTTGTTTTCAGGTATTACAAACCCAGCAGCACCTCTTTTTAGATTGTCCCTACACTCACTCCTTTTGGGAGTTCCTGTCATGTTCCTAGTCAGATCCCCATTTGGCAGCCCTCCCATATCCAATCCTAATGTATGGGCCAGATGACAATGATTTTGGCAAATACCATAAAGAAACTGTGTGTATGTAATCCTTGCCATGATTAAGGATTTCCTATGGCTATCCCACTGCATGCTGATCTTGCAACAGAAATCTGTCACATACTGTATCTAGAATTACTGAGTAACATTCAGCATTCTCTACAATTAATGCAACAGCTGGAAATGAAGCGATATACTTTTGAGACAACCCAACATTTGTGGATCCATTGTGATGCCTGGTTAAGCTAAAATGTATATATGATTATGAAATGTCAGCTGCTACATGGTTTAAATGCTTAAATAATATTATGATATCTGTTTTTTTTTTCATTTTTGTCTATATTTAAGCTTAATATGATTATTTTTTTTCTTTCTTGTTTATTAGTGTTTGTTGTTTTTCTTTAAAACGATTTGTAATGTAATGAAGTCCACTCATAATAAAAATTCCCCTACTGGTTTCAAGAAGTGCCCTGGGGTCTTTAACATCCACCTGAACAGTTGTATGGACCTCACCTTAACACCTCATCTGAAAGACAGCACCTCAGGAGTACAGCATCCCCCTCATGCTGCACTACAGTGTCAGCATTGGGATTTAATCCAAGAGCCTGGTGTGGAGATAGAATCCACAGCCTTCTGAGCTCCTGGTCTCAGAGACAAGTGTGTTACCTGCTGTGCTACTGACACTTGGGGTGCTGACAAGCAGCAGGAGCACAAGTGATCAAAGGGACAAAGATCTGATTTCTACATGAATGTCCTTAGCTATAAGGGAAATATGTAAAAAAATCTATATGGAAATAAAACTCTAGTGACTCATCTGTAATGTATTGTTACTTGACATTTGGTCTGAGACATCCAAATCTCAGAAATGGAGAGAACAGTTTTGTCATGACAGGGTCTGTGTGTCATAGTTGGACATCACCCTGTCTTAGGTGGTGTAATATGAGCACTGGGAGTAGTGTAACTACCACTGAGACAGGTAAGGCAACTGCCTCAGCCAAATTCACCAGTGGCAGCCAATGCTCTGCCCCACCCATTGGAAATGGAGCGCCAAGATAATAAGCCTGATTCTCTGTCACAGTTTTTTTTTTTTCAATTGTTTTACCAGGAGTAGCACACTAAGCTGAAAGCTTGTTTACTGGTGCAATCTGGGAGCACAGGGGAATTAAATTACTTGTTTAGGTTCATACAGTATGCAAGTGAGGGATGTGGAATTCAAACCCAGATCTCCAAATTTGCTGGTCAGAGCCTTAAACCACTGCACTATTTTGCTTTCTTGGTGGCAGTGTTTGTAAAGGGTTGGAGCTGTGCATAATTTTTAAATTTGGCTTCTCAATTTACATAAAATGCTGATTTATTTCCTGCAAACATGGAATTATATTCTGTGGACTATGTAATTATTAAATATGATTTTCAGAATAACATGGAATTAGAAGGACATTCTGAAAAACTATTTCAGAAATGGAGTTACCATTCCACACAATTTCCACCTGCAGAACTCCATAGTCTGCACAGCCGAACCTGCTTTTGACTGAGTAACTTGGGCAGTGGTAAGAGACAAGAGGTGGATTTACTGTACTTCGACTTCAGCAAGGCACTTGACTGAACACCACACAGAAGGCTGCTGAAGAAGTTTGAGGATCTATGTGCAGCTCTACTGGGTCACAATGTCGTATGCTTAATAGTGTACAACATTATAGCTAACCTGTAATAGTACTGTCTAGGACAGTGAATGGTACAATACTTCGTATACTGCTGTATATGGTTTGCACCATTCACACACTCCCAGGCAGAGAATAAGACCTCTGCTGGGAGTGGGTTCTGCCATGCAGCTGCCGTGGCTCACTGGACAGAGCCACAGCAGCAAAAACCCAGGTCCTACATCTGGGACTGGGTTTGATTCCTGGTCCCAGAAACTTTATTTTTTGTTGGTCTTTGTGTGCTCCCTGAGTTGGACCCCCCCGGAGTTAAGAATCTTTAGTAGGGGGGTCCGGGGGGGGGTTGTGGTGGGCAGAGCCCCCCACAGAAAAAAGAGTTATGCTGCATGGCATAAATTGTGCTGTATTGGCAGAGTGATTTAGCCATGTAGAATAATGTCTTGCAACAGTATGATCCCATGCCGGGTGCAGCAAAGAGCCTAGTTAGAGCAGTGGGAAGTTGGTGGGGAAGGGCAGAGGGCAGTAGTAAACGGGGTTAAGTCAGGGAAGAAGGCAGTTACAAGTGGAGTGCTGCAGTGATTAATCTTGGGACCAGTCTTCTTCAATATGTTCATCACAGAAATAGTAGATGGAATACAGCGCAAGATGTGTCTCTTTTCAGATGACGCTAAGCTCTATGGCAGGGTAGACAACTAGATGGGTGATAATAGAGTTTCAGAGGGATCTGAAAAGGTAGAGATGTGGTCCAAGGTTAGGCAGTTGAAATTCAGTGCCCAAAAGTGCAAGATGATGCACCTAGAGAACAAGGACTATAAGACAGAATACTGGATGGGAGAGGTTCATCTAGCCACTTCTTCTAAGGAAAGTGACATGAGATTCATCATAAACAACTTCCTAAAATGATCTAATCAATGCAACAAGGCCTACAGCAAGGCAAAAAGAAAGTTGGGGTGTATTGGGAGAGGCTTCAATAGTAGGACGAAAGTGGGAATGTTACCTCTCTACAGAACACTAGTGAGGCCACATCTGGAATACAGTGCCCAGACCTGGAGTCCCTTCCCTAGGAAAGACAAAGACAGACTGGATATGGTGCAATGTAGGGTAACCAAAATGGTTCAGGGCCAACAGAGCAGATCCTACAAGGAAATGCTTAGGGCACAGTACATGTACTCACTGGGGAGGCCAGAAGGGAGAGGGGTTATATGATAAAGATCTTCAACTTTCTGAAAGGAATAAACAAGGTAAGCTGCACAGAACTATTTAGCCAGAATGGCAAGTCAAAAGCACAGGGAGATAAGTGGGAGCTAGTGGGTGGGATATGAGAACATTTTATTTAAAACAGAGAGTGACTGAACCATGGAACAGCCTACCAGCAAAGCTGATTGGCACAAAAAGCATTAGTGGTTTCAAGCATGTCTGGGACAAAGTAAAGGGTTTTATAGTTAAGGGGGTGCCTGGTACCAGACAGGCAGGGGTTAGGGGTCAAAAGCTCCAAATAGCCAAAAGGTCTCTGGGTGGTTAGGGTGGAACTGGGCAAACTGGATGGACCTATGTACTTTTTCTGCTGACATTTTCTGTGTTTCTATTCAGGGTGCAGACAGACTCCTCAGTGAGGCATTCAGACACCTTTGACTCTTGCACTGCTTTCTACACCAGGAACTATAACCCTCTACCTGTGTGATGACGGTCTGGGCAGTAATGGTCTATTTTCACAAATCTGGTTTTTGCACTGTGGTGGTTGCTTGGCTTTTATCTGATGGAGTCAGACCAGATACATAATGGAAACATCAAATGTTGCTGCTTCTGATGCATTAGCTGATATCACGATGGAATGAGAGGTGAAACTTGACATTCCTACATACAACATATACAGTATATAAAACAGAATCAGCAGACTTTTTTGGGGGGGTGGCCAAGATCGGTTATAGAAATTAAGCCAGCAAATCAAGCTGTTTTAAACTGTCATACACTTTCTTCTGAAGGCAACGTATGCTGTGTTGTATCGTGTTCTACTTTAGTTCTTTTGTGAAGCAACACCACCAGGACATTGAGGCACTATGGGACATCATCATCATCAGTAGCAGCGGCAGCAGCAGTACACTAGCTAGACTGTCATTATGACTTGGTTCTTTGGTTATGGGGCAGCTGCATCCCATGGAGCTGGACTTGGAGGCAGAAGACAATGGATGAGCATCACCAACATCAGCAGCAGCATGCCAAAACATAGACCTGCAGACAGAATTACTAAGACTTATTTTACTAACACACACATGGTAACATAACACATATATGCACATCCACCCTTCCTCCTTCACTAATCCTGCAATACTACTGTACAGTCAAAGACAAATAACTGAACTAATGAGATCACCCATTGAAAAAGGCTAATAATAGTTTGGTACAAAATATTACTTACCTTCAAAGTTGTGAAAGACATGCCCGGAAGGCACACAGCTGGAGGAGAACATCATGCCTGAAGCACCAACAGCATCCAAACAGAGACAGACCAGAAATAAAAATCATAAGGAGAAACTGTTTTACAAACACACACATGGTAAAATAGAATTAGTCAGCAGATAGGGACTGCTTGGCCCATAAAGTCTCCCCCTTTTTTCCCTTGCCTATTCTGCAACTGCAGTTACCTCTCCCAAGCAAGGCATGCTGGAAGCACACCATTGTTTTTGTACCCACCACCCACCCAGGAAGACTGTTCTTGGCATCCACCACCCTCTCACTGAAGGAATACTTCTTCATATCCCTCTTAAACCTTTCCCCTTCAAGCAAAGACATGTGTAGCTTTGACTTTCACAGAAGTATTGACTGCAATCTTTATAGATATCTATTCCCATCCCCACCATTCCTGTGGATCATATCCTACCCTCACCATGTCCCTGTGACATGCACCGGGGCAGCCAATGGTCCATATACACTGTGCTCCCCTTTCTCAGTTACAGCCTGATTTCTTAAATGGTTCTTTTATCGTTTCTCAAACAGTACTTTATGCTAAGGTAAACTGTGACTTTGTTTCTCGCGTCATATACTGCAAATTGTGTATTCTGCTGTTTATAAACATACTCTGTGTAAACTGCAGAATGCTGGATTTCAACAAGACCTTCAACATCGTCCCACACAGTAGATTGCTAAATAAACTGGGGAGCCTTGGAGTGGGTCCTATGGTGGAAAAGTGGGTTGGGAACTGGCTAAGGGACAGGGCTCAGAGGGTGGTGGTAAATGGCATGAAATATGAGGAGAAGGAGGTGCCACAGGGGTCAGTGCTGGGACCAATCCTATTCAATGTCTTCATTAGTGACATTGCAGAGCACCTGGAAGGAAAAGTGTGCCTGTTTGCAGATGACACAAAGATCTGCAACAAAATGGACTCACTGGAGGGGGTGGAAAAATGAGAAAGGACCTACACTTATTACAGGATTGGTCGGATGTCTGGCAGTTGAGTTTCAGTGCTAAATAGTGCAAGATTATGCAACTGGGTCACAGGAATCCAAGGGAGGAGTACAGGATGGGTGGAGAAATTCTGGCCACCACGTGTCAGGAGAAAGACCTGGGGGTTATCATATCTGATGACTTGAAGGTGACCAAACAGTGTGAAAAGGCAGTGGGGAGAACAAACAGAATGTTGGGGTGCATAGCGAGTGCATAACAAGAAGGAGAAAAGAGGTGGTGATGCCACTGCAAAGATCACTGGTGAGGCCTCAGATGGAGTACTGTGTCCAGTTCTGGAGACCACATCTGTGGAAGGACATTGAGAAAACAGAGGCAGTCCAGAGAAGGGCAACAAAGATGATGCATGGACTGCACCAGAAACCCTAAAAGGAAAGACTTAAAGACCTTAATATCTATTCACTGGAGGAAAGAAGGGAGAGGGGAGATATAATAGAGACTTTCAAGTACCTTAGGGGAATAAACAGAGTACAGGTGGAAAGCATATTTCAGAGCAAACTCTGCACAAGAACAAAGGGGCATGATATGAGGCTGAAGGGTGGAAGGCTTGGGGATAATGACAGGAGTTTTCATGAGCTTATTGCCTTTTATTCCTCCCACCTCTACAAAGTTACAAAAAGTTGCAAAGTTAACATTAGGCAGTACTTTTACTGAAAGGGAGGTGGGGCTGTGGAACAGCCCTCCAGCAGAAGTGGTGGGGGTGAAAACAATAGGGGTTCAAGAGTGCATGGGCTTGACATAAGGGTATCCTGGAGATGTGCAGAGCAGGAGAGCTGCAGATCAAACACAATCTGGAGCTGCGGCAGTGAGTAGGGAAATGAGCAGACTAGGTGGGCTGTATGGTCCTTTTCTGCTGACAGATTCTATGTTTACATGGAATGAATTTCTAACTGTGGATTATAGATTCCAACATTCCTGAATGACGTGTTTTACAGCTGGAATCAAATTCCACTCAATGGAACAAAGACTTAGCAGGAGTTCTATTTTTGTTTTGAATTTAGAACTTTCAGGAGCATTTCTTAGACATATTCATTAGTGCAAATTGTTTTTTTTTTTTTCAATAAATGAACTTAATTTAGTTTATTTGCCAATTTAATTTTGCACTGAGACTCTACTAAGGTGTCAGAGTTAGAAAGAGTTGTTGTAGTTATTTGTTTACATCCAGTTTGTTTGGAAAAGGGGAGAGAGACAGAGTGAATGAGAATGGCACATGGACATAAATATGGAAGACCAGCAATGCCAAATGGCAGAGAGACAAACAAGCAGCACAAAAAGGAAGTTGGCACCACAATTCCAGTTAAAACATGTGGCTCTGTTTAAGAGGTCACTAAGCACATGGATGTCGTTTCTGGACCCGAGTAAACTTGTTTTACTGAAAGGGAGACTGTCTGGGAGGAAGAAAAAACTGTGCTAGATGAGCAGGTCAGCAGCATCCATGGTACAATCAAGCAACTGAAATGTAAATGGTATGGCCATCAGCAGTGGAATCCTGATGTACTTGAGATGCTGGGTAGAGTCATCACAATGCTTGAAGGTGGTCTCAAAAAGCATTGCAGCAGGAAGGATACCCTGGAAGGCACTTGCAGCAAGACCCATGGATCCAGTAGTTAGTATACTTGATGATATAGAAACATAGAAACATAGAAGATGATGACAGATAAGGAACACAAGACCCATCCAGTCTGCCCATTTCTTTTTCTACCTTATGAATGTGCCATCGACCTTTGCTCTGTCAATGGCCTATCTATTCATACTCATCTGTATTGCTCCCTTATGCCTATCCCATGCCTGTTTGAAGCCCTGCACTGTATTCATATACACCACTTCCTGAGGTAGGCTGTTCCATGCATCCACCACCCTTTCTGTGAAAAAGAACTTCCTCACATTACCCCTTAATTGGCCTCCCTCTAATCTCATGCTGTGACCCTTGTCCTTATATTTTTCTTATATTGAAACATGTTAGATTCTTTCACCTTGTTAAAGCCCTCAAGGTGTCTGAATGTTTTGATCATATCACCTCTCTCCCTCCTTTGCTCTAGGGTATACATATTGAGCTCCATTAAATTGTCCTCATATGTTTTCTGATGCAGTCCCTGCACCATGATTTCTGACTTAATGGCAAATAATAATTTCCAAGTGCTCAGTCTAAAAAGGGATCTGTGCCCATGCTTGGTGCCTACATTTACCGTGGTGGAGATGATGTCATGCTTCACTCATATGGAGACCTAAAGGCAGCCACAGCACTAGAGATGCAGCAAATTTAAATTCCACTGGTGAAGTGAACGCGAAGTGGGTACTTTGCGTTGCAACTCCACTACGTGGAGTGGGCAATGCAAAGTGCTCACTCCGCCTTGTCATTACCACTTCGCGTTAAGGCGGAATGGCAATGCGAAGAAAGGCGATGTCATTGTTTTTGATTGACTTCGCGTTCCTCATTGATTCTAAGTGATCCACTTGATGTTTCAGATTTGGCAGCCCCCCCAACACATCACATAGCTTACAGTACTGTAAGTCACATACTCTTTAGCTAGGCAGGAAGAAAGTGAATCATACAGGCAGACACTTTAACTTTCTCCTGTGCAGACGGAGAGAGAGAGAGGAGTGTGTTTTGTGACTGCTAATACTTTGAGATCAGAACGAGGAGGAGATTTAAACTTTGATTTAGACCCAACAGCTTTTTTAAAAGCTATATTTTTTTGTCTTTTCTGTCTGTACTCTTTTTTACTTAATTTGTTCTTTCTGTAAATTTTATTTTTCTTACATAGAAGGACATCAGTTGCAAATTATGTCCATGCTGGAACTGCTGCTGGATCACCATGGGATCCCAAGTTAGTTTTTTTTTCCTCACACCATGTGCCCCCACCTTCCTTGCTGTGTTATAAAATGTATTCCTCCACCATCCCCGACCCTTGAATGTAATTATGCCCTTTTTTTGTTGTCTTCCATATGTATTCTGAGCAGTGGAAGTATACTATGCTAAACTGCATGGGTGCAGTTTTCTTTCCAGTCTGTGTATGTACTGCAGACACTGTCCAACTCCCTGACTTAAAAACACTTATTAATGAGTACAATGGTGGGGTGGTGAAGCCTGGAGAGATACTACAAAACAGGCTTACAATACATCCAAGTAACTACTAAAAATATTAATGTTGTGATTCGTGACGTAATCGTAAATCGTGATTTGTGACTGCATTTGTGACCATGATGATAAAGAAACGCAAATGCCTATGGCTGTACTTCCCCGGGTCCCGATGAGGTGTGGCACAAAACTCCCCAATTTAAAAACACTCATTAATGAGTACAATGGTGGGGTGGTGAAGCATGGAGAGATACTACAAAACAGGCTTACAATAAATCCAAGTAACTAGTAAAAATAATTACTGTTGTGATTCGTGACGTGATCGTAAATCATAATTTGTGACTGCATTTGTGACCGTGATGATGAAGAACGTGATTTGCATCACAAGTGACTCCTGATGATGGTCCTGACTTAAAAACGCATATTAATGAGTACAATGTTCATGCTGAATTATGCACCACACCTGTCCGGTACTCTGAAGGGAAGCCAAAGAAACAACTGTGACTTAAGTTAGAGATGGAGATTGGGCCCTAAAGAGATGCAAATGTACAGACAGATTAAGATTGCGCTGCTCACTGAAGAGATGCAGATGCAAAGGCACAACACCTAACCAGTGCTCACCATCAGAAATTCAAATCTGGAAAAGAATATCTTTGCCAGTTGGGGCAGGCCACGGGAGGGGGGGGCAGTGTGCTGCAGTGCTGCAGTAAGAGTCACTAGTACGAGTACCAGTAAAGATACCACAAAGAAGTACAAAAAATTACACAGCTGCAGTGGATAGCAGGTCACATTGCTGAAATTATGTGGCACAATAAAAGGTGTCTGATTTGAAGACACACATCACACACGTACTCACACACATACTAAGTAATGCGTAGCAAATTGAAAACTTCAGTAATATAACCACATATTTTAAATAAACTAAAATTATGCACTGCTGCACCACAATCAGCAAAAAAGGCAAAATTGTGAAAATATTACTGTGTACATTAACACAGTTATAAGAAATATCACCAAAACAGAAAGCACTGTCTTTTCTCCAAGTTAATCTACCTACACCACAGATGTGCCCCTCCCCAAAGCACACTTCCACTGTCTCTCAGTACACAGACTGAATGTTGTACATTAACATTCAAAATACACACACAAACAATAAATGCTCGATGATATGAGCACAGGAGGGTTTCCTTTAATCGATGAACTAAAGTTTCAGCAAAAAAAAATGACTCAAAAAGTTTTTAACAGCTTTTAGAAGGTTTGAATCACAGAGAGCTCTCAGAACAGATTGTCTCCTACAGCTTCCTACACACACTACCCCAAACTGAGGCTGTGCAGAACAATCTAGAGCCCATGTGACCTGAAATCCCATGAATCACAGCAAAATTCGCCTTTGGAACTTAAAAACAAGGTGAAGTAAGGTGAAGTACATTGTTTTCAATGTACTTCACCTTAAGAATTAGTGGAGCAGAGGTTTGGGAAGGCGGAGTAACGTGAAGTCATTGTTTTCAATGGACTTCATGTTATCCATTAATATTTATTTTATTTATTTATTTATTTATTTAGCTTTTGTTGACCGGGTAAGTGCACTAGACAAATCCTGCCTATTTTCAGGCACGACCGGAGGAGGGATACAGATGAATGCCAACTGACCATGAACCAGATGAAGCTGTTAACATGAAGTACTCCGGCAACTGCGAACACTCTCTTGATTCGCCACTCCATGTTCCACTCCCTCGCGGAGCGAATTGGGGCCACTTCACCCATCTCTACACAGTACTGACTGCACACCCCATCACACCTATCCCCTGCGATGTGCAGTGCTATGCAGTTTTTCAGGTTGTGGCAGGCAAGGGGGCAGTGGCATGCATGCACGTAGTCCTATCCTGAAGACAAACTCTGTATCTGAGATGGCCAATGGGGGGAGCAAAGGCTATGCAGCATGATGGGCAGCCATATTGTTTATGTATCGCATTTACTCTGAGCCTCAGGACTCTGCATGTGTTCTGATCCTCCCCCTCTCCAGCCACACCACATTGCATGATGAGGACACATTAGTCATGCCCTGCAGTAAGTCCATGGGAATATGGTGACAGGTGGAAGGGACTGGATGAGTTTCCACAGCGGTGGTGCTAAAATTAAAATTCTCAAAAAAACATTAGTTATTTTCAATTTGTTATGAGTTAGCACAGGTTGTATTGAAAAATCACTTTAAATTTGTAAATTGCAGAATGATTCCTGTGAAGTGAAAAATTTCTTTCCAGAATTACCAAATTGTGAATTATTGATCCAAGTTTTTGTCAAAACAGCATTTCACAATTTACAGGTACTTCCACAGTTCTATGTAAACAGAAAAATTAATTGCAAACCACAGTGATGTACTTTGCAGTTCATAGATGACAGATTATTAAATCACCTCAGTCAGAGAATAAATCTGCCATTTTGAACTATAGTATAGTATGAACTGAAGAATTTTCTGTGAACAGTGATTTAAAATTCCTCGTAATGCCATGTGGGAACTACTCATGTGATTACGCAGCTTGTGGAATAATCTTGCAGTTTTCAGAAGAATTACAACCTTTGACTGTGATGTTTTAATCAAAATAGTAAATTACAAAAGCCTAGATTTCCTTAGCTTCCATGGACATATACAACAGATCCTAGAAATTAAAGAGCAAACAGCAGAAAAGACAGCTGCCCGGTGACTACACAGCCCATGGAACAATTTGGGAGTTTTCTGCAGAATTACGGAACTAAACTGTGAACATCATTCCAAATGGCAGAATAGAAAGACTTAAGCACTTTTGCTTCTGTGGAATTCAACAGCAGAACCTAGAAATTAAAGTGCAAACAATGGGTAAAAATTATATTAAAAAAAAGCTGATTTACAGCAAGTCCTGTACTGTGACTCTACAGGTAGGGTAGTTACAGTTAGTATAAATACCTCCTACGGAAACCCAAACATGACCCTAAATTGCTTGCAGAAAGACAAAGTTTCACAGAATTACATTAGGAATTACAGAATATAAATCACTGAACTGTAAAATAAATGACAAGGAACTTTGATTCTGGGCTCCATGACTATTTTCCCACCATTCTTCAATAAATACCACAGTACTTGGCAAAAATTCACAGTACACTTTTGGAAGATTCAGAATTAGTTCTATAAATTTCATGAAATTTCATGAATATTCTGTTCAAGCAGAATTCATAACTTCCACACAGCACTAATTTCAGCACAGTGCATAATGTTTATGTGTCTCTCCCAGTGAAATCCCTGATATTAACAAGCTTATAATATTTCCAATGCAGTTTGGTGTAATGCACATATTTGTTTGTGATATTTGCACACAACACATTAGTGAAAGCTTCCCTGGTGTCCCCTGTGTTAGTTCACACACAGTGCATGACAGGCAAAAACAGTACATTCAAAGGAATTAAAAATACCTTTCTAGGATCAAATTACCTCTTTAGTAGGATATCTAAACTTGCAGCCAATTTTCTCCAAAATGTGAGATTTATTGCATTATAAGTCTGGCATCAGCCATGTAAATCAAAGAAAAATATTTCTCCATCATTTTTTTATGTCTTATATTAAAGAGCACCTTTCATGGTGTCTTCAGAAATTTCCCCCAGAAACAGTATAGGTTCCTTACCTACTCCAGTGTCAGTGGGAGTCAAAAGGAGCATTTCAAAATTGTTAGATTTAATGACGGAAGGGATCATAATTTGGCTCCATGGAGCTGAGCCGCAGATCCCTTCCACTTCTTGGTGTGCAGCGCCGCCCCGGCACTTCCATGGCTTGTGACATTTTTATATGGAAAGCGTTGGGGTGCACTCCATAGACTGCCATAAGGGCTGACATTTATGTCCTTTTTGTAATATTTCAGAGATCCAATTCAGATACATCAAGGCTGCTGCTCAACTAGTAAGAGCCTTGTTAGTTGAACGGTGGCCTTGTTTTATCAGAATCAGTACCCTGAACTAATAAAAAATGGACATAAAAATTGACTTCTGTAGTAATCTAAGGAGCACCTACCCATGCCCTCCATGTAAAACATCAGAATAGGTACAAGTGTGGGGCAGCACCGAACACGAGGAAGTGGAAGGGATCTGTGGCTCTTAGCTCCACAAAGCTGAATTGTGATCCCTTCCATCATTAAATGTAACAATTTCAAAATGCTCCTTTTGGCTTCCACTGACACTGGAGCAAGTAAGGAACCTATAATGAAAACCATGAAAGGTGCTCTTTCATACATAAGGACTTATTTATAGGCTTCTTTAAAGTATGTTCCAAAAAGTCAGAATGTTAACACATTTAGTGCAGCACTTATAGTTTTATAAAAGCTTTAATGCTCAGTCTTAAATCTGTTAAAAATGTTAGCAAACAGACTAAGTGTCTAGCTTTTTAACTTGTTGCCACACATTTAAAAAGAGTGGTTTAGATGGAGACTGAGAGAGTTACACTTACATAACTAGTGCTGATTTTGCTACAGTCCTTCAGTATTTCTACTAGCACAACCAGCACTTTCAGAGGCTGTCTTTTATACTGAGGCTGAGGAGTGTGAGTGTGTGTCATGCTGGGGTAGAGTAGAGTGTCGCACTGATATCATGACACTCCTCTGTTCCTGCCAGCATGCATGCCTTTGCCAAGCAATGGCAGTATGATTCTGAGAAACGTGACCATCAGGGGCATATCCAGCACTGCCACTGACATCGGTCTGCTACTCACGTTTTAATCAGATCACATTTTTTTAAAATAAGAGATTACACAGAACATTACTAGAGGATGCTTCTAGTGTGTAAACAAAAATGAAAATTAGTAGTGAACCATGAAAGTATGCACCATTTTTGCCTTTAAATCTTGCTCTTTAGCTGTACTTGTGCAGTGTGTGTAATCAGCAGGGATACATAAATATATACCGATCAGATAGGTACATGGATATGCATGGGAACATACTGAGAAATTCAGTGTGGTTTGATAAAATTTATTTGTGCTATTATTTATCTTTTAATCAGGTGGGCCATGTCTCCTTGATGAAGCCCTGTAAATAGGGTGAAACACTGGGTGTTGGATATTGTGCGTAAATTATTGGAAATAAATTAAAAAAGGATTTTTTGGAGTTTTGCTGATATGTCCTTGTTGTGGGAGTTCTGTAATATGCCTTGATGTTCTGTAAATTGTACCTTTATTGATTCTTTTCAGTATTCTATTGTATTTTATTGTCCAGGAACCTTTTATACAAATTTTATAAATAAGCACTTGTGCTCAATGATACTTGCCATTGTATTTTATTGTCCCTGACCGTTATATGCAAATTTTGTAAATAGGCATTTGTGCTCAGTGGTCCTTTCCATATAAATAAATAAAAAGTCATATTTACGTATCAAGGGTTATAGTTCAGATATGATGTCCATGTAATTCCATATTTTTCCGACACACAACTTTAACTTGTTTAAAAATTGAGTGATGTTACTGGTAGTGCATTGGTTATTAAAACTGTTTGACAAGTATAATTACAATTATATAAAAATACAATTATTGCACAAATAATATTAACAAGCAGGTAATTTTTTAATTAGAATCCCAAATTAGCAAATATAAACAATCTACATAAGTGAATTTTCAACCGCAGTGTAGGGCAGAGATGCAAATACAGAAATTGGTGGTGCATTTAAAAATACAAACCCAGCTGGATAACAAATAACTGTCATTTATTGTGGCAAGTGAAATATGAGAGAGTGCAACAGAGATAACCACAGATCTTTGAATCCAAATTGATTCTTTAGTAGAAATACAATGCATGCACATTCAGTCCCTGTAATTCAGATGGTGGCTGGTCGAGGTGGTGAGAAGAGGGTCTGTGCTGGCTGTCAACTACATTCTTCTTGCCTTGTCCATGAGGTTTTAAGGTTGAGTAAGATACTGGGCATGTGATGGAGGGTGGTGGGTGCTGAGTGGGTGAAGCAGGATAGGTAGTAGGAGAGGGGCTGGCAATCAGAGGGTGGGGGGAACCACTAGCACCAGGAATTGAATAACTAACTTCATGGCTGGAGATCAGAGGGTGGGGAGTAACACTACCACCAGGGCTTGAATTTGTCACTTCAGGGCTAGTAATCAGAGGGTGGGGAAACCACTAGCACCAGGGATTTAATCTGTCACTTCACTGCGGGGCTGGGGATAAGAGGCTGGTGGTGGACCACTTGCACCAGAGATTTGTATTTTTACAACGGGGCTTGCAATTGGAGGGAGGAGTGGGATCACTGGTGTCAGGGATGTTAAGTTTGACTATGGGGCTGAGGATTGGAGGGAGGAAGGGGGGATCTTTGGCACCAGGGATGTTAATTTTGACTACAGGGTCGGGGATTGGTGGGAGCCACTAGCACCAGGGATAGATCAGCTACCATGGATATGGGGGGGGGCAGTACTGTGCTACCTGCTGCCACTGCCCAAGCAAATGGGCCCATAATGGGCATACAAATGACCCCCTAGCATCTTGTATGCCCAATGGGCTCATTTGCATGGCTACCTTTGAAAATTGCTTATAGCATTCCTGCACTATCAACCCCTGAGCCCAACTTCAGAAACCATGTTGGGGTGGTGCTACCTGACTTAGCACTCCAGCTTTTATGTATGCCCTGGGGACACCAAAAAGATTCGGGTAATTTGGCATTTGTTAAATCTGGAGTCCATTTAAAAATCAGTTAGGGGTATGCAAGCAAACCTATGGACAACAACCACAGCTTTTTTCACACACTCTAAGCATTCAAGAATCAAGAATCAATGAGTCAGTGTATGCAAGCAAGTGATCACTTTATAGAATGCAAAACACATAAAGCATGTACAGTACTCGTATAAGAGAAAATAAAATACAAACAGCAGTACTGTACTGTAATAGTGTACTGTAGTCATACTGCAATACAGTCCAAGGCGTTACTTGAAAAAGTCAGTAATACTTAATTCTTTTTTCGATTCATTCATTTTCTTTACTGCTTTTAAACGGAGTTGTCTTAACAAAAGCATGTGAAGGAAGTTGGTGTCTGCTTGGCTCTCCATCCACGAAAGACACTGATCAAATGCGGATACTGCTTCAGCGGCTGATGGAACTTTTACCTCCTCACTGTCATCATCAGGGGCTGGGGGCTTTTCATCTTGGAGAGAAATTTGGTTAATTGCAATGGTTATGATGTCCTCGTCTGTGAGATCGCTGTATCCCTCATCCTCATCGTCACAGGCCATCCAGTTCTCCATCGCTGCCTGAGGTAGTGTAAGGGAGCAATCGAATCATGTACAATCTGGGCAGCTTCCTCACGCTGCAGCACAGGTGGGTCCTCATGGGTAGTGGGTGCTGTTAGCACAGCTGCTTTCTGCCAGTAACGTTCAATGGTTTCTGAGCAGACCTCTAACCAAGATTCCCCCATGATGTAGTGAGCATCTTTTATTGAATTTTTTTTATTAAATCTTGTAATGACAGTTCATTGTTCTCCTTGGCAAGCACCGAGGAGAGAAGCTTTCCACGATAAATGTGCTTTAGTGTGGCAAGAATGCCCTGATCCATGGGTTGCAATTCTGCAGTTGTGTTAGCTGGTAGGAATAAACAGCAGATACCAGAGTCTCTTGTTTTCAGCAGCTCACTATCAGGGTGAGCTCTGGCATTGTCCAGGAGGAGGATAGCCTTACTTGGGAGTTTTAGGGACCTTAGGTGTGGGCGCACTGTGGGTACAAAGTCCTCAAAGAACCAGTTCTTAAAGATTGTTGCTGACATCCATGCAGTGGGTTGAGTGTGGTAGATAACAGGTAACTGCTCGAGGTTGATGTGCTTGAAACATCTTGGCTTCAGTGCTTTTCTGATAACCAGCAGTTTAAGTTTGTGGCTCCCAGATGCATTAGTGCACCCAAGCACCATAAGACGGTCTTTGTTCTTTTTAAACCCAGGAGCAAATTTTTCATTGTTGCCAGACAATGTTTTTTCGGGCAGGAGCTTCCAGAAAATGCCCGTTTCATCAGCATTGTAAATCTGTGATGGTGTTAACCCCTCCTTTGTCATGATTGTAGTGAGTAGCATTTGGAAAAGGGCAATGGATTCATTAGCAGCTGACAATATCTCTCCAGCAACTGACAATTGCCGGATACCGTGGAGCTGCTTGAAATGATTTAGCCAGCCTTCACTGGCATTGAAACCATCATCCCTGACATTCAGGCTGTGGTGAAATTGTAAAGCCTTCTCTCGCAAGATGGGACCAAAGATCTGTGTTCCTCTCACATGGTTCTGAATGAACCACAAATATAGTGCACAGTCCAACTGTTCATCCTGACAGCCCTTCATTGTTTTTCGCTGCTTAGGGGAGTCAGTAGAGTCAAGAGAGGAGGCAAAGTCTCTAATTTTTCCCTTCGCTACCTTAATGTCACATACCGTGGAGCTGCCTATGCCAAACTTATGGGCAACATCCATGGCTTTCTCCCCACTCTCTAAGCATTCAAGAATCTGGAGCTTTTGGGAGATGTCAATCGCTGTTCTCTTCCATTTAGCCATCACGACGATGATGTGGGGCAGGACAGGACAGGTTTATCTATCTGTTACAATTCACACCTAATTAGTGTGAGTGAGTGATAACTGGATTTTAATGCTCATTAACTGAAACATTAACCGTGGTGCCGCCTACATTTGTTAACCTCCAGCACAGCTTTAGATACATAAAACGAATTTGGATTAACCAGCGATTCAGTTAATCGGAGTTCGTAAAATCGGGAGTATAATGTATAGCATCCTGGGACCGCTGGGCCATTGCAAAGCATAGTGCCAACATTTGCACTATGCTTTGCACCTATCTGAATATTGAGGCCCTGATCTTTTGATTGCTGGTCCTGCTGTCCTCCCTGGGTAGTTTCTGTGCAGCACTAGATACAAGAAGACTGTTAAGGATTTATACATTAGTGTCCATGAGAGAGGGGCAATGTTCAAAACTCTGCACATACATTTGCATGGAAGCATTGTGCAGAGCAGCTTATGGTCACAAAATGGCCCCTGAGCACTTTGCCTGCCATAAGCAGTCAATTGCATACAGGCCTCTGAATCTGGCATGCAGGAGAAAAAGTGCTATTCTGTTTGGGATGGACTGTCACCCTTTGCTCCGTAGTGTCTGTGGCCAGCAGGGGACTCTGGTGCACTGTGTTTAAGCACTTTGTGCAGTTCTACCACAGTTCAATATTTGTACTTGCTGCCTTATTAATATGCCTCCTAGACGGCTGCATGCTATTTCACATGGCTCAAACTGCGGTGTTTGAATATGCCGTCCATGACTTCTAATACGTGTTTATAGCAAGGCTGGGTTTCCAGCAAGCATGATTGGAAACTTAAAATGTTATGCTTGTCAAAAATAAAAGATTGTGTACTTACCTAAATGGCTGAAATGCTCACACAAACTGAAACCCAGGCACTGAGGTGATCAGTACACAGGACCCTGCCCTTCAGCTGTAACAGTTATCTAACTTCTTTTTTCACTATTCACTCCAAAGTTATCGCATTTCCTTTTGGAACTGAATTTGGGTTGGGAATAACTCAGCGTATGTCAGACGGTGGCCAGCTGAAAAGGTGAGTGGAGGGCTGTGCTAGGGATTTATGAGATAATGGCGATTGCTGAAAGGTAATCACCATTAGGGTGACTGTACATCGCTGAAAATACATTTTGGTGATGTACTGCCTGGTGAACATAAAAAGGGTGCTGGGGATGATGAATTTACTGGTTTATGCTGGGAGCTGTGCCTCCTGCACACCCCTACTAATGGTTTCTCAACTTGGTGGGGGGGGGGTAGTGCATGTCAAGGGCAGGTGCAATACCAGAAAAAAAAATTGGTCCGGGGGCAAGAAAATGTACCTGCACCCCAATCTGAACCCAGCACCTCCAGAACCCCAGCCCTAAACCCACCCACCATGCCACTGGGCCAGCTCGGCAGCTCACCACAGCATCACCCTCACAATCCATCCCTCCCATCCCATCCCACCCCTCACTGAGCGTGCCTCCCCCCCACACTTGTACATATAGTAACATTCTGACGCTACATGTGTGAACCCCCATCTGGTCACCCTCCCTGGTGGGTAGCCCCGATGACATGCACTGTGACTGAGCTGCCATTTTTGTAGGCACCCAATTGTGGTCATCTATACATGGGATACTTGTGCCACTTGCCCTCATTGACAATGCAAATGACTGGGGTGAGGGGGCGTGGGGCAGTGGTCTCAGTGGCTAGGTGGGTGGGGGGTGTCACAGTGTTAGGTGTGACATTTGGTTGGGGGGACTGCTAGCCCACCAGGGATGTATCTTTTACTTGGTAACAGGGATAATTGGTGGGAGGAGGGGTCCACTAGACTACCAGGATGTTCAGTTTAAGGTATGACAGCAGCAAGGGGAGAGGGTTCATTAAACAACAAGGACGTTTGGTTTAAGTTATGACAGGGGTGATTGGGGGGGGTCCACTAACCACCAGGGTATTTCTACTGTTCATGCCCTGCAAAGCCCATGTAAATGAGCCCATAAGAGGTATGAAAATAGTTCCTTAATGCCGTACATGCCAGATGGGCTCATTTGCATGATGGAGCAAATTATAGCCCACAGGAGCCCAGGTGCTATCCCTGTTTGAGCGCACTATCTCCTGTGGGCCATATGCAGCCATGGGCCATGTCGGTGCAGCCCATATTTAATTAGCACAGTGCTGGTTTGTCCCAATATTCAGTTGGTTAGTGCACTCCATTAGGGTGAGCTAACTGGCTGAATATATCTCAGAGCAGGTCATGCACTCTTTTTAGCACAGTGCTGCAGGCTGTGCAGTGCTTTTAGCAGGCTCTGAATATAAGGACCTTAAAGTTAACAACTGTGTGGTTTCTCCACCTGGGGGAAATACTAGGGGATCAGACCTCACTCTCAGGGCTGGTACTCCCAGAAAATAAAAACCTTGTTCCCAGCAGTTGTATCCCTGGCAGTTATCATGAAGCTCCACCCAAAGAAAATGCATGCAGTCATCGAACAAGTATATTTATTGATTTGAAAGTGGGTGACCCAGAGAGTGTCACACGGAGCTGTGGCTCATTTTCAGGGGTGACCCAGAGAGTGTCACACGGAGCTGTGGCTCATTTCAAGGGGTGACCCAGGGGAAAGGGAAGGGGAATATTGTAGAGATGCAAATTAACTGACAGAATCAGATTAAGCTGTTGTATATGACCAAAACAGCTTTATCAAAAGCAGAGGCTAGAAAAGAACACAGAAGCAAGAGGGAAAATGGGAAATTAAGGGTAACATACCATATGCAAAAAATAAATAAAATACAAGGTTTTCACAAGGTTGACTCCCATCAGAAAGTCTCAATCCCTACAGCGGGTGCACCCAACAGTAACCCAAAGGCCTTTATCAGTGAATACTTCATTGAAGAGATGGGTCTTGAGGCTTGGGAGCAGTTATTTCAATATCACACAGGGTTCATTGGTATGCTAGATGGGTGGATGATTTACAAATAGATAAATGGATATACTGTAGGATGGACACCTATTTGTAATCCAAACAGTCATACACTAAAACCTCAAGACATTCTGGAGAGTCGTTTGCCTAGGTCTTGAGGCAGTCAGATGTTGTCCCATCTACCTTTAACATCTCCCACTCCCATCTAACTACTTAGAAAGCAAAGAGTCACCAGCTCTTGATATAAAATACCTACACACTCTTGCAGTGTCTGGTGCCAGATGACAGGAAAACAAACTCTCAAATGTATTCCTCAGGAACTAGAGCCACTGGCACATCAGAAGCAATACATCACAGTTGGGTTAGTGCTTACTATGCACCTCAATATAATTTTCTTACCACAGAATCAGCACTTAGACAAAAGTGACCTCCTTCTGTTCCTAAGCAGTCAGTCTTCCTTGTTACCACATACCAAATGAATCCATGAACTTGTGGCCATTCTCCAGATGGGAGTGACTGCTGACTGAAGCAAAATGGGCACATGCCTACTGTACACGTGCATGCATCAGTTGACATTTCAGCACAGTTGCATCATGCCTTTGTCAAAGCTCTGATGAAGGCATGATGCAAGAATACCAAAATGTCAGCTGGTACGGCACATGTACAGTACTGTAGGTACACACCCATTTTGATTCAGCCTGAACTGCAGTTCGGAAAATGCCCACAAGGTCATTGGTACTTTGACACAGTGTGTGGTAACAGTGAAGATGGACTCTTTAGAGAAAGAGGTGGCCATTTTTGTATATGTGCTGATTTTGTGGTAGTAAAGTAAAATCAAGATGTAAGGTTATACCACTAACCCACTTTTTAGTCATTTCTTCTGATTTGCCAGTGGTTCTAGTTCATGCTAATTTCCTACTGTTGCAGCAGGCCTGAAAACCTGTGTCATAAGGGATTGGTTTGACTTCCCAACACGATAGTGCCCATCACAATTTTTACCAACACCATTTTCCCTACACAGTCTATTTACCGACAGTTCTCTGCCAGAAGTTTTTCTGCCCTACTTTTTACTTCCCGACAAAAAAAATTGTGTCAACATGACTGAAAACAATATTAATTTCATAAATCTAGATTCTGGCTCTATATTGCAGTACATTTGGAAAGGCTTTGCCTGGAGTTTAGTGGCAAAGCAACCAGTCACTCCCACTTCCTGAGCTGTATAAGCAGTTCCTCTCAGCCTCATTGTGGAGCATTTTTTCTTTGCAGCCGGAGGCTCTGTTGGTTTGTCCTCTGAGCTGGTTGGGTAGTTGGGGCCTACCCCCACCCACCTGATGTTTCTGTGTGTTTCTGCTGGATTTCGGTGTTTGTTTTCCTGCTTCTGGTTTGTATCTTTTCTCCGGCTGTGTGCTTCCATGTGTTTTGTGTCTCTTGTTTTTGGACCTTGTTCCCTGTTTTCTGTTTTGCTGTGTTTTGATTTTGTCTTTTTTTGGGGGGGATTTGTTTCTAAGCTCCTACCATATTGCTACTCAAAGCTCATGCTACAGCTTTCAGTTACCTACAACTGCAGCCACTGCTACTGTTTACTCCAATTACTATTGTACCCAGTGCTTGTGTTTTTACACTGCTCACCATGCTCAAACTACTGCAATGCAACTGCAATCATTATCCGTGTGTTTCAGCTCACCCATAGCTGTTCCATGTTGCATACTCAATTCTTTTCACCTGACACAGTTTACTCTGACCCTAGCTGTGCTGCTCATTCCTGCTCTCATTTTACTTGCATCTTCATTGCACTGCCTGGCTACACCTGCTTTCAGAGCATTGTTTCCCTGTCTTATTGCAGTTACAACTCTGAGGTCAACCTACTAAGCTCCTGCTGAGGCTGTTAATATAGCTTTATTACTAAATCTTGCCTCGCCTCCGAAAAAATCCTCAGATCATTTGTCACCTTGATTTGGCTATTCATGTCTGGCTGGCTTGCCTCCAATTTAGCACTGTTTTATTGCTATACAGTATGTTATGCAGACCTCTGTGCAGGTCCATCTATCAGTACTACTGCTTATTGACCTACGTACTGGTCCATGCTTGCTTACACTATCATTGCTCATTGCAACCATTGCTCCTTGCTTACACAAACCATTGTTTCATGCCTACTACCATCCTCTCGGCTTCAGCCTCTGGGATTCTGCTGCACTCAATCTGCATTTGACCTTGCAAGATCTCAGCACTCAATGCTCATTACGATCTTAGCATGCCATGCTCATTCAGCTCACCAGCTTTTCAGCTCTCAATCAATTTCTGGGGCATGCCAGCCATTCTATTCTGGTGCAGGGTTCTTGCAGCTGACAGTCTCACTCTGCATTTAGTCCACATCTCGAGCGTGTCCAACTTGGGGCGGGATCCTTCTCACCTGGCCCATAGCTGGGAATGTCCTCGCCCTGGGCTGGGCTTTAGCTGCCTGCTACGTGACAGAAGCTCCTGGTGTAGAATTTAAGACTAGCGTCTGAAAGGTGGTTACGATTATCTCCTTTGGCTCTAGTGTTCCACTATAACAGTTAGCCATTGACTTTAGTGGTTTCCCTAGCAAGGCACCTTCACCACATTCTCCCTATGACTGCCTCTGGTTCACCTGGTTTGATTTAGGGTGGGTAGGCCAGGTGATTGCCTCAGCAGTTGTTGCTCTCCTCTTGTGCCTTGGATGCACGTATTGTTGCAGAGTTTTCTCGCAACCTTCCACAGTGTTCCCACTACAGGGTTTGAATGAGAGCCTTCCTCCAAATTGGAATATTTTCCACCTCCCTTTACTTGGGTTTTCCAAATTGCAGTGGCAGAGTCATCACTAAATAAACTATTCCAAGCCTGGAGGGAAGGTGACCTAGGCCTTGGATCCCCAGAGATTTCCTCCTCATAGGGTTTTTTTTCTCTCCTCCGTTGCCCCAGCTCATAACACTTAGTTAGCATAGTTGTTTCCCCTTGTTTCTTTAGGTAGGTTCTGCTGTTGGATGGAGTTGGAGGATGTTCTGCTGTTCCCTCTCTCCTTAAGGGATCCCCTAATCTCAACACATACCATCAGTATCATGCTACGCGAGCCTGGGCATTCATTACTTTATCCAACTGAGCATCTCATTACCTTATCAAACTGCCTATGCTTCTACTACTACATTACAGTTACTGCTCCTATGTCACAGTTACTGATTGCTCATATGCTTTGTGTTGCCTCCTTCTTTGGGGATGATTATACTACATTTCATTTGGGGATTCCTAAGGTATCTTTAGTCACAGGAATCATCCCGTGGCACCTCTAGGGGTGGAACCCTCTCTGATGGTTTCTTGCCTTTCGTACCTCTACAGGATGGTAATTCCTCTAGAATAGAGAATATAAATGGCCAAAACCAAACTAACACAGTTGCACAAGCATAACAGTATACTGGCTGCATAGGTCAGTGAAATAATCTATAATGCACTGACACACATGGCATACTATACTGAATCAAGCACAGAATGTAATGAAAATACTGGCAACATGACTGAAAGCAATGTTGATTTTGTTAATCTAGATTCTGGCACTATATTGCAGTATATATAATCTATAATGCACTGACACACATGGCATACTATACTGAATCAAGCACAGAATGTAATGAAAATACTGGCAACCTGATTAAAAGCATCAGCAACAACATATTTCAATAACAATAATGATTTGTAACTTATCATTTTCAACGCTAGCGTACATTATCCTCCTACTCTGGTATTCCAAGTCAGCTGAAGAATGCACAAGTCATTCAAATCTTTATTAGAACTATTTAAAAACAATTTAAAATACTTGGAATCCCTGGTTGCTGATATATTTAAAAGTTTAAAGCACCATATTGTGTGTGTTGCCCCTAATGAAATCATGGATTTCTCTGGTCAATGTCTGACACTACATGCGTGATTTTTTTCTTCCGTTTGGCATATTGTTTTTTTAAATAGGACTTAGGCAAGCCTCTATTATTTATTCCAATGGTAGTGTCAGTAACAGCTTTCTCATTTCTTAGTTCCTCCATGAACCTGTGCACTCCCACATGTGAGTTATCTATAATGGTTCCCAGCTGCCAATGCTATGCTTCAATTTTATTCTGGGTTCTTGAAAATTCTGCAAGCATCTGATAGTGTACTGATCAAAACTGGGGTAGGTATACGTGTGGTGCTCTTATTGCTGTGTTGTTACGCATTCTCTGCCTCACTCGCCCCAGCACATAATTTTCCTCAGACCAGTCAAGTACACCTGCACTCTCTAGTGGCATTTCTGATTTTATATCCTCTTAAACTTCAGGGACCTTTTTCAGGTGGAAGGAAAGCCAATGAAACTAGCTGGCACATTTTCAAGTTAAAATCAGGCTCTGTGCCATATTTGCTTACAAGGCCACATCCCTGGATTTTCCTCCATATGATATGCCTTAGATAAAATAGGCACTCCTTGTTTGCCTCAGCTGGGAATTCGCTCTTTCAAGCATTGATAGATGCTTACTCAAAAACAATTGATGATTAGTTTGAGAGACAATGTATATTCATGCTTGTCCACCACATTGCTTAAGTCTTAGAACAGGCTGACATAGCAATCTACAGATTTGGAGGATATGAGAGCATCCACCAGGGAAGTATTCTGCAAGTGTCCGAACTCCCCACTGCTGCATGTATTGAGTATAGCTGTCTGAAAAGCTCAGTGTGATTTTGAACGTCCCATCCATAATCCAGTATTCTGCATCGCTAAGCTTTTCCAAGTTCTTTTTCATTGTGAACAGTAGTATCCTGTCACTGCCACATGTAGAGTCTCTTGCAAGAAACTGCTGGCCATTAACATAGGTGAACTCTGGAGGCACAGTAACCTCCTCCAGTGATCTTGGTTCTGAGGGCATTTTTTGCCTGTGTGCACATTTTACCACTTGCTGTAGTGATTGCTTCTCTGGCATGTTTTGTCTGACCTCAGGACACAATTTGGACATTTCAGCCTGTGTCAACTGAGAAACTGTGTCATGGGACGATAGTGCTCTCTGATTCAGTAATGCTATTACCACAGCAACAGGTGCATGACAGGCATCTGGACTATGACTGTGCAGTGTAGTGGAGAGTAGATGATGTTCTCTGACAAGCACAGCTGATGCACGTCCATAACATGAAGAAGCCTTGCGACTTTGGTAGCACCAATAAAATAAGTTATTTTGGTTTCTCTCATTTATTTATTTGCTTTTGGTAACTGGGTAAGTGCTTTAGACAGAACTTATTATTTTCAGGCATGACCCGGGAGAGTACAAAGCAAGGAACAGGTAAAAACAAATACATACACAGTGTTGTACAATAGGAGATTCAAACAGTTATACAGAGGTGCAAGTTACATAGTACATAGAGGAGGTACATATCACACAGTATAATAGGAAGAAAACAGACAAAACAGCACAATTTACAGTTAATAATATACAAAACATGACAGTGCTGTTGGTAAGCCAGCAAGGAAACAATTTCCATGCAGAGACAGGGAACAAAGTGCGTAGCTGCAGCTGAGGAAGAGTGGGGATGGGAGGAATAAAGAGGCCAGAGGGAAATGTAAGTGCAGGACAATGGTAGATTTGCATGACTTATGAGGCTAGGGACATTTGCAAGTGTCAAGGGAGATGAGGTAATTGGAGAGGCCTTTCTTGAAGGTGGGGTGGGATTTTGAGTGTCTATGATCGATCAAGTGGGAAAGAGTTCCAAAATTTGGGGGCATAGAAGGAGAAGGCAAGTTCACCCATCCAGGTAGAGAATTCTGGGACAGATAACAGAGCTAAAGACATGGAACAGAGGGAACGATGACAGTCCATGGGGCTGAGCATAGCAGTGAGTGTGGAGGGACTAGAAGAACAAATAATGTTGACAGTCAAACAACCTAATGAATAAGCCCAATGCGAGGAAATAGACAACCAGTGGAGGTCAGAGTAGAGAGTACAGTGGTGCTTAAGAGGAGGAGGAGCAGATAGTGCAAATCTACAGACATTGTTGTAGGCAATATCCCACATTTGCAAGATGCTTGCCTGTGCTATAGCGAAGACAGGCAGAGCATAGTCCAGGGAGGAGAAGGCCTTGGGTGACAGAGATCCTGGTGGCAGGGGTCAGAAACTGATGGACTCAGTAAGCCAGTCCAGTTTTAGCATTGACTGATTTGCAGATAGCTTTGACATGCACAGAGAAGTTAAAAGATGGATCCAGCGTGACCTCTAGGTATTTGGAGAACTGAGTTACCTCCACAAGGGAGCCATCAAGACAAGAAACCTGGAGAGACAGAGTTGAAGCAACAGATTTCCTTTGGGACCCAAAGAGCATAGTCTGGGTCTTGGCAGCATTTAGCACCAGGCAGTGGGACGTAAGCCAAGTTTGTATACAATGAAGATCAGAGGAAACATGGGAGTTAATTTCATGAATAGAGCTGGAGGAGACATAGACAACCAAGTTATTGGTATAGAATAAGGAGAGACTGTGGAAGGGCACAGAAGGTAGGTTATTGACAAACAAAGAAAAGAGCAAGGGCCCAAGTATGGAACCTGGTGGGATGCCCAAACAAAGCAGGGCAGGGGCAAAGAAATCTTTATGACAGGAGACAGACTGGGAGCAGCTCCACAGTTAGCTGGCAAACCAGGCAAGTGTGGATTGGGAGGTGCCAATTGAGCCTACTTGATGCAGGAGTAGGTTGTGGTTAACCGAGTCAAATGCCTTTGACATGTCAATAAAAACAGCTCCAGTAAGCTGGCCTTGTTCCATAGCAGATTTGATGTCACTGGTGAATTGCACTAGGGCTGTGTCATGGTGCTGTGATTTGGCCTAAAACCATGCTGAGCAGGAGATTGCAGGTTAAAGTTGGCAATGAAGTTAGACACCTGGCAATGGATAAGCTTCTCCAGAAGTTTACTGAGGGTCGGCAGGAGAGCAATAGGATGGTCGTTTGTTAGGTTTTTTGAATCACCCTTTTTGAAGACTGGGATAACCCTGCCATTTTTCCAAGAGAGGGGCACAGTACCCGAGCTAATGGAGAGGTTGAACAGTCACATGATGGGGGTGGTAAGAAGAGACACACCTAATTTGAGAATTCTTAGTTCCAGTCCATCAGGACCTGCGCTGCTGTGGAGAGACATCATGTTAAGAGCTTGTAGGACATCGAGCCTGGAGACTGGGTGGAGAATCAGGGAAGGATGGGATGGGGGAGGTCAGTGGGGGAGGTGTGGTGAGGGGGGGACTGACAGCATCAAAACCAGGGAAGGTGGTAAAGAGTGAGCTGAAATCATTAGCTGTGGTATTGGGGTTGTTACAGGAGACTTTATTTACTAGAAAGTCATGGGGGTTTTGGGATGTGGAGCTTCCCATTATGTGGTTTATTTGTGCTCAGTACCTTTTTGGGTTACTAGAGGTGGCGTAAAGAAGGCATCTATAGTAATTGCTTTTGGCAGTCCGTAGTGCTTTCTTACAAGAGTTATGAAGGGAGAGCTATGCGATGAAGTCAGAGAGCAGGGAGGAGGTTGTCCATCTGGTCCAGAGTTTGTCCCATGCTTTAAGCATACTTAGAAGAGGGCTAGTTAACCATTTGGTAGGTAGGCCCCGTACCCTGCACCTGATGGAAGGAATGTGCTTGGACTGCAAGAAGCACAGAGAGTTGGTAAAGTATTCCACAGTCAAGTCAATGTTATTTGTCATGAATGTAGGGAGACCAGTCAACATGCAGAAGATTCCTTAGAAAAGCTGAGGTGTTGAGGGCGAGAAGTCAGACATGGAGATGATTTTGGTGGGGGAGGGCTGGCATACCAGACACAGGTGACAGGTGAATGGTCGCTAATGGAGTCTGGTAGCATGGTCATGGAAGAGATTCTGCCCGGCCTGTTGGTAAGTACCCAGTCAAGGAGGGTGTGACTATTACCACTGCTGGAATGTCACGTAAGCACTGAGACAAGCTGTGTTAGGTTGGCCTTGCTTATATTACAGTCAAGGACAGGAAAGTTTGGGCTGAGCCAATTCTAATTGAAGTCACCTAGACAAATCCCTTCATTTTTTTTGGTGGCCAGGGGGAGAAAAGCCAGGAACTCCTCAAGCCCATGTTTGTAGGAAACTGGAGGCATGTAGGTGCAAACAATGTGTGGTTTTTTTGAGTCACCCAGCAGAAGCAGTGCATGAAGTACCTCACAGGACACAAACGAGAGGCATGGTAGTAAGGTTAGGTTTAGATGAGACTTGTAAATTAGTGCCAGACTGCCACCTCTTTTTGATGTGGGCAGATCAACCCGGACCAAGATGTATCTGGGAAGGGAAAACAGAGAGTTGGGGAAAGAAGGCTTAAGCTAGGATTCAGAAATTGCAAGGAGATCAGGCTTTTGAGTGGTGGTCCAAGCTACAAGTTCTGCATGATTAGACACCAAGCTTCTTATATTAAGGTTGGTGGATATCTTTTTTACATAAAGATATCTGCCAACACTTATTTATTTATTTATTAAACTCTAGGATTACTTAGTTTTGGCTGGCCCCTCTAAGAAGGTATAATCTCACATACATGCAGGTCCACAACTGATCCTGCGGGTTTGGCCATTGCGAGTCTTAGCACAGAAAAACAAATGAGCTGTGAGCTTAAATATATTCAATTTAGCCACTCAATTGCTTAATTGATAACACCTGGTACCAATCTAGCTGTCCAGACACAGAATAGTGAGCAGTAAAGCTTTAAGATTCCCTACCCCCCACACCCTTACAAACACACGCTCATGAAGACTTGCAGTAGCACATTATTCAGTTTAGCAACTAGATTGCTTATTTGATGACTCCTGGTACCAATCTAGCTGTCCAGACACTGAATAGTGATCAGTAAGGTTTTAGGATTCCCACCCACCCACACATTTACATACATCTGCACATGAAGTCTTATAGCAGATACCAGCAACACACACCCTTTCCCTTCACAACATTGCACAAAAAAGAAGTAGTTGAAGTAACCCATATCAGTAAATCGCAGAACAGGACATTGAATGTCGGTATATTATACTGAGCAGGAACTCATCTGTCGGTAAACAGGAGATGGGAAGCAATGCATCAGGGAAATCAAAGTCAGGAAGTCATACCAGACCATGTCATAATTCTGGTTGCTTTCACTCAGTCAAGTGTTATCTGATAATTCCAAAGAAGTACTCTCCATTCTCTTACTGTTCTTCCATCACACTGCTGGGGTTCCAGCCTGTCCATCTATACAGACTCTCCATTCAACACCTCCTAGTGGATCAAGCACTTACAGGTGGCTTAATGTAATGTACTTTGGTAATGGTACTCTTTGGCTCCTCTCAACAGTGAGCTGCATTCCAGCTTTTGTTACCATCTGTTCCTCCTCTGTGGCTCGATTATGAACCCACTTAAGCAATGCCTTTATAGTTTGCATCATGCAATTCAGTTGACTCACAATAGGGAACATGTAGGTGTCATCACTTTGAATTCTGATACAATGCCTTTCTCTCACCTGTAGTGTCATGGTAGCAATATTGTTCTCTTCTGTTATCAAACAGCAGTAAAGTACACCTTATTAGCTGACCAGACCACTGGAGATATTGCTAGAGAGGACTCTTATTACTACTCTCTCTGGGTTACAGTTCTAGAGATTATGGCACTGAGCCTAGATAGATGACACACCCTCCCTTTAATAGGAACTCTCTTTTGCTCTCTGTTTAGTGAAAAGGCCATGGGCAAATTATATAGCCTTGCATTCCACAGGGTTGCAACCAAGCCATGCACAAACCCAAGATCCTCATTGGCTACAGTTTATTGGCAAGAGCTCATTGTCTTTGACCCACTGGCACAACAGACAGTCTCAGCTGAAAGTAAGTGGAATGAAGATCACCAGATTAGCAGTTGCATTAACAGAGCACAAAGTGCAGCTGGATTTTTTTGAATCTTTATTTTTATAGGTTATACTTACATACACATCCAGTCTTGTCATTGTCATACTTTTCAACATAGTATTACATTACATTCTTGCTCATTAACTCTTATAATTCCTTATCTACATTTCTTTTTTTTATTTTATTCTGTTTCCATTATGTTATTCTAAGTGTGGGTCATTTCAACATAAGCATTCCTTCATTTCTGTTCAACCTTTCTTGTCCTTCCCTTAAGATTCCAGTACTTCAAATTCCTCTTTTAATCTTAACTCCTAACTATCAAAATATCTACTATAATTACTAAAGTGAACTAAAACAGGCACAAGATGTAGGCTATCCTTCTAGGTATATTCCACCTTTTGGTTCTTTCTGGCTCTACTGAGAGGAGGTTGTTTCAAAGGGAGGAATGTCCTTTCCCTTGTGTATTCACTCATCCTCACCCTCTTCACCTTATGCATTTATTATGCTGAATTATTTATGTATCTGTCTGTGGGCTATCCATTACTGTCCCCCTTTTTTCTAATGCCAACCCTCCCCTTCCTTACTTCTGTTCTAGAGTCATTATCTATGTGGACCATTTCTCTCCAAATGTTTCTGTTTCATCTCGTGTAAGGTGTGCTAACCTTTCCATCTCTTGCATCTCATTTACTGTATTTACCCATTCTTGAACTGTGGGTGGTTCCTCTTTTAACCATTTTTTGGTAATGGCCTTACCTATTGCTATTATGCACACCCTCCACAAATATTTAGTGTTTGGTCCTTTTACGTCTGTTGGTGGGAGTCCCAAAACTCAGTGCTTTATTTGCACCACCCCCTGCATCTGGAAAAGGTCTTTCAGTTTTTCTGTTTTCTCCTAAACTCAGCTATCCCTGGGCACATAAACAGTATATGTTTGTGTGTGGCTTTGGTTTCTCCAAATTTCCTCCACCATGTGGTGTCTTCAACTCCATCCTTCCTGGCCTTCCTTTGTGGAGTTATGAAATATCTAATAGTGACCTTCCAAGCAAATTCCTTCCATTTGGGAGCTGAGGTTGCCCTGAAAGATCTTTCACAAACTGTGTTCCATTCCTTGACTGTAAGGTGGAACCCTGCTCCCTCTTCCCATTTCTTTTTCACATGGTCAGTTTCTGAGCCCCTTTGGGATAGAATGAATTGTTATGTTTAGGATATTGCACCTTTGGACTCTTGTTTATTCTTTATTTATTCTGTTGTCACCTCTCCATCCTGGGTGTGTGCTGTGTTACCATATTTCCTCTTCTGAGTCTGTATGTTGTCTGTAATTTGGTAATATTTAAATATGTCTGCCTTTGTCCACCCATATTTTATCCCACATTCTGCAAAGGTCAATTCATTGTCCTCTTTTAATATGTCTGCTAGATTATTTAGTCTGATTTGTATATGTCTTTCATACCAGTTATCCATGTTCCATGGTCTAAAGTCTGGGTTCCCAGTCAGCCACCTATATTTCCAACCTTCTTATTTTAATTCTGTGCATTGTTGGAATCCCTGCAATGCCAATCTAGTAGTTTGTATTGCTATATTCCCCACATATTCTCTCCCTTCAAGTTGTCTCTGGTTGAATATACTGGTCTCTAGGGCTCTTCCATCCCACTTTCAACCAGGATTTGCCACTGTGCATCTACTTTTGGAATTCCCCATTGGAATGCCCATCTTAGTTGTGTTGCTATCCAATAGTCTCCAATGTCTGGCAGCGCCAATCTCCCCATTTCTTCCTGGTATTAAATATTCTGTTTTGTATTCTTGATCTTTTCCTTGCCCATATAAAGTTGTATATTTCTCTTTGTATGTCCTGCAATCTTTGTTTGGTTGGGGGCAGGGCACATGTTGAAAGACATACAACAGCCTTGGTAATGCATTCATTTTAACAGCCTGTATGCATGCATTTATTGGAAGAGGCAGCAGACCCCATCTTTTGTAATCTTTCTGCAGCTGCTTTATTAAAGGTTCCAGGTTATCCTGGAGGAGATGTTTATTGGAGATGCGTAGCCTAATTCCTAAGTATTTCAGTGACATTAGAGGCAGTCAGTGGGGCAGGTACACAATGGAATCTGAGTATCTCTGTTTTGCTAGTGTTCAACGCATACCCTGAAATTTTGGAGAATTCTTCCACTCATCTCATTAGATTTGGGATTGAGTTGTCTGGGCTTGTTAAGTACATTAATATGTCCTCCGTGTATAAGGCTGTTTTGTGTTCCTGTCCTCCTATCTGTATACCCCCTGATTCCAGGATCTTGTCTAACCCATTGGGTCAAGGGTTCAAGATACAGGGCAAATAACAGTGTGGACAGTGGGCACCCCTGGCTCATCCCTCTCACCAATTTAAATTTCTCTGAAAGGTGACCATTTGTCCTTATGTAGGCCTCTGGCCTAACGCAAAGTTTTTGTATCATTTCTATAAATTTAGTGCTGAAACCAAACCGGGCTAGGACCCCAAACAACTACTCCCAGTCTACTCTGTCAAATGTCTTCTCAGCATCCATGCTCATAATCACTGTGGGAGTCCCAGTCCTATTCAGGTGGTCTATTATGAGTATTGTTCTTCTGATATTATCATCTGTTTGCCTTCCTCCTACTAATACAGTCTGATCATTCTTTACTAATAGGAGTATTATTTCTTCCAACCTTTTAGAGAGGATTGAAGTCATGTATTTGTAGTCCACATTTAGAATTGAGCTTGGTCTGTATGAGCTACAGTTGGAGGGGTCCTTGCCCAGCTCTGGGATCCCTTGTATTACCACCATTGCCCACAAGGGCAGACAGACCCCTTCCTTTTCCATTGCCCCTTGGAAAGCCCTTTGCAACAGCGGCACTACCTTATCTGTAAATATTTTATAGAACTCTGCCAGTAGTCCATCTATCCCTGGGCATTTGTCCATCTTGCTATTTCCAATAACTGCCTTAATTTCAGCGATGGATATTGATCATGTCAGATATTCATTTTGTACCCTACTTAAGTTTGGTTGTTGCATTTTGTGGAGGAATTATTTCATCTCTTCTGCCTGTGTTTCCAGTTGTGGGCTATATAACATTTTGTAGTAATTTGTAAAAGCTCTCATTATTTCATCTAATTTTTGTGTCTCTGCCCCTGTCTCTGGGTTCTGTATCTTAATTATCTGGGCTCTGGCTCTTCTGGCTCTCAATCTACATGCTAGGAGTTTAACTGCCCTTGGGCCCCACTTGTAGTACCGTTGCCTCATTAAGGCTAGATTCTGTTCTATTTTATATTCCAGTACATTATTTACTGTAGCTCTTTCTTTAGTTTTAGTAATACTTCCCCCTCTCTGTATCCATCTTTTCCTGTTGCAGTGCCTTCATGTCTTGTATTTGTTGCTCTATCTCTTTTCGTTTTTGTCTTCTCTCCTTTTTTCTTGCTGATCCTATTGCTATTAGTTTCCCTCAGATTATTGCTTTTAGGGTATCCCGCATCACCCCCCCCCACTGACCTCGGTTCCCCTGTGATCCTCTATCATTTGATTTATTAATTTGGGAACTTGTTCAAGGACTTTTTGGTCCCTAAGCAAAGCTAAGTTCAGCCTCCAAAATGCCTGCTTTACTTTCTCTTGTAAGTTGATTTCTATGAATAGTGGGGCATGGTCTGAGGTTCCTATTATCCCTATTCCTCCCTTGGGTGTCTTCTGTATTGAGCCTCTGAGTACCAGAAGAAGATCTACCCTGAGTACATCTGGTGTACCTTGGAGTAATAGGTATACTTGGTCCCACCAAATAATTATATATGTCCTGTAGGCCCAGCTTTCCTATGAGCATCTTCACTTGTTCAGCTACTTTATGGGTGGCTCTTGGTATCCTTGAGATGCTATCCAGTCATGGGTCAAAAGTGAGATTCCAATCCCCCCCTGCAGAACAGTGTCCCTTCCCCTTTTTCCATTATTTTCAGTAACAGTGCTCTAAAGAAGCCATATGCTGAGATCTGAGGGGAATAAACTACTATCAGTGTTGGCACTCGACCATTCATTGTCCCTTTCAGAATTACATATCTACCTTCTTTGTCAATGTCTTTATATGTACATTCGAATGGTGTGTTTTGGGGTATCAATATTGTGACCCCCCCTCTTCATCTTGTTTTGTATGATGAGGCATAAACTTCCACATAACCAAATTGCTTTAGCTTTTGATGTTCCCTTCTGTTAGATGGGTCTCCTGGAGGAAAATTATCTCAGCCCTAGTCTGCTTGGCATATGTCATCACCTTTTTTCTTTTAATGGGATGGGATTGGATAACCCATTTACATTATAGGTGAGTATCTTAGTTATTTTAGTTGCCATCATTTGGACTTCCATCTACCATCTCGGCCCCCGTATTTTCTTTAGGTGGCCCCTTGGATACATTTGTCCCCCTCCTCTCTACCCCACTGAGCCTCTTCCTTTGCTGTGTACATCTGTCATTGTCTTGTGCTGTTAACTTGCCAACATAGCCAACAAAATAACTAAGCTGTTTAACCAAATTTCATTTACCTCCAAGGCAGGGGAAAGACATTGTACTTTCCCTGTCTCCAGACACTGCCCCCTCCTAATCTGCAGTGCAGCAGTACCCAGAGTAGTAGTGGTGCCTCTTCCCCTTTTTTTCAGGGGCCACTACTTTGGTCTCCTGTTTCCGTCGAGACTCCTCACCTGCTTTCTTTCCCTTTAGGTGGCCAACCGTCTTCAGAATCCAACCTCTTGGTTGAGACATTAGCTTTCCAGCAATGTTAATGGCCCCCCCTTGGGGAGTTTCTTTGTCACTTCTGTTGTGTGACTGTTTTCCAGATCGCCCTCTAGACACTTTTCCTTCCTTCTGTTGGACTTAAGATATAAGTCTATTTAGCCATCTGGGGCACACCCCTTGCCCCCTCCCTCCTCTGTTCTGTACGTAGTATTACCATTTCTTTTTTTATGTAATTTTGCATTTTCTTCATCTCCCCTCCTCCTTCCATCCCTCTTTACCATTTCACAGGGCAGGTCTCATGGCAGCATTACCTCTGTTTAGGTCATCCTCTTGGTCTCTTGTGGAACCTCTCAGCTTGTCGTGTCTGTGCATTCCTGCGCTGGTAAGATCTCCAAGGATTCCTTGGGATTTCTTCCATCTGAGGAACATCTTCTGTAAAGGAAATAAAGGTACAGAAAAGTATTTGGAGTTCACTGCATTCCTTCTCCCCCCCCAAAAAAAAAATTCCTTCTTTCACTTGTTTTTGTGATTGTCTGCCTTTAAGTCCCTTGCCATCTTGTTCTTTTCTTTTCCACCATGTTCTCCCCTTAAGACCAATGTTTTCCATTCTGTTTGACATCCAACGTAATCAATCCCCCGTTTACTGTGGATTCATTTCTAGTATCATTGCTAAAGCAAACAGAACAGTACTAGCTATTAAAAGGAATATTGAAAGTAGATCGCCCACAGTGTTACTGCCTTTGTATCTGTCATATGTTAGACCCCGAATGGACTATAGCCTCAAGGAAAGGAGGGAGAGGGGGGACATGATAGAAACGTTCAAGTACCTCAAGGGAATGAACAAAGTCCAAGAAGGTAGCATCTTTCAAAAAAAAGAGGTGTGCAAGAGCAAGGGGACACAATTTGAAAATGGGGGGGGGCAGCTCAGAGGTAATGTAAGGAAGTATTTTTTCACAGAGAGGGTTGTGGATGCATGGAACGGCCTTCTGGAGGAGGTTGTGGAGTCAAAAACAGTGATTGAATTCAAGCATGCATGGGACAGCCATAAGGCAATTCTATGGGGTGGGGGTAGAAAGAAGTAGGCTGCTGGTTAACTAGGATCTGCAGCTTATCCATTAGGTAGGGAAATGGGCAGACTGGGTGGGCCAAGCGGTCCTTATCTGCCATCAAATTCTATGTTTCTATGTTTCTATGGTAGCCATTTATGGAACCCTTATACAAGAAATAAAATAAATAGACTGGAGGTACAGCGGGTGTTTACAAAATTATTTAAAACATTGAAGGACTATACCTATGAAGTTGGACTGGAACAGCTGTGCTTACATAGTCTTGAAATAAGAAGGAGAAGGGGTGACATGGTGTTTTATTATGACATTATGAACAATCCCACCTTAATGACTGAGTTAAATATTGTCTATAAACCTGATCATTTTAATAGATGAGATTATCCTTTACAGGTTAAATTGCAAAAGTATACATCTAAGAAACAAAAATTCTTCTGTACAGTAAGATAAGCAAATTTATGGAATTGTCTGCCCAAAGAAACTGTTATTAATAAAAACCAAGAATCATTCACAAGAAATCTCGACAGATATACTGTACAAGTACTGGGGATAACATGGATTACTATGTGCTGTTGTAATGGAACTACTTCTGGACTTCAGCCTTTTCTGCTCTCAGACTTCCTAGTGAATCCTAGTGGATTTTATTTACCACTTATCCATCTTCTTTGGTTACCCCCTCCCTCCTGTGGATGTCCTTGTTCTACTCACTGCTTTGACAACCATGCATCCCCCCACTTACCCCTTGTCCCTTTTATTGTATTTTGTTCCCCCTTCTTTTAAGCAGCAGTGCAACAAAAATGGATTACAATTTGACCCTACCTTTTTTCTTCCTATCTGATGCCAGGTGTCTGACTTTGGTGGTAAAATTTTCAGTTTTCATTATTGTTTAAGAATTTTATGAAAGGTTGAAAGTAATTATTTCGAAGGAAAAAAAGACTGCTGCCTCATTTTTGCATAGACATAATATTAAGGACCTGTGGAGGGTAAGACAAAAATGCAAATGTACAGTACATAGCAGAGGTAGCATCCAGAAAACCCAAATCAACAGTTCTGCCAATATTTTTACAACCATAGTAGAAAATTAGCTTACTGGAATAACATTTTTCATTGCACTGCTGCTTTAAGCCCTCTGATCAGAATTAGAGATGCAGCGAATTTAAATTCCGCTGGTGAAGTGAACGCAAAGTGGGCACTTCGCGTTACCACTCCACTACGCGGACTGGACAATGCAAAGTGCTCACTCCGCCTTGTCATTACCACTTCACGTTAAGGTGGAATGGCAATGCAAAGTAAGGCAAAGTCATTGTTTTTAATGGATTTGGCGTTCCTCATTATGATTCTAAGTGATCCACTTGGTGTTTCAGATTTGGCAGCCCCCTACACATCACATGGCTTACAGTACTGTAAGTCACATGCTCTTTAGCTAGGCAGGAAGAAAGTGAGTCATACAAGCAGACACTTTTACTTTCTCCTGTGCAGACGGAGAGAGAGAGAGAGTAGTGTGTTTTGTGACTGCTGATACTTTCAGATCAGTGAGGAGGATATTTAAACTTTGATTTAGACCCAACAGCTTTCTTAAAAGCTACATTTTTTTGTCTTTTCTATACTCTTTTTTACTTAATTTGTTCTTTCTGTCAATTTTATTTTTCTTACCTTTATAAATAGTCAGTTGTTTGCCTGTGTCTGTGTGACTGTGTGTGTGTGTGTTGTGTGACAGTGTGAGCAGTGATTGCTTGGACTGAGGGAGCTCAGTAGGAGAGATGGACCAGGGTGAGGGAATGTCTGGGGTGGGGGCAGCTCTGGGAGAGCGTGGTAGTGGTAAGCATTGTACCGTGCACATGAGTGGAGGGCATGGGTGCTCATTCCTGTTGGACCGCTCAAAACTTGTGAGTGCCCCCCCCAGAAGCAGGGCAAGAACAACGAGAGGGTGAGTGCTGTGGAGCAGCAGCTGGATCACATAGAAGGACATCAGTTGCAAATTGTGTCCATGCTGGAACTGCTGCTGGATCACCATGGGATCCCACATTAGTTTTTTTTTCCCCTCACACCATGTGCCCCCCCACACCTTCCTTGCTGTGTTGTAAAATGTATTCCTCCACCATCCCCGACCCTTGTATGTAATTACTCCCTTTTTTTGTTGTCTTCCATATGCGTGACACTTCGTATTCTGAGCAGTGCAAGTATACTGTGCTAAACTGCATGTGTGCAGTCAGTCTTCTTTCCAGTCTGTGTATGTACTGCAGACACTGTCCAACTCCCTGACTTAATAACAAACATTAATGAGTACAATGGTGGGGTGGTGAAGCATGGAGAGATACTACAAAATGGGCTTACAATACATCCAAGTAACTATTAAAGAAAAATGAATGTTGTGATTCGTGACGTGATCATAAATCGTGATTTGTGACTGCGTTTGTGACTGCGATGATGAAGAAACCTGAATGCCTACAGCTGTACTTCCCTGGGCCCCGAGGAGCTGTAGCTTAAAACTCCCAGACTTAGAAACACCTATCAATGAGTACAATGGTGGGGTGGTGAAGCCTGGAGAGATACTACAAAACAGGCTTACAATATATCCAAGTAACTAGAAAAAAAATTAATGCTGTGATTCGTAACGTGAATGATCGTGAATCGTGATTTGTGACTGCATTTGTGACCGTGATGATGAAAAACATGATATTTTATCATGAGTGACTCATGATGATGGTCCTGACTTAAAAATGCATGTTAATGAGTACAATGTTAATGCAGAATTAAGCATTGCACCTGTCCAGTACTCTGAAGGGAAGCCAAAGAAACAACTGTGACTTAAGTTACAGATGGAGATTGGGCCCTAAAGAGATGCAAATGCACAGACAGATTAAGATTGTGCTGTGCACTGAAGAGATGCAGACACAAAGGCACAACACCTAACCAGTGTTCACCATCAGAAATTCAAATCTGGAAAAGAATACCTTTGCCGGTTGGGGCGGGCCATGGGGGGGGGCAGTGTACTGTACTGCTGCAGTAACAGTCACTAGTACTAGTACCAGTAAAGATACCACAGAGGAGTACAAAAATCACACAGCTGCAGTGGATAGCAGATTCACATTGCTGAAATTATTATGTGGCACAATAAAAGGTGTCTGATTTGATGACATGCGTCACACACATACTCAAACATACATTAATTAAACTAAAATTATGCACTGCGGCAGTAACAGTCACTAGTACTAGAACCAGTAAAGATACCACAAAGAAGTACAAAAATCAAACAGCTGCAGTGGATAGCAGCTTCACAATGCTGAAATTATTATGTGGCACAATAGAAGGTGTCTGATTTGATGACACGCATCACACACATACTCACACACACACTAAGTAATGCATAGCAAATCGAAAACTTCTGTAATATAACCTCATATTTTAAACAAACTAAAATTATGCACTGCTGCACCACAACAATCAGCAAAAAAATGGCAAGAAATATTGAAAATATTACTGTGTGTACATTAACACAGTTATACAAGAAAAATATTACCAAAACAGAAAGCACTGTCTTTTTCTCCAAGTTAATCTACCTACACCATAGATACGACCCTCCCCCAAAGCACACTTCCACTGTCTCTCAGTACACAGACTGAATGTTGTACATTAACATTCAAAATCCATAAACAAACAATAAACGCTCGATGATATGAGCACAGGAGGGTTTCCTATAATCGATGAACTAAAATTTCAGCCAAAAAAATGACTCAAAAAGGCTTTTTTAGCAGCTTTTTGAAGGTTTGAATCTCAGAGAGCTCTCAGAGCAGATTGTCTCCTACAGCTTCCTACACACACACTACCCCCAAACTGAGGCTGTGCAGAACAATCTAGAGCCCATGTGACCTGAAATCCCATGAATCACTGCAAAATTCGCCTGTGGAGCTTAAAAACAAGGTGAAGTGGAAGACGGAGTAACGCAAAGTCATTGTTTTCAATGGACTTCATGTTACCCATTATAACGCAAAGTATTCCACTTCGTGTTGCAGAGCACTCCGCGAATTCACCTTCACTCCATGAATCACTTCGCGGAGTAAATTGGGGCCACTTCACCCATCACTATTCAGAATTCCTGCTTTCCTTTTTCTTCTTTGTCCCTACCCTCCCTTCATTGCCCTACCTTGTTGTAGTCCCTTCTCCCTTCCATCTTTATGCTTCTTTTACATTATCCCCCCCCAATGTTTATACTTTATCTCATTTCCATTTGCATGATTTTCCCTCTTGTTTACTTTATTCTGGGCTCCCCCTCCCTTCCTCCTGGTTTATACAGTTTTCTTCTCTTCCCTCTCCTTCCTCCTTATTCCTCCCTCCCTCTCTGTTTATGCTCTTTGCTTTGTTTGTCTTTGACACTCCCCCTTTTATTCCCCTCCTCAATTTATTCTGGCTGCCCTCTTATTAATTCCCTTCTGCTCTTTTCCCTTTGCATCCTCACTCCCTCCACTCCCTACCAATACTCAGTCTATCCCCCCTTTTACCCTCCTCTTCAAAGGATCACATTAAGAGCACTCATCTGACTCTTAAAGTCTCGTGTCAGTGATCGTGTTTTGCCATACTCTCCGATTGTCCATCATCTTCTTCTGCTTCCTCCTATTCAGTCATCCATCTGCCTGGCATCTCTCCAATTTCCGGTTCCATTTCAGGGCTCTGCATGTTTTGTCAGTTTCTTCAGTATTTCATGAATGTCCACCATTATCTTTCTGGCAGAGCCCCGTCCAGCCGCATGGAAATTCCTCCTGGAAGCTGTACCTGACATGTTGGTTCTGCCTTGTTAATTCTTTTCCTTGGGTCTTCCCTTCTGAGGATTGGAACTTTATGGGCCTGCAGTGCTATGGTTGCTTCCTCAGGCATGTTTTATAGATGGACACCCTCCTCTTGAAACATTCTGAGTTTAGTAGGGCAAGGGGTTTGAAATCTAACCTGCTTTGCTTTCAGCACACAGATTTTATCACGGTAGTCCATTCTTTTTTTCTGGATCTTGGGGCGGGGTAATCTTGATCAGAGAAAAGTCTCACCCCATTATAGTTAATCACTCCTTTTTGCCAGGCTTGTTTCAAGATGTTCTCCTTAGTATGATAGCTGGAAAATTTCATCAGAATTGTTCTTGGTCTGGTGTTTAGGTCAGAAGGCTTGGGGTAAAGGGTCATGTGTGCCCTTTCAATTCTCAACTCATAGCCTGCAGGTAAACTCAATACATCTGACAGCATATCCTGTAGGAAAAGGCACATATTGGATGTTTCAGCATTCTCGGGAAACCCCGACGTCCTCAGATTTTTCCTGGCGCGACCTTGCTTCTAGTTCCAGACAGTTCTCATGGATGGCCTCTGTGTGTTCTAACAAGGCCTCAACCACAGTGCTGGTTTGTGTAGCACCCCTCTTGACTACATTCATGAGACTTTCTACCTCCACCAAGCATTGCTCATAGCCCAAAATATTCTCCTGTATTTTCTGAAAATCTATCTTGTTTTCCATTCGGGAGGCTTTTATTTCTTGGATTATTGTCTCAAATGTTGCCGTGATAACTTTTTCTCCTCTTTGTCCATGTCGTATCACCGCCCATGCTAACTCCTTGGGGATATACTGTGGCTCTGGTACAGATTCAAAAGTCGGTATCTTGACCCATTCTCAGCCCCAATGTATGTTTTTGAGGTCCATCTGGTGTTTCTACCTTCTCCTTTTCTTTTGCTGCCATTATGTTCTTTATTTGTTGTTTCTGGCTATAAGGAATAACATTATATCTGTATATAGAAAGAATCTTCAAACTGAAAATAATTTGGCTAATGCACACACATCAGTTTAATTCCCCTTGGGGGTCTGCAGCTGCCTCTTTAAGCTGCTATCCCTGCCATGATGCCACCGACACAGTGTACAGCTTCATTTCAGCTCATATCTATTCATTCACATTGGCTATAAGGGGCCCAACATTAAATCTGGATGTTCATCCTGCATCTGCAGTTGATATATTCTTTTATAGAATGGGCAATGACATTCTCAAATTCTGATTGGCTAGAACCAGTTACATGACTGTGCATAACTGCAGCACTATCCACGATCATCCTATTATTTAGCCTAATCACAAAATCACTACACTGCATAGGATTTTTAGAAAATTCTACCCATTTTCCTATTACTCACAAAATAACCTAAACTGGCAATCAGACAAGTAACTAAAAACACTCCTCTTGTCTACCCTCTCACCCATTACAACATGACCACATGAAGAAACACAGTCATACCCACAACACATGTACACAATGATATTTTGTTTGGTCATTTTTTTAATTGTTTCTTTATCAACTGACCAGAACTCTGGCTTGTCTCTCCATTCACACCAGCTGTGGTTCTGATTCCCCCCACACAGCTTTCTATAAACCTCCCCCCCCCCAAAATAACTGCAAAATCATAAAAAGCAATTATCAGAGCAGCCAGCAGCCTTCCATCTGTTCTACTTGCCACCAATGCCATTTCCATCTTGACTGTCTAAGCTATCATGCAGGAAGACACCACAGAAACAGAGTGACACCATTTAAATCCATGTACATCTCAGCACACCTCACAAACTGTTTGTAAATCTCTAGCTAAACAATGTGTATTTTTTCAAAGTACTATGACTTCCTCCTCCCCCAGTGAGCAAGTGTGTGTGTGGGGGGTCAAGTGAGTGAGCCGGCATTCATTAGAAATGAGTGGGTGGGTGTCTGTTAGATATGAGTTGGTCGGCAGCCTGTACTAACAAGTTGTAAGGGAAAAAGAAAGGAGCTTAGAGACAGGTAGGTGTCAGCAGTAGACATGAGAGAATTGGTTCAGCAGAATCAGCACAACTCCTGAAACTGAGTGGTACAAAATTTGTGCAGCTGGTAGAAATGAGTACAGATGAAGGGGGGTGCAGGTTAGCAGCAGTGGTGGACAGTACAGAAATAGTTATGTGCAATTCCTTAACCTTTTTTGTTTCCTAATTACAATGTCAGAAAAATTTTAATCAACATGCCATCTTCCCAGCCAAGTGGTCCAAGTCATGTTCTGTTGTATGGTTTGTACTCACTGCTACACAATTAATAATCTAAGCACAAAGGAGCAAGTAGAAGGGTGGAGGTGCTACTTACTGAAAAATCCATATTATCAGCAACATGTAGAGCACTCTGCAACCTCCAAATATAACAAGGGCACAGGTCCTTTTGTAATTATAAAAAAAAACTTTCATTAGCTTAAACAACTCCATAGCCTGACATGTTTTGGATGATATTCTTTATCAAAGGCCTTTGATAAAGGATGCAATCCAAAACACGTCAGGCTGTGACTTTTTTAAGCTAATAAAAGTTTTTTTATAATTACAGAAGAACCTGTGCCCTTGTTACAATTAATAATCTACAAGTATGGATACCATATTAGGACAAACATTCTAAAGCAAAGCCAAACTGACATCTAGTTCCAGCAAGCAGAAGAATTATTTTACTAAACATACAAGTAATTTTTTTTTAATTTTTACATAACCTAACTTAATTTTCTACATTCCTAAACATATCTAAGTTAAAGAAGCTCATTTTATAAGTGCAATAAAACATGGATGGGTGTTGGTAATACTGAAATACTCACACACCAAGGCTCTGAAGGCACTCAGCCTGTAGCCTCATGATTCACAATGTCCCTGGGTGTGAGGGTATCTCAGTACTACCAACACCCACCCATGTCTTATTGCTTACATAGAGGGGTATATGTACTCCTGTGAAAGCTGGAAAAACTGCACATCAGAAGGAAGGGAAAATATGGTGTCCCTGTGAAGAACCTTTACAAAAAGGTAACCTGTGCAGTGCTCCTTTGGTCTTATAATTTTACTCATTGTTTTATTTAAGTCTAAAAGTGTGATTTCTTTTTGATGGAGTTATAAAGTAGACTTTTTCACCAGGGCTTTGCTTTAGACATCCATTTTGAGATGTACATTGTGGATTTTTGTGCGGCATTAACAAGAGTATAAACTATTTTAGCAGTAGTAATATTCTAATATTTTGAAATTTGGCATGTCTGATTTATACATTTCCTATGCTCATTCATCCACCCATTGATTGTCTTATGCATTTGTAAATTATGGGGTGATCACCACACTAAGGTACCTTCCAGCTGGGATACCATCCCAATGGTGGGCTGATAACTTCAATCCCAAAAAATAACTGACCAAACTTATTGTGATCATTTTTATTTCTAATTTTTTTTTCTAGGTAAATAGCTTCTTCCTGAAAATATATACATCCAACATGAAGTATATGCAGTGCACTTATTTATCCCTTCTTTTAAAGCTTGGGGGGGGGGGTGACTGACCAAGAATCTCTCCTGACTAAAAATTTCTATCTATAAAATGCTGCATGCTTATTCTACTATATCACTTACCTTCATAATGATGGTTTAAAATACATTCAATTTATGTTTTATTTTAATTTGTAAAATTATTTTTAGGCCCATCCATACTGGGAAAACATGGAACCCAACAAATATCACTCAACATTTCTAAGGAAGACAAGAGCTGAATTAACAGAAATCTTTCAGGAAAGTGCTTTTCTTATCACTGTTCTTGATGAAATGGACAGCAAGCTGCTGATCACAGAGGCAGAATATTATAGGATAGATGGCATACAAGATCCGGCATTGAAAGCAAGAGAAGTAATTAACCTTGTCCATCACAAAGGAGAAAAGATCTGTGAGCGTTTTCTGAACATTCTGTTGAAGCTAAAAGAAACCAATCGGCAACTTGACAGAGTCCTGCAATCATACTGCCCACTTCATTCTGGTAAGGAAGAATTTGGGAACATGTTTTCTAACCACCATTTTTGATCGTCACCTACAATTAAGGAGCATTTCTTTCTTAAGATTATAACAGGGGATCTTACCATTTGTGGATTGGGGCACTTACCAGTTGTGGATTAAAGTCAGCTTTTTATGAAGTAAAAGAAATATGTCCAGTCTTTTTACAAGATATACTGTAATGCTTTCTCCAACATGTTTTGCAAATTAGGCAAAACAATTTCAAAGTTTAAGTTTTTTTTTCTAGGGTGACTGGTAAGCAGATTGAGGGGAGCTCCACTTTCAGAATCACAACCTTACAAAAACAAAGGTTGCTTTATAAAATACAAACATGTAAGACAGAAGACCACTGTGGCTAAATATACTGAATATTAATTGAGGAAGTTTAGCATATAAAAAGTACTTCATTTATAGTCAGCTCTATGTTTATAAAGTAAGTTAGAAAGCAATGCTTAAAAATAAGATATAGATATTTAATTGTTAATCTTAGCAACTGTTCACATATACAAGAATGAGGACTAATGATCTAGAATGATAGACTTATAGTGTTTGTTAGCCTTAAGTTTAACAATTCTCTGTATCTCCAGCCAGATATGAGACTAAGAATAAAATAGTCAGAGCCCAAGTGTAGGTACAATATTTAGGTTTTATAACACACATGGGTAGGAACATTCTAGCTTCTTGATTGGCTAAAAGAAAAGAACAAGAGTACAATTATTTGGCCATATATACACTCTTTATTAGCCTGTGTACCAGGTTCCACTACAAAATCAAAAAGCCTTAACTGGAACTATAGTTTTTTATCCTCCTTATATTTCATAAGAAAACAATATTTTTTTGAAACCATTTTTAATCCGACCCCATGCTAAGAGTGCAAAGAGGCACTTCAGGTGTGTGCAATTATGATCAAGCAAGTAAGCAAGTGCCTTGTGCCCAACAATACACTTAAAGTGTACAATTGTTGACCCATAAGTATACAACTTGGTTTGTCTTATAAAACAGCACAAATAACACTTGAATGTAAATTATATCTTGTGTTATTTAACTGGATGAAAATATATGTTTTTGCTTAACCACACAATATCTTATGCACACAAGCATTGCAACAGTACAATCTCCTGGTAGATAAAAAAAAACAAAAACATTTAAGGAGGCATACAATTGGCAATGAGGTGTTTATTATAGTCGAGCAGTTATATAATTTATTGAACTATCACATAAAGGAACCAAGGTACCCAAACAGATGCCAGGGACATTCCTCTATACCCAATCTCAAGAATCAACATACATAAGAATGAAACTAATTGTGTTTTACAGTAGATGGAAAATTCAGCATTATTACAGTAAAATGAAACCAAGTCTTTTCAGCTTTTTAAAAAGATGTGAAATGTGAACATTAAATATAACAGAACTGTCTGAAAATACACAGATAGGTATAGGAGTTTACAAAAGCCAATTTTAAATTATTATTTACAGTTATTGATCCATTCTATATACCAGTAATTTTAGACTTCGAAAATAACAATTGTTGCATTTCCTTTAAATTCAGTAAATGCCACAGATCATACAATATCTTCTGTATTTTGATTAAATCATATTTAACTGTAGTAGTAGCACTCCCATGGGATGTGTATAAGATAATGTAACCATTTTCACTGGACCCTGGTAGCCTTTTTTTATTAATCTTACAAAAGCCTTTGACCTTCTCAGTTACACCTTGCTCACTGGTAAAGTTGTGAAACTGGGTATCTCCCAAATTGCTCTCCCCTGGTTTCAAAGCTACTTCATAAACAGAGCCCAGAGGGCCATGTATGCATTCTCCCTCTTGGAACCCTGTACTTTCCCTAAGGGGGAGGGGTCCCCAAGGCTCCATACTTGGCCTGCTTCTGTTTGCCTTGCCTTGAGAACAGCAAGAGGAAGGAGCTGCTGCTAGAACTTTACTACTCTACTGGACTAAAGAACTAGAACTCTACTACCGGGAACTTCAATTTAAAGTAAAAAACAACAAAAAAGAGTGTGTTTGTCTGAGTTGGGTGAAGGAATTGTTATCTGTGCAGTTAGCTACATGAAAAAGAAACTGTGAGTAAGGGTGAGTGGCTGAGAGAGAAGAAAGCCAGATGTTTGCATTTAAAAATGGACCTACTGTAGATAGTTTGAGGCAGAGAACAACAAGAGGAAGGTGCTGCTGTTAGCACTTCTCTACTCTACTGGACTAAGAAACTAGAACTCTGCTACTAGGAACTTCAATTTAGGGTAAAAACAAATAAAAAAAGATTGTGTTTGTCTGAGTTGGGTGATGGAATTGTTATCTGAATTGTTATCAATTGGCTAGGTGAAAATGAAACGGTGAATTAGGGAGAGCGGCTTAGAGAGAAGGAAGTCAGGTGTTTGCATTTAAAAACTGACCTAGATAGCTTGTGGCAGAGAGCAGCAAAAGGAAGGAGCTCCTGTTAGAGTTTTACTACTCTACTTGACAAAGAACTAGAACTCTATTACTGGGAACTTCAATTAAGGGTAAAACCAAATAAAAAAAGAGCATGTCTGAATTGGGTGATGGAATTGGTATCTGTGCAGTTAGCTAGGTGAAAAAGAAACTGTGAATTAGGGAGAGTGGCTTAGAGAGAAGAAAGCCAGGTGTTTGCATTTAAAAAGTGACCTAGATAGCTTGTGGTGGAGAACAGCAAGAGGAAGGAGCTGCTGTTAGAACTGTACTGCTCTACTGGAATAAAGAACTAGAACTCTACAACTGGGAACTTCAATTTAGATTAAAAACAAACAAAAAAGACTATGTTTGTCTGAGTTGGGGAAATGAATTGTTATTTACGCAGTTAGCTACTGTAGGTGAAAAAGAAATTGTGAATTAGGGAAGAGGCTTAGAGAGAAGGAAGCCAGGGGTTTGCATTTAAAAACTGACCTAGATAGCTTGTGGCAGAGAACAGCAAGAGGGAGGAGCTGCTTTTATAACTTTACTGGGACTATATTTCCCTCCATCCTCCCTCCCCCTCTACCTTTAGCCAGTTCTACTTTATAGGCACAGGATTTAACTGAGAACTTCCTGTTTCAGAGCAGGGAGGGCATGATCACAGAGGCACAAAGACACCAGCCTAGAAGGAAAAGAGTAGCTCTTCCATTCCCCCAGCTGCTGGAGCTCTGACTCTGAGCAAGTAAGAAGATGACTACTGAAGAATATAGGAACTTACTGTCCTAGAATAGGAAAATCAGGAGCTTTAAGGGCATGGAGGCAGTAGAAAATAAGGAGAAATATATATATATATATATTAAAAATAAAGAGAGAGGGGAAAGAGTAAGTATACAAAACAACAGTTAAGGGGCCACAAATAAGACATAAGTGCAGTGGCTGTGGAGCAACAGTCTTCCAGATGACATTCTGGAGGATGCAGTGTTGTCCCATCTGCAGGCAGACCTCTGGGATGAGGGAGGAGGTTGCTCATCTCCAGGCTGAGTTGGCCAGGATTTGGGGGACTTCCTTTCCCACCAGGGGACCATCAGGGCCACTGCCACTGCCTCATAGGTTGCCAAGAAAGAAGAGCAGCTGGACTACAGTGGGATCAGGGAGGGTGAGGGTGGTGGAACAGAGGCGCATCCCTCCTGTTGTACCTTTCCACAATTCATATGCCATTCTGGCAGAGTGTGGTTCCCTTATGGAGGCACATGCAGTGGAGACCAAGTAAGATGCTAGGAACCTTCATAAAGGAGACCCACAGGAGGGTGGCATAGGACCCCACAGGGCAAGGAAACAACTCTTGGTAGGGGACTACATTGTTAGGAGGGTAGAACTGGGGGAGGGAGGGGAGAGGGAGGTAAGGTGCCTGTCTCATGCCATGGCTTGGAGGGACAGGCAGTGAATCCTCAGGATTGCAAGAGCAGCTGCACTGGGTAGGGAGCTGGATGTCATTGTCCACCTAGGGACAAATGACCTGACTGACAAAGGGATCAGAGCAGTGCAGGAAAAGTTTGTGGAGTTGGGGAGTGGCCTTGGACAAGTAGCATGCATGGTAACCTTCTCAGAGGTGCTGCCTGCCTATGGCATGGATGAGGCTAGGGTGCTCCACACCATGGGATTCAATCAGTGGTTGAAAACCTGGTCTAGAGCTCAGGGTTGTGGGTTCACTGGGGACTGGGAGTCCACCTGGAGAGATGCAGGCCTATACTGGTGCAATGGTCTGCATCTGCCTAGGGGGTAGCTGAGGTCCTAGGTGATAGGTTTAAATGCTTCATTGGCAAGCATTTAAACTAGCCAAGGGGGGAAGATGGGGAAGCATTGAAAAGGAGAAGGGAAATCCTAGCCTCCCCCCAAAAAATCAGGGTAGTTAGTGAGGTAAACACCAAGGTAGAGAAGTTGATAGGGAGAAGATAAGAGGTAAATGAAGAAAAAGACAAAGGGCCTGATACTCAAAGCCTTGCATCTGATGCAAGGTGCTTGCACCAAACAGATATGGTGCAAGGTGCACCTTACATCCAGGGCTGCCTCCATGCAATTCACAAAGGTTGCCTGCGTCGACCGCAGGCTGCCTGCCCCAAACAGGGCTTGTGCCAGTCCTGCACCCTGCACTGCCCTGTGACATGGTGCTAGGTGGACTGCACCAATGCAAGCTGCAGCTTGCTATTCACAGACAGCACTCAGTGGGAGAAATTCTAAGTCCCCTGAGACCAGCCAGGGCTGGTGTAAGGAGACTTAGACATCGCTCCCCTGGGTGAACTGTACTATGGGTAGCGCAGTGTGTCCCATCTCCCCAGCTCCATTGTGCCTCACAAGTGCCAAATAGTTGACCCCCATCCAGGTTGGGCCCCCATAGGGCATCCAGGGCAGGAGCACCTGCCTGATCCTCGATGTGCCCCTCAGCATGTTGGTAGTGCCCCCATCCAGATCCCAGTGTCCCAGTTAGTACCAGGACAAATGCCACCAACCCTCCCACTGGTGTCTGTGCCCCCCACCCATACAGGTAGTGTCCCCCCATACCCAGACAAAGCAGGGGACCGGCACAGCCCTCCGCACACCTCCACTGCCAGTCCCTAATTGGATGGACTATGCAGTTGACAGTCCATAGGGCTTGCAGTTAACCCTCTCATGCACCATGCAGTTGCTGCATGGCTGGGGTCACCGCAAGCATTAGGTCTTAGGTGCCAGGACCCCTCCTGTACCAGAATCTGGTGCAGGGTCCCTGGTATATGGGGCTTTGGCACAAGCTGCTGTTTGCTTCAGCTTGCACTGAATGCAGCCTCATTCAAGAATTGGGCCCATAGGCAGTAAGGACAGGGATGGGGCTAAAAGGGGTAAGGCCATCAAAAAATGGAGGGTACTGAGTACCAGTGCCTGTAATGTAGGTAACAAGCTCCCTGAACTGGTGGTCTTGATGGAAGAGGGATGCCTGGATATGGTGGCAGTCACAGAAACATGGTATACAGAGAACCATGAATGGGATGTCAACATACCAGGGTCTACAATCTACAGGAGGGACAGGGAGGGTAGAAGAGGAGAAGTAACTCTCTATGTAAGGGAAGGGATCAAAGCAATGGAACTAAAGGGTAAACAGGGAGAAGACAAGACACTGTGGGTCACCCTGGAGATTAGAAATGGCACCATAATCCAGACAGGAGTTGTATACAGATCACTGCCTCAGGGGGAGGAAATGGACAAGGAAATGATGGAAGGCAGCCTTAGGATGGCAGAGAAAGGGGAGATATCGCTGATAGAGGAACTGAATATGCCAGATGTTAACTGGAACACCTTTGCTGCAGCCACATCCAAGAGCAGGGCCATTCTCGATGTCCTACAGGGGGCATGCCTCAGACAGATAGTGTTGGAACCCACTCAGGAGGGAGCAAACTTCGACCTGGTACTCTTAAGTGGGGATGGAGAAAGGATCTCAGATCTAGAAGTGGGAAGCCATCTGAGAACATGTGACCACCAAACAGTGTGGTTCACAATAAACTCAGCTGTAGAGTCAAGCCATACAAAAGTGAAGGTACTGGACTTCAGGAGGGCCAATTTTGTAAAAATGGGAGAGTGCCTCAGAAAAGCACAAGCAAACAGGCAAGAAGTAGGGGTGGAGCAACAATGGGGAAACATCAACACTGCCATTACAGATGCAATGAGCCTTTGTGTGAAGCAAAAAAAAAACAAATCAAAATGAAATAAATAAATACTATGGTTCTCAAAAGAGGTGGCGGGGACGGTTAGGGAGCAAAAGATAGCATTCAGGAAGTATAAGGAAACACAGAAGGAGCAGAACAGAGAACTGTACCAGTTAAAGCAGAATGAAGCAGGGAAGGCAGTCAGAATAGCAAAGGCCCAAACTGAGGAAAAGATAGCCAACTCAGTTAAGAAGTGGGATAAAACCTTTTATAGGTACATAAGGGAGCAAAGAAAGACAAAGGGAGGGATACTGAGGCTGCATAAAGAAGAGGGTGGGTGGGCAGAGAGGGGCAGTGAAAAAGCAGGGATACTGAATGAATACTTCTGATCAGTATTCCAAAAGGAAAAGAAGGGGGAGGTAACTACTCCAGTCAATAGAAGCATTCTGGATAGGGAGATTGGTATCTGTCCTTTCACAGAAGAAAGGGTTCTGAAAGAACTCCTAAAACTGAAGGTGAACAAAGCAATGGAGCCTGATAGGATTCACCCCAGAATTCTAAAAGAACTAAGGGGAGAAGTAATAACACCATTGACTACTCTTTTTAACAAATCATGGGAGGATGGTGTGGTACCTGAGGACTGGAGGAGGGCAGATGTGATTCCCCTTCATAAAAGTGGGAGCAAGACAGAGGCAGGAAACTACAGATCAGTCAGTTTGACATCAGTGGTAGGGAAAATGATGGAATCACTTCTGAAGGAAAGAACTGTTGAGTACCTAGAGGCCAGTGGGGCACAGGCTCCAAGGCAGCATGGATTCACAGCAGGAAGGTCATGTCAGAAGAATCTAATCAATTTCTTTGACCAGGTGATCAAAGCAGTAGACCAAGGAGGGGCTGTGGATATGGCCTACCTAGACTTTGGCAAGGCATTTGACACAGTCCTGCACAAAAGATTAATAAACAAATTATCCAGCCTGGGATTGGATCCCAGGGTGGTAGCCTGGGTAAAACATTAGCTGGACAACAGGACACAGATGGTAATAGTAAAAAGAGTCCACAGTGAAGAAACAGAGGTTACTAGTGGGTTCAGTACTGGGTCTGGTTCTTTTTAATGTCTTTATAAGTGACATTGCAGTGGGACTGGAAGGAAAAGTGTGTCTCTTTGCATACAACACAAAGATCTGTAACAGGGTTGATACACAGGGTGGGATGGAAAGGATGAGAAGGGACATGGCAAGGTTGGAGGAATGGTCAAATGTATTGCAGTTTAGATTCAATGCAAATAGGTGAAAAGTAATGCACCTGGGAAACAAAAACCCACGGGAAGAGTACACAATGGGGGTTGAGATACTGACAACAGCAAAAATGGATAGGAACCTGGGGGTAGTTATAGAAGATGATCTAAAGATGGGCAAGCAATGTGAGAATGCATTAAGGAGGGCTGGGGGGATACTGGAATGCATAGGGAGAGGCATCACCAGTAGAAAATAAGAATTAGTCATCCCTCTGTACAGACAGTTGGTGAGACCCCATCTGGAGTACTGTGTGCAGTTCTGGAGACCCCACCACTGCAAAGACATAGACAGGATGCAGGCTGTCCTGAGGAGGACAACCAAAATGGTGTAGAGTCTGCACCAGAAGACATACAAATAGACACTGAAGAAGCTTAATATGTATACCCCCTAGGAAAGGAGGGAGGTGGGGACATGATAGAAACTTTCAAGTACCTCAAGGGAATCAACAAAGTCCAAAGGGGTAGCATCCTTCAGAAAAAGAGATGCACAAGAACAAGGGGGCACAATTTGAAGATAAAGGGGGGACAGCTCAGAGGTAATGTGAGGAAGTATTTTTTCATGGAGAGGGTGGTGGATGCATGGAACAGCCTTCCTGAGGAGATTGTGGAGTCAAAAACAGTGGGAGAATTCAAGAATGTATGGGATTGACATAAGGCAATTCTAGTGGGGGTAGGAATAAGTAGGCTGTTGGTTAACTAGGATCTGCAGCTTATGCATTAGGTAGGGAAATGGACAGACTGGGTGGGCCAAGCTGTCCTTATCTGCCATCAAATTTATGTTTCTATGTTTTTATGTTACACATAGTCCAACTCACTCCTCAGCCATACTCTGTGCTGATGATTTGGTCCTCTATAACAGCTCTAAGAATATTGATCAGATTCAATGCCTGACAGCAGACCTACAAGATGTGCACCACCTGGCTGTTGCTAAACAAACTAATCCTCAATACCACAAAAACCCAATCTATGCTCTTTGGCACATCCTTCAAACACAGAGCCTCCCCTCTATCCATAGTATTACAAGATGGCACCTTGGACCCAACCACTTCTTCCTTCACATACCTTGGAATCATCATTCTCCCCACTCTTGAATACATGCCACATGTGATGAGTGTTTGCAGATCTGTGGGCTCCATGCTTGGTGTCTCATAAAAAGTAGCCCAACACCTGACTCCACATGCACACCTTGCAATCGCTGAAAGAATGCTACTTCCAAAATTTCTCCATGGAGCCCCAATGTACTCTTCAGCCTCAACCCCCCCTCCACAAATGGGAGGTCATCTATAATAACATCTGCTGCTTTGCATTGAAGTCACCTAGACTCACTCACCACTGCTCTCTGTAAGACAAGCTGGGCTGGCTTCCCCCACCACTTTTGCATGACCACAGTTATAGAGGGGCCATCTTTAACACATTAAACAAACTCTGGTCAGAGCCACTGGGGCTGCTAATTCATTAACTTGATACATTCGTGTCATGGGCTTAAACATAAAATTTAAGTGCCATAGTCAGGTCTAGATGTGAATGTTGTTTGTGATAAATGTAGATCATTTATGGGGTGTATCCTGTGTTTCCCATGTGTTTAATCTGTGAGCAGCAAGTATATTTATTTATTTATTTGCTTTTGGTAACCGGGTAAGTGCACTAGACAGAACTGCCTATTTTCAGGCATGACCCAGGAGAGTACAAATCAAGGAACAGGTAAAAACAAATACATATACAGAGTTGTACAATAGGAGATTTCAAACACTTATACAGAGGTGCAAGTTACATAGTACCTAGAGAAGGTACATATCACACAGTATAATAGGAACAAAACAGACAAAACGGCACAATTTAGGGTTAATAATGTACAAAACATAACAGTGCTGTTGGTAAGTCAGCAAGGAGACAATTCCCAGGCAGTGACAGGGAACAAAGTGCGTAGCTGCAGCTGAGGAAGAGTGGGAATGGGAGGAATCAAGAGGCCACAGGGAAATTTAAGTACAGAACAGTGGTAGATTTGCATGACTCATGAAGCTAGGGTCATTTGCAAATGTCAAGGGAGGTGAGGTAATTGGAGATGCCTTTCTTGAAAGTAGGGTGGTATTTGGAGTGCCTAAGATCAAGTGGGATTGAGTTCCAAAAATTTAGGGGCATAGAAGGAGAAGGCAAGTTCACCCATCCTGGTAGAGCATTTTGGGACAAATAACAGAGCTAAAGACATGGAACTGAGGGAACAGAGCTGTGCATGGGGGTGAGCATAGCAGCGGGTGTGGAGGGGATAGAAGAATGAATAATGTTGTCAGTCAGACAACCTAATGAATAAGTCCGACACAAGGAAGGAGACAACCAGTGGAGATAAGAGTAGAGAGTACAGTGGTACTTAAGAGGAGGAGCAGATAGCACAAATCTACAGACACTGTTGTAGGCAACGTCCTGCATTTGCAAGATGCTTGCCTGTGCCATAGTGAAGACAGGCAGAGCATAGCAGAGTCCAGGGAGGAGAAGGCCTTGGGTGACAGAGATCCTGGTGGCATGGGTCAGAAACTGACGGACTCAGTAAGCCAGTCCAGTTTTAGCATTGAGTGATTTGTAGACAGTTTAGACATGCAGAAAGAAGTTAAGAGAGAGATCCAGCATGACCCTTAGGTATTTGAAGGACTGAGTTACTTCAATATCTTGTACTATATGGGGAGGGAGAGGGAGCTCTGCACAAAGGCTTTCATGCAATGGTAGAACAAATGGGGCAGAGAGAAGAGGTATGACTACACTGAGGACAGTGGACCAACCTGGAAGGATAAGAGCCTATACTGAGGTGATAGCTTGTTTCCATCCAGGTGTGAACTATAGTCCTCAGTGGATGGTTTAAATGTTACTTTGATAGACATTTAAAGTAGTCAAGGGGTGAAGGAAGAAATAGGGAGGTAGAAACGGTCCCACCACAGGCTGAGATAGAGAGTAGAGAGATCTCTAGGGGAGAATGTCCCACCAGGATACAAGTTATTCAAGGATGTATAGGTTAGCAAAGGAGAAGGGGGGATCAGTCAAAGGAGAAATGTGAGGAAGGGGAAAACAGTTGGGAAAAGGAGACACCAAGAATAAATTAGCTAACAAAATGTGGAGGGCAATGTGTGCTAATGTTAGAATCTAAAAAATGAGATCCCAGAACTAGAAGCCATCATGGCGGAGGCAGAGCTGGATATTGTGGCTATTATCGAATCACAGTGTACTAACAACTATGTCTGGGACATGGTCATACCAGGTTACACAATGTTCAGAAGAGACAGGGTAGGAAAGAAAGGAGGGTGTGTGATGCTCTATGTGAAGGAAAACATAAAAGTGACAGAGATACAGGGAATTCAGGAGGTTCAAGGAGATGTGGGTCACTCTGTATTAGATAAACAGAGCCACTGTTTGGACAGAAGTGATATTCAGACCTCTTATACAAAGGAGGACTCAGCTAAAGAAACATAAAAAGCAATTGGCAAAATGGCTGAAAGGGAGTAGAGTTGCTGGTAGAGGACTTCAATCTGCTGGATGTAGTTTGGAGTCTTTCAGCTACAGTGTCAGCTAGAAGCATGGATATCCTGGAGCCCCTGCAAGGAGCGTTCTTCAGGCAAGTAGTCAGTGAACCTGCTTGCGACTGGGAAATACTGGACCTGCTTCTTACAAACAGGGACAGTATTGCTGATATGGAGGTGGAAGCCATCTGGAGACTAGTGATCACCATACAGTGTAGTTCAACATAATAACAGGAACAGTCTCCAGTCATATAAGGGAAAGGGTCCTGGCCTTCAGAAGGGCTGAAGGTACGAAGATTGTTCTATGCCTCAGGAAAGACCTGGTAGGGGAAGATGACTTGGTAAGCGGTGAAAAAGTAAGTCATAGTAAAAGAGGACATAGTGAAGGCAACAAACCTCAGTGTCAAGCAAGTAAGCAAAAGCAAAAAGAAGATGATTTATTTTTGACTGGGTAAGTGCACTAGACAAACACTGCCTATTTTCAGGCACGACCCGGGGAGGGGGATGCAGATGAACGCCAACTGACCTTGAACCAGATTAAGCAGTTGGTGGTATTTTTTTAGTGAATAAGGAAATTTGCCCAGGACACCGGGGAAATTCCCCTACTTTTTTTCAAGTGCCATGGGATCTTTAACATCCTCCTGAACTACCACCAATCCAGGCAGATGGGACCTCGGTTTAACATCTCATCTGAAAGACGGCACCTCAGAAGTGCAGCACCCCTCTCATGCTGCACTACAGTGTCAGTACTGGGATATTAACCCAAGTGCCAGATGTGGGAACTGAACCCACAGCCCTCTGATTTCCCGGCCTCAGAGGCAAGTGTGCTACCTACTGAGCCACTGACACCACTATGGTTTTTGAAAGTGGTGGCAGAAAATGTAAAGGCTGAAAGATAAATGTCAGGATGTATGTATAAGAAGACCATGAGGGAGGAGGACAGAGGAATGTATCAGGGAAAACAAAGCAGGGAAAGCAGTAAGGAGTACAAAGGCACAAAGTGAGGAAAGAATAGCTCAGGCAGTATCAAAAGGCAGCAAGATATTTTGGGGGTATGTTAGTAAGAAAAGGAAGACTGTAAAAGGGGGTGGAGTGCATGGAGGAGGACCAAGAAACAGCAGACATCTTAAACAAATACTTCTGTCCAGTGTACAGAGTACAAGGTGAAGGAAAGAGAACACAGAAATTCACAAAGGGCTTTGAGGGGAGGGAAGTGGACAGTAGTCCCTTTTCCAAGGACAGAATTAGAAAGAACTCAATAATCTGAAGGTGAACAATGCTACTGTATGGGGCCAGAGGTGGTGCATGCAAGGGTGCTGAGGGAGCTCAGGGATATGATCTCAGAGGAACTGGAAGGGAAAGTATGTCTCTTTGCAGATGACACAAAGATCTGCAACAGGGTTGATACACCAGATGGAGTGGAAAGGATGAGAAGGGACTTGGCAAGGTTAGAGGAATGGGCAAATGTATGGCAGCTCTGATTCAATGCAAAGAAGTGCAAGGTAATGCACCTGGGAAACAAAAACCCAGGGCAAGAGTACACAATGGGGGATGAGATACTGACAGCAGTAAAAATGGAAAGGGACCTGGGAGTAATTATATCAGATGACCTAAAGGTGGGCAAGCAATGTGAGAAGGCAGTAAGGAAGGCTGGAGGGATATTGAGATGCATAGGGAGAGGCATCAATAGTAGAAAACAGAAAGTTGTTATCCCTCTGTACAGACAGTTGGTGAGACCCCATCTGGAGTACTGTGTGCAGTTCTGGAGACCCCATCTCCGCAAAGACATAGACAGAGTGGAGGCTGTCCAGAGGAGGGCAACTAAAATGGTGCAGGGTCTGCACCAGAAGACATATGAAGAAAGACTAAAGGAGCTTAATATGTATACCCTTAAGGAAAGGAGGAGAGAGGAGACATGATAGAAACTTTCAAGTACCTCAAGGGAATCAACAAAGTCCAAGAGGGTAGCATCTTTCAGAAAAAGAGATGTGCAAGAACAAGGGGGCACAATTTGAAGATGGAGGGGGGCGGCTCAGAGGTAATGTGAGGAAGTATTTTTTCACAGAGAGGGTTGTGGATGCATGGAACAGCCTCCCTGAGGAGGTTGTGGAGTCAAGAACAGTGGGGGAATTCAAGAATGCATGGGACAGACATAAGGCAGTCCTAGTGGGGGGTAGGAGGAAGTAAGTTGTTGGTTAATTAGGATCTGCAGCTTATCTGTTAGGTAGGAAAATGGGCAGACTAGGTGGGCCAAGCAGTCCTTATCTGCCGTCAAATTCTATGTTTCTATGTTTCTATATACTAGTTGCACCTCTGACAGACGTATTCAACAGACATGGAGAAGGTCATGCCAAACAAATCTGATAGATTTCTTTGGCTGGGTAATCAATCCACTAGTTTTTAGTGCGCAGAAAGTGCAAAGTAAATGCATCTGGTCTAAGAAACCTGGGGGCAGAGTACAAAATGGGGGAGCGATACTGACAGCGACCAAGCAAGAAAGAGATCTGGGAGGTAATGATATTAGATGACCTAAGGATGGCCAGGAAATGTGACAGGGCAGTCAGCAGCATCAGTGGGATGCTGGGATGTATAGGTAAGGATATTACCATCAGGAATAGGGAGGTGGTGTTGCCCCTGTATGGGACAATGCATAGCACCTCACCTGGAGATCTGTGTCCTGTTCTGGAGACAACATTTCTGGAAAGAGATAGGCAGAGTGGAGGTGGTTCGAAGGATAGCAGGCAAAATGGTGTGACGTTTGCATCAGAAGCCTTATGAGGAGAGACTAAAAAAGTTAAATATATACACCCTGGAGTACAATAGGGAGAGTGAGGATATAACAGAGACCTTTAAATACCTCATAAAGGCTAATAAGGTACAGAAGGGAGATACATTTCAGAAAAAAGATGCTCTAGAACAATAGTTCTCAGACTTTGTCACAGTGAGCCTCCCCAAATCCATGGAAAAAATCTTGAGCCTCCCCCCAAAAATTGAAATAATCTTGGGCCTCCCCAAAGAAAAACAACATACTGTACTTTGCGCAGTACACCATGAATAAATTGAAACCCCTTTGAGTACTTGGCTCACATTCGGTTCTTTGGCTTATACTGACATGGAACCTTTGAAAAAGAGCTCCTGTGCTCAAAAGTGTTATCTAAATAACAAAAAAAAAAAACAGAAAAATATTATTCAGCTTATTATAACACCCTCCCCCACACACACACAGGCCAACCTACATACTCTGCTATTTTCATTCTTGAACCATTTTTGAACCATTGTTACCCCTTGTTGCACTACCTTCATGGGTCAGACTGCTTTCTCTGTTTCCTCTCTATGCGAAATAATCTTTCTACATACTTTGCCTCTCACCATCCTTCCCTGCTCCTAAGCAACTTCTCAGGGATTACTTTGCTCCTTCCTGCTGTTGCTGTTAGCACTTCTTTGCTCAACCCTTGTATTTGGGCTGTTCTGCCATCAGGCTACAAATTGATCAATTACCACCACTCATTATTAGTTCATTGTTCATATTTGTTTGCTTTATTAGTTATTGTGTATTTCATGATCTGTTTTACAGAGGTCTTTTGAAATGTATTCGCTCCCTACCCTTTCCCAGGTACACTTGAAATTAGCCTTTCATTCACCTTCCCATGTCACCTATTAGTAAATAAATACATTAAATTCACCTACTATTATCCTCTTTCAGTTTGTATCATCTCTTCACACAAAATATTTAAAACTCAAAATTTAAATACAGTACTTTTTCAGACTTGCTTGAGCCTCCCTTGGAACAGGTTGGGGCCTCCCAAGGGAGGCTGGCCTCACCATTTGAGAACCCTTGCTCTAGAACAATGGGTCATTATATAAAGATGGAAGGGGGTAGATTCAGAAGAGATGTGAGGTTGTACTTCTTCAAACAGCAAGGAAGGGGTGGAAGGATCAGTGCTATAGGTCAAGCAAGGTCTGCAGCAAAAATGATAATTAAAAATGGGCAGAGTAGATGGGCCCAGTGGTCATTGTCTGCCATCAATTTCTATGTTTGTATGTATGGTGGGTTATGTGGTTCCACGTGATAACGGTGATCGCGGAAAGGCAATCACCGTTTGGGTGCATGTACATCTCTGAAAATCAATTTCGGCAATGTACACTTGAAGCGAACATCAAGAGGGCGCCAGAGACTTAGATTTTTTTATTCCGGCTTTGCCCGCCACACTTCACTAAAGGATTCTCAACCTAGGGGTGCATGTTGGGGGGTGCAAAAGTAAAAACCAAATCCCGGTCCAGACACAAAAAACGAGCGCGCCCAGAACCGAACCTGGCACCCTCCCAAACCTAGCCTGCCACCAAACCACCATGCCACATGGCCATCTCAGCAGCCCACTGCTGCACTACACCCCACAAACCCTCCCCCCCTTCCACCCATCGCACAGCATGGTCCTTCCCCACCCCCTTTGCGTGCATGTATTTATAGCGACATCCTGTTGCTATATTCACCGAACTTCCTATCCGGTCACCATCCCTGCCATTTAGCCCTGTGCACAGGTGCTGTGATTGAGTCACCCTTTTAGAAAGCACTCAATCATGGTCTCCATCATCACAGGCTACCGGTTATGTTATTCAAATGGATACAGTGTAAAATTATTAATATGTGCAATATCCATACAGTAAACTGTGTGGCACTCATAATTCATATTGTACTATGTTACACATACTGATAATGAGATGGGCAATAGTATATGCATTGAGCAAGGGAGAATATAATCAAGGGGAACACATGTGAAGCAATATACTACTCATAGAGTGGTGACACCATGATTCACTTTGAATTTTAAAGACAGTAGAAGGCATGACACCCATATGAGCTGTCCCTTGTTTAGTTACAATAATCCTCTAAACCTTTCTCTGCCAATAAATGTGTCCAGTCTATTCCTATGGTTAGAGAAATTCCTGCTATTTACCACTTCAGAAGGCAGATTATTCCAAATGTCTACTGTCCTTTATGTGTAATAAATCTTACGCTTGCTTGTTTTAAAATTATTTGGCCTAATTTGTTGTTCATGTCCCCTTACATTTTGTTCCATTCTAAAATGCAAAATGTAATCCTTCCATTAGATCCTCCTTGTTAATGATTTCATCATCAACATCATCAACACATTCCCCCAATACGCCTGTTGTGCAGAGTATTTACCCCCACCTACTCCCTCAGCAACTCCCGCTATAGGACCCTTGACCTCCCTGCCTGTACTTCCACTTCAGGGAGAGCTGCCTTTTCCTATTACTTTCCAAACATTTGGAACTCCTTCCCCTTAGATATCCATTCTACACAGTCTACTCGTTTGTTGTCATATCTTCTGTGACACTATATTTCCCCATCCTGTAAGTGCACCTGACCCACCTCTCTTTAATTACCCCTCCCTGTCCTCTTTTCTGTTCTGTTTCCACCACTCTATCCCCTTCTACCCTTCCCTAGGCATGCAGATAGCCTATAGCACTAGCTGGGTTTACATCGAGTAGTGTTCATACCCTTGGTGTTCCACTCCTGGGGGTGAGGCTTGCTCTCCCTTCCTCTTTACTCCTCTTTAATTCTTCCCTTTCACAATTTCATACCACCTCCTCTCATCCCCCATTTGTTCCCAAGCCTCCCTCCACCCATTCCTGAAGTTAGCCACACCCACTTCTTCTGTGCCAGTATTCTGTTCCCCATTTTAACCCTCTTCATTCCTCCCTTATCCCCTGCAAATCTGCTTGCGGGGTGTGCATTCCAGAGGGATGAAGGCTCATCTAATCTCCAACCATTCCCACTCCCAACCCCCCTATTTCGACAAGGTTTCTTATTAATTTATTTAGTTATTGAATTTTGTTGACTGAGTAGGCCCACTGAGACTAGAAGTCCCTTTTTCAGGGGTGACCGGGGAGGGGGGGGGTACAGATGGTAACTAACTGAAACTGAACCAGAGTAAGCTGTTGGTGATATTTTTAGTAAATGGGGAAATTTGGCCAGGACACCATTGGGGAAATTCCCCTGCTCTTCTCAAGAGTGCCATGGTATCTTTTTTTTTTACATAATAATTGTTATTAAAACTTTTTAAGAGATACAAAAGACAAGACAAACTAACAAAACAATCAAAACAACAACAGACTAACTGCATTTAAACTATGTACGTGGGTCCAAGTCATTATATCTACCTCTATATAAAGGGTAGCATAAATTTTATCAGTATAAAAACAGTGCGAAGTTCTAAACATAGATCTTCCCCAATGGTCAGTACATAAGCTATGTGTCAGGGTCCTTTGCCTAATGGTGGAATGCCATGAGGCCAGGTGCGACCTGCTAGTCAACTGTCATAATCCATCACATCTGCCCCACACTGCGCTACATCCCTTCCCTCAATAACTGGACTTCCCCAAAAGGATACAGATGAGTCCCATGTGTGGAAAAACTGCTCCCCTTTGCCATTCATCATGTAAGACGGTTCCGCCATGGGGTCTTTAACCTCCACCTGAACAGCAGGTAGGACCTTATTTTAACATCTCATCTGAAAGATGGCACCTCAGAAATGCAGCACCCCCCTCATGCTGCACTACAATGTCAGTACTGGGATTTCACCCATGTGTATGGTGTAAGGATAGAACACACAGCCTTCTGATATTCAAGCCTCAGAGATGGGTGTACAACCTGCTGAGCCACTGACACTGCTACTTACTACCCCACGTGTTAAACAATGAAAATATATCTGTGCTGAAATGCTTTGTGCGTATGTATATGAGGATAAAAGTAAGTGCATGTGTATATGCTTAAAAACATACAGTATATGTATGTGTGTATATGCATAATGCATACTGTATATCTACATAGAACATATTCTGGATGGCAAGTGTTGCCTGCCTAGCCTACAAAAATGTTTGATATAGCTTTAAATTTATTCGGTAGTATGCATGGACTTAGCTATATGTATATTTTTTATTTGGATGTTGTATTCAAAATTGTATTCCCCTTTCCCCAGGACACACATCTGGAAATGAACTATTGTAGCTCAGTATGCCTTTCCTGGTGAAACATTTCAAAATAAATAAATAATTTAGTTTGAGGGGTTTCAAACATTCCTTATATGTTTTATGTTCCAAGCCCTTTTTTGTTGCCTTCCTCTGAATAAATACAATTTTCTTCCTATACATAATATTTAAAACCAAAAACAAGGTGCTGCGTCAGCATGTGGTCTGAAAGCAAAACAAAATGGTAATATTAAATGCACGCTGGAAATAGAAAATGTTTTTTTTTTATTTCGTTTTTGTTCACCGGGTAAGTACACTAGACAGATTCTTGGATATTTTCAGGCATGACCCGGGGAAGGGGATACAGATGAATGTCAATGACTTTGAACCAGATTAAGCTGTTTGTGGTATTTTTTGAGTGACTGGGGGAAATTTGGCCAGGGCATCGGGGAAATTTCCCTACTTTTTTAGAGAAGTGTCATGGGATCGTTAACATCCATCTGAACTACCACCAGAACAGGCAGATGGGACCTCGCTTTAATGTCTCATCCAAAAGACAGCACCTCAGGAGTGCAGCACCCCCCCTCATGCTGCACTGCAGTGTCAGTATTGGGATAGTAACCCAAGTGCCTGGTGTGGTGATAGAATCCACAACCTTCTTATCTCCCGGCCTCAGAGGCAAGTGTGCTACCTGCTGAGCTAAAAATTGAGTTAAAAATCAGCGTTTTGACCATAGATCTTCTTCAGGAAATATCTAAAAGAGAAAAAAACAAAATTTGTATACAGGGGAGGTAAAATAAGGGATAGGTATGCGGGAAAGAAAACGGGGGATGCTCTGGGAGAAGAAGTGATAAATGGCAAGATAAAGAGAGAATCTTGAAAACAAAAAGGAGATGATGGGAATGACAAGGCATACAGTAATAGCAGTGAATGAGCTACAGAAGTCCCCAGGTGAGGACTAATTAGCAGGGCCTAGTAAGAAGGCTGAAAGGTGACAAATGGGGGGAGATAGAGGTGGTGACATCTGGAGAAAATGAAAATAGATGTGTACAGATACAGTACAAACAGACTTCAGGGAAAACAAGGCAAGGGGTGGCTGAAAAAGGTTAGTAGAAAATAAGTCTATCATTTAAACCGGAGGGCTGCTGGGAGCCAAAGTGGATGATCAGCTTGGCTTCCATGATTTTTCTATGGTCAGATACCAGAAGCCCTGTGGTCCCCGGAGATAAAGTGGGGATACTATTGGTTTATCAGTGTTTCCATTCCTGACTGCCCTGTAATGTTCCCTGAAATGGCCAGCAAGGCATCTACCAATCTCTCCAATGTAAATAGCTGCACACTTCCTGCAAAGGCTACAATATACCATATTAGTGGAGGTGTATAAGAACTCCTTGGTGATGTGAAAAACACCTGTGGAACCTTGAATTTCAGTCACATTAAAAATAAATTTGCAGGTGTAGCAGCAAGTTCTGTTGCAAGGTTTGGTACCTGGTAAGGAGGAACTGTTAGGAGTAGGTATGCTGCTTCTTACCAGGAGATTCCACATATTGGGTGGCTAGCGTAGGAGGCAATACGTGGTTCTGTAAAGGAAGCACCAATGTTAGGGTCAGTTTGCAAAATAAAAAAGTTACTGGTGATGATCCAGTGAAGAGAAGGTGTCCCCTGATGGAAGGGAAGCACTAGTGGAATTTGCCATTGTTCTTGTGTGACAGTATCCTTCCTACAGGGGTCAAGGTTATGGGGCATGTTACTGACCCGGGAGAGTGCTCTGTCCACTGTGCTTTTAGGGTATCCCCTGTTAATAAGAAAGCTATGCATTGTTTGGGCCCACTCAGCAAAATCATCATCTTTACGGCATAACCTGCAAAGTCTAAGAAACTGTGAATATGGCAGGCCATTCTTGACATGTTTAGGATGGAAGTAGCTTTGGAGGAGGAAACTGTGTGAGTCAGTGGGTTTGTAATAAACTGATGTCTTCAGACCAGTCTTCTACAGTGACAGTTTAATATCTAGAAAAGGCAGTATAGAGGAGCATACATCGACAGTGTACTGAAGGGAAGGATGGGCCATGGTAAACTTGTCCAAGAAGACTTGGAGGGACTCCCTGGAGCAGGTGGTGCCCCCACACAGCCGTCTATGTAGCATTTGTAGAGTTCAGGCACAGTCCCTGTGAAAGAGAGAAAAATTTGTTACTCCACCCATCCCACAAACAGTTTGGCAAAGCTGGGACCCATCTTGATACCCATGGTAACTTCACTGACCTGCTGAAAAAAACTGTTATTAAAAGAAAAAACAATCAGTTTAAGAACAAATTCTGCCAGATGGGTTAGTGTGTGTGTGGGTGGCTGCTGGACGTCATGCTTATTCAGAAAATGCTGCAAAGCTGTCAGGCCATCATTGTGGGGGATCACTGCATAAAGAGATTTGATGTCCATGGTGAAGATCAGCTGATGGAAACTATTGAATCTGAACCTGTCAAATAACTGGAGAGTATGGTTAGTGTCTTTAACATAGGAAGGCAGGGACTCAATGAGCGGTGAAAGCACTGCACCATCCACCAGATTTCAATGCCAATAAAAAAGTTTATTACTCACAGTTTGGGAGTAGATAAAAACTTTTGAACAATGCCACTTAGATAACAAATGTGCTCACACAATTAAGGCTCGACCGGTCTCGAACATGCACGCTTCCTCCTGGTGCAGTGCTTTCTTTGTGTTTTTGGTTATGGTCATAGCTTTGGCACAGCCAGACACGGAGCCATTTTTCTTGGTTGGACTCAATGAGCAGTTCCATGAGGCTGTCCAAAATTGCAGAGATGTGGGATGAGGGGCAGGAGCAGGCAGACACAATAAGACAATCACAGTTACCTGTTTTGTGGATTTTGGGAAGGAGATAAAACCTGGATGCCCGAGGATGCTGAACTTGGAGTCTCTTAGCTGAAGCAGGGAGCTCTTTGTTTTCAATAGCAGAGGTGATGGTGGTGGTAACCTCAGTCTGATAGTCAGCAGTGGGGTCCTGGGGAAGAGAAGAGTAAAACCAGGTGTTGGAGAGTTACTGTTTGACTTCAGTGCTGTATAGCTCCTTTTGCCATACTACAACAGCACCTCCCTTGTCAGCTGGTTTAATAACAATGTCATTCCTGCATTGCAGAGATCTGAGGGCTGCAAGCTCACCAGTTGTTAGGTTGGAGTTGTTGTGCCTGCAATGAAAATTAATGTTAGTGGTGTTTTCCATGCATTGCTTAACAAACTAATCAACAGCAGCAAAACATCCTGGATGGGGTGTCCATGCACTATGTTAGGGATTTATGTCATTGATTATTCTGGTAATACTGTCATCATCTGCAGGAAGAAGAGTCTCATTAGAAAAATAAGCTGTAAGGCATACTCTATGATAGAAGCACTGCAGATCAACTTGAACCTGGGGTGCATCGAGATATCTGGGTGTGAGCACAAAAGAGAGACCCTTGCTAAGGAGAGATCACTCATCTTGTGTTAGGGGGAGGTCTGGAGGAATACAAAATTCCAAATTGTTAGGTTGTGTCAGACTCGAGGGCTCATGTTGGTTGCTGATCTGTTAGGAGAGAGACTGGAGTTTGGCAGATTTGGTGTCCTTGAGGAACTGAAAAAGAGTGGAGTTAAGGTGTTGGATGCAGTGCTTAATAAAAGGAAGGTTATGTGGAGCTGTTCACTGCAGGAAATCCTTTTGCCTTTGGATGGTTTTGTCCACAGAGATCAGCTGTTTCTTAATGGAGAGAATAGTGATCATGATACATTATTGGATTTTATTTATTTATTTTTATTAATCCATACATTTTGTACACAGTAATGAGACAGCCAAGGTTGCTCCTTACAATCTGTGACCCTTTTTTGTACCACTGTATTCATTTTAGGGATCCCACTTGCAAACTATCATGTGCTCTGTTTTGTTAGGTTAACAGTGGGTTAACAAAATGCTGGTTCTCTCTCTCTCTCTTTCTCTCTGCATTTATAACACAGGGATCACCCCTTACTACCCACACCAGGACGTGACCATTCACACAAGAAACTATTTAGCTTCACATCACAAGGCAAAGTAGAGGAATTGAAAACAAAATGTCACTGAACTAATTGTTGCATTAGGTGTTTGACTGTAGACCCTTCTGTGCTTTGTGCCTCCTTGACTTCGGTGGTCAACTTTGCAATGTCAGTAAAGAAATGTATGCCAGCTCTGATACTATTGCTGGACCTGTTGTATTACCCCTGTACTGTACATTCCTGCTGTATTTTCTATGTAGCCCCCAGGTCGCATCTGGAAACGAGCGGCCCCCGCTCAGCATGCCTGCCTGGTTAATCTCTTAAATAAATAAATGGGGGGGGGGAGTTGCATTGACTAGTAGCATAGCATAGAGTAGCACAGCAGAAACAGTAATTCTTAAACACAAGGTCCTCCGCCTTTGAAAACTGTGAAGGGATTATCTGAATATAAAGGAGATACGCATTAACAACAATCCCATATAATCAGATATGTACAAGGAGCTGGATTCAATGCATGCAGCCTACATCCTCTTCTTGATCATAGCACTGTTCTTCCCTTCATGGGTGATAGTGCTCTCCTCCCACACACTTTTTTGGTCCTAGCACTTTCCTTACATGAGTTGTCCCAAAAATGTCATTAGATTGCATTGTGCCATGCACCACCCCCCTTGCCTTCCCTGATAATCCCGGCTTCCTCTGTTCCCACATATTCAACACTATAAGCTCCTCCCTGGTCACAACTCTCCATTACACAACTTCTCCCTTAGACAGGTTACTTGATAAAGCTCTTCACCCTCAACCCTCTTCCACCTCCCTCCTCCCCTTTGATAGGAAATAACAACAAAGCCCCCTCCTGGCTGCCTTACCTTGCAGGGAGAGAAAGCTTGTGTTAGAGTCACCTCCATCCCCTTCCCCCTTCTTTGATAGGAAATAACAACAATGCCCCCTCCTGGCTGCCTTACCTTGCAGGGAGAGAAAGGCTGTGTTAGAGTCACCTCACTCCCTCCCTTCTTTGACAGGAAATAATGACAAAGCCTCCTCCTGGCTGCTTTACTTCCTGCTGGTTTTGTTTCTTAAATCTACAGCACTAACCATGTATCTTGGGATGTAATAAATTGTAATATGCAGTACCTTTATATGAGTTAGCCTATAATTGTAAATAGTTGGATCAATGGCTGTTATATCCTGTATCTTCTGTCTCTGTACTTGTGTACCCATACCCTGTAACTTACCTTTCTGTTTTGTCCTCATGTCAAGATGTAGAACCTTTGAAAAAGAACATTTTGCTCAAAGGTTATTTCCGAAAGATGAAAAAAAAAATATAGATCACAATGTCTTAGCAGCTACTTTTGCATAAAAAAAAACTAAATAGAATGCCACTATTTGATCAATCCTGAAAGGCTTAATATAAAAGCAGACAGGACATGCAGACACACACACACTCGCATGCACTCACACACGCATGAACGCACACACACACACACACACACACACACACACACACACACACATACACACACACGAGAAAGATAGAAAACCAAAGAATACAAAATGCCAGCAGACAGAGGTAAAGTACACACACACATACACACACACACACACACACACACACACACATCAAAACCCTGACAGTGACCATTTGTAGTATCTAGTCTCAGGAATTCTAGTCAGGAGCAATGAAATAGTGCAGCTACTGCAATGGTGGGGAAGGGGAGGCAACAGAACAGCAAGGAACAGCACTGCGGAGGTAAGGCAGAGAGTTGTGATTCATGCCCTGCCAAAGCATTCAGTGGATGGACACCTCCTTATTTCTGATCACTTCTCTCTCTCTCCTAGTCATAGCAATAGGACAACATGGTGGCATCACCATGCAACCCTAAAAATGGACAGTCCCAATTCATTGCCTCCTATCCTCAGTTCATTGAAAATGGCTATTCCCTGAGATCTACTGAAAATGCCCTGCTCACTGCCCCTAGAAATAAAACTAGAGCTGGTGAAGTATCCTTTGCCTATGCTGCCCCCAAACTATGAAACTCCATTCCTCCTGAAATATGGCGATGCCTCTCTACTCATTCCTTCTGTATTAAATATCGTGAACATCTCCTTAGCCAGGTAATCTGCTCCTGTCACAACACTTGAGCATCTTCCCTACTTGCACGCTTTCTAAATGGAACTTTGCTTTCTTAACAGCTTTTAAACAGTACCTTACTGAAGTAATTACTACAGTAACCTGCCATTCTACTTCAAAGAAATCTCGCTGCATGAAGCCTGAAAATACATCAAGAAAGTAATTGGTAAATTTAGACGCAGTGGGGACTCCCTTGACTTCAAAATGCTGGCCCTCACCCTTGAGGAAGTGTTAGTGCCTTTATTCAGGATCTTTACCCTCTCACTCAGACTCACACAGTTCTCAAGTAAATGGAAATTAGCCATGGTTACCCCGGTCTACAAAAGTGGAGACAGGACTTTTCGCGTGAACTACTGGCCTATCTCCATATTACCACCTCTCTCTAAGGCTCTTGAATGCATTGTAGTCAACCAGTTTACTGAATATCTTGACAAACATAAGATCCAATGTGTCCAACAACATGGGCTCAGAAAAGGGCATAGCACCACCTCGGCCCTTATGGAATCCACTGGTTCTATACACAGCTCCCTGGACCATGGTCAATTAGTTGGTGCTGCCTTCACCGACTTGACAAAAGCATTCAACATGGTCAATTGCCCTCTACTACTGGAACAACTGCTTAATCCAGAGCTCTCCTCTGACTCCACTGCCTGGTTTAAAAGTTATCTGGACAATCACACCCAACAAGTCAAAATTGTCTGCATCCTGTCTGATTCAAGACCTGTTCACTCTGGGGTTCCTTAAGGTCCATCCTGGGCCCACTCTGATTTAGTCTCTTTCTAAACAGTCTCCCAAGCTCCTGGCCTGAACAGATCCTACTCTGTGCAGATGATGCCATAATTTACACAACTCACCCGGAGTCTGTACTCCTTGAGAACCAGCTACAACTCGGATTTGCCTTGGTAGAGAAAAGGTTTAGTCATCACAAGTTGATGCTAAACTATAAAAAATTTAGCTTATGCTTTTCAGCAGCTCCCATAACATGCACAGAAAACATCCTCTGAATATCAAACTATTGTGGGGGACTTCACCCTGCCCAAGGTGGACTGGAGCATACCATCCATGACATGTGCTAGGAGTCAGGTGATCCTAGAAGGACTGCAGAGTGGGTTCCTGATTCAGGGAATCACTGAACCAACAAGAGCTGAGGCAGTTGAGCTGGCCTGTCGGCGCAGTGGTTGGATTTCTGCTTGCGATGCCGGCGACCTGGGTTCGGGAACGGATCCGGGTCGTCGGAGGGCCGGCTGGGGGGAATAGGATCGAGCGTCCGACGGATGGCTCTCCTATTCCGGGGGGAGGGCGTGGGTAAGCCTCGGTGCATTGGAGACCCCTGGTGGAGACCAGAGGTTCCACACAAGCCGGCGCTCAACAAGGGGGGGATGGAGGCGGGGCGGACGCTGGCGTCATTGCACGTCCCTGCCTCCTCTGGGGAGAAAAACCGGCGGAAAAGATGGAGGGCAGGACCACTGATCATGAAGCCTCCTGGAGAGCCTCACATAGCCGCTGCCACTGCAGGATCCCGACTAGTTACAGTTCCGGGGCCACGTGGGTGGCCCGCGGCCCCGCCCTCCGGGGGGCAAGCCGGGGGTAACCGAGGGTCCTCAGCAGCAATCGACGGCGGTAGAGGTCTCCGGGGGCCGTGACCAGGGTGGATGGCTTCGGTGGTCCTGCCAGGGAGAAAAGAGGGGAAAAAAAAAAAAAAGAGCTGAGGCAGTTCTTGATCTGGTGCTCACACATGGGAAGCATGTACAGAGAATAATGGTCAGGGAGCCACTGAGAGGAAGTGACCATTGCAGTGTGGTTCCAGTTGGATAGGTTCATAGGTATCTACGAGTTTGAGGGCAAGCCCATTTAGAACTCGCCACCACTGGGTTAATGGTGGGTAAGATATTTTCTTTTGTCCATGTATAGATCAAGGTTTATTTTAAACTGTTCTAAGTTTTTACTTACTACCACATCCAGTGGTAGAGAGTTCCAGATAGGCAGTACTCTCTGAGTTATGAACCTATTCCTTTTCAATGTCTTATTGATACCAGTTTTTAGTTTTAATTTATGGGCAGGGAAAGCATCCCAACTAAGACCAATATCTTGGATTTCAGGATGGTGGACTTCAGGAAAATGGGCGAAGTGATAAGGAGCCATCTGGTGGGCATCAGAGCAGATATGGGGGTGGACCAAAGCTGGTCCATCATTAAGGAAGGAATACTGGTTGCCACAGATGAGTGTGTTAGGCTCAGGAGTAAGAACACAAGGGCCAAAGTTCCCAGCTGGTTCAGTTCTTGGGTTGCCAGACAGTGAGGGAAAAGAGTTTGGCCTACAGAAAATTCAGAAGTCCAAGAGAGAGAGAGAGAGAGAGAGAGATAGACAGAAAATTAGGCTGGGACAGGTATAGGGGAGGGTAATGGTCATGGATAGGGAGGATGGGAGGGGAGGATGGGAGGATGGGAGGGGAGGATGGGAGGAGGGCAGAGGGGCAGGGACAGTAGCTCAAGCTGTGGACCATGCAACATGATCAGACTTGATAGACCAAATGGCCTTTTTCTGCTGACTTCTTCGTATGTTTATATGTATCACTAACTGCCTTGGTACTGCCCTTGAAAAGGTTAAATTCTTTAAGTATCTTGAAGTCATGTAGTCAGCAACCTATCATATGGGGTCCATATAGATAGAGTTGCTAAAGCTATAAATATTTGTATTGTCTACTCTAAAGACACAGGTGATCTCTGACCCCTGAAGCCTTAAGGATAGCTGTACAGAGTTCTATTATTTCTGTAATTGACTATGGACTGATCATCTATGGTCCTGCAACTGATACCGCCCTCTGGTGTATCTCTACTGCTCTTAACGAGGCATGTCGTCTTGTCTCAGGAGCCTACCATCTCACCCACATGTGTGACCTCTATGCCCTAATCGGTTGGCTACAGCTTAAAAATAGCTTCAAATACCAAATGTGCCTGATGGGTAACAAAAAAACCTTAGGCCTCTTGCCACCTAGATCTTCAAAGACCCCATAATAATTCACGCTGCACCCGAGGTTCAGAATCCCAGCTCGTACAGGGCCCTCATCGCCGAACCATCCAGGGGTTCAAAGATTGTTCATCTACAGTGCCCCCCTCTGGATGAATGCTTTCAACAGTCACATCTCCTCTGAAACTAAGCTGGGCCTGTTCGAATCTAAGCTTCGGTCTCTACTGTCTACTGCTAGCACCTGTGACTGTCTCTCTAACCATGTTTTTCCAAACCTCAACCTTAGCACTTGACTTCTTTCATAGTAACTTAGCGCTCTTGCCTCCTACCCTTCCCCCTGTATCCCCCTACCCCCTTCCTCCTACCTTCCCTCGCCCCACCTCTCCTCACGTCCTCCACTCCCACCCCCACTCTCTTACTATTCCCAGCCCACCCTTCCATGTCCCTTCCCACACCCTGTGCCCTGTTTGTCTTGACAAAGCCTGCTGGCTGATATCAATGTACTGTAGGCATTTTCCTGTGCCTAAAACTGATCAGCATATGTATCTCTGTTGTTTTACGTTGACCGTCCATTAGGATTTTGTGTCCATTATGATTTTTGTACCTCCTATTTGCACTTTATTGTACCGTACTTTACTGTCCTGTTTAATCTGTTGTCCTTTCTACTGACGTGAAACCTTTGTAAAAGAGCTCTAAGGTAAAAGGTATATGTAATCCGAAACTAAATAAATAAATAAAAAAATTAAATATTACTCTCTTCCATCTCCTTGATGTTTTCTGTCTGTCTGTCTGCACTAAATGTGCTATTATTATGGTTTTCATTATGGACACATTGACACTGAATTGACCTTTCTTCTCTCTCCTTAGAATACAGAATATACTGTGGAACTATGTATGTCCATATTTGATGTAACTCTAATTGGAAAGGCTATGCCTGGAGTTTGATGGCCAAGCATCACTTTTTCTTTGCAGCTGAAGGCTCTGTCCTCTGAGCTAGTTGGAGCCTGCAGGGCTGGCTGAGACTCCCCCCCCCCACCCCGATGTTCCTGCTTGTGTTTGCTAGATTTCTGTGTTTCTTTTCCTGCTTCTGGTTTGTATTTTGACTTCGGCTGCATGTGTGCTTCTTCTTTCTTTGTTTCCTGTTCTGTGTTTGTGTGTCTTTTGTTTTGGTTAGTTTTTGGGGCTTTTTTTCTAAACTCCTAGCATATCGTTCCAGAGCTCCTACTACTTGCTTTCAGTTACAACTCTCAAACTACTGCAGTGCAACTTCAATCATTATTTGTGTGTTTCAGCTCAACCATAGCTGCTCCATGTTGCATACTCGATTTCACCTGAATAAGGCTTACACTGAACCTAGCTATGCAGCTCAATCCTGCTCTCTCATTCTGCTTACCTCATTATAACAGCTTCATTACACTGCTTGACTACACCTCCTTTCAGAGCATCGTGTCTCCTTATTTATGTTTATTGCAGTTACAGCTCGGTGTACTCCATGCAGATGTTGCTTTTATATTTATTCACTCTGTTATACTCTGGGGTCAGCTAACATAGCTCCTGCTGAGGCTGTTAAATTAGATTTATATTTGCATGTGGTTCTTGGCTTTCCATCACTTTCTTGTTTGTCCTACGGAGGGGATTGGGAAGTGTTTGGGGAGTCGTGGCCCCATGTGGCTCATTGTTTTTGTTCTAAATCCTGCCTTCGCTGCCAAAAATCCTCAGATTATTTGTCACATTGATTTGGCTTTTCAATGTCTGACTGACTTGCCCCATTATTCAGTGCCATTTCATTACTACTATGTTATTCAGATCTACGTGCAGGTCCACTTACTACTCTGTTTATTGACCTACGTACAGGTCCACACTTGTTTATGCAATTGATTGCTCAAGGCTACTGCATCCTCTCGACTTCAGCCTCTGGGATGTCTGTTGCGCTCAATTTGCTTTTGACCGTACAAGGTCTTAGCACTCACTGCTCATTACGATCAGCATACCGTGCTCAATCAGCTCGACAGCTTCTCAGCTCAATCTAATTCTGGGACATGTCAGCCATTCTATTCTGGTACAGGGTCCCTGCAACCGATGGTCTCACTCTGCATTTAGTCCACATCTTGAGCATGTCCAACTTGGGGCGGAATCCTTCTCACCTGGCCCATAGCTGGGAATATCCTCACCCCGGACTTGACTTTAGCTGCCTGCTATGAGACAGCAGCTCTTGGTGTAGAATTTAAGACTAGCAGTGAAGGGTGGTTACGATGATCTCCTTTGGCTCTAGTGTTCCACTATAACAGTTAGCCATTGAATTTAGTGGTTTCCCTAGCAAGGCACCTTCACTGCATTCTCCCTACGACTGCCTCTGGTTCACCTGGTTTGAGTTTGGGATGGGTAGGCCTGGTGAGTGCCTCAGCAGTCATTGCTGTCCTCCTCCATCTTCATTGCACGTATTGGTTGCAGAGTTTTCTCGCAACCTTCCATGGCATTCCTGCTAGAGGGTCTGAGTGAGAGCCTTCCTCCAAACAGGAATATTTCCACCTCCCTTTAATTGGGTTTTCCAAATTGCAGCTGCAGAGTCATCACTAAATATACTATCCCAAGCCTGCAGGGAAGGTGACCTAGGCTTTGTATCCCCAGAGATTTCCTCCTCATAGGGTTTTTTTCTCTCCTTTGTTGTCTCTGGTCATAACTGTTAGTTAGCATAGTAGTGTCCCCTGGTTTCTTTAGGTAGGTTCTGCTGTTGGATGGAGATGGAGGATGTCCTGCCATTCCCTCTCTCCTTAGAGGATCCCCTCATTCTCAATACAAACCATTAGTATCATGCGTCACAAACCTGGGCATTTCATTATGTTATCAAACTGAGCATCTGATTATGTTATCAAACTGTCTATGCTTGTGTACTACTACATTACAGTTATTGCTCCTACATCACAGTTGCTGCTTGCTCATCAGCTTTGTGTCACCTCATTCTTTGTGATATGATTGTACTACATTTCTTTTGGGGACTCCTAAGGTACCTTTAGCCACAGGAATTGTCCCTTGGCACCTCTAGGGGTGGAACCCTCTCTGAGGGTTCCTAGACTTTTGTACCCCTACAGGGTGGTAATTCCTCTGGAATAGAGAGTGTGAACTGCCAAAACCAAACTAACACAGTTACACAAGCATAACACTATACTGGCTGCTGGACATTGAACTGTTGTCACTGCAAACTACGTACTTTCTTGCCAGTGTATGTCTTGATATATTGTATTTTCACTGTCTGTATTCTTGGTTGTACTCTCCCAGGTTGCACCTAAAAATGGACATTCAAATGCCTAGTGTGCCTATGTGATAAAATAAGCTAAATAAATAAATATGTGTACAGTACAATGATTAGTTCAGCTTTAGCAGTTATTAAAATATACCATTTTCTATTTGTTGTTATAAAACACTTTACATTAAATTACAAATCACTGGTATCTCCTGGTAAGTATGAACATACGAAAAGAGCCAGCAGATGAAGCCCACCTGGTCTATCACATCTGCTTGGTAAATGGTGGAGGGTCCTGGCATTACAACCTATGCCAGTGACCCTGATCCCCCACCCGTCTCTCTCCCCCCTTCTCCCCTTCCTTGGTCCCAAGGATTCCCTTTGTGTTTGTCCCAGGCCCTCTGAAATGCTCCCACCATCTCTGCTGACACCACCTCCTTAGGCAGCTCATTCCAGGCAGACATCATAGAAATGCTTCCTTACATTCCTTCTGAATTTCCCTTCCCCACATCAGTTTTAGGTGTGTTGTTGTCACTCATTTTAGAGATCCTCCCTTTTCACTCTGTTAATTCCCATCATGTACTTGAAGGTCTCTATCATATCAACCCTCTGCCTCCTCTCGTCCAGGGAGTAGGTCCTTAGGGCTCTCATCCTCTCCTCATAGGACCTATCCTGTTGTCCCTCAATCATGTTGTTTGCTGTCCTCTGGACTCCTCCCAGCATGCTGATGTCCTATTTAAGGTATGGATGCCAGTACCTCACCCTATATTCTAAACATTGTCTCACCAATGACCTGTACAGTGGTAAAATAACCTTGCTCCACCTACTACTGAATCCTCTTGCAGTACACCCTTGAATCCTGTTAGCCTTCACCACTGCCTTCTTACACTGAGAGGTGTAATTCAGGTCACTAGTAATCACCACACCTAGATCCTTTTCCTCTTTGAAAGCAGTTAACTGAACCTCTACTATGTAGTACTCTGTTCTAGGGTTCTTGGTCCCTATGTGCATCACTTTGCACTTTTTGGCATTAAAACCAAGTTGCCAGATTCCTGACCATCTCTCTATTCTGTCAAAGTCCTCCCTCGGATCCTGTATCCCCTCCTTGGTGTCCACACTCCCACAGAGTTTGGTGTCGTCCGCAAACAGGCACATTTTGCATTTAATGCCTTCCTTGATGTCTCTTATGAAGACATCCAGAAACACTAGCCCCAACACCGATCCATGTGGGACCCTCCTGGCAACCTCCTTAGTGCTGGAGAACTCACCCCAAACCACTACTCTGTGAAACAAAACTTTGTAAAATAATAGAGAGAAAAAAATGTATATTTGAAAAGAGTAGATTTGCACAATATGATAAAAATTTTGTGGAAAATGATTGTTTTATATGGACTTGTCTAATTGTACATTAACATATGAAAGATTGATGACATTTTATAAGAAAACACATTTTTTATAATAAATTAGATATTTGTATCACTTTTGCATTTGAATTTGTAAAGACAATATTGTGATTGTCAACAATAAACTGAACTGAACACTACTCTCTGGGTTCTGCCTCTCAACCATTTTTCAGTGCATCTTATCATATTCTCCCCCACCTCTGGGTCCCTCAGTTTCATTATCAACCTTTTGTGTGGCACAGAATCAAAGCCTTTGCTATAGTCCAGGTACAGTTTATATGATGTCCATTGCCTAGCCCTTGTCCACAGCCTTCGTGACCCAATCGAAAAGTTCAATCAGGTTCATTAGACACAGTCAGCCTGCCATAAACCCATGCTGTCTTTCATCCTGTAGACCATTCTCCTCTATCCTCTATCTAGCCTGATCCTAGCTGAAATTGTTTGGGGTTCTTTGGAGTGGGGGTCTTTCCTGATCCCCTTAAGGAGGTGGTCATTTGACCACTCCTTAAAAAATCCTCCCTAGAGCCAAACTAATTAGCTAACTACATGCCTATCTCTAACCTGTCTTTTGTTGGCAAGGTTATTAAAAAGGTTGTGGCATTACAACTGGAGGATTACTTGGGATCTCACAGTATCTATGAGGCTCTCCAGTCTGGATTTAGGAAGAAACATAGTACGGAGACTGCCCTTGTCCGGGTATGGAATGACCTCCTAATAACAAGAGATCTAAAAGTGCGAACCGTCTTGGTTTTTCTTGATCTCTTGATCTCTCTGCAGCATTCGACACTGTGGCTCATGTTGTGCTTTTGGAGTGCCTGCATTTTCTTTGTGGGCTATCGGGTGTATTCATTAAGTGGTTTCAATCTTTCCTCACTGGCAGATCTCAGAGGGTTATCTCAGGAATTTATCCCTCTGTCTTGTGGGGTTCCACAGGGCTCCATTTTGTCACCCATGCTGTTCGCAGTGTACATGCTGCCATTAGGAGATATCAGACAACATGGTTTAAGTTTTCATTGCTATGCAGATGATACTCAACTGTATTTGTCTTTTCTACCCCAACAGGTGGGTGCAGTCTCTGTCTCACTGTCTCACTGAGATAAAAGACTGGATGAGTGCTGGCTTGCTGAGACTGAATCCGGAGAAGACTGAGGTGTTAGTTGTGGACCCATGTTGCCCAGGGGTAGGATTTGGGGGCTGGGCAACCATCTGGCCTATGGCTTGATGGTGTTCAGCTGCCCACCTCAGACCAGATGAAGAACCTTGGCATTACTCTTGACGATGGTCTGACTCTGATCTGTCAGTTGTCTGCTATCGTCAAGTCCTCTTTCTACCATCTGAGGAATATCACCTGGGTAAAACATTTGGTCCCGCTGGATGACTTGGCTACCCTGGTACATACCTTTGTCACCAACCACCTTGATTATTGCAATGCCCTCTACCTAGGGCCCTAGAGGTACCTGGGGTTGATATTCACTGCTTGCAGCTAGTGCAGAATGCAGTGGCCAGGCTTTTGACTGGCACATCTAGGGCCAGTCATAGTATGTCTGTGCTGCGTGAACTGCACTGGCTGCCTGTTCAGTGGTGAATCACCTTAAAGGTTGGTTTACTAACCTTTAAAGCCCTACAAAGGATAGGGACCTGACTACCTGAAAGATTTTCTAACTCCCTACTGCCCACTCCATCCCCTCCGATCTGCCGACGAGAGATTGCTAGAGATTCCCAGGGTGTGTCTGAAAACCTTTGGCACCCACGCCTATTCATATATGCGGCACCTACCCTGTGGAATTCTCTGCCTCATCGGTTAAGAGAATGCCTGACCATCGAAAGTTTCAAAACAAATTTAAAGACCTATCTTTTTCAACATGCTTTTCTCTGACTGCTTTTAGTTGTTTTTTTTTCCAAAAACTTGATGATTTTTAATCTATTTATTCATCTGTTGTATTGTTACTTGTTATATTTATTTAGTTACTTGATTGTGTACTTTTATTGTGGTACTGTACAGCGCTTTGGTATCTGAAAGGTGCTTTATAAATAAAGTGTACCTTACCTTATCTTTACCTATGTACCTTACCAGCCTTTCCTTTAGTATGGTCTCCATAAGTTTACATACTATCGAGGTCAGGCTGACTAGCTTATAGTTACCCAGGTCATCCTTGGGTCCACTCTTGTGGAGTGGTACCACATGTGCCATTCTCCACTCAGCAGCACCACCCCGACTTGAGATCTATTGAAGAGAACAGTCAGTGGCCCCGCCAGATCCTCCAATAACTTTCAGCACCCTGGGGTGTTTATCCACCCTCAGAGCAATCAGCCCCCCCCCTCACTCTTTCAGTCTCAATGACCCCTACAACTTCCTCCTAATTTCCTCCCTCCCTCTCTCTGCATGTGGCACCAGTCCATCCTTTTCATTTGTAAAGAAAAGCAGAAGTATTCATTTAATACCTTGCTTGGCCCCCATCTTCATCAGCCCAGTCATTCCCCTTCTTCAGCCTAACAATGCCATCCTTCTTGTCCTTCCTTTTGCTTATTTAGTGAAAGAAGGCCTGTCCACATTCCTTGTTCCTTTGGCTCTTTGGAGCTCTTTCTGTGCCTTTATCTGTTGCACCTCCCTTCTTGCCACCTTAGCCAGACTCTGGTACTCTTCCTCAGCCTCTTACTTTGCTGTTCTTTTTGATTTTCTATAGATTGTCCTCTTTTCCTTTATGACTCTGGCCACCTCCCCGTTAAACCAGCTTGGTGGTCAGGCTTTTGATTCTTTCCTTCTCAATTTGATACAATTGCTCATGGGCATCTGAATGCCTCCCCCAATGATGGTCAGTATAATAGTCCCCACCCATGCCCACTTCCATGCTGTCCAGGTTTTCCCTTAGCACTTCTCTCATCTTTTTAAAATTTGCCTTCCTGAAATCTAATGCTCTGGTCTTGGTGGGGATGTCATCCTTGCCCATGTCCAAACTCACTCACACTGCATTGTGGTCATATTCACCCAGGGGTTCCCTAACTTCTACCTCCTGTATGTGCTCCCCATTGGAGAGCACTAGTCCAGGATGGCCCCCTCCCTGGTAGCATCAGTCACACACTGAATCGTGAAGCCATCCTGGATTGCATTTGGGATTTCCTGACTTCTGGTGCAGGATGTAGTGGGAGTGCTCAGTCCACTTTAGGCAGGTTAAAATCCCTCACTACCACCACTTCCCCTTTTCCTGCTGCAGTCCTCAACTGGGAATACAGCTCTTTGTCCTTGTCCTCGACCTGGTTGGGCTGTCTGTACACCAACCCATCCTGATCTTCCTTCCTCTACTAGTCTGTAATTAGAGCCACAATATTTCTATGTTTCCTTTTTCCTTTTCCTCCTCCTTCATGCAAATTATTTCCTCGCTGATATTGCTACTACCCCCCTCCTTTGCCTGTCTCTCTCTGTCCCTTCTGTGTAGCTTGTAACCTGGGATTGAGAGATCCCAGTCATGGTTTGTTGTAGCCCAGGTCTTGGTAACTGCTGCAATATCCACCTTACCCTCCATTAAGACAGCATGCATTTCTGCCATCTTGTTCCCAAGACTGCAGGCATTCAACGACACCACCCTTCACTTTGTCCCTGTAGTATCTTGGCTCATTATTTAAAAACTTTGTCCTCCTCCCCTCCTCCCCTCTACCACTCCTTAGTTGCCCCCTCTCTCCCCTTTTGTTGTCACTGCCTTTGTGGGGGGGGGATCCACTGACCTCCCCTTTGGATTTGTGTGTGCCTTCAGGCCTCTCCCCCCCCTTTAGCAGTTTAAACCAAGTTCCTTTCACATATATTCCCCCAGCCTATTCTTCACTATTTTCTTTCCCACCTAACTAAGGTGCAGTCCATCTGAGCATTAAGCCTCTTATTTGACCATGAGGCCCCCAACCCCCATATACTATTGTACTCCTCTTTACACCAAACACCCAGCCATTCATTGAATTCTGCTAATCTCCTTTTTCTAGCTGTGCTGGCCCTGGGGACTGGAATTCAATCTGAAAAGGCCAGCAAGTTCACAGAATCCCTGCATGATCACAGATCGAATGGTCACCCACAAGGGTCGCGAGGGCAGGAATCCACACAACCCTCCCCCACAGCGTCCACCGACTGCCTAAGATCAGAGGGTCGAGCGAGGGTCGTGAGGGCAGAAATCCACATAGCCCTCCCCCACAGCATCCACCGACTGCCTAAGATCAGAGGATCACTCGTGAGGGCCGCGAGGGCAGGAATCAACACAGCCCTCCCCCACAGCATCCACCGACTGCCTAAGGTACGAATTGTAAGTGCTGCTCCGCCACGACTGGCTGAATCAATCCAGCTCTTGGCACTTTTTTAAATCAGACCTTTTTAAATCATTCTGTGTGTGCTTCTCTGCGTAGGCAATGTCTCCTGCTAAATTCTATGATTTCAGGCTGTAACTAGCTGTGTGTCTTAAGAAGACAGGGCCATTTAATTTAATTTTGAGCATTTTCTACGATCACCTTAAGAGTATAGTCAGTCCTGATATAGACGCTACACTAAATGTTTAGACTGTTTTGAGCTGGGGCCCCTTGAGAACACTTTGACTAACTGACTTGAATTAGCTCCCAGCCTTATGCTGTAGTCAGCCAGTCTTTACCGAATAGTAATTGCAGCAACATTCAGTCTTACAGTGCTCACTTGCTTCTACCTAAGTCACCTGCCTGCTCCCAAATCAATCGGTACCTGGTTTGTCTACAAAAGTAATTGTCTAATTAATTGGCAGCCTGCAAAAGATACCGTAATTTGCTTCCAAAGTTTTTTACTGTTTAAAGTGTACAGTTTTGCCCCAATTTAAACTATGTAATTATCTATAGCCTGCATAGCTCTTATACTGTCTAAAGTCCTGTTTAAAGTGTTAACTGCTACAGTTTCTGGGCTCTCAGAGGCACTTTCTGACCAGCTCTGAAGTGTTCTCAGTTGGGGAAAATCTCAGCTATTACTTGTACTACCAAATCCCTGCTGATCATCCGTGTTATCGCGACCCCCCCCAGCCACCCACCTAATTTAAAAGCAAGCTCCTTCTCCCTTGTCTCCACAGATCGAAGGGTCGTCCATGAGGGTCGCGAGGGCAGGAATCCACAGTCCTCTCACAGCTCCACCAACCGCCTAAAGTACGAATTGTAGGAGTTGCTCACCTGTGACTGGCTGAATCAATCCAGCTCTTGGCACCTTTTCAAATCAGACCTTTTAATCATTTTGTGTATGCTTTTCCCACCCACCCCCAATACCCTCCACCCTTAGCTGGTGTTATCTTTATAGTGTGTTTCTCATAAGACCAGTGTTTTCTATCTCCCTTGGTTCTCATCTGCACATTATACTATTCAGCCACCAGAGGTTGTCTGTTGTCGACGGTACCCCTCACATTTCTTTACTGCCTTGCTGCTTAACAGATACTACTTAATTGAGGCTTGTTCTTCAATCTAACCTCCTCCCCTCCTCCCCACATCCTCCCCCCCAAGCACTCCACATCATATTCCTCTCTAATCATTCCCCTCTCTAACATAGTATACTACCGTTGCCTGGCACGGAACCTCCGGCCCAGTGCTAGCATTAACAGAGTTGTGGTTCTAGCCCACCCCCACCACCACCAATTGTTTAGCTACTGACTCATTGCAGAACAAAACCAGGGCACACCTACCTCTGTGGCCAAATGTGATGCTGCCCATGAGCGGTTGCTTTGTCCTCCAAGGTCAGGCATGGGGCACATCCCCAAACTCTGGGCCCCCGGCCACTTTGCCCTACTTCAAGTCCCCCTTTTCCTGGATGTCCACCAAGGGCATAAAAATGGTACACCTAAATGCATGTAGTCTCCTACCCAGCCTAGCGGAGCTAACGGCCTGGGTGGCACACTACAACCCTGATATCATGGGGATCACAGAAACCTGGCTGAAGCCCCTCAACCTTGACTCTGCCTTCTCCCTCCCAGGCTACAACTCCATCAGGCAAGACAGAGCAGGGAACAAATGGGGGGGTGGAGTGCTACTCTACTATAAGTCGCACCTAAACGTCCCTGTTATTGAACATACCCACCAAGCCTCCCTTGACTATAAGTTCTTACATGACCTTCTCCTGGTAGGCAACATAAAGAAGATACAACTCATCTGTGCCTACAACCCTCCAAAGGGAGGAGTACTAGGGCTCACCTCACTATTTGACAACCTCAGTGCCAAGGTTAGCAAAAACGAGTTACTAGTCCTTGGCAACATTAACCTAAACTGGTTAGACTGCAACATCAAGCAATACGAGCCCCTGCTGTCTGGTCTTGCACTCAGCCAGCTCATTACGGAATCCATAAGGATCCCTCATTGACTGGGTGATGAGCAACACACCTGACAGAATAGTCACTTTTGGAACTCTTCCAGATGCTATCTCGGATCACTCTCCCACCTACTGAACATGGGGCATCACCCCTCCCAAAATCTCCAAATTTAACATTGATGACTTCCATGCCAACTTGTGGCAAACTGACTGGTCCCGGGTCACTGCCACAAGTGGCCCTTGACAACATTCTCGACATCTTTACTCCCCTGCAAAACAAACATGCTCCCTTCACAAAAAGGAGGGTGAGGGGTACTGTCACAAACTGACTTCATGGTGGCCTATTTTCCCTCATGAAGCAAAGGGACAAATGCTGGACGACATACAAGACCTCCCTCACCACTTCTGACTTCTTCGAATATAGGCAGTTGAGAAATGCATGCAAAAGAGCCATCTACACTGCCAAGAGTGAGTTCTATCAATCTGCCCTGCTTTCCATGGGCAGGAACCCAAAGAGTTTTTGGCAAAACATCAAAAGCGCAGTTGAAGGGTCTGCCAGAGCTCAGGTCACTGACATGCACATTGGCGGGGGTTAGCTGCAATAACCCTCTTATAATTGCCAATCCATTTAACTCCCTGTTCTCTGACCTGCCCGCTCTCCCCCCACAGCCCCCCAACCTCAATGCTCTATGCTCCCCCACAGTGGAAAACCCCCCTGACCTCCCTTCTACCTCAAGGCTGTCTCTGCCATGGGGACCCAAAATCTCCTCGGTGGCATCTCCCCTCATACTGGAACTGGGCATGATGGCCTTGAGCCAAAACTGCTGTGTCTGGGAGCATTTCTCCTAGCCCGGCCCATCACCCACATCTTTAATTCTTCCTTAATCTTGGGATCCATTCCCGACATATGGAAAGTAGCCAAAGTCATCACACTCTTCAAACAAGGCAACCCAAAAAAATCTCAAAAACTACCATCCTATAGTGATCCTGTCTGTGATCAGTAAGCTCCTTGAAAAGGTGGTTGCCTCACAACTCACCCACTACCTGCAGAGCTATGACTTACTCTCCCTAGCCCAACATGGCTTCAGAAAATGGCACATCACTTCTACTGTCCTAGCCATGGTCACCTCTGAGATCAGGTCTGCTACTGATCAAGGCAAACTGACCAGAGCCATCTTCATGGATCTCTCAAAAGCTTTTGACTGGGTTGACCATTCACACCTGTGCTCCACTCTCTGGTCCCTTGGCCGCTCACTCCCTGCACTCACCTGGTTCACTAACTACCTCACTGGCAGGCTGCAATACACTAATTTTAATAAGGCCATCTCTGATCCCTCGCTGGTGGACTGCGGAGTCCCCCAGGGATCTGTCCTTGGGCCCATCCTATTCTCCATCTTCATAAATGAGCTGCCCTTCGCCCCAGCCCATGGGCTCTCCACCCTATACATGGATGACCTTGTCATCTTGACCAGCTCCCAGAACATCAATGTCATAAGCACCAGGCTAAACACTGACTTCAACCTAATTCAAGCCTGGCTAAAGGGTCACAAGCTAACTATTAACCTCCAAAAGACTCAGACCATGCGCTTTGGCTCCCTGACCAAGACAAAAGCCTGCCCCGCTCCTCTAAAAATCACTGGAGCTCATGGTTCCTTCTTGCATGTTGCAGACACTGTCAAATACCTATGTGTAACCCTTGACCCTCAACTGGACCTCAAACTACATATTCACAACACATGCAAGGCCACAAATGGCAAGCTGGGCATGGCCTACAGGGCCAAAAGCTGTCTCACTACGGCTGCTCGACTCACCCTAGCCAGGAGGGTCCTACTACCCACTCTCTGCTATGGGCTTGTCTCCTTTGCTTACACCCCCAAATCCAGTCTCTCAGAATGGGACACAGCATGCAACAACGTATGTCACTTTTGCACTCTCTGCTCCTTGCCTCACTCATCCTTGTGAGCTATAATCCCGGCTGGAGTGGCTCCCCCCGGAAAAGCACCTCACCTTCGTCCTAGGCAATTTCATCGACAACATTGTTAGAGCTGCCACCCCCCCCACTCTCGCCTCATCCTGCAAGCCAGTTACCCCCTCCTATCACCTAAGATACAGTGACTCTCTGGTCCTCCTAGTCCCGAAAATTCGCACCCAATTAGGTGACCAGGCCTTCGCCGCTTATGCGCCCAGACTGTTGAACTCCCTACCCGCTAACACTCGCTCTACCCCCTCCCATCCATGCTTCTAAGCCTCCCTTTAGGGCTTCCTCAAATCAGCCTCCTCCTGTCTCTGCTCCTAATTCAAATCTTCCTAGACCTATACGGGGTGGCTACAACACTTATAAACCCTGTTCAACTGCTGAGGAAATGAGTCTCCTGACTCAGAAAGCACTTTGCCCATTGGAGAGCTCTTCACTATCTGAAGTAGAATAAGCATAGAGAACTATCTCTACCCTACTGTTCATGCAAAGAGTACCTGTACTAGTCAATATCCTGTCCATACCCACTTGAGGACATGGACGGTTGACCCTAGATGCATAATAATGTTGTTAATACCTGTGCGTGTATGTTAACTTCCCTCTTGCTTGTATGTATATGACTGATGTAGATGCCTGCTGTATTTGTATTGTACCTCGATATTGCTTGTCTGTTCTCCTATGTACCCTGTCATCTCTTGGGTCACACCTGAAAATAGGCACGTGGCTGTCTAGAGTGCTTAGCTGGTAAACAAAAGCAAATAAATAAATAAATCTTGATATTTTCTTTAATCTGTTCCCCTCCTCACCTGCAAGATTGTTGGTTCCAAGATGTATATTCAGGTCAGGCTTGTCTCCTGTCTAACTATGTGTAACCCTTTACCCTCAACTGGACCTCACACTACATATTCACAACACATGCAAGCCCACAGACGGCAAGCTGGGCCTGGCCTACGGGGCTTATAACTATAGACCAATCTCCCTTCTTCCCATACTTTCAAAACTTCTGGAAAACAATTGCGGATACGCAGCTGATATCTTTCTTAGACAATGCTAGGCTACTCAACCCAATGCAGTCTGGCTTTAGAGCTAAGCATAGTACAATTACGGCACTTGCAAAAGTTACTAATGATTGGCAACGGGACCTAGACAACATAAAATTTGTTTGTGCCATGTTTCTGGACCTCAGTAAGGCTTTCGACACTGTCGACCACTGCCTGCTCCTCTCCACCTTAAAAACTATAGGCATTGGCTCAACCACACTGGGATGGTTCCAAGGCTACCTTTCTGATGGACAGCAACAAATTAAGGCTGATGGAGAGATTTCTCCACTTAAACCAATAAAAAGAGGTGTCCTCCAGGGCTCCATACTGGGCCCATTACTGTTTGCCATTTATATCAACAGCTTGGATGTAGGCATCAAAGATGGCAGTATTCACTTGTTTGCTGATGACACGGTGCTCTACTTAAGCCGGGAATCTCCTGAAGCTGCCTGCGCTGAGTTACAAGCTGACTTTAATACTCTGCAGTACCAGCTCCTTAGCAAAAAGTTACTACTAAATGCAAAAAAAAACAAGGCCATTCTATTCTCATCATCAGGCCCAGGGGCTTACTCTGCTGTCGCTAGTCCATTACCATCAATCTCTACCTTATTAGGAGAAAATCTCGAATGTGTGACTAAATTCAAATACCTTGGTATGTGGCTAGACAACAAACTCTCTTTTGTGGAACACACAGAAGAACTGCTGAAAAAACTGAGGCAGAGACTTGGTCTTTTTTTCAGAATTAGATGCCTCTTGACCACAGAAGCAAACAGACAGTTGTCCAATCTACATTCCTTTCATTAATTGACTACGCCGACTTCATTTATGGCCATTGCCCTGCCTCATATCTTGCAAAACTGGATGTAGTATATCATAGAGCACTGAGATTTATAACTGGCCTCCCATACTCCACACATCACTGCTCTTCATACGCAGCCGTAGGGTGGCCTTCCCTTCAATACAGGCGTTATAGAAATGTAGCCCTATGGACGCTCTGAGCCCTTACCAACAAACTCCCACAATACGTTGTTGACTGTCTGCCCCTTAGTCCTATTAGGAACTATGCCTTAAGAAGTCAATCACAGATTTCTTTGAATGTCCCAAGGCACTGACCACTTAGGAAGGGCCGCCATAAGCTATGCCCTGCCTACTCTGAATAGGATACAAAAATTGTTGAGACTTAGCTCACCTGTCAGTCCTGCCTTCTTTAAGACCCTCTATGACAAAATGTTTGCTGAAATCTGTAATTGTTTCTGTTGCTCCTAGCAGCTTGACTATTGGTCCTCTCTTCTTCAACACTAGTCCCAGCTGCTTATCCGAATCAGCCCTTGCCACTACTACTCCCCCCTCCTCTGCCCCACTTGCCCTTAGCACCCTCTGCATCCCTCTCATTCACCACCCCCCTTCTGTTGCATTTATCTAAGGCTTACACACTGTTATGCGCACCTCCATAGCTTAGAATTTCCATCCAGGCCTGTAACGTGTTTCTGCTGGACAGGAATATAAATAATCTTTCTTTTTTCTTCTATGGTTTGTATATGACATCCATACACATACTGCTCCTGTGGGAACTGTATATATATATATATATATATATATATATATATATATATATATATATATATATATATATATATATAGTATATATATATTAGGTTCAGGTTGTGTTATGTATATCTTTCTTGTACCTGTGACTTGGAATGTAAATACTCTGCTCCTATCAGTATTGTAAACATGTTGTTCCTTTTGTATTATGTATATTTATATGTAACTGTACAATTTTCCCTGCCAACAGCAGGTCCACCTTGTAGATGAGCTTGCTCAATGGTGATCGCCTGGATAAATAAAGATTTGATTGATAGATTGATCGATTGACTGTCTCCCTTACCACCTCCCTGATCTTAAGTGTTGCTTTACCTGCCTCCATTCCCAGCATGCAAGCTTCCATCATCTTATTCTGTGGATCCCCCTTTCTTCTCCACTGCATACCTTTTATTATTGAATCCTCAAAGTGCATTATCTTTCTGCTGCTTGTGTGTCCATACCCCGATAACCACTTTTGTCTTCTAGTAAGCTATTGCCCCACTCCTCAGTCCCTCCTTGTCTTTTGCTGGAGTCACCTATGTGTACCAGCAACTCCCCATCTTCGTGCCACCTTGCTCCAATTTGATCCCCTCTCTCCCTCATTCCCCATCCTTGCTCTTATTATGCCTTCTCCTTTCCCTCCTGTAACTCTGTCTCCCTCATTCTTCTCCTCTCCCTTCTGGCTTACCCCCTTTGCCCTCTTGAGCTGCTCCTTTCTGTCTCTCCCTTCCCCTTATATTCTATTCTTTGTTTGACCTTTTGAGATACTCCCTTCTCCACCACCCCACCTCCAACATATGTCCTAGTGGTTCCCCATCCATTTTCCCTCTGTAGTCCCTTTTTTCCCTACATCTACTAGTACTGAATATCTATTAGATGTAGGTATCTCAACCAGGGACATATTCTCTGTGCCTCCTTTCCTTCTTAGAATAGATCCTCATACCCCCATTCCTTACCACCTACCATTCCTCCCTCTTGGTTCTACCAGTTCTATATATTCCCTGGTGATGGTATGTCCTCATCAACTGTGTAACTCCTTTATTTTCTGTCCTATGCCTACTATTACTGTGCCCCAAAGCAGCTACTGCCAGTCCTATCAGCCCCTGCTCAGCCTCTCTGCTTCCCCCTCCCCTCTCTTGCATTCCAACTCCCAGCTAAGCCACTGTACCTCTCTACTTAATTTCTCCAGGTTCCTGCACACTGGGCATCCCCCTGTTTTCCACAATATCTCTATAAAGACTGCGGCCCCACATCCATTATAGCTCACAGTTCTTCCTCTGCTAACCTGTTTAGTTTGCCTGTTGTTTCCCTCCACCTCTCCCCCTCCCCCTCGCCTATGTTCTGTTGTCTGTAACAACTCCTAGCACACCACATTTTCTGTATGCGGCCTATCCCAACCTAGCTATATGGTGTTGCTTTTCCCACCAGAAGTTTCTAATCTTGGGCGATCTTACATTGGGTTTGGCTGCTTTCTCCTCAGTTTTACCTTTGATGGATACCTTGCTAGATTCCCTACACCTTGATTATGTTTGGTAGGGCTTTCCCATAGCTGGGCTCTATGACTCCTTTACTGTGCCTGAACTTGATTACCACTGAAGACTTTGTTACTGTATCTTACTTGGTGCTACCCCGGCATGATACACTTACCCCAGCTACTTGGTGCAGTGATGCCTGCAGTCCTCCCTGCGGATGTCCTGCCGATGCCCCAGACCTATCTTAATCAGATGTCACACTCTTACTTCCTGGCACTCATGCTTCAGGGTCATTCACTCCAGGGGTTGCTTGGCCTTCTGTGTATAGAATGGTAAAATGAGCTCTGAACATGCCACCACCTGCTCACGAAGCTGCTGCCTACTCATGAAGCTGCTGCTGTACTCACTCAATGCACATACTTTCTAAAAAGAAATAGCAGCAGTCATGCAGTGTTTGCACTACCTAGTGACCAGACTACAATATTCTAAATGGCCCTGGTAAGTTTCTAACACTGCATTGGTGGCATAAAACTTTTTTTTTCTTTTCTACTTTTAATACACCTTTATAATCTTTTTTTTTTCCAAAAATAATTTTGAAATATTATAAAACATTAATTTCTAAAATATGTGAACACCTTAATTTTGCAAATAGGTATAACTTGAATTAAATTGTGAAATGTATTGATTTTATTGCTGATTAACCTTTTTAGGCAAAACTCGTTTCATCCTAAAATCAGCAGCTGTCATATAATTTTGCTTTTCTTACATTAACCATCTCTATCTTCTGGGTCAAAGAGGACCTTCTGAGTATTGGGGTTTCAAAATACTAAAAATGGTTTGGGGCTACCAACACCCATTTTGGCTTCGAATCATATTTGGACATTCTGTCTGATCCCAAATTAAGAAAACTCTTTGTCAGATACAAATTTGAAACATTTGAAAGTAATGTGTTAAGCACAAGGTGAACCCCAAGTATTCCTGTTCTATATAGGAATCTGAGAACATAGAAGACTAGATATTCAAAGGGGTTGCACCTGGCACAACTGAGTTGCACCAGCACAACCCCAAAAATGGATCCAGGGCATATTTAAAACAAGGAATTGTACAACACAATTCCTGATGCACCAGGGTGCAAAGATAATGTATGCGGTGCAGCTCTTGGGGGGTGCCCATCCATATGCGGCACATCCTGATATTCAGTTTGGGATGTGTGACGCATATGCCTGCACAACCCAGAGATGTGCCGCTTATCGATGCACAAAGTTGAGCCTAAAAAAAGACTCAAATGGTGGCCACCCACAGGTGGGCTGCCATAATGCAAGGAGCAACACAGCAGCCACCAGCCATGGGTGGCCATCCCCACAGGTCACTGTGCATAAGCACCCAAAATGTCTTTGGTGGTCCAGTGGTACCCCTTCCCTCCCCATAGCTCTGATCAGCATAAATATATTTCAGTAAATGCCCTGGTGGTCTAGTGGTACCCCTCCTCCCTCCTCGTAGCTTCGATCTGCATAAATATATTTCAATAAATGCCCCAGTGGTCCAGTGGTTCCCCCCGCCCCATCCCGGAATACAGATCATCCGAACATGCAGATTTAAAGTCCTTGGAAGTCTAGTGGTAACCCCCACCCCGCCCATAATCCCAATCGCAGTGTCATAATAAATTAATCCTCCCTGATGTAGTGGTTCCCCTCTCCCTGCCCGTAACCCGATTGCACTATAAAACCCATTCAAACTCTCCTGGTGATCTAGTGGTACCCCCCACCCTGCTGGTAACCCCAAACACCCATAAAGTCAATGTAAAAGTTTCCTGGTGGTCCAGTGGCACCCCTCACCCCCACCCACACAGGGCCCCTGCCCTCCCAGCTCCCCCCATCATTGGCAGGTAGCAGCAAACCTACCTGCATACCTTTGCAGCTGCCCACCGAATGACAGCTTGATATACTAGTTTGGGTTAGTGGGTCTTATTGTAACCAGTTTGTAGTAGTCTGAAGTCATTCATTCATTCACATATTTGTGAATGACTATTACAGTATGCACTGCAAGCCAATTGGTCTACTCTGTGGACCACTGGGCTGACAGCTGATACTGTAAGCTGTCATTCTTCGGGCAGCTGCGGAGGTATGTGGGTGGGTTTGCTGCTGCCCACCAATGATGGGGGGGAGAGCTAGGTGGGCAGGGCATCCTGTGTTTGTAAGGGGAGCCACTGGATCACCAGGAAACTTTTACAGTGACTTTATGGGCATTTGGGGTTATCGGTGGGGTGGGGGGTACCACTAAATCACCAGGAGGGTTCAAATGAGTTTTATAGTGCAATCAGGTTATGGGCATGGGGAACCACTAGACCACCAGGAAGGATCCATTTATTAATATACTGCAATTGGGGTTATGGGCAGGAAGGGAGGGAGGGAACTACTTGACCTCTAGGAAGGATCAATGTATTATTATACTGTGATCAGGGTTATGGGCAGGGTGGGGGTTACCACTAGACTACCAGTGCATGTATTCTACTACAATTTTGTCGATCAAAGCTACAGGGAGGTAAGGGGGGTACCACTAGACTACAAGGGATATATTGAACAAATCTTGATGGTGATTGGAGTGATGGGAGGGGTGGGGGGTACCACTTGTCTTCCTTAGATAGCACCACATGTTGTGCAGGGTGCCAGGTGATGTTTGCTGGCCAGCCCTGCACAACCCATGCAAATGGGACCATAATGACATGCAAATGGCCCCATTTGAACCTTGCATGTGTAATGGCCCCATTTGCATACTGCTGGATGAATATCAGGAATTGCATGACAGCGTGCCTCTGTTGCTCTGTGCAGTTCCCATTCCTGGCATTCAGCCCTGTCTGGGGGGGGGGGAATGAGCCAACACATTCTATTTGTGCATTGTGTATTACCTGATATATTCAAAGGAGATGCACCATGGCTCATCTCTTTTGAATATATCCCTGCACCATTGCCAGGCACAGTTCTGAATATTGGGGCCAGTGAATATATTTTGGGAGTGACCTTGGTACTCCAAGATTAGAAGCCTTCTGATAGCACCTTTTGCTCTGATGGGGAACTTCATGGACAGGTCTGAACTCATGTTGATCCTTAAGACAACAGAAGATGCTCAGACCATAAAGGAGGATGCCAAATCATTTTTCTTCGCTGTCAAAATCAGGAAAAAGAAAATGAGGGACTTAATGCAATCCACGGCCAACTGAGTTGGCTGTGGCATCCTAACAGATTTCTATTAAGAAAATATTTATGACAGCACTTGTACAAGTTGTATGTAAATAATGTTTCTTTGTTTAGTTTTTAAGCTATATGAAATTATATAAATTAGATATGATATTTGTTGTACTTAATGAAATGAATGTGAGTTTTTTCTTTTAATTGTAATGACCATGTGTTGAACAATAAATGCGTTCTATTACTACTAAAAAAACATTTACAAGACTCTTCAGATAATTTCTGGATTACAAGCACATATTGTATTTCCAGACTATGCATTTCTAACAGTAGAGGCCAATCACATCACTCAATCAATCAATGAATCACATTTTATTTATACAAAATGCAATTCACAACGATCAAATCACTTGTACATAAAATAAAGCTTAAAAATAGAAGTATCACATAACTATTAAAATTCCAGGTTAAACAACAGTCAAATGTATCAATAAGCAGGGAATGCAATATTAAATAAGTATGTCTTCAGTGCCGATTTAACATTTTCCACGGTCAGGCACTCTCTAAGCCGATAAGGTAAAGAGTTCCACAGGGCTGGGGCCACAAATGCAAATGCCCTGGTACCAGAGGACTTCAGATGAACCCTGGGAACCTCTAGCAACCCCTCATTGGAGGAGTGGAGTGGACGAAGGGGGCAATAAGGGAAAATGAGATCTTGCAAATACCGAGGTCCCTCTCCATGTAGAGCCTTATAGGTCAGTAAACTGACATTGAAGGTGATCCGCCACTGAATAGGCAGCCAATGCAAACTGCAGAGCACAGGCGTGACATGGAATGATCTAGATTGGCCAGCCAACAGCCCCCACATTCTGCACCAGCTGCAAGCGGCAGATATCAACCATTGGAAGCCACAGGTACAGGGCATTGCAATAATCCACTGACCCAGTAAAACTGCAATCCTTTATTTATTAAAGTGTTTTACTAGGGAAGGCATGCTGATTATAATAAAAAACAGAGAGGGAACTGGTTCTCACAATGTGTGGTGATACAATGGAACACATTGCTGTCATTGGTCGTGTCTTGCAACATAATGAATCAGTTCAAGCATACTCTAGATGAATACTGTATAGATAATCATTTGTAGGTCAATAATGGCTAACACTGTATGACCAGTATTCATCCCATGAATCATAAGAAATGCAAACAGATTGCATGCAGGGCATATACACACAGAGGAGTCTTACAAAATTACAATACAGCAAATACATCAAGAAGTGAGAGAAATAGGTTCGAGCAGACTTGATAGACCATAAGGCCTAATCTGCTGGCAAATAGTATGTTAGTATGTTAGTAAATATATTTGGCAAACCTATCAAGAAATAGAAACTGACTGTATTTACAGACTTGGGCCAGAATAGCTGAAAAGTGCAATAACATCCAAATAGTACATAGAGAATAGTATACAATATGAGCAATCATGCATATCAAAGCTGTTTTTCAGTCGAGAGGTTTCCGTGGTAACAGGAGACCTCAAGAGCGGCAACCTCGAGACTGAAAAAAAGGCTTGTTGTGTATGATTGCTCATGCACTGTATTTTATAGTGTATTGGAAACCATGAATTCACAACTGTGCCCATAATGTTCATTTTTCTTTCAGTGCCGCTCTCCTCCAGGGCCAGCTTTCACTGTTGCAGCTGTTTTATGAAGACCGGAGGTTTACAGAATGTGCATGCATGAAGATGTTCAAAGTTGTTGTGCTACAGTAGCTAGGTACTGTATGTAGTACAGCACAACAAACAAAATGACGTAGCTACTGCAGCACAACAACATTGTTCTAGGTCTGGATTTCTACCTAGAATAACATACGAACATACGAATGTGCCAGCAGAAACAGACCACCCGGTCTATCTAAGTCTGCTTGAGTGTGCAGCTAGCACCCCTAGTTTGCAGCTGCCCAACCCCCTCCCATTTGTCATTCCACTGCCACCCCCACCTCCACCTCCCCCACCCTCACTCCCTCCTATTCCCTGCCCTTTGAAACTGTTCACAGATTTACATGATACCACCCATTCTGGTAGGGTGTTCCATTTGCTACCACCCTCTCTGTGAAATAGTCCTCCTCATTTCCTTCCTAAATTTTCCCCCCTCTCTTCTTAGCACATGCCCCCTGGTGACCCTCCCTCTCCTTAACTTAAAGACCCCATCTGCCCCATCCTTATTGATTCCCCTCAGATACTTGAATGTCTCTATCATGTTCCCCCTGTCCCTTTTGTCCTCCAGGGTGTACATATTCAGGTATCTCAGCCTTCTGTCTTCGTCTGTCCCTTCCATTCCACATATCATCTTTGTTGACCTCTTCTGCACCCCCTCCAGTAACTTGATATCACGCTTTGGGTTTGGCCTCCAAAACTGCACACAATACTCTAAGTGCGGCCTTACCAGCGACCTATAGAGGGGCAAGATCACCTCTCTTCGCCTAGATGAAAAAACACTTATTATGCACCCCAGCATTTTGTTCACGTTTGCAGCCGCTCTCCTGCATTGGGCAGTGTTGTTCATGGTCCCTGTTATCATTACCCCTAGCTCTTTCTAATCCTCCTCTACCATACGCTGTAATGTGATATATTTCCAAGCCCAAATGAATGAATTCGCCAATGTATTCTGACTGTGTTTTGTTTTATATACCTTCTATTTATATATGTTTTAATGTTCACTAGATGTATCTCAAAAGACAACATAAATAAACCCTTTGAGTTCGCCAAAGGGAGCTTCACCCTTGCAGCTCCCCAATAGACTGCAGTTTGGCCACCTGGTCAGTCTCCAGTTGGAAGCCCTCCTAGTCATCTTGGGGTCTTGGCTCTTTCCCAAGGTTCTTGATTCCACAGTGGTTATCCCCAGTTACACTATAGCCAGGCATGATCAACCTAAGAAGGGGTGGTGATACAGAAATGTGCCTCTCCACTGATGTTCCAATTTGCACCTGTGTCTCTTCCCCCTCATCCCAAAAGCTGCTCCTCCTCAGACTCTCCCTCCCTCTCTGTTACCATGTTTGTTGCAGGGCTCTACTGTTGCCACAGAGTGACCCCTGATGTAGTCACCAAACTCCTCTCATCAATCTGTTTCCACTCCCACTTTTGTGAGTTGCTCATCCTTTGCAACTTTAACATTAATTGACTGTCTCCCACTGCTTATCAATCAATCAATCAATCAATCACTTTATTTAATCAGCTATAAACACCATTGAGCAAACTCATTTTCAAGGTGGTCCTGGGCATTAATACAATACAGTACACTTCATAAGATTACAATTATGGTGGACAACGATGCAAAAAAAAAAGTAAAAATATTGTGAAGGTGCTGGTCAATATGGGCCTATACATATCGGTCAACATAATTAACATTCAAAGGTACATAATGATAAGCTTTACTGAAATGAGAAGAGACAACAATCCCATATAGTCTCCACTAAGTAAGAGTTCATGCCTAAATGATAAAACATAAGGAGGTATTAAGGAATAGGGTAGAAATTGGGGTGAAAGAGTAGGCAGCCAAAAGGGAGGCCAGAATAGGTAAGGTAGACAATAGGCAGGGCAATCTTGGATTAAGGGAACTAGGCTTGAAGGTCCTAGGTTTCTGTTGTTAGGAATGTGGGGTGGATGATATACTTAGGCGTTGGATTTGAGAGTGGCACCTGGGGCTTAGGGGTCATCAGCGTCTGAAACAGTTGCATAATTCCTTCAGTTAATCCTTTAATAGAGCTTTGAATGTGAAAATGCTTGGAAGTGAGGATAATTTTAATGAGTCTTGCATAGTGTTCCAAAGTGATGGCAGTGAGAAGTTGATTGCTGCTGAGCCGAGGGTAGTTTTCACTCTAGGAATCTGGAAGCAGGTTAAGGAGAAGCATCTCAGGCCATAGGAACCTTTAGCTCGTTTGAAGATGTTCGAGATGTATGCAGGGAGGTTATCAGATAATGCTCTAAAAAACCAGAGGAGAGCATTCCTTTTTTCTTCTAGTTGAGAGTGAGGTCCATCCCGAAACCTGGTATAGATGACAGTGATGTGTACCACGGGGTAGATTTAGGATAAATCTTAAAGCCTGGTGGTAAAGGGTGTCCAGTTTGTTCAGCATCGTTGATGGGCAATGACTGTAAAGGAAGTCAGCGTAGTCCAGTATAGGTAGGAATGTAGTTTGTACTAGTCTCATTCTGGCTTCTAATGTGAGTAGGTGTTTAATGCGATAAAATAAACCTAATCACTGTCTTAGTTTCTTCAAGGTTTCATTTAAGTGGCACAGAAAGTTAAGCTTGTTATCCATCCAGAATCCTAGGTATTTAAAGGTACCAATTGCTTCAAGGGGTTCATCTAAGAGTGTTCAGATCTGTGTGATATGTGGACATCTGGAAGTAGACTTTGGTGACAGAATCATTGCTTTAGTCTTTTTGGCATTGAGGAGGAGCTTATGAGTGAGAAGGTTGTATTGGAGGGTGACGAAGTCTTTCTGTAAGTACTTATGGGCCAGATCCAAGGATGAATTTGTGGTATAGAGTACAGTATCATCTGCGAATAAGTGCACATTTGCTGTGCCCAGCTGCGAGTCCAGATTATTGTTGTATATTGCAAAGAGGATAGGGCCCAGGATGGAGCCTTGTGGGACTCCTTGCAACAAGGATTTTTGTGGGGACAGATCTCCTATGGCTTTGACTTGTTGTAACCTATTGGTTAGGTAGCTGGTGAACCATTTAATGGCAGAACTATCAAGTCCGATGTTACTCAGTGCAGTATGCATGATGGTATGATCCACAGTATTGAAGGCCTTACTTAGATCAAGGAAGATGGCAAATACATGCTTCTTAGAGTCCAAGGCCATTTGCCAGTCTGTAGTTACTTTGGCAAGAGCCGATACTGTACTTTGTTTGGCTCTGAAGCCAGACTGAGCCAGGTTTAGCAACTTTTGTGAATCCAAATGTTCTCTAAGTTGGATGCTGACAATTTTTCAAGTAATTTAGAGAGGACGGATAGTATAGAAATAGGATGGTAATTGTTCAGATTACTCGGATCCCCAGTCTTGAATAATGGTAGGATGTGAGCAGTTTTCCACAAGACAGGTAGCTCACCTTGAATCAGACAGGTGTTGAATAAGTGTATAATGGGAGCAGTCAGATAGGTATGGTCAAGTTTTAGGAAGTAAGGTTCAATATTATCTGCACCCGCACTCTTTTTTGTCTCCAGAGAAAGGAGGAGGTCCTCCACTTGCTTGAACGTAATTGTGAGGAAGCTGAAGGGGGTGGGATGCAGTTGGTTATGGTTGTGATTATCAGTGAAACCAACAGTGTAGTCTCTTGCCAGGCTAAGTTTGCTGATAGGTGAGGTGTCAAAGGCAAGCCCTGCAGTGGCAAAGTGATCATTAAGCTTCTCTAGTATATCAGCTTTGTCCGTATAGATGGTACCATCAGACACAATTTTGATTGAAAGGGGTGTTGCAGTACTGACCTTCAACTTCTTTGAGGATGTTCAAAAATTTGGCAGAGTTGTTTTTATTGTCTTCTAGTTCTTTTTGGAAGTACCTAGCTTTTTCTGACCTAATTAGCTTGGTACAAGCTTTCCTAGTGGTACAGAATGCTAACCAATCAGCCTCCAGGTGGGATTTCCTAGCTTTTTTCCACCAGTAGTCCCTATCCCTAAGTGCTTTCTTCAGGATGGGAGAGAACCAGCCAGGAGTTTTATTTTTTGATTTGATCAGTCTTAGTGGGGCATGTTTGTCTATTAGCCCCAGTCAGAGGCTGTGAAAGATGTTAAATGCCTCGTTAAAGGTGGGGGCTAGATAGAAATCCTGCCAAAGAATGTTGCTTAGACCTTTCAGGAAAGTGTACTGGCAGAACTTTTTCAGGCATCTTTTCAGTTTGAATTTGGAGGCTGTTTTTATTTGGGAAGGATGTCTGATGCAGGCAGTAGCGCAATGGTCGCTTATATCGTTGAAGAATACTCCAGTATGTGAGATAGTGTGAGGTTTGTTTACTAGCATAAGGTCCAGGAGGGTGCTGCGCTCAGGGTTTTTTCTGTTAGGTCTGGTTATTGCAGTCGCCATTTGTAACAGACCATTAACATCGCATAGATCCTTCAATTTCTTAGAGCTGTCATCATTCCAATTTAGATTGAACTCCCCCATTAGAATACACTCAGTATTAGCAGAGTTAAGAAGGTTTTGAAGGTGTGGCAGAAGTGCGCAGCCACCAGACGGTGGTCGGTAGCATGCTGCCATAAGGAGTGATTTCTCGCTGGAAAGTGATAATTTTAGAGCAAGGCATTCAAATTCCTTAGCCTTTGAGGTACACTCAAAGACTGTGACTGTGAATTTGCTTTTGACATATATTGCAACCCCTACCCCTCTAGTCGGTCTATCACAGCAGTAGATGATATATCCAGGTACGTTGATAGATTTGTCCAGGGTCAAGGGTGTGAACCAGGATTCAGTTATCATGAAGAAATCAGGAGATGCTTGTAGAGCCCAGGTCTGTATAGAGTCAATCTTCTTTAGCAAACTACAGACATTGATATGGAGAAAGCTAATCACTTTATATTGAGGGAGGTCCGCAGGAGCGTCCGGAGAAATAGGTGGACCTGGGTTTAATTCAACATTTCCTGAACAGAGTAGGAGAAGCAGTAGTAGTTTTTTAAGGTGGTGTCTTAGCCTGCTAAATATTCTTTTATTACTCCTTCTAGCGTACATTGGTTTAGCAGTGGCTGTGTTAAAGGCAGGATTGCTATTTGCTAGGGATAAAACAGAGAGAACTGATAGAGCCGACACCATCCTTGGGAATTGCACGTGTTCTGTAGTTATGGCCTGGTGGGAGGAGGGCATGACCATAGAGTAGACGTCCCTGATGTAGGATGCCATGGTCTAATGTGGGAGGCTATATCTTGGTAGATGACAGAGGAGGGAAACTGGCCTTTGTCCGAGTTGCAAACCGAAATTTTGGGTAGAGTATAACAAAGTAATATAAGGCAGCTATAGAGAAGAATAGGCGCAGATGGCATTCTTAACGTGGAGATATTTCCTTTTACCAGTAATAAACACAGGATTTGCAACAGTTCCTTGAAAGGGCAAAGGAAATGAGTGGATCTTGTGGGAGGATGGGGTACCAATGAAAAATTAAGGCCTAGATAACTAATGAAGCGTGGCTGGCAATAGCCAGTGGGAGTGAGCTAGAAGGCTGGGGTGGGGTTTATGTGTATTTAATCAGGACCGGGGTGGGCGAAAAAATTGGCAGCTAGGGCTCCCTTCCTGGAGGTAATCAGTCCCTGAGGGCAAGTCCATACCTGCATTTCTGTGAGGGGCTGGTGGCTTCAGACCTGGACTGCGGGTGGCAGTCTGGCAAGTTGGGTTCATCAGAGAACCACGGCTGTGGCTCTCAGACTACCTGCGTTTCTGTGAGGGGCTGGTGGCTTCAGACCTGGACTGTGGGTGGCAGTCTGGCAGGTCGGGTTCGTCAGAGAACTTATAAACTTGCTTATAAACTTTGCCAAAATGTAAAGTCCCTCCAGTTATCTCATTTGATATTGGATCCTACTTGTCTCATTCCTAAACCCTTAACCACTCCCTCCTGGACTGGGTTGTTTCCTCTCATCCCCACTATACTGTAGATGCAGGTATCCTCCCAGACATACTGAGTGACATAGATACATAGATACATAGACAGTGTTGGTAGATAAGGGCCTGTGGCCCACCCAGTCCGCCCATTTGAGCTTGTAAGTTCAGTTTATGTTTCCCTAGAAGTCTGTTGCCCTTTACCCCTGACCTCCACAATTCCTTTATGTCTATCCCATGCATTCTTAAATCCCGTGATTGTTTCAGCCCCCACCACTTCCTCTGGCAGGGTGTTCCACTTGACTACCACCCGTTCTGAGATGAAATTCTTCCTCATGTTTCCTCTGAATCATCCTCCCTCCAACTTCCTCCCATGCCCTCTAGTCCTGGAACATCTTTTTCGCTTAAAAATACTGTATTCCTGCACCCTGTTCCTCCCTGTAAGATACTTGTATGTCTCTATCATATCCAGGGCCCCGAAGCTCGCTTATCTCATGATGCGCAAAACCGCGGAAATATCCACGGAATTTGCCTTCACCTGTGGAATTGCCGCCGCTGAACAAACGTCCGCTTATTTGCCGACGGGGTGCCCAATCCCCGTCGGCTTCACTGTCCTACCTCCAAATGCTTATGCCCGCTGAGAGCCCACCCCAGCGTGGCAACTGCCAATATTTTTTGCCTCGGAGGTGCCCAATCCCCGTCGGCTGAACTCCCTCCCAAAGTCGTTGTGCCACGCTGGGGCCACCCAAGCGTGGCAAAGCGATACAGTATTTTTTTTTGCCGGCGGGGTGCCCAATCCCCGTCAGGCAAACGCCCGAACAGCAATGCTACGCCAGCCCACCCCAGCGTGGCAAGTGGTCCCATGCTCTTTTTTTTTCCTGTAAACAAAACTGTCCTATGGCGCCTCCCGAGCCCCCTCCGACATCCCGCACCCACCCACTGCGCACCCAGCCTCCCCACACCCCCCCCACCCCATACTTACCTCCGGACTCCGGCACGACGATCTTCGGTGGACCGGGAACACGTCTGCACTCTTCAAATGCGACCGCGAACTGAGGAAATGCCGGTAAGCTGTATAATGGGCTAGATAGGAGGGGTTCAACTTTATTGCATATCTCAGGCATTTTTGGGAATTTTTGCACCAAATTTTCAACATGGGGTTTTTGGGACCCCTTCTCATGAATGATGTCACTGTCATGGCGCATTATTCGACTCGAGGTGATTTCGGCGCGGTGACTGCGCAGTGACTGCGAAATCACCCTTTGGGACCGAATACCACCATGACAGTGAAATCATTCATGAGAAGGGGGCCCAAAACCCCCATGTTGAAAATTTGGTGCCAAAATTCCAAAAAATGACTGTTTAACGAGCGTGCATTGCACAGTTCCTACGCAGGCTCGTAAGTTCGCGAAATTTCAATATTTTCACTCCAGAGTTTCAACATTGCCATTTCACCACACTGTCTTATGAGTAGTATAGCTGTCATTTTTCACATCTCACCCAAAATGTGTTTCCACCCTTGTAGCGCAGAATGGTGCAGTCGGTGTGCGAAATCAATGTTCCGGACAGATTAATAAAATCACAGTGATACTGTTCATGAGCAGAGGTCTTGAAATGGCTATGTTGAAAATTTGGTGAAAAAATTCCAAAAATTGACTGTTTAACGAGTGTGCGTTGTGCAGTTCCTACGCAGGCTCGTAAGTTCGCGAAATTTCAATATTTTCACTCCAGAGTTTCAACATTGCCATTTTACCACACTGTCTTATGAGTAGTACAGCTGTCATTTTTCACATCTCACCCAAAATGTGTTTCCACCCTTGTAGTGCAGAATGGCGCAGTCGGTGTGCAAAATCAATATTCCGGACAGATTAATAAAATCACAGTGATACTGTTCATGAGCAGAGGTCTTAAACTGGCTATGTTGAAAATTTGGTGACAAACACCCATAAAATGACTGTGTTACGAGCTTGCATTGTGTCAGATATGGCGAAAAAAACAAAAAAAGGAAAAAAATTAAGGGTAAAAATGTGCCACAGAATTGCCGCAGAAATTGGTGTTGAGTGCCGCAGAAGTTCTGTGGCAAATGAGAACCCTGCCGCAGAACTTTGCTCCGATGTGCCACAGAAAAATCGGGGCCCTGATCATATCCCCTCTCTCCCTCCTCTCTTCCAGGGAGTACATGTTCAGTTCCTTCAACCTGACCTCATAGGACTTGTGATGCAATGCATGTACCATCTTTGTTGCCCTCCTCTGAACCTCCTCTATCCTGTCTATGTCCTTACGTAGGTAAGGTCTCCAGAACTGTACACTGTACTCCAGGTGGGGCATCACTAGTGTCTTGTATAGTGGAATTATGACCTCCTTTTCCTGCTGGTGATGCCTCTGCCTATGCATCCCAGCATCCTATTTGCTTTACCTGCTGCCTTGTCACACTGTTTCCCTACCTTGAGGTCATCAGAGATGATAACCCCAAGATCCTTTTCCTGCTTGGTGCATGCTATGCCCTCACCCCCCCAACTGATATATTATGCCAGGGTTTTTGTGCCCCATATGCATTATCTTGCACTTTCTTGCATTGAATTTCAACTGCCAAACCCCTGACCATTCTTCAAGTTTCTTCAGGTCCCTTCTCATTCTGTCTACACCCTTTGATGTGTCTACTCTGTTACAGAGCTTTGTGTCATCAGCAAACAGTGAAATTCTGCCTTCTAGGTCTTGTGCAATGTCACTGATGAAGATGTTGAATAGGACCGGTACCTGCACTGATCCCTGTGGTACCCCACTGGTCACTCTTACCTCTGTGGAATGACAGCCATTTATCACCACCCTCTGTGTCCTGCCGCCCAGCCAGTTACCTACCCATCACACTACTGTCCTGCCCACACCCATATTCTCCAGTTTGTTTAATTAGTCTTCTATGTGGCACAGTGTCAAAGACCTTGCTGAAGTCCAGATAGGTCATGTCCACTGCCCTCCCCTGATCCACCTCCCTAGTCACCCAGTCAAAAAATTCAATGAGGTTGGTCCGACATGACTGCCCCCTGGTGAAACCATGCTGCCTTGGGTCCTGTAGTCCATTCACAACCAGATGTTCCACCAGTCTCTCCTTCAGTAGTGCTTCCATGATCTTTCCCACTACCAAGGTGAGGCTGACTGGTCTGTAGTTTCCTGCTTCCTCTTTGTTCCCACTTTTGTATAAGGGGACTACATCTGCTGTCCTCCAGTCTTTGGGTACCTTCCCTGTTTCCAGTGATTGGCTAAACAGGATAGCCAGAGGTTCAGCCACCACCTCTCTTAGCTCTTTAAGGACCCTGGGGTGCACCCCATCTGGCCCCATTGCTTTATCAACTCTTATTACTTCCTGTTCCTTCAGGACCCTTTCTCAAATAAAGGGACTTGTGTCCATTTCTGCACCATTCTCACCCCTTGTACTCCCTTCAAACCCATTACCCTCCTCTTCCTCAGTAAAGACTGAGCAGAAATGCCTGTTCAATATGTCAGCTTTACTGTTGTCATCCTCCACGTGGCCCCCATTCTCCCCCTTCAGTCTCACTACCGCTCCCTTTGCCTTTCTTTTTTCACTTATGTGCCTGTAAAAAATTTTGTCCCCTCGACTCACTGATTTTGCAATGTGTTCTTCTGTCTGAGCTTTGGCTTCCCTTACTGACCTCCCTGCTTCCCTTTGCTTCTCCTGGTACTTCTTCCTATCCCTTCTGCCTGTGTCTTTTTGTATTGCCTGAATGCAATCTTTTTGGCTTTCACTTTCTTTGCTACCTCTTTGGAAAACCATAATGGTATCCTCTTCCTTTTCCTCTTGCTAACCTGCTTAATGCATAATTCTTTTGCTCTTGTAATCCCCATTTTAAATACTGCCCACTGTTCCTCAACCCCTGATTCCTGCCCCATTCCCCTTAATGCCTCTTTCAAGTATCTCCCCATTTTCCCACAGTCTGCCCCCCTAAAATCCAGGATACGTGTTTTTGTGTGGTTTGTTTCTTCTCTTTCTGTGATTTCAAAACACAATGACTAGTGGTCACTGTTCCCCAGGTGTTCCCCCACTGTTACCCCCATCACACTGTCCCTGTTTGTGAGTACAAGATCCAGTATTGCCTTCTGCCGAGTTGGTTCCATGACCAGTTGCTTGAGGAAGACACCCTGAAGGGAGTCCAGGATAAATCTGCTCCTAGTTGATGCTGCTGCTGGGATGCTCCAGTCCACGTCTGGAATATTGAAGTCTCCAACCAGTACTACCTCACCCTTGTCTGCCATCCTTTGGATGGCTAGCATCAACTCCCATCTCGTTTCTTCCCTCCTGGGCTGTGGTCTATAGACCACACCTGTGCAGATGGCTGGCCCCCATTTTCCTTCCAGCTTAACCCACAGTATCTCCCCCATTTTGTTCCTCCTGAATCTCTGTGGCCCTTATGTCATTTTTCACATACAGTGCCACTCCTCCTCCCTTTCTACCTGCCCTGTCTCTTCTGAATATATTGTAGTCAAGTATGGCCATCTCCCAGTCGTGGTTATCATTGCACCAGGTTTCAGTGATGGCCACAATGTCCAGGTCTGACTGCACCATGACAGCCTCCAGATCTTCCATCTTGTTGCTAAGGCTCCTGGCATTTGCACACATGGCTTTACATGACTTGACCTCCCTAGACTGTTTTGCTGTTCTACTCCAGCCCCTTCCCTGGTTGTTCTTTATCTCTGGTTCTCCTTGCTGTCTGCCCTTCTGCTGAATTATGCCCCTTTTCTGCCAATCCACCTCTTGGGCACTAATCTCCATCATTTGCACAGTGCTTTGTAGAGATAGCCACTCCTCCAGTTCACTGGTTCCACTGCTAGCTGTGGGGGGTGAGCAAGTAGGTACCATCCGTGTTGGCCTGCCACCCCCCTTTGCTAGTTTAAATGCTTGTCAATGTAGCATTTAAACTTTTTTTTATTCGTATTTTATTAGTAAATTTTTTACTAATACAGGGGACAGAAAATTACCACATACTGTGCATATACACAGAATAATACATGAGCTGCCCCACCCCTTCCCCCACCCCATACAGCAGCAAGGTATTTACAGAAATAGAGAGATACAATATAGTATCACAAAATAAAAAGCACTGGATATACAGACTCATTTAGCAGCTCTGACCATAATTAACATGTGAAGGGGATCCCAAGTATTCTTGTATCACTGCAACTTATTGTGGAGGCTCACTATCACTTTCTCAGTACGTAAGTTAGCCAAAATTTCATTAACCCATTCCTGATATGTTGGGCTTAATGTATCCCTCCAGTGCCGAAGTACAATTTTCTTAACTGATAATGCAATCATGGAAATATGAAACCTTCTGATTCTAACCTTGATAGAGGATAAATCCCCCAACAAACATACATCTGGAGTGAAGTATTCCTGCAAACCCAGTATGGGGTCTAGGTTATTCTGTATGGCTATCCATAATGACTTTATCTTAGGACATGACCAAAAGACATAAAGAAGTGTACCTTCTTCTTGACATCCTCTGGTACAGGCCCCTGAACTTATAAGACCCCATTTCTTTAGCTTCACAGGGGTATAATACATGTTATGCAATATATGAAATTGCATAAGGCGGAGTCTATCCTGAGAGACATATTTATGACAGAACTTCCATAAAGCTGGCCAATTAGGAGTATATTGAGGAAAAAAAGAGACCCAGAGCCTAGTAGGGCCTTCTGGTCTCCCATATGTCCATTGATATAGGACACAATATATTTTTGGAAATAGCACCTGGTGACCTCAATAAAGGGGAGAGATCCGATACAAACAGAAAATCAGGAGGAAGAGGAGGGACATTACCAAATATTGTAGAGAGTAAATGTTGGGGCCACCCTAAAGTAAAAAGTTAAGGGGATATCAAACTTGTGGATGATATTAGAAACTGAGAGACATTCCCCTGCATCATCCAGAAAAGTAGAAATTATCCCATCCCCGATCTGGGGCAACCCTTTACGATATATCATCTTTTTGTTTATTGAGAAAGACGGGGAATTCCAAATGGACTGGTACAAGTCCATTTCTGGGGAATACCGCAGAAATGAACAAAGCTGCGTGTGAACTCTGAGGGACGTTCGGATAATAGGACAACTAATAATGTCTGGTAGGAGGCTATTTTTAGATAGAACAATGTCCGGGGGTCAGTGTTCTCAGATTGAATAAAGTCTAACTCAATTTTGAGCCAGACCGGTCTTAAATATTCAGGACCCAGATTAACCCACCGCAAATATTTTGAAATATGACTAGCACAATAATAAATTGCTAGATGGGGGATCTGCAGTCCTCCATCTAGTTTTTGAGCAGCTAGTTTGTAATATGCTAACCTGGCTTGTTTATTAGACCAGATAAAATTTGTGAAAATTCCATGCATTTTATGAAACCATGATAACGGTATAAAGGAGTTAAGAAGTGAGAGGGGATCAAATAAGCGAGGAAAAACAATTTTTTATTTATTTATTTTTTTTAATTTTATCTTTTCCCCCTGGCAGGACCCCGCCTTTTTTCATCAGCCCTGGTCATGGCCCCCAGAGACCTCCACCACCGTCTATGGCTGCCGAGGTCCCTCAGTCACCCCGGCTTACCCCCCAGAGGGTGGGGCCACAGCCACCTTCTTTGGTGACCACGGAACCAATGTCTGGTTGGGGACCCGCAGCGACTGTGGTGCAGTGAGGTCCTCCTGGGAGGGCTTCGTGTGTACGGTGGTCCTTGCCCACCTCAATTTTCCACCATTTTTGTTATGGAGGTGGGGATGTGCAATGATGCCAGTGTCCGCCCTGCCTCCCAGAACTGTACGCATTGGATGCCTGAGATCCCCCGGCCTCCGCCAGGAGTCCTCAGCGCACTAATCGCTTCCCCCACCCTCCCCCTGGAGAAGGAGAGCAGTCCATAGGATGCTCCATCCTTTTCCCCCTGGCTGGCCCTCCGACGATCCGGGTCTGTTCCTGAACCTGGGTCGCTGGTGTCGCAAGCGGAAATCCCACCACTGCGCCAGCGAGCCAGCTGAAAAACATTCATTTTAATGATATTAATGTGACCCCAAAGAGAGAGAGAGAGAGAGAGAGAGAGAGAGGGAGTTTGGACCATCTATTGAGATCCTGAACTATCACTTGGGAAAGAGGCTCCAGGTTTTCCTTAAACCAGGAGGAGGGGTTACGCGTCAAATTAATGCCAAGATGTTTGAGAACGCATGGAGACCAACCGAGACCAAAAGATGACAAATCATTTTTAAAAGCCTCATGATTAAGAGGGAAAATGGAGGATTTGGTTATATTCAACTTATAATTCGAGAGAGCACTGAACTTGGTGATTTCCCTCAACATGGTGGGAATTGAAGTTTTAGGATGAGATAAATAAAGAAGGATATCATCAGCGTAAGCCGTGATCTTCAGCACCTGATTGCCAATTGGGATACCGCTTATCTCCAGATTATTGAGAATATTTCAAATAAAGGGCTCTAAGTATAGATTAAATAAAAGGGGGGGAGAGAGAGCAGCCCTGCCGAGTACCAGAAGACAAATAAAAAGGTTTGGAGAATGCTCAGTTGCCAGAAACTCTGGCAGATGGAGTTTGATATAAGGCCCAAATCCACTCTATAAATTTAGCCAGAAAACCATGTACTTTAAGGGCCTTAAACAGGAAATTCCAATTAACACAATCAAACACCTTCTCGGCGTCCAAGGAGACCAATCACGTGGGAAAGGCAGCATCCCTGGACACCGAGACTACGTGTGACAGGGTACGTAGATGGTCAGCTGATGAATAACCCCTCATAAATCCTACCTGAGACATATTAATCAGGTCAGGAAGAACTCGTGTTATTCTATCAGCCAATATCTGAGAGCGAATTTTAACATCTTGATTCAATAAGGATATTGGTCTGTAGCTTTGCATTAATTCCAGATCCTTATCGGGCTTAGGAAGAAGTACAATCAGTGCCTTGAACAAATGCGCATCTATTTTTGCACCAGAAAGAATGTGACAATACAACCGGTGAAGAACTGGCAATAATTGTGGTCGAAAAGTTTTATAAAATAAGGCAGAAAACCTGTCTGGACCTGGGACCTTGTCTGAGGGCAAAGCCCCAATGACTTCTGAAATTTCCTCTAGTAATATTGGTGAGGATAAAAAATTTCCCTGCGATTCCGATAAAGAGGGTAGAGAGGAATCCCTCAGGTAGGCCTCAAGCTTCTCTAAGGAAGGAGGGTTGTCCATATCCCTGTATAGGTCCTCATAATAAGAGGCAAACTCCTGCACAACCTCAGAAGGGGATACCTTCAAGGATCCATCTGCCTGGGCCCTAATTGGAGGTATAAATCTAGCTGATTCTTGTTGCTTTTCCCCCTGATCGGTATAGTTTGCTTTGGTACAAATAATAGATAATTCTGTTTTTTCCCTCAATAGGTCTAAATATTTATCTTTAGCTACCGAGAGCCTTCTCATATCTTCTTCTGAGGCATTAGAGGATAACCTGGTTTCCAAAGACCTAATTTGAGATAATGAAGCTAATAATTCCACCTCTCGTGTCTTTTTCCTTTTTGTGGCTAAGCTAATAATGATCCATCTCATATATGATTTGAAAGCACCCCACAAAATATCAGGAGTCGTATCCTCAGAGGAATTAGTGGAGAAAAAGAAATCAATCTGCTCATTTATTAGGTCACAGTACTTAGTATCATTGAGCAATTGACCATTTAATTTCCATCGGGTTTCTTTATGGGGAATGTTAGGGAAGGCCAGCTTGGAAGTAACCAAAGAGTGATCAGATACTGGACCTGGCTGGATCGAGGCAGTTAAGATCCCTGGCAAAAGGGCCTGAGAGAGGAAAAGATAGTCGATGCGAGACTGGGTTTTGTGCACCGGTGAGTTAAAGGTATACTCCCTGTCCTTTGGGTGTAACACATGCCACACATCACACAGTCTGTATTGGTCCAGAAAGGCCCTGAGGGCCCTCTGTCCAGGCGTCAAGCCCCTCAACCCAGTACCAGACCTATCTACTTCGGGATCAAGAACCAGATTGAAATCCCCGCCTATTATTATACCATTGGGAAGCATGGGAAGAAGTATGAAAATAAGTTTCATGTAAAAGCCCAGATCATCTGCGTTAGGTACATAAATGCTAACAAGTAAAATAGGCATAGAGCAGAGACTCCCTTGAACTAGGACATATCAGCCATCTGGGTCCCTGAAAACTTGTTGGGAAATAAAGGGAATATCTCTATTAATTAGAATCATAACCCCGCAACTATTAGTGGACCCTGATGCATTAAAAACCTGCCCAATTTGTTGCCTCCTAAGTTGCAGAAATTCACTTTCCAGTAAATGAGATTCTTGCAGGAATATAATCTGAGAAGATAGTAAACTTAAGTGTTTTAACACTTGGTATTGTTTGACTCTTTTCCTTATCCCCTTCACATTCCATGTAGCAATATTTATAGTACTGGCCATTTATCCAGAAAAGGAAAAAGAACATTATATGAAATCCAGGAATTATAACAATCAGACATAAATGACCCAGTCCCCTGTTTGCTGCTGTATACCCTACCCACCCAGGTATCAACTTTACTCCCGCCAACCACTCCAAAATATTCCATCCCATTCCAACTAAAAAATAATATGACAACCCTGAACACAGTATCGTCCTCCCCTCCCCCCCAACTGTCCTGAGCAACGTTCAGCACAATACTGCTTTCCGTCCTCCCCCCCAACCTCCCATGCATGTACCCAAAAACCTCACCTTAGAATGTACACCTTCTTATAGAATCAATAAGCAGTAATATCACTTCAAAGATAAAAGTAATGTAGATGATGATAGGTGAGTACTGGACTCCTGAAATCCAGAACAAAAATGGCAAGAATGAGAAATAGAGAAGAGAGCAACCCCAACTTGGGAGCAATCCAGAAACCCCAAAATCCTGAGAGAAAAAAGAGAGTACACAATATAAGACACACTCGCCGAATATGCTCTCATAACTGCTACCATTAATAGAATTGAAAACATTCCCCAAAACGTATAATCACTGGTAAACTAAATGCTCCCAAGTGGTGGACCTCCATTTGTGTCCAAGCCCCCAAAGGAATCTATAGCCGATAGAAATAAATTCCAGAAACAAATAGGTAAAGGGAGGTTGAACCATGAAAATTAGGGCAATAGCACCCTCTAGTGATAATATCTAGAAAACATTGAAACCAAAAGGACACTCTCTCGAACCATGCCCTGATACTCTAAAATATCAAACTTGAAGGTTTTCATGATATAAACTATATGCTGCGAGACAATCAAGTGTCCCTAGAAATGAGAAACCAGAAGATGTGATCTGTATGAGTAGGAAGAGAACGTTTCCAAACCAAAACAACCCCCCCCCCAGAGAAAAGGTCCCGAGATGCGAGGATGCTCAAAAACACTGAACACTGAGATGGAAAACACAAAAGGTCAAGACTCTGCTGAAGGTAGTCCCCTCCATTGCAAAATTCAAGAGTCCACAAAACCAGATTAGTATTCAGTCCTCTTTTGGTATAACAACATGAAGAAATTCTTCTCCTTTCGAAAACAGGGTGGGGTAAAACTGGCCAACAGATCAGGTGTCCCGAAACAAATCAGGCAGAGCAGCCTTCAGTCCTGAGAGAGCAGCTTCAGGATTCTCATATGTTAACCAGGTACCATCCACTAGTACTTGTAGTTTAGCTGGATACCCCATTTTGAAGCGAAGGCCTGCAGCTATAATTTTTGACACAACTGGATGAAAAGCAGTGCACTTTGCTCTGACCGACCCCGGTAAATCTTGGGCAATTCTAAGCCTGGCATTTTCCCATTTCACTTCTTGTAACTCTCTCACTTTTCCCAGAAAGTGCTGTCGCTCAAGGTAATTTTAAAAAATGACAAATAATGGGACGTGGCGTTGCTCCTGGGGATGGCTTGGGTTGCAAGGACCTATGCGCCCTTTCAATGATGTAGTTAGCCCCAAAGGGAGAGGGACCAGCGATCTTCTCAATCAGCTTCTGCACAAACCCCAGCATATTCGGGCCTTCTTCTCCTTCTGGAAGGCCTAAGATAACAACATTATTTCTTTGGCTATGGCCCTCCAAATCTTCCAACTTAGCTTCCAGGCTAGAGATCTTTTGCCGCATGGCTATGAGACTGGGATCGATTTTTTCCATTTGCTTCTCAAGAGATAAGATACGGGCTGCATTATCCAAAGTTTTCATCGTGACCTCCTCAAGTTTCTTAGAGAGGGATTTAATTTCAGCTGAGATTTCTTTAATTTCTTCCCGGAAGGGTTTGAATTCTTCCAAAAATCTGCTCAGAGTTAGGGGATTTTACTCAGAGATCAGGCTTTGAAGCTCTGGTTTATCCACAACACTTGAGGCCCTTGATTTTTTTGGGTCCTTCTCGGGAGTGCCCGGTGGTGTATGCTTCTGCAGAGGCTTTTTCATATACACCTCCATCATCTCTGACAACAAACAAACAGGAGCCCAGGATGTTAAGAAGGTGATAATCTATAAACATTCTGTTTTTAAGGGGAAAATAGCCACCAAAATAGCAATAATTTGTGATTAGGAGGTTGGAGCTATGCAGAGGAGCTTCTACTCGGTATCCTGCATCACGTGATCCATCAACATTTAAACTTATCATTGAGTGCTTGGATTCCCCTCCAGGATGGATGCAGGCCGTCAGGCTTGAACAAACCTCCATCCCTCCAGGTGGGTCCCCAGTCACCAATGAATCCAAACCCCTCCTCACAGCACCAGTTCTTCAACCATGAGTTAAAGTTCCTGGTGCATGCACCCCTATGCTCTCCCTTGCCTCTCGCAGGTAGTACTTGAGAAAGTGACAGAAGTAGCTACTTGCTTGAGACCCTCCCAATTTCCTAAACTCTTCCTGAACTTCCTTTTGCTCTCGATTTGCCAGGTCATTAGTACCTAGGTGGATAATGACATCCAGCTCACCTTCCCGTCTTGCCTTCCCAGTGATCCCCAGGATCTTCCTTCCATCCCTCCATGCCGTGGCACCTGGTAGGCACCTCACCTCCCTGTCCTCCCCCTCCTGTGTTCCTAGCTGGACCCCTCTTATGATGGAGTCCCCCACCAGGATTCGCTTTCTCCTCCTCCTCTGGGGTCCACTGCTCTCCCCGCTGAGGTCACCTCCTTGGCTAACCTCCACATCCTTTCCTTCCACTTCTCTGGGTACCTCTATTTGGTTGTCCCCATTTGCCAGTGTGGCATATGAGTTCTTGAGTGGAATAGTATCTGGGATGTGCCTCTGCCTGACTGCTCTAACCCTCCCTGAGCCCACTGTCATCCAAGTGCTCCTCGTTCTCGGTATCCTTTGAGGCAGTTGCATTGGACTGGGTGGTCTCTGGATAGGGGTGATTGTACTCCAGACCCAGTTTACTTCCACTCTGAGTCTGGCTACCTCATCCTGCAGTCCAGAGAGATGCATGCAGATAGGGCAGCACCTCAGTGTCCAGAAAGTCTGCCTGAATGTGGCTGCCCCACAGCCACTGCATTGCACCACTCCCCACATTACACTGCAGTTCCACTACTTGTCTGTTACTGAAGCTCTCCTAGTTCCCTTTTTATTAATTTACTGTCCTAAAAATCCTGCCACTGATCCTCAGATACTTTTCTTTAAAAAAAAAAAAAAATAAACCAATAAATAAATAAATGAGTCAAAACCCTTGTCGTGCTGAGGGTGGGCTTCTTCCAGCTTATGCCGCTCCTACTCCACACCCCTTACCATTCCCTGTGTTTAGCTCCTGTCAATCAAATTTAACAGGTCATATAATTAATAGTTGGGGGAAGGGGAGGAGGGGTGAAAATTTGCAGCAATTAAAGACAGCAAAGAAATACCCCACTACGTTTTCAATTTTCAACAGCCCAAAAACAATTCTAAGTAAAGACAGAAAATAAATTACAGTGTCACTAAAAGCCCACAATCTAAGTTTAAAAGAAAAATATCAATTACCAGTTACTGTAAAGCACTGAATTGAATATGTTTCCTTCCCCTTCTGGCTTCTTCTGAGAAAAGAAAACTCACTTGCTACCTCAACTCTGACTCAGTGGCTACCAACATTATTTCTGTGCTTCTATCCTTCCAGTCCAAATTTATGGATGTCTGGGATCACCATGATCCCCTCAGGAAAAAAACAGAGTCCGTGGTTCCCACCACCTTTGGATCTCTGCAGCACTATTGGCTTTCCTTTAAGCCAGACACCAAGCCTGGCAATCCTGTAAGATCATTGACTTCCCTGCTATCCTGACCCATTACCATTGCGATGTCTGTACTAAAGCCACCAGGTCTGCAAATCTGAATATTTTATATTCACACTCCAGAATAATTTTAATAGCCTCTCTAAGTTCTGGAAGATTATTCATTCCATCTTCTCAACTCTGACCCAGCACCCTCCATCCTCCAGGTTAACAACTACCACATCTCAAACTCTGTTGCCATTACCTCTTCCTTTAACTCTTTGTTTACCACCTGTGATCAATCTTTCCTGTTCTCCTCACCCCACTCCCTCTCATCCCCTCTTTCCTCCTACTCACTCGTTCTCATCTTCCATCACTCCCTCTGCCTTCTTCAAGGCTGTCCTAACTTCTAACCCCCATAAAGGGGAAGCATTTAGGCATGGTGACACCACCACAGTGACACCGCTAAAGAACAGTACTGAATGCTGACAGCTACCGCAGAGAAGAGGGAACCACAGTGACACACCCCCAGAGCATCAGTAGGTGCTCTGACAGAGCACAAAAGCTCCAATCACACCTGCAAACTCCATCTCTGCGACCCCATGGAGAATGGAGTCGGAATTCATCAAGAGCGTGAAAGGCAACAAACTGCTGGTGGCAGGGGGCTATACATACCAGCAGGAGAGAAGCCATGGGGAAAGGACCTACTGTAAGTGCTGCAACTATGCAGCAACCCAGTGCAAGGGCCAAGCGGTCACCATCACAGAGGGTGACCTGACCATCTTGGGCACCCACAACCATGTACCGGAGTCAGCCTTGGTGGGTGTCCAGACAGGGCGTGCTGCAGTGAAGAGGTGGGCCAGGGACACAAATGAGATGTGCCAGCAGATAGTCATCACTTGCTGCTGAGGCATGAACGAGGCCATGGGGGGGCAGCCTACCACACATATCCCTCCTGAAACAGGCAGCCCAATGTGTGCAGCGCAGTACCTGACGGGTACCAGTGGACCCCCAGATGCTAATGGAGATGGTGATACTGGAGGAGTATCACAGGACAGAAGGGGGAGCCATTCCTGCTGTATGAGTCAGAGGGCACCAGTGACCACATGTTCCTGCTTTACAGCACCTCCAGGAACATGGATTACCTGGCCCGCTGCCACACCTGGCTTGGTGACGGCACATTCAAGTGTTGCCTATGCCTCTTCCAGCAAGTGTACACCCTGCATGGGGTCGATAGCACCACAGTTCTACCTGCCGTGTACGTTCTGATGACCAAGAGGACCGTGGCTGCCTACACGGCAGTGTTCAGTAAGGTGGCGGAGCTCTATCCCACAGGTGGCCCACAGCATATGCTAATCGACTTCAAGATGTCTGCCTACAAGGCACTGTGGACAGTGTTCCCACAGGTGGAGGTGCATAGCTGCTTTTTCCACCTGTGCCAGTGTGTGTGTGTGTGTGGTGGCACATACAGCAGACAGCAGAGCTAGCCCACCTGTACAGAGACGACGATGTGTGTGCCATGCAACTCCGCATGCTTCCTGCTCTGGCCTTTGTGCCCCCTCTTGCAGATGTTGTGTCCACCTATGAAGAGCTCTGCAGCTGGTCCTATTTCACGGAGCATGAGGAGACCCTGGTGCCAATCCTCGATTATTTCAAGGACATATGGTTGGCCACCACCGCAAGCTGCTGTTCTCCATCCCGGTGTGGAACTGCCATGCCTCTGTCTCTGAGGGGATGCCCTGCATGAACAACTTTATTGAGGGCTGGCACAGGGCATTCAGTGCTCTGCTTGGTGCAGCACACCTCACCCTATGGTGTTTCCTGGAGGTCCTGCCGGGGGAGCAGAGGCTAACTGAGGTGAAGAGGCAACAGGTGATGTCCGACCAGCCAGTGGGGCAGTCCCGTAGGCGCTGGAGGGAATGCGCCCACTGGGTCACTGAACTCATCACCTTGTACAGTACCCATAGCCACAGGGACTACCTCAAGGGGCTGGCGCTCAATATCAGCCTCCAGGTCTGACCACTGGGGTGGGGGAGTGGGGGCCACCAGTGCCAGCTGACAATGCACCACCTCTTGGCCAGCACCTGCTCCATTATCTGCTCCATCTCATGGCACCCATCCATGCCTGTGGCAGGGGTATCGGCCATGTCAGTGCCATGTGTCTACAGGGGTCTGTATTGTGTTCCTTGTGCCTCAGCTGGCATTTGCCTGCCTTGCAGTGCCGCTGTGCATTCGGCCTTGACACCATCGGGAATCATCTTTCTGCGGATGGTGCAGTGTATGTCCCTGCCTTGTTGTGCACCGGTAAGCTCTGTTGCTTCACCCTGTGGACTGACATGCTTCCTGCTGCTGTCTGCCTGCCTCCGTGTGTGTCGGTATGCTCACCGTCGTGGTCTAGGATTTGGGGGGGTCGCTTGCCATGCTGTCATGCTCCTGGTGGTGGCGGTCTGTGGTGCGCCGTACTGTGGCCAGTCATGTCGGTAGCTGTCTTGGTGTCAACATCGGGTGCTGCGTTGGTGGCCTGTCCATCGGTCTCCTGTGTATCGGGGTGGTTTACCACAGTCTCCTGGTGTCACTGTTGGAGATGTCGGTTGGGTGGTTGTCGCTGCTCTGTGGTGCTTTCCATAAAGGTGTGAGATCTGGAGGTCTTAGCCCCAAGCTTCCTCATTTGTCTTCTCCTGCCATCAGCATCCATAGCACCCCTATCCTCAGCCTTTCCTCCTCAGCTACTGTCCATGGCACATGGAAACTGGCTACTGTCATCATATCGCTAAACGGGGTAGTGATCATTGCTCTCCTGGTAACTACCAGCTTATCTCTCTCACACCTGCCCTGGCTAAGCTCCAAGAGCACCTTGCTCTGTTGTTACCCAGTCCTCCAAGTGCTACATCATAATGCCATGTGGTGCAGCAAAATAAGTAACAATTCTCCTCAGGTTTCACATTTCCATTCAGATCGAAGCGATCTGTATTTCAATGTCCAACAGAAATTACTTAAGTGAAAGGAAGTCAAATATTCTTTCAAAAGTCAATATGTTCGAAGGTTATTAAGGCAACATGAAGATTTATTTTTCCTCTTTTCCTTTCTTCATGGATCTGTTCCAAAAACTGAATATACGGAGCAAAATTACATCAGAAAAAACAGAACATACATATTTCTTAGTAAGATAAAATGTTTAGAGGTAGGGAAAGACACATTGCATATCAATTTTCATTCTAGCACAGAGTACAGTTCTTTCTTATACAAATGTTTAAGTCACTTTAGTTTCTTATGACACTCTATGTGACTTGAAACAGATGATAAATTGACCTCTGTAGAGACCTTGTGTGAGTCAGTCGGTCTAGTTAAAAATTACATATGTCTTAATGTAACCCTTCTGTTCCCTGGGATTAGTAGAATACCATTTAGAATTAGTGGCAGGCAGGGAAGGCAGCTAGTGATTTTCCAGTAAATGGATTTCACTCTGTCCCTTTCTGTTGTCAGTCTCAGCTGAGGGCTGGAGAGGAGATGTCACCTTAGAACTCTCGCAGCAGCATAAACCACAGCAGTTGTTGTGAAATGGGAATTTAGAATTCTGTAGTCAGTCTATTTCCAGAGCTCAGTGTGAGCAGTAGTCTATAGTAGCAGCTCTGAGAGAGAGAGATGCAGTATTCCAGTTTTTCTCACCCTAGTGGAGTACAGCATTTTCTAGCTTGTGTGAAGTGGTGGAAACCATCTCCAGGGATTTCCTGTGTCTTCATCTCAGGAGGGGTGGAGCAGGCTGTCAGGATGTTAGGAACAATACCCTGATCCTACCAGAACTTTGTGAAGCTGCCTTTGTGTCAACATCTGTGAGTACATTTGGTTTTCTGAGTTTGCCAGGGAGTACCTGCTTTTGGTATAATGGTGAATTTCTCTGACAAAGGGACCCTGTCACCGAAGGCATTTTAAAAGTTGGCTGACCACAGTGGAGTCCAGTCCGTGACCATCCATGTGAGCAGAACTTTTACCTTTGACACCCCTGAGATGTTTTTGCTGATGTTAAGTGTGAAATACATTTTTAGAAAGCATCAACAGTAACTTTTGGATATGTGAAGTGTATTTTCCAGTGGGATGGCTGAGTATGAACTTGGAAACCAAAGATGGGAGACCCCCCCATCTGGAGTGACCAGTTTAGAACTCCAGGTTTTGAAGGGTACCTGTGTTTCCTGTCAGCGCATGTAGCCAATGCCTGAAGAAACTTCTACCCCAGTGAGTGGGTTTTTCTTCAGTTGAGCCTATAGTGCTCCATCGTGGTCCATGTACCACATTTAATCCTATGCTAAATAGGAAGTGTACAAGTACTGGCCGTGTGTGCCAACTCCAGAAGATTTGTGTTTCCTCTGTAGCTACGTCCACAATTTCTAGTTATCCTATGCCAAATGGGAAAGTTTGGAGTTCTGTGCCTCAGATCTTCTGCATTTACTGTGTGTGTAAACCCTTGGGGGTCCGTCTTTGCTTTGTGTGTTCCTACTTTGTTACGGAATAAAGCCACACTCTAGAATCCCAGCCTGGTATGGACATTTATGTTATTGCTTTCATGTGGAATTACTTGGGTGCCGCTTTCCTAGAAGTGCAAACCTAGCATAGCCCTGAGAAAATGTTTTCTCCCTGGAACCAGGGTTGTTGGCCATGCAGTGGTCCCACCAGGTGTGTGTCTAGTAACCACACTTGGTTTTGTTCTGTACTCTACAAGTACCACTTTGTCTATGGTGGGCAAACCATGTAATCCCCACCCTCTCTTTTCCTCTAGACTGGGAGAGGTGTGCCTGCTTGTTAAATAAAGGGCTGGTGGGGGGTTACATTAAAGGACATTTCTAACATACCAGATGGCAGCTACCACTCACATAGTCTGGTAACTGGCCTCGGTGATAGTCATTTTAGCCAGGATGTAATCTGTTTCTTAAAGCTGTTTTAATAAAATTGCTTGTAATTTTGTTTTCCCGAGGGGCTAGCCATTCAGTCTCACAGCCCCAGTCCCACTGACATGTCCCCATGCTCAAGAATGTAATGACATGTGGCCAGGGAGAGTGTGGGGGCATGCCCTGTTAAAATGAATGGGGCTCAATTTCAGTTCTGTTTTTAAGCTACAAAATGGTCACTTGGAGATTAATGAAAAACACTGCTCGACAAACATGGCCCTTGTTAGTCAAGCGGTGTCCTTCATTAATCCCCAATTGACCATTTTGTAGCTAAAAATGGAACAAAATTGAGCTCCATTCATTTTATTGAAGGCATACCCCGTGCTCTCCTGGCCACACGTCATTATGTCCTTGAACACAGCGGAGTTGTCAGTGGGACTGGGGCTGTGAGGCTGAACAGCCAGCCCCTTGGAAAAACTACATTATGAGCCATTTTATTGAAACAGGGCTTCAAGAAACAGATTACATCCTGGCTAAAATGACTATCACTGTGGGCTGCTATCACACTATAGCAGGCAGTATAGTGCAGTGGTTTAAGGCTCTGAGCTGCAAATCTGGAGACCTGGGTTTGAATCCCACAGCCCCCACTTGCATATACTGTATGACCCTGAGCAAGTCACTTAACCTCCCTGTGCTCCCAGGTTGCACCTGTAAAAAAGCTTTCAGCTTAGTGTGTCTCACCTGGTTAAACAATTGGAAAAAAACACTATGGTGAGTAGCTCCTTCTATTGGAAAATCACTTTAACATAGTTTCTCATACCTTTGAATGTGTTTATAAAGAAAACAAATGCATTTTAAAGCCAGCTTTTCTTCCATTGTGTCACATGATAGCCAATGATAGTGTATCCTGTTACTATGCCAGTGGCATGGCTTGGGGAGCATACTCAAAATGCTGGCGTTGGGTGGATAGTCTGTGGAAATGGTTGCAGCCAAGGGGAGTGTGGCAGTAAAGTCCATCATTTCAGAAATCCCTTTGGTAGGCAAGAGAGTTATGCCAGGCATGTGCAGCACCAGTAAGGAAGGTGGGAAGAATTAAAATATGATGGAAAAAGGAGTAGCCACCAGTATAAAGAGGAACATGCCCTTTGGCGCCATGCCTTTATCCATTTACCAGGACCATCAGGTGACAAGAAGTGGGATTGTCAGGTGTTGGCCTAGATATGGGTAGCTGGTTCATTTGGATAATGTTTAATGGAAAAAAAAATAATTTTCTTTCAGTGTTTATTGAAAATAATCACTATGCAATGTTTTTGTTCCAGAACAAAATCATCTGAACCCAGAGAGGAGATGGGAAAATGCAAGACACGAGTCCTCGTTGGAAACTGCACATCAGGCCAATTGGCTTCTCATACCAGAGGAAGGCGCTGAATCAGTAGGAATTGTAGTAGTTATAGAAAAGGAACAGGGTTTTCAGCCAGCCTTTCCCCACTAAGGTATAGCTAGAGAGTTTTCCCCATAGTCTTGTTCTAGTTAGAACTGATTTTGAAAAGCCATCAAAAGCAGATGACCTTTTTTTGCATCTAGCCTCTTTTCCATATTCTGTTCTTATTGGAGAGAAATAATTGCCCCACAAAACACGATGTGGTTTGAATCATTGTGATTTAGATGATTCTATTTAAACTAATTACATGTGGGGAAAGTATTAGTGAGTGAAAACATATGGCATTAGGGCTGGCTGAAAATTAAACCCATGATATCAGTTAATCTCTTCCTCACTTCATCAATGATGACAGTATTTTTACTCTGATTCTTCTATTGTTTTATTTTATTGCTTCTCTCTCTCTGTACTCTTCCTTTCCCTTTACCCATATTCTTTGCTCCACGGTTCTTCTGTAATTGAGACTTTCACGGCTCTGTATTTCTTTACTGGTAAAATAACTTCAATAATAATAATCATGATAATAATATATAGAATAATGCCTGGGAGCAGCGTATAACGACAACCTGAGGTGTGGGATGCTACATAAACTCAGACTGAAGCTTGAGGGGTTTTCATAGAATCCCAAAAAGAGTGTGTGTACAAAATCCAAGTTCTAAACAGTCCCCAGGATTTGTTTTATATAAATGCTGGTCTCCATTTTTGGCCGCAAGCCCTCTCTCTTACCCGCACAGAGCATGCTACTGCCTGATTTCCTTAAGCGCTAGGAGTTGAGTGCTAGCATTTTCACTTTCTAAACACGTATGTTGCAGCAGCTTGAGTGTGCACATGGGCTCTTAAGGAAACCCAGGGTGTGAATGTGGTTATAACCAGCTGGGTATAATGACAAGTCATAACTGGGTTTCCCTATGGAAAAAAACAGAGTCCAGTTATAATAATATTAATAATCCACCAGCTTCTTTTTGTCTTGTTCTAGTCAAGCACTGCTATTTGAATGACTGTATAGCGTATTTATTTCCCAGCATTGTTTCCTGCAGTTTAAAAAATTTGAAGATGTGAGCTTCTCACTAAGGTTACACAGCAAACCTGTGTTAGTACTAAGCTTATTGTGAGGGTTTCCTAGTCAACAGCTGTTTTTTTCACAAGTACAGCTAAGCCATACAGTCTTGCAATTAACCGGTGCTATTAATTCACTATTACATGTGATTAATATGTGATTTATTTCATATTGTCTTGTATTTGTATGATGCCACTAATTGCTTTTAAATTCTATTGATATGCTATTTATTTCATGCAGCCTTGTATTAAAGAAACATAGACAATAAAGGCAGAAAAAAGCTAGTGGTCCATCCACTCTGCCCATGGTTTCCTGTCTTACTCGGGACCTAAAGCCCATCACGGGTTGTAGCCCTTGCCATTCACCCCTTACTCCACTTCCTTTTACTGCAGCCCTGTAAGCACTATGGGCTTCATTCTGTCCCAACAGTGCGTGAAACAATTAGCAGTTTTGGCACCCACCACCTTGGTTGGTAGACAGCTCCATGTCTCCATCATCCTTTCTGTAAAATTTAACTTTTTCATATCCTCGTGAACCTCTTTCCTGTCAGTCTCATGCCCTCATGAACTTGAACCATTTTTCATGCTAAATATTTCTTTATAGTTCACCTTGTTTATTCCTTTCAGGAACTTGAAGGTCTCTGTCATACTGTATCTCTCCTCTCCCGCCTGGTTCTCTAACGAGTACATGTTCAGTGCTTTGAGGCAGTCCTCAAAAGACATGCCTTGTTGGCCCTGAATCACCTTTGTCACCCTTTACTGTACTGTCTCCAGCTTGTGCTTGCTGTATCTTTCCTGAGGTGAGGACTCCAGAACTGGGCACAGCACTGCAGATGTGGCCTCACCAAAGATCTATAAAGAGGTAGCATTACCTCTTTTCTTCTGCTGTAAGTATTCCTCTTGACACATTCCAGTATCCTATAGGCCTTATTGCACTGGCTTCATTGTTTGCGGGAGTCACTAATGATAACTCCTAGATCCTGTTCCTCAACCATAGTGCTAATTCTTACTCAACCCATCCAGTACTCTGTTCTGGGATTCTTTCTCCCTAGGTGCATTGCCTTGCACTTCTGGCACTGCAATTCGACTGCCAAACCGTAGGCCACCTCTCTAGTCTTTGCATGTCACCCTGCATTACCCTAATTCCTTAGTCGCTATCCATCTCCTACATAATTTAGCGTCATCTTTGAAGAGTCACAAAATGCCCTGGATTCCTTTCCTTAGTGTCACTAATGAACATATTGAAGAGGACAGAGCCCAGGACAGATCCCTGTGGTACTCCACTCATGACGTCCCTCTCTTCTGATTTGATCTTGTTAACCACAACTCTCTGCTGTCTCTCCTTTAGCCAGTTGCCTACCTATAATACTATGTCTATAGCCACACCTAGATCCTCCATCTTTCTCAGCAATCGTCTGTGAGGCACCTAGTTGAAAATTGTACTGAAATCAAAGTACAGTACATCCACGGCATGGCACCTATGCAATGTCCTTGTCGTCCAATCAAAAGAAAGCTATCAGGTTAATCTAAGGTGACCTTCCTGCCACAAACCCATGATGTTTACTATCATGGAAACAATTTCTCTCCAGTTAGTCCACAAGGTTGGTGTTCAAGAATGCATGGGATAGGCATAAGGGAATCTTAGGGAAAGGGAAGGGAGGATGATAGGCCAGAGATCAAGTGGGGTCTGTGGTGATACTACAGGTAGGGAAAAAAGGCAGATTAGGTGGGCCAAGTGTTCCTTATCTGCCAGCAAATTCTATGTTTCTATGTTGTTGTTTCCATCAGCTTCCCTACTACAGAGGTAAGGCTGAAAGGTCTGAAGTTCCCTGCTGGTTGCTTGCCCCCCTCCCCCCATGGAGCAGAACTACTTCTACCACCCTCCCATCCTTCAGAATTATCTCCACTTATAATGAGCTATTGAATATTCCTACCAGGGGTTCAGCCAGTTCTGCTGGCAGTTCCCTGAGCACCCTTGAAGAGATTCCATCTGGTTTATGGTCCTTACCTATCTTTAGGGCTGCTAGCTCTTTCCAAACTCTTTTTCATGTAAGTACTGGCTGCCTTATCTCTGGGATCCCTTTGTTACTGCTTTGATGCCACTCTTCTGCAAGGGACCACTGTCTTGCCTTTTGAAGGCAGAGCAAAAGTAATCATTAAGAATGGCAGCCTGTTGCACATCCTCTTCTAGCACCCAACTCACCTCAGATTACATAACAGTTTTCCCTAATGTACCAGAAGAAATGCTTGTTTCTGCTCTTGACACCTTCCACAGTACAAAACATAGTGTCTGATTTTGCCTCCCTAGCCAACCTCTTTGCCTCCTTATTTCCCAATATGTATTCTCCTCCTACTTTCCTGCTTTTCTTAGTACCTGGTGAAGGCCCTTTTTTGGCATTCACAGTTTCCCTGACTCTTATGAGAACCTTCATGGTCTGTCGTACTTGTTACCTTTGGTTACTGATCTCATGCATAACACAGATGTCTCAAGAATGGCACCCTTTCTTGCCCCCCCCCATGTGTATTCCACACCTCCTATGTTGTCTACCTCACCTAGCTAGTCCCAAATTAACTTCCTTAACCTGTTGAAGTCCACTCTTCTGAAATCAAGGATCTCTGCTGTCGGCTGTTTTTTTTTCAGCCCCAAGTGCCAGTTCAAACCAAACAGAATTGTTATAACTGTTCTCTAGGGACTCCCCTAATCTCACATTTCCCTGTGCTCTCTGCTGTATGACACTATTTAATTACTGTTAAATGCTGTTAATACGCTATTAATTTTATGAACATATGAAAATTGCCAGCAGAGGGCCATCATAGTCTGTCTAGGCTACTCAAGATTGCAGCTAGCTCCCTATTCAGCAGCTGCCCAACCCCTTCCCCTTTACCCTTCCCTTTGCCCTGTCCCACCCCTTCTTGAAGCATTCCACTGAGTTACATGCCACTACTTCAGCTGGTAGTGCTTTATACTTTGCCACCACCCTTTCTATAAAGAAATGCCTCCTCGCCTCCCTCCTGAATCTACCCCCCTCCAATCTCATGTCATGGCCCCTAGTGTCTCTCCCCACCCTCCTCCTGAATAGACCCTCTGTGTCTGCTTTGATTATCCCTTTCATGTATATGAAGGTCTCAATCGTGTCCCCCATCCCTCCTCTCCTCCAGTGAGTACATGTTTAACTCTCTTAGTCTGGCCTCATATGACAATTCCCCTAGGCCCTGAATCATTTTTGTGCAGTATTGTATTTGTTTGAGGCTATTGTTTTACAATTATATGCTAAAAAATCTGTTGTTAATTTCATTTAGTCTTGTATTTGACACTCATAATATTCTACTATATACAGCTGATATGATAGTATTCTTTTACATCTAGGTTTTTATCCTCCAAAGCCAGGACAGTTTGGGCTCACCTGTCCTCAGCCCCACCTCACCCCCTACTAACTTGCACCTCCCCAGGACATACCCATGGGCCAGATACCCTATGGATCCCCCCCCCCATGGTGGGGCCAGGGGGAGGCCATCCCTCTTGAAACACACAAGTCCAGCCCCTGCTTCCAGAGTCCTGGTGACACAGGGGGCAGGGATAGGCATGCAGGCATTATGTATGCCTATCCTGCCATCATTTTTCTCTATTTTCTACCCTGTCCCATGCTGAGGCATGCTCATCAATGTTTGCTTGTGGAGGCATACACACACTATGGAGTCCACAGCACCTTGCTTCTGTCTGCTGCTCCTCGACCTGCACTGCCTAAGGACTCCCCCCTGGTGGCAGATAATCAGTGGAGGATGCAGTCCTTTCCAACAGGGAGAGGAAATAAATCTTTTGGATGCTCAGTCCTCTCTTGCCCTGGTCAACCCCCGCTAGCTCGTGCTCCTTCTCAAACACAGGTCATCAGTGTGGAGTGAGGTGTGGCATCTAGAGCCCCAACCCTTACTGCCACTGGGCTGGCAGTATTTTTTAAAGTGATTTTCTGAGGTTTCACAGATGCCTTGTTTCACATAGTACGCCATTGCCACCTATGCTTCAGATGTCAAAGCTGCAATTTGTTTTGTAAAAAAAATCTCATAGCTTTTTTTTTGTTTTATCAGTACTTTTTTTCTGCATGCCCTCCAGTTTTCTGTGTGCAGCCACACAACCAGAGTGATGTTATGCAAGGAAACTGTCAATGTTTTACATACAGCAACAAGGAATTTTTGGTAAATTATAAAGGTAACTTAAATCTTCATTAACATAGAAACATAGAAACATAGACTTTGACGGCAGATAAGGACCGCTTGGCCCACCTAGTCTGCCCATTTCCCTACCTAGAGGATAAGCTTCAGATCCTATTTAAACAACAGCCTATTTCTTCCTACCCCCCACAACAATTGCTTTATGTCTGTCCCATGCATTCTTGAATTCTCCCACAGTTTTAGACCCCACAACCTCCTCAGGAAGGCAGTTCCATGCATCCACAACCCTCTCTGTGAAAAAATACTTCCTCACATTGCCCCTGAGCTGTACCCCCTCTATCTTCAAATTGTGTCCTCTTGTTCTTGCACATCCCTTTTTCTGAAAGATGCTACCCTCTTGGACTTTGTTGATTCCACTGAGGTACTTAATCATTTCTATCATGTCCCCCCCTCCCTCCTTTCCTCAAGGGTATAGATATATAGCTCCTTTAGCCTCTCCTCTTATGGCTTCTGATGCAGACCCTGCACCATTTCAGTTGCCCTCCTCTGAACTGCCTCCATCCTGTCTATGTCCTTGTGGAGATGGGGTCTCCAGAACTGGACGCAGTACTCCAGATGGGGTCTCACCAACTGTCTGTACAGGGGGATAACAACCTCCTGTTTTCTGCTAGTGATGCCTCTCCCTATACATCCCAGTATCCCCCCAGCCCTCCCTACCACCTTCTCACGTTGCTTGCCAACCTTAAGGTCATCTGATATGATTACCCCCAGGTCTCTTTCCATTTTGTTGTTGTTACTACCCCCCATTGTGTAATCTTCCCTGGGTTTTGTTTCCCAGGTGCATTATTTGCACTTCTTTGCATTGAATCAAGCTGCCATACATCTGACCATTCCTCCAACCTTGCCAAGTCCCTTCTCATCCTTTCCATGCCTCCTTGTTTATCAACCCTGTTGCAGATCTTTGTGTCATCTGCAAAGAGGCATACTTTTCCTTCCAGTCCCTCTGCAATGTCACTTATAAAGACATTAAAAAGGACTGGACCCAGTACTGAACTCTGCAGTACCCCACTAGTAACCCCTCTTTCTTCAGAGTGGACTCCATTTACAATTACCTTCTGTGTCCTGTTGTTCAGCCAGTGTTTTACCCAGGCTACCACTCTGGGACCCACTCCAAGGCTGGTTAATTTGACTACTGATCTTTTGTGTGGGACTGTGTCAAATGTCTTGCTAAAGTCTAGGTAGGCCATGTTCACAGCCCCTCCCTGGTCTACTACTTTGGTCACCCAGTCAAAGAAATCAATTAGATTTGTCTGACATGACCTTCCCACTGTGAACCCATGCTGCCTTGGGTCCTGTGCCTCACTGGCCTCTATGTACTCAACAATTCTTTCCTTCAGAAGTGATTCCATCACTTTCCCTACCACAGAGGTCAAACTGACAGGTCTATAGTTTCCTGCCTCTGTCTTGCTCCACTTTTGTGAAGGGGAATCACATCAGCCTTCTTTCAGTCCTCAGGTACCACCATCCTCCCATGATTTGTTAAAAAGGGTAGTCAGTGGTGTCACTAGTTCTGTACTTAATTCTTTTAGAATTCTGGGGTGAACTCCATCTGGCCCCACTGCTTTGTCCACCTTCAGTTTTAGGAGTTCTTTCAGAACCCTTTCTTCTGTGAAAGGACTGGGATCGACCCCCCTATCAAGAGTGCTTCTGTTAATTGGATTAGGCACCTCCCCCACTTCCTCATTTGTAAATACTGAACACAAGTTTTTATTCAGTATCCCTGCTTTTTCACTGTTACTCTCTGCCCACCCGCCATCCATTCTATTCAGCCTCATTATCCCTCCCTTTGTCTTTCTACGCTCCCTGATATACCTATAAAATGTTTTATCCCCCTTCTTAACTGAGTTGGCTATCTTTTCCTCAGTTTGGGCCTTTGCTATTATGACTACCCTCCCTGCTTCCTTCTGCCTTAACTGGTACAGTTCCTTGTCCTGCTCCTTCTGTGTTTCCTTATACTTCCTAAATGCTATCTTTTTCTCCCTAACCTTCACCGCCACTTCTTTTGAGAACCATAGTGGCTTTTTTTTTCATTTTGATTTGCTTATTTGCTTCACACAAAGGCTTATTGCCTCTGTGATGGCAGTTTTGATATTTCTCCATTGTTGCTCCACACCTCCTTCTAGCCTGTTTGCTAGTGCTTTTCTAAGGCACTCTCCCATCTTGCCAAAGTCAGCCCTCCTGAAGTCCAGAACCCTCACTTTTGTATGGCTTGACTCTGTAGCTGAGTTTATCATGAACCACACTGTTTGGTGGTTACTTGTTCCCAAATGGCTACCCACTTCTAGATCTGAGATCCTCTCACTGCCCCCACTTGAGAGTATGAGGTCTAAGATTGCTCCCTCACGAGTAGGTTCCAAAACTAGCTGTCTGAGGCATGCCACCTGAAGGGCATTAAGAATGGCCCTGCTTTTGGATGTGGCTGCAGCAAAGGTGTTCCAGTTAACATCTGGCATATTAAGATCCCTCATCAACAGTATCTCCCCTTTCTCTGCCATCCTAAGTATGCCTTCTATCATATCCTTGTCCATTCCTTCCCCCTGACATGGGGGTCTGTATACAACCCCTCTGTGGATTGTGGTGCCATTTCCAGTCTCTAAGGTGACTCACAGTGCCTCCTCTCCTTCCAGTTTACTCTTTTGTTCAGTTGCTTTTATCCCTTCCCTTACATAGACAGCTACTCCCCCCCCTTCTGCCCTCCCTGTCTCTCCTGTAGGTTGTGTACTCTGGTATGTTAACATCCCATTCATGGTTCTCTATGTACCATGTTTCTGTGACTGCTATGATATCCAGGCATCTCTCTTCCATCAAGGCCACCAGTTCAGAGAGCTCAGAGGTGCAGTCCTTATTTTGGTAGTGGTGACTACACTATATCACCTAATATGTAGACAGATTTATTTATTTTAAAGTTTCACCAGGAAAGACATACTGAGCAGACACATTCATTTCCAGATGTGTCCTGGGGGAGATGGGAAAGGGGTACACAGTAGGAACATATATAGCAAGGCATTGTGGGTACAATAAAAGGTTGTTTTCTAATGTCCTTACTATGAGGTGCAGTCTCATATTTCTGTAGTGGCTTCAACGATAAAAGCTCTCATATGTTTATTTTCAAAACAAGGCATTGTGCATATAGTATCCAGCTGGCAAGACTTCTTTACTGAGAGATGTAGTCTCCTATTTCTGTAGTGTTCACAGAAATAGCTTATTTTTCTGTCTCCCACATAAAAGTGCAGTCCCCTATTTTGGTAGTGTTTACAGCAGTGCAATCTGTAGAAAAGTTTCTTTAAAAATGTTTTTATGATGCAGATTGGCCAAAAAGATAATTTGACACTCTGTATAGATGTTTAATTTTTACTTCCAGCTGGTGAAGTGACAGGTTTGAATTGAATGTTGGAGCGTGATTATGCTGTTCTATGTTTATGTTATAGGGCCTGAATGACTGTAAGTGGTTCTGGAGTATAATTATGCTTCAGAATACTTTTATTTTTCTTCGGTGTAAAGTTTGTGCTAGGAGTCCAAAATTGTAAAAAAGGATGTCTGTAATACAAAGACTGACCAACAGAGGTCTCTGTTTCAAAGTGTTGTTTGCCTTGCATGAAGTCACGGTTGGGGGTTGCAGCACTGAGAAAACAATGGGATAGGGTTATGCAAATGAAGCAGACCATAGAAATAAAAGAATTTGTTTCATGGAAAACAACACTTTTTGGCAGTTTGAATGGAAGGAGATTGATTCACAACTGCTATAGGTTACTACTTCTATTTGTTATGGCAAACCTCAGAAAATCACTTTAAATTACTCTTTTTGCTCACTTTCTCCAGCCCCTCTTTCCCCCTCAGGACCTCTTGGCACCTTCCAATCCCCCCCCACCTCCCCAGCCATAGCCACCTACCTCCATGACGCCTTGGTTTATCCCCCAGGAGGGGTCAGGGTATGCGCCCCCAGACTTCTAGTCTCATCAGGCAGTGCTATGCTGGGGAGGCAGTGATTTACTGTGTAGGTGTTGAGGTAGTGTCTTTTTCCTTGTTTCCAGCCCCTGGGGTATCGCATACAATGATGTTAAGGTGTGCCCATGCATGCTAGTCTGTTAAGTTATTTATTAACTTTTTATGTTTCAGTATTCTTCTTAGCCCTTCTGAAAGTCAAGACATCAAAAGATTTTACCAGATCTCTTCTTGATACTCCAGACTGTGAAAAATCATATGAAAATTTGTCATTTGCAGCCCACCCATTAAGATGCTTTCTGTGTGGGGATAATGATAGCAATGATATACATTTGGTGTGGCAGATGTTTTATTGTATGTAACATACTGCTCACTAACTGATGCTTTTTGTTTCCCATTTAAGGGTGCAGTGTGTGCAATTGCAGTGGAGATAAAGGTATATTGTTTTTTTCTATTCTATGGTACTTCCCTTTTTGAACAACTTCTTCCTGGTAATAGCCAAGATACTGCAGACCAAAAAAGATGGAACCCATCAGCAGACCATTGCCCCAAGATTAAGGTACCATATAAGGAAAGTCAGTAAGAGCAATTTAAGTGCTGATGGTGAAATTCTGGCCAAAAAGGACAGGGAATATTATGATTATGGATATGTACCCGAATATTAAAAAGCATTTTGTAGCATGTAGATTTTGAAAAACATTGAGCAGCATGCAGATTTTCAAACCCATCTTGCAGCACAAAGCTTTTAACAAATATTTTATAGCCTCATGATGGTTTTGAAAATCATCACAAACCACAGAAATCTTTGCAAGTATGAAGATTTTAGCAAATACAGTTCTTTATACCTCATAATAATATTGAAAATCTTTGCAAAGAACAAAAAACATCTTGTAGCATGCATAAAGAAATAAGTTATAGTCTCACAAAGACTGAAAATCATCACACAGGACAAAAGCCATTGTGCAGCTTAAATATTTTAAAAACCTGTTTAAAATATTTGTGCAACATAAAGATATTACAGAAAAAAAATTCTGTAAAGATTCATGTATAGATATTTTCATTTTGAATCAAAATGTAATTACTATTAATTATTTTTTTTAAAATGATGTGACTCCTACTAACCCACCTTCAGAAACACAAAACTCTCACCTTTAACTTGTACTGTACCTATTTAAAAAGTTATATTAATGTTTTGTTTGTGTCAAACTTTAACATGGAAAAGTCTACATGTTTTTTAACTGTTTATCTCAGTGAGTTACTTTTAATGCATGTGAAACCAATTAATTATAATCAACTTAAAAACAAAATACTTTTTTTAACACAAACATCTAGATTCTACAATATGTAAGTTTGGCACTGAATTACAGAAAGCAAATCATAGAATTGATCTTTGTGAAATTTAGAGGTTTGGGAGACCCTGGGACTGAGAAAGTGCATACTGAATCTTATAGTCATATGGTTTGCAATGGCTGAGATATAAGCATCTGGAAATATTCTGTTTTTAAGAAACTCCAATGCATGGTTGGTTAATAGAGCAAAATTTAGTGTTAAATCATGTAAAAACAAAATGTATGGTATTCAGAAATACAAGATCTAATATGAATTTTGAGCTAACTTTAAAAGATAACTATGGAAATAACATAGAAAGGGTTTCTGAAATCTGTTACCTGGGCCTGGTCATTGATTGTAATTTATCGTTTGAAATATATATTCAGAAGTTAATAGGTAAGTTGCATCAAAGATTAGGAATGCTTTATCGATTGAAAAAGTACTTAACAGATGAGGTTAGAATAATTTTGGTTAATAGTTTATTGTTTTCAGTCATTGATTATGGTTTAATTATACATTTTTTTACATCAGCTAGAATGCATATTAAGTTGACATCCACTTATCATAATATTATTAGATTTGCTACAGGACAGAAGAAAAGAACTCATCATTGTTTACTTTATAGTTCTGTGGGGTGTTTGTCATTAGTCGATAGGTTTAGATTATGTGTTTTAGTATTTCTTCAAAAAATTAAATTAGAAATTTTCTCTGGTGTTATTTGTGATATGTTTCCTAAATTGATTAATGGTGTTAGAACCAGGTCGCAGGTTAACTTTAACTTTAATTTTCGGATTCCCTATTATAAAAGTGTGTTGGCTCAGAATTCCTTACAATTTTATGCAGTGAAATTATATAATGAATTACCCGCTTATATTATGCAATGTGATACCATTTTGTCATTTAAGAGGGTTTTAAAAAAAATTTTGGTTGCTGATTCAAAGTGTTGTTGTTTTAAATAATGTATTTTATTTGTATGTTTTGTTTATTGTTTATGTATGTGTTATGTTGTGACTGGGCATCAGTGAAAATGGGCATTTTTGCTCACTGATTATACAGAATAAAAATAGACAAACAAACAAAAAAACAAACAACCTAATATAGAGGTGCTACCATGCCTCTGTCTGTCTGTCTATCTATCTATCTATCCAATAACATTTGAGTGGACTATAGTTAAAGTTTCCTTCTACCCTTCTGGTTAACTGATGTCACTACAGTCCTGAACCAACTGGAAATTAAAAAAATATGAGTGCAGGCTGTGAAAAAAGCAACATTAGCAAGAGACCCTAAAAAAGGGGAAAATGGGGAAAACATTATTTCAAAATGAACACAAGAAATATTACAGTAATGAGATTAAGGAGGCTAATTACAAGCCTGATCTTCTAATGATATTAAAAGGGGAAATGTAAGTTTATTGACTTGTTAAGCCCAGAGGAAGTGCAACCTTGTTTAATGTCAAACACCTGAATTTCTTAGAATTGAATATATTTCTCAATATACTGGCAACATTCTTGTTTTGCTGTTTGCTACTTTAAAAGCTTAATGAATTAGACTATCTTAATGTGCTATACTATGGCATCAAAAGCCCTAGAAGGAGAAACTAAAGGAACTCAACAGGTGCACCCTGGAAAAAAGGGGGATATGATGGAGACCTTTAAATACCTCACAAGTATAAATAAAGTACAGTAGGAAAGCATTTCTCAGAAAAAAAGGTGTCAAGAACAAGGAGACATGCTATAAAGCTGCTGGGGGTAGATTCAGGAGAGATGTGAGGAAGTGCTTCTCCACAGAAGGAATGGTGGATTCCTGGGCCAGCCTTCCAGATGAAGTGGTGGGGCAAAAACAGTGGTAGGGTTCAAGAACGCATAGGATGGGCATTAGGGAATCATAGTGGAAACAGAGGAGGTGAGGGGAAATGAGCCTGAATTTAAGTAGGGTCTGCAGTGATACTGTAACTAGGGAAAATGGGCAGACTGGGTGGACTAAGCAGTCCTTATCTGCAGAACAATTCTATGATTCTGTAAATGAGAATGAAGAAGTATAACATTTCTATTTTTAAACACAGATGTGCATATATGACTTCTGCTTCACTAGTGATTAAAAAATTTAATTAAATATTTAAAAACTAATTTAAGTCCCCCCCCTGCACAAAATGGTATGGCTCCAAAGCTAAGAAAAAGTTGATTAGTTGAAAGAAGAAACATGCCTGTGTTTTATCTGCAGCCGGGGCTCTGAATGAACACATACAGTAATGACGTGAATGCCAACTATATACTTTTTATGTTTGCTTGCACACATGTGCAAGAAACATAGTGCCATCATCGGAGTTTTCGGAGGTGTGTCACCTCCTCTTCCAATTCAGTCAGTGTGTTAGCAGGCGCGGCCCCTGTCCGCCAATGCATGCTGGAGCTGTCTATGACAAGCTCCAAATTGCAGTGGCATACATTTGAAAGGGGGAGCTACACTTCAGTGAGCAGCGATAAGATATCGCCTGCTCATGTCAGCTCCCCTTACACACACACACACACACGCGTGCATGACCCCCCACACGCACGCACTGTATAGCCGACCAGAGCACCCAATCCCCGTCGGCTATGCTGCGCTCCCCCACCCCAAAGCCTTACAAAGCCATGCTGGGTGCCCACCCCAGTGTGGCAACTCATAATATAGCCGATGAAATTGCCCAATCCCCGTCGGCTCCACTGTCCTCCTCCTCCCCAATTCAGGGTGCTACACTGGGGCAATAGATGTTTTGGCTGACGGGGATGCCCAATCCCCCGTCGGCTCCATGGCCCCCCCAACCATCCTTGTGCCATGCTGGGAGCCCACCCCAGCGTGGCAAACATCCCGCGTTGTCATGTAAAAAAAGAACAACCTGAAAATTAAAAACAGTCCCACGGTGCTTCTCCCTGCCCCCCCCTCCCACAACCACACCCATCCACTGCGCACCCTGCCTCCCCACCCCCTCACCCCATACTTACCTCCGGACCTTGTGCGATGATCTTGATGGACGGGAACACGCCTACACTCTTCAAAGCTGACCACGAACTGAGGAAATGACGGTAAGCTGTATAATGTAATAATAGGGTTTTTTCAACTTTATTGCATATCTCAGGCATTTTGGAATTTTCACAAATTTTCAACATGGGTTTTGGGACCCCTTCTCATAGTACTATCACTGTCATGGTGTTATTCGGGCCCGAAGGGTGATTTCGCAGTCACTGTGTGAAATCACCTTTTGGGACTGATTAATGAAATGACACTGCCAGTGTTCATAAGGTGGGCTCTCAAGAAGCATATTTTGAAAATTTGGTGGAAAAATTCCAAAAAATGACTGTTTTACGAGCGTGCGTTGCGCAGTTCCTACGCACGCTCATAAGTTTGCAAATTTTCAATATTTTCACTCCAGATTTTCAACATTGCCATTTTACCACACCTTCTTATGAACTGTATAGCTGTCATTTTTCACATCTTGCCCAAAATGTGTTTCCGCCCATGTAGCGCACAATGGCACATTCACTGTGCGAAATCAATGTAGGGGACAAATTAAGAGAATCCCAGTGACACTGTTCATGAGCAAAGGTCTCAAAATGGCTATGTTGAAAATTTGGTGAAAATTCTAAAAATGATCAGCTTTAGCTGTACTATTGCGCAGTTCCTACACATGCTGGTAAGTTTGCGAATTTTCAATATTTTCACTCCAGATTTTCAACATTGCCATTTTAGCACACCTCCTTATGAGCTGTATGGCGGTCATTATTCACATCTTGCCCAACATGTGTTTCCACCCATGTAGCGCACAATGGCGCAGTCGCTGTGCAAAATCAATGTAGGGAACAAATTAAGAAAATCCCAGTGACACTGTTCATGAGCAGAGGTCTTAAAATGGCCATGTTGAAAATTTGGTGAAAAAATTCCTAAAAATGACTGTTTTACAAGCGTGCATTGCACAGTTCTTACGCATACTCGTAAGCTCGCAAATTTTCAATATTTTCACTCCAGATTTTCAACATTGGCATTTCACCACACCTCCTTATGAGCTGTACAGCTGTCATTTTTCACATCTTGCCCAAAATGTGTTTCCGCCCATGTAGTGCACAATGGCACAGTCGCTGTGCAAAATCAAAGTAGGGGACAAATTAAGAGAATCCCAGTGACACTGTTCATGAGCAGAGGTCTCAAAATGGCTATGTTGTAAATTTGGTGAAAAAATTCCTAAAAATGACTGTTTTACGAGCGTGTGTTGCACAGTTCCTACGCATGCTCGTAAGTTTGCGAATTTTCAATATTTTCACTCCAGATTTTCAACATTGCCATTCAGCACACCTCCTTATGAGCTGTATAGCTGTCATTTTTCACATCTTGCCCAAAATGTGTTTCCGCCCATGTAGCGCACAATGGCGCAGTCGGTGTGCGAAATCAATGTATGGGCCAAATTAAGAAAATCACAGTGACACTGTTCATGAGCAGAGGTCTTAAAATGGCCATGTTGAAAATTTGGTGAAATAATTCCTAAAAATGATTGTTTTTCTGACGCGTTAACGGTTCTCATACGCTCGTAAGTTTGCGAATTTTCAATATATTCACTCCAGATTTCCAACATTGCCATTTTACTACACCTCCTTATGAGCTGTATGGCTGTCATTTTTCACATCTTGCCCAACATGTGTTTCCGCCCATGTAGCGCACAGTGGCTCAGTCGCTGTGCGAAATCAATGTAGGGGACAAATTAAGAAAATCCCAGTGACACTGTTCATGAGCAGAGGTCTTGAAATGGCTATGTTGAAAATTTGGTGAAAAAATCCCTAAAATGACTGTTCTCTAGTGCATTGCTTGAGTTCCTATACTGCCTTCGTGAGATTCCTGCAATTTTCAATATTTTCAATCCAGATTTTCAACATTGCCATTTTATTACACTTCCTTATGAGCAGTATAGCTGTCATTTGTCACATCTTACCCAAAAAATGTGTTTTCACACATGTAGTGCACAATGGTGCAGTCGGTGTGCGAAAGCAAGGTTTGGGACAGATTAAGAAAATCACAGTTACACTCTATATGAGCAGAGGTCATAAAATGGCTATGTTGAAAATTTGGTGACAAAAGTCCATAAACTGACTGTGATACGAGTGAGCATTGCACAGTTTCCACACACCCTCGTAAGTTCATGACTTTGTAATATTTTCAATCCAGATTTTCACCAGTGGCATTTTTCCACACTTCCTTATGAACAGTACAGCTGTCATTTTTCACAACATGGCCGAAATGTGTTTTCACACTTTCAGCGCAGAGATGCGTGGTCGCTCTGGGAAATCATTGTTCGGGACAGATAAAGAAAATCACAGTGACCCTGTTCATGATCGGAGGTCCCAAATGCCTGTGTTGACAATCTGTTGTAAAAAAATCCCCAAACTAATTACATTACAGGTGTGCGTTGCACAGTTTCTATGCACGCTCGTGACTTCACTATTTTTTTAAATATTTTTAACTGCACATTTGCAACATTGCCATTTTTTACACCTCCCCGTGAACAGTACAGCTGTCATTTTTTACATCCTGTTCGGAATGTTTTTGCACCTGTGGTGCTAAATGCCATAGTCGCTGTGGATAAGCAGCTTTTGGTTAACAAACTGATATTGCCACTGTTCATGAGGTGAGGTCACAAAAAAAACCGTTAAAAATTTGGAGTGAAAATACCAACGAATGCCTGAGGTATTAGGGTTTCCAACCATAACTCCCAACCCTGTAGAGAATGACAGGCATCAGGGATGTGACTTGGGATTCTTGCCTGTAATGCTCATACCATTTCACACCCTGCAGCCAGTGACAGGCATCGAGGTATGCCTCGGACTCTTTGGACCCAAAGTTCACCTCATTCTCCTATACCGCACCCATCTCACTGTATTTTCTGATGGAATGGGGTACGCAAAAGGGCCAAAGACCCCAAGGCACATCGTGACACTTGTCAGTGTCTGCAGGGTGGGGTGTGGTGAAATGGCGTGGCCGTTATGCCTGACAACCCAAAGGCACACCCCAATGCCTGTCACTCTTTGCAGGGTGGTGGTGGGGTTGGCTTCAGTTCAATACTTCGCTGCCATTTCTGTTATGCAGCTCTGTAACTTCTACACTACCAATGCCAATGCCAGCAAGCAAACATTCGGCATTGACAAATGCTTGTTTATAGCACACCACACAAAGAGAAACAGCACTTGCAGGACAAAAGAATTATAACTAAGAGACCAAATGGTAGTTTCAACAGCCGGAGCCATGGACTCCGGCTGTTGAAACTACCTTTTGGTCTCTTTGCAAAATTCTTTTGTCTTGCTGTTTCTCTTTGTGTGGTGTGCTATAATTCTTTACAGCACCGACCATTTACCAGTGATGCTCCATATGCTTGTGTCTTTTGTATACCTTTTTAACAGATCATTTTTTCTGTGTCTTTTCTTAACAAAGGTTTTGAAATTTGTTTCTGAGCAAACAGTGATGCTGTTCTTTCTCCGTTTTCAGATGCTGAGAAAACAGGATTTACAGACAGAAGGTAAATACAATATTGAATTTCTTACTACTTAAAGATAACATAGCATTGTTGTAAGCAGTGTATACAATGTTAATACAAAGTTACTAAAGTCATCTTGTACACTCGGTAATTTTAATCTCTTCAATAGATAAAGATGTGCAAACCATAAAACACCATCAGTGGAATGGGTTTTACTCTATGTATTTAGTACAATTCCTTGGAATGCAGAGTTCATCCAATGAAAAAGGCTTAATTGTGGTGGTGGTGGGAGGGGGCTAGAGGACTAGTATTGCTGGGAACTAGAGTAATGAAGAACCTCAGAGTTGGCTTAATGGACATACAATTCTCCTGTTTCTATGTTTAATCAGCAAATTTATGTTAAATTCTGCATTTTGCAGAGTTCCACAGAACCTAACTTTTTATGTCTGGATTTCAAGAGCTATGCAGTTGTATTGCTAATATTTAGTAGAACAAGGAGACTCTGGAATGTCTGGAATGTTCCTGAATGCACCATGGTCTGTCTCCTTCCACTGAGTAGAGTTTTAGCACATCTCGCCACATCCTGTCTATTCACCTCAGTGCTGTTCACTTGTCTCTTCCCACTGCACTGTTTTCTGTCTGCTGAGTGCAATGAACGGAAAAGAAATGCAAAGAAAAGCTAATCAGTGACAGTCAGCAAGCAGACTCGGGAAAAGCATATCAGTTAGTCAGTGGAGATTACATCTCAGTTAACAAATCCCTCTGTACTCACTCTTGGTTCTCATTCTCTCTCTGAATCTTCTCCAGTGGCCTAAGTCTCGCACTGTTCTGAGATGCCAAGGCCAAGCTGCTAACTTACAGTCCTATGACTGACAGCTGCCCCACTGCCTTCTGTCTGGCTGCCAACAGCTATCCCCACTGCACTGAATAAAAGATATGCATGTCAGTAAAAGAAAAGCTGCTTGCAGGAAAGGAGCAGAAGTAAACTGGCAACCGCTCACCTCTTAGCAATTGGCATCAGAAACTATGAGCAAGTGATTGCCCCTGGACTCCCTCTCTCCCCTACTTACCTTGGAACTGGCTCTGCACTGATGTTTACTAGTGATCAAATAAATAAATGTAAAAAAAAATAAAAATAAAGGTAAAGATGGCAAATTAAGTTGAAAGCCGCTCACATCTTTATGGTCAGTGTCTGAGACCAAGTGGTCTGTCACATTAGACAGTGATTACAACTGAGATTACAACAGTGTTGCTGAAGAAAGGAACATTCAGTTGGTATCTTCTAATATTCTTTCAGGTGACATCCTTTTGTGGAAAGTATTATTAGGTTATAAATGAATTGCACAGTTGCTCGCTCTATAATGCGCCAGGCTTGGAGGTTTGAGATGCAGACCACGAAGACGTTAGAGGCTGGTATTTTATTTCTGATTCTTTGCCTGTGTTTTATATGTATTTATTTAACTGACATTCAGGCAGCCCCAGATCCAGTGCTGTAAAAGAAAGAGAGGGGGTATGGGACAATTGCTCGCTCATGGTTTCAGACGCTGACCACAAATAGGTTAGCAGTTAATGGTTTACTTTCACTTCTCTCCAGCAGGCAGTTTTTCTTTTATTGAAGTGTATGTTGGCCACAGGAATATTTTCTGGAGTTAAAAAGTGCCTTAGACTTAGTTGGGTGAAATATACAGGGTGTGTCATTAAAGATCAATGGTAAATGTAGTTGTACTGATGTTATATATTGTGGAAAAAAAAACAATAAACTTGAAGCAAATGTCAAGAAATTACAACCCATGTCAGTCTGGAGTTTATTTAGTTATCATAAATATTTATTTATTTCTTATTCTGATCTCCTATTTGCCATTGTAGTGGTAGCATTTATTGTGCCAGAGAGTCTGTACTAGTGATGTGCAGTATCATCATAGGAGGTGTGATTTTACTAGCATTTTTTTTAATTAGACCTCATCAAGAAGGAACTGTCTGAATGCAAGTGTGAGCATAGATAGTGTTTTTCAAGTCGGGAGACGCTGAAGCATGGCAATTGCAGAAGTGTACGTTAGGCTAGTTGAACTGAATCTATTGATATACATTAAAATTGGTGAGTAAAAGTCTGATTTATTTTCTTAGCATAGAAAAAGCAAGCAGCTTTTTATTGTATTGTATTTGATTTATTTTTAAATGCTGTCCTGAGGCTTTGTACTTACTGCATGATGACTTTTATAGCAGTAAGAGACAATGGGTCAGTGGGACCCACTTAATCAAGATGGTTGCCTCTCCATCAGAGTTGAATAGAGTAAGAGTCACCTTGACTGCACTACTGGATACAGTACTATTAAAAAAAAAGCAAACAAACCAAAAATTGCTTGGCACATTTCTGAGGAAGCTATACTCTTTCATCATCTCCCATCTTCTTTTGTAAATACTGAGCAAAAGTATTCATTCAGTATCTCTGCCTTTTCACTGTCTCCCTCTGCCCACCTCCCCTCTCCTTTATTAATCTTCACTATCCCTCCCTTAACCTTTCTATGCTCCCTAATGTACTGTACCTATAAAAGGTTTTATCCCCTTCTTAACTGAATTGGCTATTTTTTCCTCGGTTTGGGCCTTTGCTAGTCTGACTGCCTTCCCCACTTCTTTCTGCTTTAATTGATACAGTTGCCTGTCGTGCTCCTTCTGTGATTCCTTATACTTTTTTGAATGCAGCCTTTTTCTCCTTAACCTTCCCTGCCACCTCTTTTGAGAACCATAGTGGTTTGTTACTCTGATTTGTTTTCTTTATTTGTTTCACACAAAGGCTTGTTGCCTCTATGATGGCAGTTTTGATTTTTCTCCATTGTTCTTCCACCCCTCCTTTTTGGTTATTTGCTAGTGCATTCTTCAGGTATTCACCCATTTTGCCAAAGTCAGCCCTTCTAAAGTCCAGTATCCTTGTTTTTGTATGGCTTATCTCCATGGTTGTGCTCATTGTGAAGCACGCTGTGCAGTGGTCGCTTGTTCCCAGATGTCTACTGACTTCTAAATTTGTGATCCTCTCTCCATTTGAGAGTACCAGGCCTAATATTGCTCCTTCCTGAGTGGGTTCCAACACTAGCTGTCTAAGTCCTGCCCCCTGCAAGGCATCGAGAATGACCCTGCTCTTGGATGTGGCTGCAGTACATGTTATCCAGTTAACATATGGCATATTCAGGTCTCCCACCAACAGTATCTCCCCTTTTTCAGCCATTTTGAGAATGTCCTCTATCATTTTGTGGTCCATTTCCTCCCCTTGAGACAGGGGTCTGTATACAACCCCTGTGCGGATTATGATGCCATTGCCTGTCTCCAAGGTGACCCAGAGTGCCTCTTGTCCTCCCCCTTTACTTTTTAGTTCTGTAGCTTTGATCCCTTCCCTTATGTATAGAGCTACTCCACCTCCTCTTTTACCTTCCCTTCCCCTTTTGTAGATTGTGTACCCTGGTATGTTGACATCCCAGTCATGGTTCTCAGTGTACCATGTTTCCATGACTGCCACAATATCCAATTGTTCATCTTCCATCAGGGCTACTAGCTCAAAGCTTGTTTCCCAGACTACGAGGCATTGGTACTCATTGCCCTCCATTTAATGTTGGCTTTATCCTTTTCCCCATCCCTGCTCTTATTGTCCTTGTCTATTTTTCCATTTGCCCTGTCCTACCCTGTGTTGAGCTCTGTACCTCAGTATTTCTACTACCTGCCATGTTTTGTGGGGGGAGGCTTGAAATTTCCTGCCTTTTATCAGCGCTTCCCCCCTTAGCTAGTTTAAAAGCTTGCCAAGGAAGCATTTAAACCTGTCACCTAGGAGCTTGGTTCCCTTCATGGACAGATGTAGACCATCATGCCAGTATAGACCTTTATCTCTCCAGGTGGACTCCCAGTCCCCAATGAAGCCAAAGCCCTGTGCTCTGCACCAGTTTTGCAACCATTCATTAAACTGCATGGTATGCAGTACCCTAGCCTCACTCCTGCCATGGACTGGTAACACCTCTGAGAAGGCCACCATGCTTGCTACCCATCTGAGGCCCCTCCCCAACTCCACAAATTCATTCTGCACTGCACTGACCCCATGCCTAGCTAGGTCATTTGTCCCAAGGTGGGCTATGATATCTAGTTCCCTCTCCTGTGATGCTGCTTCTGCAATCCTGAGGATTCGCTTCCTGTCCCTCCAAGCCATGGCACCAGGCAGGCACCTTACTTCCTTCTCCTCTCCCTTCCCCAGTTTTACCCTCCTAACAATTGAGTCCCCTATCAGAAGCTGTTTCTTTCCCCTGTGGTGTCCCTTGCCACCCTTTTGTGGATCTCCCTTGTGGATGTCCTCAGCATTCTTCTGGGTCTTCACTGAGGGTGCCATCATACAGGAACCTTGCTCTGCCAGAATGGCATATGATTTGTATAGAGGTAGAACTAGGGGGCTTCACCTCTGGTCCACCACCCGCACCCTCCCAGAACCCACTGTGGTACAACTGCTCTTCATACTTGGCAACCTCTGAAGCAGTGGTTGTGGCAGTGGCGCTCTTTGGAAGGGGAGGCCTCCTTAGTCCTTGATAGTTTTAGCCTGGAGGTGGGCAACCTCCTCCCTCAGAGCTGACAGTTGCCTGCAAATAGGACAGCAACACAGTTTCCAGAATGTCTCCCAGAAAACTGCTGCCCCATAGCCAGTGCATTGCACCACTTCCCACATGTCCCGCCCCCTTATAATATACAATATGTAATATATATTATTAGTATTTGTGGTGTGTATCTCCCCTTTTTGCACTGTGCTGGGTAATTAAGAATATGACAGTTCTGCCCCAAGACCTGTTGAGGAAGTGATGTCAGAACTGTGACTATAAAGGAAATGCCACACCTGGGTGGGGTGGGGTGTGGGGAAGGGTGTGTGGGTAGTCCACAGCCACTGGTAACTGTTAGAAACAATCAAATATACAACTGCTCCACCACCCTGGTGAGTACTGCCCTTTATAGTATTTCAACTAACACCACAATTTACTAGACCATGGCTCCTACACAAACCACTCTACTGAGTCCAGGGATAAAAATGAACTCACTCCTCAGCCAGCAGGACACTTTTAAAATGTTGCAAAAATATCCTTCCAAATCCTAGGTCTCAACCTCAGCAATTAAGCAAATTCAGTTGTATCTCACTCCCTCTGGTTATAAAATTACTACACTTTTAATAGAATCCTGCAATTATCTGCTTAACGACAATAAGGAAAAAAAATGAAACTTTTTGTAGAAAGTATAGCTCCTCTTCATAACAAGTTCCCACCAATATTATGCCTTACCAGGTTTCCAGGTCCTAAATGGAGTTATAGTTTGTTCTTTGCAGTGTAGCAAGGTTCTCAGCTTCCAACAGACAAATCAAAGTCAGTCTGACTGGCTTCTAACTGTGAAGGATGCCTAAGACAGCACAGTGATGAAACCCCACCCAAAGCCAATTGATTGACTAGTGACACCTGTGGTGTAAACAGGCCTTTCAATGTAAGCACTCTACTATGTCTGATTCCAATACACAAAACCTTTCAGTGAAACCAGGGATAAAAATTTAACTTCTCAGCCAGCAGAACACTTTTAAAATGTTGCAAAAATATCCTTCCAAATCCTAGGTTTCAACCTCAGCAATCAAGCAAATTCAGTTGTATCTCACTCCCACTGGTTATCAAATTACTACACTTTTAATGGAATCCTGCAATTCTCTGCTTAATGCCAATAAGGAAAAAAAAAATGAAACTTTTTTTTAGAAAGCATAGCTCCCCTTCTTAACAAGTTCCCACCAGTATTATGCCTTACCAGGTTTCCAGGTCCTAAATGGGGTTATAGTTTGTTCTTTGCAGTGTAGCAAGGTTCTCAGCTTCCAACAGACAAATCAAAGTCAGTCTGACTCCACCAGAACTGTAAATTGGGGATACATTGCTGGCAATTGGTACAACAGGACTTATTGTAGTGGTGTGTCAAACAGATGTGTGTTGCCACATTGGTCCTTGCACAACAAGATGCACAAATTAGGTGATTTGATACCTTTAATTAGACCAACAGAGCTTACAGAAAGATCTTAAACTTTCAACCTCAAACAGAGGTATTCTTCAGAAGAAATGGCAGATATTTAAGAAATCTTACTTTTTAAAGCCCAGAGAGAAAAAAAAAACATTTTACACATGCATGTGACAGATTAGCAGTTAGTTAAGAAATACAACCAGCGATAAGCAGGCATCCCTGAGACTAGTAAGTTAAATGTCACAGAATGGAATGTGTATGTAATAAATCCTCTGATATTACAGGTCTCACTGAAGCCAAGCTAAAGAAAATGTATGTGTGTGTGTTTGTGTGCATGTGTCTGTGTGTGTTCTAAGTATTTAGAACAGCAGTTCTGCATGTCTAAAACTAAAAGATTATCCCCCTCTTTTTTAGTTAAACTGAACCTTATAAACCCAGGAAACATATTAACAAACTGTGTGTCTGGGTGCTGAGCACTTGATGACAGTGTAGACACACTGCACTAGCAAAAAATGAGCCTACACATGATTTTTACACATATTTTCATTTTGTAGTGGTGTGTTTGACTGTACCAATGTGCTGTACATGGCAGAGTGCAACAGCACTGGTATTTGGAGATGACCCCTGGGAACACCACGGGCGTATGCCCATCTGGCTGCACTCAGCCCTTCCTGCCAGCCTGGTAGGCTGTGGAAGGAAGCGGGTGAGTTTTCCCATCCTGCTGCACCCAGTGAGTGTCCTTTGAGGGCACGTAACAGTTATGGCAGGGTCTTCCCTTGTGTAACTTGTGTCCCCTTGTCCAGCCCCGCATGTCTTAGTGAATAGCACAGAGTGTGGGCTTGACATGACACATACCTGGCTTGCCTGTAGTGCATATCCATGCAGTCAGCCAGGAGGATGTATGTGCAAGCGGCTTGCACACCTGCTGTGAATGCCTCAGTGGGTCAGCTGGACCCCCGCTGCATGGTACTTAGACTTAGGGTTACCTATGTGCCTCAGATACGTGGTGCATTGGCAATCTGGTCTTTTGTGCACAGGCCTCATGGTTTTAGTAATAATGTATTTCTGGCAAAAACACAAATATGTAAGGGATACACAACAGGGACCTATGAAGCAAATGATTTATTTTCACGAGTGCTGTTTGACTTTGAGAAATCTCACGAGTGGCGTAAGCCATGAATGCTGTGCCCATGGTCATACAGCACAAGTAAAAATAAATAATTTATTCCACAAGGTACCTATTGTATATTTCATTTTACAATAGTCAACGGCCTTGTGGGTTAGGATACTTCATTTTAATGATTTTTTTTTTAACTCTTAATTTTATTAATCATTTTTTTTTATAAAGTACAACCAAGAGATTGTGGGTTACAATTCATAGAGTTCACATCTAGCAGCAAACAACTGTTATAGACAGAAATCAGTTTATATAACCAAATATACAGTATTTCCAAAAAGAGCAGACTTCATCAATAAATGTTGTACAATTTTAGGAACTAAAACCTGAAAAAAGTATTGTCTTAGGAAATGGACATTAAAATAGCTTTCCCCTATAATGTATCCTCTCCTCCACTACTTCATCAATTCAGACTTATAAAATCCATTGGGGAACAAAGAAAGATGACACAAAGATCTGCAACAAAGTTGAAGCACAAGGTGGCGTGGAAAGGATGAGAAGGGACTTGTCAAGGTTAGAGGAATGGTCAAATGTATGGCAGCTTAGATTCAATGATAAGAAGTGCAAGGTAATGCACCTGGGAAACAAAAACCCACGGGAAGAGTACACAATGGGGGGTGAGATACTAACAACAACAAAAATGGAAAGGGACCTGGGGGTAGTAATATCAGATGACTTAAAGGTGGGCAAGCAATGTGAGAGGGCAGTAAGGAGGGCTGGGGGATACTGGGATGCATAGGTAGAGGCATCACCAGTAGAAAACAGGAAGTTGTTATCCCTCTGTACAGACAGCTGGTGAGACCCCATCTGGAGTACTGTGTGCAGTTCTGGAGACCCAATCTCCAGAAGGACATAGACAAGATGGAAGCTGTCCAGAGGAGGGCAACTAAAATGGTGCAGGGTCTGCACCAGAAGACATATGAAGAGAGACTAAAGGAGCTTAATATGTATAGCCTCGAGGAAAGGAGGGAGAGGGGGGACATGATAGAAACTTTCAAGTACCTCAAGGAATCAACAAAGTCCAAGAGGGTAGCATCTTTCAAAAAAGGTGTACAAGAACAAGGGGCACAATTTGAAGATGGGGGGGCGGCTCAGAGGTAATGTAAGGAAGCATTTTTTCACAGAGAGGGTTGTGGATGCATGGAACGGCCTTCCGGAGGAGGTTGTGGAGTCAAAAACAGTGACTGAATTCAAGCATGCATGGGACAGCCATAAGTCAATTCTAGGGGTTGGGGGTAGAAAGAAGTAGGCTGCTGGTTAACTAGGATCTGCAGCTTATCCATTAGGTAGGGAAATGGGCAGACTGGGTGGGCCAAGTAGTCCTTATCTGCCGTTAAATTCTATGTTTCTATGTTTCTATGAAAGGGTCCCGAGCTGATATATATAGGACCAGCTAGCGCCAATGGATTTCAAAGAACTCCCACTTCTGGCAATAAGTTTCTACATCATGTACAATTCCTCCACAATTTTGTACCAGACTTGTATAGAGGGTGGAGTATTCTGCTTCTAGTGGCGTGTTATTGCCTTCTTGGCTGCTAAAATATAAGTAGTAAGGAGGGATCCTCTTATAATTCGAAGGCCCTCTGGTGGGACTGATAAGAGCACCATCACAGGAGTAAGGGCAGCCTCTTCACCTACCAGCTCCACCAGAGCACTTGAGACTGCTTGCCAAAACTGTCTCAACCTTGGACATGACCAAAAACCATGGATGTGTCCTGCCCTAGTTTCCCCACATAACTTCCAGCAGCTTCCCACAGAGCTCTGCAGGAACTTCGCCAGTTTCACTGGTATATTAAAGAATCTGTTTCTTATCTTTCAGGCAAATTCCTTCCAACGTGGGGCTCCAGAGATACCCAGAGAAGGCCTAACATATTTTGCCCAATCCTCTTCAGAGACCAGGATAGTCAGCTCTCTAGTCCATGACTCTAGAATCCCTCTGGTAGATTCCCTCCCTAACTCCTGGAGACCTTTATATAAAAATGCTATTAAATGGGCCAAATATGCCCCTTCAGGGTAGTCAAAATGGTAACCAGCAACAGGGGAAGAGGACTGGGCAGATGAATTCTCTCGGGTCCCTTCTTTTCCAAGAAACCCCTTACTTGCAGATATGTTTGGTGGTCCCTATGCTGGATGTCATACCTTTCCCATATTGTGCCAAAAGGTATTATACCCTGAGCAACTAGTAATTGAAAAATAAATGAAAGTCCCCTCTGATGCCAGTCACCAATGGTCTGTGCTGTCTGGATAGGGAAAAAGTTTGCTTCAGATTGTAATAACTTCAAAAAATAACTAACCCCCTGCATTTCTGGAGAAGTTCTAAGCCAATTCCAAGCCAACAAGTTAGATTGAGCCCCTCGTATAATAGTCTCAGTGCCCCGGATGAGGCAATCGTGGTGAAGACTACCTCCCTGATATCCTGTACCCGGTTTAAAGACAGTTCAGTGATCTTCCAGGGGAGGATATATGATGGATTGACCCATAACAGGATTCAGGTTAGCACAGTTGCTTGAGCTTATAATTAGAGATTTGGAAGTCCAAGGCCTCCTCTGTCTTTTGGAAGCAGTAAGATGGATCACCAAATCCAGGCCTTTTTTCCTGCCCAAACAAATCTGTCTAGTGCTCTAGTCCATGAATTTAAATATGTGGGGGTGGGGAGGATAGGTATTGTTTGAAATAAATATAGCAACCTAGGTAAAATATTCATTTGAATAAGGTCTATTCTGGAGTAGAAAGGAAGATGGAGTTGAGACCATTCATGCAAATCACTTTCTATCTTTTGAGTAAGGGGTTTGTAATTTATAAGGGTGATATTTTGTATATTTTGGAGTAACTGAGTCTTCAGTTCTGGAGGTGGGACATAATTAAATGTCAGTACCTCTGTTTTACTGGTGTTTAGTTTATATCCCGATACTTGGGCAAATTTCTCTAAAATATCCCACAGATGGCCAGCCCGGTGGCTCTGAGGGCTGAGGTGCTGGTCGCCTTACCTCGCACTATGCTGGCGACCCATGTTCTGGAATAAACACGGGCCGCCGGGGCTCGGCAGGGATGGAGAAGGATCGAGCTTCCAATGGACTGCTCTCCTTCTCCGGGAAGGGGGGGGATCCTAGGGATCAGTGCATGACTAGACCCTAGTGGAGGCTTGGGGCTGGTGCACCGATGCCTCAGATGAGAACAGAGAGGAGGCAGGTGCTTGGGGTAGGGTGTTCGGATGCGTGCGCACTGTCCCCTGAGGCGTCACTGCATGCCTCATCTCAGGGGAATCATCAGAAAAAGAGAGAAAAAGGTCTAGGCACAGCAAGAGTGAAGCTGGTCCTCACAGGTGCCACCCCTGTGACTGGCAGCCACCTCCAGGACCAGATTCATATATTAGGCTGGCTGAGGAGATCCCCGTCACCCTACCATGGGATGCATAGCCATGGGGCAGCTGGTAAGGTGAGTTGCGAACGGGGGATGGGGTTGGGGGAACTGGCATAGATGCACAGCTGCCTGCCCAGGAGGAGCATAAAATTAAATAAAATATCCTACAGAGCTGGCCTGGTGGCTCAGAGGGCTGAGGCGCTGGATGCCACACCTCGAACCACGCCGGTGACTCGGGTTCAGGAACGGACTCGGGGCACTGGGGGTCAGCAGGGGATGAAGATTGAGCATCTGGAGGACTGCTCTCCTCTTCAGGGGCAGGGGTATTGGGTCATCTCACTCAACAGCGGCTCCCAGTGGAGTCTGGGGGCACTGTTTAGAATGGCGCAATGTGGGAACACCAGAAAATGGAAAATGGCTCCTGTGTGTTTGCTGGATGATGGCTCCCTCGCTCTTCGACAACACCGGAAACCTCCATGGGCCTCTTCCCTGGGACCTAATAGTGCACTGGGGAAGCCCCCTCCTGGTGCCTTCCCCCTTGGAAGAGAGGGACCCACCCAGTAAAGGGATACAGCGGGATACCCCTTAGGAGTCAGCTGCTATCTGAGGATTGAGGTGAGCCCAGGAAGAGGATGGCCAGTGAGTCACGAGCACTGTGGAGCCCGAAGGAGAGGGGAGCACTGGAGCGTGAGGCGAGTAAAATAGATCATGAAAAAAAAAAATATCCCACAGGACCGGGAGAGATCACTAGGGATCCAGCGAGGAGAGCAAAACATCATCCACGTATAGAGCTAGATTCATATTTCAGTCTCCAACCTGGACCCCAGATATCCCCTCAGCTTCCCTGATGGCAATAGCCAGCGGTTCAATATAAACTGCAAAAAGTAGTGGGGAAAGGGGACACCCCTGACATGTCCCCCACTGAAGAGGCATGGGATCAGATATATCCCCATTAATCCTTAGAGATACTTTAGAGGAAGAGTAGATGCTACTAAGCCAGTTAATAAATTCCCCTGGGAATCCAAAAGATGCGAAGACTGCCCTCAGGAATCACCATGAAACCCTGTAGAAGGCCTTGTATGCATCTACATTTACCTAGAGGGATGGTATAGACCTTCGTATCATGTGGTCCATTAAATGGACTGTTCTCTGAACATTATCTGCAGTTTGTGTCATCCTTAGAAAACCTGCCTGATCTGTATGGATCAGGCCTGGCAGAATATTTCCAGGCCCCGGGCCCAAATGGCCATATATATTTTACAATCACAGTTTAAGACCGAAATGAGTCCATGTGATTCTGTTAACTGCGAGTCCTTTCCTGGCTTTAGTATGGCCGATATTACCACATATGCCCATGGAGCTGGGGGCGGCTCTCCCCCTTGGACTTGTAAAAAGGCCTTTCTCATAGGTGGCACCAGTATAGCTGAGGAGGTTTTGTACCATTCTGCAGCAAACCCATGTGGGCCTATACATTTCAGAGTTTCATTTTTATTTATTGCAGCCTGAATTTCCTCTGTGGACACTGGGCAAAGGCTTGTTGTGCATGAGAGAGTTTTGGAATGGTCAGGGATGTCAGAAAGGCCTGTATGTCATCATCGGGGGGGGGGAGGTTGTTCCGAATATAATGTTTTATAAAAAAAGTTTAAATGCTTTCATGATACCCAATCCCTGGTGGATCATTACTCATGAACTAGAGTCCTTAATTTTTGTAATTGTAGCAAAGTGTCTAAAGGCCCTGGTTCGTTTAGCCAGATTTCTAGCACTCCTAAGCCCCCCCCCCATAGAAGAATTGTTTGTTATACAGAACGATTGCCTGAACTTTAGAATGTAAGATCTTTTGTATTTCTGATTGGATCTTCCGAATTTTTGCCTGTGAAACATCTCCACGCCCCTCCTTTATTCTTCGCATGTCACGAAGTGTAGACTGCAATTGTCTATACCAGGTTTCCCTTATTTTATTTTTCCTTGAGGAGTACACTATAATCTCATCCCTTAGGACCGCTTTCATAGTGTCCCACAGCAATATTGAGGAGACATCAGGGGTTGAGTTCTCCCAAATAATTTGGGGAATGCACCCCTCTATCTTCTCTTTAAATTCAAGGTCTCTTAAAATAGAAAGGTTTAATCTCCATAACAAAGTTTTTCTAATTTTAACTAAATCTACTTTTACTTGAATAGGTCTGTGATCAGACATGATTTGTGCCTCCAGGGTAATATCCTGTAGTCTTTCCACAAATTCAGTGGATGTATAAAAGTAGTCAATTTGAAAGGAGGTGTGCTGCCTAGGGGAGAAATATGTAAATCCCCCTTTGGAGTGGAAAAAATGACGCTTAACATTGACCACTCCCAACCTAGGCAGCTGTGCCTTGAGGAGCTTCTGAGTGGGAGAGAATCTGTGTCTCTGGGGGTGAGATGAATCCAACTGAGGTGATAATGTTACATTAAAGTCTCCCCCAATGAGCATGATTCCCTTCTGTATATCCAATAATTTATTTATAAACCACCTGAAGTGGGTCGGGGGGGGTTCCTGGTGGAAGATACACAATGATTTTGTTATTTTTAATAAATGATTAAAGTTTTGTGGTTTATTTTTAGTAAAAGTGCTGTTGTGCATTGAATGCTGTCAGTTGCTAGGGAATCAGGCATGAGGACATTACATCATTGCTGAGATGTCTTTTTTGATTGATGCATTTGGTTTATGAGGGCAGGCATCTGTGGAAAAAAACATGGCAACTTTGTTTCTCTGTTGTCGAGAAGGTGGGTTTCCATGTGCTTCTTTGTGTTTTGTTATTGAGATTTATCTGGTTGATCCTGCGCTCGGTGGTGTTGTTTGTGGGGCCAAATATCTGACTGATCCTGCTTTCAACAGCTTTGGTGACAGTTTCTGTTTGGGGGAGAGAGAGGAACATTCATGTAGTCAGAGAGAGAGAGAGAGAGAAAGTGCTGCTGGCCACAGGAAACCTGTGAGGAGAGAAACGAGGAACTGAAAGAATGATTTTAAAACAAAGGTAATATTTTTATTTGCTGTAGCTGGGGAGCTGTGTGATGGGTACTGCGTGGTGAGGACAAGTGTGCTGGGAATTAATATTTGTGAAGGATGCGTGTGTGTTTGCAGTCAAAATGGACCCTAAAAGCAATGATTTGGTGTGGGTGGGGGTGTCAAGGCTCTAGTTCTGGCAGGAGAACGGGGATGATTGATGGCAGGTTGTTAAATAAATTTATACAATAGGGGTGAGTGTATACGCCATTAGTTAAATATCAGTAAACTCACCCCCATTGTGTAACTTAGCAGTGACGTATCCAGAGTGGAATAACTTGAAATAAACTGCATTGTAGATACGTCACCAACTACATAAAACAATCCCATGGCCGACCCATCAGCGCAGTGGTTGGATTTCAGCTCATGATGCCAGCAACCCGGGTTTGGGAATGGACCCGGGCTGCAGGAGGGCCAGCCAGGGGGAGATAGATGGAGCATCCTCTAGACTGCTCTCCTCCTCCAGTGGGGGGGGGGACGAACATCCAGTGCACTACGGGCCCCTGGTGGAGGTAGTGGGTTCTGCCACAGCTGGAGTCTGACATCCAAGGGGGCAGGGTGGATGTGGGACATCATTGCATGTCCCTGCCCTGAGGAAGAAACGTCCTCTCAGGGACAGAAAATCCCAGCCAAATGCCTCTATGATGCCCTCCTCATCACCTCTGAAGTGCTCCCAGGCCGGCTCCCCCAAATACCCGACCTGATGTTCGCGACACGGACAAGTGCTGTGACCCCACCCTGAGGGGTAAGCCAGGGGGCATGGGGGAAGAAGCTGCTCATGTAGGAGCAGGAGGCAGCGGGGGGCCATGACCAGGGCTGAGCTCGGCGCATGGCTGGCAAAAAGCATAATAAATAGAAAAAAAATAAAAAAAAAATAAAACAATCCCATTATGTCACAGCTCAGCAACCTGAACTACTTCTAAAATACAAAAGTAATAAAACACACCTATGCATTCCAGCACTTGTAGCACATGTACAGACTACTCATGCAGCTGAACAGAGGGAGAAAAGAAGTGTGTACAACAGAATCTGCAAAGTACAAGACCAAGAGTGCTGGATACTAACACGGACTGGGTTACATCCCCCACCCCGACAATTCCACAGTGACCGGCACTACAGCAACAACAGTGCCAGGTCGCTTTAGTGTCAGCGCAGCACCCCACCACTACATATGGGAGTATTGTGCCCCCTTTCCGAAACCACTCCGACTCAGACTTGGTTAATTTAGTAGCAGGGGTGTGAGGCAGAGCCCCCTCATGGGGGGGGGTTGGGGCACAGCACCCCAAGCACCTCTCACTCCTTATGTCGACCACAATATGCGGTTGACATAAGGGTGTCGCTCTGACAGCAGTCAACAAAAATGTTGTCGACCAACCGTCATAAATCCACACGGACTCGGACTAAACACAGAAGATGACACATACTGATTTCATCAGAAGACACGGAAACAGACTTTGAAAAGCAAATACACTGCAAATAAAAAGCATGTTTACCACTAAATAATGGAAATGAGGGCCCTATCATATAAACAGCACACATGATGTGTGACTCTGTGGAATATGATAAATATTTGCATGAGTGCTGTGACCTGGATAATATCACTCGTGGCTCCACCACTCATGATATAATCCAAGGTCATTCAACACTCCTGCAGATTTGTATCATATTCTACAGTTGCCCATCATGTATCCTCTATTTATTTGATTGACAGTGGGGTGTAAAATAAATGGTAGTTCTGACATTTATTTAACATCAATGAGAATAAATGAATTTATTTAAATGATTTTGTGCTCACTCCTATTGTATAAATGCATATTCCTTTTCTTTATATTTCACTCCTGAACTGATATATTTGGGGGAAGGGGGTTGAAAGTGATTGTTTTCTAGTGCAGTGCTGTTTACCATAGGAAATATGGCATATGCTAGCACCCTCCTAAATTTCAATCGTATGAATCCAGTATGTAAAATAACAAAAGAAACCCTTGAGGGAAGAGATTTTTAAGAACTGCAAGTTGTGCTCAGCTTAAAGAGCAGCTGACACCCTCAGGAGAACTTTAGCAAATCATATTATTTAGACGCAGTTCAGCTTGTGCTTCACATTAGTTCTGAATTTCCCCCTTCCCATTATTTATGACTGAGATCGCTTGCTTGAAAACAGGATCTTTGCTCCTGAAAAGTTTATCCATTCCTGTTGCTTTCTCCCTACCTGAAGTTGTGACATCACAGTTACTCCCATGGCAACAGATTGTAATGTCATCACAACAGAGAACTATGACTTGAAGTAGGGAGTGAACTATACAGTCAGATGAACTCTAAGGGATAAATATCTTGTATTCATGTAAGTTTCCTCAGTAATAAATAACAGGAAGGAGAAATCTATAGACTACATATGGAATGCAAACTGAATTGCACCCAGGTATTACGTTTTCCAACGTTTTCTTTGAAGCATCAGAATTAAGTCATATACTTCTCAAACTGCTGACACTGAAATGTGAAAGGTTGACACTCAGAACTTGGGAGAATGTGGGACACTGGCTCTCATGTTGTGGGACACATCTTCAAACCCGTGTCTATATTTTTATGATTCAATGTTGTTTGACTGATTCAAAATTTAACAAATTTCTGCTTTAAAGTCCAAGTTGACAATATTGTATCTATGTGGGTATGCACCTTTTCTATGTTGGATGGATGTGGGACAAAACAGATTAAAGGGAAACACAGAGACATAGAATTTGCCAGCAGATACGGACTGCTTGACACATCAAGTGTGCCTATTTTTCTGTGCCAATAGTATTACTGCAGGTCCTACTCGATCTCCATCCCGTTCACCTCCCTTCCCCTTTCCTAAGATTCCCTTATGCCTATTAATCCCATGCAGTCTTGAACCAGACCACTGTTTTCACACACTCACCCCACCTCTCTTGGAAGGCAGTTCCAAGAATCCACCACTCTTTCTGTTAAGAAGTACTTCCTCACATCTCCCCTGAATCTACCCATGTTTCAGCTTCTTGTCATGCCGGGGACTCTTGGTCCATTATGGCCCCCATCCCATATTATAATCAGGAGGGAATATGTATGCTGTGTAAACCTACTAATTCATAGAGACTCCCTACTGACTCTACTACCTACCTAAGAAAGCCTGTGATTTCCGGGTCACACCTAGAAATGATCTTCAGCTCAATGTGCCTCTATGGGTTAACAACTTTAAATAAATAAAAATAAATAACTACAACTGCAGCTCCATGCATTTTGTGACCTGAATATAGATACTGGTCAAGGTTTGCCATAAATGTATTCCTCTAATGCTCACAATGATAAAGGCTCTCCTATTTCCTCAGATTCCAAACAAGTGCACATAGAGAGAAAGTATCCGTACAAACCGGTGAGTTGTTGCTGTTTTTGCTGTTTTATGGAATATACACAAAAAATGAATTCTTCATAGTCACATTTTTGGAAGACAGTACCTACAGTCTAGATTTTACTAGAAAATGTTCCCAACTTAATGCTTCTGTTCAATATTTCTGACACAGTAGCAGTTAAACTATTAGAAACATAGACATCAGCAGCAGATAAGGACCACGATGCCCTTCAAGTCTGCCCATTTTCCCTGCCTACTGTAAAAGTTGCAGACACTACTTGATCTCTGGCTTTACCTCCTTGCTCCTATTGCTAGGGTTTCCTTATGCCTGTCCCTATTCTAAATGTTGATAAAGCAAATGTCATGTCTTTACATACTGTGCCTGTCATTGTATATGCAAAACAATGTTTGCCAGGAAAGCCCGGGTATGCCAGGAGTGTCAGTGTGCAGTGTAGCAGGAGTTCAGTGTATACATGGAGTGTCCATGTATACCTGTTAGTATACAGGGGTAGCTATCCTAAACTTCTGCTTTATCACAGGATAGGTTACCAAATTAAGGTACTGCAATACAGCACTTAACCCTTATAGCAGTATTATACACAGAACCACATTAGCAGAAATGTTACTTTATTGTGCTAAGCATGATATAGAGAATAGTGGTTGGGCAGTCATGCACAACCAGCCTGTGCTGCCACAGAGGGGTTCTGATTACATCAGACCTCAAGAGTGAAGCTTGAGAGGTCCAATGTAATCACAAGTCCAATGTAGCAGCACAGGGTTGTTATGCATGTGGTTGTCCAACCAGTATTTTTTATAGTGTAGAGTTTTTTTATGTGTTTTTTATGTTTCTATTTAAAGCAAAACTGCAGAGAAGCCAGATGCATGTCTCAGGACTGCTCTGCTCTCACTTTCATGCCCACTTGCACCTGGCAGCTCGGCAGTTCCACTTAAAACAACAGCGTGCACATGGTGGCTCTGAGTGCAGGTGGCAGCAGATTTCTGATCAGCTGATATGTTGTTGTACAGTACCACCGAAGGGTACAACCACGTTTTGTGACCTTTGAATGGTGGTACAACAGCATGTCAGCAAGGATGGAAATCCATGTTAAACAAGGGCCCCCTGTACAGTATAAGGTAACAGCTTATGTGGCATCCTGAATAATAATGAAGGAAGGATTAAGTGCTGTATTGCAGTACTTTAATATGGTAACTTGTTCTGTGATAAAGCATAACAGTAGCAGTGTGATCAGTGTATGTATATTTATTTCATATGTTAGGAGTGTCAGTGAAGCCCAGGAGTATCAAGGTGTACCCAGGCTGTCAATATATAACAGGAGTGGTAATGTATAACAGGTGTGTCTCTGTATACCAGGAGTGCCAAGGTATATGAGGTGTGTCTCTGTATACCAGGATTGCCAGGGTATGCCAGGAATGCTGGGAGGGTAAATAATGTCAATGTATACCAAGAGTGCCTGTGTATGCCAGGAATGCCAGTGTATGCCAGGTGTGCCTCTGTATACCAGGTGTGCCAGTGTACCAGGAATGCCAGTGTATATCAGGAGGGTGAGTAATGTTGGTGTACACTAGGAAGGTGAGTAATGTCAGTGAATACCAGGAAGGTCAGTGTATGTCAGGAATGCCAGAGTATGCCAGGGTTGTCATTATATAGAGCACATGGAGAGTCAATGTGTGTGAGTACAGTCAGTGTATACATGGAGTGTCAGTATATTCCAGGACAGTCAGTATATACATGGTGTGCCACTGTGTGCCAGGATAGTCAGTGGCTACACAGAGTGTCAGTTTATGCCAGGAGTGTCAGTGTATGCATGGAGTGTCATTGTATGCATGGAGTGTCAGTGCAGCCCAGGAGTGTCAGTGTATACCCAGGCTGTCAATATATGACAGGAGTGGTAATGTATGCCAGATGTACTTCTGTACACCAGGAGTGCCAGGGTATTCCAGGAATGCCAGTGTATGCCAGGTGTGCCTCTGTATACCAGGAGTGGCAAGGTATATGAGGTGTGTCTTTGTATACCAGGATTGCCAGGGTATACCAGGAATGCCGGGGGGGTAAATAATGTCAGTGTATACCAAGAGTGCCTGTGCATGCCAGGAATGCCAGTGTATGCCAGGTGTGCCTCTGTACACCAGGCGTGCCAGTGTACCAGGAATACCAGTGTGTATCATGAGAGTCAGTAATGTTGGTGTATACCAGGAGGGTGAGTAATGTCAGTGAATACCAGGAAGGTCAGTGTATGTCAGGAATGCCAGAGTATGCCAGGGTTGTCATTATATAGAGCACATGGAGAGTCAGTGTGTGTGAGTACAGTCAGTGTATACATGGAGTGTCAGTATATTCCAGGACAGTCAGTATATACATGGTGTGCCACTGTGTGCCAGGATTGTCAGTGGCTACACAGAGTGTCAGTGCATGCATGGAATGTCAGTGTATGTACGGAGTGTCAGTGTATGCATGGTGTGTCATTGTATCCCAGGTCAGTCAGTGTATACTGTACATGGAATGTAAGTGTGTGCCACAACTGTCAGTGGCTGCATGGAGTGTCAGTTTATGCATGGAGTGTCATTGTGTGCATAGAGTGTCAGTGTGTCCCAGGTCGGTCAGTGTATACAGTACATGGAATATAAGTATGTGCCAGGACTGTCAGTGGATGCATGAAGTATCAATGTATATCAGAACTGTCAGTGTATATATGGAGTGTCAGTGTATGCCAAGACCCTCATTGAACACATGGAGTGCCACTATGTGTCAGGACTGTCAGTGTATACATGGAATGTCAGTTTACGCCAGAACGGGCAGTGTATACATGGAGTCTCAGTGTATGCCAGGACAGTCAGTGTATACATGAAGTGTTAGTGTATTTCAGGACTGTCAGTATATAAATAGAGTATCAGTGTATGTTCAGACTGTCAGTGTATACATGGTGTTTCAGGGTATGTTAGGACTGTCAGCGTACACATGGAGTGCCACTATGTGCCAGGACGGTCAGTGTATACATGGTCTGTCAGTGTATGTCAGGACTGTCAGTGTATACAAGGTGTGCCACTGTGTGCTAGGACTGTCAGCATATTCATGAGGTTTCAGTGTATGCCAGGACAGTCAGTGTATACATGGAATGTCAGTGTATTCCAGGGCAGTCAGTGTATACATGGAGTGTCAACGTATGCCTGGACAGTCAGCGTATACATGGAGTGTCAGTATCTTTCAGGACTGTCTGTATACACATGGAGTTACAGTGTATTTCAGGACTGCCAGTGTATACATGGAATGTCAGTGCATGCCAGGACAGTCAGTGTATACATGAAGTGTTAGTGTATCCCAGGACAATCAGTGTATACGTGAAGTGTCAGTGTGTGCCAGGACTGTCAGGGTATACATGAAGTGCCAGTGTATTTCAGGACTGTCAGTGGATGCATGGCGTGTCACTGTGTGCCACCACAGTCAGTGGATGCATGGAGTGTCAGTGTATGCCAGGACTGTCAGTGGATATAAGTAGTATCAGTGTGTACCAGGACTGTCAGTGGATGCATGGAGTGTTGGTGTATTTCAGGACTGTCAGTGTATGCATGCAGTATCAGTGTATGTCAGGACTGTCAGTGTATTCATGGATTGTCAGTGTATGTCAGGACCGTCAGTGTATACATGGAGTGTGACTGTATTTAAGGACTGTCAATATATACTCGGAGTGTCAGTGTATAGCAGGACTGTCAATGTATACATAGTTTGTCAGTGTATGTCAGGACTATTAGTGTACACTGTCATCGAGGCACATGTTAGGAAGCATAGGAAAACCAGGAGCAGCTTCAAAATTCTCAAATAGTGTTTTATTTTTTTAATAACAGCAAAATAGAAAATAACAAGCATTTGTCAATGCCGAATGTTTGCTTGCTGGTATTAGCATTGGAAATGCAGAAGTTAGACAGATGCAGAGTAGGAATGGCAGTGAAGTACTGAACTTCACACCAACCCCACCTCCACCCTGCAGAGACAGACAGGCATTGGGGCATGCATTTAGGTTGTTGCCCATAACGTTCATGCCATTTCACCTCACCCTATCCTGCAGACATTAAGTGTTGAGGTGTGCCTTGGGGTGTTCGGCTTTACCGTCACCACACTGTATAAGGACATACGCTGAAATGGGTGCAATATAGAATGGGGTGAACTGTGGGGCCGAAGAGTCAAACACAGTTCAATGCCTGTCAGTGGCTGCAGGGTGGGGGGGGTTGACATGGCATGAGCATTACAGTCGGCAATCCAAAGGCACACCCCTGATGACTGTCAGTCTGTACAAAGTGGGACGTTATGGTTAGAAACCATAATGCCCTGGGCTTGTGTTGGTATTTGCAGTACAAATTTTCAGCATGGGCATTTTGTGACCACCACCTCATAAAAGCATTTGGGACCTCTTCTCATGAACAGTGGCACTCTGATTTTGTCAATGTGTCCCGAAATTTGAGTTTCCACAGTGACCGTGCCACTGTGCACCAGATGTATGAAAACACAGATTGGGCAGGATGTGAAGAATGACAGCTGTACCATTCACAGGGAGGTGTGAAGAGATGGCAATGTTGAAAATCTGTAGTGAAAGTATTAAAAATGCTCAAACTTCCGAGCGTACATGGAAACTGCGCAATGCATGCAACACAGTTATTTTGTGGAATTATTTCACCAAATTTTCAACATAGTCATTTTGTGACCTCTGCTCATAAACACTGTCACTGTGATTTTCTTAATCTGTCCCGAACATTGATTTCCCACAGCAACCATGGTATTCTGCGCCAGATATATAAATGCATATTTCGGGCAGAATGTGAAAAATGATAGCTGTACTGTTCATAAGGAAGTCTTAAAAATGGCAATGTTGAAAATCTGGAGTGAAAATGCTATACATTTGCGGAGTTACGAGGGTGCGTGGAAAATGCATCACGCATGCTTGTAACAGTCATTTTATGGATATTTGTCAGCAGATTTTCAACATAGGCATTTTAGGACCTCTGCTCATGAACAAAGTCACTTTGATTTTACATATGAACATACGAATCTGACAGAAGAACACACCAATCGTTCTATGTAAGTCTGCCCGAGTGTGCAGCTAGCACCCTAGATTGCAGCTGCTCCAGCCTCCTCCCCCTCAGTTCCTCCCATTCTTGTCCCAGCCCCTGCCCTGACTCTTCCTCTTGCTTTATCCCACTCCTCCTTAAAGGTATTGACTGTCCTACATGTTACTACACCCTCTGGCAGTGCATTCCAACTAGACACCACCCCCTCAGAGAAGTAGTGCCTCCTCATTTCCTTCTTGAAACATCTCCTTTTCAACCTTAGTCCATGCCCGCTCGTCTTTCTTCCACTCCTCAGTTTAAACACCCCCTCGGTGCCAGGTTTAGTAACCCCCTTAGGTATTTAAATGCTTCAATCATATTCCCCCCATCCCTCCTCTCCGCCAGTGTGTACATGTTCAGCTCCCTCAGCCTAACTTCATATTTCTTTCCTTCCATCCCCTTTAACAATTTTGTTGCCTTCCTTTGCACCCCCTCCAGTAACTTTATATCTCTCCTCAAGTATGGCCTCCAGTACTGCACATGTTACTCTAGGTGCGGTCTGACCAATGATCTGCAGAGAGGTAGGATCACATCCCTGTGTCTGGATGAGAACCCCCTTGTGATGCACCCCAGCATCCTGTTTGCCTTCGCTGCTGCTCTCGTGCAGTGGGCTGAGTTGTTCATGCTCCCAGTTACCAAGACCCCTAGGTCCTTCTCCTCCTCTCTGATCCCCAACCAATAGTCCCTCTTCTGATTCTTAGCCCTGAAGTGCATCACCTTACACTTCTTTGCATTGAAACCTAGCTGCCACTCCACCGATCATGTCTCTAGTTTGGATAGGTCCCCCTGCAGTTCTCCCCATCCACTCTTTTTGTACACCACTGCCCCCAAGTTGGTATAATGTGTGAACAGACTAACCCTGCTCCCCACTCCATGTGCTATATCGGAGATAAAGGTCCAAAGAGCCCCGGGCCCAGCACTGACTCCTGAGCACCCTACTGGTCACTGCTCTGGGTGCTGAGAGCTCCCCCACCACCACCACCACCCTCTGAACCCTCCCCTGTAACCAGTTCTCTATCCATTTAGTCAGTTTTTCTCCACCCCCACTGCTGTCAGCATCCTCTCCAGTCTCCCATGAGGCACTGTATCAAAGGTCTTACTGAAGTCCAAGTACTGGACATGTACCATATGGCCCCTGTCCAACTCCCTTGTCACCCAGTCACAATACTTTGTTAGGTTGGTTTGACAAGACCTCCCTGAGACAAACCCATGTTGCCACCCATCTTGGAGGCCATTGCAGTCTAGGAATGCCACCAGCCTCTCCTTCAGTATCGGCTCCATAAGCCTACCGATTATGGATGTGAGACTTACCGGCCGATAATTTCCTGGCCCCTCCTTAGGCCCATTCTTGTGTATGGGCACCACATAGGCCACCCTCCAGTCCTAGGGCACACACCTTGTTTTCAGGGAGATTCTGAACAGATCTGCCAGCGGGTCAGCCAACAGCTTTGCCATCTCCCTCAGCACCCTGGAGTGGATGGCATTGGGACTTGATGTCTTGTCCACCCTTACTACCCTCAGCCCCTCTAGCACCCTACTTCCTGTGATCACTTTGTCCGTCACCTCCTCCCCCTCTTTCCACGGTGCCCCAGCCCATTCTGGTAGTGGACCATCCCTCTCCTTAGTGAAAACGGAACAGAAGTACTCATTTAGAATTTCCACTTGCTCCTCCCCCTTTTCCAGACAATCTCCTCCCTGCTTTATTCTCACAATATGTTCCTTGCACTTCCTCTTTTCCCTGACATACTGTACCTAAAAAAGTCCTTTTCCCCTCCTTTTATGCCCTATGTGGAACTTAATTGCTTGGAGGCCTTAGCTGTTTTCATCCTCCTGGCAACCTCCCTTGACCAACTCCCGAAAGCCTCCTTATCCTCTGCCTTCCTTGTTCTTCTGTACTTCTGGTATGTAGCCGTCTTTGCCCTCACCCCTTGCAGCACTTCCTTGTTCAGCCAGCATGGTTTCTTGCCTCTGCTATTCTTACTCCTGGCCCTGGTGCAGGCTACTGTGGAATCTGTTAACCCAGTCTTTATGACTCCACACTTTTGTTCTGCATCTGTCCCCGGCCTTATATCCTGGAGTCTTCCTTGCAGTATTGCTCCCATCCCCCTAAAGTCTACCCTATTAAAGTCCACCACTTTAGTGCCCATGCCTCCTGTCTCCCTGCCCAGCGTGACAACAAGCCACATTGTTTGGTGGTCACTACCTGCTAGTGGGTCCTCACCTTTACCTCCCTCACCACCTCCCCATTTGCAGTACTAGGTCCAGAGTGCTACCAAGCCTTGTAGGCCCACTTACTAATTGCATGAGAAGACCATCCTGAAATGCATCAAGGAGCACCTGCTGCTTGGCACTGCTAGTGACGGGGTGCTCCAGTCAACCTGTGGTATGTTAAAATACCCCACAATCACCACACTCCCCCTTCTACACACCATCCTTAACTGCTCTGCCAACTCCCCATCCAGTGCTCTGGATTGGGCTGGTGGTCTGTACACCACTCCCAGCCTCAGCTTTCTGCCCTTGGAGTGCAGGAGCTGCACCCAAAGCGCCTCTGTCCTCTCCTCTTCTCCCTCACCCCTTATGCACTTAATCCCTTCCCTTACATAGAGTGCAACCCCCCCTTCCAACCCCCTGGTCCCTCTTGTATATCCTGTGTTCCGGGATTGCCAAGCCCCAATCATGGGAGTCTGTGGCCCAAGTCTCTGTCACTGCAGCAATGTCCACCTTCCCCTCTGAAAGGAGTGCCTGAAGCTCTGCAGTTTTGTTCCCCAGGCTTCTTGCATTGAGAAAGACCACCTTCCACCCATACTCCTCCTTCTCCTCACTCTTCTCTTCCTTGGCCTGTGTCCCTCCTCCCGGTAGTCTGCACCCTTTCTCCTCCTCATTCTTACTGGGTAGTGATGCCTTCTGTGGTACACTCAGACCACTCTGCCCGCTCCCTCCCAGGGTTACTACGCCTCCGCCTTTACCTACATTTAGGGGGGTGAGCTCATTAGGCTCCCCCTTTCCAGACCTTTCTACTAACCTCAGTCTTTCGGCCACCCCTCTCATTAGTTTAAATCCACCTTAGTAGAGATATACCCTGTAATCTTGCCTTTAATACTCCCCTCCCCTTCCTGCTCAAGTGTACCATGTCCCCTGCATACAAGTCACTAGTTCACCAGACCCTACCCCAGTTAGTCACTAACCCATAATTTTTGGTGTGGCACCAATCCCTCTGCCCCTTGTTCAACTCCTCAATCCTACACTTCCTCCCCATTCTTGCACATGGTACTGGGAGTAACTCTGAGAATGCCACCAACTCCCCCACCCTTCACACTGCTTGCCCAACTACTCAAACCTCCCCCTCACTACTTCCACAGTCTCCCCCGCCAAGTCATTTGTACCCACATGCAACACTAAATGAGGTTTCTTCCCCCCACTCGCTGCACACTTGAGCAGTGGCTGCCTTGCCCCTCCTGCAGTCAAGCTAGGGATAGCTTCATCCCAAATACGGCTGTGCCTTTCCACGCTTCTGCCCCATCTCATCCCTTTCAGTATACAATCCCCTAGGATGTGTACCCCCCCATCCCTTAGCCCCTTTCCCTTCTAATGCCCCTTCCACCACCCCAGTATTTGATCTTCCCTGTCCCATATCCTCGACAGCTGCACCCTCTGTGACTTCTGTATCTGTACCCCCTACTTCCGCCTCACCCCTTTTCTCTGCCTTATTCCTCCCATCCCCCTTGAACCCCTTCCCAGCCTGACTAATTCTTACTGGGCTTCCCATGTCTACATCCCCTCCTCCCTTGCTGATATCTAACCCCTCTCCTTTCCCCACTGTTGTCAATTTAGAGTCCCATTCTCTTCTACACCGACAAGTGATGCCCCTCCCATCATTCCCCTTCCCATAGCCTTCTCTCCTCCAGTCACCAACCCTCCTTCCTTACTAGCCCACCTTCTACCCTTTCGTCCTTGCTATCTCTTCCCCTAGCTGTTGCCATCCCTCTCATGCCCTCTTGTCCTCCCCCTTCAGTATGTTCCTGCTCCCTCTCTCCCCATAGCAGAGGCTCAAATCTATTCCTAGTCGATACCTCTCCTACGTCTTCCCCAATCAGTTCCCCCTCCTACTTTTCTCCCCTATGCCACCCTGGTCCCACCCCTGGTCCCTCCCTACCATAGCCATCTGCTCTCTCCCTGGTACTCCTCGTGGTCTCTTCCTCCCCAACAGGAGGCCCCCTTCTACCCTTTCATCCACGCTAGCTTCTGTTTCACTAGCTGTTGCCATTCCTCTCATGCCCTGCTTGTCCTTCCCCCTTCAGTATGTTCCTGCTCCCCCTCTCTCTCCCATAGCAGAGGCTCGAATCTATTCCTAGTCGATACCCCTCCTACATCTCTTCCCCAATCGGTTCTCCCCTCCTACTTGTTCCCCTCTGTGCCACTCCTGGTTCCACCCCTGCTTCCTCACTACCTACAGCCATCTGCTCTCTTCCCTGGTACTCCTCATGGTCTCTTCCTCCCCCAACAGGAGGCCCCCCCCTCGCCTCAGGCACCCCCTCCCTTGTCCTCTCTTTTCTGCTAGTGCCTCTGATACTGGGGTCGGTTTCAGTCCCTAGTTGTTCTTCCTTCATCTGCCCTTGCTATCCCCTATTCCTCCCCTAGCCAGGATGCCTACCATACTCATCTGTCCTGCCACTTAGACTCCTCCCTAACCTCCACAGTTCCTCCCTCAAACTAGCCAGTTGTTTACAGACCATACACCCCCCATCCTTCAAGCCCAGTCCAGGATCATGGTGGACCCACACCCTGTACACCCCATCACCCTTGGAAAGATGCCCACCCTATTGACATGTGGAACCTGCCCCATTTTGGCCTCCATCTTATGATACAGGCTCTTACTCCCAGGTTCTGTACCCTGCTACAACTGTTAGGCCCCTATTTACTCAAATTCCTGTTCCCACCCCTACACTATTCCCCCTACTGGCCCCTCGCTGACCAGGATAATTCAGTCTTAAATCTCATCCATTAGATACTGTATTACTGTAGCAATCCTAAAGCCTCCTTGTCCATTTTTCACCCCTCAGCTACCATACTTTTTGTTCTCAGGTCTCATATAGTTTCACTTAGACCAGTTAGAAATCCTATTGCACTCCAAGTATTACTCAGCTCAGTTAGAGAAATAAACAGACAAAATAAATATGTATTATTACAGCAATCATAACAGTATAGCTCAGTACTTAGCTCAGTTAGAGAAAAAAAAAGAACAACTAAATCTGTATTATTATAGCACTCCTCAAAGTATCCAATCATTGCTTTGTCTCCACCCTAGAGACCCTGTTGTAATATAACATAGAAACATAGAAACATAGAAGTTGACGGCAGATAAGGACCGCAAGGCCCATCCAGTCTGCCCATCATGCAGACCATAAGACCAAAGAGGACCCAGGGGCGGGAGGGTGGGCAACTCTAAAGTCCTGGCAGAGCTCATGGAGCCTCTCCTCCAAATCTCACACTCAACAGTTCTGTTTCTCCCGTGCTGCAGGCTGCCCTTTTGTATTGGGCCCCTGCCTGCGTTGATGCCTTTTTCTGCCCACAAAGAAATCTGCAGCAGTACCGACAGAGTTCCGTTGAGCTTGTTCACTCCCCCTCTCTCACTCGCTCAATCTTAATCTGTCCCAAGCACTGATTTCCCTCAGCGACCGCGGTATTCTGCGCTGGAAGTGTGAAAATACATTTCGTCCAGGACGTGAAAAATGACAGCTGTACTGTTCATAAGGAGGTGTGAAAAAATGGCAGTGTTGAAAATCCAGCATGAACATATTACAAATTTGCGAAGTTAGAAGGATGCGTGGAAACTGCGCAACGCACACTTGTAACAAGGTCATTTTATGGACTTTCCTCACCAAATTTTCAGCATAGGCATTTTAGGACCACTGCTCATGAACAGTGTTACTGTCATTTTCTCAATCTATCTCGAAAACTGATTTCACACAGTGACTACGCTGTTCTGCACCAGAAGTATGAAAACACATTTTGGCCAGGATATGCAAAATGACAGCTCTACTGTTCATAAGGAGGTGTGGAAAAATGCCAGTGTTGAAAATCTGGACTAAAAATATTACAAATTCGCAAAGTTACGGGCGTGCGTGGAGCTACTTAACACACTCTGTCAAACAGTCATTTTTTGATTTTTTTCACAAATTTGCAACATAGGCCTTTTGAAGCCCACCTCATGACTAGTGGCACTGTCATTTTGTTAATCTTACCGCAAAGGGATTCTGCACAGTGACCGTGAAATCACCTTCCGGGACTGAATAACACAATGACAGTGACTGAATTCACGAGGAAGGGTCCAAAAAACCCCATGTTGAAAATTTGGTGTCAAAATTCCCAAAAATGCCCAAGATATGCACCAAAGTTGAAAAAAACCTAATTACAACATTATACAGCTTACCGGCATTTCTTCAGTTCACGGTCAGCTTTGAAGAGTGCAGACATGTTCCCGGTCCACTGAAGATCATTGCGCTGGGCTCCGGAGGTAAGTATGGGGTGAGGGGGTGGGGAGGCAGGGTGCGAGAGGTTTGGCATGGGTTGGGGAGGGGCCAGCGACCCATGAGGGACCGCTTCCTGTTTTATAGGTTAAAGAAAAACCATTGCGGACAGTTTTTTTCAGGGACTTTGGCATGCTAGGCGCGGGCTCCCAGTGTGCCACCTGAGTGTTTTTTGGGGGGACTGTGCCTGACGGATTAGGCACCCCTTGCACACATACCGAGTGGGAGAAGTAGGGGATTGGGCACCGGCACATAACGATTTTTTTGGTGGAGACATGCCAACGGGGAGTGGGCTCTCCCATCAGCAAATTTACTGGGAAGGTGGGGACTGAAGCTGATGGGGATTGGGCCCCCCCTTCCACAAAGAAAGACTGTTGGGGGGCTCATGATGCAGAGGGGGATTGGACACCCCCTTGGCACACAAGAAATGGGGGAGGGGGTCACAGTATGCCAATGGGGAGTGGGCTCCCCTGTCGGTAAATGAACTAGCGGGGGCACCATGGCAAGGTACCACCCTGCAATAATGGGTCGCTCCCTCATTGCAGAGGAATGTCTGATGCAACAATGACAAGGTGGCCCCTGATTGCAGCAGTGAAATCATTTCAACTTGGTGGCACTTTTGCAGAACCAGTGTCATCAAGACTGGGCCTGCATTGGTCCACCAGTGCCAATCACCCAAATGCAGTGCCCCCATTGGCTGTCAGAGTGCTGCAACTCCACAACCTGCTGCTCTCCTAAGCTGCCACATAATGTTTCTTGCCAATGCTTGCAAGCAAACATAAAAATTATTCAGTATAACTATGTACAAAGGCAGTACAAACAGTGAAAACTAAGTCCTTCTTCTGAGGGTATCTCTTAATTCCAAGTTTCAGTCTCTCAGTCTTGCACTTTCCTTGTCTCTCTAGCAAAAATATTGCTGCTCTTTTTATAAGTCTTTGTTTGGGAACTCGTTAAGAGAGCCTGCTTCTCACAGAATGTTCTTGTATGTTTGTAAAATGTTCTTGTCAGTTTTAATGCAGGTGCAGCAATAAGAACATAGTAACCAGAACATACCTCTTTTTACAGCTCTGCAAAAGGCTTAAAAACTGCATCTAAGGTTAACCCTTTGAGCTCCAAATAGCTTTGTAATCTCATCAACAGTATAACTATATACAGCTTTAAACAAAGGATCCCAGTGTCACATACAGTCTTACACAGAGATTCACATATATTTTTATATATTCGCAGATATGCAAAAAGGAAGAAAAGACAGAAAAGCAAATTAAGGCAGTGAGATAGCGAGAGGAGGAGAATTGTGAACCCATTGGTGTGATTAGTTCCTAGGTCTCATAAGAAAATGTTATTGCACAACCAGACAGAGAAAAGACAGAAAAGGAGAGGGTAGAACAGAACCTTGTGTTTAAAATCTTTCTGCATAGCAAATGGGACAGGGCCTTATTCATCCCTGTCACATACACATGGAGTGCCACTGTGTGACAGGACCATTAGTGTATACATGAAGCATCACTGTATGCCAGGACTGTCAGTGTATACATGGAGTGTCACTGTGTGCCAGGACTGTCAGTATATACATGGAGTTTCAGTGTACGTCAGAAATGTCAGTATATACATGGAGTGTCAGGACTGTCAGTGTATACATGGAGTGTCAGTGTATTTCAGGACTATCAGTGAATGTATGGAATGTCAGTGTATGCCAGGATGGTCAGTGGATGCATGAAGTGTCAGTGTATTTCAGGACTGTCAGTGGATGCATGGACTGTCAGTGTGCACCAGGACTGTCAGTGAATGCATGGAGTTTCAGCGTATGTCAGGACTGTCAGTGGATTCATGCAGTGTTAGTGTATTTCAGGATTGTCAGTGGATGCATGGAGTGCCAGTGTAAGTCAGGGCTGTCAGTGTATACATGGAATGTCAGTGCATGCCAGGACAGTCAGTGGATGCATGGAGTTTCAGTGTATGTCAGGGCTGTCAGTGTATACATGGAATGTCAGTGTATGCCAGGACAGTCAGTGGATGCATGGAGTGTCAGTGTATGTCAGGGCTGTAAGTGTATACATGGAATGTCAGTGTATTTCAGGACAGTCAGTGGATGCATGGAGTGTCAATGTATTTCAGGACTGTCAGTGGATGCATGGAGTGTCTGTGTATGTGAGGACTGTCAGTGTATACATGGAGTGTCATTGTGTGCCAGGACCTTCAGTGGATCAATGGAATGTTATTGTATTTCAGGACTGTCAGCGGATGCATGGAGTGTCAGTGCATGTCAGGACTGTCATTGGATGTATGGAGTATCAGCGTATGCCAGGACTGTCAGTGTAGAAATGGGGTCAGTGTATTTTAGGACTGTCAGTTGATGCATGGAGTGTAAGTGTATGCTAGGACTATCAGTGGATTCATGACATGCCATTGATTCCCAGGACTGTCAGTGGTTGCATGGACTGTCAGCGTGTCCCAGGACTGCCAGTGGTTGCATGGACTGTCATTGTGTCCCCAGACTGTCAGTGGATTCATGGACTGTCAGTGTGTCTCAGGGCTGTCAACAGATGTGTGGAGTGTCAGTGTGTGCATGGATTCCCAGTGTACATGAGAAGTATTTGCTCATGTCAAGAATCCAAGTGTATCCAGGAGTGTCAATGTGTTCCAGTCATGTCAGTGTATGTCAGAATTACCATGCCATGGGATTAGTACTGGTGTACTTCTGCAGTGTCAGTATATAGTAGGAGTGTCAGTGTATACCAGGAGTGCCAGTGTATGCCAGGGGTGTCAGTGTATACCAGAAGTGCCAGTGTATGGTAAGAGTGCCAGTGTATTCCAGGACTGCCAGTGTATTCCAGGAGTGCCAGTGTATTTCAGGAGTGCCGGGGTATGCTAGAAGTGCCAGTGTAAGTAAGGGGTGCCTGTATATGTCATGTGTGCCAGTGTCTGCCAGGAGTGCCAGTGTATGGCAGGAGTGTCAGTTTATGCCATGAGTGTCAGGGCATACCAGGAGTGCCAGTGTATTCCTGAAGTGCCAGTGTATTCCAGGAATGCCAGTGTATTCCTTGAGTGCCAGTGTATTCCAGGAGTGCCAGTGTATTTCAGGAGTGCCAGGGTATGCTAGAAGTGCCAGTGTAGGTCAGGGGTGCCTGTATATGTCACTTGTGCCAGTGTATATCAGGAGTGCCAGTGTATGGTAAGAGTGCCTGTGTATTCCAGGACTGCCAGTGTATTCCTGAAGTGCCAGTGTATTCCAGGAATGCCAGTGTATTCCATGAGTGCCAGTGTATTCCAGGAGTGCCAGTGTATTTCAGGAGTGCTGGGGTATCCTAGAAGTGCCAGTGTATGCCAGGAGTGTCAGTGTATGCCAGGAGTGCCAGTGTATGGTAAGAGTGCCTGTGTATTCCAGGACTGCCAGTGTATTCCTGAAGTGCCAGTGTATTCCAGGAATGCCAATGTATTCCAGGAGTGCCAGTGTATTTCAGGAGTGCCGGGGTATGCTAGAAGTGCCAGTATAAGTCAGGGGTACCTGTATATATCATGTGTGTCAGTGTTTGCCAGGAGTACCAGTGTATGGCAGGAGTGTCAGTTTATGCTATGAGTGTCAGGGTATACCAGGAGTGCCAGTGTATTTCAGGAGTGCTGGGGTATCCTAGAAGTGCCAGTGTATGCCAGGAGTGTCAGTGTATGCCAGGAGTTCCAGTGTATGGTAAGAGTGCCTGTGTATTCCAGGACTGCCAGTGTATTCCTGAAGTGCCAGTGTATTCCAGGAATGCCAATGTATTCCATGAGTGCCAGTGTATTCCAGGAGTGCCAGTGTATTTCAGGAGTGCCGGGGAATGCTAGAAGTGCCAGCATAAGTCAGGGGTACCTGTATATATCATGTGTGTCAGTGTTTGCCAGGAGTACCAGTGTATGGCAGGAGTGTCAGTTTATGCTATGAGTGTCAGGGTATACCAGGAGTGCCAGTGTAGGGCAGGAGTGTCAGTTTATGCTATGAGTGTCAGGGTATACCAGGAATGCCAGTGTATGGCAGGAGTGTCAGTTTATGCCATGAGTGTCAGGGTATACCATGAGTGCCAGTGTATACCTGAAGTGCCACTGTATTCCAGGAATGCCAGTATATTCCTTGAGTGCCAGTGTATTTCAGGAGTGCCAGGGTATGCTAGAAGTGCCAGTGTAGGTCAGGGGTGCCTGTATATGTCACATGTGCCAGTGTCTGCCAGGAGTGCCGGTGTATGGCAGGAGTGTCAGTTTATGCCGAGTGTCAGGGTATACCAGGATTGTCAGTGTCTCTCCACACATTCTTACATTGCCTCCTTCTGTACCACACTTTCCCAAACCCATCTGACTCCTAATGCCTACAGTAATCATCGCCTCACCCCTCTATAATATCTTCTTCATTCCCTGCCTCCTTTAATTTCCTCTCTTTACAGCTGCTGTCCTATGCTAACTTTGGGCTACAAATGTGTAGCAATATTTGGCAATGTATCATTGTTGTTTCATTACCTTTTATTTTAATAATTACCTGATGGTTCACCTGCTTCCACCCCCATTTCCCTTTTCTCAGGTCACACCTGGAAATGAGCTTCAGCTCAGTGTGCCGTTCCCGGTTACCAGCATTTAAAATAAATAAATACAAGTTATGGGAGTGTATGTCAGAATTGGCATGATATGATATTAGTTCCAATGTACATCAGGAGTGCCAGTGTATTCCAGGAGTGCCAGTGTATGCCAGGAGTGGCAATGTATTCCAGGAGTGCCAGTGTATGCATGAAGTGACCATGTATTTCTGGGGTGTCAGTGCATGCCTGGACTGCATGTATATGCCCGGAGTGCCAGTGAATAACAGGATTGACAGCGTATGCCAGTGCCAGTGTATGTTAGGGGTGCCAGTGTTTATCAGGTGTGCCAGTGAATGCCAGAAGTGCCAGTGTATGCTGAATATGTCAGTGTAAGCCAGGACTGCCAGGTTATGGTAGGACTGATAGTGTGTGTCAGGAGTGCCAGTGAATGCTGGGAGTGTCAGTGTATGCCAAATGTGTCAGTGTATACCAGACATGCCAATGTATGGCAGGATTGTCAGTGTATGCCAGGAGTGCCAGTATGTGCCAGGAATGGCAATGTATTCCAGGAGTGCCAGTGTATGCATGAAGTGACAGTGTATTTTTGGAGTGCCAGTGCATGCCTGGACTGCATGTATATGCTAGGAGTGCCAGTGAATACCAGGATTGACAGTGTATGCCAGTGTCAGTGTAAGTTAGGGATGCTGGTGTTTATCAGGTGTGCCAGTGTATACCAGAATTGCCAGTGTATGCCAAATATGTCAGTTTAAGCTAGGACTGCCAGGGTGTGGTAGGACTGTCAGTTTGTGCCAGGAGTGCCAGTGAATCCCAGGAGTGTCAGTATATGATGAATGTGTCAGTTTCTACCAGGAGTGCCAATGTATGGCAGGACTGTCAGTGTATGCCAGGAGTGCCAGTGTATGCCAGTCATATCAGTGTATGCTAGGAGTGTCAGTGTATAGCAGGTGTGCCAGTGTATTCCAGGTGTGTCAGTGTATGCCAGGAGTGTCATTGTATGCCAGGAGTGCCAGTGTATGCCTGCTGTGCCAGTGAATGCCAGAAGTGTCAGTGTATGCCAGGAGTGTCAGTGTATATTAGGTGTGTCAATGTATACTAGGAGGGCTAGTGCATTCCAGAGTGCCAGTGTATGCCAGGAGTGCCAGTGTATATAAGGTGTGTCAATGTATACTAGGAGGGCTAGTGCATTCCAGGAGTGCCAGTGTATGCCTGGAGTGCCAGTGGATTCCTGGAGTGCCTTTGTATTATCGGAGTGCCAGTGTATGCCAGGAGTGCAATTGTATTTCAGGAGTTCCAGTGTTTGCCAGGAGTGCCAGTGTATTTTAGGAGTGTCCGTGTATTCTAGGAGACCAGTTCCTGGAGTGCCAGTGTGTTCCAGGAGTGTCACTGTATTCCAAGTGTGTCAGTGTATTCCAGGAATTCTAGTGTATGTATGGAGTTTGAGTCATTCCTAGAAAAAAAGCTTATGCTAGGATTATCATTGTATGCTTGGATTGTGAGAGCATTCCTATAGTGTCACTGTGTGTATGGAGTGTCAGTGTATTCCAGTGGTGTCAGTGTATGCATGGAGTATCAGGGCATTTAAGTAATATCAATGTATGACAGGCATGCCAGTGTATTCCAAGAGTGCAAGTGAATGTCAGGGGTGACAGTGTATAGTATACCTGTAGTGTCAAGTGTATTAGAGGATTGCCAATGGATTCCAGGTGTGTCAGTGTACGTGTGGAGTGCCAGTCATTTCCAAGAGTATCAGTGTATACTAGAACTTATGGTATGCATGCAGTGTCAGTGAATTCCAAACGTGTCATTGTATGCCAGGAGTTTCAGTGCATGCCAGGACTGTTAGTGTATGTAGGTAGAACCAGTTATTTCCAGGAGTATAGATTATGCTATAACTATCACTGTATACACTGAATGTCAATGAATTCCAGTAATGTCACTGCATGCATGGAGTGTTGGTGACTTCCAATAGTATCACTGAATGCCAGGAGTGTCGGTGTACACATGAGAACCACTGCATTCCAGGAGTGTCGTTGTATGCCAGGAGTGCCAGTGTATTCCAGGAGTGCCACTGTATTCCAGGAGTGCCAGTGAATACCAGGGGTGTAAATGTATACCTAGAGTATCAGTGCATGCCTCATATGTCAGTGTCTTCTTGGGGTGCCAAAATATTTTAGAAGTGCAAGTGTATGCCAGAAGAGCCAGTGTATACCAGGAGTGCAAGTGTATGCTAAACTGGACTGGATGCTAAAAACTTCATATGCGCAGTATTTTTGGACCTAAGCAAGGCCTTTGATACTGTGGGCCACAACCTACTTCTTACATCACTCAGGAACATTGGCCTGGACCACCACTTCCTAAAGTGGTTCACTAATTAACTTACAGGCTGGTACCAGCAGGTCAAGGCAGAAGGGGAATTTTCTCCTTTAAAACCTTTATTGAGAGAAGTCCCCCAGGGTTCCATATTGGGTCCTCTACTATTCACAATCTATATTAATAGAATCAATGGCAATATCAAAACTGCCAACATTCACCTCTTTGCAGATGACACAGTGCCACTGCCGCTTGCGATGTTCTGCAGAGTGAGTTTAATCTGCTGCAATTACAGTTGTTCAATCAGAAACTATTACTAAATACCAAAAAGACCAAAGCAATGATATTCTCACCTCGTGCATACAATGCCACGTCCATAACATCCCCACAGATCACTACACTACTGGGAGAACCCTTGGAAATCGTGGCTAAGTTCAAATACCTAGATGTCTGGATTGACCATAGATCATCCTTTAACGATCACATAGAAGAGTTGCTAAAAAAGTTCAGGCAGAGACTAGGTCTTTTTTACAGGATAAACCAGTTCCTGACAAGAGAGCCCAAGATGAGTCTGGTTCAGTCTACCTTCATTTCCCTTCTTGACTATGCAGACTTCTTGTACTGTCAGGGCCTGACTGCTGCACTCTCTAAACTTGATACCCTTTACCACAGAGCCTTAAGATTTATCACAGGTCTCCCCAACTCGACTCATCATTGCTCCTTATACACAGCGGTGGGATGGTCATCTCTTAAATTTAGACGGCAGAGAAATTCAGCCATATGGACGTTCAGAGCTATTTCCAGTAAGCTGCCCCGATATATTTCAGATTACCTGCCTTCTTGTACAGTCGGCAAGTACTCATTAAGAAGCTCTGCCTTTATTTCGCTGCTTGTCCTCAAGGTGAGATCTCGATTTGGTAAGGCCTCAATAAGTCATATGCTCCCCTTGCTATGGAATCAGATACAAAAATCCTTGAAATTAGTTCACCCTTTGTTGGTAGCTGCTTTTAAAACAAGCTATGCCTTCTTTTTCAAGGAATCCTGTAATAGTTATCATTAAACCAGTCTTATTCCTGTCTTGGAAAACTGGGGGCAAAATGCTGGTTACTCACTGCTCTTTTTCCCACCCACACCTCTAGCACTTACCAGTACTCATTATCTCTGCAGTTTTGATCTTCATTCAACGTGGCTACAATATGGGTTTAGAACTGAAGCTACTCCATAACTTTAGTACTATCCCCCCCACCCCGGTTACCCATCAGGTAGATGCTCTGAAAATATGCTTCTCTGAACCAGCACTCTAAGTCCTCAATTTCCTCTCCTTGCAGTACCTCCCCTAGACCATGCTCTAAAATTGCCCTAGTGCCCAGCTCCTCATAGACTTCTATATTGCTTCAATTACTGGCACTTCCTCCCCATACCCTTTTACTGCCCTATCTTCTTCCACCGCTCATCACCACATCATCCAGTATTGTATTTGCCACCATCCTCCCTCCTCTGATAGCTTTGGGCTTGAATTCATTTACTTGAGCATAGTTATCTCACCAGCTCATTGATCTTGGGAAATCTATATAATGTACATATTGTGGCTAGCCCTACTGATTGCATCATTTAATCTGGTACAGACCAAGGAAATGTCTGTATATACTGTAAATACTATGGTCTGCATATTCAAACTGCGCCATTCTGTGGCGCAAGCCCTTGCACTGCTCAAAAAAGTTGCACAGGGTTGTGGCTAGGGCGATATTCAAAGGAGTTGCATTATTGAGCCACAGCCACTGTGCATGGCACAGTGGAACTAGTGCCACCACAAGTGGTCAGAGTGGAGCATTCAAGATGTGGTGGCGCAAGTTCCATTGCGCCATGTGCAAATTTCTGATATTCAAAAGGTGACATGCAAATGGGGCCATAAGCTATGCAAGGCGCAGGGGGGGCCATTTGCATCTACTTACGGCCCCATTTGCATGCCATTAGCAGGCAGGTGCACCGATCCCCGACAACTTGCACCTAGCGCCCTGCCAGGCAGCAGCCGTCAGGGACCAACGCCCCCTGCAGCCCGATCATGCGCATGAAGTAAATCCCTCATTGGCCTGATCGTGGCATAACAGTATTAAACCCCCACTGGCCTGATCATGGGCATAACAGTATTACTCCCACTGTCCGGACAAGGGCGAAACAGAACTGGACCCGACCGACTGGCCCGATCAGGCGAAACAGAACTGAAAACCCACCTCCGACTGGCCGGATCATGGGCATAACAGAAATGACCCCCACTAGCCCGATCGCGGGCATAAGATCAACCCCAAAGACCCGGTACTCCCTGGTGGTCCAGTGGACCATGGCTAATCGCGGGCATAAGATCAACCCCAAAGACCAATATCCCTGGTAGTCCAGTGGACCACTAGCCCGATCGATCGGCATAGGGTCAACCCCCCCAGTCCAATTCTCTGGTGATCTAGTGGCCCCTCACCCCACCCATCCATGGAGCCCCACACCCCTGCTTCCCCTATCAGTCGGCCGGCGCAGCACCTCACCGCCTGCCGCCCCACCGATCGATAGCCATTAGGGCTGCACCCATTGGTTCAGAGCAAGAGCCAATGGGCATGCAGCCCATACCGTATAAGGCAGTCCAGATATGTGGAATGGAATGAGTTCATTACTGTTATGCTTGTGATCGGGCTAGTGGGGGGTCATTACTGTTATGCCCGCGATCGGGCCAGTGGGGGGTTCATTACTGTTATGCCCACGATCGGTCTAGTGGGGGTCATTACTGTTATGCCCACGATCGGGCCAATGTTGGGGGGGTTCATTACTGTTATGCCCGCAATCGGGCCAGTCAGGAGGGAGTAAGATCTGCCCGTGATGGGGCTGCAGGGGGGGCACAGGGAACAAGTGGAGGGCCACCCACAGGCGGCAGTGGCTGTGTTGCGCCCTGCAATGTGGCAGCTCACCTGTGGGTGCCCCTCGACTTACTCCTTTTTTTTTTGGCTCAAAGTTGTGCAGGCGCAGGTTGGGGGTTGCGCCTGCACAACTTTGCACAGCCCGGCTGAATATCGGGCTGTGCAGTTTATGCATGGTTCCTCCCCCTCCGGTTGAGCATGCCTTCATTAGCATTGCACTGTTGCTCAGCATGACTTGGGGGGCGCAACTGCCTCCTGCTGAATATCACAGAATGGCGCAATTTCGGACTTGCGCAGGTGCAACCCTATTGCGCATGGCGCTACCCTTTTGAATATCCAGCCCTATGTCTAATCCTGATTATACCATTTAATCTGCTGTTGACCAATGAAATGTGTATATACTGTAAATAACGTGTTTAGGCCTACTGAAGGGATCTTCTAGTCTCTGTAATTCTATGCTATTTTACCCCTTGACTTTTGTTCAGTGTAAGTGTGACTATATGTTTTGTCCAGGTCCATCTTGGAAATGAGCTTTGCTCAATGATGTTCACCTGGTAAAATAAAGATCTGATTGATTGATTGATTGATGCTTAAAGAGCCAGTATATACCAGGAGTGCCAGTGTATGCCAGGGGTGTCAGTGTATTCCAAGATTGCCAGTGTATTATAGGAGTGCCAGTGAAGGCCAGGAGTGCCAGTATATGCCTGGCGTGCCAGTGTAGGTCACATGTCAGTGTATGCCAGGCTCATCAGTGTATACCTGGACTGCATGTGTACATCATGAGTGGAAGTATATTCCAGGGGTGTCAGTGTGTGCTGGGAGTGGCAGTGTATTGTGTGAGTGCCAGTGTATCCCAGGTGTGAGAGTGAATGCCAGCAGTGTCAGTGTATTGTAGGACTGCCAGTGTATCCCAGGTGTGCCACTGAATGCCAGGACTGTCAGTGCATCCCACATGTGCCAGTGAATGCCAGGAGTGTCAGTGTGTCCGAGGTGTGCCAGTGAATACCAGGAGTGTTAGTGTATCCTAGGCATGTCAGTCAATGCCAGGAGTACCAGTGTATCCCAGGTGTGCCAGTAAATGGCAGGAGTGTGAAGGTATTGCAGGAATGTCAGTGTACACTAGGTGTGCCAGTGAAAGCCAGAAGAGTCAGTTTATCCAAGGTGTGCCATTGTATGCTAGTAGTGTCAGTGTATTGCAGGAGTGTCAGTGTATCCCAGTTGTGCAAGTAAATGTCAGCAGTGTCAGTATATCCCAGGTGTGCCACTGAATGCTAGGCGTGTCAGTGTATCTCAGGTGTGTTAATGTATGCCAGGATTGCCAGTGCATGCCAGGAGTGCCAGTGTATGTTAGGTATACCAGTGTATATCAGCAGTTCCAGTGTATGACAGGCATGTTAGTGTATTGCAGGAATGCCACTGTATGCCAAGAGTGCCAGTGTATGCTAGGGTGCCAGGGTATGCCATGAGTGTGAGCATTTCCTGGACAGTATCAGTGTATCTCAGGAGTACCAGTGTATGCCAGGAGCGCCAGTGTATGTCATATGTGCCAGTGTATGTCATATGTGCCAGTGTATGTCAAGTGTGCCAGTGTATGCCAGGAGTGCCAGTGTATGCCAGGAGTGCTAGTGTATATCAGGCATTCCAGTGTATGTCAAGAGTGCCAGTATATGTCAGGTGTGCCAGGGTATGTCAGGAGTGTCAGGAGAAATGTGTTTTGTAAATGTACTTTGCATTTTTTCTAGAGAATTGCTGTATGATTGCTTATAGGGGCACCAAAGCTGGGATGTATATTCCAGGTGTGGCCTGGCATATGCCCTAAATAATGGGGTTAATACTTTAGAATCCCTAGATTTGATGTTACATAGAATGGACCACACAACTCTATTAGTTTTGTTGATTACACCTTGCAGATGTTTATGTTAAGAGAGAGTGTGAGATATGGTAATGCCAAGGTCTTTCTCATCTGAGGTGGTACAGAGTTTTGAACCAGTTAGCATATAGGGATGTTTTAAATTCCTAGGACCTAAATGCATCATCTTGCATTTGGCTGTATTAAGTTTCATCCCCTAAGTATTTACCCAGTCTGAGATGCCATCGAGGTCCTGTTGAATAATATAAGCTTGTGCATGGTTAGTACACAGGGCCCCCTAATTTTAACATCATTGGCATATTTAGTAGTGATAGAAGAGCAGATTTTTGATAAATCGGCTATAAATGCTTCTAAAAGGCAGGGACTCAGGACAGAACCAGTGCATCTCAGGAGTGTCAGTGTATGTCAGAAGTGCCAGTGAATGCTAGAACTGCTAGGATGTATTATGAGTGTCAGTGTATGACAGCAGTGTCAGTGTAAGTCAGGAGTGCCAGTGTATGCCAAATGTGACAGTGTATACCAGGAATGACAGTGTATGTCAGGTGTGCCAGTGAATGTCAGGAGTGCCAGTGTATGTCAGGTGTGCCAGTGTATGTCAAGTGTGCCAGTGTATGTCAAGTGTGCCAGAGTATGCCAGGAGTGCCAGTGTATGTCAGGTATGCCAGTATATGCCAGGAGTGCCAGTGTATGTCAGGTGTGCCAGAGTATGCCAGGAGTGCCAGTGTATGTCAGGTATGCCAGTGTATGCCAGGTGTGCCAGTGTATGGCAGGTGTGCCAGAGTACACCAGTAGTGCCAGAGTATGTCAGGAGTGCCAGTGTATGGCGGGTGTACCAGTGTAAGTCAGGAGTGCCAGTGTATGCCAGGAATACCAGTGCATGTCAGGTGTGCCAGTGTAAGTCAGGAGTGTCAGTGCATACCAGGAGTGCCAGTGTATGCCAAAACTGACAGGGTATATTACAAGTGTCAGTGTATGACAGCAATGTCATTGTGTATGACAGCAGTGTTAGTGTTTTTCAGGAGCGCCAGTGTATGTCAGGTGTCCCAGTGTAAGTCAGGAGTGTCAGTGTATACCATGAGTGCCAGTGTATGCCAAAACTGACAGGGTATATTACGAGTGTCAGTGTATGACAGCAATGTCATTGTGTATGACAGCAGTGTTAGTGTTTTTCAGGAGTGCCAGTGTATGCCAGGTGTGCTAGGAGTGCCAGTGTATGTCAGGAGTGCCAGTGTATGTCAGGTATGCCAGTGTATGCCAGGTGTGCCAGTGTATGTCAGGTGTGCCAGAGTATGCCAGGAGTGCCAGAGCATGTCAGGAGTGCCAGTGCATGTCAGGTGTGCCAGTGTAAGTCAGGAGTGTCTGTATATCAGGAGTGCCAGTGTATGCCAGGAGTGCCAGTGTATGTCAGGTGTGCCAGTATATCTCAGGAATGTATGCCAGGAGTGCCAGTGTATGTCAGGTGTCCCAGTGTAAGTCAGGAGTGTCAGTGTATACCAGGAGTGCCAGTGTATGCCAAAACTGACAGGGTATATTACGAGTGTCAGTGTATGACAGCAGTGCCATTGTGTATGACAGCAGTGTTAGTGTTTTTCAGGAGTGCCAGTGTATGCCAGGTGTACCAGGAGTGCCAGTGTATGCCAGGAGTGCCAGTGTATGTCAGGTGTGTCAGTGTATGTCAGGTATGCCAGTGTATGCCAGGTGTCCAAGTTTATGCCAGGTGTGCTAGTGAATGTCAGGAGAGCCAGTGTATGTCAGGAGTGCCAGAGTATCCAAGGTGTGCCAGTGTTTTTCAGGTGTCCTAGTTTATGCCTGGTGTGCCAGTGTATGTCAGGAGTGCCAGAGTAGGTCTGGAGTGCCAGTGTTTGTCAGGTGTACCAGTATAAGTCAGGAGTGTCAGTGTATGACAGGAATGCCAGTGCATGACAGGTGTGCCAGTGTAAGTCAGGAGTGTCAGTGTATGCCAGGAGTGCCTGTGTATGCCAAAACTGCCACAGTATATTACGAGTGTCAGTGTATGACAGCAGTGTCATTGTGTATGACAGCAGTGTTAGTGTTTTTCAGGAGTGCCAGTATATGCTAGGTGTGCCAGGAGTGCCAGTGTATGCTAGGAGTGCCAGTGTATGTCAGGTGTGTCAGTGTATGTCAGGAGTGCCAGTGTATGTCAGGAGTGCCAGTGTATGTCAGACATGCCAGTGTATGCCAGGAGTTCAAGTGTATGCCAGGAGTGCCAATGTATGTCAGATATGCTAGTGTTTCTCAGGTATGCCAGTGTATGTCAGGTGTGCCAGTGTATGTCAGAACTGGCAGTGTATGTCAGGAGTGCAGTGCATGTCAGGTGTGCCAATGCATGTCGGGTGTGCCAGTGTATGCTATAATTGCCAGGGTATATTATGAGTGGCATTGTATGCCAGGTGTGCCAGTGTATGTCAGGTGTGTGAGTATATACCAGGTGTGCCAGTGTATGCCAGGACTGCCAGGGTATATTATGAGTGTCACTGTATGCCGGGTGTGCCAGTGTATGCCATAACTGCCAGGGTATATTATGAGTGTCATTGTATGCCAGGTGTGCCAGTGTATGTCAGGTGTGTGAGTATATACCAGGTGTGCCAGTGTATGCCAGGACTGCTAGGGTATATTATAAGTTTCAGTGTATGAAAGCAGTGCCAGTGTATGCCAGGTGTGCCAGTGTATGATAGCAGTGTCAGTGTATTCCAGGTGTGCCAGTCTATAACAGCAGTGTCAGTGTATGGCAGAAATGCCACTGCATACCAAGAGTGCCAGTGTATGCAAGGAGTATCAGTGCCTACCAGTGCTGTTAGTGTGTGCTAGGAGTGCTAGTGTATTGCAGGAGTGCTAATGTATGCCAGGAGTACCAGGGTATGCTAGGAGTACCATTGTATGCCAGGAGTGACAGTGTATGCCAGGAGTTCCACTGTATGCCAGGAGTGTCAGTGTACTGCAGGAGTGCCAGTGTATGTCAAGAGTACCACTGTAAGCTAAGAATATCACTGTATGCCAGGAGTGTCACTGTATTCCAGGAATGTCAGTGAATGCCAGCTGTCACAGTATATGCCAGGAGTGTTAGTATAAGTCAGGAATGCCAATGTATGCCAGTAGTGTGAGTGTATGCCAAAAGTGTCAGTGTATGCTAAGAGATCAAGTGTATACCAGGAGTGCCAGTGTATACCTGGAGTGCCAGTGTATACCAGTAGTGACTGTACATACCATGAGTGCCTGTGTCTACCTGGAGTGCCAGTGTTTTGCAGGAGTGTCTTTTTATGCCAGGAATGTCATTGTATTCCAGGAGTGTCAGTAAATGCCAGCTGTTACAGTATCTGCCTGGAGTGGCAGTATATACCTCACATGTCAGTGTATGTAAGATGTTTCAGTTAATACAGCGAATGTCAATGTATGCCATGTGTGTCTTGGTATGCATGGTGTGTTGTTGTATGGCAAGCATGCTAGTACATGCCAGGAGTTTCAGTGTATGCCAAGAGTATCTGAGTGTGCCAGGAATACATGTATATGTCAGGAGTTCCAATGTGTGACAAGAGTGTCAATGTATATCAAGAGTCCCATGATATGCCAGGCATATCACTATATGCCAGGAATGGCACTGCATGTCTGTTGTACCAGTATGTATACTAAGAGTACCTGTGTATGTCAGGAGTACTATTCTATGTCAACAGTAGCAGACTAACTGCCAGGAGTGCTGGAGCATGTCAGAACTATCAGTGTATATGTCAGGAGCACCTATGTCTGCACTAGCTGTGTATGCCAGAACTACCACGGTATGCCAGAAGTATCGGAGTATACCTATAGTGCCAGTGTATGTTAGGAAAGACAATGTATGCTAGAAGTGGCAGAGTATGTAAGGAGAGCCAGTTTATCCTAGGAATGGCAGTGTATGTAATGGGTGCCACTGTATGCCAGGTATACCAGTGTATATGTTAGGAGTGCCACTATATGCCAGGTGTACCAGTGCATATGTTAGGAGTGCAACTGTATGCCAGGAGTACCAGTGTATATGCTAGGAGTGTCACTGTATGCCATGAGTACCAGTGTATATGCTAGGAATGCCACTGTATGCCAGGATTACCAGTGTAAGTGCTAGGAATGCCACTGTATGCCAGGATTACCAGTGTATGTGCTAGGAATGCCACTGTATGCTAGGATTACCAGTGTATGTGCTAGGAGTGCCAGTCTATGCCAGGAGTATCAGTCACACCCTGTAGTACCAGTGTTTGTTAGGAAAGGCAATGTATGCCAGAAGTTGCAGTGTAGGTACTGTAAGGAGGGTCAGTATATCCCAGGAATGCCAGTGTATCTAAGAGGGGCATGAGGCCAAACACAGCTTACAAAAATAATGCGGCACACAATGCTGCAAACAAAATGCAGAAAGGAAAAATAAGGTTGGACAACACACCGACCGGCACAAAATGTCACCCACACAATAAAACTATTAGGGTGAAATTGGAGATTCTTTGTTTTGTGTGGGGCTCCACCACTCCCCACAACCCTGTTGTGGGGGGACCCACCGGACTTAATATAATCAACTCCTAGGGGATGTGGACCTTGGGGATGGGGAGAGGCTCGGGAGGGGGGAAATTTCTTTATTTAAAAAAATAGTTTCAAGACCAGGAAATGAACCGTGGTCCCCAGGTCTCCTATTCTGCCATGTATTGGTTCCTTAGCCACTCCACCAAAGGAACTGCTGAAATAGGCACCACATCAATGGTAGTGTGATCACTTCTTCCTTTTAGTGGACAGTGACAGGAGTAGCTGTAATTTCCTTACATTATATTATACCTTGTCGCTGTCAATGTTTTCGCTGTTCTCACAGCATGGTTAATAGCAAGCAAGCTAGCAAAACTTTATATAGCGCCTTTCATAATCAAGGAGCTGTACACAATATAAATTGTAGTAAAAGCAGTAGTATAATAACATTTTTAAATCAGTTGATAAAATAAACAGTTAATTAGGGAAAGCCAAGGAAAACAAATGTTTTCTGCCATGCTGTTATTGCAGCGCTTAAATGACCTGGTACCGTAAAAGGTGTCAGCGTTTTAGTCATAGTACTCCTGTGCTGTATGTTCTGCACTGGTTGCCCAAACAGTGGCGGATCAGTTTCAAGATTGGTCTGTTGATCTATAAAGCCCTGCATGGATTGGGACCAAGTTACCTGCAAGAGTTCCTGATTCCCTACAGCCCGGGCTGGCCTCTCTGCTCATTTGTCGAGGGGTTGTTAGAGGTTCCCAAGGCACGTTTAAAAACATCTGGGGCCCGAGCATTTATGTTCTCGGCACCATCCCTGTGGAACTCTTTACCTCGCCAGATTAGGGAGTGCAGGACCATGGAGAGCTTCCAAATTAAGCTGAAAATGCACCTTTTCCAGCAAGCTTTTAATGATTGATATTTATAACTGTGGATGTTTTTAAACCAATGCTGAATTTGTGCTAAATTTTAAACTGTTATGATATTTTTTGTATGCACAGTGCTTTGAAATATGAATTGCGCTATATAAATAAAAATATTATTATTATTATTATAATGTACATCAGGAGTAATAGTGCGGTCCAGGCACGCCATTGTTCTTTACTTGGTACCCTCTCAGCTAGATATTATAAAACTGTCGGTGGACGTTATCAGGTACACGGGTCCTTCATGACTGAGAGGGCGTAATCTGGGTCTGATGTTCATCATGGGATGGATGTGTCCCATCTCACAGAAGACACTGTCACTTAGTTCAAGTTCAAGTTTATTTCACCAGGAAGACTTCATTGAGCATGATCATTTGCAAAGAGGCCCTGCTTAGGATGCCACAATAAAGTACAAACAGTGCAACGTAAAGCTCATTAGGAGAGATACAGAAAGACAGAGTATGGTTACATTAAGTGCATGCAAAAATACAGATCAGACATTGGCAGAGAGGATTTATATTCAAGCTAGATCTAGGATACAACAGCAGAGATATCTATAATATAATTAACAACGCAATGAATTAGATCTAAAATAAAATACACAACACTGTGGGTTGGGCCAGCAGTTAGGCCAGCTACATAGAGGTAGGGTAGGCGACTCTGGGCTGGGGAGATGGAGATAAGTGCTGTCTATAAATTAATGTTAACATACAGGGCAAGTGGTAGGCTGTTTATTGTGGCAATGCCATTCTTCCTTGAGAGAGTAGTTAATAAGGCTTTTGGCCATTTTAAATTAAACTAATTCATCAAGATTGAGGGGGAGTTGTAATTTATTCTAAATAAAAGGGTTTGGCTTAGCTGATGGCTGTCTTACCATAACTAGTGCAAACGTTTGGTGTATCTAGTAATATGATGTTTTTTTTCCTAAGGGAAAAACAGCTGTGGGAGCAGTTATATAGGAATGCGATGTAATGTGGAAGTTTGTTCAGGAGAGATTTATAGGCCAAAAGGCAGTTGTGGAGTGCCCTTCTAGTTGTAAAGGACGACCAGCCTATGGCTGAATAGAGGGCACAGTGGTGTGTCCTCGAGGGGGCATTAAGAATAATATGGATGACCCTGTGGTAGAGAGTATCTAGTTTGTGAAGATACGTAGTTGGACAGCTGTTATATAAGATGTCTGCATAGTTTGCTAGGGGGAGGAAGGTGGCTTGGACAAGTCTTTTTCTGACTTCAGTGGGTAAAAAGCGTTTTGTTCCTATAGAAAAAAATGAGCCTGATTCTTAATTTGTTTGCGAGGTTCTTGATATGGACAGTGAAAGAGAGTTTATTTTCCAGCCAAAAGCTGCAATATTTGAATTTGTCTGTAATCCCAAGTGAACCCCCTAAGAGGGTTATAAGTGGGACTAGGGTTTTCTACGTGTGTGATAGGGTCGAGACAGATGCAGGTTGAAAATACATTGCCTTTATTTTGTTTGCATTTACTTGCCAACTTAGTTGGAACACCACATCATTCAGCTCCAGCCCTTGGTCCACAGGAAACCACCTCAGACAATGGAAATGATTTGTTGATGACTGGTGTTTGTACTGTGTTTAGTTGCTCCACCTGAAGGAAAAGCTCCTTTGAGCAATGCTCATTGACAAGGGGGTCCTGATTATGACAGGCAAATTAAGACAAATGTAGGGACTTAGGATCAGAAGCATAACAAGAGTGCATCTGCTCAAAACCAACAACCATATATCAAAACAAAATTAAAAAAAAATCAAGAAAGATACCAGGTAAAATCTGAAGATCAAATGTTTTAGATAGCTCATCGCCCATCTGTCAGCCCTTCCATAACTATACCTGAATGAAGGATGCTTGCTAAACTTGTGGTAGGGGTACATATATTCTTCATCACCCCACAGGGTCAAACTGTGATACAGGTGACCCACCTGGACAGTTGATACTGGGATCCTACAGGAAATCAATTGGGAGCCTAAGTGTGCATACTGAAATCAACCTTCCACCTCAGTTTGGTACATTGGCTATATGTTTGCATTTTGTATTTACTTGCTTTGTTCAGCAAACACCATTTAATTTGAAAACAGATGATACATACAAGGATTTTCAGATTCTCATGGGTGGGCTTGAGTTCAAATTAGGATGGCTCATGTGAAAATGTTCAGATATCCATTTGGGCCTGCCCAACACTGTTCCCCTCTCCCCCAAAGAAATCAAGAGGCAGTTATGCATCAGCAGGTGCCATAATCCCTCCACAGAAGGTAACACATGTCCTCTGGTTGGCATGGGGTTGGTATGTTGCAGACAAAAACAGTGCAGCAACATACCATGCTGTCAATACAGTGACGCCAACTATAGCACTCAGTACAAAAAACAGAGCGCTTATAATGCCAACAATCACACACAAAAAAATTGCTTTATGCCTGGGGGGGGGTTCCTGTCCCTTGTACCCCACCTGTCATGGGGTGCTGTGCCCCTTGAATCCCCCCAAATTAAAATAACCAGTTCCAGGGGAAGGCTACTCTGGGATGGGGAGATACCTGGGCGGGGGGTGAATTGCCAATGGCACAACACTTAAAACAAAATAAATAATAAAAAAAAAAACACACACACAGGTAATCTGGGACCAGGGACAGAACTCCAGTCCACAGACACACCACTGTCCTCAACTGCCAGTAGCTCTACCCTTTGAGCCACAGCAGCTGCTTGAAGGACTTCCCCCAGCAGAGGTCCTGTCCTCTGCATCACTATGTCCTGCCCAAAAGCTACAGGTTTGGCACTACCACTCCTTCGCCATCTTTTACATGCGTTATTTGTCCCTGTAGCTGTTTAATCGCAGGCTGTTTATGCCATGCAGTTTGGTTTTGCCTGCAGCATTATTCATTCAGTATATTGACCTGGTACCTCTCTGGGACAGTGCAGCCAACCTCTGCCGGCTGTCTTGACCAGGATAAAACTGGAAATTTAACCTGGGTCCATGCATGATGAGTGAATGCCTGCACCCACAGTGTGGCTGCAAAAGTCTCAGCAGGCACACTTTTCCAAATGTGTTTTTCTGTACTAAGCATTCTTGTGCCTTTTATACATCTCATACGGAAACAGTTCTCGGCTATACAAGGAAACTAAGAATTTTGCTTGAGAAGATAAAAGGTATAAATTAATCAATTACAAATTCCTAGCTATTTATTAATATTTAAAACTTATCAACAAGTCTGAATGTTTAACATGTTAACTGAATTCTGCTCTTCTTATCCTTTCATGATACCTTGCTGTTTATTATTTTCAGGTGCCCTCAGTGGGTGGAGTAACACCAGGTAACTGCTGTGTTTTTGCAACTTCTTATATTTTGTTTTTTTGTGTGATGATAAAACTGCAACACAGTGATAAGCAGCACTATATCTATGCCCAGTATAATACAAAAATACAAAGACCTAGGCTGGCTTTCCCCCTCTGCCACCAGACTGTACTACCTATGCTGCCTCTCTGACTCCATCGTCGGAGTGGTTAGACCTGCTTCACTATCGGAACTGTTCCAGTCTATTATCCCTTCGCGTGAGCTGAGATCGTCTGACAAGTCTCTCCTAAAAGTTCCCCTCTGCCGCACCTCTAAGGGCTCAGGTACGTTTGGGCATGCTGCCCCACAAACGTGGAACTCACTACCACTTGACCTAAGACAAGCTTCCTCACACTACACTTTCAAGCGAAGACTATGGAACCACCTTACTTCTATGGACCAATGTGCCTGTTATGATCCTACCTGAAGCTTTTCTTCATGCCCACCTTTTCTAAACCTCCCCCTGTCTACGTTTCACCTCCTTATCCCTTGTATATGCTTAATGTCTACATTCCCCTCTAATTGCCTTACATATCAGTTGGACTACTTGCACTTTTTATTATGGAGGCTAGAAACTTATATGGCTCAACTGTCTTGCCTTCCTAATGCCTATGTGTATGACAAATGCCTCTAGTCACTTTACTGTTCTTGCTTCTGTGTATGACAAATGCCTCATCACCTTACTGTTTTGTGCCTGTTTCTCAACTTGCTGTTTGCACAAATCTTTGATGTACTTTTTTGTAACAGGTACTGGTTCTTCCTAAATCTCTTAGCCACATCTTTCTCCCCCCCACACACACCGACTAGCCCAGATATACTATCTGGCTTTCAGTTCCACGACTCCGGGTCTCTGCCGCACCTTTTCACGCTAAAGCCGCCTATTGCCGTACTTTCACCTCAGAGACCGAGTCCTCTCACTTGCCCAGCCGGAATATGGTTCCATGAGCCCGGACACAGATTGTTCAATCTGCCACTCTTGCCGTAATGTCCTGTTTTAACCCCGCCCTGTTTCCATGGCTCCGGTTTTCTGCTACCTTGCTATAAACCATGCTTCCTATCCACCTGTCTACCTCACCCCCCCCATCATCGACCTCCTCGCTGGTTCCTTACCCGTGAAAGAACCCGTTAGGCTGGGTACACCTCGCACGTCCAGGTCGCCAACACTGTCTAGCTAGGACACCCTCCAGCCCGGCCACAGCCTCCTGCCTCCAACCGACTCATGGTTCCGCGAGTCCGGTCACTGCCCCCTGCTTTTTCCGCTAAAGCCGTAATCTCGCTCACTGTTGCTAAACTCTAGCTCAGCTCCCACAGTAGCTCTACCCCCACGCCCGGTCACAGAACCAGGGCCCAGACACTTTTCCCTGCCTTTCTGCTACTGCCGGCTAGCCTCTTACTGTCTTCAATCCCGTCCCCCCCCCGTCCATTTCTCAAGCCGGGAATCAGTTCCATGAGCCCGGTTACAGACTCTTGCCTCCCGCAGCTGAAGTCATAACTTTCGCTCGTCCCACCTTGCCATTTGCCTGCCACCTCACCTTACCTGGACACTCTCCCTCTAACAATCTCTGATACCGTGTGCCCCCTTCCCCCCACAGCTCAAATAGTTGGCAGGGCTTCTCTTACCTTGGTCTCTGGCCCCGCCACCTCCCACCGAACTTAGCTGTGCACTTACCCTTCCCTGCTCACATCCCCCCCTTGTTTGTTTCTCCAATTGCTCTGAAGTCTATCCTTTCACCAGTACCCTCTGTTTGCACTACCTACTTGTAATAATTGTCTACTTGCGTCAATGTACCTTACCATGTACTGTATAACTTGCACTGTACTACTTGTATTGTAACTGTACCTCCCGGGTCGTGCCTGAAAATAGTCACTTGCTGGCTAGTGCACCTACCCAGTTAACAAAAACTAAATAAATAAAAATAAATAATTGTGCCAAGTATTACAAAGCTTGTAATGTGTTCCAACAGAACAACTTGTTGTTAGTAATCATGTCACTCTTTTTAGCACTTGTGTATTCTGCCAAAAATATCAATATATAAATTTGAACATTTATTTCCTTTTACTCCTAAACTAAAATGCTGGATTTTGACATATTTACATTTCCCACTCCCTTGCCATGCCCTCAGTGAACAAACTGAGCATCTTGGTGTAGTGCGGTTGTGTTTACCATCAGAAACATATGCTATCACCATCATAATACAACCCACAGTATAAATCGAGTATTTGCAATCAAAAAAGTACCCTCAACAGAAAAGACTTTTGTAATTGCAAGTGGTGCCCATCTTTTATGACTAGTGTTATTATTACAAAAATAGCTATAAAACATTTTTTTAAATATTGAGAATAAACTTAAAATGTACTGATTATGAATCCAAGAATGTCAGAAGTGCAATTTTCCTAATCAAACTAACATGGTGAAAATATTTGGTGATGAACACATACTGTTTTAATCAAGTTTTACTGAATGTTTTACCTAAGGTTGGCTAGAGAGGCAAGTAAGAAAGTCAACCGAGCAAAGGCACAGAAGGAGCTGCCAGATAGCTGAAGGAATTAAGAAGGGGGAGAAGGCTTTCTTTCGCTATATAAGTGAGAAAAGGGACAAGGAGGAAAGGTTTGTTAGGCTTAAGAAAGGGGTGGAGTGGGTGGAGGATAATGGGGAAAAAGCAGAGATACTAAATGAATATTTCTGTTCCATCTTCATTAGGGACAAGGACGGATCAGTGCCTTCAGGATGGAAAAGAGGAGTGGTGGGGGGACACAGATGTAGTAATATAGGAGGATAGAGTGAGGGAGGGGCTACTGGCATTGAAGGTGGACAAATCACCAGGTTTGGATGGAGTACATCCAAGGGTACTAAAGGAACTGGCCGAGGAGATGGCAAGGCCACTGGCAGACCTATTTAATAGTTCACTAGAGACAGGCATAGTACCACAGAACTATAGAACAGCACATGTAGTGCCACTCCACAAAAGTGGTCCCAAGGATGACCCAGGGAATTACAGTCCAGTCAGTCTGACCTCCATTGTGGGCAAGCTCATGGAGACCATACTAAAGGAAAGGTTGGTGGAATATCTAGAGGAGTATGGTCTCCAGGATGCGAGGCAGCATGGGTTTATGGGAGGGTGATCATGTCAAACAAATCTGATTGACTTCTTTGACTGTACCACTAAGACCATAGACAGAGGCCAAGCGGTAGACATCCTCTATCTTGATTTCAGCAAGGCCTTAGACTCTGTGCCCCACAAAATGTTGATCAGGAAGTTGGTGGATCTCTGGGTTGGGGAAAAGATGGCCAGATGGTGGAAAGCTGGCTGAAGGATAGAACCTAGAGGGTGGTTGTGGGGAAGAATTATCTGGCACAAGACAGGTAACCAGTGGGGTCCCACAGAACTTGGTGCTGGGGCCAGTGTTGTTCAAAGTCTTCATCAATGACATTGGAGATGGCATTAAGGGCAAAATGTGCCTATTCATGGATGGCACCAAGCTCTGTCGGAGACTGGACACAGTTGAAGGGATATAGGACCGCCAAGAAGATCTGGAAAAGCTAAAGGGGGTGGTAAAGGATCTGGCAGCTTGGCTTCAATGACAAGAAATGCAAAGTTATGCCTATTGGAGCCGAGCATCCTAGGACAGAGTACTACCTGGGTGGAATCCGAGTACCTGCATCAGAGGAGGAGAAAGAGCTGGGAGTGTTGATCACTAATGACCTAACACACTCCATGCAGTGCAAGCAAGCAGCAGCAAAGGCAAACAAGATGCTGGGATGCACATCTAGGGGGATCAGTAGTAGGAGAGAGGAAGTTATACTACCCTTGTACAGGTCACTGATAAGGCTGCATCTAGAGTGTGGACTTCAGTACTGCTGTCCACACCTCAAAAAGGACATTAACCTGCTGGAAAAGGTCCAGAGGAGGGCTATAAAGATGATAGTTGGTCAGCAGGGTAAGGCATACAAGGAGAGGCTGAGGCACTGAACATGTACTCCCTGAAATAGAGAGAGAGAGAGAGAGAGAGAGAGAGAGAGAACATGATTGGGACCTTCAAGTACCTGAAAGGTATAAATAAGGCTGATAAGGAGAGTCTATTTAAGCTGATTGGCAACCATAACATGAGGGGGCACAGTCTTAAGCTGGAGGGTGGTAGGTTTAGAAGGGAGGTCAGGAAGCACTTCTTCACAGAGAAGCTGGTGGACAATTGGAATGTGCTGCCAGAAGAGGTCATCTCGTTGAAGACAGTAGGCAGCTTTAAGAAAGGCTGGGACAGGTATGGGGGGAGGATAAGGGTCATGGGTAGGGAGAATGGGAGGAGTGGGGAAAGGGAGTAAGGACAGTAGCTCAAGCCATGGACCCTGCAACACAAGCAGATTTGATAGACCAAATGGCCTTTTTCTGCTGGCTTCTTCATTTGTTCATATATTCGTATGTAAGTGTGGAGTGAAATTAAAACAACAGCAGTTACAGTTTCTGCTGCGACAGGTTCAATATGAAAATATTTCTTTTAAAAATAAAATTAATCTATTCACCGAAGATAGTCCAGCAGAGATGAGCCAGGGTTACATTACACCCTCCGCCCACCACCATACACTAGAAATCAGTTCATTCTTTTCTTTGCTCATTGACCTTGGAGCTGTAATAGTGCCTACAGGACTATACGGTGACCTATGTCTAAAAAAACCTAAAATAATTCCCTGATGCTAGTGATCTCCCCCATGTATGCTCCTGGTATGTCTGTTTAGAAAGTCCCTGGTACTAGTGCTCCCCCATCATGCCTTCCTTGCTTAAAAGAAAAATTTTGCCTGGCAGTCTAGTAGCCCACCCCCTTCCTGATCATGATCATTGCTTCACTTCTCCACTCCCCCTGACCTCTAGACGGTGGCCTGTATGTACCCTCCACTCATGCCCGCAGCTGGCATCATCTCATGCAAGTGCAACGGCTTGTGTTATCAAAGTAGAAGTCACTTGGAAAATACAAGTCATTGCACTTGCATGAAATGGTAGCTGCCAGCAGAGTTAAGCGGAGGGTAACTACTGGCTACTGTATTCAGGTTGGGGGACAGCAGGGAGATGAAGTGATGATCCAGACTGAAAAGGAGGAGGATCATAACACTACTGGAAAAACATAAGAAGAGAACTGAAAGTAAGGAGCTTTTGGTATCGGGGACCAGCACTATGTTTTTTTTTTTAAAGAGGATTGTGCACAGGTACTAGTTTAGTGGGCAATAGTTTTTTGAACTATTGCCTGTTGCTAGTACTGTTGCCACTGGCAGGAACTTTATGAAGCAAGAATACCTGCTATTTGTGTTCATGTGACCAGGTGCTGGCCAATCATATGCCAGAATTAAAGTCCACGGTTTAATAAAATACAAATATGGACTGAACTTGATGCTTATAGTAATATGCTATTGTCCTGTGGGTAAAAAACATGACCAATAGTGGGATATAAAACCAAAAGCTGCAGGAGATCCCATGTCATCCCAAGGATCAATTGACTTCCACTATTAAACAATAATTTCAGTCCACATACAGTATGTTTTGTTAAATCTTTTTTTAACGACACATTTGCACAGCCGGTGTACAGCTTTTGATTTCTGTTACTAAGTAGCTGCATTTAACATGCTGGAACTACTTTAATAAGTAAAAACAACTATTAGCAAGCAGTGGAAGCAGTAGCTTTTGACCAGTTGCTGCTCAACATCACCATTTAATTAGCAGCAGAAGCTTTTCAAGATCAGTAGCCAGGTTTAGGAATGTACTGCTTATGCTCAGAAGAGTACTGTCTGGCTAGAAGGCAATAGTGCAGAGACTATGGACCACGGGGATAGCAGCAGGGCTATAGTAAAACTACCTTAGGTCAAGTGACATTATTTTAGCCAATCAAGCTGTAAGTTACAATCTAATGGCTTAATAAATATATTTATATAACTTGGGTGGGGGTAACGTGACAAAATTAAAATAGCAGCTTAACAGATCTGATGACAACATTAAAAGCAAGATAAGAAACATGTTGCTGTAGGTGTTTCTCCACTGATATCTCAAAAGCTAGTATCATAATCATAATCAGCCAATTAGACAGCACCTTTCACAATGCTGTTGACATCACGTATGCCAAGTGCAGGGCAGAAGCCAGCAGTTGAAGTCCAAACAAAAAGAATAGTTACCTACCGTAACAGTAGATCTTTGAGAGAATCTCCTCCATTGAACCACAGCATGGAACTGTAAGCCACCAGCATTAAGATCACCGGGAAGTTTTTATTGGCTATGGTTGTCCCCACTAATGCACCTTGTCAGCACCTATATAACATGGATGAATCCAGCATATCACCATTCCTTGCCAGAGAAAATCTTGAAGGATCATCACACTGGCAGGGACTGAAGCGACCAGGACTAAACCAGGCACACAGGAGAGGATATGGAAACATGAGTACGGATGCCAAAGAAGGCATCAGAGAAAAAACAGTCTGTGAAAGCAGGCAGGATAGTCACCCATTACCAGACACAGGGGAAAAGTGGGAGGGAGAGCTGTAGCCCAGTGGAGGAGAGTCTCTTGAAGATCTACTGTTACAGTAGGTAACTATTCCATCATCTTCAAGGATATCTCCCTCCACTGAGCCACACCATGGAATGATTCCCAAGTAGTACCAAGCACTGAGGGAGGACGGCAGGACCTAATGATCCTGTGTAAGAAGGACTTGCAGAACAATGAGACCAAACCTGACACATCTATGAGAGATGATGTCCAGATAGTAGTGTTCTGTGACTGTATGAACAGTACTCTAAATGACAGCAGCACATATGTCAGCTGTGAATTAATTGTGGAAACAAGCCACTGAGGTAGCCACTTCTCTGGTGAAGTGAGCATAGACAGGACCGGCAAGTTGCTTAGTGTGCTCCTGGTAACAGAAAGTAATACAACTGGCCAACCAACTGGATAGGTCCTGTTTAAAAATGAGGTAGCTCACCATGCGGGGAGCAAAAGCCACAAACAGTTGTACAGATTTTCTACAATCCTTAGTATGATCCAAGTATCAATGCAGCATCTTGCAGATATCCAACATATGCAAATGACATTCCCTGCTGTCCTCGGGAGTTGAGAAATAAGCAGGAAGGTCAATGGTATGATTTACTGTTCTCTCACACACATCTATTGGAAGGAAACAAAGATTAGTATGTAACGAAACTTGTGGAAAATAAGAAAAAGAGGGTCTGTCTGTACCTCCAAAATGTGTCTAGTAGATGTCATAGCCACTAGAAACAATATATTTGAAGAGAGGAAGAATAGTCTCGGTTGGTCCCCACACCCCAACCCCCAACACCACCTGGTTCCACGACTACCTCTCTGGCTGCTTCCAAGCAGTCTTTTCCAGAGGTACTACCTCTACCACCATATTTGTCTCCACCTAAGCCCCCCAGGGATCACTCCTTGGACCTGTTCTTTTCTCCATCTATGTAAACTCCATCTCCAGGGACAGTGTCTCCTGTTGCTCTTTACTATATGCTGACGACCTCATCCTATACCATAGTGATAAGTCCGGGCTAACTTATCTGCTACACTCACCACCAATTACTGCAGTGCCTACAACTGGTTCCCTAGTAATAGATTACTGATTAACACCCAGAAGACCAAGGCCATGGTCTTTGGCTCCAAGCCCCAAATAACTAAGCTAGCACATGACCCTAACACTTCTGATGGTTCCCCCTCTAGAGACAGTTAACTCCTTTAAATACCTTGGCACCACTCTTGACCCTGTCCTGACCTACTCTGACCATATTGAGCTTATAACCAGGTGCATAAATCAGAAACTGGGGATTAGTTACTGATTAACTAACTACCTAACCCTAGAAGCCTGACTCACCATCACCCAGTGCAACCTCATCCCCTTTTGGACTACTAATTCCCTGTTTTTGTCTCAAATCTCTTCCACTAGCCTAGTTAGATTAAACACTACCTACAACAATATTTGTAGATTCACCCTTGTGGCACGCTACACAACCCATCACAACACTCTCTGTCAGGCCCTAGGATGGCTCCCTCACGTCAGATGTGACTATCTACTGGGTTGTACTGTAGACAAGACCATCAGAGAACACAATGTTCCCCTCTTTCTTCCTTACTCTGACCAAAACGCATAGCTGCAACCTCCGCTACTTCTCTAGTCTCTTCCTGGAATGACCCCAAGTCTCAACCTGTATGGGTCAAAAAGCCTTCTCTTCTGATGCCCCTACCTTGTGGAGCACCTTGCCATCCCCCTCTGGGCCCTGGACTCCCAACTGCAATTTTGCTTCCTCCTCATGATGCAACTTATGACCTCTCTTACTTGCTAATGCTCCTCAGGTCTAAATTGTGATATCTTGTGTCTATTAGCATTTAGATCACTGCCTTGTCATGGATGTCATGCCTTACCAAGGATGTATTTTCGGACTTCCGGTGACGTCAGCACCCTTGATGGATGCCTAGTCTTAGAACTCCCGCTCCCCACCATCTACAATCTGCTTAAATCGACTAGTACAAGATGTCATCTCCAGCCAAAAAAAAGGTAACAAAGCAGGTAAGCCTCGGGTTACACCAGCACAGAAATTAAAGAAGTTCCTTCATGCCAAAAAAATGGATCCTTTCAATGCACAGGTGACCGTGGAGGACCAGCACCAGGCCTTACTTCGTGGGGAACAGGCCCAAGAAGACCTTGCAGCTACCATCATCCAAACAGCTCACACAGTCATCAAAATAGACCAGCCCTTCTCTGAGCTCCGCTCGGATATGAACAAAATCGACTCCAAAGCTGAGCAGATGGAGTTGTGCCTCACGTAAGTGTCAGACCAAACCGACAGACATGACTACCTTCTTCTATACCTCCTGGCTAGGGATCAAGAGTTAACACACCGCCTAGATGATCTGGAGGGAAGAAGCAGGAGACACAATGTACGACTCTATGGGATTCCCGAGGGCCTAGAAGATGAAGCCAGAGATATAATTGCATTCCTCCAAGACCTACTGCAGAATGCGCTCTCACTACCAGAAGATCTTGATTTGGCTATGGACCGGGCACATCGATCGCTAGGCCCCAGGCCACAGAATTCAGATGCAAGGCCCAGATCCTTTATTGCACGACTGACTTCCTACCAAAGTAAAGAAGAATTGCTTCGCAGGGCCTGGCAACAAGGGTCCCTGATGTATATGGGTCATAAAATATCACTGGACAATGATCACACTTCGGCAGTTCAGGAGGTTTGGAGAACCCTTTGGCTGATAGTGAAGCAGCTCCACTCCAAAAATATAAAAGTTCAAACCCTCTACCCAGCAAAACTTAAAGTCACTACTGAACAGGGAGTCAAAATCTTTCAAGACCTCTTGGCTGCCACGCCATCCCTCGACAAGCTAGGCAAGAGCACCCCCCACCCGGTTAAAGAAAAACTTGAGAGGGACTTACTGGCATTGGCATGGACTGTGGCTCAGAAGGGGACGTCTAGGAGGGGGTCTTTGTAACGGATCCCTCAAATGAATCTCAGAGCAGGCGTTTCCTCAATGCTGAAGAAATATGGTGATCCAGCAGTTGTAAATCGCAAAGCATCCCATTTACAGGAAGACGCTGAACCCACAAGCTCTATAGCCTCTGCAGATTCACCTCCAACCCCTGCAACCTGAAGAGAGTAACTTGGTCTGTTTTTTTGACACCATGTGAGACCTCCACCCTCCATTAAATTATACCCCCCGATCTTAGACTATCTTGGCAGTACTACAACTCCAGTAGCCTAGCCCTTGAACTCACCACAGCCTCGTTGACACCTCAAGAAAAATGCACTGGGGCACTGCTTGTAGACACAGTAAGTTATCTAGGGCCCTTTACAGTGCCTTTCACCTGCTTTCTTTGCAGAAGGCTGCCTCCGGGTGGGGGGGGACAAAGTGAATTGGACTGAGGCACCTGGCCATTTGGGATATATCCCTGCCAGAAGCCTCTTACTCCCCTGTGAAGCCCCTGATCGCAATGAACTTTCGACTTTTCACCCTGCTGCTTTACTCCAATGAGATGGATCAAGCAACCTCCGTGCACTTGAGCAGGGATGTAAAATGAAGAGAGGCTGGGAGGGGAGTGGGCTGAGGAGCCTGCCCGTGGCGCTTCTCTTTGACGTGCTCAACAGACAACCTGATGGAAGATGAGCCCTCGCCTGTCATATGTCAGAGATACAGAGCCCTCATAACTGAAACTTTCCCTTCTGTTGTTCTGCTTTTATTAAGAAGAGAAATGGAGGGCATAACTTTGTTTCCTTACATATAAGTATAGATACAAGTGGACTTAATTGTTCTTGAGGTACATCTCGATTTAAATGATGGCTGGGGCTGGGAGCACCAGGTGCACTTTTCAGGCTACCTTTGGCCATCGCTCGCCTTTCCCTGTCCACCAACATCCTGCATAATATAACTTTAGCAGACAGGATACTATTAATATATCCAGTTAGATAGGCGAAAACCACCATCATCATACCAAGCATATACCCTGTGGGGGGGACTCAGGGAGATGTACCCTCAGAGGATTGCTGACAAATGAAAGGTTGGCCAGACCCAGGGCTTAGCCAGGGGGTCACGGGGGTTGCTCATCGTCCTGCTGAGCACCCTTATTCTAACCACACCTGCGGATACCTTTCCATTGTGGCCCACTGCTCAGCCAACCCTTGGAAGTAAAAACACTATATGCTGGGCAACGTGGTTCAGAGGGTTATTACACTCAAACTACTTGCCTCCTTTTTTGCTCATGGCTCGTAGTTTAAGGAGGCCTGGGCACAAGATCTGCTTTTCATACATGTTAATATGGGTTTTGTTCTTGTTCATTCAGTTTTACTGTTATTTGTTCAAGTTTGAACAGGATACAATGTCTTTTAAGCTGAAATGGTTGATGTTATGACTGTGTAGAAATGTCTCCACATTAAGGAAGTTAATAGTTTCCTTCTACCTCTATACAAATGGCTAAGCAAGTTACAAAGGTTCTCTCTTAGAATATAAATGGCTGTACTAACTCCATTAAGAGAAAGCAGCTCCAATGCTACTTAACAATGCAGAAATGTGATGCTATTTTTTTACAGAAAACTCACTTGTCTCCCACAGAGGTCCTGAAGTTGAGGTCTCGATCCTTTCCCCAAATCTACCATTCATCCTTGCCCTCGGGTAGGAAGAGGGAGGTGGCCATTCTGCTCTTGGCCTCCTTTCCATTTGAACAGGTGGAGGTAATAGAAGACCTGGGGGCCAGATACATTATGGTCTCAGGAACAATTCAAGATACCCAGGTTACCCTGGTAAATGTGTATGCCCCCGGCTCTCTGCTTTCATTCTACTCTTCCCTCTTTCAGCTCACTGCCGAGAAAGCTAGGGGCCTCTTGATAGTGGGGGGAGATTGGAATCTCATATTTGACAGGGCCCTGGACACCACCTCCCAGATACCTAAGCCAAAACTCAGGAGAGCCCACTCCCTAAAATCAATTATGGACCAGATGGGGATCACGGATATCTGGAGAGAAAGGTACCCCAAGGCAAAGGAGTACACATGTTACTCCCCAAGAATCTGGATTTTTTCCAGATTGGACACTTTTCTTACCTTCACTAAAGATCTCCCTAGTTTCCCCTCCATGTGGGTCGGGACTTTTACTCTCTCAGATCATAGCCCGATCTTTTTGGAGGTGGACCTGGGGTTACCTAAATGGACAACCCATTGGAGATTAAATACCTCCCTCCTCCAAGATACAGGGGTGGAGGAAGAACTCAAACAGCACATTAAGACTACCCTGGAAGAAAACGCTACACAAGGGACTACCTCACAAATTTTGTGGGATACCCTGAAAGCCTCCCTTACGGGGAAATTAATATCTATAGCCTCACATAAGAAAAGGATATCCAGACAAAAACAACAAGAACTCTTTGTGCAGGTTGGGGAGCTGGAGAGGGCCCAAAAGATTAAGTGGGAGGGAGACAGGGATAGGGAGTTGAAATCACTTACAAGCCAATTGCAGAACCTGCAAAAAACAGAAACTGAGAAAGCCCTCTTCTATCTAAAACAAAAATGTTATGAGGGCGGCCCCAGGGGAACTAAGCTCCTGGCCTACAGGCTCAGGCAGCACGCAGCCAAAGCTACTATTACTAAAATAGTTACCCCACAAACAGGTCAACTGATCCACAAATCTGCTCAGATTGTGGAAGCATTCATATCCTATTACTCTAAATTTTATAGTCCCCAGTTAGAAACCCTCGTACAGGAGAAGAGGGGCTATCTTGGTTCCCTTTCTCTCCCCTCCCTTTCCCCAAAAGTCACCCGGGCACTCACCAGACCTATCTCCCAAACAGAAATACTTAACCACTATAAACAATTTAAAGGCTGGAAAATGTCCTGGCCCAGGCGGGTTTAGTGCTGAATTCTATAAAACATTTAAAAAGAAGATGGCCCCTCTGCCCCTTGAGCTCTATTTGAGTATTTGGGTTGAGGGAAATCCTGTTGGCCCCCTCCTGGCAGTATGCCACTATTTCCCCGAATCCACAAGGAGGAAAAGGATCCTATCCACTGTGAGTCCTATCGCCCCATCTCCCTCCTTAACTCAGACTATAAAATATTTACCTCTATAATAGCCTGTAGACTAAACCCACTCCTCCCCAATTTGATCCACCCAGACCAAACTGGTTTCATAACAGGCAGACAGGCCCTAGATAATGTCCACTCTGCCCTAAACTTGGTAGATACCATGCAATGATCCCACACCCCCTCATGATTGATGAGCCTAGATGCCGAAAAGGCTTTCAACAAGGTCTCTTGGGGATTCCTTTTCCTGGTCCTGGAATATATGGGCTTTCCACCAACCTTCATAGACACCATCATGGTGCTTTACACTGGCCCTACATCAGGGTGAACGGAGGGATATCTGACAGATTTCAGCTGGATAGGGGTACCCGACAAGGATGACCTCTCTCGCCCCTCCTGTTTGCCCTGTACATAGAACCCCTGGCTGCAGCTATACAGGACTCGGAGGGATCAGCAGGGTGGAGGTGGGGGGGGGGCCTGCAATGAAAAATATCCCTTTATGTGGATGATGTTCTGCTGTCCCTAACACACCCCCAACAATCCATACCTCAGGTGTGGTCCATCCTTGAGGAATTCGGTGGCCACTCTGGCTACTCCCTCAATAGAACTAAGACAGAGGTACTCAGATATTTTTACAACCCCTCAGAGGATATCCGAGCTCTGTTTCCCCTGAATTGGACTGCGGAAAAGATGAAATATCTGGGGGTATATATCACCAAGAGCACCTCCCAACTCTTTAGAGCAAACTACTCTCCCTTGATTGATCAAATGAAAAAAGACTTTGAGAGATGGTCTCTACTTAACTTCCCTATGTACTCCTGGATACAAACTGTCACGATGACAGTGCTCCCTAGATTCCTCTATTTATTTCAGTGCCTGCCTTCCTTCATTCATAAATCACATTTCCAAACTTGTCATAAATTGATTTCCAAATTTGTCTGGAACAATAAGAGACCCCGAATAAACCTAAAAATCCTACAGACCCACAGAAATGATGGAGGCCGATCCCCTCCCAGACCTTGAAGACTATTACCTTGCAACACAATTGAAAGCTGCCCTGCAGTGGTCTAACTCAAACTCCCCTGTAAACTGGAGCGAGATGGAGATGGGAGAAGAGGAAGAGCTGGGCCCACCCCTAGAGGCCAGGATGGTGCTACCTCTTAACACCCACAAATTCCCACCCCCCAAATTGTTCACAATGAGAGACACCATGAGAGCGGTCCATAGGATTTGGGAAACATACAAATTGAAAACAGCTATATGGCCCCTGTTTAGGCTGGCCTGGGACCCTAGGCGTTCTCCGTCATATCAGTATCATACCTTCAATATCTGGGACAGAATGGGATTGAGACATTTGAGGCAATTCCTACTGGAGGGTGTGATCTTAGATTTCGAATCTCTTAAAACCACATATGGTCTCCGTAACTCAGACCACTTTAGATACCTTCAGGTCAGAACCTATGTTACTTATCTCCAGAGAGCGGACCGAGACCCTATTAGGGCTACCCCCTTTTTAATGGATCTCCAGAGATGTAAAGCCACCCAGGTCCAGAAGGGTCTGATTTCGGCCAACTATACAGTAAGTCCTTAGCTGGATTGAGGGAAGACCCTCTTGCAAAAATCAAAGAAACATGGCAGGAGGAGGGGGCCAGGATCTGCCAGACCTTAGATGGAACAGCATCTTCCAGACAGTCAAGGGGACTTCAAGATCGCCATACTGGCAGAACTTTGCCTGGAGGACTAGGGTGCGTTATTTTCTAACTCCTAAAGCTCTAAAGAAAATGAGCCCGACCAGACCAGCAGTATGTTGGCGAGCTTGTGAAGAAATAGAAGCAGACCACCTCCACATTTTCTGGACTTGTCCAAACCTCCAGTCCTTCTGGATGGTGGTGTATCAGGCCCTTGGAGATATATTCTCACTGGGTCCTCATTTAGACTGCTCAGCCGCTGTCTTGGGAGCCCCCCCATGAGTGTTAGAGGGGCGGACTCTCACTACCTATAGGCCATCCTGATAACAGCTGCCCATAAATCTATCATGAGATCCTGGCTGAAACCCCAGCCCCCTACCAGACAGGACTGGATACAGGAGGTTCAGAGTGTATCAGAACCAGAAGAGGTTACTTTTAAAATAAACCAGAGGTCTACCTGTGTTTAATAGCTATATGAGACTATGTAGGTAGTTGGTACAATTCTATGACTGTAGTCTGCACTCTGCTATATTGAAAACATAAAACTCAATAAAGTCTTTCATGATAAAAAATAAATAAAAATAAACCAGAGGTCAGACCTCTTCACTCGGAGGTAGACACAATGGCAGTTCTGGTTAAACCAGACCTCAGGCCCACTCAACTAGAATATGCAGAGGAGACCTGTACTTGTGTATGTATGTATTGGTGAAATTGTATCTGATTGATGTTAATAAACTTGAATAAAAAAAAAAGGACATATTTTCACTTCACAGGTCCACATGAATTGTACTATTTGTAATTTGTATTTATTCTCTGTATCCACTCCCCCCACACACACACACACACACACACACACACACACACACACACATTTTCCTTTAGCTTCGGTACCAGCTTTGTATAACACTTAGAAACATAGAAGCATAGAATTTGATGGTAGATAAGGACCGCTTGGCCCACCTAGTCTACCCATTTCCCTACCTAATGGATAAGCTGCAGAACCTAGTTAACCAACAGCCTACTTCCTCCTACCCCCCACTAGAATTGCCTTATGTCAGTCCCATGCATTCTTGAATTCCCTCACTGCTTTTGACTCTATGACCTCCTCAGGAAGGCTGTTCCATGTATCTATAAACCTCTCTATGAAGAAATACTTCTTCACATTATCTCTGAGCTGTCCCTCCTCTATCTTCAAATTGTGCCCCCCCCCCTTGTTCTTGCACATCTCTTTTTTTGAAAGATGCTACCTGCTCGGACTTTGTTGATTCCCTTGAGGTATTTGAAAGTTTCTGTCATGTCCCCCCCTCCTTCCTCGAGGCTATACATCTTATGCTCCATTAGTCTTTTCATATGTCTTCTGGTGCAGACCTTGCACCATTTTGGTTGCCCTCCTCTGGACAGCCTCCACCCTGTCTATGTCTTTGCAGAGATGGGGTCTCCAGAACTGTACACAGTACTCCAGATGTGGTCTTACCAACTATCTGTAAAGAGGACCAACAACTTCCTGTTTTCTACTGGTGATGCCTCTCCCTTTGCATCCTAGTATCCCCCCAGCCTTCCTTACTGCCTTCTCACATTGCTGGCCCACCTTTAGGTCATCTGATATGACTACCCCCAGGTCCCTTTCCATGTTTGTTGTTGTCAGTATCTCATGCCCCATTGTGTACTCTTGCCCTGGGTTTTTGTTTCCCAGGTGCATTACTTTGCATTTCTTTGCATTGAATCTAAGCTGCCATATATTTGACCATTCCTCCAACCTTGCCAAGTCCCTTTTCGTCCTTTCCATCCCACCTTGTGTATCAACCCTGTGCATATCTTTGAGTCATCTGCAAAGAGACAAACCTTCCCCTCCAGTCCCTCTGCAATGTCACTTATAAAGACATTAAAAAGGATCAGTCCTAGTACTGAACCCTGCGGTACCCCACTAGTAACCCTCCTTTCTTCACTGTGAACTCCATTTACTATTACACGCTGTGTCCTGTTGTCCAGCCAGTGTTTTACCCAGGCTACCACGCTGGGACCCACTCCCAGGCTGGCAAATTTGTTTATTAATCTTTTGTGTAGGATTGTGACAAATGCCTTGCTAAAGTCTAGGTAGGCCATGCCCACAGCCCCTCCCTGGTCTACTACTTTGGTCACCCAGTCAAAGAAATCAATTAGATTTGTTTGACATGACCTTCCTGCTGTGAATTCATGCTGCTTTGGGTCCTGTGCCCCACTGGCCTCTAGGTACTCAACAATTCTTTCCTTCAGAAGTGATTCCATCATTTTCTCTACCGCTGAGGCCAAACTGTTGTATTTATTGCCTAGTGCTCTGTATTATAACTGAAAATTGTATTGTATTCTCCTGTGCCATCTCCATGGCCCAGGTTATCCCTGAAAATGGTCCTTGGATCAGTACACCTACCTAGTCAACAAATTAATAAATAAATAAATAAATAACACAAGTAGCAGCCAGCTTAAAGGGAAGTGCAATAAGGAACTCTAGGACATAATCAGAGTCCCACACTAGAACTGGACAGTGGACTGGGAGTGTAGGAGGAGGATACCTCTGAGGAGCCACAGGAAACTCAGGCTGGGCCACTGACTTGCCCCCTGTGAGGGCATAAAATGCCTAAACCATTGCCAAGTAGACCTTTATGTAGGAATACCCCAGGCCCAAGTCCTTAAAGAGCTAGTGGATCCAAAACAGGCAGACAGGACAAAATACAAATTTTAAGAAATAGTTGTAACTTTTATTTCTGAAGTATTTTTCTTTCTCCATTTCCTCATTAGAAAGTCTTTTATGTGATAATGTTGTGCTGGATGTGTTGAACAATTCTTGTCCTGTCAGCTGATACATCTATCTCTTCCCCCCTCCCCGCCCCCACAGACACAGACACTACATTTTCAGCATTGTGATCTTACTCACTGACATCACAGGTAATTGACCTGGCTGCCACTGACTGGCTGTTCCTAAGCAGCAGCAGCAATATCATAGTCAGTGAAGTCACAGTGCTGATGAGATATATAAGTCACCTGCCAGACAGAGTGCTGTCCCACACGTCACATCTACTAACATCAGGTAAACAAGCTTCTGATTAACCAAAGGGAAAAGAAAAAGTACGGTACCTCAAATATAAAAGATAATGGCTGACTGCATTTAAAAACTAAGACTGGTTTTAGGCAGTCCACTACTATAGCTCTTTAAAGAGCCCCTGATGACATGTGTCCTACGCATGGATTCTAACACTGTGATATAGGAAATATTAGAGTAGCAGGTATCTTAGACATTTTCTGGTCATGTAGTCCCCATTTTTTCGGAAACGTCATACCACCCACGATCTGTTTTTTTCCCGGGTTTTGCCAAATGGTGCCAGGCTAAAGCATACATTACGTCCACTGATGGTTTTTCGTGTATGCTGGCAAGATGGAGAGGCATAAATGAACTTCTGTAATGACATTAGCAGCCTTTGTCCACTGATGGTTTTTTGTGTATGCTGGCAAGATGGAAAGGCATAAATGAACTTCTATAATGACATTAGCAGCCCTTCATCTGACGGCATTACGTGTCTCCGTCTTGCCAGCAAATATGAAAAACCATTAGGGGACAAAGCCCAACATATTAGCACCTTTTAATAAAATTAAGCAGCTCCCTTGTGCAGAAATTACAGTACTTGAAGTTATTGCAATTGTACAAGCTTTTCCCTGCACATACGCAAAACTGTAACAGGCAGCTGCTGCTGCTTCAAATACCCTCTCTCTAAGGCAGACAGCAGCTCAGCAGATACTGTTTTCTGATGCAATTTCTGAGCTATGTACTTTTTTTGTATGCGTGTGTATACACTTCCCGATCTCCCAAAACACCGCGACTTTTTGTTTTGTTTTGTTTTCCTCCGTTAATCTTCTGGCCAGACATACCAGCCATGAGACTCATCTTCCCTGCCCGGACATTTGAACAAAAAAACAAATCGACCAAAAAAGAATTAAAAAAAAAATTAATGCTGTGACAGCATCACTGTAGTTCAATAGTGATGTGCTTGCTTCACTAACCATTTGGCTCCCACATTATCACGTTGGAGCCGAGCAGTTTGTGGCATGAATGTGCCACTACTGAACCACAGTCATACAGCTAAGTGATGGGAAGCCAACTGGAGTAACAACTTCATTTTATTTTCTAATGGAACGGAGCAGATATTTTTTACTGTACAAACATACAAAACATACAAAGAAGCTAGCAGAAGAAGGCTATTTGGTCTATCAAGTGCACTGTATTGCAGGGCCACAGCTTTAGCTAATGTCCCTGCCCTCCCTGTCCACTCCTCGCACACTCCCTACTCATGATCCTTACCTTCCCCCCTATGCCTATCCCAGTCTCTCTTAAAGCTGCCCACTGTCTTCAATGAGATGACTTCATCCTGCAACGCATTCCAAGTGCCCACCACCCTCTCTGTGAAGAAGTGCTTCCTGACTTCCCTCCTAAACCTCCCACCCTCCAGCATAAGACTGTGCCCACTCATGTTATGGTCATCATTCAGCTTAAAGAGACACTCCTTATCAACCTTATTTATCCCTTTCAAGTACTTGAAGGTCCCAATCATGTCCCCTCTCTCTCTCCTGTCTTTCAGGGAGTACATGTTCAGTGCCCTCAACCTCTCCCCACATGCCTTACCCTGCTAACCCATTATCATCTTTGTAGCCCTCCTCTGGGCCTTCTTCAGCAGGGTAATGTCCTTTTTGAGGTGTGGGCACCAGTACTGAACTCCATACTGTAGTTGCGACCTTACAAGCGACCTATACAAGGGCAGTCTAACCTCCTGTCTCCTACTACTGATCCCCCTAGATATGCATCACAGCATCTTGTTTGCCATTGCTGCTGCTTTCTTGCACTGTATGGAGTGTTTCAGGTCAATAGTGATCATCACTCCCAGGTCCTTTTCCTCCTCTGATGCAGTTACTCGGGCTCCACCCAGGTAGTATTCTGTCCTAGGATTCTTGGCTCCAATATGCATAACTTTGCATTTCTTGTCATTTAAGCCAAGCTGCCAGATCCTGGACCACCTCTCCAGCTTTTCCAGATCTCCCTGTAAGTCCTGTATCCCTTCAGCTGTGTCCACTCTCCCACAGAGCTTGGTGTCATCCACGAATAGGCACATTTTGCCCTTAATGCAGTACTGGAGGACACACCTTCACAAGGACATTAACCAAATTGAGGCAGTCCAGAGAAGGACAACCAAAATGGTGCAGGGACTGCATCAGAAAACATAAGAGGACAGATTACCAGAGCTCAATATGTATAACCTAGAGCAAAGGAAGGAGAGAGGTGATATGATTGAAACATTCAAACACCTTAAGGGCATTAACATGGTGAAAGAGTCTAACATGTTTCAATATAAGAACAAGCATTTCTCAATGCCGAACGTTCGCTTGCAGGTATTTGCAGTGGTGTTTGGCATGTATGGTGCTTTACCCTAATGCCCTGTGCGATTGCTAGTATTTGCACAATAAATTTTCAGCATGACCTTTTTGTTACCCTCATTGTGCGCTACATAGGCTGAAACACGTTTTGGGCAGGATGTGAAAAATGACAGCTGTACTGCTCATAAGGAAGTGTGGTAAAATGGCAATGTTGAAAATCTGGAGTGGAAATATTGAAAATTCGCAAACCCTCGAGCGTGCGTGGGAACTGTGCAATGCACGCTCATAAAACAGTCATTGTCAGGAATTTTTTCACCAAATTGTCAACATTGGCATTTTAAAACCTCTGCTAATGAACAGTGTCACTGTGATTGTCTTACTGTGTGCCATACATTGATTTTGCACACCAACTGCGCCATTGTGCACTACATGGGCGGAAACATGTTTTGGGCAGGATGTGAAAAATGACAGCTGTACTGCTCATAAGGAGGTGTGGTAAAATGGCAATGTTGAAAATCTGGAGTGCAAATATTGAAAATTCGCAAACGTACGAGCGTGCGTGAGGAACTGCACATACGCACGCCATCAAACAGTCATTGTTAGGAATTTTCACCAAATTTTCAACATAGCCATTTTAAGACCTCTGCTAATGAACAGTGTCACTGTGATTTTCTTAATGCGTCCCATACATTGATTTCGCACACCGACTGTGCCATTGTGCGCTACATGGGCGGAAACACGTTTTGGGCAGGATGTGAAAAATGACAGCTGTACTGCTCATAAGGAGGTGTGGTAAAATGGCAATGTTGAAAATCTGGAGTGAAAATATTGAAAATTCGCGAACTTACGAGCCTGCGTAGGAACTGCGCAACGCACGCTCATAAAACAGTCATTTTTTGGAATTTTTGCACCAAATTTTCAACATGGGGTTTTGGGATCCCTCTCTGAATGATGTCACTGTCATGGCATTATTCAGGCCTGAAGGGTGATTTCCACGCAGTGACTTTGAAATCACCCTTCGGCCTGAATAACGCCATGACAGTGACATCATTCATGAGAAAGGTCCAAAATCCATGCTGAAAATTTGGCAAAATTCCAAAAATGCCTGAGATATGCAACAAGTTGAAACCCCTATCTAGCCCATTATACAGCTTACGGCATTTCCTCAGTTCAGGTCGGCTTTGAAGAGTGCAGACGTGTTCCGGTCCATCAAGATCGTCGCGCGAGCTCCGGAGGTATGGGGTGAGGGGGGTGTGGGAGGCTGGGTGTGCAGTGGTGGTGCGGGTTGTGGGAGGGGGACTGGGAGACTACCGTGGACCGCTTTTTCTTTACAGGTTTAAAAAAGAGGACTACGTGGGGACGCTTTGCCACGCTGGGGTGGGCTCCCAGCGTGGCAGAAGATGGCTGGGGGCCGAGGAGCTGACGGGGATTGGGCACCCCATCGGCAACAACATTTGCCACGGCTAGGTGGGCCTCAGCATGGCACCAAAGCTTTGGGAGGTGGCGGACGTAGGGTGGCGTGATAGTGTTGTATGACAGCGGTGGTTTTCTTGAAGCAGAAGACCACCGCTGTCACATAGAGCCTCCCGCACCTACTGGTGCAGGACTGCCACGCCTGCTCAACAGAGCACTGGATTGCAAGGAGAGGCACACCTCCAAAGTGTGCTACTCCTAAAATATCCCTTTGCGATGCAAGCTATCATTGTAAAAATAGCAGGACAAGAGGACACAGCATGAGATTAGAGGGAGGCAGATTAAGGGGTAATGTGAGGAGGTTCTTTTTCACAGAAAGGGTGGTGGATGCATAGAATGGCCTACCTCAGGAAGTGATGGATATGAATACAGTGCTGGGCTTCAAACAGGCATGGGATAGGCATAAGGGAGCAATACAGATGAGTATGAATAGATAGGCCAGTGACAGAGCAAAGGCCAATGGCACATTGATAAGGTAGAAAAAGAAATGGGCAGACTGGATGGGCCTTGCTGTCCTTATCTGCCGTCATCTTCTATGTTTCTGTGTTTCTAATGCCATCCCCAGTGTCATTGATGAAGACATTGAACAACACTGGCCCCAGCAATGAGCCCTGAGGGACCCTGCTGTGTAGTAACAAGGTGCAGAGCCGAGCAGCTGGACTTAATTCCCAACACGTACATATCCTGTGGTCCCTGACCTGCCTCAGTTGACCTGCTTCTGTTGTCCCTCGTTCTCTGCCTCCGTCCTCTTCTCCCGGTACTAAGTAAAAATACTTCAAAATGTATCGGGAGAACCCATGCACAGCACCCAGAGAATCCTTTCCACCGAAAGCCCTGACACTGACCGGCTTTACATCAGCAGCTGTGCTGTAATGCTGCATGCTGTTCATCACTGCTGTGATAAGCAGCATCAAATTCCTCACTGTACAAACACAAAAAATGAAGCAGATTGTACTGGGAGAGCAACAGGATACATACCTAAATGGAACCAACTGGTGGTTGTGCGGGGGTGGGGGTCAACAAGACAGCACACAGTGAGAGCCATATAGGAAAAGGTAGTGGGGACAGAGAAAACTACAGATACAGGACAGCACCATCTAGTGGACAAACTGGCAACTAGAACTTTTTTATATATACAGTATGTGTACTTCCACACTGAAAAATCTAATTAAAAAATTACATTACAAATATTATTATTTTACCTTTTTTTTCTTCTGTACAGATGAGCCATTGCATAAAGCAATAAGGCACTCCAGGGATTTGTGTTATTGTGTAATAACAACACTTCTTGGCTGTTGAACACACTTGGCCTGTGACCTCATGCGTCAGCTACCCGAGGCATGATGTTATTACACATTATACAATGGCAGAAAAAATTCCTTAAATCCCATTGACTGACAAGCCCCAGAGACAGTGATGTTATTAATCAATAACATCACTGTATCTAGGTCTGACAGCTGCTGACCGCTTTGCCGCCTCAAAACAAATCACTTCTCCCACCTGACAGCTGTCATGAACGTCCCTGAAGTATCTTTCAACCTCCTTGCTGACAGGACCATGACAGAATTGTTCGCCGACTCATCGAGTGGTATTCCTTCTGCTTCACGGGCAGCAGATGACAATGTGAGCACCTCAAACAAAAGGAAAAAAACATGGCATTTAAACATAGGCTCTGAGGACATCGACAAAATAGAAACCGACCACAACGAAGAGAACACAAAGCGTCAGACAGCTTGGGCCGTTTGTGTATTCACCGACTGGCTGTCAGAGAAATATCTCTCCTGTGACATTAAAACAATCCCATCAAAAGACCTGAACCAAATCTTACGTCAGTTTTATAGCAGTGTACGAAACAGCAGTGGAGAACAATACAGCATCTCCAGCTACATTAGTCTACTTGCTGGACTAAACAGATATATTAATGAGCCCCCCAACAGCCTCTGCTTGAACATTATGACAGACGCTGACTTCCAACCTGCCAACAACGTATTCGTGGGTCACCTAAAAAATATCAGGAGACAAGGCAGAGACATAGCGACCCACCACCCACCTATCACGAAGTCAGATTTAAAAAAAATAAGACTATTGGAAGCCCTCAACCCAGACACAGCACCAGGTCTCTGGCAAAGAGTGTGGCTCGAATCTCAACTGCACTTCTCACCAAGGGGCTGAGGGACAGAGCACTAAAAGCAGACTCTTTCACAGTGAAGCACAATGAACAGGGCTTAAAATACATTACCATGTCATTCAATGAGAAGACAAAAAACCATGGTAAAATAATGGAGCGAGACCGGGAAAACCTTCATGGTGCCATGTTCGAGATTCCAGGAAACCCGCTATGTCCCGTCAGGTGTCTCCAACTCTATCTATCCAAGCTGCCACCTAACCCTCTGTGCCTCTTCCTTCATCCTAGAAAAAAACCCACAAATGAACTCGCTGAAGACCCCATGTGGTACACTCTCGAACCCATGGGTGTAAATTATTTATCCAGTATGATGCCCTGCATTTGTAAGCTCGCAGGCGTGACAAATAAATACACAAATCATAGCCTGCGAGCAACTGCTGTACAGGTATTGACTGAAGCGGGACTCGAAGCCAGGCAAATCATGTCCGTAACTGGGCACAAGAGCGAGATGTCCCTGAAATCGTATTGGGATGCCAAACTTACCGACCGACAGAACTGGAGTAAAATCCTCTCCACAGCAGCAACTGAAACCCCCGAGCAAAGCAGCAGCATGGCCACACAGGAAGCACAAGATGACCCGGAACAACCCACCCGATCTGCAACTAAAAAAAACGCCCACACAACAACCACGACTCAACAAAGCAGTCAACCACCTCTAAATCAGGACTGCTTCAACATTCAAGGCAACACAATGTGCATCTTCAACTTCTACTGACAGTAAGAACATAATGAACTGATACCGTTGCAGTAAAGCAAATGTTCATTTAAATGTTCGTTTTTCTTCGTTTTTAAACTGTTCACCAAAGTATTAAATACCATTACTTGTTCCAAGCAAAGTGCTTAACGTTTTTTCAAATATATGTTTTAAATATGTTACCAGTTTTTAAACAGTTTTAACAATTTCCAAATTGTAACCAACACTTTCATTAACTTAAAAGGGACTATTTTATCTGTTATTTATGAAAACACATTCAACAAGTAAAATTATTGCAAAAGAAACAAATCAGCCTATGTCTCTTAATTACACAACTATCCAAGTAAAAGAAACACACCGAGCCATTGTATAATAGCAATAAGGCACTCCAGGGTGTGTGTTATCATGTAATAATGTCACTCCTGGGGTGGTGGAAGCACTCGGCTATGCCTCGTGCTTCAACCAACCCCAGGAGTGATGTTATTACACGATAACACACACCCTGTAGTGCCTTATTGCTTAAGTAACACACACCCTGTTGTACCTTATTGCTTAAACAGAGCCACCCTGTTGGGTATTATTGCTTACATAACAAACTTGAGAAGTAGCAGTGTTAGTGAAACTTTCCCAAGGTCAACTGTGAACTTCAGCAGCAGTGGACCAAAGAGCAGTTGATGGTGGGAGTTAGAACTGAGGCATATTAAGGACATCCACATTATATAGGCACCGATGATGCACGTCAACGTGGGTGGCCTCAGGCAGCAAAAATTTCCAGGTGTCCTGCTACTGACAACTTACAGTTCCATGATGTGGTTCTGTGAAGCGAGAACTCCTAGAAGAAGATCAGTGAAATCCCCAAACAAATATCAGATTCAAAAGCTATAAATAATGTTCTGTTCTGACATTGTGTAAATTGAATAAGTTATGGTCACTTAAAATACAAAATTTGTCATCAGCTGAGGGAGCAGGACTTCCCCAACTCCCTTGTGGCTGCTAAATAATGGATATACTATATAATTTGAGATATAGTAGCCTATATATAAATACAAGGTAGTTGTTAAGCAAATTTCTCCTTCAAAATAAACATATTCTATTGAAGGGTGTCTGCGTGGCTCAGTTGGTAGCACATCTGCGTCTGGACCAGAAGGTCGTGGATTCTCGTCCCACACCAAGATTAGACTTGTACCTAAAAGTGCTAGCACCCAGGTGCAGTATTAGGGTGCTGTACTGTTGCGGTGTGCCGTTCTTTGGAAGAAATGTTAATCTGAGGTCCCTTCTACCCCTCCTTGTGCTGTCCTGACAAGTGTCCAGGTAGCAGTAAAAGAACCTAAAGCATTCTTTGTGATGAGTAGTGGACTTTCCTGGTGTCTGGGCCAATATACCCCTTCCCTTAAAATCATTTCATGCAATTGTCCAGGCTGTGTGTGGGTGTTGATGTGCAATATGGCTGCCACTACACTTTCTATCACTTCACTACCAGTCTTGCATTGCTTGTAAAGCTCTTTGGGATACATTGTGTATGAAAAGCACTATATAAATGTTGCTGCTTCTCCTTCTTCTTCTTCCTCTTCTTCTTCTTCACCTGTATTACATACTCCACATGTAATTAAGACTCAGCAGAGTAACCATTTTGGCCAGCATACTGTACTTCTCTTCCCATTCCAGAAAATCTCTATTGTACATTATACAATGGCAAGAAAAAATCTTGTGCTCTGATTGGTCAGTCTGAGACTGGACCCGTGATGTTATCCCAGTACAACATCACGGGTCTAGTTCCAGCACACAACAGACCGTATCAAATGTAATAAGAATCATGCCACAGCCCATGTCCAAGTTGCCCACACTTGGCATGGCTGCTGTGGCTTTTGCCAGTGCTTGCTCGTTTTTTTTTTTTTTAAATCACTCCTTCCAACAGCCACTAGAAACCCAACACACCCACCATAAATTGAAACTGTCCACAGTAACATTACCACACTATAGCCTTCCTCGATAGCTTTGCATTTTCAGACACATTTAAAACAAAAGTAACCTGCCATTATACGATGTAGCCTCAACACTTCTCACTCGTTTCCGACTGAAACACCGTAAGCACGCGACACAGCGGTTCGGTAAAACACATAGAACAGTGTGGCAGCAGAACAAATATTTTTCCACTCTCAGCAGTCTCACAGCTGTCCTACCAAACCTGTGCCGGAACAAACAGCCAGAACAACACCGCCTGTACAATACTGATGACAGCGGAAGCGAGTGTTCACACAGACCGCGACACAGTTAGCCTCACTCACAGACCTTTTTCCCCGCTTCTAAATATTTTAAACAAGCAAAACAAATGATCTCCCTACCTCCTTTCCTTTGATTACAGAGATCCACACACCACCATGCTGGGGGGGGGCCTGCTTGGCAATAGGTCATATTAACAAAGAGTAGCACAAAGGTTGAAACCCTCCTATAGAGACTTCACAACTGCCCAAAAAACACATTAGCTCCACCTGCTGGCTAAATCGGCACTACTTTTCCTTGAAGTAACCCTACTCATGCCAAAAATGACAGAAAAATCTGCTTTAAATGTAGTTTTCCATCATTTTTCTTACTTTTTACAAATGAGCCATTGTATATGCTTAATAATGCACTCCAGGGTGTGTGTTGTGCGATAACGTCACTTCTAGGATGATTAATCGCTCGACTCGCCTCGTGCCTATCACCTCAGGCGTGACGTTATCCCAGCACAACACACACCCTCTCGTGCATTATTGCTTAATTGTTTCAAATTTCTTCATATACAAAACCATCTTGGCAACAACATTCGTAAATTACTACAATGGAACCACCCATACCTGCTTCCTGGCTTACCTACGATATTGCCTTTGTGCAAACTCTCCTGATACTTTATAAAAACAGCCTACTGGTGTGGGCCTTGCTTTTATATTACCAACAAAAGAAACAGCTTACTAATCAGTTTAGATTAGGCACTAATCAATTTAGAAAAGATTACCTGGTTACCAAAAAAACTAAACTAAAATAAATAAATAAAGTATGTGTTGTATTTGCCATCCTTATAAACAACACATGCAAAACAAGATGAAAATAAAAAAAAAAAGAAGAGGGAAAATAATTCTGGAAATCCGATCTGAAGTGGATATACCCTCCCCAGCTCTGATACAGTTATGCTAGAGATAACCCAGGGACCCACCAGTGCCTGCATGGTGTGGTTAAGGCACTGTCCAAGCAACTGCAACCTTTGTCGAGTTTTACAGCTGGAAAGGACAGAAATATGGAGGAGTGTCACTGTGCACAAGGTCATTACAGTGAGCCAGTGAACTGGAAATTGTGACCTCCTGTTTCCAGGGTTGTGCTTTAATCACTTGATGACATCTGCTTTCCTAACTAGAGATCAAAAATGTGTGCAATACCATAAAATTCCTTCTTTTAGGATCAATAACAGATAGGGATCTCAACTGGCTTTCAAATCTACTCTATCCACCGTTATTCATCTGGGGTCATTCTGGTCCCTGTTGCTCTTTTTGGCATAAGTGTTCTACTGACAGGAATGACGTAAAAGCATGGTATGGGTTTTCACTGTTACGCATACATACTCAACTGTATGTTTTGTTTGCACCCAATCAGGGAGACCGTGTGCCTTTGGTGGAGAAATATACAGTATCTCAGATATCAGTAATTAGATGATCATGAGTTGACTGTGACTCACCCCAAACAATATAAAATTGTTAGTGGCAGACCCAATCCACCTGGTGTCATCTGTTCTGGATTGCCTCAGCTGCCCACAGTTAATGAGGCTTAGTGTCTGTCATAGGAGGTGGTTTGTAACTGGGGCGTGGTTGCGGATCACAAGTGAGCACTTACTCCTCACGTGTTAGACATGGCCTCAAGCAGAATTCACCATATAACAGCATCACCAGGTTGAATACCTTCCTTGACCAAGGTGACTAGAGGACTCAAGTTTAGGTTTGTGTCACTTCCAGACTCAGCTATTGTGAGCACTCTGACTAGATCTGCCAGCAAGTCAGTAGCGTTGTCTTCAGTTTCTGCAGAATGCAGTGGAAAAATTGCTAACATCTGTTCAAAAAATATGACTAAATCACCACGTGAACTCCACTGGCTACCTATAAGGCAAAATAGTGCCATTAGGATTCTACATTGGGTTTTTAAGTTCCCAAATAGACTAGGTCCCCTACATTTCAGGATGAAAAATTACATTTTGCAGCCACTAGCCAGCAGGTCTAATGACTGGAAAAATCCACCAGTCCACAGACTTTTCCACTGGCCCAGCTGGTATACTTATTGAAATATTATTATCTCCAGTACAAGCCTGCAGGGCTAGTTAATGGAAAAATCTGACTAGCCCGATACCAAATCTAGCAGCATTTGGCAAATGGTCAGGTGTCAATTATAAACCCTGATGTTCAGGAGCCACAGGCAACCCATCAGGAGAATACTGTGGGGTGGCAGACTCCTTTCTATTCTTGAAGTACCTTCTTCAGGACTGCATTTGTCTGGGGATCAAGATTTTGCATGGTCAGTTCCCAAGCTTTGGAAATCCCTTCTATTCCCCATCTGAGCCTCTCCTCCATTGTCAGTATTTAAAACCTTGTGAGAATGTGGTCATTCTCCCAAGTTATCCCTAGTAATTGATCTGATAAGATGGTTATGGTACCCTGACATTTAAATGCTGATATTTAATTTAAAATGTTATATCCAAATATGGTTTATTTATGAAGGCAGAATATGAATTATTGTGTTTTTTGTTATTTTATAGATTCATATGTGTTCTTGCATTAAGTGTCTTGAGCCCAGGAATGGGATTTTTAAAATAAAGTGCCTAGCAATCTTAAAAATCCTTCCCTCACTTATTTATCCATTTCCATGTGTGACATGTGTGTCTTTCCTGGTCAAAAACCAAAAAACAAAAACATCCTCAGTCTTCTGCTACATTATAGATGCCCAGCAGTGCTCCTATAGTCAGAGATGAGTAGGCTACTGAATGTTAAACTCCAACTTTTGCACCTTAACGTTGGCGTCATGTGACAAAATAGCACACCATTCGGTATCCTGGGGCAGAGTGTCAGAATCTCACCATGTGGAAAGTTTAATGATGGCATCTTCCTCAATTTTTGAGATATAGAGCAGTAAAAAATGATCTACATTACAGTTTTTTTTTTGCTGTCACCCTGCTGTCACCTACAGCATAGATGGTGTGGATTTTTTCCATAAAGTTTTCAGAGTTGAAGTGGCCTGTGCCAAGGGTGTGCCTTTCAAAGTTTTGGTGAAAAAATATTATATTGTTCCAGAGTCACAAGGATTTCTTGGATAACAGACAAATTCGAGCAGTAACCAAAAAACTATATCGTGAGTACTTATTTTCGTGATTTACTTGTCGTATGTAAAAAAAATACTGATTATGTTGAAAAAATACTAGTCATGATGGATGCCATCTTGTCTTCCATTTGAACTCACAAACATTGAAAAATAGATAACAATTATATATTTCCTAAACACAAACACCTGAACCTAGGTAAACGGGACTAGAGATGGGCAAAGTTGCTCCATGAAAGATTCTGTAAATTTAGCGCAAATCACTTTGTCAGACTCTGAATTGTGTTCCATGAAGTGAAGAATTTCATTTGCAAAGTGCAGAATTTCATCTGGGAATGGCAGAATTTCACCATTCATGGGTGGAATTCTGCCATTCACAGGCAAAAATCCACACTTTGCAAGTGAAGTTCTACAAATCATGGTGAAATTCCCAGCAAAGTCACATACTGTAGGTGAATTTTTAGGCTAATAGCAAAGATTCTTGGATTGTTCCATAGAGGCAAAGTAGGTGACTTAACCAGAAATTCACCAGCAAATTAAAACTTTGCAACATCTCTAAATGGAACCCATTTAACTAGATTCTGGACTTTGGGCCCGATTCCAGAAGGGCATACGCCGGCGTAAGGCAAGATATGCCAAACCCCATGGCGTATCTCTCTACTTATGCCAGGTGATACACCAGCCCCTATTCCAAGAGGCGAGTTGTGCCTTGGCATCTGTGGGCTGCGACAAATGCCAGTTGCACCAACACTTACGCCACAGCCCGCAACTCCTGGCGCAACTTCAGGTTACGACAACAACCTAGCCCAATTCCAGTAGGGCGGCTGTTGTAACCCGCAAGCACAATTACAGAAGCCACAGTGGTGTGGCTAAGTTAGAACAGCTCTGAACTGCTCTAAGTGGCAACCAATGGTGCCATCCATTGGCTGCCCACCTCCTGGCACTGCAGCAATGGCGCAGATGTGTCCCCTGATGCATACCCATGGCCCCACCCCCAAATTGCAGGGACCCACAGGGCCCATTGTCCAGTGTGCCCCCGACACCTGTGTCTCCTGTCCTGCCCCCCTCCATGCCCCCTGGTGCATCTGGTGGTGTTCGGAGGTGGGGGGGGCTTCGGGGGGGCCGCCAGTCACCCATCACGAGTTGCAACTTGTGGCTGGAATACGCCATGCATGGGCTTCTGCCACACGCATGGTGCATATCGTAAGTCACAATTGCTGGGATCCTGCCACTTCTGTAATGCAGCATAGGGTCCCTGGCATGGAGACGACTGGTGTAACTCGCAACTGTTGGCGAGTTACACTGGCCGTCTTGGAATCAGCCCCCTCGTCTTTTGAAACTTGCCCTGGAAATACCTTTTCTGGGTACCCCAAAATCCAGGGTGCCCAGTTTAGTGAGAAGAGCCATTCACCCACATTCTCTGTATGAGAACAGCAGGACTTCTTGATTGTCAAAGCTGCAGGTGGAGTCATACTGCAGGCTTTAGTTCATGCAGTGAGGCAACAATCCTGTTATCTCTGTCTCTGCCTCAGTTTCTCTGTCTGTCTCTGCATCCCTCTCTCTGTCTGTCTCTTGTCTTTGTCCTCTGTGCAGAGGATGTAGGGCCAAAAATGGTAAGGGAATTCAAAAACACATGGGACAAACTTAAAGGAACTCTAGCAGTAGGAACAAAGGGGTAAGCCACAGATATTTTAGGATTTGCAGTATATGAAACAGGTAGGGAAAATGGGCAGATTTGGTGGGCAAAATGATACTTCTCTGCCTTCAGATTCTATGTTTATATATCAGTCTGTCTGTCTGTCTGTCTGTCTGTCTGTCTGTCTGTCTATCTATCTATCTATATTACTTTATTCTTAAGCAGACTGGGGTATCCACCTGCAGTATCACTTTTTTCCCCCCTCTCCTCCAGGTCACCTGCCCAGTCTTCCAAATGCTTAGGTATTAAATATAGTATATTATAAAATTGGACTGGGGTGCCCACTCCTGCTACAACTTCTCTCTTATTTTCTCATCCTTTATTTATCCTTCCGGGAAGGAGGTGGCTTTGTGTTGGCCATCCGACACCAGGCATCCATGGTTGTTCAGGCACCTCCCACTTACCCAGCAGAACCACCGAAGCTGGTGTAGGGGACTACATCCAGTTGTGGTACCATTTTTCCATTTTCTCCCCTTATTCTCCGAAGTTGCCAGACAAGGATGTTGTATGTGCATGGAGGCGTGCATGTGCACCTTGGCCTGAGCAAACTCTGCTCCACCCACCCCTTGGCCTACTGCTTATCTCCGCTCTTGCCTGCACCACCATCATGCCTCCATATGGTGCTGATCAAGGGCTGGGAGAGATGACCTCCCCTATCTGGGCAAGGAGAGCTGTCAAGCAACTGCTCAGTCCTCATCAGACCCTCCCAGCCAACCCCCCATGGGCTGTGCTCATTACCGACCATGGGTTGCCAGTGTGGTGAGAGGTAAGGTATCCAGCACCTCAGCCCTCTACACCACTGGGCCAGCTTGCTACCACTTCTCTTGATCCCCCTCCCATCCAGGTTACCCATCCCCATTCCAACTATATATATGGTGGCACTGAGGTGCCCACACCCCAGTGCCACCAAACAGTAGCCCAACACTGGGGTGCCCAGTCTCTAGTGTTGGCTAAGGCCACTGAAAAAAATAAAACCTTTCCTCATTGACTTTTTTAACTTTCAAAAAAGAAAACAGTAATTTGCCAATCTGACCCCCACACCTCACTTTTCCGACCCCAGTCTCCCTCTCGGAACCCACCACCCCACACCCATCTTCACTCACTGAACATGCCCCATGACAGAGATTCACTCTATGATTGAAGACAAGTCTTGCTGCTGGTACTGGCGACTGCACTCTGAGAAAATAAGGTAAGTCCAGTCTGATATATGTCAATGGGGTTTGAACTTTGCTTTAGAACTTTGTCATTTTTACATATTGTGACCTTAAATTTCCAACATGGCCTTTTTGGAACCCCACCTCCTGGCCAAGTGTGGTGGAATTATGTAAATCTGGCCAGAAAAGTGATTTCACAATCACTTTATGAAATCACCATTTGTGCGGGGTTTGACATTTTTCACCAGCCTTGTTCATGAGGTGGGGTCATAAGAAGGCTATGTTAAAAATTGTGGGTCAAAATATATCAAAATGACAAAGTTATGAATGGACTGCTACATTATAGATGCCCCAAATTTCCAATACAGCCATTTTTTAACACCACCTCATGAACGTGACAGCGGTCATTTTTCAAATCATGGCCAAAATGTGTTTTGCACTTGTGGCACAGATTGATGTTTCAATGGGATTTTACAGTTTTCACCTACTGGGTTCATACTTTGGGGTAATAAGAAGGCTAAATTGAAAATTTGGCATACAAATACAGTAAAATGCCCAGGTTATGAGTGAAAAATCTGATATTTCAATGTTCATATATAACTTTGCTAATTTTCAATAATTTAACACCAAACATTCAACATAGTAATTTTTCCAAAACACCTCATAAATGGGACAGGTGTCCTTTTTAAATCCTGAATGAGACATGTTTTTGCATTTCTGGTGTGAAGTGATGTTTCGGCCAATACACTATGCCTGATACATGTTATGTTTATAAGGGGAGTCATAAAATGACTATCTTGAAAATCGGGGGTCAAAAACAAAATATGTAATTGTTAAAAAAAAAAAACTTTACGTGCAGTGCCACTCTTGTCTCCATTGGGTATGCTTTGTGATCCTGTGCCAGTGATCTGAGTTCGGGGGCAAACTCACTGACTCAGTTAAATAGGTTAAGGGTGGAGGGATGACACTGTTATGTGACCCCCCCAGCCAGGGAATGAAAGCTGAAGGTTTGTCTGCACTGGCATGGGTACCATATAGTAAAGATAACTGCCCTCTTGGCATAAGGCCCTGCACCTCTGCACCCATGGGTGGAAAAAGGCCCTGTGCATTGGCTGACAGATGGACACTTTGACCTGTGTGTCTGTATCTGCAGCTACATGGAAGCTCAGGGGCCAGAGTGCCTTGTGCTTCAACAGCCCACCAGACAGACCCATGAATTCTTGAGATCTTTCCCTACACTTCTGTAGGCAGACAGATTCTTCCCTTGACACAGAACCAAAATGGCCATGTGCATCTACATTTGGTCACATGGATCCCAAAGGGAGCTGCATAAATCAGGATACTATTCCACTACCTCAAAAAGAAAGGAAATTATTTGCTAAAAACTTTGTTGATTCACCAGTTAGGGTTTAACGTAATGTCACAAAAGTAGGGAAATGTGGCATTAAGGTTTCCATCCCTAACTCACCAGTCCCACCCCCCAAGCAACAAAAGAAGTAAACATTAGGGTTTGGGGTATTTGAAGTCTTGGTGAATCAGTGGTGGGGTCTTCCTTCAGATTGTCAACAATAATTCTCACCCCCTCCCCTGTGCACACAGTGTTGGATACCCTCATTACAATAGGAGAAGCAAACATTTGCTCCCCCAAATCTCTGCCAGCTGAATGCTCCACAGTGCAGCCTGTGGTCAACAGCAGTGGTGGCCCAACTAAGGACACAGTGCAGGTCTGGAACCCCTCCACCATAGCTGCTCATGTCCCTAGTTCCAGGGGTTCCTCAATCCCTCACGGTCCGATCCTTGTTTAACATAATGTGATCAGTCCTGGTATCCCTTGGCTTCCCTCCCATTTGAGTTTTGGTTCTCCAGAGTCTTAGTGAATCAGTGGTGGGGTCTTCCTTGGGGTTGTCAACCCTAACACCCCCACTCATTCCCTGAGCAAAGATGGTCAGATGTGATCTCCTTTCTTCACCCAAGCCCGCCAAAAGAAAAACTGGACTGGGAGTCTGCTAGGAATCATGCCGACCATGATTTGTGGTCAACATGATTCCTGTCGCTGTAATGCCAGTCAACATTAGAGATGTCAAACCGGCATGGTAGAGCCCTTGGAATTGTACCTTGTGCTTTTGACAGGAGGCTCTGGGCTAAGGGGAGAGGTAAACATTAGGGCTGATAACTCCAAGGAACACCACCACCACTGATTCACTGAGACACTGGAAACCCAAAATTCTAATGTGATTTCCTTTTGCTGTTTGAGGGGTGGGAAGATAGCATTAGAAACCCTATTGCCACATTGCCCTACATTCGTAGTATTAAGTTGAACTCTAACTGATGCTTTAATGAAATTTCTTGCAAAGGATATAAGGGATATGCGATGGAAATGAGTTGAATAATTTATGTAGCTGCACAAGAGTAGTTTGACCTTGGGTAACTACATGAGTAGTGATGTTGTGAAATAAAGTTTCACTGGATGAAAATGCTTGAAATCGGCAATTTGGTCACGCAAAATATTTAGCAAAATAGCAAACTTTAACAGCTCAGTGCCCTACTGTCAGTGCCTTTTAGCATATCCCATTCCTTAGTGTGTAGTGGTCCCACCTCCCCGGCTTATCACCTGCCAAAATTCAACTATTCCCCATCCACCCCCCCCCTCACTAAGCTGTACATCCCTGGTGTCTAGTGCTCCCCCATTGCTAATTACTGGCCCAAATTTAATAATTTTCCCAGCCCCGAAGTTGATTATCATTCCTTGGTGTCTAGTGGACCCCCCCACACCTCTACCCTGTCGACAGATAGTTCCCCTACCCTCACCTCAATGGCTGGCAGCCCGACTGAACATTTCAATGAAAGAGTGTATGCTTGTACAAGCACGTGCTCATTCATTGGATTCAGACAGCCAGCGCTTTCACTACTACCACTGCAGAGGGGGTTAGAGGGGAGGAGTGGGCAGCTCCAGTCACTGGTGGGGAGGTGAGATGGGGGAATGGTGTTTTGGATCCCTGGAGGGATCCACACTGCCGTTCCCCCCATTCTTCCCCTCTGCCAGTGACCAGAGCTGCCCCCTCCTTCCCTCTAACCTTCTCTAGTAGTGTAGTGAGAGCACTTGCTGTCTGAATCTGTCAATGAATGAGCGTGTGCTTGTAAAAGCAAGTGCTCATTCACTGAAGTGCTCAGTTGGGCTGTCAGCCAAGAAGGTGAGTGGAGGGTTGTGGTGGTGGCCCACTTGGGGTACTGGGGAGTGGGGAGGGGAACCATCTAATGACAAGGTGGGGGTCCACTAGACACCAGGGATTTTTTTTATTATTTTATACCGAATCTCAGCGGGGGGAGGGGTAAATTATTCAATTTGGGCAAGTGATCAGCCGGGGGCGGGCAACTAGACACCAGAGATGTACAGCTGGATTGGGAATTGTTGAATTCGGGCTGGTGATCAGCTGGGGGGTGGCGGTGGAACCACTAGACACCAGGGTTGATTTTACCCATTCTCCCATGAGTAGTGAATTTCACCCCTAGGATGAAATTTCATGCTCCACAAAATATTTTGTAAAGTGCACAGATTATATGAAATATTTTGCAGAGTATAATTTTTTGATTTCGCACACTACTCACAAGTGATGTAAACCACGAGTGAGGTATCTGAGATCAAGCATCTCAAGTGCAGATATTCCGCAAGTTTTCCATTGCATGTTCCATTTATGCAATAGAGAGGCAACATTTCAATTTGATTTATAACACACACACACACATATCTATCTATATATATATATATATATATATTATAGTGGTGCAGTAGCACCACCATAGTTAGGGTTGAGTAAGCACTTTAATGTTAAACCTAAAATTCTGCACCTTAATAACTTTGCCACCATATAGCAGATTTGCCTGAAATTTTGCATGCACAGTCTGGTACCATAGATCTCTGGATGTGGTAAGCTTTGTTATGGTTGCAAAGCTAGAGAATGCCGAAAAAACGAAAAAATTCCCTGTCTTTTTACATGTTTCTTTGCTCGCACCCACAGCCCACACAGTTTGTCCATTCAGTCTGAAGTCTTCAGGGAAGATGCAGTCTTGTTTACCGATGTGCCTTTTGAATATTTGGTGAAAAAATATTAAACTGTTCAAAAAGTATTCAAAAAACAAATTTTCCATTGCAGTCAATGGGAAAAGTTAGCAAAAATCACAAAACTTTCACAAATGCCTGTTTTTACTTTTGCAAATTGCCCTTTTAGTTTCATGATTCCTCCATCTTATTTTCAGTTAGTGACACATAAAAATGTCTGGTGTTTAAAATTGGGACCATCTAGGTAAACACTGGTTGTTGTGTTTACCTAGTTGGGTCCTTAGGATGCTAGCCATATCATTTTTGGGGGGTCACCCCCAGAAATGCATTTTTCAACTTCAGGGGAAAAATATTTTTGCAAAATTCTTACGCCACTGTGAAAGTTTTAGGCTTTTGTTTTTGCAAAACTTTTGTGATTTGCAAAAAGTATTTTGTGGAAGTATGTCAAAATAACTGCAAATCTTTGCCACCCTCCTGCAACCGAACAGTTGGGTCATTTGTGCTGAGATTTTGAGGATGACAAGCCCTGTTCCCACAGATGTGCATTTTGGTGGTTTGGTGCCAAAACACTCAAGGGGCCCAACATTACAGTGTTCCAAAGTTGAGCATTTTCCCGTAGGATAACATTGCAGTGTCAATCATGCCTTTCAATGCCCGCATCTCAAGATACAACATTTTCTCTACTGACAGCTTAGTTCACCTCAGGTGAATTAACCTGTAGAAACAAGTTTTGAAATAGTAGATGACACCTGAAGTTGAATTTTTTCCTACTTGCTACGGTTACAGAGATATTGGCAAAAACATATTCCAAGGGTTCGAATGGTGCCTTCTCAGTGCACTTCAGTGCCTATATCTCAGAAACTATGTAAGATACAGATTCAACCCACTCAACTTGGGAGAAGTACGCACTCTCATGATTACAACCACACTTGAATTTTTTTTTCTAGCTGCTAAGGTTCCTGAGATATTGCCAGATTAGTGCTACAAGGGTTCCTTACCTTATATGGTTGCTGAATGACTCCATACGTATGTGTAACTGGGAGTGTAGGGCCCGGAGGGCCTGCACTCCCACAGACACATATCATTATGCAGAAACTGGCAGCTTGGTGGGAGCGTGGGGCCCGATTCCACCAACACATACCATTTACTACTTCTATTACACTTTTCCAAAAAGAAGGGAAATTCATTGCAAAAAACTCAGTTAATGCATCAGTTAGGGTTGTTTCCACAGTGACAAAAATGCGGAAATTTGATGTTGGGGTTAACACCCCACCACCCCACCCTCATGCCTCCATCTTCAAAACCCTAACTCCACACACCCCCACCCTCACCCCACCACACACATGCAAGACACATCCAAGACAGTAAGACACTATACAAGTCAGTCACATCTGTAAGCACAATAATCACTACACTGTACTAATTTCACATAACACTATGTAATGAAAAAACAAATACAGTATGATCAGTTCTATACTGCCAGCACAGCATGATGACACATTATAGCTGACATATATTTTTTAACGCAATGAAACTTAGTCTGTACGCATTTTCTAAATATTGATATTTTATGTGTCATACCTTAATAACTGGCTCGCTGCATGCAGGTATCACTGCTACCACACAGGCATGTGGTAGCAGGAAAGATAGAGCTGACACATCGATAGTACTTTTCAGATACTGCTCAGGTATGAAACTAGCACCATCACATGTTGTTATACTGCTGCGTTATCTGGAAATACTCATTAGCAGCATGTTATGGTTAGCTTTGGATGTTACAACTGTTGTTGTCACATGTTGCTTGTAAACTATACTACAAAACATTACTTTTATTATTATAATCATTTGTTAGGACTGACTCACTCCTATCATAAAAAAATAGGCAAACATCAAATGATTGTTGCTACGGTTACCCAAACAGCTATCTATAGATAACATACTGTGTGTTTCATCATGTCTTAACAATTGAAATATAGGCGTCTGCTTAAATCTTGTTATTGATGTTTGTAACAGAAAAATGCTCCCATGGTTGCCCAGCATGCATGTGTACCTCCCCAAGGCACTCTGATGGCAACACAATTCATACAGTTGCTTGACCATGATGATGGATGTGTCTTGTACTACGTTTAGAGAGTTCTGTGTTACTTCTGTTACCTAGTGCTGGTTGTCTCTGATTGGTTGTGTTGCCTTGGCCCTTCCCCTGCTTGCATATGTGTGTGTGTGTGTGTGGGGGGGAGGACGTGGAGTTAGGGTTTTGAGGATGGGGGCTGTAGTGGCGTGGGGTGGTAACCCTAATGACGAATTTCCACACTTTTGTCGCTGCGGAAACAACCCTAACTGATGCATTCATAGAGTTTTTTGCAATGAATATATATATATATATATATATACATACACACACACACACACACATATATATATATATATATATATATATATTATAGTGGCACAGTCGCACCACTATAGTTAGGGTTCAGCGGTCAGTTACATACGAAAGTCAAAAGTTTGGATGTTAATAACTTTGGACCTGTTCAAAGGATTTGCCTGACATTTGGTACATGAGGTGAGACATTGTAGATCTCTTGACTTGCCAAATTATGTTTTAGTTGGACTTACGGCCTTTGCGTACAAAAGCACTGAAAAATGCAAAATTATCCATTTTTGGAGGCACCTTTTGGGGTTCTGGATGTGGTTCTGCACGGCCATTGTGTAGTGTGCCACTTTGTGAGATGGCTTGTTTGAAAGAACTTTTGTGTCTGAATATGCCGCTTTTTGTTTGGGGAATAAATATTAAGGCATTCAAAAGTTATGCCACTTTTAAATTCCCATTATAAGTCAATAGGAAAATTTATATGTATGTATTGCGAACAAAGAATGGGGTTCTGGCCATCTGGTCTCACCTGGCGATCAAAGAATTTGCAGCCTCACAGTTCAAGACTCTTTGTTCCTGAGGATTTTCAAAAATTCTTTGATTGCAAGATCTGCCATCTTGTTTTTAATTTTCCGATTGGAAAAACACAAATATCTCGGCTCAGGGTTCACTCCTGAAGTAAAACTTGGATGGATTTTACTCAGAGGACCCCGATCTATCGAGCCATGCCTTTGGCTGCATCCAAATCAGTCAAAAAATAGAGTAATTATCATTTAAAATCTTCGTTCGTGGCTCGCTAACGATCTTTGAACACGAGCCTGCAAATTCTTTGATCGCAAGACTCTTTGATCGCGAACTTGCATCACAACCTATTTTCACACGTATCTCGGCTCAGGGGTGGGCTAGGGACACAAATGAGGGTGGGATTTGATCAGGGGACTTTGTTCTATCGAGGCATGGTGTTGGTTCGGTTCCAAACGGTCAAGAAATCGTGTTTCACCAGTTTTTATTCTTGGGTCGTGAGCATCAATTTCTTTGATTGCGGAGCCTGCAAATTCTTTGATCGCGAGATTCTTTGATCATGCTCATGCCTCGCAAGGGAAGGACGAGATGGCCAGATTTAAAAGTTAGTTTTCTGAGCCCAGAGGTGTCCTAGACACATATATTAGGCTGGGTTTTACTCAGAGGGATTCGTTCTGCCCCATCTGAATAATTATAATAGTGTATGACATATGCTTGGTAGTCTAGTGGCCACCCATCATAGTAAATAATGTAATGATGTCTAATGTGCTGGTACTGTAGTGGCCCCTGCAATTTTTTTTTAATCCTTGGCAGTCTAGTGGCCGCCCCCGAGTTGTATAAAAAAGTAATAAGTCTTGATATCCCTGGTAGTCTAGAGGCCCCCATCTGTATGAAATAATATGCAGTATGAGTGTAGATTTCCGTGGTAGTCTAGCAGCCCCCCCCATAGAAACATAGACTTTGACGGCAGATAAGGACCACTTGGCCCACCTAGTCTGCCCATTTCCCTACCTACAGGATAAGCTGCAAATCCTATTTAACCAACAACCTATTTCTTCCTACCGCCTGCAACAATTGTCTTATGTCTGTCCCATACATTCTTGAATTCTCCCACAGTTTTAGACCCACAACCTCCTCAGGAAGGCTGTTCCATGCATCCACCATCCTCTCTGTGAAAAAATACTTCCTCACATTGCCCTGGAGCCATCCCCCCTCTATCTTTAAATTGTGTCCCCTTGTTCTTGCACATCTGTTTGTCTGAAAGATGCTACCCTCTTGGATTTTGTTGATTTCACTGAGGTACTTAAAAGTTTGTATCATGTCCCTCCTCTCCCTCCTTTCTTCAAGGGTATACAAATTAAGCTCCTATAGTCTCTCCTCGAATGGCTTCCCTTGCGGACCCTGCACCATTTTAGCTGCCCTCCTCTAGACTGCCTCCATCCTGTCTATGTCCTTGCTGAGATGGGGTCTCCAGAACTGGATGCAGTATTCCAAATGGGGTCTCACAACTGCCTGTACAGGGGGATGACAACTTACTGTTTTGTGCTGGTGATGCCTCTTCCTATACATCTCAATATCTCCCCAGCCCTCCCTACTGCCTTCTCACATTGCTTGCCAACCTTAAGGTCATCTGATATGATTACCCCCAGGTCTCTTTCCATTTTTGTTGTTGTTACTACCCCCCCATTGTGTAAACTTCCCCTGGGTTTTTGTTTCCCAGGTGTATTATTTTGCACTTCTTTGCATTAAATCCAAGCTGCCAAACTTCTGACCATTCCTCCAACCTTGCCAAGTCCCTTCTCATCCTTTCCATGCCTCCCTGTGTATCAACCCTGCTTCAGATCTTTGTGTCATCTGCAAAGAGGCATACTTTCTTTCCAGTCCCTCTGCAATGTCACTTATAAAGACATTAAGAAGGACTGGACCCACTACTGAACCCTGCGGTACCCCACTAGTAACGCCTTTTTCTTCAGCGTGGACTTCATTTACAATTACCTTCTCTGTCCTGTTGTCTAGCCAGTGTTTTACCCAGGCTACCACCCTGGCACCCACTCCCAGGCTGGTTAATTTGACTATTTATCTTTTGTGTGGGACTGTGTCAAATGCCTTGCTAAAGTCTAGGTAGGCCATGTCCACAGCCCCTCCCTGGTCTACTACTTTGCTCACCCAGTCAAATAAATCAATTAGAGTCATCTGACATGACCGTCCCGCTGTGAACCCATGCTTCCTTGGGTCCTGTGCCCCACTGGCTTCTAGGTACTCAGCAATTCTTTCCTTCAGAAGTGATTCCATCACTTTCCCTACCACAGAGGTCAAATTGACAGGTCTGTATTTTCCTGCATCTGTCGTGCTCCCATTTTTGTTAAGGGGAATCACATCCGCCTTCCTCCAGTCCTCAGGTACCACACCATCCTCCCATGATTTGTTAAAAAGGGTAGTCAGTGGTGTCACTAGTTCTCTGCTTAATTCTTTTAGAATTCTGGGGTGACTTCCATCAGGCCCCATTGCTTTGTCCACCTTCAGTTTTAGGAGTTCTTTCAGAACCCTTTCTTCTGTGAAAGGACTGGGGTAGACGCCCCCCCCCCATCCTGAGTGCCTCTGTTAAATAGATTAGGCACCTTCCCATCCTCCTCTTTTGTGAATACTGAGCAGAAGTATTTGTTCAGTATCCTTGCTTTTTCATTGTCCCTCTCTGCCCACCCACCGTCCATTCTATTCAGCCCCACTATCCCTCCCTTTGTCTTTCTACGCGCCTTGATGTACCTATAAAAGGTTTTAGCCCCCTTCTTAACTGAGTTGGCTGTCTTTTCCTCAGTTTGGGCCTTTGCTATTCTGACTACCCTCCCTGCTTTCTTCTGCCTTAACTGGTGCAGTTCTCTATCCTGCTCCTTCTGTGTTTCCTTATACTTCTTAAATGCTATCTTTTTCTCCCTAACCTTCACAGCCACCTCTTTTGAGAACCATCGTGGCTTTTCTTTTGTTTTGATTCATTTGCTTCACACAAAGACTCGTTGCCTCTTTGATGGCAGTTTTGATGTTTCCCCATTGTTGCTCCACCCTTCATTCTAGCCTGTTTGCTAGTGCTTTTCTAAGGCACTCTCCCATCTTGCCAAAGTCAGACCTCCTGAAGTCCATAACCCTCACTTTTGTATGGCTTGACTCTGTAGCTGAGTTTATTGTGAACCACACTGTTTGGTAGTCACTTGTTCCCAGATGGCTACCCACTTCTAGATCCCAGATCCTCTCACTGTCCCCATTTGAGAGTATGAGGTCTAAGATTGCTCCCTCATCAGTGGGTTCCAAAACTAGCTATCCGAGGCATGCCGCCTGAAGGGCATCGAGAATGGCCCGGCTTTTGGATGTGGCTGCAGCAAAGGTGCTCCAGCTAACATCTGGCATATTAAGGTCCCACCCCATCAACAGTATCTCCCCTTTCTCTGCCATCCTAAGGATGCCTTCTATCACATCCTTGTCCATTCCTTCCCCCTGACATGGGGGTCTGTATACAACCCCTGTACAAATTGTGGTTCCTTTTCCAGTCTTTAAGGTGACCCACAGTGCCTCCTCTGCTCCCTGTTTAGTCTTTTGTTCAGTTGCTTTTATCCCTTCTCTTACACAGATAGCTACTCTGCCCCCTCTTCTCCCCTCCCTGTCTCTCTTGTAGGTTGTGTACCCTGGTATGTTAACATCCCAGTCATGGTTCTCTGTGTACCATGTTTCTGTGACTGCTACAATATCCAGGCATCCCTCCTCCATCAAAGTCACCAGTTCAGGGAGCTTGTTGCCAAGACTATGGGCACTGGTACTCATTACCCTCCATTTCTTGATGGCCGTACCCCATTTTTGCCCCATCCCTGTCCATTTTACATTTGCCATTTTCTCCATTTACCCCTTCCCTTCTCCCTATCAACATCTCTATGTTGGTGTTTACCTCACTTAGTTCCCTGATTTTTTGGCGGGCTAGGATTTCCTTGCTTCTCTCCAGTGCCTCTCCCTTGGCTAGTTTAAATGCTTGACAATGAAGCATTTAAACTTATCACCTAGGATCCTGGTTCCCTTCCTGGACAGATGCAGACCATTATGCCAGTTTGGGCCTGCATCCCTCCAGGTGGACCCCCAGTCCCCAGTGAAGCCAAATCACTGAGCTCTGTACCGGTTTTTCAACCTCACTGGATTGAACTCATGGTGGGAGTTATTCTAGATTCTCTGTTGTATGAACATGTTCAGATATCTCTGTTAGTCTGGTTTCCATCTGTATGTAATCACTGTTCCTGGTATCCATGTAGTTCACGCCTCCATTATAATAGCCCGCATCACTCCCCATTCCAGGCTCAGTGACCATTCTCCACTCCAGCGCAAACCTCACCCTTCTCAGTTGGCATCCGAGACAGCCCACCTTCACCATGGTTGCCACCGACTGTCTGGATTACTTAGTGTTACGTAAAGAGGCACTAGAAATATTTCAGAGTGCCTTTGCATTACTGCTCATAATGCACACAGTCAGTGGCTGGCCATGGAGGTGAGAGGTGGGTTGTGCCAGTCGCTGGGAAAGGGTGTGGGGGTGCTGGGTTTGTTGGCAGGGCTGGGTGGGGGTAAATCACTAGACTACCAGGAATGTGAAATTATTCTTCATTTTATTATAATTGGGGCGCTCTAGACTACCATGGATATCTACAGGTACGGTGATATTATTTATACAGATGGGGGTCACTAGACTACCAGGGATATTAACATTTATTATTTTTTATACAACTTGGGGGCACTAGATATAATGGAGGGGGGCCACTAGACTACCATGGATATCTACACTCACAGTTCATATTATTTCACACAGATGGGGGGGCATTAGACTACCAGGGAAATCAGCACTTTTTTTTTTATACAACTCGAGGGACCACTAGACTGCCAGGGATTAAAAAAAAAACATGGGGGGGCACTAGACTACCTGGGATATGTCATTAACTATTACAGTTATTCAGATGGGGCAGAACAACGCCCTCTGAGCAAAATTCAGCCTCATTTGTTTTTCTAGGGCACCCCGGGGCTGTGAAAAGTGATTTTAAATCTGGCCATCTCATCCCTTGCTCTTTGTTTATGAGCGAGCAAATTCTTTGATCGAGACTCTGCAAATTCTTTGATCGTGAGATTCTTTGATCGTGATCGTGCATCGTGAGGGTAGGACGAGATGGCCGGAATAAAAAATAAATTTTTTTCAGTCCAGAGGCACCCTAGGAAGTCAAATGAGGGTGTGTTTTGCTCGGGGGGCTTCATTCTGTCGAACCATGGTGGTGGTGGTTTGCCAGAATTGCCTCAATTGTTTGATTTTTAGCATTTTTTATTCTTTGTTCATGAGCTTGCAAATTCTTTGATCGTGAGCCTGCAAATTCTTTAATCATGAGATTCTTTGATCGCCATCTTTGATCGTGAGATAGGGACAAGATGGCCAGATATTTTATAATGGAATAGATTGGGAAATGTTACTAATCTTTAACATTGAATATCTCAGAAAAGGTTTAGTATTTTTACTTGAAATTTGGAGGGTGTTTACGGCATGTCCTGTGGATGTAAATGACAGTGTTTCCGTGTCAGAAATTTTTTTTTTTGCTGGAGATATGGTGTGGTGCACTTTACGTGTTGCGGGCAGTACTTTGCTTGTGGTGGTGGCTTGAAATTGATAGAATACCTAGCCCTAGTGTCATGGATGTAGTTTTCAGTTGTTGTGTGTGTTAAATGTCAACAAGTGCGGAACTGTGCCAGTCTGACGAATGAAAATCTGATACGTTAAAATGTTACATCTTGGACACGGTTTGGTCTTTTCAACTGAAATTTGGAGGGTGTTGACAGCATGTCCTGTGGATATAAATTACAGTGTTTCTCTGTTGAAAAATATTTTTTTGTCGGATATATGGTGTGGCACAGTTTACTTTCTGCAGACAGAGTTTTGCTTGTGGTGGTGGCTTGAAATTTATAGGATACTTAGCCTTAGTGTCATGGATGTAGTTTTCAGTCATTGTGTGTGTTAAATGTCAACAGGTGCAGAATTGTGCCAATCTGATGAATAAAAATGTCAAATTGTGACATGTTATATCTTGGACACGGTTTGGTCTTTTTACTTGAAATTTGGAGGGTGTTGTTGTCGTGTCCTGTAGATGTTAATAGACATGTTTATGTGTCGGGCAATATATTTTTTGTGGAGATATTGTGTGGCGCAGTTTACGTTTTGTGGACAGCGTTTTCTCTTGTTCAACTAGATTAACATTTCTTTAGTAACTAGCCTTGCTGTTGTGAATGTACTTTTTAGTCATTGGGTATGTAATGTGGCTTGGCACTTACAAGTTGGTGGGGGCCTCGTGCTCCCACCAACTTGCGCAACTTTCTACTTTTCTATTCTTTCTTAAAAAGTAAGGAAATGCTATGCAAAAAAACATCATTAATGCATCAGTTAGGGTTCTTCTATAGTGAAAAAAGTGAGGAAATTTGATTTTAGGGTTCCCACCTCTGCACCCCACCCCACCCTGCCCCACCAACAGCCACTGGGGTGTGTGTTAGGGTCATTGGCCCTATCTCTCACCCCATTCTTCTACACTGCACCACCTCAGCTTGTTTACATGGGATGGAGTGAGAGTTAGTGCCGATGACTCAACGCAAACCCCGATGGCTGTTGGTGGGGTAGGTGGGGTGGGGTGTAACGGGTGGGAACCCCAAAATCAAATTTCCTTGCTTTTTTCACTGTAGAAGAACCCTAACTGATGCATTAAGGAAGTTGTTTGCATAGAATATATATATATATATATATACATTTTTGTAAAGAGTGTGGGATCTTTTTTGTGATGTTCCGTGTCTAACTGCATTGTTGTTTGCAGATTACTAGGAATGGGAGTGTGGTTGCTATGGATGCAGCATGACATCATTGAGAACATGTGTTTTGATTGATTGCCACTTTGTGTGTGGATGGGTTGATCATTTAAAAAGCAATGGCAGCTCTGATCTCCCTTAGTAAGAAGCTACAGTATTTCTAGTGCTTCTCCTGTTTTTATTAAATTGGAATGTTTTTTTCATATGGTTGATCCTGCTATTTAAGTTTTATTTATCTGGTTGATCCTATTGAATTGTTGATGTGATATTCATTGGCGTGTGCGGTTGGTGTGAACTGCTTTGAACAGAGTGAGCAAACTACAGAATGGTTTCACGGAGTGAGCAGATGGAAAGCTGCTGTTTTTTCTAACCTAAAAAAGGTCAGTTTTTCTTTACTCAGATCACCATTTCAGTTTTAGAAGCTGGAGCTGAAAATGATGTGGTTGTAGTGGGGGAGCCTGAGGGAAAAGTAAGGACAACAGCATTATGCTGCCACTTAATGCCATCTGTCCATCTGGTGCCTGGAGCTGATATGTTGTCGGGTGTGTAGTACATCGAGCAAGATATTTGATTTATAGGGAATTAGTTGACAATATTCTGACTTTGGGGAGCACACTGACACATTTTTAGAAATACAGTTATTCAGATTCAAACACAAATTTTGGCATTACTTTGCAGGTACTGTGTGTTTCTGGTGAGCACAGCATTGAGAGGAGTGAGCATCGGGGACCTGTGGGAGCAGGACCAGGTGCAAGATCATCTGCGTGAAGATGGAAAACTAAATAAAGAAAAATGTATTTTGTTAGTAAAGCCCTATGTTAAAAGTTTGAAAGGATTCATTAAGAAAGAGTATGCCTGTAACAGAGACAGGCATGCTGTGGAAAACAGTGGGTGGTTGTGTGAACATGAAAGGTGTTAAATGTAGTGCCAGCTGTCCTGTGGGGGGGGGGACTCATGACATAGAAACTGTGTAGATAAATGGACTGTGATTCATAGATTCTGTTGGCAGATAAGGACCACTTGGCACATCTAGTCTTCCTGTAAAATCCCCCCAGTAGTGCTACCCAAGCCACTACAGAGGGGACTGTCATGTACCCCCCTCCATTATCCAAGATATCCATGAGTTTATCTCATTCACACTTAAAGCTTGTGACTGTATTTGCCCCAACCATCTCCGCTGGGTGGCTGTTCCAATTGTCCATCACCTTTTCCGTGAAGAAGAACTTCCTCACATTACTCCTTAACCTACCCCCCTCCAATTTAATATTTTGACCTCTAGTCCTACATCATTTTTTTCTGGAAAATACTCTCCTCCTTCACCTTGTTTATTCCCCTGAAATATTTGAATGTCTCAGTCATACCCCCCACTTCCTCCTGTCTTCCAGAGAGTACATGTTTAATTCCTTGAGCCTCTCCTAATAGGTCTTCCAATGCAGGCCCTGCACCAATTTGGTTGCCCTCATCTGCACCAGGGGTTGGCTCAGGGGCAATGTGAGGAAGTATTATTTTCACAGAGAAAGTGGTGGACGCATGGAATGGCATACCTGAGGAGGTTGTGGGGTCAAAAACAGTGGGGTAATTGAAGATTGCATGGGACAGACACAAGGCAGTTTTGGTGGGGTGTAGGAAGAAGTAGGCTGTTGGTTAACTAGGATCTGCAGCTTATCCTGTAGGTAGGGAAATGGGCAGACTAGGTGGGCCAAGCGGTCCTTATCTGCTATGAAAGTCTATGTTTCTATATATATTTCTGTGTTTCCACCCTGTCCCTGTCCTTTTGAAGATGGGCTCCCAGAACTGCACACAGTACTCAAGGTGCAGACTCATCAATGAAGTATACAGGCGTAGTATCACCTGCCTCCTTCTGTTGATGACACCCCTCCCTACACATCCAAGCATTTGGTTTTCATTCCCACTGCCTTCCCACACTGCTTTGCCACCTTCAGGTCATCGGTAATGATAATTCCCAGGTCTCTCTTTTGCAGTGTGATTTCCAGTACCTCTCCCCCAGACTGTACTCCTCCACTGGTTCCTGTGCCCCAAGTGCATAATCTTGCACTTCTTAGTGTTGAATTATAGCTGTGACCTTTCTGACCACTCTTCTAATTTGTTTAGGTCCTCCACCATCCTTTCCACACACCCCTGTGTGTCCATCCTGTTGCAGATATTCGTGTCTTCTGCAAACAGGCATACCCTCCCTCCCAGTGCCTCTTTCATGTCACTAATGTAGGTATTGAAAATTACAGGGCCCAATATGAACCCCTGTGTTACCCCGCTAGTCACCCTTCCCTCCCCAGAGTGTACCCCATTTACCACCACTCTTTGGCTCCTATTTCTAAGGCAGTTCTCCACCCATTTTACAATGTTAGGCCCCACTCCCAGGTTGCTCAGTTTCATTACCAATCTTTTATATGGGATGGTGCTGAATGCCTTGCTGAAATCTAGACAGATCACATCCACTGCTCCGCCTTGGTCCACTACCCTGGTCACCTTGTCAAAGAACTCAGTCAGGCTGGTCTAACAGGACCTCCCCCATGTGAACCCATGCTGTCTCTGATCCTGCAGTCTGGTGGTCTCAAGGTATTTTCCAATTCTTTCCTTTAGGAGTGATTTTATTAGGTACTGAGTCAATATAGTGTGGAGAAAATCATGCATGAAATACAGCACTGTAAGAAGAGCCAATGGTTCTACAGTGACAAGAGTTTTGTCAGCATGCAGTGAGAACTGCTAGCCCTGTCACTGTAGTCTACCAGTAGGGTAGGTGAAGAATGCCACTGGGGCAGTGCCTGGCCAAGCTGCTCCTGTAGTGGAGTGGCTACCGCACTTACCTCCGGCAGTGTCGCAGACCTGGGGCTGTGGTTCAGTTCTTCTCAGGTCGCACTCTGCTTTTTTTCCTGCAAAAAAAATAAAAATATACCTTGTCAGATGTTTTTTGTTCCTCCAAAGTCCATGACCCCCTGTAGTTGATTATAATTAGTCTGGGGGATTGGGGCCAACGCCCCCCACATGGGGGGGGTGCAGGTGGCAGAGCCCCCCCTGCAGAAATTAAGATATTCCTCCAGTATGCACTGTAATTGTGGTGGTCAGCATGTTGTATGGACATTATTTTGCCGCATGCTGCTTTGTGTGCGGCATTGATGATGTGCGTGGTTTTGACCATGACATTATGACCCCATGCCGTTCCATTATCTTCCCAGCTACAGACATCAGGCTGAGGAGCCTGTAATTTCCTGGCTCCTCCCTACTACCCCCTTTGTGGAGCTGGACAATGTCAGCCCTCCTCCAGTCCCCTGTCACCTCTCCAGTTTCCAGAGACTGGTTGAACAAGGCTGCTAGGGGTTCAGTTAGTTCCTCTCTGAGATCCCTCAGCAGTCTAGGGTTCACTGAATCAGGGCCCATGCCCTTGTCTCTTCTTAACCTGGCAATTCCCTTAGCTCCCTGCCCATTGTGAAGGGGCTAGTGTCTTCTTCCCAATTCCCTACTTCCCCTCTGTGAGGATGGAAAGGAAGTATTTGTTCAATATGTCTGCCTTTTGGCTATCCTCCTCCATGGAGGCCCCTCCTTCCCCCAGTAGCCTGATTACCCCTCCCTTGGCCTTTCTTCTTTCCCTAATGTATCTGAAAAATGTTTTATCCCCCCTTCTGACTGACTTTGCTCCTTTCCTCTGTTACCGCTTTTGCCCTTCTTACTTCCTTCCCCACCTCCCTTTGCCTCTTTGGGTAGGTTATCCTATCCTCTTCCTTTTGTGTTATTTTGTACTGTCTAAAGCCTGTTTCCTTTGTCCTCAATCTTTCCACCACCTCCTGAGTAAACCAAAGTGGTCTCTTCCTTCGCCTGCCTTTGCTGACTTGTTTGGCATAAAGTCTTGTAGCCTTTTCAATTCCCCCCCCCCATTGCTGCCCATTGTTCTTCTTTGCCTCCTTATTAATGTAGAAACATAAAAATATAGAACATAGGGTAACCCTTGCCTCAGTGTTTGTGCACAGAGGTTATTTGTCTTTTATATAGAAGTTGATGACAGATAAGAACCATGTGGCTAACCTATTGTGCCCATTTTACCTATTTGTTTCAAAAACCAAGGTCCCTAGTTGATCTCTGGTTTATTCTTTCTTCCCTGTCGCTAGGGTCCCTTTTTTCTATCCCATGCATTTTTGGATTCCTTAACTATTTTTGTCCCACTACCTCTTTCAGGAGGCTGTTCCAAGTGTTCACTACTCTTTCTGTAAAAAAGTTCTTCCTCACATTGCCCCTGAGCCTTCCCCCTCCAGCTTCATCTTATGCCCTCTTGTTACTGTACATCTTTTTTTTGAAAGATGCTACCCTATTGTGCCTTGTTTATACCCCTTAGGCACTTGAATGCTTCAATTATGTCACATCTCTCTCTCTTCTCCTCCAGGGAGTACATATTGAGTTCTCTCAGGCTCTCCTCATAGGGCTTCTCATGCAGACCCTGCACCATCTTTGTAATCCTCTTCTGGATTACCACCAGTTTGTCTATGTCTTTCTGTAGATGTGGTTTCTAGAACTGGACACAGTACTCCAGCTGAGGTCTCACCAATGATCTGTACAGTGGCATAGCCACCTCTTTTTTTTTGCTAGTGATACCTCTCCCAATGCACCCCAGCATTCCAATGGCTTTCCCCACAGCCTTCTCATATTGTTTGGTCACCTTTAAGTTGGCAGATATAATTACCCCCAGGTCACATTCTTGCTTGGTGGCTGCCAGTACCCCCTCAATCCTGTACACCTCCCTTGGATTGCTGTGCCCCAAGTGCATGATTTTGTACTTTGTTTGCATTGAATCTAAGCTGCCACATTCTTGACCACTCCTCCAGAGTGTTTAGGTCCTTTCTCATTTTATCCACCCCTCCAGAGTGTCGTCCCTGTTGCAAATAAAATACAGTACCTTCCCATCCAGCCCCTTTGCAATGTCACTTATGAAGACATTGAAGAGAGCTGGCCCCCAATACCAACCCAGTACCAACCCCTGTGGCACCCCAATGGTCACCTCCCTCCCTCCAGATTAAGCACCATTTGCAATCACTCTCTGTGACCTGCCGCCCAATCAATTTCTGACCTAGTTTACCACCTTGGGGCCCTCCACTAGGTTGTCCAGCTTACGTGCCAATCTTCTATGTTGGATGGTGTCAAAGACCTTGCTGAAATCTAAGTAGGCCCCATCTACTGCCCCTCCTTGATTTACATCCCTGGTGAACAAGTCAAAGAAATCTATTAGATTTGTTTGACAAGTCCTTCCTGTTGTGAATCCTTACTGTTTGGGATCCCGTGCTCTGTTCAATTCAAGGAATACCATAATCTTCTCTATTAGAAGTGACTACATTAATTTTCCCACCACCGAGGTCAGGCTGACTGGTCTGTAGTTGCCTGCCTCTTCTCTGATTCCACTGTTGCAGAGAGGGACAACATTTGCCCTCCTCCAGTTTTCTGGGAACTCCCCTGTCTCCAGTGATCTGTTGAATAGGTTGGTTAATGGAGCTGAAAGCACCTCTTGGAGCTCCTTTAATATCCTGGGGTGAGTCCCATCTGGCCCCATCGCTTTGTCTATTTTCAGTTTCCCAAATTCCTCTAGCACACTCTAAACTGTGAAAGAACTGGTATCCACCTTCCCCTTCTTTGGTGAATACTGAGTGGAAGTCCACTGGCTCCTAAGCTTTTGTCATAATCGTTAGACTACACTGCCTACTATGATTTAGACTCAGTAGGCGTTTTGCAACGAGGCTAATCCCACTTTCATTCTCCCATAGCTGTCGTATTCCATAGCCTGACTGCAACCCAATTTACACCACCCATAGACATCACTACACTATATATATATGTATATACAGTATATATATAAGTTTATGGAATGGGGTCAACAACCATGTATGTGGGATGGTGTTGAAGCCTTCCCTGAGGCATACTGCCATTCTTCTGAAGTCAGCTCTCCTGAAGTCCAAACCCCTCATTATCACATGGCTTGACTCATTTAATTTTATTTTCTTTTTTCACTTTTTATACTTGAGAGTGAGATGAGCATTGCTGCCCATTTTCACAAGAATCAAGTTTTACATAAAATACAGATAACAAACAACATAATGCATACAACAATTTACAACCACGTATAAAAGGACAGTAAAAACACTCTTAATATATCGTCCATTTACAAAGAGTTACAGGCACAGTCATTTGTGGTTTCACGCCAGGATTTCAGTCTATTTTGAAATGTACGCACTGAAAAACAACTAAGGAGTGAACCTGGAATAGAACTGAAGAAAAAAGGGTCATGGTAAAGCAATGACTGCTGACTCATTACCTTTTTACACAGTGGAAGTTTGAAAACAAATTTGCTCTGAGATCTGGTCCCCAATGCATTTATACTTCTAGGAAAAAGTGACTGAAAGAAGTCTGGCAGAAAACCCTTTAATAGCATTAACAACAGAACACAGATTAATTGTTATTCTATTATTTAAGGAGGGACATTTTGACATTTTGTGGAGAACACAGTCATAGGTACTATAAGGTGAAATGGTCGTGAACCTGAGGGCACTTATTATACATTGTATTTGACTTAGACAAAATCTTCTCACTCGTGGCGTAATAGATTGACAAACCATAATCTAATAAGCCAAAAATAAAACTATGTGTAAGTAATTTATTTTAAATCTGGTGTTAAGAATTGCTTCACTCTGTACATGCTTCCCAGCCTCAGATGCATAGTTCTAATTAAATTATCAATATGGATTTCGAAGGTGAGACCTGTGTCCAAAGTGGTACCTAGATATTTAAAATTATCCACTAGTTCAACTGGCTCACCCTGTAAATCCACACTTGAATCCACAATTTCCTTGTTCTTTATAGAACTAGAAAAGACCATGAATTTAGTTTTTTTTCACATTTAACACCATTCTTTTAGAGTGTAGCCAGGATTGAAAAAGGAGAAAATCACTCTTTATTGTATTAACAGCATCTTGAGAATTGAACTTGTACTATAAATAACCACACCATCAGCATACAAAGTCGTTAATGACATCATTACAAATATCAGAGGCAGAGTTTGTGTATAATGAAAGAACCGGAGGCCTCAGAATTGATCCCCGGGGCTCTCCTCATTTAATATCTCTGGGTTTGAATATTTTAACCTTATTATCAATTCTATGTGCTCTATTACTCAAATAATTTTAAAATCAGTTAGTGACATCCCTAGAAAAATAAAGATATGATAAAGAACTCAATAGCAGCTCATGATCAACTATGTTGAAAGCCTTGGTGAGGTCCACAAACACAGCTGCAACAGAGTGCCCCCTATCAAGGGCACTCTGAATGCAACTAGTGAACCCCACCAGGGCCAACTCAGTACTGTGTTTTGCTTTACATCTGTGCTGCAGATTTGACCAAAGACCATTTTTCTCAAGCAAATCAGATGTTTGAGCAAAAATAATTGTTTCTAGTATTTTACAAAGAGTTGACAACAAAGATATGGGTCTATAATTTGCTACATTTACTGCACTTCCACTTTTGTATATGGGCTTAATAATAGCCATTTTCCACTGATTGGGGACTATCCCAAAACATAGAGAACAATTAAATAAGGTAGTTAAGAGATGAGCCAGGGTATCGACACCCATTTTAATAAATCTAAAATCAATGTTGGCATATCCAATATGGGACCTAGGATTATATTTAAGAACATAATCTTTAACTTCTGATGGTGTCACTATATTAAAATAATATTTAAGAATGAAGTCACTACCCTCAATCTGTAAATCGTTACTTGGGGGGTACCCTAGGACTATTTCTATACTTATCCAAATCTTCAGCAAAGTTGTTAAACATTTTGGCTAACTTTACCACCATGATGTAAGAACTGTGCACATTAACAGAGTGAGATGCAGTAACTGTACATAAATTAAATTTATGTACACAGTTACTCAGATAAATGGACTTGTCACACACTTATGTCCAACCTTGTTGCATAAATGTATATATTTAGTGTAGTGATGTCTATGGGTGATATAAACTGGGATGTTGTAGGGCTGAGAAATATGTGAGCTATGGGAGAATGAATGGGGGTTAGCCTCCTTGCATTAAACCTGCTGAGCCTCACTGACTGTAAATCATAGTAAGCAGGTTAAAAAACTCTACATATAAATACTCACTAATCTTTCAGTGATCTGGTTCACCCAGCTGTGGAAATGAAAATAAGTCAATGCCCCTCTAAAAACAAAATGTTGCATCTTGGCTATCCATGGTCAGTTGTCAAAACAAATCAACAGTGACATTGTAGTACTCAGGTCAAACGTACAGTCACATAGAGGCAATGTCTAATCTACAGCTAATGTCAATTTTTGTATTGTTTTGAATTAATTGATCTGGATCACTAACAAATACAATGAAATCTGATAAAAAGTATCACACAATGAAATCTGATAACAAGTATCCCACTTTTTCTTTGCAGCTCCAGAATTCATCCTTCATGACATGCTCAGGGAATTGAATCTACATATGTACTATCCTGGAAAGCTTGCTTCCAGACACCTTCAAGCCATTTCTTCTGAAACTTGGTCCGATTCTTTGCCGACATCAGTGGGAAAGCTTGCATGGCATTTTCTGCAAAAACTTTGGATTACTAACTTAGCTGCAAGAAATGTTGCACTGGTGAAGAGTGGTGCAAACATTGGAAAAATGAAAAGCAAGGCTGATATAACCTCATGGCTGGAAGCACGTGATAGTTTCCAAGCAGATGCAGTTAATCCCCTTGACATCATTACCTCAGTGTTCCTTTGCTCAGACAGATTTCTACAGCAAGAACTACTTATGAAAATGACCATGTGCCAATATGCACTACCATTTGTGCTTCCTGACTGTAGCCTCCAAATGTCTACATTACTTCTGTGGGGTATACGGTCGATAGTAAAAAAATGGTGCCCCCACAGCATTGTGGAAAAGAAAGGGTTTAAAGAAGACAGCATGGCCCATGTCAAGATGCCAGTTTTTTCCTTCTTGAGACTGGGTTATTGCCACATATCAAAATCTAAAATCCTGAATGATGTCCTGAGTAACCCACAGCAGCAACAAAGTTACTTTGTTTATAGGGGCATGGAAGGTGGTGAGGTACCTCATAAAATTTCAGATGGTCTTATTGAGCTTTGCTGGTACCTTCCTTGTGGAAACAAAAACATGGACAGGTTCCCAGAAGGCTTTACTGTGCTTAATTTGCGTGGTGATGCAACAAAATTAACTAAACAAGTGCAGTTTCTGAGTCAGGTGTCTACTGCAGTGTTTGCTTTCCTTGGTAATATTTCGAAAGACGAAGCAAAAGAGTGTGAAGGTTATTTTTCTTCATCAGAAACTTCAGTTTTTCTTGTTATTTGTAGCAATCCTACAGACAAAATGAAGGAAACTGTACAATTTCTTCTTCCACATTTTAATGAAGATCGCATTATTATACCGAGCTCCAACAGTGACACAGAAATTGTCAATATGTTGCAATCTGTAATCACCACAGTGATTCAGAATGATTGCATAGTTATGTGTCCTGAACAAATGGCTGGTGCAGCATCCAGGACAGGGATACATGTTGATGAGCACCATGATGCAAACAGGAAGGGCCGGCAATTAGCAAACCAAATCCTTCAGTCAGAACATATTAGTGACAGTGCCAGTTACAAAGCTGCAGTGCTTCCATTACAAGGTGACCTTTGGCATCAGTGGTCAAGAATTGACAAAGAATTAGCTCGTTTGAGAAACAGTGACATTTCCACTGAAAGCTATATCTCCCACTTGCATGAAAAGTTGTTAGACATTCGCCAGAAACAGAGGGCAGCTGACCTTTCTGCTAACATTAGGGCATACATTGATGCCCTCTCCCACTGTCCAGAGCTGGAAAGGAGATATTTTCTCTCCTGGATGAAACTTATCCTGGATAGAAGCTCAAGAGAACGGAAGTACTGCTACCAGGAGGAGTGCAGACAATTAAGTAATACATCCTATGATGATCTGAAGAAGATGGACAAGCTAATATTGTCCCATTCCCTAGGGCTAGAGCATTTTTTTAGAGAGATTAGCCAGATATATGAGAGTGGTAGTTTAAACTTCTCATCACAGAGCATGGGATATAGAAACCTTCCAGAGATAGCTGCAGAACTTCTATTGGAAGGATTCCCTTTAGAACTCATAGATGGAGATGCTTCCCACATGCCCATAAAATGGATTACTGATGTACTCAATCAGCTTTCCAGCAAAGTAGGTTCCACAGTCCGGGTTTTTGTACTTTCAATCCTGGGTGTACAGAGCACAGGAAAATCCACTCTTCTAAACACCATGTTTGGCCTCCAGTTTGCAGTGAGCAGTAGCAGGTGCACCAGGGGAGCTTTCATGCAACTGATTGAAATCAAGGAAGATGTTAAGGAAGAAGTAGGTTGTGATTTCTTGCTCGTGATTGACACAGAGGGCTTGAAAGCTCCAGAACGTTCTAATTTACAGGGGAGCTATGAGAATGACAATGAGCTGGCAACACTGATTGTCGGTCTCAGTAACATGATTTTAGTCAATGTAGCAATGCAGAACACTGAGGAGATGAAAGATATTCTGCAGATTGTTGTTCATGCATTTCTCCGTATGACAGAAGTTGGCCATAAGAGAAACTGTCAGTTTGTTTACCAGAATGTGCCAGATCTTGCAACCTATGAACAAAATGTGTTTGGCAGAAAACACCTAGTGGAACAGCTAAATGAGATGACTAGAGTTGCAGCTAGAATGGAAAAATGTGACATGGTTTACTCAAAATTCACAGACATCATGGAGCATGACATCGAGAAACACAACTGGTACATTCCAGGCCTTTGGTTTGGGACTCCTCCTATGGCTCCGGTCAACACTGGTTACAGTGAAATTGCATTTCAGCTGAAGAAGTACATTTTCACGTACATCAAGGGGAAGAAGAATTTCTGCTTGACAGTATCTCAGTTTTCAGACATTATGCAGCACATGTGGAAAGCAGTAAAATATGAGCAGTTTATTTTCACGTTTAGGAATAGCTTAGTTGCTGAAGCCTATGATGAACTTAGAAAATATTACTCTCAATGGGAGTGGTCATTCAGGAAAAGTGTTTATGAATATGTGAGAATGGCTGAAAATAGGATTATTAATGACATTTCTGGACAACATCAGAAGCAACTACAAACACTTAAAGTTGAAATACTTACTGAGGTTACAAGGTATGAGGAACATGTCATTAAACAAATTGAAGAATATTTTAGCAAACCAACTGAAAAAATGCATTTAATTGAAACATATAAACAAGACTTTATACTTTGCGTTCGAAGCTTAGGTAGAGAACTTTTAAGCTATGCTAACATCAGATGTACTGAAGTTGCATCATTTGTTGAGGACAAAAAGAAGCTTGAAATGTTTTGGAGGAAAATTCAGGAAACACTGAAGATCTTGTTGCAGAACTACAAATCCTCGGGGATTAAACTGACAGAACTGCAGCTTCAACAAGAGTTTGAAAATATGTGGGAAGTTACTATCTTAGAATTTAAGGACACATACTCCCCAAGGAGAGATAGAGTTAAGGGGGATCTTGAGAGACTTCTTAGACAGTACATGGATACACGCTGCGGAGCTTTTAGGCAAAGACTTATCAAGCACATGAATCTGACTCTGAATACAAGGGAGGAATTTGAGCTACAAGAAGAGCACTTTCATCAAGCATGTCTGAGAGAATGGAGAGGTTCTGAAAAACAGAAGAAGCAAACAGCCATATCAGTAACCACCATTTTGATTAAAAAGTGCAAGGAGTATATACAAGAAAAGACATATATGAACCGTGGCTATGACTATGCTTTTGCTGATGAACTGCTCTGGATTATTGATCAGAGATTGAAAGAGGAGGAGTTTGTAAGGTGTTGCTTCCATATCAGCTTTGAGGTAGACATTGTGTTGCATATCTGCAGGATGGCTCTCAGGGCCTTCGAAGAAATGCAGTCAAAATTCTATCTGGACAATGAACCCAAAGTTCAGTTCAAGAGTAATAAAATGGCTTACTATGAGAGGATGAAAGTCTTATATTATGAGGAAATTAAAACAGACTTTGACTATGATGAACTACATGCCTGTGCTGCACAACTAACTGAACATCTTCAGCAAGCTGTCCTAAAAATAGTGCAAAGACAGCTGGGCAGAAGAATTGAGGAAGACCTAAAGACCAGGGCAGCCAGTGAATTTCCTACTCCTAAATCCTTTCAGGGTACTCTGGAGCTTGACTTATTCAAACAAAATGAATCTGAAGAGAAGGCCTTTGAAATGTACTATGAGTGCATTAATAAATATAAAGAGTTTGCAAAGAAGTGGATAAAGGCATGGGTTATACAATGTTACTCCAGTTCCAGCACGTGTCTGCCAACAGTAAGCAAGCATGCTGTGGAGCTTCTCTGTAGTACTGTACAGAAAGTTGAACAGGCAATCAACAGCACTAATGTAAATGGAAGCCACAAGACAATACGTGACATTGTGTCATCATTTACTATGAAACTGGAACAAGATGAAAAAATCACTTTGCCTGATACAGATCTGCAATCACGTTTTCCACGATATGGTGATATAAAAGAACTAGATGAACTGCATTATTTTAAAACAGAAGTTCAGGGTGGAATTCCCAAAATGAAAAATCATCTTAGTCAAAAACTTCAGGCTTGGTCAGTTACACAGGTGATTCAAGATCTCTCACCTCAGCTGGAGAAAGCCTTATTTGCAACTGTGGATGGATGTGGAAAGCAATGTCCTTTCTGTGGTGTTCCTTGTGTCTTGGGAGGAAAGGAGCATCAGAAACATTCTGCAGAGCATCACCGCATGGACGGTATTTATGGGTGGAACTTGAAAACAAATGAGAAGTTAAATACAACCACCTGCACTACTGCTGTAACAACTGACAATGAATTTGGATTCCAGTTAAAGGACTACACAATGAAGTATTATAAATGTAAAGAGCATCGCAAATTACCTATTGATAAGCACCATGGTTCCTGGATCATCCAACCAGACCCTAATCTTAAGGCTTCTTCTCATTGGAAATGGGTTTTTGCAAAGTTTAACAAAAGGTTAGCTGAAAAATATGGTGTGCAGCCTGCTGACATTGAGGAAAAGTGGCACTATATAAGTGCAGCACAGATTAAAGAAGATATCATAAAAACATATTCACTTAATTCATAGAAGAGTTTATAGTAATACATGGGTAATAGCAGGGAGTATTCCAAACCACTGTGGTAATACAAATATAAAAGAAAAACATGATTCAGTACAAACTCAGTAAAATCAATTTCTTTTTTTATTTATATAAATGAGTGTATTGATGCTATTTGTTCTTATTTGTGCAAATATGCAGTAGTTATTGGTTTCTAGAATATAATGTAATCTGGATGATTAAGAAACTTGAAGATTCAATAGGATAATGCTGCAGTTTGTGGCTAGGGAATTGCTAACAAATGTTAAATCCATATTCTAAATTCCTAGCTTATTTCTTTTATGTGTAACATAAATGGCCCTGAATGGGACCCAGCTCCTTAAACCACCTGGCTTTTGTTCCTTCAAAAAAATTAAATGAAATATGAACTGGTAAAAACAAGTGACACCTTGACGTTCAAACCAGTGACCATACCCAAAGTAACAAGAACACGTTTGAAATTGTAATTAAAGAATATGTTTACACTAAATTCAAAACATGTAAGTGTTTTCAGGTTTGCACAATCCTCTTTGCAACTCAACATTCTTATACGCTCAACAAGTTTGAATTTCCATACCCTTTTATTGTTTTAGTTGTTTATGTATTTCTCAGTTAATATGCCATCTGCACCAGTGTGGGTGATATGATTGTTCTCTCTTAGAATTTATATTAAATTCTACTTGTGACAGGGATATTCCACAAACAAAATCTGTGTCATCACAACAATTATCACATGTTGTACACAGATTATACAAATACAATTAATAGTTTACCTAAAATATGTGACCTCTGTAAGACTATCTGCTTAGTCAATGCCTAGAGTGAATGAAAGTTCTTTATTTAGTGTTCCTTTAACCCCTCCAAAAACCATACAAGGAACACATACTGGAGTGGCAGAGGTACTGTACTTGTGTCACTGCTAAGGTGCACTATCATCATACAAAAGGAGTGGTGGTGGTACAACTTAAAGTACCTGTGCCACTTCAGAGGTGTACATGGTGCATAATCATCATACAAAGGAATGGGTGGCAACAGCTTGTCCCTATCCAGTAAACTCATAGATCCTTGAAGTCCTCTGTCTTACCAACATGTAGCCCTGAGAACCACTGGAGATACAAAGTTAGTGCATCCCATATTCACACATAAAACAGAAGGATAACTGTATCTGCTGACAAGACAACACGATTCTGAGTTTAAGGAACAGACTAATCCAGAAGCTCAGAGCCAGACATTTCTGCAATAAATTCTACTTTAGGTGGAATTTGCAACCAGTACCCAAGTGTACAGGCTAGAAGGTTAGAGAGCAACGAGCCCTGAATGAGCTTAGCAGATCTCGATTTAATTCCCACAGCCATCACTTGCATACTGTGTGACTCTAAGAAGGTTACTTAACCTCCCCGTGCCCCCAGAAAACACCAGTAAGTGGGGTTTGGCTCAGCATGCTTTTTCCTCCCCAAATTGTTAAAATAAAGTACATTTAAAAGTCCTGAGAATGTAAAATCACTTGATAGCCAGTTTGCCATTATCAAATGGATTCAAATCTCAATGGGTTCTTTCACTGGACAAACAGAGATTAAAATTATTATTTTCTGAGAAAGATAAGGGATTAATATGGGTGAGGTGGAATGTCTGCAATGTATTTACAGGCATAAGGTGAATATAAAAATAACGTATAGTACTACCAAAATTCAGAAAACATACAGAAAATGAATTTTTAAACCATTATGTAATTTTATGTATCAACAGAAACAAAAGTACTGATTCAGTCTGTCAACAATAAAACACAGGATTGGTACTATGTGGTTGCATTTTTTTTGACTGTCTCAGCTAGAAAACATATACCAATAATAAACTCAAAAAGTGGTTTAAGATTTTACTGGCACACACAGGATAATACAGTATCAACACAGACAACACCTTAATGACCTGACTTCAAGCTTTGAGTCAAAAAATAAAATAATGTTTCTAGCCACAACAGTTCCAATGTTAGCCCTTCTTGATGATGATTTCCTTCAGATGGGATAGCTTTGGAACTGCTAGGATTTCATTATTTTTACATAGAAATATGCTTAATGATGGCAGAAAATTACTGATGATCCAGTATGCCCATGGTTCCCTTTCTAATCCAAGGACCTATTGTCCATACAGATTTCTAGCCCTCTCTCCCCACCCCCACCTCCATTCTCCTTCATGTTACTGACACCATGACTAACCATTATACCCTTCAATCTGTCCCAGATGTGCTTGAAACCACTCATGGTTATGGTGTCTGCTGCCTCTGCTTGTAGACTTTTCTATGATTCCACTGCCCTTTCAATAAAATAATATTTTTTCCTTCATTCTTCAGCTTCCCTTCTGTCAGTTTCCACTTGTGTCCTCTTGACTGCATACTGTTTCTCATGCTAAATAATTCCTGACAGTTAACCTTGTTTCTTCCTTTCAGAAACTTGAAAGTCTCTGTCATATCACCCCTCTCTCCATTCTGGTCTACAGCAATTACATATTCTGTGCTTTGAGGCAGTCCTCATATGACATGCTATGTTGGCCCTCAGTCATCTTTGTCACCCTTCATTGCACTGTCTTCTGCCTGCCCTTATCTTTCCTAAGGCTAAGACTCCAGAACTAGGCACAGTACTCCAGGTGTGGCCTCACAAAAGCTCAATAAAGAGGTTGTATTACCTCTATTCTCCTGGTGCTAACACCCCTCCAATTATACAGTATATCCAAGCATCCTATTTACCTTATCATAGGGCTTGTTTCATATTGCTTAATTGATGATCTCCCTAGGTCATGTTCTTTAGCAATAGTGCTCTGTCTTACCCAACCCATGAAGTACTATGTCCTGGGGTTCTTGTTCTCTAGGTGCATCACCTTGCATTTTGCCATCAAATTTCAACTGCCAAATCTTAGATCACCTCTCTAGTCTTTACAGGATACTCTGCATTTCCCTTGTTACCTAGTCACTATCAACCCTCACAGATCTTAGTGTCTTATGGGAAGAGACCCAACCTGTCCCAGATTCCTTCTCCAATGTAACTGATGAACATAGTAAAGAGAACCAGGCCTAGACAGAGCCCTGTGGCACCCCACTAATTACCTCCCTCTCTGTTGATTTGATTCCATTGACTACAAACCTTTGGTGCCTCCACTGTGGCGACTTATCTACCCATCTTCCTATGTCCCTTACCACACCCACATCCTCCATCTTCTTCAGCAGTCATCTGTGAATCATTGGTTCAAAAGCTTTGCTGAAGTTAAAGTAGTGTAAATCTGCAGTGTGGCTCCTTTCCAATGCCCTTATCACCCAGTTAACGAAAACTATCAGGTTAGTATGACAAGAGCTCCCTGCCACAAACCCATGCTGTTTCCTGTCCTGGAGACCATTGCTCTTAAGGTGTCTAAGAGCTCCTCTTTGACCAGTGATTCCATCAGCTTCTTTCTACCAGAGATAAAACTGACAGTTCTGCAGTTCCCTGCTTGTTCCTTGCTCCCCCATGGAACAGAACTACATCTGCCATCCTACAGTCCTTTGAAACTACCCACATCTATAATGAGATATTAAATAGTCCTACCAGGGGTTCAACCAGTTCTGATGCCAGTTCCCTGAGCATCCTAAGATGCATCTCATCTGATTCTGGGACCTTATCTATCTTCAGACCTGCCAGTCTCTTCTGGATCCTTTTGCATGTAAATATCATCTCTCTCATTTATGTGACCCTCTTTGTGGCCACTTTGATGCCACTCTGTGGTAAGGTCCTGCCGACTTCACTTGTTTCCTTATTTCTCGGTATGTATTCTCCCCACTCTTCCTCCCACTGACTTTTCTTTGCACCAAGTGAAGGCCATTTTGGCCCTCACTGCTTCCCTGACCCATACCATGAACAATAATTGTCTCTTGTAATTGTTACTTTTGGTTATCATTCTCATGCATAACTCTGTTGCCTTCATAATGGCCTCTTTATTACCCTCCACCTATTTTCCACACCTCCTATGCTGTCTACCCTGACTAACTTGTCCCAGGCCAACTCTCTCAACCTATCAAAGTCCGCCTTTCTGAAATCAAGGACCTCAGCTCTCAGTTGGGGTTTTCCAGTCCCTAGGGCCAATTCAAACCAAATGGAGTTGTCGTCACTGTTCCACGGAGGCTCTCTTACTTTCTCAGCTCTTACCACCTCTGAATTGGTGAGTACCACATTGAGAGTGCCAGCCTGCCTCATGGGTTCCTTAACTAGCTGTACAAGTACACACTGAGGTTCATACTAAGATGTTGAGGAAGCTGGAGAGCCAAGGGCTCAAAAATGCTCCCATGCTACTCAATATTCATAATATTTTGGGTTTGTCCGTTAATAAGTAAGCATCCAAACATGCTTTAAATTCTGCTTTGCTTGTGCTTATAATAATATTGAGTGGTAGCTTATTCCATGGACTGATGATCCTCAATGAGAAGCAGAATTTCCACATTTGATAATTGAAGGATTTACAGATAATTGAAGTGGATGACCTCTGGCATCATAGTAGACAGTCCTGGAAGGTATCTAATGAGTCTTGACTTCTGTTGCTCCTGGGAACTGGAAGATCGCAATCCAACCCACAGCTTCAAATGCCCACCCTCCTGTCTTATATTTCTAGACCATCACTTATACCCTGTTCCACTCCTCAGGTGCTGTCCCCTCCCACTTGGTCTTACTAAGCCTCCTGTTCTCCCCCTACCCATCTTCCACCTCACTCACCATCTCCTTTTGTTAATACTTACCTTGCTTCCTATCTCCATCTTTTATTTGATTCACATTGATTTCTCATGACTTGTTAGCTAATTATCCTTGTGTTTTAGCACTTACCAGCACTTACCCAGCTGGGGTAAGAAGAAGTAGGCTGCTGGTTAACTAGGATCTGCAGCTTATCCAGTAGGTAGGGAAATGGACAGACTGGGTGGGACAAGTGGTCCTTATCTGCCGTCAAATTCTATGTTTCTATGTTTCTGATTGTGTGTATAGTAAGTGGTCGATGAATCTTAGTGTTCCTATTGTATGTACTGCTATGTCTCCTCCTACAATATGTGACTGATTACCCACAATGTTTCAATAATCCTTTATTGTCGTGTTGTTATCCTGTATATCTGTGTACTCCAGGACAATCCTGTCAATGAATCCTCTCAATGGTGTTTTCTTTCCTGGTAAAATAAAGATTGCTTGATTGATTGACTGATTGAGTGATTGATATCTGGCAGATTCAGATTGCCCACTACCACTACTTTCCCCTCTGCCACTCTCCTTTCTAGTTCTTCCCAGAGCTTCCTCTCCGTCCCTTTCCTTTGCCCTGGTGGTCTATAGATCACCACAGATGTAGTTTCATGCCTGAGGCTGCCATGAACTGCACCCACAGAAACTCTGTCTCCCCATCACTACCACCGATGCACCTGTCTTCCATAACCTCAATGCAATTTTCTTCTATCCCTCTTGATCATTGTGTACCCAGGGACTATACACTGCAGTTGTTATTTTCTGAGGCACACGTTTCTGTGACTACCACAAGATCAATCTCCATGTCTGTCATCATTGCCTTGAGTTCACTGACATTATTGCCCACCCTCCAGGCATTAAGTAAGTCCCCCTTGCATCTAACTCATGTATCCTTTTTGCTACATACCTGACTTTCTCCCTTAATTTTCCCTGGTCTTCTTTGTTTCTTATTTTCTGTGGTGCCTACACACTTTGTGTCCCCCACACCATCCCTTCATCTAGCCCAGTTTGGACCTCAACTCTATTTTAACCAGCTGGGCTGCTGTTATCTAAATACTATCAGTCTGTAGAGTAAAAAATAATACCAATAATACAGATTCTTATGTCTTCGGTGTCTGCCAAGAAACATTCATGCACAAGCAGATGTACTAATAAATATTTATTATACTACTTAGAAAATGGGCAAAGACCATTCTCTCTTCTGATTGGCTGAGACAGTTATTTAGGTGGGCATCTATCGGACAATAGATGCCCACCAAATAAAAAGCCCCAGCCCAGCCAGCCCCATCACCAGGATCCTGCTCCCCACCCTGCTCCCTAATTGGCTAAACCCCCTCATTTAATTTTCAAATGTCCGCCATTTTTTTCTCTCTCGCTTAGGGAGACCTCACACCCAGCCCGAGTTATTCAACCATCCCTTCCCTCCCTACCACCACAATCTGACATAATTTTTTTTCTCATCATGTATCTATGCCATTTTCACACTAATTGCCATTTTCTCCGCTCTATAAGACTGACAAAACACTGATTAGCCACAACACACAAATACAGCAGAACCTTGCCCACCACAGAAATGCCAGTTTCATTGCCAGCCACACAAACCGTTCTTCATGTCTTGTGCCCCCTCCTCTGCATGTTCACCCGCTTTCCAACGTACAATATAAAAAAGAAATTAAGAGGAAAGTTAAAACAAAGCTCCTAAAAGTATTTATAATACCATTGTTGTTGCTCAGGGGGACAGATCAGCATCAGTGCTGCTGCCCTTTGTTTCCACTCACTCACCTCTATCTCACCATGTGATCCTGGACTCTCCCAACTGAAAACTACCAGCCACTCTGCATTGACGACACACAACGATTACCAAAAAAAAAATCATTCAGTCACGACTTCTGAGTTTTTTTGGCAGCTGGACAACACTCTCAAAAGCCGCATTTATGCTCTGAATACCGTATTTTTAATTTAAAAGAGAAACACCGGTACTGTATGCTGCCCTGCCACATTGAACTTGTCACTTTGCACTTCATGCTTTTGTATGGCAGGGTAGTCCAAACTTGTAACTTCTGAGTGTGTGGGAGGGGGCATCTGGCGAAAGAAAGAGAAAACTATTTTTCAAATGACCATACAAAAAACTGTAAAATAAACTTCCTATTTTGTTCTTGATGTGGTAAGGGTTGGGGGGAGAGAACAGAATAGCTCTGTCAGGGGTATTAAGGCACAGAACAGCACAAAAAGGAGGACTACTTACAACATAAAAGTCTTTAACTTAATAGCTCTCTATTTTTATTTCTTTATTAATTTTATCAAGTCTTACTATAAATGCCACAGGTATTGTTTCTAAGCGCAATAATACCCTCCAGGGTGGGCGGTATTGTGCTATACCGGACCTTCCAGGGGCTATAAGGCCCTCTGCCTGCGGCGTCGGGCCTCATTACGCTCCTGGGCAGTCCGGTATAGCACAATACCGCCCACTCTGTTGGGTATTGCTTACTTACACCAACCATGTGACAGAGAAAATCACAAGGGAGATGGGTTTCTCACCACTCTCCTGAAGAATGTGCCTAACCTCCAAGTTCTATTATCTCTCACTCTCTAAGATCTCATTCTCTCCCCGTGTGGAGCTAGGTTACACAAAGCTGTATACTACAGATAACAGTATAGCAACAGAGATTACCTCATAGTTACGGATATGAGAAACATTATATATTGGTCTTATACTAGTAACAAGATTGTGTAAGTCATTCTCCATTGGCTAATGACTTAGGAGTCAGAATTACTAATGAGTATAATGTGAGACAAAGAATATGCTTTGGTTAGCATGAAGCTTGGACAAAAGAAATGCTGACAGGTTCAAACTACATTACATGTGGCATTTCTTTCCTATGTATAGGCATAGCCATTGCCTGGGGGGGTTTGTATGGTTCGACAGAACCCCCCTTTTGAAATCCACCCCTTTTTTCATTATTTGTAACATTTTTTTCAATATTTCTGTTTATTTTGTGACTGCCACAGAGTGCTTATGCACACATGATGAACCCCAGCACTTTCTCTCTGCATGCGTTCCCCCTCCTCATCTGCTGTTAATCACTTTCCTCAGTGCCAGTAAGATGACTGGAGCTGCTTTTTGAGTCTTTCACAGCACTGTCCCCCTATGGCTGGCTGGCCAATTGCAGCTCATGTCAGCATCATGAATGTGACCAGAATACAGCACGGCTGCAGCCCACAATTCACACTGTCAGCTGGCACTCAAGGAAGATGGAGCATGGCGGCAGGCTCAGAGACAACATCTCCAGGAGCGCACAAAAAAAAGTAGAGGACCTAGACTTATAATATTACCAGTCACTGGCAGATACATTTTGCTGGCCATAATTGCCAAAGATGTGTCCCCTATTAACTGTAAATTAAGGGATAGGCTGTGCAGAACTGGGCAAAGGAGCTTTTCAGGTGGGTGGGCTGAAGATTTAGAAATAAATTACTTAAATCCTTCTCTATACAAAATTCAAAGTTGTCATGTTTCATATGCCTGTTTTAACTTTTCATAAATTAAGCAAAAGAGGTACACAGTGGAAAGGCAATGCAAGTGTTTGGAAGGGTCTGGCGGTGATCTACACTGCCACATCACTAATTGTGCTGTTCAGAGAGGTCTTCACTGTGGTCCCATTTTTATTGACATTCAGTTCCACTTTTGTCTGTACTATCCGTGCCAGACGCAGTTAAAACAAATACCTTGTGATAAGCATTTTCTCCAGATGATCTCATGTGTCAATAGAATGACACTTGTTGCTACAGTTCAGTGTTATGATCATACCCACTATACTTTTGGAAGTATGGTGGGGGTGGGGAAATGGGGGGGTGAGCATTTGGAGATGGTAACTTTGCACTGGGAATCCCCGCCACTGTCAAATTACCTTTCCCCTGACTCCCATTGCCATGCCTACCACATTGGAGAATGAAGTGAGGGCAACAAGTGTAGTACCCAATACTGAACTAAGAATTATGTTACAGATTTTTTTTCAAGCAGGTTGTTTGGTGTAGAAACATAGGCAGTGATGGCAGAACAAGACAGAGTTCCATCCAGTCTGCCCAAGTTCCCTATAATCCCTGGAACCTACCATTTCTCCAGGGTACTAACCCTCCCAATCCTCTCTCTATTCTCTTTCTTTGTCCTGTTGCCCTCAGTAACCATTATTGCCTTCATTATGTCCCAGCCCTGCTTGAATCCTCTGATTGTTTTTGCACCCACCAATTCAGCTGACAGACTCTTCTAAAGTTCCACCACCCTTTCTGTAAAGCAGTACTTCCTCACATCTCTCCAGAACCTACCTCCTGTAAATTTCCATTTCTGTCCATGTGACCATGAATTGGTACTCAAGCTAAATAGTACCCCGCAGTTCACTTTGTTAATTCCTTTAAGAACTTGAAGGTCCCTATCACATCTCCCCTCTCTCTTCTGGTCTCCAATGAGTACATATTTAGTGCCTTGAGGCGCTCCTCATAGGATCTGCCCTGCTGTCCCTGAATCATTTCAGTTACTCTGTACTGCACTGTCTCCAATTTATCCTTATTCTTTCTGAGGTGGGGACTCCAGAACTGGGCACAGTACTCTAGGTGAGACCACACCAGAGATCTGTAGAGGGGAAGTATTATCTCCTTTCTTCTGCTATCATTACTCCTACCGATACATCCCAGCATCCTGCTATCCTTGCTATAGGCCATGTTGCATTGACTCTATTGCTTAAATGGTATATTGAGTTGCGGAGGGTGGGGGTTACAGTACGGGGTAGTGGGAGCTCAGATATGAGTTATATAGGCTTAAAATAAGCCACGAAAGTGCACCAGAGAGCATACCATAGCCCATAGTTTCTGGGGGACCTACTATATCTGAGACAATGCCTTAGGTATATTAGTAGCAGCATCTTGCTGCCCTCTGGTACTGAATACATATATGTCTTCACCCTGCAGCCAGCCAGATAATAATTTTGCTTAGAGCAAGGGGTGTAGGAGGTCTCAGATTTGACTTCTTTAGCTTCAAAATAAGCCCTAAATTCACCACATGGCTTCGGGGGTCCTGGTGGCCCTAAGACCCACATCTTTTTTTAAAGGTTGCAGACTGCATAAAAAGAACCCTCCTTGTGAAAATCCTGGCAACGGCCCCGATAGGACATAACAAATGTTTTCTCTCTGTCAGCCTGCTTAGACAAACAGACGTGCTCACTGGCCACTATTACATGTGATTATATGAGAATATATATATATATATATATATATATACACACACACACACACACATATATAGTGTATAAAGTAATCACTGATGATCCCTCAGAGTCATCATATCAGTAATTAGGCAGATTATATACAGAATATATGTAAAAGACAAACATAATACATTATAGTAAGGTACAATCATGCATGATCTAATCCTATAAAGCATGTAAACATTAGCAAATATTAGCAGCAAAGCACATTCCTGGCACTCATGCTTATATGATGGGTGCCTAAATCTACGTGTTAGTGCAAAATAGCAGTATCACAGTACAACAGACCAGGAATACAGTGTAAGGTGTATGTGGGATGGTAGAGGGCATAACCCAGGTGCAACGGTCCCTCTTTGTTGCCCTAATTGCAAAAGAGGCAACATCACAAAAAGATGATGGTTAGGTATCATTCTCCTACAGGCTCAAGGCACGAGCCTGATAGAGGAATTTTAACTGGTCACCATGGTGTTTCAGTGTTTTCCTTAAACAACAAAATATAATTATATGGGAAAATGTTAGTAAACCTTGTATTACTATAAACATTTGGAATACAACTTTACAATGAGGTTTTTTAATATCAAACAATCAGTAAATACTAATATGTATCAGGTGTGTATCTGTCCTATGTGGAATAGATTGGAGAGACAAACTTAAGTTACTTGTATGGATATTAAAAATAAGCAAACAATTGAGATAGAGCATCAAGATAGTTAGGACTAGACTTAATAGTATCTGGTAACAGGATGGGAACAGTTGTGATTACAATAAAACGTACAACCTGTTTAGGGAGTAAAAATAGAAGTTAGAAAAGTTCACTTTGCATAACTTTAGTCCATATCAGAAGAATGTATAGTTGGTCACCACACAATGTTCCACGTCAGCAGAATATATCACCTTAAAGGATGGCATTCTTCAGTTGGTAAGTTGAACAGGGCACTATATGTCATTGTCCACAAGACATAAACTGCAACCAGTTCCAGGGATAAATCCAAGGTTTCCTCAGTGTTAGATGAAGCTTCATAGTTCAAATTAAATGCATTTAGATTTTCCAAAGGTAGATCCATAAGTCCAGGAGGCAGCAGTATTTACAGAGGCCTCAGCAGGGGGTACATTAGATTACACATTACATTTTACAATGGAATAGCAACAGTGTTCGGTAGAAGATGATCACATGGCTGCACAAAGTATAAAAGTTTATGGCAGTACTCAGTTTGTATGAGGTGCCAGCCAGGCTTGGAAAAACAAGCAGTGAAGAAAACTGATTTCTTGATTGTAGATCAAACAAAGAAGAGTCTCCTTGCTAAAGTGAGGAGATTACCTCCACCCTAGGCTTGCTTTGTAGGATGCATAACAATGGGCTTGATTGTAGAATCTGAACTGGCTGGACCAAATACAGTTTATTTGAGTTCATAAGTGGAAGCCTAATGTCAATTATTAGGCCTGCATTAACAAGCTGGTAAAACAGGTTGGATGATATCACATCTGCATAAAAGATGGTGATCCTTTCAGTTGTAGTAATCAAAGTTCAGAGTCAGTCACAATTCCAAGACTTCATGGTAAACAAGGAAAGGAGGTGGCTTCAACCTTTTCACAATAAAAGTTCCCATCAAGATGACCAATAGAATGGACGGTTGCCAGACGATCAGAGATGGATGTTGCCAGACGAAAATGCAGCAATGACACTGTGAGAGTCACAAACATGGTTTCCAGGATTGTGCAGGAATAAGTTTCGAAACATGTAGCAATACTGGTGTGTGTGTGGTGACATACCAATGGTTCCTTGCCAATGACAAGGGAGTAGTGCTAGACTGAAATAAACATTTGTTAACACATGCAATAGAAATGCATAATATGGCAATGCCACTCACCCATACATCTGTCATGTATGAGATCAAGGATATGTCCTAATTCCAGATCCCGGAAGAGATAACTAAAGAGTTGTAAGAACATAATAGCTGTAGACAGTGGAAAGGACTTCCCTAGCTATGTGACGCTCATCTGCTTCCTTAATGTAAACAGAAATTAATTCATTAATGTGAAAATTTGTCAGATCAAACCTCTTCACAGTATCCTTAATATTGTAAATACAAATTGCTTTTCATGAGCAAGACCATGGGGGGGGGGGGACATGATATTATATTTCATACTATCATGATCCTTTAACATATGTGCTAGAATAATGGCTATATCAGCCCCATTTCAAATAAATATGTCAGAGCCAAATAGGCCTGAGGTTAAACTTGTTTTTTTTGTTTTTTAATAAACAAACAAACACAAAACACCTAGTCCATTTGGGTAGGTTTACAGTTATAAGATGCACCACTAGTGGTCAGAATGTGAAAATCCTACCCAACAGCACTAGGCATTTTTTTTTGTACAAGTCCCCACATACAGGGAGTACTAGCTAGGTTCCCCTTCCAACCTCCAATCACTGTGGTTATCCTAGTTTCATCCCGCCCCCCCCAGTCAACTTAACTGTCCCCTACAGATGTTAAACTTCTGCTCCAGCACTGGCCCCTTCCTTTGTCTAATGCAGGACATCAACTTTGAAGAGCCTGTTGTCCCAGAAGTCCCCATCAGTCCCCCACGAAGTAGTATCCCTTCTCCTGACACCATGCCTTAAGCCACCCATTAGGCTCCTCTATCTCATCCCTTCATATTCTATCCTTCTTCCTTTCCCTGATCCTCATAGCGATAACCTCAGAAAATGCCAGAGAGGCTGATTGTGTTGACAAGCTGTCCTTCAGTCTGCAGAAGTCCCACTTTTCCGTCTCCATTGACTGGTTCACCAAATCACTGATACCCATGTGTACCATTATCCCCAGCTCCCCCATCTCTGCCATACTCCCCATCCTGTCTAAATCCTGGATGTGCAATATACCAGGAAGACACCTGACCACTTTCTCCCATACAACCCTTCTCCCACCACCCTCTCAACTCCCCTTATTACTGAGTTTATAATCACTAAGACTCTCCTGGTAGACTTGCTCTTGTTTGTCCTCTTGGGTGCCATCACCTTCTCCTGACCCTTTTCTCAGATTTAGTTAGAGTCCCCCCCTGGTTGAGTCAGGTAGTTGATCCTCCTGTAGAGGTACAAAGTGGTTCACCATCTAGATGGGGCTGGGCTAGACAACCTCCCATTGGCTAACCCTGCCTTCCTTCACCTTCCCACCATTCTGCATCTCCCTGAGATCAGTGGACCTCAGGGAAAGTGGGTGTGTGGGTGGTGGGCTCCAGCTGCTCTGGTGATGGAGCTTAGATATTTATTCTCTGACTGCCACCAGCTGAGCATGAACCTCTGCCAAGGTTCTATGGCTGGGCCAGTGACCCATGCTTCAGACAATATCATGAGAGTAGAGCACTGCATAGCTGCCACAACTGTCTCCCCTCTGTACCCATCCCTATACAGAACCTATGATGCAGCTAATTGATTAAGATGCTTGATATTTAATTATTAGCAGTAGCAACAAGCAAACACTGAATTAACCCAGAATTCAACTAATCAGTACTAAAAATGCTGTGTTTGTAACTAGAAATAGAACTAAGTGTATATCCAGATAGGTATCCTAGCTGCAGCCTAATTAGCTAAATAAACAAGCAACCACACTAGATAAAAGCAGACTAACAGTCACATGGTACGACAGTAATACAACAGATCAACGTTTTAATTAAAAAGTGGTGTGCTGAAACTGAAAAATAAGGCAATACTTAGATAAGGTATAGGTAGGTTACCTAATATACTACTTTGTTAGAGGCTAGCAGGCATACCCATAGTTAAAGCAGTTTCACAGTCCCATAATCAGCTAGAACAGAATCTAGAAACATGGGTATACCCAGACAGGATGCAGTTTGGCTTCCCAATTTGCTAGTTAGTTAAACAGGCAACACCAATAGGTGAAGTAGTCCCACAGTACCACTGGCAGGCAGCAACATACAGTTCTTGCCTTGCAGATGGAGAAGCAGTCTCTATAGTAGTCCTGTTGAAAGTTTGCAGATGTAGAAGCAGGGGGAACCATATTGGGCCAATGGTTGCCTCACAGTTCCCTCTAGGCAGACTCCTCCTTGTTGGTGCCCTTTGCTCTGCAGCCCTTAGCAGGAAGGGTCACTTGAGTGGTTCCATTGAAAAGAGGCATTTCCCTGTGTGAATGTCCACTGAGATATCCAGTTGGTATCTAGAGTGGCAGGGTAGGATGGGACTCATTCATTGGTGCAGTGTTGCTAAGTGAGGCAGTCATGGGGGCAGGGTAATCTTGGGCAATGCCACCCTCTTGACCCTCAGGTGAAGAAGGCTCCCCATTGTTCGCTTCAGTGGTAGGGTTCACAGTGCCAGCCACACTGCTAGGAGTGAAAGAAAAAAAAATGAAAGCTTGGACTCAGCTCTGTTAATCTTTTGATAAATTATATTATTACTCCTTCAAAAAGCTAGAGAGGCACAAAACAGCTGGCTGCATGGGAGAGGTCTGATATTCTGCTATTGGTGGTTGTTTTTTATCTGATGCATTGGAGTTTATGAGGGCTCATCTTGGTGCCTTTGGAATGAGATTATTACTGTACATCTTCCATATATCGATATACAATATAAGAATGTGAAATTGTTCTGAAAATGTTTTAGTGTCTGTTATTTCTAACAACATATTGTATGTCAACATTCACATGCATCAGCAAATGAGAGATTTAATTTAGTTTAGTTTTTGTTTACCAGGTAAGAAGGGATAGACATATTGAATCATCTTAAGCTGTTGGTGGTATTTTTAGTGAATTCTATCTTTATGAACTAGTCATTTTGATTGGATGCCAAGCATTCTTAAAAAAAAACTAAAGTTTCAAAAGCCTAACAGTTCAATGGTTACAGTTTTCAAAATATAATTTCAAGTATTATATTATAAAAAATATGGTTGGAAGATATTAGTGGTTATTATTTTGAAGGAGAAATGCATTGAGGTCTATGCACTAAGCCTATGAAACACATATATATGGCTCGTAGGCTACCTTGTGTCTCACTGCTACGCATCGGGGTCAGTTTAGACCCCTGTGACATTCACAGGAGTGCAGGCCTATTCCACATCTGATCCCCTGTCTGTCCACAGCTCTGCCTGTGCAGACACACTGTTGGAGTGGCCAGTGGTGTGGTGCAACTCCACTCCACGCACTATTCTGTGGAGTGATGAGTGAGGAGACACAGCCTATGTTAGCAGGGACCCTGCTGTAGCTGCTTCATGGCCCTTCTGTTCCACCATTGCCATCCACAGTGGGGCAGGTGACTTAAGTCCCCCCCCCTTAAGAAGTTAATTTTCTCTGGACCTGCAGTGAGGGCTGGGGTTGACCTTCAGGGCACTTGAACAGGATTGTGTCCCTCTGGGAGGTTATATAGTCAGCATTTACATTCACTGTACAGTAAGTGCATACAACAGCCACCTCAGTAAGTGTAATTAAATACTACAAAACAGGTCAATCCACTTCACTGTACTGTACCACAAAGCTCAACTAGTTACAATAAATATAAATACACTCTTAAGTGCACCTGATGAATGAGCAGAACAATAGATCTCAGAGTCTGCCTTGTAAATAAATTGTGAAATATGCTTATTATTTTCAGCTATTCCATCTGCAGTAAAAATTCATCTGTAGAATATAAACAGAGAAAATTAAATATTTTCTTCAGTAAGGACAACAGATTCAATCGCAACAAAGACTAGGCCAAGAGAGTGCCCCCCCAACAGGTAAACCCAGAATGCATCTAAGGACAATTTTTTATCAGTATCCTCTCCTTTTGGTCCAAAACGAACCCCTAAATACCTATAAGGACAGGTACATGAGCCTCTCTAAACCCAATTCTTTCTACTTGTACAGTATTGTCAGTGCAAGTTTGTTACTTTTCTGGACTTTTACTTGTGTACTGTATGTTCTGTAATTATCTTCTTAAGTTTTACTTTCACTTTTAGGATATAACTGTTTTTATTTAGGATGCCCACAACTACTTTTGCAGCCATTGAATATGTTGTTACAAAGCTCAGTCTGTTATCCATGTTATTTTCCTTATGTTTTGGTATCAGTGATGATTCCCTAAATATTAAATACGCATCCAACCTGGCTCTTCTTGTAACAGTTTGTTCATACCGCCTTTCACGAAAGCAGTTCTCCACAAAATGTTAATCTGTCTCCGGCCTTCCCTGGCTACCTGCAAACTGCCTGTAATCCTGAATCCTTTGGTTATTGCCTACTCGGATACTGTTGTTATTTACCTAGGGCTTAACTGTATATTGTGACTCACTGTACTATTCTATGTGTATTATTGTATTATGTTTTGTTCTTGGAATGCTTTATTCCTCGGGTCATCACTGAAAAAGGGACTTTGTCTCAGTTGACCTACCCGGTCATCAAAATTCAAATAAATAAATAAAATAAATGAATGATCAGCTTTGAAAGTGTAATCCAAAAGCCAGAAAGCTGCACTTGGAGACAGTTCAAAAACTGAAGGCCAACATGTTGTTTCAAATCATTACCTGCATTTATTTTGAAGACCTCAATGTGTGTACAGTGTAAAATACACAAACAAGGAGCTGCCTGCCACTCTGCCCCTGGTGCTTTGACTTGTACTAAGTCTTCCTCAGGGGGCACCTGCTGAGAAAGACTTAATGCAAGTCAAAGTGCCGGGCAGTTGTTTCCACCCCTCTAAACCATACTACATATGCCCCAATCATTGGGGATATTTACTGTGGTGTGGTGGTGTGGAACTACTGTACAAGCTGCCAAGACAGTGTTATTGTCAGCGGGTTTACTGAATAGGAAGGTTTTGACCCACCCATTCTTTTCCTTTCTAATTTTAAGATTCAAAAAGGAAATTTCATCCCTAGCCTCCTTTGAAAGGAAACTTAAACCCTGCCCCCCAAATCTAAATGTGATTTATACTCCAGTAGTTCTTCTGCCATACCCTGCCACACCATAAAGCAATCAGCTACGTACAGCTTCCAAAACGCAGTCCTGTAACGAAATGGACTAGCACTTGTTTACCATATAGTTTCCCACACTCCCTTGCCAAGTTGGTGTAATTCAGAGTAAATGTCAGCCCCATCACTGTTGTGCTTAACTGGATGTAATGTTCTCCGCTAAAATTAAAGGAGTTATACTACAAAACATATTCAGCCATTTTAATAAGAAGATTTGTTAGAGGATTGTTTGAATTTTTTCTTTCCTTTAGAAAGAACTCCAAAACATGTAATGTGTGGTATGTTGGTATACAGTGATTCTACATCAAGTGAGACCATAGAAACATAGACTTTGATGGCAGATAAGGACCACTTGGCACTCCTAGTCTGCCCATTTTCCTACCTGGAGGATAAGCTGCAGATCCTATTTAATCAACAGCCTATTTCTTCCTACCCCACAAAAAATTGCCTTACGTCTGTTCCATGCATTCTTGAATTCTCCCACAGTTATAGACCCCACAACCTCCTCAGGAAGGCTGTTCCATGTGTCCACCACCATCTCTGTGAAAAAAAATACTTCGTCACATTGCCCCTGAGCCATCCCCCCATCTTCAAATTGTGTCCCCTTGTTCTTGCACATCTCTTTTTCTGAAAGATGCTACCCTCTTGGACTTTGTTGATTCCACTAAGGTACTTAAACGTTTCTATCATGTCCCCACTCTCCCACCTTTCCTCAAGGGTATACATATTATGCTCCTTTAGTCTCTCCCCTGTATGGCTTCTCTTGCAGACCCTGCACCATTTTAGTTGCCCTCCTCTGAACTGCCTCTATCCTGTCTATGTCCTTGCGGGGATGGGGTCTCCAGAACTAGATGCAGTACTCCAGATGGGGTCTCGCCAACAATCTGTACAGGGGGATAACAACTTCCTTCTCTTGGTGATACCTTTCCCTATACATCACAGTATCCCCCCAGCCCTCCCTACTGCCTTCTCACATTGTTAGCCAATCTTAAGGTCATCTGATATGATTACCTCCAGATCTCTTTCCATTTTTGTTGTTGTTACTACCTCCCCCCCACTGTGTAGTCTTCCCCTCAGTTTTTGTTTCCCAGGTGCATTACTTTGCACTTCTTTGCATTTAATCCAAGCTGTCATACTTCTGATCATTCCTCCAACCTTGACCAGTGACCTTGTCTTCTTAATGTGGCTATCACCAAAGATGGATACTATGGGCCTAATTCTAGAAGGAATATGCCTGGCATAACTTGACTTGCGTCAAAGGAAATGATGCAAGTGGCAAGTTATGCCAGCTGTTACAACAAATCGTATTCTACAAATGGCCTGCGACATGCAGCAGGACACTTGTACAAAGTGGACTTACACCAGCAGATATGCTGCAAACCCCCTGTGACATGGTGCTAGGGGGTTTACAGCAGCAGTTGCACCCTATTCTGGAAGGGCAGCAACAAAGTTCTCAGTGGAGCTATTCTAGAACAACCTCTGAAGGACATCCATCAAAGTACAGTTACACCAGCTTTTAGTTAGTGTAGGTGTACCTATGCCCTCTGGGGTTGTGCAGATCTGGCACCAGCCAGCCCTGACCACATGCTGTGGCAGCACCCCCATGCCCCGTACCTCCTATTCTGTGGCAGATCCGCAGGGCTGCAATATCCCTCAAATTGTTATTGCCCCACAGGGAAGCCATACCCCTCCACCCCCGATTCCCCAAAGTGTTAGTGCACTGCAGGGAAGCAGTGTCCCCCATCCCATTCCCTGAACCCAACCACCTGGTCCCTGCTGTGTCATGTCATGTAGGGTATTGGCACATTCCACACTCCCTGGTAGTCTAGTGGCCCCACCCCCACCCAGCAGTGCCTGTCCACCCCACACCCTCTGACCAATCCCATCCGGTGACCGGCACAGCCCACCTCTCACCACCATGGCTAGCCTCTGACTGAGCACCATAGGAGCAGTCCTGTAAATATGAACTCAATGAATGAATGTACTGTCATTCATTCATTGAGTGCATATATATAGTAGTGCTCCTGTGGAGATCAGTAAGCAGTTGGCTGTGGTGGTCAGAGGAGGGCTTCGCCAGTCACCAGCTGGGGATGGGTAGGGGTGTGTGGGGTGGAATTTCACTGCTGGGTGGGGGATCACTAGACCACCAGGGAGTGTGGGTTGGGCATTTACCCTACATGGTGTGGTACAGCAGGGACTAGGAGGGTTTGGTGTTGGGGAATGTGTCCAGGAGGGACACAGCTGCCCTGCAGGGTACATGCCATTGGGGGATAAGAAGCTGAGGGGGGGTTACAGCAGCCCTGAGGGGCTTTTGCCACAGGGGGTTCAGGGACTATGGGGTGAGGGCCACCCTGGCTAGTTTTCTTGGTGTGGGGGGGGACTGTGCCGGGCTGCTGAGAGATGCAACTTGTGACATGTCCCTCAGTTATGTCCTTCCTTTGGCGTAGCCGTCTGCATGTCACAAGTCACAGGACTTAGCTGCAGGGACCCTGCCCCTTCTAGAATGGGTGCAGGGTCCTTGTCGCAACTGCATTTGACACAAGTCATTTTTGGCGGCGACTTGCACCCTTCTTCTAGAATCGGGCCCTATATCCTTTATGTCCTGGACACATGACTTTCAAGCTGATTACACTTGGTCTAATAAAGTCAATGTACTGGGATAGGGGCTCTGCGAGGGATCCCATTCCAGATGAAACAAGCATCTCTGGAGAATTGTCATGAATTTTGTGCACCTTAGGAAACAGATGAAGCAGAGGACAAAGTGATGATCTGCGTAAAATGTTCAAATTCTAACAGAATTCCACAGGATTTCAGAAAATTTTGTGGACTTCTGCTGGTAGCAAAATTTTCCATTTCACAGGCATAATTGTTTTTATAGTTTAATGATCCACTGTTTACATAAATCGTGAATGCTTTTTCCACAACCCACAAAACAGTAATTTGTAATTGACGTGATCCATGGCAGATTATTCCACGGTTTTCACAGAAATGCTTTTTTGGTATTCCTTTGAATTTAAAAGTAAATTCCAAAAAGCATTTAGAAACTAGAATTTTCATTCTGCAGCAGTCCCAATGGTAGAATTCTACTTTCTGCACTTCTTGAATCAGGGGTATAGTGATAATGTTGTGCCACCAGCTAAGAGACTCGAGTTCACATTTGAGCCCTGGAATCACACATTAAGACCTAGAATATTAAGGATGTGAGGCACTCAGATCCTGAAGCCTCATCACATTCATGAACCCCTACACCAGTCAACCAAAAGAGGAACAGAGGCTTTAACTGGAATAGCAGCTGGTCACCCACACCTTCTGCCAACAGCAGCTTGGCTTCAGAGCGCTGCTGTCATGTCAAACAAATCCACTAGATTTCTTTGACTGGGTAAGTAGGGAGGTGCGTCAGGGAGGGCAGTGGATATGTTACATCTGGAGTTCAGTAAGGCCTTCTACACTGTACCACACAAGAGGCTGATTAAGAAACTTGGCAACCTGAGGGTGGAGAAACAGGTAGTAAACTGGGTATCAAACAGGTTGAAAGATAGAAGGCAGAGGTTGGTGGTAAATGGCAGTCACAGAGGGTGATGCTAAACAGAATTTTTTTTGTTTAACCATTAGAGACTTACTAAGCTAAATGCTTGTTTACAGGTGCAACCTGGGAGCACAATGATGTTAAGTGACTTGCTCGGGATCACACAGTATGCAAGTGGGGGCTGTGGGATTCAAACCCAGGTCTCCAGGTTTGCAGATCAGAGCCTTAAACCACTGAGCTATACTACCTCCAGGAATTTGCTCCTGGGAAGGTAGAGTGACTGGGAGGTGCACCAGGGTTTAATTCTTTATAACGTCTTTATAAGTAACATTGCAGTGGAGCTGGAAATGAAGGTCTGCCTCTTTGAGGGATGATGCCAAGATCTGCAACAAGGTTGTCACCTGGGGGAAGGGGATGGAAAAGATAAGCAGAAATTCAAAAACACTTGAGGAGTTGTCAACAGTATGGCAGCTGGGTTTGAATGCAAAAAGGTGTAAAATAATGCATCTGAGGCACAGAAACCCAGAAGCAGAATACAAAATGGGTGGAGTGTTATTGACAACTACCAAGAAGGCAAGAGTCCTGTGGGTGATCATATCGGATGACCTAAAGGTGTCCAGGCAATACAACAAGGCAGTGTGGCGGGCTAGTGAGATACTGGGGTGCATAGGAAGGGGTATCACCAGCAGAAAGAGGGAAGTAGTGTTGCCCCTGTATAGATTTTTTGTAATACCCCAGCTTAGCTACTGTGTCCACTTCTGGAAACCACAGCTCAGGAAGGATATAGACATTTTGGAGGTGATCCAGAGAAGAACAAACAAAATGGTGTAGGAACTGCATCAAAAGCCCAGCTATGAGGTCAGGTTAAGTGACCTTAGTATGTACAACATGGAAAAGAAGAGAGAGGTGGAATATGATAGAGACTTTTAAATACTTCATGGGGGTAAATAAGGTACAGAAAGAAAGTATTTTTCAGAAAAAAGGTACTGTAGAACAAGGGGATATGCTATGAAGCTGGAAGAGGGTAGGGGCTGGCAGTATAGCCTAAACGTAAGAGTAACAAGCTGTAAATGAGATTGGTACATCCAGCAGACCTGGGTTTGAGTCTAAACAAATCACATAACCTCCATAGTGCTCCCAGGCCACCCCTGAGAACAGGCACTTGTGCCTAGTGGGCCTTACCTGGTTACCAAAAGACTAAAATAAAAAAAAAGAATCAAGAGAAAGATATAGAAACATAGAATATGATGGTAGAAGGGTACCTCAAAGTCCATCTAATATACCCATGGTGTTTGCATTCTTACTTTATATGAGGAAGTATTTCTTCACAGAAAGAGTGGTGGATTGCTGGATTAGCCTTCCAGTGGAGGTGGTGGGGGTGAAGACAGTGGTGAGGTTCAAGAATACCCGGCACAGGCATAAGGGACTCATAGTGGTAAAAAGAGATGGGGGAGGAGGAACAAGGAGCTGTAGATCAAGTAGGGTCTGCAGTGAGGACAAAGGTAGAGAAAATAGTCAGACTGGGTGGGCCAAGAGACCATTATCTGACAACAGAGTCTATGTTTCCCTTGGTGGATGGGAGAGTAACCACTGCAGTACCAGAAGATTTGGCACTAGTACCTGTCCTTTTCAATGTCTTAATAAGTGTCATTGCTGAGGAACTAAAGGATAAGGTATGTCTCTTTGCAGATGACACTAAAATCAACAGTGTGGACACCCAAGAGGGGTGGAGAGAATGCAAAGGGACCAGGCAAAACTTAGAGGCAGCTGGGTTTCAGTGCCAAAAAGTGAAAAGTCATGCACCTGGGATGGTTAGCCCAGGGACTGTGTATAAGATGGGGAGAGGTACTTACAGTCACTATGCAAGAAAGGGACCTTGGGGTAGTCATATCTGATAATCACAGAGTGGCTGAGTGGTGTAATAAGGCAGTAGGCAAGGCTAGCCAGATGGTGTGGTGCATTGGGAGGAGAAGGGAGGTGGTGCTGCTACTGTATTGCACACTAGTGAGACCCAACCTATAGTACTGTGTCCTGTTGTGGAGGCTGCACCTCTATTGTATATTGTAAATAATTGTTGTATTATGCTATACTTGTCCCTGAACAGGGCTGCTCCAGCTCACCCACGGTCGGCCGGCACCCAGCCAGCCACCAACCAAGACCAGGACACCCACCTGCAGCTCTTTGGAAGCTGCTTGTCCCTGAACAGGGCTGCTCCAGCTCACCCATGGTCGGCCGGCACCCAGCCAGCCACCGACCAAGACCAGGACACCCGCCTGCAGCTCCTTGGAAGGTATGGGACAGTGCAGCCAATCGGAACATGGGTGCTTCCAGCAAACCCACTCTGATTGGCTGGAGTTTTCCCCTGCTATAGGCACCTGGCACTTTGTTAGACTTTCCATAGAACTAAGCACATTTCAACTGTGTTATTAGGAGTTTTTCAACTGTATTAGCTGGATTGTAATTTCTACTACTGTTTTAAAGTGCTTACACCTCTTCTGTCTGACTGCTCTTCCTGCAGCCCCCCCCCATCCAACCACTCTGCCTTGGTGCCGATAAGTCTAACTACCCTTTTTTTTAAGTGGCTAGTTTTCCATTAGCAGGTTATACAGACCTGCCAGTAGAGGGATTCTTGGTCTTCTATATAAATCACTGTATTAATTCATGGGCAATATGGCCTGCATTATCATTCTACTTCTTTCCCGGTTCTGCTACAATGGGACTTGAGTCTGAAGGGTGGATGGCCACTAACTAAGCTGCTCCTGCTCTTCTTGTTCCCCATCTGCTGTATTTTCTCATCTAGGTTTTAAGTGAGTACCTAGGTGGGCAAATTTCTTGCCTAGAAAATATTGCACTAATACAAATCACGAGACCACTCAATCTGGGACCATGGCTCTCCTTATTGTGTTTTTATTGCTCCTAAGGTGCAGAGTTTTCAGCAATACAGTGCAATTCGAAGTACCTCAATGCAATTCAGTTCTCCAATGTACCTTATCAATACGTAATGTTATAACAGTCTACCATGCAGGCACTATGTCATTCTCCTCTCCCCTTTTAGCCTATTCCTCGTTAGCCTACACCCCCTTGCTACTGTCCTCACCTATGTCTACCCAAGCACTTACATTGATCACAATCAACTGTCATTACAGTGGTGCCGCCTGCGTAGCACGATATGGCGAGCTATCACGAAGAAATAAAAGCAGTCCCCATTCTATAAGCTCCTAAAGAAAGTTATACTTCTGCTTCTCTGCCAGGAAATGTGAAGCTCAACCCTGGCCCCCCCCCTACAACTTACCTTGCCTATCGATTTTGCTGAGGCCACAGGTCTCAAAATGATGATGGTCAACATTTTAAGCCTGCCTAAAAAACTTGTACAGCTGCAAGCCTGGGCTGCACACGTTAACCCAGACCTTATCGTAATTACTGAGTCGTGGTTAAAAAAGACGAACACTGATCAACAAATATCACTTCAGGGCTACAATTTATTTAGAGCAGATAGAGAGTCTAGAGGTGGGGGTGTGGTTATCTATGCCAAATCTAAGTACTTGGTCACCAATATTAGATGCAAATCTCTAGCCAAGGAATTTGAGTTAGTTTCGCTGAGCCTTCCTCTCCCCTCCTCGGAATGTATCACTATCCTAGGTGGCTATAGACCCCCGTCTGGTGGTCATGAAGTCCTTAATCTTTTGAAATCCATGTTCGTAGATGCAAAAACTGAAACAATATTTCTAGAAGATCTAAATATGGAGTGGCTGTCACCTAAATCACACGGCCTCAAATCCCTTTGTGACGAGCTAGGTCTTGGGCAATTAGTCAGTGAACCTACTAGGAACAACACTCTAAATACTGCCAACAGTTCCATTCTAGATGTGGTACTAACCACCCATCCACACAAAATATCTCATTTAGCAGTGTTTCACAGTGACATGAGCGATCATGAAATTGTTGCTTGCATAAGATCTCAAATTAAGGCCCGTCCACAACCCATCTTTATAACAAAAAGATCCTTTCGCAAATTCAGTGCAGTAAACTTCCTATCTGACCTGAGCATGATCAGATGGCAAGATCTTTACCTAGCCAAAGATGTCAACAAGGCAGCTTGCATCCTTAATAGACAAACTCACTACAATAATAAATAAGCATGCCCCTTTCATCAAAGTAAGAGATGGAACAATTCCAATCCCTGGTTCACCTCGGATCTCAAGGCAGCCCTTATAGCTCGAGATAAGCTGTGGGCTAAAGCTAGACATTCAAAGAATCTTCGGATTGGCAGGCCTTTAGAACAGCCAGGAATAACTGTGTGAAAAAACTTGCTGCTAAAGCTAACTATTATATTTCTACTCTTGAACAAGCTAAAGGTAACCTCATAAAATATGGAAGACTATCAAAGCTATAGAAGGATGGCCATAGCCCCTCTGTCCCAACAAAGATAGTTGCAAGTGGCAAGATTGTGGAAAACAAGTCCCTAATCCTGGAGGAACAACTCCCACTTTACAGCTGGATTAACTGACTCGCCACCTTATGCTGGTGCTGCGGTGAGCCAGCATACCCCTCCCACCACATCTAGTCCTGCACCCAGCCCCTTCCAACTGCGAGATAACTATAAAGAAATAGAAGATTCTCTTCTTAACTTAGACACCAAAAAGTGCAGGGGACGATGGCTTGGAACCCTTTTTCCTAAGGTCAGGCTATGCCCATCTCACTGCCCCAATTCTCCATCTTCAATCTTTCCATTACATCTGCTACTGTGCCGTCCTGCTGGAAATCAGCACATACTCCCCTCTATTTAAATCTGGTGACCCATGCAATGTAAACAACTATAGGCCTATCTCCATATTGTCTATCCTTTCTAAAGTTCTCAAAAACTGATTCATATTCAGTTAAAATCTCACTTGAAACCTTCTCTCTCATTAACCCAGCTCAATCTGGCTTCCAGGCTAATCATAGCACAATCACTGCACCAGCAAAGTAACCAATGATTGGATCTCTGCTATAGATGCTAAGAAGGTAACTGGTGCAGTCTTTTGGACCTCAGCAAAGCTTTTGATACTGTTGATCACAAACTATTAGTCAATTGCCTTGCAAAGTTGGGTGCTACATACCATACCACCCAGTGGTTCTCTAGCTACCTAACTGGAAGATTCCAAAAGTAAAGGCGGAAGACTTTTTTCTGCTGCCTTGCCAGTTGCAAGAGAGTCCCCAAGGATCCATCTTAGGCCCTATCTTGTTTCTCTGTACATTAATGACTTAGATGCTAACATATCTATGTCCAATCTGCACTTTTTGCAGATGATACTGTGTTGTATACTTCTGGCTCATCGTTATCTGAAGTCAAGGGGATGCTTCAAGCGGACTTACAACTTGAGCATAATCTAATAAGGCAAGCTTCTGCTCAATGCTAAGAAGACTAAAGTGATGATATTCTCCAGGTGCTGTCTCAGGCCCCCAATACCCTTGCCCAAGACTTCATTGTCACCACACTAAGCGAGCCTCTGGAAGTTGTAACCAAATTTAAATATCTAGGTATCTGGATCGACAATAAATTATCTTTCAGTGACCACATCAAAGATGTCTCTAGAAGGTTAAAAAGCAAGGTTAGGTTTCTTCTACAGAAATAGGCCCTTTTCCCCTTGAAACTCGAAACAAGCTTGTACAGGCCACTTTTCTCCCCCTACTCCACCATAAGCGATACAAACTATTCCTCCACGACTCTTGCAAATCTAAGTAAACTGGACATCCTTTATCACCATGCGTTACGGTTCATTACCAACTCCCTTACGTTCGCACCACTGTGACTTATATGCAGCTGTTGGTTGGACATCCACTTACTACTAGACGCCTGCTCCATGCTGGGCTATGGACTCTTAAACTGCTCCTGCAGAAATTGCCAAGCTATCTCTCTTTCCTTATTAGTATCTCACATAGTGCATACCGTTAAGAAAATCTGACTTTATTATGCTTGACATACCAAGGACGTGGACTTCCTTTGGTAAACGTGCTATTGCATATGCCCTTCCCTCCATTTGGAACCAATTACAAACCGTACTGAAACTAACTAGCACAGTTTCGATAAACTTCTACAAATCGCTAAGTTCAGCCAAAATAAATGACACCTGTAACTGTCATTAAGTCTCTTCCTTCCCCATGTGTGCCATATTTATCCACTGGTAAGGTATAATTGATTTGTCATATTAACTGCTTTCCCTTCCCCTTCTACTCCTGGCTTTATCTTTGCTTACGCTCCACTGCTACTCTATCAAATCACTCCTCCCCCATATCAGTTGTAGACTATTGTTTGATCTAGCTGCCAAAATACTGTATATGTATTGCACACACCAGTCATCATGTTTCATTTATCAGTATGCAACCTGTAAGTAGCTTCCCTGTCTCATATCAATGTTTACCACCTGCGGTCACCCTATGTGGTACCCTTGTATGTATATCCAGCCTGTATCATGTAACGTACATTTCATGTATATACTGTTATTACCTATCTGTGTTTGTACTTTAAGTGTTTATGTCACAGGACCTCCTTGTGAATGAGCTTGCTCAATGGAGTTTTCCTGCAATAAACTTGAACTTGAACTTATACTACCTGTGCTTGTGCATCCGGGTTGTACCTGAAAAAGGTATTCGTGCCAGTGTACTTACCCAGTCAACAAAGTGAAACAAATAAATGAATAAGGACAGTGAGAGGGTAAAAGCAGTAGACAGAAAGGCCATGAGGATGGTGTAGGGGTTGCCTGAGAAACCATATGAAAAGAGGCTACAGGAGCTCAGCATATACTGTACTCAATGGAGGAGAGAAGAGCTCAGGGTGATATGATTGAGATCTATAAGTACCTCACAGGGGTAAACTAGGTGCAGGAGGAGAGTCTCATTCAGAGGTAGAGCACCAGAAAAAGGGGGCATACTAAGAAACTGGAGGGGGAAGTTTTAGAGGGATGTAATGAAGTGCTTATTCACAGAAAGGGTAGTGGACACTAGGAATGGCATAACAGAGGAGGTGGTGGGGGTGAAGACCATGGGGAGCTTCAGTCATTCATGGGATAGGCACATGGGCCAAACTGGTAGAAGAAAGTGGGAGAGAGGGTCACCTTGGACCAAATAGACACCAGGGTGTAGCAACAGAAACATAGAAACATAGAATTTGATGGCAGATAAGGACCGCTTGGCCCACCTAGTCTGCCCATTTTTCTACCTAATAGATAAGCTGCAGATCCTAGTTAACCAACAGCTTACTTCCTCCTACCCCTCCACTAGGACTGCCTTATGTCTGTCCCATGCATTCTTGAATTCTCTCACTGTTCTTTACTCCATGACCTCCTCAGGGAGGCTGTTCCATGCATCCACAACCCTCTCCGTGAAAAAATACTTCCTCACATTACCTCTGAGCCGTCCCCCCCGTCTTCAAATTGTGCCCCCTTGTCCTTGCACATCTCTTTTTCTGAAAGATGCTACCCTCTTGGACTTTGTTGAAAATTGAGCAAAATAGGCCTATTGGTCCTTGCTTGCTGACACATTCAGTGTTTCTATGTTACTGTCCAGAGAATGAGCGCTCTATGATAGCCCATGTCATCAGAGAAGTGCTGTACTGGGGACACGGGCATGTACAGTAAATGGAGAACAAAATAGAAACCCTTCCTCATACTGTATCACCTGATCCTGGAGGATTCCATAGCCAGGAAGCAGCACAATTCAATGGTAGTTGTCATGAAGAAAACTGTGATGCACGTGCACATAGTTGTATTCATTTCTTCTGTTCCTTGCCTCTTAGCTTATAAGCTTGCCGCACAACTTGTTACTGACATCCTAAGCATTTTGAAAGAAGGAAACTAGATATTCCTATGCATGACTTGTCCAGCATTGTAAGTAAGTAAAAGTTTATTTGTCAAGTGCCCATTCCTTCTGGCTCAGGGCGCCATACAACCAAAATGACACACACACACACACACACACACACACACACACACACATGCACACACACACACACACACACGCAGAAAAATAAAACCAACCGGATTTCAAATATGTGCAGATATTTGCAAATTTGCAGTAAAATAACTAAGGCAGCATCACATCAGGAGCTTACTATACAGAACTTATGGCTTCCTGAAAGAGGAAGGAGCTTACTCATTATTTTAATTAAATAATCTGCCCTTGGGAGTCTGATAGATTACTTACTATGTATACGTCCTTTTCATGTAGGGATCCTGGTTATGATTCCAGTTCTGAGTCATAACTGGATGCATTGAGAGGAGGTATGAGTAAGACAGAGACCACTCCACCTCTCACACTGGGTGCAAAGAGCATAAAGCTGTCAATCACAGGTCAAAGAGTTCAGTGGGTCTGCTGGTGGGCTGAGCTCCTCTACCTGGAATGTCTGCTGTTTGCACCCAGTGAAGACAGAGTAGCTACACACAGTACAATCCTGAGAGTTCTGTGATATACATTGATGCCTTATTTTACAAGGATGGAGACACCAATCCTTTGTTGGGGCCAGAGAATGAAGGAACCCAGTAGTGAACCAAACTACAACCAACGGACAATCAGTTGATATTCAGCAGGCTTTCATTCAGTTGGAGTGTATTATCCTTTAAAGCCAGATGCCTATGCAAGCGATAATACCTGACAGGGTGGTTGGTATTGTGCAATATCGGACCACCCAGGGGCGTAATGAGGCCCGATGCCACAGACATAGGGCCTTATAGCCCCTTGAAGGTCCACTATTGCCCAATACCACCCACCCTGGATGGTATTATTGTGCTTAGAAAATGGGCTATAGGTAAAGTTTCCATTAGTAATGTAAGAAAGAAAAAAATAAAAAAAATACCTTACAATGTGTTTTGCTATTTTAGTCCCTCTTATGGTGTAGTAAGCGATGGATACCAGTAGAGGGAATTGCAACATTTCCAAGCTATTTTACAGTTACGTTTGTTTTACACTGAGTACGTCCCTCCTTGGCCTTTGGACTGTGACACCCCTTGCCCTGTGCCAGCCCCATCATGTTCCTGTTTTTTTTTGGGTGGTGTATCCTTGGTGATGTGGGTGCTTTCCTTTATTCCTTTATTCTGTGGAACAGTGGTGGTGACACTGGGAGTGTGATTAGTTGGGACTTCCATTGGGATCGAGATTGTGGACACGGACTGCAGGAGAGGTACAGTTACAAGGCGTTGCTCTGTTTAAACAAAACAGCACTGTAAGAGTAGTAGAAATGTTTTAATGCAATGGGAGTGGAGTCGGGACGAGTGAGGAAGCCAGTTTGTGGAAGTGCTGTGTCAACTGTATGAGGAGCACTGAGCACATGGAGTGCTGGTGCTAGTAATTCAAAAAGAAAAACTGTTTCTTTTTTCATGTGGAAGAAAGAAGTTTGACTAGAGCCGTTTTGAATGTGGCATGCATATATGGAATATGTGGGGTGGAGGCTTAAGCAGTGGTCGGGTTGACAGCTGCCAAGTCACCTGCTAATTGGAATAAACAATTGGTGTTTAAGAGAGTGAAAATTCAGGGTGCTCCAGGATATCCGAAGTAATGGGCACCCCGTATTGGTACTTATTTTTTTAGCAGGCTTTATTGAAAAATGCCTGCCCATTAATCCTGCTGTCTTAGCCAATCAGAAGCCTAGGATTTCCTTGCCCATTTTAGAAAATGACAGGGGAGAGTCACGTGATGCAGAGCACTAGTTAGCTGCTTTCTCTGAGTGCTCCACCCACCCGTCCTCCTAAACAACCCAAAACATAAACAACAACATAAATTTCTGATAACTTTGCTGTCCTACCAGATTAGAAGGTGTGTAGACTCCGTGTAACCTCGGATGGAGGAAGAAATGAGAAAAGCTATGCGGAAACATACCCCGCTGGCAACTCCGGAAAAGGCCACCAAAAAATCCAAGGCCTCAGCTGTACAACAATCCCAGAACCCTTCGACTGGGAGCACGGAGACAGAACTCCTCATGCTAGCCAGATTCCTGGAAGAATTCCGGCCATTTAAAACAGAAATGAAGGAATTAGCAGGGGAGATTAAAAGTATCACAAACTCCCTGGAGGAACTGTCTCAGAGAACTTCAGATAATGAGGTACGTATACGGTCACTGGAAAGGAAAAATGAAAGAACTGAACCTGTGTTGGGGCAGATGAAACAACACATCTCCAAGTTAGAACTTAAAGTTGAAGATCTTGAAGGACGAAGTCGCTGCAACAACGCGGTAATTATTGGATTACCTGAGAAGGAGGAGGGTTCAGAACTGATAAAGTTTGCTCAACGGTTCATGGAAAAAATAGCTGGTCCCTCTCCATTCGGCACCGGCTATATTATAGAAAGAGCCCACCGTGCCCTGCGTTCACCACCACCCAGGGCCCCAGCGTACCTTCATCTTCCGATTTCTAAATTACCTGGAGCAGCAGCACTTCTTAGTGAAAATTAAAGAGATAAAGGAGCTGCAGTGGGAAGGTGCGAAGATAAGGGTAGCCCAAGATCTACTCCTGTCAATACGGCAAAAGAGGGCAACCTTTCATCCACTCATCAAGAAGTTAATTGCAGCCGGAATTAAATTTAGGATGGGCTATCCGGTGAAGTTTCAAGTTCAAATGGCCGGTGTCTGGAATACCTATGATAACGTGGATCTCGCTACAACTGCACTCCAAGCAGCACTGCCTGACCTCTTTAAAAACCCCTGAGTCTTCTGGTGGGGTCATCACAAGTTTAAAGGTATTTAGGAGTTATTTTGGTGCTGGATGTTGCCTGTCTGAATAGTTTTCACAGTTGGGGGCTAGTGAACTGATACATACTGGCTCATATCTCTGCAGTCGACCTCTGGACGACGAGACATCCCCGGGTGTTATGGTGGGATTTTCTTTTTTTCCCTCCTTTACTGTCAGCTTCCACCACAGTTTGGCTCTAGTTTTGCTCAGCTATGTTAAGGTTGTCTTGAAGGAAGAGATCACCTTGTCAGGTGCAGTTTTCGGTGTGTGACGGAGACTAGAGCGACTTGTTTTTTTTGGACTATCTCACGAAGGGGAAAGGTTGCTATAGTGGAGAGGTTTCTACAGGGCAGCGGTTGATACGGAAATTGCGGCATTTCGCCACTAGATGGAGCCAGAAGCCATATTGTTGCTCAAGTTGGCAACAGGAGATGGACCTGATATATACAGAGACACTGAGCGGATACCCCGTTATGCGGTTTTAATGCCTTAGACTTCCTTGTATAATATTGTTGTTGGAATACCATTTACTACACTTAGTGAGTTATATTGTCTGTTAAGTGGGTATTATAAGATGGTTATGGGATTAGCCCTGCAATGTTAGCATTTGACCTTGTTTAGGATAGTTAGTATACTGTGTTACAATAGCCAGGTTTGAAACCACATGATTGGGGATTACAGTTTTTCTGTGGGTCAGGGTAAGAGCCAAAGATATGGGGCACCATGGACACCTAGTTGTCTTACTGTCTTACACTATGAACAGCGTTAAAGCATTTAGATATTTATATTTCAGAACTGTAATGATGTTACTAGGTTACTTTACTTTGTAGGTTGACAAAGTTGTGTAGTGAGGGGTTGCTTGGTTGGATTTGGGGGTAGGGGCGGTGGGGGAGTGGCCGGGTGGACTGCTGTCATGGACCATGAGAGAGCGGTCGGGATTGGGAGGAGGGCTTTGGGCTGTTTTGGGTATTTTGTGGGGGTGTTAGAAGGGCAATTGAGATTTTGGGAGGGGCGGGTGGGGAGCACAGATCACGGAAGAAGGAAGAAGAGGAAGAATGTTTCTATACAATAAGGAAACTTAAATGCATCTTCAGGGAAAGAGGTATCAATGGCTCGGCTTATTAGATTTTCCAGTTGGAACGTAAAAGGGGTCCAGCATAAGTCAAAGCAATATAAGATCTTAAAACATTTAAACTATCTAAAAGCCGATATAATGTTTATACAGGAGACCCATTTGCTTAATTACGAAGCTAACAATATGAGGCGTTTGCAGATTGGACAGGTGCTTACTTCTGAAGGTAACACCCAGAGCAGGGGAGTGATGGTTATGATACACAGGTTTGTACTCTTTAAACCCCTTCAAATAATTCAAGACTGTGCAGGTAGGTTCATCTTGGTCAGAGGAAAATTACATACTCTGGAAATACTGCTCGGGTCTATTTATGGCCCAAACACAGATACCCTAGGTTTTCTTGTACAGATTACGGAAGCATTAACACCCTTTCTAGATATCCCTATAATCATAGGAGGAGATTTAAATCTGGTATTGGAATCCTCGTTAGATAGATCCAGGTCTTCTTGCAAGGGTCTTTCCCCAGCCCAGAGCGCCATCAGAGAGCTCCTAGATCAAGCGGGCCTCTGTGATGTGTGGAGAATTCTCCACCCAGAGGCTCGGGAATTCACTTTTACTTCTCAGGTACACGGTACGGCATCCCGGATTGATTACATTTTTGTTTTGTGTAATTTTCTATCGGGAGTAGTGGATTCGAGCATTGCCACTGGTCCACCCTCTGACCATTCAGTTGTTTCCTGTTTAATCTCCTTTTCATCCCTCCCTAAAAAGGGTGGCAGATGGAAATTTAATAATCAGTTGCTGAGAGATCCTGAAGTAGTAAAATACATTTCTTCCCAAATATCTGAGGTCATCTCAAACAATAGCAATTCCACTAAGCATCCAGATATGGAGTGGGGTGCACTCAAAGTATTTTTGAGAGGAATTCTAATTGGTTTGGCGTCTTGGAGAATGAAGGAAAAAGATAGATGTATTTATGAGCTCCTCTCTCGGATTCGGGATAAGGAGGCCAAGCTTTCCGCTCTTTCACCTGAAGAAGATAGACAGGAGCTACTCAAACTGCGTGACACATATTTAAGTTTATTAGGAGAGCAGGCCGAGCTAGCAATTATTAAAACAAAGGCAATATATATTGATCAGGGGGAGAAAGCGGGCCTCATACTGGCAAGGTGCATTAAGTAATTAGAATCTAACAGACTAATAGCTGCTGCTCGCTCCAATGAAAATGATACCATCAGAACTTCTCCAAATGAAATTGCTGGTGAGTTCAAGAATTACCTTGAGCATCTTTACAGCGCAATGAAAGATCCTCCCTCTGAGAAAAAATTGCATTGTTATTTAAGAGAATCACACTTGCCCCCCCCCTTTCAGAGCACCAACAAACTCAGCTAATTACCCTTATTTCTCAGGGTGAAATAGAACACGTTATTAAGTCTCTCCCCTCCAATAAAACCCCAGGCCCAGATGGATTTTCCTCAATTTTTATAAAGTTTTCTCCAAAGAGTTATCTCCATTACTCACAACTCTGTTTCAATACATTCTCAGTGGTCAAGCAACTGATGCATCACTGTTTGAAGCACTCATTGTTCTAGTACCCAAACCAGATAAACCTCCTGACTTGGTTTCAAGTTATAGACCCATTTCACTTCTTAACCATGATATTAAAATTCTGGCCAGACTGTTGGCAGACCGTATAAATAAGGTTCTTCCTGGTTTAATTGGTGCAGAGCAGGTTGGTTTCATGAGGGGGAGATCATCGGCGGACCATTTACGGACACTTGCGCATGTCTTCTCTGTGTCCAGAGAGATGGACCACCCTATGGTGTTAGTATCACTGGACACAGAGAAGGCGTTTGACAGAGTCCATTGGAACTATCTCCTAGTCACAATGGAAATGTTTGGCTTCCCCCTGGAATTCCGGAACTGGATTGGTTCCTTATATAAGTTCCCTTCTGCTAGAATTTCCTGTAATGGAGTCATTTCAGATTCCTTTAAGTTATACGTAGGAACCAAGCAAGGCTGCCCACTATCTCCATTTTTTTTAATCTATACCTCAAACCACTCATTAGGTGGATTCTACAAGCTCAGGAAGTGCGGGGTATCCAGTTGTACGGTCACACCACTAAGGTTGCTGCATACGCAGATGACCTTTTGCTACATATATCACATCTGGCTGAGTCTATAGCTGCACTACTAGAAATTATACAGAGTTTCAGTGAAGTTTCCAATTACAAACTAAATGTGGAGAAAACGGTGGTATTCCCTCCTAATAACAGAACTTTCAAACATGTAGCCGCCTTAGGGCTTTTTTGGAAACCAAAAATATAAAATACCTAGGGCTCACCCTCACAAGGAATCCGGCCCGTACTCAACAGCTAAATTTGGATTCCCTGATTCATGTTATCGAATTAGACTTAAAGAGATGGGTAATGCTTCCATTTTCTTTATGGGGGAAAATTAATTTAATCAAAATGAATGTTTTTCCTCATTTGTTTTACCCTCTAAACATGTTAAACATTTGGCTCCCTTTAACATGGTTTAAGAGAATCCACAGTATAATTGCCAATTTTATCTGGAATGGCAAAAAATCTAGACTGGCTTATCATAAATTAGCTGCTCCTAAAGTAGTTGGAGGCCTAAGACTCCTCCATCTTGGTCTATATTACTGGGCTAGCCATGCTAACAAATATCTCAGATGGTTGCAGATAATGGATTCATTGGATCAGAGCATATATGTTCCATTTTGGTTAAAGTTGGAGCTATCCCGTATTAAGGGGCATGGCCTTTCCCCCCAAGGCTTTGTTACACATTAACCCAGGTTCCCTACCCACCGCTCTTCGGAACTCTCCTATCGGCATTTCTATCAAAACCCATTCGCAGCTATGTGAGTTCTTAAAATACAATCATACTAAGGTTTTTTACAACCTTTAGGAGGCAATCCCCATCTCCTACTTGACGGTAAACCTCTCAGTATTTCCTGGCTTCCGCAACTTAGAGATTGCCAACTAACCGAACTAGTCATGGCAGAAGGGCAGTGGCTCTCTTCGGTTGAAATTCTGAATAAATTTCAGCTTCAACACGCTGATACATTTAAAGTGTTTCAACTCCGTCACCTGTTGTTAAAAGTGATGGGCACAGTTTTCCCGATTAGGCCTAAAGTGCATTTCCAAATGGAACTAGGCCCCCTAGCAAGTACGGCTCACGCTGTGTCCAAACTGTACTGCACTTTATATAGTTGGGCATATCCTCAAACTTTTGCACCGGCCAACTTTTGGTCCTCATTGTTTCCCGATAAGAGGTTCGACTGGACATTACTATGGCACAGTTGCCATAAATATATATCACAAGATAGGCTCAGGCTGATGCAATTTAAACTACTACATAACATTTACTACTCTCCCCAGAAGTTGGCAAGGTTAGGCATTATATCCTCCTCTACATGTATCAGGTGTCACCAAGGGAAGGGTGACCTTCTCCATATTTTCTGGAACTGCCCTAAAGTAGCCCCATTATGGTCCACAATTAAACAAAGGGAGGATCCCCTTCTGGGACTAAGTGATCACTTTACTGAGGAGGTATGTTTGCTGGGGGATGTCTCAGATATCCCAGTGCGAAATAGAAATATCATATGGCTTTAATTTCCGCATCTGCTAAAAAGGCTGTTCTCAAGCATTGGAAAGACACTTCAGAAATTACTTATACAGGGAGTCACGTGATGCGCCTGAAGGAATAGCAGCAGCTTTGGGTCTCTCCCCGCTCCGGTGTCAGAAATCTGCTTTATTTTACACATTCCAGTGCAATTTTTGCAACTAAAGCTACTCGGGAACAGATTCCAACTTTTAAATATCTCCCTACGGCTGTCGGGTGAGAGATGGACGAAACAGCGCAGGAGCTCGACGCGAAGCGGCCTCGGCACAGCTCGTCGCCAGCAGATGCACAGGAAGAGATAACTCCTACTCGGGTATACACTGAACTATCAACTATAAAAGAAGCTTTATTCAAACTAATAGAGGAGGTATCTGAATTCAAGCCTGCACTAACTCAACTCGCCAGGCGAGTTACTGACGCTGAAGCACGTATTTCATCCCTGGAGAGAAATACCGACAAACTTGGCCCAGCTACGGTCGAGTGTAAGAGAGCGGTGCCCAAGCTGGAGGATCGTCTCGACGACTTGGAAGGAAGGAACCGACGCAACAACCTGGTTCTGTTGGGGCTCCCAGAGGGAGAAGAGGGCCCCAACACAATTCTCTTTCTGCAAAAATTCTTAAAGAAAACAGTAAGGCCCTCGCCTAATGGGCCTGAAAACATCATCGAAAGAGGCCATCAGGCCTTAAGGGCAAAACCACCTTCCACAGACCCTCCCAGGCCTCTAATATTTAAGCTCCTTAATTTTTTGGACCGCGAGCATATATTTAAGGAGGTGAGGAAGTTACCTGCGATCCTATGGGAAGGCAAGAAGCTCCGGGTGGTTCCCGATTTAACCCTTAAAATTCACCAGGCAAGATCCAGTTTCCGACCCATTACGGCGAAGCTGTGAGCCGCAGGAGTCAAACACCACATGTTATACCCAGCTAGGCTGGAGATTTCATTCAAGGACAGCACCAAATGCTTTGATACTCCGGAGGAGGCTACAAAATACCTTAACAAGATAATGCCTGATTTATTCCCTAAATGGTGATAAGATCAAGATCTGGTCACTACTGTGCTATTCTTGGCACTTAATGACTTTAATGATTTCTTTTTATTTTAGTGGGTCAAGATGTACTCGATAATGCTATGTTTGGTCCTTTTGATGAGCAATTATTTGTCATCATTATAGGGAAAGCGCTTATATGTTGGGGGGCTGTCATTAAGGGAAAATAAGTTACCCCTGTTAATTCGTCTGGTAACCGCCAGAGGGGGCCACTAACATAAGGGATACATTGGATTTGCTTTATGTCCCCTGTATTAATTTCTTTTTATATAACAGACAGGAGTCTCGAAGGACAATCATTTAAAGGCAAGCTCTGCACATGATAATTTTTGGTTTGGGGATAAGCCGTAGTGGCACGACCAGTTTGGATAGGAACCTGGTTAATACTCGAACTGATCATCTGGAAGGGACTTTTGGTGCTTTTATTTTAGGAAATGTTGTATAAAATTCGAGTCGCTCATGTTTTCTATTATAGGTATTATCTTGGCACCCTTTGGTATACTCGGATTGGTTGCCAGACCATTTTCAATTCCAATGGGTCTTATTCTGTTATATACTTTGTCCAGTTAAACCTCTGATATGAAAGGGGAATATATTTCTGTAAGATTACCGTTTACCAATACTCAGGGGTACCTTCTATTCAGGGGTTCGGTATAATTTGTGATAGAACTTTCTGGAATGGGATGTATATATCCTTTCCTTTTTTTGACTGAGGGGGGGCCCATGCTTCAGTGCACGTCATGGTCCGGTGGTATTGGAGTCGGCTGTGGGCCAGGTGGTTGGTGCTTTGGGGTTTGGTTGGGGTATTGTTTATATGGTTGTTTTTTATAATGTTTGGGTATTTGGGAGATATTAGGGTGGGTGCAGGCAGCTTCCTAGTGGTACTATATTTCTTTGTTGGATTTCCTCATGGTTAGTAACCTGAATATCATCTCTTGGAACATAAAAGGGGGGAAAGACAATAAGAAAAAATATGTTATTTTAAATCATCTGGCACATTTTAATCCGTCAATAGTTTTTCTTCAAGAAACACATTTGCTTCAAGAACAGCTTTACCATTTTAAGAAAAGGTGGGTAGGTCAGGTTTCCGGGGCAGGGATCTCTTCTAGTTAAAGGGGGGTGGCCATTTTAGTGGCCAAAGGTATTCCCTTCTTCCCTTCTGAGATTCTCTCTGATACCAATGGTAGGTATGTCATAGTTTCAGGAAAACTGGCTGGTGTTAATTTGGTATTGGGATCTATATATGGCCCAAACCAGGAGTCACCCTCTTTCTTTGCTCAGCTGGCTGTGTTAATTGCTCCCCTAGCAGATAGTCCAGTTATTTTAGGAGGAGACTGGAATCAAGTACAGTCCAACCATATTGATCGTTCGTGGTCTAGAGCCGCATGTCTATCCCCGTCCCAGAGAGCGTTGGCTGAGTTTACTTCTTCCTTGGGCCTAATTGACCCTTAGAGAATGTTTAATCCCACTGCCAAAGAATTTAGTTTCTATTCCCCTGCTCATAGAAGCTATTCTCGGATTGATTTTTTCCTGATAAGCCACCAAATTCTTTCCTTTATTTATGAAGCCTCCATAGAGAGTCGGGTAATCTCGGATCACTCACCCATTGGTTTTCAATGCCGACCACTGTCTGCTCCACCCAGGTCTTATTCATGGTCTTTAAATAATGCTCTGTTAAAGGATCCCAAAACGCTAAGCCATTTTGGCTCCTTTATGTCTTTTGCGATCACATCCAATTGGGGTTCTATTAGTGCAGTGGACTGGGCGTGGTCGGCCCTGAAGGCCTTATGGAGAGGTGAACTAATTAGACTAGCATCAGTTCGCAAAAAGAAAATGTCATGCCTCTTGTCTAATTGTTTAGAGAGGATTAAAGCTTTGGAGCTTATGAGAGACGAAGGGAGATCTATGGGGCATGACCAAAAACTAGCTACTCTCAGGGCCTGGTACGTAGGTACCTTACGGGAAGGTGTTGAGAATTGAGCCTCCAGGCTGAAGGCTTCTTATATAGGACAGGGGTGCAAAGCTGGCAAAATTTTGGCATGGCAGTTGAAACAACGTGCTTCGGCCAAGAGTGTGGCAGGGCTGAGACATCCTGAGACTAATAATATGGTTTCTAATCCAGAGGGCATATTAGCTATCTTTCTTGATTTTTATAAAAGTTTGTATTCTAAAACGTCATCCTTCTCGGATACGAACACCAAGGTAAGGGAATTTCTAGCAAATGTCCCCCTCCCCTCACTTTCGGAAGAGAGTGGCCAGAGGCTAGTGGCTCCCTTTTCTCCAAAAGAGATAACTGAAGCTATTGATGCGTTAAAATTAGATAAGGCCCTGGGACCGGATGGGTTTACTGCCCTTTTTTTCAAATCATTTAAAGAACTTTTGGTACCACTGTTGCGACAACTCTATACCTTTTGGCAGGAACACGGGATTAAAGACCCATCTCTTTTTGAGGCGAGAATTATTTTACTACCTAAACCTGGCAAACCAGTAGATATGGTTGGCAATTACAGACCAATCTCACTATTGAATATAGATATTAAAATTTATGCTAAAATCTTGGCCACCCGAATCAAAGCTCTGTGGTTAAACCTAGTGAGTCCGGAACAGGTTGGTTTCGTGGCGGGTCGCTCGTCAGGGGACCATTTCAGGAAATTATTTTATTTAATCTCTGCGTCTTCATGTCCAGATATGGAAGCATCTCTGGTGTCCCGGACATGAAAAGCTTTCGATAGGGTGGAGTGGATTTCATGTTTCAGGTATTGTCTAAATTTGGTTTCCCAGGAAAATTCTTGGATTATATTCGGGTTCTCTATACGTGCCCCACAGCGAGGATTCAATGCAACAATTTGATTTCAGTGGTGTTTCCTCTGCTGCAGGGCACGCGTCAGGGATGTCCTCTGTCCCCCTACCTATTTAATTTGTATTTAGAACCCTTAATCAGGACAATTAATAAAGGTAAACAGGTCCAAGGGATTTGTATAGGGAAGTTTGAGTATAAGCTATTAGCCTTTGCTGATGATATACTCCTGCATCTTCGTAATACCCGGAAATCACTTCCCCGTTTATTTCAAATTATTGCAGATTTCGGTATAATTTCGGGTTATAATCTGAATAAAAGCAAAACTGTGGTTTACCCGCTTTCCCCCCTCCTGCAACAAAGCTGGTGCACATCCCTGGGTTTACAGTGGCACCCTAAGTCTTTGCAATACTTGGGACTGCAAATTTCAAAGGAGGAACTGAACTGGTAGATTTAAATTATAAACCCTATTTAAATCTATTAGAAAACCTGGAAAGGTGGTCTAAGCTCCGTTACCTTTCTGGGGAAGAATTAACACAGTCAAGATGATGATCCTACCAAAAAATTTTTACCCCCTTCATAACCTGAATTTATACCTTCCCAGGTCTTTTTTTAACCCGATTTATAAATATTGCTCAGATTTTATATGGAAAGGCAAACCCCCTCGTAGAGCTTACAAGAAGCTTACATGCTCTAGGATTATAGGGGGCCTTCAACTCCCCGATTTTTATATATATTACCTGGCCTGCCATGTTGCCAGGGCGGCTCTATGGACGTCAGGTGAGGATACAGCTGTGGAGGGGCTTGAGCTCAACTGGTTGGTAGCCCACAGTGTTAATTTAGACCTTGAGGCATGTCTCTATATTCCATGGTCCAAGGTTCCTATTAAAATGAGAGAATCCCCAGTGGAATGGGATATAAAGGCTCTCCACCAACTTTACTCATTTTTAAACATCCCCTGTGCAAAAGATTTAATGCAGCCCCTTTTGAAAAATCCTAATCTTTTAGTTGGAAAACAACCAATAAGAAGAGGTGTAGGCAACGCCCCTTCCAAGCTCAAAATAAATGATTTCATTTCAAGAGGTTCAGTTACCTCGGTCTCTGTCTTGGCGGAGAAGTTTAAAGTAAAACCCAGTGACCGATTACGATTGTACCAGATAAAAAGGTGCATCAGTTCTTTCTTAGGGGGTAGTAAAGGATCGGAGGCTGCTGGAGAGTTTCTAAGAAACTTGAGGGATTTGACATTATCCGCTAAAGCAGTCTCTAAATTATACAAAGTAATTATAACTAAAAGGGATAGTAATATCTCTTCAATACCTTATTACAGGGAGGCTAACCTATCGTTGGGGTGGTCTGAGGAGGACTGGCGTAAGGTCTGATCAGATTTATATGTATATGTCAAACAAGATAGATTAAGGGTCTTCAATTTAATCTTTGCATAATCTTTACCTCTCCCAAGCTAAACTTGCTAATATATAGCCTTAGCTCCTGAGCGTAAAGTGTGTGGTTCCCTTGTTGACACTACTTATCATAAGCTATGGGAATGTCCTAAGGCAGTTAAATTTTGGGAGTTAGTGAAGAAGTGGACAGGCCCATACTCCAACATTTCTGGTTATTTCAATGCTGATACATGCATTTTCTGCAGGTTGTCTCATATTCCCATGGTAGTTCAGAAGTTCCACGTAACCCTGGTGGCTTTGGTGACGAAGCTTCTCCTCCTCCGCTGTTGGCATAGTGTTAGACCTCCCTCCCACAAAGAATGGTGGGATGAGTTTCTAACTGCCTTAAATGCGGAGAGGGCAACAGCAAATTTCTTCAATTCACATAAGAAATTTATCAGGCACTGGGGTAATTTTCTCAAGTGCCTCAAAGCCAAATATGGCTACTAAGGGAGTAGGATCCCCCCATCTCGTTGGTTACATAACATACTTTGGTACCAGTCTTTAATCTTTTTTCTCCCTTGTCCATATTTCGACTTTATCTGGAACAATTTGGGAAAGAGGGCACTCCCTCTTTCCCTTGCATTATACATTCAGTGTGAACAATTTTCTCAGGTATCTTATTACAGACTTATCTTGGGCTTCAATTTGTTTTCATTCAGGTTACTAAAATATTCTGGTTTATGTCATCTGGGTTCTCATGTCTTTCTTTCTACATGGAATGCTGCCTGTGGGTTGGGGGTGGAGTTGGGATGGGTGGGGAGGGGTGAAGAGGGTACCCCTTCTTGATATGTTGTGACCTATGATATCCTATTGTATGGAACATTTTGGGGGGTATTTCTCTTTGGGTGGGGGGTTTGTATTTTTATTGTTGTATATCATAAAATAAAGTTATTTGCAAAAAAAAAAAAGAAATTACTTATAGAGTGGTTACAGGAAATACTCGCCAGTCTTAGAATGGAAAGGACCATTGTTAGTCTCCAGAATGAATTACCAAAGTTTAACAACATCTGGGGTCCCCTGTACACACTATACTCTTTACAATCATAGGAGAATTTCTTCCTTATCCCAATTGTTGCAGGTGCGGGAATAACCTGCTGTGCTCGAATTGTGGGGGGGAGGGGCATGGGAGTGGGATGGGCGTAGGTTAGGGAGAGAATAGATCCTGGTATTTTCTGTTATATGCATGCACGTTAAATCGACTATGTACCATTGTCTTGGATGTATTCTCTGTATTTAAAAACTTCAATAAAATTTGAATGGTAAAAAAAAGAAAATGACGGTAAGTCACTTGAGAAGCCTACCTACAAGCGGGGCATGTGCCACAAGAACTGAGATTTTCCAAGCAACTTACAGTTGGTAAGCAGAGAGACACATTTTTGAAATGGTGGTGAACTATCATGCTTTACTTATTGGCTGGTTTAATCAGACCGATTTTGATTGATGCTGCATCAGTAGAGCTCGAGGTGAGAGAACAGATTTTGGTCAGAGAACGTATATCTTGTAATTTTGAATCATCAGCAGAATAGGACAGATATGGAGCTGATCTGAAAAAACTGTTAATCTTTACAATATTAAAATTAAAAGACAGAAAAAAAATAATAATAACGTTTATTTCTAAAGTGCAGTTTCAAAACCAAAGCGCTGTACAAATTTATTGATAAAAACATATTAAAACAGTGGTAGCTAGTGAATGATTTTATTTAAGTTATAAGACTTTATGAAGTTATCCTTCTTTTTAAGTAAAATAAGGCTACCTTATTGATACCTTAGGAATCTTAAAGTTAGGCTGTGCTCACTATATATGTAAATACTATCAATCATTGCATTTTAAAATATTTATGGAAGTTTTTGACTAACTGTTCTTCTGTATTATATGTGGGGGGACTATGTTATGTTATGTACATATGTGTTATGTATAATGCTTGTCTATTAAGTCTATATATGTATGATTTTATATTTGTGTATGATCATCAAGATCCTTGGCTGATCAATAAATTCACTTGACATGTTAAAACAGATAAGGAAGTAAAACAATCCAATTTCAGGATACATACGATATATATATATATATATATATATATATATATACACACAGAGAGAGAGAGAATTATTGTGTAAAATCCCCATAAGCCAGGTGGAACAGATGTGTCTTTAAGACCATTTTGAAGCTCTCCACGGTCCGGCACTCTTGAATCTGACAAGGTAGAGAATTCCACAGGGTAGGGGCTGCATAAATAAAAGATCTGGAACCAGAGGTTTTCATCCGTACCCTGGGAATCTCCAACAACCCCTCATCAGCTGAGCGGAGTGGTCAGCTGGGACAGTAAGGATTCAACTCTTGCAGTTAGCCTGGACCCTGTCCATGAAGGGCCTTGTAGGTCAGAAGACTGACCTTGAAGGTGATCCACCACTGTATGGGCAGCCAGTGCAGTTCACGCAGCACAGGAGTGATGTGGCTTGATCAAGGAGCCCCCATCAACAGCTGAGCTGCAGCGTTCTGCACTAGCTGCAAGCAGCGGATATCAACCCCCGGAAGCCCTAGGTAAAGGGAGTTACAGTAGTCCAGGTGCAAGGTCACGAAGGCATGGATCAGTGTTGGATGGTCACTGGACAGAACAAGATGCTTGACCCAGGCGATGTTCCCCAAATGATAAAAGGAGGACTTGACTGCTGCTGACACCTGCGAACTCAATGTCAGCCCATCATCAAGAATCACCCCCAGGTTCCATACCCATTCAGAGGAAGGCAGCTAGTTACCTCTGAGCCAAAGCCCAAAGGGGGACCCTGCTACCAATTCCTCTATCCTGTGACCTGGATATACCACCAGCACCTCAGTCTTAACAGAATTCAACTTCAACCAGCTGTACTTCATTCAGTCCTGGATTTTTGCAAGGCAACTGTTAAAGACTAAGACTGCACTATCCTGGTTGGGTACAAAAGACAGGTAGAGCTGGGTATCATCTGCATAGCAGTGAAACCTCAGCCCATACAGTCTCACAATATCTCCCAAAGACAGCATATACACCACAAACAACATTGGGGATAGCACAGAGCCCTCAGGGACCCTGTATGGCAGAGAGAATGATTCTGAGGAAAACATCTCCAACACCACGCTCTGATATCTGCCAGTGAGTAACGATTGAAACCATCTGAGGACCGAGCCTGCCAGTCCATAGATGACCCTTAGGCACTTGAGCAACACCCCATGGTCCACGGTGTGACAAGCTGAAGAGAGATCAAGAAGCACCAAAATGGAACAGCGCTTCTGATCTCTTGCCATCAGGAGATCATTGAGCACCCAAACCAGAGCAGTCTCAGTACTATGTCTCTTCCAGAAACCAGACTGGAGAGGATCGTAGATATCATGGATGGTAAGATGGTTCTCCAGCTGCAGCACAACTACTTCCTCAATCATCTTCCCTACAAAGGGAAGGTTAGAGATAGGCCTGTAGTTAGCAGAGCAGTTTCGGCCAAGAGAAGATTTCTTAAGGAGCGGTGTCACCACCGCCTCCTTCAGGGAGCTTGGAAACTCACTGACTAAACAGCACCAAACAATCTCAGCAAGGATGGGGCAGATGGAATCTACACACCCCGTTATAAGGCATGTTGGGCCCGGGTCCAAACTACAGCATGATGGCTGCATACTGTGGACAATCTGCATATCATCTGTGGTCTCTGGCTGGTCAAAAGATGTTCAAGAAAATTGAGGAGAGGTGCCCAAGCACCGACCACCACCAACCCACAGAAAGTGAGCTGGTCAGATCTCGGCCCTGATGTTGACCACCTTATCAGCAAAGAATTGTGCAAACTCATCACACTTAACTTGTGAAAAAGCACTTTGATTCTGCAGACAGGTTGGGTTGCAAAACCTGTCCACAGTTCGAAAGAACTGAGCTGGTCAATTCTGAGCTGCAGCAATCACCCCAGACAGGAACTCTGCCTTGTTATGAGTGATTGCTGATTGATAGACCCAATAATTTTCCATCAATCTAAGGTGGTCAGCATCCAGGGCAGATTTCCATCAGCATCACTCTAACATTCAGCCAGCTCATCTCAATTCCCTCAAGGTCCCATCAAACCAAGGGAACCATGGGCAAAGAGAGAGAGAGGACGAAGGTGGACAGAAGTGATAGAATCCAGTGCTTTCATCACAGCCTTGTTATAGGCCTGAACCAAACTCTATGGACCCTCACTTGCACCTGGCAATCCCGATAGGTCTAATACTGCCAACAGACCATCAGGTGTTACATCCCTCAAAGGGCAGTATCCAACCAACCATCTCCACGGGGCAGGCCTATAGATGGGAAGCTCAGAGATTGAACCTTATGGTGTGGTGATCAGAACATCTGACTAGTTCCACCACCAAATTGGAGGTCTCCATTCCTAGGAGAAAAAACAGGTAGAGTGAGTGACCATGATTATGGGTTGCAGAGGCACCTACCTGTGTGAAGCCCATTGCGTTCGTAAGTTGGAGGAAGTCCTGGCCAAATTGCAAGAGTTTGTCGTTGACACAGGCATTAAAGTCACTCAGCACCATCAACTTAGGTGACTTGAATGCCATTTTGACAACAAAGTCTGTGACTTCCTGTAGGAACAATTTCTCATCCCTGGGTGGACGGTAGATGAGAATGATCCTACACCCCACACCTGCAACTGTAGTAAACTCAGATGATCCGGATTCCTCAACTGGCACCCCAACAAGTCCCAAGTCCAACCTAAAACAAATGACTACACCCCCACCCCTGCAGTCTGATCTTGAACGATGTATCACTGAGAACCCAGCTGCAATAGCTGCTTCCAAGAAGGGGTCGGCATTGTTTTCCAGCCAGGTCTTGGTGATGCAAGCCAGGTCTGTTCTCCCAACAAGATCAACAATGATAGCCGTCTTGTTCCTAATAGACCTGGCATTGCACAATACCATTTGAGTCAGACAAGATTCTGGGGCAGGCCAGGCTACTGGTCCAGAAACCCTGGAGCTCTTGGGTATGGGGACCAGATATGGAAGACCATGTTCTGGAACCCATTTTGCCCCAGGGCATCTCCTTGTCCTAACTACCCCAATCCAACCACCCAGCTCACCCCAACTCGAGGTTTGGGACCCCCGGCCCCTTCCTGCCTCCTATCTACTATTCTTAATGTTGAAAGGGAATGCCAGAAATACCACAGATTGTGTATTTTTGATTGAAGCCAGCAGAATGCCATACTCAAATGTTCCATACTAAAGAAACCCATTAGCTCAACTACCAAAAGGAACACTTATACTAGTGGTTCTGAAATGGATTCAAGCAAATCAGTTGCCTTTTTAGAAGAGGAAGGGGGGAGGATCAAGAAATCCCTCCAACCATGAGTGATTCAAACTGCTGAGGCACAATCCCAGGATCACCAAATTCAAGGAAGTAACTAACTCCAAAAACAAACTTTCATAGAAACATAGAAACATAGAATTTGACGGCAGATAAGGACTGCTTGGCCCACCCAGTCTGCCCATTTCCCTACCTGATGGGTAAGCTGCAGGTCCTAGTTAACCAGCAGCCTACTTCTTCCTACCCCAACCCCCTAGAATTGCCTTATGACTGTCCCATGCATGCTTGAATTCCACCACTGTTTTTGACTCCACAACCTCCTCTGGAAGGCGTTCCATACATCCACAACCCCTCTGTGAAAAAATACTTCTTAAATTACCTCTGAGCTGCCCCCTTCTATCTTCAAATTGTGCCCCTTGTTCTTGCACACTTCTTTTTGAAAGATGCTACCCTCTTGGACTTTGTTGATTCCTTGAGGTACTTGAAAGTTTCTATCATGTCTCCTCTCCCTCCTTTCCTCAGGCTATACATATTAAGCTCCTTAAGTCTCTCTTCATATGTCTTCTGGTGCAGACCCTGCACCATTTTAGTTGCCCTCCTCTGGACAGCTTCCATCCTGTCTATGTCTTTGCGGAGTTGGGTCTCCAGAACTGCACGCAGTACTCAGATGGGGTCTCACTAGCTGTCTGTACAGAGGAATAATAACTTCCTGTTTTCTACTGGTGATGCCTCTTCCATGCATCCCAGTATCCCCCAGCCTCCTTGCTGCCCTCTCACATTGCTTTCCACCTTTAGGTCATCTGATATGACTACCCCCAGGTCCCTTTCCATTTTGTTGTTGTTAGTATCTCACCCCCATTGTGTACTCTTCCCTGGGTTTTGTTTCCCAGGTGCATTACCTTGCACTTCATAGCATTGAATCTAAGCTGCCATACATTTGACCATTCCTCTAACCTTGCAAGTCCCTTCTCATCCTTTCCACTCCACCTTGTGCATCAACTCTGTTGCAGATCTTTGTGTCATCTACAAGAGACATACTTTCCTTCCAGTCCTCTGCAATGTCAGCTTATAAAGACATTGAAGGACCGTCTAATACTGAACCCTGCAGTACCACTACTAACCCCCTTTTTTCAGAGTGGACTCCATTTACTATTACTCTCTGTGTCCTATTCTCCAGCCAATTCTTTACCCAGGCTGTCATCTTGGGACCCACTCCCAGGCTGGCTAACTTGTATATTAATCTTTGTGTGGGACTGTGTCAAATGCCTTGCTAAAGTCTAGGTAGGCCATGTCCACAGCCCTCCCTGAACAACTACTTTGGTTACCCAGTCAAAGAAATCTATCAGATTTGTCTGGCATGACCTTCCCGCTGTGAATCCATGCTGCCTTGGGTCCTGTTCCCCTCTGGCCTCTAGATACTCAACAATTCTTTCCTTTAGAAGTGATTCCATCATTTTCCCTACCACTGAGGTTAAACTAACAGGTCTGTAGTTTCCTGCTTCTGCCTTGCTCCACTTTTGTGAAGAGATCACATCTGCCCTCCTCCAGTCCTAAAGTTCCACCCCATCCTCCCATGATTTGTTAAAGAGGGTAGTCAGTGGTGTCACTAGTCTACCCTTACTTCTTTTAGAATTCTGGGATGAATCCTCAACAGGCCCCATTGCTTTGTCCACTCTTCAGTTTTAAGAGTTCTTTCAGAACCCTTTCTTCTATAAATAGGCTGGTATCAACTTCTGTATCCAGAGTGTTTCTACTGTTTGTTTTAGGTACCCCTCTTCCTTTGTAAATACTGAGCAAAATATTTGTTTAGTATCTCTGCCTTTTACAGTCACCTCTGCCCACCCTCCCTCCCTTTACTAAGCCTCACTATCCTCCCTTGGTCTTATCTCAGCCTCAGATGTAAATGTATAAAAAGTTTTATCCTTCTAACTGAGTTGGCTATCTTTTTCCTCGGTTTGGGCCTTTGCTGTTCTGACTGCCTTCCCAGCTTCCTTTGCTTTAACTGATACAGTTCTCTGTCCTGTTCATTCTGTGATTCCTTGTACTTCCTGAATGTTTTCTTTTTCTCTTGAACCTTCACTGCCACTTCCTTTGAGAACCATAGTGGTTTCTTTCCTCGTTTCGTTTTGTTTATTTGCTTTACACAAAGGCTTGTTACCTCTGTGATGGCAGTTTTATTATTCCCCATTGTTCTTCCACCCTCCTTCCTGCCCATTTGCTAGTGCATTCCTTAGGCACTCACCCATTTTGACAAAGTCAGCCCTCCTAAAATCCAGTACCTTTGTCTTTGTGTGGCTTGACTCTATTGCTGTGTTTATTGTGAACCATACTGTTCCATGGTCGCTAGTTCCCAGATGGCTACCCACTCTACATCTGTGATCCTCTTCATCTCCATTTGAGAGAACCAGGTCTAAGATTGTTCCCTCTCGAGGTGGGCTTCAATACTAGTTGTCTAGGCATGCCCCTGTGGGGCATCTAGAATAACCCACTCTTAGAAGTGGCTGCTGCAACACACTCCAGTTAACATCTGGCATATTCAGATCACCCATCAGCAATATCTCCCTTTTTCTGCCATATTAAGTATCGTCCTATCATTTCCTTGTCCATTCCTCCTCCTGAAGGGGTCTGTATACAACCCTATTAGCGGATTGTAGCTATTGCCGGGTCTCCAAATCTACCCACAGTGCTTCTTCTCCTCCCTGTTTACCCTTTTGTTCTGTTGCTTTGATTCCTTCCCTTATGTAAAGAGCTACTCCTCCTCCTCCTCTTTTACCCTCCCTGTCCCTCCTGTAGATAGTGTATCCTGGTATGTTTACATCCCAGTCATGGTTTTTTGTGTACCATGTTTCTGTGACTGCCATGATATCCAGATGTTCCTCCTCCATCAAGGCCACTAATTCAGGAAGCTTGTTACTCAGACTACGGGCATTGGTACTCATTGCTCTCCATTTTTTGATGGCTTTACTTTCTGTTGCAGCATCCCCCACTGACCTTTCTACCTCGGTCTTTTTCCCATTTAGTACCCTGTTTTGTAGGGAGAGGCTGGGATTTTTCTGCTGCTTATCAGTGCCTCCCCCCTTGACTAGTTTAAAAAGCTTGCCAATGAGACATTAAACCGATTGCTCAAAAGACTTGTTCCCTTCCTGGACAGATGCAGACCATCCTGCCAGTATAGGCTTGTGTCCCTCCAGGTGGAACCCCAGTCCCCAATGAAGCCAAACCCCTGTGCTCCACACCATTTTTTCAACCACTCATTAAACTGCATGGTGCAAAGTACCCTTGCCTCACTCATGCCATTTACAGGCAGCACCTCTGAGAAGGATACTGTGTTTCAATCACCAATGAATCTAGAAGGCATGTGAAAGGGATTTATTTATGTATTTAAAAATTGGTAACAGAAAGATACACACTAAGCCAAGGCTCATTTCCAGGTGTGACCTGGGGAAGGAGAAAGGGAGAAGTACAATTACAAACAAAATACTGTCAATTTTGTAAAGTGGTTACAATGACGATGACCTAAAGAGTATAAGTTGAGTACAGCACAGACAACACAGCAAAACATGCATAAGGAGGAACAATGAATTAGTATACAAATCATCTGAGCAAACTGGGCTAACTCAGAAAGTGCATAGATTCATAGATTCACATCAGCAGAAAAGAACCTTCTTGGCCTAATTGAGTTTGCCCATTCGCCCCTTTTTACTTGCCCCCCACCAATAGATTCCATATATTCCACCCTCCTATTCCTAGTCAACCCTGTGTGTTTGTCCCATGCCCTCTTGAATCCCTCCACAGTTCTGGCCTCCACCACTTCCTCTGGCAAACCATTTCAGGTGCCACCATCCTCTCAGTGAAGTAATGCACCCTAACATTACCCTTAAACCTATCCCCCTCCACCCTCAGTCCATGTTCTCTAGTTCTTGTGCCTACCTTCTCTGTGAATAAGCTCCCCCAACTTTAATAATCCCCTTCACATACCTGAATGTCTCTATCATGTCCCCCCTGCTTTCCATGATCCAGCACCCCTGATTGTACCTGCACCTCATGGACAGCAACATATATGTACTAACCTTATGGCAGAGACACTTATTGTATAAGCATAAGTGTCAGGATCTCTCTTCTACTGTATTTCACTAATGCATATTATGCTCCATTATGTTTCACCAATGTATCTTAGTCCTGGGAGATGCTTTCCATTATATTTTTACTGTATAATCATAAGTTAGGCAACAGTGCCACCTTTAGTGCTTGTGAATAACTGTAATTGTAACTGACATTGGAAACTTACAGAGGTCCCATTGTTTATGCTATCTTTGCTAGCTAAGCAACTTCTTTTGCCAGTTAGGATGGTTACTTATGCCACCTGCTACTATTCAATAATGCACTTTCTATATATCTTCTTTTATAGTAACCATGGTAATTATCAGGGTATAAGACCCCTTGCAGCATGTAGCTTCTCTGAGACTAGAAACTGCACCTACTTAGGTAAGGAAAACTGGAAGCTCTCAGTGTATTCATTGTTGGTAATAATCCTGAATCATTATTTACTAGTAATAAATTACATTTATTACTTGTGCACCACTTGTCTGTCATCTCTTCCTTTGTGCTGTTTCAACAAGAGCCTGAGAAAAGTAATTTTATTACCCAGTTACATTTGGTGACTGTGTGCAGGTTGGAAGGTGCAAAAGAAAATTCCATTCAATTTATTTTGAATGTCAAGTAGTGTAGTATGACCTTAGCCTACTTGGACCTACTCATGCTTACAGTGGTAGCGATTGTGGCAGAGACATTCTGTCTTGGTTTTGGGTGGGGCAGACCTACACTGGACCTCTTTACATTCTCTCTGTGATTGACAGCATACCACCTTGGCATTACAGTTCACCCACCAGGGACTGGAAAGTGGCTGGTGACGGTGGCAAGGATTTTGTCCAATTTTCCAACTGTTTCTTTGTTTGCTTGTTTGTCTACCTCTAATTTGTCATGCCTGAACTTTGCACTGAACTGAGGCTCGACATTTCAAACTACCTCACATCCCATGGCGGATGGACAGATTTCACGATGGATGCAAAATCTGCAGAAAATCCATTGCTGCTAATATCTGAGCATTACTTACAGTCCAAAAACACAACCAAGAAATGCAACCTTAAAGATCTTTTGGTTGTGGCTCTGTATACCATGGTTGAGGGTCTCACAGCGAAGTGTACCTCTCTTGAACTGCAAAATGCATCTCTAAAAAAAGAGATGGGCTTGCAGGCATCTGAGTTACAGAAAAGGAACAGAAATTAGCAAAGGAGACACAGTCACTTTGCAATGGCAATAACAAACTATTGCACTGTACTGCCCATGACAGTAAATGTGAAATTTACGTGTTGAGAGTTGATTGCAAAAGGTTGAAATGCGATAAGAAACAACTAGCATATTTGAATGACATTTTGAGCAATACGAATGAAAGTTTGAGAGAGGAGTATGCTGAGCTGAAATAGGAGTATCAGAGTGAATCATGAGTTAGATACAGATACAGATTTTAATTAATGTTGTATATTTTAGCTTGGTTTTTAACCTGTTTTTATGATGTTATTTTGTAATGCGCCTTGGTTTCTGAAAGGTGCAAAAGAAATAAAGTTTATTATTATTATTATTATAAAGAACTTAGGGAAAATATCAAATTGGGCACCTCTTACAGAGTGTTGCAGCATGAGGTTGAAAAAGGTATTGAGCAGGGCACTGCAAGAGTTTGTCACAAGAAGTGTAGAGAAAAGATAGCAAAGTTGCACCATCAATGGGAGGTTCTTGCCAGCCATGTTAAGGCCATGAATGGGTTTCAGTATACACCCATTGAGACTGCCTTATCCAGAGATAACGACTCTGACTTTGATGATGAGGAATGCCACATCAACCACAAGTCCAATCCTCTTGGTGGTATAACTTCAGCCAGCCATTCAGAAGATGTCACCTGCGTCAGCACGCACTCTGCATCGCCACATCTACACAAACATGGTGGAAGCCATGTACACCATGAAAATGGTGGTCCCCATGACACAGGCAGAGGACTTGTACTCTGTAACACTCTTCCCCTTGCTTCTCTCAACAGGAGAGACACTGCGTAAGTTTGTGGCCTAATTCAAGAGGCCCCTTAGCAACATCACTATACCAGAGGACCAAAGGAGAGTCATACTGGAACAAATTGACAGAAAGTTCAAAGAAACGGTTACTCAGGACCATGTTTACAAAGCAGTCATTGATGCGGTAGTGGAAGATCTCTTCGTGGTGCCATGGAACAAATTGAGTTGAATGCAACTACGCATACTTACAACCCCTAACATGTTGCTCACTCTGTCCAGAAAATTACCCAAAGTATTGGACAGATGGGCCCAACTGACAATCTCAATTACCATTTGGACAAGGTGCGCTCCTTCTCCATGAAACCTTCTCTTCAACCCGAGTACCAGGTTCAAGTCTGGTGACAGACAATTGAACCTACCCTCTGGGCCAAACACCCAAAGACAGTATGCAACTCTGATTCCCTTGTTTATGACAACATCACCATGGCCCTCATTGGCACCAACTCCGTGGGTGTCATAGGAGTTCACTTGACTTATAAGGTTAAGCAGAATGTGAAGAAAAGCCCCGTGGCCTACCACCAATGGTTATGGCTCGCATACTACACTGGCAAAGGCATAGCAGGTGAACTTTCAGACCAAGACCAGATTGAGTACAGGGATCTGTACATCTGGAACATGACTCCGGCCTTGTGGGAAAAGGTTGAACTTAATGTTTACCCTAATACTGACTCCTTTGTGAACATTCTTACAAAAATGGAGCATACCTATTAGGTCTACCTCAGTAACCTTGCTTCTGGTAAAACCAACAAAGCTGCCATGATCCAAGTCCAGGCAGCACAAGTGGCTGCAGTCCAGTCCACCACTGACACCCCCTACCTACTATACTGTAGAGGGCAACAACCAGAAATATGACACCCCTTCTGATGAAAAGCAGTTGCACAAGGGGGGGGGACATGGACTATAAGGACAACAGGAATGGAGACAAAAGCAATTGTAAAAATCCAACTGCCCAATTCGATGGCAGGAAACACAATGGTTCAATCTATCGAAGTCTAAAGGACAAAAACAAGATCCTCTGCAAACTACTGGAGGAAATCTGTGCTGAGAGAACTGCTAAGCCTACATGTACCATAGTAGCCCTCGCTCCGGTCGTTGGACAACCATGCGGTCAAGGGAATCCTTTCCTGCCTTCAGCTATTGAACAAATGAATAGCCAATGGAAGAATCCTTTTGTGGCATCGGCTACTGGCCAGACCAACATGATGACCAAGGAGGAACCATCTGTGCAAGCCGCTGTCACACCTGTGATGTCACAGGTACATCTGTATCCTGTGCAAGACATCCAGGAGGCCTCACGAGATCCTGCAGGCCTCAGATTTCAAGAACAGGATGATGATTACAATTTCAAAAATGCAGATTGACAGTTACAGACCCCAGTCCAGATTGTGAGTGACTTGATTGTTGACACAAACAGATGGCCTTGTGTAAAGGCCATGGTCAGGGGCTGCCACCTTACCATGCTTCTGGATACTGGAGCAGCCATGTCAGTCCTTCATGATGAGGAACCAATCTTATCTGACTGGTCTATTAGCTGGAAGACTAGTGCCCAGGGTGTAGATGATAGCCAACTACACACCTACTGATCTGTTCCTCTACCTGTGGTGGTAGGCCACCTCAGGACCAATTTTATCTTTGACCTCATGGTATCACGCCATCACCCCCAGCATATTGGGAATTGACTTTCTAGCACTGCACCACTGTGTAGTGGACCTAGCCAACAGGCTACTTCTCCAGATCAAAGGACAATGTCACACTGTCACCATTCCAGACTCACCCATGGTGGCAGTCATCTCCCTAGCAACAAGAAATATGATGTCATGGCTTTTTTTAAAAGTCATGACCTGTTTTTTGAACTTGCACCCTTGTTGCAAAAACATATTGATGTGTTTGCTAATAAAAGCATGATTGTGGTAGGATGCACACCACCATTGAAATTACAGGACCTGAACTTGTGAGGCAGAAGCAATATCCAATTCCTGTTGAAGCCTTGCCATCTCTAATGGAGACCATCCAATCACTGCTACAACAAAGAGTGATTAGGACCTTTGTCTCTACTGTCAATTCTCCTATTTGGCCTGTGAAAAAGGCAAATGGAGCTTGGAGACTCACAACTGATTACAGGAAACTTAATCAAGTTACCCCCAGCTGTGCTCTAACAGTAGCATCAGCACCTGATGTACTCACGCTGTTGATACCTAACAAAAAGTGGTTCACAGCTGTTGACATCTCTAATGGGTTTTGGTTATTCCCATTAGCACAGGAAAACCAATACAAATTTGCTTTCACCTTTAATGGATGCCAGTACACCCGGACCTGTCTTCCCCAGGGCTTCCACAACAGCCCTTCCCTCTTCCATCTCAACATGATGGATGCCCTGCAGGGGTTCCCACACCCCAGTGTCTCCTGTAGAATGTGGATGACTTGCTATTAGCAACCACCATGAAGGAAGATTCACTCTTACCTCCCTCTCTCTTCCTCTGGTTGCTCCCTGCCCTCTGGCTTTTTCCCCTTCCTCTTTATACTCCTCCCTCTCCCTACTCTATCTTGCTGCATAGGTTCCTGTCACAGCTAATGTACATAGGTTCTTGTATCATAATATGTATTCTACTTTCTTCTAAAGATATGTGCACTCTCTCATTGTTTACGCTTGCATTACTACATGGTATGAACTCCAATTTGTTGTAACACTGTATATATTTCTGCCTTGTACCTATCATTTATTTTTGCATTACTATATTGTTTGTACTCCAATTTGTTGTAACACTGTATATACTGTTGCCTTGTAACCATATATGTGAATGCCCAGGCTCATCTTGTAAATGAGTTCTTCTCAATGATGCTTACCTGGTTAAATAAAGATTGATTGACAGATTGATTTATTGATTGATTGATTGATTGATTGATTGATTGAAGATCATTTTGCCCTTCTAGATGAACTTCTGTCTCTCCTCAAGAATGCAGGCCTCAAGTGCAACCCCTATAAGGCAAAACTGTGAGAAAAAGAGGTTCTTTTCCTTGGCCTATGCATTACAGACCAAGGCAGGAGCCCAGCTGTCAAAAAGATCCAGGGCATGCAAGATCTGCCACTTCCTACTAGTGTGAAAACACTCAGATGCTTCTTAGGAATGGCAAACTACTCCAGGGACTTTATCCCTGACTTTACTTTGAAGGCTGCTCTCTTGTATGAACTTCTGAAAAAGGACGTCCCATGAACATGGGGCCCCACTCACAGTGAAGCTGTTACTCAGCTTTAACAGGTCTTGGCCTTAGCCCCAGCACTGATCAGTCCTAACCCAAATCTCCCATTCCATTTGGAAACTGACACTTCTGATGTGGCCATGTCTGCAGTGCTGGCACAAAAGTGCAATGGGTACTTCAGGCCCATTGCCTATGCATCCCAGATGCTGTCCCCAGTATAGAGAAAGTATAGTCTCTGTGAAAGAACAGTTTTGGCAACCTATTGGGCTGTCAAACATTTCATGTACATCATTGGGAATTCTCATATTGCCTCGCATACCTGTCACACTCCAACTAACTTTTTGCTTTCAGACAAGGTAAAAGATAGTTTAGTCTCCAACACCAGACTCACTCACTGGTCTTTGCTTTTGCAGGGCAGGGACATCAAAGTACTGCTGATAAAATGCCCTCAGTCTTGGCTCATGGCCTACTCTACACAGGTAAGTCCCATGACCGTGCACTCCAACCTCCTGATTTACCTGAGTCGGGGCCATTCTTACCAGCTACACCAGATGTTCTAGAGGATACCAGCATGTATCAGATCTTTACAGATGGCTCCACCTCATATGTGGATGGAGAACAGGTAACAGTATTTAGTGTGCTCATATTAGATCAAGAAGTAAATTTCAGGTACATTTCAAGACGGTGCACTGTTATCTCCTCACAGTGTGCTGAATTGGCAGCTGTGGCCTGTGCTGTGGAGGCCTTGCCCTGTGGTGACAAGGATGCCATCATCTTTGCAGACTCCAACTGGGTCAGCTTATCCCTTACTGAGTTTCTACCATTCTGGGAGAAAAATAACTTTACATACTCTGATGGCACACCTGTTAAATACAGGGATCTGTTTTTATATATACACACCTTGACACAGCAGTTTACTCACAAACTGTACATCCACAAGGTAAAAGTTCATTGTAAATCTGACCCTTACCATGAATACAATGATCAAGTGGACTCACTTGCCAAAGCAGGCACTCGAGGGGGGGAAACATGGACAATGACTCACCCAATAGATGTGGTAGCTATAATCCTAGCTGCCAACACTAGGCAGAAACCAGTACCAGAACCCCAGTGGACCTTTCTGTTGCACAGAGATCTGACGCAGACCTAAAAGATGTGTTCAAATTCCTGGACAATGGAATTGAACAACTGCTACCTGTTGGTAGTCCATTCAAGAGACTCTCTAACAACATACACTTGTCTAGTGATCTGAAGCTCATCTGGTATCAGAAAGGGGACTCAGGTGAAAAACTGTGAAGTGCACCATAATTCTTGCAAACCAAGTTCATCCATATGGTTCATGATACCCCACTGGTGGATATCAGGGGGCAGACAACACCATCCAGAGACTCAAAACTGTCGTTTGATGGCCTGGTATGGCCAAAGATGCAGAGCACTATGTGAACAACTGCATAGTGTTTGCTCAGAATAATCCAATTTTGGTGAAAAGAAATGCCAAATTGTTGCCCACAAAGGCAAACTGGACCATGGAACATGATGCAAATCAGTTTCATTGGCCCCCTTACCAACTCCGGCAAGAACAACAAGTATGCACTTGTTACTACATATCTGTTTTCTAAGTGGGTGGAAGCATTTCCCACAAAGAATAACACAGCAAAGACAACTGCCAAGATCCTGGTGGATCAGTTGTTCTCCAGGTGGGGCCTACCCCTGAAGGTAGACATAGACCACAGAACCAGTTTTACAGCTGAGCTGATGAAGCAGACACTCAAATTACTTGGAGTAGATCAGACATTCCATATTCCCTAAACTCCTCAATTCTCACGCCAGATAGAAAGAGCCAACAGAAGAATCAAACAGATGTTATGCAAATTCATCAATGACAACCCCAAGGATTGGGATTTCCTCATGCAACTATTGCTGATGACAATCAGGGGCACTCCTGCAGCCACTACCCAGTGAACACTCTATGAGGTTATGACTGGTAGAGCTATGAGATTACCCGCGCACCTGTTGATTGACCTCCACTCCCCCACTGCAGATAGAGTATCTGTAGACAAGTATGTCGAAAAGCTTCATGATAACATCATGAAGACACACCTGTTCACTGCCAATCAAATGGGTAAAGCTCAACAAGTTAAAGCTCATTTTGATAAGCATGTCAAAAAAGTAGGCTGGCAAGTTGGAGATCAAGTTATGCTTCTCCAGTACAGACAACCAACTCATTCATTTGCCAGCAAATGGGAAGGACCATATCCCATTGTTAACAAACTCGGTCCTGCTATCTACCAGGTCCAAGTTAAGCAGCAAAAACAGACCACTGACAAGTGATTCCATGGTAATCAGCTCAAGTTGTACAAAGGTGACTAAACTTACTTTTCCTTAGCTACTTAACCTTCCCTGCCACCTCAAAAGAGGTGGCAGGGAAGGTTAAGGAGAAAAGGACAGCATTCATGAAATATAAGGAAACACAGAAGGAGCAGGACAGAGAACTTTATCCATTAAAGCAGAAAGAGGCTGGGAAGGCAGTCAGAATAGCAAAGGTCCAAACCAAGGAAAGGATAGCCAATTCTGTTGAGAAGGTGGATAAGACCTTTTATAGGTACATTAGGGAGTGAAGAAAGACCAAAGGAGGGATACTGAAGCTTAATAATGGGGAGGGAATGTGGGTAGAGGGTGACAGTGAAAAAGCAGGGATACTGAATGAATATTTCTGCTCAGTATTCACAAAGAAAGAGGAGGGGAAGTTACCTAAACCCAACAAGAGAAACACTCTGAAGACATGGGTCGATACCAGTCCATTTACAGAAGAAAGGGTTCTGAAAGAACTAATAAAATTGAAGGTGGATAAAGCAATGGGGACTGATTGGATTCATCCAAGAATTCTAAAAGAACTAAGGGTAGAACTAGTGACACTGCTGACTACTGTCTTTAACAAATCATGGGAGGATGGGGTGGTACCTGAGGACTGGAGGAGGGTGGATGTGATTCCTCTTCACAAAAGTGGGAGCAGAACAGAGGCAGGAAACTACAGACCAGTTAGTTTGACCTCAGTGGTAGGGAAAATGATGGAATCACTTCTGAAGGAAAGAATTGTTGAGTACCTAGAGGCCAGTGGGGCACAGGACCCAAGGCAGCATGGATTCATGATGGGAAGGTTGTGTCAGATGAATCTAATAGATTTCTTTGACTGGGTGACCAAAGTAATAGACCAGGGAGGGGCTGTGGACATGACCTACCTAGATTTTAGCAAGGCATTTGATACAGTCCCACACAAAGATTAATACACAAGATAGCCAGTCTTGAGTGGGCCCTAGGTGGTAGCCTGGATAAAAATTGGCTAGACAACAGGATGCAAGGGTAGTAGTAAATGGAGTCACAGTGAAGAAAGGAGGGTTACTAGCGGGGTACCGCAGGGTTCAGTACTGGGACTGGTCCTTTTTAATGTCTTTATAAGTGACATTGCAGAGGAACTGGAAGGAAAAGTATGTCTCTTTGCAGATGACACAAAGATCTGCAACAGGGTTGATACACAAGATGGAGTGGAATGGATGAGAAGGGACTTGGCAAGGTTGGAGGAATGGTCAAATGTATGGCAGCTCAGATTCAATGCAAAGAAGTGCAAGGTAATGTACATGGGAAACAAAAACTCAGGGGAAGCATACACAATGGGGGTTGAGATACTGACAACAGTAAGAACAGAAAGGGACCTGGGGGTAATTATATCAGATGACCTAAAGGTGGGCAAGCAATGTGAGAAGGCAGTAAGGAAAGCTGGGGGGATACTGGGATGAATAGGAAGAGGCATCAATAGTAGAAAACAGGAAGTTGTTATCCCTCTGTACAGACAGTTGGTGAGACCCCATCTGGAGTACTGTGTGCAGCTCTGGAGACCCCATCTCTGCAAAGACATAGACAGAGTGGAGGCTGTCCAGAGGAGGGCAACCAAAATGGTGCAGGGTCTGCACCAGAAGACATATGAAGAAAGACTAAAAGAGCTTCATATGTATACCCTTGAGGAAAGAAGGGAGAGAGGGGACATGATAGAAACTTTCAAGTACCTCAAGGGAATTAACAAAGTCCAAGAGGTAGCATCTTCCAGAAAAAGAGATGTGCAAGAACAAGGGGCGAATTTGAGATAGAGGGGATGGCTCAGAGGTAATGTGAGGAAGTATTTTTCACTGAGAGGGTTGTGGATGCATGGAACAGCCTCCTGAGGAGGTCGTGGAGTCAAGAATAGTGGGGACTTCAAGAATGCATGGGACAGGCATAAGGCAGTCCTAGTGGGGGTAGGAGGAAGAAAGCTGTTGGTTAACTAGGATCTGCAGCTTATCTGTTAAGTAGGAAAATGGACAGACTAGGTTGGCCAAGCGGTCCTTATCTGCCGTCAGATTCTATGTTTCTATGTTAGGGTGGAATAGTATCTCACACTTAATCCTTTTCAGTTTTCATTCAGGTACACCAGCAAGATGGCTATCTTGCACATCCTCATCTTGGTGGGACTACACTCTAACTGAATTTTAGAACAAACCCCTACCGACTGTACATAAACAATGTGTAGAACATTTTCTTAGCAAACTTGAACAATCAGCCCCAATGGGAGTTCATATTAATGCGCCCAACAAAATGATTACTGTTAAGGAAGGCTCAGACACATATCTTAATGCCATGGTAGTAGCTCCAGATAAGTCCTCACTCTCCATACAATGGGAAACTGATCTGAATGGCTAATAGCTTGCCTATCCAAAGGTACATTCCACGGATGGTCTAACACAGACACCTCACAAAATGTTACACTCTCTATTCAACAGACTTCTTCCAGACATATTGGTCATTGTAACCTTACTGCTCTTATAGATCCTGTTTGGTGTGACTGCCTCACCTCTGAGGAGTCATGTGCTTTCTGTCTTCACAACTATGTAGCTACTGAAGCCCTATTTCTTTCTGTAATCCAACACACCGAAGAAGAAATGACTGATTGCCCTCACCAGGAGGCTTGCCCTCCTAGTGGTTTGACTGCCACTTCCCTTCCAGGTGCCCTGATTAACAATGTACAATTTAAGCATGTCCCAGTTATTTTTAATCTTACACATTGGAATATGGCTGAGATTGGTCTCTGACACATGACCAATACTTTTAAATTTTCCAGTACGATGCTTACAGATATTGTAGCTGCTTACCAAACATACACTAATGATCTAGTTAGTGGACCTCATATCACTGATAATGTAGGAATTTTTAGACCCACACCTAATGCTAAAGTTAGACCACGCACTAGGTTTACCGGTGCAGCAGGCACTGTTTCTGGCTTTTTTGGCTCGGGCATGTCTATCTAGAATATAGCAAATATAGCCACTATTAAAGCACAAACTCTTAATTTTCAGCAAGCTGTTAAGAATTATATCCTACCCCCACTGTTACATGGTGTAGATGATTTAAGTAAGGAAGAACGTTTTACAGTGTACAATATGCAAGAAACTGCCAAAGGCTTCAATGATACTAAAAATAAGATTAATGAACAGATTTTTCAAAATAACAAGGAGGTAGATAAGCAATATATTGCCCATGAACTTTTATGCTCTGCTTATGGTTCTTATGTAATTGCCACTGTTAACAACCTTTTCAGGGACTTGGAAACAGTACATCTTCCAGATCTTATTTATGATAAATGCATGGGTAAATGGTATTGTCCTCATTGCAAATCCAATGGTTGCATTACTATTTGTTTAGCAAATTCTGTTAGCATTTCTATGTCCTCAACTCAAAACCTTGGGTATGTCTCATGGTACCCAAATAAAGCACCTTGCTACTTTATTAAGACTTGTTCAATTCACGACAAAATATGTTTATCACTTTTACTGTCTCCCTACCATGCTTTGACCCTGAAACCTCTGTCTTTGACAAGTTGACTGCCATTAATTCCATCGGACACGTTGATGACATCTATAGAGAAAGAACTGGCCTACTTTCCTTATTGGTCTACCACTCTGTTCTCCAAGCCTGGGTGGTGCCCTACACAAACTGTTGTGCCAAGAAGGGATACTACTACTTGTGTTGTTTGTGGTCTCTGTCTGCTGAGACAGAAAGACAGAGAGAGAGAAAGCAGCCAGAGCTTCCTTAAATCAAGGAGGGTATTTTCTAGACTACACTGAATTGAATTATTACTTTTTGGACCTGTGTAAGTAACTAGTATTGATTCTGTTTTTGGTCTTGACTTTTCTTAGTTTAACTTTAATTTGCCAGGGAGGAACTGTAGCTGGGAGATATTTGCAGTCATTTGTGACTAGACCTGTTACTTAACCTTTGTGAAATAGATGTTTGAAAGGAAGGAAGGAAGGCACTCCCCGGGGTGGAGGATAAGAGTTGTAGTTGATTGTTACTGGAGGACATAGGTTTACTCCCACCCACCCTTTCCCTCACTCCACCCACCCCAAGTGCATAACTTTCTTTATAACAGGGGTTCTGACATCACTTCCCCAAAACAAGTAACATACACTTGTTCATATCCTTAAAAGCACAGTACACTGAATAGGGGGTAGAGACACTCACAAGCTTGCACACACTAAAACAAGAACAACAACAAAAAAGCATCTGTAACTGGAAGGGACACAGACATGTGGGGAGTGGTGAAATGTACTGGCTGTGGAGCAGCATTCTTCCGGGAGACATTCTGGAAAATGTGTTGCTGCCTATTTGCAGACACCTCTCTGGTCTGAAGGAGGAGGTTGTTTGTCTCCATGCTGACCTGGCAAGGATTCAGGATACCTGCTCCCCCACCCAGGGACCACCCAGGCCACCGCCACTACCTCAGAGGTTGCCAAGAAAGAGGAGTGGTTGGACCATGGTGGGCTCAGGGAGGGTGAGGGTGGTGGAACAGAGGCACATCCCTCCAGTTGTGTCGTGCCACACTTCATTCACCACTCTGGTGGAGCATGGTTCCTCTATTGAGGCACCTGCAGTGCAGGCCAAGGAGGATATGGGAAACCTCCACAATGGAGACCCACAGGAGGGTGGCACAGGACCCCACAGGAGAAGGAAGTAACTCCTGGTGGAGGACTCAATTGTTAGGGGGTAGAACTGGGGGAGGCAGGGGAAAGGGAGGCAAGGTGCCTGCCCAGTGCCATGGCTTGGAGAGACAGGAAATGAATCCTCAAGATCATGGGAGCAGCTGCAAGGGAGGTGACCTGGATGTCATTATCCACCTAAGGACAAATGACCTGGCTAAGAATGGGATCAGAGCAGTGCAACAGGAGTTTGTGGAGTTGGGAAGGGGCCTTAGACAAGTAGCACACATGATAACTTTCTAGAAAGTGCTACCTGTCTATGGCGTGGATAAGGCTAGGGTACTCTGCACCATGGAATTCAATGACTGGTTGAAAAACTGGGGCAGAGCTCTGGGATTTGGCTTCATTGGGGACTGGGGTTTTACCTGGAGGGATGCAGACCTATACAGGTGCGATAGCCTGCATCTATCCAGGATGGGAACCAGAATCCTAGGTGATAGGTTTAAATGCTTCATTGGCAAGCATTTAAACTAGCCAAGGGGGGAGGCACTGAAAAGGAGAAGGGAAATTATAGCCCCCCCAAAAAAATCAGGGTAGATAATGAGGTAAACACCAAGACAGAGCAGGTGATAGGGGGAAGGGAAGGGGTACATGGAGAAAAAGACAAAGACAGTAAGGACAGGGAGGGGCAAAAAGAAATAAAACCATAAAAAATGGAGGGTAATGAGTACCAATGCCCATTGTCTAGGTAAAATGTTCCCTGAAATGGTGGCCTTGATGGAAGAGGGGTGCCTGGATATTGTGGCAGTCACAGAAACATGGTACACAGAGAACCATGACTGGGATGTCAACATACCAGGGTACACATTCTACAGGAGGGACAGGGAGAGAAGAAGAAGAGGAGGAGTAGCTCTCTATGTAAGGGAAGGGATCAAAGCAATAGAACTAAAGGGTAAACAGGGAGGAGAGGAGGCATTGTGGGTCACCCTGGAGACTGGAAATGGCACCACAATCCGCACAGGGGTTGCACACAGACCCCCATCTCAAGGCGAGAAAATGGACAAGAAAATGATAGAAGACATCCTTAGGGTTGCAGAGAAAGGGGAGATATTGCTGATGGGGGACCTGAATATGCCAGATGCTAACTGGAGCACCTTTGCTGCAGCCACATCCAAGAGCAGGGCCATTCTCGATGCCCTACAGGGGGCATGCCTCAGACAGCTAGTTTTGGAACCTACTCGGGAGGGAGCAATCTTAGACCTGGTACTCTCAAATGGGGATGGAGAGAGGATCTCTGATCTTGAAGTGGGTAGCCATCTGGGAACAAGCGACCACCAAGCAGTGTGGTACACAATAAACTTAGCTGTAGAGTCAAGCCATACAAAAGTGAAGATACTGGGCTTTAGGAGGGCTGATTTTGTCAAAATGGGAGAGTGCCTCAGAAAAGCACTAGCAAACAGGCAAGAAGGTGGGGTGGAGCAACAATGGGGAAACATCAAAACTGCCATCACAGATGCAACAAGCCTTTGTGTGAAGCAAATAAACAATTCAAAAGGAAAGAAAAAACACTATGGTTCTCAAAAGAAGTGTCAGGGAAGGTTAGGGAGAAAAAGATAGCATTCAGGAAGTATAAAGAAACACAGAAGGAGCAGGACAGAGAACTGTACCAGTTAAAGCAGAAAGAAGCGGGGAGGACAGTCAGAAAAGCAAAGGTCCAAACCGAGGAAAAGATAGCAAACTTGGTTAAGAAGGGGGATAAAACCTTTTATAGGTACATTAGGGAGCAAAGAAAGACTAAGACAGGGATACTGAGGCTGAATAAAAAGGAAGGTGGTTGGGCAGAGACCGACAGTGAAAAAGCAGAGATACTGAATGAATTCTTCTGCTCAGTATTCACAATGAAAAGCAAGGGGAGTTACCTAATCCAGTCAATAGAAGCACTCTGGACAGGGAGGTTGATATTAGTCCTTTCACAGAAGAAAGGGTTCTGAAAGAACTCTTAAAACTGAAGGTGGATAAAGCAATGGGGCCTGATGGGATTCACTCCAGAATTCTAAAAGAACTAAGGGAAGAACCAGTAACACCACTGACTACCCTTTTTAATAAATCATGGGAGGATGGTGTGGTACCTGAGGACTGGAGAAGGGTGAATGTGATTCCCCTTCACAAAAGTGGGAGCAAGACAGAGGCAGGAAACTACAGACCTGTCAGTTTGACCTCTGTGGTAGGGAAAATGATGGAATCACTCCTGAAGGAAATAATTTTTGAGTACCTAGAGGCCAGTGGGGCACAGGAACCCAGGCAGCATGGATTCACAGTGGGAAGGTCATGTCAGACAAATCTAATCGATTTCTTTGACTGGATAACCAAAGTAGTAGACCAGGGAGGGGCTGTGGACATGGCCTGCCTAGACTTTAGCAAGGCATTTGACACAGTCCCACACAAAAGATTAATAAACAAATTAGCCAGCCTGGGAGTGGGTCCTGGGGTGGTAACCTGGGTAAAACACTGGCTGGACAACAGAACTCAGAGGGTAATAGTAAATGGAGTGCACAGTGACGAAAGGGGGGGTTACTAGTGGGGTACAACAGGGTTCAATACTGGGGCCAGTCCTTTTTAATGTCTTTATAAGTGACATTGCAGAGAGTCTGGAAGCAAAAGCATGTCTCTTTGCAGATGACACAAAGATCTGCAACAGCGTTGATACACACGGTGGGGTGGAAAGGATGAAAATGGACTTGGCAAGGTTGGAGGAATGGTCAAATGTATGGCAGCTTAAATTCAACACATTTGGACTACTGCAATTCTCTTTTCTTTGGGCTTCCAGGGGTTGATATCCGCCGCTTGCAGCTGGTGCAGAACTCTGCAGCCTGGTTGTTAACTGGGACGCCTCATTCTTCCCATGTTACACTGGCTGCCAGTTCAGTGGTGGATCACCTTTAAAGTCGGCTTGCTGACTTATAAAGCCCTGCACGGTTTGGGCCCTGACTACCTGAAAGAGCTCCTGGTTCCCTATCTCCCGGAGCGACCGCTCCTCTTGGCCAACGAGGGGTTGCTAGAGATTCCGAGGGTTGTTCTAAAATCTTCAGGCGCCCGGGCTTTTATGTTCATGTCTCCGACCCTCTGGAATTCTCTACCATGTTGGATTAGAGAGTGTGCAACAGTGGGGGGTTTTAAACAAGCATTAAAATCCTTTCTATGGATTAAGGCTTTTGGGGAAGATGTTGATCTGGTTTGATTTTATTGTTTTATCATGAGGTTTGATGTGATTTATTTATTGGTTTGTATTGGAATGTTTTATCTTGATGTGATTTTATAATCTGTTCTGCGCCTTGATTTTGGAAAGGCGCATTAAAAATAAAGATTATTATTATTATTAACACAAAGAAGTGCAAAGTAATGCACCTGGGAAACAAAAACCCAGGGGAAGAGAACACAATGGGGGAGATACTGACAACAACAAAATGGAAAGGGGCCCAGGGTAGTATATCAGATGACCCAAGGTGGCCAGCAATGTAAGAAGGCAGTTAGGAGGGCTGGGGGATACTGGGATGCATAGGGAGAGGCATCACCAGTAGAAAACAGGAAGTTGTTGGCCCTCTGTACAGACAGTTGATAATATCACTTCTGGAGTACTGTGTACAGTTCTGGAGACCCCATCTCCACAAATACATAGAGAGGGTGGAGGCTGTCCAGAGGAGGACAACCAAAATGGAGCAGGGTCTCCACCAGAAGACATATGAAGAAAGACCAAAGGAGCTTAAGATGTATAACCTTGAGGAAAGAAGAGAGAGAGGGGGACATGATAGAAACTTTCAAATACCTCAAGGAAATCAATAAAGTCCAAGAGGGTAGCATCTTTCAGAAAAAGAGATGTGCAAGAGCAAGCGGGCACAATTTGAAGACAGAGGTAATGTGAGGAAGTATTTCTTCACAGATAGGGTTGTAGATGCATGGAATTGCCTTCCTGAGGAGGTCGTAGAGTCAAAAGCAGTGGGGGAATTCAAGAATGTATGGGACAGACATAAGACAATTCTAGTGGGGGGGTAGGAGGAAGTAGGCTGTTGGTTAACTAGGATCTTCAGCTTATCCATTAGGTAGAGAAATGGGCAGACTAGGTGGGCCAAGCAGTCCTTATCTGCCATCAAATTCTATGTTGTGCCACTGTGACATCTTCGATTTCGTGAAACCTGTTTGCGGGTACTCACCAAAACATCTTGACTGGGTTTATACCTTGGGTGATGAATTGCTGTCTAATCTGGCTGATGTTGATGGGGATGACAAACTGAATCTCCATAAGCTGCTTCTTCAGTGCCTGGCACCAAAACAGCTAAGTTCTAAAGCTACCTGGAAGAGGTACATTGCTTCATTTCATGGCTCACCAATCAGTCATTTGCCTGCCCGATACATCTACAGTGATGGAGGGTACCGACTGTAAGAGTGACATTAATTCCGATGGGCAGTATTGTGTAGTGACAAATCATAAATCATTTGCATATGGTAAAAAATCTTGTGCTATTTCAACTCCTAACTTTTGTTTTACTCCTCCGCAGAAAACAGTTATAGGTCACACAGTCGTTACTACAGTTCCTTTCCCTGAACCAGATGTTATTAATACTGATCCACAATACTTGCTTGCCTTGTCTCGATGTTTACTCATGTTTAACATACATATTGACCCTTTGACTCTTTCTCTGAAATCTCTTTTAGCTAGAAAGAATTTGCGTTTGATTTATATTAACAATAAATATTTCTAAAGCTGGTGATGCTCTTAATGAACTTATTCATGATGGTGATTTAAGCACTGCTCTGTCTAATACTTGGCTAGAACTGACTTTCAAAGCTTTTGTCATTATCCAAGCAATTTTGATTATTTTTCTGATATTAACCCTTTGCTGTCTGTGATGTACTCTAAGACAACACCAAGAACAACTCGAATTCCTTTACAAGGCTTGCACATTGGGCTTGTAAATTACTTTTTAGTTCCATCCCACTACTTACCTGGGATTGTTGCCCCTTCTGAGACAACAAGGGGGGTATTATCCATGGTCCAGCACCCCTGATTGTGTCCCCACCTCATGGACAGCAGCATATATGTAGGTATATGTAGTAACCTTAGGGCAGAGACACTTATCGTATGAGCATAAGTGTCAGGATCTGTGTTCTACTGTATTTTACGTAAGCAATAATGCCAGACAGGGTGGGCAGTATTGGGCAATAACAGACCACCCAGGGGTGAAATGAGGCCCGATGCCACAGGCGGAGGGCCTTATAGCCCCTGGAAGGTCCAGTATTTCCCAATACTGCCCACCCTGGAGGGAATTATTGTGCTTAGAAATGGCTACCTGTGCTAATTTTAATTAAGTTGTTAAAAAACAGATACAGATTTTGAAAACAAATATAAGTATTACAAAACATCTTTTTTGGGGGGTAAAGTAGTCCCTCTCTTTCTGTGCTGTTCCATCTTCTGTTTCTCTCCCCTACAAAGGGCCATTCTCTTTTACACACCCCCCATAGGGTCCAGAAGAAGAGATGGATTTATTTTTATTAAAAGTTTTGCCCCAGCATTCACTTGAGATACATTTTGTGTTTACGAAAAGAGTTATCTGGTTTTAACAGAAAACTTGTGTTTTTCGAAGATGGGGTTGCTAGGCGTGTGACCTTGCATGCCGCTAGTGTGTACAACCAGGAAGTGGAGGAGAATTCCGATGTTAAACGGCAGTGGTCTACATGATCATTATTATTTCCACACGTTTATCTCAGCTGCTGTTTGCCACCATCATATCTCAGCTGCTGTTTGCCACCACCATCATATAATGTGTCACATCACCCCAACCCCCAGCTCTCAACGGAGATACGGTTTAGTGTTCGAGGTAAACATCTGGAGAGAGATGATCATCCTACATGTGTGACAGAGTGGGAGCCACGCTGTGAGGAAATGCAGGCAGCAAAGGGTAGGGGTCAACTTATTGTAAAAAAGAGGTATGATTTAAATGAAGGAATCTTGGTCATTCATGCATGTGTTTTTTATTGGCTTTTTGGGGAGCGAGTTGTCAGGGCCACAGTGACCTGCTAGCATTACGTGAGGAAGAAAAAATGTCTTGGCGAGGGGGAAAAGGCAGGCAATGTAGGTACAATTTGTTGTGTCATTTGTCGTTTTTTTTTTTTTTTTGTAATATATATTTATTTTTCCTGCCTTTACTTTTTATTAGACAACTGAGGTGACTATCCTTGTGCGTGGTGGTGGGGGTGCAGTTCTTACTCACTAACTGGGCAAAAAAAAATGATGGACATTTCAAACACTGTACCCAGGCCAGTGGGGTGCTTTTGGCCAATGAGGAAGGGAGATGGGCACAATGGTACCTGAGTGGTAAAGGGGAACTTGGACTGATACTTATTATTTACTGGGCATCTATTCAAAAATAGATGCCCAGGTTGAAACTGCCTTCAGTCCATCAGAAAGGAGAATCCATTCTTGCCATTTTCTAATAATGCATATTATGCTCCATTATGTTTCGCCAATGTATCTTAGTCCTGGGTGATGCTTTCCATTGTATGTTTACCGTATTATCATAAGTTAGGCAACAGTGCCACCTTTAGTGCTTTTGCATCACTAAAATTGTAACTGACATTGGAAACTTATAGAGATCCCATTGATTGTGCTATCTTTGCTAGCTAAGCAACTTCTTATGCCAGTTAGGATGATTACTCATGCCACCTGCTACTGTCCAGTAATACACTTTCTATGTATCTTCTTTTATAGTAACCATGGTAATTATCTGGGTATAAGACCCCTTGTAGCATGTAGCTTCTCTGAGACTAGAGACTGCACCTACATAGGTAAGGAAAACTGAAAGCTCTCCCAGTGTATTCACTGTTGGTAGTAATCCTATATCATTATTATTAACCAGTAATAAATTACATTTATTACTTGTGCACCACTTGTCTGTCATCTCCTCCTTTGTGCTGTTCCAACAAGAACCTGAGAAAGGTAATTTTATTACCCAGTCACACCCCTCTCCCCCCTGGTCTCCAGTGGGTATAAATCCAGCACCCACAACTTCTCTTCATATGGCTTCCCACTTAGTCCATGCACCATTTTGGTAGCCCTTCTCTGTACTCTTTCCATGCTATCTATAAACTGGGTGCATTGACATCATGCACGTAAATGTAATAGAGCAGTAGCCTCGTGGCATTCATGACATGAGCATGCAGGGGTTACGCACCCAATCCCCCGATCGCATGGACAGCAACATGCTGGGGGAGTGTGGGCATGCCAGCACATTGCAGTATGCATGAACCTGAGTAGTGCTGGCTGCATAGGAGTGGAGTGGGGCACAGGTTACAGTGGGGGGGACCATGCCATTACTCACTGCACACCCCCATGAGGTCTCCAGAACTGAACCCTATACTCCAAGTGGGGCCTCACCATGGATTCGTAAAGTGGTATCAGCACCTCCCACCTTCTACGAGTTATCCCCCTCCCTATGCACCAGCATTCTGTTTACTTTGTCCAAAGCCTTGCTGCATTGGGTCCCCACCTTAAGATTGTTTGTGATTATGATTCCTAGATCCTTCTGCTCAGTAGCTTTCATCCCCCCCCCCTCCAGTGTATAATCTGATTGTGGATTATTCTGCCCCATGTGCAGCAATGTGCTCATTTTGGCAATGAATTTTAGCTGCCATAATTCCAACCACCCCTCCAGCAACCATAGATCTTTCCTCATAGCCTCCACCTCCTCTGGGATGTCTACACTGCTGCAGATCTTCGTATCATCTGGAAAAAGGCAGACCTTCCCCTGCAGCCCCTCAGCTATGTCGCTGATGTAGATGTTAAATTGGATGGGCCCTAGCACTGATCTCTGTAGGATCCCACTCATCACCCCACCTCCCCAGAATACCACCACCCTCTTGCTTCTACCTGTCAGCCAGTTCTCCAGATACTTTGTTATTTTCTGACCCACCCCAAAAATCTCCAGTTTATTTACCAGTCTTCTGTGAGGCACACTGTTGAAGACCTTTCCAATGTCCAGACATGATGGCTGCCCTGCAGCCCACTATCACCCAAGCTAACCACCCTTTCTTTCAAAATTGCCTCCACCAACTTACCCACCACCAATGTGAGACTGACCAGGTGATAACTGCCCGCCTCCTCACTGCTGTCACTTTAGTGAAGTGGCACCATGTCCTCCCTCTTTCAGTCCTCTGGCACCCACCCTGTATCTAAGGATAGGTTAAATAACCTCACTAGTGGGGTCACCAGCTCCTCCCTTAGCTCCCTGAGCACCCTACAATATAGAGACTCTGGCTTCATAGCCTTGTCTACCTTAAATTTAACCAGCTCCACCCTGACCCTGTCCTCACTGTTGGACTAGGATCCACCCCTCCATCCACCCTTCCCTTTCCCCCCTAACACTGGTCCCCTTCTTTCTCCCTCTATCATGAAGACCTAGCCAAAGTATCTATATGGCACCTCTGCCTTCTCGAAGTCCCGTTCCACCTGTACTCCCCCCCCCCTCCCTTTACCCTTACTTTCCCCTGCCTTACCTTCCTCTTCTTTCATATGTACCGGAATTACGTTTTATCACCCCTTTTGGCCTACTTAGCAATTTTCCCCCTCCATTTCTGGTTTTACCTTCCTAAACTTCCACCCCATGTTCCTCAGCTTCTCTCTGTAAGTTTCCCTGGCCTCCTTTCCTTGGATCTGCCTATATTCCTCAAACACCCTTTTTCTCTCTCCCTTATTGCCACCCTCACTTCCCTGTTGTACCAAAGTGGCCTCCTCCATCTTCTGCTCTTCCTCACCTTTCTTGTACAGCTCTCTGTGGCTTTCAGTAGCCCCCTTTGATCTCATACCATAGGTCCTCAACCACCACTATCTTATCCTTCCCCTCCATTTCATTTCTAAATATCTCCCACATTCTGGGAAAATCTGTCTGCCTGAAGTCCAGGACCTCTGTGATAGTTCAACTCACTTCATACCTTGCTCTAACCTTGAAGCCCATTGTGTTATTGTCACCTGCTCCTAGGTTGACCCCCACCCCCACTCCTTCCACACTATCCTCATTGGTGAGTACCACATCAAGTTTGTTATCCCCCTTGGGGGGGCTTCCTGACCAGCTACTGCAGCAAGGCACTCTGGATTAATTTGAGGATCACCCTGCTCCTGGATGACCCAGCCGATGGGATATCCAAGTTTACATCTAGAAGATTAAGGTCACCCACCAGTAGAGTTTACTTCTTAAGCACCATCCACTGAACCGCCTGTAGCATCCACATGTTCACCTCCTCACTCTTTGTTGGAGGTCTGTAGACCACCCTAGCCTTATTGATGCCCCAGCCTGCTTCTCTGCTGTGACTCACTAGAATTCCACTTCACTTTGCTCCTCCTGCTGTTCTATAGTCTTGATGTCCTCCCTGGTGTACAGCACAACCCCCTCACCCTATCCTCCCTAAATAACCTGTACTCTGGGACCTCTACTTCCCTGGTCTGGTGCTCGGACCACTAGGTCTCCATTCTCCACTAGGTCGCCATTCTTTATTTTCCAGTTTCTGCCACTTGCCACTAGCTGCGCTGCGATTGGCTACAGCACAGAGAGAACCTTGGCTGATTGGCCACCTCCTCAAGCCTGCAGTGTACCTTACCAGGGACTCGAACATCCATTCTCTTGTTTCCTTTATAATTAAACTCTTTCCTGGATCTCTCCTAGGCTGTATATTATGTAACCATGTTATTTGTTTTCCCTATATTTGCTTAATAGTCTGAATACTGAAATTTCCTCCTGAATTTGTTAGCTCCTGTTGGCTTCAATATTGCAGGAATAAATCCCTATTTATGTACTACCCAATTTTTTTTAATGCTTAAACACTGCATATCTGTACTGAGTCTGTTTGCTTTGTAGGTGCGAGTACTCATTGCAACGGATAAGTACTATCTCTGTGTGGCCTAATTAGTGTTCTTAGTGTATAAGCCTGCACTGCAAAATTATTTTCTGTGTTGACTGCTTCTACCTTGTATTTTCTGCTACTAAACTACTGCTGCAGTTTTGCTACACCTTCTTTTTTCTTATTTAATTTAATTGCCTTCTCCATGTTTTTTCTCTCTTATTCCTCTGCCCCTCATCTACTGCCCTCTGACCTCTTCCCCTAGTCTTACTTCCATGCCTGGCATTGAGCTGCTCTGCCCTCTAGCCTCCTCTGTCTGCTACTACTCTTTTGTGTGCTTATCCCAGCCACCTGATTAAGCTAATCCCTATCCAGGTGCCCTCCAAGTCTCTGCGTGTCTGCCTCCCCCCACCCCACCCCTACCTAACTTCTATACTAATCCTTCTTATTTTCTGTCTCCCACAGATTTAAGCCCCCCTCCTCGACTGGGAGTGCTCTGTGGGCTCTGTAGCTCAACGCCACCTGCCTCTCTCCTGCTTTAGCAGCCGAAACACAACGTCTTGTGCTCCCTCAAGAAGATGCACTGTTTTTTTTCTTTATGTTTCAATTTCTGCCACTTGTTGCTAGCTGTGTCGTGATTGGCTACAGCACAGAGAGGACTTTGCCTGATTGGCCACCTCCTCAAGCCTGTAGTGTACCTTACCAGGGACTCGAACTTCCGCACTCTTTTTTCCTTTGTAATTACACTCTTTCCTGGATCTCTCTTAGGCTGTATATTGTGTCCCACCCACCTACCCAAACCCCTGCTGCTATTAAATACAGCTTAGCTCCACCCCTCTTTTTCTACCCATTTCCCTATTGGCCCAAGGGTAGTGCTCTGGCCTGTTTTGACCCTTTACCCCTCTGCCACTGTTTTATACTGCTCCAATCACCTGTTATTCATCTCATTCTATATTGTTAGGGATTTCACATTGTTACCCCCTGCCACCAAGCTGCTCCAATCACCCATTACTTTGTCTCCTTCTATAGTGTTAGGGATTACCCATTGTTATTTCACCTATACTTGGTATTTCTCTGTCTGCTACACAGTGGTACCCACCTTTGTTGGTTTCCCTCAGGCCTGTTTCAGCATCTGCTGCACTTGTCCTTCCCTGTATCCAGCCATAGCCACAGAGTGGACTTAGATCTCAGATGATAATGCTGCCAGCTCCTCTCATGTATTCTCCATTCACACTGATCTTGTTGACAACCTCCTTATGCACTGTATATAAGTGCTCACCCTCTCTCACCCACAGCTGTTTGGATGAATATTCCCTGTACAGAACTGGGACTGCTTCAATTCCACTAAATATGAATTGTACAATTTTTCTTTCCCCATCATCTACTCAGGCAGGGTCACTGCTATACCCTTCTGGGAGCCTGTCCACTGCATACTGCTTGCATCTTATACTCTCAGGTGTTCTACCTGCACAGGGCACAACTAGGAAAGTGCTTATAAGGAAATACCTACGTTTGTCCCACAGCAGATACCTAAAGGAGTTTCTAAAACAATTTATACTGTTACTCCTACTTATATCATGCAACATACACCCCAATCCAGACCCACCCCTGAGCCAACCTACTGACAAAATCAGAACTGGTACATGCTCATTGGCTAGCATAAATGTATGCAGCCTTCTAAATAAATTGGATGCACTAACTGCATGGGTCTCCCAACATAATCCAGATGTCCTGTCAGTGGTTGAGACGTGGCTATCACCTGTTGTCCCTGATGCTAACATTGCAATACCAGGGTACCCTATTTTCAGGCAGGATAGACTGTCAAAAAAGGTGGTGGATGTGCCATATATCTTAAAGAAGCCCTAAGGGGCCATATCCTGACCTTGCCTAATCATGGGGTTGACATATAGGTTCTAGCCATTAAGATTCTGCTCAGATCCCACAACATGGCATGACCATTGCATCAGTCTGCATCCCTCCCAAACTGGCATCAACAGGCCTGACACTTTTCTCAGCTGCATTAATAACTTGAAGCTCAACTCGGAAGTCATAATGCTTGGTGATTTCAACATAAACTGGCTGTCATCCAGTGCAAGTGCCTATAAGCATGCCTTATCTGCAGCAAATTTCTCCCAGCTTATAACCTCATCTACTAGAATCAACTACAAAACAGGCACCAATACACTCTTGGACTGGTTGCTTACAAACTGCCCCAATCATATCACCCAGTCTATTGTCCTCTCAGACTCCTTAAGTGATCATTCCCCATCCAGTGTCTATGGTCAAATAAATTTGCTATACCCCCAGCCAGAACTGTCAACAGTAGGGTACTTATCTATGCACACCTGGAGCCTCTAAAGACCTTCTTGCGACAATAAAATTGGTCCCTTATTAAAACCGCTACTGATGTTGTTATGGCTCTAGAATATTTTATCTCCTGCTTTAATGCAGCTTATGATATACATGCCCCTTACAAGAAGAGAAAAATGAATGGTGCAGACAACCCTTGGATTACAAACGACCTCCTCGCACAAATGAAAGCACGTGACCACCTATGGCTTCAGGTGAGGGATACTAACAGTCATGCTGACATTCAGGCATATGAAGCAGCCAGAAATGCTTGTACCAAGGTTATCTGCTTAGAAAAAGCCACTTGCTACAGAAATGCCCTATAAAAATCATGGAAAGATGGAAAGAAATTCTGGAGAAATCTTGTTGAAATAACAGGGAAGGACTCCAAAATGCCCCCCAACATGCTAAATATTGACGGCACCATTAGCCTTGACCACTCCAAAATTGCCAATGCTTTTAACTTGGCTTTTACTGATCTCAGTCACGTACTACCTGTTGATTTCTTTGACTCCACACTCGTGACTTTCCGCATGACAAACCTGTAAACATGCCAGCTCGTCCACAGTTCTATTTTAAAGCAGTGACTATAGATGAAGTTAGAAAATACTTACTCAAAGTACTCGGTGAAGCCAGAGCAAGTGGGGACTCGCTTGACCTGAAACTCCTCACCCTCACCCTTGAAACTGTCCTTGCCCCCTTAACCAAGATTTTCAATCAATCCCTCATACTCTCCCAGTTCCCCCTCAAACGGAAGTCTGCCCTGTTGACCCCAGTCCATAAAAGCAGTGACAGGGCTGTACTTGGGAAATTACAGACCTATCTCAATTCTTCCCCCATTATCCAAAGTACTTGAAAGAATTTCTGCAGACCAACTGGTTCAAATACATGGAAAAATACAACCTACAATGTTAACAGAAGCATGGATTTCATAAAGGGCATAGCACCACCACTGCCCTCCTCAAATTTACTGGTTTTATTCAAAAGGCTCTTGATCAAAGACAACTAGTCAGCCCACCTTTATTGACCTCTCCAAGGCTTTTGATACGGTTAACCATCCACTGCTACTTAATCAGCATCTTGACCTGGGTCTATCAGGTGACACCTTAAACTGGTTTAACAGCTATCTCTCTGACTGCATTCAACAGGTATGGATAGATGTCCTCTTGACTAGACAAAGAGTTCAGTCAGGTGTCCCTCAAGGGTCAATATTGAGCCACTACTCTTCAGTATCTTCCTTAACAATCTCCCAGCATCCTGCCCTGATCATATCCTCTTGTATGCGGATGATGCGGTAATTTTTGGCTAAAGATACGGATCCCTCCTACCTGGAGAAAACCCTCCAGAAAAGTCTTATGGAAGTTGAGGCCTGGTTCATCTCTCAGAAGCTAGTTCTCAACTACAAAAAAACTAAAATTATGCTGTTTCATGGCACGCATAATAAACATAAAACCAAACAGCTGACTCTCAGAAACTGTTCTGGAGATGCACTTGAACAGATGCAAGTGTTCAAGTATCGTGGTGTGACCTTGAACAGCACACACTCCTTCTCCAATTATATTGACACACTCGCCAAATCAGTGAATATCCACATTGGCCTTCTCTACAGACATAAGCACTGTTTGACCCACGAAGCCCTCAACCTAGCCATACAAAGCTCAATTGTATCTACTATACACTACAGGCTTGTTATATATGGAGCTGCCACTGTTTTTGCCCTACGCTGGATCTCCACTGCACTAAACAAGATGTACCACCTACTTACTGGGTCCACCCATCACACGCACACCTGTGACCTTTATGAACAGGCGCACTGGCTCCAGCTCCAGGGAAGAATCACATACTAAACCTGCTTGGTAACAAAAAAGACCTCCCTTGGTCTCATGCTCACTAGTGTACAGGAGCTCCTCTGCCCATCTACCAGTGCCTGCCTTACTAGATGCTCTGGAATCTCAGCTCTGCAAGTTCCTCACTGCCACACATCGCAAGGCCAGCGGTCATTCGCAGGTAGAGTCCTTTACCTGTTCAATTCGCTACCCCATGAGGTCTCTAACATTCACACTCTTGGCCTATTCAAACACAAACTACATCAGCTCCTTATGACTCATGCTGCTTGTGACTGCTTCACCGAAAATCAGAGATGACACTTACATTTCACCCTCCTCTCCCTTTGGTCATTCTTTTTTCTTTCATCTCACCCTTCCCCTCCTCACTTACTCCTACCCCTACCACTCATTTCCCCCTTTTTCACCCCCCACACCGCACTCTTACCACATCTTGACCTCTACTATCTGTCCCTTAACTCTGACATCATTTGCCTAAAGCCCCTACTCCATGTCTTCTTTTCTGTTCTCATTGCTGGACAAGGCCTTTGGCTGCAGTTCTTTTAACTTTATTTTATGCATCGACTGGACGTCTCCTTTATAACATCAGTGTAGTTTGCCAGGTTGTTACTTTAGCTATTGTACTACCTTATCCTGCATAGATACTATGTCAACCATCCGTTTATCTTTGTCTTACTTGTTCACTTGCTATTTCTTGCATTATAACTTTCGTATAACGATTAACTGCTCATAGAAACATAGAAGTTGATGGCAGATAAGGACCGCAAGGCCCATCCAGTCTGCTCATTGTATGTAACTATCTATGTATTCACGATGTGGAACCTGTAACTTTTGTAAAATGGTTTAACTGCTCATTGTATGAAACTATCAATGTATTCACGATGTGGAACCTGTGTGAAAGAGCCATTGGCTCATAGGTATTAATTCCAAAACACAAATAAATAAAAAAATAAATAAAATAAAATTATGGCTACAATATCCAGGCCCTCCCCCACTGTCATTTCTTCGAAGTCCACCATCTTGTTCCCCAGCATTCTTGCATTTGCACAGAGTCCTCTTCACCAGAAACCTCCCCCTCCCTGCAATCCCTCTCTTTCATGCCTGTTCTATACCCTGCTCCCTTTATTGGGGGAGTGCTTGCTGGTCCTCCTGTTGTGCCCTCACCCAGCCTAACCCTAAACTCCCCCCTTTACCAGTTTAAATCTCCCCCAAGACCTTATCAGTGTACCCTTGCAGCCCCCCTCAATACTTTTGACCCCCTCTCGCTGAGATGTAGTCTATCCTTCCAGTACAAGTCCTCATCCTCCCTAGTGTCCCCCACTGTCTTATACAGGTGAACCATTCCTATACACACCATTCCAGGAGCCATTCATTGAACTCCCCAATTCTTCTCTGCCTAGCAGTGCTGGCACAGGGGACTGGTAAGATCTCTAAAAATGCCAAGAATTTAGTTCCTCCAGGCATCCCTTGGCCAGTGCCTTGAACCACCTCTGTCCTCCTTCCCCTGCATCCTCTTATATTCCCTAACCTCCTTTTTTTCTCCCTTATTGCCACCCTCACTTCACTGTTGAACCAAAGTGGCCTCCTCCTCCTTCTGCTCTTCCTCATCTTCCTTATAGAGTTCTCTATGGCTTTTAGTAGCCCACCCCCTTGATCTCATTCCATAGTTCCTCAACCCCCCTATCTCCTCCTTTCTCTCCATTTTGTCTCACAAAATCTCCCTCATCCTGGGAAAATCTGCCTGCCTGAAGGTCAAGAACTTCGTAATAGTCTTCCTCACTTCATTCCTCTCTCTAACCCTAAAGCTCACTGTGTTATGGTTGCCTGCTTATAGGTTGGCCCCCACCCCCTCATCCTCCACACTATCCCCATTTGTCTGGCCCACATCAAGTATATTAGCCCCCAGTGGGCTGCCTGACCTTCTGCTACAGGAAGGCTCATTGGAGGGTGTGGTAGGACACAGGTGTATGTGGGCATACAGGTAGCGTGACACCACAGCAGTTCTTTATTTGCTTCAAAGTTTTATTATATAACAGAAAGTTTCTTTATATTAGCAGGGTGCATATTCTTATAATGACCATCATTGGCACTCCAAACAGTCTGAGGAAAGTCATTACACAGCAGGCTTCTTCATCCATTAACAGTATTTCCAAACTTCATCCACATTTTTATCTCATAGAAAGTGGACCTACACCTTTATTCTTCCATCTTGTACAAGATATGAATAAAGTCTCACTCTTCCGAGCACCTTAAAGTAACACTTTAACAGTATTCCCCGGAGTTCACCTCCAGACCCAGAATCAATCTGATCTGATAAATCAACTGTTTGCCTTTTATACTCTAAGAGGGGCAGGTGACTTTAAAACCCTACCCCTACATGTTGTTCTAACAATATTTCTTTATTTACTACATATTTATTTTATTTAAAGAAGTAATATACCTTTAAATTCATATAACAATATACATTCAAGTTTATAAGTGACTTACACCTTTTTTTAAGCAATTTAATCTTTATTTCTGGCATCAGGGAGTACCACCCCTTTTAACAGTAGTATTTAAGAATGCAAAGAATGACAGGCAGGCTCTTAAGAGCAAGCTGAAACAGAGAGACTTCAGACGGTAATCTGAGACGCCAAACAAAATAGAAAAACCCTTGTCTGCAACAAACACCCAAAACAGCCCAAAACCCCACCGCTTCACTTCTCCAAGGTATGTACTGCTCATACAGAGGGTTTTTAAACATAAGGGTACAATTGTAAGGAAGCTAGAAAAAAGAATACCTTCTCAATTGTGCGCACACTTGCACAGTAATTTCACCGGCACTAGCATTACCGTACAGGACCTCAGCAGCATTTCTACTTTACAAACAGCCGCATTCTTCAGAGCCCTTACCAAAAGAACCTAACGGGGTAAAACTAAAGAACTAGGAGGTTCTTTCCATGATTCAGAATCTACACAGGGCATAACTGTAGAATACCAGGGCATTGAAAGCAGTGCCCTGAACTCTTACAAAGCCCTCGAAAGTGCAGCAAACTTAATTACCGTGCTTAAACTAAAGAGACTAAAAGTATTAAACAGTACCCTGCAAGGAGTCTCTTGAAAAGGGAAGGGGAACAGGGAAGAGAACCAAAAGGTTCTCAACACTATTACGAAGCTTGCAAAGCACAAGCAAGCCCATTTCCCGACAGCTGACATTTCAGCCCTTCGGCATACATTTCAATCTGCCATTTTCTTCTAAGGAGACTGACTCACCCTAAGAATGCAACACCAGCTGACTATTTTGCTACAGCTTTCAGCCAACAGCCAAAATATATTTTAACCCAAAAAAGGATTAAAGAAAGGGGTTTTTGATAAGTGGCAAATCTGAAAGAATTACCATACAAAAATAAGAGAAAAACGTCTATACATCAAAACGGCTGAACGAAGCAGACCATTTTTAGTATTTAGAAAATTACTGACCTCAAAATGGGACACTATTAATGACGTCTTTCAATTTTAACCTGGCAAAAGCTCTTTTCTTCAATTTATTGAGCCATTGCATCTAAAAGCTAGCAGGACTCCCTGCTACCTGAAGCCTTTATAAGGGAAAGTTCCTCCACTGGAACAAAAAGGCTAATCGTCACAGCCTATCTCTACACAAACATAACATTCTAGGGCAGCTGTAGATAAACCAGCTGTGATCGCATAAAGGAGAAGATATATAACTACATAAAATTCAAATAACGTCAACCCCCAGTTAATCACAGAGCCATTCTGTGACATTCCTCCCCGCTTAAGAGGGCAAGGATTTCTTTGTTGTCCTACTTAATTAAATTCTCTTAAGTTCAGAAGAGGAGGAAGAATTTGTGGAGCTCTGGTCCACCCACACCTTAGAGCTCCACCCCTAGGGTCCCTTAGCACATCAATTAGACTACCTGAATTGACACTCAATACTTTTCCCTGGGGCTTACATTCTATATAAACACTGAATACCCTATGCTCAGATTATGTATCTCCAACCGTGAACCACATTTAATTTCTAAATATTTGCTAGTTTGACTGGTTTCTGGATAATCTGCAACACCATAAGATGCCATATCTAAATCATTTTATGCAAATTTGTTTTCTTTACCCACTTCACCTTTACCACTGAAATCTGTGTAGTACATATGAAAAGTATTTTTCAAGCCAGCAGTTCCATTCTCTGAACTGTTATTTTGGTCTATACATTAGTCATATTCTGGAACACATGATTTTTCATTTTTCTTGTCTCACATCAATACCTTCAATTTCACTACTGACAGCAATAGGACAGCAGTCAAAATAACATTTTTAACAGTCCCCTATTCAGTGAATAACATCTCTTAAGCAAACAGGCTAATACTTTTTCTATCTCAAAACAAAATATAGTAAAACTAAAACAAATGCAACAAAGACGAGAATAAAATATAAGAAAACAGAATAAAGACAACTGCAGGTGGCCAACCCCTCAATCGTTAGATAGAATAAAAAAGATAGCGCCTAGCTTTAAGATGTTAACAGACATAGGCTTAAATATGGCTTATAGATGTATTCCTTCATTGAATTGAACTCAGGTCTTTGCCCTTATTGAAACCGTCTCAATCAATTAGCCTGCACACAGGATAATGGAAACCCCGTTATACTCAAACTCTATTTTAGTGTACCAAATTGTTTCCATTGAGTGTTCTCCTTCCTATCTGTCTCACTGTTTATTCAGACAGTTATTCCATGACGTGGACATTCCTAATTCTCAAATAATTTATCCCCACAATCCCATTAACACTTTTTACTCTTCTCCAGTAAAGGCTCAGAATTATACAATCCAGGTCAGGATACCCCAAGCTATTCTAGCCTAGTACAAATCTTTTTAGGCACCTTCCGTCTAGTACCCCTTTTTAACTAGTAACCCCTTCATTACTCTCAGTACCTGAAACATACTGGAATTCAAGTACTTGACAGGAAGCCACTTAGGTACACAACATACATGGGGCTATTCCTCTAGTCCCCTCACCAACTATATTACCCTTTATAAAACATACTGGAACAGCAGTACCCACTGTATACATTTACCTTTCTGTTATTATTATTAAGGGCACCTAAATTAGTATACCCCTTTCCTACTGTGTAAACCTATGCACTTCTACCATTTACAGCTCATGTTCCTTTGAATCACCCTCCCCTTTCTCCAAGGGAGCCAATTATTACATTCTTTTCCCTTCTGAGCTATACTCATTTCAGTTTGCCATGTCTGTCTTTTCTGAGTGGCCACCAAGCTCCTTAAATAAAGAGTCACTTGATGATACATCCCAGGCCAATGAAAAGAAGGAATGAGAGGCCCCAAAATTTCTTCTTGATTCATGTACTTAGTGTTTATACATAATGCATCTAAGACATCCTTTCTATATCTATGAGGAACCACCACCCTAGAGTCTATCTGTTTAGTATGGGGGTTTGGTCTCATGTGGTACAATACCTCATCCTTCATTTCATACCACCATAACTGCCCCTTTTCCCCATCCATACCTATTTTATCCTTATTCAGGGTAACATAGCTACTTATCTGTTGAATTTCAGGATCCTCAGCCTGTACAGTTTTCCAGCAAGCAGCAGAAAAATTAATAACATTTTGTTCAACATTATCACATTTTAATTAACAAGTCCCTTCGGCAACTACTGCCTCTTCTGTTTTGCTTGCATCCTTCACCCCAGATACCAAAACAGTCTCACCTGAGGACTCATCTAACGTTGATCTTCCAACATCTTCATCATCTCCAATCCAACACATTCCCTGAAACATAGGTAGAACAGGAAGCTGGTCCTCAACACAGTTCACACACTCCACATAGGATGTCTTCTCCTCCATTTCTACAGGCCTTTGAGAGACAGCAATGTTCCCTACTTCTGGCAATTGGTTTAAAACCTCTTGGTACCTTCGTTCTGCATCTTTCCACTGACTCTCTGCCTCCATCCAGTGATCAAATAGCCATTGAATGGCATCCAGTCGGTTACTCTGGGCATTCTTCTGGTCGAACACAAGTCCACAATGACTTCCCATGTTTGGTTTAGCGTTATTCAAAGAAGGCCTCACTAGCATCTCAAACTGTCAAACAGCTGGCACCCTCAACAGGTCAAAGTTCAATGAAGAGAAACAGATTCAATGCACCATCCTGCTATACTCACTGCCCACCAGACCTTTATACAGATCGCAGATATCATCCCACCACTGCCACCATGTGTGATAGGGTGCAGGTGTATGTGGGCAAACAGGTAGCGTGACACCACATCAGTTCTTTATATGCTTCAAAGTTTTATTATATAACAGAAAGTTTCTTTATATTAGCAGGGTGCATATTCTTACAATGACCATCACTGGCACTCCAAACAGTCTGAGGAAAGTCATTACACAGCAGGCTCCTTCATTCATTAACAGTATTTCCAAACTTCATCCACATTTTTATCTCATAGAAATTGGACCTACACCTTTATTCTTCCATCTGGTACAAGATATGAATAAAGTCTCACTCTTCAGAGCACCTTAAAGTAACACTTTAACAGCATTCCCCGGAGTTCACCTCCAGACCCAGAATCAATCTGATCTGATAAATCAACTGTTTGTCTTTTATACTCTAAGAGGGTCGGGTGACTTTAAAACCCCACCCCTACATGTTGTTCTAACACTACTTCTTTATTTACTACATATTTATTTTATTTAAAGAAGTAATACACCTTTAAATCCATATGACAAAATACATTCAAGTTTATAAGTGATTTACACCTTTTTTTAAGCATTTTAATCTTTATTTCTGGCATCAGGGAGTACCACCCCTTTTAACAGTAGTATTTAAGAATGCAAAGAATGGCCGGCTGGGCTGTTAAGAGCAAGCTGAAACAGAGAGACTTCAGGCGGTAATCTGAGGACGTAAACAAATAGAAAACCCTCGTCTACAACAAACACCCAAAACAGCCCAAAACCCCACCACTTCACTTCTCCAAGGTATGTACTGCTCATATAAAGGGTTTTTAAACATAAGGGTACTATTGTAAGGGAGCTAGAAAAAAGAAAACCTTCTCAATTGTGCGCACACTGGCACAGTAATTTCACCTGCACTCACATTACCGTACAGGACCTCAGCAGCATTTCTACTTTACAAACAACCACATTCTTCAGAGCCCTTACCAAAAGAACCTAACAGGATAAAACTAAAGAACTAGGAGGTTCTTTCCATGATTCAGAATCTACACAGGGCATAACTGTAGAATACCAGGGCATTGAAAGCAGCGCCCTGAACTCTTACAAAGCCCTCGAAAGTGCAGCAAACTTAATTACCGTGCTTAAACTAAAGAGACTAAAAGTATTAAACAGTACCCTGCAAGGAGTCTCTTGAAAAGGGGAGGGGGACAGGGAAGAGAACCAAAAGGTTGTCAACACTATTACGAAGCTTGCAAAGCACAAGCAAGCCCATTTCCCGATGGCTGACATTTCAGCCCGTCGGCATACATTTCAATCTGCCATTTTCTTCTAAGGAGACTGACTCACCCTAAGAATGTAATACCAGCTGACTATTTTGCTACAGCTTTCAGCCAACGGCCAAAATATATTTTAACCCAAAATGGGATTAAAGAAAGGGGTTTCTGATAAGTGGCAAATCAGAAAGAAATACCATACAAAAATAAGAGAAAAATGTCTATACATCAAAACGGCTGAACGAAGCAGACTGTTTTTAGTATTTAGAAAATTACTGGCCTCAAAATGGGACACTATTAATGGTGTCTTTCAATTTTAACCTGGCAAAAGCTCTTTTCTTCAATTTATTGAGCCATTGCATTTAAAAGCTAGCAGGACTCCCTTCTACCTGCAGCCTTTACAAGGGAAAGTTCCTCCACTAAAAGGCTAATCATCACAGCCAAACTCTACACAAACATAACATTCTAGGGCAGCTGTAGATAAACCAGCTGCAATTACATAAAGGAGAAGATGTACAACAACATAAAATTCATATAACGTCAACCCCTCTAAGTTAATCACAGAGCCATTCTGTGACAGAGGGACTCTAGGAATTCCTTGCTCCTGGATGACCTAGCTGCTGTGATATCCCAGTCTATATCTGGGAGGTGAAGGTTGCCTCCAGCAGAATTTCCCCCTTCACTGCCATCCTTTGAACCACCCTCAGCATCTGCATGTCCACCTCCTCACTTTACAGTAGAGGTCTGTATACCACTTCCAGCCTTATTAAAGTCACGGCCTTTTTCTTTAGTGTGACCCATAATATTTCTGCTTCCCCTTGCTCCTTCTGCTCTTCTGTCACCCTAATGACCTCCCTGATGTACAGTGCAACCCCCCCCTTCTTGCCAGTCCTATCCTTCCTGAATAACCTATATCCTGAGACCCCTACTTCTCAGGCCTGGTGCTTGGACTATCAGGTCTCTGTTATGGCTACAATATCCAGGCCCTCCCTTTCCATTATTGCTTCTAGGTCCACCATCTTGTTCCCCAGGCTTCTTGTATTTGCAGACAGGCAAGATGTCTGAAAAAGCCAAGGATTTTGCCTCTTCCAGGCATCCCCATGCCAGTGATTTCCCCTGTAAACAATCCCTCTTCTAGATCATTTGCATTGCCCTCCCCGCCTCCATCACTGGTTCACAAAAGACATCCTCTACATGTATGTAGAAACCCTCCTAATCCAATGTATCCTCTTAATGATGGAGTCTCTAAATACTATGGCATTCTTCACCTCCACTACTAATGGATCTGGTCTTGTTCATGGTGGGACCTGTTTCCTCCTAACTGCCTTCCCCTGCCCTGAACTGCCTACTTGACATGTACTGTAGTTCAGAGGGTGTAATTTACCTGGATACATGCGATTATAAATGCATCTAAATAGGGAAAACTAGTCAAAAACTGAAAACCAGAATAGGGGAACACCTTTGTTCAATTCAGCATAGACTCTGTCGGGATTTATGTGATAATGGTGAAAGCCTAAAGGTGATCGCCATTATCGCAAAGTCAGAGTGCTGAACATTTATTTCGGCACTCTGACACCCCGGTGTGCAGCAGAATGGCACTGGGGACTTAGTTTTTTAATGTTTTATGCCCCCCCTTATCCCACACCGTGGGGGGGGCTTCGCCAACACCAGTGCCAGGACCCGAACCCAGTACCCAATCTACCAGCATCGCCAACCCACCCACCACGCCATTGGGTTGGCTCGCCAACCCATCATGGCACCACCCCTCACATTCTCTCCTACCACTCGCTGTGCGTGCTTGTTCTCCCACCTGCAAGCATACTTATAGTAACATCCTGTCGCTATATTCACCGACCCCCCCCATCCAGCTGCCCTACCTTACCGTAGCCCCGCAGACATGTGCCGAGGATTGGGTCACCATTTTTGTAAGTGCCCAATTGCCAGTGCCCATATATCGTGCTACCAATCTATCGGCAGATAAGGACCATACGGCCCACCTAATCTGCCAGTTTTCCTACTCACTGCCGCAGCCCCAGATGTTATTTGATCTGCAACTCCCCTGCTCTGCACATCTCCAGGGTAACCTTATGTGTATCCCATGCACTCTTGAACCCCAGTATTGCTTTTCCCTGCACCACTTCTGCTGGAAGGCTGTTCCATGGCGTTACCACTCTTTCAGTGAAAAAGTACTTCCAAACATTGCCCCGAGCCTTCCACCCTTCATCCTCACATAATGCCCCCTTGTTCTTGTGCAGAGTTTTCTATGAAATATGTTTTACACCTGTACCCTGTTTATTCCCCTATGGCACTTGAAAGTCTCTATCATATCTCCCCTCTCCCTTCTTTCCTCCAGTGCATAGATATTAAGTTCCTTAAGTCTTTCTTCATAGGGCTTCTGGTGCAGTCCATGTACCATCTTCATTGCCCTTCTCTAGCTGCCTCTATTTTGTCAATGTCCAGAGTTATTCATATGTATATCACCCTGTAATTAAGGGCTGGTGGCAGCCATATGTTTTGGGCTCCTGGCAGGAAATGATGTCACTGAGGGTCTAGATTCTCCTTTGACTGTGTTTAATCCAACAGGTTAAATAGGAAATAGACTGTTTTATTAAGTGTGTTTTAAGGTGTTATTACAACACTTTCTACTTCTATAATAATTGTTTTGTATGTGCATCGAAACTAGTGAGTTATCACCTTTACATTTCAAACTATTAGTAAAAATAACCCATCTTCAGAATTGCTTTAATCTCTAGGCTATCCTGCCAGTGCCAGCTGATCATCAAAAAATGCAGATCTCAAGGCTTGCTCTGTGGTGCCAACAGATATTGGGGCCCCATATCAGGATTTCTAAACCCAGGCTGTGTTAATGTCAGTACAGATTTCTGGGACTGCCACAGCACCTACTTCTGTCTTTTTCCATTCACTGTCTTGCAGCCTTTTCTCTTACAATTTCAGGTGTGAACTCAGATCTACAAGATACAAATGTGGCTATGTACCTACGGGTATGGCATCATGGGGCCAGCCTTGAAATGTGTAGCTTTTGATTATCAGCTGACAGTACAGCTGGGAACAAGCGTTGTACATCCATCAGAATGGGTTTTGAGCATGTGTTAAGATTCTGAAAATATTATACTATTTCTATCCAGATTTTACTTTTGTAAACCCCCTACAAATGGGGGTTCCTGAAAAGTCTTCCTTGAGCTTGCCTAAATGCTCACTGCGAGGCTGGTGTTCTGTGTTTTAGCAGTTTAAATGTATTGCCAGAGAGTGCCCGTATAGCCTCTGTGAACTGAATCTTTAAGAGCTGCCTGGATTGCAGTCATAATTAATCTGAGAGGGATCTCTGTTAGAAGATGTACTTGTTTGCTTATCATTTGTTAGAGTAGTAATAATATTGCAATTTGTTCTAACCTGCCTTCTTTGCAGCATGGGCAGTTCTGTTTGTTTCCATCATCTTGGTCCTGGACTGCAGAATGAGCCAATTCAGTACATTTGGGACTCTAAAATGGAGCCTGCCTACAGGGGCTTGGTGTGGCCAAAACTTGTAGGAATTGTAGTTTGGGGCTTTTGGGGCCTAAAATAACCTGGAGGGGGAGCACTTGTTGTGACTGACAGACAGCTCAGCCAACCGAACCTTTTGGATCTTGGGGAAAGTCCCACACTGCTTGCAATTTCAGTTAAATCTGAGTTGGGAAGTGAAGAAGTAACAGCTTGAGATAGTTTGAGCAGCAATCCATAGAGGATTCGTGTGAGAGAACTGTGGAAAGGCCTGAGTTTGGCCTGCATGCCTGCCTGCTGTTCCTGAGAGGGAACTTGTGCTTTTGTTTTCGGACTGAATCCGAATTTGGAGAGCAAATTAAACCACTGAATTGTGACCAGGCTTTAACCTGAAGAAGACTGAAGATTTGCTGAATGCGATCGGCCTATCAGGACTGCCAGCTACCTCTGAGCTCCCGGATTGTGCAGAGACTCTGTAATTGCAACCGGAGAGCCATTTGCCTGGTACAGTGGAATTTCCTTACATGTGAATGTGCTGTGTGCTTATCGTAGGTCGTGATTTGGCTCCCCACTGTGTGTCTGAACTGTGGTTTGCTTGCTGTAGGCTGTATCCAGCTCCACTGACTGAATCTATATCCATTTCCATTTGCCTGGGCACTGCTACACTGGCCCAGCCAGAATACCTACTATGCAGAGAAAGTCATCGACGAGCGACCGGCCAGGGGATCAGCCCCTGCTCAACGCCTTGAACAGGAACGATGCCCCAGTGATTCGTGTGGGCCCTGCTTCTCCGGGCACTCCAGCTCAACAGCCTGCAGTCTCAACTTCATCCTGCCTGTGTCCAGTATTGGGTGTCATGAGTAAACATTAGGGTAGCTCCCTGCAACAACAGCTAAATCTAAAAGTGTTGTCATCTGATTGGCTTGTTGCCTTTTCTTTCACGAACTGAGCCTTCTGACTCCGGATTACAAATAGTGTGTTGTGCATGTTTCTTTCTTCCATCACAGGGCTCCAACCAGCTGCAACTTTCCTGGCTAGCCCACCATTTTCCTACCTGGGTACCCAGAGTGTGTGACTGTGTAGGGATTCTGAACTGCATGCATAAATGCATAACATGCAGTTATCAGTGCCAGTGGCTCAGTAGGTAGCACACTCGCCTCTGAGGCTGTGAGATCAGAGGGCTGTGGGTTCAGTTCCCACATCTAGCACTTGGGTTAATATCCCAGTACTGACACTGTAGTTCAGCTTGAGAGGGGTGCTGCACTTCTGAGGTGCCATCTTTTGGATGAAACGTTAAACCGAGGTCCCATCTGCCTGGATTGGTGGTAGTTCAGGTGGATGTTAAAGATCCCATGGCACTTATCGAAAAGAGTAGGGGAATTTCCCTGGTGTCCTGGCCAAATTTCACTCATTCACTAAAAATACCACCAACAGCTTAATCTGGTTCAAGGTCAGTTGGCATTCATCTGTATCCCCCTCCCCTGGGTCGTGCCTGAAAATAGGCAGGATTTGTCCAGTACACTTACCCAATCAACAAAAACTAAAATAAAAAAAAAAAACTGTCTGATTAATATAGCTTTTAAGCAAATCAACCTGATTCAAGTCCCCTGAATAAATCAGATTTAACTTTGTTTGTATTTAACCTGACTGTGGTTTCAGTTTGTGCCAAAAGTATTGTACTGCTGCTATTTGCTGTGCTTAACCTTGTTTTACATGGGGTCCCCAGGGACAAGCTAGAGGAACCAGCCCTGGTGGTAAGTGCAAACAGTGTGGGTAATTGTCTGGTGAATAAGGGTCATGTGAAAGTAATTATTGTATATTGTTCAGGCCACTAGAAGGGAAAGAGAGGGGTTACAGTGTCCCAGTGGGCTGTGCCCAGGTTAGCTTGACCACTAACAACCCTGACCTCTGGGTGGAGGCACCTGTTTCATTACCCAGGCCCCTTAACCTGCTACTAGCCAAGCAGGCAAGGGTAGTACCCCTTGGGATAGCACCACCTAGGGGCCAAAAATTACAAATTAGTGTTAAAGATTAATGGCTATCCCAGTAGAAATGACTGTATACCAGTTGGTGGGGTGGTGTACTGGGCAGGAGATCGACCCCCAAACTGCTCTGTTTATACTGGATATTCCCCTGGGTACCAGTAAGGACAATGTAGAGGGAGCACTCTCCAAAGTTGAATATTTAAAAAACCCTGTGGTGGTGGGTCAACAGGCTGATTTGATCGCCCAAACTTTCATAGCCTTGGTAGAGTGTAGTGACCTCATGGACAGCTCTAAAGTGCCACAGACTATTGCCTCAGAAGGGGTCCTAGCGGCCTGGAGAGTGATAACAAAAGACAGTAAAGACCCTGGGGAGGATGAACTCCCACCATTATCTGAGACTTTTGAGGAGAAATTTGCTAAATTGTTTCTGGAGGAAGGGAAAACCATAGAAGACTTTAAGAAACTATTCCTGCCTCCTGGGGGTGTTCCTTCCCCAACACCCCCTCCCACTCCAGCACCTGTTACTGCCCCACCTTCTGTGCCCATGCCAATGCTGTCCCCTATATCTGTACCCTCCATTAGTCATGACTCCTACAGAAGGCTGAGAATCTTCTTGGGCACCCTTCCCACCCCCTAGGAGGAGGATGACTGGGAGACCTTGATTGACTATGTTGCCCCCTTGGTACCCGAGTGGCAGTGTGCGGAGGATGAGAAGCAGAAAAGAATCATAGAAAGTTGAGGGGCCCTGACCTTGAAGCCATTACATTTTTGAGGTCCACGAACCCTGGTGCATCTGTTCAGAAGTACCTATCTGTACTTGAAGGCAATTTTGGGAGCATTGAGTCAGGGGAGACTTTGATGTGGAAATTCCAAGGTACCAAACAATGGAAGGGGGAAAGTTTGTCTGTGTATGTTACTCACCTAGAAGGAGCTCTGCAAAAAGCTTACCAGAAAGGTGGGGTAGCCACCAGTGATTTGAACCATGTGAGACTGGGGCACATACTGCAACATGCCAAGCATTCTAAACTGCAGATCATCCACTTAAGGCTCCAGGATAGGAGTGGTAACCCACCTGACTACTGTGACTTGATTAAAGAACTCCAGAAGGTAGAAGGTGAAGAGGGAGATTGTAATTATGGGGTGAGTGCAGCCCAAGTGATCATGGCACTGAAAGGCCCTTCCGAAATGGAGACCACTATGAGTGTCCTGCCGTGGGCTAAATGGTGGGGGAAGGAGTTGCTGAAGGAAGTCAGAAAAGTGCAACCGGTTGCATTCGCTGAGGTATCTCCTGCTGACAGAGACCATGGCTCCTGTCAGGACGTGACTGTTATGGAGGTGGGGGTGCATGCTCAGACATCCTCTACTGAGGGTGGCTTTTCAGTTGAGCTCAAGGAATTGAGGGCCACCCTAAAAGAACTTTTGAGACATGGTACACTATCAGCAGAAGTCAGATCACAGTCTCCTATCGATGCTCCAGCATCCCCTGCTATGTTTTCCCCAAGGATGCCCCAAGAGCCTGTCATTTGTCACAACTGTGGCAAAGATGGCCATATGAAGAGGGAATGCCAGTCTCAGAAGGACTTAGAGAAAGTGGTGAACCGGCTTCAAGGAGAGCTTCGGAAAATGAGTCATTGGTCAAGGGGTGCATGAAATGACCGCAGTGAAGGCTTCGGCCATCCTAACTCAAACCCCTCTCTGGTTAAATAGTCTGTCCAGGGCCCCTGCTGTTGTCCCTCCAGACTGATCCAAGATAGTGGGCCCTTCAATGAAGACTACTGTGGCTGTGAATGTTATTCCTACTTGGGCTATGCTTGACAGTGGGTCGCAAGTGACCATTGTATTTCAGGACTGGTATGACAAACACTTATCTGATGTGCCATTACAATCCCTGGAAGGCCTTCATGTGTGGGGGCTGAGCGACAAGTCTTATCCCTACCTAGGATATGTCTGCCTCTGGTTGTCCTTTCCTGCAACTGTAACTGGTGTAGAGGAGCAAGTAGAGCACTGGCCCTAGTGTGTCCCCCCAACCAGACTGTATGATGGGGTTCCCCTATTAACTGGAACAAACCCCCACATGTTTGGGAGACTAGCACAACTCTGCCATGAGAAACAAGGGCAACTGACTGGACAGGCCCTAGAATTACAGCCTTAGTAAAAAGGACATATGACACAACAGAAACCCAATGAAGAGGACCCAGATGAGCCAGTGGGGATAGTTTGGAAAAAGGAACCTGACTCCTTGGTATTGGTCCCCAACGCCCAGTGCATAATCCATGGAGAAGTCCGCCTAGAGAGAAATGTAAAGAACAAAATATTAATGTTGGATGCACCAGGTGATGGAAAGCTGCCAGAAGGATTATTGGTTAAACCCAGCAGCTTGCCTGCCCATGCCCATGCCTATGCCCGACGAGTGATGGTCCAGATTCGAAATGTGTCAGATCGGGAGGTCCGGGTGAACAGAGGGTGCACTCTAGCTACAGTACACTCCACAGACACTGCAGTATTACCGAATAACAAGTATTTTGGCCAAAAGGAGAGAGTGACCCCGGATTTATTTGACTTTGGTGATTTCCCCCTGCCAGCTGAATGGAAGGCTAGGATTAGCAAGAAACTCGCCCAGAGAGACCAAGTGTTTTCATTAAAGGAATGGGACATGGGGTGTGTCCAGAGTGCAGAGCATCATATATGCCTGCATGATGACCGCCCATTTCTAGAGAGATCCCGATGCCTCGCCTCAGTAGACATAGATGATGTGAGGAGACACCTGCAGGAAATCCTTACTGCTGGCGTGATACAGGAATCAAGGAGCCCATATGCCTCTCCCATTGCGGTTGTGCATAAGAAGAATGGGTTGTTGAGGATGTGTGTTGATTATCGAACCCAGAACCGGCGGACCATCCCAGATCAATACACCATGCCCCGTATACAAGATGCCCTGGATTGCTTGAATGGGAGCAAATGGTTCTCAGTATTGGATCTTCGCAGTGGATATTACTAGATTCCGATGACCACAGAGGACTGAGAGAAAACCGCATTCATCTGTACTTTGGGGTCCTATGAATTTCTGAGAATGCCACAGGGAATTTCAGGTGCCCCGGCCAGCTTTCAGTGACTGATGGAACGTGCGTTGGGAGATATGAACTTGCTGGGATGCCTAGTTTACCTAAATGATGTCATTGTGTTCAGACGGACATTAGAGGAGCATGAGACCTGGCTGTTTAAAGTCCTAGACTGATTGGAAGACTTTGGGCCTCAAGCTGTCCATTGACAAGTGCCAGCTTTTTCAAACCTCCGTGAAGTATGTGGGGCACATAGTATCTGCAGAAGGGATAGAGACCGATCCCAGTAAGGTTGAGTCACTAACTACTTGGCCCCAGCCCCATAACTTGATAGAACTATGTTTCCTGGGGTTTTGTGGCTACTACCACAGGTTCATAAAAGACTATTCCAAGGTGATTCGCCCACTCCTGAATCTCACCCAGGGTTACCCCCCTACCAACTGTAAATACAAGAAAGGGGCCATCAAAGAACCCGAGAAAGTACACCTCTGAACAAGTGAACTTTTTGGGCCCCACTGGACACCCAAATGTGAAGCAGCCTTCCACTAAGTCATATACCAGCTCACCCACGTCTCCATCCTCGCCTATGCTGACCCTACCAAGCCCTATGTGCTGCATATGGACACTAGTGCAGGGCCTAGGAGCTGTGCTGTATCAAGACCATGAGGATGGTTTGAGACCAGTGGCTTTTGCCAGCAGGAGCTTGACCCCATCAGAATAAAACTATCCTGTGCACTACCTGGAGTTCCTTGCCCTAAAATGGGCCATTGTTTCATGAGTACCTCTATGGGGAAAAGGTATTGGTAAAGACCGACAATAACCCATTAACCTATGTACAGACTTCGACCAAGTTGGACGCCACTGGGCACCGGTGGCTCTCTGCTTTATCAACCTATGATTATGCTGTTGAATACAGGCCAGGACTGAACCATATCAATGCTGATCCCCTGTCACGAAGGCCAGTCTCCAAGAGTGATTGGTCAGGTTGTCTGAACCTGACATACGAGCATTGTGCCTAAAGTTTAATAGAGATGAACAGATGTCTACGGACACAGTGGACTGTTTAGTAGAATGCTTGGGCCCTCCTGATACCTGCATACTGGCTGCCTATTGCAATTTCACTGCTCTAGATATTACTGCACTACCTCAGTTTGACAATGACAGCATCTAGTGGGCTCAATCCCAAGAGCCTATGATTCAGCCAGCACTTGATGCCCTGCGTGCGGGGAAAGATGTGTCCAAGCTGTGTTCCCCTGACTTGTGAACTGCCCTATTGTTTAAAGAAAGCCTCAAGTTGGTTACACAATCAGTTGTTATACAGAGAGACAGTAGATCACAGTGGTCCAGTAGACAAGCAGCAATTGGTCCTGCCCACGCCTTTAAAGATTTGGTACTGAGGTCCCTCCACAATCACATGTGGCACCTCAGTATTGACAGAACTCTCGACCTGGTACAATCTTGATTCTACTGGCCCAAGATGGGGGCCTATGTTAAGCACCATGTAAAGACCTGCAGTCATTGCCTGCAAAGGAAAGCTCTGCCTCAGAGGGCTGCCCCCCTTGTCAATATTACTACCAGCAGCCCCATGGAACTGGTCTGCATAGACTTTTTGTGTTTAGAGCCTGATCAGCGGAATATTGGCCATGTGTTAGTGGTTATGGATCATTTCACACGGTATGCACAAGCTTTTTCAACTAAAGATCAAAAGGCCTCTACCGTGGCCAAAGTTCTAGTGGAAAATTTCTTTGTCCACTATGGTGTCCCCCAGCAGATCCACTCTGACCAAGGCAAAGACTTTGAAAGTCAACTAATCAAAGAAATGCTCTTTCTGTGGGAGGGGGGTACGGAAGTCAAGAACCACCCCCTATCACCCACAGGGGGACTCTCAACCAGAACGTTTTAACCGCACACTTCTAGACATGCTGGGCACCCTCCACCCAAAAGACAAGCATAAGTGGAGCCAGCAGATTAGCACCTTGGTACACGCTTACAATTGCACCAAAAATTATGCTACTGGGTTCTCCCCCTACCGCCTCATGTTTGGGAGGGAGGCCCACCTGCCAGCTGATGTCTGTTTTGGGGTCTCTCCAGATGGGGTCCAAGCTGAAAACTACCTGCAGTATGTACAGAAACTGAAAGCTCAATTGAACCATGAATATCAACTGGCAGAGACAATGGCCACTAAAAGAAATCTCGGGGTTACAGTGTCCCAGAGAGCTTTGCCCAGGTTAGTTTGACCACTCGCACGGCAAGAAAGTAAAGGCTCAAGAGCTATGGCCTGGAGACCGTGTGTTGTTACGCAATTTGGGACTACATGACAAGCACAAAATTGCTGATAGGTGGCATCATCTTCCTCATGTAGTAGTTGGAAACTTGGATGATCTACCAGTATACAAGGTACGCCCAGAGAATAACTCCAAAGCTGTCAAAACCATGCACCGTAACCACTTGCTGCCTATTGGCCTAGTTATTATTGAAGCTGAGCCAGCAAACATTGCCTCCCCTGGGCTGGTGACTCATGCTGCTGCAAAAAAGAGGCAGAGTCAACCTACCCCAGTAGTTACACAGTTAAGGTTTCCCCGGCAGCAGGCCCAGAATTATAATGACTGTCAGTCCTCCTCTGACGATAGTGAGTGTGACAATGCCTATTACCCCTCCTATGAATTGAGTCAGCTGTTTCGAGGTAACCCTATGACTAATTGTGTGGATGAAGCTGGGCCTTCTGGACTACCTAACCCCCCAGTTTCGTCCTTGGAGCCAATGCTCCCTGAAAGTGGGGTGCAAAGCATCACATCTGAGGTTGCGTACTCTGTGTTTTGTGGAACTGTGTGAATTGCCCAAAGAAGGGGCTGATGGTCTGAGTCTCCCTGGTGACACACCAGAACCTGAATAACAATATGAGAGTGCTGACAGCCCCCCTTCAGTGCCACAAAGCCTAATTGTGCCAGAACCTTCTCCAAATGAGCCAAGTGTTGTGGAAACAGAGCCTACAGAGCAAGGAGCTGACAGTGCTCCCAGCTTGGACATTCCCATCCATGCAGAGGCACCCCTCAAGAATGACGAAAGCTCCACAGTTAGTACTGAAAGTACAGAGACTGTGGCTGTTCCCCCAGAAAGACTGGCTGAGCTGTCAAGCCAGTATTGTGCTTCAGTTATGATTCTAAAGGGAGGCCAGTGGTTATGCCTTTCAATGTGGTTCACAAAGGTGTTTATATTTCTCAGAGCTCACTACCCAAACTGAGCTTAATGGCCAATTCCAGGTTGATTCTTCGTCCTTTTCACCATGATGCCCCTGCCCCATCCAGCCCCAAGTTAGCTGATAGGAAGGGCCCCCTCCTACATTGTTTAATGTACAGGAAGTTATAACATAAATCAGTATTGTGATGTCACAAGTATGTTAATCATAGTGGAATCAGTCTTACCTGTATGAATCATGCATAAGTATTGTCCTTATTGATATAATATCAAGAATTGTATTGAATATGTATGGTAAAATAATAAGTTTATGTTAACTGATGCATGATGGTGCTGACTTGACATGGAAACCAAGTTTTTGTCAGGCAGAGAAGGTTGTAACCCCCCCGGAAAGTCTTCCTTGAGCTTGCCACAATGCTCACTGACAGGCTGGTGTTCTGCATTTTAGAAGTTTAAATGTTTTGCCAGAAAGTGCCTGTATAGCCTCTGTATACTGTCTCTTTAAGATCTGCCTGGATTGCAGTCATAATTAATCTGAGAGGGAACTCTGTTAGAAAATGTACTTGTTTGCTGATCATTTGTTAGAATAGTAATAATATTGCAGTTTGTTCTAACCTGCCTTCTTTGCAGCATGGACAGTTCTATTTGTTTCCATCATTTTGGTCCTGGACTGCAGAATGGACCAATCAGTACATTTGGGACTCTAAAATGGAGCCTGCCTACAGGGGCTTGGTGTGGCCAAAACTTGTAGGAATTGTAGTTTTGGGCTTTTGGTGCCTAACATAACCTGGAGGGGGAGCCTTTGTTGTGACTGACAGACAGATCAGCCAACCGAACCTTTTGGATCTTGGGGAAAGTCCCACACTGCTTGCAGTTTCAATTAGATCTGAGTTGGGAAGTGAAGAAGTAGCAGATCAAAATAGTTCAAGCAGCAATCCTAAGTGGATTTGCATGGGAGAACTGTGAAAAGGCCTGAGTTTGGCCTGCATGCCTGCCTGCTGTTCCTGAGATGGAACTTGTGCTTTTTTTTTCGGACAGAATCCGAATTTGGAGAGCAAATTAAGCCACTGAATTGTGACTAAGCTTTAACCTGAAGAAGACCAAAGATTTGCTGAATGCGATTGGCCTGTCAGGACTTCCAGCTACCTCTGAAGTCCCGGATTGTACAGAGACTCTGTAATTGCGACCGGAGAGCCATTTGCCTAGTACAGTGGAATTTCCTTACATGTGAATGTACTGTGTGCTTATAGTGGGTCGTGATTTGGTTCCCCACTGAGTCTGAACTGTGTTTTGCTTGCTGGAGGCTGTATCCAGCACCACCGACTGAATCCATATCCATTTCCATTTGCCTGGGCCCTGCTACACTGGCCCACCCAGAATACCTGCTACACAGAGAAAGTCATTGACGAGAGACTGGCCTGGACATCAGCCCCCTGCTGAATGCCTTGAACAGGAATGACCCCTCGGTGATTCATCAGGGCCCTGCTTCTCCGGGCACTCGAGCTCAACAACCTGCAGTCTTGATTTCATCCTGCCTGTGTTCAGTATTGGGTATCGTGAGTAAACATCAGAGTAGCTCCCTGCAATAACAGCTAAATCTAAATGTGTTGTCATCTAATTGTCTTGTTGCCTTTTCTTTCACGAACTCAGCCCTCCGGCTCCAGATTACAAATAGTGTGTGTTGTGCATGTTGCTTTCTTCCATCACAGGGCCCCAGGCAGCTGCAATGTACCTGGCTAGCCCACTGTTTTCCTACCTGGGTACCCAGAGTGTGTGACTGTGTAGAGACTCTGAACTGCATGCATATCTGTCTGATTAATATAGCTTTTAAGCAAATCAACCTGATTACGCCCCTCCCTTGTTCAAGTCCACTGAATAAATCAGATTTAACTTTGTTTGCATTTAACCTGACTGTGGTTTCAGTTTGTGCCAAAAGTATTGTACGGTTGCTATTTGCTGTGCTTAACCTTGTTTTACATGGGCTCCCCAGGGTCACGCTAGAGGAACCAGACCTGGTGGTAAGTGCAAACAGTGTGGGTAATTGCCTGGTGAATAAGAGTCATTGTGAAAGTAATTATTGTGTATTGTTCAGGCCACTAGAAGGGAAAGAGGGGGTTTACAGTGTCCCAGAGAGCTTTGCCCAGGTTAGCTTGACCACTAACAACCCTGACCTCTGGGTGGAGGCACCCATTTCATTACCCATGCCCCTTAAACTGCTACTAGCCAAGCAGGTGAGGTAGTAGCCCTTGGAATAGCACCACCTAGGGCTTACACTTTAAAAGAAAAAAATAGGACACAATTACTTGTTTATTAATGGCAAAAACACATAGATGGACAACATGGTTAAAACATGCATAACCTGAAATGCATTATTAAAATATAGACTAATATATGGATGGGTGTGTGTAACTAGAATTTTACACAAACCTGAGGTGTGGGATGCAACATAAACCCTGTGGGTTTATAAAAGCATCGCACACCGAGTGTGTTTGTAAAATTCTGTTTTTTTACATGCATGCACGCACGCACGCACGCACGCACGCACACACACACACACATTATTTTATTTAATTAATGGTGATATTTTTTTCCCTTTCGGCACACTTCAGTTAGTGCAGCACTTCTGTTAGAGGCACACACACACACACACACACACACACACAGTCTGTCTCTCCCTTTTATTTTTATGTTGGCTCGCACGCATGCACAGCCAACATGCTGCGGTACTAGCAGATTTGGAGGCGCGGTCATTGTTGGGCGAATGCAGGGCACACATCAGTAGGTGCATCCCTTATTCCCCAATGAGCCAGAAGCAGGAGCTGACACCCTGCATACCTAATGCAGCCACCAGATATGAGAAAACATCTGCTGCAATGAGAGCGAAGGTCTCATGCAGCGTGACCACAACACACCTCACGACGTGCAGGCAACGTGGCGGCAGTGACTGCCACCGCCTGTCACAATGCCGACGGGGAGCCCATTCCCCATCATCATTATGTAACCCCCCCTTCCACTTTTGCTGTGTGCCGACCGGGGTGCCCATTCCCCATCTGCATCATGCCCCCTACTTTATTGTTAGGTGCCAACGGGTGCCCAATCCCGTCGGGCATAATGTACAATTCTTCTGTTGTGTGTTAACGGAGTGCCCAATCCACCAACGGCTACAGCAGACCCCACAAAAAAAGATTCTGGTGGCACACTGGGAGCCCACCCCAGCGTGCCACATGTTCCTGTCAAAGAAAAAACGGTCCCACAATGTTTTTTTTTTTTACCTGTGGGAAAAGAAAACGGTCCCTCGGTGGTCTCCCTGCCCCCGCCACTACCACAATCCATGCCCACCCACTGCACACCCTGCCTTCCCACACACCCCCCTCACCCCATACTTGCCTGCGGAGTCCTGCACGACGATCTTCGGTGGACCGGGAACGCGTCTGCACTCTTTAAAGCCGACCGTGAACTGAGGAAATGCAGGAAAGCTGTATAATGGAATAAATAGTTTTTTTTTAACTTTGATGCATATCTCAGGCATTTTGGGGAATTTTGGCACCAAATTTTCAACATGGATTTTTTGGGACCCCTCCTCATAAATTCTGCCACTGTCATGGCATTAATCCACCCCAAAAGGTGATTTTGCGGTCACTACATGGAATCACCTTTCGGAACTGATTAATGAAATAACAGTGCCATGTTCATGAGGTGGGCTGTCAAAAAGCTTATGTTGCAAATTTGGTGGAAAAAAATTGAAACAAATGACTGTTTTATGAGCGTGCATTATGCAGTTTCTACTCACGCTCATAACTTCGCAAATTGTCAATATTTTCATGCCAGATTTTCAACATCGGCATTTTTCTACATCTCCTTGTGAACAGTACAGCTGTCATTTTCACATCCTGGCCAAAATGTGTTTTTGCACTTCCATTGCAGAATAGCGCGGTCACTGTGGGAAATCAGTGTTCGGGACAGATTACAAAAATGACAGTAAAACTGTTCATGATCAGAGGTCCTAAAATGCCTGTGTTGAAAATTTTGTGACGATACTCCATAAAATGACTGTGTTACGAGTGTGCACTGTGCAGTTTGCACGCTCACTCGTAAGTTCATGAATTTAAAATATTTTCACTCCAGATTTTCAACATTGCCATTGTTCTGTACCTTCTTATGAGCAGTACAGCTGTCATTTTTCACATCCTGGCCGAAATGTGTTTTCGCAGTTCCGGTGCAGAATAGCATGGTCGATGTGGGAAATCCATGTTCAAGCCACATTAAGGAAATGACTGAACTGTTCATTAGCAGAGGTCCTAAAATGCCTATGTTGAAAATTTGGTGATGAAAGTCCATAAAATGAGTGTTTTACGAGCGTTTGTTGCGCAGCTTCCATGCATGCTCATAACTTCGTGAATTTGTAATATTTTCACTCCAGATTTTCAAAATTGGCATTTTTCCACACCTCCTTATGAACAGCACAGTTGTCATTTTACATATCCTGGCCAAAATGTGTTTTTGCACGTCCAGCACAGAATTTGCACGGTCGCTGTGTGAAATCAGTTTTCGGTACAGTTTGAGGAAATGACGGTGACACTGTTCATAAGCAAAGGTCCTAAAATGCCTATGTTGAAAATTCGGTGATGAAAGTTCATAAAATGACTGTGTTGCAAGCGTGCATTGCGCAGTTTCCACGCACCCTTGTAACTTTGCAAATCTGTAATATTTTCATGCCAGATTTTCAACAGCAGCATTTTCCCACACCTCCTTATCAACAGTACAGCTGTCATTTTTCACAGCCTGCCCAAAATGCGTTTCCTCAGCTGTGGCGCACAATGGCATGGTTGCTGATCACCTTTTGGGACACATTAACAAAATCACAGCACCACTGTTCATGAGGGGAGGTCCCAAAATACCCATGTTGAAAATGTGGATAAAATACTCCTACAAATAATTGGGTTACGGATGTGTGTTTTGCAGTTTCTGTGCATGCTCATGATTTTACCAATTTTTCATTTTTTCACTCCAGATTTTCTATGTTGCCATTTTTTTACGCCTCATCATAAACAATACAGTTGTCATGTTCCACATTCCTGCCCAAAATGTGTTTTTGTTCCTGGGTCACCAAATGGCATAGCTGCTGTGCAAAACCATCTTTCAGCTTACAAACTGTTTGTGCTGCTTTTCATGAGGTGGGGTCACAAAAAGCCCATGTTGAAAATTTGGAGTGAAAGCACCAATACATGACTATGGTGTTACGGTTTCCAACTGTAGCACCCCACCCTGTACAGACTGACAAGCATCAGGGGTGTGACTTGAGATCATCAACTGTAATGCTCATGCCATTCCACCCCCACCCCTACCCTGCAGCCAGTGACAGGCATCGTGGTGTGCCTTGCAGTGTTCGGCCACAAAGTTTACCCCATTCTCCTATACTGCACCCACTTCAGTGTATTTCCTTATGGAATGGGGTGAGTATAATGCCCAAAGACCCCAAAGCACACCACGACACTTGTCAGTGTCTAGAGGGTTGGGTGAGGTACAATGGCATGAGCGTTATAGCTGACGACCCAAAGGCACACCCCCAATGCCAGTTGGTCTCTACAGGGTGGGGGTAGGGTTGGCGTCACTTCATTACTTCATTGCCATTCCTATTATGTGTCTCTAACTCCGGCGCTACCAATGCTAATGCCAGCGAGACAACATTCGACATTGACAAATGTTTATTTTCTTTTATTTTTTCTTTACATTGCAGTGGTAATGGCATTCTGGAAAGTCATGGTCTATCAGCATTGCTGCATAGTGTAAGACGTGCTCTAAGGATATGAGGGCAGGGTCAACGAGATTGATTTTTTTCCATTTTCAAGGCAGGGTCAACTAGAGAGATATTTAAAAATATTTAAAATCGTACTTGCTTTAACAGTTTGTGGTAAAGCTTAAATGCTGGTACCTGTGCTCGGTAATGGAGCCACCATGTTGGGCAAGATGTTCAACCCTCCCACAGTGAAACTGTGTGCCAGTTAGCTTTCTGTGGTGATACTTAACTGAAAGGTGTTGATCACACCCTCCTGGTTGTAACCATAAATATCAACCGGGAGGTTGTAACTGGAGATAAATGTGTCTTTATCTCTATGTAAAAAATGATCACCATTAATTAAAGAGCATTTATTTTTTCATTTGTAATTGATGGTATTTTTCAGGTTTTTTTCTCCCCTTCCCACTGGAATCACAGCGTACATGTGCGTGTATGTGCATGCACATGCCAGGATCCGGTGGCCCCATTTGTCCCTCCCCAGACTTGTGTCACTGCTCCAACTGCCAGTGATGCCCACCGGATCTCCACCCAGTGGGATCGAGACTACAGTGGAGTGGGTATTCACCCCTTTGAATGGGAGAGGCACGGCTCAATCCTGCTCCAACTCTTTCCTCTGAGCTGGCTCCCTGGTGACCCAAGATCGTTCCTGAACCTGGGTCATTGGTGTAGCAAGAGATAAGGCGCCAGTGCCTAGCCCTCTGCGCCACCAGGCCAGCTACTATTAAAGAGTGTTTTACTTCTTTTGATGAAGTTAAAATTATAACAGTTTCTTACTAAAATACTTTGGATGGAATGGGATTTTCTACCATAACAATGCCAGAATTCTATTGGATTATTAGGAGGCAGTATAGCACAGTGGTTAAGGGCACTGAGCTACAAACCTATACTCACATGAACACAGCCAGTGTTTAGAAATCCTGATACGGGGCCACAATACCTGTTGGCACCACAGGGCCAGTCTTGAGATGTGTCATTTTTTTTAATGATCAGCTGACACTGGCAGTATAGCCTAGAGATTGAATCAGTTCTGAAGATGAATTATTTACTAACAGTTTGAAATGTAAAGGTGATAACTCACTAGTTTCAATGCACACACAAAACAAATATTATAGATGTAGGAAAAGTTGTAATAACACCTTAAAACACACTTGACAAAACAGTCTATTTCCTACTTAACCTGTTGGATAAAATACAAAGGAGAACCTAGACCCTCACTGACATAATTTCCTGTCAGGAGCCCAAAACATATGGCTGCCACCAGCCCTTTTTTACAGGGTGATTTACATCTGAATAATTCTGGACTGCAAAGATTCACAGATCAACTCAATAACTCAATCAAATTAGCTTTTCATGGGCTTTCAGACATTAAGAAATCCTGTTGATGACAGTTCCCCTTTAAGATATATTCAACCAATTAGCACACCCTAATGGAGTGTGCTAACCAACTGAATATTGGGCAAAACCAGCGCAGTGCTAATTAAATATGGGCTGCGCTGACAAGGCCCATGGCTGAATATGGCCCACAGGAGATAGTACACCCAAACAGAGATAGCACCAGGGATCCTATGGGCCATATTTTGCCCCAGCATGCAAATGAGCCCATTGGGCGTTCATGGCATTAAGAAGCTATTTTCATACCTATTATGGTCTCATTTGCATGGGCTCAGCAGGGCGTGAACAGTAGAAATTCCCTGATGGCTAGTGGACCCCATCCCCCAATCACCCCTTTCATAACTTAAACCAAACATCCTGGTTGTCTAGTGAACCCTCTCCCTCTGAATGCTGCTGTCATACCTTAAACTGAACATCCTTGTAGTCTAGTGGACCCCTCCTCCAACCAATTGCTCATGTTACCAAGTAAAAGTTACATCCCTGGTGGGCTAGCTGTTCCCTTGACCAAATGTCACACCCATCAGTGTGACAGCCCCCCACCCACCCAGCCACTGAGACCACTGCTCCACCCCCCCCACCCCAGTCATTTGTGTTGTCCATGAGGGTGACTGGCATGCCCTCCACTCACTTTCTCAGTTGGCCACCATCTGACATACACTGTGTTATGCCCAACCCAAATTCAGTTTGAAGAGGAAATGCAATAACTTTGAAGTGAAAAGTAAAAAGAAAAGTTAGATAACTGATGCACCCAAAGGGTAGGATCCTGTGTACTGATCACCTCAGTGCCTGGGTTTCCATTTGTGTCAGCGTTTCAGCCATTTTAGGTAAGTACACAATCTTTTATTTTTGGCAGACACAACATTTTACGTTTCCAGTCATGCTTGCTGAAAACCCAGCCTTGCTGTAAACTCATATTAGAAGACATAGACAACATAGTTAAACACCGCAGTTTGAGCCATGTGAAATAGCATGCAGCTATATCTAGGATGCATATTTATAAGGCAGCAAGTACAAATTTTGAACTGTGGTAGAACTGCACAAAGTGCTTAAACACAGTGAACCAGAGTCCCCTGCTGGCCACAGACACTATGGAGCAAAGAGTGACAGCCCATCCCAAACCGAATAGCACTTTTTCTCCTGTATGCCAGATTCAGAGGCCTGCATGCAATTGACCACTTGTGGCAGGCAAAGTGCTCAGGGGCCATTGTGTGACCATTAGTTGCTCTGCACAATGCTTCCATGCAAATGTATGTGCAGAGTTTTGGACATTGCCCCGGCCCTCAGTCAATGCCCTAGACACCAATGAATAAATCCTTAACAGTCTTTTTGTATCTAGTGCTGCACGGAAACTGCAAATTCCAAATTCCCTGAAATGTTCATAAATTTCACAACATTTTCTGCAATTCTGACTGGCAAAATCCGAATCCTCGGAAGCTATTCGGTGAATTTTCACCCCATTTTGGCAAATATTCCTGCTGAATTGAGGAATGCTGCACATTAACTGTAGAATGACAGTTCTGGGAAACTCCATTCTGAAGTTTAATACATCAATCAGCAATAAATGCAATCATTCCACAGTTCAGTGAACAGTTCTGCAGAATTTCTTTCTACAGTTGAATTCACTGTTCCTCAAGTCATACATTCATTCTATTGTTCTAAGTCAGAATTCTGTGAAGTTGCCAAAATGTATTCTGAAATTTAAAGGAAGCAAAATTCTAACTTTTGCTGTAATTCCACCTGTAGAGTATTATTTTTGCACACCACTAGTGGTAACCCAACCAGTGTGATCCCTGTAATGAAATGAAATTACCATGGTAGTTCAGTGGTACCTTTCTTCACACCCCAATCCCCAATATGAAAAGAATGCACTAGTAGTCCAGTGGTACCCACCTCTCACCACAATCCCTGCTGTGAAAATAAATCACCCTGTTAGTCCAGTAATACTCCCTCCTGCCCCAGTTCCAATTGTTAAAGGGAACAGTCATCACAAAGCGCCCTGCACTCAAGAGTGTGGCCGGTCCCAATGTGCACTTTCTGTGCAAAAAACATTTTGATTTACTTTCATTTTACTCTATTATAATAGATTGTATCAGACTAATTTTGTTTACTTGTCGTTTGACATCTTCTATTCCTACAACTCCCAGAATACCCAGCAGCTGACATCAGAGCAGTAGGCAACAGTGAGAGATTCAACAGCCTGCAGTGCATGTTAGAGCTTCTATAATCTCCAGTCAGGTGTTTTCTGGTTCTCCTTTGCTCCAAGGACTAAGTGCAGTCCTCTGTAACTGTATTTGGCCCAGGGAGGACAGCAGGACCATCAATCAAAAGATCAGGTGCCCAGTATTCAGATAGGTGAAAGGCATAGAGCAAATGTTTGCACCATGTTTTGCAATGCTTTGCAATGATCTAACAGTCCCAGGTTTCTATATTCAGTCAGTCACTATCCGACTGAATATAGGGTCATGTCAGCACAGTGCTAGGTAGGGTAGCATCATCCCAACATGGTTTCTGAAGGTGGGCTCTGAGGTTGATAGCACAGGAGTGCTGCAAGCAATTTCCAAAGGTAGCCATGCAAATGAGCCCATTGGGCATGCAAGATGCTAGGGGGCCATTTCTATGCCCATTATGGGCACATTTACATGAGTAGTGGAGGCAGGTAGCACAGCAGTGCCACCCCACATCCATGCTAGATGAGCTATCCCTGGTGATAGTGGCCCCCACTGCTCCCCAAACGTGTAGTCAAAATTAACATCCCTGGTTCCAGTAGTCCCCTCCTCCCTCCAATCCCAAGCCCCATAGTCAGATTTACCATCCCTGGTGCTAGTGATACCACCCCTCCCTCCAACTGCAAGCCCTGTTACAAAAATACAAGTTTCTGGTGCCAGTGGTCCCCCACCACCCACCAATCACCAGCCCCGAAGTGAAGTGACAGATTCAATCCCTGGTGCTAGTGGTCCCCCCACAATCCAATCACCAGCCCTGAAGTTACAGATTTAATACCTGGTGCTAGTGGTTCCCCAACCCTTTGATCACCAGCCCTGAAGTGACATATTCAAGACCTGGTGGTAGTGGTTCTCCCCACCCTCCGATCTCCAGCCCCAAAGTAAGTTATTCAATTCCTGGTTCTAGTGGTCCCCCCACCCTCTGGTCACCAGCCCTTCTCCCACTACCCATCCTACTTCCCCCACTCAGCCCCCACCACCCTCCCAATATCTTACTCCCCCTTAAAACCCTATGGACAAGATAGGAAGAATGTAGATGAGAGCCAGCACAGATCCTCCTCTCGCCACCTTTACCAGCCACCTTCTGAACTACAGGGACTGAGTGTGTATGTACTGTGTTTCTACTAGAGAATCAGTTTGGATTCAAAGAGCTATGGTTGTTTCTGGTGTACTCTCACATTTTTCACTTGCCACAATAAATGACAGTTATTTGTTATCCAGCTGGGTTTGTGTTTTTAAATGCACCACCGATTTCTGCATTTGCATCTCTGCCCTACACTGCGGTTGAAAGTTCACTTATGTAGATTGTTTATATTTGCTAATTTGGGATTCTAATTAAAAATGACCTACTTGCTGATATTGTATGTGCAATAATTGTATTTTTACACAATTGTAATTATACTTGACAAACATTTTTAAAGCCCAATGCTCTACCATTAACATCACTCAATGTTTAAACAAGTTAAAGTTGCGTGCATCAGAAAAATATGGAATTACATGGGCATCATATCTGACCTATAACCCTTAATACATAAAGATTACTTTTTTATTTATTTATTCAGAAAGTACCACTGTGCACAAATGCTTAGTTACAAAATTCTTATACAAGTTTCAGGGACAATGAAATACAACAGAGTACAGAAAAGAAACAATGAAGGTACAATTTACAGAACAGCAAGGCATATTACAGAACTCTTACAACATGGAAAAATCAGCCAAACCCCCAAAAAATCTTTCTTGAATTTATTTCCAATAGTGTATTCACAATATCCAACACCCAGTGTTTCACCCTATTTACAGGATGTCATCAAGGAGACATGGCCCACCTGATTAAAAGATAAATAATCATACAAATTAATTTTATCAAACCACAGAGTCTCCCAGTATGTTCCCATGCATATCCATGCATATATATATAATAGCTACATATTACATCTCTTGTTATTAAACATGCTGCACAAGTGTAAATAAAAAGCAAGATTCAAGGCAAAAATGGTGCATACTTTCATGGTTCTCTACTGATTTTCATTTTTGTTTAAAATGTGTTTACATACTGGAAGCATCATCTAGTACTGCTCTGTTTAATCTCTTGTTTTAAAAAATTGGGAGCTGATGTGAAGGTGAATAGCAGACTGATGTCAGTGGCAGTGCTGGATATGACCCTGACAGTCACGTTTCTCAGAACCACATTGCCATTGCTTGGCAATGGAGTGCATGCTGGCAGGAGCAGAGGAGTGTCATGACATCAGTGTGACAGTCTGCTCTCCCCCAGCTTGACACGCACTCACCCTCCTCAGCCTCAGTGTAAAAAGCAGCCTCTGTATATGCTCATTGTGATAGTAGAAATACTGAAGGACTACAGCAAAAACAGCACTAGGTATGTACTGTAAGTGTTACTCTCTCTCTGTCTAAACCACTCCTTTTAAACATGTGGCAATAAATTAAAAAGCTAGACACTTAGACTGTTTGCTAACATTTTTTAACAATTTTAAGACTGAGCATTAAAGCATCTATAAAACTATAAGTGCTGCATGAAATGTGTTAAAATTCTGACTTTTTGGAACATACTTTAAAGAATCCTATAAATAAGTCCTTATGTATGAAAGAGCACCTTTCATGGTGTTCAGTCTAGGTTCCTTACCTGCACCAGTGTCAGTGGAAGCCAAAAGGAACTTTTTTAAATTTCTACATTTGCTGGCCCAGTAGCACTGAGGGTTGAGGTGATGGATGCCACACCTTGCCCCATGCCAGTGACCCGGGTTCAGGAACGGACTCGGGACGCTGGTGGCTGGCAGGTGAAGGAAGGGATTGAGCATCTATTGGACTGCTCTCCTCTCCTGGGGTGGGCAGTGGGATGACGTCACTCTACAGCAGTCTCCGGCGGAGACCAGTGGTACTGCAGATGCAACCTAGGAGGGAACGTCACCAGAACAGTGGAAAATCACTCCACATTCAGCCTGATTACAGCTGAGTGGCTGTCCAATGCCATTGATGTCCTGCAGAGCCATCCATCTCAACAGTAACCCGGGGCCAAGTATTGCGCTGGTCTGGCACCTTCCCCCTCGGAGGAGGGGGACCCATCCAGTGAAGGGTTACACTGGATTAACCTGGGGATGGCTACCATATGAGACCGGTGGTTCGGGGAGCAAGATGGGTCAGACACAGCCTTGGAAAAAAGCCTGAAGGAGTGGCTGGGATATCAGCATGTAGGGGAAAAAGAAATAACACAACAAAAGTAATAAGATTGCTACATTTAATGATGGAAGGGATCATAATTCAGCTCCATGGAGCTAAGAGCCGCAGATCCCTTCCACTTCCTTGTGTTCAGCGCTGCCCCACGCTCATACCTATTCTAACATTTTACATGCAGAGTGTGGGAATGTGTCCCATAGATTACTACAGGAGTTGAATTTTATGTTCATTTTTCTTTAGTTCAGGGTACTGGTTTGGATAAAACAAGGCCACCGTTCAACTAACAAGGCTTTTACTAGTTGAACTGTGGCCTTGATGTATCAGAATCGGAACTCTGAAATATTAAAAAAAAGACATAATTGTCACTATGTCAGCCCTTATTTCAGTCTGTGGAGTGCACCTCCATGCTTATCATATAAATATGTCACAAGCCATGGAAGTGTCGGGGCAGCGCTGCACACCTAGAAGTGGAAGGGATCTGCAGCTCAGCTCCATGGAGCCAAATTATGATCCCTTCTGTCATTAAATGTAACAATTTTGAAATGCTCCGTTTGACTCTCACTGACTCCACTGAGCAGGTAAGGAGCCCATAGTGTTTCTGGGGGAAATTTCTGAAGACACCATGAAAGGTGTTCTTTAACATACGACATAAAAGTTGATGGAGAATTATTTTCCTTTGATTTACATGGCTGATGCCAGACTTATAATGCAATAAATCTCTCATTTGTGAGAAAATTTGCTGCAAGTTTAGATATCCTGCTAAAGAGGTAATCTGATTCTAGAAATATATTTTTTAGTTCCTTTGAATGTACTGTTTTTGCCTGTCATGCACAGTGTGTGAACTAACACAGGGGACACCAGGGAAGCACTCACTATTGTGCTGTGTGCAAATGTCACAAACAAATATGTGCATTACACCAAACTGCTTTGGCAATATTATAAGCTTGTTAATATCAGGGATTTCATTGGGAGAGACACATAAATATTATGAACTGTGCTGAAATTAGTTCTGGGAGGAAGTTATGAATTCTGCTTGAACAGTACATTTGTAAAATTTCAGAAATTTTATAAAATTTTCAGAACTTCTGCCTTTAGCTTATTCCAAATCTTCCAAAAGTGTACTGCAAATTTTTACCAAGTACTGTGGTATTTATTGTCGCATGGCAGGAAAATAGTCATGAACCACAGAATTAAAGTCCCGTGTCATTTATTTTGCAGTTCAGTGATTTGTATTCTGTAATTCCCAACATAATTCTGTGGAACTTTGTTTTTCCGCAAGCAATTTAGGGTCATGTTTGGGTTCCAGTAGGAGGTACTTATACTGACTGTAACTACCCTACCTCTATAGTCACAGTACAGGACTTGCTGCAAATCAACTTTTTTTGTGTAATTTTCCCCATAGTTTGCACTTTAATTTCTAGGTTCTGCTGCTGAATTCCACAGAAGCAAATATTTTTTAGTCTTTCTAGTCTGTCATTTGGAAAAATGTTCACAGCTTTTTTCTGTAATTCTGCATAAAAACTCCCAAATTGTTCCATGGGCTGTGTAATCACCTGGCAGCTATCTTTTCTGCTGTTTGCTCTATAATTTATAGGATCTGCTGTATAAGTTCATGGAAGCTAAGGAAATCTTGGCTTTTGTATTTTACTATTTTGATTAAAATGTCAAAGTTGAAGGTTGTAATTCTTCTGAAAACTGCAACATTATTCCACAAGCTGTGTGGTCACGTGAATAGTTCCCATGTGGCATTATGAGGAATTTTAAATCACTGTTCACGGAACATTCCTCATTTCAAACTGGACTATGGTTCAAAATGGCAGACTTATTCTCTGACTGAGGTGATTCAATACTATGTCATCTGTAAACTGCTAAATTCATCACTGTGGTTTGCAATGAATTTTGCTGTTTACATAGAACTGTGGAAGTACCCGTAAAGTGTGAAATGTTATTCTGCACAAAAACTTGGATCAATAATTCACAATTTGGTAATTCTGGAAATTGTTTTCTTACTTCACTGGTATTATTCTACAATAATTCACAATTTGGTAATTCTGGAAAGAGATTTTGCACTTCACAGGTATCATTCTGCAATTTACAAATTTAAAATGATTTTTCAATACAACCTGTGCTAACTCTTGACAAATTGAAAACAACTAATGTTTTTTAAGAATTCTAGTTTTAGCACCACCCATCCAGTCCCTTCCACACTGTCACCAGATTCCCATGGACTTATTGCAGGGCATGACTAATGTGTCCTCATCATACAATGTGGTGTGGCTGGAGAGAGGGAGGATCAGAACACATGCAGAATCCTGAGGCTCAGAGTAGATGGGATACATAGGCACTATGGCTGCCCCTCATGCTGCATAGCTGCTGCTCCCCCTATTGGCCCTCTGAGATGCAGAGTATGTCCCCAGAATTTATTTATTTATTTGCTTTTGGTAACTGGGTAAGTGCACTAGGCATAAGAATGCCTATTTCCAGACACGACCCGGGAGAAAACAACTAAACATACATAGTTATACATGTGTAGCAGCACATGAAAAGCAGCACAGTTCAGAGTGAAATCAAAACTTCAGGTGTGGGGAGGCATATCTTCAACAAGCCAGGAGAAAGTTAATGGTATAATGTAGTTACAGTACAGTTTGGACAAATAAACACAAGATCAATACAATGTGAGAAAACAGGCATTGCAAGAGAGGGCATACATAAAAACAATATAATAATAAGTCCCAATTTAATGGCTAAAGAACGGGGGGAGAGGAAGAGAGAGTGGTAGAAAGGACAGAGAGTGAGAGGGAGGGTGGGAATGAAAGAGAGGACATGAAAGAGGATGTTAAGAGAGGCAGGGAATAGGTGTCAGAGAAGTGGATTATCTAGAGTAAAATAGGGCAAGGAGAGGAAAAAACAATAGTCTAAGGTGGATTAAAGCAAGTGTAGGGGTTGGTATCATGCAGATGCTCGCGGTGAAGTTTCTTAATGCTAGCATGGGTGGTCGCTCGATGAATAACTTGAGGTATAGAGTTCCAGTATTTTGGAGCCATGTAAGAGAAAGCGTGTGCACCCATATTGGTTCTGTATCTGGGAATGGGAAGAAGGAGTCGATCATAGCCCATAGGAGAGAGGTTGTGATTCCAGTAGGGAGGCAATGGATAGGGGAGAGGCCTAATCTGGCAACACAGTCAATTAGTGAGCCAAAAGACTGGAGTCAGTGGGCAGAGGAGCACGGCCATTTTAAGTCAGCATAGAACTGGCAGTGGTGTTTGTAATGTGGGGACGCAGAGGCATAGCGGCAGATGCTATTATAGGTGGCGTCCCATTTATGGAGAGAGGATTTAGAGGCTGATAGGTAGGTGACTGAGCCGTATGCTAGGGCTGGGAGAAAGAAAGCATGCCTAGCTAGTCTAGCCAGAAAGTGAGGGTATGAAAGCTAGTGCATTTGGGCTCTTTCTATCTTGGTGTTGACCAATTTACAGGTGGTTGTAATGTGCAGGTCAAAGTCTAGAGATTCATCAAGAGTAATCCCCAGATATTTAAAGGATTTGGTGCTAATCAGTAGGGAGCCATCTGCACACAAGATTCTAAGGGCATTATGATTCGCTTTAAGTCTAGCAGAAGCACCAAAGAGCATGGATTATGTCTTGCTAGAGTTGAAAACAAGTTTGTTCTCAGTGAGCCAGGATTGAATACTTGTGAAGTCCAAGGCATGAGGGTGGTGTAAGTCTGTGACAGTTCTAGCACTGTGTTAGATAACTAGGTCATCAGCGTAGAGCAGAGATGAGCAGTTTGGTGCAAGGAATGGGATGTCGTTAATAAAGGTAGAGAAAAGCAAGGGGCCAAGTATAGAGTCCTGGGGTACTCCAACATGAATAGATGAAAGATCTGATATGGCTGAGTTGAAAACTACAGCTTGTTTTCTGTCGGACAGGTAGCTGAACCAGGCCACTGCATCTGTGGCGAACCCAGAGATGAGTTTTGTAATAAGAAGGGTATGGTTGACCAGGTCAAATGCCTTAGTTAAGTCAATGAAAACCACACCTGTCAGGAGGCCCAAGTCCATGAAGGCATATATGTCATTTGTGAGCTTGAGGAGGGCGGTGGAGGTGCTGTGTCCTTTACAGAAACCATGCTGTGAGCTAGAGAGAAGTTTGTATTTCTGGAGATATTCTATGGATTGGGTGGACACTAGTTTTTCCAAAATTTTGCTAAGCACAGAGAGAATTGCAATAGGACGATAGCTCTTAATTTCTTTAGGATCACCCTTTTTAGGAATTGGGGTGACTTTGGCTATTTTCTAGATATTAGGAACCATACCAGAGCATAGAGACAGGTTGAAAATTTTGGTTAGGGGAGACACTATAAGTGGAGCAGCAGCTTTCAGGAGCCTAGGTTCCAGACCATCAGACCCTGATCTGGCATTGTTGGGAATAGAGAGTAGCAGTTTTAGCACTTCTCCTCTTTTAATGCTCCGGAACCTAAAGGTGGGGTATGAGAGTGGAGGTTTGGTATCGCTAGGGGGTGAAGTGGTGTAGACAGGAGGGTAAGAGGTGAGGTAATTTGTTAGATCTGAGAAATGGCGATTGAAAGAGTTAGCTATAGTCACCAGATTGTTGCAGTGTATGCCATTTAACAGCATATCACTTGTGTGGGCCCTGTGATTCGCTCCAAGGAGTGTTTTTATGGTTGACCAGAATATTTTAGAGTCCCCTGATGCTTTTATTAGTAGGTCCTTACAGAATGAGCTTTTGGCTAAGCAAATATTTTTCTTGCATGTGTTTCTCAGAGAACGGTAGTGATTAGCAATCACCCGGTTACCAAAAGCAAATAAATAAACAAATAAATAAATAGCCAGTCGGCATCCCAGTGGTTTTGAAATGCCACCATGCTTTGTCCCTGGCCCTTACTTGGGTGAGTAGGGCTTTGGTTAACCACTTAGTCTGGGTTCCATGAATACGGCAGGTGACATGGGGAGCATAGGTGTCTTGGAGCAGACCAAAGTGGGTCAAGAAGTAGTCTAGATCCAAATGGGCATCTGTTGAGGTGTAGATGGGAGACCAATCAATCGAAGAGAGATCATAAGTGAACTGTGCTAAGTTAAAATTGACGAAATTACGGAAGGTAATGAGTTTTGGAGGTGGAGATGGTTTACTGGTACAGCGCCAGATGCAGTAGATTGGGGAGTGATCACTAATAGCATCCGCAAGGGTACCTGCATTTATTATGCTGTCAGTTATGATTTGTAAGGACCCAGTCAATAACAGTACTGATCCGAGGGGGAGCCATGACCCTTGTTAGGTCTGTGATAAGTTGGTGAAAGTTGTGGCCTTGTACCAAGGTGTGAGAGGACTGGTTTGAACTACTAGTCCAGTTTAGGTTTAGGTCTCCCAGTGTAAGGACTTCATTATGACCAATGGTGCTGTCTGCTTGGGAGAGGAGTTCTTCAAGACCCTTGCTACCACCAACAGGAGGGTTATAGGTGCAAACTATGTGTAATTTCTTAGAGTCTAGTTGTAATGTTGCATGGAGTGCTTCGCAGTGAGATAGGGTAGGCAGGACATTTTGTGATAGCAACAGGTGATGTTTAGAGAAGATGGCAATGCCGCCTCCACGTTTTGATGAGGACCTGTCTTATCTGATGAGATTGTAGTTGGGCAGTGAGCACAGGGGATCAGAGGTGGAGGGTTTTAGCCATGTTTCAGATAGGCAAAGGATATCAGGGTGATATTGAGCAACCCATGCCTCAAGTTCTGCTATGTTATGAAGGAGGATCCTAATATTCATGTGTACAATGCAGAGGCCATTGGTGTCATTCCAGGTCATATTATTTTGAGGGAGGTTACCTATAGGCCCTGGGTTTAGCTCAACATCCCCTGCTAACATTAAAGCTAAGAGTTAAAGGTACCATAGCTTATGATGGATGAAAGAGGTGGGCAGGGTAATGTTATGCACTGGGGATTTAAGCAGGGTATATGATAGGTGGTAGATGAACTTTTGAGGGATGAGAAGTGGGGAGGTGTCACATCGCCAGTGTGGTGGCCTTCACAAAGCGGAGAGCTTGGGGTCATCAGGGTGGGTGCAGTGATGGCTCCTGTTTGGCGGGTGATATAAAATAGGGAGCCATATAAGGCTGAAAAGAATAGAGACTAGTAGTAAAGTGGCACACATGTTTATGGCCATATTAAAATTTATTGAGAGTGCCATTTGAAAGTGGGATGTATGGGAAGAAGTCTCAAAATGAGAGATACAGGATTTATCTAGCTGACAGGGTTTGATCTGGGAGCCAGCGAGAAAAGGAATTAATATTAGGTGCTCTCTAGGTGCCAAGAAAATGTAGTCTGCTAAATGGTAGGGTGAGGAGGAGGACTGTGCTATCTGGATTTATTGCAATTGTCTCTTTACTTGGGTACTCTTGTCTGAAGGTGCTCTGTATTCTTTGCACCCGGCAAGCTCAGAACAGCTATTTCAGCTGAAAGTCAGGTTTCCCTGCTGAGTTGTGGCATTGAGAAATTGTACGTTTGTGGGAGCAAATTTATCAACTAAATTGCAGTCTCCCTCCTCAGCTGTTAGTGAAGTAAGTGAATTCGGTTTCGGCAGCTGCTTAAATTACATTTGCAGAGCGAGGGAGGCAGCTTTACTAAAGTTTCAGATGGAGGAAAGACTACTAAATATAAATTCGCAAGAGCCTATACTGCCAATGAGGATAGCACTTTGAGTGAATTCGAAGTAATAATGAAGTGTTAAATGTGGGTTATTATTTTACTGAGCTAGCAGATTTGGTGAGAGGAATGAAGGTAGTGAAAGTACAAGTGCAGTGGAAATAATTGAAGAAAGTGTAGTGCTGCCTTAAGTGGCAGAAAGCTATAATCTGCAGGTGGAAAAGTGAGCTGATTGGTTAAAACCCACGAGCACTTCTAGCACCTCTATATAAGGGAGAGCAGACCAAGGGTGGTGGTGGGGGCGGTGGGGAGCTGATGTGAAGTGCCGGCAAGGCCTCAGCAGATTTAGGCAGGGTTCATAAATGAATTCACTGAAAAGCCTTTGCCTGCAGTTAGGCAGCTCAAGTCTCCACAAAGGCGCTGGTTCTGCTTGGGGCAAGTGTGGAAAAAGGCACCAACCTAGCAAAATAAGCCAGCCCTATGCATTCATTCCAGTTGCCAGATTTAGGAGAGAATTCAGTAAATTAGGTAATTTAACATGGAAGATTTAAAGCACTTAAAGTTATATAAATAAAGAAGCTGTGGTGTGGGAGACTATCTCTACTCTCCACTCAAAGTTCGTTCGGCAGTTTGAAATGAGAAAAAGCGCCAAAGTTCCTTCCTGCTCACTAACACTGCTGTGGCCGTCTATACCTGAGGGGATCCATGTAGAAGAAACAGGCTGGAGGGAGGGCTTTAGGACCCTGGCCTTCATGACTGCCCACTGTTGGTGGGTTCTGATTTCAATCTGAGGGGATCCGTGTAGAAGAAACAGGCTGGAGGGAGGGCTTCAGGAGCCTGGCCCTCGTGACCGTCCGAATGCCTGCTGTTGGATGGGGGTCCGATTTCAATCTGAGGGGATCCGTGTCGAAGAAACAGGCTGAAGGGAGGGCTTCAGGTGCCTGGCCCTCGTGACTGTCTGACTGCCCACTGTTGGGGGGGTCCGATTTCAATCTGAGGGATCCGTGTAGAAGAAACAGGCTGGAGGGAGGGCTTCAGGAGTCTGGCCTTCGCGACTGTCCAACTGCACACTGTTGAGGGGGGTCCGATTTCAATCTGAGGGGATCTGCGTAGAAGAAACAGGAATATGTGCATGCATGCCACTGCCTCTTGCCTGCCACAATCTGGAAAATAGCATAGCACTGCACACCACCGGGGACAGGTATGATGGGGTGTGCAGTCAGTGCTGCAGCTGCCTGTAGGTCTCCATATGAGTGGAACATGACATCAGCTCCCCAATGGTCCATGTAGGCACCAAGCATGGGCACAGATTCCTTTGTAGGCTGAGCCTTTGGAAATTATTAATTGCCATTAAGTCAGAATTCACAGACTAACGTCAAGTATACTAACTACTGAATCCATGGGTCCTGGTGCAAGTGCCTTCCAGGGTATCCTTCCTGCTGTGATGTTTCTTGAGACCACCTTCAAGCATTGTGATGACTCCACCCAGCATCTCAAGGACATCAGGGTTCCACTGCTGACGGCCATCCCATTTACGTTTCAGTGGCTTCATTGTACCAGGGATGCTATTGACCTGCTCATCTAGTGCAGTTTTTTCTTACTCCCAGGCATTCTTCCTTTCAGTTAAATGAGTTTATTTGGGTCCAGAAATGGCATTCATATTCTTAGTGACCTCTTAAACAGAGCCTCAAGTTTTATCTAGAATTGTGGTGCCAACTTCCTTTTTGTGCTGCTTGTCTGTCGTTTGACATTGCTGGTCTTCCATATTTATGTCCCTGTGCCATTCTCAATCACTCTGTCTCTCTCCCCTTTTCCAAAACAACTGGATGTAACCAAATAACTACAACAACTCTTTCTTTTTTTTTTCAATTCACTCTTTATTCACAAAATTCCACAGTATGAGGGCAGTAATACAAATATGAACAGCCAGTTAGTAGTACAATCCAACACTGCCCCCATCCCCCTACTCCCCCCCAGCCAGTTAGTAGTACAATCCAACACTGCCCCATCCCCTACTCCCCCAGCCAGTTAGTAGTACAATCCAACACTGCCCCATCCCCCTACTCCCCCAGCCAGTTAGTAGTACAATCCAACACTGCCCCATCCCCCTACTCCCCCAGCCAGTTAGTAGTACAATCCAACACTGCCCCATCCCCCTACTCCCCCAGCCAGTTAGTAGTACAATCCAACACTGCCCCATCCCCCTACTCCCCCAGCCAGTTAGTAGTACAATCCAACACTGCCCCATCCCCCTACTCCCCAGCCAGTTAGTAGTACAATCCAACACTGCCCCATCCCCCTACTCCCCCAGCCAGTTAGTAGTACAATCCAACACTGCCCCATCCCCTACTCCCCAGCCAGTTAGTAGTACAATCCAACACTGCCCCATCCCCCACTCCCCAGCCAGTTAGTAGTACAATCCAACACTGCCCCATCCCCCACTCCCCCAGCCAGTTAGTAGTACAATCCAACACTGCCCCATCCCCCTACTCCCCCAGCCAGTTAGTAGTACAATCCAACACTGCCCCATCCCCCACTCCCCCAGCCAGTTAGTAGTACAATCCAACACTGCCCCATCCCCCTACTCCCCCAGCCAGTTAGTAGTACAATCCAACACTGCCCCATCCCCACTCCCCAGCCAGTTAGTAGTACAATCCAACACTGCCCCATCCCCTACTCCCCCAGCCAGTTAGTAGTACAATCCAACACTGCCCCATCCCCACTCCCCCAGCCAGTTAGTAGTACAATCCAACACTGCCCCATCCCCCTACTCCCCAGCCAGTTAGTAGTACAATCCAACACTGCCCCATCCCCTACTCCCCCAGCCAGTTAGTAGTACAATCCAACACTGCCCCATCCCCCACTCCCCCAGCCAGTTAGTAGTACAATCCAACACTGCCCCATCCCCTACTCCCCCAGCCAGTTAGTAGTACAATCCAACACTGCCCCATCCCCTACTCCCCAGCCAGTTAGTAGTACAATCCAACACTGCCCCATCCCCTACTCCCCCAGCCAGTTAGTAGTACAATCCAACACTGCCCCATCCCCCTACTCCCCCAGCCAGTTAGTAGTACAATCCAACACTGCCCCATCCCCTACTCCCCAGCCAGTTAGTAGTACAATCCAACACTGCCCCATCCCCTACTCCCCCAGCCAGTTAGTAGTACAATCCAACACTGCCCCATCCCCTACTCCCCAGCCAGTTAGTAGTACAATCCAACACTGCCCCATCCCCCTACTCCCCCAGCCAGTTAGTAGTACAATCCAACACTGCCCCATCCCCCTACTCCCCCAGCCAGTTAGTAGTACAATCCAACACTGCCCCATCCCCCTACTCCCCAGCCAGTTAGTAGTACAATCCAACACTGCCCCATCCCCCTACTCCCCCAGCCAGTTAGTAGTACAATCCAACACTGCCCCATCCCCTACTCCCCCAGCCAGTTAGTAGTACAATCCAACACTGCCCCATCCCCTCCCCAGCCAGTTAGTAGTACAATCCAACACTGCCCCATCCCCCTACTCCCCCAGCCAGTTAGTAGTACAATCCAACACTGCCCCATCCCCTACTCCCCAGCCAGTTAGTAGTACAATCCAACACTGCCCCATCCCCCACTCCCCCAGCCAGTTAGTAGTACAATCCAACACTGCCCCATCCCCTACTCCCCAGCCAGTTAGTAGTACAATCCAACACTGCCCCATCCCCCTACTCCCCAGCCAGTTAGTAGTACAATCCAACACTGCCCCCATCCCCTACTCCCCCAGCCAGTTAGTAGTACAATCCAACACTGCCCCATCCCCCTACTCCCCAGCCAGTTAGTAGTACAATCCAACACTGCCCCATCCCCCACTCCCCCAGCCAGTTAGTAGTACAATCCAACACTGCCCCATCCCCCTACTCCCCAGCCAGTTAGTAGTACAATCCAACACTGCCCCATCCCCCTACTCCCCAGCCAGTTAGTAGTACAATCCAACACTGCCCCATCCCCCTACTCCCCAGCCAGTTAGTAGTACAATCCAACACTGCCCCATCCCCTACTCCCCCAGCCAGTTAGTAGTACAATCCAACACTGCCCCATCCCCCTACTCCCCAGCCAGTTAGTAGTACAATCCAACACTGCCCCATCCCCCACTCCCCAGCCAGTTAGTAGTACAATCCAACACTGCCCCATCCCCCACTCCCCAGCCAGTTAGTAGTACAATCCAACACTGCCCCATCCCCCTACTCCCCCAGCCAGTTAGTAGTACAATCCAACACTGCCCCCCATCCCCTACCCCCCAGCCAGTTAGTAGTACAATCCAACACTGCCCCCCATCTCCCCTACTCCCCCCCCGGCACAGCAGTTCCTAGCAGTAACTAGCTATCCGTAATAATCAAATGTTTGATAAAATAAGAGGTAAACCAGTTGCACTTTAAATCCTAGCGGTGGTAATTAAAGTGTGAAGGGGATCCCATACATGCTTATACTTTTGTAGCCTCTTTTGAAGGCTTGCTATGGCCTTTTCTGTGTGGAGATTTGCAAGGATTTCATGTATCCATTCCTGATATATTGGACAAATTCCTTCTTTCCAATGCCTGAGAATAATTTTTTTAACCGAGAGTGCGATCATAGATATATGAAATCTCCGAATTTTAACATTAATAGAAGACAAATCTCCCAAAAGGCAAATATCCGGTGTAAAGCAGTCCTGTAATCCCAATAAGGGATTCAGGTGGGTTTTAATTAAATCCCATAGCAAAGCTATCTTGGGGCATGACCAGAATATATAAAAAAGCGTCCCAGCTTCCTGGGAGCATCTAGTGCACCTGTCAGTATCGAGAAGGCCACATTTTGCCAGTTTGACTGGCGTGTAGTACATATTATGCAAAATGTGAAATTGCATGAGGCGTAATCTATCTTGGGACACATATTTATGACAGAACATCCAGAGAGCCAACCAGTTGAAAGTGGACTGAGGGAAAAATGGGTTCCAAAAACTAGTGTGACGGTTACCACTCCCAAACTGCCATTGGTACAATACCTGATATATCTTAGAGATAACCCCTGGGGATTCGAGAAGAGAAGAAAGTTCAGGTACCAAAGCAAAATCTATTGGGCAGGGGGGACTTTAGCAAAAACCGTGATTAGCAAATGCTTCAATTGACGAACCCTGAATGACTGAGAGACTGGAATATTGTACTTTCTGAGAATCTCGGTAACCGGGAGCCAAGCCACTGAGTCTTCCAGAAACGAGGAAGCTGTCCCCTCTCCTAACTGAGGCAACCATGTACGAGAGATTGTCTGCTTATTTATGGTAAAAGACGGAGAATTCCAGATAGACTGAGACAGATCTGTACTCGGATTATATCTTAGAAAAGAACACAGCTGCGAATGGACTTTTAGTGAGGTCATGAGAGTGGGGCATTGACTAGCATTCTGTAAGAAGGAGACTTTGACAAAGAGCATGGTCGAGGGGTACATGTTCATAGCCTGGATAAAGTCTAATTCGATGTTGAGCCAGGCTGGTCTCAGATTTTCTGGACCCGGCCTTACCCATTTCAGGTACTTAGCAAGATGACTAGCCCAGTAATAAATTGCCAAATGAGGAATCTGAAACCCCCCCTCATTTTTAGGGGTGGCTAGCTTGTGATACGCTAGCCTGGAATTTATTAGTGAAAAGTTTATGCATTTTCTGAAACCAGGATAAGGGGACAAATGAGTTGAGATGTGACAGGGGGTAAAAAAGGCGGGGAAACACATTCATCTTAATTATGGTAATGCGGCCCCATAATGAAATCGGAAGCTTATCGCTTCTCTCTAGATCCTGCACAATCATCTGAGAAAGAGGTTCTAAATTTTCTTTAAACCATAGGGAAGTATTACATGTTAGCTTGATACCCAGATATTTGATACCATGGGGAGAACAGCACAATCCCAAAGGGATAATGTCTGTCTTAAAAACCTTGTGATTAAGGGGAAAAAAGGACGTCTTGTTTGCGTTCAACTTATAATTAGAAAAAAGACTAAATTTGGCAATCTCGCTTAACAACTTCAGAATAGATGTTACCAGGTGGGCCAAATGGAGGAGGAGGAGATAATCAGCATATGCTGTTATCTTCACCACATTGTTCCGAATCGGAATACCTTGTATTCCGGTGTTGTTAAGAATATTTTGAATAAGGGGTTCTAAATAAAGATTGAATAATAAAGGGGAAAGGGAACATCCCTGTCTCGTACCCGAATGTAACAGGAATAATTTAGAAAAAGCCCCATTACCTGAAATCCTCACAGAGGGAGACCGATATAACACCCTGATCCAGTCTATGAACATGGCGGGAAACCCAAATGCTCGGAGAACTTGGAATAAGAAATTCCAATTTACCCAGTCAAATGCCTTCTCGGCATCCAGGTAGACCAGCCCCATGGGGAAGGTGGCATCTCTGGACTCCGAGAAGACGTGTGAGAGGGTACATAAATGGTCTGAGGATGAACGTCCCCTCATAAACCCAACTTGAGACATGCCAATCAGGTCCGGGTGAACCAGCGTTAGCCTATCCTCCAATATCTTGGAAAGAATTTTGACATCCTGATTCAATAGGGATATTGACCTCTAACTCTGAACTGATTCAGGGTCCTTGTCTGGTTTGGTTAATAGGACTATTAGGGCTTCAAACAAGTGAGTGTCCACTGCAGCCCCGGAAAGAATAAGAAGGTAGAGCCTATGGAGCACAGGCAGTAACTGTTCCCTGAAAACTTTATAAAATAAAGTGGAAAACCCATCCGGTCCCAGAACTTTATCAGAGGGAAGGACCTTTATGACGGCCAAAATTTCTTCCTACGATAGGGGAGAGGATAAGAATTTTGGGGGGGAATATGCCAAGGAAGGCAGGCGAGAATCCCTAAAGTACACTTCCAACTCTTCTGTGGAAGGAGGGCTATCCATATCCCTATACAACTGCTTGTAGTATGTAGCAAATTCCTGCACTATCTTTGAGGGGGATACCCTCAGGGATCCATCTGCTTGTGCCCTAATAGGAGGTATAAATCTTGCAGACTCCTACTTTTTTAAACGTAAAGCCAACAGGTGCCCCGCTTTTTCTCCTTGATTCGTGAAACTTGCTTTGGTACGAATGATAGCCAACTCTGCTTTCTCTCTTAACAATTCTAAATATCTGTCCTTAACTACTAATAATTTCTGCCTCTCCTCCTTAGAAGTGTTATTTGGTTGTCTAGATTCTAATTCCCATATTTGAGACAGTAATGATAATAACTCTGCTTCCTGAGCCCTCTTCATCTTTGTAGCTAAAATAATGAGAATACTCCTGATATGAGCCTTAAAAGCTCCCCATAGAATGTCCAGTGTAGCACTTTCTATTGGGTTGGTAGAAAAAAAGAAATCAATCTGATCCTTCACCAGTCGACAGTAATTCTCCTCCTTCAATAGCTGCTCATTTAATTTCCATCAGGTCTCTTTCTTGGGAATATTAGAGAAAGCCAGATTACATAACACCAGAGAATGATCAGATACAGGACCTGGTTGAATCGAGGTGAAAAGCACACCCGGCAAGAGCTCATGAGAGACCAATAGGTAGTCAATGTGAGACTGCGAGCTGTGTACTGGCAAACTAAAAGTAAATTCCCTGGAGTTGGGATTCAAGACTCTCCATACGTCACACAGTCCGCATTGATCCACCAACTCCCTGAAGGCCCTTTGCCCCGGGGACGGTCTTCTCAACCCATTTCCAGACCTGTCTATATTAGGGTCCCAGACCAGATTAAAGTCTCCACTCATAATAACGGGAATAGGGAGTAAGGGGAGAATTGTGGTAATCAGCTTCGCAAAAAAGGTGGGATCATCCACGTTTGGTCCATAGATGCTGCCAAGTAATAGTGGCATGGCCCAAAGGGTACCCTGAACTAAGACGTACCTTCCCTCTGAATCACTAAAGACCTGAGTGGGGATAAATGGGACGTATCTATTAACCAGCATCATGACCCCCACAACTGCTGGTAGAATCTGAAGCATTAAAGACCTGCCCCACCTGTTGTCTCCTGAGTTGCAATGCCTCAGTATCTAGCAGGTGAGATTCTTGCAAGAACGTTATCTGCGTACGCAGTAAACTCAAGTGTTTAAGCACCTGATATTGCTTAGGTTTTTTCCTAACCCCCTTCACATTCCACGTAGCTAGGTTAATATTGCTAGCCATCTATACTGGCAAAAGCGAGCCCAGAGTTAACCTTTGGCAATTAGTACAACTGTGATCCAAGTACCCCTGTTCCACTAAGACTGCTGTGCCATCCTCCCACCCCCAAACTCTCCCAACCCTGCACAAACTACCCCATCCATCCCCCCAAGTAACACCCAATCACAACATAACATTAATAAACCCAAAATTTTACCTTCTTCCCACCCTCCCTACTCCCCAACTGTCACCAACAACGTTCAACAACATACTGTTTCCTTCTCCCCGAGCCCCCAACATTACACCCCTAAACCCAAGAAAAATCTATGAGCCCCCCTACATGAAAACAACAGGAGGTAAGTGACCTGAATTACAATAGCAATTTGTAAGGTCATCAGTTGTTCCACTCCTGAGAAGCAGTGGGAGTAACACTGTGTTAGAAGGACATGGGCACTAGGAGTATCGACAGTTACCAAACCCCCACGCCTTGCCTACTAAAGAGAACGCACCTCGATAGGTGCTGTTAGGGCCAGACCAAAAGCAATTTCCCAGACCCCATGCAGGCCACGCCCACAACAGGACTCACTTGACCCAAGAAAGTGGGTCCCGCCACTCCCCCTCAATTGTCAAGCCCTTATGCCAAGAAAAGCCCCCCATCCCGGGTCATTAAAATCACTGGCCATACTACATTGAGTCACAATCTCCCTCTGGTGGTACAGGAGCAGACGTGTGTGATAGGGCGCTGTAGAGAAAATGCCCCGAGACCCTCTCCAAACAACCCACCATACGATGGGTATGATACTCTGCGAGGAGTAAACCATAGGCCTTAACAGAGCCATTCCCCCTCGCATACCTGCAGGGGAGGTACTAAACCAAAACATTGCAAAATTACTCTCCCCAACGCCTGTAAACGGTAAAATTAAACAGTCATTTTAGAAGAAATCACAGTCCCAGATAAAACTAAGGTGTAGACAACTGTACAAAGTCCAGATAATATTAAGGAAATTGTGTCCCTTAAGTCCCCTAATGGGTATGGGTTGATGGGGGATTGGGGGGAGACCTGGGAGGATAAGGAGCTGAGCTGTATGCAAGAGACAGGCTCCATCTAAATTTGGAGGGAGGGAATCCTTAAGTTGAAAATAGAGGAGTTCATTGGTGAAAAGTGGGGTTTAAACTTGTGAAGGGGGGAGGGGTGGAAGAAAAGGCTGTTGAGGGGGTGCAGAAAAAGGAGGGATTCTGTCTCCACCCACCTGGGGAGCTGGAGGAATGCGGGAAAAGGCCGACTGGTAAAGTGCAGACCAGGGAAAAACAGAATCGCCAAGGGAACATGAGCAGGGGAAATGGAAGTATAGGGAAAGGGTGGAAGGTAGTCCTGCTAAATGCCAGAATCCACATGGTGGATGTGGCAGCAGTCACTGAGACCTTGGCCACCACAAGACACGACTGGGATCTGAACCTGGAGGGTTACACTATGTTCAGGAAGGACAGGGGGGAGGGAAGGGGAGGAGGGGTAGCAATGATAGTCAAAAACTGCATTGGCATAGGGGGAGTAGAGGAGGTGGAGGGAACCGTGGAGGCGATTTCGGTCACCTTGATAACAAGGGGGGGCAAGAAAGTAAAAATAGGAGTGGTGTATAGACCCCCTGCACTGCCGGAGGAGCTGGAGGAGAGTCTGGTGGCAGATGTTGGGAGACACTGCAGACTGGACAGGGGAAGGGTGGTGGTGTTGGGGGACTTAAACATGCCAGGAACAGACTGGAAGACTATAACATCCTCGGTGGCCAGGAAACAGAGGTTGTTGGATGTCTTACAAGACGCGTTCCTAACTCAGCAGGTGGGGGAACCGACCAGGGAGACGTGGGTACTGGATGTGGTCCTGTCAGATAGCGACCAGATTGGGGGCCTGGAGGTAAGGGACCCATTGGCGGGGAGTGACCATTCCATGGTCTGGTTCTGCCTGGACCTAGGAGGGGTAGAAGGCTGTACAAAGACGGAGGTAACTGACTTCAGGGGGGTGGATTTTAAGGAAATGGGAGGGATCCTTAAGGAGCATTTGGATGGGATTGGGTCAGACATGGACGCTGATAGTAGGTGGTAAATCATCAGGAGAGGGGTGCAGGATGCTACCAGCACCTGTGCAAGAGTAAAATGAAAATGCGGTAGGGCCCGAAAACCCTGCTGGTGGACCAGGGAGGTCCAGGAGGTGGTGTGGGGAAAGAAGGCAGCCTATACGAAATTCAAGTGCTCAAGGAGTGAAAGGGATTGAGGGGAGTACGAGCTGATGGCTAGATGGGCCACTAGGGTGGTGAGGGTGGATAAGGCAAGGAAGGAGCAGAACCTGGCCAGGGAAATTAGGAGAGGGAACAAGGGGTTCTTTAGATACACTGGAGAAAAACGAAGGGTGAAGGGGCAGATTAGCAGGATTAAAACAGGGTAGAGATGGGCATAAGATCCAGGGGAGCAGGCTGAGGTACTAAATAAGTACTTCACCTCAGTTTTCACCAAGGAAAATGGGAGTGCTGCATTATACATGGGAAGAGACAGTTATACTGAGGAGGGGGGGACCCTTACCGATCGGCGGGTCTAGGGAGTCGGGGAGGCATCACTGGCAGGAGGGGGGAAGGTTAAGCAGGGAGAAGAGGTAGCGGAAGTGGAAATCACAGCAGAGAGAGTGAGGGAAGCCCTCAGGTCCCTTAAGATGGAGGAAGCACTGGAGCCGGATAAATTACATCCCAGAGTACTGAAGGAACTTGCGGATGTCCTGGCGAAACCCCTGGCAGAGCTTTTCACCATCTCTCTGAGGACAGGGTGGGTGCCCCAGGACTGGAAGGTGGAGCATATAGTGCCTATCCACAAGGGGGATCAAGGGAGGTGGCAGGGAACTACAGGCCTGTCAGCCTGACATCGGTGGTGGGCAAGGTGATGGAGGGCATTGTCAAGGAGATGCTGGGGGGGGGTCTGGAAAAGTCAGGGTGCCTGGACGATAGACAGCGTGGATTCATCCCGGGGAAATCATGTCAGACAAACCTTGTGGAGTTCTATGACTGGTTGATGAGTGCCTTGGACCTTGGTAGACCAGTGGACGTCCTCTTTCTAGACTTCAGCAAGGCATTTGACTCTGTTCCTCATGTGGGCCTGCTGGATATGCTGGGAGAAATGGGGGTGGGGAACCAGATGATCAGATGGATAGGCAATTGACTCCAGGACCGGACCCAGAGGGTCGTAGTTGGCGGGATAGTCTCATCCCCAAGGAGGGTCATTAGTGGGGTCCCACAGGGATCAGTCCTTGGGCCCCTTCTGTTCAACACCTACGTCTCTGACATAAGGACAGGTATCAGGAGTGAGATGAGTCTCTTTTCGAATGACTCAAAACTGGGGGTGGTGATGGATGGGGAGGAGGGGAGAGTGGCCCTACAGGGGGACCTGGAGGCTCTGGAAAGATGGTCTAGAAAGTGGAAGCTGAGGTTCAATGCAGGGAAATGCAAGGTACTGTACCTGGGAGCCAGAAACCCGGGCCAAGTGTACACCTGGGGGGTGATGCTACAAGTCTCGATGGTTGAGAGAGACCTGGGGGTGGTGATGGATGTCAAGATGAACAACTCGGAGACTTGTAGGGGGGCAGCAGCCATGGCCAATGGGATGCTGGGATGCATCGCTAGGGGGATCACCTTCAGAAGGAAGGAAGTGATACTCCCTCTGTATAACTGCTTGGTGAGGCCGCACCTCAAGTACTGGGTGCAGTTTTGGGGGCCACACTTAAAGAGGGACATTAGACTCCTGGAGAGGGTCCAGAGGAGGGCAACCAAAATGATTTTGGGCATGGGGGACAGGACCTATGAAGAGAGGGTCAAAGAGCTAAATATGTACACATTGGAAGAGAGAATGGACCGGGGGGACATGATAGAGGTCTTCAAGTACATGAAGGGGTAAACAGGGGAGGAACAGTCAGGGTAGTTCAAAGGAAGGAGGAGGGGGCCACTAGAGGGCATGGTTGGAAGCTGAAGTGGGGAAGATTCAGGGGAGAAAGGAGGAGGTGCTACTTCACTGAGAGGGTGGTGGAGCCATGGAATGCGCTGCCTAGGGGCCTGGTGGAGGCAGAGACGGTGGAGGGGTTCAAGAGGGGGTGGGACAGGTACAGGGGAAGGGTTCTGGAAGCAAAATCCAATGCAGCGAGAATATCCGGAACTGGGAAGGGAGAAACCAGAGAAGGCGAGGGGGGCAGCAAGGTCAGCTCCCAAGGTGGGGGCTGACCAAACGAGCAGACGCGAAAGACCGTTAGGCCTATTCTGTTGGCATTTTAGTATGTTAGTAAACAGGCTTGGATAGGAATCCAGCAATTATTTATATTCATCCCTGAAGAGTCCTTCAAGTGACAGCCACCTCTCTTCGATCCAGAGCTTTTCCATTTAAATAACCAAGGGCCTCTCATGTATACTAACATACTAGGTGTAGTACCTTGCATTTCCCAGCATTTAACCTCAGCTTCCACTTTCTAGGCCATCTTTCCAGAGCCTCCAGGTCCCCCTGTAGGGCCACCCTCCCCTCCTCCCCATCCACCACCGCCCCCAGTTTTGAGTCATCTGCAAAGAGACTCATCTCACTCCTGATTCCTGTCCTTATGTCAGAGACGTAGGCCTTGAACAGGAGAGGCCCTAGGACTGATCCCTGTGGGACCCCACTAATAACCCTCTTTGGGGATGAGACTATCCCACCATCTATGACCCTCTGGGTCTGGTCCTGGAGTCAATTGCCTATCCATCTGATCATCTGGTTCCCCACCCCTATTTCTGCCAGCTTATCCAACAGGCCCATGTGAGGAACAGAGTCAAATGCCTTGCTGAAGTCTAGAAAGAGGACGTCCACTGGTCTACCAAGGTCCAAGGCACTCATCACCCAGTCATAGAACTCCACAAGGTTTGTCTGACACGATTTCCCTGAGACAAATCCATGCTGTCTATCGTCCGGGCACCCTGACTTTTCCAGGTCCCCCCCAGCCTCTCCTTGACAATGCCCTCCATCACCTTGCCCACCACCGACGTCAGGCTGACAGGCCTGTAGTTCTCTGCCACCTCCCTTGATCCCCCCTTGTGGATAGGCACTATATGCGCCACCTTCCAATCCTGGGGCACCCACACTATCCTCAGAGAGATGGTGAAAAGCTCCGCCAGGGGTTTCGCCAGGACATCCGCAAGTTCCTTCAGCACTCTGGGATGTAATTTATCCGGCCCCGGTGCTTTCTCCATCTTAAGGAAGCTGAGGGCTTCCCTCACTCTCTCTCTGCTGTGATTTCCACTTTCAGTACCTCTTCTCCCTGCTTAGCCCTCCCCCCTCCTGCCAGTGATGCATCCTCCTCTCCCTAGACCCGATGATCGGCAAGGGTCCACCCCTCCTCAGTATCTCTGTCCTCCTCTGTATCCCTGAAGAGATCAGGCAGGGACAGCTTTAGGCCAGCAATCACAGCTTCAGGAGCCTCATAAGAAACCCAGGTACTGGCCACTTGCACCTGTAACCTGGCCGGGTATGCCATACGAAACTTAAGACCAGCAGCAATAATCTTAGAAACAGCTGGGTGAAATGCTTTTCATTTTGAATGGACAGAGCCCAGCAAGTCCTGCGCTAGCCTGAGTTTGACTTGCTCCCATCTAACTTCCTGGATTTCTCTAACTTTGTAGAACAAGTGCTGCTGCACCAAAAAATTTAGAAATTGGCATATTATAGGGTGAGGTGTTGCTCCGGGGGGGTTGCCTCAGGGATCTGTGGGCTCTTGATTATGTATTTAGTCTCTAGGGCTAGGATCAGCGATCTTTTCCACTCAATTTCTGGACGTAATGCTATGGTGTTCTAGCCCCTCTCCCTCCGGCAGCCCAAGGATCACAATATTATTTCTACAACTACGACCTTCAAGGTCTTCAAGTTTAGCTTCAAAACATGCAAGTTTCTGCCGCATAGCTGCCATCCTTAGCTCAAACCTTTCTGCTTGTTTCTCCAAGGAGGAAATCCTGGCGTTGCTGAAATCTCTTTGAGCTTTCTGGTTAGAGGTTTAATCTCTGAAGCCATTTCTTTTATTTCTTCCCGAAAGGGCTTAAATTCCTCTAGGAATCTGCTCAGCGTAAGCGGTTCCTGCTCCATGCCCTGATTTGCAACCTCTGGTTTATCAACTCCACTCGAGGCCTGTGATTTCTTCGGGGCCTTCTCTGGGAAAACTGGCAGGGTGTGTTTTTGCGGCACCCATTTCAAATACACCTCCATTCTCTCTCAAATTCACCCAGCAAGAGCACTCAATGCTAGGAAGGAAGCAGACCATAAAGTTGTAGGGGTTTAGGCTAGTTAAACGCTCCAAAAAACACTTTTACAGAGTCGGAAGGCTGGAGCTATGCAGAGGAGCTTCTACCCGGTACCTTGCATCATGTGGTCCCCTACAACAACTCTTTCTAACACTGACACTTTAGTACAGTCTCAGTGCCAAACTAAATTGGCAAATAAACTAGAGTGAATTAAGTAAAGTTCATAAATTGGAAAAAAAACAAAAAACAAATAGCACTATTGAATATTTCTAAAGAATGCTCCTGAAAGTTCTAAACTCAAAACAAAAACATAACTCCTGCTAAGTTGTTATTCCATTGGGTGGAATTTGATTCCAGCAGTAAAACACTTCATTTAGGAATGTTGGAATTAATCTGTAATCCACAGTTAGAAATCCATTCCATGGAAACAAAGAATCTGTCAGCAGAAAAGGACCATACGGTCCACCTAGTCTGCCCATTTCCCTATTCACTGCAGCAGCCCCAGATTGTGTTTGATCTGCACATCTTCAGGGTACCCTTATAGAAACATAGAATTTGACGGCAGATAAGGACCGCTTGGCCCACCTAGTCTGCCCCTTATGTCTATCCCATGCACTCTTAAGCCCCTGTATTGTTTTCACCCCCCCCCCCACTTCTGCTGGAAGGCTGTTCCATGGCTCCACCACCCTTTCAGTAAAAGTACTTCCTAACATTAACTTTGTAGAGATGGGAGGAGTAAAATGCAATAAGCCCATGAAAACTCCTGTCAGTCACCCATAAATCCATAGGGAATGATTGTCTAGTAGAAAATTGTCTAATCTTTTTGTAACTTTGTAGAGGTGGGAGAAGTAAAAGGCAATAAGCCCAAGAAAACTCCTGTTATTACCCCTGAGCCTTGCACTCTTCAGCCTCATATCATGCCCCCTTGTTCTTGTGCCCAGTTTTGTCTAAGATATGCTTTCCACCTGTACCCTGTTTATTCCCCTAAGATACTTGAAAGTTTCTATTGTATCACCCCTCTCCCTTCTTTCCTCCAGTGAATAGATATTGAGGTCTTTAAGTCTTTCCTTTTAGGGCTTCTGGTGCAGTCCATGTACCATCTTCATTGCCCTTCTTTGGACTGCTACTATTTTGTCAAAGTCCTTCTTGAGATGTGGGGTCCAATTCTCAAAGATGACCTTAGAGAGGTGCAAGGTGCATCGGATGCACCATGCTCCAAAGACCGCTGCATCATCGGAAATGCACTCCTATTCTGTAAGGAATTCCCCATGTGCCAGATGCAGAACACATGGCGTAAGAATGCACAGTGCGCCAAATAAATAGCGTAGGCAAAACGCAAGGTACAGGCAGCATCTAAACACAAGGGGCAGAGGAATGACTGAACCACAGAGGATGTAACAGGAAGAGAGGGGGCAGCCAACCCCAGGGACACGGAGGAAGAAGACTGGGCACTCTAGGAAAAAGAACTTCATGGACCAGGAGACAGACATCCTCCAGGATGCAATAGAGGCCCAAGTAGGTGTGACATGTGGCAGGAGTACAAGAGCATGATGGGCAATGGTGCAAGGCCTTGACCTGTGTGTGACACCCAACAGGCAGACCTGCTACTGTCCTGGGAAGGGGACCAGAATGTATGGACATAGTGGCAGGAGGCATGTTACAAAGTAGCCATACTAGTGAATGCAGTGGCACACAGCCAGCGCAGTGTGAGGGAGCTGCAGAAGTGGCATTGTAACATCGATCGCCATGCCAAGGAGAAGGCAGCCCACAACAGGCACTGTACAGCTGTGACAGGAGGAGTACCCACATAACTATGGCCCCTCAGCAGACATGAGGAATGTGTAGTGGCACAGATCAGTGCACGCAGCATACAGGGTGATACTGAGCTAGACCTGTATCAGCAACAACATGTACAAGGTAAGCACCAGGCATGCATGTGGCGGGTGGCACCACTGTGCAGACAGCTGATGTGGTACCACCAGTGGAGGCAGATGCACCATAGGGGCACCAGGGACCCACAATAGACAAGGACCCAGGGGTCAGGCACAGAGGGATACAGTGTGGCCTGGGCCACCATGCAGTAGAAAGAGATGCAGGAGGCGACCCCTCCACTGGCTGCCACAGGCTGGTCATGCACCGCGGCTCTGGACACATACCGGCACGTGGGCACCTGAGGTAATGCACTGTGTACATCTGTCTGTATACCCAGCATTTGACTGAACCACAACGACCAGACAACATGCCACATCCAGGCAGGAAATACCACCACAATGCCATGCTGTGACCCACAGTGACAGCGAAGCATCAGAGTACAGCAGTCACAACAACAGCGATGAGGAACAACAGCAGGCATCCACCAGTGACAGCACAGTGAGCCAGGCCCATGGGAGGGTGACAGATAGTGAGGCAGATAGCCAACAGGGAAGTGACACCGACAGCAATGCCATGCCATCCAACACCATGCCATCCAACAGCAGCAGCACCATTGGGCAAAGCACACCCATGGCCATACCTGCAGACCAGCACCAGACCACGGTGGACACACAGCAGCAGGGGGACAGAGGGGATGGCCCTGTGGTGGGACAGGTGAACAATGCACCCACCAATGTAGGCCGCGACTGCCAGGCACACAGCACCACCACACTGGACCATGGAGCTGCAGGTGGGACAGGTGAACATGGTGCAACACTACTGCCACTGGAGGATGACCTTGGGGAAGACCTGTCATGATACTGCCAGGATGTCCTGCTCACCCAGGAGGCAGCACAATGTGAGCTGGCAGGGATACAAGATAGCATATGGGAACACACCACTGCCACGGTTGCACACATGGGACAGCTGCAGCTCTCAGTGGCAGATATCCATGCAGCCATCATACATGGAATCCAGGAAGGGGCATACCAAACAACACAGACAACAAGGCTACTCCAGGACATATGACTGTGTGTCACACACCAAACGGACACCATAGAATGGCAGACCAAGATCATGGAATGCAGCATGGGGCAGCATATCGCCCAGACTGAGGCAACAATGCCAATGTCAGCAGCACTGCAGGAGATTGCAAGATGCATGCAAAAACAGGCAGCCAGTGTGGCACCGGTCCCACAGGTATATCCGGATGGCAGTACGTGGCGGCGCACTAGAGGGGCAGTAGACAACCACCACAGCATGGGGAACACAGCCAGCATACAGGATGCGGGACAGGGCCATGAGGGTGCACAGGGCATAGGGCAGCCATTGCTGTCTATGGGACAACAGCCAGACACAGTGCTGATACAGCATGTGACATGCACAGCTGTGCTCGAGGACATTGCTGTGGGTAACACGGCAGGGACACACACAGACAATTGGGAACAGCAGCTGCATGCAAGTGCCTCAGAAGACAGACATGTGGGCCCAAAAGACATCAGGGATGGGCTGGAGCTACGCAGCGATGCTGGTGTGGAGGATGGCCATGGTGCAGTGGGGCACACACTGTAGGGGGCCACTGTCACACAGGGCACAGAAGACAACTGTGGTGAAACATCCAGGGCACAGCTGAGGGTGTGCACAGGCACAGAGGGGTACTGGAACATGACAGACACAGGGGGATGGACATCCACCCACCTTTCAGTGACATGGAGTGATCTGGACAGACACATAACAGTACAATGGTAGACAACAACATGGCCATGCCAACACCCAGTGCAGCACGGAGGCTGGGACAACACATGACAGCCCGATCTCGAGGCCGCAAGAGGGCCCATCCTGAGGCAGGTAGAATGGCCTGTGAAGGGCAGATGGCCAGGCAAGGATCACCAGCAGCAGCATCTGTTGCACAGATGGCAGCAGCTGGCAGCAGGACTGGAGCTAGGGGAGACAACAGCTGCAGTATATCAGGGACCACTGCGGCACAACAGATACCCCCAATGACACGATGAGAGTCACAAAGGCACAGGGTGCACACAGTGCCACCTGTGGCGGGGGTGCACAAAGGGTGTGCCACACTGCAGGATGCTACACAGAGCATCATCACAGTGGTACAGCCACCATGCACTGCACAGAGTGCACCTCCAGACACCTTAGGCCAGAGGGGGGAAGCCAGCACACACACACCAGTAGGATGCACGCAGCATGCCAGGCATGTGCATTGGGGGGGGGGCTGACCAACGGTGCTGGCTACCACATTGCAGTGGTCCAGTGCACACAACAGACCATGGGCAGGGACCCCAACACAACACACACCACACATGGATGTGCAGGTGCATGTGCCATGCATACCTGTGCTGCATGCACCAGTACCCCATATCCTCTGTACAGTGCCCATGGCCATAGCACACCCCACCATGGCACTGCAACATGGGACATGCACACAAGCCTGCATCCCCAGAGAGTGGCATCCCCCCATGCTAGCGATAGGCTCACCGCCATCCCAGATGGCACATACTGGACACCTGCACAGTCCCCAATGCCAGCCCTGTGATCAGTTGCATGCACCCAGGTGTGTACACCATGGCATGCCACAGACCGCTCACACTGCACACCCACACCCATGCACCACCTACCACTGCCAACTGGACAAGCCCCCCCCATGTGACCAGTGGGAGCAGTGGGTGCACACAACATGGCATGGAGCATCAGCACAGGCATGGCCTCAGGCACACTCGGCACCATACCTGTCCATGTTGCCATGCATGCCCCCACACCCAGGTGCATGACTTCTGCAGGACTGTTGCCACCCCACCACACAAGGGGCTCCACCTATCACCCAGCACCAACACTCACACACAGTACCCACCATGGGGCACACCACCATAGCAGCCATACAGAGCTGCCAACTGAAGTCCACTGGGTGGGCCTTGTGGCATGCCACACACCATGTCACACCACCCGGCCCCACACGTCTGGTACCGACACATGTATGCCCAAACCATGGGGTCCCACCTTGTCAACTGGTGGTTTGGCTTAACCACTGTGGCATGCCACTGTGGAACTAAGAGGACCCCAACACTGGGTGGCACGGGCCCACAAGGAGACAGAGTCCTGACACTGTGCCCAGTATGTCGCAGTAACAATACCTGTGGCACAATGCAGTGCAATCCACATGTTGCTGGACAGCGGTCCCTGTTGCCAACATAGTACCCTCCGTAGGCCCTGTGAGCTGGTACCATTACAGTGGCTGGTACCAACCAGTACACAGCATAGACAGGTGATGAACATGCACAGTACAGAATGACACACAGACACAGCTTGCACAAGAAACAACAATGTATTGGGTACACATAAGCAACACACAACATCAACAGTTAGGGTGATCCAAGAGGTACACAATGCAATGGGCACACATACACAGCAATAGTCTTACAACAGTGATGCAATTAACTGCATTGCATGCACAGTTAGCAGTTCCCTGATGTCCCAGTGACCAGTGTCCATACCACCCAATGAGCTCTGTTCATGGCGTGTCCGCGACTGCAGGAGTGGGGCCAGGACATTGTTGCACTCCCATGCCAACCACTCCATGTCCACCAATCTGGTCCAGGTTGTCCAGCAGGTCTTGCACTGAATCATGTAAGTCAGTCAGTAGCCTTGCCATGGGCCTGATGTGCCGGCTGAGTCCCTGGGCAAAGTCACGGAGGGTGTGCGGCTAGGGCTGCATGACATCATCACTCCTCACATCCCTGTCTGGCGACATGCCCCTTTCACTCCTGGAATGCCTTGGACCTTGTTCGAGGGTTTCATCACCACCGCCATGCATGGGGCATCACCATCCCAGATCTGGTCAGCACCGCCATGGCCAGCTGTGCCGTGGGTGTCCCCGCCTGTTGCCATGTCAGCTGTAACACCTGCCACAGGCAGTCCCACAGCACTGTCACCCGGCCCTGCATGCTGGCGACGCACCTGCTGGTCACCCAGAAAGTCCTCCTCCATCACCTCCACATCCTCCTCATCTGTTGCATCCTCTGCTGCGGTGCCGCCTGTTGCCTGCCCTGGGCCATCATCTGTGTCCTGGCTGTGTATGCCCATGCGTCGCTCCACTTGAGGCGCTGCATCGCCTGCTCCTGAGAATGCCACCATGCATCCCAGCCCTGCTGCTCACTCCTTGCACCACCATCAGCACCTGGAAAACAATGTAACAGCCTGTGAGTGCACCATGCACCTATGCACTGCCTCACTGCATGTTGCCCACACCACCAAGCCTAGCAGGCCACCACCATGCCATGTCAAGTGTTGCATGGACTGTGACATGCACTGACCATGTGTGGGGGCACACACCCACCCATGTGTCCATGGTGCATGTGCCCTACCAGTAACCACCGGTCATGGACACCTGTGCTGGCCTTTCCAGTGTGTGTGTGTGTGTGTGTGTGTGTGTGTGTGTGTGTGTAAATCCCCCCCTGCCTGCTGGTCCCTACACAGTCACCTACACAGCTGCATACATGCCATGACTGCTGCACACCTACTTTGGCGATGTTGCTCTCTGTGGGGTCCTCTGCCATGTCCAGCCAGTCCAGCTTCCCTGGGCCTGCCCTGGCCTCCGGTGTTACTGCCCTCTCCTGTGAGGACATAATGGTATGTGACATCATCAGTACCCATCTGTGCAGTCAAGGTCACTGTAGTGTGCTGTGTGTTAGACATGTTACTAGTGACACATACCTAACTGGCTTGGCCATCCTCCATGCATCTGGACATCTGCCTCTCATGATATCCTCCTCAAGTGGGCAAGGAGCCACCCCTCCCTCCAGGCCAGGTCATTCCATCTGTGTCTGACCTGCTGCATGGTCCTCCTGATGCCAGACACCACCTGGAGCCTACTGCCTATGGTGGACCACACCCTCTCCCTGTCAGCTCGGCTGGACTGCTGTGCTCCCTGTGGGAACAGCACCCTGCTCCACTGCTCAGCCAGGCTGATGAGAAACACTGTCTCATCATCTGTGAAGTTAGGTGCCCTGCTCCAGCATGCCACTGCAACTGGGACTGCCGCCTGCTGATTGCCCTTGTGCCTGCTTTACTCTCTTGCCTCCCTCTGCAGTGTATATGGGACTGTGACCTGTGTTGCACTGTCTTGTGTTGCCTAGCCAGTGCTACTGAGGCCCTGAATGTGCTGGTGGCTCAGCTCCATGTGTTCCCTGCTTTTCCCCACCAATCCCATGCTGTAATGCACACGCTACACTGCTTGCACTGGCACACTGCATGCAATGCTCTGTGCATTGCATACGGGATAACACTGTATGCAAGTAGCATTGCTGTGGCTGCCACAAAGTGAGACATGCGTCCTCCCTTTGTTGATGCACAGCACAACCTGAGGTGCATTGGGTGCCATCTCCCCTGTCTCCACACACTGTGCTTGTGCAGGTGCCATGGCTGTGCTTGAGGGGGGCATGCCTCCAGTGGCACTGTGCCAGTCCTCTTGGTGTACCCTATGGGTGTGCCACAATGCACCCATGTCCTGTAGTCTCAGGTGCAATGCACCCACCCATGTGCAACACCTGCAGCTGTGCTGCATGGTCTGTGCAGCCTCCCACCCACACTGTCCTCCATATCCCCATTGTGCCTACCTCAGGCACCAACTGTGCACTGGCATTCATTTTTTGGCACCAGCACCAGTGTGTTGCATGTTACATGGCCATGGTGCTGTTCTCATCACATGCAGTCTATGCTGCCTAGCACTTTGGCTGCTGTGCATGGGACCCTACACATCCCTCCATCCCTACATTACATTGCTCATGCACATGTTGCCCCTGCAAGCAATGGACACCCGGCCACACATGCTGCTGTCCATGGCACTGTGCATTGCACTGTCTGGGGCAGCACACAGGCAATGGGCACATCTGTGTCAACTGTGCTGCCACTGCCTGTGTGGTGGCCCAGGAGGCAACACCTCCGCATTGCCACAGCTGTTCTGGTTCACCTGCAGTGTGCGCTCTCCATGGTCATCCCTGGGTTCCTGGCACTGCTGTGTTGTTCCCCACAATGCCATGGCACTGCTGCCCAGTGTGCCTGTTGTGTGTGCTGTTGCTGCATGCATGTGGTCCTCCCATGGTCTCAAGGCTGTGATCCATAGCCAGCACACTGCATGGCAGTGTTGGCGTACCTGTGGCCATGCACACTGCACATGCTGTTGTGTACTCATCCAAAGTGTGACACAATGAGCTGCACTCGTGTTCATTGTCCAGCTAGTGTGTGTTGTGCCTGGCCTTGCTGTCGCTCCACTGTCTCCTCCTCCTCCTCACCTGCAGTGTCACCATCCTCGCTGGGTGACTCCTCATCCTTTGCCAGTGGTGTGCCATGTTCCAGTGCTATGTTGTGCAACATGCAACATGTTATGAACAGTTTGCATGCCATTACTGGTGCATACTGCAGTGCACCCCCAATCTGTCAAGGCACCGGAACCTCATCTTGAGGATGCCAAATGTGCGCTCTATCACACTGCGTGTTGCTGTGTGGGCATTGTTGTACCATTGCTCTGCCACACTCTGTGGATGCCTCACCAGTATCATCAGCCAGGGCTGTTGTGGGTATCCACTGTCACCTGTGGGATGGGAGGTGTTGGTTAGTGTTTTGCCCACATACGTCCCTTTCCCACCCATGCTGCGTGTGTCTGTGTGTGCCTTACCAATCAGCCAGCCATCTGTGAGTATCCCACTCTGGAAGGCCTCACACACTCCACAGTTCCTGTAGATGTACGCATCATGTGTGGACACTGGATACTGTGCCACGATGTCAAGGATTCTGTACCTGCTGTCACAGATGACCTGTACGTTCATGGAATGGAAGCCCTTATGGTTGACATAGGTCTCTGTTTCGTCCAGTGGTGCCCTTATGGTGATGTGTGTGCAGTCTACTGCACCAAGTACACGTGGGAATCCTGCTGTGCTGTAGAATCCCTGCTTGATTGCCAGTTGCTCCTGGGCATCTGTGGGTAGGTGGATGTATCGGTGTAACCCGTGTAATAAGGCATCCATGACTACCCTCAGGCACCGTAATATGGAGGGCTGTGAGATGCCCATGGTGTCACCACTCAGTGTCTGGAATCCGCCAGTGGTCATTACTCATTGGGCTGCACATACCTTCACATCTGTTGGTATGGTATGACCTCTCTGGGTCCTGCTTCTCAGGTCGGCTTCAAGTTCCTGGCATAGCTCTGCTATGGCTGCCTTGCAGAGTCGATATTGTGCAATGCACTGCTCCTCGGTCAGGTCCGTGCAGGCAGTGTGTGGCCATTACACATGCATGGCATGCCTTCGGTGTCTGGGTTGCTGTTGTCTATGCACCTACTGTGCAGCGCCACCCTTTTGTGCAGCCTGGCGGGCACGTCACCTATGGCTTTGCATGGCCAGCTGTATGCTCAGTAGGACCTGTGGTGCTAACACTCTTCTGGCAGTCATCTGTCTCTGTCCTGCTTTAGTCCTGTGTTTCAATCCTGTCTCACTGCCCTGCCTTTTCCCTTCCTTTTTTTAAGCCCCCTAAGATCAGCTCTGTGCGGTGCAGCATGTGTTTGAAATCTGTTGTTTGGTGCACCTTTGTGAATTGCACTCCTGCATCCTGCATGTCTTACCCCAGTTGCAACGCACCCTGTGTCATGGCACTAGCTGCCTTCTGGCGCTGTGCTGGTGCATGGGGTGCTTGACTCAGAGGGTCTTTGATTCATGCATGGTGCGTTTATGGATCCCGTCTTGCTTGCATCTTGGCACAGGTAGCTGCTTGGCGCACGCATCTTGCATCTTGGTGCAGCATTTGAGAATCAGGCCCTTGGTCTCCATTACTGGTGCATACTGCAGTGCACCCCCAATCTGTGCAGTGAGACAGGACACAGTAATCCAGCTGAGGACTACCAGTGATCTGTACAATGGCATCACCACCTGTTTCCTCCTACTTGTTATGCCCCTCCTTATGCACCCAAACATTCTGTTTGCTTTCCCACCAGTCTTTCACATTGTTTGTAGTTCCCACCACCTTTTCACACTGTTTGGTCAACTTCAGGTCATCAGATATGATAACCCTCTGGTCTCTCTCTCTCCTGACTTGTGGTGGCCATAATTTCCCAACCTATCCAGTACTTCTTCCTTGGATTCCTGTGACTCAGGTGCATAATCTTGCACTTGTTAGCATTGAAACTGAACTGCCAGACACCAGACCACTCCTCTAATAGGCTTAAGTCCTATCTATTTTTTCCATCCCCTCTGATGTGTCCACTTTGTTGCATACCTTGGTGTCATCTGTGAAGAGGCACACCTTTCCCTCCAGACACTCTGTAATGTCACTAATGAAGACATTGAATGGGACTGGCCCCAGCACTGACTTCTGTGGTACCCCACTGGTCACCTCCCTTTCTTCAGATTTCATGCCATGTACTACCACCCTCTGAGTCCTGTCCCTTAGCCAGTTTCCAACCCACTTTACCATCATCGGACCTACTCCCAGGCTCCCAGATCTACTTAGCAATCTCCTGTGCGGGGTGGTCTCTGCCTTGCTGAAATCCAGGTAGGCCACATCACCTGCTCCTCCCTGATCTATAGTGTTGCAATGAAATTTAATTTTGCCAATGAAATTCTGGCAAAATCTTGAATTTTGCTGGGCAATATGTTTCACAAAATTTGTGCCTCTCGCCTGTGAATTTCGTGGGTGCATCTAATAATTTATTAAGCTTGTGGGAGCAATGAGAGATGATAAGCAGCCAGTGTTGGGTTTAGGGTTTGGTATATTGTTGAAGAACTGTTTCAGCTATGATTTCATTAATAATGTTTGGGACTACAGCAGTCTTATATTTTTTCATTCTCTGATTTAATTTAAGATGTCAGTTTCCGGGCCATGCATTTATCATCCCTGTCCAGCAGTCATAGCAGAGCTCAAAGTCAAACTGACAACAATGTATCCCAGGATTTCACTCTACAATGTTTCTACCATATTTCGAGGGAGCCATTGCAACTGATGTATTTTAATAGAAGTATGCAATATGCTTCCAAAGATGAATCGCAATAGAAAAGCATCCATCCGTGAGCACTGTGGGAGAATTTTGAATGCGATATTACTGCTTCATTGCAAATATGATTTATTTATGGTTGTTACTTGCCCTTTAGGCAGCAGGAATGAAATAGGGAGACTAAATGGACAATGTCTGTTCACTGGGAAATTTTAAGTAACTGTCTGGTATGTGGGCCTTCTTTTAGCAAAACTGTACCCTATCACTAGAAGAAATACTCGTGGATCATGATGGGGTGAAGTATTTCACTACCCATACCGAAGCATTACAGTACCTGCATAGCTGCAATGATGGGAGGTCAGATCGATTGAGTAGAAGCCAGTGGTCAGAGTGACTTTCCTCTCAACCTCTATGGAGCAAGGACAAACCAGCCCTTGGACCAAAACTGGATGGAGAAGCCCCTAAGAATGTGTAGAGCAATACCGCCATTGGTGTGCAGGTGACCCAGCAAGATGAGGAGTCAGTGGACTGAAGGGGAGACAGTGGATGGAGCAGTTCTTCTTTGCTGAACTATGCAACAGCTTTTTCCAGGTACAGGGGGTTGCATGGCTTTCAGTGTTACCTGGCAGATTTGTTTAATAGGGAATGGCAGTATTTGTTGGAGAGGGTCCTGTTGTCCAGTTAGCTGTTATTGTGGATAATATTAATGGAGCTAGAAGGATAATGTTTTTTTCTATTGGGGTGTGAAGGTTTTCATTTAGGAAAGAGATTATTTGTTTAAGCAGGAATTCCCCAAATATAAACAAAATGTACTTCCTCTTCGTCTGGAGTTGGAGGAGGTGGGTACTTGGCAATACAGTCTGGCTACATGTCTGTAGGAGGGCAACAACCTTCATTAGCTATTTTGTGTGTTTGTTACTTTTTCTTGGGTTTGAGAGTGGGTGGTTGAAGTGTGAATTAGGGATAACTGAGTATTATTGTGACAATGTGAATTGGTTCCACAGACCCAGGATGGTTTTCAGAAAGTTCTTTGGTTGGAGGATGTGAAACTACAGTAATTATGCAGGGCAGCCCTCTGCTGGTGGACCTCACTTTATAACAAGAGTGTTAGCTCCCCTTCGCGGGAGCTTAGGGATCTCATTATTTTTTCATTATATTTTTTTTTGTTTGCTTCTTTCCACCGGGGCTGAAGTCTTGATAATGGGAGAGTGGCAGAATTTCACCAGAGTGTGGCAAAATTCTGATGGTTGCAGGCAAAAGTCCACATTTTGTGGGTGAAATGCATGATTTTGTGGGTGAAATTTGCAATTTCACTGGTGGAATTTCGTATTTCACACCCACAAAATATTTTGCAAGATGCAGGAATTTTGCAAACTATTTCATGGAATGAAATTTGTGCATTTTGCACATCTCTGCTGATCTACCACCCTGGTTACCAAGTCAAAGAAAACTATAGGATTCGTCTGATATGATCTTCTCACTGAGAATCCATGCTGCCTTGGATCCTGTGCCCTACTATCCTTCAGGAACTTCACAATTGTCTCCTTAAGTAAGGACTCCATAAGTTTCCCCACTACTGAGGTCAGGCTTACTGGCCTGTAATTGCCTACCTCCTCTCTGGTTCCACTCCTGTGGAGAGGCACCACATCTGCTCTCCTCCAGTCCTCAAGAACCTCCCCCTTCTCTAGTGATGTGTTGAAAAGGGCAGCCAGTGATTCCTCCAGCACTTCCCAGTGTTCCTTTAGCACTCTGGGATGGATCCCACTTGGCCCCATTGCCTTATCTGCTTTTATTTTCCCCGAGTTCTTCTAGACTTTTCCACCATGAATGGGCTGGTGTCTAGCTCCCTCCCCTGAATACCTATCTTAATGAGTCTCAGTCTGTCACACTCAGCATCCCTGGTGAATACTGAGCAAAAGTATTTGGTCAGTATCTCAGCCCTTTCTAGATCATCCTCCAACCTTTCTCCTCCTTCCTTCTTCAGCCTAACAAATGATAGGGAGGACAAGAAGAATACACTGAGACAACATATTATGATGGAAGACAAAGGTCACCACTTTGCTTTTCATGTGACAGAGATTTTCACACCAAACCATAGAGGGGGCGATAATGACCATCACTTTTTTAGGAGGGAAACTTTTTGGCAATTTGAATTAGAAGCCTATACATCCCCTGGGCTGAAGAATGAATTCCATATTTAAGACTTTTATAGGTTTTAATAAAGGGACATGCAATGCCTAGGGATGGATATTGCTTTAGTTTGACCTCTGCTACTATTGCAAACTACCTTAAAATACAAACTGGTGTTTTTACGGTTTGCTGTTTTGTACTTCGAGTATAACTTGAAATCTTGAAAAATTTTGTGATGCTTTTAAATACTCCCTGGGTCAGATTTTTAAAGGGCAGTGCAGGGCTTATGGGAAGCCCTGCATCAAACCCTTGCATCAGCATGACTGTGCCAGTCCTGATTGATGCAAATGCACCTGATTTTATAATCGCAGGTGCAGTTATGACAGTTTCTATGATTTATGCAGCCTGCACCAAATATCTGACACAAACTCCTTAAATATATCCCCTTGGATTGCCACAAGCTAGACCATGAAATGTTGGTCTAACGTGAGGCAATTTGCTGAACAAGATAGAAAATATTGTTAGACTGCCTCAAGACAGGTATCGTCCATGTCCCCAGGGCATGTGGCACTTTAAACCATCAGAAAACCCAACTCCCTGTCTTTATATTAGTTTTGAGCTCACAGACATTAAGGCATCAAATAGGACAAAATGGTCTGATCCCATTCAGGACAGTTTAATCTTTTCTGGATTTATCTAGATTATAAGAATGTTTTACTATTCTTAATCAGTTTATTCTGTACTTCCTGTTCTTCCTTCACTCTGCCCTTCCTTGCCATAGCAGGGGACATGCACCACATAAGAAGACAGAGGTAAAGCAAATCATAGTGTTTCTGAGTAGTAATCCACATTTTTCAACCTCAGAGGGCTTGCATTAATTGCTGAGGTAACCAGGATGAAGTTCGGCCATTTTGGGTGGACTTTGTGGGACAGAGGACCAATCAGGGAGCAGCAGGAGGGCTAATCTAAGGCTTTAAAAAAATATGAGCAGTATTTCTGAAGTGCACAGTAGCAGGGGACAACCACTGCACAAGGAGACAAACTGCAACATTTCTGAACTGTAATCAGCATTTTCCAATCTCAGAGGCCTTGCATTTGTTGCTGGGGAAACCGGGAGGAAGTTTTGCCATTTTGTGCTGGCTTTGTGGGACAGAGGGTCAATTGACAGCAGCAAGTGGGTTAATCCTAGGCTTTTAGAAATGTGAACAGTATTTCTGAAATGTGTGGTAGCAGGGGACAAGTGCCACATAAGGAGACTGAGGTAAAGCAAATTGTAACATTTCTGAGCTGTAATCTGTGGTTTTCAACCTCTGAGGGCTTGCATTTGTGGCAGGGGACACTGTGAGGAAGCTCAACCATTTTGGGTAGACTTTATATGACAGAGGGCCAATCAGGAAGCAAATGAAGGACTCACTTGCAATATAAAATTCCTACCTCCCAGAGTGTCCCATTATGCTCATGTCCCTCCCAGCATGTGAGCGGAACAGCACAGAAGTGGAAGAAATGTGAAATTGGCTTTGTAGGTGTCAACAGGTATCCAAGGAGGAAACAGGGAAGCAGAAAGCTTTGCCAGGTGATGAAGGTAAGGTTCCTGTTCACTCCTGTTGCAACACTAACTGCAAAGAAGGGCAGAGGGCAAAAGGTAGGCCAACACTTGGAATACTTACTTACTTACTTATAGATGCAACACCCTATCTAGAGTAGAAACAGAATCTTTTAACAAGAGGGAACATAGACCCATCTAGCTTGTCCGCTGTACATTTCAATGGTTGTAATCAAGGATCCCTCCCTCTGAGATACTTTTCTTTTTTTTCATGTACTGTTTATCCTCCTCAGTCTACAGGCAAGCATCCACCTTAGTCCAGTTACCCAGCCTCCACTCTTGTTAGGCACCCCTGAATCCTGTATTCCCCCACGACTTACCCCCCTCATGGTGGGGCGGAGGGGCCATCCTCCCCCACCCTCCTACACATATCCAGAGCAGGCTTTGTTCGGATTGTGCCTGGAGTGGCACTGTGTCCTGGAGGGGCTTCAGAGCCTGCAGCCATGTTTCATGTTTATCTTTTCCTCCCTCATGGCTATGGATTACAGCATTAATGCGGGAGGTGTGTGAGCATCACAAAGCCATGCTTCAATGTCTCCTAGGATCTGGCACTGCCCCCTATCATCCACCAGCAGGCAGCCAAGGAGTAGGACGACATACTATGCCCGTCCCAGGGAGAAGAGATCTGCCATCAGATGCTCGATCGTCTCTCTCCCTTCCCGCCCCCTGGTGACATGAGTTTGTTCTCCAACCAGGGTTGCCAGCATGGCGTGAGATGTGGCATCCAGTGTCTCAACCCTCAGTGCCACGGGGCTGGCTGAGAGATACTTTTCTAATCTATGTTTGAACATTTGAAAATTATCACTTATAGCTAATATGTCAGGTACTTTGTTCCAAATTTGAACCACCCCCTGAGTGGACCATTTTCCTCTCTTCTCTGTGTTAAAATATGCACTATTAATTGGAACATATACCCTCTAGTTCTTTTCCCTTGTTCTTTTTTTGTTCATTATGTTTTTCTCTCCTGGAGTCAGCTGGAGGCTTGGTCACTCCCTTGGAGAGGTTCATTCTCTGGGCCTGACACTCCCGCACCAGACCCACCTGATATTCCCCCATGGGTTGCCCCATGACAGGGCCAAGTGTGAGAGGTGTCAACTCCCCCCCGGAGTCAAACATCCAGATTCTGAGGGGTCTGGTAAGGGTGCAGCAGAGCCATCACTGGATGCCACAGAGCTGTCATTGAGCCTGCCTACTTCTCCACTTTTTCCACAGTGTTTTCTTTCCTCCTCTTGCTGGGGCCATTCAAGCACATGAGGAGGCATGTGCACACAATGATCCGTGACACCATTCTTATCCTAACTGCTCCCTTCTGCACTACCCTTGGGCCTCCACCCAGGGGCAGCTTCTCAGCGGTCCTGACTGAATCCCCACCTGAGAGAGGAGAGCCACCTTACTGCCACTCAGTCCAACTTCCAGCCTTTCCCCTTGCTAACCCCCGATTACCCAGGCTTGTTCCTGAACACAGGCTGCCAGCATGGCCCGAGATGTGGCATTCCTCCTCAACCCTCAGTGCCACTGGGCTAGCCTTTTCCCTTGTTCTTTGAGTTCAAGTTGAAAACTTTCCTTTATGCCATCATTTATTATCGATTTGTACACAACTATCAAGTCACCTGTGAGTCTTCTCATCTCTAAACTAAACAGTCCTAGTCTGTTTAGTTTCATGGCATATGGTGTATTTTCCATAATTTAGATTTTTTTGATAACCTTCTCTGTAACATTTCTTTTTATTGATGTCTCTTTTATTTTGTGTGACCAAAACTGATCACAACACTTCAGGGGTCCCATATTCAAAACTTTGCCTATGCAAAATTACCCCGCATCCAATTACAGGCTATATTCCAAGGAATAGCCCTGGGGCAAAACCTCTTGAATATAATGGGCGAATGAAGGCGAGCAAAGAAGGCAGAGAGTGCAGTGCAAAAATTGCCCAGCTAAGAAGACAGCACTGAATATAGCAACTGTGTAGTGCAAACTGCAACAGCAGCCCAGTGCACACAGATGTGGTGTAAGGCAGAGTAGAACCATGTGGCTAATGTGGGTGCAAGCAGAGAAGTGGAGCACAACAGCTGCAAACAACATTGCAGGTGAAATAGTGCAGAACTGTGCTGTGGGTTTGACAGGTTTGCCCGGCAAACTAGTTTGCCTGACGCTATCACATTTGCCCAGGGCAAACACATTAGTCTGGGGCAAAATATTGCTATATTCAAAACTGATATGCAAATGAGCCTACTTAGGCAATCCCAGGGCAAACACCCACATTAGAGTGTCAATATGACCTGATTTACATGGATTACTATGAAGATTGCCTGGCGCTATTTCAAAGTGCACACAGCTCCACCTGTGTGTTAGACTGGATCAACACATCAGTAGCTGCAGGCTATGGCTGTACACAGCAGCAGAGACTATTGTGCCCCAGGGGACTAGCACCACAGGCACATGTGGTGGTGCTTCATGACATGGACATATTGCTGTCACTGCTACAGTGTGTAGCAAACACTACAGTGCCAAAGTGTCTGGTATTGTCAGGTACACAGCAATTCCTATGGTGTGTCAGACATCTGTAACTGCTGCTTGCCACACAGTGAGAGACCCAGCTGGCAGGTGTGTTCTGAGAGTGGACACCACTGTCATGCTGACCTGTGACCCACATATGCTGCACCAATGGAATGGTATTCTCCCAGTACCATGCACATGGCTGGCCATGTGTGACATGGTGTCTGTACAGATGTGCGGTATGTGGCGGGGGGGCAGACACATACCATGAGATAGACACACTGAAGTCAGGGGCATTCCTATCACTGGAACATGTGTACTGTGTGGATGGCCCCAGACATGTGGCAGCACCTACCATATGATGCAGCCTGGCCACCTGTACACCCTCCCCCAGCACCCTCCATTCCCCCAGTGCAGCAGGTGCATGCTGGATTGTGTTGGCGTGCCCCACTGGGGTGACCAGAGGTGTGTGCTGCCCACTGCCATAGTGCCCACTGAGTGCTGGGGCACCCACAAATACCTGGCAAGTTTGGGACAGGTTCCCATGGATGGCAACGTGGGCAGTACCCTACTCTATGCACCATGTCTCTGCCAAGGCATATGGTGTGGTCCAGGGTGGCCTTCTGCCCTCCCTGCCTCCTCATTGGATACAGTCATCAGATGCACCATGCTGCTGTTCTTGCAGACAGCCTTGTAGCCTGCTACTGCTGTGTCCATGCCCCCATCATTGGTTTGCGGACAGTTAAGACTACCTTTTCATAGGTGGTAATTTGTGCTGCGCTACATGTCGCACTAACGCATGTTGCACAGTACTATGGTTTTGAAGATACCATTGTGCCTGTATGCATGTCCCAAACCCTCACTTTCCCCCGTACATACTTTAACTTTTAAAGCTGGTGCTAACACATTGCAACAATGCTATTTGGCCTTTTGAATATTGCAGACTGGTGCAAAAATGGTGCAATTGCAGTACAATAGGTTTGTGCCTGGTGCAACATTTTGAATATCCGGTCCCAGATGTGGTCATAGGAAGGCTCTATACATGAATGAATGAATGAATGAATGAATGAATGTAATCTTTATTTATTGAGCACCATTCTAAAATCAAGGCACTGTACATGGACCAAGCAAAAAGAAAATAGTTTTAAATGCATATAACAATCAAAAATATTTAAAATCTATAAAACTGCAGTATCATAGATATCAGCTACAATAAAATCTGAATATGACAGGCTAGTTATTCAGTTCAAAGACTAGTCTGGAAATGCTAGGTTAAATAAATATGTTTTTAGTGGCATCTTAAAACTCTGGACTGTCATGCATTCTCTTATACAACGAGGTAGAGAATTTTGCAGTGTTATGGCCGCAAAAACAAAGGATCAGGCCCCCTATGTCTTTAAATAAACCCTGGGAATCTCTAGCAATCCCTCATCAGCAGACTGAAGAGGATGGAGGGGCAGCAAGGGCAAAGGAAAACTTGCAGGTAACGGGGTCCCTGATCATGTAGGAGTGTCACATCCTTGTCCCTATTTGGAATATTCTAAAAAATACAATCTAGAATGTTATTGCATTCAGCTACTGCATTATCATATTGCATACTTTGCTTTTTAAGTCATTAGAAACGTAAATGCCTATATCTTTTTCATATACTGTACAGAGCCCTCAAGTTGGTTCCTCCTAAGTAATATTTTGCTTTCTTAAGTTTGTGCCCAATGTGCATCACAATGCACTTTTCCAGATTGAAACTCATCTTACACTGCACAGACTGGTCATCTAGTTAGTTTATCCAGGTATGATTGACGCAATGTCACTTGCTCATCACTATTCACTGTGTACCCCACCTTTGTGTCATCATCAAATTTTGTAATCATTCCACTTTTGATATAGACAAACTAGATATATTAATATTAAATAATCTAGGTCCCAGGGCAGAATCCTTAGGGAGACTGCTGGTGACATGTACTGTCTCTGAGTCGTGACCATTTATTCTCACAATTTTTTACCTGTTACTCAACCAGGACTTGATCCACATAATGATTTTACTATTCACTTTGATATCAATAAGTTTCTGGATAAGTTGGCATGTTGCACAGTATCAAAAGCCTTGCTAAAATCCAAATATACCACATCAACTGGTTTTCCTGCATCTAACACTAGGCTTGCCCTCTCAGAAAAGTCAATTAAATTTGTCAGGCATGATCTACCGCTCCTAAAATCATGTTGGTGATTGTCCCATACATTGTTAACCCTTAAGTAACCATTTATTTTGTCTCTTAGAATGTTTTCCATTGTCTTACCTATGACCGATTTAAGGTTTGCTGGTCTGTAATTCCCCTTCTCAATCCTACTACCTTTTTTTTATAAATTAGAACCACTGTAGCTGTTTTCAATGCCTCAGGTGTTATACCACTCTCTAGAAATTTGCTAAACAATAGTATTACTGGTCCTCCTAACAACACTGCCAATTCCTTTATAATTATGGTGTGAATCTCATCCGGCATTTGTGATTTGTTAATATCCTGATTTGAGAGTAATTATAAACCTCATTCTTAGTTATAATAGGGGTATTATCTTGGTCTTGGACTTCAACCTTATTCGGCTCCAAAACACAGAGTCAAAAAATCTATTCAATACATTGGCTGTTTTCAACTCTTTAACAATCTTGGAATCATTATTTTTTAGGGGACCAGCTGTTTTATAACCACCTTCCTTTCTACAGACATAAGCCCCAAAATGCCATAGCATTGCATTTTGGGGGTTTCAGCTATTTCTCTTTCTTTATAGTTGTTTGACTTTTTACTTAATACGTTACATGATTTGACCTTATTTCTGTATTTATTTTTTTATTTATTTAAATCTTGGTAACCAGGAAAGGCACACAAAGCTGGAGGCTCATTTCCAGGTGCGACCTGGGGACAGGGGAAAGACAACTTACAAACATATGGATAAAACAGACAAATTATTTTACAAAGAAATATGTAACATATGGGTCACGAGTGGTAACAAGGCATACAGTATAAGCGTTTGAGTTTTCACTTTTGACAGTGAGGTACTGTTTGACCAAAAACAGGAGCAGTCTATGCTTCATAATCCAGGTTTGTGATTTGCCAAGGAGTCTGACTGGGGATGAGGCTGTAAGGAGGCAGTTGCAAAAGAAGGGAGGAAGGATGTTTAAGTGTTAAGTGCTGTTTGAAGGAGGGGTAGGAGAGAGAATTTCAGAGTTGGGGAGGAAAGCGAATCCATAGGGATAAGAGTGGGTAGAAGAATGTGGATGTGCCAGATGCTAAGAGGGGGTGGGGGAGTGAGGAAAAGCAGGATTCCTAGTGTGGAGGTCATAGGAAGAGGTGGCCACAGGAGCCAGCATATTGGATTGGTAAGGGGGAAGCAGGCTGAACCAATATTAGCTATGAAGGTTAACGAGTGGACATAGCACCTGTGGGATAAGGGAGGGTTCCTGAGAGAGGAATATGCTTGCAGCGATGAGTTCAAGGTTAGAAGCAAAGCAACAGAATGCATTTAGTAGGTTGCCTAGTCTGGCTAGTGAGGAGATGGGGGCTGTACTGTAAACAACATCAGCATAGTGAAAGATAGGAATTATCATCTTGGTCATTAGCTCCTGTCAGATAAGGAATGGGAGGGAGTCTTTGTTGTGGTATAACAGGCCAAGTTTTGGGTGGAGCTTGGAGATCATGGCTTCAGTGTGTGTTGAGAAATTTTTCAGACACAAGCCTAGATAATTATATGCAGGCACATAAGCAAGTGGAGTACCATCCAGGGTGGTGAAGGCAGGGGTGAAGGTGTTCGGGCCAATTTTTGGGCAGAGCTGAAGATCATAATAAAGTTCTTAGTCATGCTGATTTTTAAGTGGTTCACAAGGAACCAGGATTCCACTTTGTTTAGGTCCTGTTGGAGGAGGTGTGGATGTTGGAGATGGTGGTCCGTGAGGTAATCAGGATGGTGTCATCCTCATACATATGTATGCAGAAGTTGGGACACAATGAGGGGAGGTCATTTATGACCACCAAGAACAGGATGGGGCCAAGGATGGCTCCTTGTAGTACACCTGCTAGAATGGGAAGGTGAGGGAGGAGGAGCTTCCTACTCTCATTGCTGTCTTTTAGAAAGATTAGACTTAAACCAGTTTACAGTATGGGGAGCCTGGCCAGCTGCCCAAGCTTGGTGAGGAGGAGATGGCTGACAGAATTAAAGTCATTGGCAAGGTCCACAAAAACAGCTGCAGTCAAGTGGCCCTGGTCCATAGCTGAGTGTATATAGTCAGTGGCTCATAAGAGGGATGAGACCATAGAATGGTGTTTCCGGAATCTGGATTGGTAGTGGGAGAGGAAACCAAATGAAAGTTAGGAAATCTGACAGTCAAGAGTGGACTAGGGATTCCTGCAGCTTTATGAGGGCAGGGAGGAGGGAGATTGGCTGATAGTTTCACAGAAAGGAGGGATCACCACCTTTGTGCAAGGGAATTACACTGGCAGACTTGCAGGCCTGGGGTACAGTACCAGATAAAAAAGAGAGGTTTAGGAGGTGGGTTAGTGGGAGTGCAATTGTGGGAGTTGACAGGCGAGGAAGGTTGGGGTGAATTTGTTGGTGTTTAGGGAGTAAAGCACCCAGAGAGCCACTTGCATAAAGATGAGTGGGAAAAGGAAGCCATTCTGGTCATTCCGTGAGGGGTCAGGGAAGGAGTCATGGCTGGGAGGATCGGTGGTTGAAAAAAGTGTACAGGTTGTGAAGAAGTTATTTAAGACTGCAGCATCCTTGAGAGGGTCTGATATGGTTTGACCATTTTGTTTCTGGACAGGTATGGCTGACTGTGCAAGTGGGTCAAGTAGAGAATGGGCAACCTTCCAGATGAAGCATGGATGTGAGCAGGTGGTTTGCAGGTGATTTTTGAAGAACCTGGACTTGGCGTACCAGATCTCCTTGGTACCGGCATTCCAGAGAGATTTGTAAAGTTGTAAAGATTGTGAGGGTAGGGTGGATTTGTGATGGACCAGGCTTTGTTATGAGCTTTGCACTGGCTGATAAGCCAGGCAGAAATCTAGGGATGATTACATCGCCTTACCCTTGCTTTGATCATAGGGACATGAGAATCCCAGATCAGGGTGAATTTTTTTAAGAATCAGGCCAGGGCTAAGTCAACATCAGGTGTAGAGATGCAGCAAATTTAAATTCAGCCGGCAAAGTGCCCACTACTTTGCTACGCAGAGTGACCTATATGAAAGGCTCACTTCACCTTGTGATTATTACTTCACATTGTCATTCCACCTTAACTTGAAGTAAGGTAAAGCTACAACAATATTGGCAGCCCCCTACACATACAGTGACCAGAATTAATGTGCATCCCCAAAATGCTACTGTCTTGTGACCAGAAAATTCCCGTGCTGATGAAATGCTACTGTCTAGTGTCTAGAAAATTCTCCAGTGTTGACGAAGTGAAATGAGAGCGTAACAAGAAATGCGAAGTCTCCCAGAATTAATGGCACACTCAGTCATGCACGCAGTGGTCACACACAGTCACCAGAATTAATATGCATCCCCAAAATGCTACTATCTTGTGTTCAGAAAATTCCCCAGTACTGATGAAGTGAAATGAGAGCATAACAAGAAATACAAAGTCTCCCAGAATTAATGGCACACTCAATCATGCATGCAGTGGTCACACACAGTCACCAGAATGAATGTACATCCCCAAAATGCTACTGTCTTTTGTCCAGAAAATTCCCCAGAGCTGATGAAGGGAAATGAGAGCTTAACAAGAAATGCAAAGTCTCCCAGAAGTAATGGCGCACTTAGTCATGCGTATGAAAAGGCACAACAACAACTAACCAGTGCTCACAACAAGTCACAAATCCAAATCTGGAAAGGAATACCTTTTGCCAGTTGGGGGATTAGTACACGGCAGTAACAATCCACTACCAGAAAAGATCCACAAAGCAGTATAAAAAATTGATGCGGGTGCGGTGGATAGCAGGTTCACACTGCTGCAATTACTCTGTGGCACAATAAAAGGTGTCTGATTTAATGGCATGCATCGCACACACATTCACGCACACACTACAAGTAATGTGTAGCAAACTGAAAACCTTTATTAATGTAACCAAATGCTTTAAACAAACAAATTATATGCTGCTGCACCACAGCAATCAGCAAAAAAATTTCAAGAATTACTGAAAATATTACTGTGTGTACATTAACACAGTTATACAAGAAAAATATAACCAAAACAGAAAGACTGCCTTTTTTCCCCAGTTAATCTACCTACACCACAAATATACCCCTCCCCCAAAGCACACTTCACAGTACAGAGACTGACTTTTCTAAATTAATATTCAAAACCCACACACAACAATAAACACTTAAAGATATGAGCACAGAAGTGTTTCCTACAATCGTACTAAATTTTGAGAAAAAAAATTACTCAAAAAGGCTTTTTTAACAGCTTTAGAGGTTTTGAATCGCAGAGCTCTGAGAGCAAACTGTCTCCAGCTACCACTACACACACACTACCCAGGCCAGAACTGAGGCTGTGCAGAACAATCTAGAGCCCATGTGACCTGCAATCCCATGAATCACTGCAGAATTTCATTCGGAGCTCAATTACAAGGTGAAGTGAGGCAAAGTACATTAATTTCAATGTACTTCACCTTAAAATTGGTGGAGAAGTGGTCAGGGGAAGGTGGAATAATACAAATTTATTGATTTCAATGGACTTTGCATTCTTCATTATGACGCAAAGTACTCCACTTCACGTTGTGGAGTAATCACTTCGTGGAGCGAACTGGGGACACTTTGCCCACCACTACTTACAGTACTGTAACTCACATGCTTTACAGGAAGGAATGCAAATGCCTATGGCTGTACTTCCACAAAGAATTGAGCCTGTATCATAAAACTCCCCAATTTAAAAACTCTTATTAATGAGTACAGTGGTGGTGGTTGGGGGAAGCCTGGAGAGATACTACAAAACAGGCTTACAATACATGCAAGTAACTAGTAAAAAAATAAATTTTGTGATTCATAACATGATCGTGAATTGCGATTTGTGACTGCATTTGTGACAGTGATGATGAAGAACGTGATTTGGTGTGAAATAACCAATATGAAACTGTATGGGAACGCGAATGCCTATGGCTGTACTTCCCCGATGAGCTGTAGCTCAAAACTCACCAATTTAAACATTCTTAATGAGTACAGTGGTGGGGTGGTGAAGCCTGGAGTGATACTACTAAACAGGATTACAATACATCCAAGTAACTAGTAACAAAAATTTGTGATTCATGATGTAATCGTGAATCGTGATTGCATTTGTGACCGTGATGATGATGAAGAACCTGATTTGTATCATGAGTGACTCGTGATGATGGCCCTGACTTAAAATGCATATTAATGAGTACAATGTTCATGCAGAGACATGCACCACACCAGTTCAGTACTCTGAAGGGAAGCCAAAGAAACAACTGTAATTTAAATTACAGATGGAGATTGGGTCCTAAAGAGATGCAAATGCACAGACAGATTAAGATTGTGTTGTGCACTGAAGAGAGATGCAGATGCAGAGGCACAAAACCTAACCAGTGCTCACTGTCAGAAATTCAAATCTGGAAAAGAATACCTTTGCTGGTTGGGGTGGGCCATGGGTGGGGGGGGGGCAGTGTACTGCAATAAGAGTCACTAGTACTAGTACCAGTAAAGATACCACAAAGAAGTACAAAAATCACAGCTGCAGTGGATAGCAGGTTCACATTGCTGCATTTACTATGTGGCACAATAAAAGGTGTCTGATTTGATGACACACATCACACACACATTAAGTAATGTGTAGAAAATTTGAAAACTTCAGTAATATAGCCACACATTTTAAAGAAACTAAAATTATACACTGTTGCACCACAACAATCAGCAAAAAGAGTCAAGAATTATTGAAAATATTACTGTGTGTACATTAACACAGTTATACAAGAAAAATATCACCAAAACAGAACGAACTGTCTTTTTCTCCAAGTTAATCTACCTACACCACAGATACGCCCCCCCAAAGCACACTTCCAGTGTCTGTCAGTACACAGACTGAATGTTATACATTAACATTAAAAATCCACACACAAACAATAAATGCTCGATGATATGAGTACAGGAGGGTTTCCTACAATCGATGAACTAAAGTTTGAGCAAAAAAAATTACTCAAAACGGCTTTTTTAACAGCTTTTTGAAGGTTTGAATCACAGAGAGCTGTCACAGCAGACTGTCTCCTACAGCTTCCTACACACACTACCCTGAACTGAGGCTGCACAGAACAATCTAGAGCCCATGTGACCTGAAATCCCATGAATCACTGCAAAATTCACCTTTGGAGCTTAAAACAAGGTGAAGTGAGGTGAAGTACATTGTTTTCAATGTACTTTGCCTTAAAATTTGTGGAGTAGTGGCTTGGAGAAGGTGTAGTAGCACAAAGTCATTGCTGTCAATGGACTCTGCGTTGCCCATCCTGACACAAAGTTCTCCGCCTCATGTTGTGGAGCACTTTGCGAATTCACCTTGACTCCATGCATCACTTTGGGGAGCACATTGTGGCCACTTTGACCACCCCTAATCAGGTGTGGAATAGACCGGGGTCTAGTTGGCGATGCTCAGATCATGTAAGGGGGCATCCATGCCAATCGAGCATAGTGGACAGATTTTGATATATTTAGGGGCAGATTTTGGGAGTTGGGTCTTTCTCATGTAGTAAGTGATGCAATGGTTGTTTAGGGTATCAGACAGAACACCAGTAGCAGTGACTCTGTGAAGATGGGAGGAGAAAATCCAGTCTATGAGTGAGTGATTTCTGGAGTGGGGGTTATAATGGGTGGGCTCTGTGTTCAGCTGTCTTAAATTACGTGCTTCAATTTTTGCGAGATAGGTTTTGAAGGAGGGGGGGAGCCAGTCTAAGTTGAAGTCACCCATTAGGATGAGCTGTCCGATAGAGGTAAGGGGTATTAGAGTAGATAAGCATGAAACTAGACAATTGGGGGCAAGCTGAGGAGAGGCAGAGATCACACCAATATACTGTTTATGGAGAGTAGAAGGGAGGAAAAGGAGGTCGAGGATTAGCTTATGCAAGGAGGGATGTGATTCATGCATCATGACTGAGCAAGATAGTGACTGTCACACATATAATGTGACCCTTCCTCCCCACTTACCACAATCTTGGTAAAAGATTGCGTAGTCAAGGATCATTAAGGAGGAGTCTTTGCTGAGAGCCATGTTTCAGAGATCCATAGCACATCTGGAGAGTGTTGGGCAATCTAGCATTTGATAAGGTCCAACTTTGGAAGCAGGCTTCTAGCCTTTATAAGAAAAAGTCACAGACCTTTTGGGGAGCTGTTTGGTTACTGATGGACCCAGGTTCAATTATGTATCTCCAGCAAGGAACAAGATGAGGAGAAGGAAGGATTGGTGGCAGGGTGTTTTCGCACCCATGGTTTTATCATGGAGTTGGGAGATGAGCGAGGACGCCAGAGGAATATTCTATTTGTACAGCAGACATTTGTGGGCATAGAGCACTGGCATGAATTAGAGGAATAGGGACACAGGACATGGGACAAGAGGAGAGGAAGTCTGAGAAGAAGGGGAAAGTGGAAAGAGATGAGGGTTGTATGAAGGGAAAGGAGATGGGATAAGGCAGCTTGTGGGAGGAAGGAGGGTTTGGAGCCTGAGGAAATAAGAAAGTAGAAGGAGGTAACCATACATTTTGTTGAAGGGCTATGGTATGCACACAGGGAAAAAGCCTTGGTTGGAGGTAGGGTAGTGGCTAGCTGATAGGGGAAAAAGGGAGAGGCTGGGTATATGCCAAGTAACACATCAAGAAGGGAGATGACAGTAATTTGCTGCCTGAAAAGCCATTTCAGCCTGGGAGAAGCCAAGTGAAGGAGAGGGTAGGCACAGGGGGACTGTACCAAGTGGAGACACAGACTGGGGGAGAGAAATGAGCTGATTAGTTTACATACAGCTCAAAAGAGGCTTTCCCTGGGTGGACGGGAGGAGGGGCAGGTGGGTGGGTAAGTAGTATGCGGCACCACAACACCCACAGCAGCTGTGTCCCAGAGGGAAGGTACCTTGCTTCAGCCAGTGTGGAGTTTGGGGGTGTGGGGGATGTGGGGTGACCCTCTTGACCCTGCTGTGTCCTCAGAGTGTGCAGAAGCATGATTCCTCTTGCTTCGGTTGGTGTACGGCTCGGGGAGGGTGTGGGTATTATTGCCCATAATTCCGTTGTACCCTCAACCTTAGCATTCTTCTAAAACTTTCTTTTGTCCCTGTCCCTGGTAAGCATATCTCTATTCATCCATACTGGTATTGTGCCATTCCTGTTATATTTGCTGCAAAATTATATAAAGCTCTTGACCAGTGTGGCTACCTGATGTTCTATGGTTTCCCACACTTCATTTATTTCTTTATTCTTTCAGTCCCACTCTTTTGGTTCCTATCTCATGGCTTCATAATTTGCTCTTTTGTAGCATCTATACCTGTCTATAATATGTATACCTGTCTGTAGCATCTATACCTGTGATACAGTGGCTTTAACCATTACATCTTTATCTGGAACTCCCACTAAGCAAGTGAAAACATTTAACCATTACATCTTTATCTAGAACTCCCACTAAGCAAGTGAAAACATTTAAGTACCTTGGAGTTATCCATGACACTGCATTATACTTTGCTGCTCATGTCAACCTTTTTAGTTAAGGCTGTCAGCTCCAGGCTATGGCTACTCTGTAGGGATATAAACAATTTCCTACCAGAGATTAAGAAACTCCTGGTAGAGTGCTTCATTGCCAGCATAACTGATTATAGGATTGTGGTCTACGACTCTGTGAATGACTGTGTGCTATCCAGAGTCAGGGGCCTCCTTAACAAAGCCTTCTGCTTCACACTCAGCCAAAACATGACACCTACACCTGTGTGCTATCTAGCAGCCTGAATTGGCTCAACCTGGACTCTAGGCTGTGCTTTTACACCCTGGTTACTGGCAGAAAAACTATATGAGGCCTACTGTCCCCTGGTTTACAGGCAATGTTCAACTTTGTGGACCAGAAATACTCTAATAGGGGTGTGGTGTGGCACACTCCGCTGCTCCCTTGAAGGAAAACCTCCCTTGTCCAAGCTAGTTTCTCGTACCGATTTACTTAGCTATGGAATGACCTGCCTCCCTCATGAAAAGCTGATTGCACATTAAACCTGTTTAAATCCCAGCTTTTCTCCTCCCTCGGCCTGCCATGATCTTGCAACTGCTACTGCAGACGTCCGCTTGTCCCCACCACGATGGGCACACTGCATGGTCCTGGACTGCCGTACCCTCCAGCCAACACTAGAGGTTGGTAGGTGCCAGGTACCGGATTCACTCCCTCTCTGGAGAAGGCGAGCAGTCCTCTAGGTGCTGAGTCTCCTGCACCTGGGCCAACCCTTTGATTCCCAGAATCTACTCCCGAACCTCGGTCATTGACACCGCAGGCAGTAGCACTATCACTGTGCTGATAGGCAAACCATATGTGGCACCTTACTAGATGTTGTAGCTATCAAGACACCCGTGTATTGATTTAATACTATGGTAGCACTAATTGTAAAACTGTTTCTTGCCTGTGCCCATAAGTGTTTACTGTCACTAAACTGTACTCTTACTGTATTGTATTATATTGCATTGTATTGTATTGTCTTGTCTTGTATTGTATTGTATTGTATTGTACTGTACTGCATTGTTTTGCATTGTATTGTATTGTATTGCATTGTATTGTACTGTATTGTACTGTATACATGCAAATCCCCAGTATTTGCTGTTTTCTGTTTTGTCTGACTATAAACCCTTTGAAAATAGGCTTTGCCTGAAGGATTTTATGAGAAATAAATAAATAAATACCTGGGAAGGAGTATCGTTCAGTATAAAAGTTTTAAGGAGAGTATAGGGAAACACTAACAGCAACCAATTTAGTTATAAGAGATACATTATGGAGACTGAGGTGCTGCTCCATATGCAGGTATCTCTGTGAGCTTAGAGCAAAGGTCACAGGACTACAGGTCAAACTTGCTTACATACAGGGCACCACCTACCTCACCCAGAGGCCACCTAGTTTACTGTCAGTTCCTCAAAGGATGCCAGGAAGGAGGCAGAGTGGCTAGACCTTGGTGGGCTCCAGGAGAGTGGGTGGAGAAAGGAGGATGAGCTCCCCTTAGTCACAGAATCACAGAAAAAATACAAGTCAGGAGACTGAAGGCCATATGGACTCGTTCCTTGTTACATTAAAAGGAAAATTTCATATTACCCATGAAATCATTTAACAATTTCTTAAAACACTCCAATGTAGTGCCACTTACTGCATTAGTGGGTAATCTGTTCCATATATTAATAACTCTTTGGTTCAACCAATTTCTCCATAGTTTATTTCTGTAGGTTTCACTTCTTACCTGATGTTGATGGAATCTGATGCATCTATCATTATTTCTGACAAGTCCTATAATTTCCCACAGATCACTGTCTGATAGTGCCTTGAACACAGTGCACAAATCACCCCTGTGCCTTCAGTACTCCATACCAAACAAACCAAGATGCTTCATCCTGTTTCCATAGTCTTCATGTTTTAGTTTTCTTATTTTTTTCATAGCTCTTCTTTAGACCCGCTCTAACAACTTCTTTTCTTTAATATGGTGCCCAAACTTACTTGCACACAATATTCTAGAAGTGATTCTGTGTAAGAATGGAGAGCCATGTGTGTGAATGCCATTAGCCAGGGAAACTAAATTCCTGACTTTGAGGCAATCATTGTGGAGGCAGACCTAGATCTGGTGGTCATAACGGAATCATGTTGCCCAGACAACTACAGCTGGGAAATGACCATCCCAGGTTACACCATGTTCTGGAAGAACAGGTCAGGCAGGAAAGGTAGTGGGGTTGGTTTATATGTGAAGAGGCATACAAGAACCACTGAGATACAGGGACAATAGGGGAAGAATGAAGGGTTAGAGGTACTATGGGTCAGCTTAGAGATGGGTCAGAGGCTGTTATTCACACAAGGATGGTGTACAGGCCTCCAACACAGGGTGAGGATTTTGACAGAGCCCTGGGCACATCTAGTAGCAAAATGGCCAGCAAGGAGTCAGTTCTGATTACTGGGGACTTTAATCTGCCAGATGTAGATTGGGGCATTCCCGACACAGCCACATCAAGAGGCAGGACAATCCTCGCCTCCATATAAGGTGCATTTCTCAGGCAGATGGATTTGGAACCCACTAAGGAAGGGCAGTGCTGAGACTGATCCTTTTCACTGTCTTCATAAGTGACATTCTGGAGGAGTCTGAGGGTAAGGTGTGTCTTTTGTGGATGATGCAAAACTCTGCAAAAGGGTTGACACTCAGGAGGGGATGGCTAGAATACAGAGGAATTGGAAGAAACTAGAGGAATGGTCTCAGAGTAGGAGCTGACTTTCAAAGCCATAAAGTACAAGGTTATACACTTAGGGCTGCTGAACCCAGGGCTATATATGAGCTGGAGGGAGTGGAGCTTACAGTCACAGATAAAGAAAGAAAGAAACCAGGAGTCATTATACCTGATGACCTCAAGGTAGCTGGGCAGTGTGGAAAGCAGTAGGAATGGCTAGCAGGCTACTGGGATGCCTTGGGAGAGGGATTCTAGAAGGAAGATGGAGGTTGTGCTGCCATTGTATCACTCACTGGTGAGGCTCTACCTGAAGTACTTTTTCCAGTTCTTGAGGCTGCACCTCTGCAAGGGCATTCAAAGGGTGGAGGCAGTACAGAGGAGGGCAACCAAAATTTTGAGGGAGTTGCACAAGAAGCAATACAAGGAAAGGCTTCTGGAACTCTACATGTACTGCCTGGAGGAGAGGAGGGCAAGAGGGGACATGACTGACGCCTACAAGTAACTCAAGAATGAGCAAGGTTCAAGTAGATGGTCTACTTCAGAGAAGGGGAAGTTTAGGAGCAATGTGTAGAAATACTTCTTCATGGAAACTGTGATGAATGACTGGAACAGCCTGTCTGAGGAGGCAGTAGGGGCAAAGACTGTAGGGAGCTTCAATCATGCATGGGATAGGCACAGGGGCATATTAGGTAGAGGAACGAGGGGAAGAAGTGACACCAATTAGGGTCAGTGGTGACAGAATAGGCAGGGACAAGGGACAGACTGGATGGGCTTATAGGTCTTTTTCTGTTGATGAAATCTATGTTTCGAGGGTCAGGCAGCAAAGATACAGGTGAAGGTGAAAGTGCCGGTGCCTCAGTAGGAAAGAGCAGAAAAAGATAAGGGGGTAAAGGGGTAAAGGAAGGAGGAAAATATACATGAGAGAACTACTTATTAAGTGGGTTAGAAGGGAAACCCCTATCTAGGGTAAGGGTACAAAGGAGCAAAGCAAGCTATTAAAGGGGTGAACTAGAAATGCCCTATCAGGGTAAGAGTAAAAATGTATTTCTAGGTGACACAGGAAGAGTAAGACTTGGGAACTCTGGGAGTGGTGCAGTGCAGTAGTTGTAGGGCGGCAGTTTTCAGAGACCTTCTGGAGACTGCAGTGTTGCCCCATTTGCATGCATCTCTTAGGGGATGAGAGAAGAGGTTGCTAGACCCTATGCCAAGTTGGCTAGGATTTGGGGACCTCTTCCCCACACAGGGACCACTTAGACTTCCACCGTTACATCAGATGATGCCAGGGAGGAGGAATGGCTGAACTATGATGGGCTCTGGAAGGGTAGGGGTGGTGGGTCACAGTCCTCAGCTGGTAACATTATGTAATTCCTACACTGCTCTGGCAGGGCCAGGCAGCCAGGAGGAGGCACTCATGGTAGTGGTCGGGGGGATGGGGTTCCTCTGTAGTGGAGACCCCAAGTAGGGTAGCAGAGTATTCCACAGAAGGAGGAAGTAATGTCTGGTGGGGGACTCAATTGTGAGAAGGGTAGATTTGGGAATAGGAAGGGAGGGAGAGAGAGAGAGAGTGGCAAGGTGCCTATGCAGCACCATGGCCTGGAAGGATGGGAAGTGGATCCTTACAATTGCTAGGTCAGCAGGCTAGAAGGGAGAGTGGGATGTCATTGTCCACCAGGAGACTTATGACCTGGTTAGGGATAGGGCTGGCATAGTGCAGGGGGAGTTTAGGGAGCTGGTGAAGGATCTTAGACAAGTAACATATTCAGTGGCTTTCGCTGAGGTGTAGCCTGTCTACAATGGGGGGGATGAATGGGTTCTCTGCACCATGTGCTTCAACTAATAGTTGAAGGAATGATGTGAAGAGGAAGGGTTCAGCTACACTGAGGTGTGGGGTCCTACCTGGAGGGATAAAGGCCTATACAGGAATGATGGCTTGCATCCATCTGTGAGGGGAACCTCAGTCCTCAGTCCTCAGTGGACGGCTTATATTACTATGATGAACATTAAAACTTGCCAAGGTGGCTGGCGGAAGGAATCAAGGAGACATAAACACCACCTCCACCCACAGACTGAAGTAGAATGTAGGGAGTAACCAAGGGGAGATGAATTCTCCAGGGTGCAAATGAATAAAAGAAGCAGGGTGGTAGAAACAGAGGGGGATAGGAACAAGAGCTTTACAAAGAGAGAGAGAGAAAGGAGGGTGGGCAAAAAGAATAAAAGGGGCTTAGCAAGCAGAGGGGTAACAAAATCTGGAAGGCCATGCATGCTAGAAGTCTAGGAAATAACAGTGCACCCCTTCAGCTCGACACCCTGACAGCGAAACACGAAAAAAGACCATTACGGTGACAGTCGCTGTAATTGTCCTTTTTTATGTTTCTCTTTCCCCCAGTGTTCTGCCCCCTTCCTGTACCAACTCCGACCTGGAGTTGATAATCCTAAAGTCTGGGGGGTGCGGCGGGCACAGTCCCCCACAGAACACTCTTGGAGATCAGGTGGCACAGTACCTGCGTCGGTATTGTGCTGTCGCTGTGTGAGAGGTCGGAATTTTCACTGTCGACCTCTCTTGGTGCTTCAGGAAATAAAATTCTGGGCCTAGGGACCATCATAGCAGAGGCTGACCTGGATACTGCGGCCATTACTAAGTCATGGTGCACTGAAAACCATGAATGGGAGAGTGCCATACTAGGCTGTACTCAGTTAATTAAAGACAGGGTGGGAAGAAAAGGAGAGGGTTGGTGCTTATGTGGGGGAAGGCATAAAATGATGAAGATACAGGGAATCTGGTTGGGGGGGCAGAGGTATTGTAGGTTACCCTGGAGACAAGGAACAGACACACTATCTGCACTAGCATGATCTGTAGACCTCTAGCACTGGGGGAGGATTTGGATAAGTACTGGTGGAAGCCATTGGCAAGATGACAGAATTGGGGAAGGTGATGCTGGTGAGGGACTTCAATCTGCTAGATGTAGATTGGAGCCTCTCATCTGCAGCCTCAGCTAGAAGCAGGGACATTGTGAACTCCCTGCAGGGGGCATTCCTCAGGCAACTAGTCAAGGAGTCCAATCATGATGGGGCAATACCGGACCTGGTACTCAGCAACAGGAACAGTGTTGTAGACATTGAAGTGGAAGGCCACTTCTGGACCAGTGATCACCATACAGTGTGGTTCAACATAAAGATGGCTGCAGAATTTAACAACATAAGGGCAAGGGTCCTGGATTTCAGGAGGACAAATTTTAAAAAGATGAGTGAATGCCTCAGAGATGACCTGTCTGTGGGACACCTGGGTGGAGTGGAGAAACAGTGGGCAAAGCTAAAGGAGGACATAGTGAAGGTATCAAATACCTGTGCACAATAAGTGGCCAAAAGGAAGTGGAAGAGACCATTATGGTTCTCAAAAATAGTGGTTGAAATGATAAAATCTCCTGCTCCTGTAATCCCCTCTTGTAAATTCCTTCCCATCTGCCCCTTTGTAGCTTCCCCTGCTGCCCCACATCCTATTACTCACCTACCTGTGTCTGCGGTTCTCTCAGCTTCCTTCCTGGACTTTCAGTACATTGGTACTACATTTGGTGGTTCCATAGCACACACCGTTCACTACTTCTCATTATGTTACTACCAAATTTGTTTCTTCACATTGCTGTCCACTCTTGGTTTTACTGCCTGGGGAACTTGTTATTTTGTAAGTTACACTTTGAATACTTAATTGTTCTTTATTGTATGTAACTCTACTTTCCTCTTCCAGGTCACACCTGGACACAAGCCTTGCTTCAGTGTACTTTTCTGGTTGTCATATTTTAAATAAATAAATAAAAGGGTAGCATTTAGAAGGTATAAGGAGACACAGAGGGAGAAGGAGAATAATAATAATAACTTTATTTTTATGTCACCTTTCAAAATATCAAGGCACCTAACAAATTTAAAATAACACATCAAATATCTAGGTCATAAAATAGTATAAAACAGATAATCCAGTACAAAATTATTCATTCACCGAAAGCTTGAACCCACAGGTGTGTTTTTAAAGCTTGTTTGAATCCCTCCATGGTCACGCACTCCCTCAACTGATGGGATAGAGAATTCCAGAGGGCTGGGGCCGCGTGCATAAATGCTCGGGCCCCAAAAGATTTTAAACACATCATCAGAATCTCTAGCAACCCCTTGTCAGCTGAGCGAAGCAATCGTCCAGGGCAGTAGGGGACCAGAAGCTCTTTCAGGTAATCCAGGCCTAGTCCATGTAGGGCTTTAAAAGTCAGGAGACCGACTTTAAAGGTGATCCGCCACTGTACTGGCAGCCAGTGCAGGCTGCGCAGCACCAGCGTAATATGACAGGATCTAGGAGTTCCGGCCAAAAGCTGGGCTGCAGCGTTCTGCACTAGCTGCAAGCGGCAGATTTCTACCCCAGGTAGCTCTAGGTAAAGGGAGTTGCAGTAATCTAGGCACGAGGACACAAAGGCATGGACCAGCATAGGAAGATCACCAGATGGAACAAGGTGCTTAATCCTGGAGATATTCCTCAGATGGTAAAAAGAGGATTTGATGACGGCTGACACCTGCGAATGCAGAGTCAGCCTCTCATCAAAAATTACCCCCAGGTTTTGCACCTGTTCAGAGGTCAGGAGTGATATGCCCCCAAGAGAAAGCCCTGAGGGCAAACCCACCCCCAGCCCCCCAATCCAGCACGCCAGGTCCACAACCAGCACCTCTGTCTTTTCCAAGTTCAACTTTATTTATTTATTTTATTTAGTTTTTGTTGACCGGGTAAGTGCACTAGACAAATCCTGCCTATTTTCAGGCACGACCCGGGGGAGAGGGATACAGATGAAAGCCAACTGACCTTGAACCAGATTAAGCTGTTTGTGGTATTTTTACTGAATGAGGGAAATTTGACCAGGACACCGGGGAAATTCCCCTACTCTTTTCGATAAGTGCCATGGGATCTTTAACATCCACCTGAACTACCACCAATCCAGGCAGATGGGACCTCGGTTTAACGTCTCATCTGAAAGACGGCACCTCAGAAGTGCAGCACCCCTCTCATGCTGCACTACAGTGTCAGTACTGGGATATTAACCCAAGTGCCAGATGTGGGAACTGAACCCACAACCCTCTGATCTCCCGGCCTTAGAGGCTAGTGTGCTACCTACTGAGCCACTGCCAACTGGAATCCATCCACTCCTGGATTTCTGTGAGGCAGCTATTAAAGACAGAGAGCTCCATCTTGGTCAAGTGCAAAAGAAAGGTGGAGCTGGGTATCATCAGCATAGCAGTGAAACCTTAGCCCGTACCTTCTTACAACGTCTCAGAGGGGCAGCATGTACACTGTGTAAAACATTGAGGACAGCACTGAGCCCTGAGGAACCCCACAAGACAAAGAAACTAGAAACTGGGTCCGGGGAATAAACCCCAGACACCACTCTGTGAGTTCTTCTAGTGAGGAAAGATGCAAACCACCTGAGGAATGTACCTGACAGTCCACAGATGAAGCTCAGGCAGTCAAGAAGAACCCCATGGTCCACAGTGTCAAATGCTGATGAGAGAATCAGAAGAACCAAGACTGAACGTTTTTTCTGATTTCTAGCCATCAGGAGATCATTGAGCACCCAAACCAGCGCTGTCTCTGTACTATGTCTCTTTCAAAATCCGGACTGGAGGGGTTCATAGGTGTCATCGATGGTCAAATGTTTCTCCAGCTACACAGCCACTACTTTCTCAATCACTTTCCCTAAGAAGGGAAGGTTGGAGATTGGTCTGTAGTTTGCATGACAGTCTGGGTCCAAAGAAGCTTTGTTCAAGAGGGGTGTTACCACCGCCTCCTTCAGGGAGCTAGGAAACTCTCCTGTTTCCAAGGAGCACCAGACTATCCGTGCTAGGACCGGACCGATAGAATCAATGCAACCCAAGATCAGGGAAGTTGGTCCTGGATTCAAACTACAGCACAGAGGGTCAACACCCTGGACAATCCACATAGAAACATAGAAGTTGACAGCAGACAAGGATCGCAAGGCCCATCCAGTCTGCCCATTTCTTTTTGTACCTTATAAATGTGCCATCGGTCTTTGCTCTATCAGTGGCCTATCTATTTATATTCATCTGTATTGCTCCCTTATGCCTATCCTATGCCTGTTTGAAGCCCTGCACTGTATTCATAGCCACCACTTCCTGAGGAAGGCCGTTCCATGCATCTACCACCCTTTCTGTGAAAAAGAACTTCCTCACATTACCTCTTAATCAGCCTCCCTCTAATCTCATGCTGTGTCCTCTTGTCCTGCTATTTTTCTTATATTTAAACATGTTAGATTCTTCCACCTTGTTAATGCCCTTAAGGAGTTTGAATGTTCCGATCATATCACCTCTCTCCCTCCTTCGCTCTAGGGTATACATATTGAACTCCATTAATCTGTCCTCATATGTCTTCTGATGCAGTCCCTGCACCATTTTGGTTGCCCTTCTCTGGACTGCCTCAATTTGGTTAATGTCCTTGTGAAGGTATGGCCTCCAGTACGGCACGCAGTACTCCAGATGGGGCCTAACCAGTGTCTTGTAAAGAGGGATTATTGCCTCCCTCTTACAACTTGTGATACCCCTACTAATACACCCTAACATCCCCCTAGACTTATCTACGGCTTTAGAGGTCTGCTTGGATGATTTCAGGTCATCAGTGATGATGATGCCCAAGTCTCTTTCTTCCTTTGTGACTCCCAGCAACTCCCCTCCCAGCCTATAGGTGGCTTCAGGGTTTCTCTTCCCTATGTGCATGATCTTGCACCTCTTTGCATTAAATCCCAGTTGCCACTCTTCTGACCATTTTGATAGTTTATCCAGATTTCTTCTCATTCTGCCCACCCCATCTGGATCATCTACTCTGCTTCTTGGTGTCATGTGCAAACAGACAAGCCTTACCCTCTAGTCCATCTGCAATGTCACTAATGAAGATATTGAAGAGGACTGGCCCCAGGACTGATCACTGAGGTACCCCACTTGTGACTTGCATCTCTTCAGACTGTATACCATTTACCACCACTCTCTGTTTTCTGCCCATCAGCCAGTTTGCCACCCAGTTGACCAACTTCTGACCCAACCTGAGCCTACCCAGCCTATTTATCAATCTTCTATGTGGAACAGTGTTGAAAGCTTTGCTGAAGTCAAGGTAGGCGACATCAACTGCTCCCCCTTGGTCCACCACTCTGGTTACCCAGTCAAAAAAATCTATGAGATTAGTTTGACAGGACCTTCCTTTTGTAAACCCATGCAGTCTTGGATCCTGTGCCCCTATGGATTCCAGGTAATGCACTATCCTTTCCTTAAGGAGTGCCTCCATAATTGTGCCCACTACTGAGGTAAGACTGACTGGTCTGTAGTTCCCTACCTCCTCCCTGCTACCTCTCTTGTGGAGCGGGATCACAAGAGCCCTTCTCCAGTCTTCTGGGACCTCTCCTGTGCTCAGATACTCACTAAACAGTTCTGTTAATGGCTCTGCTAGTTCCACCTTTAGCTCCTTAAGTACCGTGGGATGTATGCCATCTGGTTCCATTGCCTTGTCCACCCTGAGCTTAGTGAGCTCTTGTAGGACCCTTTCTTTTGTGAAGTGAGTAGTGCTCACCTCCATCCCCCCGTGTCCATGGTGCTGAGCTGTGGGCCCTGCCCTACCTTCTCTTCAATAAATACTGAGCAAAAGTATCTATTTAGGATAGATGCTTTTACAGGGTCCTCCTCCTCACACAGTCCCTTTTCTCCTTTGAGCTTAGCAATGCCCCCTCTGGACTGTCTCCTTTTACTAATGTATCTATAGAAAGTCTTGTCACCTTCTTTTACTGTTCATGCTAGTGTTTCCTCAGTTTGGGACTTTGCCTGCCTTACTGCCTTCCCTGCTTCCCTTAGGGCAGTTTGGTATGCCTCCCTATTTTCATCCCGCTGTGTTCCCTTATAATTCCTGAAGGCCAGCCTTTTGGCTCTGACCTTTTCTGCTACTGTATTTGAGAACCAAAGTGGTTTCCTTCTTCTTTTGCACTTCCTTTTCTGTCTAACACAATGGGATGTTGCTTCAAGTATTGCATCCTTAATGCTTGCCCACTTTGCCTGTACCCCCTCACCTGTGTTTCTTTTTGCCAGGGCTAGCTTAACTCTGTTGGCCATCTTATCAAAGTCAGCTCTTCTGAAGTCCCATATTTTTTCCTTGGAATGGGATGATTTAGTTGTAGCGGCCAAATTGAACCATACCATCTGATGGTCAATGGCCCCCAGGTGACCTTCTACCTGGAGATCTGTGATCCCTTCCCTGTTAGTCAGTATTAGATCTAAGATAGCCCAGTCTCTTGTGGGTGGTTGTACCAGTTGTTTGAGGCCCCCCCCCGCAGGGAATCCACAATGTGTCTATTTCTGGCAGATGTTCCTGCTGGTAATGACTAATCTGTATCCAGCATGTTGAAGTCTCCCATTATCAGAACCTCCCCTGTAGCAGTCATGTTTTGTATATCTTCTGACAGTAATGTGTCTATGTCCTCCCACTGGTCTGGGGGCCTTGAGACAACCCCAGTTCTTATGGCTGTCCCATTTCCTTTTTCCAGGGTGACCCACAGTTCTTCTGGCTTCTTATGTGTATTCTGAATTTCTGTAGCTTTGATATTTTCATTGACATACAGGGCCACTCCACCCCCTTTTTGTACCTCGTTCCCTTCTGAACAGTATATAGCCAGGTACTAAAGTCTCCCAAGTGTGGTTACTGGTAAACCATGTCTCACTAATTGCTACTATGTCCAGTTTAGCCTCTGGCATTATTGCCTGCAGGTCTGGGATCTTATTTCCCAGGTTGTGAGCATTTATGTACATGATTTTTCATTGGGCAGATTTCGGTGTGGTAGCTGTTGGGTGATGTTTGGCATTTCCCCTGTGCGTCGTATGGGGAGACAGACCTTTTTTCTTACCTGATGATGCAAATGAACTGCAAACATGCTGAATCCCTGTTTGACCACTAGCTGAGGGGGGAGGGGTGTTCTTCCCATTTGACATATGGGGTGCTGCACCCCTCTCCCCATTTGCTAGTTTAAATATTCTGCAAAGGCTTCAAATTTATGCCCCAATGCACTGACTCCCTCCTTAGTCAGATGCAGTCCATCAAATTTAAAGAACTTTCGCTCTCAAAATTGTTGCCAGTTCCCTACAAATATGTGTCCTTTTTTCTGTCACCAGCCCTTGAGCTATATGTTTAGCTCCCCTGTCTCCACTTCTCTGACCTTCCGTCCATCAGCCCCCCCTCTTCCAGACTGGCAGGATCTCAGAGAAGGAGATGCTGGATGAAATGGATGATAGTTTGTCACCCGGCCTGGTCAGGTGTTCCGTGGTCTCCACAACTGACTGGCTGGTGAGAGCATTAGTCCCTATGTGTACCAGGACATCAATGTTTTCTTCTGCTTCCTGAATAATTTTAGCAATGCGGTCAGTGTCTCTCCATGCTGATGTACCTGGGAGACATCTGACCATTACCTCTGGCTGGAGATAGGTATCAACTCCCTGAATCATGGAGTCTCCTATGATCAGAAGTTTTTTGGAGTTCCTTTTTGCTTTTTTTGTTTTGGTTCCTGATTTGGGGCGAGTTTTGTTGTGCTGGCTCCTGTGCTGCAGTGTCCTCTGCCTCTTTGTTTGATTTCGGAGATAGAGGCAGATACCTGTTTGTACTGTCTATATGGTTTTTGGAGGTAATATGTTGGAGAGCACTTAGTGATGGGGCACCCGATTTGCTCCTTGTATCCACCTGCCAATCTCCCAGACCAACTACCCTCTGCAGACGAGGTTCTTCTGTTGGATGTTGGGGAAATGACGGGTGGTTTTTATAATGTATTTCCTCTTGAATATGAATTTTGAGGCATGCAATCTCTGCCCATGCTGCCCGGAGCTGAGCCCTAAGATCTCCAATGGCCCAGCATGTAGGACAGTGTCCTAAATCCTGTAAGACTGTCCTTCTGAAAAGTGTTCCGCAGTACCTGCAGTTAATGATATCCATTCCAGAAAAGTTGCTGAGTTTATAACCTGGTCAGAGTAATTTGAAGGAAGAAAATGCAAGTAATGGTTTGATTTTGTGTTTTGTTTTCATATAACTTGTTATAACAATTTAAATTACTACTACCCCTGTAAATGAGCTTACCTTGTGGATGCCCCACTGATCCGCCCCTTCCTGCTTTGCCACAGGAAATTTCACAACTGTGGTACTCTATAAAAGGAGTGTCGTGTGGTGTGGGGTGGTTGGGGATGGGGGTGGGTGGCTGGGCCCTTCCCCTGCTGAAAAAGAAGAACCACGGACGAAAGAACAAGGAGGTAAGAGCAGAAACAATCAGTCAACAACAAATGCTGTAACCCTGAAAGCTTATCCTAATGTTAGATAAGACTGTAAAACCTGTAAAGCACCACCCGTAATAATTTCAGAGGAGATACACCCTGTAAGAAACACTTTGCTACAGAAAAAAATAAAGCAGTAACAGAAGATATACCTTGTAAAAGACAATTTGAATCAGAAGATTACAGTAGTAATCTGTTAGCACACACCTGTAGGCACACCTTGTAATAATGCAGAAGAAGGTATACCAGACAATTTGAATCAGAGAAAAATAAAGCACTGAAATGTCAGCAAAAAACAGTAGCAATCCCTGTGAGTACAAAACAAAAATAACAACACACAGTAAATCTGCTTAGCCAAAAAAGTCTTAATCCTTTCCCTTGCTCTGGTAAGGTTTCCTGCTCTGTCCTTTCAAGCAATCTAGAAGGAAAGAGCTCAGGTGAAGCTAGGTGCCTTAGCCAGCAAACTAAGTCTTCTACTTGACATGACATCAATCTTCATGACATCAATGATCTCTGGTTGGTCAAAGGTACTCCAGAAAAGCTGAGAGGTAGTGACCTCGAGCCGATGCACAGCAATGCCTATAGAGTGTGCTGGCTGGAGTACTGCCCTGGTGTCAGCCACCTTAGATGCAAAGAATTGAGCAAGTTCATTGCACTCTGTTTGTGAAAAGGCTTTTCAAACTTGTAGACAGGCTGGGTTGCACAGTCTGTCTACAGTTCTAAAAAGCTGAGCTGGTTGATTCTAAGTGGCCACAATCTCTCCCGACAGGAACTCTGCCTTCTTATGGGTGATTGCAGATTGATAGACTTGATAATGATCCATCAATCTAATGCGGTCAGCATCAAGGGTGGAATTCTGCCAGCAATGCTCTAACCATCGTCCTAATCACCACATCTCCCTCAAAGTCCCATCAAACCAAGAGGACAGAGGGCGAAGGGAGAGAGGATGAACACGGACAGGAGCAATGACATCCAGGGCCACTGAGATGGATGAGTTATAGGCCATCACGAGGGTCTCTGGATCTCTGCTTGCCACTAGGAGGGACGATAGGTCAAGTACCACTGCCAGGCCTTCAGAGCTTACATCTCGTAAAGGGTTATACCTGACCATCTCCACAGGGACAGGCCTATGAAGGTGGGTACTAAAACTAAACCTCATGGTGTAGTGATCAGAACATCTGACTAGTTCCATCCCCAAATCAGAGGCTTCAAACCCCAGGAGGAAGACTAAGTCAAGAGAGTGACCATGTTTATGGGTAGCAGTCTTAACTATCTGTGTGAGGCCCAGAGATGTCATCAACTGGAAGAAGTGCTGTACAAATTGTGAGAGTTCGTCATCGACCCAGGTGTTGAAGTCGCCCAGGACCATCAGCCTGGGTGACTCAAATGCCATGTTGATGACGAAGTCCGTGACATCCTGAAGGAACAGCTTCTCATCTCTGGGTGGACAGTAGATGAGGGCGATCCTACAACCTACACCTGCTACCATGGTACACCCAAATGGCTCAACTTCCTCAACTGGTACATTTGTGAGGTTAAGTTCGGTCTTGAAACAGACTGCAACCCTCCCCTCTCTGCGATCCAATCTCGAGCGGTGGATCACCGAGTATCCAGCTGGAGTTAAAGCCTCCATAACGGGGCTAGAATTCTCGTCCAGCCAGGTCTTGGTGATGCAAGCCAGGTCCACCATTCCAAAAGATCTGCAATAATTGCAGTCTTGTTTTTAGCGGATCTGGCATTGAATAACACCGTCCGAGATGAATGTACCTCCTGGGCCGCCCGAAACCACCTGCCCACCAAAGTTGGTAGTGCCCTTAGGTATGGAAACCAGACATGGCAGACCACAATCCTGGTTCCATTTTGCCCCAGGGCATCTTCTGGATCCTACGACCCCGGTACAATGGCTACGCTCATTTACCCTCCACTGTTCATATCCCCCTGCCCTCTTCCTCCCCCTATGAGCAATACCCAGTGCCCTACAGCACTGGTAAGTTGTAAACTACAAGGGGGGAAAGAAGTGGTGAAGGATGTGGAGAGCAGAAGGTGAATAGTGCACAACCATGGGGGCAGGCCTCCAACACATTCTGGTGACTAAAATATCAAAACAGCACTCCCTTAACTACAGTAAATCAATTATTTATCGTGGATAAAAACAACATACAAAATACCTTAAAAATAAAATAAAGTCACACAAACCACTTACTACGAGGAATATCCCTCAAACATCCATCCCCCATAATAAAATAAATAAATAAAATAAAACTAAAGCTTCATAACATGATGAATTAAACCAAAAACTATAGCAAAAGAAAATAAAATAAATACAACCAAACAAAACAACAAAATCGTATATATATATATATATATATATATATAGAGTGTATCAAGGGAAGCAGGTTATCTGGGAATGTTGTAAAGAGAATAAGGGCATCAACTGATGAGAGAATAGCCTTGGTGGTAAGAAAAGGGGACAAGATATTTTTTAGGTAAGTAAATGAAAAGCGGAAGATCAGGGGAGGGACTGTAAGGTTACGAAGGGGGAACTGTTCCTAGGCGGACCAGGAAAAGGTAGATATCCACAACAAATATTTCCATGTTAATGGAGGAAGGAGAAGGAGGGAGGCCACGAAAAAGTAAAAGGATCTTTGGATGGAGGGAGGGAGGAAGGAAGGGAGTGAGGTAGACACAAGTCCTTTTTCAGAGAGAGAGAGTCTTGAAGGGTTTCAGAAATCTGAAAATGAAGAAAGTGCTGAGGCCAGACGGGATGCATCCAAGGGTATTGAGGGAATTGAGGGAGATACTGGCTGCACCTTTGACAGTCCTATTTAACAACTCACTGGAAACAGGAGTAGATCCAGAAGAATGGAGGAGGACAGATGTATGCCCACTTCAAAAAGTGGTGGCAGAGAAGAGGCTGGCAACCACAGGCTAATCAGCCTGACATTGGTGGTGGAAAAGTTAATGGAATTACTGCTGAAGGAACGGATTGTGAAATATCTTGAATTTAGTGCATTTCAAAACCCAAGACAACATAGATTGATGGGAGGGGGGTCATGTCAAATGAATCTGACAGATTTCTGTGACTAGGTGACCTGGGAATTAGATCTGCATGGAAGTGGTGGATGTGGCCCACCTATATTTCAATAAGGCTTTTAACACCATTCTACATAGGATATTCATAAAGAAATTGGATAGGCCAGGGGTGGGTGCAAAGGTGGTGAACTGTGTAAGAAACTGGCTCAGGGAGAGACAAAAGAGAGTGGTGGTAAACAAGGTTCATTTCGGAGAAGGGAGGTTGACCAGTGGAGTGCCTCAAGGATCAGTACTGGGACTGGTCCTCTTTAATGTCTTTATAAGTGACATTGCAGAGGAGCTGGAAGGATGGGTCAGACTTTTTGCAGATGACACCAAAATCTGCAATAGGGTGGGCACTCCAGGATTGATGGAAAGAATGAGATGAGACCTGAAAACACTCAAAGAATGGTCTAGGGCATAGCAACAGGGCTTCAATATGAAAAAGTGCAACATCATTCACTTAGGGCACAAAATCCCAGGGCAGAGTACAAAATGGGTGGAAAGGTAGTGATGACCACCAAACATGAAAGAGATCTAGGAGTATAGTAATCCTTTCTGATGATCTAAGGATGATCAGGCAGTGCAACAAGGCAGTTGGGATGGCTTGTAGGATGCTGGGGTGCATAGGGAGGGGTATCATCAGCAGAAAGAGGGAAGGAGATTGCCTCTGTATGGATTGTTAGTAAGATCTCACCAAGATTACTGTGTCCAGTTCTGGAGACTACATCTCCAGAATGACATAGACAGTGTGGAGGCAGTCCAGAGGAGGGCAACTAAAATGGTGCAGGTTCTGCATCACAAGCCATATGAGGATAGACAAGAGGACCACAACATGTACTCTCTGAAAGAGAATAGGGAGAGGGGGAATATGATAGAGACCTTTAAATACCTCACGGGAGGAAAAAGGTACAGGAGGGGAGTATTTTTCAGAAAAAAAAGATGTTCAAGGGCAAGGGGACATTCAATGAAGCTGGAAGGGGTAGATTCTGGAGAGATGTGAGGAAGCACTTCTTCACAGAAAGAGTGGTGGATGCCTGGAATAGCCTTTCAGCAGATGAGGTGGGAGTGAAAACAGTGGTAGGGTTCAAGAATGCATAGGATTGGCATAAGAGAATCTTAGTGGAAAGGAAGTGGGGAAGAAAGAGCCAGAGATCAAGTAGGATCTGCACTTTTACTATAGGTAGGGAATAAAATGGCAGACTGGGTGGGCTAAGTGGTCCTTCTCTGCCATCAAATTCTATGTTTCTATGTCTTGTCCTCATGCCACTTCTGCATCCTTCCATGTTTCCATCTGTTGTACTATATTTTGCTTCTTTTGTAGGATGCTGGGGTGCATAGGGAGGGGTATCATCAGCAGAAAGAGGGAGGGGGATTGCCTCTGTATGGATTGTTAGTAAGACTTGGTTTGCTGGCCAAGGCACCTAGCTTCACCTGAGCTCTTTTCTTCCAAGACTGCTTGAAAGACAGAGTAGAGAACCTTACCAGAGCAAGGGAAAAGGATTAAGACTTCTTTTGGCTAAGCAGATTTACTGGGTGGTGTTGTTTTTATTTTTTACTCACATGGATTGCTACTGTTTGTTGCTAACATTTCATTGCTTTATTTTTCTCTGATTCAAATTGTTGTTGCTGGTATACCTTCTTCTGCATTATTACAAGGTGTGCCTACAGGTGTGTGCTAACAGATTACTGCTGTAATCTTCTGATTCTAATTGTCTTTTGCAAGGTATATCTTCTGTTACTGCTTTATTTTTCTCTGTAGCAAAGTGTTTCTTGCAGGGTATATCTTCTCTGAAATTATTACAGGTGGAGCTTACATTTTTGTGACTTTTTTATCATTGGGCTAAGCAAAATTACTGTTTGACACTGTTTTATTTTATTCTTGTTTTTTGTTGAAAAGGTTTGTTGTCTCAGAGGTGTTTCAGTCTCCTTCTCACATTGAAGGAGCTAATTGCTTTCCTCCACAGCTCTTCCAAAGGATTAGGTCTGTATGTGAGGGTGGATCTGGCAAACTGTCAGTAATTCCAACAGAAAGAAGGGTTAAAGGTCAGGTTAGTTGATATCTTGGAGGTAGAAGACTGGGTTTGCTGGCCAAGGCACCTAGCTTCACCTGAGCTCTTTCCTTCCAAGACTGCTTGAAAGGCAGAGTAGAGAACCTTACCAGAGCAAGGAAAGGATTAAGACTTCTTTGGCTAAGCAGATTTACTGTGTGGTGTTGTTTTATTTTTACTCACAGGGATTGCTACTGTTTGTTGCTAACATTTCATTGCTTTATTTTTCTCTGTAGCAAAGTGTTTCTTACAGCGTATATCTTCTCTGAAATTATTACAGGTGGTGCTTTACAGGTTTTATAGTTTTATCTAACATTAGGATAAGCTTTCAGGGTTACTGCATTTGTTGTTGACTGATTGTTTCTGCTCTTACCTCTTTGTTCTTTCGTCCATGGTTCTTCTTTTTCGGCAGGGGAGGCCCAGCCACCCACCCCCATCCCCAACCACCCCACACTACACTCCTTTTATAGGGTACCACAGTTGTGACATTTCCTGTGGCAGAGCAGGAAGGGCGGATCAGTGGGGCATCCACAAGGTGAGCTCATTTACAGGGGCACTAGTAATTTAACTTGTTATAACAAGTTAAACAAAAACAAAACACAATCAAACCATTACTTGCATTTTTTTCCTTCTAATTACTCTGACTAGGTTATAAACCCAGCAACTTATCTGGAATGGATATCATTAACTGCAGGTACTGTGGAACAATTTTCAGAAGGACAGTCTTACAGGATTTAGGACACTGTCCTACAAGCTGATCCATTGGAGATCTTAGGGATCAGCTCCAGGCAGCATGGGCAGAGATTGCACACCTCAAATTTCATATTTAAGAGGAAATACATTATAAGAACCACTTGCCATTTCCCCAGCATCCAACAGAAAAACCTCGACCGCAGAGGGTAGTTGGACCAGGAGGTTGGCAGGTGGTTAGGAAGGGCAAATCAGGTGCCCCATCACTCTCTGCTCTCCAACATATAACCTCCAAAAACCATACAAACACTACAAACAGGTATCTGCCTCTATATCTGAAATCAAACAAAGAGGCAGAAGACACTGCAGAGCAGGACACTGTGGCACAGGAGCTAGCACAACAAAACTCACCCAAATCAGGAACCAAAACAAAAAAAGCAGAAAGGAAATCCAAAAAACTTCTGATCATAGGAGACTTCATGATTCGGGGAGTTGATACCCATCTCTAGCCAGGGGTAATGGTCAGATGTCTCCCAGGTACATCAGCATTGAGAGACACTGACTGCATTGCTAAAATTGTTCACAAAGCAGGAGAAAACACTGATGTCCTAGTACACATAGGGACTAATGATCTCGCCAGCCAGTCAGATGTGGAGACCAAGGAACACCTGACCAGGCTGGGTGACAAACTATCATCCATTTCATCCAGCATCTCCTTCTCTGAGATCCTGCCAGTCTGGAAGAGGGGGGGCAGAAGGACGGAAGGTCAGAGAAGGGGAGATAGGGGAGCTAAACATGTGGCTCAAGGGCTGGTGCCAGGAAAAAGGACACAGATTTGTAGGGAACTGGCAACAGTTCTGGGAGTGAAAGTTCTTTAAATTTGATGGACTGCATCTGACTAAAGAGGGAGTCAGTGCATTGGGGCAGAAGTTTGATGTCTTTTCAAAATATTTAAACTAGAAAATGGGGAAAGGGGTGCAGCACCCCATACATCAAATGGGAAGAACACCCCTTCCCCCTCAGCTAGTGGTCAAACAGGGATTCAGCATGTTTGCAGTTCATTTGCATCACCAGGTAAGAAAAAAGGTTTGTCTTCCCATACGACGCATAGGGGTAATGCCAAACCTCACCCAATAACTAACACACCGAAATCTGACCAATGGAAAATCATGTACACAAATGCTCACAGCCTGGGAAATAAGATCCCAGACCTGCAGGCAATAATGTCTGAGGCTGAACTGGACATAGTAGCAATTAGTGAGACATGGTTTACCGGTAACTACACTTGGGAGACTTCAGTACCTGGCTATGTAGTGTTCAGAAGATCTTAGAGGTGCAAAAGGGGGGGGGGGGGCCCTGTATGTCAATGAAAATATCAAAGCTACAGAAATTCAGAATACACATAAGGAGCCAGAAGAACTGTGGGTCACCCTGGAAACAGGAAATGGGACAGCCATAAGAACTGGGGTTGTCTACAGGCCCCCAGACCAGTGGGAGGACATTGACACATTACTGTTAGAGGATATACAAAACATGACAGCTAAAGGGGAGGTTCTGATAATGGGAGACTTCAACATGCTGGATACAGATTGGTCAATACCAGCAGAAACATCTGCCAGAACTAGACACATAGTGGATTCCCTGCAGGGGGAGGGCCTCAAACAACTGGTACAACAACCCACAAGAGACAGGACTATCCTAGATCTAGTACTGACTAACAGGGAAGGGATCACAGATCTCCAGGTAGAAGGTCACCTGGGGGCCAGTGACCATCACATGGTATGGTTCAATTTGGCTACTACATCTAAATCATCCCATTCCAAGGCAAAAATATGGGACTTCAGAGGAGCTGACTTTGATAGGATGGCCAACAGAGTTATGCTAGCCCTGGCAAAAGAAACACAGGTGAGGGGTACAGGCAAAGTGGGCAAGCATTAAGATGCAATACTTGAAGCAACATCCCATTGTGTTAGACAGAAAAGGAAGTGCAAAAGAAGAAGGAAACCACTTTGGTTCTCAAATACAGTAGCAGAAAAGGTCAGAGCCAAAAGGCTGGCCTTCAGGAAATATAAAGGGAACACAGCGGGATGAAGATAGGAGGCATACCAAACTGCCTAAGGGAAGCAGGGAGGCAGTAAGGCAGGCAAAGTCCCAAACTGAGGAAACACTATACAGAACAGTAAAGAAGGTGACAAGACTTTCTATAGATACATTAGTGAAAGGAGAAAGTCCAGGCGGGTATTGCTAAGCATAATGGAGAAAGGGGAGCATGTGAGGAGGAAGACCATGTAAAAGCATCTATCCTAAATAGATACTTTTGCTCAGTATTTATTGAAGAGAAGGTAGGGCAGGGCCCACAGATCAGCACCATGGACACAGGGGGGAGGGAGGTGAGCACTACTCCCTTCACAAAAGAAAGGGTCCTACAAGAGCTTGCTAAGCTCAGGGTGGATAAGGCAAAGGGACTTGATGGCATACATCCCACGGTACTTAAGGAGCTAAAGGTGGAACTAGCAGAGCCATTAGCAGAACTGTTTAGTGAGTCTCTGAGCACAGGAGAGGTCCCAGAAGACTGGAGAAGTGCTCATGTGATCCCGCTCCACAAGAGTGGTAGCAGGGAGGAGGCAGGGAACTACAGACCAGTCAGTCTTACCTCAGTAGTGAGCAAGATTATGGAGGCACTCCTTAAGGAAAGGATAGTGCAACACCTGGAATCCATAGGGGCACAAGATCCAAGACAGCATGGGTTTACAAAAGGAAGGTCCTGTCAAACTAATCTCATAGATTTCTTTGACTGGGTTACCAGAGTGGTGGACCAAGGGGGAACAGTTGATGTCACCTACCTTGACTTCAGCAAAGCTTTTGACACTGTTCCACATAGAAGATTGATAAATAAGCTGGGTAAGCTCGGGGTGGGTCAGAAGTTGGTCAACTGGGTGGCAAACTGGTTGACGGGCAGAAAACAGAGAGTGGTGGTAAATGGTATACAGTCAGAAGAGATGCAAGTCACAAGTGGGGTACCTCAGGGATCAGTCCTGGGGCCAGTCCTCTTCAACATCTTCATTAGTGACCTTGCAGATGGACTAGAGGGTAAGGCTTGTCTGTTTGCAGATGACTCCAAGATCTGCAACAGAGTAGATGATCCAGATGGGGTGGGCAGAATGAGAAGAGATCTGGATAAACTAGCAAAATGGTCAGAAGAGTGGCAACTGGGATTTAATGCAAAGAAGTACAAGATCATGCACATAGGGAAGAGAAACCCTGAAGCCACCTATAGGCTGGGAGGGGAGTTGCTAGCAGTCACAAAGGAAGAAAGAGACTTGGGCATCATCATCACTGATGACCTGAAATCATCCAAGCAGACCTCTAAAGCAGTAGGTAAGGCTAGGGGGTGTCAGGGTGTATTAGTAGGGGTATCACAAGTTGTAAGAGGGAGGTAATAGTCCTCTTTACAAGACACTGGTTGGGCCCCATCTGAGTACTCAGTGCAGTTGGAGGCCACACCTTCACAAGGACATTAACCAAATTGAGGCAGTCCAGAGAAGGGCAATCAAAATGGTGCAGGGACTGCATCAGAAGACATATGAGGACAGATTAACAGAGCTCAATATGTATACCGTTGAGCAAAGGAGGAGTGAGGTGATATGATCGAGGCATTCAAACACCTTAAGGGCATTAACAAAGGTGAAAGAGTCTAACATGTTTAAATATAAGAAAAATAGCAGGACAAGAGGACCCAGCATGAGATTAGAGGGGGCGATTAAGAGAATGTGAGGAAATTCTTTTTCACAGAAAGGGTGGTGGATGCATGGAATGGCCTACCTCAAGAAGTGGTGGCTATGAATACAGTGCAGTGCTTCAAACAGGCATGGGATAGGCATAAGGAAGCAATACAAATGAGTATGAATAGATAGGCCACTGACAGAGCAAAGGCCGATGGCACATTTATAAGGTAGAAAAAGAAATGGGCAGACTGGATGGGCCTTGCGGTCCTTATCTGCCGTCAACTTCTATGTTTCTATGTTTTCCCCCTTTCTTTCCTCCTTCTCTCTACTGTGTAGCTTTCCATGTGGCTCAGTAATAAATTTATGTTTATTTATTTATTTAAAATCTTGGTAACTGGGATAAACACACTGAGCTGAGGCTCATTTATAGGTGAGACCAAGGAGGAACAACACAATAAGTACATTCAGAGGGACAAAAACAGAATACGATATGCAATATATAATATATAGAAACATGGAAACATGGACTTTGACGGCAGATAAGGACTGCTTGGCCCACCCAGTCTGCCCATTTCCCAATCTATTGTACAAGCTGCAGATCCTAGTTACACAACAGCCTACTTCTTTCTACCCCCCACCAGAATTGTCTTACGTCTGTCCCATACATTTTTTAATTCCCCCACTGTTTTTGACCCCATGACCTCCTCGAAAAGACTGTTCCTTGCATTAACCACCCTCTCCATGAAAACAATACTTCCTAACATTGCCCCTGAGCCATTCCTCCTTATCCATTTTCTCCCCTGAGACAGGGATCTGTATACAACCCCTACTTGGATTGTGGTGCCATTTCCTGTCTCTAGGGTGACCCACAGTGCCTTCTTTACTCCGTGTTTATCATTTAGTTCCATTGCTTTGATTCCTTCTCTTACATAGAGAGCTGCTCCTCCTACTCTTTTAGCCTCCCTCTCCCTCCTGTAGATTGTGTACCCTGTTATGTTGACATCCGAGTCATGGTTCTCTGTGTACCATGTTTCTGTGACTGCCACAATATCCAGGCATCCCTTTTCCATCAAGGCCACTAGTTCCGGGAGCTTGTTATCCACTCTATGGGCATCGGTGTCATTGCCTTCCATTTTTTGATGGTCCTACCAGTTTTAACTCCACCCCTGTCCTTACTGTCTTTTTCTCCATTTACCCCTAGCCTTCTCCCTATCGACTTCTCTGTCTTGGTGTTTACCTCGCTAACTACCCTGTTTTGTTGGGGGGGGGCTGGGATTTACCTGCTACTTTTCAGTGCCTCCCCTCTTGGCTAGTTAAAATACCTGTCAATGAATATACAATATATTACAGGGTTGTGGAGCTCCAGGTGACTGTATAGCTGGCCAGGATGGAAACTTACAGTACAAGAACATGGAATTGATTTGATGTGAGAGATGAGCCATATATTATTACAGTACAACAGAACAGCCAGCACCCAGATCTTAAAATCATATAGTTCCAGAGAAGTGCAGCCCTGGGGTTATGCATGGTACAAAGTTGGTAACTGGGAGGCAGCAGACAACATGCAGTGAGAGACAGGGAGGGGTAGGATGGGAGAGCAGGAAGTTGTCCACCAGAAGGTACAGTTAAGGGAGGATGTGGTAGTACAGGAGTCAGGGGAGGCAGAGGTAGTACAGAAGTGGGGGGAGGAGGAAGGAGACAGATATGATGTTTGAAAGAGAGTAGAGTAGAGGAGTAGTGGAAGTGAGAGGGGAGGAGGTTCCAGAGGGAAGGTAGCCTATTAGAGATAGCAGCCTGACCTGTAGTAGTGTGGGTATGTGGGAGGGAGAAAAAGTGAGGGTCCTCATTTGTAATGAATAGGAGGGAGTGGAAGCTTGAGACAGTTTGGAGGAGAGGTATGGGGGAAGGAGACCAAACCAAAATTTCACAATCGGGGTTAGGGAGCGAACAGAATGCTTGTGAGAAAGGGGGGGGTGAGAGAAAAGAGAGGAGGCTACAATGGTGAGTGTGAGGGGGGTGGCATTGATGCAAAACTACAGAAAGAGTTCAGGACAGTGTCTACTTTGGACAGTGAGGAGGAAGAAGTGGTCCCATATACAACATTGACATAGTCGAATATTGGTATGATCATTTTTTGGACTAGTTGACAATGAATAAGGAGGTAGAGGCTATCCTTTTTCGATAGAGTAGGCCCAGTTTAGGTTGGAGTTTAGAGTAGACTGAGTTGATGTGGGTGGTGTAATTCAAATGGGTGTCTAGAGAGACCTCGAGATATTTAAATTCTGATACATAATCCAGAGGAGTGCAATCTGAGGTGGTAAATACTGGTGGGGAAGATTTAAAGTTATTGCAACCAGCATGCCAAGAAAATGTTTTTATTGCATTGCTTGTGTTTTTCCATGCATTTGTTCACTTGCACTTTGCACAATATGTATGTTTTGCACTATATGCATATGATTGCCTCAATCTTTTGGCATCTGCATAATGTTCATATGTCTTTAAGAACTTATTTAAACTGTTACCATTAAGAGGTTGTACACCTTGAGAAAGGGCTCAGCATTTGGTGTGAAACATTTGCGGTTATGGGGTGACTGTATGCTGCGATTTGCACCACTTTGGATTACCAAGTAAAGTTATTTTTGAACAATATCTGTGCACCAACTGATTCCTGTGGGTCCACTGGTGTATGGGAGGAATCTATGTGCTCTATACTCTGCAGGTGTGCAAGTGTAATGCTCTAACATGGGGTTTGGGGGGGGGGTCTGCATTGCTTGAGATGACCCAGATGGAAGGGAGATAAGCACTGAGTTTCTTCTATCCACGCTACCTGGTTCTTTGGCATTTAGCTGGTATGTCAGATCACATATTGTATGTGAGAACTCAAAAAAGAACAGTGGAAGTGTTGCTAGGTGGGGGAGAATATGAGTGGGATGCATCTGAACATGATGAAAGTAGTGAGGGTGGAATGCATCCCCACCTTTGGGCTCTTGATGGTTCTCACATTCTGCTGGTGTTTTGAAATTCTTCCCTACCATCTTTCTGGACACCAGTTCTTTTAAGGAGGATGCAGTTTCTATTATGCTAATCATCTCAGGCAGGTGACTAGCAGCTGGCAGCATTGATTGGAAAAATGATTTTGTAGGGTTTCTGGCCAACCACACTCAGTGACAGACAGGTATGTACAATGTTGTAGAACTGGTCGTGCAGAAATGCGCACAGCAAACATACTTTCAAAATTATTTATGTACTTTTAGTACTGTTCCTCTGTGCACATCCACATGAAGTTGTTTTTATTTAATTAATTTTAGAACAAACAACAATCAGATTCTCTTTCTCATTGGATCATTGGAACGAGAGCTGGGCGTGGAGCTCCTGTGTGACTTTCACAATGTCTGACAATGTTTCTGTATAAATAAATTCATCCTGAATGTTACAAAAGGTCTCCATGACCTTTGGAAGCAGTTAGAAGCTAGCCAGGATTCCTTTACCTCCATCTTCCAAACTTTGAATGGGTCCTAGCTGGAGATACAGCCCTCCATCTAATACTCTGGTGTCTGGTTGGAGCTGAGGTTTGGAGCAGCACTTTCTTGACTCCAGATGTATTGATGACAACCATTTGAAACTCCTTCCTAATTTGGATGGACTGCATTGGAAAAAAATGTTGTAAACTCTTCAGGCTTGTCATGAGCATGCTATCAAAATAATCCTCCTGTTTGATGTGGCTTACTCAGTGCAGGTCACAGGTCCAGTTTGATTGGCTGGATCCTATCTTTCACTCCTTCTGTGGCTTTACCCTTAACAGTCCACCCCACACCCACCACTGCTGTCTACATTCTTAGCTTTATTCTCTCTTCTCCCATGAAGACAGAGAGCCCCAGTGGCATGAAGGGTAGAGGTGCTGGATGCCTCACCTGCTGCTGTGCTGGTAACCTGGGTTCTGGAGTGGACCTGGGTAACAGTTGGTTGACCAGGGAGGAGAGGATAGAGTGTACAGTGGACTGTTCTCCTCTCCCCCTAGATCAGTGAGCTATGGTGCCAAGTGCAGCCTGACCCCTAACTTGGCTGGTGGCATGGCAACAAGAGACCATTTTGTAAGGGTTGGGTAGGATTGGTGGCCACTAACATCCTATGCATGGAAGCATGTGAAAGGCCATTCTGGGCAACACTGAACACCCACTCCTCCCCAGTAAAGGGAGAAAATGGGAAAGAGTCTGGGTGACTGGATGACTTCCAGCCATCCATAGGCCTTGCACCCGATGAGCACCAAGGCCAGCTTCTGCACGATGGTAAGTCCTAGAGGGAAGTCAGTGGGATGAAGTTGGGGTGGCTGGCTTGAAAGAAGGTTTCCCCAGACCAGGAGAAATAAAATACTAGGAAAAGAATTCTGAAGTGAGATTTTCAAAAGTCATAAAATGAATGCAACTCCCAGTTAAGTCAACACCATGAACTATTCTGGTGCTGTAGGTCTATACCATGTTCTATGTTACTAAAGCTATTTACAAAAGTTGAACATATTTGCAGTTTTACAAGCTGTTTTATGGTACTTTACACCCAGTTTTGGATACAAAATGACTAAACATATTGTAGGTGAGTATGATAGAAACAGTTACGCATGCTCTGACAGTTCATGCTACGGTTCATTCCCAGCCATTGCTATACCATATCTGAACACAGCAATCTGGATACCTCTATGGCAGAGCTTTGAATATTGGACTTAAGTATGTTCTAGCTCTGACAATTTGATGTAGGGGTAGTTTGCTCAGATATCCAAACTTGTACTCAAGAGAAAATTGTATCCAGACATACAGTAGGCTTTGAAAATCCTCCTTCCCTGGAGCTCTGCTGTGCCCAACTACCTCTCCAGCATCTCTCTCTCTCTCTCTCTCTCCCCTACCCCCCCCCTCAGCTGAGGAGTTATGACTCCCACTCCTTCAGGTGTCAGTGTGGCTCAGTTGGTAGCACATATGCCTCTGGGACAGAATGTCATGGGTTCTAGCCCCACACTGGGATTAGGTTCATGCCTAAACACTGGCACCTGAGTGCAGTACTGGGGGCAAGGCTGGAAGGGGGTGCTGCTCTACTGTCAGGGTATGCCATTCATCAGATGAGATGTTAAACTAAGGTCCCTTCTACCCATCTCTGATGCTGTCCAGGTGAAAGTAAAAGATCCCATGGCACATTTTGCAAGAGTCAGAACATTTTTTATTAAAAGAATAATTAGTAATAACTAACATGGATACCCCTATAACTAACCTGAGAATTACTGAACCTCTAGGCAGAAGTGACCATATGTCTATTTCATTTGCATTTCTTTTGAAAGTTCAAACTGTAGTAAATGTTACCTTAAGACAATACGACAAAGCAAATTTCCAAAAAATTAACGATCATTCCCTGGGACCATATTCTTAGTCCCCTTATTTTAGAAGATGCCTGGTCATTTTTTAAAGAGACGTTACATGATTTGGAACAGCAGTACGTTCCTGTAAAAAGAAAATATAATACTAGAGGTAAGATTCCAGCATGGTATAATCCATCCATTAAAAAGCTGAGAGTTAAAAAGTTGAAATTATTGTCAGAATTGAAGAAATGTGCTGCAGCCCAGAAAGCTGAAATCCTCAATAAATATAGGTTAGTAGTTAAGGATTTAAAAAAGCAAATCATCCTAGCAAAACAGAATCTTGAATTCAGTATTGCTCACACTAAGGATTCACACAAATCCCTTTATTCCTACTTAAATGGTAAAAAGGGTAACACAAGATCAATAGGCCCATTGATTAAGGATAACATTACCATTACAACAGATATTGAGACAGCCAATGAATTCAATAAGTACTTTAGCTCTGTATTTGAACATGAGAGACAATACATTTTCTTTAAACTCATCTAATTCACCCAACTACTATATTTCACTTCAAGAAACTAAGGAACTACTAGCTACCTTAAAAAAAAAAACTAGTCCAGGACCTGACAACATCAGTCCAAGATTCATCTTGGGAACTATTGAAACCATTGCTCTCCCTCTTACTATTATATTTAATAAATCTCTACTGGTATCCAACGTACCATCTGATTGGTTAGCAGCTATAGTCACACTGATATTCAAACAAGGTACTCATTCTAAAACTGAAAACTATAGACCAATTAGTCTGACTTCAATACCATGTAAACTTTTGAAGAAAAAAATTAAACTATTATTAGAAGCCGAAATGAAATCACTGAATATTATAGACTCTACACAACATGGGTTCAGAACAGGTTATCCTTGTATAACTAGCCTGATCTCTCTCTATAACATGATAAGTAAACACCTCGATTAAAACTTTCCAGTTGATGTCATCCTGCTGGACTATAGCAGGGCTTTTGATAAAGTTTCACATAATTTATTAATAACCAAACTAATCAGACTCTGGTTTTCGGCACAACTAGTTTCTTGGGTTCATAGCTGGCTGAATGGTAGAACACAGAAGGTTAGAGTAAACAATGTACTTTTGAACAAAGTTAATATAACTAGTGGTGTTCCCCAGGGTTCAGTCCTGTGGCCATCACTTTTTAATATCTTCATTAGTGATATGACTATTTCGTCTAATAACAATCTTGTTAAATTTGCAGATGATACCAAACTTGGGGGCCGTGTCAATGATATAGCAAACATCAACCAGTTAAGATCTGACTTGGCCACCATTGAACAATGGGCAGTAACAAACAATATGTTTTTTAATGTATCCAACTGTGCAGTATTGCACTTAGGTAGAAATAACCCTGAACAGATTTACTTCTTAAATAACAGTAAAATTAAAGTTTCTACAGTAGAAAAAGACCAGAGGATACTAATCAATAACAAATTATCTTTTTCAGAACATTGTAACAGAATAGCAAATCAAACAAATGCTCTTCTTTGCAGAATAAATTCTACATTTGTTTCTAAATCTGAAGAATGCATTATGATCTTATATAGGTCTCAGGTTAGGCCCTACATAGACTACGGAGCCCCACTTTGGAGCCCTTATCTAATTTCTGGTGTGAAAAGAACAGAGCAGATTCAATGTAGAGCAACTAAACTGGTATATCAACTTGCTCCCTTTGACTATGAAAAAAGGTTGAGACGTACAGGACTATATCTGCTCAGATTGAGAAGACTACGAGGTAATCTTCTTCTTTTTAAAATAACTCAGAATCCATCTTTAATGGTTCAGTGTAGATTATCATTCACTTCGAGAAAAATTGTGGCTAGGTGTCACAGTAAACAGCTTGAAATTGAAAGAACACAAGCTAATAAAAGACAATCTTTTTTCACTTTTTGAACTCCAAGGGTATGGAACTTACTAACACAAGATATTGTAGATTGCACCGGAATAAATACTTTTAAAAACAAATGAGATAAATGGCTGCTGAAACAGCCGTTATAATAGGGGATTCGACAGAGTTATTATCAATTACAAATTCCACATGTGTGGAGGACAATCTAGAAGGGCAAATAGTCCCTTTTGTCCATCTTAACCAAGTAACATAAAACTGTGAAAAAGGATTTTGTACACCATAAAATAAAATACCCCAAAATTAACAGTTTTTAATATACATGAAACTCATAGAGTATGTCCCCATTTTTCAACAACAAAAGTATATAATAAAAGCAAGGGAAAACCTAAAGATAGGGAAAAAAAGAAGAGAACAAAGAATCAGCAGAAGTAGGAAGGATAGCAAAAGAAAGGCAGTATAGAGAATAGGCCATCAAGCAATTATATACATGTAATATGGTGCCATCTAGCCTTTACTGTTGGTACTGCAAAAGAATTACAAACGTTTATTTCTTTCAACAAACTCAGTTAAACCTTGTAATGACATTTATTTCTGTTGAAATAGCAGTTTACAGCAAACTTGCCAAATATGGAACTTTATACAAGCAGAATTCACTCAAATAGTGCTTGCATGATAGCTATGTGGCAACTGTAAAAGAGATCCAGTAATAACATGACTTGCATGTTTGCTGCAATGTAGCTACTATTGTAGGTCATAGGTGGATTCCAAGACAAACCACTCCCACAGGTGCCCACTGGTATAACTGTCCTGAGAAAAGCTACTGGGTGCATTGGTGATTGAGGGGCATTATTTGGGACTTAGCCTCATTTAGCTTATAGCCAGATGAAGGGGAATGCTGAATTACACCCTGGAGGGTTTTCAGAGAGGATGGGATGTCAGAGAGAAATGGAGTAATGTTATCAGCAAAAAGTGCCAATTTGTGGGGTGTGGGGGTACCTTGCACTATCAGGCTGGGAATGGACATGGATGCCTGAATATTAAGGGACAGGGGCTCCACTGTGAGTAAGAAAAAATAAGGAGACAGAGGGCACTCTTGCCAAGTGCCCTTCCCCAAATGGAAGGACAGGGAAATAACAGAGTTGGTGAGGAATGTTACTGATGGGTTGGTATACTGAATATTTACCAGGGTTATAAATTTCAAATTAAATCTAAATCTGGTAATGGCATTCCACAGGTATTCCCATTACACCTTGTCCAATGTTTTTTCAGCATCCAGGGACAGGGTGTCAGTGGGCTCTGAGTGAGTTCAGGCCTCCCATAGAAAACTTAGGATGCACAGGTATTATCTGTGCCTATCAAACCAGGCACAAAACCTACCTGATCCAGATGAATGAGGTCCTCTATGATCTCTGGGAGTGTCCTTGCTAGGAGTTTTGCAGAATCTTGTCTTCCACATTGATCAATGAAATTGGATGATACTGTGAGCAAAGGATGCAATCCTTGGCTTTTTTTGGTATTAATGTAATGAAGGTCTGCATGAAGGTAGGAGGAAGAGTCCACTTATCCTCGGCCTCATTAAAGACTCCTGACGGTTTGGGGGCCAAGATTCCTGGAAGGCCCAATAAGTCAGTGGGGAGTCCATCTGGACCAGGGGACTTGCCAAGGACCTCCATGCTCAGTATTGCACCTTGTACCTCTCAGGTGAATTTGGTTGGATTAATTGGGTATTCTATGAAGAAGGGACCTGAGAGAAGACTTGATCTTGATTGAAGGATGAGAATTCTTCTTCAGAAGGGAACTTCTCAGAAGAGTAGAGAGACTGATAGACATTTTGTAATTCCTTTCTTATAAGCTCTGCGGATGTAACTGTGGTACCTGCTTCTTTTTAATCAGAGGGATATATTTCTGTACTTCTCTGACTTTTAATCTGTGTGGCAACAATTTACTGAGTCACTCTCCAGCCTTCCAGTACTGTTGGTTCGAACAGAACAGTGAGTATTCCATTTTGTGGTGCAAAAATTCCTCCAACGCAGCCTGTGCCTCTGTAATGCATGGTCATAGGGTTTGGCACAAGTGGGGAAGGGTCTGTTAGTCCTGTACCAAGTGCTTTAACTCTTTTTGTTTTTGATGGGTAATCTGATCTCGCTGCTTGCACAGCCCAGAAGAATGTGCAATAACTTTTCTCCATAGCTTTCAAGGCCTCCCACTGGGTACCAACTGAGATATCAGAAGAATCATTGAGGGGAAAGTACTCCAGGATATTTGCATTCAATTCCTCTTTGAATGCATGGTCCTGGAAAAGGATGCAATAAATTGCCATTTGTTTCATGCACCTACTAACCTCTCCCAGGCAAGCGTCAGAATCACAGGGGCATGATCTGACACCAGGTTATTACCCATGGGTGCTTCCCAAGTTTTAGAAACAAGTTCTTGTGAAACAAAAATGACATCAGTCCTACTATGGGAGTCATGGACTGTGTTATAACAGAATAAATCAATTTCAGTGGGATGAAGCACCCACCAAATGTTCCAGAGGCCTGGATTTTGATATGCTAGGGTCACTTGTTTTAGCCATTTGGGCTTCCTGTTGGTGACCAGGCCCCATTCTGTATAATGAGGGGGAGGAGGGTAGTGGTAAGTTAATATCACACTAAGTTATGATCCCAGCTGGGTTAGCTGGGAGTCCCCTCAACATCTGGTGAAAAAAGTCAATATCGGGCATATTCAGGATATAAATGTTGACAGTGACAATCTTCCTCCCCTGATATGTGGTTTCAATTCAGATCATATGCCCTTCTGCATCTTTCATTTCTCTGTGAATGCCCATTTGTAGGCCCTTCCTACAGAGGACAGCCAGTAAGCCACCCCACTCTTCTTAGAAATATAAGCATTGTGGTACACATGTCTCACCCTTGAGTAGCAGAGACGAGACACTTCCCCCTCAAATATGTACATCTCTTGGACCAATGCGATGTCACATTGCATACTCTTTAGTTGAAGTAAAACTTTTCTTTTCATAATAGGGCAGTTCAGACCCCTGGCATTCCAAGAAATTATTTTTAGGAAACGAGACTGACTGCAACCCCAGTACACGCTGAAGTAAAGTTAAGATGCTCTGACCTGGTCTTCCCCCACAGGCATTAAAAGAAAAGACACATTATAAATGTGGTACATGTGACACTCTGCCACCTGCTTATTATTAGATATATAATATTTGTATTATAAATAAATGTGTATGTAAACATCTGCCTAGGAAACTGCAGTCAGCAAGTAAGCTGGCTTGACCTTTTTGACCTCAAAGGTGTCAGTGTGACTGAAGCAGCAGGCTGTCATAAAAGCTGGCCAGTGGAGAACACTAATTAAAAGTTTTATGTTCTGTCTTACACCTAGGGCTTCCTGCCAAATGCCAGGTGATAAGACATCATAAAATATTCCTTTTAAAGCTGAAACCCAGTATTATGAATTTTATGATCCTGGAGGAAGACACATTTTTTTTCACAGAATCTTGATAAAGTTGTAAACCTGAAATCATTCTTGAAAAACAGGAAACCAGCAGAGAGACATCAAAGGAAATGCTTTTTTTTTTGTTAATCCTTTTTACCTAGTAGCACCTTGGTCTGCTTCACGTCCCGGCATCCATCCCATTCAGCCATCATCTGGTCTGCCACAGCCTGGAGAACCCCCACTGCTAATTACCCCCATGGCTTGCCCTCCGTGGCAGGGTGGCGGAGAGTCCCCCTTGATGGCCATCAAGCCGCTGACACTGTGCACCATATTTTCCCATTTTCTTGTGTGTGAGAGGGGTTTGCAATGATGTCGGGGGGAACACGCACGTGTCTGCACGCGCTCCCTTCCAATGCTGTGCCCCAACTCACCTGCCCCAGTGAGGTACCAGGGCACCATCCCCCAGCCTCTGCAAGAGGTTGCTGGAGTACCGACACCTGGAAACCCCCCTCCCTGGAGAGGGAGTGCAGTCTTATGGATGCTCAATCCTTCCCAACCCCTGCTGACCCCTGGTGAGCGAGTCTGTTCCCGAACCCGGGTTGCCGGCATGGAGTGAGGTGTACCATCCAGCACCTCAACTCTCAGCGCCACCCAGCCAGCAAAGGAAATGCTTTTGATGAATGAAACTCATAATTTAAAAATTGCTAACTGCTAATTCACCAGTATTAACATACATCCTTTTGGATATGTATGCTAATAATTTAAGTTTATTTCAGGATCTAGCAGGGACTATGTGCGCTGTGACCTTACAAGGAGGTGGAGACTGATTTTGAAATTGTCCGGCATCTTCCAAGAAAGTTGTTTTTCCTTTCTGGATTCCACAGAAGTGAGATCTTGGGTCTCTATACTGAAACTAGGCACTTAGAAAATATATAATTCGGCTGGAACTTGTAAGTATCTTGCAGGAGTTGTTTTCTTTTGTTCTGTAATTTTCCAATTATTTTGTTGACTGTATGTATTGGTGTTATATGTTCTGTATTTGGTATTTTATCTATTTTACATTTTTAGTAAACAAAATTTTCCTTGAAATTCTGCCTACGCTCATGCAGTTTCTTTTGCATGTGAATACTGAAACAGTATTGGGTAATTCTGACAAGAACTATTAAGGGCTTGAATGTGTTACTAATCTTGCTAAGGTAAGAATATACCTAGGTCTCATATTGAGTTGTAATGGTACATTTGGGGAACCTGGCTGGGTGCCACTGGGTGAAGGATTGTATTGCAGTTCCCCGAAGAGAATATATATCTGAGCCTGTTAACTGGGTGCACTAGCAAAAAGGTTCACATTTGACCCCCAGGACTCGAGGTCAGTAGGTGATTCATACCCAAAACAAACAGGAGGGTTACACTGTTTGTCTCTGGTTCATACTATTGCACTTCGAGGTTGGCACTGTGGGAGCAGAGGGCCTGACCCTCGGAGTGCGTTTGTGACAGTACATTTGTATTGTGGCAGTGGGAAAGGCAATTACATGAAGGTAGCTGCCGGTGGATCCACCCAAATATAGTGGAGTGTTGTGCTATAATAGAAGAAATGGTAGAAATAGAACAGTTTATGTTGCTGGTACAAGTGTGACTGGATGACAATGTCGCTAGGGGGACAAGGTGGATGGTTGCTTCAGAAAGTGATTCTTTTTAGAAGGAGGGGGAGGAGGGTATTTGAATAATTAAGGGAATAACAATAATAAATACATGGATCCATAGAGCCCAGGAGGAGTTAAGGACTTGGCAGTGGATGGGATAAGGTAATTGCTAGAGCATATAGGGGAAATAACTGAACTCAATCATTGGACACTTCAGGAACACCTGTCCAGCTGCTAAGGAATTCTGACCCATATTGCTATAGAAAATGTAAACAAGGACACAATAATCAGCCTTACTTAGATCAATTGTTGTATAGTTTGTTGCCCTTTCAATTGACTTATTTCCATCTATTTATTAATTAATTATTTATTGAATTTTGTTTACTGGGTAGGCCAACTGGGACTAAGTATCCCTTTTTCAGGGCTGATCATTGTCCCTGGTTGCTAGTCTCTGTCAGACCAGTTTAGTAAAACTGTGTAAAACCGTACTTAATGCAAGCTTAACATTTTTAATGCTTTTACCCTGCTTCTGTTTAATTGAACCACCTCTTTTCCCTGAAGCCTTCTCCTGACTCTTTTTTCAATTGTTTCCTAGACACCATCTCCCTCTCTGCATAATTCTCCTGCATTGTTAAAACTCAGTCCAACTGATCATTCTATCTCTGCTGTTCACCAGCTGACCACCCCCGATTTAGCATGATTCATATTCTTTTGTGTTCTTTGTCTTATAATTAAATTCTCTCCCCTCTTTACTCCCAAGCACAATCATTCCTGACCAGGCACCCTGCTGTGGACTGCTCTTCATGGCACCGCTCTTCCAAGCCACCCACCCTCAAGTAAAATATAGCCGTAAGGTATGATCTTGCCTGATCAGCTTCCAGCAAGCTGATTTGAAGCAGACTTTCCTGCCCACTCTATGTGGACTTGACTTATATTGCATTGCTGGCCACATGATGTTGTAAAAATATACTAACAGTCAACTTCCCAATTGGCGACTAATACTTGTCGCCCCCTAAACCTTTCTCATACAAACTAATTAACTAAGATCCTCCTCTGCCTACAAGCAGGCTTACCTTATCTGTCTCTCAATAAAACCAGCACAAATGTGCTCCTCTATGGATTCTCTGTCCCCCACCTTTTCTATGTAACCCCCCCTTTCCTTCCTACTTCTTTTTATTCTGATACCAAACCTGAGACATATAAACATCTCACCATGCACTTCCTCTGCAATTTACATAATACATAATCTGAACACTTTTCCTCCTAGTGCAGGTACCTCCTCTCCCAACTATCTCTATCTGTCTCACTACTCACCAGTTCCTTGCACCTCCTTTACTTTTATCCCCAACAACTTTGCCTCTCTAAACTCCTTAACTATTCATATCCCAATCAGTTGCAACTCTCCTATCCTATACAACTCCCCCACCATTAAGCCTTGGTATAAGAGCTCAAAGCTTCACTATATAATATTAACTCTCCTCCTCTTAACTGCTGGGGACAATAATCCTAACCGTGGACCTCCTCCAGCTACTACCACATCTCCAACTCTACCACATATAGTCACAACAACCCCTAATATGTCTAACCTCACATGTGGTCTCAAACAATTCTAATGCAACATAAGGAGCCTCTTACCTAAACTAATCCTGCTCAAACCCTTTGTCTTAACCCTTTCCCTGGATCTTCTCATGCTATCCAAAACCTGGCTTAACAATAAAATCCAAGATCATTCTATTGTCATCCTCTTCACCCTCTCTAAAATACTGGAGAAAATTGTTGCTACCCAGGTCTCGGATCACCTGTACTCCTTCAAACTCCTCATCCCTGACCAACATGGTTTCTGACGTTGGTACAGTACACCCACTGCTCTCATACAGTTCACAAATCATGTCAGACTCGCTATGGACAAAGGCTGTATCACTGGAGCTACTTTGTTGATCTTACAAAAGCATTTGATTTAGTTGACCACCTGCTGCTCCGATCAAAGTTGTCATCCCTAGGCCTCTCACCCTCTGTCACTGCCTGGTTCCATAATTATCTTTCAAAGCATCAACAATTTGTCCAGATCAGAGATGTTAAGTCCCCTCTAGTTTCTACTTGGATCAGAGTGCCCCAGGGTTCAATTATTGGTCCTGTCCTGTCCTGTTTACAGTCTTCTTAAATGAAATCCCATCTCTCACTGGTGCTTGCTCAGGTCTGCAATATGCTGATGATATTGTTCTTTACTCATCCTCCTCAAACCTCTCAGATATCAACCTGAATCTCAATAGTAACTTCAATGCCTTTCAGAGCTGGCTATTGCAAAACAAGCTTGTCTTAAATAAAAATAAAACGGTGACTATGCTCTTCTGGTTCAGGTTCACAAATTCAGTCCTGCACCCAACCATCAGAGTGCTTGATAGCTCTCCCCTTAACACAGTTACCTCTTTTAAATACCTAGGAGTAACCCTTGATCCCACCTTGGATTTTGACCTGCACCTAGCTTCAGTCATTAAATCTGTCAATATTCAACTTGGACTGGCATATAAGGTGAGACATAACCTAACATCCATGGCTAGGATGGCCATTGCACAGGGGATCCTGTGACCAAAATTGGTATATGGGTTAATAGCCTTTCCAGCAAGTACTGGAGGGCTCCTCCAAAAGTGGGATGTCTGCTTCAGCAGCATTTGCCATTTTGCTTTGTCTTTACCCCAACTTACTGATGCAACCTGTACTCCAGTCTAGGATGGTTTACCCCCTCAGCCTTCTGACAGTTTACTTCCTACTGCTTTATAAAGAATATGATCTCCTCCCAGATACCTGAAAAACTGGCTCTACTGCTCAAACCTGTGACCTCTGTCTACCCACTGAGATCAGCTGATAAATCCCTTCTTGTCCAACCGAGATATAAAACCAAAATGGGGGAGAATGCTTTCTCTAGCTGGGCCCCTAAACCATGGAACTCCTTTCCACGGAGTCTAAGAATCTTCCCTTCTAAACACAGCTTCAAACAGGAGCTTTGTATGGCTCTTCTAAACTCTGAACCTTGCTCCTGTTATCTATCCACCCACCCACCCCTGTACTGGTTCCTCCTAAGTGACTACCGGCTCCAACCTCTACTACTCTCAAACCTGCCTGGAAATCTTGCTATTTTCTGTCTTCTAGCACTTACTCACTAGTTGTATGACTTATGACTGTTAGTTATTTGCACTTATATTTCTGTTTTGTTACTACATATAGATTCCTGCAAATGTACTGTCATTGCTGAAAATTTTGTGTAAGTGTAATATATCTGACTTCTACTTGTTCCCATAATGTTTTCTTTAATCTACTATTGTCTATGTACCCTTTGTTATAATCTCCCTGGTCATACCTGAAAATAGGCAGCTAAGCTGTCTAGTGTACCTACCCGGTTAACAAAAAATAAATAAATAAATATCCATACATGGATATAACATTACTAGACTAGAGATGCAGTGAAGTAAAATTCCACCCCTGAAGTGGTCACAAAGTAGCCACTTCGCATTAGTATTCTGCTATGTGGAGTGCCCATTTTAAACCCTCACTTCGCCACTTCACATTGGAATTATGACTTCACATGGTGCACTCCGCCTTATTCCACTTTAAGGCAGAGTGAGAATTCATAGGCAGCCCACACAAATCACATGGTAGGTCGCATGTTTCAGGCAGGCAGGCAGGCAGAAGGTTACGGGCAAAAACACTCTCCAGCGTGGGCTGACTTACATGTTTTGCACAGGGTGTGACAAATGGTTCTGCTCTGTGAATGGCTGGGGGTGGGGTGTGGACATGTGATGAAGAGGGGTGCACAGGTGACAAGTCCACATATGAAGTTATTTTCCCCATTTTACGTACATGAGGTTGAAGTACCACTTGCACTAGACATACTGCAATGACCACCACTGCCACCACTGCTACTCTGACCACCACTTGACAAGATTTCTTTTTTTTGTTTACTTTCTGTTTATTCTCCCCCTCCTTGTAGCTCTCCCCTCTTCAGGAGACACCTACAGCCTTATCAGCCCTCGCTCACCTACCTGGTGACCGGTGCAGTCTGTCCCCCATGGAGCTGTGCTTATACCCCCCAGGCAGGTATGGGGTGGGAGCCCTTACACCCCGATGCATCTCTGTATTTCATCAGAATGCTGTCTCTGGGCCGGTAGGGGCATTGAAGGTCGGGGCCTGGTGCTCTGTCTTCTGGGAGGCTGTGCGGTTATTTTTCCCAATGTTCTCTCAGTGTGCCAAGTCCCCAGACATCAAGGTGCTGAAGCACTGACATCTGGCATGTCACCCCTCTTGTTGAGCATCAGGCTTGCTATACCTTGGGTCTCCACCCGGGGCCAGACAAAAGCCAAGATCTGGTTCCCCCTTCCCCCTGGAGAGAACGAGCAGTCCTTAGGACGCTCAAGTCCTGCCCCCCGGCTGGCCCTCCAGCTCCCGGGCTCATTCCAGAACCCATGTCACTGGCGTCGCAAGCAGAAATCCAACCACTGTGCCGGCGGGCCGGCTGACAAGATTTCTAAATCATAATCCCCCCCCATCATCCCTGTAGTAATCTTCTGGTGTTATTTCATCACTACTGTGGACATTCCTACTTGGTCTTACACTCATGGAAGGGGATAACATGCTCAGTAAGGCTGATGATGAGGGTGAATGCCCCACTATGGCATTAGCTGACATCTGGTGCCTGGTCCACAGTGCCATGTGCCTGTTCTTAATATGTGTATGCTGACTCCCTATGCCCAGATAACTCCCCTTTTTACCTTGACTCACACATGCATGGCAAAGCTGGCAGATTGCAACTGACTCATCATTTGCATCTTGGACAAAAAAATCCCAAACAAGGGATTGTGATCCTGTCCTTTTAATATGTCCCTGATGCTGCTTATTGGACTCTGGTTTTTTAACCCCTGAAATGGGGGCTGTGCTACATGATTTTTCAGGCTGGACGCACTTGGACTCCAACTGACCACCATGACTACCTATGATTATTACTGGGTCATCACCATTATCATCAACAGGAACCGGTAAATCAACAACTTTTTAGAGAAGGGTGGGATTTAATGCCAACAGACCCAGACACAGCCACCTTGAATTTCTTTTTCTCCTGGCCCCAACAAGGGTCACCGACATCATTATCATATTCATCAACATCATCCGCATCCACATTTTCAGCTTGGATGCTGTCATGTGGAGAACATGTTCCAACAACAGCATCATCATCATCATCACCCGATAGTTTTGTGCCACACTTTGAATGGTTGGATGGCAAAGGCATGACCTCAACAGTGCTGTAAGAAATTAGATATTTTGAGTTATCATTGCCAGGATCAGAATCATGTTCAAATACCATGGGGATGTTAATGGGGAGTATGACATCATCTACACTGTCCATCACAGCTTTAGACTGAACTATATTTTTTGAAATGGTTAACTGGTCAGAAGTGGAACTTGAGGTGGCAGTACTCATGCCATAAGAAACTGCACTAACACCACCAGCTGGGACAACATAATCTCCTCCAACTATGAGAGAAGCAACAGATTGCACTGTAAAAAACATTGATGGAGAAATTCCTTAGCTGACATCAGCTATGCACTTCTGCATACTACCACGCCCACAGACAATCTTGCCACTGGCAGCAGTGCTATAGCCAGAAACAGCTTTGCTTGCACATCACTTTGAAGGCATTTTGGGGGATTACCAAGAAAATTCTAAAGGAGATGATGGAAGATTTGATACCTTTTATTGGACCAACAAATGTCTTGTACAAAAAGGGAATTATACACAAGCTTTTGGGGCCTCACAGATCCCTTCTTTAGGTGAATAGCAAAATTGAAAAACATAAGCAGTATTTATATTCACTGTGGAGCAATTATAAAAATCAGGAAGTGAAATAAGAAGGAGATAAAAGGGACTAGAGATAAAAGTCTAAGATGCAAAGTAAAAAAAAATGTGTGAGAAGAAATGGGGAGGGGGCCTAAGTAGGAACAGGTCAGTAGAAGAAGAAATGAAGCTAAAGGGAAAACAAAGGCACACAGATAAGAAAGATCTGAGATCAGAAGCTGGCTGTGAGGGTAGAATAGACAGGAGATGCCTAAGAAATGCATGGAAGTCAAGAAAATTAGAAGAAACAAAAGAACAAAGGCTTAGATAAACAGAGTGTGAAGTAATATAAACAGGAGGTGTCTGAAAACAATCAGGGAGTGGGTGGGACTGAGCTGAAGTGCTAGTAGGAGAGGCAGGGCCGATGTCAGGTACTGGTAAAAAAGCAAATTAGGCAGGAACTCAGATAAAAACAATAATAAGAGAAATATAGAATCAAAGTGTGATAAATAATGACATGATTTAGTTCACAATGAAAAAGAATTACAGTTTACCATAGTGTGATATGAATCCAATGTCCCGATTCAGTCCAGAAATGTTAGATTTAAATTGTTTAATATATTCAATTCCCATGTCCTTCTGTCCTGTGTGTTTTTGAAGTTGCCTCTTAGTGTCAAGACAGATAAATCCAAGAGAGAGTGAAATGTTAGTGAAAAATGGTTTCCTACTGGTGTGCTGCCAATCTGGTTTACTATTGTGTGATGTTGGTGATTCATCCTGGTGTTCAGTGGTTTACTAGTTTCCCCAATATAGTATCCATTGGTGCACTTCTTGCACTGAATTAGGTAAACATCATTGCTGGATTGACATGTGTAGGATCTATCAATTTGTATTATGTTGTTCTGGCTTGTCTTTATGGTGGTCTGTGCGCATATGTGAGTGCAGGTCTTACATCTTACCATGTTGCATGGTGTTGTCCCTCTTGTTTCTCAGTTATTATGATCTGCTGGGAGTTTGTTATGAATTATTATGTATGAGAGACTTCTTATAGGGAATGACAGGTGGTTCAGGGAAGAGGTCCTTCAGTATTTCATCTTCTCTCAGCATGGGTTGTAGTTCTTTGATAATTTGCTGAAGGGGTTTTAGCATGGGGCTGTAAGTGACCTCTAGGGGTGTGCGGTCAGTTTGATGTCTTTGTCTGTATTCCAGCAGATTGTCTCGTAGTATTCGTATAGCCTGTTCAAATTCTCTGTCAGTTTGTGTTGGAGAGTGGCTCTGCTCAATTAGAGAATTCTGATGTGTGGAGAGCTGTCTGTCTCTTGTTCTCTCTTCAGAGCAGATTCGATGGTATCGAATCGCTTGACAGTAGATTACAGATTTTCTTGTATGATTTTTTTTTTATAATTCATATTTTATTAACAAATTTTCCCATTACAGGGAACAGAGAGTTACAACATACTCTGCATGCATTCAAAGTGTTACATGTGCTGTCCCAATCCCCCCTTCCCCCCACCCCATACAGCAGCAGACTCAATACAGTAATAAGGTAGGAATGCTATTTAGTATCACAAATCAAGGATCACTGATTACTGTAACACATATACCTGATCTGGCCAAGATTAGCGTGTGAAGGGGATCCCAAGTGTTCTTGTACCACTGCAACTTATTATGGAGGCTCGCTATCGCTTTCTCTGTACGTAGGTTAGCTAGGATTTCATTAACCCATTCCTGATATGATGGGCTTACTGCATCTCTCCAATGCCGAAGTACAATTTTTTTAACAGATAGTGCAATCATGGAGATATGGAATCTCCTAATTCTCACCTTGATAGAGGATAGATCCCCCAATAAACACATATCTGGGGTGAAGCAATCTTGCAAACCTAATATAGGATCTAGGTTAGTCTGTATGGCTACCCACAAGGATCTTATCTTAGGGCATGACCAAAAGACATGAAGAAGTGTACCATCCTCTTGACATCATCTGGCACAAGCCCCCGAGCTTATAAGACCCCATTTCCTCAGCTTCACAGGAGTGTAATATATGTTGTGCATAATGTGGTATTGCATAAGACAAAGTCTATCCTGAAAAATGTATTTATGACAGAAATTCCATAAAGCTGACCAGTTGGGAGTGTAGTGAGGAAAAAAGGAAACCCAGAGTCTAGTGGGCCCTTCAGGTCTCCCATATTTCCAGTAAAGTAAAACACGGTATATTTTGGAAATAGTACCTGGTGACCCCAACAAGGAGAAGAGATCAGATACAAACAGAAAAGTGGGTGGGCGAGGAGGAATGATACCAAATACTGTAGAGAGCAGGTGCTTTAATTGGACCACCTTGAAGTGAAAAACTGAAGGGACGTCAAATTTACTAATTATATTAGAAACTGAGAGCCTTTATCCTGCATCATCCAGAAAAGTAGAGATTATTCCATCCCCAGTTTGGGGTAACCATTTACGAGAAATCATCTTTTTGTTTATTGTGAAAGACGGGGAATTCCAGATAGACTGAGACAAGTCTAGATGTGGGGAGTAGTGCAAAAATGAACAAAGCTGCAGGTGAACTCTGAGGGACGTTCGAATAGTGGGACAACTACAGGTGTCAGGAAGGACGCCATTTTAAGACAGAACATAGTCTGAGGGTCTATATTCTTGGACTGAATGAAATCTAACTCAATTTTGAGCCAGTCCGGTCTTAAGTGTCCAGAACCCGGATTTACCCAGTGCATGTACTTTGCAATATGACTAGCCCAGTAATAAATTTCCAGATGGGGAATCCGCAGTCCTCCATCCATTTTCTGAGTGGCAAGCTTATAGTATGCTAACCTGGCTTGTTTATTAGACCAGATAAAATGTGTGAAAATTCTGTGCATTTTCTGAAACCAAGATAATGGAGTGAAAGAGTTAAGGAGAGAGAGGGGATAAAATAAGTGAGGAAAAATATTCATTTTAATTACATTAATGCGACCCCAGAGAGAGACAGGAAGTTTAGACCATCTATTGAGGTCCTGAACTATCACTTGGGAAAGAGGATCCAAGTCTTCTTTAAACCAGGAAGAAGGGTTACGCGTCAAATTAATACCAAGGTATCTGAGAACGCGAGGAGACCAGCCAAGAACAAAAGGGGACACATCATTTTTGAAAACTTTGTGGTTAAGAGGGAAAATGGAAGATTTATTTATATTCAGTTTATAATTTGAGAAAGTACTGAATTTGGCAATTTCTTCTAACATGACGGGAAAGGATGTTCTTGGATGAGATAAATGGAGGAGGAGATCATCAGCATAAGCCGTGATCTTCACCACTGATTACCTATCGGGATGCCATGAATCTCCAGATTATTGAGAATATTTCGGATAAGAGGCTCCAAATATAAATTAAATAATAGATGGGAGAGAGGGCATCCCTGCCTGGTACCGGAAGACAGGAGAAAGGGTTTGGAGAATGCTCCATTGCTGGAAACTCTGGCAGAGAGAGTTTGATATAAGGCCCGAATCCAATCTATAAACTTAACCGGAAAGCCAAATACTTTAAGGACCTGAAATAGGAAATTCCAGTTGATGCGATCAAACACCTTCTCGGCGTCCAAGGAGACCAGTCCCACAGGAAAGACAGTGTCCCTGGACTCTGAGACAACATGTGACAGGGTGCGTAAGTGGTCAGCCGATGAACGTCCCTTCATAAACCCCACCTGAGTCATACTAATAAGATCGTGAAGAACCTGTATTATTCTATCGGCCAATATCTTTGAGAGAATTTTAACATCTTGATTTAATAAAGAAATTGGCCTATAGCTTTGCACTAGTTCTGGATCTTTATTGGGCTTAGGATGCAGAACAATCAGGGCTTCAAGCAAATGTCTATCTACTCTTGCACCCGAAAGAATGTGACGGTGCAACCGGTGAAGAACCGGTAATAATTGTGATAGAAAAGTTTTATAGAATATAGCGGAAAAAATGTCTGGTCCTGGGACCTTGTCTGAAGGCAAAACCCCAAAGACCCTTGATATTTCCTCCAGAGATATTGGAGAGGATAGGAATTTCTTCTGTGGTTCAGATAAAGAGGGTAGAGAAGAATCCCTCAGGTATACCTCAAGTGCTTCTAAGGAAGGGGGGTTATCCATATCCCTATATAGATGCTCATAGTATGAGGCAAACTCCTGCGCTTCCTCAGAAGGGGACACCTTCAGGGATCCGTCTGCTCGGGCCCTAATTGGAGGTATGAATCTAGCAGATTCCTGCTGTTTTAACCTTAAAGCTAACAAGCGACCTGCTTTTTCCCCTTGATCGGTATAGCTTGCTTTGGTGCAAATAATAGATAACTCTGCCTTCTCCCTCAACAAATCTAAATATTTGTCTTTAGCTACCGAGAGCCTCCTCATGTCCTCTTCCGTGGCATTAGAGGATAACTTGATTTCTAGAGACCTAATTAGAGATAATGAAGCTAATAATTTCACCTCATGGATCTTTTTCCTCTTTGAGGCTAAGCTAACAATAATCCCTCTCATGTAAGCCTTGAAAGCACCCCACAAAATATCAAGTGCCATGCCCTCAGAGGAATTAGTAGAAAAAAATAAATCAATCTGCTCCTTTATTAGGTTACAGTATTTGGTATCCTTCAGCAGTTGCCCATTTAATTTCCATCGGGTTTCTTTATGGGGAATGTTAAGGAAAGCCAGATTGGAAGTCATCAGAGAATGATCTGACACTAGACCTGGCTGAATCGAGGCAGTCAAGACCCCAGGCAAGAGGACCTGAGAAAGAAAAAGATAATCGATGCTAGACTGGGTTCTGTGCACAGGCGAGTTGAAAGTATACTCCCTGTCCTTAGGACGCAGTACACACCACACGTCACACAGTCCGCGCCAATCCAAAAAATCCCTGAGGGCCCTCTGCCCGGGCAACAGACTCCTCAGCCCACTACCAGACCTGTCCACTTCAGGATCAAGAACCAGATTGAAGTCCCCACCCATAATTATACCAATGGGAAGCATGGGAAGGAGTAAGGAGATAAGCCTCATAAAGATGCCCGGATCATCTGTGTTTGGCCCATATATGCTACCAAGTAAAATTGGCATAGACCAGAGATTCCCCTGGACCAAGACATATCTGCCGTCCGGGTCCCTGAGAACTTGCTTAGAGATAAAGGGAATGCCTCTATTGACCAGAATCATAACCCCACAGTTGTTAGTGGACCCCTGGGCAGTAAATACCTGCCCAACTTGTTGCCTCCTAAGTTGCAGAGATTCACTTTCCAGTAAATGAGATTCTTGCAAGAAGGTGATCTGAGAAGGTAATAAGCTTAAATGTTTTAACACTTGATACTGTTTAGCTCTTTTCCTTATCCCCTTCACATTCCATGTAGCAAGATTTATACTACTGGCCATCTTAGTAAAAGAAAAAAGAGTCTCTTATGTAACATCTAGAGATTACAACAATTGGAATTAAGTGACCAGAACCCATGTTTGCTGCTGTATTCCCCTTCCAATCCAACATCAACTTCCTTCCCACCCACCATCCCCAACCCCCCCAAAATATTCTAAATCCACTCAATGAACAAATAAAATGAGAACCATGAACACGATATCACCCCCCCATCCCAGCTGTCATGAGCAACGTTCAGCACAATACCATTTTCCTTCCTCCCCTCCAACCTCCCAAATATGGGTCCAAAAACCTTGCACTAATATATGAACCTTCTTATATAAAACAATGATCAGCCATGTCTAAACAAAAATAGAGATAATATAAGTGATAATAGGCAACTACTGGGCTCCTGATATCCAGAAAAGCTAAAAGCGAAAATGAGAGAGGGAGGAGAGAGCATCCCCCACTTGGGAGCAGACCAGGGAACCCAAATACCTTAAAAAGAAAGGAGCAGTATAAAGCGTGATAGCAAAATACGCTATTGTAGCTGCTGCCACTAACAGAATTAAAAGTTTTCCCAGTAACATTAGTTGGCTAAAGAACTAGATGCTCCCAAGTAGTGGATCTCCACCTGTTCCCAAGCCCCCGCTGTTATGTTCAACTGGGGAAAATAAATTCCCGAGACAAGTAATGGAGATGATCCATCAAATGTACTGCAAGAGCACCCTCTAGTGATATTATCACAAAAATGCATGCCCGACTGAAGCTGACACCAGAAGGTCACTCTCCCCACTAGTGCCCGGGCAATCTAGAACCCCAAATTAGAGGGCTTCCACTACAAAACCCAAATCATGAGAAACAATTAGTGTCCTTGCAAAAGAAAACCAGGAAGATGTGATCCATGTGAGAAACGGGATCTTCCTCCCAGAAACAAACTCCAGGAATATGGAGTTGCTCCAAAACACTGAGTGCTAAGATGAAAAGTGTAAGAAAGCAGGATTCCAATGAGAGCAGACCCCTCCGCCATGGCATTCAGGAACCTTCGAGACCAGACAGTTATTCATTCCTCAGTTTGTGTAGCGGTACGAGAAAAAACTTCCCCCTTCCAGCACAAGATGAAATAGGACCAACCAAACAGATCAAGTGTCCCGGAACAGATCAGGCAAAGCAGTCTTAAGTACCACAAGAGCAGCTTCAGGATTCTCGTATGTTGACCAGATACCAGCCACTAGTACCTGCAATCTAGCTGGGTAACCCATTTTAAAGCGGAGGCCTGCTGCTATGACTTTCGACACAATAGGGTGAAAAACAGTGCGCTTCACTCTGACCTACCCCGGCAGATCTTGGGCAATTCTGAGCCTGGTATTTTCCTATTTCACTTCTTGCAGCTTTCTCACTTTTGCATGAAAATGTTGTCGCTCTAGATAATTTAAAAAGTGACAGATAATGGGACGTGGCGTTGCTCCTGGAGATGGCTTGGGTCGCAGGGATCTATGCGCCCTTTCAATGATGTATTTGGTCCCGAAGGGAGAGGGACCAGTGACCTTTTCCATCAGCTTCTGCACAAATGCAAGCATATTCTGGCCTTACTCTCCTTCTGGAAGGCCCAAAATAACTATATTATTTCTTCGGCTGTGACCTTCTAAATCTTCCAGCTTGGCTTCCAGACTAGAAATCCTTTGCCGCAGAACCATGAGACCGGGATCGATTTTTTCCACTTGCTTCTCAAGAGAGGAGATTCTAGCTGCGTTATCTGAAGTTTCCATCGAGACCTCTTTGGGTTTTTTAGAAAGGGATTTAAATTCAGTTGATATTTCTTTAACTTCTTCCCGGAAGGGTTTAAACTCTTCCAAAAATCTGCTCAAAGTTAGGGGTTCTTGCTCAGCGATCAGGTTTTGAAACTCTGGCTTATCCACTACACTCGAGGCCCTTGATTTTTTCGGAGCCTTCTCGGGAGTAACCGGCGGTGTGTGCTTCTGCGGATGCTTCTTCATGTAGACCTCCATAATCGCTGAGAACAAGCTAGCAGGCACCCAGGATACTAAGAAGGCAGTAGTCAGCAATCTTTCTGGTTTTAAGGGAGAAATAGAGACCAAAATAGTGATATTTTGCAGTTAAGAGGCTGGAGCTATGCAGAGGAGCTTCTACCCGGTACCCTGCATCGCGTAATTCCCCCAGATTTTCTTGTATGATTTGGGTGGAAGCTAGAATTATGCAGTTAGCAGTGTCTGTCAGTGGGTTTTCTGTAAAAAGTAGTTTGGATATGTCCATTTTTAGTGATACTGACTGTGGTGTCAAGAAAATGTATGCTGGTGGTGGAGTATTCAATAGTGAGATTTCTAGAATGATGAAAGTTGCTAAAATCATGATGGAATTTTTTAAATGAGTCTTCACCTTCTGTCCAAATCAGGAATATGTCATTAATATATCAGAGGTAGACAGATGGTATATAGGGATGATGTTTAAAAAAATCATCCTCTAAACAGGCCATGAAAAGATTGGCATATTGTGGTGCCATTTTGGTGCCCATGGCTCTCCCTGTGATCTACAAAAGTGCTTGCCATTAATGGGGAAGTTGTTGTGTGTCAAAATGAATCTTATTAGGGTGCTGATGGTGGTTTCTGGAATGTCTCCTGTGGATGTGTTTTCCTTTAAAAATTTCTGACATGCTGCTATGCCATCTTCATGTGGGATATTAGTGTACAGGGCAGTGACATCCATTGTGGCTAGAATAATGTTCGGTGGCAGTTACCCAATTTGTTTCAATTTCCTGAGGAAATCAGTGGTGTCCTGAATAAAACTGCTAATAGCTCTTACTAGTGGTTTAAAATGGATTGAATGAGTCCTAAAATGTTTTCACTGAGTGTGCCAATGCCAGAGATGATGGGTTATCTTGAATTCCCTGGTTTATGTATCTTGGGTAGCATATAGAATGTCCCTGGAGTAGGCTTGTTTGGATTTATTATTTTTAACTGTTCTTGGATGTTGTTTGGTAGAGAAATTATGATTTGTTTAAGTTCTTCTGTATATTGTATATTAGGGTCTTTGGTGAGTTCTCTATAATAAACTTTATGAGACAGCTGTCTGTGTGCCTCTTAAATGTAATCTTCTGTGTTCATCACAACCACAGCTCCACCCTTGTCAGCTTGTTTTATTACAATGTAATGGTTGTTATTCAGAGTTTGTATTGCCCTCTTTTCCAGTGATGCGATATTGTACAGGAGTTTCTGCTGTTTGCTAAGGATTTGGGAATTTATTCTTCCGTGGAAGCAGTTGATGTAGGCATCCAACTTGGGGTTGCATCCACTCCGAGGGGTCTAGTCTGATGTTTTCTTTGTGCTGTCGTAATGTGTTGTCTAAGTGTTGTTTTTGTCAAAGAAATATTCTTTTAGTCGAAGCCTTCTAAAAAATTCTTGTCTCCCCACAGAATCTAATGTTATCAAATTCCTGTGTGGAGCAGAAAGTTAAGCCCCTTGATAATTCAGATGTTTCAGCTTGTGTAAATTCTTTATTAGATAGGGGTCTGTTCATGAAAATGGTTACCAAAGTGTGACATGGGAGTGAAATTTTCAAATCGACCACAGAAGAATTGTGTAATACAAGTTAAGATACTATGACCCATATATGAAAAAATGACAATGTTTTAAGATAAAAAATGTTAAGGTTCCTAAGAAAAATGGGGTCTAGTGTGATGATTGTAACAACACACACCGTGATGAGTGTAACAATACACACCACACACCATGGTGAGTGTAACAAGACACTCCACACATCACCACAAGTGTAGTAAAGGGTGACCATAGATGAACTGTGTAATACAGGTTAAGATACTATGACCCACATGTGGAATAAATCACAATGTTTTCATGTAAAACATGTTAAGGTTCCCAAGAAAATTGGGGTCTAGTGTGATGATTGTAACAACACACCGTGATGAGTGTAACAAGACACACCACACACCGTGATGAGTGTAACAAGACACCACACACCGTGGTGAGTGTAACAAGACACACCGCACATCACTGCGAGTGTAATAAAGGGCACCGCACAACTGGTAATGAGTAAAACAGTGTACTTATGTAGACTGAAGGCTTTTCAAACATGACATTACATTAAAAAACAACATGTTTATTATAATTACACTTCTTTAAACTATTCTACATGGCACAGAACACTCAAGACCATTCGACAGGAGAGGAACAGTGTACTCAAGGCCATTTGATGGTACAAAAGAGTCAGTATGCACACTCCACATGATCCTTCAATCAAGGGAGAGGCATGGAACAAAAGATGGGATATAATAAAAAGGCTTTCAGAAGTGCTGCCGTCTGATTGGCTGTTAGGAGTCCAAAGGCCTTGCAATAATCCCTGTTATGCTGTCATGTACAGCCTGATCACCATGGCATAAATTTTCATAATTGCAATAAGACACTCCCAAGAGTTAGATTAACAGTCTGTTAAGTACCCCACCAGCGTCAAAGTCATCAAGAGTACCCCCCAACTACAACCCACTAGCAGGGAAGCTGCATGGAGCTCATGAAGGCTAAATATGAATGCTCACAGAGGCCAAGTCAAAAGACTGGCTGGGACACGCTCCTAGGCCAACATAATAACCACAGCATAACTACACCACTTTTTATGTTGGCGCGCTTGCACAGCCAACGTCTTCCGACAGTGTGGGGAGTTGGAGGTGCAGTCGCTGTTCAGCAAATGCAGGGCATGCAGCAGTAGGTGCATCCCACATTGCCCAATCAGCCTGCATGCCAGCGCCACACCATGCATAATGGGGTGAGCACATCTAAGAAAAGGTCCACTGCAATCCTAGCAAAGCTCATCAGACGCAACGGTCCTTTTCTTGCCGTGCTCGCCGCCATTATGTGCATGGTCAGCGAGTGGGTGGCCATCTACCATCTGCCGACTTTGGTGTCGGTTAACCCCCCACTGTCTTTGTGTGCAGATGGGGGAACCCACTCCCCATCGGCGTAAACCCTCCCCAATTGTTGAATGCCGAAGGGGGGCCAATCCCTCGGCTCCGCCCATCTTTGTGTGCTGACGGGGATCCCTCCCCATCAGCATAAACCTCCCCAACTGTTGAATGCCAAGGGGTGCCAAATCCCCTCGACTCATACCGCCCGCTTTCTTTCTGTGCTGGCGAAATTGCCCAATCCCTATCGGCATTACTTCCTCCTTGCTCCCGAGTTGTGTGCCGACGAGGGTCTCCAATCCCCTGTTGGCTACTGACACCTCCCCCAAACCAGTTAGGTGGCATGCTGGGAGCCCACCCCAGCATCCTAAATGCCCTGCAAAAGGAAAATTGTCCCTTGATGGTTTTTTCCATTTTTTCCCCCTGTAAAACGAAAATGGTCCCTCGTAGTCTCGATGCCCCTTCCCCCCACCTGCACCCACCCACTGTGCACCCTGTCTCTCCTCACCCCCCCTCATCCCATACTTACCTCTGGAGTCTGGCACAATGATCTTCTGTGGACCGGGAACACGTCTGCACTCTTCAAAGCCGACCTCGAACTGAGGAAATGCCGGTAAACTGTATAATGGAATGAATAGGGGTTTTTCAACTTTAATGCATATCTCGGGCATTTTTGGGAATTTTGGCTCCAAATTTTCAACATGGGGTTTTTGGGACCCCTTCTCATGAATTATTGCACTGTCATGGTGGTATTCGGTCCCGAAAGGTGCTTTTGCAATCACTGTGCAGAATCACCTTTCAGGACTGAGTAATGAAATGACAGTGCAACTGTTCATGAGAGGGGCTCTCAAAAAGCCTATGTTGCAAGTTTGGTGGGGAAAATCCAAAAAATGACTGTTTTACGAGTGTGCCTACCAACTGCGCAACTCACACTCGTAAGTTAGCGTATTCGCACTATTTTCATGCCAGATTCTCAACATTGACATTTTACCACACCTTCTTGTGAACCGTGCAGCTGTCATTTTTCACAACCTGCCCGAAATGTGTTTTCGCACTTCCAGGGCAATAACGGGGTCGCTGTGCGAAATCAGTGTTCAGGACACATTATGAAAATGACAGTGACACTGTTCATGAGCAGAGGTCCTAAAATGCCTGTTTTGAAAATTTGGTGACAATACTCCATAAAATACCTGCTTTACCAGTGTGCGTAGCAACTGCAGAACGCACGCTCATAACTTAGCGTATTTGCAATATTTTCATGCCACATTCTCAACATTGGGATTTTACCACACCTTCTTGTGAACCATACAGCTGTCATTTTTCACATCCTTGCCAAAATTGTTTTCGCACTTACGGCGCAGAATATCATGGTCACTATGTGAAATCAGTGTTCGGGGCACGTTACAAAAATGACAGTGATACTGTTCATGAGCAGAGGTCCTAAAATACCTGTGTTGAAAATTCAGTGACAATACTCCATAAAACGACTGTTTTACAAGGTGCATGGCAACTGCGCAATGCACGCTCATAACTTAGCACATTAGCAATATTTTCATGCCAGATTCTCAGATTTGGCATTTTACTACACCTTCTTGTGAACTGTGCAGCTGTCCTTTTTCACATCCTTGCCGAAATGTATTTTTGCACTTTCAGCGCACAATAGCGTGTTCCCTGTGCGAAATCAGTGTTTGGGACACATTACAAAAATGACAGTGACACTATTCATGAGCAGAGGTCCTAAAATGCCTGTGTTGAAAATTTGGTGACAACGCTCCATAAAATGACTGTGTTACAAGCGTGCATTGTGCAGTTTGCACACACGCTCGTACGTTCGCAAACTTCTAATATTCTCAATCCAGATTTTCTACAGTGCCATTATTTGGCACCTCCTAATGAACAGTGTCACTGTCATTTTTCACATCCTGACCAAAATCTGTTTTCGCAGTTCTGGCACAGAATAGCATGGTCGCTGTGGAAAGTCCGTTTTCGACACACATGATGAAAATGACAGTGACACTGTTCATTAGCAGATGCCCTAAAATGCCTATGTTGAACATTTGGGAACGAAAGTCAATAAAATGAGTGTTTTATGAGCATGCGTTCCACAGTTTGCACCCACATTCATGACTTTCTGAATTTGTAATACTTTCACTCCAGCTGTTCATCATTGGCATTTTTCCATACCTCCTTATGAACATTCCAGCTGCCTGAAATGTGTTTTCGGACGTCCGGCACAAAATTGCATGGCCGTTGTGCGAAATCAGTTTTTGGGACAGTTTGAGGAAACGATGGTGACACTACTCATGAGCAGAGGTCCTAAAATGCCTATGTTGAACATTTGGTGCCGAACCTCCATACAATAGACTGTGTTGCAAGCGTGCATTGCACAGTTTCCATGCACCCTTGTAACTTCGTCAATCTGCAATATTTTCATGCCACATTTTTACCACTGGCATTTGTGGACATCTCCTTATCAACAGTCCAGCTGCCATTTTTCACAGCCTGCCCAAAACGTGTTTCCACAGCTGTGGCGCACAATGGCGTGCTCGCTGTGTGAAATCACCTTTTGAGACACATTCACAAAATCACAGCACTATGCGTCTCTAGCTATGCCACTCCCACTGCTAATGCCAGTGTGACAACATTCGGCATTGACAAATGCTTGTTTTTATTTTACCCAGACACAATGATTCAGACAATCAGAAGCATCAAGGTTGTGTGACTGTTCATATTTGGCCATAATGAGACCAGCGTCAAAGGCACCAAGAGTACCCCCCCAAACCACCACCCACCAGCAGGGAAGCCACATGGTGCTCAGGAAGACCAAATATGAATGTTCACACAGGCAGAGTCAAAACACGTTTTCACATTTTCTGTATACATTATTACTATATAACATTTATTCCAATATTAAAAATAAAAAAACAAAGCATTCACAGTTCACAGTACATTAAGCCCCCAACCCCACCCCCATACAAAATGCATGGACAGCAATTACAAAGAATGCCCACAATTTTATTTCAGTTACTGTCCCTCTCACACTTACTTGTAATGACAAAACATGAGACCTAGCCCTTTGTCTGATGAACCCTTGCACCAGACCATGAGTAAAATGACTCCACTACCTACACAGCTCAGTTACAAGCAGGTCCTGGGAAGGAGATTGTAAAAATACCAAAATATAAAATAATACAACAGGACACAAAAGGTACATCAAAATATTTGGCAGCAAAACACCAGAAACAAAAACATGCCCTAGTAACATAGAACATCAACTAAATTAATAGCACATTTAAAATGTATTTTATTCTATGGTAACTGGATCAGGCCCACTAGGTACAGGTGCCTGTGTTCAGGAATGACCAGGGAGCACAGGGGAAGTTTAGAGATTTAAGGATTTGCTCAGAGTCATACAGTATGCAAGTGGAGGTTGAAGGAGTCAAACCCAGGTCCGTCTGTTAGATGTACCAAGCTCATTCACAGCTTCTACTTTCTAGGCTGGGCAGTGTTGCTGCATTGGGGCTCACACAGTTGGCATCACAATGAACTTTATTGCACTAGAACTCTGACATCCAGAACAAAGCACCAGGATGCTTGAACAAGCATTTAATATTGTTGCGGCCATGCAACCTATGCCTCCGAGTTAAAACTGTCCAGAGGAGATCCCACTACTAAACTCTCTCAAAAGGGGAACATGTACAAAAAAAAATGCAAGTAACTGGGCCGGGATCAAACCACAGAGCTTGCATACTTGACAATACAGGGACATAGTTCTTTTAAATGTATACTAACTGGCTCCATTTCTAACCTCACTAAAGACACTCATGAGAGAACATGATGGGCGATCAGACACACCACAGGTATTGGTGTGTTTCACTAATTCCAGCAGGTTCAGTCAGTGAAATAAAAAGCACCCCCCTCTCCAAAATCAGAAAACTTGCATACTAATGCCACCAGTGAACAATCCATCCTATAGGATTGATCTTGGTTGCCCAGTTCGCTAATTGTTACTTGTCCCCCATGATGGTTGTAACTAGTCACTCACCTCGTGATGGGTGTAACACTGAGGAATGGCAAAGACACCACTCTTTAACTCTCACTGGATGTGAAGGAAAAGAGGAAAATCTGGTCACAAACGTAACTTTTACACTGCCACCAACTCAAACTGCTTTTCTGGCACAGACACAAGACAAGTATCACACTGGGCTACCAGACTGACTCCCCACCTGTGATGTGCAAACATAAGCAAATCTAGGACACTATGTCAGGTGGGGGATCAAACAGCCACATAGCATCGTCCTGGGGGTCATGGACAAATCAATATTTTTTCTAAGAAGCTGAGAGATCCAGGGAGCAAGGAAAAGTGCAAGAATTTTAAATAACCGACTGGAAGTCAGTGTGGGGTTCACTGTGATGGGTGTAACAAAGTAGGACACTACACGTTACACCCATCATGGAAACTATTGAGCATCTCTGCAGCCAAAGGGAATAAAGTAAAGGGCCAGTACCATGTGGATATCTTAAAACAAGATGTTTTGAACAACACAGTACTTTAGTTTGAATACTGTGAAGTAAAATGAGTTCACAGTAGCAAACAACAAACACGTTGGTTTTGATGTCACATTTTGAGGCAAGAAAATCAGCAGTAAATTAACTTAAAATGAAAAAATATATATGTTAGGGATGTAATTGCAAAAAAAACCATTATGCTACCTATCTCTACTACCAACTACCCTTAAAAAGCACCACTTGTATTAAGGAAATCTTTTTTTGTTTTTGCAACACAACTCAATCAAAGTGATGGGTGCCTTGGTAACCCCTTTTTGTGAACAGACCCATAGGTTGATTACTGGTAGTTGTTGCAGTGTATTATCTTGTTCCACAATGTTGGTGCTGTGGTTTACTTCCTGGATGAGTCAAGGTGTTGTTGTGGCTGCTGTCTTGTAGTTCTCTGAGTTTCCTTCTCTTCTGTAAAAGGGCTGCCTGGAGAGCATTTTGATAATGTGTTTGGAGATGACAGCTAAATCCTGGTAGTACGTTGTTGTTCTTTCCTTGAAAGGTGTGTGAAAATTCAGAAAATGTATTTTTAAGGTGAGATTTTCTAGCACATATCTGATGAATAAGGTGATTTCAGAGTCTCTCTGATGTCCTACAACATAGTTGTTCTGCATACCTTGAATTGTATGTAGTTTGTAGTGGGTTGTAGATCTGAAGTCCTTTAGGTATAATGTTCTGTTTTTTGCATGCTGTTAGGAAGAAGATGTCACTGTCCAATTTGGCTACCTTTTACTTCATGTTGCAGAGTTGCCATTTCAGACAGTGATTTGCGGTATCTTCCATTATTTTGTAAAAAGAGATTCCAGCCATATTGGTCCTTGGAAAACAGGAGATGATGGAAGGTTTGATACCTTTAATTGGACCAAGTGTCTTGTACAAAGATGGAATTATACACAAGCTTTTGGGCCTCATAGGTCCCTTCTTCAGGTGAATAGCAAAACTGAACAACATAAGCAGTATTTATAGCCACTGAATTGCAATTAAAAAATCAAGAGGTGAGTAGGAAGGTGATAAAGGGGACTAGAGATGAAAATCTAAGATGCAAAGTAAAAAAAATGCGTGAGAAGAAATAGGGAGGGGGGCTAAGTAGGAACAGGTCAGTAGGAGATGAAAGGAAGCTAAAGGGAAAACAAAGGCACACAGATAAGAAAGATCTTATATCAGAAGCTGGCTGTGAGGGTAGAATAGACAGGGGATGCTAAGAAATGCATGGAAGTGAAGAAATTAGAAGAAACAAAAGAACAAAGGCTTGGATTAACAGAGTGTGAGGTGCTAGATACTAAGGCAACTTCAGAAACACGCAGGACAGAAACACTCAGGGCAGAAGGACATAGGAATTGAAATATATTAAACAATTTAAATCTTACATTTCTGGACTAAATCGGGACATTGGATTTATGACACACTATGGTAAACTGTAGTTCTTCTTCATTATGAACTAAATCATGTCATTATTTATCACACTTTGGTTCTGTATTTCTCTTATTATTGTTTTTTCTGAGTTCCTGCCTAATGTGCTTTTTTTACCTGTACCTTACGAACATACGAACATATGAAATTTGCCAGCAGATAAAGGCCTAGCGTCTATCAAGAATGCTAGAATGTGCAGCTAGCACCCCTTATTTTGCAGCTGCCCTCCCTCCCACCCTTCCCTCCACTGACCCCCCTGCCCTGTCCCAGCCCTTTTGAAGCAGCCCACTGTTCACTGGATACCACTTCTTACGGTAACACATTCCACCCAGCTACCACCCTCTCTGTAAAAAAGTGACTTCTCATCTCCCTCCTGAACCTTCCTCCCAACAGTCTCCTATCATGGCCCCAGGTGTCCCTCCCTTCCCTTACTTTGAGCAGCCCCTCTGTACCTGTCTTGTTTATTCCTTTCATGTACTTAAAGGTTTCAATCATGCCCCCCGTCCCTCCTCTCCTCTAGCGAGTACATGTTCAGCTCCTCGAGCCTCCTCTCATATGGCAAGTCCCAGCCCCTTGATCATCTTTGTCGCCTTGTACTGCACCCCCTCCAGTAACCTGAGGTCTGGCATGACCAGCACTTCAACTTTTCTGGGCACATAGACTCCATCCTGAAAAAGTTGTGCCCCAAATTGGGTGCCTTCTACAGGAACAAAAGTTGTCTACCCTTACCAGCTAGGCGTGAGCTTGTCCAGAAAAGGGTTCTATCTATTTTTGACTACTGTGACATAGTCTACAGTGCTGCACTGCAGGCTTCCCTAACCAGATAGGACACCCTCTTCAGTGCCTTCTGACGCTTTGCTCTTGACACACCTACACTCACTCACCAGTGTTCTTTCTAGTGATCACTTGAACTTCCATCTCTGGCTCACCTCAAAGTTTTGGTTCAGTTCTCCACCCTCTTACTTCTCTGCTACACTGGCCCAACATCCACAGGCACCTCACTCCCTCCGCTCTAGTGACTCTTGTACCTTGGCTATTTCACGTCGCTCAACCTCCATAGGCCAAACAGCCTTTCCTCATAGATTCCCGAAAATATGGAACTCACTGCCATATCAGATTAGGCATTCCTCCTCCATATGGTCCATCTTCACTTCCCTCCACAACTTCCTGTATCCAGCCTGCAACTATTCTAGTACCCCCTCAAACACCCCTTCTTCTATCCACTACTTCTGCTCCTTTTCAGAGCAATCCCTGAGCTGCCATGCCTGCACACTGCACTTCTGTATATAATTTAGTTGTTAGTAAAATTTACTCATTCATGCAATTTGTTACCTAGGCCTTGCTCATGTTCTGGAAAAAAAACAAATTGTATTACATGTACCCATCATTGCTGCAATTACCTGTCTAGCCTGATGTTTTCAAATGTTTGCTGCATTACCCAGACCAGTTGTGCTTAATCATTAATTTATTTTCCAATTGTTTAACCAGGAGTGGCACATTAAGCTGAAAGGTTGTTTACAGGTGTGACCTGGAAGCACATGGAAGTTAGTTGACTTGCTCAGGGTCACACAGTATGCAAGTGGGGCTATAGGATTCAAACCCAGGCCTCCAGATTTGCAGCTCAGAGCTTTAAACCACTGTGCTATACTGTCTTGTTTAACTTAAGTATTATTGTTACATGTATTGCTCAAGACTATTATACTATTTATTCCAATGCCGCCTTCCCCAACACGCTCCATGAGATTAGCAATTTTTATATTGTTCTGTGGGCCTTTCTGGTGAAACTTTTCAATAAATAAATAAAATAATTAAAAAGGGATTGAACACTGCCATGATAACACACTGGAACAAGAACTAATATATTCATATACTGCAATGCGTAATAATGAGCAACCCCAACTGGATGAGGCATCCACCAACTATCATTACCTGATAGTTAAGATAGCTATTAAGCCTTCATTCTCACAGAACCTAAAGGGAACTCCTGCCAGCCCCCGAATCCCCTCCCAGTTCCCTTGTGACTTCTGCGGAAACAGCACACAGAGATGCATAGTTGGGTGTGAGTCAGGATGAGCTGAGTTACCCTCCCAAATAGAAGATAGCCACAGATAACAGCCACAGTGGGTGATTGCCACTGTCTAAGATTCTCCTCTTAACATCTGACTTGTGTTGTGAGGCCAGCATCTGCTGGCACTAATAAGGGACAAAAGCCCCTAGGTGTTGCTAGGTGCTGCTTTTTAAATAGGGCATGTCATGCCATGTAGAATCGCCATGAGATCTGCAAGATTCATACCTCTCAACCTTTTGTCACTGAAATGAGGGACATGGATATTTTTGGACACTCAACGTGAGGGACAATGAGGGACACAGACCCTCAGAATGAGGAACGCATCCTCAAACATAGAGATACAAGCTCAGAACACTGAAAACCATAGTGTTTACTTGTACAAAGTTTATTTTGGATTTAGCATTTTAGAATATTAAAAGGTTCTGCTTTAAAGTTTGAATTTAGAGCATGTTCTCTGTGTGGGCAGCACCTTTTCCTTGAGGGACGGATGAGGGACAAAGCAATTTTAAAGGGGCAAAATGAGGGTTGTCCCTCGTAATGAGGGACACGTGAGAGGTAATGGCAAGATTTACTAACACAGGGCCCCTGATTTCCTGTTGAACAAATTCAAAGGGGCTACTTGAACAGGGAACTACATGCAGAGTGAGGTCACAGTAAAAATAACATGCTGCAAGCAGTCTTATGGCTGTGATAATACAAAGTTCAATTTAGTTCATATCAGAACAGCCTGGACAACACAGTATTCCCTTATGTTCTTATCTGCCCCAAATTGGTATCTCAGCAGATCTCAAAGTCTAATCCTGTCTGCCCTAGGTGCCACAGTAAGCAGCATTGAAAGTGGTTATTTGAGAGTTCAGATGGGGGTGGGGGTGGGATAGACATTTGAGCAGTAGATGAGAAAATCTAGCAGGAGACCTCGGAGCATCACAGGGTTATAGGTGGGCTCTGTATGCAGTAATTAGTCTATTCAGGCTCAAGTCCTGGGATCTACAGTCCTAAAGTACAGTCCCATCATGGTATGACTGGGGACTATACTGGATCCACTAGTCTAAATGAGTGGCACTGTATTACTGGAAAAGCATGCTCTGGTCATTTCCCAAATCCCAGCCCCCTACTTCAAACAGAAAATGTTCTTCCAGTCACAGCATGTCTGAGTCCATGGGGTTGCCGGTAAAATGCATGATAGTAGCAGCTGTCTACAGAGATCTGGAGGGGACCAGGGCAGTTTGAAAGTAGGCATCTTTTTCTTCTGGCATATGAAATTATAGGGCTATTTCCTGAAAGGTGATTGTCAATACAACAGGATACAACAGGATAAAGCAGTGTATAGGGTATTCTCTGTTTCTAAGGATTGTCAAGGCCTAGCATGTCTCTGATATGCCCCGGGATAGTCTAGATAAAAGGATATCTTTGTAATAGCCACAACAATTTCCTTCGGCTCAGGGGCAGTATGTAGTATCAATTCTGTGTCCTGAAACCTCAGGAGTTTAAAAGTAAGTGGGCACAGTTCGGCATTGTTAGATGGCACCTTTGCTCTGCTCCTGTGGGTTCAATGCAGTTCAAAATTATAAACTGCAGGATCAAGCCCCAGCCACACCGGGAGATTATTTCTTAAGTATTGCATGGGGTCCTTACCTACTAACCTCTCTTGGAGATGAATAATCTGAAGATTTTTGTTTTTTGTGGCGGCCCCTTTCCTCAGTATCCTCTAACTTGTTTGTGTGTCATTCAGTCTGCATATCTGCAGCTTGAAGGTGCTGTTCCTGGTACTGTTCCTGCCACAGTCTGTTCATCTGTGGTGGTAACCCAGCCAGTCAATTCTTCCAAAGTTGCTTGTGTGGTTGTTACCTTCTGGCGAATGGTTTCCACACTCTGGGCTATTTGAGGAGACTACCAGAGGCAGCTGCCTCTTTCTGCGATGAAGAGTGGGAAGTGTGGAGGTCATCATCTTTATGGCAAGCTGAGGTTTGTACCGGGTCATAATGTCGCATGCTTAATAACGAACAGCACTATGGTGAATCCCGGACCTGTGCGCTCCCCGAGTTGGAGCCCCTCCCAGAGCTGAGAATCTTTAGTGGGGAGGGTCTGGGGGTCACAGCCCCCCATAACAGGGGGTGTGCGGGGCAGAGCCCCCCACAGAACAAAGACATGATGCCTCATGGCATTAATAGCACAGCACAATAGTGCCATGTGGCATTATGTCTCGCAACATAATGACCCAGTGCCGCTGAGGTTGAGCTATAGGAGATGTTAGAACGTCTTTTTTCCATTTTAATGGTGAGACAGGAGAGTCAAACCTCCTGGATCCAAGCAGCTATACCCTCCCCTCAGCACACATCAAGCTGCACTGTCACTAGTCTCATTAAAGCAACAGATGGAGAAAGAGATTCTGACAGGCCAGCAGAGAGCACAGGATTTAAGTGGCCATCTTAGATCTGAGCTCATGTGACCTCCCCATCTTTTCTTTAGTACCTGTCCAACCCCACACCTTTTTACCCTGGCAATCTCATCATTCATGTTTCTTTTCTACCTTATATTCCTTCAAAGAAGCTCAGCTGCTTTAACCCCATGGGCTAACAGTACATCTCTCATGTTCTTTGTCTCCCTTACTACTCTGCACCTCTCTTGACTTAGCAGCATAGCCACTCTATCCTCATTTGGGGTATGCTTGTACTTTCTAAAGGGTGCCCTCTTGTCTCCCACCACTTTTGCCACCTTCTTGCTGAACCAGATGGGTTTTTGGTTAGCTATCTTACTTCTGATTTTGGCAAACTCACTAGTGGCTTCCATTAATCCATTCTTTATTGTGGCCCATTTTTGTTCCCCATCCATGCCTACCCTGATCCCAGCAAGGTGTTCTTTCAAAACTTCCTCAGTCCTACCAAAGTCAGTCCTCTGAAAGTCCAGTACCTCGACTTGGTCCTAAGCATTCCTTTGCTCATGTTCAGTGAAACTATACCATCTGGTGGTTGCTTCCTGTAAGCAGCACATCCACCTTCACCTCCTGAATATGTACACAGTCGGACAGGACCAGATCCTGGATGGCCCTCTCCATAGTGGGTTCTATGACACTCTGAATCAGGAAAGCACTGTGGAAAGTATCAAGCAGTACTTGTCCCCTGGTGCAGGAGGTAGCAGGGATTTTCCAGTCCACCCCAGATAGATTGAAATCCCCGATTATTACTACTTCACCCCTGCTGGACATATCTATGTTTATCTTTATCCAATGTTAGTTGCTCACCCTTGATCATTCACAAACAATAAATGAGATTCTAAATGAGGAGTGCTACTGCACATTTCAAATATCAACAAAAAACAAGTCAGTGCACACTGTCAGCCCCCGGGTAAAGTTAACAATAAACATGTTTTTTAGCCTGGACTGGCAACCTACTAATATGATTTCAAAAGGAGTGGGGGTCTTTGGGTATTCACTTCAGGGCCATGCTGTGAAGTCACCCAGCTACCATCGTCGAGGTAGACCACCCATCAGCTGGGTCCCTGCTCTAACTGTATCTACCTCAAATGGCTTACCTTCTATTGGGTGCATCAGCCCAAAATTGGCTTAATTAAGGTGTGGTTCCCAGCCATTGTGTAGGGAACTGGTGGGGAGCTAGCTAAATAAGAAAGCTATACTTCTCCCTTTATAAACCTTATCCAATGTTAGCTGCTCACCCCTGCTATTTCACAAACAATAAATAGGATTCTAAATGAGGGGTGCTTCTGCATATGGCAAATATCAACAAAAATGAACAAGTCAGTGCACCCCCCAAAGGGGTAAATGTAACAATAAACATTTTTTCAGCCAGGATTGGCAACTTACTGATTTGAGTTCAAAAGGAGTGAGGGTCTTTTGGTATTCACCTCAGGGCCCTGCTGTTAAGTCACCCAACTGCCATCATTGAGGTAGACCACCCATCAGCTGGGTCCCCACTCCAAACTGCATCTGCCTCAAATGGCTTTCCTTTCTGTAGGGTGCAGCAGTCCAAAATTGGCTTAATTAAGTTGTGGTCCCTAGCCAATGTGCAGGTAACTAGTGGGGAGCTAGCTAAATAAAGAATAAATGGGATTCTAAATGAGGGGTGCTACTGCATATAGCAAATAACAACCAAAAACAAGTCCGTGCACAGGGCAAGTCCTTCTGCCCCCCCTCCTGCCTATCCCCTCATTCTCTCATGCCCACTGCCCCGTTCCCTGCACTACCTACCACCCCCTCTCACCTATACTCTAATTCTCTCGTCCATTCTCCCTACTTACCCTGATATCTCCCTTACTTACTCCAACACTTCCCCTGTTGGTGCCCCTTTCCTTATTACCACTTTCCCCTGTTTACCCCAATCTAGTGGACGGAATCAGTTCATCACAAGCAATCTAGGGGATGCTCTCACAGGACTCCTTCCCCTTCCTGACTAACCTTTCCTCTTGATGTTATCCACTCATGGTTCCTGAGCTTCCTCTCCTGTTTTGGGAAGGAGAACCAGGGGATCTACCTAGTCTATTATTCCCTCATACCACCCCAGCCCCCTACCTGCCTTGACCCCATTCCTGTCCACTCCCCCTTTCTTGTCTCCAAGCTCTGTGGCCCCTCTGCCCCACTCTCTTTATTACCCTATGAATCCTTAGCACCACCAGTGCAACTATCTCATGTCTCAGCTGCCAAACCTCTGCCTTCAGCTGCCTAACATGATGACAAATCAAGCATTCCCCTACCTCCCAGGGAGTTGCCAGAATCACCGCTTGCCCACACCCTCTGCATTTCATTCTGCCCACTATACCCTTCCCCCGCTGTATGCCCCTCTCCACATACTTCGCTGAGCTATGCTTCCTTGAACTTCAATACAAATGCAGTGTGACTCTAGATAAGGAGCAGCTGCGCTCACTTGCCTGTGTTACCCTTTTGAGCTGGTTCCAGATAGGGGCCAGCAACCTCACTGGCAGTCCCCTATTCTGATACATATATATATTCATGGCAAAAAACTCCATTTAATGCATCAGTTAGGGTTGTTCCACAGCAAATAAAGTGAGGAAAATTCGATGTTATGGTTTCCACCTTGCACCCACCCCACCCGCTCCACCAACAGGCATCAGGGTGTGCATTGGGGTCGTCAGTCTAACTCTCACTCCATCCCATGTGTAAACAAGCTGAGGTGGTGCAGTATAGAAGAATGGGCTGAGAGTTAGGACCGATGACCCCAATGCACACCCCGATGCCTGTTGGTGGGAGCAGGGTGGGGGTGGGCTGTATACATACACACTAGCTGACTAGCTGATGCTAGATGGGGATCAGCTCAATACCCCTGCCAACACCTGACAGTGTATTTTCTGCCCTGCTTTTACACTTACCTACCCTATGCCAAAGAAAGTGGCCTGCAGTTCTCCCTGCAGATACTCTGCCGAAGTCCTCTGCAGCCACTTAGGTAGACGTCACATTCCTCTTCATGGCACCCATGCTTTGGAGTCACTAGGGATTGTGGGTATTATATAGGCTCAACAGCCTCAATATTGAAAGGGCTGTAGCCAGGCAACTGCATGTGCTCTCCAAGTAGGGGCTAGCTAGCTCAGCTCAACTCCCTTTCTCATCCCTCCCTCCCTCTGAAGCCCTCCTCCTTCTTCCCATCCTCCACAGCTAACAATCACCAGCCGAGCAATACACAATTTCAGCTTGCATAGAGGTTGTGGGATTCAAACCCAGGTGTCCAGATTTGCAGTTCAGAGCCTTAAACCACTGCACCATACAGATTTATGTGATACGGGTGATTCCCTTACCATGCCTCTTATTAGAGCGAGAAACTAATCACCACATTGAAGGGTGACTTCCCTTTAGAGACTGCCGCAAACTGCGTCCTCCAAAATATTCACTGACTTTTACTTTATGCATGGGGAAGGCTCCCTCATCCCCTTTGGGTGCAAGCCCCTGCACCCCCCAAAATAGGGATTCTCAACTCAAGGGGGAGAAGACTTAGAAAAAGTAGATACTTCCCCTGGAAGCAAGAAAGTATTGCCTGTATCAGGATCTGAACCTAGCACCACAGGCTCTAGAGGCAGTGGCTAAAGCCATTACACCATACTGCCAGCTTGGGGAAGCTGGGCCAAATTCTTTCCTTTATTCTCTCTCTCTAGTGAGTGTAATGCATACCCCTCAGTGCTACATTCACTGTAGTAACACAGAGCACTTTGCCCGTACTCATTCAATATAAGATCAGTATTATTGAGTCGCTCATATTGTAGCGCTCAATAACACACACTCATATTGAGTGCTACCATGCCATACTGCCTTCAATGTTGCCTTCTCACATTGTTTACTAACCTTCAAGTGGTCTGAGATCATGATTCCCAGATCTCGTTCCTGGTTTGATGCTGCCAGTCTTTTGCCTCCTAGGTAATACTCCTTTCTTGGATTTTTCTTTCCTATGTGCATGACCTCGCACTTTTTGGCATTAAATCTCAGCTGCCACTCTCCAAACCATTCTTCTAGTTTCTTAAGGTCAGCTTCCATCTTGCTCACTCCTTCTAAGGTGTTCACCCTGTTAAATATCTTGTTGACATCTGCAAACAGACACACCTTCCCTTCCAGTTTATCAGCAATGTCTGCTGTAAAAACATTGAAGAGCAAAGGCCCCAGCACTGAGCCCTGGGCACCCCACTGGTCACCCTGCCTCTGTTAATTACATTCCATTAACCTGCACCCTCTGGGTTGTGCCTTGTAACCAGTTTTGTACTTATCTCAATTCTTCTGGACCAACCCTTGTGTGGTCAAGCTTCTTTACCTGCCTACTGTGTGGAACCGAGTTGAAGGCCTTGCTAAAGTCTAGGTAGACCACATCTACTTCCCCACCGTTGTCCACTATTTTTGTAGCATAGTCAAAAGACCCTAGCAGATTTGTCTGGCATGACCTACCTGCTATGAAACCATGCTGTTTAGGGTCTTGCTGGCCACTAGTTTTGAGGACTGCTATGATCCTCTGTTTGAGCAGTGTCTCCATTAGTTTCCCTACTATAGATGTGAGGCTTAGCAGTCTGTAATTACTAGCCTCTTCACAACTGTCTGATTTGTGAAGTAGAACCACTATTGCCTTTTTCCAGTCTTTGGTTACCACATCGCTCTTCAAGGATTTCATGAATAGATGTGCCAGATGGGCTACTAATTCTGCCCCCAGCTCCTTAAGGATTCTGGGGTGCATCTTGTCTGGTCCCATGGCTTTGTCTGCTTCAGTTTATTTAGCTCTCCTGTACTTCAGCTTCTGTCAAGAGACTCATGTCTACCCCTGGTCCTTTTGGTAAACACTGAGCAGAAGTATTTGTTGAGGAGTCTGGCTTTCTTCTGGGTCATGTTTGGTGCATTTCCCTTCTTCAGTAGCAATCTTTACTATCCCCCTTTTGCCTTCTGATATTCCCTAATGTATCTAAAAAATGATTTGTTTCCTCTCTTTGCCCCTTCTACTATCTTTTCCTCTGTCTGGGCTTTTGCCTTGAGCCTATCTCATACATACTTGAATTCAGTCACAGTTTTGGCCCCCTCCACCACCTCTAGGAGGCTGTTCCTTGCATCCACCACCCTTTCTGTGAAAAAATATTTTCTCATGTTTTCTGAGTCTACCCTCCTCCAGCTTCATAGCATGACCACTTGTTCTTGAACATCTTTTTCTCTGAAAAAAGCTACCCTCTTGTACCTTATTTCTACCCATGAGGTATTCAAAAATGTCTAATATACAATGGCATGAAAGAATTCTGGAGTCTGATTGGTTCATCTGGGACTGGACCCGTTATGTTATCCCAGTACAACATCATGGATCTAGTCCCAGGACACAGAGATGACCATACCAAGTGTTACGGGAATCACTCCTCGCATCCCACTTTAGTGATCCCCAACAGCTTGCTTCATTCATTTTCTCTCTTGCCGCTGCCCCAAGCCGCCAAGCCGTGGCTGTAAAAGACTTCACTCTGCACCCCCTGACATTACCCTTACTGTTTTCCCCCAAATTATGTGCTTCAGCTTTACTGAAACATGCACTGTGCACACCCCCCCCCCCACCACCATGACATACACTCAGTCTCTCATTTGTCCACATAACTAAGTAATTTAAAAGAAAAGTTATAACTATGGGAGAGGAAAAAAGTATTTTTCTAAAACAACACCCACTCAGCACAATGGGCTTAATTGTAGCTGGCTCCATGCATTGATGCAGCACACGCTGGTCCCTTGCTGCTCAGAGGTTTCCCTGAACAATAGCCGACATTGCATAACAAAAAAAGCCCCATTCCTTTTCATAAACTAAAGGCGTTTTTCCCTGTAAAGACAAACTTAACCTGAGTGAAAATGGACGTCCTTCACAAAATAGAGCATCTCCTTTTCAAAGCCCGACACAAGCCACTTACCAGGACTTATGTGATCCCCTTCAGATTCTGATCCGAACACTTCAGGTTTGCCTGCCACCATACTATAGAACCATAAAAAAAACCTACTGTAAGCTGCGGGAGGGTTTTTGTGCACATAGTGACAGATGTGTGTGGGAGGCAACAGACACGCAGCAGACATAAGACAATACTACACACAAAGCTAGCATCACTGGCTAAAAAGAACTCAGCCACAGCTCCACCTACTGGACAAATACTATAGGGACAATTTTTCTTGTAAATATGCCTCTGCAGTCAAAAATACAACATAAAAACAATTTTAATAAGTTGTTTTTATTTGTCTTGACTTTATTTACAAATTAGCCATTGTATAATAGCAATAATGCACTCCAGTGTGTGGGTTGTGCTGGCATAATCTCACTTCTAGGGTGTTGGATGCACTCGGCCTATGGCCCATGCCCAACCACCACAGTTATGAGGTTATCCCAGCACAACCCACACACTGTTGTGCATTATTGCTTAATCACATCCCCCTCTCCCTCCTTTCCAAGGTGTACATATTGAGGTACTTTAGTCTGTCCTCAAAAGGCATTTGGTGCACTCCCTGAAGACACCCTTTGGTGAAACCAGTAGGAGGTGTGAGTTGCACCTCTGTTCCTGGTGAGAGGTTTTGTTTGCCCACTACTGGAATAGATGTCACAATTTGAAAGTCTTTATTTTTGTTGGACTGAATTATTTAGCAGTTGGTGGTGCTGGAATTCGGTGATTGCTTCCTTCTGTGCAGATCCTGTACCATTTTAGTTGCCCTCCTCTGGACTGCCTCTACTCAGTCTATGTTCTTCCAGAGATTCAGTCTCCAAAGCTGGACACAGTACTCTAGATGAGGTCACACCAATGATTTCTACAGCAGTAACACCACCTTCTTCTTTCTGCTGGTGATGCCCCTCCCTATTCACCCTAGCATCCCATTGGCTCTCCCCACTGCCTAGTCATACTGTTTGGCCACCGTTAGGTCATCAGATATGATTATCCTCAGGTCTGTTTCCTGTTTGACGGTCACCAGTATCACTCCCCCCCATCTTGAACTCAGCCCTGTGGTTCCTGTCCCTCAGCAAGCAAAAATCAATGGAGCCATATCTGAGAGTCACAAAGTCACAGTTGGGGTCCCCCAAGGGTCAATCCTAGTCCTCTTCTTTACAGTCTCTTCGTGAATAATCTACTGTCTACCTGCTCTTCAGAAATACTGCTTCATGCAGCAACACAGTAATTTTCTCTCGTAATCCCTGCCAAGAAACGTTCACCAGGAACCTGCAGCACAACCTCAATCTCATCCAAAACTGACTCACTGACAGTCTGCTGGTACTCAACAGCAAAAAGACTAAAACCATGCTCTTCGCTGGTCACCAAAAGAGGAGATTAACAAAACCTCTCACAATTACTGACAACTATCGCTCTCTGTCCTTGAGCAGGTCTCCTCTTTCCAGTATTTGGGAGTCATTATTGACGAATCCCTCTCCTTCGATGGGCACATATCCAAACTCACCGCTGCCACCAACAGGAAACAAGGCGCCTTCTATAGGGTTCGGTTCTGCCTTACAACTGAGGCTAAGCTCCAGGCAGTTAGAGGAACAATTCTACCAACTTTTGACTATGGAAATGCAGTATATGGGGTTACCACTGACACCTGCCTCCTCAAAGTTCAAACTTCCCTCAATAAAGCCTGTAGATTCATTCTCGGTACTGAATGACTTATGCACACATGCAACCTTTATAGTAGGTTGAACTGGCTCTCACTCCAGGACCGGATCAAGTTTCATTCCTGCATCCTTGGAAAAAGGCCCTTCTTGGCCTTGCTCCACCTTCCTTACAGGCTTTGTTCTGACCAGCCCCGGCTGAGCATGCCACTAGAAATGTCTCTAAACATGCATTAGCTGTTCCATTTAGAAAAAAAGCCTTGGGGAAACAAGTCTTTGTGGTCAGGGATCCCACTTGGCTCAATGCATTCCCTTTCGCTACTAACAGCAACACAAGCATGAGCCATTTTAAAACTGAACTAAGAAAATACTTTGCACCCCTGAGCAGTGCAACTTCCAACGCTAGTCCACTGTGGATACCTGCTGTCCTGATTCATTGGCCTGGTCCTGATTGCACACCCATTTCTCTCCTGTCTACCTACCCCTCCATAATCCCGGCCCCCCACTACCTTCCTTCCTTCCTTAACCACCCACCACCACATCCTCATCTAGGCAACCCTGTGGGTCTGTCCTTGCCCTCTACCTACCTCCTGGGTCCTGTCACTACCCCAACCTATCTCCTCTGTCCGACATAGCTAGACCTTGGGAACATTGCAAGTGCTGCATCTACTATCTAACTCACTTGTACCTATTTCTGTGCCTCTCATTTTAGCACTTTCCCTCCTCCTCCTCCTCCTGGGATGTGATCCCTAATAATCTGTTGTCTCAAGCTGTGATTCCTTTGATAATATGCTTGTAATGTTATATTGTTTATTCTTTGCACCTAATTGTTTAAAACTGAAAATTGCTCTTCAGCTGCACATGCTCACCACTATTTTTTGTCCCTCCCCCCTTTATTGTACTATGAGAATCCTTTGTAAAGGAACTTTTAGCTCAAAGGATCTATTTTTGACATAAATAAATACGTGCATGATTTTGCACTTTTTTGCATTGAAATTTGATTGTCATGCTCTTGACCACTCCTCAAGCTTTTTAGATCCCTTCTCATTTTTTCCACTCCCCCTCTAGAGTGTCAACCTTGTTTCAGATCTTTGTGTCATCTGCAAAAAGGCATACCTTCTTTTCTAACCCCTCTGCAATGTCACTAAAAAAAACAATAAAGAGGACTGCTCCTGGTACTGATCCTTGTGGTACCCCGCTGGTCACCCTCTCTTCCTCAGAGTGAACTCTGTTTACCACCATCCTTCGCAGTCTATTCCCCAACCAGTTTCTTACTGAGTTTACCACTTTAGGATCTACTGCCAGGCTGCCCATCTTTTTATGAGTCTCCTATATGGAACAGTGTCAAAGGCCTTACTGAAATGTAGGTAGGCCATGTTCACTGCTCCACCATGATCTAACTCCATGGTCACTCAGACATTCCACCAGATTTGTTTGACATGACCTCCCTCCAGTGAATCCATGCTGCCTCAGATTCTGTAAGCTGCTGCATTCTAGATATTCCTAAATAGTTTCCATCAGTAATGATTCCATTAATTTCGCCACCACCAAAGTTAGGCTGACTGGCCTGTAGTTGCCAGCCTCCTCCCTCCTTCATTCTCCCACATCTCCCAGTCACCATCCAAAAAGGACACAGTTTCAACTTGCATAGAGATTCCAAGAATAAGAGCCCTCACCTCTTATCTGAGCATGCTGTCCAGCCAGTTATGTTGAGCCACACATCAGCAGGCTTTTGCTACTCTGGGAATGAACCTGGCTGTGCTGGTTTTAATTTAGCCCACTACATCCTCCTTATCAGAGGGCTGTAGCCATACAACCACATGTGTGCTCCAATCAGGGTCTGGCTAGCCTGGCTTAAATCTGTCCCTCATCCCTCTCTCTGCAGCCCTCCTGCCACCTCCCATCCCCCATAGCTCCCAGTCACCATCCAAACATAACACTTCAACAAACTCCAGTCCTGGCCAATTCCAGCAAACTCCTGAAGTAAAAACAAACAAACAATCATTATTACAATTTTTGTTTGAGGGGGGGGGGTCAGAGCCAGGGTCGCACCGCCCCCCATGCCCATCTACGATAGAGGCTTATTGGTCTAGAGGGGATTGTGTTTTGGCCAGCTGGTCTGGATTAACAGGATGCATTCATGATAAAAAAAATTGAAGCCACTGATGCCAGCAGTTGCCCAATAACTACCCTGAGCAAGCAGCACAACAGACAGAAGGGGCCTCAACAGCAGGCACAGCAGTGTTAAGAGTGTGGGGTGAGGGATTCTTCCTTGCCCACTAGTGGGCTATGTTGTCAAATTATGTGTTTAACTGGTGATGGAAGATTCATTTTCAGACATGCAGTCTCATTCAAATGCAGAATTGTAGCTTCAAATTCTGTCTCTTATACATTAGTTGGTGGCTTAATGGAATCAGGGTCAGAAATGGAAGTTCTGATGTCTAACATATTCACAATAGAACTGAATGAGCAGATTGTTATGATGTGGTAGCAAAAAGCGGCATATGGAAGTATATCCAGTCAACCAGCAAATAGAACTATTTTAAACAGTAACACAATGTCCTGTTGGAAACAGGTACAGGTACATAGTAACATAGAAACATAGAATTTGACAGCAGAAAAGGACCGCTTGGCCCACCTAGTCTGCCCATTTCCCTACCTAATGGATAAGCTGCAGATCCTTGTTAACTGACAGCCTATTTCCTCCTACCACCCCCCCACTAGAATTGTCTTATGTCTATCCCATGCATTCTTGAATTCCCCCACTGTTTTTGACTCCACTACTTCCACAGGAAGATGTATCCACAACCCTCTTCATGAAATAATACTTCTTCACATTACCTCTGAGCCTTCCCCCCAACCCCCAATATCTTCAAATTGTGCCACCTTGCACATCTCTTTTTCTGAAAGATGCTACTCTCTTGTACTTTGTTGATTCCCTTAAGGTACTTGAAAGTTTCTATCATGTCCCCCCTCTCTCCCTCCTCGAGGGTATATATGTTAAGGTCCTTTAATCTCTCTCTTCATATGTCTTCTGGTGTAGACCCTGCACCATTTTAGTTGCCCTCCTCTGGGAAGACTAAGATGGGGTCTGCATGCAGTACTCCAGATGGGGGGGGTGTCTCACCAACTATCTGTACAGTGGGGATAACAACTTCCTGTTTTCTACTGGTGATGTATACAATATATATTTTTATTTTTAAAAACCTTTGGTAAGGCCCACTAGGCACATGTGCCTGTTTTCAGAGGTGACGTGGGTGGTTAAGTGACTTGTTCAGAGTCACACAGTATGCAAGTGGAGGTTGTGAGAATCAAACCAAGGTCTGGTCGATGTATCAAGCTGGTTCACAGCTCATTATTCTAACCTCTAGGCTATACTGCCATCTGGTTTTGTTCTTTAGAGCACAATTATGACATGGAAAAGAAGCCACTGTAGTATGGGACAGCAGCAGCAGCAGCAGAGTGGCTAGCAGTTCATTATGATTTGACTCTTCTGATTGCCATGCCAATGATCCTGGCTAAGAAGTGAGCCTGGATTCTCAGAGCCTGGACAGAGGAAGAGTATAGAGCACCCAAGCAGATGGTCTCCTTCCACAGGGAAGGAGAGGTAGTAGGGTCCGACATTATACTGCCACATGGGTGACCACAGGTGGCAGTGTACCCATACCACCTTTCTGTGGGGACACCAACACACACAGCATAATCTATGTAATGAATTGCATTCTTATTCTTTCATTTAAACAGTTACTTTACAGTAGTATATAAGCATATTTTTTGCAGCTGTAGTGAGGGGTGGTGCAGGTAGTGGGGTAACAGTAGATGCCATAGAGTTATTGTATGGACAGATGCTATTGCACTTTATTATTCATTTTTAAAATTTCTGATAATATTTTTTTGCTTACAATTTAAGCACCTTTGGAGCTAGAGAATGGAAAAATTATATGCATACTTTCTTGAAAGAGTCATAGAAACTGCTATATAAAAAGGTAATTGGTTTTGCTAATTGAAAGTTATAGGAGTTCAAAATTTCATAGTTTAATTATTTGTAAATTGTGTGAACATTTTCAAAATATTTGGATGTTTATACCTCCACTGCTTTTGTAGGCATGCATACAAGATTTTTCATGCATATCAAAGTAAATATGTTGTGGAATCTAATTAAGGTGGATAAGGGTGGTTTAGTAGGTTAAGACTGATTGTGGATATTTCAGAAATTACTAATTGGCAAAATTTGCCAAGCACTTCTTGGATGCATAATACAGAAGGTAATACCACTAGGATCCATGATGCTGGCATGACAACTCTGACCATGACATCCACTAAGGTAACGGGAACCAGTTGACACCACCTGCCGTAATATGACCCCAAACATCACGACACACAATGCAGAGGGTTGTGCCCCCTGCACCCCACTACAATTTATATCGAACACCACGTCTCACAGACAGTGGAGTTAGATATTTACTCCCTGTTGCCCTAAAGTATCTCTAAGCAAAGTCCCCATCGCTGCTGATTTAGGTGTGGTGGGGGGTTCGCTGTGTAGGTGTCACTGTAATGGCAGCATACCGTATGACTAGAATTGCACTTGTGGAATGTAACTTTCACAAAGTACTTATCACCACTGAATTCCCTTACATGCACTATCATTATGGCCTTGCAGTACCCGTCCAACATACATGCATCAGTGATGCCCAGCATCATGCTTCATCATGACTAAAGATATCCTGATAGTTCTGTTACAATGACCGGTCACAACTAGTTATAAGGCTTGTCAGCACTTGGTGCCACTGTTTTCGAATAGTACAATGGTTGTTAACGTGTCAGAAGGTGGCATAGTACAGAAATAATGCTGCAGTGAGCTCTAGTTATTAGCTGGCATATTGCAAGAATTCAGGCTAGTAAACAGTGATGCCCATGACTATTCTTCATGGTTCATCACTCAAGACAGTGACCCGACACTTGGCACCACTATACTTTTATTATGGAGACTCCTATGAATGCTACCTTATTGCCACGTTGCTTAGCATTTTCCCTCCTCTACAATGACAACTCAAGTGTATGAGCAGGTAAAATGTATGGAGACATGGTTTCAACAAAAGAATCACAAATTTCACAATGTCACAAAAGCTCATGAAATTCAACTTCAATTATTGATGTTATTAAAGCATCTTTTGCTGCTTATAACTTTGCCAACATTTAAGCAAGTGATTAGAAAGCTGATACATGCAGCTTCTTGTTTTCCATATTGTTTTTTTTCTCCCAGACAGCAGCTCATCTCTCAGGGATATAGCCTGAGAAGGCTGAACCCACCCATCATTTAGTTGGTTACTGGATGTTTTGCCATCATATTTTTCCCTTCCATTACCCCTGCTGGGGGTTGATGCCTCAGTCAGCCTTGCAAAGTCACAGCTTCCCCATAAGCAGGATCAAGCTCCCTGGCCCAAATGTGGGGGTCACTATGTTGGTGGAACCTGTTGCCAACTCTTCCCTACTCAGATGCACTACCAAGTGGCAGCTGAATCAGCCATGGCCAGCATCCCAAACTAACTTACAGGTGTCACTTTTGTACCCTAGTAGCCAGCATGTCCACCCAGTGCTCTGCTGCTGGGCCATGGTGGGGGAGGCCTCAGAGGCTAATGTCAAATGAACCTAACAAAATTTGTGATAGTCAGTTTTAAAGTTACAGGGTCTTTAAATTCTGCAAATTTGCATAACTGCAAAATGTAATTAAAAAAATTTGAAATATTTGGGGGTTATAACTCAGTCACCATTAAAGGCAGGGATTTGCAATGTGGTACACCTCTGTATAGACCTTAGTAAAGTCATCATACTACATTTGGTGCAATTGGGACTAATACTTTTTAAATTAGATGGAACTAACTGAAATCACAAGTTTGGCAAAATTTCTCAATTTTTTATATCAAGGATGGAAACGAAAAAGGAAAAGTGTGGCCCACTGAGAATTGAACTTCAGACCTGTGGTATGCTGTTTTAGCACTCTAACCATTAAGCTACAGGCTCACACTGGTCAGTGTCTGAGGAACTTCCTTAAATCCACATATTCCTTTCTCAAGTGTGTTGCAATCCTGCAACTAGGAACAAATTTAGAAATACAAACAGACCACTTCTCTCAGTACAGTTAAGGCCCTGCAAGGCATATTTTTCAATCAAGGATGGAAATGAGAAAGGAAAAGTGTGGCCCACTGGGACTTGAACCTCAGACCTCTGATATGCCATTCTAGTGCATTTACCATTAAACTGCAGGCTCAAAATGGTCAGTGCCTGAGGAACTTCCTTAAATCCACACTTCCTTTCTCAAGTGTGTTGCAATCCTGCAACTAGGAACAAATTTAGAAATATAAACAGACTATTTTTCTCAGCGCTATTAAGCCCCTGCAATGCATATTTTTAAATCAAGGATGGAAATGAGAAAGAAAAAGTGTGACCCACTGGGAATTGAACCTCAGATATGCTGTTCAAGTGCTCTAACCAGTAAGTTACAGGCTTACAATGGCCACATTTTTTGTTCTAATTTCATAAAGTTTCACAGAAGCAAAATTGTAATTTTTCCAGAATTTCTCTGGCAGAAGATAAATTTTGCCCAGCCCTACTGGAGGATCAATATAGGAAGCAGAGGCATCACAGCATGAGGGGCTGCTGTACTGCCTATGTATCCCCTTATTCCAAGCCTTGGACCTCTCTATGTGTCCTGCTTGGCCCCTTGTCCAGTCACATCACACTTTGGGTGGTCTGGTAAGCCAGTAGGTTTTCCAGGTGATGTCCTCTTATGTTGGCATATATTATTATGGTCCATTGACGTGGATATCATGGATTGGCAGTCCTTGGAGGACTGCCATATCCCTTAAGCCACCCACTTCATGTGGAATGTGGAATGCACTGCACTGCTGAACCGGCATCCAGTTGGATGCCTGGCATACTACACAGTTCTGACACCATTTCTACCTCCTGCCCCGTATGGAGCTATATACCTGTGGGGCACAGAAGGAAGGGACTTGGATGCAATGCATCACTGACCAGCATGAAGGATGTAGAAAGGTCTAACCATCTAGCATGATTAAAAACAGGAAACAATATGAGGTGATGATGGAAAGGTATGACTATTGTAGTTACCTAGTAGTCAGAGTCTACTGTCTATGTCTATACCTCCTATCCTGAATGTCATGGTCATCTGTGATGTTTTGTGCCAATTCACCTGTATTATCTCTGATGCAGTGTGTTATTAGATTATAATAATTGGGGAGCATTTTCTCCCTTAGGGAACCCCAGTTATAATTTGACATTATAACCTGCAGGTTATAACAGTGAACATGCACTGGGGTTCCCTTGCTCTATGCAAGCACCTCCCTCTGCTCTCCCCTCACCTAACGCTGCAGTGCCTCCATCAATGAGCATTGACGGTAAGTGCAAAAATGAAAACCTTGCCTTACAGCAGTTCCCTTTTCCTCAGTAAGTAGGTAATCCTGGGAGGGGTGAGGGAGAAACACCCAAAAAGAAAAGAAAAGCTTTCTGCAGCTGCTTTGCTGCTGACCACAGACAGGCTTCATCCCAACCAGAACACTGGCTGTTTTATATAATTGCTGTGGTGAGAAAACGCTCCATGTTCAACTTGAATTTTTACACTCACCCCTCGGTGTTGGATGCTTAAATAAACGCCTTGAGCTTTGCTCTCGGGGTTTATGTAGTATCCAGCACCGAGGGGTGTGTATAAAAACTCGTTAAACACACCACCCCATATATTCTTGCATATATAATAACTAGTTGGTAATGATTATCAACTGTGAGCAGAAACTGCCAAACTCCATCATATATGGCCGTCTATAATCACCCATGTATAACGGAATTTGATTAAGCATCTTTTCCAAAAATTCTAAAATCACTGTCATGCTAGCGCTACTGGCTCTTTGTGCTGTCAGCATGCACTGTCAACTTTATCCCACCAATCTCCCTGAAACCACTGAATGGGAAACTAACAATCAAAGAAAGACACATTTCTCATGGAAACAAAAAATAACCAGCGGTCTACTAATGTCTTTTTTTTTTTTTTTTGTCTTTGGTAACTAGGAAAGGCCCACTAGGCACAAGTGCCTGTTTTCTGGGGCGACCCGGGAGCACTGGGTGGTTAAGTGACTTGCTCAGAGTCACACAGTATGCAAGTGGAGGTTGTGAGAATCAAATTCAGGTCTGGCCTGCTGGATGTACCAAGCTTGTTCCTCTAACTTCTAGGCATGCCACCTAAAATATGGCACATTCATTGCCATTTCAGCAACCTAATGACCTAGAAAGACAAAAATTAACATAGCAACAAGAAAACAGAAACACTCTAAGAAAAACTGAGACCGATGTTAAGCTGTTCAACAAGTACCTATACGACAAAAAAAATCAAATGAAACAGTTACAGTAGAACCTCCAAGATACGAACACCATGGGAATCAATGGTGTTCATATATCTGAAATTTTCGTATCTTTGAAAAGATCATTAAATAAAGCAAAAATGGCAAAAATTGCAAATAAATCGTGTTTTAGACTCTGAAATCAATTTTATTTATCAACAGCAGTAAAAGATCAGTTCCGTGCTAAGATTCAGCAGATTTAAAAAAATTGGTCATTGCGCTCTGCTTCAGTCCATTCAAGTGCTTTTTAGCAGCCAGATTTCTTAACTCCTGAAGCAACATCAGGCTCATGGGGTTGCTTCAGGCTGCTGCTCCATCCATTGAAAGCACACGGCAAAACAGTCAACGGCATGGCTATGTGTAATCTTTACTGAAACCTCAGCCTCCTCTCTGTCACTGCCACTCTCCAGTTTTGTACTCACTCTGGCCAGGTCGATAATATCACTGTCTGATAGGATCTCATTTCCTGTTTCTTCTGAATCTGCTCGCAACCATTCCTCTTGTTCTTCTTCTGTAAGCTGAAGTGCTGCTCGCTCTTCAACGAAGTGCACCTGGCTATCAACTGCTGCGATGTCATCACACTCCCGATCCTCCTGAACTGGCACAGCTTATTCCATGAACGGTGAAGGGACTCAGAGCTGATCTCTCCCCACGCCTTTGTACTGAGGTAAACTGCATCTTTCACCGAAAGTTGTTTGCAAAAATCAATGTAGCAGTCAAACTCATTGACACCTAACAGCAGTCGATGAAGCAAATCACGCTTATAGCATCGTTTAAGGTTTTCCTGGACTCCCTGATCCATAGGTAGTAAGATGCTTGTTACATTCAGGGGCATAAACATGCACTGTACATTGCCATCAGTGGAGACCAAATTTTCTAGGGAGGGATGTGAGGGGGCATTGTCCATGAGGAGGATGGCTTTAGCAGGCAAGGATTTTCATTCACAAATCTGGACTGTCATGTACGGTATGGGCTGCACGCACGGACAGTCAGTCGGCGGGTGGCGGGCGGCAGACGGGTGGATGCTGCCGCCGCCCGCTGCGGGGAGCGGGTGGAGGGCTTCATGGGTGGTGGGGGACACTAGACACCAGGGAGATGTTTGGGGGTTGTAACTTGACATTCTGCCCGGATCGGGCTTTACGTCCACTGGACCACCAGGGAGATATTCGGGTTGGGGGTTTACATTCTGCCCGCGATAGGAGCACGAGGTTGATACACGTTCTGCCGTGATCGGGCTTGGGAGTAATATTGGTGGGGGGTTCATGTTACTGTATGCCGCGATCGGGCTTCAGGAGATGTGTGGGCGTTGGGCATGTTACTGTATGCCCCAATCGGGCTGTGGGAGATGTGTGGGTGGGGGCATGTTACTGTATGCCTGCGGTGGGCTGTGGGGAGTGTGGGCGGGGGCATGTTGCTGTGCAGTCGGACTGGTGGGGGCACAGGGACTGAGTTGGGGGGCCAGCCAGGGTGGCAGCTGCTGTGTTGCGCCTGCAATACAGCAGCTCACCTGTGGGTGGCCCTCAACTTGATCCTTTTTTGGCTCAAAGTTGTGCAGGTGCAGGTTGGGGGTTGCACCTGCACAACTCTGCACAGCCCGACTGAATATCGGGTTGTGCAGTTTATGCATGGTTCCTCCCCCTCATGTTGAGCATGCATTCATTTGCATTGTGCTGTTGCTCAGCCTGTTTTCAGTGGTGCAACTGCCTCCTGCTGAATATCGCAGAATGGCGCAATGTAGGACTTGCGCATGTGCAACCCTGTTGCGCATGGAGCAACCCTTTTGAATATCTGGGCCTTAACGCCTGATGCATTCTGGATATAAACAGCATCCTTTCTCACGTATGTGATAGTGTGAGTCTATAGCACCACGGTCCTTGTGCAAACTCTGGTCTGCTGCTTTTCACCGCTCGTGAGCGGCAGCATATCTGAGTGAGGCTTTTGGCTGAGCGCCACTCGTTAGCGGCTGGAATCATAACTCAGCTGGCAGATTAGCTTTATTGTGTTCCTACCTGCTGATCTCCCTCTTCCCTACTCGTCTTAACTGGGTGAAATCACAGCGTGAGAGGCTGTGTTAATTTTCCTTGTTGAGCTGATATTGGAGGAGTGGGAGGGAAATGGTCCTGCTGTGAGGGTTGGAACAAGTGTCTGCATATAAGGGAGTGCCACTCGCAAGCGTGAGCGTTGTGCTCGGTGTCAGAACCATACTCTGCCTGAAATGAAGAGTTGGGAAGTAGTTTTGTTTAATGAGGGTTTTAGATTGTAGTAGATTTCTTAATCAGAAATGTTTTAAATTTGTTGAATTAGTCTAAATTAAACTCTATTTGTTATTTATTTTTTCAAACTAGAAATGTGTATGGGGTCTGAAGGGCAACCTATGGGGGTTAAGATTATTTACGGGAAGGCACAGCTGCATGCTTTGCGCCCCTTTGTTCCTCTCCCTGTATCTGATGTTACGAGAAGGCGCTGCAGGGAGATGGGGATTATGAGGGACTGTCTGGCTTGTGAGCTGTGGGCTGACCAGAAGCGGGTTGAGGGCAGAATAGAGGTGGTTGGATCGAGGAGACACCCTGATTTATTTAGGGCACCTAGGCGACGCCAGACGTGGTTGGTGCCCATTTCCAGGGAAACCACCAGACCGAGTGGTCAGGTAACCCGAGGGGGTTATACCACCTGCCATTTCTCTGTCGGCGGTGCTGTGCAATGCCAGGTCGATTAGAAACAAGACAGCAATTATTGCCACCTTGGTTTCTTCAGCTGACCTAGCTTGCATAATGGAGACCTGGGTGGGAGATGATGCTGGCCCTGTTTTTGAGGCTGCAGTCCCCTCGGGTTATACCATTGTGCACTGCCCCAGTGAAAATCGAAGGGGCGGCGGTGTAGCCATTTGTTTTAAATCTAGCCTGACCTTCACCGTGCACCTGGTGGGAACCCCGGATTCATTTGAGTGTGTGGCCATCCGTGGAGGACTCAGCATTGGCTGCAGGATCCTCCTGATCTATCGCCCTCCTGGCCCAATGGGGGGTTCCTGCGGGAATTTGCCGAGTTCGTTGCCAGCGAGACATTGGACTCCCCTAGATGTGTTATTCTGGGGGATTTCAATGTCTGGGCTGAGGATAAAACTCAAAGATGTACTGACAAATTTTTGCAGAATATGTCCTTATTAGGGCTTTTGCAGATCGTTGATGCACCTACCCATCAGGAGGGCCACACATTGGATCTGGTGTTCTCACTGGGGATTGAAATCTCAGATCTCATGGTTGATCAAGTACTTTGGTCTGATCATAGCACAGTGAGGTTCATGCTTGGGGCTCCCACCGTAAGTTTCTCCCCTGCTGAGATGATCCGCTGCTGCTCTTTAGGAGATCTTACCCCTGAGGGTTTTATGGCGGCTGCGGATCTATCTAGTTTAGGTGGTGTATGCATCGCAGCTGTTGGTGTCGGTGTGGATACCTATAATAAGGTTCTATCTGACGCCATCAACTCCCTCGCACCTATCCGTGTACGACCCAGAACCTCGTGCTTGAGATCTCCATGGTTTGATGGAGATCTCAGGGAAATGAAGAAGATGGGTCGGAGATTGGAGCGCTGCTGGAGGAAATCCCACCTGGAGACGGACAAACTGGTCCTGCGTGCACATTATTGTGCATATCAGGAGGAAATCGACTGAAAGAAGACATTGTTTCTGTCTCGGGAGATTGCTGCTGGGAGAAACCAACCATCCTCGCTCTTCCGGACTGTTGACAGACTTCTTCATCCTATCTGTCTCCACCCCGGCAGAGTCTCTTCTAATGAGGATTGTGAGGACTTTGCTCGGTTTTTCTCGGACAGGGTGTCTTTAATCCGGTGGGAGGTTTCTTCAGCCAGCAATATCATTGCTGTCAGTGGTCGCCAGTTGTGTACTGAGTGCACTCCGCCTGACTGGGGTGAGTTTAGGCCAGTGGAGGACTGTGAGGTAATTGAGGTGGCGGTCAATCTGAAGCATACCTTCTGTGAACTGGACCCAGTGCCAACGTGTTTCTTAATGAGATGCATTGGCTCTGTTGACCCAGTGTTTGCCCTGATTGTCTGGTGCTCCTTAAGTCAGGGTGTCTTCCCAGATGCCTTGAAAGAGGCTCTGGTCAGACCCCTTTTAAAGAAATCTTCTTTGGACCCGGAGGTCAGGGCAAACTACCATCCTATCTCGAATCTCCCAGTTTTGGGGAAGATTGTTGAGAAGGTGGTATCACTTCAGTTGGAGGAACATCTCATGACTCACGAGTTGTATGATCCCTTCCAGTCGGCTTTTCAGGCCAGGTATAGCACTAAAACTGCGTTAGTTCGGGTGCAAAATTACCTCCTCAGGACTAGAGATCGAGGAGACAAGACAATTCTTGTTCTCCTCGATCTCTCTTCAGAATTTGACACTGTGGACCATTGTGTGTTGCTTCTCCACCTATGGGAGTTATGTGGACTCACCGGTATTGTCATCAAGTGGTTTGAGCCCTTTCTCACAAATAGGAGACAGTGGGGTGTGATGGGAAATTTCTCATCAACACCCAGTCTCCTTTTGTGTGGAGTTCCTCAGGGTTCGGTGTTGGCCCCAATGCTGTTCGCAGTGTATATGCTACCCTTGGGGAGGATCATTAGAAAGTATGGGCTGAGTTTTCATTGCTATGCTGATGACACTCAGTTATACTTATCTTTTGCCCCAGGAACACCCAGCACAGTAGATGTGCTAAATATTTGTCTGGCTGAGATTAGTGACTGGATGGCCTCCAACTGGCTCAGACTAAACCCCAATAAGACTGAGGTATTGGTAGTGGAGTCAAACAGAGTTCGTGATGGGATGGCCTCTGATTCTGCAACTGGCCTTGTGCTAGGGGCTGCGTCATTGATGGCCTCCTCTTGGGTGTGAAATCTTGGCATTATGTTTGACAGGAATTTGTCCATGGAGGTCCAGATCTCTTCTGTGGTCCACTTCTGTTTTTTCCATCTTTGAAACATTGCCAGGATTAAGCCCCTTGTTCCGCCTCTGGACCTCCCTACCTTGATACATGCCTTAGTCACCTCTAGGCTTGACTACTGTAATGCCCTCTATCTCGGGATCTCTGGGGGTTCTCTCCGCAGACTGCAGTTCTTTCAGAACACTGCTGCCTGACTTTTAACTGGGCAAAATAAATTCTGTCACATTACACCTGTGCTACGCGAACTGCACTGGCTGTCTGTCAGGTGGAGAGTGCTCTTCAAGGTGAGATTTCTCACCTATAAGGCCCTACATGGATAGGACCCTGGTTACCTGTTAGATCTCCTGATACCATCCTCCTCTTCCCGCAATCTCCGTTCTTCTGTTGTGAACCTCCTAACTGTTTCAAGAGCGAGGTTAAAATCTGTGGGCGACCGAGCATTCAGTGTCGCCGCTCCCGCTCTTTGGAATTCATTGCCAGCTGCAGTTAGGGAGGCCCCGAACCTTACTACCTTTAAGGTTTGCCTAAAGATCTATCTATTCTCACATGCTTTTGGGGTTTGATTATTACTATGTATATGTGTTTTACTCTTTTATGTATTTATATGACATGAAATGCTATAACATTTTTCTCTGCTTCTCTTTTATTGTGCAGTGCCCAGAGCCGTTGGGATTGGGCGTCTTTTTTAAATAAACATGACTTGACTTGACTTGACTGCTACATTCCAGCACTTCTTTAGCCTGTGCACCTGTTCTTGTAAAATATCTGTTCACCCCTGAAAACCTCGACTGGTAGGCTGTTTACAGTTTTTAAATGCTATGCTAGTTTCACCAGGGGGAGGTCATGTCAGACCAACCTCATTGAATTTTTTGACTGGGTGACTAGGGAGGTGGATCAGGGGAGGGCAGTGGACATGGCCTATCTGGACTTCAGCAAGGCCTTTGACACTGTGCCACATAGAAGACTATTACACAAACTGGGGAATATGGGTATGGGCAGGACAGTAGTGTGGTGGGTAGGTAACTGGCTGGGTGGCAGGACACAGAGGGTGGTGGTAAATGGCTGTCACTCCACAGAGGGAAGAGTGACCAGTGGGGTACCACAGGGATCAGTGCTGGGACCGGTCCTATTCAACATCTTCATCAGTGACATGGCACAGGACCTAGAAGGCAGAATTTCACTGTTCGCTGATGACACAAAGCTCTGTAACAGAGTAGACACACCAGAGAGTGTAGACAGAATGAGAAGCGACCTGCAGAAACTTGAAGAATGGTCAGGGGTTTGGCAGTTGAAATTCAATGCAAAGAAGTGCAAGATAATGCATATGGGGCACAAAAACCCTGGCATAATATATCAGTTGGGGGGTGAGAATATAGCATGCACCAAGCAGGAAAGGGATCTTGGGGTTATCATCTCTGATGACCTCAAGGTAGGGAAACAGTGTGATAAGGCAGCAGGTAAAGCAAATCGGATGCTGAGATGTACAGGCAGGGGCATTACCAGCAGGAAAAGGGAGGTCATAATTCCGCTATACAAGACACTAGTGAGGCCCCACCTGGAGTACAGAGTACAGTGTACAGTTCTGGAGACCATGCCTACGTAAGGACATAGACAGGGTAGAGAAGGTTCAGAGGAGGGCAACAAAGATGGTACATGGCTTGCATCACAAGTCCTATGAAAACAGGTTGAAGGAACTAAACATGTACTCCCTGGAGGAGAGGAGGGAGAGAGGGGATATGATAGAGACATACAAGTATCTTACAGGGAGGAACAGGGTGCAGGAAAACACTATTTTTAAGTGAAAAGATGTTCCAGGACTAGAGGGCATGGGATGAAGTTGGAGGAGGACAATTCAGAGGAAACATGAGAAAGAATTTCTTCACAGAACGGGTGGTGGACAAGTGGAACACCCTGCCAGAGGAAGTGGTGGGGGCTGAAACAATCACGGGATTTAAGAATGCATGGGATAGACATAAAGGAATTCTGAAGGTCAGGGTTAAGGTGCAACAGACTTCTAGAAAAACAAACTGAACTTACAAGCTCAAATGGGCAGACTGGGTGGGCCATAGGCCCTTATCTGTCGACACTGTCTATGTATCTATGTATCTATGAAACTGTATATATCGTAAATTTATAAATGCAGTTTTTGCATCAATGTAATCAGCAGTCTTTCCTTAACCTTTCTATGAAACCAAATTTAGTTTTTTTTTATTTATAATTGACTGATTTAGGTATCCTTTATGACAGACATTAGGAAGCTGCTCTTTACTGAGAGGGAGGTAGAGCAGTGTGAAACCTGTCCAATGGAATGGTGGAAGCAGGAATATGAACAATAAATTGAATGTGGGTGGGACAAATATAAGGTGTTTTTTAAGGACAAATAGGGCAACAGACTTGGAGGTAGAGGGCTAGTCCAGTAAGAGTGAGTGACAGTGCTGGTGGGGAGGGGGGAGGGATTGGCTGAGTGTCTTCAGCGGTGGTACTGGAAAAAGAATTTCTAAAAATAGTTGTTTTCCATTTTTAATGTTAGCACAGGTTGCACTTTAAACTAGTAAATTGTGAAATGGTAACTGAAAAGTGCAAAACAGCTTTATACAATTGCCAAATTATAAATTATTGGTGCAAACCATTGCATTGGAATAGCATTTAGCACTTTAAGGGTAGTTCCAGCATTCTATGTCAACAGTGAAATTCATTACAAACTGAGGTGAAGTATTTCAAGTCTATGGATAATTAAGTTGCCTCCACAGAAGAATAATTCCGCCCTTTATAAACTGCAGACCAATATGAACTATGGGATTTTGTGTGATTGGTGATTTAAAAGTTCCACATTACGCCATATGGAAACTACCCATGTGACTATATAGCCTGTGGTATAATCTTGTAGTTTTGGGCAGAATTAGAGTCTAACCATGCGATTTTAATAAAAACAGTGAAATACAAAAAACAAGAAATCATTTGCTTCCACAGAATTATACAGTAGATCCTAGAAACTACAGTGCAAACGGTGGGAAAAAAAAAACTTTCCGGTGAATACAGAGCTTGCAGAATAATTTGGGAATTTTGTATGGAATTGCAGAACTAAACTGAAAATGTTTTTTTCTGAACAACAGACTAGAAAGGTTAAAAATAAACCTTTTCTTCCACAGAATTCAATAGCAGAACGACATAAATTGAAGCACAAATGACAGAAAAAAAATGAAAAAAAAAAAATAAAAATCAGAAATAATTGATTTGCAGCGGAGGTCCAGTACTGTGACTCTAGACTCTAGAGGAAGGGTGGTCAGAGACACTATAAACACTTGGAAGTCCAGTACCACATACAGGAACACAGACACGATCCTAGATTACTTGCACAGTCTGACAGGGTGCAGTTTGCAATAAACTCTGAAAATAATGCTTGCTGGTGCACAATGCAGTGGTATTATATTGCATCCTGGTTGGTTAATACTGTATAGTGCTGGAACTATTTGCATTGCTTACTAGCAAGAGCCGCAGGTGACAAGCTAAAGAGCCACATGAGGCTATAAGGCCATGGTCAGAGGATCACTGCTCTAGAGGAAGGGTGGTCAGAGTCACTATACATTTAGAAGTTACAGTACCACCTACAGGAACACAGACATGACTCTAAATTACTTGCAGGAAAAAATCTACAGAATTACTGTGTGAATTGTGGGAAAAAAATATCACTGAACTGCAAAAGTATGCATTTAATTTATTGTTTTTGGTAACTGGGTAAGGACCACAGAGCACAAGGCCCATTTTCTGGGGTGACCTTGAAGCACTGGGGTGGTTAAGTGATTTGCTCAGTGTCACACAATGTACAAGTGGAGGTTGTGGGAATCAAACCCAGATCTGCTGGATGCACAAAACTCAGTCATAGTTTGTTACACTAACCTCTAGGCTATAATGAAAAGGAACTTGAAATCCATGGTTCATTATTATTTTCCTGCAGTTCATGTATGAATACTACAGCACTTGGCAAAAATCTACAATACACTTTTACAAAAGGCAGAATTTCTGAAATTTTTGAATTTTTGTGTATGTTCCACAAAAGCAGAATTCACAATTTCCACCCAATACTATGGTCCAGTCTGGCAACTGTGGTATTTAGGTGAACAATCTGGTCAAAAAGCAGCACAGGACATTATTAAAACTTTCAAATAATACATTTTCACTGATCAGCAAATGCCACAGATATAAAATTATTTTTTGCAAATCATGAAATGCTGATAGTAATGCCTGTTTGATTCAACTAACTGCTCATGACAACAAAAATATTATAGTCAGTAAAAATGGAAACTTTACAAGTGTGTTCTCATAAAAATTGAAACACATCTAATTGTGAACTGAAAATGTTATCATTTTAGATATAAACTTATCAGCTAAACGACTGCAAGCAAATAGATAAAAAAAAACACATAAAAACAAAATTGAGCTTAAACAGACTCTGCCAAGATCCACAGAAAAACAGTAAGGTACACAATAGCAGGGCAAGTACCCTACATGTTCGGAAGGGGTTCTTACACACAAAGTTCAAGACAACCATTTCTATGTGTACTACTTAGAAAATAAGGCAGGAGTCCATAAGTATACAGTATCTTACCATACGCAATTGTTACTTGGGAACATGTCACTCCTTTAAGTGCAGTAATGCATGTGATGGAACAACTGTTAACATTTCTAGCATCTTTTGCCTGTTTTCATGGACCAGTTGCCTAAATCCAAGGTAAAAAGGTTCCATGGTTGACACCTTCCTCAGAGCTCATTACATCTAAACATCAGCGGGCACATGGTGCAAGCACATGCACTCATTTACATTGGATCTCCATAAGTGCCAGCAGAGAGGATCAGCAGCAAAGGGACAACTGCAAAATCAGTTACCAATGGCACAAAATATTTTTTTTCAGAACTATGTGCTTAAGGCTTCTTTTGTAAATTGACAGCAACCTCAAACAACCATGGAACCTTTTTCCCCCTTGGAGTTAGGCAACTGGGCCAAGAAAACAGAGAAAAGACATTGGGAATGTTAACAACAGTTGTTTCATCACATTCATTGCTACACTCACTGGAGTGGCTTATTTCAAAATAAAATGTGGGTATGGTAAGATATACTTATGGTGTCCTGCATGATTTGTTTCAACTTGTGCATATAGAAACGGTTGTTTTGCACTGTCTATGTAGGAACCCCTTCTAAATAAATAGAAAAATATGTTCTCAGATTAATGTTATGATGTACTGCATATTTTAAATGAACTAGCATGCCCTAGAGCAAAGTTTCATTTCTAAAGAAATGCTGACAAGGGTTTCATTTCGAAATAAAAGCTGGCATACTGTAGTATACTAAAGTAATAAGATAATTGGAAGCTAAACTACATTGATGATGTTAATTAAATAATTACTGTAATTAATAAGGAATATTCACACCCATACAAATCCCAACACAGTGGTAATTTTCTACAAAGATGATGCTACAACAGGTATGTGTTACTATTCCATGCTGCAAACTTGTCATTCAAGAGAAGGACGGTAATCTTGGCACAGTTTGGTCTTGAAATCTCATGAAGAGTAGTAAACAACCTTCAGACAAATACAAAAGTCATTTTAAGACATTACATGGCATTCGGCAGACCAGATGGCAAGAGCATTTTCTTTCAGTATAGGAAAGGATGGTCATGTGCCTTCCTGGGGCATCAGACATCCAGAACACAGAACAGGGATGATAGTGGACAGGGTGGGGGAGCTGGGAGTCCTGGTACACTTGGGAACAAGTGATCTGGAGAAGCAGCCTGTGAAGCAAGTGAAGCAGAACTTTTAAAGAGTTGGGGGGACAGATTGCCATCATACTCAGCCTCACATGCCTTTTCCTTAGTCCTCACTGTCTGAAGTAGTGGGTGAAATAGATAAAGTAGGGAGGGGAGAAATAGAGGAATTAAATGGTTATTTAAAGGGATCGTGTCAGGGGCAAGAGTACCACATTGTGGGGGACTTCTGGTAACAAGAGGGTCTTTAAAGGTGACAGCCTTTACATGACAAGAGAGTGGAGCAGCACACTGGGGCAGAAGTTTAATGTCCACATCTGACTTCAGGGGACACTGAGGATAGGTTAACCACAGTAAAAGGAATGAGGGAGAGGAAACTAGCTAGTGCTCCCACTATACTAGGGACTAGTAGTGCTAAGGTGGGAAAAATATAGTTGAGGTTTGAAAAAGGAGTATTGGAAGAGGCAGGGGGGGAAGGCTTTCATGGTTTGCAATCAAAAGGTGAAACAAGAAGGTAAAGAGAATGTGAAAGAATACAAATTAAGGGATCCCAAAACAGCAAAAAGGATCCAGAGCATCTGCCTTAGTGCAAGGGGTTTGGGTAATACAATCAGTGAGCTCCAGACATTGGTGTCAGGCACTGAGGTAGACCTCGTAGCCATCAAAGAAAGCTGAGCCACTGAGAATAATTGCTGAGACTTGTCAGTCTAAGATTACACAAGGTTTAAACAGGATAAAAGGAAAAGTAAATGAGGGGCATAGCCTTATATGCCAGGTTGGGCACAGAGGCCATGAAGGATGGACATATTAGGTTAAGCAAAGGGGAAGCAGAGTCACTGCGGGTTAATTGCATGGCACCCTCAGGCAAGAATATGTGGGTGGGGATAATCAGTAGACCACCAGAACAAGGGTAAGAGAGAAATAATGAGCTCAAGGAAGAGTTGGCAAGGGGAGTGAACAAGGGGGAAGTGGTAGTGTTTGGTGATCTGAACCTGCTGGATATTGACTATGGCATTCCAATGGCTAAGTACACCAAAAGTCAGGCCCAGTTGAATATGTTGAAGGACTGCATACTGGTGCAGCTGGTTAAGGAACCCACTAGACAGGTGGCCATTCTCAACTGGGTGTTCACCAACTTGGAGATGATGAGAAGAGGGAGGGTGGGTGAATTACTGGGGTCCAGCAGTCATAACTCCATTTTGTTCAGACCGGTCCTTGAGACTAGAGTGCCCCTATCAAAAATGAATAGCCTAGATTTTAGAAGAGCAGACTTCATCCGGATGAGGGAGCAGGTCCTAGACACATTGACCATTGTGGATAACATCAGAGGTGTAAAGATGGAGGGCAATGAAGAGGTCCATTTTCATAGCAACAATGTCAAACACAAGAATCATTACAAAACAAAACAGGTACAAGAGACCAAAATGATTCTCAGAAGGGGTCAGAGAAGCAGTGAGAGACAAGAGAAAGGGCTTCACAAAGTACGGGGAATAGCAGGAGGAGAAGGAATGGAGAGAGTGTCCAATAAAAGCTAGGGAAGCAAAGAGGATGTTCAGGGAGGCATAGGCAGACATGGAGCTGTGCATGATGAAGGGGATCAAGGGTGGGGAAAAACAATTCTTTAGAATAAGGAAAAAAGGAAGTATGGATGGGGATCTGTTAGGCTACAATGGGGGGGGTACTAGAGAAAGGTAAACAATTAACAGCCATCCTTAATGATTACTTCTGCTCTGTCTTCACAAGTGAAGACAGTGGGTCCCTGCCTGGAAGTGGCATCATGGTGACTATCACAAGGATCCCTGAAATCAGGCAGCCAGAATTAGCAGAGAAAGGATCCCAAAGGGGCTTGAAGCCCTGAAGACAAATAAATCCCCAGGGCCAGATGGGATGCATCCAAGGTTGTTCAAGGAACTGGCTGCAGAAACTGTCTAAATCCCTAGTAGAGATATTCAATTGCTCAGTACAGACAGGGAAGCTCCAAAAGGCTGGAGGGTAGTGGATGTAGTCCCACTATGCAATGGGAGGGGTCAAGGATCAACCAGTGAATTAGAGACCTGTCAGTCTTACCTCTGTATTGGGTAAACTGATGGATTCACGGATCAGTGAGGACACTAAGGATTACCTAGAAAGCAATGGTTTACATGATGGTAAATAGCACAGGTTTGTAGCAGGGAAGTCTTGTCAGATCAGCCTAATAGTTTTCCTTAACTAGGTAAGAAGGTAGTAGATAAGGGCCACACTGTGTATTTACTCTACTTCGATTTCAGCAAGGCTTTTGACTTGGTGTCACACAGGACACTGCTAAAGAAGCTGGAAGACCTGGGAATGGTTAGGGACATAGATGGGTAGGAAATTGGTCGGAGAGACAGCAAAGGTAGGTAGTAAACAAGGCCAAATTGAATGAGGGAAATCATGAGTGGGGTATCACAGAGAATTGTCCTGGAGCCTGTCCTTTTCAATATGTTCATTAGCAACACTGGAGAGGGCATCCAGGGCAAGCTGTGTCTCTTTGGAGATGGCACAAAGCTCTGCATTAGGGCAGAAAATTATGAAGTGATCAGTGAGACGCAGAGGGATCTATAAAGACTAGAGACGTGGTCTACGGTTGCCAGTTGAAATTCATTGCCACAAAATGTAAGGTTATGTATCTAGGGTGAAAAAAAACAGAGATAGAGTACTGGATTGATGGAGTTAAACTGAGTACTACAGCAGAGGAAATTTATTTGGGAGTCATTATTAGTAACTCCGTCAAAGCATTCAAGCCAGTGTAACAAGATCTATATTAAGAAAAATAGGATACTGGAGTGTATCAGAAGGGGTACTGACAGCAAAAAAAAGGAGGTACTACTACCTCCTATATATGTAAATCATTGGTGAGGCTGCATCTAGAATATTCTTCTCAGTTCTGTAGTCTTCACCTAAGGAAAGACAGAGCAAAGCTATAGATGCTGCAATGCAGGATGACCGAGATGATTCCTGGCCAGTTGGACAGATCTTACGAAGATTGTCTCAAGGCGCTGAACATGTATTCACTGAAAACCATGCAAGAGGGGCAGATATGACAGAGACCTTCAAGTTCCTGAAGTGAATAAACAAGATGAAGTGCGAAGACATATTTAGCAGGAGTATAGATCCAAGAGCCCAATGTTATGAGTGGAAAACAGCAGTGGGAAGGTTTAAGAGGAATGTGAGGAAGTTGTATTTTAGGGTAAGGGTGGTGGAGCCATAGAATAGTGTACCAGTGGAAGCTGTGGGCACCATGACCATAAATGGTTTCAAGCATGGCTGGGGCAGAGTGAAGGGTTAGATGGTTTTCCAGGTCAGTAGCAGTAGCGTGAGGCTCAGTGTGGTGCAGCAGGAGGGATAAATCCCCATATAGACAATAGGTCCCGGGGCAGATAGGGAACTCTGGGCAGACTAGAAGAACATTTAATTTTTTTCTGCCTTAATTGTCTATATTACTGTGTTTCTAGAGCTTATCACATTCCCTAATGTATCTGCACAGGTGGAGCTGCAGGAGATTGAACCACAAAAGAAAACAGAGCTAGAGCCTTGAAATCAAAGCAAATTCTCACAGCACTGATTTACAGGAAGACAATGCCATAGCCATAAACTGAAATGTACATTTCTCCAGAACAAGAACCATGCAAGGTGACAATTTATTCTATGTGAAGTCTGGAAATCTCAAGTTGTTTTCTCTAAAGTGATTTTTCTGATTTTGCATAACTAAGTGTATGTACAGTATGCATATATGTATGTATGTATGTTTGTATTTTTTTGAAAATTGGTGACTGGGTAGGCATGCAGAGCCTGGGCTCATTTTTTGCTGTTTCCCCGGGGGGGGGGGGGCTGAGGTAAAAGGATGCTATTGAACCTCCCATTGCTGTCTACTGGGCTGATGTCAGCTGCAGGGGATTCTGGAATTTATAGTGACAAAAGATGACAGCCTAGAACTAAGCAAAATTAGTATGAACTTGCAATCTACTATCCTACAGTAAACCGTAACTGAATCAAAATGTTTTTACTCATAAAGTGCATAATGGGACCAGACCCACACTTGTGAACATATGCACATATGAAATGCCAGCAGAAGCAGGCCTCATGGGTTTATCATGTCTGCTCGATTGTGCAGCTAGCCCCTCAACCTGCAGCTGCCCACCTCCCCCTCTCTTCTCATAAATGCAAACATACGAAATGCCAGCAGAAAGTGCTGAGTGTTGGGCCCTTTGTTCTGACTGCTACCCTTTAATGCACCACTTTATATTAAGCTTATCATTACCCAAAATAATAGCCTTGGACTTGAACATAATAATAGGTGTCATTTCTTCACATATATGAAGTTATTTAAAAAATTTCTTTTTTCCCTCCCGTAGATAAAGAAAAGTACAAAGTTGTCCACATAGGCAAAGACCAGTATTAAATATTCCAAATCCAAACATTTTATGGACATACGAAATTGCCAGCAGAAATAGGCCTTACGGTCTGTCGAGTCTGCTCGATTGTGCAGCTAGCCCCTCAACTCACAGCTGCCCCTCCCACTCCTCCCCTCCTTAGATTTACTCAGCCCCTCACCCTGTCTAATCCTCTCTTGAAACTACCCACTATCTTACAGGCCACCACCTCCTGTGGTAGACTGTTCCACTTGCTCACCACCCTTTCTGTGAAGAACTGTCTCCTTACCTCCCTCCTGAATCCCCCCCCCTCCAGTTTGAAACTGTGCCCTCTTGTGTCCCTTCCTCTTCTTAATTGGAAGATCCCCTCTGTTTGAGTCTTGTTCATCCCTTTCAAGTACTTAAAGGCCTCAATCATGTCCTTCCATCCCTCTTCTCCTCCAATGGATACATTTCTAGCTCATAGAAACATAGAAACATAGAATTTGACAGCAGATAAGGACCACTTGGCCCACCCAGTCTGCCCATTTCCCTACCTAATGGATAAGCTGCAGATCCTAGTTAACCAGCCACCTACTTTTTCCTACCCCAACCCCCTAGAATTGCCATATGACTGTCCCATGCATGCTTGAATTCCACCACTGTTTTTAACTCCACAACCTCCTCCGGAAGGCCGTTCCATGCATCCACAACCCTCTCTGTGAAAAAATACTTCCTTACATTACCTCTGAGCTGCCACCCTCTATCTTCAAATTGTGCCCCTTGTTCTTGCACACCTCTTTTCTGAAAGATGCTACCCTCTTGGACTTTGTTGATTCCCTTGAGGTACTTGAAAGTTTCTATCATGTCCCCCTCTCCCTCCTTTCCTTGAGGCTATACATATTAAGCTCCTTAAGTCTCTCTTCATATGTCTTCAGTGCAGACCCTGCACCATTTAGTGCCCTCTTCTGGACAGCTTCCATCCTGTCTATGTCTTTCTGAAGACTGGGTCTCTCCAGAACTGCACGCAGTACTCCAGATGGGTTCTGACCAGCTGTCTGTACAGAGGGATAATAACTTCTTGTTTTCTACTGGTGATGCCTCTCCCTATGCATCCCAGTATCCCCCCAGCCCTCCTTGCTGCCCTCTCACATTGCTTGCCCACCTTTAGGTCATCTGATATGACTACCCCCAGGTCCCTTTCCATTTTTGTTGTTGTTAGTATCTCACTCCCCATTGTGTACTCTTCCCCTGGGTTTTTGTTTCCCAGGTGCATTATCTTGCACTTCTTGGCATTGAATCTAAGCTTCAGCCTTTCTTTGTAGGACTTGTCCTCCAATCCCTGGATCATCTTTGTCGCTCTAAGCTGCAACCTCCTCTAACAATATGATATCCTTCTTCAGGTACGGACACCAGAACTGCACACAGTACTCCAGGTGTGGCCTGACCAGTGATCCCTAGTTCTGTGGGAGATTACCCTCACTATGCAACCAGTGACCTGTACAGGTGGAGGACTACCTCCCTACTTCTGGAGGAGATTCCCCTCGCTATGCAATATGGAGAATGCAATCGTTCTTCTAACTCAACTAGTATGTCAATCATATAAACATTGATGTGTGTTGGGGCCAAGACACATCCCTTTCGCACCCCATTTTTAGAATCAATTCCTTGTGTTAGATTTCCATTTTTATTATATTTTACCTAGGCCCATGTACCTGTATACAGTTTCATATTAGAACAGCAGAAGAAATGTGGTAGCCATGTTAGTCCAGTCAACAATGTAGAGAAAACCAAAAAACAAATATGTTGCGGGTGATACCTTTCATTGGGTTAACACAATTATTTCTGAGACTAGCTTTTGAGTGATAAAACTCCCTTCTTCAGGTCATGGTGAAAACAGCTGAACAGCATGACCGATACAGAGGTCAGATGTGGATTCAAGACATAGACTAGCAGTTTGCACATCAAAGCATTACAGTCAATTCACTTTCCTTACAAACTGGAAAACTTTAATCATCAGTGGAGTGTGTCTGTTGAAGAGCGTGCAGTAACTTATAAGAATAAAGTGCAGCTACATTTTAGTCTGGACCATCAATTCACATTTGTAAAAAGTCAAGACAGGAACAAAAAACACCATTGTCTTTAAAAGATACCTGTTAAAAGAGCCAGAGGGTGCTGATGTGATGGTTGCTTGTGTATAGTGTTAGCTCCATGTTTGGTTTTCAGGTGTCCAGGAATGTGGGGAGGTTCCCCTGTTTTGGGTAAGTTTGTTTTGGTTAGATAGGTTTTCCCTAGAGGGCTAGGCAGATAGACAGGCTGTGGTTCTGACCTGCAGTAGGGGCTGCAGTGCTGGTCTATTACGGCTATGCTCTGGACAGTTCTTCCAGGGTCACTGGTTACCATAGTAAGAGTGTAGCGAAGGGGCTGATGTGTCAGCCAATGGCCTCTGGTCCCTTAGTGTTGTCTGCCCATGCCTAGCAATTGGTAGAAGAGAAGGTAGCGCTACCTCCCCATAGTCAACACATAGGGTAGGATGGCCTGGTGCTCGGTAGGTAATGACTGGGGACAGTCATTTTCTTGGGTGAGGGTGGGTGTAACCACCTTGTTCCCAGGGGTTACTAGAATCCCACCTAGAATCAGTGGCAGGCAGGGAGAGGCAGCTTGTGAAATGCCAGTTAAATGGATTTCACACTGTCACACTCTGTTTTCAGTCTCAGCTGAGCTGGAGTGGTGATGTCACTTTAGAATTTTCGCAGCAGCATAAGCCACATTGGAATGCTAGCTGGGGAGTTAGCTGTAGAATGTTGAGTTAGAGTTCAGTAGTCTGTAGAGTGGAGTTCAAGGAGGAGTGCTGCAGTCTAGGCTGCTCTGCAGTTTAGCTCTGACAGAGATCTACCTCTGTAGTTTGGGTAGTTTGTTCTCACCCTAGAAGAAGAACATAGAAGACAGAGAGTGACGTGGTGGAATCCTGTTCCAAGGGGGGAGTTTCCAGTGCCCCATCCCTGGAGGGATGGGGGGGATTCCAGGATTCAAGAGCAATCCCCTGGTCCATGCCTGGACTGTGTTGAAGCTGCCTGAGATTCATCTGCTCTGTGAGTACCCGAGACTTTTGTGTGTAAAAGCCTTGGGCATCTGGAGGCAGTATGGTGCAGTGGGTTAAGGCTCTGAGCTGCAAATCTGGAGACCTGGGTTTGAATACCACAGCCCCCTAGGTGCATACTGTGTGACCCTGAGCAAGTCACCTAACTTCCTTGTGCTCCCAGGTTGCACCTGCAAACAAGCTTTTCAGCTTAGTGTGTCTCACCTGGTAAAATAATTGATTAATAATGGTTAATAATAATCTGCATTCCTGTGGTGAGTTTTCTCTGACAAAAGGACTCTGTCACCTAGACTGTTTTCTGTTTAAAAGTGTCTGCCTACTATCGGGTCCAGAGAGAGACTTGCCAAGTACAGAACTTTTAGCTTGTGTCAGATTTAAAAGTGCCTACTAAACTTGGTGTCTAGTGATGAGACATTACAAATTACAGAACTTTTAACTTCATGACACCCCAGAGGTGTGAGATGTAGTATGTTAAATGTGAAAGACATTTCAAGATAGCATCTACAAGTTTTCTGTAAAGGGTGTTATTAACCAGATGAATGGCCAAGTATAAATTTGAAAGCAAAATGTGGGAGATCTCCCATCTGGAGCAACCGGTTTACCTCTCCAGGTTCAGTTTGGGCACCTGTGTTTTCTCTCAGTGCATTTGGCCAGTGCCTGAAGAAAACAGTGTACCCAGACATGGGTTGGATTTTCTGTGAGCCTGTATGTGATCTTTGGTGGTCAAGGGTGCCACCAGTAATTCCTCATGAAATATGCGAAAGTCTCCTAGTACTGGCCGAGGGTGCCTAGTCAAGGGAAGTGTACCAGATTTGGCCATGTGTGCCAATCTCCATTCAGAACCAGAGTTTTCGCTGTTCCATTCAGAACCTGAGGGTTCACTGTGTGTGTGTGCTCTGTACCTCAGTAATCTGCATTATCAGTGGGAGTAGCCCTGTGGGGGTCCATCTTCGCTTTGTGATTATTCTTTGTGTATGTGAATAAAAGCCACAATCTAGAATCCAAGCCTGGTTTGGACAGTACTATTATTGCTTCCACGATGTCTGGATTTACTTGGGTGCCCCTGAGCAGAAGAACAAACCTAGCATAATTGTTAGCAAACATTTTCTCCCAGGACCCAGATTGATGGCCTTTGTAAATGGTTCCCCCAGGTGTGAGCTAGGTAGTTGCCACACTTGGTTTGCCTGCCTGAGTATGGGAGGTTCGGATGTACTAGTAAACTGAACTGTAGTGACAACCCCCATCCCTCTTGGTGGCACCATGTGTGAGAGGAGCAGCCCTGTTAGTTGAATAAGGGGGGGCCGGTGTGGGTGGGTTACACAATGGCATGAAAGAATCCCGGAGTCTGTTTGGTTCATCTAGGACTGGACCCATGATGTTGTCCCAGTACAACATCATGAGTCTAGTCCCAGCATACAGAGATGAGTGCACCGAGTGTTACGGGAATCACTCCTCACATCCCACTTTAGTCATCCCCAACAACTTGCTTCACTCATTTTCTCTTGCCGCTGCCCAGAGCCACCAAGCCGTGGCTGTGAAAGACTTCACCCTGCACCCCCTGACATTACCCTCACTGTTTTCCCCCGAATGATCTGCTTCGGATTCACTGAAACAGGCACTGTGCATGCCCCCCCCCGCAACAGACTCTCCGTCTCTCGGTTGTCCACACAACTAAGTAATTTAAAAGAAACTTTATAACTATGGGAGGGGAAAAAAGTATTTTTCTAAAACAACACCCACTCAGCACAATGGGCTTAACTGTAGCTGGCTCCATGCATTGACGCAACACATGCTGGTCCCTTGCTGCTCAGATGTTTTCCTGAACAACAGCAGCCATGTCATAACAAAAAAAAACCTGTTCCCTTTCATAAACTAAAGGCATTTTTCCCTGTAAAGACAAACTTAACCTGAGTGAAAATGGATGTCCTTCACAAAATGGAGCATCTCCTTTTCAAAGCGTGACACATGCCACTTACCAGGACTTATGTGATCCCCTTCAGTTTCCGATCCGAACACTTCAGGTTTGCCTGCCACCATACTATAGAACCATAAAAAAACCTACTGTAAGCTGCGGGAGGGTTTTCGTGCACATAGTGACAGATGTGTGTGGGAGGTAACAGACAAGCAGCAAACATAAGACATAACTACACACAAAGCTAGCACCACTGGCTAAAAATAACTCAGCCACAGCTCCACCTATTGGACAAACACAATAGGGACTATTTTTCTTGTAAATATGTCTCTGCAGTCAAAAATACAACATAAAAACTATTTAAATAAGTTGTTTTTATTTGTCTTGACTTTGTTTACAAATGAGCCATTGTATAATAGCAATAATGCAGTCCAGTCTGTGGGTTGTGCTCTGATAATCTCTCTTCTAGGGTGCTGGATGCATTCGGCCTGTGGCCTGTGGCCTCATGCCCAACCACCATAGGCATGAAGTTATCCCAGCACAACCCACACCCTGTTGTGCATTATCATATCACATCCCCCTCTCCCTCCTTTCCAAGGTGTACATATTGAGATCCTTTAATCTATCCTCATAGGGCTTTTGGTGCACTCCCTGAAGACACCCTTTGGTGAAACCAGTAAGAGGAGTGAGATGCTTCTCTGTTCCTGGTGAGAGGTACTGTTTGCTCACTATTGGAATAAATGTCACTATGTAGAATTATATAGCAGTTGGTGGTGCTGGAGTTATGTGATTGCTTTCTTTTGGTGCAGATTCTGCATCATTTTAGTTGCCCTCCTCTGGACCATCTCTACTCTGTCTATGTCCTTCCACAGATGCAGTCTCCAAAACTGGACACAGTACTCTAGATGAGGTCACATCAATGATTTCTACAGCGGTAACACCACCTTCTTCTTTCTGCTGGTGATACCCCTCCCTATTCACCCTAGCATCCCACTGGCTCTCTCCATTGCCTAGGCATGCTGTTTGGCCACCTTTAGGTCATCAGATATGATTACCCTCAGGTCCATTTCCTGTTCAGTGGTCACCAGTATCACTCCCCCACTTCTTGAACTCAGCCCCTAGGTTCCTGCCCCCCAGCAAGCAAAAATCAATGGAGCCATATCTGAGAGTCACAAAGTCACAGCTGGGGTCCCCAAGGGTCAATCCTAGGCCCTCTTCTATACAGCCTCTTCATGAATAATCTACCATCTGCCTGCTCTTCCTCAGAAATACTGCTTTATGAGGACATCACAATAATTTTCTCTCGCAATCCCTGTCAAGAAATGCTCACCAGGAACCTACAGCACAACTTCAGTCTCGTCCAAAACTTGCTCACCAATAGTCTGCTGGTAACAGCAAAAAGACTAAAACCATTCTCTTCACTGGTCACCAAAAGAGGAGACTAACAAAACCTCTCACAATTACTGACAACTCTCTCTTTCTCTGTCCTTGAGCAGGTGTTCTCTTTCCGGTATCTGGGAGTCACTATTGACGAATCCCTCTCCTTCGATTGGCACATATCCAAACTCACCACTGCCACCAGCAGGAAACTAGGCGTTCTCTATAGGGTTCAGTTCTGCCTTACAACTGGGGCTAAGCTCTAGGCAGTTAGAGGAACAATTCTACCAATTTTTGACTATGGAAACATGGTATATGGGGTTACCACTGACACCAGCCTCCACAAAGTTCAGACTTCCCTCAATAAAGCCTGTAGATTCATTCTTGGTGCCGATCGACTAATGCACACATGCAACCTTTATGGTAGGTTGAACTGGCTCCCACTCCAGGACCGGATCAAGTTTCATTCCTGCATCCTTGGAAAAAGGCCCTCCTTGGCCTTGCTCCACCATCCTTACAGGCTCTGTTCTGACCAGCCCCGGCTGAGCATGCCACTAGAAGTGTCTGTAAATATGCACTAGCTGTTCCATTTAGAAAAACAGCCTTGGGGATACAAGCTTTTGCGGTTAGGGATCCTACTTGGCTCAATGCATTCCCTTTCTCTACTAACAGCCACACAAGCCTGAGCCATTTCAAAACTGAACTAAGAAAATACTTTGCACCCCCTGAGCAGTGCGACTTCCAATGCTAGTCCCCTATGGATACCTGCTCTCCTGAATCCTTGGCCTAGCCCTGATTGCACACCCATTTCTCTCCTGTCTACCTACCCCTCCAAAATCCCCTCCCTACTACTTTCATTCCTTAACCACCCACCACCACATCCTCATCTAGGCAACCCTATGGGTCTGTCATTGCCATCTGCCTACCTACCTCCTGGGTCCTGTCACTGCCCCAACCTATCTCCTCTGTCCCACATAGCTAGACCTTGGGAACATTGCAAGTGCTGCATCTACTATCTAACTCACTTGTACTTATTTCTGTGCCTCTCATTTTAGCACTTTCCTTCCTCCTTCTGGGATGTGATCCCTAATAATCTGTTGGTCTGAACCTGTGATTCCTTTGATAATATGCCTGTACTGTTATATTGTTTACTCTTTGTACCTAATTGTTTAAAATTGATAATTGCTCTTCAGCTGCGCATGTTCCCCACTATTTTTGGCCCCCCCCCTTTTATTGTACGATAAGCATCCTTTCTAAAGGAGCTTTTAGCTCAAAGGATGTATTTTCAACATAAATAAATAAATAAGTGCATGATTTTGCACTTTTTTGTATTGAAATTTAATTGTCATGCTCTTGACTACTCCTCAAGCTTTCTTAGATCCCTCTTCATTTTTTCCACCCCCCCAGAGTGTTGACCTTGTTTCAGATATTTGTGTAATCTTCAAAAAGGCATACCTTCCCTTCTAACCCTTCTACAATGTCACTAAAAAAACAATAAAGAGGACTGCTCCTGATATTGATCCTTGTGGTATCCCGCTGGTCACCCTCCCTTCCTCGGAGTGAACTCTGTTTACCACCACCCTCTGTCGCCTATCCCCCAACCAGTTTCTTACTGAGTTTACCACCTTAGGATCTACTCCCAGGCTGCCCATCTTTTTATGAGTCTCCTATGTGGAACAGTGTCAAAGGCCTGAAATGTAGGTAGGCCACGTTCGCTGCTCCACCATGATCTAACTCCATGGTCACTCAGACAATCCACCAGATTTGTTTGACAAGACTTCCCACCAGTGAATCCATGCTGCCTCAGATTCTGTAAGCTGCTGCATTCTAGATATTCCTAAATAGTTTCCATCAGTAGTGATTCCATTAATTTCACCACCACCAAAGTTAGGCTGACTGGTCTGTAGTTGCCGGCCTTCTCCCTCCTCCCTCCTTCATTCGCCCACATCTCCCAGTCACCATCCAAAAATTACACAGTTTCAACTTGCATAGTGATTCCTAGAATAAGAGCCCTCACCTCTTATCTGAGCACGCTGTCCACCCAGTTATGTTGAGCCACACACCAGCAGGCTTTTGCTACTCTAAGAATGAACCTTGCTGTGTTGGTTTTAATTTAGCCTACTACATCCTCCTTATCAGAGGGCTTTAGCTAGACAATCACATGTGTGCTCCAATCAGGGTCTGGCTAGCCTGGCTTAAATTCTACCCTCATCCCTCTCTCTGCTGCCCTTTCACCTCCTCCCATCCCCCACAGCTCCCAGTAACCATCCAAACATTACACTTCAACAAACTCCAGTCCTGGCCTATTCCAGCAAACTCCTGAAGTAAAAAAAAAACAATAAGTATTACAATTTGGTTTGAGGAGGGGGGTCGGAGCCAGGGTCGCACCCCTCATTGCACACCTAAGATACAGGCTTGTTGGTGTAGAGGAGATTGTGTTTTGGCCAGCTGGTCAGGATTAACAGGATGCATTCATGATAAAGAAATTGAAGCCACTGCTGCCCGCAGTTTCCCAATAACTATCCTGAGTTAGCTGCACAACAGACAGGAGGGACCCCAGCAGCAGGCACAACAGTTTTAAGAGTGTGGGGGTGAGGGATTCTTATTTGCCCTCTAGTAGTCTATGTTGTCAAATTTTGTATTTAACTGGTGATGGAAGATTTTTTTTCAGGTATGCAGTCTCATTCAAATGCAGAATTGTAACTTCAAATTCCACCTCTTATGCATTAGCCGGTAGCTTAATGGAATCAGAGTCAGAACTGGAACTTCTGATGTCTAACATATCCACAACAGAACTGAATGAGGAGATTGTTATGATGTGGTGGCAAAAAGTGGCATATGGGGGTATATGCAGTCAGCCAGCAAACAGAACTATTTTAAACAGTAACACAATGTCCTGTTGGTTTTGTACTTTAGGGCACAATTATGACATGGAAAAGAAGCCACTGTAGTATGGGACAGCAGCAGCAGAGTGGCTAGCAGTTCATTATGATTTGACTCTTCTGATTCCATGCCAAGGACCCTGGCTAAGAAGTGAGTCTGGATTGTCAGAGGTGGGGCAGGGGAAGAGTATCGAGCACCCAAGCAGATACTCTCCTTCCACAGGGAAGGAGATGCAGTTGGGTCCGTCATTATACTGCCACATGGGTGACCACAGGTGGCAGTGCACCCATACCACCTTTCTGTGGGGACGCTAACACACACACACAGCGTAATCTATGTAATGAATTGCATTCTTGTTTCATTTAAACAATTACCTTACAGTCGTATATAAGTGTCTTCTTTTTTGCTGCTGCAGTGAGGGGTGGTGCAGGTAGTGGGGTAACAGTAGATGCCATGGAATTATTGTATGGACTGATGCTATTGCACTTTATTATTCATGTGAAAACTTCTGATAATATTTCTTTGCTTACAATTTGGGTACCTTTGGAGCTAGAGAAAGGAAAAATTATATGCATGCTTTCTTGAAAGAGTCATAGAAACTGGTAAATAAAAAGGTATTTGGTTGTGCTAATTGCAAGTTATAGGAGTTAAACATTTCATAGTTTAATTATTTGTAAATTGTGTGAACATTTTCAAACTATTTGAATGTTTATACCTCCACTGCTGTTGCAGGTATGCATGCAAGATTTGTCATGCTTATTAAAGTAAATATGTCCTGGAATCTAATTAAGCTGGATAAGGGTGGTTTAGTAGGTTAAGAAATTAGTAATTGGCAAAATTTGCCAACCACTTCATGGATGCATAATACAGAAGGTAATACCACTAGGATCCATGATGCTGGCATGACAACCCTGACTATGATGTCCACTACAGTACCGGGACCCAGTTGACACCGCCGGCCATGACGTGACCCCGAACTGACTGCCAACATTGGAACACACAATGCAGAGGGCTGTGCCCCCTGCACCCTTCTACAATATATATAGACAGTGGAGTTAGATATTTACTCCCCATTGCCCTAAAGTGTCTTGAAGCAAAATCCCCATTGCTGCCGATTTAGGTGTGGTGGAGGTTTCACTGTGGGGTTCGCTGTGTGGGTGTCACTGTAATGGTGGCATGCCATATGACTAGAATTGTACTTGTGGAATGTAACTTTCACAAAGTACTTATCACCACTGAATTACCTTACAAACACTATCATTATGGCCTTGCAGTACCCGTCCAACATACATGCATCAGTGATGCCCAGCATTGTGCTTCATCATGACTAAAGATATCCTGATAGTTCTGTTACAACTAGTTATAAGGCTTGTTGTTATTTGGTGCCACTGTTTTCAAATAGTACAACTATGCATTGTTATTTATAGGGTTGTTAAGTGTCAGAAGGTGGCATAGTACAGAAAGAATGCTGCAGTGAGCTCTAGTTATTAGCTGACATATTGCAAGAATTCAGGCTAGTAAACAGTGATGCCCATGACTATTCTTCATGGTTCATCACTCAAGATAGTGACGTGACACTTGGCACCACTATACTTGTACTATGGAGCATCCTATGAATGCTACCTTATTGCCACTTTACTCAGCCTTTTCCCTCCTCTACAATGACAACTCAAGTGAATGAGTGGGCAAAATGTATGGAGACATGGTTTCAACAAAACAATCACAAATTCCACAATTTCACAAAAGCTCATAAAATTCAACTTCAATTATAGATTTGTTTAAAGCATCTTTTGCTGCTTATAACTTTGTCAACCTTTAAGCAAGTGATTAGAGAGCTGACACATGCAGCTTCTTGTTTTCCATATTGTTTTTTTCTCCCAGACAGCAATTCATCTCTCAGGGTTATAGCCTGAGAAGGCTGAACCCACCCATCATTTAGTTGGCTACTGGATTTTTCACCATTATATTTTTCCCTCAAATTACCCCTGCTGTGGGTTGGTGCCTCAGTCAGCCTGGCAAAGCCACAGCTTCCCCAGAAGCAGGATCAAGCTCCCTGGCCCAAATGTGGGGGTCACTATGATGGTGGAACCTGTTGCCAATTCTTCCCAACTCAGATGCACTACCGAGTGACAGCTGTATCAGCAATGGCCTGCATCCCAAACTAACTTCCAGGTCTCACTTTTGTACCCTAGTAGCCAGCATGTCCACCCAGTGCTCTGCTGCTGGGCCATGGTAGGGGAGGCCTCAGAGGCTAATGTCAAATGAACCTAACAAAATTTGTGATAGTCAGTTTTAAAGTTACAGGGCTTTAAATTCTGCAGTTTGCATAATTGCAAAATGTAATTATAAAATTTTGAAATGTTTGGGGTTATAATTCAGTCACCATTAAGGACAGGGATTTGCAATATGGTAGACCTCTATATAAACCTTGGTAAAGTCATCATACTACATTTGGTGCAATTGGGACTAATACTTGTTAAATTAATTGGAAATAACTGAAATCAGAAGTGTGGCAACATTTCAAAAATTTTTGTATCAAGGATGGAAATGAAAAAGGAAAATTGTGGTTTACTGGGAATTGAACCTCAGACCTCTGGTATGCTATTTGAGCACTCTAACCATTAAGCTACAGGCTCACACTAGTCAGTGCCTGAGGAACTTCCTTAAATCCACACATTCCTTTCTCAAGTGTGTTGCAATACTGCAACTTGGAACACATTTAGAAATATGAACAGACCACCTCTCTAAGTGCAGTTAAGCCCCTGCATGGCATATTTTTAAATCAAGGATGGAAATGAGAAAGGAAAAGTGTGGGCCACTGGGAATTGAACATCAGACTTCTGGTATACAGTTCTAGTGCTCTAACCATTAAGCTACAGGCTCACCAGAGTCAAATTTTTGTAGAAATTTCATAACGTTTCTCAGAAGCAAAATTGTAATTTTTTTCAGAATTTCTCTGGCAGAAGATACATTTTGTGCAGCCCTACTGGAGGAACAATGTAGGGAGCAGAGGCTATGCAGCATGAGAGACTGCCATAGTGCCAATGTGACCCCTTATTCCAAGCCTTGGGACTTTCCATGTGTCCTGCTTGGCCCCTTGTCCAGCCACATCACACTTTGGGTAGTCTGGTAGGCCAGTAAGTTTTCCAGTTGATGTCATCTTACATTGGCATATATCATTACTGTCCCATGATGATGACATCATGGATTGGCAGTCCTTGGAGGACTGCCATGGATTGTCATATCCCTTAGGCACACACTTCATGTAGAATGTGGAATGCACTGCAGTGCTGAACTGGCATCCAGTTGGATTCCTGGTGTACTACACAGCTCTGACACCATTGCTAACCCCTGCCCTGTACGGAGCTATGTACCTGTGGGGGACAGAAGGAAGGGACTTGGATGCAATGCATCACAGACCAGCATGAAGGATGAACAAAGGTCTAACCATCTAGCATGATTAAAAAAAGGAAGTAATATGAGGTGGTGATGGACAGGTATGACTATTGTAGCTACCTAGTAGTTAGAGAGTACTGTTTTTGCCTATACTTCCTATACTGAATGTCATGGCCATCTGTGATGTTTTGTGCAAATATACTTGTATTATCTCTGATGCAGTGTGTTATTAGATTATAATAACTTGGGAGCATTTTCTCTCATAGGGAACCCCAGTTATAATTCGCCATTATAATCCACGGGTTATAATGGTGAACACGTATCAGGGTTCCCTCACTCTACACATGCACCTCCCACCGCTCTCCCTTCACCTAGCAGTGCAGTGCCACCATCAATCAGAATCAGCAGTAAGTGCAAAAATTAAAACCTTTCTCACAGCAGTTTTGTTTTCCTCAGTAAGCAGGTAATCCTGGGTGGGGTGAGGGAGAAACACCAAAAAAGAAAAGAAAAGCTTTCTGCAGCTGCTTTTCTGCTGACTGCAGACAGGCTTCATCCCAACCAGAATGCAAGCTGTTTTATATAATTGCTTTGATGAGAAAATGGTCTGTCTTTAACTTGAATTTTTATACACACCCCTCGGTGTTGGATGCTTAAATAAACCCCTCGAGCTTTGCTCTCGGGGTTTATGAAGCATCCAACACTGAGGGGTGTGTATAAAAACTCATTAAATACACCACCCCATGTATTATTGCTTATATAATAACTGCTTTATAATGAATATCAACTGTGGGCAGAAACTGTCAAACTCCATTACACGTGGCTGTCTATAATCACCCATGTATAACAGAGTTTGATTAAGCACCTTTTGCAAAAATTCTAAAATCACTCTTGTGCTAGCACTACTGGCTCTTCATGCTGTCAGATTGCACTGTCAACTTGATCCCACCAATCTCCCTGAAACCTCTGAGTGGGAAACTAACACACAAAGAAAGACACATTTCTCATGGAAACAAAAAATAACCAGCAGTCTACTAATGTCTGTCTATCCACCTAAAATATGGAGCATTCATTGCCATTTTAGCAACCTAGTGGCCTAGAAAGACAAAAATTCACAGAGCAACAAGAAAACAGAAACACTTGAAGAAAAACTGAGACCGATGTTAGGCTGTTCAACAAGTACCTATCTGACAAAAAAAATCAAATGAAACAGTTATCACAAAAATTAAAACATGGGGAAGTGTGTGTCAGCTCAGATTTTATGCACACCCTTGGTGTGCAGTGCCTTGATAAACCCCTTGAGCTTCACTGTTGGGGTTTATGAGACATCGCACACCTTGGGTGTGCATAAAATATGAGCTGATACACACTTCCATTGGCATTATTCCATATACTGTATTATTGTTGAATTATTAGTGATTTGTGGTTTGAATGTCTAATTGGAAATTTGTTATTTAATTTGTAGAATCTGACAAATGTATGAAGACCGGTGGGATCTCAAGTGCGTGACAGTTATTGACTATTAACAGTGGGCATAGTAGCAGTGTAATCAAGAATACCTCTGAAGGAGAAAGCAGTGGAGGGCCTAGTAATTGAATGTTATTGTTTAACACAACCTAATGCTATACTGCATGTAAATTTCTGATCTAGCCAGGTGAAACAACATAAAAACAAAGGGACTACAGAATGTGATTAGACAACATTGTTGGAAGTCTCCTAGGTACCAGTGATCACTACAAAATGTGGTTCAATAACTTCAGCATAAGGAAATGAGCAGAGGTGAGCCACACAGAGATGAGGTTCCTGGACTTCAGGAAGGTGGATTTTAAACTAATGGGAGACTGCCTTAGAAAATGCCTCAGGGGGGAGGGGATTGCCAGGAAGATAGGTGCAACCTGGGGAAAAAATAAGAGGGGCATAATTAGGGCAACAAATCTCGGTGTGAAAAGTGTAAGCAAAGGCAGAAGGAAAAGGATACCATTATGGTTCTCCAAAGAATTGGCAAAGCTGGGAAGGAGGTACAGCTTCAGAGGACTGTTCAGGGAAGGAAGATTGAGGTTCCATAAGGATGCTCTCTTCCTGTGAGAAGTGAAGGTTACTGCAATACTGCCACCTGGCTGAACACAGGTGGCAGTGCAGTCAGGCAATAAGTATGAGGGGATATGTCAGCTGAGACTAGTAGGCCATGTCCACAGTTGCGATTAAACTGTGGTAACTGTTTTCCAATTATTATGGAGCTTACCATGCTGCCGCATCCACACTAGTGGGAACCATGTATTAACACTCTTATATGCCCTTCCACACCTCCCAAAATGTCAGCTCACTTGCCAGCGTAGATCAGATGCAGTATAATGGGTGCCAGGAGGATCCCTGGCAGGGAACATCGATCAGATGCCTGCACACACTGGTAAGTGAAAACATTTCTCACTCAAATTGTTTTCAAAATCATGCTAAAAGCCTGATTGTACCAGGATTTAAACACAATTTTGAAACACAGTTTGATAACATTATCAGTGTGGATGCAAACCGTGTTCCCCAATACTTAAATGTTACAAGACTTCTGTAAAGTTTTAAAATTCCCCAATCTGGACAGGGTCATAGTAGCATGCTAGTATGCATCCGTTAGCACTTCTTTGCATGATGACATCTCATATGCATGGGTATGGTGCAAAACAGGCCTGAGCAATATCAACCTTGGTAAACACTGGCCATAACTACAGTCACTATTTGCTTGGGGTGTGTATCCTGGGTACTTCCACCTCTGTGGAACAAGAGAAGGAAGACAGATGGTTCCAGCAGTGTCTGGAACCTCCTACAAGGAGGTAAGATTGTGGGGTTGAAAGCCTTTAATAGTAAAAGGAGAGGACATGGGGGTATTGTGCTGTGTCCTTGTAGAGCAAATGTATACAAGGTAACAAAATCTCAATCAAAATAAATTATATCATGTGTTTGAAGATTCTACCCAATTGATTGACTACAACAGAAGTATGGGAATATAATTATCTGTCTACGAGTACATCCCTGTTGTTCAGCAAAAAAAAAAGTCTAACACTCACCCACCTCTGATAAAATTGCAAAGGCACAGGTCTCCAGTTACAAAAATGTTTTTATTTTATTGTAAATGCATAAAAACACAAAACGCCTGATGTATTTTTGATGTAAACAGCATCCTTTCTCAAAGGCAATTTTATCAGAGGTTGGTGAGTGTTAGACAATTTTTGCTGAAGTATGTGATATTGTGAGTCTATAGCACCATGGTCCTGGTGCAAACTCCGGTCTGCTGATTTCTACGTTCCAGCACTTCATTAGCCTATGCACCAGTTCATGTGAAATATCCATTCACCTCTGAAAACCTCCACTGGTAGACTGTTTACAGTCATTAAATGCTATGAAACTGTATTTATCATAAATTTATAAATGCAGTTTTAGCATTAATGTAATCAGTAGTCTTTTCTTAACCTTTCTATGAAACCAAATTTAGTATTTTTTTTATTAGTAATTAACTGATTTAGGTATCCTTTAAGACAGACATCAGCAAGTTGATCTTTACTGAGAGAGAGGTGGAGCAGTGTGAAACCTGCCCAACGGATTGGTGGAAGCAGGAATGCGAACAATAGATTGAACATGGGTGAGACAAATATAGGGTATTTTTTAAGGACAAAGAGGGCAGCAGAGTTGGAGGAAGAAGGCTAGTCCAGTTAGAGTGAGTGACAGTGCTGGGGGGGAGGGACTGGCTGAGTGGTACTGAAAAAATAATTTCTAAAAATAGTTGTTTGTTTTCAATTTTTAATGTTAGCACAGGTTGCTCTTTAAACTAGTAAATTGTAAAATGGTAACTGAAAAGTGCAAAATTGCTCTACACAATTACCAAAGTATAAATTATTGGTGCAAATCTTTACATTGGAATAGCATTTAGCACTTTAAAGGTAGTTCCAGCATTCTATGTCAACAGGGAAATTCATTACAAACTGAGGTGATGTATTTCAAGTCTATGGATGATTAAGTTGCCTCCACAGAAGAATAATTCCACCCTTTGTAAACTGCAGTCCAATATGAACTATGGAATTTTGTGTGATCAGTGATTTAAAAGTTCCACATCATGCCATATGGAAACTATTCATGTGACAATACAGCCTGTGGTATAATCGTGTAGTTTTTGACAGAATTAGAGTCTTTATTTATTTAGCTTTTGTTGACCGGGTAAGTGTACTAGACAAATCCTGCCTATTTTCAGGCACGACCTGGGGAAGGGGGATACAGATGAATGCCAACTGACCTTGAACCAGATTAAGCTGTTGGTGGTATTTTTAGTGAATGAGGGAAATTTGGCCAGGACACCGGGGAAATTCCCCTACTCTTTTCGATAAGTGCCATGGGATCTTTAACATCCACCTGAACTACCACCAATCCAGGCAGATGGGACCTCGGTTTAACGTCTCATCCGAAAGACGGCACCTCAGAAGTGCAGCACCCCTCTTATGCTGCACTACAGTGTCAGTACTGGGATATTAACCCAACTGCCAGATGTGGGAACTGAACCCACAGCCCTCTGATCTCCCGGCCTCAGAGGCAAGTGTACTACCTACTGAGCCACTGACACTGTCAAAACTGTGCCATTTTAATAAAAAGGCTGCAATACAAAAACCAAGAAATCATTTGCTTCCACAGAATTATACAGCAGATCCTAGAAACCATAGTGCAAATGGTGGAAAAAAAACAACAACTTCCAGGTGACTATAGAGTTTGCGGAATAATTTGGGAATTTTCTATGGAATTGTAGAACTAAACTAAAAATGTTTTTTCTGAACATCGGACTGGAAAGGTTAAAAATAAACATTTTCTTCCACAGAATTCAACAGCAGAACACAGAAATTGAAGCACAAATGACAGAAAAAAATGGGAAAAAAATAAAAAAAACAGAAAAAGTTGATTTGCAGCCGAGGTCCAGTACTGTGACTCTAGACTCTAGAGAAGGGTGGTCAGAGTCACTATAAACACTTGGAAGTTACAGTACCACATACAGGAAAACAGACATGACCCTAAATTACTTGCACATTCTGACAGGGTGCAGCTTGCAATAAACTTTGAAAATTATGCTTGCTGGTGTACAGTGCAGTGGTATTATATTGCATCCTGGTTGGTTAACACTGTATAGTGTGGGAACTATTTGCTTTGTTTACTGGGAAGAGCAGCAGGTGACAAGCTGAAGAGCCACATGAGACTCTAAAGCCACAGTCTGAGGATCACTGTTCTAGAGGAAGGGTGGTCAGAGTCACTATACATTTGGAAAGTAAAGTATCACATACAGGAACACAGACATGACTCTAATTTTCTTGCAGGAAAAAATCCACAGAATTACTGTGTGAATTGTGGGAAAAAATATCACTAAACTGCAAAATTGTGTATTTAATTTATTGTTTTTGGTAACTGGGTAAGGACCACAGAGCACAAGGCCCATTTTCAAGGGTGAACTTGAAGCACTGGGGTGGTTAAGTGATTCGCTTAGAGTCATACAGTATACAAGTGGAGGTTGTGGGAACCAAACCCTTGTCTGCTGGATGCTCAAAACTCACTTATAGCTCATCATACTAACCTCTAAGCTATAACAAGGAACTTGAAATCCTTGGTTCATTCTTATTTTCATGCAGTTCATCTATGAATACTACAGCACTTGGCAAAAATCTATAATACACTTTTAAGAGATTCCAAATTTACAAAAGGCAGAAGTTCTGAAATTTTTGTGAAAGTTTTTAATTTTGTGGAAGTTCCACAAAAGCAGAATTCACAATTTTCACCCAGTACTAAAGTCCAGTCTGGCAACTGTAGTACTTAGGTGAACAATCAGGTCAAAAAGCAACACAGGACATTAGTAAAACTTTTAAGTAATACATTTTCACGAATCAGCAAATGCCACAGATATAAAATTATTTTTTGCAAATCATGAAATGCTGATAGTAATGCCTGTTTGATTCAATTAACTGCTCATGAGAACAAAAAATATTATAGTCAGTAAAATATGGAAACTTTATAAGTGTGTTTTGATAAAAATTGAAACACATCCAATTGTGAGCTGAAAATGTTATCATTTTAGATTTAAACTTATCAGCTAAATGACTACAAACTAATAGGTAAAAACACATAAAAACTAAATTGTGCTTAAACAGACTCTCCTAAGTTCCACAGAAAAAAAGTAATATACACAATAGTATCGTTCAAAAGGGGTTCTTACACACAACATTCAAGACAATCATTTCTGTGTGTACTACTTAGAACATTTGGCAGGAGACCATAAGTATACAGTATCTTACCATACACAATTGTTACTTGGGAATATGTCACTCCTTTAAGTGTAGTAAAGCATGAGATGGAACAACTGTTAACATTTCCAGCATCTTTTGCATGTTTTCATGGACCAGTTGCCTACATCCAAGGAAAAGAGGTTCCATGGTTGACACCTTCCTCAGAGCTCATTACATCTAAACATCAAGGGGCACTTGGTGCAAGTACATGCGCACATTTACGTTGGATCTCCATGAGTGCCAGCAGAGAAGATTGCCATCAATGGGACCACTTCAAAATCAGTTACCAAAGGCACAACATATTTTTTCAAAACTCTGTGCTTAAGGCTTCTTTTGTAAATTGACAGCAACCTCAAACAACCACAGCACCTTTTTTCCCCCTTCGAGTTAGGCAACTGGGCCATGAAAACAGAGAAAAGACATTGGGAATGTTAACAACAGTTGTTTCATTACATTCATTACTTCACTCACTAGAGTGGCTTATTTCAAAATAAAATGTGGGTATGGTAAGATATGTGTATGGTGTCCTGCATTCTTTGTTTTAAGTTGTGCATATGGAAATGGTTGTTTTGCACTGTCTATGTAGGAACCCCTTCTAAACAAATACAAAAACATGTTCTCAGGTTAATGTTATGACATTCTGCATATTTTAAATGAACTAGCAAACCCTAGAGCAAAGTTTCATTTCTAAAGAAATGCTGACAAGGGTTTCATTTCTAAAGAAAAGCTGGCATAGTATACTAAAGTAATAAGATAATTGGAAGCTAAACTACATTCTTGATGTTAATTAAATAATTACTGTAATTTATGAGTATTCACACCCATACAAATCCCAACACAGTGGTAATTTTCTACAAAGATGATGCTACAACTGGTACGTGTTACTATTCCATGCTGCAAACTTGTCATTCAAGAGAAGGATGGTAATCTTGGCACAGTTTGGTCTTGAAATCTCATAAAGAGTGGTAAACAACCTTCCCACAAATACAAAAGTCATTTTAAGACATCAAATGGCATTCGGCAGACCAGATGGTAGGAGTATTTTCTTTCAGTATAGGAAAGGATGGTCATATGCCTTCCTGGGGCATCAGACATCCAGAACACAGAACAGGGATGATAGTGGAGAGGGTGGGGGAGCTGGGGGTCCTGGTACACTTGGGAACAAGTGATCTGGAGAAGCAGCCTGTGAAGCAAGTGAAGCAGAACTTTTAAAGGGTTGGGGGGACAGATTGCCATCATACTCAACCTCACATGCCTTTTCCTTGGTCCTCACTGTCTGAAGTAGTGGGTGGGAAAGATAAAGTACGGAGGGAAGAAATAGAGGAATTAAATGGTTGTTTAAAGGGATCATGTCAGGAGCAAGAGTACCACATTGTGGGGGACTTCTGGTAACAAAAGGCTCTTTAAAGGTGACAGCCTTTACATGACAAGAGAGTGGAGCAGCACACTGGGGCAGAAGTTTAATGTCTACATCTGACTTCAGGAGACACTGAGGATAGGTTAACGACAGAAAAAGGAATGAGGGAGAGGAAACTAGCTAGTGCTCCCACTATACTGGAGACTAGTAGTAGTAAGGTGGGTAAAAGTATAGTTGAGGTTTGAAAATGGAGTATTGGAAGAGGCAGAGGGGGAAGGCTTTCAGGGTCTGTAATAAATAGGAGAAACAGGAAGGTTAAGAGAATGTGAAGGAATGCAAATCAAGGGATCCCAAAAAAGCAAAAATGATCCAGAGCTAGTTGTAAGAGCATCTGCCTCAATGCAAGGAGTCTGGGTAATAAAATCAGTGAGCTCCAGGCATTGATGTCAGGCACTGAGGTAGACCTCATAGCCATCACAGAAAGCTGGGTCACTGAGAATAATGGCTGGGACTTGTCAGTCTAAGACTACACAAGATTTAAACAGGATAGAGGGAAAGCAAATGAGGGGCATAGCCTTATATGCCAGGTAGGGCACATAGGCCATGGAGGATGGACATATAAGGTTAAGCAAAAGGGAAGTAGAGTCAGTGTGGGTTAATTACATGGCACCCTCAGGCAAGAATATATGGGTGGGGATAATCAGTAGACCACTAGAACAAGGGTAAGAGAGAGATAATTAGCTCACAGAAGAGCTGGCAAGGGAAGCGAACAAGGGAGAACTGGTAATGTTTGGTGGTCTGAACCTGCTGGATATTGACTATAGCATTCCAGTGGCCAAGTGCACCAAAAGTGGGGCCCAGTTGAATATGTTGAAGGACTGCATACAGGTGCAGCTGGTTAAGGAACCCACTAGACAGGTGGCCATTCTCAACTGGGTGTTCACCAACTTGGAGATGATGAGAAGAGGGAGGTAGGTGAGTTACTGGGGTCCAGCAATCATAATTCAATTTTGTTCAGACTGGCTCTTGGGACTAGAGTGCCCCTATCAAAAATGAATAACCTAGATTTTAGAACAGCAGACTTCATCTGGATGAGGGAGCAGGTCCTAGACATATTGACCATTGTGGAGAGCATCAGAGGAGTAAAGATGGAGGGCAATGAAGAGGATCATTTTCACAGCAACAATGCAAAACCCAAGAATAATTACCAAACAAAATAGGTACAAGAGACCAAAATGATTCTCAGAAGGGGTCAGAGAAGCAGTGAGAGCCAAGAGAAAGGATTTCTCAAAATACAGGGAATAGCAGGGGGAGAAGGAATGGAGAGAGTGTCAAATAAAAACTAGGGAAGCAAAGAAGATGTTCAGGGAGGCATAGGCAGACATGGAGCTGTATATGGTGAAGGGAGTCAAGGGTGGAGAAAAACAATTCTTTAAAATAAGGAAAAAAGGAAGTATGGACGGGGATCTGTTAGGCTATGGGTTGGAGGGTACTAGAGAAAGGTGAACAATTAACAGCCATCCTTAAAGATTAATTCTGCTCTGTCTTCACAAGTGAAGACAGTGGGTCCCTGCCTGGAAGAAGCATTATGGTGGCTATCACAAGGATCCCTGAAATGAGGCAGCCAGAATTAGCAGAGAAAGGATCCCAAAGGGGCTTTAAGCCCTGAAGACAGATAAATCCCCAGGGCCAGACAGGATGCATTCAAGGTTGCTCAAGGAATTGGCTGCAGAAACTGTTTGAATCCCTAGTAGAGATATTCAATTGCTCAGTACAGACAGGGGAGCTCCAAAAGGCTGGAGGGTAGTGGATGTAGTCCCACTATACAGTGGGAGGGGTCTAGGATCAACCAGTGAAATATAGACCTGTCAGCCTTACCTCTGTATTGGGTAAACTGATGGATTCACGGATCAGTGAGGACACTATGGATTACCTAGAAAGCAATGGTTTGCACAATGGTAAATAGCATGGGTTTGTACCAGGGAAGTCTTGTCAGATCAGCCTAATAGTTTTTCCTTAACTGGATAAGAAAGGTAGTAGATAAGGGCCACACTGTGTATTTACTCTACTTCGATTTCAGCAAGGCTTTTGTCTTGGTGTCGCACAGGAGACTGCTAAAGAAGCTGGAAGACCTGAGAATGGTTAGGGACATAGATGAATAGAAATTGGTCAGAGAGACAGCAAAGGTAGGTAGTAAACAAGGCCAAATTGAAAGAGGGAAATCATGAGTGGGGTATCACAGATATTTGACCTGGGGCCTGTCCTTTTCAATATGTTCATTAGCAACACTGGAGAGGGCATCCAGGGCAAGCTGTGTCTCTTTGGAGATGACACAAAGCTGTGCATTAGGGCAGAATATTTTGAAGTGATCAGTGACATGCAGAGGGATCTATAAAGACTAGAGACCTGGTCTACGGTTGCCAGTTTAAATTCATTGCCACAAAATGTAAGGTTATGTATCTAGGGTGAAAAAAACCCAGAGATAGAGTACTGGATTGATAGAGTTAAACTGAGCACTACAGCAGAGGAAATTGACTTGGGAGTCATTATTAGTGACTCCCTCAAGCATTCAAGCCAGTGTAACAAGGTCTATATTAAGAAAAATAGGATACTGGAGTGTATCAGAAGGGGTACTGACAGCAAGGAAAAGGAGGTACTACTACCTCCTATATATATATTAATCATTGGTGAGGCTGCATCTAGAATACTCTGCTCAGTTCTGTAGTCCTCGCCTAAGGAACAACAGGGCCAAGCTATAGATACTTCAATGCAGGATGACAGAGTTGACTCGGGGCCAGTAGGACAGATCTTATGAAGATTGTCTCAAGGCACTGAATATGTACTCACTGGAGATCATGCAAGAGGGGCATATATGACAGAGACCTTCAAGTTCATGAAGTGAATAAACAAGGTGAAGTGAGAAGACATATTTAGCAGGAGTATAGATCCAAGAACCCAAGGTCATGAGTGGAAACCAGCAGTGGGATGGTTTAAGAGGAATGTTAGGAAGTTGCATTTTAGGGTAAGGGTGGTGGAGCCATAGAGAAGTGTACCAGTGGAAGTTGTGGGCACCATGACCATAAATGGTTTCAAGCATGGCTGGGACACAGTGGAGAGTTAGATGGTTTGCCAGATCAGTAGCAGTAGCGAGAGGCACAAGGTGGTGCACCAGGATGGATAAATCCCCATATGGACAATAGGTCCCGGGGCAGATAGGGAACTCTGGGCAGACTAGAGGAACCTTTGATTTTTTTTCTGCCTTAATTGTCTATATTACTGTGTTTCTATTGCTTATCACATTCCTTAATGTATTTGCACAAGTGGAGCTGCAGGAGATTGAACCACAGAAGAAAACTGAGAGCCAGAGCCTTGAAATCAAAGCAAAATCTTACAGCACTGATTTACAGGAAGAATATGCCATAGCCATAAACTGAAATGTACATTTCTCCAGACCAAGAACCATGCAAGGTGACAATTTATTCTATGTGAAGTCTAGAAATCTCAAGTTGTTTTCTCTAAAGTGATTTTTCTGATTTTGCATAACTCTATATATGTATATGTACAGTATGTATATATGTATATGTATGTATGTATGTTTGTATTTTTTTTTAAATTGGCGACTGGGTAGGCATGCAGACCCTGGACTCATTTTTGCTGTTTCCTGGGGCTGGGGTAAAGGATGCTATTGAATCTCCCATTGCTGTCTACTGGTCTGATGTCAGCTGCAGGGGATTCTGGAATTTATAGTGACAAAAGATGACAGCCTAGAACTAATAAAATTAGTATGGACTTGCAATCTACTATCCTACAGTAAACTGTAAGTGAATCAAAATGTTTTTACTCATAAAGTGCATAATGGGACCAGACCCACACTTGTTAACATATGCACATACGAAATGCCACCATAAACAGTCCTCACGGTCTATCATGTCTGTTCGATTGTGCAGCTAGCCCCTCAGCTTGCAGCTGCCCATTCACCCCTCCTGTTCTCATAAATGCAAACATATGAAATGCCAGCAGAAAGTGCTGAGTGTTGGGCCCTTTGTTCTGACTGTTACTCTTAATGCACCACTTTATATTAAGCTTATCAGTACCCAAAATAATAGCCTTGGGCTTGGTCATATTAATAATAAGTGTAATTTCTTCACATATATCAAATAATTTACAACATTTTTTTTTGCCCTACCGTAGATAAAGAAAAGTACAAAGTTGTCCACATAGGCAAAGATTAGTATTAAATATTCCAAATCCAAACATTTTACTAACATACAAAATTGCCAGCAGAAATAGGCCTTACGGTCTGTCGAGCCTGCTCTATTATGCAGCTAGCCCCTCATCTCACAGCTACCCCTCCCACTCCTTCCCTCTTTAGATTTACTCAGCCCCTCACCCTGTCTCATCCTCTCTTGAAACTGCCCACCATCTTACAGGCCACCACCTCCTGTGGTAGAGTGTTCCGCTTGCTCACCACCCTTTCTGTGAAGAACTGTCTCCTTAGTTCCCTCCTGAATCTCCCCCCCCCAGTTTGAGGCTGTGCCCTCTTGTGTCCCTTCCTCTTCTTAATTGGAAGATCCCCTCTGTTTGAGTCTTGTTCATCCCTTTCAAGCACTTAAAGGCCTCAATCATGTCCCTCCATCCCTCCTCTCCTTCAATGGGTACATTTCTAGCTGGCTCAGTCTTTCTTTGTATGGCTTGTCCTCCAATCCTTGGATCATCTTTTTCACTCTACGCTGCACCCCCTCTAACAATATGATATCCTTCCTCAGGTACAGGCACCAGAATGGCACACAGTACTCCAGGTGTGGCCTGACCAGTGACCTGTACAGGGGGAGTACTACCTCCCTAGTTCTGGAGGAGATTCCCCTCACTATGCAACCAGTGACCTGTACAGGTGGAGGTCTGCCTCCCTACTTCTGGATGAGATTCCCATCACTATGCAATATGGAGAATGCAATCATTCTTCTAACTCAACTAGTATGTTAATTATATAAACATTGATGTGTGTTGGGGCCAAGACACACCCCTTTCACACCCCATTTTAAGAATCAATTCCTTGTGTTAGATTTTCATTTTTATTATATTTTACCTGGGCCCATGTACCAATATACAGTTTCATATTAGAACAACAAAAGATATGTGATAGCCATATTAGTCCAGTCAACAATGTAGAGAAAAACAAACAACAAATATGTTGCGGGTGATTTAACACAATTATTTCTGAGACTAGCTTTCAAGTGATAAAACTCCATTCTTCAGGTCATGGTGAAAACAGCTGAATAGCATGACAGATACAGAGGACAGATGTGGATTCAAGACATTGACTAGCAGTTTACACATCAAAGCATTACAGTCAATTTGCTTTCCTTACAAACAGGAAGACTTTAATTGTCATTGGAGCGTGTCTGTTAGACAGCGTAACTTATATGATTAAAGAGCAGCTACATTTTAGTCTCGACCATCAATCCACATCTGTAAAAAGTCAAGACAGGAATAAAAAAACACCATTGTCTTTAAAAGGTACCTGTTAAAAGAGCCAGAGGGCACTGATGTGGTGGTTCAAGGAGGAACTGTGAAGCACTGTTACTGAAATATACTGTAGGTGTGCTGTGCACATGCAGAATGCATGCCACATGCTTAATTGTGCAATGTTTGCATGCAGTTCGCATACACACAAAGACCCTTAGAAAAGCAGGTCTAGAATGCAAATCAGGTTTGCATGCTGCAAGCTTGGCATTAGCAGGTAAGCAGTTGTGAACATCTAAAAATTGCATCAGGTTTGCATGTTACACACTTGACATGAGTGCAGCAGTTAAGCTGGTATGATCATCCTTTAAACATCACATCAGGTTCACTTGATGCATGCTTTCCATGTGTGCAGCAGCTAAGCTAGTACAAATCCCATCTAAAAAAATATATCAGTTTCAATTTTGCATACTATTACTGGCAATTAGTCATTACAATTCATTTTTATTTGGATTCCCATAAAAATTAGGTAAACTCATTTATTCTGATTGTTTTGCAAGTTGTTTAATGGCTTTTGATTTCTGTTATTAAATCACCATTAATTTGTAAGGTATTGTTTGCTTACTGCACTAAATGCCTAGGCTATCACCAGTCAACAGCCCCCATTCTATAATGTACAAAGCGGGGTTTCGGTACGGTGAAGCCTATCCTTTTTGTTTTGGACCATGCAAATCCCTTATGTATATTTAGTGTTACAAATGTGCTTCTCCATGAGTGTTTCATCTCAATTACTTTCCCTTTGTCATTCTGTATTGAACATATACACTATGGCCATGCTCAGCACTCATTGTGCTGTGTAGGATCTTGGAACACGCACCATATCTCATATTTTGTCACTGAAATGAGGGGACACGGACACTCAAAATGAGGGACACTAACCCAAATGATGATTGGGACACATCATGAAACATGGAGATGCAGTACCTCAGAATGCAGTGGAAACCATTGCATTAGTACCTGAGAATAAATTTCTACCATTATGCAGTAATGCCATTTAGATAGAGCAGATGCAGCCCCCCCCCCTTATCTGTGCCTAGGTTGTTCTTATGGTGTGGCAATTATGACATTAAATTTGGATTTAATCTTTTGCACAGTAAGTGCCCACCTGGCCTGTGTGTGCTTACACTGCAGGTACTCTCAAGACTCGACTGTGTCTGTATTGTGTAGTGCACACTTTCCACCTGTTAGCAGCAGCACAATCACATGTGATGTGGATGAGCTCCAGCCAAGAAAGAGCGTATGTGTCTTGCAAGAGTGACACTGTCTTTCTTGCCACAGAGTAGATAGACTGCACACTACAGCTTGATGGAGTCATTGAGCACTGAACTCTTAATAGTAGTGTTGTGGCAGCATATTTTTTGTTTGTCTACTCTTAGTGAGTCTCCATCTCCCCTGGCTTAGCAGTAGTGGTGACAGCAGTGTGGGTGGCCTTCATAGGCGTTGATCAGTGCAGTGCAGCAGCAGCCACAGCCACAATCTAGCAAGAAGCAAGCAACCCAGGTTAGGTGGGTTTGGTTGATGAGCTTACTTGGTCGCAGACCACATTGAGGACCTGTGATGGTCGGTTCTAGCATCCAACTTCTGAAAGATGGAGAGAGGGGAGAGCATACTGAAAACTGGGCTGGTGGCACATTGTGCCAGCTTGCTGGTTCTGGCCACATGTATGGGTAAGTAAAAGTAAATAATTGTTTTTACAGGGGGATTCAGGAAGGAGGAAGGACTGAAATATTGATGTTTGGCTTCATGACCCATAGGGGATGGGTACTGAATGGAATGGAGTCGGTTAGAAAAATCGAGACAAAGTTCTTTTGGGGGGGCAGAACTTCAGCCAAGAAAAAAATTGGTTAGTAACTGGGTGGGTTTAAGTCCAAATCTGATGCACTGCTCTGGGGTATATACAGATGAATCGTATACATTTGAATTGTTCCTGATTTGCATATCATTTTTCAGTCAAAACAAATAAGTTGTACCTTTTAGAGATGTTACAGACATTCTAGAGCTGTCCCTTGCATTCACGGACAGTTGAGCTGTATGGTATGCACAGACTATTGAAGCCCCACTGTAGTCAAGCTTATGGTCCCCCTCCAGTGAAGCTGACCTCCACATCTGTACACTCAGGCACATTATGACAAAGGCCAAAGGAGACTGCAGGGGTGTGCACCATTGACATGAATGGGGATATTTTTATTACTATTGTATACATTATTGATGGAGAGTTGGAGATTAATGAAGGATGCCAGTTGACTAACAAGGGCATTGTTAGTAGAACAGTGGCCTTCATTGTTCTCCAACTCACCATTATAACATATAAACTAGTAATACAAATTAACCCCATTCATTTCAAGGGGGTACATCCAAACACTCTGACCCATGGACATCATCTCTTAAAGACTCCTGCCTCTGGCTCCCTAGTACTCAAGTAAGAGACTTTTTACTTTTACTTTACTTGGTGGGTTCTCTGTAGCAGCATGGCCATACGCACTTCAGTGTGTGTGCATGGAGGGGGGGACTGGCCATGTGGGTGTGTGTCAAGTTTATTGCTACTTTAGCATTTGCACCTTAAAGTCTGTTTGTATGGAAGCATTAAAAACTATGAAGAGAAAATAGTAGGAATACAGGCCAGACAGAAGAAATTAAGTGGTTTTTGTGGATAAGTTTGTGTATTGGGGGTGGGGAAAAACACATGCTTTTCCATTGGTATCTGTGCTACAGTTCAACTGTAAAACTGAGTTGAGGAAGAGAAGAAAACTGAAAAGCATAACAGTGGCCACAAGCATGCTGCACACATGCAGATGTAGTCAGATACAGTATGTATTGATGTACAAGTGAGCCATATGCATGTTGATAGCATGGCTTAATGGTTAAAAGCACTTAATTGCAAGCCAGGAGACTTGAATGCATGAAAATTTGGGTTTGAATCTCATCAACCCCCACTAGTGTATGTGTGATCCTGAGCAAGTCACTTAACTTTTACATGTGCAGTTATTAGTGACCACTAGCTTTTTGTACGCATGCCAAATGCATGCAGTCTTTCCCAATTTAACATACAAATCATGATTTTCACACTTGCTTGCTGCACGCATGCCATATACATGCAACAGTTCCAATTTAACATTTAAAATCATGCTTGCAGCATGCACATCACTTGAGTAGTTTTATGTGTGCAGCATGAAAACATTTCATATAATTATTTCTGTAAAGGATAATCACTGGTAATGTGCTAAAAAAACAACATTTTTATTTAGTTCTTTTTATTTTGTTAGTCCAATGAATGGTATCACCTGCAATATATTTGTTGTTTTTTTTCTCTACATTATTTGAATAACCACATCTGATTCAATTGCAGTCTTATGTGACTGGCAGTATAGCCTAGAGGTTAGAGTAATGAGTTGTGAATGAGCTTGGTACATCCAGCAGACCAGACCTTGATTCAATTCTCACAGCCTCCACTTGCATACTGTATGACTTTGAGCAAGTCACTTAACTGCCCAGTGCTCCAAGGTCACCCCTACAAAGAGGCACTTGTGCCTAGTAGGCCTTACCCAGTGACCAAAAACTAAAATAAAAATGCATTTTCTCCCATAACTTACTCCTTGCCAAGGTATCAAAGGCTGATCTGAAATCTATGAAGAAAAGCAAATAGCTCCTTTTCCCTAAGCTTCACATTTTTTTTCAACCAATTAAATAAATACAAGGTGATGGTCCACTGAGCTGTGCTCATCTCTGAAGTTAGCTTGTACAATTATTTAGAGGGGGACGCAGCACTAACAATATGATTCTGTAGTCTTTTTCAACAAAATTGTAGTGTACATTTTGGGCATAATATCCAGCAAAGAAGGAACAATATCATTTTCTTTACAAGAAGCTAATAATAATAATAATAACTTTATTTGTAAAGCACCTTTTAAAATCAAAGTGCTGTACATAAATAGTAGAACATTATTTTTAATACATTTATTTGAAAACCAAAAGCCAAAGCAACCTTCCGCCATTTAAGTTCCAGTTTTTAAAATTCTGCCGGGACAGTAGCCATCACAGAGGACTTATTGCTCTTGGTTTCTGTGATGATCAGGGCATCCCACAGCCCTTAGTGGGGTTATTTCTCTCTCTCTCTCTCTCTCTCTCTTTCTCTCTTCTCTCTCTCTCTCTCTCTCTCTCTCAGGCGTCTGCCACTGATACTGCCTGGACTAGCTTTGCTGTTATCAAGGTCCCCTCTTTGACAAGATTCCAAACTCTAGTGCTCTGATTACTGCTTTTTTGCCACCTTCTACCCTAAAGTGACTGTCTCTGCTCTGGGTAGGTCACACTCCACTCTTTCTAAGATAGTTTTTCTATGCATCGTTTTATCAGGGTACCTTTCCCTCAGAGATACAATCAGAATCAATCCGTTACTTCAGTTTTAGACAAAACTAATTTATTTCTGAACACTGTTTGCCTAAATGCAGCACTAATATACAGGAATTTATACTATTTGCATGAAGTTAACATTACACATATAGGATTATAAAAAGAAAGTTTGCACACTTTGTGCATGTCAGTATCCATCTCTGAAGTCAGTATCAGTGGATCACCAGGTAGCACACTGTGCTCTGAGGCTGGGAGAACAGAAGGCTGTAGGTTCTATCTCCACACTAGGCACTTGGGCTGAATCCTAATACGAACACTGTAGTGCAGCATGAGGGCGTGCTGCATTCTTGAGGTGCCATCTTTCATATGAGATGTTAAACCGAGGTCCCATCTACCTGTTCAGGTGGATGTTAAAGATCCCATGGCACTTCTCGAAAAGAGTAGGGGAAGTTTCCCTGGTGTCCTAGCCAAATTTCCTCCATCCACTAAAAATACCACCAACAGCTTAATTTGGTTTGAGGTCAGTTGGCATTTGTCTGTATCCGTATCTTCCTGTACTGAGTCGTGCCTGAAAATAGGCAGAATTTGTGTAGTGCACTTACCCGGTCACCAAAAACTAAACAAAAAATAAATGTGCCTATCATGGAATGACAGTTCTGAAGTAGTCTTAAAGGAGTTACCAGTAAGGAGCTCAAGCCTCTCCTTCCATGCTTAATATTGATGGTACCCCTACTGTTGACCCTAAAACAATTGTGGACACATTTACAGATCTCAACAGAGTCCTCCCCTCCCCTGTCTTCTCCCATGTCAATATGACTGACTGCCCTGACAGTCCCAAAGAGCCCCTCTGCACCCCCTCCCCCATTCTATTTCAGAATCATAACAATAAATGATGCCAGGAAATATCTTTGTAAGGTGCTAGGGAAAGCAAGATTCCCTTGACCTTAAATGTTTTTCCCTCTCCTTGGAAGAAATCCAGCCCCCTCCCCCAACACACATAATTAACCTATCCCTCTAGTACTCTCAATTCCCTCAGAAATGGAAGGTTGCTGTAGTGACACCACTAAATAAAAGTGGGGATTGTTCTCATCATGGAAACTACAGACCTTTCTCCATACTCCCTCCACTTTAGAAAGCCTTGGAGAAGATAGTGGCTGACCAATGAGTAGAATATATAGACAATTACATGTTACACTGCACCAAGCAGCATGGGTTTAGTATAGGACACATTACTACAATAGCCCTGCTTGAATTTATGGCTGTATCCATAACTTCCTAGAACAAGGTCATTTCCTGAGAGCCGCTTTTATTGATTTAACTAAAGCTTTTGACACAGTCAGTCATTTACTCCTGACAGACCAGCTTGCTGCCATAGGTCTTTCCATTCACACTATTGCTTGGTTTCATAGTTACCTTCAAAACTGATCTCAGAAAGTGAAGATAGGAACTATTCTGTGAGACAGTAGATCAATTCGCTTGGGTGTCCCCCAAGGGTCCATCCTGGGTCCCCTCCTATTCAGTATCTTCCTGAATAGGCTCCCCTCTGCTTGCCATGGCTACATACTACTTTATGCAGATGATGAAGTGCTATTCATCAGTGACCCTGACCCTATGGTCCTATAGAACCAGATACAATAGGACTTTGATAGCATCAAAAAGTGGTTCGGTAAACATAAGTTAATTATGAATTACAAAAAGACAAAAACTATGTTGTTCTCCACTCCACAAATCAAACATAGACACTTCCCCCTCTCAATCTGCAGTGACAAAGTCTCCTCACTAGAATTAGTTCAGCAGTTTACATATTTAGGGGTTACGGTTGACAGCACCCTATCGTATTCCCCTGACAATATTGCCAAAGCTATCAATATGCGCATTAGTCTTCTACATAGACATAAACATGCACCAGATGCTCTTAGTCTTGTGATACACAGTTTGGTGGTCTCACTAGTGGACTATGGGCAGGTCTTCTATGTATCAGCAACTGACTCAGCCCTATGCATATTAAAATAGTGCTAAACAAAGCTTGCCAGCGCCTCACAGGCTCTGCTTGTCTGAACCACACCTGCAACCTGTATGCCCAGGCTAATTGGCTTCAACTTAATAGCAGAATTAACTACCAAACCTGTTTACTGGCAAAAACGCTAGCCTAGGGCAGATGACTCCTGGAGTTCAGAAGCTTCTCACACCCTGCATCAGTCCTCATCCTACTCAAAGCTCTGTTAACCAATTCTTCAAGTTCCCCCAGTGCCGCACCTCCCAAGGACGAAGGTCTTTTGCCTGCAGGGCCCCACTTTGGTTCAATTCCCTTCATGATGACATGATGACATTTCTTCCATACCCACTCTAGGCTCATTCAAACAGAAACTCCATCAGCAACTACTATATAATTCCAGCTGTGATTACTCCCTCTAATCTGTCCTTCTGCCACTGTTGTTTCAGCTTTCCCAGCCGCTGCTGTTTCAAGTCCCCATTCCCCAACCTACACTCCATCTGTCTGGATGTATTTCCTTCTTCCCCATATTTCTTCTATATTTCTCTTCTCTTTCCTTCTCCAGCTGGTCTCTTGAACCATCCCTTTCTTACCTTCTTACCCTCCCCATCCTCTCCCCCCTAAATATCTGCCTAATCATTGCTGTCACCTATGCCTCCTACACTGAAAAAGCACCCCTTGGCTTATACTGCTTGACTGACAAGGCCCTTAGACTGATTTTACCTCTTCATACTCATGTTGTAACTCTCTTCCTGTTTAACCACAAGCTGTCTGCATTAGAATTTAATAATCTGATGTTGACTGTACAATTGCCAATCCACACCTGCACTTCCTAGTCTCTATTGTTAGCCTTTGTTTGTATTCACTTTGATCTGATCTGTGATGTGCTATTTTGTAACTACTGTGGTGACTACACTTGCAGTACTTGTTTTCTGTTATGTAACCCTCTGACATGAAACCGAAGTAATGAGCTTCTAACTCAAAAAGTGTTAATTCCCAGATTATAAATAAATAACTAAACAAATAAATAAATCTTCCCTACAGTTTCCACATCCTCTTTCCTCACTGTCCACACTTAGCATGTTTTCTTAAGCCTCAATTCACACACACACACGCACACGCATGCACCCACACACACACACACACACACACACACACACACACAAAGTCTGGCTTTCTCACTTGGATCCAGTCCCATTTGAACTGCAGTGAAAAGGAAAGAGAAAAACTACCAATACATAGAAAAATGGAACATAGAAGTTGATGGCAAATAAGGACCATGTGGCCTACCCAGTCTGCCCATTTTGCCTATCTGTTTTCAACCACAGATCCTAAGTGATCTATAGCTCACCCTTTTTTTCCTGTCACTAGGGTACCTTTATATCTATCCCATGTAATCTTAAATTCCCTAACTGTTTTTGCCCCCACCACCTCCTTTAGGAGGCTGTCCCAAGCATACAACACTCTTTCAGTGAAAAGGTACTTCCTTGTGTTGCTCCAGAACCTCCCCTTTCTAACTTCATTTTGTGACCTTTTGTTCCTGCACATCTTCTTTGTTGAAAGATGCTGCCTTCTTGTACCGTGTTTGTATCCCTGAGGTACTTGAATGTTTCTTTCAGGTCCCCCCTCTCTCTTCTGTCTTTCAGGGAATGCATGTTGAGTTCCCTGTGCCTCTCCTCATAAGGTTTTTCATGCAGACCCTGCACTATCTTTGTAGCCCTCCTTGGACTGCCTCTATTCTGTCTATGTCCTTTCAGAGATGTGGTCTCCAGAACTGGACACAGTACTCCAGCTGAGGCCTCACCAGTGATCTGTACAGTGGCATAACCACCTCCTTCTTTCTGCTGTTGATACCCCTTCCAATGCACCCCAGCATCCTACTGGCTTTCCCCACAGCCTTCTTGCATTGTTTGGTCACCTTTAGGTCATCTGATATGAGTAAAACTTCTGTTAAAGCTTTTATAACCCACCCCCTGATGCCTTGATCAAGGGGTGGCTGTGATGTCACTTCTCTGTATCTAAGTTCATTTCATTGGCTGAAATCTGTTCAGGCCTGCAATTTTGGGTATGCCTACCTCACAATATTATATGACCTTTCTCTCTCCGAGCCCCACTGCTACAGAAGGTACCAGCATTTGATAAGAAATATTTCAGACTATCAGTGGCAAGCTGTTTAGTCTTCACATACCTCCCCCTTCATTTTCATGCAGTTGCATATTTGTAAGGTTCACAAATAGTTACTTCATGTAGAATATCTGGCCATCTGTGTATTTTTACTGGTGAGATAGGCAAGGCAAGGCAAGGCATGGCAAGGCAGGTACCGGGTGATAACATCGCAGGCACAATATTGCCACACAAAATAATGTAGGCACCACATCGCCAACTACAATGTCGGTTTGTATCGTAATCGCCCACCCAAACCCCATGGGCAGTGCACAGCATGAAATAGCTAGGTGCCGACTGAGACCCCAGCCCACCGAATGGTGCCCCAGGCACTGTAATTACAGACAGCCACAATGAGTTGGCCATTCCCACCCCCCAACTTACTGCAATGTGGTACATTACATCCCTGGTGTCTAGTGGACCCCCCTCATCTACACCACCCCAGCAGGTAGCTTCTCACCCTCTGCACCCCCCAACATAACCCAGCAATGGGTGGGCACCCACCATAGCCCTCCACACACCACCACAGCTGGCTGCTGCACTGAATGAACTGGATGCTGTTCATTCAGTGGAGTGGTCAGCCATGGCGGTTTGTGGAGGGCTGTGCTGGCCGCCCACCCATTGCTGGGTTATGTTGTGGGGGTTGGGGGCAGCTACCTGCTGGGGTGTAGGAGGGGTCCACTAGACACCATGGATGTAGTGTACTGCATTGCGGTGAGTTGGGGGGGTGGGAACAGCTAACACATTGTGGCACCATTCGGTGGGCTGGGGTCTCAGTCAGCACCTAGCAATTTCATGCTGTGTACTGCCCATGGGGTTTGGGTGGGCAATTATGTCACAAGCTGACATTGTAGTTGGTGATGCGGTGCCTATGTTGTTTTGCACAGCGATATTGTGTCCGCGATGTTATCACCCGCTACCGGCAAGGCAAGGTAAGACAAAATGTATTTAAAAGATGCCCAATCCTGGAGGATCTGGCTGCTGCACAAATATATAAGCACATATTTCAAAAATATATCAATAAAAAATATATCGATAGTCCATCTGTGTTGGCATTTTGCACTGCACTGTTATGCTACATGGTGAAATTGTAGTGCTGGGGGCTGATACTCCAGTGCAACAATTTGGCATTTTGCATGGTCATTCTGTTCAACCATTGTAGTGGATTGTGATCTGTGACCACAGTGAATGACCTTCCATACAGATCAGGGAGCAATGTCTTGATGGCCCAGACAATGGCCAGATACTTCTTCTCAATTGTAGGGTAGAGTAGTTCACTTCCCTCATTAGCAGACTTTGACTGAGGGAAATTACTGGTCTTTCTACCCCATCCTTGGATACTTGAGAAAGCACCACCCCTAAATCCATGTCAACTGCAACTGTCTGAAAAATAAACCCCAAATAGTGATCTGAGCTCACCAGCAGTGGTGCTTGTTATACTGCCATTTTCAGTTGCAGGAAGGCTGTTTCACAGTGCTCCATCCACATACTGTTCTCTGGAAGCTTCATAGCTGTGCTGTCCTTTAAAAGGAGCTGCAATGGTATTATAATAAAAACCTGCAGTAGTACACCACAGTTCCCAGAAATGCATTCAGTTGCTTCTTAGTTGGGGATGTGGGCCAATCCCTAATTACTTCAACTCTAACTGGCTCAGGCCTGATGTGCCCCCCCCCCACATGATGTCCCAAGTATAGCACTTTGGAAATCCTGATTTGGCATTTCTCTGGCTTGATAGTCAGTCCTGTGTCTGATAGTAAAGTAAGTACATCATCAAAAGTTTATTTATAGGGGCACAATTTTCCAGAGGATAAGGGTGATGGACAATAAGAGAAGGAATAGAGCATCAAAACATAAATACATAAATTAAAATATCTATTCTAAACAGTAAATAAATAAAAAAAATACATATATACATACATACATAAATAAATAAAACACAGCTGGGAAAGTCAGTCTCTGCCGTGAGGGGTCCCTCAGGGCTCAGTGCTGTCACCCATGTTGTTCGCAGTGTATTTACTGCGCCTCGAAGACATTTTTAGATGATATGGGTTGAGGCTTCACTGCTATGCTGATGATACATAGCTCTATCTGTCTTTTGCACCTGACCAGGATAGTGCGATCTTGATGTTTAATAGTTGTCTGGTGGAGATCCATGATTGGATGAAGTCTAACTGGTTGAAATTTAATTCCAGGAAGACTGAGGTGGATCGGGGGCACAGATAGAAAGGCTGGTGGTGGGTTTACCCTCTGGGCTTTGGCTTGATAGTGTAGAACTGCCTACCTCTGAACAGGTGCATAATCTGGTTCTTGACGATGGGCTGACACTGCATTCTCAGGTGTCAGCAGTCATCAAGTCTTCCTTTTACCATCTTAGAAACATCACCAGAATTAAGCACCTTGTTCTGTCTGATGATTTGCCCACATTGATACACACCTTTGTGACCTCTCACCCTGACTACTGTAACTCCCTTTACCTGGGGCTTCCAGGGGTTGATATCCGCCGCTTGCAGCTGGTGCAGAATGCTTCGGTATGACTGTTGACTGGGACTATGCATTCCAGTCATATTACTCCTGTGCTGCTTGATCTGCACGGGTTGCCTATACAGTTTTGGATCACCTTAAAGATTGGCCTTCTGACCTATAAAGCCCTGAATGGACAGGGACTGAGTTACCTGCAAGAGCTCCTGGTTCCCTACAGCCCTGGCTGTCCTCTTCGCTTAACTGATGAGGGGTTGTTAGAGGTTCCCAGGGTGCGGTTGAAAACATAGGGGGCATGAGATTTTATGTTTGTGGCACCATCCTGATGAAACTCTCTACATCATCAGATTAAAGAGTGCAGGACCATGGAGAACTTCAAAATCAGTTTAAAAACACATCTATTCAAGCAGGTTTTTAGCATCTGATGTCTTATGGACTGTGGGAAATTTTAATTGATGCTGAATTTTTGTAAGATATTATTGAATTGTTTTATGATATGTATGTTATGTACAATGCTTTGACATTGGAATTGCACTATATAAATACAAGTATTATTAGTATTATTATTGTTAAGGTGATTGACAAGGATAATCAATACCAGGGACACTCAATCTGAAAACATCAGATTGAAGAGTTATGTTTTCAGATCCCTCTTGAAAGCCTCCATCGAAAAGGCCTCTAATCACTCTTTGGAAGGAGTTTTATAACAGCAGGCCAACCACCTCAAAGGCCTCGTTTCCCGATTTTTTTTTTTTTGGTTTGTTATAATTACAGTTTATTGAAATAATTTTATAATGTCCACCAACAAAGAGATAATACAGTTCACAATGAAAAAGAAAAATGATACATATCAGAGCCCAGAAGTTATTATAATTTCAGAAGCTGGAGCAAATAACATTTCTGAAAATAAGAGGCAGGTATTTTATTAAAAAATGATGTAAAATAACTGTAAAAGAATTCAGATCACCAGTACCATTATGAAGGGCAAGGCATTCTGTATCTTTTTTTTATAATAAGAGGAGATTTCGCTACCTTTTTGGTCTAAACATGCAGCAGGCAAAAAAGAGCATTTTGGTAATATATTTCCTTGGGATGAAGCAGGGATTCAATTGAAGCTTATAAAAAACCTATGAACCCCAAAGTTCATCAAAAATAGATACTGTATTTAAATACTTATACATAGCCTTTTCAATGCTGTAAATAAAATTGACAATTTCGTAAAATTGTTGTAATGCAGGGGGCTGGGCTTTCTGCCAGTATTTAGTAAGGGCATTCTTAGCACAGACCAGTAAAATTAATAGCAGCTTTAAGTGATGTTGGCAAAGTTTCAAAGTGTCTGGGGGGGGGATATGTAGCAAGACAAATAAAGGGGATGAAGAAAGACCTAGATCAAATATCTGGGCAATGGCTTGGGAGACTGTGGTTCAATATTGCTGAATAAGGGGACAGGTCCAAAAAATATGGGGGAAATTGTTTAAACAGGAAAGGCACCCTATGCTGGAGCTTGTTTACAAATGTAACCTGGGAGCACAAGGAAGTTAAGTGCTTTGCTCAGGATCACACACTAAGCAAGTGAAAGCTGTGGGATTCAAACCCAGATGTGGGCTATTGGATATCACCAGATTTGCAGCTCAGAGCCTTAGACCACTGCACTATACTAACTTCTTCAATTTCTCATCTTTGATCAGTCTTAGTCTCTCCACAATTCCTTCAACATCTCCCTGCCATTGAACATTTATAATTTGCAACTAGGGCCAGAGTCAAGAAGAAATGGAACCTACACTTCTATACAAATTCCTTTAAGTATTGGGTGGAAGAGATGGTATACGTGGCTAAAGCATACTTCTCCCAATCCACAAGACTACAGAAAATCAATAGTTCCTCAGTCCATTTGGCTAAAATAGACAACATTGATTCCTTTAATAAGGAGCAGAAAGTAGAATAAAGAATTCCTAGTAGATGCTCTGTGACTATTCCCATTTGAATTGAATTTAGCAACATACATGAAGGAGAAATCTGAGAAGATAATCCATGCATGAATAATGATAGAGTGAGCATATATGAGCAAACTGTAAATACCTAAAATGATCTACAGTATGTGGGGAATCCCATATTGTGCTTGCAAATCAGCCAATATAGTGAAACCTTGGGCATTTAACATTTGATGATAATAGTTATATCGTGACCGCACCCAGTGACATAGAAAGTTATCAGATTTATTAACAGAATTTTGTTGATCCCACGCTAAGGCAGATAAGTGTAATCGCTCATGCAGGATAAAACGCTTCTGAAGTTTACACCATAACCACAATACTTTGCCTGAGAAGCAAAAACAATGAGAAAAAGGTAGATAGCTAGGAGGAGATACATATAACACCCTCCCAACATAATACAAGTTGTTTAAAGCAAATTCAATAAACTTCCAATAGGAAGAATATAAAGGATTAGATCAGTAAAAAAGCATTCAAGAGACAATCCTCAGCATACAACTGAAAGCAGGAAAAGCCTATACCACCCTTTAACAGAGGTAAATAGAAGATGGAAGCATGGATTTGGGATTTGTTCCTTTTCTGAGGAAAAGGAGGGATTTTCTTTGCCAGTCCCTTGTATAAGACAGAGGAGGCATAGAGGGGAGGGTCTGAATAATGAATAAAATTCTCAGCTGCACATTAATTTGAATTGTTTCAAGCCAGTGAAGGAATGAAAGGGGTAAATTTGACCAGTGAGTGAGATCATCTGTTATTAATTGAGCCATAGGTTCATAATTCAGAATCTCTCTGCTCACGAGATGTAGTAATCACTGTCCCTAGGTACTTCATGAAATTTCTGTTCCAATGAATTGGTGACATACTCTGGATTTCTGGTGGGGAATAGTAATGAAAGGTTATTATGATGGTCTTTGACTTATTTAAACAGAATCCCACAATCTGCTCAAATGTGTCTAATATATGAAAAACCTCTTTAAGTGAGGAAGTAGGGTTAGTTAAAGTTAAAAAAAATGTCATCAGCGAACAGAGTTATACAGTAATCTCATCCTGCCAGGGGAAGTCCTTCTATCAGAGATGACAGATGAATATGTAAAGCCAAAGACTCTACATATAGGGGAAATAAAAGGGGAGAAAGAGGACATCCCTGTCTTGTACCGCTACCCAAATTAAATACAGGAGAAAGTATGCCATTAGGGGCCTTGTATAGAACCTGTAACATAACAATAAATGACAAAGGGAAACCAAAAGCCTGCAAGTCTGACCAAAGAAAAGACCAGGAAACAAGTTAAAAGGCCTTTTCTGCATCCAGGCTGGCCAGGACCAGGGCGATAGACCGCTGGCAGGCATGTTCTAATAATAAAAATACATGTCTTGCATTATCATGTGCCTGTCTCTTACGAATAAAACCCAACTGGTTCCAGTCCACCAAGGTAGGGAGAAGGCCCTCTAACTTACAGGCATGGATAGACATAAAAAATGTATGATTCTGAAGTTAATATAGAAATCAGAAGATTAGATTCCGGTTTGGTAGCATTTTAATCCAGCTTAAGAAGGGGTGTTATAACCACATAATTCCATGATGGAGGAGCTCCAGATACTTCTTGTACAGAATGAAAAATTCTCAGCAGCAATGGTTCAAGTGCCTCTCGACACACGGCTACATTATATATACCAGAGGGAAATCCATCAGTACTGGGGATTGGTTCTATGTGATGACAGCAAACGCCTAAAGGTGATCACTGTTATCACACAGAGTGCTGAAAACATTTTTGACACTCTGAAAACCCCAGCACACAGGACGATGGTGCCAGGACATGTATTTTAATGCTTTCTGTGGGGGGGGGACTGCAGCCCCCACACACACCCTTGCGGGGGGCTTCACCCCCACACCCCCTACTAAAGGATTCTCAACTCCATGGGGGGTGCATATCGGGGGGTGAAAGCATTAAAAAATAAAGGTTCAGGCTGGGCACAATAAAATCACACCAGCGCCCGGACCTGAACCTGGTACCTCACCCATCCCAACCACTAGCCAACCCCCAATGCCAAAACACAGCTCTGCAATCCACTGCAGTACCACCCTCTACAGCTCCTCTGCCCCCTCCCAGCCCACGCTCGCCGTGCTCACTTCCCCCTATACGTGTACACATAGCGACATCCTGTGGCCCAGTTCACCCACCCCCTCATCCAGTCACCCTACCCTCCCATCGCTGTGAGGGATTATGCAGGGAAGGAGTCGCCATTATAGACTGCACCCTTCCTCATGCGCCCACCTCATGGGATACCATGGGGCTTTTACCTGGTTTTGCTCATTGGATAGCAGCCTGCAACTCAGCGAGGGTAATCAACCTAGATAACAAATTTGCCTGTGCTGACAATAACTTGCGAAGCCCTGCTTAAGCCAGGAAATAATTGACTTGAACATCTGCTGGAACTGATAAGTCAGAGGAATAACGAGTAGAACAATAAGTACAAAAAATGGAGATAATTTTGACACTATTATGAGTAACTTTACCTGTTTCAGGGTGTTGTAATTTAACTACTGTAGCAGGTGCACAATGAGCTTGAAGCCATCGTGCCAAGTTTCTGGTCCCTTTGGGATCCCTAACATGAAATTTGTGCCTTAAATAGAAAAAAGCATGTTCTGTCTTCTGATCTAGATAGCATTGTAGTTCGACCTGAGCTTCAAGTATTTTAGGCCAGGCAGTTCTATCACCAAACATCCAGTCAGCATGCAGAGTTTGCAAGACTTGGTAAAGCTCCGTCACCCATTTATCCCACACTTTTTGTTTAGCACAGGCATATGTGCTTAGCTTACCTCAAAGTACAGCTTTTAAAGCATCCCAAAATATACATGGGGTTACAGATACATCATCAATGTGTTCTAAAAGGAGTTTACCCTGAGTAACCAATTTCTTGATTAAAGGCTGATCCCTCAAATAACCCAAATGTAGGGTATGTTCCATGGTCAGCAACACCAACACAGCAAACTACATACCTGTCAACAAAATCAACAGTTTGCCGACAGGTCACTGAGTTGGTGTGTGGGACACAGAGGCACACTGTCTCCTGGTCCTGCACCTCATCCCTGAATCAACTCTGACTCAGAGTTGATAATCTAAAGTATGGGGGGAGTGGGGGGCAGAGCCCCCCCAAAGAAAAAATGGACCAGGAGACAACCAGGATTTATGTTGACTGCAACTTGCGATCAACATAAATCCTGTCAATGTCATGCTGGTCAACAAATGTGTTGTTGAACTGACATCATAGTGCCGAAATGTAGACACCAAAAGTAATCGTGGGAGGGTGTGTTAAGCATAAACAAGACTTGTACTGGAGAGTGATCTGATAAATGAATGACACCATGCTCTGCCTTATATATATATATTCAAGATGCTCTACAGTAGTACAAAAATAGTCTAGGTGATCAAGGCTCCCATGTCATGCAGAATAATGAGTACACTCATGAGCTTTTGCATGGACAAAGTGCCAGGTATCAACAAATCCCAAATGCTGTAGAGTGCAATGAACATACCTGTATGTGCATGAATAATGATGAGATGTTGGCTTAGAGGTGTAATGTCAAGATTCGGTGCTAACTTCAAGTCACCCCCCACCCCACAACAGCTGCTTCTTCAAAGAAGACATCAAGGTAGAGAAATATTTATTAAAAAATCATTTTTTCCATACCTGGAGAAAATACAATTGAATCATTGTTATCTCTTTACCATACAACACTCCGGTCACTATTACATAGTGGCCAGCATCATCAGTAAATCTAGAATGGAACCCTAGTGGTAACCCTTGGCAGCATACTGTGAAACCCCCCTGGTGATGGCCAGAGGGGTGAGAGGCAAAATAAATCTTATTGAAGCTAAATTTTAGAAATGTCATATGCTGCTCTGGGGAGAAATGTGTTTCTTGTAGTAAACTTATGTCAGCTTGTTGCTGGTGAAGATAATGAAGAAGGTTGTAGTGTTTCGCTGGATTATGAATTCCATTAACATTATATGAAGTATGTTTAGAAACTAGAGACATACTAATAATTAAATCCTATAGAAATGCTGGTCTGCTGACTCAGTAGCAAGGCATCCATCTGCGACGCCAACATCCTGGGTTTGGGAATGGACCTGGGAAGTCGGAGGGACAGCTGGGCGGAGTGGGATTAAGCGTCTGGTGGACTGCTCTCCCTCTCTGGGGGGAAGGGGGAGAATGTCTGGCACAATGAGGACCACTGATGGAGGCTGGGGGTCTCACACAGCTGGCACCACATGTCTCAAGGGGTGGGGTGAACATTGGCATCATTGCACATCCCGTCCCAGAAGGGTAAAAAAAAAATGCCAGCCCCACATATGAGCTGGCTCCAGTGCCTTTTCCCTGTGGTCATGACAGTTCTGCCTCTGGTGGCCCCACTTGGGGGAGGCTTCACTGGGTATGATGGGACCAGGTTGCCAGAGCAGGGCTAGGGGAGTCTGGCAAAGGAATAAAATTAAAAAAATCCTGTAGAAATATATCAGACTGATCAAATAACTGAAGAAATGTCCAAAGAGCTTTCCAAAGTAATTTATAAAGAACTACACTGCCACCAATGCTATCAAAAGCAATAGATCAGTGTTATGTATGGCCACAAGACACAAAAACTGCTCAAAATGTGATACTAAAGAACTTCGTGGAGAGGTAATGCCCTAAGTGCTGCACTAATTGGGGCTTCACCTCTTTAATCCCTACTGCAAAAGCCAGATTAAATGAGTAATTGATTTACCTCATTACTCATAAAATTCTGAAAAAGCTCCTATGGAGCCAACTTCTTGACCATGGCACTCTTGAGAAGCAATGGGATCTCACTGATTGTCCCGTGAGATGATAATACAGCATTACCCTTACATTAATAGTATCTTTATGTACGGAAGTACAAGTATATAGATATATTTTTCAGATTCTCTGTGCTGTTTTTACTGAATTTGCCAATATTCCATGGGTTGGCAGGCATACCCATGGAGTAAACAGATCTGAAAACAGATCTAAATGGGGTGGGATTAACTGGACAGGGTGGGTGGGTTCACTAGACACCCGGTAAAGTTCTTTTTATTACATTAACTTGACTGATGTTGGCCAAGGTGGGCAGCAGTTATGGATAATGGGGGGATGGGTGTGAATCTGGGGGGGGTGATTCTTCATTTGGCCAGTGATCAGCCTGGGGGGGTGAGGCCTCTAGACACCATGGATTAAGGGAATATATTTTTATTTGAAATTATGGATTGGGGATGGGGCTGAATCTCAGCTGTGGGGGATTCTTTCATATTGTGGGCCAGCAATTGGCAAGGGGTCTGGAACCAATAGGCACCAGTGATGTGGGGTATTGGAGAGGGATAAAGATTTTAATGTTGGCTGGATAGGAGGGGAAAAAACTTTTAAAAAACAAATTTTGTACACAAAATTCTGCATTTCTCACCAGCAAAATTATGGCGAAATGCACAAATTTCATGAAGATTTTTGCAGGGCGAAATTCTCAATTTTGCTGTAATTTCAATGGCGAAATAAAATTTAACTGCATCTTTATCTAGTTCCCATGGCACGGTAATTAGTTCCACTAACAGGAGTCCCTTTGCTGCAAACATTCTAATATAAAATATTTCATGCAGAGCCTATACTAATTCTAATTGGTTCCTTTACTAGGAGTCCTGTAGACCATAGCGTTTACCTTTTTTAGTTCATAGCCTTAATATACATTTAATCACTGATTTAATCACTCAGGCTGAGACCAAATGAATGAACTCTGATGAAATAGAAATGGGTGTGAAAAATACCCCCAAATAGGCTTGTATTCAGTTTTTCACATCCTTGCATAAGCTAATAAGGATCATCCCAAAACCAGTCAAAAAGTAACTGCTATAGCAGATATTTTAAGAATTAAAATATACAAAACAAATCTTCAGCATCTGAATTGGAGTTATGCCTGAGGTTCATATGTTATAAGAGCAAGAGTACCCATTTGAGATTTAAGCAAAGTGCTATTCTAACTTGGAAAATTGATCAAAATATAGTGGTAGGCTCCAAATCAAGGAGTCCTTTAATAAGTTTTTATCAGTGAACAATTCCATGCTATTTGCAACTGATCATAAACAACAGAATCAAAAGGAGCTGATACACAAATAGTCAACTTAGCTCCATGCTCCAGACCTAGGATTTTTGAAGCCTGTCAAAACCATGTGCATTTTCTTGAACACATACATGTTGCTACTGTAGCTCTGAATGAATCTCCTCCACAGGTTCTCCGAGGAAAACAGTGACACTCTTCAACGAATGGTTTCCATCATGTCGAGTGCACCTCAACCACTCTTCCTTCACCAAATCCAGGACCAGGTGTACCTGTAAAACAAGCAGAAAATCACTTCACGAAACACAAAACTATTAAATTTAGCATACCTTTTGCAAGGCAAAATAAGCCTATCGGTACCAAAGTGCTAAAGAAGTCTCAGTCTTCCTTCTCTCTTCTCTGATCCCAAATCCTTGTTTTATTCAAAAAAGGGATCTGCTGTTGGGTTGAAATCTCCTAAAATATCAGTCCAGACTGCTGAGTATGGTAGGAAGAAAGTCTGTCAGACTGGCAGTGTAAAATGCCAGCTTCCAAAAAGCAAACGGCAGCAAAAACATATATTACCAAATGTGCTGCTCTTGTGACACAATTTTACAAGGCTGAGTGACCCTAAAAAGCCACAGTCAAAGTGAAACCTCAGAAGCTGAGCAGCCATTTAAACTAACATACCGTATGTTTGTAGCCAAGACCAAGCACTGCTCTTTTAAGGCACTCAGCAGAATAAAATTTCAATGTTAAAGGTTGCCATGTGCTGAAATAACAGGAGTCTCATTCAATAAAGAGCAGGTTTTGCCAAATAAAAGTTTACAAAATACTCAGATAAACACTGAGCTGCGAGAAGCGGAACAGCATTACAGCTATCTTGCCACTGCACCCCCCTCCCTGTATAATAGCAATAAGGCACTTCAGGGATGTGTGTTATTGTGTAATAAGGTCAGTTCTTTGGTGTTGAATGCACTCAGCATGTGGCCTTTAGCTTCAACCTCCTCAGGTGTGACACTATTACACAATAACACACACCCTTTTGTGCCTTATTACTTAATTAAACACTGGTTGTCCAACTACAGTAGTAATATACAGGTGTTTACACTATTTACATATTGTTAAAAAACAGTACACATGCAGGATTTTATGAAAAGAATACTTGCACACTTGTGCAGGTAAATGCTTCTATGCTTATTACAGTTACATGGTCCTCTTACCCTACTGTCCACACCAAGCTTGTTTTCTTGAGTCTTTCTCTCTCTCTGCAGAAACACAGTCTTGCCCTTGGATCCAGTCCCACATATACCCAAGCAACACATGAAAAAAAAAAGTAAGAAAAATTACAGTTAAAACATTTATTGTATACCTTTTCCTCTCATTCTCCTCCTGGTGCCTTGCTGGAGTGAAGCATTGATGTCACTTCCCTGTACCCAATTTCATCTGATGGGTGAAATTGCTTTAGGTCTAGAGTTTATGACTACACCTACCTCTACTTCGTAATATTATCTGACCTTCATCTCCCAGGGTCCCCACTGCTACAGAAGGAACCAGCATTTGATAAAAAAAAATTTCAGACCACTAGTCACAAGCTGTCATGTCATCACAGTTTCTACAAGCTCTAGACAAAGCTGTTATGGCTGTGGCAAGCTTCAGAATGTTGGAGAATAAGTGCAGTCAAATGGCAGAGGGAATGCAACTACGCATGCACGGCACTTGCGCATGCATAGCTGCGGCGAATGGCATTTTTCTATTTCCAAGATGGTCGTGATGGCAGAACTTGCACACATGCACAGTTCCTGTTCCTGAATGCAGAAGTAACATCTGAAATAGTGCAGCTGTTTCGTCTGATACTCCATAGCAATCGATTGTGGTGGAGTGCTCCAACCTCTGTAGGACTTTTGGAAGGATACTTTCAAAAGTCCAACAGAAGCATGCTATGATCAGCTGTTTTTGGAGCTGGACCAAAATGACTGTACGCTCCACCCACAGCTGTTAAAATGGACTCCATACCTTCAACATGAAGTCCATTTAAAGGCTATTGAAACTCCCATATAAGGAGACTTCATTCCCTGATGGAATGCTTCTTTTATCATTATATAAAAGTGTTGAAAATTATGTATTTCACATGGGTTTTAATTATTGCATTGTTTTAATATCCTAAATATATGTAACCTGTGTTTTATTATACAGGTGCATTGAACTCTAGAAATACGCCTTTTAAAAGAAAATTTGATTTGATTTAGGCACATGGTACAGTACGTGTATCAATTTGGGTTTTACTGCTTGAGTTTTCATCTCCATTATCAACAGCAAACATTTTTTGTCGTAGTTCCTGTTTATATTTTATCATTTCCATAACTAGACATTTCTTATAGTTTTTTTTTTCTATGGACATTTAGTTTCTTTCCTATTTTCCCATGTTGGTTAAGCACTTTACATAGGTAAGGCAAGGTAAAGTAATGTATCAAGCGTGCCAACTCTCTATCTCTCTGCTTAACCTCCCTGTCTGTTTGTGTTTGTCTCTGTTAGTAGGTTTAGTAGTTTAGTTCTGTGGATTTTTATGTGTTTCTGCTTGGAGTAACTAGATCATTGTTGGACATAACATCTATGAAAGTTTCCTGGACTAAGAAACTGCAAAACATCACCACCAGATATTGTCATTTTTATTATAAAAAAAACAGGACTGGGAGACACACAGGAATCACGTAGACCACAACTTGCAGTCAACATGATTCCTGTTGGCAAGATGCCAATCGACATAAAGGATATTGAACTGGCATGGTAGAGACCAGAAACAAAACAAGGGATGGCTTTTTAGAATAATCACAATTTTTGGGTGGGAAGTAAACAAACAGGACACAGAGACCGATATAAGAGATGAACTGCTCTCTTTCCTCACAAGATCTTCTGGTTCTAAAATAACCAGAATTATTGTGGATCATATCAAAATTTACAGGGATAAATTCATGTCATATCAGATTGATGTTAAAAATCCAGCTGTGGCAAAATCGCTGCTAGCAATAGCAGACAATTGGGATAGATTGGATATAAATATCATACACCCCCAGGCACTAGGTGGAAAAAAGGGGAAAAATGTCCCAATAATACCAACACAGAAGAAGATTAGCCTTTAATAGACCTTGAGAAATTGATTGATACAAATAATTTTGCACCTTTAATAAACCTGAAATCAGAATGACATAATGAGTGTAGTGCAAAACTAGGGAATAACTGGACACAAAGTAAAAAAGTGACAGTCCTATCATAGGCCTCCAGGAGACCTGGTGTACAGAAGAAACTATTCAAAGAATACCAGGCTATACAGCTTTTCTCTTTCCAGCTTCAAGAGACAGAAAGCATGGCAGATGTAAGGATGGTCTGACCTTTTTCATTAGCACTAGTCTGAATCTTAGTGTGATTGAACATTTCCCTAAAAATAATTATACACTTAATTTGACAATTACAAAGGGCTTTCAGGAAATTATACTGTGTAATAGAAACATAGAAGTTGACAGCAGATAAGGACCACAAGGCCCATCCAGTCTGCCCATATTTGTATTGTCTATTTCCCCCCAAGGTCTAAGAATGGGGATATCGAGGATCCTTACATCCCTCACCTGAGAATAATTGTGGATTAACTAACTGAAAGGGGAGGAAATATACTCATTTTTATCCTGGGAGATATAAATGCTACAATAGCTTCTGGGATTTTAGAAAAAATATATTCAAGTCTTGTTGGCTCCTTAGATATTATAAACTCTAGAATGACTTCCCAAAGGGAAATACTGGAGAATAGGACAAATCATAGAGGAAGGGAAATGCTAGTGAGTCTTGCAAAAAAGAAACTTTTGTATACTAAATGGGAGGATTATTGGAGACATACCTGGAAAATTAACATTTGAGGGTGCTTTGGGCTCCTCTTCACTAGATTTGGTCTGGGCTAATGTGGAGGAGATCAAATTAGTCGACAAATTGCAAATAGGTGATTGAATGGAATCGGTACATTTACCATTGATTTTAATAATAGAGGATGTTTTTGTTTGTCCAGAACACATGGAGGTACACATAGGGGAAGAGCTGGAGATAATAAATTACAAAACAATTTAGTGGAGTCCAACTTATCAAGCACAGTTGGAAGAAATACTCTATTCAGAAGAAGTATATACTATTCTTATTCAAACATTGGATAAGACGTCAGCACCTCAAATCTATGATAATTGGCAAATAATGCATCTAATTTTGAATGCATTTTGTAAAAAGAACCAAATAACCAAATTAGGACGATGCATTCCCACTAAATCACGGTTCAATCAAAGATGCAAAGACTCTAAAGTTTCTTTCGGCAAGACTCTGAGGCAGTACAGGCAGAAGATAAGGAAAAACCATATAGATCATATTATAAGAATGGAGAGAGAAAAATAAAAAAAAAGTGTTAGAAGAGGAAAAAAACAAACATTCCTTTTTCTTGTGGAAAAAGCTAAGACAAGCAGTATTTAACAGGGATGGTAAGCTTTTTTTGGAAGATTGTAGCACAGAAATATAGCAAATATCAAACAAGAGCAGAATCTCATATAACCCCACAAATGTGGATTTCTTATTTCTCAAACCTGTACTATTCTTTAGAAGAAGAAGAAAGGGAAATTGATATCAGATATGGAGTACTCAGTTCAAGGTCTATTATGATAACAGAGGCTGACATTTTTGATGCATTAAATTCATTAAAATCCAATAAAGCCCCCAGCCCAGATAAAATCATTGGTGATGTGTTTAAAGTATATCAGGAATGGTGGGTTCTGTTTCTTTTTCAAATTTTTAATGGATTTATACAAAATTTTAAATTTCCACAAAGTTGGTCAGGCAGCATCATAGTTCAAATTCATAAAAAGGAGAACCCAAATAACCCAAAAATGAATAGACCTATTAGTCTGATTGTCGTGTCCCAGAAAATGTTCTCGAAGATTTTACTCAGTAGATTAATGGAATAGGCCGAGGGGAACTTTATCCTTGATGCGTCTCCAAATGGCTTCAGAGGAAATAGGTCAATGGTCCAACACTTCTATGTGTTGCAACACATAGTATGGAATATACTAAGATATGGAAAACCATGCTATACTGCTGCTTGTGGATTTCTCTGCAGCTTCTGGTAGCCTTAATAGGAAAATTCTCTGGTTCACACTGGAGGAACTGAAACTTGAGAGGACTCTCTTGGACACAGTAATCAGACTACATGAACATACATGGGCGCGTATCCAATATAATCAATATGAACACATTACTGATACATTTCAAACTAATTTAGGGGTCAGACAAGGATGTATTTTGGCCCCTACTCTTTTTAACATTTACATTAATCTCATATTACAAAATATCAAAGACTTGGATTTTCATGCACCAAAAATAAATGAATACAGAATGGATAGTTTATCTTATGCAGATGACTTGGTTCTCTTGTCCACTTCAGCATTGGGGTTAAGGACACAATTTAAATGATTTAAAATACTCTGCAAACAGAGGAAACTGAAGATCAAGCTAAGCAAAACCAATATAGTGATATTTGGAGCTAAATCCAAGCATGAACAAGGGTTTACTATAGATTAAAATAAGATTGAGGTGGCAAAAAATTATGATTATTTGAGGGTAAGGTTTACGTATAATTTAAATTGGAAAAAACACCTGGAGCTTATACAGAATAAGATGTTTTCAGCAGCCAATGCACTTAAGATATTTCATGCCAAATTGGGGAAGTCCACAATCAGAGGGATTCTGAGAGTTATTAATGCTAAAATCAGAGCCAGCATAATTTATGCTACTGAAGTCTGGGGTTTTACTAAAATAAACTCTCTGGAGATTATACTTCACAAATTATACCACTATATTTTGATGATGCCTCATGGTTTTCCTAATTGTATTCTCAAACTGGAACTGGGACAGTATTCGCTGTCCTCATTGATCAAGGAGAGACAATCATGTTTTTATTTAAAACTTTTCTATTTCAAGATTATCAATATCCCAGAATGTGCTTAGAGGAAGGGATTAGGATGGCAAATTTGGGATATAGCCATCCATTTATTCAATTAATTAAGAATAACATTACCATCTGGTCTGGGATATCTACTAATATTTATATTAGATCTTGGGAGGAAATCACTTTCGCAGTAAAACAGAGACTAAGGGATCTTGATGAGAATCAGATATTCTCTCAGCTATCTCTGCTTAAATTGCATGATGACTATAAACATCTTAAAACCACCTGGGGGATTGAACCTTATCTTTCATGTATGACCTGCCCAAAACTGAGAAGAATCTTTACCAGATTTAGAATAGAAACATATAATGTACAATATATACAGTTGAGGCAAAAATAAAACAATGTTTTGTTAACCCAATGTAAATGTGGGAAAAGCCTAAAATATGATCTAAAGCATGTTGTATTAGTGTGTCCTCTATTTAATAAGAACAGAGGAAAATGGTTGGGTGGGTTGCTAAATGGCCTCAGTCTCTCCCCTGATAAGATCACAGAATACCTTTTCACTAGTCAAGAAAAATGCATATTAGAAAAAGTAGCAAAATTCTTATTAACTATGTTTTTTTAAGATATAGGTAAATAGGTGCATCAACATAAGGAATTGTATAACATGCATGTGTCACTTTATTATTTTTCATCATAAGGACAGAACTCAAAAAAGCATCTAATATTATATTTGTAATATCTTTGGAACTTGGTTTAAAAATGTATTTTAAGCAATTAGAGAACAACACATTTGGTATTTACATATATTTATTAAAATTTTGTAGTATATTGTAATGGCTTTTAAGCTGATCAATAAAGATTTTGTACTTGTTAGTGAAGGGAAAAGGTAGGGTGTTCAAGTGGTACCAGAGTTTGATGTGTCTGCTCTCATAAATCTTACTAGTTTACTTTTCAGCTTCTGTTATTACAGACAACTGTGTTTTATATAATTGTCAAAAATCCTACTAGATTACTTATCAGCTTCTGTTATTGCAGATAACTGTGGTTTACATACTTGATCTTTCCAGCAGTATTCTACCCCTTTTGTAACCCTGTAGCAAAGTGGATCCTCTTTTGATAAGCTGGCAGACAGAAATCTTTCAGACTTAAATCTGTTCACTGCCAGGAAGAGACAGTGTGGGATGGGCTTTGGTACTGTTATTTTTTTCTTCCTTTCTTCCTTGGAACTGTCTGGTTTTGTGCTGTTACTTAATGGTCTAGTGCACAAGCAGGGGTGTCCTGTTATTACTTCTCACCCACCTGCCCGCCCACCCAGCCACCCATTCCCAGAGCATTACCTATATACACCACATCAAGGGTGGGCCTCTAACTATACCTAGGGGCTCATTGGCCTGATGGATGAGTAGGAGGGGCTCTGATAAACAGTAATACCAGTTAGGAGGTTATGGGCTGTAGAACAAGGCTGCCTTACAGCTAAAGCTAGGCTTCAAGCATTTCTCCTGTTGTAAGTTCTGGTGATTGACTGCAGTTCACATAGGCTGTACTTTAACTAAAGCTAGGCTATGATTGTTTCTGCAGAAGTAAGACTTGAAATTGACTGTAGAATGTCTCAGCTAGATAGCAATGTGCTTGTCCTGTTATAAGACTATTATAAGCTGACCAGCTTTAGGAACTGCTTTTCTCTGTAACATAACTACAAATTAGGTCTACTTCCTGCTATAGCTAGGCGGGGAACTGACTGCAGTATTTTCAACTAACCAGCCTGTGCTTATCCTAAATTAAGACTAATATAAGCTGACTAGGCTATTACAGCTATCTAGCCTGTGCCTATCTTGAAATTAGTCTACTTTACTCTTACTAGCTTTAGGAATTACTCCTCACTATAACAATGGTAAATTAGATCTACTTTCTCCTAGAGTTAGGCTCAGATTGTCCCTTCCTAAATAAGCCTGTTATTTTGACTATCTTATCTCAGCTAATCTGTAATTGCCTATCCTGATTTAATACTGTTAAAGTTGACTAAAAGGCTTATGCCTGAATAGTGCCTAAAACACTGCATTAGTGCCAGGCAAATAAGTAAGAACATAGCCTCCATAGGTGGTGGTGATAAAACAATTCTGGCAAGGGGTGACATTTTTTGGTTTGTCCCCTTCCTGCCAGGCAGGGATACTGCTTCAGATAAATTTGTGCAGTCGAATGTCACTACACAGAACTTAGGATCCAAACTCTCCAGTACACCCAATTTTGACAAACCAACAAGCTGCCTTAGTGGTCCCTGTAAGTGTGGGATTGCAAGCTGAAAATGAGGCTGTCTACAGTAAGTGTCTGCTAGGGGGCTTATCACCCATGCTCCCCATCTCTGTACTTAATATTAAACTTCCACCCCTTAACTTTAGGAGTCACTATACTACACTCCCTACCCCTGTTTTTCTACTACTCTCTTCTGCAGGTCACCCCCTCCCCTACTAAGCCTTTATTGTCACAATCTGGCTAATTGTCTCCCCACTGGTCTTAAACACTGCACCTTTAACTTCAATATCAGCTGCGCAACCCCTATGCCATCAAGTCAGGCTACTTTCTATCTCTATTTGTCATGCCTTGTAGCTACTGACTACATAGGCTGCTAAAACAAAACATCTTTGGTTTCTTGCTGTCCTGTAGCAGGGCTCAAATCCTGTACCTCTGATTCCAAGATCTACAGCTCTGCCTCCAGGTCAATGAGTCAGGCTAGTTTCTGCTTATTACCTCACAACTCTTAAAGCCCTCTAGCTCCCTAGTTACTAAACCAAAACAACTCAGTTTCATGTGGCAGGGCTCAAACCCTGTACCTCTGATTCCAAGGTCTGCAGCTCTGCCGCCAGGCCAATGAGTGAAGTTATTTTCTGTTTAATACCTCACAACTCTTAAAGCCCCTAGCTACTAAACAAAAACAACTCAGTTTCTTGCAAGACTCGAACCTTGTGCTTTTGCCTCCAGGGTCTGCTGCTCTACCTTCTGGCCAACCAAGTCAGGCTACTTTCTGTTCCGTACTTCACTACTCATAAACCTACTGACACTATAGTCTGCTAAAATAAACACATCTCAGTCCCCTACTATCTTGCTGCAAGTCCCAAACCATGTACCTCTGGTGCCTAAAGCAGCAACTTCATCACTACACCAGCAACTCAGGGTAATACCTCATACTCTCCCAAAGTCTCTAAGCTTTGTCCCCCTCCCCCAAACCACTCAGTGTCCTTATAACACTGAATACCATGTCTTCCATCACCATATGTCACCTGCTACTGACCATAGCACCCATCTTCCTACTAGGGGTGGCTCCACTTCTCCCTCCACTTGGTGACTCGGAACAGCCTAGCACCAAGCTCCTAACATTAGCCACCCTACCCACCCCTACCACCGACCCATTCATCTCTCTCCACCAATGGACCATACTTCCCCTAAGATCCAGTCACCCTACTAGTACTACCATGTTACTGCAATGGACACTACTCTGCCTGGCCTCTCCCTCCCTACAGGAACTATCTACTCCCACCTCCACACGGTGCTGTTCCCCCTCCCTAATGGTGCCTAAGCTCATGAAGAAACATTTAAAGTTGGCTGCCCTGCGCATCCTCCTACTACTACTCCTTCTTTCCGGAGACATGCACCCCAACCCAGGACCCACCCCCCCCGGTTACTACATCCAAGAGTCTCACTATCGCCTCCCTCAATATATGTAGCCTACTCAAGAAATTTGATTCTTTTCAGGGATGGGTTGCTCAGAATTGCCCAAATGTTTTCTCAGTAGTTGAAACCTGGCTCAACAACCATACCCCCAACTCTGCAGTCTCACTTCCTGGCTTCACACTATACCGGGCAGATTGAACCTCAAAGAAAGGGGGTGGTTGTGCACTGTATGTCCAGAAATCACTACAGTGTCTCGCCCTACCCTCCACATCACTTGAACATGGGGCCCAATCTCTCACATTGAAGATCACTCTTGCCCATAACAGAGCCCCCTTGTTCCTCTCCTCTGTATACATCCCATCCCCGAAATCAGAAGACCACTTTCTTCTCTGTCCTCAACCATCTCCAGACCATCCCTGACAATGCTGACATCATTGCCCTAAGAGACTTCAATACAAACTGGTTGGCTGACACTTCAGCCCCTGTTAGGGATGCTGCAACTGCTCAAAACCTGACCCAGCTTGTGACTACTGCCACTAGAATAAACCAGAGGACTGGTACTGCCACCCTCCTAGATCTAGTGCTCACTAACACCCCACATAAAGCTACACAGATCAGGGTACTACCTGATGCCCTGAGTGACCACTCTCCAGTGCTATGTCACTGGTCCTACTGTATTAACAAGCCCCCCCCAAAAAAAACTATCTTACAACGCTGCCTCAAACCTGGCAAACTACAGTCCCTTAACCAGTACCTCCTAGCTACTGACTGGTCCCCCATAAGAAATGCTCAGAACATTGACTCTGCCCTCAACTATTTCATTCATATGTTCAACACTGCCTGCAACCTGTTTGCACCCCTGACCAAATAAAAAATTAAAGGTGCCGACACACTTTGGCTATCTCAAGACCTTTTGGACCAGATGAGTGAACAAGACAATCTGTGGCACATTGCATAGGATACCAGAAAACCCTCTGACAGGCAGCACTACCAGGAAGTGCACAATAAATGCACATGGAATATTCGAAAAGCAAAGGCTGAGTACTTTAAAACCTTGCTCACCAACACATGGGGCTCAGGTCACAAGTTTTGGGACTCACTCAAACGCTAAGTGGCAAAGCATCCACTGTCCCACCTACCCATATCAGGGCCAACGGATCTATCACCTCAGACCCAGCCCTTATTGCAGACACATTAAATGATGCCTTCTCTGACCTCACTGGTGTTTTCCCCCCCAACTTTTTCTCCCCCACCCACCCTACACCACACTGCCCTCCCCAGCCCCTTTCCACTTTAAAGCAGTTTCCAGCATGAAGCTGCCCCTGTACTACTCAAAGCCCTCAGTAAATCTCATTTCAGCAGTGACACACTGGACCTGAAACTGCTAAGACTCACATTCAGTGAGGTTCTCCCCCACCTTACCATGCTTTTGAACCATTCCCTTTCTCTGGGCCAGTTCCCCACCAAATGGAAATCTGCCCTCATCACTCCTATCCTTAAAAGTGGTGACCGCTCCCTGCCTGGGAACTACCACCTAATATCAATCCTGCCTCCCCTCTCTAAAACCCTGGAGAAAATCTAACAGACTACCACACTAAATATAGCATCCTGTGTCCTGAACAACATGGCTTCCGCCAGAACCATAGCACCACCACTGCCCTCTTGGAATTTACTAACACCCTCCATACATCCTTGGACACTGGCTACACTGCTGGCGCTGTCTTTATAGACCTCTCAAAGGCATTTGATACTGTGCACCACTCGCTTCTCCTGGACTCCCTCACTCAGATAGGCCTCCCTCATGAGACCATTGACTGGTTTGCCAGCTATCTGTCTGAGAGAACCCAGACAGTCTGGATTGTCCACTCCCTGTCATACCCCCCACCAAGTCAGGTCTGGGGTCCCTCAAGGCTCAATTCTTGGCCCACTTCTCTTCTCCCTATTCGTCAACACCCTACCCAATGCCTGCTCAGGAAAAGTTCTATTATATGCAGATGACGCAGTCCTCTACAACTCACACACTGATCCCACAGCCCTCCACTCAGCACTCCAGAAATCCTTCTCTGAAGCTGAATCCTGGTTCATTCAGCATAGATTAGTACTAAATTACAAAAAAACTAAATCCATGATGTTTGCACCCCACCAAAATAAGAACCTAGGACAACCCTTGATCATTCAGAACTCACTGAAAGACCCCCTTGAGCAGGTTACCACTTTCAAATACCTTGGCATCACCCTAGACACTGGCCTCACTTTCCACAACCATATCTGGATGCTCAGCACCGCCGTCAATACACATATTGGTCTCCTTTATCACTATAAGCACTGCCCCCCCCCTGAATCTCTCCGCCTAGCCATCTTTGCATCTATTCTATCTCTAATTGATTATGGAATCATCATCTATGGTGCAACCGACACCACCCACCTACACAAGATTAGACTGGCCCTCAATAAGGCTTGAGACTTGCTACAGGCTGTCCTAGACTTACACACACTTGCATCTTCTATGCCTCAGCAAACTGGCTCAACTTCGATGGGAGGCTAAAGTACCAGGCCTGCCTCATCGCTAAGAAATTCACCTCAGGATTACTCCCACCAGCCCTCTCCCCACTACTTCAGTCCCCACTGTCTACCCACCTCACACGGCAATCAGCGACTACCCACTTTAGGGTACCTCGCTGCAAGACCACCTTAGGCCAAAGAACATTTCGATATCTGGCCCCATCCTGGCTCAACTCGCTCCCAAATTCCCTCCTCACTGAACCCAAACTTGGTCGGTTCAAGTCCCAACTAAGGGACCTTATCACCCAGGGATCAGTATGTGACTGCCCCTAAACCTGACCTTCCATTTCTACCACCCCCCACCTCCCCCCTTTCCCCTTGATCATGGACCTAACACTGGTCCGCCACCACTGGGCATGCCTATACCATGACAATGGACCCCAATGTCCTGCCTTGGCCAATGAAGAACTCCTGGGCATGGCTAGCACCATTGCCCTGAAATGTTATGCTTGTACCTGTAACCTTTTGCACTTTGCACCTTGTTAGCAGCTCTGTTACCATGTATTTCCTGCTGCTATTTTATATTTTCTGTATTCATTTGCAACCATTCTGTAACCATTGTCTTTAATTACTATGTTAGTTGTCACTTTTGTCACGGTTGTCTCTGTCTTATGTACGACGTGGAACCTTTGTAAAGGAGTCTTTGACTCAAAGGTGTTATCCAATATTTATCAATAAACAAACAATAAATAAACAATATTAATAGTGATGGAAATTGTCTCAGATCATATAAAAGTTTCTCCAGAGTGAGCAAATGAACACAAGGAAGTGACCTCTTTCACCTTCTCTAATCTAATAACCCATAAGGACAAAGCCTCAATCAATAACTGGTACTTAAAGAGCATCAACACAGCAAAATTAGGGCACTACTTAACCACCCATCCTATCCCAGGACCAAAGGGCTACAGACATCTGCAAAAATTCATAGCAGAACTATGGCTTCACCTATTCTATCTATCATGGTCGGGGGACATCGAAACAAACCCTGGCCTCCTCTTGGGACCAATATCTCTATCATCCCACAGTGGTTCAAAACTCATGGACTAAAGGTTGCACACATGAACATTAGAAGCCTGACAGCAAACTTAGATGAACTAAAAGCATGGATATCCCACTACTCCTCAGACATACTTGGACTAACTGATATATGGTTAAAACTAAGCATCCCTGACTTGTTATGTGCTATTAAGGGTTACAAATTACTAAGAAAGGACCATGGCTCCACCAAAAAGGGGACGTGGAGTTGCCATCCTTGCCAGGGAACACCTAAAATTTAAAGTACAACTCATGGATACAACCAGCACCCTCGAAGCCCTACATGTAGTCCTGTTACTAGGAAACACCAAGAAAGTAAACCTGATCTGTGCCTACAACCCACCCAAGAGTGGCCTGCCATGATTAACAAGCCTCATGGACTCTCTGGCTTCCCTAAAAGGACAAAATGAGGTTCTACTAATGGGTGATTTCAATCTGGACTAGGCAGGGAAACACTTAGGATCTTAAAAAAGTGGCACTGGGAAAACTGCATCTAATGCAGATAATTACATGCCCAACAAGTGTATCACAATAAAACAATCACAAATTGGTGCTGGACTGGATAGTCACAAACAGAATGGAACATAGAAGAGTGTATGGAACTCTTCCTGACTCCATCAGTGATCATGCCCTGTTTTTTTGTGTCTGAAGTGCGCATGTACCCAAGTCTCCTTTCAAGAAAATTCAGTTCCGTGATTTTTCTAAGCTAGGCACAAGAGACCTTCACTCTGATGTTAACAACATAGACTGGGCCTCAATCTACCAGACAAAGATGATGAAGTTGTAGTGGCTTTTCTCATAAACACACTGCAGGAGGTGCTGAAGAACACATACCCCTAACAAGAAGAAGAGTATGTGGCACTGCTACGAGATGGGTACATGGTGGCCTATTAGCCACAATGAAAGTCAGAGAAAAGACCTGGATCACCACAAAGAAATTGAACAGACAAGCAGACTGGGAGGAATACAGAAGGCAGCATAATGCCATTCAAATGGCAAAAAGGACCTACTCAATCCAACTGCTACAGATATCGGCCAAGGATGCCCGTGGTTTCTGGAACCACATAAAATCCTTCATGGGGCAAGGCAGTAACCAATCTATAGAGGATATGACACTGGCTGGAGCAAACTGTAACAATATTAGAACAATACCAAATGCACTTAAATCCCACTTTACTGACCTCTCTAGCTACGAGAGGCTCACAGATCAGTCAAATACTCTACCTACTGGTGACGTGCCCCCTTCCTCTACACCACTTAACCTAAGAGAGGTTAGCACAGTGGAAGTGCTAAGTCTCCTTAGAAAAATCCCCGCTCATGGATCGGCTGGACCAGATGGCCTAATACCAAGGTTCTTTAAAACAGCACCTCCAACCATAGTGGCACCGGTCGCCAGAATCTTTAACCTCTCACTCAGTACAAAGACAGTCCTGTCTCTCTGGAAAATAGCCCGGGTAGTACCAATACAAAAAAAAGGGATACCAAAGACATAAATAACTACTGACCAATTGCCGGACTATCTGCCCTGAAGAAGCTGCTAAAAAAAACTGCGGCAACCCAAGTGACTGAACACTTACAATAGAATAACTTACTTTCTTCTGCACAACATGGTTTCAGGAAGAGACACAGCACAACCACGGCTCTTATCAAATTTACAAATGATGTAAAAATTGTGATGAAAAAGGGCCTCTGCACAGAAGCAGTCTTCGTGGATTTAACCAAGGCATCTGACCTTGTGGACCACCTCAAAAGACTCTTTCTCATGGTTTGACAGCTACCTCTCAGGGTGTGTGCAATTCATTCAAACAAACTACTACAAATCTGATCTTTCCACCACCACCACCGTCGGGGTGCCTCAAGGATCCATCCTTGGCCCATTGCTTTTCTCGCTGTTCATAAACAATCTACCAGTGATGTCTGGGCCCTCCTCTACTATTCTGTATGCAGATGACATGTTACTGTACACAAGTACCAAAGATGTAACCACTATAAATTTGACACTAAACACCGATTTTGAATGCCTACTTACATGTCTAACAAGCAACAAACTAATCCTAAATGCCAAAAAAAAATGGTGGCCATGATGTTCAGCTCAGCACTGAGGATCAAAGCTCAGACATCTGCACTGTCAATCTCAAGAACAGATGGCACCCTGTTGGAGGTGGTGGGCTCCTTCAGGTACTTGGGAATAACGCTGGACCCCTCGCTTGACTTTAACCTGCACGCAGCCTCCACCTGCAAAGCTGTAAATATAAAGCTGGGGCTGGTCTACAAAATCCATTCCTCACTAAATGCAGCAGCTAAACTGGCCATCTCACAGGGAATTCTTAGACCAAGCCTCACCTATGGGTGACACCTGCTACAATAACATCTGCCACTTTGCCTTATTGGTCCCCAGACAGACCCACAGGTGTATACTGTACTCAAGTCTAGGTTGGCTCTCCCCTACCTCTTATTGTGCTTACACCACATGATGTAAAATTGATTCCATCATTAGATCTGGCACACCAGAGGTGCTGGCTTGTCTGTTACATCAAGCCCACTCAGGTCGGCAGAAAAACTTGCCTTAGTATACCTAAATGTGCCACAAAAATGAGTGAACGAGTCTTTTCAGCATCGCCCCAAAACTTTGGAACACCCTGCCCTCATCTATTAGACTCTCCAAATCACACCAGGTGTTCAAAAATGAGCTATGTGCCTACCTCATGGGCACTGATAGATGCACATGCACCCAAATCACTGGAGCACCCATGTAGTATAGCTCTCCCAAATCTAAAGCACTTTCCTTATATGTATGCTACATTCTTATGTGGGAAGGCTTAATCTCTCTGGTTGTGACCACCTGTTTCTCGGGGGGACATGCACTACCTGATCTGTTGCCATATTGATCCCATATGCTGCTAACCCCTGCATTAGAACACGTTTTGTATGATTTTCTTCCTCAGTTATTGTTTCCCCTGTTTGCAACTGCCTCACCAACTGTGATGCAGCAATACCTGAGATATCTATTACAGTATAGTCTAGTTTCCTTGCACTAAACCATGTGATGTTATTTGTCTCCTGACTTGCTATTGTCTCTGTATGTAACTCTGTATATAACTATATCTCTGTATGAAACTCCTGGGTCGTGCCTGAAAATAGACAAAGTTTCTTGTCTAGTGCACTTACCCGGTAAACAAAACCTAAATAAATAAATCTGTTAGGCTCCCATCCTACAGGCTTTGGTTGCTGTACATTAGCTAAAATAAACAACCTAACCCAGATGTAAACATAAAACTAGCAGGTTAGGTAACATCTTAAAATAAAAATTAAAAGAGGTTTGGGAGCTCCCAAATACTAAATTAAATCTTTAGCTTCCCTCTAAAGACTTCCACAGATGGGACTCTAACTGAGGGTAAAGAGTTCCACAGCAGTAGTGCAGCAGCATTAAATACTTTGTCCCCAGAGGATTTGTGGCCATAATGTGGAATTGCAAGGAGCAGTGCTTCTGAAGAACAGAGGGGGTGGAAAAGACTGTACCCAGTAAGAAGGTCTTTCAGGTAGTCAGGTCCAGATTGTGCAAGGCTTTGTATATCAACAAATATACATTAAAGATGATGTGCCAAATTACTGGCAATGGGTGCAGTTTCCACAGAGCTGACATGATATTCATGGACCATGAAGTCCCTGCAATCAGATGGGCTGCCAAGTTCTGCACCAACTACAAGCAATGCATCAACCATTCAGACTGCGCTAGGAAGAGAGCATTGCAATACTCCTGTCATGAGGTGACAAATGCATGCACCAGTGCCACCAAGTTGGCAGTTTCTAGAAAGGGTTTGAGTTGGGCAATACTACACAGATAGTAAAAGCTACTGCACACCGCTGATGACACATTTTGTTTTAGGGTCAATCCACAATCCATAATGATGCCCAGATTTCTCACCCTATCCACAGTGTGCGGTGTAGTTCCATTTAATTACCGCAGCATGGAAGCTACACTATTTACTGCTGGCCACCCTTGGCCTAGTTTCACTAATAACACCTCTGCATTTGCTGAGTTAAGCCTGAGTCAGCTAGTGGCTAGCCACCCTTGAACTTCAGACAGACACTTCTTTAACCCTGAGCCAGCATTCACCCCCTGAGGCACACAGGACAGGTAATCTGGGTATCATCTGCATGGCAGTGACAAATCAAATCATACAACATGATGGTCTCCCCCAGTGGTAATATGTACAATGTGAACAGCATGGGGCACATATCGACCCATGAGGTACGTAAAAGCATAGCAAAGCAACTCATGAGATGTTACTGCCTAAAGCAACTTGCTGCAGCCTACTGGAAAAGTAGGACTCAAACTACCATGGTGTAGTGCAGGTGAATGATACATAGTGCCTCAAATGGGCCAATAGGGATCACACCTGGAAATGAGCCTCGGCTCAGTGTGCTTTTCCAAGTCACCAATTTAAAATAAATAAATAATAAATAAATAAATAAATAGCACCCCATGATCTACCATGTCAAATGCTTAGGCGAGATCCAGCAATACAAAGATGGCACAACAGCAGCTGTCTCTTGCCAGGAGAAGATCACTAAATGCCATGTCTAGTGCTGCCTCAGTGTTATAACATAGTCATAACCCAGACTGAAATGGCTCACGGAGCCCATGTTATTCCAATGGCACTGAAGCTGTGCTGCTAGCCCTTTCTCAATTACCTTATTTAAAAGGGGAAGGTTTAAGAGAGGTCTCTAATTTTACAGATCATCAGGGTCCAGAGATGTTTTCCAAAAAGGGCTTCACCACTGCCCTTTTCAGTTCAGTGTTGAAAATACCCTCCTAAAGGGAACACCTGACAATTTCAGCAGTGATTGGAACCAGAGTCACCCAACAGTCTGATAAGAACCTGGTTGGCCCCAGATCCAATATACAGTAAGAAGGGCACAACCCGGAAAGCCCCTGTGAGACCTCATCCATCAAAACTGGCCTAAACTCCACCCAAAGCAGTAGAGTGCATAAATCCCTCATCTCCTGGTTACTGTCAGCTTATGCAATACCCTTCAGGAGATCCCAATGCTAATGGAGGATCCCTTGTAAAGGAAAGATTGATGGAACTCTTTGCATTTTTCAGTTGATGAAACTCTTCCCAACTGAAGACAGAATGGATTTAATAATCGGCCAACAGTATTGAAAAGTTGAGGCAGTCTATTTTTCCTTCAGAAATCACTTGTGACTGGAATTCAGTCTTTTTCAGGATGATTGTCCACTGATGCCCACCACAGTAGAAAAAGAAACATAAAATCTGACAGCAGATAGGCACTGTTGGTCCAACCTAGTTCACCCATTTGTCCCTCTCTATACTGTCATTGCAGACCCTACCTGATCTCTGGCTACCTACCCCTTCACTTCCCAACTAAGATTGCTTTGTGTCTGTCCCATGTAGGCTTGAATCCCATCACTGTTTTCACCTCTACTACTTCTGCTGGAAGACTCTTCCAGGCCTCCACCACTCTTTTGATGAAGAAGTACTTTCTCACATCCCCCCAAATGTTCTTCCAGCTTCATTTTTTTAAATTTTATTTTAGTCTTTGGTAACTGGGTAAGGCCCACGTGCCTGTTTTCAGGGACCTGGGAGCACTGGCCAGTTAAGTGACTTGCTCAGAGTCACACAGTATGCAAGTAGAGGTTGTGGGAATCAAACTCAGGTGTGGTCTGCTGGATGTACCAAGCTTGTTCACACCTCATTCCTCTAACCTCAAGGCTATACTGCCAGCCCACTGCATGTGCATTGCATGCCCTCTTGTTCTCCTGCACTTTCTCTTCTGAAAAATACTTTCCTCCAGTTCTGTGTTCAGCCCTGTGAGGTATTTATAGGTCTCTAGCATGTCTACCTTCCTTTCTGTCTTCCAGGGTTACATACTGTGGTTCATACTGAGGAGAAGTGGAGATTAAAGGCTGATGCCCATGAGGGGCTCCAATTAACCACTGTAATAAACAAATTTTTTTCCAACTTAAAATATGTTTATCCCATTTATTCTTCAATTCCTTTTTATTTTTGCTTCAGCGGATGATCATTCTTTGGGTGTGATAGAATTTACAGCTGAGGGTTCCAAAATGGTTTCCTGTAACCAGTGATGGATGAGCTCAAGTATCATTATTATATGGCTAAACCTGATATCGAGTTCACTCCATAAGTATGGATCCTGCATAATATCACGCATTAGTAGCAGATCCTCATGCATGAATGACATTAGGTTAAACAAATGTAACCCCTAGGTGGCACTATCCTAAGGGCTACTACCCCTGTATGCATGACTAGGCGCAAGTTGAGGGGTCTGAGCTCATTGAACTGGTGTCTTCAGTCGGAGGAATGGTTCTGGGGTAGCATAACTGCTGTTGGTATAGCCCTATGGGATGCTATAACCCCCCACCAGCCCCTCTAGTGGCCTAAGCAGTATAGCAGCAAAACACTCACATGTACCATATGGCAGTAATGACATGCTCACACTCCTTGCACTTACCACTAGGGCTGGATCCTCTGCAGATGTCCTGGAGACCCCTTGTAAAGTAAGACTTATAATGCAACAGTTCAATGGCAGTATAATCCCCCCACCAAAAAGATACACACTAGCCAGCTTAAATGCAAAAAGAATAAAATCTGATTTATTCAGGGGGAAGTGAACATGGGTGGGGCATGAATCTAGTAGATGATTTACAGATCTGACTAATTCAGGCTGAACATGCATGCACAGTGAGTCCCTTGTATACAGTCACACAACTCTAGGTACCCAGTTGTTAAACAGGCTAGCATGAAGTGATGCCCGGGGTAGGCCAGTGTTGCAGCTGTTGTTGGGGCCCTTAGGGAAGAAATCAATTAGCATGCACATCAACCCAGAATCTATAATCCAGAGCCAGATGGTTCAGTTCCTTGTAATAAAAGCAAAGAAATAAATCAGATGACACACAATGATTGCAGTTTTTTTGCAGGGAGCTACTCTGTTTTGTATTCACGCTACCCAGACCAGGAGGCAGGACTGACAAGATGAAGACCTCTGGATGGTGTTCTGGTTTTCCAGGGGAAGCAGGGCCTACACAACTAACTGAGGTGGTTACTACCTGTTCGATGGTGTTGAGCAGGGAGCCGAATCCCCAAGAGGATCTTTTATTGGAAATATCTCTGCGATGGGAGTGGCAATCTAGGCTAAGATGGCAGGGCCCAGACCACAGCAGGCAGTTTGGATTTAATCCATGCGAGTGCTGGAGCAGCTTCCAGCTAGCATAACACACTTGAAGGTGGGGAACCAAATTGTGTTCCACACAGCACATTCAGCACACTTATAAGCAACATAACTCTTACTCACAGTTCGGGTAAAGTCCGGTTGCGATTTAGCAGAAGTTCTGTGCAAACCTCTCAATCCATGACTCACTTCGGGACCTGGCAGGCTGATAGCTTCTGGATCAAGTCTTCGGACCCAAATTCAGGCCATGATCACTCTCTTTCTCTTCAGGCTTCAAATCTCAAACAAAGGAATTAGATTTAAATCCAGCTTTCACATTCACAGGATTTCTCACTGGAAGATATAACAGGCAGGCCAGCACAGCCTTCCATCCGATACTCCCATGCACCTACGCAGGAGCAGTTGCTCAATGGCTCAGGCTGTTCACTCTACAAACTCCAGCTCACAATTGACCCTGCTGCAGGCAGTTCTGGGGATTTCCTCTGAGATCCAAAAGGTTTGGCTGGGTGAGGGAACTGTCCATCACAGCAAGGGCTCCCCCTCCAGGTCCATTTAGGTGCCAAACCTTAAGAACTGCAATTCCTACAGATTTAAATCCCACAAGACCCCTGGGGACAGTCTCCATTTTAGGTCCCCAGAGGTTTGATTGGCCCAACTCTGGCAGTCCAGAACCAAAATGGTGGCTCTTATGCAAAAAGTCCAAGCTGCAAGAGAAGGCAGGTTGAACAAACTTCTATGCTATTATTACTAAGGCAGATAAACAGTAAATGAACACATTTCCCAACTGAGCTCCCTCTGTGCATATAGCAAGTGCAGAATGGAGCAGAAATACCACTCGCCTGGCTGGTCACGAGCCCTAAACTGCTCGCACCCAGCCCAGACTAATTTCTAACACAGCATAATGACTCTCTTAAAGAGCTAGGCATGGAGGCTTTCTATATCACGCTGATGCAGACACATTCAGCTACTAAAGACACAGGACACCATCCTGACAGTAGGCATTAGGCAGCCCAGGAAGACATTTTAGTAAACCCTAATTTGAAGGGGGGTTACACAAATGCATTCTTTCATTATATGATTTACTTTTTAAGTCAGATATACACTTGGTTGCCCTTCACGGCACTCTTTGTAATTTGGCTATTTAATTTTACAAACATACAAACATATGACCATATGAAATTGCCAGCAGATATAGGCCATATGGTCTATCTAGTTTGCTCGAGTGTGCAGCACTTCAGCCCGCTAGACTGCAGCTGCCCCCATTAACTCTTCCTTCCCCTAACTGTCCACCGGTATATACTTTCCCCTTGAACTTGTCCCACCCCCTCTTGAAGCTCCCCACAGTCAACACTGATATGAGTTGCTCAGGCAGTGCATTCCACTATGTTACCACTCTTTCAGTGAAATAGTGCCTCCTCCTTTCCCTCCTGAATCTGCCACCTTTAACTTCAGGGAGTGCCCTCTGGTATCTCTTCCATTCTGGAGAGTGAACCCACAATGGAAGCCTACTTTGTTCATCCCTTTCAGGTAATTAAAGGTCTCGATCATGTCCCTCTCTCTCTTCTATCCTCCAGGGTATGCATGTTGAGCTCTTTTAGTTTTTCCTCTTAAGTTCTATCCCCCAAACCCTGGATCATCATTGTTGCTCTTCGCTGCACTGCCTCCAGTAGTTTTATATCCCTTTTCAAGTACGGGTGCCAGAACTGCATGCAGTACTCCAAGTGTGGCTTCACCGGGACCTGTACAGGGGCAATATGACTTCACTACATCTGGATGTAATCCTCCTTGCCATGCATCCTAGCATCCTGTTAGCCTTTGCAGCTGCCTTCCTACACTGGGCTGAGTGGTTTAATTCCCCAGTCACCAGCACCCCCAGATCCTTCTCCTCATTGGATGTGGATAGTTTGATACCATCCATCCAGCAGCTGTATCCTGGGTTTTTGGCTCAGAAATGCATCATCTTGCACTTCTTGGTGTTGAACCCAAGCTGCCAGGTGAGCGACCACTTCTCGAGTCTTGTCAAGTTCTCCTGCAATAATTTGCCACCCTCCTCCCCATCCACCTCAGCATAGATCTTGGTGTCATCGGTGAAGAAGCTGATCTTATCCTTGATCCCAACCGCTATGTCTGCGATGAAAATGTTAAACAAGACTGGTCCCAGTACTGATCCCTGTGGGACATCATTTGTCACTGCCCTGGGCTCCGATGCTTCCCCCACCCCACAACTACCCTCTGCTGCCTATCCCTCAGCCAGTTTTCTGCCCATCGGGCTAGCTTCCACCCTATACTAAGACTCCTCAACTTGCAGGACAACCTTCCATGTGGCACTGAATCGAAGATCTTGCTGAAATCCAGGTAGACTACATCTACTGCATGGCCTTCGTCCAGTGCCCTTGTGACCCAGTCAAATAATCAGCCAAGTTTGTATGACAGGATCTGCCAGTGATGAACCCGTGCCACCCATCATCTTGCAGATCATTATCCGCATGAAACTGCACCAGCATTTCTTTGAGGATAGATTCCATCAGTTTCCCCACAATTGTGGTGAGGCTCACGGCCTCTGTGATTCCTGGTTCTTTTAGGCCCACTTTTTTGGAGAGGTACCATGTGTGCCTCCCTCCAATCTCTGGGCACACATCCCGTATTTAGCGAGGTGTTGAACAGATCCACCAGTGGCTGTGCCAGGACCTCTGCCAGTTTCCTCAGCACCCTGGGATGTACCCCATCTGGCCCAGGTGCCTTGTCTACCCTCATGGACCTAAGGCCCTCCAGCACCCTTTCCACCGTGATGACCCCATCTGTGTTCATCTGACCCCCCATGCCTGTGCCCCCTTTTCCTGCAGGAATGGGCCCATTCCTCTCCCTTGTGAACTCTGAACAGAAGTATTCATTAAATAGTTCTACCTTCTCAGCCCCCTTGTCTACCCACCCACTCACTGCCTTTCCTGATCCTAACTATTTGATCCTTGCACTTCCTCTTTTCCCTGATATACCTGAAGAAATCCTTTTCTCCTTCCTTAATCCCCTGTGCTAATTTCCTTTCCCTTGCTGCCTTTGTAGTCCTGACCACTTTGCTCACTTCCCTGGATTTCTTCACATAGTTCTTCCTATCCTCTGCCCTGTTGGTTCTCTTGTAGGTTTGGAAGGCCCTTCTCTTACACCTCACCTTCTTTGTTACCTCTCTGGTCATCCAACTTGGATGGTTGGTCCTTGATTTATTTTGCTGGCTGCTGACACAAGCTTTAATAGATTCAATCAGCCCTAGTTTTATGATCATGCATTTCCGCTCTGCATCCATGTCAGGGTGGCAGCCATCTATGTGTGTTCTCATTAATTACCCCATCTTGCCAAAGTCTGCCTTTCTGAAGTCCAGGACCTTTGTTTTTGTATTGTGGGTCTCTCTACCCTAACTGAGAGATAACCACACTGTGTAGTGATCACTACCAGCCAGTGGTTCCTCCACCCTCACGTCTGTGACCTGTTCTCCATCCTCTAGCACCAGGTCTAGAATATTTTCTTCCCTTGTTGGCACTGTCACCCTTTGGGTAGGAAGTCATCCTGGATTGCTTCCAGGAAAATCTGTTCCCTGGCACATGTGGTGGCTGGGATGCTGCAATATACCCCTGGTAAATTGCAGTCTCCCACCACCACAGTACTCCCTTTGCCAGAAAGTCTCCTTATCTGCTCCCCTATCTCCATATCCATGTCCTCTTTCTGGGTTGGGGGCCTATAAACAACCCCCAATCAGACCCTAGCCCCCTTTGGGGCATGGAGTTGCATCCAAATGGCTTCTGACCTAATTTGTCTGTAACAGTTCAAAAATTGTGTGATGTAATCTAAATGGGGTTTGACGTAGCCTGACTATAATGGAAAGATGACCTGTTTAACCCTGGATGTACTATTTCTTTTAATACATATTGAGATCCCTCAGTCTCTCCTCATAGGGCTTCTGATGCTGCCCCTGCATCATTTTAGTTGCCCTCCTCTGGCCAGCCCCTACCTTGTCTATGTCCTTCCCGAGAACTGGTCTTGATATCTGGACACAGTACTCAAGGTAGGGTCTCACCAACAGTTTATACACTAACAATACCACCTCCCTCCTTCTGCTGGTGATACCTCTCCATATGCACCCCAGCATCCCAGCATCCCACTGGCCCTACCTACTGCCTTGTTGCACTGTCTTGCCACCTTGAGGTAATCCAATATGGTTTGTCCAAGGTCTTTTTTGTGATAGTCAATAGTTCTCCAATTTTGTGCCCCACCTCTGGGTTTCTATGCAGTACGTGCATGATGTTTCACTTTTTCACTTTGAACCCCATCTGCAATATCCTCAACCACTCCTCCATTTTCTCAGGTCTCTGCACATGTTCTCCACCCCCTCTGGAGTGTCCACCCTATTGTAGATTATAGTGTCATCTGCAAAGAGGCATACCTTCCCTTCCAGTTCTTCTGCAATGTCACAAACAAAAGCATTAAAGAGGACTGGTCCCAGTACTGATCCCTGAGGTATCCCACTGGTCAGTATCTCTTCCCCTGAGTGAGTTTCATTTACCACCACCCTCTGCCACCTATCCATCAAACAATTGTGTACAGTTTACCACATTAGGATCCACCCCAAACTGCAGTTTCTTTGTGATCCTCCTATGTTACATTGTGTTAAAGACCTTACTGAAGTCTAATTAGGTCAATTCCACCTCCCCACCTTGATCTATTTCCATGGGCACACAGTCAAAGAAATCTATCAGATTTGTCTGGCATCCATGCTGCTTCAGATCTTGTAACCCACTGGATTCAAGTTACTCCACAATCCTTTCCTTTGAAGGTGATTTTATTAACATTCCCACCATTGGTGACAGATTGATCAGTTTATGGTTATCAGCATCCTCCCTGCTACTGCTTTTAAGAAGCAGGACTACATCTGCCCTCCTCCAGTCCTCTGGAATCACTCCTGTTTCCCGTGAGTTGTTGAATAGGGCTGTCATAGGTGGAGCCAGCACTTCTCTTAGTTAAGCTTCCTTCACACACTTGGGTGTACCCCCATCCAGCCCATAGCTTTGTCCACTTTCTGGTTTACAAGTCCTTTCAGGACTCTCTCTCCTCTGTAAATTAACTTGTGTCCATCTTCCTCCCCCCAGTGTTTCTGCTGCTTTTATGTGGTCCATCCCCTTCCCCTTTTACTGTGAAGATTGAACAGAAGTATCTGTGCAGAATATCTGCTTTTTCCTTAACCTCCTCTGCACAGTCCCCTCAACCCTTCTTAACCTCACTATCCTTCCCCTTGTCTTTCTTTGGTCCCTTATGTACCTTTAAAAGGCATTGTCACTGGCCCAGTGGTGCTGAAGGTTGAAGCGCTGTACATTACACCTCGCGACTGCCGGCAACCTGGGTTCGAGAGTGAGCACAGGTCGATGGGGCTGGCAGGAAAGGACAGGGATTGAGTGTCTGATGGACTGCTCTCCCTCTCTGGGGTGGAGGGTTCACAATGGTCAGTGTCTGACTGCCCCCTGGCAGAGGCTGGGGGTTGGGGATGCACGCCGTACAAGGGGGTAGAGTCGGGGGCAGATGCCTGGGCGAGATGCGTGCGGACACATGCGCGCTTACGCCCACTGGCGTCATGGCACACCACTGACTCAGGGGGAAATAGTACATGGGAAAATGGTGGCACCCGATGCAGCTTGATGGCTGTCCATGAGTTCGTCGGGTGATGGCACCCGAACTGGATCCTTTGGGGTGGGGAGTTAGGGGTCTCCCTGCCACCCTGCTGTGGTGGGTAAGCCACAGGGGTTACTGGGTGCCAGCAGTCCAGGTAGAGATGGATGGTGGCCGGATCCCCATAGGGAAGCATCTGGGTGGCCACAGGAGAATAAATAAATAATAATTAAAAAAAAAGGCATTGTCTCCCTTAGTTAGCCTTTTGGCTATCCTTTCTTCAGTTTGTGCCTTTGCACTCCTCACTACTTTCCCTTCTTCACACTGCTTCTCTTGGTACATTGCCATATCCTCTTCTATTTGCTTCTCTTTGTACAGTACCTCCTGAATGCTACTCTTTTAGCCTTAACCTTTTCAGCCACTTCCATTGAGAACTGTAGCAGTGGCCTCTTTTTTGTCCTGTTTTTGCTCACACCTTTTGTGCATTGGTTCATTGTGCTCACTATTCCATCTCTTACTTTTTCACTGTTCCTCTACCCCACCCAGGCCACCCCTGTTAGGACATGTCTGAGGCATTCGCCCACTTTTTTTCAAATGTGCCCTTCTGAAGTCCAGAACCACCATGCTGGTGTGGTTTGCTTCCACTGCCATCCTTATGTTGAACCACACTGCATTATGATCACCAGTCCACAAGGACATCCTACTTTGGTGTCTGTAGTATTGTCCCTGTTTGTGAGCATCAGGTCCAGTATTGACCCATCATGAGTGGGCTCCCTCACTAGTTGCCTGAGAAATGTCCCCTGCAGGGAATCTAGTTTGTCCCTAATTCTAAGTGAGGCTGTGACTGCTAGGCTCCAATTTGCATCCAGCAGATAGAAGTCCTACATCAGTAGCATCTCCCCTTTTTCTGCCATTGTGCTGTGACTTCCCCGGTTCCTCATCCAGTGCCTCCCCCTGTGTTGGATGTCTATAGAGCACCTCACTATAACTAGTGCCTCTGGTTCCTGACCCTAGGGTGACGAGAGCACCTCCAATCCCCCCATCATCTTTGGGTTTCCATCGCTTTGATGCCTTCTCGTATGTAAAGCACCACCCCTCCTCCCTTCCACCTGTCCAGCATTCCTGAACTGAGTATAGCCTGGTAAAGCTATATCCCAGACATGGTTGCCTGTGCATCACAACTCAGTAACTGCAACAACATCCAGGTCTGCCTCTGCCATGTTGACTTCTAGGTCTGCAATTTTATTTCCAGGACTCCTTTCATTTGCACACATGGCCTTCCATACCTTGTTCCTGCTTTGCTAGCAGCTCCCTTTTCTTCCCTTTTGCCCACCTTCTTTTCCCCTTTCCTTTTGCAACACTTGTTACCACCCCCCTTGTCCTCTACTACACTGTTGTTTTCTTTATTCTACTCTCTTGGTGATTTTCCTCCTTCTCTTGGGTCCTCCCTTTCATAGGTGGAGGAGCCAGGGGGTCAAAGGGGTAAGCAGATCCCTCACTTTGTTAGCTAGGAGGGGTCAGCCAATGTTTTTTTTTCAGTTAAAATTCTTTTTAACGTTTAAAAAAAATTACATGAGATAAACACAACAGAAACAGTCAAACAGAAAAACTTGGTAAATACATAGTTGAAAACATAACATAGCTGTTAGAGTACGGTATCACTAGTGTACCTTAACATGTTAGGGGAGGACCAGTCACCATACAACTCTGAAGCCTGCATCTCGTCATCTCTGAGAGTTGACACATCTATACTTTGGACTTCAGATACTGTAGGTGGAATATGGCTTTTCCCTAAAAATGAGCACGTACCCACAAAGAACCAAGGTCCAAATATTCAAACTGTGCCCAGAAATGGCACAAGTGGCTGCTCCACACAACTGAGTTGTGCCAGAGCACGAAAGTGCTATATTCAAATGAGATGCACAATCGCACATCTCGTCTGAATATATCAGAAAATATGCGCAGTGCAAATGGGGGCCACCGAAGATGCACCGGAGCATCCCCCTACCAGGTCTGAATACTTGGAATGGGAGAGCACAGTGCATCGTGGCGATACGTCAGGTACTAATTCCAGATATTCAGACCCAAACATACAAATTGGGACATTATGCATGCAAGGCGCAAATTGGGTCATTTGCATGTCATCATGGCCCCATTTGCAGGTCTTGGGTAGGGATGCACCCAGCAGAATGTGCCTGGTGCCCTGCAGTTGCTGTGTTAAAATAAGAACACTCCACATCTCCCTGATAGTCTAGTGGCCCCCCTCCCACCCTGAAGTCTGATTGTAAAACACAAGTTTCAGTAAACACTTCACTGGAGGTCCAGTGGTATCCCCCATCCTTGAACACAACCATATAAAATATTAAACCACAAACATTCCTGGGAGTCTAGCAGACCCCCTCCCATTCCCAATTGTAAAATAAAATAGTATCCTCATAGTTCCCTGGTAGTTGAGTGCCCCCCCACAGCCCCAAATCCCATCTGTAGTATAGTGTAATGTTATGATCTTCCCTGGTAGTCTAGTGCTACCCACTCCTATCCTCAAGTGTAACAGAAAATAACAGAAAAATTAATCCTAATATTTCCCTAGTAGTCCAGAGGACCCCCACCCCCCATGCACTGAGGCACCCACACCCAACCCCACTCCCTGGTCCCAGCATGGCCAATGAAGCCAACGGGCAGCAAAACTTACCCACATACCTCCAAGGCTGATTACTGGCTGAACTGTCACAGAATGACAGCTTACAGTATGCACTACAACACCATTAGGTGACGCTGTTGACCAATGTGCTTGCAGTGTATAGTGTAAGCTTTCATTCGCAAAGTGGTCAGGAAGTATCATGGGCTGGATTTTAGACTCAAGGGAGGCTTGTGTAAACTCATAGGAGGTTAGCCCAAAATTCAGCTGGCTATGGGAGACATGAACTGGTGAATAGGAGGAGTAATCCCTGTCTCTTTGGTGGAAAAGCCTTCAAATATCCTCCAGACCCAAGTCTTGCATTAACTGAGTAAATCAAGTCAGTGTCCTAAGCCCTCTGATGTGGGATTGAGACCCTGCCAAGCTCCTGTCCACTGCTGGCACCAGGGTGAGGTTAAAATACTCCCCCCTAGGAGAATAGGAGTGTCAGCCTGGGTCAAGTGTCCTATTACTTGTGCCACAGTATGGAAAAAAGTCAGGTCATCTTCATTAGGGCCATAAATATTCCCATGAGGACTTGCCCCATAGGGGTGTTCATCAAGGCTAACATGCATCTGCCCTGTGGGTCACTGGCAAAGCTCACCTAGTGTCCAGTGGGGGGGGACCTATGAATCAGAACAGCTACCCCTCATTTACTGGTGGGAGTTGAGGCTTGCCTCACTTGCCCCACCCAGTCATTTGTCAGTTTCTTATGATCCCCAGTACTTAGTTTAGTTTCCTGTAAGAGGGCCAGGTCTGTTTTAAGCTTCTTTAAATGCAAGAGCACCTCTTTATGTTCAACTGGGGTGTTAAGCTCCCTAACATTCCAAGTATGGCAATTAAAGTCACCTGTATTCTCACATGTATCCCAAATATGCAGCAAATTTGCTTGCAGTGTCAGAAGCTTAGAACTAGACCTGCCCCCATGTAGTAACACCCCAGTTACCTAGACTGTACATAATATAGCCAATTTCAATCCTTTCCCCCCACCTTGTCTTCAGTGAATGCTTTATATTTGTGTCCTCATTTGTGTAGTTTCACATAACCTATTTCATCATCAAACCAAAAACTATTTACAATTGAAGCAAAGCTTCCATACGAAGAGCATCTAAGACTTGTGGCTGGCAGTTGAGAGCCACACAATCAATCAATCAATCAAAATCTTTATTGAACCAGGTGAACACCATTGAGCAGAGCTCCTTTTCAAGGTGGACCTGGGTGAACACAAATACAAGATAACAGGGTAATACACAGAAATAATGGTACACAGGCATGATCAAAAACAAACACAGATAATATATAGTAAGGAAAATGCAGGATAAGTGCTATAAATGTTTTCAGATAAGCAGTTGGGCTAACAACAGTAACAGAGATAAGTCAGTGACAATGAAAAGATGGGGTGACAGAAGCCAAAAGAAAGGGACTGGAGACCCTGAAGCACCATGGAGAACAAATGGGACCTAGAGCACAGGTTGGGAGATAGAATAGGGCAGTAGGGCGGGGAGGGGGAGGAAGATGAATAGATCCGAGGCAAATAGAAGGGAGTTTGAACCAGGGGTGCAGAGGTAAATGAGGAACCTGATGAATGGGAATAGACAGGGGTTGCAGGGGGAGGGAAGAGTGGGTATACTAATGGGACAAAAGCAGTGGATAGCTGAAAATAGGAGAGAAGAGAGGATGAAGGAGAGAAGCAAGGCTGAAGTGGATGGAAGAGGGCCAGAGAGAGAGGCTGGAATCAGTGAGGGACTGGGGGAAAAGAGGAGTAGAGAGGCAACAGAAGAGGGAATGGGGGGGAGTGCCATGCACCAGCTCGGAACAAGATCTAGGATGAGCTAAGACAAGAATGATAGGAAGAGGCTTAGTCAGGGATAGCAAGCACAGGATTCCTTATTGTGCTGAAGATAGAGTGCTTTGAAGGCTGAAATACTAAGTTTAGTTTTTAATTTCAGGGTTTTTTGCAGGCTATTCCATAGCTGGGGAAGCGCATGGCTAATGGATGCCCAGTCAAAGCAAGATCTGACCTTTTTTACCTTTAAGGTAATATAGGAGGCACTTCTCACTGCATATCTATAGTGGCGTGAAAAAGTATTTGCCCCCTTCCTGATTTTCTCTATTATTGCATATTTGTCACACTGGATGTTTTCAGGTCTTTAGACAAAATATAATATTAGATAAAGGGAACCTGAGTGAACAAATAACACTTTTTTTTTTTACTTATTTCATTTATTTAATGAAAAAAGTTAACCAACACCAACTGGCACTGCGTGAAAAAATAATTGCCCCCTAGTTAAATCAACCCAATTAAAGGGATAATTAGAGTCAGCTGACTGAACACAGCCAGGCTTGATTACAGCCAGCCCTGCTCAATATAAACCTCACTTATTTTGACCCTTACCATCAGAGTCACGTTGCCAGCACAAAGATTCAACAAGCACATTATGCCATGATCAAAGGAAGTTCCTGAAAAGATCAGAAAAAATTTGTTGCCCTCTATCAGTCTGGAAAGGGTTACAAAGCTATTTCTAAGGCTCTGGGACTCCATCGAACCACAGTGAGGCCATAATCTCAAATGGAGAACACTTGGAACAGTAGTGAATCTTCCCAGGAGTGGGCGGCCTGCCAAAATTACTCCAAGGGCACAGCGTAAAATCACCCAGAAAGTCTCAAAGGATCCTAAAACAACATCCAAAGAACTGCAGGCTTCTCTTGCCTCAGCTAAGGTCAGTGTTTATGACTTCACAATCAGAAAGAGACTGGGCAAAAATGGGCTTCATGTGAGAGTAGCAAGCGGAAACCACTGCTAACCAAGAAGAACATAAGCTGGTCTCTCATTTGCCAAGAAGCACCTGGATGATCCACAAGCCTTTTGGGAAAATGTTCTATGGACAGATGAGTCCAAAGTGGAACTTTTTGGACGACATGGATCCCATAATGTTTCGTGTAAAGCAAACACAGCATTCCACAGTAAGAACACCATACCAACAGTCAAACATGGTGGTGGTAGTGTGATGGTGTGGGGATGCTTTACTTCCTAAGGACCTGGATGACTTGCCATAATTAAAGGAACCATGAATTCTGCTCTGTACCAGAAAATTCTTAAGGAGAATGTCCGGTCATCCTTCCGTCAGCTGAAGCTGAAGCGTAGTTGGGTCATGCAGCAAGACAATGATCCAAAACACAAAAGCAAGTCCACATCAGAATGGCTAAAAAGAAGTAAAATTAAAGTTTTGGAGTGGCCTAGTCAAAGTCCAGACTTAAACCCAATAGAGATGCTGTGGCAGGACCTGAAACGAGCAGTTCATGCTCGAAAACCTACCAAATGTTACTGAATTAAAGCAGTTCTACGAGGAAGAGTGGGTTAAAATTCCTCCACAGTGATGTGAAAGACTGATATTGAATTATAGGAAGTGTTTGGTTGCAGTCATTGCAGCTAAATGTGGCGTAACCAGTTATTAAGTGTAAGGGGGCAATTACTTTTTCACACAGTGCCAGTTGGTGTTGGTTAACTTTTTTTCATTAAATAAGTGAAATTAAAAAAAAAAACAAGTGTTATTTGTTCACTCAGGTTCCCTTTATCTAATATTACATTTTCTCTAAAGACCTGAAAACATCCAGTGTGACAAATATGCAATAATAGAGAAAATCAGGAAGGGGGCAAATACTTTTTCACGCCACTGTACTTAGAGTGCAAGCTGACAGGCAGACCGAGATATAGCCAGGCAGTTTATTGATAATAGCTTTGTATGTCCAGATGGCAGTGTTTCTTTGTTGTCTGAGGGTAAGAGAAGACCAGCCTACAGCAGTATACAACAGACAGTGGTGGGTGGAGTAAGGAAGATCTGTTATGAAAATTAAAGCTCTATGATAGAGCGTGTCAAGTTTTGAAAGAGCGCCGATTGATCCATGGCTATAAAGGAAGTCTGTGTAGTCTAGTAGAGGTAGGAAGGTAGTTTGGACTAGTCTTGTCCTTGCATCTGGTGGGAGGAGATTTTTTATCTTAAAGAATAGGCCAAGCCTTTGTCGAAGCTTCTTTGTTAATTGTTCTATATGCTCTATGAAGGAGAGTCTGTTGTCAAGCCATACACCCAGGTATTTGAAGTGAGTTACATACTCTAACTGTTTGCCCAGGGCAGTGGATATCGAGGAGAGAGACCCAGCCAAGGCTGGGTTAGGTAAATTGAGAAAGGGTGAGAAGAGCATAGCTTTTGTTTTCTTGGCAGTCAAAAGCAACTTTTGATTTAGGAGCTGGTGTTGCAACAAGTTAAAGTCATTCTGGAGGGCTGTACATGTCACCTCTGGTGAGGGGCCACTGGCATAGAGCACAGTGTCATCCGCAGATAGGTGTATTTGGGCTTTTTTGATGGTGGTGTCTATTCTGTTTATATAGATAGCGAATAGCAATGGTCCCAGGATGGAACCTTGAGGTACGCCCCTCATGAGGGGTTTTAAGGGAGAGACTTCACCTTCCACTTTTATCTGCTGGTAGTGTCCTGTGAGATAGTTCTCAAGCCAACTAGCAGCTAGAGAGTCCAATCCAATATACCGGAGAGCTGAGAGGAGCAGGTCGTGATCAATGGTATTGAAGGCTTTGCTTAGATCCAAGAACACCGCACATACGAAATTCTTCCTGTCCAGTTCACATTGCCAGTCGTTTGTGACCTTAGCCAAGGCCGAGATTATACTATGTTGTGCTCTAAAGCCTGACTGTAGTGGATTAAGCAAATTTGCTGATTCCAGGTAGTTTCTGAGCTGAGAGTTCACGATTATTTCTTGTAGTTTGGACAGAGTTGGTAGTATGGAGATTGGCCTGTAATTATTCAGGTCGCTGGGGTCTCCTGATTTGAACAGAGGGATAACATGTGCTGTCTTCCAAATAGTGGGAAGGTCACCCTGTGAGAGGGATAAGTTGAACAAATGGGTGATGGGCACTGCAAGGACATGGAAGCCCAACTTTAGGAGGTAGGACTCAATAAGGTCTGCACCAGTGCTTTTCCTAACATCTAACTGGAGCAGAAGGTCTTCGACTTCATTCTGGGTTGTGGGTTGGAATGAGAAGGATGTGTTTGAGAAGAAGGTATCTTGATTAATGACTCCCAGTTGCGAACGGAGTGAACTTGCTGGGGAAGTGTCAAAGGCGAGCCCTGCAGTGGCAAAGTGATTGTTGAAGGCATCAAGAATTAACAGTTTATCAGTGAGAACTTTGGCACCAGTCGAAATTTGCGATGGCAAGGTGGCACTGGAGGGATGGCCTTCAATGTCTTTAATTAATTTCCAGAATTTTGAGGAGCATTTAGCTGATTGGTCAAGTTGGATGCGGTAAAACTTAACTATCATTTCTCTGGCCATTGTGGTGCAGAGGTTCCTAGCCTTCTTAAAATGGGTCCAGTCATTTGGAAGTTTGGATTTATGAGCTTTTTTCCACAGCATATCTCTGTTACACATAGCCTCCTTTAACTCAGTTGTGAACCACTGGCAGGACTTATTCCTAACACAAGTTTTCACAAGGGGTGCATGCCTATTGATGGCACCTAATACTATGCCTTGGAATATATCATAGGCAGTGGACACTGAGTTTGCTAAGTAAAAATCCATCCAGTGCACAGAGTGAGATAGATCTGATGCACATGCACAGGGGTCAAGCTATCGGAGGCGCCTTTAGAGGGAGAATTTAGATGCACCAGAGGTGGTGTGATTAGACCTCATGCAGGCAATGATGCAGTGGTCACTAATGTCAGAAAAAAAGACACTAGCATGGGTGGCCAGCCTGCCCTAGTGCCCTGGGGCATTTAGACTCTTTATCCCATGCAATATTGTCTAATGGATCTTCAGTATAGTCCATCAGCCTGAGTTTACAGCTTATAATGGGGAGGGGGGGGTTGCAAGTGTAGTCCTACTCTTTCCCCCTTGAGGTTGTCAATGCTAAAAGAATTGACAGCTCAGTGGCTGTCCTGACATTTCTTACAAGCTAGTTCCTTTACTATCAAGACATCTGGATCAGGGATCTTCTCTGCTGATAGGGTAGGTGATCCTCTAGATACCAGCTGCTTAAAAGTATCTGCTGCCATTGGTTAATGGCTTGTACCTTATGCTAAGTAATAGGAGGGGCCCTTATAGTCGCACATAGCAAACCCCAGCTCATCATGGGCTGTTTTCCCTCTGGGATCATTGCCAAGGAGCCTCTATATTGTTATTCAAAACTGGTTACCCTACTTAGCCCTTAGACAGAGGTGGTCCACACTCTCCTGTATCTATTCTTGTTCATCCGCTATGCTGGGGCCAACATTTTGAATGAAACCCCTAAGTCTCAGTTTTCTCCTAGTGTCCCCCCAGCATAAGATGGGGACATTCTGTACCTAGATGTGGAGGAGGGGGATGGATGTGTACCAACTTTCCATAGCATGGAGAGTCTAAGGGCTTCAGCCTGGCTTGCACTCTAGATATAGAGATTATGCATCACCTGAATCAACTTTAATATACCATTCATAGACATCAAATATTATCATTTATATACAGGAGTCTAGTTCAAAAGTTCAATTTTCTTGTGTGCTATGCTCTGAGTAACGGGAGGAACTAAGACTAGTATGCCATCCAGAGCCTCAGTAGAGGGGGCATCTTGTACCCCAGCTTCCTTCCCCTAGCCTATGCATCACCCAAGGATATATCTTAAAACTGACCTGGAGTACAGCCACCCACTAGGCCTAACAAACCACTCCCAGATCCCAAAAACAAACAGATGAGCAAAAGCATTAATCTGTTGCTGTTCAGATTTGGTTAATGGCATAGGGCCCATCACTGTGGTCTAAAAGTCCAGATGCACCTCTTCGGGAATCAGCTCTGAAGTTCCTGGCTGTGCAGGTATAAAGACTCTGCTAGATTCAAGTACTTCCTCCATAACATGAAAAACCCAGGATTCTGTGATTCTAGAGTGCAGTGCAAGGCCCCCTTGAACAAGCTGGGCAGCAGTTACCGGATGGTGGTGGTTTATGGCCTGTGGTGATGTCAGCTGCAGCAGTGCATATCTGGTGGCTGAGTGAAATTGTTCAAGGAAGGATTCTTGGTCTGGATAGGTTTATGGATCACCAGAATTCTTGGGTACTTCCCTCACAATCGGATGATCCCTTCTCTTATGCCTCCCTGTCTTGTCTTTTCCAGTGTTTGGGGGGTTGACCATTGTTCCTCCATGCCCTGCTGGTTAACTTCTGCACCTTCCCCCCATTTACCTGAGATCATGTCCATACCTTCCTAGGTAAAGTTCCCTTGGTGCTGATTGTGCAGTCTGAGGTTCCTCACCTACTGTGGCCAGGTACGACTCATGAAGTCCATTACAGTTTCTGGGGTATCAAACATAAGTGAAGACCCATTATGGATAAGGCACATGGTCGTTGGATAGCGTATGGAGATTGTAACCCCAGATGGGGCAACATTCCCCGATCCTCAGTGTGTGTACGCTCTCCATTTGTCTGAGACTTCTTTCAATTAGTCCTGATTGATATATATTCAATGGATGTGCCAGTAAAGTGCCCAAGTTTCTTTGCAGCCTCCATAATCTACTCTTTCACTTTAAAATTCAAAATTTGAGCCAACATAGACCATGGTCTGTCCTCAGCCCTGGGTGGCATAGCATGGGATCTGTGGGCTCTCTCGATGTCAGTCTGGTGAGGTGGGGTCCATTTTAAGATTTTGGGTAATACATGCTGTATTAATCCACCATCACCCCTGTTTTCAGCACCCTCAGAAAATCCTAGGAACTGGAGATTATTTCTTCTACTCTGTTTCTCTAGGTCATCCATTTTAGTCATTAACGTTTGTGTAGTGTGGTGCTGGTCCCTTACTGTGGAAGTTAAATCCATGATCGCTGCATCATGGGAGCTCATTTTCCACTCCATTTGAAATCGTTTCACTTTGATGTTCTGTGCCACTTGCATTGGGTTATTCGATGCAATTGTGACTTGGGCCATTTACTGAATGAGTTGTGCAAACATGCCCTTAATCACATTAGAGTCCAGGTGCAGTGCACACATGGCTGCCATGCTTTAAGTGGCCCTCCCATAGTCAGCCTGATTGTGGTGTCTCTGGTAATTTGTGGAAGTAATCCGTGATTGAGTTATATCCCTAGCATTACTGGACCTTGAGCTGTCTGGATCTAATTTAGTTTTCTTGTGCGGAAAGCTTTTTGCCTCATTTGGGTTGGATATTTACCTAGAGGTAAGTGGAGCTCACAAACTATGCTGCCATTTTGTCCTGGGCTAAACCACACCCGTCCTTAGCGAATACTTTCTGACCCCCCAAATTTCAATCAATGGAGCAGTATTAATTTAAGAGTACTGAGGCTAGTGTGCATTCCCTGAGGACAACAGGCAACCGACTTTTACATTTTTTGTGCTCAATATGTAAAGAGAATCCAGACAACAAAGTATCTTTTTGAGAAAAGCTTTATAGTACATTTTGTTTTACTATTGAGTGGACGCACTGTATAGTTATTTGGGCTTTGTTTTCCTAACTCCATTCTGCTGAGAGAATCACAAATAATCTATACATTTCTGTGAATAAACTACAGTATGGATTATTCATACAATGTGTGGATTATTTTGAATTACAATAATTGAGGTAGTTTAACAGAGGTATATTTAAGAAGGTAATTATCTTTACTGTGTCCTGTGCTGAGGTGTTCCATTCATCCATCTCCTTGCCTATACAGTTCAGACACCCCATTTTCAGTATGCTCTACCACCACTGCTCCATTCTTGCTGCTTTTTAAACAGATATTTAAGAGGATCTGGAGTGTTCTACGAAGACATGCAGGACTAAGCGAGATCAACCAGAATCCCCACACAAGGCATATAGGAAGGCTAACACAATAAAGGACCAGCTTGTAGTAGGCAAGTAGCGCCCAGTAACCAAACATTATTTATTTATTTATTTATTTATTCAGCTTCAGATTTAATACCTTTGAGCCAAAGGCTCGTTTACAAAGGTTCCAAGTCAGATAACACAATACAGAGCCATTGAGTTAAATCAGTGAACATTGTACAGAGAGAGGAACAAGACTGCAACTAGACAACAATCAACACAAGAAAGTGAACAGCTGGTGGCTACACAAAACAAAAAATACAGGTTACTAAGTGCAATGAACAGGTTACTAAGTGCAATTAGGCAGAGCAAGACAGAGCGATTAGAGAGTGCATAGCATAGCAGCAACATCTCTGCAGTAGTGAGGAACTGCAGCATGAAGGAACTAGGGGGTTGGTTAGAAACACAAAAACTGGATGTTTTTGATGCAGAAAATGTGTTTACTGCAGAATAATCTCAGTGGGTGACATGTTTACTAACCCTCATAACAATAAACAGTTTAATGTGAGACAATATATCAGTTGTGACAGTTGTGGAATAATATATGTTGCAACTTGCAAATGTGGTGTCTTTTATGTAGGAAAGGCCAAGAGAAAGTTTAAGGAAAGGATTGGAGAGCACAGCAGAGCAATATGTAAACAAGGCATGAGATATGCTACAGCCTTACACATTTCTATGGTGTCAGATAAGAATGCATATAGTTTTAGTTTTTGTGCCATTGACAGAGTCTGTAGAAATCACAGAGGGTGGGGATTTCAATAACGTTTCATTATGCGCGGAGGGCTTTTGGATATATACCCTTGGGGCCTACAAATACCCCAGTATAAAGGGTAATTTTGAGATTTTGCCTTACCTGAAAAAATCAAAATAGGAGATGTGACCTGGGAACATGAATACGTATGTCTGAATATGCCAGTATAATAAATCTGTTATGAATATAAATCTGTCTTGATTGTAAACAGATGTATAATTTTGCTTTTTGTAACAGCAGTAAAAGACATAGATAGATACGATAGATAGATAGATAGATAGATAGATAGATAGATAGATAGATAGATAGATAGATAGATAGCTAGATAAGAAAAATATAACTGTATACTGACTTGGTTCTTGTCTCTCCCCAAGGCCCCAGTAGCACTTCTGAGGCTCCCCTACTCTGGCTCACTGCTCTTAGAATCAAGCTGCTGGCCACTTACCCTTGACTCCCCTATTAGTCCTCTGGGAAATTCTTCTCTCCATCTGTTTCATGGTGCTCTCTGTACTTACATGTGTTATTTTTTTTCCTCACAGTGATGATTGCCTGTTGAATTCCTTATAATTGCTGTGTATATTCATTCTATACCATTGCACCAATTTCAAAAGGGTTCCACCAGATGGAAGGTGCTTCAATCAAACAGCAATAACACAAGTTGCACCTTGCATCATTTGTTGCAGCATTCCCTATTCTGGTATGCAGTCTGTGCCATTGAGGGAATCCACTGTGCCAAAGGGGCACTATGCTCCCCTTGCAACCTGCATCTGGGTAAGCCAGGTCACAAGGGTCCTTGTGCAATGGTGGGGCTGTGACAGCTGCTAATTTCCTATTCCAAAAGCCCCACAGAGGCAGAAGGAAGGGGGTCATGTTAAACCACCCAGGAGGTGGTCTAAACCCCTTGCAGCAATGCCCCTAAAGGAGGTGGGGAGCTGTTGTGGGGTCCCATATGTGTTCTCAGGGGATAGGTAGGGACAGTGGTGTACCCAAGACTGGTTAGGGTGCCAGTGTATGTGGGGTGTGATGAGGCACCCAGTGGGTGTGATAGCCATTTGGCATTGTAGACACTGGTAGGTGGTTAGCACTGACAAGACAATCCCCGACAGGTGCCTGATCTTCTCCCTGGCATACACACTGGCTCCTAAACATCCCTTGGGAATCACTTGTGCCATGTCTCCCCCAAGGGCACCCCTGGCATTGCGATCCCTCTTGTGCCAAGTGGGCTGGAGTGGGCAGATCCATCCATCAGGACATGCAGGTGCACCTATCATTTGGTGCTAGTCAGCAGTTGCATCATTTTCAGGGTGCAGTGATGCAGGGACCCCCAATGTTCTGAAATCAGGAACATGGTCCCTGACACACTGGGAGTGTGGTGCAGCCCTAGATTGACAGGACTTTGCAGTGATCTAAGGGCTTTTTCGCACCAGGCCTCGTGTGTTTAATCTGTACCCCACTGTTTTCTGTGCTATATGCTCTCTGGAACTCCCCTGCTATAAGATGCTGGTTTTGTCTGTAACTCTCCCAGGTTGTGCCTGAAAATAGACAATGTTGTTGTTTAGTGCACTTACCCGGTTAACAAAAACTAACTAAATAAATAAATAAAAAATAGATACAGAAGAAAAAGCATGAAAGGACATAAAGAGGAGAAAGTTAAATGAATCTGATATTTTGAAATTTATAGACTATATTTGTCTTTCAGATACTATATCACAAGGAGCAAAAAGGATTCACTCTCTACTCCTCTAAGGGGAAGATGCTGAATTCAGCCATGACTAAAGAAATGTGACAGGAATAGTCATATTTGTTTTTGCTCTTTTTAAATTAATTAGTTTAGATTTAAGCTGTTTTTCTCACATGTTTAGAGGAATTAATATTTATGAAGTAATGTTTTTAATGTGTTTGTATTAAATGCAGATATGTATTTAACGAGATACGTCTTTAAAAACTGTGTGGTTTATAATCACATGCACAAGTGATGATGTCATCTTGGCTACGTAAATGGAGATGTAGTAATGTGGACTCATCTTTTGATGGAATCAGTGTTACAAAAAGCATCAAGATGAGCCTGTTTTAACTGTGTGGCACCTACAGTGGTGCTCATAAAAAAGTTTACCGGTACACTGATATACCCTGGTAGGTGTGGTAATACCAAGCAGTAGGTCCTGACTTGTCATTAATGTGGTACTCGGTACTGCTGTACTTCAGTAGTGTGGTAGATGATTAATTAATGTAATCCCCATAGTTATCTGCTTAAATGTGCCAGGTGGCACTGTTTGCATTTAAATTTATCTGCAGTAGTTTCAGTATTTCAGTAGGTGCCCCCACAGTCCACAGTGCATGTCAGGTATACTGTATTGTTTCCTTTCTACTGCATTTTGTTTTGCTGTTCATTCCCAATCCCAACCTGATAATCTGTTTCCCCGCTTGCCCTCCACCCATCATGCACTGTTATACAAACTGAAAAAATGAACTCATCTTTCTCAGTTTTCAGCTAAATGAATTAAGGATGCAGTTAGTGTTATGCTTGATTCTAAAAATGTACTGTAATGTAATAATGAAAATGAGACACCAGCCACTCAAGTTTGCTATAAGCAGAGACACCAAACAAATCTGTATCAGAAGTTAATTATGTTTTCATTAGACCCCAACATTTTTTCATATCTGTCTTCCTCCAGGGAACTGTAAATGAAATATCAACATAGTTTTTACACAATGCATAAAATCATAATTTATAGTTTAACCACATCTTTAAAAAAAGCAACCAATATGAGTGCTAAGTGCCAAAATATATTCACTTGAGCCACTGCATTGATTTAAACCTTTCATAGGAAGTACAAAATGCTTATTAAAAATTATGCTGACTGAGAAATAAACTTTAGAAAATGGGTTAGAGAATCCTAGCTTTCTGATTGGCTAGGACACCGATCTTAGTGGGTGGGTATTTTTTGATAGATGCCCACTTAAAACTAGTCCTCTTTCAGGGCACCCCATTACTTCGGATGTTCTTGGGCACCCTGAATTTTTAAACAGTGTAGCCGCCATGTTTTCAACCTCGCTAATGGGTGACTGAGGGAGGCAGCCCCCCCTGAGAAGTCATATCCCCACAGACCCTGTAAACCATTGCAAAGCCATTACTGTTTCAATTAAAGATTTTTCCAAAAAAAATACTTTCTTTTCTGTGCTCACTATACTGTCAGTACAGATACAGTAGCTCCACTACACATTGCTCTAAAGTTCACGCTCTTGCAGTGAAGCCCGACAGGTAAAAGTCACCCTCTTCCTGCTTGCCAACACAAACAAGTGAAACCTCTATTTTGTACCTGCAGTCTTCTCTCAACATCTCCATCAAACATCATGCTGGATGTCCCTGTCTTGCCCCGGCTCCACTCCCATAACTCCGTGTCACCCTGGCTCCACTCCCATAACTCCATGTCACCTCAGCTCCACTCCCGTAACTCCAGCTCCACTCCCGTAACTCTGTGTCACCCTGGCTCCACTCCCGTAGCTCTGTGTCACCCTGGCTCCACTCCCATAACTCTGTGTCACACCGGCTCCACTTCCATAACTCTGTGTCACCCCGGCTCCACTGCCGTAACTCCGGCTCAACTCCTGTAACTCTGTGTCATGCTGGCTGAACTCCCACTCCTCAAAACAGTACCAGATCTGTTTGCCTTTTTTTAACTACTATTTCTTTCAAAGAAAATGAAGACCTGCTAAATTTATTACCCCTTCATATGCACAGTCTCCCAGATCACCCGATCATGTGCCATTTTCCCAGACTACAGGTTTTAAACTATGGTTTCATACACAAGAAACAAAGCAAAAAAAATAAAAACAGAATGCAAGTAAACTCATGGGGGGGCAAGGTGATGGTTCAGAAGCCAAGGAGATACATGCTCTACACAGCAATAGGAAACAATACACATGTAAAAGACTGCACTGCCCTCTACTGGTGTGTAATGGCAAGGATACCAGTAGATGCACCACTGGCTACAGAAAACAAACTAATATAGATAAAGAATGCTTAATGATATTCATTTTTCTTGCCTTTCACCTGTGTGTGTGTGTGTGTATGTGGGGGGTTGCACTTTGAAAAAACATCAGAAAGAAAACTATGAGAAAAAGCTCTTGAACACAGGATTGTAGTGCCCTCTAAACATCATTCTAATGCAGGTGGAGGAACTATTTTATTACCAAACTAACTTTAAACTAATTTTTCATTAACATTTTTTTATTAAACTTATTTTTTTTATGGTACCCATTTTCTAAGCGCAATAATACCCTCCAGGGTGGGCGGTATTGTGCTATACCGGACCTTCCTGGGGCTATAAGGCCCTCCGCCTGCAGCATCAGGCCTCATTACACACCTGGGCAGTCCGGTATAGCACAATACTGCCTACCCTTTTGGGTATTATTGCTTACATTTTACATTGGGTATGATAGCAAGCTCTCATTCCTCATTGCCTGCTTTTCAATTCTACATGAAGACTACATTAAAAACACCATATTTTGTAGCTGCAAGGCTCTCAGCTAACTGTAAAAAGATCCACAATATATTGTAAAATCTTGAACAGTGGTGCTGCTGCTCTGTGGTTGAGAATTGAAGAGTTTTATTGTAAATGCAAGAATCCAGCATTGGACCAGGATTATTTGTCATGGAGTGACAATACTTTTAATTTCCTTGCCGCCACTCTGTGACTTTTCTCCCAATCTCCTTATTAAAGAAAACTTAAGATAATATAGTATTGTCCTGGCTAGCTGGCATAAAAATTATAAAGTAGTTTTGCCAGCCAGCCCAGGAGTTCAAGCAAAGCAGCAGATGATTTTATTTAGTCTGCCCAAGCAGATATTTGTAATATTTCATTTGGAAAAATCTTAATTTACCTTTGAAACAACATGCTAATAACTGTACTGTACATAGCACTGTTAAGAATTAGAAATTGACACACAAATGCAGTTTCCTCCACTAAGTGTTTCAAGCATCTCTTAACCATTCAAGTTGCGGCATATTTGACAGTTAAAACTGAATGACCTTCTCTTGCAGCCCGATTAGGATGCCACTTACACTATATGCAGGTGAGAGTTGAATGTTTCATCAGAACGCTATTGTGAACACACTAAAACATTTATGTAGTTATCTCTTTAATTATCAAATATTTCATTATAAAATAAACCTGTAGAGTGGAGCATCACATACAAAAATATTGTTTCTACTTAGGGATAGCAGCAAAAATAGGCAGGCAGAGCTAGATTAATACTGTATCACCAAATCATTCAGTGTGAACTGGTTATAAAAATCAAAAATGATTAAAGCAGCTGTTTGTCTTTCAGTACTTTTATACTGTATATTTACTTACTCCATATAAGGAGTACAACATAATGTCATGCTGCTTATCATAAAGTAATAATTCACAAAAGCTATGCTTTATCAAAGTTATGCTTCATGGTACATTTCACCAGTTTTCCTATCATAGCAACTGACATATAACAAATAGGAGAGTGGTCGGTAATATTTCGGACTGTGAAAAATGAGTGTATTTTAATGCTCTTGTAGCCAAGGAGAACCAGAATGGTATGTCCTGTATTTATGCTCCTATGGCTAAAAATGGAGCTACAATACACAACTGTCATGACTGTGGTGGAATTAAGGTTATACATCACAGCCCTGGGTAAAAATGTGTGGTAAAGATTACAGTAAAAGTCAAGTACCACATTTTGATATGTGTATTTATGAAAATACTGTCTTGACAAATTCATCCAAATGCTGACAATGTATGCATCAAGATGTGGTACTTGAAGTTTAAATTTTAGTGTAAAATTTTTATGCAATTTTAACCCAGAGGTTTGATGAATAGCCTTATTTATGGTTCATGGGGAACCCCTGAACCAACTGTATGCAACACCCATAGTATGGATAATGTTACAGATGCTGATGCATGGCATATAACAACTGAACAAGAGGGAGGTATTTTATTAGAGAAGAACAGCTGTCTTGATAAACTTTAGACAAAATCAGAGTGAACCTCTGTGGGGAGAGTGCCAGATCACCATGCTTCCACTTTGCCAGTCAAGCTATTAAAGGAGGGCAGCTCCCAGTGGTGCTAAGGAATAAAAAACAAAGTCTGCGCTCTCCCTATCTGTCTCTTTCCCTAGTCATTGAAATTCAGACTATGCCTATTATTGAGGATGGTCTCTACATAAGGTCTATAATAATGTGAAAAAAATGTTTTAAGTTCATTTTATTGCAGGAGGTCTTTTGTCAGAGCAGTACAGCTGTCTTGATAAAATATTACCCATATTTAGAGACAATCTCCAATAATATGCATAAAGTATTCTGAATTTCCACAAATCAGGGGCATATTTAAAAAACATAAGACATACTTTTATTGTATTTTACAATATGGCATTTATTCATGGAAATTCAGAGTGTGCATTTTATTGGCAATGGTCTGTAAATATTGACTATAATAACTTGCAAAGAAAGAAGTTTTACGCTCTTTTTATTGGAGGAGGTCTTTTGGTAGAGAAGAACAGCAGTATCATGCGAGTCTTGTATGAGAGGTTCTGACCCTGACAGTACAGAACAGTCACATGATACAGTACAATATAGGACCCTCACAGTAGCGGTTTGTACTGTATTACTCCTTCAGTAAAGATATTCAATAAGTTAAGATGCTATTCATCCAAATCAACAGTCCCTCCCAATCACCTGTGCGAATCAATCCCCAGAGCACATACTTACCACAGCAATCTTTGAGATGCAATCCCCACATAGTGAGATTCCAAGATGAAGATGAATGAGCTGAGATACAAGGGGGAAGGGGAGAGTAGAGGCAGAGCAACATGCCAAAAAAATAACTCTATCTGTAATAAACCACTCACCTCTCTCCCCCACACTTAACCGTGTTAAGTAATATGTAACCTCCTTCCCAGCAAACCCTACTCTTGCACTCACCTCCATCTTTCCCCCCTGAGCAAGAAGAAAATGAAAAGGATCTCCTGTTACTGAAAGATTTTCTCCTCAGCCAATCAGGTTGTACTATTACCAATGATGTCTTCGCTCATTGCTAAATTCATTCATTCAGTCAGATACTTGTTGTACCAAACAACAGAGATTATGTCTCTGCAACACTAGAATGTTTTCTTTCTTTAGAAGTACAAGTCAGTTTTGGGGGCTGCTTAGGGGGTATGAGGAAAATGGGAGACAGAGGGGAGCTGGTTGGTGGAATTTTTTTACATTTTAAAGGGTATACAGTGGGGTCAATGGAGGCTGGAGGTGAATGGTTTGGCTATTAGGCAGGCTAGGGAAGGGAATTTTGCATTTGAATGGGAATGCTGAGGAGTGATTTGAATTTTTTAAGTTACAATATTTGGGGAAATAACTTGTGCTGGTATTCTAAGCTCCAGCATGAATAATAAAACAAACAAACAAAAAAAAAAAACATTGTAGGGTGGCATATTAAAGCTACAAATTCATTATGTGCATGTTTATATAAAGACACCTCAAAGTTGTTTAATGAATATCAGTAGGCAGAATAAAAACTAGTGTTACCTCTGGTGACTCTATTGGGCAAGATTCGATTTCAGGAATGATCTATTAATTTAACCTGAACAATGTATTCCTGAAGTTAGTGCTAATATCACCTTTATCACTCACCAGTGTTCTCATTCACATGCAAAATTCCCTTCCCCACCTGCATGCAAAACCATACCAACATATGAAAACACCAGCAGAAACAGACCTCAGGGTCTATTAAGTCTGCTCAATTGTGCAGCTAGCCCCTCAACTTGCAGCTGCCCCATCCACCATCCCCTTCTCATAATTACTCTCTCTCACTCTTTCCCATCCCCTCTTAAAACCATGTACCCTACTACCTCCTCTGGAAGAGTATTCCACTTGTTTACCACCCTCTCAGTGAAATAATGTTTCCTGATATCCCTCCTGAATCTTCCCCCCTTACAGTCTCATCAGGTGCCCCCTTCTGATCTGGAAAGTCCTTTCTGTACTAGTCTTGTTAATCCCCTTTAAGTATTTTAAGGTTTTGATCATGTCCCCCATTCCTCCTCTCCTCCAGGGAATACATGTTCAGTTTGCCCAACCTTTCCTCATAGGAGTATTCCTCTAATCCCTGGATCTTCTTTGTCACCCTCTGCTGTACACCCTCCAGCAATTTGATGTCCTTCCTCAGTTAAGGGTGCCAGTACTGCATGCAGTATTCCAGGTGCAGCCTGACAGCGACCTGTAGAGTGGCAGACTCACCTCCGTATTCCTGGAGGAGATTACCCTCTCTATGTACCCCAGCATCCTATTGGCTTTTGCTGCCACCTTCCTGCACTGAGGTTAATTATTCATACTCCCTGTAATAAGCACTTCTAGATATTTTTCCTCCTCAGTGCATTCCAGTTGTTCTCCCCCCAGCTGATAGCACCTCATCTGGTTGTTAGACCAGAAGTGCAGGACCTTGCACTTTTTGGCATTAAACATCAACTGCCCTACATCCGACCCCTGCTGCAGTTTGATCAGGTATTCCTCCAACCCCCTCCACCCTTCGAAGTCATCTAACATAGCTCCTATCTTTGTGTCATTGTGAAGAGACTGATCTTACTCCAGAACCTGTGGGAGATATCAGCTATGAATATCCCAAACAACACTGGTCCCAATACTGATGCCTGCAGCACCCTACTCATCACATCCCTCAGAGATGAGAGTTACCCACATACCACCACCCTCTGCTGCCTTCACTTTAGCCAGTTGGAGATCCAAGTTGCCATCTTTGTTCCCACCCCTACATATATTACTGCTTCCCCCAGTCTCCCATGCCGCATGGAATCACAGGCCTTACTGAAATCCAAATTCAGGACATCCACTGCATGGCCTTTGTCCAGTCCCCTTGTCACTCAATTGTAATACTCACTCAGGTTTGTCTGGCAGGATCTTCCTGAGACAAACCCATGCTGCTGACTGTTCTAGAGACCATTGATCTCCAAAAAGGTCACCAGCCTCTCTTTTAGGATTGTCTCCATGAGTTTCCCCACTATTGACGTGAGGCTCAATGGTCTGTAGTTGCCTGGTTTATCATTAGGCCCATTTTTGTGAATGGGTACCACACTGGCCACTCTGCAATCCTGTGGCACACATCCAGTGCCTTAGGAGGTGTTGATTAGGTCAACCAGTTGTCCTGCCAGGATCTCCACTAGTTTCTTAAATACCCTATGGTGAATTCCATCTGGACCCAATGCCTTATCCCATCTCAGAGCCCTTAATCCATTCTGCACCCTATCCTCTGTAATCACTATGTCAGTCACCCCCCCCACCAACTCCACATATCCCAGTTGGTGACTGTCCCCCATTCTCCTTTGTGAACACAGAGCAGAAGTAACCATTCAATGCCTCTGTCTGGTCCTTCCTCTTCTCCATCCAGCCCCCGTCCTTCCTAATCCTCAATATCAGATCCTTGTTTTTCCGTCTATCACTGATGTATCTGTAGAAGTCCTTTTCTGCATTCTTAATGTCCTACACCAGTCTCAGCTCCCTGGAAGTCTTGGCTACTTTGACCAGCCTGGTAACCTCCCTGGACTTCTTCATATACACCTCCCTGTTATCCCCCCTCCTGTTTTCTGGAGTCTCATAAATGCCTTTTTTATGGCCCTCATCCCCTCCATGACCCTCTGCATCATCCAGCTGGGTTATTTTGCACTTCCCTTCTTACTTCTTGTTCTTCTACATGGCCCAGTAGCCTCCACCAGTCCTTTCTTAATAATGTCCCATTTTTATCTACATCCATGAGCTGCTGAATTTCTGCCAGATGCCTTCCCAACATTTTCCCCATCCTTTCAAATTCCACCCCCTTAAAGTCAATCACTCTGGTACCCATCTTCCCTGCTTCCTTGCCCATGTTTAGTGTGAACCATACCATGTGGTGATCACTCCCCAACAGAAGTTTCTCCACCACCAGATCCCTTACAGCCTCAACCTTTATAGAACCAGATCCAGAGTCCTATCCAGTCTAGTTGGCTCACTGACCAACAGCACCAAGAAGCTGTCCTGGAATGCCTCTAATAGGACATCTTCCCTTGGCATGCAGGTGGTGAAGGGGTTTTTGCATGTGGTTGGGGTGCTCCACTCCACCCCCAGTAGGTTAAAGTTTCCCACCACCACAGTGTTCCCTTTCCTATAGACCCTTCTGATTTGCTCAGCTAGCTCCCTATCCAGATCATTCCCTTGGGCTGGTGGCCAGTACACTACCTCCATCCTCAGTGTCCTAGTGTTTGAGTCTTGAAGCTGGATCCATAGAGCCTCTGTTCTGCCTTCCTCACCTTCTTTCTTATGCACCTTATGCCTTCCCTTAGATATATTGCCACTTCCCCCTTCACCCTTAACTCTATCCTTCCTGAATATTCTATACCCTGGGATTATCAAATTCTAATCCTGGTACTGGGTGACCCATATTTCTGTAGTGGCTGCAATGTCAACCCTCCCTATTGCCAAGAGAGTCTGTAATTCTGCTGATTTGTTACCAAGGCTTTTTGCATTCAGTGAGACCACCCTCTAACCATTACCTGCCCCCTTGACTCCCTGAACTACCCTCCTCCTAATCCCCCCTGTGCCCCTGCTCCATGTTCCTTCCTGCTAAAATGGGGGTAAGCTTGTTTGGCTCCCCATTGTGGGATCCCTGCCTACCATCTGTCCACTCACCACCCCCACCTAGTTTAAATCCATTTTTGTAGCTATGTATCCCCTACCCTCTGCTTTAATACTACCTTCTCCTCCCTGCTCAAGTGTAGCCTATCCCCTCCATACAGTTCATTGTTGTCCCAGAATCTGTCCTAGCCCCCACCAAACAGTATCCCTGGGATCGACACCATTCCCTCAGCCATGTGTTGAGCTCCATAATCCTTACTTTCCTCACTGTACTAGTGCAGGCTACTAGGAGCACCTCTGAGAAGGCCACTGATTCCCCTAGCTCCCCACCCAGGCTGCCCAATTCCTCAAACCTCTCCCTCACTACTTCCACTGTCACCCCCGCCAGGTCATTCATATCCATGTGCACCACAATATGCTTATTGTTTCCTCACAATCCTCCCCATCCTTCCCATCTCCCCTAGTCTCCCTGTCCCCCTCTGCTAGGTCCCTCTCATACCTCGCTGTAGTCTTGCTCCTCTCATATTACCCCTGCTCCCTTCATCCATTCTTCCAGCTGTGCTCCTCCCCACTTGCCCCATAACACTTCTCTGCCTGACTACTGACTCTTGTGCCATCCTCGTGCACCCCCTTACCTATCCCCTCCTGGAGACTCCTCATCCCCTCCTCCTCCAGTGTTGCCTGCACCTCATTCCTATTTCCTACCCTCTCTGCCATGCTGGTTGTGGTCTCCCTCCTCCTTTCCTTACCCCCTACTGTGCTAGGCCACCTATGTTTGTTGCTTCTGCTGCCACTCTCTGTCACTCAATTGAGGCCTCCACCCACCCACTGCAAGTTATATTCTACTCTTCTATCTGGGGTTGGCTACCACAAATGACTGTTCTAATTAAATAGTACATGTGCATTAACATTTTCTTTAATGAATTAGCCTTTAAAAAAATTAAGAAAGAAAAGCAAATCTGCAATGATTACATAAAGTTATCCGTTTACCTTACATTTATAATTATAAACTTCATTACAGCCTATAGGTTACACAAATGAACTGTGAATGAACCTGGTACATCCAGTAGATGGCATGCGGTCATAATGTAGATGGCAATAACAGTTAATGCAGGGAGAGCTAATGCAAAACAGCTAATACCAACACAGCTAACATTCAAAACAGTGCAGACAGGAACAGTGCAAGTGGGCCCAAACAGTGGAACCACAATGAAAGAGGCTGGACAACAGACATGTGAGCAGAATGTGTTTACTGGTGTAGAGCACACAAATAGAAACATAGAAACATAGAAACATAGACTTTGACGGCAGATAAGGACCACTAGGCCCATCTAGTCTGCCCATTTCCCTACCTACAGGATAGGCTGCAGATCCTAGTTAACCAACAGCCTATTTCTTCCTACCCAACACAAGAATTGCCTTATGTCTGTCCCATGCATTGTTGAATTCTCCCACAGTTTTAGACCCCACAACCTCCTCAGGAAGGCTGTTCCATGCATCCACTACCCTCTCTGTGAAATAATACTTCCTCACATTGCCCCTGAACTGCCCTCCTTCTATCTTTAAATTGTGTCCCCTTGTTCTTGCAAGTCTCTTTTTTCTGAAAGATGCTACCCTCTTGGACTTTGTTGATTCCACTGAGGTACTTAAAAGTTTCTATCATGTCCCCCCTCTCCCTTCTTTCCTCAAGGGTATACATATTAAGCTCCTTTAGTCTCTCCTCATACGGCTTCTCTTGCAGACCCTGCACCATTTTAGTTGCCCTCCTCTGGACTGCCTCTATCCTGTCTATGTCCTTGCGGAGATGGGTCTCCAGAACTGGACACAGTACTCCAGATGGGTCTCACCAACTGTCTGTACAGAGGATAACAACTTCCTGTTTTCTGCTGATGATGCCTCTCCCTATACATCCCAGTATACCCCAGCCCTCCCTACTGCCTTCTCCATTGCTTGCTAACTTAGGTCATCTGATATGATTACCCCAGGTCCCTTTCCTTTTTGTTGTTGTTACTACCTCCCACCCATTGTGTATTCTTCCCTGGGTTCTTGTTTCCCAGGTGCATTAGTATGCACTTCTTTGCATTAAATCCTAGCTGCCATACTTCTGACCATTCCTCCAACCTTGCCAAGTCCCTTTTCATCCTTTCCACGCCTCCTTATATCAACCCTGTTGCAGATCTTTGTGTCATCTGCAAAAGCGCATCTTTCCTTCCAGTCCCTCTGCAATGTCACTGATGAAGACGTACAAAGGACTGGACCCATCTAGGAACCCTCCGGTACCCCACTGGTAACCCCCTTTCTTCAGAGTGGACTCCATTTACAATTACCTTCTGTGTCCTGTTGTCCAGCCAATGTTTTACCCAGGCTACCACCCTGGGTCCCACTCCAAGCTGGATTGAACATTGACTATTAATCTTTTGTGTGGGACTGTGTCAAATGCCTTGCTACTAAAGTCTAGGTAGCATGTCCACAGCCCCTCCCTGGTCTACTACTTTGGTCACCCAGTCAAAGAAATCTATTAGATTCGTCCGGACATGACCTTCCGCGTGAACCCATGCTGCCTTGGTCCTGTGCTCCACTGACCTCTAGGTACTCGACTATTCTTTCCTTCAGAAATGACTCCATCACTTTCCTACCACAGAGGTCAGACTGACAGGTCTGTAGTTTCCTGCTTCTGTCTTGGACCCACTTTTGTGAAGGGAATCACATCCACCTTCCTCCAGTCCTCGGGTACCACACCATCCTCCATGATTTATTAAAAGAGTAGCCAGTGGTTTCACTAGTTCCTCCCTTAATTCTTTTAGAATTCTGGGTGAATTCCATCAGGACCCATTGCTTGTCCACCTTCAGTTTTAGGAGTTCTTGCAGAACCTTCTTCTGTGAAAGGACTGGGATCGACCCCCATCAAGAGTGCTTCTGTTAATTGGATTAGGCACTTCCCTCCTCTTTAGAATACTGAGCAGAAATGTTAGTTCAGTATTCCTGCTTTCACTGTCCCTTCTGCCCACCCACCGTTCATTCTATTCAGCCTCACTACCCTCCTTTGTCTCTCGCTACTTCAGTGTACCTATAAAGGTTTATCCCCCTTCTTAACTGAGTTGGCTATCTTCTCTCCTCAGTTTGGGCCTTTGCTATTCTGACTTCCCTCCTGCTTCTTCTGCCTTAACTGGTACAGCTCTCTGTCCTGCTCCTTCTGTGTTTCCTTATACTTTGGAATGCTATCTTTTTCTTCTTGACTTTCACAGCCACCTCTTTTGAGAACCATAGTGGCTTTTTCTTTCATTTTGATTTGTTTATTTGCTTCACACAAAGGCTTGTTGCCTCTGTGATGGCAGTTTTGATAATTCCCCATTGTTGCTCCACACCTCCTTCTAGCCTGTTTGCTAGTGCTTTTCTGAGGCACTCTCCCATCTTGCCAAAGTCAGCCCTCCAAAGTCCAGTACCCTCACTTTTGTATGGCTTGACTGTGTAGCTGAGTTTAATGTGAACCACACTGTTTGATGGTCACTTGTCCCCAGATGGCAACCCACTTCTAGATCTGAGATCCTCTCACTGCCCCGTTTGAGGTATGAGGTCTAAGATTGCTCCTCATGAGTGGGTTCCAAAACCAGCTGTCTAATGCCTGCCACCTGTAGGGCATCAAGAATGGCCCTGCTCTTGGATGTGGCTGCAGCAATGTGCTCAGTTAACATCTGGCATATTCAGGTCTCCCATCAACAGTATCTCCCCTTTCTCTGCCATTCTAAGAATGCCTTCTATCATATCCTTGTCCATTCCTTCCCCCTGACATGGGGGTCTGTACACAACCCCTGTGCAGATTGTGGTGCCCTTTCTGGTCTCCAAGGTGACCCACAGTGCCTCCTCTCCTCCCTGTTTCCTCTTTTGTTCAGTTGCTTTTATACCTTCCTTTACATAGTGCAAAGGTGACAGTGACACACAACTACCCCCCAGCAACCCCCCACAACAACACACATCCCACAGCACACCCCTAGCAACCCCACAGCACCTCACAACCCTCAGCAACCCCCACAACAGTCCCTAGCAACCCCCTTAGCAACCTCTACACCAACCCCTGCCCAACAGCACCCCCCCAAACAACCACCTGCTGGACAGTCAACCCCAATGAGTCACATTAGACTTGTAGGGACAAGTTGAATGCAATGCCCCTCAGGTAGTCCACTCTGGTATGCTCGGCATAGGCTGTGACAATGCCCACAATATGCCTGCCAGCATCTTTGTAATGCCTCTTTGCCATTGGCATGGTGATCCCCACTGTGAGCTGTGCCAGCCTGACATCTTTGAGGTGCTGCTCTGCCCTCAGCCCCCTGATGAAGTGCCAGATGTTGGGGTGGCATGCCCCAAGCTGTGCCCTCAAAACCCCTGTGCCATGCCTCCATGGCATTCGTGGTATGTGGTGTGCCATCCTGTGCAGCCTGGTTGACATTCCAGGTGTCCATGGCAAACAGAGGCCTCTGTCACACTGTACAACCCACAGGCCTCCCCACCTAGGTATCCTCAAAATAGTCCATCAGTTCAGCAAGCATGTCCCCATTGGCCTTTACATAGTCCAGGTCATGTAGGGCATCAAATGTAATGGTCACATCAGCTGGTGAGATGAAGGTGAGCACTGCCACCATCCTTGCATGAAGGGCAAACTCAAGATCCTCTGTGTAGTAGGCCATGAATCCCTCAATTCACTGGCATTGGTGCCAGACTGCCTGGGCCAGGTGGAAAAAGCACCCCTACAGCTGTTGCCCAGGAAAGATGGTGCCAAATGCCCTGATGGCAGCATGCTCATAGTCTGTTAGGATCATTGTAGACACAAGCCCTGGGCACAGGGACACCATCTTCTTCAATGCTGCAATGTATGCAGCTGTGGTCCTGGAGCTCATGAGTAGGTACACGGCTGGGAAAGTAGTACCCTCCAGCAGCCCATGGATGGTATACAGTTGATGGAAGAGAGGCGGTGTAACCTGGAATGTCCCATCAGCCAGGATTGTGGTACAGCCTGCAATGCAGGCAATCAATGCCTGTGTGGTGAATACAAGAAGTCTGTGTTCCCCAGGGCCACTGTCATACTGGAGGAAGGTGTCCCCTGACTCCAGGATAGTGTATTCAGGTGGCAACCTGAGGTCCTTCAGAGATGCAGGTTGTGCAGGTGGCCTGTGAGCCACATCCCTGACCCTGGCACAGGCACGCTTCATGAGGGGCATGGCTGGCAGTCTCCCCATAACTGATGCAGGCATGCCAGACATGCAGGCTGCCACCAGTGCACTGCACATTTCATTGGTACGTCTGGCACAGTCCTTCACCTGCACTAGCACCCCTCAGGCTGCAATAGCAGTGACATCAGGCACATGGTTGTGGTTGGTGGTGTCATGTACAACATCCTCTCCCTGCATATGCACCCATGCCAGACATCACGCCTTGTCATACTCCACGCACTTCCAATACATGCGGTCAATGTGCACACGGTCCCATTGGTAGAGGTACCCAGTGTGGTGCAGCAAGGGTGCACCCTTCTGTGATTAGATGTATACCAGCAGCATGTCCACAGCCAAGTTGGTTCACAGATACTGGATGCTTGCCCCACAGTGTGGCCTGCCTTCAGTGGGGACTGGGCTGGGGCAGAGTGGCTGCACCTGTGGCTGGCTGAACCCCCCGCCCCGCCCCGCCGGGATGTGTGTTGCTGTTATTTGCCTGCAATGTGGCATTATAACAGCCAGGCAGGTATAATGAGGGGCAGCTGCATACACTCGGCATTACTCATAGTTTGCTGACTGTGTGGGTGGGCCTGCACAACGAGACAACAGGTGTGGCAGTGCACTGCTTAAGGGGCCACAGATGCCCCATTCCCCTCCTGTCACACAGGTACACAGATATCCTCAAGTCCAGCTACACAGAATTCCACAAGTATGCTCCCTAGCCCAGTGTGTCTGTCTTCCCACTATATGTGTGTGTGGGTCTCTGGATGTGTACTCTGGGTCAGGCATCAGGGCTCAGCAGGTGAGAGACTCCTGAGACCCCATGTGGCAGCACTACTACAGCATGCATGGCCCACTGTGTACAGCCAGCTGTGGCCCAGGAGATGCATGCCACTGGGAGGCATACCTCTCATCCTGCAGCTGCAGAGACAGTGCATATACACATCAGGGTGGTCAGACGCATGGTAACTGCACAACCGCTAGCAGCCCCACACACTGTTGTGTACACAGCCCCGTCCTGCTGAGGCCCACACTGTGCCTGTCCTGGCAGCCATACGGACACATGGTACATCCCTATGCCCCAGCCACATGACTGACAGTGCTCTGTGTCTGTCCAGGCCCCGGCCTGGTATGTGCCTGTCCCTATTTGCATCACCCTTATCTGTTCATGGGGGGGAGTGCCTGGGCCTACATGTTGCCTATCCCTCCCTCATCCCTTCCCTTTATCTGGTGCTTGGCTGCTCCTGGCCCTGTTGCATGGGGCCTCCTTCCTCCACTTTGTCACATTGGTGTGTCCCTCTGTTTCCACGTTGACTGGTTTAGTACTGCTGCCCTTCAGCCACACTCTTTGGTCTCTACAGGGATAAAATATTGTAAATGGGGCTTACCTGGTGGGCCCTCCCTTGGGCTGGTGGCTGTGGTGGGGTGGCACTGTCTTCAGCAAGTGGTGGGCATCTGTGAGCCTGCAGATGGTGGTGGCGGTGAACTGGGGCATATGTCCTGAGGCCGGTGGGTGTACTCGATCCTATGCTGTACTACGGCATGGTCAGCGGTGATGTGTTTGTGTGGTGGCAGGAGTGGGTCCTGAACTCCTGGCTGTTGGTGAGTGCTGGTCTTTGGTGGTTTGTGCACACCCACTATGTTATGGGTGCTGCTGGGCAGTGCATCTCCTCCTTTCCATCTGAACATTGGTGGTGTCGTGCACACACAGCATGCTGGGGGAACCCCCCCCCAGAAAGAAGATGCTGGGGATGGGAGCTGTTCTGGTTGACACTGTTTAGCCCTGCTCTCTCTTGCCATTCACTGTAATGGCCATGCACTCATCTACACCCTCCCCATGCTGTTCTGGTCTGTACTGTTATGCCTACATCTGCACTGTTCCTGCATGCAATGAGCTGCACCATGTGCTGTTACTGTCACATGCTGAGGTGTCTCAGCTGTTTTACATGTGCTGCCATGGGTTGGCTAATGTGACCCAGTAGGCCAGTAGACCTGGGTTTGATTCCCATGAGCTCCACTTGCATACTGACTGAATCTGAACAAGTCTTTTAAACTCTGAACCCTCAGCATTATCAGGTCACTCCTGAAAACAAGAACTTGCGCCTAGTATTCCTTTACTGGTGACCAATGAATAATGAGAAATGACAATTGTATGTTATGCATGCAAGAACCCATATTTATCAGAACAAAGCAAGAAAAGTTTCAAAACATTAACCGTCAAACTTGAAATCTGAGGACATTAAATGGGATTTTAATAAATAAAAAAACAAAGAAACTATATACTACAAATAAAAAAAAAAACTGCTTATTATGTCTAACCACAGCATGACACCTCACTTTGAATCAAAACAGTCAGACAATATTCACCACTAATATAATTATTTGTTTTTACTATAAATGAAGCTGCAAATATTAGGAGCAGTCTGCAAATGTATTTACTTAAAGAAAAGGAATCTTTAAATATGGGACCGACTCAAAGTAGCAAAAAAAATATATATACATTCCAAACAGTAATACTATATGTGCATAAATACCAATACTATAATATCATGTGCTGTACCTGTCTTGTTCTATTCCCACAGCTCTGGCTATTTTTAAAAGGAGTGACCATTATAAATTGGGTTACACATACTGAAATCAGAAACAATCAATTAAAGACTGATCTAATAAAGTGAAGTAGGTTTACTCATCTATAGACAGAGAGAGCATTTGTTACAGACATACAGTAGTTATCTCCTACAGGGGATTTGTAAGTTATATTGCTGCAGTTATGTGCCTGATCCCTCTGATAAAAGAATACCTACTGTATGTATGGAGTGAAACCATATTCACTTTTTGTTTTTGGGAACCTTTTTTTTCAACTGATTCTCTCTTCCTGTATAGGTACAGTAGTTTGATTTGTATTAAAGACTTAAGTATGGTACAAAGTCTTTATAAACCATATATCCAGAATGTCCAATATGATCTAAATATATTCAGCACTTAAACTGTTAAGTGGTATGCATAGAGGAGCGGTATCCACACAGTTAACATCATCATCAAATAAGCAACCTGAGGACCAACAGGAGATGTCCCTGGCTGAATTCACCTTCCATAAAATATTATTTATGTGTGGCACCCCATCTAACAGTCTTAAGCTCTCCTATTCATCTTCAGTGGTATACAAATTTTGTAACTAATGGTTGACATATCCAGTATGTACCCCTGTGTTCTCTCTAGTGTGTACAATGAAAGAGCACAGAAATCTGAGAGCAAAAAAAAAAAAAAAACACAGAGTCACAGTCATGGAAAGAAGATGTGTCAAGGGGAGCACAAATAGAGCCAACTGTACCAGTGACTGAGTGCTCTCACCCCCACCTCCCCTTCTCTCTCTCTCCATCTCTCCTGTCTCACAACAGAATATAAGAAAAGTTTCCTTCCAAGAGAAGCTGCACACCCCATAATAGAACCAAAAAAAGACATTCATTTCACTTTGCATTACTTCGTGGGATGAGGAGAGGGTAACACCTGATCCTGATATTCACTAGGATCATATTCTTGATCATCATACAGGATAGTGGAGCTGTTACTGTGGTTAACTGCTAAGATACTCATTTTCTAACCCTGACAGCACTACTATAAACTGCCTAAAATGAAAAACAGTGTCAGGGGCTACCTATTTTAACCCGATTGAAACATCCTAAAAATCAATCATTTTATTCTTGTCTTTACAAAGTAATAATAAGATTTATTCAATAATTATGTAAATTGCTACTAGGTATACATTTCTATTGAGGCAGCTATCTAACTCTGAATTTTTAAAGACTTGAAAATGCAGTATTCAGTATACAGTATATACAGTATTGAAAGTATTCACTAAAATATCACCAACAGCTTAATCTGGTTCAAAGTCAGTTGGTATTGCTCTGTATCTCCCTCCCCCGGGTCATGCCTGAAAATAGGCAGAATTTATCTAGTGCACTTACCCGGTCAACAAAAACTAAATAAAAAAATAAATATAGTGTTACTGCAGTGACCTATTTCTAAAACAGTACAAACAAATAAATTAATTCATCATTATACTACAAAAGAACTTTACATAATATCAGTCATCCAGTTCTTCAATCCTACTGCAGAATACCAAACTTAAAGCAACACTGTTTAAACAATTCTTTTATGGTTCTCCAATGAAGAAATGTAATCTATGTATTCTTCAAATTACTGCAAGACCTCTAGATGCTTCACTTTTTAAATAGCACAGATACAGGTCAATCAGACATTAAGCCAGTTTTCAGAAACTGCATCTGAACTACAGTGAAAACACTGAGATGAGTAAGTGCATTTTGAACTTCTGTAAATGTAGTCTATATAGCATCTTTTTATACACAACAGCACTCATATTATGAGCAAGTTACATACACATAAAGGGTAGCCAAACAGACTGAAACCTACACCAAATAATCACCCATTTTTATAGCCTACTTATTAATAAAACAAAGTTAGAAAAAGTTGCTTGTTTTCTTTACACAGTTGAAACATGTATTCTGAAAACAAAGAACAGCTCTGTATCTTGTAAGTGAAGTAAGGTATAAATAAACAACAAATTACAAGCATGGACAGGGTTGTTTTTAAAATAGTGCACATTGCGCTAGTTTTACCTGCATTGAAGCTGCCATTTAGCTCTACTCTTTTGGAATAGGGATAAGTTTGATAGGAAATATCTCCTGGATAAAAAGGGAAAAACATAGGAAAGCAATGTTTTGGTTTGTTTGTTTCTAATGCATATTTTAATGACTATACTAAGCAAACACATACTGTACATCAATATTGGCTGTGACTATGAAAAGTAATCTGAACTTTTACTCAACAAAACCATACCCTAATCAAACGTTATAACTATTCCTCATCAGATCCTTTCCAAAATCAATTCTAATCACTGCCTGAAATGGAAAAACTTTCTGTGTGTCTCAATATGACCAAGAGGGTAGCATCTTTCAGAAAAAGAGATGTGGAAGAACAAGGGGCACAATTTGAAGATAGAGGGGGATGGTTCAGGAGTGATGTGAGGAAGTATTTATTTCATGGAGAGGGTGGAGGATGCATAGAATGGCCTTTCTGAGGAAGTTGTGGGGAGAAAAACAGTGGGGGAATTCAAGAATGCATGGGACAGAAATAAAGTAATTCCGGTGGGTGGTAGGGAGAAGTAGGCTGTTGGTTAACTAGGATCTGCAGCTTATCAAACATGTAGGGAACTGAGCAGACTGGGTGGGCCAACTGGTCCTTATCTGCCATCAAAGTCTATATTCCTATGTTTCTATGACCTACTGTAGTATTTATGAGTACCTTATGTGATGATCCAGCATAATGTATTAGTGTCCATTTCTGTGCTCTCTTGTATCCCTGCTGACTCCCCCCCCCCAACTTTGGACAGGAGCAAATAAACAAATATTGTCTTTACCCCTACATTACTATGTAGATAGATAGATAGATAGATAGATAGATAGATAGATAGATAGATAGATAGATAGATAGATAGATAGATATGCCTTCTTAAACCTGCTGTGAGCTTGCTATTGGGGTTTATTTCATAATTGTTTCTAAATATAACCCAGTAAAACTTATTAAAGTGTTTAAGGTACTGTTTGTTGTCTGATTAGTACCTATTTTATCAATAATTGAAAGTACTGTATGAGTGAAATCACTGCACCTCTCCAGCAATATATATTTTTGGTTCTATGTGATAAGGGCAAATTCAGCATGCCGAACACCCTTATCACAACCCCATATCACAGAAATGTGGGATCCCAGTGAAGAAAACATGGTGCAAAACCTTTTTTGTTGTTTTATGTGGGGCTGCACCCCGCACCCCTGTGGGGGCTTTGACCCCTACACCCTAAATTATGATTCTCAACTCCAGTGGGGTTGCATGTTGGTGGGGTGCATCTCAAAAATTAAAAAACAATGTCTTGGGCGGGTGAGCAAAAACTACCGGCGTCCGGTCCTGAACCCTGTATCCCCACCACCCTAAGCTGGCACCTAGCCCACCATGCCACAATGCCAGGTCACTGTAACCCCCCAGCACCACCCCTCACATACCCTCCCACCCCACGTTCGTCAGGCTCACTCCCCCTGCACACGTATATGTCCACAACGCCTTGTCACCTTTTCACAACCCACCCCATCTGGTTGCTGACCCCACTCCCCCACCATCAGGGCACTAGGCAAAAGTGGGTCACCGTTTCAGCAGGTGCCCACTTGCTAGTGCCCCATATGATGGTATGCCATATTTTTTGTACATGTACGTAGTACATGTAAGTGCAGTTAGTATTAGTGAAACATCTGAAAGAAAGCTGCACACTTCCAAATCCCAGCTTGCCCAATGAAAAACAATGAAAAGAAACATTATATTAAATTTTAGTAAGTACGTTACCTCTGCAAGACGTGCAGAATTCCATTGAGAGATACACAATAATTTTGAGATCATTGGCATCTGCAGTGCCACAATGTTACCAAATGTTACATACAGTTGTTACAATGTCATTTTTCATTGCACATGCTGGGATATGGAGCTCTGCATGTTCTTTCTGAGTGACACACAACTTTACACAGAAGTTTATTTATTTATTTAGCTTTTGTTGACTGGGTAAGTGCACTAGACAAATCCTGCCTATTTTCAGGCACGACCCGGGGGAGGGGGATACAGATGAATGCCAACTGATCTTGAACCAGATTAAGCTGTTAGTGGTATTTTTAGTGAATGAGGGAAATTTGGCCAGGACACTGGGGAAATTCCCCTACACTTTTCGATAAGTGCCATGGGATCTTTAACATCCACCTGAACTATCACCAATCCAGGCAGATGGGACCTCGGTTTAATGTCTCATCCGAAAGACAGCACCTCAGAAAATGCAGCACCCCTCTCATGTTGCACTACAGTGTCAGTACTGGGATATTAACCCAAGTGCCAGATGTGGGAACTGAACCCACAGCCCTCTGATCTCCCGGCCTCAGAGGCGAGTGTGCTACCTACTGAGCCACTGACACTGCAAGTTGGTGTTGCCATTACAGAATGATTTGAAACACAACATAATGTCCAGCATGATCCCTGACTGCCGTTTTTACCTAAATTGGAAATACTTGCTCCTGCTATTTTAAGGCAGTGTTGTTAATTACTTGTCACTTGTTGATAATGTTAATTGCTTTCAGTTCTGTTAGTCAATCAATCAATCAATCAAAATCTTTATTTAATCAGGCGAACATCATTGAGCATAGCTCATTTACAAGATGGACCTGAGTGGTCAAGAAGTGCAAGTGTTATTACATTGACAAGGGTAGCATAAACAGTAATACAATGACAGGGGTAACATAAACAGTAATACAATGACATAAGTGCTAATATATAACAATATACATATGTACACGGCACATTAAAACTTTTAATCTGTGAGACAGAAGGCAATGGGCACATCAGGAGTAATATGTAGATTATAGGACCTAGCAGGCATTTTGAGGGTGAATCTTGGGACTGGAAATGGGAGTTTTATCAGCATATAGGAACACAAAAAAAAAAGTCTTGCTTAGTAGGGCAAAGAAGGCTATGACCTTCTGAGTCAGACAAAACTATACATAAACACGGTGCCAGTAAGAAAGCAAGAGCTCAGTGTGTCGAATTATAAAGAACTTCAAAACCCAGACAGGCCAGTTTTACCCTCTATGCCCTCTCACTGAACATAATTGTCAAACAAAGAATATGGCTTCAAGAAATCTGAACGCAAGACCTCCCTCGACTGACAAGAATCACACCTCCCATAAGTACCTGTTGTCATGGAGACTGCTTCCTCTTTCTTAAACACACCTTCAGCTATTAACTTCAGAACAAAAGCTGTGAAGGGATCAGTCTACCCCCAAGACTAGTGAGTCTGACAGGCCTGCATGCACTAATCAAAATCTTCCATTTAGGGGTGGCTTTGAGCAGAAATTATAATGAAAAAATACTATCCCAGGGCATGTAAGCAATTTACTTATATCTATAGCACTGCATTTAAGTTGTACGCATTGAAGTGGTCACAGTTCTCAAATTTGTCTTCCTGCCTATTCTGTGTAGCAGAGATAGATGTAAAGACAGTGCCCCATGCTTCTCTCAGCACTATATTCATTTTGTAAATAACTGACATTAGTCACAGGCATGTGCTAATTGGGAAAGAAAATGTGCTTCATTCAGAGAAAAATAAATCTATAGATGAAGTGAGAGACATAGATAGAAAGAGTAAGATAACAATATACGACAAAATATAAAAACAGGATAATAATTGGGTATCCCATTGTTGTGTTCCTAGGGGAATGGGAGAGCTACCTGGAGGGGGAAGAAGGGGTTCGAGTGGACAAGCAGTAGTAGGTGTGGACACAGATGATGATTTTTATTTTGTGGAGGTACTGGATGGCCTATAACCAGCTGGATGTTCTCTGTTTTTAGTCATAATGATTGGAATTTACATGTTTACATTTTTGAGGGACTTCTGCTAAACCAATTATTTTATTAAAAAAATTAGGCAAACCATTGTCCAGAATCACTGCCAATTTATTTACATCTGTCAGAACAGTACTGAAGCCCATAACCTTCCCTGTGAGCTCAACGTTCATTTCAGTTATTGGCTCTCATACTGTACAGTACATTACCAATTTGTTTTAGTAATCAGACATTCTTAAAAGCATTTAAAATTAACTTGTTGGAGTGTTTATTATAGCTAAACAGAATCTGATTGTATTAAAAGCTAAAAAGCAGGAACATATTTTGACTTATTTTATTCGGTGCTATAAGCTTTGAAAGTATTTATTTAGTAGATTTCATACATTAGCTTTCAAAGTTTGTAGAGCATACAGACTCTCTCTGCACCCCTGAGTATATCAGCATGCTTTCTAGTAGTTTTTTTGAAAAGTGTATTGCAACTCTGCTCCAGATTTTTTACTATAGTTGTTCATGAAATGTTTGGCTTTGTTTCGTATTTCCACTAAAAATGTTTCTGCAAAAAAATCTTATTCAAAATACACATTATAGCATATCTGCAGCTGTTAGAAAATTGCTGCCTATCTTGTGTTTGGCTGTTTTAGAAACAATGGTCTGTTTCCTGATTCCAGGGACACTTGATAGTTGTTAATCTCCATGCGTGCAATTATGTACAAAAATATGTTAACTGGGTCAACGGTCCATTTGCATAAGATTTAGTGGTGGTAATAAACATCTTTTGAGTTTCCTGAAACAGACCCAGCTGTGGATCTGCACTGTCCCATGACTGGTACAGAAATAGATACATGATGTTGAGTGGAAAAAAGACCCTTATTATGTACAGAGTTTGCTTCTATTTATTCAGAAAGGAATTCTTGTAATTGTCTGGTTCTCCATTAGAACTCTCTGAAGCTGGTCTTCCTGTGCACCATCTACTGAGAAATGAAGTCCAGCTTTCTTTACTATGACTGTAGTGCTGTGTTGGAGAGAGTTTGTATAGAAGTGCCAATGTCCATTTTCATTACCACAGTTATTTAAATAACATGTATGTGTCTCTCTCACTTTTTTCAATTCTTTTTCTCCCTCTCCACCTACCTGAGGAACTCTCTCCAGTGATGATCCGCCATCCCGGCTGTACCTCCCACCTGAGGTCATCATCCTTTCTCTGCTTGGTCCACACAGACCCCAGTTCTGAGCCCACCAAGGAAGGGCTGCCCTACCCACCCAGGGTGCTTTATCAACAGTATTGTGTGCAGTCCTCGCAGAGTGCCTGGAGACAGAGGAGAGGATCTGGTGATTGGAGTGTGGCCTGGGGGGAGGCACCTTCACCTATCCTAGGAGTGGAATTTTTGTACTTAGTTATACCCCTTCCTCCCTCTCCCAGAGGCCGGATATGGAATGATGTCTACTGACACCCACCATGGCACTGCATCCCCCTTTCCAATCACTAAGTGTAGCAGTGCCTCCAGTTTCCACTAGGGGCCACTGCAGTGCTGGGCTGTCCCCGGATCCCTTCCCAATGGAGGAGAGCTGCCCTAGTGGTGCTCAATTCTCTCTCTTCCCTGCCAATCCCCGGCAGTTCTGGCTTATTCCCAAATCCAGGTTGCCAGTGTGTTGTGAGGTGTGGCATCCAGTGCCTCAACCCTCAGTGCCACCAGGCTGGTTGAATGTGTCTCTCTCATTGTAAATGTTGATACAGTGTAAGCTTCATTGCCACTCTGTAGGGCAGACTTGGGAGAGCTTGAGAAATGGTCAATAGGGATGTGTGTTAAGGTCAACCTGAAGAACCTGGTCAATGGCAAATGTCAATTCAACCCTGTAATGGCTCTAAACAGAGATGACAACAATCACTGTAAACACCCATGTCTGAGGGAATTGACATTTTTGAGCCACAGGGTTTGTGAGAGTGGCCCAAAAACTTTTTAACTGAAAAGTGGGTCAAGATAGTAACATTTGAAAAAGTATGAGTAAAATAAAATATGCACATTGAAATGGATGTGAACCATCCATTTCAATGCAGATAACAGTAAGAGAATCATTAGGTTTGGGGGATCAGGGAGCATCAAGTTTATTTTTTGGGGGGTAGTGCTTGATCAGTGCCATTACTCCAATCCATGTCACATCAGAAGCACACCATCCACCCCCTACCTTGTGCCTGTCCTCAGGCTATATGTGAATCCAATTCAAAATACAAACTGAACTGCAAATGTTAATAACACAGAGCAATAAACTCAGAGAGAGTAGGTGTTTATCAGCATTTTAAACTAATTTTAAACTATATGAAAAAAATACACTAGGAGACAATAGGATAAATGAATGATTTTTTATTTTTCTATATTTCTAAACTGACCAAGTCTGTATTTCTACAAGCACACAAATGGTTACATTTAGTCATTTGATTCCATTAGATTCTTTGCATTCATTTCCAAGCTGAGAACCAGTTTTTCTTGCTTTTGACTCTGGCTGCCCACCTGGGGGGTGGGGGTGATTTCTTGTTTCCAGTAATCCTTTTCAGACTGGCTGTCCTAATTAAAGTATTCTTTGAGTTGAGGGATGAGGTTGAGGGTCTTCATTTATTTCTATGTTTAACATACTGTTCTATGAGATGATATTTTTTATGTTTTTATTTTATTTAGTTTTTGTTTACCATGTGGGTTTGCTGGCCATAGAGATGCCTATTTTCAGGCATGACCAGGTAGGTTACAGGGTAAAACATGACAGGCAAATACAAACAGCAGGTTAACAGAATAATGGGTACAGAAGGTACATTACAAACAGGTAACATGAAGCATTGTCATAACCTAATATCCAATATGAAATCCTGCAAAAGCTATAGGTAGAATGGCATAAACCTCCCTCCCCCCCGGCTTGTATTATGTCCAGCCTTTCTCTCCAGTATTTGCTTTGAAATGAATTCACTGAGTCTCATAAACTGTACACTTTCAAATCATGGGAACAATAGTTAAATCACAATGACACAGACATAGCAAGATGGGAATAATGAGACATACAGAGATGTACAAAAATAGCCCAGGCATGCATTCCTATTATTAATATTGCTTTACACAGCACAGTTATAAGGTGCTTATTAAAATGTGCATAAAAACATACATAGTCCCTCTACTTTGAAGATTCGTCTGCTATTATTTTGGCAGCTGCCAAAATAATAGCACATGAACTGAAGGCATTCAATATGCTGCCATTAGGAGAATGTTCAGTTAGCCACATTAAGTACAGTAAATGAAAACCTGTCATTTTTTGTCACTATGCAAATGTATGGCTAGTGTGGTAAAATGTATTTGTGGCATTGAGACTGATTTAAACACACAGCAGCCTGCTTGGAACTTCAATTTCTGACTTATTGGGTTGCTTTGAGTCTTTTCTCTCAGTGGTGACACTGCAGCAGTGCCAATCTCAGACAGGAAGCTTTTGTCAGATTACATATAAACTTGTGTCATGGAGCATCTCTAAATTCTCAGCTTGACACTAAATTGTCCATTTTTCCATCACTTAATATGGATGCTTGCACTTGACATTAATGTGGTCATGTTGAATTCTTTCAGTTGCTTTACTGTTAATTTGGTGGCTTCAGAGACTGGTCCAATTAACAAGAATACCTCATTTTGCATGTTTCCATTCACACCTTATAACTGCACAGTGTAAAGCATTTTGTAAGTGAATTTTTCAATGACTCAGTGTTTCTGTTACAGTGTGTTTCTGGGTGGTTTGTTAAACTATAGTACATATCTATACATTGTAACAAATCCCACAGACATTTCAGGTTTTACTATAAGCAGAACTGCCACTCATGCATTCATTCATTCATTAATTCTTTCTTTATTTTTTCATTTATTTAATCATTATTATTTTTTATAATGTATGTATATTAAGGATGATATAAGTTGGCAGCTCTGGACAAAGACCCCATCATATACACATGATGCTGTAAATCAGATGTGTTGTTCCAGGATGTGGAGTCAACTTGACACATTACCTAATGTTGTATTTTTCTTTTGCAAGTAATCTGGCTGACATATCAATGTTTGTGAAGGTGTTGGAATTATTACAGTCTCCAAATGCCCTGTGGTCCTTCAAATAGCTGGGAGAGGAACACCTCCAGGATGGCTGCTATATCTGTGGAAGGAGTGGGTGGGGAGGGGGTGATTAGTATTACAAGTGAGCACTGAGAACCTTTAGGCTGTAATGACTTTAATATTCTGCTCCAATTTTTGTTTTCATTCTTTCAGCCCATATATTGTTGGAAATGCAGTCTTCTGGGTAGATGTTTATTTTTATAAAGAAAAAAATATAAGAAGTGGACAAAAAGCCACCAGATTCACCATGCCAACCCATCCTACTTGAAGATGCATGGGAGCAGTATCAGGTATATCACTGTGGTAAAAAAACCTCACAGGAAAACAACAGAATGGGCACATAAAATAGCTTTTAGGAAATGCATCTGAAAGTAATGACATTTTAGCCCAGTGGGAGAAAAACAGCAATATAAGGTAATGTATTGAATCTGGCTCATCAGAACCATGAAAACATGCCATAGAAAGAGGGGTTATGGGGTTTGAGATGTGTAGAGAAACTGAATGGGGCAAATAATGAATGATTTAAATTATAGTCATATGAATAAAAAAGATTTACCACTACTACATATTATTCAAAAAAATACAGCAATGGTGCTCTTAATAAGTAACCATAATTGCAGCCTTTAACTTGGACCTGACACTCTGGCCTCATTGAATTTTCAAATTTATTTATTTGGTTTTTGTTTACCGGGTAAGTACACTAGACAACAATGTTGCCTATATTCAGGCACGACCCGGAAGAGTACAGACAGGGGAGACCAGAGTCAACATTAAAGAGTATTTCATGATGCAGCATGAAGTGTGTCTGTGAACAGCAGAGTCCCAGTTCAAAATGCTGAGATATAAATGGTTGTCTAGTGGGACCTGACATACTATACAAGGCTGTCTTAGGATGGGTAGGGATGGTGACTCTATTACTGTTTTGCACTATTTTGTCTTTTTAGACTCTGTTTATACTCCAACCAATCAGGGCATCTCTCTGGAATCCACACTTGGTGCAGTAGCTCCTAACCACCCATCTGAACCACTTCACCCAATGACTATATCAGGTTCAGGAATCCAGTCTCTTCTCCCTCCCTGCCTGGAGAGGCTCAGAGTCCCCAAGGTGGTTGTCGCGTTTCTGCAGGTGACATTGGGCACATGGGCACAGGCCACTAGTTGTTGTTCTGTGGCCTCCCCAAAGGTAGGGGCTTTTTCTTGTTTTTCACCCTCGTTCCACCCCTCCAGAGCTTGGTCATGCAATGCTGTCTCTACATGACTGCCACAGCTCCACCCCTCTGCTGTGTGCCTCAATATGTGCACATCCCTCTGGCTTCCACCAGGGGCCACTGTTGCACTGGGCAGTCTCTGGATCCCTCCCCAGAGAGAGGAGAGCAGACTATTCTCAATCTTCTCTCTTTCCCCTGCTGACCCCCGATGACCCAGGCTCATTCCTGAATCTGGGTCACCAGCATGGCACGAGGTGTGGCATCTAGTGCCTCAACCCTCAGCACCACCAGGCTGACTTTTTGCACTATTATTACTGAAGCAAAATCTCCCCAGAAATTCAGAGCTTGTAACACAAATGGGCAGCAAGCATGATGGGACTGACTGATGGAGTCACTGGATTCACTCTGCCATCTCATCCTACTAGAGGAAGCATGGGAGCAGTGCCAGGTGTAGTCCTGTGGTAAAATAAACTCACAGAAAAACAGCAGAATGAGTACATAAAATAGCTTTTTGGGAGTACATCTGCAAGTGATGACATTTTAGCCCAGTGGGGGAAAAACAGTTTTATATTGAATCTGGCACATCCGAGATATGAAAACGTGCTCTAGAAAGTGAGGGCATGTTGTCTATAGAGAAGCTAAATTGGACAAATAGCGAATGAGTCAGAATATATTATTTTTAAAAAGTACAGCAATGGTGCCCTTACTAAGTATCCATAATTGCAGCTTCTAATTTGGACCTGACACTCTAGCCTCATTGAATTTTCAAATGTGTCTGTGAACAACAGAGTCCCAGTCAACAATGCTGAGATATAAATGGTTGTCCAGTGGAACCTGACATACTGTACAGGGCTGTTTTAGGATGGGTAGGGATGGTGACTCCAGTGCCTGTTTCCCACTATTTTTATTGAAGCAAAATCCCCCTAGAAGTTTGAAGTTCGTAACACGTACTGCAATGGCTGTAATCATGATGAGGTCAGAAATGTGAAAAACAATAAACATGGAAACAGCTGATTTGGACAACGGTCCAATGTATTAAATTAGAGTGGTGAGGCACTGGCATAGACAGCAATGCTTTTTTAAACATCACCATACTACTGAAATACAGGATTCAGAAAATTACACACAAACAACACAAAATGAAATTGCCCACTGCTAGTTAATGAGTAGAATATTGTTTTAATTTTTGACAAGTACGGAAACATGCAGAATGGCAGAGAAAGGAGGATGCCATGTGGTCACACAAGACATGGGTCAGTTTTCACACATGCTTTATTGTGGAGTCAGACAGAGCATAGACACAGATGTAATATACATATTTATTTAGTTTATTTAATTTGGTGACTGGGTAGACCCACTGAGACCATGGCAGTTGCTTTTTCAATATCAGTAACAGACATTAAAACAAATATTGCAAAAAGTGCACATTAAAATTAGGATCAGTTGTATCGCAGTCACAAATGATTTAAAACTTAAAAAATCTGCAATATCTTTTTAAAATAATTATTTTAATAAATAAATTAATCAAATTTTTGTAAATGATTAATACATGTTGGCAAAATCATTCTGTGTAGAATCAAATGCAGAGAGAAAAATGTACAATCAGCCTGAACTAGATTATTAATAATGTATTAGCTTGGAATAAATGCAAAAGAACAAAGTTAATTGCACTTAATGATTCGTAATATGGAGGTCACTGTATGCCACTAGAGGCCAATTAAAATTATTTGGGTGTTTTTTTAATTAAAAAAAAATTCTCACTTAGAATGTACCACAGTAAGTAACAAATAAAATATGAAAGACAACTGATGAAATGTAATATTTTGTTCTTGTACACATTAACTGGCAACTACATAGCAACTGATGAACGCTACTGTCAGTGCTGGTCCATTCTGATCAATTGCTATTACATAGGATTACTTATGATTAGACGTCTTTCTTATTGGGTTTGTTACTCACTGGGGTCAACTATATTTTGAGCAACACAGTTGTTGCGACTCTCTTATGCTTATTTTTGTTTCATTCTTTGTATCTCTGCAGCCAGCAATTGAAGCTCAGCAAGCAGTTGAAGCGCAACACACAAGACATCAGCCAGTTTTCATGCATGCTTCATCAAGGAGTCAGACAAAGCACAGAGACAGATTTAACATTCATATATCTTAGAGCCTTTAAAACAAATATTGCAAAAAATTCCCATTCAAATTAGGATCAGCTGCATCACAGCCACAATTGAGTTTAAACAAAAAAATATGTCTTATCAAAAGGCAGAAAATACACTTTGGCAAAATCAATTTACAGTAATTGCTGTATTGAATCAAGTCCAGCTCTGAATCCCTGCCACTTAGACTAGCAGGTATGAATCGTCTTCCACTTCCAGCTGAGGCCTTCTATCTCAGGAGCAGTGAACAGCAGATTTGAACCTGGCACCTTTCTGCCAGCATACCAGCGTTGACGTGTTTTCCTACTCACTGCTGTCTGCATTCCAGAGCTTCTTTTATTGGTGCAGTGCACTTACACCAAGAATTTGTGCAGAGTTTATAGTTAAAAAATTCATAGTTAAAAAAAAGTGTCCAGTTTCCCATTTGCAAGTTGTATCCAACTACCCGTAGATGTCACAGTTTCCTTCTCCTTCATACACTGAGTATTCCTCTGACATTCTTTTGCATAACTATTGATCAGGTTCAGGGTGGGTCAGCTCAGAATGGAGAATGCTGCCGCTGCCTCTTGTTTTAGTGGCAGTGACCCTAACCACCCACATTATCCTACCTCATGCTTTCTCAGGAGTTCCCCTAGATACTCTCTCTCTCTAGCCACATTTTTCTACCCCAAGCTTTTCCTTCAGCTGTTACTGCTCTATATCTCAAAGGTTAATCTGAACTTCCTCCTCTTAGTTGACCCATCATTAAGCTTTATTATTGTGCTGGGTATGGTGCTGGTTTGCACTTACATACTTGTAGTCCTGGGCACAGACCAAATGCTGCTCACTGTCAGGCAGGACATGGGGCAGCCCACAGACTGTCTGTACTCCCCCTTCTTGTGTATCTACCCCAAGCCCACCTTAACCTTTCCCTTATCACCATACAGTGTGTGGGCTTAGAAAAAGGGGAAACTGCTATATGGTTATGGAATATCTCAGAGTCTACAAATGTCAGATCTTCCTCCCCCACTTTGGGTCAGTCCTGAAATTCCTATCAACCATTAAGTTATTACTCACTGGGGATATTGACTCTAACCTCGACCCTCCATGTACTAATGTTCCAACTGTGTCACCTTTTATGCTGTCTGGGCTATTGCCAAAGGTCTGAAGCTAGTCCACATGAATATTAACAGCCTCAGACCTAAAATGCATGAACTCAAGGCATGGGTAACTATGCACTCCCCTGACATAATTGCCATTTCTGAAACCTGGCCCAAGCCTAGTATCCTAATGCATGAGGTTGAGCTTCAGGGGTTTAAGTCCTTTAGACATGATAGATGTAGTAGGAATAGAGATGTGTGAAATTGGAAAATTTCACCTAGCAAAATATTTTGTGTAATTCCCACATTACGTGAAATTTTTTGCCTAGGTGAAACATAATTTTGCCTCTGATTCCACTTTTGCATGATATAAAATCTCACCCAATCACACCAATTTCGCTTTCCCGTATGGTAAAAATTCATCATTATCCTGAATTTTACCAATGTTTTTCAATTTCGCCAGCACTGCACTGTGGCTAGATAGCTGAAATATCACATGCAGCCTGTTTCCTGTACAGTACATTGTCCGTTGAGTTGGAGAGCAGTTCAGTGTGGTGCATCACAGCCAATAAACCCTTCAAAAACCTCTTTATTTGTGATTTTTGTATAGTAAATTGCTCCCAAAATCTCAAGTTTAGTTCCTTGTGTTGCTAGTGAACTTTTTTTTTGTTTTTGTGTCTTTGGATAATACTTAGTTAAACTTAATTAGTGTTTTCAGTTTTCTCTGCATCTGTGTCTGTGGGAGAGTAGCGTGGGGGAGGGTCAATCGTGGTGTGTGTGTGTGAGAGAGAGAAAGTAAAGCAGGCTAGTTTCTAATATTTGACATGTTTCTGATGAGTTTTGAGTGAGTTTCTGTAATTTTTTTTAAGTCTTAATATTTTTTGTTTGTGTGCTATTTGTTTATTATATTTTTCTTAGATATATTGACCTTTTTTGGGTAACTTTATCTGAACAGTTACTACAGTCTGGCTGAGTAGTTATGTTCCTGTTTCCCTTTGCTTAATCACTTTTGTGATTTATTTTTTATTGAAGGTATTCGTGTACATTGACCACTTGACTTGTCCATATCCAGGTACACTGCATTGCTGAATTGCTCACAGAAATTTAAATTGTGATCTAGCCTCTGCATTGCAGTGTTCCTGTTTTTTTATTGAATTTTCTTACCATATGAACCCTTTCCTCCCTGTTACATCACTGTTGTTTACTACCTGACCTAGGCTACTATATAAAAAAATACACAGTTTTCAACAAGATAGTGGTGGTCCCAGCATGAGTTTTGGAGGTGACTACGTTAATTTCAAATCTTGTTGTCCCTGCATTCTGATATATATGTAAGCTAAAACAGTATTTAGTAAGGACTAACACATTGCAGTACTCACCTTATCCAGACACTACTAATCTGGACTATAGTTCATATTTTGACCGACAAGTGTTCTGTGTGGTTGGTTTAGTTTAGTTTTTGTGAACCTACCAGCATCTACCCAGTTATTAACAAGCTGTGTGATAATCATTCAGTTTAAAAAGTGACCATTGATTAAGAACTACTTCAGTATTCTCTTTGGATTTACTGCACAACCTTCTTGAGGTGGTGTTCTCTGTTAGTTTTGTATTGAAAGTCTCTTACTTCTGTTCTCCTGTTACCCCTTGTTACTTAACTCATGCTTTTGTCATTGAGAAAATAAAAGAGTGTCTCCACACTTGAACAGGTGACAGTAGCAGTTGTAGGTAGTTATATACGCTACCTGTTGTGAGTTCTTTTTGCCCTTTGTAGATAGCACTGCAGGTGTTACATCACACTTATTTAATAGAAATACATAATAATATATTTCCAGAGGAAGCCAATTGAAACAAACATACAAATATGCCTGCCAAAAGATGTTCAACTTCAGGTAAAGGTGCCAGGGTTGGAGGGGGGCTCAAGGAAGTCTGTTGGAACAAGCAAATCTGTTTCTGAATCAGTGCCTATGTGGTCTCTGCTGCTGCTGTGGCAGCCAGTAGCAGCAAAATTGAAGTTAGACGTGCCTTCAAGTCGGTGACTCATTTTTATTTTACTGCCCAATTTGTAGCTAGTATGATTGTTGGGGATGATGCTGGGAATAAGGAAGACACTCACACCAGTGGAGGCACAGAGGTCCAAGATGAGGTCAAAAAAAGTGTCAGTATGACTGTTGTCCTGCTCAAGGAGGAGCTGATGGTGGTGAGGGTGATCATGTCCAGCTGCAGTCTGTTTTTCCTGGAGAAGAAGCTAAGGAAAGTCAGCCCCCCCCCACAGTAAGGAGATGCCAGAGAAGGGAAAAGTTTGTCTGGCAGTAGCCAGTGATAAAGATAAACAGGAGGATATAATATGTTTTGGTAGAGAGGATGATGAGGTGTTGGATCCTGTGGGAGCCAGAAGTGAAAAAGATGAAAGGTGATGATGTAGCCCATTTTGATGACAAGTCTAAGGGTGAGACTATCAGCAAGCCTACAACAAGCAATCCAGTCACCCCACCTCGCAAATGTAACATGAAGGATATCATGCAAGTGGCACAAAAAGCAAAAAATGTCCACACCTCACAGGTACAGCACCTCGATCCAGCATCCACACACCAGGATGGAAGATTTCTTTTTAGTCACCAATGCCATATAGAGATGGGATGCATCAGCAAATGTCCACCAGAAAACTAAGCCACCATTTCAATTGAAGTACTTTGTACCTGGCTGGCAATAAGAAAAAAGAAGAAGACATTTTAAGCATTGTTACAGCTTGGTGGCACCTCCCCCCCATCATTACATGAAGCTATACTTATATCAGAGAATGGCTGTTAAACTGAAACCCTTTACTTGAACAGACTATGTCTGATGAGCACAGCCAGCAGCCAGATTGGGAGGGAGGTAACAGATGCACCCAAGCAGCAGAAATCCTGAATTTTGACAGACTCATATAGAAGATAGTTACTGTCAATGTCTGACATCTCTGTCCTACGGCAACCACAAACTTAATACTTAACCATATCCACCAATTCCACACCAACCCAGCCTCAATCACCTCCTCCACCGCCAGCCCACCAAAGACCATCACAAATTAAGAAATACTTACTACCAGTTAATGAATTGCACACATATTGAACAGCAGCAGCTGGAGTTAACAGCTCCTGAGTTCCTGCATGTGTTGAGAAAAGAAAAAAATAATACAACTACAATCTGACTCAGATATCCAAGCTGCTGTCACCTATCCCTCCCAGTAATGAAAAATTCAGTACTTACCTTGTCTTTGTGCAACGTGATATATGGTGCATTCCAACATCCCATATCCAAATCCTGGGTTGGCATGCATGCAGTCATGATGATGTACTCCTCAGCACACTAGATAAATATAAAATAAGTAGAAGCATATAAGAACTCAAGATGTCCCAATACCAACCCACCATGCCCTTTCTATTGCTCCCAGAAAAATAAATAGAGATACTGACGTGAACAGCAGCAGCAGCAACAGCAGCAGCAGCATCGATCAAGTATGTGAAGAGGATCCCCATGAAGCAGACAAAGCATTACTTCTCATGGCAACTAGTCAGAGCAGCAGGCAGCAGATACAGGCAACAGCAGCAGCACTCAAAATATTATTCAATCCACACTGACTTAAAACCACAGAAACAACACAGCTAACCAGGGCATCATCACTGTGAAATGATAATTCCACAGTTCTCAGTCAATTGAAAAAGCAGCAGCAGCAGGATGAAGTAAATGCAACTTTAAGTTGCAGGACCATTTTGCAGGAGGATTTATTTTTCTTATCCTAGAAAACTGGCTTATATTGCATCTCAGGCAGTGGTGGTAGCACGGTTAGGCCTGAAAACCATATTAAACTGTGCAGAGAACAGCGGATTAGGGTCATTTGTGTATGTGAACCATGTAACTGCATGTCTGACACCAGATTTCAATCTGAATTACTGTAAATGTACCATTTTTTAGGAAACATTTGTGGACATGTACTGCCTGTGCTACACTCACAGAAACAAGGCGTGGCCTAAAAGCAATTGTAAACACGTGCCCAAACTGCATTTAATGTTTTGGTGGTGGTGGTGGGGGGTTGGGGCATTATAAAACATCATGGCTCAGACCAGATTTTGGTCTGAATTTAAAGTACCATTTTTTTGGGAAGCATTTCTGGACAAGTACTGTCTGTGCTGCACTTGCAGAAAAAAGATGTGGGCTAAAATCAATTGTAAACAGTGGACCAAAGACCATTGTTTGGTCTGGGTGGGGGTTTGGGTGCCATAAAACATCATGGCTGGAACCTGATTTCAATCTGAAGTTACTGTAACATTTTTAGGTAAACATGTCTGGACTTCTGGGCCATGTTAGGCAGTGGCAGCATGACAGTTAGGCCTGAAAAGCATTTAAACGGTGCAGAAAACAGCACATTTGGGTCCTCATGGTGGATATGAACAATGGAATTGCATGTCTGACACCTGATTTCTGTCTGAATGTACTGTGCAATTTTTTGGGAAACATTTCTGGACTTCAGGGCCATGTTAGGCAGTGACAGCATGACACTTAGGCCTGAAACACATTTAAATGGTGAGAAAACAGCACATATGTGTCCTCATGGTGAATGTGAACCATGTAACTGCATGACTGACACCTGATTTCTGTCTAAATGTACTGTGCAATTTGTTGGGAAACATTTCTGGACTTCTGGACCATGTTAGGCAGTGGTAGCACCACAGTCAAGCCTGAAAAGCATTTGAATGGTGCAGAAACAGCACATTTGTGCCCTCATGGTGAACATGAACCATGTAACTGCATGTCTGACACCTGATTTCTGCCTGAATGTACTGTGTAATTTTTTGGGAAACATTTCTGGACTTCTGGGCAATGTTAGGCAGTGGCAGCACAACAGTTAGGTCTGAAAAACATTTAAATTGTGCAGAAAACAGCACATCGGTGTCCTCATAGTGAATGTGAACCATGTAACTGCATGTCTGAACCTGATTTCTGTCTGAATGTACTGTGCAATTTTTTGGGAAACATTTCTAGACATTTACTGTCTGTGCTGCACTCACAGAAACAAGATGTGTCCTAAAAACTATTATAAACAGTGGCCAAGACAGCATTCTAATGTCTGGGTGCTTAGGGGCACCATAAAACATCAGGACTGATTCCACATTTTAGTCTCAATTTGATGTAACATTTTTGTGGCAAACATTTCTGGACTTGTAAGCCTGGTTTTGCACCAGCAGCAGCAGCAGTGAGTTTCAGGCAGAAATATTTGGCAAACAGCTAAAACAGCAATTTAACATCTGGGTAGTGGATGGGCACCATAAAACATCATGGCTGAGACCAGATATCTGTTTAAATTTAATGTACCATTTTTCCTGTAACATTTCTGGACATTTACTGTCTAAGCTGCATTCACAGAAACAAGATGAGGCCTAAAAAGAATTGTAAACAGTGGCCAAAGCAACATTTTAATGTCTGGTTGCTGGGGGGTGCACCATAAAACATCAGGACTAACACTGCATTTCAGTCTCAGTTTTATGTACTATTTTTCCTGTAACATTTCTGGACTTTTAATTACTGCCTGAGCTGCAGTTGCAGAAACAAGATGTGGCCAAAAGACAATTGTAAACAGTGGACCAAAGACCATCATTTGGTCCTGGTGAGGGTTTGGGCGCCATAACACATGATGGCTGGGTCTAGATTTCTGTCAGAGTTTAATGTAAAATTTTTTGGGAAACATTTCTGGACTTTTGGCCCTGTTTGGCATGTCCAGTGCTGCCTGAGATTCTGGTTGAAATACTTTGCAAACAGGCCCCAAAACAGCTAGTTAATGTATGGGTGGTGGTGGTGGGGTGGCGCTGGGGCCGGGGGGACACATCATTTACATCCTCACTCACACCACATTAAGGTCTGAATTTTATCAAACATTTCTCCTGTCATATTTCTCCTTTTACCTTTCCTGTTCTAGTCTGAAAAGAGAGTATGTCAGCAAGAGGCTGTGCTAAACTATTGCCGAAGTCCACATTTTGGACCGGGTCACTCACCTGGGCCATGAACATTTGGTGGTTGGGTGGTTGTGGTGAGGCACTAATAAAACATTATCTTGATGACTAGAGGAGGGGAGGGACACAAAGTTAACATCTCTGACGATGGCAAGGTCAGGGAGGACACGTGTTGTTCAGCATAAAAAAAATATTCATGTTTAACTTCAGAATAATAGTGCTCATTTAACTATTTCATTCTATGGCTGTTGTGTACATCCTGTATTCAGACTGATGATGCACACAGCCAAATCAATTGCCAACAGCCCTTAGCACACAGACAACAACATCACATAGCTTTGGGAAAAATGTTTGTTCTTATGAACACTTTACAATACTTGACATTTGTGGATAGGAGGAAACAAATAAAGGAGGAGGAGTAACATAAAACAAGCAAGAAAGTACACAGTTTATGGGTATAGTACTTGGGGGGACATGTAGGGTCAGACTCAGGGGCAAGGGTATTAACTTGTGAGACAGAGGGGAAATGGAAGGAGCATGAACATCACATAAAACAACAAATAAAATAGAAAACCACAGGACAAGAAATTTAACAAAAAGGATATATAATGAAAGAGAACAGAAAAAATGTTATTTTTAGTTTTTAGTGTTTTTCTTATTTTTAAGGGAGTGAAGAGGAAAAAAGAACAAGACTTGCAAAGGAAAAAGGACAGAAAACATATTGGTGCATATATAGCAGTGTTAATCACTTGCACCTGTGCCACTACCGCTGATAAGAACACCACCACCACCCCCATGACGCAGCTCTGCCAGGAGATCCGAGACCTTCTTTTGGTCCTCCCTTATTTTCTCTAGTTCTCCCCATACCTCCTGGCAGAACTGGTCCACCTCCTTCCAGAGACCTTGCACCTCCATGCCTACTGCCATCACATCTTGGTGCACGGCCTCAAGGTCCTCCATCTTGATGTTACCTGGTCCTGGTGAAGGAGCTGCTGCAGGCTGTGATGTCAAACCAGGAACAGTTGAAGCACACCTGGACCAGCATGTGTGGGGTGTCCCATCATTCCTCCTGCTGTGGGTACTGTGGCACACCCAGGATGCTGGATGCCCTGATGCTCGGACCCATTGCTGCATCCTGCTGTTGCTGCAGCTTCTTGCAGTTTGGAGAGCCATTCTGAAGAGTGGTGGTACTGCAGATGGCTTCTCTGTCCACCCATCCTAAAGTGGAGCCTTTGTTTTCTATGCCGCACATCTTTGCCACAAAGGTTGCAGATCATAATACTGTCATCTCCAACCTTTGTGGAAAAAAACACCCAAACTGGAGATGGAGAGACCTTTGGGAGGGAGTTCATCAGTTGATCTCTCTGTTGCATCTGCAGCAGCCACCTCTTCTAAGACCTGCTGCTTCTGCTCTTGCTGAGGGGGCGGGCAAAGGCAGCACATGTTCCTGGGGGGGTGCAATGGGCTCCTGTTGCTCTTACTGTCCTGGAGTGGGGGGCACATGCTGCTGGGGTGGGGTGCAAGGTGCTGCATTTGCCACTGGCAGTGGGAGGGGCTTCTGCTACTAGGGGGCCATGGGCACATCTTTTTCTTGGGGGAGGCACTTGGTGGAAAATACCTGCCTGTTAAAGTGGACCACAGATCTTCCTGCTGCTGGTGATGCACTACCACTCTCCTGCTCCATCATAAAGAACATTTTTCCTTACTATAAAACTAAAGAAGAAAAAAAAAGAAAGAAAGATACAGGGAGGGAATGGGGGATGAGGAGTCAAACACACACACAAACTATAAAGACAGATAAATATATCAATGCAGAAAAACACTAACAGAAAATATTAACTTTTTAAACTAATGGGTAACAGATTATGAACAAGCAAGCACACACACAAACACTATTTTTTATAAATCTATCTTTTGCTGTTCTGCTCTAGTCTACTTCCTACTACTAGGCTGAAACAGCTCTAAAGGAAGTGCATTTAGTCTGGCTTCCTGCCTAAGTTCAGTCACCCATGTGACCAGCAGTCTCAAACAAAGAAACATAGAATTTGATGGCAGATAAGGACTGCTTGGCCAACCTAGTCTGCCCATTTTCCTACCTAACAGATAAGCTGCAGATCCTAGTTAATCAACAGCTTTTTTCCTCTTACCCACCCCTAGGACTGCCTTATGCCTGTGCCATGCATTCTTGAAGTACCCCACTGTTCTTGACTCCACAATCTCCTCAGGGAGGCTGTTCCATGCATCCACAACCCTCTCAGTGAAAAACTACTTCCTCACATTACCCCTGAGCCATCCCCCCTCTATCTTCAAATTGTGCCCCCTTGTCCTTGCACATCTCTTTTTCTGGAAGATGCTACCCTCTTGGACTTTGTTAATTCCCTTGAGGTGCTTGAAAGTTTCTATCATGTCCCTTCTCTCCCTTCTTTCCTCAAGAGTATACATATTAAGCTCCTTTAGTCTTTCTTCGTATGTCTTCTGGTGCAGACCCTGCACCATTTTGGTTGCCTTCCTCTGGACAGCCTTCACTCTGTCTATGTCTTTGCAGAGATGGGGTCTCCAGAACTGCACACAGTACTCCAGATGGGGTCTCACCAACTGTCTGTACAGAGGGATAACAACTTCCTGTTTTCTACTATTGATGCCTCTTCCTATGCATCCCAGTATCCCTCCAGCTTTCCTTACTGCCTTCTCACATTACTTGCCCACCTTTAGGTCATCTGATATAATTACCCCCAGGTCCCTTTCTATTTTTACTGTTGTCAGTATCTCACCCCCTATTGTGTAATAGATCTAGTACTAGTCTGCTAGAGAAAAAGTCATGTGATAAGGATTTTTTCCCAATTTTACCTAATACTAACAAAAGGCAAAATGTGCAGGTGAAAGGTGAAATTGACAGTGAAATTTTGCCAAAATTTACTGATGAAATTTCACTGTAAGGGCACAATTACGTGAAATGTTTCACAGGGCGAAATTGGCGATTTCACTGGAATTTGCTGGCAAAATTAAATTTCACTGCATCTCTAGTTAGGAAGGGTGGTGGAGTTATCACCTATGTAAAAAACTCCCTAAAGTCTTCCCTGGTGGCAATGCCAGACTATGCCCTCTCAGGTGGAAAGGCAGTGTTCATCAAAATACTGCTCTGCAGGACTAAGCCTCAGCTAATAGGCTGCATCTACAACTCACCTAAGACTGCAAAAGACATCTTAAAGAGCCTTCTGCCTCTGATCCCGGTGCTACCTCAGTGGGAGAAAATAATCTGTGGTGATTTTAACCTCCACTGGGGTCAGCACACCATTAGTGACATAAAATCCAGCTTGCTAGAGGCCAATGTGGCCCAATTGATCCGAGGATCCACTAGGCTGAATATTAAGTCAGGAAACTATACCACATTAGACTGGATTCTTGCTTCCAACCACAGTAGTTTCAAACTGGCTTTGACATTTGCAGACTCCATACATGACCATGCCCTTATATTCAGCATCTGGAAAAATGACCATCCCAGCCCTCCACCCAGAATTCCTTGGGCTTGAGACTATTCAAACCTTGACACCTGCGCCTTTCATGAAACCCCAGCAATGGTGTATTGGACTCAAATCAAACTAGCCCCCAATCTGGTCTCAGCTCTTAATTTCTTTATCAATAACTTCCTCTCGGATGCTAATAAGCATGCCTTCCTAAAACAAATCAGAGTCAAGGGACAACACACAAGGGGGCTGTCTGGAGACCTTAAAAAAACAAATGAGGGTGAGAGACAAAGCCTGGAAACAAATCAGATCTACAGATCTAACTAAGGATTGGGTGGAATATAGAAAATTGATAAACAAGTGTAAAAAGGAATGGAAATCAGCTAAAAGACAATACCTCAAGAACATACAAACCAAAAACCTTTCAGACCCTAAACAATTTTGGTCCCAAATTAACTCTTTCCTAAAGAGAAACACCACCCATGAGAAAAATGACATAGCAGCAAATAGTGTCTGCTATACCAACTCCCAAGATGCTGCTAATGCACTAAATGCATTCCTTACTGACCTGGACAAGTTTGAAAATAATCCCTCTGTGTACCTTCCTCCCCCCAGGATCATTTACAAAAGCAAACCTCCACCCTAATTTTCACTTTAAACTTGCAACTAAATCTGAGGTCCTGAAACTACTAAGAAAAATCAAATCCTCTGGCTCTGCTGGATTTGACAATCTGGAGCCTAGGCTCCTCAGAGTCGCAGCCCACGTAATTGAATCTCCAATCACTTGGCTCCTATACAGTTTGCTGCTTAAAGGCAAAGTCCCCACTGTGTGAAAAGTTGCCTTGGTCAATCCTTTCCCTAAAGTTGGGTATACGGAGCTTGTTGAGAATTAGAAACCAAAATCCATCCTCTGCACTTTAAGTGAAGTATTAGAGAGGATTGTATACAAACAAGTCCAGGGATATGTTGACCGGAACAATTTACCTACTGAACGACAGCATGTTTTTGGAAAAAATCATGGTACTAACACAGCCCTGATTAGTCTTACTGGTGATATCTTCACAGCTCTAAATGATGGCCTTTCAAACTGGCATGGTCTTTATAGACCTCACCAAGACATTTGACTTGGTGAATCATCAGCAGCTTATCACTAAACTAGCTTATCTTGGTCTTGATCATCTGTCTACTCAGTGGTTCACAGACTACCTTGATGGCAGATCACAAATTGTCAGATGGCATGGAGCTAAGTTGAACAAATGCCCTATCACAGATGGTGTCTCACAGGGTTCAATATTGGGACCACTCCTATTTTCCGTATTTATTAATGATTTGCCTCAACATTGTGAAGTGGCCAAGGTGACCTTATATGCAGATGATGCCTTGCTTTATAGGTCCTCCTGAGACACTGATCAACTAAACAAACTTCTTGGTCAAGGCCTTGGTCTACTTGAGAATTGGGTTCTTACTAATAAATTAGTTCTAAATAGTAAAACGTCCAAAGTCATGGTATTTGGCCCTTAAATTCAGGGCCCAACCCATTTACATTTATTGTCCTCAGCTCTGTACAATAGCTCAAGAACTGAAATGATCGACTGTGGCAAATATGTAGGTGTATACATAGACCAAGACTGCTCCTTTAAGGGCCACATCAACCATTTGACCAATAAACTCAACCAAAAGTTAGGTCTATTATATCACCGAAGCCCTTTCCTCACTCATGAATCAAAACTCAAGGTTCCACTGATACACTCCTTCCAACCTTGCTATATGGGGCCCCTTTACTGCATTCTGTAAGAAGATCTGGAATGCAATTGCTAAAAATATTGTGTCCCAAGACAGGGTGCTTTGCAGCAGGAGCACCACCATGGGAGCATCACTGCAAGGTACTATTATCTATAAGTTGGCCTTCTCTCGAGGGCAGATTATCGTATCCCTCACTGTGCCTTGCTTTTAAGATCCAGCAAAATGGCACCCCTCCTAGCCTAATTAACACATTAGCTCTCAAAAAGAATGGTAGAACACTAAGATCCTCTCGCCACCAGCTTCTCCAAGTCCTCAATGTAAAAGCTTCCCTGGGACTCCAGTTCTATGCTGCCTTCATCCCTCCCATCTGGAATGGTCTCTTTAGCAGTCTCCAGGAATGTACCTCCCTTGGGGGCATCAAGAAAGGTGTTAAGGCCCACCTGTTGGAACTGAGCCTCTGCACCTGCAAAAGCTGAGAGTCAGCTGACTCCCTACTGCCATTCTCTCCTCATTGGGATATCAATCTCACTGTGCCTGTCTCATGCATAATAGTACTTCTTCTGCTAATGTTGATTGTAATTAACCTGCCACTGTATCCTTGACTGGGCCAGTATGTCTATATTGACTGTTAATTGTGAAATGGCATGCATGTATTTTGTTATGTTTATAAATGTATATAATTAATTTTGGGTCACCCCTGAAAAAGGGCTGTTTCAGTTTCAGTGGGCCTACCCAGTCACCAAAATTTTAATAAATAAAAACAAATAAGATATAAAAAATTAGAATTGCTCAGGCTGTAACAGATTACTAATAATGCATTAGCTTGGAATAAAGTCAAAAGAACAAAGTTAATTGCACTCAGTGATTCACAAGGGGGAGGTCAACACAAGCTGCATATGGAAAAAAAACTCAGATAACACAATGAGGGTGCTAGCATATTCAATTTTTGTTTCAGAACCTCTGAATGTTTCCAATCACATTTAAACTGCCCACATAAAGTACTGCAGCTCAAAAAGAACAGCAAATGAAACATTTGGCATCGGCTAAAAAAATGTAATGTATGGATGTAACAATCCATGCCACCTGCTGGTGCACCTGTAAATATATAAATAATCTATCACTTCAGGGGTTCATGAGTTGCTATCACCACAAAGTGGATTACAGAGGAACTGCATTATGAGGCTAACTATAACAATTTGAGTAATCATAATATAAGGAGCCATACACCGAGCAGTACAGTGCCGCAATGAGTGGTACACTGCTGCACCGAATGGTATACCGCTGTACCGTTAAACTTTTCTGTAAGCACCACTGTATAATAAAATTATGGCAGTTTTTTGAAAACAACTTCTGAGCAGTGTCCTTCATATAAGAGGTGATGAGTGCTGGATTTAACTATGTTACACAGTTTATACATCCCTTCTCCCTTCTGCTACTTCCCCTCAACTAGTTGAAATATTCATCAAAGCAAGATTTAAACCATCCACTGAGGACTGTGATTCCCCTCAAAAATGCAGGCCATCACCATATCACTGTTGTATAGGCTCATACGTTTCTGGTTTGGTCTCCAGTCCCCAGTGTAGCCAAACCTCTCTTCTTTACACTATTCCTTCAACCATGAGTTGAAGTTGCAGGTGTGGAGTAGCCTTTACTCCCCAGTCATAGACAGGCAGCAGCTCAGCAAAAGCCACTGTGTATGCTGTCTTTCTGAGATCCATTCCTAGTTTGCTGAACTCACTGCACAACCCCCCCCCCACAGCTAGGTCATTAGTCCCCAGGAGTTAATGACATCAAGATCTCCCTAGTGTCCCACCACCATAGTGATCCATAGTATCCACTTCCCATCCCTCCATGACATGGTACCAGGTAAGCATCCTGCATCCCTCTGCCCCATTCCCAAATATACCCCCTAAATATTGAATCTCCTACCAGATGCTGCCTCCTTCTCAGTTGGGGTCCGCTCCATCCTACTTTGAGGCCTTTCCTATGAAGGACCTCTACATCTTCCCTTGCCACTACTTTAGTTGTCTCCTCCAGGCAGTTTTATCCTGCCAGAGCTTCAAAATAGTTTGGTAGTGGCACAGTCTGGGGAATGTGCCCTTGACCTGTAACCCCCATCATTCCAGCATCCACCACTGTCCTGCTGGCCATCCTCCTATGCAACTTCCAGGGCAATAATGGTGTACCCAGTGTCCCTTTGATGGGGGAAGAGGTACTTGAAATAGTAGCCAACTCAACCTGGAGACCAGGGACCTCCTTCCTTAGTCCAAAGAAGTGTGTGCCACTGGGGCAGCACTCCAATCTCAAGAAAGTCCTCATGAAAACTGTAGCTTCATAGTCAATACACTGCACCATTCCCATAATCACCTTTATATTTCACTCTATACTGTTGCTGACTGTTTCTTTCCCTGTTGCCCCCTTCCTGCTGCTTTGTCCTTTTCTGCCTATAATGTCTGCTGGAAATTACTATGACACCCTAGTCTAAATAGAGTTTTTCTTGTTTTCCTCTTTTTTCCATTTATATACTCTGTACTTGTTTTTTGTGTATCACTCCTGGTATCTCTCTGCCTTCCTTGTACTTATCTTCCCTTTTGTACATTTCCTTAATGATTTACATACCCCTACCCTAGAAAGGGTATTTTCCCTTTTCCTAACAACAGGTGATGTACTTTGCTGCTTATAAAAAGAATGTCTTCCCTGAAGTAGCCTCCTAACCCTTCCACCAATACTTTCTACGTAGGCAACAATAAGCACACCGGTACCAAACCTTCACCATACAAGACCGTCAGAGTCCCCTGCTTGCCTGCTATCACTTGTGGACATCAGCCAATGCCTAAGATGCCAATCACATCACCTGTTCCACTCCAGCTCTGATCCACTCATGCTCCCAGACATGAACATGATGAGATATGCTGAAGTAGCTGCCTTTGTTCCCAGTCTCCCACATCCTGCAACTCTCCAATTGGTCCCTCAATCCACTATGTCCTGTTTTCCAATGGTCATCTTCCTCTGATCATGTGGGTTAGAAAATTAGCCCCAAAACATTCTTCCAAAGCTTGTGCCCTTTCTAAAGTAAGCTGTTTACCCCTTCTCTGGTCCTCCTTTCCCCTTTACAGATGCATGGCAAAAGTTTGTTGTGGCTGCCTTTTGTGATTATTTAATGCCAGTCTATCCCCCTCAGATCTGGATCACTGCTAAGACTGCTGCATCCTCCACCCCTTTGTCTTCAGTTGACTATAGTTATTATCAAACCATAGTGTTGCAAGGTTTTAACTCACCAGCAACATTAAAGCACATTCACTAAATTGTCCTTTGTGAATATGCTTGAGGATTCTTTTCTATTTAGTAGGAAATGTATCTTTAACAACTTCATCTGCAACTTCACCCTCAGGGTACACCAAGGTAAAGCTGGGTCAAAATGAGGTTACTGATATATAAATGTCTCAAAGTGAGCAGTCCCTTGTCCCCCAACACTCCACAGTAGCCTGAAGACTCTCTGCCACCACACCCATCATACCATCATACCATCATACTATCACCACCACAGGATGCATCCACTCATCAATCTCAGGCTGGAACAATTCTACCATTTCTGACCATGTGTAATCCAGTTCCACTCTTCCTTGCTAGTGTGGCATGTTAACAAATGCCCAAAGTGTTTCTGCCACTGCAATTGGGCTTAGTACAATTTCCCCCAGCCAGAGTCAAATACAGTATGTGCTGCATGTACTGGGCTATTTTAACAACCACATAATCATCCCATACATGCGGTGTCCGCTACATCAAAAATAACTAACTTGCACTTCATCAAGTAAATGCATCATTCATTGTACATTAAAAACTGTGGGAAAATGAAGAAACAGACAAAAAACAGGACAAGACACAGAAGAATACTTGCAGAGCTAGGGGGAGAAGTATGATGAAATAGGTACAGTATTGGCAAAGAAACCAAATACAGTTCTGCAATAATATAGAGCAAAAATGTACAATCCCTAATACATCAGTACATTTTATTTATTTATTTCATCATTCAGACATAACCTTTGAACAAAATGCTCTTTTTTAAAGGTTCCACATCTTGACAGGAGTACAACACAGAAAGATAGTTACAGAGTATGGGTACACAAGTACAGAGACAAAAAATACAAGAACAATAGCAATTGGTCTGACTATTTACAACTTGTAAGCTATCTCATATAGAGGTACAGCATATTGTAATTAGTTCAGCCCAAGGCACATGGTGAGTGCTGTGGGTTTAAGAAACTAATTCAGCAGAAGGTAAAGTAGCCAGGGAAGGCATTGCCGTTATTTCAGGTAGGGTCTGGGGGGGGGAGAGAGACTCTCAACATAGGCTTTCACACCCTATATGTTAAGGCAGCCAAGAGGAGGCTTTGTTGTTAATTCTAGTCAAAAGGCGGTAATTTTCTGTGCAGGACTGACCTTGTAGGAACATACTAGAGATAAATGTGAGGGAGGACTGTACTCAGAATAAGCTGGGGGAAGACAGGTGCTTTGGGACAATTACATTCGTATAGGGTCAGTGGCAGGGGAGGAACTTAAAACAGAGTGCAGAGTTAAGGACAGTAGGTAGAAGGCTCATTGACAGGCTAGTAGTAGGAGGAAGTAGGAGTTTAAACTCAGGGTTACTGGGCAGCAGGGTAACAAATTGGAGAGTGCAACCCAGGACTAGCTGACTCCAACCTACCAGGTAATAGTGCTACAGGTGACCTGCAGCTACAGATCTCAGCCTTAGACAGGTGATGTCTTAGTTCTGCCTTGAAGATGGGGAGGCTGTTAATGAGTAAAAGGTGTGCTGAGATCTCATTTAACCAAGAAGGAGCTCCATATGTGAAGGACCATTGGCCAAGCGCCATTGTTCTGAAGGGGATGGCAAGTGAGCAGTGGGTCTGCCCTCTAGTGTGGTACCTGGATCTACCTCATTGGAGCAGTTCTTTGAAGGCCAATGGTGCTTTACCTAGGAGAGATTTCATGTCGAGCAGGTACGTTTGGTATTAGATTCTGCTGGCAAGACTGAGCCAGTCAGACATTCCCGTCTGTATACTGATATAAAACATGCATTAAATTAAAGTCATTGTATTGAACAGTTCCTTTTATGGCTGTTTCAAAGACAGGAATATGCTGATGTCTATGTGGCTAAACAGATCCTACTTAGCCATGATGTCTGCGCTGACATGATCTCCCGGGATGATCTACAGCTATTTCCCAGGTGAGCAGATATCACTGTGTGTCTGTTTCAGCCAGACACATGGAGTTGAATCAATTTTTATTCAACACTTTCCAACTTACAGTTTCTACAATCTAGCCTCTGAAAGTAGGCTGATAGGTAGGTATTGCAGCAGGTTTAAATACCACACTAAGTAGAGCTCTAATGAAACCACTCTAAAGAGGTAACACCCACTTAATGATCTGTGAATGATGGCATAATCATGTCTTTGGAGCTCAGCCAGCAGCTTTAAAACACTGAATTACTGGTCAGTTGTAAACCAGGGATTTAACACTGATTCTATAGTAAACAGCTTTTGGCAATTTAGTTTTTTCCAGTACAAGTGGATGTCCAATACATCCATGTCTGCTACAGTACATTTGACACACCAGGTACCTGTGCCCAATGTGAACCAATGCACAGAGAGGAGCTACCAGCTGTTTGCCATTGGTTTTCATATCCATGCTGAGATACATGTATGGGGATGCTGAATGCAGCAGGGCATGGATTGAAATGTGTGCCACAGTCCCAGAAAGTTTAGGAATGGCATGGTGTGAGAACTATGTTTGTGAAGGAATCTGTCATTTGGGACAGGCACATGCCATCAACCTTCTAGATCCTATGTTCTCCACAAGGAAAGAATGGCAGTAGGTCAGTTGCCAGCAATTCATTAGTTGCTGTATTCACTTGAAATAGCATGACTGGGTGGGTATTTGGCTGACACTAAAAAGACATTTTATGCAGTGTAGGTTTGACCTTTCTAGGTGTGGGGTTATCAAATAGCTGAACTCAGTGTAGTGGCACAGCCAGTCTGGTAGCATCTGACTCAGGGGGATTCCTGGATACTATGCTAAGGAACACAGTGATTTGGGGTGCTCTTTTATCACTTAAAGTTTATTATAAAATGATCAAAAATTTCAAGTTCCCTGATTGGCTAATCAGCACTCTTGCCCATCCTTATAAAGCCATATCATGCCAACCTGCACTATGTCAAAGTAAACTGACGCTGCACATCTGCATATCAATGGTCCCATGCTGCCACAATTGAAAACCCACTTCTCCTCAGCCAACCAATCTGAAACATTCACACAGTCACACAGCACCGAACATGGGCCGCAGTGACAAATTCAGACTTGGCTTTAAAAATGTAAACCTCAGAATTTAAAAAAAAATCCTCAACAGCCACTATGTCTGACATATCAGATACCAACTTCACACTACATTTTTAGGAAATACTCTCCAGACTGGACCCAGAAACAGCTGCCATCAATCTAAACTGGAACAGGCCTAAAAGAAGAAGAGGCAAAAATGAGCCAGTTAGTGAACCTGTTAACCTAACTGCTGAAGAAATAGACTAGAGAAAGAAATGGATGAAATAAACACTCAAAAAAGCACATTATGGGCACTTCAAGTATTTAAAAACTGGTGCCAACTCAGACAAATCACCACAGAACTTTGGTCAGCCTCCACAGAAGAACTGTGTCAAATCCTACGCAAGTTCTATGCAGAAGTGCGACAAACTGATGGAACCGAGTACAACCTCTCAAGCTTAATTTCACTACGAGCTGGACTCAGTCGGTACTTAAACAGTCCACCACTCAACTGAAACATAAACTTGCACACTGATCCTAACCTAATGGCAGCCAACAACATCTTCACTGCAGTTTGCAAATGATATCGTAGACAAGGGAAAAACACCTCACAGCATCACCCCCCCCATTTCCACAGCAGACCTCATGACACTAAAAAAATCACCCAAGCTTTCCACCAACACACCAAGAGGTCTACTGTACAAAGTACGGCTGGATATCTAGTTCTGCATGGCATGTCATGGCAGGGAAGGCCTCCGACAACTGAAGCCTCAGAATTTCTAATCTAAAAATGCAGACGATGGGACTGACTTCATCACACTAACTTTCAATGAATGCACTAAAAATCACAAGCGCACAGAGCTAGACATGCAGCAAAATAGAGGAGTCATACACCATGTCAGGCAATCCCCTCTGTCCAGTAGCTTCATTCAAACAATATCTCAGCAAGCTACTGCCCGACCCACCTGCCTTCTACCTACATCCCAGATGACTCCAGCCACAAGACATAGAAACTGCTGACATATGGTACACAAGGGAGCCGCTAGGAATCACTACTTAGCATCCATCATTCTCAAGATCAGCACTGAAGCCCGCCTTTCAACCTGATACACCAACCACAGCATAAGGACAATGGCAGTATGACTATTATCACAAGCCGGACTTGAGGCCCATCAGATCATGGCCATCACTGGCCACAACAAGCATCTGTCAATGCCGAATGTTGTTGCGCTGCCATTGGCAGTGGCAGAGGTGGAGAACCATAGCACTGTGAGTTTGTTATAGTGTCCCAAAAGGTGATTTTGCACAGTGAGTATGCCACTGTGCGCAGAAATGTGGAATGCGTTTCGGGCAGGCTGTGGAAAATGGCAGCTGGACTGTTGATAATGAGGTATGCACAAATACCAGAGGTGAAAATGTTGAATGAAAATATTGCAGACTGACAAAGTTACAAGGCTGCATGGAAACTACACAATGCACGCTTGTAACACAGTCATTGTCTGGACTTTTGCCACCAAATTTTCAACATAGGCATTTTAGGTGCTGATGAATAGTGTCACTGTCAATTTCTGAAAGTGTCCCAAAAAGTGATTTCGCACAGTGACTGTGCAATTTTGCACTGGACATGTGAAAACACATTTTAGCCAGCTGTACTGTTCATAAGGAGGTATGGAAAAATGGCAATGATGAACAGCAGGAGTGAAAGTATTACAAATTCACAAAGTCACAAGTGTGCGTGCAAACTGCACAATGCGCGCTCATAAAACACTCATTTTATTGACTTTCATCCCTAAATTTTCAACATAAGTATTTTAGGACATCTGCTAATGAACAGTGTCACTGCCATCTTCATAATGTGTCTCGAACCCGGGCTTTCCATAGCGGCTGCGTTAGTCTGCGCCGGAAGTGTGAAAACACATTTCGGGCAGGATGTGAAAAATGACAGCTGTATAGTTCACAAGAAGGTGTGGTAAAATGCCAATGTTGAGAATCTGGCATGAAAATAGTGCGAATGCACTAACTTACGAGTGTGCATTGCACAGTTACTTCGCACACTCATAAAACAGTCATTTTGGGGATTTTTCCCACCAAACTTACAACATAGGCTTTTTGAGAGCCCCTCTCATGAACAGTGGTACTGTCATTTCATTACTCGGTCCTGAAAGATGATTCTGTGCAGTAACTACAAAACCACCTCTCAGGACTGAATAACACCCTGACAGTGCAAGAATTCATGAAAAGGGGTCCCAAAAACCCCATGTTGAAAATTTGGGGCCAAAATTTGCAAAAATGCCTGAGATAGGCATTAAAGTTGAAAACCCCCTGTTCATTCCATTATACAGCTTACTGGCATTTCTTCTGTTCTCGGTCGGCTTTGAAGAGTGCAGACATGTTCCTGATCCACAGAAGATCATTGCGCCAGACTCCTCAGGTAAGTATGGGGTGGAGGGGTGAGAGAGACAGGGTGCACAGTGGGTGGGTGTGGGTGGGGAGGGGCATCGAGACTGAGAGACCTTTTCATTTACAGGAAAAAAGGAAAAAACCTTCATGGGACAGTGTTTTTTTTTGCAGATTTGGCATGCTGGGTGGGCTCCCAGCATGCCACCTACTTTGGGGAGGGTGTGTAGCAAATGGGATTGTTTACCCTCGTCGGCACACAACACGGGGGGAGGAGGAAGTAATACCTTGGAGATTGGGCACCCCAATCGGCACACAAAGAAAGTGGGGGGTGAGAGCTGAGGGGGATTGTGCACCCCCTCGGCATTCAACAATTGGGGAGGTTTATGCTGATGGGGAGTGGGTTCCCCCATTGGCTCACAAAGAAAGCAGGTTGGGTTAGCTGACAGGAGGATTGGGCACCCCCGAAGTCAGTAGTAGTTAGGTGGCAGCCCGCTTGCCGACCATGCACATAATGGCAGCAAGTACGGCAAGAAAATGACCGCTGCATATGATGAGCTTTGCTCGGATTGCAGTGGACCTTTTCTTAGATGTGCTCACCACATTATGTTTGCATGGTGTGGTGCCAGCATGCAGGCTGATTGGGGAATGCGGGACGCACCTACTGGTGCGTGCCCTGCATTCGCCCAACAGTAACCCCACCTCCAAAGCTGCACTGTCCCACGATGGAGCAATATTCCCAGCCTCAAAGAAACAAGTGTACCTGAAACTATTCAAGTAAAACAGAAATCTTCAGAATCACAACCATCTACCAGTGCAGGATTTCAGAAACCCCTTCCCTTAAAATTCCACTGCAACAACATGGCTCAACATGCTGCAGCCTGAAACAGGAAGCAATAGCGAAGACCATGAATGAAACAAAATTCCCACTGCCGACAACTTCTCAGTTTTCCAAACTTTCATGCTAGAGACAACCAACACTCCTTTTATCATCCAGAACTGCACGATGAAGAAAGTTCAGTTCATAAACTATACAAAGTAAAAACCAAATAAAAATTCTGCTCTAGTTCCACATGTTTCACATATTCTATTCATATTTACGGTTCACATTGTTATTCACTGATTTTACAGTTTAAAAAACAGTTAAGAAAAAAGCTGATTTCAAAAGACACATATTACGAAAAGAATTAAGAGAAATACTTCTAAAATCCTTCTTTTCCAATATTAAAAGGAACTATTTTTTTTGCTTTCTCTTACAAAAGTTACATAAATAAATTGTTCAAATAAAACTGGGTCTATGTCATTTTTCAGATACAATACAGACATTTTTTTCCCAATTAATAAGCTCAATAAGACACTCAGAGGTGTGGGTTATGGCCCGATAAGAGCACTTCCCAGATGCTAAAGGCACTTGGCGCAAGTGCCTTGTGCCTCAAAACACACCTGTGATGTGCTCTTATCAGGCCATAACTCACACCTCATTGTGTCTTATTGCTGGCTTAATTGTCATGCAAAACATATGGACATACAATTGCATACAATACTTCAGTCTAAAGAAGTAATCTGTTAACTTTATAGCCCCTCCAAGCAAGCAAAATCATTTCATTGGTACAAGAGACCTGCTATAATTTACAATCAAGCTCAACACTCTTGTTTGGGAATGGAAACCTACACTCAAGATCAGTATTAGTGCCACAACCAGCAGCAGCCATGAGGACATCAGCCACCTCCTCCTGGGCCAAAGTTCCTGAGCCAAAGAGTTTGCTACCCATTGGACTGATCCTGTTGTTGTCTCCCCAAGCACCCACCAGAATGGATGCCACAGATGTGGAGGAGAATCATTTGGCAATATTAATGCCATAGCTGCTTTCACCAACTACTCCTTTACTACTACTACCAGCCCCAAAATCCATGGATGAAGCTGCTGCTGCAGAGGTGCTGTTTTCAGGTGATACAACATTTTGCACCACAGAACCTATACACTTCTTGGTTACCTCACATGCACCTCTTTCTTTACTTGAGGGTCTCTTTCCAGGCATTTTATATATTTAGATTTTAATATTGCTAAGAAAAAAAATAAACAAATACTGCAGTAAAAATAAATACCAGCAACAGTAGACAATATCTCACCAGAAGGATTATTAGTGTGATCTGAGTCTGAACACAGCAGTTTACTGAGCTATCAAGAACTTTAGCAAAACCAATAAAACGTTTTTTGGTAGCTTCAGCAAAACCACCCCAAGAAAGATTTTTATTTGGTATTTTTGTTTTTAACATGACAGGGGTTAACAAGACACTCTTGAGATGAATACTTCAAAACAAGTTACTGCAAGTAATACCATCACTTCAATAGCTAAGAGACGGACAAATAATTCAGTTAACCACACAGAACTGTACTAAAGAAATAAAATGACAAATCACAGACCCACAGACTAAAATTATTAAGAAGAAAGACTGAGGAAAACAAATCAGATTATAGCTCACTGGGTTGCTTGCTTACCAGCTGATAAACATCACCTTCCCCAACACAGCACTTCTTTACATTACAAAACAAAAACATTTACTATCAAATGGAAAAGACTGTAAAAACTACAAATAAACAACAGTAACATAGCTGCACAAGGCATTCCAGATATTTCTTGTAAGTGATTTGTTTCAAAATACTCCACTTTCAGAGTAATTTTAAAGGTACTTTGCACAGACAAGTAAGAACAGACTTTTCTCCAACTCTTTCTCCATAACATCTCACTGAACATATGGCATACAGCTTATTTCAGTACCACGTGACCTACAATCCCATGATACATTTCATACTTTGTCTGTGGGTCCAACTTTTCCCACCTTTGCCCAGCTTAGCCATTCGTGAAGTTCACCATATACTGCAAACTGAAACTTTGCAGGATGTATTAACTTTATAAATTGCTGCAAATTATCTTCTTAGCCCACAAAGCAAAGTTAGCCAACCTGGCACACTTTTACCTATGGCAGGAAATCAAGGATGGAATAAAAGAAGGTACCAGTAAGTCAAAGGGCACTGTAAGGCCTTTATTATAGCCTTCCATGGCATTCTCTGCTCCCCAAGCACATGCTGAAACCATATTAAAGATGTCCAGAATCAACATCAGTTAATTAGATTGCAGATTTCTAACAGACTGACATTTAACAATCTTTATGGTGGGGATTTGTTACCGCGAGGTCCCAGAGAGGAACTGTAGATCATGATGATCTGAACATCCCTGACCAGATCAACCTTGATGTTGCTAATGTCAAGATCCAGCTTGAAAACCTGGATCTAAAGCGTGGCATCCTTGGCGAGTGTACTAGGCTGGTGAATGCATAAATTGCAGGAACAGTTGCTCAAACAGAAAGTTTTCATCATCGACTCAGGCATGGTCACCAAGCACTAACAAGCTGGATGAATCCAACACCAGGTCAGAAAGACATTCTCCTGTTCCTGCAATGAATCATTCCTGTGCCCAGGAGAACAGTACATGAGAATGATCTTGCAACCTCTACCCAGATCATCTTTAATGGCCCCACATGCAAATGACATGTTTTCGGTATTGGGATAATCCATTAATCCCACTGCAGATCTTAATCATATGACCACCCTACTCTGAACCCCCCCACCTCATGCAATTTACCATGAAGAAACCTGGTGGGATAGATGTCACCATCACAGGACCAGCATTATCCCCTGACCAGGACTCTGGGATACATTCCAGGTCCACTGAGGAACCATGATAAATGCCTTCACTATTAGGGTTTTATTCTTCCAGTACACGGCTTTACAGGGAACTGGACAAAGGGGGGAGCAAAATCAACAAGCCCACTAGATACTTACTATATTGGAACTAGAGCAGTCATTGGGATTGGCACAAGAAAATGAGGTCCTCTGTCATGGCAAACTTATGCCAGGCTATCTTTTATAGCTTACACTCTCAGTCACACTCCTCATTCCTACTCCTTGATGATCTCACCAATATCTTGGTCTTCACCCCTGAAGAATGCCCAACCCCCTGTTGCGGTTAACACTGCAGAAGCTAAGGTACATTGGCTTCCTCAAAAGTAGGCAATGGGCATAGCTGCTCCAAAGAGTAGGACCATCACATAACTAGCTCATTTAAAATAAAAACAAACATTTACTATACTGCCAGCAAATAAACTCCCATTCCCTAAAATAACCCAACTAATCATCCAAATAATACTTCATATTACCTCTTTCACAATCACTGTTGCACACTAATACAAAAAATAATAGCACATTCATTAATCTATCATGCAGTACAATAACTTATATTTAGTAGCATTAAAGCAGCCAGTAAAATGTACTCTAAGTTTGAGTTTATCATAGTACTGCCTTTTAATTTCCGCATGCTAGACTAAACCATATTTTATTTGTTTTGTTGGCATTAATGTATATTTGTTTAGATTCACCATCTTTTATTAGTTCCAATGCACTGATATGTTAATGGTAAAACTCAGCAGGTGAGAGGTCTTTCAATATTACCTGATCCATTATTCCAATAAAATGTAATAATAACTGGCAAGCCCTCATTATCAGTAGTGAAACTTGATTTTTGTGTTCATGACCCTTCACCAGTTATTATAAAAACTACAACATAAGTGACTGTTTGTTTATGAAGTTTTGTTACACACCACAAGACTTGCTCTAGAGTTGAAGGGTCATCACACACTTTGAGTGTGTAAAAACTTTGATAATGCACAGTCACCTATGTTTTATTCTCTGTTTAATACCTCTAACACCTCTGTTTTGTTATTAATATGTCTCCAATCCCATACAGTTGTGGTCAAAAATATTAGCGCCCTTGCACTTTTTCAAATAACTCACAATTTCCTCTAAACATAAGTTGAAATTAACAACAGTACAGTATTTGGTCTCCACAATTCTTTATTTCTCTGTTAATATTACAGAACCTTTGTTTTTGATTCAGAATTTAATATATCCTTTTAAATCAGAAAATGAAAAGAAATGGCATTGACAAAATTATTGACACCCTAGACTTAATATTTGGTGGCACAGCCTTTGGTCAAAATAATTGCAATCGACTGCTTCCTATAGCCATGGATGAGCTTTCTGCACCTTTCTACTGGCAGTTTGGCCCACTCTTCTTGTGCAAACTGCTTCAGTTCTCCCAGATTTGAAGGGTGCCTTCTCCCAACTGCTGTTTTCAGATCTCTCCAGAGGTTTTCAATGGGATTTGGATCTGGACTCATTGCTGGCCACTTCAGAACAGTCCAGCGTCTTGTCTTCAACCATTCCTGGGTGCTTTTTGAAGTGTGTTAGGGGTCATTGTCCTGCTGGAAGACCCATGACCTTTGACAGAGACCCAGCTTTCTGACACTGAGTTCAACATTGCACTCCAAAATGGCCTGGTAATCTCCAGATTTCATGATGCCATGCACACATTCAAGGCACCCAGTGCCAGAGGCAGCACAGCAACCCCAAAACATCACTGAACCTCCTCCATGTTTGACTGTAGGGAAGGTGTTCTTTTCTTTGAAGGCTTCATTTTGTTTTCTGTAAACATAGAGATGATGTGCTTCACCAAAAGCTCTAATTTGGTCTCATCTGTCCACAGGACATTCTCCCAGAAGGATTTTGGCTTGTTCAGGTGTGTTTTGGCAAACCCCAGTCGGGCTTTCTTATGTCCCTCTCTCAGCAGTGGGGTCCTCCTGGGCCTCTTACCATATAACCCCCTTTCATTGAGTTGGCGATGGATGGTGCGAGTTGAAACTGTTGTACCTTGTGTCTGAAGGTCAGCTTGAATCTGTTTGGCAGTTGATCGAGATGCTTTCTCCACCATTTGAACAATCCTGCGCTGCAATCTTCGATCAAGTTTTCTCTTGTGGCCACGTCCAGGGAGGTTGGCTATAGTGCCATGGGCCTTAAACATCCTGATAACATTACGTACGGTGGAAACAGGAACATCAAGGTCTCCGGAGACTGATTTGTAGCCTTGAGATTGTCCATGCTTGGCTACAATCTTCTGTCTGACCTCCTCAGACAATTCTCTGGCTGTCTTTCTTTTCTCCATGCTCATTGCGGTACACACAGTGACACAAAACAGAAGAATGAGTCCTTTTTTCTATTCAAACTGCTTGAATGAGTGATTTTTATATTGCAGACACCTGCAACTCACCACAGATGAGTTCAGTTCCAAAGTGAAGGAGAATCACCTGCTTGAAATCTAATTATTTCTAAAAGGTGCCAATAATTTTGTCTGGGCCATTTAAGGATTTCTGTGTGGAATAAGCTAAGACTTAGTAAATTTTTTTGCTTTTTGTGTTTTATACAACTGCAAACCAAAGAAATACAAATGTGGATACCAAAATATTTTTTTAATTTCAACAATTTTCTGGAAGGAATGGTGCATTATTAGAAAAAACTGCAAGGGAGCCAATATTTTTGGCCACGACTGTATACATTAATTGCTATATCACTAATTAAGATAAGGTGTGCATGCTGCGTTCTTTTAAGTATAAGATTAGCTAAACACAGAGAAAGGGAAAGAAGGCTGTCTGTGTTGAAGACTAGACTGGCACAGGCAGAAATGGCATTTAAAGCACTGCCCTCCCCAACACCTAACTCCCCTACAGGCAAAGAAATCCCTGTACTATGGATAGAAATCAATGAGCTTCTGAGTCAGAAAGCTGAGGTGGCTATCCTATAGCTTTGATACACCTTCTAGGAGGGGGGAGAAAGGAGGAAAGGTCCTTGCCTACCAGCTCCAAAACAGCCAACAAGTAGACACACACTGGGCTCGAAGAACTCCCAGAGTGTTGTGGTAATAGCCCCACAGGATATTAACAGTGTCATGGCCACCTTCTACAAGGTGCTCTATGCCACCATGCACTCTGTACCACCATCAGATTCCCTGCCATTTCTGGATAGGTGTCTACTTCCTACAATTTCTTCAGCCCAAGCAGAGACCTTGGAGGCCCCCTTCATGGTGGTGGATGTGGAAGCAGCCATATGAAGTTTGCAGGTGGGTAAATCTCCATGGGAGGATGGGTTCAAGGCTGATTTTTACCAGGCCCTTGCATTCTGTACTGCCCCCCATGGAGGTTTTTAATGTAAAATCCACAGGTAATCTCCCTCCATTCTACACAAGACTACCATCATAGTCATCCCCAAAAAAGGGAAGGATCCTACCAATCCAAGAAGTTACAGGCCAATCTCACTCATAAACCTTGACAACAAGGTATGTGCCAATGTCCTTGCTGCTAGACTTAGTTCCCTTCTAGGTGGACTTATTTACCCCTCCCAGGTGGGTTTCATACCAGGCCAGCACAGCTCAGACCATGTAAGAACCCTGTTCAATCTGATGTACTTGGACAGTGCCCTGCAGTACCTGGCTACCGCCATTGTGGTGGACTTCAAGAAAGCATTTGATTCTCTGGAGTGGGACTACTTACACAGGGTCCTGTCCCATCTGGGAGTAGGTGGCAAGTTCAGGTCATTTGTACAGGCCATCTACACTTTGCCAAAACCCAAGTGGCCACTAATGACATCCTTTCAGAACAGGTTTCCCTAGAAAGAGAAACTCACCAAGGACGCCCCCTATCTCCCCCCACTTCTATTTGTGCTATCAGTGGAACCACTTGCTGCTTCCATCAGGCAGCACCCATCAACCACCTTTGATGTATGCAGGTGACCTGCTCATACCCATCACTGAAGCCCATAGTTCCCTCCCTCACCTCATGCCTCTGTTGGACTTGTTTGCCTGTCTCTCTGGCCTTCAGCTTAACCAGCCCAAAACTGAAATGATGCCCCATAACAGTCACTGTCTGCAGCATCTGGCCAATGATACTGGGTTGCTTTGGGCCCCTGATGGTATTACCTATTTGGGTATTAAGATTAACCCCAACTTCAAGGACATCTGGACGGCCAACATCCAGCCACTTCTGACTTCCACAAGAAGTGTATTTGAGAGGTGGAAGCTCCTCTGCCTTACCCTGGTGGAGAAAACTGCAGCCATCAAGATGATTACTGCCCCCAGGTTCTTCTACCTACTACCAAACATTCCCCTTAACCTCCCTAAAAATTGGACCCAACCTATAGACAGACTCATAGGAGACTTTCTGTGGGAAGGGGCCAAGCCACACTTTAGTCAAGACAAGCTGATGGGCCATTGGTCACAAAGAGGCAGGGACTTCTCCAGGATGGAGGGATATAAATGGGCATACCAGACAGCCCAGACCATGCATTGGCTCAAGAGGCCCCCCCATGGGTGAGAATCAAAGTGACCTTGTCCAATATTCTTTGTACATCCTCTCTCTTGGTCACTCCTGCCAAACCCTGAGGTACAACCCCCTAACCTTCCACCTATAGTAGAAACCTTCAGGATCATCTGGTGCCTGACTAACTCCACACTGCAGAAGGACCCACTCCCAACACAATTTGCCTCTGTATGGCAGAACTCATACTTCACTATAGAGGGTAAAACTCTTACATGGGCTCAGTGACAGGATAAAGAAATAAAAAGAGTCCAGGACATTATGGACCCTCAAAGTGGAGGAATAGCCTCCTTCCAGACCCTGCAGCACTGTTGGGGTTTACCACAGATTGACTTCTGGAGGTGCGTCTAAATCAGAGAGGCACTTTTGTCAGCCAGGAAGTCCTCTTCTCCCTCAAGCAGAACTACCAGTGAGTTAAAAGCCTGATTAGATCTTCTCAGGGGTAAGCCGGGAAACTTTATGCCAAACTTAGAGATACCCTTCCCTCCCAATCCAACGAGTCCAGATGTAAATGGGAGAAATTTCTAAGCTATACAATTGGTGAGAGTCAATGGATCCAGGCCTGAAAGAACTCCCATAAGTGGTTTAGGGATGCCTGTACAAGGTTAATTCAAAACAAAATATCTCACTGCTGGTATAGGACCCCGGATGTTCTCCACAAAGCTAACCTATTGCCCTCCAACAAATGCTGGAGATGTCAGGAGGGTGGAGGCAACCTGCCTCATATCATCTGGTCCTGCTCTAGCCTCTCCCAACTCTGGAAACAGGTCTGTCAATTGGTATCTGCCATCCTTCAGAAAAGAATACCTCTGTCTCTCACCTATCTTTTTGCTGGGGTTCAAGGAGAGTCTTCCATCTTCTTGCCCCTGACAGATACAGAGGGCTGGCCTTGCTGGTGATCTAGAACAAAAGGGCAATTATATGTACTGTAAGTGGTGCTCTATCACTGCCTCTACTATGGGGGAAGTACTGTCCTCCTCCATGACTGCTTTAGCCTCACTTGACAGACTATCCCACCTGTAGGCATACCAGATGGACCAATTCAGATGATGCTGTCTCCCTTTATGGAGCACTTCTGCCCCCCTGAAGGCATAGGGTGAGGAAAAGATTATCTGGACTGTTTGCTCCACTACCGTCTAGTCTGATTACTCTGATAGGGTAATAGGCATCTACATGCCAACTCTTGACACTGGGCTCTCCATTTAAATGGCATAAAGGTGTTCTGATAGAGTGAGCAACTGTGATCTGTCTAGCTTTCTGTTCCTTATACTGTATATCTGCTTTAACCATAGTAGAGTGAAGTTTCTTTGTGTGTTAAATGTCTGTTTTGTTTCAGAGGGGTTGCCAGGGGAGTCCCATGGCACTACAACCACCTTTCTTGGATCACACTGTAGCTGTGAAGAAGTCTCTCCAGGTAGTTTGAAATCCATGTGTGGAATTCTTCCTCACTTTTCTTAGTCCTGGCTTCTAAAAGAGCAGAACTGGGTAAGTACTGTTGCTTTCAATCTTTACGCATATGACCCCCAGCCCCAGAAATGAAAGTACCAGAATAGATACATCCATTGGTGTCTTTGTGTATGAGGCTCTCTCCCTCCCCTTACCCTCTGATCCCCATTACCGGGTGTTAAGCACTGGGGAGAAGATGGTGCCTCCCTCGAGTTGAATGGGCCCGCTCTCTAGTAGTGTGATTTTACAACCCTTGTACACTGTAACCATATGCAGAGCAGTGATTTGTGGCTAGAAACTGACTTTGCTGTTTACTGAACCACTGCATATTAGTCTATGGCTCCTGTACTTGTTCTGTTGTGCCTGAGTATGTTGAAAATAATAAAAAATTCCACTACAAAAAAAAAGTACAAGCTTAGTATTGTGTGTAAGCACTCGGGGGGGGGGGTAATCACTATCTACTTTAGCTATATCATTCAATTTAGTATATTTGCTGATATTCATGGGGGAACACAGGTTACAGTCAAAAAGAGATGTACCTATATTTGAAAAAATATGTAACCTTTCCCATACAGTCTTCATTCAGCCTCCAATTTAAAACTATTAATAGACATTTAGGCAAACATCCAGCACATGACTAGCATTCTTGTGTGTTTTACTGTCACTGCTGCTGTACAGGAAGGTAGTGGATAAACAGGCTTTTACATTAAAGCTATGATAATTATTTCAAAAGGTATAGCAAGCCATAGAGAAAAGCTTTGTTTCTAAAGAAATGCTGTCTAACAATATACACAAAAGTAATAACAGTATCATAAGCTAAATCACTTTTTACGTTCATGGATGATTTACTGCAACTATTAAAGTATGTTCATGCATATCCCAAATTTACCCTTTCCAGACTGGATCCTCTCTTTACCTCATTCTGTTGCATTGCTTTGGACAGCCCCACACATTCTCATCACTGTACTCTTTATACATCCCTCTCCTTTCCCTCCCTTGAAGCTAGGCATATGGCACACTGCTCCTCATTTATTGCCAAGTATTGGTTTGGTTCCCTCCCTTCCTACCTGTCCTCTATCCTCTCCTTGCCTTGCCCCAACTCCTATGCCCTCCACAACTCCCACTCCCTCTCCCTTGCACTCCACCTTAGATCTTCCACAGCTAGCCAGGCTGCCATCTCCTACCACTTTCCTAAGCTCTGAAAGTCCCTCCATCTCCCAGTGTGTTCAGCCACCTCTCCCTATTCTCAGTCCTCCCTTCTCCCTCCTCCATAGCCTCTCCTCCCACACCTGCACCTGTAGCCTGTTACTAGAGATGCAGTGAAGTTTTAATTTGCATGTGAAGTAACCGTGAAGTCACCCACTTTGCGTTTGGCTACATTTCGCATAGTTTTAATCCAAAATTCACCATTGACTTCGCCTTCAAATTCTCACTTCACCTTTACTTTGGTGCATAGGCGATGTTGCCATGAAACAAGCAGTTTGGTCACATGTGTACCCCTCTGCATGTCACATGACCACTTTCCTCCACAGGAAATTATGTTTCCACTTGTTGAGTCAGTCCAAGTCAGGTTGTGGTGTGTGGAGGACTACAGGCAGCTACTTAGAGAATAAATGAGTTCATTCATTTAATAATTCTCATAGTTTAATACATTTTTCTTTAAGTAAAGTAGTACCAATCTATCCTTTACTTTTTCCTACTGCATTTTGCTAACCATACTGCCTAGGTTTTTTTGTTTTAAACTTGTGTACTTTACTTTCTCACTCTGTCTCTCTCTTCCTGTTTTTTTTCTTTGTCACATCTTCTCTTCTGGCTGTTATGGATCATCTGGCTGGACGTCACATCCCAAGGACACACAGCGGTTCAGGTTTGGTAATCCTAAACAGGGCAGTTTTGGGGATGCAGGTCCACCGACAACCAAACATGGAGGTGGAGGTGCAGCAGGAACATGAACAGGAGCAGCTGCAGCTGGTCGAGCAGCAACAGCAGGAACAGGAGCATGCTGGAGCCCCTCCGTGGTTACACACCCATAGCGTGGACCATCTGCTCCACCAAAATAAGAGGCAGAGACATTGGATGTGCAAACACAATGCCAGCCTCGGGGCCCTGGGAAGACCTCCCCTATGTGGGCATATTTTCAGTGTGACCCCAATGATTGCAGTGTGGCTAACTGCACCTTATAAAATGTGCAAGATATATCAGCAAATCAGAATTGCTGCTCAGCATGCATGAAATCTGTTCCATGCATGGGTAAAAAAAAAGGAGCTGGCAGTAAAAAGTCCAAGATTCTTGTGCCATGGAATGTTGGCATTTTTGCTGGCAGCCATCTTTTCTTTGCCCATCACAGTGAACCACACAGAATCACTTGCTATGTCTGAGGCAGCAATCGTTAATTTCAATGTCAGCATGATAGATGAGGAACTGGAGAATGTTTTCAGCATGCCAGATGACCAGTTCATTCAGGTGAATGAAAGAAAATCAAGTGGCACAGTGAGTAAAATAGCAAATGTAGAGAAACTTGTGCCTGGTACATCGTGATACCTGTCACTTACACCTGATACACTGAATGAGCTTGAAGATGCCAAAAATGAGCCCAACACAAAAAAAAAAACAACCTCTTGGGCTGTCAAAGTATTTAAAGACTGGCAAAGCACAAAATAACTACCTCTGGATTTTAAAACCACTATCTGTTCTGAGTTAAATGAAGCGTTCAGGTGTTTCTACGCTGAAGTACGCAATAGTGATGGCCAGAAGTACTCAGTCTTGAGCTACTGTAGTCTCTGAGCATCACTAAACTGCTATCTGAACTCAGTAGCAATAGGTAAACAAATGTACATTATCAGCGATCCTGTGTTGACTACCAGGAACAATATTTTTGTTGCAGTAATGAAACATTATAGACATGCACAAAAAGACATCTCAAAGCACCACCCTGCCATCACTAAACCAGACCTCATTAAACTCACAAATGCTCTCATTTTGTCTCACGACACTGCAACTGGCCTTCTCCACAAGTGTGGATCAATGTACATTTATATATGACCAGGCACGGTCGGCAGGGGCTATGAAATCTAAAGCCTGACAGCTTTGAGTTCCTGGTTGATGAAAATGATAAAAGAATATACCACCCTTGCCTTCAATGAGGCAACTAAAAACCATAGCAATCCCCTTGAGCTGAAGAAACAATCACACCGTGGGTTCATATATGCTGAACCTGTCTCCCCGCTGTCCCAGCGTTTAACCTAAAGAGATAACTCAGCAAGCTCCCGCCTGCAGCACCATCCTTGTACTGTCATCCATGTCACCTCCCTCAACATTTTTTCGACTGCACCAATGTGTGGTACACAGAACAGCCCTTGGGTCTGAACTACCTCTCCACAATGATGAGTCAAATAAGCAAGGAAGCCGAGTTAAGCCACATCTACACCAATCGCTCCATTAAAGCAACGGCGTTAACTTACTGTCTGAAGCTAGTCTCCAGAGCCACTAGGTAATGGTGGTAATGGGCCATCACTGCAAAGGTAGCCTTTGTTCGTACTGGGCTGGGTCTTCTACAGACTGACACTGGTGGAGCTCAATATTAGGTCAGCATAACTGCAAAGAAAATTAATTTCCAAAACCTGAGCCACGGAGAGAAGCAACAGATACAGAACCTGAAGTTAAGAAGAGTGCTAGTGTGCCACCAACAGGAACAATGACAGCTTTCAGCCAGGGCACATTCACATTCAATGGCCCCATGCATTTCAATGGACTGGTAAACTTCTACAGTGGCAGCAAGTGATTTTTTTGTTTTCCATAATCCCTCCAGTCTTACAACAGTGCAACATGGGGTAAACTGCATTTATGTTTATTTTTTGTCCTAGTATTTGTTGTTTATCTGTTCCCAGTTTTCAGAACTATTTTATGCTGTGGAGGAATTTTCTGAAAAGAATAAATGATTTTAAGCAGCAAAAATCTGTTTTCTGTCTTTTTTCTTAATAATATTGTTGGTGTCCATTTTATAAGTGTAATAAGACACTCCAGGGTGTGCATGAAACATATTTTACCACACAGCCAGGGGCTAAAGGCACTAGACCTGTGGTCATTTTTTAAGATTATACAGACAGCCAACAAGAAAAGAAACATGTGTAACACACAAAGGGAATTTGTCCGGTCTTATGTTTTGCTGTAACAAATGTGAGAGAACAATGACAAAAACACTGCACTATGTAGTTTTTTTAATTATGTCTATTTATATTACTTTGAACACTATAATATACACGCATAGTATTCTTGGTACTATTGTGAGACACACAGTAGTGGTACAGTGACAGAAATTTTAGCAGACTTAATAGAATTAAAAGCAACGCTAAGTTTCTTCATTTTTGGTCGATGGGAAGCCAAAAACAACAGCAGTGACTTCAAGATGGATCTGCACAGGCACAACAAGATTCCAGACCTTAACAAGTCTTTAGGAATCATGAAGTGGAAAAGCAATACCTTTTTTAAGGGGGGACGGAATTACAGCAGTACCTATACAATCACAGAAGCAGGGAAAAGTAACGCAGACAGGATGAAACATTTCACAGTACTGCTATTACGGTGGCCCAATAAAATGCTTATAATTTGAAAGCACACAAACACAAACTAAAGATCATGTGCAGAAACTGTAACCGTTCAGTAAACTACAACACAGTCATTTAAACAGACTGAAAAAAATGCCCATCAAACAGCAAAACCTGATAAAAAAATAATAGAAGTGGGCATTTTTTTCAGTCTGTTTAAAAGACTGCTTGTAATAGACAACAGAAGAACGTGATCGAATGCAGAGACATATGGATTATAGAGACATTTAAAGTGGCAGTAGATCATTTTTTGTTAAAAGCATTTCGGATAGTCAGGTTTCCGGACTAATCAGTCATGGATTAACCAGGTTTGCTTTTAACAAAAAATGATCTACTGCCACTTTAAATGCCTCTATAATCCGAATGTCTCTGCATCTGATTCAGTTTTCCTGTTGTCTATTACAAACAGTAAATTTCAATGGTATTTATCCACTTTAGTGCTTTTCAATGAATTGGTGTTAATGAGTCTCCCACATAGAAACAGCACACTGCACTTAGTGAGTGTCGATTACTTAAACACATTCCACCACGGAGTCGGCAGCTTTCACAAAGGGCAGTAAATGAGCTGTCAGAAGTCAATTAAGTGGTCATTCATGATAAAGTTCAGGTGTTACCTGGTTTCGTAGTGTTGCTAAGCCTTCCTGGGTCGACATAATGGCGAGCAAGCAGGGCCATTCCGAGGTCTCCATTTCTCAAAAGAGAGAACTCTGTATGTGGAAAAAAGCCCATCCAAAATCCACATATCGGGACATGGCAGCTTATGGATTAAGCTGTTTTGGTCTAAAGCTTGGCTCGTCGGCATGCTCAGATATCTGGAGATCGAAAGAAAAATGGCTTGCTGCTTCCTCCAACTCCACAACAAAGACAGCACTGACCTAGATGAGGACAGTCAGGATGCCCTGTGTCACCCCCCTCCACAATTCTCTGCTTTGGAAGCTTGAGCTAGCCTGACTAAGGTTTTCCTGTACCTGGAGCAGCACAGCACTTCAGATACCAGCAAGCAACTAGATAATTTACTCTATGTAAAGATGTTCATCTTAGCGCAATCAGCTGCAAACACATGACAAGCTCACATCCAGGAATATTTTAAAAAGTAAATTTGCATTTCCTGTGATTGTGTGAGTGTGCTACTGCCTGTGAGTGACCAAGTGTGTGTGAGTGTGTGTGTGTGTGTGAGAAAACATTGAATAATGTAATATTAGATATTTGTTGGGCAATTTAAACAAATTTCATGATTTCAATTACTTTTATGTGATGATTCTGTGTAATAATAAATGCAATAGCTCTTAAACTGTGTTTTGAAATTTTTTCTCATAGAAGCCATTATTACTTGTTAATCCGTTGTTTTACTATCCGGAAAAAAGGGCCAGATACAAACAGTTCCAGATTAACCAGGTTTGACTGTATTACTGCATATACCTGAACACACAAAGACTAAAACACTAGCCAACAACACTTGGAAAGACTGCCTTTATCACTGTGGTCTGAAAATTTCCCTCCTACTCCACAGATCTGCCCCACCCTCGAAGCACACTTCTACAGTGTCTATCAGTACAGACACTGAATCAACTGAATTAACATTCGGTATTCACCAAAAAATCAATAAATACTCGATATAACATAAGGGTTTACTACCATCAATCTACAAAATTTTGTCACAAAATTTGGTGACAAAAAGGCATTCTTACAGGTTTTTAGAGGGTTTGAATCTCAGACCTCTGAGAGCAAACTGTCCCCAGCTTTTTCACTACACACACTGTGATGAACTGAGGCTGTGCAAGAAAATATAGAACCCATGTGACCTTACATCCCATGAATCACTGCAAAAGTTGCCCTAAACTGCAAAAATACAAGGCGAAGTAATGCAAAGTACCTATAGAACAATGGGAACATCACATTACTTCGAGATGCGTAGTTATTCACTTCGATTTGTGGAGTATTTCACAAAATTTGGGTTAGACATGAAATACTATGTGTAGCAGATTTTAGGCACTTCGCCCACCACTACCTGTAACTTCACTTAATTTTCCCTTATATACAAATTACTATCTCCTCTCCCATTTCTTACCCTCCTTCCTTTCTCTATACCATCCCCTCTATTCCCTGTTCCTCCTCAGCCTACTCTCTCAACCTTATTCATACCCCTATACCTTTCCCTCTACTATCTCACCCTAACCCCCTCCTCTCTGCCCACCTTTCCTTACTCCACCACTTCTCCTCTTCTTTCCTCCTCCTCCTACTCTCATAACCCCTTTCTTATTCTTAATCCTTTTGCTCATTTATCGCTCCCTCCCCACACCAAACCCACCTTTCTTAGTCCTGGACTGCAACTCTGTTTCTATGTTCCTCCTCAAGCCTGCATTCTCCCTCCCTCCCTTCCTCCTTCTATCACAACATGTATTGTTCTACTAATGCTAACCAGTGCTGGCACACATTCAGCTTTAGAAGCTATAATTTTCAACGCAGTGGTACATGGTTTATGAATTCACACACTGTTTGATTATTTATTTATTCATTTGCATGTGCTAAATCCATGTGCACAATTTACTGTACATAGTTGATTACAAATTTATTTCCCTCCTATTTACAGTTGTAACACATTGTTTTTGATTCTACCTATTTTCAACTGTACTCCCTTCCCCCCCCGGGATGCTTCTGGAAACGAGCTCTTGTTAGTTCAATATGCCTTTCCTCGTGCAGCTTTTACATAAATAAATATCCATACAGCCACCATCATTTTAGCAGGTTTCTATCAAGATAAAAATGATCAAGAATCAGTACAGGCTGGCCTCTTCACCATTATTCTCATTTTATGTCATCTTTCATTGTCATCAAAACCTGATTGGCAAACATTTTGTGACTTTCATTTTCCATCAATTCATCTGGCTAATTGACTCTAAAATATAATTTACAAAATGACTTTTCTGAACAAGAAAATACATTTTCAATGGATTCCCTATGAATAATATTATTATCCAGCTATCTATCTACCAATCAATCTGCTTGTCTGTCTATCTATCTATCTATCTATCTATCTATCTATCTATCTATCTATCTATCTATCTATCTGTCTGTCTGTCTGTCTGTCTGTCTGTCTGTCTGTCTGTCTATCTATATTTATTTATTTTATTTATTTATTTAACAAATCAGAAAGACCTTTGAGCCAAGACCTCTTTTACAGAGGTTCCACATCAACGTATATTTATTTCTCTGTCTCTCTCTATGTATACATTAGTAGGATGAGGTAGCACCCCTATAGTTAGGGTTGAGTAGGCTGTTTAATGTTAAACTCCAATTTCTGCACCTTAGTAAGCTTGGTGTTGTACAACAAAACAGCCCAAACTTTTGTCATGCGCAGTCAGGTTTATGGAGTCACAAGACATGAAACATGTTGTTATGTCGTTGTGTTAACTTTCTGAGACACAGAGTGCCAAAAATAAACAGAAAAATAGCCTATACTTAACATTGCATATTTTTGTCACCAACAGCCTTAATGGTGTGGAAACATTGTGTATTATTTGCTTTCACTTACAGGGTAAATGGTGTAGAATTTTTTTCATCACATTTTCATGGTTGAAGGGGCCTGTGTCAAGAAGGTGCCTTTGGAAGGTTTCCTGAAAAAAAAAATTATATGGTTTTAGACTTACATGGATTTTTGTGTTAACCAAAATATGCAATTGGTAAATGGTATAAAAACACATTGCAACTGCTTATTTTCATGACTTAGTTGTCGTGGGGAAAAATACAGATTGTTTTGGAATAAAACAATCATTTAAAAAAAACAGTGGAGATGTCTGCCTATTTTTTCTTTTTAGATTTACAAACATGATACATAAAAGTGATCTCTTTAAAAAAATACTTTTCCTCGCTAAATGGGACCCTTTCATCTTGATTCTGGTGTTTGTTTGTTTTTCAAAGTTGCCAGAAATACCTTTTCTGTGCACCTCAAAATGCAGAGTGACCAGTTTAGCAAAAGAAGCCACTGACCTTCTGTCGCTAAGCTGTTGCATCAGCTTTTGTGTCCCTCACCTAGGCATTTGATTTGGTGGACCATAGTAAACTTTCAAAAACACTACCAAAGTTGAACTTCTCTAAAGAGGTAATCCATTGGCTGGAACACTATCTACAAAACAGGTTGCAAAGAACTTAAATAGATGGGGGTCTCCTCTAAAGAATCTTTTCTGAGATGAGGCGTCCCCAAGGGGTCCATTCTTGGACCCCCTTTTATTTTCTATTTTATGTAGGCAAGGAAATTATATTTATAAGGCACACATTCCTGGAGGCTGAGGGTGCCTAACAATCACAAATACACAAACCCAAGATTAAAATACAGTAAAATTAAAACAGTAACATTCAGTCAGTTAGTAGAACCTTTCTCTTTTTACAGTATGCTTTTTCTTGCTGGGGAAACTAACTTATGGTCTGGACCCAAATCAGCAAGCTTCGAAAGCCTGGCTGAAGAGGTGAGCATTCAGCCTCGGCTTGAACACCTCAATTGAGGTGGCCACTGGACCACAGGTGAAAATGAATTCTACAGGGTCAACCCCGCAATGATGAATGCACGATCACCTGATGTCATGAGCCGAACCCTGGGAACGTCCTGGAGGCCTCTCGAAGAAGAGCGGAAGGAGTAAGCAGAGGTCACCGGTGTCAGGAGATCTGGCTGGTAGCCAGGACCCAGTCCATATAGGGCCTTATAGGTGAGCAAGCCCACCTTAAAAAGAACCATCCTCCTGACAGGCAGCCAGTGCAGAGCATGCAGGACTGGGATTACATGACTGGACCTTAAAAGGCCCATCAGCAACCAGGCCACCATATTCTGCACTAGCTGAAGTCTGCAGAGGGTCCCTCCCATGACCTTGAAGTATAGAGAGTTGCAGCAGTTGAGCCTGGAGGTCACAAAGGCATGTATCAATGTTGGCAGATCCTCAGGTGGAAAGAGGGGCTGAATCCTGACAATGTTTCACAAGTGGTTGAAACCACTTTTAACAACAGACGACTCCTGATCTTCAAAAGTCAGTTTGCTGTCCAGGATCACACCTAGATTTTGCACCCTCAGGGAAGCCACCAATGGAATGGACCCAAGGACCAAGTCTGTGTCGGCCCCGAGTTGCAACTCCTCATGCCCATGACATGGCTCTATCACTGACACCTCCGCCTTATTGGGGTCAAGTCTCAGCCAGCTGGAAGCCATCCAGTTATTGATTTTAGCCAGACAGCTGTTAAATACATCGACAGCTCTGGGTGTTCCAGGTGCAAAAGACAAATACAGCTGGGTGTCAAACGCATAGCAGAGAAACTCCACTCTGTATTGTAGAACGATTTTGCCCAGGGGCAGCATGTACTCTGCGTACAACATCAGACACAAGATCAAACCCTTTGGTACTCCACAAGAAAAGCATTGTGGAGGAGGATAATTCCCCATCACTACAGATGAAAATAGGATAGGATAGGATAGATAGGACTCAGACCATGTGATGACAATTCCAGTGAGTCCACAAAACTCACTGAGCTGATCAAGAAGCACAACATGGTCCACAGTGTCAAATGATGAGGAGAGATCAAGGCGCACAAGAACTGACCTGTCTCCTCTATCTCTAGCACTGAGCAGATCATTATGCACTCTAACGAGAGCCATTTCTGTGCTGTTCCTTGCCTAAAAATCTGAAAAAAATCTAAAAATCTGACTAGAATGGCTAATAGCTGTCTGAGGACACCAGGTAATCGTTGAGCTGTTAAGCCACTAACTTCTTAACAACCTTGCTCAAAGTTGGGGATTGGATGGTAATTCACCTGGATGTCTCTCAGACGTTTTTAGACATACTTGATTAATATTATGTGCAGATGATGTTGTCCTGTTCTGTTCTGGGAATAGTGTTCCAAATCTTCAGAAAACTCTACATAAGGATTTCAGTCTTTTATACACCTGATTTGACTCTCATAAACTGGTTTTAAACTCTTCTAAATCAAAGCTAATGATTTTCTCCTGTCCGAGAAAAGTTTCTATTACAGACTTTGTATTACATGACAATGCTGGAAATCCCATTGAACAGGTATCAGAATTTAAATTTCTCAGCCTGACTCTTGATTTTCCTTTAACTTTTGAGCAACATACAGTATCATGACACTAATTAGCAAACTTCACAAGAGACTGAGGGACAGATATTCAAAACTTTGCCCCGGGGCTAAATTAGCACTGCCTGGTGTGCTAAAATAGCCTGGAACAAATAGCCCACAATATTCAAAAGGATTAGCCCCTGTGCTAAACCTGCTGAATATAGCATGCTAAGGAAGCTGGTCAAACTGTGCTGGGAGTGCAGTGTTAAAACAGCCCTGGAATAAGACAGCTCTGAATACAGCAACAGGGAAGTGCAAACTGCAACAGCAGCTCAGTAGAGCAAGCCAGTGTTGCAGGTGGGGAACATTGTGTGTGATTGCAAAGAGATGACTCACATATACCGAAAACAACAATGCAAGCCACACACTGCAGAACTGTGCTATGCTGATGAGAGGTTTGCCTAGGCTAACCTGATTGCACAGTGCTAACACAATAGCCCGGTGCAAACAGGTTAGCCTGCGGCAAAGGTTTCCTATATTCAGAGCTCCCTTGCAAATGAGCCTACTTAGGTAATCCATGGGCAAACAGGCACATTTGCATTTCATTATGTGCTGCTTAGCATACATTACCTTGCAGGTTGCCTGGTGCTACTGCATGGAGCACACAGCTCTACCTCTTGGTCGGAATGGAAGCACAGCCTTGAAGCTGCAGGTCATGAGGCACAAGCGGTGCATACAACATACCCATACAGCACTGCAAGCAGTACATAACACTGTATATATATATGTGTACATATATTATAGTGGCATGGTAGTGCCACTATAGTTAGGGTTGAGGAGCCATTTACATGTTAAACCCCAAATTTTGCACCTTAATAACTTTGCAACTGTTTGATGGATTTACCTGAAATTTGGAATACATGATCAAGACCCATACACCTTGGGATCTGCCAAGTTTTGGACTGGTGGGATACACAGCTGTAGAGTTATTAAGTGTGATCTGCATGTGCGTTTATGCCTTTTCTGGAATTCTACAGTTGCACCTACAGGTCACACGGTTTGCACGACCAGCCCAAAATCTTCAGAGAACATGCAGCTGGGATCCCTGATGTGCCTTTTGAAGATTTCGTGAAAAAATATTAAACGGTTCAAAAGTTATTCAAAAAACAATTTCCCATTATAAGTCAATTGGAAAAGTTAACAAAAAGTTCGACAGTGTCGCAAATGCACTTTTTACTGTCACAAATGGCCCTTTTACTGTCACAAATCTGCCATTTTGTTTTCAGTTAGTGATCAGAAAAATGTTTGGCATTTAAAATTGAGACCCTCTAGCAACTTAATTCTTTTTGTATTCACCTATTCGGGCCCTGAGGTTGCTAACCATATCTTTACTTTGGGGTAAAAGACCCCAGAAATATGTTTTTCAGATTTCTGGAAAAAGTGCTTTCGCAAAGTAGTGTTGCACTCATGAAAGTGTCATAAATATTTGCTAAAGCTTGCGAAATCACGACACTACTTTATGCACACCATGCCCAAAAATAACAGTACTTGGCACCCCACTGCAAACGAACGTTTGAGTTTGAAGCTGAAATTGGAGGAATGCAGCCAACATCTCACAGATGTGCCTTTCAGTGTTTTATTGAAAAATATTGCATGGTGGCAAAGTTATGGTACTCCAAAGTTGACACTTTTTCCCATAGGATAACATTATGGCGTACAACGCATTGCAGCAATCGTTTGTCGCCCTGCTGCAAAATAACGGTTTGGTCTTTTGGGCTGGAATTTGCAAGGAACACAGCCAACATCCCACAGATGTGCCTTTCAGTGGTTTGGTGAAAAAATATTACAGGGAGTTAAAGTTATGGCACTCTGAACTTCTGTTTTTTTCCCATAGGATAACATTACAGCGTTCGCCGCACCTTTCAGGGCCCGTATCTCGAAAACGGTGCGAGATACGGACTTTTTGTCAAAAAAATTCTTAGCCCCCCTCATAGGGACTAAGTACAAAACTAGCCAGGAAAGTGATAATTCATATGACTTTTAAATTTTTTTTCTAAGTCGTACGGTTCTTGAGCTATTTAGTATTCCAACTCCTCATTTTCAGCTCCGAGACCCATTATTTTGCATGCATTCTTTGTACTCACTGTCCTTCTCTATGCAGCTTTTGGGGAAAACCAGCCTGTGCACTTACACTACTGTTACCGTTGCCCTTTCCGCTTGCGGTTCCGTACCCGTTTCACTTACCGTTCACGTCTATGCCACCATGTGCGTTATCCTTTGCATTTTCATTTGCACTTGTGTTTCTGTTATTTTTTGACATTTGTGTCTACAGTACTGTTTCTCTTTCTGTTTTGCTTTGTGTCACCATGCCCATTGACATTTCCGTTTGCAGGCACCATGTTACTATGTGACAAGACATCATGTGGCGGACCGTTCCCCTCTACGCCACCATGTGCGTTACCCTTTCTGTTCTCATTCGCGCTTGTGTTACCATGTGTGCCACAGTTAGCACTTCTGTTTGCATTGCTGTTCCTGTTACTATGTCTCAAGACATCACATGGCGGGAGGGCGGGGCCCGAACCGCCGCTGCATTACATTCACTATTTCTCATTATCATTCTCAAAAGAAGGGAAATTAGAGCCAAAAAACTCAATTTAATGCATCAGTTAGGGTTATTCCTAGCGACAAAAGTGAGGAAATTTGGTGTTGGGTTGAAACCCCCTGGACCCCAGCCCACCCCCCATCCAGCATTGGGTGTGCATTGGGGTGTTCGGTCCTAATTCTCACCCCATTCTCCTACTATCTTCGCTGCTTTACACATGTGATGGGTGAGAGTTAGGACTGAACACCCTAATGCACACCCCAATGCCGGTTGGGGGAGTGGGCTGGGGGGTCCAAGGGGGGTTTTCAACCCTAACACCAAATTTCCTCACTTTTGTCGCTGTGGAACAACCCTATCTGATGCATTAAACAGAGCTTTTTGCCTCTAATATATATATACACACACATATATACATATATGTATCTGTATCCATCTATCTATCAAGATAGATAGATAGATAGATAGATAGACAGATACAGATATACATATATATAGCTATAGATAGATAGCTATATACACACACACACACTACCTGTGGGCACATGTGCCCTGGACGATGCCCCCCCACACCAACAGAGTCAGACCACAGTAGGTATTGGTGGAACACAGTGGGGGGACACAAGTATGCATGGACAGGCATATTGCAAACCTGGTGAGGGAGGGGAAGGGGAGACATCGGCTGTAGGTCAACTGGGCTGTGCAGCACATCCAATATGTAGGGACCTGGGCAGACTGGCTGGGCCAGGCAGCCCTTTTCAGCCATCATGGTCCCTCTTCCCATGTGTGTCTGTTGCACTCCCTGGTTGTCTAGTGCCCCCCCAGCATGTTATCCAACTCCCATTCAGTGCCACACAGCTGTTAGGTCATGCTGTTCCCCACCCCCCCAGCATGAGCCCTAAGCCCATGGCACATCATTGAGAGGTGGTCTAGTGTCCCCCACCCTCCCTCTGTCCATAATATACATGTTGTCACCCAACACATCCTGGTAACCTAGTGTCCCCCTAGCCTCAACAGTACATGGCAAATCTATCCCCAACACATCCCTGGTAGTCCAGTGTTACCCCTCTTCCCCGAACCCCGTTCAAAAAATTATTCTACACAGAACTTCCCTGGTGGTCCAGTGGCCCTCCCACCCTCCGTGATGGCCCCCACTCCACCGCTACCCCGGAACTGAGCCAGCGACTGGCTCAACCCTCATCTCACCTCCACAGCCAGCCGCCGACTGAGTTCTGACTGAGTGAGTACTGTAATAAACATTCATTACAGTATGTGAGCCATCCTCCAATCCTGAGGCACCCACCCAGTCTGAAGGTAGGAGTGAAAAAGGTCCACCAGAGGTGCAGCAAAGACATCCATCATCTCCTTTAGCACCCTGGAATGAAGGCCATCCAGTCCCGGTGCCTTATCCATTTTCAGGGACTTGAGGGCTTCCCTCACCCTATCAACAGGAATTTCAACATCTGTGACCCCCCTTCCTGGGATCCAACTCACCTCCCCCCATAAATTGCTGCCCTTCCATCATCCCTAGTGAAGATAGAAGCAAAAAAATTGTTAAGTACCTCTGCCTGCTCCCCAGCCTCCTTAGCCCACTCACTCCCTGATTGCAGTCTGCTATTGTGCCCCTTCACTTTCCTTCTTTCCCTGATATATCTAAAGAACCCCTTTTCACCTCTCCTGATCCCCTGTGCTAACCTCTGTTCCATACTCACCTTGACCGATCTCACCACCCTGGTTACCTTTTTGGATATCGTATTATAATCCCCCCCATATAAACAGAAACATAGACTTTGACGGCAGATAAGGACCGCTAGGCCCATCTAGTCTGCCCATTTCCCTACCTACAGGATAGGCCGCAGATCCTAGTTAACCAACAGCCTATATCTTCCTGCCCCCACAAGAATTGCCTTATGTCTGTCCCATGCATTCTTGAATTCTCCACAGTTTTAGACTCCACAACTTCCTCAGGAAGGCTGTTCCATGCATCCACTACCCTCTCTGTGAAATAATATCTCACATTGCCCTGAACCGCCCTCCTTCTAACTTTAAATTGTGTCCCTTGTTCTTGCAAGTCTTTTTCTGAAAGAAGCTACCCTCTTGGACTTTATTGATTCCCTTGAGGTACTTGAAAGTTCCTATCATGTCCCCCTCTCCCTTCTTTCCTCAAGGGTATACATATTAAGCTCCTTTAGTCTCTCCTCATATGGCTTCTCTTGCAGACCCTGCACCATTTTAGTTGCCCTCCTCTGGAGTGCCTCTATCCTGTCTATGTCCTTGCGGAGATGGGGTCTCCAGAACTGGACACAGTATTCCAGATGGGGTCCCCCGCGTACATAACCCTATGTGATCACTTGTATCATCTGTAAGCAGCCCTCTTCTCCCTCACCACTTCCTGGACCTCCTGGGTCCACCAGCAAGGCTTTCTTGCCCTACCAAACTTGTGTTGAACCCTCTTGCAAGCCTTGGTAGTGTCCAGGATTCCAATTTACATAATTTCCCACCTGCTTTCCATGTCCATGTCCAGTCTGAGCCCCACCAAATGCCCCATGATGATCCTTTCCATACCCTTGAAGTCTGCACCCCTAAAGTCAACTGCAACAGTTTTTGTGTGATTTACTCCTCTCCCCAGGACTATGGAAAACCAGACCATGGTATGATCACTCCCTGCCAGTGGGTCCCCCACAACTAGGTTTCTAACCAGATCGCAATCCTACCAGACCACATATAGGATACGACCGTCCCTCATCGGTTCAGCCATGGGTTGGGAAAGGAATGCATCCTGGAAGACATCCAGTAGGCACTGCTCCCTGGCTGATGAGGATGCCATAGTTCCTCAATCCACTCCTGGCATGTTAAAATCACCCAGCACCATCGTTCTGCCCCCTCCCCTGACCACAGTTATGCCAAGGTGTTTGAAATTGTGGATTTAGTTGAGAGTCTGACGGTGAATATTTGTGATGGGTAGTTTGGCATTTTTATGCTTATTATGGGGGCTAACAAAAAGCAGCACTTTTGTTTTTTTGTAGTTCATAATTAATTTGTGTTTTGCAAGCCAGATCTCAACTGCCGTAAACTAAGTTACAGGCTACTAGCAAGGGGTAGTGAATCAAGTTGGCTGGTGACTAGCACGTCATCATCAGCATGAAGAAAGAGCTGGCTGGAACATACTTGGGGAAGGGTGTTAAGGAAGTGGTTAAATAGGAGGTGGCCCAGGATTGACCCTTGAGGAACTCCTGAGTGTACTGGGCAACTGACAGAGCATATCTTGGATTTTTACTTGTTGAGCTTGTCCTCCAAGATTGCTATTAAACCAAGAGGTGACTTCCTGTGGGAGTTCAAGGCCAGTTAGGGACATGATCAATAGGGAGTGATTAACAGTGTTGAATGCCTTTGTGAGATCAATGTATATAGAACCCATCAGGTGACCACTGTCTAATGTTTTGTGAATATAATCTGTGTACTGTAATAGGGTTGAGGTGGTGCTGTGCCCTTTTCTAAATCCATGTTGCTGGGGGCATTGTAGACCATAGGTAGTTAGGTACTCTGTCAATTGATCTGAGACTATGCACTCTAAGGCTTTAGAGAAGGGTGACAGGACAGAAAGTAGACAGTAGTTGGAGCGAGAGGTCCTGTCCCCACTCTTGCGAACAGTAGTTACCACTACTGCTTTCCACTACAGGGGAAACTGTCTTAAGCAAAGTGATAGATTGATGAGCTTAGTGAGGGGTGCAAGGACTGCATCAAATTTGAGATGTACCAGTTTCAGGTCGAGGATGACACTACTAAACACGGGCTTGCTGAGTACCCGTAGGAGGTATTTTTCTGTTGTCAGGAGAGTGACTCTACTAAAGTAGTAAGGAGGTGTCACTGAGATCTTTGACCTGACTGGTTGGGACGTTATAAAAGTCAGGGGGCAGTACCCCACTCAGGTCTGTGAAGGCAGCATTGAGAGGTGGACTAAAGACCCACCTCTTCAGTCTGGCCTTTGATTGCTGATGTCATCCTTATTATTGGTCAGTCCTTTGGAGTTTTGACCTCTGGAAACCTTTTATTACTGCAGAATATTAATTTTGCTATGGTTTTAATGAGGTTTTATTATATGTTTCAATTTATTGCTGTATACATTACTCATGTTCAGTGCCCAGGCCTCTGGGACTGGGCGTCTTATACCTAAAATTGCCTTACCTTGCCTTCCTTAGGGTCCTTGGTCGTTATGCCATTGCCACTTATCAGTGTTGGGGAAGGGATTTGTTTGATTGCCAGTCAGATTTTTAATGTCGTCCTAGAATTATTTACTATTGCCCCAGGAATTAGTCAATATCGCCTGGTAGTGGACAGTTTTGGCAAGGCAGATAGCACGGGATCATGGGTTCCTTGTGATCCTATAGCATTCATAAGTATCATAGGTTGTACTGAGCTTGCGGACTTTCATCCATTGTGCTTGCCTTAGTAATCAAATCATGCAAAAAAGTTCATCCATCAGCCCATCAGTGCAGTGGTTGGCTTTCTGTCTGTGATGCCAGTGACCCGGGTTCAGGAGCAAGCCTGGGCTGCTAGAGGGTAGGCTGAGGGAGAAGGCTTAAGCGTCCCATGACTGCTCACTTTCTCCAGGGGGGAGGGAGGGGACCAAAGGTCCACAGTTTGCCTGACCCCAAACAGAGGCTCGGGGTACGACAAGTCCTGCAGTTGCAGGAGGGACCGATCAAGACGTGTGGTGGACATCAGCATGTAGCGCATTGACATCAGGGTGCACACCACACATAGGGAGGAAAAAAGAGAGAAATGCCTTCCATCTCTGGGAAGACAGAGCACCGAAGCTTGCCCTCGATGTGCCACCACCCACCTGGCCACCTTGACTGATGAGACTAGAAGTGTTTTGGGGAATCTGGTCCCCACCTCATCCCCTCCCGGGGGGGGGTAATCTGCAGTTCCATGAGGATCAAAGATGGACCAGGTAGCGTGGCTGACAGAGGGATGACTCCTAGGTGCTCCAAAAGAGTTGGAGATGGGGGATGTAGGAGGGGAATAAGTAAAGATTTAAAAAAAAAAGAAAGAGCTCATCCATATGGATTTTAAACATATCCATAGATGTGCTTTCTACGATGGAGCTTGGTAGCTCATTCCATGTGGTTCCATGTGATAAGGGCAAACTCGGAATTCTGAATGCCCTTATCGCAACCCCACATCTCCGAAATTCATTTTTTGGCGATGTGGAATCCCAGTGCAAGTGAAAGTGAAGCAAATAAACTTGTTTTATTGCTTTTATGCAGGGGGGTTGTGCCCCCCACACCCACACCATGGGGGGCTTCGTCACCCGCACCCCCCTAAATTAAGATTCTTAACTCCGGTGGGGTGCATGTTGGGGGGTGCATCTCGAACCCTCCCCCAAAAAAACACTGTCTCAGGCCGGGTGCAACAAAAACTGCTGGCACCTGCTCCTGAATCCTGCATCGCCACCACCCCAGGCCAGCATCCAGCACACCACACCATGATGCCAGCTCGCTGGCAACCCGCGGCACCACCCCTCACAAACCCTCCTGCCCTACGTTCGGTGGGCTCACTCCTGCCCCCCAGCACATGTATACATGTGTGACATCATGTCGCCTTTCTACGACCCACCCCATCCAGTCATCAACCCGACCCTCACCATCAGGGCAGTAGCCACAAGGGGGTCACCGTTTTGGCAGGCGCCCACTTACTATTTGCCCATATCACAGGATACTGTTCCATGTATTTACCACCCTCTAACGAAACCACATATTTAGCTTCCATGTTCTACAATATTCCCCTGAGAGCTGAAACTCATGTGCTCTTGTGTTATAATTCTTACACCTGAATGTTAACCCTAATCCCTTAAACCCAATCTCTCACTCAGATCTTGATCAGTTAGGGATTTGTACAGTAGTCACATATTGCCTCTTAATTTCCTATATTCCTACGTGAACATATTTAAGCTGCTAAGTCTTGTGGGTAGTCTTTTGTTTTCATCCCTTTTATATGTCTCATTGCCCTTCTTTGAACGCTTTCCAGTCTAGCCACATCCTTCTTCTGATATGGTGTCCAAACCTGGGCCCCATACTCCAGTATGGGTCTCACCAATGAGCCATACAGTGTAATAATTATTGATTTCTCTCTGCTAGCCATATGTCTCAGAATACAATTAAGAACCCCATTTGCTTTTCTACTAATTTTGTTACAATGTTGGCCAAATTTGAGGTCGTTTGATATGGTTATCCCCAGGTCCCTTTCTTCTGTTGTATTTTTTAGTTTAATAATTTCCTAACTGATATATTGCTTGCTGATTTTTTGTGGCCAAGGTGCATAATGGTGCATTTTTCAGGGTTTAGGTGTAGTTGGTAGGTAGTGCATCAAATATTTATGTAGTCCAATGCTTTCTGTAGCGTTATGCTATCTTCTTCATCAGTTATTTTTACCCCCAGTCAGCAGTCATCGGCAAATTTAGTTAGCCAAACCTTCTCATCATTATATTGTAATGTGAAGACACACATGCTAAACAGTCATGGCCCCAGCACCGACCCCTGTGGCACTCCACTGGGCACCGCCACCCATTCTGAAAGTGCCCCACTTATACACACTCTCTGTCTCCTCTGTAACAGCCATGATTTTACTCAGGCCACTATATTTGCAAGTATTCCTATTGATTCCAGTCTAGTTATCAATTGTTTGTGAGGCAGTTTATAAACACCATTGTAAAATCCAGGATGGCTATGTCCACCGAGTTTCCCTCATTTAAATACTTGCTTGTTTTGTTGTAAAATTCAAGCAAGTTAGTTTGACATGACTGTCCCTTTCTAAATCAATGCTGAGTGGCATCTTCAAGTCCATTTGCTATAAGAAAAGTGGAGATGTAGTCCTTTATGATGCCCTCCAGTATCTTACACCCTATGCTAGTTAAGCTAACTGGTAGGTAGATTGATGGACATTTCCTGTCCTCTTTTTTAAATAATGGGATGACTACTACCTCTCTCCATGCAGAAATCATGTCCCCTTTGTTTAAGGATTGTTGGAATATATAGGTCAGTGGTGTTGCTAACTCATGTTCTGCCTCTTTTAAGATTCTTTGATGTAGATTATCTGGATCAGCTGATTTGTTCATATTGAGTTTCAGAAGCCTGTCCCTAACCTCGCTGGTTTCTAGATTTATTGGATTTTGGTAGGGTTTTTAATTTTTTTCTTGCATTAGCTTTGAGTTAATGCTGTCATTAAACACTGATGCAAAATATCTATTTTGAATATGTGCCATCTCTTTATTCGATATTGCCAAATGGCCTTCAGTTGTTTTTAATGGTCCTATGGTCTGTCCTATGTTATTTTTGTCATTTATAGACCCATAGAAAGACTTGTAATTATCTTTTGTTTTATTTGCTAGTGTGATTTCACATGCTGCCTTAGCTTTTCTAACCTCTTGCTTAACTTTATTTTGTATCTGCTTAAGTTTTAGTGCATTTTCCTCTGTTTTGTGCGGTTTCATGCTTTTAAATAGTTTTTGCATGCTTTTGATAAATGCTTTGAGTTTACAGCTCATCGGTGCTGGTGATTTCTTGCCCTTCATGTATTACTTTCTAGTTTGTCCATACATTCATTTATTTTATCCTCCAGGATGTGCCACGTTTTGTAAAAGCTTTTATGCATTAGTGCTTCCCTCCAATTCCACTGCACTAATTTTCTGTGGATAGCTTCAAAGTTAGCTTTTCTCCATATAAGTATCTCAGTATCTCCTTCTATCAAGTTTTGTTTTTCTTGTATACTGAAATTTATCCTGTTGCAGTCACAATCACCCAAAGGAGCCCTGGTATTACATGTTATTATTTGTTCATTTATGTTTGTTAAAACCAGATCCAATATGCTATATCCCCTTGTGTTAACATGCACCAGTTGTTCCAGGCCTACTTGTTCAAAAATGTCCAGGTATAATTTCTCCTTCTTATCTGTACCTGTGAGAGTTTCTCAGTTTATACCCAGCAAGTTAAAGTCTCCTATCACAATTAGCCTATCTGCTGGATTCAAATTCTGAATGTGCTATTGTAAGAGATCATCATCCTCTTCTGAGATAGAGGGGGATCCATACACTACCCCATGATTATTGTTGATGAGCCAGTTGGTGTGATTTTGATCCACAGCTGCTCAAGACTGTCTTCCTGAACTTTAACTGTTCTACTTGAATGGTTTCTTTAATGTATATAGCCACCCCCCTCCTTTTCTGTATTTCCTTGATTTTTTAAACTGTTGGTATCCCTTAGACTGCTGGTCCCAGGTATGTTCTTGATCCCACCAGGTTTTGGTAATAGCACATATTGAAATATGCTCTACCTCCATAACGTATCTCAATTCGTCTATTTTTTTTGTTTAAGCTACTTGCATTTAGGAGCAAGCATTTCCAGCCCATATTCTCTGTGTAAGTATTAATGTTGTGTTTTACAACTACTGGTGTGTTTTCCATTACCCTCCCCCCACACTTTTAGTTTAAATTGGTGTGGTGTTGTTCATTTATGATCCTTGCTAATCTCCTAGACCCCATTTTAATTAAATGCAGCCCATCCCATCTGAATAATCTGTCATCCCCACAGCTTTCCCAGTTGTTAATATATGCAAATGTTTTAGAAGTACCCCAATCACTCAGCCATTTATTTACTTTCTGTATATAGTTGTTTTTATAAGCATGCTTCCCCCTTGCCAGCAGAATACCAGATGTTATAAGATCCTCCCCAGAGCTCTGAAATGCTATTGCTACTATCTTATAGTCTTTGTAAATATTATTTAGAGGTCTGGTCCCTATGTCATTTACTCCAACATGCAACACCATTACTGGATTTGACAAGTTTGATAGTAAGCACATGTCATGTTTTTGATGTCTCTGATTTTGACCACTGGCATAGTGCTAACAGTAGTGCACTCATTTCAACCTATTCCTCTGGTAATCGAGTCTCCTAAAACCAATAAGTCTCTCTCTGCTTTAGGCTCTATTGTTTCTGTTTGTAGTTGGGTGTCTGCTAGTAACTCATATTTATTTTTTAATATTATGGGATTGCTCTCCCCTATCTGTCCTCCCCGCCTCGGTTTATTTTTTGTCTGTGGCTGGACAATGTCATCCTCCTGGGGGTCTAGGGAGGGGCTTATTTTTCCAATTCCTGAAGAACTCTGGATGGGTTCAGGGCAAAAGAAGGCACTTGCCTGGTCTATGAATTCTTTCAAGCTAATAATGGCATTGCAAGTCACAAAGTTTGCCTGAAGTATACACAACATGTCACAGGTGGTCATGAGAGGCCATAAGGTCAAGAAGGGGTGTAGTAATCTAAGGGCAACTGGCACCTTTGCTTTTCTCTTTCCTGTAAGGGGTGAAGTTGTTACAGGCCAGGTTGAAAAGTGGAATGAAATGACCTAGAGCAGGGTCAACACTTGTGGCTAGGTCAGTTGGTGTTCATTATCACTAGAAGAGGAGTGCCCTGAACTGTTTGAGCTGTCCTTTCCTGAGTACCCACTGGTATGATGTCTTTTTAGGATGTTTGGGGGTCTTATGGCACAGTGACAGGTGATAAGGGAGCGGTCACTGAGGGAGTCGAGTAAGATCATAGTGTCAAAGACCCTCTTGGGGTGGTTCATGAAAATTAGATCTATAAGAGTGTGTCTACATGTCCTATATTTAATTCTAGTGGGAGTGTAAACAAGCTGGGGGAGGTCAGTGCCTGCTGCTGCATCCTTGTAGTTAGCTTCAGGTGCAAGCCAGTTGTTGTTAAAGTCACAAAGTGCAACAACCTCCACATGATTGGACAATTTGGTAATGTAGTCTAGAACCATACCGAATCCATTTGCAATATCCTGAGGATGGATATAGACAAAGAGGACAGTGAGTACCTTCCCTGGTTTCTCAAGGCTACACTGACAGCAAGATCCTGGGAACTATTCCCTGTGGACATTTTTTGATGGGCCTGGCCCTGTAGGGAATCTAACAGGTAGATTGTACATCGGCCCCCTTTTTTCCCAGCTGATCTTCTCAAGAGAGTGTAACCATCAAGGGCCACAGCGGAGTCAGGAATTTTGGGGTACAGCCAGGTTTCTACCACAGCACAAATATCTGGCTTGTGCTACTGCACCCAGACATCAAGCTGATCAAGCTTAGGCAGAAGGCTTTGGATGTCTGTAGAAGCAAGCTTGAGACCACTGGGGGTAATGGTTCAAGTATGGGGTTGCTACAGGGACCCTGGTTTAGGGTGCACATTCCCTGATAATAGCAGGCATAGTAGAATATACCTCATTAGGATGTACTTGAGCTATTTGGTTTTAAGGTAGAAGGTACATTTGGGGGTCTTTATCAAGAACATAGGCACTGCTAGCAAGGAGATGTGGGATAGCAGAAGGAGAGCTTATGGGAGGGAGGGTGAGCATCAGGATAGCTACACTTGGAGGTCCCGGGCAGGTGGATAGTGTCAATACTTATGGTACCTGTCACCAGTGCTGTCTTTGTCAGGAGTGATAGGGAAGGGGTTAACATAGGTGTGGGACATACATAGCTTCTGTGGTCCACTAACACCATGAGGATGACCAGTGGGATCAGGCAGTTGTAGTGTCACATTGTTAAGCAGGGTCAGCCCAAATGTTTGGTAGGGCAGAATTCACTGGGTTGAATTGAGGGGGAAGGTAGGGAGATAAAATATTAGCAGTCTCAGTAAGAGAGAAGGTCACCTATGGGAGCTAGATGGGACACTGCTGGGGGGGTATGAGTGCCAAATGAACAGGCAGAAGTGGTCCCACTGATTGGTGTAGTGGTAGGGTGTTCTCCTTTGGTATAAAGGGTCAAGGGTTCAAATCTCCAATGGGATAGGTGAAAAGGGAAAGTTACAAGTACATCAAGGGAATCAAAAGAGTCTAAGATGGTAGCATCTTTTCAGAAAAAGAGATGTGCAAGAACAAGGGGGCACAATTTGAAGATAGAGGGGAGACAGCTCAGAGGTATTGTGAAGAAGCATTTTTTCATGGAGAGGGTTGTGGATGCATGGAACAGCCTTCCTAAGGAGGTAGTGTAGTCAAAAACAGTGGGGGAATTCAAGAATGCATGGGACAGACATAAGGCAATTCTAGTGGGGGGTAGGAGGAAGTAAGCTGTTGGTTAACTAGGATCTGCAGCCTATGCATTAGGTAGGGAAATGGGCAGACTAGGTGGGCCAAGCCGTCCTTATCTGCTGTCAAATTATATGTTTCTGTGTACAAGAAATAGAGGGGGAAGTGACAAGAAATAGGGGTAAAGTCAGGGGTGGGTGAAATAGTAGAGGCTAGAAATACAAATGGAGAGGTAGCTGAGCAGAGTACAAGGGAAAACTGGGGACTTTGAATATCACGTACAGAAAGTAAGAAAGTAGTCACGTGCCCACTATGAGGTATAGATTAGGAGCCAGTCTGGGATGGGGAGTACCTGCAAAGTGGGGATGGGCTATCCTACTTCAATAATGCATTCTCTCCCATACAACACCTGAAGAGTCTTCTGCACTGAAGTTTGCTGCTGGCTCTTGTGTCTCCTGGTGGTGGCAGGCCAAATGCTCCATGAGGGAGCTTGCGGAAGAAGGGGCCTATGGTGAGAGGGACATAGGTTAGGAGAAGGGGTTGGGGGAATTTACATTGAACAAAGAGCCAGATGGCAGAAGTGGGAAAGCTAGATGACAGGAATGGGGAAGGGGATGGGAGCCAACTGTGCATGCTCTAACTTGGCAGGTTGGCTGGTGTGCAAAGGAGGACTGAGAGTGGAGTGAAGAAGGAACTCTGAATTACAGGCAATAAAATCACAGTTTCAGCTCCAGGCAAGCGGAGCATATTAAACCATGCCAAACATCCAACAAATTTTAATTTTCGGCTGATCCGGTAGAGTGACGAATCAAGATGGTGTCATTTACTGGATGAATCGGGGTTAGAATGTTTTTTATTTTGTGAAACTCAGGCCTTGGCACAGCTGACACTTCTTCCTGTTGGTAATGCTAAAATTTACAACAGGGTATGGGTGCTAGCTGACCAAAGAAATGAAAGCATTTTAAGTACCCATTGTATAACTGAGCAGTTTGGGTCTGCTTTTGCCTATGTAACTTTTTTTTCCCACCTTTTTGCTTTGCTTATAAAGTAATACTATATTGCCTACTTTCTTCATCCTGTTTTTTTCTGTTTTTCCCTCATTCAAGACATAGAATGTTTATCATGGAATACAGGGATTCAAAATTCTGCTCAGTTCCACTGATAGAATGTTACTCTCCTAACATACTGTACACACAGACAACAAAGGCCTGTTTTAGAGCCAGTGATTCAATTATCTCACTGTCAGGGTAAGCAGAAGAGATTTCCCTGATGAGCAGGTAAAGACAGAAGGGGGATTTTTCACTGTTAGTAAAGAAACCGTTGTAGCGAAAACTATAAACAATACTTAATGTTTCTAATTTACTTACATATGTGTAAGGAGAGTGTGATGATCAGGGAATCAACATTTAATTAATTAGTTTTTTTTAATTTAAGTTAGTTTTACTTTTAGGGCCCAGCTGAAGGTTTTTGCAGTGTAAAGATAACAGCCATGTTTGTGATGGAAGATCAGTTCTGGTTGCAGAGGGACTGATGGAAGATAGTTCTGGTTGTAGGAGGACTGATTTGCTCATTGCGTGATGTGGTTTAGGACCAGGATGATTGTGTGTATATTGAGATTTCATGTATAGTTAGTTGATGTCTCTTGGCCAATGAGATTTCTAGATTTTTTCTTGCCATTTTATAATATATAGATTCTCTCTTAATCTTGCCATTTATCACTTCTTCTCCCTGAGCCTCTCCCTTTCTCTTTCCCCACATATATATAGCACTTATTTTGCCTCCCCGCTACACTAACTTTATTTTTTTCTCTTTTAGACATTTCCTGAAGAAGAGTCTATTTAACTCTATTTTCAGTGTACATTTAATATAACCATTTTGTTTTGATATATATTATAGTGGCACTGTAGGACCAGTATAGTTAAGGTTGGAGGTACACTTTAATGTTATACCCCAAACTTTGCACTTTAATAACTTTCAAGAAAGCACAATTCCAGCTCCACTCACCATGTGTAAAACACTGTGCAAAAAAATCGTTTTAATATTAATATTAAAAAAGTGAGATCCTCCTGAAGATACATGCTATGTGCGAAAACGGTCGAGGTGTGTCCGACCTGTGGGGTAACTGCATTGCTGCAATTGAGCACTCAAGCACTTTTTTTGAATACTAAAAAGATTATTTTACACAGTGTTTACGTGGTGTCCAATTTTCCTGAAAGTTTACATGCATGGCTTCCAAGAATAGGTCTCTGGATCTGAAAAGTTTTGTTTCAATTGGACATACAGTTGCAGAACCATAGGTCATCAAGAAAAGTAAAAAAAATGTTTATTTTTCAGTCAGGCTTAAAGGACTAAAGAATGCGTCTGAGTGGATTCAGATTTGTATGTCTAAATGTGGCCTGGGTTAAACCGGTGCCTTTTGAAGATTTGGGGAAAAAATATTAATCTGTTCAAAAGTTATGAAAGTTTTTCATGTCTCATTGTAGCCTATGGGAAAATTTACATGTGCATTGTGAAAACTTTGACAATCACATTTTCGTTGTCATGTTCTCTAATTTTGTATTCATGCTGCCACCATCTTGTTTTCAGTTAGCAAGTGACAAAAAAACATTGTAACTCGAAAACTAATGCCCTTTGGTAAACACCAACAGTTGTGTTTACCTAATGAGACCCTTAGAAACATGACCTTTGCATTGTTTTTTTAGTAGGTGGCCTGGAAATATGTTTTTCAAAGTTTTTCCACCATTCTGCAATTTTATTATTGCAGCAACATTGTTTGTTGTCGCGCCACTGACCACGATAAAATAAAGGAACCTGAACAACATTTTTCAGTATGCTACAATATTCCCATTATAGAGATATGAGTGCTGCAACCACATTACACCACACAAATACATTTTCCCATGTGTTGTTTTCTTTGTCACTTCATTGTGCCAAGGTGGATTATGCTTTTGGGCTGAAATTTGCAGGGTGGCAAGCCCTGGTCCCACAGATGTGACTTTTGGTGGTTTGGTCCCAAAACGTTCAATGGGCCCATAGTTACAGTGTTCTGAAATTGGTAAATTTCCCATAGGATAACATTGCAGTACCAGCAGCACCCTTCAGCACCCGTATCCATAAAACCATTTGCAATACAGATTTTTAGTACCCGCAGCTTAGTCCACTTGTGGAGATTTTGAAATCATGATTACAGTATAACCGCAGTGGAATTTTTTCCATAGTTGCTGTAGTTACTGAGATATTGCCAGATATGTGTTACAAGGGTTATCTTTCAGTACTATGGGGCTGCTGAATGGCTCTGTATTTAAGTGTAAATGGGAGTGCAGGGCCCGGAGGGCATGTGCTCCCACATATGCATACCATTACACAAAAAATGGGCAAAAACACATACCAATAACCACTTTGTGTACATGTGGAATAATAACTGACAGGCCAGACAGTGAAATGAATACTTTTCTCAAATAACTTGTATGAAATCCACACCCACACACATACCCCAGCTGTAGGTCTTACCCTTCTCACTGTCAGCACTAGACTGACTCAACTATCTGACATTCCCCTAGTGGTAAGCCCTTTTTATAAAGTAGCTCCTTGTGATTAAATCAAATAATTGAGGAGTTTCCATAGGCTGTGAGATTACATAACTGGGGAGTTTCCACAGACAGTGACATCACATAATTGGGGAGTTTCCATAGGTCGGATAGTGTGGATAGAACATTACAGGCTTCAAAACATTTAAATAGGGCATTTTTTTAATTTATTTGCTCCACTATCCCACAAATTATTCTAGTTTATATGCAGCCCTCAATCACAGCATCTCTGGGGCTGCTTCTGTACAGGGTACACTTTATTCTAGACACTACTGGGCTTACAGTTACCCTTGTCTGTAGTGTCTCACTAGCTGGCAATCAAGTATTCAAGTGACTTTGATCTTGCCACTAGTGCGGCAGTCAGCTTTTTCTTTGGAGCATGCCTTTGCTCCAAAGCAATCATTCTTTTACTTGCTCCAAACAAGGAGCATACATTCAGCTGCTATATGCAGCTACACCAAATCCGAGCAACCCACTCTCAAATAAAAGAATTGTTCAGTCGCACTCAGCCACCAGTGCTGTCCCTTGCACCGGAGCTGCATAAGTCAAAGCAGCTGCATTCAGCAGCAGCGGTTCCAGAGCTTGGCACCCCAGAAATGGGTGCTACACTTTTTCTTAAACCAAGGGACACCAGACATTAACAATAAAGTGTGACTTGCACTATTTCCTATCTCTGCAATAGGGAGCAAAATGCTGTGTACATAAAGAGTGGGTAAAGAGAATAAGGGACAGCAAAGAGTTTGTGGAGATTGCCAGGTTGGCCACCCTGATAAGAATTTAAAGAAAAGGCAGAAAAAATAAGAGGAAAGGAAAAAGTGACAGGAAAAAAGGGGGGAATTGCACATATTCCGATTTATGACAGGGGTTTAAACACATATCGGGGGCTCACTGTTACACACTTACATTACACTTTCTCAAAAAGAAGGGACATTTATTGCAAAAAAACTCCATTAATGCATCAGTTAGGGTTGATGTCACAGCAACAAAAGTTTGGACATTTGATGTTAGGGTTACCACTTCTACCACCCCACCCTATAGGCACCAACAGGCCTTGGGGTGTGTCATGGGGTCATCAGACCTAACTCTCACCACATTCTCCTATACTGTAGAGTGTCAGTGTTTTTACAAAAGGATGTGGTCAAAGTTGGTAGTGGTGACCACATGGCATGTCCCATTGCCTGTTGGTGCCAGTAGGGTGGGGGATGGGGTGGTAGGAGTGATAACCCTAACACTGAATTTCCAAACTTCTTTCACCGTGACATCAATCCTAACTGATGCATTAACAGAGTTTTTTGCAATATATCTATCTATCTATCTATCTATATCTATATGGATATCTATATCTATATATATATATATATATTATATATATATTTTAGTGGCGCAGTCGCGCCACTATAGTTAGGGTTCAGATGTCACTTCTATGTTAAAATCAATATTTTGTGTGTTAATAATTTTGGACCTGTTCAACAGATTTGCCTGAAATTTGGTATGCTCAGTAGATCTTTTGATTTGCCAAATTTTGTTTCAGTCGGGCTTACAGTCTTTGCTTATGAAAATGCTGAAAAATGCAAAATTATCCGTTTTTGGAGGCAGCTTTTGGGATTTTGGACATGGCCTGTGCAGCCATCATGATGTGTGCCACTCTGTGAGATGGCTTATTTGAAAGAGCTTTGGTGGCCGAACATTCTGCTATTCATTTGGTGAAAAAATATTAAGGCATTCAAAAGTTATGCCAGTTTTAAGTTCCCATTGTAAGTCAATGGGAAAATTTATATATATGTTTTGTGAACAAAGAATGGGGTTCTGGCCATCTGGTCCTGCCTGGCAAGCAAAGAGTTTGTAGCCTCACAGTTCAAGAATCTTTGTCCCTGAGAATTTTTAAATTCTTTGATCGCGAGGTCTGCCATATTGTTTTTAGTTTTCCGATCAGAAAAACACAAATATCTCGGCTCAGGGTCACTCCTGAAGTAAAACTTGGATGGGTTTTACTCAGGGGGATCTGATCTAACAAGCCATGCCTTTGGTTTCATCCAAATCAGTCAAAAAATAGTTATAAGCTTTTAAAATCTTTTATCATGGCTTGTTAACGATCTTTGATCGTGAGCCTGCAAATTCTTTGATCGTGAGATTCTTTGATCGCGATCTTGCATCGTGACCTAAATACACAAATATCTCAGCTCAGGGGTGGGCTAGGGACACAAATCAGGGTGGGGTTTGATCAGGAGGCTTCGTTCTATAGAGGCATGCCATTGGTTCAGTTCAAATTGGTGAAAAATTCACATTTCAGCATTTTAAAGTTTTTGGTCGCAAGTGTGCAAATTTTTTTGATCGCGATCGTGAATGGTGAGTGATGGACTAGATGGCTGGATTAAAAATTTTAATTTCTGAGCACAGGGGTGTCCTAGGAAGACAAATGAGGGTGGGTTTTGCTCAGGGGGCTTCATTCTGATGAACCATGGTGGTGGTTTACTGCAATTCTTTGTATTTTTTTAATAACAGCACTTTTTTATTCTTTGATTATGAGCCTGCAAATTCTTTGATCGCAAGATTCTTTGATCACGATCATGCATTGTGAGGGAGAGATGAGATGGCTGGATTAAAAAATTAATTTTCTCAGCCCAGGGGTGTCCTAGGAAGTCAAATGAGGGTGGGCTTTGCTCAGGGGGCTTCATTTTTTTTAATTCCCTTGTTGGCTTAGGATACTAGCTATTTCAATATTCATCTGTGTGTGGACCAGGAGCTCAAGCAGTGCATCCTACAGGCAAGGGGCATGCAATGATACAAGTTGCTTTTCATTGCCTAGGTGACAGTGACACATCCTGCTGCAATCTCCATTCCAATTGCCATTTAAAAATCAGAAGCTGCATGCAATTTAGAGATTGAATCAGGCAAGTGCAAGCCATACAGTGACTAACAGCATGACTTAGGGCTTCGGCGGGGAGGTGTTGGAACTTGCAGCTTTGCACACCATATTGAATGTGATGTCCCTCGCTCTGACCAAAGACTTCATTGAAATAGCGTACTAGTGGCAGTCAGCTCCTCCTGTTAATATTATTTAAATTTTTTTATCGACATCTGGAGCCATTTGTCTTGTTCATCCTACTTTCTCCACAGCATCCTCCTCACCTCCTGGCTGCGGTCATTTAGTAGCAGTGGCTGCGGACTGTTGTTCAGATCTGAGGTGATGACCGACTATCACTGTCGTCGAGGCCTCAGTGGTGAGTTCCTAGAGTGGAGCCTACTGTGCTGACTGAGGGGCAAGGATGTACAAGGGAGTCACTTGTTGAAGGGACACAGTCACCCACCACTCCAGTCCATACTGTCTTTTGACAGTAGCAGCACCAGACATCTTTTTGCACTGCAGCATAAGGTAAGGTGGGTATGAGATGGATCTGATGCCTGGACTGGTTGTGGGATAAGATGCGAGTGCGACTCTGGAGGGGTAGTAAAAAATTATGAACTTGTTTGCATTTTGCAGAAATGTGTGACACGCTCCAGTTTTGTTGTATTATTTAATTCATTTGCGATGGGGATGGGGGATGATGAGGGATTCTTAACTGTCAGTGTCGGGGGTCGGAGTTTCAGATCAGGTAAGAAGCAGGTGTCATTTTTCAGCATAATGTGGGCTCCTGTTTGGTCACTGTGACTCACTTGCATCCAAAAATGAACTGTAGTGTGAAGATGCTGGTCATCCTTTTATGCTCTGTACTGTACTAACATACTAACATACGAAAATGCCAGCAGAATAGGCCTAACGATCTTTCATGTCTGCTCGTTTGGTCAGCCCCCACCCTGGTTGCTGACCTTGCTGCCCTCCTCACCTTCTCTGGCTTCTCCCTTCCCAGTTCCGGATATTCTTGCTGCATTGGATTTTGCTTCCAGAACCCTTCCCCTGTACCTGTCCCACCCCCTCTTGAACCCCTCCACTGTCTCTGCCTCCACCAGCCCCCTAGGCAGTGCATTCCATGGCTCCACCACCCTCTCAGTGAAGTAGCACCTCCTCCTTTCTCCCCAAATCTTCCCCCCTCCGGCTTCCACCCATGTCCTCTAGTGGCCTCCTCCTCCTTCCTTCGAAGCACCCTGACTGTTCCTCCCCTATTTACCCTCTTCATGTACCTGAAGACCTCTATCATGTACCCCAGTCCCTTCTCTCTTCCAATGTGTACATATTTAGCTCTTCAAGCCTCTCCTCATAGGTCCTGTCCCCAAGCCCCAAATCATTTTGGTTGCCCTCCTCTGACCCTCTCCAGGAGGTTAATGTCCCTCTTTAAGTGTGGCCTCCAAAACTGCAAACAGTACTCAAGGTGCAGCCTCACCAAGCAGTTATACAGAGGGAGTACCACGCCCTCCTTCTGGAGGTGATCCCCTAGCGATGCATCCCAGCATCCTGTTGGCCTGGCTGCTGCCTCCCACAAGTCTCAGAGTTGTTCATCTTGACATCCACCACCACCCCAGGTCCCTCTCAGCCATTGAGACTTGTAGCATTCCTCCCAGGGTGTACACTTGGCCCGGGTTTCTGGCCCCAGGTGGAGTACCTTGCATTTCCTGCATTGAACCTCAGCTTCCACTTTCTAGACCATCTTTCCAGAGCTCCAGGTCCCCTGTAGGCCACCTCCTCCTCCCCATCCACCACCGCCCCAGTTTTGAGTCATCCACAAAGAGACCTCATCTCACTCCTGATTCCTGTCCTTATGTCAGAGACATAGGCATTGAACAGAAGGGGCCCAAGGACTGATCCCTGTGGGACCCCACTAATGACCCTCCTTGGGGATGAGACTATCCCACCAACTATCCGGTCCTGGAGCCAATTGCCTAGCCATCTGATCATCTGGTTCCCCACCCCCATTTTTCCCAGCTTATCCAACAGGCCCATATGAGGACAGAGTCAAATGCCTCGATGAAGTCTAAAAAGAGGACGTCCACTGGTCTACCCAGGTCCAAGGCACTCGTCACCCAGTCATAGAACTCCACCAGGTTTGTCTGACATGATTTCCCCGGGATGAATCCATGCTGTCTATCGTCCAGGCACCCTGACTTATCCAGGTCCCCCCCAGCATCTCCTTGACAATGCCCTCCATCACCTTGCCCACCACCGATGTCAGGCTGACAGGCCTGTAGTTTCCTGCCACCTCCCTTGATCCCCGCTTGTGGATAGGCATTATATGCACCACCTTCCAGTCCTGGGGCACCCACCTTGTCCTCAGAGGGATGGCGAAAAGCTCCACCAGGGATTTCACCAGGACATCCGCAAGTTCCTTCAGCACTCTGGGATGTAATTTATCCGGCCCCGGAGCACTCTCCGTCTTAAGGGAGCTGAGGGCTTCCCTCACTCTCTCTGCTGTGATTTCCACTTCTGGTACCTCTTCTCCCTGCTTAGCCCTCCCCCCTCCTGCCAGTGATGCCTCCCCCTCTCCCTAGAGCCACCGATCAGTAGGGTCCCCTCTCAGTATCTCTGTCTCCTCACATGTATGATGCAGCACCCCATTTTCCTTGGTGAAACTGAGGTGAAGTACTCATTTAGTACCTCAGCCTGCTCCCTGGGTCTTGTGCCCATCTCTCCTTGATTTAATCCTGCTAATCTGCCCTTCACCCTTTGTTTTTCCCAATGTATCTAAAGAACCCTTGTTTCCTCCTAATTTCCTGGCCAGGTTCTGCTCCTTCCTTGCCTTAGCCATCCTCACCACCTAGTAGCCCTTCTAGCCATCAGCTCGTACTCCCTCAATCCCTTTCACTCCTTGAGCACTTGAATTGCTTATAGGCTGCCTTCTTTCCCCAGCACCACCTCCTGGACCTCCTCCTGGTCCACTAGCAGGGTTTTGGGCCCTACCATTTTCGTCTTCCTTCTCTTGCACAGGTGCAGGTAGCATCCTGCACCCTCTCTGATGATTTCCACCTACTATCAAGCGTCCATGTCTGACCCAATCCCATCCAAATGCTCCTTAAGGATCCTTCCCATTTCCTTAAAATCCACCCCCCTGAAGTCGGTTACTTCCGTCTTTGTGCAGCCTTCTACCCCTCCTAGGTCCAGGCAGAACCAGACCGTGGCATGGTCACTCCCTGCCAATGGGTCCCTTACCTCCAGGCCCTCAATCTGGTCACTGTCTGCCAGGACTACATCCAGTACCCGAGCCTCCCTGGTCAGTTCCCTCACCTGCTGAGTTAGGAACGTGTCTTGAAAGACATCCAACAACCTCTGTTTCCTGCTCACAGAGGATGTCATAGTCTCCCAGTCTGTTCCTGGCATGTTTAAGTCCCCCAACACCACCACCGTTCCTCTGCCCAGTCTTCAGTGTCTCTCAACATCTGCCACCAGACTGTCCTCCAGCTCCTCCGCCAGGGCAGGGGGTCTATACATCACTCCTATTTTTCCTCTCTTGCCCCTTGTTATCAAGGTGACCCAAATCACCTCCATGGTTCCCTCTGCCTCCTCTACTCCCCCTATGCCAATGTAGTTTTTGACTATCATTACTACCCCTCCTCTCCTGCTGTAGCAAGCAGTATTTTTAGGAAATGGATACAAAGGCTGCACACTTGGATAGTGTCATGATATTTTGCTTTATTGCCATTTTTTTTCTGTTTTTCCCATGTTTCCCCTGTAGTACTAGTGGGTGGCACAGCGGGGATGGGACCCACCTGTTAGTCTGACATCTGACATGCGATCTGATGATGGGAAATCTAGTCAGATTGATTTCAGTCAAATAGTGGCAGCAGTGCTGGAAAAAATTGTATTTGCTGAGGTGAAATTGAGTCAGATTTTGTTTTGGAGCAACAAAATGTAACAACATATATTTTGATATGTGTATTATCTTGAAATTGACATGTTATTATCTGTGTGTGTGTGGGGGGGGCTTGTAGCAGAGCTTTGAGAAAAAGGTGTAGTACACATATCAACATATTTTTCGTTAGATTTCAATGCTCCAGAACCAAATCTGACTAATAATTGCACCTCACAAGCTGTTACCTATAATTTTAAGACAGGAAGATGCTGTGTCAGTAATATTTACAAGTACTAGGGTGGCATAGCGGGGATGGGAATTGACTGTCTGACATCTGACATGCGATCCCATGATGTGAAATCCAATCAGATGGATGTCCATCAGATAGTGGCAGCAGTGCTAGCACAAACTGTATTTGCTGTGTAATTTAATAATAAGGAGCACAGCCAATGCAAATATATGCACTTACTTATTTATATTATACCATGATGGGTATACCCATCATTTTGAACCTGCAGATAAAATCCATCTGATGCTGGGTGGGAGGAAAAGAAAGTGCATATTTGCATTGACTGTGCTCCTTATTATTAAATAGGTAGTGGATTCTGGCTGTTGGTTTTACTGAACAACTGTCTGCTAATTTTTTGAATGATGCAAAGATGAATAGAGCTGCACAGTTGTTTGCACACTCTGACAATGTTTACCTAATAAAATTATAGTTAACTTAATAGAGTAAGGTGAAATTGAGTCAGATTTCATTTTGGAGCAACGAAATTTAATGAAATATATTTTGATATGTGTGTTATCTTGAAATTGACATTTTATTATCCAGGCATGGGGAGGGGGGGCTTGTAGCAGAGCTTCAGAAAAACAGGTTTAATACACATATCAAAATATAATTCATTAGAATTCGATGCTCCAGAACCAAAATCTGACTAATAATTGTACCTCACAAGCTGTTACCTTAAGCTAGGAAAATGTTGTCTCAGTAATATTTACAAGGTTATCTATATACATTGATTTTGGGCTAGTTCAACCAAATCCAGTTGTTCTTTAATTATCTGAAGTTCTCCTCTACCTTTGACGACATTTCAGTGTAACACAGCAGACTCTTGGCTTGCCGATTATAATCTTTTAACATTGTTTTCTTGTACTAACTCAGGCTCCTTCAAGTATTATTAGTAGTAGTAGTGGCTTCTACAATTTTTAGGCTTGGAGATATTTCTGTATTTGGGTCTGATTTATGCCTCATAGAACTATATAGCCCAGTAATAATTCTCACTCATTTTACTTTTTTTCCTTGGAAAAGGTGATTATACTCATAGTCGAACAAACTGACTTGTCCAACCAGATGTGCCTTTAAAATGTGGAAATTTTTAATTTTTTCTTGTTAAGTCCTTAAAATACATATAGCATGGTGTTATGCAAAAGTATTAATTTACCAATTTTGCATAACACCAGGCTGTATGTATTAGGTTAGTCTAAAGTTGTGTGAATCCCTCATGGCACTCATTTCATGTTGATGGAGCGCTACTTTACTTTGTGACATTTGTCCTTTTTTTTAACTAATTTTGGCCAACTACTGTGGAATTTATTATAAACCTTGCTCCTTTTTTATCTGTTTTTTCAGTTAAACAATCTTTTTTACTATTATTCATTCTAAGATTTGCTATATAACAGGTGAAAAATATTCATCTTTTTCAAATGGTGTTAGTGGCTCAGTGAGTTAGATGCTTGCCACTAGTAGTAAAGGTTATGGGTTTGGCCCTTGCAGGAGGATTATTTTTTTTTTTGGATTGGGAAGCATATTTTTTTTTTATTAAAAGGTGGGGTTATTTACTTCAGTCCCATTGATAAACCACAGAACATTGCGGCATGATTTAGTGTTGACATATTCTGAAGGATGAATCTAGTTGACTTTTGCTTGCAAGAATAATCGGGCAGACAAACTTCAGATCAAGAAAGCAAGTGACAGTGACATTCACTATCGCTATAAGGCATGAGCTTGTTACTGTACACATTGAGATTAATGCTGTGATCTGTTTGTCTGATTTCTACTATGAAACAGATATTTGGCACACATATCTGGCATACGCTAAGTTAGTGAATAACTATTGAGAGGAGAGTGATGCACAGAAGGATTCACTGACTGTCTGCAACATGTGCGATTGCTCCATCCAGGTGTGTGTGGGGCTTGATAAATATTAATGAGAGGCTGACAGGTTAAAACAGAGGTTTGCGATGTGGTATGAGAGATAGTGAGAGAGAACTGGAGCAGAAGACATAAAAAACCCCAGTTAACTTAGGTGTCTTAATGGAAAGCATCGCAAGTACTGGGTCATAAGGCAAGCAGTATAAACACATACAGGAGATGCAAAATACATCATCTCCTCACTGGTTGATGCAATCCATTAGACATATTCTGACTTTCCATTTGTCTCACTTGCTCTCTCTCTCTTTCTCTCTCTCTCTATCACTGCATCCCCCACCACCTCCCAGAAATGCCAAGACAAAATAAAAAATATGCCTTAAAAAAGTTGGACAATGTGGAATTTAAATAAGTCCAGAGATGGCAGGAAAATACAATCGCTACAGAGTGAGTACTTCAACATGTTAAAACAACACCTGCAGTAACCTTTTTTTTTCCAACTGTGGATGCTTTGAAATAATCTAGTGAATGAGGACCTGTTTATTAAGAACAGCAGATACTAAGGGAATATATACTTAAAAATGTACTCATATTCACTTGTAGTTTATTCTACACTGTTTTACATCTGATAGACTACTCTGCTTGCGTGGACCACCCGAAATTGACATTCACCTCTGCTGTCATTCACACACACACACACACACAGAGGGACAAGCTTGTAGGTGGTGCCAGAGTAATCATACACATGCACATAGAGATGAACAGCAGAATCAGCAGTGTTTTATCTTTAACTTCACTTTTACTGCTGATTCTGTGTCCCAGACTGACAGTGTTTTTTTCAAAACATGTCATTTCTGTTTGTGTGTGTGTGTGTGTGTGTGTGTGTAACTAACAAAACATGTTACTAGATGAAAGAATACTGTATCTACACTGAAGAAATAAACACAATACTCAAGGTATGGCAAAGGTCTTTATTAAGCAGGACAGCTGGATACCTGAAAAAAAAAATTAACACAAACACAGTGAATACCTGCTCTTTAACATTAAATATTTCAGAAATGGTTTGGTCTTTTCACTTGAAATTTGGCGAGTGTTGACAGCATGTCCTGTAGATGTGAATTGCTGTGTTTATGTGTCAGACAATATATTTTTTGCAGAGAAATTGCATGATGCAGTTTACATTTTGCGGACAGCGTTTTCTATTGTTCTACTAGATTAACATTTGTTTGGTGGCTGGCTGTGCTGTTGTCAATGTACTTTTTAGTCATTAGGTGTGTAATGTGGCCTGACAGTTGTTGGGCCCCGCGCTCCCACCAATTTGTGCAACTTTCTACTTTTCTATTCTTTCTTAAAAAGCAAGAAAATTCTATGCAAAAAACTTTGTTAATGCATCAGTTAGGGTTGTTCTACAGTGATATTAGGGTTGCCACCCCTTGCACCCCACCCCCACCCTGCCTCCACCAACAGGCATCAGGGTGTGCATTGGGGTCATTGGCCCTTACTCTCACCCCATTCTCCTACACTGCACCACCTCAGCTTGTTTACGCATGGGATGGGGTGAGTTAGGGCAGATGATCCCAATGCACACTGATGCCCATTACAGTGAGGGGTTGGGGTGCAAGGGGTGGCAACCTAATATCAAATTTCTCTTTTGTCACTGTAGAACAACCCTAACTGATGCATTAATGAAGTCTTTGATATATATATATATATATATATATATATATAATAGATTGACAGATGTTGGGGGTGTCATTGGGGTTGTGAGGCCTAAATGTCACCCCATTCTTTTGCTGTCCTTTGTCAATATCATTACTCATGGAATGGGGTGATATTTAGGCCCACAACCCCAGTGACGCACCTCGTCATCTGTCAGTCTTGGGATGATTGGCAGGTCCAGGGGGGAGGGGCAACCCTAAAGATTTAGAATTTCCTGACTTTTTGTGGTTTAACTCTAAATGATGCATTAACGAATTTTTTTGCATAGAATATATATATATATTTGTATAGATAGATATATATAGATATATATATATACAAAATCACACATGCCCCCACAATGCAAAGCATTATGGGCTACATATGCAAATCACCACAGAATATTATGCTGGTTCAACTTTAAGCAGAAATGCATGGTGCCAAAAGGCCTTTCACACAGTTTGCAAAAGATACCAATAGAATATATATATATATCAATCATGGGGTGAGTGATAAATAAGTGAGATAAAACAGTGTATCATCCATTGCAGTGTGATAGTTTTACCCTCTGCTCTACTTTGATGATATCAGCCATTTACAGACACAGGTTGCTGATATCATCACTCTAGGCAGCTTTCCCCTCAGCATACAAGAAACACCTGTGCTGTTACCATAGACATAAATGCAGAACTACATGAGAGGTCTCACTGCTGCCTGCTGCTAACTCAATTAGCATTACAAAACACACACCTATTCCCCACTCTAACTTCCCACTCATTACTGTGATACTCTCAGCTTGACTGCAGCCAGAATTCTAAAGAGCACAGTTTCACAGAACAGTCTGTTCCTCACTGCTGCATGCAGCTAACTCAATTACTACTGAAAAACACTCTCACTTGTTCCTTAAACTCTGATTCTGAGCCCATTACTATTACAGTGATAATCTTACAGCTTCACAGAACCCAGCTTCACAGAACAGTCTGTTCCTCACTGCTGCCTGCAGCTAACTCAATTACCACTAAAAACAATCTCAGCTGTTCCTGACACTCGGACTCTCAGCCCATTACCATTACTGTAATACTCTCAGCTTGACTGCAGCCAAACATCTAAAGAATACAGCTTCACAAAATAGTCTGTTTCTCATGCCTACCTAAAACTAACTCATTTACTATTGCAAAACACACTCATATGTTTCCCAGAGTTTATAACACCATCAGCCCATTCAGAGAAACTCACACACCGACTGAGCAAACACATAAACAGGAACAGAACACAAGACAATATAAAGATACTTCTGAAACTCCTAGCCCTATTGTATAAATCATATACATGATGTGCAGATCTTGTGCAATGGCAAATATTGTCACTCCTATATTGTGAGCTCTGTACATCTCATTCGTGTCTTCGGCACTCGTGAGATATCCAGAGCTCACTCTGCAGCAGTGACAATATTTGCCATATCACACTCATGCTCATCATGGATATATATATATATATATATATATATGTATATATATCTCATAGGGGTGCGCTCAGCCCTATATTTAGGGTTAAGAAGGCACTTCTATGTTAAACTCAAAATTTAGCACATTAATAACTTTGGATCCATTCAACAGATTTGCTTGAAATGTGATATGCACGGTGGGACATGGTAGCTCTCTTGATTTGCCAAATTTTATTTCAGTCAGACTTACAGTTTTTGAGCACCAAAACGCTGAACAATGCACTTTTCGCTAGTTATGAGGGCAGTTTTTCAGATTTTCTCCAAGGCATTGCATGGCCATTGTGTGGCATGCCACTCTGTGACTTGGCTCTTCTGAAAGAGCATGGGTCAAGGAACATATCGCTTTTTGTCTGGTGAAAAAATGTTAATCCATTCAAATGTTATTAAACTTTTAAGTTCCCATTATAAGTCAATGGGAACATTTATATGGTTATTTTGTGAAAGAAGAATGGGATTTTGGCCATCTGGTCCCTCCTAACAATCAAAGAATTTGCAGGCTCATGATCAAAGAATCTTTGATCCCGAGAAATTCTTTGATCGCGATGGCCGTCATCTTGTTTTCAGTTTGAGGTCGGAAAAATGTAAATATCTCGGCTCAGGGGGGACTTCTGAGGTGAAACTATGGGGGGTTTTGCTCAGAGGTCTCCCTTCTATCGAGCCATGCCAGTGGTTTTCTTCAAACTGGTCAAAAATAGAGTTTTAATGTTGCTTTCATTCTTTGATCACTGCTCGCTAATGATCTTTAATCGGGAGCCTGCAAATTCTTTGATCACGAGATTCTTTGATAGCAATCTTTGATCGCAAGGTGACAACCAGATGGCCAAATGAAAAAATCAAATTTCTCAGCCCAGGGGTGACCTACAAACTCAAATTAGGATGGGTTTTGCTCACTGGGGTTCATTTTATTGAGCCATGGCTGTGGTTTCATGTAATTATGTGTAAAAGTTGACTTTCACCATTTTTTATTCTTTGATCACAAGCCTGCAAATTCTTTGATCGTGAGCCTGCAAATTCTTTGATCACGAGAATCTTTGACCATGATCTTTGATCATGAGGGAGGGACTAGATGGTCAGATTTGAATGCAACAGATAGGGCAATTTTAACAATATTTAACATTAAATATCTCGGAAATGGTTTGGTCTTTTTACTTGAAATTTGGAGGGTGTTCACAGGATGTCCTGTACATCAGAATTATGATGATTACATGTCAGACAATGCATTTTTTGTGGAGATATTCTGTGGCACAATTTACATTTTGTGAACAGCGTTTTCCATTGTGATAGTGGCTTGAAATTTGTAGGGTAGCTGGCTTAACTGCTGTGGATGTACTTTTTAGTCATTGGGTGTGTAACATGTAAACAGATGTAGAATTCTGCCACTCCAACAAATGAAAATCTCAGACTTTCAAATGTTATATCTCGAAAACAGTTTGCTCTTCGGGGATGTTCTGTGCATCTGAATTATAGTATTTAGCTATTGAAAAATGAATTTGCTGCACAGATATTGTGTAATACACTTTATGTTTTGTGCCTGGTGTTTTGCTTTGTGGTAGTGGCTTCACATTTATAGGGTACCTAGCTGCGTTACTGCCATGGAGGTGATTTTCAGTGGTTATGTGTCTGAGATGTAAACATGTGTGGAATTATGCTACACTGATGAATGAAACTTTGTTTTGTTTCAAGGTGGTGGGAGCATGGGGCCCAAAGGGCCCCGAGCTCCCACCAACTTGCGTGACTTTCTACTTTTCTATTCTTTCTCAAAAAGTAAGGAAATTCTATGCAAAAAACTGCATTAATGCATCATTTAGGGTTAAATCATAAAAAATCTGGAAATGAGACCTTTAGGGATGCCCTCTTCGTGTAGCCCCTCCCTCCTCCCAAGACTGACAGATGATGGGCTGTGTCATTGGGGTTGTGAGGCCTAAATGTCACCCCATTCATCTTTACTGTGGCTTGTCAGTATGATTACACATGGAATGGGGTGACATTTAGGCATCACAACCCCAATGACACACCCCATTGTCTGTTAATCTCGGGAGGAGGGGCTACATGAAGGGGGAGGGGCAACCCTAAAGGTCTCATTTCCTGACTTTTTATGCTTTAACCCCAAATGTTGCATTAAAGCAGCGTTTTTGCATAGAATATATATATATATGTGTGTGTGTGTGGATATATTTATTATATATATATATATATATATATATATATATATATATATATATATATATATATATATATATATATATATATATTATAGTGGCATGGTAGTGCCACTATAGTTAGGGTTGAGTACCCCATTTATGGTTATATCTGATATTTAGCAGCTTAATAACTTTGTCCCCGTATGACGGATTTGGCTGAAAGTTGGAATGCATGGTCTGGTACCATGGATCTCTGGGCCTACCAAGTTGCATTATGATTGGATGTACAGTTGCAGAGCTACAGAGTGCCAAAAAATTTAGAAATTCAATTATTTTGTGCATTTCTTTGCTCGCACCTACAACCCGCACATTTTGCGTGGTTTGTCCGAAAACTTCAGGGAACATTCAGCCAGGGTCCCCAATGTGCCTTTTGAAATATTAAATGGTTCAAATGTTATTCAAAAAAAAAAACTAAATCCCATTATAGACTATGGGAAAAAATAAAATATGCGAAAGTGTCACAAATACAGTTTTTAGTGTGGCAAATGACCCTTGTAGAGTCACAAATAAGCCATCTTGTTTTCAGTTGGTGGTCACAGAAATGCCTGACATTTAAATTTGGGACCCTTTAGGGACACAATTCTTGTTGTGTTCACCTAGTCGAGCCCTGAGGATGCTAGCCATGTCTTTTTTGGGGGGTAAGACACCCCAGAAATATGTTTTTTACATTTTTGTAAAAAGTAGTGTTGCGAAGTACTTTCGCATATGCAATACTTATGTGATTTTATTTGCGAAAGTGTCATGATTTGCGAAAGTACTTTGCGACACTATGCCCAAAACAATAGAGAATCTTTACCACCTTGCTGCAAAAGAACGGTTTGGTCTTTTGGGTTGAAATGTGGAGGGAAGAAAGCCAAGGTCCCACAGATGTGCTTTGATTGTGGTTTGGTGGTCTGCAAAGTTATGGAACTCTAAATTTTACAATTTTTCGCATAGAATAATGTTACGTTGTCCGCTGCCCCTTTCAGGACCCATATCTCGAAAACAGTTCAAGATACAGACTTTTTGTCAGCAAAACACTTAGTCCCCCACTAGGGAAGTAAGTACAAAACTAGCCTGGGAAGTCACAAATAATATGAGATCTCTAATTTTTTTCTACGTCGTATGGATCCTGAGATATAAGCAATTTAGTATTCCAAGTGTTCATTTTCTGCTCCGAGGGCCATTATTATGCATACATTCTTTGTAGTCACTGTGCTTCTGAATGCACCTTTTGGGGAAAAAAAGTGTGTGCATTTACGTTACTGTTACCGTTAGCATTTCCACTTGCATTTCCGTAACCGTTTTCACTAGTGTTTCTGTTTATGTCACCGTGTGCATTACCCTATGCGTTTGCACTTGCATTTGCATTACTGTTACCATTTGTGTTTCCATTACTGTTTTCATTTACTTTTGCGTCACCATGTGGATTACCATTTGTTTGCATACGCACTTGTGTTTTCGTTTCTGTTGCATTTGTGTTTCCTTTGTCATCATCGTTGGTGTTACCGTAAGAGTTTGCATTTCCAATTGCTTTACGATGACCATGCATATTACCATTTGCATTTGCATATGCACTTGCATTTGTGTTTCCATTTGTGTTAGTGTTTCCTTTGGCATCATTGTTGTTGTTACCATAACTGTTTGCATTTCCAATTGCATTACCGTTACTGTTTGTGTGTTTGTCACCATTTGCATTTGCATTTCTGTTGGCCTTAGTGTTTGCATTTTTGGAAGCATTTCCATTGTCGATTGCATTACTGTTTCCTTCTGCGTCACCGATGCTATTACCATTTGTGTTTCTGTCTGTGTTTGTGTTACCATTTGCATTTTTCGTTACTGTTTTCATTACTGTTTGTTTTGGAAATTGCTCAAATTTGGAATGCTGTAACTTTGGGCTCCTTAAATGTTTTGGCACCAAACCACTGGAAGGCACATCTGAGCATCAGGGCTTGCTACCCTGCAAATTTCAGCCCAAAGACCCAACTGTTTGGTTGCAGGAGTCTAGCAAAGTTTTGCAGCTATTTTGACATCGTTATAAAATACTTTCACAAATCACAACGTTTCTCAAAAAAAAATCATAAAACTTTCACATTTGCGAAAGTATTTTGCAAAACTATTTTCCAAAAGTTTAAAAAGGTATTTCAGGGGTTTAACCCCCAAAAGATATAGCTAACATCCTCAGGACTCAACCAGGTAAACACAACAATCAGTGTTTACCTAGAGATCTAATTTTAAACACCAGGCATTTTTCTGTGTCACTAACTGTGAACAAGATGGCCGACTCACAAAAGTAAAATGGCCATTTGCAACAGTAAAATGGCCATTTGTGAAACATTTGTGATTTTTGTTAGCTTTTCCCATTGAATATAATGGAAATTTGTTTTGAATAACTTTTGAACGGTTTAATATTTTCACCAAATCTTCAAAAGGTACATCAGATGCTAAGGTTTCATGTCCCTGATGTTTTGGACAGAATTGACAAACCATGTGGGCTGTGGGTGTGAGCAAAGGAATGCATAAAACATTTTGTTTTTGTTTTTGGTGTTCCATAGCTCTGCAACTATAAATCTGACCATAATGCAACTAGCCAGATCAGAGATCAATGGCACCAGAGCAGACATACAAATTTTCAGGCAAATCTGTCATATAGGATTCATAGGATTCATAGGAAGATACTGAGCTGAATGGACTTATGTCCTATATGCTCTCATGATCATCACCTAATTTCTAATCTGGTACATATTTCTATCCCACTTGCTTTTAAACTCAGCAATAGATTTGCTGGCTACAACCTCTAATGGCAGTGCATTCCAAGGATGCACTACCCTATGGTTAAACCACATTGTAGTTCTTACTTTGTTGCATTTTGATGCTGTTAGCTGCAATGGGTGGGACCTAGTTTTGTACATACAGCTATTAAATTGTAGTCCTGTAGCATCCCACAAATCATCATTTGCCAAGCTCTATATACCAGGCACATGTCTCCGTGCTTTCTTCGTTCCTCAAGGAGTACATGTCCAACTCCCTCAATCTAGTCCATAGTCTTTACCCATCATACCACTAACAACTCTTGTTGCTCTGCTCTGTATCCTCTCCAACAGGGCAACGTCCTGTTTTTGAAGGGTGATCACACCTGCTCCATATTCCATTATGGGCCTCACCAGGGATACATACAAGGGCAAAACAACTTCCTGCTTCTAGATGATATGTGCCTCAATATACAATTCAGGATTTTATTTCCTTTTTGGGCTATATTTTGGCAATGAGATGAAAAAGTCACATTGCCAGAAACTAGTATCCCCAGATCTCTTTCCTCATATGTTATTTTGAGTGGTATTTTCCCAATTTGTAGGGTAATTTAGGATTTCTATTACCTAGGTGCATAATGAAGCATTTATCTAAATTTAGTCCAGTTTAAATTTATTTGACCATATAGCAATATCATCTATTGCCTCTTGTAGATTTGAAGTGTTTCATGCAATGTTTACTTCTGCTCCAACCCTACAATCATCAGCAAACTTTTGCAACCAAACAGATTTTTGTTTAATTTGAAGTGTTGACACATATAGATTAAACAGACAGGGGCCCAAGACCGATCCTCAGGACACCACTAGTCACTCGCAGACTATCGGACAATTCTCCTCTAATGCTCACACGTTGACTCCGATCAAATAGCCAATTTTGTACCCAGTCTATTATATAAGGATTTATATTCAGATTAATCATTTGTTGTATTAATTTATGGTGAGGTAATCTGTCAAATGCCTTTGAGAAATTGAGAAACAGCACATCAGTGGAACACCCTTGTCCAACCTATCAATAACTAGGTTATAAAAGCCAACATGTTTGTCTGGCACGACCTGCACTTCACAAAGCCATGCTGAGATTTATCTATAAGATGGTTTATCACTAGGTGTTCTTGTATTTTATCTTAAGCACCCCTCCAAGATCTTAGAGGGTATGGCAGTAAGGCTAATGGGTCTATAGTTAGCTGGATCCAACCTATCTTCCTTTTGTAAATAGGAACCATGACTGCTGATCTCCAACACTCAAGTACCTCACCAGTATTTAGGGACTGCTCAAAATGTGAGTCAAAGGGAGCTATTGATTCAGCTATTTCCTAAGTACTCTAGGATGAAGGTCATCCGGACCGGAGATTTAATAGGGTCCAAATTTGCTAATCGTTCTTTAATCTCTGAACAAGTTATTTTTATACTTTCATATGGGATAGGAGTAGATCTTTTAACATGATATACAGATTTGTTATTTGAAAAAACAGTTGAAAAGTAGCTGTTTGCTATGTCCGCCATTTCTTTGTTATCAGAGTACTATCGCCATTTAAATTCCTTAATGGACCTATAGTATTTGAATTTCCTTTAATATTCCTAATATATGCATAGAAGGCCTTTGAATTTCCTTCTACTCTACTAACCAAGTTTGATTCATATGGTGGAAAAGTTATTAAGGTGCAAAATTTGAGGTTTTGCATTAAAGTAGCTACTCAACCCAACTATAGTGCCACTACAGTGGCACTATAATACATATATATACTGTATATATATATTCATGGCAAAAAAAATCCATTTAATGCATCAGTTAGGGTTGTTCCACAGTGACAAAAGTAAGAAATTCGATGTTAGGGTTACCACCCCATGAACCCACCCCACCAAAAGGCATTGGTGTGCATCAGGATCATCGGTCTAACTCTCACCCCATCTAATGCACAAACAAGCTGATGTGGTGCAGTATAGGAGAATGGGGTGAGAGTTAAGATTGACACTAACGCACACCCGATGCTTGTTGGGGGTGCATGGTGAGTGAGGGTGCAAGGGGTAGGAACTCTAACATCAATTTCTCACTTTGTCACTGTGGAACAACAATAACTGATGCATTAAATGGAGTGTTTTGCATGAATTTCTTTAGAATATTATAATAGTGAAGATAATGCAACGCAAATACAATGCAAATGCTAATGCACATGGTGATGCAAACATAAATGATAATGCAAATGGTAATACAAACACAAGTGCAAACATTAATGAAAAAGGAACACAAATGCAAGCGCGACGGAAACACAAACTGTATAGCACAAAAGCACGGTAATGTAATTGGAAATGTAGACACTTATGGTAACAGCAACGATGACACCAAAGGAAACATAAACAGAAATGCAAACACAAATGGAACTCAATACGCAAACACAAATGGAAATGCACACGGTGATGCAAAAGGAAAAGCAAACAAAAACAGTAATGGAAATGTAAATGTTAACAGTTACACAAATGAAAATGCAAAGGTAACGCACATGGTGGCGTAGGCAGGAATGGTAATGCAAACAGAAACTCAAATGCAAGGATGTGCAGGCATGAAATGGTAATGTGCATGGTCACAGTACTGCAATAGAAATGCAAATGCTAACGGTAACAACGATGATGCCAAAGGAAACACAAATGCAAACAGAGCATGTATGCAAATGCAAATGGTAATGCACATGGTGATGCAAATTGAAACACAAACAAAACCAGTGTTGGAAATGCAAATGTTAACAGTAATGCAAACACAAGCGCAAATGACAACGTAAAAAGATAATGCACACAGTGGTGTAGACATGAATGGTAATGCAAATGGAAACAGAAATGAAGGGTGTACTTGAAATACAACTGCTAACACGCACATTCATGGTACCACAATAGAAATGCAAATGCTAACGGTAACAGTAAGGAGTATGCCAATGGAAACAGAACACAAACGAAGTGCGTACACAAACATAAATGGTAATAATAAAATTTATTTAATTAAGCGCCTTTTAAAATTCCAAGGTGCTGTACAGTATTAGTACAGATAAAAACATATACAAAAACATGTAATACAAAATCACAATAAAACTGAAATGCCTTTCCCCATAAAAAGATTTTAGTGCCTGCTAAAACTCCCCACTGTCCTGCACTCCCGGACTGGCAGGCAGAGAATCCAAGGAGTAGGTGCCATAAATCCAAAGGCACGTGCACCAGATGACTTCAAATTAACCCTTGGAATCTCCAGCAACCCTCGTCAGCTGAGCGGGCTGTCGCAAAGGAGTGTAAGGGACCAGGAGCTCTTTCAAGCAATCGGGACCCTGTCCATATAGAGGCTTTGTAAGTCAGCAGACCTACTTTAAAGTGATCCACCACTGTATTGGCAGTCAGTGCAGAGCATGCAGCACAGGGATGATATGAGATCTTCTAGATGCCCCAGTCAAAGAAAAGCGTGCTGCCGCATTCTGTACTAGCTGCAGGCGTCAGCTATCAACCCCAGGAAGCCCTAGATAAAGGGAGTTGCAGTAATCAAGGCGTGATGTCACAAAGGCATGGACCAAGACAGGCAGGTCACTGGGTGGAACAAAGTGCCTAATCCTGACAATGTTCCTAAGATGGAAAAGAGCTAGCTTGATGACTGCCAGCACCTGATCTCAAAGAGTCAGACCATCATAAAGCTCCACTCCCAGGTTACACCCATTCAGAGGTGAGAATCTGTGCCTCCCCAGAACTAAACTGGAAGGAGCCCAGTCCTCAGTCCCTCTACCCTATGACCAGGGTCCACAACAAAACCTTAGTCTTTCCAGGGTTCAACTTTAGACCACTGGAATTCATCCAATCTTAGATTCTGCGAGGCAGTTGTTCAGTACCAAGATAGCACCAACCTGGTCAGGTGCAAAGACAGGAAGAGCTGGGTATCATCCACATAGCAGTGAAACCTCAGCTCCATACCATCTTACAATGTCTCAGGGGTAGCATATGTACTCTGAATAACATGGGGACAGTACCGACCCTGAGGTACCCCACAAGACAGAGAAAGCCCCAGATGAAAGCAAACCCAAGACCACCCTCTCGTTCTCCCAGTGAGAAAGATGAAAACCATCTGAGGACTGTACCGACAGCTGACAGATGAACCTCAGGCATTCAAGCAGAACCCTATGATCCACAGTATCAAAAGCTGATGATAGATCCAGGAGAACCAAGATAGAATGGTGTCTCTGATCTCTCGTCATCAGGATATCATTGAGCACCTGAACCAGAGCAGTCTCAGTACTATGCCTCTTGCAAAACCAGATTGGAGAGGTTAGTATAAATTATGGATGGTTAAATGATTATCCAATTGAGCAGCCACAACTTTCTCAACAACCTTCCCCACAAAGGGAAGTTAGAGATAGGCCTGTGGTTGCCAGGTTCTCTGGGTCTAAAGCTTTTTCAGAAGGGATCACCACCCCTCCTTCAGGAGCTAGGGAACTCACCCATATCTAAAGAGCACCGGACAATCGAGCTAAGGCCAGGCCAATGATCTCACTACAACCCAAAATCAGGGAAGTAGGGCCAGGGTCTAAACTACAGCATGTGGGATGAATCTCCTGGACAATCCTCATAATGTCTACGAAATCCAGCAGGTCAAAGGTACTCCACGAAACTCCGGGCTCTGCCACAGAACACCGATCAACAGTAACCCCTTAGAGTGAAGTTGGTGGCACTCCTTCCTGATGTCATCGACCTTATTCTCAGAAGCAAGCAATCTCATCACAATCAGTTTGTGTGAAAACTCGATGGAGCTGCCGACAGGCTGGGTTGCACAGCCTGTCAGCAGTTCTGAAGAGTTAGGTCGGTCAGTTCGTCGCGACAGAAATTTCCCTGGACAGGAATTCTGCCTTCTTATGGAAATTTCTGTTTGGTAGAGTTTATAATGCTCTAGAAAAATATGGTGGTCAGCATCAGTGGTGGTCTTCCTCCAATGATGCTCTAACCTCACCCCAATTCCAGCAACTCTCTCAGAGCCCCATCAAACCACAGGGCTCCAGAGCAATGCGAAAGGGCAAACTCAGACAGGAGCAATCTGATCGAGGGCTGAAGATATGGCCCCATTATAGGCCACTATCAACAGCTCAGGATCAGTGCAAGACTCATCCAACAACAAGAGGTCAATAGCCACCATCAGGTCTTCGGGACCACATCCCGCAAAGGGCAGTATCTTACCAACTCCACAGGGGTGACCTACCCAGGGGGCCTCAAAATTGAACCCAACTGAGTAATGATCAGACCAACCGACTGGTTCCACCACTAAATTGGAGGCCTTGATCTCTAGGAGGAAGACCAGGTCAAGAAAGTGACCTCCCTTGTGTGTAGCTGAGGAAACAACCTTTGTAAAGCCCAGAAATGTCATCACCTGGAGGAAATGTTGACCAAAAGTGAAGATTTGTCATTTGGCCCAGGCACTGAAGTCACCCAGAACCATCAGTCTGGGTGACTCCAATCTCATGTCGGTGGCAAAATCTGCTATTTCCTGCAGGAATAGCTTCTCATCACCTGGTGAATGGTAGATGAGGGCAATCCTGCACGACACCAGCTACCACAGTACACTCAAATGATGTGGCCTCCTCAACTGGTACACCAGTTAGGCCCAAGTCGGTCTTGAAACAGACCAACCCTCCACAGTCCAATCTCAGGCGATGTACAACCAGTACCGGTGGGAACAGTGGCCTCTAAAAAGGGATGCATTCCCATCCAGCCAGGTCTCGTAATGGAAACCAGATCTGCCTAGCAACAAAGTCTGAAACAAGACCAGTCTTGTTGCAGACAGATCTAACATTGCATAACAGCGCCCGAGCTGAATGAGGTTGGTGAGCTGTCCCAACTACTTGCCCTCCCAAACTGGAGGTACCCTTGGTATGGGAACAGAATGGAATCACCACGTTCCTGGTACCATTTCACCCGGGGGTGTCTTCTGGGCCTAACCACCCATGGGAGAGCCCGGGTTCATCTGCTGTCCGCAACCTCCCACCCATCCCTGACTCCCCCATGAGCAATCCCCAATGCCCAACAGCATTGATAGGTAGAACAGGTGGGGAGAGAGAAGGCGGAGGGCATGGAGATCGGAGGCCGAGTAGCATAGGACAGGAGGGGCAAGCAAGCACATTGCGATTAGCACTTATTAAAATAATAAAAATAATAAAAACACAAAACTCAAATTTCCCAAAACACAAAACGTGATGGTAAACAAAACTAAAACCCTGAAATAAATCAAATAAACTACCCTCCCACAGTGATTCAAAATGTAATGCAAACAAAAAGCAATGGGAATGCAAATGTTGCCAGTAAGCATAATGCAAGTACAAGCGAAAATGCAGGGTAATGCACCGCGATTGGCGTACACAGGAATGGTAATGCAAACAGAAATGCAAGTGCATATGGAAATCCAATGGAAACACACACATTCACAGTACCGCAACAGGTAACGAAATGATAATGGTAACAGCAACGATGACGCTTAAAGGAAATGCAAACGCAAATGGAAGCGATATGCAAATGCAAATGGTAATGCATACAGTGATGCAAAACGAAATGCAAACAGAAACAGTAATGGAAATGCAGATGGTAACAGTAATGCAAACACAAGCACAAATGAAAACACAAAGGGTAATGAACACGGTGGCGTGAGATGGGAAAGCTAATGCAAATGGATACGAAACACAAGTGGAATGCTAACTGTGACAATCGAAAGCACACATCCTTTTTTCACCAACAGCTGCATAGAGAAACACAGTGAATACAAAGAATGTATACATAATAATGGGCCTAGGAGCAGAAAATGAGCACTTGGAATACTAAATTTGCTTAGATCTCAGGAACTGTACGACATAGAAAAAAATAAAATTTGATATAAATTATGACTTTCCTGGCTAGTTTTTCACTTAACCCCTAAAGAGCTAAGCATTTTCTGATGAAAAGTCCGTATCTAGAAGCTTTTCCAGATACGGCCCCGAAAGGCATAGCGAGACGCCGTAATGTTAGTCTAGGGAAAAGTGTCAACTTTGGAGTACTGTAACTTTGCATCCCTGTAATATTTTGTCACCAAACCACCAAAAGGCACATCTGTGGATGTTGTCTTTTTACCTCCAAATTTTAGCCCAAAAGACTAAACTGTTCTTTTGCAACAGGGTGGCAAATAATTTCTGTTATTTTGGCCATAGTGTCGCAAGTAGTGTCGCAAATCACCATACTGTCGTAAAAAATCATGAAAGTGTCGCGGCGCAACACTACTTGCGTAACACTATAGTTTACAAAAATTTCAAAACATAATTCTGGGGTGTTTAACCCCCAAAAGACATGGCTAGCATCCTCAGGATCTGACTAGGTGGACACAAAAGAATTGTGTCCCTAGAGGTCCCAAATTTAAATGCCAAGCATTTCTGTGAGCACTAACTGAAAATAAATGGCTGACTCACGACACTACAGGGGTCATTTGAAGCACTAAAACTGCATTTGCGACACTGTCAAACTTTTGTTAACTTTTCCCATTGACTATAATGGAAAATTTGTTTTTGAATAACTTTTGAACTGTTTAATATCTTTCATGAAATCTTTGAAAGGCACATCGGGGACTCGCTGCATGTTCCCTAAAGTTTTCGGACTGGTCGCACAAACAGTGTGACCTGTAGGGTGAAGCAAAGAATGCACAAAAAGCATAAATGCACTACAGAATGTCACTTTATAAATCTGCAACCGTATATCTGACCATTGCTAAAACTTGTCAGATCCAGAGATCTATAGTACCGCTCCATGCCTGCCAGATTTCAGGCAAATCCATACAGTAGCAAGTTATTAAGAGGCAAAATTTCACACTTTAACCTTAAATGGGTACTCAACTCTAACTCATAGTGGCACTTCAGTATCACTATAAGATATATATATATATATATATATATATATATATATATATATATATATATTCATATCAATATATATATATATATTCATATATATATATATATATATATATATATATATTCATGACAAATAAATCCATTTAATGCATCAGTTAAGGTTGTTCCACAGTGACAAAAGTGAGAAATTTGATGTTTGGGTTGAAAGCCCCCTTGCATCCCCACTCCGCCCCTTTCAGGGGTCATCGGTCCTAACTCTCACCCCATTCCATGTGAAAGCTGAGGTGGTGAAGTATGGGAGAATGAAGTGAGAAGTTAGGACGACTGACTAGCAGCACCTTCGATGCGGTTGGGAGGGAGGTGCAGAGGGGCTTTCAACCCTAACATCAATTCCTTGTCGCTGTGGAACAACCCTAACTAATGCATTAAACAGAGTTTTTGTCATGAATTTCCTTCTTTTGAGAATGAGGACTATAAATAGTAGATGTATGTGTGGTGGTGGGGAGGCGTGGGACCTTTGGCCCTCCCCCCACATAATTTGTGACATAGTAGCAGTAAGTGCAATGCAAACGCTAAGCGCAAAGAGTTATGCACATGGTGATGCAAACGCACACGGTAATAAAACGCAGCACAAAGTGACGCCAAAGCCAACACTGACAGAAACTGAGATGAAAATGCAAGCACGAACTGGAATGGAACTGGTAACTTGCAAAGTCACGATACCGCAATTGGAAATGCAAATGGTAATGGTAACAGCAACAATAACGCCAAAGAAAACAGAAATGGAAACCAATGGAGGTGCATACAGAAATGCAAATCATGATGCACACTGTCATGGAACCACTATTGTAAATGCAAATGGTAATGGTAATGGCAAAATTAACAGCAAAGGAAACAAAAATACAAACGCAGTGCAGATCGAAACTCAAACCATTACGCACACAGTTACGGTACCGCTAATTGGAAACATAAATGGTAACAGTAACAGCAACAGTAATGCCAAAGAAAACAGAAATGGAAACGCAAACCATAGCACACCGTCATGGTAATGCAATTGAAATGGCAATGGTAACAGTCACAGTGATGATGACGAAAACGAGAGATACACGCAAACAGAAGGTTGACTGCAAACACAAATGGCAATGCACAGGCTGATGCAAAAGAAAACAAAAACATAAACAGTAATGGAAATGCAAATGGTAAGAGTAACACAAACAGAAGCGTAAACGAAAATGCAAACCGTAATGCACCGGGTGGCGTGACACGGAACGGTGACACGAACGGTAACAGAAAAACGTAACTGGAAATGCGAACTGACACAGTAAACGAAGGGCACATAATTCTTACCCAAAACTGCATTGTAAAAGACAGTGAATACAAAGAATGTATGCATAATAATGGGCCTCAGAACAGAAAAGGAGGACTTGGAATACTAAATTGCTTATCTCAGGAACTGCACGTAGAAAAAATGAAAATTTCGTATATGAATTATGACATTCCTGTCTAGTTTTGTACTAAGCCCGCTTAGCACTTTTTCCAAAAAGTCCGTATCTCGCACCGTTTCGAGATAAGGGTCCAGAAAAGGTGCAACAGACGCCGTAATGTTATCCTATGGGAATAAGCATCAACTCGAGTGCCGTCACTTTGCCGCCTCTGTAATATTTTTCACCAAACCACAAAAGGCACATCTGTGGGATGCTGGCTTTCTTCCTCAAATTTCAGCCAAAAGACCAAAGCATTATTTTGCAGCAGGGTGCCAAGAATTCCTATAATGTGTGGCGCCATAATGTTATCCTATGGGAAAAAGTGTCAACTTCAGAGTGCCGTAACTTTGCAGCCATCAATATTTTTCACCAAACCATGAAAAGGCACATCTGTGGCATGTTGGCTGTCTTCCTCCAAATTTCAGCCCTATAGACCAAACCATTCTTTTGCAGCAGGATGGCAAAAAAAATCTTGTTATTTTGGGCATAGTGGCGCCAAAAATAGTGTTACAAATCACAACACTTTCCTGAAATGAAATCCACGAAGTGTTGTGAGTGTGATACTACTTTGTGACATTACTTTTACAGAAATTTGAAAACATATTTCTGGGGCGTTTAACCCCAAAATAAAGACATGGCTAGCATTCTGAGGGTCATACTAAGTAAACACAAAAAGAATTGTGTTCCTAGAGAGTCCCAATTTTAAATGCCAAGCATTTTTCTGATCAGTAACTGAAAACAAAATGGCAGATTTGCACACTACTAAGGCCATTTGACACTAAAAGTGCATTTGCGAAAGTGTTGAACTTTTGCTAACTTTTCCAATTGACTTATAATGGGAGCTTGTTTTTGAATAACTTTTGAGCGGTTCAATATTTTTCATGAAATCTTAAAAAGCACATCGGACCCTGGCTGCATGTTCTTGGAAGTTTTGGACCTGTCACAGCAAACCATGTGACCTGTAGGTGCAGAACAAAAGAATTCACAAAAAAAGCATAAATCGTGCACAAATCTCACTTAATAACTCTGCAGCCGTATATCAGACCATTATGAATGTTGGCAGATCCCAAGATGTATGATTCTTCATCATGCATTCCAAATTACAGGCACATCCATTAAACAGTGGCAAAGTTATTAAGGTGCAAAATCTCACCCTTTAACCTTAAAGGCTACTCAACCCTAATTATGGTAGCACTACTGTGCTAACATAATATAGATAGATAGATAGATAGATAGATAGATAGATAGATAGATAGATAGATAGATATAGATCTATATCTATATCTATATCTATATCTATCTATCTATATATATATATACATTAGAGGCAAAAACTCAGTTTAATGCATTAGTTAGGGTTGTTCCCAGTGACAAAAGTGAAATTCAGTGTTAGGGTTGAAAGCTCCACCCCACCATCAACCCCAACTGGCATCGGCATGTGCGTTGGGGTTGTCGGCTCAACTCGTCCCATCAGATGTGTGAAGAAGCAGAGGTATAGGAGAATGGGTGAGGAGTTAGGACCCATAACACCAACGCTGCACTTCTGATGCCAGTTCGCGTGTGACGGGGTCATGGGGGCTTTCAACCCTAACACTGAATTTCGCTTTTGTCACCGTGAACAACCCTAATTAATGCATTAAACTGAGTTTTTGCCTCTAATTTCTTCTTGGAGAATGATAATGAGAAATAGTGAATGTAATGATGCAGTGAGCACGGCACAAGCGCAAATGAAAATGCAAAGGTAATGCACATGGTGCCCTAGACGGAACGGTAAGTGAAACAGGTACAGAACCGCAAGCAGAAGCGGTAAGGGTAATAGTAATGTAAGCGCACCAGCTGGTTTTCATCAAAAGCTGCATAGAGAAAGACAGTGAGTACAAAGAATGCATGCATAATAATGGATCTCAGAGCAGAAAATGAGGAGTTGGAATACTAAATTGCTTATATCTCAGGAACGTCGCGTGAAAAAAATGTAAAAGTCATATGATGTATGACTTTCCTGGCTAATTTGTACTTAGCCCCCTCAGGGGCTAAGCAATTCTCAGACAAAAGTCCATATCTCACACCGTTTCTGAGATCGGCCCTGAAATGTACTCTGACGCTGTAATGTTATCTATAGGAAAAAAGAAGTTGGTCGATAACTTGGCTCCTGTAATATTTTTCACCAAACCACTGAAAGGCACATCTGTGTTGGCTTTTTCGCTCCAAATTTCAGCCCAAATGACCAAACTGTCATTTTGCAGCAGAATGACCAAGGATTCCTGTAATGAGGCAGACGCTGTAATGTTATACTAAGGAAGAAGCATCAACTTTGGAGTGCCGTAACTTGCCGCCCTGTAATATTTTTTCACGAAGCACTGATGGGCACATCTGTGAGATGTTGGCTGCATTCCTCAAATTTCACCCCAAAGACCAAACCGTTCTTTTGCAGCAGAGTGGCAAAGAATTGCTGTCATTTTGCCACAGCCTGGAAAAGTAGTGTCGAATTTACTTTTCCAGAAACTTGAAAAACATATTTCTAGGGTATTTAACCTCAAAATAAAGACATGCCTAGCATCCTCAAGGTCCAACTAGGTAAACACAAAAGGAATTGTGTTGCTAGAAGGTCCAAATTTAGATGGCAAGCATTTTCTGATCACCAACTGAAAACAAAATGGTGGATTTGCGAAAGTAAAAGGGCCATTTATGAAAGTAAAAACTGCATTTCGAAAGTGTTGAATTTTTAACTTTTCCCATTGACTTATAATGGGAAACTGTTTTTGAATAACTTTTGAACCGTTTAATATTTTTCACAAAATCTTCAAAAGGCACATCAGGGACCCTGGCCGCACATTTCCTGAAGATTTCGGACCGGTCACGCAAAATCATGCGACCTGTAGAGATGACCAAAGAATTGCAAAAGCGTAAATGTGCACACAGATCATGCTTAATAACTCCACAGCCGTATATCTGAACAGTACAAAAGTTGGCAGATCCCAAGATGTGTGTTCTTGATTGTGTATTCAAATTTCAGGCAAATCCATTGAATGGTTGCAAAGTTATTAAGGTGCAAAATGTTAGGGTTTAACATGTAAATCGATCCTCAACCTAATATGGTAGCACTACCGTGCTACCATAATATATATATATATATATATATATATATATATATAAATTAGAGGCAAAAACTGTTTAATGCATTAGTTAGGGTTGTTCCACAGCGACAAAAGTGAGGAAATTTGGTGTTAGGCTTGAAAGCCCACCTTGGACCCCCAGTCCACCCCACCAACTGGCATCGAGAGTGCGCATTGGGGTCATCAGCCTATCTCACCCCATCACATGTGTAAGAAGCAGGAGGTATAGGAGAAGGGTGAGAGTTAGGACAACGACCCCAATGTACATCCCGGATGCCAGTTGGGGCCATTGAGAGGGAGTAAGGGGCTTTTCAACCCGAACAATGAATTCCTTCACATTTGTTGCTGTGGAAAACCCCAACTTGATGCATTAAATGGAGTTTTTGTCTCTAATTTCCCTTCTTTCTGAGAATGAGGACTATAAATATTGAATGGAATGCTCCCCATGTGATTTTTGTGACATAGTAACAGTAACAGAAGCACAAATACAAGCGGTAATGGTTACACATGGTGACACAAATGTAAATTATAAAGCAAGCATTAATAGAAATGCAGGCACAAAGTGACGCTTAAAGCAAACAGTGACACAAATGGAGACACAAGCGCATTCATAAATTCAACTGGTAAAGCACACGGGCATGGTACCACTATTGTAAATGCAAAAGATAACTGTAGCAGCAGCAATAACATGAAAACAGAAACAGAAACAGAAGCATAAATGCAAGCGCATATGAAAAGCATAAACCGTAATGCACACGGTGATGGTACCGCAATTGTAAACGCAAATGGTACAGTTAACAGCAATAGTAATTTGAAAACAGAAACGAATGCAAACGTAAGTGCATATGGAAATTCAAACCATAACACACATGGGCAAGGAACACAATTGGAAACGTAAATGGTAACGGCAAGAACAACATGACACAAATGAAAGACAAACACAAATGAAAATGGAAGGCGGCAGCCAACAGAAATAGTAATGCGCATGGTGATGCTAAGTGAAAGACAAACACAAACAATAGTGGAGACACAAATGGTAACAGTAACACAAACCCAAATGGAAACACAAAGGGTAGCACATGGTGGTGTGCAGGAATGCCCATGTAAGCAGACATGGAAACACAAGTGTAAAACCTATGTGTAACAGTAACTGGTGCACACACTGTAGTTTTCCCCAAAGCTCCATTGAGAAACACAGTGAAAACAAAGAATGCATGCATAATAATGGGCCTCGGAGCAGAAAGCGAGCAGTTGTAATACTAAAATGGTAATCAATCAATCAATCAATCAATTTTTATTTATAAAATGGCTTTTCTCAATCAAAGCGCCTGCACAATATCATAAAACAATAAATAAACAGAGTTTAAAACTATTATAAATCATTAAAAGCTATACTAAAAGGTGGGTCTTCAAGGCTCCTTTAAAGCTCAGGACAGTCGGACTATTTCGCACCTAGCCAGGTAGAGAATTCCACAAAGTCGGGGCCATAAAGCTAAATGACCTAACCTCTGAAGATTTCAAATGGACCCTGGGAATCTCCAGCAATCCCTCATCAGTGGATCGGAGGAGGGAGGGACAGTTGGGGGCAAAGGAGCTCTTTCAGGTAAGTTGGTCCCTGGTCATGTAGAGCTTTATAGGTCAGCAAACCGACCTTGAAGGTGATTCACAAAATACTGGCAGCCAGTGCAGTCCACGAGCACAGGTATTCTCGACTGGATCTAGAAGAACCAGTCAACAATCTAACCGCCGCATTCTGCACTGCTGCAGACTTAACTCAACCCCCGATAGCCCTAGGTACAGGGAGTTGCAATAGTCAAGGTGGGAGGTAACAAAGGCGTGGATCAATGTTGGAAGATCTTCTGGATGAACCAGGTGCTTCACCTGGTGATATTCCTCAGATGGAAAAAGGAAGTTTTGACCACCATTGACACCTGAGCTTTAAGCGTCAAGTGGTCATCAATTATTACACCAAGATTCCGCACCTGATCTGAGGTTGTCAGTGGAGCGCCTGCAAGCCATAAGCCAAGTGCGATCCAGCTAGCAAACCCACCTCACAGCGACCTTTATCCACAACCGACACCTCAGTTTTCTGGGGTTTAACCTCAACCAACTCCCATTCATCAATCTTGGATTTCTGTAAAGGCAGTTATTAAATACCGACAAGGCAGCATCCTGGCGGGCACAAAGACATATACAGCTGGGTATCACCAGCATAACAATAAAACCAGTCCGTGTCATCTTATAATCGCTCCCAAAGGCAGCATATACACCGTGAATAACATAGGCGCTAGAATAGAGCCCTGCGGTACCCACAAGGCAGGGAGACTGATGCCAAGGAAAAGATTCCGACACCACCCTCTGAGTCCTACCTTGAGGTAAGATCTAAACCACCTGAGGACCATACCAGATAGTCCACAGATGGACCATGAATGCTCCAAGAGCACCCCATGATCAACAGTGTCAAATGCTGCAGAGATCAAGAAGTACCAAGATAGAAGCAGGTCCTCGATCTCTAGCTATTAGAGGTCATTTAGTACACGAACAAGTGCTGTCTCGGTACTATGCCTTTACTAAATCCAGATTGGAGAACATCGTAGATATTGTTGTTGGTCAGATGATCCTCCAATTGCAGTGCGACCACCTTCTCAATAACCTTACCCACAAAGGGTAGGTTAGAGACTGGTCTGTAATTTGCTAGACAATCTGGGTCTAAGGAGGCTTCTTTAAAAGAGGCCTAACTATAGCCTCTTTAAGGGGTTTAGGAAAGATCCCCTCTCCAAAGACTTCCAGACTATCAAAGCCAGGACTAGGCCGATTTTATCCACACAATCCACTAAGAGACATGTGGGGCCAGGGTCCAAATCACAGCTGGTTGGTCGTGCGCTTGGATGACCATCACAATATCCTCGATTTTGGGGAGGCTGAAGTCAGACCATGCAAACTGGGTGTTTGACATCTCTGGCCGACCATCACTACCCCCATTGGAGGGAAGAGCGGATGTCCGATCTGTTTTGGCAACCTTATGTGCAAAGAGAAGAGCAAACTCCTCACACCGTTCTGTGGAAAAGGCCCTCCGGGCTGAAGACAGACTGGATTGCACAGTCTGTCCACAGTCCGAAAAGAGCTGGGCTGGTCTATTCTGTGCAGCTGCTATCTCCCTGGACAGGAACTCTGCCTTCTTACGAGATTGCGGATTGATAGGCCGTATAATGGTCCATCAAACTAAGTCTGTCATCATCAGACGGACTTCCCCAGCGCCTCTCCAGCCTTCATCCTACCCTCCTCAACTCCCTCATGGTCTCATCAAACCATGGAGACCTGGGCAAAGAGTGAGTGGACGAACATGAACAGGTGCAATAGAATCCAGTGCCCTGTAACCGCCCTATTATAGGCCTGTACTAGGTCACCTGGATCCAAGCAATCTATCAGAAGGTCCGATAGGTCCAGCACCGCCATCAGGTCATCTGGGACACACCCCTCAATGGGCGGTACGGACCATTTCGAAGGGCTGACCTAATAGGGGTGGCCTCAAAATTGAACCTAATGGGTGATGGTCAGATCATCCGAGTGGTTCCACCACCAATCAGATATCCCCATCCCAGAAGGAACACAGATCCAATGAGTGCCCACCATATGGGTCGAGGAGGAAACTACCTGTGTGAAGCCCAGTGATAACATCAACTGGAGGAAGTCTTGACCAAAAGCGTGAGAGTTCATCATCGACCCAGGCATTGAAGTCCCCAGAACCAACCATCTGGGGGACCCCAATGTCAGGTCAACAATGAAGTCTGCGACTTCCTGCAAAAATATTCCTGTCACCTGGTGGACGGTATATGAGAAGTATCCTGCACCCCACACCTCACCTAAGACACACTCAAAGGATCTGATGACTCCCTGGTACCTCCACCAGGCCCAATTCTGATTTAAAACAAATGGCACACACCGCCCCTATGATCCGCCCGAGCAGTGTATCACCGAGTATGGGCCGAACTGCTGTGGCTAATACTGGCACAGCATTTTCATCCAGCCAGGTCTCTCGGTGATGTAAGCCAGGTCAGCTGACCTAACAAGATCGGGCTATAATAGCAGTCTTGTTTTAATAGACCTAGCATTGCACAACAGCACTCGTGCAGGATGGGCCTCTCGATGATGACGCGTTACCTGCTGGTAAGCAGAACCCCTGGGTATGGGCACAAGACAGGGAGAACCCCTCTCCTGAGCTCATTTCACTCCAGGGTGTCTCCTTGACCTCCACGATCCCTATCCGCCTCTCCTTTCCATCCCCAGGCCCAGCCCCAGCCCTCCTCCTCCCCTCACAATCCCCAGAGCCCTACACCTTCTAGAGCTCCCAGCGATGGGGGGCAGGAGAAGGATGGAGATCCCTGAGCCTGGAGGGGAATAATAATATCTATCAGTATCAATATCAATCAATATCAGTAATACCTCAGTAACCGTACGACATAGAAAAAAATAAAAATTTCACATGATTCATGACTTTCCTGGCTAGGTTTTCACTAAATACATAGCCCATAGTGCATTATCATGATGAAAATTCTGTATCTCCGCTCCTTTTCGAGATCCCGAAGGCCCCCAAAACCGCAGCAGACTCCACCATGTTAGTCTTTGGGAAAAACGTCAAGTTTGGAGTACCGTAACTTTGCTTCCGAGCAATATTTTGTCACCAAATCACCAAAAGGCACATCTGTGATATGTTGGCTGCCTTCCTCAAATTTCAGCCCAAAAGACTAAAACCTTTTTTTTGCAGCAGGGTGGCAAAGAATTCCTGTCATTTTGGCCATAGTCTAGAAAAGTAGTGTCGTGATTTGCGACACCTTTACAAAAATTTGCAAAAGTGTTAAAGGCTACACTACTTTGTGACACTACTTTTCCCAAAAATTTGAAAACATATTTCAGGTTGTTTAACCCTAAAATAAAGATATGACTAGCATCATCAGGGCTTGAACAGGTAAACACAAAAAGAATTATGTCCCTAGATGGTCCCAATTTTAAATGTCAAGCATTTATGTGATCAGTAACTGGAAACAAAATGGTGGCTCTTGCGACACTACTAGAGGCCATTTTCGACACTAAAAAGTGCATTTGTGACAATTTCAAACTTTTAACTTTTCCCATTGACTTATAATGGGAACTTGTTTTGAATAACTTTTGAACCGTTTAATATTTTTTCACAGAATCTTCAAAAAGCATATCAGGGATCCCAGCAGCACATTCTGTGAAGCATTAGACCAGTCGCATAAATCGTGTGATCTGTAGGTGCGAGCAAGAATGCTCAAAAAGCGTAATTGCACTCACGAATGTTGCTAATAACTCCACAGCCATATATCTGACCAGTATGAAGGTTGCCAGATCCCAAGAACTATGGTTATGCCATAGAAACACCAAATTTCTGGCAAATCCATTGAGCAGTGGCAAAGTAATTAAGGTGCAAATTTCACAATTTAACTTTATAAAGGGGTACTCAACCTAACTGTGGTAGCACTACCATGCTACCATAAAAATATATATATATATATATATATATATATATATTAGAAGCAAAAACTCCATTTAATGCATCAATTGGGGTTGTTCCACAGTGACAAAATCGAGAAATTTGCTGTTAGGGTTGAAAGCCCCCTTGGACCCCTCAGACCTGCCCCAACCAGCATTGGGGTGCGCGTTAGGGTCATCGGCCCTAACTCAAACCCCATCACATGTGTAAAGAAGCTGAGGAATAGGAGAATAGGGTGACAGTTAGGACCGGCGACCCGCGCGCACACCCCGATGCTGGTTGGGAGGCTGGGTTGGAGGTGTCAGGGGCTTCATCAACACTACTCCTCACTTTGTCACTGTGGAACAACTCATCTGATGCATTAAACTGAGTTTTTGGCCTCTAATTTCCTTGTTTTTGAGAATGATGACGAAATAGTGAATATAATGCGGCGCGGAGCAGGGACCCTTTGTGACATAGTAAGAGAAACAGCAATGCAAACATAAGTGCCAACAGTGGTGCACATGGTAATGCAAACGTAAATGGTAAAGGAAACATTTATAGAAATGCAAGCGCCAAAGTAGCGTAGAAAGCGAACAGTGACACAAGCGGACATTGAATCATGTACAAAAACACAACTGGTAACATGAACAGTGATGGCAGCAGTGTTTTAAATGGAAATGTTAAGTATCACAGCAAAAGAATGTGAAAGAGAACAGAAGCGAGGCGCCAATGCAAGCGCACACATAAATGCAAATCGTAACATGCACAGGCACAGTACAGCAATTTTAAATGCAAATGGTAAAGTTAAGATGAAGAATAATGCCAAAGAAAACAGAAACAGAAATGGGAACAGAAGTGCATATGGAAAGCGCCAAACCAAAACACGCACAGGCACAGTACTGCAATTGTAAATGCAAATGGTAATGGTAACAACAACAATAACAGCAAAGCAGCAAAAAACAGAAGCACAAAATGCAAGCACATATGAAAATGCAAACTGTAATGCACAGGGCACCGTAACACAAATGGTAACAGTAACAGCAAGGAAGGCGCAATCCGAAAGAGAAACAGAAATGCAAAGAAAAGAGCCACTGGAAATGCAAATGGCAATGCACACAGTGCACTAAACAAAAGCATAAACAGAAACAGCAGTGGAAACACAAATGGTAACAGTAATGAAAACACAAGTGCAAATGACAATGCAAAGGTAACGCACATGGTGGCATACACGGGAACGGTAATGCAAACAGAGACATAAACGCAAGGAAACAGTAACTGTAACAGTAACGGAAGCGCATACCCTGTTTTTTGTCAAACAGGTGCATAGAGAAACACAGTGTGTACAAAGAATGTATGCATTGTAATGGGCATCAAAGCTTAAAAGCGAGCATTGAAGTACTTAATTGCTAATATCTCAGCAACTGCACGATTGGAAAAAAATTTAATTTCACAGAAGTCATGTTTTTCCTGGCTAGCTTTTGTTATTACATAGCCCAAATGGCTATGCAACTTGCAACAAAAATCTGTATCTCGCATCATTTTAGAGATACGAGCAGCAAAAGAGCGTCGCCACCATGTTAGTCTATGGGGAGCAAGCAACTTCAGAGTACCGTAACTTTGGAGCCATACAATATTTTTCACCAAACCACCAAAAGGCACATTTGTGAGATGTTGGCTCGTTCCCTCAAAATTTCAGCTCAAAAGATCAAAGCGTTCTTTTGCAGCAGGGTAAAAGAATTCCTGTCATTTTGGCCAAATCTAAAAAAAAGTGTTGCAATTTGCGGCAATTTTCAAAAATTTGCAAAGTTTAGTGAGCACGACACTACTTTGTGACTCCTGGGTCGTTCCTGAAAATAGGCATAATACTTGTCTAGTGTACTTACCCAGTTAACAAAGCTAAATAAATAAACTACTGTTTCAGAAATTTGAAAACATATTTCTGGGGTGTTTAACCAAAATAAAGACATAGCTAGCATCCTCAGGGTCCGACTAGGTGAACACAGAAAGAATTGTGTCCCTAGAGGTCCCAAATTTAAATAGCAAGCATTTTTCTGATCACCAACTGAAAAAAAATGGCAGATTTGCGACACTACTAGGGCCATTTGCGACACTAAAAAGTGCATTTGGGAAAGTGTCAAACTTTTGTTAACTTTTCCCATTGACTTATAATGGGAACTTGTTTTTGAACAACTTTTGAACTGTTCAATATTTTTTCACAAAATCTTCAAAAGGCAAATCGGGACCACAGCCACACGTTCTCGGAAGTTTTCGGACAGATCGCGTAAACCGTCGACCTGTAGGGTGAGAAAGAATTTGCAAAAAGCATAATTACTCACTTCATTGTCACTTAATAACTCCACAGCTGTATATCTGACTGGTACACAACTTGGCAGATCCCAAGACCTACCTCCCATCATGTGTACCAAACAGTAGGCAAATCCGTTGAATGGTGGCAAAGTTATTAAGGTACAAAATTTGACTCTTTAACCTTAAAAGTGCTACTCAACCTAACTATGGTAGCACTACCATGCTACCATACTATATATATATATATAAAATTACATATATATATATATATATATATATATATATATATATATATATATATAACATATATATATTAGAGGCAAAAAATCCATTTAATGCATCAGTTAGGGTTGTTCCACAGCGACAAAGGGAGAAATTCGGTGTTAGGGTTGAAAGCCCCTCTTGAACCCCCAACCGGCATCGGGGTATGCGTTGGGGTTACTCGGTCTAATTCTCACCTCATTCTCCTATACCCTCCATGTGATGGGGTGAGAGTTGGAGCTGATGACTAGCGATACGCGAATACCAATTGGGAAGGTGAGCAGGGGTTCCAAGGTGGGCTTTCAGCCTAACACTGAATTCCTCACTTTTCTGTGGAACAACCCTAACGGATGCATTAAATTGAGTTTTTGCCTCTAATTTCTCTTCTTTGAGAAAGAGGATGATAAATAGTGAATGGAATGTGGTGGTGAGAGTGCAGGCCCGAACCATGTGATGTCTTGTCACATAGTAACAGGAACTGCAAAGCAAATGCAAGCTGACAGCGATTCGCACATGGCAAGGCAAGCGTAAATGGTAAAGCAAATGTTAATAGAACGCAAGCCAAAGTGACACGGAGCGAACAGTGAAAGAAATGGAGCGCAAAGCGTACAAAAGCACAACTGGTAATGCACAGTGATGGCACTGGTATTTGAAATGCAAATGTTAAGTGTTACAGCAAAAAGAAGCAGCCAAAGGAACAGAAGCATAAATGCAAGCGGCACATAAGCATAAGCTTAAATAATGCGCCCGAACGCGATACGGACGTAAATGCAAATGGTAAAGTTAACATGAAGAATAACACCAAGAAACAGAAATGGAAATGAGAACAGAAGCGGCGTATGGAAAGGCAAACTGCAATGTGCATGGGCACGGTACGCAATTATAAGCATAAGTAGTAAAGTTAACATAAAGAATAATGCCAAGAAACAGAAATGGAAATAGGAATACAAGCATGTATGGAAATGCAAACTATAGCAGCATACAGTCCACTTTACCGCAATTGTAAATGTAAATGGTAATATAACAACAGTAATACCAAAAGGAAGAGAAACGCAAAAAGGAAATGCAAGTTCATAGGGAAAGCAACAAACCGTGATGTCTTGCAGCGGGCACGAGCACGGCAACTGGAAGCACAAATGGTAATGTTAAACAGAAATAATGGCAAAGGAAACAGAAATGGAAACGCAAATGCAAGCATATGCAAATGAGAACACAAAGCGAATGCACACGGTGGCATACCGGAAAAGTAACAAACGGGTATGGAAACACAAGTGGTAACGCTAAGTGTAACAGTAATGTAAATGCACACTTGTTTTTGCCCAACAACTGCATAGAGAAACACAGTGTGTACAAAGAATGTATGCATAATAATGGGCCTCAGAGCAGAAAATGAGCTGTTGGAAGACTAAATTGCTTATATCTCAGGAACGAGCGATGTGAAAAAAAAATCCCATGGTTCATGATTTTCCTGCCTGTGTTTTCCTGAATGCGTAGCCCATGGCTATGCATTATCGTGATGAAAATTGCGTATTATCTGCACCGTTTCCCAGATATGAGCCCGAAAGGCACGACAGATGCCACCATGTTAGTCTATGGGAAAAAATGTCAACTTCAAGTACCGTAACTTGGAAGGCGTGCAATATTTTTTCACCAAATCACCAAAAGGCACATCTGTGAGTTGCTGGCTGCTTCCTCTACATTTCAACCCAAAAGACCAAACCATTTGTTGCAGCAGGGTGGCAAAGAATTCCTGTCATTTTGGCCATAGCCTGAAAAGTAGTGTCACTACTTTGCAACACTACTGTTTCCAGAAATTTAAAAACATATTTCTGGGGTGTTTAACCCCAAAATAAAGACATGGCTAGCATTATCAGGATCCGACTAGGTGAACACAAAAAGAATTGTGTTCCTAGAGGTCCCAAATTTAAATACCAAGCATTTTTGATCACCAACTGAAAACAAAATGGCAGATTAGTGACACCACTAGGGCCATTTGCAACACTAAAAGTGCATTTGTGAAAGTGTAGAACTTTTAACTTTTCCATTGACTTATAATGGGAACTTGTTTTTGAATAACTTTTGAACTGTTCAATATTTTTCATGAAATCTTCAAAAGGCACATCGGGGACAGCGGCTGCATGTTTCCTGAAGTTTTGGACTGGTCGTGACAAACCATGTACCTGTAGGTGAGAGCAAAGAAATTGCAAAGCATAATTGCACAATTGGTTGTTGCTTAATAACTCCTCAGCCATATATCCAACCAGTACTAAACTTAGCACATCCCAAGATCTTCCTTGCCCAATCATGCATACTAAATATCAGGCAAATCTGTTGAACGGTGGCAAAGTTATTAAGGTGCAAAATTTGACCTTTAACCTTAAAAGTGCTACACAACCCTAACTATGGTAACTACCGTGCTACCATAATATCTATATATATATATATATATATATATATATATATATATATATATATATATATATCATACAGTTCCTGAGATATAAGCAATTTAGTATTCCAAGTGTTCATTTTCTGCTCTGAGGCCCATTATTATGGATACATTCTTTGTATTCACTGTGTTTCTCAATGTAGCTTTTGGGAAAAAAAGATATGCTTTCGTTACTATTACAGTTAGTGTTTCTACTTGCGTTTCCATAACCGTTTGTGTTGGCAATCCTGTCTACGCCACCATGTGTGTTACCACTACGTTTTCATTTAGCGCTTGCATTTTCGATACTCTTACCTTTGCATTTCCATTACTATTTCTGTTTGTGTTTCATTTTGCGTTACTGTGTGGATTACCATTTGCATTTGCGTACATGTTTCCATTTGCATTTGCTTTTCTGTTTCCTTGAGCGTCATCGTTGGTGTTACCATTACCATTTGCATTTCTAGTTACGGTACCATGACCATGCGGCGTTACCATTTGCATTTCTGTATGCACTTGCATTTGCATTTCCGTTTGCATTACTGTTTACTTTGGCATCATCATTGCTGTTACTGTAACTGTTTGCATTTGTAATTGCATTACCGTTACTTTTTGTGTGTTTGTCACCATTTGCATTTCTGTTGGCCTTAGCATTTGTGTTTTTCAGTATTGTTTCCATTGTTGATTGCGTTACTGTTTCCTTCTGCGGCACCATTGCCTTTACCATTTGCATTTCTGTTTGTGTTTGTGTTACTGTTTGCATTTTTCCTACTATCTGCATTTCCATTGGCATTAGCATTTACGTTACTGCTTTTGTTACCGTTTGTGTTTCTGTTGCCATTAGTGTTTGCGTTACCATTTCTGTTTTCATTAATGTTTGCACTTGCGTTTCTCTTACCATTTGCGTTATCATTTACGTTTGTGTCATGTGCTTTACCATTTGCGCTTGTGTTTGCATTACCATTAACATTACTATGTGACAAAAATTACATGGTGGGGCCCCACGCTCTCAACACCACATTCCATTCACTATTTATAGTGCTTATTCTCAAAAGAAGGAAATTCATGGCAAAAAACTCAGTTTAATGCATCAGTTAGGGTTGTTCCACAGTGACAAAAGTGAGGAAATTCGGTGTTAGGGTTGCCACCCTTGCATTAAAGCCACCCCATCCTACCAACAGGCAATGAGGTGTGCGTTGGGGTCGTCGGTCGGTAAATAATAATAATAATAACATATTACAGTACTTTATTTGTCCAGAGACACAGGTGATCTGTATTTAAATTCAGCCACTTGTGCCCTTTTCCTTGTGTGTGTTTCTTCAATTCCTTCCTATTTGGGGAAAAGTTACCTTTTGTTTTTACTAGAATAGGCTGCCTACCTTGTACAGTATTAGTTGTACTCTAAGTGCTGGTACTTGTCCTGATTGTGTTTGGACTTGTAAGGAAGCCAGTACTGTAGATATATGATGTCATCATTCATGTGTGAGGTGTTATTCACACAATTAGTAGTAATACATCCCTTCTTCAAATATTCCCAGAGAAAGGCAAAGCTTTGAAGCAGCAGTCAGCAAAAATGCCTGGTAAGAAGCAGCCAAGTATAGAGAGTGAAACGTGGCAGGGGATGAGGGAGCAAAGATGTCTGCTGAAAAATGTGCAATTTCAGTTCCAGTAGCAGTGAAAGCCACATATGTCTGCATCACTGTCTTCTGATGTGGGCCCTGGAGGTGTGGCAGGAACCAACAAAGGGTTGGTGGCCGAACTGGGTCAGGCATACCTATGTCTTACTTTTTAAAGATCAGACTGTTGCAGCCATGCTAGTGGGGGATGCTGACAGTGAGAAGAAGGGAGGCACTGGCACCAGCACAGGAACAGTGGTCCAGGACTCGGAGGATGATAATAAATCTGTTAGTGTGACTGTCCATGTTCCTGCAGGAGTTGGTGATGATAGTGCTTAACAAGAGTCTGATACTCCTGGAGATAAGGATAGTCAGCCCCTGAGATAGTTGCAGAGAAAGAAAAAGTGCCATCTTCCAAGAAGACAGTGATGGGGGAGGAGGAGGAAGACAGGGCATCATCACTATTGGTGGTGATGATGATGACTGGGATGATCCACATGGGAGCCTGAGTTAAAAAGGTCAAGGGTGATGTAGGCCATTTACATGTACAGCCCGTGGGGTCAGTCTGTCACCAAGCCTATAAGCAAACCTCCAAGCAGTCAAGTAACCCGCCTCCCAAAAGTAGTCTTATGGAAGTCATGAGAGCAGCCAAAAGCACACACTTCCACACCTGTTTCTGAATTATCCAGTCCCAGAAGCACCTGAAGTCCAGAGGTCAAAAGTCCCTAGTTTGGGACTGTTATGTGCTAGATCTTGCTGATGAGACCACAGCAATAAGCCAACTATGTCAAGCCTGTGTTAGTCGGTGGAAAAAGAGAAGCACATAGGCACTGGTGGTAACATGCCACCAGAAAAACAAGCACCCGCTGAGATGGCAGCAACACCAGAAGGATGCCAGAGCTGTTGGAAGCAAGTTACATGCAGTAGAGCAAGAGAAGGAGGAGAGAGGGCAGAGTGGGTCGGTGGTGGAGAGGAGAGTGAGCAACCCTTTCATCTCTATAGTAGTGGGCATAGCAGTGGCGGTGTAAGTCCTAGTCCCAGTCCCATGAGTCTGAAAAGTACAACACTGCTACACCACAAGCAACCAAAATAACTGGTTTAATGTGGTCTACACAGTCCCAAGCATCAAGTGTTACTCCTAAAGAAAATCATTGATGCCACAAGTACAGCGCTCTGGTTGGACAGCCCCAAAGATGCAGCCACTCTGAAGACCATTCTTGAGTGGCAGACAAAATACCCCAATCATGCTGCTTCAAGAGGTTAAATGCTACCACTTCTGAAATGCTGGCCATCAATCTGTTGCCATTCTCATTTTATAGAATGCTGGTTTCCACTGAGTTGATGACCCATGCCTGTCCCAAATGACAAGTTCCATCGTGAACCTATTTTAATAAGCGTGCCATGCCAGAGCTGAACAGTAGAGTTGCTGATTACATTAGACATGCACTGAAGCATAGTGCATCACACTATATCCATCTTAGCATGGATATGTGGACCAGTGGACAAACAGCAGCAAGCTCATATCTGTGTATAACAGCACACTAGGCACAGTTGCCTGGTGAGTACTTGATTTTGGACCTGGCAAAACATGCAAAAGCAAAACTGTGGTGGTAGCAAAACACCTGGTATTCAGCAGCATACACCCTGACTATGACAAGTGTCACAGGTTCACACATGGCTGCAGAAATGCTTAATGTTCTGCTGGATGAGATTGATGGGTGGCTACACACATTAGCAGGATTCATTGCAAGTGATAATGGCTCCAATGTAGTGAGGTGGATTAGCGATGGTGTTTTTTCAGAGTGCCCTGCCTGGCACACTGCCTTAATCTTGTTGTTCAGCAGTTTCTCAACCATGTGGACATTAAGGAAATGGTTACTGTTGCTCATCACATCTGTGTCCACTTTACCCATTCTGCAAAGGCCTGTGACCATCTACATGAGCTACAATGCAATAACCATCTGCCTCAGCACTGTATGAAGCTTGATGTTGTCATCAGGTGGAATTCCACACTGTACATGCTTGACCTGCTGTATGAACAGTATAAGGCTGTGTCAGAATACCTGCTGCTGCACACCACCTGTGACAGTGCTGGAGTGTCCATCGCTCTAACAACAGAACAGTGGCACCAACTTGATGGGCTAATATGCATTCTTCGTGCATTCGAGGATGCTTAACTGGCAGTGAGTGGGGACACTGCTGTCAAATCAGTCCACACCCTCATATGTGTGCTGGAGCAGACACAGGTGAATGTGTGACACCAGACAGAGGCAAGTGGGGATCATGGCACTTGTGATCTAATGGATTACATGCTTCATGTGCTGGACACAAATACCCATGCATCTGGCATTTTACAGTCAGCTGACTATGCAATTGCCACCATGCTGGATCCACGCTACAAATGTGGCCTGCCCTCTATAATTGAAGGCGTCGTCAGTGAGTACAACAGTTGACAAAGAACCTCATTAGATTAGTACATACTACACAAATTAAAATACACACTGCATCAAAACTTGTGTTGCTACCACCACCAGTGGCTCACAGGGAACCCAATCAGAAAATGGACAAGGCAGAGCAGAAAACAGTAAGCAATCCCATTTGGGATGTTCTCTTTGAAGTGGGAGTGGAAGATATGGAGGAAAAGACTTCTGAGAGAGAGACAGAGAGAAAGAAAGCTGCCAAAAGCTTTCTTAAATCAAGGAGGTAATTTAATAGACTACACTGAATTGAATTATTCATTTTGGGCCTGTGTAAGTAACTAGTTTTGATTATTTGCAGTCATTTGTACTAGACCTGTTACGTAACCTCTGTGAAAAGGTGTCTGAAAGGAAGGAAGGCACTCCCAGGGTGGAGGGTCAGAGTTGTAGTTGATTGTTTCTGGAGGGCACAGGTTATTGTGGCAGTCACACAAACATGGTACACAGAGAACCATGACTGGGATGTCAACATACTAGGGTACACAATCTACAGGATGGGCAGGAGGGCAGAAGAGGAGGAGGAGGAGGAGGTGAGCTCTCTATGTAAGCAGAAGGGATCAAAGCAACAGAACTAAAGGTTAACAGGAGTATTGGAGACATTATGTGTTACCCTGGAGACTGAAATTGCACCACAATCCACACAGGGGTGGTATATAGACCCCATCTCAGGGAGAGAAATGGACAATGAAATGATAGAAGGCATCCTTAGGATGGCAGAGAAAGGAGATATTGCTGATGGGGACCTGAATATGCCAGATGTTAACTGGAGCACCTTTGCTGCAGCCACATCCAAGAGCAGGGCCATTCTCAATGTCCTACAGGGGCATGCCTCAGACAACTAGTTTTGGAACCCACTGGGAGGAGCAATCTTTGACATGGTACTCTCAAATGGGAACAGAGAGAGGATCTCAGATCTAAGTCAGTAGCCACCTGGAACAAGAGACCACCAAACAGTGTTGTTCACTATAAACTAAGCTGTAAAGCCATACAAAATGAAGGTACTGGACTTCAGGAGGCTGATTTTGTCAAAATGGGGCGTGCCTCAGAAAAGCACTAGCAAACAGCCAAGAAAGTGGGGTGGAGCAACAATGAGGAAACATCAAAATCGCCATCACAGAGGCAACAAGCCTTTGTGTGAAGCAAATAAACAAATCAAAATGAAGAAAAAAATCACTATGGTTCTCAAAAAAGTGGCGGGGAAAGTTAGGGAGAAAAAAGACAGCTTTCAGGAAATATAAGGAAACACAGATGGAGCAGGACAGATAACTGTACCAGTTAAAGCAGAAGGGACGTGGGAAAGGCAGTCAGAATAGCAAAGGACCAAACTGAGGAAAGATAGCCAGCTCAGTTAGAGTGGGATAAACCTTTTATAGGTACATTAGAGAACAAAAGACTAAGGCAGGATACTGAGGCTGAATAAAGAGGAAGGTGGTTGGGCAGACAGCAACAGAGAAAAGCAGGGATACTGAATGAATACTTCTGCTCAGTATTCACAATGGACAAACGGGGTGAGATACCTAATCCAGTCAATAGAAAGCACTCTGGATGGGGGTTGATATTAGTCTTTCTGAAGAAGGGTTCTGAAAGAACTCCTAAAACTGAAAGTGGATAAAGCATTGGGGCCTGCCAGGATTCACCCCAGAATTCTAAAAGAACTAATGGAAGAACTAGTAACACCACTGACTACCCTTTTAATAAATCATGGGATGATGGTGTGGTACCTGAGGACCGGAGGAGGGCAGATGTGATTTCACTTCACAAAGTGGGAGCAAGACAGAGGCAGAAACTACAAACCTGTCAGTTTGACCTCAATGGTAGGGAAAATGATGGAATCACTTCTGAAGGAAAGAATTGTTGAGTACCTAGAGGCCAGTGGGCACAGGACCCAAGGCAGCATGGATTCACAGCAGAAAAGTCATGTCAGACAAATCTAGTTGATTTCTTTGACTGGGTGACCAAAGTAGTAGACCAGGGAAAGGCTGTGGACATGACACCTAGACTTTAACAAGGCACTTGACACAGTCCGCACAAAGATTAATAAACAAATTAGCCAGCCTGGGAGTGGATCCCTGGGTGGTAGCCTAGTAAAACACAGGCTAGACAACAGGACACAGAGGGTAATAGTAAATGGAGTCCACAGTGAAGTAAGGGGTTACTAATGGGGTACTGCAGGGGTTCAGTACTAGGGCTGGTCCTTTTATTGTCTTTGTAATGACATTGCAGAGGAACTGGAAGGAAAAGTATGTCTCTTTGCAGATGACACAAAGATCTGCAACAGGGTTGATACATAAGTGGGGTAGAAAGGATGAAAAGGGACTCGGCAAGGTTAGGGGAATGGTTATCATGTGCAACTTAGATTCAACGCAAAAAGTGCAAAGTAATGCACCTGGGAAACAAAAATCCAGGGAAGAGTACACAGTTGGGCGTGAGATACTGACAACAACAAAAATGGAAAGGGACCTGGGGTAGTCATATCAGATGACCTAAATGTGGGCCAACAATGTGAGAAAGGCAGTAAGGAGGATTAAGAGTTCTAGGATGCATGAGGAGGCATCACCAGTGAAAACAAGAAGTTGTTGGCCCTCTGTACAGGCAGTTGGTAAGACTACATCCGAGACTGCTGTACAGTTCTGGAGACCCCATCTCCACAAATACATAGACAGGGTGGAGGCAGTCGAGAGGGTAACAAAATGGTTCAGGGTCTGCACCAGAAGACATATGAAGAAAGACTAAAGGAGCTTAATATGTATAGCCTTGAGGAAAGGGAGAGAGGGGACATGATAGAAGCGTTCAAATACCTCAAGGAATCAACAAAGTCCAAGAGGTAGCATCTTTCAGAAAAGAGATGTGCAAGAACAAGGGGCACAATTTGAAGATGAGGGATGGCTCAGAGGTAATGTGAGAAGTATTTATTCACAGAGAGGGTTGTAGATGTGGAACAGCCTCCATGAGGAGGCTGTAGAGTCAAAACAGTGGGGGTATTCAAGAATGCATGGGACAGACATAAAGGCAATTCTAGTGGAGGATAAGAGAAGTAGGCTGTTGGTTAACTAGGATCTGCAGCTTATCCATTAGGTAAGAAAGCAGGTCAGACTAGGTGGGCCAAGTGGTCCTTATCTGCCATCAGATTCTATGTTTCTAAAGGAGGAGGAGGAGACAGATGAGGCAGCTGGACTCCTGGCAGAACAATAGAATGGTGGAGGCCTACATGGGACCCAAAGCACCTTGCCATTAATGATGAGCCACTGGTGTGCTGGAGCAGTAAAATGACTGGGCCAGCACTAACATTGATTGCTATGAAATACCTGAGCTGCCACCATCCAGTGTCACTATGGAATGAATGTTTAGTGCAGCTGGGGCAATTGTGGTGACCGTAGGACCAGTTTGTCACCCAAGAATGTGTCCATGCTAACATTCATCAAAATGAATAAAGGCACATTCCACACAACACAGTGATGTTAATGGATTGTTGCCACAGGAACTTTGTCTCAGTGATGAGGATGATGACAATCCCTCAACTAAGGCATCCACCGGCAGCGAGGTGGATGAGGCAACAATGTTGAGAGAATTCCACCTGAGAGAACTCCAGTCTCAAAGACTGTGAGGGGTGCTTCTTGGATGATGTGGAATTGGAAGTTGAAAAAGGCTGAGTTTACTCCAAGCCCCCTCCCGAATAACAACTTTCAACTCAGTGTGGTGGCTGGGATGTGAATGTTATACCTTATTTTTAACTATGTATGACTGGATTGGTTATGGAAATATGTTATGTGCTACAGTGTGTGTATAAGCTTCTTTTGATCACCCTTGCCATAACCCGTTGATTAGTCACCTCACCACCAGTCCCCAAGCCTATATAAAGCAGCAGCAATGTTATTACCATAACCATAAAGATTTTGCAATTGCATGATTACAGTTATAATGTTTTCTTCTAAAAATATCTTACTTTTCATGTTGACTATATCAACACCATCTTACAGAAAGATATGTTGTCTGGATGCCCTTAAAAGTGCCCATGATGGCAAATTCCACACTCCCTCTCATCACCTGATATGACCTCACCTGACACACCCATGCACTCCATGTGACTGAAAAAATGTTTTTGCCACTTAGTATCGGTGACATGTACAAGAACCCTGGCTCCTAGAAGTACAAGTAGCATATGAATGCAACATGCTAATTCAACAGTTAACACCACAAGTTGAACACATTTTGAGAAATAGTGAATGTGGCCATCTTTAATGATGCAGTCATTAATTACAAATGTAATCATGAAGAGGCAACAATTTACAACATCAAATCCCCCAAAGGTTACTTATGCTACAGTACCAGGTTAGGTACACCAAAAGCGCAATGGTTCGGGGAGGGGTTCAGGGCAGGGGCAGTGTCCTGCTGTCCTCACTTTGGAATGGATTCAAAATGTTCATGATTACTGCAGCTATGCAGTCTCCATTGATTAGACAAGACATCAACCCCTCCACCTAATTATTTTCTAAACACCATCTCAACCATCTGTTTTCACCCATAGATCCTCCTGTATGTAGGTGGCAGTGGTGATTACTCATTATTAGTAATGGGATTGACACCAGTCCAATGGCCAACATCACAGTTCAAGCAACACCCCTGTGTTCAACAGACACATCACAGCTCCCTCGTGGCCTGGATTGATCATGTAGTCATCAAGATATGACATATGATAAAACCTCAACAGAGGAAAATGACCTATTCAAGACCAAAGATAAGAAAAATGTTGGATACTCATCAATCTGCATACCTGCTTTTACCTAATAAGTTGGAAGAAGAAGAAGCAGAGAAAAAAATTATGTATACTTACCATACCCGTGATGTCATTCAACTGAGGACATTCCCCACAGGAATATGCTGTGTGGTGCACTTGATTCAAATCCAGACCAAGTTCTGACAAAGCACAGTAGCACTAGCAGGCATTCCCCTTCCCCAATCAGCACTGCATACCTTGAAATAAGAAAAAATTAAGAACAAATTTTGAGGATTGTTGAAAAGTCCCCCCACCACCTATGACCATCCACCCACCACAGAAGACCATAAAATGAAAAATACTTACCTCAAGGATTGTGAAAGTGGAACCATTGCACAATTAAATAAATCCCCAGATCTGGTTCAGCAGCCAGCAGCAGCAGGATGGAACGATACTTGACTTTGCTGGAATTTCTGATGTTGAGAAAATCAAAAATAACACAATTACTATCAAGCTCAGACAACCAGATGGCAGTAACAGACACGCCACATTTTATGAAAATTCCAATACTTACGTCTGCATTGGGAAATTGGGAAGATCCATAGATCTCCTCCTCATAGCCCATCATGATGATGTCATCCACAGCACAGTGAAAAATACCATAACAGCAGAACAAGCATATTAGAACTCAAGATGCCATAATACCATCCACCAACACCCTTACCTTGCACAGGAAAAAATGAAACAGATACTTACATGTTCAGCAGCAGCAGGATGGACTATGTGAAGATAATCCACCAGGCACCAACCATCCAGAACAGTAGTTCCTGTGGCAACTGGGAAAGTAGTAGTCAGAGACAGAGCAGCAACAGGCAACAAGCTACAGTGCCCCAAAATGTCATTCACTCCCCAGCGCCAGGCAAGCTATTACCACAGATACAGTCAGTCAACACAGCTAGACAATCAGTACAGCAGCATAGGGATAGGGAAATGATAATGGTACATTTCTATCTCAATCAATTGAAACAGCAGCAGCAGGAGTCAAGAATTGCAAGTAGCAGCAGCATTTTGCAGGAGAATTCATTTATCTCACGTGAGTTGGCACCCGATTCAGGTCTCTGAGGTGGTGGCACACAATAAAACATCAGGACTGGCAGCACATTTCAGTCTCAGTTTGATGTGACATTTTTGGTAAACACTTCTGGACTTGAGCCCTGTTTTGCTACCAACAGCAGTGAGTTTCAGGCAGAAATATTTGGCAAACAGGTCCTAAAACAGCTATTTAATGTCTGGGTGGTGGTGGGGGCACCCTAAAACATCATGGCTGAGATCAGATTTCTGCTTTAATTTAATGTATCATTTTCCTGCAAATTTTCTGGACATTTCTTCCTGTCTGTGCTGCACTGGCAGAAACAAGATAGGGTCTAGACACAATTATAAAAGTGGACCAAAGACCATTCGTTTGTTCTGGGTGGTGGTTTGGGCTCCATAAAACATCATAGCTGAGACCAGATTTCTGTGTCAATTTAATGTACCATTTTCCTGCAATGTTTCTGGACATTTCCTGCCTGTGCTGCACTGGCAGAAACAAGATAGGTCCTAAAGACAATTGTAAACAGTGGCCAAAACAGCATTTTAATGTCTGGTTGCTGGTGGGGGCACCATAAAACATCAGGACTGACAGCACATTTCAGTCTTAATTTGATGTGACATTTTTGTAAACATTTCTGGACTTGTAGGACCTGTTTGGCACCAGCAGCAGTGAGTTTCAGGTAGAAATATTTGTCAAACAGGCCATAAAACAGCTATTTAATGTCTGGGTGGTGGTGGGCACCTAAAACATCATGACTGAGACCAGATTTCTGTCTTAATTTAATGAATCATTTTTCTGCAACTTTTCTGGACATTTCCTGCCTGTGCTGCACTGGCAGAAACAAAGATAGGTTCTAAAGACAATTATAAAAGTGGACCTAAGACCATCGTTTGTTCTGGGTGGTGGTTTGGGCACCATTAAACATCATGGCTGAGACCAGATTTCTGTGTGAATTTAATGTAACATTTTTGGGAAGCATTTCATTACCTGAGGGCCCTGTTTTACATGAGCAAAGCCAAGCTTCACTATCACATAACTTTGGAAAATATTTTGTTCATAGTAAAGTTCTTTTACTTGCCATTTGTGGATAGGCTAGAAGGAGCAAGGAGGAAACATATAAAGAACAAGCATTTGTCAATGCCAAATGTTTGCTTGCTGGCATTGACTTTGGTAGTGTAGGAGTTAGAGAACTGCATAATAGGAATGGCAGTGAAGTATTGAACTGAAACCAACCCCACCACCACCCTGCAGAGACTGACAGGCATTGGGGTGTGCCTTGGGGTCGTCAGGCATAACAGCCACGCCATTTCACCACACCCACATAGCAGACACTGACAAGTGTCATGGTGTGCTGTGGGGCCTCTGGCCCATATGCTCACCATTCCATCAGAAAATATGGTGAGATGGGTCCTGTATGGGAGAATGGGGTGAACTTTGGGGCGAAAGGTCAAGGCACACCTCGACTCTCTCACTGGCTGCAGGGTGTGGAATGGTATGAGCATTACAGGGTGGGGCATTATGGTCAGAAACCCTAACGCCTCAGGCGTTCATTGGCATTTCACTCCAAATTTTCAACATGGGTTGTTTGTGACCACCACCTTATGAACAGTGGCAATATCAGTTTGTTAGCCAAAAGCTGATTTTGCACAGCGACTATGCTATTTGGCACCACAGGTGCGAAAACACATTTCAAACAGGATGTGAAAAATGACAGCTGTACTGTTCATGGGGAGGTGAAAAAATGGCAATGGTGAAAATCTGCAGAGAAAATATTAAAAAACTGGTGAAGTCATGAATGTGTGTAGAAAATGCACAATGCACACCCGTAATGCAATTAGTTTGGGGATTATTTACAGCAGATTGTCAACACAGGGATTTTGGAACCTCCGCTCATGGACAGTGTCACTGTGATTTTCTTAATCTGTCCTGAACAGTGATTTCCCACAGCAACCACGCATTTCTGCGCTGGAAGCTGAAAACACATTTTGGCCATGGTGTGACAAATGCCAGCTGTACTTTTCATAAGGAAGTGTGGAAAAATGCCAGTGGTGAAAATCTGGAATGCAAATATTAGAAATCCATGAACTTACGGGTGCATGGAAACTGTGCAATGGTCGCAATAACACAGTCATTTTATGGACTTTTTCACCAAATTTTAAACATAGCCATTTTAACACCTCTGCTCGTGAACAGTGTCACTGATTTTCTTAATCTGTCTGGAAACAAGTTTTGGGCAAGATGTGAAAAATGACAGCTATACTGCTCATAAGGAGGTGTAATAAAATGGCAATGTTGAAAATCTGGAGTGAAAATGTTGAAAATTCATGAACTTACTAGCGTGTGTAGGAACAGCGCAACGCATGCTCGTAAAACAGTCATTTTGGGAATTTTTCACCAAATTTTTAACATAGCCATTTTAACACCTCTGCTCATGAACAGTGCCACTGTGATTTTCTTAATTTGTCCTGAACATTGATTTCGCACACCAACTGTGCCATTGTGCACTACATGTGCGGAAACACATTTTAGGTGAGATGTGAGAAATTACAGCTGTACTGCTTATAAGGAGGTGTGGTAAAATGGCAATGTTGAAAATCTGTAGTGAACTATATTGAAAAGTCGCGAACTTATGAGCGTGCGTAGGAACAGCACAAAAGCATGCTTTCGTAAAACAGTCCTTTTGGGGAATTTTTCACCAAATTTTTCAACATAGAGTTTTGGGGTCCTGCCTCATGAACTGTGACACTATCGTTTCATAAATCAGTCCCAAAGGTGGTTCCGCACAGTGACCATGAAATCACCTTCGGGCCCGATTAACAAATTGACAGTGACAGAATTTATGAGGTGTGGCCCCAAAAACCCCATGTTGAAAATTTGGTGAAAAAATTCCAAAATGCCTGAAATATGCATCAAAGTTGAAGAAACCCTATTTATTCCATTACACAGCTTATCGGCATTTCTTCAGTTCTCAGTCGGCTTTGAAGAGTGCAAATGTTTTCCCGAGCCACGAAGATCATCATGCCGGGCTCTGGAGTAAGTATGGGGTGAGGTAGGGGTGTGGAGAGGCAGGGTGCACAGATGGTGGGCGCGGGTGGGGAGGGGGTCAGGACAGTCAGTGAGGGAAGGTTTTTCTTAGACAATGCAGGACTTGTGCCACGCTGGGTGGGCTCCCAGTGTGGCAGCTGGAAAAGCTGTTTGGGTGGCAGTGGAGCCAATGGGGAATTGGGCACCCTCAGCCATATGGACTGTTGCCATGCTGGGGTGGGTTCCCAGTGTGGCACCCAGTAGTCTCTTGTGGGAAACAGTGGAGCCGACGAGGGTTGGGCACCCCATCAGCCATACAGACTTTTGCCATGTGGGGGTGGGCTCCAGCATGGCACCTGGAACTCTGTTTGGTGGGCACAGCAGAGCTGACAGGGGATTGGGCACCCCATTGGGCATACAGAGTGTGTGTGGGAGGAGTGCATGAGCATGCAATATCTTATCGCTGCTCACTGAAATGTAGCTCTCCTTTGAACTGTACAGCACTGCATTTTCAACTGCTGTCATAGACAGCTGCAACATTCATTGGCAAACTGTGGCCACGCCTGCAAACACACTGACTGAATTGGAAGACAGGGTGCCACACCTCCTGAAAACTTGGATGATGGCACTATGTTTCTTGCACATGCGTGCAAGCAAACATAAAAATGGAGTAAGATAAAAGTAGGAAGGTACACAGTTTATGGGCATAGTGACGAGGAGGCGGGAACCGGGGCGGGGACATGCATGGTCAGGAGGACAAAATTATTCATATTCTTATATAAAGGTGATGGGAAAGGGAGGGAGGAGCATAAACAACTGAAAAGATAAAATAAACAAGAGGATATAGATCGGAAGACAGAGGACAGAAAATTTTTTTTTGTGGGGGTCTTTTTAAGGGAGGGTGCAGAACAAGAAGAGTAACAATAACAAAGAAGGAGAAAAAACAACAATGGCCACAGGCCATCCATTGCTGAGCACTGCCACCTGTGCCACCACCACCATGAAGCTCAAACAGGAGGTCCAACATCTTCTGGTCTGCCATTATTTTTGGAGGTCCCCCTGACCTTCTGGTGAAGCTAGTCAATGTCATGATGGACACTTAGACCTCAGTGCACACATTCTCCAAGTCTGATGTGGTGCCCACCATCTGACTTGAGAGAGCTACAGGATGCTCAGGGTGGGGGCGGTGCAGCGGGGTCCTCTGTCATGCATCTTAGGTGAAGGATGCTTCTGTCTCTTCTGGATGCGTCCTGCTACTAGATCTCCTCCTCCTCCTCCTCCTGGTATGGCACTCCCAAGCCTCAGCTGCCTCCTGCTGCTGCTGCCTCTTGCTGTTTGAGAGCCAGTCTACAGCATGGTGGTGCTGCAGGTGACTCCTTTGACCAGAAGTCCCAAAGTGAGACTCTGGTTTCGCCCTTTCACATTTTTCCACAAAGGCTGCAGGCAACCACACCTTACATCATCTGCCTTTGTGGTAACAAATGCCCAAACTGATGATCTTTGGTTGGGGGCACAAGCTGATGTCCTGGGGGCTCGCCCTCTACATCATGCTGGGGCCAGGGGCTGGCAGCCACAGGAGTAACATGATCCTCCTGATGGGAGGAAATGGGCTCCAATCCTGAGAGCTGTTGCTGCTGCTGGGTGGCTATGGCAGGGGTCCACATCCTGCTGCTGGGAGGGAAGCTGCTCCTGTTGACAGTGCTACAGACCAGGGATGGGTTTAACATGCTGGTTCAGAGCCAACTACCAGTGCTTGCTGCTGCTGGGGCAGAGGCTGGGGCTGGGACCAACTGCTCCTGCTGCTGGGGGCTCATTTATAAATGTGCACCTGTTAAGGCAAACACATCATCCTCTCCTTCCACTCTGCCAAGCTCCAGAATCAGACCCACTCCCTTGCATCATTATTTCAAAAAGTTTTATTAAACTCCTAAAGAAAAATGAAAAAGGGCATGAAACACACACACACACACACACACACACACACACACTCACTCACTCACAAGATAAGAGAAAACAGAACACAAGAGAAATATAAACTTTAGTTAAATAAAGAAATAGGGATGAACAGAGTTCAACACACACACACACACACACACACACACACACACACACACACACACACACACACAACAGATTCTCACTCTGTCACTCACAATTCACAAACTATATTTTTTTACTCTCTCTCTCTCTCTCTCTCTCTCTCTCTCTCTCTCTCTTTCTGTCTCTCTCTCCACGGTCTCTTCCTCTGTCTCTGTCCTAAACTGCAGGAAAGGATGTAGATTCTGTGGCTTTCTGTCTGAGTACAGGCACACATGTGACCTGCAGTTTGCTTCAGAGAGCAAGTCATGTGACATGCCTTTCTTCCTAATTTGCCTTAGGTAAATGCTAAAGTGAAACTTACCAGAGGAAGTGAAATTTAAAGGCGAAATGTCGCTGCACAATATAGAAATTTCACCCCACTATACAGGTGAAATTCCACACCAAGGTTGTAATTTTAGAAATGTTCCAAGGGTCAAAATTAGTGATTTTACAAAGAATTTTGCGCGAAATTAAATTTTGCTGCATCCCTACTCCTACATTTACATATTGTTATGCTCAAATTGGCAGCCTGGTTGGAGCCAATACATGTTATGTACTACTTATATTACACTTTCTCAAACAGTAAGAAATTCCTGCAAAAACTGCATTAATGCAACATTAGGGTTGTTCCACAGCAACAAAAGTCAGGAAATGCAATTTTAGGGTTGGACCCTCCACCCACCCACCTATCCTCCACAGACCAACAGATGTTGAAGTGTGCCATGCATTGTTCATTTTAATTCTCACCCCATTCTCCTATAGTGTAGCATATTACCTTGCTTACATGGAATGGGTTGAAATTAGGACTGACAACCCATGGCACACCCCAATCTGTTGGTCTGTGAAGATAGAAAATGAGAGGGTGCAACCCTAAAATTGCATATTCTCTATTTTGTTGCTGTGAATAACCCTAATGTTACACGTAGTCTTTGCAGAAATATATATATGTGTGTGTGTATGTATATATATATATATATATAATAACTGACAAAGCATTTTTTTTCTTAAGGCTCAGCCTTGGGGGTTGCTGCAGTCAGCCTGCAGCCTCATGTGTACAACGCACAAAAGGCTTGCGTATATCAGAGTGTGACTGCACACACCTAAGAGTGGGTTATCTATTTCATATATATATATATATATATATATATATATATATATATATATATATATTCTATGCAAAAACTTCATTAATGCATCAGTTAGGATTCTTCAACGGTGAAAAAAAAGTGGGAAATCAATTTTAGGGATCCCACCTCTTGCACTCCACCTCCAGCCCGCCCCCACCAACAGACATTGGGGTGTGCATTGGGGTTATTGGCCTAACTCTCACCCCATCCCATGTTAAACAAGCTGGTGTTGCAGTGTAGGAGAATGGGGAGAGAGTTAGGGCCAATGACTAGCGCACACCTGATGCCTGTTGGTGGGGATGAGCAGGGGTGGGGTGCAAGGGTGGAAACCCTAAAATTGAATTTCATCACTTTTCACTGAAGAACCCTAACTGATGCGATAACTATAATTTTGCATATAATTCCTTACTTTTTAAGACACGGAGTGGATTGGCAGTCTGCTAGATAAGGTTGCACCAATTTTGACCTGCTGGAAATGGTCCATAGTAGTCCGAGAACCAACAGAGGGCATCTTGTGAGAGACCAAGTTTGTAGTGAGTAGTTACTAGGAGGGAATGATTGACAGTGTCAAACGCTTTGGTGAGGTCAATGAAGACAGCGCCAGAGATATGACTTCTGTCTAGGGTGGTGTGGAGGTGAGTGGTGAACTTGAGTAGTGTGGTAGTCATACTGTGACCTTTGCAGAAGCCATGTTGCTGCTTGCAAAGTATTTTGTGTTGTTGAGGTGGTCCATGAGTTGATCTGAGACAATGCTCTCAAGTGCCTTGGATAGGGGAGGGAGAATAGAGATGAGTCGATAATTGTTGGTGGATGTACTTGAAAACTATGAGTCAGATTTAATTTTATTTCATCCTCTTATGGTGTGCTAATATAAAGAATAATATCATCCATGTACATCAAAACCTCAGTTGATGCCAAATTATTTGGGAGGTTATCTATAAATACAGAGAAGATTAGGGGCCCCATGATGGAACCCTGGGGTACCTACCTTCATCATTTGACTCCCAGATTGAACTCCTGATAACTATCTTGTAATGGGCATTCAGTTAAATAACTACTGAACCATTTCAAAGGAGTTCTGACTCCAAGTCCTCTAACCCCTGGAGCAGCAGGCAATGTTCTATCAAGTCAAAGCCTTGGACAGATCCACAAACATCTCAACAAACACCACCATCCAATGCTCTGCCCACATAGTCTGTGAAACTGGCCAAGGCCGTACCTGTACCATGATGTTTATGAAAGCCATACTGCACTGGGGATCGGAGGCCCACGGAGTTCAAGAACTGCACCATTTGATGATTCACAATTTTTTCAAGCAGCTTTCCCAAGATAGGTAAAAGAGAAATAGAACGATTACCATCCAACTCATTTACTGATCCACCCTTGTACACAGGTTTTATAATTGTATTTTTCTAAGAAGATGGAAATTCATCCATAATTAAGGATAAGTTAAACATTTTGGTTAGGGAAACATGTATATACTCAGCTACAAGTCTCAGGAATCTCATTTCAAGTTCACCTGGGCCAGTACTTTTATTTACAGGCAGTTGTTTTAATAATTGCAGGACCTCACTAGGCCTAACTGCCTGAAATAAAAAGGCAAATAATTTGCTTTATGACATGAATAGCCCTGAGAATATAAAGAAAAGGATTACTAACACAAGTAGAACAAGCATTTGTCAAAGCTGAATGTTTGCTTGCTGGCATTGGCATTGGTAGTGTAAGAGTTAGAGAGCTGCATAATAGGAATGGCAGTGAAGTATTGAACTGAAACCAACCCCACCACCACCCTGCAGAGACTGACAGGCATTGGGGTGTGTCTTGGGTCATCAGGCATAACAGCCATGCCATTTCACCACACCTGCCCTGCAGACACTGACAAGTGTCATGGTGTGCCTTAGGGTCTTTGGCCCTTAAGCTCACCCCATTCCATCAGGAAATATGGTGACATGGGTCCTGTGTAGGAGAATGGGGTGAACTTTGGAGCTGAAGAGTCGAGGCACACCCTGCCTCTCACTGGCTGCACGGTGTGGAATGGTATGAGTATTACAGGCGAGAATCCCAAGTCACACCCTGATGCCTGTCAATCTCTACAGGGTGGGGTGTCATGGTTGAAATCCTAATGCCTCAGGCATTTTGGCATTTCACTCAAAATTTTCAACATGGAATTTTTGTCCCCACCTTATGAACAGTGGCAATATCAGTTTGCTAGCTGAGGCTGATTTTGCACAGCGACTACACCATTTGGCACCACAGGTGCGAAAACACATTCGAACAGGATGTGAAAATGACAGCTGTACTGTTCATGGGAGGTGCAAAAAATAGCAATATTAAACATCTGTAGTGAAAATATTTAAAAAATGGTGAAGTCACGGTGCATAGAAAATGTACAACGCACATCTGTAATGAATTAGTTGGGGATTTTTACAACAGATTGTCAACACAGGGATTTTGGAACCTCTGCTCATGAATAGTGTCACTGTGATTTTCTTAATCTGTCCGAACAGTGATTTCCCACAGCGACCACGCATTTCTGCACTGGAAGTGCGAAAACACATTTGGCCATGTTGTGAAAAATGACAGCTGCACTTTTTCATAAGGAGTGTCGAAAAATGCCAGTGGTGAAAATCTGGAGTGAGAAAATTGAGAATTTACAAACTTACGTGCGTGAGGAACAGTGCAACCATGCTGATAAAACAGTCATTTTTGGGAATTTTTTCACCAAATTTTAACATAGCCATTTAACACCTATGCTCATGAACAGTGCCACTGTGATTTTCTTAATCTATCCTGAACATTGATTTCACACAGCGAGTGTGCCATTGTGCACTACATGTGCGGAAACACATTTGGGTGAGATGTGAGAAATCACAGCTGTACTACTCATAAGGAGGTGTGGTAAAATGGCAATGTTGAAAATCTGGAGTGAATATTGAAAATTCGCAAACTTACGATCGTGCATAGGAGCAGCGCAATGCATGCTTGTAAAACAGTCATTTGTGAAATTTTTCACCAAATTTTCAACATAGTGTTTTAGGGCCTACCTCATGAACTGTGACACTGTTGTTTTGTAAATTGCTCCCAAAAGGTGGTTCCATGCAATGACATGAAATCTCCTTTCAGACCTGATTAACAAAATGACAGTGATAGAATTCATGAGGTGGGTCCCAAAAACCCATGTTGAAATTTGGTGAAAAAATTCACCAAATGCCTGAGATATACAGCAAAGTTGAAAAACCCTATTTATTCCATTATACAGCTTACCGGCATTTCTTCAGTTTGCAGTCGGCTTAGAAGAGTGCAGACATGTTCCTGGTTCACGAAGATCATCACACTGGACTCTGGAGGTAAGTATAGGTTGAGATGGGGTGTGGGGAGGCAGGGTGCGCAAAGGGTGGGCACGGGTGGGGAGGGAAGGGTCAGGACAGTCAGCGAGGGAAGGTTTTTTCTTTCAGGTTTTTTTCCCATAGAGCGATTGGGACTTGTGCCATGCTGGGTGGGCTCCCAGCGTGGCAGCTGGAAATGCTGTTTGGGGGGCAGTGGAGCTGACAGGGGATTGGGCACCCCGTCAGCCATACGGACTGTTGCCACGCTGGGGTGGGCTCCCAGCGTGGCACACATAGTCTCTTGGGGGCAGTGGAGCTGACGGGGATTGGGCACCCCGTCGCCCATACAGTGTGTTCATGGGGAGGAGGCGAGCACGAATATGCGTGTATATGTGTGGGAGAGCGCATTGGAAGACAGGGTGCCACATCTCCAAAAACTCGGATGATGGCACTATGTTTCTTGCACATCGTGCAAGCAAACATAAAAATGAATGCCAGTAATTATAGTACAATAAAATGTTAGTGGCTCCGTTGGTTACACTCCCCTCAGGGGCCAGATGATTAGAGCGTTTTGTTCTCTACATTATGACTTTGCATATCAGTCATGATCTTTTATTTATTTATTAAAATCCATAGAGTAGGAAGGTTCATTAAGACTGAAGTCTTGTTGGCAAACACCTCCTGATTAAATAAAATTACATTATAATAACCACATAAAATTGGATAAAATACATATTTTCGTTATAAGTTACAAACATTATTGAATAAAAGTTTAAGGAGTAAACAAAGATAGCAGTGTATTACAAATAATATATGCCAGTATGAACTGTAAATACTACTTTGTATTTTTGCTTTAGTTTGATTGTCTAACCCTGGACCTCCTTGTAAATGTGCATCACTCATCTGAGCTTTTCCTGGTAAAGTGAATGAATAAACAAATAAATGCAAATACACCAGGGTCTTGGCCTGTACTGACACTGTAGTGCAACATCAGGGGCTACTGCCCTGTTGAGGACTGTGGTTCAAATGAAATGTCAAGCGGAGGTTTCCTCTGCCCATCTCTGTTGGTTGTTCAGGTTGAGGTTAAAGATCCCATGGTAAGGGTACATGTTTTCTCCATGTCTTATCCCACATTCCCTGACAGTAAAACAGCTCCATGTAATTCACCCCACATGATGCACCTAGCTATGAGCTGTCACTGTTGAGTGCACCCTTCCGGTCAAAAGTTACAAATAAATGAACTTTGGAGACAGTGTGGTCTAGTGGTTCTAACTTCGACAAGTCACTTAAACTCTCAATGTGACAATGTGCAAGTAATTTAACTTGTCGGTGCTCCAGTCCAGCTTGCTGCAGAAATGGGTAGCAACTGGACCACAAGAAACTAGATGTGCATCTCAGCTGGACTATTGCGGAATATTGCTGTAATTATATTTAGTTTTTTTTTTCCAACAGAAAGGAGGGCTACACAGTACTTCGTATTTTCAGCCTCGTGGAGGGGTACAGATGCAAACCAACTGAAAGTTATGCAAATTAGGTTGTAGGTAGCATTTTACCTAATAAATAAATTGTACAAAACAAATGAAGCATCTTTCCTCATCCCCCTAGTTTGAGTACCCTCTATCTGAGTGACAATGGGTTGAGAGGGAGCAAGTGAGAGAGAGAGTAAGGCGATAGGACCTGGAGAAGGCTTTTGCCATGCCTGGGGCTCCCCTCTACTGTAATGAGAACACCTCCTCACTCTCTGCTGCGTACTTCTCTGTTCTTAATTATCAGCTCTGGTTTACACAGAGAGGAACTGTTCCATGCAACTCTCTCCCTCCCCTAGTAAACCGACTCCCACTGGGAATAGCTTTTTATTAGAAGAAAATAAAACTCACCATCCTGAAGGAAAGCCAACAGGAGATCCCAATGCTGGAAATGTCCTACTGGCTCTGGCTGCGATAAAGGTGCCCCAGACAGTACTGTGCGTGCATATCATTGTACGAGCAGCAGCGAGGCAGACAATTGCATTCTTACATACCAGAGGCAGGGACAAACAGATCAACAAGCGTGGGCTCATCTCAGTCTTTCAGAGCAAGAAATCCAGCAACTGACCAAGAAAGCGGGATGTAAGTGGCTTGGCTTTCTTTCTTTCCTTAGTACTGTTTATTGTTAGACCTGGGCTGGGTGGACGTTACAGGGAAGAGAAGAATGCTGTAAGCCCAGTTCAGCAACTTTGTAGGAATGTCTTTCATCTGCATCCCTGGGGTGTGATCTGCTCACTGATCTCTCGATCGTTTGAACACGATGTCAATTTGTGTGTGTGCGTGGGGGAGCATGCTGCTCACTGATCTCTCGATCGTTTAAACACGATGTCAATTTAGTGTGTGCGTGGGGGAGCAAGCTGCTCACTGATCTCTCGATCATTTGAACACAATGTCAATTTAGTGTGCGTGGGGAGGGGCATGCTGCTCACTGAAGCAGAGCTCTCTCTTTCTACTGTACACCGCCGCATTTTCAGTTGCTGTCATAGACAGCTGCAGCATTCATTGGTAAACCTGGCTGCGCCTGCAAACACACTGACTGAAATGGAAGACTGGGTGTCACACCTCTGAAAACTCGGATGATGGCACTATGTTTCTTGCACATGCGTGCAAGCAAACATAAAAATCAGTGAATTTAGTCAAAAAGCTTCAGCAATAACAGATGGATCAGACATAAGATTCCCATCAATATTCATCTGATTTGGTACAGCACCAACCTTTAGGGCAGTTAACTCATAATTGCAGACCAAAATTCCTAACATTGTGCAGATTATTCTGCTGTTTCTTTAAATAGAATTTTGACTTACACAGTCTAATCTTAGCCTTACATAAATTACGCAGGCGCGCGTAATCACTAAAATTGAATCTGTCTTTTGCCTTTTAGAACGCCTCAAGGCAGAATCTCTCTCTTTCATTTGCTTAAATAAATCAATAGTTAACCATTTATTTGTTGTACCTCTAACCCTATGGGGTTTTAAGGGAAAAATCTACTCTGTACATCAGTCAAAGTTCTATTAAAATAATCCACTGCACAATTTACTTCAGGATCGCATCTAAATAGGTCCAAGCTATGTTACTTAAGTCTTCAGTCAAATCCTCTGTAATTATTGATGGAAATTTCCTGTACAATATAAACCTAGAGAAGGTTTTAATGTATTACACTTCCATGCACAAAAACTGCAAGATGATTGCTCACATCATCAGGAGAGTACCCACACCTATTATTTTGAATAATTTATTTGTAAGAATCCAATCAATAATAGTGTTCTTATTACTTGTCATATTCGTTCTAGTGTGGGTAGAAACTACCTGCACAATCCCTGCATTAATTGTAAGTGATTCGAGTGCTGGATTATCATCAGGAGACCAATTTATATTAAAATCCCTAAGGACCAAAAGGTCCCCGGATCTACCTTCAGAACCTAAGAATTCCAATAAATCAACTAAGCCCTTGCTAGCTGTTTTGGAGGATTATAACCTGTACAAACTTTAAGTTTACTAAAGCCACCAAGAATTATATAAAACTGCAACAGTTCACACTCTGATTGAAGTGCCAATCTATAGGGTTTTCTAATAAATCTAGACTTACTTTAAAATATATTAAAATTCCACCCTCCCTTATTTACCATTTCTATCCTTACACAGTAGATTCCCAAGTAAAGACATAAACATTGACATGTCCTGGATGTGGTTCTGAGATGGGGATCTGGTAAGGACATGGCTGTACAGGGACCCCCTGACTGGGAAAGACCACAATACTGTCTGGTTTCAAATAAGCATGGAGGAGGGGGATCTAGGACACTGGCAGTGGACTTCAGGAGGCAGACTTTGTGGGCATGGGAAATATTCTCAAGGATCACTTGAAGGGGATTACATCAATGACAAGTGGAAAGGAGATGGGAGGTCATAAAATGGGAACTTCATGAGGCAGTCAGGATCTGAGCTAAGTTGAAACGTAAGAGAGCAAGGTCACATAAACCATGCTGGTGGTCCAGTGAGGTACAGGTAGTCAGAGAAAAGAAGGCGTACCAAAAATATAAAACAACAAGAGGGATAGGGATAAGGAAGTGTACCATCTTGCAACTAGAAAAGTCACCCATATGGTGAGGGAGCAAAAGTCCAGTAAAGAGTAACAGCTGGTGCAGGGGATACATGGAGGAAAAGGGTTCTTCTGGTACATTGGGGAGTGGAGAAAACCAAGGCCATCTCAGCAGATTGAGATCAGAAGGAGGGTGGGTGGAAGAGGCGAGGACCAGGCAGAGGTATTGAGTACTTTGCCTCTGTGTTCACTAGGGAGGGGATGGGATATCTACAAAGCAAGGCACGAAGGGATAGAAGTGGCAGTAAGTGGGATCAGGGAGCAACAGAAATGGAGCAAGAAGGAGGAGGTACCCCAGGGTGTCACATCTGGATAAGGATAAAAGGCCAGTAAGGTGGAGGGACGGATGATGCTATCTCCACAAAAGGTGTGGTTGCCTCAAGGCCTAAAGAAAGACAAATCTCCTGGGCCGGATGGCATTCATCCGAAGTACTATGGGATTGGTGGACATACTGGCTGCACTGGCAGAGCTCTTCAACAGGTCACTTGAGACAGGGAGGGTACCTAGGGATTGGTGAGAGGCACATATGGTGCCAATCCATAAAGGGGTCGAGGATGTACAAGGTAACTATAGACCAATCAGTTTGACCTCAGTGGTGGGAAAATTAATGGAGAGTATACTAAAGGAACGATTGGGGTGTACTTGGAGGAGGTGGAGATCTGGATAGTCGGCAACATGGGTTTGTGCCAGGTAGGTCATGTCAAACCAACCTTGTGAGTTCTACGAATGGGTAACATCAGAACTGTACAGGGAAAGCCTGTGGATGTATTATTCTTGGACTTCAGCAAGGCGTTTGACTCTGTCCCCCACAATGGTCTGGTGGAGAAACTGATGGAGTTAGGAGTAAGCCCTTGATGGTTAGATGGATTAAAACTGGCTAGCTGGATGCACCCAGAGAGTAGTGGTCTGTGGGAGGTCTCGAACCCTAGAGAGGTTGGTAGTGGGTACCACAGGGCTCGGTCCTGGGTCCGATCCTGTTTAATGCATACATATCAGACATCAGGAGGGTATAGGGTGAAATGAGTCTCTTCGCAGACAGACTCCAAGATGGGAGCAGTAGTGGAGGGAGAAGAGGGAGGTTGGCCCTGCAGAGGACCTGGACACCCTGAAAGCTGGGCTCACACATGGAAATTAAATTTCAATATCACCAAGTGCAGGTGTTGCATCTTGGTCGGGAAACCCTAAACACAAGTACACCCGAGAGGGAGGCACTGGAGGTCTCAACAGGGGAAAAGACCTAGGGGTCATGGTGGATGCATGTATGAATAACTCTGAGCAGTGCAGGAGGCGGCTAGCAAGGCAAACAGGATGTTGGGATGCATCATAAATGGGATCACCTCTAGGAGCAAGGAAGTGATTCTGCCGCTGTACAATGGACTGGTTAGGCCACACCTTGAGTACTGTGTACAGTACTGGAGACCACATTTGAAGAGGGCATACAGCTCCTGGAGAGGGTACAGAGGAGGGCAACTAAGATGATACGAGGGCTAGGAGATTTGACGTATAAGGACAGACTTGAGAAGCTCTGCCTGTTTTAACTGGAGGAGAGGAGAGAGGGGGACATGATTGAGGTCTTCAAATACCTCAAGAGAATAAATAGGGTAAACATGGAGGATCTTTAGACTAAAGCAGGGAAGTATCGCCACAGGGCATGGTTTGAAGTTGGAAGGTGGAAGGTGAGGGGAAAAGAGGAGGAGGTTTTTCACTGAGAGGGTGGTGGACCCTTGGAATGCACTGCCTGGCGAGCTGGTTCAGAGATCCACAGTGGAGGACTTCAAGACAGGGTGGAACAGACACAGAAAGTGGATGTATCAGATGATGGCCTGTCCCAGGGGTGGGGATGGATGATAGGGGTTTCTGGAGCACAAGGGATGGAAGGGCCTTGGCACCCAAATAAGGATCTAAGGTTTGAGCAGACTCGATAGACCGTAAGGCCCTAATTTGCTGGCAAAAAGTATGTTAGTATGTTAGTATACCTGCCTGATACTAGCTGTACACAAGTTAGGACACCGAGGAGCTGCATGGCCCCAGCCAGGCAATGCCCTTCCCCCAAGACCAGGTTTTAAATCCTGAGTGCAGAGTCACATGCCAACTAAAGCCATAAATATTTACATTAAACCTCCCTGATACCAGCTGAACACAAGTTAGGACACTGAGTATTTGCATGGCCTCAGTGGACAGTGCCCCCTCCAACACCAGGTACAGGACCCTGGGTGGAGAGCCACATCCCAACTAAAGCTGTAAACATTAACATTATACCTCCCTGATACCAGCTGAACATATGTTAGAGACTGAGGGTTCCATGGCCTCTGCCAGACAATAACCCCACCACCCAAGAGCAGGTAATGGACCCTGAGTGCAGAGCACATCCCAACTAATGCTGTAAATATTAACATTATTCCTCCCTGATAGCAGCCGAACAGAAGTTAGGACACTGAGGAGCTGCACAGCCTGAGGCAGGCAATGGCCCCACCACTGAAGACCAGCTATTTATTTATTTATTTAGTTTTGTTGACCGGGTAAGTGCACTAGGCAGATTCTGCCTATTTTCAGGCATGACCCAGGGAGGGATACAGATGAATGCCAACTGACCTTGAACCAGATTAAGCTGTTGGTGGTATTTTTAGTGAATGAGGGAAATTTGGCCAGGACACCGGGAAATTCCCTACTCTTTGGAGGGGAACCTTTGGTGAACGGACGCAAGATGGCCACTACTGCTCAGACTTCAGAGAGGATGGAGGTGGCTGAGACAGGGAGGGCCTCCTCCTGCTCCAGTAGAATCAGAGGCTGTGAGTTTGGTTACAGTTATGCAGGACGCCTCTATGCCTATGGAATTTTTGACTCTGAATGAAGTGCTACTAACTAAGGTATCTGACAATCCAGACATGTGTAGTGCAACGTTGGAATCGAATATTGTACTCCTCAAAAGGAACACTTGCTCAGAGAAGTGCTTTCTGAAGCTGAAAACTGCTCGTGACATAAGAGCTACTGTTGAAGAATTGCTGCATTACGTTCAGTTTCTCCTTGTTTAGCCACCGGCTTCCGTACTTCCTGGTCGTGATCTAGTAGACGTTAGCTCTGGAGATTCACCATGCCTGTCTACACCTCGAATGCAGTCCGAATCGAGTTTGCAGCCTCCTGTGTTGAATACTGCTTATTTTTGGCTCCAGATTCAGGAATTAGCAGTCGGAATGAGTGAGAGACAGATTCCCGAGTCCAGTTCCTTCTGCTGCAATGCTGTCAATCAAATGGTTAGGTATGACTAATGTGGTATTGCAGGGTGAAATTTTACAACCTGACACTACGGATTTGACTGCGAGGGAAGGGCAGATTGTAAGGGAGAGGGAATGTTATACAATGCAGTGGGATACCTACTGAAGCGCCTGTCTCCCATGTGTCCCATACACATGAGCTTTTGCCAACAGTTCAGTGTACCAGTCCCTCTAAGGCTAATACAGATACTACAGGTTGGTCACCTGAAAGGCAATAGCTGCTGCAGGATGGCTGCAACACCCACCTGGTAACTGGGTGCCAGATCCAGCAGATGCTACAGTGCAGTGTTATCATTCACCTGTTAGTGCCTCAGAGGCTTCTTGTTCCTCACAGAGTAATACCTCTGGAACTGTACCTATACAACAGGCAACTTCTACAGCTCCTATTATTCTGGTTTCTACACCTGTTGCACACGTCTCCACTATGAGTGTACCATCTAAAACAATGGTTTTGGATCCTGTGCAGACTGATGGAGGTCCTCCCCCAATTTAAACTTTCAGTCTTGTTTTCTAATAAGGTGAACCTGCTCCCGTAGAAATGCTGTGTGATTAATTTATAAAGGTGGCTTAGAAGACCTTCCTGATAGACTCTACATTGCAAAAGTTTTGCTAAAAGACTCCATGAAATTTGTGTCTGCAGACATTTATGCTCTGATTCATTTGGGTAACTCTAATTATGATATTAACTTCAAAACCCCTGCAGGTTTGGATCGTTTTGGACAGTTTTCAGGTTGTTAAAATTCTCCTCTCTGGATACCTTTTTACCGGTTCCCTTACTAAACTGTCTGTTAAGTTGATTACCATTTTGTTTCGTAATGAGGGGTACATATAGAGGACATTCTTTTGGTTGCACAGAAGGTGTGAAGTTCTAGACAAACCAGTACCAATCCTAGACAGTGAACAAATTTGGAATGGGGTTGGAAATTAAGGGTCAAATTGTTTGCTTCTAATAATGGCCTCAGCATTTACCAAATAGTTTCTTTTGGGTAGGGATAGGGAAGTTTGTTTTATGTTGGTCAGCCAAAGTCATGCTTTAAATGTGGTTCAAGAACTCATCTCAATACAGCCTCAAATACCCTCGTTGTTCCCATTGTTTGAATTTGGACATTTGGCTGCTAAGTGTCTAAATTTATTTAAATGTAATTTATGTGAACAGACCAGCCATGGATATGCCAAATGTCCTTGGGCATCCCATAATAGAGACGATTGTCCTTCACATGAAGAGTTGATTGAGGGTGCTCAACAAGTTGACTCTGTTCGAAACAATCACCTTCTATTGACTCTTCACTCCCTCAGTCACCATTCCTAGTGTAGCATCACATTCAGTTGAAGGCATGAGTCTAGGTGATTCTGCATCGGTTGATATGCAGGTCACCAAGACCCAGTCTTCCTCGGTGTGGTTCCTCTGATGTTTCCTTTCCTACTATGCCTGATCTACCTTTAAATGATAAGTCTGATGATCCGGAGATGCCTCCTCCTCCATCTCAAGTACTACCTTTTAAAAGGTTATGGCAAAAAGGTCACAGATCAGAGAAGCCTGCCCAGCTCAGCAGGTACCTAAGGCCTCTACTAGTGGTATTACTTCTGAGTTGTGGAAACTAGGCAACAGCTTTGCTGTTTGGGATCTAACGAAGATTCTGATGGTGAAGAATTAGATCTTTCTTCCAAAGCTTCTGTAGTTAATGACAATTTTTCTGAGGGTGACGAGGTGAAATGGTACAGGTTGAGGGTCTTCCTAGATGCTCTCAGCATAGACGAGTTTCTAAAGTTACTTGATTATTTGTTTATTTGAATGGATAAGAACTCTGGACTATTTCTCTCTGTCTCAACATTATGATGGCTTCTTTAACGTTTACTACAATTAATGTTAATAGCATAAAACGTCACAAAAGATGGTTACTACTATGTCCTGTTTGCAACAATTAAGTAGTGATGTTATTTGTCTCCAGGATACGAGGTTAAAACTATTTGTGAAGTGCAACGTGCTCGTAATCTTTGTACTTCAGGAATGTCTTTTGGTCGAATGGGGAAACTCCTTCTGACGGAGTTGGGGTTTTATTTACTAATTGACGTTAAGAGTTTCTAGGATGGTGGACATTTGTCCGGGACGTATTACTACTTGATATTAATTTTGAGTGTGAAAGATTTCATTTAATTACTATATATGCTCCATAAACCAAAGCACTCTAAGTTGCACTTCTAAACGACATTCAACCCTATTTGTATACTTTCGTTTAATTGTCTGGCTGGTGATTTTAATTGTGCTCTTAGTGTTGATGATAAGGTATGAAGATGTCTAAATTGTGTTGTGACTCTCAAAAGTTGTTACAAATATTGGATACTGCTCAACTTAAGGATGCATATCGTAGTATCCATTCTAAGGGTGGTAGGACGTTTTTAAAAATACGTTATCTACCAGGATAGATTTCATTTTCCTTTCTGTTCCTTTACATGTCACCCTAGTTAATTTAAGGGTATGGGAATTTTCGGATCACAAGTCTCTAACAGTCTGCTTGACGTGGGAGGGTACTCCTCGATGTAAAAAGAATTTGTGGAGACTGAACTCCTCCTATTGACTGATGAATCTCTTAAACTAGCTTGAAGTCAGAATTGCTTGCAAGGATATCAGTTCTTGATTTTTATGATGATGCTGCTTCTTGGTGGGAGGATACTAAGAAGGATTGGAAAATGTTTTTCCAGAATTATTCTTGATCTAAGATTAATTCACAATATTTAGTATTTAAGTCTTAGGGCACAGTTGCAAAAATTAATTTCTTTGACTGAAACTGAAGGGTTAGATTATAGTGTTCAAATTAGTAATGTGAAAACCGAATGTTAGAATATAGATATGATAGAGCTAAATCTTTACATCATGAACATAGGTTTGGTTTGAAATTACACAAAGGGTGCGTTGGATCCTTTCAAGACTGTAAAGATAGGGTAGGTAAACATGTTATTACAGAATTAACAACTGACTGGAGACTTAGTAAAGACTCCTTTAGCTTTACTTGAAGTCGTTGGACGTTATTTCAGCAATTTATATCAGGCAGATGAAGATGTTCAGAGTGGATTATTGGACTTTGATGGTTTACAAATACCTCACTTAGATGCAGTAGACAGCCAACAGATGTTCGAGATATTTCTGAAGGGAATTAAGAGATGCAATTTTTTCACTAAATGTAGATTCTACACCAAGTACGGATGGCTTTGGGGTGACCTTTTACCGGACTTTTCAGGAAGATTTGGTTCCGCTTTTGTCTAAATTGTTTAACAATATGTTGTTCTCGGCCTGGTTAGCCCCTCAATGAATCAAGCCTTGGTTATATTGCTTTATAAAAGGTTTGAAAACTGATTTGCATAATTGGAGAACATTAAGTTTATTGAATACAGACCTAAAAATCTTAAGTAAAATTTTATTGCATAGACTAACTCCTGTAGTGGATACTGTAATAAGTCCTTATCAAACCTGTTCAATACCGGTAGAACCTAAAATGATAATTTATTGTTAATCGTGAACTTTTTAAGTCTACAGTCGGGTTTCCTGAAAGATTATTTGTAGTCTGGATCAAGAAAAAGCGTTTGATCGAGTTTCTCATAAGTTTCTGTTTTCTGTGTTGAATGCTTATGAGTTACCAAAGGGTTTTATTGATTGGATACAGTTATTATATCACTCTGCTTATCTTATTCCAAACGTGAATGGCTGGCTTGGTACTCCAGTGGTGGTACAGAGAGGGTTCGGCAAGGCTGTCCATTGAGTCCCGTATTATATGTGTTTTTATTGATGTATTTATTCGTATGGTTAGTGTTCATAATGGTCTAGCAGGAGTACGTCTTGCTTGATAATGTCTTACCTATAAAATTCTTGCATACGAGATGATTTGGTTGTTTGTCTTTCTGAGGTTGCGGAAGGGCCTATGATCAGTACTGTGTTAGATTTGTTTTCCAATGTTTGGGTTCTAAGATTAATTATGAGAAAAGTAGGGGTTTCCTTTGGTTCCTCTCCTATCCCTGAATCCGATACACTTGCTGGTATACCCATTTCTAAGGATCCAATAACTATTTTGGGAATCGAATTTAGAGATGGAGATATGATGTATACAAATTGGTTCCATAAATTGAGTATAGCTCAGTCGCTGGTGATACGATGGAAGGGTAAACAAATACTAAGCGAAAACGTGTATTGCTCATTAAAACCTTGCTATTGCCGATTTTTTGTATATTAGTTGTATGGTTCCGCCACCAATGTTTCTTTTACTTCTTTATATGGTATATTTTTCAGGCCTTTTGGGAGCAGACTGAATCCCATAAAAGGGTTTCACGTATAGGAGTACCGACAGGGTGGAGTTGGTATGATCCACCCAGTGGCTTTTATCTGAGTATTTTCTCTCCTACAATTTCAGTCCTCTTTCTCGACCTGGTATGAAGGTTTGGTTTCCTTGTGTTAGGTTATGGTTTTTGTTAGGTTTACCGTTATGGAAGCAAGGTAAGTCATCTTATTTTAATAGGCTTCCCAGGTTTCCCAAGTATGGTAAAGAGGTTTTTGTCTTTTGTTGAAATGGAAACTTACAGTTTCTAATTTGGAAACAATGACTAGGAAGCAATTGTATAGTTCTATTGTTTTATCGGATTTTTCAGATAATTTACTTTTCTGATTGTCCCCCAGTCTCAAGAAAGGGTTCTACTGTTGCTCTCTCATAAAGCTTACCTGCCTTTCTATGGGATAGTGTTTGGTTGAGTTCTTATGGCAGATTACCTGTAGGGAACATGCATAAACACAAACAACTCGTGATAGATGGTGTACCAGAGAAGTGTGTCTCTTTGTTGGCAACACAGAAACATCTTTTTGGATTGTTCCTATATTAGAACCTTTTGGGTTTGGTTGGCAACTAAATGGAAAGAGCCTTTATTTACATCGATTTCCTATGAGACTCTAATGTATGGTACAAATAAGAGGTGAATGGTCCATGTATCCTGCTGACACTTTATTATTAATTTTCTTTGTTATTCATTTTATATTTGGCAATCCAGATGTTTTGGTCTACTCAACAGCGTATTGTTTCATTTGATGAACTCTTTTTAATATAACTACTACTATGCAGAACATTCATGACTCTGATATGAAGTTCTATGGACAAGTGAAATGTTCTTCTTTATAGGTGAATTGTGATAAATTGTTGAGCTGATTGTTTTATTTTATGTTTTATTGTTTCTGTTATGATGTTCTCTGCTCCATTTTGTATGTATTTGTTTTTTATGATGGTTTGTTGCTTGTCTGAGTCCTCTTTCAATAAAAATTCCCTACCCTTTTCGAGTAGTGCCATGGGATCTTTAACATCCACCTGAACTACCACCAGGACAGGCATATGGGACCTCAGTTTAATGTCTCATCTGAACAACGGCACCTCAGGAGTGCAGCACCCCCTCATGCTGCACTACAGTGTCATGTATTGGGATATTAACCAAGTGCCTGGTGTGGGATAGAACCCACAGCCTTCTGATCTCCCAGTCTCAGAGGCAGTGTGCTACCTGCTGAGCCACTGACACTGTATTGGACCCTGAGTGTAGAGTGGCATCCACATTGAAGCCATAAACAAAAATGTTATACCTCCCTGATAACAGCTATACAGAAGATAGTTACATGGCTTCAGTGGTAATTCCCCACCCGCAAGACCAGGTAGAGGATCCTGAGTTCAGAGCGATATCCCAACTGAATCTATAATCATTAATGCTATACCTCCCTGATACCAGGTGAATAGAAGTTAAGACACTGAGTACTTGCATGCCTGAAGTGGGTATTGCCCCCATACCCCAAGACCAGTTACAGGATGCTGAGTGCAGAGCCACATCCAAAGTAATGCTATTAACATTAATGTTATTCCTCCCTGATACCAACTGAACACAAGTTTGGACACTTAGCAGCTGCATGGCATCAGGCAGACAATGCCCCACCACCCAAGAGCAGGTATTGGACCATCAGTGCAGAGCCACGTCCCTACTGAATCCATAAACAGTTATGTTTTACTTCTTTAATACCAGGTAAACAGAAGTTAGGACACTAAGTACTTGCATGCCTGGGGTGATATGCCCCCAACCCCCAAAGACCATACAGGATCCTGAGTGCAGAGCCACATCCAAAATAAAGGTGTAAACATTTACGTTATACTTCCCTGATACCAGCTGAACACAAGTTAGGACACTGAGCAGCTACACAGCCTCAACCAGGCAATGCCCCATCACCCAAGACCAGATGTTGGACCCTGAGTGCAGAGTCACATCCCCACTGAAGCCATAAACAAAATGTTAGACCTTCTGATACCAGCTGAACAGTAGTTAGGGCAGTGAGAACTTGCATGGCATCAGCGGGCAGTGCCCCAGCCCGCAAGATCAGGTTTTGGATCCTGAGTGCAGAACCACATCCTAACTGAAGCGATAAAGATTAACATTATACCTACCTGTTACCAACTGAACACAAGTTAGGACACTGAGCAGCTGCACAGACCTCTGTCATGCAATGCTCCCACCAGTGAAGAGTAGGTATTGGAGCCTGAGTGCAGAGCCACATCCCCACTAAAGCTATAAACAGTAATTTTATACCTCCCTTATACCAAGTTAAGACAAGTTAGAATGCTGAGGTACTTGCACGGCCTCACCCTGGCAGTGCTCCCACCCCTCAACACCAGGTACAGGATCCTGATTGGAGAACCACATCCCAAGTAAAGGCATAAGCATTGACATTATACCTGCCTGATACTAGCTGTACACAGTTAAGACACTAAGGAGCTGCACGGCCTCAGCCAAGCAATGCCCCTACCCTCCAAGACCAGGTTTTGGATCCTGAGTGAGACCCACATCCCAACCAAAGTGATAAACATTAATGTTATACCTCCTGATACCAGCTGAACACAAGTTAGGACACTGAGGAGTTGCATGGCCTCTGCCAGGCAATGCCCACCACCAATGTAGCAGTATTGGACCCTGAGTGCAGAGCACATCCCAACTAAAGCTGTAAACATTAACATTATACCTCCCTGATCCAGCTGAACACAAGTTAGGACACCAGGAGTTGCACGGCCTCAGTCAGGCAATACCTCACCCCCAATGCCAGGTATTGGACTCTGAGTGCAGAGCCACATGCCAACTAAAGCCATAAATAGTAACATTAAACATCCCTGATACCAGCTGAACACAAGTTAGGACATTGAGTATTTGCACAGAGTCAGTGGGCAGTGCCCCACCTCCAACACCAGGTACAGGACCCTGAGTGCAGAGGCACACCCAACTAAAGCTGTAAACATAAATGGATACCTTCATGATAGCAGCTGAACACAAGTTATTGCATTTATAAGAAGGAGACAAATACATAATTGTAAAGAAGATTTTTGTTACTTAAAATATATATACTTTTAACTTAAAATTGTACAAAAAAATGTTTAAGTCATTATTATATAAAAAGCTGTAAAATAAATAAAGTGTTTTTTTCACAAGGGTGGGGATCAAAGGGATACTAAATATAACATATATTAAATTAAAGCTGTTAAATAAATAAAAGTGTTTATTCACACAGGTGGGAGGATCAAAGGGATAATAAATATAACATATTTAATTAAATATAAGTTTCAGAAAAAATAAAATATGGCTAGGAGTGACAGGAAGTGCTAGCCATTCAGGCTATTGTGCCTTGGGGAGTAGACAATGAGGAGGAAGGGGAGACTACTGGGAGATGCAGATGGGACTTGGTGCCCTCATCTGTTGGTGGTGGTGTTGTGGGAGGGCACCTTCGAGGCTCATGCTGCTGAGGAGCTGTGGAGGGTGGGTCATCTTGTGGGTGCTGCAAGTCTTGGCGGAGGAGTTGTGTATTGTCTCTGTGGCCTCCAACTGGTTCTCAGCCAGCCACACCATGGGGCCGTGGGTGGTCTCTAGAGACACAACAGAGGCCTCTTCTATTTCCGTAGGCTGGTGATGGCTTGGGTGAAGCCTCTGTTGTTACTCTAGAGACCAAGAGTGGCAATTAAAGGCTGCATGCCCTACACATCCATGTCATTGCTGCAAATCAATTATGTATGTGTTTTGTTCAATTATTTGATCTAATTTTGCTGCAGTGACATGGGTGTGCTGGGCTGCAGCCCTGTTGCCACCCTCCAGAGCCTTAAGCAGCCAGTTGAGATTGGTGTTGATTACATCTAGAACAGCACAAGACTCTGTGGACAGAAAATAAGAACAAGAGATGTATTAATAAACTGAGCTGTTCTGTACTGTTAAGTTAATGTACATTACTGAAGAATATTTTTTATTAATGGATAAAGCCACTGCATTTACATCTATGCCTGATTAGTATAGCTGTCTTGATTTCATAATAGTGTAATTAACAAAGTGCATTTCTGAAATAATTGATGTGATTATAATGGGATACGTGATGGTTACTTATGTGATAGCTGATATATCAGCACAAGTGGCAAGTGAGCTCAGGGTTATCACTGGAGTGGTCATGTGCCAAGAGTGATGATATTCAGCTATCACATAAGTAACCATCGCAGATCTGTTTTATATCATAGAGGTTTGCTGATTATAAGGCTGTATTTTCATGACCTTTTTCCTGGTGTTCCTTTTGTTTCAGTGGTAGTCAGAGAACGCATCGGAATCTAGTGTGGCATTTATTTTTGTTGTGTGTTGATGTGTACACAGTGGTGATACTGCAAGCTGCATAGATAAAGTTGTGATAACTGCTGCAGTTTTCCGCTGTAACACGTCATTGATTCGTTGTTGCTCTCTAGTGGTGATCTGGGGTTTTATCACATAGCTTATCAGCAAAACCAGATGATATAATGACCCATATCATGTCTCAATCAGTTGTCATGTGTGAGTTGTACATTGTGCTTTACAACAAATATAATAGAAGAAGTGCTGGTATAAGTGTGGATTACGTGAAATTTTATGTAGTTTATTTTCATATTGCTCATGTTGCTGTGAGTACATTTTTCAGTTTTGATATTCTATTTACATTTTAATTATCATGCAAGATATCATACAAGCACATTTAGTACATTTAACATGCATTACCATGGAGGAGGTGGAATCTTGTAGGTAGGTAGCTATAGCTTGTGTGCTCTACAAAGACATGCAGGTGATGATAATGCTAAACTACAAGCAAAAACAGCTGTTCATAGTTTAAACGATAGACAGCTCCTTACTGTAATCACATTATTTTTTCACATGGTTTGGCGTTGGTGGATAAAGAACAGAAAAATATGTAACTGAAATGCATGAATAATTCTTATAAGTGAATATATTCAGTTATCATGTGATAGTAAATAATATTGTGATTTACATTGTTAACATGGCGGTAGACATTGTAATTGATTGTGTTTTGTAGGATGAAGTAAGATGGGCGCAACTGTAATTGAACCTGGTTTGATATTCAAAAGGTGCAGTATGTGATAATGATAACAGAACACTAGAAGCTATTAAATATTGCTGTGAAGATTCTGTCTTTCTGGGGGGCATGTGAGCTCTGTGTGTATCACATGTAGTGCATGCACTGAGGCACACTTCATGGGCTTGTTTTTTATTGCCATGTATATGGGGTATTATATCATTAACATTTTACATTGTGTAAATGAAGCTTTGATTTGCATGTGTTTCTTTAAATATGTTGCTCATGTCCTTTTGCAATATATGGTTATGCTGGGGATTTGCAGTGTTGCTTGTCTGGGGAGTCTAGTACAGGTTTCTGTAGTTTTCATATGATGGCCCTGATGTTGCATTGTATAGTATTAGTATTTATGTAACAGGGGTCAAGATAAAAACTGACACATAACTTCAGTTATCTGAGTCACTATGTGGATAAATGGGTGATGATATAATCACTACAGTATGTGGATAACTTCAAGATATCTACATAGTGATTACATCATCACCCATTTATCTACAATGACTACATCACTAACCACCACCACGTGTGCTGCCTGCTCAGCAGTACTGCCTCCCAGTTTCACTTTCACCTTCTCAAAGTGCTCTTTACTAGCAAAGCTATCACAGTACCAAAGACTCACAAAATGTAAACCTTAACCAACCCCTCCCAAACTGGAAATGCATTTTAAATTAAAACACTCTTAACAAAAAAACATTTTTACCTCATTCTCAGCACAGCAACCCTGCAAACAAAACACAGGAACCAGGCACAGAGAAAAAACTTGGACAGGATTTAAAAAAAAATAATATAAAACAAAACTGAACACAAAAAAATCCTGTTGCATAAATTAAATATGCGTGTAGCACATCTGGGATAACCAAGTTATTTGTACAGTAGCCTGTGACTCTCGTGAAACCTCACTTGTGGCTTCACCACTCATGAGGTTACCAAGGTCACAGGCTACTGTTCAATAACTTGATTATCCACATACGCACCTACACATATCCCTTTATATACAAAGACTGCTTTGACTTTGAATTTTCCATATTACAAAATGACCTGTACTATTGTACAATGCTGTTACCTGCCACATTTAGTATGTGTTATACCTGTGGAAAAATAGTTTAAGAATATAGAACAAAACAAAAGCAGTAATTAGATTAGTAACTGTTGAAATCATGTACTCACATGATGATGTCTATGGAAGAAAAGAAATGTCATTGTGATACAACTTGTAACATATGTAGAGTTGGAAAAACAGTTTTGATGTTTACACTCTGTAGCATAGCATTATTGCAAGTGGGTGATTCAAGAAATGCAATGTGGCTGGCATCATAGCATTAACTGGGTATATGTTGCTGTTACACCAGTCATCTGTGGTTAGTATTTTAATGTGTAATGTCTGACCTGTGTTCTTAGGTAGAATAGTCCAGGCCAAGTGCTTCATACACTGAAGAAGTAATGATATCTAATGATGTGAGAGATGGTGGGTACATTGTGCCAATCTGAAAATAGCATTGAAGCATTTGTGAATGGCAAATTTTGCTTGACTGTGGTCTTTTACAGACCATACAAGGAATGGGCAAATGTACAAGGACCCAGAATGTGTTGTTTATTTCTTCTATAGGTCCCAGCTTCTTGTGCCCTGTTGATTAAGTGTCAAACAGAAGAATACTGTTTCAAATGGGTATGTTAATTAAATAAGCCACAAGAAATAACACATTCTGGGTCCTTGCATGTTTACCCATTCCTTGTATAGTCTGTAACAAACCACACTCAAGCCAAATGTGCCATTCTCAAGCGCTTCAATGATATTTTCAGATTGGCACAATACACTGCACCATCTCACATCATCAGATATCAGAGGATTTATCACAGCTGGAGTTGGTTTGCCCACGAGGGTGCAGTTGAGTGGGTAAATCCTCACCAGCCATGATAAATCCCCAATAACCCACATCCTCCAGGTGGCTTATTGTGATTATACCAAGGTTCATTTTTTTACTATAATAAAATACAAATATTAAAGAGATTGCTTTTCTTATTTTTATTCTATTTATTCCTATGCTGCAGATGTTATAGATGATATACTCAGCAACAGCCATTAGTTATCAGAGGATTTACAAGGATGGAAAACTTGCAGTCTGTGATTTCATTGGCTGTTCACTTATGTCCATGGTATAATTGAAGTTACTTATGTTCCTCGGTTGGAGGCCCAGATGGACCTGCAGCAGCTGTTGGATGATCCGCTGCTGGAGCTGTTGGTCTTTCCTCCACAGAGGGTCGATGGTTACAATTTTGACCTCTTCTGTGGGCTCTTCTGCTCAGCAGCACCCTCCATTTGTGGTTCATCCTCTGTGAAAAACATAGAAAAAGGAAAACATTATTTGTCTGTAGACTTTCTTATGTGTATGTGTACCTCCTGTGATACGAGGTGTAGTGAATTTAAAAGACTGAGGAGTTGCATGGCCTTAGTCAGGCAATGGCCCTAGCTGCCCAGACTAAGTAGTGGATGTGGTGGAGAGCCACATCTCAGCTAAACCTATATAGTTTAATGTTATAGTCTCTGACATGACCTGTACACAAATTAAGACACTGAGGAGTTGAATGGGGTTGGCTGGCAATGCCCTCACCTCTCAAACCAAGTAGTGGATTGTGAGTGGAGATTCACATCTCAGGTTAATGCCATAGAGTTCAATGTTATAGCTCCTGATACCAGCTGTACAGACATTAGGACAGTGAGTACTTGCATGGTCTCAGCGGGCAGTGCTCCCCACCCTCCAAGACCAGGTACAGGATCGTGAGTGCAGAGCCACATCCCAACTAAAGCTATAAACATTAACATTATACATCTCTGATACCAGCTGAACAGAAGTTAGGACACTGAGCAGTTGCATGGACTCAGACAGATAATGCCTCCACCACCCATGACAAGATATTGGACCCTGAGTGCAGCGCAACATGCCCAGTGAAGGCATAAACAGTAATGTTATACCTCCCTGATACCAACTGTACAGAAGTTAAGACAGTGAGTACTTGCATGGCCTCAGCGAGCAATGCCCCCACCCAGCAAGACCAGGTACAGGATCGTGAGTGCAGAGCGACATACAAACTGAAGCTGTAAACATTAACATTATACCTCCCTGATACCAGTTGAACAGAAGTTAGGACACTGAGTACTTGCACGCCTGGAGTGGGTATTGCCCCCATCCCACAAGACCAGTTACAGGATCTTGATTGCAGAGCCACATCCAAGTAAAACTACGAACATTAACATTATACCTCCCTGGTACCAGCTGAACACAAGTTAGGGCACTAAGCAGCTGCATGGCCTCAGGCAGGCAATGCCCCACCACCCAAGAGCAGGTATTGGACCATCAGTGCAGAGCCACATCCCTACTGAATCCATAAACAGTTATGTTATACCTCACTAATACAAGGTAAACAGAAGTTAGGACACTGAGTGCTTGCATGCATGAAGTGGGTATTGCCTCCCACCCCAAGACCACATAAAGGATTCTGAGTGCAGAGCCACATCCAAACTAAAGGTGTAAACATTTACATTATACCTCCCTGTTACCAGCTGAACACAAGTTAGGTCACTGAGCAGCTGCACAGCCTCAGGCAGGCAATGCCCCACCTCCCAAGACCAGGTGTTAGACTATGAGTGCAGAGTCACATCCCTACTGAAGCCATAAACAGAAATGTTAGACCTTCCTGATACCAGCTGAACATAGATTTGGACAGAGAGTACTTGCATGGTGTCAGTGGGCAGTGCCCCACCCCAAGACCAGGTTTTGGATCCTAGTGCAGAACCACATCCTAACTGAAGTGATAAAGATTAACTTTATGCCTCCCTGAAACCAGCTGAACACAAGTTAGAACACACTGGTGGCTGCACGCCTCAAGCAGGCAATGCCCCCACCAGGCAAGACCAGGTGTTGGACCCTGAGTGCAGAGTCAAACTCCACTGAAGCCATAAACAGAAAAGTTATGTTAGGACACTGAGTAGTTGCATGGCCTCAGTGAGCAGTGCCCCACCCTGCAAGACCAGGTAGAGGATCCTGAGTGCAGTACGATATCCCAACTGAAGCTATAAACATTAATGTTATACCTCCCTGATACCAGGTGAACAGAAGTTAGAACACTGGTGGGTATTGCCCCCCATTCCCAAGACTAGTTATAGGATGCTGAGTGCAGAGTCACATCCAAAGCAATGCTGTTAACATTAACGTTAAACCTCCCTGATACCAGCTGAACACAAGTTAGAAATTGAGCAGCTGCATGGTGTCAGGCAGGCAATGCCGACACCACCCTAGAGCCGAGTGTGGACCCTGAGTGCAGAGCCACATCCCCACTGAAAACATAAACAGTAATGTTAGACCTCACTGATACCAGCTGAACACAAGTTAGACAGTGATGAGTTGCATGGTGTCCATTAGATAATGCCACCAACCCCAAAACTAAGTATTGGACCCTGAATGCAGAGCCACATCCCATCTGAAGCCATAAACAATAGTATTATACCTCCCTGATACTAGCTGTATGGATGTTAGGACAGTGAGTAGTTGCATGGCCTTAGGAGGCAGTGCCCCCCACCCCCAAGACAAGGTACAGGATTGTGAGTGCAGAGCCACATCCTAACTAAAGTGTAAACATTAATGTTGTACCTCTATGATAGCAGCTGAACAGAAGTTAGGACACTGAGCAGTTGCACAGTGTCAGGCATGCAATGACCTCATCACCCAAGACCAGGTGTTGGACCCTGAGTGCAGTGCCACCTCACCACTGAAGCCATAAACAGTAATGTTATACCTCTCTGATACCAGCTGAACAGAACTTAGGACAGTGAGTACTTGCATGGCCTCAGCGGCAGTGTCCCCACTCCCAAGACCAGGTACAGGATCTTGATTGCAGAGCCATATCCCAAGTAAAGCTGCAAACATTAACATTATACCTCCCTGGTACTAGCTGAACACAAGTTAGGACACTGAGCAGCTGCATGGCCTCAGGAAGGCAATGCCCACACCACCCAAGAGCAGGTACTGGACCATCAGTGCAGAGCCACATCCCTACTGGAAGCCATAAACAAGTTACGTTATACCTCTCTAATACCAGGTAAACAGAAGTTAGGACACTGAGTACTTGCATGCATGGAGTGGGTATTGCCCCCCACATCCCAAGACCAGGTATAGGATCCTGAGTGCAGAGCCACATCCAAACTAAACCTGTAAACATTACCGTTATACCCCCTGATACCAGCTGAACACAAGTTAGGACACTGAGCAGCTGCATGGCTCAGCAAGGCAATGCCTGCACAACCCAAGACCAGGTGTTGGACCCTGAATTCAGAGTCACATCCCCACTGAAGCCATAAACAGAATGTTAGACCTCTCTGATACCAGCTGAACAGCAGTTAGAATAGTGAGTTCTTGCATGGCCTTAGAGGGCAGTGCCCCCACCCCCAAGACCAGGTTTTGGATCCTGAGTGCAGAACCACATCCTAACTGGAAGCAATAAAGACTCACGTTAGACCTCACTGATACCAGCTGGATACAAGTTAGACACTGATGACTTGCATGGCATCAGTAAGGCAATGCCCCACTACCAAAGAGCAGGTATCAGACCCTGAGTGCAGAGCCACATCTCCCATTGAAGTCAAAACAGTAATATTATAGCTCCCTGATACCAGCTGAACAGAAGTTAGGACAGTGAGTACTTGCATGGTCTCAGCAGGCAGTGCCCCTCACCCCCAAGGCTAGGTTTTGTATTCTGAGTGCAGAGCCACATCCCAAGTGAAGTGATAAAGATTAACATTATACCTCCCTGATACAAGGTAAAGACTAGTTATGACACTGTTGAGTTGCATGGCATCAGTCAGGCAATGCCCCCACCCCCAAGACAAGGTATTGGACACTGAGTGCAGAGTCACATCCCCACTGAAGCCATAAACAATAATGTTATGCTTCCCTGATACCAGCTGAACAGAAGTTGGAGAGTGACTACTTGTATGGCCTCAGTGGGCAGTGCCCCCACCTCCCAAGACCAGGTACAGGATACTGAGTGCAGAGCCACATCCCAACCAGAACTGTAAACATTAGTGTTCTACCTCCCTGATACAAGATGAACACAAGTTAGGACACTGAGGAACTGCACTGCCTATGCCAGCCAATGCACCCAACAGCCAAGAGCAGGTATTGGAACTTGAGTTCAAAGACACATCTGTACTATATCATTGTGACTTACCAGCAGAGTCGAGCACTAGAAGTTGCTCGACTGGAGGCTTCTGTCCTCACCTTCCAGGAGTGGCACTAGCTAGATGCGGTGGGTGGAGCAGGGACAGTGGCTTTGCTGGCTGTGGGAAAAAAAGACATTTTAAATGTTCTATATGGGTGTAAGTTGTTTGATTTTACCTTAGTAGTAGTCAATAGTGTGTTTGCATTATTACTGAAATATTCTGTTGTGCTATATTAGCATGTGTTACATGTTGATGTAACACAGTAAGAACTAACACACTGTTACACATAGTACTATTTATCATTTGATGCTTTTGACTGTTACCTTATAGTTTAGGAACAGTAGGTTTTATGTCATCTGTCATCTTATCTGAGTGGTACAGTTAAAGCTACATATATAGTAAAAGGCGGTACACTGGGTAAAGACTAGATATTTCAGAACTGAGATAACTGAGATGACTGAGTTTGTTTTGTACCAAATCTCCTCATGTCCAATATTGAAACCTTGTATTCACTGTTCTGAAATGGACCTATGCATCAAACTCTATATTGTGCTTACTATTGTTGCTTATATCAAATCTGTTTCATGTGTTACTGTTACCTTGTACTCCACTGTCACCCTGCACCATGTGTTATGGCCTGGGTCGTGCCTGAAAACAGTCCCTGGGATCAGTGCACTCACCTGGTTATCAAAGTCATAAATAAATAAAAAAAAAAAATAAGGCACTACAGAGGTGAGTCATGGTGGGATAACACTGTTTGTGAGGTACTGTTGTTTGTGGTAGAAGACATGTGAGATGTTTTATTATTTCACCATGACACATCTACTATCATATCTTATTGGTTTAGTAGTATAATACACTTAAAAAGCAGTTTGGGTGGTTTCTGTTACTGACTAGCGATTCAAGAGGATAAACGAGGTCTATCAAAGCTTTGAAAATGTGAGAAAAATGCACATATGTGTGAGACATACAGATTGACAGAGTAAATAATGATCTAAAGGACTACGTTGTAATATGACAACCTTGTCAGGCTAGAATCACAGTTATTTTTTTTATGGAATAGTGTATTGGAGTGCAATCAGAGTCTATTAATGTTGTTGTGTGTCATACATGACATCAGTTAATAAGATTCTGACACCAGCTTACTGAGATACTGAGGTGCCATTGGATTTATGCAACTGTTGAGACAGATTTGTTGAAGATATTACATTTGAAACATTTAGTGCTATTAAAATATATACTTATGACCATGATGCGTTCTCAAATTCAGGTTTCCTGCTTCCTCCCATGTAGCAAATGCTATATCGTACCACTCCCAGGTACTCCTGCAGATCTCACCCACTGCAGCCTTCGCTCTATAGAACGTCTGACAGGTGAGCTTCTACTTCCTCCTACAGTAGTCAGCTGTTTTTGAATGTCTTGCCTCCCAAAGCATGGCTAACCTGTATAAAAAGATATAAAAGAAACAAAATATTAATAATTTAGTAATTGTTTTCAATGTACACAATTTACTCATTGCTGTGTGTTACATGTGGTAACTATATATGTACTGTTTTGGTGTATTAGATATATTTTAGGGTTGTCAAGTGAGTACTGCAGCTAATGCACCCTCCCCTCATGTCTTGCACCCTCCTTCAAATAATTCACTTTTTTCGACACTGAAAACACACAAATATTCAGTTTTAAGTATTATTGCTATGACATCAGGTACTGTAGTAGTGGTATTCTGAGAGACAAATTTTTTTTATAACCTTGCAGTACTAGATTGTGTCTGAATCTATACAAGTGGGAGGATGTAGCTTGTGGATTGTCTAATTTACAAAACAGTAGCTTGTTATGCAGCATTGTTTACATTTGATTACAGAAAGATCTATGTTTACCAATAGTACTAATCACGTGAGAACAGTATCAGAGGCATGATGCTTGTGCAGCACTCTGCAGCAAATTGCAGTGGTAATGTCTTGCTGCTATGATCTATTCTTATTGTACAGAGATGGAGGGAATAATTATGACTATGAGCATCATGCAACAATACTGTCAAGGTGGGCAATATGTGCAATAGTGGAGCTTGCAGCGGCTACAATGCACTGTGCTTGTAGTTCTGAACATGATTACACCTCTGAGCCGTCTATTATTTGCTAATACTGTGCACCTAGTATGGTATTGTTGCCTGTGCATATTAACTACTCTTAATAGCTAAGAACACAATATTTTCATATTGTACATTTAAATGTGACTTACCTTACCCAAGTCTGTGCCAGTGTGGGGTTTGTGGCCTAATCACAAACCTGGGGTTTGCTGTAGCACTGCATAGACTGAACTAGAGCTAGCACTTCCTGTCACTCCATGATTTTGGCATTTTAAGTCTGTGAAAAAATTTTTTTTTTTACTACCATGAATGAAAAGATTTATAGTACTTTAACTGTTGGGGCAGGAGTCACAAGAAATGTGCCCAGCACATTTGAGATGTGACAGCGCATCACTGACATACATTGGAAGGCGATTCAGGAAGGGCTCTGATATGCCATCACAACTGCAATGCACCAGAACATAGCAGATGTGGCACAATGCCAGTAGTGATATGTGACACATCTAGAGTGGTAGTGAAGAGAGCCCATGCAGATGTGGAGCACCCAGTCGCAGCCCAAGTCAGAGGCACATTCCTAGGGCAAGTGCGGGAAAGTGCCTCTGAAGATAGCGATACTTCCACCAGACTTAACTGGATGGCCACCCAGAGGCAGGCTGCTGTACTGCACAGCAGCATGGGAGACTGCACACACAATGCCAGTCCATTGACCACCTGTAGACAGGCCATGGCACTATAGCACCTGTCACCCAGTCTGGGTCCATGTGGTACAGTGGTCCCCACCCACCCATATCTGCCTCGACCTGAAGATGTATAAAACAAAGCCATGGTGAGATAGTGGTCCCCTCCTCCCTCCCCATTGCAGCACCAAATCAAAAATATTAAATACATTCCTGTTTCAAAAGGTTCCCCCTTCCTGCTTGTAGCAGCACTGGTCCTGACAATTTAGGATGCTGACTATCACACTTTACTGTTCCTCACATTATTATTGTATTTGCATCACTGCATTATAAACTGTGGAGAATTGAAACACAAATGAATATTTGATCACTTACATTTCTTATGTGTAAGAATCAAATGCACTTTTCTCAGGAAAAATTATCTTTTTGTCGATCTGTAGGAAAAAAATATAGATTGGTTATGACAAAAAGATGAGCTGTTGTACTATTGTGTTAAGACACTGCTATTTTTCTAATTTCTGGTGTTATGAACATGTATACCAGTTTTACAATGACAAATACCACTAATGTGGAACTACAAAATACTTGATTACCATGATTGGTGTTCTGGTGTATTGCTAGGCAGGTAAGTATGAGTGAATATGTGGCAGGATATACCATTAAGAGTACATCGGGATATTGAAGCAGAGATGTTCTGTAGTGTTGCTATGGTGTGAAGTGTTGCACCTGTGGGATATACAAGTGTCTGACTATCTGGCCTGGGAGACAGAAACAGGAAAAGCAGTGTAATGAGAATGGAAATGACATCTGGCTAACCCAGATAATATGTCATGGAGGTGTGAGTGGGTGTGAAAAAAAAGTCGTGACAGAAAGTAATAAAGTTAAGGATAACTATGTCCCCGATGGTCTCCAGTTTGGGGTGAGGAGGTAATCTGAGGCATGTTGTAGAGACGTCTGAATTGCAGAATGGCAGGTACCTGGGGAGATTGGGGGTGTATAACCAGGAGGATTGCTAAGGAAGTTTCAATGCATTGGACAGAAGGGGCAAAAGCAGAATATGTTAAAACAAAAAAAATATTTTGGTGTGGTAGAAGAGAGTGAGTGTGTATAGTTGCCCATTGAGGTATCTGTATGTAGTGTGTATTTTGTTCTGTTTTTTACCAACTTTGATTGGCTCTAAAAGAGCTATTTTTCTCAGTCTATAGTACGTACTTGAGAGATATTGTTATAGAGGTACACAATTACAGAAATGCAAGGATGCCATTTCAAGGTACCCAACAAAAATATTGTTACCTGTGCTTGAGAGATGCACACCATATCTTAGAGCCAATGTTTGTGATATGTAATCTGGGGTGATGTATGGTGTCATTCCTGTAGCACGGAGGAATCCAGATATTTGTATGTTCACCTTTCTACGTGACCTTTCAAGTTCAGGACAATAATCCTCACCTTCCAGATCATTCGCTGTGTAATATCTGAATACAGCATTTTACAAGCAGGTAACATACTGATAAGATGCTGCAAGTCAGACTGCAGCTTCTATTAAATCAGTTGCCCTTTTGTTCCCCAAATCATTGCCTCTGAGATGGACAAGGAGTATGTCTGGTTCTGGGTGTGTCTCCAGTAGGTGGTACATGGTTGGCATGAGCTGCTCCCATCTCATGCCACCCTTCCCAAACCAAGACACTGAGCAGTGAGGTAGCTCAAGTCATTGCCAAAATAACTAGCTCTACTGAAAACTGCTGCCCTTCTGACCAGGCTTGACTCTACAATCCATACACTGACTCTGGATCTTCTGCCATGCTGAGTATAAAGCAGTAATAACTCAGATGAAGAAATATCAGACATGTGTCTTCTCTCTGAACAGTACCAAGGCTAGTCAGTAGTGTGACTGGTGCTGAGTAGCATTGTAAAATTAATGCAGTGAGAGATAATCACAACTAAGATTCTGATTTAAGATTGGCTAATACAGGCAAAATTAATTATTTTGTCTGTAAAGGCTATTTCTATTGGTGTTTTGTTTATTAAACATTATTTTTGTTTTAGTGGAACAATACTAGCTGTCCATTGGTCACATCAACTTACTGACAAGAATAACCATTCCTATTGGATGTAGGTAGAGTCATTCTGGTCAGTGAAGCAGACTTCCCTCTTTGAGCTAGCAGATTGAGTGGTGACAGCAAGTACAGCTATTTGATTTACAAATGAAATTTTAAATAGTTCAAGGTTTCTATTTTTTTTCTGTTGCAGTAGGACTTCTTTCTCCAGTAATTATTTACTAGTTAGTATGTGTATTCTGGCAATTCAACATTTATTGTTGTTTTAAAAGTACAAGTTTTCTAGCTGTAATTACAGCTACAGATTAAACAGTTCAAACTTGACTGTCAAGTTTTTTAACAGTTTAACATTATTGAAAAAATCTAAGTAGTAGTTCATAGTGCTATGTAGAATGAGTAAACAGGTGAAACAAAATTAAGTTCTGTGGTGTAATACTTTATATCACTATTAAATTTATGGAACAGTAGATCATGCAGGACGTCTGAGCTGGATATTCAAAGCAGTTGCATATGGCACACCGAGTTGGCTGAACGAGTGCAGATCTGTATCAAGGAGCAATATTCCAGTGGGAGCCAGTGTAGCGCAAATCCCATTGCACCAAGTGCAACTATAATGAATGCATGCGATAGCAGGGCGTGCCCATGAATATTGCACAATGCGATATTCAACTATGGAACCATGGCACAAGTGTGAGCAAAACCTGGATGTACGGAGCAGACTTAAGCCTATAAATACAAGGCACAAGCACACAGACAGCACATGCACCAGGTGAGAGGAGAGAGAGAGAGAGAGAGAGAGAGGTAACAGAAGGTGGAGAGACAGAGAAAGAGACAGAGCAAGGAGACAGAGCCAGTGAGGGACAGGAGTGACTGTCATAGGCAGCCACAGGGGTAAAGAGACAGAAGAGGCAGTGGAGAGTGAGCCAGGGGCTAAGAGAGTGAGAAGAACAGGCAGGCATAGTGCCATGCAGTGCAGCTGGGTGCCATACAGCCACGGCAGCAACCGACCACCAAGGAGACACGACAACAGAGGCAATGGATAATGGGCCCTTCCTAATAGAGGCTGTAATGAGGGGTATGATGAGGGCAGGAGGAACAGCAACGTGGCCGTGGAAGGGCCTGTCAGTGGTATGCCCAGAACAGGTGGTATCGTGCACACACCACCTTCAAGAATTATACAGATATGGAGATTGTGGGATGGTACCACCTGAACAGAGCATTCTGAGGCAGCTCTGTGAGCTGTGCAGTGAAGAGATGCAGGCATCCACAAGACAGAGCCACGCAATGTCTGTGGAGACAAAGATGACAGCTGTCATGTGCCTGCTCACCACGGGCACCTTCCAGAGACCAACAGGGGACACCACAGGCATAATCCAGTCAGCCACGTCATGTCTCCTCACACAGCTCATCAATGCTCTCCTGCCACATGCTTTGGAAGTCATCCATTTCCCCAGCACACTAGCAGAGTGTGCAGCAAACATCGGGACTTCCACAAGGTAGCACAAATGCCTGGCTTGCTTGGGGCCATTGACTGCACCTGTGTGGGCATCTGCATGCCACCTGGCCCTGAAGGTGTGGCCTATGTGAACAGGAAGGGTTCCCAAGTGTGAACTGCCAGGTGGTGTACAGTGCCAAGGGTGCATCACCAATGTCTGTGCCACACACCCGGAGTGCACATGATGCATTCATCTGGCACAGCTCTGAGCTATACCACAGATTCAAGCATTTGGACATCCCCATGGGCCACCTAGTGGGTGAGCATGGGATGGACAAGGGTGCTAGGCAGAGCAGGCCATGGGATGGAGAAGGGCAGGGTGGGTGTGCTGGTGAGGGTACCAGGGACAGGCAAGGGCACAGCAATGGAGGACACAGGGCTAACCATGTCATCATCGGCACAGGAGATGGTGCCTATCCACTGAGGCCCTGGCTGCTCACCCCTATCGGTGCCCGTCATCCCCAGCAGATGAATACTACAATGATGCATATGCCAGCATGTGAAACATCATTAAGCATGTATTTGGGATGCTGAAGACATGGTTCCATTGCTAAAACAGGTCTGGTGGTGCCCTACAGTACAGCCCCTGGAAAGCCTGTGGCCTATTCTGGCCTGCTGCATACTGCTGGCGTGGCCATTGACCGTGGGACAGCTGTCGAGGCTGATAAGGCGACAGTAGTGGGAGCGACAAGGGCAATGGGCGGAGGGTGGTGCACAGACCCCCTGGGTGGAGGGATCCCCAGCTGCTGAGGATGGCACAGCAGCATCAGGACACCATCACAGGAGCACTATAGTGCACACAGGTAGGTGGCGCCAAATCCATGCACTGGTCACACACACACAGGTACAGCACACAGGCAGAGGCATGCATGGCAGTGGGTATGCACACAAGAGGAGTGGTGCAGGGTAGGGGAGTCAGTGGCACACATCCACACACAGCAGCAAATAAGCAACACATGCACGCCCACTGCCCGGCACTGCCTAGTGGTGGGATCAGAATGTATTGCACCGGTGCACAGGTGCACCCAGTGCTGAATCCATCATCACGCCCACACCACATGGGCCAGCAGCCAGGCTGGTACAAACACAGGCAGCATGTGGTGTGACACACAGTGCCACACCAGTGGTGTGTGCACACACACACCACCCACCAGCGCACAGGGCAGCAGCAGCAGACTGCTGTCAGGGGTGGCACACATCAGGGACACCACACAGAACCATAGCCACCGTGGCCATGGGGATGGCCACACCAGGGCTGATCAGCAGCCACAGATTCCCATCAGCCACAGGGGTGTTTGCAATAGCCCCTGGGGTTGAACTGCAGGACCATGACTGGGTCTGCACAGGGTATGTAGGCACCAAACAGGCCCACCCCAGGCATGCCTGGGATGCCAGCAGCAGAGCCTGGCATTGACAGGAGGGTGCCGCCCGATGCTGGGATCATGGGCTGGACAGAGCACTACATGGTGTCTTTGGTGGCTGGCCACACCCTGTGGCAGCCAGCAGTGTTAGACCATCCATGATCACATTGGCTATGTGATCCTGGGATGGTCTTGTCCTCCTGCAAATGCTGTATAGCCACCAGGAGCTGTGCAGTGCCCTCTCATGCTGCTCAGCTGCCTGGCTCACCCTCCCGTCCTGTGCACCCACCCAGCAGCAAGCAGCACCAGTTGCTCCATGAAGGCCCGTAGCAAGCGGGTGTGCTCCAATGGGTTGGCACCTGGGGAACCTGAGGGGGCACTGACCCTCCTGCAGTATTCAACCATGCTGAACAGCCCCCTGCTCAGGCGGATGCTGCACAGTGGGGTCCCCATGGGGTAAGTCCCTATCAGGTGCCCTGGCAGTGGACCCCAAGTCCGACTGCCCTGTGGCCCTGCTACCTGCTGCCGCTACCCACACGGCCACTGAGCGCTACCCATCACTGTCGTCCGACCACCACCACCACAGCACCTCTGTGGCAGTGCACACAGCAGCACCCACAGTGGTAGCCGGCAACTGTCCCACCACAGTCAGGCCACTGGGTGTCAGCCTGTGATGATTGCTGGCATGGGCTTCTCCCCATGACACCACTCAAGCTGTCCAGGATTATGGTCAGGTCGTCGCCAGGTGCTCGTGCCCGCCCCGATCTGTGTCTTCACGCAGAGGATGCTGACACTGGCATCCTGTGAAACACATTCAGGGCCCCATCTGATCCCATGCCAAGGACATCCGGCAGACAGTGGTGGTGTGCTGCAGCTGATCAGGCCCCAGATGCCTGTGGAGGCAGATGGCTGGTCCTCCATGGCTGGGCCTGCCTCAGCGGCTGCTGCTGGCACCCCTTCCACTGCATGGAGGCATGCTGGTGCTGAAAGAGATAACACATGTGTCTGTGATGCAAGGCCACCATTCCCCCAAGGCCCCTGCCCCCTAAACACAGCCACTGCATGCAGTGTGTGCCCAACATACATACATACCATGCAGTGATGGGCTGCCACCCATCTGGAATCCTCCACCTGGCACACCCTCCCACAGTGCTGCAGTGCATGGCGGCTGCCATCAACTCCTTGTGTGTCGTGAGCTGTGGTGCATAAGCAGGCCCCCCTCTGGTGGCAGTCCAGGTGGCACGGATAGCCGCCACCTTCTGTTTGAGGCTATTGGTGCCCACCTTTTGCAGCACTCCTGTACTGACCACTGGTGGCTGCTCTGCTGGTTGATGCATGTTGCCACCTCCTCCCATGCCCAAGCCCTGGCATGTGACATGCCTGTGGCACCACTCAACAGTGTCTCCCTGTTGAGGTAGGTCTCAAACAGGGCCTCTGCCTTTGTGAAGTTGGGCCTGCGTTTGCCTACAGGCCCACACTCCTCCACCCTCCTCACGTTCTGACATGTTGCTACCTGTGGACATGGACAGCACAGTGTGTCAGTATCAACAGCACCCAACTCCATCCCCTCTGCTGTGCTAGCTGGACCCAGCAGCATCTTAACTTACCTCAGATGGCTGCAATGCGGTCCATGGCCTGTACCGGTCTGTGGCACTTTCATAGCACAATGCATGCAAATGAGCATGGCTAAAACAATGACATGCAAATTTCCTCAGTGCACAATAGGTAGCTGATGGGCTCATTAGCATGTGGTGGCTAAATATCGCGACTTTGCTTTGAGCGCAATGGGATTGCTCTGGAGCAAGTCCCGCACACTAGCCTGGCATGCAGATGCGCCAGCTCACAGTGCTCATGCACCGGACAGTGTGCTCCTGCCTATTATGCCTTGTGCACCTACTGCGCAATAGGGACCAATGCACACAGTGCACCATGCCTGCTACTGCTCACATGCGCACTGTGCGGCAGTCAACCTCTGACCTCTGCTGTGAAGTCTGGTCCTGGGTGTACCCAGACCCCACCTGGCCACACCCATGCTGTGCATCTCCTTGACTTGGAATGGCTAACACAGCACACATCCCCTGGCCTGCACATCTGGCATATGCACTGGCCATGTGCACCCCATGCTGCCATTTTGCTCAGTGGCTCACTCCGCACTGATGGAACAGTGACAGCAACAGCAACAATGTGGTTGGGTGGCAAACTGGATGCAGGTGGAGCTGGCCAACCTTGTGGCTTGCATCCAGCCACACAACCCCAGCTGTTTGGCCAAGTGCCACTGCAGCAGCCCCAGGTGGCTACATGGTAGACCATTGCTGCTGCCCTCATGCAGTGCACAGTGGTGGCCAGAAGTGGGGGCAGTGTCGCCACCAGTATGGGGACCTGGTTTGAGGGACCCAGAGTGCCTTCAGTGGCTGGAAGTGCACATCCAGTGTGGGGCTGTGCCACAGCCAGGTGAGTAGACCCAGCATGCATGTGTGCCCTGGTGCTGTACTGTGGTGTTGGCTAGGCTGCCTGGCATGCCCTGCAGGGTGGTGTGCTTCCATCATGCACTGTGCGGTGTGCATTGCCCTCCACCACTTGCATTGTGCTGCCACTCTGTGGGAGGTGTCAGGCAGTGGCTCATCCTGTGCACAGGGTGGGGGGTGGTGGGCAGCTGCTGTGGTTGGTTACTAATGTGTACCTGTTTCTTTCCCATTCCCAGGAACTGAGGACAGGAGTCTGGTGGTGCTAGCGAGTCACCAGGCCACAGCAGCCCAGGGAGGAGAAGTGACTCCAGTGCCAGTAGGGCCACAGAGGCAGGTAGGACCTGACATTGTTCTGCACACTGTCAGAGTGGGGAGGGCAGGGGCATGGGTGCAGGCATGGCCACCTGTGCCATGTGCCATGGCAGCTGTGTGTGTTGCACTGTGTGTGGTGCCCGCCACTGTAGTGCAGCCATTGTACTCTTGTGCCAGCTGTTGTTGGGCTGGGTGTGTGCCCAGCTGCCACTATCACTGCTGTAGTGCTGCCAGGGCACTGTGCCATGTGACTGGCATGGCGCAGTTGGGTGGCTACTGTGCAGCAGGGACCACTGTTGTGGCATGCCGCATTGCTGGCAGTCATTAGCCCATCCCCTGTGGGTGGCCTGTTCAAGCCCCTCTGGGGTGTGTGGGATCCCATTGCCCACTGCACGCTGTGGTTGGGTATGGTTCCTTGGGACACTGCACTGATCACCTGTCCTATCCCTTGTCCTAGGTGTCTGGAGGTGGCACAGGATGCCAGTGTACTGCAGGCTGTTGTGGCAGCTTATACTCATCACATCCACCACAATGGAGGTGGTGCTCCAAATACACAGTTGGGTGATGAGGATGAATACCATGGATGGCGAAGGACAGCACATCATGGCCACTGATGACTTACACCCTCCCTGTTTCTCCTGCTGTACTTCCTCCTACAGTCCCTTTCCCACTGGACAGTCCCTGTTTCCTGTCCCCATCCCTCACATTCCTACTGTTTCCCACCCCTTTGTTTTGTATATAGTTTGATGTTCATGTTATCATAATACATTATTTTGACTTACCGCCTGTGTCAGTGTCTGCTTTGCAGGTGGCATGCAGAGCCATGCTGCAGTGGCCCAGTGCCTGTCCATGTGATGTGCTTGTGTCAGATGTTGTGCATCTGTGGTTCACTGCTGTGTGGTGTGGTGTATCCCACTCTGGGTGTCCTCCCCTTGGTCGGTGGGCATCTCATGGGGTACCCATGGGAGGGCTGACAGGGAGTGTTTTGTGTATGTGTGTGCTTGGCTGTGTGGTCTTGGTATGCCTGCTCTTGTCTGGCTGTGTTGGGGCACGGCATGCAGCCTTTAGGGGTCCTCTTAGTGGCCCTCTGTTGACCATTATCACCCTCCTGTTGCCTACCTGTCGTGCCACTATAGTTTCTGGGGTGGGGTGTCTGTCACACCCTGCTGTGCCCAGTTGGTGGTGGACCCTGTGACCTGTCACTTCTCTGCCGTGCCCCCGCTGCTGTGGCACAGCTGTGTGTGCTGCCATGGCACACCTATGATTGCACCATGGTGCAACTCTGGTTGCACCATGGAGCATTCTGAGTTGCACCATAGCGCATCTGTACCATATTCAGCCACGTTGCACTGGCACATTATGGCATCCGCAGTCTCTGAATATCACTCCTGTTGCACCAGTGTACATCGGCTTTGTGCTGCACCACACTTGCGCTGGCCTATGGTACATTTCTGAATATCCATCCCTGGTGTTTGTGCAAAAAGATATGTAGACAGATCTGTTTTATGCATAGGAAATACAGACACAGAAATAAAGTTAGTGGAGTGTTAGCTGTTGGATATGATAAGTATTTTCTAATAAATATTTCTCTTGAGCAGTGTGGCAATATAAAAACAGAAATTAGCACACAGATTCTCTAGTAGAGTTTAAATAAATCTAGTTTTAGGAGATACCACATACTGTATATAAACTGTATAGATCATTGAAAAGTCTATAAAGTCTGATTTTGATATATGGTAATTGTTTTCAGCATGGTATTTAGTTAATTAGGTAATTTTTATATTGTAAATTGATCTTTACTTACTGTTCTGTGCTGGAGTGACTGCTGTTCAGTTTGTGAATTCAAAATGGCCACACAAATATTATTGTACAATTCTATTGATTGAGAGAAGCCACATGATGAAGTTTGCCATTTCTTCTTTCATGAGGATGCAGAATCTTTGATCGTGACTCACATTGATCGCGAGGATCATTCACAAGCTTGCAAATTCTTTGATCACCAGAATAACGTGAGATTTTGTTGTAGAACGTGAACTTTTGAAAAATCCATTTTCTTTACAGTTTTCAGTAGAGTATGTAGTTATATGTAGGAATGTAAATTTGTCATGGCAGTCATACACATCATGGATTGTTTTAATTGATTATGAGAACTTGATTTTCGGTAAAATTATTTTTCAGAGTTTTCTTAAATGTTACTGTGTTCTTAAGTCTTTGATCACGAGTGTGCAAATTTATTGATGTAACTCACTTTGATTGCGAGGATTGTTCATGAGCTTACAAATTCTTTGCGAGAATAACATGAGATTTGGACTATAGAACATGTGCACTTTAGAAAAATCCATTTTCTTTACAGTTTTCAGTAGAGTATGTAGTTATATGTATTTTAATTGCTTATGAGAACTGGATTTAACAGTAAAATGATTTTTGAAAGTTTTCTTAAATTTTATTATGTGTTTAAATCTTTGATTGCAAGCGAGCAAATTTATTGATCTCGACTTGCTTTGATTGTGAACATCGTTCATGAGGTTACTAAATCTTTGATCATGAGAATAACACAAGATTTTGCATGCAGAAGTTGTTTACTTTCAAAAAATAGTTTTTTGCAGTTTTCATGCAGTTTGTGGTTGAATGTGGTTTTATTGGCTATCACATGTGGACTGGCCAAAAATGTTGTGTTTTGCAAATCTTGTTTTGTTTTTAGTTCTTTGATCATGAGCTTGCAATTTCTTTGATCGGGACTCGAATTGATCGTGAGGGCTGTTTGTGAGGTTGCAAAATTTTGATCATGAGAATAATGCATGATTTTGAATGCAGAACTTGTTTACTTTAGAAAAAACATTTTGAGAGTTTTTCATGCAGTTTGTGTTAAGATTTACTTTTATTTACCATGACAAGTATATTGTGCACAATATATATTTTTACATGTAGTTTCAGAGTTATTGTTTTTGGATGTTTGATTATGAGCATGTAACTGTTTTGATCGTGAGTTGCATTCATTGCAAGGATGATTTCGACCTGAAAATTATTTTGATAGTGAAAATACAGCGAGACTTTCACTCTACAACTTGTTTAGTTTAAGAAAATAATTTTGTAGGGCGGTCTTGCATATGAGTATAGCTAACATCTGATGGGCTCATTCATTGCAGTCATCCTTATTTTTCCCTCAGTTGATGGCCAACTGTGGTGGTGAGAGGACAGCTGAGTCGGTCGATGGCTCTGATTGTGGATTTTGGGATGAGCAGGGTGTCTATGCAGGGTGGGGGACCACTGGACCACCACAGAAAATAATTTTTCAAAGTGGCGCATCTGGGAAGAATTGTGCTGGGGCTCGAGGTACTACTACTACACTAAGAGATGAAATAATGTTTTAATAATGTGGAATGGTGAGTCAGGATTTGTGATGCAGAGCACAGACTAGATTACAGTAACAGGGTAAATTATGTTTAATACTGTGGAATGCAGGTTTGGATTTCTGTTGGGGAAGGGTACCACTAGACTACCAGGAAAATTAGGTTTCATGATGTTGAATGGGAGTTGGGATTTGTTGGAGAAGGTTGGAAATGATTTGTATGGTTCTTGTTACATTTTCTGAGGACTTCTGTTGCATGTTACAGTACTACTGTATATACTGATGACTGTATAGTAATCAGTATACTTTTAAGTGATTCTAAGTTTTTGTAACATTGCTTAATTTCAATATTATGGCATTGTGTTGTACTGTGTTGTTAATGATTAACAGAGTATAGATTTGTTATGGACGTATACTAGAGTACTTTTGTAAATGTTTTCATGGTTCATTACCACTAATAGAGTTTTTTTCTTTCTGTTTCTTAGGAGTGTGCTACAGAGAAAAAATCAAACATGTGATTAAGTGTATGCATCATGACCATTTCCCATACAGTCAAGGGACACACAAGAAGTAATAGGTGTAGTGGTGGTTCACTGTCATACCATGTAAAGAGTGAAGATGTAAAATGTACACACAAGAAAAACAAATTTTCTTCTGGTTCATGTGTACATATCAAGAGACATGTGCATGTGAAGAAACACATGATCTCTTGTAGTTATTTAGAAATGAATAGACTTTGTAAAGGCGACCTGGACAAAAATGTCCAGCATGCAACAGTAGCTCATACGTCTCTGAGATGGAAAAGAATCTTGGTTGTCTCACTTCTGCTACTGTACTGCACAGTAAAGCAATTTTGAAAAAGACTTGTCCATCATGCTAAAACTGATCATCTCATCTCAGGTATCATGAGATGCAAAGGCAAGAAACTGCAAAATAACGTTGTGTTAATGAACTTACGATTAAGAGTAAGATGTTTGTTAATATAGCTGTTGCAATTCATTCTCAGTTGTGAGCTGTTATGATGTCAGCCATTGATAAATTAAGCTCAAAGACTGAGGAGATGAAAACAAAAGCATGTCTTTGAACACTTGAACAGAGAAAATGTCTCTGTGGTGTTTCAAGGAGATTGGTTGCACTCTGAGCATTCAGAAGCATTCTTCTGGGAAGAGACATATCATATGCACAATACCAATGTTACTTTGACAGTAGATGTACATGGTAAAGTGCAGAATATTTAATTGTCTCAGATGAGAATGTTGAGCTTGATGATGAGACTGAAATGTCACTGGTTGAAAGTAACCAAAAGTTGTCTGCTAGAAGTGGCCATGTGGCAGTATGTGCAATGTCAGGGAAGAATCAATCATGTCAATTGAAACTTTTCTGTTGTCCTTTGCTAGCACAAAGAGGTCTATGCTTCATATGTTGATTGGTAATATTGACAAGTGTGAGATTTGACTCATACATGCCTAATGGGGCATTCTCTTGCATGCTTGGAGAGTAGCAACTGCGACAGTGTGTTTCATCATTTTCACATGGTAGCAGTGCATCACTCTGGCATATGCAGATTGAACAAAAGATTATATCAGGTCAGATCTGTTGTCTGAGACTTATGCACTTTCAATCATTGCTGGATATTTTTTTTTTTTTATTTAAAATTTTGTTTACCGGTAAACAATATGAGCAAAGGCCCTTTTTCAAATATGACCCTGGACCATAATTATATTACAGTCATGATGTACAAATGCATTATACAAATGCACAATAATGCAAAACAAATAGTAAAACACAACAAACATACAAACAATAATACATTCTTAATAATCACAAACCATCATACTTAAAAGTATTGATTCAATGATGCTTTAAAATCTTTACCAACAATATGTTGTAAAGTGCATGGAAGCTTATTCCAGTATACTGGAGCATAGTTGGAAAATGCTTGCTGACCTGATCTTAATTTTTTTTTTTTTGGAGCAGTCAACTTAATAGATGCACTGGAGCATAACTCCTATTAGGTATTTTAATATTCACCAGAGAAAACAGAGGAGAGTCATACCTAGGGCCAAGTGTAGTATGAACCAGACAACATGAGCTATATGTTGCAGGTATAAACATGGGAAGCCAAGATGTAGCAAATACAAATTACAGTAGTAGTGCTGAATTTGTCAAGCAATTTTGTGAGATTCCTATTAATCCTTCACAAAATTTTGGGGAAAAATCCTCTAAAATTCTTTTGTTATACTTATAGAAAGAGGCCAATTCCTATTACAGTACTTCAGTGCCATCTGGTAGATTTTCAACTACACTATCAGATGAGACAACCCTCTTTAGGTAGCAGTGAACACATTAACAAACAAACAAAATCCCTAACTAAAGGTTTCACAATTCTCAATTGGGATTTTTAAAATTCTTAAAAATCCTTTGACTACTTTGGTGCTACTACTGTACATTGATGTGTTCTGAATGGGAGTTTAATGCAAATCTGCATATGGCATGAAATGTGATTGTAAGCAATAAAGAACCTAAATTGTTAACAGTACATTTTGACTTTTAGCAACTCTAGCTTCCCAGTTAATAAATCTTGCAGTTTAAACAAAGCTCCCAATCTTTGATTAACATTTCTACAGAGAGTTTTGATATGCATGAATGAGATACTGTAAACAAGGATCCAGAATGAGTCCCAAATATCTAAATTTAAAACCTGCTCCAACACAACACCCTCACAATTTATGATTTCGCAAGGATTGCTTCTATTTAACCTATGCTTAGAACCAAAAAGCATACTCTTTGTTGTCTTTATGTTTAATAGAAGATGATGTGTATATAACCACAAATCTTATGCCTGAAAGCTAGCAGTCAGGTTTGATTTTATTTCATCCTCTAATGGTGAGCTAGTAAAGAATAATATCAAAGCATACATCAAAACTTCTGTACTGTATGGGTAAGATGATTTGGCAACTTGTCAATAAATATGGAAAAGTAGGGCCCCAGGATAGAACCCTGGGAGAACCCCTATCTCCATCCTTTCACCCCAGACAAAGCTCAGGTAGCTAACCCATAGGGGATGCTCTGGTTAGATAACTACCAAGCCATCTCAACAGGGAGTTCCTAACTCTGAGGTTCTCCAACCCGGGGCAGCAAGCAATGGTCTACCAAGTCAAAGGCCCTGGACAGGTCCACAAACACAGTGCAAGCAAGCTTACCACTATCCAATGCTTTATCTGTGTAATCCATGAGCCTGGCCAAGGCCGTACCTGTACCATGATGTTTGAAAAGCCATGCTGCACCAGGGATGGGGCAGATGTAGAGTTACTTTTGAGTTCATCAAAGAGTTGCAAACAAGCCATAAGTTGAGTTCAAATGCTGCTGTTGATGAACATGTAAATATGCTGCACATCCAGTAGTGCAAGAAACTCAGCTTCTGAGAAAGAGTTTGGCACTGAATTTGCTAAATTCAAAATTAGCAAGACACAAAAAATGTAATGTTATTTGTGTATCATGTGAGTGCCTCTTCTATAAAGAACAGTGTGCCAACATAGACCTATAGAACATTACACAGAATGTTATGTGGGTGTCTTGATGCATATCTGCTTTTAAAGACAGATGTTGCTGAAGTCAAAACTGTGTCACTGTGTGCATACTGTTGTAACATGATAAAGAGTGACACTTTACCTTCTCGCTCTTGTTCTGAATAAAATGGATGTTCAAGAAACTCCTACTGAGATTGTTGTCTTGAACTTGTTTGAACAAATTCTAATTTAGACAATGAAGCCATTTCAAACAATTATCAGGCTTAATACAAGAATGCAGACCTATCGAAGAAAAATTGCTATGGCTCTGAAAGGTCCTATTGTGTATTTGCCTTTGCAAGAAAATGTGAACACTATTTCAGGATAATAGTGTTGTGATTTTGGTGTATGGTGTCCCAACTAAGGCAAAACTATATGGCAAGAGATAATCAATGCTAAGAAGGTGAAGCCTGCTTTGTGGTGCCTAAAGGAGCATAATGTTTTTATATTGACATTGACATTGGCACATTTGCTGGTCTTTCCACAGGAACTGCTGCAGAGACTCTGACAAGGCAATTCTGGAAGGCTGACCTTGCATCTACAGGCAATGTTTATGAACAATTCACCATACACTCATTGCATGGGAAGGATCCAGTGGTGGATAACAGTGGTGTATCAGATGAATCAAGTGAGCAATCCTGTTAGCATATGGGAGGCTACACTTGAGGACATTGTTTTTCAGATCTGTTTCCACTTGGTAAAGGTGGGTGGCTAGATGTGCAAGAACTTCATGTTCCAGGAGCTAAGTATAAGACCTCAAGAGTTCTACACAGGATGGTACATTTTGTAGGAACATTGCATACCTGTTCCATCTTCTTTGGGAGTGTGAACTTAGTGCCTTGTCTGCTAGTATTGCTCATACATTGAGACTTCACACAGAGTTCAGTAATATGACAGCTGCACAGTTACTACACAAGTTGCAGGAAAAAGATCAGACACTGCAAGTCAGTCTTTCTTCTATTTTGTCTAGCATGCGTGGTACTAAAGAATATTGGTACAGATAACACTCTGAGGTGATGTGCATGCTGAGGGAGTTTGGACCAGCAACATGGTTTGTGACACTAAGTTGTGCCAAATAATATTGGATGATCTACTTGATCTTCTCAGATGGGAAAACTCTGATGTTGATAACATACAGAGTATGACTCTCAATGAGATGTGCTCAGTTGATCCAGTGTCCATTTCACATTACTTCCACCATCGATTCCAGGATCTTTTGAGTTCGCACTGTCAAAAACAAATCCTCCTCTTGAGGTTGTTGAACACTACTACTGGAGGGTTGAGTATCAAGCTCGGGGAGCTCACACATACACATGTTGCTGTGGATTAAGATGCTCCACACCATTGGTGACAGTGAGACATTGAAATTCTGGACTTCATATTGAAATATGTTATGTACCAGATTCAGACAACCATGATAGTGCAACACTTTTGGAGTTGGTTCAGAAATTCCAATGACATTTGTGTAGAAAGTACTGTCGAGAAAAGTGAAGAACAGGGACAGTGGTACACACAGTGCCATTTTGGTTTTCCAAGACAAGCTTGTATGGATGCTTGTTTGAATTATGTCTTTCTGCTATGCACCGCCACTTAAAGGCAAAATAAACAAAGCGAGTGTATGAACTGCCTCACTTAGAGTCAGAAGTCTATATCAATGACTATAGCCCTTCTCTTCTGTTGATGTGGCAGGCAAACATTGATGTTCAGTATGTCGCTGACAATTCAATAGCTTTGGTGAGGTATGTAACATCATACATCACTAACCATGACATATATGCCTGCAAGAAATGTGGGAAGACTTGTCAAACTGCAATAGGTCAATCTCTTCTAGACTATGGTCACTTGAGCTTAGAACTCTTTCACACTGTGAGTGAGGAGTTTATGAAGCAAGTGACTGTCTTACAGAATATGTCTCTGTATGTAAAGTCAGAGTCCATTCATTATTTGAATGTGAACTACAAGCAGAACAGATGCCGTGTGCTTAGAGCCATGATGAGATTGAGGATCTGACTGTTACAAGACCAACATCCACTAATATACTGAAGAGCAACTTAATTGACAACTATCATCCACAGCACAACAGTGCAATGGAAGATCTGTGTCTGTATCAAGTTGCTCAATGGTATGATTGTAAGTGGGGTGTTTCTTCTGACCCTGAGAAGAACATATAAAGTTACTGGTTGCTTGTGAAGAAGTGAAAGCCATGGCTAACTGACCACTGCAAACTCAGCTTGAATACAACAGAAAACAAGGAGCATTGCTATTTTGCTCTACTGTTTCTTCAAGCCTTGGAGATCAGAAACTGAATTGAAAGGATCATCTGACATATATGAACAAGAGTTCATGCTAACTTATGTTCCTTTAAGAGTAAGCTGTCTGACACTTACATCAAGAGACTTGAAATGTAAAAACGTCCAGTTGGAAAAGCAAGGAAGGTTTGGACGATGATTCCCAGAAACATCACAAGATATGGTTGATGTTGAGGGTGAAGGGACACTTGGGGTCCCTCTTCCTCCTAATCACCCAGCTGTGCTGATGTCAGAGATAGAGGGTGCCATGCAACAAAACATGCAGTTGTCATAGGCAGGTACAAACATTGCTGATGAACTGAATTTGCATCAGAAAATTGTGTATCACTTTGTAATACATGGTGTTTGACATGCTATTCAGCACAGTAGCAGAGACTATGTTTGTGACAAAGAGAATCCAGTAAGGATGTTTGTCAGTGATGCTGCTGGGACTGGAAATGTTTCCTAATTGAGGCTATTAGTAGGTGTGTGTGTGTGACCTTCACTAATTCTGAAACTTCTGTTATCATGGCCACCTCCACAGGCCTGGCAGCATACAACATAGGTGGTGTCATGCTTTATAGGTTGTTTATGTTGCTAGTTGAACATGGCAAAAAGTGGTGATTATAGAAAATTGTCTTTTGAGGTTGCCTCTGAACTGAGGTCAATGTTTGACAAGATGCAATTGCTGATAATAGATGAGATCAGCATGGTTTCAAATGTTCTTTTATATATATTCACCTATGCCTAAAGGAGATACTTGGTACCAGTGATGACATACCATTTTGGTGGCAAGAGATATTCTTATTTTAGGGGACCTTCTACAGCTGGCTCCTGTGAATGGCAAGCTGTTTTTCTGTACTCTTTCTGTTGATGGGGCTAAGAAAACAATTGAATGCATAGGTGGTGTCAGTCTGTGGGAGTTCTTTTCATGTTGAACTTTTTACAGAATATGAGGCAGCAAGGTGACATGTCTTAAAAGCATTGCTTGATGAGGCTCAGATTGATGCATTGTCACCATTCACCTTGAAATGCAAGGCAGCGATAACTCGGGAAATAACACTCATATTCAGGATGCTTGTGATGTCTTTGCACAAAGTAGAAATCTAGAGGACATGTATGTCCATTGCCAAGAATTAAAGAAAAGTGCAGAGTTCAATGAGATCATGATGCAGAGAACAGGAACCTATTGTAAGTCTTACATCCTTAGATACCATAGATAGAAACATAGAAACATAGAAGTTGATAGCAGAGAAGGACTGCAAGGCCCATCCAGTCTGCCCATTTCTTTTCTACCTTATAAATGTGCCATCGGCCTTTGCTCTGTCAGTGGCCTATCTATTCATACTCATCTCTATTGCTCCCTTATGCCTATCATGCCTGTTTGAAGCCCCCACTGCATTCATAGCCACCACTTCCTGAGGTAGGCCGCCCATGCATCCACCACCCTTTCTACATGAAAAAGAATTCCTCACATTCCCCCTTAATCAGCCTCCCTCTAATCTCATGCTGTGTTCTCTTGTCCTGCTATTTTATTATATTTAAAGATGTTAGACTCTTCACTTTGTTAATGCCCTTAAGGTGTTTGAATGTCTTGATCATATCACCTCTCTTCCTCCTTGCTCAAGGGTATAATTGAGCTCCATTAATCTGTCCTCATATGTCTTCTGATGCAGTCCCTGGACCATTTTGCTGCCCTTCTCTGGACTGCCTCAATTTGGTTAATGTCCTTGTGAAGGTGTGGCCTCCAGTACTGCATGCAGCTTCAGATGGGGCCTTCAACCAGTGTCTTGTAAAGAGGGATTATTACCTCCTCTTTACGACTTGTGATACCCCTACTAATACACTCTAACATCCCCTAGCCTTACCTACTGCTTTAGAGGTCCGCTTGGATGATTTCAGGTCATCGGTGATGGTGATGCCCAAGTCTCTTTTCTCTTTGACTGCCAGCAACCCTCTCCCAGCCCAAAGGTGGCTTCAGGGTTTCTCTTCCCTATGTGCATGATCTTGCACTTCTTTGCATTAAATCCCAGTTGCCACTCTTCCAACCATTTTGCTAGTTTATCCAGTTCTCTTTCATTCTGCCCACCCCATCTGAATCATCTACTCTGCTTGCAGATCTTGGTGTCATCTGCAAACAGATAAGACTTACCCTCTAGTCCATCTTCAATGTCATAATGAAGATATTGAAGAGGACTGGCCCCAGGACAGATCCCTGAGGTACCCACTTGTGAATTGCATCTCTTCTGACTGTATACCATTTTACCACCACTCTTGTTTTCTGCCCGTCAACCAGTTTGCCACCCAGTTGGACCAACTTCTGAACCAAACCCAAGCCTACCCAGCGATTTATCAATCTTCATGTGGAACAGTGTCGAAAGCTTTGCTGAAGTCAAGGTAGGCAACATCAACTGCTCCCCTTGGTCCACCACTCTGATTACCCAGTCAATGAAATCTATAAGATTAGTTTGACGGACCTTCCTATAACCCATGCTGATCTTGGATCCTGTGTCCCCTATGGATTCCAGGTGTCTGCACTATCCTTTCCTTGAGGATGCCTCCATACTGTGCCCACTACTGAGGTAGGAGCCGACTGGTCTGTAGTTCCCTACCCTCCCTCCAAGCTACCTCTTTGTGGGCGGGATCACAAGACCCTTCTCCAGTCTTCTGGGACTCTCCTGTGCTCAGATACTCACTAAACAGTTCTGTTAATGGCCTGCTAGTTCCACCCGAAGATCTTTAGCACCCTGGGATGTATGCCATCAGGTCCCATTGCCTTGTCCACCCTGAGCTTAGCGAGTCTTGTAGGACCTTTCTTTTGTGAAGGGAGTAGTGCTCTCCTCCCCTGTATCCATGGTGCTGAGCTGTGGGCCCTGCCCTACCTTCTTCAGTAAATACTGAGCAAAAGTAACTATTTAGGATATATGCTTTTACAGGTCCCCCTCCTCACATGCCCTTTTCTCCTTTGAGTTTGTAACACCCTCTGGACTTTCTCCTTTCACTAATGTATCTATAGAAAGTCTTGTCACCTTCTTTATTATTCGTGCTAGTGTTTCCTCAGTTTAGGACTTTGCCTGCCTTACTGCCTTCCCTGCTCCGTTAGGGCAGTTTGGTATGCCTCCCTATCTTCATCCTGCTGTGTTCCATATATTCCTGAAGGCCATCCTTTGGCTCTGACCTTTTCTATACTGTATTTGAGAAACCAAAGTGGTTTCCTCTTCTTTGCACTTCCTTTTCTGTCTAACACAATGGGATGTTGCTTCAAGTGCTGCATCCACAAGCTTGCCCACTTTTCCTGTAACCCCTCACCTGTGTTTCTTTCAGGGCAAGCTTAACTCTGTTGGCCATCTTATCAAAGTCAGCTCCTCTGAAGTCCCATATTTTGCCTGGAATGGGATGAATAGATGTAGTGGCCAAAGTAAAACATACCATGTGATGGTCACTGGCACCAGGTGACCTTCTACCTGGAGATCTGTGATCCCTTCCCTGTTAGTCAGTACTAGATCTAGGATAGCCCTGTCTCTTGTGGGTGTTGTACCAGTTGTTTGAGGCCCTCCACCTGCAGGAACCACCATGTGTCTAGTTCTGCAGATGTTCCTGCTGGTATTGACCAATCTGTATCCGGCATGTTGAAGTCTCCCATTATCAGAACCTCCTTTAGCTGTCATGTTTGTATATCTTCCAACAGTAATGTGTCTATGTCCTCCCCATGGTCTGAGGGGCCTGTAGACAACCCTAGTTCTTATTGCTGTCCCATTTCCTGTTTTCCAGGGTGACCCACAGTTCTTCTGGCTCCTTATGTGTATTCTGAATTTCTGTAGCTTTGATATTTTCCATTGACATACAGGGCCCTCCACCTCCCTTTTGCACCTCGGTCTCTTCCTAGAACAGTACATAGCCAGGTACTGAAGTCTCCCAGAAATATGGTTGCTGGTGAAACACGTCTCACTAATTGCTACTATGTCCAGTTTAGCCTCTCGACATTTATTGCCTGCAGGTCTGGGATCTTATTTCCCAGGCTGTGAGCATTGTGTACATGATTTTCCACTGACCAAGATTTCAGGGTGTTAGCTGTTGGGTGAGGTTTGGCATTTCCCATGCATCGTATGGGGAGACGGACTCTTTCTTACCTGGTGATGCAAATGAACTGCAAACATGCTGAATCCCTGTTTGACCACTAGCTGAGGGGAGGGGTGTTCTTCCATTTGGCGTATGTGGTGCTGCACCCCTCTCCCCATTTGCTAGGTTTAAATATTCAGCAAAGACATCAAACTTTCTGCCCCAATGCACTGACTCTTCCTTAGTCAGATGCAGATGGTGTTAGTCTAACATGCACAATATCTAAAATGGTTAATCCTGAGAGCACGTCTGAAGTGATGTGTCATGTACCACTGGTTGGAAACTGTGTTACCAGCTAACAGAATGCATAGGTCATGCTTAGCAGAAACATTGATGTTGAGCATGGTCTTGTGAGATGAAGCTATGGGCACATTCAGGCATTTCAATATAATGTGCAGAAGATAACCCGTTGAGTTTGTGGTTGTTAAATTTGACAGCTGTGATACTGCTCTACAATAGACAAATTGACGTGCATGTGAGATTGTCAAAGACATATAAGTGACACGGAAGAATTTCTATTGTGCTGCTTATGCAGTGTCTATACACAAGTCAAAGGGCTTACACTTGATAGTGCCATTGAATATAGGCACTGGTATATTCAAGGATGGCATACCTTATATTGCTTTGTCTCATGTGAGATGGGTTGTCTGGACTGCACATTAAATCTTGCAGAAAGTAAGATATGTGTTAATAGTAAATACAATGTTGAGTATAACAGATTATGTAGTGTTGACCAACCAAATGCTCCTTTGCTCCCAGTTCCCAGATATGCATCAGCAACAGATGTGCCAATGGATGCAGAATGCAAACTGAAGAGAAAGCACACTAAGACTCACAGAAACGTCACCACACCATTCTATTGGTAATCAGTCTCTCGTCAACAGATCAAATTTCTACCTGTAAAGAAAAGCATTGGGGTTCAAAACTGCAATATTTGATAACAGCACAGGAGTAAACTGCTGTGCTAATGCTTACTAATGCAGGCACTTCTGCATATGTGAGTTAGTTGATGTTTGAGCTCCCAGGTCCATCAACAGCTCTGTCTGAAGCATTGAAGAGAGTAATTAGAGCTAGTCAACAGGAATGCCCTAGTTCACAAGAAATTTGACTCCTCTATAACTAACTCTCAAAAGTATGCAGGACAAAGATGGTTTTTGATAATGCACAACAAGATGCCACAGAGTTTATTATGGAATCATAAACAGTTTGGCAGATAAAAGTATTGATCTCGCCAACAATTTCGAAATTGATTATGTGCAAATACACACTTATGTTTGTCATGTGGACACAAAGAATCTAGAAAACAACTCATAAATGTACTGTGGTTGTCTGTCTACATTCCTGAACAGAGATCTGTGAAGTTTTGTAAGTTGTTCAGAAATGCAGAAACTGGTTGGCTGTATCAAGATGTGGTCAGTCTTGTGTTTGCTCTTTGAGAGTTACATCTTTCTGTTCCTACATTCCGATTGTATTACAATGTTTTAACTCTCAAGGCATGAAAGTCATAAATACCAATTTCTGACTTTATTGCTGTAAGTACTATGTTCTCAGGAAGACAGTTTGACACACATGCATATTATTTTCTATCATGCCTATCTATTCACTCTGGACACTATGTCAGATGGTGGAAGGTTCAGAAAAGGGATAGGTGGAAACAATGATACAGTATGCACTATGAGATAATCACCAAGTAATCTAAAAGGTGCATATGTTATCATTCTCCGCTGTACAAATGTTGCACAAAATGTGAAGAGTGATGGTATCTGAACATGCCAGTTTACTTAAACACTATATTTGTAGATATATAATTTCTTTATATTACGGGTACATTCATTTTTTCACTTTTTTATTTTCATTTTCATTTGATGGAAAAGCTGAGACTTTTATGTGAAACAACCACTGTGCAATATCAGTGATGGTGAGCTACAGTAAGTCTTTTAGATGTTCTGCTATATTACTATGGGCAGTGTGTATTATTCTAATTTGCCTGTCATTACAGGACACATCCACAATAATGCACCTACAGGTACATAACACAGTGTTGTAGACACTGAGTTATTCATCTCAGTGTTATGCTGATATACTATACACAAAACAGAATAGTTTTGTTGATTTATAACAATACAATTTCTAGAACCATTTGTATTGCTTTATGAAGCATTTGCAACTTTGATGTACTTGCTACAATGACTGCTGTGTTACTGCTTAAGCAGACTTGAGGGTATTAAACAGTTATCATTTGACAGTCAGTGAGTAATATCTTTTACAGGTGTTTCAGTTAATCTTGTAAGGTTTGCACATGCCAGTATGTATTCAATTGTTTCACAATACTATGTTACATGGTAATGACAGAATAAGTAATATTATCATGTGATTATGAAAGTTTTAAGTCCTCTTGCTACATAATGTGAGAGAAGTTGTGCTTCTTTCAACAGTCCTCATCAGGTTAATTTGCCACTTCTTTCCTATTTTTGTCTACATTGTTGACCATGACTATTATACTTACTGAACTGACTTCTGCTGAATCCAAGCAGACTCAAAGGCGTTGGATATTAAAACATATGTGAGTCAGTAAGTTATGTCTTGGCAGATGTACTTGTGTAACTCATTAACAGAATGACTGTCTATATGATAATGCCATCTGTTTGCAGGGCTGCATTTGTTGAAGTGTATCTGACTGCATTATATGTCCCTGTTATGGGAATATGGTGTTAAGACTTGATATGACAACTTCTACCAATACAATGCAACTCAGTTTTGTACATATGTATATAATGGTGAAATGCACATTTATGCTATGTTTCTTATGTTGCTTCATATTTGTTTTTCTTTGTTGAAAAACAGAAATAAATTGCATATATTTTAATTGTACTGTTTAGAAATGTTTATATTCATGCATTTAATGTTATTGCATTGCATTAAGTGCTACTGCTGATGTTGGTGATCACTAAACATAGACATGTATACATGTGAAAATCTGTCCCATTTCAGTGTATGTATGCATTTCTTTATGCACGTGAGATGTCTGCAACTCATCATTTGACAGGTTATGACAATGATGACTGTGTACTTCTGCACCACAATACAAACTATTGGTATGCTCCTGCTTTTATAGGATAATCCATATTTTGGAGGTCGGTTGAGGAATTTCTTTCCAGTTTAAGAACTATTAAATAATAAATACCAGTATAGCGCAGTGGTCTAAGGCTCTGAGCTGCAGATCTGGTGACATCCAGGAGACCAGACCTGTGTTTGAATCCCACAGCTCCACCTGCATACTGTGTGACCCTGAGCAAGTCACTTAACCTCCTTGTGCTCCCAGGTCGCTCCTGTAAAAAGTTTTCTGCTTAGTGTGCTATACCTGGTTAAACAACTAAATAAAAAAAAAAACATGTGTGAATTTGACATGAATCAACCTTTGCAAGTATGCCTATGACATGGCTGTGATATGTAATATGTTTACCACAGCATGATATCATTAAGAATTTGTCACATTATTTTCTGTTGTGCCTGAGCTAGTTACAGTACAGCGATGGCTATTTATTTGTCCAACATTGTATGTCAATACTTTTACTTGTTCTCTCTCTCTATATATATATATATATACTGATAGCATAATGGGTGCATCTTCACATTTGACACCAGAACACATTAACGTAGTATTCAGTGTTTGTGACAGAGACACACTGTGATATTTATTTGTCTTTCTTTTTCTTTTAACTTCTGCTATTGGTTGGTTCAGTTTCAAAGAAATAACTGGTAATAATCTACCAAGAGTCTGAAAAGATGTAGACAGATTGCCTAAAAAGTATGATAATTACCAAATACAATATTTAACAATTACATCTAAATTACTTGCACACAATTAATAAATTAAGATATATGCTATGGCCCAGATATTCAGACTGCACCAGGCAGGGCTCAAACCTGGTGCAGCACAACTGGATGCACCAGGAGTGTGCTGGGCAATATTCAATGGTGCTGTGCCGTGGCTCAGCATTGTTGAATATGGCAGTGTGGCTGCCCACATTGCACATGGTACAGTGGCACTGCACCAGTGCAAGTGGAGAGGAGCAGGGGATGCGCCAGCACAAGTGCAGTTATGTTAGGTGCAGGAACTGCAATATTCAGAGGTGGGTATGCAAATGGGGCCATAATACATGCAAGGTGCAACAGGGGCCATTAACATGTCATTGTCACCCCATTTGCATGCAGGTGCACCAATCCTCGGTAACTTGCACCTGGCGCCTGCCAGGTTGCAGCTGTTGGGGACCGACGCCCCTGCACATCATAGTAAGTGCCCCAATGCCCGCTTCTGGGCATATGTAGAAAACAATATATTTGTGATCCCTGGTGGTCCTGTGGACCACTACAAGCCTGATCGTGGCATATGTATAATAAAATTAATGTATATTATCCCTTGTGGTTCAGTGGACTGCTTCCAGCCTGATCGCGGGCATATGTATAGTAAAAATAATGAACATTATCTCTGGTGGTCCAGTGGACTGCTTCCAGCCAGATCATGGGCATATGTATAGTAAATATAGTAATCATCCTGGTGGTCCAGTGGACTGTATCCTGCCTGATTGTGGGTTTTGTATGTGGAAAACCTTGCTGGTCCAGTGGTGCCCCCTCCCCACCTGTCCACTCAGACCCACCACCGCTTTCCTCAGTCAGCGGTGGCAGTAGCTCCCCACCCAGCTGCCAGGCCACCCACCAACTGACTGTGTACAGTACAGCTGGATGTTAATTGGTCCACAGCATGGGACAATGGGCATGCACACTGCATTGTAATTATTTAGTCCCGATATGTGAAAGGATCCATTCACATATCTGGACTTGTGTAGCATGGCATAAGCCCAGATGCCCATTGGCCCACACTGTGGACCAATGTGTACAGCCAAACTGTATGCAGTCAGTCAGGGGTGGCTGGGTGTTTGTGGGTGATCTGCTGCCCACTGCTGACCAGGGGAGGATGGTGGCTGGTCTGAGGGCAGCTGGGAAGGGGCACCACTGGACCACCAGGGTTTTTCCACATACAAAGCCTGTGATCAGGCTGATACAGTCCACTGGACCACCTGGGATGACTTAAACTATATTTATTATACATATGCCCTCGATCAGGCTGGAAGCGGTCCACTGGACCACCAGGAATATCATTTCTATTACAATGCCCATGATCGGGCGGTGGGGGTGCAACCTGATAGACCCTGGTTCCAAAGCTCAGGTGGCCACCCACAGTTGGCGGCTGCCATGCTGCACCCTGCAATACAACAGCTCACCTGTGGGTGGCCAGCCCTTGCTCCTTTTATTTTGCCTCAACTTTGAGCAACAGTGTGCGCACAAGAAGGTTGCACCAGCATATGCTCAGCACATCCGGCTGAATATCGGATGTGCCGAGCATGCATGCATAGCACACTTCTGCACTTGCACCACATACATTACTGATGTGCCCTGGTGCATCGGGATTTGAGCAGTGCAATATCCTTCTGAATATCGCACTGGGTGCATCAGTGGGTTTTGCCTGGTGCAACCCCTTTGAATATCCAGCCTCTATCTTTAAATTTGTGGCTGACCTCAAACTTAACCCTTCTAATAATATGAAGAAGATTTATACTTCTTATAGCACTGTTAACATCATCTACAAATATAGTATATGTTTTAAAGCAATTTCTTAATATGGTGATATGAACTACAACTTTGCTGTTAGTGTGTCATCTACCTATGTAGTAAAGAACTAAATGTTGTTAAATGGTTCAGTGAAACAAATAATATTTTTTTCTAATCAGTCAGTTTAAATAGGTGCAAAATACTGATATCCATAGGAACAGTTATCAATTGTTATTATTGGTTATCTAAATCTGTAACTATGTAGCCTATGGAGTTAGTATCGTAGTGTTGATGGAGACATTATTAATCCTACTTAGCAATAGATCTATGTGAAATATGAAATACTACAATACATCTTCTGTTATGTAAAGTCACATTGGTGATTACTTAGTTGCTCTATGTGAATTTGAAGTTAGATTTCTAATAAGGTACATAATGTGATAGTGTAGATTTATCATTTGGAATAGGAAGACTTAAAAGAGAACCAATAATTATGATCGCTTATAAGGAACTGATGTTTTGCCCATCCCAGGAGCAACCAAACAGTTCGCCAAAAATATTTAAATAATTAACAAATAAAAGTAATCTTAAACCTTATTCTATGTGTCTTGTGTATTATTTATATACAGTAGATAAGCTGGAACAATTTGTATGCTTTTCTGATAGACATGAGCTTTTGTGTGAATTTAGAACTTTGGTTATCAAGATTAAAGAATGCACTTGCATGTGGATGTATACAACAGCAGACTAATGAACATATTCTTTTAAATATTTTTATTGTGTATTGCAACTAACCATTGTATAATAGCAACAATACCTCTGCAGGGTGTGTTTTGTGCTGGATAATGTCACATCTCAGGTGTTGGACGTAGTCAGCTTGCAGTATAGCCTAGAGATTAGAGGAACAAGGTGTGAACAAGCTTGATACATCCAGCAGACCAAACCTGAGTTTGATTCTCACAACCTCCACTTGAATACTGTGACTGACCAAATCACTTAACTGCCCAGTGCTCCCAGGTTGCCCCTGAAAACTGGCACTTGTGCCTAGTGGGCCTTACTTGGTTACCAAAGACTAAAAAAAAGTCATGCCCAACCATCTGAGGCGTGACATTATCCCAGCACAACAGACAATTTTGTTCGCTATTATTGCTTAAGTGTGTCATGCCTTACCCATTAAGTGTCAGAATGGCTTAGATATTGCATCAACTGGCTAACTTGCATTGATGCTGAGTTCCACCAGACATGGGGCATAATACATATCATGAAATTGGTAGAAACAATGATGCTTCCAATTCCCTAAGAGCATCTTTCGGGTTGAGCTGTTATGCCAGCACAGTGGTCCAACAGAAAGTAATATATTAATTAAAGGGAAAAATGTACTAAAATGAACCCTTTCATTGCCACTATTAGCTACTGCAGGGCACTGTTATGTTGGGTTGATAGCCCTTCTCATGTGGGTGGAAGCATTCAGTATGCTTTTGATGTAACCCACTCAAGTGGGTTGTTATCACACCATTATGCCCCACCTGTCATGCCCTATTGTTTAAATGAAGTAGATGTTAGATAAATTGAAGTTATTTTGTGAAGCATTTAGTGAACCTTGATGCCACTGTAAGACAAAAGAAACATATGGTACATTGTTGTGCTCTTTGTGGCACAACAACTTTGCTGAAGCTGTTACCATAGGGTTTATCCATTTTCTGTTGTCTCACAGAAACAATGAATAACTGTCTCTGCATTATGAACTATTACACAATATGTTCCATTCATATTGAACAGCTATCATCTAACATTGAAACAGCATACAAAAATGCTATTGTTTATCTGAATTTACTACAATGTATGCCTTTTAAAAACTTTGAGTTTTAAAGTGAATGCTCAGAAATATATGTTTCTTCATTGACAGCAATGCTCTGTATTATGTTGTACATTGTTAGAAATGTGTCTCTTTATAACGGTTTCTTAATCTTGTTTATATGTACTGTGGTAAAAAAGCTACTAATTTTAATTTCTTTCTCAAAAGTAAGGAAATTTTTGCAAAACTGCGTTAATGCAACAGTTAGGGTTTTCCACAGTGACAAAAGTGAGGAAGTTCGGCATTAGGTTTTCAACCCTAACTCTGACTCCCCACACACTACCATTCATACACACAGACACAGACACATAGACACACAGAGATGCACACACACAACACACATACGAATGGGGAGGTCATACAAGGCAAGACAACTAAACACAAAACACACCATAATGTAGCAGTAATAACAGACAACTTCTTGAACATATCACAACAGGCATCCATCATCATGTTTCAACAACTGTTGTACTTTTGCTGCAATCTCAGTGTCTTGAATGTGTACACATGCAGCACTAGAAGCATGGGAGATGTTTACTGCATAAAATGTGTATGTTATTCTGCATAGTGCTTCACTTGGACAGAGACATGTTTTACCAGAGTAATAACCAGCATGCATACTGTAAGTGGTTATGGCTTCATAACATTCGTAGCATATATATCACTATTTACTGTCTAAATTAAGCAATAATGCCCAACAGTGTGTGTGTCATGCTGGGATAACGTCACGTCTCTGGTGGTTAGACACGAGGCCGCAGGCCAAGTGCGTCCAACAACTGAGACATGACTTTATCCCAAATGACACACACCCTGGAGGGCATTATTGCTATTATACAATGGCTCGTTTTTATATATAAAATAAACAAATAATTTTAAAGAATGTTTTTAGTGTGGAAAATATTTTTGTTTCTTAAGAGGAGATACAAAAAAGGAGCAAGCTCCATGGCCATATCATCGTCTGCGTTGGTTCACAGTGAGGTTGAGACTAGACCGTGATGTTGTACTGGATAACATCACGGGTCCAGCCCAAGACTGACCAATCAGAGTCCAGGATTTTTCTTGCCATTGTATAATTAATGGTAACACTATGCCATCATAAGCAAGACTACTTTCTTATGTCGGCGATAATATGGATACATTCACACATCAAATGGTAGTGTGACTGGTATCATATAATGCATTCATTATGAGATAGCGATTTTCACTATCCATGTACTCAAAGTGTTTCTCTTCATGTTTAACATTAGAGAGAGAAAACATACATACATGAATTAGTGAAGTGTGAATGATGTTACTGTGAATGTTTGTTCATCATACTAAAGTAATACTGTACTTCATTACAAAATGCTGTCTACTGCTATGTATTGCTGCTGACACAACTGGAACTATAGTGAGAAAGCAAATTTGTTATGCCACGGCAACATTTGATATTGTTAAACACACTGAAGTGTTGTTACAATGCTACCTGATGCTATCTTTTAATAATGAGATGCACAGCTGATTTCTTAAGCTTCACATTAAGTACTGGCTGCAAATCTATGCCCATATACATACAGGAACTGTTTAATAACATACTCCATGCATGTAATTGTTTCTACCATAGATGTAAATTACCATTTGGTAACACTGAGCCACGATAAGGAAATATATAACAAGATATCAGTGTCAATTGTGCCTCAGGTTATCTGGTAATATATAGTAGTATAAGTTCATATATCTCATCAAATGTTAAATTTCAGCCAATCAGCGCATGGCATGTCATTTGACAGGTCGGGTGGCCTAAATGGATCAATCAGAATCGTCCCTTGTTAAACCAGAAGTCCCTCCTTAAAATGCACTAGCCCTGCCCATTTCTGGTGGAAGTGACACAATCTCGAACCCATGTCCTGCCCTTGCACAGGAAATGACATGCATTTGAACCCATGTCCTGCCCCTTGTGCAGGAAATGGCCCACACTGAAACCCCTGGAAGCGAGCATAACACCACCATTTTGTAAGCGCCTTATGCCCCTTGTTCTCATACACTCCTTGAACCCCTGCCACCCACCATTTTGTAAGCATCCTGTGTCCTCCTTCTCCTACAATCCTCGAACCCCTGCCACCATTTTGTAAGCATCCTACACCCTCCTTCTCATATACTCCTCGAACCCCTGCCACGCCATCCTGGCTGGAACCTGAGTCCCACCATGCTAGCTTGAACTCCTGTCCCCTCCTTTTTCTGCACCCCCACCATCCTGGCTTGAACCCCTGTCCTCTTCACCACCATGCCCCCACCCACCCCAAAAATCAGTTAGGGTTTATGTAGTGTTATGTGCCCCTGTAGGCTTGGGGTATAACTGCAGGAGCATGTGTGTGTGTGTTTTATTAGGATATTTTCAGAAAGAAGTATCTAGGAGGCAACCTCATCATGCAGCAGGTTTCACAGATCTGTGTGGAGACCCCCAAGGGAAATTCATCTGCCTGTGTGAGTACCTTTCTGTTTTTATAACAAGATACAAAATAAGTTAACATGCATCTGTAGGACTGTGTCAAACTTACATCAAAAGGATACCTTTATGTATATGCATGTAACATTTATAAGCTAAAATGGGACCCTGTGTAAATAAGATGGTTCAACAGTTTTCTCTGGATAGCATTGCAACATGCTGGCCGTGTGTGTGTGTGCATGCGTGTGTGTGTGTGTGTGTCCTCATTAGGCAATGAGGAAAAGCAATGTCTTTTATGTATATTTAAAATATAGATGGCCTTTTGGAGCCCATGGTCCTGTTGGCTGGGTGGTGGGTGTCTTTGTCTATTAAGACTGAGAGAAAACATCTGTTTTCATTTATACAGCCATGGCTACAAAGGACTATTGATTCTCTTTGGAAACATGTGTGCCTCAAGATTTTTGGATTACAGGGTCCCTGTATTTACAGCGATGTGTAAAAATATAGCTTTATGCTTTTGTTACAAAATAAATGTCTATAGTTACATTATCAAAAATTAAAAAGTCATGTAGTAGTTTTGTAACCATTATCTGTATGTTTCTGTAATTTATCTGACTTGAACCTTTGAAAGAGCTCAGGGCTCAAATGTATTAATCTTAAGCTTAACTAAATAGGAAAATAAATAATATGTTATGAAGAAAAGACAGAATGTAAAATGATAATGTTTCTCTCTCAGAATAATTTCAAAGCACACAGTCTTCTTAAATGTATCTACAGCTTTGCTTAGAGTCGGTAAAGAATGCACACTTTGTGTGTATGTATGTGTGTGTGTGTGCTATGTTACACTAAATTACTGATTTAAAGGTTGCAGCTGTTTTAGAAAAGACAGAATTTCCATTTTGACTTTTAAAAACATAACTTACGCTGACACTCAACTGCCATTATTATAAACTGTGCCTCTTTGTGTTTTAAGATTGATAAAAGCATCTATTTTAATTAGACTGTGACCAAAATTTTAGCAGAAAGACATTACTCTTTTCTAGACCCCTGCTGTGTAAAAGAGAAAAAACAGGTGAGTCTCATGCTATACTTTTAACAAAATAAGTTTTATCTTCTGATTAGTGGTATGCAAGCTGTTTTACTGAATTACTAATTTAAAGGATGCAGCTGTTTAAAAAGACAAGATTTTCATTATACATTTTAAAAGCTAACTAAGCCATGAGCTTATTTGGACTTAAAGAAGCAGTCTGCATACTTTTAATTAGAATGTGACCAAAGTTTGTAGCAGAAAAGCATTAAGAAATGCCTTCCAGCTGTAGCAGGAAGTGAAAAACAAAGCCTACATTGAGTAGCCTAGGACTTATATATTTCCCCATGGAGAAAGGGGTGGGGTGGTTTGATGGACAGTACCAGATGTTCAGATGTTTTTCACTACTAGCTACGTACTTGGGGTGTGGTCTGAGTCATTTTATATAAGCATTTCAAGATACTGGAAGCTAAAGACAAAAAGAACAGAGCCGGACCACCCAAAATACATCTTGAGCTAAAAGAATTTTAAAACATTTAACAAGCAACAATGGAGCCATGGGTTGGAAATGATGCCTTTTCCAAATGATTGAAGAGCTGAATAATGCCTGCTTTACCACTACAGAAGGTGTGTATTTTTATTTTTAACTAGGAATAGTAGATGCTGCAGGTTTGGGGGTTAAGGAAAATGCTGCAGGTTTCAGATTTGAAATTTGTTTTACAGTATAATGCTGAAAATGGGAGACTGGGGGGTTAAAATGCTGTAAGTTTTAGAATTTAAATTTTGTCTTATATAATAAAATTGAAAATACTAAAAGTAGTGACAGGGGTATATTTTCTGTTTTAAACAGCAGCACAGTGATCCCTCACGGAGAGAGAGAGAAAGAGACCATTACAAGAATGTGATGCTTTTCAAAGGTGCTTGAGTTTCTGCTGGCGTGAGTCATGAGCAAAATAGACCTTGTTTGAATGTGAATGATGCCATACAGCCATCTATGAGCATCAGCTCAAGAGTTTCTGCTGGTGTGAGTCATGAGCAAAATAGACCTTGTTTGAATATGAATGATGCCATACAGCTATCTACAGCAGCGGCACAAGAGTTTCTGACAAAGAGTTATTGAACCCAAGGTTTCAAGAAAGGGACATTGACACACTCAATGTCGGAAAGCCTATGTTCTTAAAACAATTGATAGTTTGTTTAATGGCTTGGTTATTGAGAGCAGATTATCTAGTGAAGATTATGATCATTAGATGTTTAAATCGGAGTTTTGTAAAGGTACTGGTACTTTACTGAGCAGTGTATTTTCTTTAGTGTGTGCAACCAAGTTCTCATGCACAGAGCTGAAAATGATGGCAAATGCTGCCCACACGCTTAAAAAAGTACAGGCGCTGTGGAGGAAACAGTGGCCAAATACAAAAATAAAATTACAAAGTGAAAGCACAGAAGCTCTCACAAGCTGAGTACAAAGGGTGGCAGCACTAACAAATGAAAAAAAATAACAAATGGGGTAAAAAAAATCTGGGTAAAAATAAAACAATCCGAGAAAATTTGATAAGAAGAGTAAAGCATGCCAGGAAAATATTACAACGTGGGTTATTACAGCATGTTGCTAATGTTCAGCAATCTGAACTAGAAAACCAGGATGCAGCATATATGCAAGATGATGATGAACTCAAACAGGTCGCCCCATACAGTATTTTTAGAATCTGTGCAGCATATGAACGTGTTTTAAAAAAAATTAATGCTACAGAATTCCATCAATGATATAAGATTATAAATTTAGATAAAATAAAATCTTTTACAGAGGCCATTGCTGCAATGCACAAGGCTATACAAAATTGTTAGACAGTGTGGCGAGACAAACATGATGTGGTGACTTTATACAGTTAAGATTAAATGCAGCTTCTTTAAATCAATCCTTGTTCTCAAGGAAAACACACCCTAATGAGTTAAATGCTGCCACCTTCTTAGATCAGCTAGCTGATATGCTACAGAGCAATACGAATCATTACTGTGACACCATACATCTCATGGTAACTACTATCAGGAACCACCAGGGTTCAGGGATGGGGAGACAGACACTGAGCTCCATCATGTATAGCAGGATTTTACAAAAAAGAGACAATACTTGATTGATTTAAATAACAGAGATAATAGTTTGTGTTTGGTGGCTCACTCTCGCACTCTTAAATCCACATATGAGTGACAGTCAGTTGTTGAATAAGGCTAAAATATTGCACTCTGAGCTAGGTTTGTCAGACCAAACCCCTGTCACTTTTAGTGATGTGCCCTAGTTTGAACGATTTTAGGAGTCAAAATTAAGATTTTATATCATAATGAAGGAAATTGGCAAACATTTTCAACAGGGCCAGAAAGACTTCCTAAAACACTGTTTGTATTATTGCATGATGGCCATTTTATGGTATAACAAATGTAAAAAAATTCATTGGTGCATGGTACCTCCTGAATATTGTGATGTAGCCTATAGCCATAAGGGAAATCATATCTGTGCACAACAGTGCAAAGTTTGCTTGACCCCAATTGTCTTGAACAAGAAACTGACACAGCATCCTGCCCCAACTGTAAAAAGATTTGTAGGTCTTTAGCATGCCTAGAAAGGCATTTAGCTAGAGCTGATGGGAGTACAGGGTCTTGTAAATCCATGAAACTATATGAACAATGTTTTGTCTTTGCAAGGATCTCATACATGTAAATTGATTCAGTGTAACAGATGTGGTTCTTTCATGACAGCAGACAAGCATCTGTGTTATATGTCAACACTCACAGATGTAAAAATCTCTGAGAAATATATAGTGTTTGATTTTGAAGCCACACAAGAAACGGGGAGCACATACCAAATTTTGTGTATGCTAAGCAATTAGATGGGGAGAGGTCCTGGAATTCGAAGGGAAGATTGTATAAAAGATATTGTAGGACATTTTATTGATGTGCCATTTAGACACTACACATTTATAGCACACAATGCCAAAGGCTATGACAGTTATTTTATTGTTAGCCAGCTAGTCAAGGAAAGAATTGATATTAAATTGCTCACACAAGGAGGAAATTAGTCTGTGTCACAGTGACATCCCTACACATCAGATTTATCGACAGCCATTGTTTTCTTCCTTTTAAACTAGCAAAATCCCTGCAGCACTTGGATTTGAGAATGAGATTGCTAAATGTTACTTTCCCCATTTTTTAACACCAAGGCTAATGAAAATTATGCAAACCCTACGGATGCTCAGTTTTGGTTCTGAATATATGCTGCCTGCAGAAAAACAAGAGTTTTGCAATGGTACCTAGCTAACCCGACATAGAATTCGATCTGAAAAGAGAGCTTCACTACTATTGTCAGTTAGATGTTGAAATTCATTGAAAAGCCTGTGCCAAATTTAGGAAAGAAGTGATGAACATGACAGCTAAAAGTGTTTTAACACAGTCAGACGGTGATACAGTGGAGTATGAAACAGTATCCTTAGACCCCTTCCAGTACATCACGATAGCCTCAGTCTGCATGGCCATGTACAGATTTTTATTTTGAAAGAATGCACTGTTGCTGTTCTCCCCAGATGACTACCACAGACAATTGAAGAGATACTCCACACCTGCTATTCAGGGCTTATGTTCATATCTGAGAAAGAAAACAATTCTATTCAGCATGCACTAAGGGTGGAATTTAAGGTGGGTCCATACTTTTGGATGGCCATTCTGTCATAAATGGAATAACCACAACATTTGAATTTAATGGTTGTTTTTTCTATGGCTGCAACACCTGTTACTGTGAGAAAGATAGAAACCACATGACAGGGACTAGTTTTGGACAGTTATTCAGTAGGACCATGCACAAATTTAATTTTCTAAAAAGCAAAGGTTTTGCCATTAGAGTATTGTGGGAACATCAATGGAAAGCAATGCTGACTACAGATCAGGGTTTGAATAATTTCTTGAGGACAGGAAGCTACCACAGCCACTCGAACCTAGGCAGTCACTGTGTGGGGAGAACAAATGCCATTTGTCTGTGCAATAAGATGCAGCCTGATGAGAAAATACACTATTATGATTTTACCAGCCTCTACCCTTTTGTTAACAAAACCAAACAGTATCCAGTCGGTCATCCTGACATCATTTATGATAATTTTGATGACCTCACTCAGTACTTTGGCTTAGCAAAAGTAAAAGTCTTACCCTAGAGGCCTTTTCTTTCCAGTGCTGCCATCCAGGATTGGTAAAAACTTGTGTTTACATTATGTCATGCATGCGCTGAAAATAGACTTCAAACAACATCATGCGCACATGATGATGAGCAAAGGTCACTTACAGGTACCTACTGTACTGTAGAACTAAACCTGGCACTGGAAAAGGCTACAAAATCATTAACATTTATGAAGTTTGGCATTTTAAAGAGTCATGTGCAGAACTTTTTGCAGACTACATCAAGTTGCATCTAAAAGGCAAGAAAGAGCATCTATTTTCCCTTCATGGATAAAAATGAAGCGGATAAAGTCAGGTACATAACAGTATTTTGAAAGGGAAAATGTACATTTGAACCCTGCAGCCATAGCGCTAGCCCTGCAAGGAGACAGATATCTAAACTGTTTTAAATCTCTTTGGGGAAAATTTGGGCAGAGAGCTAATTTGCCACCACCAGCATAGTAACAGACCCAGATAAACTCTTTCAGTATGTATTCACCCTTATTACGATGTCGCCTCATGCTTTTAATCGATGATGAAACAGCTTGTTTAAGCTGGAAATATACCAGCGATCATTACCCAAATTCCAATAATATCAACATATTTATAGCTAGTTTCACAACAGCATATGCCAGAGTGGAACTCTACAACCTGCTAGATAGGTTACAGGACAGGTGCCTTTACCACGGCACAGGCTCTGTCATTTTGTGTCAGACCGGGTGACTGGGTCTCACCTCTGAAGCGATTATTTAGGGAGCTGACCAGTGAAGTTCCTGCAGATGAACACATTACAGAGTTCATTTCTGCAGGCCCAAAAACTTTCTGGCTACAGGCTGTCCAGTGGAGAGGTTGTTCTTAAAGTGAAAGGGTTTAGCCTTAATGTAGCCAGCAGTAAACACATTCATTTTGAAAGTCTGAAGGACCTGGTCTTTGACTATACAGGGTCACAGATCTCTAAAGAAATTACTGTGAGTCAACCCAGCATTGTTAGGAATAAAAAGCAGTGGTCCCTTGAAACAAAAATGCTGTCCAAGACCCAGAGTAGTTTATGACAAGCGAGTTTTACAAGACAATTTTAAAACACTTCCTTACAGATACTGATTGTGAAAAATGGATATCAGGTTGCAGCATCCTATTACTTGTTTGTTGGCTGGCCCTCTAATAGTGGGAAGAGCTTCTTTATGAAACAGTTGTTGGAACATGCTGATGCCACTTTATCACACAAGCCTAGAAATATTGTCTGGTTCTACAGCTGTTGGCAACCTTTGTATAAAGAATTGCTGTTAAAGTTCCCTCAGATTAAATTTGTGGAGGGGCTACCGATGTCATTAGTTGACAATGATCTCTTACCCACTGGAAAGGTAAATGCTGTTTTATAGAAGATTTGATGGACTCTGCCTGTCAAAATAGTGAAGTGGAGTATGGGTTTACCAAGTACAGTCATCATAAACAGTTGACAATATTTTAATTGTCCAGAATGTTTCTGTCAAGGTAAAAAAGCAGGACCATCACACTAAATGCAAAATATATGATTTTGTTTAAAAACCCCAGAGACAAGCTGCAGATCATAACTCTGGCTAGGCAGATGTATCCTGGTCAGACAACATTTGCTTAGAAGCTTTTGAAGATGCCACAAGAAACCCTCATGGATATTTACTGGTTGATTTAAAATCCAATACACCAGGCTAATATAGACTGCATAGTGGATGTTTCCCTTGACTGGCCTGTGGCATATGTCATGAAAAAATACATTCTGCTTCTAAAAATATTTGATACTGTATTGTCATTATGTCTAAAAGACTGCAGAGAAATCTGTCTGTTTTAAAGTTACTAGTAAAAGGGCCTCCCAGCTCAAGAAAAGTATTTTATGTTCAGCCTCTGATGATCTGACATCAGCTATAGCTGAGATAGCCTCAAACACTCTCAAAGGAAATATTCACTCTCAGCAAAACAGTTAGGTTTGCTGAAAAAAAACAGAGTCATTAAAACTTTAAGCGATAAACAAATAACCTTAAAAGGAAAAAAATAGTTAATCAGACAGGTGGTTTTATAGGAACACTGCTAGAATTGCCATCCCTTTGATCACCAGCCTGTTAGGTAACAGATAATGGATTTTACTCAGAAAATGTATTTAGTACCTCAGCAACAGATGGATCACATTAAAATTAATTACCCTGATCAGGATATGAGAAAAGTTGCAACTAACAGTTTGGACACTGACATGAGACTATACTGTCCCGGACTGATTTATCAGACTGTGACAAATCCAAATGTACTGTGCTGTGTTACAGTGCTATCTGGCTTTGCAAGACAAGGAGAACAAGCTAGAACCAGTTTGACATTACTCATGCCTGAAAATGAATCAATGTCTGACCCCCTGTGAACACTGCAGAGACAGCTTCTGTACCTAGTACTATGGAAAAGAGATTTTAAGTAGTGTTTCATCGGTCTAAAACCAACACTGAACTTTTGTTAGCATATGGCAAAGAACAAGGATATTGTGCTTTGGGTGATAAGGGGAATTAATGTATAAAGGTACAGTTGTTTCTGGGTCTCACATGGTCCAATTTGGTAAGAGCGGCTACAGCCACCACACAATCCCTGACCACAGAAAGCCAAAGGGCTGGGCTGTTTTGTCAAAGCAATGGCTGAGTCTAACATACCCACCTCAGTGTTTGCTCATTCAGCAAACAGGAGCTATGTGGAAGGCTGAAATCGGCAGCTGGTGCAAAACAGCCACAGCCATCTCCAGTTAACCAATGGTCAGTGACACCCAAAAGAACAAAGTTTTTTAAAAACCCATGTGGCTCACTATGTAAAACTTAAATGCAATCTCTATTTATGAAAGTTAGATACCTCAGTGACTGTTGTGTACAGCCTATGTTAAACATTTAACTCATATTAAATATGTAATCCTACCTCAGTGACTGCTGTGTACACAACCTATATTGTCCATTTACCTCATATTGAATAAATGTAATCCGGTTTTACAAAAAGTGTTGTATTGATGTATGTTAGCCACCACCTCATAGTTAAATATGTTAACATGTTTTTTAGAAAGAGGTTTTTATCATATTTCACCTCAGTGCTATGTTATATATAGTGTTTTTTAACAGGAGATGCTTTGTTTATTATATCTTATCCATGATAGTTACCACTGATGTATGTTGTATTTATTGGCATTTTTACAATAAATACCTTTATATTTGATATAGTTTTGTCATTGAAGACATTGATATCATATCCATGATATTACCACTGATGTTTATTGTATTTTATTGTTATTTTTACAATAAATACCTTTATATTTTATATATTTTGTCATTATTGAAGACATTGCATATCTGAAATTTTAAACACAGGTGCCTCCTGTTTAAACACAGGTGCCCCCGAGTTTAAACACAGGTGCCATCAAGTTTAAACACAGACCCCTATAACAACTGACAGAGACACAATTCCATGTGTGTTTATATATGATTTTATAAGTGACTGGTTTTGAATAAAATTTTAAGCTGTTGCATATTTTAAATTCATTATAAGACAAACAAGTCTGAACATGTTGCTCACCTCACTGATATGTGCCCTGACATGTTTTAGATGTCTGAAAAGGTAACGATACAAAACTAGTTACCTTGGCATCATTTTTAGCAAATCATTAGAGTACATTTTTAAAATTTGATCATAAGAAAGTCCTTTGCATCTGTGGTAAGAAAAAAATGATGCAGTTAAATCCACAGATGGTAGAAAAGGTATCTTGCAACTGTGTTTTGGTAAATAAAATGTTTTTGCATTTCTGTTTAAAAAAAAAAAACAAATTGTTTGGTGCATGATTGTCAGGATGAGAAACCATAGCTGTCAAAGAACTCCCAGTCCCATTTTCTGAAATGTATACAGCTAACCAGTGGTGTCCAGGGAGGTCATGGGGGTCTGTATTGATGACTAGTGCTGCGGGAAGGTTTCAGTCTCTCCTTGGGTAGCAGATCACAGGAAACACACAAAGCAGTCACAGATGTGGGAGTCATTGCTAACATTTTTTTCCAGCTGCTTGTGTTCCATTTTATGGTTTATCAACATATATATCAAAAATGACATTTCTTCTCGGTTTATTTCAATGACATTATCAAACACAGCATAGATAATGAGTTAACTGTTTGTGGAAGGGCTGCAAATCTGATCTCAACTCTGAGGTTCCCAGTTTTAATTAGAAGAATAATGATCAGCACATTCTTGGTCGGGTGAGATCAAAAGACAAACAGGGTGTACCCTTGGGTAAATTTCTGTGGTTAAATACTAGCGGGTGATCTTTCCCTAGATTTCCCCCGCTAGTACTAGATTAAAATATTCTCTCACAATATTCCATTTCTAAAATCGGGCTGCAGAGGTTTAGTGGGGAATTGTTCACCATCCAGATACAGAGCCACAAAATTAAAGTTATAATGTTAAAGTTAAAGGTTTTTTTTGGTAGGAACCCTAAAAAGTATTGTCAACAAATCCATGACCATCATTTTTGGTAACTGTCTCAAACAAATTATCTTGGTTAGACCCTGCCTGTAGGAGGCTGGAACACTCATCCCCACTCTGTCTATAGGGTATTTAGCATTGGAGGTCAGTAGGGCTTCTGAGTGTCTCTAGATGAACGCACTCAGGGTCACTTTAACCATTTTGACAAACAGAGAGGCGGCCATGACTTTTAGCTTATAGGCTCAGCATCTCCACTCATCAGGCGAAAGCTGTCCCTGTTACGTGTCAGATTAATTTTAATATCCACGCCATTCAGCATCAGTTTCTCTTTGAAAAAACAAGTATGTTGAAGTGTCCCAACAGCTCTAGCCCTCTACTGAGATGTGTGAAGGAGCTTCTTTATTAAAACTACATTGTCACCTATCTCTGTCTGTGATTTCATGTTTTCCTGGGTGTCTTTGTAAAATAACTCTTATGTAAATTAGGTAGAAGGTCTCTTCACTGAAGTTCAGCACAGATTCTATGACAGCCCTGTGAGGGTAACAGTCATGCTTTGACTGATGAGCTGATCACTGACAGTCACATCCAGCTGACTGAAAATGGTAGCCACTGGGTAGTTTAAAGGCTCCTACTTTGGCGCTGCAGGTACAGTATATCACCACCATCCACTTCAGTGATTTTGCAAACCAGGTAAAGAAGCATGTTGTTTAGATCCAAATAGACTTCATCATTCCCTGCTATATAAATTCATTAATTGGTGTTTTCTGAAAGGCAGCCAGAGGGTATCTCTACAAATGCTTTTTCAATGTTTGTCTGTGTGGGAAGAAATGGCAAACAAGTCAAGTTCTGATTTTATGCATTCTTCAGAACCACAGTGCACAAAAGTCATGTTTTTTAGAACAGGTCTCTGCTTTTTATGATCCCTTAAAGATCCTTTTGCCTTTGAATGTTTTTCTTTTATGGTGAGAGTTTTGTATTTTGAAACACTTCTTTTAAAGTGGCAGGAGGCGATGAAAGCGAAGGGTGTACTCTGCGCTTTCTCTTTTTACTCTCTTGAATACAATCAGCCCTGAGACACCCTGAGTAGGCTTATCACCCCTGATATCTTTTTGGTAGGACTGCACTGTCACATGCCGCCCCACAACATCCTTTTTTTCAACATTTTTAGTAGTTGGTCTGTAGATGTGGTTTGCAACTTCAAACCCCTTCTTAAAAATGGGACTGTTTTCTGAACGAGACTATGAAATATCCCTCCCATACCAAAACCATACATAGTAGAAGTCCATGAAAGTCGGACAGACCCCATTATCCTACCTGTGCCTTGTAATAGCCTAGCAGGTGGTCTCCATATTACCTAACCATCACCATCCTTGTTTAAATTTTTAGAGCACTTTGGGGCGAAAATGCAACTTTGTACAATCACCTTCCAAATTGAAAATGGTACAGGTTCATTTTGATCATTCTTTATTTCAATAGTGACTCTATCGATCTGATGTTTATTGATTGTTTGATAATGGGGGTTTATCGTAGGTAATGGTCACTATCTCATTGTCTTGGCCCCTGATGTGGCACGCATCTCAGCAAAGGCACTAGACTGTCACCCACTAGTTCATGGTGATAATGTCAGTGTAGATATATAATGTGTAAAACCCCATTACTATCTGTAGGGTTCTTTGTTAGATTCTTTCCTATACTCTACCTCGAGTCTGCTAAAACCCAAAAGGTACTGTAGCAGTCGTACATAAACTAAAATGCATTTGATGTCACTGTCAATGCTTATTTCTCTCCTGACAGCTTGTTGTTCCAAAACCACTGGCAGTTTATTTACTTCAAATATGCTTTATTAATTTGTGTTATAACACCATCCATATTTAGGATAATAGCCTGATGGAATTTTAAATGCTGCTGACTCAGTAAAGGGTCCCACTTGGTGGTGTTTTACTGTGGGCTATGCTTACAGGCTGATAGAGCATACTGAGCCTGTTTTTCTGTGCAGGCACATTGTCCAGGTGTAGGGTACTGAATTTCTGCTAAGCCATTCTCATTCACCAGGTAGTTCAATGTTTGTGGTAACTTTATTGTAAGCGGATATAGTATTTTTGGGAAAATGTTGTGTGAGGGGCCTTGCCCGAATAAGGTGATATAAAATAGTTTTGAGCATTTTAAGCCTTATCTATTTCCCTAATGTCCTGAATCTGTGTTGCCTCAACCCAGCTATTAAATTTGTTAGGGCCTACTCTTCCACTTTGCTGCCAGATACCAAGTTTTTTCCACCACGTTTTTTTCTGTCTGGATTTTCTGCACCCTATATACATGGTCCTCATCCGTTCAATTTTCTGCAACTCCTCAACATAAAAAGTACCTTTAATGCTCTTCACCCCTGATGTCTTTTTATCTTATAGGTGGCCTCTGTGTCTTTAAGACCTCACACAGTAAATATCTCTCATCTGTATACGCCTGTTCATATCCTTTTCAAACACCCACTTTAGCTTAGATAGCCCTCATGTGATCATCTTTCTGAAGGGTACCCTTTTGTTTTTGCCAAGAACAGAATTACCATAGAGGGATCTTCCATACATCAGGGCATTGGAAGGGTTAACATCCACAGGCCTGTGTTTAATGCTTCTGTGATAAGTATGGTTATAGCTGTGCACCAGGTCTGACAACACATCTGTATATTTCCAAGTATTCTGGGCTGTAAAGTAATACCCACATGCTTGACTTCAGTGTCCTATTAAATCTTTTTAAATGTTGGCTTTAACGTCATTATTCATCACAAAATGGTGTATTTTATTTTGTTTTAATAGGTTCTTTAAGGAAGCATTTGGTACCCTTTACCCTGATCAGTCTGCAACTTCTGAGGTGTCGTCCACTTTTAAAAATAGTTTTAAAGGCTTGCATCACTGCCTTGCCTGATTTGTCTTTTAAAGTCACTACCCAGGCATACTTGGACAGCACATCGATGCATGTCAGTATGTACTTAAACCCATTATTTTACTTTGCATGTTGACTCATGTCCACTAAATCAGCTTGCCATTAATCTCGTCTATGTCAGAAACAATGACAGGATTTCTCTAGTCGGACTCTGGCTGCTTTGTGTAATGAATAGGAGTCCTGCTTGTGCTATGCTCCTGGCAACACCTTCCTGGTCACATCTTTATCAACGTTTTTTTGCAGCCTATACAGCTAGAGTCATCCCAGTGAACTACCCACTTTTTTTTGCATTAAAATATATTCTTGAACAGGTGATCATTCATCTCTTTGTCAACCCCCGATTCATCTGTTAGCTAGCAAAACTCTTTGTCACCAGTAAATAAAGCATGTACTCTTTCTATTCTTTTAAAAACACTAAGACAACCACAAAGTGCAAAGCATGATTATATTTTATTTATAAATACACACGTTATAATGAGTATTTGAAGATTTACTTTATATATTTTATAATACATAAACTAATGCACAGCTGCTACATATGAAAGGCATAACAGTATTTGAAGGTTTACTTTATATACTTTATAATACATAAACCAATGCATATACAGCACATACAAAAGGCATAACACATGGCAAGTATGCAATGATTATATAATATCTTGTTTTCTACTCTTCCATTTTACATGCTTCACAATGCCTAGAAACAACAACTTTTTGCAGGCTGCAAGTTTTGCACAAGCATGGGCATCGCCCACTTCCCCATAGTGATGAGGTGGGCTGGTATATACACACATATGCATATACACCACTCAAAATAACAAGCCTGATTTTAAGACAATCTGTTACATCTGAAATGTCATTCACCTTGCATACTGCTTTCTGTTCTTTTTCAATTATGTCAACATAGAGTCTCTATACAAGGGTGGCAGCTCTTAATCAGAGTCAGTGTGTTTTCTGCCAGTGAAGCAGCAGCATCTTCAGAGCAGACATTAAAATGGCATGCTTTCAAAGTATATGGGTTCCTTTAAATGTCCTTTATCACACAGTACATTGTAGACATCAAGACCGTACCTAGAATATTGGGAACATGACATAGAAACATAGACTCTTGATGGTAGATGTGACCCACTTGGCCCACGCAGTCGCCCATTTCTCACTCTACTGGATGCTGCTGCAGTTTCTGTTACCAACAGCCTACTTCCTGCAACCCCACTCATCATTTGCCCATGTCTGTCCCATGCATGTTTGAATTTCACTGTTTTAGACCCAACGACCTGCTCAGGAAGGCTGTTCCATGTATCCACCCACTCTCTCCATGAAAAAATTTCTCACAATACCCTGAGCCATCCCCTCTATCTTTAAATTGTGCCTCTTGTTCTTACATTTCTTTTCTGAAAGATGCTACCTCCTGGACTTTGTTGATTCCCTTGAGGTACTTGAACATTTCTATCATGTCCTCAAATCCCTCTTTTCATCAAGAGTATACAAATTAAGCTTCTCTCAGTCTCTCTTCATATGGTTTCTGCTGCAGACCCTGCACCATTTTAGTTGCCTCCTCTGGACTGCTTCAATCCTGTTCTGTGTCCTTGCGTAGATGAGATCTCCAAAACTGCACACAGTACTCCATGATGGGGTCTCACCAACTGTCTGTATAGAGGATAACCACTTCCTTTTCTACTTGTGATGCCCTTCCTATGCATCCCAGTATCCTCCTGGCTCTCCTACCGACTTTTCACATTGCTTACCCACCTTTAGGTCATCTCATATTATCTCCCCAGATCCCTTAACATTTTGTTGTTGTTAGGCTCCTGCTGTTGTATACTTTCTCCTGGTTTTTGTTCTAGGTGCTTGCTTTGCACTTCTTTGCATTGAATCTAAGTTGCCATATGTCTGACCATTCCTCCAACCTTGCCAAGTCCTTCTCATCTTTTCTACCCCATCTACATGCATCAACTCTGTTACAGATCTTTGTCATCTGCAAGGGGCGCCTGCTTTCCTCTCTAGACCCTCTGCAATGTGCCTATAAAGATGTTAAAGAGGACTGGACTCAGTACTGAGCCCTGAGGTCTCCACTAGTAAGTCTCTTTCTTTTTGGATGTGTTCCATTCACTATTATTTCTGTGTCCTGTTGTGCACCAGTTTGCTACCCAGGCTACCACCCTGGGACCCACTCCCAGGCTGACTAGACTTGATTATTAATCTTTTTAAAGGGATCAGTCAAATGCCTTGCTTAAGTCTAGGTGGGCTACATCCACAGCCCCTCCTGGTCTATTACTTTGGTCACCCAGTCAAAGAAATCAATTAGATTCATCTGACATGACCTTCCTGCTGTAAATCCATGCTGCTTTGGGTCCTGTGCCCCGTTGGTCCTGCTCAGGTACTCAGCAATTCTTTCTTTCAGAGATGATTCCATCATTTTCCCTACACCTGAGGTCAAACTTACAGGTCTGTAGTGTCCTGCTTCTGCCTTGCTCCCACTTTTGTGAAGGGGAATCATATCTTCCATTCTCCAGTCCTCAGGTACTGCCCCATCCTGCCATGATTTGTTAAAAGCATGGTCCAGTGGTGTCACTAGGTCCTCCTTAGTTCTTTTAGGATTCTGGGTTGAATCCGTCAGGCCCATTGTTCTGTCCACCTTGATTTTAGGAGTTCTTTCTGGACTCTTTCTTCTGTGAATGGGCTGGTGTCCAACCCTCTACCCAGAGTGCTTCTATTGTCTGGTTTAGTAACTCCTCCACTCCTTTCTTGTGGAATACTGAGCAAAGTGTATTCATTCAGTAGCTCTGCCTTTCACTGTCTCCCTCTGCCCACCTCCCTCCTTTATTAATCTCTCACTATCCCTCCCTTAACCTTTCTATGCTCTCTAATGTATCTATAAAGGTTTTTATCCCCTTCTTAACTGAGTTGGCTATTTTTCCTCGGTTTGGGGTTTTGCTAGTCTGACTGCCTTCCCTTTTTTCTGTTTAATTGATACAGTTTCCTGTCGTGCTCCTTCTGTGATTCCTTATAATTTTGAATGCAGCTTTTTCTCCTTACCTCCCTGTCACCTCTTTTGAGAACCATAGTGGTTTTTTACTCTGCTTTGTTTTCTTTATTTGTTTCTCACAAAGGCTTGTTGCCTCTATGATGGCTGTTTGATTTTTCTCCATTGTCTTCCACCTCCTTTTTGGTCATTTGCTAGTGCATTTCTGTTTATTCACCCATTTTGCCAAAGTCAGTCCTTCTAAAGTCCAGTATATTTGTTTTTTTGGCTTATCTCCATGGTTGTGCTCATTGTGAGCACACTGCGCAGTGGTCACTTGTTCCCAGATGTCTACTGACTTCTAAATTTGATGATCCTCTCCATTTGAGAGTACCATGTCTAGTATTGCCCTCCGAATGGGTTCCAAAACTAGCTGTCTCATGGCCTGCCCCTGCAGGAGCATTGAGAATAACCCTGCTCTTAGAAGTGGCTGCAGTACATGTTATCCAGTTAACATCTGGCATCTCGGGTCACCCATCAACAGTATCTGCCTTTTTCAGCCATTTTGATGTCCTCTATCATTTTTATTGTCCATTTCCTCCCCTTGAGATGGGGTCTGTATACAACCCTGTGCAGATTGTGATGCCATTCCCTGTCTCCAAGGTGAGCCCAGAGTCTCTTGTCCTCCCTCTTTACTTTTAGTTTTGTAGCTTTGATCCTTCCCTTCATGTATGAGCTACTCCACCTCCTCTTTACCTTCCTGTCCCTTCTGTAGATTGTGTACCCTGGTATGTTGACATCCCAGTCATGGTTCTTAGTGTACCATGTTTCTGTGACTGCCACAATATCCAATTGTTCATCTTCCTTCAGGGCTACTAGCTCAGGAAGCTTGCTTCCCAGACTACGGGCATTGGTACTCATGCCCTCCATTTAATATTAGCTTTATCCTTTTTCCCATCCTGCTCTTATTGTCCTTGTCTATTTTCCATTTACCCCTGTCCTGCCCTGTGTTGAGCTCTGTGCCTCAGTGTTTAGTTACTACCTGCCATATTTTGTGGGGAGGCTTGAAATGTCCTGCCTTTTATCAGCGCCTCTCTTGGATAGTGTAAAAGCTTGCCAAGGAAGTATTTAAACCTATCACCTAGAGCTTGGTTCCCTTCATGGACAGATGCAGACCATCATGCCAGTATAGCGTTTATCTTTCCAGGTGGCCCCCAGTCCCCAATGAAGCAAAGTCCTGTCTCTGGACCAGTTTTGCAACCATTCATTAAACTGCATGGTGTACAGTACCCTAGCCTCACTCCTGCCATAGACTGGTAGCACCTCTGAGAAGGTTACCATGCTTGCTACCCATCTGAGGCCCTCCCCAACTTCACAAATTCATTCTGCACTGCACTGATCCCATGCCTAGCTAGGTCATTTGTCCCAAGGTGGACTATGATATCTAGTTCCTCTCCTGTAATGCTGCTTCTGCAATCCTGAGGATTACGCTTCCTGTCCCTCCAAGCCATGGCACCAGGCAGGCACCATGCTTCTTCTCCTCTCCCTTTCCCAGTTTTACCCCTAACACTTGGGTCCCCTATGAAGCTGTTTCCTTCCCTGTGGTGTCCCTTGTCACCCTTTTGTGGGTCTTCCTTGTGGATGTCCTCAGCATTCTTCTGGGTCTCCACTGAGGTGCCATCATACAGGAACCTCTGCCAGAATGGCATATGATTTGTGTGAGGGGTATAACTATGAGGCTTCCTCTGGTCCACCTCGCATCCCCAGAACCCACTGTGGTCCAACTGCTCTTCATGCTTGCAACCTCTGAGGCAGTGGTTGTGAAGTGGTGCTCTTTGGAAGGGGAGGCCTCCTTGGTCCTTGCTAGTTCAGCCTGGCCATGGGCAACTCCTCCTCGGGCTGACAGTTGCCTGCAAATGGGACAGCAACACAGTTTCAGAATGTCTCCCGGAAAACTGCTTCCCACAGACAGTGCATTGCACCACTCACATGACCCTCTCCCTTATAATATACAATATGTATTATATATATATATATATATATATTATATTTTATTATTATTATTATTTGTAGGTACCATCTTTTGCACTGTGTTGGTTATTATGATATGACAGTTCTGCCCCAAGACCTGTTGAGGAAGGATGTCGAAGTGTATTATAAAGGAAATGCCATGCCTGGGAGGTGGGGGTAGGGTGGGTGGGTAGTCCACAGCCACTGGTGACTGTTAGAAACAATCAAATACTCCAACTGCTACACCACCCCTGATGAATATTGCCCCTTTATAGTACTTCCAACTAACACCACAATTTGCACTTGACCACGGCTCCTGCACAAACAACTCTACTACTGAGTCCAGGGATAAAAAGACTTATACTCCTCAGCCAGCAGGACACTTTAAAAATGTTGCAAAATATTCTTCCAAATCCTAGGTCTCACCCCAACAATCAACAAATTCAGTTGTATCTCCCTCCCTCTGGTTATAAAATTACTACACTTTTAATGGAATCCTGCAATTCTCTGCTTAATGCTAACAAGAAAAAAAAGAAACTTTTTGTAGAAAGCGTAGCTCCTTTCTTAACAAGTCCCACCAGTTGTTATGCCTTACCAGGTTTCCAGGGCCTAAATGGAGTTATAGTTTGTTCTTTGCAGTGTAGCAATGTTCTCAGCTTCCAACAGACAAATCAAAGTCAGTCTGGCTGGTTTCTAACTTGTGAAGGATGCCTAAGACAGCACAGTGATGAAACCCCATCCAGAGCCAATTGATTGACTAGTGATACCTGTGATGTAAGCAGGCCTTTCAATGTAGGCACTCTGCTATGTCTGATTCCAATACACAAAATCTTTCAGTGAAACCAGGGATAAAACTTAACATCTCAACCAGCAAGACACTTTTAAAATGTTGCAAAAATATCCTTCAAATCCTAGGTTTCAATCCCAACAATCAAGCAAATGACAGTACATTCCATCTGAAAGTACATTATAATACACTGTTTAGAAAAGCATATGCTAAATCTGATTTATGAAACACAACAAAGCGATAAAAGAAGCAAAATTTATGATGACAGACTCAGACCCTCTTTCTGCAAACTAAACACTAAAATTCAACAGTGGTAAAGATAAAACCACAAAAGTGTATCACATCATAAGGATTATGCATAAACTCTATAGCAATTTTATACATTGCTTCCTCAAGAGTAGCCCCTCATCCTTAAAATAAACAGTTTCTTTTGGGGTCCCTCTGGGAGACCATCAAAAGACCTTGGCATGTCTCTAAAAGTACAGACGATGCTTGTCCTGTAGGTAGATTTAAACCAGGTTGTTTAGCTCTGTGTCTGACTAGTTGGTAAATAAGCCTCTGGACGCACTGACAGGTGTTTTCCATCGTAGTATACTCTGGAAAAAACATACAGCACTATGTTTTAGTGACATCTCACTTCATGGGGTTGTTTAGAGTGGAAAAGCCAGGGTAACAACATGAACAATATTAAAATGGTAACAAGTAACAGTTTTTGGGGGTAAAAGTTTTTTAACAACATAAACAAGGTTCCTAATTTCTTTATAATTTTTTAAAGGGTCCATTTTTGACCAGTGGGTCATTTCAGCGAGCAGAGAAGCCAGGTTAACAACTACGTACAATATCACAAGGTTTTTTCTGCTTTGTAGTACACACACATGACTGTGATGATCATGATATAAAGTCCACAAAAATATTAATTGTGTTCCACGAATATATCAGCAAACACTTAAACATTTTCTACAAGTGGCAACACTGATTCATTTATATATTTATCTGTATCCTCCATACTTCCTGAGGGGCACATACCATCATTTCAGAGGCTGCATGTATCTCACAAAGGTAAATGTCATATTGAGGTGAACCAAACAGTGATGGATGGCAGTAATGGCTTAGGATCAGATACATAAGCCTTTGAATTCTCTCTGTACTTGCATCCTGCATGATTATCTGTAAAAATAAAATGACATGTTTTGGTACTAAAATGTTTACACGTAGTAATTTGGGGGTGGGGTGGGTGGGGTAATTTTTTTACAATATAAACAGGGTTCCTGAATTTATTTTTAGAAATTTTTAAAGGAGCCTTTTGTTGACCAGATGGCAGGCATCTTTTAATTTCACTGTCTGCCTGCTGTAACATTTGCATAACTAACCATATGGGGTCTCGGATTTTCTCACATCATTTAAACGTGACTTATAGTTTCCTGGTACAATTGGTCATATTTAACCCCTGATGCTTCTTAGTGATTGTCAAGATCAAGGGCATGAGCTGCCTATATGTATGGCTTCAGAAACATTTATGTATGCTTCTTAGACATTAAGTCATCAAGGATACATGAATGTTTTTTCTAACTCGATCATCTATCTCACACCGGACAGGAATCGACCAATTCACAATGTATCACCCTCTGTATCACTGAGGCAATTACACCACAGATGGTATGATACATAACGTACTTACAATACATATCGTGGTCAGTTTTGGGGGTTTACTACTGAGGCCTGGTTTTTCACATGAGGTCCCCTGTCTAATCTCAGTAGAAGAAGAAGAGGGTTGTGTAGTGATCACAGCCTGTTCTGTGACATTTTGAAACATTCTATCACTTTCTATATTTCTAACATGCTGGTTCTCACACATCTCATTAACAACCACATTTGTATCTTTCACACAGCAAAGACAGTCGAGCAGTAGATTTGTGTGGAAAGTCGCAAATCCATGCTGTCCGAATATGACTGCTGCTCCATTGCAAATCCTTCAGTCTATTAAAGTAAAACAGAAAACAGCATTGGTTCTCTGACTCATTATAGGTAAGATTTAGTTCTACTGCTAACTCATCTCCCTCAGTTCCACCTTGTACGCATGTCACCACTCACACATTTTTTTGAATGTTAAAATGCATTTACCTCATCAAGGCAACTATTTTCTTCTTCTTCTTCATTTTCTTTTCTTTCTTTTTCTTAGCCTGGGCTTAACTGCTTGTGGCTGCATTATCATCATCATCCCCTCTTGGTCAGAGGCACCTCTTGGCTGTGTCTTGGATTTCTTTTTCACAACTTTCTCTGATGCTTGTTTTGGCAGTGTCTCACTGACCATCTTCTCTGGCTCCCCTTCTTGTCAATCTCTGTTTTGGTTTCATAGTAACTTTTTCTGCATCAGATTCACACCCCAGCAACTCTTCAAGGTCTTGCAGTGGTGTCTCTTCAGAAGGACAGTCAGATTTAGGATTTTCTGATTCACCAAACTGTTCAGCGAGTTTCTTTTTATGTCAGACATTCTTCCACTCAACAAGACTTGTGTGGACATTCTTTTTCACACCTTATGTAGTACACATATGTTGGCTTGGGTTGTGAGGCCCTATAGCCATCTTCTTGCTTGGCTTTTCATCTCCAGACTTTTCATTAGGTGGTGTGACAATCTGACCTGTTGCAGGGAGGTTGAATTGAGAAGTGCTGCGCTGTGCCATCTTCTTGCTTGATGTTTTTGATAATCTGTTCCAAGTCTATAAAATAGAATCTGAGGAATCTCTCAAAAGCTGTGCCTTCTGACTTCAAATGCAGGGTTTATATAACGCTTTGCAAGATGGAATACCCTTGGTAAAACCATCACCACACCCCATCATACTATACATGGTAACATGTGACAGAGGCACGTCTGTTGTAGCCCCACCCCTTTTTAAAACATTATAAATATCACTTACATTTCATTAAGCTTTCTCCTTGATACTACACAGAGCTGAGTGGTGAACTATAGGTATGTGTATTCCTTTTTCTGATATATTTTATTCTTTTAATTCATGATGGAGTATAAATAATTAGTTTTGTGATTGCTATAGAATCACACACACACACACACACACACACACACACACACACACACGCCAGCATGTTGCAATGCTATCCAGAGGAAACTGTTGAACCATCTTATTTACACAAAGGACCCCTGCTTTAGCTTATAAATGTTACATGCATATACATAAAGGTATCCTTTGATGTAAGTTTGACACAGTCCTACAGATGCATGTTAAATTATTTTGTATCTTGTTATAAAACAGAAAAAGGGTACTCACACAGGCAGATGAATTTCCCTTGGGGGTCTCCACACAGATCTGTGAAACCTCTGCACGATCAGGTTGCCTCCTAGATACTTCTTTCTGAAAATATCCTAATAAACAAACACACACATGCCCCTGCAGTTATACCCCAAGCCTACAGGGTGCACATAACACTACTTAAACCCTAACTGATTTTTGGGGTGGGTGGGGCTTGGTGGTGAAGAGGGCCAGGGTTTGAGCCAGGATGGTGGGGGTGCAAGAGAATGGAGGGGGACAGGAGTTCAAGCTAGCATGGTGGGACTCGGGTTCCTGCCAGGATGGCATAGCAGGGGTTCGAGGAGGTACAAGAAGGAGGGGCACAGGACGCCACTAAAATGGTGGGTGGCAGGGGTTCAAGGAGTGCATGAGAATGAAGGGCAGAAGATGCTTACAAAATGGTGGTGTTATGTCACTTCCAGGGTTTCAGTGTGGGCCATTTCCTGTGCAAGGGGGTGGGACATGGGTTGAACGCATGTAATTTCCTGCACAAGGGCGGGACACAGGTTCAGGTTCCATCACTCTGCCAGAAGTGGGCAGGGCTAGGCATTTAGGGAGGGACTACCAGTTTAACAAGGGACAATTCTGATTGGTCCATTTTAGGCCATGCCCACCTGTCAAATGATGTGGCATGCGTTGATTGGCTGAAATGTAACATTTGACTAGATATATGAACTTTTACTACTTATTATCATACTCATATTCTGTTAGATTGTATGCAAATAGTGCTTTGTTACTTTTTCTATTCTGCAAGACATGGTAGAGATATATAGTATTCACTGACTTCTTTTGTGACTGCAGAATTTTGTTCATAAAATTAATCTCAAATAGCATTTCACATTGGCACAATAGTATCAGCTAGTATAAACATATAAAAGTGATGTGAAAATTATTCAAGTTATACAGTTATAACTAATGAGATAATCTATTCTATTAATGAGTATTTTTCTCTAAAGGTCAGGTTAACACCACAGTATGAAAAGGTGCAGTAAAGCTTTATATAAATATTGTCATGCTGTGCAGTTAACTATATCCTCATGTTACTTGTTGTTTATAAAATGTATTTGCTCATTCATCTTCAGTGGATGGTAGAACAGTTTATAGTTCAGCAGCAAGTAAGTGTGGATAATGAAACTGTATGCATTTGTTAATAATAGAGAACATAGTCAGGTTTTTCTTCTATAAGGGGTACTATCATGAAGGATTAATTTATACTCATGGGTAGTGTTAATGCTTTACAGTATTATGTGGTATAGGTACATTGATATTTTCACACAAGGAGTGCAACAGTTGTTGAAACATGATGATGTAAGCCTGTTTTGTTATGTTTAAGAAGTTGTCTGTTATTTCTGTTGTGTTATGGTATGTTTTGTGATTAGTTGTCTTGTTTTGCATGACACCCCCATTTGTATGTGTGTTTCTGTGTATATGTGTGTGTGTGTATGTGTGTGCATCTCTGTTTCTTTATCTGTGTGTCTGTGTCTCTTTGTCTGTCTGTGTGTATGTGTGGTAGTGTGGGAGTCAGAGTTAGGTTGAAAACCCTAACACTAAATTTCCTCGCTTTGTCGCTGTGGAAAACCCTTACTGTTGCATTAATGCAGTTTTTGCAAAGAATATATATGTACATATAGTATATATGTGTGTGTGTATATATATATATATATATATGTGTGTGTGTATATATATCTATATTTTATAGTGGCATGGTAGTGCCACTATAGTTAAGGTTGAGTACCCCATTTCAGGTTAAAGTGTGAAATTGTGCAGCTAATAACGTTGCCACTGTATGACAGATTTGCCTGACATTTGGCAAGCATGGATCAGTACCATACATCTCTGGATCTGGCAAGTTTTATAATGGTCAGATATATGGTTGCGAGCTACAAAGCGCAATAGGAAGTTGTATTTATGCTTTTTGTGCATTCTTTGCTTGTGCCTACAGGTCACACAGTTTGTGCAACTGGTCCAAAACCTTCAGGGAACATGCAGCTGGGGTCCCTGATGTGCCTTTTGAGGATTTTGTGAAAAATATTAAACACTTCATAAGTTATTTAAAACAAGTTTCCCATTATAGGCAATGGGAAAAGTTAACAAATAGTTTGACAGTGTCACAAATGCAGTTTTTAGTGTCGTAAATTACCCTGTAGTGTCATGAGTCAGACTTTTTTTTTCAGTTACGGTCCACAGAAATGCTTGGCATTTAAATTTGGGACCCTCTAGGGACACACATTCTTTTGTGTCCACCTAGTCGAGAGCCCTGAGGATGCTCGCCATGTCTTTTTGGGTGGTTAAACACCCCAGAAATATGTTTATCAATTTTGTAAACTGTAGTGTCACAAAGTAGTGTCACACTTGCGACACTTTCATGATTTTTGTGAAAGTGTCATGATTTGCGAACCGCTTTGTGACACTATGCCCAAAGAATAGGAAATCTTTGCCACCCTGCTACAAAAGAACGGTCTTATCTTTTGGGCTGAAATGGAGGGAAGAAAGCCAAGATTCCACAGATGTGCCTTTTGTGGTTTGGTGACAAAATATTAGTGGGCTGCAAAGTTACGTTACTCTGAAGTTGACAATTTTCCCATCGATTAACATTATGGTGTCTGCCAGGTGTTTCGGGTCTGTATCTTGGAAACGACGAGATACAGACTTTTGTCAGAAATGCTAAGCCTCTAATAGGGGCTAAGCACAAAACTAGCCAGGAAAGACATAAATTATATGAAATTTAAATTTTTATCTATGTCGACGGTTCCTCAGATATATACACTTTAATATTCCAAGTGTTCATTTTCTGCTCTGAGGCCCATTATTATGCATACATTCTTTGTATTCACGTGTTTCTCAATGCAGCTTTTGGGGAAAAAGGGTGCACTTTCGTTACTGTTACAATCAGCATTTTCACTTGCATTTCCATAACCATTTGAGTTAGCATTCCTGTCTATGCCACCATGTGCATTTCCCTTTGCATTTTCATTTGCACTTGAATTGTGTTATTGTTACCATTTGCATTTCCATTACTGTTTCTGTTTGCATTTCATTTTGCGTCACCATGTGCATTACCGTTTGAGTTTGCGTACACATTTCTGTTTGCATTTGTGTTTCCTTTGGCGTCATCGTTGGTGTTACCGTTAGCATTTGCATTTCAATTGCAGTACTGTGACCATGCACTACCATTTGGATTTCCATACGTGCTTGCATTTGCATTTTGTTACTGTTTGCTTTGGCTTCATCGTTGCTGTTACTGTAACTCTTTGTGTTTCCAATTGCATTACTATTACTGTTTGTGTGTTCATCACTATTTGTGTTTCTGTTGGCCTTAGCGTTTGCATTTTCAGTTGTGTTTCTGTTGTCAATTGCGTTACTGTTTCCTTCTGAGTTGCCATTGCTTTTACTGTTTGCATTTCTGTTTGCGTTTGTGTTACGCTGCATTTTTTCACTGTTTGCATTTCCATTGTTGTTAGCGTTTATGTTACTGTTTTGTTACTGTTTGAATTTCTGTTGCTGTTAGCATTTGCATTACTGTTTGTGTTACCATTTCTGTTTTCATTAACGTTTGCACTTGCATTTCTCTTACCGTTTGCATTATGATTTCGTTTGCGTCACCATGTGCATTACCATTTCCGCTTCGTCTACATTACCATTACAGTTACTAAGTGACAAAAAAAATCACATGGCGGGAGCATGGTGCACGAAGGCCCCACACTCCCACCACCACATTCCATTCACTATTTATACTGCTCATCTCTCAAAGAAGGGACATTCGTGGCAAAAACACCATTTAAGGCATCAGTTAGGTTGTTCCACAGCAACAAAAGCAAAGGAAATTTAGTGTTAGGGTTGCCACCTTGCATCCCAAACCTACACATCCCCATCAACAGGCGTTGGGGTGTGCATTGGGGTCATCAGTCCTAAATCTCACCCCATTCTCCTATACTGCACCACCTCAGCTTATTTACACATGAGATGGGTTGAGAGTTAGACCCGACAACCCCAACGCACATCCCAATGCCTGTTGGTGTGGACGGGTGGTCTTGGGTGCAAGGTGGCAACCCTAACAAAAATGTCCTCACTTTTTTCACTGTGGAACAACCCTAACTGATGCATTAAATGAAGATTTTTGCCATGAATAAATGTGTGTGAATATGTGTGTGTGTGTGTGTATATTTATATGTGTATTTATGTCAGTGTCAGTGGCTCAGCAGGTAGCACACTTGCATCTGAGGCTGAGAGATCAGAAGGCTGTGGGTTTTATCCCCATAAAAAGCACTTGGTTAAATCCCAATACTGACACTGTAGTGCAGCATGAGGGGCTGCTACACACTTGAGGTGGCAGCTTCAGATGAGATGTTAAAACCGAGGTCCCATCTGCCTGTTCTGGTGGTAGTTCAGGTGAATGTTAAAGATCCCATTGCACTTCCTGAAAAGAGTAGGGGAATTGTTTTATTAATAAAGAATATCAAAAGCAGAACATACATACAGGTATACAAAATGAAACTTCCAAAAACAAAACCATGTGAAAACCTCTCACCCATGAAATAGAGATCCCCTTGTCTCCTTCCCTAAGTGTAAACAAAAATGAATAGTAAAGGTGAAATGTGCTCTGGTGCTGCCCCTGAATATTCTATCAGAAAGCAAATATTATACCAATATACTGTACATCCCTCACCACAGGAGGTAAAATTGCATGTTGACCTATCCAGGACCCCACAGCACTCTAGGAGGAATATGTCTCCACCAAGTGGACAGGACTGGAGCTGGCAGTGTCAACTATTCTCTGTTAGATATTCATTGTATTTCTTTAGAAATGTTTACTATCAAACCATCTATAGGAATGAACTTATGCTGTAATGCATATTGACACCGAACCTGCCATATAGACCATTTAATAAGTGCTGTCAAAACCGGCAATGCACTTCTGTTAAATCTCTGCAAGCTACATTAAACTGATCATAAACTAACAACATATAGTTCATAGCAGCAAATTGTGGAATATCCCAGTTATGTGCTAGTTTCACTCAAAATCCTGTATGTATGTACACTCAACAGATGCAACATATTTTCAACCACGTTATTATAGTCAGGTCTGAAATAATATCTGTCTTGTAAATCTATGATAGTGAATGCCTCAAACATTTAATTTGTTGTGGTAACACAACCACAGGGTATCCACATATTTTGTGGTACCCTTGTATCCGTGAGTTGCATCAGCAATTCCTGTACACCAACTTCAGTTGGGCAAGTAAAACAAGGGTATACTACAAAATGCTTATATAGAATTTGTTGAGCCATCCCTTTCAGGTCTGGAAAAGAACTTCACATTTGGATATTTGCTATTGTTTCACTTTTTTAAGAAATCAATTAAATGAAAGCAATCTTGGGCAGTATTGCCGAAAATACCCAACACAGAACTTCCCATTTTGAAAAAAATACACAGTTCTGTGTTGTAATGAAGACCTATGGCATCTGTTTTCCTTTGCAATATAGGGGCAATGTTGGTATATAAAACGTTCAGAATAGGAAAAATATTGGGTTGAGCATATTAAGGTCTTCCTTCTCTTTGGGCCAATATGTCATGGATTGTTTAACTGGTTTTGTTACTGCCCCAAAGGAGCTTGAAAGCAGATGTTCAACATCTAACCTTCAATCTTTGGGGTAATGGGAAAATCATGCTAACAGTCAAAAATAGTGGAAGCATAAAGGTCTTTAACATGTAAATTCTCTTTGTCCTTGTCATTGGATATCCTTTCCATTTGTTTACTTTCAATTCTGCTTGTTCCAAACAGGGTTCCCAGTTGTGCCCTGCCAAATCCAGGTAGCCAAACTGTACTCCCAAGGTCAAGGGTCCCTGCTGGATTTAAGTACCTGCATATTGTGTGCCCTGTAATGGCAGGCCACTATTCAGATCCATGTCTCTGCTTTTAGTTTTATTTAATGCGTGCCCCTGCACAAGCCAGATATTCTTGTATCAAGTCCAAGGCTTATGTGCGGAAGTGCTGATCTGTTACTAATAACCAGACATCGTCCACATAAGCTAAAGTTATTGGTAATGTACTGCTAACAGGGGTCATCATATGATGGAGATTATCAACTTTCTCCAACTACCTTAGTAAGGGATCAATAGCAAAATGTATGGAAGGGGCTTAGGGGACAAACATGATGTACTCCCTCCTAATGGCCATGTGGCTGCCCCAGAAGCCATTAACCACCAAGATGGTGGACTCCTTATTGCACAATTGCTGGATACATCCTATAAATATCTGTGGTTGGTAAACTGTAATGGGTTAAACAGTAAAAAGATAGTCATGGGATACTAAATCGAATGTCTTTTTTGATCCAGGCTCAGGACATAGCCTTCTGCCGTGGAGCTTTCAAAAATTTCTCTCAGGATTAGTAAATTGTCCATCATGTTACATTGTGGAATGGAGCATGTCTATGTGACAGAAATGACCACTTCTGCTGCCTGCATGAGTCTGTAACTGAGAATTTTATTTAAGATTGTCTAGTCAACATTTAGTAAGCTGTTTGGTCTCCAATTGTGCAAGTCCAATCTATCCCCCATTTTAAATAAGTGAATTAATAAATATTACATTGAACACTACCATCAATTGATGACTCAACAGGTCAGATGTTTTTTTATAAAATTCCTCTGATAACCCATCTGGCCCTGGGTCAGTGTATAATTCCAAGGTATTACCACCCATATAATTTCCTCTTGGTGGATGGGTGCCACCAGCTGTTGCACAACCTCTGCTGTTAGGGTTGGTACTGCAGTCCATCCAAGAAGGGTAAAAGCACCTCAGAAACTGGACAAGTGTTACCAAACAGAGATGTAATGTGCTGTACCACCACTGCCATGAGTTCTAGGTTAGAGCACATCACCTCACCAGTATCAGATTTCAGCTGAGCCACATGTCTCACCTGGTAAAATAATTGGTTAAAAAATAAAAAGAAAATATTTAGCCTCCACTCTATGTTTACAGCCATCATATGGGTTGACAACATTTGTTGCACTCCATATACCACATTTGTTCCATAAGTAGGTGTTACTACTGTCTATGGCAAGGGTGAGGCAAGGTACTTCACACCATGTGATTCAATGAATGGTTGAAGAAAGGTGCAGAGTGCAGGGCTTTGGCTTCATTGGAGACTGGATTCCACATGGAGGAATACCAGCCTATACTGACAGGATGGTCTGCATCTGTCCAGGAAGAGAACAAGTCTTCTGGGTGATCAGTTAAAATGCTTCATTGGCAAGCTTTTAAACTAGTCAAAGGGGAGGCACTGATAAGCAGCAGGAATTCCCAGCCTCCTCCTACAAAACAGGGTACTAAATGAGGTAAAGACCAAGGTAGAAAGGTCAGTAGGGAGCAGAACTGGGGTAAATGGAAAGGCAAAGTCAATGAGGACAGGGATGGTGCTACAAAAGGTAAAGCCATCAAAAATGGAATGCAATGAGTACCAATGTCCATAGTCTGGGTAACAAGCTTCCTGAATTAGTGGCTTTGATGGAGGAAGAACATCCGGATATCATGTCAGTCACAGAAACATGGTACACACAGAACCATAATTGGGACATAAACATACCAGAATACACTATCTACATGCAGGACAGGGAGGCTAAGAGGGGAGGAGGAGGAGGAGTAGCTCTCTACATAAGGGAAGGAGTCAAAGCAATGGAACAAAGGGTAAACAGTGAGGAGAGGAAGCACTGTGGGTCAATTTGGACACAGGCAATGGCACGACAATCCGCATGGAGGATGTATACAGACCCCCTCTCAGGGGAGGAATGGACAAGGAAAGGATAGAAAGTATCCTTAGAATGGCAGAAAAAAAGGAGATATTGCCAATGGGGATCTGAATATGCCAGATGTTAACTGGAGTGCAGTTGCAGCAGCCACTTCTAAGAGTGGGGTTATTCTAGATGCCCTCACAGGGGCATGCCTTAGACAACTAGTATTGAAACCCACTCAAGAGGGAGCAATCTTAGACCTGGTTTTCTCAAATGGAGTTGGAGAGAGGATCACAGATTTAGAAGTGGGTAGCCATCTGGAACTAGTGACCATCGAACAGTATGATTCCACGATAAACGCAGCAGTAAGTCAAGCCATACAAAGGCAAAGGTACTGGACTTCAGTACAGCTGACTTTACCAAAATGGGTGAGTGCCCTGAGGAATGCACTACCAAATGGGCAGGAAGGAGGGGCGAAGAACAATGGAATAATCAAAACTGCCATCATAGAGGAAACAGGCCTTGTGAAGCAAATAAACAAAACACAACTATGTAAGAAACCACTATGGTTCTCAAAGGAGTTAGCAGGAAAGGTTAGTGAGAGAAAGAAAGCATTCAGGAAGTACAAGAAATCACAGAAGGAGCAGGACAGAGAATTGTATCAGTTAAAGCAAAAGAAATCAGGGAAGGCAGTCAGAACAACAAAGGCCCAAACTGAGGAAAAGATAGCCAACTCAGTTAAGAAGGGCTAAAACCTTTATAGGTACATCAGGAAGTGAAGGAAGACCAAGGGAGGGATAGTGAGGCTTAAAAATGGGAGTGGGGTGGGCAGAGGGTGACTGAAAAGGCAGATATACTAAACAAATATTTTTGCTCAGTATTCACAAATGAAGAGGGGAGGAACCTAAACCAAACAGTAGAAACACTCTGGCTATGGGGGTTGATACCAGCCCATTCACAGAAGAAAGGGTTCTGAAAGAACTCTTAAAAGAAGGTGGACAAAGCAATAGGACCTGATGGCATTCATCTCAGAATTTAAAAGAACTAAGGGTAGAACTAGTGACACCACTAACTACCCTCTTTAACAACTCATGGGAGGATGGGGTGGTTCCTGAGGACTGGAGGAGGGCAGATGTTATTCCACTTCACAAAATGGTAGCAGGGCAGAAGCAGAAACTACAGACCTGTTAGTTTAACCTCAGTGATTGGGAAAAATTGGAATCACTTCTAAGGAAAGAATTGTTGAGTACCTAGAGGCCAGGGGGATACAGGACCCAAGACAGCATGGATTCACAGCAGGAAGGTCATGTCAGATGAATCTAATATATTTCAATGATTGGGTGATCAAAGTAGTAGATCAGGGAGGGATGTGGACATGGCCTACCTAGACATTAGCAAGGCATTTGACACAGTCCCACACAAAAGATTAATATACAAGTTGGCCAGCCTGGGAGTGGGTCCCAATATGGTAGCCTGGTAAAGAATTGGCTGTAGAACAGGACACAGAGGATAATAGTAAATGGAGTCCCTCTGAAGAAAGGGGGGCTAAGTAGGGTCCCACAGGGTTAAGTATTAGGACTGGTCCTCTTTAATGTCTTTATAAGTGACATTGCAGAGGGACTGGAAGGAAAAATATGTCTCTTTGTAGATGACACAAAGATCTGCAACAGAGTTGATATACAACATGGGGTGGAAAGGATGAGAAGAGACTTGGCAAGGTTGGAGGAATGGTCAAATGTTTGGCAGCTTAGATTCAATGCAAAGAAGTGCAAGTAATGCACCTGGAAACAAAACCCAGGGAAGAATACACAATGGAGGGTGAGATACTAACAACAACAAAATGGAAAGGGACCTGGGGTGGTCATATCAGATGACCCAAAGGTGGGCAAGCAATGTGAGAGGGCAGTAAGGAGGGCAGGGAGGGATACTGAGATGCACAGTGAGAGGCATCAACAGAAGAAAACAGGAAGTTGTTATCCTCTGTAGGGACAGCTAGTGAGACCCCATCTGGAGTACTGAGTGCAGTTCTGGAGACCCAGTCTCTACAAAGACATAGACAGGATGGAGGCAGTCCAGAGGAGGGCAACTAAAATGATGCAGGGTCCGCACCAGAAGACATATGAAGAGAGACCTAAGGAGCTTAATATGTATAGCCTCGAGGAAAGGAGGGAGACATGGGACGTGATAGAAATGTTCAAGTACCTTAACTCATTCAGTCCTGATGATGCGATGTGGCTTCATAAAAACATACCTCTTTTCCTGATGATGCCATATGGCATCCTAAATCATGTGCTGTAGTTTCTGATGATGCCGATTGGCATCCATGTCTTTCTCCTGGTGCTGCTCGAGCATTTGCTTACATTTGATTAATTGAGTTGTACCAGCGAATAGGGACATCATACCCTTATTGATTTTACCTAATATAATATGCATTCCCATTGCTATTTTTGAGAAAACGTGTCTTTAATATGTAAATAAATAAATTTACTATTTTTGCATTTGTTGTAAAAAATGATTATTATGTTCATTTTGCCATTAGTTTGTCTTGTAACAACAAATCATCTTGTTTTAGTGTAACATGTTAAGTTGATCAGGTTGACACTATAATTAATTTCATAACTTATATTTTTTTACTTGAGCAATCCAATTGGCCGTCACCATTTTTGATGTATTTTGTATGTCTTTTGGGGTATTTTTCTACAATAACATGTTATCACTGATATCATGATTGTTACAACTATTAGTCCATTTATACCGCTAAGTGAGCTGAATATTTCTGTATTTAAAAATTGAGCTCTGTGATTGGTCAGATTTTCTGACATCATCAATTTTGAATTTAATTGGTATAAAGGGATTGTCTTAGATGCAGGCAGCATCCCTGATGAAGCCTTAGTTGTCGAAGACCAGGGAACCTGCACGCAGATCGTTTTGTTGTGCCTTCCACTATTCTATTCAATGTGTGCCTGAAACATAAGACTAAATCCTTATTTAGCATTCAAGCAAGGACTTGTATTTTTAACAACCTTCACTGAGGGAAAGTGACTCTCCAGGCTCTGGAGTGTACAGTGATTTTTATTTTGCTGTTTCAGTTAGGCTCACAACCTCACTCACACCCTGCCCTATCTCTGTAGTGCATCACCATTTGGTCATATTGATCCTCACTGTTGCCATGCTTCCTCTATACTTGGTATATATCACTATTTCCCTTAACCAGTCAGAGCACACTAGTGCAGGAAGAAGCGTGATGACTGGAAACTTAATTTCAAAGGTGGAGGCACTGCTATCATCCTAAAATACTTCATTTGGTGTCAAAGCCTTGATTTGTAATCTGTATTTACTTTATTTGTTTTATTTTATTTATGACAAAAGTTTTCTAAGTTGTCACTTTGTTCATTTTGGGATAATTTCTGGTCATTCTATATTATCCGGCTGGCATTCCTGATAGGAGAGAGTGTTTCTTGTGCATGTACTAGAAGGGTCACATGAATTCAGTACCTTTTTACTTTAAAGTTTATGTTCAGATTATGGCTATGTTAAAATCTATATGTGGCATGTTGCTCCCTGCATTATGGATGATAAGTGGGTTAGGGTCAGTAACATGTTTGTCTCGGCATATGGTCAATTTGTCACATTTAAAATGTTGCAGTCAAACAGTTGCAGCAACATCATCGATATTTAGTTTTGTTGCTTGTCATTTCAATAGCAATTTATTAATTCACTTGGCACTTTCCTTTCTATGACAATGTACTGTATTTTAACATTGATTTTAAAATATTTAATAAAGAATTCTGTTTCTATTGCACTTCATTAATTAGATTTACACTTTGTTTTCTAGGGCAATGCACTGCATTGTACATTAATTTTATTAAATTAGCACTTTACTACCGTTTGTAGCATTGATTTTATGTTGCCAAGTAATGCCGCTTTAAAGAATAAAGAATTATCAAATACCTAAGGTTTGTATTAATCAGACAACTATTTGTCAGGTGACATCTTAGTATATGCAGCGTTAAATACTAGCGATCTGTGCTACTAGTGACTTAGCGATCTGTGTTCTTTTGTCAACACGGCAATTAGACTGCAACCTTTAACCACACTATCTGTCCGGGACATAACGACCATACACAGTTTGTCTCATGCTCTGCACTTGCATTTTCTCCCTAATACGCAGTTGCTGATTGTTTAAAATGAAAAATAATGGTGTTGCATTCAGCTCATCTGGCATCAGTCCAGCCCCAATCTCTGATGTGCTGTAAAGGCCAAATCTGTTTTGAATCCTCCACAGTCACTGGTGTTGTCCATTGACTCGTATGACGTCAGTCCAGACTCAACCTCTGATGCACTGTAAAGTGTTCTTCAGGTTAAAATCCTCCACAGCCACTTGTAAGATCTAGCTCCTTATCATGCATCAGTCGAGCCCCAATCTATAGTGAACAGTGAAGTGCATTTCAGGTTCAAATCCCTCCTCAGCTAATGGTGTTGTCCATCGACTTACCATGCATCAGTTCAGACCAATCCCATAACGCATTGTGAAGTGCATTTCATATTTAAAACCCTCCACATCCACTGGTGTAGCCAATCAATTCATATGACATCAGTTCAGCCCCAATCTCTGATGCACTGTAAAGTATTCTTCAGGCTCAAATCCATCCACAACCACTTATAAAATCTATCTCCATATCATGTGTCAGTCAAGCCCCAAACTGTAGTGAACAGTGACGTGCACTTCAGGTTCAGATCCCTCCACTGCCAATGATGTTGTCCATTGACTGATCTGATGTCAGTCCAGCCCCAACCTCTACTGCACTGTAAAGTACTGTTCAGGTTTAAATCCCACCAGAGTCACGGATTTAGTTCATCTGTTCATCAATCTTCAGTCCAACCTTTATCTCTGACACTCTGTGATGTGCATTACTGATATGGATCCCTCCTCAGTCACCATGGTATAGTCCATTGTACACATTAAGATTCATTCCAACACTACCCTCAGATGCACTGTAATGGGTTTGCCCTTTAAGGGGCAGACCAAGTTGTCCAGGTGCACCCTCCCTCAAGGTGGAGATGGTGTGCTCAGAAGGGAGGGGAAGAGAAGGGGCAGTCAAACAGAACAATAGGCAAGAAAAAGGAAGGGGAGGGACTAAGGAGGTATATAAGGACAGCACAGGACTGATTCAGCACTTTTTGCTGAAGTTTTGATTTGCACAAAACTACAGCACATCAGATTGGCATAACGTGGAGGTTGAAGGGGTAATAGTGGTTTCTATAATGCTTGTTGGAATTATTTGATGGTAGTGGTGGAACACAATGAGAAACATTGCTGAGTTTGGTACACGGTTTAAAGTCACGAAGTGATGAGGCCTAAAGAGTGGTTTGTTTGTTACTAGGTGTTTTGGGCCCAGAAAAGGGGTCATCCAAGCAAAACAAGCAGATAAAATTATTTAAAATGCAGAGTGTTTAGCCAGTGGTTTTGTTTTGGCCTGCAGTGGCAAGTTAATATGGCTGATAGAGGGACCTTTGTTTTAATAAGTGTGGAGCAAATCGGGAAGCTCTACTGGTTTAGTGGGCTCTGGCCTAAAAATCTTTGTTTGTAGTTCTCAGCCATGTGGAACTGTGGTTCACATGAATAGGAGCCCTGGGGGCCATTTGAGCATCACTCACTCTTTATTAAAAGAATTGGTGCGCTCCTTCTCCAGGTGCAGGCGCCTAAGGCATCGAGCATTGCCACACGCTCACTGGGCAGACAAGGGCCAAGCCTGGGGGAAAAGAAATGCTCCTTGAAGGTTTGGGTTAGTCAAAGGAACATTGCTTAAAAAGGGGCAGGTAGAAGGAGTCAGACAGAGCAAGGCCACGTGCTTGTTTTACTGAGCATTTGAAAAGTAAAGCCCTGCTCCTCTCTCCCCTCCCAGGTCTTGGCTACATCCTTGCATCTCCAAGTGGAGATTACAACTTCCCCGATCTGGGGGTCCTCCTAGATTAGTATCACCAAGGATGCAATTTGGGCGAGCAGCAGTCTTGCCGCTTGGGAGGCTACAATTTATGGTGACATGGATTTGGGTCTATGTGGCCTGCAATAGGGTCTAGATGCTTTGGGGGCAAGCAGAAATGTTAAGAGGCATAGCGTATCAGAGTGGCCAATGTTCAAATGGTTTTTGCGCATTTAGCTAGCTTGATTAAACAGAAAGTTAGTGGGGCAAGGAGAGGCCCATGGGACAGGTCTGCCAAGGGGGTGACAGGGCCACTGGCATGACATCACATGCCAGGGGTTGGGAAGCAAGAAGCAAGCAGCCTGAAAGTTTAAAAGGGCATTTTAATTGAGGCAGGGCAAGATTCCACTTGGGAGAGAAGAAGGGTGTTTTAATGCAAGCAGGGTTTTGGAGGAACAGTTTTAATCCCAGCCTAAAACGTTTTCAGCAGCCCAGCATGAACAGTGCAGCCCAGCGGGAATGGAAAGTAAGCCTCTACCCTGCTGGGTGGGAAAGAGAGCTGGTGGGTGCCATGAGGAACAGGCTGAGGGCCTGGTAAGAAGGAGACCGGGTCTTATGCGTAACATCACACACCATGAGTTTTGGGTAATGAAAGGGAGGAACAGACAAAAGGGATGTGAGGGGTGGAAGAGTGCAAGGAGCAAGGGTGATTTATGGGAAGAGGGTAAGAAGGAAGTGGAAGGCACAGAGTGAGAGGGGCAGCTACAGGAACATAGCAACCCAGGACACATAGGGCACAAGAAAGACAAGCCTGGAAAGGCAGCAATGGAGGGTCATGAGGCTCAAAAACAGAGGAGGCATTATAGTGCAGTGGTTTAAGGCTCTGAGCTGCAAATCTGGTGACATCCAGTGGACCAGACCTGGGTTGGAATCCCACAGCTTCCACTGGCAATGGGGGTACAAATAAAAAAGGGGCAAGTTGCTTAACCATCTGTATGGATGATTAATAAGGGATTAATAGAAGAATTTTCTCAGTTGTCATTTCAGATATCATAAGAAAAGGAGACATGGTGCCAAAGAAGATCAGACCTTCCAAAAAGGATGCATACAGAGCTATCGTAGAGCTGGCTGAAAAGCTAATAGAATGTGGCAGATGGTGGAAGGGGATGAACCAGGGTGTTCTGGGGAGAAGCGTAAGCGAGGAAAGAGAAAGGGCAGAGGAAAACAGCAGGCTGGGAGGCAACACAGCCCACCTAGAGTGCAGCCATCGATGGAGTTACCTCCCAGGGTTGCTAGTCCAGTGCCTTTGCACCCTGTGGAACCAGTACTGTTAGTACCTCCTGGACCAGATAGTGGTTCCCACTGGAGCCCAGGCTAGAGCCCTGAGCATAGTTGTTCCCCTCAGCAGCTAGATGTGCAGTCAGCCATGAAAGGACAGCTTGGGGCAGGCATCACGATGACAGCAGCCCACAAGGAACAGACAAGACCACAGGTAATGTATCTGGGTAGGAGGAAAAGCATAAAAGAATATATAGGCCAAATTATTTCAAGCACTTGGGACAAGGGTTTGGGCCAGATGGAGGCAACACTGGTGGAAATTAGATCAGACAAAGAGCTGCTGAAGGAAGGGGAGAAGAGAGAGAGAATGAAGGAAAAGGGACAAGGGAAATAGGAACCCAGGAATGAGAGTAGGGGAGCATGTTCCACTGGCACAAAAGAAAAAATATGGAAGGAGAAATATGTAGATATTTTTGCTTTAGTGAGCCGAGAAGCTGCAGAAAAATATGATGAAACAGAGAACATAGGGAAGAGCGAGATGGCAGTTGTGGTTTTGTTGGGGAAGAAAAGGAGGATAAATTTACAAAAGGAAAACTTGGGATGGAGGGTTCGAAGGTTTTGCCACTTACTCAGTGATAGTGATGGAGTAGAAGCCAGAGATGGGCATCCCACTCATCATATACTCCCAATAATAAGACAGGTGAAGGCAAAGGGAGGGATGGGATGGATTATTACGATGAATTCTTTTGGCAAAGAATGGCAACATATGGGGATGTCAGGTAGGACACAAAACAGCTAGATCTCTGGATGGATTATGTAATGGATCAATCCATGGCAGAAGGAGAGATGTTTAAAAGGGGACGACTCCACAGAGATGTTGTTGGGGTTACAATAGGGTCTTTTGTTCCTGGCCACAATGCTGCTTTTGTCATGCATGCTTGAAATGTGGGGATCACACCCAGTGAGCAGATGCAGAATGACATGAGCTCAAGGAGCCCAAGGGGCAGGGGCACATGGAACAGCCCAACAGCTTTTTTCAGAGGGACAAGGGTATAGGAGTCAGGCATGGAATAGAGGAGGAGAGGCAGAGGACATGCAGGAAGGGGTGGCAATCTATTGATCAGCAAGGCCAGTGGAAGGACAGAGTGGGGTGCTGGGAAAAGGGTAGAAAAGTGGGCAGGGATATATTTAAGGAAGCAAGAATGTCCATTAGAATAGATGCTTGGGAAAAGTGGTTGAAGAGATAAACAAATAAAAGTGGCTGACATTATTGGAAAAGGCTTTAGAAGGGTTTCCCATTACAATGTGTGGGCCTGAGGCAGGCAAGTGAGGCAAACAACCTGGGCTCAGTAAAGGGAAAGAAGAAATTTTAAGACAAAAAATAGATAAGGAAATAGCAGCGGGGAGGTAGAAGGGCCATTTGACAACACCCCACTGTGGAATATGAGAGTTTTTCTCCATTTGGTTTGGTCCCAAAAAGCAGCAGGGAGAGTACAGGATGATTCACCACCTGTCATTTCCTGAGGGGAATTAGTGAATGATTTCATCAGTGAAGAGCACAGTAAAGTGACATATGCCACATTGGAGGAGGCAGTACAAGCCATCAAAGCAATACCTGATGCATGGATGGCAAAGATGGATATAGAATCTGCTTCAGATTGCTTCCAGTTAGAAGAGAGGACTGGGATGTGTTGGGCTTTAAAATAGGGGACAATACTATTTTGACAAGGCAATGCCCATGGGATGTTCCATAGCATATGCTATATTTAAAGCATTCAGCACTTGCTTACAGTGGATATTTCAGGAGTAAACTGGTTACAGGTCGGTCATTCACTATTTGGATGATTTCCTTCAAATAAGCAGCGGTAAAGAAGAGACAGACAAAATGTTGTCCAGTTTCCAGGGGCTATGCAGAGAATTAGGGGTTCCCTTAGCACTGGAGAGGACAGAAAGTCCCAGTAAGGTTTTAGAATTTCTGGGTATTGAAGTGGATGCCTCAAAAGAAGTCTTTAGGTTGCCAGACAAAAAGTGTCTAAGTTGAAGGAACTGATTAAAATACATAGAAGTAGAAGGAGAATACAGCTAAAGAGGGTTTAACAGGTCTTGGGACACCAGAACTTTGCATTCCGGCTATTGACCCAGGGAGGACCTCTCACAGCGATTAGCAAGGGCCAAAGCAGTAACCAGGCCACACCACTGGGCAGACACCTAAAAGGAGTTAAGGAAGACTTTAAGTATGGGATGAGTTCCTCAGGAACTACAACGGTGCTCCTTTTCAAGAGGACTGTATATAACACAGATCTTGAACTATATACAGATGCAGTGGGGCCTGGGCATGGGGGCTATTTGAGGGCAGATGGTTTGCAGAACCATGGCCTGTGGAATGGGTAAAGGAAGAAAATGTAAAGGACATAACACTGTTGGAAATCATGCCTATTTGGGCCTGCACTTTGGTGTGGGGTGAAGAACTGCGGAACCAGAAGGTGACATTCTGGTGTGACAACAAGGCAGTAGTGGACATGTTAAACAACAGAGGAGCTAGGTCAGAAATGGTCTGCAAGTATTGTGAAAACTGGTGCTAAGGGCCTTAAAATTGAATATGTCATTCAGAGCCAGACACATTGAAGGGGATACAATACTCTGGCTGACAGCCTTTCCTGTCTGCAGCTGGATCATTTCCGGAGGCTGGCACTGACTGCAGAAGAACAAAAACACCCATACCAATGAACATCTGGGACATTGGCAAGAGGGAGCAGAACTGTTGTTTCACAGCTGATGGTCACCAAGGACTCTGAGGGCCTATGAGGGGTCTTGCAGGTGTTACAGACATTCAGGGCAATGCATCACATGGAGGTAAATAGGCCACCACAGAGGGACAGCTAGGAAAATTTACAGTGGAGCAGTGGGAGAAAGGAACTGCCCACACAACGATGGGAGTCTATGTAGCAGGGATTAGTTTAGTCTGCAGCCTGAAAGAATGGAGGGACCCACAAAGTCAATGTTAATTAGAAGGATGATTTAGGGATGGGAAAGATTAAAGCTCAGGACTGCAGATAATAGGCGGCCATTAGGGGAACAGTGGCTGGCAAGACTAAAGGAGCATTACCAGCAATCTGCAGATCAAAGGACGAAGCCCAACTCTTCAGTATGATCTATCTGGTAATGTCTGTGGGGCCATGAGAGTAAGTGAGGTAGTGGACATCGTAGAGTGGACGAAGAAGGGGTGTTGTATTGGGAGGACATAAGTTGGGGACAGCAGATAAAAATCAGGATAAAGAAATCAAAGACGGGCCTGGGAGGACAGGGTTGTACAGTAACCCTGAAGGCTTAGGTAGATGGCACACTGTGTGTGCCCAGTAAAGCTCTGTGGGCTTACGCTGCAGAGTGAGGGATAGGACGGGAGTTTATTTGTACACAGAGATGGAAAAAGGTCACAGGTTATCAGGTCATGCCATGCTTAAAAGGGCATGCAATTTCTGGGGAGGACCCATGTAATTATTCATCTCATCTCTATGAATAGGGGCTGCTTCTCAGTGGGCAGCAGCAGGGAAACGGTGGCTAATATGTTGGATAAGGGATGCTGGTGGTCTGCCAGTTACAAGAGATACATTTGAGCACTAAAGTGTGGAGACTAACATTGTATTTTATTTTGCAGGCATGAACCAGGGGGCATAGAACTTGAAAATGGACAGGAACCAGTGAACAGGTATAAGATTTATTTTGTTTAAACCCTGTAGGAAGAGGGAGGATAACGGAAGTCTGGATATGTGGCCACCCTATATTTACTGGGGAAAAGAGAGCCAAGAAAAGGCTGGGGGAAGACAGCTCTACCAGGATGTGAAACAATGTAGGTTGGTGTGGTGTGGCGTCAGAGGGATGAGATGGGGACAACTGCTTCCCACCCTGAAAGAAATGAAGGAGCGACAACCAGTTCCAGATTTAATTATTATACATCTAGGGAGCAACAACATGGGGAAACCGTGGGTGGACACATACATGCAGATTAAGAAGGACTTTGAATTAATACAACAGTGGTGGCCAAGGGTGTGTCTAGTATGGTCAGATATGATCCCAAGAAGGGTATGGAGGAATGAACACAAATACAGAGCTGTAGACAGGGCCAGAAGAAAAATGAATAGAAGGGTAGGAACACTGATAAGAAAAATGGGGCAAGTCATACTCAAGGGGTGAAAGAGGGTAGCAGACTTCTACAGGTCAGATGGCATGCACCTGTCAGATCTCACCATAGATATGTTTAATACAGAAACTATGGGTTTTATAGAAGCATGGAGGAGACATGCGAAATGGATAAATAAAAAAAATACAGGAAAGATGAGGAGGTCCCCAAGTGGTGGGGAACAATAACCTAAATTGAGGGGAAAGCCAGTCATCCAATGCAAGCTGGAGACTGGCTAATGGAAAAAAGGGGGAAAGGAGAGGAGGGGAAAGAAAAGGAATAGGATGAAAAGAAGAAGGAACTGAAGGAGGAAAAGTGGTCTTGGTTCTCACTGTTACCTAACAGAAAAGAGAAGAAGAAGGCACCCAGGTTTTCACCTGGGGAGCTAGAAAGGAAGAAAGAGGAATGATCAGAGATTGACATATGGATGCAAAAAAGTAGAACTGAAAAGAAACTATGATAAAAGTTGATGAGATGGAAAATGGAATTGTGATATATAATAAATTAATTGCCAATCTGAGCACAACAACATACAATGGTCTCTGTCTTTTATGAGGAAAAGGGGAATCTGGGACAATGGAGTTTGCCCTTTAAGGGACAGACCAAGTTGTCCAGGTGCACCCTCCCTCAAGGTGGAGATCGTGTGCTCAGAAGGTGAGGGTGAAGAGAGGAAGGGAGGGCAGTCAAACAGAACAATAGGCAAGAAAAGGAAGGGGAGGACTAAGGGAGGTATATAAGGGACAGCACAGGAGTGGTTCAGCCACTTTTTGCTGAAGTTTTGATCCCTCCCACCTCCCAAAAAGCTACAAAGCATGAGGGAAGACAGTCAAAAGGGACTGTATAAGGTTTGTCAAAGGTGGATGACAGAGATAGAGTACAGTAGGATGGTTATGGACTGCCAAAGGTGGATGGCAGAGAAGAGGGAGGAAAAAGGGTGGAAAGTAGGGAGAGGGAAAGAAGAAGGAATAGGATGAAAAGAAGAAGTAACTGAAGGAGGAAAAGTGATCTCGGTTCTCACCTTTACCTAACAGAAAAAGAGAAGAAGAAGGCATCCAGGTTTTCACCTGGAGGAGCTAGAAGATAAAGAAAGAGGGATGATCAGAGATTGATATATGGATTCAATAAAGTAGAACTGAAAAGAAACTATGATAAAAGTTGATGAGACGGAAAATGGAAGTGTGATATATAATAAATTAATTGCCAATCTGAGCACAACATACAATGGTCTCTGTCTTTTATGAGGGAAAAGGGGAAATCCAGGACAATGTTCTATTCAAGTTCGAATCACTCCACAACCACTTGTTTAGTCCCTTGTGCTCATAATGCTTAAGACCAGCCTTACCTCTGATGCACTGTGATGTGCTCAGTGCCAACTACAACTAGTGTTACATTTGTGTTTTAACTCATTTTGGGCAGTGTATCTTAAAAATATTGATATAACACCACGCATGAGTGGTACAAAACTATTTTAATTTGTGCAAAACTAACACTTTAAAAACAACGTTGTTTTACAAGGTTGTGTTCATCCCTCCAGCTTACTCCGGTTCAGGACTATAAATACAACCCTTCTGTGAGCGGAGCGAGCACGAAGCGGGCGCTCGTCGTCCGTGATAAAGACGCATGCAAAGACATGCGCGCCAGTGCATGTTTGCATATTTGTGTGTACCGAGTGTACAGAACCATTAACTATAAGTTCCAAATATTGTGGGAGTACTTGTAAAACAAAGTGTTTACACAGAATACAGAGTCTATCTGTAATTACTTAAGTAGAAATAATAGTTCTTTGTAAACAAACATGGACACCATTATGACTTAGAAGGTAACCTTGAGTCAAATGCTCTGAGTGTAACATGCTTCTTGTTATGGATATAGTCCCAAAAGAATTATTTACATGTTGTAAATGTTTACAGAACATAGAATTACTCAAAGAAATCAGTTTATTTAACAAGTGACTAGAACATCTAGAAACAAGTCAAAAACAAATGGCCTCAAGGTTTATGGAGGGACAAAATGTAATAAATACTGATTCCTATCAACTACCTGAAACACCAGGTACCATGTTACAATCTGGAGATAGCCAGATACATGATCAACCAGTAATCGTAGTATCTCCACAGTACAGTCTGCAAAAAAAAAAAAAAAAAGGAGCGGAGAGGAGGATTACACACCTCTCTTAAACGAGGAATGGTTTACAGTGCAAAATTCTCAGGTCTCAAAAAAAGGTAGAAAAGCTGATACTTTTAATCTTCCTTTATATAATAGTTATGATGTTCTATCCACTGACACCCTTGACTTTGCAGTAAACAGTCACACTACATTTATTACTCCCACAGCCACTGATGTTAATATTCAACCTACTATACCCCAAACCACTGAAACTGTGAAACAAAATATAGTAGTCTTAGGTGATTCAATAATCAAGTACCTTGATAGAGCAGTGTGTAATCCTGACAAAACCACTAGAGTGTTATCAAGCTGTAGTGGAGCAAAAATATTGGATATAGTTGCTATGTTAGGAAATATATTAAGTAAATGTTGGTCCAAATCCTATTGTTATTATACATCTTGGAGTGAATAACATCTTTAAAGACTCAGAAGATAGCATAAAAAGGACTTTGTAGTACTTATTAATAAACTTATAGAGTTAGGCTGTGTTCCTGTACTTTCTGAGATCCTACCAATTCCCAAAGCATCTTATTGCCACACCTCGAAGATTAGAAATATAAATAACTGGATGAGAAGATGGACATTGAGACAGGAAATACCATGCATTACACATTGGGAGGAATTCACCCACCATGAAGAATTCTATTCCTGGGATGGATTACACCTAAGTAGGAGAGGAAACCACTTATTGGCAAAACAAATAACAGATTTCATTACCAGTATTTTAAACTAACTTCACTGGGGGAGGGCGTTTCTTTATGTTCTCCTGAAACTGATACATCACCTGGAAAATTAGTTAGTGGCACTAATAGTAATAATATAAATTCTAAGAAGCCAAATTCCCAGAAAAAACAAAAGAATAAAGATCTAGGATTTATTACTATACTATTAGTTAATGCACGTAGTTTGATAAAAAAATTGAGGAATTGGAACACATTCTAATAAAGGATAATGTAGCTAAATGTGGAGTCACAGAAATATCGTTTTCTGACCAGGAATGGAGCACAGAAATTCAGGGCTATAATAAGTTTTACAAAAATAGAAGTAACTCTAGAGGTGGTGGTGTCTCACTATACATCTCAAATAAATATATGGCCCATAGTATAACCCCAAATGAGGTACTAGAAAATAAAATAGAAGTAATTTGGGCTCAATTAAATTTACAGAATGAGTCACTGGTGGTGGCCCTTTGTTATAGACCCCCAGTTTATCGCAGTGCTGAAGATATACAACTTTCGTCAACCTTGAATAACATGGGAACATTACATAATTACATATTAATGGGAGACTTTAACTTCCCTAAAATAAACTGGACTATTTTGGAGGGTCATGGACTTTAGAAACTGCCTTCATTGAATTTACCATTCAACAAAATCTAACCCAAATTGTGACCAAAGAAACTAGACAGAACAATATACTTGATACCATATTAACTAATGTAGAAGATAGAATGACTACACCAACTATTAAAACACCACTAGTGGATAGTGACCATAATATGGTATCAGTGAATCTAAATTTATGTAATAACATCAATAACGGTGTGACAGTAATAAAAGATTTTAATAAGGCAGATTATGGAAAAATACTAAGATATTTAAGCACTTGGAACTGGGAAAATGATCTTAAGGATTTAGACCTATGTCAAATACGGAAAATATAAGGAATAAAATGAATTACTGTTTGAAAACTTGGGTATCCAACAGACCAAAATATAATAAGGAAATAGAATTCCTCTATGGTGGAATAAGAACATAAACAAGGCTATCAACAAAAAAAAGTCCTATTATAGGAAATATAGAAAAATCCATCCCAGATCACCTGATTGCATATAAAGAAAAAACAAAAAGAGTCAAACATTACATCAGAAAAACAAAAAGTAACTTTGAATTAAATTTAACATCTAAAACTAAGGATAACCACAAATCCTTCTACAACTACATTGGTTCTCTTAGAAAAATAGCTCTACAATGGGACTACTTGTCAACAACAAGGGTCCTATTATTAATGAATAGGAAATGGCAACCGAATTTAACAACTATTTTGCTAGTATATTTATTTCAGATGATATCTTACCAATAATTCTGGAGCAGAATAATAAAGAGTATATACCACCTATTAATGAGACTGAAGTTAAAACTTTAATACAACAACTCAAATTCAATTCTCGCCAGGACCCGATAATATACATCCTAGATTTTAAAAGAAACAGCAAATGTTATATGTGGACCCTTGACTGTTTTGTTTAATGCATCACTTAACCAAGGCAAGACAATTCAATTATGGAACAAAGCTATAGTCACTCCCATACATAAAGCCGGAAATAAACAACTAGTATCCAATTACAGACACATTAGTCTCACTTCAGTTATTGGTAAACTATTAGAAAGAACATTATTAACAAGAATTGAAGCACATATTTTCAAAAACAACTTACAGGACATAACTCAACATGGATTTACTCAAGGTAGATCATGTATGACCAACTTGTTAAACTTTTATGAAAATGTAAGTGCATCTCTTGTCTTAGGGTTACCAGTGGATGTTGTTCTGCTTGATTTTCAAAGGCCTTTGATAAAGTTTCCCATCAAGTTATAATAAATTATATGTGTATGTTTGGCTTTCACCTAACATAATTAACTGGGTAAAATCTTGGCTACAGAATAGGTATCAGAGAGTCACTGTTAGAGGACATTTATCACCATGGGTAAAGGTTGGTAGTGGAGTTCCATGAGGATCGGTCTTGGGCCCTGTTCTGTTTAATTTATTAATATCAACAATGCAACCATCCAATAAGGTTTGGATGGCACTACATGAATGATTGCAAACTTGGTTGTATAGTTAACAACACACAAGATGCAATCCATTTTCAGGAAGAACTAAATGAAATTTGTAGATGGGCACTAGAAAATAAGATGTGTTTTAATGAACAAAAATGTAAGGTCATCCACTTTGGACACAATAATCAAAATTTAAATGATAAAATCAATAATGTTCCACTTGTTGTAGCTACAACTGAGAAAGATATAGGGGTTTTGGTTGACAATAATCTGACATTTGATAATCACACCTTGGTTAAAGTTAAAAGTGTCATAAAATCATGGGATGTATTTTAAACACATTAAAAGCAGAGAACAAAAGTAATACTACCAATCTATACAAGTATGATTAGGACTAAACTTGAATACTGTTCTTCTTTTGTGATCCAACTATGATAAAAGGAAAAACATTAGTTGAAGGGGTACAAAGGAAAATAACTAAAAAATTAGAGACCTGGGATCCCTTCAATATAAATCAAGGTTACAACATGCGGTCTTTTTTCCTTACAATACAGACAAATTCAAGGAGATTTATGCACAATATATAAAGCAATTAATGATCAATGTTTGTTTGAAACTTTAGGATTAATAAAGAATAATTCTGAGACACTAACAAGATCTCATAGCTATAAACTTAGAGGGTGAACTGTAAAACACATAAAAGGATTAAATGGTTTTCACAAAGGGTTGTAACACAATGGAATGCCCTACCAAGGAAAGTAGTGGAGAGTACTAATATTGAATCTTTTGAAAAACAGTTAGATAACTATATGAGTAATAAAAACATCATATCCATATTAGAATTACTTCACCTGGTTGGTGGTGAGCTCATTAAGGGCATTGTTTTGCCTCCTGAGTTCGTATCTTCCTATGAACCTATGAACCTATGACTTATACAGTCCATTTAAATGAAAAATAGTACATAGTACGCATGTACACCAATGAGTATCACTCCATGGTGCAGGCATACCCACACTCCTTCCAACCCACACAGTGCGCCATACTGAATGCTGCAACTTATCACATGTGTATGCAGGCAAACCATGTGACACAGCACATAGTACACAACCTTTACAGGTGCCCATGTCATCACCTTGTATGTGTACCCACAGTGTTTCTGCATGGCATATGAACTCCATTATCAGGTGCAGGTAGTCCCACCTGCTTCCCTACAACTGGAGTATACCCCAAGGACGGGTGCCAATTCATGACACAAAATGACTGCATTGCCTATGAGCATCATTCCTTTGTACAGTCACACCCACCCTTTCTCCATGACACAGTATACCCCAAATTAACAGTGCCTTTTCAGCAATTTCATCATCCTATACTTATACCCATAATGTATCTACAGTGTCTGCTAGCACCATTATTACATGCATACAGACCATCTCATTTCCCCAGAGCATATGAAGTGCATCTCAGCATGTATTATGAATGCAGGACACTTCCCCACCACTAACACACAGTGTTTCATCATGCAGTCATTCCCTCACCTTAAACCATCCCATAATACAACCCCCAAAAATAAACTATGCCAGGAAATTAAATAATACACACATTTATATAACATAATGTTTTCTGGAAGACTGTGAAGCTTTACATCAACTACATCATGCTTCATTTACAATATGATAAAGCAAACAGCACAAATAAAATACAGTTTACTATACTTATTATGGGATTTTATTACAAAAATGCAATAAAATAGTTTATTTCAATGAAATTACACATTTTAACTACAGCAAATATGCAATTAATCATAGAGAGACTCCAGCACTAAAATGTATCAATTTCCTGAGTCAGCTCACTGACCTAAACTGGAAGTGTTCTTCCTATTTACATCACTTGACCTCACAAATTACTTCCTCCTCCATCACTTCCTGATATGTCCTTCTAAGGTAATGTGTAAATATGTTCTTACTAAACTAGGGGAAAAACAGAGAAATTGATAATCAGATTCATAAACTAAAATCAGTGTGTAAGAAGAATTAAACACTGCAAAAATTCCAACCTGTGGAGTGGAACAAAAACTGAAACTGTAATAACAAGAGATTCAGATGTTGATTTCTGACTAAAAATGGTAAAAAGTGCAAAATTTATATTTAGACAATGACAGAAGTTTATTGTATATTTTTAACAATTTTAAGCAACAGTTTTAGAGAGTTAATAATTTTGCATGACTAAGTAAACAGAGCACAATTATATTTAGTTAAAATCATCAGAATTTATTAAAATATGAAAGCAACCTTACACAACATTAAATCCAGTTAAATAGACATTACCAAACCTCACTCATTTTCAAAAACTTTTTCCAGAAAAACTTTTCTTTTACAGTTTTAAAATTGGATGTATGGTTTTTAAGATATGTAGGTTTAAGCACAGTGTGTTTGTATGAATGCTGTAGATCTAAAACCCTTCAGGAACACAGATGTTCTAGCAGCAGGCAGAGGGTACCTGAACATTCTAAGTGACAGTAGGATAGAATGAGTTAAGGGAATCAACAAAGTCCAAGAGGGTAGCATCTTTCAGAAAAAGATGTGCAAGAACAAGGAGGCACTATTTGAAGATGGGGGAGGGCTCAGAGGTAATGTGAGGAAGTATTTTTTCACTGAGAGGGTTGTGGATGCATGGATGAAACCAAAGTTCTCCTCTGTTAAAAACAGCAGAAGTGTGCATTGCACAGTTTCTACACATATTTGTAATTTCACCAATGTTAAATATTTTCACTCCAGGTTTTCAACATTGAGATTTTTCACACCTCCTCATAAACAGTGCAAGTGTCATTTTCACATCCTGCCCAAATGTATTTTCACAGCTGTGGCACAGAATGGTGCAGTCGCTGTATGAAATCAACTTTGGGATGTACTAATGAAATGAAAGTGCCACTGTTCATTAGGTGGGGTCCCAAAAGGCCATGTTGAAAATATGGTGCAACCATTTCAAAAACACTATTTTGAGTGTGCATTGTGCATTTTCTATTCATATTTGTAACTGTGTCAATTTTTAATATTTTCACTCCAGATTTTCAACATTCAGATTTTTTAACCACCTCATGAACAATACACCTGTTATTTCTCACATCTTGCCCATAATGTAGTTACACAGCGTGGCATGAAGTGGCACAGTTGCTGCTCAAAATCACCTTTGGGACTGAGTAATGAAATAAAAGTGTCAGTGTTCATGAGGTGGGGTCCCAAAAAGGCTGTGCTGAAAATTTGCTGCAAAAATACCAAAATACTCCCACAAAACTGGGATTCTATTATACTATTTCAAAATGTAAGGAAATTAATTAGCAATAACTTTATTTAATACAAAGTCAAGGTTCTAGATATAGGTCTTTAACCAAGGTTATACAGGTCAGGAAATTGGACGTTAGAGTTTACAACTGTTATACCCCTCCCCCACCAAACCCTACCTTTGTAACTGCAACTCACCCTCCACACACAAACAAGTGTCAGGGTGTGCCTTAGCTCATGGGCCCCACCCCAGCCAACCCACCATTGCACACCACTCCACCTCCACACACTGCACCAGCATCTGCGTGTCTTAGGGATCATGGACCCAATGCTCACCCTTCCATCTGTAAGGAACCTGCCATGGTACAGTACAGGAGAATGGGGTCAGCGTTAGGGTTCATAACCCCCAGGCACACTTGATGCTTGTTGGTTTGTGGAGAGTGGGTGGTGTAGCGATGGTAGAGTTGGGAGGTGGCGCGCCATGACCCTAAGGCACACCCTGATGCTTCTTCGGTGTGGATGGTGGGGTGTGTGGTTACAATGGTAGGGTTTTGTGGGGAGGGGTATAACAGTTGTAAACCCTAACATCCAATTTCCTAACCTGTACCACTTTGGTTGAAGACCCATGTCTAGAACCCTAACTTTGGTTTAAATGAAGCTTTTGTTAATTCATAAATCTCTCTCTCTCTCTCTCTCTCTCTATATATATATATATATATATATATATATATATTGTAGTGGCACAGTAGTGCCACTTTTAGTTAGGGTTCAGTACCCCATTTTAGGTTAAAGTGTGAAATTTTGTAGCTTAATAACTTTGCCACCATATGATGGATTTGCCTGAAATTTGCAAGCATGGAATAGTACCATATTTCTCTGGATCTGCCACATTTCATCAATAGTCAGAGGTACAGTTGCGAAGCTATAACAGCATTCATTCACATATCGGCCTCGTTTAGTACAGTAGTATGGTCTGCACACCCATTTGTCCATACAGTGAACCAATAGGCGTATAGACAGTACTGTACACTGTCATTCAGTGGGCCACCAGGTGGCATGCAGGTGGGGTGCTGCTGCCTGCCAATGATGGGGATGCTGGGTGGCAGGGAGCTCAGTAGGGAGGTGGAGGGATACCACTTGACCACCAGGGTCTTTTGTGCTATTACTGCCCATGATAGGGCATTGGGAGGGTTTCCACTGGACCACCAGGGACGTTCAGTGACCGTATGCCCATGATTGGGTGAAGGGGAATCTTCTGATCCACCAGGGACCTTACTCATACATATGTCTGCGATCGAGAGGGGATACACAGGTCTACCAGGGCCCTTATTCATACCGATGTCCATGATCAGGTGAGGGGATTCACAGGTCCACCAGGGACCTTATGCATTTCTATGTCCGTGATCAGGTGACCAGGTGTGGGAACTACCATGGGTCTGCAAGGCATCGGTTTCTGATGGCTGCAGCCTGGCAGGCGCCAGGTGCAAGTCACCGGGATTGGCACACCACATGTAAATGGGGCTAATGACATGCAAATAGCTCCATTTGCACCTCGCATGCATAATGGACTCATTTGCATGCCCAGTGCTGAATATCTTGTTGATGTGCCCAACACAACTGCACTTGTGCTGGTGCATCCCCTGCTCTCTTCTGCCACTTGCGCTGGCACAGTGCTTGCACCTTCAGTGCCATATTCAATGGTGCTGAGCCATGGTGCAGCACCACTGAATATCGTCAGGTTCCTACCCCAGTTGTGCTGTTCCCAGGCTTGCGACCATGCCAGGTGCAGTCTGAATATCCAGCCCTCTTTGTAGTCATTGTGTTTCTCTGTGCAGTTTTAAGGAAAAAGGATGCGTTTTCATTACTGTTACAGTTAGCATTTCCACTTGCATTTCTGTTACGTTTGCATTAGCGTTCCCATCTATGCCACCATGTGCATTACCCTTTGCATTTCCATTTGTGCTTGAGTTTGCGTTATTGTTAACATTTATGCTTCCATTAAAGTTTTGTTTGCATGTCCATTTGTGCTTAGCGACGCGCTCCATTTCGTTTCTGTTTGTGTTTCCTTTGGAATCATCATTGCTGTTACTGTAAGTGTCTGCATTTCCAACTGCGTTACCATAACCGTCACGTGTTATAGTTTGCATTTCCACATGCTTGCATTTGCATTTCTGTTTTCATTAATGTTTGTGCTTGTGTTTCTATTACCGTTTGTTTTATCATTTATGTTTGCGTCACTGTGTCCATTAGCGTTTGTGTTGCCGTTAGTTCACTATTTATAGTGCAAATTCTCAAAAATAAGGGAAATTCATGGCAAAAACTTTGTTTAATGCATCAGTTAGGGTTGTTCCACAGCGACAAAAGCAAGGAAATTCGATGTTAGGGCTTCCACCTCCTTGCACCACACCCCACCCACCCCACCCTGCCCCAACAACAGGCATCGGGTTGTGCATTGGGGTCATCAGTCCTAACTGTTCCCCATTCTCCTATACTGCACCATCTCAGCTTGTTTGCACATGGGATGGGTTGAGAGTTAGTCGATAACTCCAACGCACACCCGATGCCTGTTGGTGGGGTGGTGCAAGGGATGGGGAACCCTAAAATCAAATGTCCTCACTTTTGTCACTGTGGAAACACCCTGATTGATGCATTAATTGGAGTTTTTTGCCATAAATAAAGAAATATATATATAACTCATGCAAGGAAGGGAAGGGCCAAGGCAAGACAACAAACCTGAGACAAGCAGTATCAGGTAACAGAAGTAACATACAACTTGGTAAACATTCCATGAAACACAAGCATCATCACATTCCACTGACTGTATGAGTTCTGCAGCCATCATAGTGGCTTGGCGGTACACACACATGCTGGGCACTCATGGGTGATGGCTCACAGTAAGCATCTTTGCATTACCAACATCAATAACAAGATTTAAGCAGATGTCCATATTTCAATAGTTAACAGCTTATGAAACACACAGCATGTTATCCACACATAGTGTATTGGAAATGACAGTTTCTGTGAACCTAGCACCAGTCAATGGACGTTTGAATTTTTTCTGACACAGTGAGTCAGTCCTAATAACAAACAGTGGTAATAATAAAAGTAATTTTTGTAGCATAGTTTACCACTAAGATATAAAACAGTTGTAACATGCAAAGGTAACCATAATATACTGTTAATGAGTATTTTCAGGTAATGCAGCAGCATAGCAACATGTGGTGGTGGCAGTTTCCCACCTGAGCAGTATCTCCAAACTACTGCATATGCATCAGGTCTATCTGTCCTGCTACCACATGCCTATGTGGTAGCAGTGATACTTGCAGCATCCCAATTGCTGAATTATGACACATATAAATCAATGTTTTGAAAATGTGTAGAGACTAAGTGTCATTGTATTAATAAGATTTGCCAGCAGTAGTGTGTCATCATACTGCACTGGCAGTATAGAGTCGATTATACTATACTTGTTTTTCATTACATAGTGTTATGTGAAATCAGTACAGTGTTGTGAATATTGTGCTTACAGATGTGCCAGAGTGGTATAGTGTCTTACAATGTTGCATGTGTCTTGCATATGCTTGTGTGGGGTGGGTGGGGGAATGTGGAGTTAGGGTTTTGAGGAGGAGGCATGGGGTCGGGTGGTGGAGTGATAACCCTAACATGGAATTTCCACACTTTTGTCAGTGTGGGAACAACCTAACTGATGCATTAACAGAGATTTGCAAAGAAATTCCTTTCTTTTAAAAAGTGTAATAAAATAGCAAATAGCATGTGTTAGTGCCAGGCCCGTGCTCCAACCTAAGCTGCCCATTTCTGCATAATGATATGTAGGAGTGTAGTCCTCCGTCTCCTGCACTTCCCACTTACACATAATTAAGTAGTCATACAGCAGCCCTATAAGGCAAGGAACCCTTGTAACATTAATTTGCCCATATCTCACTAACCGTAGCAGCTAGAAAAAAAATTCAAGCATGGTTGTAATCATGACAGTGAGTAGCTTTTGCAATATAAGCTGACTGAATACATAACTGCCATTGTTTCTGAGATATGGGCACTGAAAAGTGCTGTGGCTTCTAAGTCTGAAGGCATAATAGTGGCCTACGCCCATGAAAATGAGCAATTGGAACACTAATTCCCAAATATCTCAGGAACCATACAAGGTAGAAAAAGAAAATTCAAATCTCATGGTTTTCATGGCTTTCCAACCTATTTCTGCACTTAGCCCCTCATTTTGTGATGAAAAGTCAGTATCTTGAATCTTTTCAAGATATGGGCCCAAAATCATCACTGGTGCCGCAATGTTATCCTATGGATCCTATGGGAATTTTTCTAAACTTTAAAATTCTGTAACTATGGGCCTGTTCAATATTTCCATACCAAACTACCAAAAGGCATGTCTATGGGACTAGGGCTTGCCACCTGAATAGTTCATGCCAATAGCACAATCCACTTTGTCACAATAAAGTGATAAGGAAAACAACCATCACAATGTTATCCTAAGGGAGAATTTCTGAACTTTGGATTGCTGTAACTATGGGCCTGTTAAATATTTTGTACCAAACCACTGAAAGGTACATCTGTGGCACTAGAGCTGGTCACCCTGAACAGTTCAGGCCAATAGCACAATCCACCTTGCCATAATCAAGTGACAAAGAAAACAAAACATAGCAAAATGTATTTGTCCAGTGTTGCTGCGATCACTTTAATGTTTTACGCTACTCTCTATCTCTATAATGGGAATGTTATCATGTACAGAAAAAATGTTGCTGAGGTTACTTTTTCCAGTGAGCGTGATTGTTATGCGCAACAAAAATGTTCTATGATCAAAAAGAGAAACATTTTTAAAACATAATTCCAGACCAGCTGGTGAAAACTAATGCCAGTGACAGGTTCCTTGAGGAACAATTAGGTAAACACAACTGTTGGTGTTTACTAAAGTGGAGTATTTTTGAATTACAGCATTTTTCTCTTGCTAACTAAAAAGATGGCAGCAGCACGACAACATTTTGGGCAAGCTCGACAACAAAATGTGATCACGAATGTTTTCGCAGCACATATAATTTTTCCATAGGCTATAATTGGACATGAAAGGGAATAACTTTTGAACGGAGCAATATTTTTCACCAGATCTTCAAAAGACACCAGTATAACCCAGGACACATGTAGACAGACCAATCTGAACCCACTCCAACACATTCTTCAGTACATTATGCCTGGACAAAGAATTTGCAACAATGGGAAAATTCCACTTTTTGAGCAAACTATGGTTCCACAACTGTACATTCAACCAAAACATAAAATTTCAGATCCAGAGATCTATGGTAGATCTTTCTACATTCCAAATTTCAGGCAAATCGGACAAATGGTTAAAAAGTTATTAAAGTGCAAAATGTGAGGTTTAACATAGAAATGGCTATGCAACCCTAACTATAGTGGTACTACTGCCATACTATTTTATATATATATATATACTGCATATATATATATATATATATATATATATATATAGATATATAGATATGTATATATATATATATATATATATATATATATATATATATATATACATTGACGCAGTCGGGCCAGTATAGATAGGGTGAAATGGCACTTCATGTTAAAATTTAAACTTTGAGCTTTAACAACTTTGAGCCATTCAATGTATTTGTATGCAATGTGCATGCATAATTTCTATGTGCGAATCTCTTAAACTGCCACATTTCATGGGAATCTGTCAAGATATTTCTAAGATATAAAGTGTTGAAAAACAGTAAATCTGGGGATTTTTGACATTTATTTGCTTACCTGTATCTTAAGAATGCATTCATGTTGTGATCTGACATTTTCAGGATGGAAAGCCTTTGGGTCACAGAAGAGCCATTTGATGGTTTGGGGAACAAATATTAATCCATTCAAAAGTTAGGACACTTTTAATTTTTCCATTGTTTCCTATGGGAAAATTTTATATGTCAGGCATGAAAGTTATAATTTTCACACATGCTTTTTGTAATGGTACAGAGCCAGCATGTATAAGCATGCACTGCTCCATACCCACAGGAGATCCATGTGGGGACCACATTCACAAAGCAGTGGTCCCTGCCCGATTCCTTCCGTGTCCCTGCTCCCCTGTGTGCAAGTATGTGGGGGCAGGATTGCAGACTCGAGATGTCAGCCAGTCAGCTGCCCTACCTGGGTCCACAGTGGATCCCTTGCACTGGTCTGGCGTCATCCTGGTGTGAGAGTGTAGAGTGCTGGTGGAGCTGTGGGGGGACATTGGCTGGCCGCCCTCCTCTGGCCAATCATCATCCTCTGATGTTAGGTGCACCATCCTGGGAGGTCCAAGGCCCCCACCTGCACTGGCAGGTCTGGTGGTGGCACCTGGGGGAAAACAGATGGCACATCTGCCCTCTGGACATGCTGCCACTGGTACCCACGTATGGCACTTCGTACCTTTCATGAATTGTGCAGAGTGCCAGAACACCACCATGAATATCCTGACCCCCATCATGAATCTCAGTGCCTGGGCTGGGGATTGGGTGCACACCAGTCCTGTGCCCCTTGACAAGTGGGTGCTGTGTGCGGAGGTGGGCATAGAGTGGCTACACGCATCTGCTCTGCAGCACATAGTCACTGTGCTCATTGGAGAATAGCCACCATTATGAGTATTGTGCACAAAATAGCAGCTTATTTTCTAATGATAGGACTAGTGTGAGAAAAATACTGATCTTTTTGGCAAAGAATGCTGGTATTTTTCACACAGTTAACATCCTGCGATTAACTGAGCTGTTGCAGCCACCATCTTGTTTTGCTGCATAGCGAGGAACATTTAAACACAAAAATCCCATCAGAAAACAGTTAAAGAGAACCTCTTTATGTGTTTTCTGATGATTTATGTTTTAACTAGACAAGAAGGTTTTCTCTTGGGTGCCAGCTTATGTAAAAATGTCTTGTAGTTTGTTCTATGAGAAAAGCAATATTTTCTTGACTTCTGTAGCTGCAGCTGGAACTCGTGCTGCCAGCTGCAGAGTCATGGAAGACCCATTATGTGGACACAATATATAGTGCACTTACTGGGCACAGTGGGACACCAAAGTGTGCCTAAATGTATTTACTTCACTTAAAAACTGTAAAATAGGAAAACCGCCCCCAGGTATTTTCTGGATGTAGAATCCTGCATTGAAATTTTTCGTAATTTTGATGCAGGTTCTGCATCAAAATATCCAACGTGCACAGTACTTTCTGACATGGGGTGCCCAATCCCCTTTTTGTAGTGTAAGCATAGCTGTGTCTGCACACTCAGTATTCTGGCACACTTGGAGTCCACCCCAGTATGCCCACATTTATTTATCTAAACCTGTGAAAGAAGAAACCATCAGGAGGTCTTTTCTTGATGCAGAATCCTGCATCGAAATGTTTCAGAATTTCAATGCAGGATCCAGCACTGAAGTGGTGTAATGTGCGAACAATGCTTTCCCATACAAAACCTTTTGTGTGGCACACTAAAAAGTATTTCGATGCAGGATCCGCCATCGAAGTGTGCACATTTCAATGCAGAATCCTGCATCTATCTAGTCTTGTCTTTTGACATGGGTGCCCAATCCCAGTGATCTGTAACCCCCAGTAGTGTGGCACACTGGGAGCCCACCCAGTATGCGGATATAGTAATTAAATGAATGAAATCTTTCTGACACTGGGATACCCACTCCAGGTGTTGGAGGACTCCCCAAGTCCACTGTTATTGCTGATAAGTGTGCCCAATCCCCTGTTGGCATTATGATCCCCAAATAACTTATGTGGCACACTAGGAAAAAAAACTGTGCCCAAATAGTTTTTTTATATATTTGTTCCTGTAAATGAAGAAAAACGTCCCTTGAAGTCTTTTTTATTGTATTTTTTAACCTGTAATGAAGGACATGGTCCATTATTGTCTCCCCATCCCATTCCTACCCCATACCCAACCTCCTTCTGTGCATCCACCTCCTGCATCCCCTCACCCATACATACCCTCTGGAGGTTGGGAGCTGCAATCTTCTCTGGATTGGGAGACATCTGCCCTCTTCAAAGCTGAACAGCAAAATGAGGAATCAGGCAAGTGATGTATAATGGGACTGAATGGGGTGTTTCAACTTAGGTTGATATCTCAGCCAATTTTAGGAATTTTGCTAAATTTTCAACATGGTGTTCTTGGGACCCCTCCCCAAGAACACTATCACTATTATTTTCTTTCTTAGTCCTGAAAGGTGATTTCACAGTCACTGCATGGAATCACCTTTGGAACTGATTCACAAAATGACAGTGCCATTGTTCATGAGGAGGTGTCCCAAAAGGCCATGTTGCAATTTTGGTGAGAAAATTCAAAAAATGATGGCGTTACAAGAGTGCATTGTACAGTTTCTATGCACACTCATAACTTTTCAATTTCTAATATTTGCCTCCTGATTTTCAACATTGTCATTGTTAATACCTTCTTATGAACAGTAGAGCTGTCATTTTCATATCCTGCTCAAAATGTGTTTTGCACCTGTGGCGCAAAATGGTGTGGTTACTCTTGAAGTCAACTTTTGGATGTATTTACAAAATGACAGTGCCATTGTTCATGATGGGAGGACCCATGAAGCCCATGTTGAAAATGTGGTGAAAAAATTCTGAAAATGACTGCTTATGGGTGTGCGTTGCCACTTTCCACACACTACCGTAAATTTGTCAGTTTTTCATATTTTCACTCCAGATTTTCAACATTGCTATTTTTTCACACTGCCTTATAAATAGAATAGCTGTCATTTTGCACATCCTGTCCAGAATGTGATTTTGTACCTGTAGCACAAAATGGTGTGGTCACTATCCGAAATCAACTTTTGGCATAGATTAACAAAATCACAGTTGCGCTGTTCATGAAGGGAGGTCCTGTAATGCTGATGTTGAAAATTCAGTAAAACTATTCAAAAAATAAGCGTGTTACAAGTGTGCAATGTGCAGATTCTCACACACTCGTAATATTGCCAGTGTTTCCATTTTAACACTGTTGTAATATTTGGACAGAGGATGGGACCACAGGTTCCAAGGACCTTGGCTCCACTGTAACATATGGATACTGTTGTACTATCTTGATGGAGAGATGGCTCCCCAAGTAAAATGAGGATACAATTATACTAGCTGAAAAAGAGGAAATTCTTTACAAAAACTTTGTTAATGCATTAGTTAGGGTGGATACAACAGTGACAAAAGCAGGGAAAGGAGGCATTAGGGTTTCCAACCCTGAATGGTCCCACCCAGTGATACCACCCACCCCATCCCACCACTCTCCATGCACCAACAGGAACTGGGGTGTGCCATAGGAGTCATAAGACCTAACTCTCACCCCATTACCCTATACTGTAGTTTGTAGGATATTTACATGTGCAATAGGGGTGAGAGTTTGGCTTTATGACCCCATGGCACACTCCAGTGCCTGTTGGTGTGTGGAGGGTGGGGATGGTGGTGGATTGGTAGAGGTAGGCTCCCTGGGGGTGGGGCGTTAGGATGGAAACCCTAATGCCTCATTTCCTGCTTTGTCACTGTGGTATCCACCCAACTGATGCAATAATGATGTTTTTGCAAAGAAGATGTATAAACACATATATTCATGGCAAAAACTATAGTTATGGCATCAGTTAGGGTTGTTCCACAGTGAAAAAGTGAGAAATTCAGTGTTAGGATTCACACCCCTTCACCACATCCCACCTACCCTCACCAACAGGCATCGGGGTGTACACAGGGTCGTCGGTCTAACTTTCATCCCATCCCATGTGCAAACAAGCTGAGGTGGTGCAGTATAGGAGAATGGGATGAGAGTTAAGACTGATGACCCCAACGCCACCCGATGCCTGTTGGTGGGGTGGGTGCAAGGGTGGGAACCCTAACATCAAATTTCCTTGCTTTTGTCACTGTAGAACAACCCTAACTGATGCATTAAACTGAGTTTTTGCCATGAATGTCCTTCTTTCTGAAAATGTGCACTATAAATAGCGAAGTAACAGCAACACAAATGCAAATGAAAATGCTAATAGACATGGTGACACAACGTAAATGATAATGCAAGTGGTAATACAAACACAAGCGCAAACATTAATGAAAACAGAGACACAAGTGCATACACAAATGCAAATTGTAACTCACATGGTCACGGTAAAGTAATTGGAAATGCAGACACTTACGGTAACAGCAACGATGACACCAAAGGAAACACAAGCAGAAATGCAAAAGCAAATGGGAGCACATGCGAATGCAAATGGAAATGCACACAGTGATGCAAAAGGAAATGCAAACAAAACAGTAATGGAAATGCAAATGTTAACAGTTATTCAAATGCAAGCGCAAATGAAAATGCAAAGGTATCGCACAAGGTGGCTTAGACGGATTGGTAACGCAAATGGAAATGCAAACACAAGCACATATGGAAATGCAAATGGCAACACGCACAGTCATGGTACCACAATAGGAAATGCAAATGCTAATGGTAATAGCAATGATGACGCTAAAGGAAAATGCAAACACAAATGGAAGTGCGACAAATGAAAATGGTAATGCACATGGTGACGAAAATGAAATGCAAACAAAACCAGTAATGGAAACTCCAATGTTAAAAGTAATGCAAACTCAAGCGCAAATAAAACGCAAAAGGGTAAAGCACATGGTGGCGTAGACGGAATGGTAATGCAAACAGAAACAGAAACACAAGCACATACGGAAAAGCAACTGGTAACGTGAACAGTCAGGGTACCGCAATAGGAAATGCAATGCTAAGGGTAACAGCAATGATGCTGCAAAAGGAAACGAAACAGAAGCGCATATGCAAATGCAAATGGTAATGCACATGGTGACGCAAAACAAAATGCAAACATAAACAGTAATGGGAACACAAATGTTAACAGTAATGCAAATGCAAGTGCAAATGAAAATGCAAAGGGTAACGACATGGTGGCGTATACAGGAATGGTAACGCAAATGGAAATGCAAACAAAAGCATGTATGGAAACGCAAATGGTAACACACATGGTCATGGTACTGCAATATGAAATGAAATGCTAAAGGCAACAGTAATGATGACACCAAAGGAAATGCAAATGCAAATGGAAGCACGACACAAATGCAAATGGTAATGCACACAGTGATGCAAATGAAACACAAAGAGAAACAGTAATGGAAATGCAAATGGTAACAGTAACGAAAATGCAAGTGCAAACCAAAATGCAAAGGTAATGCACATGGTGGCGGACAGGAATGCTAATGCAGACGGTTACGGAAATGCAAGTGGGAATGCTAACTGTGACAGTAATAAAAGTGCACACCCTTTTTTACCAACAGCTGCACAGAGAAACACAGTGAATACAAAGAATGTATGTATAATAATGGGCCTCAGAGTAGAAAATGAGCACTTGGAAAGAATAAAATGCTTATATCTCAGGAACTGTACAACATACAAAAAAAAATTAAATTTCATATAAATTATGACTTTCCTTGCTAGTTTTGTACTAGCCCTGGGGCTAAGCATTTTTCTGATGAAAAGTCCGTATCTCAAGCATTTCGAGATACGGGCCCGAAAGCGCTGTGGACACTGTAATGTTAGTCTATGGGAATAAGTGTCAACTTTGGAGCACTGTAACTTTGCAGCCCTGTAATATTTGTCACCAAACCATGAAAAGGCACACCTGTGGGATGTTGGCTTTTTTCCTCTAAATTGCAGCCCAAAAGACCTAACCTTTCTTTTGCAGCTGGGTGGCAAAGAATTCCTTTTATTTTGGCCATAGTGTTGCAAAATAGTGTCACAAATCACAACACTTTCATAAAACAAAACCTTGAAAGTGTCGCAAGTGCAACACTACTTTGCAACACTACCATTTACAAAATTTCAAAACATATTTCTGGGGTGTTTAACCCCCAAAAAAAGTCATGGCTACCATCCCTCAGGGTTCGACTAGGTGAACACAAAAGAATTGTGTCCCTAGAGGATCCCAAATTTAAATGGCAAGCATTTCTTTGACCACTAACTGAAAAAATGTCTGACTCATGACACTACAGTAGTCATTTGTGACACTAAAACTGCATCTGCAACACTGTAAAACTTTTGTTAACTTTCCCATTGACTATAATGGGAAACCTGTTTTGAATAACTTTTGAACTGTTTAATATTTTTCATGAAATCTTCAAAAGGCACATCAGGGACCCTGGCCACATGTTCCTGAAGTTTTTGGATCAGTCGCGCAAACCATGCAACCTGTAGGTGCCAGCAAAGAATGCACAAAAAGCATAAATGCACTACAAAATGTCACTTTATAACTCTGCAACTGTGCATCTGACCATGATGAAACTTGGCAGATCCAGAAATCTATAGTTCTGCTCCATGCCTGCCAAATTTCAGGCAAATCTGTTATACAGTGGCAAAGTTATTAGATGCACAATTTCACACTTTAACCTTAAATGGGGTATTCAACCCTAACTATAGTGGCACTACCATGCCATGATAATATATATATTTATATATATATATATATATATATATATATATATATACACATAAAATATATATTATAGTGGCGCATTTGCTCCACTATATTTAGGGTTGTGAAGGCACTTCTATGTTAAAGTCAAAGTTTTGCACGTTAATAACTTTGGACCCATTCAACTGATTTGCCTGAAATTTGATATGCATGGTGGACATGGCAGGTCTCTTGATTTGTCAGATTCCTCTTCAGTGGGAGTGATGGTCTTTGCATTCCAAAATGCTGAAAATGCACTTTTGCCAGTTTTGGAGGCAGGTTTGGGATTTTGCCATGGTCCTGCATGGTCATAGTGTGGTATGTCAGTCTGCAAGATGGCTCATTTGAAAGAGCTTCAGTGGCCGAATATGCCTCTTTTGTTTGGTGAAAAATTATTAAGGCATTCAAAAGTTATGGCACTTTTAAGCTCCATTATAAGTCAACGGGAAAATGTATATGGTTGTTTTGTGAACAAAGAATGGATTTGGGCCATCTCGTCCCACCTGGAGGTCAAAGAATTTGCACCCTCGGGGTCAAATATTCTTTGTCCTCGAGAATTCTTTGATTGTGAGGTCCGCAATTTTGTTTTTTATATTCTGTCAGAAAAATCAAATATCTTGTCTCAGGGTCAATCCTGATGTAAAATCTGAATGAGTTTTAGCTAGGGGCTTTTTATCTATTGACCCATGCCTTTGATTTCACATAAAATGGTCAAAAATAGAGTTATTATGTTTTAAATGTTTTGATCATGACCGCTAACGATCTTTGATTGTGAGCCTGTAAATTCTTTGATTGCGAGATTCTGTGATCGCGATCTTGCATTAAGGTAAAAATACAATCTTCGCAGCTCAGGGGTGGCCTAAGAACACAAATGAGTGTGAGTTTGCTCAGGGGCTTTGTTCTATTGAGACATGGTGGTGGTTTCATGTAATTCTGCCTAAACTCGAATTTCACCCATTTTATTCTTTGATCATGAGCCTGCAAATTCTTGTATCATGAGCCTGCAAATTCTTTGATCGCAACATTCTTTGATCATGATCTTGCATCATGAGGGAGGAACAGGATGGCCCTTTGAAAATTCAAATTTCTCAGCCCAGGGGGCCTAGGAACACAAATGAGAGTGGATTTTGCTCAGGGGCTTCATTCTATTGAGGCATGGTGCTGGTTTCTTGTAATTATGCCTAAACTCGAGTTTCACAATTTTTCATTCTTTGATCATGAGTCTGCCAATTCTTGGATCACGAGCCTGCAAATTATTTGATCGCGAGATTCTTTGATCACCATCTTGCATCATGAGGGAGGGACAAGATGGCCCTTTGAAAAAATCTAATTCTCAGCCCAAGGGTGGCCTAGGAACACAAATGAGGGAGGGACTTGCTCAGGGGCTCTTCTATTGAGGCATGGTGCTGGTTTCTTGTAATTATGCCTAAAACTCGAGTTTCACCATTTTTATTCTTCAATTGCTAGCCTGCAAATTCCTTGATCATGAGATACTTTGATCATGATCTTGCATCTTGAGGGAGGGACAAAATGGGCAGATTTTATAATGGAATAGATGGGCCAATTTTCACAATCTTTAAGTTTAAATATCTTGGAAATGGTTTGGTCTTTTTACTTAAAATTAGTAGGGTGTTGATGGCATGGCCTGTACATGTGAATTACAGTGTCTACGTGTTGAAGAAATGTATTTTTGCAGAGATATTGAGTGACACAATATATGTTTTGCAGACATTGTTTTGCATTGTGGTGGTGCCTTGAAATTGATAGGGTACCTAGCCTTAGTGTCATGGATGGACTTTTCAGTTGTTGTGTCTGTAAAAGGTCAACAGGTGTGAATACTGCAACTCCGATGAATGAAAATCTCAAACTTTAACATGTTATATCTCGGACATGGTTTAGTCTTTGCATTGAAATTTGGAGGTGTTGGTAGAGACACATTTACAAGTTGATGGGAGCAAAGCTCCCAAAAGACCCATACTCCCAGCAACTTCTGCAAGTTCCTAGTTTTGTATTCTTTCTCAAAAAGTAAATAAGTTTTATGCATAAAAATGTGGTAATGCATCATTTCAGGTTAAAACACAAAAAGTGAGGACATAGAAAAATCTTTAGGGTTGCCCCTCCCCGTGGACCCACCAATCATCACAAGATTGACAGATAATGGGGTGTGTCATTGGGGTTGTGAGACTAAATGTTGCCCCATTCTTGTTCACTGTTTGCTTCTCAAAATGATTGCACAAGGAATGGGGCAACATTTAGGCCTCATAACCCCAATGACACATTCATCATCTGTCAATCGTAGGATGATTGGTGTCCACAAGGGAAGGGGCAACCCTAAAGATTTTTCATTTCCTGACATTTTGTATTTTAACCCTAACTTATGCATTAATGCAGTTTTTGCAAAGAATATATATGTGTGTGTGTGTGTGTGTGTGTGTGTGTGTGTGGTGAGAGCTTTATCAGTGTAATAACATCTGTTATTCTCACCTCAGTAAGATAAATATAGCCGACTTCAGCACAGAGATAATAAATGCCATTTATACACAGTGTGCTCATGTCAGCTTCACTTATTTTCATTGTGTCCTTTAGTGTCCATAGAGGTCCTGTAAACCTCATTGCTTGATCTGCTTTATACTTCACGATTTATATGTGTAATTGTACTCACATGAAAACAGTGTGAGACAAATACATCCGATTTCTTGTGCTCTCCTGAGACTGCTGCCTAGAATGCTGACAGAAACACTGTCCGTGACCTGTCCAAAGGAAAAAGCATTTATGAGTGCTATCATCAGACTCAAAGTTGGACTAATTGTGCACATGTGAATGCCTCTGAAAACAAAATCAATCAACAGAAACCCTTTTTTTATCTAGCTGAATGTTACTCATACACATGCCTGAATTATGTTGTACTAAACATGCTCATAATAAGCTAAAGTGAATTTAAAACTGAAAGTGACTGGCACAAGTAAAATGTTTCTGTTTCATGCAATGGTGGCAGAAACTGGCACAGGACAATAAAGAAAGAAAGAAAGTTGTATTGGTTTAACAGAACACTCACCCTCTGAAAAGCCAAAGAATAGGTCACAGCATTTCAAACACATGTAGAAATAGAAAATAAAAATGGTTATCAACACACCCTCTGTTCTGGTTTCCACACAAAGTCCTACCCTCTCAGAGACTACAGCCAGTCACACACCATGTTCACACAAGCATGAACCAATCAGCAATCACACACAGGCAAAATCACCAAGTTCATACGTGAAACACAGACCATTCATTAACATTCAAAGCATGAAGCAACAGAGAACAAAACAGTCACAAATATCAGACAGCAGATATAAAAAGCTCCCACCCATTGTATAAATCACACACAAGATGTGCAGTAGTGTGATATGTAAAATACTTTCATGCGTGCAGAATGACCTCTGGATTCTATCACTCATGGCTCCACCAATCAAAGGGTATCAAGAGGTCACTCTGTGGGTATGGAAATATTTTTCATATTTACCTCCTGCCCATCATGTATCCTCTATTTATATATTCCATTACCTGAATCAATGAGGAATAAATGAGACCGACATATACTGCCATATATATATATTATTACATATATATATATATAGCGTTTATGCATCATTTATCAGTAGCAGGGCCTCTGTTGTGATTTCTTTTGCCGATTACTCTCAACCGCACAGACATGTTGTCAGCCATAACCTCACCCCATCACATGTAAAGAAGCAGAGGTGTAGGAGAATGGGGTGAGAGTTACCACCGACAACCCTAATGCTCACTCCGATGCCAGATGGGGGTGTGGGCAGGGGCCAAGGGGCTTTCAACCATAACACCAAATTTCTCACTTTTGTCGGTGTGGAACAACCCTAATCTAATGCATTAAATAGAGTTTTTGCCACTAATTTCTTCTTTGAGAATGATAACGAAATAGTGAATGTAATGCGCGGAGGGGCCCCGTGTTCCCCCGACATGATGTCTTGTCACATAGTAACATTGTGCCTATAAACGCAAATAGTAATGCACATGGTGACGCAAAGCAAAACAGAAAGAGAAACAGTAGTGTACACAGAAATGTTAAAAACAATGCAAAAGCAAGCGCTAATGAAAAGCAAAGGGTAATGCACATGGTGGCGAGGACGTGAACGGTAAGTGAAACAGGAATGCAACCACAAGCAAAATGGTAACGGTAACAGTAATGTAAGTGCAGAGGCTGTTTTTTCCCAAAAGCTGCATAAAGAGAGACAGTGAGTACAAAGAATGTATGCATAATAATGGTTCTCGAGCAGAAAATGTGGAGTTGGAATACTAAATTGCTTATATCTCAGGAACCGCTCGGACGAGAAAAAAAAATTGAAAGTCATATGATTTATTACTTTTCTGGCTAGTTTTGTATTTAGCCCAGGGGTCTATGTGTTTTCTGATGAAAAGTCTGTATCTCACACTGTTTCCGAGATATGGGCCCTGAAAGGCGCCAGCGAACACCGTAATGTTATCTTATGGGGAAAAAGAGAAGTTTGAGTGCCATAACTTTGGCTTCCTGTAACATTTTTTCACCAAACCACACAAAGGCACACCTGTGGGATGTTGGCTGTGTTCCTCCAAATTTCAGCCCAAAAGACCAAACCGTTATTTTGCAGCAGGGCGACAAAGGATTCCTGTAATGCGTTGGATGCCGTAATGTTATCCTATGGGAAAAATTTCAACTTTGAAGTGCCATAACTTTACCACCATGTAATATTTTTTCAACAAAACATTGGAAGGCACATCTGTGAGATGTCGGCTGCGTTTCCTCCAAATTTCAGGCCAAAATACCAAACCGTTCTTTTGCAGCAGGGTGCCAAAGAATTGCTGTCATTTTCCACAGCCTAGAAAAGTACTGTTGAAGTTTGCTAAGCTTTAGCAGAATTCATTCAACAGTGTCGCCAAGTCTTGACAGTACTTTGTAATACTTTTTCAGAAATTTAGAAAACATTTCTGGGGTGTTTCACCTCAAAATAAAGACATGGCTAGCATCCTCAGGGTCCGACTAGGTGAATACAAAAATAGTTAGGTTGCTAGAGGGTCCCAATTTTAAATGCCAAGCATTTTTCTGATCACTAACTGAAAACAAAATGGTGGAATTGCGACAGTAAAAGGGCCATTTGCAAAAGGAAAAACTGCATTTGCGACACTGTCAAACTTTTTGTTAACTTTTCCCATAGACTTATAATGGGAACTTGTATTTTGAATAACTTTTGAACCGTTTAATATTTTTCATAAAATCTTCAAAGGTACATCAGGGACCCCGCCACATGTTCCCTGAAGATTTTGGACTGGTTCAGAAACCGCAAGACCTGTGTGGAGAGATGACAGTAAAATTACAGAAAAGCGTATATGTGTGTGCACAGATCATGCTTAATAACTCCACAGCTGTATATGCGACCGTACAAAAACTTGGCAGATCCCAAGGTGTATGGATCTTGATCATGTATTCCAAATTTCAGCCAAATCAGTCAAACAGTTGCAAAGTTATTAAGGTGCAAATCTTTGGGTTTTACTTGTAAATGGCTTCATCCCTAACTATAGTGGCACTACCGTGTTACTATATATATATATATATATATATATATATATATATGTATATCATTTATTCCTCCATTGATTCAGAGTAATGAAAAAATTCCAAATGCAATCTTATTTGTTGCAATTCAATGTTTTGTGAATATAAACAAATGAATTATGAGCTATATAAACCAAACAGGATACTAGAGTGCAAAGCATGCAGATTCACATGCATGCACAGGAGGATTTTGACCCTATACAGGGTGCTGGTTAGGCCTCACTTGGAGTACTGTGTGCAGTTCTGGAGACTGTACCTGAGCTGGGATGTCATGCTACTGGAAGGAGTACAGCAAAGGCAACAAGGATGATTCAGGGATGGAGGAAATGGATTATGAGATGAGGCTGAAGGAACTGAATATATACACTGAAAGAGAGGTGGGAGGGAAGGCATGATTGAGACATTCAAGTACCTGAAGGGTGTCAACAAAGGGGAGCGTGGGGGGTTGAAGAAACTAAGGAATAGGAGTGAGACTAGGAGGCATAGGCTTAGAATAAAGGGAGATATTCAGGTTGGAGATGAGGAGGCATTACTTCACAGAGAGAGTATTTGTGAGGTGGAACACACTACCAGAAGCAATGATATCATGCAAAATGGCTGGCTTTAAGAATGATAGGGATGAGTACAGGAGTGGGTTAGGGTGGGAAGAAGGACAACAATGGGTGATTAAGGGGTTGGGGAGGGGCAGCTGCCTGCTGGGAGCTAACTGAGCAATCAGCAGATTTTGATAGACCAGTAGGTCTGTTATGCTGGCACTATTGTATGTTCATATGTATGTATGCATGTATGAATGTACTGTATGTATATATGTATGTATGTATACGCACCTCAGTAGTATAGCACTAAATATCACTAACTCATGCCTGAATGACAATATTTCATCTCAATTATATAAAGCTACTATTAATTAATAACACTTGAACTCAGACCACCGCTTTCTCCAAACGCCTCATTTGGCATTTATAAAACTAATAATTCATTAAATTATTCACTTTTAATCAAACAGCTTGCCTTATAATTTCCGTTGCTGCACTCATGTTTTACCTGTTATTTCTCTGCCTGTGGTCTTCTGTCACAGTCACAAATTGCACTAAAAATGCAAAACATAAATGTGAAAAAAATGTAAAATTCTTATTAGACTCGTAGCCATTTATTCACCTAATGAGAGCAACCCAGAACATAATTTAATGTTTAAAATGCATATGTATTACAAGGAAAAGTCATTGGTTGAAGTCATCACATGACCATGTTTTGATAAAGCTCGATGCATGGTCATTTTGGTACTCAGCCTAAGCATAATTCATATGCACTACACAGAATTTTTCAAAACAATCTTCCAAAAATTGTCTTCCAAAGAAGGAGTTGTTGATTGAAAGCTAAAGCTCTTCATTCTTTTGTAACATCCTTGTTAGTCCAATAAAAGATACCAAACCATTTGTTCTGGATTTGTTAAAAATGACCTGGCAACCATTTTTTGCTTCGCTATACACCAGTTGCCAGATACTTCTAGTAAAAGCTGTTACAGTTCATGATTGTACTCCTCCAGCACCCATTTTCTTCCATCCAGACACATTTCTACTTTTAAATAAATGATGCCCTGCTCTTTTTGTTTTTCCCTGAATGACACTATAATGGTAGCAGAAAATAGTCCCTTCCCCATTACTGGGTTTGTCTTACAAAGCACCATGCAGCACCTCTCTCTACATTTCTATCCAAGTGATCACATTATGATACCACACAGTGCCGATCTCTATATTTCTTGTGAAGGGTGATCACAGCACTACTTCTGCATGTCTCCTGAATCCCTACAGTGGGCAATATTTTGTGCTTTGTCTCTATGTTCCTTAAAAAATGCATTAGAATTGTGAGCACTCCCACCGGTGAGGAGTGTGTCACTCTCACCTCCATAGCCAACTACCTTCACCCAAATAACACTTTAAATTAACCACACAAACAACCATGATCGCACAGTAATATGCAAAATTATTATCATATTCGTTTATGCATTTGGTAAAATAACTTACAATTAGCAGTATCATGCCAGTCTATAAAGTAAAGTAGAACGTTTCTCATGGTAATCACCTTCCTTGTCTAAGGTTAATAAATAATGGTTGGTGGGGTTTGCCAGATCTCGCTTGTTTACAGTATTCCAAAATTAATGTTCCTGGATTACTTGAGCAAAAAGTGCTGCAACACCCATATGGTATATCAATTCTTTAATTTTTAATTGTCCCAACATTTTGCCTGGATGTCAGGCTTCTTCTGGGAAACCATAAAACAAATAATAGAAAACATTTTAGAGATGACAGTCTCAGTTCTAAACAGTGTACAAGTTATTTTACATAGAAACACAGAATTTGATGGCAGATAAGGACTGCTTGTCCTACCTAGCCTGCCCATTTCCCTACCTGATGGATAAGCTGCAGATTCTAGTTAATCAACAGCTTACTTCCTCCTACCCCACTAGAATTGCCTTATGCCTGTTCCATGCATTCTTGATTGTCCCATTGTTCCTGACTCCACAACCTCCTCAGGAAGGCTGTTCCATGCATCCACAACCCTCTCTGTGAAAAATACTTTCTAACATTACATCTGAGCTGCCCCCATCTTCAAATTGTACCCCTCGTTCTTGCACATCTCTTATTCTGAAAGATGCTACCCTCTTCTACTTTGTTAATGCCCTTGAGATTCTTGAAAGTTTATATCATGTCCCCTTCTCCCTCCTTTCCTCAAGGGTATACATATTAAGCTGCTTTAATCTCTCCTTGTATATCTTCTGGTGCAGACCCTGCACCATTTTGAGTGCCCTCCTCTGAACAGCCTCCACTCTGTCTATGTCTTTATGTAAATGAGGTCTCCAGAATTGCACGCAGTACTCAGATGGGTCTCACTAACTGTCTGCACAGAGGGATGACAACTTCCCATTTTCTACTGTTGATGCCTCCCTATGCATCTCAGTATCCCCAGCCCTCTTTACTGCCTTCTACATTGCTTGCCCACCTTTAGATCATCTGATATAATTAATCCTAGGTCTCTTTCAATTTTTGTTGTTGTTATTAACTCACCCCCATTGTGTACTCTTCCCTGGGTTTTGTTTCCCAGATGCAATACCTTGCACTTCTTTGCTTTGAATATGAGATGCCACATATTTGACCATTCCTCCAACCTGGCCAAGTCCTTTTCATCCTTTCCACCCCACCTTGTGTATCAACCCTGTTGCAGATTTTGTGTCATCTGCAAAGAGACATACCTTTCTTTCTAGGTGCCTTCAATGTCACTTATAAAGACATTAAACAGGACTGTTCCCAGTACCAAACCCTGTGGTACCCAGCTAGTTACCCTCCTTTCTTCACTGTGGACTCCATTTACTAGTACCCTTTGCATCCTGTTGTCCAGCCAGTTTTTATCCAAGGCTACCACATTGGGACACACTCCAAGACTGGCTAACTTGTATATTAATCTTTTGTGTGAGACTGTGTCAAATGCCTTGCTAAAATCTAGGTAGAGCCATATCCACAGCCCTCCTGGTCTACTACTTTGGTCACCCAGTCAAAGAAATCTATTAGGTTCATCTGACATGACCTTCCTGCTGTAAAGCCATGCTGTCTTGGGTCCTGTGCCCCACTGGCCTCTAGGTACTCAGCAATTCTTTCCTTCAGAACTGGTTCCATCATTTTCCCTACCACTGAAGTCAAACTAACTGGTCTGTAGTTTCTGCCTCTGCCCTACTCTCACTTTTGTGAAGTGGAATCATATTGCCCTCCTCCAGTCTTCAGGTACCACCCCATCCTCCCGTGATTTGTTAAAGAGAGTAGTCAGTGGTGTTACTAGTTCTACCTTTAGTTCTTTTAGAATTCTTGGGTGAATCCCATCAGGCCCCATTGCTTTGTCCACCCTCAGTTTCAAAAGTTCTTTCAAAACCCTTTCTTCTGTGAATGGACTGATATCAACCCCTATTCACAGTTACTCTCTTGTTTGGTTTAGGTACCTCCCCTCCTCTTCTGTTGTGAATACTGAGCAGAAATATTCATTCAGTATCCCTGCTTTTCACTGTCACACTCTGCCCACATTCCCTCCTTTATTAAGTCTCTGTATCCCTCCTTCATCTTTCTTTGCTCCTAATGTACCTACAAATGGTTTTATACCCCTTCTTAACAGAGTTGGCTATCTTTTCCTCAGTTTGTGCCTTGCTATTCTGACTGCCTTCCTGCCTCCTTCTGCTTTAACTGATAAAGTTGCCTGTCCTGCTCCTTCTGTGTTTCCTTATATTTCCTGAATGCTATCCTTTTCTCCTTAACCGTCTCTGCCACCTCTTTTGAGAACTATAGTGTTTTTTCCTTCGTTTTGTTTTGTTGATTTGCTTCACATTAAGGCTTGTTGCCTCTGTGATGGCTGTTTTGATTATTCTCATTGTTCTTCCTCCTCCTCCTCCTTCTTGCCCATTTGCTAGTGCTTTTCTGAGGCACTCTTTCATTTTCCCAAAGTCAGCCTTCCTAAAGTTCAATACTCTTGTTTTTGTATGGCTTGACTCTATGGCTGTGTTTATTGTCTCATATTTATCACAATTTATCCTGCCATAGTGTTTGTTTTAAAAATTCTTTTCTAATAAATCATAGTGCTGCTATATTTAATAATTGTGATAGTTTCACCCTTATCCAGCCACCAGTTTTTAATCCTGTTGCAATGACATTGTCTTACTTTTAATTTGGCCTACAGGGCTCCGTGGCTGCCTTATTTTTCTTTTTTTTTAATATTCGCTGGAGAAATGTCAAAAATGTATACATGAAATGTCAATTAGTATCCTCATGTGTTCAGAAATATGCTTACATATGCACAAAAGTATATGCCCTATGAGGGCTATAGTAATCTCAGTCAGAGTCAAACATTCCGCCTTATAAATGACACTTTTTGCTAACAGTTCTGTCACTGCATTTTCTCCTCAGTACTTTCTGCAAGGTAAAAAGAAACTCATTATTCCTTCTACCTGCTTACTTGTGGTCATTTAATTCTTTACTAAATGTCGAGCATGTGAGTGGTGCCTGATGCACTTTAAATTTCTCCAGTTATTGAATTCTATTTCCTGTGATTACATTAAAAATCCACTAAATATGCTATATGCCACCAACAGGACAGAATCATGCTGTAGAACATTATATAGAAACAGTAGATAAACAAGTAAAATATGTTTTGAAATCATACAATACACCAACACGGTAGCAGGTAATATGGACAGATATTATTAAGCAGTTCCACCATGAGGGACTCAATAATATCACATCTATGCAGAGTGAGAAGAGAAAGAGCTATGGTATAGGAATAGCGAGTGTAGTGTTGAGGCACATGCGCTACACTCGCTATAGAAAGAATATGAGAAAGAATGTACAAAGCTGCTGAGCTGTCCATTTAGTGTAGTGGTGTTAGCCACTGCTTTCAGAGCCTGTGGTGCCAGGATTGAGTCCTGCAAGTGGATCTTTTGCTTCCAGGGGAAATTCATTTTTACTTAAGTCTGCCTCCTGAGTTGAGGAATCATTATTTTGGGGGATGTGGGAGTTTGCCCTCACATGAAGATAGATGGTTTGCTTGTCATAGAGGACTGTCACTGTTTATGGTGGTCTCTCTAGTGCAATGCCACCATTTTGACCAGGGCATTTTTTTTCATCACTCTAATGAGTGGCTCAATAAAGGAATTGCCCTTATCACATAAAATCCACCAACACAATATAATTTATCCAAAGAAGAGAGTACAGCACTCAGGGATTTGGAACATGATGAAAATATCATTATCAAACCAGCTGATGGGGGAGTGATAGTGATACAAAATTGAGATTATAGACAAATGTGTTTAGACCTACTAGGAACAGGATAAAATTATGTACAATTAGAAGGAGACCCCTACTAAGCATTAAGTCCCTTATTAAAGATACCATTTTTGAGATGGAAACAATGGGGTGGTTAAAGAAATGGGAAGTGGAAATGATGGAAAATGAATACCCCAGAAAACCACTATTCTAGGCTCTCCCAAAAGTCCACAAAAATTTAGATAGACCCCTGGAATGCCCATAGTGTTGGGAAATGGATCCATTTCTGAACCTTTATCAAAATTTGTTAACTATTATTCAAACCGTTAATTGAAAAAATTCCAACATATATAAAGGACACCACCCATATGTTACAACTGATAAATCAATTGAATCAAGAAGGCATTCCTGGACATTGTATATTAGTCACCATAGATGTGAAAGATCTTTATACATCTGTACTGCACAATAAAGGTTTAGAGAGTATGGGAAATTTGTTGGAAAATAGAATGCAAGAATCAAGACCCAAAACTAGGATTGTACTGGTCTTAGCAGAAATAGTTCTTACCAAGAACTATTTCAAATTTAAAATCAGTTTTATGGACAAGTGGAGGCACAGCCATGGGGAGTACGATGGCCTCAAGCTATGCAAATGCCTTTATGCATGATTTTGAAATGAAATTCATTCTTAAACCACAAATTGAAGGTAGTCTATGTGTATTTAGAAACCATGTGCTTTTTGAAAAAGGTTTATAGATAATATTTTATTAATCTGGACAGGTGATTTAAAAGCATTAGAAGAATTTCAGGACTATATAAATTCTTGTGATGAAAATTTGAAATTTGTGTTTAATGCTAGTGAAAAACACATACATTTTTGGACATTACAATTTATAAGAACAACAACATTTTAGAAATGAAATTATTCAGGAAACAAACTGACAGAAATGCCACATTATACTGGAAGAGTTTTATCCAAGAAAACCTATAGAAAGTATTATGTATTCTCAATTTTGAGAGCAAAATAGAAATGCAGTACAGATAAAGACTATCAGAAAAAATAAAAATCATTGAGGAACATTTTAGGAAAGGTTATATAAAAAGATAAAATTGAACAGGCTGGAATTAGAGTATCACAAATAACTAGACATGAAACATTGTAACCTAGCACTAAAGAAAATAAAGAGAAAAGGATAGTGTTTAGCACTGAACACACTAAGATTATGTCCATAATAAAGAAAACTATTTTGAATAGTTGGAAATTACTGTAGCAGAATCCAACTACAGGAAATGTTTTTGCACAGACATATGTAGTATCAAAAAGACACCTACTATTAAAGATAAATTAGTTCATGCACAACATTGTAAAACTAAATCAAAAGGAACTCAGCTTTTACTTGGCCCATTAAAAAGTGGTATGTACCTTGAAGAAAATGTGTAGCTTAGTGGACACACCTCATGAAAACAACATTTAAACATCCTTACATGAGGAAAGAATATCAAATACAGTCACATATAATATATGCAGCAACTGGAGCAATTTATATATACAATGCCCATGTGACCAATTGTACATGGGCAACACCTTGAGAGAACTAAGGACAAGAATTTTGGAACACAAAAGTAGAATTAGGAATAGAGATGAAGACTCCCTTTAGCTAGGCAGTTTGCTAAAAGAGGCCACAAACCCATGCAAATATGATTTGGGGGAATAGAACAGGTACCAGAATTGCTAAAAGGAGGTGACTACAATAATTTAATAGAACAAAGAGAAATGTATTGATGTACAAATGGGAGTGATCAGTGAAAATGGGGATTGAACGAAGAAATGAACTGGCAAGCATGTTGGTAGGGATCCCTCTCCATAGTAAAGGAGAAATAGTATTTGGAAGTAATATAGAATATAGGAAAAATATACACAAAAAGATCATAATAAGAATATGTGTTGTGATAGATAATAGAATAGGTTATAATAATTAGTTAAGAATGAGTTACAATTGAGAGAACGTAATAAAATAAATGGAATAAAAGCATGACTTAATACAGTGACTATATAAGAGATCAAAATGTAACAAAGTCATTAGGAATACTGGTAATCATTGTAACTCATCTACAGGCTTTAGTTTAGAATGTTCTAATATGAATAAGTATTGTTTAAATTAGGAATCCTCTGTAATTCAGGCAAAAGAAACCAAGCTGAATGTGTCCATGGAAGAGTCATGAGTTGCTAAGGCAACAGCTTTGCTATCAGCAAAGTATGATGATGTTCACACGTCGCCACATGACCTTTCCAATAGACATAAAGAGGTTAAGCTCACAGTGAGATGGTTGCTGCCAGTTCACAGATACAAGCAAGGAAGCACAACAGGAGAACCTAACAAGTAAGGAGAGTGTGTTTTTTATAAAAATTTGAGATTGTGATTGTAATAGATGAGCAAATACAACGGAGGAGAACCAGGAGAAAATTGCAAATGGAAAAGGAAGAGGGAGTTTACAGACATGGAAGTATAGATAGTGAGGTCAAATGAATCTTTAGTAAATTGAAAGCAGCTGAGCATAAGGAATATGGAAGTTTTCATTTAAATGAACAGAAAGAAGTCAGAAGGTGACCAGTTTAGTGGATTTGAATGTAATCACAGGAAATAGAATTCAATATGGAGAAATTTAAAAGATGGGAAGTATGTACACCACATAACAACATGGGGAAAGCACCGAGCCCTGAGGAACCTCCACACAACAACAGAGACGCAAGGGTAACAAATTCCTGAAATTCCTGGACACCACTCTCTGTGTTCTACCCATGAGGAACGATATAAACCACCTGAGGACCATCCCTTATAGTCTGCAGATGTAATTCAGGTGCTCTAGCAATACCCCATGGTCCACAGTGTCAAATGTTGATGAGAGATCCAGAAGGACTAAGATAGAATGACTCTTCTGATCTCTCACCATCAGGAGATCATTGAACACCTGAACCAGTGCTGTCTCAGTACTATGTCTCTTATGGAAACTGGACTGGAGCAATTCATAGACATCATGGATGGTCAAATGGTCCTCCAGCTGTGTTGACACTACTTTCTTGATCACCTTCCCAAGAAGGGAAGGTTCGAGATAGGTCTGTAGTTGGCATGGCAGTCTGGGTCCAAGATAGTTTTCTTCAAGAGGGTGTCACCACCGCTTCCTTCAGAGAGCTAGGAAACTCTCCAGATTCCAGGAGCACCAGACTATCTATGCAAGGACTGGGCCAATGATATCAACACAACCCAAAATTAGGGATGCTGGTCCAGGATCCAAACTACAGATGTAGGGCACACAGTCTGGATGATCTGCATGTGTCCATGAACTGGGGTCAGCTGAAGGTAGTCCAAGAAAACCGGGCATAGTGACCTTGGACTGATACAAAGCAACACCCTTAGAGCATGCTGGTTGAAGTACTGCTCTGATGTTAGCCACCTTTATTAGCAAAAATTGAAGCTGGCGACCATGCAATCTATTGCAAAAGAGCTTTCCACATGCAGGCAGGCAGGCTGGGTTGTACAGTCTGTCAACTGTGTGGAAAAGCTGAGTTGGTTGATTTTGAGCAGCTGCAATCTCCCCAAAAGGAACTCTGCCTTCTTACGAGAGATTGTAGATTGATAGGCTTGATAATGCTCTATCAGTCTAAGGTGGTTGGCATCCAGAGCAGACTTGGCGCCAACAACACTCTAACCTTCATCCTGGTCTCCGCATCTCCCCCAAAGTCCCATCAAACCAAGGGATCTAGGGCGAAGGGAGAGAGGATGAACTGGAAGGAGCAATGAAATCAGAGCTGTTGAGATGGCTGAATTATAGGCCATCACGAGGTCTCTGGATCACTGTTTGCTAATGGAAGGAACAAGAGGTCAAGCACCGTCAAGTAGGCTATGAGAATTAACATCTATAAAGGATGGTACTTGACCATCTCCACAGCTGTAGACCTACAAGGGGGTATTAAATGAAACCTCATCGATGTAATGATCAGACCACCCAACTGTTTCCACCCCAAGTTGGAGGTCTAAATCCCAGGAGAAAACCAAGTCAAGGGAAAGTCTGTGCTTTTATGAGTAGCAGTGGTAACAACTTGTGTTAGGCCCAGTGACATCATCAGCTGGAGGAAGTGCTGACCAAACTGCAAGAGTTTTCATCGACCCATGCATTGGAGTCAACCAGAACCATCAGCCTGGGTGACTCAAACTATATGTCAACAATGAAGTCCACCACTTCCTAAAGAAATTGCTTCTCATCACCAGGTGGATGATAGATGAGAGTAATCCGACAACCTACACCTGCTATTATGACACACTCGAATTACTTGGTCTCCTCAGCTAGTACACCAGTGAGGTTAAGTTCTGTCTTGAAACAGACAGCCCCTCTCCCCTTCGGTCCAATTATGGGAGGGTTATGCAAAGACAAGCAGAAAACTGATTATTTACAATGTACAACAACAACTCATTAACACATAGTTGTTTGTAACCAGAGTGGAGGGAGGTAGATGAGTAGGTTAGGAGAGGGAAAGTTACTGCCATGTGGCACTGTCTATGTGAAGACAGACTGAATGGAAAAAGAGGGGTAGAAGGCAGGGGACAGAGTGGAGAAAAGAGAGGGAGAGGATGGTAGAGTGGAGGTAGAGAGGCGGTGAGGGTGGGGAAGACAGTGGTTGGGAGGAAGTCAGTAGCCAACAATGCAGGTTCTGAAGGCCAAGGGAGGGCATACCATAAGGAAGAGGAGGTGAGGGCAGGGTAAGGGTGGGGGAGGAGAAGAGGCGTGGGAGGCCTAGTCATCGAACCCGATCATACTATGGGCCCATAGTGAGCAGGTAGTAGGATTATATGGGGCAGTCACAAGCATTTTCATTTATAATGTACTGGTGAAGGAGACATTTGAACTGAGTAAGATAAGGTGTATCAGAAAGATCATGGCCCAGACAATTCATCCAGTTTGGGGCTCTGTGGAGGAAGGATCATTGGCACTGGGTGGTTCTGAACCTTGGTATGAGTAAGAGGTCTGCATCAGAGGTCTGAGTTTCGTGAGCTTTTAGTGATCTGGATAGAAGACATGTGATGCCAGCTGGCAGGATTCCTTGAAGCACCTTTTGCAAGTATACATGAATGGTACTTGATTCTACCTTGTAGATTAAGCCAACCTGTTTGTGCAAAGAGATCACAAGTGTGGGTGCGGGACTCAGCACTAGTGAGTAGTCTAAAGGCTTTGTTCAGTGTTGTGTTTAGCCTTTTAAGAGATGTGACTGAGGCAGCACTGTAAATAATCAGACTGTAATCAACAGTGGATAGAACCAAGCTGTTGATTGAAAGTTTGAGTGCTTCTGCAGTCAGACTTCTTCAGCTCCTAAAGAACAGATCTAATTTTGCATTTGCTGTTTTAACAATGATCTCAATATATGGCACGTAAGAGAAGTATTGTCCAAGTAACACCAAGGTATTTGAACTGTTGAACTTGTTCAAGAGGGACTCCAAGTTATTTTCGACTGTCAGAGCATGCACCTTATACTTATGACAAGAGGTTGAAAACAGCAAGAGTTTAGTTTTTATAGTTGAGTACAGGTTTGTGCGGATTGGAACCATTTTCAATTTCAAAGAAGCAAGCTGGAGGTTGTGCTCCAGAACAGGATCACAGTGGTTTGAAAAGATGACGACATCGTGTCATATAGAAGTGTCCTTAGTTGACATTCATTTGGTAAGTTATTTAGGAAGATACTAAACAAGAGAGGTCCTAAGATAGATACTTGTGGTACACCTGACTGGATGACTTGTAGTTCTGAGACGCTGCTTGCTATCTTAACACGTTGAGACCTATCTGACAAGTAGCTCCTGAACCACTTTTGAGTGTCGGGTGAGAGACCAATTTTCGTAAGTTGATCAAGGAGGAGTTGGTGATTAATGGTATCAAAGGCCTTCTTGAGGTCGAAGAAGGCCACTCCAACCAGGTTGTTTTTGTCTAAAGACTGTTGTATGATGCTAGTAAATTCTAGCAAGGCTGTGGTTGTGCAGTGATTTTTCCTGAAACCGTGCTGTTGAGGGCATTGAAGGGATTACTTCTCTAGGTAGTCGACAAGCTGGTTTACTAGTATACATTCCAGTACTTTGGATATAGGGGAGGATTGATATTGGTCTGTAATTAGAAGGTTGTGTCGATCACCAACTTTATGTACTGGGAGACCAGTGCAATCTTCCAGATGGCAGAGAACTGAGAAAGAGAGAGGATAGATTAAGTATTTTGGTAGATAGGCAGGAAAACTTCTTCTGGGTAAGTGAGATGAGTTTGAGGTGAGTGGAGTCCCCACTGTGTCTAGATTTCCAAGACTTTATTTAGGAGTTTTCTGACCAGGGCTGTACAGACCCATTTGAAATATAGCACTGGGTGCTCAGGGCTTTGCTTTCAGTGAACCCAGTTGTCATAGTAAGAGCATCATAAAGAAGTCTTTAGGAACGACATTGGATAGATTGGTGAAGGCTGTGTTAAAAGTAGTGGCGATAGTGACGGGTCAGTGATGGTATGGCCATCTAGGTTTAACATTGTTGAGAGATCTTTCTTCTTTGCCAGTTATGTCTTTTATATTTGACCAAAATTTCCAATGGTCACCCTGAGAGTCAGACAACAGTTCTCTGATGCTTTCTTTTGTTTGCTGAGTTTCCCTTGCACAGGCATTCCTGGCTGCTTTGTATGCCTGAAGATCACATTGTTTCCTGGAGGCTTATCTAGCTGCCATAGATGGTCCCATTGTTTCATGCTATTTACTAGATCCGCATGATCCAGAAGTTGACTGTTCCATGGGCCTTCATTTTTCTTAGTGGGTGGGTATTGCAGGCCAGGTTGAAAGATGTTGATAAAGTGTTCCAGGGCCACATTGACATCACCTACTGAGTCAAGACAGGCTCAGTCTTTCTGAGTGCTGCAACTCCTCTCACCCTCCAAGTGTTTGTGTTATCTCCCACCCCTGCTCCCTCATGGGACTCCTGACTGCCACTACTACTAACATGGGATGCATTTCCTATCAGGTTGTACTAACCTGCCTCTCCATGTCCTGCATGGTAGATCATTTTATTGCTAACTCTCTATGGTCCTCACCTCGGGACAGTTACCCTCCACAACCATGCCACACCTGGCCAGAACACCTAATCAATGTACTTCTATGAGTACTATATATACACAGGTATGGGGCTGCACTGTTGGAGCTTTGGTTATGAAAACAGTTGTGGGTACCTGCTTTGACTAGTGTCCTTAGAGGACACCATCTGTCTCATTATTGATCTATTTGTCTTACTTTTATTGGCATGCACAGGTGACATTGAGCTCAGTCCTGGGCCCTCTAGTCCTGTGCTGACATGTAACTCTATCTTGGCTTCCCAACCACATCCTTTAGGCCACATGAATCACACTACTGCTTTTGCACTACCAAAGACCTAAATAAAGATAGGTCACATGAATATCTGTAGTCTTTGTCCTAAATGGCTAAATTGGAAGCCTGGGTGTTACAGAGGTCCCCTGCCATCCTATGCATCACTGAGTCATGGCTTAAGCTAGTCATTAAACAGCATAAGGTGGCATTACCTGGTGTAACTGCTTTAGGAAGGACAGATTAGGAAGAAAGAGCTGGGGGGTCCTTATATATACACCTGGTCTGGCCTGGATGCCACTGAACTGCCAGAGTTGGGCTCCAGATCTGATGCTGAATCCCTATTCCTAACCTTGACTCTTGGCACAGTTAAAAGTTAATTATTGGGTGTGTCTATCTTCCCTAACAAGGCTGATGCTGGCCTTCTCCCATTCCTTAACTCCCTTGCTAACCTCCCTCAAAAGGACCTTGTACTATGTGGAGACTTCCACACTGATTGGCTCAGACCTGCTCTTGGAAGTGTGCACACTGCATTAGCAGACCTGAATCTGACATAACCCATTCAGAACCCCATATGCCTCAACAAGTCTGGAAAGCATACCTTGCTAGACCAGATGATCACTAACTGTCTTCTCAGAGTCAGAACAGCAGGAGTACTTTCAGACTGCATAGCAATCACTCTCCCAGCTTCTGTGTATGTAGGAACAATCGCACCAACCCCTATCCAAAATCTCATGTGTCCAGTGATATGTCCAGGCTAGATGTCAATAATTTCCTTGCCTCCACAACAATACTGACTGGAGACCTATTAAGACTCTTCCAGATATCAATCAAGCCCTGGATTTTTGTGTCTACCTTCACCTGGATAGTTGATAATCATGCCCACTAAACAAATGTAGATCCAAAGATATCAAGGCCCTTGGCTCAGTAAGGATCTAAGGGCTCTAATATCCTTCCAGGACTGTGCATTGAAAATCTACAAAAAATGGCTTGCCCCAGGACTGGCAAATCTATACACAACTCTTTAACAAAGGTAAAACTCATTCATAAAGCCAAACCCCACCATTTCAAATCACTTCAAGCAGAACCCCCGTGAACCTAAGAAGTTCTGGAGGCAGATCAATGCTCTGATGAAAAGGAAGGCTGCCAAACTCCTAGCTCCATCTCTGTCCAGAGTATTACCCTTACTGACCCCCTGTCTATTGTCACTGGCTTTAATGAAGTTTTTACAGATCTACACAAGTACACAAGTACACCTTACATTCCATAATTCTCCTGAAGAAGAAATTGAGACTAGACCTCATTTCTCTTGAAAATGGCCACTAGTATTGTGCTCCAGAGACATCTTGCCAACTTGAAGGATGAGAGTTCCCCAAGTTACGACTCCATGGAACCTAAATTCCTGAAAATGAGAGCTTCTGCCCTTGCTCACCCTGTTCAAGACTTATTCAATCATTCCTTCTTGACTAGCACTGTACCTGACAAATGGAAGGTAACCATTGTTGTTCTGGTGCACAAAGGTGGATCCAGTGCTGTTGTTGATAATTTTAGACCGATCTCCATCCTCTGCCCTTTGCCAACATACAATAGCGTATCATTTACAGTCACCTAAGAGATTATCTGAATCACCATAATCTGCTTTCACCTTTCCAGCATGGTTTCAGAAAGAACCATAGCACTCTCAGAGCCCTGCTCAGTGTTACCTGAGACATATCAAGCCATGGACTAAGGCTCCACCACTGGTAGAATCTTCATTGATTTTATGAAAACCTTTGACCTGGTGAACCATGGTCTTCTGCTCCAGTAGCTTTGGGACACTGGTCTCCACTCCATGACCCTCCACTGGGTCCATAGTTATTCTCATCCTGCTCTCAAAGGGTTGAGTGGGCTGGCTCTTCCTCAGAATTCAGACCAATATCTCATGGAGTCCAACACGGCTCCATATTGGGTCTTTTATTGTTCTCACTTTTCATCAATGAATTACCCAACAACTGTGGAGGGCTTCTGTGCATCTCTATGCTGATGCTGCTATCATCTACCGCTCCTCTCTAATGTTGCTCGGATTAACAGTGAACTTGCATGTGACTTTGCATATGAACATACATACAAACATACGAATGTGCCAGCAGAACAGACCTACCAGTCTATCAAAGTCTGCTCGATTGTGCAGCAAGCTCCTAGCTGCAGCTGCCCCTCCCCAATCACTTAACCTCCCATTGCTGTCCTTCTTGCCCTCACTTACCCACCCTGTACCCTGTCCCAAGTGTTCTAAAGCCAACCATATTTTTGCATGATATCACTCCCTTCTGGCAGTGCATTCCACCTTACAACTACTCTCTCTGTGAAGTAATGCTTCCACATCTCCCTCCTGAATCTCCCTCTCTATTCTTAGCCCATGCCTCCAGTCTCCCCCTCCTGCCCTTAGTTTCAACACACCTTTGACCCCTTTGTTGACATATCCTTCAGATACCTGAATATCCCGATCATCTCCCCTCTCCTGCCTCTCTTCCAGTGTATACATATTCATTTCCTTTAGCTTCATCTCATAATCCATTTCCTCCATCCCTGAATCATCCTTGTCACCCTTTACTGCACTTTTCCAGCAGCTTGACATTCCAGCTCAGTCACAGCCTCCAGAACTGCACACTGTACTCCATGTGAAGCCTAACCAGCACCCGGTAGATGGGAAAAAATCACCTCTCTGTGCCTGAATGTGAATCTGCATTTATGCACCTTAGCATCCTGTTTGCATTTGCCACTGCCCCCTGCACTGGCTAGTATTGTTCATGTTTGATGTCATCAATACCCCTGGTTCCTTTTCCTCTGCAGTGCTCCCAGCTTGATGCCCCTAGCCAATATTCTGCCTTGGGTTCCTTGGACCCAAAATGCAACACCTTGTATTTTTTTGCATTGAACCCCAGCTGCCACTTCCCTGACCATTTGTCCAACTTTGTCAAGTCCCTCTGTAGTTGCACCCACCCTTCTTCATCATCTACTACTGCACCCATTTTGGTGTCTTCAGTGAACACGCTAATCCTGCTCACCACCCCTTCACAATGTCTGACATGAATTATCCAAACAGTACTGGGCCCAGCACCGAGCCTTGTGGCATCCTGCTCATCTCAGATCTGGCTCTGAGACTCCCCCCCACCACACTCTGCAGCCTACCCCTTAGCCAGTTTGAGATCCAAAATGCCTCTTTATCCCCACTCCCACCCTGGATAACTTCACCCCTTGTCTCCCATGGGCACTGACTCAAAGGTCTTGCTGAAATCCAAGTATAGTACATCCACAGCATGGCCCCATCCAACTCCCTTGTCACCCAGTCACAGTACTGTGTATAATATTTGTCTTGCTGGATCTCCTGAAAATGAACATGTGCTGCCTCCCATCCTGCAGGTTGTTGCCCTCCAGTCTGTCCCTTAGTATTGTCTCCATGAGTTTTCCCACTATGGACATCAGACTGACTGGCCTATAGTTTTCTGACTTGCCCTTGGAGTGCTTTTATGTAACAGTAACACCTGGGCCATCCTCCAGTCCTGAGGCACCTCCCCATTTCCAGAAGGTGCTGAACAGAGTCACCAGTGGTTCTGCAGAACCTCATCATCTCCCGCAACACACTGGGGTGGATACCATCTGGCCCCGGCACTTTATTCACCTTCAGTGCCTTTAGTCCTTCCAAGACTTTGCTACCCTCTATCCTACTGACTGTTAACTCACCCCCATCCCCCTTCCCTGGACCAGGGTGGTAATGGACCCTCCTCCCTTGTAAATGCTGCGCAGAAATACTTATTATGTGCTTCTGCTCATTCCTTCCCCTTTTCTACTCACTCTTTCCCCTTTTATCCTCACTATACTGTACCTGCACTTCCATTTCTCCCTGATGTATCTAAAAAGTATTTCTCCACTCCTTTAATTCCCTGCACCAATCTGAGTTCCCTACTGACTTTCCAGACCCTACCTCTTGTTCACCTCCTTGGACCATTTTGTGCACTCCACCTTGTTCTCCTCCTTCCCCATCCTTCTGAACCACCTGTATGCTGCTCTTTTTGCTGTCACCCCTCTATCACCTCCCTGTTAAGCCAGTATGATCACTTTGCCCTATTCTTCTTAACTCTGTAGCCTGTCCATGTTTCTGTCATCTCTGTGATTCCTTGCTTATTATGTCCCACTACTGTGCTGTCACCATCCCCTTTATTCTTTTGAGTCTCCTTCAGCAATTCCCCCATTTTCCCAAAGTCTATCTTCCTGAAACCACCACCATTGTTGCAGATCTCTCCGGCTTCCTGCTCATTGTTATGTTAAACCACACCATTTGATGATCGCTAGAGCTAATGGATCCTCCACCCTTATGTCTCTCACTGCTTCACCGTTAGGTAATACCAGGTCAAGTGTGTTCCCCAGTCTTGTGGGTTCGGCAACCAGCTGTGTCAGGAACCTGTCTTGGAATGCATCCAAGAGGACCCTCTCCCTGGCACTGGATGTGACCAGCACAGTCTAGTCCACCCTGACAGGTAGAAATCTCCACTATGACCACTTTCTCCCTCCTACATACCCTACTGATTTGTTCACCAGTTCCCTGTCCCTTTCCACTGTCTGGGATGGTGACCTACACCACCAAAACCTCAACTTCTTCCCCTGAGTCCTGGAGCTGTAGCCACATTGCCTCCATATCCCTCTCTACAGTTTCATCCCTTGTACATTTGATCCCTCCTGCTCATGAACAGCGACCCCCTTCACCATAGTCCTTCTGTACAGTTTTTAACCAGGGATTTGCCAGGTCCCAGTTCAGGTGCTCTGTGGCCCACATTTCTGTGATGGCCGCAATGTCCACCATCCCTACAGCCAAGAGTGCCTGAAGCTCTGCGCCTTGTTACCAAGGCTTCTCGCATTCACCAAGACCACTTCCACCCGTTACCCTTCCTCCTTTTCCAGATCCTTGAGGATCCTTGAGGTTGATACATGTGCAATCAGCTTGTCCTAAAAATGAAAAGACAAAACATATGCTCTTCTGCCTCTACCTCCCTCCTCCTGCTCCCTCTCCCTTTCTGTATTACTCTCCCTTAACAGCAATGTGCTTGAAGCAGTCAATACCTTCAAATATCTGGGTATTACCCTGATTCTTCTGTCTCCCTCACCACCCATGTCTTCACCTAATCAAGACTCTTAATCAGAAGCTGGTTCTTCTCTATTGCATTTGCACTTTTCTGACCTCTACCTCTTGCCTCAAAGTCACTAACTGTTCACTTCTTCCCTCCTTACTTATGGATCCCCTTATTGACTCTACCAACACGTCTAATGCGTCTTTTCTCTCTAAGGAATATCGTAGGGTGGGAAGATTTGCCTTACGAGTCAACCCAACGTCCATCATTGTTATATCCTCTCATTGTTGGGATAGTTGCCTTATGAATCAAAGTTGAGGCTCTTCACCCTGAGTTTCATGGACAAACCAGTCCACAAATACACCCCTTGCCTCAGTGAGCTTATCTGCCAGAGACTAACCCTCCCCGAGCACTCCACATCAGTTCCCCCATCTCCTAAGACCTAATCTGAGGCTAGCTGTCACACGTAAGGCCTTCAGCTTTGCAGCAGTAACTGACCAAACTCACTTCCCCCATTCTGTCCTGCACATCACTTCCTATGTTCCTCCAATCTACTGGCATTTCATGCCTCCTCTGGAAAATGCACTTACTCCGTTGTTGATTTTCACCCAGAGAAGGCAGGCTGTTAACTTCTCACTACTAAATTTTCAGTTGTAACTCCTCCTTACTCCTTGATTAGCCATTATCCCTTCTTTTTTTTCTCATCCGTCACTTAATCCCTTCAACTATCCTCCACCATGTCTCTGCTTTCTATCTCTGTTATCCGACCCCTACTTATTTTACTCATTTGCTGGTTGAGATTGCTGATGGTGCCCACATTTGAACATGGTTAGGTATTGTTTATGCATGATTGTGTGATTGTTTCTCTTTTGTACATTGACTTGTGCATTTATACCTGCCAGCAATGTCTACTGAGACTATCTTTATATGTGTATAGTTATACAATACATATCTTGTGAATAATTGGTTGTTATTTTATTCTTTTCTTTGTTACCTAACTTATGAATATAGTATACTTCTGTAATTTGACTCTTCTTGAATTTAATGTAATTACCTTGTTCTTGTGGTGTTGTCTTACAGGTTGACCCTGAAAAGGGATTGTAATTGTCTCAGTGGTCTTACAGTTACCAAAATTCAAATAAATAAACAAATTCTAATGAATGACTTTAAAAAGACTCATGCCATGTTGTTGTGAAATAATGAAAATGGCTGTGTGTATAAACAATGATATGTTAGAAGCTGCTCAAAATGTGCTACCACTAATATTTAAAAACATGGGACCGTTTCTCAGGGTCATGTATTGGTAGACACGCTGAGATGTTTTGTTATATTTTTCAAATGTCAAAGGCGGCAAGATGTTAGTGGCGTGGTTGAACTTACATCAGATTTTCTTGTTATGCAGCAAAACAAAGCCTGTCTTTTCTTATTGCAATGTTTTATACCATCATATAGTGTCATTTAGCACAGTTGGTATCACGTGTTTTCTGGTGTTATATAATGTATATGTACAATGTTTGGCCTTTCATAATAAATGTTTAGATCTGAAAAAACACGTCTTAATTGTGCTGTTTAACAAAAGTCATGGTTCAGAAATCCCTGACAACAAATTTACTATATTCCTCTTTTGACTGGTAGCTCAGGAGGCATTCAAGCCTACATAATGCTGCAAAACAGGGAAAAGGTTTACTTCCACACAATAAGTATCATACAGGCTGTCATTACAAGATGCCTACACTATGCACAAGCCTGCAAGGAAATGATTTCTTAGAAACAGGGTGGTTGTTAACAACATTGATTCACAATGGTGAGCTAATTTGCTGGATATGACTAGCCTTTCCAAATACAATGATGGATTCTGGTTTATTCTAACCTTTACTGATGTTGTGTCAAAATATGTATGAACTAAAGTGTTACAAAATAAAGCTGGAACAGAAGTGACAGAGGCTTTCAAAATGATACTCCTAGAGGCCTCAAGCATGAAAAATTACAAACAGATGAAGGGACAAACTTTAATGTTCAATTTCAATTATTTTAAAAGTACAAAACATACACCATTTTACAAAATCAAATTATGTTAAGGCATGCATTGTGGAAAAATTTAACTGCACATTGAAAACAAAAATATAAAGATATTTTACAGCATTTAACACATGTAGGTACATAGATGTCCTACTGTCTTTAACAAGGTTCAATAATTATAGTTAGCACTGGTCCATCAAAATGAGGCCTGTTGATGTAACAAATTACAATTATTTAATTGCCTGGAAACTCCTACATAAAGATCTTCCACTAAAAGTGACAAGGCTCTTTAAATTTCATGTGGGTGATCATGTACGTGTTTTCTAGAGTTAAGAAAACATTTGAAAAAGGTAATGAGCAAAACTTTACAAGCAAGATATTCATTATTTTGAATGTATTCCTAAGTGTATTCAGTGTACAAATTAAAAGATTATGATGGTGAAGAAATAAGGTACATTTTATGAGCAAGAATTTATAAAAGTCGAATACACAGCAAATCATGGAGCAGATTAGCACACCCACACATGCACACTATACAAAGAAACTGACTGGCTCACACTACAACAAAGATTAAAATTTCAAGCCTGCCTGTTAGGAAAACATCTCTACTTGGCCAAGTACCTGACTCCACTGCCAATCTTTTTAAAAGTGCCTATATTGCCAAGAATACTAATAGCATTGCTAAGGGAGTTCTGGGTGCTTGTACATGCACCACATTTGCTCAAAGCTCAGTAGCATTCCATTGCCCCAAGTTGCTTAATGACCTCCAGCATCACTAATAGATACCAGCAAATGGTGTGGGTGAAAGCTGTGAATTATGCTTTCACAGAACTTCTCAAAATCTCAGAAATGTTGCCAAAATTTCAGAACTTTGCCACTGGCAAAACTCACGATTTTCCATGGATTTTCACCAAGTTTCATGGACTTTTTCTGTAAACTGTGGAAAAATGCATATAAGCTGCAGAATTTATTCTATCCACAGTTTAATGAACTGTCAGTGAATAAGCACCTATCTGTACAACCATGCAGCCATTCACTGACAATTCAGTTGGCCACTGGTAGAGGAGAAAGAGAGGAGGGCTGCACTGGAGGACTGCTCAGGGAAGTGTGAGGGGAGCGGGGTGGTGGCAGATGAACTGTCAGGGGGTGGGGTCCACTAGATACCAGGGAATTGGGATTATTTTTTTATAAGGGATCAGGGATGGGAAATCTACTAGACACCAGGAATACCTAGGAATAGAGGGGATGAGTCAGTGGACTGATGGCTGTTTTTGTGGATTAAGGAATCCAGGAAAGGAGGGGTTCCATTAGACATCAGGAAATAAAATGTTTGGGGGCATGATTGGTGGTGTGGGGGCCATTAGAAACCAGAAGGGTCTGAGTAAGGGATTGGAGGTATTTATTTACTGGGACCCCTGATCAGTGTGGGGGGGTGGATTAATTAATTAAACTGCAGTTAAAAGCCTCAGAAATTACCACTGGCAGTGATACTTTCTGTCAATTCTTTCCCCACAGTTTCATAAATTATCCCTGGGTTTGTGTATTTATTCCACAGTTTCAAGGCAGAATTTCAATGAAAGTTCCAAAATGATTTCTGAACTTTCACGTAAGTGAAATTAGCACTTTCTACGACATTTCTGCTGTTTTTTTTGCACACCCCTACTGGCAAACTAGGTCCATTTAAGAAAGACCTTCATTCCCATCTCATCCTTGAAGCCAGCTGTGACTGCTCTCCTGAAATCTAGTACCTTACTTTCAATCATGCCTGAGCAAGCTCTGTATTCCCACCTTTCATTAATTGTCTCCCCTTCACAATCCTCTCTCTGACCTCCCTAGCCGCATCCTTCACTCTACCCTGCTGTGCTCCTCTGTCGACACTTGACAAATGGCTCTTCAAGGCCTCTGCATGCTGCTCATAGCACTCTGCTCCATAACCTCTCTTTAACCACCTCCCACACACTAATCCTCTCACAGATCTCCCTTCCCTGCTCTACTCCACCCCTTCTCTGCTGTGCACATATGTGGCACAGTTGACAATCCTCCACTGGCTGCCTACTAGTGAACTGCTCCCTACCTAAGTCAATGTCTCTTGCCTCCCAGGCTAAAATGTTCTTTTCCTATCCTGCTTAAGTAATGCACCACACTACCATAGTGTTGCTATTACCTGACAGCACTTAGTGATTGGAACCTGCAATTGTATCTCCTTGTTTAAACAAAGCTATTTAGTAAGATTTCTGTTTGATCAACTGTTGTCTTGATTTAACCCATTCATTACCAATATGTAACCTCGTAATCTATGTGTGTATGCCTTTACTAATTCAAGCCTTGGAACCTTTGAAATGGAGCCTAAAATGAGGGGTCTGCTGGAAGATTTTGAAAGCTGCATGCTGTTGTTGAGCTCCTGGTGTGGGATTTAGTTTGCTGCCACAGACTCTCAATGGCTTCTCAAATGCAAGCAAAAGCTCTGAAAGAGGTGGCTGAAACTAAAGTGATGTCCATAAAGAAATGTCTTTCCCCACAGCAAGGAAGGCAGTTTTGTTAAGGGGACAGTAGCTACTGCCTGCCCTGAAGGAGCAATGGCCTCCCACTACAGGATGCCCAGAAATGGGGACTAAACCAAAACAATTAGCTAAATCTTCACTGCAGACAATACAGAACATGATTCTTGAGTTCCTAGAGGAAATGCATACCTCTTTGAATAAAGTCAATTCTTCACTTGGCAATATCACAGCACGCTGTGAGCAAATAGAAGAAAAAATAGTTAATTTGGAAAAATTGATAGAATCTGCTGAAAATGTCACTGAACAGCTTTCTACTCAGGTCCTTACCATGGAAACTGTGGTGAATGCTGCTCTTCATGAGCTACTTACGACAATGAGCAAACTTGAGAAGATCGAGAACACGCTTCTTATGAAGAACCTGATCTTATCGGTCTTTCGACAGCAATTCCCATCCTGGAATTGAAATAATAAATTGAGAACTTACAACAGTTTTTTCACTTGAACAGTCCCTTGTCTTGAGTTGGTATTTGACTGCAACCTAGAGCTAATGAACAGGGACAGAATGTAGTCATCCTGTATGTGATCTGCACCTTCTTTTCTATTGCTACAGAAATAAACTTTGAGTTTGGCTAGACAGTGAAGGGGAGTAGTTTGTGGTAATAGACTGCATTTATACCTCGACTTTTCAATGCTAACTCAGCATCAGCTCAAAAGATTTCTGTCTATCAAGTCAGAGTTTATAGAGGCTGGATTCCTGCAATCTTGCAAGCACCTGCTAAATTGAAAATAACATTCCAGGGCAAGATTTATTTCTTTTATGATGTGGATAAGGTGAGGAGCTGTTTGAGAAGATTTTGCTCTTTCCAAGGATTTGGGCACAGACTTGATGAGGATGAAGCAGACAAAACCCTGTATTTGTGGAAGTGGCAAGTGAATATACTAAAAGGGACTGTACTTAATATTTCCTTTTTATTTTTCTTCTTAAAATATTCGGAATGGTTTATATATTTAATTTAGTTGTTCTGGTTTAAGAGTGATTCTGATTTGAGTCTTTTGATGGGTGAAAAGCTTGGAACACACAATGATTAGACCCTGATATGTATTATTTTTCTTAAAAATCTATCAATTTTTTCTTTTTTCTGTCTCTTTAAACCCTTGAAAATTATAACAATTATGTGTGCTTTTGTATTACTTAAGAATGGAATAATTTTAGAGATGAATCTGTTTATTTTGTGTTTCTGAAAAAATTGGGAATTTTAATTTCTCTAAAAAATAAAGTACAAAAAAGAAAAGGAGCCTTTTAGCTCAAAGGTTGTTATCTAAATCTGTAATTAATAAATAAATAAATAAAACACTGTCTGAGAATGTTTTTATGTCTCATTGCCCAGCAACTCCTCTTTTGAAATGTTTCCCAACAACACAATTTTGGATCGTACTGTGAAACTGGCAAACTATCAATTTAGTGGGTTTATGGTAAGTTTGCTTATCAGACATACAATGCCTGAGTAAATGAGACAATATTACATCACATGATGGGAAATTTTATGCAGCTGAAATTTCTAGGCCAATATTACCATTATCAATTTCAGAGGTTACTATCAAAATGTTGATTATGCCACAGAGGCCATCAATGAGATACTGAAAAGTGCACACCTAGACATGAGTCTAGAATATCACAGTCAGAAGTGGAAAATAAAATTCAACAACTCTCAATAATCTGGCTCATATTTTGGGGTACCACCTGGTATCCCACAAGTACAGTCAGGCATTGTACCATATTATGCAGATATCAATGATATTTTTTAAACATTGTTTGTGTGTTCAGACATTGATGAGCACCAAAGAGTCAGAGATAGCAATGTGCTTATGCGTATGTGAAAATATCTGGTAAGAATAATGACATCATAACCATCTGCTATGATAAGTGAGATTATATGCCTATCTGCAAACATCCATTTGACATTACAACTATACTGATAAAGTGATCAAGGCAAAAAATGTGTTATATTTGTTTAGCAAGATAATTGTGAAGTTTCATTTCTGCCCTGTAAGGGCCTTCACAGATACCCACAATTTCACAGGCGCTGTACAGTGGCCCCAATCTTTATGTGTGACGGCACGGGCTGGTCATGATTTTCTTGTTTTCATGGAACCCCTGTTATGAATGGTGTGAGCATTGGTGGCATATTTAGAGGCTTATTTCAGAAAGATGTGCTACTATTACAAAAGGTTGCCAGGTAATGAAACACTGCCTTAAACCAGCATCTAAAACATTGTAAAAGATGCAGTGGAGAATGTTTTGAGTTTCCTTTACAACACATGACTGAGAGAAGCCACAAGATGGGGCAGGAATGGTTGCTTAAAAGAGAACCAATAGAAAAGGAATATGACCCTCCCAGGAACCTGTGAAAGCACTTTTAAAAGGCTGTGTGTTCAAAAGAAAGGAACAGTTGTGAAACATAAGAACAGGGAGAGAAAACATTGTAAAACCAACAGACAAAGATTTATTTTAAGCCATGTCTCTGGTACAGTGCATGGGCCCAATTCAAAGACAGCAGTGAGCAGCAGGCAAAAGTACACCAGTGCATAAGGTCGCAAAAAACTCTACAACATGTGAGCTGTGCCATATTCCAAGAGAATCATCAGATATGACAAAATGTGCAGAATAACGCATGTCACAAGTAATACCTGCAAGACATGGTGTAACATGTAATAGCCAGTGGGAGCAGCATGCATGTCATAACCCTATGATTATAAAGGCGTGCACAAGTCAAAGAGATGTTGAAGGGGCTACAGATGTTGGGTAGTGGGGAGAGGCGAAAGCAGCAGTAGGAAAAGGAAGAGAACTTACATTTGAGAGCCAGACATGCTGTTGGATGAACTAGAGCACAACTAGACCTGCTGTTGGGGAAGGAGGAGAACAAGAACAGTGATTACAGAGAAAGGCGACATAAGACACAGTTGCACAGGAGGTGAATGCAGTGGCACATGCGCAATGCACTGTGTGCGACCTCAAAAGTGGTACAGTGACCTGAAGTGCCATGCAAAAGCCAAGGAGGCATTTACAGTAGTAGCCACAGACATTGCCAGCTATTTCCAGATATTTTGTGAAATTGCTGAAGGTTTCTCTCTGCTGCCCTACTGTTGAAATGCAGAAAGCAGGAGATATTTCTGGAGATATCACAGAAATTTTGGGAAATAGCTGACAGTGTCTGTGGCTGCTACGTAACAAGTGGCAGGCTACGCCACAGGAGGTGAGCCACCTGAGAAGTGACCCCTAAGCACCCATGAGGGGAGAGGGTGCTGGCATTCATGAACAAGCACAGTGTTCATGGGGACTCTGAGCTCGATACATTATAGATGAAACGTAGGACGGGTAAGAGGAAATGTAATGCATGGCATAATGACAATGATGAAAGAATGTACCAATGGTCAAGAGGGAGGGTGATATGCTGGGTCACAGGCAGTGTGATGCAGTACAGTAGGAAAAGTGAAGTGGCATGGTCATGCAATGTGGTACAGTGCACAGGCGGAGTGACTGTGTTGACCCGGGTCTGGCATGTGGCACAGTCATGTGAACTGCAAGCTGTGCAGCCACCACATGGGTAGGTAGCACTGATGAACTGTCTCCCCTTCCAGGTGCAGCTGCAGCGGACACAGGATCAAGTAAGGTGACTGCTAGCGCTTCCCACCAAGTGACGGACAGTGACACAGGGTGCGAAAGGTGGCATGCATGATGGGCATGGAATGGTGTGGTAGCACTGAAGCACTGTTCCCACAGGTATGGAGCCAGAGGACACAGAGGCAGGAAAGCTGATGGCCAGTGGTGCCCACACCACATGGGATGGCACTGCAGGAGTGTGACTAGTGGCATGCATGGTCAGCCGGAACAGTGCTGCAACACTGATGCTCTGTCATTCCCCCACAGAAGCAGTGTCAGAGGACAATGGGTCTGGTAAGGACACGCCATCACCACCTCTAGTGTGTGGGACAGAGATGCGGGGTGGACAGTAGCAGGCCTGACAGGCCTGACAATGAATGCACCACTGATGCACTGATGACTCCCCACAGGTGCAGCAGTTGTGCACACAGTGCTGGTGGACAGTGCACACCACTGCAGAGCAGGCCCAGCAGGACACAGCCAGGACACCTGTGGTGGGGAGCAGGAAGCGGTAGGGACCCGGCAGCAAGAGGTGGAGGACTGGACCTCAGTGGCTACCTCTCGGTTGCAGGAGGCAGGGAGACAAGACCACCCTGGACATGAGCCCAGAATCATACCAGAGACGGGGAGGCTGTGGAAGGTACAACACCATCCCCAGAGGAGGACAAGCCACAGACACCTATGGACTATGCAGGGGTTCTGCCAAGCCCTGGTCACTGCACACGTGGAGCACTCAGAGATGCTGGGCTGCTTAAGGCTCAGCATGGATGCCCAGCATGCAGCACAGCAGGAGCAGATGGGCACACTCATAGGGATGCTGGAGACTGGTGCACAAAACACTGTGTCAGCCATGGAGTGGCATGTGGAGGCAATGGCCACCACACAGGCCTGCATGCAGGCACAGATGTGTCACCACTCACCTGGCCATGGATGTTGGTGGTCAGTGGCACAGCAGGCAAGGCAGGTGGATGCACTGAGTGGCCTGCTATAAGCCACGTACAGGCCTGCACCCATGATATTGGTGGGCCAGCAGATGTGCAGCAGAGGCAAGGTGGGCCTAGTGCCACCACTGGGGCTGCAAAGTGGAAGAAGACTGGTGGTAGCAGCAGGTGCTGGACAGACATGCCACCATGGCATGCCACTGTTATGGTGTGTGTGTTGGGGGTGGCACTAATGTTGGCCATGGGGTCCTGCTGTGTGATGTGTGTGATGGGTGTGCGTATGGGCATGTCTGTGTGTGGGGGCACTGTCATGAGTCACATGTATGTGTGCAATGCAGTCACTGGGTATGGGTGCGTATGAGGGGCCCGTCATGTCTACACTATAGCACTGCACTGTGTCACCTATGTATGATGTCACCGACTATCAGTAAACACTAATGCATTACAGAATATAGTGGTCTCCCTTATTACCAGTGCTGTGTCATGACAGCTTGCCTGTGTAACAGACATACCACAAACCCACATATGCACAGCATATATGTGGCTAACTATGTACAGCCATGTGTAACCCACACTTGTATCTGCATGTCACAGGTCACAACTGCGCAACTGCATCCTGCAATGCCGTGTTGCTTGTACATGTATACCATGTGTGTGTAGTATGCCTCGCCAGAAGGTAGGCCGCAGAGAACGGACTTGCAGACCACAAGCAGGGGATGAGGCTGCAGTGCTGACAGGCAGATCCACTGTGAACAGGAGGCCCAGGTGGGAAAACACATGGAAAACTGGTAAGTACTGAGACACAGCACCCCAGGCAACATGCTACAGTCAGTATGGCAGACATGTACTAATTCAATGTTCCATTCTTTTGCACCAGGGAGACATATCCAGACCATAGGTGAGTACTGGACAGTGCACAGCCAGCACATTATTATTTGTATGTCCTACATACTGAACCCAATATAAGCTGTACCATTTCTGTTGTGTAGGAGACAATAACACTGTACAGGAATAGGTAGCTTGACACTGCAATACTACCTGCTTGTGTTGTGGTCAATGTTTGTACACAGCTTGCTAAGCTGTTATATGCCTTTATCCATCCAGGTGTGCCATCATAGTCATCAGTGCCACTCCACTGCGCAACACAGGTGCACAGGGAAGGTATGTGCACTGCACTGAGCCAGCACAAGGCCTGCATGTGGGGCCATGTTGCTGCATCCTGGGCACAGATATATAGGCGCAGTGGCATGTACCGATGTGCATGCCGCCGTGCAGACATATGGCAGAGTGGTGAGTAGTGATGTTAGCTTCCACCCACATTCTACATAGCCCTGCTGTAGTGTGCTATTTGTCCGATGGCGGCAGGTGCACAGCCATTGGGCACCACATGCCAGGCCTGCTCCATGTAGCAGGCCTATGTGATTGCATGCCTGTGCTTGGGAAGAGGCATGGCGGTACACTGCTGCAGCAGGTGAGTGGCAGTGTGGGGCTGTGCGGTGTGCACATGGCACCACACTGCCAAGCCAGTCCACCACCACAGTGTGCATTGGAGGTGTGTATACCTTCAGTAGGGGTGTGTCATGCAGGGCCATGTCTGTGCCAGACCGCCATGCTGTACAACACCTATCTATAGTTGGTGTGCACAGTGCAGTGCTGTGCCCAGTGACACATGCCCCAGCCCCATCCACAATGCTCATCACTGCATGTCCCAATGGTCTGGGGGTGATAGTTGACATGAACGCCCAACCAATGTGCACTGGACATGTGTGCTATGCCTTGTCCCTTGCAGGTCTGTACAGCACATTCCCAAGACCCTCCCTGCCAGTCCCAAGCCCCAGTCATGTCAAGAGAGCGAGGCCTCAGCCTGAGTAGGTGGGCTCCTAATTTCACCCCACTGGAGATGGCCATGCTCATGAACCTTGTACAACAGTAAGGGCAGACACTACTCCTGCCAGGTGCAGGAGGCACACTGTGACAGAGCAGGAGATAGCGGCCCAGGCCAGTAGGGGTAGTCTGGGTGCCAGAAGCAGCATGTTCCATACCATCCACCAATTAAAGCACACCCAGGGCTCCTGGGTGGCTCATCAGCATGGCATGGTGTAGGGATGCTGACATGAGGACAGGCCAGGATGCAAGTGCAGGTGGGTATACCTCACGACTGTCCATACAAGTTGTTCACTGCTGAAGCAGAGACCATGGCTTGCAGCGGTGTACACATGTAACCCTTTTCCCTTCCCCACAGGTGCACACACGGTGACCAGGGCCAGATGGATGCCCATGTTGGGGCCTGCATCAAGAGGCATTACAGTGGATGACAGGTAGGTGCATGCATTGTGTGCTATGTTTGTACCCATGCTGAGATGGTCCATGGTGGCACATGCAGTGACTGTGTGCTGTGTGAGTGCGTGGTGCATGTCCAGGACCTGCACTGACCATGGCCTTTGCATCCCACAGGTGTGTGTGTAGTTGACTGCTGTCCCGACAGAGGATTCTGCTGAGGGCCATGGCAGAGGTAAAGGCTGCTGATGCTGAGGAATACTGCTGCAGCACCCAGTGCTGCGGTGGAGGGTGAGGCCCTTCCTTCCAACAAAATCAGAGAGGGAGAAGGAGGATGAGGCAGAGGTGATGGTGGTGCAGTACCCCACAGACAGTGGGCAACAGGGGACAGAGGTACCGCTGGCTGCTGGAGAGGTCATGGCACAGGACGCTGTGGTACTGTGGACCTGAATGTGCTAGCTGCAGTGCCATTGGTGGAGGTTGCAGCAGAGGGCAGCAGGACTCTGCAATGCTGCCAGCCCTGGGACAGGTGAAAGACATGGATGAACCAGCTGCAGATGACCCTGGGTCCAGGCGGATGGCAGTGGCCTGGACCAGCAACCACCAAGTGGTCAGGAGAGCAGTGATGAAGCACCTGGGGGTCAGCCTGGCAGTGTGGTGCACCGGACAATGCTGCTGATCCAGCTTTGTGTCCAGCCATACCGGTGACATGGCAAGATTGCACAGCTTCATGGGTGCTTTACTGGAAGAACTACAGTGGTGCTGGCTACTTACGTTGGTGGACTCTGTTATGTGTGGGGGATGTATATATGGTGTGGGGGCTTATATATAGGTGTGACATTGCTGGGAGGCATCCTGGACTGGTGTGGGTCTGCTGTGCATGTGGGATGTGTTGGGGATGGGTGGCTTCTGATGTTATGTTGGGTTTCCAAAATTATTCATGTTGTTTTACCCCTTTAATGCCATTTCCCCCTTTGTACCTGTATACAGCTGTTTTATCTATGTTCCTGTTTTGACCTGTTCCATGCTGCTCAGTAAATGCTATCTGTACTAACCTGGCTCTGTCTCTGTCTCTGGTGTGCATGGGCATGTGCATGTTGTGTCACCGTGCATGTGAGGGCATGCAAGGTGGTTAATGCTGTCCCCTGTGTGTCCACACCGGCACTTGGTCTGTGTCCCCAGCTGTGCAGCTCACAGCCTTTAGCATGCACCAGTGGCCGCGTCTGCATGGCGTCCTGTGTGCTGTATCGCACTGTGCCTGGTCCAGACCATGTTCTGCCATACATTATATGTCCTGGTTGTGTGGTGGTCATGGCCCTGTATGGTTCCCTTCCATCAGGGGACCAGTGGTCCCTGTGGGTGGCACCAGTGGCACAGTCAATGGTGTGTAACACTGCCATATCTCTTCAGATCTGTGCCACCCAGTTCTGTGTCCTTGTTGTGGCTGCACTGTTTACATGTATAAGTGGCCAATGCAAGGTATTGTGCCTGGTGGCACCATCATCCCAGCATTGTTTCTGCTGCATGTGTGTGCCTTTGCCTCCTGTGCCCCCATGTTCATCGTGCGTGCATGCTGTGGTCCCCTGTGTGTGCCTGTGTTGTTGTGCAATGGTCACAGTCCTTCCTCAGCTGCTGTTCAGCATGCCTAGGCACTGTTCCTGCTCCAGTGTAGCCACATGTGTCGTGCGATGCCTGGCAGCTGGGGTCACCACCCTGGAGGCATGGTGGCTTGGCATGGGTGCCATGCCATTGCCTGTGCTGCATTGTGCCACTGTGTGTACCCCATTGCACTGCTGGGGACACCTTGCTGCTCCCGTTTGGGGGTGCTGTAGTGGTGCCTGCACACACAGGTCTCCGCCATCTCTGTTCCATCCTCTTGCCACCTGTGCTGTGTGTCTCAGTGCTTGGCTGTCTGCAGTGCTTCCCTCCAGACTGTCCCACATTGCACAGCACTGTTCCCCATTGTTCCTCCCATTGCTTCTCTGTGCAACATGGCATTGCTCTGTCCTGCGACATCTGTGTTGGCCTCTTGTTGCTGCTTGCTGTGGTCCATGTTGCACCTCATCCAGTGTTCACTTTCTACTGCCATGTCTGGGCATGCTGCTTCCCCTCTCTGTCCTGTGTGTCCTGCAAACATTTGCTTGGGTGTTCCACTGTTTGCACTGTGCTCCACGTTTGGAACCTACTGTTTGTGTGGTGTGCTGCTGTCTGGCTGGGGGCGTTTCTCTGGCCTGTGCACTATTTAAGACAGCTATTGCCTGTTCTAACTTATGTGACCTTCCTCTGCCATACTTCTGTACATCAACTGTTTTGAATAGCAGTTCTGTGGTGCTGGTCTGTTATGCCTGTTATAAACCATGTTACATGCTGGTGTAGGCATTTTTGGCATAACTGCGATGTATCTTGTGTTTGGCATAGCACTTGCAGGTTGCAGCATAAGCATTCTTTTGGAATCATGCATGTCACAAATTGCTGGAGTAACTTCGATTTGCACTATCCTAACTGGTGTACAGAATTTACGCCTGCGTAACTGACTTGGAGTTGGGCCCCATGTATCAAGAATGTGGAAAATCAGAACTAGACCTCTTCATGTTACCAATGACCCAAACCAGTATAGAGAAAAGCCTTTCTGTTGAAATCCTGCCCTTGTCAGCGTTGTGATAGTTCACCCCTGGAGTTTTATGTGGAGCGTGTGGTGAAGACTATATTGACCTAAGCGACACCTTGTTATATCTTTTGTGCAAGCTCACTAAGGCTGATAGTGACACTGATGGTCAGATTAGAGTGAGTTTAATTACCCTTTAGCAACCATCTTTAGCCAGGTGGATATGGTGGTGATGGGCAATTGTCTAATTAGCCGAATAATAACAGTTACCCTTACAGAGCAATTAAACATAGAAACATAGACTTTGATGGCAGATAAGGACTGCTTGACCCACCTAGTCTGCCCATTTCTCCTACCTACTGGATAAGCTGCAGATCCTATTTAACCAACAGCCTATTACTTCCTACTCCCCAAGAATTGCCTTTATGTCTGTCCCATGAATTCTTGAATTCTCCAGAGTTTAGACCCCACAGCCTCCTCAGGAAGGTGGTTCCATGCATCCACCACCTCTATGTGAAAAAATACTTTCTCACATTGTCCCTGAGCCATCCCCCTCTATCTTCAAATTGTGTCCCTTTGTTCTTGCACATCTCTTTTCTGAAAGATGCTATCCTCTTGGACTTTGTTGATTCCACTGAGGTACTTAAAGTTTCTATCTTGTCCTCCTCTCCCTCCTTTCCTCAAGGGTATACATATAAAGCTCCTTTAGTCTCTCCTCGTATGGCTTCTTTTGCAGACCTTTGCACCATTTTAGTTGCCCTCCTCTGGACTGCCTCCATCCTGTTTATGTCCTTGTGGAGATGGGGTCTCCAGAACTGGACGCCAGTACTCCAGATGGGGTCTCACCAACTGTCTGTACAGAGGATAACAACTTCCTGTTTTCTGTATTATTATTATTATCGAATCAATGCTTAATTACAGTGATGGCACCTGTCTACACAATTTTCATTTTGATTATTTTATAAGGACACACCAGGGCAGCACGGAAAATACAGTTCTTAATGTGGCCCAATAAGGGATTTAAAAAAGTTTGTAGCTTTTGTAGCAGGTAGTCACAGTCACATAGTAGAACTGGTTGGACCAATTCATGCAGACTTTTTCCCAGGAAAAATGGCTTTTTAAATGAAGTGGATGTTAAAATTAAACTTGTCTGTAACAAAAATAAATCTTGTTTAATAACTGGTGATTCAGATGAAGATTATAAATGACAAATTAAGGCTGCATCTATATATGAAAAAGGATAAACAGTTCACCAGCTGTACGTATAGGTTATGCTCAGGCTTTACAGGCTGCTAATGCAAGTACCTTTGTACAAAATCACTAAGGCTGATGGTAGTGGATGCATGGAACAGCCATCCTGAGGAGGCTGTGGGGTCAAAAACAGTGAGGGAATTCATGAATGCATGGGACAGACATAAGGCAATTCTAGTGGGGGATAGGAGAAGTAGGCTGTTGGTTAACTAATATCTGCAGCTTATCCAATAGGTAGGAAAATGTGCAGACCTAGGTGGGCCAAGCAGTCTTTATCTGCCATCAAAGTCTGTGCTTTCTATGATTGTGTTAGCATGAAAGTGTTCAGTATAGCTGGTGGAGTGGTGCATGTAATCAAGATAATCTGTTTCTGGGTCAGTTACCTAAATCATTGGTGATAGGCTTTGTAGATAATGATGCTTTCAGCAGTGTGTACAATAAAACCCATTCAATTTTAAACATTTTAACATTAACTTTATTGCCCTCTATGTGGATTGTGAACAAGTTCCTGCTAAACCACTGCAACCTAACCACACCCATTTTCATTCCCCAAAGGTCTCAGGCTTCTGCACCTCAACATCTGCAGTTCACTAAACAAAATCTCTGTGTTGCAACCTATTGCCCTAACCCATCGCCCTGACATCCTGATCATCTACGAAACCTGGCTAAAACCACAGCATACAGATGCTGAGGCATCCATACCTGGTTACACAATCATCAGGCACGATAGGCTATGGAATAAAAGGCGGAGGAACTGCCATGTATATCTCCACTAGCCTGCAGTTTACTATGGTGAAATTCCCTCACTTCCAGCCCCATCGACTCCTCTAATCAAACTCTCTCCCATGCCCCACCCTGTATCATTTGCAGGCACCTACTGCTCCGGAACACCCCTAACGGACATCACTGCTCACCTGGACACCCTACAGTCCCTAGCAACAGGTGGCAAGCTTCTACACCATCAGCGACTACAAACACAACTGGCTAGCCATAGATAAAGACCACCTCAAAACAAAGATCAAGGCCTGAACCTCACACAACTGACTGCAGACCCCACCAGGCTCAACCGCAAGACACAAAATCACTCACTGCTGGACTGGGATCTCTCTCCCACCCACACAGGATCATACGCTCCAGGCCTGCTCCCTGACTCCTAAGTGACCACCACATGATTTTCCTGATCAGGAAAGTGCACAGGCCCACAGCTCACCCCCAAAGATGCCATGCATAAGGTCATACAATTCCCTGGACCTAGCATCACTCCTGTTAGATCTAAGCCAAGTAGACTGGTCATTCATCCCAGTGGCCACATCTATTGACGTCAGCACTCCAAAACTTTCAAGGCCAAATTTCTTGAAGTCTGGGACATACATGCCCCCTCTTGGCACAAAAAGAGTCAGAGGTGCCCACCTTCCCTGGATCACTACTGATATCATCAGCAAATGCCACTCTTAGGACCACGATGGAAAAGCCCACAAAAAACTGGGCACCCAGGTATCCTTCCAAAACTACAGAGCCTTCTGCAACTCCTGCACAAACCTCATCCACCAGGCAAAAATAATTACTTTCTCATGGTTTTAGGGCAAACATACACCACCTGACAAACTTTTGGAAATCATTCAAATCCCTGTTCTCCCCACCCAACCTCCACCCCGACAATATCAGCTCAGGGCACCCACTTCACCGATCCCTGTGAGGTAGCCGAGGCTTCAACACCTACTTCTCCAGCTGCACTGACTTACTTCTATCGACCCTGCAGCATCCATCACCCCGGCCCCTCCACCAACCTACTGCTCTCCCACCTGCCCTTCAGTTCTCTTTCTGCCTGTCTCTCCCAAGCCAAGTCCTCAACCCCTACAATCCCTAAACCCAACAAAGGCAAATCCCTCGTCCCTAGATGCCAAGATGCTATACTTGTCCGCTCCAGTTATTGCCACCCCTCAAGCCACACTATTCAACCTTTCCTTCATGTTGGGCAAATCACCCTCCAAATGGAGAAAAACAGGCTACCATCATACCCCTACCTAAGGGGTGACCTCCTCCCCAAGCAACTACCGCCATCTCTCACTACTCCAGATTCTGGCAAAAACACAGGAGCGTCTTGTCCTCGCCCAACTCTCTCCCAACCTGGACGCCTCCTCCTTCTTCCTCCCTTCCAATCGCTTTGCAAATCCCAGTCAACCATCACCTCCTGCTTGAGTCACTGATGACATATGCACCTCTGTATGGACAAAGGCCACATCACCTCTGCCATCTTCATAGACTTAGCCAAGGCCACTTCTACACCATCTCTCACTCTGCTCCTGCAAACTAACTGAAGCCAGGCTCTCTAAACCAGCCATCGCATGGTTCCATGACTACCAGGTGGGCAGACACCAGGGTGTAAAGTCACCTCACATCTAACCCCTGCCAGTTACCACTGGCATCCCCCCAGGATCCGGTCTTGGGCCCACTGCTCTTCTCCATGTTCACTTAAACATTGACCTTCCATCTGTCTGTCACCACTCATCCATACAAATGTATATGGATGACACAGTACTGTATGCCTCAGGCCCCTCCACAAGCACAGTGGCAACTCTCCTACAGGAGGTTTCAACACCATCCAGGTCTGGCTCTGGTCAAACCAACTATTCCTGAACCCTAAAAACTATGTCAGTAACCTTCAGCTCACAGCAAGAGCTCTCCTGTCAAGCCCCCTGCCACCCTTTCAATACCCTGGATGGGTCCCTACTGGAACAATGCACCAGCTTCTTCAGATACGTGGGCTTCTGGCTTGACCCACACCTCAATTCTGCCTCCCATTGACTTCATGCAGAAGAACTCTCCCTAAACTCGGCGCCTTTATATAGGAACAAAGCTGCCTCCTCTCCTGCTAGGAACGCTATTATCCAAAAATGATAATTCCCAGTACTGACTACGGTGATGTAGTCTATACTATCGTTCTCTCCTCCACCTTGGCCAGGCTTGACACCCTGTTCCACTCTTTTGTCACTTTATCCTCGACTGTCCACACACAACCACCACTGCACCTTATATAGCTCCCTAGCCCTGCCGTCCTCCAAGACTGGATTAACCCGCAGTGTGAGGTTCATGAAATTTTGGTCCCATTCCTCCCCACCTGGCCTCTACCCTCTCCCAACAACCCCTGCTTACTCCTCAGACTACTGACCCTCAGTCTCCTCCTCATCCCTTTATGTGTATGACCAAAGGTCAGGACCTTTCAAATACCATATCCCACAGTTGCGGAATGCCCTGCCAGCTGATATATGACACTCATCCAACCCCAGCCATCACAACTGCCTACTCAGCACCTACTTCACCTCCAAATGCTCTTGCTATAGCTAATGGCAAATTATAATTGAAATTGTGTTCTGAGCTGATGTAGCCATCTATATTGTATCATGTATTCAATCTTCCTACTGTCTGTATGTATCTGCGATTATCTGTACTGCAGATGGCCAATCACAGCTTGTATTAACTATGTAACTAGTGTTTGTCCTATTGTCTTGCATCTTAACCCACAGGTGCATCTGGAATAGAGCAGCACTGCTCAGTATGCCTTCCTGGTTAAACTTGTAAATAAATAAATAAATAAAAGTGCTATTGCTGTCAGAGAATATACTGTATGAATCTGGTCCATGCTAGTGGAAAACACATGAAAGACAAACCTCTGCTGATAAACTGTATACTGTAGGTTTTGTCAGGGTACACACTGTTTGCTTTTGACCTAAGTCCTGACCAAGACTGTAGTGACCATTATTTACTAATCTGCTCAGACAATTAGAGAGCTGAAATATGATTTGCTGACCACTATCAGCAACAGTCAATATGACTGTGTATGTGTTTTTGATAATGATGTGGAGATTAATCAAAGACAAAACATGTTTGACTTCAATTAAAGATGAACACTCAACAATTGGACACATTTCTCCAGGCTGACCCTTTTACCAGAAACAGCTTTTTGGGTGTCTTTACAAGTGATCAACTACCTTCAGAGAGACATACGTGCATGCCACCCTCTTTAGTTGTGAATACACAGCCCCAGTCTATTCCTGGTGAACACTGGTTAGCTATTTATATACCTGACCATACCACTGGTGAATGTTTTGACACTTGCAATTTCTTCCAGACTTCACATTTTCTCCTCCATCAGTTGCTATGTTTTCAGGAAAAATCTGATAGAAACAATGTTTAACCCTTAGCAGGTTCAAGATGTAACATCTATGATGACCTGCAGCCACCATTGCATATATTTTTTTTACACCATAGATGCAAAGGTATATCCTTTAACGATGTGGTTACGATATATTCTGATAATTTAATAATGAATGATCAAAAGTTTATATATTTATCAGTCAATGTAGACTTGTTAAAAGGCTGAAGCCTTCTTTTCTTTCAGTCCATAGTCAGTAATTTCATGTTATGATTATAACCAGCGATATTACTGCTGGTAGATTCAAAAAGAGGCATGCTGTATTCTGTAGACAACAATGTAGTTTACTTTTACAGTGTATAATTAATAAAGGTATGGTTGCAAAGAGACAATAAAACATAGCTATTTTTGAATTGCATCAGAATGTCTGTCTATTTCTGCAATATGATAAAATAAAGGCAGCATATATTACAATTATTAAAATGTACAAAAACACAGCATTAGGAAAATGTATAGGACATAGCCTAAGTGTTAAAACATCAGCCATCTGTTTTTTTTAAAAGTGGGGTTTCTTGTTCTTGTCACAGGTGATGATGTGTGAGTTTCAGATGCAAGTGTTACAAAGTATTTGTCAAAACCTCTGACAGCTGTTTTAGAACTCTGAATCAAACACCCATTTTGCAAGTTAGGTACCACTGATTCAGGATCATTAATTTCTGCTAAGCACTGATAAAGTTGTCCCTCTCCTCATTTTTTCAGCATCAGTTGTGTATCTTTGTGAAATAACAGCTCTAAGTCATATTTGTGAGATCCTTTAATGGGTACACAATGATGTATAAATTCACAACAGCCATTCCAGCCTATAACACCAACAGACCATTTTAGTTTGTTTAATAATATTTCTGTGTGTTTTCTGGCATGTACAGAAACATCATGTAGTATGTCATTGTATATGTCACTGGTGTCAGGTAGCAGCACTGTGTTATCTTGTAACTGCATTAGATTATGCTGTGTGAAAGATAATGACAAGTTTGCTACATCATTTTCACCCTGGTGTATATGCTGTGAGATAGTGTTTCAACCATTCCCACATACTTTAGCCTTCTCATATTCAGAGATCAGTCATTTGAAGAACAGCCTGCATTTGAGAATCCAGTTGTCATCCTACACTCTTTCTTGGTAGTTCTTCAGGATTTGTGTGACCTCTAAGCATGTCCAGCTGATGCTGAAGTACCAAATACATTTATGTGCATAATTTATTTATTTATTGATTGAAGATATCATATTTACAACCTTTGAGTCATGACTAATTTACAGAGGCTCCACGACAGGAGCGATAATGAAATAGGTGATACCGTATTCTAAACACACAGAACAATACAGACAAATTAGGAGAAAGAGGCCATATAATGTGAGTAGCTATTCAGGTCTAGTTAAGAAGCCCGTCATTGTCAAAGGTGCAAGCAGTTGGAACAGACAGTGTCATTGATACAAACAAGTACAGAAGTAAAGTTTACATTTTGTGGGAAGTTTACATATAGAGGAATATTCACAGCTTCACAGTCAGTAAAGTGTTTTGGGAGAGTACATGGACAGTTGATAGTAACACTTTATCACACTCACTGTCAACGTAGTACTGGTTGTGCAGAACATTAATTACATTACCTGGGATATCCACTAATACACCACCCATGGGCAGGAATGGGCAGGCCCAAGAGCTGGTGGTCGTGAAGTGGGCTAACCATGGAACATGCTAGCCATTGCACTGGCAGCTATGGGTGGAAGTAGGTGGTCTTTTAGGGCTTTTTGAAGGAGCCTAGTCTGGAATCAGAAGAAATGGCTGGAGCTAAGATCAGGTGTGCCATAGTGGTGCCTAGTAGGAGAAAGACCTTGGGCTGAGAGAGGTCCTGACTCTGCGAATAGACCACACCAGCTTATTTGCTGAGCAAATGTTAGCAGAAGCATGTGAGGGCAGAAGGAGGCCAAAACTCTGAGTGGGGTAAGACCTAGGTAAATCTTTCTGGAGAGAAGACAAGTTTGGTAGCTGTATTCTTTCATCAAGTGTGAGGATATTTGATAAGAGCATACAAGATGCAGCTGTCGGTGCACCTATCTGCCCCAGTGAGGAGTCTACATGCCTTATTTATAGTCAGGTGGATTTTATTAAGAGCTGTGTGGTCGGAGGACAAGTAAATGGTGAGTCCATAATCTATGAGTGAGAGGACAGAGGAGCTAACAGCAAGGTTAAGGGCCTCTGGTGGGAGGCAGTCTCTATGCCGATGCAGCAGTCTGAAATGTTTATGGCTATAAAGAGTTACTTATATGGGGTGGAATGAAAGGCAGGGATCGAATATTAGGCCCAGGTATTTATAGGTATGGACCTGTTCCAGTGGGAGATGATCTTTGGAGAAGATTGTTAACTGGGGAGCACTGTCTTTGCTCTGTCGGTGGGCAAAAGCATTGATTTGGTCTTTTTACATTGACCACAAGTCTACGGTCAGTGAACCAGTTTTCAATCTGGTTGAAGGCAAGTTGTAGGGAGGATTGTGGGACAGTGGGATCAGGACGGGAGGCAAAAGTACTACATCATCTGCATAGAGCAGCAGATTACTTGGGCAGGATTTGGAAGGGTGTTCAGGTAGATGCTGAACAATAAGGGACTGAGGATGGAGCCCTGGGGACCCCAGAGTGGTCTGGTAGGGTAGAGGAGGATGCTGTTAATCTTGACACATTGGGACCTAAACTGAGAGGTAACTTGTAAACCAGAGTAGGGTCCAGGAGACAGACCAGTAAGCGGAGGGCATTTATAAGCAGGGGTGGGAGACTGTATCGAAGGCCTTGACGGGTCTATGAGAAACAGCTTCTGCTAGGTGTTTTTATCTAGAGCACCATGCAGGAAGTTAGAAAACTCTGTAAGGGTGGTTGTTGTGCTGTGTCCAGCTCTAAAGCCATGTTGTTCCATACATAGTATGTTTATCACGCTAGTAGGTAGATCACGAGTTGGGTAGCAACAATCTTTTCCAGCTTTTGAGAAGGGGATGGAGATGGGCCAGTAATTGTTGGGGAGGTGGGTCCCCACTCTTCAACATAGCGGTGATGGTGGCCATCTTCCAGGTGGTTGGAAACTGCTCTAGACATAGGCAGTGGTTAATTAGATCAGTTAGAGAGAGCACAGCGTCTAGCACCAGGTTAAGATTTTCATGTCAAATGAGTCTGAGCAGTAGCAAGATCCCCGAGGGACATTTGCAAGGTATGGCCTCTCTTCATTCATTGAAATGGCCCTGAGCAGGAAGGAGGAGTGTGCAATGCTTGATTCAGGGTCCTGGGGATGGGATCAAATAAGTTGTTTGGGAGAATTGCACTTAGGTCCAAAAAGCAGAGTTAAGGCAGTTGGCGATGTTAAATGGGTCTGAAGTGGTATCATTGTTGACAGTTATTTGGGAGGGTGGTAACTAGATTTTTCCATTCAGCTCCTTTAAGTTGTTCCAGAATAACCTAGCATTTCCCATGAGGAGGTAAGGGTAGCTTTATAGTAGTTAGATTTGGCCATCCTAATGGTCCAGGTACATCTGTTACGTGCGCCTGTAGTTCTGCCTGTCTGCCTGAGGCTACAGCTTTGTGCCATAGCTCATCTTTAGTCTTTAGTTGCTGGAGCTGAGCTGGACTGGCCCAGGGGCATTATGCTTTTGTCATGAGCCTTAGAGATGGGGTAAAAGCCATCACACATCTTGTTGAATGTCACGAGGTGAAGTAGTCAAGGGCTTCCTCTATAGTAGCGGCATCACAGATGGGGGACCAGTCACACTGGGTTAGATGTCACCTTAGCTTAGCGATTCCTCCAGGTTTGAGTCAGCACTTGGTAAAATTGTTTGTTTGGGGTGTTTGCTGCTGACATGACCAGGTGAAGAGGATGGGGAGTGGTCACTTAGCGAGTCTGGGAGTATCGCCAAGTTCATGATTTGTTTGGTCAATTGGTGAGTAGTAGGTCAAGCAGGTGCTGGAACCATTCCTGGATTTAACCTGGTTGGCTGAGTAACTAACTGGGCCAGGTTTAGAGCAGCTAGGGTGTCTTTTTATGGGGAGGCTGAGTTGGACAGCTAGTTCACATTAAAGTCCCTAGAATGATGTGTTCTGTTTTGGAGGAAACTTGTGACAGAGCTGGCCAGGGTGAATAGCTTGGTTTTGATTTCTTAGGGGGATGTAAGCTCAGTTATGCTTATAGGAGCTCTAGTAGGGTCTGGGATGAGCTTTATAGTCAGGGCCTGAGCTCCTTGCTCCAGTGAGGGTGCTGGTAAGGCTTGGAATAGCAGGAGTCTCATATGCAAAATGCACAACCCCCGCCTCGCCTGCTGAGTCTGTCAGTTCTGTAGAGGATGTGGCCTGGGAGTGTGACAAAGGAGTCCAGAGTCTTTTGACAGCCAGATTTCTGTGAGGGCTAAACATCCGGCTGGTGTTGCAGCATCCAACATTGTAGGGTTGCCAACTTTTGGACAGGCTGCAGATATGCATTGCAGCCATTCTGAGCCCCTGGAATGGGGAGCTAAGATTGCGTGTGATGGGACCCAGGTTGGGATGCACATTGCCTGACATTAGGAGCAATAAAGTAAAGATCCTGTGTAGGGCCAGAATAAGTTACTAGTTGGTATTGGCAGGGACGTTTCTTAGTGTGGGTGTCAACTGTGCAAGGGATGGTCAAGGTGATAAGGGAAGGAAGGCAAGAGAACGTTAGCTGGCAGGGGTAGTGGTGGAAGGTGACCACTGGGAGATGGGTGAGGGGTGGACATGTGAGCATCAGTGAAGGAGAGTGTGGGTGGAGTCAGTGTTGTATCAGGGGTGGTACCATTGGGGTGTGCTGTGGATGAAGGGCTGGGCAGTCCCTGAAGAAGGATGACAATGGTAAACAGCAGAAGACCTGAGTGGCTATGTTAGTAATGGAGGCTAACTGGCAGGAGGAGGGTGAACCCAAACTGGTATATGGGGCACAGTGAGGCAGCCATAATTGTAGAAGGCTCAGTGGTGCAGTGGTAGTGCACTGGGCTTTAGAGTCGTGAGGTGCCAGGTTCTAATCTCGCAGTGGGCAGCTTTGAGAAACAGAGCTAGAGATACTCTCAGTCAGAGGGTGCCTGGGGTATGGCAAATAGCAGGGAACAGAGGATGCAGCAGTGACTCCTAGAGTTGGTGGGAGGAATGGCAAGGCAATGGTGGTGGTAATGATTAGCTTTGAAGAGAAGGGGACTAAGTCTTTGGGAGCAGAGCTCTAAGAGATCTGGATTGGGAGTAAAAGAATAGGGAGTCTGGAGGAGATGGGGGATAGAGACTTGGAGGAAAACGTGGTGTAATAGTGGGAGCATGTGGCCTGAGGGATCTGGAGGTCCCCTACAGACAGATTCCTTTAACCTGCAAATGGCAGACTGGGGACTTAGAAAAGGACAAGCAGGAAGTCACATGACCAGGAGATCCTTAAATTAAGGGCCAAGCTTGGGTGGGAGGTGGCGGGGGCAGTTGACATGCAGTGTTGACAGGCTAACACCCTTCACAAAATTGCAGGCTGGAGAGGAAGCATTACCTATTAGTGCTCTATGACTGCTCCTTCCCTGCTGTGAGGGCTGTTGTGATGGGGGGCATCCAGAGGTCTATAAGAGGGCAGGGAGAACAAAGTATGATTAGAATGCAGTGGGAGCATTCTGACTCTACTGCACATGCGTGGGTTGTTGGACCCCCGTCCTGATATCATCAGTAACCACTGCATGCGCCCAACTCCCAGTTCAAGATGGCGAGGAGAACACCAACACTCAGCCTGACCTAGCAGGTAAGACACCTCAATTACAAGCTATGCACAATAGTAATAGAGCTGCCTAGGCAATGTTACGCTGGTTAAACAGCAGTTCAAACAAGGCACCAAATGGTAGCATGCAGTCCCTTAGAGTAACCCCCACAACAGTGAGTAACAGGCTTAGACAGCTGTAAATGCAGTCCCTTAAAGTAACCCCCAAACAACGAGTAACCCAGCTTAGACAGAGGTAAACACAAGATGCAGAAATCAATCAATCTGAGTGTGGGGACAGAAAATGCTGCTCTCAATAAATACCCTCACCAAACTGCACTGGACAGGAAGCATTACCTGTTAGCACTCTGTGACTGCTCCTTCCCTGCTGTGAAGGCTCCTGTGCTGGGTATGTTGCGGCTGGGCTATGTCTATCTCATCTGATTGATAGAAGAAGGATGGTTAAAAGAGGTATACCACACTGAGCAAGGTGTCAATAAACCCCAGACTGTGTTACAAGGTGTTTTTGTTTAACAGATAGCTGTCTATTACTTAATTTTTGATAATGTTGCATCTCCTTTTCAGCATCCTAATCTGGAGAGTTCTGAGAGGCATATTACCTTTAATAGAATTGAGTGCCACCGCCACATTTGCTGCTATTGGATCATCAGAGGCCAAACAGAGAATAACTTTTCACTGTTGTGGTGGTCCCTTCACCAATAGCTTAAGCATTACAAGGTTTATTTTCAGATGTACTGACATGCCACGGTACTGTGATCATCTGACCACAATGAACGACTGACACATCTCTTATTTCCGTGGGGCTCTTGTTTTCATTGTGTATGCAACAGGTAAATCAGGGGAAAACAAGCCAGACCTAATGCAGTGAGATTCAGGTGTTGTGGCTTTTAAACCCACTAAAAGATAACCATAGGCTTTGTGGGTGGAATCTTCAAAGACCTCTTCAAGAAATGTGGTCTTTCCAGGATACATCTGGTGGGCAATGTACTTACTTGCAGCTTATCTCTGAGATTTTTAAATACAACTATATAATTCAGTATAGTGCAGTGGTTTAAGGCTCTGAACTGCAAATCTGGTGACATCCAGCAGACCAGACCTGGGTTTGAATCCCACAGCTTTCAGTTATATACTGTGTGACCCTGAGCAAGTCACTTACCTTCCTGTGCTCCCAGGTCGCATCTGTAAAAAGCTTTCAGCTTAGCATGCTAATCCTGGTTAAACACAACTAAAATAAATAATTTGCCTTTAAATTTATGGTCCTGCTTTTTAACCTGGACAAATTTTGTGTGACACACAGGATACTAACATTTTGTGTGATGGCAGTACTCCGCAAAACTTTTTGAATTTTACAATTTTCAGATGCTGTTTTCATTAAGTCATCTACAACTAAAATATTTACTCTTTTGGGATGATAGTAGTTCATCATTTTTTAGAGTACTAGGAATACTTTCTAAAAATCTCAGCTAAGGCAATTTACTGCATAATCTTGTATACAAAGTTTACCAGCAACTATAACACTAGATGATATTTTCTGGAAATCTTGTTTCCGCTTCAACATGCTTTTAATAAAATAACTTTTCCACAGTTTGATGATCCAGCCCAAATACAGGGAAAAGGGTGCTGCAACATATATCCCTACTGCCATCAGAAGCCATAAGGCAATGTTTTAAAATCTTCATTCAAAACTATTTTGTTGTAGACAACCCTAAAGGTTTTCTTTTTGGCGTGTTTTCAATAGTGATGCTCTTTTTGTTTCTTACAATTTTTTCCATCCCAGTAGTAACTGACAGCACCCCAACACCTTCATCTGCACCACTGTTCTTGGCTAAATGCGTTATTAGTGACTTAAGATGTAATACTGTCACTACAGTGACACCAGTACATGGAACCTCCACAGCAAAACCCTCACCATGCCAATATTGGCAGCATCAGTGGGTTTGCGTACATACTACTGCAAGGGGTAAATATTTAACTCCACTCTCTGTATGACATGGAGTTAGATATCTATAGTAGGGGTGTGGTGGGCACAGCCCCCACAATGGGGGAGTTCAGGAGGCAGGCCCCTGCATTGTGTGTTGTGGTGTTGCTAGTAGGTTCGTGGTCATGTCCAGTAGTGGATGTCGAAGGGTTCCTGGCATGGTTGAAGGCATCAATGTATTTGTTGTCATACCAGCATTGTAGATCAATTTGAGATAGCTAAAGTAAACTTTTTATTATTAGCCATGATTAGCATTATACCTTTCATACAAATTTTACCATTGGTCAAATTGTAGCCATTTGTTTTATGATCACAAAACACAAACTCCACAATGTGATCACTACGTGGTAGGTCGCTGGTCAGATCAACCAAATAACCACAGTGGTCGATCCAAGTCACCCAGTCTGCTGACAAATATGGCAGAGGTTATGTCATGGTATAAACAGCAGTCCTGGAGGTGATTGAGTAAACTGCACAATTTAAGTCTGGCATAACTTAGCTTTGGTAAAGGCAGCAATGACAACATTAATGTTGGTGGCATTTGCATAGTGATTTTCAGAATATTTCCATCACACTGAGGCTGTATGACCACTGATGAAACAGCGGCCAAATATGTGGTAGCGATCTGTAAAAGAGAACTGATAGAGTTCTTCAGCATCCTTGATAAGGCAGTATTCATCAGTTTGGGGCACTGGCCACATTTTCCCTCAATGAATTCAAAACAGCTTTGAAATCTGTCTTTGTGCTGTGTTGTATGCTATATTTTCCACTTCTAAAACAACTACTTCCTTAGCATAGTACTGCCTGATGTATGCTTTACAGTCTACATCAGAAGTACACTAATTTGGATACCTGGAAGCTTCCTGTCTGCCATTTAGGTTTAATTTAGTCCAAAGAATAACAGTCACAGCACTTACCTCAGCACCAAATTTTTAAAACAAGACGATTAAGCATGAATATAATTGAAGCAACACCTTGTTTACTTGTGTAGCTAGCAGACAAACATATGACCCAGCAGGGTCAAGGAGGAGAAAAAATGCACTGACATTTCACCTGCAAGAGGCTTATTAAATGTTTTCAATCAACACATTGCTTCAATTGCATTCATGCTTAATCACCTTGTTTTAAAATTTGGTGCTGAGGTGAGTGCCATGACTTTTGTTCTTTGGTCTTAGTTTGTGTCACAGAGCAGCCCAGCCCACTCTGTGTGGCTCTGTTCTCTTCTTTAGGTTTAATTTAGTATAGTCTATAAAAAGACTGACTGACCTGTCTTGGTAGTGCCAGACTTCATACCTTAGGCCAACTTATAATCCTCCTCTAAGGCCAGTTTTAGCTGTTTGGAACACCATATGCCCTTCAGAGGTTTCTGTATTGGTACAAGGCTGGGACTGTTGAACTGTTTCAGCACATGTGCGGAACAGTGTAAACACCAGCTTTCTGCCTATCCTGCTGGGCAGAACAGGCAAAAGAGTCCACAGGGTGCATACACTTTAGCTTTTATAACCCCAAAATATTGCCTGAGATCCTTGAAATTTTCATATATAACCACTGGGTGCCATATTGGGTATGTCTTGGTATTATTCACATGGGATACAAACTGGTAAAATCGTAATAATGGATTTTCTCACCAGGTTGCACATTGTAATGGTCTGTGACACAACTGAGAGCATATGTAACCACTGTAGACTGTTAATTGTTTGCTTTCCAACCTTGTAATGTAATGGTCACAATTTTGTATGTACAACTTCTGCATTTGTACCTGACATAGAACCTTTGTAAAAGAACCTCTGATTCAAAATGTATTTTAATCCTAGCAATAAATGAATAAATGAAAATAAATAAATACACCAGTTGTTTCCATTCATGTTTCCACATGCATAACATTTACAGTCATACCCTTTTCATGTCTGAGAAAGTTTGAGAAAGTTTAATTTACTTGATGGTCAGGTCATATAAGTGTTTGTGGATTGTGCCGAGCATTGGGTTAAACAATTCTTCAAAAGAAACACACAGTGCAACCATGATAAAAACAACCTAAAAGCTCAAATGCTGTAGGGACATTATCTATTACAGCATAACCATCAAGAAAATAAGGATCTACCTGCACTTTACTACCTTTCAAAGCATGCTGTATGTAAACCATTTCTTGTTTATTTATGTACATAAGCCACTGTATGGCAGGCATGGGGTAACTCTTGGACTGGTGGTGATAGTTGTCAGAGGGTATAATCAAGTACAAGAAGTCTTTATTGTTCAGAAAAAGCTATTACAATATACTAAGTTTACTAACATGTCTGCTTTATAGAGTAAAACGAATATTAAAAATACATTCCAAAATCAAAATGCCTGTTCACAAACTCATTCTTGAAAAGTAAAAGAATTTCAGGATATTGCACAAATCCTAAGGCTTACACACTTGTTTAGTTTATTCTTTATAAGAATATAGTTAACAGAAACTTAGCTACTCTCTCCAGTATCATTTTCTCATTACAAGTAAGAGAAATTCTATAATCCTGTCTGGGGAGGCTGAGGCCACTTAACAGTCCACCCAATCATTTTCTTCTACTTTGATCAAAAAGAGGGCACAATAAGACAGCGTTGTTTTAAGTCACCTTTAAGTGATTTACCACACTTACAATATGGGGACAAAACATTATTCTTTTTGTCTGTATAGAATAAACTGACCGTTATAGCTTTCTGTTCTAAATCTGGAATACGATCTTCTAGATTTGGGGCAAGTTAAATGTAGTAGATAGGGCTCAAGACCCCAGGTGGATTTAAAGTACTTATAGTTACTACAGTATGTAGTTTCAGCTGAGTCAACTTGGAGAATGTTTGGTTTATGTCTGAATCCTGTAATCTGTGTTTGACTGTAAAACAATCTCCTCCCAAGGTCTTATGTAAATATCATGTAAGATGTGTCCTAGACCGGAGGGAAAATAGCGTTCTTAACTAGCTGCACGAATGGATGTATATAGCCCAATTTTGCCACCCTAATTTCTTCCTCAAGACACTTTCTAGGAAACCGGTGATCTTGTAATAAAAGATTTTAAGAAGAAACATGATTTGTCTCTCCTTTATTAATGAGATCAGAAAATGCTGACCAAGGTCTAGTTCAAGGATGCAATTTGGGGTCCCAGGAGGTAACATGAGAATAAAACGATATAGTTTATTGACTATAATTTCTAATGAATTAATGTTAGTAAAACCCCACACTTCTCCTGCACATAGTATGCTAGTTTTATTTTAGCATTTAAGACCTTCAGAATCCCTTTAATCGAGGTCTTCCCACTTTAGCATGGAATATTTTGAATGCATTTGCTACGAGTCATTTTGTTTTGTATATATTCTTATTGCTTATTCAATTCAGATTATGGGAAAAACAAACTCCCAGATAGTCATAAGTGTTTACCACCTCTATTTTGTTATCATCTATTTCAAATTTCAATTCCTGTCTGGATTTACTTCCAAAAATAAGGATTTTGTTTTATTCAAATTTATCATTAATTTTCTGTCTCTACAGAGGGTCTCAAAAGTTTCAGTTTCCTCCGTAGGCCCAGAGCAGAAGTAGACAACAAAACCAAGTCATCTGCATGTGTTAAGCTATCAATTCTATAGTCATTGACTTTGGGCATGTGGAAATCCAGATTTTAATTTTGAGTAAAATAGGATTTATGTAAATATTGAAAAGAGCAGGGGCTAAAATACAGCCCTATCTAACCCAGTATTAGTCTGGAGTGCATCTGTAGTAAGTCCATACTGATTATATTGGATCTTAGCCCATGTATATTCATGTAGTCTGATGATAATGTCCAAGAGAGTCTTCTCAAGTTTCAGTGCTGGCTCAAATTTAAACCAAAACATGGTCATGCATACTGACACCATAGTTATGTACTGAAAGAGGTCAATTTTACTGCTCTCCTCTGCAATATCTTGAAAATCTTTTGGGATGACCTGGAGGAGGGGTGGAAATAATAGCTCTGGGGTGGGCACCCTGGTACACTATTATTTTATTATAAAAAGAAGGGAGCAGTGAACCAGGAAATGAGGAGCAAGAAGTGGTACTAGGAGTGGGCATTCCAGTCGCTACTAGTTTTAAAACAAAACATTGGAAGGAGGGATGACTGACCAGAAGGGAGGAAGGAAGAGTATCAGGGGTGCACATTCAGTCCACTCAAGAAAAGATAGATAGATAGATAGATAGATAGATAGATAGATAGATAGATAGATAGATAGATCTGTCTGGATTGGCAGTCTGGACTGGCTGTACAGCTTACAGGTTAGAGTACCAAGCTACAAATGAGCTTGGTACATCCTGAAAACTTTGGTTTGAGTCCCACAACCACCACATGTATACTGTGTATGAGTCTGAGCAAGTCACATAACCACCCCAGTAATTCCAGATCATCCATGAAAAGAGACACATATGCCTAGTGGGCCTTACTCGATAACGTTAGATCAATAGATAGATCAATAAATCGATATACAGACAGACAGTGAGACAGATGGACAGAAAGCAGGGGACAGAAGCTGACATTGGGGATTGGGCACCACAGTGTTGCCTGGATGCTCATTAGTGCCACTGAGTGTGGAGACTATAATTCCACAACATATATTAAACAAAAGGGAGTGGGAGACGTGGAGGGAGGACAAGAGAAGTAACACCAGGATTGGGCAGCCCAGTCCACTCATACTATATTAGTATAAAACAGAGGAAAGGAGGTGGGTAACCTGGAGAGGAGGGTGAGAAAAAAGAAGTACTGGGGCAGTGAACTGCCTGGTCTGCTAACAAACATAAAAAAGATATATAGATGGATGGATAGATAGATAGACAGATAAACAGATACACAGACAGGCAGAATAACTTTAACTGCAGCATCACAGTTCAAGAAAGTCCTACTGTTCTCATACTGAGAATGTGAGTGAAGGTGTTGTGGGACATATTCAGGTAAGTGGAGGTGCGGGTGTGTGGTGTGTGACTTTTGAGTGGGCAGTCAAGGTTATGTGGGTGGGGCGCTTGGGGGAAGAGCAGATTGCTTGTGGACAGTTTTGTTTTTCAGGTATTAAATAAAAAGATCAGTGAGGAATGGTTTGCTTCATTGTAAAGTACAGAAGCCGACACTGGGTATTGGGCATTTCACTGTCATTATGATCTTTGTCAGCACTGTATGTTGGCACCATCGAGTCACATATGTGAAAGAAAAGGTGAGTGGTGACCTGAAGGAAGAGGGCAAAAGAAACTGTACCAGGGTGGGCATCTTTTCTTACTTATACTGTATTACTATTAAACAAGAGAACTGGAGTCGGGCAGCCAGAAAGGGGTGGTGGGGAGGTGGAGAAAGAAGCAGTACTAGGGGTGGGTACCCTAGTCTGCTTAACAAACATTAAAAATATGATTAGATAGATAGATAGATAGATAGATATATAGATAGATAGATAGATGAGATAGACAGACAGACAGAGGCAGACAGATAGACACACAGACAGATGGACAGACAGGTAGGAAGATAGATAGATAGATAGATAGATAGATAGATAGATAGATAGATAGATAGATAGATAGATAGATAGATAGATAGATGAAACATCCCAGATACGGACAGTTCTTTTGTGAGAGCACATGAAAGATTAATGGTTCTTTCATATAAACTCAAGAAAGAATTGTGAAAAAAAGTCATCTCCGCCCTTTTTCTCATGACCTGACCTTTTCTTTCATATGTCATGAAAGAACTCACAAAGGAAGAATCTCGGCTTATGAAAGAAGACAGTGGGACTTCATTTTTTTTACTCTTCTTTCATGAGTCAGACTCTTCTTTCCTGAGTCACAAAAGAACTCATGGAAAAAGAAGGTCGACACATAAAAATCTATGAGAAAAACTATGTCCCACAATCGTCTTTGTGACTCAAGATTCTTTGTTTTGAAACTGCAATTTTCTTCTCAGAAACTCACGATACAAGACATTCAACACACGAAAGGAGCCTTGTTAAGGATTTTTGGAATGTTTGAAAAACATTATTTCAGGGCCTTTTGTTTGAAAAACAAACTCTAGAACTGAACTAAACAGGACCTGGGACGCTAGAATCATATGCTTGCTTTTCAGAAAGGCATAATTTTATGGGTTTTCAAATTAAAAAAAGAAAAAAAAAACAGAAACAAGATGGCTGCCATACTAAAGATTTGTTTTTCACTGTGAAAGAAGAATCTGCCTAACAAATGAAGATTCTTGTTCTGTAAGTTGGAAAGTCTTCTTTGTATCAAATACTTAAATGAAAGACCCTACTGAGTATACTCAGAACTAAAATTTCAAGACCAGATATTCAAAACTTTGCTCTGGGACTAAATTAGAACTGCATGATGGGCAAAGTTAGCCCAGAGTACAAAGCAAGCTATAGTCAAAAGGAATAGCCAAGGACAAACAGCCTCTAAATATAGCATGGAAATGAGACCGGGCAAACTGGGCTGGGAGTGTAGGGCAAACGTAGGCCTGTAATATGACAGCACTGAATATAGCAACCAGGAAGTGCAGACCACAACAGCAACACAGTGCACATCGACGTGAAGGTAGGTTGAGGCAATCTATGTGGCCAATGTGTGTTTCCACAAATCGTGGACCCAGTACAGCTGCAGGGAGCAGCCTATGGAACAGTACAATGTGAAAAACAGTATAATATGCTCTGAACTGTTTGAGTTGAGCTAACACATTTGCATGGGATTAGCGTGGAGCTAAGCTGTTTGCCCGCTGCCAAACTTTGCCATATTCAAAGTGACATGCTAATGAGCCTACTTAGGTAGTCTCTGGGCAAACAGCCACATTAGCATCTCATTATGCACTGATTTGCATGCAGTTTGCCCATTGTTACTGCAAGGTCCCACAGCTTCACCTGTAAGTCAGTCTGGAAGTACAGGGGCTGGCCAGGTCCAACATCAGCTCCACCTGTAGGTCGGTCAGACAGTGCATGATGATAGCTGCAAGCTACATGTAAACAGTACAGCATAGCATAGCATATTGTACCCCAGGGGACAACACAGCATAGGCACAGGCGAGTAGTGGTGCTGCATGCAACCGTCACACTGTAGGTCATGCTACAGTGCACAGCAGACACTATAGTAGCAAGGGGGCTGGTAGTGGAGGGGCTGACGGCAATGCCTCTATGGTATGTAGGGTAGTGATGACTACTGCACTGTGTCCACAATGACAGGCCCAGCTTGTAGGTGATTACTGACAGTGGACAGTACTGTTATGCTGTTGTGTGATCCACAGATGCTGCACCTGTGGCAGGGATGCTCAGAATGACATATACATGGCTGGCTGTGTGTGCTGTGGCATCTGTACAGTTGTGTGATATGTGGCTGGGGGCACATAAGTTCCCATTATAAGTCAATGGGAAAAGTTAACAAAAGTTCGACAGTGTCGCAAATGCAGTTTTACTTTTGCAAATGGCCTTTTATTGTCTCAAATCCACCATTTTGTTTTCAGTTGGTGATCACAAAAATGCTTGGCATTTAAATTTGAGACAAATCAAGCAACCTAACTCTTTTGTATTCACCTAGTCAGACCCTGAGGACGCTAGCCATGTCTTTATTTTGGGTAAAACACCCCAGAAATATGTTTTCACATTTCTGGAAAAAGTACTTTCACAAGTGTTACTACTTTTCGCACTTATGGTTAACTAAGTCGTAATGAAATTGCAGTCAGCAGTACTTTTCTAGGCTGCGGGAAATGACAGCAATTCTTGGCACCCCACTGCAAAGAACGGTATTGAGTTTTGGGCTGAAATTTGAGGAACGCCACTAACATCTGACAGATGTGCCTTTCAATGTTTTGTTGAAAATATTAAATGTCGGCAAAGTTACGCTTCTCAAAGTTGATGCTTTTTCCCATAGGATAACATTATGGCGTCACGATGCATTGCAGCAATCGTTTGGCCTTGTTGCAAAATAACGGTTTGGTCTTTTGGGCTGAAATTTGCAGGTACACAGCCAACATCCCACAGATGTGCCTTTCAGTGGTTTGGTGAAAAAATATTACAGGAAGGCAAAGTTATGGCACTCCAAACTTCTGTGTTTTTCTCTTAGGATAACATTCCGAGTTTGCCATGCCTTTCAGGGCCTGTATCTCAGAAATGGTGCGAGATACGGACTTTTGGTCAAAAATTGGGGCTAAGTGCAAACCTAGCCAGGAAAGTGATAATTCATATGACTTTTACATTTTTTCTATGTCATACGGTTCCTGAGATATAAGCAATTTATTATTCCAAGTCCTCATTTCTGTTCCAAGACTCATTATTTTGCATACATTCTTTGCACTCACTGTCTTTCTCTATGCAGCTTTTGGGGCAAACCAGCCTGTGCACTTAGATTACTGTTACCATTACCATTTCCGCTTGTGGTTGCAGTACCGTTTCACTTACCATTCATGTCGCCACCATGTGCATTACCCTTTGCGTTTTCATTTGTGGTTGCATTTGTGTTGTTTTTAACATTTCTCTCTACAGTACTGTTTCTCTTTCTGTTTCACTTTGCGTCACCATGCGCATTATGATTTCAGCTTGTGGGCACAATGTTACTATGTGACAAGACTTCACGTGGCAGGACGCTCCGCTGCCTCATTACTTTCACTATTTCTCATTATCATTCTCAAAAGAAGGGAATTAGAGGCAAAAACTCAGTTTAATGCATCAGTTAGGGTTGTTCCACAGTGACAAAATGAGGAAATTCAATATTAGGCTTGAAACCCCTTTGCACCCCTCAGCCCACCCCCAACCAGAATTGGGGTGCGTGTTGAGTCATCGGTCCTAACTCTCACCCCATTATCCTATTCCTCAGCTTCTTTCCACATGTGATGGGGTGAGAATTAGGGCTGATGACCCAAACTCGCACCCGATTCTGGTTGGGGGTGGGCTGAGAGGTGCAAAGGGGTTCAAGCCTAACATCAAATTTCCTCACTTTGTCACTGTAGAATAACCCTAACTGATGCATTAAATGGAGTCTTTTGCTCTAATATATCTATATATATATATATATATATATATATATATATATATATGGGATCCGGGCGATCACACACATGACTGCCCGACAATCTTCTCCTGACTCCGTTTCCCCATCACACACAATTAGCCCATATTTTAATGCCGCCTACAATATACCAACTGTAAACAGTAATGCTGACACTAAATAGTGAGAACAGTATGGAGATTTTTATGTACCTGTGACCATCTAACCCACCTGGTGTTTTAAATTCCCCAGTATGTTTCTGCTCCTCGAAGCCTGTCTTGTCTTGCTAGTGTCCATTTCTATCGCTAGAACATATCTATTTTATCACTGTGAGTTAGTTGGTACATTTCGACCAGAAAACCCCAGTGACTGATGCAGCCCAAAATAGAGCAACTTGTCACACAAGTTTAATTATCCAACTCAAAGGTTGAAGGTGGGATGGGGAATGCTATCTGGCTGCCACTTATGTGAGATCCAGGAAAATGACATCCCAAACAGTTCCACAGAGGAGTTCTTTATTGTCCATATATAAAGGGTGATGGTGCTGCTTTTGCAGAAAGCTCCCTAAAAAGTTGTCCCTGAACGATTCTACCTCTCACCCATTAGCAAGCATTTATTTTGAGGTATGTTTCCTTACTAATGTGAATGAGACTGAACAGTAGTTTTTTTGGGCCACTGTGGTGGAATTCGAGGGGCAGGAATTCATGTGAACTTTCAGCTGCAGTGTTCCTATTTACAGCAATCACATTCATAACCCACAACATGATCTGTAAAGCAAACTGTGCCTAACTAAAGACAGGTAATGTCGGATACTTGACTCGACAGTATAATCACACTGTCGGGCCATTACAAAATGGAATTGAGTCGGGCTAGCGTGTGAAGGGGAGACATGAGATGGGAAATCATACTAGACCCGTTTATATCTAGATTTAGATCTATAGACAGACTGACTGATAATTATAAGTTTCAAACAGAGTTCATTAAAAAATAGATTTTTTTAGAAAATTCATTGCATTCAATTTTTGAAGAGCCCTTCTATCATTGCAAATTCTGGTGATCTAGGGCTGCAGCAACCTAGGGTTGGTCAGGGACCCTGCACCCTATTTTATAAAAAGTGGGTCCCTGCACCCAATTTTATAAAAATGAGGTATCTGCACCAAAGATCTCAGAGTTGCTGCACCTGCAGCATTGTGCCAATGATTTGGTGCAGCTGCCGGGTTTAATGGAGTAATCCATCACCACCACCTGGTACAAACACAAGAGAGGCAATGAAGCTGGCTATAGTAAATATGTCTGCAGAGTGGTCTAGGGAGTGATGGGGTATGGTGGTGATCTGAGGGTGCTAAGGGTGCAGCCTGTTGGAGGTGCCCTGTGCAAGGACAGACAATCAACTGGCCCAGTTACATGAGGGTTGACAGGAAGGGACTGGAACCTGGCCTTAGGTGGACACAGCTCTGGGAATGGTCCTTGGGCACAGTGACAGTCTTCTGGTACTTGTCCCCATGTGGAGGCAGGCTGATGTCCACCTATGGTCTTGGGTTCATTGGCACCCAAGAGGCAGGTGCCAGGGCTATGTACACCTGAAGCTGGGTCCTGGTCTCTTTCTGCCAACCCTCTTTACCTGGGCTGATCAGCTCTTTTCACTTGCAGAGGCACCCCATGGGTGCCACCTCATCACCTCCATATTGCTGCCGTGCCCCATCACTCCTAGGCCACATCCTATGCTCCTTCTGCCACCAGTCCTCCTTGAAGCCCCTCCAAATGCTGCCCTGCCCGGCAGTGGCACATGGTCCTTAGACCACCTCCTGGCTGGTCTAAACTGAGCCACATGTTGCAACCATGACAGGGCTTCTAAAATACAAAAATGAAATGGTTCAGTCCACTGTGTTGCAAGCTCCACTGTGACCTAGTGCATGGGTGCTTTTGCCACAAGGGTGGGGCAGGTGGCTTTGGTGCATGGCATCCCAATTTGGACACAGCCTGCATTCAAAAATCAGGATTCTAAAACCTTGATGCAAGGTGCCATTTCATTGCACCAATTTGTTGCAGGCACCTTTGGTCAAAGATTTCCTTTGAAAAATAAACCTATTTTGTAAATTATATTTTATAGTCATATATCCACATGATATAGAAATGTTGGCTATCACCCAAGGTACTGGACTCTGCCAGTGTGCTGCCTGGATACACCTTTTTAGACAGGACTGTACCTCAAAGAAAGGAGGGGTTGTGTAGTCTATGTAAAGGACACACTTCAGGGACACATCCTTCCCTCACCAACAGAAGCACTAATCCACAAATCCTACCTATCAAAATCCTGCTGGGTGCTTACAACAAGGTGCTTATGATCCTCACAGTCTACATCACACCCAAAACAAAATTCCCAGTGCTAGTGACCTCATGGACTTTATTGCCACCTTGCACCTAAACTCTGAGATCATTCTCTGGGGAATTCAACATCAATTGGCCCTCACTCACAGCTGTTGTAGGTGCGAGATGCTCTAGCAACTATCCACTTTTCCCAGATGGTGCAACCCCAACAAAGGTCAACTACAAAACTGGTACTAGCACACTGCAGGACTGGATCCTTCTCAAACCTACCAGCCCACATCACCAGCACCACTGTCCTCCCTGACTCACCGAGTGACCATTCACCTGTTACCTACACCTGGCAAACAACTTCAGCAAGTCCCCATCAAGAACTATAATTCACCATGTACTCCTCAAAGGGCACCTACCCCAACTCAAAGTGGACCTTCAAGACCTAGACTGGTCTGACCTACATGAAACAAATGATGCAGACATCACACTCTGCTGCTTCATCACAAAATTTAATACCACTTGTGATAAACACGACCCCCAGAAAACAAGAAAATCTAAAGCTCCCTGCAACCCCTGGATAAGGCAAGAAATCCTGCTACAACTCAATGCTCATGACCAACTCTGGATAAAGGCACATGCACATGGCACAGTTGCCAATATCCAACTGTATAAAAAGCTAGAAATGAGTGCACAAAGGGTATCCACCTAGCAAAATGCTCCTACTATAAGGAAGCTCTCGCCAACTCCTAGAACTGCAGCAAATCTTTCTGAGCCAGCCTCAGTAATATTACTGGCAAGGATCCCAAAGCAGCCTCCTCTGTGCTCCTGGTCAATGATGTACCCACAGTGGATGCACTCCAAATAGCAAATTCCCTAAATACTGCCTTCACGGACCTAAGTGGAGTGATCCCAGCTTACTATTTTGACCCTCCAGTCCAGAAGCACCCAGTAGCTGATCAATCCCTATGGATAACCATCTGCTTTCTTACCTTAAAGAAGTCAGCACTACTGAGGCTAGAAAGTACCTTGAGATGGTGCTGGGCCAATTGAGGCACAGTGGAGACCCCTGGACCTTAAGCTCATTGCTATGGCACTTGAGGAAGTATTAAGTCCCCTGACCACCATCATCAACCCATGCCTCTACCACCTCAGTTCCCTTGTTGTGGAAGTTGACTTCTGTAACACCAGTTCGCAAAAGTGGAGACTGGACACTTCAGAACAGCTACAGACTAATCACCATACTCCCACCACTCTCCAAAGCACTTTGAATGGATAGTGGTGGATCAGCTTGTGGAATACCTGAACTGCACCACTTCCTATGCCCAGAAGAACATGGGTTCTGACCAGGGCACAGCACTATCACATGCCCTGTTGGAATTCACTGGTTATATCCACCAAGCCCTGGATCAAGGACAGCTAGTGGAGGCTACCTTCATCAACCTATCAAAAGCTTTTGATGTGATTCACCACACTCCTCCTTGAACAGCTAGCTGAGACTGGTCTCTCTTTTGATGCAGTTCTATGGTGTAACAGCTATCTCAACAATTGCTTGCAGCAGGTCAAGATTGGGGACATCATCTCAGATAGCAAACCTGTTCACTCTGGGGTCCCTAAGGGATCAATACTGGGGCCCTCCTCTTCAGTATCTTCTTAAATGAACTTCCATGCTTTTGCACCAGTTGCATGCTATTGTATGCTGATGACGCCATCAGCTTCACCCCAACCCAACCTGAACTACTTCAAAATGACCCTCAACTAGGATTTACTACTGCTGAAACATGGTTTAAGGAGCACAGACTAATCCTCAGCTACAGGAAAACTATGGCTATGATCTACTCCAGCATCCACAGCAAACACAAGACCTTCCCACTATCCATCCTGAACAACTGTGGTGACATGCTGGACCTCATACAGCACTTCAAGTACCTGGGTATCATATTTGACTCCACCCTGTCCTATGGACAGCATGTAGACAACACAGCCAAGGCTATCAATTCCAGAATTGGGATACTCCACCACCACAAGCACAGCCTTACATATGAAGCACTTAATATGGCCATCACTAGCTCAGTTGTTACCCTTGTTGACTATGGCCTGCCATTTATGGCTCTGCACCAGACTCGGAACTCATTGCATCTCCCTGCCCTTAATAAGGCCTGCTGACACCTCACAAGTGCTGCAAGGCCTGTGAGCTCTATTCAAGGGCAGGTGGCTCCAACTGAAGAGCAGAGTTAAGTACCATACCTGTCTACTGGCCAAAAAGTAACATATAATCTGATGCCACCAAGAGTCTAGAATCTGCTCATGTGCCATGTAAGTGCCAGGCCTACCAGAAGCACCCACAGTGAAATTTTCATTGAACCTAGATGCTGCACTGCACAGGGTTAATGTGCATTCGACTACCACACACCACACTGGACCAATGCCCTTCCTTCAGTTGTCTCTGATACACAACCATTGATGCTTTTAAGTGTAAACTCAAGCAGCACCTTGCCACAGAAGACAACTGCAGCTGCATTGGCCATTCATGAAAACCAAAACACTCTTACATTTGGACCATCGTAATGCAGCAGCACTTAATGTTCTATCTAATCATAGGGGCACCTACCTTCACAGTACTACATTGTTCCACCCCACATCTACCCCCTCCCCTCTGGGCACCCTTCCCTCTCTGTCACTCCCTCATGCCCCTGCCTGATGATCTCCTAGCCCCATTGTCTCCAACCTTCCTTAAGTCTGTTCTTAACCCTTACTCAGGCATACACTTCACTATATTGCAGCTGTGCCTTTTGTCCACTCTGTTCCCCACAAGTATGCCTAACTGTCTGACGTGTGCCTTCTCACCAATGCCGTAGCAGTGTCTGAATGTTATATATTAAGCTAAATGCTATTCCAACTTTGTAATTCACATCAATTTGTCTACCTACTGTAGTTTGTAATGTATTGTTTTGTACCAGTGCAATTTTATACTTCCTTGTAATGTAATGCTACTGTATGTACCTGTTCAATTTTGTTTGTTGCAACTGATGTGGAACCTACAAATGAACATCCACTCACAGGTGTTCTCAAGATACTAATAAATAAAAATAAATAAATCAAAATCCAGATCAACTGATGGAAAATGAAAGTCAGAAAATGTATGCTAGTCAGGTTTTGATGGTAACAAAGACAAAATAAAATGAAAAGTGTGAAGAGGCCAGCCTTAATTTATTCTTTATAATGTTTAACTCTGTTAAATGTATTGTGTTTCTATGGATATGCATGAACATTCTTTAACCATTACAGTAAGCTAGCTATGAAAGAGAAAGATTTTAGCTTTCAATACAGTTATTACTTTAGTGTACACCGTCAGCCTGCATTTCTGTAGAAATGAAATTTTTCTCTACATCATGTTAGATCATTTGAAATAATTGTGACAGATTAATTGTTAGAACCTGTTAGCCCACTTCCTCTTGCAGCAAATAAAATAAAATCTAGTCAGAGTTGACACAGCTGCTATACTAGCTTAAAAGGACATTATCAACTTTTGTTTGACTTTTGCTCTCATATTAAAAAGGTAGACTACATAAAGTAAATCATATGTATAAGCAGGTTCTGTAGAGCATGCCTTTCTATAGCATACTACAGTAGATTGTAGAACATACAGTATCAGTAAACAACTAGTATTTACTGAAATTGTATGTTGTGCAGCTCACTCCAATTCGTTATGGAAAGGTTTTGGTTCCTACTTATTGGAAACTCTGCAGTAGTATTAGTACATAGTAAGTGACAAAATGAGTAATGGCTTTTAATGCCTCCTAAGATATGACCTAGCACCCCATCACTTCCACTTCTAGCTGTGCTGGATATGAAATAGCACCTCCCATCAGATATGATGCAGTTCCAACTGCACTAAACGTGACAAAGCGTACAAAGCATACATACAACACCATATCAATGATGAAGTCTGCAATGTCCTGCAGAAACTGCTTCTCACCTCCTGGTGGATGGTAGATAAGAAGGATCCTGCAACCAATACCTGCACCAGTGATACACTCAAAGGACCTGGTATCACCCACTGGCACATCTATAAGGCCCAATTCTGTTCTAAAACAGATGGCTTACCTCGCCACAGCGATTCATCCCTCAGACGGTGTACTAGAAACCTCATCCGGGAACAGCTGACTCAAGATGTGGGCCAGCATTCTCATCCAGCTAGGTTTTGTAATGTAAGTCAGGTCCGATGATTCAGCAAGATCAGCAATTACTGCTGTCTTGTTTTTAATGAACCTGGCATTGCATATCACCACCCAATTAGGATGAGCCACCAAGATCAGCCTCATTATTTGCCCACCATTGTGGATCCCTGGGTATGGAGACCAGACAGGGAGGACCCGTCTCAGAACTCATTTCACCCCAGAGCAACCTCGGCCTCACCACACCAATCCATCCATCCCACCCTACTCCTCCAAGTTTGTGACCCAGGCTCTGCTCTCTTCCTCACAATCAGCAATGCTTGACAATTAACTGCAAAGCTTAGTATGTTATTTTGATTAGCAGTATAGACTAGATGTCTTGCTTTCTGTTTCACAATGTGACTAGATAAGATGCTTGGACATCTCTGGAAACACCCCATGCACATTTCACCTAACTGTAACAACCAGCATTAATGTCTCATTAGCATACACCTCCAACATGCTGTTTAATAATTTGGCTATATGTTCTAAAATTCATCAGCATTTAATTCATTGGGGTTCCTACATAGTAAATACACAGGGTCATTTAAGCTACAGTATCACAATTCAGGAGCAGCTGTACAACATCAAAATTCTACCCAAGTGGGTCTCATTCTGTCCAACAACTGTTGCACAGCTGTATGGATAGCAGAATAGTATTGGTCTATGGATGTTATATGATCTAGATTGCAAAGCAGAACTGCTGGCAATACTCAGTACCATAAAAATTATTTCTTGGTGCTTCATAGTCAATTATTAATTCTAAACCCACAGGTTCCAGTATATCATTTTCCTCACCTGCTGGACCCCTGACTACACTTGTCTTTATATTCATGGCATGGTGCACCACCTACAGCTATCTGCATGACTTCAGGTGTGCTATTTTGGGGTGGTCTCTGACATTCCTCACTGCCTACCAAAGCCATACACATATCAGAATTATCACATTATACCCATTCACAATTCTCACACATACAATACAGTTTCACATTCACTGCTTTGTTGACTCTCCATAAGACTGCTGGTTTGATAAACACAGAGGACAATAACACCACAACAGCTACACACACAGCATGATGTGTCACACCCTGATTGCCCTTGGTTATGCTGTGGTGGCCTGTGTCTGTGCCAGGAACTGTTTTTTCTTTCTATCAGCTATAGACAACTGATATTTTTTAGCCCTCTAAATCTTCTACTTATATATTGGTTCACTATATAACACCTGGTATTTCTGCTGACTGTCCCACTCTGAATAATTCTATTAATGATTTTATCACACTCATTTTGAATAGTACCTATTTTTCCCCTACACAAAGCTACTTTTTTTAAATTCTTTCTAGTGCCCACCATTTTTGGTATACAAGTCATAACTAAAATATATACTTACAGTTTTAAAACTGGCTTTACGAGGACTTTGATTCTGTGAGGCTGACCACCTTAATTGTGTTATTAAGACCTGTCCTTAAAGACACACAAGCTGGTACTGAAGAAATTTTCAAAATGCCAACATTCTTTTGGGGTGCTGCTGTGGTTGCAGGCACAGAGTTGTGGGTTGTGAGTTGGTCCGTTCTTGTTAGTAGGACTTTTCTTCTGTCTGCAAAGCCATGATTGTTGGTGATGATTTCTTGCAGACTTGAAATACAGGGCCTGATTCCAAGTTGAGGTACACCTGGCACAAAGTGATTTACGTCAAACCCTGTGGAACAAATCACACCTTGTGCCATGCAATATGAAGTTGGTATTCCACGATGTGGCTCGCATCTACATCAGCATGCAGGTTGTGCCAAAGGTGGGCTACATCGCCCACTACACCCACAACCCACTGCGATATGATGCAAGGGTGGGTTATGGCAGCACCTGCTGTAACCCACCTACTCAATTACAAGACTGCATATGGTTCAGTGGAGTTAAACCAGCACTTAACTGGTCTATAGGGCATCCATCCTGAAAATAATGGATGCTTCCCCACAGTGTTGTGGAAAGCATAGTAACATGCCCCATGTACACCCCAGCACAGTCATGCCCCCACCCCACAGATTTTGGGGACCTTCTGGGTCTGTTTTCATCATGCCACCCCATGCACCTGTGCCACCCACCAACTCCCCCAAGGTCCTGAGGGTGCTTGCAGGAGAGTTACAGGTTGGGGAGCTCTGGGGAAGTTAATGGGGTTGCGACTTGCAGCACCCAGGTCCATTCGCCACTCCATGGCACAACCCTGTGGCTGCTGTAAGTCATGGGAATAGGTGCCAGGGCCCCTGCCTGTCTTAGAATAGGGCACAGGGTCCCTGGCGTAGCAGCACATGGATAAACTTGCATACACCTGTGAGTTGCGCCATGCAACTTGGAATCATGCCCACAGTCTCTATGTGCTTAAAATCTATATTATCTAGAACAAAAATTAGAGAACATAAATATGTAGACCCTGTACATCATAGTAACTATATCCTTATTAGAAATACACAGTATGTCAGAATATTAAATAGTTTGCTGCAAAGAACCACACGAAATTTAAAACTATAAAATCAGGAAAGTGATGGAGTTTAGAAACAATGCCATGCCCAAATGTCTTAACATATATTGTACAAACATATGGCTATATATTACATTTTTATTACAAAATAGCATATTAAATTTACAAAGCAAGAGAAAAGACCTAGTATTTACAAACATCATCACATCTGGCCCTCATTCATCTGCATTACAGTAAAATATATGCATGCATTTTACAGAACTGTACTGGATAGCTTTAACACATACCGCTGTTTTTCTCTTCATAAGTTAATCTTCTTATATTTTCAGATGTGGATCTTGGTTTTCCAGTTTCTATTAAAAATCAGAACCACTGTTTAAGTCACCACTTACCAAATAGCACTTTGCAAATATGCTGTAGATTGTCAAACAGCTATTACTTCATTATACATTTAAAAGTTGTATTTAGCAAGTTTTACACTTTGGCAGATTTTTTCATCTATATACTTAGTACAGGTAACAATAATTCAATTGCTTGAGGGAAACACACAGTTTATAACTCAGTCAGCCCTAGCAAAAAATGGCAACCAGTTACTATAGTCTTACCCATAGACAGGTACATGGTTAGCAATAATATAAAGGTTTATTAATAAACATTTTGCTTATTCATTCCTGTCAATGTATAAGCTTAGTGCTAAACCCTCCAGCAAACTGATTCATTGCCACCTATTCTTTGTAGACAAACTTCTAAATACAACTTTTAAATGTGTAATGAAGTAATAGATGTTTGACAATCTACAACCTTGTGTTGTGGGGCAAGTCCGCATTGCTGCACAACACAAGGCCAAAGATCCTTTACTTACCGGGCCACTAGTTGGTACAACGGTCTCTCCCAGTGACATCTCATCCTTAGTGTGGCTCAGCACCTTAAGACTTGCCTGCCTAACACTCACTGCCTCCAACCTCTGTGACTGTTGTGGCTAAACATGTATTTTGGTTCCATAGCTGAAGATGCCCTTTTGGATCCACATCTACTCCTGCACTTTGCCAGCACCCCATCTTCGCCTCCCTGCTGGCCCATGACAAATGCCACCCGGCTGCACTACCTCTATTCTTATCCACCTTCTACTTCTCCTCTCTCTGTCCCCCAACCTATCTCCCTTTCTCCATCCACTTAGTCTCCCTGATTTCGCCCTCCTCCTTTCCCTTTCCTCCCCAAAGTTTCACCTTATTGCTCTTTTTTATCTACAAGACTATGTGTTTTTGTTGTTGTTTTTTTTAATTTTATAAACTGTTATCTTTGCTTATGATTGTCTCAATTGTACCAATGACGTGGAACCTTTGTCAAAGAGCCTCGTCTCAAAGGCATTTGTAATCCTAGAACAAATAAATAAAAATAAATAAAATAAATAAACCACAGTGGCACTATATTGGATACTTTAACACACACAGTGACAGCCTAAGACATGGCCAGATTACCCCATTTTGTCTTCATTAGTAAGTGTTGTTATATTTTCAGTTGTGGACTCTGGTTTTCCAGCTTCTGTTAAAAATCAAAACCGTGTATAATGTCACCACTTATCAAAATAGTGTTTTCCAAACATAATGTAGGTAGTCACTGTGCTATTACATGTTCACATACTTAAGAACAGTGTTTAGCTAGTTTTAAAGTTTTAAACTTTATCTGATGGATTTTTCATCTGTCTACAAAGAATAGGTGGCAATGAATCAGTTTGATGGAGGGTTTAGCACTAAGCTTATACATTGACAGGAATGAACAAGCAAAATGTTTATTAATAAACCTTTATATTATTGCTAACCATGTACCTGTCTATGGGTAAGACTATAATAACTAGTTTGCCATTTTTTGCTAGAGCTGACTGAGTTATAAGTCGCCATTATAACCAGTGGGTCTATAATGGTGAGCATCAGCCAATTCACCCACACAGCCACTCCCTCATTGACTGTTCACCTCCTCCTGTATGAGTTAATTGCATTTTTCAACATGGCAGCTCCTCAACCAAGCAGCAAGGAGCCAACAGACCAAGCAAGCTCTTCAATGTTTTCTTTTTAGTAATCAGTTACATGGTCCACAACTTAAACAGTTACCCCCAAAAGAAAAGATTGATCATATTGCCATTCGGCAGCTGGAGAGACAAGGGTTCTGACTTGGCTGACTAGGGAGCAAGCAGTGATTGTGACATAAACTGCAAATGATTTTGGAAGAAAGAACAAGCTAAATTAAATAAAAAGTATAAATGCAGGTGTACAAACAAAAAAACCCTGAAGAACAGGAAAAAAAGAATGTGTGTGTGTGTATGCCCTGCAGATGAAAAGAAAAGCCAGCTCCTGATTGGTGCAGCTTTTCTTTTCAAGTGTAATTCACTACAGAGCAAAACAGTGTTGGGACCAGCCTGACCAAGGATTGGTGTGATACTGTCGAGACCCATGCAGAGGACTCTGTATTGGACAGACAGTGTCACACCCCTCAAAGTCTACTCTCCCAAGGAGTTCGATGCTCATACACAAACTCAAAAAGGAGGGGTCTCAGTACTGACTCCTGGGGCACCCACTCATCACTCCCCTCTCCCTAGAGTGAGCCCTATTTACCACCACCCTCTGGCTTCTGTCCTAAAACCAGTTCTCCACCCACCTAGTTATTTTCCATCCCACTCCTAAGCTTTTCAACTTATATACCAGCCTTCTGCGAGGAATGGTGTTGTTGACCTTAGTGAAGTCCAATAAGCCATGTCCACTGCCCCTCCCTGATTAACCACCTGCTTCACCCCATCAAAGAACTCTGTTCAGTTCATCTGACATAGCCTGCCATTGGTGAAGCCATGCTGCCTGTCATCCTCCAGGTCACTGTCCAACAGGTAGTTTAGCATCCTTTCCTTTATTAGTACCTCTGTCACCTTGCCCACCACCAAGGTGAGGCTGACTGGGTGATAATTCTCTGCCACCTCCTTGCTGCCCCCTTATGCAGTGGCACCACATCCACCTTCCTCCAGTCACTTGGCCACACTCTGCATTCAGGGACACATTAAAACAGCCTCATCCGTGGTGCCACCATCTCCTCCCTCATTTTCCAAAGTATCCTTGGGTGCAAGCCACCCAACCCCATTGCCTAGTCCACCTTAAACCTGCCTAGTTACTCCCTTACCCTGTCTTGGCTGAACAGGCTAGGATCCACCCTTTTGTCTTCCGTGCCTCTCCCTCTCAACTTGGGTCCCATTCCCACCACTGTGAAGACTGAGCAGAAGTAGATATTTATCAATTTTGCTTTCTCAAAGTCCCAGATTATGACATAAAAGGAGATAGGAAATGTTGGACATGGTTTGATGATGTTATTAATTTAAATAATACATGTAAACAATGGCTTCTATGTGTCTTTTGGATTGTACACCTGTTTTAAAATCCATATTTTTGTGCTTCTTCTAATATTAGACCAGATCAACTTGACAGTTTTTTTATTTATTATAACTTGGGAGTCAACACGTGCTAAGATTTGAAATGCTCACACCACTGACTCCTGAGTTATTGTGCAGCCTGCACTATCTGAACTGCATGGAGGTTAAGATCCAGAGTAGGAAAGGCTGACCCTGTTCACTCCCTTTAGATATTTGAAGACCTCGACCATATCCCCTCTGTCTCTCCTTTCCTCCAGGGAGTACAAGTTTAGATCCTCAATCCTCTCCTCATAGGATATTTCCCCAAACCCTATATCATCCTGGTCAGCCTACTCTGGATTCACTACAAAGTGCAATGTCCTTTTTCAAGTCTAGGAGCCAAAACTGCACACAGTACTCTAGGTGCAAGTCTAACCGAGGCAGTTATACAAGGGAGGCACCTCCCATCTCCTTGAGGTTATCCCAGCAATACACTCAACATTTTTTTGCTAAAGCCACAGCCCTCCTACACTGCTTCAGGAGCTATTCATTTTGGTATCCATGACCAACCCAAGATCCTCTCAAAACCTGCAAATTCTCCCCACCCAAAAAGTACTCCTGATCAGGGTTCCTAAGCCACAAATTGGGAACACTGCATTTCTTGTGCATTGAACCTCAGTCTCCAAGTGCATGATCACCTCTCCAGAGTCTCCAGGTCCTAGGGCTTCTTCTACCCTCCTCCTGTCCACCACAGCCCCCAGCTTTGAGTCATCAACAAAGAGGTGCATCTCACTCCTGATACCATCCCTGATGTCCAAGATGTAAGCATTAAACAGGAGTTGGCCTAAAACTGACCCGCTGGACCCAACTAATGACCATCCCTAGGGAGGATACCTCCCACCGACCAACACCCTCTGAAACCACCCTGTTAGCCAGATCTCTATCCACCTCACCATCATTTCCCCAGCTTATTCAGCAACCCTCAGTGCTGGAACCAGTGTTATTTGGAATATTCATTTGCAGACATATCATTGGGCATCAAGACAAGATCAATCTGTTTGCTGATGACACCAAGATGGGAGCAGAGGTGGTTGACCTAGGGGATGGCATAGGTAGATTGGATGATCTGGCAAAGCTGGAAACCTGGTCAGACACCTGGCAGAGTGGGGTTGGGGGCCAACAAATGCAAGGTACAGCATTCTGGGGTGAAGAACCCAAGGACAAGTTACCAATTGGGGTGAGTACAGCTAGCCAAGATGGAGAAGGATCTGGGGTGCTCATTACAGGGTCAATGAACAATTCAGCATAATCTAGGAAGGCAGCTGCAAGGCTAACAAAATGCTGGGTCACATTTCAAGGGTACATCCTTGAGGAGGGGGTAGGTGATTCTGCCACTGTATAGATCATTAGTTAGACTGCACCTGGAGGACTGTGTGCAGTACAGCACCCATATGAAGAGGGACATTATGTTACTGGAAGGACAGCACAGGGCAACAAAGATGATCAAGGGGCTGGGAATTACCATATGAAAGGAGGCTGAAGGAGTTGAACATGCACTTACTGAGAAGAGGAGGATGGGGACATAATTGAAACCTCACATACACAAAAGGAATAAACAATATGGATATGGAGGGGTGTTCAAAGTAAGGGAAGGGAGGGACACCAGAACCATGCTATGAAACTGGAGGAAGGAAGATTCAGGAGGAGAAAGGAGACACTTTTTACAGAGAGGGTGCTAGCTGGGTGGAATGCATTACCTGCAGAAGTGGTATCCAGTAGAACGTGGACTGCTTCAAAAGGCTGGGACAGGGCAAGGGTGAGGGGTCAATGAAGGGGAAGGGTGGGAGGAGGGGAGCTGCAGAATAAGTCACGCTAGCTGCACATTTGAACAGACTTGCTAGACCTTTAGGTCTTTATCTGCTGGCAAATTTTGTATGTTCTTAAACCCTGGGTGTGGCATTGAGTCAAACACCTTGTTGAAGTCCAGCCTTTGTCATCCAATTGTAGAGCTCCACATGGTTTGTCTGACATAATCTGCCCTGAAACAAGCCATGTTAGTCATACAGATGGTCCTGTCTCTAGAAACACCTCAGCCTCTCTTTCAAGATGGCCTCCATCATTTTGCCCACCACTGACATCAAACTGACAGACCTGTAGTTACACAGGTCCTCCGAGGAGCCACTTTTTGTGGATGGCATGGCATGAGCCATCCTCCAATCCCAAGGCACCTTACTTGTCTGAAGAGAAGACTTATAAAGGTCTGCCAGAGGTGCAGCAAGGACAGCTGCCATCTCCCTTCAGCACCCTGGGATGAAGCATCTGGACCTGGTGCCTTATCCATTTCTCTCCAGAGACTTAGGGCCTCCCTAACCCTACCAACAGGAATTTCAACATCAGAGAGCTCCCTTTTCCTCATTTCTGGCTCACCTCCCCTGTATGGGGTAGGCCTCCATCATCTCTTGTGAAGACTGAGTATTGGTTATGTACTTGCTCTCTGGCTGCCTCAGCCCACCCACCCCTGACCTCAATCTGCTTATCTGCCCTTCCTTTCCTCCTTTCCTCGATATACCCAAAGAATCCTCCCATTTCTCATCCCCTGTGCCAAACCTCTGCTCCATCCTCAGCTTGGCCGATCAAACCACCCTGGTTTACCTTTTTGATATCTGATCATACCCCCTTCCCACGTCTCCTAGTGAGCTCTCTTATTTTCTTTTTTTTGCAAATAATTGTGCTTTATTAAACAATTTACAACACAAATTACATATAAAGTAATTAGTAACATAAGAGAAGATACAGTTCCCAGTCCGTGATTAATAATACAGAAAAAAACCTAAAAAGGAAAGAAAAACTCAATTCCCCCCCTCCCCCCCACCATCCCGGCGGCTATCCGAATCATATTGAACCATAGGACATCACCTGACAAACCTATGTAAAAAAACCACAAGGCCAGCACATATAGCGAGGGTGGGGAGGACAATGCCAGAAACCAAAATCAGGAAAAAAAAAAAAGGGTCGACACCATCACAATAAATATAAAAGAAATTTCTAACTAATAACCATACCTGTCTTTGAGACTTTGATACAGACCACCCCAACATTGATGGAAAATCATTGAAGTATTGAAAATGATAGGACTGACCTTTCTGCATTCAGTGCATTCAGGAACTCGTCCCACCATTCCCCAAATGACGGAGTCATTCGTCTCTCCAATGACGAAGGATTATCAGCTTGGTAACAGCCGCTACCATAGCCATACAGTATTTAACTATCTTGCTGGGTAGTTTATCGTACATCCCAAATATACAAACCTCTGGATTGAAGAAGCTGGTCAAGTCGTAAAATTGGTTAATCCTTAACTTCACAAATTGCCACAATCCGAGATTTTGGGGCAAGTCCAAAACTTATGATAGGTTGATGCAAGGGGTCATTGCAGTCCAAACATTTTGAGGAAAAATGATGGTTTAACCTAGAGAGTTTGGCTGGGGAAAAATATAAATTATGTAGTAACTTAAATTGAATGTCTCTCAGCCTATCCTGTTTAATGTACTTATAGGTGTCGGTCCAAACTTTCTGCACATTTCTGGTGCCCAGCCTAAAATAGGTTTAGATCCCAATAAGTCGGAGTCAGGGACACATTAAAATCTTTTCTAACAGAAATATATTTATATGTCTTAGAAATTGCTCTGCCTGGCAATATAAGTTCTTTAAGTCTACTGAACATGGATCTCAAATTATCCATCCACAATTTTTTGGAAATAAGATTTAAGACTACTCATTATTTGGGTTAGTTTAAAAAGATTGAGCTCTCACACCAACTTTTCACCAAGGCCTGGAATGGAAGTAACGACCCATTTGAATAAAATCTCTAACCCGTAATTTGGCAGTTGTTGCTGTTACAAAGCTAGATATTGGTTGGTTCCCAATTACAAGATTCGGGTTTCTAATAAAGGTTGGGATAGGTCACGTACTTGCAAATTTTAAACCTTGCATAGTATTGATGCAGTGCTTTTATATCCCATCCTAGCGGGTGCCCTTAGCCTGTTTCGAACCTTAGCCCATGGAACATATAAACATAGACCTAGATCCAACTTTAAACTTTTAATAAATAACTATCCAAATGGAGCCCAGGAAGAGAAATTTCCTCCTCACAGGTCCATACGGCCAATTTTGTCATGTGAATCGCTAGATAGTACATGTAAAGTCCAGTAGTTGAAGGCCTCCTAATTTACTTTGCTGAACAAGTTTATAATAAGACCTTCTAGAAGGCTTTCCATTCCACAAAAACTCAGAGCAACATTTGTAAGCGGCTTAAAAAGATTTAGGGAGATAGACATTTAGATTAGCAGTGGATAAAAATTCTTGGCATAACCACCATTTTGATCGTGTTGGCCTCTACCGAAAAGGACAGTGGAAGTTTTGACCATCTATTCCAGGTCTTCTTTTATTGATTTAATTAACGCCTAAAGTTTAAGGTGGCCAGGGCTTCAAATTCTTAGTAATTTGGATGCCCAAATAGTTAACTGATTGGCCTGCCAATGGAGTCCCAAAGAGAGGCACCAGTCCTTCTGAAGAAGTGGAGAAAGAGGGTATACTGATGTTTTGGTTTTATTTAGGCTATATCCAGAAAGTACACTAAAACTGGTGATTAGTTCAAGTACTTTAGGAGGAAGAAGTAGAATTGGAAATATGCAATAACAGGTCGCCAGCGAATGCTGACACTTTAAATTCAGAGCCACCAATTTAATCCCTTGAACAATTTATTTACCTTTAGAGATCTGATTAAGGGTTCAATATATAAATTAAACAAATAGGGTGATAGTGGACAACCTTGACAGGTGCCTCTTGATAGGGGAAAGCTACTGAAATTAGGTTGTTGCATTGAATCTTTGGAGGGACATGAATATAAAACTCGGATCATATGGATAAATCTAGCAGGAAAGCCCAGCTCAGCCAAGGTGGTAAACATAAAGTCCACTTCACCCGTCGAAAGCTTTTCTCATGCCTAACGACACTAGAGATGCCTCTGTGTTAGGATCCGTTGACACAGAAATTAAATAAAACAGTTTCGAAAGTGATCGGTTGATGAACGGCCTGCCACGAAGCCAGCCTGTTCTGGACTCAAAGATCATGCCAAATATGTTTTAACCTATTAGCCAGGATTTTCGTAAGATTTTAACATCTAAATTTAACGAAAGAAATTGGCCTGAAGTTACCAATCAAGTTCAGGGCTTATCGAAGTCAGCAATAAAATAATCTTGGCCTCAAACAACGCTTTGTCCTTAATTTCGTGATCACACCAAAAGGAGAAAAGTTTGTGCAACAAAGGCACAAGGTTATTCTTAAACAGTTGAAAAAGAAAGCTGTGAACCCATCCTGGCCTGGCGCTTTGTCTAAGCGAGAGAATCAATAGCTTTCCCTATTTCCACCTCCAAATTGGGGCTACTAAATATGGGCCAACATCCTCTGATAATCGAGGTAGAGGAATACTATCCAGGAATTGTAAATCTTATCAATGGTGTTGGAGGAAGATTGTTGGCTTGAGTAGAGATTCTGATAGAAATCTACAAAATTTCTAGTATCCTCCTGGATCCGTAACCAATTGTCCCGAGTCTGGATGCTTCAGGCCAGTCACCCACCTATCCAACGATCTTTGCCTCAATTGCCAGGCCAACAATTTCCTAGATTTACTACATCCTGCCCTAGGTATAGGGCTTTAACTCTAGATGCTGAGCTAATAACTTTCTCCCTCTGTTTATCTGCATACCATGTTCTCAAGGTTATTAGTTTTCGCTCCTGTTCCTCCGTTCTATGTCCATCACATATAATTTCTAAATCTCTAATCTCCTGTAAACATTTGTCCAAAAGCTGCCTTGTCTTGACTTTTGTGCACTGTAGCCATATGATTAGCTCCCTACGCCCTATGCTTTAAGAGCTGCCAAGTTTGATCTACAGCTGTAATTTACCCCAATTGCTATTAATTGAATTTTCCAAAAGATCTAAATCTCTAGAGCTTTGGGGTCCTTCAAGATATTATTATTCAAGGACCAAGAATACGACCTGGAAGGTTGCGGGGCAACAAACACACCATTTTTACCGGAGTGATCAGAAATTACGCCGGCAGGGTTGAGGCCCCACTACCCAGGATAAACTAAATTGATGGACCAAAAATAGTCAATCCTCGAGTGCGACTTTGTGCAATCGCAGAGGAGAAAGTGTATTCTCGGGCATTGGGGTTGATAGCACGCCAGGGGTCCACCAACCCCAATGATGATGTAAACTCTCTTAGGGCGCTCTGGGCCGGGAGGGAATTAGTCCTTTATAATGTGATCGTCCAACCGCATATCCTGAACTAGGTTCCAGTCACCACCCAAAATTATTGGCACATTTTGAAGGACGCCAAAGCCAGGCCCAATTGGATAAAAAGGCCAGTGAATCCAAATTAGGTCCATATACTGATCCTAACACTAAATTGAAACCACCTAATCTGCCTAATACAAATATGTATCGGCCATGTGGATCAGAAATTATTTCTAATGGGTGAAAGGAACTCAATGGGCAATTAAAATAGCCACCCTCGACTATTTGATGAAAATCCTGCACTTAAAACTTGGCTCACCCATTTCTTCTTAAAATGAGCGAGACGATCAGAAAGGACGGTGTTTCTTGTAGAAACACTACCGCTGGCTTCAAATGGGCTAGGTGGTTTAAAATAACACATTTTTACAATTGTCCTTTCCTCCTTAATATTCCACAAACAAAGTTTAGCATACTAGCCATTTCGCTGCCTTAAAATTAAGGAAATATTGGGATAGCCGCCCCTCTTAACTAATCTCCCAGTCAAAAAGAAACCTCCCTCTTAGTACCCTCTCTCCCATAACATATTAATACAACAACAATAAACTTAAACCATCCCTACTGGCCAGAAGCTAACTTCTCCTTCTCTGGAACGTGGTGTCGCATAGAGATGGGTACATTCCCCTTATTTAAGAGGTAGTCTTAACAATTTGATACTCAAATCTGTAATATCCAGTTTTGAACCTAGGATAACAAAGAACATTAACATCAAATACTTGAACATCCAGTGAATAAAGAAAGAAGAAACCCATTATAATGGGAGCCAGGGAGCATAAACTAACCAAAATAGAAATAGGCTACTAGCCTTCCTGTAGAGACCACCAAACCTTGGGCATAGAAGAAAACAAAACGAAAAGAGAAAAATACATATCTACCTGACGCCTTATACATCTGGCCTAGGCAGGGTTCAGGTAAAGGAAAAGAACCAAATTCAGGCTGGCCGGCCTATTACAAAAGGACAAAAACAAAAAAAAACAATCGTGATCCAAAATAGGCCCTCCAGTCCTGCTGCGGACATTTGTCTGATAGTATGATCCCTGGCTACCATTTAATAATGTAATACTTGGAGCCATATAAAGGCTCCTATCCGTATGGTTCTCACAACTATAAACTTTTATATCCTTATTACCCTACCCGTTAAATTTAATATAAAGGACCAAGACCCCTTATTAATTCAGGCAGGAGCAGGTTAAACCAAATAACTTCACTAAATTAACTATTATAAACCTTTGACCGAAAAAGATTAATTCTTTGCTCCTACAAGTAAATAGATCCTGAATTGCCTACCTGAGAATGCAAGTAACATGTAACCATACTTAACTGTCAGCACGCCCTCCTATCAACCTGGCCTAGGGTCACATTATGTCGCATCAGTGTCAGAGTGTATCATTTCCAACATGTGATGAGCCAGATAATAGAAAACCAAATAGTTGCCAATAATTAAATATCAGTGTAAAAAACAAACTAAGAATATTAACACCAAATAAAGGAGTCCAGGCCGTTGCCTCCCTGAAGAAGAAATAAATGACTGGTCCGGAGCTTTCATCCTTGGCAAACAGGTCCGGTAGTAAGGATTTAGGGATGCTAGTGCCTCTCGGCGGAGTTGAACCTCTTAGAGCCATCTTTAACTGTGACTTCTAACCGCAGGATATAGTAGGACGATGCGGATCCCCGTGGCCCACAGCTTAGACGGATCGGCTTGTAGCTTGCCCGGGCCTGCCTCATTTTCCATGTCAACCACATTAAACGCAATTCTTGCCCTCCCATTGAAGGCTGCCAGCTTCTTAACCTCCCTTAAGATGTGCTTCATGATCAAGATAGTTAAGAAGCTTAAAAATAATTGGCCTCGGTGGTTCTGATGAGGGGGTCTGGCACGAAGGCTCAATGGGCTCTCTCTATAATATAGTCAGGACCATTAGGTGAGGGCCCTGCTGATTTTTAAGTAGCCTTTGCAGGAACAGGATGGTGTTTGGTCCCTCTTCTCCTTCTGGGAGACCCAACAGCACCAGATTATTACGCCTATTCCGACCTTCTAGATCATCAAGACGATCTTCCAATTTACTGAAGCTCCTTTGCATTCAATCACAGCAGGCCCCGATTTATCCATGGCCCTCTCAATAGATGAAATTTTTGCCTCTGTATCCGTAACTCTGTGCGCTAATTGAGTTAGAGCAGGCTTAATTTCAGAGACCTCCTCTATCAATTTAAATAGGGCATCTTTAATTGTCGTCAGGTCCCCATATATTTTAGCAGGTGTAATTTCTTCCTCGGGTGGTAATGGCGATTTAGCCCGCCGCGCTGTTTGGCTTCCAGCTCTTGCTCTCTCGCATATGATGCCGAAAACGGCGGTTTCGATTTTAACTAAAAAACAGTCCTGCGTTGTTGGTAGCACTGCACTGAGTCCTAATAGCCCTGCAAGACGGTGCAAAACTGCAGATCGGAGTGCTAGGGAGGGGAGACCCAAGAGCTGCTTCCTCACTCCATGCACGCCAAGTGACCGCCCCAGCTCTCTTATTTTCTAATCAGCTCTTTTCTCCTCTTTCTTGCCCTACCAAGTTTGCATCAGACCTCCTGCAGTCCTTGATGGCTTCCAGGAACACCTTTAATAATTCTATGACCTGCTGCCTTTGTCCATGTCCAGACTGATCCCTCCAAATGCCCCTGGAGGATCCCCCACCATACCTTTAAAGTCCACCCTGAAATCAACCACTACTGTTTTAGTGCGATTTTCCCCTTCCCCACGTATAAGGAAAACCAGATCATGGCATTATCACTCCCACCAGTGGGTACTCTACAACTAGGCTTCTAACCAGATCACAATCCAAAGCACCACATCCAGAATGTATCCATCCCTCATCAGGTCAGCCACGGTTGAGATAGGAATGCATCCTGGAAGATGTCCAGCAAGTGCTGTTCCTAGTTGAGGAAGATGTCATAGTGCTCCAATCAACCCCTGACATGTTAAGACCACCCAGCATCACAGTTCTGCCCTCCCCTGACCACAGTTATCTCTACGACTCACCACCAGGCCCTCCTCTAGTTCCTCAGCCTGCATGGGTGGCCTATATACAAACCCCAGGTTGAATGTCTTTCCCAGGTGCCTACAAGGTATCCCACAATGCCTCTGTTTCTCTCTGCCCCATCTACCCTGCATATATCAATGCCATTCCCTAATGATGAGTGCTACCCCACCTTCCCTGTCCACAGCCCTGTCCTTCTTGAACATAGTGTACCCCATCAGGTTTAGGTCCAAATTGTGCCAAGGAGAGGCCCAAGTTTCAATGACTGCTGCCACATCCGCATCCCCTTCAGCTAGCATAACCTGAAGCTCAGGCATCTTGTTTCCCATGCTCCTGGTGTAATCAGGACTGCCCTCTATCCCTGCCCCTTGCCCTCACCCACCACCCCAATCCAAGATCCCCAGTTAACTGCAAGCTCCCTCTACCTCGTGCACTGTCAGGTGCCCCTGTTGGCACCCCTCCCCCATGCTGGGGGACAAGGCCAAGTCCTTCCTCGGCAAGCCAGCCAACAGTAGCCTCAATCCAATGCCCTCCTCCTTTCACAAGTTTAAACCCCACCTAGCTTCAATGAATTTGGTCAACACACAGACTTGTCAGCATGCAGAGGTTCCCCATGGCTCAGTCTCAGTCGACTCATCAGAGGGCTGGCAAATAGGGACACTGTGACATGTAGTAGGTATATAAGACAGACAGAGGTTGCAGTATCAGCCAGACAAAAATGTAATTACAATATACAGTAGTAAGTACATTGAAAACTTCCTTTCACTGCATTTTTCTTAATTGGGGCCTAAAGCTCCTGTTGCATTACTTTTAAGAATTTCTCTTTAAAGTTGGTTGGTTTGTTATCTTGTAAGGAACTACTTGAGGTTGGATTACATATTAGATGTCCTGCACCTTTTTGTGCTGTCACCTCTCTTCACTTCCCCAAGTAGAACTGGAGGAAAATATTTCCACATTGCAATTCCACTCCACTTGAGAAAAGCAGTAATTACCTTCTTCTGGTTGAACATAGGGAAGGATCTGGAAAGCATACTGTAGACAGGGCACCTGTAAAATAATAATTAAAAAGTAGCGAAAAAGGGTCCAAAGTTCTTGAGAAAATAAAGACTGGACAAATGAAAAGGTAAATAATACTCATCTGATGGGTTTTAAGGGGTCTGTTTATAAAGAGAGACAGAATGAAATAGGTTAGTATGAGTGAAAGATTTCAGACAACAGGGAAACTGGATATGCAATGATATCCTAGCCACCATCTGGGGAGGCAGAGGAAAATTATCCCATTCATGAAGATAATACCAGTTATATTCAGCCCCATATGGCCACCTATACCCCATCACCTGCAAGTGCTCTGAGAGACTTGCCTACTTCCGGCTGCAGCTTAGGCCAAGTAGTTATAAGGTATGTCCAGGCTATGTGGTCTTTAGGGTAGATGGAGGCCAGGTGAAGGTAGGGGAGAGACAAGGATGGATTAAAATAAAAACAAATCTGCATTCCTCCAACTGAATATGTATTTTATACATTTTTATTTTATACTGTAATTTATTTTCCCAGAATATATCTAATTTTTAATGTGATCCTGCTTCTAAACATTAATTTCTACAGCTCGTGGACTACAGATTAAGTAATTGGCTGAAGAACACACAACATAAAAATAGTTTAAAGAAACAGTATAAAATTAACAGTATAAATAAAAACATAAATTTCATATAAGACATTAGTGACGTAGATTAGTTCTTTTTCACAAAATGCTATTCACATAGTCACAGATTTTTCAGCTAATGTTAATATTTTGTTAAGAACATCTCTTGATGCTGGCCTTTTGTACCAGACTGGTTTTTAGCCCACAGGTTGAGAAAGTTTTCAAGTAACATAGACTCTCTGGCTTGCAACATACTGTATTCACCCCACAAGGTTGAGAAAGTTATCTAGTAACACAGACTCCTGGCTTGCAACAAACTGTATTCACACAGCAGCATTACAGTGCATTTGAATGCAAAACCTGTAAGACATGAAACCTCAGGGCTCTCTGTTCAGAATGCAATATGATCCAGCACAGCAGTTTTACAACTAGATACAAACACAGCGTATTTAAACTGGATGCAAATGATTGAGACTCTCTAGAACTATTCCTACATTAACAAACACTTTCTGAGTTAAACCTTTTAGAAAACTTTAGAAAAATACCTGAAATTATCTGTAGAATGTTTTTTTAGGCATGTCCAACAAGCAGCTTCCAAAAGTGAAAAAAAAAAAACAGCTCCAACTGGCCAAAGCTGGTTTCAGCCTACCACTGAACTAGGAAGCGTATCTCACTTGGAGTATCATAGCCTGCCATGAAGCTAAGGGGTTATAGGAAATGAAGCTTTTTCTGAGTAGATTTTAAGGCAACAAATAGGTGCTGTCAGTTTTTCAAGAGGTCCCAAATTATTTATACAACAAAGGAGTGATAAGGATGATTACACAATGGTGTATCTTAGATGACTGGCCTTATTTAACTATTTACTTGCCTAGGCTTAACTAACTATAGATGAAGAAGCTCTGCTTTTTCTGCTCAATATTTGAGAAGGTGAACAGAGCATAGGAAGATCAAACATAGTCACAGATGAAAAAGAAGCTGCGTGACAGGCCTGAAATATTTTTAAGAAGGAAAGGCCAGGGTCACTTCTTTGGCTGTCCACTCCCCAGTCTCTCCTTGCCCCTTCACCTTGACTCCTCAGACTCTCACACTAGGTGTCACACCTTTATCTCCTTCACTACATATAAACATTGTCCTTTACCCTAGTTGAATGCTCTTGATGCTGTACTATCACCATTGGTACTATGAATGACATTGTAACCTTATTGTATACTAGCTACCTACTATTCGAGTATTGTATGTAAACTGTTTGTTATTGTTGTCATTGTTGCTGTTTGACATGGAACCTTTGTGAACGAGCTCTAGGCTCAAAGGTATGATCTGAATCCCTAAATAAATAAAAATAAATAAACTGTATGTACATCACACCCTTAGAGGTGTAATGTAGCACAAGGGAAAATGTGTGCCATGTGCCCTAAGGGTATGATTAGCAGATGGACAATTCTACCCTGGGAGTACCTCATTGCTTTTTAGCAATGTCAATTAAAAATATTTAAACTAGATTTTTACTTTTTTTTGTTAACTATGCCTGACTTCATATTCAAATAGTCCTTCCACCATCTGGTCTTCATTCCAGGGTCAGTTTATGTTCCAGTTCAACTTGCAGATGTTCAAAGACATCTGTTCTGCTGCAGAGCTATTGGACCACACCAATAACACCTGCACAGTTGGAAAAAATGTATGTCAGCTCGAGACATCATGCTGATCTCAGTATTGGTTAGTCAGTGAGTTTGTCCAACAGAGAAAATAAAAAATCTCAGTTTAGCATGAATGTGTGGTTAAGGTTAATGGTTTAGATGACAATATTTAGCTGTAAATCAGAGTTCCATGACAACACTGACTGAGTAAACATGATTCCCAAGAGGAAAGTTGCATTAATGGCATGGACAGGGACAACAATGATAACATTGCATCTATGATGGCTGTCAAGGCAACAGCCAATGGGTTTTATCGAGGTTTTTCCACTCTGCATGCTTTATCCCACCATGACACCACCCTCCACATCTCAGCCAGCTACCATCCCTGCAGCTGGACCAGCCTCATAATACCTTTGATGTAGCTGAACCACCACTCTACACCTTCACCACCCTCCACTACCAAAATCTCCTGCAACTGGACCATCCCCAAGTCCAGCATCCCCCAGCTAACCACTCTCTCTGTAGCTGGAACTCCTGATCCCTGCCCCTGCATCACTGCTGCCACCTGGTAACCATGGGTGGCATGACAGAGTAAGTAGGTTAACATCTGAATGATGGCTGGTTCAGGGTCAGGCCATGGGCATAGCTGTAGTGTATGGGGATTGGGTTGCTGCTTCCACTGCACTGCTGCCTCCTAGGTAACCATGGATGGCAGCACAACAGAGATAAACAGGTTAGGGTCTGGATGATGGCTGGCTCAGGCCCAGCCCCAATGGCACAGCAGAAGTGCTCAAGGGATAGTAGGTCACTCCCTCAGTGGCACTTCTGCCATCTGGTAACCATGGATGGCACCACAAGACAGATAAGCAGGTTATGGTCTGATGATGGCTGGCTCTAGGCCAGCCTATAGTCACAGCAGTAGAGATCAGGGATGGCAGGTCACTGCCTCTGCTGCACAGCTGCCACCTAGATAAGCATAGGTGGCAGCACAAGGCATAAACAGGCTAGGGGTTTGGGTGTGGCTGGCTCAGCCCATTGTAACAGCAGTAGTGCTCAGGAGGGTGGGTTGCTGCCCCATGGCACTGCTGCCACTTAGTTAATGGGTGGCAGCAGAACAGAGATAAGCAGGTAAAGGTCTGGATGATGGCTGGCTCAAAGCTAGCACATTGGCAACACAGTAGTACTTGGAGGAGGTTGCCTCCCTGCCACTGCTGCCAACTGGTAACCATGAGTGTCAGTACAAGACAGATAAGCAAGTTAGGTCTCGATGATGGCTGGCTCTGGGCCAGCCTATTGGCACAGCAGTAGAGATCATAGATAACATAGACAGTGTCGGCAGATAAGGGCCTATGGCCCACCCAGTCTGCCCATTTGAGCTTGTAAGTTCAGTTTGTTTTCCTAGAAGTCTGTTTCCCTTACCCCTGTCTGCTAGAATTCCTTTATGTCTATCCCATGCATTCTTAATCCCATGATTGTTTCAGCCCCACCACTTCCTCTGGCAGGGTGTTCCACTTGTCCACCACCTGTTCTGTGAAGAAATTCTTTCTCATGTTTCCTCTGAATCGTCCTTCCTCCAACTTCATCCCATGCCCTCTAGTCCTGGAACATCTTTTTCTCTTAAAATAGTGTTTTCCTGCACCCTGTTCCTCCCTGTAAGATACTTGTGTGTCTCTATCATATCCCTCTCTCCCTCCTCTCCTCCAGGAGTACATGTTCAGTTCCTTCCAACCTGTCTTCATAGGACTTGTGATGCAATCCATGCACCATCTTTGTTGCCTCCTCTGAACCTTTCTACCCTGTCTATGTCCTTACATAGGTATGGTCTCCAGAACTGTACACTGTACTCCAGGTGGGGCCTCACTAGTGTCTTGTATAGTGGAATTATGACCTCCTTTTCCTGCTGGTGAGTCTCTGCTCATACATCCCAGCATCCTATTTGCTTTACCTGCTGCCTTGTCACACTGTTTCTCACTTGGAGGTCATCAGAGATGACAACCCCAAGATCCCTTTCCTGCTTGGTGCATGCTATATCCTCACCCCCAACTGATATATTGTGCCAGGGTTTTGTGCCCCATATGCATTATCTTGCACTTCTTTGCATTGAATTTCAACTGCCAAACCCTGACTATTCTTCAAGTTTCTGCAGGTCGCTTCTCATTCTGTCTACATCCTCTGGTGTGTTTACTCTGTTACAGAGCTTTGTGTCATCAGCGAACAGTGAAATTCTGCCTTCTAGATCCTGAGCAATGTCACTGATGAGATGTTGAATAGGACCGGTCCAGCACTGATCCCTGTGGTACCCCACTGGTCACTCTTCCCTCTGTAGAGTGACAGCCATTTACCACCACCCTCTGTGTCCTGCCACCCAGCCAGTTACCTACCCACCACACTACTGTCCTGCCCACACCCATATTCCCCAGTTTGTGTAATAGTCTTCTATGGCACAGTGTCAAAGGCCTTGCTGAAGTCCAGATAGGCCATGTCCACTGCCCTCCCGATCCACCTCCCTAGTCACCCAGTCAAAAATTCAATGAGGTTGGTCTGACATGGCCTCCCTGGTGAAACCATGCTGCCTTGGGTCCTGTAGTCCATTGACAACAGATATTCCACCAATCTCTCCTTCAGTAGTGCTTCCATTGATCTTCCCCACTACCGAGGGTGAGGCTGACTGGTCTGTAGTTCCCTGCTTCCTCTTTGTTCCCACTTTTGTATAAGGGGACTACATCTGCTGTCCTCCAGTCTTTGGGTACCTCCCTGTTTCCAGTGATCAGCTAAACAGGATAGCCAGAGGTTCAGCCACCACCTCTCTTAGTTCTTTAAGGACCCTGGGGTGCACCCGTCTGGCCCCATTGCTTTATCAACTCTTATTACTTCCAGTTCCTTCAGGACCCTTTCTCGTGTAAAGGGACTTGTGTCCATTTCTGCACCATTCTCACCCTGTACTCCCTTCAGACCCATTCCCCCTCTTCCTCAGTAAAGACTGAGCAGAAATACCTGTTCAATATGTCAGCTTTTACTGTTGTCATCCTCCACGCTGCTCCCATCCCTCCCCTTCAGTCTCACTATCCCTCCTTTGTCTTTCTTTTTCACTTATGTACCTGTAAAAGGTTTTGTCACCTTTACCCACTGATTTTGCAATGTGTTCTTCTGTCTGAGCTTTGGCTTCCCTTACTGACCTCCCTACCTCCCTTTGCTTCTCCTGGTACTTCTCCCTATCCCCTTCTGCCTGTGTCTTTTGTATTGCCTGAATGCAATCTTTTGGCTTTCACTTTCTTTGATACCTCTTTGGAAAACCATAATGGTCTCCTCTTCCTTTTCCTCTTGCTAACCTGCTTAATGCATAATTCTGTTGTTCTTGTAATCCCATTTTAAATACTTCCACTGTTCCTCAACCCTGATTCCTGTCCCATTCCCCATAATGCCTCTTTCAAGTATCTCCCATTTTCCCAAAGTCTGCTCCCTAAAATCCAGGATCGTGTTTTGTGTGGTTTGGTTCTGCTCTTTCTGTGATTTCAAACCACAATGACTGGTGGTCACTGTTTCCCAGGTGCTCCCCACTGTTACCCCATCACACTGTCCTGTTTGTGAGCACAAGGTCCAGCATTGCGTTCTGCCGAGTTGGTTCCATGACCAGTTGCTTGAGGAAGGCACCCTGAAGGAGTCAGGATAAATCTGCTCCGTTGATGCTGCTGCTGGGATGCTCCAGTCCACGTCTGGAATATTGAAGTCTCCAGCCAGTACTACCTCCCCCTTGTCTGCCATCCTTTGGATGGCTAGCATCAACTCCTATCTGTTTCTTCCTCATGGGCTGGTGGTCTCATAGACCACACCTGTGCGGATGGCTGTCCCCATTTTCCTTTCCAGCTTAACCCACAGTATCTCTCCCATTTTGTTCCACCTAGATCTCTGTGGCCCTTATGTCATTTTCACATACAGTACCACTCCTCCTCCCTTCCTGCCTGCTCTGTCTCTTCTGAATATGTTGTAGCCAGGTGTGGCCATCTCCCAGTCATGGTTATCAGGGATGGTAGGTCACTGCTTCATACACTGCTGCCACCTAGATAACCATGGGTGGCAGCACAAGAGAGATAAGCATGCTAGGGGTTTGGGAGTGGCCTGCCAGGGCCAGCCCATTGTAAAAGCAGTAGTGCTCAGGGGAGGGTGGGTTGCTGCCCCCTGGCACTGCTGCCACTAAAGGTAGCAATGGGTGGCAGCAGAACAGAGATGAGCAGGTTAGGGTCTGGATGATGGCTGGCTCAAAGCTAGCACATTGGCACAGCAGTAGTGCTCAGAGGAGGTTGCCTCCCTGCCACTGTTGCCACCTGATAACCATCGGTGGCAGCACAACATAGATAAGCAGGTTAGGGTTTAGATAATGGGTAGCATGGGACAAGCCCGTTGGCACAGCAGTTGTGCTCAGGGAGAGATGGGTCTCTACCTCCACTGCACTGCTGTCACCTAGGTAACCATGGGTGGCAGCACAACAGAGATAAGCAGGTTAGGGTCTGGATGATGGCTGTCTCCTGGCAGGCCCATTGGCACTGCAGTAGTGCTCAGTGGTGGGGTGCTGCCTCCTCCTGAATCTGCCACCTAGGTAACCATGGGAGAGGGAGCACAGATATAAGCAGGTTAGGGTCTGGATGATGGCTGGCTCAGAGGCAGCCCATTGGAACAGCAGTAGTGCTTGGGGAGGGTGGATTGCTGCCCCATGGCACTGCATGGTCATGAATGGCAGCACAATGGAGATAAGCAGGTTAGGGTCAGGATGATGGCTGGCTCTAGGTCAGACCATTGGCATAGCAGTAGTGCAGAGGGAATGGTAGGTCTCTGTCTCGCTGCACTGTTGCTACCCTAGGTAACCATTGGTGGTAGCATAGAGAGAGAGAAACAGGTTAGTTTTGGGTGTGGCTGGCTCAGGTCTAGCCTACTGGCATAGCAGTAGTGCACAGGAGTGGGTTGGTTGCTACTCCTATGGCACTACTACCACTTAGATAACAATGGGTGGCAGCACAACAGAAATAAGCAAGTTAGGGTCTGGATGATGGCTGTCTCAAAGCTATCCCATTGGCACAACAGTAGTGCTCAGAGAGGTTGTATCCTTGCCTCCACTGCACTGCTGCCACCTGGTAACCATGGGTGGCAGCACAAAAGAGATAAGCAGGTTAGGATCTGGGTGATGGCTGGCCAGGGCCATCACAATGGCACAGCAGTAGTGTTTGGTGGAGGATGGGTCACTCCTCATTGGCACTGCTGCCACTTAAGTGACCATGGGTGGTAGCATAACAGAGATAAGCAGATTAGGGTCTGGATGATGGCTGTCTCAGGGCAGGCCCACTGGCACAGCAGTAATGCTCAGAGGAGGCTGGGACTTGCCTCTGGTGCATTGCTGCCACCTAGGTAACTGTGGGTGGTAGCACAACAGTGATAAGCAGGTTACTGGTCTGTATTATTGCTGGCTCAGGCTGGTCCATTGGCACAGCAGTGGTGCTTGTGGGAAGGTGTGTCACTGCTCCTATTGCACCGCTGCCACCTAGGTAACTGTGGCAGCACAACCAAGAAAAGCAGGTCAAGGTCTGTAAGATGGCCAGTTCATGCACCACATGCCATCATGCATGAGTACACATGAGCCCTTGTATGCTGTCATCCAGGGGTGGAAACATGGAAAAAGAACAGCCCTGGAATGCACAGGTGACTGGACCATGGTAATTCATGTGTTCTTGGCATTTATGATGGCCATCCAAAGAACCTGTGAGAATTCAGTAGGTACATCCCTGCCCCAACCCCACAGTGGGGTGGCAAATGCAATTCAATAGAGGGTGAATGAAGGCTGGCATCATGAGGGAAGTTGCTAAGCACTTTGGGATCCCCAAGAGAGACAAGGCTCAGACCTCAGCAGGGACATAAATGATACAAAATAAAAAAACTGTTAAAAAGCTCTTGCAAATGCTACATTCTGATTGGCTGGTAGGATTCCAATAACCAACATTAATCTCTATTAAACTGTCATGAGCCTGATCACAGTGCATGAATTCTTTCTGCAAGCTTTTCATTCTCTAGTACTGCAATGACTGAAAGGAGCCACACAAATTTTGAACACCATTTAAACAGAATAAAGTACTGCATTGCATTATATACACACTTTTTTATTTTTATTTTGGTAATATGTGTCACAGTATTACAATAAAATATTTCATAATATACATATGTGATGTACACAGGTGATGCTTATAATAAATATTTGAAAATGTAACATAGGCACATTAAACAATTTTTTACAATGTTCATATTTGTATAAATAATTGATATACAGTTTTCTTAATTTCAAATAAACATATGGCCCAGATATTCAAAAGGAGTTGAGCCATCTTAATAGGTAGCACTCTGCGCAAGTCCGAAAATACCTCATTCCTACGATATTCAGCAGGAGGCAGTTCACACCAAATCACAGCTGAGCAACAGTGCAATGATAATGAATGCATGCACAACTGAAGGGGAGGAACCATGCATAAATGGCGCAGTGTGATATTCAACATAACATGTGCCATGATAGGGAGCAAGCGGAAGTTGTGAAATAGCGGAAATGAGAAAGAATAAAAGGGAGCAAGGGAGAGGCGCAAGAACGCTTACAGGGAAGCCACATGAGAGCCAAAGATAGCAGGGGAAAACTGGGCAGCAGGGACACACAGGGCCAGGCTGGAAAGGGCACCTGGAAGCAACAGGCACAGGGGAAGGTGTGGGAGACAGTGTAGAAGGGAAGTACACCACACAGCAGTGAGGCCAGCACAGGCAGGTGTTCCCAGTGCAGGGAAGTAGCAGCCAGGACAGTGGGGAATACAGAAACAGCTGCTGGGGGTGAACACAAGCCAGGGACATGGCCATTGCCACCTTCCAGATGGAGGCCTTAATGAGGGGGTGAGAAGGCAGGCAGCAGGGTGGCATGGCCATGGAAGGGCCTGTCGGACGGTATGCCCCCAACAGGCAGTACCATGCCCACACCAGCTTCGAGAGCTGTACAGTGATACCAAAATTGTGGGCCAGCACCACCTGAATCAGGCAGTTCTGAGGTGGCTCTGTGAGCTGTGCAGTGATGTGATGCAGGCACCCACACGACAGAGCCATGCCCTGTCAGTGGAGACGAAAGTGACAGCTTGCATGTGCTTGTTTGCCATGGGTACCTTCCAGAGACCAACTGGGGAGACACCACAGGCATAACCCAGTCGGCCACATCATGCCACCTCACCCATTCCTCAGCACACTGCTGCCACATGCTGTAGATACATCCATTTCTGCAGCACACTGGTGGCGCACAGCAAACATACAGGAGTTCCACAGGGTAGCACGTATGCCTAGCATGCTAGGGGCAATAGACTGCACCCATGTGGTCATCCGCACACCACCTGGCCTGAGGGGCTGCATACATAAATCGCAAGGGCTATGCCAGCATCAACTGCCAGGTGGTGTGCAATGCCAGGGGCGTATAATCAATGTCTGTGCCACACACCCTGGGGAGCACATGATGCCTTCATCTGGCACCAGCAGCACTGTGCCACAGATTCAAGAGTGGGAATATCCCCACTGGCCACCTAGTGGGTAAGTATGCAAACCACATGGACAATCATAGGGCCTGGGGTGTATGGTCAGAGTGACATGGGTAGTGGCCTACATGGCCCGGGCAGGGTGATGCTGATCACCAAACTAACCTCCACCCTCTACACATAGGTGACAGTGGATACCCACTCCATCTCTGGCTGCTCACACCCTACCGGCGGCCCAAGATCCCATCACAGTAATGCTACAATGAGGCACATGCCACCACACGTAATGTCATCGAGCAGGTGTTCGGGATGCTGAAGGCATGTTTCCATTGTCTGGACACCTCCAGCAGTGCCCTACAGTACAGACCCTCAAAGGCCTGCAAGCTATTCCTGGCCTGTTGCATCCTGCACAACATGGCCAACGAATGTGGGATAGCCATACAGGTCAAAGAGGGGACAGTGATGGGGATGATGAGTGACCGGTGACAATGGTGATGGGCAGCCCCCTTGGTGATGGGACCCTGACTGCTCCAGCTGGCACAGCTGCACCGGGACACCATCACGGAGGAGCACTTCAGCCAACCTGGGTAAGTCATGGGGCCATATGCAACCAACAGTGGCTAAGACACAACCCACAAACACACATGGACACACACCAGGGTGCATTCCATCAAGGAAAGTGGCGGGCATGGAACCATGCACACAACCAGGGATGGGTGAGGTCTAACATGCCACATAGACGGACACACACATGCGCACACACACAATGCACCAGACATGCACAAAGGGTAGGAGGCATACCGACCCAGAATGCCACCCTAGCCACACACATGTCCACTGACCACCACGCCCACTGACTGTCCATGTGTGTGTATTAGATGCTGAGCACCATTGCACATTGGTGTACAGCACAATGCGAAACATCATCTTGCACATGCAACTGCAGACAGCAGATGGGAGGGTGTGCAGATGGACTGTGTCTGCGTGCAGGGCCGGTACCCACCCATGCAATGCCCACTGAAAGACACAATGTACACAGGGCAGCACCAGACAATAGCCACGTTGGGATACAGGTCAGTCATGAGACACACTGCCCAGCCACTACGGATGCATGGGCGGCCCCACTGAGACCCACCAGCACTGGCCTCGTGGGGTGGCACTGATGGTCCCCAGGGGTTCCACTGCATGAAAGTGACCGTGCTCGCGCAGGGGTCTGCAGCACATCAAACATGCCTGCACCAGGCATGTTCGGGATGCCCACAGCTGAACCCGTGTTGACAGGGAGGGTGTTGCATGATGCTGGGAACAGAGGGTGGACAGTGCACTGCGTGGTATCTGCAATGCATGGGCACATGACTGTTGCCATTGTGGCCATGACAGCAGTGAATGCCTGTGTCTGCCTGTCAATGGCAGTGGTCACATCTTCCCACAACTGGTCCATCCCTGCCAGGATCAGAGCAGTGTCTCTGCTGCGATGCTCCTCTGCCCACTCCAGAGCCGCATGCAGTGCATCCACTGACGTCCCAAGTCACATCTGCTGGTGGACTGATGCTTGCAGTAGGCAGGTGTGTTTGTCCAAGAGGTCATCTGACTCCTTGGCATCCTGTCCCTCAGGGTGTGTGTGACCCTGATGCTCAGCACCCCTTGAGGGTGGGCACTGCACACCAGGACCAGGTCTGGGCATGTCCACGGGCAGTGCACAGATGCCACCCTTTGACTCCTGTACCCCAAGCCCATTGGCTGACTGCTGATGCTGCCCCACCAGCTGCAGCTCACCAGGGCCCACTGGTGCCACCCAGTGACCGCAACAGTCCCACTGTCCTGTACACACACCAGTGCTGCCCCACTGGTGCTGACAGGCACAGGCTGGGACTGTGATGACATGCAGGCCCTCACGGCAGCACCACCCACAGCCATGGCCACTATGTTACCTGCTGTGTGGCCATCCCATGGCACACATGTGTCACTGCCCATGCCGTTAGTGACATCATCAGCGGTGACTAACCCAGCACCAGCCACAGTCACAGCATGCTGGCATCCATGGACACTGGCACGCTGGGACATGGGCAGAGTCCTCCGCATTTGTTCCAACTATATCAGTGTGGACAGCCAGGTGGGCCCAATGTCGCACTGAGCCTCATATACCTCCTCCATCTCCTTCTGACTGGCCTCAGTGGACAGGCCCACCACCATGACCCATGCAGATGCTCAGGATCTGTGAGGGAAAACAAAGTTGCATTACTGCATGTGACCTACCCTGCCCCCCCATAGACAGACCATGACCTACCATGCAGTGATGGGCTACCACCCGTCTGGAAGCCACCACCTGGAACACCCTCAATGGCACAATGCTGCATGCTTTCAGCAACCCTCTCTTCCTGTGGGGTCAGGTGTAGCACCTCCGACTGTCCCCACCTGTCGCAGCTCATGCTGCCCTGATGGCAGCCACCTTCTCCTTTATCCTCCTCCTGTCTGTGCCCATCTTCTTCTTGCACTCCTGCATGGAGTGCTGGTGGCTCATGCAGGTTCACTGCACCGTGCCACCCTCCCATGCAGCAGCACGGGCCTGAGGTGTTCCCTGCCCTCCGCTGAGAAGTGGCTCCTGATTCAGGTAGGCCTCAAACAGGGCATCGATCTCAGCCTTGGTGAAATTAGGCCTCCTCCTCCTCCTCCCACCACTGTGTTCCTCCTCTCACAACTCGCTCAATCATTATTTAGCCTGTAAGAATGACAGTTGTTACCTGTGACTGTGCAGTCCATGCATGTCCCAAAATCCACAGTCCACACTCCCAAACAGCATGCAACTCACCAATAGACTGCAGTAACTGACTATGGCCACTGCAGCCCAATGTCGCACTTTATAGCGCAACCCATGCAAATAAGGGGAGGCACAACTTAAAGTGGATTCAAATTGCAGTGCTGTGCCATTGAATGGCTGATTAGCTGTTTAGCATATGACGACTGAATATCGGCTGTTGTGCTTTAGCGCATTGTGTTGAATGTGCTGAGCCAAGGGCACAGTTCTGTGACATGCACAGTACACACCTCACTGCACATGCCGGGTTGCAGACTCAGGCGTCTGCGCGCTGCTGATGTGCTGTGCACAGGAAGCAATGCAGGGCACAGCCATCATTGTGCCAGTGGTGCTACAGCAATGTTCACCTACATGGCACTGTGGCACTGGGTCATCATAGGCACACTGGGGCAACAGTGTGGTAGGCCACTACTGGAGATAGCACACAGGCATCCAATTGCGCTTACAGCATTGTGTTCCAATGGCGCTGTGCCTGTTTGTGCGCCAGAGCCCTTAAGCCTGTGCCTGACCTTTGCCCCTAGGCGCCATGCATCAGGCATGGGTGCACCACTATCGCGCTGTTCAGTGACAGTACGATAGGGAATGGCAGCGCTAGCACCGCTGCAGCATCTGCATGTGGTGGAGCCACGCTGCAGCGTGCCATTTGGCCGACTGAGCTAGGAGAATGGTGCAGAGGAGGGCAGCAAGTGGAGTCAAGTAGAACTGGCCAACCTAGTGGCCATAGTGGAGCCACTCCATGGACCACTGTTTGGGAGGCACCCCGGACAGGTCTAGGAGCCAGGTGTGGGAGGAGGTGGCCACTGAACTGGAGGAGGCCACAGGAAGGGGCGGGCGGACAGTGAAGCAGTACCGCCACAGGTATGGTGACCTGTGGAGGAGGAACCAGACCTGCTTGCCACCTGTGGACACGTGCCAGGAGGGACACGGTGCCACGGCCAGGTAGGTGTTATGTCCACACACTTTTATCTTCCATATGGGTATCGCAGTTGTATATGTCCAGCTCATGGGGAGGGACCATCTGGTGTTGGCTGTGGTGGTGTTATCAGGGTGTGGGGTGGGGTGGGTGGGTCTGGCTGGGTGGAAGGGCACACACCTGGGGGCAGGGAGACTTTGCTACAGGATTGTACTGATGTTCCTCTCTCCATGTTTGCACCACAGGGCCAGAGGAGCAGTGTCTAGCCTGTGAGATGCAGCACCACCAGGGAGGACAGGGGCGTGAGGGCGAGGTCAACAGCTCCCGAGGACTGGTCCAATGATGGTGAGTGCCATATGTTCATGAGTACTATTGCATGCTGTGTAACAGTGTGGGCAGTGGGCATGGCCACCATCCATTGACACCACTGCCATGCACGCAACTTGTTAACAGTCACACTGTCCAGTGGCACTGCATGTCTAGGAGTTTATTTATTTATTTTATTTATTTTATTTATTGAATTGAATCGGAATTACAATCCTTTGAGTCACAGACTCTTTGCAAAAGGCTCCACATCAGATACATGGGGTGGAGGGTAAACAAGTACAGGAATAAACATACAGACAATCATTATTGACAAAACAGTACTGGAGACACAGTCCAGGCATTAACTTAGATAAAACTGGTGACAGACATAGGCAGCAGTCTGTAGGTCACTTGAATAGAAAAGATATGAAGGCAATAGAAAAGACATGAAGGCAATGCTTATTCGTGGGATCTAGAGAAACCCTGTGTCGGAGGAAGGAGGGTACTGGGAAACAAGCATTGGACAGGGTTAGCCACAGTCACATATGGCAGATTCAAGAAGTTGAGCTTTGAGGCCTGCTTTGAAATGGTGGATGCTATGGGTCAGAGAGAGCAGTGGAGGTAACGTATTGAGCCAAAGTGGGGCACGGTAGTAGAAGGATCTTTGGCCAAGGGATGTTCTACAGCGGGGATAAGAAATGAGGGGCTGGCAGTGAGCCTTTATCGTGCCTGATGGGGCAGCACTGACAATGGGGAGAAGGCCGGCTGGGGCTTGCTGGAGATGTATCTTTTGTGAGGATGCAGGTGTGGTACTTTAGCCTTTGTTGGAAGTTAAGCCAACCAGCTAGAGCATAGAACTCGCAGGTATGGGTAAGTCTGTCGCAGCCAGTGACTAGACGGCAGGCTTTATTCATGGCAATGTTAATGTAACGTAGTGTGGTGGGTTCTGCTGAGCCATAGATCACAATCCCATAGTCAATTAGAGAGAGGATTGAGGAGGAGACTGCAAGCTGCATGGCCTGTGTGGGTAAGCAGTGTTTCAGTCTATAGACGATACCTACCCTGGCATTGATAGTGGACGAGGAGTTGAACGTGACTATGGTAGGAGAGGAGGTGTCTAATGTGATGCCCAGATATTTAAAATTATTAACTTGTTCAAGAGAGCGCCTTGTGTGTTTTGATTAGGAGCGAGCCTGACTGTGAGGGCTTTGGCGGTGCGCAAAGATCATAGCTGCCTGCTATAGTTGATGATCAGGCGGTGTTCAGTGAACCATGTTTCAAGTTCCTAGAAGAAGCCCTGTAGGGCAAGTTGGAGGTACTAGGATGTGGGTGTTTCCAGAACAGGACCGCATCATCTGCATAGAGTAGAAGACAACTGCTGCATGCCTTGGGGAGAGAGTTTAAAAGAGATTGAAAAGAAGTGGCATCGATGATGGTCCATGCATGCACCGGGCACATGGCTGTGCCACTGCCTTCCACCACATAGCCATGTCACTAAACTGCCACGGTGGTGCTGTGCATGACTTGGCGGAGGTGTGCAGTGTTGCACATGGCTGCATGACTGGGTGGGCAGTTCTTGTGGACGTGATCACTGTGGGTGGTTACACACCATCACAGAGGCATGTCCCACTGAATATGCCAGCACAGTGGGTGGGCTGTAGGGGCTGTGCATTCACACTTATTGACTGTGCTTCCTTGTCCTGGGTGTCCACCAGCTGATGGAGATTCGGGAGGCCTTAAAGGAGATCCTGAATGTGGCAAGGGCATCGTTGGAGAACCTACAACGGATCGATCAGGTTGGGGTTCACAGGAGGCACCGGAGGTGGAGCAGCCAGAGAGGGAATGGCTCCCATTAACCATCCCTCTGCCCCTGATATCCTCTTCCCCCTGGACCCATCCCATCCCCTCCTTTCCTGTCCCATTTGTTCACCCCTGCCCCTTACCCACCCCACCTTGTCTGTCCTCCCCCAACTTTGTATATAGTATTATTAATAGTTCATTTTGATATTGTTTTGGAATACAGATCTTTGATATGAATACTGTGGTGGTCTCTGATTTGCAGTGGGCTATAGGTGCTCAGCTGCAGTGGTGTGTATGGCATCAGGGGTGGAGCAGTCATGGGTATGTGTGTGTTATCCATGGGAGGTGACTATGGTGGGGGTAGCTATCAGTCAGTGTCTGTGGTGTGTGTGTGTGCCCTGGATGACTGAGTGCAGTGGTCCATGGTGCATGCTCTGTATCCATGGTGCCCTGTTAGCCTGTCCATGGCCTGTACAGCTGACACCCATGCAAGTCTGTGACCTGCTGCATGGTCTGTGCATGTCAGTGGTGGCTGTCCATGCAGGGCAACCGCTGTACCCTGTCACAATTCTGGGTTGCCTCCTGTCACTGGTGTGGTGCATGTCTGCCTCGGGTGACACTGTGGCCTCCACAGTTGTTGACCCACCTCCATGCTATGGCTTTGAGTGTTGCAGGGATGTGCACCACTGTCTGTGACCTGTGCTCCAGGCAAATGATGGTGGTGTACAGGTCCACAGTGCCTGCGCTGGGTGGCTGCCACTCCTGTGACATGAAGTACTGCAGGTTGTGTGTACACAGTTTACATGGGCCCACTCTGGGGCTTGGTTGCCCCTTCTGCATCCTGTGTTGTTGTGCCCTTGGGTATGGGTGGGTGTCTGTCCATGCACAGTGTGGCATCCGGTGTGGTGCATGTTTCCATGCACCACTGTGGGTGTCTCTGGCTGGCTGTTGTTAGCTAGTGCTGGGTCAGGGTGTGTCCTTGGGAGAGTGTGTGGGCTGTACCACTGGTGGTGGTGTCCGGGCATGCCCTGTCCCATGTGGGTACCTCGTGTTGCCGATGCATGGTCAGTCTCTCAGCTGTACCTCAGGAGGGCTGTGCATGGTGGCACTGTGTGTGCCATTGTTGCATTGCTGTGTGCTGCCACCAGCTGATGAGTGCTCATGGTGGGGCTGCCTTGCATGGTTCTGTGGTGTACAGGGTTGCATTTTCACAGTGGGGTGGTGGCATGCATGGGGTTTCCTGCAGTGGTGGATGCTGCTCCTGGGAAGGGTGTCTGGGGTCACGGTGCAGGGTGTGATCTGCATTGGGGATGGTGTGGCACAGGGTGGTCAGCCCTCCTATGTGCCAGTCACAGCTTGCCAGGGGTGTGATGGGGCACCATGGCCTGGCTGTAGGTTGGTTGCTTGTCTCCATGGGCCAGTGGTTATTCCAGCCCTCCCCAGTTGTGCAGTGCATGGGGTGTGGGGGACAATGTCTGTTCTGCTGTGTGTTCCTCTGCCCATCTGTGGCATGGGTGGTGGGCCCCTACCTCCCTGGTTGTGCAGTTGCATTGCTGCCCTGCTGCTGGGGGCATCCCTGGTTGAGCTATGGCGCCTCTAGACTGCTCAGCTGAACATCCCTTGTTGAGCTATGGTGCATCAGATTTACTTAGCCTCCCTCCCTAGTTGCGCTATGGCGGGTGAGTGCGATATTCAGTCGTCGGCTGTAGGCAGAGTTGGCCAACTCAGTTTTTGATATCACACCTCTTGCACATAGGCACAATTGACTTGCGCTTGCTCCTGCTATTGCGCACTTTTGGGTGCAGTTTGAATATCTGGGTCAATGTTGTTAATGTATATTGATATTTGTTGTATGCATACCTTCACTATATTTTCTCAGAATTTGAAAATTCAGCATCATTGTTTTCTTAATACAACAATTAAAATTAAGGACAAAGAGGTTTATTTAAATTGCTTTTATTTTTCATTTATTTAACAAATCGGAAAGACCTTTGAGCCAAGGGCTCTTTTACAGAGGTTCCACATCAAGTCACAAGAATAGCAAATTACAATGGTTTCAGTAAGTAGTACAACATGAGGAAAGTAATTACATAAACAAAAGAACAATATGGCAATATAAATATTGGGTCAAGTGCAGCCAGTGGCCTTGTCTGAAGAGTGGTGGAAGGGTTTACAAAGAGAGAAAGTACAGGGGGTGAACTAAGGGTGGAAAGGAGCAAAAAGAGCAAGGAGAGAGATTCCACAATGAAGCTTGGGCAGGAAAGACCCATGGGGTGGAGTGTAGAGGTAGAAAACAAGGTGAGAAACAGGAGCGAGGGGAAGTGGGAGTGGGGGTAATGGAAGGGGGATGAGGTAGGATGAAAAAAGGGCAGGAATGGGAAAGGGAAGAAGTGCTGTGAGTGGAATAGCACAGCAGCAACATAGGAGCTATACAAGGGGCAAATGGTAAAAAGAGCAGTCCCAGTGCATTTTAGCTGTCAGCAAAAGATTAGCTATAGCCCTAGGTTTCCTAGGGAATTTTAATTTAGCAGATTTTTATACTAATCTTACAATTAATTTAAATTAAGCACACATAGACTCATTAATTTGTACCTCAATTTTAATTGTGCATATTCCGTTAAAGTAATCAAGGATAAATAAGGTGTTTGGGATTTTGAAAACTTTTTAAGGCACTTATAATTTTAAATTAAGGGCAAATTTTATTTAGGTCAATTAATGGAAAATTAAGGAGAGGACACAGCATGAGATTAGAAGGAAACCAATTAAAGGTAATGTGAAAGTTATTTTTCACAGAAAGGGGGGATACATGGAACTGCCTACCTCAGGAAGTGGTGGAAATGAATACAGTGCAGGGCTTCAAACAGGCATGGATAAGCTTAAGGAGCAAGACAGATGAGTATAAATAGATAGGCGATTGACAGAGCAAGGCCATGGCACATTCATAAGGTAGAAAAGAAATGGGCAGACTGGATGGGCCTTGCGGTCCTTATCTGCCATCAACTTCTATGTTTCAATGAGATTTTAAGTGCTTTTGTCCCATAGTACAGTTTCTGCTTGATGGCAGAGAAATTGGTCAAGATCAAGTGATTTAAAAGATCTTGTGAGAATTATTTTGTATGGCACTTTGGGTCTATGAATTTTCCAAACCATATAGATCATGTAGTGGTCATTGAACAAGTCAGGTAGCAAGCCAGATTTTATAACTCTATGTGGATGAGAGGTGAGAGCCCAGTCTAGCAATGAGTGGTTTTGTGATTTGAGGTTTAGATGGGTTGGCTCTAGGATTACCTGCAAGAGGTTCAGTGACATAATGTAATTTAGCAGCTTGGATAAGGAAGGATAACCAGTTATGGTTAAAATCCCCATTATGTATAACTTGTCCCCAGGGAATGAGAAACCTAGACTTTGGCGGCAGATAAGGACCGCTTGGCTGACCTAATCTGCCCATTTCCCTGCCTATTGGATAAACTGCAGATCCTAGTTAACCAACAACCTGCTTCTTCCTACTACCCTACCAGAGTTGCTTTATGTCTATCCCATGCATTTTGAATTCCCCACTGTTTTGACCCCACCACCTCCTCAGGAAAGCATTTATATGCGTCCACCCTCTCTGTGAAAAATACTTCCTCACATTCACCCTGACCTGCTCCCCATCTTCAAATGGTGTCCCCTTGTTCTTGCAAATCTCTTTTTGAAATATGCTGCCTGCTTGGACTTTATTGATTCCCTGAGGTACTTGAAAGTTTCCATCATGTCCCTTCTCCCTCCTTTCCTAAAGGGTATGCATATTAAGCTCCTTTAGTCTCTCTTCATATGGCTTCTGTGCAAACCCTGCACCATTTAGTTGCCCTCTCTGGACTGCCTCCATCCTGCCTATGTCCTTGTGGAGATGGGGTCTCCAGAACTGCATGCAGTACTCCAGATGGAGTGTAGCCAACTGTCTGTACAGAGGAATAACAACTTCCTGTTTTCTACTGGTGATTCCTCTTCTAATACATCTGAGTATCCCCCAGCCATTCTTACTACCCTCTCACATTGCTTTCTTACCTTTAGGTTCATCTGATATGACTACCCCAAGGTCCCTTTCCTTTTTTGTTGTTTTACCCACTCATTGTGTACTCTTCCCTTAGGTTTTTTTCTTCCCAGGCGCATTACTTTGCACTTCTTTACACGGAACCTAAGCTGCCATACTTTGACAATTCCTCCAAATCTTAATACATCAATGAAAAGAAAAGAAAAGGCAGAAATGGGGGAGGGGTGACAGATGGGGAAATCATGGAGGGCAGAGTTTGAGAGGGTTTGAAGGCACTGAGGGTGGACAAGGTGCCAGGCCCAGATGGCATCCCCCAGGGTACTGAAGGAGCTGGCAGAGGTCCTTGCAGGACCTTTGGAAGACCTGTTTAATGCCTCACTACATTCAGGGTGTGTACCTCAGGACTGGAGGATGGCTCATGTGGTGCCCCTCCACAAGAGCGACCCCAAGGATGAACTGGAAAACTACAGACCAGTGAGCCTCACATCCATCGTGGGTAAGCTAATGGAGACTATCCTGAAGGAGAGGCTGGTGGCCATCCTAGAGGCCAAAGGACTACAGGACAGCAGACAGCATGGCTTCATACATGGCAGATCCTGCAAAACCAACCTGTTGGAGTTCTATGACTGGGTAACTAGGCAACTGGCCGGGGGCCATGCAGTGGATGTCCTGTATCTGGACTTCAGTAAGGCATTCGACTCTGTGCCACATGGAAGGCTGGGAAGGAAGTTAGTAGGCACAGGGGGGGTGCAAAGCTGGTGAGATGGGTAGGAAACTGGCTTCAGGGAAGGCAACAGAGCGTGGTGGTGGGTAGGGAGTTCTCACACCTAAGGGCAGTGACGAGCGGTGTTCCACAGGGCCTCGGTGTTGGGACCAGTGTTGTTTGGGTTATTCATTGCAGACATATCATTGGACATTAAGAGCAAGATCAGTCTGTTTGCTGATGATACCAAGGTAGGCACGGTGGTTGTTGACCTAGGGGATGGCAGGGGTTGCAGGATGATCTGACAAAGCTTGAAACCTGGTCAGACACCTGGCAACCAGGGTTTAATGCCAAAAGTGCAAGGTGCTGCATTTTGGGATGAAGAACCCAAGGAGGAGTTAGCAGCTGGGGAAGTGCAGCTAGCCCAGACAGAGGAGGAGAAGGATCTGGGTGTGCTCATTACAGGGTCAATGAACAACTCTGCACAATGTGGGAAGGCAGCTACAAGGCCAACAAAATGCTGGGTTGTATTGCGAGGGTATATCCTCAAGGAGGGAGGAGGTGATTTTGCCACTGTATAGGTCATTGGTTAGACCACACCTGGAGTATCTGAACAGTACTGGCACCCGTATCTGAAGAGGGACATTAAGTTACTGGAGGGTGCAGCGCAGGGCAACAAAGATGATCATGAGGCTGGGGACTTATCATATGAGAGAAGGTTGAAGGAGTTGAACATGTACTCACTGGGGAGAGGAGGAACAGGGGTGACATGATTGAAACCTTTAAATACATGAAAGGAATAAACAAGACTGGTACAGAGGGCTGTTCAAAGTAAGGGAGGGAGGGCCACCAGGGGCCATGATATGAGACTGGAGGAAGGAAGGTTCAGGAGGAGATGAGGAGACACTTTTTACAGAGAGGGTGGTGGCTGGGTGGAATCGTTACCTGCAGAAGTGGTATCCAGTAGAACAGTGGACTGCTTCAAAGGGGATGGGACAGGACAAGGGGAGGGTCAATGAAGGGGAAGGGTGGAAGGGAGGGGCAGCTGCAGAATAAGGGTGCTAGCTGCACATTTGAGCAGACTTGATAGACCTCTCAGGCCTTTATCTGCTGGCAAATTTCATATGTTCGTATGCCAGAAACAAATGATTTGATACCTTTATTGGACCAACATGGATGTTAGAGAAAAGAACAAAGTGCTGTAGCTTCAACCAACCAGGTCCTTCTTCAGAAGCTTTGTGGCAGTTTTTCAAATATCCCATACTATTAACACCAGGTTATATAGAAAAGCAGAAATAATTCTCACTGGTTTAACATATACATTTAAAACATAATAGAAGATTACGTCAGAGAAGCTAATTAACACCAGTATGCCTTTATCCGAGGAGGGGTGCAGGGTGTGTGTGTGTGTGTGTGGGGTGTGTGTTGTGGTGTATGTACACACATATGTGTGGGTGGAGCATGGCATGGGGCAGCTGTTATGTGGCTAGAACACTTAATTTTCACATATAGTGTGCATTTATTTCCTTCTATTAGTTGTCAGTGGGTGGATTTCACACTGTCACATCTTTAACTGCTCATATTAAGATGCATATCTCATTTACTTGGGGGTTCATTAAAGGTGTAATTCCTTTGGGTTTTCATTTAGATTGCTTAGACTGATTCTGTGCATTTTGTTATACACAGACTCTGTGTTGAAATCTGCATTTATCAGGCTTATGGTCTCGTTTTCTTGGGGTCATTGACAAGTTTTTTTTTTTGTTTTTTTTGCACTTACACTTACAAGTGATACTTTCATGCATCATGTTTATATGTGTAGGTTAATTTGAGGCTTGATTTCAACTTGCAGTTATACCTAATTTCAGGATTTTGTCTCTCATTATCTGTCCTTTAATATACCAGGACAATTGGAATGTAAGTTGTAAGCTCATCTTACGTGTATTAGAGAGAATGCCACTCCAAGGTTTTTATCACTAGAATGCTTTCTGGCATACTGAGACATTTAAAATTTATGTGACAAGAACTCTTTGGCTGTAGAGAATTCTTGATAACCTTTGCCCTTCTGAGGCTCCTCGGATAAAGGCATACTGGTGTTAATTAAAAGGACCAATACGGCACCTACAACATTTTTTGCATATGTTCGTATGTTCATAATGAACTCCACTTCCTCCCTCCCAGTGGCACATTCCTGTGTGGTGCCCTTAGCACCACTCAGCAGTCCCTCTCTGTCAAGGTAGGCCTCAAACAGTGTCTGCTGCTCATCCTTTGCAAAGTTGAACCTGTGCTTCCATGCAGGCCCCTGCTCATCAGCTTTCTCCATCTCAGACATGTTGCTACCTGTAGACAGTTAAACGATGGCCTGTCAGTGGCCTGGCAGCTCAAACTGTACCTATGCAACACTGGCAACATGGCTAGCCTATTCACAATGTGTGTTCCCTTACTCACTGGCTGCAATACCTGCCAGTGACCTGTGCTGTATTGTGGTGCACATATGAAGCAAGCATGCAAATGAGCTCCAGTACAACTGTAATGTGATGCAAATGAGCCTGACTGTGCCATGCATTGCCTCATGAGGCTATTTGCATATGCCGGATGAATATTGCGATTTTGCACCTTGTGCAATGGGAATGCATTGGAGTAACTGTGTGGTGCATTTCCAGTGCACATCCTGTGAGTTGCTGCATGATGCATGGGCACCATCGACAGCACACCATCCTGTGTCCTATCATGCAGTTGTGTGTATTGTACAATGGTCCAACATGCACATGCAGCACACTGCACTTACTGCACATTTGGGTACACTGCACCACCTAGACCCATTGCGTAACAGCACTGGATGTGCTATGCCACCAACCATGCATTGTCAGAGCCAGCACAACAATGTGCAGTGTCAAGCATGGCACTTACGTGTGTCACTGGATGTGACCCTGTACTCCCGCTTATGCCGTGATGTGGTACACATGTGCATTACTGTGCAATAGGCCTCCACTGCACAAATCTATCGTGCATCCACATGCTGTGGGGACGAGGTCCATAGCCCACTATTGCACATTATATGTGTGCATTTCCACATGCATGCAACGTAGGCTGTAGTGGTCAAGCTATCATTGTGTCCAATCACAGAGCATTATGGTGGTGTCTGGGTCACTTTCACAAAGAGCTCTCAACCGGAGTGAGGTTGAGATGTGCAACCTGGTGTTGCCTGTAGCTTCCCCAGCTGTTTGGGCTGGATGATCTGCTGGAGCTACAGTCCCAGGTGTTTGACAGGGCGGTGGTGGTGCTTGAGTGCCACATGGGTGTTCCACGCATGGAGGAGCAGTGCCACCAGTGGTATGGGAACCTGAGAGGCAAGATCCAGCATGCCTATGCTGGCTACAGATGAGAGCACAATGGGGACTGTACCACAGCCAGATAGGTGTCCACCTGCACTGTGCATGCCCACAGTGTCCATTTACTGTGCTGACAGGTGTGCTACATGTGTGGCTGCCTGGGTGGGTGGGCCCTGCTCTGGTGTGTGCTGAGAGACCTGTGTCAATGCACTGCACACCTCTGTAGTGTGTGGTGCTGGAGGCCAGGTACCAGTGCCCACTGCTGGGTCAGTGTACTGTCCTGTGCTGTGCCAGCAGTGTGCATCGGGTTGTTTGGGAGGCTGTGCATGGCATGCCACTCATGTCCATGTCTGTCTCTCTGTTCCACCCATAGGACCAGAGAACCACAGGAGGGCCATGACAGCAGCAGGCTGGGACAGGCAGTGGCATGACAGAAGTGCCGGAGGTGCACCGCGCAGGGATGGGCAGGTAAGCATGTGCAGCATGTCACACAGTGCATTTGTGGGGCTCTGTAGGGTGTTGTGGTCTGGCCTTGGGCAATGCTGCCATGCAGTGCCACTGCATAGGTAGGCGCCTGCCTCCACTGCCAGTGCCATGCTGTGCAGGGGTGGGGGCACCATGTAGGAGGCCTCTGTGTGGTGGCATCACTGTACTGACCCTGTTCAGATGAGACAGTGTTCATGGCCCCTATGGTGTGTGATAGCTGCCAGTTGTTTGTGGGCCACCTGGGGAGGCATGCACCAGCACTGAGGCATCCGCTGCATTGGTGTGGGTGCATGTTGCCCCTGGGTTGCCTGGTCATTTGGCTGTGGGTGCATCAGGGTAGAATGTTGTAGTCCACAGTGCATGTGCCATTGGAGGGGTCCATCTACTGGTGGCTGAATCAGCTGTCCAGTGTGCATGCATGGGTGAGCATGACCTGCTTGTAGCAGGACACTTATCACCTCTTCTGTCCCTTCTCCTAGGTCGGGCTGGGCCACGGGCCAGAAGACAAAGGCAGAATCAACTGGTGGGGGCCTGCTGATCCTCCACGTCTGATGCAGAGGAGCATTGGCTGCTCCACTATGCTGCTGAGGGTGGGACGGCACCAGCAAGTGGCAACTGAGGCTCTGCTCCATGGTATGCATCTACTGCAGGCACTGCTGTGTTGGCAGCAACATTAATTCATGCACCCATCCCTGCTGTTCCATGGACTTCCCCTGCCCTTTCCTCTTTGCTCAGTCCTCCTTCCCCACCTCTATACCTCCTCCCAGTCCCTGTCCTCTAACGTCCCATGTTGCCTCTCCCTGTGTCTACTCCTTTGTTCTTGTTCCTGCATGCCCTGTTGGCACACCAATGTTTGGTTTTGTTAAGTAGGCCATTATTTTTCTACAACTTCTGTGTCTGTGTCTCCATTGCAGGCAGTCTGTTGCACGTGCTGCAGTTGTACGGTTGTATCCTTGGGCATGTCCTCTCCTGTCTCACTGCTGTGTCCTTTGGGAGTTGCTGCGTGTGTGCTGAACCCTGTTTGCTGTGTCCCTGTCTCTTGCTGTGCCCATGGGAAGTGGGTATCCCCTGCCCATTGTGCTGTCCAGTGCCATTTGTCCCTGTCTTCCTGTGCTGCCCTGCCATCCAGCTGACATGCTGCCATTGGCAGTACCGGTGTGCACTGTGATGCTGTGTCCTGTGTCCTTGCCTGTTTGAGGTCCATATGCCTTGTTCCCTGTGCATCCCTGTCCCATTTCCTGCTATCCACTGTGCATGTCTGATGACCTTGCTCCATGGCTGTGTCACTGTCCTCTGCAGTGCTGTCTGTCAGGGTTGTGTTGCTTGGTACACTGGTATAGGCCTGCCCATGGGCATTCCTTCAGGGTGGGTGGGTTGGTGTCCTTCGTGACATGGGTTGGTGTTGGCATCCTGACATCCACTGTGGGCCTTAGCCCGGTGCCCCTGCAGTGTATCCTGGCCATTGTGCCCTTGTGGTTTGGGTCTGCCAGTACTGGTTCAGCACTCTGTACATGTGCAGTCCTGCCTGTGCTCCCCTTTTCCTGTTGTGCTTGCTCGGCCTGCTGGCTTCTGCATCCTTTCTTACTCCTGCGCATTCCTGGTTGCTCCAGCACATGTCTGGTTCCACGGTGGTGCATCCTTGCTATATTCAGTGTGCTTTGCACCAACGCATGTCACTGTCACATCATATGAATATGGCATCTGTTTCCTACTGTGCATTTGCATTGTGCTGCATATTCCATTGCACATATCCTGGGTGCACTTCTGAATATCTGGGCCTCTGTGTTTTTTCCAGACTATATGGTATTAAAAAGTCTCTCAGGATTGGGGGAGGTGTGTGGCTTTGCTAATATGATGCTTTCATGTTTAAATGTTATCTTCTATAGATTCAAAAGCTTATTTTACATGTAAAATGATGCTTTCATTTAACCTTGTTATATTGTACCACACATTCTTAGTTTAGGATGAATGTGAAAGCTGATTTTTGGAATTGCTTTTCTAAAGAGTCACTCTCATGAAAGTTAGTATACGTGGTTGCAGCAAAAAGTTAGAGGTAGATAAACCCCAGTGTGTGTGTGTGTGTGTGTGTGTGTGTGTGTGTGTGTGTGTTGCAACATTAAAAACACTACAGCAGGAGTTTGTTGTGTAACACCATTTCCTGTTGTTTAAAATCCAGAACAATTTAACTAGTTTTAGGTCTTACATTTCGCCATAAACAGTGTTTTTTATTTTTCAGCTCTTTAAGGCTGCATGGCAAAGCCATTCTGTCTTTTGCTGTGAAGAAGATTAGAATAGGGACTTGCAGGACAGCTATTGTGGGTAATTACACAGTGCTGCAGTCATTTCCATAACGTTAGTTCTCAACTGCCTTCCTCTGCCATACCTCATAACCCCTCTCCTTCCCCTCCTGCAGGGACACTGAAGAAAAGTTCTGTAGAGTGTTTAAAACACAGGATATGATCACCAGTTTCTAACTTTATTCTGCTGTCAGTTGATGATATGACTGGCACTAAGCCCTGGGGAACTCTAAGTCAAAGGCAGAGGTTGATTGAATTTCTAGTCATGCAGTGTTACATTACAATGAACTGTTGCAGATATTGAGGAATAACCTGCTTGCATTTTTTACACAGCTCAAGGTACATTCACATAGATTACTGTTTCTACATATTGACATAGTTCCTTTCATTATTCAAAACAAGTTTGTCTTTCAAATGTTTAGTAATGTAATCCATTTTCTCAAAACTTTTCACAATAGAAAAGTGCATAAAACAAATACCTTTCAATACAGTTTGCAGTAATAATTGTTTAAATAGTAGTAGAGCGGTGTAGGGGTGGTGATGATGATTCATGGATGATATACTTTTCTGGGAATGCAGAGGAGAGAGGATGTGTAGGTGGGATTAGAAGGAAAAAAAGCTTGAGGATTCCAGCAGTGGTCTGTAGGCTGGGACAGACCTTGAGGGAACAGGCAGCAAGATGAAGTGTGCATATTGGAAAGGAAATATATAGGGGCAGTCAGTACCAGTGGGTCCAGCTATGTATCCAAGTAGCACCCACAACCTCATTAAATCAATTCAATTAAATTTTATTTTTACCAGAAATAGACACCATTGCAAGGTGGTCCTGGATGAACATCACAATGTACAATAATGGAACACTTACAATTCACAATTAATTCAAGATCTAAGCTGGCATAACAGATACACAGTATAGCAGGCCATGGCATGAGTACATATTATATCCCAAGCAATTTAGCTGATAGAGAAAGAAGGAGAGATGGCAAAGTTTAATGGTAGGGAAAAGCATGGACCAGCAAAACTCTGTTTAAACCTAATATTAGCTTTAAATGGCAATATTTTACATTTTGGGGAAGAGATGCCCTTGAAAAAATTAGATGTGCTCCTGGAGATCAGCAGTGCAGAAAAGTACCACAATCTGTGTGCAAAATCTGCTTTTATGGTGCAAAACAATACACAACTGCCCACAACTCAAGTAAGACATCTCACTTGGGAAGAGTTGCCCTTGAAAAATTCTAGATGTGACCTGGTGATCAGCAATGCAGAAAATTCCTTAACAACTCTGCTTACAAAATCTTCTTTATATGGTGCAGAACAATCCACAACTGCCCATAACTGAGGTAAGACACCTCACCTCTACTGATTTGTCAGGACTACTGCCTCTTCACCCTCCTGATGACACAGTCATCCTGTAAAACTGGTTGAGGTGTTTTACCATAGTAGCAGGTGGTTGTAAATTGTTTTGGTTCTAATAAAGTTGATTTTGCATGCAGAATTGTGATGCCTAAGACCTAATATTTTACACTGGGCAGTTTGCATGGTGAAGACAAGATTGCTGTACCTTTGAGTTCATAAAAGTGTCTTGCAGGCTGTTGCCCCTTGAAAAATTCTAGATGCACCCTGGTGATTAGAAGTGCAGAAAAGTACCATGACTCTGTGTGCAAAATCTGCTTTATATGGAGATGAACAATTCACAACTGCCCATAACTCAGGTAACACACCTCACCTCTACTGGTTTCCAGGGCAACTGCCTCATCACCCTCCTGATGATATAGTCATCCTGTAAAACTGGTCAAGGTGTCTTAACATATCTGTGGGTGGTTGTAAATTGTTTTACTTCTAATAAAGTCAGTTTTGCACACTGAATTGTGATGCTTAAGACTTAATATTTTACATTGGGCAGATTGCATGGTGCAGCCAAGATTGCTGTCCCTTTGAGTGCATAAAAGTAGCCTATCACCTAGCTACTCAATTACATAAGCTACAGTAGCTGAGATTTTGAATGCACATTTAGAGTGCCCCTGCATGGCAACCACAGCAGGATTTATGCCAGTCACTGTGGAGCAATAGGGTGGGGCTAATAGCAGATGTCAATACCACCATTGGGGTTAGCCCTAAAGCCAGAGGACTGGGCGTCAACACCAGAAAGGGAAAAAGCTGTTTAAAAAAATGTCTCCAAGTAACCCTGTTTCTTCAGTACCCCAGTTATATTTCAGTGGTGCTCCCTGGTACAGATTTAGGGAAATCACCTTCTGGCTAACTTCATTGCTGTGTCTTACAGCTTGCTAACTTCCTTAAGGTACTAGAAGCCACAGTGTGGCAGAAGCATTGCAGAATCTGGAAGGGGTGTGGTCTTCCTCAAAGCATCATCACTGTGCAGATTACTCTGCTGTCCCCTGTCAGGTGATCCATGTTACTACTACTATGCCTTAATGGAGCAGGTAACCACAGGAGAGAGCTGTACAGAAAGGAAATGATAAATAGATGTGCAGAACAGCATGATGTAGTAACCTACAAGAAAATTCCAAGTTGCAAAAATTCAAATACTTTAATTAATTCAAGGCAGGTTAGACCACTGACATATTGCTGTGCGAGGGTCTTTGAACTTTAATGACGCAGGTGCACTGTGGAGGGTGAAGACTTAATGTAGCCAGGATTTATACACTATTTCTCCCTCCCTAAAATTATAGATCAGAAGTCAGGAGGGAAGGGACCCACCATTGACATATCGGTCACAAAACTATAGGGCTTAGGTGGGTTTATAGGTATCCTTGACTCTGGCATGCAGTGCCAGGAACCAAATCTATTTAACAAAAAAAATGTGGTGGAGGGGAGAAATGATTGCATTGGGAAGAGGGTGAATGACTTATGAACTTACCTTGCTACCAATGGAACTTTCTGGCATTTACTTTTCTTTTCAGGTCCAAACATAGAGTTCAGAGTATCTACAGAGGTTTGCCAACCATCCCAGTTGCCTTGTAGTGCTGTGCTGCTGGGAATGTCTGATGTCTCTGCATTTTCAGCCTCTCCTTTCCCTTTCCTACTGTAGCAGCTATAGTCACCATCAGAGATACTGTTATTTCATGATGCATTCATGCACTGATGTAGTGACTAGCTGATCAAGTGTCTGTATTTTCTGCATGGTGGTGGTGGTGATTGCACAGGATAATAAAACATTGTAATGTGGCCTGTCCATCACTTTTGTGTAGCAGCACAGTGTCAGAGGTTTTGAGACCTAAGCATTTGGTCAAACCATAGCCAGGTGTTTGGAGGTAAGTGGTACCATGAACCAGCATTGAACTGTTGTCAGCTGGGAAACAGTGACCACAAGACCTCAGTCTGTCACATGGTCTCTGCTTAGAGCAGGGTTGGAGGGAGTGAAGTGCTGCATGACATAGTGCTGAGTTGTTGCCTCACATAGGAATACCCACAATAGGGTGAAAACAAATTGGCCAAAGCCGATAGTGCATGGGAAAACAGGCAACAGCAATATGTTGGGATGGGGAGAAAGGCTGTCAAGGGGTGCCGACAGGAGGGGTTCTGTCTCCACCCCCTGGGGACCAGGAGGATTGCAGGAAAGGCCAACTGGCAAAGTGCAGACCAGGGGAAACAGAACTCTCCATGGGAACACGAGCAGGGAAATGGAACTATAGGGAAAGGTGGAAGGTAGTCCTGTTAAATGCCAGGAGCTTGGGCAATAAAATGCCTGAGCTCCAGGAGATGCTAATTGAGGGAGCAGTGGATGTGGCAGCGGTCACTGAGACTTGGGCCACTGCAAGACATGACTGGGACCTGAACCTGGAGGGATACACTATGTTCAGGAAGGAGAGGGGAGGAAGGGAGGAGGGGTAGCAATGATAGTCAAAAACTGCATTGGCATAGGGGAGTAGAGGAGGGGAAGGAACCGGGGAGGCGATTTGGGTCACCTTGATAACAAGGGGGGCAAGAGGGTAAAAATAGAGTGGTGTATAGACCCCTGCCCTGGCGGAGGAGCTGGAGGACAGTCTGGTGGCAGATGTTAGGAGACACTGCAGACTGGGCAGAGGAACGTGGTGGTGTTGGGGACTTAAACATGCCAGGAACAGACTGGGAGACTATGACATCCTCTGTGACCAGGAACAGAGGTTGTTGGATGTCTTTCAAGACGCTGCCCTAACTCAGCAGGTGAGGGAACCGACCAGGAGGCACGGAGGATGTGGTCCTGGCAGACAGTGACCAGATTGGGGCCTGGAGGGGGACCCATTGGCGGGAGTGACCATGCCATGGTCTGGTTCTGCCTGGACCTAGAGGGGTAGAAGGCTGCACAAAGACGGAAGTAACCGACTTCAGGGGCGGATTTTAAGGAAATGGGAAGGATCCTTAAGGAGCATTTGGATGGGATTGGGTCAGACATGGACACTGATAGTAGGTGGGAAATCATCAGGAGAGGGTGCAGGATGCTACCAGCACCTGTGCAAGAGTAAGGCGTAAATGCGTAGGGCCCAAAACCCTATTGGTGGACCAGGGAGGTCCAGGAGGTGGAAAGGGAAAGAAAGCGCCTATAAGCAATTCAAGTGCTCAAGGAGTGAAAGGATCAGGAGAGTACGAGCTGATGGCTAGAAGGGCCACTAGAGTGGTGAGGGCGGCTAAGGCAAGGAAGGAGCAGAAACCTGGCCAGGGAAATTAGGAGAGGGAACAAGGGTTCTTTAGATACATTGGGGAAAACGAAGGGTGAAGGGGCAGATTAGCAGGATTAAATCAGGGGAGAATGGGCACAAGACCCGGGGGAGCAGGCTGAGGTACTAAATGAGTACTTCACCTCAGCTTTCACCAGGGAAATGGGGGGTGCTGCATCACACATGGGAGGAGACAGAGATGCTGAGGAGGGGGGACCCTACCGATCGGGCAGGTCTGGGGAGAGAGGAGGCATCACTGGCAGGTGGGGGAGGCTAAGCAGGGAGAAGGGGTACCGGAAGTGGAAATCACAGCAGAGAGAGTGAGGAAGCCCTCAGCTCCCTTAAGACGGAGAAAGCACCTGGGCCGGATAAATTACATCCCAGAGTGCTGAAGGAACTTGCAGATGTCCTGGCAAAACCCTGGCAGAGCTTTTCACCATCTCTCGAGGACAGGGTGGGTGCCCCAAGACTGGAAGGTGGCACATATAGTGCCCATCCACAAGGGGGATCAAGGGAGGTGGCAGGAACTACAGGCCTGTCAGCCTGACCTCGGTGGTGGGCAAGGTGATGGAGGGCATTGTCAAGGAGAGGCTAGGGGGGACCTGGATAAGTCAGGGTGCCTGGACGATAGACAGCATGGATTCATCCCGGGAAATCGTGTCAGACAAACCTGGTGGAGTTCTATGACTGGGTGACAAGTGCCTTGGACCTGGGTAGACCAGTGGATGTCCTCTTCTAGACTTCAGCAAGGCATTTGACTCTGTTCCTCACGTGGGCCTGTTGGATAAGCTGGGAGAAATGGGGTGGGGAACCAGATGATCAGATGGATAGGCAATTGGCTCCAGGACCGGACCCAGAGGGTCGTGGTTGGGGGATAGTCTCATCCCCAAGGAGGGTCATTAGTGGGGTCCCACAGGGATCAGTTCTTTGCCCCTTCTGTTCAACGCCACGATCGGACATAAGCACAGGAATCAGGAGGAGATGAGTCTCTTTGCAGATGACTGAACTGGGGCGGTGGTGGATGGGGAGGAGGAGAGGGTGGCCCCACAGGGGGACCTGGAGGCTCTGGAAAGATGGTCTAGAAAGTGGAAGCTGAGGTTCAATGCAGGGAAATGCAAGGTACTCCACCTGAGGTCAGAAACCCAGGTCAAGTGTACACCCTGGGGAAATGCTACAAGTCTCGATGGCTGAGAGGGACCTGGGGGTGGTGGTGGATGTCAAGATGAACAACTCTGAGACTTGTAGGAGGGCAGCAGCCAAGGCCAACAGGATGCTGGGATGCATCGCTAGGGGGATCACCTCCAGAAGGAGGGAAGTGATACTCTCTGTATAACTGCTTGGTGAGGCCGCACCTTGAGTACTGCGTGCAGTTTTGGAGGCCACACTTAAAGCGGGACATTAACCTCCTGGAGAGGGTCCAGAGGAGGGCAACCAAAGTGATTTGGGGCTTGGGGACAGGACCTATGAGGAGAGGTCAAGAGCTAAATATGTACACATTGGAAGAGAGAAGGGACCCGGGACATGATAGAGGTCTTTAGGTACATGAAGAGGGTAAATAGGGAGGAACAGTCGGGTGCTTAAGGAAGGAGGAAGGGCCACTAGAGGGCATGGCTGGAAGCTGGAGGGGGAAGATTCAGGGGAGAAAGGAGGAGGTGCTACTTCACTGAGAGGGTGGTGGAGCCATGGAATGCACTGCCTAGGGGCTGGTGGAGGCAGAGACAGTGGAGGGTTCAAGAGGGGTGGGACAGGTACAGGGGAAGGGTTCTGGAAGCAAGATCCAATGCAGCAAGAATATCCGAACTGGAAAGGAGAAGCCAGAGAAGGCGAGGGGGACAGCAAGGTCAGCACCCAGGTTAGGAACTGACCAAACGAAAGCAGTCACGAAAGACCTTTAAGCCTATTCTGCTGGCATTTTAGTATGTTAGTATGTAATATGCATACCCAGCAATTGCATTGTGCACCTTGCTGGTCAAACTGCATTTTGGTCCCATTGCAGAAGGCTTCATTCCTGCACCCCTTTAACTAAATGTATACATCCCCAGCCTGCACTTAAGGGATGGACCTCAGTTGGGGCCCCACTTTCCTGTCCACCCACAATTGCCGCTGTATTGAAGTCCCAGCCACCCAGATTGCAGTCTCCCATAGTGCCTCATCTACATTCCTTCACCTTAAGTCCTGTGTCCACCTGATGGTATACACCTTCCATGCAGGATCTGACTTTTCATATTTACCCTCAAAAGTTTTTTTATCATTCCAGGTTTATTTCCTTTCCTTTTCAACTATTGCTCCAGTGAGTGGCAGACCCAAAGGCTAAACCTTCCTTTGCCACAGTGTGAATATGAAAGGAATGACAACAGTAGAACTATACTTACAGATATGTTGTTGGTCTGTTATTGCTCATTACTTTAATTCTTTTAAAGGTAAATTGAAAATGTTTAAATGGGTTAGTTGCAGGCTGCCTAGATAGCTCAGATGCACTGCTCCATGAAGTCAACCTGAATTTGATAGCATGCCTGAGTCTCCAATTGTTGGCAGCCTGGAAAGGAAGGATTTGCCTTCCACCTCCCATAGTAACCCCAATAGTAGCCTAAAGAGGTCATCAGATGCATGGGCGATTCAAAGGTTGCAGGTAAGTAGGCAAAAGGAGGTTATGTGTGAGTGCTAGATATGTAGTTGGTGTAACTTTGGCTTGGAGGAAGAGGATTTTGTGTTGGCAGTGTTGAAAATGGGGGGCACTTGATCATCTGGTTGAGGCCTGCTCTGCACTGAGACACAGAGGCCAGTCCTCCTGCAAGGCAGCTTTCAGTCAGTCTCTGTCATGAGTGGAATGTGGCCAGTGAGGATATAACATTTTGGGATGGGATGGTTTGATCAGCTGACTGAGTCAAAGAACATGACTGGAGGTTATGGGGGAGCAAAGATTACTGCAGGAAGTTGCTGCTTTTCTGTTTGTTTTTTATGTTATCCTGTATCACCATATCTCTTGCTCTCACCTTGATGGTAAAGAGCAAATCTGCACTTCAGTACATGGTTTAGCATAAATAAAATCCAGCTGTTTACAGTTTACTAAAACATACATTTTTTGACTGGCAATCTTCATTTACAAAATTTACAGTACATCTTGACAGTCCATCTGAAAAGTCCGTGTAGAAAATATTTGCCTCCCTTGTTAACCCCACAGTGCCTTGAGTTTTAGTACTCACCATGAAAGATTGTGATATCACAAACAGCAATGGTGTGGTTAGCAGGGAGGGCAAGATACATTTTAAAAGACTTCGTGAAAAAGTGCTGCATTACATTACATTTGGTAGACCTATGGCTGGAGGAAAATAGCTAGAAAACAAAGTTAAAACACAATTGGTGTAAATATAGTGTTTTTTAAGTTTTTATTATAGTAGAGAGATGCTATTTCACTATCTTTTGAACTTATTCCTATGCTGTATAGTACCCTTTGTATCTCTCCGCTCCCTGTCTCTACTCACTCCACTATAAGTACATCATACTTACTTAGTTTTACCTTTATTTCCATAGGTCTGGCCAGATTTTGGCTGTTTACCTTCAGATAAGTATATTATTTAATTCTGACTAATCTAATCTCTTCTCCATGACCTCAGACCCTTTACATCTCCACAACCTTCTCTGTGCTTTCCTTTAGGTTCTACCAGATTATCCTAAACTCAAAAGAACCCCACTCTGTGCACTGTGACTTGGACAAAGCAGATAAGATATAATAAATTAGGGTCAAACTGAGTTTTGTAGCCCCTAGCCAGCATGGCTACTAACTGGGGACAATCACCACAGAATTTTCCACAGTCCCAGTTGATGTACTTATCAAAGTGTTACCTCCCAGCACATGCCTGCAGAGCTACCTAAAGGAGTATCTTAATAGCTGTATACAAATCTACCAGCATTTGAAAGTGGATGGTGCCAGTTTTGACCTCAGCAAAGGAAGTGGGTTTAGTGTCAGGAGCTGGGGGTAGTGTCTGGGGAAGGAAGGTGCCTAGTGTTTGGGGCTTTGAAAGGTGGGCAAGCTGTGGTCAGGGGCTTTGAGGGAGAAAGTAGTGCTATGGCAATGGCACATGGAGGGAGAGTGTAGAAGGAAGGGTGTATGCATGTTTCTGGTGTCTGAGTAGGTGGTGTCCAGGAGGACCTAGCAAATAAGCTGTGCAACAAGGGTATGCATGATTCTTGAATGATTAAGGAGGAAGGGGTGTGGCTTTGAGAGTCAAGGGACAGGAAGGAGTTGATATCCACAGAGATTAGAAAGTGGGATGATTAGAGAGGGAGGGTGTTCACATGGACTGTGGTGAAAGGGGCGAGGATTGGTGTGGCTGGGTTGTACCAGGAAGTGGAAGGAGGGAGTTATTTTTGGGGTGATGGGGAGAGCCATAGAAATTTTGTGGACTGTGCAGGGTGCATTTAAGAGGGTTACTGCCATGGGGACTGTAAAGGAAACATTCTAGTGCCAGGTGCTTGGAGGGAAGGGACTAGTGTCAGAGGGGTCTGTGGGGGATGGCTTGTGTCTTTGTTAGGTGAATGAGGAATGGCCAGTGTCTGAACTGTAGGCTAGTTACCTATACAGATTGGGGCACACAAAGTTCCATTTATTCTGAAGAGAATTTTTTCAATTGGTAAAACCAAAGTGTCTTAACATTTTTGTTTATTTATTGAAGTGTATCTGTTTAACAGGTTTTGATACAACAAACTGTCCAGTGATATATATGGCTGGGGTTACATTACTTGCATTTAGGGAATGTGTCATTAAATGCTCTCTGACACAATCTACTCTAACCAGTGCGTCCCTTGTGAAAATGCCAGTGGCCTAAGGGTCAACTTGGTCCATTCAGGTCAGTTAAACAATTTATAAACTTGTTAGTGGGTTTAATGCTACCATCCAGTGGTGTAGAGGTCATAGATACTTGGGATGATGTATGTCAATGTCTGAGTAGACTACACTCTATGTTAGAAGAAATGGACGGACATGAAAATGAGGGGAAAACAGCAACTGATAGGCCAGAACAACACCTCAATTTCTGCAGGCCCTACATCACCAAGAAGTACCATATTGCCACCAGCCACCTAGCAACATCATCCACCATCCCAGGGACTTAATTTGGACCTTCATAACAATAACTGATTCCCCAATGGGGGAGGCAGGAGGGAAAGGTCATCATTCCCATCTCCCTTCCATAGACTTTCATCAGCCATGGTAACCCCCTCAAGACTCTCCACCAGATTGGTCTGGAGTCCTGTTGATGATGAAGTTGAGTATATAGCTGGGGCCTGATATTCAAATGTTTTCACAGGTGCAGAGCCTTCTTTAACCAAGCAAACTGGTTTTGCACCAATGTCCTTATTTAAAAGACCGGTTAGTGCAGGCAGACCAGGATTGCGCCAGCTAAGCTTGTGAGGGGATGCAAGGTAAAATTATGCAAATCAAGGATGGGGACCCAAATATCAGTGTGGTTCAATACTCACAGAATTTGTTCTGTGCTAGGAGATTTTGCATGGTCCCCTTGCAGAGAAAATACCGCCTAACCCTCACCTTAATTCGCATAGCCTAGCAGTTGCTGAGGTAGTGTGTCGGTGCCTCCCATCTCAAGACAGTACTCCTGGTGACAAGTTGTTCCACTCCTCTGAACCCAGTCCCATTAATGAAATATGTACAGTATCCCTGCCATCCAGTGATCCTCCTTCCCACCTGATCCCAGTCCTGTTATAGGAAGATATATCCCTGTTGTCCAGTGGTGCCCTGTCCCTCCTAACCCAGTCCCATTAATGGAGGATATCCCTGGTGTTCAGTGGTCACCTCCCACCCAATCCAAGTCCAGTTAAAGAAAGATATATCCTGGTGTTGAGTGGTTGCCCCCAACCCGATCTCAGTCAGTGTGGAACACAGTTACCCTGGTGTCCAGTGATCCCGCCCACAGCTGGTCCCCATCCTGGAAATGAGTCTCAGTTTGACAATGCCTCTTGACAGTTGCACTGCCCTTGTGTGACAGTACTAAAGAGGTCCAGCCTCCTCAACAAAGTCCCATTCTGAACCATGAGCAGTGCCCCCAGCCCATACCCAGTTAGTAGTTAGTGGCCCTCTTACTCAAAGCACCTATTGTCCCCTAACAGTCTGTCACTGCTGCACTAATGATAATGACTGGCACAGCCCACCACATGATCATGGCCACTCAGCATCTATCTGCAGCAGAGAGCACAGATTATTTACTGCATATGGCACAGTGATGTGCTTTGTCCTATTCATAGTCTGAACTCCTGGTACAGATAGATGGAAGGCAGCCATGGTCATGCAAGGTGAGCTACGCCACTTGCTGTTGTTGAACTGTGGCACCAATAGACTAGTGTAGGGGACCAGGGTCAGACGGCCAGTGGTGACAGTGGTAAGGAGGCCACTAGCCACCATCTGGGTATGGGTTGGGGTGTTGCTCTCAGTTCAAGACTTTGTTGAGGGGAATGACTTTGCTCCTGATGCAGTCTCAGAGATAGGTGCTGTGATCAGCGTTAGCAGGTCGGTGCAGTAGCTAGAAAGGCAGTCTGCCCAACATGCAAGAGCACAAAGAATGAACTGCTACTGCACTCAGGACCATAATAAAAGAAAGCAGTCAGGCTGTCACATTAAAAGTGAATTTATACCAAATATTAAAAAAATATAACCAAATGGTCAGTTACTTTGATTGCTACAACACAATTGCTTACTTTTGCTATCATCCTCAGTGCAATTATGTTGAATTTATTCCAGATATGAAAGAAAGATCTGACCAGTCAATTACTTTGATTACTGTAACCCGACAGCTTTTTTTACCAGGAGACACACTAAGATGAAAGCTTGTTTACAGGTGTGACCTGGAAGCACAAGGATGTTAAGTGACTTTCTCAGGGTCACACCGATATGCAAGTGGGAGCTGTGAGATTCAAACTCAGGTCTCCAGAATTGCAGGTCAGATCTTTACACCACTTCACTATACTGCCTCCACTGCACTATACTGCTTACTTCTGTTATGGTCCTCAGTGCATTAGTGGTTTCTTCTTTGTGCTTTTTACCTCTGCTATGCAAGGACAGTGTGACTGTCAGGAGGGTGGAATTTGGAAACTGGGTGGGATGGTGTTCCCAGGATGGGGACTGGGTGTGGAGAGACCACTGATACCAGGAAATTGTTTTTCTACATGGACTGGGATTGGCTGTTAGGAGGGACCACTGTACACCAAGATATACCATTTGTGAATGGAACTGCAGTCAGGTGGGGAAGATACCATTGGATGCCAAAGATAAATCTTTCATTACAGGACTGGGTATAGGAGCACCACTGGATGCCAGAGATATATCTGTCTTTCATAAGACTGGGTTTGAGAATGGAAGGATGCCACTAGCACCAGAAACAACTCACTGGTTTTGGGGCAGTTGGGGAGGGTGCTGGGCAAAGCAGTCTCACTCACATGTAAATGAGCCCATAATGGGCATGCAAATGACCCATGGCACCTTGTATGCCCAGTAAGCTAATTTACAGGGGACGTTTGAATACTGCAGATTTTGCCCTCACACAAGCCATTGCAGGGCCTAGTTGTGGGTGCGCTATCATGTGGCGCTGAGTAGCTTAATGCCTCAACACAATGTCCCTTATTCAGAGGGATAGTGCCATGTTCTATCCATCTGAAAAATAGCAGTTTTGCACACATGTAATATCACAAAGCACAGCACTAATTATTGTGCTCCACTTTGGGTATTTTTGAATATTGGACCATCCTGTTCTGTGCTGGTTGATGAGTGGAGCAACATGGCCCCCACCCTCAACAGAGATCAGTCCTAGGGACACTGAATCCTCCCCAACATGATGGCTGCTAAGTGACCCATCTATTCTAACACCAAAGTCGTTGGTCTGGTACCGGTGCAGTATCCCCCATCCATCCACGCACTATACAATCCACTTTATTTTTAACCTCTACAGGCACTTCCCAACTGACCTACAGTAGCTGATCAATATTTTTGTTCTCTATACAGACCCATTATCCCTTTTATATTTACAGGTCTTACAGGACATTGATCAACTGTTGGCGAACTCTACCAGGTCATAATGTTATACGCTTAATAGCGCATTACATTACCACTAACCCAGAATAGTGCTGTATGAGATAGCAAGTGGTGCAATATTGTGAATACTGCTGTACATTGTATTGCATCACTCGCACTATCCCAAGCAGAGGATAAGACCTTTGTTGGGATGAGGTTCCACTAGCAGCTGCCGTGGCTCAATGGACTGAGCCACTGCAGCAAGGAACCCAGGTGTTGCGCCTGGGATCGAGATTGATTCCTGGTCCCAGAAACTTTTTTTTCGTACTTTGTGTAAGTTGGAAGTGTCCCCTGGAGTTTATAATCCTTATGGGTGGGATTCAGGCACAGCCCCTGTAATGGGGTGTGGGGCAGACTCCCTCACAAAAAAGAATTATGCTGCATGCAAGAAATCATGCTGTATTGTCAGTGTGATGTTTGCATACGGCATAATGTCCTGCACATTATGACCCCGTGATCGAGTAAACTGACCATATGTATCAGATAAATATTGTTTTTGTTTACTCCTGTCTTGTTTGTAATGGTTCATAAAGTGCTGTAGATCCTTTTGACCCCATTGCAGATCTTGTTTTACTTGAACCAGATAAAAGATCTCTTATCTGTGCTAGGATGTTAACCTGTAACAATGCTATCCCAAGTATTATGACACTAGGCTTTCACTTGCTAAGTGGTTGTTGATGTAGCATTTGAAATAGCTCCACTATGCTGTTAAGTTTCCACTATCACAAAAAGAAGGTGTTTCACTGCAGAAAACTATGTTAATGCAGACATTAGGTAGAAGACTGCACAGACAAAGTGCACAAATAAAAACATTATAGGTTTGCATCCTAGGAGTCTGATCTTGTTAGATGTGCCTTGATTATTTTTTTGGATCACTCTGCTGGCAGACTTTACCCGACAATGTGGCCTGTGTGCTACCAGTGACCCATGTAGGCTACTGTGATACAATGCTGCATGACCATTGTGCTACCACCAGCATAATGCATGGAATGTGACCATTGTATTTCCACTGCAGGTGCACTCACTATGCTACCACTGACACATGATACAGCAGTGGTCTCAATAACAGCACAATGGAATTAAAACAAACCCATTGTGATACCAAGTGTGGTGGTATCACACTAGTATTCACTGCTGTGCTACTGGTGCACAAGAGTTTGCCACTGTGCTACCACTGGGTGTTGATGGTATCACAGTTGACACAATAGTATCCCACTGGAATTAGAACAAAACCACTGTGATAGCAACAGTGTTACAATGGTGCACATTGTTACTACTGAGGTACCAGCAGAGGTGGTGTTACCAGTGAACTACTACTTTCTGCATGGTATCATAATGATTACAATGGTATCACAATGGAATTGGAACAAATCCACTGTGATACCCTTTATGAAATCCACAATGGTAATACACTGGAAATCACAGTGGCAGTACAATAGTAAAGAACAGGTATTATAATGGTATTCCAAATAAATATTTGTAAGGACGGCATGTAGTGTAGCAAGGAATAAACCAAACTGCAGCATCCACAAATATAGGTAAGCAAAGTCATTTACAGATGGCAGTTGCTATTAGTTGTCCTGCTATTCAGCATGATCAGAGAATGACTATGCCTCTGTGTTACAAATATGGCTGCAGGACATGCTAGGAGACATTCTGGCCTGGGACTGAGAAAACCAGGCTTTTTTCTGTATGCCAGCAGAATGCTGTACAAGTGTCTAAATCCTTATTTAAGCAGCTGTGAAGTTATACTGTACATTCCAGAAGCCTGTTTACAAGCCAAGTAATGCAAAGTTTATTATACAGAGCCTGTTGTCCATGTGCTGTACCACTTGGTGTCTGTTTTGAATCATTATATATTATGTGTATCTTATACAACAGAACTGTAAAGTGCTTGCAGCTGTCTCTTTTATGTTTGCTTGCTTGCATGCGCAAGAAACATTATGTGGCAGCTTAGGAGAGAAGTGGGTTGTGGAGGCATGGCACTGTGGCAGCCAACAGAGGCACTGCATTTGGGGCTTGGCACTGGTGGACCAATGGAGGCACAGTGTGCTGATGACACTGGCTTCCAAAAGTGCCACCAACTTGTAACTTTTCCACCACAGCAGGGGCCACCTCGTCTTGTAGCATCAGCCATTCTGCTGCAATGAGGGAGCGACCCTTTATTGCTGGGCAGAACGTTGTCTAGTGTAATACTGTTTGTGAATGCGGAGGCAAGTTGCTGCCATGTTCACAAACACTATTAGACACCCCTAGTGCCGAGGGGGTGCCCAATCCCCTCGGCATCATGTGCCTCCCCCAAAACAGTTTTTGTTTGCCGATGGGGCCCCTAATCCCCATCAGCCTCGTCCCTCCCCAGTGTAATTTGCAGGCAGGGAACCCACTCCCGATCAGCAAAATACCCCCCAAAAATGTTGGTTTTGTGTTGAGGGGTGCCCAATCCCTCGGCATCATGTCCCCTTTCCAGTTTAATTTGACAATGGGTTTCCACTTCCATTGACATAATATCCCCCACCATTTGTTGCAAAATGACGAGGTTCTAATCCCCCGCTGGCTACAGAACCCTCCCCACAAAAAAGAATTAGTGGCATGCTGGGAGCCCACCCCAGCATGCCAAATCCCCAGTAAAAGAAAAACAGTCCTGCAATTTTTTGTTTTTTTTAAACCTGTAAACAGAAAACAGTCCTCGTTGACTCGGTGGCCTCCCCCAACCCGCACCCGCCCTCTGTGCACCCTGCATCCCCACACCCCTCATCCCATACTTACCTCTGGAGCACAGTCGACGATCTTCAGTGGACGGGAACATGTCTGCACTCTTCAAAGCCGACCCTGAACTGAAGAAATGCCGGTAAGCAGTATAATGGCATAAATAGGTTTTTCAACTTTGTTGCATAGCTCAGGCATTTTGGGAATTCTGGCACCAAATTTTCAACATGGGGTTATTAGACCCTCCTCATGAATTCAGCCACCTCATGGCATTATTGGGTCCTGAAAGGTGATTTTGTGGTCACCGCGCAGAGTCATCTTTCAGGACTGATTAATGAAATGATAGTGCCAGTGTTCATGAGTGGCATCTCAAAAATCTATATTGAAATTTGGTGGAAAAATCCAATAAATGACTGTTTTATGAGTGTGCATTGTGCAGTTGCTACACACACGTAACTCAGCGAATTTGTAATATTTTCACTCCAGATTTTCAACATTGCCATTTTTCCACACCTTCTTAGGAACACTACAGCTGTCATTTATCACATCCTGGCCAAAATGTGTTTTCACACTTCCAGCGCAGAATAGCATGGTCACTGTGGGAAATCAGTGTTTGGGACACATTAAGAAAATCACACTGACACTGTTCATTAGCAGAGGTCCTAAAATGCCTATGTTGAAAATTTGATGACGAAAGTCCATAAAATGACTGTGTTACACATATCGTTGCTCAGTTCCATGTATGCTCAGAGGCGTGAGCATTTTAATATTCCACTACAGATTTTCAACATTGCCATCTCTTCACACCTCCCTATGGATGGTACAGCTGTCATTCTTCACATCCTGCCCAATCTGTGTTTTTGTACATGTGCTGCAGAGAATGGAATGGTCGCTGTTGGAACTCAAAGTTCTTGGCACATTGACAAAATCACACTGCCTCTCTTCATGGGAAGAAGGCCCAAATGCTTTCATGAGATGGGGTCACAAAAGGCCATGTTGAAAATTTGTAGTGCAAATACCAACAAGCGCCTGGGGTGTTAGACTTTCTAACCATAACGTCCCACCCTGTACAGACTGACAGGCATGGGGTGTGCCTTTGCATTGCTGACTGTACTGCTCATGCCATCCCACCCGCCAGCCACTGACAGGCATAGAGGTGTACCTTGGACTCTTTGGCCCCAGACTTCACCCCATTGTCCTATGCTGCACTCATTTCAGCGTATGTCCTTATGGAATGGGGTGACTGTAAAGCTCAAGCAGCCAAGGCACACATCAACATGTGTCGGTGTCTGCAGAATAGGGTGAGGTGACATGGCATGACCGCCATGGGCGATGACCCAAACACTTACCCCAATGCCTGTCCGCTCTACAGAATGGAGGTGGGGTTCATGTGAATTTCAATATTTCACTGCCATTCCTATTCTGCATCTGTCTAACTCCTGCATTTCCAATGCTAATACCAACAAGCAAACATTAGGCATTGACAAATGCTTGTTTCTTTGTTAGTTATCTAGTATTTGCAGTACATTCAAGAGTCCCACATACTCCAGAACTGAAATAAGTATGACATACCACATATACAGTATGAGCAGTCTGATTATGAGGGTATTCACTGTCATACTGTAAACACTGGCACCAGGCATCCCAGCAGCAGCATCAACTAGAGCAGATTTATCCTGGACTCCTTCAGGGTGCCTTCCTCAAGCAACTGGTCATGGAACCAACTCGGCAGAAGGCAATACTGGATCTTGTGCTCACAAACAAGGACAGTGTGATGGGGTAACAGTGAGGAACACCTGGGGAACAGTGACCACCAGTCATTGTGGTTTGAAATCGCAGGAAAGAGCAGAACCAAACCACACAAAAACATTATCCTGGATTTTAGGGGGCAGACTTTGGGAAAATGGGGAGATACTTGAAAGAGGCATTAAGGGAATGGGGCAGGAATCAGGGGTTGAGGAACAGTGGGCAGTATTTAAAATGGGGATTACAAGAGCAACAGAATTATGCATTAAGCAGGTTAGCAAGAGGAAAAGGAAGAGGAGACCATTATGGTTTTCAAAGAGGTAGCAAAAAGTGAAAGCCAAAAGATTGCATTCAGGCAATACAAAAAGACACAGGCAGAAGGGGATAGGGAGAAGTACCAGGAGAAGCAAAGGAGGCAGGGAGGTCAGTAAGGGAAGCCAAAGCTCAGACAGAAGAACATATTGCAAAATCAGTGGGTAGAGGGACAAAACCTTTACAGGTACATAAGTGAAAAAGAAAGGCAAAAGGAGGGATAGTGAGACTGAAGGGGGAGGATGGGGCAGCGTGGAGGATGACAACAGTAAAGCTGACATATTGAACAGGTATTTCTGCCTGGGCTCCTTACTGGAGTAAGAGAGAAGCAATGGTCTGAAGGAGTACAAGGGTGAGAATGGTGCAGAAATGGACAAGTCCCTTTATACGAGAAAGGGTCCTGAAGGAACTGGAAGTAATAAGAGTTGATAAAGCAATTGGGCCAGATGGGGTGCACCCAGGGTTCTTAATGAACTAAGAGAGGTGGTGGCTGAACATCTGGCTATCCTGTTTAGCAGATCACTAGAAACAGGGAGGTACCCAAAGACTGGAGGACAGCAGATGTAGTCCCCTTATACAAAGTGGGAACAAAGAGGAAGCAGGTAACTACAGACCAGTCCAGCCTCACCTCGGTAGTGGGGAAGATCATGGAAGAACAACTGAAGGAGAGATTGGTGGAACATCTGGTTGTCAATGGACTACAGGACCCAAGGCAGCATGGTTTCACCAGGGAGAGGTCATGTCAGACCAACCTCACTGAATTTTTGACTGGTGACTAGGGAGGTGGATCAGGGAGGGCAGTGGACATGGCCTATCTGGACTTCAGCAAGGCCATTGACACTGTGCCACAAAGAAGACTATTACACAAACTGGGGAATATGGGTGTGGGCAGGACAGTAGTGTGGTGGGTAGGTAACTGGCTGGGTGGCAGGACACAGAGGATGGTGGTAAATGGATGTCACTCCACAGAGGGAAGAGGACCAGTGGGGTACCACAGGAATCAGTGCTGGGACGGTCCTATTCAACATCTTCATCAGTGACATAACGCAGGACCTAGAAGGCAGAATTTCACTGTACGCTGATGACACAAAGCTCTGTAACAGGGTAGACACAACAGAGGGTGTAGACAGAATGAGAAGGGACCTGCAGAAACTTGAAGAATGGTCAGGGGTTTGGCAGTTGAAATTCAATGCAAAGAAGTGCAAGATAATGCATATGGGGCAAAAAACCCTGGCACAATATATCAGTTGGGGAGATATAGCATGCACCAAGCAGGAAAGGGATCTTGGGGTTATCATCTCTGATGACCTCAAGGTAGGGAAACAGTGTGACAAGGCAGCAGGTAAAGCAAATAGGATGCTGGGATGCATAGGCAGAGGCATCACCAGCAGAAAAAGGAGGTCATAATTCCACTATACAAGACACTAGTGAAGCCCACCTGGAGTACAGTGTAAGTTCTGAGACCTACCTACATAAGGACATAGACAGGGTAGAGAAGGTTCAGGAGGGCAACAAAGACGGTGCATGGATTGCACCCCAAGTCCCATGAGGACAGGTTGAAGGAACTGAACATGTACTCCTGGAGGAGAGGAGGGAGAGGGATATGATAGAGACATACAAGTATCTTACATGGAGGAACAGGGTGCAGGAATACACTACCATTGACCGTTGACAGTTTTAAAATTGCTTTAAAAACACATCTTTTACTTTGGCTTATTCTTTATAGTTATGGTTGTCAATGTTTGGATTTTCTGTCTTTTTTATTTTATTGTTGTACAGCGCCTTGAATTTGAAAAGGCGCTTTATAAATAAATTTGACTTGACTTGACTTGACTATTTTTAGCCAAAAAGATGTTCCAGGACTAGAGGGCATGGGATGAAGTTGGAGGAGGACAATTCAGAGGAAACGTGAGGAAGAATTTCTTCACAGAATGGGTGGTGGACCAGTGGAACACCCTGCCAGAGAGTGGTGGGGGCTGAAACAATGACAGGATTTAAGAATGCATGGGATAGACATCAAGGAATTCTGGAGGTCAGGGGTAAGGGCAACAGACTTCTAGGAAAGATAAACTGAACTTACAAGCTCAAATGGGCAGACTGAGTGGGCCATAGGCCCTTATCTGCCGACACTGTCTATGTATCTATGAATATGGAGTAGTGCTGTGCTGTCATGTCACACTATCCCTTGCATGAGGGATTAAACAGAGGTCCCTACTACCCATTTCTGTTGCTGTCATTTTGGGTGCCCAGGTAGAAGTATAAGAACCCAAGGAACTGATACTGAAAGAGTGGTCCAGTTTTTGGGGGGCAGGAGCTGTGATGTGGGTTTCTGACTCCAAGCAGGATGCTCAGCTTTAGGGCTGGTCAGTGGGCAATAATATCTAGAGATCCATCTTGTAGATGACATGACCCACTCAAGGGGTCTCAGTTAAGTTTTGCAGCCACTAACCAGCAGGACTAGTGACTGGGAAATTCACTAACCCACAGACTCTTCCACTAGCTCAGCTGATGTCGTATTGGTTACACTCTCCTGTACAAGTCTGCAGGGCTAGTTAATGAAAAATCGTACTAGTCTAACACAGTATCTACCAGAATTTGGCTAGCAGACCAGTGTCCATTTTACCCCCCTACACTTTCTGCAATGGTTTGCCATTGCCAGTACTAAACATTTTTTTAAGATTTTATGACAGAGATGTGTCAGTGCTAGGACTGCCAGTGGTTGGTGGTCAGTGCTGTGACTGTCAGGTGTATTGCTGTAAGGGGAGAGTAAGTCCTATGACTGTTGAGGGAGTTCAGAGGCAGTGATATGTTAATGTTGGGGTCACTATTGTAATTTTTGTGGTTGGAGGTGCTGGTTCTGTAATGGTGGCAATGGGGAGCCAGTGTGGTTATTGTCAGGAGTGTGTGACCAGTGCCATGACTGCCAGGTAAGGGGGCGCTGTTACATTTGGAAGTGAGTGGAGGAGCAGTGTGGCAACTGTTGGGAGTGTGGGTCACTGCTGTGACTGTTCGCGGAGGGTATCAGCCCTGTGACTGTTGCGGATGGTGTATGGCAACAGTGCTTTGATGGTGGTGGGTAGTGCTGTAACCGTTGTGGGTAGAGGTCAGTGCTGTCACTTTTGGGGATGAGGATCAGCACTGTGACTGTTGGATAGGTGGCCACTGTGACTGACAGTGGAAGGTGTTAGTTCTGTGACTACTGAAGGGGTGGTTAAGGTCTGTGACTGTTGGGGTGGGGCTCCAGTCCATGACTGTTGTGGATGAGGGGCAGTGTTGCGGCTGTTGTGGATGGGTGGTCAATGCATGGACCATTAGGAGTCATGGCTCAGTGCTGTTATTGTCAGGGAATGGGAATTACTGCTGTGACTGATGGTAGAGGTGTCAGTCCTGTGACTTTTGTGGGTGAGGTGGCTGTGCTGTGACTGTGGGGATGGATAATCAGTGCTGTTAGATGGGGGTGGGTGTAGTGCTTTAACCAGTGCTGTTACTATTGGGGGATGGGGATCAGTGCTTTGACTCTCAGGGGTGTATGGTCATTGCTGTGACTACAAGGTTTAAGGGGCAGTTTGGTGACTTTTGGAAATAGTAAGAAAGTGCAGTGATTCTCAGGGTGTGGAACAGTGCTGTGACTGCCAGAGGTGGGTGGTTATTGTCATAACTGTCGGTGGAGGTGTTAGTCCTGTGACTTTAAGTGGGGTTTACAGTGCTGTCAGTTTGGGAGGTGTTATAGTCCTGACTGTTGGGGCTAGAATCCCATGACTGTGAAGGAGGGGGTGTTACAGTCTTGTGACTGTGTGGGCAGTGTTGGTACAGTCCTGTGACTGTGGGGAGGTGATACAGTCCTTGGACTGGAGCTGGCTGGTGCAGTCCTCTGATTGTGGGGGTGGTAATGGTACAGTCCTAGGACTGTTGTGGGGTGGTCATTGCTGAAAGCAGTGGTACAGTCTTGTGATTATTGGGAAAAGGGTCAGATATGTAACTGTCAGGAATAAGGTATCACTTATACAGGTATGACTGTCAGATTGAGTGTCATTCCTGTGACTTTTAGGAGGTCTGCTTCTGCACAATTCTACAGCTTTGACGGACTGGAAATGGCAGGAAGTTGTACATGTGGCAGGAAGGTTTTATAAGGTGCCAAACTAAATGACTAATCTGGAGGAGGAGTCACTCCCAACTGTGTTGGTGGTCTTCAGTGTTGTGACTGAGGTACAGTGTTGTGACTGTGGGGTGGGGATTATTGCTGTAACTGCCTGTGAAGAGTGTCATCCATGTGACTTTAGGGGTATGGGGACAGTGCTGTCATGGTGGTTGGGTGTAGTGTATTGACCATTGAGAATAGAATCAGTTCTGTGACTGTCAGGGGTGGGTGCCCAGTAGTGTCACTGACAGCAGAGGGTTTCAGTCATGTGACTCTCAGGGAGGGGTACAGTCCTGTAACTGTAAGGGGTGGAAAGGTAAGTCCTGTGATGGTCATTGGTCAGCACTGGCAATAGTGTAAGTAGTGTAGAGATGTGTGCACTGGAAAGGAGGTGCAAAATCAAAGCAGCCAGCTTGTAATAAGAAAAGAAACTGACATTCATAGATTCAGTGAAAGATTTCGTTTCTGACAATATGTTGATGTGCACTCACTAACCCCAGTGCTGCAACCCTCAATGGGCCTTCTTTGGGGTTGGGTCTGAGGAATACAAATGTGCATCTTATTTATACAGATCCCTTAAAGTGCTACACCCACACACTAAAAACAATGTGCAAGTTAAGCTGAAAACACATAAGTAACTTGGTTACGAACATTTCATTATTCTGCTTTTTGTGTTCTATTTTGACACTCATGGTAAACAGTTAATGATATTAGTATACTACATAAATTAAACATTCCTCGTATCTGTTACATCATTTAATTCTGTAACTTTCTATCTAAAGCAATATTTTTTACCTTTTTACACTATACTATACCCCTTTTGTACCTCTATTCTCTTATTGTTCCCACTACTATATTTACTCCACATTAACCTTGTTCTCTTTAATTTCACAGTCTCACAGAATGTGCAATCTTTCTCCATCAGATAAGTATAACAATATGTCTAACCTTTCTTGTTCTTCCTAGTAACTATCTAAGAACTGTGGATCCTTATTCTACATATCTAAGAAACTTCTTTCCTTTAAAACTCCTCCCTCTGGCTCCATAGTACCCTGGTAGGAGATCCTGTACATATTACCTATACTTGCTAGGTTTACTGAAACCCACAATATGGTAGGGTTGTGTATATGTGTTGAGGTCATACTACAGCATTTTCCCACTCCATAAACATTTTGCCTTACTAGTTAACTCAGGCAGGTTCTCAGCCCTGTCTCCACCTCCCCTGTCTGCCACTTCCCTGTCCCAGACCACTGAGTCTAAAGTTCCCCATGGATTGCCTCAACCCCTATGATAGGACCAGGAAGGGGACAGTCATCCTCCCTCAACCAGTCACTCACATCCAGAACTGAGGCAGTCATCCAGGTGGTGTGTATGACTGAGGTAAGTGGGTAGCCTGTGCTAGTCATTTCCACATTCCCCTCCTCTTGGATTACTGACTACAGATGGTAAAAGCAAAGGTCGAGTTCAGCATTCCTTCCTACCCAGGGACAGGACAGCTATCTGATGAACACTCAGTCTTCTCTCTGACCCTCAGCAACTTGAGCATATTTTTTGAGATTGGGACACTGATGTAGCGGAAGTCAAAGCACACAGTGTCTCATTCTCCATGCCATTTGACCAGACCGACCTTGTACTGCAGCAAAGGAATTATTTATTAACATGGCAGGTGATTGGACAATGATGGAGCCACTGCACACCAGGGCATGATTTTTTATTAACAGGCCCAGCAGTCAGAGTGTGGGATGTACCTGTGGACACCAGAGATAGGGTTAACTTTAACAGGGCTAGCAATCAAAGGGTAATATTGTTATTGGCAGGTAGTTCTTAAGAAATATTGAGCTGCTTGAAGTTTCATATAAAAGCAATTGCTATGTAGATGACTCCTAATCCCGTAAAATAGCATTATGCAGCTTTGTTGGTTCTGACCAGAATTTGTTGTACAGTTGATAACTCCTCAATGTTTTTAGCCACCATAACCCCTAGTTGTTGTAACAGATTGGTGTTCTTTGAATATAAAGATAAAGGAGTAAACTCTGTGGCTATCATACAAATCCAAATGGTGCCAAATCGTCGTCCCCAGATCACCCTTTCAAATACATATTTTATTTTTTATTTTATTTAAACAGCAGTTTGGAAAACCTTTGAGCCATAGGCTCATTTACAAAAGTACCTTGTCACAAATACACCGACAACAGTTGCATTGGTGCTCAATTTAGCAATTATTTTACTCTACAAATTAAAATCTTCCACCAATATTTACAACATATTTTTATTAATCCAATCCTCCATCTTATTATTACATTTTATTTATACCAAGAGTTGTTGTCTTCTTTATGCTGAAGACTTAATCTTATATAATCAGGGTCAGAAAATTCAAACTGTCAATCAAGGGTAACAGAGTGATTTTGATTCACTTGGTTCTTGGCTACAGTCAAATCAAATGGTCTTGAATGTAAAAGACCAAGTACATGGTTTTGGTTCAAGGGAGAATCACCATTTGCAAATGTATGATGCATGTAGTGATTTATTTATTTATTTATTTTTAAATTTAAGTTTATTAGTTTCATAAACAATACAATCAAAGCAAAGCAGATAAGATATAAACCAGGAAGCCATAACCACCCCAAGCCCCCATAAATGAAATGTACAGGATATCAGGGACTTTGAAGGCAGAAAAAAAAACAAAGCATGAAGAATAAATTCCAGCCAAAGTATCAAAGAGACATAACCCTTCCCTCCCACTCCTATACCCCCATCCCAGGGTGCACCCGCAGATAATCTACTGCACAGAACCATAAGAGTCTGGATATCATCTTCTCATCACGTGAGATTGGTATCCTAACCAACAGCACAATTAATTGTAGCGAGAAGTAACATATCCAACATCCATTATGATACAAAACCCATCAAGTTAATAAACATTATACTACATGGCATGAGGGTCAAGGGATCGAGTCGCCAGGCCTTGTCCCTTAGGGTAAGCAAAGGGATTGGAGTTTACCCCATCTTTTGTGAAATAGGTCCAGGCGATTCTTATAGCTGGCATCAGGTTCTCAGATTGAAGATGACATCAACTCCTTTAACCAGTCAGCATATGGTAAGACCAACTGGTCCCGCCAGTGTCTTAAAACCAGCTTCTTGACTGCCATGGATACCAGGGCCATATAATATCTGCGCTCCACACTGTCTACATGAGAAAAATCCCCAAAACACAAATTTCAGGGCAAAAGAACCTACTCAGACCCAAAAGGGATCAACTTGTCCGAATCAAGGACCACAGGGGGCAACTTTAGAGCATGTCCAGAAATGTGAATTAAATTGCCCTCCCTTGAAAACATCTGAAACAATCTGGTGCGGAAATTAATTTACACTGAAAAGTTTAACAGGAGTATAATAGAGATTATTGACAATATTGTATTGCACTAACCAAAACCTATCTTGTGTATAATATCTGTGTAAGTTAGGCCAGAAATTTCTCCAAAGCGGGGCGTCCTCCGGAAGGAGATGCGTCCAGACCGGGACTCCCAACCTCCTCTCTCGCAAGTTAAAAGTCAGGAGGTAAGAATAGATCTCTAGACTGAATGGGGCTGAGAGGCCATCGTAATAATATGGAGAGAAAGGGTGGACCACCAATTGCTTAAACGTCACCCCAAACTTACTACTCACCAGGTGCCGGAGTTGGTACACCTTAAAACATCTCTGCTTGATATACCACACCTAGCCAGGATATCACCAGAATCAAGGAGCACGGTTTGGCCAAACAAGTGCTCAACCATGAATCTTTAAGTTGTGGGAGCCAGTTTGGACCTATCCAAGAGTTACCTAACTTAATATTGGGGTTAAGAGTTATCGGCTGTCCTAAATCCATGTGATTAGAAATCCAAAAGACTTGAGACATTGGGCCCACACTCTAAGGGAAGTGTCACCGCATCGTATGGGATCAGTTGAGAAAGTGATTTCAGAGTTTGGTAAAATAAGGTCGACATATCCACTTTAAGTTCGGAGAGAAAGGCCTTTTCCAGCTGAAGCCAGATTGGGTAAGAGCACTCAGTGTTCACAGAGAACCATTTTCCTAACTTGGACAGGTGGGCCGCCAGTAGTATAATAGGAAATTAGGAGTCTTAGGCCACCTCTCTTTAGGAAGTGATAGGGTGCCATAAGAGCAACGAACCCCTTCCCCGCCAGATAAAGTGGAAACCAAGCTATGCAGCTGCTGAAAAAGGAAAGGGGACCCAAAGGTTAGTAAGGTTCAATGGATAGAAGATTCGGGAAGGACGTTCATTTTAATAATATTGATTCTGCCCCACAAGGAGATAGGGAGCACTGTCCAACGTTGCAGGTCTTGGCTAATTGAGTCTCTAACTTTAGTTAGGTTTAATTTTTGAGACGAGAGAGAGATCAGTAGAGAATAAATCTCCAGATATTTAATTGAGCTGGAGGTCCACCTCATCCCAAAAGAATGAAAATCCCACTTAAAAGTATAATTATTCAAAGGAAAGATCTCACATTTAGAGATATTTAACTTGTAACTGGAAAGGAACTGAACTGCTTAATGATACCCAGAGCTGCCTCTAGGGAAGCTACTGGTTCCATTAAGTGCGGCAAGACATCATCTGCATACACCGATAAGACTAGATCCTGATTTTGGAGCCTGATACCCCTCACCTGGGGAAGACTTAAGGTTAATCAACAAGGGTTCCAGATATAAATTAAACAACAAAGGAGACAGGGGACATCCTTGCCTAGTACCGGCAAAGAGACGGAAAGAGGGGACAAAACCCCATTGCAATAAATTTTGGCAGAGGGGCACTTATAGAATACCTGTATCAAATTCAAAAGGAAGTTGGGAAACTCATTTCCTCCATTACTGTCCATAAGAAGGACCAGTCAACCTGATCAAATGCTTTCTCAGCATCAAGAGAAATTAGGGCGACTGGGCCTGAGGTAGTCCGGCATACCGCGAGATATGGGACAAGGTCCTCAGATGGTCGAGCCGACGATCTTCCAGGGACAAAGCTGGCCTGCTCAGGGCTCAGAAGACCTGACCAAATAATCTTGATCCTTTTGGCGAGTATTTTAGCCAGTATTTTTAACATCATAATTCTGAGAAATTATGCAACTAGTCGATCAGAGGTTCTTTATCTGCCTTGGGAATTAGAACTATGGTGGCCTTGAATAAAGCAGGATCAAGCTCTGATGAGACCAGGAAATAATTGTATAGCTCAAGAAGGATAGGAGCGAGCTCCAACAAAAACTTTGTAGAAGTTTGCTGGGAATCCATCTGGGCCGGTGCCTTGTCTGGAACCAGTGAGGCTATAACAATCTTTATTTCCTCAATTGAGATAGGGGCTAATAAGCACGCACTCTGAGATTCCGATATGCACAGAACACCAGTTCTTCTTACATATTCTCTGATATCCGCTATCGGATAGGATGATTGGGAATGGCTATAAAGATTCGAATAATATTCTTTAAAAACCTGAGCAATATCTCTGGCGGGAGACAGTATTACCAGATGGGAAACCAAAGAGGAATAATCCTTGAACTCTCAAGTGCACTCAGGCGCAAAGCTAATAATTTTCTGGATTTTCACCAAAATCCAGATATTTAAGCCAGGTTTTCACCAGACAATACTCTGTTTTTTCTTTCAAAAGATCTGAGTATTCACTCTTAGCCAAGAGAAGTTCCTTAAGATCTGAGACCGAGGAAGACGATGAATACCTATAATCTAGTTCCCTAATCCTACCAACCAACTCCAGTGACCTAGCTAACCGTGTCTTCTTCCTAAGGGAAGCCATTTTAATAAGGTCACCTCTGAGATAGCACTTTAGGGCTCCCCATATCATATCTATCCTAGGGTGGAACTTATGTTATCGGCCAGAAAAAGAGATATTCTAGAATTAATTTCGGAGACACATTGGGGTCCTTTAATAACTGAGTATTTAAACACCACATGGAGTCACAGGAATAGTCAGGGTCAAGGGACAGTTGTATCCAAACCATAGCATGATCCGACACAATGATCGGTTCCAGACCAGACAAAGGATCTTAGGAGAAGAAAGAGACTAACTAATATCATGTCTAATCTTGACTTGGTACCATGTGACTGGGACTGGAAAGTAAAAGCACAGTGGGAAGGGTTAGCCAGGTGCCACGGATCACCCAAACCTAGCAATGAAACCATTTCACAGAAGGCTTTCTGGGCCGAAGTAGGTGTCGCCTGTCTTGGGGTTCCCTGTCTAGCCTCAGGGAAAAGGGCACATTCCAATCCCAATCCAATTCCAGTTTTTGTTGTATATGTTTGTTTTGTATCTTTTTATATTGTAACCAGGTACTGTATTTTATAAGGTGTCCCTTGAAAATGAGTGTGTTTATGTACTCAATGGGATTGTTTTACCTTGTTCATTATATATATATATATATGAATATATATGAATAAAATCATTACTACTACTACATTACTACAATCCCCACCTAACACAAATTGAGTGGAAAAAATCTGCCAGCTTATCCACCAGTGTCAAAAAGAACTCAGGGTTCCCTCCCACTGGTCCATAGACTGAGCCAAAAACCACATTTTCTCCATTTAAGTTACCCTTGACTAAAACAAATCTCCCTTCTGGGTCTGAGAGGGCCAATTCCTTAATAAACAAAACATGTCTCTTAAAAGAATCACCACCCTTTGCTAAAACAGGAATTCCTGGCTAAATAAAATTGAGAAAACCCAGATCGAGAAAACAGCCTAACTTCATCATGGCACAGGTGTGTTTCTTGCAGAAAGAGGATGTCAATGTGGAGTAATGAGCAGTGATTGAAGACCTGTAGGCGCTTGGCCCGATCCCTCAGCCCTCTAACATTCCAGGATGCTATTTTAATTGTATTTCCAGCCATCTTGTGAGTGTATCAATACAATTAGATATCCAGACAAAGTACATATTACCTACAGAAGCAAGGTGCACCTCATATAGCAATCAGGGACCCTTTCTAACATCCCACCCCCCAAAAAACCTCCCTCCGAGAAATTGAAACAAACCAGGTTGCAGAAAACCCTCCCCTCCCCATTACCCCAAAAACTATCCACCCAAGAAGCATCTTTACATAAAGTTATCAAAGTATCCAATAGTTGAGTGGACTTTCATACCATAATCCCCCATCCACCCCTTTATCAAAACTCTAAACTTTACAGAGCACCAGAAAAACCAGGAAGGACCCCTAACCCCATTAATAAGGCTAAAGAAGTCAATACCATGATCTGTCATATTCCATCCCCAAAAGACGTCCCCAGCCACAGCCCACCAAAACTATGTACAAGTGGGGCTTCCTATGAAAGTAGCCCTAGATGCAATTTGTTACCCCAGTCACGAACCTCCTGATCCCCACCAGAACCCCGACCCCCAGAGCCGGAACCAGATAGCCATACACTAGAAAAATAGATACATCCCCAATACAAATGCAGAAACAATGAAACCATTCTACCTGAGCCAGCCCCAGGCAGGGTTAGCTACCCCTAACACACGGCTCGCCATCCAGCATCCAACGAGCAAGTCCACTAAGCCCCCATAGTCGCTCCCAGCCCACAACATGAAAGGCCAGAACAAAACAGTCAGGGTAAAGACAGGCATAAGGGAAAGAAAGAAAAAAAACAACATAGAAAGGCTTACGTCATAAGTTATGGGCACTGTTTAAGGCTTATCATCCCAAGTGCACCAGCGAAACTCAATTACCTCCCCATCCCTATAGTGCCCCAAAAATCACCTACCCGGTCTCGCCCGACTGTAGGCGATGTAGATCTGTCTCGCATGCCATTCAGGTTGAGATATGGAGAAAGAGGCCAAAGGGTCGAAACTGTGGTTGCTGCTTCGGGGAGCGTTAAACCGCAGAGCACCCAGCGTCCGTCCCCAGGAAGTTCCCACCGAAACCGCAGCCTTGAATAAGGTTCCACCATCGGACGCCCCTGCATTCGCGTGAACCGGGACCTCAAGCCAGAGCCCAGACCAGTGCTCCCGCCCTCTTGCCCCGATGACTGACCAACAAAAGGACCCTGAAAAAGGAGCCAGGACAGCCGAACAGGCGAGGAGGACAGCCCAAACAGACCAATAGCAGAGGTAGGTGGCAGGGGGTAGACAAACACCAGACAAAGGGCCAGGAAAAACGGACAGCCAGAGACAAAAGAAATAACAGAAAGACCACAAACAGGGACTTTAGCTCAAATGAGCATTAAAGCAGATCGCCAGAGTCCAGAGCAGAGTCCTCATCCAGGTCCCTTAAACAAATCAGGCAGTCGGGTTGTAAGGTCCTTGTAGGCCACATCGGGGTGGCAAACTTATAGCAGACCCACCGACAGTCACTTTTAGTGTAGCAGGGTACACCATCCTATATGGAATCGCTGCCGCTATTAATTTTTGCATGATCTGATGGTATGCAGCCCTCTTCTCTCGAATTTCTTTGGGAAGGTCCTGAGTTATACGGATCTTTGAAGCACCCCACAGAATCTCCTTTAGTTCCGGGCCTTCAGGTAGGCGTGTTGCCTTTCTAAGTAACTAAGGAATTTTATGATAATCGGACGTGGGGGATCCAGCTGCAGGTCGAGGTGCAATGGCGATGTGCCCTTTCAAGGTGGTAGGAGGTATTTATGGGAGATGGGCCCACTATTTTGATGAGAATTTCTGTAAAAGGCCATGAGGTCTGGGCCTTCTTCTAATTCAGGAAGACCAATTATAAGTAAGTTATTCCGGCGGTTTCTTCCTCCAAATCCTCAGTTTTTAACTGCAGCTTCTTAATTTGCTGCTTAAGTTTAGTTATTTCTGTTTCAGCCTTGGCTCTCCACCTCTCCGAGGAAGGGACCCTGACCTCCACATCTGAGACTTTTTAGATACTGTGGAGAGGATGCTGGTAAAGACTTAAGTTCACTGCTCAACTCTACCAGGCTCCCTCAGAGGATTGATTTCTTGGAGGAATTTGTCCTCAGACAGTGGCATAGGTTGTGGAGCCTTATCACCTCCAGCGGTCTGGCTAGCAGAGGCCTGGTTCCTTTGCTTCTTTACGGCCTTCTCAGGAGATGCAGGAGGGTATGCTTTGTGAGGGCCTGCTTTCCATCCACCTCCATCTTGCCCCAATAAAGGTTCGGATTCCCAAGATAATATCTTCAGTCAATGCCAGGCTGTTAGTACTCTTGGTTTTGGTCAAATTTCTGAAGAAAAACAGGATAGAACACTGTAAAATTCACAATTCAGTGGCCAGAGGAGCTCAGTATCCAGCTGCTTGCTTAGATGGATGCCATCACTGACCCCCATGTATGTGGTGATTTACTTGGACAGGTAACAGAGTTCAAGTAGCTGGGAGTTCTTTTGATCCTTGTTTGGATTTTCTCCCTCAGGTTAAAGCAGTAAGTAAGACAATTAATTGTAAGTCGGAAAAGTTATATAGATTCAAGGCTTTTCTGTCTTCTGAGTCTCGTAAAATCATTGCTATAGGCACTTTATTGCCACACCTTGAATACAGTGGCAGAGCTAGGTTTGGGAGCATTTGGAAGCCGGGGGGCATTCAGTCATCACAGGCTCACAATGGGCACTAAACAGAGAATAAAGATGGTGGTGGGGCACCACTGCTCACACTGGAGTAGCCAGGAGGGGCGGCCCCCCCAGCCCCAGCTCTGCCACTGCTTGAATATGTTTCTCCCTGTATTACTGTTTGGAAGTAAGGGAGGGTAGGGTTTTAGTGTAGCGTATAATAATATTTGTCACTTTGTTCTTGGTGTCCGTTTGTTTACACAACATTTTGTTTTGTACTCTTCCTTGGGTTGGTTATCTCCAAATTTAAAGTTTACTTTTGCTTTTGGTAACCTGATTCACCAGGCCATTTATAAATGACTCTTCTCCATTAACAGATCTGTTATAATTCAGGGATTTTCAAGTTAATTTGCACTCCAGTTCAGGAATTGTATTGAAATCAACTGTTAATAAAAATAATTATGGCTATCATTCTTTATTTCTTCTGCTGCTCATCTGTTGAATGATTTACCTTTGTTTCTCAGATCTATCAGTTCCTTGACTGGGTTTAAGATTAAATTTAAGCATTACTTATCTGTTGAAGTATGTATTGTATGAATTAATTGTATGTAAATTGTTTATAAATGTCTTCGTTGTTAAATGTCTGTGTCGGAACTCAAAAGGGCTTCTCCCAGTGTCTTCACCTGGCTAACAAACTTAAAATAAATAAGAAAATAAAACATTCAAATAACTATACATGTTATTAATGTCATCTCTTCTCCCCTGGATGCACATCCAGGGGCCTTTCTCTCATTTTTAATGTCAGGGTGAGAGTGTACACTAGTACCCTTCTTTTTGTTTTGTGGTCCTAAAGGCCCTATATTCCTGCTAATGTCCCATCCCCTGCCTACCCTTCCCTTTTCCTTAAATAGCTGTTCCTTTTCATGCTACCCACCTTCAGAAAGCCCTGCAGCTGTGCCATTCAGCAGACACCCCTCATTTTACCTTCCCATTCAACTCTCTCCTTATTCTTTTCAGGGTTGGAAAGGTGGAACCATGCAAGATAGCAAAATTCTATGGGCTCCCTCTTCTTGCCCAAACCTTTTAAACCCATCTCACTTGGCCCTCTCTCTCTCTCTCTCTCTCTCTTCTTCACCACAAACCCTATATATTTTCTTGAAGGTGATGTCACCAAGCCCAACCTACCCTCTTTTTTCCCTCTGTAGCCTAATCTAGCCACATCCATTAGTCTCTTCTATATCCATCACTATTTCCTTTTCCATTTTCAGCCAGACCTCCCTCCAGCCTCACTTTCACTGAGCACTGATTTGATAAGCGGAACCATTGATAATAGGGCTTGCCTCTGAATCAGTCACTCTGCCTTGTCCCCAGATCCCCTTTTAAAATAAATAGACTGACAACAGTTGTGTTGATGTTCAGATTGGCAATTATTTTAAGCCACAAATTAAAATCTTCCACCAATATTTACAACATATTTACATTAATCCAATTCTCCATCACTTTATTACAATCAGATCATCATACATGTCATTAATGTCATCTCTTCTCCACCGGATGTACATTCAGGGCGATCTCCTAATCTTTCTTATTTCAGGGCCCTTTCGGTTTTGTGGTCCCAAAAGCCCTATATGCCCTCTAATACCCTCTCCACCTACCTTCCCTTCTCTTTTCCTCCACTAGCCCATCTCCAGCTTGTGCCAGATGGCACAGCTTCCCACCTGTTATCTTTGCCTCCCCCTACTTGAATCTCAGTCCTTACATTGTGAGTTTTTAAGAACTGTCTGTCTTGAGCTGGCCCAGTGGTGCAGAGGGTTGAGGCACTGGTGTCTTCCTCTTGCCACACCACCGACCGGGTTTTGGGAATGGACTTAGGTGCTGGTGGGTCGGCAGGGGCAGGAGTTGGATCGAGTGTCAGAGGATGGCTCTCCTTTCCTCTCTTGGGGTGGGCTAGGGACAGGTGTTGCTCTCTGGTGACCCGGTGGAGATCAGGAAGCACAAGTCAATGCAAGTGGGGAAAAGTACAGGAGAAAAAATACTGAAATAGCGTTTCCACGCTAGGATGGACGGCGCTCCGGGGCCGGGCACCGCCTCGACACCACTGTATCTGACCACAGCAGCATCCGACCCAATTCCTAAGCCATTGGGCCCCTTCTCCTCAGAAGAGGAGGACCCCAGTGAAGAGTAATGCGGGGTACTGGGGGAATGGCTGCAATATGCAGTCGAGGCGGAGACATGAGGTGGAGGTGCAGGAACAGAGAATTGGCCTGAATGGGAGCAAGTGAAGGATAAATAAATAACACACAAAAGAACTGTCTCTCTTTATTCCATAAATCAATGGCTTCACTTCCCAGTTAAAGAAGGCCAAGCCCTCCCAGAGAGGTGAACCCATCTCTGTGGAAGTATTCATCTATACCTTCCTCTATCCCCTCTTAACATAAAGACCCCCACTGCCATGAAAAAGCCTTGACCCTAGTGTTAATCTGCCTCCTTGCTTTTCAATAGCCCTAGGACTGTGTGTGTTACACCACACTCTCATGGGCACTATCTCAGATCCAACTAATTTGACATCAGGCACCACTCTTAATCTTACCAATATCACTCTTTATTTGGAGGAACATATCTAGCCATAGCTGAGTTTCTGAATTGTTTATGCCCAGGTGTATGATGACAAGGTCTGGTCTCAAATGTTCTGCCTTCATTTCCTGCAGCAGCAGCTGGGCACATCACATCCCGTACTCCTTTCCAGGATAACTTAATTTTGCATGGGTCCTGATAGAGCTGTCTTACCGAGCCTCCTGGATGCCCATTTTTCTGCCCAAAATATGAAGGAGTGTTCACAGATCTACACCTCCAGCCTCCTTTATTGTGGTGCACCCCTTCAGGTCGACACCGTGATGGCGAAACACAAAAAATATTATCGGTGACATTAGCTATAATGGTCCTTTTTGGTGCTTCACTTTCTGCTAGTGTTCATCCCCTCCCGACCAACTCTGACCTGGGTTGATAATCCTAAAGTCAGGGGTGGGGAATTGCAGCCCCAAAGAAAACACTCACTGCATGGGTGGCACAATGCCTGCATCGGTATTGTGCCATTGCTGTCAGGGGAGTTTAGCATTTTCACTTCCTTGCTGCTTCCCCTTTATTCTTGTTAAGCTATAAAAAAATGAGTACACATCACGCTCACCCTTATCCTCCTTCCCCTCTACAAGATACCACCCACCCCCATTTTTTGGATCCCAACCCTCTCCCTTCCTTCTGCCCTTTACCTTATGTTCCCTTAACAAAATTATTTTCATAACCACACAATCTTTTGTCCATTGTTCGTATATGGGAAAGAAAGAGACAAAGATTATTGTATTTGTTTTGCCATGTACTGTACATACCTCTTAAAGCAATTAGAGGCCCATCTACCATTTGTTTTTCTCCTCAGAGGACCCACCCTGTGATACTGTTTCTGTTACTGCTTCTGTCCTAAATGAGTTTGAGGAAAATCCTTTGTGGTCTTCCCTAATAATTTCAGGACTTTTTCATGATGCTAATCAGCTGCATACTGGAAACCCTAGTCTCATCACTATGTACAGATAAGGTGCTGGATCTTTTGACCACACTGCCACTGATGCAGAACAATGCTACCACTGGGCACACTGTGGAGCCCTGTCACAGCTTCAGGGTTATATTGACCCCTTTCCTACCTGGTTCATTTTGGTTTCTTTAACCTTAGCCCTATTGTCTCTGCCCTTCCAGGTAACATCTTTCCAGGTTTAACCCCTACCACATGCCCTTTGCCCTGTTCTAGAACCTCACTGACTCTAAAATCCCTTTGGTGCTTCATAGTAAAATGGCCTGAAATAGGATTGTCTTATTGTGAAACCTGCAGACCCTGCACAGAGCCCCATTAATCTCCCCAACAGACCCTCTGTGATCAGATTTCTGGTGTCTGCTTGTTTCCCCATCCTCATCCAGCCTGCATCATCTTCCTTACTAACTTTCCATTTGCTGGGTCCCCACCCTTTTAAATTGCAGACCATGCCAATGGCTGCTAGATACTCTACCACTGTGGTATGTGCCACCTATGTTTTCCAGCCCCGAACTACAAATTTGCAACTTGGTCCTCTGTCACAACCCCACTTACCTCATGTCTGTGGCTCTCACTGAATGCCAGGAAGACCTGCCATTTACCTTGCCCTTTGCCTGTCAAAGAACATCACTGACTCTAAAAGCTCCTTGGTACATCATAGTAAAAATGGCCTGAAATAGGATTGTCTTATTATGAGACCTGCAGGCCCTGCCAAGCCCTTTAATCTCCCCAATGGTGCCTCTGTGATCAGACATCTGGTGTCTACATGTTTCCCCACTACCCTCATAAAGCCCTGTATCCTCCTCCTTACTAAGTTTCATTTTGTTGAGTCCCACCACCTAATAAATTGCAGACCAAGCTGATGGCTGCTAGATGCAGATGCACTACCATCATGGCATGCACCATTTGTGTTCTTCAGCCCTGAACTACAAATTTGCAATTTAGCCTTCTGTCAACACGCCACTTACCTCATGTCTGAGGCTCTCACTGAATGCCTGGAACACCTGCCATTAACTTTCATATGCCTTCAGCATTCTAGGGAGCCCAAGAGTTGTGGAAAAACAATTCATCTCCTTGCAGACAATAACCCATATGTAAGCTGGTTCTGACATCCATGCATCCTCTACTTCCAAAGCCATGCTGGAAACTGTCTAGCTGTAGATGAAGAGGCCACCAGCTATGCTGTTATTTACCCCCTACATGCCTGACCATAAAAGACATGTTCAACCTTAGGCCCTGTAGCACCAGTAGTCTCAGTACCCTCCTCACCGTCTTTGACAGGACCTCCCTCTTGTTGAGTACACCTGAACTATTGCCTGGTTGTTGCACCATAATGAACAGTTGGTTCCGGAGGTCCTCCCCAAACCAGTGTTGCCACCCAGATGGGAAAAATCTCAAGGAAAGTGATATCCTTTGTAATCCCCTTGGATACCCATTCTGCTGGACATGGCTCTGCTGTGTACCTGCACCTTATATAAGCCACCATACTGATGCCTCCAACTGTGTCAGCATAAAGTAGTAGATTCATGTAGGTGTTAAAACCCAGTCACCTTGCCAAAATATTTTTACATTGTATTCTTGTAGGAATTACTCCTCAGTATCTAAATCCTGCTGTGCCTCACTTGTTATACTTACCGATTATGTGTTTTTTGTCACCCCACCAGTTGACCTAAAAGCCCTTTGTACATCATAGGAAAAATGGCCTGAAACAGCACTGTCTTATTATGAGACCTGTAGACCCTGCCCTGAGCCACATTAATCTTCCCAACAGTGCCTCTGTGATCAGACATCTGGTGTGTACTTGTTTCCCCACTATTCTCATCCAGCCCTGCATCCTCCTTCTAAGTAAGTTTCCATTTGTTGGGTCCCCCACCCTTTTAAATTACAGACCAAGCCAATAGCTACTAATTGCACTACCATAATGGCATGCACCATCTGTGTTCTCCAGCCCTGGACTACAAATTTGCAACATGGTCCTCTGTCAACATCCCACTTACCTCAAGTCAGAGGCTCTCACTGAATGCATGGAACACCTGCCATTAACATTCATATGCCTTCAGCATTCTAGGGCCCAAGAGTTGTGGAAAAGTAATTCATCTTCTTCCAGACAATTGCCCATATATGTGCTGGTACTGGCATCCATACATCCTCAACTTCTAGATCCATGTCATGGAACCTGTCTAGCTGTAGATGGAGAGGCCATCAGTTATGATGGTATTTACCCCCTCTACATGCCTGACCATAAAATACATGTTCAACCTCAGGCCCTGTGGTACCAGCTGTCTCAGTATCCTCCTCAGTATCTTTGACATGGCCCCCTCTTGTTGAGTAACTGAACTATTGCCTGGTTGTTGCACCATAATGTGAACAGATGGTTCCCTGAGGTCCTCCCTAAATCAGTGTTGCCACTCAGATCGGAAAATCTCAAGGAAAGTGATATCCTTTTGATCCCCTGGATACCCATTCTGCTGGCCATGGCTCTACTATCCACCTCGCTGTAAATAAGCCCCATACTGATGCCTGCAACTGTGCCAGCATAAAGTAGTAGATAGGTATTAAAACCCAGTCAGCTTGCCAAAATAGTTTTAAATTGTATTTTGTAAGAATTACTCCATAATATCTAAATCCTGCTGTGTCTCACTTGTTATACTTACCCAATGATGTAGCTTTTGTCACCCCCGGTTGACCTTGCCAGATGATGTGTAAATGTGCATCTTGACATCACTGCCCTACAAGCAAAATATAGGTGACCCATCAGCTGCCGGGTCTGGTGTAGCTGTACTCTGTTGTCTCTTAAGCACCCTCAACAATACTTAACTTTTCCAATTTTTGTTAGGTAACCAAATCAATTTCCCTTCCATATCTATTTTTCCCAAAATTCCAACCACCAGTTCAAACCTTCAGTCTTCTCTGCAGTCAATGGCACACTCAGTTGGTAACACATAGTCCTGAAATTATCGAGCATAATCCTTTTCCTTTCTTCTTCCTCCCTGATTAATAAGAAATCATCTAAACAATGAATAACAGACATGTATCCATCTTGGAAAAGTCACTGGAACCAAGTACTGAATCTCTCAAATATGGTGCTTGCTATCAAGCAACCCATGGGCATGGCTTTATCAAAAAGTATTGCCCTCCTGTCTGGAAACCTAGCAAGTCTCAATCTTCCAGCCTAACTGGTAACCATCAAAATGCTAATTAAATATCTGTTTTGCTAATCATGCCCTCAGGTTTACCCATATCAGCTGTACTGCCTCCTCTAGTGTGGCGTATGTGATATTGCTGTCTGCCTCATCTATATGATCATTAACAGAGTCCCCTCTGGTAACACAGGCTATATTTTACCTGAAATTCCCTCCTGCATCTTTGATACCAAACACAAAGGGAAATCCCCAGGTTCTGCAGTAGAAGAGTCCTGAAGGGCATTTCACCTTGCCACTTCTACCTCCTTTCTTTTTTCTATTCTAGTACAGTAATTCCTCTTTTCCCTTCACAGACTTAAAATTCTTTGACTTGGTCCCTTTCTTCTGTCCTTTAAATTGTAAACTGAAACCCCATTGAAAACCCTCCATAAGTAGCTGAGCTGCTTACCTGTCAGGGTAATGTTGAATCCGCTATGCTAGTACTTGTGCCTTTATGGATGTGTCAGCCTGCCTAAATGCATGAGTACATAAGACCTCAACTATTTTGCTATCCCTGTATTGTGCGTATCCTCATTCCCCACTATACCCTCTACTCCGGCCCCTCCCAAGTTTGTTCCATAAATATGGAATGGCCAGCCTAAAAGGGCTGGTTGTAATGTTATTATTGTTGCTATGTTATTATCCTTGACCCATACTGTCCTAGACTTCAGAGCTGGACTAGAGCAATCACACTTGGAGCAGGTAGCTCTATAATGCTGGTTCAACAACTATGTTGCAGACCATAATCACAGTGATGGTTATATCAACCACAAATTGTAGTTGACATAAATCCAACTGAATCCAACTGTTTTAAGCTGGGGACTTCAATTCCAACACACCCGATCTTTAGGATTATCAACTCTGAGTCAGAGTTGACTCTGGAAGGGAGCAGGACTGTAAGGCAGAGTGCGGGGTCTTGGGCAGACCTTTACAGTGAACTTTCAATGTTATCAACATTGGCGTGTTCACTGTAAAGTGTAACTATTCGGAGGGGCACTGGAGCAGGCATGTCTAAATCAACAGTGCAGCCAAGAGCAAAAGCTCTATTGTAACCGCAGCAACATTTTTGCAGGGACCATCCTTCCTGTCTCAGTCCTCACCCACTCAAACCCATGCATATCTCTAACCACAAATCCACCTGTCTGGTGTCCCATCGCATGTCCTCAAAATGCTCCATTTTTCCCTAATTTTTCATCATACTTCATCCATCTATGTCCCTTCACCATGCAAGCATTATTTATTATCATGGAGTATGCTAATAAGGGATAGCCAGCTTGTGTTTCTTCTCAGTAACTATGGTGAAATAATAAATGAAACTCATGGACCAGTTATCCCAAGACTTCCCTTTTAGGGTGTTATCCCCATCCCTTTTCTCAATAGGAAAACTGCTGCTGTCATGTCTTTCATCTCAAAGCTCTCCTTTTCTTCATATTTGTCTAGGTTGTCTGTGTTGGCTAGGGCAAATATGTCTACCTATGACCCTTTCAAATGTTCTCTTTCATTGCCAAAGGAACATGATCCACAATTATGACACCCGATGGCCCCTATTTCTGTGAGTTCTGTCTTCTTACTGTCTGCCCTGTGTATTGCCCACTTCTTTCTCCTGCTTTTCCTTTTTAATCTCCCTTGTACTTTCTCATGTTTGCCCATCCCCATAGCCACCATACACTTTAACATTTGCTCAACATAATCCTTTACACTGATCTCTACCGACAGGTGCAGATTACCTGTTTTGGGGGTTCTGGTTCAGGGTTCAGAAGTGGCATTGAGTGTCCAGCTGGCATGCAGTTGTCCAGAAAAGCTGGCTTGTCCACAGGAGTTAAAGGCACTGGCACTCCAACAGGAGCTGCTGGGGTAGGAGGGAAGCTGTGGCAAGGGTAGGAGAGCTGGCACTGGTCTGTGCTTAAGCACTGGAGCAGGAACAGTGGCGTATGATTCTGGCAACAGTGGCGGTGCTGGATCCTTTTTGTGGTGCAGGGGTAGCTGCAGGGACATTCTTGTCGATCTTGTTAATTAATAATTGAGTACCTAGAGGTCAGTGGAGCACAGGATCCAAGGCAGCATGGGTTCACAGGGGAAGGTCATGTCAGATGAATCTAATAGATTTCTTTGACTGGGTGACCAAAGTAGTAGACCAGGGAGGGGCTGTGGACATGGCCTACCTAGACTTTAGCAAGGCATTTGACACAGTCCCACACAAAAGATTATTAGTCAAATTAACCAGCCTGGGAGTGGGTCCCTGTGTGGTAGCCTGGGTAAAACATTGGCTGGACAACAGGACACAGAAGGTAATTGTAAATGGAATCACACTGAAGAAAGGGCAGTTACCAGGGGGCACCACAGGGTTCAATATTGGGTCAGTCCTTTTTAAGTCTTCATCACTGACATTGCAGAGGACTGGAAGGAAAAGTATGCCTTTTGCAGATGACACAAGATCTGCAACAGGGTTGATACACAAGGAGCATGGAAAGAATGAAAAGGGACTTGGCAAGGTTGGAGGAATGGTCAGATGTATGGCAGCTAAGTTCAATGCAAAAAAAAATAATGCACCTGGAAACAAGAACCCAGGGAAGAATACACAATGGGTGCGGAGGTAGTAACAACAACAAAACAGGAAAGGTACCTGGGGTAATCATATCAGATGACCTTAAGGTTATCAAGCAATGTGAAAGGTAGTTGGGAGGCTGGGGGTACACTGGGATGTATAGGGAGGCATCATCAGCAGAAAACAGGAAGTTGTTATCCCTCTGTACAGACAGTTGGTGAGACCCCATCTGGAATACTGTGTCCAATTCTGGAGACCCCATCTCCGCAAGGACATAGACAGGATAGAGGCAGTCCAGAGGAGGGCAACTAAAATGGTGCAGGGTCTGCAAGAGAAGCCATATGAGGAGAGACTAAAGGAGCTTAATATGTATACCCTTGAGGAAAGAAGGAGAGGGCGGATATGATAGAAACTTTAAGTACCTCAAGGGAATCAACAAAGTCCAAGAGGGTAGCATCTTTCAGAAAAAGAGACTTACAAGAACAAGGGACACGATTTAAAGATAGAAGGAGGGCAGTTATGGGGCAATGTGAGGAAGTATTATTTTACAGAGAGGTAGTGGATGCATGGAACAGCCTTCTTGAGGAAGTTGTGGGGTCTAAAACTGTGGGAGAATTCAAGACTGCATGGGACAAACATAAAAGCAATTCTTGTGGGGGCAGGAAGATATAGGCTGTTGGTTAACTAGGATCTGCGGCCTATCCTGTAGGTAGGAAATGGGCAGACTAGATGGGCCTAGCGTCCTTATCTGCCATTAAAGTCTATGTTTCTATGTTTCTGTTTGTTTTTTCACACCCTTTTTAGCCTTCCACTTCTCCCTCATCCCCCTTGTCCCACCCTACATCCTCCAATAAACTGTTCACTTTCTCTACCAACTCCATGACTGCCTTATAACAGTCCTCTTTGCTCTTGGTCACATTCTTTCTGGTGATGATGTCATATTCCAAGGCAGAGGGAGAATCACAAAGATATTTGAATCCTGAGTCACTGACATTGAACCATCCTAAGGTACCTGCTTCCCCACTGGCAGGCCAGCAAGGTCACCTTTTTAGTTGTAACAACCTGCAAGCCCTTTTAATATCCTCTCAAAATTCCATATATTAATGTCAGAAATTCAAGGCTAAAGTAGCTATGTAATTTCTATATATATATGTGTGTGTGTGTATGTGTGTCTATATGTAATCATTATTATATTTTATTTATTTATATATTTTTCAGGCCTGGTATACCATGACTTAGGCCAGGCCTCCTAGCCAGCTTCTTGATATCAACTGCACTCAACTGCAGACTCCTGCTCTCCTTTTTTTACACACACCCAATATATATGCCCCCAAGTCAGCTCAGCTTTTCTCAGCAGGCTATGCATTCCCTTTCCCTGCCCTGCCATCTGTGCTATGTGTAACCATCCGACAACAGCTAACATGCACAGTTTATTTCCACTATCCTCTCAAGCCAAGCCCCATTGGAGCCACATGCCAAAGCTCCGAGATGGCGACCACCAGGTGCAATCTAAAATGGTGTCCCTCCAGCTGCCTAATATGTTGGCCACTTCCATTACCTGTTTCCTCCATTTTTTATTTTGTATTAAAATGGCCACTCTTTTGTCCCTTCTTTCTGCTCAATTGAATCCCTGCTCTCAATCTTCAGACAACTTTGCCCGAGCACATTGGTTTAAAACAGCAGCTGCTGGGAAGTTTAAAAATGTGGCTGTAGTCCCCAGTATACTTGCTCCAAGTACTTTGTTTAAAACAACTGGATGCCCCCACCCATGCCACTACCACTTGCAGCACTTTATCCAGGCTGAGGGAGGAATGAAGCGGATAGATAAATTCAGAGTTCTGCTTTGCTTTGCTTTGAGTTTCCCTATTTATATATATATATATATATATATATATATATATATATATATATATATATGTGTGTATATATATATATATATATATATATATATACACACACACACACATAGAATTGGAAACATTTTTTCAGAAAATTTCACTGAGTAATTTTTTGCAAGAAAGCAGGAACAAACTGACCTAAGGGTTATATTGCTAATTTTGAAAAGGAATGTCAGACCAGACAGCAGGCAAAACAATGGACACCTGATTGTTAGATTTTATAGAAGATTTGAAAGATCATGGGACATATGGCATTTAGGATTCAACGGATCTTTAAAATATGGAGATTTTACATGATTTACTTATGGAAAATTAAGAAGAATGGGGAAATGTGGCACTGGGTATCATGTATATAAATACCTACATTAATGATACCCATGCTAGTAATTCGAAAAAAATCAGAATACATTTTTAAACCCAATTCAGCATTTACCCACAAATATCTAAGCATACATAAATGCATATAGAAAAATGGCATTAAATGAGGTAACCAAACTTTTATTTAACCAGACCAATATTATGAGAAAAATCGATTCATTAATGATCAGGAAGCAACCAGAGAGTTAAAAAACAACACAAATCTGGTAGTTAAACCAACGGATAAAGGAGAAAACCTGGTCATTATGGATAGAGAATGATACTAAAATAAAGTACATGAGTTGTTGTCTGAAACCACAAACTATGAGAAATTAAGGTCAAATCCATTATCTTTCTATAAGCACAAGTTAATATCAATATCAGAGAAGGCAAGAGACATGTTGAGATTACAGGGATGAATCTGAATATATTTTGCCTAAATATTCAATAAATTCAACAATGTATATTGTCCCTAAAATTCACAAAAATCAGTTAGACACCACCAGGCAGACCTATTGTCTTGGGCATTGATTAACTTACAAATAATTTAGTACATTTATTGATTTTTTCTGAAATGCAGTGTCTCTTGCCTTAAATCACATACTACAGATAATACCATGCATTTACTAGAACAATTTCAGAACTTCACAATGCAGCAAAATGTGATGTGGTTAACAATAGATGTGAAATCTTTATACACATTGATGAGGCACAATAATGGTATGCAAGCAGTAAAATATTTTCCTTCACAGGATCCCTATATGAATCATTACCTATCAATTTGATTTTGAAGAGCTGGAATGGACTTAGCATTTTAATTATTTTGAATTTGACACAGAAATTTATTTGCAAAAATGTGGTACTGCAATGAGGGCTGTGATGGATCCTTCATATGCAAATCTTTTCTAGGATTAAGGAAAAGAAATGGTGTTTAATGCAGAGATAAATCCATATATTAATAAAATCACTAGATGATAATGTTTTATTGACAATATTCTTTGTGTATAGATGGGCAGTGAAAGTGAGACAAATGAATTTATTGATTGGCTCAACTCCAACAACAGAAATTTACATTCCACATATAGATGTAGCAGGGATGAAACTGATTTTCTAGATATTATATTGTGTAGAAACCAATATTCAAGAAAATCAATGAAAACCTTCAGGAAGGAGATGACTATAAATAATTTATTATTGGCATCTAGTTGCCTTAAAGTGATTAAAACACTTTATTCCTTTCTCACAGTTACTTTAACTCAGAAGAAACTGTAATGAAGTTGAAAATTTTTAGAATGAGCTAATGAGCTAAAAAGAGATTTTTAGATAGAGGGTACAGTACAGCAATTTTGCAAAAGCAATGGACAAGGCACTAAGATTGAATAAGAATGACCTTTTGACACCTATTGCACGGCAACTAAATGGTGACCAGAATCATATTAATTTTGTCATGGAATATAATGTGACAGCAGGACAACTGGGTAATACAGTAACCAGATGCTGGCCCATTTACTGAGTGACAAACATTGGTGCTTTATATTGGTCAAAAACCAAGAGTGTCATTCAAGAAATGAAAAAACATGAGAGATAAACTAGTTTCTAGCCAGTTTTCAAGAAAACAAGAAATAACTGGCAATACCTGGCTTCAATAAAACCAGTAATGTACAAATATGGGCACTGTAATATATGCCAGCATTGCCAAAGGAAAAGTTGTAAATGACAGATAAATGGAAGAGTAGCTAATATTCAACAGTTTATTTCATGCATAACAACTACAGTATATGCATTATTAGTGTGACTATCAAGGCTTTATGTTGGCAGAAGAATTTGTCCACTAAATTTTCATATACAGAATACATAAGGGATATAATAAACCTTAAATTGGATAGCCTGGTTGCCAATTATTTTGCTGAGGCCCATAACTGTGAACCTAATTATCTATGATCCACAAGTCTGGGACACATCAGAGTTGGAAACAGAGGAGGTAACAGGCTAAACAGACATTCTCAGAGAGAAACATTTTGGATTTTGCTTGAAACCCTGGTACCTGAAGGCATTAGTCAGAATTTAGACTTTAATTCCTGTCTTTAAATGTTATCTATTCTGGGATGCTGGATTACACCAAACTTGTTTTGGTCCCCTTCTTATAACTATATAAGATTCTGTTTTATACCTCCCCATTTTCCCTTAATTACATAACACACATAAAACCACCCCTTACCTAGAGCAAATGAGTAGTCATATGCAGAAGGAAAATGACTACCATTCTGTGTTTAATTTTTTATAATTTGATGTTTTCCACCCTATGCATGCTGGGGGCAGGAATTCCATCCCTGCTCAACCGACTCCCACCAGGCCCAACTACCTGGCCATCCTCAAGACCCATCATGAATTATCCTCCATGGTGGGGCCAGGAAGAAGAACCGCTAATCACAATCCAAATCTGAGGCGCTGTATCAGCACACTGGCAGAGTGGGGTCAGAGATCTCATAGAGCCCCAGCCACTATTATTCCAGTTTTCTTTTCCTTTCCAGAATGCAAGGCATCTGAACACACTTGTGGGGCATGTGCATGCTATGCCAGCTGGCCTGTTACCTCCTGGCCTGCATTGATCCCACTCCCATTAGAGGGTGATCGAGAAGTGGGATGATGTGCCCTCCTCCCCAAGAAAGGAGAGCAGTTCTCCAGATGCCCCATTCTCTCTCACCCTTGCTAGACCCTTGGTGACCCTGACTCATTCCTGACCTGGGTCACTGGTGTGGTCTTGGAGTTGTGGTGTTCCAGTACCTCAACCCTCAGCACCTCAGGCCAACTTTATAAAATTTATTTTTAAGATAACTGGAACTGAATTGAATAAAAATAGAAAACAGAAAATAGTTGAGAATATTTGAAAGATTTATAGACACACCTATCAACTGGGTATAAACCCTGGATATAGTAATCAACTAAAACCAATATGCAAGACTAACATAAACTATATTTTTTACTTTTACAGTGTATTAACTTTGGAGACCACAGGAATTCCTGCTGACCACAAAGGAATCAGCTACATGAGCATGACTGAGTAGATTTGCTCCCAGGTCTTCACTGATTTAGAAGGGATGGGAGATATGATTGAAACCTTCAAGAACATGAAAGGAATATACAAGACAGGTACAGAGGGGCTGTTCAAAGTAAGGAAGGAAGGGACAGCTGGGGCCATGATATGAGACTGGAGGAGGGAGGAAGGTTCAGAAGGAGATGAGGAGACACTTTTTTTGAAAAGGGTGGTAGCTAGGTGGAAAGCATTACCAGCAGAAGTTGTATCCAGTAGAACAGTGGACTGCTTCAAAGAGGCTGGGACAGGGCAAGGGGCAGGGTCTAGGGAGGGAAGGGTGGGTGGGTGGGAGGGAAGGGCAGTTGCTGAATAAGGAGTGCTAGCTGCACATTCAGGCAGACTTGATAGACCTCTAGGCTTTTATCTGCTGGCAACTTTTATATGCCCATATGTTAGTATGATTTGATTCTTCCTTTTCTGATCAGATTCTATATGGTTTTGTAATAACTCCAAAGTAATTTGTTTGATTCAAACTAAATAAGGTTTCAAATATAAGGTAAAAGTAAAATTGTAAGATCATATTGCACAACTTTCCTGGCAACCAGTAATGTATGTCATAGAAGACTTCTATATGACTCAGAAACATAAACTTATGATTGTGTTGTGCTAATTAAGCAGGAATTAATTGTACCCTAGAAATGGATATTTGACCATGACTAAAATTTAGAATGAATAAGAGCCTGTGTTGTCATAAAGAAAATGTTATGGTATGTATAAGGGATGTCTCATACCAAAGTCCACCTCCTTATGAAGCCATATGTGGTGAAGTGCCGGGCTGTTGGTTAAATCAGACTCTTGTTCTAATTTGTATCTCTGCCTTGAATTGAGAACTGTCCCCGAAAACTTTAACATTGAAAAGGAACTCTGTGGAGTCCTTCATTGGAGTTCCTTCACATACTCTGCTCTGTGCTTGTACCATTGTTTTTGAGTGTTTAGGCAGAGGACTAGCATAAGCACCCTGCCCTGGTCTGTGGAGCACAGCATATTTTTGTCCTCTGCACTGCTCAGGCCTCTGGTCAGATCTTCTTATTTGCTTTCTTAGCCTCAGGTGAGGCATTTTAACACCATTGCCTAATACAAATGGAAACTTGCTCCATTCCACTAATCAAAGCAAAGCTTTCTGGCACCAAGGCTTACTCCACCAACCATGGGAGAACCTTTGCCCATGCACAGCTGACTGTACTTGTTGTAAGAACCTTTAGAATAATCCGGCACAGCAGAGCACCAGACATCAAGCTCTTGTCTCTCTTTTATTTTCTTTTGAAGTTTGCTTGTGTGCATGAGCCAGAAACATTATGTGGCAGCTTAGGAGAGAGTGGGTTTTGGAGGTGTGGCACTGTGGCAGCCAATGCCACCACTGCATTCAGCAAGCATGTCACCAACTTGAAATTAATTAGCTGCTGCAATGAGGGAGTGACCTGTCATTGCAGGGCGGTGCCTTGCCTGGTGTAACATTTAAAAAAACAAGGTAGCAGCTGTCACCTTCTGCCACTCACAGTCCTCATAAAAGCTGATGGGGTTCCCAATATCCCTGTTGGCATGCCCCTCCCCAGTTCATTTGCCAATGGGGAGCCCAATCCCTATCAGCATAAAACACCCCATGTAATAGTTATGTATGTTGAAGGGTGCCCTGTCCCCTCAACATCATCCCCCAAATACAGGCACATAGACATAGAAACATAGAATTTGACGCAGATAAGGACCGCTTGGCCCACCTAGTCTGCCTATTTTCCTACCTAACAGATAAGCTGCAGATCCTAGTTAACCAACAGCTTACTTCCTCTTACCGCCCCTAGGACTGCCTTATGCCTGTCCCATGCATTCTTGAAGTCCACCACTGTTCTTGACTCCACGACCTCCTCAGGGAGGCTGTTCCATGCATCCACATCCTCTCAGTGAAAAATACTTCCTCACATTACCCTGAGCCGTCCCCTCTCTATCTTCAAATTGTGCCCCTTGTTCTTGCACATCTCTTTTTCTGGAAGATGCTGCCCTCTTGGACTTTGTTAATTCCTTGAGGTCTTGAAAGTTTCTATCATGTCCCTCTCTCCTTCTTTCCTCAAGAGTATACATATTAAGCTCCTTTAGTCTTTCTTAGTATGTCTTCTGGTGCAGATCCTGCACCATTTTGGTTGCCCTCCTCTGGACAGCCTCCACTCTGTCTATGTCTTTGTGGAGATGGGGTCTCCAGAACTGTACACAGTACTCCAGATGGGGTCTCACCAACTGTCTGTACAGAGGGATAACAACTTCCTGTTTTCTACTATTGATGCCTCTTCCTATGCATCCCAGTATCCCTCCAGTCTTCCTTACTGCCTTCTCACATTGCTTGCCCACCTTTAGGTCATCTGATATAATTATCCCCAGGTCCCTTACCATTTTACTGTTGTCAGTATCTCACCCCCATTGTGTATGCTTCCTGGGTTTTGTTTCCCAGGTGCATTATCTTGCACTTCTTTGCATTGAATCTGAGCTGCCATACATTTGACAATTCCTCCAACCTTGCCAGAGTCCCTTCTCATCCTTTCCACTCCATCCTGTGTATCAACCTTGTTGCAGATCTTTGTGTCATCTGCAAAGAGACATACTTTTCCTTCCAGTTCCTCTGCAATGTCACTTATAAAGACATTAAAAGGACCGGTCCCAGTACTGAACCCTGTGGTACCCACTAGTAACCCTCCTTTCTTCACTGTAGTACTCATTTACTACTACCCTTTCGTCCTGTTGTCTAGCCAATTTTTTATCCAGGCTACCACCTTGGGACCCATTCCAAGGCTGGCTATCTTGTGTATTAATCTTTTGTGGGGACTGTATCAAATGCCTTGCTAAAAATCTAGGTAGGCCATGTCCACAGCCCCTCCTGATCTACTACTTTGGTCACCCAGTCAAAGAAATCTATTAGATTAGACCGACCTTCCCATTGTGAATCCATGCTGCCTTGGGTCCTGTGCCACCTGGCCTCAAGGTACTCAACAATTCTTTCCTTCAGAAGTGATTCCATCATTTTCCCTACCACTGAGGTCAAACTAACTGGTCTGTAGTTTCCTGCCTCTGTCCTGCTCCACTTTTGTGAAGAGGAATTACATCTGCCCTTCTCCAGTCCTTGGGTACCACCCCATCCTCCCATGATTTGTTAAAGAGAGTAGTCATGATGTCACTAGTTCTACCCTTAGTTCTTTTAGAATTCTTGGGTGAATCCCATCAGGCCCCATTGCTTTGTCCACCTTCAATTTTATTAGTTCATTCAGAACCCTTTCTTCTGTAAATGGACTGGTATGACCCTCGTCTTCAGAGTGTTTCTCTTGTTTGGTTTAGGTAACTCCCCTCCTCTTCCTTTGTGAATACTGAGCAGAAATATTCATTCAGTAACCCTGCTTTTCACTGTCACCCCTCTACCCACATTCCTCTCCTTTATTAAGCTTCAGTATCCCTCCTTTGGTCTTTCTTCACTCCCTAAAGTACCTATAAAGGTCTTATCCCCTTCTTAACAGAATTGGCTATCCTTACTTCGGTTTGGGCCTTTGCTATTCTGACTACCTTCCCAGCCTCTTTCTGCTTTAACTGATAAAGTTCTCTGTCCTGCTCCTTCTGTGTTTCTTATATTTCCTGAATGCTGCCCTTTCCCCTTAACTTTTCCTGCCACCTCTTTTGTGAACCATGGCGTTTTCCTCGTTGTGTTTTTATTGATTTTTTTATGCAAAGGCTTGTTGCCTCTGTGATGGCTGTTTTGATCACTTCCCATTGTTCCTCCACCCTCCTTCTTGCCTGTTTGCTAGTGTTTTTCTGAGGCACTCTCTCATTTTCCCAAAGTCAGCCCTCCTAAAGTCTAGTACTCTTGCTTTTGTATGGCTTGATTGTATGGCTGTGTTTATCGTGAACCACACTGGTGGTCACTTGTTCCCAGATGGCTACCCACTTCTAAATCTGAGATTCTTTCTCCATCCCCATTTGAAAGTACCAGGTCTAAGATTGCTCTCTCTTGAGTCAGTTCCAATACTAGCTGTCTGAGACATGCCCCTGTAGGGCATCAAGAATGACCCTGGTTTTGGATGTGCCTGCAGAAAAGGTGCTCCAGTTAACATCTGGCATAATCAGGTCCCCATCAACAATATCTCCCTTTTTCTGCCATTCTAAGAAACCTTGTATCATTTCCTTGTCCATTCCTCCCCTGAGATGGGGGTCTGTACACAACCCCCATGCGGTTTGTGGTGCCATTTCCTGTCTCCAGGGTGACCCAAAGTGCCTCATCTGCTCCCTGTTTACTCTTTAGTTCTGTTGCTTTGATCCCTTCCTTTACAGAGAGCTACTCCTCCTCCTCTTTTACCCTCCTGTCCCTTCTGTAGATTGTGTATTCTGGTATGTTGACATCCCATTCATGGCTCTCTGTGTACCATGTTTCTGTGACTGCCACAATATCCAGGCAACCCTCTTCCATCAAGGCCACTAGTTCAGGGAGCTTGTTACACAGACTACGGGCATTGGTACTCATCACCCTCCACTTTTTGATAGCCTTACCCTTTTAGCTCCCATTTCTGTCCTTACTGCCTTTGCCTTGTTTACATTTAAAACTGTTCTGCTCCTAATAACTTCTGTACCCTGGCATTTACTTCACTAATCACCATGTTTTGTGGGGAGGCTCAGATTTCCCAGCTCCTTTTCAGTGCCTCCCCCTTGGCTAGTTTAAATGCTTGCCAATGAAGAATTTAAACCTCTCACCTAGGATCCTGGTTCCCCCTGGACAGATGCAGACCATCACACCAGTATAGGTCTGCATTCCTCAGGTGGCTCCCAGTCCCCAATGAAGCCAAAACCCTGAGCTCCACACCAGTTTTCAACTACTCATTGAATTCCCTGGTGAGAAGTGCCTAGCATCTCCTTGCCATAGACAGGCAGCACCTCCGAGAAGGTTACCATATGCGCTACTGGTCTAAGGCCCTTCCCAACTCTACAAACTCCTCTTGCACTGCTCTGATCCCATTCCTAGCCAGGTCATTTGTCCCCAGGTGGACAATGTCATCCAGCTTCCTCCCTCATGCAGCTTCTCCCATGATCCTGAGGATTGCTTCCTGTCCCTCCAAGCCGTGGTGCCAGGAAGGCACCTACCTCCCTCTCCCATCATCCCCATTTCTACCCCCTAATGATTGAGTCTCCCACCAGGAGTTGTTTCCTTCCTGAGGGGTCCCATGCCACCCTCCTTTGGGTCTCCTTTCTGAAGGTCCCCAGTATCCTCCATGGTCTCCACTACAGGTGCCTTCATAGAGGAACCACTATCCACCAGAAGAGTGAAAGAATTATGAAGAGGTGTTGACAGGGGCCTAGTCCCCATCAACTTCAGTTGCCCTCCTCAAACAACACAGATGGTACACTGGGAGCCAACCCCAATGTGCCAAAAGCAAATCTGTGAAGGAAAGACATTCCAGTGATTTTTTTAACCAGATGAAAGAAAAAAATGGTTCCTCAGTGTCTCAGGTGCCCCTCCCAACCCACACCCACCCTCAGCACACCCGACCTACCCACACACCCCTCACCCCATGCTTACCTTTGGAGCCCACTGTGATGATATCGGTGGACAGTGAACACGTCTGCACTCTTCAAAGCCGACCACGAACTGAAGAAATGCTGATAAGCTGTATAATGGCATCATGTTTTTTTCAACGTAGTTAGATATCTCAGCCCTTTTTGCAACTTTTGGCTCCAAATTTTCAACATGGGGTTCTTGGGACCATACCTCATGACTTCAGTAAATGTCATTTCGTTATTCGGTCCTGAAAGGTGATTTTGTGGTCACTGCACAGAATCATCTTCCAGGACCAATTAAAGGAACAACAGTGTTACTGTTCATAAGATGGGCTCCCAAAAGCCTCTGCAAATTTGGTGAAAACATTTCAAAAATGACTGTGTTATGATTGTACGTTGTGCAGTTTCTATGCCAGCTCTTAACTTCAAGAATTTCTTAATATTTTCACTCCAGATTTTCATCATTTACATTTTTTCGCACCCCTAATGAACAGTACAGCTGTCATTTGTCACATCCTGGCCAAAATGTGTTTTCGCACTGTGGCGACAATGGTGCAGTTGCTGGGAAATCAATGTTCAGGACAAATTAAGAAAAACACAGTGACACTGTTAATGAGTAGAAGTCCCAAAATGCTTATGTTGAAAATCTGGTTAGAAAAGTTCAAAAAATGACAATGTTATGTGCATGCATTATACAGTTTATACACACTCTCGTAACTTTGAGAATTTTAGTATTTCACTCCAGATTTTCAACACTGACATTTTACCTCCTTATGAACAGTACAGCTGTCATTTGTCACATACTGGCCAAAATGTGTTTATGCACATCCGCGCAATGGCGTGGTCACTATGGGAAATCAATGTTCGGACAAATTAACCAAATCACAGTGACACTGCCCATGACCAGAGGTAACAAAATGCCTATGTTGAAAATTTGGTGATAAAGTCCACAAAGTGACTATGTTTTAGCGTGTGTTGAGCAGTTTCACGCACACTCATAACTTCAATTTGTAATATTCTCACTCCAGAGCTGCAACATTGCCATTTTGCACACCTCCTTATGAACAGTAGAGCTGTCATTTTCCCATCCTGCCTGAACTGTGGTTTCCACATCTTTTGCAGAATGGTGCAGTCATTGTGGGAAATCAATGTTCAGGACAGATTAACAAAATCACAGTGCCACTGTTCATGGGCAGAGGTCCCAAATAATTTCATGAGGTGGGGTCAAAAAAGGCCATGTTGAAATTTGTAATGCAAATACCAACAAATACCGGTGAGTTAGGGGTTTCTAACCATAACATCCCACCCTGTACAGACTGACAGGCATCAGAGGTCTGCCTTTAGATTGCCGACTGTAATTCTCATACCATTCCACCCCCACCCTGCAGTCAGTGTCAGGCTTTGAGGTGTACCTGAGACTCTTTGGCCCCAGAGTTCACTCCATTCTCCTGTACTTTCAGTGTTTGTCCTTATGGAATAGGGTAACTGTAAAGCCAAACACCTCAAGGCACACCTCAATATTTGTTGGTGTCTGCAGGATAGGGTGAGGTGAAATGGCAAGAGCATTATGGGCGATGACCCAAAGGTATACCCAATGCCTGTCCACCTCTGCAGGGTGGAGGTGGGGTTGTGTGAAGTTCAGTACTTTACTGCCATTCCTATTCTGCATCTGTCTAACTCCTGCAATTCCAATGCTAATACCAGCAAGCAAACATTTAGCATTGACAAATGCTTGTTAAATTAAGGGCTTACCTGAGATCCTGGCCTATTAGAATGCAGCTCCATTCACTCCAGCAAATCAGCCACTACCAATGGCTACTACTAACATACTAACATACTAACATACTATTGCCAGAAGATTAGGCCTTATGGTCTATGAAGTCTGCTCGAATCTAGATCCTTAGTTGGGTGCGAGACCCTCCATCCCTTGTGCTCCAGAAACCCCTATCATCCATCCCACCCCCGGACAGGCCATCATCTGATACATCCACTTTCTGTGTCTGTCCCACCCTCTCTTAAAGCCCTCCACTCTGGATCTCTGAACCAGCTCACCAGGCAGAGCATTCCAAGGGTCCACCACCTCTCAGTGAAAAACCTCCTCCTCTTTCCCCTCACCCTTCCACCTTCCAACTTCAAACCATGCCTCTGGTGATGCCTCCCTGCTTTAGTCTAGAGATCCCTCCATGTTTACCCTATTTATTCCTTGAGGTACTTGAAGGCCTCAATCATGTCCCCTGTCTCTCCTCTCCTCCAATGAAAACAGGCAGAGCTCCTCAAATCTGTCCTCGTAAGTCAAATCCCTAGCCCTCGTATCATCTTTGTTGCCCTCCTCTGTACCCTCTCCAGGAGCTGTATGTCCCTCTTCAAGTGTGGTCTCCAGTACTGTACACAGTACTCAAGGTGTGGTCTAACCAGTCCATTGTACAGTGGCAGAATCACTTCCTTGCTCCTAGGGTGATCCCCTTCGATGCATCCCAACATCCTGTTTGCCTTGCTAGCTGCTCTCCTGCACTGCTCAGAGTTTTTCATACATGTATCCACCATGACCCCTAGGTCTTTTTCCCTGTTGAGGCTTCCAGCACCTCCCTCCCAGGGTGTACCTGTGTTTAGGGTTTCCCCAACCAAGATGCAACACCTTGCACTTGGTGATATAATTAATTTCCATGTGTGAGCCCAGCTTTCCAGGGTGTCCAGATCCCTTGCAGGGCCAACCTCCCTCTTCTCCCTCAACTACTGCTCCCATCTTGGAGTCATCCACGAAGAGACTCATTTCACACCCTATACCATCCTGATGTCCGATATGTATGCATTAAACAGGATTGGACCCAGGACCGAGCCCTGTGGTACCCCACTACCAACCTCTGTAGGGTTTGAGATCCCCCACAGACCACTACTCTCTGAGTGCATCCAGCTATTCAGTTTTCAATCCATCTGACCATCAAAGGCCTACTCCTAACCCAATCAGTTTCTCCACCAGACCATTGTGGGGACAGAGTCAAACGCCTTGCTGAAGTCCAAGAATAATACATCCACAGGCTTACCCTGTCCAGTTCTGATGTTACCCATTCATAGAACTCCACAAGGTTGGTTTGACACACGATCTACCTGGCACAAACCCATGCTGCCGACTATCCAGACCTCCCACCTCCCCAAGTAAACCCCCAATCGTTCCTTTAGTATACTCTCCATTAATTTTCCACCACCGAGGTTAAACTGATGGGTCTATAGTTTCCTGGAACTTCCTTCGACCCCTCTTATGGATTGGTACCACATGTGCTTCGCCAATCCTAGGTACCCTCCCTGTCTCAAGTGACCTGTTGAAAAGCTCCGCCACTACCACAAATTTATAGTGAAAGTAATAATGCAAATTAAAGTCTCTCAAAAATACTGGTTGGATACTAGTAGTCAGCTAAATGAACAACAAAAAATGCAATTTAACAGTTGTATCAATATAAAATAATTGCCAAACTAATGTGCTGTCCTGCTGACTGGATTAAACCAAGTAAGACAGCAACATTTATGGCTCTCTCTTCTTGTCCAACCTTTTACCCCCCTTGCTTGGCCCCCTCTCTCTTCTTCACCAACAATCAACATTTCTTCTTGATGGTGATATCACCAAGAACCTTCCTTACCCCTTTTTCCTCTGTGACCTCATCTAACCATGCCCTTAGGTCTCTTCTATACCCCTTGCTATTTCCTTGTCCATTTTCTGCCAGCCCACTACCCCCAACACTCCCAACCCTCACTGAGCACTGGTTTAATAGGCAGACCTGTTGACATTCTGGTTTGCTTCTTAATCAGACAAGCTGCCTTAGCAAAAATATGAATTAAAGACTGCATCTCTTTTGAGCTCAACAGAAATAGCATTTTTCTTAAAGTTTCCTAAAGCTTATCAATCAGATTTGAGGTGTTAAGGTTAGAACAAGTCTTTGCTTTTGGGTGCCATCTGTGGCTCTCCCATTTAAAAGAATGGTAACTAACAAATGCTAAAAATGCAGTTTCCATCTCTTGAGCTGTAAATAAATAGCATTTTCTTAAAGTTTCCCAAGCTTATCAATCAGCGTGGAAGTTTTAATGTTAGAACAGGCCTTTTGTTTTTGGAAGGATAGTTGTGGCTGTCCCATTTAAATGAATGGTAACTACCAAAAGTAACAACATGATGTGATCCTCTGTTGAATTGTAAATAAATTGCATTTTCAGGGAGTTTCTTAAACACATCAACCAGCATTGTGAATTTGTAACAGTCCAGGTGCTTCAGGTGCACTCAGTTTGTAACCCTTTGGTGCAGATAAAGCCAGCCCATAAAAGCAACAAAAGTTTAGGTAATCTGCACCAGGAATGAAGGTCTCAGCAGAAGATGTGTTTAAAGGTAACTTATTTGAGGACAAAAGCCCAGATAAACCCTTCTCCCAGTGCTTCTGTTAAACAAACAGGGCCTTCCTCAGGGGCCAGGTCTGAGGTTGCTTCTCCAATGCCTATTTTTAAAGTAAACAGTTAAAGACACAGGCCACTCTTAGTGATTCATATGTTACAATTATCTAGAAAATGTCATTATCTAAATTATTTATGAAAATACTCTTCACATGAACCTCTGCAAACACCTAATAATGTCAAATGTATATAAATTTCATAATAATATTCATCTCATTGTTAAATCCTTCATTTTCTTATATCTAATGCTTAGGCTGCAAGGATCAGGTTCTTAACTTAATTTTATGAAGATGTGTTAACTAAGTTGGAGCAATCAAACCTGGTACCTAAACTAGCTGGTATATTTAATTAAACACATTGTATATAAGCATGGGGTAATTCAAACAACCCTGTTGCAAAACAAACTTGTTTAAAGTCCTTCATTTAACAGCAACCACTACCATTCAATATATTGTGGTAAATCAAATCAAATATGTGAGTGGGGGTAGGGGATACTATTACATATACCCTCCTACTATACAACTAGGGAAGGTCCAAATTGTTCAGATATCAGAGTTACATTGGGTTGAGGGGTTTATCTATTCCACTTCAATTCCAACTGAGTAAGTTACAGACTTGGGGATTTAATGGGGGGTTCAGATGGGAATTTTGTCTACAACTTCCAATAGTATCTTGCCTATAGTAACCCACAAGAAAACAATAGACAGGTATTGGCTCTAGACCAACAATATGATCAATTTTAATAAGCTGTAATAAGCTGTCCTAAGATGATGCTGTTTCCTTGTCCTTTAAAGCATTTTCAAGTTACAATAGGCCCTGTCTGTCTCCTTGTGTTTTATATTACTTTGACACTATAATAAGTGAAGCCAAGGGTTTCTGATTAATGATTCATAGATAAGGTGAAAATCTATTTCTTCATTCAGTCCAATTGGCAGACATTTTAATTTCAAAATACATTTTCTTTCCCTTTGGGAAGAATTTGCTTTGATTCTCACCTCTTGGATTCCTTTTACATGTTTCAAGATAGCACACCTGAAACAATCTGGTTTACTGTTATGTACCAGGTCAAAATGAACTCCAATTCCATTCTGTGCATTACAGTTAATGATAGCACTCAAATGCTCCTAAATTCTTTCTTTTGCAGGTCATATGCTTTTGCCCACATAGTAAGTCTTACATGGGCACCAACAAAGATAAACCACAAAGGTGTAGTACAGATGGTAAATTCATTTAAATCTACAATTTCTTCTCCTTTTTAATCTGTTTCCTGTGCTGTCATATTGAACACATTGCATCTACCACACTTAAAATGACCTTTTGGTTTCACTATTAGCCATTTCCCCTCTGTCTTTGGACTTGCTATGAAATGACTAATTACTAACCTATCCAAATATGTCTTCCTTGTTAAAGGTAACTTTAAGTTTCAAATGTACTTCTTCTTTTAATATGGGGTCACTGAGTAATACTGGCCACAGTCTGTGGACACAAGCCACATACTTGTCCTGCCATGGGATTGAATTATGTGACAAATGTCACTATCTTGTTGTTCTCATTCCCTTATTATTTTCCTGTTCCTGATTTTCCTAGGGATCAATAATTCTCCTCAGTTGAGAAGTATGACTTTCTTCAAGGATTCAGATAAAATGCTGTCCGATTATCCTCTCATGAGTAATCTCTTTTCAAATCTCCAATTTGTTTAAGAAATTGGTCCCCATCTGTACAATTTCTTCTTTGCCTTATCATTTCTCCATAAGGTATGGAGTTAATTAATTTTCTAGGATGCACACTCCCAGCAAGGAGAATAGTGTCCCCACTATTCCCTTTCTGTACCTTCTGTACCTTGTGGTTTGAGATTATTGATATTCCAAGCAGCTGTGAATCCAAAAATGGATTGCCTTTTATCAAACTCATATGGGAAGAGTAACCCCATAGGATTTTGGTTTTAAAAATTCCATACATTTGGAAATTGATTGCATTTCACCTATCCAAATGACTATCACATAGTCAATAAATCTATACCAACTATGATGTGATTTACATACAGATCTTTATTTTCATCAAATACCCATTTTCTTCTAGCATGCCCATAATTAAATTTGCATATGATGGGGTAAAGATGCCCTATCGCTGTTCCACATACTTGCTGGAAAAAGTTGTTGTCAAACACAAAATAATTATGTGTCAAGGCAAAATTTACAGCCTGGACTAGAAATTCATCTGGATTTTACTGGTTCCTATTTAAATAATAGGACACTGCCTCAAAACCAATGACATGCTTTATAGAAATATACAGGCCACTCACAACTATTGTAACCCAGCTCCAATCTGGATCCCATATTTTTCCTTTAAATGTATTCATTAGATCCATGCTGTTCCTTATGTACATATATAATGTAAACACATAAGATTGTAAGAACTGTCTACAGAGATACTTAATTTGTTTGTTAAGGAGCCATGCCAGCAATAATGGGTCTACCTGGTAGATCAATTATGCTTTTGTGTGTTCTGGGCAAGATGAAAAATGTAGGAACTATTGGGTAGTCCACTTTTATGAAGTCTTTTTCCTTTTAATTAATCCATCCACATTTAACTGCCAAATCAATAAATTTAAACAGCTCCCATGATATTTAAATATGAGGTCCCTTTAAGTTGATAATAGTTCTCTTTATCATTGACAAGTTCTAAACATTTAGTTACATACACTTCCTCAGGCATATTACCAGGTTTCCACCCTTCATGCTGGAGTTCATACTGGAAAAATAGGAAAGCCAAGAAGGCAAAAGCTCATCTAGACTTTCCTACAATTCAGTGGCTGCAACACATGTTACCAACTACAGCAAAATATTTATCAATCTATTTTAGAAAACATTTAAGCTTTCAGCTTCCACCACTTCTGCAGGCAATCTAATCCATGTCTTAATCACCCTGCACTTAAAACCATTCCTTCTTATCTCTATCCTACTCCTTACCTCCCTCAGTTGTCTATCATGCCCTAACAATTGGTATGGTTTCTCCTAACTAATAATCCCAACTCAGCCTTAAGAGCTTCATTTTTAATAATTTAAACAATAACAACAAATCCCTCTTGCTCTTCTAGTGGCCAAGGACCACAAACCGAACTTCTCCTGTCTCTCCTCATATGACATTACTTCACAACCTGATATCAGCCTGGTAAGTGATCTCTGTGGTCTTTCCAGTAATTTGATATCCTTCTCAAGAAAGGGCTTGAAGACATTTGAGCAGCAGTCCAAAATAGGCCTGATAAATGCCTTATACAATGGCATCAACACCCCATCACTTCTCAAATGGAACCCCTTCTTATACAGTTTACCATATGCATTGCTTTGTTTGATGTAATTTTGCTATCGTACCACTTTTAAATCATTGTGAATGTATAATCCCAAATCTTTCTCACACATTGACATTTAGTCTGATGCCCTGTATATAACAGGTCTGCTTTATATTATGCTTACCCAGATGCATAATTATACATTTTCCTTGTTAAACTTAATCCCATTGGCTTTGCCCATTCTGAAATATGAATTAAATCCTGCACAAACATAAGTCTATCATTAAATGCATCCACTACTCCACCTATTTTAACATCATTGGCAAATGTTGTTATTTTATTTTACTAATTATACCCAAATCATTCATAAAGTACTAAACAACAGTGACCCCAGCACCGACCCCTGTGGCCCACCACTCCCAGCCTCAGTGATTTAGAGAGATGACCCTGTACCAAACTTGCTGCTGTCTATTCAACAACCAATGTTTTACCATCTCACAATAGTCATATCAACACCCATGTTAATATGTTTTTAATACTTTTCCATGAGGGACTTTGTCAAATGCTCTACTAAATCGAGCATCACCATGTCAGCATAGTCCTTCATCAGTTTGCTTACTCATGTAATCATAGAAGGTAATCAAATTAGTTTCACATAATTTATTTAACACAAATCCATGTTGAGTTTTATCCATTAGACCTTTTTTATCATAAAATGTATAATTTCTTCACCAAGAATTACCTCAATAATCTTCCCCGACAGAGGTCAGACTTACCGAGTCGATAATTTGGTGCCTCACACCTTTTCCTTTTTATAAATGGGGACCACATGAGCTAATCTCCACTCCTCAGGCATGAAGCCATCTGACAATGATTTTTGTTCCAACAGGGTAATTACTGGTGTCAGCACATCCTTCAACTTCTTCAAGAATAGCAGCTGGATCACATCCGGTCCTGCCACTTTATCCACCTTCAATCTCATAATTTTGTTCATCACACTCTTCTCAGTTATAATTGTTTTTGGATTTATTTTACCTTTACCAAAGCTGCCATATTGTATAACATTGACATGATCCATATACACAGCACTTAAACAACTGCTAAATACATTTACCATTTCCCTTGGCTCTGAGGTCATTACTCCATTAATATTTAATGGACCAACCATACTATTTCCTCCTCTTCTACTATTTTCATAAGCATAAAAACTTTTTTATTATTTTTACTCATAGCTAATCTAAATTCAAGTTGTTTTTAAATTTTTGATTTCATATTTCAGTTGCTTTAATATATTTTTATACCTGTTCCTAATAGTTAATGATTTATTTTTCTTCATTTTTGAAACATTACTTTCTTCTTTTTACAGAGTCTGATTATGGCTCTAGTTAGCCATGGTGGCTTTTACCTTTGTGATTTTGTGATTGTAAGCTTTCCTATGTGGAATATGAGTTTGTATTATCTCATTCATAATATTTAAAAAGCTCCCAAGATTCTTTAGTATTTTGATTCATCATCATACCTCCTCAGTCAAGTCTACTTAGCCTCTTTCTTATAGCACCGTGATCCCCTTATTAAAGAGGATCTGGGTTGTACTACCTTGAACCAACTTTATTACCCAATCCATCAAGAAGGTGATAGAGTTATGGTCACTTGTACCTAGCTGGAGCTGTATACTGATTTGTTGAATAGTAGCAGATATATTTGTAAGTATGACATCAATATATTCTCACTCCTTGTAGCTTTATGAATACTTTGATGAACACTAGGGCTGTGCATGGGCCGAATAGTACTTTCTGAATACCATGAATAGTAGGCTTCCTGAATATTCAGATGCATTTCCAAATAGTTCACTATTTGGCCACTATTCAGGAACTCCTATTCGGTAAGATTTCCAAAGTCTCATGAGCTTTGTTAGCCAATTAAAACTGTTTCTTGAGTTCAAAGCAAGCACCATGTGACTTTCTCACTCTGAGCTGGTAGAAGACAGGAGACAGTGTTTTCTGAAAGCTGCTCTGCAGTACTTTTGAGACACTTAAACTTGATAAACAAGAAATAGATTTTTGCTTCACAGGCTTTGTTGGGTCAGTATAGTTGTTTTGATCAGTGTCAGAAAAGCTGTTTGGCTTTCTGACAGGTATTTTGTCCTTATTGCTGTACTCAGTTACAGGGACTATAGGGCTGTCTGCTAACACTCTTTCTCTGCTGCTGTCCAACATAGCTCCAGTGTGATTAATTTAGGTGAAGCATTTTATTTTTGTGGTTTTTGCTGTTGTCTGGTTCCAGGCTAGGTTCCCTGCATGACTGATGAAGGTGTCTCTAACTCCCCTCCTGCAGGTCAGTGCTTATGATTTGCTGTATATGTGCATAATATTTGATTTTGTGAGGATTCATCCTGCATGTGCATGCTTAATATATTTTTCATTAGGCAGGTCCACACGTTTGCACAGCTGTGTGCACACAGATTTTGAAATAAACTTCAGTTGAAAGCCAGTCAGACAGACTTGACTTACCAAATTGTTAATGTTAGTCCTCTGGCTCTGGGGATAGATCTTGTACACTTAAGGAATGTGTTGGCTGACTCCCCCCACTTCTACAGCCACTGCACACAGTTAACCTGTACTTGTGAAAATATCTGCCCCTCTTGATCTGTGCCTTGTGTGTGCACAGCTGTGCACATGCATTTTGTTTGTTTGCTGTTGTTTTGTTAATTAAACCATTGCATTTAGTAGGGCAGGCCTGTCTCACTGAGTTGACGGAACGTCATCTGTCTTTGTTGCTTGGTTCCATGTTTGACTAAATAGGTTGTCCATTTCTTCTTCTTTCTTAGTAGTACTGTTTTTCTTTACTGCTATTTTTTGTGGTGCAGTATAACTGGAAAGGTTGATGTATTACTGTAGTTCCACAAGCACTAAGTAAAGCATCACACACATACAGTACTACATAGTAGTCATTTGTATTTTAAACAGTAACCACTAGTGACCTGATCCATCGTGTCTTTAGCAATCTTACAAACATGCTTGGTCCAGCCCCAGCAAAGCATCTGCACTGCTGGCCCAAAGTGGTGAGGGACAGGATGATAGCCCACAAAGATACAGCACGTCCTGGCAATTACTGCAGTGTTGTTCCTGGGCTGCCAAACCCCAAACAATCTATATGGAACAAAGGAAGCACTCAGGGAAGGGGCAGTAACAAAATACAGTTAAGAGCAGTGGAGCATAAAGTTGCCAATACATTTATTTGTGCTAAGGCTGGAGGATGCCAATAGATCCCTGGTGCTTTGACCAGAACCTGGTCTTTGTCAGGGTACATATCAGAATGTACAAACACACTATGAATATACAACCCTTAATGAAACACACACCATAAATAAGTGAAATTAAAATGAATGTAACTGAGATGCCCTTGTAACAAAACAATCACAACTAACATACCAAGGATGAAACACTGCATCAATATTATAAAACTGATCATGCAGTGGTGCCAGACAGTACATAATGCAGTATCTTGCAAAATTACTGCAAAATGCTACAGTATGCTGTAAGGAGCAATGTAATTTCATGGCAATTAAGCCCTCTAGTCATCCAATTTTTTGTGGTATGCCACTTACTGCAAAGTACTGAATTGCATCTTGTCCTGCTCCACTGTATATTAAGATACATAATACAATTCCAGAGAAGGTGGTGAGATAGACTACATAGGCAATGACATACAGGTGTCTCTCTTTATTCAGTAGGCTCAAATATTGTTCTCCCAAGCAAGTCTTTTGTTCTTGCATCATTTGGAATAGTAGCACTGTGACTAATATCATTAGCAGTACTACTACCACATGCATTGCTTTGTTTGATGTAATTTTGCTATGAGTACCACTTCTTAAATCATTCTGAATATATACTCCCAAATCTTTCTCACCGTTGACATTTAGTGTGATGCCCTGCATATAATAGGTCGCTTTATATTATGCTTACCCAGATGCATAATTATACATTTTTCTTGCAGGTCACCACCTGTTCCATCTGTACATTCACTGTCACATCCTGCTGTGCAGAAGTGGGAGACATTACAGTATATATGTTTTGTGCAGGAAGTAGCAGACACCACCACCACTAGTGTTCCACTGCTACCACTATGGCTGCTACATCCACACAACAGTGTGCTTCCCACCACCACAGGTGTCATTCTTGCAGCAGCCACCCTTTCAGCTGTCACCACTACTGCAGCCACTGCTACCACTATTCCTATGCCCATGGCTAAAGCACCTTCTACCCCATGTCTGTGACCATGAACACCCTTTAGTGCTGATCAAATGCAATGCTTGATATTTTCAGATTGCTATGTGTGTGGTGTTGGTGGATGGAGTGTGCCACATGGATCTTTGTGTTGCATTAGTGAGAGTTCTATTTTTGGTTGTTGAAGTGTAATTGATGTGTATATGGTACACCAGGTTCAATAGGTGGTTAATGGTGTTGCTAAAGTGCTTTTTAAAGTTTACTTAAATAAACACCTTTTCTGGCTGAATGCCGAATAATGAATACCGAATACTTGGGACCGAATAGCGAATATTCGGCTGAGTATTCAGGAAAAGGTATTCGCACAGCCCTACTGAACACCCATAGCCAACAGCTCTTCCTGGATCTTGGTAGCTAAATTATTTCTTGACTGTTTTCCCCATTCAGGGTCAGGCATATTCAAATCCCCATTAACACAATGCCAGAGTTTTCTGCCTGGTTAACAATATACTCTACAAAGCTTCTGTCTCCTCCATACTAGTGTCAGGCACTCTGTAGAAAACTGAGATCCTATATTTCTTACCCTTTATCCCCACTAGTTCATCGTTAATGATTTCAACACTACAAAGATCATAACTTTCATCAATACCCTAATCTCATTCGATCTCTAATAAAGAGGCCTAGCCCAGCTCCTCTTCTTCCTGATCTATTTTTGTTAATAAGTCTATTAGGGGTATCTGTCGAATCCATAGAGTTTCATTGCTCCTCCAGGTTTTGACTACCCCAACTATATCCAAATGATCTCTTCTTGTGACTATTTCAAGTTCAGTCATGCTAGCTGCATTCAGACTTCTGCAATTACAGAACATGTCCTTTATAGCTGAAACCCTATTGATTTTACCTGACTAGGAATATGTTTTTTCCGTTTTATCTCTAGTAGTCCTCTTTCCTTTTAGTTTAAACAGTTTTCAATCTCATGATGCAACCTCATCCCCAAAATCCTACTTCTCCTGAAATTCAGATGAATCCCATCATTACAATATAAGTCATCTCTAATATTAAATGTCCCCAATGCCTTAGAAATTGGTAGCCATTTGTTCTTGCCCATTTGAACCATTCATTGATCAAAGCTATTCTGCTCTTCTCTTCTTATAAAAGATGCCCTTGGTTCTGGTAATATTTCTGAACCACAAAGTCACAACCTTTTTCAACCAGTTTGTCAAGTAACTTGATGTAATCCTTTTGATCGTGGGCAGGGTCTTGTACAAATTATCATTAATATCCACATGAATCAATGCCGGGGATGCTTCCCTGTCCTACTGAATATATTATCAGACAAGTTGTATAAATCCAATACACCTGCCCTGGAAAACTACTAACCATGTTATTTCCTTTGTCATATTTACAGAGGTATTGATCAGTATACATTATTATAGAGTCCACTATTACTATTACCTGTCTTACAGTCTGATGTCTTCACTTCTCAGTGCTGCTGTATCCAGATTAAATATACCTCTGAAATATGTGACTGATTTGATTAACCCAGCACAACATAGCTATTTTCTACTGGTATTACATCCAAAACACTATCTTCATTTGCTTTAGTATTAAATTGATCATGTTGTTCCTGCATTTGTCGAGCCAAGTTAATCATAGGTATATCCTTCCCATATTCCCTCTTAAATTCACTGGGATTGGTTTGAATGGGCTTAATCCTCTGTGCTTCTTTTTAACTTCAGTTACCTCACTCCAATCACCCTGAATACTTTCTCCATCATCCTCATTATTCTTCCTTTTCCCTGTCCTGTTTGTGCACAACTCCCTTCCTTGGAAGCATCATTAATGGTTAAACTAGAGAGAATTTTAGCCTAGCTGTGAGTTCCATCTGGCTTTTCTCTAATAACTCCAGTCGTTTTGCGACCTTAATTAAATTGGAATGCAGCTCACTATTTAATGTGCATTTTGCACATTCATAGCTAATATAGTCAATCCCCAGTTCAGCCATTTTATATATGCTACAACCACTTACACAGCTTATCAATAGATCTCCCTCTGATGTTAATAACGAGGGCATTTTGTTTAACTTTGGTGCTTCATCTGTCACCATTTTGAATAAGTACTATACTGCAATCACTTTACCTTCTAGTGTTTTCTATGTAAAGTATTCTTTATTTCTCCTTCTCCCCTCCTGACTAACACACAAACACATGCTAAGATCGCAATTCTCTGCATGTCTCAGCTCGCTGAGACATGCCGCTGATCTGGCGCTGCTCGCGTGAGTGCCAGAATTTAAGCTGTGTGGAACCTGGAAGTAGTGAGGTCTTGCACTCACTAATCCCCAATTTCAAGTAATTTGACTGCTACAGTCAGGTATTGGAGTTGCTAGAAGCACTGACTCCTTCTGTGTATCAGTTAACCTAAAATCAAAAATCACTTTCTCTGATTTTGTAGTACTATTTTTGTAAGACTACAGCTCTTTAAGAGCCCCTATTTCCACTTTATTTAAATTGTTACAATGATTTTAGAGCTGGCTGAGTGGCACTGAGGGTTGAGGTGCTGGATGCCACCTTGCTCCACGCTGGTGACCGGGTTCAGCAATAGACTCTGGTCACCAGGGGTCAGCAGGGGCAGAGAGGATTTAGCATCTGTGGACTGCTTTCCCTTCTTGGGGAATGGTGTCACCAGTTGTGGCACACTAATGACCTCTGGTGGAGGCTGGGGGTGGTGCACTGGCACTGCATGGTAGGGAATAAGCTTGGGAGCACAGTGCCAGAAGGGAGCAGGTGCAACACATGTTCACTCCCTCCACTGGCATCACTGCATGCTCCAAGCCACACCAAACCAGGAAAGCAGGAAAAAGAAGGCACCAGTCATGATGGCATGATGGCCATCTCTGTAGTGGGACCACATGGCTCTGAAGGTATGCGGCTCATTCTGGATCCTGTTCTGATGGACAAGCATGGGGGAGCTCTCCACTATCCCACTGCATGGGGCAAAGCTGTGGGGTAGGAGCTGTGGGACCTGAATAGAAGCTGGAAAATCTTTGGGATGGAGGCTGAATGACAGGGATGCCCAGACGTAAGGTAAGCAGACTGGGGCTGGGAAAAAAGGACCTACAATGATTTTTAGAGAGAAAAAAGTTTTCTGTCTCTTTAATCAACATGTTTTCAAGGTTGAAATTCCCAGGCAAAAACCTGTGGACAGAAAACAGATTTTAAGCTGAACTTCTCCTGTTAACTTCATAGACTCGATGGTATTTATGTCCCTATTTCCATTTCATCCAATAATGTTGCTACATTAATTTGGTCACTTATATTATAGTCCCAATCTGTTGGTTCCCATTCAGTCTGCCCATCTTCTTCGGAAATGCTTCACTGTTTTCCAATAAACTGACATAGTCTGCAATAACCAAATTGTCATTCTGTGACCTTCCTTCCTCACTTTGATCTCCCACACTGATGTTACTGTCTGTGGTTGCTTTCTGCTTTCCAAAAAATACTTCAATTTTAATTTACAAATTAATTTGAAAATGTCCACTCAAACTTGAACAAGTCTGTTTTTGTGTTGGGACAAATGTAACTCCTTTCAATGGAACTAGTTTTGACCTTTTGAAAAGAATATGTCAGATAAATTCACAATGTCTATTATTTGTTCCTCTGAGGCCTGGACTATGCTGCTGTTTTACATTGTTGTTTCCTTCTTTTTCTCCTTCGTGTTTTCCTTTTATTTTTTTTTTTTTGTTTTGGATTTGGGGAGCTCCTTGCTGCTCCCCTTACATTTGTCTTAAAAGGTCTAACTGTGGAGGTACTTGCTTCTGACCACAGGACCTAGAAGACAGAATTTCACTGTTAGCTGATGACACAAAGCTCTGTAACAGAGTAGACACACCAGAGGGTGTAGACAGAATGAGAAGGGACCTGCAGAAACTTGAAGAATGGTCAAGGGTTTGGCAGTTGAAATTCAATGCAAGGAAGTGCAAGATAATGCATATGGGCACAAAAGCCCTGGCACAATATATCAGTTGGGGTGAAGATATAGCATGCACCAAGCAGGAAAGGGATCTTGGAGTTATCATCTCTGATGACCTCAAGGCAGAAACATTGTGACAAGGCAGCAGGTAAAGCAAATAGGATGCTGGGATGCATAGGCAGGGGCATCACCAGCAGGAAAGGGAGGTCATAATTCCACTATACAAGACACTAGTGAGGCCCCACCTGGAGTACACTGTGGAGTTCTGGAGACCTTACCTACGTAAGGACATAGACAGAGTAGAGAAGGTTCAGAGGAGGGCAACAAAGATGGTGCATGGATTGCATCACAAGTCCTATGAGGACAGGTTGAAGGCACTGAACATGTACTCTCTGGAGGAGAGGAGGAGAGGGGATATGATAGAGATATACAAGTATCTTACAGGGAGGAACAGGGTGCAGGAATGCACTATTTTTAAGCGAAAAAGATGTTCCAGGACTAGAGGGCATGGGATGAAGTTGGAGGGAGGCGACTCAGATGAAACATGAGGAAGAATTTCTTCACAGAGCGGGTGGTGGACAAGTGGAACACCCTGCCAGCAGAGTGGTGGGGGCTGAAACAATCACGAATTTAAGAATGCCTGGGACAGACATAAAGAATTCTGGAGATCAGGGGTAAGGGGTAACAGACTTCCTGGAAAACATAAACTGAACTTACAAACTTAAATGGGCAGACTGGGTGGACCATAGGCCCTTATCTGCTGACACTGTCTATGTATCTATGTATGTATCTATGTACCACTCAATAACATTACTGTTATCAGCTGTTTCTAATCTTACAGCTTGTGCTCAATTCTTCTCAAAAGAAACATTTTCTTTTATTTGCTTTCTTCCTGTTCTTATTTCTATTCCAGTAATCATTACACCTCTGTTGGGATCTTGGTCTTCCTCTATTTGTGGAGTGTGATTTTCTTTCCCAGACAAATATCTATTTTCCGTCAAAATCCCTATATCTCTGATAAGCATTGTTTATTTTCTTATAAATTAAATCAGTTTCATGTTTATTGATTTTTCTGTACAATGATTTATTAATGTTGTCAAGATCTTGCTTACCTCTGTGCTCTGCCAAAGGGTTTGTACCTCCTTTATTTACTGGTTAATTTTGTCCCATATCTTTATGTCCCTTTTAATCAGTGCTTGAATAAATATGTTTGTACACTCAGTTGCTGCTTATTCCCTCTCTTTTAAACTCTTCTTCCTCATCCTCCAGCCCTGAAAAAGGTATTTTATCAATTTGTAAGCCTCCCTGCAACATTTTTTATTCCACATATTTTCCAGGCTGATTTGATTATCAAAATGATTCAGTTCTTTTATCTTGAGCCTTTCTAATTTGATAAACAGTTCTTTTGGAGTTAAATCACTAGTATCCAGCTCCACCGAACCATGCATTGAAAACAAAATTTCTCTTCTGTTGCTGGCGTCAGTCTACCTCATCTGTGTCTTCTAGGCAGTAAATGAAATCTTCTTCTGAGCAACTTGACAAACTCTCTTCAACTGGAAGCACTAAAGTGGCACTCAGGTTAGTCATTCTATTAACCAAAATACCCCAATACTCAAGATTCTTATTCACAATGCTCCAAATGTTAAACTTTCAGAATTGGTTCAGAGAAAAATCATAAGGATATGAAACTATACCACAAACAGCCATAACTTTCCTCCAGTAAAATCCAGGATCACTGCAGAGTGCAAACTTATACTTCTCCATTGCAACCAGAAAATGGCAATCAGATAACAGTCTAGGTGCTTCAGGAATGCTCAGTTTGAAACCCTTTAGTGATTGATAAAAGGCAGCCAGCCACAAAATCAACAAAAGTTTAAGTCAACTGAACCAGAAATGAAGATCTTGACATAAGATGTGTAAAGGTAGTTTATTTGTGGACAAAAGCCCAAATAAACCCTTCTCCCAGTGCTTTGGCCAAACAAGGCATTCCTCAGGGGCTCACATATTTGATTTGACTTGATTTACCACAAGATTTGGAATGGTAGTGGTTGTTGTTAAATGAATGACTTTTATTGATAAGTTTGTTTTGCAACAGTGCTGTTTGAATTACCCCACTCTTATTTACAATGTGTTTAATTAAATATACCAGCAAGTTTATGTACCAGGTTTGATGGCATACAACTTAGTTAAGAAATCATCATAAAATTAAAAACCTGATCCTTGCAGCCTAAGCATTTGATGTAGAAAAATAAAGGATTTAAAAATGAGATGAATAAATATTATGAAATTTATATACATTTGACATTGTTAGTTGCTTGCAGCAGGGTTCATGTAAAGAGTATTTTCATAAATTAGATAATGAAATTTTCTAGATAATTTAATATAAGATTCACTAAGGGTGACCTGTGTCTTTAACTGTTTACTTTAAAAGAGCATTGGAGAAGCAACCTCAGACCCACCCCATGAGGACTGCCTTGTTTGTTCATCCAAAGCACTGGGAGAAGGATTTAGCTGGGCTTTTGCCCACAAATAAATTACTTTACACACATCTTGTGTCAAGACCTTCATTCCTGGTGCAGATTACCTAAACTTTTGTGAATTCGTAGCAGTGGCTTGGAGAGAGAGATGATTTCAGTGGAGGAGCTGAGCACTGATCTATACAGATTTGAGACCCGCTCTAGTCTCCAGATCTCACTTTATTTCTTTCTCATTACAATTTGTTATTCAAATAACTACCAGTGGCTCTTTCCATTTTGGTTCAGCTTTTAGAAGCAGCAGGTAGCATCTGAAGGGGCTAGTATTTACCTCTGCTTCAATTTTTAGAAACAACAGTTACCAACTGAAAAGGAGCTAGCATTTACTTTTAAAGGCACCTCATTTGGTGAAAACAGTGCTACAGTAGCATTTACTTTTAAGAGTACATCATTTTAGAGAGGAAGGGAATTAGTTAAATCCCCCTTCCCCATCATAACTTCTAACAGCTACTGCTAAATGTGAGGGCCTGTGACCTGCGAATAGCAGTTAGTTGTGCATCAGCTCTATTTTGCTTCAGCTTTTGAAGCTGCAGCTGAAAGGGAGCTTATATTTACTTCTGCTTCAGCTTTTGGAAACAACAGTTAGCAACCGAAAAGGAGCTAGCATTTGCTTTTAAGAGTACCTAATTTTAGAGAAAGATGTGATTCAGCTAAATCTCACCCTCCCCATCACTTAACTGCTAACTGATAAGGGATGGTAATAGTACTACCCAGCTTCCTACCCTCTCCCAATCACCCTGGGTCTTTTGACATTTAAAAAGTCATGAGGAACGTCATGCAGTGCTCCCAAGGGAAGAAATCAGTGAAAACAGGAAGAGGGGACAGAGAAGAAGCACTGAAGTGAGAAACAAACTGTGACACCTACAGGTCAGGATGAAAACAGACATGGGCATTCAGATCTGCCAGAGCTGCAGAGGGCTGGTAGCAAGGCAGACACTATGGAGACTGGGGTGCCCCTTCTGCATGATAGTTGAGAAACTATGCAGGGAGCTATAGTAGACAAGAGAAGAGATCACTAGGCTGCAGAAGACTGGATAGGAGATTCCACCATCCCTCTTACCCACCTCCCAAAGGTCCACTGGTTTGGGGGATGGAGGCTGGTGGGAGGGAAGTGGGGCACCTAAAGCTAATATGGGGCACCACCAGACTCATACTATCCACATGCAGAATCATTTGCCCACCTAGCCAGGGGACAGAAACCAGGTGTGGAAAATGGAAGAACCATGCAGGACAAACCTGATTCAAGAAAGCGCCTGGATATCATGGTAGTTATAGAGATATGGTGCAATAGCAACCATGCCTGGAAGCTAGCCATTCCAGGGTATACTCTGCATAGGCAGAACAGGGAAGGAAAGAAGGGGAGATGTGGCATGGTATATCAGGGAAGGGATAAAAGCGACAGTCCCACAAGACAAGGGGAAAGCAGAGGCACTGTGGGTAACCCTGGAAGTGGGGAGGAACCATACTTGGAACAGGAGTGATATTCAGGCCCCAAGGCAGGCAGAGGATGTAGACAGAGAACTGCTGAAGACTAGAGAACATGGCAACAAAGGGTGAATTGCAGCTGATGGGTGACTTAAACTTGCCAGATGTGGACTGGAGCATCCCAGCAGCAGCCTCAGCCAGGAGTAAGGGATTCCTGCAATCTCTGCAAGGGGCAGGTCTCACACAGCTAGGAGGGATCTTATGATGTAGAATGCAATTCTGGATCTTGTCCTAAGCAATGGGGACAGGATAAAGGAAGTCACAGTAGGAGATAGCCTGGGACTAGTGATCATGAGCTTTGGGGTTCACCATAAGAGACGTCACAGGAGGCTAGCCATGCAAGGACTAGAATCCTGGATTTCAGGAGGACAGACTTCAGTAAGATGAAGGACGAATTCAGGAAAGCTATGCAGGGATATGATGGCATGGGAGGTAGTGGAACAGTGGGATAAGATAAGAGAAGCCCTGCACCTGGTAGTAAACCATTGTGCCAGGCCCTGCAGTTATAGCAGAAGAAAGAGGAAACCTCTGTGGTTCTTGAGAGAAGTAGCAGAACTAGTAAGAGGAAAAATGATGGCATTTCTGAGGTATAAGGCAACACAAAGCAAGGAGGACAGGCAAGAATACTTGGAAAAGTAAAGGAAGCGAACAAGGCAGAAAGGAAAAACATAGTTAAAGTTAGCTAAATCAGTGAAGGAAGGAGAAGACATTCTTTAGGTATATTAGTGAGAGAAGGTAGATGGGAGGATTTTGAGACTTAGGGAAGAGGAGGCAGGGTAGTGAAGTAAGACATTGACAAGACGATCATCCTCAACAAATACTTCTGCTCTTTATTCACAGAAGAAGAAAATGGAGATGGTCTCCAATTAATGGAGAAGGGCAAAGCGGTGGGTACATAGATACATACATACATAGACATGTCGGCAGGTATTAGATCTTGTTCAGAGGACAGAGTAAAAAGAGTACTAGAACAGCTTAGGGTGAATAAAGCTATGGGACACAAATGGATACACCTGAGGATCCTGAGTAACTCTGGGAGGAACTGGCTAAACCTCTGGCTAAGCTGTTCAGTGGATCACTAGAAACAGGCATGGACCCAGAGGGTGGAGGAGGGCACAAGTGGTACCCTTGCACAAAAGTGGAAGCAAGAAGAAGGCAGAAAACTACTGCCTGGTCAGTTTGACCTTGATAGTAAGTAAAATGATGGAAACCCTACTTAGAAAAGGCTGGTGGACTACCTAGAGACAAGGGGCTGCTGAACCCAAGGCAACATGGATTCACTGCAGGGAGGTCATTCCAGACAAACTTGATTGATTTTTGAGTGGGTGACAAAGGAAATAGACCAGGGAAGAGTGGTAGATGTGACCTTTCTGGACTTCCTGCAACATAGGAGACTATCCACAAGCTGGCAAATCTGTGGGTGGAGACAGAGGTGGTCACATGGGTTAGAAACTGGTTGAGTATCAGAACACAAAGAGAGTGGTAAATGGGGTTAGCTCACAGGAGGATGGGTAACAAGTGGCTTACCCCATGGATCAGTGCTGGGACCAGTGCTTTTCAATGTCTTCATAAGAGATATTGCAGAGGGTCGAGAGAGATTTAGCCTGTTCATGGATGATAGAAAGTGATGTAACAGGTTAGATACACAGGAAGGTACAGAAAAATGAAGAGGGATCTGAAGAAGCTAGAAAACTGGTCCAAGTAATGGCAGTTGGGTTTCAACATAAAAGTGCAAGATTATGCACCTAGGGAGAGGGAATCCCAGTGCTGAGTATGAACTAGATGGGGTATCACTGGAGGCCACCACAGAGGAAAGGGATCTAGGAATAGTCATAGAAGACAGTGTCAAAGTGGCTAAACAGTGTGACAAAGCAGTTGGAAAGGCTAACAGAATGTTAGGGTGCATAGGGAGGGGTATAACAAGTAGAAGGAGGAAGTAGTGGTACTGTTGTACAACTCCTAATGAAGCCTCATCTGGATACTGTGTTCAATTCTGGAGGCCCATCTCCAAAAGACAAAGACAAGATGGAGATGGTACAGGGAGGGTGACAAAATGATGTCTGGGATGCAGCATAAGTCATTTGAGGAGATTTAGAGCTCTAAATATGTACTCCCTGAATGAAAGGAGATAGAGGGGAATGACAGAGATCTTCCAATACCTAAAGGGGATCAGCAGGGTACCAGAAGGAAGCATCTTTCACATGAAGGAAATTGCAGAACAAGGAGCATAGCATGAGACTAAAAGGTGGAAAACTTAGAGGAACTGGAAAATTCTACTTCACTGAAAGGGTGGTGGAGAGATGGAACAGTCTTCCCCAGGAAGTGGTGGGGTGGCCAAGGTTCAGGTATTCAAGAATGTGTGGGATAGGCACATGGAAATGATCAAGCTTGGGATGGGGGTTTGTAGCATTTGAGGTACCTTAAGGAGGCGGCGGTGGTCATCAGGAGATGTCAAACACCCAGTTGGAATGGTCTGACTTCAGCCTTCCCATAATCAAGGATATTGTGATGATCATTCGAGCACTGCGACCAACCTGCTGTGATTTGGACCCTGGCCCCATCGCCTCTTAGTGGGTTGCGTGGATAAGATTGGCCTAGTCCTAGCTCTGATCGTATGGAAGTCTTTGAAGGGGGATTTTCCAGATCCCTTAAAGAGGCTATAGTTAAGCCTCTATTAAAGAAACCCTCTTTAGACCCAGACTGTCTAGCAAGTTACAGACCAGTCTCTAACACCTTTGTGGGTAAAGTTATTGAGAAAATGGTCGCAGTGCAGTTAGAGGATCATCTGACCAACAACAATATCTACGATTCACTCCAGTCCGGATTTAGGAAAGGCACAGTACCGAGACAGAGCTCGTACAGGGTACTAAACGACCTCCTAATGGCGAGAGATCGTAGGACTCGATCCATCTTGGTACTACTTGATCTCTGCAGCGTTTGACACCGTTGACCCTGGTGTGCTGTTGGAGTGCCTGCGGTCAGTCTGTGGACTGTCTGGTACAGTCCTCAGGTGGTTTCAATCCTACTTTGAGGTAGGGACTCAGAGAGTGGTGTCAGGAATTTTTCCTCAGCATCATTCTCCCTGCCATATAGGGTACCGCAGGGCTCCATTTAGCACCCATGTTGTTTTGGTGTATATGCTACCATTGGGGCGATTATAAGACAGTACAGTTTGGGTTTTCACTGCTATGCAGATGATACCCAGCTGTATATGTCTTTTGTGCCCGTCAGGGAGCTGCCTTGTTGGTATTTAATAACTGCCTTAAAGAAATCCAAGACTGGATGAATGGGAGTTGGTTGAGGTTAAACCGGAGAAAACTGAGGTGTTGGCTGTGATAAAGGCAGCTGTGAGGCAGGTCTGCTGGAGGATTACCCTCAGGCCTATGGCTAGTGGTGTCCAGCTGACGACCTCAGAACAGGTGCAGAATCTTGGCGTAATAATTGATGACCATTTCACACTTAAATCCCAGGTGTCAGCGGTCATAAAACTTCCTTTTTCATCTGAGGAATATTGCCAGGGTGAAGCATTTGGTTCCTCAGAGGACCTTCCAACATTGATCCATGCCTTTGTTACCTCCTGGCTTGACTACTGTAACTCCTTATACCTAGGGCTATCGGGGTTGAACTGTGCTGCCTGCAGCTAGTGAAGAATGTGGCAGCCAGGCTGTTGACTGGAGTTTCTAGATCCAGTCACATAATGCCTGTGCTCCACGGACTGCACTGGCTGCCAGTGTTTTGCGAATTACCTTCAAGGTCGGTTTGCTGACCTATAAAGCCTACATGATCTGGGACCTACCTACCTGAAGAGCTCCTTTGCCCCTATAGTCCCTCCCGCCCCCTCCGATCCACTGATGAGGGATTGATAGAGATTCCCAAGTGCGGCTGAAAACATCTGGTGCTAGATTGTTTAGTTTTATGGCACCTACCCTGTGGAATTATCTACCTCATCAGGTACGAGATTGCCCGACCGTCCCTTAGTTTTAAGGGAGCTTTGGAAACCCACCTTTTAATATAGCTTTTAAGGATTTATATTAGTTTTGATTTATTATATTTATTGTTATGTGTATTTGTACAGGCGCTTTGATTTTAAGAAAGCGACTGTTAAAAAAAGTTGAATTGAATTGAATTGAATTAAGCATTAGAAAGAGTGATAGGGCATACTGGATGGGCCACAAGGCCCTTATCTGCCAACAGTATCTATTAATATAAAGGTGAAATTCTGGCCACCATGTCCATTGCATATAGACTATACATATACCATCAGCATTAATTTCTGCCTGGAGTTTGAAACCCACATACAATATTTGCTAACTAGCTTCAAGAAAGAAAGTATGTGTACATTTCAGGATAAAACTAAAAAAATACTTTTGTGAAGTTTTAGATAAAATTAAGCTTTTAATTACATACACAAAACAATATGTTATAGTGGGATGTAGCTTTTGGTAATCTGTAGCAGGCCAGAATATTATTAAATCAGATTAACTGAAATGATAACAGAAGACAACATCACGTTGTTTTTATGAAGCATTGTGAATGTTGGGAAAGACCGTTTAATTACAGAAAGAAACTCAGCTCAGTTTACAAAATAGAACTAAAATTAGATGGTACAATTGAAACACTACAGGTACTATAGACTGGCAAACATAAAATAAAAATATGCAACCGTTGAGGAAAACCAACTGTTTAAATCCACTATTACTATACTCTCCCAAATGTGCAAAACAGCATTTTAAAAGTACACCCTCTTAGTACAGTCTTCTTTTTAAACCAATGTGAAAGCTTCACATGATCTGAAGTTTTATCTCTATTAATTCACAGAAAATATATAAACAAGTCTAGTTTGGACCCTTTGACATGCCCTGACATGTCTGAACAAGCCAAATTTGTCCAACCCATAAGTCGTCATAACCAGTGCCAGAAAAGGGGTGCATCATATCCAGGGAGTGGGAGGCTTTGCCACATCTGGTGCAGTTAGAACTGCATCATATCTGATGGGGAGGGCACTAGTTCATATCTGGCACAGTCAGAAATGGAAGTGATGAGGTGCTACATCATATTCTGGGGTGAGACATTAAAAGCAATTACTTATGTTGTCACTTAGTATGAACTAATACTGCTGCAGAGTTTCTAATAAGTTGGAGCCAAGCCTTTCCATAGCAGACTACAGTAGACTGCACAACATACAATTTTAGTAAACACTGATCTGTTTACTGATACTGTATGTTCTGCAGTCTACTGTAGTATGTTATAGAAAGGATTGGCTCTCTTATCAGAAAACCTGCATATACTTATGTTTTACTTCATGTAGTCTACTTTTTAATATGAGAGGCAAAAGTCAAACAAAAACAGACAGTGTCCCTTTAAGGTAGTATAGCAGTTGTAGTGACTATTACCAGAATTTGTTTTATTTTCTACAAGAAGGAAGAAGTGGATTAACAAGCTCTGACAACTAAGCTGTCACAATTATTTCAAAAGATCTAACAAGCGATAAAGAAAAGTTTCGTTTATAGAAATGCAGGCTGACAAGATACATTAAAGTAGTAACAGAATTGAAAGCTAAATGTCTCTCATTTGTGGTTGATTTACTGCAACAGTTAAAAGAATGTTCATGTACTGTATATCCATAGAAACACAATACACTGTGCAAGGTAAACATTATAAAGAATAAATTAAGGCTGGTCTCTTCACACTTATTTTCATTTTATTTTGTCTCTGTTGTCATCAAATTCTGAAAAGCTTACATTTCTGACTTTCATTTTCCATCAGTTCATATGACTATAAACTATAAAATATAACTTACAAAATTGCCTTATTTTTCAAGGGAAGTCTTTGGCAGAAGGTGCCTACTACAAATGGATGTGATGCCAATAGCTGCTAGATACTCTACCACTGTGGTATGTGCCACCTATGTTTTCCAGCCCGAACTACAAATTTGCAACTTGGTCCTCTGTCACAACCCCACTTACCTCATGTCTGTGGCTCTCACTGAATGCCAGGAAGACCTGCCATTAACCTTGCCCTTTGCCCTGTCCTAGAACATCACTGACTCTAAAAGCTCCTTGGTACATCATAGTAAAAATGGCCTGAAATAGGATTGTCTTATTATGAGACCTGCAGGCCCTGCCCAGAGCCCCTTTAATCTCCCCAATGGTGCCTCTGTGATCAGACATCTGGTGTCTACATGTTTCCCCACTACCCTCATAAAGCCCTGCATTTTCCTCCTTACTAAGTTTCCTTTGTTGAGTCCCCACCACCCTAATAAATTGCAGACCAAGGTAATGGCTGCTAGATGCACTACCATCATGGCATGCACCATTTGTGTTCTTCAGCCCTGAACTACAAATTTGCAATTTAGCCTCTGTCAACACGCCACTTACCTCATGTCTGAGGCTCTCACTGAATGCCTGGAACACCTGCCATTAACTTTCATATGCCTTCAGCATTCTAGGAGCCCAAGAGTTGTGGAAAAACAATTCATCTCCTTGCAGACAATAACCCATATGTAAGCTGGTTCTGACATCCATGCATCCTCTACTTCCAAAGCCATGCTGAAACTGTCTAGCTGTAGAGAAGAGGCCACCAGCTATGCTGTTATTTACCCCTCTACATGCCTGACCAAAAATACATGTTCAACCTTAGGCCCTGTAGCACCAGTAGTCTCAGTACCCTCCTCACCGTCTTTGACATGACCCCCTCTTGTTGAGTACCTGAACTATTGCCTGGTTGTTGCACCATAATGAAGAGTTGGTTCCGGAGGTCCTCCCCAAACCAGTGTTGCCACCCAGATGGGAAAATCTCAAGGAAAGTGATATCCTTTGTAATCCCCTTGGATACCTATTCTGCTGGCCATGGCTCTGCTGTCACCTGCACCTTATATAAGCCACCATACTGATGCCTCCAACTGTGTCAGCATAAAGTAGTAGATTCATGTAGGTGTTAAAAACCAGTCACCTTGCCAAAATATTTTTACATTGTATTCTTGTAGGAATTACTCCTCAGTATCTAAATCCTGCTGTGCCTCACTTGTTATACTTACCGATGATGTGTTTTTGTCACCCCACCAGTTGACCTAAAAGCCCTTTGTACATCATAGGAAAAATGGCCTGAAACAGCACTGTCTTATTATGAGACCTGTAGACCCTGCCCTGAGCCACATTAATCTTCCCAACAGTGCCTTTGTGATCAGACATCTGGTGTGTACTTGTTTCCCACTATCCTCATCCAGCCCTGCATCCTCCTCCTAAGTAAGTTTCCATTTGTTGGGTCCCCACCCTTTTAAATTACAGACCAAGCCAATAGCTACTAATTGCACTACCATAATGGCATGCACCATCTGTGTTCTCCAGCCCTGGACTACAAATTTGCAACATGGTCCTCTGTCAACATCCCACTTACCTCAAGTCAGAGGCTCTCACTGAATGCATGGAACACCTGCCATTAACATTCATATGCCTTCAGCATTCTAGGGGCCCAAGAGTTGTGGAAAAGTAATTCATCTTCTTCCAGACAATTGCCCATATATGTGCTGGTACTGGCATCCATACATCCTCAACTTCTAGATCCATGTCATGGAGCCTGTCTAGCTGTAGATGGAGAGGCCATCAGTTATGATGGTATTTACCCCCTCTACATGCCTGACCATAAAAGACATGTTCAACCTCAGGCCCTGTGGCACCAGCTGTCTCAGTATCCTCCTCAGTATCTTTGACATGGCCCCTCTTGTTGAGTAACTGAACCATTGCCTGGTTGTTGCACCATAATGTGAACAGATGGTTCCTGAGGTCCTCCCTAAATCAGTGTTGCCACTCAGATCGGAAAATCTCAAGGAAAGTGATATCCTTTGTGATCCCTGGATACCCATTCTGCTGGCCATGGCTCTACTATCCACCTGCGCCTTAAATAAGCCCCCATACTGATGCCTGCAACTGTGCCAGCATAAAGTAGTAGATAGGTATTAAAACCCAGTCAGCTTGCCAAAATATTTTTAAATTGTATTTTTGCAGGAATTACTCCCCAGTATCTAAATCCTGCTGTGTCTCACTTGTTATACTTACCCAATGATGTAGCTTTTGTCACCCCGGTTGACCTTGCCAGATGATGTGTAAATGTGCATCTTGACATCACTGCCCTACAAACAAAATATAGGTGACCCATCAGCTGCCGGGTCGGTGTAGCTGTACTCTGTTATGTCTCTTAAGCACCCTCAACAATACTTTTAACTTTTCCAATTTTTGTTAGGTAACCAAATCAATTTCCCTTCCATATCTATTTTCCCAAAATTCCAACCACCAGTTCAAACCTTCAGTCTTCTCTGCAGTCAATGGCACACTCAGTTGGTAACACATAGTCCTGAAATTATCGAGCATAATCCTTTTCCTTTCTTCTTCCTCCCTGATTAATAAGAAATCATCTAAACAATGAATAACAGACATGTATCCATCTTGGAAAAGTCACTGGAACCAAGTACTGAATCTCTCAAATATGGTGCTTGCTATCAAGCAACCCATGGGCATGGCTTTATCAAAAAGTATTGCCCTCCTATCTGGAAACCTAGCAAGTCTCAATCTTCCAGCCTAACTGGTAACCATAAAATGCTAATTAAATATCTGTTTTGCTAACCATGCCCTCAGGTTTGCCCATATCAACTGTACTGCCTCCTCTAGTGTGGCGTATGTGACATTGCTGTCTGCCTCATCTATATGATCATTAACAGAGTCCCCTCTGGGTAACACAGGCTATATTTTACCTGAAATTCCCTCCTGCATCTTGATACCAAACACAAAGGAAATCCCCAGGTTCTGCAGTAGAAGAGTCCTGAAGGGCATTTCACACTTGCCACTTCTACCTCCTTTCTTTTTTTCTATTCTAGTACAGTAATTCCTCTTTTCCCTTCACAGACTTAAAATTCTTTGACTTGGTCCCTTTCTTCTGTCCTTTAAATTGTAAACTGAAACCCCATTGAAAACCCTCCATAAGTAGCTGAGCTGCTTACCTGTCAGGGTAATGTTGAATCCGCTATGCTAGTACTTGTCCCTTTATGGATGTGTCAGCCTGCCTAAATGCATGAGTACATAAGACCTCAACTATTTTGCTATCCCTGTGTTATGCTTATCCTCATTCCCCACTGTACCCTCTACCCGGCCCCCTCCTCAAGTTTGTTCCATAAATATGGAATGGCCAGCCTAAAATGTCTGGTTGTAATGGTTATTATTGTTGCTATTGTTATTATCCTTGACCCATACTGTCCTACACTTCAGAGCTGGACTAGAGCAATCACACTTGGAGCAGGTAGCTCTATAATGCTGGTTCAGCAACTATGTTGCAGACCATAATCACAGTGATGGTTATGTCAACCACAAATTGTAGTTGACATAAATCCAACTGAATCCAACTGTTTTTTTAAGCTGGGGGCTTCAATTCCACACACACCCGATCTTTAGGATTATCAACTCTGAGTCAGAGTTGACTCTGGAAAGGAGCAGGACTGTAAGGCAGAGTGCGGGGTCTTGGGCAGACCTTTACAGTGAACTTTCAATGTTATCAACATTGGCGTGTTCACTGTAAAGTGTAACTATTCGGAGGGGCACTGGAGCAGGCATGTCTAAATCAACAGTGCAGCCAAGAGCAAAAAGCTCTATTGTAACCAGCAGCAACATTTTTCAGGGGATCATCTTTCCTGTCTCAGTCCTCACCTCCACTCAAACCCATGATATCTCTAACCACAAATCCACCTGTCTGGTGTCCCATCGCATGTCCTCAAAATGCTCCATTTTTCCCTAATTTTTCATCATAATTCATCCATCTATGTCCCTTAACTATGCAAGCATTATTTATTATCATGGAGTATGCTAATAAGGGATAGCCAGCTTGTGTTTCTTCTCAGTAACTATGGTGAAATAATAAATGAAACTCATGGACCAGTTATCCCAAGACTTCCCTTTTAGGGTGTTATCCCCATCCCTTTTCTCAATAGGAAAACTGCTGCTGCCATGTCTTTCATCTCAAAGCTCTCCTTTTCTTTATATTTGTCTAGGTTGTCTGTGTTGGCTAGGGCAAATATGTCTACACTATGACCCTTTCAAATGTTCTCTTTCATTGCCAAAGGAACATGATCACAATTATGACACCGATGGCCCCTATTTCTGTGAGTTCTGTCTTCTTACTGTCTGCCCTGTGTATTGCCCACTTCTTTCTCCTGCTTTTCCTTTTTAATCTCCCTTGTACTTTCTCATGTTTTGCCCATCCCCACCATACCATACACTTTAACATTTGCTCAACATAATCCTTTACACTGATCTCTACCGACAGGTGCAGATTACCTGTTTTGGGGGTTCTGTTTCAGGGTTCAGAAGTGGCATTGAGTGTCCAGCTGGCATGCAGTTGTCCAGAAAAGCTGGCTTGTCCACAGGAGTTAAAGGCACTGGCACTCCAACAGGAGCTGCTGGGGTAGGAGGGAAGCTGTGGCAAGGGTAGGAGAGCTGGCACTGGTCTGTGGTTAAGCACTGGAGCAGGAACAGTGGCGTATGATTCTGGCAACAGTGGCAGTGCTGGGTCCTTTATTGTGGTGCAGGGGTAGCTGCAGGGACATTCTTGTCAATCTTGTTAATTAATAATTGAGTACCTAGAGGTCAGTGGAGCACAGGATCCAAGGCAGCATGGGTTCACAGAGGGAAGGTCATGTCAGATGAATCTAATAGATTTCTTTGACTGGGTGACAAAGTAGTAGACCAGGGAGGGGCTGTGGACATGGCCTACCTAGACTTTAGAGGCATTTGATACAGTCCCACACAAAGATTATTAGTCAAATTAACCAGCCTGGAGTGGGTCCCAGGGTGGTAGCCTAGGTAAAACATTGGCTGGACAACAGGACACAGAAGGTAATTGTAAATGGAGTCCACTCTGAAGAAAGGACAGTTACCAGTGGGGTACCACAGGCATCAGTACTGGGTCCAGTCCTTTTTAATGTCTTCATCACTGACATTGCAGAGGGACTGGAAGGAAAAGTATGCCTTTTGCAGATGACACAAAGATCTGCAACAGGGTTGATACAAGGAGGCATGGAAAGAATGAAAGGACTTGGAGGTTGGAGGAATGGTCAGATGTATGGCAGCTAAGTTCAATGCAAAAAAAAATAATGCACCTGGGAAACAAGAACCCAGGGAAGAATACACAATGGGTGCGGAGGTAGTAACAACAACAAAACAGGAAAGGTACTGGGGTAATCATATCAGATGACCTTAAGGTTATCAAGCAATGTGAGAAGGTAGTTGGGAGGGACGGGGTACACTGGGATGTATAGGGAGAGGCATCATCAGCAGAAAACAGGAAGTTGTTATCCCTCTGTACAGACAGTTGGTGAGACCCCATCTGGAATACTGTGTCCAATTCTGGAGACCCCATCTCCACAAGGACATAGACAGGATAGAGGCAGTCCAGAGGAGGGCAACTAAAATGGTGCAGGGTCTGCAAGAGAAGCCGTATGAGGAGAGACTAAAGGAGCTTAATACGTATACCCTTGAGGAAAGAAGGGAGAAGGCGGACATGATAGAAACTTTCAAGTACCTCAAGGGAATCAACAAAGTCCAAGAGGGTAGCATCTTTCAGAAAGAGACACTTGCAAGAACCAGGGACATGATTTAAAGATAGAAGGAGGGCGGTTCAGGGCAATGTGATGAAGTATTATTTTACAGAGAGGGTAGTGGATGCATGGAACAGCCTTCTTGAGGAAGTTGTGGGGTCTAAAACTGTGGGAGAATTCAAGACTGCATGGGACAAACATAAGGCAATTCTTGTGGGGGCAGGAAGATATAGGCTGTTGGTTAACTAGGATCTACGGCCTATCCTGTAGGTAGGAAATGGGCAGACTAGATGGGCCTAGCGGTCCTTATCTGCCATTAAAGTCTATGTTTCTATGTTTCTGTTTGTTTTTTCACACCCTTTTTAGCCTTCCACTTCTCCCTCATCCCCCCTTGTCCCACCCTACATCCTCCAATAAACTGTTCACTTTCTCTACCAACTCCATGACTGCCTTATAACAGTCCTCTTTGCTCTTGGTCACATTCTTTCTGAGTGCCATGATGTCATATTCCAAGGCAGTGGGAGAATCACAAAGATATTTGAATCCTGAGTCACTGACATTGAACCATCCTAAGGTACCTGCTTCCCCACTGGCAGGCCAGCGAAGGTCACCTTTTTAGTTGTGACAACCTGCAAGCCCTTTTAATATCCTCTCAAAATTCCATATATTAATGTCAGAAATTCAAGGCTAAAGTAGCTATGTAATTGCTATATATATGTGTGTGTGTGTGTATGTGTGGCTATATGTAATCATTATTATATTTTATTTATTTATATATTTTTTCAGGCCTGGTATACCATGACTTAGGCCAGGCCTCCTAGCCAGCTTCTTGATATCAACTGCACTCAACTGCAGACTCCTGCTCTCCCTTTTTTTTTTACACACACCCAATATATATGCCCCAAGACAGCTCTGCTTTTCTCAGCAGGCTTTGCATTCCTCACTCCCTGCCCTGCCATCTGTGCTAAGTGTAACCATCCGACAACAGCTAACATGCACAGTTATTTCCACTATCCTCTCCAAGCCAAGCCCCATTGGAGCCACATGCCAAAGCTCCAAGATGGCGACCACCAGGTGCATTCTAAAATGGTGTCCCCTCCAGCAGCCTAATATGTTGGCCACTTCCATTACCTTTTTCCTCCTTTTTTATTTTGTATTAAAATGGCCACTCTTTTTGTCCCTTCTTTCTGCTCAATGAATCCCCAGCTCTCAATCTTCAGACAACTTTGCCCGAGCAGATTGGTTTAAAACAGCAGCTGCTGGGAAGTTTAAAAATGTGGCTGTAGTCCCCAGTATACTTGCTCCAAGTACTTTGTTTAAAACAACTGGATGCCCCCGCCCATGCCACTACCACTTGCAGCACTTTATCCAGGCTGAGGGAAGGAATGAAGCGGATAGATAAATTCAGAGTTCTGCTTTGCTTTGCTTTGAGTTTCCCCTGATCTTACTAAATATATATATATATATACACACACACACACACACACACACACACACACATACACACATAGAAATTGGAAACATTTTTCAGAAAATTTCGCTGATTAATTTTTTGCAAGAAAGCAGGAACAAACTGACCTTAGGGGTTATATTGCTAATTTTGAAAAGGGATTGTCAGACCAGACAGCAGGTGAAACAATGGACACCTGATTGTTAGATTTTATAGAAGATCTGGAAGATCATGGGACATATGGCATTTAGGATTCCACGGATCTTTAAAATATGGAGATTTTACATGATTTACTTATGGAAAATTAAGAAGGATGGGGAAATGTGGCACTGGGTAACATGTATATAAATGCCTACATTAATGATACCCATGCTAGTAATTCGAAAAAAATCAGAATACATTTTTAAACCCAATTCAGCATTTACCCCACAAATATCTAACGCATACATAAATGCATATAGAAAAATGGCATTAAATGAGGTAACCAAACTTTTATTTAACCAGACCCAATATTATGAGAAAAATCGATTCATTAATGATCAGGAAGCAACCAGAGAGTTAAAAACAACACAAATCTGGTAGTTAAACCAACGGATAAAGGAGAAAACCTGGTCATTATGGATAGAGAATGGTACTAAAATAAAGTACATGAGTTGTTTCTGAAACCACAAACTATGAGAAATTAAGGTCAAATCCATTATCTTTCTATAAGCACAAGTTAATATCAATATCAGAGAAGGCAAGAGACATGGTGAGATTACAGGGGATGAATCTGAATATGTTTTGCCTAAATATTCAATAAATTCAACAATGTATATTGTCTCTAAAATTCACAAAATCAGTTAGACATCACCAGGCAGACCTATTGTCTTGGGCATTGATTAGCTACAAATAATTTATGTACATTTATTGATTTTTTCTGAAATGCAGTGTCTCTTGCCTTAAATCACATACTACAGATAATACCATGCATTTACTAGAACAATTTCAAAACTTCACAATGCAGCAAAATGTGATGTGGTTAACAATAGATGTGAAATCTTTATACACATTGATGAGGCACAATAATGGTATGCAAGCAGTAAAATATTTTCCTTCACAGGATCCCCTATATGAATCATTACCTATCAATTTGATTTTGAAGAGCTGGAATGGACTTAGCATTTTAATTATTTTGAAGTTGACACAGAAATTTATTTGCAAAAATGTGGTACTGCAATGAGGGCTGTGATGGCTCCTCATATGCAAATCTTTTCTAGGATTAAGGGAAAAAGAAATTGTGTTTAATGCAGAGATAAATCCATATATTAATAAAATCACCAGATGATCATGTTTTATTGACAATATTCTTTGTGTATAGATGGGCAATGAAAGTGAGGCAAATGAATTTATTGATTGGCTCAACTCCAACAACAGAAATTTACATTCACATATAGATGTAGCAGGGATGAAACTGATTTTCTAGATATTATATTGTGTAAAACCAATATTCAAGAAAATCAATGAAAACCTTCAGGAAGGAGATGACTACAAATAATTTATTATTGGCATCTAGTTGCTGCTAAAGTGATTAAAACACTATATGCCTTTCTACGCAGTTACTTTAAATCAGAGGAAACTGTAATGAAGTTGAAATGTTTTTAGAATGAGCTAATGAGCTAAAAAGAGATTTTTAGATAGAGGGTACAGTACAGCAATTTTGCAAAAAGCAATGGACAAGGCACTAAGATTGAATAAGAATGACCTTTTGACACCTATTGCACGGCAACTAAATGGTGACCAGAATCATATTAATTTTGTCATGGAATATAATGTGACAGCAGGACAACTGGGTAATACAGTAACCAGATGCTGGCCCATTTACTGAGTGACCAAACATTGGTGCTTTATATTGGTCAAAACCAAGAGTGTCATTCAAGAAGATGAAAAACATGAGAGATAAACTAGTTTCTAGCCGGTTTTCAAGAAAACAAGAAATAACTGGCAATACCTGGCTTCCAATAAAACCAATAATGTACAAATATGGGCACTGTAATATATGCCAGCATTGCCAACAAGGGAAAAGTTGTAAATGACAGATAAATGAAAGAGTAGCTAATATACAACAGTTTATTTCATGCATAACAACTTGCAGTATATGCATTACGGTGTGACTATCCAAGGCTTTATGTTGGCAGAAGAATTTGTCCACTAAATTTTCATATACAGGAACACATAAAGGATATAATAAACCTTAAATTGGATAGCCGGTTGCCAATTATTTTGCTGAGGCCCATAACTGTGAACCTAATTATCTATGATCCACAAGTCTGGGACACATCAGATTTGGAAACAGAGGAGGTAACAGGCTAAACAGACATTCTCAGAGAGAAACATTTTGGATTTTTGCTTGAAACCCTGGTACCTGAAGAGTTAGTCAGAATTTAGACTTTAAATCCTGTCTTTAAATGTTATCTATTCTGGGATGCTGGATTACACCAAACTTGTTTTGGTCCCCTTCTTATAACTATATAAGATTCTGTTTTTATACCTCCCCATTTTCCCTTAATTACATAACACACAATAAAACCACCACCCCTTACCTAGGGCAAATGAGTAGTCATATGCAGAAGGAAAATGACTACCATTCTGTCTTTAAATTTTTTATAATTTGATGTTTTCCACCCTATGCATGCTGGGGCAGGAATTCCATCCCTGCTCAACCGACTCCCACCAGGCCCAACTACCTGGCCATCCTCAAGACCCATCATGAATTATCCTCCATGGTGGGGCCAGTAAGAAGGAACCCGATCACAATCCAAATCTGAGGCAGCTGTATCAGCACACTGGCAGAGTGGGGTCAGAGATCTCATAGAGCCCCAGCCACTATTATTCCAGTTTTCTTTTCCTTTCCAGAATGCAAGGCATCTGAACACACTTGTGGGGCATGTGCATGCTATGCCATCTGGCCTGTTACCTCCCTGGCCTGCATTGATCCCTCCCATTAGGGGTGATCGAGAAGTGGGATGATGTGCCCTCCTCCCAAGAAAGGAGAGCAGTTCTCCAGATGCCCCATTCTCTCTCACCCTTGCAGACCCTTGGTGACCCTGACTCATTCCTGACCTGGGTCACTGGTGTGGTGCAGTTGTGGTGTTCCAGTACCTCAACCTCAGCACCTCCAGGTTAGCTTTATAAAATTTATTTTTAAGATAACTGGAACTGAATTGAATAAAAATAGAAAACAGAAAAATAGTTGAGAATATTTGAAAGATTTATAAACACCTATCAACTGGGTATAAACACTGGATATAGTAATCAACTAAAACCAATATGCAAGACTAACATAAACTATATTTTTACTTTACAGTGTATAAACTTTGGAGACCACAGGAATTCCTGCTGACCACAAAGGAATCAGCTACATGAGCATGACTGAGTAGATTTGCTCCCAGGTCTTCACTGATTTAGAAGGGATGGGAGATATGATTGAAACCTTCAAGAACATGAAAGGAATAAGCAAGACAGGTACAGAGGGCTGTTCAAAGTAAGGGAGGAAGGGACAGCTGGGGCCATGATATGAGACTGGAGGGAGGAAGGTTCAGGAGGAGATGAGGAGACACTTTTTATGAAAAGGGTGGTAGCTAGGTGGAATGCATTACCAGCAGAAGTTGTATCCAGTAGAACAGTGGACTGCTTCAAAAGAGGCTGGGACAGGACAAGGAGGAGGGTCAAGGGAGGGAAGGGTGGGTGGGTGGGAGGAGAGGGCAGTTGCAGAATAAGGAGTGCTAGCTGCACATTCAGGCAGACTTGATAGACCTCTAGGCTTTTATCTGTGCAACTTTTATATGCCCATATGTTCATATGATTTGATTCTTCCTTTTCTGATCAGATTCTATATGGTTTTGTAATAACTCAAAGTAATTTGTTTGATTCAAACTAAATAAGGTTTCAAATATAAGGTAAAGGTAAAATTGTAAGATCATATTGCACAACTTTCCTGGCAACCAAGTAATGTATGTCATAGAAGACTTCATATGACTCAGAAACATAAACTTATGATTGTGTTGTGCTAATTAAGCAGGAATTAATTGTACCCTAGAAATGGATATTTGACCATGACTAAAATTTAGAATGAATAAGAGCCTGTGTTGTCATAAAAGAAAATGTTATGGTATGTATAAGGGGATGTCTCATACCAAAGTCCACCTCCTTATGAAGCCATATGTGGTGAAGTGCAGGGCTGTTGGTTAAACAGACTCTTGTTCTAATTGTATCTCTGCCTTGAATTGAGAACTGTCCCTGAAAAACTTTAACATTGAAAAGGAACTCTGTGGAGTCCTTCATTGGAGTTCCTTCACATACTCTGCTCTACTGTGCTTGTGCCATTGTTTTTGAGTGTTTAGGCAGAGGACTAGCATGAGCACCCTGCCCTGGTCTGTGGAGCACAGCATATTTTTGTCCTCTGCACTGCTCAGGCCTCTGGTCAGATCTTCTGATTTGCTTTCTTAGCCTCAAGTGAGGCATTTTAACACCATTACCTAAAACAAATGGAAACTTGCTCCATTCCACTAATCAAAGCAAAGCTTTCTGGCACCAAGGCATACTCCACCAACCATGGGAGAATCTTTGCCCATGCACAGCTGACTATACTTCTTGTAAGGACCTTTAGAATAATCCGGCACAGCAGAGCATCAGACATCAAGCTCTTGTCTCTCTTTATTTTCTTTTGAAGTTTGCTTGTGTGCATGAGCCAGAAACATTATGTGGCAGCTTAGGAGAAAGTGGGTTTTGGAGGTGTGGCACTGTGGCAGCCAATGCCACCACTGCATTCAGCAAGCATGTCGCCAACTTGAAATGAATTAGCTGCTGAAATGAGGGAGTGACCTGTCATTGCAGGGCGGTGCCTTGCCTGGTGTAACATTTAAAAAACACATGGTAGCAGCTGTCACCATCTGCCACTCACAGTCCTCATAAAAGCTGATGGGGTGCCCAATATCCCTGTTGGCATGTCCCCTCCCCAGTTCATTTGCCAATGGGGAGCCCAATCCCCATCAGCATAATGCACCCCATGTAATAGTTATGTATGTTGATGGGGTGCCCTGTCCCCTCAACATCATGCCCCCCAAATACAGGCACATTTCTGTGTTGACAGGGGCCTAGTCCCCATCAACTTCAGTTGCCCTCCTCAAACAACACAGGTGGTACACTGGGGCCCACCCAATGTGCCAAAAGCAAATCTGTGAAGGAAAGACCTTCCAGTGATTTTTTTAACCAGTGAAAGAAAAAATGGTTTCTCAGTGTCTCAGGTGCCCCTCTCAACCCACACCCACCCTCAGCACACCCGACCTCCCCACCCACACACCCCCTCACCCCATGCTTACCTTTGGAGCCCACTGTGATGATATTCGGTGGACAGTGAATATGTCTGCACTCTTCAAAGCCGACCACGAACTGAAGAAATGCTGATAAGCTGTATAATGGCATCATGTTTTTTTCAACGTAGTTAGATATCTCAGCCCTTTTTGCAACTTTTGGCTCCAAATTTTTCAACATGGGGTTCTTGGGACCATACCTCATGACTTCAGTAAATGTCTTTTCGTTATTCAGTCCTGAAAGGTGATTTTGTGGTCACTGCACAGAATCACCTTCCGGGACCAATTATAGGAACAACAGTGTTACTGTTCATAAGGTGGGCTCCCAAAAGCCACTGCAAATTTGGTGAAAACATTTCAAAAAATGACTGTGTTATGATTGTACGTTGTGCAGTTTCTATGCCAGCTCTTAACTTCAAGAATGTTTAATATTTTCACTCCAGATTTTCAGCATTTACATTTTTCATGCCTCCTAATGAACAGTACAGCTGTCATTTGTCACATCCTGGCGAAATGTGTTTTCGCACATGTGGTGCACAATGGTGCAGTTGCTGGGGAAATCAATGTTCAGAACAAATTAAGAAAATCACAGTGACACTGTTAATGAGTAGAAGCCCCAAAATGCTTATGTTGAAAATCTGGTTAGAAAAGTTCAAAAAATGACAATGTTATGAGCATGCATTATACAGTTTATACACACTCTCGTAACTTTGAGAATTTTTAGTATTTCACTCAGATTTTCAACACTGACATTTTACACCTCCTTATGAACAGTACAGCTGTCATTTGTCACATACTGGCCAAAATGTGTTTATGCACATCCGGTCGCACAATGGCGTGGTCACTATGGAAATCAATGTTGGACAAATTAACCAAATCACAGTGACACTGCCCATGACCAGAGGTAACAAAATGCCTATGTTGAAAATTTGGTGATAAAAGTCCACAAAGTGACTATGTTTTAGCGTGTGTTGAGCAGTTTCACGCACACTCATAACTTCGAGAATTTGTAATATTCTCACTCCAGAGCTGCAACATTGCCATTTTTGCATACCTCTTATGAACAGTAGAGCTGTCATTTTCCCATCCTGCCTGAACTGTGGTTTCACACATCTTTTGCAGAATGGTGCAGTCATTGTGGGAAATCAATGTTCAGGACAGATTAACAAAATCACAGTGCTACTGTTCATGGGCAGAGGTCCCAAATACTTTCATGAGGTGGGGTCACAAAAGGCCTTGTTGAAAATTTGTAATGCAAATACCAACAAATACCGGTGAGTTAGGGGTTTCTAACCATAACATCCCACCCTGTACAGACTGACAGGCATCAGAGGTCTGCCTTTAGATTGCCGACTGTAATTCTCATACCATTCCACCCCCACCCTGCAGTCAGTGTCAGGCATTGAGGTGTACCTGGGGCTCTTTGGCCCCAGAGTTCACTCCATTCTCCTGTACTTTCAGTGTTTGTTCTTATGGAATAGGGTAACTGTAAAGCCAAACACCCCAAGGCACACCTCAATATTTGTTGGTGTCTGCAGGATAGGTGAGGGAAATGGCAAGAGCATTATGTATGATGACCCAAAGGTATACCTAATGCCTGTCCACCTCTGCAGGGTGGAGGTGGGGTTGGTATGAAGTTCAGTACTTTACTGCCATTCCTATTCTGCATCTGTCTAACTCCTGCAATTCCAATGCTAATACCAGCAAGCAAACATTTAGCATTGACAAATGCTTGTTAAATTAAGGGCTTACCTGAGAATCCTTGGCCTATTAGAATGCAGCTCCATTCACTCCAGCAAATCAGCCACTACCAATGGCTACTACCACAAATTTATAGTGAAAGTAATAATGCAAATTAAAGTCTCTCAAAAATACTGGTTGGATACTAGTAGTCAGCTAAATGAACAACAAAAACTGCAATTTAACAGTTGTATCAATATAAAATAATTGCCAAACTAATGTGCTGTCCTGCTGACTGGATTAAACCAAGTAAGACAGCAACATTTTATGGCTCCTCTCTTCTTGTCCAACCTTTTACCCCCCTTGTGCCCCCTCTCTCTTCTTCACCAACAATCAACATTTCTTCTTGATGGTGATATCACCAAGAACCTTCCTTACCCCTTTTTCCTCTGTGACCTCATCTAACCATGCCCCTTAGGTCTCTTCTATACCCTTGCTATTTCCTTGTCCATTTCTGTCAGCCCACTACCCAACACTCCCAACCCTCACTGAGCACTGGTTTAATAGGCAGACCTGTTGACATTGCGGTTTGCTTCTTAATCAGACAAGCTGCCTTAGCAAAAATATGAATTAAAGATTGCATCTCTTTGAGCTCAACAGAAATAGCATTTTTCTTAAAGTTTCCCAAGCTTATCAATCAGATTTGAGAGTGTTAAGGTTAGAACAAGTCTTTTGCTTTTGGGTGCCATCTGTGGCTCTCCCATTTAAAGAATAGTAACTAACAAATGCTAAAAATGCAGTTTCCATCTCTTGAGCTGTAAATAAATAGCATTTTCTTAAAGTTTCCCAAGCTTATCAATCAGCGTGGAAGTTTTAATGTTAGAACAGGCCTTTTGTTTTTGGAAGGATAGTTGTGGCTGTCCCATTTAAATGAATGGTAACTACCAAAAGTAACAACATGATGTGATCCTCTGTTGAATTGTAAATAAATTGCATTTTCAGGGAGTTTCTTAAACATCAAACAGCATTGTGAATTTGTAACAGTCCAGGTGCTTCAGGTGCACTCAGTTTGTAACCCTTTGGTGCAGATAAAGCCAGCCCATAAAAGCAACAAAAGTTTAGGTAATCTGCACCAGGAATGAAGATCTCAGCAGAAGATATGTGTAAAGGTAATTTATTTGAGGACAAAAGCCCAGATAAACCCTTCTCCCAGCAATTCTCTAAACAAACAGGGCCTTCCTCAGGGGCCAGGTCTGAGGTTGCTTCTCCAATGCCTATTTTTAAAGTAAACAGTTAAAGACACAGGCCACTCTTAGTGATTCATATGTTACAATTATCTAGAAAATGTCATTATCTAAATTATTTATGAAAATACTCTTCACATGAACCCTGCAAACAACTAATAATGTCAAATGTATATAAATTTCACAATAATATTCATCTCATTGTAAATCCTTCATTTTCTATATCTAATATATCTGCAAGGATCAGGTTCTTAACTTAATTTATGAAGATGTGTTAACTAAGTTGAGGCAATCAAACCTGGTACCTAAACTAGCTGGTATATTTAATTAAACACATTGTAAATAAGCATAGGAAATTCAAACAACACTGTTGCAAAACAAACTTGTTTAAAGTCCTTCATTTAACAGCAACCACTACCATTCAATATATTGTGGTAAATCAAATCAAATATGAGTGGGGGGTAGGGGATACTATTACATATACCCTCCTACTATACAATTAGGAAGGTCCAAATTGTTCGGATATCAGAGTTACAATGGGTTAAGGGGATTTATCTATTCCACTTCAATTCCAACTGAGTAAGTTACAGACTTGGGGATTTAATGAGGGGGTTTCAGATGGGGAATTTTGTCTACAACTTCCAATAGTATCTTGCCTACAGTAACCCACAAGAAAAAAATAGACAGGTATTGGCTCTAGACCAACAATATGATCAATTTTAATAAGCTGTCCTAAGAGGATGCTGTTTCCTGTCCTTTAAAGCATTTTCAAGTTACAATAGGCCCCTGTCTGTCTCCTTGTGTTTTTATATTACTTTGACACTATAATAAGTGAAGCCAAGGAGTTTCTGATTAATGGTTTCTGATTAATGATTCATAGATAAGGTGAAAAATCTATTTCTTCATTCAGTCCAATTGGCAGACATTTTTAATTTCAAAATACATTTTCTTTCCCTTTGGGAAGAATTTGCTTTTGATTCTCACCTCTTGGATTCCTTTTACATGTTTCAAGATAGCACACCTGAAACAATCTGGTTTACTGTTATGTACCAGGTCAAAATGAACTCCAATTGCATTCTGTGCATTACAGCTAATGATAGCACTCAAATGCTCCTAAATTCTTTCTTTTGCAGGTCATATGCTTTTCCCACATAGTAAGTCTTACATGGCACCGACAAAGATAAACCACAAAGGTGTAGTACAGATGGTAAATTCATTTAAATCTACAATTTCTTCTCCTTTTTAATCTGTTTCCTGTGCTGTCATATTGACACACATTGCATCTCCACACTTAAAATGACCTTTTGGTTTCACTATTAGCCATTTCCCCTCTGTCTTTGGACTTGCTATGAAATGACTAATTACTAACCTATCCCAAATATGTCTTCCCTTGTTAAAGGTAACTTTAAGTTTCAAATGTACTTCTTCTTTTATATGGGGTCACTGAGTAATACTGGCCACAGTCTGTGGACCAAGCCACATACTTGTCCTGCCATGGGATTGAATTATGTGACAAATGTCACTATCTTGTTGTTCTCATTCCCCTTATTATTTTCCTGTTCCCTGATTTTCCTAAGGAGCAATAATTCTCCTCAGTTGAGAAGTATGACTTTCTGCAAGGATTCAGATAAAATGATGTCCGATTATCCTCTCATGAGTAATCTCTTTTCAAATCTCCAATTTGTTTAAGAAATTGCTCCCCATCTGTACATTTTCTAGTTAGTCTTATCATTTCTCCATAAGGTATGGAGTTAATAAATTTTCTAGGATGCACTCCCAGCAATGAGAATAGTGTCCCCACTATTCCCTTTCTGTACCTTCTGTACCTTGTGGTTTAAGAGTATTGATATTCCAAGCAGCTGTGAATCCAAAAATGGATTTGCTTTTATCAAACCCATATGGGAAGTGTAACCCCATAGGATTTTGGTTTGGTTTCAAAATTCCATACATTTGGAAATTGATTGCATTTCACCTATCCAAATGACTATCACATCGTCAATAAATCTATACCAACTTAAGATGTGATTTACATACAGATCTTTATTTTCATCAAATACCCATTTTCTTCTAGCATGCCCATAATTAAATTTGCATATGATGGGAGTAAAGATTCCCTATCGCTGTTCCACATACTTGCTGGAAAAATTGTTGTCAAACACAAAATAATTATGTGTCAAGGCAAAATTTACAGCCTGGACTAGAAATTCATCTGGATTTACTGGTTCCTATTTAAATAATAGGACACTGCCTCAAAACCAATGACATGCTTTATAGAAATATACAGGCCACTCACAACTATTGTAACCCAGCTCCAATCTGGATCCCATATTTTTCCTTTAAATGTATTCATTAGATCCATGCTGTCCCTTATGTACATATATAATGTAAACACATAAGATTGTAAGAAGGTGTCTACAGAGATACTTAACTTGTTTGTTAGGAGCCATGCCAGCAATAATGGGTCTACCTGGTAGATCAATTATGCTTTTGTGTATTCTGGGCAAGATGAAAAATGTAGGAACTATTGGGTAGTCCACTTTTATGAAGTCTTTTCCTTTGATTAATCCATCCACATTTAACTGTCCAATCAATAAATTTAAACAGCTCCCCATGATATTTAAATATGGGGTCCCCTTTAAGTTGATAATAGTTCTCTTTATCATTGACAAGTTCTAAACATTTAGCTACATACACTTCCTCAGGCATATTACAGGTTTCCCCCCTTCATGCTGGAGTTCATACTGGAAAAATAGGAAAGCCAAGAAGGCAAAAGCTCATATAGACTTTCCCTACAATTCAGTGGCTGCAACACATGTAACCAACTACAGCAAAATATTTATCAATCTATTTTAGAAAACATTTAAGCTTTCAGCTTCCACCACTTCTGCAGGCAATCTAATCCATGTCTTAATCACCCTGCACTTAAAACCATTCCTTCTTATCTCTATCCTACTCCTTACCTCCCTCCTCAGTTGTCTATCATGTCCTAACAATTGGTATGGTTTCTCCTAACTAATAATCCCAACTCAGCCTTAAGAGCTTCATTTTTAATAATTTAAACAATAACAGCAAATCCCTCTTGCTCTTCTAGTGGCCAAGGACCACAAACCGAACTTCTCCTGTCTCTCCTCATATGACATTACTTCACAACCTGATATCAGACTGGTAAGTGATCTCTGAGGTCTTTCCAGTAATTTGATATCCTTCTCAAGAAAGGGCTTGAAGACATTTGAGCAGCAGTCCAAAATAGGCCTGATAAATGCCTTATACAATGGCAACAACACCCCTCACTTCTCAAATGGAACCCCTTCTTATACAGTTTACCATATGCATTGCTTTGTTTGATGTAATTTTGCTATGAGTACCACTTTTAAATCATTGTGAATGTATAATCCCAAATCTTTCACACGTTGACATTTAGTCTGATGCCCTGTGTATAACAGGTCTGCTTTATATTATGCTTACCCAGATGCATAATTATACATTTTCCTTGTTAAACTTAATCCCATTGGCTATTGCCCATTCTGAAATATGAATTAAATCCTGCACAAACATAAGTCTATCATTAAATGCATCCACTACTCCACCTATTTTAACATCATTGGCAAATGTTATTATTTTGTTTACTAATTATACCCAAATCATTCATAAAATACTAAACAACAGTGACCCAGCACCGACCCTGTGGCTTCACTCCCAGCCATCAGTGATTTAGAGATGTCCCTGTAACCAAACTTGCTGCTGTCTGTTCAACAACCAATGTTTTACCCATCTCACAATAGTCATATCAACACCCATGTTAATATGTTTTTAATACTTTTCCATGAGGACTTTGTCAAATGCTCTACTAAAATCGAGCATCACCATGTCAGCACTTCGTCCTTCATCAGTTTGCTTACTCATGTAATCATAGAAGGTAATCAAATTAGTTTCACATAATTTATTTAACACAAATCCATGTTGAGTTTTATCCATTAGACCTTTTTATCATAAAATGTATAATTTCTTCACTAAGAATTACCTCAATAATCTTCCCACAACAGAGGTCAGACTTACCAGTCGATAATTTGGTGCCTCACACCTTTTCCTTTTTATAAATGGGGACCACATGAGCTAATCTCCACTCCTCAGGCGTGAAGCCATCTGACACTGATTTTTGTTCCAACAGGGTAATTACTGGTGTCAGACATCCTTCAACTTCTACAAGAATAGCAGCTGGGTCCCATCCAGTCCTGCCACTTTATCCACCTTCAATCTCATAATTTTGTTCATCACTCTCTTCTCAGTTATAATTGTTTTTGGATTTATTTTACCTTTACCAAAGCTGCCATATTGTATAACATTGACATGATCCATATACACACACTTAAACAACTGCTAAATACATTTACCATTTCCCTTGGCTCTGAGGTCATTACTCCATTAATATTAAATGGACCAACCATACTATTTCCTCCTCTTCTACTATTTTCATAAGCATAAAAACTTTTTTATTATTTTTACTCATAGCTAAGCTAAATTCAAGTTGTTTTTTAAATTTTGATTTCATATTTCAGTTGCTTTAATATATTTTTATACCTGTTCCTAATAGTTAATGATTTATTTTTCTTCATTTTTGAAACATTGCTTTCTTCTTTTACAGAGTCTGATTATGGCTCTAGTTAGCCATGGTGGCTTTTTACCTTTGTGATTTTGTGATTGTAAGCTTTCCTATGTGGAATATGAGTTTGTATTATCTCATTCATAATATTTAAAAGCTCCCAAGATTCTTTAGTATTTTGATTCATCATCATACCTCCTCAGTCAAGTCTACTTAGCCTCTTTCTTATAACACCGTGATCCCCTTATTAAAGAGGATCTGGGTTGTACTACCTTGAACCAACTTTATTACCCAATCCATCAAGAAGGTGATAGAGTTATGGTCACTTGTACCTAGCTGGAGCTATATACTGATTTGTTGAATAGTAGCAGATATATTTGTAAGTATGACATCCAATATATTCTCACTCCTTGTAGCTTTATGAATACTTTGATGAACACTAGGGCTGTGCATGGGCCGAATAGTACTTTCTGAATACCATGAATAGTAGGCTTCCTGAATATTCAGATGCATTTCCAAATAGTTCACTATTTGGCCACTATTCAGGAACTCCTATTCGGTAAGATTTCCAAGTCTCATGAGGCTTTGTTAGCCAATTAAAACTGTTTCTTGAGTTCAAAGGCAAAGCGCACCATGTGACTTTCTCACTCTGAGCTGGTAGAAGACAGGAGACAGTGTTTTCTGAAACTGCTCTGCAGTACTTTTGAGACCTTAAACTTGATAAACAAGAAATAGATTTTTGCTTCACAGGCTTTGTTGGGCCAGTATAGTTGTTTTGATCAGTGTCAGAAAAAGCTGTTTGGCTTTCTGACAGGTATTTTGTCCTTATTGCTGTACTCAGTTACAGGGACTATAGGGCTGTCTGCTAACACTCTTTCTCTGCTGCTGTCCAACATAGCTCCAGTGTGATTAATTTAGGTGAAGCACATTTTATTTTGTGGGGTTTTTGCTGTTGTCTGGTTCCAGGCTAGGTTCCCTGCATGACTGATGAAGGTGTCTGCTAACTCCCCTCCTGCGGGTCAGTGCTTATGATTTGCTGTATATGTGCATAATATTTGATTTTGTGAGGATTCATCCTGCATGTGCATGCTTAATATATTTTTCATTAGGCAGTTCCACACGTTTGCACAGCTGTGTGCACACAGATTTTGAAATAAACTTCAGTTGAAAGCCATCAGACTTGACTTACCAAATTGTTATTGTTAGTCCTCTGGCTCTGGGGATAGATCCTTGTACACTTAAAGAATGTGTTGGCTGACTCCCCCACTTCTACAGCCACTGCACACAGTTAACCTGTACTTGTGAAAATATCTCCCCTGCAGTCTGTGCCTTGTGTGTGCACAGCTGTGCACATGCATTTTGTTTGTTTGCTGTTGTTTGTTAATTAAACCATTGCACTTAGTAGGGCAGGCCTGTCTCACTGAGTTGACGAACGTCATCTGTCTATTCGTTGCTTGGTTCCATGTTTGACTAACTAGGTTGTCCATTTCTTCTTCTTTCTTAGTAGTACTGTTTTTCTTTACTGCTACTTTTGTGGTGCAGTATAACTGGAAAGGTTGATGTATTACTGTAGTTCCACAAGCACTAAGTAAAGCATCACACACATACAGGTACTACATAGTAGTCAGTTGTATTTTACAGTAACCACTAGTGATCTGATCCATCGTGTCTTTAGCAATCTTACAGACATTCTTGGTCCAGCCCCAGCAAAGCATCTGCACTGCTGGCCCCAAGTGGTGAGGGACAGGATGATAGCCCCACAAACATACAGCACGTCCTGGCAATTACTGCTGAGTGTTGTTCCTGGGCTGCCAAACCACCAAACAATCTATATGGAACAAAGGAAGTACTCAGGGAGGGGCAGTAACAAAATACAGTTAAGAGCAGTGGAGCATAAAGTTGCCAATACATTTATTTGTGCTAAGGCTGGAGGATGTCAATAGATCGCTGGTGCTTTGACCAGAACCTGGTCTTTGTCAGGGTACATATCAAGAATGTACAAACACACTATGAATATACAACCCTTAATGAAACACACACCATAAATAAGTGAAATTAAAATGAATGTAACTGAGATGCCCTTGTAACAAAACAATCACAACTAACATACCCAAGGATGAAACACTGCATCAATATTATAAAACTGATCATGCAGTGGTGCCAGACAGTACATAATGCAGTATCTTGCAAAATTACTGCAAAATGCTACAGTATGCTGTAAGGAGCAATGTAATTTCATGGCAATCAAGCCCTCTAGTCATCCAATATTTTGTGGTATGCCACTTACTGCAAAGTACTGAATTGCATCTGTCCTGCTCCACTGTATATTAATGATACATAATACAATTCCAGAAGGTGGTGGGATAGACTACATAGGCAATGACATACAGGTGTCTCTCTTTATTCAGTAGGCTCAAATATTGTTCTCCCCAAGCAAGTCTTTTGTTCTTGCAGCATTTGGAATAGTAGTACTGCTACTAATATCATTAGCAGTACTACTACCACATGCATGCTTTGTTTGATGTAATTTTGCTATGAGTACCACTTCTTAAATCATTCTGAATATATACTCCCAAATCTTTCTACACGTTGACATTTAGTCTGATGCCCTGTGTATACTGGTCTGCTTTATATTATGCTTACCCAGATGCATAATTATACATTTTCCTTGTTAAACTTAAATCCCATTGGCTATTGCCCATTCTGAAATATGAATTAAATCCTGCACAAGCATAAGTCTATCATTAAATGCATCCACTACTCCACCTATTTTAACATCATTGGCAAATGTTATTATTTTGTTTTTACTAATTATACCCAAATCATTCATAAAATATTAAACAACAGTGACCCCAGCACCGACCCCTGTGGCCCACCACTCCCAGCCATCAGTGATTTAGAGAGATGTCCTGTAACCAAACTTGCTGCTGTCTATTCAACAACAATGTTTTACCCATCTCGCAATAGTCATATCAACACCCATGTTAATATGTTTTTAATACTTTTCCATGAGGGACTTTGTCAAATGCTCTACTAAATCGAGCATCACCATATCAGACTTCGTCCTTCATCAGTTTGCTTACTCATGTAATCGTAGAAGGTAATCAAATTAGTTTCACATAATTTATTTAACACAAATCCATGTTGAGTTTTTACCATTAGACCTTTTTATCATAAAATGTATAATTTCTTCACTAAGAATTCCCTCAATAATCTTCCCACGACAGAGGTCAGACTTACCAGTCGATAATTTGGTGCCTCACACCTTTTCCCTTTTTATAAATGGGGACCACATAAGCTAATCTCCACTCCTCAGGCATGAAGCCATCTGACAATGATTTTTGTACCAACAGGGTAATTACTGGTGTCAGCACATCCTTCAACTTCTACAAGAATAGCGGCTGGATCCCATCCAGTCCTGACACTTTATCCACCTTCAATCTCATAATTTTGTTCATCACTCTCTTCTCAGTTATAATTGTTTTTGGATTTATTTTACCTTTACCAAAGCTGCCATATTGTATAACATTGACATGATCCATATACACAGCACTTAAACAACTGCTAAATACATTTACCATTTCCCTTGGCTCTGAGGTCATTACTCCATTAATAAAATGGACCAACCATACTATTTCCTCCTCTTCTACTATTTTCATAAGCATAAAAACTTTTTTATTATTTTTACTCATAGCTAATCTAAATTCAAGTTGTTTTTAAATTTTTGATTTCATATTTCAGTTGCTTTAATATATTTTTATACCTGTTCCTAATAGTTAATGATTTATTTTCTTCATTTTTGAAACATTGCTTTCTTCTTTTCAGGGTCTGATTATGGCTCTAGTTAGCCATGGTGGCTTTTACCTTTGTGATTTTGTGATTGTAAGCTTTCCTATGTGGAATATGAGTTTGTGTTATCTCATTCATAATATTTAAAAAGCTCCCAAGATTCTTTAGTATTTTGATTCATCATCATACCTCCTCAGTCAAGTCTACTTAGCCTCTTTCTTATAGCACCGTGATCCCCTTATTAAAGAGGGTCTGGGTTGTACTACCTTGAACCAACTTTATTACCCAATCCATCAAGAAGGTGATAGAGTTATGGTCACTTGTACCTAGCTGGAGCTGTATACTGATTTGTTGAATAGTAGCAGATATATTTGTAAGTATGACATCAATATATTCTCACTTCTTGTAGCTTTATGAATACTTTGATGAACACTAGGGCTGTGCATGGGCCAAATAGTACTTTCTGAATATCATGAATAGTAGGCTTCCTGAATATTCAGATGCATTTTCAAATAGTTCACTATTTGGCCACTATTCAGGAACTCCTATTCGGTAAGATTTCAAGTCTACTGAGCTTGTTAGCCAATTAAAACTGTTTCTTGAGTTCAAAGTCAAGCGCACCATGTGACTTTCTCACTCTGAGCTGGTAGAAGACAGGAGACAGTGTTTTCTGAGAGCTGCTCTGCAGTACTTTTGAGACCTTAAACTTGATAAACAAGAAATAGATTTTCGCTTCACAGGCTTTGTTGGGCCAGTATAGTTGTTTTGATCAGTGTCAAAAAGCTGTTTGGCTTTCTGACAGGTATTTTGTCCTTATTGCTGTACTCAGTTACAGGGACTATAGGGCTGTCTGCTAACACTCTTTCTCTGCTGCTGTCCAACATAGCTCCAGTGTGATTAATTTAGGTGAAGCACATTTTATTTTTTGGGGGTTTTTGCTGTTGTCTGGTTCCAGGCTAGGTTCCCTGCATGACTGATGAAGGTGTCTGCTAACTCCCCTCCTGCAGGTCAGTGCTTATGATTTGCTGTATATGTGCATAATATTTGATTTTGTGAGGATTCATCCTGCATGTGCATGTAATATATTTTTCATTAGGCACATCCACACGTTTGCACAGCTGTGTGCACACAGATTTTGAAATAAACTTCAGTTGAAAGCCAGTCAGACTTGACTCACCAAATTGTTATTGTTAGTTCTCTGGCTCTGGGGATAGATCCTGGACACTAAAGAATGTTTTGGCTGACTCCCCCACTTCGACAGCCACTGCACACAGTTAACCTGTACTTGTGGAAAATATCTCCCCTTGCAAGTCTGTGCCTTGTGTGTGCACAGCTGTGTCATGCATTTTGTTTGTTTGCTGTTGTTTTGTTAATTAAACCATTGCACTTAGTAGGGCAGGCCTGTCTCACTGAGTTGACGGAACGTCATCTGTCTATTCGTTGCTTGGTTCCATGTTTGACTAAATAGGTTGTCCATTTCTTCTTCTTTCTTACTGTTTTTCTTTACTGCTATTTTTTGTGGTGCAGTATAACTGGAAAGGTTGATGTATTACTGTAGTTCCACAAGCACTAAGTAAAGCATCACACACATACAGGTACTACATAGTAGTCGTTGTATTTTAAACAGTAACCACTAGTGACTCTGATCCATCGTGTCTTTAGCAATCTTACAAACATGCTTGGTCCAGCCCCAGCAAAGCATCTGCACTGCTGGCCCCAAGTGGTGAGGACAGGATGATAGCCCACAAACATACAGCACGTCCTGGCAATTACTGCTAGTGTTGTTCCTGGGCTGTAAACCACCAAACAATCTATATAGAACAAAGGAAGCACTCAGGGAGGGGCAGTAACAAAATACAGTTAAGAGCAGTGGAGCATAAAGTTGCCAATACATTTATTTGTGCTAAGGCTGGAGGATGCCAATAGATCCCTGGTGCTTTGACCAGAACCTGGTCTTTGTCAAGGGTACATATCAAGAATGTACAAACACACTACAAATATACAACCCATTAATGAAACACACACCATAAATAAGTGAAATTAAAATGAATGTAACTGAGATGCCCTTGTAACAAAACAATCACAACTAACATACCAAGGATGAAACACTGCATCAATATTATAAAACTGATCATGCAGTGGTGCCAGACAGTACATAATGCAGTATCTTGCAAAATTACTGCAAAATGCTACAGTATGCTGTAAGAAGCAATGTAATTTCATGGCAATCAAGCCCTCTAGTCATCCAATATTTTGTGGTATGCCACTTACTGCAAAGTATTGAATTGCATCTTGTCCTGCTTCACTGTATATTAATGATACATAATACAATTCCAGAGAAGGTGGTGAGATAGACTACATAGGCAATGACATACAGGTGTCTCTTTATTCAGTAGGCTCAAATATTGTTCTCCCAAGCAAGTCTTTTGTTCTTGCAGCATTTGGAATAGTAGTACTGCTACTAATATCATTAGCAGTACTACTACCACATACATTGCTTTGTTTGATGTAATTTTGCTATAGTACCACTTCTTAAATCATTCTGAATATATACTCCCAAATCTTTCTCACGTTGACATTTAGTCTGATGCCCTGATTATAATAGGTCTGCTTTATATTATGCTTACCCAGATGCTTAATTATACATTTTCTTGCAGATCACCACCTGTTCCATCTGTACATTAACTGTCACATCCTGCTGTGCAGTAGTGGGGACATTACAGTATACATGTTTTGTGCAGGAAGTAGCAGACACCACCACCACTAGTGTTCCACTGCTACCACTATGGCTGCTACATCCACAGACAGTGTGCTTCCCACCACCACAGGTGTCATTCTTGCAGCCACCCTTTCAGCTGTCACCACTGCAGCCACTGCTACCACTATTCCTATGCCCATGGCTAAAGCACCTTCTACCCCATGTCTGTGACAATGACACCCTTTAGTGCTGATCAAATGCAATGCTTGATATTTTCAGATTGCTATGTGTGTGGTGTGGGATTGAGTGTGCCACATGGAGCGTTGTGTCACAAAGTGAGAGTTCTATTTTGGTGGTTGAAATGTATTTGATGTGTATATGGTATACCAGGTTCAATAGGTGGTTAATGGTGTTGCTGAAGTGCTTTTTAAAGTTTACTTAAATAACACCTTTTCTGGCTGAATGCTGAATAATGAATACTGAATACTTGGGACCGAATACCGAATATTCGGCTGAGTATTCAGGAAAAGGTATTGCACAGCCCTACTGAACACCCATAGCCAACAGCTCTTCCTGGATCTTGGTAGCTAAATTATTTCTGACTGTTTTTCCCATTCAGGGTCAGGCATATTCAAATCCCCATTAACACAATGTCAGAGTTTTCTGCCAGGTTAACAATATACTCTACAAAGCTTCTGTCTCCTCCATACTAGTGTCAGGCCTCTGTAGAAAACTGAGATCCTATATTTCTTACCCTTTATCCCCACTAGTTCATCGTTAATGATTTCAACACTACAAAGATCATAACTTTCATCAATACCCTAATCTCATTCCATCTCTAATAAAGAGGCCTAGCCACCCTCCACTTCTTCCTGATCTATTTTTGTTTATAAGTCTATAGCGGGTATCTGTCGAATCCATAGAGTTTCATTGCTCCTCCAGGTTTTGACTACCCAACTATAACCAAATTATCTCTTCTTGTGACTATTTCAAGTTCAGTCATGCTAGCTCCATTCAGACTTCTGGCATTACAAAACATGTCCTTTATAGCTGAAACTCTATTGATTTTACCCTGACTGGAATATGTTTTCCTTTTTATCTCTAGTAGTCCTCTTTCCTTTTAGTTTAAACAGTTTTCAATCTCATGATGCAACCTAATCCCAAAATCCTACTTCTCCTGAAATTCAGATGAATCCCAACATTACAATATAAGTCATTTCTATTATTAAATGTCCCCAATGCCTTAGAAATTGGTAGCCATTTGTTCTTGCCCATTTGTTCAACCATTCATTGATCAAAGCTATTCTGCTCTTCTCTTCTTATAAACAGATGCCCTTGGTTCTGGTAATATTCCTGAACCACAAAGCCACAACCTTTTCAACCAGTTTGTCAAGTAACTTGATGTAATCCTTTTGTATCGTGGGCAGGGTCTTGTGCAAAATATCATTAATATCCACATGAATCAATGCCAGGGGATGCTTCCCTGTCCTACTGAATATATTATCAGACAAGTTGTATAAATCCAATACACCTGCCCTGGAAAAACTACTAACCATGTTATTTCCTTTGTCATATTTACAGAGGTATTGATCAGTGTACATTATTATAGAGTCCACTATTACTATTACATGTCTTACAGTTTGATGCCTTCACTTCTCAGTGCTTCTGTATCCAGATTACAATCTACCTCTGAAATATGTGACTGATTTGATTAACCAACTAACATAGCTATTTTCTACTGGTATTACATCCAAAACACTATCTTCATTTGCTTTATTATTAATTTGATCATGTTGTTCCTGCATTTGTCGAGCCAAGTTAATCATAGGTATATCCTTCCCATATTCCCTCTTAAATTCACTGGGATTGGTTTGAATGGGCTTAATCCTCTGTGCTTCTTTTTAACTTTAGTTACCTCACTCCAATCACCCTGAATACTTTCTCCATCATTCTCATTATTCTTCCTTTTCCCCTGTCCTGTTTGTGCACTACCCCTTCCTTGGAAGCATCATTAATGGTTAAACTAGAGAATTTTAGCCTAGCTGTGAGTTCCATCTGGCTTTCTCTAATAACTCCAGTCGTTTTGCACTTAATTAAATGGAATGCAGCTCACTATTTAATGTGCATTTTGCACATTCACAGCTAATATAGTCAATCCCCAGTTCAGCCATTTTATACATGCTACAACCACTTACACAGCTTATCAATAGATCTCCCTCTGATGTTAATAACGAGGGTATTTTGTTAAACTTTGGTGCTTCATCTGTCACCATTTTGAATAAGTACTATACTGCAATCACTTTACCTTCTAAAGTTTTCTATGTAAAGTATTCTTTATTTCTCCTTCTCCCCTCTGACTAACACACCAACACATGCTAAGATGCGCATTTCTCTGCATGTCTCAGCTCGCTGAGACATGCCGCTGACTCTGCGCACTGCTCGCGTGAGTGCCAGAATTTAAGCTGTGTGGAACCTGGAAGTAGTGAGGGTCTTGCACTCACTAATCCCCAATTTCAAGTAATTTGACTGCTACAGTCAGGTATTGGAGTTGCTAGAAGCACTGACTCCTTCTGTGTATCAGTTAACTTAAAAATCAAAAATCACTTTCTCTGATTTTGTATTACTATTTTTGTAAGACTACAGCTCTTTAAGAGCCTCTATTTCCACTTTATTTAAATTGTTACAATGATTTTTAGAGCTGGCTGAGTGGCACTGAGGGTTGAGGTGCTGGATGCCACACCTTGTTCCACGCTGGTGACCCGGGTTCAGCAATAGACTCTGGTCACCAGGGGTCAGCAGGGCAGAGAGGATTGAGCATCTGTGGACTGCTTTTCCCTTCTTGGGGAAGGTGTCACCAGTTGGTGGCACACTAATGACCTCTGGTGGAGGCTGGGGTGGTGCACTGGCACTGCATGGTAGGGAATAAGCTTGGGACACAGTGCCAGAAGGAGCAGGTGCAGACACATGTTCACTCCTCCATTGGCATCACTGCATGCTCCAAGTCACACCAAACCAGGAAAGCAGGAAAAAGAAGGCACCAGTCATGGTGGCATGATGGCCATCTCTGTGGGGACCACATGGCTCTGAAGGTATGCGGCTCATTCTGGATCCTGTTCTGATGGACAAGCATGGGGGAGCTCTCCACTATCCCACTGCATGGGGCAAAGCTGTGGGGTAGGAGCTGTGGGACCTGAATAGAGCTGGAAAATCTTCAGGAAGGAGGCTGAATGACAGGGATGCTCAGACGTAAGGTAAGCAGACTGGGGCTGGGAAAAAAGGACCTACAATGATTTTTAGAGAGAAAAAAGTTTTCTGTCTCTTTAATCAACATGTTTTCAAAGGTTGAAATTCCCAGGCAAAAACCTGTGGACAGAAAACAGATTTTAGCTTGAACTTCTGCCTGTTAACTTCATAGACTCTGGTATTTATGTCCCTATTTCCATTTCATCCAATAATGTTGCTACATTAATTTGGTCACTTATATTATAGTCCCAATCTGTTGGTTCCCATTCAGTCTGCCCATCTTCTTCTGGAAATGCTTCACTGTTTTTCAATAAACTGACATAGTTTGCAATAACCATATTGTCATTCTGTGACCTTCCTTCCTCACTTTGATCTCCCACACTGATGTTACTGTCTGTGGTTGCTTTCTGCTTTCCAAAAAATACTTCAATTTTAATTTACAAATTAATTTGAAAATGTCCACTCAAACTTGAACAAGTCTGTTTTTATGTGTTGGGATAAATGTAACTCCTTTCAATGGAACTAGTTTTGACCTTTTGAAAAAAATATGTCAGATAAATTCACAATGTCTATTATTTGTTCCTCTGAGGCCTGGACTATGCTGCTGTTTTACATTGTTGTTTCCTTTTTCTCCTTCGTGTTTTCCTTTTACATTTTTGTTTTTGTTTGGATTGGGGAGCTCCTTGCTGCTCCCCTCCATTGTCTTAAAAGGTCTAACTGTGGAGGTACTTGCTTCTGACCACAGGACCTAGAAGCAGAATTTCACTGTTCGCTGATGACACAAAGCTCTGTAACAGAGTAGACACACCAGAGGGTGTAGACAGAATGAGAAGGGACCTGCAGAAACTTGAAGAATGGTCAAGGGTTTGGCAGTTGAAATTCAATGCAAGGAAGTGCAAGATAATGCATATGGGGCACAAAAGCCCTGGCACAATATATCAGTTGGGGTGAAGATATAGCATGCACCAAGCAGGAAAGGGATCTTGGAGTTATCATCTCTGATGACCTCAAGGCAGGAAACAGTGTGACAAGGCAGCAGGTAAAGCAAATAGGATGCTGGGATGTATAGGCAGGGGCATCACCAGCAGGGAAAGGAGGTCATAATTCCACTATACAAGACACTAGTGAGGCCCCACCTGGAGTACAGTGTACAGTTCTGGAGACCTTACCTACGTAGGACATAGACAGAGTAGAGAAGGTTCAGAGGAGGCAACAAAGATGGTGCATGGATTGCATCACAAGTCCTATGAGGACAGGTTGAAGGCACTGAACATGTACTCCTCTGGAGGAGAGGAGGAGAGAGGAAATGATAGAGACATACAAGTATCTTACAGGGAGGAACAGGGTGCAGGAATGCACTATTTTTAAGCGAAAAGATGTTCCAGGACTAGAGGCATGGGATGAAGTTGGAGGAGGATGATTCAGAGGAAACGTGAGGAAGAATTTCTTCACAGAACGGGTGGTGGACAAGTGGAACACCCTGCCAGAGGAAGTGGTGGGGGCTGAAACAATCACAGGATTTAAGAATGCATGGAGAGACATAAAGGAATTCTGGAGATCAGGGGTGAGGTAACAGACTTCCTGGAAAACATAAACTGAACTTACAAACTAAATGGGCAGACTGGGTGGACCATAGGCCCTTATCTGCTGACACTGTCTATGTATCTATGTATGTATCTATGTACCACTCAATAACATTACTGTTATCAGCTGTTTCTAATCTTACAGCTTGTGCTCAATTCTTCTCAAAAGAAACATTTTCTTTCATTTGCTTTCTTCCCTGTTCTTATTTCTATTCCAGTAATTATTACACCTCTGTTGGGATCTTGGTCTTCCTCTATTTGTGGAGTGTGATTTTCTTTCCCAGACAAATATCTATTTTCCGTCAAAATCCCTATATCTCTGATAAGCATTGTTTTTTTCTTATAAATTAAATCAGTTTCATGTTTATTGATTTTTCTGTACAATGATTTATTAATGTTGTCAAGATCTTGCTTATCTCTTTGCTCTGCCAAAGGGTTTGTACCTCCTTTATTTACTGGTTAATTTTGTCCCATATCTTTATGTCCCTTTTAATCAGTGCTTGAATAAATATTTTTGTACACTCAGTTGCTGCTTGTTCCCACTCTTTTCAACTCTTCTTCCTCATCCTCCAGCCCTGAAAAAGGTATTTTATCAATTTGTAAGCCTCCTGCAACATTTTTTATTCCATATTTTTCCAGGCTGATTTGATTATCAAAATGATTCAGCTCTTTTATCTTGAACCTTTCTAATTTGATAAACAGTTCTTTTGGAGTGAAATCACTAGTATCCAGCTCCTCAGACCATGCATTGAAAACAAAATTTATCTTCTGTTGCTGGCGTCAGTCTACCTCATCTGTGTCTTCTAGGCAGTAAATGAAATCTTCTTCTGAGCAACTTGACAAACTCTCTTCAACTGGAAGCACTAAAGTGGCACTCAGGTTAGTCATTCTATTAACCAAATACCCCAATACTCAAGAGTCTTATTCACAATGCTCCAAATGTTAAACTTTCAGATTGGTTCAGAGAAAATCATAAGGATATGAAACTATACCACAAACAGCCATAACTTTCCTCCAGTAAAATCCAGGATCACTGCAGAGTGCAAACTTATACTTCTCCATTGCAACCAGAAAATGGCAATCAGATAACAGTCTAGGTGCTTCAGGAATGCTCAGTTTGAAACCCTTTAGTGTTGATAAAAGGCAGCCAGCCACAAAATCAACAAAAGTTTAAGTCATCTGAACCAGAAATGAAGATCTCGACATAAGATGTGTGTAAGGTAGTTTATTTGTGGACAAAGCCCAAATAAACCCTTCTCCCAGTGCTTTGGCCAAACAAGGCATTCCTCAGGGGCTCACATATTTGATTTGACTTGATTTACCACAAGATTTGGAATGGTAGTGGTTGTTGTTAAATGAATGACTTTTAATGATAAGTTTGTTTTGCAACAGTGCTGTTTGAATTACCCACTCTTATTTACAATGTGTTTAATTAAATATACCAGCAAGTTTATGTACCACGTTTGATGGCCTACAACTTAGTTAAGAAATCATCATAAAATTAAGTTAAGAACCTGATCCTTGCAGCCTAAGCATTTGATGTAGAAAAAATAAAGGATTTAAAATGAGATGAATAAATATTATGAAATTTATATACATTTGACATTGTTAGTTGCTTGCAGCAGGGTTCATGTAAAGAGTATTTTCATAAATTAGATAATGAAATTTTCTAGATAATTTAATATAAGATTCACTAAGGGTGACCTGTGTCTTTAACTGTTTACTTTAAAAGAGCATTGGAGAAGCAACCTCAGACCCACCCCATGAGGACTGCCTTGTTTGTTCATCAAAGCACTGGGAGAAGGATTTAGCTGGGCTTTGCCCACAAATAAATTACTTTACACACATCTTGTGTCAAGACCTTCATTCCTGGTGCAGATTACCTAAACTTTTGTGAATCGTAGCAGTGGCTTGGAGGAGAGAGATGATTTCAGTGGAGGAGCTGAGCACTGATCTATACAGATTTGAGACCCGCTCTAGTCTCCAGATCTCACTTTTTTTCTTTCTCATTACAATTTGTTATTCAAATAACACCAGTGGCTCTTTCCATTTTGGTTCAGCTTTTAGAAGCAGCAGGTAGCATCTGAAAGGGGCTAGTATTTACCTCTGCTTCAATTTTTAGAAACAACAGTTACCAACTGAAAAGGAGCTAGCATTTACTTTTAAAGGCACCTCATTTGGTGAAAACAGTGCTACAGTAGCATTTACTTTTAAGAGTACATCATTTTAGAGAGGAGAGGAATTAGTTAAATCCCCCTTCCCCATCATAACTGCTAACAGCTACTGCTAAATGTGAGGGCCTGTGACCTGCGAATAGCAGTTAGTTGTGCATCAGCTCTATTTTGCTTCAGCTTTTAGAAGCTGCAGCTGAAAGGAGCTTATATTTACTTCTGCTTCAGCTTTTGGAAACAACAGTTAGCAACCGAAAAGGAGCTAGCATTTGCTTTTAAGAGTACCTAATTTTAGAGAGAAAGATGTGATTCAGCTAAATCTCACCCTCCCCATCACTTAACTGCTAACTGATAAGGGGTGGTAATAGTACTACCCAGCTTCCTACCCTCTCCCAATCACCCTGGGTCTTTTGACATTTAAAGAAGTCATGAGGAACGTCATGCAGTGCTCCCAGGGAAGAAATCAGTGAAAACAGGAAGAGGGGACAGAGAAGAAGCACTGAAGTGAGAAACAAACTGTGACACCTACAGGTCAGGATGAAAACAGACATGGTCATTCAGATCTGCCAGAGCTGCAGAGGCTGGAAGCAAGGCAGACACTATGGAGACTGGGGTGCCCCTTCTGCATGATAGTTGATAAACCATGCAGGGAGCTATAGTAGACAAGAGAAGAGATCACTAGGCTGCAGGAAGACTGGATAGGAGATTCCACCACATCCCTCTTACCCACCCTCCCCAAGGTCCACTGGTTTTGGGGATGGAGGCTGGTGGGAGGGGAAGTGGCACCTAAAGCTAATATGGGGCACCACCAGACTCATACTATCCACATGCAGAATCATTGCCCCCAGCCAGGGGTTAGAAACCAGGTGTGGAAAATGGAAGAACCATGCAGGACAAACCTGATTCAAGAAAGCGCCTGGATATCATGGTAGTTATAGAGATATGGTGCAATAGCAACCATGCCTGGAAGCTAGCCATTCCAGGGTACACACTGCATAGGCAGAACAGGGAAGGAAAGAAGGTGGGAGATGTGGCATGGTATATCAGGAAGGGATAAAGCGACAGTCCCACAAGACAAGGGGAAAGCAGAGGCACTGTGGGTAACCCTGGAAGTGGGAGAGGAACCATACTTGGAACAGGTGATATTCAGGCCCCCAAGGCAGGCAGAGGATGTAGACAGAGAACTGCTGAAGACTAGAGAACATGGCAACAAAGGGTGAATTGCAGCTGATGGGTGACTTAAACTTGCCAGATGTGGACTGGAGCATCCCAGCAGCAGCCTCAGCCAGGAGTAAGGATTCCTGCAATCTCTGAAGGGCAGGTCTCACACAGCTAGTGAGGATCTTATGATGTAGAATGCAATTCTGGATCTTGTCCTAAGCAATGGGGACAGGATAAAGGAAGTCACAGTAGGAGATAGCCTAGGGACTAGTGATCATGAGCTTTAGGGTTCACCATAAGAGCGTCACAGGAGGCTAGCCATGCAAGGACTAGAATCCTGGATTTCAGGAGGACAGACTTCAGTAAGATGAAGGACGAATTCAGGAAAGCTATGCAGGGATATGATGGCATGGGAGGTAGTGGAACAGTGGGATAAGATAAGAAAGCCCTGCACCTGGTAGTAAACCATTGTGCCAGGCCCTGCAGTAAGAGCAGAAGAAGGAAACCTCTGTGGTTCTTGAGAGAAGTAGCAGAACTAGTAAGAGGAAAAATGATGGCATTTCTGAGGTATAAAGCAACACAAAGCAAGGAGGACAGGCAAGAATACTTGGAAAAGTAAAGGAAGCGAACAAGGCAGAAAGGGCAAAACAGAGTTAAAGTTAGCTAAATCAGTGAAGGAAGGATAGAAGACATTCTTTAGGCATATTAGTGAGAGAAGGTAGATGGGAGGATTTTGAGACTTAGGAAGAGGAGGCAGGGGTAGTGAGTAAGACATTGACAAGACGATCATCCTCAACAAATACTTCTGCTCTTTATTCACAGAAGAAGAAAATGGAGATGGTCTCCAATTACTGGAGAAGGGCAAAGCGGAGTGGGTACATAGATACATAGATACATACATACATAGACAGTGTCGGCAGGTATTAGATCTTGTTCAGAGGACAGAGTAAAAGAGTACTAGAACAGCTTAGGGTGAATAAAGCTATGGGACCCAAATGGATACACCTGAGGATCCTGAAGTAACTCTGGGAGGAACTGGCTAAACCTCTGGCTAAGCTGTTCAGTGGATCACTAGAAACAGGCATGGACCCAGAGGGTGGAGGAGGGCACAAGTGGTACCCTTGCACAAAAGTGGAAGCAAGAAGAGGCAGAAAACTACTGCCTGGTCAGTTTGACCTTGATAGTAAGTAAAATGATGGAAACCCTACTTAAGAAAAGGCTGGTGGACTACCTAGAGACAAGGGGCTGCTGAACCCAGGCAACATGGATTCACTGCAGGGAGGTCATTCCAGACAAACTTGTTGATTTTTGAGTGGGTGACAAGGAAATAGACCAGGAAGAGTGGTAGATGTGGCCTTTCTGGACTTCCTGCAACATGGAGACTAATCCACAAGCTGGCAAATCTGTGGGTGGAGACAGAGGTGGTCACATGGGTTAGAAACTGGTTGAGTATCAGAACACAAAGAGAAGTGGTAAATGGGGTTAGCTCACAGGAGGGATGGGTAACAAGTGGCTTACCCCATGGATCAGTGCTGGGACCAGTGCTTTTCAATGTCTTCATAAGAGATATTGCAGAGGGTCAGAAGAGAGATTTAGCCTGTTCATGGATGATAGAAAGTGATGTAACAGGTTAGATACACAGGAAGGTACAGAAAAATGAAGAGGGATCTGAAGAAGCTAGAAAACTGGTCCAAGTAATGGCAGTTGGATTTCAACATAAAAAGTGCAAGATTATGCACCTAGGGAGAGGAATCCCAGTGCAGAGTATGAACTAGATGGGGTATCACTGGAGGCCACCACAGGAAGGGATCTAGGAATAGTCATAGAAGACAGTGTCAAAGTGGCTAAACAGTGTGACAAAGCAGTTGGAAAGGCTAACAGAATGTTAGGGTGCATAGGGAGGGTATAACAAGTAGAAGGAGGAAGTAGTGGTACTGTTGTACAACTCCTAGTAAGGCCTCATCTGGAGTACTGTGTTCAATTCTGGAGGCCCCATCTCCAAAAAGACAAAGACAAGATGGAGATGGTACAGGGAGGGTGACAAAATGATGTCCGGATGCAGCATAATTCATTTGAGGAGATTTAGAGCTCTAAATATGGACTCCCTGAATGAAAGGAGATAGAGGGGACATGACAGAGATCTTCCAATACCTAAAGGGGATCAGCAGGGTACCAGAAGGAAGCATCTTTCCATGAAGGGAAATTGCAGAACAAGGGAGCATAGCATGAGACTAAAGATGGAAAACTTAGAGAACTGGAAAATTCTACTTCACTGAAAGGGTGGTGGAGAGATGGAACAGTCTTCCCCAGGAAGTGGTGGGGTGGCCAAGGTTCAGGTATTCAAGAATGTGTGGGATAGGCACATGGAAATGATCAAGCTAGGGATGGGGGCTTGTAGCATTTGAGGTACCTTAAGGAGGCGGCGGTGGTCATCAGGAGATGTCAAACACCCAGTTGGAATGGTCTGACTTCAGCCTTCCCATAATCAAGGATATTGTGATGATCATTCGAGCACTGACCAACCTGCTGTGATTTGGACCCTGGCCCCGTGCCTCTTAGTGGGTTGCGTGGATAAGATTGGCCTAGTCCTAGCTCTGATCGTATGGAAGTCTTTGAAGAGGGGATTTTCCAGATCCTTAAAGAGGCTATAGTTAAGCCTCTATTAAAGAAACCCTCTTAGACCCAGACTGTCTAGCAAGTTACATGCCAGTCTCTAACTTACCCTTTGTGGGTAAAGTTATTGAGAAAATGGTCGCAGTGCAGTTAGAGGATCATCTGACCAACAACAATATCTACGATTCGCTCCAGTCCGGATTTAGGAAAAGGCACAGTACCGAGACAGAGCTCAGAGGGTACTAAATGACCTCCTAATGGCCAGAGATCGTGGACTCGATCCATCTTGGTACTACTTGATCTCTCTGCAGCGTTTGACACTGTTGACCATGGTGTGCTGTTGAAGCATCCTGCGGTCAGTCTGTGGACTGCTGTATGGTCCTCAGGTGGTTTCAATCCTACTTTGAGGTAGGACTCAGAGAGTGGTGTCAGAATTTTTCCTCAGCATCATTCTCCCTGCCTGTAGGGTACTGCAGGGCTCTATTTTAGCACCCATGTTGTTTTGGTGTATATGATACCATTGGGGCAATTATAAGACAGTACAGTTTGGGTTTTCACTGCTATGCAGATGATACCCAGCTGTATATGTCTTTGTGCCCGGTCAGCGCTGCCTTGTTGGTATTTAATAACTGCCTTAAAGAAATCCAAGACTGGATGAATGGGAGTTGGTTGAGGTTAAACCGGAGAAAACTGAGGTGTTGGCTGTGGATAAAGGCAGCTGTGAGGCAGGTCTGCTGGAGGGATTACCCTCAGGCCTATGGCTTGTGGTGTCCAGCTGATGACCTCAGAACAGGTGCGGAATCTTGGCGTTATAATTGATGACCATTTACACTTAATCCAGGTATCAGCGGTCATAAAACTTCCTTTTCATCTGAGGAATATTGCCAGGGTGAAGCACTTGGTTCCTCCAGAGGACCTTCCAACATTGATCCATGCCTTTGTTACCTCCTGGCTTGACTACTGTAACTCCTTATACCTAGGGCTATCGGGGTTGAACTGTAGCCGTCTGCAGCTAGTGCAGAATGTGGCAGCCAGGCTGTTGACTGGAGTTTCTAGATCCAGTCACATAATGCCTGTGCTCCGCGGACTGCACTGGCTGCCAGTGTTTTGCGAATTACCTTCAAGGTCGGTTTGCTGACCTATAAAGCCCTACATGATCTGGGACCTACCTACCTGAAAGAGCTCCTTTGCCCCTATAGTCCCTCCCGCCACCTCCGATCCACTGTTGAGGGATTGATAGAGATTCCCAGAAGTACGCTTGAAAACATCTGGTGCTAGATTGTTTAGTTTTATGGCACCTACCCTGTGGAATTATCTACCCTATCAGGTACAGATTGCCCGACCGTCCTTAGTTTTAAGGGAGCTTTGGAAACCCACCTTTTAATATAACTTTTAAGGATTTATATTAGTTTTGATTTATTATATTTATTGTTATGTGTATTTGTACAGGCGCTTTGATTTTAAGAAAAGCTTTTAAAAAAGTTGAATTGAATTGAATTGAATTAAGCATTAGAAAGAGTGATAGGGCATACTGGATGGGCCACAAGGCCCTTATCTGCCAACAGTATCTATTAATATAAAGGTGAAATTCTGGCCACCATGTCCATTGCATATAGACTATACATATACCATCAGCATTAATTTCTGCCTGGAGTTTGAAACCCACATACAATATTTGCTAACTAGCTTCAAGAAAGAAAGTATGTACATTTCAGATAAAACTAAAAAAATACTTTTGTGAAGTTTTAGATAAAATTATGCTTTAATTACATATACAAAACAATATGTTATAGTGGGATGTAGCTTTTGGTAATCTGTAGCAGGCCAGAATATTATTAAATCAGATTAACTGGAATGATAACAGAAGACAACATACGTTGTTTTTATGAAGCATTGTGAATGTTGGGAAAGACCGTTTAATTACAGAAAGAAACTCAGCTCAGTTTACAAAATAGAATTAAAATTAGATGGTACAATTGAAACACTACAGGTACTATAGACTGGCAAACATAAAATAAAATATGCAACCGTTGAGGGAAAACCAACTGTTTAAATCCACTATTACTATACTCTCCCAAATGTGCAAAACAGCATTTTAAAAGTACACCCTCTTAGTACAGTCTTCTTTTTAAACCAATGTAAAGCTTCACATGATCTGAATTTTATCTCTATTAATTCACAGAAAATATATAAACAAGTCTAGTTTGGACCCTTTGACATGCCCTGACATGTCTGAACAAGCAAATTTGTCCAACCCATAAGTGTGTCATAACACAGTGCCAGAAAAGGGGTGCATCATATCCAGGGAGTGGGGAGGCTTTGCACATCTGGTGCAGTTAGAACTGCATCGTATCTGATGGGGAGGGCACTAGTTCATATCTGGCACAGTCAGAAATGGAAGTGATGAGGTGCTACATCATATTCTGGGGTGAGACATTAAAAGCAATTACTTATTTTGTCACTTAGTATGAACTAATACTGCTGCAGAGTTTCTAATAAGTTGGAGCCAAGCCTTTCCACAGCAGACCACAGTAGACTGCACAACATACAATTTTAGTAAACACTGATCTGTTTACTGATACTGTGTGTTCTGCAGTCTACTGTAGTGTTATAGAAAGGATTGGCTCCTCTTATCAGAAAACCTGCATATACTTATGTTTTACTTCATGTAGTCTACTTTTTAATATGAGAGGCAAAAGTCAAACAAAACAGACAGTGTCCCTTTAAGGTAGTATAGCAGTTGTAGTGACTATTACCAGAATTTGTTTTATTTTCTACAAGAAGGAAGGAAGTGGATTAACAGGCTCTGACAACTAAGCTGTCACAATTATTTCAAAAGATCTAACAAGCGATAAAGAAAAGTTTCGTTTATAAGAAATGCAGGCTGACAAGATACACTAAAGTATTAACAGAATCGAAAGCTAAATCTCTCTCATTTGTGGTTGATTTACTGTAACAGTTAAAAGAATGTTCATGTACTGTATATCCATAGAAACACAATACACTGTGCAAAGGTAAACATTATAAAGAATAAATTAAAGGCTGGTCTCTTCACACTTATTTTCATTTTATTTTGTCTCTGTTGTCATCAAATTCTGAAAAGCTTACATTTCTGACTTTCATTTTCCATCAGTTCATATGACTATAAAATATAATTTACATAATTGCCTTATTTTTCAAAGGAAGTCTTTGGCACAAGGTGCCTACTACAAATGGATGTGATGCAAATGAATGCAAGCTGTGTCAGAAATGGGATACCATGCACAAACCACCCTTCCCTCTATTGTTGCAGAAGCACCTTTGCAACAGGTCACATAGGGGCTTGCAGCACAGTGGAGGCTGAACCATCTCATTTTTGGTATTTTAGAAGCCATGTCATGGTTACAACAGGTGGCTCAGTTTAGACCATCCAGGAGGTAGTCTAAGGACCATGCACCCTGCTAGGCAGGGTGGCTTTGGAGGGGCAGCAAGGATGGGACTGAGGGCAGAAGAAGCATGAGAAGTGGCCTGGGGAGTGATGGGGCATGGTTGCAATATGAAGAGGTAATGAGGTGGCACCCTGTCAGGGTGCCTGAGCAAGTACAGAGAGCTAATCAGCCCATGTACTTAGGGTTGGGAAGAATGGACCAGGACCCAGCTTCAGGTGGACACAGCCCTGGCACTTACCTCATGGGTGCCAATGTCCCCAAGACCATAGGGCAGACAGCAGCCTACCTCTACATGGGGAACAAGTACCAGGAGACTGTCATGGTACCCAAGCACCATTCCCAGGGCTGAGTCTATCTAAGGCTGGTCCCAGTCCCTTCCTGCCAAACCCCTGTACCCACTCTAATTGGTTGTCTGTCCTCAGAGGGCTCCCTTGCAGGCTGCACCATCATCACCCTCACATCACTGCCATACCCTGGTCACTTCCTAGACCACTCTGCATATGCTAGAGTTTGTGCTGTGGGTCAACTGATGGATTCCTCCATCAAACCCTGCAGCTGCACAGATCTTCGGCACAACCCTGCAGGTGCAGCAACTTTCCAGGTCTTTCATGCAGGGACCCCATGTTTATTAAATAGGGTGCAGAGACCCACATTTTTATAAAATAGGATGCAGGGTCCCTGACCCTGACCCATCTAAGTTTGCTGCAACCCTAGATAACCACAATTTATGGTGATAGAAGGGCTCTTTGAAAATTGAGTGCAATGAATTTTCTTAACAAAAATATATTTTCAGTGAACACAGTTTGAAACTTATAATTATCAGTATGTCTGTCTCACTCTGTGTGTGTGTGTGTGTGTATAATAGGTGTTCAGTAGCTCACCTATAGTTAGGTTAAGTACAGTGTTTAGTGCCAAACCCTAAATTTGCACATTAATAGCTTCTTGCTCATTCAACAGAATAGCACAGCATTTTGAATTTGTGTTCTGGGTGGCAGGGTCTCATGATTTAACAAGTTTCATGCCAGTCAGATGTCCATATTCTTTTCATTGGTTTTGTGAAAAATATTAATCCATTCCCGAGTACAAGGATCTGAAATTTCAGTTCTGAGCATATTCAATAGGGCATTTCATTTAAGTGTTTGATACAAAGGAAGAATTTAGATCTCACAGAACAAGAATCTTCATATATGCGGCAAAATTCTTCTTTCACAATGAAAACAAATCTTCTTTAGAATGGCAACCATCTCGTTTCTGTTTTTTTTTCATTTTGTTAATTTGAAAACCCATAAAAATGGTGCCTTCTAAAACCAAATACATGATTCTAGCTACCCAGGACCTGTTTAGCTCGATTCTGGGTTTGTTTTTCAGAAAAGGCCCTGAAATGTGTTTTGGATATTCCAAAATCCTTCACAAGGCTTCTCTCATGAATTGAATGTCTTGCATTGTGAGTGTCAGGAAAGAAGATTGCAGTCTCAAAACAAAGAATCTTGATTCACAAAGAAGATGGTGGGACTTAATGTTTTACATAGTCTTTTCATGTGCCAACCTTCTTTTCTTATGAGTTCTTTGTGACTCATGAAAGAAGATGCTGACTCACGAAAGAAGTGTAAAAAAATGAAGTCCCACCATCTTCTTTCACGAGTCAAGATTCTTCCTTTGTGAGTTATTTCATGATTTAGGAAGAAAAGTCAGGTCATGAAAAGAGGGTGGGACTCACTTTCTTTCACAATTCTTTCTTGAGTTCATATGAAAGAATCATTAAACTTTCATGTGCTCTCACAAAAGAACTGTCCGCGTCTGGAATGTTCCATCTATCTGTCTTTATGTCTATGTATCTGTCTGTCTGTTCATGTATTTGTCTGTCTATCCATCCATTCATCCATCCATCCATCCATCCATCATCCATCCATCCATCTATCTATCCAGCCATCTTTTTAAATGTTTGTTAAGCAGAATGGGGTGCCCACCCAGCACTGCTTCTTTCTCCACCACCCACCACCCCTTTCAGGTTGCCTGATCCCCTTTCTCTTGTTTATTAGTAATATAGTATAATCAAGAAAAGATGCCCAGCCCAGGTCTGTTTCTTTTGCCCTCTTCCCTCCAGGTTGCCCTCCATTTTCTTTCACATAAGTGGTGGCACTGCATTGCCCACCCGTGGTGCTGACAAAGATCATAATGACAGTGGGTGCCCAATACCCAGTGTTGGCTTCTATATTTCACAATGAAAAACATACCTCATAAATCTTTTGTTTAATTCCTGAAAAAGAAAATTGTTCATGGGTGGTCTGCCCCCAAGCACCCTACCTACCCCATCTTGACCGCCGCACTCAGCAGTCATAAACCACACCACCATACCTTCACTTACCTGAATATGTTCAACAACACCTTCACCCACATTCTCAGTATGAAAACAGCAGGACTTTCTTGAACTGTGAAGTATCATTTGGAGCTATTCTACCTGTCTATGTATCTGTTTGTCTGTCTATCTGTTTATCTATCCATCCATCCATCCATATATCATATCTTTTTGTGTTTGTTAAACAGACCAGGTTTGCTCACCACCCCAGTACTTCTTTTTCTCACACCCCTCTCCAGGTTACCCCTCCTTCATCTGTTTTATACTAATATAGTTTAAATAGACTGGGCTTCCCACTCCTGATATTAGTTCTCTTGTCCCTTCCCTCAAGGTCTCCTCTCTTTTGTTTAATATATGTATTAGAACCATGGTACATTCCCTCAATGCCACTGAAAGTTATCCTGGCAATACTGGGATGCCCAATCCCCAGTGTCAACTTCTGTCCCATGCTATGTGTCCATCTGTCTGTCTATCTATCTATCTATCTATCTATCTATCTATCTATCTATCTATCTATCTATCTATCTTTATTTTTTATTCTTTGGTTATCAGGTAAGGCCCACTAGGCATCAGTGCCTCTTTTCAAGGGTGACCCAGGAATATTGAGGTGGTTAATTTCTTGCTCAAGTCACACACTATACATGTGGAGGTTGTGGGACTCAAACCCAAGTTTGCTGAATGTACTAAGCTCAGTGCTCTAACCTGTCTGCTATACTGCCAGTCCAGACTGCCAACCAAGGCAGATCTATCTAGATATCTATCTATCTATCTATCTATCTATCTATCTATCTATCTATCTATCTATCTTTTCTAGAGTGGATTGAGGTGTGCACCCTTGGTAATGTTTATTTCCCCCCTTCAAGTTGACCATCCATCTTCCACTGTTTTGTTTTAAAACTCTTAAGTGGACTGTAATGCCCACCCGATACCACTTTTCTTGCCTCCTTCCTTTCCTGGTTCACTGCTCCTCCTTCTCTTTATAATAAAATAATAGTGGACTGGGGTGCCCACCCAGAACAATTCTTTCCACACCCTCCTCTCCAGGTCATCACTGAAATAAAAGGTGGTGCCATGGCACCAGGGTGCCACCAAAGATCATCCCAACACTGGTGTGCCTAATCCCCATTGTTGGCCTCTGTCCCCTACAGTGAAGAAAACTATCCCTTGATATTTGTTTCCTTCACCTGAAAAATAAAATGGTTGATCAACAATCTCACCACCAGCACCTACCATTCACTCCACCCACCTCAGACTCACTCAACACCCACCAACTAACACACACACACACACACACACACACACACTCACACACACTTATCCTAACACACTTTACACATTCCACAATGTAGATCTACTCTTGACACATACTGCTGCTGGAACCAATTATAGCAATATGAAAAAATAAGGTAATTATGCTTTGGCATATTTTAAAGGTTTTGAAGTTTTATTCATAACCTTGTCATTGCTGAACATTTTGTTTTAATCAGATTTTCAGTTTGGCCTTTTGGTACCTCATTTTATGAACATTATTATTATGATTACTATTACTATTATTTTTTTACAACTTTTGGCCATCAAAGGCACAGTATGCAAAGGCTTGTTTCCAGAAGCATCCTGGGAACATGGGAGGTTAAGTGACTTGTCCATGGTCACATAGGACACAGGCAGTGGCTATGGGATACAAGATCTAGTTCTCCATGTTTGCAGCTCAGCACTCTTAATCACTGTGCTAAACTGCCTCCCCATGGCATGGGCAGTCTGTGAAATGATACAAATTTGACTCATAAGGATATTTCACTGTTGCTGTACGAAATCCTTTTAGGCAGGATTTGAACATTTTATCCACCCTTGTTCATGATTTGGGGCCATAAGAAGTTTTCGTTGAAACTTTGGGGTAAACATTTAAAAAACAACAAACGTATCAGTGTACAGTATGATTACATTTTTCAATGCACAGTTATAACTTTGATAATTTTCAACATTTGATACATTTTCAACATAGCCCTTTTTACATGACAGCTGTCATTTTCAATTCCTGTCCAAATGTGTTTTCACACTTGCAGCACTAAAATGGTGTTTCACTTCATATTCAACAGCTTTCACCTACCGGGGTTCATGAGGTAGGGTCCTAACACAGCTATGTGGAAAATAGGGGGGTCAAATATTTAAAGGTTATGAGCATACAATGGAATTTTTTCTACCTTCATTAATAAGTTTGGAAATGTTCAATATCTTGACCCAAGATGTTCAACATAGCCATTTGTTCATACTAACTTATGAATGCAATAACTGTTATTGTTCAAATCCTGGCCAGAATTTGTTTTAGAACCTGTGATATGAAAAAATATTTTGACAGGGATTTGAAAATTATCACCTACCAGGTTCATGAGGTGGAGACATAAGAAGGCTATGCTGAACGTTTGGTGTAAAATATTGTACAATTACCAAGCTATGAGTGACTGTTAAAATAGTTGTTGTACTTCAACACCCTGATGGACTCCACATGTTGGCAACAGCAGATACATGGAAGCACAGGGCTCCTTATGCAGCCTGACAGATTAATTTGGCACAGGGCTCAGTGGGCCTGCACATCTGCATCTATATCACATTGAAGCAAAAGGCCCAGTGGGTCCTGCACTTCTGCAGACAGACAACTACATTCACACAGGTCCTGAAGAGACCTGTGAGCAAGGATATAATTCCACTATCTCAAAAAGAAAGTTACATCTTTGCAAAAAAAAACTATTAATGTACAAGTTAGGGTTAAATTAATGCAATAAAAGTAGGGAAGTGTGATGTTAGGGTTTCCAATCCTATCTCTCCCCAAAAACAGTAAAAGACAATACCACACAAGCAACCATCATGAGTAACTCAAACAGCATGCAGCTGCTTCCAGATGAAACAAATGCAGTATAAGCGATGTGCTACCTTCCTACATTTGTATCTGTGGCTGCATAAGCACTGGCCCCACAGGGGCCTGTGCATGGCAGCCATACCTGTGTATGCATGATGTACTGCATGCAAAAGTATGTGTGCAGACCACATGGAGGTTTGCCCTCCTACAGACAGAAGGCCCCATGACGGTTGCACCTCTGTAGCCAGAGTTAAAGTGGCACCAGCTATGTTACAACATAGTAATGCTGCATTATATATCACAAAAATATGGTATGTTGCATGGAACACTGTAATTTAATGGTTATTAAGCCATTTTATTGCAGTATTTTGTGGCATGTCATTTACTGAAAGTTATTGCGTTGCATCTTGGCTGTCTCTGCTGTACACTTGCATGCTATATGAGGTACTGTACTTTATTAGATAGCATGATCCATTACTGCATGCTTTTATGTATGCATCTGAATAACTGGAAAACTGCTAAACCGTTAACAATTTCTAGATCTGCTGCTTAAAGCATTATACCCACATTATAACAGTACTTTCATGTGCATAATGGCAGCCCCCACAGGAGCCGGCCTATCTGAAGTCAGTAGTCAGTATGTATGTCTTACACCTGTGGATGAAGAGATGAATACCCCTCAGGGGCCCATGTTTCTGCAGACAGAACTAGTGTTGCAATTTTGGTATCAAGGACTTTGTTACACCTGTGATCTTGTAGCCAGAGGTTGTGTGTATGTCTTACACCTATGGCTGCAGGAGCCCAGACTCATGAAGTGTGTGTATGTCTTACAATCTGCATGAGTACCTAAGGCTACAGAAGCATATTTTCCCATATGGGCATGTGCTTCTGCACACTAAGAACTGTTGTATTTTGAGTATCATGGATTTCTCTCTGTGGCTTTAGAGGCATGTTCTTCTGTACACAGAAGCAGTGTTGTGATTTAAGTATTGTGGATTATTACTGTACCTGCAGTGACAAATGAATGTGTATGTCTTACGGTGCTTGCCACAGATACAAACCAATGAAAGTAGCACATCAGTGCTAATGCATTTGTGTCATCTGAAACAGTTGTATATTGTTTGTCTTACTTGATGACTGCCTGTGGTGACTTGTATGTTGTCCTTTGCTGCTTGGGGGTAGAAACCTAACACCCATTTCCCTACTTTTATTGTGTTAAGTTGTACTCTAACTTGTGCATTAACACTGTTTTTTTAATTCAACTTTTATTAGTTTTACCATAAAAGATCAATAACAATGCAGTATACATTCAGACGATTTTGGTTAACACAACATGAAAAAAAACAACCCCCTTCCCCACTATCCCCTTACTCACCCTCCCCTGCCTGGAGTGTGCCCTCTATATAATATAATATGTATTAGGAAAATATGAAAACAAAATAAAGGAGAACTCAACTGGGAGTCAATCCAAAGACAGATACCTAATGCAAATATAAACGATATAAGCTTACCCCATTTTTGTCAAAAGGTGAAGCCCACCCTTAGAGTTTGCAATCAGACGTCTTTCTTAAAAATGCTGTGATCTCATTTAGCCATTCATTGTAAGATACAAGCAATTGATCTAACCAGTGTTTGAGTACAAGTTTCTTAACCACCATGGAAACTAAAGCCATATGGAATCTGCGCTCTTTGACTTCTACATCCTTATAAATACCCAGCAAACATATCTCCTCTGTGAACAGTCCATCAAGTCCTAGCAAAGGATCAAGTCTAGACTTAAGAGTCTGCCACAAGGAACTACCTTCTCACAATGCCAAAAATGTGCACCAGATTCCCTCCATCTTACCACAACTGGACCAGGTAGGGCTCAAAAGATGCCCCATTTTAGCAAGTTTAACTGGGGTATAGTACATATCATGCAGTATATGATATTGGGTGAATCTAAGCTTATACTGGGTTTTATAGATATAAAGATCTTTCCGTACATTTGACCAGTTGATAGTTATGTCTGGCAGCAGAGGTCCACACTTTGAAACCTGAGAGAGGGTCTGGTGACTTGAAGGTTAGGAGGCATGCGTATATCTGGGAGACACAATAAGGCTGGAAGAGGCTCACATCTGAGACTTTGCAAAATTGGTGACTGCTTCTCCTCCTCCCTGTTTATCCTTTTGTTCTGTTGCTTTGATTCCTTCCCTTATGTGAGAGCTACTCCTCCTCCTCTTATACCCTACCTGTCCCTCCTGTAGATAGTGTATCCTGGTATGTTTACATCACAGAACCATGACTGGGACGTAAACATGCCAGGATCACTATCTACAGGAGGGACAGGAAAAAAAGAAGAGGAGGAGGAGGAGGAGTAGCTCTCACAAGGGAAGAAATCAAAGCAACAGAACAAAAGGTAAACACGGAGGAGATGAAGCACTGTGGGTCAATTGGAGGCAGGCAATGGCACCACAATCTGCACAGGGTTGTATACAGACCCCCTCTCAGGGGAGGAAATGGACAAGAAAATGATAAAAAGTATACTTAGAATGGCAGATAAAGGGAGATATTGCTGATGGGTCATCTGAATATGCCAGATGTTAACTGGAGTGCAGTTGCAGCAGCCACTTCTAAAAGTAGGTTATTCTAGATGCCCTACAGGGGCATGCCTTAGACAACTAATATTGGAATGCACTTGAGCATACCTCTCATTCTTCTGCCACTTAAATCTGGGACAAGGCTTAAAAAATCAGGGACAAAGGACCAAAATCAGGACACATCTTCAAAATTGGTGATATCCACTCAGGAATCTGGTAGAATAAGGGTCTTTGTGTAAAATGTGTTCTAAGGAAGAACAAGACTGTAACTTTAATGTTTGACATTATTTTTGCTTACAATCCACTGTTTGGTCATGGAAGCTCAATTTTAGGAGGGACAGAGTAAAACTCTGAGGCAAAATCAGGGATGTCCCTGAAAATCAGGGACAGTTGAGAGGTATGCACTTGAGAGGGAGCAATCTTAGACCTGGTTCTCTCAAATGGAGATGGAGAGAAGATCACAGATGTAGAAGTGGGTAGCCATCTTGGAACTAGCGACCATCGAACAGTATGGTTCACAATAAACACAGCAATAGAGTCAAGCCATACAAAGGCAAAAGTACTGGACTTCAGGAGGACTGACTTTACTAAAATGGGCTAGTGCCTAAGGAATGCACTAGCAAATGGGCAGGAAGATGGTGGAAGAACAGTGGGAATAATAAAACTGCCATCACCAAGGTAACAAGCCTTGTGTGAAGTAAATAAACAAAACAAAACAATGTAAGAAACCACTATGGTTCTCAAAGGAGGTGGCAGTGAATGTTCAAGAGAAAGAAAGCATTCAGAAAGTACAGGAATCACAGGGACTAGGACAGAGAAGTGTGTCAGTTAAAGAAAAGGAAACTGGGAAGACAGTCAGAACAGCAAAGGCCCGAACTGAGGAAAAGATAGCCAACTCAGTTAAGAAGGATAAAACCTTTTAGGTACTTCAGGAAGTGAAGGAAGACTAAGGAGGGATAGTGAGGCTTAAGAAAGGAGAGGGGTGGGCAGAGGGTGACAGTGAAAGGGCAGAGATACTAAACAAATATTTTGCTCAGTATTTACAAAGGAAGAGGGGGTACCTAAAACAAACAATAGAAACACTCTGGATACAGAAGTTGATACCAGCCCATTTATAGAAGAAAGGGTTCTGAAAGAACTCTTAAAACTGAAGGTGGATAAAGCAATGGGGCCTGATGAGATTCATCCCAGAATTCTAAAAGAACTAAAGGTAGAACTAGTGACACCACTGACTACCATCTTTAAGAAATCATGGGAGGATGGGGTGATACCTGAGGACTGGAGAGGGCAGATGTGATTCCCTTCAGAAAAGTGGGAGCAGGGCAGAAGCAGGAAACTACAGACCTGTTAGTTTAACCTCAGCGATAGAAAATTATGGAATCACTTCTGAAGGAAAGAATTGTTCAGATCTAGAGGCCAGATGGGCACAGGACCCAAGGCAGCATGGATTCACAGCAGGAAGGTCATGCCAGATGAATCTCATAGATTTATTTGACTGAGTGACCAAAGTAGTAGATCAGGGAGGGCTGTGGACATGGCCTACTTAAACTTTAGCAAGGCATTTGACTCAGTCCCACAGAAAGATTAACATACAAGTTAGCCAGCCTGGGAGTGGGTCCCAAGATAATAGCCTGAGTAAAGAATTGGATGGAGAATAGGACACAGAGGGTAATAGTAAATGGAGTCACTCTGAAGAAAGGGTGCTACTAGTGGGCTACCACAGGGTTCAGTATTAGAACAGGTCCTCTTCAAAGTCTTTATAAGCGACATTGCACAGGGACTGGAAGGAAAAGTATTTCTCTTGCAGATGACACAAAGATCTGCAACAGAGCTGATGCTCAAGGTGGGGTGAAAAGGATGAGAAGGGACATGGCAAGGTTAGAGGAATGGTCAAATGTATGGCAGCTTAGATTCTATGCTATGAGGTGCAAGGTAATGCACCTGGGAAACAAACCCCAGGGAAGAGTACAAAATGGGGTGAGATATTAACAACAACAAAATGGAAAGGGACCTGGGGGTAGTCATATCAGATGACTTAAAGGTGGGCAAGTAATGTGAGAGAGCAGTAAGGAGGGCTGGGGGATACTGGGATGCATAGGGAGAGGCATCACCAGTAGAAAACAGGAAGTTGTTATCCTCTTTACAGAAAGCTGGTGTAACCCATCTGGAGTACTGTGCAGTTCTGGAGACCCAGTCTCTGCAAGGACATAGACAAGATGGAAGCTGTCCAGAAGAGGGCAACTAAAGTGGTGCAGGGTCTGAACTGGAAGACATATGAAGAGAGACTAAAGGAGCTTAATATGTATAGCCTTGAGGAAAGGAGGAGAGGGGGAATTAAAGAAACTTTCAAGTACCTCAAGGAATCAACAAAGTCCAAGATGGTAGCATCTTTCAAAAGAGGTGTGCCAGAACAAGCGGGCACAATTTGAAGATAAAGAGGGGCAGCTCAGAGGTAATGTAAGGAAGTATTTTTTCACTGAGAGGGTTGTGGATACATGGAACAGTTGTGGAGTCAAAACGGTGGTTGAATTCAAGCATGCATGGGACAGTCATAAGGCAATTCTAGGAATGGGAGTAGAAAGAAGTAGGCTGCTGGTTAACTAGGATCTGCAGCTTATCCATTAGGTAGGAAATGGGCAGACTGGGTGGGCCAAGCGGTCCTTATCTGCCATCAAATTCTATGTTTCTATGTCAAATTCTATGAGTCAAAATGGAGTCCAATTTGGGTACCTGAGGGGCTATACAAAACTGTTGACATACCAGATGTCTCAATTGGAAAATCTTGAAGATGCATGAATGAGGTATGTTATATTTCATGAGAATGTCAGAGGAAGATAGAAGGAGTAGTCTGAATATAGAGCAACAACCCTGTCATCTTTTATCTGAGGTAGCCAAGCCAAGGTGATACATCTGCCCCCAATTTTAATGTTGGGGTTAGAGATAAGTGGCTGTGCCACATCCTGGGGTGGATGTAGTTTAAGAAATGAGCAACACTGGGAAAAGATCTTTAACAAAGTGCCAATTAACTAGTTGCATAATTCTGGTGGGAGAGATTTCCTTGCAGAGAAGAAGAGAGTTGAAACATCCAACCCATGTGAATGTAGTTTGGTTTTCTGTCTACAACCAGATGGGAGAATAGTCATCGATGATTGTGGTCAACCACCTACCAGTTTGTGCAAGGTTACTGGCCCAATACAAGAGGAGATGTGGTAAATAGAAACCACCTAGTTCTTTAGGAAGACAGAGCTGGTGAAGGAATGCCTAGGATTTTTGTTAAGCTAGAGAAAGTTGGAAATAATTGAATATATTCAATAGAAAAGGATTGGGGAAGCCAGATATGTAGCATATTTAGAGGGTAAAATATCCTAGGAAGGATGTTCATTTTAACTATATTGATTCTCCCCATAAAGACAGTGGGAATGATTCCTAGCTGTGCAAATCCTTTTGGATGTTAGTCACTAAGTTCTCTAAGTTCAGTTTCCTGACCTTTGATGAATCTGTCGCTAGGAATATATCTAGATATTTAATAGAATGTGGTGACCATTTCATGCCAGATCATTCAAAACTGGATCTGTGGGTATAATGATTTAGTGGGAAAATTTTGGTTTTAGTCTGATTAAGTTTATAGTTAGAGAATCGATTGAATTGCTCTATTACCTGTAAGGTTTTCTCTAAGGAGGAAATCGGGGAATCTAGGTGAAGGAGAACATCATCTGCATAAACTGACAGAGTTAAAGTGTGTTGAAGTATGGAAATGCCCTGTATCTGAGGCAATGACTTAATACTATGGAGAAGGGGTTCCAAGTAAACGTTAAACAAAAGGGTGATAGTGGACAGCTTTGTCTAGTATCTGTAAAAGAGGAAATGGGAGGAAAAGACCCCATTGCAGTATATTTTAGCTGATGGTGAAGAGTATATGAATTTTAGCCATTGGAGAAAGAGAGAAGGAAAGCCCATTTTCTTTAATGTTAAATTAACACTGTTTTAAAAAATATGAAATGATGTTGTTTGCAGTGACAGCCTTTGAACCTGTGGGGACTATGATGCTTCGGGCCAGTTCAGGTGCAAGCTCAGTGGGATGACTGACATGGCCAAGATTGGGTCCAAAGCACTGCGATGCAATACCATTCCAAACCTGGGAGAGACAGAGGAATGTTCTTGTGCACAGTTGACACATTGTGATGAGCCAGGGTGCCTCCCTCAGATGGGGTTGATGTGAGTGTTGAAGAAAGATGGGCCCACTGAAAACATTTTATATTGTGGAAGATAAATGTACATTCAAAGCAGCTTAAATTATAATTACATACAAAGCAAGTATGTAGTCAAGGACAGTGTAGCAAGTTCCTTTTCCATTTATATTATCAGCTTAAAAGAAATGGTGACTATCTAATACAATAATGTTCCTAACTAACAGTAGTTTAAGGCATACTTTAATAAAATATTATTATAAAATTAATACTAGCATAATGAAGGGAGAGGAGATACAGTTCAAAGTGTTTGCAACTACCTAGCAAAACATCCAGGACCCCATATGCAGAACTGGCCAGATGTGCACAAAATGATGCACCACACAAATATTATGGGCTGGCCAGCTCTGGCACCGTATTCAAACAGATTGAGCTATCTGAACAGATTGCACATTGTGTCCAAATTTCAGACCCTGAGTGTGAGGAGCACAGTAAGTGGGCAACTTTCATGCACAGTGTATCCAGGGTATGGGGCTTAGGACCATCCATTGGTAATGCAACACCCATAATTGTATGCACCGCAGCACCCATCAGTGATATTCAGCCCAAACATGCAAATGAGCCCATTTGGCTTCCAGGAGAAAAGAGGCCATTTGCATGGCTGTGCTGCTATGATGCCACAGGCCAGCCCCCCAGCAGTGAGAAGTGCAATAGACTACCCTATCCCCATTTCTGTAGTGTAGTATCCCACCAAAGGCCCAATCAGTGACAAAAGTAAAGGAAGAACATGATCCTCATTTCTACAGCATAGTGTCCCCGTCCAAAGCACTGATCAGTCACAAAAGTAAAAGAATAAACCTATACCTATTTCCATAGCATAGTGTCCACCTCCCAAGCCCTGACTTGTGTGCAAAGAAAAATAAACCTATCCCCAGTTAAGTAGTGTAGTTGCTCCATCACCAGCCCTGATCATCAATATAAAACAAATAAATACCAGATCTCTTTTTCCATAGTGTGGTGGCACCACCATCATCCTCAGTCCGATCCCCATTAGGGTACAATTAATGCCCCATTCCTTTTACCATAATGCAGTGGCCCCAGCTCTCCCCAGCCCCGATCACTGTTTTGGAACAAATAAAGCCCCAATGCCTTTTTCCATAGTGTAGTGGCCCCACCACTCTCCTCAGCCTCAGTTACCATTACAAGACAATTGAATCCCTAATCTGTTTCCATAGTGTAGTGGCCTCCTACCCTGTCCAGCCCCAAGCACCATTTGACTGAAATTCACCCTGAACAGATTTTCCATAGTAGTGCACCCCAGACCTGATCACTGGTTCAGGCTCCTATCCCAATCCCATTCCCTGGTGGCTAGTGTTTTCCCTAAAATGATAGGCAGTAACCCCCACCACCCATCCCAACTTCTGCAGCAACAGTCACAGCCCTCCTCACCGCCATGCAGACACTGACTGATGGTTACAGGAGTATGTACAGTACATAGGATGTGCTCATTGGTTGAATGCATCCTATGTACTGTACATGCTTTTGTAACCATCAGTCAGCAGCTACGGCGGCAGTGTATGGAGGCGCCAGTCACCAGCATGGCTTGGGATGGGGAGGTGGTGATGGGTTACTGCCTGGTTGGGGTGGGGTGAACACTAGCTACCAGGAAACAGGGATTGAGGTTGGGAGCCTTGAACCAGTGATTGGTGCTTGGGGGTTGGCTACACTATGGAAAAAGGATAATGGCTTTATTTGTTTTATAATGGCAATCAGGGCTGGGGTGGTGGCAGGAGCACTACACTGTGGAAGAAGTGAGTGAGAATGTATTTGTGTTATAATGGTGATTAGGGCTGGGAGAGGGACACTACTCTGTGAAAACAGGGATAGGGTTATTCATTTATTTGTACACAGATCAGGGCTCAGCTGGGGTGACACTATGTTAAGGAAAAGGATAGGGTTATTCTTATATTTCTACACAGATAAGGGGGACCTTGTACATGGCCCTAGACTGTGTGTGGGGAACCACCTGACCCCATGCATAGTTAAAGTAGAGTTTCAGAAGTATAACTATGTCCCCACGCAGCCAGTCAAAGTTACTCTTGGGGTGGTCAATATTGTGATGCACAGCATATGCATGAGGGACCCCTCCTTTGCATAGGTGCATCATATTATTGTGTCGTGGTGGTGCAGTTGGGGTGCACTAGTGGCCTCTGAATATGGCCTCACCTTCTGACAGGTGGTGCAATTCGGAGATGCATGGTATCTCCAGAGATGTGCCACACATCTCATCTGAATATGTGGGCCATAATCATCATTTGATAGTCCAGTAGAAGTGACTATCATCATTTTAGACAAGTCAAGTTTACTGTACAGCTGTGTCAAGTTGACGAAGGGGCCTCAAATGCTATGGAATGTTAGAAGATTATGACTTGCTAAGTGAATCAGTTGCTTATATTCTGCTAGGTTAATGAGGGAGATGAGCCATTCTTAAAAGCTTTGGGGTGGGGTGGTATTTTGCCTGTATTTGAGGATAATTTGTCTCTTACCTTCCACAGCTGCTGGAAGTAGCCATAGCTTTTGGTGATAGGTGACATTAGAGGTTGTGATGGCGCCTCAATGGATCCATGCATAGATTCATACTGAGCAGCAAACTGCAGAATGTAGTAACCTGGTAACAAAATTGTGTCAATGACGGGGAGACCATATGATGAGTGAAATTTTCCAATATCTTGATGGCTTTTTCAGCAGCTATCTATTGGCAACAGTTACATTTTATTAAGCGATTCTAGTGTACAGTACCGCTGATGGAGTATATATATATTTTTTTTACAAAATGGCAGGGTAAAACCATGAAATCTGATTGGTTTATTTATGTGTAAACTATGGTTTACATGGTTAAAAAGGACTGCCCAGCAGTGAAGAGTCTGCAACACAGATCAATGGGCATTTGGAACACAGTCATTACAGTTGTCCTCTATTGCCAGAACTGATCTTCCACCACAAACATGGCTGCTACCTTTACACTGTAAAAAAATTTCAACTGGGCCCTGAAACTAAAACTACCTTAAATATAAAATATAACAAATGAATTAAATGCTGTTTCCTGATTATCACACTCTGCTTACATACATAAACAAATTAGAAACAGTAAGTATTGTTTATAGTTTTCACTACAACTGTTTCTTTGCTGACAGTGAAAATCCCCTCTGTCTTTAATTGCTTATCAGGGAATTCTCTTCTTCTTGCTCTGACAGTGAGACATCTGAGTTCTGGCTGCAACAAAGGTTTTTGTTGTCTGTGTGTATAGTGTGTTGGGAGAGAAACATTCTGCCAGTGGAATTGAACAGAATTTTGAATGCATGTATTCCAAGGTAAACATTCCATATGTTGAATGTGGAGAACAACAGAGAAAAAAGAAGAAGAAAGTAGGCAATGATACAATTACATCATCAATTACATCACTTACATTGGGAAGCAGGACTATTTTATCACAAATGCACACAAGTAAATCTATGTTTCTACATATAAACATGTTTTTCCCCAATAGTCAAAATAAAGAAAGAAGCAAATTTTATACATGCAATAAAGGCACTCATGGGTGTGTGTAAACCATGTTTACACATGGCCAGCAGCTGAAGACACTCAGCCTTCAGCCTCATGCCTTACTACACCCCTGGCCATGTGTAAGCTATGGTTTACACACATCCCGTTGTGTCTTATTGCTTATGTAGTAATTGATATTATGTGCCTCCTTACCCCTTAAGGGCTTCTCTTTCATGCTTAAAGTAAACATCTTTCCTTGAGAATGATGTTCTGTGGTCCTTTTCCCAGGCAGTTTTGCACTTTTCCAGTGTGGGGATATGGAGAGACAAGAGATGTTCACACATTATATCCCCAGTTTGCAAGGAGATTCAGTTCATCTTTTTTGGGGGTGGGGGGAGTAGTTGATCTTATCTTAGTACTTGATGCTGGGTTTGAGCATGGATTGCATCCTAATTTGCAAAGAACACTACATCTTTGCCTTCAGAAGAACATATTTGGAGACTGAATAAATGGTTGCAGGATTCCTGTTTGAGGATTGAGAGGCTGCCTATAGTGGTGATGCCCTTGGATTCCCAGAAGGCCCAGTGAATTGGTTTATTTCCCACAGTTAAGTGGGTTGTTCCATAGCTGCACCCATCTCCTTGGTGTGATGAATTCCAAATATGATATATTATAAGGGTGAAGCATGCTTGTCTACAGAATACCTGTATAAGTGATACTTATCAATATACAGTAACATTCCTTTACGCTGCATGAATGTAATGCTTTATCTTGAAATGTAGCATTTATACTTGCCTGACTCTTACAACAACTGAGGTATTTCTTATTGCAGTGTATGTTACTTTTAGTTTTTGCTACTAAATAGCGCATGTTGGATGCAATTGTAAAGGAGAGCTTGCCTCAATTTTGCTTTCTTATACACTGAATTGAATTAAATTGAATACTTTAGGCAGTTCTGTTGGAGGTGGCCATTGGTGGGCTGTGGTGGGGCCCAATTCCATTTGCAGCCTAAGAGGAGTCCCATCCTTCTCAGTGAATAAGCAGCAGAGCTTTTGCCAGATGCCCACTGCTTGGTGGTGGGCCCTAACCAGGGTAATGCCCATTCACTGTTCTGTTTATTTTCATTTTGTATAGGTCCTGAATGAGCCTGAATTAATGATGATACAGAGCCACTCTCAGAAAAAAAAGGGAAATTCATTGAAAAAACCTACATTAATGCAGATATGAGGGTTGAAGAATGGAAAGCTTACAAAGCAGTCTGTCAAAACAGTGGGGAATTCGACAATGTATGGGGCAGATTTAAGGCAACTATAGTAGGGGTTGAAGGAAGTAGGCTATTGGTTCACTAGGATTTGCAGTATATCCAATAGGTAAGGAAATAGGCAGACTAGGTGGGCCAGGTCCATATCTGCCATCAAAGTCTATGTTTCTACACAAATTAGAGATATTTTAAAAATGTTAGGATTTTGGGACTCTGAGTCCAGGTAAATCAGTGGTGGGGTCTTCCTTGAAGTTACCAGCAATAATGTTCTTCCTTCCCATAACAAACAAGATTAGACATGATCTATTTTCTGTTCACATGAACCATATGGCCCTGCATGAAGAAAACTACGACTTCACTAGCTTGTAGCTGAATATTGTGCTTCATGCAGGAGGCTATGGGCTGGGGAGGGTGCCAGAATAAGGGCTGAAGATCCCAAGAATGACCCTGACACTGAATTATCAAGACTCCAGGGACCTAATAATATTTTTTCGATTTCCTAGTTTGTGCATCTTGCATTCTTCGACCCTAACATCTGCAATGAAGATGAGAGGAAATTATTTCTAATTGGTCACTGTTTATAGTGTTTCTAGTTTCAAGAATTATATTCATTCCCCAAATGAGTCAAATTTTACTCTGAATAAAAGTGATGTAAAAGCTGTATTATTCATTGTTTTGTTTTATCAGCAGCATTCTGTATTAATTGCAAAATCAATTCCATTAAAGCAGACAGTAAGGTAAAAGAATGCAAAGGAGACAAAGTAAGAAACAAACAAACAAAAAAAAAACATAAGCGATTGAGACCAGCATGTACAGTTGAAGATGCACATGACCTTTGGCCCTGCACTAAGGAAAGAGTCCATTTGTCTATGAAACAGCAGGGCTGTCATGGCTCTGCACTTCCATATAGCTGTTGATTTAAAGAAGTTTTGGGCTGCCTATGAGGTTATTCCTCTGGGCCCTGTGCATCCATGTAGCTATGAATGGAGAGGACAGGGCCCTGTAAGCCCTAAGGCAAGAGGAGAGTTCTAGTCACTGTATGGTTGTATTTTTCAACTGTGCAAGAAAATTGCACCATCCCTCTGCAGGCTTGGAGTGGTGCTGCATGACAGCACTGCCCCCCCCCTTCTGGCCCATCCAGCTGGCTCACTGAGTTTGACCTCAAATGCAGTAAGCTAGCAGGAGATTGCACATGATACCCATGAGGACAATGGCTGTCTCCGAACCCAATGTTTTTCATAATTTTATTTTTACATTTTGAACCCAAACTTCAACATAATGTTTAATGACCCCATCTGGACATGACAGTTGCCATTTACTGCTCGCTGTATTATGGATCAGCTGATTTTACTCTACAGATAGAGCAGTGCCTGAGCAATTTCAGTCAGCATTCAGTGAAGATAGGACTGAAAATGAGTGACTGCAAAACAGCAACTCATTTTCAGCACTATCATGTTGGGCTACCCTGTAAGGGTAGTGACAGAACAGTGAGAGATGGCGACTGGAAGGGGAGGAATAGGGTGGAGAAGGAGAGGTAATAAAGATTGTTTTGACTGGGAGTGTGCCTGCTGCAACCAAGTCAGCCATGTGGGTGCAGTGGTGAGGGTGACTAGCTCTTGCAGTAGGCACTGGATTTGGGTCTGGACCAGGAGACCTTTTTGCCACTGCTTGTGGCAATTTATTTTGCCACATTCTTGAGCTGCCCCCTCCCCAACATGCACCCCTAGAGTTGGTCATCAAAATCAGGGGTGGGAAAAGTCCCCATGGGTTGGGAGCACAGCCCCACATAAACACTTAATTTATTTGATGAATGTGCATTGCCAGCATGTATAGTGCCGATTTGCTTTTTGGCGATATACACTCACCATAATAGTAATCGCAGTTTTGCCATCACTATTATGACATGGAACCCTTTCAATCATGAAAAGGCATCTCTGGCTCTGAAGGACGGCGGGTTTGTACTGGTCTCCTTCTCTATCTGTATAAAGAAATGGGTCCTAGTGCTGGGGTACTGCCAGGGTTGGGAGACACATAATTTTATGTGCTAATGAAGATGGAGGCCAGCAGTGGAAGCAGCAGGGTTGTGCTGCTCATCCATTGGGGATATATTTTACAATGCAGAAGAAATAAAATAATGAATGAAATAAGATATTTAAAATATAAAAATCATCAGTGCTTGGGCTAGGAGGGTTGCATTGGGCTGCTGCTAGAGGGTGCGAGTATAGGTGTTACATTTACTTTACTGGGTTTTGGGCTGGGTAGAGGAGGGGCTTTTTATTTTGTTTTAAAAGGGCTGCTGAATACTGAATATTTGGCCAACTATTCTGAAAAAGGTATTCACACAGCCCTAATTGGCACCATATAACTGTGCATTGATACAGCTTGATAGAAAATATTAGACTTTTAGGCGTGGTTCACCCAGTCTGTCCATTTATTCCAGCGTATACTGTCAAAATAGACCCTACCTGATCTAAAGCTACCGCCCATTCCTACCAACATTCCTCTGTGCTTGACAATATATTCCTGAAGCCCACTACTGTTTTCATACACCACCACAGCTGGAAGACTGTTCCAGGCTTCCATCACTCTTTTAGTAAAGAGGTACATCACTCATGTAGCCACTCAATGGTGAAGCTGCATGACCTCTAGTTCACTATGAATGTGAGCTGCTTCATTTTATACATTTCCCTCACCACCATAATCTAGTTCTGTAGGAAAGGTGGGAATCCTCTCAGAGACAGGTGCATGCTCTGGCCTTCATGGCTGCTACCATTAATACCCTCCACAGGAGATCTTATCCTTCCTCTTAACCTCACCAGGAATTACCTTCTCTCCAACCACAAGTGAACAGTCATCCTGGTACTTAATGTAACACAAATTAACAGACACCACAGAATTTTTAAAACAACTTCACATCCATTTTGTTACTTCACTGAATTCCAGTTACCAAAAACTTCCAATAAACTTTGTTACTATTCTTAATTGCTCTCCTCCCATACACGTTTTCCCCTTCAACGGTCAAATTTCTACTGTTAAATATAGTTCTCTGTTTGCTCATTTTGCTCCATGTGTATGCAATGATAGTGGTGCCAGTAACATTGCTCCCAACTGCTAGGTTTGTCCTATCAGACACCATGCAGTAGCTGCCTCCACATTTCTATCACCATGATCACATTATAATATGATGCAGCACCAGTCTCTAATTTCTCCCAAAGTGATCACAGCTTGACTCTGTGCATAGCCCTAATCCCTATAGTCAGCAAACATTTACACTGTGTCTGTCTCTGTGTCATTTAGAAAATGCATCAGATCAGTGAACACTTCCTCCAGGCAGCAGCATGCCACTATCTCTCTCCCTACACAATGCCAGTCAGTGCCATCTTGCTTGCTGTCTATCAAAGTAAGGAATTCTCAAAAGCAAATGAAATAAATCCATTTGTATAAAACTGCAGTGAAGGGGGGAGGCAGTGCCACAGGATACAAATACCTACATAAATTACATACACAAGTCTCTCATTAGTCCAGACCAATAAAAGTAAAGCAAAACAATGCAGCAAGATTTTGCAGGAAGAATAAACATTTTATTAAACATTTATTCAATTATTTTGATTTTAGTACATGAAGTATCTAATATAAAATTTGTAGCACAGCTAAAATAAATCAATTCTATAAGTGCAATAGGACACTCCAGGGTGTGTGGAGGAACTAAACTGATGCATGCCATAGGTGATGGAAGGCACTCTGCCTTGTGGCCTTATGCCTCAATGCAACTGGTACATTTGATGATTTAGCTCAATGCACACCCTGACATGTGTTATTGCTTACATGCGTAGTCATGTTTTTGTGTAATTTCTTTTCCTTTGTGCTTCATGCTGTCCCTTACTCATAATTTTATCTAGGGCTGTATGTCTCCATGCTGCTTCTTAGAATGGTTCCACTGCCATTACCACACAAAGCCAACTGTGTTTGTCTTAGCTCCTTCTTTTCAAGCAGAGCTGAAGTCTGAAACCCACAGGTGATGTCTGTAGTCACAGAATGTCATGATGTCAAATACCAAACATGTGACACTTGTTGGCACCTTATACTCAAATGGAAAACAGGAAGGCACTCCAGAAACACACTTTACCTGCTGCTTTACTAAGATGGTAGTGCATGAACAGTTGTTCACATTAAGGCTATGATGATTATTTCAAAAGATCTATCAGGCAGAAGAAACATTTGTGTTTTTAAATAAATGCAGGCTAATAGTGTTTTAATAGTAGCAGCAAGCAGAAGAAAACTGTTTTGTTTCTAAACAAATGCAGGCTAATACTTTTGATAGTAGCTATGTTTGAGGTAAAATAACACATTTTAGTCTATCACTTTATGTACCTTCTCAAGGTATACATGATATTTGAAGCCTATTTTTTATTTTGATTTTGTTTGGGGGTTATCGATTGTTTATTTTGGAAATTGGTAAACATTGATATACTGTACAGTAACTGTGTGGCATTAAATTATTCAAGAATATTATTCTGACAAAACTCCTCACATCAGAGCTCATGGTTTAGATGTAGTATTTTATGGTTATGTAAGATGTCATACCTTGACAGAAAAATGAATAGCAAAGGTTATGCCTTCCACATGATAGGGCAGGGTTTATGTTAATCTGATCTATTTTAAACAAAGAACAGGGATAAAACTTCAGAGTCTTCCTGGTACTGCAATTATTTTTCTACCCAGTCTAACGAAGGCAGAAAGTTGCTGTTTGAGCTGTCTGAGGAGGTAAGTCATATTAAGTAAAACTTAATGCATGCCTGTGCTGATGTTTGTTTGGTTTCATAATGAATATATGCATTTATGTTGTTTGTATTGTATGTATGGATATATGTATGTATGTATGTTGTATGTATGCATGGATATATGCATTTATGCAATAGGTGTGGACTAACATCCATTGCATAAATTCATTTATGCAATGGGATTAGGATAAAAGTGATGAATAACAGCAGTATTTTGGTTGGTCAGACCTACAGTGATAATATTGCATCTATCCACACTGCAGGTCATTTATCCTCACTGTAGGTATAACCAGACACTTTCTGCACTTCACCACAACTGCTCACAAAGGTTTTGATTGGAGGGAGCTGGCAGCATGAGCAGCACAATCACAATGCGCCTGCTCACTTGCATTCCAGCTCCCACTGGCAATGTCATTTCTCTCCAGCAGCACACAGAACAGCTTCATTTTCTCCCTGTTCTTTCACTGTAACTTATTTAAAAAATTTACTTTCAGCTTCACAAAATATTAATTACCATTTTTCCTAAAGGTTCAAAATACCAGACAAAACACATTAAATTATTTTCATTGTCTCCCCACCTCACATTCTTTCACTTCAAATATGTAAAAAAATGTTAGCCTCACACAATACATTCACTTCCTTCAAACCCCAGCAAAACAAAAAGTAACCAACTCTTTCTTTTTACTCTTACCACTCTCCTCAGCAGCACAACGACACAGCATCCTGATGCAAAAGTTCAGCTTTATGGAACACAATACTCAGTCATCCGAAACAAAAATAAATAAATAAAGACATACCTAATTTTAAAATATGAAAATTACACTGACAAAAATCTTGGCCCATTGCTAAATGGAACGCTTCAATGCCCCATAAAAATATCTAAGATATTTTCCTCGCTGATTTGACCTGTGACATCACTCGTGGCTTTGCCACTCATGATGTCAAAGGTCAAACTGCACTCTGGGAAAATATCAGATATATTTCGATGGGGCATTGCATAACCCTTATTTATCTTCACATATGTGGATAAATCTACACCTATATTTACCCCACATAGGTGGGATAAATACAAACTGGCAATCAAAGCTTTTTTGTTCACTGTTTTGACAAACAAATGTAAATCACTTTAAAATGAAAATGATAGCAGTTACTGTGAGCATGAAAATGTTCAGCACAAAATACAAAATGAGTGGTGTTTCATTAATAAATACCTTTAGTTTTTTATAATTAGCAAAAACAGCATAAAATTCAATTTTGTTTCACTTTTTTCGACAAACAAATGTGAATAACTTTGAAACAAAAGGTAGCATGGTACTGTGACCGTGACATTTGTTCAGCAAGAAGTTGTCTACAAAATTAGTGGTGTTTCATTTAATAGCAACCACCATGCTAGGTGGAAATGCACTAGGAAAAGTTAACCGAAAGTCCCAGAAATTATTATTTAAAAAAAAAAGATAAACAGTCAAAACCAAATGTTCCTGCACTGATAAGAAGCACCCTGTTGCAGAAATGAAATATACAATGGTGAGCTGTCAGATAAATGATTTATCTACACTGTGCTGTTTGACCTCGGACACCTCACTCATGGCTCATGCAACCTGGTGAAGTTACCCGAGGTCAAACAGCACTTGTGTAGATAAATCATTTATCTGACAGCTCACCATTGTATATCCTATATGTATGTATGTATGTATGTATGAATGGATATATGTATGTATGTATGGATATATGTTGGTATGTACAGTATGTATGTATGAATGGATATGTGTATATGTATGTGTGGATATACGAACATATGAACATGCGAATGTGCTAGCAGAAACAGACCACCTGGTCTATCTAAGTCTGCTCGAGTGTACAGCTAGCACCCCTAACTTGCAGCTGCCCCACCCTTCCCTTTGTCATCCCACTGCCACCCCTCACCTCCCCACCCTCACTCTCCCTGTTCCCTGTCCCATGTCCTTTTAAAGCTGTTCACAGATTTACATGATATCACCCATTCTGATAGTGCATTTCATTTTTAACCACCTCTCTGTGAAATAGTGTCTCCTCATTTCCTTCCTAAATCTTCCCCTCTATTCTGAGCCTTTGCTCCCTGGTGATCCTTCTTATCCTTCACTAAAAGACCCCATCTGCTCCATCCTTATTGATTCCCCACAGACACTTGAATGTCTCTATCATGTCCCCTCTATCCCTTCTATCCTCCAGGGTGTACATAATGTATTCAGGTCTACCAGCCTGCTGTCATAGTCTCTCCCTCCATCAAACATAACATCTTGTTGTCCTCTTGCAACCCCCAGTAGCCTGATATCATGCTTTAGGTATGGCCTCCAAAACTGCACACAGTACTGTAAGTGCGGCCTTACCAGCAACCTGTAGAGGGTAAGATCACCTCGGTTCATCTGAATGAAAACACCCTTGTTATGTACCCCAGCATTTTGTTCACATTTGCAGCTGCTCTCCTGCAGTGGACAGTGTTGCTCATGGTCCCTGTTATCATTACCCCGGGTCCTTCTCCTCCTAGTGATCCCCAACTCAACCCCCATCCCAGCCAGTATTCTCCTTGGGTTTTTCACCCCAGTGCATAACCTTACACTTCTTTGTATTTAACCCCAGCTGCCACCTCTCTGACCACTCTCTAGCTTGCTTAGGTTCCTCCTGCAGCTGCTTCTTATCCTCTCATCCATCCACCACTGCTCCGATTTTGGTGTCATCAGTGAACAGACTTACCTTGCTCACCTCCCGGTGTGCAATGTCTGATATGAAGCCCAAATAATACTGGCCCCAAGACAGAGCCCTGGGGCACCCCATCATCACCGGGCCTTGGAGTTGAGAGCTCCCTCTCACCCCACCTGTTGCAGCCTCCCACTCAGCCAGCTTGTAATCCAGTTCATCATTTTGCCCCTACCCTACACCAGTTAGCTTCCCCCAAGCCACCCATGAGGCATAGAATCAAGGCCTTGTTGAAGTCCAAGTAAATAACATCCTCCACACGATCCTTATCGAGCTCACCTGTCACCCAGTCATAACATTGTATCAGATTGGTTTGAAAAACTTCCCTGAAATGAACCCATGCTGCCTCACATCATGGAGACAATTGTCCTCAGTTATGACACCAGTCTTTCGTTTAGTATTGTTTCCATGAGTTTGCACACTATGGAGGTGAGACTTTCTGGGTGATAATTACCCAGTTCATTCCTTGGTCATCTCTTGTGTAATGGTACTACATGTGCCATTCTCCAGTTCAGTGACACACAGCCCGACTCCAGTGAGGTGCTGTACAGATCCACCAGCAGCTCCGCCAACACCTCCACCATCTCCATCAGTACCCTGGGGTGGATACCATCCAGCCCTGGTGCCTTGTCTACCTTCAGTACCCTTAGTCCCTCTAGGACTCTACTTGCCTCAGTTCTTTTATCTGTTGCCTCCTTCCCCTGTCCCCACCCTCCCAGCCCATGGTGGTAGCAGTCCCCCTTTTATTCCGTGAACACTGAGCAAAAGTATTCATTCAGTGATTCTGCCTGCTCCTCCCCTTTCCATCCACTTCCCACCCATTTTATCCTCGCTATTGTCTCCTTGTACTTCCTTTTCTCCTGATGTATCTGAAAAGTCTTTCTTCCCTCCGTTATTTCCCTGCGCTAATCTCATCACCCTCTGGGCCTTGGCCTCTCTCACTTTCTGGTCACCTCCTGGACCATCTTGCATACCCCTCCTGTCCACTTCCTTCCCCGTCCTTCTGTACCTCTGGTGCTCTTGTTTTCCACTCACCACTCCACTACCTCGCTGTTCAACCAGCATGGTTCTTGCTCTGTTCCTCTTACTCTGTGTCTTGGTGCAGGCTTCTGTTGCCTCTGTAATCCCATGCTTAATCATATCCCATTTCTGCTCTGCATCCATCTCCTACCTTATGCCTCTAGTTTCTTTCAGTACTTCCTTCATCCTCCCAAAGTCTGCCCCTCTGAAGTTTACCACTTGAATAACTGATTTCTCTGGCTTCCTGCACATTAATGTATGTCTGCATGTATGTATGTATATATGGATGGATGGATGAATGAATATATGTATGGATTATTTATTAGATTTCATATACTGTATATTACCAGCAAGACATGCTGATGTGGTAACAACTCATTTCCAGATGCATCCTGGCTGAGTGCCATTAACCACCCAGAAAGTGCATTGATTTAGCTTGTTGCACATTCTGGAGTATGTTACACTGATAAAATGGGTTTGTTTATTTTACATGGTTTAAAAATTAAACATACAGCTTTATATATTTATAAAACAAAATAACTGTATTCATTTTTGTAAAATAGTTTTTCCACCTGCTGGATGCAATTTTATGCAGTTTTCTATTTTGTGTTTAGTGTCAGGGCTTAATGAGACCACTGTAGCTGTAGGTTTTACATATGTTGTTTTTTAACTGTTTGGAACTGCTTGGCCTATAGATCACCTGTGCTCCTCTGTGTACTAAGTTATATATTTTGTTTTAGACTCTCTGGTCTCACACCATGGAGCCAGCCCACTATTTATTTTTGTACTAGGCTGCTTGCACAGCTGCTTAGGAACAGTGGGAGTTCAGATGCAGTTGTTCAATGCCATTTTTGCAAAGCAGGAGTGTAGGACATTTACAGGCAGCAGGAGACAAACTGAGGCATAACTATTTATGCCAAATAAGCAGTGTCTGAAACAGAAACAGATGGAAGCAGCATCAGTGTACAGCCAGGATACAGTGTGTGTGTGCTGGCAGTGAGCACAATGATGGGGTGTTTGAGTCAGTTTCAAACTAAGAGTTGTTAAGGTACTGCAATATGAAGGTAATGAGGTGGCACCCTGTCAGGTGCCTGAGCAAGTACAGAGAGCTGATCAGCCCATGTACTTAGGGTTGGGAAGAATGGACCAGGACCCAGCTTCAGGTGGACACAGCCCTGGCACTTACCTCATGGGTGCCAATGTCCCCAAGACCATAGGCAGACAGCAGCCTACCTCTACATGGGGAACAAGTACCAGGAGACTGTCATGGTACCCAAGCACCATTCCCAGGGCTGAGTCTATCTAAGGCTGGTCCCAGTCCCTTCCTGCCAAACCCCTGTACCCACTCTAATTGGTTGTCTGTCCTTGCAGAGGGCTCCCTTGCAGGCTGCACCATCATCACCCTCACATCACTGCCATACCCTGGTCACTTCCTAGACCACTCTGCATATGCTAGAGTTTGTGCTGTGGGGTCAACTGATGGATTCCTCCATCAAACCCTGCAGCTGCACCGAATCTTCGGCACAACCCTGCAGGTGCAGCAACTTTCAGGTCTTTCATGCAGGGACCCCATGTTTATTAAATAGGGTGCAGAGACCCACATTTTTATAAAATAGGATGCAGGGTCCCTGACCCCTGACCCACCTAAGTTTGCTGCAACCCTAGATAACCACAATTTATGGTGATAGAAGGGCTCTTTGAAAATTGAGTGCAATGAATTTTCTTAACAAAATATATTTTCAGTGAACACAGTTTGAAACTTATAATTATCAGTATGTCTGTCTCACTCTGTGTGTGTGTGTGTGTGTATAATAGGTGTTCAGTAGCTCACCTATAGTTAGGTTAAGTACAGTGTTTAGTGCCAAACCCCTAAATTTGCACATTAATAGCTTCTTGCTCATTCAACAGAATAGCACAGCATTTTGAATTTGTGTTCTGGGTGGCAGGGTCTCATGATTTAACAAGTTTCATGCCAGTCAGATGTCCATATTCTTTTCATTGGTTTTGTGAAAAATATTAATCCATTCCTGAGTACAAGGATCTGAAATTTAAGTTCTGAGCATATTCAATAGGGCATTTCATTTAAGTGTTTGATACAAAGGAAGAATTTAGATCTCACAGAACAAGAATCTTCATATATGCAAAATTCTTCTTTCACAATGAAAACAAATCTTCTTTAGAATGGCAACCATCTCGTTTCTGTTTTTTTTCATTTTGTTAATTTGAAAACCCATAAAAATGGTGCCCTTCTAAAACCAAATACATGATTCTAGCTACCCAGGACCTGTTTAGCTCGATTCTAGAGTTTGTTTTCAGAAAAGGCCCTGAAATGTGTTTTTGGATATTCCAAAATCCTTCACAAGGCTTCTCTCATGAATTGAATGTCTTGCATTGTGAGTGTCAGGAAAGAAGATTGCAGTCTCAAAACAAAGAATCTTGATTCACAAAGAAGATGGTGGGACTTAATGTTTTACATAGTCTTTTCATGTGCCAACCTTCTTTTCTATGAGTTCTTTGTGACTCATGAAAGAGATGCTGACTCACGAAAGAAGTGTAAAAAATGAAGTCCCACCATCTTCTTTCACGAGTCAAGATTCTTCCTTTGTGAGTTATTTCATGATTTAGGAAAGAAAAGTCAGGTCATGAAAAGAGGGTGGGACTCACTTTCTTTCACAATTCTTTCTTGAGTTCATATGAAAGAATCATTAAACTTTCATGTGCTCTCACAAAAGAACTGTCCGCGTCTGGAATGTTCCATCTATCTGTCTTTATGTCTATGTATCTGTCTGTCTGTTCATGTATTTGTCTGTCTATCCATCCATTCATCCATCCATCCATCCATCCATCCATCTATCTATCCAGCCATCTTTTTAAATGTTTGTTAAGCAGAATGGGGTGCCCACCCCAGCACTGCTTCTTTCTCCACCACCCCACCACCTCTTTCAGGTTGCCTGATCCCTCTCTTCTTGTTTATTAGTAATATAGTATAATCAAGAAAAGATGCCCAGCCCAGGTCTGTTTCTTTTGCCCTCTTCCTCCAGGTTGCCCACCCCATTTTCTTTCACATAAGTGGTGGCACTGCATTGCCCACCCGTGGTGCTGACAAAGATCATAATGACAGTGGAGTGCCCAATACCCAGTGTTGGCTTCTATATTTCACAATGAAAAACATACCTCATAAATCTTTTGTTTAATTCCTGAAAAAGAAAATTGTTCATGGGTTGTCTGCCCCCCAAGCACCCTACACTCCCATCTTGACCCGCGACTCAGCAGTCATGAACCACACCACCATACCTTCACTTACCTGAATATGTTCAACAACACCTTCACCCACATTCTCAGTATGAAAACAGCAGGACTTTCTTGAACTGTGAAGTATCATTTGGAGCTATTCTACCTGTCTATGTATCTGTTTGTCTGTCTATCTGTTTATCTATCCATCCATCCATCCATATATCATATCTTTTTTTGTGTTTGTTAAACAGACCAGGTTTGCTCACCACCCCAGTACTTCTTTTTCTCACACCTCTCCAGGTACCCCTCCTTCATCTGTTTTATACTAATATAGTTTAAATAGACTGGGCTTCCCACCTGATATTAGTTCTCTTGTCCCTTCCCCAAGGTCTCCTCTCTTTTGTTTAATATATGTATTAGAACCATGGTACATTCCTCAATGCCACTGAAAGTTATCCTGGCAATACTGGGATGCCCAATCCCCAGTGTCAACTTCTGTCCCATGCTATGTGTCCATCTGTCTGTCTATCTATCTATCTATCTATCTATCTATCTATCTATCTATCTATCTATCTATCTATCTTTATTTTTTATTCTTTGGTTATCAGGTAAGGCCCACTAGGCATAAGTGCCTCTTTTCAAGGGTGACCCAGGAATATTGAGGTGGTTAATTTCTTGCTCAGAGTCACACACTATACATGTGGAGGTTGTGGGACTCAAACCCAAGTTTGCTGAATGTACTAAGTCATTCATAGCTCAGTGCTCTAACCTGTCTGCTATACTGCCAGTCCAGACTGCCAACCAAGGCAGATCTATCTAGATATCTATCTATCTATCTATCTATCTATCTATCTATCTATCTATCTATCTATCTATCTTTTCTAGAGTGGATTGAGGTGTGCACCCTGGTAATGTTTATTTCCTTCAAGTTGACCATCCCATCTTCCACTGTTTTGTTTTTAAACTCTTAAGTGGACTGTAATGCCCACCCCGATACCACTTTTCTTGCCTCCTTCCTTTCCTGGTTCACTGCTCCTCCTTCTTTATAATAAAATAATAGTGGACTGGGGTGCCCACCCCAGAACAATTCTTTCCACACCCTCCTCCAGGTCATCACTGAAATAAAAGGTGGTGCCATGGCAGCACCAGGGTGCCACCAAAGATCATCCCAACACTGGTGTGCCTAATCCCCATTGTTGGCCTCTGTCCCCTTACAGTGAAGAAAACTATCCCTTGATATTTGTTTCCTTCACCTGAAAAATAAAATGGTTGATCAACAATCTCACCACCAGCACCTACCATTCACTCCACCCCACCTCAGACTCACTCAACACCCACCAACTAACACACACACACACACACACACACACACACTCACACACACTTATCCTAACACACCTTTACACATTCCACAATGTAGATCTACTCTCTGACACATACTGCTGCTGAACCAATTATAGCAATATGAAAAATAAGGTAATTATGCTTTTGCATATTTTAAAGGTTTTGAAGTTTTATTCATAACCTTGTCATTGCTGAGCATTTTGTTTAATCAGATTTTCAGTTTGGCCTTTTGGTACCTCATTTTATGAACATTATTATTATGATTACTATTACTATTATTTTTTTTTACAACTTTTGGCCATCAAAGGCACAGTATGCAAGGCTTGTTTCAGAAGCATCCTGGGAACATGGGAGGTTAAGTGACTTGTCCATGGTCACATAGGACACAGGCAGTGGCTATGGGATACAAGATCTAGTTCTCCATGTTTGCAGCTCAGCACTCTTAATCACTGTGCTAAACTGCCTCCCCATGGCATGGGCAGTCTGTGAAATGATACAAATTTGACTCATAAGGATATTTCACTGTTGCTGTATGAAACCCTTTTAGGCAGGATTTGAACATTTTATCCACCCTTGTTCATGATTTGGGGCCATAAGAAGTTTTCGTTGAAACTTTGGGGTAAACATTTAAAAAAACAACAAACGTATCAGTGTACAGTATGATTACATTTTTCAATGCACAGTTATAACTTTGATAATTTTCAACATTTTGACCCCACATTTTCAACATAGCCCTTTTTACATGACAGCTGTCATTTTTCAATTCCTGTCCAAAATGTGTTTTCACACTTGCAGCACTAAAATGGTGTTTCACTTCATATTCAACAGCTTTCACCTACCGGGGTTCATGAGGTAGGGTCCTAACACAGCTATGTGGAAAATAGGGGGTCAAATATTTAAAGGTTATGAGCATACAATGGAATTTTTTCTACCTTCATTAATAAGTTTGGAAATGTTCAATATCTTGACCCAAGATGTTCAATATAGCCATTTGTTCATACTAACTTATGAATGCAATAACTGTCATTGTTCAAATCCTGGCCAGAATTTGTTTTAGAACCTGTGATATGAAAAAAATATTTTGACAGGGATTTGAAAATTATCACCTACCAGGTTCATGAGGTGGAGACATAAGAAGGCTATGCTGAACGTTTGGTGTAAAATATTGTACAATTACCAAGCTATGAGTGACTGTTAAAATAGTTGTTGTACTTCAACACCCTGATGGACTCCACATGTTGGCAACAGCAGATACATGGAAGCACAGGGCTCCTTATGCAGCCTGACAGATTAATTTGGCACAGGGCTCAGTGGGCCTGCACATCTGCATCTATAGCCACATTGAAGCAAAGGCCCAGTGGGTCCTGCACTTCTGCAGACAGACATTACATTCACACAGGTCCTGAAGAGACCTGTGTGAGCAAGGATATAATTCCACTATCTCAAAAAGAAAGTTACATCTTTGCAAAAAAACTATTAATGTACAAGTTAGGGTTAAATTAATGCAATAAAAGTAGGGAAGTGTGATGTTAGGGTTTCCAATCCTATCTCTCCCCAAAAACAGTAAAAGACAATACCACACAAGCAACCATCATCGAGTAACTCAAACAGCATGCAGCTGCTTCCAGATGAAACAAATGCAGTATAAACGATGTGCTACCTTCCTACATTTAGATTCAGACAGAGCAAGCACTGGCCCCACAGGGTCTGCATGTGCAGCCATACCTGTGTATGCATGATGTACTGCATGCAAAAGTATGTGTGCAGACCACATGGAGGTTTGCCTCCTACAGACAGAAGGCCCCATGATGCTGCACCTCTGTAGCCAGAGTTAAAGTGGCACCAGCTATGTTACAACATAGTAATGCTGCATTATATATCACAAAAATATGCAGTATGTTGCATGGAACACTGTAATTTAATGGTTATTAGTCTATTTTATTGCAGTATTTTGTGGCATGTCATTTACTGAAAGTTATTGCGTTGCATCTGGCTGTCTCTGCTGTACACTTGCATGCTATATGAGGTACTGTACTTTATTAGATAGCATGATCCATTACTGCATGCTTTTATGTATGCATCTGAATAACTGGAAAACTGCTAAACCCGTTAACAATTTCTAGATCTGCTGCTTAAAACATTATACCCACATTATAACAGTACTTTCATGTGCATAATGGCAGCCCCCCAGGAGCCGGCCTATCTGAAGTCAGTAGTCAGTATGTATGTCTTACACCTGTGGATGAAGAGATGCATACCCCTCAGGGCCCATGTTTCTGCAGACAGAACTAGTGTTGCAATTTTGGTATCAAGGACTTTGTTACACCTGTGATCTTGTAGCCAGAGGTTGTGTGTATGTCTTACACCTATGGCTGCAGGAGCCCAGACTCATGAAGTGTGTGTATGTCTTACAATCTGCATGAGTACCTAAGGCTACAGAAGCATATTTTCCCATGGGCATGTGCTTCTGCACACTAAAAACTGTTGTATTTTGAGTATCATGGATTTCTCTCTGTGGCTTTAGAGGCATGTTCTTCTGTACACAGAAGCAGTGTTGTGATTTAAGTATTGTGGATTATTACTGTACCTGCAGTGACAAATGAATGTGTATGTTTACGGTGTGCTTGCCACAGATACAAACTAATGAAAGTAGCACATCAGTGCTAATGCATTTGTGTCATCTGGAAACAGTTGTATATTGTTTGTCTTACTTGATGACTGCCTGTGGTGACTTGTATGTTGTCCTTTGCTGCTTGGGGGTAGAAACCCTAACACCACATTTCCCTACTTTTATTGTGTTAAGTTGTACTCTAACTTGTGCATTAACACTGTTTTTTTAATTCAACTTTTATTAGTTTTACCATAAAAGATCAATAACAATGCAGTATACATTCAGACGATTTTGGTTAACACAACATGAAAAAAACCCCCTTCCCCACTATCCCCTTACTCACCTCCCCTGCCTGGAGTGTGCCCTCTATAATATAATATGTATTAGGAAAATATGAAACAAAATAAAAGGAGAACTCAACTGGGAGTCAATCCAAAGACAGATACCTAATGCAAATATAAACAATATAGCTTACCCCATTTTTGTCAAAAGGTGAAGCCCACCCTTAGAGTTTGCAATCAGACGTTCTTTCTTAAAAATGCTGTGATCTCATTTAGCCATTCATTGTAAGATACAAGCAATTGATCTAACCAGTGTTTGAGTACAAGTTTCTTAACCACCATGGAAACTAAAGCCATATGGAATCTTCGCTCTTTGACTTCTACATCCTTATAAATACCCAGCAAACATATCTCCTCTGTGAACAGTCCATCAAGTCCTAGTAAAGGATCAAGTCTAGACTTAAGAGTCTGCCACAAGGAACTACCTTCTCACAATGCCAAAAATGTGCACCAGATTCCTCCATCTTACCACAACTGGACCAGGTAGGGCTCAAAAGATTCCTCATTTTAGCAAGTTTAACTGGGGTATAGTACATATCATGCAGTATATGATATTGGGTGAATCTAAGCTTATACTGGGTTTTATAGATATAAAGATCTTTCCGTACATTTGACCAGTTGATAGTTATGTCTGGCAGCAGAGAGGTCCACACTTTGAAACCTGAGAGAGGGTCTGGTGACTTGAGGGTTGGGAGGCATGCGTATATCTGGGAGACACAATAAGGCTGGGAAGAGAGGCTCACATCTGAGACTTTGCCAAATTGGTGACTGCTTCTCCTCCTCCCTGTTTATCCTTTTGTTCTGTTGCTTTGATTCCTTCCCTTATGTGATACTCCTCCTCTTCTTATACCTGTCCTCCTGCAGATAGTGTCCTGGCATGTTTACATCACAGAACCATGACTGGGACGAAACATACCAGGATACACTATCTACAGGAGGGACAGGGAGGGTAAAAGAAGAGGAGGAGGAGGAGGAGTAGCTCACAAAAAGGGAAGAAATCAAAGCAACAGAACAAAAGGGTAAACACGGAGGAGATGAAGCACTGTGGGTCAATTTGGAGGCAGGCAATGGCACCACAATCTGCACAGGGTTGTATACAGACCCCCTCTCAGGGGAGGAAATGGACAAGAAAATGATAAAAAGTATACTTAGAATGGCAGATAAAGGGAGATATTGCTGATGGGTCATCTGAATATGCCAGATGTTAACTGGAGTGCAGTTGCAGCAGCCACTTAAAAGTGGGTTATTCTAGATGCCCTACAGGGGCATGCCTTAGACAACTAATATTGGAATGCACTTGAGCATACCTCTCATTCTTCTGCCACTTAAATCTGGGAGGCTTAAAAAATCAGGGACAAAGGACCAAAATCAGGGACACATCTTCAAAATTGGTGATATCCAAACAGGAATCTGGTAGAATAATGGGTATTGGTGTAAAATGTGTTCTCTAGGAAGAACAAGACTGTAACTTTAATGTTTGACATTATTTTTGCTTACAATCCACACTGTTTGGTCATGGAAGCTCAATTTTTAGGAGGGACAGAGTAAAACTCTGAGGCAATCAGGGATGTCCCTGAAAATCAGGGACAGTTGAGAGGTATGCACTTGAGAGGGGCAATCTTAGACCTGGTTCTTCAAATGGAGATGGAGAGAAGATCACAGATGTAGAAGTGGGTAGCCATCTTGGAACTAGCGACCATCGAACAGTATGGTTCACAATAAACACAGCAATAGAGTCAAGCCATACAAAGGCAAAAGTATTGGACTTCAGGAGGACTGACTTTGATTGAAATGGGCTAGTGCCTAAGGAATGCACTAGCAAATGGGCAGGAAGATGGGTGGAAGAACAATGGGGAATAATAAAACTGCCATCACCAAGGTAACAAGCCTTTGTGTGAAGTAAATAAACAAAACAAAACAATGTAAGAAACCACTATGGTTCTCAAAGGAGGTGGCAGGAATGTTCAAGAGAAAAGAAAGCATTCAGAAAGTACAGGGAATCACAGGACTAGGACAGAGAAGTGTATCAGTTAAAAGAAAAGGAAACTGGGAAGACAGTCAGAACAGCAAAGGCCCGAACTGAGGAAAAGATAGCCAACCAGTTAAGAAGGGATAAAACCTTTTTAGGTACTTCAGGAAGTGAAGGAAGACTAAGGAGGGATAGTGAGGCTTAAGAAAGGAGAGGGGTGGGCAGAGGGTGACAGTGAAAGGCAGAGATACTAAACAAATATTTTTGCTCAGTATTTACAAAGGAAGAGGGGAGGTACCTAAAACAAACAATAGAAACACTCTGGATACAGAAGTTGATACCAGCCCATTTATAGAAGAAAGGGTTCTGAAAGAACTCTTAAAACTGAAGGTGGATAAAGCAATGGGGCCTGATGAGATTCATCCCAGAATTCTAAAAGAACTAAAGGTAGAACTAGTGACACCACTGACTACCATCTTTAACAAATCATGGAGGATGGGGTGATACCTGAGGACTGGAGGAGGGCAGATGTGATTCCCCTTCAGAAAAGTGGGAGCAGGGCAGAAGCAGGAAACTACAGACCTGTTAGTTTAACCTCAGCGATAGAAAATTATGGAATCACTTCTGAAGGAAAGAATTGTTATGTATCTAGAGGCCAGATGGGCACAGGACCCAAGGCAGCATGGATTCACAGCAGGAAGGTCATGCCAGATGAATCTCATAGATTTATTTGACTGAGTGACCAAAGTAGTAGATCGAGGAGGGCTGTGGACATGGCCTACTTAAACTTTAGCAAGGCATTTGACTCAGTCCCACAGAAAAGATTAACATACAAGTTAGCCAGCCTGGGAGGGGTCCCAAGATAATAGCCTGAGTAAAGAATTGGATGGAGAATAGGACACAGAGGGTAATAGTAAATGGAGTCCACTCTGAAGAAAGGGTGCTACTAGTGGGCTACCACAGGGTTCAGTATTAGAACAGGTCCTCTTCAAAGTCTTTATAAGCGACATTGCACAGGGACTGGAAGGAAAAGTATTTCTCTTGCAGATGACACAAAGATCTGCAACAGAGCTGATGCTCAAGGTGGGGTGAAAAGGATGAGAAGGGACATGGCAAGGTTAGAGGAATGGTCAAATGTATGGCAGCTTAGATTCTATGCTATGAGGTGCAAGGTAATGCACCTGGGAAACAAAACCCCAAGGGAAGAGTACAAAATGGGGGTGAGATACTAACAACAACAAAATGGAAAGGGACCTGGGGGTAGTCATATCAGATGACTTAAAGGTGGGCAAGTAATGTGAGAGAGCAGTAAGGAGGTTGGGGGGATACTGGGATGCATAGGGAGAGGCATCACCAGTAGAAAACAGGAAGTTGTTATCCCTCTTTACAGAAAGCTGGTGTAACCCCATCTGGAGTACGTGTGCAGTTCTGGAGACCCAGTCTCTGCAAGGACATAGACAAGATGGAAGCTGTCCAGAAGAGGGCAACTAAAGTGGTGCAGGGTCTGAACTGGAAGACATATGAAGAGAGACTAAAGGAGCTTAATATGTATAGCCTTGAGGAAAGGAGGAGAGGGGGGAATTAAAGAAACTTTCAAGTACCTCAAGGAATCAACAAAGTCCAAGATGGTAGCATCTTTCAAAAGAGGTGTGCCAGAACAAGCGGGCACAATTTGAAGATAAAGAGGGGCAGCTCAGAGGTAATGTAAGGAAGTATTTTTTCACTGAGAGGGTTGTGGATACATGGAACAGTTGTGGAGTCAAAACGGTGGTTGAATTCTAAGCATGCATGGGACAGTCATAAGGCAATTCTAGGAATGGGAGTAGAAAGAAGTAGGCTGCTGGTTAACTAGGATCTGCAGCTTATCCATTAGGTAGGAAATGGGCAGACTGGGTGGGCCAAGCGTCCTTATCTGCCATCAAATTCTATGTTTCTATGTCAAATTCTATGAGTCAAAATGGAGTCCAATTTGGGTACCTGAGGGGCTATACAAAACTGTTGACATACCAGATGTCTCAATTGGAAAATCTTGAAGATGCATGAATGAGGTATGTTATATTTCATGAGAATGTCAGAGGAAGATAGAAGGAGTAGTCTGAATATAGAGCAACAACCCTGTCATCTTTTATCTGAGGTAGCCAAGCCAAGGTGATACATCTGCCCCACTTTAATGTTGGGGTTAGAGATAAGTGGCTGTGCCACATCCTGGGGTGGATGTAGTTTAAGAAATGAGCAACACTGGGAAAAGATCTTTAACAAAGTGCCAATTAACTAGTTGCATAATTCTGGTGGGAGAGATTTCCTTGCAGAGAAGAGAGTTGAAACATCCAACCCATGTGAATGTAGGATTTGGTTTTCTGTCTACAACCAGATGGGAGAATAGTCATCGATGATTGTGGTCAACCACCTACCAGTTTGTGCAAGGTTACTGGCCCAATACAAGAGGAGATGTGGTAAATAGAAACCACCTAGTTCTTTAGGAAGACAGAGCTTGGTGAAGGAATGCCTAGGATTTTGTTAAGCTAGAGAAAGTTGGAAATAATTGAATATATTCGATAGAAAAAGGATTGGGAAGCCAGATATGTAGCATATTTAGAGGTAAATATCCTAGGAAGGATGTTCATTTTAACTATATTGATTCTCCCCATAAAGACAGTGGGAATGATTCCTAGCTGTGCAAATCCTTTTGGATGTTAGTCACTAAGTTCTCTAAGTTCAGTTTCCTGACCTTTGATGAATCTGTCGCTAGGAATATATCTAGATATTTAATAGAATGTGGTGACCATTTCATGCCAGATCATTCAAAACTGGATCTGTGGGTATAATGATTTGGTGGGAAAATTTTGGTTTTAGTCTGATTAAGTTTATAGTTAGAGAATCGATTGAATTGCTCTATTACCTGTAAGGTTTTTCTAAGGAGGAAATCGGGGAATCTAGGTGAAGGAGAACATCATCTGCATAAACTGACAGAGTTAAAGTGTGTTGAAGTATGGAAATGCCCTGTATCTGAGGCAATGACTTAATACTATGGAGAAGGGGTTCCAAGTAAACGTTAAACAAAAAGGGTGATAGTGGACAGCTTTGTCTAGTATCTGTAAAAGAGGGAAATGGGAGGAAAAGACCCATTGCAGTATATTTTAGCTGATGGTGAAGAGTATATGAATTTTAGCCATTGGAGAAAGAGAGAAGGAAAGCCCATTTACTTTAATGTTAAATTAACACTGTTTTAAAAATATGAAATGATGTTGTTTGCAGTGACAGCCTTTGAACCTGTGGGGACTATGATGCTTCCGGGCCAGTTCAGGTGCAAGCTCAGTGGGATGACTGACATGGCCAAGATTGGGTCCAAGCATCTGGCATGCAATACCATTCCAAACCTGGAGAGACAGAGGAATGTTCTTGTGCACAGTTGACACATTGTGATGAGCCAGGGTGCCTCCCTCAGATGGGGTTGATGTGAGTGTTGAAGAAAGATGGGCCCACTGAAAACATTTTATATTGTGGAAGATAAATGTACATTCAAAGCAGCTTAAATTATAATTACATACAAAGCAAGTATGTAGTCAAGGACAGTGTAGCAAGTTCCTTTTCCATTTATATTATCAGCTTAAAAGAAATGGTGACTATCTAATACAATAATGTTCCTAACTAACAGTAGTTTAAGGCATACTTTAATAAAATATTATTATAAAATGAATACTAGCATAATGAAGGAGAGGGAGATACAGTTCAAAGTGTTTGCAACTACCTAGCAAAACATCCAGGACCCCATATGCAGAACTGGCCAGATGTGCACAAAATGATGCACCACACAAATATTATGGGCTGGCCAGCTCTGGCACCAGTATTCAAACAGATTGAGCTATCTGAACAGATTGCACATTGTGTCCAAATTTCAGACCCTGAGTGTGAGGAGCACAGTAAGTGGGCAACTTTCATGCACAGTGTATCCAGGGTATGGGGCTTAGGACCATCCATTGGTAATGCAACACCCATAATTGTATGCACCGCAGCACCCATCAGTGATATTCAGCCCAAACATGCAAATGAGCCCATTTGGCTTCCAGGAGAAAAGAGGCCATTTGCATGGCTGTGCTGCTGTGATGCACACAGGCCAGCCCCAGCAGTGAGAAGTGCAATAGACTACCCTATCCCCATTTCTGTAGTGTAGTATCCCCACCAAAGGCCCAATCAGTGACAAAAGTAAAGGAAGAACATGATCCTCATTTCTACAGCATAGTGTCCCCGTCCAAAGCACTGATCAGTCACAAAAGTAAAAGAATAAACCTATACCTATTTCCATAGCATAGTGTCCACCTCCCAAGCCCTGACTTGTGTGCAAAGAAAAATAAACCTATCCCCAGTTAAGTAGTGTAGTTGCTCCCATCACCAGCCCTGATCATCAATATAAAACAAATAAATACCAGATCTCTTTTTCCATAGTGTAGTGGCACCACCATCATCCTCAGTCCCGATCCCCATTAGGGTACAATTAATGCCCCATTCCTTTTACCATAATGCAGTGGCTCACTCTCCCCAGCCCCAATCACTGTTTTGGAACAAATAAATCCCAATGCCTTTTTCCATAGTGTAGTGGACCCACCACTCTCCTCAGCCTCAGTTACCATTACAAGACAATTGAATCCCTAATCTGTTTCCCTAGTGTAGTGGCCCCCTACCCTGTCCAGCCCCAAGCACCATTTGACTGAAATTCACCCTGAACAGATTTTCCATAGTAGTGCACCCCAGACCTGATCACTGGTTCAGGCTCCTATCCCAATCCCATTCCCTGGTGGCTAGTGTTTTCCTAAAATGATAGGCAGTAACTCACCACCCACCCCATCCCAACTTCTGCCAGCAACAGTCACAGCCCTCCTCACCGCCATAGAGACACTGACTGATGGTTACAGGAGTATGTACAGTACATAGGATGTGCTCATTGGTTGAATGCATCCTATGTACTGTACATGCTTTTGTAACCATCAGTCAGCAGCTACGGCGGCAGTGTATGGAGGCGCCAGTCACCAGCATGGGTTGGGATGGGGAGTGTGGTGATGGGTTACTGCCTGGGTTGGGGTGGGGTGAACACTAGCTACCAGGAAACAGGGATTGAGGTTGGGAGCCTTGAACCAGTGATTGGTGCTGGGGGGTTGGCTACACTATGGAAAAAGGATAATGGCTTTATTTGTTTTATAATGGCAATCAGGGCTGGGGTGGTGGCAGGAGCACTACACTGTGGAAGAAGTGAGTGAGAATGTATTTGTGTTATAATGGTGATTAGGGCTGGGGAGAGGGACACTACTCTGTGAAAACAGGGATAGGGTTATTCATTTATTTGTACACAGATCAGGGCTCAGCTGGGGTGACACTATGTTAAGGAAAAGGATAGGGTTATTCTTATATTTCTATACAGATAAGGGGGACCTTGTACATGGCCCTAGACTGTGTGTGGGAACCACCTGACCCCATGCATAGTTAAAGTAGAGTTTCAGAAGTATAACTATGTCCCCACGCAGCCAGTCAAAGTTACTCTTGGGGTGGTCAATATTGTGATGCACAGCATATGCATGAGGGACCCCTCCTTTGCATAGGTGCATCATATTGTGTGTGTGGTGCAGTTGGGGTGCACTAGTGGCCTCTGAATATGGCCTCACCTTCTGACAGGTGGTGCATTCCGGAGATGCATGGTATCTCCAGAGATGTGCCACACATCTCATCTGAATATGTGGGCCATAATCATCATTTGATAGTCCAGTAGAAGTGACTATCATCATTTTAGACAAGTCAAGTTTACTGTACAGCTGTGTCAAGTTGACGAAGGGGCCTCAAATGCTATGGAATGTTAGAAGATTATGACTTGCTAAGTGAATCAGTTGCTTATATTCTGCTAGGTTAATGAGGGAGATGAGCCATTCTTAAAAGCTTTGGGGTGGGGTGGTATTTTGCCTGTATTTGAGGATAATTTGTCTCTTACCTTCCACAGCTGCTGGAAGTAGCCATGGCTTTGGTGATAGGTGACATTAGAGGTTGTGATGGCGCCCAAACAACCAAAGACTGGATCCATGCATAGATTCATACTGAGCAGCAAACTGCAGAATGTAGTAACCTGGTAACAAAATTGTGTCAATGACGGGAGACCATATGATGAGTGAAATTTTCCAATATCTTGATGGCTTTTTCAGCAGCTATCTATTGGCAACAGTTACATTTTATTAAGCGATTCTAGTGTACAGTACCGCTGATGGAGTATATATATTTTTTTTTACAAAATGGCAAGGTAAAACCATGAAATCTGATTGGTTTATTTATGTGTAAACTATGGTTTACACATGGTTAAAAAGGACTGCCCAGCAGTGAAGAGTCTGCAACACAGATCAATGGGCATTTGGAACACAGTCATTACAGTTGTCCCTCTATTGCCAGAACTGATCTTCCACCACAAACATGGCTGCTACCTTTACACTGTAAAAATTTCAACTGGGCCCTGAAACTAAAACTACCTTAAATATAAAATATAACAAATGAATTAAATGCTGTTTCTGATTATCACACTCTGCTTACATACATAAACAAATTAGAAACAGTAAGTATTGTTTATAGTTTCCACTACAACTGTTTCTTTGCTGACAGTGAAAATCCCCTGTCTGTCTTTAATTGCTTATCAGGGAATTCTCTTCTTCTTGCTCTGACAGTGAGACATCTGAGTTTCTGGCTGCAACAAAGGTTTTTGTTGTCTGTGTATAGTGTGTTGGGAGAGAAACATTCTGCCAGTGGAATTGAACAGAATTTTGAATGCATGTATTCCAAGGTAAACATTCCATATGTTGAATGTGGAGAACAACAGAGAAAAAAGAAGAAGAAAGTAGGCAATGATGCAATACATCATCAATTACATCACTTACATTGGGAGGCAGGACTATTTTATCACAAATGCACACAAGTAAATCTATGTTTTCTACATATAAACATGTTTTTCCCCAATAGTCAAAATAAAAGAAAGAAGCAAATTTTATACATGCAATAAGGCACTCATGGGTGTGTGTAAACCACGTTTACACATGGCCAGCAGCTGAACACTCAGCCTTCAGCCTCATGCCTTACTACACCCCTGGCCATGTGTAAGCTATGGTTTACACACATCCCGTTGTGTCTTATTGTTTATGTAGTAATTGATATTATGTGCCTCCTTACCCCTTAAGGGCTTCTCTTTCATGCTTAAAGTAAACATCTTTCCTTGAGAATGATGTTCTGTGGTCCTTTTTCCCAGGCAGTTTTGCACTTTTCCAGTGTGGGATATGGAGAGACAAGAGATGTTCACACATTATATCCCCAGTTTGCAAGGAGATTCAGTTCATCTTTTTTGGGGGTGGGGGAGTAGTTGATCTTATCTTAGTACTTGATGCTGGGTTTGAGCATGGATTGCATCCCTAATTTGCAAAGAACACTACATCTTTGCCTTCAGAAGAACATATTTGGAGACTGAATAAATGGTTGCAGGATTCCTGTTTGAGGATTGGAGGGCTGCCTATAGTGGTGATGCCTTGGATTCCCAGAAGGCCCAGTGAATTGGTTTATTTCCCACAGTTAGGTGGGTTGTTCCATAGCTGCACCCATCTCCTTGGTGTGATGAATTCCAAATATGATATATTATAAGGGTGAAGCATGCTTGTCTACAGAATACCTGTATAAGTGATACTTATCAATATACAGTAACATTCCTTTACGCTGCATGAATGTAATGCTTTATCTTGAAATGTAGCATTTATACTTGCCTGACTCTTTCAACAACTGAGGTATTTCTTATTGAAGTGTATGTTACTTTTAGTTTTTGCTACTAAATAGTGCATGTTGGATGCAATTGTAAAGGAGAGCTTGCCTCAATTTTGCTTTCTTATACACTGAATTGAATTAAATTGAATACTTTAGGCAGTTCTGTTGGAGGTGGCCATTGGTGGGCTGTGGTGGGGCCCAATTCCATTTGCAGCCTAAGAGAGTCCCATCCTTCTCAGTGAATAAGCAGCAGAGCTTTGCCAGATGCCCACTGCTTGGTGGTGGGCCCCAACCAGGGTAATGCCCATTCACTGTTCTGTTTATTTTCATTTTGTATAGGTCCTGAATGAGCCTGAATTAATGATGATACAGAGCCACTCTCAGAAATAAAGGGAAATTCATTGACAAAAACCTACATTAATGCAGATATGAGGATTGAAGAATGGAAAGCTTACAAAGCAGTCTGTCAAAACAGTGGGGAATTGACAATGTATGGGGCAGATTTAAGGCAACTATAGTAGGGGTTGAAGGAAGTAGGCTATTGGTTCACTAGGATTTGCAGTATATCCAATAGGTAAGGAAATAGGCAGACTAGGTGGGCCAAGCGGTCCATATCTGCCATCAAAGTCTATGTTTCTACACAAATTAGAGATATTTAAAATGTTAGGATTTTGGGACTCTGAGTCCAGGTAAATCAGTGGTGGGGTCTTCCTTGAAGTTACCAGCAATAATGTTCTTCCCCTTCCCATAACAAACAAGATTAGACATGATCTATTTTCTGTTCACATGAACCATATGGCCCTGCATGAAGAAAACTACGACTTCACTAGCTTGTAGCTGAATATTGTGCTTCATGCAGGAGGCTATGGGCTGGGGAGGGTGCCAGAATAAGGGCTGAAGATCCCAAGAATGACCCTGACACTGAATTATCAAGACCAGGGACCTAATAATATTTTTTCCATTTCCTAGTTTGCATCTTGCATTCTTCGACCCTAACATCTGCAATGAAGATGAGAGGAAATTATTTCTAATTGGTCACTGTTTATAGTGTTTCTAGTTTCAAGAATTATATTCATTCCCCAAATGAGTCAAATTTTACTCTGAATAAAAAGTGATGTAAAAAGCTGTATTATTCATTGTTTTGTTTTTATCAGCAGCATTCTGTATTAATTGCAAAATCAATTCCATTAAAGCAGACAGTAAGGTAAAAAATGCAAAGGAGACAAAAAGAACAAACAAACAAAAAAAAACATTAGAGATTGAGACCAGCATGTACAGTTGAAGATGCACATGACCTTTGGCCCTGCACTAAGGAAAGAGTCCATTTGTCTATGAAACAGCAGGGCTGTCATGGCTCTGCACTTCCATATAGCTGTTGATTTAAAGAAGTTTTGGGCTGCCTATGAGGTTATTCCTCTGGGCCCTGTGCATCCATGTAGCTATGAATGGAGAGGTACAGGGCCCTGTAAGCCCTAAGGCAAGAGGAGAGTTCTAGTCACTGTATGGTTGTATTTTTCAACTGTGCAAGAAAATTGCACCATCCCTCTGCAGGCTTGGAGTGGTGCTGCATGACAGCACTGCCCTCCCCCCAGCTCTGGCCCATCCAGCTGGCTCACTGAGTTTGACCTCAAATGCAGTAAGCTAGCAGGAGATTGCAACACGATACCCATGAGGACAATGGCTGTCTCCGAACCCAATGTTTTTCATAATTTTTTTTTACATTTTGAACCCAAACTTTCAACATAATGTTTAATGACCCCATCTGACATGACAGTTGCCATTTACATGCTCGCTGTATTATGGATCAGCTGATTTTACTCTACAGATAGAGCAGTGCCTGAGCAATTTCAGTCAGCATCCAGTGAAGATAGTGACTGAAAATGAGTGACTGCAAAACAGCAACTCATTTTCAGCACTATCATGTTGGGCTACCCTGTAAGGGTAGTGACAGAACAGTGAGAGATGGCGACTGGAAGGGGAGGAATAGGGTGGAGAAGGAGAGGTAATAAAGATTGTTTTGACTGGGAGTGTGCTGCTGCAACCAAGTCAGCCATGTGGTGCAGTGGTGAGGGTGACTAGCTCTGGTGCAGTAGGCACTGGATTTGGGTCTGGACCAGGAGACCTTTTGCCACTGCTTGTGGCAATTTATTTTGCCACATTCTTGAGCTGCCCCTCCCCAACATGCACCCCCTAGAGTTGGTCATCAAAATCAGGGGTGGGAAAAGTCCCTATGGGGGTTGGAGCACAGCCCACATAAACACTTAATTTATTTGATGAATGTGCATTTGCCAGCATGTGTAGTGCCGATTTGCTTTTTGGCGATATACACTCACCATAATAGTAATCGCAGTTTTGCCATCACTATTATGACATGGAACCCTTTCAATCATGAAAAGGCATCTCTGGCTCTGAAGGACGGCGGGTTTGTACTGGTCTCCTTCTCTATCTGTATAAAGAAATGGGTCCTAGTGCTGGGGTACTGCCAGGGTTGGGGAGACACATAATTTTATGTGCTAATGAAGATGGAGGCCAGCAGTGGAAGTGGCAGGGTTGTGCTGCTCATCCATTGAGGATATATTTTACAATGCAGAAGAAATAAAATAATGAATGAAATAAGATATTTAAAATATAAAAATCATCAGTGCTTGGGCTAGGAGGGTTGCATTGGGCTGCTGCTAGAGGGTGCAGTATAGGTGTTACATTTACTTTACTGGGTTTTGGGCTGGGTAGGGTAGGGGCTTTTATTTTGTTTTAAAGGGCTGCTGAATACTGAATATTTGGCCAACTATTCTGAAAAAGGTATTCACACAGCCCTAATTGGCACCATATAACTGTGCATTGATACAGCTTGATAGAAAATATTAGACTTTTAGGCATGGTTCACCCAGTCTGTCCATTTATTCCAGCGTATACTGTCAAAATAGACCCTACCTGATCTAAAGCTACCGCCCATTCCTACCAACATTCCTCTGTGCTTGACAATATATTCCTGAAGCCCACTACTGTTTTCATACACCACCACCGCTGGAAGACTGTTCCAGGCTTCCATCACTCTTTAGTAAAGAGGTACATCACTCATGTGAGCCACTCAATGGTGAAGCTGCATGACCTCTAGTTCACTATGAATGTGAGCTGCTTCATTTTATACATTTCCCTCACCACCATAATCTAGTTCTGTAGGAAAGGTGGAATCCTCTCAGAGACAGGTGCATGCTCTGGCCTTCATGGCTGCTACCATTAATACCCTCCACAGGAGATCTTATCCTTCCCTCTTAACCTCACCAGGAATTACCTTTCTCCAACCACAAGTGAACAGTCATCCTGGTACTTAGCCGTAACACAAATTAACAGACACCACAGAATTTTTAAAACAACTTCACATCTATTTTGTTACTTCACTGAATTCCAGTTACCAAAAACTTCCAATAAACTTTGTTACTATTCTTAATTGCTCTCTCCCATACACGTTTCTCCCTTCAACGGTCAAATTTCTACTGTTAAATATAGTTGCCCTGCTTTGCTCATTTTGCTCCATGTATGCAATGATAGTGGTGCCAGTAACATTGCCCCCAACTGCTAGGTTTGTCCTATCAGACACCATGCAGTAGCTGCCTCACATTTCTATCACCATGATCACATTAAATGATGCAGCACCAGTCTCTATTTTTCTCCCAAAGTGATCACAGCTTGACTCTGTGCATAGCCCCTAATCCCTATAGTCAGCAAACATTTACACGTGTCTGTCTCTGTGTCATTTAGAAAATGCATCAGATCAGTGAACACTCCTCCAGGCAGCAGCATGCCACTATCTCTCTCCCTACACAATGCCAGTCAGTGCCATCTTGCTTGCTGTCTATCAAAGTAAGGAATTCTCAAAAGCAAATGAAATAAATCCATTTGTATAAAACTGCAGTGAAGGGGGAGGCAGTGCCACACAGGATACAAATACCTACATAAATTACATACACAAGTCTCCTCATTAGTCCAGACCAATAAAAGTAAAGCAAAACAATGCAGCAAGATTTTGCAGGAAGAATAAACATTTTATTAAACATTTATTCAATTATTTTGATTTTAGTACATGAAGTATCTAATATAAAATTTGTAGCACAGCTAAAATAAATCAATTCTATAAGTGCAATAGGACACTCCAGGGTGTGTGGAGGAACTAAACTGATGCATGCCATAGGTGATGGAAGGCACTCTGCCTTGTGGCCTTATGCCTCAATGCAACTGGTACATTTGATGATTTAGCTCAATGCACACCTGACATGTGTTATTGCTTACATGCGTAGTCATGTTTTGTGTAATTTCTTTTCCTTTGTGCTTCATGCTGTCCCTTACTCATAATTTTATCTAGGGCTGTATGTCTCCATGCTGCTTCTTAGAATGGTTCCACTGCCATTACCACACAGCCAACTGTGTTTGTCTTAGCTCCTTCTTTTCAAGCAGAGCTGAAGTCTGAAACCCACCAGTGATGTCTGTAGTCACAGAATGTCACGATGTCAAATACCAAACATGTGACACTTGTTGGCACCTTATACTCAAATGGAAAACAGGAAGGCACTCCAGAAACACACTTTACCTGCTGCTTTACTAAAGGATGGTAGTGCATGAACAGTTGTTCACATTAAGGCTATGATGATTATTTCAAAAGATCTATCAGGCAGAAGAAACATTTGTGTTTTTAAATAAATGCAGGCTAATAGTGTTTTTAATAGTAGCAGCAAGCAGAAGAAAACTGTTTTGTTTCTAAACAAATGCAGGCTAATACTTTTTGATAGTAGCTATGTTTGAGGTAAAAATAACACATTTTAGTCTATCACTTTATGTACCTTCTCAAGGTATACATGATTAGCCTTTATTTTTTATTTTGATTTTGTTTGGGGTTATCGATTGTTTATTTTGGAAATTGGTAAACATTGATATACTGTACAGTAACTGTGTGGCATTAAATTATTCAAGAATATTATTCTGACAAACTCCTCACATCAGAGCTCATGGTTTAGATGTAGTATTTTATGGTTATGTAAGATGTCATACCTTGACAGAAAAATGAATAGCAAAGTTATGCCTTCCACATGATAGGGCAGGGTTTATGTTAATCTGATCTATTTTTAAACAAAGAACAGGGATAAAACTTCAGAGTCTTCCTGGTACTGCAATTATTTTTCTACCCAGTCTAACGAAGGCAGAAAGTTGCTGTTTGAGCTGTCTGAGGAGGTAAGTCATATTAAGTAAAACTTAATGCATGCCTGTGCTGATGTTTGTTTGGTTTCATAATGAATATATGCATTTATGTTGTTTGTATTGTATGTATGGATATATGTATGTATGTATGTTGTATGTATGCATGGATATATGCATTTATGCAATAGGTGTGGAGTTAACATCCATTGCATAAATTCATTTATGCAATGGGATTAGGATAAAAGTGATGAATAACAGCAGTATTTTTGGCTGGTCAGACCTACAGTGATAATATTGCATCTATCCACACTGCAGGTCATTTATCCTCACTGTAGGTAATAACCAGACACTTTCTGCACTTCACCACAACTGCTCACAAAGGTTTTGATTGGAGGAGCTGGCAGCATGCAGCACAATCACAATGCGCCTGCTCACTTGCATTCCAGCTCCCACTGGCAATGTCATTTCTCTCCAGCAGCACACAGAACAGCTTCATTTTCTCCCTGTTCTTTCACTGTAACTTATTTAAAAAATTTACTTTCAGCTTCACAAAATATTTATTACCATTTTTCCTAAAGGTTCAAAATACCAGACAAAACACATTAAATTATTTTCATTGTCTCCCCCCTCACATTCTTTCACTTCAAATATGTAAAAAATGTTAGCCTCACACAATACATTCACTTCCTTCAAACCCCAGCAAACAAAAAGTAACCAACTCTTTCTTTTTTACTCTTACCACTCTCCTCAGCAGCACAACGACACAGCATCCTGATGCAAAAGTTCAGCTTTATGGAACACAATACTCAGTCATCCGAAACAAAATAAATAAATAAAGACATACCTAATTTTAAAATATGAAAATTACACTGACAAAAATCTTGGCCCATTGCATAAATGGAACATACAATGCCCCCATCGAAAAATATCTCCAGTGAGGTGCTGTACAGATCCACCAGCAGCTCCGCCAACACCTCCACCATCTCCATCAGTACCCTGGGGTGGATACCATCCAGCCCTGGTGCCTTGTCTACCTTCAGTACCTTTAGTCCCTCTAGGACTCTACTTGCCTCAGTTCTTTATCTGTTGCCTCCTCCCCTGTCCCCACCCTCCCAGCCCATGGTTGTAGCAGTCCCCCTTTTATTCCGTGAACACTGAGCAAAAGTATTCATTCAGTGATTCTGCCTGCTCCTCCCCTTTTCCATCCACTTCCCACCCATTTTATCCTGCTATTGTCTCCTTGTACTTCCTTTTCTCCTGATGTATCTGAAAAGTCTTTCTTCCTCCGTTATTTCCCTGCGCTAATCTCATCACCCTCTGGGCCTTGGCCTCTCTCACTTTTCTGGTCACCTCCCTGGACCATCTTGCATACCCCCCTGTCCACTTCTTCCCCGTCCTTCTGTACCTCTGGTGCGCCTCTTGTTTTCCACTCACCACCTCCACTCTCGCTGTTCAACCAGCATGGTTTCCTGCTCTGTTCCTCTTACTCTGTGTCTTGGTGCAGGCTTCTGTTGCCTCTGTAATCCCATGCTTAATCATATCCCATTTCTGCTCTGCATCCATCTCCTACCTTATGCCCTCTAGTTTCCCTTTCAGTACTTCCTTCATCCTCCCAAAGTCTGCCCCCTGAAGTTTACCACTTGAATAACTGATTTCTCTGGCTTCCTGCACATTAATGTATGTCTGCATGTATGTATGTATATATGGATGGATGGATGAATGAATATATGTATGGATTATTTATTAGATTTCATATACTGTGTATTACCAGCAAGACATGCTGATGTGGTAACAACTCATTTCCAGATGCATCCTGGCTGAGTGCCATTAACCACCCAGAAAGTGCATTGATTTAGCTTGTTGCACATTCTGGAGTATGTTACACTGATAAAATGGGTTTGTTTATTTTACATGGTTTAAAAAATTAAACATACAGGTTTATATATTTATAAAACAAAATAACTGTATTCATTTTTGTAAAATAGTTTTTCCACCTGCTGGATGCAATTTTATGCAGTTTTCTATTTTGTGTTTAGTGTCAGGCTTAATGAGACCACTGTAGCTGTAGGTTTTATATATGTTGTTCTTTTAACTGTTTGGAACTGCTTGGCCTATAGATCACCTGTGCTCCTCTGTGTACTAAGTTATATATTTTGTTTTAGACTCTCTGGTCTCACACCATGGAGCCTGCCCACTATTTATTTTTTGTACCAGGCTGCTTGCACAGCTGCTTAGGAACAGTGGGAGTTCAGATGCAGTTGTTCAATGCCATTTTTTGCAAGCAGCAGGAGTGTAGGACATTTACAGGCAGCAGGAGACAAACTGAGGCATAACTATTTATGCCAAATAAGCAGTGTCTGAAACAGAAACAGATGGAAGCAGCATCAGTGTACAGCCAGGATACAGTGTGTGTGTGTGCTGGCAGTGAGCACAATGATGGGGTGTTTGAGTCAGTTTCAAACTGAGAATTGTTAATGTACTGCAATTGAAAATTGTTACATGGTGACTTAGCTGGGGGTGTGGAATAGATCTGATCATGCAGTACAAGCACAAAATGACTTGTGGATTTCTCTTTACATTCACTTGCATGCTTGGGCAAGGAATGTCTTGCCACAGTATGACTTTTGGAGGTGTGTGACCCTCCTGTCCAGTGCAGTGCTCAGTGTAGCAGGCATAACCCTACCTCACCAATAGATGCCGTACTGTCCATGACAGCAGTTCGGCTGCAGTGGTCTTCACTTGAAAGAAAACCACAGCTGCAATAAGTGGTGGTAATGTGTGTGTATATTTAGTATATTGACATCACCCATTCCTCTGCTTGAAATCCTCCTTCTTCCTCCCTCTGCTGCTGTCCCACCGACTCCCTCATTACTGCCCTCCCCCATGTTGTGTGCCGAGGGGTGCCAAACCCCTTGCTCATGCCCCTACCATAGCACACTGTATGGCTGATGGGGTGCCCAATCCCCACTGGCTCCAGCCCCTTCAACAAACACCCAGGTGGCACCCAGAGAGCCCATGCAAGCATGTTCATGCACCCCCAGCAGACTGTATTGCCAACAGGGTGCCCAATCCCTGTCAGCTCCAGCTCACCTCCCAACAAACATCTCCAGGTGGCACACGGAGCCCAGCCCAGTGTGCTAAAACTTCCCACAGTTTATTCATTTACTTTTTGTTTACCTGTGAAAACATAAATCGACCCCTCATTAAGTCTGGTGCCCCACCCCAACCCACACCCACCCTATGCGCACCCCTTCACCCCATACTTACCTCTGGAGCCTGGTGAGATGATTTTCAGTGGACTGGGAACATGTCTGCACTCTTCAAAGCTGACTGCACACTGAAGAAATGCCGGTAAACTGTATGATAGCATAAATGGGGCTTTTCAACTTTGTTGCATATATCAGCCATTTTGTGAATTTTGGCTCCAAATTTTCAGCATGGGGTTCTTAGGACCCTACCTCATGAATTCAGTCACTGTCATGTCATTATTCCATTGCAAAGGTGATTTTGTGGTCACTGCGTGGAATCACCTTTCAGACCGATTACCAAAATGACAGTGTCACTGTTCATGAGATGGAATTCAAAAAGCCTATGTTGCAAACTTGGTGAAAAATGTCAAAAATGTACTGTGTGTTGTGAGTGCATTGGGCAGTTTCCATGCACAGTTGTAACTTTTAATTTGTAACATTTTCACTCCAGATTTTCAACACTTGCATTTTTTCACACCTCCTTATGAACAGTACAGCTGTCATTTTCACATCCTGGCCAAAGTGTGTTTTCTCACATCCAGTGCACAATGGTATGGTCGATGAGGGAAATCAATGTTTGGGACAGGTTATGAAAACCACAGTGACACTGTTCATGAGCAGAGGTCACAAAATGCCTATGCTGAAAATGTGGTGAAAACATTTCTAAACATGACTGTGTTATAAGCGTGCATTGCACAGTTTCCATGCACACTCCTAACTTTGAGAATTTGTAATATTTTCACTCCAGATTTTTGATATTGAAATTTTTTCACACCTCCTTATCTGCAGTACAGCTGTCATTTTCACACACTAGCCAAAATGAGTTTCCACACATGTGTGCACAATGGCACAGTCACTGTGGGAAATCAATGTTTGGGGAAAGATTAATAAAATCACAGTAACACTGTTCATGAGCAGATGTCCCAAAATGCCTATGTTTAAAATTTGGTGAAAGAATTCCACAAAATGACTGTGTTACCAGCGTGCATTGTGCAGTTTCCACACAGGCTCGTAACCTTGAAAACGACTGGGAGTCGGGGTTCCTAAGACAGACGCTTAAGAAGTATGAGAACAAAATGTAAATCAAATGCCAGAGGAGTTGCAGAGAGGTACTCTTTTGGGACAAGGTGCTAAAGGGACATAGATACAGCTAAGGGAGAGGGCTGCATAAATGCCAAACACCACTGCAAATACTTGCAAGCGAATGTTCAGCATTGACAAATGCTTGTTTATATAGCTGTAGCCATGCCAGGTTATTTTAACAGTGTGAAAGAACATTGCTGCCAAACTGTTGTCTTTCAGAACTTATTGGAAATGCTGCATTGATATATAATTAGGTTTAAGACCAGGATGTCCATGAATCAACAAGTATCAATGCACAATCAGGTGATGTGTGTACACCAATCAAAATGCGCCATTTCCTTACTCATTTTATAACATCCTACAAAATAGCACATGACACATAAATCAGTGCTTAAAACATTTTAAAAGTGGTATGTGCATACAGTAGTGTTGTGAACCTAGATCTTTCTGGTTTGTGTTACAGTTCCACAGCTATGAAACATATTACCCTTCCTGTAATTCATCTGAGTTGTAGGACTCAAACAAATACCTAAGATCAAAACAGCAACTAACTGAAGTTATTACAGCTGCATGGCCAAAGCCATGGAGATGTATTGCTATTACATAATGGAAGAAAGGGCTGTGAAGCTCATGACAGGATACCTAGACTGTGCCCTTGCACAATGGAGCTGAAGTACATGTAGTCGTTTCATTCACCACAGTGCTGTTCATTTCTTTCCCCTCTCCTCCACTGCAGCACTATTTTCTTACTTCACACTTACTTCCAGAACACAGAACTCCCATAAGCTGTTGAAAGCTGGCAGTTAAAACTCACTCTGTTACAGTTTTTCTAGTTTTATTACAACCTTATGTAGAGCCCAGCAGTGTGTTACTAAGTAACACACTAAACAGCTGACTTCTATAAACAGTGGAAAGCTGGTTTTCTTCCCTAGAACTATGTTCTGTCCCCTCATCCTGTAGAAGAGCTGCTTCTGCATTCCACTCTCCTTCTCACATTTTCAGCATTCAGGTCTCAGAGCCTCAGCTTGATTCTGCATTCCAGGCCTGTGCCTTAAAATCTAATTCTTGCCACAACTCTAAGTACTTTTTTTCTTTCCTTAGACAAGAGATAACTACTGCTATTGCTACTGATTCTTCTAAAAAGTAAAACTCTGCAGTCAATGTGCAGCAGCTTGGTTTCACACACACTCACATACACACACACACCTGTACCCACCCCTGCACCCCACCACTGCCCCCCACACAGTTCAGTACAAGGTGGCTCAATTCATAAGGAAGCTTCACTTTTGCAGTGACACATAGGTAACAGGCACCTCCCTGATGTAACCTCAAGAGGCAACCTTATGAAGTACCACCCCAACCCCAACACTTTAGGAGTCACAAGTTTTAAAGGAACACTGTCCCACTTTTATTGTTTTTAAAGTAGACTGACGAAGTAAAATATATGTATAAGCAGGATTTCTGATAACAAGGAGTCAAGCCTTTCTAAAGCAGACTACAGTGGATGATAGAACATACAGTATCAGAAAACAATTACCTGTTTACTGATATTGTATGTTCTGTAGTCTTCAGTAGTCTGCAATAGAAAGGCTTGGCTACCTCTTATCAGAAACCCTGCTTATACAGTACATATGTTTTCAATTAAATTCAATTTTATTTTATACTGAAAGGAATGTGAGCAAAAATGGTCATTTTCACAAATGTCCAGTGGTACAAAAATTTGATAATATAGAGAAAAAGTTAAATTATAATTGCAAAATATGATGGTATTTACAATAGGGACAGTGTATATGACAGGATCATCTAGAACAGAAAAAATACAGAACACACAACATAGCCAATATACAGATAATTATAAACTGTAAGGTAACTCAAGGGTTAGTGGCTATTCTGGGCATTATTTACTGGGGCGGACACAGGTGGTGGATTGCAGGAGGTGGCCCCTGAGGGAGGAGGTGAATGAGCCAATTGAACTACAGGCCTGAAGTTCATGGGGCAGTTATTGTAAAATTTAGGACCCTTGTATGTGATGGAGTTCTGTGCATGCTTGGTGTGGTAAAATGGGGTGTTGAAGATATGGCAGGTGGCCCCACTAGTACTGGACATGGAAACCAATAAGAGGAAAACGGAGTTAACACTGATTGGCAATAGGTTATGGTGAACTTTGTGTAGGAAAGAGAGCATTTTAAGTTGGAACCTGCCTTCAGGGGTAAACCAGTTGAGGGAGGCATTGAGGTGCAGTGATGGGTCGTCCAGGGAATCCAGTTACAAAGCATGCAAAGAAGGGATGTGCTATGGGGGAGTAGAAAGTAGAATCATAATCAAGGAGGTGCAGGATAAGGGAACTGGCAAGGCATAGTGTGGAGATGGGGATAAGGAACTTCTTGATTCAGATAAGAGATACAGCCTCCTTTTTTTTTTTTTGATAAGATTGTTGATATGGATATTGTACGTCAGGTGAAGGTCTAAGTAGAGTCCAAGGTATTTGAATTTGTAGACTTGTTCTATGATGTTACCAAGATTTTCTAAAAGGGATCAGCACAAGACTGGGGTTTTCTTGGGCCAGAAATTATCATAAACATGGTCTTCTTGGAGTTGAGAACCATGCTTCTGGCAGAGAACCAAGTGTGTAGCTTGTTAAAGTTAGCCTGCAAGTTAGAAACATAGACTTTGATGGCAGAATAGGATCGCTAGGCCCATCTAGTCTGCCCATTTCCTTACCTACAGGATAGGCCGTAGATCCTAGTTAACCAACAGCCTATATCTTTCTGCCCCACAAGAATTGCCTTATGTGTCCCATGCATTCTTGAATTCTCCCACAGTTTTGGACCCCACAACTTCCTCAGGAAGACTGTTCCATGCATCCACTACCCTCTCTGTGAAATAATACTTCCTCACATTGCCCCTTGAACCGCCTCCTTCTATCTTTAAATCGTGTCCCCTTGTTCTTGCAAGTCTCTTTTTCTGAAAGATGCTACCTCTTGGACTTTGTTGATTCCCTTGAGGTACTTGAAAGTTTCTATCATGTCCCCCTCTCCTCTTTCCTCAAGGGTATACATATTAAGCTCCTTTAGTCTCTCCTCATACGGCTTCTTTTGCAGACCCTGCACCATTTTAGTTGCCCTCCTCTGGACTGCCTCTATCCTGTCTATGTCCTCATGGAGATGGGGTCTCCAGAACTGGACACAGTATTCCAGATGGGGTCTCACCAACTGTCTGTACAGAGGGATAACAACTTCCTCTTTACTGAGTTACTGAGTATTGTATCAAGGTTAGGTTTTACTTCATGTCATGGATGTGAAAAACAAACAAAAACAAAAACAAAACATGAGGAACATCAGTCTGTGGCAACATTACTAATTGATACAAGCTAATGCAGAGACTATGAGTTTCTCTGGTTTTAAATGGCAAACTGAGCAAACAGCCTGCTAAAGTAATGTGTTAATATACTCAAAATCATAAACAGGAGTTTGAGTTTTGAAATAACCTATTTATTTTTGCATTGTGATTGTACAGTATTTGTAGGCAATGCATCAGTGCTAAACCAACACTGTTGCTGACTTGTTCCAGAGTTTTCTGTGAGGGACTATTGTACTGCACCATGCAGGTAGATGCAGGATTCCACTGGAAGTGAGATGTTTTAACTCATTTGAGCTGTCCTGTGTAAATACATTGTAAACAACATTAGGATGCTCTCCAAAATGTTAGCACCTCACCACCTCTGAATTTCTGTTCTGATATCTTAAATCCCCATCTTCTATTAAAATGACAAAGTGTGTAGATAACTATCTGCATTCATGAGAAGCAAGATCCTCTGAAAACAAGACAATGCATCTCAGCTGGTCAGTATTTAGAAAATAAATTGTATCAAAAGGTACAATCAGCACCTCACTGAAAATGAGATACTGCTTGTTAATTGACCAGTCTTGGGTAAGTATATACTACAAATGTATAAAAGCCGGACCCCAGTACAAATAAAATGTTGCATTTCAGTTATGCTAACTCTACTAATACACTATCAAAATGTGTGAAACAGGACCCTCTGAAAATGAAATATTGCAAGCTTAGTTGCCAAGTCCTGCTAATCACACTCACACCCTTGTGTGTACACAACTTTTGTAACAGTGTGTGTGTGTGTATGTGATTTTGTGTCTGTTTTGTATGGTTGAGTGTATGTGTGCATGGTGTGTGTGTGTGTATTTTCAAGGAGTTGAGGGTATTCAGAAACAAAAATATTGTTCACTGCAGCACCTTAATGTTTGTGGTTTTGTTTTTCTACTCTTGCAGGGTATTAAATAAGCTGCAAAATTGATTAGCAGTTTTACATGTAAAAGTGCTAATCAATGGTGCATGTGAGTACTTGCCTTAATTTGATTAGCAAAATTGAAATACTAAAATGTGTATATACATACAAGTTCAAAATATTTTAACTGGAATAAAATCCTTTATTATAATTAGTTGTCTTTGATTCATCAACCCCAGCACACACACGCACACACACACATATGCATGCACACACGCATGCATGCATCTCACGCTTGCTCGCTTCATCAGCTTGCTCGCTCACTCACCACTCACTCACCACTCACACTTATCATTCAGGAGATTCAGACTGCTTTTAGGTATCCCACCAAATGAGGCACCAGCAGACATACCTCTCAACTGTCCCTGATCATGAGGGATGTCCTCATTCTACCCTCAAAATTGTTTTGTCCCTCACCCTCCCTCACAGAAGATGTACTATCCACACAAATTCAAGCTTTAGTGGAAACTTTATAATATTCTAAGATGCAGAATAAAAGAAACTTCATTCAAGTACCTGAAATGTCTTTTCATAGTGTTCTGAGCATTTATCTTCATATTCAAGGATGTGTCCCTCACTATGAAGGCCTGTATCCCTCATTTCAGTGACAAAAGGTTAAGAGGTTTGCAGCTTATAATAGCCCTGGTCCTATCTAATGCAGAATATTCTCCCCACCCATCTTTGTACCACCACCTCACTACTCATGTCCCCTGCTGATGCCCCAATCCAATGCACTGCAGAACCTTTCCCCACCCATCTTTGTACCACCACCCTCACTACTCATGTCCCCTGTGGATGCCCCAGTTCCATGAATGCCAAAATCCTCCCCCACCCATCTTGGCCCTGCCACCTTCCCACCCATATCCCCACAGATACTCACTCATAAGTAGTTAACTGTTCTCCAGTGATCTGCAGGGTGCCACCAATAGTTTGTCAGTAGTTTTACCACTGTGGCCTGAATGTTGGCAATCACTCACAATACTTCAGAGTTACTAGGGTGAATGTTGTCATTTAGGGCTGTGACTCGCTCATAATGCTACTCATTACGAGACTATTAGTACACTATCTGCAGCACCTTACAGGTCACTGGAGGAAGTTTACTACTTGTGGGTGACTGTCTGTGGGAATGCGGGTGGGATGAGTTGTGGGGCTGAGATGTAAGGGGAGAGTCACTAATTGCATCACATATTTTTGTGATCCAAAAGTAAAATTTATCGCATGAGCAGCTGACTCACATCACAAGTGGGATGTGATATCGGCTATTTAATAGCTATTGTGGTATAAATGTGGGACTTTTACATCACAATAATATAAGGACAGCTAAGTCACACACAAATTCTATATCTCTTTCTCGGTATCAGTCATACTGTTAGTTTTCATTTTGTTAAGCTAACTATTTGTTTTCTTTTCAGTTCCACAACTTATTGCTTGGGAACCTATTTGTGTTGGTTTATTCTTAAGCATAATTATCATTTTATTTGTTTATACTTACTCCAGTTGTGCATATTTCATTGCATAGCAGGTACAAAGCTCCTAGGTCACCTCTGAAAACAGGAACGTGTGCCTAGTGCCATACCTGGTTAACAAAGAATAAAAATATATATATATATATATTCTGCATTCTTGTATCTGCTATCTTTTCCCTTTCCCATTCCCCAGAATGCATCTGAAAATGAGCTAATTTTAGCTCAGTATGTCTTTCATGGTAAAACCATTAAAATACCTACTTACATACATACATACACAAATGAATTTCTCTTTTATCATATTAATGCATTTGCAGCCATTGTGGCTCTGACCAGAGTTTGTTATATCATCTTTGTACTGGAGGGAAAAGGAGCTGGAGTACAGCTTCACAAATAAATGCATATAATAAAACAATGTCTGGAAGCAGAACAATCAGATTGGTTGGCAGTTTTCTTAAGTTAATAACTGAAAACCTTAATGTGCAACAAAACTTTTTAAAATAGGCTAGGAAAATTCTGCTTTCTGATTGGTAGCTGTGCTTTGTACCTGTCTAATTCACAGGTTAAAAAGTGCTGGTGATTAAGGCACTGCACACCAACTACAGCAATGCTGGGCAGGATTTTTAAACTGTGCCTGGAATGGGTACAAGTGCTGTGCATTGCAACTGAGTTGCGCTGGAGCAGAAACATGTTATATTCAAATGAGCTGCATGATTGTGCATCCCATCTGAATATGGCGCATTATGTGGTGGTGCAAATAGAGCCCCAAGGATGTGCCAGCATATACCCCCTCCCTGCAGTCTGAATACCTGAAATGGGGATGTGCATTTCATTTGTGAGATGTGCCAGGTACACATTCCACATATTCAGATGGGGAGATACAAATTGGACCATTATGCATGTAAGGCACAAATAAGGCTATTTGTATGTCATTATGACCCCATTTGCATGTCTGGGGCAGGGAGGCACCTGGCAAGCTGTGCCAGGCACCCTGCAGGTGGGATTCAATCATGAAGGCATGGGGATGAGACAGTTTCCCTGGCAGTTTGTGGCCCCTCCTCTGACCCATACCATGATCATGATGAGATGTCACCATCATAGTCCCTGGTAGTCCAGTGGTACCCCTCCTACCCTGAACCCTGTCCAGTAAGTAAATAAAACACAAAAGGCTCTGGTAGTCCAGTGGTACCCCTCCATTCCCTGAAACCCATCAGGTGTACAAGTCCCCTGTCACAAGTCCCTGATAGTCTAGTGCCCTCCTGCCATGATCATAGCTGAAACTTCAAACCCTGGACCTCCCTGGTAGTACAGTGGATCCCCAACCACTGAGGGGACCTCCCACCCACCTGGCTCTCTTCATCTTAGCATTGCCAGTATGTCAGCAGGCAACATAAACCACCATTCACACCACCACAGCTGCCCACCAACTGAGCTATCAGTGAATAACAGCATTCTGTACTCCTTCAAGCACATTAGTATACACTGTCAACCAATGGGTTCGCAGTATGTACCATGTACTATACACTTTTATTCACAAGGTTGTGAATGAAAAGGTACAGTACACACTGCAAGCCCATTGTTCTACAGTGCCAACCAATAGGATTGAAGTATGTACAGTATGCTGTCATTCATGACAGCTCAGTCAGTGGCAGCCATGGTGGTGTGCGGGTGATGTGCTGCCTGCCAACTCAGTATCACTGCTGGAAGGGGTTGTGGGTGAGATGAGTCTCCAATAGGTGGAGGGGTTGGGGTCCACTAAACTACCAGGGAATGTTGATGGGGGTGTTGTTTGTCACATCGGTATCAGGGATAGGTGGGGGTCACTAGACCACCAGGATATATCAGACCACTATTTTTACTTGACATCAGAGTTGGGGAAGGGAGGATGTCCACTGGACTATCAGGATTAGGGACATTAATTAGTTCTGCACAGCTGGAAAACAGGAGAGGGTGGTCACTAGACTACCAGGAACGATAGGTACTTTATTGTATTTCAAATCAGGGGTACGGGGAGAGTGGACCACTAGACCACCAGGGAAAATGGGATTATTTCAATATTTTTTACATTTGGGGCTTGGTGGGATAGTCACCCAGGAGCTGGGCTGCTGTGTTGCTCTGTGCAATACAGTGGCTCCCCTGTGGTGGCTATCACTTAAGCATGGTTTTTACATGCCTATCTTTGTGTGGCACATCTCCAAGATGTGCATGCTGCTGCACTGCACATCTCAGCTGAATATGGAAATGTGCTGTGTATGCAAGGAACGCCCTCTGGATGCACCACATACATCATCTTTGCACTGCAGCGCATCCAGATTCATGTGACACATGAGCCCTTTTGAATATGGCCCAGGAAGCACATTTGGGGATGCTCCAGCACATCTGAGTTGCCCCAGGCACATCTCCTTTGAATATCTATGCTGCTACTTTAGAAATTCCTGATTGCCATTACAGACCTTGCTAATACCTTGCTTTACTTGCATAAAAAAGTCTAGGCCCTAACAATAAAACTCCTTCAAAATAAAAAGTTCAAACAAATTCACTGACTGTTCTTTTCTTTTATACTTTATACCCCATCTTGCATATACACACACATTAAAAATGAAGTCGTATACTATTCAGTTTTATTTTTGGAGCTTCTTTTTACCATGTTGCCCTTCCCATCACTGCCAGCTTACCAGGGAATGTTTGCTGCTTACTCTACCAAAGATGAAATGTAACCATTATTTATTTATTTATTGTTTACCATGTAGGTGCGTTAGCCATGAAATGACTATTTTCAGGCATGACCCAAGAAAGTACAAACAATCAGAGACAAATTACATGGCATGAGCACAGGAATATTACATATATCACAAGTCAGAGTCAGCTGAAAGGATACGTACAGTCAATGAAGCATAACATAATATCAAAGTCACATATACAGTCAAATAACATACCATAACATAACACAGTAGATATTACATAGGGTCAGAAAGTAATTAACACTGCAAATGGAAAACAAATAGCACCACAGGGTGGTGAGAAACATATGATAGGGTTTATCACAGCAATGAGATGCAGGGCTCTAAATACTATAAGAGGAGACATGATTAGGCCAGGTTGAGATATTCTTGGGGAGTGTGCAGGAGGTACCAATAAGCTTGGTGGGGGTTTAAGTTGGATCAATGCAGGTTCAGTGGTCAGCTTGGGATAGATGATGGTGCAGCTCCTTTTAAAGCTGTTATGGGACACTGCCTGCCAAAGTGCCAGGGAAGGGACTTCCATAGCTTAGGAGCTGAGTGATGAAAGTCTCCAGAGCTTTTGTTGAGTTGCATATAGGCACATTAAGCAGGTACTTGTCAACTGATCTTAGGTTATAGGGGAATGTTTGAGGTAAAGCATTATGAAGAGCACTGAGGGAGTCTGAGGTCTGATTATTGAGTCAATCAGGGAGCCAACAGAGTATTTGTGGCAGGCAGAGGGCGAGCCAGCTGAGGTCTCTAAAAAGTTGGCAGTGGTGCTTAAGCTGAGGTGATGAGGAGGCGATCAACAAATATTATAATATGTTACATTCCATTAATGTAGTGTGGCTTTAAGTGCAGCAGCATAGGTAGAGGCACCATATGTGAGGGCAGGAGAAGGATACCTCTGGCAATGACCAGCTTAGCAGTGGGAGTTAGCATAAAGCTAGTCTTACAAGCAACCTCAAGTTTAGAATTCACCACTTTAGAGGTAGACTGTACATGTAGACTGTAGTCAGAGATTTTATTTTTTATTTTATTTTATTGAAACCTAGGATTACAAATACCTTTGAGCATGAACTGCTCTTTTACAAAGGTTCCATATAGAAGGAATGGGGGTATACATACATACAAAGGTCAACATAATAATACATAATTACACAATAAAATGAAGTAAGTTACTGAGGCTTAGGACATTGCAGTAATTCAAAATGTGCCAAATGTTAGGTAGCATGACATACCAGCCAAGGGCAATCTTAGAAATAAGCACTGCAGGTAAGAGGGAAGGGGGTATGCAGGCAGGAAAGCCATTGTCGAGGAGGTAGAAGGTGAGGGTAAGAGCTCTAAAGGGAGGGATAAAAGTCAGGAAATGCCGGGGAGAAGAAAGGAGAGGAGAGGGTGCAAGGGTGGGCAGGTGAGGCAGGTAGAAGGGGCAAGGTGGGGAAAGGTAGCTGTCAAGACTGAAGTGGAGGGCAGTGAGTGGTGGGCCCCTGATTAGGCGAGGCAGTAACAGCAGACAGGCCAGTTTTGGTCATGCAGTACTGCAGGATCTTATCCTAATCACCAGGACTCCACCACCCCTTTCTTCCCAGCTGCTAGGGACTGGTTCTACAAAAGAACCAAAGAGGATCAGGACCGCCCACACTTACATAGACTAGAGCAGAGCACATGATGTTGTCATGGGCAGTCCCCAAGTGAACTGCTAGTGAAACTCTCTGGGTGGATATTATGCCTGCGGCTGGATATTCCTACTTGTGTGACCTCCTGCAAGAGATTCTCTTGAAGATCTACTGTTATAGTAAGTTCCAACATAACTCATTTATACATCTAGGCAAGTTTTTCTACAAAACAATTCATTACAAAATGGCATATCCATGTCAGGCACTAATCTTTTAACCATTGATTCATACACATCTAGCTCTTACTGCAAAACTGTTTACAAAAAGCACAGACAGAAGACAGGAACAGAGAGCAAAAGCACAGATAGAAGATAGCCACAGTGAGCAGAGGGTAAAGCCAAGTGAAGCAATCTCCCATCCCATAGTCACTTGTTTGCATACTCGTGGACCTTCAGGCACCCAGATGATGAACCACTACCACTGCTCTGGCGCTGATCTTTGGAGTTTTAGTTTCTCCAATTCATATTCTCGCTGGTGATGTCTTTCCAAAGCTGGTATTCTCTTTCCTCTGCCTCTCTCCAGCACTGGTTTTCTTTTTCTTGCTTCTCCAGCTCCATCTGGAACTTCTTCTGTTGAATTCCAGCTCAATTCTCTCAACTCTAGCTGTAGCCTGATCCATTCAGGCTCCAGCATTGTAGGTGACCTTCCCCTGCTGCTGTGGCTCTCGGTTCCCACTTGTCCCATGTCCTCCTCCTCCCTGGGACTGGACACTGTGATGGACCCTTGCCCTTCCATGCCAAAGGTCTGGTCCCTTTCAGTCACCGACTGAGACTCGAGGTCTTGTGCAGTAGCAAGTAGTAGGATTGTTGCAGGTGAACACACAGGTACTTGAAAGATGAAACACATTCTATTTGTGCATCATCTGAGTCCTGTACAACCAGTGATGTTTGACATGCCTTGTGCTTGTGGGCAGATCAAAATAGCATGGCTTGCATTTTCTTAGCACTGAATACAAGCTTATGGGCTGACAGCCAGTTCTGCATGTTAGTGACATCAGAGGAAAGGATGCGTAAGCTGGCCACATTGCTTGAGCATGTATGACGTACAAGGTCATCCACATAGAGATAGATGAGCATAAATGTATAACCACTGCTATGTTATTAATAAAAGTGTGAAAAAGTAGTTCCAGGACAGATCCTAGGGTACTTCAATGTTAATAATAGCAATATTCAATAAGGGAAAATTACATTTTATGATTTGAATCCTTTTTAATAGATAGCTTCTGTACCAGTCAACATCAGGGGAGACAACCCCAGATTATGAAGAGTAGATTGGAACAGAGGATGATCAACAAGATCAAAGGCCTTTGTGAGGGCTATAAAACTGCCCCAGTCAGTAGTCCAGCATCCATATTTGTGAGCATGTCAGTGGTAAAGTTTAGAAGAGCTGTGGAGGTACTATGACCTTTCCAGAAACTATGTTGCATGTCCGAGAGCGGACTATATTTTGGTAGGTAGTCAGTTGTTTGAGTAGTATCTTGTTTTTCTAGAATTTTACTCAATACCAAAAAAGGCTATGCACCTGTAATTTATGATCTCTTTAAGATCACCTTTTTAAAGACGGGCATTACACAGGCTATTTTCCAAAGGTCAGGAGCTTGGCTGCAGGAGAGACAACATGAAGATTTTAGCCAGAAGGGAGTTAATAAAAGCTAATACTAGCTTCGAAGCCAAGGTTGAAGAGTATCTGAGCCAGAACTAGTACTTCCAGAGATAGTTTCCAAAGCTTTGAGACCTCAAGTCACGAAATAGCCTTGAAAAGGAACTGGGGCTTGTTAAACTGCTGATAGGTTGGAGAGATGGGGTATGTGACTGAGGAGTCTGAGAAGACTGAGAGGTCTGAGAGGTTTGAGGTGACTGGAAGGAGGAGGTATACTGAGACAGATCAGAGAACATTCTATTGAAATAATTTGTTATGGTGTTTGGGTCATTACAATGTACACCATTTAATATCAAGTCACTCAATGTGGATGATTGATAAGCCCCAAGAAAAGATTTGTTATGGGCCAAAATGACCCAGTGTTACCAGCAGAGCTTAGTGGTAAAACTTTGTAGTTTGCACTCTTTGCTGCTCTGACACTTTTGCAGGAGTTCTGAAGTGCTCTGTAGTCAGTATAGTCAGCTTGAAGTCCTGATTTAAAACTCTTCTAGAGTTTCTCCCTTGCATGCAGATTAGCCAGTAGATCTTTGTGCAGCTGTCTTGTCCATTTGCCCCTGACCTCTGGGTTACCTTAGGGAATGCTTGCACTGAATCACCAGGAATTCATCAATGAAGATTCTTAGTGCAGAGTCAACTTCACAGTAGCAATAAATCATAGACCAGTTAATACTGGAGACATAATTCAAGAAGGCCACTGCATCCAGGTTAGCAAAATTTATGAAGGTGATATAGCGCATTGGCAGGTGGAGCAGCCTCAAGGCTCTATATGCAGAAGAATGGGGAATGGTCGGAGAGCACATCAGCCAAACATGACTGTAGGTACATGATCTAGGCCGTTAACCAGTACCCAGTAAATGAGGGTAGAGGGTTTAAGATATGGTGTCAATCTTGTAAGTTTAGATATCAACTGGTTGAGGTTCTGACTTTGCGTTATTGATAGCAATGTGCTTTGAGCAGTCCCTAGCCAGCTGAAGCTTAGGTCACCAATGCTATGACCTCATTCTGTCTGGAGTGCAGGGAGGTCTGATCAAATAAAACCTGTAGGCTGACATTGACCCCAATTCAAGGGTTATAGATGCAGACAATGTGGAGTTTCTTAGCACCCAATGTGAGATTTAGGATCTAGGTTTGAGCAGACTCGATAGACCGTAAGGCCTAATCTGCTGGCAAATAGTATGTATGTTAGTATGATTACAGGAAGAGGAAATGGCAGCAGAGAAAACTATGATATTAAACTGATCTTTGAAGAAAAAGTCAACTCATCTGCCATGCTTCGAGGAGAGCCTATCCTCCAAACCAGGGAGTAGTTGGCAAACTGAATCACAGGTGGCCCTGGTTTAAGCCATGTTTCAGATAGGCAGAGAATATCAGGCTTAGTAAACATTAACCCACATCTCTAAATCAGCTAAACTGTGGGTGAGACTTCTATTCAGAAGGACAATAAATAGCCCTCTCATTAGAAATAGCAGACATGTCTGCTGTGGAGAAGAAGCAGGAGGACCTGGGTTCATTTCAATGTCCCCAGCAAGTAAGATGGCTAAGATGACAAGATACCATCATTTACAATCATAGAAGGGAGAGGGAGTGTATGACTCAAAAGCCATGTTTTTAAGTATGACAGCCACATAGAAAAGGCACCCCTTAGGGAATAAAATGTGTAATAGCAGGCACATGCTGGGAAGCAGAGATTTGGTTGGAGAATTGAAATCAGCAGGTAAATGGGTAGAAGAACAAGGTGCATGGGAGCCAGGAAAATATGTTATGATCCCATTTAGACATATTAAGAATTGAGTGTAGAGAGCAGTGCTACCAAGTTATGTAGTGCTATTGCAACCAGAAGCAACATACTTCAGGAAGAAATCTGAGAGAAAGAGCTCAAAGGGGCAGAGGGCTGAATAAGTTCTAACTGAAAAATATTAATAAAGACCCTTTGAATGGAATTAAGGACCAGGAATAGTGCTGAGCAGAGGAGTCAAAGGCTTGGACATACTATGACCACACATCTCACAGTAGAAACACAGCCATGAAAAGAAGCATCAGTATCAGACAGATTTATGCGGTATGTTTAGCCAAAGTAGTTAAGATTTGCTTGCTTATTTGTTTAGCTCCAAGCGGCTGCTCTATATGAGCCAACGAGAAAGTAGACATTTTGCCATCTGACTATGTCTATAAAGAAAAGGGTTACCCAGAGTGGGTGAGGAGCCATGAGGTAACACAGTACAGGAAGAGACCTGAAGCACTACGGCTTTTCATGTTTATAAAATTAATTAATCAAGGGCTAGAAATATAGTCTGGATAGTACACAATACTATTAGGTTATAAAAAGTTCAGGAAGTAGTGAGGCTGCCTGAATAGTGCACCAGTAGGAGTCTGAGTTTGGTGTACAAGGTTGAGGATTTGAGCTTGGGTAAAGGGTTGCAAAAAATGAGCACCTGGAAATAGGATGGATAACCAACAATAAAGATGTTCACAGATAATGTGAAACTTTATTTAAGGTTAAGAGACTACTTCAAAAGCAGTAATATGTTTATATTAGGTTTGCTATAATATAGTCAGGATATGGGGCACTATACTATTAGGCTAGGAAAAGTTTACATAGTAGTGAGATTGCCAAAATAGCATAGTAGTATGGAGTCTGCCTTTAGTGTAGAAGGTTGAAGTTCAAACCTGGGAATCACTGTTAAGATAGTGCTATGAAGATGGAGTTATTGGAGGGTTACACTAGGGGGCAGCAGGCAAAAAAGGTGGATTAGAATGACAAGAGAGAAGAATCACCACAGAGATAAGACAGGATTAGAGGACTCAGTAGTGACTCCTAGTGGCTGATTAGTATATCCTGCTTATGAGAAAATGGGTGCTTAGTAAAATGACAGATCAGTTACATGACAACTGCCTGCCTCCCAATAAATGTAGGGATGGTCCTGGTTGAGGCAGTTGATACAAAGCATCGATGGATTAACACCCCAACAAATGTGTAGCTGTAGGTAACAGTGCAGCTCTGCATGCAGATTACCTTTAAGGCAACTCCTCTGTCCATCCGTTATGAAGCAATGAGGGGAGGGCAGAAGCCTGAAGTAAGAGGAGAGAGAACAAAGAAGGGATAGATTACCTTTACCAAGGACTTCTGTTTGTGTGTATGTGAGGGAGAGGTGAACATTCGGCCACTAGAACTCTGCAGATGTTTGAATTCCTGTATTCCATGATAAACAAACATTCCATCTGTTGAATGTGTGGAGAGAGATTATTGACAGTTGGGAAGGGACAACTTTTTACCAGTTACTATAAAAAAATAATCTGTTTTAATTTAAAACAATGCCAATTTTGCATTTTTTAGACTTTCTGTTTACACATTTTGTACACATAATAAGACACTTCAGGCTGTGCATTATGCTGATGTAGCTACACTTCCTAGAGTTGAAGGCATGCTGCCTGCAGTGTTACAACTCACGGTGCCCCTACTGTGCAGTTCAATCAGTATAATTTCCACCTCATCATGTCTTATTGCATACAGAATATTACTACCAATAGAATTAATTTTAAAATGGAAAAAAGTTTCATTATATAGGTGTCAGCATGGCTCAGTTGGTAGCACATTCACCCCTGGACCAGAAGGTCATGTGTTCTTGTCCCACGGGATTGGGCTACAAATACAAAATTGGTGGCATCCGAGTGCAGTATGGAAGTGTACTGCTTGGGTGTGCAGTCCTTCGGATGAGATGTTAAACCAAGTTCCTTCTACCCATCCTGGTGTTATCCTGGTAGGTGTCCAGGTGGAAGTAAAGAACCCAGGGCACTCTTTGTAAAGAGTAGGGACATTCCTGGTGTCCGGCCAACATTCCCTTCCATAAACCAGTTCATGCAATTATCCAGGCTGTGTGTGGGTGATGATGTGTGATATGGTCACCACTGCACATTCAGTCACTTCACTACCAGTCTAGCATTGCTGATAAAGTGCTTTGGGATACACTGTGTATGAAAAGCACTATATATATGCTGATTCTTCTTCTGATTCTTCTTAATCATTTAGAAGCGATTGTCCCATTCCTCTCCCCATCCTTTTTAACATGCAACCCCTCACCTCAGTGAAGTTAGTCATAAATGTGTCTCACTGTCACTCACTTAATGTATAGCATGACATATCCTTCTCCCAAGCCAGTAACACAGAATAAACCCCCATCCCATCACCAAGTGGGTATCCAATTATTCCACATTCCTCCTTCATGCCGGCCTTAGAAAAGGATACAGTAAAATAATTTACAATGTTTCCACGATGAGAAATAGTTGTCCAGCACAGACTCTCCTTGAATTTGACCAGTCATGATCTGGGTCAATGAGAAAATAAGTGATGAACCAATTTGAATATTTAGTTTATTATTAAACAAAGTATGAATAAATATACATTACAAACAAACAAGGAAAGAAACATTAAGGAAAAATGCTCATACAGTATAACATTTAAAAATATAACATAATACATCAGAGTACTACACATAAAACTAATAATCTTATATATGATAGTTCTAATACGCCCAACACACTTTAGAAGATGCAGGACTATATTGCCTCCTTCCTCCCTCCACTGTCCCACCCAAAGCTAGTTCTACTTTTATAGGCACAGGATTTGACTGACAACAGGAACTTCCTATTTGGGAGCAGTAAGTGAGTGATGACAGAGGCACCAAGACTCAACATCCTAGAAGGGCAAGAGTAGCTTCCAGCTGCCTCTAGCTGCTGCAGATCTGCCTCTGAGCAAGTAAGGGGTCAAATGAGAAATATAGGATATTCTTGTCTCAGAACAGGACAATCAGGAGCTTAAAGGGCACACAGGCAGAAAGTAAAGAGAGAGAAAAAAATGAGGAAAGAGTAAGGACTGCAAACAGTTAAGGGGCCAGAAACAAGACATGATGGGAGTGGTGCAGTGCAGTGGTTGCGGGCAACAGTCTTCTGGGAGATGTTCTGGAGGATCGTTGTTGTCCCATCTGCAGGCACCTCTCTGGGCTGACAGAGGAGGTTGCTCATTTCAGGCGAGTTGGCCAGGATTTGTGGGACCTCCTCTTCCATCCAGGGACCACCAGTGCCACTGCCATTGCCTCAGAGGTTCCAAGAAAGAGAGCGGTTGGACCACAGTGGGCTCAGGGAGGGTGAGGGTGGTGGAACAGAGATGCATCCCTCAGTTGTACCTCTCCACAATTCCTATGCTATTCTGGAAAAGTGTGGTTCTTTGTAGGCACCCACAGTGGAGACCAAGGAGGATGCTGGGAACCTCCACAAGGAGACCCACAGGAGGGAGGCATGGGACCCTGCAGGGAAGGAAACAACTCCTGGTGGGGACTCCATTGTTAGGAAGGTAGAACTGGGGAGGAAGGGAGAGGATGTAAGATGCCTGCCTGGTGCCATGGCTTTGAGGACAGGGCAGATACTCAGGATTGCCAGAGCAGCTGCACAGGGGAGGGAGCTGTATCTCATTTTCCACCTAGGGACAAATGACCTGGCTAAGAAGGGACTAGAAAGTGCATGAGAAGAGTTTGTGGAATTGGGGAGGGGCCTTAGGCAGTAGCACACATGGTAACTTTCTGGAGGTGCTGCCGATCTATAGGCGTGGGAGGGCTAGGGTGTTCTGCACCATGGGATTCAAGCAGTGGTTGAAAAACTGGTGTGGAGCTCAGGATTTGGCTTCATTGGGGACAGGGGTCCACCTGGTGTGATGCAAGCCTATACTGGCATGATGGGCTGCATCTGTCCAGGAGGAACCAGGATCCCAGATGATAGGTTTAGATGCTTCATTGGCAAGCATTTAAACTAGCCAAGGGGAGGCACTGGAAAGAACAGGAAATCCTAGCACCCCAAAACAATCACGGTAGTAGTGCGTGACACCAACATAGAGGTGTCAATAGGAGAAGGGCAGGGGTAAAATGGAGAAAGTGACAAAGGCAAGAAGGACAGGGATGGGGCAAAGGAGTAAGACCATCGGAAATGGAGGTAATGAGAATCATGCCGTAGTCTGGGCAACAAGCTCCCTGAGCTGGTGGCCTTGATGGAAGAGGATGCCTGGATATCGTAGCAGTCACAGAAACATGGTACAGAGAACCATGACTGGGATGTTAACATACCAGGGTACATAACCTACAGGAGAGACAGGCAGGGGAGAAGAGGGAGGAGTAGCTCTCTATGTAAAGGAAGGATAAAGCAACTGAACAAAAGAGTAAATAGGGAGGAAAGGAGGCACTGTGGGTCACCTTGGAGACTGAAAAGAGCACCACAATCTGCACAGAGGTTGTGTATAGAACCCCATGTTAGGGGAGGAATGGACAAGGATATGATAGAAGGCATTCTTAGAATGGCAGAGAAAGGAGATTCTGTTGATGGGAGACCTGAACATACCAGATGTTAACTGAAGCACATTTGCTGCAGCCACATCCAAGAGCAGGGCCATTCTTGATGCTCTACAGGTGGCAGGCCTCAGACAGCTAGTTTCAGAACCCACTCATGAAAAGCAATCTTAGATCTCGTACTCTCAAATGGGGCAGTGAGAGGATCTCAGATCTAGAAGTGGGTTGCCATCCGGGAACAAGTGACCATCAAACAGTGTGGTTCAGGTTTAACTCAGCTAGAGTCAAGTCATACAAATGTGAGGTACTGGACTTCAGGAGGGCTGACTATGGCAAGATGGGAGAGTTCCTCAGAAAGCACTAGCAAACAGGCCAGAAGGAGTTGTGGAGCAACAATGGGAATCATCAGAACTGCCATCACAGAGGCAACAAGCCTTTGTGTGAAGCAAATAAACAAATCAAAATGAAAGAAAAAGCTACTATGGTTCTCAAAAGGGTGGCTGTGAAAGTCAGGAAGAAAAAGACAGCATTCCTGAAGTATAAGGAAACACAGAAGGAGCAGGACAGAGAACTGCACCAGTTAAAGTAGAAAAAGGCAGGAAGGCAGTCAGAATAGCAAAGGCCCAAACCGAGAAAAAGATAGCCATCTCGGTTAAGAGGATAAAACCTTTCATATGTATATCAGCCAGCATAGAAAGAGAAGCAAGGGAGGGACAGTGAGGCTGAATAGAATGAACAGTGGGTTAGCAGAGTGGGACAGTGAAAAAGCAGATACTGAAAGAATATTTCTGCTCAGTATTCACAAAGAGAGGGAAGTACCTAATCCAGTTAACAGAAGCACTCTTGATAGGGGTCAATCCCAGTCCTTTCACAGAAGAAAGGGTTCTGCAAGAACTCCTAAAACTGAAGGTGGACAAAGCAATGGGTCCTGATGGAATTCACCCAGAATTCTAAAAAGAATTAAAGGGAATTAGTGAAACCACTAGCTACTCTTTTAATAAATCATGGGAGGATGGTGTGGTACCCGAGGACTGGAGGAAGGTGGATATGATTCCCCTTCACAAAAGTGGGACCAAGATAGAGGCAGGAAACTACAGACCTGTCAGTCTGACCTCTGTGGTAGGGAAAGTGATGGAGTCACTTCTGAAGGAAAGATAGTTGAGTACCTAGAGGCCAGTGGGGCACAGGACCCAAGGCAGCATGGGTTCACAGTGGGAAAGGTCATGTCAGACAAATTAATAGATTTCTTTGGCTAGGTGACCAAAGTAGTAGACCAGGGAGGGGCTGTGGACATGCCTACCTAGACTTTAGCAAGGCATTTGACACAGTCCCACACAAAAGATTAATAGTCAAATTAACCAGCCTGGGAGGGGTCCCAGGGTGGTAGCCTAAGTAAAACATTGGCTGGACAACAGGACACAGAAGATAATTGTAAATGGAGTCCACACTGAAGAAGAAGGGTAACTAGTGGGTACCGCAGAGGTTCAGTATTGAGTCCAGTCCTTTTAATGTCTTCATAAGTGACATTGCAGAGGACTGGAAGGAAAAGTATGCCTCTTTGCAGATGACACAAAGACCTACAACATGGTTGATACACAAGGAGGCATGGAAAGGATGAGAAGGGACTTGTCAAGGTTAGAGGAATGGTCAGAAGTATGGCAGCTAGGATTCAGTGCAAAGAAGTGCAAAATAATGCACCTGGGAAACAAGAACCCAGGGAAGAATACTGAATGGGGAGGTAGTAACAACAACAAAAAAGGAAAGAGACCTGGGGGTAATCATATCAGATGACCTTAAGGTTAGCAAGCAATGTGAGAAGGCAGTAGGGAGGGCTAGGGTATACTGGGATGCACAGGAGAGGCATCAGCAGCAGAAAACAGGAAGTTGTCATCCATCTGTACAGACAGTTGGTGAAACCCCATCTGGAGTAGTGTGTCAGTTCTGGAGACCCCATCTCCGCAAGGACATAGACAGGATAGAGGCAGTCCAGAGGAGGCAACTAAATGGTGCTGGGTCTGCAAGAGAAGCCGTATGAGGAGAGACTAAAGGAGCTTAATATGTATACCCTTGAGGAAAGAAGGGAGAGGGGACATGATAGAAAGTTTAAAGTACATCAGTGGAATCAACAAAGTCCAGGGTAGCATCTTTCAGAAAAAGAGACAAGCAAGAACAGGGGATACAATTTCAAGATAGGCGGGGGCAGTTCAGAGGCAATGTGATGAAGTATTATTTCACAGAGAGGGTACTGGATGCATGGAACAGCCTTCCTGAGGAGGTTGTGGGGTCTAAAACTGTGGGAGAATTCAAGAATGCATGGGACAGACATAAGGCAATTCTTGTGGGGGTTAGGAAGAAATGTGTTTGTTAACTAGGATCTGCGGCCTATCCTGTAGGTAGGGAAATGGGCAGACTAGATGGGCCTAGCATCCTTATCTGCCATCAAAATCTATGTTTCTATGTTTCATTGATTGAGAATATTACACAAATCATTATTTTAAAATTGTAAACAACAATTTAGTTGTATAGTAGCAACAAGATACTACGTGGATTGTGTTCTTTATGGAGCATAAGGCACTTGAATCCCCTTCAATCTAAGACTGTGTTAATAGGCAGTATAATCTAGTTATTAGAACACTGGCATGGGAGATCACAGTAGGGCTGTAGCAAGTTAAAGTTATTTTGCAAGAAGTGAGCATCTTTACACTTCTCAACACCTTAAGGCAACCCTTGAGCAGTATATGGGTGATAAAAGATGGGATCTGGCCTATTAATGTTAGCAAGTCATACATGGTTCTTGTAGTTTATGGATTTGATACTAAACCTATGAACCTATCAACACCTCACATTGCTTGCAGCCCACCAACCAATTGTACCTGGCTATGTTTTTTAAAGTCAAAGAAAATACACTCCTCCACACTCGTAGCTAGCACAAAAACAACCCTCATAGCACCAGCTACAACCCACATACCTCAGTTCCAGGTATTTAGAACACTGCTTCTTTCCCCACCCTCATAAAATGCAATCCCTTCACCCTAGGTGATGTTAACTGTTAATGTGTCAGTGTATGCTATGAAGCTAGTGGGTTGGGGTTTCTGTGTTTTAGTTTTAACACAAAAATTAAATAGTGCGCTTCAGCAGGTGACATATTACACAAGTTGGCACTTTATGTGTGATGGACCATTTCATGATGTCTTTGACTAGTGAAGTAATAACTTTGACAGATAAAAACTGGTGGTGTTATACTTTGTGCTACTTAAAGTCCAGAAATTGAGTAGTTTTTCCTGAGGCACAGTTTCTTGAAACTGCATACATCTAATCACAGGAATAAGACTGTTTTAGAGTTAAAGACTTATTGTGTGACAATGGGAAAGTCACTTAAGCTCTTTGGGCCCCAATTCTAGGGGTGGTGCAAGTTGCTGCCAAACATAACATGCCCACCGCAACTATGACATTGACCCTGTGCCCTATTCTAGAAGGGCAGGGTCTCCACAGCAAAGTCCTGTGACTTGCAACATATGGCTAGGTACACTGCACAGAGGTTTACCTCGCCAGCATGTCACAACCTGCAGCCACAGGTTGCAAGGCACCCCCACCCAGCAAGCCACAACAGCAGCCCCAAGGCTGCCCACAGCCCTGCCCCACAAGCCTCCAGCAATTACCCCACAGGGCTGGCCAAATCAACTGGCCCCAAAACCCCCAGCAATTGCCCCACAGGGCTGTCCACACCAACTGGCCTCAAAAGCCACCAGTCGTGCCCTGGCCCACACCATCTGGCCCCTCATGCCTATGTTACATTCCCCTAGGAACTCGCCACACTCCCAGTCCCCAAATCCCCATAGTAGAATGCCCTACAGGGTAGCACTGTCATCCCCACTGGTGCCCCTAACCCCAAGTCAACAGCCACAAATGCAGTAAATAACCCAATAAGCCCTTAGTAGTCTAGTGGCCCCACCCACGAACCAGGCAGCCCACCAGCACCCCATCACCCAGCTGGTGACTGGCACAGCCCACTCTCACCTCCATGGCCAGCCACGTCTGCAGTTGTAGGAGCCCCTGGGTAAAGATGCACTCAGACCACCTCCTGAGTGTGTCTTTACAGGAGCCTCCCACAGCACCGCTGGCTGGCCATGGAGGTGAGAGGTGGGCTGTGCCAGTCACCAGCTGGGGATGAGTGGGGAGGGTACTGGGTGGGCTGGCATGGCTGGGAGGAGGTCACTTGACTACCAGGGCTTATCGGGTTATTTGCCACATTTTCAGCTGGTGACTCAGGGGTCAGAGCATGGGTGGGGGGCTGACAGCGCTGCTCTGTGGGGCATTTACAATGAGGGATTTGGGGGCTGGGTTGTGGCAGCCCTGTGGGTATTAACATAGGCTTGAGGGGCAGTTGGTGGGCAGTTTCTGAAGGGCCACTGTATTGGGGGCATGTAGGTATGGGGATTGGGCAGGATCATGCTGTCATGCCCAGTGGGCAGCAACAGGAGTGGTCTGGGCATGGGGGCGCATGGACTGGGTTCTGGGACTCTCAGAGGATGGATGTAAGTTACACCAGCTAAATGCAGGTGTAACTTACATTGTCAGTCTCTCCTCCGGGGTTCTTGTAGAATCCCAACATTGAGACTTTGTTGCTGCTCTTCTGGAATGGGGCACAACTGCTGCTGTAAGCCTTAGTGCCATGTCGCTGGCAGGGGTTTATGGTGCAACTGCCGGCATAACAGCTGTTTGATGCAAGTGGCCTGCGATGTTGCAGGCCACTTTCTGAATAGCGCAAGTTGCAACTGCTGGTATGTTGTTACTTGCGCCATTCTACCAGGTGCAAGTGCTGTTACACCAGACATAACCTTTCTAAAACCGGGGCCTTTGTCCCATCCATCCAGCTGTAAAATGGCTAAACACAGGAATACAACAAATGCAATATGTTGCAATTCAGCTGGGCTACTGTATCCTGGGAAAATAAACCATAAAGAAAATTCCTCATTGCACTCACAGGATTATATTAACTGGCTGTAAGTCAGTCCTTAGTTAGACAACAATGCTTAAAAATAGCTATGCTATCATATACACAGGAAAAGTATGTCCAAAGCAGTGTACTACAAGGGCGCAGTAGCACCCCTATCATTAGGGTCGAGTAAGGTTGAGTAGACTATTCAATGTTAAACCCTAACTTTGCTCATTAGTATCTTTGACTCCATTTGACAAAATAAGCTGGAATTTTGTACACGTTGTCTAGGAGGCAAGGTATTGATCCATTTAAATTTTTGTGATGCCAGTTTGTGTGGTTTCTGAGATCCACATGTGTCATTTTTGTAAGTGTCTAACTTTTTCCTGTACTTAACATGTTTGTTTTTTGCTCACCCCAACAGCCTACATGGAATATAATTTCTTCCCTAAACTTGCAGCAGACATGTGTCTTGTCTCAAGTTAGTGCCTTTGACAGGTCTGCTGGAAAAAATATTAAAGGGTTACTGACTTAAGAGCTTTTAAAGATTTATTGTTTTCCTACACACATGCACAGTAGAGTTTTCAGATAATGTTTTGTGGTGAAAGTAAACATTTGATGCATAAAAGCCATTTTTGCTTTCACCACTTAATTGGCAGGGCACCAAACATTTGTTGTGCTGTGCTAACTGCCATCTTGCTGATTTCTTCCATGAAATAACAAATGTGGAAAGTAGATTAAAATGCTTGAATTTCAAAACCAGTCATGAACAATCATTTAGCTAGATTCTGGTGTTTGTATTTTAGTATGTTGCTCACAAATACCTTTACTGGGCATCCTGGATGCCCAGCTTATGAAGGAGCACTTCCCCCATGTCCTCTGTATGAAAACAGTGGCAATTTCTTGACTTCTGCAGCCACAGCTAAACCCATGCTGCTGGCTGCAGTGTGAACTGAGAACTGCCCTTACCCTGGTGTCTAGTGGCACCTCACCCACTGATCAGTGTCCAGCTAAATGAAAATATATATTCTCTGGTGTCTGTGGCACCCCATCCCCAATTGCTGCCCCATTATATTATTCCATAGTGTCTAGTGGCATCCCCACCCTTTGATCACTGTATCTATTATTTGATTTTATTCCCAGGAGTCTAGTGGCACCCCAGCTTGTGATCATTGTCCCTATTATATTTTTGTTCCCTGGTGTCTAATGACACCCTACCCTCCAATCACCATAGCTGTTATTTTATTTTATTCCATAGTGTCTAGTGGCAGCCCCCCCAAGCACTATCCCCATTAAGCTAGATTTGTTCACTGGTGTCAAGAAGCACCCCACCCTCCCATTGCAGGCAAAAGCTGAAATGAAGAAAATGGTCCATCAGTGTTCTTTTTTACAAAACCTGTAAAAAGAAAATGATCCTCACTGATCAGCCCCACCTCCCATTCACCACCCGTCACCTCACAAGTACACTCCACACACCCTCACTTACCTGAACAGGTCACTGTTCAAGATCCACTGCATAACTTTGCCATTTTGTAACTTTTGACCCCAAATTTTCAACATGACCTTTTGGGTATACCACCTCATAAACAATAAGGCTGTCATTACACAACTCCCACCAGAAGGTGATTTTATGGATGCTTGGCAAATTTCACTTTTGGGTGAGATCAAGCAATTGTTTCTGCCCTTGTTCATGAGGTGGGGTCATAAAGTCTATATTAGGACATTCGGGTCAAAATATGAAAAAATAACAAAGTTATGATACGCATTAATTGCAATTTCACTACGCATGCTCATAACAGGACATTTCAAATATTTTCACCTCAGATTTTCAACATAGCCTTTTATAACCCCACTTCATATATGTTACAGCTGTCATTTTTCAACTTCTGACCAAAATGTGTTTTCTCACCTGTGGCATGGAATGGCATCACAGTTGTGCAGAATTTCATTTTGACTGGGATTCAGAAATTTTTGCATACCAGGTACATGGGGTGGGGTAATAAAATCCTATGTTGACAATTTAGTCACTATTATCCTATGAATGGAAAGCCAGGGACTGGAGGGTCCTGTGCTTCCACAGCTACATACATATACACAATTATGGAGGGATGGGAGAGCAGGCCCAGAAGGCCTTGTGATCCCATAGGCTATTAAGAATACAATTATAGTATCTCAAAAGTAAGAAAATAAATTGCCCCCAAAAAAAATCTCTTTAATGCTCTAGTTGGGGTTAAAGCCACAAAAGTTGGGAAATGTGGCATTAGGGTTTCCAAACCTAACAACTCACCCCACCTACACACACCAACAGGTGTTGGTGATGTGCCTTAGGGTCAGCAGCCCTAATGCTCACCCATTCCTTAATTAAATAAGCTGAGATGGGTACAGTATAGGGAATGGGGTGAGTGTGAGGCTGATGCCTCAAGGTATCCCCGACACCTGTTGGTATGTGAAGGGTGGGTGGGGTTTTAGGTTTGGAAACCCTAATGCCACATTTCCCTATCTTGTGACTTTAACCCTAACTAGAGCATTAACAAAGGTTTTGCAATTTATATCTTATAGTCATGAGTAGTTGAGCCAAAGCTAATAAAGAATCTTAGAGCCCAGTACTGTTTGTTAAATTATTTTTTATTTATTTAAATATTATCCAGTGGGGAATGCCACATTAAAACCTGACACATTGCCTCATCTGATTATTTCCAACACCCTGTGACACTGAGCCAAGGCCCAATTGCAGGTGTGCCTGGATAGGGATAGTAGTAAGGGAGCAAGGTCAAAACTTTAGTAAACATTACTATTTGATAAATAAATTCATAATAAACACTCGGCAAATAATAAAATATAAAAACAAACAATTCAAATTGTGAATAAATACATAATAGCAATGCAGGAATTACATAAAATTTAAATGCAGATTGTTGGCAAAACCCTGTATTGACGAATGTGATCAAAGAAGTAGCTAAATGTAGGTAAAAGCTGGTGAAAAGATGTCATTTAAGAGGGATTTCAGAGACTGGCAAGTGAAGAACAGTGGTGCAGGAGCAGGGACATTGCAGAAAAATGGAATTGTAAACCTTGATTACCAGCTCAGAAGAGAGGCTACATGCAGAAGAAAATGGGATTAAAATTATTAGGAGAGATTTGAGAGAATGACAAGTATAAGTGAGTAGTGTATGAGCTGGTGACTGATTTCAAATGCCAAGAAGCGAATCAGTTTGCCCAGAGGCAGTAAGGAAAGGAGGAATAACAATCTTAGTCATAGTAGCATAGGCAATAGCTGGAAGAGAGAGAAAGAAGAGAGAGAGAAGAGAATGGATGCAGTTAATATAGGAGGAATGGAACAGCAGAATTTGGAAAGGTTGTACAGTGCAATAAATGCTGGGATTCAAGAGCAGTAAGAGAGTTTTGACAGAGGAGACATTGATGAGTAGATATGGAGAGTTTGAGGCAAAGCAACAGAAGAAATGGAAGAAGAGGAGGTCAACCCTGGGAAGGCTGTATATAGGGATAGCTCCATAGATCACATCAGCATCATCAAACACAGGTAACATAATTCTGAGAACAATCTCACAGCTGAAAGAGAGTAGGATGTAAACTTTGTTGTGGTAGAAGGTATTAAGATTAGTGCTCATTTGTTTTGTGGATGGCATTCATATGTGAAGAAATCAGGTTTCAGTCAAGGCACATACAGAGGTATTTGAAGAGCTGTTGTTGCCAATGGGAAAAGCTTAGAAAATATAATATTTAGACATAATTTAGCTTGTATTTTGCAACTTTTCTAGAGGATTCCCTTAACAATTATTTATTATCAAGGAAATTTACATGAAACAGGTTCTTTATCCATCAGCGTGTATCTCTACATACAGATAATTCCTTACTTGAAGCCATAATCCTCTGTTGTAATCAATGTTGGAATTATTCTTCCAAAGGTACCAGGGCCCTAAACGCTTGACTCAGGGACCATCTGTGGCTTTTCAAATCAGTGTGTAATGCACGCCAATGGGTCAGTGGAAATAACAGTGCACTAAACTCTACTCCTTAGTTTGTGTAGCCCATGTTTTCTTAGTAAAAATAAGTATACAGTGTAAAGCCTTCTGTTACAGTCAATGGCTTTTAATGCATTTTCTAAAAACTGTATATTTGAGCACGGCATACTGTAACTGAAAAAGGCACATTGAGCCAAAGCTCATTTCTATGTATGATCTGGGAGAGGGAAACAGTGGGTTCCATGCCAAAATGAAAAAAGCTACAATGCACATTAGTTATTCATTTATATATTTAATTATATGAGTGTAGGGAGGTGGTGAAGAACAATGTAATCTATCAAGGTGCAATAAATACAAAACAGTACCAACTGTAAAAGCAAATATCAGTTGCAGAAAATGCACTACAATAAGGTGCCTGAAGTTAAATAAATTTGCAAATGTACAAAAGCAATACACATATGGAGAAGGAACAGTACTGTAAATTGATATAGGTGGCTGAGGTACAGAGCCTTTAAAGCTGTGCTCAGATTTTGGATTAGGTTAGCGGTGTATTGGCAAATCAAGTGCAGTATACAGAATTCATTGTCATGAATACAATATGTTCATGGAAATCATATATATATTCAGAAGCAGTACTCATGGCCAGCACTGCATTCTACATAAAGAAGTTTAGCAGTATAATTTAAATTATTGAGGTCTGTGCTGCTGTATAGTACATGTTATTCAATTTGCAAATGCATTTTCTTTATTTTATCTTGGTATAATCCATCATGTCAAAGCTTCTGACCCCCATGCTCCAGACATGGCTCTCTCCTGCCCCAAACTGAGTAATTGTCCCACATCCACCCTCACGAATTTACTGTACAGTACTGTTAAATAGACAAACCTTAAATGATAAGCGCATCTGCATTGCAACCATCCAGGAAACTGAAGACTCCCTGTCAAAAATGCTTTTCAATAATGATTCACTGCAATCCTGGATCTTCTCCTTGTTTCACTTTATAAAGTACTGCCATACTGGTCCAAGCTGTGACTCTTACTCATACTTTAACACTATTGCACTGATCTGTACTTGGCTACAGCTGATGAGCTCAATATGAGCAAAATCAGTTAGGTTGTTGCAGTACTGGCTGAATAACCTCATATCAGTCAGCACTGAATCCACAGGTGATTAGCAAAATGAAAATAACAGTTACAAAATGCAACAAGGACTCTGGGAGCAAGTATAAATGTTCAACAGACTGACATACTCTGCTGTTTCTTTAGCTTCCTCCACCAAGGTGCATAATTAAACAGGCCAGATACACAACACACATGCACTGCACAAGAGAAAAACATATGCTTTATTTAAAGAGCTCCTGGTAACCATCAGCTATTTGAAACAAGCTGTGTTGAATAATAACAGTGAAACAGTGCAGCAGCAGAACTGTCATTTCAGTGTTTCTCTCTGTACAGCTCTCATCATACTTAAGCAATAAGGCAAAGCAGGGCTTGCTTGTGCTATGTTTACCACACAGCCAGGGTGTGGTGCAGCACATTCTAATTAAAATGGGCCTACAGGCAACTTTTAAAAACAAAGACTCTAAAGTTTTCAGGCTAACAAAATTATAATAAAATGTTGCTAAATAATGCAAACAGGCCCTCCGTGGATTTTCTTGTCACCTGTCTTTCTTCATGTTAGAAGCGCTGTGTAATTGTTCACCATGGATTAGAAGAATTCAGGCTCTGTGTTATATCAGTAGTAGAATGCCCCCCCTCAGACACACACACAGAATGATAATATGGAAATCATGTATTAAACATTCTTCAGAGTTCCACTGGCATACACATATAGACACACAAAGTCCTCAGGTGGAGCCACAGCCTTCATTTTATCAGTTTCCTGGCAGGCAGGGAGTTTTCTGTCAAACTGGTTGGCATAGGAGGAATTTTCATGGTCATCAAGGAAACAGCATCATAAATATCAAGCATCTCTGATAAACATGGTTTGTCTTATCTTGTCTGCCTGCTGTTCCTTAAAACTGCCCCACCATACCTCCTATAATCATGGTGACACTTCTGTAAATGAGTACAACTATTCCATAATGACAGCCAGTTTCTGAAAGGAAAGTGCGTGGGGCTGAGGGAGGGAGCAAATGGGAAAGTTCAACAAGCATTACACAGCAACACCTGTATCCAATCAGCATCAAGAATTCTCCCTACCCATTTTCAAAAACAAGTTCATTATCCTGTCATCTTGGAAAAAACATCATCCATCAGCTTAGGGCTTTGGGGAGGGGGTCTGATTTTCTCAGGTCTGGCATGACCCATTGACTAAGTCACCATGTGCAACATACTGATGCAGAAAAACCCTCATACAACTGAAAATATTATTTCAGTATTTTGTGTGTGTGTGTGTGTGTGTGTGTGTGTGTGTGTGTGTGTGTATATTGGTGGGGTGTATAGTATGCAAAAATATTTATTTTAGTACTACCAGATGTACTGTAGCATCTGTGCGGTCATATAAAACTAGTGTGTGCAAGCTGTTCTAAACTGTGGTAAAGGTTGCAAAAACAGTCTTTTGAACATTGTGTGCATGCCAGATTTCAGCTCTGAAAGGTACCGCCCTTATGCAACTTTGTATGAGCACATGCACAGGTATTCAGTTTTGAAAATCTGGCCCAAGGCTCATTAATATGCTGTACCTGCAACTTCAATGTACCTGGTTTGGGTAGCTCTAATATCCTTTCACTTTCAAAGAGCACTAAATGCATCACTTACTGTAAAAGTTCTAAAAATAGTAACCAAACTCCACTGGCCCTTCAATACAAAATAAAGCAACAGAACATTAGGAGAGTAATTCTAATATCAAAATGAATTATTTTGCATTTCTGCTACTGACATTCCACGGATCACCTGTAAGTTTTCTAACAAAGTCTCTGGTGCCCACAGGCTAGTAGCTGGAGTATACAGTACTTACTAGATCAGCACTCCTTTGCCCCTTTCACAGGACAAACAAGAATGGTGTCGTTCTCCAAAACAGGTGTCCTTCTGACACAACAGTACCTTCAAAGTTGAAAAACCAACTGTTAGCAGTTTTCCTGGAAAGCTTCTAACAGTGATGTTATCTCTTGAGAGTTAATCTCTGATCCTTCCAGCTCAAAGAGCAATCATTCTCTGCCTTCTCCTCCTCCTCCTAAGAGTCAACTGAACAAGGACTAAGGAGCATGATGTCATATTCCAGTCTGATAGTACTGAAAATCTGTCCTCTTAATTAGCTGCACCTGTGACCATCCTCCTTTAAAATAATGAATCCCCAGTATGCTCTGGGCAGAATGAGTGTCTGTTTTATCTCTGGCATTGGTGCCAGCTCTACAGAAGTGGGACATAATTCTTTCTTTACAAGATTCACAAACATCTTATACTGTATTTCTATTGCAAAATTATGTATTTTATGTTTTAGGACCTTAACCCACCAATGAACACTGTCATTGTCATTTCATTACTCAGCCCAAAAGGTGAGGTTATGGTCGTTGCATGGAATGACCTTTGTGAACTGATTAACAAAATGGCAGTGCCCGTGTTCATGAGATGGGGTCACAAAAAGCTCATGTTGAAAATTTGGTGAAAAAAACTCCTAAAGATGGCTGCATTATGAGTGTGCATTGCACTATTTCTATACAGGTGCAAAACTTTAATAATTTACAATATTGTGACTCCAAATGTTCAACAGTGACATATTTTCACACCTTCTCATAAACAGTACAGCTGTCATTCTTCACATCCTGCCCCAGATGTGTTTTGCACATGTGGCATAGAATTGGGCAGTTGCTTTGTGAAATCAAGAACAAAATTACAGTAGCAGTGCTAATGGGGTAGGGTCCCAAAAATACATGTTGACAATTTGGTGAAAAACTCCTAATGATGGCCAAGTTACTAGTAGTCATTGAAAAATTTGTACAAGTGCGTGTAACTTTGGCTATTCCTAATATTTTTGCTCCAAATGTTCAACATAGCCATTTATCACACCACCTCATGAGCAGTACAGCTATCATTTTCATATCATGCACAAAACATGTTTTCACAACTCTGGCGCGGAATGTTTTTCCACAGTTTCAAAATTTTCACCTATAGGGTTCATGAGGCTGGGTGATAAGATTATGCCCAAAATTTGCAGTCAAAATATGAAAAACATGACAATGTTATGCCCATTTGTTGCAATTGTGGTATGCATGCTCATAACTGAAAATCTTCTATAGTCTGACTCAGATTTTTAACATTGTCTTCTTATTACCTGAGCTTATGTATGTGATAGGTGTCATTTTCAAATCTTGTCAAAACGTTTGTTTGCACCTGTGACATGGAATGGCATTCTAGTTGTGTAGAATCATGTTTTGGTGTGGATTTGAAAATTGTGTCTACTGAGCTACATGTGCTAGGGTAATAAGATGGCTATGCTGATAATTTGGTCACGCATCCATGAAGGGATGGGTACAGTAAATCTTTGACTTGCTCCATCCAGATCCAGAGGAGAGAGAGAGAGAGACTACTGGGGCCCAAGAAACATTTTACTGTCCCAGAAGTCCAGTGAAACTGTTTTTTCTTTTCTGGCCTCAGTGTGGTTGTATTGTACAGGGCAAGGGCAGGTAGATAAAATAAATCTTTGACTTTTGCCAGCTAGAGGAGAGAGAGAGAGAGAGAGAGAGAGAGGAGAGAGACAGAGAGAAAGACATTGCGAGGAGGGGGCACAATATATTTAACAGTCCCATAAATCCCAAATAAAGGTTTCCTTTTCTCTTATTACTTTTATGCATTTTTCTCAAAATGTTCTTCAAATATTTGTCAATAAATCAAAATTAATCAGAACAAATCAGAATACATCAGAACTTCACCATGTTCCAGTTCTTATTTAATAAGGGCCAGTACTCCCAGCCTCAGTAAGGATACAAATTAACTATATGACAAGATAAGGAAATTCATTACAAAAAGCGTCATTGATGCACCATTAGGGCTGAGCCATTACAAGTAGGAAATGCAACCGTGGGGTTACCAAGCATAAGACCCCACTCCCACGGTGCATGCAGGAACAGGCATGAGGGAATCTTAGGCTTCCCAACCCTAATACCCGACTTCCACCCTTGGCTTCCATTCATAACACCCCACCCGCACCCTGCATTCAGGAACAGGGGTCACAGGTGAACCATAATGCTCACCCCATTCCAAGACTGCATAAGGTAACATGAGTACAAAATAAGTCAGCGGGTGAGCATTGGGTTAAAAGCAACCAAGGTTCACCCATCACACCTGTTCTTACATGCAGGATGGGGTGAATATTACAATCCTATCTTTGCATGCATTGCTTTTTCACAGCCCTAATCTCTGCGTTAACATAGTTTTTGCTATACATATCTATATGTCTATATAGCTCTCTCTCTCTCTCTCTCTCTCTCTCTCTCTCTTCTCTCTCTCTCTCTCCATATATATATACAGTATATATATATATATATATATATATATATATATATTTATATATATATATATAAATATTTTTTTCCGGTGCTGATTAATTACATGCACAGGAGAAGTAAACAACAAGGACAACTCAAAGCAAATGAAGTAATACAAGCATTATAATAAGGACATAATGAATGATATAACAAGCAAATTAGGCACAATTGATAATCATCATGAGGAATAAAACATTTACACAAAAATGAAACATTTACACATAGCTTATCAAAATTAGAGACCGGCCCACCAGTGCAGTGGTAGGGCTACCGCTGCGATGCCAGCGACCGGGTTAGGGAATGAACTCGGGCAGCTGGAGTGCCGGCTGGGAGGAGGATTGAGCACCCAGGGCTGCTCTCCTCCTCCTCTGGGTAGGTGGGATGTGGGTCGCTGCGATACCACCACCTGGGTGACCACGGGTGGAGGTGCAGCAAGACAGCATACAAGGAAGGAGGATGTTGGGCGGGGCCAGAGCATTTGCATGTCTTGGCGTGCATAGCTCCTTGGCCCCTTGCGTTCCAGACGTCCTGTGGGTTGAGACAAAGAAAAATGGAAAACCCTGTGCTGGGCTCCTGTAGACAGGACCTGGTTGTCCCAAGATAACCCATAACCAGGCTCCATAGATGGGGCAGGAGATGCCTTCCGACACATACTTGAGGTGTGAGAGGGGACTAGAGGGAGTCCCTCTCCTCCTCACCTGGGGAAAACTGAGGCAGGATGGGGAAAGGCTAACCAGTACTCGGAGGGAGGTACCTGGGGTGGGACTATGGGAATACACAGCCTAGGGATCCTCAAAGAAAGGAATCCAGCACAGTGAGAAGGGGCATAAGAGAAAGTATTAAAACAAAAAAAAAATTAGTAAGGGTCCCAGAATGGGAGTAATGGCCAACCAGGAGGCCAAAAATAGCTACTGAGGTAGCCTTTTGGAGTATTCTGATACTCAGCAGAAACATGAGCAGATACTTAGCCCCAATAGGTGGGTCTTGAAGTATTTTAAAGCCTCCATGGAGCTGCTTTCTTAGAGATTATTATGGAAGCTGTTCCAGAGGGACGGTATCTAAGCAGCAAATAACTAGAGCCCTTGGGATGTCCAGACCCAGAGGACATGGAGGAGTTGCAGATCTGAGGACCTTAAAGTTCTTCCAGTCTGTTTAGGTGTTATAGTACCAATCAGACTGGGAGGGGGCGTTAGTTGTCTAAAGCTTGAAGGCCAGACATAGGAAGGGTACAATAATCTGTCCTCAAGAGAATGCCAGTTTAGTGATTGCAATACTTTGCAGTGGTTTTGTAGAGCGGTGCACCTAGGGCAAAACACCAGACCCTGCTATATAATGTTCTCAGCTTTTACATCTATGTGCTTCTCAGTGAGTTTAGTACCTGGGCCCTGTAGAACAATGTGGGTAGGAGTATGCTAGTTGCTACTCTTAACTTAGATGTCTGAGTGAGGAACATGCTCAGGGATACCGGAGACCAAGCTTCTTGTTTAGTGTCTTGGTTAGTTGGTCAGCATGACCCTTGAAATAAAAATATTGATCTATATACACAACCAAATATTTAATACAGTCTACAACCTCGATCTTAGAACCATTGGACAGATATAGGGACAATAAGCATCACCTATTGAGGCCTAGGCTTTTGAGTTAAAATAAGATAGCTTTGTCTTTTTCCCCATTGAGTACTGAGGTCCTGGCTGAGAAACTGATTTAGTTGTGCTACATCCTGAGGTGATCTGTACAGCCCAGGGTCATCAGTGTAAAGGGTCACCTTTGCACCCCATAGTGCTTGGGCAAGTTATTGGTAAATAGGAAAACAAGAGGGTCCTCAATATAGAACCTTGAGGGACCTCATCTAAAATAGAATTTGTCAGACTTAGCACCCAGCTATCTGACTATTTGAGATCTAACATGCAGGTAATCCATGAACCACTGCACTGAGTGATTGTCCAGTCAAGGGATCTGAGCCACAAGATAAGCAGCTATTGGTCTACCAGATCAAAGGCCCTGGTGAGGTCTATAAAGATTGTGCCAGTTAGTTGGCCATTATCCTTGGCTACAAGAATGTCTGACATGAAGCTAACTGAGGGTGGCATCAGTGCCATGTTGCTTTCTAAACTCATGTTGCTGGGAGTAAGGAGATTATGTTGTTCAATATATTCTTAGACTTGCTGGTACACAATTCTCTCTAAGATTTTGCTTAGTGTGCAGTACAGAAATCAATCTGTAATTTTCAACCAACTCACTTGGCCCCCTTTGGGAAATGAAACTAACCAGGGCCACTTTTCATACAAAGGAACTTTACCTTCCAGCAGTGACCTATTGAATAGCCACATGATTGGTGTGGCAATTTATTGGGCTGCTAATCTGAGTAGTCTGGGTTTGAGTTTGTCATACCCTATTGAACCGGTGATCTTAATGTTTTGAGCAGCTTTAGAACCTCAGGTTTAGACACCAGCGTAAGGTGTAAGTTAGGTGCTAGGGAGGATCCACTGTATAATTGTGGGATGCAAGCAAGAGATGTTTGGCTGAGCCTTATATTTTCCAAGGTCTGTGAGAAATTCATTGAAAGCATTTGCAATCTCTTGCAGGTATGAGTGGTGTACATCACCCAGAACAATGCCTCTTACATTCTACGTGGTATGTTCTTTTAGGAGAACATTAATTTGGGACTAGAACTTTCTAGGGTCAGAAAGATTTTTCGTTTGCAAGCTCTGGAAGTACTGTTGCTTGGATAGTTTTAGTTCTCTTTATATTTATCTTGAGTTCCGATACAGGACCCAATCATTGGACAAATTAATGGATTTGTACTTACCTAAACTCTGTCTCTTTACCTCATTAATTTTTCAGGTCAATAGTCAGCCACCTAGACTGTTGCCCTTTGACCCTCATTTGTTTAAGGGGTGTACTTATTAGTGGCAGAAAGGATTATTGGTGAAACAGTCCAAGGTTAAGTCTATAGTGGTAGCCACAGACATTACAGGCTATTTCCAGATATTTTGTGAAATTCTTGAAGAGTTTCTCTGCTGCCTCTACTGTTTAAATGCAAGAGCATCAGATATTTCTGGAAATATCATAGAAATTTCAGGAAATAGCTTGCAGTGTCTGTGGCAACTACTGTAGGCTAGGGGCTCATTTAATCTGGGCCCAGTCCACTGCCAGTAGGGTACAAAGGAATGAACCTGTGTCAAATTTGGAGTAAGCATGCGGCAAAAAGATTCTGGGGTGAGGTGGGATAATAATTTTCCATACTCCAAAGATAGGGGTGTGGCCACTTAAGGAGTCAGCAAAGTGCCAGCCAACTAGAATCTGCTGGGGTCAGACACAAGGATACAATCCAGTGTAGTGTGGTTCCCAGATTTTAAATTCAGTCTGGTATGTTCCTGGATAAGCTGGTGAAGTTTACCTCTTGCAGGCTGGACTTAATGTCACATTCGGTCACGAGGCCCCAGTGAAGGTTGAAGTCACCCAATAGCCCTAATTGATGGATTAATGGAGTTTGTTTGATATTTTATATATATATATATATATATATATATATAGATATATATATATATAGATAGATAGATATGAAAAACTCTATCAATGCATCAATTAGGTTCTATTACATAGACAAAAGTATGGAAATTCAATGATAGGGTTCCAATCCTTCTATAACCCCCACCTTCCACACACCAACAGGCATTATGGGTATGCTTTGGGGTTATCATCAAATTTAGAAAGGTTTTGCTCAACAAGGACCATTTACAAATGCTTTTGCATGGATAAATTACTACTAAAAAACCTGCCAGTAATTATTGCAACCCTTGTAGTTGGTAGAGATCTGTGACCCTCCACCCTTCACCATTCTCTATTAACTCTCCCCAAAGAAAGAAACATATTCCAGTAGGCTAGGTCCCTCCCTCCCCATTCACTTACCCAATATGAAATAATGTGTTTCCATAGTGAAATGGTGTCCTCTCCACCTTGATCGCTGACCCGATATGTGAATACAGTTTTCCATAGTGTAGTGGTGCCCTGCCCGATCACCAATTCATTATGTAATAATATGTTTCCATAATGTGGTAGTGCCCTCCCATGTCCCAATTGCCATTCCAAAATTAAAATTAAAATTCCTGGTAGTTGTGTTCCTACCCCTCCCTGATCATTGTTCTCCATTCCTATATCAAAAATATATTTTCTTGTAGTCTAGTGGTCCATCCTCTTTCCCAGTGTCCAATCACCATCCACTTATGAACCAAATTTTCAGGTTGACATTGAATATAATTAATCTAATTATTATTAAGTTTGTTATAGCACACACTGAGTAAATTCTGAACACTATACAACACCTAATTAAATCCAGACATTTTTTCCCTCTTGATAAACTTAAAGGTTTTAGGTTTTAAAGCAATTAACACTGCATCATTTTTGATTTGGTTAGTATAACACAACCAAAACAAGAAACTTTTAATTGCTGATTACAATCAGATTTTATTTGTGCAATATTCACTACTCTTAGCAAATAAATCAAAATGGTAGCGAGAAAGAAATAATGTGACAAACTGAAAATTGAAGCCATGCTCCCAGAATACTGTCCTGGTGGTCTAACCACAGTGGTCCAAACATACAGTATGACCATGTAGCTCAGTGGTTAGAGAAATGGGATTGCATTCCAGAGGCCTGGCTTCAGTCACATTATTTCTTTCCTCAATCTATTTTTAATTTAAAGTTTATTCATACATTTCCATCATAAAAGGCAGCATACAGAGACAACTGATAGAGTCACATTGATACATAGTGAAAATATGCTGCCCCTCCTTACTGCAGTAACCCATGTCGGTACCCGTAGATGCTGAGCCTCTAATCAAAAAACATATAGAAGCAACAACCCTAGTATAAGTTTAGTTTGGAAACAGAGAAATTAGAGAGTGAAGGGATCCCAAATTCTAGTATACACTGCCAGTCTATTATGTAGACTGGCTATTGCTTTTCCATGAGCAGGTGGGATAATATTTCTCTTACCAATTCCTGGAAAGAAGGGAGGACCTGTCTTTCCAATGATGGAGAATTATTTTCTTAGCCGACAAAGCGACCATGGATATGTAAATTCAGCGCCTTGACTCTAATAGAGGACAGGTCCTTAACACACACCTCAGGGATAAAATATTCTTGGAGTCCCAACAAGGGTCTAAAGAAGTTTGGATTGAAACCCATAAAGAGGAGATTCTTGGACAAGACCAAAGCATGTGAAAAGTGTACCCTCATCTTGCAAACATTTGTTGTACTTATGTGAGTCTAAGTAGCCCCACTTATGAAGTTTAGCCAGGGAGTAATATAAGTTGTGCAATACATGGTTTTGCATGAGGCATGATCTATCTTGTGAAATAAATTGATGACATGACTTCCAGAGAGAATGCCAATCCAACTGAAGGTGGGGAGAACGTTACTCCAGAATCTAAATGGCCCAAATGGACCCCAAATGTTTTATGAAACAAAACCTGATATAGTTTAGAGTTACATCAGAAGATCCAGAAAGTGGGGATACGTCGGGTATCAGAGAGGAGATATTCTGAGAAGGAGGAGTACTACCAGGGTAATTACAAGTAAATGTTTCAATTGCAGGACTTTGAAATAAGAAGAGGTCAGGATGAGAAATTTCCTAACCATCTCCTTCACTGATAACCAATGCCCCCACAATCAGTAAAAGTCAAGAGCTTCCTTCTCCCAGTTGAGGCAACCAAAGATGGGAGATTTGACTCTTGTTAATAGTAAATGATGGAGAGTTCCAGATTGACTGGGCCAGGTCCAGATGGGGGAGTACTGCAAAAGGAAAATATCTATGAGTAGACCTTTAAGGAAGTCCTTATTGTGGAACACTCTATGGCCATACTTACTTGAGATAACCTAAGGAAAAATAACGTGAGAAGGTCCAAATTTTTGGCATTGATTGTATCCAAATCTATTTTGAGCCAGGTAGGTTGCATTTCTTCTGGGCAGAGATACCCACACAAACATTTTGCAATGTGACTATCCCAGTGATATATAGCCAGATGGGATTCACAGCCCCCTCCAGCTTGGGGCTGCCAGCTTATGATAAGCCAGATGGGATACCTGTCAGCCCAGATGAATCTAGTGAAACACCATGTACCTTTTGAACCAGAGTAAAGGAATAAAGATGTTGAGAAGGGACAACGGGTATAAAATCCTGGGAAATATATTCATTTTAATTATGTTAATTCAGCCCCACAGAGAGATAGGAGTTTAGACCACCTCTCAAGGTCATGTGTAATCTCCTGCAATAAGGAATCCAAGTTTTCCTTAAACCATGCTAGGGGTTATGTGAAAGTTTGATATCCAGATACTAAAAGACCTGGCGTCCAACATAGCCTGAGGGGCTAATGTCAGTCTTGAATACTTTGTGATTTAATGGGAAAAATAGGGACTTACTGGCATTCAATTTATAGTTGGACAGAGCACCAAACCTTGCTACTTCCCTTAGTAAGGCCAGGACAGAGGATACCGGATGGGACAGATGTATTAACAGGTCATCAGTGTATGCAGTGACTTTAACTTCATGCACCAATTCTCACCCTTGTATGGAGTCATTATTGAGAATATTTTGAATAAGAGGTTCCAGATATAAATTAAATAATAAGGGAGAGGAGGTACCCCCTGTCTAGTGCCGAGTAAAGTGAGAAAGAATGGAGTAAGCCCCACTCACAGAAATTCTTGCTGAGGATTTTTATAAAGGCAGCAATCCAGGAGAAAAACAGGGAGGGAAGTGGAAGGCCTCAAAGTGCAGAACAAAAGTTCCAGTTCACATGGTTGAATGCCTTCTCAGCATCCAGGGAGACCAAGCCTGCAGGGAACTCTGCATCCCTGGTAGCCGAGAAGACATGGGACAAGGTGCTTATATGATTGGAAGATGAACACCCTTTCATAAATCCAACCTGGTTTGTACCTATTAACCCAGGAAGACCCTGTGCCAACCTATTAGCCAGTATTTTAGAGAATCTTAATATCCTGGTTTAAAAGTGAGATAGGTCTGTAACTTTGAACCTATTCGAGATCTTTATCAGGTTTTGGAAGCAGGACAATCAGAGCCTCATAGAGATACAGATCTGTCTCCACCCAGATAGGATTTGCTGAGACAAGCGACCGAGTATTGGTAAGAGAAGGTCTTGAAATACCTTGTAAAATAAAGCAGAAAATCCATCTGGACCGGGGACCTTGTTGGAAGGCAACTCACTAATAACCTTAGCAATTTCCTCCTGGGAAATAGGGAAACCAGAGTATCACCACACCGGTCAGGGAGAAGGGCAAGTGGGAGTCCTTAGATAGCCCTGTATGTCTTCAGGGCAGGGATGCTCCATGTCACTATACAGTTTGGAATAATAAGCAGCAAATTCTTGAGCTATCTCAGTAGGAGACACCTTAGGAGATCCATCTGCCATTGACCTGATGGGTGGGATAAATCTTGTTGATTCCTGTTGTTTAATACACAATGTCAGTAAATGCCCGCTTTCCCCCTGATCGGTGTAGTTAGCTTTGGTACGAATAATGGCAAGTTCTGCTTTCTCTTGAAGTAACCCCAAGTATTTATCTTTTAATTTCAGGAGTTTCTGAGTATCCTCATCCAGGGGATTGGCCAGAAAATTAACTTCCAGAGATCTGATTTGGGTTAATAAGGATTTAAACTCTTTCTTGACTCTCTTTCCTACCAACCACCATGCTAATCAGTATCCCTCTCATGAAAGCTTTAAAGGCCCCCACAAGATATCAGATTTTGTACCATCTAAAGGGTTTAGTGAAAAAAGGATTCTATTTTTTCCTAATAAGTTTGCAATATTTAACATCTTTAAGGAGCTGATCATTGAGCTTCCATCTAGTTTACCTATTAAATGAATTGAGCAGTACTAAATTGCATAGCACTAGTGAGTGGTAGGAGATTGGGCCAGGTTGAATTGAAGAGGTCTTCACCCCAGGCAGGAGACCCTGAGAAATAAGTAAATAATCAATGCAGGACTGCGAAGCCATGTGACATAGACCTAAAGGTAAACTCCCTAGAATCAGGGTGTAAATCACGCCAGATATCACAGAACCCACATTGGTCTAATAAATCCCTAAATGCCTTCTGCCTGGGGTAGCCCCACCCAGGCCACTGCCCAGTCTGTCTAAGTGAGGATCAAGTGCTTGATTGAAATCTCCCCTAAAATAATTTTAATAGGAAGCATTGGGAGAATAATAGATATAAGCCTCATGAAAAATCCAGGGTCATCCAGATTGGGCCATAAACACAGCCCAATAATATTGGGACAGACCAGAGGGTACTTTAGCCAGGATGAACCTACCCTCGGTATCTTAAATCACTAGTGTGGAAGAAAATGGAATACTCCTGTTAATCAAGAGCTTGACCCCGTAACTATTCATAGTGCCCTGGGCAGTATAAATCGGTCCCACTTGTTGCTTCCTTAATTGCAAAGCTTCCGCTTCTAATAAATGGGTTTCTTGCAAAAGGTTATCTGTGAACTGAACAGACTTAAATGTTTGAGAACCTGATATTGCTTATGTTTATTTTCAGATCCCTTAACATTCCAAGACACAAATGTTAACTCATTAACCATCTAGAAGAGATAATTGAGCTGAAATAATTATACTGGCACGAGATGCATATCCCCATAACATGTATCCCCAGGGTTACTGCAGTAACACCCACCCTCTTCCCTAGCCCCCAGAAATAGATACCACACATCTCCTCTATCCCCCACCCTCCAACCGTACCCCAAACCCCACACTCCCCCACCAAACTGTCACAAGCAACGTTCAGCACAGTACTGGTTCTAATCCCTCCACCCTGCCCCGATAATGAACCCAGATATTTGGCGCTGTTGCACCCAAATCACAGTCTATAGAAACCAAACACTGCAAGATATACCCCCAACGAAGGAGAATGGTCCTGGACCTTCACCACAGTCCAGCCAAAGCATGGACATAAGAGAGATTGTCATATGGGGACTATAGTAAAACCATCTCATCAACCAGATGTACATAAACTTGAATTGAGACTGGAAGTGCAGGATGAGCCACCAGAAGCCAGAACTGGACCCGAAACTCCTGAAGGAAAATACCCCAGCTCATATTAAGAGCGAGAATTGAGATGGGAAAATCTGGGATCGCTCCACGGATGGAAGGCATAAAGCTGCCTCTACCCACTACGAGCCAGTATCCAATGGACAGGTCCTCCCAGGAAAATTGAGAGTGCTACGCCCCAGCTAAGTAGTGAAACACTGCCAATCCAAAATGAAAAAAATGAGAAACTAGCCCACAACCAATCAGACTGGGCTCTTTCAACCCCAACAAGAGTAGCTGCCAAAACCTTGCTCACAAACCCCCAAGAAGGCCCCAAACCCGAATGTCCACTGCTTCAGACCAGCATGGGCCCATTATGAGATGGAAATAGAAGAAAAGTCGGGCAGTCTGCAATGATCCCCCAGTCCACTCTGGTAGATGCAATTTCCCAAGTCTTCACATTTAAAAATGTTCCTAAGGAGAAAACAAAAGTTTGAATCTTGACTCCATGCAGTACTCATACTGCACCACAGCCATTCAAGAGTCCTTAAAGAGATCTGGCACCATGGATCTAAGGCTCTTCAAGGCTTCTTCAGGATCTTTGTAGCTTTTCCAGGATCCATTAGTTGAAATCTGTAGTCTGGCCGGGTAACTCATCCTAAACTTCAAACCTGCAGCAATAAGCTTAGAAACAATAGGTGGGAACCTTGCATTTCAAGCGGACTGAGATGGGTAGATCTTGTGAGATTCTCAGCTTTATATATTCCCAGCAAACCTCTTGCAAAGCAAGCACTTTTTGTAGGAAATGCTGTCTCTCCAAGTAATTCAGGATCCGCACACAATAGGGCGGGGGTCCTCGTGAGATGGTTTAGGCTGTAAAGCCCTGTGGGCATGCTCTGTAATGTAGCCAGGGCTGAATGGAGATGGGCCAGCCACCTGCTCAACCAACTTCTGAATAAATGCCACAACATTTTGGCCTTCCTCTCCCTCTGGTAAACCGAGAACCACTACATTATTTCTTGGCTCTGACCCTCTAGGTCCTGAGCTTAGCTTCAAATAAGACAATTTCTGGTGCATTGAAACCAGTTCGTAGTCGAGACTACCAACTGTTTTCTCAGTAGAAGCAATTCAGGCTGCATTATCAGACACAGACAGCGAGAGTTCATCTAATTTTCTGGATAGCGATTTCAAATCCATTGCCTTCGTTTCCTCTCAAAAGGGTTTAAACTCCTCTAGAAATCTGGAAAGTGTTAAAGGCTCCTGATCACCACTTTGGCTCAGAGGATCAGGCCCAGAACCTCCTGAGGCCCTGTATTTCTTAGGGGCCTTCTGGGAAGTTGCTGGAGGGGTATGCTTCTATGGGGCTTTCTTCATGTAAGCCTCCATCTGCTCAAGATATAACCAGACCAGAGGCGACAGCTATTATAAGCAAGTAAGTAAGTACATTTTTATTTGTAAGCTCTTTCAAAACCAAAGCGCTGTACAATTAAGCAAACATTAGAATTTACAAACTATACGAGACCACGTAGCTAATGGAGGGTAGCGGCTGCAGTTCGGAGCTCCGCACCTACCCAGTGAACCTGCTACTTCTGCCTGGCAATTTTACCCCTTTCGCCTTCCCTGGGCTGATAAATCTGTGGACTGTCTTTTTTGCAGATTTGGAGCCCTGATCGGTATTGCTATGCAGGTGGGTGATCAGGAGTCGGAAGCTAGCGGCCTCACCGTAGTGATTCACCAGGCGCCGAGGAGGAGGAGCTTCATCGGGAAAATCTGCAGTGACTTGGCTGTAATCAAAGAGGCTCTGTTCAAACTTGTGGATGAGATGGCGGATATTAAACCTGCCCTAACGCAGCTTGCCCGTCGGTGGACGGATACAGAGCTTGCATTTCCTCCATGGAGCGAGCATTGGACAAAACTAAGCCTGCAGTTAGTGAATGCAGGAAAGCTGTGCCAAACTGGATGAGCGAGTGGATGATTTGAAGGGCACAGTCGGCACAATAATCTTGTGCTGCTTGGTTTACCAGAGGGAAGAAGGCGCAAATATGTTGCTTTTTACAAAATTGCTTAGGAAATCTGCAGGCCCTTCACCAAATGGGCCAGAATACATTTGAGGGGGCACCGAGCCTGAGAGCTAGGCCCCCACCAACAGAACTGCCACGTCCCATTATTTTCAAGTTACTTAATTTTCTGGACAGAGAGCACATTATCAGGAAATTAGGAAGCTGTCATCATTTCAATGGAAGGTCATAAGCTTCGTCTAGTCCCTGACTTGACCTGGAAAATGAGACAGGCCAGAGCTTCTTTTCATCCTATAACTTCGAAGTTGTGGGCAGCAGGATTCGCCACCGCATGTTATATCCAGCTAAGCTCGAGATTATTACCAAGGAGGGGCAAAGCGATCTGAATCAGTGGATGATGCTTTGAAGTCACTCCAAATGTTGATGCCTGACCTGTTCCTAAAGGTTGAGCTACGAAGGATTTATATTGATCCAGAGGACTTAGGTGTTCTATGGGGACGGCATGAATGGACTACCATGGGGGCTTACTGGACAATGAATTATATTATGGCCAACCTCGGTGACACATAGAGGCTTAAAGGGCTTTGTTATCTTTTTATTTTACATGTTTTATTTCATCGAGATGGACATTTCTTTTAGTGATGGACTGCTAGTTGGTTTAGTTGTTAAGGCAGTCTTGTGGAAGTTGATAATTTTGTGTTTTGCCCAGTAGAGGGAGCTGAATGCCAGTGTCACACTGCAAGAGCAGTATTATTACATAACATTTATGGGGTTACTGTTACTTGGCTTGATTAAAGTTCTACTGTTTTGATCACGTGATAGGAGGTCCGAATGGCCTAAGCTGGTATAACCCTCATATATGGGGAGTTTAGGTAAAATTAGTCCAAGAGGGACTGATGAGTTATATAGTCCTGTTGGGTAAGGGTATTTCCTTCCCCGCTGAATAGCTTGTGCCCTCATCTATGGCTATCCTCAACAGGGTACTGTTGTTTCTTGTATAGGCTATAATTTAGCCATCGTTTGGTTTGGTGGCACTCGGGTGAGGGGAAGTTTCAACAGGTAGGGGTTTTCTTTTATTTAGAACTATTCAGCCCTATTTCTCAGAGGGATTGGGTGGGGGTTATACCTTTGAGTGTTTGATTTTTATCTCTTTAAATGGTTTCATATAAGGATCTCCTGCTGAATTGTTAATTCCAATGTACTAGTTAATGTATAGTATCCTTAATAATTGCTGGGGTAAGACACATTAATCATCCTTATTGGAGGTGTTACAGTTGCAGGTTTACATGTCTTTATTGTTGCTGATTTAAGTTTATGGGAGGGTGTAGGGGAGCCCGACCTCTATGGTGCACTTTGGATCAGTGCAAGAGGAGTTGGCTTCGGCCTGGGGGTGGCTGTTTATTGGTTTAGTTGGGGTGGATTTTCTACAGGGTAGGGGGTTGGTAAGGTTTGTTTTTGGGGGTTTTGGGGTGGGGGCAGCTATCCATACATTGTTCCAAGGGCAACTTATGATTAATGGTTTCTAACCTGAACCTCTTGTCATGGAACATCAAAGGGGAAGATAACTGTAAAAAATCGTGATCTTAAATCACTTAGATCGTTACCAACCAGCAATTGTTTTTGCAGGAAACCCATGACCTTTCAGACCACCTTTCCCACTTTAAGAAAAATGGGTAGGCCAAGTGTTTGGGGTGGGGTATTCTTCTTCAAGCCGGGTGTGGCTATTTTGGTAGCCGGGATTCCTTTTGTACATTCGGACATAATTGTTGACCGAATGGCAGATACATTATTGTTTCTGGTAAACCTGGAGGACAGCCTCTTGTACTGGGATCAATTTATGGCCCCAGTGCAGACACCCTTTTTTTTCCCATTTGGCTGTGCTTTTTCTCCTTTTAAGGAGTTGCCACTTATATTAGGGGTGACTGGAACTTAGTTCAGTCTGATAGATTGGATACATTGGCCAGTAAGAAATCATACTCCTCTTCGGCTCAATGGCCCTGACTGAATGTAAATCCTTTTAGGTCTAATAGACCCATGGAGAATGCTTAACCCCAAGCTCATGATTATACTTTTTTTCCTGGTGCATAAATCCTTTTCTAGGTTGGATTATTTTTGGTAAGCTGCCATGTCTTTTCTGAGATAATTGGCACCGAGCATCTCCCAAGGGTGATATCTGATCACTCTCAATCAAAATTGTTTGGACCCGTCTTTTATTCCTAAGAGATCTTATACATGGACTTTAAACAATGACATACTTAAAGACGCCCAGACTCTAGATCGATTTCATATTTTTTGAAAGAGTCAATTAAATTTAATTGGGGTACGATTTCAGACACTGATCAATCATGGGCTGCACTCAAATTGGTAAGGAGAGGGAGTTAATTAGAATAGCGTTGGTAAGGAAAACAAAACATAACTTGAAAATGTCCAATTGTTTGATTAGGATTAAACAATTAGGATACTCCTGAGTGCTCGAGGTCAGGTGACCAAGAACAGGAGTTGTCCACACTGAGAGCATGGTATCTTGGGGGCTCTGAGGGATAAAGTAGTTAATAAGTCAATTAAATCCAAGGCGTTGTACATTGGGCAGGGTAGTAAAGCCGGAAATTACTGGCCTGGCAAATAAAACATAAGTCTGAATCTAGATGGGTTCCGCCTTGAAAATCCCTGATTCTGACGAATTGGTTACTGATTCCAAGGAGTCCTGCAATCTTTGTTTCTTTTATAGAGACTTGTATTCAAGCGGCCTCCTGCCGCACATACGTTATCTCAAATGCGGAGGTTTTGGATGGATATCACTTCCTAACTTGCACAGGATTCTAGTTTGAGATTAATATCTCCCATATCTAATGAAGAGATAATGTCTGCCATTGATTCACTTAGAGCTGATAAGGCGCCTGGCCCGACAGTTTTCACCTTTCTTTATAAATTATTTAAAGCAGAAGTGGCTCCGCTATTGAATAAATTATTTATTTTTGGTTCGATCATGGAGTTAGGGATCGTCACTCTGACGCCAGAATAATTTTATTGTCTAAACCAGGAAATCTACAGATTCTGTTAGTAACTATAGACCAATTTCTCTGTTGAATTTAGATGTAAAATCTTTGCTAAAATATTAGCCACTAGACTCAAGAGTGTTTGGCGAGATCTGATCAGTCCGGAACAAGCTGGCTTCATGGAGGGGCAGCACCTGGCAGACCATTTTAGGAAATTATTTTACTTAATGTCTGCCTCTGTAGCTCCTAGCACGGGAGCATCTTTAATTTCTTTGGACGCTGAAAAAGCATTCGACCGGGTAGAGTGGGCATATGTGTTTGAGGTCTTAGTTAAATTGGTTTCCCAACAATTCATACACCTAATTAAGATCCTTTATTAGTCCAACTGCTAGAATACAATGTAATAATTTAATATCTGCTGCTTTTCCGCTACAGAGGGAACCCGACAGGGCTGTCCGTTATCGCCTTATTTGTTTAATCTGTATTTAGAACCCCTTATTAGAGCAATTAAGGCTGATAAACAGATTTTCGGTATTAAACTTGGAGATCAAGAATATAAATTGTCGGCATTTATGACTGACGTATTATTACATGTTAGAGATACAACCACATCTCTTCCCAAAGTCCTTAACCTAATTGAGGACTTCAGTGGTTTCTTAGGATTTAAATTGAACCTTGCCAAAACAACTTTCTTTCCTCTCTCGACCACTCTTGTTAAAAGCTGGTGCGTGTCTTTAGGCCTTCAGTGGCAACCTAAGTCTTTTGTATACTTGGGTATTCAAATCTCCAAGAATCTGGATGAACTGGCTAAACTGAACTTAATACCTGTCCTTAAATCTATTAGAGAAGATTTGGATAGATGGTTGAGACTGCCATTGTCCTTCTCTGTGAGAATCAACATAATTAAAATGGTGGTCCTGCCAAGAATCCTTTATCCCTCCTTAATTTGAACATATACCTCCCCAAGTCTTTCTTTAATAATTTGTGCAGGTATTGTTCAGATTTTATATGGAGAAATAAACCTCCACATCAGAGCTTACTATAAACTTTGCCGACAACATAAGCTGGGCGGCCAGCAATTACCAGATTTTTAAATACTATCTGGCTATCCATGTGGCTAGAGTGGTTTTCTGGACTGGGAAAATTGACACTCCTGTTGCAGGCCTAGAGTTAGATAGGGCTATAGTCAAGGGATTAAAGTTAGATTTGAATCTTTCCTCTATATCCCTTGGGTCAAAATACCGAGAAAGATTAGAAATACTCCTATAGGATGGGATATTAGGGCTATTCATCAGTTATATGCCTGTTTAAAGATTAACCCTCAGCTCGACGCTCCACAACCCCTATTGAAGAACCCAAATTTCCTAATTGGTAACCAACCTGTGTATAAATTCCCTCAACATTCCCTTCAAGATTCGGTTCTGATTTTTATGCAGGCAACGTTATTCTCCCACTTTCATCATTAGCACTAAAGTTTGGGGTTAAGCCTCAATTTATGTTAAGACTGGCTCAAATTAGGAGCTGTATTCAGTCCTTTTTGAGACACAGTAGTAGATCTGATCGAGTGGGGGACCTTTGGATACATTTATCTGATTCCTGTCTATCAGGTAAACTGGTTTCTAAACTCTATCAGTGCATTATTAAAAGACTGACCTTTATTCTTCTCCCATCCCTTTCCATTGGAAAGTAAATATGTCTTTGGAGTGGCGGAGACAGTGTGGGAGAAAGTTTGGATAGATATCCATGTTTTTAATAAGCAGGATAGATTAAGGAGATTCAGTTTAAACTGCTACATAACATTTATTGGTCCCGGCTAGGTTGTATCGTTGGAATAGCAAATGCTCCCCAGCCTGTGAGAATTGTGATGGCTCTTTAGCTACCACTTTTCATAAGCTGTGGTCCTGCCCCAAAAGTAGTGAGTTATGGGGGGTGGTCAAGCGGGGACTTATGCCTTTTGCGATCTCTCAGCTTTTTCTCATCAGAGATTTGTGTATTGGGGAGATATGGCCTATCCCAGGTATTGTCTTAAGGGCCCAGATAGCATTGGTGGCAATGGTCACTAAGTTGGTAATTCTGCATCATTGGCGGAGAAATGGAGTCCCTCTTTCAAGGAATGGTGGGAGGAATTTATGAATGCTTATTAGCTGAAAGGACTGTTTATGTAGCCTCAATACTCAGCACAAATTTGACAAATATTGGAAGGGGCTTCAATCAATGTCTGAGGACAGGTTTAATTTTAAGGTAGTGGTATTTAGAGTATCTTTGGTTTTATTGGTCCCATTTGTTTAATCTTCCTTATTAACTATGGTTTCCCTTCCTCTATTGTTGTTAATTTATACATTTCTTTCCCCCCTTCTAAGTTTTGACCTAGTTGAGCTAATGATTTTCTAATATGATATTATTTACTTCCTGCTTTAGTCAATGTTACGGATAGCTGCGGGGTGGGGGGTGGGTTTTTTTTTACTGATTTGTTTCTTTTTTTTCCCAATCGTAAGTTCACACTAGCTATTGTGCATTCTGTATTGCTCCTGCCTGTGTATCTTTATTATTTTTATGCACATTGTTGTTTGCTGTTGTTGTTCTGGTTAAAAATAAAAATAAAGTTATTAGCAAGACTTTACAAACTATGACAAAAGTAACAATAATAACAATAAAATCACAATAAAATTCACAGTAAAATCACAATAAGATCACTCTCCATATGCTTTTGGAATAAATACATTTTAACTCTGACTTAAAACTCTCGACGGTCAGGCAGCTATGTATCAGATGAGGTAGAGAATTCCACAGGGTGGGGCAGCGTAAGAAAATACAGCGCTGAATCTCAAAACAAAGGAAAATAGTGAATTAAAACACGAAATGAGATAAAATAATAAATGGGAGGCAGGAGCTTCTTGAGGGAGCTGCTACTCAGCACTCTGTATCATGTGATCTCTTTCTCAATACAATTTATGACTTAATTGCTGAGCAGTGGCTAATAGTACACTGCATTTCTAATTGTGATCTTGCTTGTTCCTGGTTGCAAGACATGTAATACCATAGAAAAGCAGTGTGTCCAGGAATCCCACATGCAAGCGTGAGCTTGTAGCTTGGTGGTTAGAGTGCTGGGACAGTATTCCAAGGACTTGGGTTCATTTTCCAGTGTTATATTATTTCTTTCTCACTACAATTTGTGATTTAATTGGTAACAGTGGCTACTACTTTGCCACCAAAAATAAAAATCAAGTTGTCATCTTGATTGTTCCTAGTTGCAGGTATACTATACCAAAGAAAGGAAGTGTGTTTGGGAACCCCAAGTCCAAACAAGTGAGCCAATAGCTTAGTAGTTAGATCACCAGAACTTCTTTCCAGGAGCCTGTGTTTAATTCCATAGGTCACATTATTTATTTCTCACTGTAATACAAATTTCTGATTAGTACCTGTACTACAAGATGCAAGCTTAATGGAGACATGCATTTGCCACTAACCAGTTGCCATTCCCTCTCCGTCCCAATACATACATGAATTCCTATTTAAGTGCTGTTACAGCCCCCAAAAAATTCATTCAGCATCATGCTGTGCCACAACAGCTTTTCCCTATCAATGACGATAACTGCTATGTCTTAATACTGAATGAGAATAAAGCAATCAAAACTTATACACATCCTTAACTGAATTAGAAAAATACTAAGCAGACAGTAATTTTGGCATTTTAGTCTTATTCAAAACATACGCAGTATACAAATTACACATACCCCAATAATGCAAAGCATCATGGGAAGCATATGCAAATGTCCATGAATTAATTTGGACCAGCTCAACTTTAAGCAGAATTGCATGGTTCCAGAAGGCCTCAAAATACATGGCAAGTTTATTTATTTATTTATTAAGGAATCAGATACACCTGTGAGCCAGGGCTCTTTACAAAGGTTCCATGTCAGGTTACTTGAAACATTAGGACAGACAGTGGTTTTATGCAAAAGAGAAATAAACATAGCAGCCGTAGGGCTTTGTCAATTACCAAAACATCACTATTGTGCAAATCACTTCTGTAACAATTTAAACAATATCGATTTGTATAGGTAGCCATCCCACAGAGGGAGGCAAGGCCAGAGGCTGGTGTAAAGGGAAGAAAGAGAGGCAGTGGGGGTGGATCAGGGTCAGGGTCAGTGAAGAGGTATGTGGAGGGAGTAGGAGGAGGAGGAAGGAGTAGGGAGGGAAGGGTGAGGTATGGGGTGGGGGATAAACCATTTAGGTGTAGCAGTCACAGGAGGCACAGGAGATGAGGTATTGATGCAGGCTGAGCTTAAAGGCACCCAGGGTTGCTTTGCTGATAACTTCTTCTGGCAGGGTGTTGAAGCAGGAAGAGGCCCTGAAAAAGATGGATCTTTGGCCTTGGGTAGTCCTGCAAAGGGAACAGTGAAGGAGAGGTTGTTTGAATTCCTGGTTTGTCATGGGTTGCTATATGGTCTCAGCAGTGCCTGTGATACAGGGGTTAGTAGGTTCAATTTTGCTTTTTGCTGGGATGCAGGTTTTATATTTAATTCTGCCAGATAGTTGGAGCCAGTTTGTGTGTGGAGATCTTGCAGGTATGTCTAAGGCAATTTGTAGATGTTTGGAGATGACATGCCTTGTTTAATGCTATGGCAATACATCGGAGAGCTGTGTCAGTGGCAGACCTGTACATCACAAGCCCATAGTTTTTATAGAGCTTACTGAACTGTGAATGGCAGTGTTTAGGGCTTCATCCATGAGGCAGCTCTTATGTCTATACAGCAGGCCTATGTGGGTATTCACAGTTTTACTATGTAGTTGAAATGTTCAAGTATCCAAGTGTTGGGTCAAGAATCACCCCATGATATTTAAATAGATGTACTTGTTCAAGGGTGGCCCTTTGCTGTTTGAGATAGAGGTCTCTGTTTTATGCTTGCTGTGGGTACCATGGAACAGCACTGATTTGGTTTAGTTGTAGTTAAGAGTAAGCTTGTGGGATTTCAACCATGCCTCTACATCAGTGCAGTTTTCTTGTAGCAACAACTGAAGAATGTAGGGTTCAGAGTGGGAGGTGAAGATGACAGCATTATTGGCATAGAGTAGGATTTTTCTGAGCAAGATGAAGGGAGCTTTTAGGAAAATGCTGAAATGCATAGGACCCAAGATGGATCCTTGTGGGACTCCTGATCAGACAAAGAGGGGTGTTGAGAGGGATTCTCAATTTTACCTGCTGTGTTCGGTTACTACGGTAGCTTTGAAACCAAAGAGTTGTTTCCAGAGATAGACCTATTAGAGATAGTTGTTGAAGCGGTAGTGAATGGCTGATGGTGTTGAATGCCTTAGTTAGGTCAATGAAGGTGGCACCAATGAGATCTCAAGATAAAATCAGCAAAGACTGAGAATAGCAGACACAGACACATGTTTCATCCTCTTTTGGATTCATCAGTGTGCCATATCTATACCTCATTCCAAGGAGATATAGCCAGGCACCCTATAGGGGATCTTACTGGTTTGGGTCATGGACAGCCCAAAGCAGATAGAGAAGAGAACAACAAAAGAACCACAGAACAAAGGCACTGGAGCAAGTGTTATCCCAGAGGATATTGGCCATACAGCCAAATTTTAAAAAACACAAATTCCCATACCCAATTATACAACGCATCATGGAAACATATGCAAATGTAAATTAATTAATTTGGACTGGCTCAACTTTAAGCAGAATTGCATGGTGCCAGAAGGCCTCACAATGCAATCAGCAAAGGCTGAGAACAGTAGACACAGACCCGTGTTTCCTCTTTATTTGGACTCATCAGTGTGCCATATCTGTACCTCAGTAATACATGTTTCAAGTTCTTTTCTACTTCCTAAGGAACATTGTACCTAAATCTCACACCATAAATAGCAATCTGAAACCAGGCAGAGAAAAATACACTGGCTTTGAGTGTGTGCCAACAGTTCATTCAAAGATAGATGATTTTTTTCTTTCTACAATTAAATCTGGGACAAGTCATTGTTGCTGATATTATTGCTCCTATCAAGTTGATAATTTTTTCTTGTACATCTCAACCACTATTTATTTCTTTATCTTCTTACCTAATAAATGTGGCAATTCTTGGTCTTGGATGGTCATTGGTGCCCTGTCTAGTCCTTGCAACTATGTATATTCTGTCCACCTCAAATGTAATGTTTGTTTGTAACTGTTGTGGATTTACAGTGCTGTTGTGATTATTGCTACTGTCTGTGACTGTTGGGACTGGAGATGAAAGATCAAGGCTGCAAGTGGAGTAAGCAGAGTGAGAAACTGTCCATTACGCCTGCATTTACACTCCATGTGTCTGTGTGGTTTGGCTGGCAAATAGAGGATTGAGAAATTAGCTCTGCTAGTGACATCAGCTCTTGGGGGCTAATGTTGTTGAAATCCCTACGCTGCTCACTACAGTGAACGATAGTGAGTCACTCCTCAGAGGAAAGGAATAAACAGTTTTCAGCTTTGATTGCTATCTCATTTAAGGTATTTGCTTGTATTGATTGATTTATTCAGGTATAACTTGTGAGTAGTCTAAAGGGTTTAAGGATCTTAGGGTTCTGTTATTTATAGTAACTGGAAATTTCACATATTGAAGTAAGGGGATATTTAAATTGTTATGTTTTAAATTTAACGGCTTTTACCAGCATTCATATTATCCCCATTTGGCTGAGTGCTGTATTATTATTAAGATTGCTTTCCTAAAAAGTTTGTGTCCTGATTCTTATTAAATTGAATAGCTGTATGTTAAAGGTAGAGTGTAAGCAGTCCATATAATAGTACTTGGTAGCTAAAATCTTAGTTATTTGTGATGTGCAGGGGTTGCTTGGGGTGCTGGGGGCCAGAATAGTATATGGGTCATCCTTTTTTCATGACCAATGGCTCTTTACCTGCCTCCTGGTTTCAGACACTACTGTAAGACGTTGCCAGGAGGTGGGAATTGGGAGAAGCCAAGGAGATGCCCCATGCACAGTGGAGTGTGGTAGGATTGAGATTGTTAGGTCCAGAAGGTGCCCTGGATGATGGGCACAAGAGAGAGGTCAGATGTGTTTGGTGGCTGTCTCAAGGATTCCACCAGACCCAGCGAGTCACGCATCCCAAGGGCTACCTTTCCCACAGATCCCCTAAGGGCACTGCTATGCAATGCCAGATCGATTAGGAACAAGACCACTATTATTGTCGATCTGGTTTCCTCAGTCGATCTGGCTTGCATTACGGACACCTGGCACCTGGATTGGGGTGATGCAAATCCAGTTCTTGAGTGCACTGACCCAGAGAGGAACCTAGGGTGGTGGTGTAGCCATTTGTTTTAGATCAACCTGGGCCACCGTGCACCCAGTGAGAACCCTGGGTTCTTTTTAAAGTGTGGCCGTTCATGGGGGTCCTGGTGTGGGTTGCAGGATTTTCCTTGTTTATTGCCCTTCTAGGACAGCGGGAATTTCCTGCAGGAGGTTGCTAATTTATCATTGGTGAAACATTGGAAGCCCCAGATGCATTATTCTGGGGATTTCCATGTTTGGGCGATGATGAATCATCCAGCTTGGTCATAGCCTCCTCCATATTATGTCATCTTTGGGTCTATCATGAAGTTATTTCTTGCAGCGACTCATCAGGGTGGCCATTCATTGGATTCTGGTGTTCTAGGCTAGTTTGCTGGCCAAGGCACCTAGGTTCACCTGAGCTCTTTCCTTTTAGCTTGCTTGAAAGGACAGAATTAAGAACCTTACCAGAGTAGGGAAAGGATTAAGACTTTTGGCTAGTACTGTGTGTTGTTGTTTTTATTTTGTACATACAGGGATTGTTACTGTTTGTTGCTAACATTTTATTGCTTTATTTTCTCTGATTCAAATAGCTGTTGCTGGGTATACCTTCTGCTGCATTATTACAAGGTGTGCCTACAGTTGTGTGCTAACAGATTACTGCTGTAATGTCTGATTCAAATTGTCTTTTGCAAGGTATATCTTCTGTTACTGCTTTATTTTCTCTGTAGCAAAGTGTTTCTTACAGGGTATATCTTCTGTGAAATTATTACAGGTGGTGCTTAAATTTTTGTGACTTTTTATCATTAGGCTAAGCAAAATTACTATTTGCCCGTATTTTATTTATTTATTTATTTTTGCTAAAATGTTTTTTTTTTTGTCTCAGAGGTGTTGCAGTCTCCTTCTCACATTAAAGGCACTAATTGCTTCCCTCCACAGCTCTTCCAGGGGATTAGGTGTGTATCTGGGGTGGAGCTGGCAAACTGGCAGCAACCTCCAAAGAAAGAAGGGTTTAAAGGTCAGGTTAGTTGATATCGGGAGGAACTGTAGCTGGGAGATATTTGCAGTCACTTGTGACTAGACCTTTACTTAGCCTTTGTGAAATAGGTGTCTGAAAAGAAGGAAGGCACTCCCAGGGTGGAGGGTAAGAGTCGTAGGTGATTGTTTCTGGACAGAATAGGTTTACTCCCACCCACCCTTCCCTCACACACCCACCCCAAGTGCATAACTTCCTTTATAGCAGGGGTTCTGACATCACTTCCTCAAAACTGCTAACAACATACACCTGTTCATATCCTTAAAAGTACAGCACGCTGAATAGGGGTAGAGACAGTCACAGCTTGCACACATGAAAACAAGAACAAAATAACAAAAGCATCAGTAACTGGAAGGGACACAGATATGTGGGGAGTGGTGCAATGCACTGGCTGTGGAGCAGCAGTCTTTCGGGAGACATTCTGGAAACTGTGTTGCTGCCCTATTTGCAGGCACCTCTCTGGTCTGAGGAGGAGGTTGTTCGTCTCCATGCTGACCTGGCAGGTTCAGAAAACCTGCTCCCCCACCCAGGACCACCAGATCACTGCCACTACCTCATGGGTTGCCAAGAAGAGGAGTGGTTGGACCATGGTGGACTCAGGAAAGGTGAGGGTGGTGGAACAGAGGTGCAACCCTCAGTTGTGCCTCTTCACACATTCACCACTCTGGCGAAGCATGGTTCCTCTATGGAGGCACCTGCAGTGGAGACCAAGGAGGATGCTGGGAACTTCCATAATGGAGACCCACAGGAGGGTGTCCCAGGACCCCACAGAGGAAGAAACAACTCCTGGTGTGGGACTCAATTGTTAGGGGTAGAACTGGGGAGGGATGGGAAAGGGAGGTAAGGTGCTTGCCCAGTGCCAAGGCTTGGAGGGACAGGAAACAAATCCTCAGGATCATGGGAGCAGTGGCAAGGAGGAAGGTGCTGGATGTCATTATTCACCTAGGGACGAATGACCTGGCTGAGAATGGGATCCGAGGAGTGCAATAGGAGTTTGTGGAGTTGGGAGGGGGCCCTCAGACAAGTAGCACACACGGTAACATTTTGGAAGTGCTACCTGTGTCTATGGCATGGATGAGGCTAGGGCAATCTGCACATGGGATTCAATGACTGGTTGAAAAGCTGGTGCAGAGCTCAGGGATTGGCTTCATTGGGGACTGGGGCTCCACTTGGAGGATGCAGACCTATACAGGCATGATGGTCTGCATCTATCCTGGGGAACCAGGATCTAGTGATAGGTTTAAATGCTTCAGTGGCAAGCATTTAAACTAGACAAGGGAGGCACTAAAAGGAGAGGAAATCCTAACCCCCAAAATTAGTTAGGTAAATACCAAAATAGAGCAGTCAATAGGGAGAAGGGCAGGGTAAATGGATAAAAGACAAAGGCAGTAAGGACAGGGATGGGGCAAAAGAAATAAAGCCTTAAAAATGGAGGGTAATGAGTACCAATGCTTGTAGTCTAGGTAAAAGCTCCCAGAAATGATGGCCTTGATGGAAGAGGGATGCCTGGATATTCTGGCAGTCACAGAAACATGGTACACAGAGAACCATGACCGGAGGTCAACAAACCAGGTACACAATCTACAGGAGGGACAGGGAGGGAAGAAGAAGAGAGGAGTAGCTCTCTATGTAAGGGAAGGGCTCAAAGCAACAGAACTAAAGGGTAAACAGGGAGGAGAGGAGGCACTGTGGGCCACCGTGAGACTGGAAATGGCTAGACAATCCACACAGGGGTTGTATACAGATCCCTGTCTCAGCAGGAGATAACAGAGAAGGAAATGATAGAAGCATCCTTGGGATGGCAGAGAAAGGAGAGATATTGCTGACGGGGGACCTGAATATGCCAGATGTTGACTGGAGCACCTTTGCTGCAACCACATCCAGAGCAAGCCATTCTCGATGCCCTGCAGGGGCATGCCTCAGACAGCTAGTTTTGGAATCCACTCGGGGAGGAGCAGTCTTAGACCTGGTACTCTCAAATGGGGATGAGAGAGAGGATCTCTGGTCTTGAAGTGGGTAGCCATCTGAGAACAAGCGACCACCAAACAGTGTAGTTTACAATAAACTTAGCTGTAGGGGTCAAGCCACAAAAAGTGAGGTACTGGACTTCAGGAGGCTGATTTTGTCAAAATGGGAGAGTGCCTCAGAAAAGCACTAGTAAGCAGGCAAGAAGGTGGGATGGAGCAACAATGGGAAATATCAAAACCGCCATCACAGAGGTAACAAGTCTTTGAGTGAAGCAAATAAACAAATCAAAATGAAGAAAAAGACACTATGGTTCTCAAAAGAAGTGGCTGGGAAGGTACAGGAAAAAAGAGAGCATTCAGGAAGTATAAGGAAACACAGAAGGAGCAGGACAGAGAACTGTACCAGTTAAAGCAGAAGGAAGAGGGTAAGGCAGTCAGAATAGCAAAGGCCCAAACCAAGGAAAAGATAGCCAACTCGGTTAAGAAGGGGATAAAACTATTTATAGGTACATTATGGAACAAAGAAAGACTAAGGCAGGGATACAGAGGCCGAACAAAGAGGAAGGTGGTTGGGCGAGAGCAACAGTGAAAAGCAGGGATACTGAATGAATACTTCTGCTCAGTATTCACAATGGAAAAAGCAGAAATACCTAATCCAGTCAATAGAAGCACTGTGGATAGGAGGTTGATATTTGTCATTTCACAGAAGAAGGGTTCTGAAAGAACTCTTAAAACTGAAGGTGGATAAAGCAATGGGGCCTGATGGGATTCACCCAGGATTTTAAAAGAACTAAGAGAAGAACTAGTAACACCACTGACTACCCTTTTTAATAAATCATGGGAGGATGGGGTGGTACCTGAGGACTGGAGAAGGGTGGATGTGATTTCCCTTCACAAAAGTGGGAGCAAGACAGAGGGAAATTACAGACCTGTCAGTTTGACTTCAGTGGTAGGGAAAATGATGGAATCACTTCTGAAGGAAAACATTGTTGAGTACCTAGAGGCCAGTGGGGCACAGGACCCAAGGCAGCATGGATTCACACAGGAAGAGTCATGTCAAACAAATCTAATTGATTTCTTTGGGTGACCAAAGCAGTAGAACAAGGAGGGTTGTGGACATGGCCTACCTAGACTTTAGCAAGGCATTTGACACAGTCCACACAAAGATTAATAAACAAATTAGCCAGCCTGGGAGTGGGTCCTAGGGTGGTAGCCTGGTAAAACACTGGTTGGACAATAGGACACACCGGGTAATAGTAAATGGAGTCCACGGTGAAGAAAGGAGGGTTACTAGGGGGTACCACAGGGTTCAGTACTGTGGCGGTCCATTTTAATGTCTTTATAAGTGACATTGCAGAGGGAGTAGAAGGAAAGTGTGTCTCTTTGCAGATGACACAAAGATCTGCAACAGGGTTGATACACAAGGTGGGGTGGAAAGGATGAAAAGGGACTTGGCAAGGTTGGAGGAATGGTCAAATGTATGGCAGCTTAGATTCAATGCAAAGAAGTGCCAAGTAATGCAACTGGGAAACAAAACCCAGGGGAAGAGTACACCACGGGAGGTGAGATACTGACAACAACAAAATGGAAAGGGACCTGGGGTAGTCATATCAGATGACCTAAAGGTGGGCTAGCAATGTGGGAAGGCAGTAGGAAGGTTAGGGGTACTGGGATGCCTAGGGATAGGCATCACCAGTAGAAAACAGGAAGTTGTTGGCCCTCTGTACAGACCATTGGTAAGACCACATCTGGAGTACTGTGCACAGTTCTGAAGACCCCATCTCTGCAAAGACATAGACAGGGTAGAGGATATCCAGAGGAGGCAGCAAAATGATGCAGGGTCTGCATCAGAAGACATATGAAAAAAATAAAGGAACTAACAATATATAGCCTTGAGGAAACGGGGGGACATGATAGAAACTTTCAAATACCTCAAGGAATCAACAAAGTCCAATAGAGTAGCATCTTTCAGAAAAGAGATGTGCAAAAACAAGGGCACAATTTGAAGATAGAGGGGATGGCTCAGAAGTAATGTGAGGAAGTATTTCTTCACAGAGGGTTGTGGATACATGGAACAGCCTTCCTGAGGAGGTAGTAGAGTCAAAACAGTGGGGAATTTAAGAATGCATGGGACAGACATAAGACAATTCTAGTGGGGGGTAGAGGAAGTAGGCTGTTGGTTAACTAGGATCTGCAGCTTATCCATTAGGTAGGAAATGGGCAGACTAGGTGGGCCAAGCGGTCCTTATCTACAGTCAAATTCTATGTTTCTATGTTTCTATGTTCTCACTGGGGCTTGAGATACATAATCTCAGGATTGATGGGGCGGTTTGGTCCGATCATTTTACGGTGCAGTTCATGTTCGGGCTCCACCAGATGCCCTCCCCTACAGAGATGATGAGCTGTTGCCATTTATGGCGATTGATCCCAGAGGGCTTTCTGGTGGCATCTCATCTATCTGATGTGGGAAATGTATGCATTGGAGGCATTGATCTCATGGTGGACTCATATAATAGAGTTCTATCAGATGCCATTGACTCCTCACACCTGTCTGTGTACAACCCAAATCCTCATACCTGAGGTCCCCTTGGTTTGATGGAGACCTCAGGAGATGAAGAGAAAGGGTCAGAGGTTAGAGCTGCTGGAGGAAGTCTGGCCTGGATGCAGACAAACTGTCACTGCCTGTGTATTATAATGCATTATAATGCATACCAGGGTAATCAACCATAAGAAGGTTGTGTTCCTGTCCTGGGAGATTGCTGCTGAGAAAAACAACCAACTATACTTTTTCAGACTGTGGACAGACTACTCATCCTGCCTGTCTGCAGCGAAGAAGATTTTTCAAATACTGAATGTGAAGAGTTTGCTTGGTTCTTCTAGGATAGAGTGTCCAGTATCCAGCAGGAGTTTCTCCATTCAGCAATGTTATAGCTGGCAGTGGTCACCAGAGGAGAACTAAGTGTGCTCCGCCTGGTTGGGGAGTTTGAACCATTGGATGCAAGTGAGGTTATTTGGATGGTGACCAATCTGAAGCACATCTTTTGTGAACTGGATCCGGTGCTGATGCGTTTCTTGATGAGATGCATCGACACTGTTAGCCTGGTGTTTGCTCTGATTGTTCCTTGTCTGAGGGGTCTTTCCTAATGCCTTGAAGGAGGCACTGGTGAGACCACTCTTAAAAACCATCTTTGGACCCAGAGGCCAGAGCAAATTACTGACCTATCTCAATCTTCCCTTTTTAGTGAAGGTTGTGGAGAAGGTAGTGGCACTTCAGTTGGAGGAGCACATCATGATCCATGAGCTGTCGAACAGTTCCAGTCAGGGTTTTGGGCAAGGCATAGCACAGAAACTGAGCATGATCAGGTACAAAATGACCTCCTCAGGGCTAGAGATCGAGGAGATAGGACAATTCTTGTTCTCCTTGACCTGTCTTCAGCTTTTGACACTGTGGACCATTGTGTGTTGCTTGACCATCTCAGGGAACTCAGGCACTGTCATCTGCTGGTTTGAGTCCTTCTTAACCAACAGAAGGCAATGGGTTGTGATGGGAATTTCTCCTCCTTCCAGCCTCCTTTCCTGTGGAGTACCTCAGCGTTTGGTTTTGGTCCCAATGTTGTTTGCAGTGTATATGCTGCCCTGGGGGTCATTAGGAAGTATGACTTTAGTTTTCATTGCTATGCTGATGATACCATCTATACTTATCCTTTTCCCAAGGAACATCCAATGTGGTGGATGTGTTAAAACAGTTGCCTTGCTGAGATCAGTGACTGGATGGCATCTAGTTGGTTGCAACTGACGATAAGATGGAGGTATTGGTGGTGGAGTTGAACAGAGTGCTTGATAGGTTGGCCTCTGATTCAGAGACTAGACTTGTTCTGGGTTCTGTCTCATTGAAAGGCCTCCTCAAAGGTAAAAAATCTTGGAGTTATGCTTGATAGGAGTTTGACTATGGAGGAGCAGATTTCTCTGTTGTTCACTCCTGTTTTTCTATCTTAGAAATATCATCAGGATAAAGCCACTTGTTCTGCCTCTGGACCTCTCCACATTGATGCATGCCTTGGTTACATCGAGGCTTGACTACTGTCAGCTCTATCTCAGGGTCATGTGAGGATCTCTTGCAGACTGCAGCTAGTGCAGAATGCAGCTACCTGATTACTTGGCAGCCAAAGTTTTGCCATATTACACCAGTGTTGTGTGAGCTGCACTGGCTGCCAGTCAGGTGAAGGATCTTCTTTAAGGTGGGCTTCTCACCTATAAGGCCCAACATGATCAGGCCCTGGTTACCTGTTAGACCTTCTGGTTCCTGCTGTCTCGGCTCGCTCCTCTGTTCTTCTCGTGGAGGCCCACTAGCAGTTCCCAGGTTGAGGCTGAAATCAGCTGGCAATAGAGCATTTAGTATTGCTGCCCCAGTCCTGTGGAACTCGGTTCACTCTAAGGTTAAGGGACCCCACTTTGGAGGTATTCAAGGCCCTCCTTAAGGCCATCCTATTCACCCAGGCATTTTAGATTAAGTTATTGATTTGTGAGCTCTGATCTGAGTAGCGTAGTTGATAATTTGTCAAGTTATTTAATGTTTTTATAAATATATATATATATATATGTTTATAATAATTGTTTATGTTCTTTTATTGATGTCTTTTGAACATGTGTTTATTTACCTGTATGGCGCCCAGAGCCTCTAGGAATGGGTGTCTTTAAATAAATGTTACCTTACCTTACCTTACCTAATTTTACCAGGATCTTTTCCAAATAAGCCACTGTCTCTAAATTCATGGCAATCAGAATGCCTGCTGGAGACCAAGGCACCTTTAATGTTCCTGTGCTGAACCTTTCTCTGTAAATGCTATCATGATCCCGGGTTCAAATATCATTTATTGTCTCCCTGCATTTGAGATGGAACTAAGATTTTAAGCAATGCTAATCTGTCATTCCCAGTATCTTTGCCTGAAGCCACATTTACTGTATATGAGTACCCTTTACACTCCCAGGTGGATTTACAGAGTGTGGTCTAATAACCCTCAGTTTTTCTGGTGGGAATATCATATTTGCAGCATTTCAGTGACTTAATATGTTCATCTATAATATATTTTTAAGCCAGTTTCTTTTCATAATTGTCTTTGACTCATATATGTACCACTATATTGATGTATTGTAGTTATTTATACAATTGTATATGTGTAGTTCTTACATTGTTGATGTATATTGTTGCAATGTCTCCTATGACCCCCCTCCCCAAGATGCATCTGGAATTGAGCAGCTGCCTACTCAGTATGCCTTTCCTGGTAAAACCTTTGCATAAATAAATGTATTTTTAAGCCTGTTACTTTCTATAATTGGCTGTGACTCATAACCATTTGTAATGTCTCTCTTTCTGCAGGGTTTGCATGGGTGTATTAGGTTCTTCCCTCTCAGCTAATGAAATCAAATCATGCTACTTCATCATTGGAGTTATATTGGGAGTTTGGCTTTTCACCATTCTCATTCCTTTCAGTAAATTTATTCTCACCTTGGTTTTAGTTTTAGAAAATTCATCCTTTGTCTCTGTCTCCATATTCTTGTACCTGCCAGCTGATTCAAATCAGTTGCTATCACAGCTGTGTATCATTTCATTATTCACTCCCTGAGATGTCTTCCTCTACGTATCAATCAGTAATTTTATATAAGATTCACACCTGCAGGTACTGCATTAAGAAGAATCTGCCTGTATTTTGAGGGATGGCTAGCCTTCAACCAAGATGGCAGCATAATTACTTTGGTCCCAGACTGTGGACTTGCATCCTATGACATCCTGCATAAGAGTTTGCTAACACTCTCCTAAGACACAGGAATCAGAAGAGGACTTACCTGCTACATCGCATAGGAATCAGAAGAGGACTTACCTGCTCGTCGTATAGTCCTCATTGTCTTCTTTCTGGGAAGCAGAGTAACACCTGGAGCCCTTACTTGGTCAGTGGCCAACAGGATGGCATCCTCTTCTTCAACTTCAGCTGACCCTGCAAAAATGGAACTGATGTTTAAAAGCTGATGGCACAGATGATCCAAATGACTCTTCCTTTAAATAATAATACTGAAATGTTACAGGCTATTGAACTGCAGCTGTTCCATACAGAGAGACATCTAAAGGCCAGTGACTCAGCCCTGCAAGATCTCACTTCTACAACCTGGGAGCAGGCCTGCCTTATCTACCTCCTTCAAGATAAGGTGGATGATCTGAAAACTGCAGCCGCCACAATAATCTGCAGTTTCTTGGTTTCCCCAGGGGCTGAGCAATGGGACACAATCTGCAGATTCTAGGCATCCCACCTACAGCTGTCCTGCATATCAGGTGGGCCCACAGCACGCTTGCTCTGCTGCCTAAACAAGGAGTGCCCACACCCAATCCTGGGCCGATTCCTCAATTTTGACAAAAGAGATGATCTCAGCGGCAGCCAGAGATAAAGGATCTGTTACCTGGAATAACAACACTATTCAGATTTTTAAGAATACTCAAAGGAGCTTAATGAGTGGTGCAAAGCTTACACAGTGTGCTGAAAAACTATCCATGCTCACCAATCACCTTCTCACTCCAATACCCAGCAACTATGAGGGTGGTTGTTAACAGGGCTCCTATTTTCTTTTCCACCCCGATAGTCTCCTGGACTATCTTCAGAGAGGAGTTTTCAAAAGATTTCCAAGATCCCAAGCTCTTTAAAGACCCTCAGGGCTCCTCCGAGATCCCAAACCATATGGAAGTGCCACCCAGCTCCCACCACACTCTCCCAACCCCAGGTTTACCGGTTTGAAGCCTCTCTTCCACATCAAAGCAAAAGATGCCACTCACCACAGCAACATGAGAGGAGGCAACACCAGGTTACCAGTCAGATCTATGATGCGGCCTCGGCACCCGAGGAAGAAGCCCTGTGCCAGTTTCACTTCCTGAATAAATTTGCCCCCTGCTGACCTTGCCAGATGACACCCCTCAGGAGGAAGACCCTTCAGCCCACCCTGTGCCTACTGATGCAGCAAAATCATGGGCTGCAGTTGTAGCAATGAGCAATCCTCTTGCACCACTGGGTGAAAACAGGATCTGACCCCTCTCAGTCCCTCCTGGCAGCTGGTGCATGATCCAGAAACACCAAAGAACTCATCCTGCCACAGCCCACTGAAGTGCCACCTTGAACAGTTCATGCAGTAAGTGGCTTACTTGTTGTGTTTCTCACAGCAGAGGTGAGGATAGGGGTTAGGGTTTTGCTGCCACCTATTGTCATTCCCCTCGATTGCTCTGAGCTGGGAGCTCAGATCCAGACTACATATTGGGGTCTATTACTCAACCCTGAGCTTCTATCGCAGGGAACTGTTTCACTTTGACTAATGGTCTGATCACAGTAGATGTGCAATGACAGGGACTAAGGCTATAGAGTGCTATAAATGTCTTTTACACAAAGTTATGTTTATATGTGCCTTGAAGTTCTTTGGCTTGGTTTCTTTTGGGGGACCTTTGTGTTTTGTTTTGTTTTTCTATTGCCTCTCTAGGTATGGATATGCAATCATGGGCCATGGACGATCATTGTTGGCTCCAGCATATACCTTTTAGTCTGTGTGGTGCTCACCCTTTCCATCTCTTTAAGGCCAAATGCCCGGACCTTGCTTTTGTCTTTACTTCTTTGGTAGTTACTTCCTCCCTCTTAGACCCAGGCACCTATAGACCTCTAAGGCTCAGTTCATGAGTGCCTCCTCTGGGCTTGGGCTGGGAGGACATAGGACCTCGCCTGTTTCCCCTGATATCTTCTCTCAGCTCCAACATCTGAGGCCACAGCATGAGCTCTACTAACAGCAGGAGGATTCTCCCCCCACACCGCTAGCCATGACACTGCAACTCCAAGTTCCTGCTATGGTGTTGAAAATACCCATCCTACTGTGGCCTAGCTCAGATATGGGGCCTGACCTCCTACTTTTACCCCATACTCTGATATTCCACAGAGGGAAGAAGGTGCTATGTGTTGCACCTTGAGCATCTGTGGATGAGTTTTAGGCAGCAACCTGCCAGCTTTTTCTTTTCTCCAACCCCATGAGATGGGGGTAGATGGCCCTGGCAGCCTGCCTGCCAGTCTAACCTCCCCTCCAATTACAGAGTCAATACTGTTTACTGATGTTCTTGTAAATAGTTGGATACTGTTTTGGGCCATTAGCCCGACTAGTTTGTATGTTTATTGTGAAGACTGGGTACTGCTTAGATATGTTTGTATTGTATGCACCATGTGGCTTGTCTATGCTGGGTGTTCAGGTGACCTCAGGGTTTTCTTGTGGGGATGGGCAATCAGTCCCTCAGCCTCTGCCCCTGACAGATCCATAGTACTGTCTTACACTCTCTTTCTCTTCTGGGACCATGGGTGACCTCCACTCTTACACCTGGAATGTATGGGGCATGAATGCCTGGTAAAATTTAAACAGGTGTTCTCTCATCTGAAGAGGCTAATGGCCACATTGACCTTTCTACAAGAAACTAAGCTTACACCACAAGACCACGCTAAGCTGACCAGAGACTTCCAGAGGAGGTTGTGGAGTCAAAAACAGTGGTGGAATTAAAGCATGCATGGGACAGTCATAAGGCAGTTCTAGGGGTGGGGGTAGAAAAAGTAGGCTGTTGGTTAACTAGGATCTGCAGCTTATCCATTAGGTAGGAAATGGGCAGACTGGGTGAGCCAAGCGGTCCTTATCTGCCGTCAAATTCTATGTTTCTATGACTGGGTGGGACAGGTATTCTCCTTGTCCTCCTCCTCCAAAAGAGAGGGTTGCCATACTCCTCCAAAGTCACTCGCCTGGTCCTACATGCAGGTTTGGATGGATCCCTTGGCAGGTGGATCCTAGAGCTAATGAAAACCCCAGATGGCCCACAACTCTTAGGCTGTATTTATGCCTGAACAAATATAACCCTCCTTCTTTCACCAACTGGCTCAGCAGTTAAGTTCCCTCACCCCTCATCCCACCCACCATCTTGGGAGGAGATATTAATCTTGTCTTGGTGCCCCAGATGGATCGCAGTGCCCCACCCCATGCAGCATCCAAAGATCTGTCAAGCACTGCAGCACTTGATGGCTGAAGCAGGCCTAACTGAGATTTGGAGGACCTACCACCCAAGGGTGAAAGATTACTCCTTCACTTCCTCGGTACATGGATAACACAGCTGGCTGGAATTTTGGCTCGTATCCATGGAGGTTTGTCAGGCAGTCAATTCTGAGATCTTACCAAAGGTAATATCAGGCCATGCACCAGTGCACCTGCACATTCTCTGGGGCTTTCCTCCCTCCAAATCAATCACCTGGAAATTAGATCCCCTTCTCCTTAAGGACCCTGAGTTTGTACAATGGGTATCTTCAGAGGCGACTCTTTCCTAGCAGAGAACCCTCCTCAGGACACCTCCCAAGGTGTCACGTGGGAGACTTCAAAGCCACTCTGTGTGGGCTATAATGGGGTTGCATCCAGGTACCAGAAGAAGTAGGAGCATCTCCCTGGCTTCATTGGAAGCAAAACTTAAGACCCTTGAAACCAGGTCAAGCACACCTCTCTCTTGCAACCTGATTCTCTATTGCACAAAGAAATGCTCTAAACCCGTGTGGAGATTAATGACTTACTAACCGTAAAGCGGAGATAGCCATACTGAGATTCCGATACCACTATTTGGGGAGGGGGAGTGGGCAAACTTCAGCTACTTGATTATGCAAGAAGCAGGCTGAGCACTGTATTCCTGGTTTGTGGGACCAGGCGGACTCACCTGCACAGATCTGCAGCTTATTAATGACATCATGAAGCAGTTTAACTCTGAGCTGTACTCCTCTACCAGGGCACAGAATGCTGATCGGTGGATCTCTTTCTGGCATCAATCCACCTAATTATTATTCTACCAGCTCAGGAGGCAGCACTAGACCTACCTATCACATCAGATGATGTTGTGGCGGCTATTAAGACCCTAAACTTGGGTAAGACCACTGGTGGGGATGGATTCCCTGTTGAACTATGGCAGATTCTTGCTCCTCAGATCTCCCATCTCCTCTCCCAGGTCTATAATGAGGCCCTGAATTTAGGTATCTTTTCCCCCACTCTCGAGAGGTGGTCATCACGGTGTTTCCCAAAAAGGCAAAGACCCTACTCTCCCTCTAGTTGTTGCCCAATATCCCTAATTAACACGGACAGAAAAATCTTTGCAAGATCCTAGCCACTAGGCTCAGCCCTCTTACCTGCCTTATCCACCTTCACTGGTAAACTTTGTGCTGGGGTGCCTCAGTCGAGAGACCATTAGGTCACTCATCAATATCAGTCACCAGGATAAGGCTTCCTCACCCCAGCTGCAGCAATTGTGGTTGACTTCAAAAGCCTTTGACTCCCTAAAATGGGATTATTTGGAGAAGGTTCGAACCATTTGGGCTTTGGGACCCCCTTTCGGAAGTGGGTGATGGTGCTTTACCAACAGCCTATGGGCAGAATTCGGACCAACGCGGTGCTTCCAACTCTTTCCAGCTTGGTAGAGGCACCCAGCAAGGCTGCCCCTATCCCATCTCCTGTTTATTTTAGCAGTTGAGCCATTAGCAGCTGCTATTAGACAACACCCAGTCATCTGGTCATCTGGAGGCTGTCATGGTGCAGTCAGACCTGGACATTTGGCCATCACTGAAACCTGGTGTAATGATAACCATGACTGGGAGTTGGCCATATCTGGCTACAACATAGTCAGAAGAGACAGAGCAGGCAGGAAGGGAGGAGGAGTGGCACTGTATGTGAAAAATGACATAAGGGCCACAGAGATCCAGGAGGAACAAAATGGGGAGAGATACTGTGGGTTAAGCTGGAAAGAAAAATGGGGCCAGCCATCCTCACAGGTGTGGTCTATAGACCACCAGCCCAGGAGGAAGAAACAGATTGGGAGCTGATGCTAGCCATCCAGAGGATGGCAGACAAGAGATGAGTAGTACTGGTTGGAGACTTCAATATTCCAGATGTGGACTGGAGCATCCCAGCAGCAGCATCAACTGGGAGCAGATTTATCCTGGAATCCCTTCAAGGTGCCTTCCTCAAACAGCTGGTCATGGAACCAACTCGGCAGAAGGCAATACTGGACCTTGTGCTCACAAACAGGGACAGTGTGATGGGGGTAAGAGTGGGGAGTACCGGGGAACAGTGACCACCAGTCACTGTGGTTTGAAATCACAGAAAGAGCAGAACCAAACCACACAAAAAATACTATCCTGGATTTTAGGGGGCAAACTTGGGAAAATGGGGAGATACTTGAAAGAGGCATTAAGGGAATGGGGCAGGAATCAGGGTTGAGGAACAGTGGAAAGTATTTAAAATGGGGATTACAAGAGCAACAGAATTATGTATTAGCAGGTTAGCAAGAGGAAAAGGAAGAGGAGACCATTATGGTTTTCCAAAGAGGTAGCAAAGAAAGTGAAAGCCAAAAGATTGCATTCAGGCAATACAAAAAGACACAGGCAGAAGGGATAGGGAGAGGTACCAGGAGAAGCAAAGGGAGGCAGGGGTCAGTAGGGAAGCCAAAGCTCAGACAGAAGAACACATTGCAAAATCAGTGGGTAGAGGGACAAAACCTTTTACAGGTACATAAGTGAAAAAGAAAGGCAAAGGAGGGATAGTGAGACTGAAGGGGAGGATGGGGCTGTGTGGAGGATGACAGCAGTAAGCGGACATATTGAACAGGTATTTCTGCTCAGTCTTTACTGAGGAAGAGGAGGTTAATGGGTCTGAATGGTGTACAAGGGGTGAGAATGGTGCAGAAATGGACACAAGTCCCTTTACGAGAAAGGGTCCTGAAGGAACTGGAAGCAATAAGAGTTGATAAAGCAATGGAGGCCAGATGGTGCACCCAGGGTCCTTAAAGAACTAAGAGAGGTGGTGGCTGAACCTCTGGCTATCCTGTTTACCCGATCACTAGAAACAGGAGAGTACCCAAAGACTGGAGGATAGCAGATGTAGTCCCCTTATACAAAAGTGGGAACAAAAGAGGAAGCGAGGGAACTACAGACCAGTCAGCCTCACCTCGGTAGTGGGGAAGATCATGAAAGCACTACTGAAGGAGAGATTGGTGGAACATCTGGTTGTCAATGGACTACAGGACCCAAAGCAGCATAGTTTCACCAGGGAAGGTCATGTCAGACCAACCTCATTGAATTTGTTGACTGGGTGACTAGGGAGGTGGATCAGGGAGGGCAGTGGACATGGCCTATCTGGACTTCAGTAAGGCCTTTGACACTGTACCACATAGAAGACTATTGCAAAACTGGGGAATATGGTGTGGGCAGGACAGTAGTGCACTGGGTAGGTAACTGGCTGGGCAGCAGGACACAGAGGGTGGTGGTAAATGGCTGTCACTCCACAGAGGGAATAGTGACCAGTGGGGTACCACAGGGATCAGTGCTGGAACTGGTACTATTAATATCTTCATCAGTGACATTACTTGGGACCTAGAAGGCAGAATTTTACTGTTCGCTGATGACACAAAGCTCTGTAACAGAGTAGAATGAGAAGGGACCTGCAGAAACTTGAAGAATGGTAAGGGGTTTGGCAGTTGAAATTCAATGCAAGGAAGTGCAAGATAATGCATATGGGGCACAAAACCCTGGCACAAATATATCAGTTGGGGGTGAGGATATAGCATGCACCAAGCAGGAAAGGGATCTTGAGTTATCATCTCTGATGACCTCAAGGCAGGGAAACAGTGTGACAAGGCAGCAGGTAAAGCAAATAGGACGCTGAGATGCATAGGCAGGGGCATCACCAGTAGGAAAAGGAGGTCATAATTCCACTATACAAGACACTAGTGAGGCCGCACCTGGAGTACACTATGCAGTTCTGGAGACCTTACCTACATAAAGACATAGACAGGGTAGAGAAGGTTCCGAGGAGGGCAACAAAGATGGTGCATGGACTGCATCACAAGTCCTATGAGGACAGGCTGAAGGCACTGAACATGTACTCCCTGGAGGAGGAGGGAGAGGGGATATGATAGAGACATACAAGTATCTTACAGGAGGAACAGGGTGCAGGAATGCACTATTTTAAGCGAAAAAGATGTTCCAGGACTAGAGGGCATGGGATGAAGTTGGAGGGAGGACGATTTGAGGAAACGTGAGGAAGAATTTCTTCCAGAACAGGTGGTGGACAAGTGGAACACCCTACCAGAGGAAGTGGTGGGGGCTGAAACAATCACAGGATTTAAGAATGCATGGGATAGACATAAAGGAATTCTGGAGGTCAGGGGTAAGGGCAGCAGACTTCCTGGAAAACATAAACTGAACTTACAAACTTAAATGGGCAGACTGGGTGGGCCATATGCCCATATCTGCTGACACTATTTATGTATCTATGTATCTGTGGGGCCACTATCAGGACATATGCATGAGCCACACTTATGTATGCAGACAACCTATTGGTCCCAGTGGAAGATATTGGTAGCCTTCCTGCACTCCTCACCCTGTTAGCAGACTTTGTGAAGTTATCCAGCATGAGGATGAATAAATCCAAAACAGAACTACTCTCTCTCTCATCTCTCATGTGCTCTGAATAATGTCACTCCCTGGGCCTTTAGTGGGCCCAGAATTCTCCTAGTATATCTAAGCATTCATATCTCCTCTGACCTCTCTAAAATCTGGGATCTCAATATGAACCCATTAATAGCTGGTCTCAAAGCTGAACTAGAAAGGTGGAAGCTGCTCCACCTTACCTTAGCTGGTAAAATTGCAACTCTGAAAATGATCTCAGCTCCCAAACTTCTCTATCCCTTTAACACATCCCACTGGCCTACCCTGCAAAATGACTCTGTACCATAACCACTGTAGTGGTAAACTTTCTTTGTGAATCCAAAACCACAGTATAGCAGGGTCAAACACACTCCCACTGGAGAGCCGGTGGATGGGGCCACCCATGGTTTGAGGGATACACATGGATGTTCTCTTTAGCACAATCCCTAAAATGGTTCACAGCCCTCTCAGCTGATTCTCCACAATGGCTACATATGGAAAGGTCTACTGCATGGGTTAATGCCCTCCTGCTGTTTATTTATAACCCCTGCATAAATCCTTGTACCCATACCACTATAGCACCAGTGGTCAGATCTGGAAAAAGTACATACCAGGATTAAAGCAAACCCCATACCACATCTCCTCACTCCTATTTTCAACAAGAGGTATATACTGGTTGAGCATAATCCCATCAATTGGCCTCATTGGGAGTGCACAGGTATTACAGTCTTGGCGATGTTTTAGACGAGACTGGCTGCGGCTACAATCTTATCAAGATCTTGCTAATGCGAGAAGTCTAGGCAAATGTGACTTCTGGAGGTACCTGCAATTGCACAGCTCTTTGGCTGAGTTCCTTAAACTGAACCCAGCTAATTCTGCCACCTCTCAGAAGCTATCCACATGGCTCAAGCTCCCTAGGGCCAAGCCTGCAAAATTTCTGCTGACATACGAGAGAGCATTCCATTGCAATCTGAAGAATCTAGACAGAAGTGGAAATGGCACTAAAGCTGAAGCTGGATGACACTCAGTGGGCCCTCTGCTGGAAGCTGGTGCATTCGAGCTATCCAGATGCATGCAGCAGACTTATCCAGAACAAAGTGCTACATCATTGGTACAAGGCACCAGAGACCCTGTATACAGTCAAGTTACTCAATAACAATTTGTGCTGGAGGTGCCAAGCACACACTGGAGATCTATATCATATTATTTGGCAATGTCCACTGCTGACCCTGCCTGTCATGCAGTACTTCATCTAGCTACTCAGATCTTCAATCATACGATTCCGTTAGATCCTTTGGTATAGATCCTGGGTCTACCCCTTTATGGAATCTGCATCAAGGCCCACCAACTCCACTAGCTATCCCTGCTTGGTATTTCAATAGCGCCTTATCCCTACACTGGTGGAGATCAACTGAATTCCTTTCTATTTTAGAACTTCAGCTTGCTGTCTCACAGTTAGCCTCTGGACCACATGTCTCACACTACTGCCAATACACTGACTGTATACACTGCATGCTGGGCGCCTTTCTTGCTTATTTAAAGTCAAGAATGTGGACAGGATGAATATAATTTGTAGTTACTGCTATGGCTCTTCTCCTTTTGTATTCCCAGTGTGATGGTCCCGGACACAAGCTCAGCTTAGACAGCCAAGTAAAGTGAACTATTTGCACAGTTTTCAGTCCCTTAGAGATTTTATTCTAGTGCCATGTAAATACCCAGTCTTGTTTTCTTTTCTTTTTGGATTATGCATCATTGTTGGGCAGAGTATAGGGGAGTTCCCCATTTTCTTCTTCTTTAGTTCCCTTACCATATTTTCTGTACACATATGTTGTATGCTAAGCAGTTTTGGATATAGTGTTTGCAATGATCCTTCTCTGCTAATGGTGTATGTCTGTTGTTCTGTTTTGTTCTGTTGAAACTATGTAACCTGAAAATTCAATAAAAATTATTAACTGAAAAAAGAATCTGTCTGTATTTGTCCCAGGACTGGAAAATACTTTTTTGTTTAGACAACATATTGTGGGTGTGAGAATGTCATGGTGATACCTGTTTAAACTGATGTGTTTATTATTGACTGATGGTAAATCTGAGAGCAGCCATAGTAGCCTACATTTAGGGGCCATATAAACAAACTGTCTGCTCTGTAGTTTAGGGAGGGTTGTAAATAAACTCTTTGTAAGACATGAGACCGCTGAGTATTAGAGGTATATGACAAATGATAACAAGCTGAAATTTAGTATGGAAATGTATATTGAAAGACAAATAAGTAATGCATTTGTTTGTTACAGAAAATATTGATCAGCAAAGAGCAAACTGAAGGAAAAGAAAGACGGAGCACAAGCCCTGAATAGTGAGTAACATGAATTAATTGTTGACCTGGGTTGCCAGCTGATATGACTGTGTTGAATTTGCTTATATTGTAGCAAAGCATGACCCTATTTAGGTGACTGCTATATAGCTAACCTGCATAGTTAAGTGTAGCCTAATTTTATCTAGTGACCCTTTTAGCCAGTCAGTGTGGTTAAGTGTGCTGTTACAGTAGGTTTGATTTGTTGTACCATGGTCTCACCCTATCTAGGTGACCCCCTATAAAGCTAACCTGTATTGTGACTGTTCTTTTAAGTTTGATCATATTGTAACATGGCCTCACCCTATCTAGTGGCCACAATTATGTTTGCCTCTGTTGATCGTGAGTGTGTCAGTGCCAGCATCACTTACTGCACTACAAATTACTTTATTAAGTTAAAAGATAAAACATGCAGCAACACAATTGGGTCACAAGTAGTAACCCTGACTGATTTTGCAGTTTTTGATCATCAGGAGAATGAAAGAGTAAACGAACAGGAGATTAAAAGGGTTATTTTAATGTGACAGTCAGATTTATTTACTTAGACCCAATGGTATGGTGGTACATTTCTTTTGACTTAATCAGATGGTTTGTAGTGCAATAAATGGTGCTGGTGTTTACTTTTTATATGTTTTTGACATTAGCATGCTGCAGCAGTGCAGCTGTATAGTTGTGGTAACAATCTAGGGGACCATACTAGAAGCAGCAAGACAAGGAACAGAATTGTTACAAAACAACTAGAAGAAGCTAACATGGTTCTCAAAAGAACCAGAGGAACAAAAGACTTTCATCGGGTACATGGAAAAGCAGGGGAGGAGAATAGGTGGAGTACCAAATAAAACTAGGGAAGAAAGAGGATGGTAAGGGAGTTAAGGCAGACACAGAACCACATACTGCAGACTGGTCAAGTATGGGAAAACAATTCATCAGTTAAATTAAACAAAGAAAGGAAGCAGCAAGGGGTGTTGTTAGGCTATAGAGGAGGTACTAGAGGAAAATAAAAGCAGTATACTTCAGGATTACTTCTACTTTGTCTTCACTAGGGAATACAGTAAGTGGCATCATGGTGGCTGTCAGGATCATTCCCGAATTGAGGAAGCCAGTAATTTTCAGAGGATGGGTCAAAAGGGGTTTGAAGCCTTAAAGGTAAATAGAACACCAGGGCTGGATGGGATGCACCCCAAGGTGCTCAAGGAATTCACTGTAGACCAGCTGAACCCTCAGTACTGCTATTCAATAGCTCAGTTCAGATGGAATAGTTCTGAAAGATTTAAAGGTTGCAGATGTAGTCCCTCTATACAAGGCGGAGGGGCATGGATTAACCTAAGTATGTCAGACATGTCTGCTTTCCTTTGTAATGGTACACTGAAGGAGTCATTGATCAAAGAGGACCTTGTGAACTACCCAGACAGCACTGGTCTACAGGATAGTGAACAGTATGTGTTTGTGACAGGAGCTCTTGTCAGACCTACCCGATAGTTTTATTTGACTAGATAACAAAGGAACAGATAAAGGTCCATGCTGCTGGTTTACTCTACTTTGATTTCAGCAAGGCTTTTAACTTAGTGCCACAGAGGAGATTGCTGAAGAAGCTGGAGGACCTGGGCATGACTAGGAATTTAATTAGATGGATAGGAAACTGGCTGAAAGAATGAGAGCAGAGCGTTGTGGTAAATGGGGTCAAACTGGAAGAGTAAGAGGTCATGAGGGGTGCTTCAGGGATCTGTCTAGGGTCCTTTCCTCTTCAATATGTTCATCAGCAACATTAGAGAAAGCATCCGGGCAGGTTGTGTCTCTTTGCAGGTGACACAAAACTCTCAGCAAGGATAGACAATGATGAAGTGATCTGCAAAGGTTTGAGAGGTGGTCTAAGGTTTGGCAGTTGAAATTCAATGCCAAAAATGCAAGGTTATGAATCAAGAGGGATAAAATAGGATGGTGTGCTGTCGGAGGGTTAAACTGACCACTAGGGCAGATGAAAGAGACCTGGGAGTCAACATTAGTGGCTCCATCATCCAATCAAACCAGCATAACAAAGCTAACAAAGTTAAGGCTAATAGGTTGCTGGGTGTATCCGAATAGGGTATTCATAAAAAAAGAAACTTTGGCCACATCCATTGGACTACAACCAGAGAATATGGGGTAGAAATATTGGAAATTTGTTTTTAATAATTTTACATCAATTTTCAACATAGCCTTATTCAGACCCTGCCTCATGAAGAAGGGCAGAGAAAATGTTCAACTCTGGCCTAAAGGTGATTTTGTGCAGGTTCCAAAAATACATTTTGGGCCAGAGCTGAAAAATGAAAGCTGTCACATTTACTAGGTGATATAAAAATGATGTGTTGTAATTGAGGGATACTAATATTGAAAATGATCAAAGTTACAAGTCTGCATTCACAAAATTCAGTGTATGGTCATAACTTTTTTTTTTATATATATTTATACACCAAATTTTCAACATAGTCTCATGAACAAGGGCAGAAAAAATGTTCAACTCCTATCCAATAGCTGATTTCATATAGGGACCACAAAATCAACTTTTGGGATGTTATATATATATATATATATATATATATATATATATATATATATTTGCCAGCATTTGAAAATGACTGCTGTCACACTCATGAGGTGCTGTCTGCTACATATCAAAGCCATCCTTTGGACAAGTCGGCACTACTCATCAGTCTGATTTCAACCAGCTTCAGAATAACTTAATTCTATCTAAAGTGTTGCTGAATGCTAAAAACTAAGATAATGTTTTTCTGTCCACCAAACTCACCAACTAGTTGTCCTCTAACAGGCCATCTACTCCTATTACCATGATCCTAGGTGGCACACTTGAGGTGGTAGATCATTTTAAAATATGTAGGATTCCTACTTGACTGTCATTTATCCTTTTCCTCCCACATTGATGCACTGACCAAAAACTAAAAATCAGACTAGAATTTTTTATAGAAAAAATCTTTGTTCTCCCAAGTTTCAAGAACTATGCTACCTTTCATGCCCCTTTGGACTATGCCAACATTATATACAACACTTGTCTGATCACATCTCTCCACAAGTTGGATTGTCTGTACCACCACACCATCCATTTTATAACCAATTCTCAAGCCAGAGCTCACCATTGTACCTTGTATAAGGAAGTCATGAGATCTCCCTCGCAACCTGGAGACTTACTCATACATATAGCTGGCTATACAAAACACACCTAAATAAGTTGTCCTCTATGTCACCTGTACCTCCATCAATCACACAGTTCTTATGCACTTAGAAAATGTGCATATTTTTCCTTGAAGTGCCCAAATGTTGCACCTACTGCTTGTGTATATCACTGCTCTCAAATGTAACTGTTATTTTCTTAAGTATTTTTAACCATTGAACTTCTATATATTGATTTGTTGTTATGTATTATGTTAAACAAGTTGTACAAGGGACCTCCTTGCTCAATGGATTTCATCCCTTCACTATAAACTGAACTGTAAAGATATGGCTATGTTGTGAATTTGGGGTGGGATTGATAATTACCAATATAATTACAGGCTCTCCTTTTCCCATAGGAAAACAGTGGCATAATTTGCCGTTATAAAGGAGCATTTATAACGGCAAACACGCTGCTGATTTCCTTCCTCTGTGCATGCTCGTGCAGCAGCGTGACCAGCCGAGACTGTTCACCGCTTCCATGTTACTGGAAACAGAACCGCCACAAGAACAGTGGTAAGTCATTTTCTTTCTCTCCCTTATACCCAGGAAACACAGAAAACCTCAAGAAATGGGAAAAAAGCAACAGTTTAAAATACAAAAATCCGGCACGGACTAAAAGGACCGATGTTAGTATACACTCGGAGGTACACAGAGCTATTTATTTTATATAATTGCTGAGGCAAAAGGAAACCCAGCAATTATATAAAATAAAAAATAATCGGGGGTGTAAAACTCGATTTACACATACCCTCGTTAATAGGATGCTTTTCACAAACCTTCGGGCTTCGCGCCTCGGGTCGGTAGCATCCTTAGAACCGGTGTGTGTAAAATCTCATCACACACCCTGACCCATACTTTATTCTATATGTTATAAGCCTGCATTCAGCATTCACAAAATTCAATGTAGGTTCATAACTGTGTTGTTTTATAATGTTTTACAAAACTTTCAACATAGCCTTCTTATGACCCCACCTCATGAACAAAGGCAGAGAAGATTTTCAATTCCAGACAAAGGGTAATTTCACACAGGGGCAGTGAAATCACCTTTCAGGACAGATCTTCTAATGACAGTTCAACTGTTAATGAGTTAGGGTTCCAAAGAAGGAATGTTGAAAATTTGGAACCAAAAATATACAGCGATATGCCCAAGTCATGCCACTATGTTCAAACACCCATTGAAATACATTAAACCTCATACCCATTTCTTCAGTTCACAGTCCTGCTTTGAAGAGTGAAGATGTCTCTAGATTCAGAGAGGATTACGGCATTGGACCCGATGGTATGTAAGGAATTGGGGTTGTGGAGTTGTGGGTGCCTGAATGGGAGGGTAGGTTGGGGGATGGTAACAGTGCAAAAGACATTGATGGACAGTATTCTTTCTACAGGTGTATAAAAAAATAAAGACCAAGGATTCACATTGTGACACTGTGAGTCTGGGCACCCCACCATTACTGTTATGTTTCTGGAGTAGGTGGGTCCTGAGAGGGAAGGTCGGGTGGAGGGAGAAAACAATATATGTATGAAAAACAAACGAAAAGGTCATGAGGTAGCATGACTGTGACACTCAGGATTAGGTACCCCCAGTGTTACTGTTATGTTTCTGGGGGTGAGTAGTGGGTTCTGAGAGGGAGGGTTACATGGGAGGATATGCATAATTTATTTTCTTTTAAACCGGCATTCATGGTGGAGCACAGCACACTCTGCCATGACCAAGATGGCCACCTCTCTCCACTACACATGCACTGGTAGTCATGCATGTGGAAGTATAGTTTGGTGGCCATCTTGGAGAAAGCAGAATGTGCCTTGTTCAGTCATGACCGCTGACAATTAAAATACTGCAGTGCAACTGTCTATGGAGGCAGCGAGCTGAGAGCTTCACAGATGCAGAGGCAACTGTGTTATAGATCCAATATGTTGTTCAGTTGGAAGGAATGGGCTGTCCTTTTCTCATAGCATGAGGTCTGCAGGACTACACTCTCTGCAGCCCTAAAAAGGAGGTACTACTACCTCTATGTAGGCTATTGGTGAAGCTGCACCTGGAATACTGTGTTCAGTTCTGGAGTCCTCACCAAAACAAATACAGGGACAGGCTGGAGATGGTACAACACAGCGTGACCAAGATGATTCAGGGCCAAAATTACATATCTCATGAAGACTGTCTCATGACACTGAACATGTACTCTTTGGAGACCAGGCGATGGGGGTGGTAGAGACCTTCATGTTCCTGAGCGGAGTAGACAATGTGATCTGCAGAGAGCTATTTTGCAGGAGTATAGAGCCAATAACTTGTGGTCATGAGTAGAAACTGATGGGGAAGGTTTAAAAGGTATGTGAGGAAGTTTTCTTTTATGGAAAGGATGGTGTAGCTATGGCATTATCTGCCAGTGGAGGTGGTGGGTGCCAAGACCCTAAATGGTTTCCAAGCGTGGTATGGACAAAGTGAAGAGGTTTGGTGGTTACTCAGGATGGCAACAGTAGGAGGAGCAGCAGGGATTGGACCGAGATGTATAAAATCCTGTGTGTACAATAGGTCCCAGGGCAGATAGGAAAATCTAGGCAGAAAAAATGAACCTTTGGGTTTCTTCTACTGCCATTGTCATTCTCTATGTTTGTCACTGGCAGTCATTGGCATGGCACAAGGTACGACATACAGTGCCTCAACCATCAGTGTCACCTGGCTGTCTCAAGTTATGCCATTTTGAGAAATTGCCAAAATGTTAGTCATTTTTAAGCATACTCAGTACTAAAAATTAATGTTTTAAGAATAACTGTACTTCTATGAAACCATTCAGCAAAATTGTGTTATGCAGTAAGAAAAACACAGCTTTCATGAATCAGTGATACAAAAGTTAAATAAAAAATAATTTGTATGCTGAAAACCCAAAATGTAGATGCAGTGGAGGGCTGTACATTGATGGTCCACATAATATTGCTAAGGACGTGCACTGACACTTTTGCACCTGAATTTTGTGTTTTAACAGTGTTTATTTTTCAAAACATGTGTAATAAAAATATAATGGCTGAAATAGTTTAATGCAGTAAACATTTAGCTTCAATTTGAGTTAGTAATGTGAAAGTTGAAACAAAACATTGTGCACAAAAAGCAAAACATTGAGGTGTTGGTCTGTACTTTGAGTATACAACATTGTAGAAATATAAAGGATAATGGATGATATTCAGGTGATAACCACATTGTGATCTCTTCAAGAGGTTGACATTGTAAATCTTGAGAGCAAACCTTGAGAGGTTTATTATTGTCATGGCAACCTCAAGAAGTGAGTACAGCATAGTTATTATGTGAAGACCATCCAGTAGCTTTTATAGAGTATGGGCACCAGTTTATATTGAATTCACAGTACAGAATGTTACACAGAATGAATGTTTCATTTTGTTATACCATTGTTATGACATAGTGAAGAGGGTATAACAACAATCTGATGTCATATCAATGGTATAAAACATTGTAAAGCATGTGAATTTAGTTAATAATAAGCCTCTCCCATACATTAGACATCTGTTTTTATAGTTTGAGTCTTAATTTCTTTTTACTGATCAATGCATTCTTTTAAAATGATAAAACCATAATTATTGTAATGGTTTTGTTTGTATGATTTTTATCCATCACTGTTATGTTTTGTATGTTACTTTTGCTGCTGAACATTGGTTAGCAATGGTGTACTAGGAATATTAAAACTAGAAGGATTTCATGGTTGTAATATGTTGGTTTGACAGATTAACTTGTTTTGGGATTCTTTGACAAAACATGGCTGTTATCTTCTCAAATCACAAAAGTATTCAAAACACGAATCGAAAAGCAAAACTGTGGTTATGGTTTCATGAGATAGCTTTTGTGCTGTGGAAATGCTTTTGTGAGGTCATTTTGCTTTCATGAGTTTTCTATGGAATTTGGGAATTTTATTAAGTCAGATTTTATGACCCACCAAAGTGTTCTTGTTGACATGTGGACATTAATTCAAAGGGCTCTCCATAACTGTATCCAGATGGTATTTTACCTTTGTGTAGAGCCTGAAGGACTCTGTATATATGCAGCCCAATGAACTCTGCCTTGGGTCTGGTTCCAAGGGCACTGCATGTACACAGCCAGACACTACTATATTGACTCTTACCTTGGCACTGGACTGTAGTGCTCTGTACATCCATGTCCTGGTGGCCTATTACACTTATGAAGGGCACAAAGGGCTCTGCACATGCACAGACAGCAATTACTTTATTCCATGGTCTGGAGGGCTCTATGATTACACAGACAGATTAACTTTTATCTTGCTGCAGGACTCAGAGTGCGTGGAGTTACTGCTTCCATGGACTCTTACCTTGCTGAAAGGCACTTAAGGTATGAGCATCTGCATCCAAATGAACTCTTACCTTGGCATAGGTCCAGAGATTCCTGTGTGCCCACAGTCAGAAGTACTTTTACCTTGGGAACCCACAGGCAGCTAGACTTTTACCTTGGTGCAGGGCCCTCCACATTTGCAGCCAAATGTTCTCTTACAAGGTTGTATATGTCTGCATCCTGATGGACACTTCCCTTGGCACAGAACCCAGATGGTCATTTCCCTTAACACAGTGGTTACAGTAGCATTCCATGGTGTGCAACACATTAGCTACCTTTAGAATATATGTCACTCACCTTTATTCAGAACACAGACTCTGAAGAGTGATGATGCACTCGCTCCGCAGGTGACAATTTTCTTTTTACAGGTTCTTCTGGTTTAAACCTAGATTTGAAGGGGTTGGGGAGGAGGGGTTTTCTTGCAAGTGGATGGTAAAGAAAGGGCTTTTGTGAAAAATAAAGGATAAGTAGGAGGAGGTGGGAAAACTTCCTTTTGCAGCTGTGGGAAGTGGTTATCAGCAATTACAGTATGGCATTATAAAACTTTGCTTTGTGGGGAGGTGGGAAGTTGGAGCCTAATGAAGGAATGAGTTAAATACATATATGGTGTTGTGGGAGTGGGGCTACATGTCTCAGAGGATGTGATTGATTTAATGTTTATTTTTAAAAGAATTGTGGACAATACTGGTGAAGCTGGTGGGGCTGGCAGCCATATGGAACTTTCCAAAGTCTATGCAGAGTGTGAAGTTCTGACATCCCACCAGCTTCACTTCAAAGTAAATCTTTGCAGTATCTCTGCACCAGGATACCTCAGGGATCAATTCTATGCCATAGTCACCTTTTCATCTTTCTCAATGACTTCCTTTCACCTGTCTCAGTGTTAACATTTATTATGCATAATAATATCACCATCCTCTGATCCATGGGTACTCCAGTTCATGCTGCCTTCTCCTATGATAGACAAATAGACTATGATGGCAGAAAAGACTAGAAGTCCATCTAGGTCTGCTCATATTCCCTATAATACCTGGAACCTTTCCTGGGACCTATTGTTCCTTGAGGATAATAACCATTTCCATCTTACCCCATTCTCCTCCTGGTTTTTTCACCCCAGGTGACCAATATTCCTTTCATTCTAACCCATGCCTGCATGAATCCCTTAACAGTGTTTGCACCCACCATCTTTGCCAACAAGCATTTCCAAGGTTCCACCATACTTTCTGTAAAGAAATTCTTCCTCATGTCCCTCCTGAACCTTCATCCTGTTAATCTGTATTCAAGGCCACTGCCACAAGTTGGTATTCTGGTAAATAATTCCCAGCAGTTTATCTTGTTAATTCATTTAAAGAACTTGAAGGTCTCTATCATAGTTCCCTCTCCTTCTGGTTTCCAGTGAATACATATTTGGTTCCTTGAGGCGATCTTCATAAAATCTTCTCTGTTGGGCTCTGAATCATTTTTGTTACTGTGAGGTGCACTGTCTTCAACCTATCCCTGTCCTTTCTGAGGTGAGGGCTCCAGAACTGGATGTTAAACTCCATGAGGCCTCACCAGAGGTCTGTATAAGGGAAGTATTATCTCTTTTCTTCTACATCAATACCCCTCCCATACATCCTAGCATCCTGTTAGCCATTCTCTAGGCCTTGTTGCACTGGTCCCTTTGTTTAAGAGAGTTACTGATGAAAACTCCTAGATCCAGTTCCTCTAATAGTGCTAAGTCTCAACCCACCCATTCAGTACTCAGTCTTGGGGTTCCATTTCACTAGGTGCATTTCTTGCACTGTTAGGAATTTAATTTTAACTGCCAGACCTTAGACCACCCCTCTAGTTTTTGTAAGTCCTCTGAATATACCTCATTTCCTCATCACTATCCACCCTCTGACATAGTTTTGAGAAATCTGCAAAGAGACACAGCAGGCCTTGTTTTCCTTCACCAATGTCACCTATGAACATGTAGAAGAGGACTGTACCCAGGACAGATCCCTATGAATCCCGCTTGTAACCCTCCTTTCTCTGATTTAACCCCACTGATCACCACCTCTGCTGTCTCATTTCTATCTAACTACACACTCAGTTAACTACAGTTTTAACCACACCCAGGTCTTCCATCTTTTGACTAACCTTTGTGCACTACTGAATCGAAACATTGCTGAAGTCAGTACAGCAGATTCACAGCATGCCACTTGTGTACATCTTTGGTCACCTAGTCAAAAAGAAATAGGTTAGGTGACAAGACCTTTCTGCCATGAAACCATGGTATTTACTATGCTGGAGCCTGTAGCTCTCTAGGTAATCCACGAGGTCCTCTTTGATTAGTGATTCCATCAGCTTCCCCAATGAAGGTCAGACTGACAGTCCCAGTTCTCTGGTTGCTCCTATCCCTCCTTTTGAAGTGGTACAACATCTACCATTCTTCAATCCTTGGAACTTCCCTAGATCGAGTGAGTTGTTGAACAGCCCAGCCAGTGGTTCAGCCAGTTCTGCTGCTAATTCCCTAAGTATTCCTGGATGCAAACCATCTGGTCATGGGGCTATCAATGCCTAAGCACGGGTTCTCTCTTTCTCTGACATTTTGCCCCCACCACACACACACCTTCAGTCTCGCCTTCTTGACTTCATGGTTCCCTCCTGCAACTATGTCTGATCCCATATCAAATTCTGCACTCCACCATCCTCTAGCCACTGCTTTCTGTAGCTCCGCTATTACACCAATGTTCCTCGCCCAATTTACAGTATTGTCCCTACTCAGTACCTACATTGTTTTGTACAGTTAAAATGTAATTATCATTATGTATCTTGTATTATGTTACTCTGCACCAGATATCTGTTTTACATAATTATCAATTTGTTGTACTGTACCTTATCTGTTACTAATTCAGTAAGTCCTTCCAGGAAAAATATTTGAAATAAATAAATGAAGTAAATAAATAGGTGCCTCAGTTTCTGAATGAAATCATTGATGCAGCTGAACTTTGATAATGTACAATGGGTTTCAGTTCAAGCAAACTAATTCATAATGCCCAGCTGTCCTTTTCACCAGGAATGTGCTAGTTAGTCTCACTTCCATTACTACATTCTCTATCTTTTAGAGGAAGTCTTCTCCTTCAAGTACCTTGATGTGCAACTTGATAGATGGATTTCTCACACACATTGACTCCATCCACAAAAGCTCTGCCCTAAACTTAGTGCCTATACACAACAAACCCTCACCCCACTTCCAGTTCACCATGAGTTCATTTACTGTAATGATGCAGTCTATGGGCTGCACTTAAATCCTCTTTAGCCAGACTGGATCCCATCTTCTATTCCTGGTTTTGGTTTGCTTTATCTCAAATACTACCACACTTGCTTATCACTGTCTCTTTTACCAATGTTCCTCTCTCACTGCTATAGAGCCATCTTTATCTCTCTGTGCATCCTTTCTTTCCAAATACTGGTTTACATCCCTTCCCTGCTTCATCTACTCTATTTCCTCTCTCAATTGCCACTCATTCCCTGTGCTCCTCTGACTCTCGCAGCTTTTCTGTTCCTTGCTGCAAGGCTACCATTGAAGCATTACTTTCTTTGTCTGGCTTACTGCTATCTGGAATAAGCTCCATGCTTGGTCTCCTCTCCTCCTTTTACCTCTGTCTCTCTCAGATAGTGCTAAGCACAAACTATTCATTCTGAATTCATATAAATGTCATTAAATTTGGCACATTTCTCAGAATTTTCCAAAATTCCAACTTTGGTGAAATCTGACTCCTTTGGCAAATGTTTTGCTCCATTCCTTAAAGTTTTTGGCTGAATCGAGGAATCATACAGATGAATTGCGGCATGACAGTTCTGTGGAATCCCATATTGAATTTAATAATTCAGTGAGCAATACATGCAATCATTCTGCAGTTCAGTGATCAGTTACACAAAATTTCTTTCAGCAGTTTAATATATTATTCAGCAATGTAAACATTCATTAAAACATTCTAAGTCAGAATTTTGCAAATGTTGCCCAAATGCATTCTAATTTCTGCTGTAATTCCACAGCTAGAATCTAAATTTTGCATAAAACTACTCTCACATATATTCTAACTAACCTCTTTACCTACCTGGTACTGCCTCTAGTCACACCTTTGTGTTTATAATCATCTATAATCATATCTGCACTCAGCAATTCCTTACCCTACCTGCTTGTCTTGTGTGATGGAAATCTCTGAAGTTCAAACCTTGCATATACTGTAGCTTATCATATTGCCATATGTATATATTGAGATTCATGGTATTGGTGTATGTACAGTATATAATGTACTTTGTATTATTACCACTTGATCTTATCTAGTTTATACTACCATTTTTGCTTTCATACCCTTTGTCTTCTCCTCATCTGGGGCACCAGTTTTCCAATAAATAAATATACTAACATGCTAAAATGCCAGCAAAATAGGTCTCTCAGTCTGCTCGATTTTCAGCACCAACACTGAGGGTCGATTTTTGTCCCCTCCCACTTGGGTTATACTGTCCCCAGTCCTAGATGTTCCACCTGTATTGGGCTTGGTCAGTTTACCATCCCCTGTACCTGTCCCATCTCCTCTTAAACCTGTCCACAGTCTCCACCTCCACCAGCTCCCTGGGCAGTGCATTCCATGGCTCCACCACTCTTTCAAGCGAAATAACATCTCCTTCTCTCCCGCTGAGCCTGCCTTCCAGCTAACACCCATGACCTCTTGTTGCCCCACCACCCTTCCTTTGGAGGATCCTGACTGGGCTCTTTATTGATCCCTTTCATGTACTTAAAGACCTCCTCATTTCCCCCCATCCCTCTTCACCAGGGTGCAAATGTCAAGCTCCTTGAGCCTCTCTCTCATAGGTCCTCTCCCCAGGCCCCAGATCATTTTGGTTGCTCTCCTTTGGACCCTCCTCTAGGAGTGTAATGTCCCTCTTTAATTGTGGTCTTCAAAATTGTACACAATACTCAAGGTGTGGCCTGACCAAGCAGTTGTACAGTGGAAGGATCACTTCTGCCTTTCTGGGTAACTCTGGCGTGCATCCCATCTTCCTATTTGTCATTTCTGCTGCCCTCCTACAGGTCTCTGAGTTGTTCATTTTGACATCTACCACTACTCCCAGGTCCCTCACACCTCCATTATTTGAATCATGTCTCCTCCCAGGATATACCCTTGGCCTGGATTTCTGACTCCCAGGTGCAGAACCTTGCACATTCCTGCATTGAATTTTAGTTTCCATTTTCCTGGTCACCTTTCCAGAGCCTCCAGATCCTCCTGCAAGCCACCCTCCCTCCTCCCCATCACCACTGCACCAGCTTTGAGTCATCTGCAAGAGACTCATCCCCCTCCTGATATCTGAGATATAGGCATTAAACAGGAGTGGCCCCGCACAGGATGAGGCTATCCTCCAAACACCACCTTCTGAGTATGCTCAGAGAGCCAGTTTCCTATCCAGTATGTGTGGCTGATTATGCAACAAAGAAGAGATACACAAGTTCTATAAAGGAACATAAACCCTGGTTTTACATTTAATACAAGTGTTAATTTAGGCATGTGTAAAGTCATTTAATCAGCCCACATGCTCTTCCTCACACCTGCTGGGTAACAACTCTAACAAAGTAATCTGTATTGTACTTCTCTTTGGTTACAGAGATGGAGGTGACCGGGCGGAACATCCAGATGCAGAAGTCATAGAGGTCATCTCATCAGCTGCTGCAGAGGTGTCGGCAGGTGAGACGAACAAGTATTGCAAAATATGGCCCTAGTAAGGACTGTGATATGTAGCAAATATATCCTATTAAAGGATGTACAGTACCTAAGCAAAATCATTTTTAGTTAAAAATTAAACAATATTACTTCATGGGCTTTTAAAGAGTTTGGGCACTGCTTGAAGTAACTGTTATATATTTAATGAGCCTCTGGCAGCATTAAGGAAACTTTGAAAGAAACAAGATTTATGTTCATCTCCATTCCATTTTCTTTATTACTTCATATATTTTCAGTAATTAATTCCCATTTATTTTTATTATTGGCACCATTTGCATGAAACAAGATCCCCATCCCTAGACACTGTTCTGGTTGTATGTCTACACCTGACATCACAATCCCTGTTTATAATATCATAATTATCTCCACAGCAACAGACTGTGATGTCATAAACAGAATTATGATGTTAGCTGTATATAATCAGCCAGGACTGGAAGGGCAGAGATACTTTTTCCTGCAAATTTATTTATTTATTTATTTAGATCTCGGAATAAGACTTTTGAGTCAGAGCTCATTTACAAATGTTGCACATCATGGAATTATGATAAGAGACAAACATGAAATTCTGAACAATTAAGAACAATACATGTAAGATCTGCTGAAAGACAGTTTACATATTTGGGACAGACAGTTCAGAAATGCTATGGTATTACAACGGATTGCAGAAATACCAGTAGTACTGTGATTGATTTGTTTACAGCCTGAACAGTTCAGCATTGTCATAATTGAGATTAGCAGCCTAGTGGCCTTGTGAAGAGCCAGGGTAGGTGTGGGAGTGAGTGAAGAGATGAGCGAAGAAGAGGCAGGGCAGTATAATTGGGTAGGGATGTTATGGGTTGGAGATGGAGAGTGGGGAACAGGTGAGGGTGGTGGTGTTAGGAGTGTGGAGGAGGACAAGGCATAAGGCAGGGTGGAAGTGGTTACAGTGTAGATTACTAAATGCATAAGCTGGGACGTTCATGGCATACTCGACACTTTCTTAGGATTTGTAGTTATAGATACTGAGTGCAGAAAGGTGTTCCTTAATTTCCATTTATAGGGCTGCTCTTAAGTTCGGCTAGGATGTCACTATGGAGTGAGCTGAGCGAGATAGGGCACAGTACTTGAATGATCTTGCCCTTGTGAGGAGCACAGAAAGGGACCATGTAAGGCTTAATGTTAGATTCTTTTGTGGGTGTGACTTCTTAGAAGGGCACTGGAGGTTCTGAACAGCCAGTGTGATTAATCCCAAGGATGTTGTTTAGCAAAAAGGCACATCAAATATCCTTAGTAAACAAGCATGTCAAATGCACTTAGTAAGAAGGAAATAAGGTGATAATTACAAATGAAATATAAAATATAAGCTATATTCATGCCTGAATATAAATTATTTTCAAAGCTGTCTCAAATGTCTCAGGAATTCTTTAAATGTATACTTAGAGTGCATGCAGAGACCAACTGTGTGCTTTCCATGTATAAATGTATAGTTTGGTGTGTTTCTTATCAAATTAGAATGTTATCTCATGCTGTTTGGTTTAAGAGGATAGCAAAATGAATCTGAAAAGTTCAGTCAACCCCAAAAGCACAATGGTGTTTAATACGGTGGCTGCTGTAAGTATTTTTGAGTATTTTTTTTCATTAAAACAGGAAATGAGAGTAGGGCTTGTGAGTATGGAACTGACTGGCACACTACAAGACAGGCACTTTCTTACAGATGTGAATGACAGGCTGAGAGAGATGATAGTGATAAATAGTGAGGTGGGAATCAGCTGTGTGTGGGTGCACAAATAATCTGAACACTAGATAAGAGGTACTCTCTTGATCATCTCTGATTGGCTTGTGTAAGTCCCTCTTAAGTCTGAGGCTTACCTGCAGGACTCTTCATCCCCTGTCCCATTGCCTTCACTCTCTGGTCCCAGGACATTTGAATGGGGACAGGCAGGGTAGCAGGAACTTTTATTGGGTCACTTTGTGGAATGTAAAGCAGAGCTCCACAGTCCCAAGTCACAGCTGCCATCTGGCCAGTCTGGACAACTGGCCTTGGACCCACTTCCAGTGTTCTGGGAGTTGAGGAAGATGATGGAAGAGAGAAGGAACAGTTTGGTTCCACTGCCCATGCTCAGGAGCTGAAGATGGATCAGAGAACAGGACTGAGAGAGCACAGTATCAATGTTGGCTGCAACACATACACAGAAGGTACAGTTTATGGGCCAGAGCTCATAAAAGAAATCCAGGTGTGTGCTTGTATCAAGGGACTGTCCCAGCTCCCTGAGGAGAATTGAAGCCAGTACCAACCAGGGACAGTGTCTATGGGTACAGGAAGGGTTTGTCAGCTCCAGGAAGGCAAATGGGGCTGACAAGTTAAATTAGTAGTGTGCATGCACACAAAAGAGGGAGATCAGCTTTGATGGCTGCTTCCCACAAAAATAGCCTCTGACTACAAAACAGGCAGAGTGCCCAAGAAAATGAATGCAGTTCTGGCCCCAGGACAGTAAGCAGAGCCAGGACATATAGATACATGGATGTTGATGGCAGATCAGGGACTATGGCCCACCTAGTCTTCCCATACACGCACATATGTAGCTTCTAAAATGTCTCTAAACTGGGTTATCCCTTCTTCTGACTACCAGGATCCCTTGCCTATCCCAGGCATTCTTAAATCCTGTAATCATTTCAGCCCCACTGCTTCCTCTGGAAGGGTGTTCCAGTTGTCCATCACCCCTCCATGAAGAAATTCTTCCTCATGTTGCCTCTGAACATCCCTCCTCCCTCCAGTTTTATCCCTTGTCCCCTAGTCCTGGAACATCTTTTTTATGAAAGACTGTGTTTTCCTGCACCTTGTTTTTCCCCATAAGGTATTTATATGTTTCAGCCATACCCCTCTCCTCCAGGAAGTATATATTCTGGTTCTTCAGCTTGTCCTCATAAGTTTTGTGATATAATCCTTGCACCATCTTGGTTGCCTCTCTGAACCCTCTCCACCTTGTCTATGTCCTTATGTAGGTAAGACCTCAAGAAATGGACACCGTAAGCATGGTGGCATCACTAGAGTCTTGTATAGTGGAATTACAACCTCCTTCTTCCTGCTAGTGATACCCCTGCCTGCACAATCAAGTATCCTGTTTGCTTTTCCTGCCACCTTGTCACACTGACTCCTACCATGAGGTCATTAGAGATGATATTTTCTAAGTCCCTTTCCTGCTTGGAGCATTCTATAGTCTCCACCCCACAACTGATTTAATGTTCCTGAATTTTTGTGCCACGTGCATTATTTTGCATTTATTTAAATTAAATCTTAACTGCCACTCCCTTGACCAGTCCTCAAGCTTCTGCAGATCTCTTCATTTTATTCACACCTCTCTGCATACCCTCCCTGTTGCAGAGCTTTACGTCATCAGCAAACAGACAAATACATATGAAAAACAAAATCTGGTCAGATCTACCATGGCTGCATGATAAGTTAATGAAGTTGTGTTGAATTGTTAAGGAGTTATGGGAAACAACACAATAATTTTTAAGTAGTAGGATTTGTTTTAGTTTCTGTTCTATGGAAGGCATACATATTATTAGAAAAATATATTATTTATTTTTAGAAAAGTTTCACCCGTAGAGGTACACTGAACAACAAGTTGCTCGTCTCCTGGTACAGCCTGGGGAAAGGGTGAAGGGAGTTACATAGCAACAATGAACACACACAAATTACACAATAGCATAGAAAACATTAGCAAGCAAAACAAATAAGTGCAGGGTAGAGTACAGTAAAATCCTGTAGCTATACCCTCTTGGAGTGACAGACTCAGCAGCGATCATAACAGCAAATGGGATAATGGACTAACTCACTACAGACAATAGTACCACAGAGCAGACAAGTGGTGGTGAGATAACAGAGTGGTAGAGAAGCAAGTCAGAGTCCAGGGCTAGGGCTATGGAGGTGTACATTTTAATGGAAGGAATAGGAAGCATATAGTTTTACAAAATGCTACTGAGGTATGTGTTATCCTGGATGATATTGGCTGGACAGCCACATTTTAAAGAAAACACATTACACATACCCCAATAATGCAAAGCATTATGGGAAATGGATCCAGCCAGGAACATCATTGCCTGAACATAGCAGCCCAATATAAAGCGGGCAAAACATCTTGTCCGAAAATGTTGGCGTGTTTAAACTAATGCAGCCCTGCATATTGTAAGAAGGCAGTACTAGACACTGCCCTGGTAGCCGGTGTGCCCTCAACCCAGTTGCCATGTCCCACCCACAACAACAGACCACCCAATAGTATACAATGACCACAGTGCCCCTATTGCAGAACACTGAACATCCGTCCCTCCACTCTGCCACAGCAAATGACATGGTGAACAGGGTTTTTGTCCATGAGGTAAGAGAAACATAGAATTTGGTGGCAGATAAGGACCACTTAACCCACCTAGTCTGCCATTTCCTACCTAATGGATAAGCTGCAGATCCTAGTTAACCAACAGCCTACTTCCTCCTACCCCCACTAGAATTGCCTTATGTCTGTCCCATGCATTCTTGAATTCCCCACTGTTTTGACTCTGACGACCTCCTCAGGAAGGTTGTTGCATGCATCTACAGCCCTTTCTGTGAAGAAATACTTCCTCACATTATGTCTGAGCCATCTCCCTTTATCTTCAAATTGTGCCCCTTGTTCTTGCAATCTCTTTTTCTGAAATATGCTACCTCTTGGACTTTGTTGATTCCTTGAAGTATTTAAAAGTTTCATCATGTCCCCCTTTCCTCCTTTCCTCAAGGTTATACATCTTAAGCTCCTTTAGTCTTTCTTCATAAGTCTTCTGTGCAGACCCTGCACCATTTTGGTTGCCCTGCTCTGGACAGCCTCCACCCTGTCTATGTCTTTGCGAGATGGGGTCTCTAGAACTGTGCACAGTACTCCAGATGTGGTCTTAACAACTGTCTGTACAGAGGGCCAACAACGTCCTGTTTTCTACTGGTGATGCTTCTCCCTATGCATCCCAGTATTCTCCCACACCTCCTTTCTGCCTTCTCACATTGCTGGCCAACCTTTAGGTCATCTGATATGACTACCCCAGATACCTTTCCATTTTTGTTGTTGTCAGTATCTCACCCCCAATGTGTACTCTTCCCTGGTTTTTGTTTCCCAGGTGCATTACTTTTGCACTTCATTGCATTGAATCTAAGCTACCATACATTGACCTTTCCTCCAACCTTTCCAAATCCCTTTTCATCCTTTCCACCCCACCTTGCATATCAACCCTGTTGCAGATCTTTGTGTCATCTGCAAAGAGACATACTTTTCCTTCCAGTCCCTCTGCAATGTCACATATATTAAGACATTAAAAGGACTGGCTCAGTTCTGAACCCTGCAATACCCCACTAGTAACCACCCTTCTTCACTGTGGACTCCATTTACTATTACCCTGTGTCCTGTTGTCCAGCCAGTGTTTTACCCAGGCTACCACCCTGTGACCCACTTCCAGTCTGGCTAATTCGTTTGCTAATCTTTTGTGCAGGACTGTATCAAGTGCCTTACTAAAGTCTAGGTAGGCCATGTCCGTAGCCCTTCCTGGTCTACTGCTTTGGTCACCCAGTCAAGAAATCAATTAGATTTATCTGACATGACCTTCTTAATGTGAATCCATGCTACCTTGGGTCTGGTGCTCAACTAGCCTCCAGGTACTCAACAGTTCTTTCCTTTAGAAGTGATTCCATCAGTTTCCCTACCACTGAGGTCAAACTGACAGGTCTGTAGTTTCCTGCCTCTGTCTTGTTCCCTTAGTTTTGTGAAGGGAATCACATTGCCCTACTCCAGTCTTCAGGTACCCACGATCCTCCATGATTTATTAAAAGGGTAGCCAGTGGTGTCACTAGTTCTCTGCTTAATTCTTTTAGAATTCTGGGGTGAATTCCATCTGGCCCCATTGCTTTATTAACCTTTAGTTTTGTAGTTCTTTCAGAACTCTTTCTTCTGTGAAAGGACTAATATCAACCCCCATCCAGAGTGCTTCAATTGACTAGATTAGATATCTCCCCTGCTTTTCCATTGTGAATACTAAGCAGAAGTATTCATTCAGTATCCCTGCTTTTTCACTGTCACTCTCTGCCCAACCACCTTCCTCTTTATTCAGCCTCAGTATCCTTGTCTTAGTTTTTTTTCCTAATGTACCTATAAAAGGTTTTATCCACCTTCTTAACTGAGTTGGCTATCTTTTTCTCAGTTTGGGCCTTTGCTATTCTGACTGCCTTCCCGCCTTCTTCTGCTTTAACTAGTGCAGTTCTTCGTCCTGCTCCTTCTGTGTTCCCTTATACTTCCTGAATGCTATCCTTTTCTCCCTAACCTCCCCGCCACTTCTTTTGAGAACCATAGTGTTTTTTCATTCATTTTGATTTGTTTATTTGGTTCACACAAAGCCTTGTTGCTTCTGTGATGGTGGCTTTGATGTTTTCCCATTGTTGCTCCACCCTGCCTTCTTGCCTGTTTGCTGGTGCCCTTCTGAGGCACTCTCCCATTTGACAAAATCAGCCCTCCTGAAGTCCAGTACCTTCACTTTTGTATGGCTTGACTCTATAGCTAAGTTTATCATGAACCACACTGTTTAGTGGTCGCTGTTCCCAGATGGCTACCCACTTCAAGATCAGAGATATTCTCTCCATCTCCATTTGAGAGTACCAGGTCAAGATTGCTCCCTCCTGAGTGGGTTCCAAAACTAGCTGTCTGAGGCATTCACCATGAGATTCAATGACTGGTTGAAAAAGTGGTTCAGAGCTCAGGGATTTGGCTTCATTGGGGACTGAGGCTCCAATTGGAGGATGCAGACCTATACTGGTGCAATGGTTTGCATCTATTCAAAGGGAACAAGGATCCTTGGTGATATGTTTTAAATGCTTCATTGGCAAGCTTTAAACTAGCCAAGAGGAAGGCACTGAAAAGGAGAAGGAAATCTGCATGAGAATGGCCCTGCTCTTCGATGTGGCTGCAGCAAAAGTGCTCCAGTTAACATCTGGCATATTCAGGTACCTCATCAGCAATATCTCTTCTGTCTCTGCCATCCAAAAGATGCCTTCTGTCATTTCCTTGTCCATTCCCTCCCCTGAGATGGGGTCTGTATATAATGCCTGTGTGGATTGTGGTGTCATTTCCATTCTCTAGGGTGACCCACAGTACCTCCTTTCCTCCTTGTTTACCCTTTAGCTATGTTGCTTTGATCCCTTCCCTTACATAGAGAGCTCTTCCTCCTCCTCCTCTTCTCCTGTCCCTTCTGTAGATCATGTACCCTGGTATGTTGATATCCCAGTCATGGATCTCTGTGTACCCTGTTTCTGTGACTGCCACAATATCCAGGCATCCCTCTTCCATCAAGGCCACCATTTTGGGGCTTTTACCTAGACTATGGGCATTGGTACTCTTTACCCCCATTTTTATGGCTTTATTTCTTTTTGCCCCATCCCTGTCCTTACTGACTTTGTCTTTTCTCCATTTACCCCTGCCCTTCCCCTATCTACTGCTTTATCTTGGTGTTTACCTCACTAACTACCTTGATTTTTTTTGGTGGGGCTAAGTTTCCCTTCTCCTTTTCAGTGCCTCCCCTTGGCTAGTTTAAATGCTTGCCAATGAAGCATTTAAATGTGTAACCTAGGATCCCGGTTCCCTCCTGAATAGATGCAAACCATTGCACCAGTATATGTCTGCATCCCTCCAATTGGAGTCCCAGTCCCCAATGAAGCCAAATCCCGAGCTCTGCATCAATTTTTCAACCAGTTATTGAATCCCATTATGTGGAGTACCCTATCATCATCTGTGCCATAGACATGTAGCACTTCTGGAGAAAGTTACTGTGTGTGCTACTTGTCTCAAGGCCCTCCTCAACTCCAAAAACTCCTATTGCACTGCTCTGATCCCATTCTCAACCAGGTCATTTGTCTCTAGGTAGATAATGACATGCAGCTCACTCCCCTTTCAGCTGCTCCAATGATCCTGAAGAGTCATTTCCTGTCCCTGCAAGCCATGGTGGTGGGTTGGCACATTACCTCCCTTCCTCTCCCACCCCAGTTCTAACCCCTAACAATTGAGTCCCCACCTGGAGTTGTTTCTTCCCTGTGGAGTCCTGTACCACCCTCTTGTGGGTCTCCATTTGTTGAGGTTCCCAGCATCCTCCTTGGTCTCCACTGTAGGTGCCTTCTATAGAGGAACCATGTTCTGCCAGGGTGGTGAATGAATTGTTGAAAGGCACAACTGGAGGAATGTACCTCTGTTCCACCACCCTCACCCTCCTTGAACCCACTGTGGTCCAACCAGTCCTTTTTCTTGGTAACCTCTGAGGTAGTGGCGGTAGCCTGGGTGGTCCCTGGGTGGGAAGAAGGTTTCCGAATCCTTGCCAGGTCAGCATGGAGATGAAGAACTTCCTCCCTCAGATCAGAGAGGTGCCTATAAACAAGGCAGCAATGCAGTTCTCAGAATATCTCCCAAAGTAGGGATGTATGAAAATTAATTTCCGCTGGTGGAATGTTGGTGAAAGTGAAAATTTCACTTCTGTGAAAGTTCAAAATCATTTTGGAATGTTCACAGAAATTACACTTTAAAACTGTGGAAAAAATAAAAAACCTGCAGGATAATTTATTAAACTGTAGAAAAATCCACAGAAAGGATCACTGCCAGCAGTCATTTCTGAGGCTTTTTAACTGTAGTTTAACTCATTAATCCACCCCCACTGAACAGGAGTCCAAGTAAATTCCTCCAGTCCCTTTCTTGGACCCTCATGGTTTCTAATGGCCCCATCCACTGATCATGGCTCCAAAACATTTTATTTCCCTGATGTCTAGCAGACCCCTCCCTATTCTGGATTCATTAATCCACAAATAAACAGCTGGCAGTCCACCTACTCATCCCCTCCATTCCCAGTATTCCTGGTGTCTAGTGGACCTCCCATTCCAGATCCTTGTAAAAAATAATCTCAATTCTCTGGTGTCTATTAGACCCCACAAACACCACCCTGACAGTTCATCTGACACCACCTTACTCCCTCCCTGTCCTGCCCCTGAGCAGGCCATCAGCAAGCACTCCTCTCTTCTCCACTACCAGTGGACCACTGAATTGTCATTGAATTACTGCATGATTGTACAAGCAGGTGCTCATTCACTGACAGTTCATTAAACTGTGAAAGGATACATTTCACAGGTTTAATGCATTTTATGCAGTTCACAAAAAAGTCTGCAGAACTCAGAGAAAATCCATGGAAAATCCTACTTTCGCAATGGCGAAAATTCTGCAATTCCATAAAATTTCTGAAATTTCACAAAGTTCTCAAAAGCATAATTCGTAACTTTGCCCACTGCTACCCGGAAGACTGCTGCTTCACAGTCAGTTCATTGCACCACTCCCACATGTTTGTGTCCCTTCCTGTTACAGATGTTCTTTTTTTTTATTGTTTCAGTGTTGCAAGCTTGTGAGTGGTTCTCTTCCATATTCAATGTGCTGTGCCTTTAAGGATATGAACAGGTGTATGTTGTTATCAGTTTTGGGGAAGTGATGTCAGAATCCCTGCTGTAAAAGGAAGTTATGTGCTTGGGGTGGGTGGGGTGAGGGGTGGGGTTGGTGGGAGTAAACCTGTGCCCTCCAGAAACAATCAACTACAACTCTGACCCTCCACCCTGGGAGTGCCTTCTTTCCTTCAGACACCTATTTCACAGAGGTCAAGTAACAGGTCTAGTCACAAATGACTGCAGATATCTCCCAGCTACAGTTCCTCCCTGGGAAATTAAAGTTAAACTAAGAAAAGGCAACCCAAAACAGAGAATCAATACTAGTTACTTACATAGGTCTAAAAGTAATAATTCAGTTCAGTGTTGTGTAGTAAATAACCTCCTTGATTTAAAGAAGATATGGCCACTTTCTTTCTCTCTCTCTCTCTCTCTCTCTCTCTCTCTTCCTTTCTGTTTCAGCAGATGTAAGTTATATTTAAGCAATGTGTTGATGTCAGGAAGTCAGGTGTAATGATGTACTGTTAGAGAAAATGTGATAATAACTTTCAGAGGGATCGCTTTTGGTAAGATAGTTATGCTTGTGATAATGGGAATATTAGAAAGTATGAGGTATTTGCAGAAGTGGAGTACATATATTCACAGTTTCATAACTATGTGCTCAGAGTGCAGGCAAATGTGATATGCAGGTTTGTTTTAGAAATAGGCAAAATAGTGATACAAGCAATTGATAGAAAGATATATAACCTGATAGACATATAGATAGAGAGACAGAGAGACAGACAGACAGGTAGAATAGGAATGGCAGTGAAGTATTGAAGTGACGCTAACCCCACCCCACCACTCAGAGATGAGCAGGCATTGGGGTGTGCCTTTGGGGGTTGCCCATAATGCTCACACCATTTCACCTCAACTCACCCTACCCTGCAGACACAGACAAGTGTTGAGGTGTGCCTTGGGGTGTTCAAGCTTTACACTCACCCCATTCCATAAGAAAATATGCCAAAATGGGTACAGTACTGTATAAGAAAATGGAGTGAACTTTGGGGCTGAAGAATCAAAGGCACACCTCAATACCAGTCACTGGCTGCAGGGTGGGAATGGGGTGGAATGGCATACATTACTGTTGACAATCTCAAGTCACACCCCTGATGCCTGTCAGTTCCTACAGGGCAGGGCAGGGTGTTATGGTCAGAAACCCTAATGCCTTTGATGTTGTTATGTGACTTCTTAACTTAGCAATAGCATTTAATGCATTACATTATAAGAATAAGTAAATGTTTTTAATACATTTACAGACAGTTACATAAACATCATTTTCTTCATAGAATAATTTAAATTTAGTAACAGTGGTAGTATACAGCCATTACCCAGACAACTTGAAAACTATAACTACTTCATATTGTACATGGACACCCATAAGGACCTCCTTGAAATTGAGATGCAAATGTCACACATTTATAAGTTTTCTAACAGTAATATGTTACTATCCTAAATACATTTCTTGCTTCAGTAACTGCTCAGCACATCTATTGCATGACCTACCTATTGACATTTTACACCTGCTATGTAATGTACTGCTGCTTACCACACCAATATCATAAGCCATAAAACAGATGACTGCCATAACTAGGAGGCAGTATAGCACAGTGGTTAAGGCTCTGAGCTGCAAATCTGGAAATCTGAGTCTGAATCCCACAGTCACTTGCATATTGGGTGACCCTGAGCAAGTCAGTTAACTTCCATGTGCTCCCAGGTTGCCCCTGAAAACAATCTTTCAACTTAATGTGCCATTCCTGGTTAAATAATTGAAAGAAAAACACAATATATTATTTTTCTTGCTTTTTTTTTGCTACTACAAGCTTTGACTAATACACCCATCCTTAAATATACTTTTTATAGCTTAAGTGTCTATGACCTAGGCAGAATTGCACTTACAATCTTATACATAAATAAATAAATCATCAGAATAACATTTATTTCAGTAGTATCTCATTCCTTCCTTTTCAGGTACCTGTGACACTATGTATATATTTATATCTTTTAACTTCAAAGCACTAAACCTATTCAAACACATAAAACACAAGACTTTATTCTCTTCACACATTATTGCTAAACTTCATGTCCCAGAGAGAGATAAAATGTAGAGCTTTCCTAGCTAGTTGCATGGGTTCTTCAGCTGTGTGTGTGTGTTGTGGGGTTATAAAAGCTTTTAAGAAACAGACACTCTAGTGTCCAATATGGGATAGTCTTATTTGGGTGACATATTTTACTCCTTTGAGGGCTTATGCCTTACTTGTCATTCTTGTGTTGCAATTACTTGCTTTCCTCAAATGCTGTAATGTCAGGATGCAGTTTCACAAGTGCTGTATAAGGATACAGTTTCAGGCACTCCATAATTATTTTTATTTCCTTCTGAACCAGAGCTCTGATTCCCAGGCAGCTCTAATAGTCAGTTGTTCCAACATGATAGATCCACCTCATGCCCCTCCCACGTGAACCAAAAGGGGTGGATCTTTAGGAGCTTCTCTGGTGGAGGTGGGGGGATCTTACCCCCAAAAAATAATGCTGTCTCCCACTACTCAGGTTCAAGTTCTTGTATGCTCCATTTAAGAAAGAAAATAGTGCCCTGCAACCATTAACTAACATAACAGTGTATTTATTTGATGGCAGAAAGCATTTCTTGGAGGAGGGTAAGGTGGAGGAGACTATTTACACCTTCAGCCAGTTCCGAGACAGCAAACATGGCATTAGCCCTTTTGTGTATTCAAAATGTCTGCAGGCTCCACCCTCTGCAGCTGTAAAACCCTGTGGTACTTTAGACACACTGATAGCAGCCTGCCATTTACTGGGGAAATGTAAACAAAGATAGCAACACACAGTAGTTTAAAGAGCCATAGAACCCTCTGGGAAGAGGTTGGACTCTCTGTGCTATAGAATGTTGAGCTCCACAGTGTTCAGCTCAAGCCAGGGACATTCTAAATGGAAGCTGCCTGGCCAGTCAGGTGTCAGGTTTTGTCCAGTCAGGTGTCAGGTTTCAGCCATTTTAAGAGGAAATGTATTTTGAAAGTAAAGGCAGTTGAAACAAGACTTTGAGGAGAGAATATTGAATCAAGGCATGGGTCATTTTGCCCTATATGACCGGGACTGCAGCACTGTAGGCAAGATTTTGATCCCTGAAGCAGTGGTTGTGAACTAGATCCCCAGAAAGAGTGTCTGTCAACTAAAAAAAGGGAAGAGGTTTTCTCAAAACTCTTTTAAAAGGCATCTGTGAACTGGGTTTCCCAGACCTCCACCACACTTTTCTTCTCCTAAAGGAATCAGGTCTGTGTAGTCTCCAAGTGCAAGATCAAGCATTCACCTACAACCATGTCTAAACCACATCAGGATGTCCTGAGAGAGAGACAAGCAGACTAGATAGCCCTCCAGCAATCCTGGGAAAGCAGTGTCCTTGCCAGGATCATCTCATACAGTTCTCCTGCTGTAAAAGAGGTATAATGTGAAGCTACAAGACCATAAGTAAAACCCAGGGTTCATCTCTACAACTAGGAGAAAGAAGTATTGTGATGGGAGTGAAGGAAAGTCCTGGTTAGTACTGTGGTAGTACATGAAGCCCAGGCAGGAGATCCTCTGTAGACAGCTTGTCTACAAAATCCCACTTAGATTGAAACTAGGGATGCATTTTCAAGTGTTCTCCAGCTTAAAGTTTGGTTTTGCAGCTATAGTTTTAAAGTAATTTCCTGCCAGCCTGCTGGCAAAGCGGTAGCACTACTAGTTGCAATGCTGGTTGACCCAGGTTCAGTAGTGAGCCTGGTAAGCTGGAGAGTCAGTAGAGGGGAGGAGAGTCGAACACCCAAGGGGCTCCCTCTCCCAGGGAGGAGGGACACAGCTCTGTTGCAGTTCTCCACCTGGGTGCACATTGTGGAGGTGCAGTGAGGGGCATCATATGAGAGGGCTGGTCATTGGCTGGGATCCAATGTGGTGTCACATCTCAGCATGCACTTGTTTTAATGGATCCCATTGGTCACCAATGTCCTTGGGGCACTGAAAGAAAAGCAGAAAATGGCCTCAGATTCACTGGATTATAGTACTCTGCAATGGTGTGGTGCAGAACTGGATCAGTCAGAGGCCCAACACATGGTACAGGTGAGGGGTAGTCCTCTCACAACTTCCCTCCCTAGTCCCCCACTTTACCTCCCAGGGTGAAAACTAAGGCAGGATAGAGGCTGAGATCAAGGCCCAGATTTCATGCCCCCCCAACCAGTACAGTCTCCAGAAGGTGAACCATGAAGATAAAGGGGCATGAGCACAAATAAAGAGTAATTTCCTCTCAAAGGTTTAAGCACACCATTGAGCTCCACACTGCAGCAGAAACTCTGCCCCCATTGTGGTACCCACTGCAACATTCAAAAGATTTCTTACCCAGGGTTTTTGGTGAATTTAGGTGGGTGGGTGTACCCACATTTGAGGTTCAAGGACTAGGTGCACTGCACTGAAACATCCCGTTTCCTTACTGGCCCACAGAGCAGTTATTTAGAAAATTATTCTCCTATATTTGACAATGGTGACATAGCCTAAAGTGCTGCTCCCAGTTCAACTCTATCCAGACTGGACACCCTTTTTCACTCCTTTGTCATTCTGCTCTGGACTGTCCACCCCACTCTCACCACTGCTCCTCTACATCTCCCTCCCTTCTCTCCCTTGAAGCCCTTCACAAATTACATCTCACAAATTACATTGGCCTACATTAGCAAAACATTGTCAAAATGACTAGATCTATAACAGAAGAATCTCAGATTGTATGCAAAACTGCACTGTCTGTGGGCAAAGAATCTGAGTAACAATAGGGTTTCAGCCTGACAAGGCATCACCAGCTGGGTCTCAGCAATTATTGATCCCAGAGACTAATGTGGGTGTAGAATTGAAGCACTGAGACTTAATTCCTGGAGGGTTGCATCAAGGTAATATTGGAGACCTCAGTGTAAGAACCCTATTCAACAGTAGATTGGCAAGGAAGAGGTAGGAAAACTGAGCAGACTGGATGGACCTTGAGTCTCTCTGACATAATTTTTAATGTTACTATCAAAGGAGGAAGCAACATTAAAGAATGGTCCTTGATTCACAATAGAGTGATCGTCACAAGTTCAGTGGGTGTTAACTGAGGTGGCTGCTTAGCTTCTTTAGGTATAGCTTGAGTGAGGAAGTGAAAAGGTGCTCTACCTGTTATAATTTTTGAGATTTTCTTAGGGGAGTAGGAGTGGTGTTCATATGTGACTAGGTGTAACAGGGTGCAACTTGTTATTATGAATAGCCCCTGATATGTGCCAGTTTCCTTATATTTCTCTCTCCTTCCTATCCTCTGGTATCTTCTTCTCTTTCTTTTCTTCTTTCTTTGTCAGGGTGGCCAACCTGTCAAAATCCTAGCCTTTTCTTTGCTGTCCTCTTTTCAAAAGACCCTTGCTGTAAACATTGGACTGGAAACTATCTCCCATCTTGAAGATATGTAAAATGCACATGATGCGCTAGAGTTTAAAAAGCCAGAATAAAGGGCTGATGAATGGTGCATGTCATGCTGAAAATACAGTCCTGTAGTGTCTCCATTATTTAAAAGAATTAAAACAGTGTTGTGACAGCCCCAATGAGGTTGTAACTGGGGCTGCCTATAAAGTAAAGCGTATTTGGGCAAAAGGGCCAAATACAAAGCCCCTGCATATTAAGGCATGGGATAATATGGAAACTCCCCTATTATTTAATGTCATGGCCAATGGGAACTCCCCACAGAGAGTGATGTAATCCCTAGGGCTATAAATAGGGCTCACCACTAGGGAGAAGAGTAGAGTCAAGTCAGTTGGAGTACTGACAGTGAAGGAGGAGAACCTGTATTGTGTGCTGAGTATTTCACACAGATATGTCAGAAAAGAGTATAAGAAAGATATTACACTCAGATATTGGTTGAAGTTAAGTCACAGGCTCTACAACAAAAGTAGAGACTGGGAGATTTATTTTGTTACTGGACTCATTTTCCTGATTTTCTTTTTGTATATATTTTGGACTTTTATATGAATAAAATAATAGGTACAATATTACGTCTTTTATGCACCTGATTTCTGCCTATTTTGTCAAGGTTTGTATCCCACCATGCTCACACTGGTGTGAAGGTGGTGGGACACCTGGTGTGTTTTAGACTGCCTGTGAAAAATGCTGCTGGAGGGTATAGCCATATACCCAAAGCATGAGCTGAGAAAAAGGTGTCAGAAGGAAGGAAGGAGTTCCAGTGGACCAGATCCAAGGCTGAACAACTGGGGTTGAAATCTATACCAGAAAGGGAGCCAGTCATTCACCCCAAGGAAGAACTAAAGAAAGAGGATGTGGAATCCTCAGAGGAGGAAAAGAAACAGTGTACTGGGGAAAAGAGGAGGAGAGGATAAAAGCAAGACCCAGTTCCAGAGGGTTCAGGTGACCTGTTGCGTTGGCTTTGCCTGAGACAGTTGGACATGGAAAGAGATCAAGAACAAGGCAGACAGCAGAGAGAAGAGGAACAGTAGGACCAAGAAGAGGACTGACGGCAGAGAGAAAAGAATGGAAGAACCAAGAAGAGGAAAGAAGACAACAGGATGCTAGATGGAATGATGCCTTGCAGGCCATTCAAACAATGAACCCAGGGCAGCCTGACAGAAACATTCCTCGGGATCAAATTCACCAAGCTCACTAAGGCAGATGACATTGAGGTGTATTTTGACCACATTTGAGCAGATTGTTCAAATCTGTACCTGGCCCAGAGATCAATGGGTGATAAGACTGGTACCTCACTTATGTGGATGTGCCCAGCTGGTGTTCAGCCATATGACAGCACCAGATACCAATAATTATGACAGAGTAAAGGAAGAGGTCCTCAGAAGGTATGACATTAATTCCAAAACATTTCAGCAAAGGTTTAGATCACAGAAATTTGTGGGTCAAGATACACCAAGGAAAACCTTTGCCAGATTAAAGGTGTTTTGTCTCAAATGGTTACAACCAACAGTAAAACAGTTGATCAGATAATGGATTTAATTATCATCGAACAGTTTATACAGATTATGCCCCAGTATGTGCAGTTGTGGATAAGAGAGCACAAACCTGACACTGCCGAATGAACATAAACTCTGGTAGAGGACTACCTGGTGTCCAGACCTGCAAGGACCAGAGGAACTCTGAGTCCAGCAGCCAAAACTACAACGCCACTAAGACAATATGAACAAACGTACCAAAACCAGTATCTGGTGGGGAGTGAGTTGGAAAAAGAGAGACCCTACCATGCTGATATTATTTGTAGGAAATGTGCAAGAAAGGGACATATCGATGGAACTGCCCTAGTAAAGGATTGAATATTTCCCATTTTGCTTGGACTAAATGGGGCTATGACACCAGTGGAAATTGGACAACAACATTTACTGGGCCTCATAGGTTCAGGGAGTAAGCAGACTTTAGTAAGAGCTGATCTTATTAATGACTTTGAGAAAGGAGGAATAGAGTACAAGGTGACTTGTGTCCATGGAGATGTTCATCGGTACCCAACAGCCATGGTAGAAATGACTGTGGAGGAAGATGCTCACATTTACTGTGGGTCTAGTCCTCAACTTCCTGTGCCCAGGCTTATTGGTCAGGACTATCCAAAGTTTGATCAGCTGTTAAAGTCTCCCCAGACAGGTTACCCTATGGTTGCTGTTAACACCCTAGCACAGGCTAGAAAAGAACAGTCTACTGATGTGTTCCTTTTAATCCATAACTATTAGAGATCCCTGGAAAATCCAGAAAAAACAAGAATGAAAAAACTAGGGAAAAGCAGAAGTGCAGAGACACTCATAAGACTGTGATACCTAGGATTCCTGAATGGGACCCGATGTCATATACATTGTATACAGTGCAGCCTAAGTCCTCCCTATCTAAACTGGACAGACTTTATAATGCCTTCTGCCACTTTGCTCTCAGTGTCTCTCCCTCACTCACCATTCGACCTCTACCAAGCCTTGGCACTACCATCCCTCAAACACTGCCGCATTTCTTACTGTGCTAAATTTGTCTCCAACCCATGGCTCGGGTCCATCTCCTCCTACCTTGCCAATGTGCTCACAGATGCCCCCTCCCATCATCTTAGACCCAGTGACTCCAGTCAACTTTCACTCCCCAGGTGGAAGACCTCTGCTGGTCAAGATGCCTTCTCACACCAGCTACCCAAGCTCTGGAACACCCTACTACCACAAATTCTGCATTCCTCCTCCTCCTCCTCTTCTTCCCACTCTTTTACTGCCGTAGCAAACTTCCTTACTACAAATTGCTCCTGTCCCTGAACCTGCCATGCCCCACTATCCCATCCCCAATGTCTGACCAGTGGCCTTAGCCTTGCTACAGAAGCTAGCATATAACCCCAACCTTGCACTTATGTCCTGGACCTATTTTGCCCTGTGTACTGTTGATAACTGTAAAACTGTGATACATGTCCTGTTATGTTCTCTTGCACTTATGTCCTGGGCTAATTTGCCCTGGAACTGTATAACTGTGATATACATCCCCTGTTGTTTACAGCTGTTACTACTGTGCTAATTCACCCTGTCTGGTGCTTCTTGTCATTGAAATTCTTATTTGTTACTATAATAGCCTAAGCATTCACTGTCGCTGCTTGTATAATCATGCTATCATATACCCTTATGCTGCTTTGTATTTGCTTCTGTTATTTGTTCACTGGATAACCTACATGTTATCATATCCCTGTACCCCCAGGTCGCAGCAGGAGACAAGCATCTTGTTGCTCAGTGTGCCTTTACTGGTGAAACAATTGCAATAAATAACTATTACACTTGTGAAGGAGGAGGACCTGCATTGTGTACTGAGTTTTTCAAACAGATATTTTGGAAAGAGTGTAAGAGGGATATTCCACTCAGGTACTGGCTGAAATTAGCTCACAGGCATTATGAGGAAGTAGAAATCTAGAGATTTTTTGTTACTGGGCTGATTTTCTTGATTTTCTTTCTGTATATATTTTGGACTTTATATGAGTAAAATGATAGGCACAATCTTGTGTCTTTTATCCACCTGATCTCTGCCTATTGAGTTCAGTTTTATATCCCAGCATGCTCACACTAAGGTTAACATAACTTCTATAATTTACTAGAAATTTGGAGGTAATGGTGATTTACAATTACACAACATTAGCCTCTTTGCTTCCTCCGGAGTTGCTAAAAGCAATGAGCAGTGAACTGTCAGGACATGCAGTAAGTCAAGCAGATTCTCTATGATAAAAAGAGAATTGTATCTAGGTATCAGTGTGCATATATTCAATTCACAGAGTCATTGGAGTTCTAATCTAAAGGGAGTTACCTTGAGGCATGCCCACAAAATATAAAGAAGTATGCCTCTGGACTGGCCACAGTACCAACAAGAGTGAGACTCAGCAGACCTAGGAGAGGAGTGCCTAAGGATCTGTTACTATATATGAAGTACTTAATTTTGCATGATTCTGGAAGGAACTTATGTCCCTGCAGGTGATGTGAGTATATCACCAATAGGTGTTTCAGTGATCATCCATGAGTGATACACAGATCTGACTTATATGATGCCAGAGCTTTCCAAGTTTGAAAAGGAAAGCAACCTTTTATCAATCTATAAAGGACCCCAGTTTGTCTTCAGGGTTAGAGATCCATTGCCTAAAAGACACTGTCTGAGTGCAGGCAGTGAGATGGGTAATGGACAAATGGGGTAATATCCTGCTCCTCAACTGCAGATATGTCCTAAAATCTTTTAAGAAGACAACATTTGGATTGTAAGTTCATGAGGGAGTGCAGCTAATAGAAGTAGATGGTAATTATGTCCCCTCCTTTTTGGTAATGCAACCAAGACATTCAAGATTAGTCTTGCAAACAGGATCCATAATAAACACTTATTAAAAGTACAGTAAAATAACTCAAAATGGTAAAGCACACAATTAAATTAAGTTATAATCCAAGTTTGTTGAAACATATAGTATATATGCAGAACAGTTTATATTTTAGATAAAAGTCAACCCCACACACAGCTGCTCCCATCTAAATAACAGTACTCAGTTAAAAAAAAAAAAAATACTTTGATCCCAAAGTAAATTACAATTTTAGAAATACTGACTGAAAATGTGTTTAGTATAACAGTTTATTCTATACATCTCCTGCTTCCATACTCCTAAGCATTACAATCCCATAAATGCACTAAAGGTTGACAATGTCATTGGCAACTACTATTAACTAAGGATTGAATAGCTACATTAACCTATGAAAACCTGATTAGAAAAACCTGCAAAACAACTCAGTCTACTTACTCTATACCACCAGCCAAATGGAAGAAGAAATTTATAAAAACGTTGCTTTATAGTAATACCACTCGTTCTGGAGTAAAGAGAAACATTTCCACACACACTGCATAATTGCACAGTTCAGTTTTCCAAACACAGGGAAATACAGCAGTTGCCAATCCCAAAATTCAGAAATAGTTACCATGTAGAAAAACATGAACAGCTATATTTTGTTTTTAAACTCTGAATGGTTATGATTCAATAACATATAGGAAGTCAGCTTAATTGTAAGAAAACTTGTTTGTGAACCAACAGCCATTCAAATCACTGTATTTACATCTCAGCCAGTATTTAAAAGTTGAATCTGTTTTACAGTTTTACTAGATGTAATCACTGCTTTTTCAGAGACTATAACTTAAACTTTTAAAATGGTGCTAGCAGTATGACTCGGAGGCTAACTGCATGGGCTGTAAGAACTTCCTTAAATAGAAGAGAGCAGGCTTTACTAAAGGGAGCTAACCAGACCAACAGTTGGGATCTGCCAAACTGTATTGTTGTCTGGAGAGGATGATGTGGCATGCAATGTTTGATTCTGATTCATTTTTTTGTAAGTGCAAAATACTCCATACTGGTGTTACCTGACAAAAACATGTTTGTTTGTAGTTTTCTGACAACACCCACTGCACCTTTCTTGGACTTAAGAAGGAGGTGGTATCCTGTAAGATGGTGAGCAGTTTTCAAAGGATGGGACAGAGTGGGGAATTGTTTGTTTATTTATTTATTCACTATTTATTTCACTAGGAAAACCATTGAGAACAAGCTAATTTCATAGGTTCCACGTCACAGTAAATACAGAGTAGAACAGACATTAAAAATTACAGTAAAGCAGTGATAATTTGAAATACAGTTAATAAACCTAGATGAGACAATCAGAATAGCAATAGGCCTACAAAATTAATGATTCTAAGGTTGTTTACAATAAGGTATTTTGAGGAGGTATCAGTAGAGAAAGAGCAGAGAGGATGTTATTGGGAAGAGACAATAAGTACCCAATGGGCCTCAGAGAATGGCAAGTACTAGGAACAGGAAGATATTCAGCCAGAGGTAGGCAACATCTGATTAAATGGGGCACTGCATAGCAGAGTCAAGGTGACTTTCAAGGCAGTGATTTCAGAAGGGGTGGAGGGGTTCAGGTGTATTGTTCAGTGGAGAGGGTTAGTAGAACAAGTAGTTTTAGCATGTGTGAAAAGGAACAATTTGATCTGGAAATGGTGAGGCTGTAGCTTGGCTAGTCAGTCAAGGATTAGAAAAAACAGTCAGAGCTGGATAAGGAGACAAAGTGGTTCCTAAATTCCCATTTGAAAGTGCCAGTCTTGGTTTCTGAGGTCAGAGCAGGTAGAAGATTATTAGTCCATTTGGGAGCCCGGCAGGCAAAGGCTCTTTGGCCCTAGGGCTATGAGACTGTGGGGTATTTTAAAGGTCATAGTATCCAAGTTTGATTGGGTAGCTGTTTTATGTGGAAGAGGAGCTTCAGCACCCCTGGTGGCATGAAGCCCAGAGTAACCTTCTAGCCAGGAGACAGGTTTGGTATTTAAGTCTGCCTGAGAGCTGGAGCCCATTAGACTGGGCATGTAGATCACAGGTATGTGTCAGCCTTGCTGCCCCCATGAGGAGGTGGCATGCTTTGTTCAGAGAGGTAGTTATACTACAGAGGGGTGAGTCCATTGCTGGAGCCATAAATTGTTAACCCATAGTCTACAAGTGACACTATATAACTAAGTATTGCCAGGTTGAGAGCATGGGAGTAAGGCTCCTCCTTTGCCCGTAGAGCAGACAAATGCGGTGTTGATCACCTTGGCTATAGCGCCTATGTGAGTGGTGAATGACATGATACTGTCAAGGGTGGCTCCTGAGTATTTAAAGTTGGGAACTAGTTCCAGTGGTGCCCCTAGCAAATTTTTTATTCTCAGAGGGAAATTTCAATGTCTGTTTTGCTGGCAATGGAACATCATTGTATTGGTTTTCTTGTAGTTTATTACAAGTTTGTGGTCCTTCAACTGTTTTATTAATTACTGAGAAACTATCCTGGAGGAGCTGCTCAAGCAATTAAGAGTTCTTGTCACTTGTCAAGAGCATAATAGGGCAGTGGCTAGTATATGGAAGTTGATTAAGGAATATCCCAAGCAGTAGGGGCCCCAAGATTGAGCCCTAGGGTACCCCAGAGAGGACAGGTCTACTGTCAGACACCATGCTGTCAAACTTCACCTGTTGGGACTGATTGGCAAGGCAGCTTTTGAACCATCAAACAACATCCTGCAAAAGTCCAGTGGATGCCAACTCTATAAGCCACAGGACATGATTAACCATGTCGAACACTTTCAACACATCTATAAATGTTGATCCTGTGAGGGCTCCATTATCTAGAGAGTTATGAATGTATTCAGTGAATTCTAGTAGGGTGCTTGTGGTACTGTGCCTCTCCAAAACCATGTTCCTGTGGACACTGCAAGTTATACTTGTCCAAGTATTCAGTTAGTTGATCCGCCGCTATTTTATTCTAGGTCCTTGGATAGTGGCAGGAGAATTGAGATGGGTCAGTAATTTTTCTGTAGTGCTCTGTCTCCACTCCTGAACACGGGTGTCACAAGGGCAGCTTTCCATAGGTGTGGAATTGGGAGAGACTTAGCGAGGCATTGATGGTGTGCGCTAGAGGTTGAAGAATGGTGTCAAGGGTGAGCCTTAGTGAATTTAAGGTCAAGGGAGTTGCATCTGGATTGTGCTTTGCCTATGACCTTTATGAGGTATTTCTAGCTTTGCCTATGGTGATGGCTCTAAAGTGGAAGGGTGGGTGAGAGGTTAACTGGTTAACAGAGCTGGTAGTCAGAGGGGTGGTAGCACTGAGGAAAAGGTCAGAAGGCAGTACACCACTGAGGTCAGTGAAGGCATTATTGAATGAGTTTGCTATAATGATGTGATCTGTGGTGGAAACACCATCAATACTTAGCATTGTCTGTGCTGTCTTCTGTTCTTTCCCAGTGAGTTGAATGAGGTTAGGCAGGAAATTCCTGCCATCTCTTCAGGTGCATTTTAGGCGTCCTTGAAGTAATTATTTTTGCTGAATGCATGGCCCTAATGCAGTTGTTTTGTGCTTTGATGTACCTTGAAGGCCATGCTGTGTACTAGAGGCACGGCGTGTGGGTGTGTTGCCACAGGTGATCCCTCATTTTCATTTGCTCAAGGAGGTCAGGAGAGCATCATGGGTTACTGTGGCATTTGACTTTCTATATCTTAATCAGAGCATGCCAATTGCAAATGTTATTAAATGGTTGGATTAATTAATTCAGGGCCACATCAACAGACCCAGCAGAGTAGACATTGTCCCAGTTCTGTTATCTGAGATTTGCTTTTAGTATCTGAAGGTGCCCAGGCCTAAGGACCCTATTTGTGATTGTTCTGGATGGGGTCTGGTGAAGTTATTAGACCAGCTGAACAGAACAGCACTAGGATGATTAGTCATCTGCTATAATACTGTGGACAAATGCTTGTGGGTTAAATGTCGCATGGGCATTTCAGTGCCAGAGTAAACATCACCAAAAATGTTGCCGAGATGTAAAGTGGTGACGTATTGACCTCTTATTATTTCCTATGCTTATTTATTTTTGATGATAGTTTGACCACTTTTGTGTACCATGGGGAATTTTTGTGCAGTATGAAGATAACATGAAGAAGGGAAGCAAGGTAGTTGGGTAGTGAGAATAGAGAAACAAGGGGAAGGTATGGGAAATGTGTCCAGGGTATTCAGGGAGGAATAGGAGTTATGGCTAGAATATAGGAAGGGCTATGAGTGCAGGGCAACAAGGTGAGCATGTTTTTTAGAATGGGGAGTGAATGGCGATGGAGTAGATAAAATTGAGTGAAGGAGAAGGCTGGAAGTGGTGATAAATGGTTGGCATGTGGTATGTAAATGTAGGAGCTTATAGTGTCTGAGCTATGATACAATAGAAAGGGGTATGGCAGTAGCGATGTCAAAAATATAATGAAGTGAATAGCAGGTGCCTGTAGCAGATACCAGCTGTAGCCAGATGTGAAAACCTAAAGGAAAGCAAGTCACTCAGGAGATGTGCTGATAGGCAGAAAGCAATAGACAAAGTGCTTTAAAGAAGCAAGAGTGATTTAGGTTGTGTACACTTTTAATTTTAGGAGCCACCTATCTGTAGTTTTTGTGGTTTGATGTTATTACTGACAGACACCAGATGATGATAAACCTTAAAGTATTAAAAAGTGAGAAACATTCATCTGCAATTTTCCAGTTGTCTCACATACAGTCGCGACATTTAGTCCGCAACTATATGTGAGATGCGACTTTAAATGCAACATCATTTTAACCACTCACCTTTTATCTGCTCTATTATCACTGTGATATTTTGTCTGGGGACAAATTGTCCGCTTTCAGAACAGAACAGGTGAGTGGTCAATGTAGGCATCCGCAGACTGTGGTCTCATAGATGTGCTCTGGTCAGTTGGACAAACCCAGTCCAGCAGGGTGGAAGTACCAGCCTTGTAGTTAGTCCTAGTGGTTGAGGTGACTAGCTGGATGAAATTTACAGTGGTGACCACAGTGCTGTATGGTCTAGCGGCTGGAGAGAGCCAATTAGCATTAAAGTCTCCCAGTGGCACTATTCCATTTTTGAGACTGAGCGCACTAAGACATTTCATCAGTGAGTCAAGATCAGGGTCTTTCTGTCCTGGAAGAATGTATACTGTAATAACAGTCATAGTTGTTTGAACTTCCCAAGAAGCAATTTTAGTGCTATGGTTTGCATGCTATCAACCACATCTGGTAGTGTAAGGGTGTGAGCCTGGAGGTTAACTGATATAGATAGCACAAACAACCCCTCCCCCCATTTGAGAGCCGATTAAGCCTGTAGATGGTATGTTCAGGGATCATGATAGCTGCATCCTTTACTTCATGGAAGAGTCAAGTCTCTACCACAGATAGAATATCCAGGTTGTGTTGGAGTACCCAGGCATTCAAGCAATACATCTTATGTAGAAGTCTAGAAATATTTATTGATCCAAATATAAGCTGTCCTTTGCACCACAGTGAGATGGAAAAGAATGCAGGGTGGCCTGGGCTGGGTTGGATATTCCCAGATAATAGTAGCAGCAGGAGTGCTAAGTGAAAAGGTATTTCTTTAGTTGTTTAAAGCTATATTTGCTTCCCCTGCTCTTATTGTTTATTTATTTTTTATTTAGTTGTTTAACCAGGTATAGCACACTAAGCTGAAAGCTTTTTACAGGAGCGATCTGGGAGCACAAGGATTATATTATAGGAAGATATAATTCTTCCATGCGTATGAAGATCCCTGGGAAGAGTGAAAGGAGTGCATCTCTCCAAGAAGTGTAACTCGCCACCTAGGACTGACAGTGGGCGGTACTGGGGTAATGAGTGAAAGCAGTTTCCATACGGTAGTGTTACACTGCTGTATGGAGGAGGATCAAGCCACAGAGTTGAGTCAGCAAATGCACGGCCCCTCCTCTTTAGCCTGTTCCTGAACTCACTACCAGATTTCTGTTCTGAACAAATCATACTTCACGCTGATGATGCCGTAATCCTAGCCTCACGCCATGATCCTAAACTACTGCAAGAAAACCTCCAGCTGGGTTTCTCATCAGTCGAAAACTGGTTCTTAAAGCACACACTGGTCCTTAATCAGATAAAAACAAAGGCCATGATTTTCAGCAGCTCACATAACAAAAATAAGCAGTATCACCTCTCCGTTAAAACCAAGCAAGTAGTCATTCTTGAACAAGCCTGAACCTTCAAATACCTTGGCATCACCCTTGTCTCCCATTTCTCCTATGCTACCCACATTAATAATGTTGCAAAGGTGTTAATACCAGCTGGGCCTACTGTACCATCACAGAAAACATCTAACCCATGAAGCATTGTCAGTTGTTGTCCAGAGCTCTGTTGTTAGCATTATTGATTATGGACTTATCATTTATGGCTCTGTCACTCCACCTCTCTGAAACATGTTACTATCTCCCTCAATAAGGGTTGTTGACTCATCACTGGATCCCACTGTCTCACTCATACATGTGACCTCTACTCTCAAGCTGGGTGGCTGCAACTCAACAGTGGAATAAAATATCGAACCTGCATCACAGCCAAGAAGATAATGATGGGTAGTGCCCTCCTGGAGTCTGTGCTCTCTTAAACCCAGAAACAACAACTGCAACACCAGCAGGTCTAAACCTCATTCTCTGCAAATCCCCACTGTCGAACAACCCAAGGACAAAGGTTATTTGCTTATAGGGCACCCAGCTAGCTAAATAGTCTTTGCAGTGACATCTCTGCTGCACCCATGCCTGGTGTTTTCAAGTCCAGGCTTTGCCTCTTCCTGCTTGCATCCAGCTCCTGTGACTGCCCTGATTAAGCAGTACTCCCACCTAGCTGCCCTTGCTGTTGCTGCCTGATGAGCCTCCTTACCAAGCACTTTGCTATCACCACTGCCCCCTGTTGCACTTACCCTATTTGCTCTTGACAATGTCTTCAGGCTGCCATACCCCTCCCTTCCTTTCCCCACCTCCTCCTTACTCCTCCAACCCTACTGCTACTCTCCCTTTTCTCCCACTCCTTCTCACACTCCTTGGTCTTCTCTCCCTCTCACTTCACCCTCAGTCCTACCTCTGTTATTTTCCTTTCCCTTGTGCCTCCAGTATTCCCTGTAATTACATGTCTTACATCATCAATGTTACTGAATGTTTTATATTGTAACTCATGCTGTATGCTTGTACTACTAATGTGGAACCTTGTAAAAGAGCCTCAGCTCAGAGATATTGTTGTAATCCTAGACTCAAATAAATGAATAGTGGCTGAGGTCTACGGAACTCGAGAACATGATGAGCAGTAGGGCAGCTATCAGTGCTAGAGCCAAAGATGGAAGCATTTTTGTAGGTTTAAAGTTTTGAGCTAGGTTAGAGAATGTAGCCCCTTTAAGTGCTATGAATGATTTGTAGGTGATGCTCCTTGGCTTGAGCAACACCTTAGATTGAGAGTACTATTGGGAAGTGTAAGGAGGGGCATGTCTCAAGGCATGAGCATTTATTAAAGTTCAGAGGAGGTGGTGGGAGGGTGGGCCAAAATCAAGTGGAGAGACAGCACAGGAGAGAGAACAGTGCCTTGTTACAGCAGGTGCTTTAGGCACTAAGATTCAAGTAGCAATGTGGCAGCCAATAGGCAACTTGCTTCCACAGAGAGGTGCAATCAGACGTGTGGCCTAAAAGCCAGGCAAGCTCCATACCTGTGGAGTCAAGGTCTGGTGGCCCAAACAGTTGAGTTCCACCAGCTTTAACTGGGAGAGATGACAGGTTGATGAGAGGTGGAGAGAGCTGGATTCCACTCCTGGATCTCTTAGTGCTGCACGGGCGTCCTTGAAGTGGGTGCAGCCAGTCTGAAACTGTCTGTGGCCACTTCTGTGACTGAAGTGCCCATTTTGGGCAGTGTCTGAAAGGAAGGCAAAGCATAGAATGTTAATATGCTGGGTGGACAAAGCAGAGGTAGAAAAGAGGTGGGCAAACAGGGCAGGAAGAAAGGGAGAGTGATTGATCATGAAGAAGTGCTAAATGGTGTTTTAGTCTAAGTGAAAAGGTTGGAGGTAGGGAGATTATAACCCTGGTGCCAAAGCTAATGCACTGGCTGGTCAAAAGCCAAAGCAAATGGTAGGTGCTGGAATGGGGGGCAGGAAGAGAGTGTAGTGAAAAGAATAAGAATAAAGAGAAGTGGGAGCAGAGCTAATGGAGAGATAAGAGAAACAGGAGAAAGCTGAAATTAAAATATAGTTGCAGGGCTTATCTAGAGTTGAGCAATATACGCTATGACAAACAGCATATAATACAGCTAACAAAGCAATAATTCCTGTTGTACAACTTTTTAAACTAGGGCTAGCTGTAGTTGTAAAATAATTTAAACTAATAAGTTGAGCAACTTTGTTAGGCAGAGGCAAACAGCAGCTAAAAATAAGTGTTAACAGCTAACAATGCAATAAATTCCTGTTGCACAATTTTGTTAAACTAGAGCTAGCAGCAGTTGAAACATTATTAAACTAGTAAGTTGCCCAGCATTGTTAAACAGAAGATAGCAGCAGTTAAAAATAACAGTGTTAACAAAATATAAACATAAAGAAAATCAAGTGGAGAGACAGCAGAGAAGAGAGAAATGGCGCCTTTGTTACAGCGGGTGCCTTAGACACTAAGACTCAAGTCGCAATGTGACAGCCAATAGGCAGATTGCTTTCCATTGAGAGTGTCCAATCAGATGTGTGGCTTAAAGCCAGGCAAGTTCCATACCTGCAGTGAAGGTCTGGCGGCTCAAACAGTGCAGTTCCACTGATTTTAGCTGGAGAGATACCAGGGTGATAAGAGGTAGAGAGAGCCGGATTCCACTGCTGGATCTAGAGCACTGTATGGGCAATCCCTGCAGGAGTGAGGGGGCAGTTGCAAAATAAGGGGCGAGCTGCACATTCAGCAGACTTGAGAGACCATGAGGCCTGTTTCTTTTGGCAGATTTGTATGCTCGTATGTTAGTAACATCCCAGAACAGTCTAGACACATAAGATGCTGTTGGAGGAGAGGAAGGAGACTCTTGCAGCATGAGTGGCTGCACTGTTTGTGAGACTTCCTAATGCTTAGAAAGAATGCAGTGAAAACAGATCAAGAATTTGAAACAAAACAAGTATAAGTATAGTTACACAATTTGCATGAGGTTCAGTTCTACTATTAAAGGAAACTGATAAAACAACCAGCAACATCAATGAATTTTAGAGGAGGTAAGCAACTATAAAATGTGGCTTTTAATAAGACATGATATGATGCAAAGTAATGTTGATAGCGTCTGTTTAATCCAGTTCATAAGAAGCCACCAAAATTAAGTTCCAACATGCCACCGCTAAACACTGACCGTGAAATTAAAATCAGGCCTCGCTTTTTGTGAGACCTAGGAATGGGAAAATTCAATGCCCAAATATAAGGTTCTCAGATTATATGTTGTATCTTCAAAACAGAGTACATTTAACTACATATGAAACAGAAACATAGAAGTTGTTGGCAAATAAGGACCTCTTGGCCCATCTAGTCTTTCCTTTATTCCTACATACTGAGACACTATATATATATATATATATATATATATATATATATATTTCTTTGTTGTTCTACATTTTATATCTCCTGTCTATGTAATTGCAAACTGTATGTGTATGTGCCTCAGGACCTCCTTGTGAATGAGCTTGCTTAACAGAGTCTTTCCTGCAATAAACTTGAACTTGAACACTGCAGACCCTATTTGATCTTTGGTCTCTCCCCATTGTCTTACTTCTAAAGTCTGCTTGTGTCTACACCATGCACACTTCAATCCTATTGCCATTTTAGCATCCACTGCCTCTGTTGGGAGGCTGTTCCAGGCATCCACCACCCTCCCATTAAGAATTATTTCCTGATATCTCCTCTGAGCCTTCCCTTGGAGCTTAATAACATGACCACTTGTTCTGAAGCATTTTTTCTATGGAAAATGCTACCTTCCTGTGCCTTATTAATACCAGTGAGGTATTTCCAAAGAGGCCATCAAAAATCAAAAAAGAGTATGAAGATAACCTTGCTATCAAAACAAAGGATAAGTATATATAATTTTATAGTAATATAAGCAATAAGAGAGGAGGAAAGGGCAAGGTGGGACCACTTATAGATACACAAGGAGATCTGGTAACAGAACTAGCAAAATAGCAGATCTCCAGAATAGGTAGGCAGTATAGTGCAGTGGTTTAAGGCTCTGAGCTGCAAATCTGGAGACCTGGGTTTGAATCCCATAGCCCTCACTTGTATACTGTGTGACCATAAGCAAGTCACTTAACTTCCTGTGCTCCCAGGTTGCACCTGTAAACAAGCTTGCAGCTTAGTGTGTCTCACCTCATTTAACAGCTTGAAAAAGGTATTTGTCATGGTATGCACTAAATGGCTCTGAAAATTGAGCTTGCCTTATAGACCCATTGACAGAGATGACAGTAAGATCAGGTTGCAAAGTTAGATCAAAATAAATCTTCAGGCCGGGTGGCATCCATCAGAGAGTTCTTAAGGAAGTGATGAATGAACTAGCAAACCTGGTAGCTGCAATATTTCAGAAATCACATTTCAGAAATTACTGAATGAAGGGACAGCTGTGGATACAGGGAAATCAGCTACAGTAGTACCCATATAGAAGAAAATGAACAGGAAGGAGCCCCAAAAGTGTAGACCTGTTAGCCTTATATCCATTCCGAGTAAGGTTATTGAGGGATAATCAAATAAATGATCAGTAATTAATTATAATAATAATTTTATTTATAAAGTGCCTTTCAATGTATCAAGGCATTGAACATATTAAAACCACAACATCAATTACCAATTAATAAAACATATAAATAACATGATTTCATAACAACATCCATATTAAAATCAAACAATAAAATATTCCATAAAATCAAAACACAGTATTTCCATTCAAATTACTTAATCCTCCAAGTAGGTCATTTGCCACAGGTAAATTTTAAAATTTTCTTAAATACCTCCATGGAGGTACACTCTAACCGACGTGGTAGCAAGAATTCAAGAGTGGATGCAGCATAAGAAAATGCTCTAATACTGGAAGATTTTAAACTCACTTTTGGAATATCTAACAACCCTCATCGGCCGAGCAGAGCGATCGGCCTGGGCAGTAAGGCACCAGAAGTTCTTTCAGATAATTACATGATTAAAAATAAGACGGGGACAATATGCAACATGGTCTCCCAACGAGGTCCTGTCAAACAAACTTAATAAACTTTTATGGTGAGGTTAGTAAAACACTAGGATAGCGGAAACCAGCTGATGTGATATTCTTGGACTTCACCAAGGCTTCTGATAGGGTCCCTCATCAAGAACAAAATTATAACATTAAAAACATGGGAAATCGTGATAACATCATTAACTAACTAATGGAAAGCAAAATGTTAGCATACTGAAACCCTTTCAGACTGGTCAAAGGTGGGAAGTGGAGTTCTGCAGGGATCAGTCCTGGGGTCGGCCTCTCTAATCTGCACATTACCTCAATGAAGTGTAATAATAGCATCTGGTTGACTAAGTTTGCAGATGATTCAAGAACTGGTATGGCACTTGAATCTCAATAAGATTCTGTAAGGCTACAAGAAGTTTTAGCTGAGATGGTGGAATGGGCACATAAGCATAAACTGCAATTCAGTTTGAAAAGTGTGGAGTCATGCACATGGGCAAAAAAAAGTACAGCTTATGTGTTAAATGGTTGCATATTGAGGGAGTTATCAGAAGGAAGGGACCTGGTATATTAATAAAATGATCTGAAATTCAAAAGCAGTTGTAATGATATAACTAAGAAGGCTAATGGGATTTTAAACAGCATAATCAGGCATATTAGTAGCAGAGAGGCGGGAGGTGATCATGCCCTGTATGTTTTACTAGTGCGGCCACATTTGGAGAACCCGTGCCCAAGATTGGTCTCAAAGCCATAAGATAGAATCAAAAGCACTTAAAAGAGTGCAAAAAGGGTCACAATTATCAGAAACCTCGAATATATGACTATGATACAAGACTAGTTCACCTAGGAAAGTATACACTTGAGTATAGAAGGTTAAGAGGAGACATGTGCTTCTTATTTAAGGCAACAGCAAATGACAGCCTATGGAATTGACATGTTTTGTAATTAAAGAATGCCACCTACCATAGAAGAACCCACATGCTCCAACTAAAAGGGAGTTATGCCAGTCAAATACAAGGAGGAACTGATATAATTAGAGGTTGTCTCACTATGGAATTTGCTACAGAAGAAATTGTAGGAAGCACAAATATGCAAGAAGTTAAGCATAGGTTAGACACATTCTTCATTACCACTACAATTGCAAGTTATAGATCTTAAAACTGGTGAGCATCATTGACTGATGGTATAACAAGCTCTGCAAATACCTATGATACCTATGATTTAAAAGTTTGCATCATATCCCACCTTTCCCTCCTTTCCTTTAGAGAGGACATATTTAGTTCCTTGAGAGTCTTTATGGGTTTTGATGCAGGCTCTGCAAGATTTTGGTAGCCCTCATTTTAATGCTCCACCCTGTCTATATCTTTCTAGAGGTGAGGCCTCCTGAATTGGATAAAATACTCGAGGTGGGGTCACACCTGTGATCTATACAGAGGTAATACTATCTCTTTCTGTTGGTGATGCCACTCCTCTGCACCAAGGCATTCTGCTAGCCTTCCCTACTGCCTTACCATATTGCTTGGCTACCTACAGGTAATCAAAATGATTATCCTAGGTCCCTTCCTGTTTTGTGGTTGATAATACCTCCATGCACATTGGTACCTTGCCTCTGGGTTTCTGTGCCCCAAGTGCAGGATTTTGCACTTTTGCATTGAAAACCAGCTGCCATTCCCTTGTCTATTTTTCTGCTTTTCTGATCATCTCTCATTCTTTACATACCCCGGTGTGTCCAACTTGTTGCTGATTTTTGTGTCATTAGCAAACAGGCATTTTCCTTCCAGCCCTACTGCAATGTCACTAATAAAAGACATTGAAGAGGACTGGGCATGGTACTGACTGCAGTGGCACCCCACTGGTCACCTTACATTCTCCAGAATGGATCCCAAGTAACACCACCCCGACTCTTATTGCTTATTCCAACAAAAAGACCTCACCAAGAGATCCTTGATGAAGCACCCATAAGGGCATAAAACAATCATTGGGTGTTCTTGCTTTACCTAAGGGTTTGTGTAACTGTGCCCTGTATAAATAAAACTGCTTTTTAAATTTCAAATGAAATTTGTGGTGCTCTCTCCACTATCACTTGTATGAGGTCTTTTGTTTGAATGACTGATGTGTATTTGACCTTAGGTTCTGTTTTATCCAGGAAGCAACTTACTTTGCATACAAACCCTATTGCTTAGCCAACTTCATACCCATTTTATTACTTTTGGACCCATCCTAGGTTGTCCATTTTGCTCACCAGTCTTCTATGTGGAACAATGTTGAAGGTCTTACTGAAATCCAGGTTGACCACATCTACCACTCCTCCCAGATTCACTTCCTGGTCACTCAGTCAAAGAACTTGATCAGGTTTAACTGTGAAAGACCTCCCTGTGACACCATGTTGCCTCAGATCCTGTAATCAATTGGTTATAAGGCATTTCCCAATCTCTTTCCTTCTGTAGCGTTCCATTACTTAACCCACTACTGAAGTCAGGCTTACAGATCTGTAATTTCCTGCTTCCTCCCTATTTCCACTTTTTTGTAGTGGGACCCATCTGACCTCCTCCAGACACAAGGAATCTCCCATTTCTAATGACAGGTTGAAAAGAGCTGTCAGAGCTGCTTCAGTGTACTAGGGTGCACCTCATCTGGTCCTTTTGTCTTGTCTGCTTTAATTGTACTAGTTACTTGAGCGCTCTCCTGTGTAATGGGACTAGTATCCACCTTCATTTCTTTAATGTCCTTGTCCCTTATCTTGGGCCCATCACCTACCCCTTCCTCTGTAAATACTGAACAAAGTAATTGTTCCAGATATCTGCTTTTTTGGGTCCTCTTCTTCACAAACCCCTCCTTCCCCTTTAAGACTTCAATCCCCCTTTGGTCTTCCTGTACTTGCTCATATATATATATATATAGAATGTTTTATCCCCATTTTTTTACTGACTGGGCAATATTCTCGTTCAGTTGCACATTTGCACTCCTAATTGATCTCCTGCCTCTCTCAGTTTCTCCTGGTAACTCTCCCTATCACCCTCCTTCTGTGTCATTTTGCTCCTTCTAAATGCTAGTTATTTTGCCCTTACTTTCTTCACTACTTCTAGAGAACCATAGCAGTCTCTTTGTCTCTTGCCCTTGTTATCCTGCCTGACAGAGATTTGTTGCCTTATCAATGCTCCCTTTTATTTTTGCCCATTGTTCCTCAAAGTTCCTTCAGTTTCCATATCCATGCAAAGAGGGTGCTCCTGAGGCTAAATTGTCACTCCTGAAGTCCTTGAACCTCATCTTAGACAGTGGCTCAATTCTAGCCAGTTCTTGCACTTAGCCACACAGTACAGTGATCACTGGTCCCCTGGTGGCCACTCACTGTGCCGTCAGCAACACTGACCCCATTTTTCAGTACCAGGTCCAGAGTTGCTCCGCCATGAGTGGGTTCATTAACTAGTTTCAGAGGAACACCTCTTGCAGGGATTCCAGGATGTCCCTACTTCTGACTGTTACTACAGCTGGTAGGTTCCAATCCATGTCTGGTTGACTGAAGTCCCCTTCCAGCAATACCTCCTTTTCCATGCAATCTTTGGATTGCATCCATCATACCTTTATCTGTCTCTCTATCTTGTGCTGCAGGTCTGTAGACACCTTGCAAATAGCAGCCCCTCTGTGTCTCCAGGTTAGCGGCATACCTCAGCTCCTTCCTGCTCTCTCTGTTTTCGATAGCTTTTATGTTGTCCCTGAAATAAAGAGCCACTCCTCCCTTTTTACATACCCTGTCTTTTCTGAACAGAGTATACCCTGGTATGACTATATCCCAGTCCTGGTTTTCATTGCACCAGGACTCAATAAATGCTACTATGTTCAGATCTACATCTGCCATGGTGGACTCTTGGTCTGCAATCTTATTGCCCAGACTTGAACATTTGCAAACTTCCTTCCTTATTTCCTCCACTACTTTTTAACTTTCTTTCCTTTTACCTCTTGAATTCCTTTATTTGGTTCCTTTTGAATTTCACTCCCCAGGATTTCCACTGCTGACCTTGTAAGCCTGTGATGGTGACAGTTAATGTCGCCCTTCCTCATTCCAACTCCCCGTGGCTGGTTTAAATGCTCATCAATTTAACATTTAAACAATTTAATAAGGACCACAGTTCTCTTCCTAGATGGATGCAGGCTGTTGCCCTATAGAAGCTCTTATCCCTCCAGGTGAGGCCCCAGTCCCCAGTGAAGCTGAAACCCTTCTCTCTACACCATTCCTGCAACCATGCATTGAAGATCCTGGTGTGGAGAATCCTGTCCTCTTCCATTGTAGACAGGTAGCACCTCCAAGAAGGTCACAGATTGTGCAACTTGGATAATACCCTCCCCAACTCTAACCTCCTGATCTATTGCTGGCTCATCCTTAGCCAGGCTATTTTTCCCTAGATGGACAATGACATCCAGCTCTCCCTCCCTTTCTACTGCCCCAGCAATCTTTTGGATCCTCTCTCCATCCCTGTGAGCTATGGTTCCGGAAGGCACTTAATCTCCCTTTCCTTATCCTCACCTGTGCCAAACTATTTTCCCACACTGTGAATTCTCACACAAGATTCCTCTTCCTCTGGGGTCCTCTGTCACCCTCCCATGGGTCTCCACTGTGGAGCACTCCCACATCCACCCAGTCACTACTTTGAGTGCCTCTGTGGGACATTCCTGTTTGGCCAATGTGGCATAGGTGTTTTGTAGTGGTACCAGATGGGTGATGTGCCTAGACTCCACCACCCTAACCATACCTAAGCACACTGTTTTCCAGCTGCTCCTCCATGTGGGCAACCTCCAAGGTAGTGGTGGTAGACTAGGAGGTCCCTGGGTGGGGGGTAAGTCCTCTGAACCCAAGCTAACTACATCTTGAGATTGACAACCTCTTCCCTCAGCCCAGAGAGGTGTATGCAGATGGGGCAACAATGCAGTTTCAAAGTCTCCCTGATGACTGCCACTCCATAGCCACTGCAATGCTCCACTCCTAGCTAGTGTTATGCGATATTGGAAAATTTCACCTGGCAAAATATTTTGCATAATTCATGCATTTAACAAAAATTTCAGTAGGCAAAATGTGCAATTTCTCCTGCAGAGTGAGTGAAATTTTGCCTCATACCAGCAAAATTTGCTACTCCCAGGTTAAATTGCACTGCCTGCGGGTGACATTTTCTGCTCTAATGACTCTCTGGTGTCTAGTGGTCACCCTCAGCCACCACTGGTCCAAATTTCAATTAAAATTAATTCTTCTTGGTGTCTAGTGCCCCCAGCTGATTACTGGCCCAAAGTGAATAAAGCAATCCCACCCCAGTTTACTCATTATTTTCCTCACTCCCCAGACTCCCCACTCCTAAAGAAAATTTCAATCTCCACACCCTGGTGTGTCTAGTTTTATTCTCCATCACCCACCCTGTGTCATCCAGATAGCACTCCTAGTACCCTGATTGGGCACTACTGGCACAGCTATCTACTCACCTCCACAGATATCAGCCTGACTGAGCACTTTAGTGAATGAGTGTGTGCTTGTACAAGGAAGCACTCATTCATTGAAGCACCCAGCTGGGCTGCCAGTTGTGGAGATTGGTAGAGGGTTGTGCTGGTGCCCCATCAGGGTACTGGGGGAGAGGAGGCACTATCTGAAGACAGGTGGGGTCCACCAGACACCAGGAAGTGGGACTGAAATTTTGTTTTAGGATTGGAGGACCAGTGGATCATCATCATGTTTATTTATTTAAGGCGCCTTTCCAAAGCTCAGGGCGCTTTACACATTTTAACAAAAACCTTCATCACACAAATTAAAACACATATAAAACATATTAAACATCTATATAAATGGAGTTCCGATCTCTTGTCATCAGAAGGTCATTAAGTACCCTCACCAGGACCATTTCAGTGCTGTCCTTTTTCTGAAGCCAGATTGAGAGGGTCGAGATATTGTGTTTGGTCAAATGATCCTCCAGCTGCAATGCACCACCTTCTCAATAACTTTCCCAACAAAGGGTAAGTTCGAGATTGGTCTGTAGTTAGTTGGGCAGTCTGGGTCAGGGAGTTTTTTAAAGGGACAAACCACTTCTCCTTTAAGGGATCCAGAAAGATCCCTCTCACCAATGAAGCCCCACTATCCCAGCAAGGACTGGGCCGATAACTTCTTCACACCCCACTAAAAGGCGTGTAGAGCCGGATCCAAACTACAGTAGGTTGGCCGCAGAGTCTGAATGATCCTCACTATATCCATGACTACTGGTTGGCCAAGAGGGACCAGGTCAACTGGGTAATGCTACCCAGTTGATTTATGCAAGGACCAATGGGAAGGCACTGGCCGATCTAATTTCTGATGGTGCATACCTTATCAGAAAAGAACTGCGCAAACTCCTCACGGTGTTTTTGTGATAATGCTTGACCAGAGTAAAGACAGACTGGATTGCATAATCTGTCCACAGTCCAGAAGAACTGGGCTGGTCTGTTCTGTGCTGTAGCAATTTCCCTGGACAGGAATACTGCATTCTTATGGGAAATGGCTAATTGATAGACATTACAATGATCCACCAATCTAAGTCTGTCCACCTCCAGGTAAATTTTTCCTCAAGTGTCTTTCCATCCTTCAACCCCACCTCTTTAATTTCTGAATCTCCTCATTAAACCATGGGAACTCAGATGAGAGGTAAGGGATGAACACAAAAGGAGCAATGATATCTAGAGCTTCTATGACAGCCTTATTATAGGCTGACACAAGAGGCCCAGGATCAGAGCTATTCTCTGAATTCTGAGAGGTCCAGTGCCACCATTAGGAATTGGAGGTAACCCTCTTAAAGGGCAGAACTGCACCAACTCCTTTGGGGCAGGCCTCTTTGGGGGCTGTGAAACTGAATCTCAGGAGGTGATGGTCAGACCATCCAATGGACTCCACCTACACGCCGGAGGTCTCCATCCCCAGGTGAAATGCCAAGTCCAATGAGTGTCCTCTTATGGGTTGCAGTGGTAATGACCCATGTTAAGTCCAATGAATCCATCAATTGAGGAGGTTCTGTCCAAATGGTGAGAGTTCATCATCGACCCAGGCATTGAAATCCCTAGATCAACCATCTGGGAGACTCAAACACCCTGTTGGCGATGAAGTTCGCCAACCTCCTTCAGGAAATCCCTCTCATCACCTGGTGGATTATAAATGAGAAGGATCCTGTAGCCAACACCTACCCCATTATACACTCAAAGGTGTTGGTAACCTGAACTGAATCTCTGTGATACCCAGTTCCTGTCTAAAACAGACTGCAACCCCTGCCCTAGGGATCCACTCTTGGTCAGTGAATCACCAAGAACCCAGCTGGAATGAAACATAGAAACATAGATTTTGAAGGCAGATAAGGACCGCTTCACCCAGGCTGCCCATTTCCTACCTATTGGATAAGCTGCAGATCCTAGTTAACCAGCAGCCTACTTCTTCCTAGCCCCACCACCAGAATTGCTCTTATTACTGTCCCATGCATGCTTGAATTCCACTACTGTTTTGACTCCACAACCTCTCCGAAGGCCATTCCATGCATCCACAACCCTCTGTGAAAAAATACTTTTAAATTACCTCTGAGTAATGGTAGACTTCAAAATGGGGCAAACATTTCCATCCAGCCAGATCTCAATGATGCAAGCCAGGTCTGCAGATGCTACTAGAGCCACAATAACTTCTGTTTTATTTTTCCTTGATGTGGCATTGTTTAACACCGCCTGAGAGGGACTGGAATCCAGGGATGGCCCTGCTTCTTGCCTAATAATATCAGAACCGTATGGGCACAAGACAAGGAGAACCATGTTCTTGTGTCCATTTCACCCCAGGACACCTCCTGATCCCCACTATCCCAATCTGTCCGTCCCTTCCCATCCCCTTGAGAGTTCAGGGATTCTTATTCCATTTGCTGCCTCATCCCCTAAAATACAGAGGGCACAACATCTAAAATAGACATCCGATGGAAGTGAAGAGAAATCAAATGGATGAAGACTCCTTAGTCTCGAGAGGAGTACTGCCTCACCGCATTCTTACCTCCCCAGCACATAACTCAGGTATAATAAAATTTACAATGTTTAATACAGTAATCTCTTAATTTACCACCTTCCACCCAAATTCCTTTAAAATGTTTATTTCAAATTAAATGCTAATGATTTATCCCTTACAACAATATCTCCTAATTCCTCCCAAACTCTTATTATAGGGCTAATCAAAACTTCCTAACTCTCCCCATGGGTTTAATCTCAAGTTACAAAAAGATTTAGCTCCTTTCCTCAACAACCAGGTCCAAGATAGATTTCTTAGTCCAGAACTTCATATGACAACAAACAGCTAATTAAACTGAAGTTCAAGTCCAAACAGGTACTCTACTACTTGGGACTCAAAATTTGATCACAAGCACTTTACTGCCCAGTCAATAGCTGATTTAAATGTTCATGTGAAATTTGAGTGAGGAATATGTCCTTATCCTAATGTATGTTTCCTCCTAAGAAACCTTAAGCAGTAATCCAAAATCTGGATGATGAATACTGTAGGCCTTCTCCATGCAACACAATGCCCAGAAAAACTGACCCACTAACATGACTTCTCCCAGGCAATGGCCGACCATTTGGTACCCGCAGAAAGCCTAGGATATTAGGAGCACTCGCCCAGTTCCCAGTTAGTTAACCCATTCTCCCAAGTGGAAGCAGAAACCAGGCAGCCTATCTTCCACACAAGGCTTCTCAACATCCTAGCAAGATTTACAAGTTGTACAATGTCTGATTGCTTATAGAGTTTAGGGTCCAGGCAACAAAGAGGGAAAATGTCAGCCAATACAGCATGAATAGTACAAATTTAAAAATTCGGAGGAAGGGCAAAATATGGATAAGTTGTGCAGCCCCTAGAGCTCCTGGCCAACACAGTAAAGTTACTATCATCCACCGACAGACAAGTAGTCCACACTCCTTACCACCTTGCCTCAATCTTCTGACAGAGGCCCAAGACAGGAACCAGGAGACTCCACTGACCACAACAGCAAATCCTTTATCAAACCCTAATACATTCTTTAAAAAGTTTCTATCCAGTTACGCATTTACCCGCTGTAATAATTGGCAACAAGACTAATAGATCACAAGCCTTGTCAACCCTGTAGTATCACCAATTACTGTTTGGAAAATCCTGAAAATCCAAAGTCAGACATCCCCTTGAGCTTCAGTAGACCAGAGGCAAAACGGTACATCCACAGAGATTGATAATAATGATAATGCAGGAATAGTATCCAAATTCCAATTTGTCCATCATGGAATCATGGAAAATAATGAGTTAACTGGGGGGCTAGCTTTATTCACTTTGGTCCGATGATTGCAGTGTGTTAGACTAATAGACACCAGGGTGAATTAAGTGTAATGGAAATTTGGGCCAGTGAGTGGCTGGTGGTGGGGGGGACTACTTGACACCACCAGAGAAATACTTTGTGGTGGAAGAAATTGCTAATTTTGACGTAATTTCACTAAACATTTTGCATGGTAAATTTGCTGATTTTACTACAATTTAATATTTAACATTCCTATTTAATAGTTCATTAGAGTCAGGTGTGGTACTGAAGGACTGGAGAAAAGCACATGTAGTTCCTGCATGAAGCGGTCCCAAGGATGACCCAGGGAATTACAGACTAGTCAGTCTGACCTCCATTGTGGGCAGCTCATGGAGACCATACTAAAGGAAAGGTTGGTAGAATATCTAGAGGACCATGGCCTTCAGGATGAGAGGCAGCATGTGTTTATGGGGTGGAGGGTCATGTCAAACAAATCTTATTGACTTCTTTGACTGTGTCACTAAGACAGCAGACAGGGGCCAAGCATAGACATCTTCTATCTTGATTTCAGCAAGGTCTTTGACTCTGTGCCCCACAAAACTTTGATCAGGAAGTTGGTCGATCTTGGGGTTGGGGAAAAACTGGCCAGATGGGTGGAAGACTGGCTGAGGGACAGCAGTCAGAGGGTGGTTGTGGGGAAGATTTATCAGGCACCAGAGAGGTAACCAGTGGGTTCATGCCGGGCTTGGTGCTAGGGGCCAGTGTTGTTCAATGTCTTCATCAATGACATTAGAGATGGCATTATGGAAAATGTTCCTATCTGCAGATAACACCAAGCTCTGTCGGAGAGTGAACACAGCTGAAGGGATACAGGTACTACAGGAAGATCTAGAAAAGCTAGGAAGGTGGTCTAGGATCTGGCAGCTTGGCTTCAATGCCAGGAAAATGCAGTTATACTTATTGGAGCCAAGAATCCCAGGACACAGTACTACCTGGGTGGAGTTTGAGTATCTGCCAGAGGAGAGGGACCTGGAAGTATTGATCACTAGTCACCTGAAGCAGTCCATGGTGCAAGAAAGCAGCAGCAAAGTCAAACAAGATGCTGGGATGCATATCTAAGGAAATCAGTAGTGGCAGAGAGGAGGTTATACTGTCCTTGTACAGGTCACTGGTAAGGCCGCATCTAGAGTATGGCATTCAGTACTGGTGCCCACACCTCACAAAGGATATTAACCTGCTGGAGAAGGTCCAGAGGAGGGCTACACGAATTATAGCTAGTCAGCAGGGTAAGGCATATGAGGAGAGATTGAGGGCACTGAACATGCACTCCCTGGAAGACAGGAGAGAGGGACATGATTAGGATTTTCAAGTACTTGAAAGGGATAAATAAGGTTGATAGGGAGAATCTCTTTAAACTGAGTGGCAACCATAACAAAAGGGGCACAGTATTAAGCTGGAGGGAGGTCAGGAAGCACTTCCTCACAGAGACGGTGGTGGACACTTGGAATGAGCTGCCAGAAAAGGTCATCTCATTGAAGACAGTGGGCAGCTTTAAGATAGGCTGGGCTAGGCATAGGGGAAGGTAAGTCTCATGGGTAGGGAGAATGGAAGGGAGGAGAGGGAGAGAAGGCAGGGACATTAGCTGAAGCTGTGGACCCTGCAATACGGCAAGACTTGATAGATCAAATAACCTTCTTCTTCTGCTGGCTTCTTCATATGTTCGTTATGATTTCACCTGCAAAATGTCATTTTGCAAGCTCTCTACTCCTAGCATTACTCTCTCCTTCCTTGCCGGGTTTACTGTTTTGTCTCATCTATCCCCTTTTATCCCTTGTCCAACTATAGTTTGACCCTAACTCACCTCTTCCCTGTCCATCTTTGTTTTGTTCACTTTAAACCCTTAATTACTCCTTCCCTAGATGCATTGTTTTACCTATACCTACACTGTTTAGAGACCCTAACATGCCACAACCTAGTGACTGTGTGCAGTTACAGGAGTTTTCTTTTTCTTTTACTCCTACCTGTACCCTTCCAATGGATGTTCTGACCCTCCTTGTACTTGCAATGGGTGTGCAGTTATAGGAGTTTAAGAGGAAAGGTTACCTGTGATGTAGGTACACTGTCCTGATAGTCTGCTTACTACTGTCTTACTTCTTGTTGCTGCTCCCCTGCTGGCTTGTTGAGGTGCAGAGTGTCCAGCCATCTGCTTCCTCATTGGGCTGTCTCTGGTGGGTAGACTCTGCTCTGCTGTCCTTGTCTCAGGGTCCTTAGCGCAGGGACAGCTTGGTAGATCAGCTCTTAAGTAGGATCCTACTGGCTTGCTGACATCGCAGGCAGTTCCTAGGACTGTCTAGATTGTGCCTTGGTGGCACGACCTGATCCTGATTGGCCTTTCTTTGAGCCTGGTTGGAACGCTTAGCTCTGCTGGTGTGCTTGTCCTTTTCAGTGGCTCTGAAGTACATATGCTATCTTCAAGAAAGTTATCTTTAATAAAAAATAGTCATACCTAGCTAGTCATAAGACTTTAAGAAGGCAAACTTAGAAAGTAAATACACCAAACATATCATAATAGATGGAGTCACAAAGTCCATATACTGTAGCTTTTCTTTACAGCATAAACAAAGGGATAATGTTTATTATAGTACTGTAAGCACTTTTGTTGTCTGGCCCTTTTGTTTTAAAACCTTTGTTAACAAAATGTACTCATAATCACAAATGTTTATTTTAAACATAGCATAGTTCTCAGTTTGATATAACATTATTTTAAATGTTCACAAGTTAACCAAAGAATTACAAAGATATGAACAAACAGCCATGAGTGTTTAATTGAAGTTGTAGTCAAATGGTCACATGAATTGTGAAGATGATCATAAATGCCTGGTTAAGTTATATGTATTTATTTTGAAACCGACCTGAGAATTTTGATGATTTTTACAAATTGTTGCTAAGAATTTGTTTGAGTTGCAATAAAGCAGTCATGAACATTTTTAATGAAAAATTCAGAGGCGCTTTAAAAATGTGTTATAAATTTTCCTTTGCACATTTACTTAAAAAAAAAAAAACTTGTATCCACAGAGAAAGATGGTTGGAAATTAATACTAATGGACAACACCTATTATATAGTGTATCTGCACTAGTAGAGTCATGAGCAGTCAATGTAATTCACAAGTAAAGATGGCTTATTCTCATTGGTGCTTCTTGATAGATAGATAGATAGATAGATAGATAGATAGATAGATAGACAGACAGATACATAGTGTTAGGTAGTAGGTGGATACAATTTATTAATAATAAAATATGAACAAGGGTATGCTCAACTTGAGTCAAAGCTCATTTGCAATGAGGTTCCATTTGCAAAGTGTTACAGAGCAATGCACATATTTTAAAATGCATATATAATTTACAGAAGGACAAATTAAACAGTCAAAAGATAATTTCCAAATATTTACAGCAAGGGAAACATACAGTACAATAACATACATATGTCTTTAAAATTGATCCAAGGTACATTATAATGCTTGACAACAGGGCAAAGGCTCTTTAGTGTTAAAATTCAGCCATGCTTTTATTTTACCCAAATTATATGATTTATTTAGGTAGTTCCTATGCAACAACAATAAATAGTACTTGCATTTCATAATCGGCACATTCACAACAATCTGCAATTTTACAAATAAAACAAAATATCAGCAATAAAAATTTGCAAACTATCTTATCTTTTACTGCTGAACAAAGAACAGCCAACAATACATATTCTTATTGCTTCAACCCTCCCCAACTATACTAACTGAAGCACATAAAGGCAGCTAATCTGCATATGGGAAATCACCTATCTCTGCAACTTAATGTTTAAATGAGGCACACATCCCCAGAGCTCCACATAACAAAACTGTTTCTGAGGAAGAAGGAACAATGTTTAAGTTCACTTAATACCAGTAGTTTATCAAAATATCACTTATGTTGAGATGTGCCAATGGCAATGTCACTATGCAGACCAAACTATAGTTAGGCATGCTGTCAAAAAGGTAAGGTAAATCAAATCTTCCTTAAATACACATCTTCCTCTTAATAAATGGAATGAAATCTGGCGATGAGTAATGTAATACCAAACAAGCATTTGTCAATGCTGAATGTTTGCTTACTGGCATTAGCAGTGGTAGTGTAGAAGCAACAGAGCTGCGTAATAGGAATGGCAGGGAAGTACTGAACTGAAGCCAATCCCATCACCACCCTGCAGAGAGTGACAGGCATTGGGGTGTGCCTTTGGGTCATCAGGCATAATGGCCATGCCATTTCCTACCCCACCCTGCAGACACTGACAAGTGTCACGGTGTGCTGTAGGGTCTTTGGCCTTATGTCACCCATTCCCTAAGAAAATATGGTGAGATGGATGTGGCATAGGAGGATGGGGTGAACTTTGGGTCAAAGAGTCCAAGGCATACTCAATGCCTCTCACTGGCTGCAGGGTGTGGAATGGTATGAGTATTACAGGCAAGAATCCCAAATCACACCCCTGATGCCTGTCATTCTCTACAGGGTCAGGCGTTATGGTTGGAAACCCTAATACCTCAGGCATTCATTGGTATTTTCACTCCAAATTTTCAAGATTTTTTGTGACCCCACCTCATGAACAGTGGCAATATCAGTCTGTTGCAAAGCTGCTTATGCACAGTGACTACGACGTTAGCCCCACAGGTGCAAAACATTCTGAACAGGATGTAAAATGACAGCTGTACTATTCATGGGAGGTGTAAAATGGCAATGTTGCAAATCTGCAGTAAAATTAAAAAATGGTGAAGTCATGTTGCAAGTGAGAAACTGTGCAATGCACACCTGTAATGTAATTAGTTTGGGGATTTTTATAGCAGATTGTCAACACAGGCATTTTGAGACCTCAGATCATGAACAGTGTCACTGTAATTTTCTTTATCTGTCCCAAACAATGATTTCCCACAGCGACCACACGATCTCTTCACTGAAAGTGTGAAAACACATTTTGGCCATGTTGTGAAAATGACAGCTGTACTGTTCATAAGGAAGTGTGGAAAATGCCACTGGTGAAAATCTGGACTGAAAATATTACAAAGTCATGAACTTATGAGGGTGCATGGAACTGCACAATGCTCAATCATAACACAGTCATTTTATGGACTTTGTCACCAAATTTCAACATAGCCATTTTAAGACTCTGCTCATGAACAGTGTAATGGTGATTTTCTTAATCTGTCCCAAACATTGCTTTCAGACACCGACTGCACCATTGTGCGCTACCTGTGCAAAACACATTTTGGGCAACATGTGAAAATGGCAGTTGTACTGTTCATAAGGAAGTGTAATAAAGTGCAATGTTGAAAATCTAGAGTTAAAATATTGAAAAATTCACAAACTTATGAGCGCAGTGTAGGAACTGTGCAACGCACGCTCGAAACAGTCATTTTTAGGAATTTTTCATGAAATTTCAACATAGCCATTTTAAGACCTCTGCTCATGAACAATGTCACTGTGATTTTTCTTAATGTGTCCATACATTGATTTCAGCACACCAACTGCGCCATTGTGCGCTACATGCGCGAAACACATTTGGGCAAGATGTGAAAATGACAGCTGTACTGCTCATAAGGAGGTGTGGTAAAATGGCAATGTTGAAAATCTGGAGTGAAAATATTGAAAATTCATGAACTTATGAGCGGCATAGGAACTGCATGATGCATGCCCATAAAATAGTCATTTTAGGAATTTTTCCACCAAATTTTCAACATAAGCTTTTGAGAGCATACTTTATGAACAGTGGTAGTGTCTTTCATTACTTGGTCCTGAAAGGTGATTTTGTGCAGTGACTGTGAAATCACCTTCGGTCCTGATTAATGCCAAGACAGTGAGAGCATTCATGAGAAGGGGTCCCAAAACCGAATGTTGAAAATTTCATGCAAAATTCCAAAAATGCCTGAGATATGCAGCAAAGTTGAAAAACCCTATCTATCCCATTATATAGCTTACTGACATTTCCTCAGTTCACGGTCAGCTTTGAAGAGTGCAGACGTGTTCCCGTCCAACGAAGATCGTTGCGCTGAGGTCCGGAGGTGTGGGTAGGGGTGATAAAAAGTGGATGGTGTGCAGTAGGTGGGTGCAGGCTGTGGAGGGGCAGAGAGAAGCTCGAGGGACAGTTCTTTATTTGCAGGTTTATTTTTTACTGAGATGATGAGGATTTGCCATGCTGGGTGGGCACCAGCATGGCAGCTGAAAGGTTGTTAGGGGGGTGAAACCAACGGGGATTGGGCACCCCATCAATTCTAACACATTTTGCCATGCTGGGGTGGGCTCCCAGTGTGACACCTGGATGCTTGGGGAGAGACAGTGGAGTCAATGGGGATTGGGCACCCTGTCAGTGACAGCATCTGTTGTCATGCTGGGGTGTGTCCAGCATGGCACCCTGTACTCTGGGGAGGGGACAGTGGAGCTGACGGGGATTGGGCACCCATCAGGCTATACATGTGTAGCCACATTGAGGTGGGCACCCAGTGTGGCATGTTGAAGGCTTTTGGGGAGTGCAGCACAGCTGATGGGGTTGGGCACCCCTGCCGGCTATACAGTGTGCGTGGAGGGGCAGCACGCAGTATGTGTGCATGTGTGTGTGTGTGTGTGTGTATGTATGTGTGTGTGTGTGTGTGTGTGTGTGTGTGTGTGTGTGTGTAAGGGAGCGCATGAGCAGGCGATATCTTATACTAACATACTAAAATGCCAGCAGAATAGGCTCAACGGTCTTTCGAGTCTGCTCGATTGGTCAGCCCCCACCCTGGGTCCTGACCTGGCTGCCCCCTCGCCTTCTCTGGCTTCTCCTTCCCAGTTCCGGATATTCTTGCTGCATTGATTTGCTTCCAGAACCCTTCCCCTGTACCTGCCCCAGCCCCTCTTGAACCTCTCCACCATCTCTGCCTCCACCAGCCCCCTAGGCAGTGCATTCCATGGCTCCACCACCGTCTCAGTGAAGTAGCACCTCCTCCTTTCTCCCTGAATCTTTCCCTCCAGCTTCCACCCATGCCCCCTAGTGGCTCCCCCAGTCCTTCTCTCTTCCAATGTGTACATATTTGGCTCTTTGAGCCTCTTCTCATAGGTCCGGTCTCCCAAGTCCCAAATCATTTTGTTGCCTCCTCTGGACCCTCTCCAGGAGTTTAATGTCCTCTTAAGTGTGGCCTCCAAAACTGCACGCAGTACTCAAGGCGTGGTCTCACCAAGCAGTTATACAAAGGAAGCATCACTTCCTCCTTCTGGAGGTGATCCCTAGCGATGCATCCCAGCATCCTGTTGGCCTTGGCTGTTGCCCTCCTACAAGTCTCCGAGTTGTTCATTTTGACATCCACCACCACCACCAGGTCCCTCTCATCCATCGTGACTTGTAGCATTTCCCCAGGGTGTACACTTGGCCCGGGTTTCTGGCCCCAGGTGGAGTACCTTGCATTTCCCTGCATTGAACCTCAGCTTCCACTTTCTTGACCATCTTTCCAGAGCCTCCAGGTCCCACTGTAGGCCACCCGCCCTCCTCCCCATCCACCACCGCCCCAGTTTTGAGTCATCTGCAAACAGACTCATCTCACTCCTGATTCCTGTCCTTATGTCAGAGACGTAGGCGCTGCATCGGAGGGGACCAAGGACTGATCCTGTGGGACCTCACTAATGACCCTCTTTGGGGATGAGACTATCCTGCCAACTAGAGCCAATTGCCTATCCATCTGATCATCTGGTTCCCCACCTTCATTTCTCCCAGCTTATCCAACAGGCCCATGTGAGTAACAGAGTCAAATGCCTTGCTGAAGTCTAAAAGAGGACGTCCACTGGTCTACCAAGGTCCAAGGCACTCATCACCCAGTCATAGAACTCCACAAGGTTTGTCTGACATGATTTGCCCGAGACTGAATCCATGCTGTCTATTGTCCAGGCACCCTGATTTTTCCAGGTCCCCCCAGCCTCTCCTTGACAATGCCTCCATCACCTTGCCCACCACCGATGTCAGGCTGAGAGGCCTGTAGTTCTCTGCCACCTCCTTGATCCCCTTGTGAATAGGCACTATATGCGCCACCTTCCAGTCCTGGGGCACCCACCCTGTCCTCAGAGAGATGGTGAAAAGTCTGCCAGGTGTTTTGCCAGGAGATCTGAAGTTCCTTCAGCACTCTGGGATGTAATTTATCCAGCCCTGTGCTTTCTCCATCTTAAGGGAGCTGATGGCTTCCCTCACTCTCTCTGCTGTGATTTCCACTTCCAGTACCTCTTCTTCCTGCTTAGCCCTCCCTCCTGCCAGTGATGCCTCCCTCCCAGACCCACCGATCGTGTAGGGTCCCCTCCTCAGTATCTCTATTCCACCCATGTATGATGCAGCACCCCATTTTCCTTGGTGGAAACTGAGGTGAAGTACTCATTTAGTACCTCAGCCTGCTCCCTGGGTCTTGTGCCCATCTCTCCCTGACTTAATCCTGCTAATCTGCCCCTTCACCCTTCGTTTTCCCCAATGTATCTAAAGATCCCTTGTTCCTCTCCTGATTTCCTGGCCAGGTTCTGCTCCTTCCTTGCCTTAGCCGCCTCCACCCTAGTGGACCTTCTAGCAATCAGCTCATACTCCCCTTGATCCCTTTCACCCTTGAGCACTTGAATTGCCTATAGGCTGCCTTCTTTCCCTACACCACCTCTTGGGCCTCCCTGGTCCACCAGCAGGATTTTTGGGCCCTACTGTATTTCACTAGTCTTGCACAGGTGCTGGTAGCATCTTGCACCCTCTCCTGATGAGCTTATCGCTGCTCACTGAAGCATAGCTCCCTTTCAACTGTACTTCACTATTGAGCTGTGCTAGACAGCTCAAGCAGGCAATGGAGAACTGTGGCAGCACCTGCAAACACACTGCCTGAATTGAAGAGGGCTGCCACACCTCCGAAAACTCAGATGATGGCACTATGTTTCTTGCACACGCATGCAAGCAGATATAAAAACAGGAAACATCTTGAAGCCAGAGTTAGGCCTTTTAATCAAGTTCTGGTCAGAGCCAAACCAGCTGTGATAAAATAAAGTAAGAACAGGGTTATGTTAATGTTTTGTTAATCAGCCTCTATGAGGAGTGATCCATTGGCACAGTAGTAGCATTCTGCTTAAAATGTTAGCAACTGGGGTTTGAAGGGAGCCTCTGTTGCTGAGAGACAGTTGGGGAGGAAGACTGAGTTCCCCAAAGATGGTGTTCTCCTCCAGAAGAAAGGGTGGTAGCAGCACTTTGCTTGGTGGGGTAGAAGAAAGAAATGCCACCAAATTGCTATGTACCAAGGATTTCTGGGAGATTGAAAGGAGGTGCTGAGTGCAGTAAAGGTACAGTATGTCTAGTGTGGTGGAGAGGGGAGCAGATGAAAGAAATACCATTATGAGTCAATGGTTTCAAGAGGGAAACTTACAATGTCAGGGTGACAGAGAGTGAGTGAGAGAAAGAGAGGCAGTACGAGAGGAGAGACACGAGAGTACACTGATTCAATTACACTCTATATAGGTGCTTCAACTCCACTCTCTCTGGCTAAAATATTTATGATGAATTTGGTATTCAGTCATGCCCCCAGAGCCCGCTTTTCCTCACTTCCTATTTCTGCTGTAGGTCAGCATAGTTTATACAACCATAAAACTACTCCCCAACTGCAGACAATTTCCTTGCACCACAGGAGAGATGGGCAGTCACAGTTACTTCAGGTGACTGAGAGCAGACACATTTGTACTAGAGTAGTTGCTCAGAAAGAAAAATTCTCCCAGTGGAATTAAGGCAAAATTAGCATTCTGATTCAATTAAAGTTGCTAATATTCTAGGAAAATGTGGACAAATGTCTCAGAAATTGGAATTGCAGCTATTTTTGTCTGCATACAAATATTACCAGGTCTGTACTTCCTGCATATGTGTATCATGCTTGGATTCCTAGTCTTAAAGGGGGTTGTGTTATTGGTGCTAAACATTTCACTAAAATTAAATTTTCAATTACGTTTGTCTAATTTTACAAGACAAAAGAGGTTACATTTACAATAGAAAACAGTAGATGGAATGAGAGTCAAACTGGATGAATAAGGAGCAATTTGGAATTGTTCAAATCACAGTGGGGATAAATTGCATAACCGGGGTTACTGCAAAGTCTAGGAAAGAAAATATAATATTTAAAGATATCTAACACAAAGTTGTAATGGAAACAACTTAAGGTGCAATCATATGGATACGATGCATGCTTTTTATTAAGAAATATGTATAATGTGGACAAATTGATCATTTTTTTTGTACTGAGAAGTTTTAAAACTGTGTAACCAGGGATTAACTGCAAAGTCTATGAAAAAAAAATTAAATTTATCACACATAAAGTTGTAATGGAATTAATTCAAGGTGTAATAATGTGTTGTATGTCTTTTTTATATGTATAATATGGTACAATTTGTAATGTTTTCGTATTAAGAAATTTTAAAATTGTAATGACCTCAAGCATGTTGAACAATAAACAAAAGCTAGCTGCCTTAAGTTTACAAGTTTACATCTAAATTTCTCTATAGCTTTAGGATTTAAAGAAGCAGACAACATGAGTAGTTGTAGAGCATGTTTGGTCTGTGCTTAAAATGGAGCTGCTTTATAGACAGACACATTTTTCCACATGTAAAAAGTCACTTATTTCAATGTAATCTTTATAGACAGTATAGCACAGTGGTTTAAGGCTTTGAGTTGCATATCTGGAGACCTGGGTTTGAATACTACAGCCCCCACTTGCATGTTATGTGACCCTGAACAAGTCACTTAACTTCCTGTGGTCTAAGGTTACACTTGTAAACAGTTTTCTTCTTTGTGTGCCTCACTCGTTAAACAATTGGAACACAAAAGAAAGAAATGTTATGAAAGGCACAAACATCATGACTGACAGACAGAAGGGGTTGACCAGTGGGTGGAGTGGAATCTGTCTAAACAGAGGAGACAAGGAGGGAGGTAAGGGCAGACTTGATGGACCACAATTGTCCTTTTCTGCCACCAGATTTATATGATTCCAAGGTTCAGATGACATTTTACCAATAATTTTAAAACCATTTTCCAAATCTCACCACATTTGTAACATTAAAATTACTATGTCACATGGTTACTTGTTTTATTTTATTTTATTTTAGTGTTTGGTAAGTAGGTAAGGCCCACTAGGCACAAGTGCCTGTTTTCAAGTGTGATCTGGGAGCTATGGGGTGGTTAAGTTACTAGTTTTGTGTTACACAGCATGCTAGTAGAGGTGTGAAAATCAAACCCAGGTCTGCTGGATGCACAGTACCAAGCTCATTCACAGCTCATTACTTGAAACTCTACATTATACAGCAAGCCCCAACAGTTACATGTATTGTATTTCACATTTTGAGCTTTAAAAGGAACCAAATTATAAATTATCAAACATCCATACATTTGTAAATTAATTTTTGAAAGTAGGTAAACTGCAAAATTATAGACCCCTGCAACATTAAAACTGAAGAATGCAATGACATTAAATTTGCATGTTCATAGACCTCAAAAGGAGACCTTGTGTGCCAATTTTATTACCTCTTGCTTTAAAGATACCCATACTACAAGCTGACCCAAATTGTAGAATAACATCACTATTTAAAGAAAATTCCACAGGTCTGTGAAAACTTTGGAATTTCATGATGATTATTTGAAAATCCCATCCATGGATGCTTCCTAGCCATATACCTAACCTGACCCGATTAAAGAATGAAAAAGGCTTATGAGAGATTAGTAATAAGGTTGAGTTCATGGAGGACTCCATTGTAAAAGTAGTTGGTGGTGGGAAGAACATTGCAGGCCCTTTATGCTAATGCAAGTAAAGTCACTTTCCTACTTGCAGTGGGTCGAATGAGTGTGATCTGTAGCTAGCAGTGCATGGAAAAGGAGTTGCTGACTGTTCTGTGCACTATGATGGGAATACAAGTCCTAAGGATGTGAGGAGGTCAATTACTGAATGAGTGATGTTTCAAAGGGAAAAGATGTCCAGATGGTGTGCTCCAAGGCCCCATGGTTCTGGTTCTTCCGAGGAATGATAGTGGCATTAACTAGATAATTGTTTCTTTCTAATATTGCAAATTAGAGAATATTCGGCAAGGAATTCTGCATGCTCAGGATGTGCTACAGCTGTGCCCTGAGGGAGGGGGGCAATGGTTTAGTCAAGGGACATGAAGTCTGGAGGAGTTAAATGAAAGGATATGGATTGTAGAGGCAGCTAATGCAGGTAATCAGTTGCAGCAATCAGATGCATGGTTATACAAGGAAACAGATCAGTTGAACTGGGTAGCACAAAATGGGCCACTGACGAAGATTCAGGAGAATGAAAACTTTATTGTTGAGAGGCTTTGTATAGTCTTGATGCACCTTTACACTAAGCACTGAGCTTTTTGTTTTCAAGAAAACAATGTCCTGCACCTTTTCACTATAACAATTTCTGCTACTGTTAACCTGCACACTAATCAACTAAAGAAGAAGTAAAAGGTTTCAAAAATCTGTGATAGCCTCCATCCCTTAGAGTGACTCAAAATACATGGCAATGAGCAGAAGTGGGATCTCCTGAGGGTCATGTGATGGCATCTGGCTAGAGAGCAGCTGAGTTGCTGAGCTCCCCTGCTGGTCACCTTTTGTGTATTTAATCTGCCATCCTGTTTATCTTTTGACTAATTTTCATTAATAACATTTGGGGAAAGTTTCTACTACTATTTGGTGACTGAAGTAGAGAAAATAAACGGTTGCTGGCTTGAGATGGAGGTAGATAGCAGGCAGGCCTCAGTCAGGCACACCTCCTGCTTCCCCAGAGAAGGCCTCCAAGAAACAGAGGAACCAGACCTCTACCATATCTGATCGAGGTGGGGAGAAAGGGCAGCAGATTGTACCACTATCTGAGGATAAGTTTCTCCAGGAGCTTACACTCCTGAAAGACATTCTTCAGGACTTAGCAGGGAATTAAAATCATTACGCAGTGATCTTTCCTCAGTTTCTACAAAGTCACGGATATGGAAGCAAGGCTAATTTCCTCGAGGCATGGAGGTCCAGAGCTGAAACAGAGATTACTGAGCTCAGACAGCAAGTCAAAAACTACAAGCAAAGACTGAGGATTTAGAAGGACGAAACCACAGAAATAATCTTATAATTCTGGGAATACCCAAATCAGAAGAGGGCCCAGACATCATGGTCTTTCTGCAAAATTCTTCTGAAAATTGTTGGTCCTTCCCTATTAGCCCTACCTATCACCTAGAGAGAGATCATCGTTCTTGAGATCTAAACCTCTCTCCAGGATCCCTCCACGTCCCATTATTGTAAAAATTCTTGAGCTATGTGGAGAGGAATCATGTTTTTATGAAAGCTCGGAGCTGAAGGACAAAGATGGGGCTCACGAAAATCAGGATCACTTAGGACCTGCCCAAGGAGACCCAGGAGAGAAGAGCAGCTACCATCCAGTAGTGCAAAACTGATTGCAGCTTCTATTCCATTTAGGATGGTGTATCCAGCGATTTTGAAGGTTACGACACGGCACTACAGCAAGCTACAGTTCTCAGAGGCCGCTTAGTAAAGAGTTGGAAGTCAAACTGCCGGACTTATTTAAATTACGTGGCTGAAATTTTTTGAATCGCCTGGTCGGGGATCTGATCCCTAGCTATTGCTGGGTTAAAACTACCTCTGCTAATGTTAAAATTTTGTGAAGAATCTTACTTGGTGGGGGCCTCCTGCCTCTCATTCTCTCTCTTGCTGGTTTTCTGCCTTTTGCCTTTGCTGTCCTTTGGTTTCTCCATTTTCCTTATGGACTTCTTTATTGAGGTCTTGGCCTGGCTCCGGTTCGCGCGCCCCCTCGATTTCGCCATTTGCCCTGTTGGCAGAACCTAGTTTTGGAGGTGTTTTTTCCGGATGGGACTTTGGAGAGGTGGACCTTGGCAGGTCTGTCGGTCTTTTGATCCCCTGAAACAATTTTTGGACAAAATTCGTGGCAGGAGGACCTACATGGCAACTCTGCTTGGATTATGGGGTTTCTGGATTTTTCGTTTTCTTGGATTGCCTTGTCTTGGGTAGGATCTCTTTCCCTTCCCATTATTTTGTTCTGGTTTGACTTTATTTGGGCGTTGGGATACTGCTAAAGCCATTTTGTGATTGGGGCTGCCATAGGGGTGGTATGTTACTACCCATTTTTCCCTTTCTATCCTCTCCCTGTTCTCTTGTATCTTTTCCTCTGTTGTGTTACCAACTATGGAAGGGTGGCCAGGAGGGGGTCGAGTCGGGAATTGCTCGCTAGATGTGGAATCGCGAGCCATATTTTGGGGTTAGCTAACTCCCCGGGGTTGGGACTTTCGGGATGGCAGCCCTGGTAGCAGGGGTTGGCATTTTCCTGGGAGGCTTATTGACTCTGTTTCTTTATGGGTGCTGGTCCTGACTCTGGGGTTTGGAGGTTCAAGGCTGAGGGTTCGGGGCCTGAGGTCTTGTTAAACGGGTAACTTTTGGCATATTCAGGCTCAGCCTACCCGCTGTACATACTTATGTTTTGTTTGGTTGGGGTTTTGGGACGGGTCGGGGGATTGGGAGGGTGAGGGAAGGGTTATGGTATTGTTTTTATGACTTGTTAAACGTTCTTGTGGGGGGATGGTAGGGGGCTTATTGGAGTCTGAGGTTTGTTTATTTATTAAACTTCGGTTTTCTGATGCGGATCAGGGCTGGGGATTTTAGTAGCTGATGTCCCAGTTATATTGTATGATTGTTGCTTTATTGATATAGTTCATTTCTGGGTGGGTTGTTCAATGTGGTGCACCATCCAGTTATATATTATGTTGCCTCTGTCTGGATGTATATTAGCATCTTTATTTTCTTGAAATAGCTATGAATAGTGTTAAGATAGCGTCGTGGAATGTTAGAGGGCTTAGGGATCGGGTTAAGAGAATACAGGCTTTTAACCACTGTTCCTTATTCCACATTGACATCCTGTTTTGCAGGAGACACACTTATCCCAGGATGAATCCAGACTGCTCTCCCGATCTGGTTTCTCCCAGGTTTACCTTGCCGGAAACTCAAGTTTCAGTAAGGGAGTTGGTACTTATTAAAAACATGTATTGTTCATTAAGGAGCAGGTGGCTATAGACTGGAGGGAGGTTTGTTTTGGTGGATGGTAGCATGAATAGGGATAGGGTAGTATTGGGTTCTGTTTATGGCCCAGTTGGAGGTAATCCCAAATTTTTTATGGCCTTGGCTAATAAATTGACTAGGTTTCTCCCAGCTCAGTTTATACTGGAGGGATTGAACCTGCCCTTTTCTTCCACCTTAGATAGGAAGCCACCAGACAGACGCCCACCTCCCCGCACAGCGTGCCTTCGGATCTGGTCTCGATGTTTGGTCTAGGCAACCCTGGCGCCTGGCTAATCCTTCCGGACGTGCCTTTTCTTTCTATTCTCAACCGCATGGAACTAAGTCAAGGTTAGACATGATTCTGGTCAGCCTCCCTTTTTCCTAATATTCTGCTTTGATGTTGAACCGATAATTTTATCAGATCATGCTGTAGTCTGGACGCAACTGTCTCTAGATCCTGGATACTCGACTCAATATGGTGATTAAATACACAACTGTTAAAAGATCGTCAGATTGTCTCTGATATTCGCTCCCAGATTCTCTTTTGGAGGACAATTTGCATTCCACTTCTAGAATTGATATACTCTAAAAGTGCTAAATGTTATCTTAGGGGAGCTTATTAAATGGCTTCTCTAGAAAAGGACTAGGTTGGCGAAGTCTTTGGCTCTGATGAGTAAGGTTAGGATCTAGAGGCCAGCTATGCTGCTACTTCTCGACACAGGATTTTAAGTAGTTTTTGCTAGTTAAATGAGTACTAGACCTTTTGAAGGAAAGCACTGAGTATTATATGTTAAAAACCAAGCAAAATATTTTGAGTCTGGTGAAAAGGCCGGTAAGTTATCATTTACGACTGCTCATTAGATGGTTCAAGGATAATTCCCTCGCTGTTCTCTCCGGATGGTATGGTAGTTTCTTCGCTTAGAGACACATAGCGAGTATTTTTAAGGATTATTATTCAGAGCTTTATAGATGCCCTTCTCCCCTTTCTAGTTCAGTCATCATGGATTATCTTAGAACAATAGACATCCCTTCTTTATCGGAGACCCAGCAGGTGAGCTTACTAGCACCAATCTCGGCAGAAGAAATAGGTAGTACTATCACTTCCTTGGTATCGGATAAAACTCCGGGCCAGATGGCTTTCCGAGAAATTTTATAAAGTGTTTGCTGAAGACCTGATACCTATCCTTCTTAAGTTATATAACTATTTACCAATCTCTTCTGAACTTGACCCCGCAATGTTTGAAGCTACTATTGTTCTAATCCCTAAAGCAGATAAAGATTTGGCAGACCCGGAAAGCTATCGCCCATTTCTCATCAAAATTATGATATTAAGATTTGAGCTAAGATTTTAGCTGAAAGGATTAAAAAGTATGGTTGGACCTGCTGAGTCCTGAACAAGCTGGTTTTGTCTCTGGGAGGTCTGTGCGATCATCTGAGAACCCTGTCTCATATCTCCCAGTACGCTAAAGCAGCAACGGACCTGATAGCCCTGATTTCTCTTGATGCTGAGAAAGCATTTGATCGGGTTGATTGGTCCTTTCTCTGGGCTGTAATGGGTGAGATGGGGTTTCGGCCTCTTTCTTGGATACGATTCGAGTACTTTACAGATGCCCCTCAACTAAGATCTATTGTAATGGAGTTATTTCTTCTTCTTCCTTTCGGCTCTTTGCTGGTACCAGGCAAGGATGCCTCCTCTCCTCTGCTATTTAATTAATTTTTGGAACCTTTGTTGATTAAACTCAAATCATCTCCTCAGGTGAGAGGTGTCAGGCTTCAGCAACGTGACCTAGTTTGCTTTGTCTATTCAGATGATGTCATGCTTCACTTAGTGGACCCAGTAACATCTCTAGAGGTGGCTCTTGATATTATTAAGAAGTATGGTTTCTCTCTTGTTATAAGTTAAATATTTCCAAGTGTGAGGTATACCCTTTAAATTGTTATGTCAATAGGCAGGACTTTCTTTCCTTCGGGATGAGATGGACTCCCAGATCTATCAAGTATTTGGGCATTCATTTCTACTGACCTTTCTTTGTTGAAGAAATTAAATTTGGATAGAGTTCGGGACTTGTTAGCCACGATTTTGCAAAGATGGTCAATTCTCCCGATTTCACTTGGGGCGTATTAATATTCTTAAAATGAATATACTTCCCGAATCTTTTATCCACTGAACCTGACTAATCTCTGGTTGCCCCTCTCACTTTTCAGCAGCTTCATCAGTTATTCTCCAGTTTTATCTGGCGAAGGAAGGGTGCTTGTCGCTCCTATGTTAACCTCTCCGCTCCCTAGGGAGAGGGGTGGTTTATGACGCCCAATCTCCAATTGTATTACTGGGAGGCCCTCCTTTCAAAGTTGGGATGTTGGTTCTCCTCAGGTGCTTTAGCGCTGGTCCAATTTGGCTTCAACTGGAGAACGACTTTTTCTTAGAACTTGGGCTGGATATCTCCGCCTTGTTCTATTTGCCCTTGAGGGCTGTTTCTCAGCTGATTACAAATAACGAGTTGCTGAGAATTTAAGAGCTTGGTGCAATGTCTCAACATCTTTCAGATCTCCGTGAGTTGGATTTAGGACAGCCAGTGGTGCAAACCCTAATGTTAAACTTGGAAATTCTTGGATATTCCCAGGGTGGGTCCCACAACTTAAGGAGGCTACTGTGGAGCAGTTGTATAGTCAAGACCTGCTACTACCATCAGATGAGATTCTTAATAAATTTGATATACCCAGCAAGGGAATCTTTAAAGTATTCCAGCTTCAACACCTAGTGAGCACTAAATTCAGTACTTCCTTTAGGCATTCGGTAGTTCAACCTTTCCTAACTAATATTGTGAACCTTGCTTCCCAGCCTCACTCCGTATCCTTAATTTATTCACACTTATTAAACCTTGAGTACCTGAGGGGTTGAGGGCTCTTCGGTCTGGGCAGACCTTCTTCCTGATGCCGGCCCGGTTTGGACAACCATTTGACAAAACTTGCATAGATACCACACTCAGGATAGGTTGAGATTAATACAGTACTACATCGTGAATAATCTTTATTATACCCTGTTAAACTTTTTCAGCGTAAAATGGTCTCCAATGCATACAGGAGGCAGTATAGTGCAGTGGTCTAAGGCTCTGAGCTGCAAATCTGGTGACATCCAGCAGACCAGATCTGGGTTTGAATCCCACAGCTTCCACTTGCATACTGTGTGACCCTGAGCAAGTCACTTAACCTCCTTGTGCTCCCAGGTCGCTTCCTGTAAAAATTCTTCAGCTTAGTGTGCATACCTGGTTAAATAACTAAATTAAATGCAGACTGTTTAAGGTGCTTACTAGCGGAGGGTAATTTATTCTATATTTTTGGGAGTGTCCTAAGGTAGCTCCATTGTGGTCTCTAATTCAAAGGAATCTGGACCCCCTCTAGGCCTTAGTGATTATTTTGTCCTGAAGTCTGTGTTTTGGGGATTTTTCTAGTTTACATACTGTAGAATCTCGCTACCATATGGCTCTAGTGTCCATGGCGGTCAAGAAACTGGTCTTAAGGCATTGGAAGGACCATCTGGTTTTATCATATGCAGATTGGCTGAAGGAGTTGATGTCGCTTTCTCCAATCTGAGCGTTTGATTGCTAGTTTTAAAGATGGGACGGATCTGTTTTACAAAAGGTGGGGTAAATTAAAGCTTATGTGTTTGAAGTAATGTCAGGACCTGATAACCCAATTCCTGTGCCCTCATATGGTATACTGTTATTATCTTTGTATATTTGATGATGCTAGATCTTTTATGTGATTTTATATGAGCCATAGGACTAGGGGTACTGTTATATTGTCCCAGTTATATAATGATATCCAGATTTAAGAGGGTTTTCCTTGGTCTTATGATGGTGCACCCAATTGGGGTGGGGCGGGGTCATGGGTCTACAGGTTGAGACTTATTAATTTGATTGTTCTTATGGTTAATTCGAGTTTTTTTTAGGGAAGGTATTGATATTTTCTCAGGGGTGTGGGGAGGGGTCTGGTACTTGTGATATGACGATATGATATCTATTGGTATATGATGTGAGGGTTTAGTGGGGGAGGGTATTTTGTGTTGTTCAGTCTGTTAATGTTTTGGATATATTGGTTCTGTTTTTGTTGGTATGTTGAAAACTAATAAACTTAAATTTAAAAAAAAAAGAAGTGGGATCTCCTGAGGATCTTCAAAACTAGGGACAAAATGTGGGCCAATATAAAAAAAGCAAAAGCAGATTAGAAAAAATAGTCCCACTCACCCAAACCTAAAATTTTTATTTATTCACTAAATTTTCATGGAAAGGAACAACTAGTAAGTTAACAAAGGCTAACAGACACCAATGTTTCAGAGTAAGTCTCCTTCATCCAGGATACACTGGTGTCAGCTTCTAAATCAGATGAAAAAATTTGTAGAATTAAGCTTTGTAACATAACATGAATCCAGTTTTTGATCAAAGGAAAGTTCATATATCAACATAAATTTGTCAGATACTCACTCATACTGTAGATGCAAATTAATGTATGCAATTTCAGTTATTTTTATTTCAGGCATCTATTAATTTAACCATTTTATTTAAGGTCAGTAAAATGATGACATTGTTAAAATAACTTTATTCCCCCTGCACTGTCAGCCCCTTCTGCCCTTGCAGTTCCCCAACCATATCTCCCACCATCCCTGGGACTTACCATAGGACCACTGAGTTCCCCACAGATTGCCTTCTGTGGTGGGACCATCAAGGGTCCCCAAGAACCCTTCTGGTGCCATGTTTGATCTGTGCTCCTGGGCCCAGTAGGCAGTGTGAGGTCTGTGGGCTTTGCTGGATGGCATCATACAGCCAGCGGTGATTTTCTGATGTTCTTTCCTGAACCCATGAATGCTTTGTGGAGGCAGCTAGTTTGTTGTGTGCACATCACAGGACATGCTTATGTCTCTCTGGTGAGCATCCCCACTTGGAACTGCTAACCAGCTATACTGCCTCCAGTGGTCACCTAGCAGACTGTGTTACAGCAGCACAGTCTGCCATCCCTCCCTGGAGGAAGAAAGCATCCACTGGGATGCTCTGTCCTCCTTCACAGTCAACCTGTGCATGGCCCAGGGTTGTTTCTGACCCCAACTCACTGGCGTGATGACAGGCAAGACATGGGTGCCTCGACCTCCATGTCACTGGGCTGGCACAAAATAACATTATTTGTTAACTATTCTAGGTAAAATGTTCTCAGACTATCTTAAATCTCTGCTGCACTCTCCTTATTTTGCATACTTTTATCCATATTAAGTCTGTAATAATCTGAAATACAATTTTCCTGTTTCAGACTTTAATTATATGCTCTGTCTAAGGTTCAATCGATTATATTAACAACTATATACTTCTTAAATGAACATCTGTCCTTGGTGATGTTTTTCACTGGTAAAGTTTACAAAATAAAACATCATTCATTCATTATAGTGGCACGGTAGTGTCATTACTGTAAGGGTTGCCTGGTCACTTCTATGTGAAACACAAAAGTTTGCACTTTAATAATTTAGCAACTGTATGACCGACATGCTCAAACATTGTAAATGTGCTGTCTGGTACCATAGATATCTGGATCTGGCAAGTTTCATTCCAGTCGAATGTGTAGTTATGGAGATGCGAGTTAAAAATGTGAAAATGACCATTTAGCTGCAAATTCTTTGCTCATCCATAAGTCGGAATTGGTTTAGGGTCTGGTCTGACATTGTTACAGTATATGGGGTATGGGTCACTGATGAACTTTTGAAGATTTGGTGAAAAATATCAATCCATTCAAAAGTTATTAAAATTTTAAGTTTTCCATTATAGCCTATGGAAAAAAATATATGTATGGCTCGAATGCACTTTTTATTTCTCAAATGGGAAATTTACTGTTGTGCTGGCACCATCTTGATTTCAGTTAGCAACTGGGAAAAAGCTGTAATTCAAAAATGCTGCCTTTGATAAACACCAACAGTTGTGTTTACCTAATTGGGGCCTGAGGAATATGATTCTGGTTTTTTTTTTTAAACCTGTGGCTGGAAATAAGTTTTTGCATTCAGCTGTTGTTAGTGTCACAAATTTGTGGCACTGTGTTTAGAAAGTGCCACAAATTGCTGCAGTTTTTGTACAACTAACAGTACTGTTGTGTGAAAACTGCTGCAAATTTTCAGCACTTTTCACAAAAACTGCTGCAAATTTGCACTACTTCAATGAAAAATAGCCATCAGACCCTGAAAAAGTAAAAAACAGTTTGGGCCATTAAAAAAAGAAAAATCAGATTCCTCAGCCCCTGTTTAGGTAACGCCTGTTGGTGTTTAGCTAAAACACCTTTTTCTCAGTTTTGGTGAATTGAAGGAAGGAACCAAGGAATGTTAATTAATATAAATATATTTTGCCAAGACTGGGGTGCTCAATCTGCTTGTCGGCATTGTAAGACCCCCACCAGTGTGAAACACTAGGAGCCCCTCCCAGTGTCCCGAAACCTGATTGTTTTTATATTTGCCAACAGGGGATGCCTGATCTCCTGTCAGCACTAAAAGCTCCCAACAGTGTGGGACACTGAAGTGCCCACTCCCAGTGTCCCCAGATATTTTATAGTGCCCTCCACCAGCTGTGTGGGACACTGGGGCACCCACACAAGTATCCCCAAACACTGTCAAAATGAACCCTGTAAAAAGGAAACAGTCCCCTAATGTTTGTTTTGTCCTGAAAAAGAAATCAGTTCCTCTTCATCTCCCCAGACAGCTCCCCATCCTGACCTCCCAATGAGCACCAACCACCCCACCCTTGCCCTATACTTACCAATGAAAGTTGGCAGCTGTCATCTTCTGTGGACCAGGACATGTCTGCACTTTTCAAAGCCAAACCATGAACTGAAGAATCACATTTTGCAACACATTTTTTTAACATGGGCTTTGTGGGACCCCACTTCATTAACACTGTCACTGTTGTTTCATTAATCAGAATCATAATGTGATTTATTTGTTGCTGTGTAGAATTATCTTTGTGACTGAGTAATGAAATGACAGTGCCAGTGTTCATGAGGAGGGGTCCCAAAAGCCCATGTTGAAAATTTGTGCAAAATACCCCAAACACCTGAGTTATGTGTGTTATTTAAAATTTTTTATGCATGTGTGTAACTTTATCAATTGTTTATATTTTACTCAAATGTTCAACATAGCCATTTTTTCTCACCACCTCATGACAGTACAGCTGTAATTTTTCACATCCTGCCCAAAATGTGTTTTTGCTCCATTGTACAGAATGGTGTGTTTGCTGCATGAAAGCACCTTTCAGGATAAATTAATGAAATGACAGTGCCACTGTTCATGAAGTAGGGTCCCAAAAGGTCATGTTGAAAATATGGTGAAAACAGTCCTAAAAATGTCTGAGTTACATGTGTCTGTTGAATTCATTGTATACACGTGCATTACTTTGGTGCTTTTCAATATTTTGCCACAAATTTTCAACATAGCCATTTTGTCACACCAGCTCATGAACAGTACAGCTGGTGGAGCAGTACAGCCTGTGGCACAGAATGGCATTGCAGTTACGCATAATTACACTTTGCCTTGCATTTCACAATTTCTCTGTACCAGTGTACATGAGGTGGAATAATAAGATGGCTATGCTGACAATTTGGTCACTGTTGTTTGACACTTGATTCACAGGGCCTAGAGGGCCCTGCACTTCCTCATCTACATACATATGTGCATCTATGGAGGGAATGGAGAGTAGGGCTAAGGACCATGCACCCCTCTGTAAAACAAGGATACTAGTAACCTCTCAAAAAAGTAAGGAAATCCTTTTCAAAAAGTCTCTGTTAATGCATCAGTTAGGGTTGTTAGTACACTGACAAAAGTATGGAAATTCAGTGTTAGGGTTCATGACCTTATCCCCACCTCACCCCCTCTTTACTATATACATCTCTTAATAGACTCCTGACCCCTTAGGTTCTCCCCATTGGCTGGGCAGTGAAGGCACATATATGCAATTGTATCATTTTTACAAAATCAGCAGCAAGCAAGACTTGGGACAACCATTGTTCCAAAATTAAATGCATTAATTGGCATCAAGGTGATTACCCAGGAATCTTGGAAAAATCTTAATATTACAGCCTTGTCATATCTGGTTAAGGAGGGCAAGTTTTAGCCATAGCTAATTTTAGACAATCCTTTCACCTCCCAGAATTCCCAGTTTTTAAATACATGCAGAATAAGCATTGGATGTCCTCAGTCCTTGAATCTCTCCTTGGTCCTTAGAGGAATCTTGGCTTTTCATAGACTTAGCTACCCATGCAACATAACCCAGACCAATTTCACAATTATATCAGAGGTTGGTCACTAGAGCTGGACTACACTGCTCACCGATGGCTTTATTGGCAACCTTTTGTATGAACCAAATATATGGTAATCAATATGGTCAGATATTTATAGATTCTGTATATAAAACAAGACAGAATATGGCTTATTAGATTTAACGCTCTCCACAATCTGTACTATACCCTACATAGGCTTTATCGTATGGGTAACAACATGATCCTAAATGCCATAGGTGTCAATTGGAGGAGGGATCACGCCACATGATCTGACTCATCCTAAGGTACAACTATTCTGGCAGCAAGTTACAACTTCGCCCAATTACGGAGGTCCTAACTATTTTACCTTACATCTGTGTATCAATAAATTATAAGCCATTAAATCTATGACCCATAAAATATACATGGCATTAATTTCAGCCATTGCCTTTATTATTATTATTATGAGATACTGGCTCACAGACTCTCTTCCAATGATGAGAATGACTCAAAAATGTACATAGCACTCAGTGTGGAATGAGCCATTCCAGTACAATACCACAGTCCATCATTTAAAGCTAGATGGGAGCCATTCTTATAATTTTAGCTGGGAAGTGAAAGGATCTATTTTTCAGCAGTGATAGACCTAGTCTTTCTTAAGTGTTCTCTATTAGTAAAACGATGACCAAAATTGTGTCTATCTATGTAGATATCTATGGTTCCTATTTATGAGTGCCCTGATTAAAGTATATAATTATCTCTTACAAAATGTCCATTTTGTATCGGAGGGTGGGTAAGGGAGGGAGGATCAGTGAGAAGGAGAGTAGGCTGGAGGGAAGAAGTGGTCATCCTGAGAAAAGCTTTTGACTGTCATGCTAATGGTGTGGGAGGGTGGGTTGTTATTATATTCAAGCTGACAGTTTCATTGTGACCTGTTACAGCTCTTATTTTTATACCTATTCCATCTTTTTGTTGTTGTTTGTAAAATCGTTTAATCAAATTTATTAAATTGCAAAAAAATGAGAGCACAGCAAAGATATAAGGTCGTATGAGAACATTATACATAAAATAGTCAACAAATAATGTTATTTTAACAATGTTACCATTTTACTGAACATAAACCAAAATGGTTAAATTGATAGGAGCCTGAAAGAAACGAAAATTAAATTGCATATTTTAATTCAATCTATATTTGACTATTTGACATATCTACTGTAAGTTGATATGTAAGCAATAAGGCATGATGGGGTGTGCATGGAACAGATTTTAACACACACCCAGGGGTGTAGTGAGGCACAGGGCCACAGGCCAAGTGCCTTCAGCCCCTGGAAGTATGGTAAAGTCTGTTCTATGCACACCTTGAGTGTCCTATTTATAAAATGTGCTATTTTTGTAACTTTTGCAGTTGGGAAAAGTATGTTTATATATCAAAACAATAGACTGATGTGTGCATTTATGATAAAACAGTCCTTCCTCCCACTGCAATTGATATCATTGTATTGCTAGTGGAAAAAGTTTGCAATTTGCTGGTCTCAAGATTCAAGATATGGAATGTTTATCATACAACGTCTACCACGGAATACATGAATTCAAAATTATATAGATACATACATAGATACATAGACAGTGTTGGCAGATAAGGGCCTATGTCCCACCCAGTCTGCCCATTTGAGCTTGTAAGTTCAGGTTGTTTTCCTAGAAGTTCATTTCCCTTACCCTTATGTTCAGTTCCACTGGCAGAATGTTTCTCTCCAAACATTATGTACACACACACACACACACACACACAGCCTTTTCTACAGTCAGAGACCCAATTGTCTCACTGTCAGGGCAAATAAAAGAAATTTCACTGATGAGCAAATAAAACAGACGAGGGATTTTTCATTGCCCACAAAGAAACAGTTGTAATGAAAAACTATAAACAATTGTTTATGTGTAAGGAAAGTATGACAATCAGGAGACAACATTTAATTATTTTGTTTATTATTTATTTAAGGTAGTTTTATTTTAAAGTCCAGCTGAAGGTTTTTGCAATGTAAAGGTAGCAGCCATGTTTGTGACGAAAGCTCAATTCTGGTTGTAGGGGACTGATGGAAGATAGTTCTTGTTGTAGGAGGACTGATTTGCTCAATGTGTGATGTGGTTTAGAAAATGGGTTTGGGAAGCCTGAAAGCTGATAGGCCAAGGTTACCAACTAGTCAATCAGGCAACAGAGACTGGGAAATAATGATTCCCATTTCTGCTACCTGATTATGTTCCAAATCCTTGTGACTATGGAATTAACACTTTTGAACTGCCACCATGTTGTTCGCTCAGTTTCCAACAGATTCCCCCAGTGTCGGTTAGGGCATATGGCACACAAATGTAACTTTTTTTTGCAACTGTGCAGCTAGACCAAGCAAAATAAAACACCAACAGCATCATGCTTTTACCTCAATGGGACCCTCGGGTCTGCTGCCTCTGTGCCACATCATCCTGATCTCTGCTGCTCCTGGCCAAGTAAAAGTTAAACTGACACTAGATAAGTAAAAGAGAACATAAAATATTGTCTAAAAGAAATAGAAACCACTAGTTTCTTGTTCTAACTGAGAGTGCTATCCTGTGCATGTCTCCTCACTCGTAGCATTCTGCCGAACATTCACACTACAGTCTGCAAACTCCTGCCAGCTGATGTGGCAGCCAGACTCACCACATTCCTCCTCAGCACTGCTGTAGCTCTCCCACTGTTAATTCATTAGTGTTATCCTCTTCAGTGCTAAGGCAGCTGTCTGCTCTAGCTCTTTCTCTCTCTCCTCTCATTCGCCATTCAAAACAAAACAAACAGCTACTCTGCTGTTAGAGTTGGGGACTGTGGAGGAATGAACAAAGAAAATCTAATTTCACAGCCCATTTTCAATTGTATTCTCATGCATACAACAGGGGAGGTAGAAACAATTCATGCACTAGGAAAGAAGTTAGTTTACAGAGCAGAAAACACAAGTGACTGGAAAAGGTCCTCCAAAGCAGCAGAACCATATACTGCAAGTATAACATTAGAAGGACCCATTAGAGGAACTACTTTGCATCAGAGTGTATTTGTATTACTTTTTATCATTTATTTTATTTATTTTTACTCTCTGATTTTATTTTATTAAAAATATTATATATTTTACATTCTCTGGCAATAATACCCTCCAGTGTGGGTGGTATTGTGCTATATCTGACCTTCCAGGCTGCGAGGCCCTCCGTCAGCAGTCGGGCCACATTACACCTCTATGGTTCTGGTATAGCACAATACCATCCATTCTGTCGGGTATTTTTGCTTCCTTAGGACCAGGATGACTGTTTATGAAACAGATTTCATGTATGGTTACATGATATATTTTGACCAATGAGTTTCTTTATTTTGGATGCCCATTTTATAAATTAATTTTCCTTTGATCCAAAGTAGGATTTATGCTATATTATATAGCTTTATACTACAAAATATTTTTATATGCTTTAGAAACTACACTGGTGTATCCTTGATGAAGGAGACTTCATCCGAACATTGGTATCAGTTAGCCTATGCTAACTTGTACACTGGTTGTTCCTTTCCATTAAAAGTATTTGAATAAATTAAATATATTAAGACTGGGTGAGTGGGCCTATTTTCCAATCTGATTTTAGATTTAATTTGCCTTGATTGGAATTTGGCGTAACCCCTGGCTGAACTGTTGTTTACTCAGAAGTTGGCTGTGCTGGATATCACTTCAATATGCAATATAAGAAATAGACCCAGGCCTCCTGTAGGATTGCATAACATTGCATAACTCCTTTAAATCAGTGCTTAGCTAAGCCAAAAGTAGCCATATTAAACTAATTTGACCTCTAATGTTGAGAACCCTAGGAAACTGTGAAACAGCATAAACAATATTATTGGAATATCTAAGGGTACACAGTGGTGAACCATAGAGGGCAAAAATAGCATCACCTGTGAGTCCAAGACTGTTGCATACCTGTTTAAAGGTGACCTGCAAAAGCTTTGCACCCCTCCGTCCTCACATACCTTGCAATACTGTTGCAGGACCCTGGGACTGCAGTTGGCATTACTGTACTTATCATATCCATGCTTAATTTTAGTAAAGAGATGAAACTTTCAGCTGAATGTGGAAGTGCAGAGGGAACCTGACTGAGTGGGCACAAGTGCTCATGAGTATTGCACCCATTCAGTGACATCACTGTCACCACTACTCTTATAATAGCAGCAGTGGCGGTAGTTTATTATACTGATTTTATTGCTTCCCAGGGGTCTTGACACCCCAAATATTATTTACTGCAACACCTGGTCCTCAATTCCTGCAGCTGCTCATCCGTTAACCTGGGAAGAGTTAGGGATTCAAAGAAACAAAAAACTAAGATTGTGGCATGCCTTTTGCATCATCTAACTGCACAGTGTAATCATCCCAAAAGCTATATTAATTTCCCAGGGTTTGGGCAGCAAGCGTTGCCCTGGCTGAATACTTGACATTTTTATTCCTCTGCCTTTTTTTTTTTTTTCTTTCTAAAAATGCCTATTTTCCCCTTCCCAGAAAGCATGCCATATCTTGTAAAGTGCATACTCTGCCATCTATGAATTTAGGGCACTAATTTTGTACTGTAAGGCATGCATCTCCTGAAGCATGTTAAGAGAAACATTGTCCTCCTTATGTCTTTTCTGTAGCAGTTCCAAACTCATCTCTAAATTCTGCATTTCCTGCTGGTTCTTTTATTTCTTAGTGGTAGCATATGCTATAATTGGCCTCAAAAGTATGCTTTAACACACTCCCAGGCCCACATAGGCATTGACACCCCGTTACTATGAACATCTAAATATAATTGGACCTCTTGCTGTATCCACATTCAAAAACTGTCATCCCTACAAAACTAACATTACAATGCCATCATTTATCTGCCTCTGTAGACATCTCTAAACTGAAAATAAAGGTAACTGGGAAGTGATCTGAAATCAAAATTGGTTCCTTTTTAATTTTCTCATTTTTGTTGCAGCCCACCTAGTTTCTCAGCTCCTGCCCACCCTCAGCTACCACTTAACACTCCGTGGACTTACTTTTATTCCCAGGTCTTCAATACCCAGGATTGCCCCCAGGGTGGGTCCACTGCACCAGCAGGACTTCCACAGCAGTGGGAGAAGGATCCCAGCAGGAGAACCTACCAGCATTGCCTCCTTGGCTTCCCCAAAGGCGGAGCATGGAGCCCTCACCAGCTACAGTGGATAATGGATAGGTCAGATCCCAAAAGTGTTAGGATTGGAGCTGGGGCAAGCATGCTTCATCGAAGGTGGCCACAATTTTTGTTGATTTTACCCACAGAGTCGGGGATGTGCAATGACATCCAGCATCCTCCTTAGCCCCTCAAGTACTGGCACTGACCTGGGGTACCCCCAGCCTCTGCTAAGGTCCACATAAAGCTGGACACTCTACCCCTCCCTCCCTCTCTCTCAGAGAAGGAGGGCAGTCCCTAGAATGTTCAATCCTTTCCTCACTGCTGGCCCTCCAATGTTCCCAGGTCCATTCCTGATCCCGGGTCATTGGTGTCGCAGTCCAGTGCCCTGCTCCTGCACCAGCAGGCTGGCTCATTAAAATCAGTTCAATTGCCGAGTGGATTGCCCCTTGATTCACCACCCCAGATGCCAGAACCATATCTATCCTACTGTAGGAATCATGAAGCACTGAATAGTATGTATAATCTCTGCCTGCTGGGTGTTCCAGCCTCCAAACATCCTGAAGCATATGGTACCACAATAATGAAGTGCATGGCCACCCACCGACATAAGCTTAGTGGGAAGATTATTTCTTTCACATAAGGGATCTATAACTTGATTCATGTCCCTCTTAGTAGCACTGAACTGGCCCCCATGTCCAATGAATTTAGAGACAAATCATGAAAAGTAGGATCTTTGGTGTTTGGAAGCATAGACTGCACCCAACAATCAAGGCTTGTCATCTAGTCTCCCTGTGCTAACACCCATTGGCTTTTTTTATGCCTCTTAACCCTGTCAGACACCCAAATTACTGTTTTATGAAATAAAATAGTCACCCCTCTCTTTGAGGAATAGGATGATTTAGACACTTGTCTCTCCACTCCCCAGTTTGCCTAATGTTTCCACCTCCTTCCTAATTATGTGAGTTTCCTGTAGAAAAATTATTTGTCCACCAATCTTCTAAGATGCGTAATAACATGCCTCCTCTTAATGGTGCAGTTCAACCCATTCACATTTCAATGAATTACTGTACTTTATAAGTTATAATAGCATGTAAAAGAAAAGTGTATTTCTGCTTCTTCCACCTCCCTACATCCCTGGATGACCCTTGAGACACCAGTACTATTCTTGAGAATTATTTCAGTTTCTTCAATATAATCTGGTGTTAATAGTATGGATTTTCAAAATAACTGCCAAAGCTTCTGAAGAAGGACCTAGTTGGTTCAAAAGCTAGAGCACTTTGTTCTTTTATGTAACATCCATGTTGGTCCAATAAAAGTATCAAATCATTTGTTTCTGGATCTATAACTAAAACAAAAACTATCCTGTATTGTGCATCATATTTGTAGACCTAACAAAGGCATTCAAGCCACTCATAGACCTAACAAAGGTTAATCACCAAAGCCTTTTAGCAAAATAAAATCTTTTGGCTTAGTGGACCTAACACTAAGTTGGTTCTCAAGTTACCTTTCAAACAGGTCCCAAAAGGTAAAACAGAAAGGGATAATATCAGCCACACATCTTATCGGGATGGCATCCCCGTGGATTCAATTCTATGACCCCTGCTTTTCTCCTGTAAAAAGTGACTTACTGAACAGCTATGGATTCTAACATGATTCTGTATGTATCAATCAATCACAATTTATTTTTTAAAAGCGAATTCAAGAAATATCAAAGTGCTTGTACATACAAATCCAAAGAAAAAGTAGAAATCAAGACATAAATGAATTAGCAGATAAAAGCAAATAATTTAAAAACAGCAGAATTTCAAACATCAAGAAATGCTAGGTTAAACAAATGTATTTGAAGTACAGATTTAAATGTGTCAGTGGTGTAGATGATGCAGTTGTACACAGGTGCTCGCGACAGCTCATCTCACCTAATCAACCTTCTCATAATGGACATACAGTTTGTGGAGTTTTTTTCCATGCTAATGGAATGGTATTAAATGGTAAAAATAAAGGCTATACTATTTGCCCAAAGAAGCTTGCATCCAAACAGAATGCAGACATTTACCCCACTCTACTAAATGATACAAAATGAAAGCTTGTCAAATCCATTAAGTATCTGCAGGTATATTTTGATCAATACTGCACTCGCTGTGTTCACAAAGACCATCTAACTAAATTGCTAAACCAAAATTTCAGTCTCTTATACCACCTTGCTCCTTTCCTCACAACAGAGTCCAGGCATCGATGTGCAAATAGTATCCTACTCCCCTTGCTCTATAGGTCCCCAATGGGAAGCAGTATAGTACAGTGGTTTAAGGCTCTGAGCTACAAATCTGGAGATCTGGGTTTGAATCCTACAGCCCCCACTTGCATACTGTGTGACCCTAAGCAAGTCACTTAACTTCCCTGTGCTCCCAGGTTACACCTGTAAACAAGCTTTTAGCTTAGTGTGTTTCACCTGGTTACACAATTGGAAAAAACCTCGCTCCCTAAGGAATACTGAACTACACAAACTTAAATCTCTATACTATAGAACTGGTCATTTTTCTGTAGCTCCCTCCAAGGAACACCATTGTATTGTCCTAAACTGACTTCAGTGGCCGGCACTGGAAAAGAAAATAGTGTTCCATCCCTCTGCTTAGCACACACTCTCCAGACTAGCAAGACTCTCTAGTCTTAAAGAGATTTTACTTTAGTTCTGCACACAAGGATCACTACTGGAGACAGGTCATTTAGTACTGCTATCCCAATGCTATGGAACACCATCCCAACCAGCCTGAAGGAATGTGCAACCCTGGCTGTTTCAAGAAAGGCCTAAATGCCCACCTACTCAATTAAGTATCTGCAACTGTAACTGCTGAATAAATAATCTTTCCTCCTGAACTTTACTTATGAATCCTCCTAGCACTTACCTACTAGATATGTTAACTACCATGTGATTCTTAAATGTATTTAACTCACAACTTTGTCTCTTTCTATTGTAACATTTTGCCTTGTGCTTCTACGTAAATTTGTAAACAAGTATTTCTGTTTTATCCAGCCACCCTTTCCCATGTAAATCTATGTTCTATGTAAATTCATTCTGCATATAATTAACCCTAGGGCACCCCTGAAAAGGGACTTCCTAGTCTCAATGGATCTACCTGGTAAACAAAATGTAAATAAATAAATCATAAATAAAAATTATGTACACACTGGTAAATACTCACCACCACTATTTTAACATGCAGAAGGCTTGATAATCACAGAGCCTCTACCTGTATGCATCCCATCAGGTCCACCCCATCATCTGCCCAATACCATGATCACATCACCCTAAATGTATCAGGTCAACTGCTGGACTTGGGGAGGAAGCCAGTCACTGTATTGCATTGTCTCAAGACACCAGACACACTAATAAAGGAGAACACAGAAAGCCCAAAGGAAAAAGCATCCTCCATGTAAAACCAGGTCCCGCAAAGTAGTGACACCAGCAAGAGATGAAGCTTAGGATAAGTTCCAAAGACTGGCATCCACAGTCCATATAAACACCCTCCCTCAAGAACCATGGAAAACCCAATTTAGCCGCAGTATAGGGGTTGTTATAAAATTGCCAGCCCCATTAACATCACATACAGGCTCAATAGATAGGCACAACACCTTTCTCCTGGGTTTAGGATAAAATAGCTCTTAAATATAAGGGGCTGTATAGCATGTAAATAAAATGAGCCATAGCTTCTGCACCACTAAAAGACCCCAAAGAGAAACCAGAAACCCAAAGCACCTAAACAAAAAGCAACCAAAAACATAAAATGCAATCCAAAAAGACAAGTGGTATTAAAATAATGGAAAAAGTCACAGCAGTTGACTGAGTGTAACATCTCCACAAGATACCAAAACAGAAAAGAATGTCCTATATCCCACAAGGGAAAAAACTCTATACAAAAGGTACTTTATAAGAATCTCCACCCCACCTCTCCTCTAAACAAGGTTAACCACAGAGCCTTGCATAACAAATTGACAGGATAGCGATCCACATCTTATCAATAAAATAGTAAAACAGCAAAGACAGTAAATACAGTAAATAAGAGCTTGAGGCCAGGAGTCATGCAGAGAGTAGCAAACTCAAAAGCTGAACCACTCCTAGTATCCCGTGCTCTCACTATTATCCACTAAAGAGCTTCTGGACAACAATTAACTTTAATTCAACTACATTGCCACAGTATAAAGAAAACATAAAAATTTGCAGAACATGGAGTCCTGGGCTGAATGACCCTTTCTGCTCCTGTCCCATCTCCATAGGTCTACTGCTATGGCTGGGCTTGCTGAGGCACCTGTAACATGGATCTCTTCCTTATCTGATCTAACACAAGGCAGAGGAAAATTCTTGTGGTCTGGGGGTCCTGAGCACCATCTCCTCATCCCAAAGCAGCAGAACAGGTGGAATACTGAGAAACTTCATAGTATCAACTGGATCCATGAAGGTTTTCACCATCCATACCTCCTACCATCAGTCACAGCACTGCAGGTGGTCTTAATGTATCTCTCTCATCCTTTTGCCATGCCAAGTCATGGCCCCGGTCAAGAGATTTGTGCCTCTCAATGATCCTCTGGGGTAATCATGAGAAAAGTGAAACTTTACCCCATGCCACAGCAATTCAGATTTTTGCTGAGCCAGATGAAGTATCAGCTCCCATTCTTCATATTACAGCAGACATAGGATCACCAGTTGAGAATGACTTTGCTAATGAACTAGGGAAGACCCAGAGGGACATGGGGCCGGGTCAGTTTCACCAATGGGATCCATCAATAAGTTAGACGCTGTGGCAGTAACTGTTATAAATATGCAACCAGATCAGCCCTTCCATACCCTCAGGGAGTCCAAAGATCTGCAAATTGTTCTGTCTGCTGCATGTTTCTTGATCATCAATCTTTTCCTATAGCTACTTTAGCTCCCATTCAAGAGTGGAAACCTGGCATTCAGTAGGAGCAGTCCATTCCTCTAGCATACCCACATGCTCTTCAACTTCAGTAATTGGGTGCCCAAACTGTCCACTGCCCTTTGACAGTCTCCATGGTCATGTTAACTTCGAGAGTTGGCCCATTATGTTGCTCATGAAAGTTTTGATTTTATGCATATCTTGACTGATTCTGTGAGGATCTGCTTCCACAGTGCAGTCCACCATATTGGGGCAGAGAGATCTGTTGCCAGATAATATTTTCTGCTTTTAGACATGTTAAGATCAGAAGAAAGATCCAAGTCTGGCTTCCTTATCTTAGGTGCAGTCAGGTGATAGCTAAAAAAATGGCAGAATAGGGTGTAGATTCCAAAGATAAGCTACCCACCAGCAGAGCTCCTCAAGCCAGGCTGCATTCAGCTTAGCTGCATCACTTGACCCAGAAGTGATTATCTGGATGTTATTATGATCAAGTAAAAAACTGATATACCAAATAGCGTATGGTCTTTTCCATGGTAATATTATGACAGTTCATTTTCTAAAAAATAAATGTGAAGGATAGATTTTGTGACTGTTCTTGTTTGGAAATAGAGGATCTAAATCATGTAATATTTAATTGCTCATGGTATAATAAGCAGAGATCTTATTGGCTTTGGCAATTTAGAATTCAATACAGTTAGCTGCTAACATGAATTTGCTGAATATTTCGTTTGCCACTCAGAATGAATATATTATAAATCAAGTAGCTTCTTATTTAAAGACTATTGCCCTGATAAGGATGAAATATTGTAAGACCTAATTAGCATGGCTGCTTTTGAATATTCAAGTTGTATAATACACATTCTCAGGAAATGATTTCATGCACTTTAAACTCTATATGGAATTGTTCTAGAGCTGATTCTATATGTATGTCTATGTATAGTGACTTGTCTAAGGATATATTCTGTGTCTGATTATATGCTGAGATTTTATGTGTATACAGGTATTATTATATTTTGCAATGGTCTCTGACCGAACAAATAAAGAATTTAACTAGCTTGACCCAGAAGTGAAGTAATTTAAATGATGATATAAAATAAGAATGATAGGCATGGAAGAATGCATGAACAATAGGCAAAGGTAGATACTTTCCAGTTAGTGTGGTTTCTATAAACATGCATGCAATGGAAAGTCTCATACCCAGCAAAAGCAGCATCGGTATGCAGCTCTCACATGTTTGGGAAGACATGAAAATAATTCAGTTGGTGGTACATTTTGTCTGGCTAATCTAACCATGGCCAACACATGAACATACGCTAAATGTAAAATAAGCATTAACATCTGAACAAAAGAGTAAACAAGATGACAATAGAGGAAACTATTTTAGTGCCACCTAAAATGTTGCTCTGCAAATAATGTTGCATTAACACATACTTTGGTATTTCTGTTTATAGAAACTGTGGTCAACAGAGGGACTCAAAACCCAAAACCACTTCCTGGTACCATCACCTCATTTCAGCAAGCTGCCAGTTCTAGCTCCTTATCGGAGTATAAAGGACCAAATTCCACCAATACCCAACCAGAAGACCCAATGCAGGAGCTCATCATAAAAGAACTGACTATCAATGGTAACAACACATGAACTGATACTTCTCAGCTCAATATAAAACTTAATACTTCCTCTAAGAATAGTATATCATGAAGTTGGAAGAAACAAGTTTATGCAATGTAGATTAAAAGTGAGAAAGAAAAGGGTTTTGGTTGTATGTTTCTGTTGATCTGTGACTTCTGCACATTTCCATAGAATGACCAGAGGTTTAAACGGCAGATACTGTAACTCTAGTTTTACAGTACCAACTATTTGCAAAAATTTATTAATTCTGTTATTTATTCAAAGTAAAGAAAAGTACAATTTTATTTATGTAAGGCACCCTTCCAAAGCTATGGGTGGCTTTACAATACATCTCAGTAAAATTCACAGGATTATATTTAAAACAATAAAACAACAGCAGTCAATCATCAAGTTCCTGAGAATGCTTGACTAAACAAGTATGTTTTTAAGGATTTTTAAAAATCCTTCCACTATCAGGCTATGGTGTATCTGGAAGGCAGAGAGTTCCTCAGGGTAGGTGCCATAAATGCAAAAGATCTCCTTCTAGATATTTTAAGAAATACCCTGGGAATCTCCAACAATCCCTCTCAGAGGATCACAGTGGGTGAGAGGGCAGTAGGAAAACAGGAGTCCCTTCAGGTAGTGAGGTCCCAATTCATGTAGGGCCTTGTAGGTCCAGCAATATAACCTTGAAGGTAATCTGCCAGTGTATTGGCAGCCAGTGCAGTTCACGCGCACAGGTGTTATGTGACTGGATCTAGAAGTTCCAGTTAACAACCTGGATGTTGTGTTCTGCACTAGCTGCAGATAGCGGATCTCCACCACCAGATGCCACAGGTAGAGGCTGTTGCAGTAATCAAAATGACTGGTGACAAAGGTGTAGACCAAGGTAGGAAGATCTTCAGGTGGGATCAGGTGCTTCACCCTGGCTATGTTCCTTGGATAGATAAAGGAAGCTATGACTACAACCAAAACCTGCGCCTCATGGTTAGACCTTCATCAAATACAATGCCAAGGTTACGACCTGGCCTGAGGCCTCAAGCAGGGTCCCCAGGTATAAGCCTGATGGTTTCCACCCACGCCTCTGTCATCCTTAAACCAGGGTCCACCACTAATACCTCCATTTTACTTGAGTTCAACTGAAGCTAGGTAGTATTTATCCAGTTCCGTAGCTCCATTAGGCAGTTGTTAAATACTATGATAGAATCAGACTCCTGTTCAAGCACAAAAGACATGTAGAGCTGTGAGTCATCGACATAGCAATGAAAACTCAGTCCATACAATCTTATAATTCCACTAATGGAAGTATGTATATTGCAAACATGGAGACAGCACCAAACCATGTAGAACCCCCAGATCAGCCAAGGAGGGGCTGAGGAATACATCCTCGACACCACTCTCTGGGATATGCCATCAGTAATGATCAAACCAGCTGAGGACTGCCCCCAGTCCACAGCAAACCACAGGCATTCGAGCATCACCTCATGATCCACGGTGCCAAATCCTGCTGAGAGATCAAGGAGAACCAAGATGGAACAGGTTCTCCGAACTCTCACCATCAAGAGATTATTCAATACCCACACCAGGGCCATCTCAGTGCTATGCCGCTTCCTGAAGCCAGACTGGAAGGGCATAGATACTGTGGTTTGTCAAATGATCTTCCAGCTGCAGAGCGACTTCACTTCTGAATAACTTTCCCTATAATGGGCAAGTTTGAAACTGGTCTGTAGTTTGCTGGGCAGTCAGGATCAAGGGATTTTTCAAAACAGGGCATACTACTGCATCCTTTAAGGATCTGGAAAGCCCTCTCCAAATAAACTGCCACTATCCCAGCAAGGACTGGGCCAATAACTCTATACACCCCACTAGTAAGTGTGTAGGTCCCAGGTCCAAACTACAGTATGTAGGCCTCAAAGTCTGATGATCATCACTATATCTATGACTGCCGGCTGGCTAAAGGTGAACTAAGTCAACTGGGCATTAGTACCACCCGATTAATTTGTGCAAGGTCCAATGGGAAGGCACTGGCTGATTTCATCCTGAGGGTGGACACCATATCAGTGAAGAACTGGGTAAACTCCTCACACTGTATCTGTGACAATGCTCAACTGGCCTGGAGACAGGCTGGATTTCAAATCTGTCCACAGTCCAGAAGAGCTGGGCTGGCCTATTCTTCACTGTAACAATCTCCTGGACAGGAACTCTGGCTTCCTATGGGAGATTACTGATTGGTAGATCTTATCATGGTCTAACAATCTAAGCTTATCCACCTCCTGGTGAGTTTTCTGCCACTGTCTTTCCAACCTTCGCCCCTGTCTCTTTAGCTCACTGATCTTCCCATTGAACCAGGGGTCCCTGGGTGAAGGTGTATAAGAACATGAATTGGAGAATAACATCCAGTGCCCCCAGAAGAGCCCTATAATAGGCCAATACCAGGAGCCCTGGGTTCATGTTCTCCATTGGAAAACCTGAGAAGTCCAGTCTCATCACTAGGCTTTGAGGTAACTCCTCTTAAAGGATGGAATTGCACTAACTCCTTTGGGGCAGTCCTATTTCAAGGGACTGTGAAACTGAACCTCAGGGCGTGATGGTCAGACCAACTGATCAGCTCCACCTCCACATCAGAGATCTCCATCCCCAGGTGGAACACCAAGTCCAATGTGCCTCCTTTGTGAGTTACAGAGGTAATAACCCATGTCAGGCCTAATGAATCCATCAGTTGGAGGAGGTTTTGTCTAAATAGTGAGAGTTCATCATCAACCCAGGCATTGAAGTCCCTGAGAATTAACCACCTAGGGAACTCCAAAATCATCTCGGGATGAAGTCCATGACCTCCTTCAGGAACTCCCTCCCATCCCCTGGTGGATGACAGATGAGAAGGGTTCTGTAGCCTGCACCTGTACCCATAATGCACTCAAAGAAATTGGTGCCTTCAACTGGTACCTCCTGAGATCCAGTTCCTGTCAAAACAGAAAGTAACCCCCAGCCTCTACGGTCCAGTCTCGAGGGAGAATCACAGAGAACCCAGTCGGAACAGTAGACTCCAAAACAGGACCCACATTTCCATCCAACAAGGTCTAAGTGATGTGCTTATGTCAACAGAAGCAACCACTGCAGTCTTATTCTTACTGACCTGGCGCTGCTTAGCACCACTCAAAAGGACAGGAATCCAAGGATGGCCCTACTTCCAGTCTGTCCTAGTCACAGCCCTTGGATATGGACACAAGGCAAGAATGACCTCATTCCTGTGTCCATTTCACCCCAGGGCATCTCCTGGTTCTCACTGTCTCTATCCATCCACTTCTTTTCCATCCCCTCGAGAGTTCCAGGATCCTCGACTCTATAGCTACCTGCTTCCTCAAGAAACCCAAAGCCCGCATCTATTATAAACCTTAAATGGAGTTGTGGATGTTCAAACAGGTGAAGATCCCTTAATCTCGAGGGGAGTACTGACTGTCTGTGCCCCTAATGCCCCAGCACATATCTCAAGCACTCCTGACACACTAATATTCTCACTCACACCCCACTCACTCAGTACCCCTCATCCCCTTCAATTACACTTTCAACAATTAACTTATCTAAGCATATCCCCTACTTAAAACATCTAATAAATCAACCTTATCAACCAAGAAAAATATTATACTATAAGTGTCCAAAGTTTCTTTAGACATCCAATTTGTAATTTTAGTTTATTTCTGCCCCCCACAGTGCTGTCACTACTGCAGGAAAAGGACTTTTTCCCCTCTCATGAGGCTAAATTTGAATGTTAAATGGTCCTCCAAGTCCAATGATCAAAGTAACACACCAACAGAGGAGGAAAGTGAATGAAAAAATCTCGATAATTTCCCCAACCCCAAAACAATCTCACTACAGGGGAGGGAAAGAGTTACTGAAAATATGTCCAAGTACTTTTTATTACAGCGCACTCTTACTTTACCAAGATAAAGAAAAAGACACGCCACTGCCTTCAACCAGATTATGAATGAAAACTATTGATAAATCTGACCATATTAGAAGGAGATGGGTCCAAGATAATCCACTTCAAACTCTGGAGCAGGCCCTGACAAATCCCACAAGGAGGACAAACCACAGGCCTCGGCCACTGCTAGAGGCCCTGACCAGGCCCGCTTACTCACAGGTCCCACAGAGAAACCTAAGGGGACACCAGCCTGAGTTGCCGGCTACCTGGCGAAATAGGACCGGGATCCCTGCTCAGCTGCATGCCACAGTCGGCCCACCCATGGGACCAGGGCACCAGTTCCCTGCTCCAAATCAAGCTGGATTTTGTCCACACACTAATCCTGGTGAATACATGACAAACTTTCAATTATCCATATATTATCCTTACCAGATAATCCAAGATTTTCTTGAAAGAAACCAGGTTCCCTTCTCCGCTATTCCTGCTCCAAAAATAATGTAGTCTCCCAGGAACTTTGTCAGCTATCTTAGCCACACAGGGAATCACAACACCAACAGCAATAGATCCACAGCTGCAGATTCTAACAAGTGCATCCCACTATGATGAACCCCTGAGTTCAGAAGAGTAAAGCAGTGGCCCAAAGAACTGAGTGTGCAGGGTGGCTATGGGGGCAAGATGAGACAACCCCAGTGCACACTACCAAGCAGTCACTAGCAGTCACCGTGCTACCACTCTTGGACTTCAGAAAACTCTAACTGCCACACTTTATTCAAACTCCAGCTCCAACTCCAACTTGGGGAAATACTCTGCAAGATAGGAAAGTTCAAGGCAAACAGTTAAGCCACCAAACAAGTCCATAGAGAGAGAAACAGGCAGGCAGTATAAACAAACAAGCAAGTCTATGAAATCTGTTGGAATATGGCAGTAACTAATAGATAAAAGTGACTAAAACAACTAAAATAAAACTAAAACATTAGGCTACAAAACAGCCGAAGACAACGCACTCCAGTCTGACAGTCCTCTTGGCTGCCCGTCAAATGGGTTGAACATTTGAGTTTTTCTGGTGCTCAAACTCATTTTACATTTTTAAACTGCTGTCATGTAAAAAAATCTTAATCACTTATTTTATTTATTTCAAAGTTTTACCAGGGAAGATGTACTGTACTGATCTGATAATAGTTCATTTCAGATGCATATTGAGGAAATGGGAAGTGTCGTACAGTACAATTTGACAATGAGGTAAAATAAAATACATTGTAACAATTTGGTATGTGTGTCTGCACAGTATCCTTTTGTAAGTTTATGTAATTCTTTCTGTAAGTGTATTGGTTCAAATTTAGCAGGTGCTGGGAAGAGTCAAGCTTTCGATCAGTGTCTCTGGAAAGACAAACTCTAGCCAGAGTCGATATGGCTGTTGCTAGCTGCCAAATGACCAAAGTAACGTGTAGTCATAGACAATTTTGAATGACTTCTGTAACTCAGCAATATTTTGAGTTGTTTCACCAAATTTTCAACATGGCTTTTTGGGACCCCACTTCATGAAGAGTACCACTGTCATTTCTTTCACTTGTCCAGAAAGGTGATTTCACAGAACTACTGTGCTATTCTGTGCCACAGGTGCAAAACACATTTTGGGCAGGATGTAAAAATGACAGCTGCACTGTTAATAAGGAGGTGTGCAAAATGGCAATGCTGAAAATCTGTAGTGAAAATATAACAAATTGGTGGAGTTAGGAGCGTGTAAAACACACAATGCACACTCATAACACAGTCCTTTTTATTAATTTGTTCACAAAATTTGCAACATGGCTTTTGGCCCCCACATCATGAACAGTGGCACTGTCTCTGCCCAAAAGGTGATTCCATGCAGTGATCATGAAATCACCTTTGGGACCAAGTAACAAAATGACAATGACAGTGTTCATGAGGTGGGGTCCCAGGAACCCCATGTTGAAAAATGTTGGCCAGAATTCTAAAGTGGCTGACTTATCAACATAAGTTGAAAACCCTATTGACTGCTATTATACAGTGCTTACCTTTGATTCTTTAGTTTGTGGTTCAGTTCTGAAGAGTGCAGACTGGTCTCATTCCAGAGAAGATTACAGTACTGACCTCCAGAGGTAAGTATGTGGTAAGGGGGTGAGGAGAGGTGGGTGCTCAGTGGGAAGGTGGGGATGGGGGATGAGGCAATGACGAGGACCATTTTCTTTTTACAGGTAAAAACAAGATGTTGGGGGACTGTTTTCTTTATTTACAGGAAAAGAAGCATACATTTGGGCACACCAGGGTGGGTTCCCAGTTCACCACATGAGTTGAGGGATGACATGATGCTGACACAGGATTGTGCACCCCTATGTCAGCAGGGGATGGGAAATGGAGGAACCGGGGAGGACAGCGGCAGTGGGAAACAGCAGAAGGGTTTTATTAGCTGCTAATGCTGGGAGAAAATGGAGGGAGTGGGGAGGACAGGAGCAGTAGAAGGGTGCAGGAGGCATGCTATTCACAAGATGGCAGCGCAACGTAACTGCACATGCACTACATTCACACATGCGTAGCTGCAGTGAATGGCATTCTGCCATTTATAATATGGTAGTGCCAGCAGAACTGAGCATGCACAGTTCTTGTCCTGGAATACAGAAGTAGCAGCTGAAATAGTGTGGCTGTTACCCACAGCAGCCTAATCATGGCAGAGTAGTTAGTCCATTGGACTTTCAGAAGGATGCTTCCAAAAGTCCAATGGAAGGTGCTAGTGAATCGCCATTTTAAGGAAAAGATCAATCCCAAAATGGCTGTAAATTCCACCCACAGCTGTAAAAATGGACATACTGGCTCTGTTGAAAATGTCTATCTAACTGTTTAGTCTTATGGCAGGACCTCTGGAAAATTAATGGTTGGGCTCTGGTAAGAGATGACAATCTGTTTGGAAGATTACTGGGCTAGCTAAAGCAGAAAGCATCCCTTTTATGTTTCCTAGAGGAGTCACCCCTGTTGTGCTAATCAGAACTTGTACAAGAAACAGATGTTTGGATTTCTTTGTATATACCAAGTCAGAGAACCAGATAAACCAGCTTTTTATTAGTACCCAGATCTCTAGAGAAATAATTTTGAATCTCTGATGTCAGAGTGACTTAATGGATGACGTGTCATGTGGGGCAACTGGAGGGCTTTTAGGTTTGGCAAGACTAGAAAGAGTCAGTGCGACTTGGCACTATGAACAGTTGTCATCCTAGGTTCAAGCCTGCCCACATTTAAAGTGTCTTGTGGTAAACCAATCTGCCTTGCTAGAGAGAGAGAGAGAGACAAATATTTTCTTTGTGGAACCTCTTATTCAAAACAATTTATTTTCCTTTTTTTTTACTTATTTTTTCCACTTCTACTTGTCCCTTCCAACCACCACTCCTTCCATCCTCAAGGAATGACACCCTCTGACCCTTACTGACCGACTGGGTCTACCCCAGAGTGCCACACTGCCTGTGGGGTCCTTGATGGCTCGGATTACCCTCCGGCAGGGCAAGAAGAGATCCCCCTCTTCCCTGTGGTGAGCTGCACAGTGGGGTCTGCCCTGGTCAGGAGGTCATGAGACTGGCTTCAGAGGACTTCATCTAGGTGGCTGGAGGGCTTTTTCCTCTGAGTTGTGTTCATCCCTCCCTTAACCCCATCCCCTGAGATGCCAGCACATAGGACGAAGTCCAGAGAGTCAGAGTGCTGACACATTCCTCCTCAAATGCCTAACAGTGCCCCCAGCTCCAGTAAACGACACCGCTGAGTCCTCGAGAATCAGTGCATCCACCAATTCTCTTAGGACACTGGTGTCTGCAGTACCCCTGGCATCCCACTCCAAGGGAGGAGAGCATCCATTGGGATGTACCATTCTCCTCCCTAGCTGACCCCTGCTGACCAGAGTCCGCTCTCGAACCTGAGTCGCCATTGTAGCATGAGTGTGGCATCCATCGCTCAACCCTCAGCCATTGGGCAGCTTATTTTACTTTCTGAAGAATTAATGTTCCTATAGACTTGCTGTAATATTCTGAATTATCTGTGTAAATATCTAGAAGTATCAAAATATATATTTTATATACTTCACATCTTTGTGACTGAAACTTTTGAAGTACAGCTAACTGATTTATAACTGATAAAATTGTAATTATGCCTCTAAAGAGAAGGAAACCATTACCATATTCTATTTCCAGAGTAAGATTTTCTCAATTGTGACAGAGAGGGTGTATCGTGAGACCTTGAGCATGGAGAACTGTACTGTGTGAGCAGTGGCTCTGGAGGACACAGACCTGGAGATACCCAAATAGACTGTCTAAGCTGAGTTGTGGTAGGTACAGAAGTATTGAAAGAGCTTTAAAAGTGACACAGGCAGAGTCTGGGAAAGACCAGTTTGCCAAAAACTGGTGGGAGCAGTGGAATCTGAAACAGTTTTGTCAGTGTAAAGGTTATCTGTCCAGTCAAACAAATTATACAGCTGGTGACTGTATATTCTACCAGTTTTGCTTTTGGTAAGCAAGAGTAGCAAAAAGAAGACATTATGCTAGGGCCATATAAGAAGTGCAAACTGGTATGCCTGCAGGATCTGTGCCCAGAGGGAGAACTGGCATATTGGCCTATGAGGAGGGCCAGAAACCTTCACAAGTGATATACATCCATCCATCCATCCACCAAAAGGAAAACCTTGAGAAAGGGGCCACTGCTAGCCAAAGCTGTGAGACGGAGGCTAGGGAGAATGCAGATGAGCCAGAACCTTTGACAGGGTCAGCTGTTGGAGCCGGAGCTTACCATGCTTAAGAAGAAGGCTGAAACTGAGTGGCAAAGGCAGAGACTGATCTGCAGAAGATCCTGAAGCAGAGAAGGAGAAACAAAATGCTGAGTAGTGACAGAAAGAGTGCCAGCACCAGATCCAGTGACAGTAATAGGAGCAAGAGAAGTGAAAGGCTGAGAAGAAGAGGTGAAGGGTGGAACAAGAAAGGCTGTGCCATCACAAGATCAAGATGAAGAAGTTTGAGTATGAGAGTTAGATGGAGATTCTGTGACAGAGTACCGTCACAAACTGGGAGTAATGGCATGAGATGGGTTCAACCAAGGAAGCAAATGAATCCTAAAATGGTTCCTATATATTGGAGGAGGGGTGATCTTGACTTTTTTAAGACATTATGAGTGAATCTATGGGCAGCTAGAATTGGACAGGGCTTCCGAGACCTACTTATTGCCACTACTTACGGACAAGGCATTAGAAGCCTTTGCCCAAATGGACAATAATGATTGCAGTGACTATGATAAATTGCAAAATGCCTTGCTAAAGCATTTTGAGTTAAACCTCAAGCCCCATGGGCAAAACTTTAAAGGGTTAAGAAAGGCACTGGGTGACATTTAAGCTGAAATGTGTGTAGAACTAAGTAACATATTAGAACACTGGGTAGAATGGGCAAAAGCTCAGTCTGTACTAGAAAAATATTTATTTCCTCAGGAATAGATTTTAATAACTGTACCTGAGGATCTGGAATATGCTCATTGGATATAACTCAGAGCTCTGTGTGGGAGGCAGCCAAGAAGGCTGATCAGTTTATATCCAGCTGACTATCCTGTCATCACAAAGAGAATGGGGACGGGCATCAGGTGGTTTTAGGAACCCTGGGCAGGAGCCTGCTTTTGCCTGAACAAAAGAGAAGCCACCAGGTTTCAAAAGCATTGAGCTGGGCAAATGAAGACATTGTATCTTCCAGAAACTCTGGCATTTGCCTTACAATTGTCCAAAGAATATAGCAAAGGTAGAAGCACAGCTGATGGAAGTAGCTTAAGAAGCGCCCCACAGTCGGTAACCTGTACACAGAGTGCAGCACCCTCTAACTCTTCTTCACACATAGACCCCTGTGTGTGTAAATGTGATGGTGACTCATGGATTGAGGGACATTGGGTCCTCCATTTCTTTGGTGAAGCAGGATCTGATTCAACAGGAAAAGATTTGGTCTGGCCAGTTTTCTTGGGAGAGGAGAGCCAGCCCAGTGGTGCAGAGGGATGAGGTGCTGGACACCACACCGAACCATGCCGGCGACCGGGTTCAGAAACAGACTCGGGTCATCAGGGCTGGCTGGGAATGGAGAAGATTGAGTATCCAGGACTGCCTCTCTCCTGGGGAGGGGTGGGTGGGTGGGAAGCCCCTGCTCTAGTAGTAGCCCCCGGTAGAGACAGGGGTACTACATGCAGTGGCACAGGAGGGACAACCAGAAAGCCAGAAAACAGCTTTGGCACAACCGGATGATGGCCTCCATGCTCCATGTTCCCAGAACTTTGGGAGTATCCTCCACCACTGCAGTGCCTCTGGACAATGGAAAAATAGTGAGCCAAGGTTCCCTGCCACCCAGTGCCTTCCCCTCGAAGGAGGGGACCCGCCCAGTGATGGGATACATCGGGACAAATTTAGGGTTGGCTGTGATGTGCATGTAGGAGGAGCTCCAGAAGAGGACAGTCGAGACATGGAAGCACTAAGTGGCCTGAAGGAGAGGTGGACGCTAGTGTGAGGGAGATTACACACAAAAAAAAAAAAAAAAAAGAGAGAGGAGTGACAGATCATATAGTCTCAGTGTTACCGGCTCAGATATTCTAAGCTGTGAGGGTGGCCTAGGCCTACAGGAGATAACCATTGTACCGGTCCTGCCTGTAGATGTAATATGGGTAATGACTGCAGTAGGGGAGCAATACTGTGTATGTCACTACCGCAGCAATGTGAGGAAACCAGCTTTTGAGGACAAAGAAGGGTAGCATGAGGAAGCAACCCTTACATCAATAGCAGGAGAAACGGTAGCTGAAGAATGTGCTGGGAGCACCAGTTCTGAGCCACACCTAGACTGAGAGCCCAGCAGTGTGTATCTCTCCACAGTGGAGTATGCCCTTGGCAAGGTCAGGCATGCAAAGCTAGGAGAGGTCAGCAAGCTTGTCTGTCTTTGCAAAAGTTAAGAGAGTTAGCCACCAGCAAGAAGCTGACTCTCCAAATTCTGGAAAAAGGGAGGCGTTCTGGGAGAATATACTCCTGTACTGTGAGTGGGTTCCTAGGAGGACCAGAGAAAGGATACTACAGCAAATAGTGGTCTTTGGGACAGTGGGACTATAGGAAGCAGCTTCTGGGCTTAGCTGATGACATAGTCTTTTCACAACACCTAGGATTCAGCCATACAAAAAGCATCTGACTAATAAGTTTACTGGCTCAGTATTTTTAAAGACGTAGTAAACAATTTTCAGACTTGTCAGTAGTGGTAGAGGTGGGGCAGGTTGGGGACAAGGCTATAGTGGCTTTGAGTCCCTTAACTGCTATTGAAAGCCATTTCATTGACTTTGCTGTGGACATTATTGTGGGGCCCCTTAGTTCCTCAAATTGTAATGGGAAATGGAACATTTTGGAGGTCATAGATTATGCTACAAGGTACCCAGAAGCAGTGCCTTTATCCTCCATAGATGCTAGGAGGTTGTTGAAGAACCTCTGGGATATTAAGCCAGGTGGGTTCCGCCTATAAGATTCTGTCAGACCAGGGCATGAATTTCATGATTGAGGTGATGGATAGTCACTAGAAGAAACATGGGGTAAGGTAGCTCAGGAATTGCCATACCATCCTAGACTAATGGTCTAGTCGAAGAGTCAATGGGTCCCTTAAGACAATGTAAAGGCATTCACTAACCAGCATGTAAGAGAATGGGACAACGTCTGTAACATATCCTATTTGCATATGGGAAGTCCCCAGGAGTCCACATGGTTCTTACCTTCAGTCTCCTGTTTGTCCATAGGGTAAGGGTCCACATGATTTGGTGATGGAGGAATGGGAGGTGAGCTTGTTCCCAAGGGCAATTTGTTTTGGAGTATGTCCTGAGTTTCAGGTCAAGGCTTAAAGAGCTCGGAGAGGGGTTCCCATGAGCACCTAGCCACTGTAAAATAGAGGCAGAAGGCATGATGTGACTGTGGAATCAGAGCCCATGAGTATGAAGTCAGGCAAAGAGCCTTAGTCAGTGGTCAGGAGGGTGAGTGATGCCAATTTTGTGGTGGAACTACCAGACAGGAGGTGCAAACAGTAAGTTTACCACATAAACATGATGAGACCCTACAATGACAGGGATGAGATTGTCCTGGCTGTGTGCAGCTATCCAGAGGAGGAGGCAGAAATAGACCCACTGGTGGATCTCCTGGGAGAGGTGAAAGGAGAACCCTCAGTGGATGCTGTCACTGTCTTGGAGAAGCTGACACTAGCCCAAGGTGCTGAATTGAGGGTGCTATGTACATGTAGTGAAACATTCACTGGGCATCAAGGGTATACATTGATGCGGAGCACCATGTGGTTACAGAATCCCAAGCCCTGAGAGACAGTCGCCCTATAGAGTATCACAAATTACAAGACCCATCATAAAGAGAGGATTAAAGAGATGCTGGCTGTCCAGATGATCCAGGAGTCCAGTAGTCCTTGGGCCTCCCACTGGTACTGATTCCCAAAAGATGGGACTACATGGTACTGCATCGACTCCCACAAGCTCAACAACCACACAAGAGTCAGATGCATATCCCATGTTTGGATGGATGGATGTGGTCCTAGAAAGATTAAGGGTTGCCCATTACCTGTCAACCATAGACCTAACAAAGAGCTATTGGCGGGTACCCCAGACACTGAAGCCAAGGAAAGTAATTGTGTTAGGAACCTGTGTTAATCAGTCCAGATTATTCTCTTAGGTTCGTTGCAACATGGATACATCTGATCATGGGCACTCAGGTGAGGCGCACTCCAGTTATGTACCTGAGCAGGAACTGCTGCCAAGAGAAAAGGTGTATGCCACTACTGAGAAGGTGTGTTTAGGAATTCTCTGGGCTTTGCAGAAGCTGCACCCTTACCTATATGGAAGGGTATTCACTCTGGTAACTGAGCACAACCCCTACATGGTTAGTTAGGACTAGTGGGTGGAATTCAAAATGTTTAAGATGGACTGGAATGTGGAATATCTTGAATCCAATAGGTTACAAGACCCAAAGTAGTATGGGTTCACAGGGGGTCATATCAAAGAAATCTAATAGATTTCTTCGACTGGATGACAAGGGATTTTGATCAGGATGGAGTGGTAGATGTGGCCTACCTCGATTTCAGTAAAGCTTTTAACACCATGCTATTGGAGTCTAGTAAGCAAGCTGGGAAGCATTGAGTAGGTCCAAAAGTGGTTAACCGATAAGAAATTGGTAAGGTGATAGGCAAGAGAGGATGGTGGAAAAGGAGTTCACTCAGAGGAAAGGATGGTGATCATTGGGAAGCCTTAGGGATAAGTGTTGAGACTGATCCTCTGTAATATCTCTCTAGCGACATTGCAAAAGAGCTGGAAGGAAAGTCTGCCTCTTTGTGAATGACACCAAAATCTGCAACAGGATGGACACTGGGGGTTAAAAGGATGAGCTGAGACCTGAGGAAACTAGGAGTGGTCAAGGGTATGGCAGCTGGGTTGCAATGTAAAAAATATAAAAATTATGCATTTAGGAGATAAAAACCTGGGGGTACCAAATGAGTAGAGTGATACCGATGACCACCAAGCAAGAAAGAGACGGTGGGTAATCATATTGGGTGACATTAGGTGGTCAGCCAGTGCAACAAAGCAGTCAGGATGGCTAGTGTGATGTTGGGGTATAGAGAGAGGTATCACCAGGCAATGAAACAAGGTAGTCCAGAGGGCAAGAGGCATGCTGGGGTGCATAGTGAGGGTATTATCAGCAGCAAGAGAGAGAGAGTGATATTGCCTCTGTATAGATTGCCGGTAATACCCAACCTAAAATACTGTGTTAAGTTGTGAGACCACATCTCTGGAGGAGACAGGTGCAGGTGGTCCACAGGAGGAAATTAAAATGGTGCAAGGTCTGCATCAAAAGCCACATGAGGAGAAAATAAGAGACCTTAGTATGTACACACTGGAACAGAGGAGGGAGTGGAAGGACATGATAGTGGCCTTTGAATACCTCATGAGGGTAAATAGGATGCAGGAGGAAGCATTCTTCAGAAGAAAAGTGTTCAAGAACAACATGACATACTATGAAGCTGTAGGGTGGTAGTTTCGGGAGAGATGTGAGAAGTACTTCTTCACAGAAAGAGTGATGGATTCCTGAAACAGCCTTACAACAGAGGTGGTGGAGAGTGAAAACAGTGGTGGGGTTCAAGAATGCATGGATATGAAAAATGGAATCATAATGGAGAGGAAAGGGGAGGGAGAAAGAGCTATAGATTGGGTACCATCTACAGTAATAGGGTAGGTAGGAAGAAATTGGCAGACTGGATAGGCCAATGCGGTCCTTATTGCTATCAAATTCTGTGGCGCCATGTTTCTATGAGCCTAATCCTGCAATCATATAAATATGGACATTAGACACCATAGCAGGACACAGCATGGCAATGCAGATGGGCTGTCTAGACAATAGCTAGTGCCCTTTTTTTTTCTTAAGTAGAACAGACACCAGGAGAAACCAAGGTGGGGTTCACATAAAGAGTGAACTGAGGGCATAGTGGGTAACCAGATGGCTCTCATGAAAAAAATCAGTTCTGCTAAAAGATTTGTTTTTCTTTCCCCAGGTGTATGTAACAATTTGCTACATGTACTGTACCTGTACTGTATTCATTTTATGCTGGCTCATGCTTGTCGCCAGCCAACATATTTCATTAGTAGCAGATTTGGAGGTGCGGTCACTGTTGGGCGAATGCAGGCTACATCAGAAAGTGCATCCCTCATTCCCCAATAAGCCTGCATGCCGGTGCCACACCATGAATACATAACGTGGTGAGCACATCTAATGAAAGGACCACTGCAATATGAGCAAAGCTCGTTATATGCAGCGGCACCTCCTGACGTGCTTTCCCTGGTGAACAAGTACATTAAACATGGCTGCACACAGCCTGCCATAATGCCGACTTGGGTGCCCAATCCCCTGTTGGCATGCCCTGACTCAATGTATGTGTCAATGGAGGCCCACCCCATCGGCATAATGCACCCTCCATTTGTTATGTGCTGAGGTGGTGCCCAATCCCCTTGGCTTTTGCCCCCTGTTTTCGTTGTGTGCCAATGGGGGTGCCCAATCCCAGTCTGACTACAGAAACCCCTCAAAACACTTAGGTAGCATGCTGAGGCCACCCCAACATGCAAAATCCCTGAAAAGAAAAGCCATCCTGCAATTTTTTTTACCCTGTAGAAAGAGGAAAACGATCCCTCCACGGTCTCTCTGCCCCTCCCACAAGCAGCGCCCACCCTCTGTGCACCCTGCCTCCCCACCCCTCACTCATTCCCCTCTGGAGTCCAGCACGATAATCTTTGCTGGATCGTGAACACGACTGTACTCTTCAAAGCTGACTGTGAACTGAAGAAATGCCAGTAAGCTGTATAATGGCATAAATAGTGTTTTTTCAACTGTGGTGCATAACTCGGGCATTTTTGGAATTTTTGTACCAAATATTCAACATGGGGTTATTAGGACCCCTCCTCATGAATTCAGACACTGTCATGGTAGTACAGGTCCCAAAAGGTGATTCCATGGTCACTGTGTGGAATCACCTTTCGACTGAGTTATGAAATGACAGTGCCACTGTTCATGAGGGGGCTCTCAAAAGCCTATGTTGCAAATTTGGTTAAAAATCAAAAATGGCTGTTTTATGAGCGGAGTTGCGCTGTTTCCATGCAGCACGTCAGAACTTCGTGAATTTGTAATATTTTTTATCTACATTTTCAAAATTGGCATTTTTCCTACCTCCTTATGAATAGTACAGTTGTCATTTTACATATCTTGGCCAAAATGTGTTTTCACACGCTCTGGCACAAAATAACATGGTTGCTGTGCAAAATCAGTTTTTGGGACAGTTTGAGAAAATGACAGTGACATTGTTCATGAGCAGAGGTCCTAAAATATCTATGTTGAAAATGTGGTGCCAAAAGTCCATTAAATGACTGTGTTACAAAAGTGCACTGCACAGTTTCACGCACCCTAGTAACCCTTAAATTTGCAATATATTTTAATGCCAGATTTTCAACAGTGCCATTTTCACACCTCCTTATCAACAGTACAGCTGTCATTTTTCACAGTCTGCCCAAATTGTGTTTCCACACCTGTGGCACACAATGTCATGATCGTTGTGGGAAATCAACTTTTGGGACAGATTGACAAAATCACAGCACCACTGTTCATGAGGGGAGTCCCAAGATGTCTATTTTGAAAATGTGGCTAAAAACTCCCAAAATAATTGGGTTATGGATGTGTGTTGCACTGTTTCTATGCATGCTCATGACTTTTTATATTTTCACTCCAGCTTTTAACGTTGCCATTTTTACGCCTCCTCATGAACAATACAGTTGTCATTTTCACAGCCAGCCCAAAATGTGTTTTCGTCTCTGTGTCACCAAATGGCATAGCCACTGTGCAAAACCACCTTTGAGCTAATAAACTGATTGTGCTGCTCTTCATGAGGAGGGGTCACAAAAGCCTATGTTGAAAATTTGGAGTGAAAATACTAACAAATGCCTACAATGTTAGGGTTTCCAACTGTAACACCCACTCTGTAGGGACTGCCAGGCATCAGAAGTGTGACTTGGGATCATTGGCTGTAATGCTCATGACATTCCACCCCACCCCACCCTGCAGCCAGTAACAGGCATCAAGTGTGCCTTAGGAGTGTTCAGCCCTAAAGTTCACCCCATTTTCCTATACTGCACCCTCTCAGAGTATGTCCTTATGGAATAGGGTAAGTATAAGGCCCAAAGACCCCAAAGCACACCACGACACTTGTCAGTGCCTTCAGGGTAGGATGAGGTAAAAATGGCATAAGCGTTATAGCTGACACCCAAAAGGCACACCCCAGTGCCTGTCATTCTCTGCAGGGTGGGAGTGGGTTGGCATCAGTTCCATACTTCACTGCCATTCCTATTATACATCTCCAACTCCTGCACTACCAATGCCAAAGCCAGAGACAACATTTGGCATTGACAAATGCTTGTTTTATCTATGTAATTTTTTCTGCAAGTTAGTTTGAGTTCAGCAGCTGTTGGTGAAAGTCAGGTTTTCTTATCAGTCTCTCACAAAGAAACCACACCAACTGGCTCTGTTGAAAATGTACAATCTGGCTGTCCAGTCACATGGTAGGACCTAGGGACAATTTCTGGTTGTGGTCTGGTGAAAGATGACAATCTCTCTGGACAGTTACTGGGCTATCTGAAGCAGAAAGCATTCCTTTATATTTCCTGGAGGAGTCATCCCTGCTGTGGTAAGCAGAACTTGGGGCAAGAAGCAAATGACTTTTGATGTATTTGTATATTCCAAGTCCGAGGCCAGATCAAACCAGCTTTTCATGAGTACCCAGCATTCTAGCCACAACACATTTGAATCTACTGTATGTTGTCAGAGTGACACACTTTATGACATGTTATGGGGAGTATCTGGAGGATTGTTATGTATGGCAAGGCCTGAAAGAGTCTATAAGGCTTGAGGACAACAAATAGGTGAAAAACTCACAAACTCCCACTCTGTGTGTGTGGGGGAGGGGTTAGCATGATATTTGGAACAGTTAAGACCAGTTGTCTCAATTCAGTTCAATGCAAAACAACTTTATTAGACAGCATGTATAACAGTTAAAGAGGAAGAAACATCTCACCAACATTCAAATTCTCGTAAATGCAGTCACAATGCTAGCAACAGGAAAGGGTCACTAATTGTTTCGGATGCGTCCTAATTTCGGATAGAAAGAGCCCAGTGCTGAGAATGCTTTAAGCAAAGTTGGGAAGCAAAGCTATGGGTAAGCCGAAAAAGCATCACTTAGCAACATGTGTGGTAGTTCATACAAAACAAACAGTCTTAAAAAAAAACAACTGGTGCCCGCAACACCCATCAGACATGCCGTGTCATAACCAGGTGGATTACGCACTTACGTATTAACTTATTTCATCATCATCAGAGCATACCTGAAAGATCACCTGTGTGATTTAAATAGATGCTTCTTGAAGAAATGCCCAAATAAAGTCACCTATACAAGCATTGTGTGAATATATAAAACATGCAGAATACTCAAAAGCACTATACATAACTTAATGCAGAAACAGACAAATTATTTTATGTACGCAAGCATGTAGAATAATGCAGGGGTAGTGTGTTTAACAAGATTTTACATCTTCCCGAGGTATTGGATGCTACATAAACCCTGAGGCCAACCTCAATGGGTTTATTTAAGCATCAACACTGAGTGTGTAAAATCTCAAATTAAATACACTACCCCATGTTTTATTTTATATAATTGCTAGGGATCGTTTTTTAGCCACAGCAACTATATAAAATGAAAACATCCTCTAATGATCCAGTCGGGTTTCAACACATTTTCACGGGGTTGGAAAGCAGCCCTGCAGTGAAAAGTTTTCTAACTTCTTTTTATTTGTTCTTAATCTTTACTTTTTATACCCCTTTACTTCTTTTTGGTTTAACTGTTCACTGATGAGAGCAGGTGGGTGGTGTCTGTCATAAGGACTAGTGCAGAGAAGAAAAGAGCTGCTGCTGCTGGGGCATGTGCACATAGAAACGGGCACATGTTCATTGTTATAACCATGGGTTATAGCAACAAATTATAACCTGGTTTACCTTAGGGAAAAAGGATGCCCAGTTATTATAATAATTTATTTTTCTTTGGTAGTATGTTTCACAGCAGCAGAGCTGGCAAGTCATGGCACTGTAAATTCATAACAGGTAGGCGTATCTAATAAAGCGCACTTTGCAGCGGCAGAGCTGGCAAGTCATGCCACTGACATTTTATGGCATGTGGAAATCAAAGAAATGCACTTATTCAGCAGCAGAGTCAGCAAGTCATGCTGCTGTACTATGAAAACAGGATCGTTACAAAGTCATGCCATTTTTATGAATCAGCAGTAGAGCCTACAAGTCATGTCACTGATACTAGGTCATAGATAGCTATGCAATGATATTTCATTGTTTAGTCCAAGTGGGACAAGTATGTTCAAAGTGAATATCCAGAAGATTCTCGCTGAAGTCGTTTTCGGTTAAATCACCTCCACTTGAGCCCAGATCCACTTTCTCTATTCCAACAAATTTGAGGATGCATCTGAGCCATGGTTTTCCTCTTAGAAGTGCTGAGCCATGGCATAGTCAAGATTCATAGCACTTATTGCAGCCTTACGCTCCACACATGTGTCTTTAGGGGTCTTTTTATATCTAACATAGCTCATCTCACATGGGCATGTCAGCAAATAGATAACTCTTGTTGAACTACAGTTTATGAAGCTGTTGATTTGAAATTGTTGCCCTGAGTGGGGATAGTTAAATGTGTGGATATTCAAAGTGTTTCAACAGTGGACACAGGGTCCACATCAGAAATTCCATGTGGGGGCTTGAGGACCAATTTCTTTGTTTTTGAATGAGGGCAATGCTGCACGTGCCAAAATCTTTAAGGTTTCTTGCTTGATGGTATGTGATCATAGGAACATGTGTCGAGACACAGTTCAACCTAGCTCTGATTCTAGGAGTTAATAGATACAATGAATTATACTGGGTCATGAAACTGGGTCTCATTTACAAGGCTGTCTTTGCCCAGCAATACGTTTTGTCAATTTAGGCTCCTGGATGTTGTTTGTGCATCTAATATAAGTGGAGCCTCATACTCTCTTTCTAGAAATCATTGCATGAGATCCCTGCTGGCCTGTTTAACCTCATTTTCGGTCAAGCAGATCCTTCTATCTCAAAGGAATAACCCTTTTGGCATGTTGCTTGTTCTGATCAGAGGATGACAGTTATCTCTTCTGAGGAGAGGCGTTGTGTGACAGGGGTTTCCTGTAAAGGCAAGATTCAGGTTGATTTCTTCGTTTGTAATTAGTATATCCAAAATGGAACTTTCCAAATCTGCCTGATATGTAAACTTTAAATGGGGACTTGAGAGTTTATGTAATCTATAAACTTGTCCAAACTTGGGTAGTCACCTTTTTCAATTAGAAGGCAGTCATCTGTGTACCTCTTCTATAACTTGATTTGTTCAAAAAATGGATTTAGGATTCCTTCATAGATAGAAACATAGAAATTTTCAGCAGATAAGGACTGCTAGGCCCATCAGGTCTGCCCGTGGGCACTATACATTGTATGTGGCCACTGACCCTATGTGATCAATGGCTTTTATCACTCCTTCCCTCCCTCTCAAGCTTCCTTGTGCCTGTCTCAGGCATGCCTAAACCCTCCACTGTGCTTGCCGCTTTACTACCTCCTGTGGCAGTCTATTCCAAGCATCGACTACCTTTCTGTGCAGAAACACTTCCTCATACTACCTCTTAATCTACCTCCCTACCAATTTCATATTGTGCCCCTTTTCTAGTACTTTTCTACATTGGAAAGGTCCCCGCCTGCACTTTGTTTATATCATTGCCCCCCCACTGTCTCCTCTCCTCTCCTTCAGAGAGTACATATTGAGGTCTCTTAGTCTTTCCTCACATGTTTTGTGGTGCAAGTCCTGCAACATCTTTGTTGCCCTTCTCTGCATAGTCTCCACCTTATCTTTATCCTTGTACAGGTGTGACCTCCAGAATTGCATGTAATACTCCAGGTGAGGCCTTACCAATGTTTTATACAATGGCATCAGCACCTCCTTTGTCCTGCTAGTGATAACGCTGCCTATGCACCCCAGCATGCATGCCACTGGCCCTCCCACACCTTTGTGCACTGCTTTGATCCCTAAGTTCATAATAAATGATAACCCCTAGGTCCTTTTCTTCTTTGGTGACAGTCAGCTCTCCCCAACCTTCAGCTTTCCCCAGGGTTCCCTCTACCCAAGTGCATTATTTTTCACTTCTTTGTGTTGAACTTCAATTGCCACAACTCTGACCATCTTTCAAGCTTCTTCAGGTCCCTCTTCATTTCTGCACCCTTATGTAGTATCCACCCTGTTACAGATCTTGGTGTCATCTGCAAACAGGCAGTCCTTTCCTTCCAGCCCTTTTGCAATGTCACCAGTGAAGACATTGAACAGCTACCCCCAGATTGTATCCCATTTACCAGCACCCTCTATCTTCTGTCTGTTAATCAGTTCCTAGCCCAGTTCACCACCTTGTCTCCCATGCCCACACTACCCATCTTGTTAATCAGCCTTCTATGTGGGATGCTGTCAAAGGCTTTGCTGAAATCTAGTTAGGTGATGTCTACCACCCCTCCTTGATTTACTTCCCTAGTCATCCAATCAAAAATCTACTAGAGTCATTTGACATGACCTTCTGCTGTGAATCCATGTTGCCTCAGATCCTGAGCACCACTGGATTCAGATGTCCACTAACCTTTCTTTCAGCAGTGTTTCCATGATCTTTCCCAACACTGAGGTGAGGCTGACTAGAATGAGTTCCCCGTCCACCTCCCTACTGCCGCTTTAATGCAGTGGGACTACATGTGCCCTCCTCCAGTCCTCTGGAACCACACCCATGTTGAGTGACTCTGTAGATGAACTTCTCCTCCCATTCTCCATGGATATGTTGGCAAGATTGGGAACAGAAGTTGTTCCATGGCAGTGCCCTTGTGTTGGGCAAAGTAGATGTTTTCAGAAATGAAGTAGTTTGTTTCTAGGAAGATCTCAGGTTATAGACCAGTTTCTTTATAAAAATAAAGTCTACACATATTGAAATAGGTTCTGTCATGGAACCAAGAGCAGAGATTGTGGGTTGTCCTGGCATTGGCATAACTCGTTTATGTACAAACAGATGTCTTCTAAGGGTTCACAGTTGCCTTTATTCAAAGTGTCATGTGGTGGGTAAGCCAATCTAACTTGCTAAAGAGAGAGTGAGATAATTTTTTCTATGTGGAACATATTGCTCAAAATTTTTATTTTCCTTTCAGTAGAATGAATGTTCTCTATAGACTTGCTGTAATATCATGTATCATCTGTGTAAATGTCTAGAAGTACCAACATATTTTATATTTTCAAACACTTTAGAGGCCAGTGGGGCACAGGACCCAAGGTAGCATGGGTTCACAGCAGGAAGGTCATGTCAGACAAATCTAATTGATTTCCTTGACTGGGTGACCAAAGTTGTAGACCAGGGAGGGCTGTGGACATGATCTACCTAGACTTTAGCAAGGCGTTGACACAGTCCACACAGAAGCTTAATAAACAAATTAGCCAGCCTGGAAGTGGGTCCCAGGGTGGTAGCCTGGTAAAATATTGGCTGGACAACAGGACACAGAAGGTAATAGTAAATGGAGTCACTCTGAAGAAAGAGCGGTTACTAGTGGGGTACCGTGAGGATTCAATACTGGGTCCAGTCCTTTTAGTGTCTTTATAAGTGACATTGCAGAGGACCAGTAAGAAAAGTATGCCTCTTTGCAGATGACACAAAGATCTGCAACAGGGTTGAAACACAAGGAGGCGTGGAAAGGATGAGAAGGCACTTAGCATGGTTGGAGGAATGGTCAGAAGTATGACAGTTTGGATTCAATGCAAAAATGTGCAAAATAATACACCTGGGAAACAAAACCCAGGGAATAGTACACAATGGGGGAGGTAGTAACAACAACAAAATGGAAAGAGACCTGGGGTAATCATATCAGATGACCTTAAGGTTGACAAGCAATGTGAGAAAAGAAGTAGGGAGGGCTGGGGACACTGGGATGTATAGGGAGAGTGCCACCAGCAGAAAACAAGAAGTTGTTATGCCTCTGTACAGACAGTTGGTGAGACCCCATCTGTAGTACTGCGTCCAGTTCTGGAGACCCCATCTCTGCAAGGACATAGACAGGATGAATGCAGTCCAGAGGAGGCAGCTAAAATGGTGCAGGGTCTGCAAGAGAAGCCATATGAGGGAGAGACTAAAGGAGCTTAATATATATACCTTTGAGGAAAGGGAGGGAGAGGGGCACATGATAGAAACTTTAAGTACCTCAGTGGAATTAACAAAGTCCAAGAGGGTAGCATATTTGAGAAAAGAGATGTGTAAGAACAAGGGGACACAATCTGAAGATAGAGGAGGGACGGCTCAGAGGCAATGTGAGGAATATTTTTTCACAGAGAGGGTGGTGGACATGGAACAGCCTTCCTGAGGAGGTCGTGGGTCTAAAACTGTGGGAGAATTCAAGAATGCATGGGATAGACATAAGGCATTTCTTGTGAGGGGTAGGAAGAAATAAGCTATTGGTTAACTAGGGTCTGCAGCTTATCCAGTAGGTAGTGGAATGTGCAGACTAGGTGGGCCAAGCAGCCCTTATCTGCCGTCAAGGTCTATGTTTCCATGTTCTATGTTACTTCATAAATGCAGATTCTTCTTCATGTCTTTGTGACTGAATCCATAGAGGTATAGCTAACTGATTTGTAATTGACAAAACTGTATTTCATCTCTAAAGGGAAGGTTACCATTACCATCCATAATCTATTAGTATGGTGTTCTCAGCTGAGACAAAGAGGATTGGTCATGTGACCTTGAGCAAGGAGCACTGTACTGTGAGATGTTGCCCTGGAGGAACATGAACCAGGAGATACCCAAATAAAGTGTCTAAGCTGAGTGGTAGCAGCTTCGGAGTATTGAGGAAGCTGGCAACAGTGACACAGGTTGAGTCTGGCAAAGACCTGTTTGCCACTAATATAAATTGCAATCTAGCTGTTAAACAAAATATAAATATGGCTATAAAATACAGACACAAAAATCTATGACCTATGGACACGTGCACTGAATAACACATTCAGAACTTGACAAATGCAAAAAGCCAGGAGTAAACTGTGTTCTAAGGTGGGTGATTGTTGAGGAGCCTGGAAGCTAGGTCATAATGTGTTCGGGGCAATTGATGGAGTGAGAGTATAAATGTAGTTAGTAGACAGTAGTGTATAGGTTTTTCTTTTCATATACATTTGTCCTCCTGTTGCTCCCTGACAGCCCCCTTCTGACCAACCTCCCCAACCCTGTCACCTGCTCCATGGGACTTACCTTCACCATCATCCTGCCACATACCTGTGTTTGTGCCCCAGTTACTGGTGTGGGGCCTGTGGAAGGTCAGGGCTTCATCCGTCCGCCAAGGTACTTCCCACAGGTTTTTTCCCAGGGCCAACAGGATGCAATGACCTCAACATACATGCCCCACCTTAATGGAGACATTCCTCAGTGACATGAAAGTGGTGTCACCTTCCTTTTAGTGGCGCCACCTGAGCTGCCATCCAGTCTCCACTGGGTGGCAGGCAAGCAGTGAATCACATCTTCCCCCCACCATGGAAGAGGCGCTCTGGAATGCTCAGTCCTTCCTCTTTTCTGCCAGTCACAGCAACACAAGTCCATTTCTGACCTCCCGTAGCCAAATGGTAGGAGGTGGTGCACACAGCACCTCAGCCCTCCATGCCACTGGAGCCAGCCATGTATATAGTTTTAAAGTCAGAAAGTGATACATACCATGGCATGCCATTACATGAATGTCTAGTTCTATAATTGTCATATCACATGTAAATATTTGGCCTCAAGTCCTATAAAGGGAAAACCAAAGGCTACAGGTATTATAACTCTACAATTTTCTTTACATAATTATTGTATAGTGTGTTATACCACTGTGATAAACATTTAGGAGTACTCATTCACAGTGTTTCATAGTACCACATATATGTTCAAAGTGGTTGATACATGCAATAGTAACAGCATGTAAATTCAAAGTTTGGGGAACAGATGAGGGGTATAGCACTTATGTAACTTGTAGCACATTTTGTGGCTGGAACTCTGTTCCCACCCTTGAGTAGCAGGTATGTAGTAGGAAGTTTTAGGATAAAGGCCCAGGAACAAGGGTTAAAAGAGCACTGGAGAAGGAGGAGGAGGAGGGAAGGTGTTGGAGAAAAATGACTCCTTAAGCAAGGGAGGTGTAGAGTCAATGAGCTTAAGTAGCAGTTGTGGGATGAGCTATTCCTCACATTGAACCATGGGCACAGCCCTCCCATTCAATGTTTGGGGAATAGATGGGGTATAGTGCTTATGTAACTTTAGAACTTTTGTAGCTAACCTATTCCACCCTTGAGTAGTAGGTATGTAGTAGGAAGTTGTAGGAATAGAAGCCCAAAAGATATCCCCCAACTCATGGAGAGTATGACCTCTAGCATTCAGGAGAGAAACTCCCGAGGAGGAAACCTCTGAGGACCAATGACCATAGGTCTGCCCATTCTTCTAGGCAAACTGAGATGAGAGCACCCTAAAAGCTGATTGAAGTTCTTGTTCTGGATGTGGTATGTAGGTCTCGAAGGCTGATGATGTCCATCTTCCCAGTTTCTTGATGACATGTTGAGAAACTTTGTGTCTGGAGGCTGAAGTTGCAGCTCCAATTCAAAATGAGTGGACTGAGAAGAAGCGTGGATTGCATTCCAATCTCTGTAGTAGAATCCTAATGTGATTCATGAACCATTTGGTCATCATAGGCTGAGAACTGATGGAGAGCAGCAAAGGAGAGGAAGATGGAGATTGGAGATGAATCTTCTAAGAGAGTCCAAATAAATGATGGGATCATGGGAGTTGCCTGGGGAAAATACTGAATAATAACTCCTTGGTGGAGTCTATCTGTTTTGAAGTTGGCAAGAATAATTATTAGTCGTCATTTATTTTGTTTAGCTGAGATACTTTGAGGAACATAGGGGTAAACATTGAAGTTATGGTAAGTTCTCCAAGTCTGAGAAATCCAAAGAACACAAGACACATGGCTGAGGAAATCATGAGCATGCTGAATTGAGCAAATGGATCTAACTTGAGAAGGTTGCGAGATTTTAGAAGAGGGGTCCATCAATAGGCATAACGGTAACTTTTGGCCTTGAAGTTCCTTGAAGTCCTAACATGAGGAGTTTGATGAAGGATTGCTGAAAAGTGAAGAAGAGGGGAGTAGATTGGGACAGGATGAACTGGATGCCAGAAAGGTATTGTTTTATGATTCTATAGGAGATCAGAAGGGATTGGTGACAAAATGTCAGGAAGGCGGGTATTGAATCAATGTTTATGTTGATCGTAGGAGACTGAAGAGAGGCCACAAATGTTGGTGTAATGTTTCCAAACCGTTAGGTAGGATAATCTTGTAGCAGGAGCTAGGGAGGTCAAGATGAGCTGAGAAGCTTGAGCACGATAGTAAGCTATGTCATTATGAGGTCTGTGAATGGTGGAGGAGACCATGATGGATCCGCTGAAGGCAGAGATGTCTGAATTTCTGAAATTGAAAACTGGATAACGATCAGCTGCTTTGTTTTATGTCCCAGAATATGAAATCACTGTATGATAAAGTGATGAATAAGGGAGAAAATCAGTTTACATAGAAGCATCTTGATGATGAAGGATGAAGACCTGCCTTTGGAAATAATGTCCACAGTGGGTAGATTGTCTGTGAATACCAAAGTTGTTTGGAAAGACCACTGGGACTCCCAGACCAAGGCTGCTATGACTATGGGGAAAATTTTGAACAGGGTCGATGAGCTGGAAAAGTCTGGGAGAGAGGAGGCTTATTTGAGCCACAGGGCAGCAACCAGGCAGAACTAAATATGGCTGCATAGCCATGACACGTAACACATCTGTAGATCCTGGGCAGAAAATCCGGAGAAGGATCATGGTAGAACATTGAGATCCCAACCACCCCAAGAGGAAACGAGCTCACATGGCAAGGTCAGATCTTGCTGGAGCCATGATGGTTATGCAATGATGAAGACTAACTATAGAATATGCCAACATGAGAAGGTAGGAAATAAATTATCACCCTTGAGGTACAATTTGCATGGAGAAGTTGAAGTATCTTAAGAGGGAGAAGAATTCACGTTGAGTACAGCTGGATCTAGATGAGAAGGAATCCACCAAATCTCATATGTGATGTAGTTTCTCCAACAGCAGCCATAATTCCATGAAGGAGAAATCAGAATAATGCAAAGGAATTTGATAAAGGTTACTGGACCAAGGGTCTTTTCCTTGGAGAAGGGAACTACAAGATCACTGAATAGAGCAACTGAAGCTGTGATTCTGGTAGCTGGAATAGAATCTGGAGGACTTATAGAGAATGGCATCTAGAAGATGGATGACTGATGGACAGTGACTGATAGCAGAGAATCTCTGAGAAGATGTTTTATAGCTTAAGACTGCTTTCACAGCCGAAGATCAAATGGGTGGTGAAGTAGAATTTATCTTACCATTGTATGCCATACAAAAGCCACAGAGACGGTGGATTGGGAGTAGTTTGAAGGCATTAGTAATGTCAGCTTTAGCGAACCATGCACCAGGGCTGAAGAGTTTTATGATAGAAATGGCCTTGTGCATGTGTAAGACAGGAATTAGTGTTCTGAAGGTATTAGTGAGTTAATGCTAGAAGTTGCAGTATTGCAAGGGCAGAAAAGTCAATGATCAGGCATTTCTTGCCAGAGAATTTTCTTGCAGCAATACCTATGGGGTTGATCCTGAATGAAGGAAAGGAGGAGCTTGAAAGGGTCTGATAATGAATCTTTGTCCAGTTCTGTTTGAAATAGTTGAGATAATATAGACAGTTCCTTGATAGAGACTGCAGGTTAGGGCAGATAAAGGAATCTGAAGGAAGCACGAGATGGCTGTATGGAATCCATGAGTGAATCCAGTAACAAGACAGAGAGCAATAGCCGGAAAGAATAGTGTTCAAGAGACGAGCCAAAGCAGGGATGTTAATGGGTGTAGATGGATGATTCTGTAGTCATAGTGGGCACTCAGGAGCATTGGGACAAATGTATCAATCATGAGCCTCTCCACAAAACATGCATACATGTAGCAAGGTACAACCATTCATTGGATATCCTGACTCATTGATGTTATTACAGATGGCTTTGCTCCAAGTATTTGACAGGACGGCCATGGAGATCAGCTTGAGCACTGGGATTGGAGATGGTACAGATGAGCCTGGGTATTGGATTACCAGATGAGGTATACTGTCTGTCCGAGTAAGCCTGATTAGCAAAGGAAGTAGTAGATCAGGCTGCAGACAGTGATCAGAGGGCGCAATATGGGTAGAATAACCCACACAGAGAGCAGGAGTAAGCTCGCTGACCAGTGAAATGTCTGCAGAAAGCTCAATGTCCAGAACTGGCCAGTTGAGTTTGAGAGCAAAATGGCTAGGGGATGTAGCTGTCTTGGCAAAGAAGGATTTGTGATATTCATAAAAGTAGGTTCCACCCTACACTATAATCAGTCATGAGATACAAGTAGGTGTCAAGTTCTTCACGACGAGTCAGAAAAGATGAACATAGAATGTCCTGGTATATGCTGAAGGCCATTATGAATTCCAACAGAGTTAACTTGTGTAGAAGGAGAGGGTTCTTAGACTTAAGAACTCCTCAGATATCACTACAGGATACTATCCGATTTTCTACTATGTCTTGCGATGTGATGAGAAGTGAAGTCAGGTTGACATCTTTTCCATCTTTGGTGTCTCTACAGAGATGAGCAGGAATGAGATGAGTGGCAGTGATGATGGGAGATGAAGGAGGTAAGGATGTACCTGTCTGAATTGGAGAACTGGCACAGAGGAAGCAGGGTCAGCTGGTACTGCAGTCGAGACTGGAAAGGATAGTTGATCAACTGGAGCTGGTTGATTAGTGGTAGGAGGAGATGAGTTTTAAGAGTAGACATGTGAGAATCCATCTGGGAAACAGGTGAAAATCTGGGCCATGAAGTCAAGGATGTCAGCTAGAGAGGATTGGAAAAGACTGACTGTCGGGTCAGGAACTTGGAAGCATGAAGGTCCAGCTTCAGAGGCAGTGAAAAGATTGAATAATTCTCTGCTTTCTGGCTGAAGACGCATGGGGAATGCCATGTTTTTAAGTATGGTAATAAGTCAAGGTACAGTCCAGTCTGCAATGGGAAAATTAGTTTTCTACTTGCATTTTCGGTGTGATGGAACTGTTGCTGCTGGAGTCGATAAAGTTCCATCTGTATTGCCTGGTGGAGCAGAGGAAGAATCAGTTGGTTGGGATGACTTCATAGTAGATGGGTGGCTAGTCCAGATGAGATGAGAAGTGGCTTTTACTGGTGAAAGTTGTGAAGTACGGCAATGAGGCGACCTGTTGGCAAATAATGGGAATAATGATACAAAGACTTCTAATCTCCTGTCTCAGGCTAGTGTTGTCCATGATGGGACTTGAATGGTAGGTGGGGAAAAGAGATTATGTGTAAGAAATGTGAAGACAGACTACCGCCTAAGTATTGTAAGCCATGTGTAGATGAAGGTGGAGTTGTCTGGTAATATGATAATTGTAATGGAATCACATCCCGGTATACAGGGGTAGCTACCTTCACTCAACACCTCAGAAGGTGTGAGTTAGGGATGGAGTCCAGAATACTGCTTGTATGAGCTGACTAAAGCACACACATGCTGTAGAAAGAGAATAGAGTTAGAACATGTAAACATGGACTGGAGCCTCCCAGCAGCAGCATCAACAAGGAGCAGATTTATCCTAGACTCCTTTCAGGTGTGTTCCTCAAGCAACTGATCATGGAACCAACTTGGCAGAAGGCAATACTGGACCTTGTGCTCACAAATGGGGACAGTGTAGTGGGGCTAATAGTGGGGAGCACCTGGGAACAGTGACAACCAGTCACTGAGGTTTGACATCACAGAAGGAGCAGAACCAAACTGCACAAAAGCACGTATCCTGGATTTTAGGGGGCATCCTTTGGGAAAATGGGGAGATATTTGATAGAGGCATTAATGGGACTGGGGCTGGAGTCTGGGGTTGAGGAACAGTGGGCAATTTTTAAATGAGGATTACAGGAGCAACAGAAAGATGCATTAAGCAGGTTAGCAAGGGAAAAGGAAGAGGAGGCCACTATGGTTTCCAAGGAGGCAGTGGAGAAAGTGAAAGCCAAATAAACTGCATTCAGGCAATAGAAAAGGGCAGGCAGAATGGGATAGGGAGAAATACCAGGAGAAGTGAAAGGAGGCAGGGATGTCAGTAAGGGAAGCCAAAGCTCAGACAGAACAGTGCATTGCAAAATCAGTGGATAGAGGGGACAAAACCTTTTACAGGTAAATGAGTGAAAAAGATAGACAAAGGAAGAGATACTGAGCTGGAAGGGGAGGATGGGGGTTGAGTGGAGGATGAAAACAGTAAAGCTGACATATTGAATAGGTATTTCTTCTCAGTCTTTACTGAGGAAGATGAGGGTAAAGGACCTGAAGAGAGTACAAGGGGTGGGAATGGTGCAGAAATGGACACAAGTCCCTTTACATGAGAAAGGGTCCTGAAGGAAATGGAAGGAAGAGTTGATAAAGCAATGAGGTCAGATGGGGTGCACCTAAGGGTCCTAAAAGATATACGAGAGGTGGTGGCTGAGCCTCTGGCAATCCTGTTTAGTTGATCACTGAAAACCAGGGAGGTACTCAAAGACTGGAGGACAGCAGATGTAGTCCCCTTATATAAAAGTGGGAAACAAAGAAGAAGCAGGGAACTACAGACCAGTCAGCCTCACCTCAGTAGTTGAGAAGATCATGGAAGCACTACTGAAAGAGAGATTGGTGGAACATCTGGTTGCCAATGGACCAGGACCCAAGGCAGCATAGTTTCACCAGGGGGAGGTCATGTCAGATCAACCTCATTGAATTTTTGACTGGGTGACAAGGAGGTGGATTAGAGGAGGGCAGTGGATGTGACCTATCTGGACTTCAGCAAGGCCTTTGATATTGTGCCACACAAAGGCTATTAAACAAACTAGGAATATGGGAGTGGGCAGAACAGTAGTGTGGCAAGTAGGTAACTGGCTGGGCAACAGGACACAGAAAGTGGTGGTAAATGGCTGTCACTCCACTAGGGAAAGGTGACCAGTGGGTCACCACAGGGATCAGTTCTGGGACTGGTCCTATTCAACATCTCATCAGTGACATTGTGCAGGACATAGAGGCAGCATTTCCTTGTTCACTGATGACACAAAGCTCTTTTAACAGAGTAGACATGCCAGGAGGGCGTAGACAGAATGAGAAGGGCCTGCAGAAACTTGAAGAAAGATCAGGGGTTTGGCAGTTGAAATTCAATGCAAAGAAGTGCAAGATAATGCATATGGGGCACAAAACCCTGGAACAACATATCAGTTGGAGGCGGGAGGATATGGCATGCATCAAGCAGAAAAGGGATCTTGGGGTTATCATGTCTGATGACCTCAAGGTAGGGAAACAGTATGACAAGGCAGCAGGTAAAGCACACTAGGCTGCTGGGCTGCATAGTCAGGGGCATCACCAGCAGAAAAAGGCATTCATAATTCCGCTATACAAGACACTAGTGAGGCCACACCTGCGTACACTGTGAGGTTCTGGAGACCTTCCTACGTAAGGACATAGACAGGGTAGAGAAGGTTCAGAGGAGGGCAAAAAGACGGTACATGGATTGCATCACAAGACCTATGATGACAGGTTGAGGGACTTGAATATGTACTCCTGAAGGAGAGGAGGGAGAGAGGGATATGATAGAGATATACAAGTATCTTACAGGGAGGCACTGAATGCAGAAATACACTATCTTCCAGTGAAAAATATGTTCCAGGACTAGAGAGCATGAGGTGAAGTTGGAGGGAGGACAATTCAGAGAAAATGTATGGAAGAATTACATTACAGAAAGGGTGGCCAACAAGTGTAACACTCTGCCAGAGGAAGTAATCGGGCTGAAACAATCATGGATTTAAGAATGCATGGATAGGCATAAGGGAATTCTGGAGTTCTGGGGTAGAGGCAACAGACTTCTAGGAAAACATAAACTGAACTTACAAGCTCAAATGAGCAGACTGGGTGGGCCATAGGCCCATATCTGCTGACAGTGTCTACGTATCTATGTAGATTTATGGGGCAGTAGTTTCCAGTGATATGGGTAGTGTGGGAGGTATAGTAACACACAGTAGGGATGAGATATAAGAAAAGTGCCTTAGGGCATACGTAGTATAAGGAGACTTGCAGAAGAGGCAGGGACAAAGGGATGGTAGTGGAGGTATGAAGGAGGTATTCATTCATTCATTCTTTATTTGTATGAGAGCACTTTTCTTATAACCAAAGTGCCTGTACAGTACACAAAACAATAAATAAGCAAGATTAAAACTAACATAAATCATTAAAAGCTACACTAAAAGATGTCTTCAAAGCTCCTTTAAGCTTTGGGCAGTCGGCAATTTCGCATCTGATGCAATAATGTAAGGCAATAAAAGGAGAGGCAATGGAGCTGAATCATGGGGATGCATCCTTCTCTTTGTCCTCCAGGGGGTAGGCTGATGTCCCAATGGTGATGGCAACAGGAACAGCCAGGATTGGGGCTATTTCAGCAATGTGAGTATAAGCTTAGGTAGTGTGAGATTGGCAGTATGCATCCATAATCCACTAAAGTCGTCAGAGGGTGGACAAAGCTCCCCCATATCCTCCTGTGATGACTTGGATAAACTCAGTTGCTGCAAACTGTGACAGAAAAATTGAGAATGAAAGCGTACCTGTGGAAGTATGAGACAGTACATCGAGCTGATATGACATTCCTGCATGAGAAGGGAATACCTGGCTCAGTGAAAGCAAAAGGTAGTGGCTCCAGTAAATCTGTGGTGGGCAATTATTAAGTCAGGAACAACATCTGTTAGTGACTAAAGTATGACTGATGAAGACTTACTGAATGAAACACCAAGAAGTATGCTGAAGTCCTGTCATTCATGTCGAGGAGTAGAAGGGAGTTGGAATGTACGAACAGCTAAATGGTTGGTTCAGGTAATGCAGTAGCTTCCATAGCAGATGGACTGGAATGATTGAAACATTCAAACACCTTAAGGGCATTAACAAAGTGAAAGAGTCTAACATGTTTAAATATGAGAAAATAGCAGGACAAGAGGACACAGCATGAGATTAGAGGGAGTCCAATTAAGGGGTAATGTGGGAATTTGTTTTCACAGAAAGGGTGGTGGGTGCATGGAATGGCCTACCTCAGGAAGTGGTTGATATGGATACAGTGCAGGGCTTCAAACAGGCATGAGACAGGCATAAGGGAACAATACAGATGAGTATGAATAGATAGGCCATTGACAGTGCAAAGGCAATGGCACATTCTATAAGGTAGAAAAAGAAATGGGCAGACTGGATGGGCCTTGCGATCCTTGTTTGCTGTCAACTTCTATGTTTCTATAGAAGTATATGGAAAGGAAGCAATGTGCACAGTGGGGGGGAGGAAAAGGAGCTCAAATGAAAGGGGAAGGGAAGAGGACAGGCCATGCAGGGATGCTCGTAGTTCTCTGCAGGTGGGAAAAGACATAGGCGAGATGTTAGGAGGCACCGCAGCATGGAATGAGGCAGAATGGGATGCTGAGTGAGCGGCATGTGCAGCGAGGAGAGAAGCAAAATGCCCGAAAGGAGGACAAAAGAGGAGAACCCAGGAACCCTGGAAAGAACAGGAGGTGGCTAGGGAGGCCAAAGGCCGAAACTGGACAGAAGGCACTGAACACTGTACCTGAGAGGAACACAAAACAGAGAATGAAAAGCACAAAGGAAAACAGGTAGGGAAACACAAACGGAGCAGCAAGCAGAAGGCAGCACAGCTACATGAGCTATGCAGGGAGCGCAGGAGTTGATGAGCTTATGTGGCACTTGTGGGAGGAGCTATTTCTCATATTGAACCATGGGCACAGCCCTCCTATAATTGAAATATCATATTATTAAAATTGTTAGAATTACTATTGTATCATGCTCGTATAGTTTCAGACTACATGTATGTCACAATAAAATAAATGTTAAAATCATTTTTAAAGGAATGACAAAATCTTCTGCTGTAGAGAGTGCTAAGGCAAAATGCAACAATATTTAAAATATTCATGATTTGTTATTCTATTCTAACATTCAAAACAGTCAACAGACCATACATTAAACAACTAGTGATACACTGTCATGTACCTCTCACCTTGATTGTTTTCTTTGGCCTGAAAGACTATGTATGAAAACAAAAGCAATGCCCCTACAAACTAAAAAAGATTCCAACACTCCAGCCATCATCCTAGATTCCCACTCTTTACTGCAATACTATTTAAAACATGTTACTTCTGGCAAAATATACAATTAAAAATCAAAATGACTTCTAGAGTTCGACTTAATTTAACAGTTTCACCATGTGCTGAATTCTTTGTCACTACCTCTCAGCTCCTTGGTCTCCAGCCTAAACAGCACCACCAATTTAAAACCAAGACTTAGCTAATGACTCCTGCTTCACACGACTGCACTACCCATGCTCCCATGTGGTGACTCCTGACCCTACTCATCCCATGAGGCACCACCCCACAGTTTGCCACACCTACCCCTGATCATTCTCCTCCCCAGTAATTCCTGTCTTATTTTGTTGAAGCTGCAGAACTGGGAAAGGGCAATGCTGTAAAATAGACAGTGGGATGGGGGGCAGCAACTGCACACAAACCATCACAGCTGCTAAGGTTATCCGTGTACAGTGGCAGGGAAAAGTAGTGGACACTGTCTGCAAATCTTCACTAATATCATTACACTTTGCAAACTTTCATCTAGGGCTGGTGCCCCACCTGCCTACATTCCATATGAAAAGACCAAACCCAGGCCAAGAGCACAGAAAGCAGACACACATCGCTACCTGTTGGCCTACTACAATATATAACAGGGACTTTAAACATATGACGGCAAATGAGAGCTACCTGACCTTCCCCCTACTTACATTATAACCAAGGTCACTGATTTATGATGATTAAAATAATCACATTTCATTTTCAAGACTTGAAATTTGAGAAGGTGAACTGGTGATGTTTAGTCTAATTTCCAAATTGTACCAGGAATCTACTGTCATTCTTTTAATAGGTAGATAAATTGATTTATTTATGTATTTGTTTACTGGGTGAATGCACTGATCCAGTGGACCATTTTCAGGCATGACCTGGGCCATAAAGATGCCAACAGTATTACAGAGGCAAAATACAGTACAGGAGCTTAAAAAGAAGATACATTAGGTTAAAAATCAGAATAAAAGAAGGATTAACATACAGAACATTAAATAAAGCAAACTAAAAATAGCACTTTAAGCAATTATAAGAAAAACACAAGTTCAGCAGATTTAGGTTCAAAATGCCAAATTAATTGAATTCTTTGTTTCTACCAGTGTGAAGGCAGTCCAGTTTCTGGAATTTTTTCTGGTACAAAATGAAAACCATGGCCTTGATTATAACTGCAGACTGTGCTTGATCTACAGATCTTTCTCCTTCCTCCATTCATTTCAGTATGATTCCCTTGTGCCTAACCCATGCATTTTAAACCCACTACTGGTTTCACCCTCAGCACCTTTCTAGAAGTCTGTTCCAGGAATCCACCAATTTCTATGAAGAAGTGCTTCCTCATATCCTCCTGAATCTATCCTATAACTTCATAGCATGTCCCCTTGTTCTTGAGAGCCTTTTTCTGAAAATTAGTTCCTTCCTGTATCCTATTTACCGCTGGGATGTGTTTTAAAGGTCTCTGTCTTATCCTCCTCTCACCACTCTCTTCCAGGGTGTATATAATGAGGCCCTTTAGTCTCTCATCTTAGGGATTTTGATGCAGACTCTGCACCATTGTCTTGCCCTTCTCAGGACCACCTGCACTCTGTTTATGACCTTCCAGAGATGTGGTCTCCAAACTGGACATAGTACTCTTGGTGGAGTCTTACCAGCAATCTACACAGAGACAGCACCACCTCAATATTTCTTCTGGTGATCCCTTCCTATGCACCCCAGCACCCCACTAGTCATCCTGAATGTCTTGCCGCACTGCATGGTCACCTTTAGGTCATCTGATATGTTGACACCCAGGTGTCTTTCCTGCTTAGTAGTCATCAATACCACTTTCCCACTTTGTACCTCGCCCCTGGGTTTCTGTGCTTTAAGTGTTTTATTTTGCACTTTTCAGTTTTAAACATTGCTTCTATACCTTACCAGTCCCATAGTTTTCTTAGGTTTGTGCTCATCCTTTCTACCTCCCCTGCAATATCTACCCTATTGCAGATTTTGGTTTTATCCACAAAGAGGCAGATCTTTCCTTCCAACCCTTCTGCACTGTCACTTATAAACATATTAAATAGGACTAGTACCAGCACTGATCCCTGAGATGCTACTCTGGTCACCTTCCTTCCTCAGTGTGAATTCCATGTATAATCCCCTCTGGCACCTATACTCTAACCAATTTCTTATCCAGTTTATCATCTTTGGACCCACTCCTAAGATATACAGCTTGCTTACTAGTCTCCTGTGTAGAACAGAGTTGAAATCTAGGTAGGTCATTTCCACCACTCCACACTGATCTAAACTTTGTCACCCAGTCAAGATGAATCAAATTAGATTTATTTTATTTAGTTTTTGCTTACTGGTAGGTGTGTTAGCCATAGGATGACTATTTCCAGGCACGACCGGGACATTTACAGAGCAATCAGAGAGGTGACAAACAGCAGTAAATATTACATAAGATGATTCAAAACATCAAGGTTGCATCATGAAAGTAGGGCACAAGGTACAGAGCAGAACAAAGTTGCATTCTTTGGTACAGAGGGTTTATATAAACATGGTAAGTCAGGTTAAGGTGCTTCAGGGCATGTTACAGTATAAGACAAGTCTGTCAGCAGCAATTTATACAGAGCTATTTAGAAATAGGGCACTATCAGCAAATCCAGAGAGATAGTCAGTTTTGCTTTAGGCAAAGAGTAAGGGTGATAGGTGCAAGTGGGAGGGCAGAAGGATTAGAAGTGGATATAGTTTGGGTTTGGAGTACAGGTAATGCTCAGAGAGAGGAGCTATTTCAAGAAGAGGAGAGGAGTAAAAAGTTTGGGGAGGGGAGGTAACCGAGTGAGTGAGGAAAAGTAGTAGCCCTGTGGTAGTTAAGCATTAGGTAGGTTAAGCATAACAGGGCAGGGACATAGTGCAAAGGCAGTTTGAAGCAGGAGCACTGACTAGAGGAGTTGAGGTGGTGGTGGAGTGCTTTTGAAGGCATTATGGGAGAATGCCAGGTGTACTTCAAGCGGGAGGGAGTTCCATTATTGGGTGGCAGGGAGTGCAAAGGCAGAAGCACCTTTGGCTGATTTACATTTTGGCACGTTTAGAAGTGATTTTCAAACAAGCACAAACCATAGTTGGAGGGCTGGGGAGTGGGCAGCCCTGCCAGTGTTAATGGGGTCTGGATCCTCACAATACTATCAATTGTGGAGTAAAGGACAAGGAGTCTAGTTGCACTGACAGATAGCCAGTTCATACCTGAATATAAGAGGCAGTGGTGCTTCAGTTATGGGAGGAAAGCAAACCTACATATGTTATTATTTGTAACGTCCCACCTATGAAGGTTAGAGTTAGGCAAGGCAACATATGTAGCAGACCCATAGGTAAGGGTTGGTAGAAGTATACCCCTGGCAATAGCCACTCTGGCTAAGGGGTTACAGCATAGCTAGCCTGGTATGCAATGCTTAATTTAGAGTTAACAGAGTTGCAAGTGTTCTGTATGTGCAGTTCAAAGCTAAGGGATTGATTGAGGGTTATCCCAGGGTACTTGAAAGAGGTTACAGTTACAACAGTAGAGCCATCAAGACAGGAGACACTGAAGTTGTGCTGGTAAGATTTGAGCTTGGAGGGTGTACCAGATAACAAGGACTGTGTTTTGGCTCCATTGAGTACAAGTTTGCTGTCAGATAGCCAGTTCTGTGTGCTTTGGAAGTCCACAGAGCTGTTGATTAATGTCATTAGTGGTTTCACACTTGTGTATAAAACAATATCGTCTTCATAGAGAATGGAGGAGGTGGAGGAGAGGTTGGAGGAGATATTATTGATAAATATTGAGAACAAAAGTGGTCCTAGGATGGTGCCCGAGGATTCCAAAGTTAACAGTCGCCGATCAGAGTGGGTTGAATTGAACTTTACAACTTCTTTTCTGTTTGTTATGTAACTACTGAACCAGCTGACTACATTTGAGGCAAAGCCCATAGACTTTAAGGTGTAGAGGAGAAGAGGGTGGTCAACCAGATTGAAAGCTTTTGTCATGTCAATAAAATACACTCTGGTTAGGAGACCTGAGTCCATGGTAGTAAGAGTGTCGGAGGCAAATTTGAGTAAGACAATGGTAGTGCTATGCCTTTTATGAAGCCATGCTGGGCATTGGATAGGAGATCATACCTAAGAAGAAAGTCAACAGTTTGTGAGGCTACCAATTTTGCTTAGGACTGATAGTATAGCTATAGACCTATAGTTAGATGGGTCTTTGTGATCATCTTTCTTGAAAACAGGTGTGACCCGTGCAATCTTCCAAATGTCAGGAATATAACTTTAACACGTGGAGAGAGTAAAGGCTTTGGCCAGAGGGATTTTGATGAGAGGGGCAGTCAGCTTCAGTAGCTTGGGTTCAAGGCTGTCAGAGCCTGAGACAGTACTGTCCGAGATTGATCTGAGAAGTTGCATTACCTCCTTGCTAGTGGCTGCCTTAAAGTGAAAAGACAGGGTCACTGCCCTTGGCAGTACCGAGCAGATGTGTCCTTTATCAGGTAACAGGAAGGAGGAAGTAAACCTGGTAAGGTCAGCAATTGCTTGTTAAAGTGGCTCGCTATGGTTTGAGGATTGTTGCAGTGGGTACCGATCAGGACCATATCATTAGGAGTGGGGAGTGAGAGGAGTTCAGGAAAGTTTTGATGTGGGACTAGAGCCTTTTGGGGTCACTCGAGGCATTGGTTAGCAGGGTTTTACAGTAGGAGCTTTTTGCAGCTCTTATTTTCTTTTGCAAGCATTTCATTTTGTCTATAGGTGTTGTAGTCACATTGTTGACCAGTGGACTTGAAATGGCTCCAGCCCTTATCTTTCTCTTTCAGTGTAGTAAGTAAGCCCTTTTTAACCACCTTATGGGTTTCCACTTTACTCGCCGAGTTATAAGGGGGACTGAAAGCCTTGTAGGGCAACAAAGTTTGTAATGAATATGTCATGGGCTGTCTGCACAGCTCTAGCATTGTAAAGACTGGTCCTCTTTATTTTTGAGACATCAAGAAGAAATGTTTGGTGATCTAGGTCAGCGTAGTTGTGGAAGGAGATGAAACATGTCTTTCTGTGGGTGTGTGTGTACAGCAGACCCCAAATGGCAAAACAGGGGAGTGGTTAGCAGTAGCATCAGCAAGAGTGCTGGCAGTGAGGATGTGCTCAGAATGATTTGTTAGCACCCAATCAATAAGGGAGTTTGAATTTGAGCAAGAAAAGTCCTGGTGGGTTCAGTGATTAGTTGGTGAATGTTATGACCCTGTAGCTCAGTGAACAAAGTTGTGTGGTTCTTTCTAGCCAGTTAATGTTTAAGTCTCCTAAAATGAGCATTCTTTATTGCCGGAGAGTAGGATGCCTATATTAACAGCTCCTCTAGACCAGAGAAGCCACTGTTTGGGGGTTGTAGCTAGAGTAAGGAGGGCATGCAGTGATTTGCAGTGAGTCATGGACCCTGTGCTTACAACTAAGAGGTGCAGGTGATCCTTGGAGTAGATGGCGATGCCACCTCTTCTTTGGTGGATGGTCTATCCTTCCTGATAAGGTTGTGGGAGGAATTGCACATTGTGCATCAGAGACGGAGGGTTTAGCCTTGTTTAGACAGGCACAATATGTCCAGTTTGTAGAGTGAGATTCAAGCTTCAAGTTCAGCACAGTTGTGCTCCATACAGATCATATTGTGATGGGCAATGAGGAAACCCCTTGGTGCTGCTAAGGAGTGGATCTGAGTGATAGAGGTGAGAGGCAGGACCTGGATTTGTTTCAATATCCACCAATAGCAGGATAGCAAGGAGCAGCAGAGATTCATAACTTCCAGTGGATGAAGGCTGTTTGAATTGAGCTGCAGAGGAGGCATTTCTTTCTGTTGTAAGTAGTTATGTAGATAATACCTTTTTAAGAACAGTGGTGGTGGGTCAAATAAAGTGTCAGGGAGTCAGAGGAGACTGGAGAAGTAGAAGTAGTGTGACCACAGCTAACTTTATAGCCACATTTTGAGCCTAAAATGAATAGCAGAGAAACCAGGGTTAGTAGGATAAGGGAATTTAGGCTAGCTATGATGTTTATATCCTTTTGGGTTCAACACTGAGAACTCAGGGAGAGAAGCTGCAAACAGAAAACCAGTTAGGTATCATGAAACCATAAAAGTGGCTAAAGAGGATGGGCTGAGAACAGGCTCAGACTGAAAGAAACCAAGCGTTTTTAGTGTTGGGATCCCTTAATGATAGGAGCCCTTAGTGGTTGGAGACAATAAGGGACCAGTGGGGAAATCAGGCACTTAGTCATCTGACCATAAAGTGCCTATATAAGAAAGGGTCCAGCTGGGTGGATGAGGTGGGGAGGGTGAGGACCCAATGCGAAGCACCAGCGAGATCAACGGTTCAAGGGCCAAACCAGAGGTGTGACTCGAGGCTTTTCTCCAGTACTCTGTGTGAGTTCCAGTGGCACTTCAGGCAGATCTTACCCTGAGCACTGTCATGGTACTGGGCAGGCAGGTTTTGGCAAGAGCAGATTCTCTGGCTGAGTGCAGCCAACCTGAAAATCAGGCAGGATCAGTGGTACTCAGCCCAGGAGTGTCCTCAGCGTAGGTCACAGTTCCAGGTCCACCAGAGTGGATGAGGTAGCAGCAGTCCAGCAGCCTAGGCAGGCTCTGAAAGCAGAAGGTCTGGGAGAGAGAGAGAGAGAGAGAGATGCAGGTTAAGTACAGGCAGGCTAGGAGCAGGTTACTAAGTAGAAAAGAAAGGGTGTAGTCTTAGTGAGAGGTGTAGAATAACAGGTACAGGAGGAATTATAGAAGACAGAAGAGAATTCAGGAAAGAAACTTAAACTCTAAATTTAGGTAATTTTAAGTTTTAACAATTGCATCGAAGAGTCCTACATCACTTATGTCATGTGCTTTTGCTGTACAGCTTAAGAACTCTTCCTAAATTAAGCTTTCTTAAATTACTAAGTATCCTTAATAACTTGCTGAAATTAGGTACTTTTGTTTGAGAATGACTCAGATTTGTTTGACATGTCCTCCCCATGAGCCCATGCTGCCTCGGATCTTGTAATTCAAGATATTCCACAATACTTTCCTTCAGCGTTGATTCCATTACTTTTCCTGCCACTGATGACAGGCTGACTGGCCTATACATAGAAACATAGACTTTGACGGCAGATAAGGACAGCTAGGCCCATCTAGTCTGCCCATTTCTACCTACAGGATAGGCCGCAGATCCTAGTTAACCAACAGCCTATATCTTCCTGCCCCCACAAGAATTGCCTTATGTCTGTCCCATGCATTTTGAATTCTCCCACAGTTTTAGACCCCATAACTTCCTCAGGAAGGCTGTTCCATGCCTCCACTACCATCTCTGTAAAATAAAACGTCCTCACATTGCCACTGAACCGCCCTCCTTCTATCTTTTAAATTGTGTCCATTGTTCTTGCAAGTCTTTTTCTGAAAGATGCTACCCCTTGGACTTTGTTGATTCCCTTGAGGTACTTGAAAGTTTCTATCATGTCCCCTCTCCTTCTTTCCTCAAGGGTATACATATTAAGCTCCTTTAGTCTCTCCTCATACAGCTTCTCTTGCAGACCCTGCACCATTTTAGTTGCTCTCTGGACTGCCTCTATCCTGTCTATGTCCTTCATGGAGATGGGGTCTCCAGAACTGGACACAGTATTCCAGATAGGGTCTCACCAACTGTCTGTACAGAGGGATATCAACTTCCTGTTTTCTGCTGCTGATGCCTCTCCTATACATCCCAGTATACCCCAGCCCTCCCTACTGCCTTCTCACATTGCTTGCTAACCTTAGGTCATCTGATATGATTACCCCAGGTTCTTTCCTGTTTTGTTGTTGTTACTACCTCCCACCCATTGTGTATTCTTCCCTTGGGTTCTTGTTTCCCAGGTGCATTATTTTGCACTTTTGCATTGAATCCCAGCTGCCATATGTCTGACCATTCCTCCAAACTTGCCAAGTCTTTTTCATCCTTTCCCTCCTCCGTGTGTATCAACCCTGTTGCAGATCTTTGTGTCATCTTCAAAAGGCATACTTTTCCTTCCAGCCCCTCTGCAATGTCACTGATGAAGACATTAAGAAGGACTGGACCGAATACTGAACCCTCTTGGTACCCGACTAGTAACCGCCCTTTCTTCAGAGTGGACTCCATTTACAATTACCTTCTGTGTCCTGTTGTCCAGCTAATATTTTCCAGGCTACCACCCTGGGACCCACTTCCAGGCTGGTTAATTTGACAAATAATCTTTTGTGTGGGACTGTGTCAAATGCCTTGATAAAGTCTAGGTATGCCATGTCCACAGCCCCTCCCTGGTCTACTACTTTGGTCACCCAGTCAAAGAAATCCCACTGTGCATCGACCTGCTGCCTTGGATCCTGGCTCCACTGACCTCTAGGTACTCAATTATTCTTTCCTTCAGAAGTGACTCCATCACTTTCCCTTCCACAGAGGTCAGACTGACAGGTCTGTAGTTTCTGCCTCTGTCTTGGTCCCACTTTTGTGAAGGGGAATCACATCCACCTTCCTCCAGTCCTGGGGTACCACACCATCCTCCCATGATTTATTAAAAGAGTAGCCAGTGGTTTCACTAGTTCCTTCCTTAATTCTTTTAGAATTCTGGGTGAATTCCATCAGGACCCATTGCTTTGTCCACCTTCAGTTTTAGGAGTTCTTGCAGAACCCTTTCTTCTGTGAAAGGACTGGGATCGACCCCTATCAAGAGTGCTTCTGTTAATTGGATTAGGCACTTCCCTCCTCTTTTAGAATACTGAGCAGAAATATTCATTCAGTATTCCTGCTTTTTCACTGTCCCCTCTGCTCACCCACTGTTCATTCTATTCAGCCTCACTATCCCTCCCTTTGTCTTTCTACGCCGCTGATGTACCTATAACAGGTTTTATCCACTTCTTAACTGAGTTGGCTATCTTTTCCTCAGTTTGGGCCTTTGCTATTCTGACTTCCTCCATGCTTCTTTCTGCCTTAACTGGTACAGCTCTCTGTCCTGCTCCTTCTATGTTTCCTTATACTTCCGAATGCTATCTTTTTCTTCCAGATTTTCACAGCCACCTCTTGAGAACCATAGTGGCTTTTTCTTTCATTTTGATTTGTTTATTTGCTTCACACTAAGGCTTGTTGCCTCTGTGATGGCAGTTTTGATAATTCCCATTGTTGCTCCACGCCTCCTTCTAGCCTGTTTGCTAGTGCTTTTCTGAGGCACTCTCCATCTTGCCAAAGTCAGCCCTCCTAAAGTCCAGTACCCTCACTTTTGTATGGCTTGACTCTGTAGCTGAGTTTAACATGAACCACACTGTTTGATGGTCACTTGTCCCCAGATGGCAACCCACTTCTAGATCTGAGATCTCTCACTGCCTCCGTTTGAGAGCTACGAGGTCTAAGATTGTCCCCTCACGAGTGGGTTCTGAAACTAGCTGTCTAATGCCTGCCACCTGTGGGTGTCAAGAATGGCCCTGCTCTTGGATGTGGCTGCAGCAAATGTGCTCCAGTTAACATCTAGCATATTCAGGTCTGCCATCAACAGTATCTCCCTTTCTCTGCCATTCTAAGAATGCCTTCCATCATATCCTTGTCCTTTCCTTCCCCCGACATGAGGGTCTGTGCACAACCCTGTGCGGATTGTGGTGCCATTTCCAGTCTCCAAGGTGACCCACAGTGCCTCTTCTCCTCCCTGTTTACTCTTTTGTTCAGTTGCTTTTATCCCTTCCTTTACATAGAGAGCTACCTCCCCTCTTCTCCCTGCCTGTCTCTCCTGTAGGTTATGTCCCTGGTATGTTAACATCCCAGTCATGGTTCTTTTTGTACCATGTTTCTGTGACTACTATGATATCCAGGCATCCCTCTTCCATCAAGGCCATCAGCTTAGGGAGCTTGTTGCTCAGACTATGAGCATAGGTACTCCCTTACCTCCATTTCCTGATGGCCTTACCTCTTTTCCCCATCCTTGTCCTTCTTGCTATTGTCACTTTCTCCATTTACCCCTGAACTCTCCCTTTCGACACCTCCATGTTGGTGTTTGCCACACTTACTACCGTGATTGTTTGGGGGCTAGGATTTTCCTGCTCCTTTCCAGTACCTCCCCTTGGCTAATTTAAAGCTTCACAATGAAGCATTTAAACCTATCACCTAGGATCCTGGTTCCTCCTGGACAGATGCAGCCCATCATGCCAGTATGAGGCTTGCATCACTCCAGGTGGACCCCCAGTCCCCAGCCGAAATCCCTGAGCTCCACACCAGTTTTTCAACCACTGATTGAATCCCATGGTATGGAACACCCTAGCCTCTCCTATGCCATAGATGGGTAGCACCTGCGAGAAGGGTACCGTGCATGCTACTTGACTAAGGCCCTCCCAATTCCACAAACTCTTCCTGCACTCTCTAATCCCTTTCTTAGCCAGGTCATTTGTCCCTAGGTGGACAATGAAATCCAGCTCCCTCCCTGTGCAGCTCTCTCTGCCCTCAAGCCATGGTGCCAGGCAGGCACCTTACCTCTCTCCTCTTCCCTGCCCAGTTCTACCTTCCTAACAATGGAGTCCCCACCAGGAGTTGTTTCCTTCATCCCTGCCACCCTCCTGTGGGTCTCCTTTGTGGAGGTCTCAGCATCCTCCTTGGTCTCCACTGTAGGTGCCTCCATAGAGGAACCACACTTTGCCAGAATGGCTTAGGAATCGTGGAGAGGTACAACTGGAGATGTGCCTCTGTTCCACCACCCTCACCCTCCCTGAGCCCACTGTGGTCCAACTTCTCCTCATTCTTGGCAACCTCTGAGGCAACAGCAGTGGCACTGGTGGTCCCTGGATGGAAGAGGAGTCCCACAAATCCTGGCCAACTCAGCCTGGAGATGAGCAACCTCCTCCCTCAGCCCAGAGAGGTGCCTGCAGATGGGACAACACCATCCTCCAAAACATCTCCTGGAAGACTGCTGCTCCACAGCCACTGCACTGCACCACTCCCATCATGTCTTATTTCTGGACCCTTAACTGTTTGCAATCCTTACTCTTTCCTCTGTTTTTTTTTCTCTCTTTCTTACTGTCTGCCTGTGTGCCCTTTAAGCTCCTGATTGTCCTGTTCTGAGACAAGAATATCCTATATTTCTCAGTAGATCACTTACTTGTTCAGAGGCAGACCTCCAGCAGCAAGAGGGGCCGGAGGCTACTCTTGCCCTTCTAGGATGGTGGGTCCTTGGTGGTTCTTTGATCACTCACTTCCTGACCCTAAACAGGAAGTTCCTGTTGTCAGTCAAATCCTGTGCCTATAAAAATAGAACTAGCTTTGGGTGGGGTGGAGGGAGGGAAGGAGGGCAATATAGTCCCAGCAGAGAAGTTCAGTCACACAGCAGTCCTTTCTCCTGGTGTCTTCTGCCAAGCTATTAGCAGAATCTTTCTAAGGCAGTCTTTAAATGTAGCTTCCTTCTAGCTAAGGCACTCTCTACTTACCAGAACTTTCTATAAGTAATTTAAACCTCACAGCAGTTAAATCCTTTCAGTCACCTGAGATTTACTCCTAGATGACTTTTCAGATACCCATTCAGTTCAGTTAACACAAACACACTTTTTTTTTTTTTGTATGTTAGTTTTGCTCTAAATTAAAGGTCCAAATACAAAGTTCTTCTACTTTACTCCCAGCAGAAGTTCAGTCACACAGCAGTCCTTTCTCCTGGTGTCTTCAGCCAAGCTATTACCTATAATTGCTAGTCTCCTCGCTACTACCACTTTTTTGTAGTCAAGAGTACATCTGCCTCCTCCTGTTCTCCAGAATCACTCCTATTTCCAGTGAGCTTTTAAATAGAACTGTCAGAGGTGCAGCCAGTATCTCGCTGAACTCCTCAGTACCCTTTGATGCACCCCATCTTGATCCATTGTTTTGTCCACCTTCAGATTAGTGGGTCCTTCCTCTGAAAAGGATTATTGTCCTCCAACCCTCCCTCCAAAGCTTCTATTACTCTTTGTGGCCCCTCCTCTTATACTTCCTCTGTGAATATTGAACAAAAGTATAGGTTTGGGATGTCTGACTTTTTCTGGCCCCCATCAGCACAATCCCCCTTCTATGTTTAACCTTACAATCCCGCAGCAAACTGAAAAAACTTTTTCATTCCAGCATATTTAGTGGATTGTTCTATCATAAAAACAATTCATTCATTTATCTGGCATGTCCTACAAAATAAATAACACCAAGTCAGTCAATCAGGTGCAGCCATTAAGGTTTACTATAGACAAAGACATCAACATTAATCATGATGCTACTTAACAGAATGGCTGGATGCCTCTATGCAAGGTGAAGGTTTTCTCTGTTACAGGTACGGTATACTTGGAAAACTACTTTTGGGTGCTTACAGGAAATGGAGAGATGGATGTAGAGGTCAGAGATAGTTGCTCTGTAGTTCTCTAATTCACAGTCAGGGTTGGATATAGTGTGGGGGAGGTGAGTTTGTGTACAGGTGGGAAAAGGGTGGTCTGATTGTAGATATCACTTACCTGGCAGTGAAGATCACAGTGTGGGGAAGGAGGGATTCACTAGACAGTGGCAGAGTAATGGTGAATACAATTACAATTGTTTGTGTTGTAGGAAGTGGTCATTATGTATGGTGCAAAGTGGTGGACTGAGGACATTGTTTTATACTTTGATTTAATCAAAAAAGGAATATCACCTAGTTCTTTGTTTGTGAATGCTTCCTTGCCCAGCAAACATGAAGCATAGTGACACTTTTTATTTTTTTTTAGTCTTTGGTAAATGGATAAGGCCCACTAGGTACAAATGCCCATTTTCAGGGGTAACCTGGGAGCACTGGGAAGTTAAGTGACTTGCTCAGAGTCACACAATATGCAAGTGGTGGTTGTGAGAATCAAACCAAGGTCTGATCTGCTGGATGTACCAAGCTCATTCAAAGCTCGTTAGTCTAACCTCTAGGCTTTACTTCTAGCCTACATTGCCAGCAACTTCCCTGACAAAGTGCCACTATGGGTAGTTTTGCTGGGTGACCATGGTACTTCACCAGACTAAGAACGAGGCAGAGTTGTACCTTGTACTTTGCAAAGTCAAGAAACGTCATGGTGAATTTCCTGAAGTGAAGCTTCCTGACTTAACACACTTCTATTTAACAAAACAGAACAGACTTCCAACATTCTGTTTCTCTGAAGCACCATACAGTACAATAATGCCGTATGCTGTGATGTCCTACAATAATTTGCATAGACACAGTAACGTAAATTAAATAACAATATGGAAGAAGCCTGATGCTGCTTTTTCATAGTGAACAGGTTAAGTGAACTGCACAACATAATGGGTATTAAGAAGCTATAATATAACACCATTTTAATCTACTGTAAATTTACACCTAAATTGTTTAACAGTAAGGAAGAAACTTGATTCTACTGCAAATGAATCAGGTTAAGTGAACTACCTATAACAATATATAGTTCAGTAATGCAGTTCAAAGCAATTTAAATTGTACCTACTATGTTGTGGAAAGTGCAGCATTAATAACAAAGTGTATCTCTATGGTGCTTGAACAGTTGTGTAATATTGAAGAATGCAATGTCTGCTTGTGCCAATCACATACTAAACTGCCATGAACATTATAGCCTAACTAATGAGAAGTATGACTTATGTCTTCCCACCACCTGAAACAAGCTTCAATCCACATTAGAGCTACAATCTCTAATTCCACTAAACACCTTCAAAAGAATCCTAGATGGAATTACTTCTGAAACCTGTCTATGCCCTCAATCTCTTCCCTGGTTCCACATATATCCTCTCTATATCTCTTCCTTTATAGCACTGGCCACATTGTAAATGTGTACACTTATACTTCCTGCACTTATTTATTTGTGCTTGTACTGTATTTGCTCATAATAATTAATTTTATATGCATTTGCCGTATGTATGACTACTATTATTTGAACAATCTTTTCTTTATTCCTGTTTGTCACTCCTCTATGATTTATAATATATTGTTTCATGTTTATCTAAGTTATGTTCATGCTATGTATCTTGTCGAGTATGTTGTACAAGGGACCATCTTGCAAAATGAGCTTGCTCTATGGAATTTTTCCTTCAATAAACTGAATTGAACTGAAGTTTGCACTGCATTATTTAATTAATAAGCCAAGGCAGGCAGAGGTTTAAAGGATTTCAATGTACACCTCAGGGGTTTAAAGATATTCGTCAAGGCTGAATGGCTTTACAGCCTGAAGTGCAGTAAGCCCTTTAAACGTTTACCTGGAGTGGTCAAGGTTTGAATGATTTTAATAAATGGTTGAGGAATGTAAGGAAATTAGACTGATGGCTAAGTGTCTTTATGGATCTAGGTAGTGCATTGGAAACACTTTAAACCATTGACTGGAGTGATTCATTATTTACTCTTACAAAAGAGTTTTCTGGCATTTAGTCACATAAAATACAGAAACTTGGCTGTCTGAATGCATTATTTTTACTTTATTTTCCTCTGTTTACTGGTGACAGGGCATCTCTCTGGTGGGGCTCACTCAGAAGCACCTCTAATGCTTGCCAGAACCCTTCCCCAACTAAGGAATCAGTTGCTGGGTCCTTTCTCTCCTGCAGCCCCATACAGGAGGAGGTGGGGACCACGAGAGTCAAGTCAGGTAGGGACCGCATTGGGCATTGGATTTGGGTCACCTCCCAACCAGTTGGGGTTTTACACCTTGTTTTTCCCCTGAGATGCCAGATGTGCAATGATGTCTGCATGAAGGATGTACCTCAACTGACTTCTGCCAGCACCTCACACTCTAAGCAGCTCACTCTTATGGTTTCCCCGGTCTCAGCTGGGAGCTGCCACAAAGCGATGCATCACACAGGCCAACCCCAGGAGAGGAGAGCAGTCCTCTGGATGTTCAAGTCTGTCCTCCCCTGCTGAACCCTGGTAACCAGAGCCTGCTCCCAAACCCTGGTTACTGGCTTGGTGCGAGGTGTGGCGTTCAGTGCCTCAACTCTCAGCATTACCAGGCTGGCCTTGGATGCAATCTTGAAAGTAATTTTATTTCCAAAAACAGAATGTGTTAAATTAAATAGAATTGCAACCTAGTCTGGTTGTTAAGGGCTGCTGATTGCATGATAAAATCACAGCTGAAAGAAACCAGCTCTATTCAAAAGCCTTTAGGTAAGGCAAAGAGAGAGAGAGAGAGACAATGGTGGTGGTGGTGGGTGGGGCTGACCAAGGTACTAATTAGTCAGTGGCTCAGTAGGTAGCACACTCGCCTCTGAGGCCGGAGATCAGAGGGCAGTGGGTTCAGTTCCACATCTGGCACTTAGGTTAATATCCCAGTATTGACACTGTAATGCAGCATGGAGGGTGCTGCATTTGAGGTGCCATCTTTCGATGAGACGTTAAACTGAGGTCCCATCTGTCTGGATTGGTGGTAGTTCAGGTAGATGTTAAAGATCCCATGGCACTTATCGAAAAGAGTAGGGGTACTTTATTGGTTTGGAATACACAACATCACCGAAAAGAAAATAAAACAAACAATGTAAAGAAATATCAACAATAATAACTAAAGAAGAGTACAAATATAAAGAACTGCTATTAGCAAAAGAAATGTTTTTCCATAGATACATAACATAAGACCTAGAATATTTTTTTCATCAAGACAGGTATCATTTGTAAATCTGAAATGACAGCAGAAAGAATAGCAGCAAAACTGTATTAGCTTGTTGCAACACAAAAGAACAGCGAGCCTGCTATAAGTAATATTGTAAAAGTGCAAATAATACATTCAAAGTACTCCTGTGATATTGATCCCAATCACCCAAATATTCACCTAATACTAATGTACAATAGGAAAGAAATCTCAACTGAGGCATATTCCACTGTTGGGCTACAAAGTCCCAAAACTTCTGACTGAAATGACATTCAAGAAAAAATGCATCTGAGATTCTTCAATGTTAGTACAATCTGGACGTAAACAGTATCTCTCAGAAATTGGTTTGTACTTCAAATTGCCACGGACTCCAAGCCTTCCATGTGCAGATATCCATACTATATCCCATACTTTAAATGAGATCCTACTATCTGTCAATTTATAAAAACATGTTTCATATTAGATGGGGAACAGGAAGGAAAAAGCAGAATCACTTTCTGCACGTTATACAAACATAATCATAAAAGATTTCCTATGCAATGATTGTATTTTCTGTAAGGGAATCTTCCATTGATGTAGTTTTTAATGCGGAAAGTCCATAATGTGGCAAATCATCTGAAGACAAAATTCTTGGTGGCAAAAGGACCATTTAAAAATATTTGTGCCAAATGGATTTGGTCCAAAATTGACAAGGGAGAAATGGAGCTTGCCAAAGAAAAGAAAAGGAGGAAAAAAGAAAATGGAATGAAAAACAATAGGGTTTATCATATTCAACCCTCCGCCACGGAATTTCAAGTAAGTATATTCTCGCCTAACGGGTTCAATCTATTACCCCACAACATCTGAAAAATATACTATAAAGTCTAGTCTCTAATGAAAGAGGAGGGGAAAAAGATGACTTATATAAAGAAATATGGGTAAAATGAATTTTTTATAATCACAACCTTTTTTTTTTCCCAAATTTCCAATGTTTCCATTGATTCACTTTAGCTTCTCCAGCCGTTAGCTGTTTTTCCCAATTATAAATCTCCATGTTAGGCATTCCAAACCAGATCCCCAGAATTTTCTGAGGCCCGGACACAAGAGGGATATCATAACAATTTGTTAAATCTGGGGCTGTCCGACTAGTTGTAGTACAAAACTTTTGTAATTAGAGAGGCACCAGAATATTCACCAAAAAGAAGAAAATTCTAAAGCTCTCTGTAAAGAGAGGGAATCAACTAAAAGGAGAGGACATCATCTGGAAGGCAGTGACTTTGACCTTATCTATACCTATAGAGGGAGCAATCCTGAAATGGAGGGATCACAAATTATACTCCTAATAATTGGATCTAAAATGAAAGTATATAATAAGGGACTTAGGAGACATCCCTGTCGGACACCTCGAGAAATTGATATGTTTCTACCTAAGAAACCGTTTACTATTGGTATAGAAACTGCAGATGAGTATAGTTTTGAGATCCAACGAGTAAAAGTCTCAGGAATACCATAAGAGGATAATACAAAAACAAGAAGGAATGGCTGATTGCATCAAAAGCTTTTGATTGATCCAAAGCTGCTATTAGTTCTGTAGAGAAAAATTAGTGTGACAGGCCATTAGATCTCTAAGTAAAAAGAGATTATGCTGAATACGCCTATTTGTAATCGCACAGGTCTGTGCAGTGTGAATCAAAAATCTGGCTACTTTTTCTAATCTGTTATTCAATATTTTAGATAGAATCTTATAATCACTATTAGAAGACAGATTGGTCTCCAATTTGAAAGTAATGCTCTATCTCCTTTTTTAAATAAAGTCATTAGGGACAGTGAAAAGTCTGGAGAAGGGGTACTAGAGGATAAATAAGAATTAAACACGTTGGAGAAAAGACCCATAAACTGTATACACTTTTTATAAAATTCATTTGGTATGCCATCTACACCTGGGAAGACCCAAGTTTTAAATGTCTGATCACCTCAATGACTTCAGAAGAGGTAATTGGTGATCTTAAGGACTGAATCAGATCATGAGGTATTTGAGGAAGGGAAGAAAAATTGCATGGTGAAAAAGATCCACAGGTAACACATTAGGGGTGAAAATATTCCTGAGTATATTGTTCAACTACCTGCAACATACCAATATCAGTAGTAATTAGTTTTTATCACTATTAAATAAGCCAGTCATACGGGTATCTTTCAAATATGATTTACATGCTTGAAATGGGTCCGCCACAGGGGAATCTTGTAAATAAACGGAATTCTAAATCAAGGGATTTTGCCCTTATACTGATAAGTTCTCATTTGTTGTTTAATAGTTTTGATTTGAGAAAGAAAATGAATGTGTTCCTCGGGGGAGTGACATAAGTCTATACAATTGATTCCTTAGAACTAAATATTTCCCATAATCATCCTCACTTTGCCTTACCTAGGACTGAAATAAATGAGCAAGCTCTGTTTTGAAATGCTTCCACCAATCAAATGGGAGGGAAAGAGATCAAAAGTGGAGGATTTTGCAGCTAAAAACAATTCAAGTTTACCAAAATAAACCGGATCTGAAAGAAAAGAAGTATTCAATCTCCAACGAGAAACACCAGAGCTCAATCTGGGAGGAAGGAGCCGTAAGGACAAAGAACAAAATAGAATGTGATGGTCAGAAAATTCTACCGAACAGCAACACAGGATACCACATGAAAATAGCGGAAATAAAAAACATATCAATCCGAGTAGCAAAGGTATACCTATGATACGATACCTCCTGTAGCCTGTAAACTACTTAAATACATCCAAAAGGCCAGCATTTGTTACGACCTCTGATAATGCATGAGAATCACAATACACCTTCTTTCCTTGCATTCTACGAAACTGAATATCAGGAGCAGTTAAAATCCTCCCCAAACCAAATGTTTCCTTGTAAATAAGAAGGGCTTCAGGTCTGAAAATAAGGAAATACGTCCTGTTTTAGACTGTGGACCGTAGATATTAATAACCCGAAAAGAATAATCACCCCAAGAACAATCTAGTATAAGTAACCTACCCAGCACCAAATCAGTCACTTTGTGATGTGAAAGGTATTACCAAACAAAATGGCTACTCCATCAGCCAGTTCAGTACTATAAGACCAAAAGGAGGGGCCACGAGTCCATAATTTTTTCAATTTGTTTTCCTCTGAAATGGAAGATACCCTTGTTTCTTGCAAAAATAACGTCCAGATTTAAAGTCTGCAGATAGGAAAACATAGATATCTGCCTATGAAAAGTTTTTAAACTGCAGACATTTAAAGTAGCAAATTTCAAAGCAGCCATAGAAAAAACTTAAGGACTATGCCTCTGACTCACTTTCCTTTCTTCCCTTTTTACCTTTCTTATCTTTAGCCAATTCAGTTGATTTGCTATCATCCTCATCCGTTACTAGCTCCGAGAGGTGAGAGGTCTCAGATTCCAGATCAGAGTCTCTCACCCTCCTGGAGAGGAGAGAAGAAATTCTCAGTCACCACTGAACTGCTCTGGGCCTGTTTGGAGGAGGCTCTAGTGAACCTCCTGCTTTTACCATTTCAAAGGGAGGAGGCATGTTGGAAACCAGATTTTGACTCTCTAGACGGGGGACCAGGAGGTACCATCTTCTGAGATGCAGGAGCCACCTCTTGTACTGATGGACCAGGACTTGGGAAGGGGGTGAAGGGTCTTGCCGTGGGAGGGAAAGGGAGGGAGGGTTAACCTCTCTCACCTGAGGTATGTAATTTAGCCTGGGCTTTATGAAGCAGCCCATCGTGGTCTAAACCATCGAACAATATGTCTCGCCCATGGGCACTGATGAAAGGCATGACCCTGATCGTCACAAAGGTTACATTTAAAAATATTCTTACATCGGTCTACAGAATGCCCAAAACCCCACAAAGAGGACACTTCAGCATATCACAAACACTACTTATATGCGTTTATCCCACATTTATAACAGGCTCTAGGCTGCCCTGCATAAAAGCATACCCTCTATCTTTTCCTAGAAAAACTATTCGGCAAATGTACCACGCCTGAATTAGTTTGTAACAACTTTACTTTAAATTTCACCCCCAGTCCAGATACCTCAACATCTAAGAGAGCTTCAGGGGCCCCAACACTTCACACTTGGCTTGCAGCCATCTATAAATATCACTGACATTCACCCTTCGTTTCTGAACATAATGGTAACATATCGTATTAAAGGCTTTGATAATGGAATAATAAAAAGGCAGCCAAACAGGATGATTTTTCTGACGAACATATTTGTCCCAAAACTTATCCAGAAGGGCAACAGATTGGAAGCTTATGTCATAAGAGTCTTCGCCAGAAATATGAATAAGGCATATATGTCCTTAGCACAAATCCATCTTAGTTTTAGCAGCTGGTTGAAGATATAATATCTATCAGGATGTTCCTGCAGACCCTCTATATCTTAAGCGCACAGCATGACGACGGGCGCCTGCTCTAGCTTTGCTTTAAATAAATCTGCTATAGTCGGTGTAGCTGAATGAGCAGTCTCCTGAGAAGCTGCAGTAGTTATAGCAGAAAAGGTTTCTATGGAAAAGTCAGACCCAGGCCTATCCCTATCTCCCCTCGAGGTAGATGGTTGTGGGGAACCCTCAAGCCAGGGATAGAGATTTTTTACCTGAGAGGGAGTCAAATCGAGATCAGGCACCCAAGTTCCCCACTCATTTCTTCTCCAGCCTGCATCCAAAAGCCATCTCCTCCGACCAGTCAGGGATTCGATCTCTGACTTCCTCCTTCCTGAGCCCGGTGCTGTCGCACCAGGGCGTCGTGTGCGTCCGTCCGCTTTTGCGGTCCTCCCGGAAACCACCTCCCGAGACACAGATTCGCTCTAAACGTAACGTGATGAAGATCACCACCTTGTGTATCTCCGCCACTAGCAATGCTAACGCGTGTCCTGCTCGAAATAAAGGTACCGCTGAAGGCGCATAGCACTCTACTCTTCCTGAGCAGTAGACCGATGTAAAGCAACTCCCAAGGTAGGCAAAATTCTGTCGATAAGGGTTCCATTTGAACAGTGTGCTGCTTAGGCTCCACCACCTCCTCCTCCATCCTGACCTCAGGAACGCTCTGCCAGAACGGCTTCTGACGCCAGCAAGAACCCCACCAGCCACTGACCAGCAGCCAGTAGGGAATTTCCCGTGTTCTGGCCAAATTTCCTCATTCACTAAAAATACCACCAACAGCTTAATCTGGTTCAAGGTCAGTTGGCATTCATCTGTATCCTCCTCGGTCGTGCCTGAAAATAGGCAGGATTTGTCTAGTGCACTTACCCGGTCAACAAAAGCTAAATAAATAAAATTACAGAGCTAAACATCCGCTTTATAAACTGCAGTTCCATGTAAAAGGGTTCTATCAAGGGTTACAGGGGTGTACTGATCTGTAGTTAGGACTACAAATACCTGGATGAATTTGGATTGGATTTAAAAGGAGATCTTTCATGTAACGATGCATTAGTAGTGTTTCAAGGCATGGTCAATTGATGTATTTTAACCAATAAGGTTTCAAGATCCTCTCTTGCAATTTTATAAATGTGTTCTGTATAAGCATATCACATTGTAGCTTACAGTGTTGTACATTAATTGTCTAATTTTCTGTGAGTTTTTGTTAATGAATAGATATATTATACAATATTATGTCCTCAACAGTAGGAAACAATGGCATTTTAATTTGTTCTCCATGACTACATCCCCATATTGTATGACAAAAATGAATATATATATACATGAGTTTTAATTATTTAATATTTTATTATTTTTAGGTGTCAGAAACCTCTTTGCAAGCCTTGATGGTTCTGATTAAACTTAGAAGTCCATGACCAAAGCTGAGATATCGATGCATGACATAGTGGCATACCTGGAAACTATGATTACTAGACTAGATGCCCAATCATCTGGAATGGATGAGGTGAAACAAGAGTTGGAACAGCTCCACCACTCCATTGATATATTCCCTATTATACTGAAAATTCAATGTGTAAGGTCACCTGTTCCAGGTAAGTTCTATTTTCCCATTACACATTTTTCATTGTCCCTCTCCCTCACCATCAGCCTTTTATTTCCCTTTGGAGTACCAAGTCCCATATAAGTAGTGTTATGCCTCTCTCTCCTTTTCTTCCCCTTTTTACTTTTTAAACAATTGTAAATAAAATAAAATGCCAATTGAGTTAACTAGGTATCTATAAATAGAACATTTGGTTACTTTTATTTTGTCAGTTTCAATTTAACTAATCATTAATTACATGCTACATGCTAATTACCCTGTAGTTGCAGTTGCAATGCAGCTACACTATTGCTAACTGATACTTAAAATAAAGTGTAACCAAAAATGTAATATTATCCTAATTTATTGTTTCTGTTTTCTAATTGTTGTGTTAAACCAAATTGACTTTTTAAGACTCATGAAACATGACAATAAAAAGCCACAGAACTGAACATGATCAATGATCTTTGGGCTCTGAGCTGCCTTGTGCAAAATTAGCACTCAGCATGAAACCTAGCTCATTTTGTACAGGGTCTTTGGGACTGATACAAAGAGGAAGGTCTGCATCAGTCATAACCCATTTTGCCTATAATCTGTCAGGTTCTGCACAAAGAAGGACATCACCAGTCCCAACTCACTTTTCGTAAGAAGTAAGTAGGAATCCTAACTCACTTGCACAAGGCCCTTTTAAATCCTATACAAAGCTAGATATCACTGTGACCAGGTTGGGCAAAACGAGCAAAGACACAAAGGATAAGATGCATAAAGGCATAAATTAAACCTGAATTTTTATTGATGATACAATAATAAACTAAAATAACAAGCCTGTACACTAAACACAATGAAATGTATCTTTTAAAGATAGGATCACTTCAAACAATGCAGCGTACTGACCAGTTCCTCAGTATACACACTCTTCAGAGATAATGCTGGTGTAACATTGTCCCTGGAATGTCAGGAAGAGAAGCTTCAAATAGCTTTTAAACAGGAGACTTCAGTTTCCTTTTCTGCATGCCAGCTCAACTGACCTTCTTGCTTCCAGCTTCTTATGCTGTCCTTCTCCCTCCCAGAACTGCAAAAGATGGACTTTTATATCTCTCCCATAGGGTCATGTGATTCTTATTTAAATATGCAAGTCTTTATTCAAACTTCACAGATAGTCAACATAATAAATAACACGATAACTGAGGCAATTATAATACAAGGCTACACTTTTAAATGTGAACCATTGTACTCTTTCCTTTGGGAGAACATGAAAAAAGTTTCATATGTGCATACTTCACCCAATATTTGAATACACCTCCCCAAGCCCCGACTATGGTTTGAGAGGCATTAAAATCCATATGGGGAGCTATTATGGGGTTCTCTGCCAATCATAGGTGCCAGAGAGAACATGAGCTTAAGTCCCTAGTATCTCATATGGTCAACCCAGAGGCTAAATTTAAGAGTACACCCCACATTGCCCTTCACTCCCCATTAGGCCGAGATTATTCAAACTTTCTTCAAATAAATGACCTTCTTGCCAGGAAAGCTGAATTGGCCATTTTAAGGTTAAGGCATAAGTACTGGGAGAGTGGAGTGAAGGGAGGTAGGTACTGGCTTTCCGGCTCTGGAAACAAAGTGCTGAGAGCCATATTCCAGGATTTAGGAGACAGGATGACCCAGGACAAGTACAGTCAGAGAGGATAAATGAGATCATGGCAGAGTTCTGTAAGGAGCTCTATTCTTCATCTGGTGCCATTGGCACCTCACAGGTATGCAGTTTCCTGATCTCTTCCCTTGGCACCTGGCCCTCAGCCAGCAGCCACCCTGGAAATCTTCATTACCCCCAGGAGGTGTCAGAGGCAATCCAGACTTCAAACCATGGGAAAGCTCCTGGTGGAGGCAGATTTCCTGAACTTTGGAGCCTAGTTGCACCACTGATAGCCCCTCTGCTAAGTGACCTTTAACTCAGCCCTCATTACTGATCCCTTCCCTCTTTTAGGGAAGCTATTATTACAGTATTTACTAAAAAGGGAAAGATACCACCTTACCATCTAGCTATCATCCCATATCACTCATAAATTCTGATAGTAAATTTTGTCAAAATCCTCGCCTCCAGGTTAAACCCCTACAAACCCTTCTTATTCATTCCTTTTAAGTTGGGTTTGTCCCTGGCTATTTCAGTAGAGATCATATTCACTCTATGATTAATATTATTCATTGGGCTAGCAAGTGCCCTATGCCCCACTGCAGTGGCCATCGATTTGAGAAGGCTTTTGATTTTCTCAAATAGCGCTATCTTCAGCAAGTGTTAGCAGTCATGGGTGTTGGCTAGAACTTTAGGCGCTGGATACCAGCCTTTATTTTTGTCCTTTGGCCGGGTCCTTACTAACTCTACCCTATCCACTCTGTTCACTTTGGGGCAAGGTACGAGGCATGGTTGCCCTCTCTCCCTGATTTTATATTGGTGGTGGAGCCATGCAATGGCCATACATCACTCCCCAGGTATCAGAGGGTACCCCATTGGTGACAGCATCTTTTCTACATTTATGTACATGGATGTCTTGCTGGTCCCACTAGTAGATGCAACTTCCTCCCTCCCCACCTTGCTCTCTCTCCTTACAGAATTTACAAGCTATTCTGGTCTGAATATCAGTTGGTCTAAAACAGAAGTCTTGCCACTTAACAGTTTGTGCACGTATGCCCAGGTAGCCCACCTTGAACTTCAGTGGGCATCACACTCCCTTGTGTACCTAGGGGTATGTCTTACCTCGGACCTTACCAAGCTCTGGGGCTAGACCTTAAACCCTTATTTGAAGAAATCAAAACAACGTTTGCTGCATGGTGAGGCCTTCACCTTACACTGTGAGCAAAATCTCAACGATTAAAATGGTGGCAGCCCCTAAACTCTTATATGTCATCTCACTTCTCCTTCTACTCCCTGCTATATGGGTTAAACTAATAGATCAGGCTTTCTCCAACTTCATTCCTGGGAATGCTCTAAGCCCCACTACAGTAGGAACAAACTCAGGGTACACAGATCATGGGTGGGGTGGGGCCTTTCTTGGATAGAAGGATACAAGTGGACCTTTACCACCACCCATACCTTGACATGGTTCCTCCCAAGGACAGAAGAGTCACCGCAATGGGTACACATGGAAGCAGCCACAGCCCAGACCCAGTCACTTGCAGTCCTACTATATAACCTCCTTCCCAAACATCTTTGCTTGTGCCCCACGATTACATGCTCAGTGCAACTTTGGCACTTGGTGCATAAGAAATTGGATGCCAACCCATGCCTGTATTAGCCACTCCTATTTGGGGAACATGTCCTTAAAGGTGGATGGTAAACCCTGCACTGGCCCTTATAGCAGGAAAAGGACATTTCACACTGACAGATTTAATGGTGGAAGAAGGCCTTATGTTAAAATCCTTTCAAGCTTTGAACCAGAAATACCAGCAAGGTAAGTCAGCCTTCTGGCAATACCTGCAGCTTCTGAGTTCAGTATATCGGCTTATCTTAGCATCACCCCACAGCCATTAGGGCAGGGGCTTCCTCAATGTCTAAATGGCAGACCTGAAAAGGAGATAAAGCCAGTTTTAATTATGCCAACCTTAGGGACGGACTCCTCTCATTCAACTCAGGCTAAATCTATGGGAGCAAGCTCTCCAGCAACCCCTTTGGACATCCAGTAGAAACTGTGCTGGAAGAATGCCCACTCTATGTACTCTAATGCAAGAAGTAGGTTCATACAAAACAAAAATTGTCTCACTTGTACCATACTCCTGCAGTCCTGCATGGATTGCACCTAGTGGAACTTAATTGATGGTAGAGGTGCCTTTCTGGAGTAGGGGACCTCATGCACATACTCTGGCTCTGTCCACTTCTCTCCCTCCACTTTGAATGGCCATTTTAGGCCTGGCAAAATAGGTCTTTGGCCCTGACCTGACTCTCGAACCTCTGGTCTGGATTTTGGGCCTACCTCCTGCATCAAGGACACTCACCCAACAACAACATAGGTGGTTGGCCCTACTCAGTCTCCAAGCAAGAGGCTTATCCTTTGTTGGTGGAGAGCAACAGTGATACTCACTATCTCCAAAGTATATAATGCCCTTTCCAAGGTGGCTGCATTGGACTGCTTATCTCACACAGTTTCCACTTGGGCCATGCTTAACCTACCTCTCCCGTGTGCTGAGATTGGTTTGAACCCCTCAGCAGGGATGTAAAGTTTAAGTATATCATGGTTTACCTGTACAAGTAGTTCTCTAAACCCCCTCCCCATGGTAATTATTAACTATTACCCTTCTCCCTTCCTGATAAGTTGTGTGATCTGAAATGTTGTGTTTGTTAATGTGTTATTTGTCTACCTTGTTATTACACTGGTCCCTTAGGTTTAATCCAGGTACCAGAGCGCTCCTAAAGTTACTTCTTGTAAGTTTGATATCTCCTTATTATCTCCTATGTAGCTGGTAACCATGGACTTTCACAATTTCCTTCTTCTTCCTTTTGAACCTCTTCAAACAGAGGAGGCTGTCAGTATAGTACCTTTAACTCTAACTGTTTGTTTCCACACAAACCTGATGTATTCCAAAGTTTTACTCATCGCACTGCTGCACTCCTGTAATTTGTTTTATATTCATAGTGCTTCAATGCACTGTATGTACCTAGTTGCGTCTGATGATATATTAAAGAAAGTCAATAAAAATTATTACCTAAAAAAAAATTACAAATATTTTCATTTTGGATTTCTGGATTTAATGAATTCCAGTTTTTGCTGAACATAAGTAAAAGATCTCTGGCCTGTGGAGGTTTTAAGATGTGAAATAGTTAAAGTGTTTTCTGAGCATAAGCATGACTGCTTGTTTTTGGGGGATAATAATGCCTGTCAATGGGTATGCTTGAGAAATGTGTACTCAGCCCTGCAGCCCCACACCAGCATACAGGTGCACAGGGCATGGAATTAATAACAACTAGCCACTGCAGGGTGCCAATCCATTTCCCCACCCGGGCATGCTGTTGCACTGGGGTGAGATCGATTGACATAGGAGGGTATCAAATCAGATGCCCCACCTCATCCATCAGTGGATTGGAGCAGGGGATCGTGGATGACACACACTTGCAATATTTCAAATGTCAGATGAGTGCCCAAATGGTCACTGCAACCCTCCTGCCTGATCAGAGGGCTTGAGCAGCATGGGAAGAGAGGTTAGCTCCTGCTGCAGTGGTGAGTGTACTATGGGTGATGCAGCAACTACAGCAGGGCACCTGCATGCATAACCTGCACCCCCTTGCCCAATATTCCATGCCTTTGTGAATGGTACAGAGTTTGGGCATGTCCCTTAGACACTCCTCCAGATTGTCTGCATGCAGAACTGCATAAATGGCTTTGGGATGGAGCACAGAAGGGTGTATTCCTCTTTCTGCATACCATCTTGGCCTGCAGGTTCCCCAATATGTGGTTCTTAGATGTAGGGTTGCCTACACACCACACATATGCTGCGCCTAGACATTTCTAATTTTTGTGGATAGGGCCCCATATGTGTAAAACCTTTTTCTCCTAATCAGTCTTTTTAATAGTTATGTTTAAATTACTGAGATCTAAGGATGAAAGATCAATCAAACTTACAGTACAGTAAGTGAGCCTAGAATCTCATACTTATCTGAAGAAGCAAATGACTTTACAACAACATCAAGTGGAGGTTCTTTTGATTTAAAATGCACTTGGAAACAGTCCCTGCTGATTCCACTTAAAGCTTCAGGAGTAGAATGTGATTTTTGTCAAAACTTGTCAATGCTACTGTTGGTCGTTAACAGTCAGAATATCCAAATTAATAAGGTGCACAGTTACTGGTACAGAACTCCAAAATCAGGCACAAATTGGGCTATATTAGTAGAATACAAAACAATGCTAATAATGTCAAGCTTCAGATGGCTCTTTGCTACATATTCTATGGACCTGCACCAGAATTCAGGACTTCTGGATTTAAAGACACCTCCTCAGCTCAGCTGCATATTTTGGGTCTCCTCTTGAGCACCTATCTCTAACTCATGCTCCGGAGAAATGGGTTGGTAAGTAGTGAGGCCAAGAGACTCATCCTGCAGTGCTGAAGAACCATAGAAATCCCCATGCTGACTCAAAGGAATCAAGTATTTTGTAACCTAGCCCTCAAACAACTAAAGCATCTTTCAGTGGTCAAACTAAGTGCTAATAACAACATCTGGAATCCATATGGTACCTCAGATTTCTGGCAAGTCCTGTCACATGATCATGATCCCCAATTAACTGTGGGGTGAGCTGAGTATAGACCCTGTGGTTCCATGACAAATGTTTACCTGGAAATGTTTGCAGTGGTAGTCATCATAAATGCTGGTTCGCTAATATCCTTAATACTTGCCTGAACTAGTGCTCATAGATTATCCAAAATACCTGAGTGTGCACTAGGCTAGTGGTATTCATGACACCAAACAATAGTTATCAAATCGGGATGTTTCAAGCAAACCTAGGTGAGACGAAGGTCTTTCATATGTGCACTAATAAAAGTGAAGTAAATTGAACTATTGAGTTGGTATCCCTCTTATAAGGTTGTGCGAGCTTGAAACATTCAGGTTTGTTATGCTTATAGATTATATAATAAATCCTTATTTTTATTGTTCCCTGGCTATAGTCTGTTAAAGATGTTGCTTATCATTTATTAACAATAACTATCTAACAGCTCTTGTTTGGCTGTGAAGCCTTTACAGTAAGTATCAATGAATTATTGTGTCAATGATGCATGTTATCTAATGCCTGGCTCCTATCACAATGAGTCCTGAAACATCATCAGATATGGTAGTTGAGCCCACCAGCAAAGCTCCTCCCTTGAGGAAATTCTGTGTAATGTTAGGCCCATCAGGAATAAGGGCACGATAATAGTGAATTTTTCAGGTCTCTCCTCAGTGGACCTGGTGTACATCAATGACACCTGGCCGGGGGATTTAGCCTGCTCTGAGGCAGCCATTGCAGAGGACTATACAATATTGCACTGAACGATGTGGGAGTGCAAGGGAGAGGATGATCATCTGTTTTAGAGCTGGCTTGAAAATTGCAGCCACCCAGTGGATCAAACTAAATCATTTGAATGTGTGGCTATTATGGATGGTGCAGGTGGGGCTGGCAGGATCCTTCATGTTTACCATCCACCTGGTTGTGAGTGGATTCTTACAGGAATTTGAAGAGTTCATTGCCAGCCTGACAGTGGCATACCCGAGGTGGTTGGTGTTAGGTGACTTCAATTTTTGGGTTGACAAGGATTGCCTTTTGTTTTAATGATGAACTCAGATGGTTGAAGACCGAAGGGCAAAGACCGGTGCATTCTTGGTGAAGATAAGGTTAATTGAAGAATAGACTAACCTAGACAACTCACTTTAAGAGAGAATCAGGAAAATCACTCTGAGAAGGCAACATTCCTGTCATAGGTGATTGCTGCAGGTTAATAGGCCAGCTCAGCTCTTAAGCACCGTGGGCTGTGTTACATCTGGCTTGCCCACTACAATCTGAGGCAAACTGTCATATAAGTGACATGAGGAGTTTGGCCATTTTTTCTGAATAGTATCCATGTCCATTCCTTTGTCTTTACACATGGGCAGTCATGGCTCAGGATGGCAACAGTCTGTGACTAGTGAAGGCTTTTGGTCTGTTTGTGATTAATTTATTTATTCTATCTTGGATTTACATACCTTTGCACTAGAAGCTCATTTACAAAGGTTCTACATATAATGAGACAAAACAGAAATACAATATAAGACATAACCATACATGCAGTATATAGGAAGTCTTAGTTACATTGTTTAGAAGAGGTACAGCAAACATGTTAGAAAACAATTTTTGTCAAAGTGCGGTATATGCAGTTCAGATGTAGTTAGGGTTGTTGGCTGAGCAAAGTGGACATTTAGAGGAAGAGATAGATTAGCCTGTTGGGGCTAGGAGGATTACAAGGCTAGGACAGAGGACATTCAGATGGATAGAGATTAGAGGCTGGTTGCAGTTTCAATGGCGGTGTACTGAAGTTGATGGAGGAACGGGACCATGTGCTGGCATGGTCCTTGGGAGGTGGAGTGAAGTGAAGAAGGGAAGTCTGCAGCAGTAGTGAGGTGGGGGAAGGTGTTGAGTTGGAGGGTGAATTTCCAGTTGGAAGGTGGGAGTGAAGGAGTAAAGTGTGAAACAGTAAATGCAAAGGTAGAACATGGTTTTCAAGGCCAATCTGGTACAGTTAGGGGCTACAGTCAAACCTACTGAGTGATGCGAGATGGGCACCCTGTGTCAGCAGAGGAGATTCTCTGGGTGATCATGAAACTGCATCCCACCTTCTGTTCAATGAGTCCTGGACCACCGAGTTCTGTTAAACATTAGGGACTCTATTGGTCCATTGACTGCTGAGACTGTCTAGTGTTCCTTTTGGATAGTGTATTTCCAACAGCCTTGAAAAGGACTGCCATGAAACCTCTTCCCAAAAACTTTCTCTGGCACCATATATCTTGGTAAATTACAGACCCATCTCTAACCTTTTCTTTAGAGGAAAGGTTATTGACAGAGTGGTGGTGACTCAGCTGGAGATGCACCTGGAGACTTCCACTATCTATGAGCTGTTTCCATCTGCATTTAGAGGGTGTCATAGCACAGATACTGTGTTTGTTAGGAAACAATGATCATCTTCTGGCTAGAGACAGAGGGAATGTTCCAGCTAGGTTCTCCTCAACCTCTCATCAGTGTTTGACACCATAGGTCATAGGAGTTTATCAGATCATCTGATAGACATGGAGGGCTCCATGCAGTTGTGTTGAGTTTGTTCCTGTCCTTCTTTTCAGTGGGTACAGCAGGCTGCATTGGGGAATTTTCTCACTCTACCAACTGCTTTGACCTGTGGAGTCCCTCAGGTTCAATTCTGTCTCCATATTTTTTGGTGTACATACTGCCTCTGGGAGAAGTGATACAGAGGCATAATATGAAGTTTCACTGTTATGCCAATGATACTCAGCCATACCTATGCGTTGTCCTTGGTGAAAAAAAGGCAGTTGGCATGCTAAATGACTGCCTATCTGTGCTCAATCACTGGGTGGCCTTTACCTTGCTTAGGTTGTGCTCAGAGAATCTGAAGTGCTACTGGTGGTTTCTGGTATCAGAATGGCAATTGCCTTGACTGGAGGGGTGGCCAGTTTACATCTTGGGTCTTCTCAGCTTATTGTCAGAGATAGCGTGAAGAATTTGGGCATCATTATGGATCACAAGCAGAATATGGAATATCAGGTTTCTTCTTTGGTCCATAGTGATTTTTTTATCTCAGGAACATTGCCCAGATCAAGACCTTCCACAGCCTTCCTGACCTGAAGCCCTGGCACATGCCTTCTGGACCTCTAGGCATGCCTTTGCAAAGCAGTCAATCTCATGCTATCTGGAGATCTAATGTGATACCTGCAGTTGTTGTAGAATGCTGCAGCTAGATTGACTGCCATAGTTCCTTGCTCCAAGCATATCTCTTCAGCTCTGTGGATGTTGTCCTGGCTTCCTTTGAGGGGTGCATCTCCTTAAAGACAGGTTTGTTAACATGCAAATTCCTACATGGTTTGGGTCCAAGCTACCTAAAATAGCTCTTCTGTCCATATACTCCTGACTGCCCTCTCTGTTCTTCAAAGGTGGGCCTCTTGAATGTCCCCAAATCATGTTTAATGTTGCCTGGGATATACCTTGCCGTAGCTGCTCCAGTTTCAACTCCCTATGGATGCACTACTCACAAATTATACTCTTCCAAAATTATTAGTGCTCTTTACATGAAGAATTAAATTTAAGACATAAAGCAGAAGAGGCTCTGAGGATAAACACTGCTCTCAGTTCAGAGAACAAACAGATAGTAGCCCAGTGTGTCTACCATCTTGCTCCCCAATCCCAAGGTACAAAATAATGCACTTAGGGCACAGAGACCCATGGGCAGAGTGCAAAATGGGTGGAGTGGAACTGATGACCCCCAAGCAGGAAAGAGACCAGGGGTAATCATATCAGATGACCAGAAAGTGGCCAGGCAGTGTAACAAGGCAGTCAGGAGAGCTAGAGAGATGCTGGGCTGCATAGTGGAGGTATCCCTAGTAGAAAAGGAGGTGGTGTTGCTTCTGTATAGATCAGTGATAAGACCTCACATAGAGTACTGTATCCAGTTCTGATACCACATCTCCAGAAGGACATAAACAGAGTGGATGCAGTCCAGAAGAGGCAACTAAAATAGTGCAGGATCTGCATCAAAAGCCCTATTGAGGAGAGACTAAAGAACATCAATATGTACACCCTGGTATCACAGGGTTCAGTTATGGAAGACACCAGGAGTCACAAAATATGGGGTAAAACACTCTGAGGTGTTATTTTATTGCCAGTTATGTATAGGTAGTATTTTCAGATGTAGGCTTTGTCAGGATACTTTAAAAAACAATAGAACATGGACTGGGAGCTTAGCTAGAGACCTCTCAATATAGCACTGCAGAGTGGACCTTACGATGCCCTCTAAAGACCAGGAACTGCTCCATCACATGGTATGGCCACACTTGCCAATACCCACTGGGTTTCTTCATGTTCCTCTGCAGTCCAATTATCCACACACTCAGTCCTCTGCAGCTTTTTCACCAGTCTGAGTCCTCTCCTCTTGGTGAATTATGGATGAATGGCCTCTAGCAACCAGGTAGCCCAAACCTGACCTTTGGAGAACCAGGGCCAATCCCAGGCCAGAGTGATTCCTCCTTCCTTTTAGGCTTTACAGGACTTTCAACCTGAGCTCCACCTTAAGCTTTCCTTGCCTTCACCCTTGGTAACTATAAACTCAATAACTCAGCACTGGCATGTTTCTTGCACCTTGGCTGGTTGCTTATCTTGCTCCACACTGCATCTCCCCAAGGTTCCTCCCTGCTCTTCAGTCCAAAGCAGACTCACTGTAGGTTATCTGAGTAGCCCTTATATACTGTTCCAGTGTCATGTGATCTGTCAGTCATGTTATATTAAACAAATAATTAGAGAAATACTAGGTTTACAATTCTTACAGCTTTTCAGGAGAAGATGGAAGGTTTGATACCTTTATTGGACTGTAAGAGATCTAAATCTCACTTTCAGGTTCTTGGCAATATTGGAGTTGCAAATAATCACAGACAGTTGCATTCTGAGTAATAAACAAGTTTATTACTACAAAATAGGAGAAATCACAGTTGCCCTAAGCAGTTCTTACCAATACGAACTGGGAGCCAATGCTAGTTTCCTACACCTCGAGGTTTCTTTTGTTGTCTCTTGGGGCCCTCGGTCTCCGAGGTGTAAAGCCTGTGCATAACATTATATACCTATGATAATTACTATGGTTACTGAAAGATAGAAACACTTCTAGTTACAGAGATGAGCCCTATTGGCTAAATTAGAGGTGGCTCCACGGTATAAGATAACATTATATAAATTTGTAAAGTCATCAGTTTTAGAACAAAGACCTTCTTATACAAAGTCTTACATAACAGAGTGAAGTGGTGTTCAACACGCAAAGATGGCAATGTTGCCTTACACATCATAATTACTTCAAGGACAGGTGTCTTGGCATCTGACAAGTAAGAAATAGACAGAAGTACATAATATAATGTGTTTGCATTAGCAAGCAATGTGAGTTACAACATGTGTATATAAATCCTAACATTTACTGTTATATGGTAAGTGCTCTTAAGCCTTAAACATACATATAGCCTATGCCTAAATCAGCTGTCTACGGTGTGCCCCTGAGGGTATCAATTAGGTGCAGGGACCCCGTGTAACAGGACCAACAAGTGCTCTTGTACAAAGATAGAATTATGCACAAGCTTGGGCCACACAAGTCCCTTCTTCAGGAGAATAGCAAAACTGAGCAATAAGTAGTATTTATATCCACTGTGGAGCAATTAAAAATCAGAAAGTGAAGTAGGAAGGTGATAAAGGGACTAGAGATGAAAGTAAGATGCAAAAATAAAAACATGAGAAGAAATAGGGAGGGGCACAGTAGGAACAGGTCAGTAGGAGATGAAAGGAAACTAAAGGGAAGACAAAAGCATGCAGATAGGATCTATGATCAGAGGCTGGCTGAAAGGGTAGAATGGACAGGAGATGCCTAATAGATGCAAGGAAATCAAGAAATTAGGAGGAAAAAAAAGAACAAAGGTCTAGATAAACAGAGGTGTGAAAACAGGAGAGAGTAGGTGGATCTGAGCTCAGGAGTTAATAGGAGAGGCAGGGAGGATGGAGGTATAGGTAAAAAAACAGAACAGGCATAACTCGGAGAAAAATATAATAGTAAGAGAGATACAGAACCAAAGTGAGATAAACAGAGACATGATTTAGTACACAATAAAAAAGAATTGCAGTTTGCCATAGTGGGTCATGAAACTGATGTCCTGATTCAGTCCAGAAATGTTAGATTTAAATTGTTTTATATATTTCAATTCCCATGTCCTTCTGTCCTGTGTGTTTCTGAAGTTGCCTTGTAGTATCAAGACAGATGAATCCAAGAGAGAGTGATCTCTTTGTGAAAATGGCTTCCTACTAGACTGCTGATATTGTGGTTTACTATTGTGTGATGGTAGTGATTCATCCTGGTTTTCAGTGGTTGGCTAGTTTCCCAATATAGCAACCATTTGTGCACTTCTTGCATTGAATTAGGTAAACCACATTGCTGGATTGATATGTGAAGGATCCATTCATTTGTATTATGTTGTTTGGGCTTGTCTTAATGGCTGCATGTGTGCATATGTGGGTGCAGGTATTACATCTTGCCATGTTACATGGTGTTGTCATTCTTGTTTTCTAGTTATTTTGATCTTCTGGGAGTTTGTTATGAATCATTATGTTCGAGAGGCTGGAGGGCTGCTTATAGGCACTGACAGGTGGTTCAGGGAAGATGACTTTCAGCGTTTCATCTTCTCTCAGCACGGGTTGTAGCTCTTGATAATTTCCTGAAGGGTTTTAGCATGGTGCTGTAAGTGACCACTAGGGGTGTGCAGTCAGCTTGATGTCTTTACCTGTATTCCAGCAGATTGTCTAGTTGTATTTGTATAGCCCGTCAAATTCTCTGTCAATTTGTCTTGGAGAATGGCCTGCTGAATTAGGGAATTCGGAAGTGTGGAGAGCTGTGTGTCTTTGTTGTCTCAGAGCAGATTTGAAGGTATCAAATTGCCTGACTGTAGATTATAGATTTTTTGTATGATTAGGGTGGAAGCTGGAATTTGCAGGTAGAAATGTCTGTCAGTGGGTTTTCTGTAAAGAGCAGTTTGTATATGTCCAGTTTTAGTGATATACTGACTGTGGTGTCAAGAAAATGTATGCTGGTGGTGGAGTATTCAATAATGAGATTTATGGAATGATGAAAGTTGTTGAGATCATGATGGAATTTTGTGAGAGAATCTTCACCTTCTGTCCAAATCAGGAATATGTCATTGATAAAAAGGAGGTAGACAAATGGATTATAAGGGTGGTGTTTAAAAAAAATCCTCCTCTAAGCAGGCCATGAAAAGATTGGCATATTGTGGTGCCATTTAGTAGCCATGACTGTCCCCGTGATCTGTAAACAGTGATTGCCATTAAAAGTGAAGTTGTTGTGTGTCAAAATGAATTTTATTAGGATGTTGATGGTGGTTTCTGGAATGTCTCATGTGGATATGTTTTCTCTTACAGCTTTTCAAGGAGACATACAGGATACACTGTATAGGGCAATTGTTACACAATGCTAAACCCCTTTCAGATGTATAAACACAAGGAAATACCAAGAAATATCCTTTTCAGAAAGTTCATCTCTATAGAATAGTCATTTCCTGGCAACCCAAGCCTTGCCCACATAATAATGCAATTATTGGCCAGCCCTTCCCTTAGGGCATGCCTTTCTAAATGGCTGCAGCTGCTAAAGCAGCATTAGCAGGAACACAGGCTCAGGAGCGTCTGAATTCCCAGCTTCCAGGTACAAACTCCCATTTAAAAGCATATATTCTGCTATCCTGTATGTAGTTTTAGAGTTTATATGTTTTACACATCTCTGTTTCCAAAGCTATCACTTACTTCCTTATAGAATGTTTAATTTCACAGGAAGACAGCCTCAGCAGTTTCCTAAAATCAACAGCAGCATGCAAACAGCTATTTGGCACAGGTATATTTGCCACGATTTATTGCTCAAAAGTTTACCTTATACTTGTACGGGGTGGGGGCTGCATCCTTCCATTACTAACCTAACTACCAAGCTTACTGTCAGCGTTTCTGTAGCGTAGAACTTTATTTACTTGTTAGTTGGCTGGTTTCAGCTCTTGGGCTGTTTTTTCACTCTTGCTTATGTAATGCCTATTTTGGTTCTCTGCAGACCAGCATGTCTGTTATATTCTTGTGTATGTGTGTGTGGGGGGAGGTGTCAAGAACACAGAAGAAAACTAGATAGAAGAACACACTGATAGTGGCCAGCTAGCAAAGCTCAGAGAAATAAAGGACCAAATGTGTAGTACAAGACTTACTTAGAGGAAAGAAAAGGTAAATACATGTTTATTTCACTCTAGGGATTACTTTTTGCCTTGGATATCCCTAGTTTAACACCATGTAGGAATATGTATTGCAGCAGGGCTGCTTTAAGTGTCACTACAAGTTTTCATATGGAATAGAGTCCCAGACCCTATCACACACGGAACAGATTAGGGAGAGGGATATAATATAAACCTTTAAATACCTCATGTGGTAAATAAGGTACAGGACTGAAGTATTTTTCAAAGGAAAAGGTGCTGAAGAACAAGGGGACATGCTGTGAAGCTGGAAAGAGTAGATTCAAGAGAGATGTGGAGGAAGTACTTCATCACAGAAGGAGTAGTGGATTCCTGAGCAGACTTCCAGCAGAGGCAGGGGGTGAAAACTGTGGTGATGTTCAAGAATACACAAGATAAGCACAAGGAACCATAGTGGAAAGGAATGGGGAGAAGGTAGGTGAGGTACAGTCTGTAGTAATAGTGCAGGTGGGGAAATGGGCAGAATGTATGGGCCAAGCAGTCTTTAGCTGCCATCAAATACTATGTTTCTGTGATATTTTGGTTATTTTAACATCAACTAGCTCTCCTCCACAGTGTGTAGGAGTTCAGAATATTGAATCCTCCAGTTATCCTGCTTTCGACCCCACCCATCCCAACCAAGAATCCGTAAACCACTCTCTTATGGAATAGGTACTCTCCTCTCACCCCCACCAAACTATGGATGCAGGACCTCCTGATGACCTCAGTGACCATCATATGACATACTGTCTGTGCAAGATCCATTGCCCCAACACCCTAACTGAAAAAAAATATCCTCATTCAGTTCTTCAGGTTGCAGTGCTTGTCATCCCTCCATGCTGACCTGTTGGCCACTGACTTGTCACCAATCTCAACAGCCACTGCCACCATCACAGCCTCTGAATTTTTCTGCACCACTTTTATGGCTGTCGGGGACCACCCTGCCCTCCAATGGAAAACCAGAGTTCACAATTACCACCTTCCCTGGATCTCTGCCAAACTGGTGGCCTGCAATCAAGCTTGTAACCTAGACTGGAGGTCCTAATCAGATCACGAGTCCCCTGATACCACTACCAGACTGCCACCTCTACTATCAGACTACCACCTTTACTATCAGCTTTACTACCAGACATATCACAATGCCTGAATTAAAGCATGCAGGCTTGCAAAATCTGAATACGCCACATCCACACTACAGAACAACCATACTCACTCTTCCAAGTTCTGGAACGTTATCCATTCCTCTCTCCTGACTCAGTTCTCTCCCAGTTCTCAAGGTTGGCTACTCCATCATCACAGATCCTGCTGCAGTTGCCTTTTCTTCATCTCCTTGTTCACCATGTGTACCCTATTCTCCTCCACACTTCCACCACCCTCTCCCTCTCCCTACCCTCCTCTCCTTCAATCTGTCTCTTTCTCTCTCTCTCTCTCTCTCTCTCTCTCTCTCTCCACTCCCACTGCCACTCTAAAGGCCCTTCTAACCCTTATCCCCAGAAGGGTATGAGTACTGATGGCCTTGACCCCAAGCTTCTGTATTTCTCTGTGCCAGCCTTTGCTATCCCTCTGTCTCTTCTTCTCACCTATCATTTTCCTCTACCTCTGTCCCTGTTGCCTGGAAATGGCCTACAGTTATTCCTCTCCCTAGAGGGTGATCCCTCTTCCTCTGGTAACTATCACTTCATTTGTCTTCCCCACCCTGGACAAGCTCTAGGAACACTTTTTCCTCTCAAAACTTGTCCCTTCCATCACTCCTCCTTTTCATCCCATTCCATTTTGGCTTTAGGAAGTCCACATCTACTTCCTTCTCCAACTCACTGAGTCAATCCTGTATGGGATGGACAAAGGCTAATTCACTTCTGCTATCTTTGCTGCCTTGGCTAAGGCTCTTTGACACAGTGTTGCACCCTTGCTCTGGAACAAGCTTAAGACAGCGTGGCTATCAGCGTAGCTTCATGGGTTCATAGGAGTATATTCATATCCATAAGCCTTGAAAGACATATGAGGACCTGTTACTATCTACATATCATCACTCCATCTTTTATCACCTATATACCTATCCAAATAATATTTAAATGTCTCTAATGTGCCAGCACCCACCACCTCATCTGGGAGTCCGCTCCAAACATTTACAACCCTTTGGCTAAACCATCTTCCCTTCTGTTAGTTCTGTATCTCTCTCCTTTAGTTGTTTATCATGTGCCCATGCATACTTCCTTATGCCATCTTTCCAAATGAACCCTTGCAGAGACGCTGACTGATATAGCAGTCCAAAATTCCTATACATTCTAATTCTTTCGGTAGCCTAAGGGTTAAACCTGCCACTTTGTATGCTATTCCATCACTCATTGACTTATAGACAGAACATAAAACCCCTTATCCTTCTGTATGCCAATGAGTATAAACCCAGATGTTCCAACCTGGCATCATATTCCTGCTTGTTTTCTCAACCCACTTTCTTAGTGAACCTTCTTTGTATTAGTTCTACTCTTTACTTCCACCAGAACTTTGTACTGAGCTGAAAGGGCACCATACTCCAAGACAGGCCTTACCAAAGATCCATATACAATGGCACAAGAACCTCTCTCTCTCTCTCTCTGACTTCTAATATTACGAGCAGATTACCAATAATCCTGTTTGCTCTATTAACACAGATCTTACTATGTTTGTCAAAACTCAGTCTGTCTGTTATGAACACTCCCAAATCATTTTCACTTTTTAATGCTTCTATATATGTGAATTCAGTGTATATTGTGCTCTGACATTTTACAGCCAAAAGATAAGACCATACATTTGGTGAAATCAAATTCCAATTTGTATAATTCTGCCCAGTTTTCAAGGTGGCAAAGTTGTTCCTGTAACTTTATAATAGCCTCATTACTGTTCAGTATTGGCCCAATCTTGGGATCATCTGCACACTTGCATATCCAAACACTGTTGGACACTTGCATACTAGAGACCTTCCCAAGGCCAGACTGTATGGTAGGAAGGGAACCCCCATCCAGGGAGCACCAGAGCCACCACCACTACCTCAGAGGTTGCAAAGAAAGCAGAGCAGTTGGACTACAGTGGGCTCAGGAGGGTGAGGAGGGTGGAACCGAGGCATACCCAGTCAGTTGTTCTACTCACAATCCATACACCATTCTGGGGAGCACAGCTCCCATATGGATGCACCCATGGAGGAGATTAAGGAGGCTGAGGACACCTGTCACAAGGGAGGCCCACAGGAAGAAGGCAGAGGATGCCACAAGGAAAGGAAGCAGCTCCTGGTGGGGACTCAATTATTAGGGGGATAGAACTGGGGGGAGCAGGGAAAACTGAAGTAAAGTGCCTGCCTGGTGCCATGGCTTGTAGGGACAGGAAGCGCATCCTCAGGATCACAAGAACAGCTGCATGGGAGTCTGAGCTGGATGTCATTGTCCACCTAGGGACAAATGACTTGGCTCAACATGAGATTAGAGCACTGCAGAAGGACTTTGTAGAACTGGGGAGGGCCTCAAGACAAGTAGCACACACAGTATCCTTCTCTGAGGTGCTGCCTGTAAATGGCATGAGGGAGGCAAGGGTACTTTGCACCATACAGTTTAATGAGTGGTTGAAAATTGGTGTGGAGCACAGGGTTTGGCTTCATTAGACTGGTGTTCCACCTGGAGAGACACCAGCCTATACTGGCAGGATGGTCTGCATCTGTCCAGGAAAGGAACAAGTCTTTGAGCAATCAGTTTAAATGCTTCATTGGCAAGCTTTAAACTAGTCAAGGGGAGGCACAGATAAGCAGCAGGAAAATCCCAGCCTCCCTACAAAACAGGGTACTAAATGGGAAAAAGACTGAGGTAGAAAGGTCAGTGGGGATGCTGCAACAGAAAGTAAAGCCATCAAAAATGGAAAGCAATGAGTACCAATGCACGTAGTCTGAGCAACAAGCTTCTGAATTAGTGTCGTTGATGGAGGAGGAACATCTGGATATTGTGGCAGTCACAGAAACGTGGTTTGCACAAAATCATGACTGGGACGTAAACATACCAGGATACACTATCTACAGGAGAGAGAGAGAGAGAGAGAGAGAGGGTAAAAGAGGAGGAGGAGTAGCTCTTACATAAGGGAAGGAATCAAGTAACAGAACGAAAGAGAAAACAGGGAGGAGAAGAAGCACTGTGGGTAAATTGGAGACCGCAATGGCACCACAATTCACACAGGGTTGTATACAGACCTCTTCTCAGGGGGAGGAAATGGACAAGAAAATTATAGAAAGTATACTTAGTATGGCAAAAGGGAGATATTGCTGATGGGTGATCTGAATATGCCAGATGTTAACTGGAGTGCAGTTGCTGCAGCCACTTCAAGAGTGTGGTTATTTTAGATACCCTACAGAGGGCATGCCTTAGACAACTAGTATTGGAGCCCACTCGAGAGGGAGCAATCTTAGACCTGGTTCTCTCAAATGGAGATGAAGAGAGGATCACAGATGTAGAAGTGGGTAGCCATCTGGGAACTAGCGACCATCAAACAGTATGGTTCACAATAAACACAGCAATAGAGTCAAGCCACACAAAGGCAAAGGTACTGGACTTTAGGAGGGCTGACTTTGCTAAAATGGGTAAGTGCCAAGGAATGCACCTAGCAAATGGGCAGGAAGGAGGGGTGAAGAACAATGGGGAATAATGAAAACTGCCATCACAGAGGCAACAAGACTTTGTGTGAAGCAAACAAACAAAGCTAAACGATGTAAGAAACCACTATGGTTCTCAAAGGAAGTGGCAGTGAAGGTTCAAGAGAAAAGAAAGCTTTCAGGAAGTACAAGGTATCACAGAATAAGCAGGACAGAGAACTGTATCAGTTAAAGCTAAAGGAAGCTGGAAGACAGTCAGAACAGCAAAGGCCCAAACCGAGGAAAAGATAGCCAACCCAGTTAAGAAGGGGGATAAACCTTTATAGCTACATCAGGAGTGAAGGAAGACCAAGGAGGGATAGTGAGGCTTAATAAAGGGGCGAGGGTGGGCAGAAGGAGACTGTGAAAAGGCAGAGATACTAAACAAATATTTTTGCTCAGTATTTACAAAGGAAGGGGTACCTAGAACAAACAGTAGAAACACACTGGAAACAGAAGTTGATACCGCCCATTTACAGAAGAAAGGGTTCTGAAAGAACTCTAAAACTGAAGGTGGACAAAGTAGTGGTTTGATGGAATTCACCCCAGAATTCTAAAAGAACCTAGGGTTGAATTAGTGACACCACTGACTACCCTGTTTAACAAATCATGGGAGGATGGGGTGGTACCCGAGGAATGGAAGAGGGCAGATGAGATTCTCCTTCACAAAAGTGGGAGCAAGGCAGAAGCAGGAAACTACAGACCTGTTAGTTTAACCTCAGTGGTATGGAAAATAATGGAATCACTTGAAGGAAAGAATTGTCGAGTATATAGAGGCCAGAGTGGCACAGGACCCAAGGCATCATGGATTCACAGGGAAGGTCATGCCAGACAAATCTGATAGATTTCTTTGACTGGTGACCAAAGTAGTAGATCAGGACATGGCCTACCTAGACTTTAGCAAGGCATTTGACACAGTCCCACACAAAAGATTAATATACAAGTTAGCTAGCCTGGGAGTAGGTCCCAAGATGACAGCCTGGGTAAAAATTGCCTGGAAAATAGGACACAGAGAGTAATAGTAAATGGAGTCCACTTGATGAAAGGGGTTACTAGTGGGGCACCGAGGGTTCAAGATAGACCAGTCCTCTCAATGTCTTAATAAGCAACATTGCAGAGGACTGAAGGAAAAGTATGTCTCTTTGCAGATGACACAAAGATCTGCAACAGAGTTGATGCACAAGGTGGGGTGGAAAGGATGAAAAGGGACTTGGCATGGTTACAGGAATGGTCAAATGTATGGCAGCTTAGATTCAATGCTAAGAAGTGCAAGATAATGCACCTGGGAAACAAAAACCCAGGGAAGAGTACACAATGGGGGTGAAATACACAACAACAAAATGGAAAGGGACCTTGGGGTAGTCATATCAGATGACCTAAAGGTGGGCAAGCAATGTGGAGAGGGCAGCAAGGAGGGCTGGGGATATTGGGATGCATAGAGAGAGGCATCACCAGTAGAAAACAGGAAGTTATTATCCTCTGTACAGACAGCTGGTCAGACCCCATCTGGAGTACTGCGTGCAGTTCTGGAGACCCAGTCTTCACAAAGACATAGACAGGATGGAAGCTGTCCAGAGGAGGGCAACTAAAATGGTGCAGGGTCTGCACTGGAAGACATATGAAGAGAGACTAAAGGAGCTTAATATGTATAGCCTCGAGGAAAGGAGGGAGGAGGGGGACATGATAGAAACTTTCCAGTACCTCAAGGAATCAACAAAAGTCAAGAGTGTAGCATCTTTCAAAAAAAGTGTGCAAGAACAAGGGCACAATTTAAAGATAGGGGGACAGCTCAGTGGTAATTTAAGGAAGTATTTTTTCACAGAGAGGGTTGTGGATGCATGGAACGGCCTTCCGGAGGAGGTCGTGGAGTCAAAAACAGTGGTGGAATCTAAGCATACATGGGAAAGTCATAAGGCAATTCTAGGGATGGGGTAGGAAGAAGTAGGCTGCTGGTTAACTAGGATCTGCAGCCTATCCAGTAGGCAAGGAAATGGGCAGACTGGTTGGGCCAAGTGGTCCTTATCTGCCATCAAATGCCATGTTTCTATGTTTCTAGACCAAGATGTTGAACAATCTTGGCCCCATCACGGACCCCTGGGGTACCCCACTAGTCATCCTGGCCCCATCAACAGATAACCTGTCCCTGTACTCTGTATTCTGTTACATAGCCATGCGCCATGCAGTTACAGAGATAGAAGTCCACCCTAGTTGTTAAAGGGTCTATAGCAATGTAGCATGGGAGACAGAGTCAAAGGCCTTTTGTAATCCAAGTACACCACATCATCTAGGAGCTCTGCATCCAGAGCCTGACTTACTGGCTCAAAGAAATGTAATAGATTGGTGGTACATGACCTTCCACTTGAAAAGCCATGCTGAGAAATATCTAAAGGGTTCAACGTTTTAGATTGTTATCAAGGAATTATCTATAAAACCTTCCATCACTTTACCTATGATGGAGGTGATACTTATTGGATGGTAGTTCTCCGTCTCGTTCTGTCCCTTTTTAAAAATGGGTGTAATATGAGCCACTTTCATCATCCAGAACATTACCCTGTTGCAATGATTTATTAAAGGTAGGTGCAAGTGGAATTGAAATCTTGTCCACTATTTCCATCAGGAATGCTGGATGGTAACCATCTGGTCCTCCTGATTTATAACTCTTTGTTTCAATAATTTGGTTCTAACCTGATCTGCAGTTATAGTAGGGATTTCATTTTCTCCCACCTGTGCTGTGCGATTTCTGAAATGATTCCACCTACCTTTGAGAGCACATAGCAAGCTGTCTATATCAGAGACCCTCTCCCCCCATCCCTATCTGCTCAGGTTTTTCTCAGGGTTCTGTGCTGGACTTTACTGTTCTCCATACTGCCAAATAACTTCCTTTCAGCCTGTTCCACTGTGGCCACCCAGATGTACATAGATGACACCACCCTCTTTCTTCCACACTCCTTTGTTGCTGACCTTGCTCTCCATCTCATACAGGATTTTGGCAACATTCAGAATGGGTTTTGCTCCAACCTTCTGTCCCTCAGTGCCAAAAGAACTGTTTCCATTACCTATGGCTCCGGCAAAGGCTCACTAGGCTCACTCCCTTCCATCCTTGCAACCATTGATGGTACTGAGATTGAGGATATCTCCTCCTTTAAGTACCTTTGAGTCTATCTTGACCATCACCTTGACTTCACTGTGCACACTGATGCTATCCACCTCAAGCTCCACCCTAAACTGGGCACACTCTTCAGAAACAAAGCTAGTATCTCACTCCCTGACTGCCAATGAGTTAGTCATAAAGATGATCCTCCTATTTTTCACTGTGGCAACATTGTCTTCAAAACAGCTCACAAGCTTAGCCATGCCAGACTGGACCCTCATTTCACTATTTTCTGCCACTTTGCCTTGGACTGCCATCCTTATACTCAACACTGCATTCTGTACTAATTTCTCCCTTCCCTTGATGCCAGATGACTCTCACACTATGCCACCTTTATGTACAAATTCTAGTCTGGCTCCCTCCCCCTTCCTCCCTCCATACTCCCTCCACCTTTCTACTACCACCTCGTAGCACTGATCCTGAAATTTACAGTGAGTCAGGCTGCCTTTTCACATCACTGTTCTTCTCCTCAGCCTCCTTTTTCTTATCCCTCAAGTCCCTGCTTCCTGACTTTACTGCCCCCTCTGCACTGCTTCTGACCTTTGGGTCCCTGCCAACATTGCTGTTGCCCTATGATCCCCTCACTCAATAATTTTCCATCCAACCATAGGCTAACTGCTCCATATCAGAAGTAGCATCTGGTACTGTATTTGCACCTTACTTTCTCTACTGCACTCACATTGCAGTCTCTCACACCCTTACAGCCATGGTCCTTTTGAGGTTGTACCCAAAAGTATATTGCACTAGTACTTAAATTGCACTGTTTCACTTATTTATTTTTCTTTGCCCTGTTTATCTGTCTGTATTTGCATAATGTGTCTGTAAATCTATAATCCAATTTTACTTTATTTCTAATGTATTTCATTTTACCAATTGCATTTTATTGCTAAGCTGCTGCACATACAGTTTATTTCTCTTGTACAGTGAAGCCTTCCAGGATAAAGTGCAGTGTCACAGGTTTCCTGTGTACATCCTATATTGCTTGCTCCCTACCTCTTTCCCCAGTACACATTTGAAATGAGCTGTGTAGCTCCATCCATCAGCAATACATTAGTGCAATCATTCACACTGTACAGAGAGTCAGGGTATATCTAGTACATTTCAGTTTACTGAAGCATCGCTTGATCTAGTCCTATACAGTTTCTAGCTTCTTCCTCTGTTCAGATTTAAGAAATTAAAGTTGTTGCAAGGGGAGTGGTCCAGGCTTCTGCTGTGGTTCTTAAGTCTACTTATTATTCTAAGTATGGTCCATCTGGCCTTTCTAGAATTCTGGAGTAGGGTACATATGTTTTAAGTCTAGCTAAGCTGTCTCCTCTTCCTTCCTTTCAGACCATTGATGGTACTGAAGTTGAGGATGTCTCCTCCTGCTCTGAGTACTGAGGTATGTGGAGTAAGGGATAATGTCAGCTCTGCTGCCCATTATATGGGGAGCCAGATGTTCCATCTGTTCTGATGTTTAGGCATAGTATTTTGTATTTGGGCTGAGTTTTCATATTTTTATATATGTCCCAAACTGTTCTCCTCCCACTGGGTTTTGGAAGAGGGTTGCTGTTTCAGCCAATTATGTGTAATACTCATTTTAGTTACTGTGAGTAGTATACTCAGTAAATAGATCTGTAGTTCGTTTTATTATAGGGGCAGGTGTAGTAGTATGTCTGTTTCTGGAGTTGGTGTTCCATATGAGATGATCATTATATTTAATTAACTTTCAATATCTGCCCAGAACATGGATAACAATTTGCAGAACCAGAATATGTATGTCTGTGAGCTATTTTTTTTACTGCAACCTAAATATCTGATGAAATTTGGCTATTATTTGTGGGGTTCAGAATTCACGAATGACTATTTTCTGCCTAAAATTCTCTCCATTGCTTAAAACTAGTGATTATGTGCTGTCAAAACTAGATTAATTATCTGTCTTCAGGTGTGCTGTTAATGGTAGTTCTGCTTCCCATGTGGTGTTAGAAGCACCAGTCTTAGTTTTGGAGTAATGCCTTATAGCAGGCTGGATATAAATGGTGCCATCAGATTTCATATTGTACTTTGAATGAAATTGATCATAGGAGAAAATTTGGTATCAACCACTGTAATCCAATACTTGCTTGCAAGTAGTGGTGTATTTGAAGTACCCATAATGGGATTTTGCTGTTAATTGGAACTCTGCCCACTCTGTTAAAGGACTTAAAACACCATTGTCATAAAATGGAATGCATGGTTCAGTCTTCAGTGTGCTGAGTTGTGGAATGTGTGGTCTAGCGTAGCTGAGGGAAACATCATGTTGCATGCTGGTATCCTTGACCAGTGAGCACCCGCAGCAGTGTTGGATGGGTGTAAACTAATTGTGCCAAGCTCTTATCAAGCCAGCTGTGAGAAAATCTGACAAAACTGTATCCTGACCTGAATAATATTAAGTCACAGGGAGACTGAAGGAAATACATTTCCAGAGCTACCCTGCATGGGTGTGGTGAGTGGCTTAGTCAAGAAAGGATGTCCCTGAGCATAGTTACTTGTACTTAAAGAAAAGTCTGGAAGGACCAGTCCTCCCTTCATTTTTGAGAGTTGGAGTGTCATATATGCAATTCTGGGTAATTCCTTCCCCAAATATGTTGGGAGGTTAATTGATTTCATTCTTGAAATTTTTTCATGTTAGTAGCATTGGCAAGAAGTGAAACAAATATAGAAATTGGATCAGTATATTCATTAGAATAGAATGGGCCCTATTTGGGAGTATCACATGTAAGAGGCTTTTTCAATTCTTTTTTTTTGGTGATTTTTTATTTAAAGAAAAAGCATTTTAAATTAAATGCAGACAATTACAACATACAAGAGTGGAAGCTGGCTGCGATCATCAAAGTACATTTATAATGTGATCAGCACCTTAGTAAAATCTACAGAATGAAATGCATCTAACACATAGTGGCACACATCTGCCTCATATCTTTTAATATTGAATACTGAATGAAGTTCAAGGACATAAGTTCATAGTAAATCTCAAAGAGAAATGAGAAAATCCTGTGGAGCATACCCCAACCCACAATTGAGCAACTTCTTCAACTATCAGGGAACAAAATCTTTCCTACTGCTCATAGTATACAGCACTCAGCACCTCCATAAGATTTCAAACTGTTTGAGGTGGTGGTTCAATTGTGTTTCCATTTTTCCATTTTATAAATCCCTATTAGTAAGCCTTACCAAAGAGAAAGGGTGGGAATATTGTGAATAAGCCAATTTTGGTTGAAGTTTTCTAAAAGAACAATAGTTATACACTATATGAACTATTGCTCTTTTGGGAAAACTTTACTGTTTATTATTTGTGTACATATATAGATGATTTTTGTAGTTCTATTTTGGGGTGCTTGATTTTAACTTACAATTTTAGCATATCTTTAATCCGTGTGAGTTTTGCTTTTCAGTAACTGCATTGTTGTACACATTGTGACACTCATAATAGGATTTAGGAGCCATCTGCTTGAGTAGTTGATATCTTAGTCAAAGTATCTCTAAGTAATTTTATTTATGTGCAATGCACTCTTTGCACATTGTTCTGCACTAGCACCTCTGACCTTTAGGCCCTGTCAGCTGAAGGTGAAATGATACTATTAAGCTTCTCTGAAATCTTCTTCTGTTATCTTTTAAATGAGTATTTTGAACCAATGGAGATTTTTTCAGTTTTTTCTGCATGATATGGGTGTTAAAAGTATGGGATTTTCTAAAAACTGTCATTAAGCTTCCAAGGAAGGCCTTGTTGGTCCGAAGCTAAAGCACTTTGTTCTTTTTATTACATCTACTGTATGTTGGTCCAATAAAAGGTATCAGATCATTTGCCCTTGGATCTATTCTTACAATGACCAATAAAGCAAATACTAAATCTGCATCTTTCATTTGGTTAAGCCAACAGAGAGGATTGTGATGTTATAAGTATAAAGTCAGTTTCTAGTAAATAAAACTTAAGGGACTCCATGGCCCACTTAGACGCTAAACATTCATTTTCAATGGTGGAGTACCTTTCCTCTCTGTCATGCAACTTCCTACTTATATACAGAATAGAATTTTCTGTCCTATCTATATTTTGACTCAGGGCTGCACCTAGGCCTACCTCTAATACATCTGTTTGTAACAAAATGGTTTCTCAAAGTCCTGGCATCTTAAAACAGGGCTGAAAATAATGCAGACTTAATAACTTGAAAAGCTTCATCACACTCCGGGTCTATTTCACATTATTTGGACACCATTTTTGTGTGTGTGAATTCAGTGAAGGAGTAGCTAACTCTGCAAAGTTGGGAACAATTGTCTGGTAATAACCAGCCACAGAACTATACAGTGCTAACTGTAACGACTCTGTTCTATACTTTTTGGTATAACCAATTGTTCTGCCTGTTCCTGTGTCTGAGGTTTAACCTAATGTTTGTACAGTAACCCATTAAATTTTTAAATATTGGTCCACCTGCATTGGTTTCACCCTCAGCTACTTAAAATAACCCTGAAGAAAATCATCATTAGCTTTGCTCTGAAAGACAATCACAATCAGTTATCAGCTTAGTTTCATCATTTTCAAAAGTAACCCCTTATTTACACCAGTCATTTATTGCCACATTTTCTTCAGGTATCGTCTTTCTTTCCTGGATTTCTGGATCTTGGAGTTGTGCTCAAACAAGTCCGAATCAAAATCAGCCAAAAGAGTCCCCACCATCTGAGATTTTCTTGCCTGCACTCTTGTTACCACTGCTGCTGAAACTGGAGGGCTCAGTTCCTTTGAGATTAACTCAGTAACTCCTGGACAATCATTTCCAATAATCATGAGTAGAGGTAACTTAGTTGTTACCCCCACTTTCACTTGGTGTGACACACCCTAATTGGTCAGAGTCACTTGGGTGGTGGGATAGTATCAAATGTCCCTGTGGATGCAGATGACATCAGTACCTGGTCCTTTTGCACAGCGTTTTCCCAGTACTTCAACATGTACTAGGGTCTGTGTGTTTCCGAAACAATGAGTCCTTTATAGTCTTATCCCACTTTCATATCTGTTAAGTACTTGCCCCAGTTTGCCAAAGACAAATCTGCTCCAGTGTCACTCTTCTACAGCAATTTCTTGCAATGTGGCCTGGCTTATTACAGTTATAGCAAATAACATCTTTGGGCACAGATTTGTTACCACCACCAGAGTTCTTATCAGACTTGGGAGTTTAAATTAGAAAAGAATGTCTTACCGGACTTGACTGTTACCTAGCTGCTGTGGCATCTGTATGGCCATTTGGTAGTCTTTGGCTAAAAACAGCCTTTGCCCACTATCTGGCGGTACTCCTTTACCCAAAGCTGCACATCTATAGGCAGGATGATGATCAATTGCTCCACTGCAAATGTGTCGATGATCTGTGGGACTGTTTTGTTCTCTGGGTTGGAGCCATTTTATCAGGAGTTCTCTGAGTTGGGTAAAGGCTTCTCGAGGAGTTGAATGAGTTGTACTTCAGAGATTGAAATCTCTGCCTGTACCTCTCTCCTGAGATGTCATACCTTTTCAGGATTTTACTTTTCACCAGGTCATAGTTTTCTGACTGTGCAGTCTCCATATTGCTGTAGGCAAGTTGGACTTTCCTTGTCAGGAAGAGTATCTGTCTGATTGTCCATTTCTGCTTTGAACATTGGCAGGCTATGGCAACTCATTCAAAAGTTGTCAGGTATGCCTCCATATCATCCAAGGGACATAACTTTGTAAGTTTAATGGCTTTTAAGTTGCTTGTGTTTTGTTGCTCATCTGGATCTGTGCCAGATCCTCAGCCTTTGATAGCTTGTATGGCATCCAGCTATCACTGCTCCTCTTGCTGCAGCTCTTCTCTCATCTGCTACTCCTGTTGCATTTCTTCTTTTCACTGTGCTTCTAAATGTTGAAGCTCTTTTTCTCTCTGCTTCACCATCTCATTTTGTTGTATAGCTCACCATTTGAAAAATTTCTCTGCTTTCAGGTTCTGTGACTACCTGTTCTTTTCCACAACTTGTTCTGGCTGTACAATCTCAGCTTGGACTCTGGTTCTTCTAGTTCGCTGCCATTTTCCTGGTAACCACTCCAGGACTTGCTGCTGCAGAATCCACACCTTTCTATGCTTCCCTGGTACTAGGTCCAGTAGCCATACACAAAACTCTTACCTTAGAGTATGTATGGTTTAAATCCCACTTAGGCTGACACCATATGTCAACAACACACAGGTCAGAAAGCATAGGAAAACCAAGAGTAGTTGTATAATTCACAAAAAGTGTTTATTAGTACTAGCAGTAACAACAAAATGAAATTGTTCAGAATAACTATTTACAAAGGAAGAATAAACAGAAGATGCAACTGAGCTTTCCTTCAATCTCTGTGTCCCATTTGCAAGCAATTGCAGCTCTGACCCTCTTATAAGTCCTTGCAACCCCTTCTTAACAAGCATCCCATTTTTTTAAAATGTTCTAGTATATTTCAGGCAGGTGCCGGCAGGAAAATAATGCCCGAACCGAGGCCCTATCTCCATGCTTTTGCAAAAGGTTTAAAATTGCACTCAGGTAACCTCTTGAATTTCCAATAGCTTTTGCAACCATCTCAAACTATAATTATTTACATTTTAGAAAATAACACTGTATAATTTCTAAACAAAGGATCCACTTTCAGTTACATTTCCATATAATGATTTGCATACTTTTTTATATCAGCATATATGGAAGGAGGTAAAGACAGAACAGCAAGTGAAGGTTGAAAGATAGTGAGAGGCAAAGAATTGTGAGACTGTCGGGTGATAAAATCTTAGGTCTCACAGGAACATTTGGTTGTGCAACCAAACAGAGAAGAGAGAGAAAGGAGAGACTAAAACAGATCCCTGCATTCAAACTCTCCATAACAACTGGAACAGGATCCTATTCAACCCAGTCACACTGCGAATGTGAAAACATAAAACATCTATTGTCAGCCTGGTTGGTAGTCTAAATCTGAAAATACTACATTCAAAGCATTAAATAATTATTCTATCAAGGGTCAATCCCAAAAGATTTGGCCGTGTGTTTGGTGTAGCCACAGCCTCTCGAGCATACTGCACCACCTCCTCGGATGTATTTATATTGTATAGCTGGTACTCTAAAGTACTTGACTGTCACTTTCCAGGAAAATTCTTTCCAGCCCGGGAGGCTGTGATGGAATGCAATAACTTAAGGGTCTTTCCCATTCCCGATCATTGGGGGTTGTGTATTTCCATATCCCAAGTTTTTCTTATAGTGTCAACTGAATAAAAAATAAATATAGAAATCATACGAGGCAGGGCAGTGGTACCCTCAATGCTGCTTGTAAGACAGTAATCACTGGAGGAATGGGCATGTCATCTGTGGATGGAGGTTAATAAAATCTTCCTCTTGAAACTAACAGAATCTCTTGAGGGCACAAGGTACTGTTGTTGTGGCTCCAGGTATGGTATTCTCTGACCATCTTTAAGAAAATGTACTATCAGATGTACAGTAGGCCGAATCCTTCTCATCCCTGCATGATCCAGATGTGTTGGGAGGAAAGTTTTCAAGTATGGAAGTAAATATAACAAATATCTATATCTCCTTAGGGAGGACGACTCAAGCAGGAGTCTCCAATGTGGAAGAGTATTGTGAGTATATGGATTTGCAATTGCTTCAGCTAAAAGGAGAGGAGGGTGAGACAAGATTTGAGTTAAGTGGTGGAGATCCTCCTCCTACATTTCCAAACTTTTCCAGTGAGCCTAATAGTTTTTTAAGTCAATAAAACATGGCACAAAGCTGAGCTGTGCGATGATAGTGAACTAAATCCAGCAGGGCCAAACCTCCCATCCATTTAGGTAGGTATAAAATAGAAAATATCGTGAGGGTCATTGTGCCGCCTATATATATTGAGATTTTTTGTTAAGGTCCCTGAAAAAGATTACAGAAAGGGTGTTTGAGAGGGTTTGAATTAAATATAGAAAGCAGTGCAGCAAGTTCATATGAATCTATATGCTGGATCAATGTGAGGGAGATATTTTCATGTGTCCAGGTCCCTGGTGATTTTTCTTGCAATGAGTCATAGTTATAAGAGGCTAAGAGAGTGGAGTCTTCCATGCACTTCTACAGTAGGTATTTTAGGGATGAAAGATCCCATCAGAAAGGATAAGTTTCCATATATTTGGGGAGGGTGTGGTGCATTCTCAGAACAAGTGATGTAAGGCTTTGTCAGGGAGGAAAGATAAAGAAACAAATTGCCAGCATAGAGCACTAACCTTGTAACCTACCCACTACATCAAAACAAAAAATCATATTATTTTGTCTAACGGCTTGGGCTAAAGATACTAAACATGCAGAAAATAATAAGGGCAAGTGAGCAGCCCTTATGAGTACCTCAGAACAAAGGGAATGGTTCTGATATGTCTCCGCTCAACTTTACAAATGCTTTCAGGGTATCACATAAGCTGTTTAGAAGCTTTCCAAATTGTTTACAAAAGCCCATCATCCCCAAAGTGGCAGTCAAGAATGACATGCCACCCAGTTGAAAGCCTTCTCTGCATCTAAACTAAATAAAAGGAATGGAATTTTCAACAGGGTGGCATGGTGAAGAATGTGAAGGGTGCTCTGTGTTATCCCATGGTTGCCTAGTTACTATAAAACTAGTTTGGTCCCTTTAATGATCGTTGGTACTAGGTTTCCAAATTGTTTGGCCACTATTACAGTAAACAGTTTATAATATGTATTTAACACTGATATTGAATGGTATGAAGTACAGTGACTGATATAGTTTCCTGTTTTTGAATAGGGAGATAGTGGCCAATTTCCAAGCAAGTGGTGTAGTTAACTTTACTGCCATCACCTCTTTGCATACATCCCAAAAAGGTGGGGCCAATAAATCATGAGAGGCCTTGTTAAATTCCCATGTTTCTGTCTGGGCCAAAGCTCTTTTCCCAATTTTTACATTTTTGATAACTGCATCCAATTCTGCAGAGGTAATAGGGCATCTAAAAAAGCTACTTAGTTAGGATACAATTTAGGAGGTGTAGGGTACCCAAATATGCATTAAGTTCTTGAGGACTGGAAGAGGCATCAGATGAGGAAAAGGTTTGGTAATATTGTTTAAAGACATTCAGAACATCCTTTGATGTCGAAGGAAAATGCTGGAGGAAGGACATCTGATTTGGGTAGTGGTCATCTGATCCCTTCATTGCGAAGATGCTAGGTGAAGATTTGAGCAGCCCCAGAACCACCCTCATAATTTTTTGTTTATAAAATTGGAGAGTTATCTCAGTTTTAGTATCTAACATGTTCTGTATTCTCTGACAAGTGACTTCTAAGAGAGGAGCTCAGATGTTTGCCTTTAGCATGTTGGTCCTGAAGTGTCTTCAGCAGGGTTGGCTATTGAGTTGTTCTGCCTGCATTTTTTATGGTGTTACGCAAATGTAATAATTTCACCACATACTACTTTTTAATCATGTCCCATAGTATGAACGGCATGACCTCTGTTGAGGTGTTCTCAGCAATAATTTGTGAGATTTCTCCTTAAGCATTTCTTAAAGGAGGACAGATTGCTTAAATAGTTGTTTAGGCACCAGAGGGTGTCCCCTTGTTGAGGCTCCCCAATCTAGCACCATCAACAAAGGTGCATGGTCAGAGGAGAGGATAAGACATATTTGACAGTCCTGCAAAAGATGCTGATGCTTTTAGATATGTGACAAAAGTATATGTGAGTCTATTAATTATGGGGGACTGAGAAATGTGTATCACCAGATATGAGGGTAAATTAATCTCCAGGCATCAGTCCAATCCACCTCTTTAAGATAAGATTAAGCAGCTTTTTGTGCCTCTGCTTTTCCTGGGGATTTGGGTTAGTGGTATCATTAGAATCAAATATGGTGTTGTAGCCAGCCCTGTGATATGGAGGGCTGAGGCATCTGTGCCTTATCTCCTACCACGCCAGCAACCCACATTTGTGGTGAGAGGCAGCTGGAGGTTGGCTGGGAGGCAGAGGATCAAATGCCAGAGGACATTTCTCCTCTCCTGGGGAGTAGTGGGGATGGAGTGGGCTGCTTGCCTGTCCCCTAGCAGTGGCTGTGGAATGGCACAATGGACCCAGACATAGGGGTGGATGCGGGAAGACACCGAGCGTGCATGCATGTGGAAGCTGCACAGCTCTGTCATTGGTGTCATTGCACATCTCCATGTCATACATGGGGAAACCGGGAAAAAGCAGGGAAAACATCCTGACCGGGTGAGATGATGCCAGCCCCTCGCAGGCACTGCACCCAGCTAGCTGTCACCCTCGCTAAGAAGATCCGGAGGTGAGTCCAGCAGATGCCAGAGTGACAAGGATGGGAGGCCAGTTGAGAGGGGCCAGTTGGGGAAGCAGAAATAGATAATAAAATAAAAAATGTATGATGTTTTAGTCCCTCCCATAGGTAACACACTGGTTTGAAGCTCCATGATTTTTCAAAATGGGGAGCTGATGATAGCTGTATCAGAACCAGGTGGTATGTAAATACTGACTAGGGTCACCGCAGCCCATAGTTAACCACTGGTGAGTAAGGCTAATCTGCTTTCCACATCTGTAGAAGTTGTAGTGGACATAGGGGGTATAGGGGGTATTTTTAGAATCAGTATGGCCATGCCATGTCTCTTTCCTCTTCAGAATGAGGAAGCTACTACATGAGCGTAGAACTAAACCTGCCTAATTTATTATGTTCCTCCCTGCTAAGGTGGGTATCTGGAAAGAAAATAAATGTAGGCACACTTTTTAATGGAGGCTAATCTGTTGGACTGATCTTAACTGGATTGTTCATCCCATTAATGTTTTGAGAGTTTGCTTTAATAGTATTAAAAATAGCCATACTGTGATACCCAATACAATGATCCCTAGTTATCTGCAACTCAATAAGGTACAGTAGAGAAGAAGGGAAGGCAACCTGAGCCCCACTACTCCTCAGGAGCAAAGGAGAGAGGAATGTGGCATGCCTAGCACTAGAATCACCAGGAGGTTTTCTCCTCTGTTTGATAGAGTGGGTATACTCCACAAGCCATAACTCCTATATGGTCACAGAATATTTCAGACTCATAACCTTTGTACAGCCAAGCAGCAACTCAAACATATACAGTAACCACTGCACGACAAAAAGTGTACAATAATAACAGAACATCACCTTCTATTTCTTAAGATCTTCCTGAATTGCTTGCTCCAGGCTTAGATAATTAAGGTTACATAATTTGGTTAAGTGTGACCTGGCCTGGGTCTCAAGATATTTAAAATAGGGTCTAGCCTACTTAAAGGCTGTTGATTCTTTAGCTGAGTATCAGGTCAAGAGTGTATCCAAGGACCTTCCATTTTGTCTTTGTTTCAGTATGTCTTTCCATTTAAAACTATTGAAAGAAAATAAACCACAGGAAAGCTAGGCACCCAAGGCTGGTGGTGGCTGGAAGTGTGTCAAGTATGCTGACAAACCTCATTGCACTGCAACTTGTATGTGTCCGACTATAATAAAGAATAAAATGACAAATGTTTTAAATGCAACTACCCTGCCTCAGAACTGGAGTGGAAGCCAAATGGCTGGAAACTGATGGGCTCCTACATCTACACTATCTAATAACATGAGGCTGAATTGAATAAATAAAAGACAGACAAATGCTTTAAGGGGACCTTATAAAATGTGTGAAAATCCTGTATTTGATTTGATGCTAGCCGTGCATTAGAAGTGTCTAATGCACGGCTACCAATGTTCAGGCAAGCAAGGCCACACTTAAAAAGTAGTGTATTACTGAGTCAAATAGAATGTTCCTGAGGTAAATAGAATATCCATATTTTTATCACCTCCATTTCTTTTTGACGCTTAGCACTAAACTTGCTGAAACACTGTAAATTTATATCATCAAGCACTCACTGTAGTTTAGCAAGTTTTTTTTCTTTAAACTATATAAAGTGCTTTGATGAGTGAGTGTTTTACTCTGCTTTTTGTTTGTGTTTTTTGTTCCAAATTTGCACTTACCAATTCTACTCTTGGGTCTTCAAGGATTTTCAAATGGCTGCTCCTACTTACTTTCAGTCAGTGCCTCCTCCTTTCACTTATTTTTAATTTTGTTCTGTCAGAAGTAACCTCAAAACATTTTTGTACTAACATGAATTCCATTATCCTCTTCTCTCACCATTTGCTGCTACCAATTCACTTGTCTACCAGTCAATGCCATCTGTCATTCTTGCCACCTGCATTCATAGCTGAGAAAACAAAGTGAATTAATAGCATAAGTACACACCATACTGATAAAACAACCAAGTCAGTGCTGCAAATACTAATAAAAAGTACTTGTAAAATGCACAGAGCACCTGATATTTACTCCACAAACTGCTGAAATGATAGCGTCTTAAGGTCTCTCCTATGCTCAGCCTGCAGTCTCTTATTAACCCAGATTACTCCTCTTTGCTGACATTTGGTGCATGCTGTCTTTTTCAGTCTCCCATCCTAAGAATGTTCCACTCCTGCGTTTTTTTCTGCAGCTGTGGTCATACTGGAGAGACTGAATGGGATGATTGTTCTGTTTGCTCTCTGTTTTTTCATCATTTGAGATCTCTTCGAGCTCGCACCTGACTTCCGCCTGTCTCCCATTTCCCTGCAGTCATCACACGCTGCCCTTCCTCTTACTTTTTAGTAGCTAATAACCATAAAAAATCTTGCCAGCAATCTTTTATTTATTTACTATTATTATTATTTATTTGTGTTGTGTTACAATCGTAACGTTTATACTAGTGCATCTGGTTCTTCTGAATAGCCCAGCAGTCATGAACTCTCCATTATATTCCTGGCACTGAGTAACAAGATAAATACATTTTTAAGCTATCTACTTCAGTATTGCTGGATAGCACACTAAAAAGCAACCTGTTCCGTTAGTTTGTCTGTAAGAAAGGGGGCAGCTATACACAATCATCTGAACGTACAGTGGTCACAAACAAATACACAGGCGGAGGAACTATTTTGCATCAAAATGCCTCAAATAACTTATTATTTCACTATCTAACCCTATTAATTGTTATTTTTACATGTGTGTAGAATACACTGCCCCATTTTATAAGTGCAATAAGACACTTAGGGGTGCATTAGACATTTCAAGCTCATGGTCAGGGGTTGAAGACACTTAGCCTGTGGCTGCATGCCTCACTACACCCCTGACTGTGTGTTAGAAATGTCTAATGCAGAGCTCCTCCTGTCTTATTGCTTACATAAACCCTGTGTTTATATGTTTAATTTTAAGTAGTATGTTTATTTAATTATTTGTTTTTGATATCAGTTAATAAACACAAGGCATACATGTGCCTATTTTCAGAAATGACCAGGGAGAATAAAAGAACTTACATCATCAATACAACAATGGTAATGACACTAGTGAAAAAACGAACATCACTAGGGAGTCACCAGTAGTCAGCACCATGAATGTGAAATGGTAGTGCAAACTGAAAGATAGTAGCAGATGCAAAGCTAAGTACTAACAATTCACAGTAACGTGGCGAAGAAAATGAATCATAGATATAAAATAGTATCAACTTTAAAGGTAAATACTAATACACAATGTGAGACAAGTAGCAATTAATATCCTGTAAGAAAACTTTCGATTATGGGTGACATAAGAATATGGAAAATAGATTATTTAGGCCCATGGAGGAAAAGTGTGCATAGCTAGGGCAGGCTAGTCCTCATTTCTGAGTCCTAAAAGGGGCAGGAGGATGGAGCTGGCAGCCACAGTGAGTCTTTAGAGTCTTGCAAAGATAGAGATAGTAGAGAGGGGTAAGTTATGGGAAGGAGTTCCAGTAAATTGGGGCATAGACTGCAAAGGCAATTTTCAAGGTAGTGGTACACTGTCCGCCAGGACAAACTGCTAGGTCCACTGATCTCAGTGAGTAGGTTAAGGATGTGCACTGGTAGGTGGCAAAGGAAATGGGATTGTGTCCACAGGAGTTTGTCAACAAAGCAGTCAGGAACTGGAAAGCATTTGGCAGTCCTTTTATCACTCCACATGTTCCTACACAAACCTATAGGGACTTAAAACTAACAGAGCTGTCTGTATTGTATGCCTCTTCTTTACAGAAATGCAGGAGGTCAAGGCAGAACAGTTCCCACTAGAATCCGTAATGGACATCAATTCAACAGACGTGGATTCATCTGCAGCCTCATTGGCTTCCACTCTTAGGAATACTGCCTTTGAGATTAGTAAGTGCTTCACAAATGTTACCTTGCTAAGGCATGTGACATGTAACTACTTCACTCTGTTAAAGGATGTATAGTCTTAAACAACATGATTTTTATTACATTATTACATTTTATAAATGGCTTTATTAGCCTTTGAAGAGCTAGGACAGTACCTCAATGAATCCCTAAACTGGTAAGCAAACTGAGGAGAAAGCACCTCTTTATATTTGCAACCAATAAAAGCACAACATTGAATGCTACATACTATAAAACATGTGGACATGAACTTACATAGTTTAATTTATAGCATTCACAACAGAAATGCAACAATTGACAAAACATGCATTTAAAATGAAAGCAAGTTAGTAGATTTCTGAATTTTGCAACATTCTGTACCTGTAAAAAGTATAGGAACAGAGTATGTTAAAGACTAATTAGCTGCTTTTGTTCGATTTTTACATATTAGAACCCAGATTTTCAACATAGCCTTCTTATGAACTCACCTTATGAACAAGATAAGAAAACATTGTCAAATCACGCTGAACAGTGGAATTTACCAACTGGCAGGAGTTACATAACAACAGTCATATCAATCATGAGTTGGGATCTCCAAAAGGCCATGTTGAAAATTTGGGTCAAAATGTCAAAATGGATGGACTATGCATTAAAGGGTTCCATGTCAAAATGTGCTATCACAAAAGAGCAATCATTGAGCAAGTTTACACTACCAAAAGCACAAGAGCAATGTACACTTCTCAGCAACAACACATCTGGCAATTGAAAATAGGATGCATGTGGGAGGCTGCACCTCTCTCCGTGCCACCCTGATTTAATATAACCAACTCCAGGGAGGTGCATGTTAGGGAGGGAGGCAGTCAGAAAAAAATCACAGTACCCGAACCCCTGAACTCAGCACCTGCTGCACTGAAGCTAGCCAGCCCACCACACACACACCACACCACACCACACCACAGCACACCACACCACATACATAGCTAGACAGCAGCAAACCACACTACCCAAACATACCCTCCTCCCATACCTGCCCTTCTGGCTGTCCTCATAACTCTCCCTTGCTCATCCCTACCTTCGCCTTCACATTCCATCACTATCCTTACAAGGTAGCTCAACAGGGTAGCACTGTAAATGAGGCACTCTTTTGACAGACACTCATTTACAGTGGCTATCATCACTGGATACTGCACTAAAGTTTCACCCCCAATTGAAACATTGAACTGCATTTACCTTTAGGCCCTATCCACTACTGCCTCGTAACATTACAGAGAACCCCAGATTTTCAACATAGCCTCTTATAACCCCACCTCATGAACAAGATCAGAAAACTTTGTCAAATCATGCCTGAAAGGTGAATTTACCAACTAGTGAGAGTTACATAATGAATGTCATATTGGTCATGAGGTGGGATCCAGAAAGACCATGTACAAAATTTGAGGTCAAAATCTCAAAAATGGCTCAACAATGCATTACAGGGTTCCATGTAATAATGGTGATTGCAAAAGAGCGATTGCCATTAGATTGAGTGTACATTGCCGAAAAGCACATTGGCAGTGTACACTTCTGGGCATCACCATATCCAGCAACTGAAATTTGATCTGGGGTCATGCATCCCATCCCTCCCTTACAAACAACCTCATCGTCTCCTTTACCCTCCCTGCTCGCACTATTTCCACCCATCACTGTTGCTTTCTCCTTGTCAACTTTGTCCCCTCATCTATTCACACCCTCACAGAGTTCCTCCCACCCTCCTCTATCTCCCTGCACCCCTACCACATGTACCCTCGCCACCTCTTCTTTAAATGCCTCCATTTCCTCCAACCTCCGAACTCCCCTGCCTTTTTCCTCTCATTATCTCTCATCTACCACACATCCTACACCCAGTGCCTCCTACCCTTTCTCCTTCTCATTATCTCTCCATCCACCACAAATCCAACACCCAGATCCCCTCCCTTGCCCATCTACTCTCTATTCTCACCAATCACCTCATGATAATGCTTTTGAGCTGCTTTCCTCCTCCCTCCCTTACCTAAGTAACTGAGTAACTGTTATTTCTCTCTGCACCTGTAATTTACTGTCTCTACTGTAACTTCTCAAGCTGTTTCCATAGACATACATTGTGCAATGTGTAGTGTACTGTCCTGTTGCATAATTACTTGCATTACATTCCTAGACAATGCCAATGGCTGCCCCTTATTGTTTACCTTACTGTTTGGTTTTGTAATTTAGTTTTGTTTGTATGGATTTTATTTGTCCTTGTTTCCATTACATGGAACCTTCATAAAAGAGTATATTGAACAAGAAAAACATGGCACCAACACTTCACACAATGTAAACTGTATTATGACTTACAAAACAGAAATTGCACAACATGTCAAATGCAGTAAGCGCCATGCAAGGCAAGATCAGCTCAAGACAAAAAAGTCCAACTGGTTCCACGCCAAAACAGCACCTCCTCAGGGACACATACAGAACAACAGTAAACCCATATATATATATATATATAATGTGCAAATTAAAGTAACTAGCACCTATATAACACCCAAAATGCTATATGAAAAATATATCCAAAACTGTTAACTTCATGATCAATATAAAAAATGTAAAATGTACAAAATCCTATTCACGGGTATACAGGTAAAAATATCACAATAAATAAACACCATTCCAAAATATCATGTTTACAAACAGACAATTTGTAATGACTTGCACTATGTTACAATGACAATTTCATAATGATATTAAAGATGCCAAAACGGGACTTCTTCCTATAAAAAGAAAGGAGGAAAAAAAAATAAGTTTAATAAATATGCAAAATCACTCAATCAATATAATAGGACACCAAAGGCTCACCTACATAATTCACTTACTGTCTCAAAAATGGAGCAATATCGAAGAGTCATTTAGTCCGGGTATACTAAAGCATTCAATGCTATCCATCAAGGCTTCCCTATGTAGAATTTTATTTTCTAGATCTCCACCTCATGGGCCATTTGTAACCCTCTCAATGCCACAAAAGAAAAGCGCTGTGCAGCATCATGGAACATCGCTGTAAATGTTGCACTAAGGCATTTTCACATTATGACAGCGAATATCACTAACATGCTCACATACCCTCAATTTCAGTGATCTTGAGGTTTTGCCAACATAAAGGCACTACAAGTACGCCGCCAAATATACACCCCAACTGAAGAACAGTTAATAAACTGTCTTACGTGGAATTGTTTTGCAACGTTAACCGGTAGAGAAACACTTAGTTTGGCCCATGACATTACAAAATTTACAATGTCCACAATGAAAGAAACCACTGGCTGAGAAGGTAACCAGCTGACCCTTACTTCCTATTAGATTGATGGGAATGCACAAGTCGATCAGAGACACTCCTACCCCTTTATATACAAATCTGGGGTAAGTTTTGACCACATCTTTAACGAAACATCCGTATTCAAAATGGACCAATGTTTATTAATAATGCCCCTGATCGACGTGGCATTCTGACCAAATGTTGTAATAAAATCTAATTGCACATCATTCTGAGATTTAACCTTATATTTAGTAAATCATCTCTAGGCATCTGTCGTACCTGACCCATAGTCTGTTCTAATGCACTAATAGCATAGCCCTCTTCAAAAATCTACCTGCCATTTCAGACATACTATCCTCAAAATCTCCTACATCACTGCAATTACGCTTAACTCTCATGAATTGAGACTTGGAATATTACTAATGGTATGGTGGGGTGACAGCTCGAGGCATGTAAGATCGAGTTTCTATCAGCTGGCTTATGAAAATAGATGTACGAATAGTACCATCTTGCAGCTTGATAATATCCAAGTCCAGAAACTCGATATGTCTCTCACATCTGCCTGTACCAAAATTTCAAATGTTCATTTGATAAATGTAAATATGCTAACAAAATCTTCCAATTCTAAAAAGTCCCCCGCCACACCATCAGCACATCGTCAATGAAACGTCTCCACAAATCGATTTTATCATAAAAGAAATTTTTGTCACGATCATAAATAACCTCCCTTTCCCACTGTCCCAAATAAAGGTTAGTGAATTGGGAACAAAAGTTGTGCCCATCATGGTACCTTTTGATTTGGTGATAATATTTCTGGAAAATGAAACATTAGAAGTAAGTACAAACTCAGATAATTGAATTAAAAATCTATTTCACTTCCATCCAACGTAGTGGTGAGAACCAGTCAATCCGCATCGCCTGAAGACCACCCTGATGTGGTATATTAGTGTATAAAGACTCGATGTCCATAGAAACCAACAGCCAAGACTGTTCAATCTCCAGGTCATCCAGAGACCAAAGTCTGCATTGTATCCCTCAAATATGATGGTAAAGTAACCACTATATCACGATGTGTGCATCCACATACTGAGAAAGTGGTTCAGTGAAGAGGAACCATCCTGACACTATGGGTCTCCCTGGAGGACACTGCATATCTTATGTACTTTCGCAAATCGTAAATGGTTGGTCTCATTTTTGCATATTTATTAAACTTATTTTCCTTTTTCTCCTTTCTTTTATAGGAAGAAGTCCCGTTTTGGCATCTTTAATATCATTATGAAATTGTCATTGTAACTTAGTGCAAGTCATTACAGATTGTCTCGTTTGTAAACATGATATTTTGGAATGGTGTTTATTTATTGTGATATTTTTACCTGTATACCTGAATAGGATTTTGTACATTTTTACATTTTTTTATTGATCATGAAGTTAACAGTTTTGGATATATTTTCATGTAGCATTTTGGGTGTTATATGGGTGCACTGTTACTTTAATTTGCACATTATATATATATATAGGTTTACTGTTGTTCTGTATGTGTCCCTGAGGAGGCGCTGTTTTGGCTGAAACCGTCGGACTTTTTTGTCTTGAGCTGATCTTGCCTTGCATGGGCGCTACTGCATTTGACATGTTGTGCAATTTCTGTTTTGTAAGTCATAATACAGTTTACATTGTGTGAAGTGTTGGTGCCGTGTTTTTCTTGTTCAATATATTGTTCCACTACACAGGCACGACTTAAATTTGGAGCCGCTTATTTTTGTTATTTTGTACTTGGTTCTAGCTGGCTCAGTTTACCTTCTACATTAGCGCTTGGGACATTACTTATTGACTGCTTTTAAAAAATTTTTCGAGTGTTTTTTTTGGACACTTTTGATTGAATTTATCGCAATTGATTTTGTCCTTCCCAATATGTCCTCTAATTTAGAGGATGTACATGCAGGCAATGATGGCTTTATGACATTTAATAATTTTCTATTTTCGGTACCGGACTTCTAATCTGTTTATTGCCCCTGACCCTGACTTAGCAGTGTCTTCAGTTAATTATGTACGGTCTGGTGAATCCTCTAATTGTGAACCTGTGGCTAGTATTTTTACTGCCTATTATGAACTTGAAAAGTTGGCATTAAAAGCAAGGAGGATTTATTGAATTTGACTAGCCTCTGAGGCATATGTCCAGGTGAACGTAGCTCGAGGGGTCTCCGAGTTATTAAATGGCCTGGATATGGTATGGAACGACAGGAATTTAAGGATGATTGGATTAATCAATTGCAGTCTGCTTCTATGATGCTTCAGGAATGTTTGATTAGAGACTATCAGCGCAGAAAGCACTGATTGAACCTCTTGTTAAGCGAAGGAAGTCGTCTTTGTTAAATATAATAATGATCCTGAATTTAAAGATCTTGAGAACAAATTAAAGATGGCAATTACCAAACAGGACACTCGTCTCAAGGCTGTTAAAACTAGGAAATTTGAGCGGACCGTTTGGACTATGTATTAATCGAGTATTCTCTTGGAAGGGATCTGAGAATACTGGCAGGGAGTAGAGGTAATTACAAGAGTAAGTCAGAGCCTAATAAATCTATATTCATGACAATAATAGTAACACAGAAAGCAGCTTTTATTCCACCTCTGATTCATCAGATGACCCTTTAGAGGTGGTTGGCGCGTGAGCAACAGTCAACCAAGCTGCCAGAGAGGCTGGTCAGATTCAAACCAGATACCAGACACGCTTGAGGGGGAGAAGGAGACGTAAGAACAAAGGTCCCTGGGGCAAACGGCATGTATTTTCAACACAGAGGAATATACAGAAAACAAGGGAGGCAATATAATGAATGTGATTAATTTGTCCAACGTTGTTCTCACTCAGGATCAAGTTTCTGTTTTGGAAAAGGTTTGAAGTTTGTACCGACGTGCAGCATTTCTAAGTTTGATATTTTTTGGACATTAAGAGGTTTACTCATAAATTGAGTCTTAAATCATTTTTAATAGACAACGTGATCAATGTCCGTGAATTTAGTGGCAGATTTTGTAACAACGACGACTCTGACACAACAAATCTAGAGGAACATCTCTTACACTTTAAGGGTTTATCCACTTTTAACCCACCGCCTTCAGCAGCAATTATGACTTTGAAACAGCCTGTTTAAATGATATCGATGTTATGTTCGCAGAACAGAAGCCTTCATCATATTGCAATTTAAGTCGGGTGAAAAACAAGCATTGACTGACTTGGAATATAATCAGTCTATTACCATCAAGCCGGCAGATAAGGGAGGTGCTGTGGTGGTATTAAATACCTCAGACTACATATGTGAAATGCAACGTCAATTGACAAATGAAACTTTTTACACACTATTGGAGAAAGACCCCACTTTAGACTTCAAAAGAAAATTGATATGTATTTACTGCAGGTGTTTCATGATGGTATGCTTTCTAAAGATTCCCTTGATTTTCTCATCTGTGCAACATCCAGTGAGACCAACCATTTACGCTTTGGCCGAAAGTACATAGAGATATGCAGTGTCCTCCAGGGAGACCCATAGTGTCGGGGATAGGTTCCTCACTGAACCACTTTCTCAGTATGTGGATGCACACATACGTGATATAGTGGTTACTTTACCGTCATATTTGAGGATACAATGCAGACTTTCGGTCTCCTGGATGTCCTGCAGATTGAACAGTCTTGGCTGTTGGTTTCATGGACATTGAGTCTTTATACACTAATATACCACATCAGGGTGGTCTTCAGGCGATGCGTGACTGGCTGGTTCTCACCACTACGTTGGATGGAAGTGAAATAGATTTTTAATTCAATTATCTGAGTTTGTACTTACTTCTAATGTTTTCATTTTCCAAGGAAATATTATCGCAAATCAAAGGTACCGCGATGGGCGCAACTTTTGCTCCCAATTACGCCAACCTTTATTTGGGACAGTGGGAAAGGGAGGTTATTTATGATCGTGACAAAAATTTCTTTTATGATAAAATCGATTTGTGGAGACGTTTCATTGACGATGTGCTGATGGTGTGTGGGGACTTTTCTGAATTGAAGATTTTGTAGATATTTACATTCATCAAATGAACATTTGAAATTTTCGGTACAGGCAGATGTGAGACATATCGAGTTTCTGGACTTGGATATTATCAAGCTGCAAGATGGTATTATTCGTACATCTATTTTTTCGTAGCCAACTGATAGAAACTCGATCTTCATGCCTCGAGCTGTCACCCCGCCATACCATTAGTAATATTCAAGTCTCAATTCATGAGAGTTGCTTAATTGCAGTGATGTAGGAGATTTTGAGGATGGTATGTCTGAAATGCAGGTAGATTTTGAAGAGGGCTATGCTATTAGTGCATTAGAACAGACTATGGGTCAGGTACGATAGATGCCTAGAGATGATTTACTTAAATATAAGGTTAAATCTCAGAATGATGTGCAATTAGATTTTATTACAACATTTGGTCAGAATGCCACGTCGATCAGGGACATTATTAATAAACATTGGTCCATTTTGAATCACGGATGTTTCGTTAAAAGATGTGGTCAAAACTTACCCCAGATTTGTATATAAAGGGTAAGAGTGTCTCTGATCGACTTGTGCATTCCCATCAATCTAATAGGAGTGTAAGGGTCAGCTGGTTACCTTCTCAGCCAGTGGGTTTCTTTCATTGTGGACATTGAAATTTTGTAATGTCATGGGCCAAACTAAGTGTTTCTCACGGTTAACGTTGCAAAACAATTCCACGTAAGACAGTTTATTAACTGTTCTTCAGTTGGGGTGGTATGTTTGGCGGCGTGTACTTGTGGTGCCTTTAATGTTGGCAAAACCTCAAGATCACTGAAATTGAGGGTGTGTGAGCATGTTAGTGATATTCGCTGTCATAATGTGAAAAATGCCTTAGTGCAACATTTACGGCGATGTTCCGATGATGCTGCACACGCGTTTTTTAGTGGCATTGAGGGTTACAAATGGCCTTACGAGGTGAGATCTAGAAAATAAAATTCTACGATGGAAGCCTTTTGGATGTATACATTGAATGCTTTAGTATACCCGGGACTAAATGACTCTTTCGATATTGCTCTGTTTTGAGACAGTAAATGAATTATGTAGGTGAGCCTTTGGTGACCTATTATATTGATTGAGTGATTTTTGTATTTATTAAACTTATTTTCCTTTTTCTCCTTTCTTTTTTATAGGAAGAAGTCCTGTTTTTGGCATCTTTAATATCATTATGAAATTGTCATTGTAACTTAGTGCAAGTCATTACAAATTGTCTCGTTTTTAAACATGATATTTTGAATGGTGTTTATTTATTGTGATATTTTTACCTGTATACCCGTGAATAGGATTTTGTACATTTTACATTTTTTTTATTGATCATGAAGTTAACAGTTTTGGATATATTTTTCATGTAGCATTTTGGTGTTATATGGGTGCACTGTTACTTTAATTTGCACATTATATATATATGGGTTTACTGTTGTTCTGTATGTGTCCCTGAGGAGGCGCTGTTTTGGTGTAAAACCGTTGGACGTTTTTGTCTTGAGCTGATCTTTGCCTTGCATGGTGTTACTGCATTTGACATGTTGTGCAATTTCTGTTTTGTAAGTCATAATACAGTTTATATTGTGTGAAGTGTTGGTGCCGTGGTTTTTCTTGTTCAATATATTGTTCCACTACACAGGCACGACTTAAATTTGGAGCCACTATTTTTGTTATTTTTACCTTCATAAAAGAGCCCATGACTCAAGGGTGTTATCTGAAAATTTACAAATAAATAAATGGGCTCAAACCGTTACCAAAATAGATTGCATCCACACTGATAACATTACAGAAAGGCAGTTTGTGAACTGTTACAGAAACCACTAATGAGGTGGTTTCAACAACAGTTCTGAAAGCAGTTTCACTGCTATAACATTACTAATGGCAGTGTGGATGCGTGAGTGTGTAGCTCCAGCATTGTCCTCAGTGCAGCACAAACTGCATCATGGGATAGGGAGCCAACTGCTATGGTCACACTTCACCCTGTGTGTGGATGGACTGTAATGGTTTCCAAAATGGTTCAGGTAATGAAGATGCACTGTAACTTTACCAGTTGTAATAGTTTTGGTAGTGTGAGCCAATGGGTGGGTGCCATATTCAAAAGCCTCCGTGCACTGGACTGACCCTTCAGTGCAACAATGCAAAGTATACCACTGGGCCTGTACAAGCGTGCTTCCTATGGAGCATACATACTGAGAGAAGTGATATATTTAGAGGTGTCAGCAGCGTAACCAGCCTCCACTACAGGATTTTTTAACACTGCTTGAAACCCTGCATTTATCCCTGTTCAGAGGGCCTAAATATCACCCCATCCTGTAATGAATTTCACTCATTCTCTCATACTCTCTTCATCCTCACTCCCTCCACTGACAACACCCACTGTGACACTCTTCCCTGCTAATGGTTATCTGTATAATATTTGTAAAATAAATATATGGTATGTGAAGGTCTGCTTGTAGAAGAAAACAGCCTAGCAGTGATACTTGACCTTTGACCTCAGAGGGTTAGTGTGGCTGAAGCAGCAGGATGTGATAAACAGACCAGGAAAACTACTAATTAAAGACGTCCTTCCAGGGGGACAGTTTATTACCCTTATAACCTGCTCCTGCTTTTGAAGTTGGAAACTAAATATGCATTTATGACCTAGCAGGAAGGGAAGTCATCTGGCTGATTCTTTATGGTTTTCTCACTAGAAGAGAACCAGTGACAGATTGTGGGGTTATGAAAAAGGAAATGCTTTGATCAAAGAGACTCATATTTTGGGAAATTGCTGGTTGCTGATTTTCACAGTAATAACATACATCTTGTGGATATTTATGCTAAGAAGTTAAAGTTATAGGAGATCTAACTGTGACCTCACCAAAGGGGTGGTGAGATGGATTTTGAAATAAGCAGGATTTGAGGGAAACATTGCATTTTATTCTGGACTCAAGAGAGACACTTAGTTCTATGGACTTAAGAAGACGCTTTATATGAACATGAACATACAAAATTTTCCAGCAGATAAAGGCCTAGAGGTCTATCAAGTCTGCTTGAATGTGCAGCTACGCCTTTTCTTCAGCTGCTCCTCCCTTCCACCCTTTCCTTCATTAACCCTCCCCTTGTCCTGTCTCATCCCCTTTGAAGCTGTCCACTGTTCTACTGGATACCACTTCTGCAGGTAACGATTCCACCCAGCCACCACCTCTCTGTAAAAAGTGTCTCCTCATCTCCCTCATGAACCTTCTTCCCTCCAGTCTCATATCATGGCCCTGGTGTCCCTCCCCTCCTTACTTTGAATAGACCCTCTGTACCTTTCTTGTTTATTCCTTTCATTTACTTAAAGGTTTCAATCATGTCCCCCGTCCTCCCTCCAGTGAGTACATGTTCAACTACCCCAGCCTCCTCTCGTATGATAACTCCCCAGCCCCTTGATCATCTTTGTCACCCTGCGCTGCACCCCTCCAGTAACTTAATGTCCCTCTTCAGATACAGGTGCCAGTACTGAACACAGTACTCCAGGTGTGATCTAACTAATGACCTATACAGTGGCAGAATCACCTCCTCCTCCTCGAGGATATACCCCTGCAATACAACCCAGCATTTTGTTGGCCTTGCAGCTGCCTTCCTACATTGTGCTGAGTTGTTCATTGAACCCTGTAATGAGCACCACCAGATCCTTCTCCTCCTCTGTGTGGGCTAGCTGCACTCCCCAGCTGGTAACTCCTCCTTGGCTTCTTCAACTCAAAATGCAGCATCTTGCACTTTATGGCATAAACCCCAGTTGCCAGGTGTCTGACCAGGTTGCAAGCTTTGCCAGATCATCCTGCAACCCTGCCATCCCCTAGGTCATCCACCACTGCTCCTACCTTGGTATTATCAGTTAACAGACTGATCTTGCTCTTGATGTCCCATGATATGTCTGCAATGAATATCCCAAACAACACTGGCCCAACACCGAGCCCTGTGGAACACCGCTCATCACTACCCATGGGTGTGAGACCTCCCCACCCACCACCACCCTCTGTTGCCTTCCTCAGCCAGTTTCCTACCCATCTCACCAGCTTTGCACCCGCCCCTGTGCCTACTAACTTACTTCCCAGCCTTCCATATGGCACTGAGTCAATGCCTCACTGAAGTCCAGATATAGGACATCCACTGCATGGCCCTTGTCCAGTTGCCTAGTTACCCAGTCATAGAATTCCATCAGGTTGGTTTGGCAGGATCTGCTCCATATAAAGCCATGCTGTCTGCTGTTCTGTAGTCCTTGGCATCTAGGAGGGCCACCAGCTCTCCTTCAAGATAGTCTCCATTAGCTTACCAACAATGGATGTGAGGCTCACTGGTCTGTAGTTTTCTGGTTCATCCTTGGGACCACTCTTGTGGAGGAGCACCACACGAGCCATCCTCCAGTCCTGAGGTACACACCCTAAATGTAGTGAGGCATTAAATAGGTCTGCCAAGGTCCTGCAAGGACCTTGCCAGCTCCTTTAGTACCCTGGGGTGTATGCCATCTGGGCCTGGTGCCTTGTCCACCCTCAGTGCCTTCAAACCCTCCCGAACTCTGCCCTCCATGATTTCCCATCTGTCACCCCTTCCTCCCCCATTTTTGCCATTTCTCCCCTTGGTGTCACCTCCCACTTCTCTTTAGTAAAATACTGAGCAGAAGTAGTCATTTAGTGCTTCTGCCTTATCATACCTGCTTCCACCCTACCACCCTCCTTCCTAATCCTTAGTATGTGGTCCTCAAGCTCCTTTTCTTCCTGATGTACCTAAAGAAGTCCTTCTCCCCTTCTTAATGCCTTGTGCCAGCCTGAGTTCCATAGATGCTTTGGCTCCCCTTACTGCCCTTGTCACCTCCTTCGATTCTGTCAAGTACTCCTCCTTGTCCTTCCCCCCTGTTCTCTTGTACTTCCTAAAGGCAGCTCTTTTCCTCCTTACCTTTCCATGACCTCCTTGCTCAACCAGCATGGTTTCATAGCCCCAGCTTTCTTGCTCTGGGCCTTGCAGCAGGTTTTGTTGCCTCCACTATCCCCAGCTTTATGAGCTCCCACCTCTGGTTAGTATCCATACTAGATTGAATTCTTGGCCAGGTACCCTTTACCACTTCCCCATCATCCCAAAGTCAGCCTTCCTGAAGTCCAGCACTCTTGTGCCAGATTCTACTCCTTCCTTGCCCATATCCAATGTGAGCCATACTGAGTGGTGGTCACTCCCTGACAGCGGTTCCTCCACTGTAACTTCTCTCACAAAATCCCCATTTCCAGCACAAGGTCAAGGGTATTCCTTAACCTGGTTGGTTCACTGACCATTTGCAGCAGGAAGCTGTCCAGGAAGGCATTCAGCAGTACCTGCTCCCTTCTGTTCCTGTTTGTTGGGGTACTCCAGACAACTCTTGGTAACATCTAGCTAGGCAAGAACTTTTAAATATTTGTGGTAGATGTATTTTGTGTTCTGTAACTTCACATTTATTTTGATGACTGTTAGTTATTGATATATCTGTTCTGTGTTTGATATATTTCCTATTTTACAATTTTTAGTAAACAATATTTTTCCTTGAAATACTGCCTGTGTTTCTCAGTTTTCTTTTGCACTGGATTGAACCCAGGTTAATTCTGGCCACTGTTACTGGCTTGAAAGTGTTATTAATCTTGCTAAAGGTAAGAATATACCTAGGTTTCAAATTGAGTCATAAGGGTATATTTTGGAAGCCTGGCTGGTGTCCCTGGGTGAAGGATTATATTGCATTTCCCAAAGAGAATATATATCTGAGCCTGTTAACTGAGTTGGCAGCATGAGGTTCACATTTTGACCCCAAGACTCTAGGCTAGTAGGTGATTTGGACCCAAACAGACAGGAGAATTACCCTGCCTGTCCCCTGTTCACACTATTGCACTTTGAGGTTGGCACTGTGGGAGCAGAAGGCCTGTCCTGTGGAGCACATTTGTGACACCACTACAGGCTGACTACCCTCCTTCAGTTTTGTATGCCCAATCACAAGGGAATCCCACCACTGAGTCATCGGTCTGCTTATCAGGTCCTATTAGGTGGTACCTTTGCTGATCCATTGTTCTGCTGCTTACTTTGTTGTTATTAAACCACTATGGTTATGCTGTCTCACACTCTGGTCTTCCCCATGCACTCCTCTCCATTTTTTGTAATCTATTTTTATTACTACTTGAAATCTGTATGTAACCTCAATTTAATTAGTTGCCTGTGAAATTAATCATGTATTATTATATCATTTTGTATTGACTGTTATGTTTTGTTCACCACTGACTTGAAACCTTTGAAAATGAGTCCATAACTCAAAGATATTAAACCCAAACTGAAATTAATAAAATAAATAATGCATATTCAGTCTCTGGTAGTCTAGTGGTCTCCCAATTGCCCCACATAGCCTGTCCTGACTGTCTTATACAGCTCTGGGTGTCTGGTGGATATCTCACCCCCTACAGTACTGCCTTCACCCTTCTCTACCTGACAAACAAATTGGATTTTTATCAGCTCTGATCTTTGTTGCTTGTCTTGCTGTCCTCCCTGGGCAAATACAGTCCCAAAGCCTATACTTAGCCTTGGGAGAACAATGGACTAGCAAACATCTGCTCAGAGCTTATAAAAGCTTTCACATACACTACAAGCTATTGAATCTCCGACTGTTGCAGCCCTACTCTGATGTCAGTTGCATGGGATTCTGGGATTTGAGTTACAAGAAAATATCACTTTTAAAGTCAGCAGAATCAGTCTAATATAATCTACTTTACTGCAGTAAAGAGTAAGTATAAAATACATCTCTGCACCCAGAGTACAAATTGGGACCAGTCCCACACTTGAATGTTGAGCTCTTAGTGCTGAATATTCATCTTTCAGGAAAAGTGAAATAGAACCACTGTAACCAAAATGTAAAAGGATGGAAGTTAACAGTGTTTAGACTTATTTTTATGTAAAAGTTAGAACATTCAAATAATGGGGAACTCTAATGGCTGACTGGAGAACCACCAAGAACAAAAAGGTAGTAGCTGATTCACTAATACAGTAAAATATTTTCTCCTGCCAACAGAGCCAGAGGTTACAAACACTGTGCCAGAAGAAGAACAACAAACAGAGAGGAGCAATCAGATCAGGAAATAACTACCACTGGTAAAAACATTTAGATATTTTTTCAGTAAGGGTTATCCTCTTCCTGCAAGCTTGCTCCTATCTGATCAGCCCCACAAGTCTCATTACCCCTAACTTCTCCAGATACCTATCCAAACTTCTAAACTCCCATGGCTTGCACCATAGTGGGACCATCAAGTTTCCCAATCCACACCAGAGTCCGGGCTCAGAAGATACCTGGTCATTGATACAGGGCATGCATTGGGATGGTCATTATAGTGCAGGATTTGTTTATTCTTCTGGCTATTCCCCATGCCCTTCCTACCTCCACTGGTCAGGTACAGCCTAGCAATGACTTCAACAGATGCGGCACAGCATTCAGTATCCAAATGCTGCCTCTTGTTAGAGGACAGACTCCCTGAGTACTGTTACAGCAGATCATGAAGTTATCCTTCTCCAGACTCTCATGGCTACCCTTTCAGACTCTCCATTGTTTTAATTCCAATAGTTTTTGACACTCTAGAAACCAGATGGACCAGTCTAATGTTGAGCAACTCATCTCTCCTCCAACATTTGTGCAGGGAACCATATCTGCTGTCTCCTTGTTGGTTCTCCTATATGCCCCCTTCTGGATTGAAGGAGCTGGGGTACTACTTGAAATTAATACTAACTTTAAAAATCAGTGAACTATTTCTTCTTATATCTGAATTATTGTGTTGTTCCCTTTACTAAATAGAACATTTTCTACCTAACAAATAATGTGTGATGTGCAGAACAGTACTCTACCTGGAAGTTGACATAGCTAGTTCTATTCCTCCTTATACAGCACTTTTACACTGTAGTGATCAGCAATACCACCTTCTTCTCCTGCTGGAGATAGCCCTCCTATTCACTATTGTTCCTTTTTTCAACCACCTTTCCCATCAAGAAGTACTTCCTAGCATACTCCTTGTATCTTCAAATCATCAGCTTCATGGAGCTCTACCTCGTCCCTTTTTCTCCAGTCAGGATGAACACCTCCTCCTGTCAACCCTTTTATGAAATGGAAACAGGACATTCTGCATCCTGATTGGTCCTTACCATGCATTAGAAGGGTCTAAAACACAGCTAAAAACAAGTGCTGCCAATCTGGATGAAGGACATTAAATAGCTTATTATGCCATATAATATTTAAAAGATAACAGCTGCCATTTCCCTCTCCACATTGTGAGAATTTTCCACAGCCTAACTGCCCCCATCTGGTAAAATGCTGCCATTAAAAACATCAAAGTAATCTCAAATATAGTTTCAGTTTTCTATACATTTTATCTGCAGCAGCCTGTTAATGATCCCCAGCCAGCCTCTCGCTCCCACCCCTGCTCCAATCACTCACTTATTCACTTTCTCAAGTGGGGTGATTCCCATCGAGATTTTAGTCACTAATTAAAGATTTACACTATATTGTACCTCGGTCTGCTGCTGTTTATTTCTTCTCTTTTTCATCCCCAGAGCAGCTGCAATCTGCCCCTCCAAGAGCTGCCCATCAAGCACTTGCTCACCTCTCACACTGTGATTAGTCCCCTGTCCCTGCCTGGTACTCGTGCTGATGCTCACTTCAATCATGTATCCTGTGTCAAACATTTAACTGAACTCTGGGATAGCTTCTTACCATGTTATTAGCCTGGTCATTATCAATCTGCATGGATTGCAGAAATGGTGCAATTTTACATTGAATTAGCAATGGAGCAATCACATTTTACACTGATGTAGCAATGATGCAATTACATTTTGCACTGATATTTTTATTAAACACTTAGAAAAGATCATGCTCCTCCTCATCTTCCAAACATCTCCTCCACCAATCTAAAATGCCAAACAATTTAAAACCAAAAGATGTTTATTAAGTTGACTTGCCTATACTTTTACTTTCTTGGTTCCTGTAGCCTGATGGGTCTGCTGTTCTGTTTTACAAATGAACTCCTGAGGACACTTTTTAATATTCAGATTTCCATAAATGACCTGGGGACTACAGTTGCAATGCCACTGTTCTTACACTACAGACATGCAGCCAGCTACATTTATAGTGGATTGGGAAAATGATTAAGTTGAACTACAAAATGGAAAACTACAACTATGAAAGCCTACTAAGATGAAAAGGCTTACAGTAAAGCAATCAAAAATGCCTTACAATGCAACTAGGTGGAAGAACTACTGTATTATCTAAGCAACATGTTTAATTTTGTTATTATTTAAACACACACAGGGCCAGATATTCAGAAATGCTCCTAAGGCCACTGCAAGTCCGGTGCAGCGCAAATCATGCACCATGGTGCAACAGGAGCCATATTCAGAGGTTGCACCAGTCGCACTGTGCCAGCACAACCTGGCTGAATATGGTACAGTTGCACCATGGTGGGGCAGAGATGCTCCAGTGCAACTGTGGGAGCAGAGCACCAGAGCAACAGAGGGGGCACTGCACAGAAAAGAGACCCAGGACAGAGCCAGGAAGCACAGTGATAGGCTACAGGAGGCCCTCACCAGCAGAACACACACACACAGGCACCCAGACCACACCCAAGAACACAACAGTGGCACTGATAGTAGGCAACAGGAGGTGCCAATGACAAATGGAGGGCTACCAAGGGAGCCCCCGCCCAGGAGGCTACAAGCCATGCCCGCCTGCACACCCTGACCAGAGCAGGTCACACCCAGGACCACATAGCTAGCACACACACACGCCACATAGGCAGCCCACACAGTAGGCACAGAACATGCCGGGAGGCACATAGCACAGCAGACCACATGGGACAGGCCACACAATGCCAAGCAGGGGCCTCAACACACCATGTGGCCAGTAACCAACCAAAGACCATTGCCATGTGCCATCACCATGCACACATCCACCACACACCCGCACACACTCCTGACAGTCACCCCATGGGCACCCCAATGCACAGCCACTGACCAAGAGGAGGGACACCACCACAGTGGGACACACTGCAGCACACAGCAGTGAACCACAGAAGCACAACATGCACCCGACCATGCATACCACATGTACAGGCACTGGGCCTCTGCAGCATAGCTCCTCATGCCACCTGCAAATCAGACACTGATACAGGCAGGTAAGACAATATATATATATTGCAAAACAAACTATTTACATCAACAAGGGGTGTGCGAAAGGGTAGAAAATGAGGGAAGGGACAGGGAACAGGGACTGCACAGTGGGATGGGGTCTGAAGGGGAGGTACAGAAGGGGAAACAGGGGAATGCTGGGGCCCATTCACCAGTGGCCACGGCCTGCCGCCCACTGGTGCATTCATCACCTCCTTCCTCCAGCAGCAGGTGGTGAATCTGTAGGACAGCCGCCATTGTGGTAGATGTGATAAGAATCAGCCGCCAGAGCAGCCTGCAGTAGATTGGCCTCTGTCTTCATCACTGGACACCTATGACAAGAGACAGGACAAGTGATCAGTGCAATGTCCCAAGGAACCATGCCTCCCATAGCATGCAATGGACAATGGGAACATGCCCCGGAGGGCCCGTACTGCCACCCACAGGGCGGTGGGTCAACACCTGCCAAAATCAGCACATCATGACAATGCACCGAGGTAGTCCCTCACGCACAATGGCATCCTACTGTACAATGACAGTCACATGGCACAGTTCTCTCGGCAGCACCACAGCAATGTCAGTGGCAGCTGGGCCCACACCCACCCCACCAACAGCTGGCACGTGTCCAATGGATGCACCACAGTGGCAAGCACCATGCACAGTGTGACACACAACTGCCATGGCACATGGCACAGGTGGCTATGACTCAAACGCCCCCGCTACCCCCCATGTAATGTGCAAAGGTCCATGACAGTGCCTACCTGCTCTCTGTGGCACCGCTGGTGCCAGAGCTGCTCCTGCTCTACCTCTGTGGCCCTCTGCTGCCCTGCTGTCCTGCTGCTGCTGCCACCACCCTCCAGCGATTTTCAGGCCCTGGGAGTGAAACATAGACAGGTACACATCAGTAAACATCAACAGCAGCTGCCCACTGCCCACACCCTGTGCACAGGGTGATCCCCTGCTTGACATGTCCCACACGGCTGCATCACAATGCAAGCAGTGGCTGGCACGTCACCTCGCTGCGACAAAATGGAACTGCATCGCTCAGCAGGGCATGCCAGGCAGCCTTGCCAACACCACAATACAGCACCAGGGCACACATGCAATATGGGAATACTCACCTGGCTGTGGCACAGCCCCATGCCTGACACACACTTCAAGCCTCCTCAGACACTCTGGGTCCCTCTCCACAAGGTCGCCATACCTGTGGCGGCACTGCTTTCCCATTCTGGACATCCCAGTCTGCTGCTGCAGTGTGGTATCAACCCCTGCCACTCCATGACCCTGGGCTGCTGCAGGCACATGGCCAAACATTTGGGGAGTGTGGGGCTGGACACAAGTGACCAGGTTGACCAGCTCAACCTGTGTCCAGTTCTGCACTCGTGGTAACCATCACTGTGCCATGCTGCAAAATGAAGCCGATGACCAAAATGGTGGCAGTAAGCACACGCGCCATGACATGCACCAGATGCGTGATGCAAGGGAACATGCTCTGTGTCTCAATGATGCCCGGCATGGGCGTTCTAGGAGCGGGTCACTGGGCGAGGGAGGACCCAGGGATCAGAGATCACAGCAGGAGTCCCCTGCCTAGCGCAGTGTTTACGGCACGATAGCAGGCTGGCGCATCATACTCTGTGCCCCTCCATCGCACAGTTGGTGCACAGTGCATGATTAACACCATGATACTGTTTGGTGCATGCACCGCAGGCCTGAGCACCACAACTTGCTCCAGAGCAATCTCATTGCACACAGAGAAAAATCACAATATTCAGATTCCACATGCAAATGAGCTCATCAGCCAATGCATGGCACACAGAGGGCATTAGTATGTCATTACCATTGCGCAAACCTCATTTGCATGTGTTGTGCTATATAAGCACCATGGAACAACACAGGCCACAGGCTGGTATTGCATCCTTTAGTGTAAGTTGTGCAAGCCGCTGCAGCTCACTGGGAGCAGGCAACACAGCAGGGTGGAACAGATCAGGGTGATGCTGCCACTGACACACTGTGCTGTCCATGTCCACAGGAAGCGACATGTCAGAATGTGAGGAGGGTAGAAGCATGGGCCTGCTAGCAAGATCAGGCCCAATTTCACAAAGGTGGAGACAGAGGCCCTTTCAATGCCTATCTTGACAGGGAGCCTCCATTGAGTGGTGCCACGGGCACACCACAGGCCTGGGCTGGGGCCTGGGAAGAGGTGGTGGCATACGTCAACTAGTATGGCAGCCACCAGTGTCAGCACAGGAGTGCTGGAAGAAGGTGGGCACAGATAAGAGGTGCATCAAGGAGAAGTTGGCGCCATCCATGTGTCCAAGAATGCCATCAGATAGGAGTCCCCAGATGTGACACCGCTCATGGCTCAGGAGGAGTTGGTGGCCTCCACCATGCCCCACAGCACAGTGGAGGATGTGGCTGGTGGCAGATTCCATATGGATGGCAGCCCATCACTGCATGGTAAGCATGTCAGCACAGCTGCTGGGGGCATGGAGGGGTGGTACATGGCCATGCTGGCATGCATGCAGCCGGCATGCATGTCATGTTTATGAGTGCACACCCATCTGCAAGCCATGCTGCCGCACACATGCAGTAGCAGAGTGGGGGGCACATGTGAGCAATGCATCACTAACATGCATCTCTCTCTTGCAACACCAGCACACCTCCTTGCAGATGATAGGGCAGTGGCGGCAGCAGCCATGGATGTTGGACTGGCCCTGGATGACCAGCATTCCAATTCCACTGGCATCCAAGGGCCCGACAGGCTGCAGCTCACCACCACTGTGCAGGAGGATGTCCTAGACCTGGGGTTGGAGGAGGCGTGGATGTGTTCCTGCAGAAAGCCAGCCTTGGTGTACTCTGCACAGAGACACAGGTTGGGGCGGGGTCCAACACCAATGATGACATAATGTTCATCCTTGACAGCATGGCCAGCATTGTGGGCAAGACTCCCTGCTGGCACTGACACAGGCAGCATGCCCAGTGCTCTGCCAGAGGTGGAACAGCTGCCTGCCACCACTGTAGGTGCAGCAGTATGCCCTGGCTGTGCCCTGCAGTGGAGGTGGTGCAGGCGCGCAGGTGCTGGGTGGTGACAGCAGCCATATGGGTGACAGCAGTGGGCAGCCGGTGCCACCAGGCAGCTGGACACAGGGTCTACTGCTGGTGCACCTGCAATGCCCAATCCCTGCAGAGCCCACTGTGCAGCATCCACAAGAAAGGGGACTGTGCAGCATGGCCGGTCACCACATGGGGATTGGCGTCCGACCCAGGAGCACCAGGACGCTGACCTGCTGACTGAGCACACTCCGTTTGCTGCGGGCATCCATTCAGCAACAGGTGCTGCTCGCCATTGGGTGTGTGCACTGCATGTGGAGGTACGTCAGTCAGCCGAGCAGCAGGAGAGGGCACTGCACAGATCCTGGTGGGATGCAGCACATGCAAAGGCCATGACTGTATCCCTGGATCATATTGCCACTGCAATCTTGGATGGCTTTGTGCTGCTGGCTGTGACAGGCTGTGGCTGGGCACAGATAACCCCGCAGTGCGCTGTCCACCCTGTGTACTCGGCATTGGGTGACTCCAGTTCAGTCAACACTGGGCTTTGATGTCAGCATCCCAAGCATGCCTGGGGCTGGCCTGTTTTTGGCACCTTGGCACCCCCATATGAACACAGTCACAGTCCCTGGTTCAGCTCCTGGGGCTTTTGCACCCCAGGGCTGATGCACAGCCTGTGGCTGCTGAACAGCCCAGGCACAGCCACCCCTGTGGCTGTTTTGGCCATTGAGCCATGCAGTGGACCTGATGTTGGGCCACCTCACCTGCGGTCTGCAGCTGCTGTCCAGTGTGCACATGAGTGGTGTGTGTGTGTGTGTGAGTACGTCTAATGTGGTACCTGTGTGGCATGCCACCGCTGCCTATGTGCATACTGCTGGACCTCTGGGCCATGTGGTGTGGTGTGATGATGGAAGACTTGCAGCAGTTACACCTGTGCACCAGTGCAATGCATCTGCTCCACGCCATATACCCACACCTGTGTGTGTGAGTGCATGTGTGTGTGTGTGGGGAGGCTGTGAGATGTGCTGTGCATGGTTGTGTGTGGTGTGCCCCTGTCTTCCTACCATTGCCTGCTTCATGCCTCTGTGTGCATACCCACCATGCATTCCCCTGCATGTGTGCTGTACTTTGTGTGGCCTATGGCGTATTGCACCACCTACCTGTATGCACCATAGTACTCCTGTGCAATGGTGTCTCAGTGTCATCTCTCCTGCTGTTGCAGCCATGGATCCTCCGCCCAGGGGTGGCTGTCCACCTCCTTTGGCCCATTGCCTCCATCGTCCTCCACTACTGTCGCCCTCTCAGCCTCAATAGCTATCCCACGGTCAATGGCCATGTTGTTCAGTATGCAGCAGACCAGGAATAGGCCACAGTCTTTCGAGGGCTGTACTGTAGGGCACAACCTGACCTGTCTAGGCAATGGAACCATGCTTTCAGCATGCCAAAGACTCAGCAATGATGTTGTGTGTGCTGGCGTGTGCCTCATTGTAGCATTCCTCTGCTGGGGATGATGGCGCCGTAGGGGGTTAGCATCCAGGGCCTGCTGTGGATAGGCATTGTGCCCTGTGAGGATAGGGACACGTTAGTACTCTGCTATTCTATGCTGCACCTCTTGCCTGTCTGTGGCACCACGCCAACATGCACACCATGCCCTCCCATGCCATGGTATGCTCTGCCCATGACCTACTGCCCTTGCCATACTCACCCACTAGGTGGCCCGTGGGTAAGTCCCCATGTTCAAGCCTGTGGCACAGCACAGTGCTGTGCCAGATGAATGCATCATGTGCAGTCCCAGGGTATGTGGCGCAGACATTGGTTATGTGCCATATGACATCACAGATCACCTGGCAGTTGACACTCAGGTTCCCTTCCTGTTGATGTATGTCACCCTCAGGGCCAGGTGGCATGTGGATGTCCACATTGGTGCAGTCAGTGGCCCCAATGAAGCCAGGCATATGTGCTACCTTGTGGAAGTCCTGCATGGTTGCTGAACACTCTGCCTGTGTGCTGGTGAAATAGATGTATTTCGATGCATATGGCAGCAGAGCATTGAGGAACTGTGTGAGGAGGTGGGACATGGCTGACTGGGTTATGCCTGTGGTGTGTTCCTGTTGGTCTCTGGAAGGTGTCTGTGTCTCCATCTGGTGGGTGCCTGCATCTTCTCACTGCACAACTCACAGAGCTGCCTCAGAATGGCCCTGTTCAGGCGGTATTGGCCTACTATCTCCTTGTCACTGTACTGCTCGAAGGTGATGTGGGTGTGGTACCACCTTTGTCGGGCATACCACTGACAGGCCCTTCCACAGTGACATCGTTGTTTTATTCACCCCTCACACCCCTCATTATGGTCTCCATCATGAAGGGCTCACCATCCAAGGCCCTTGCTGTCCTATATCCCCCAGAGTGGTTGGCTGCTGCTGGCTGTTTGCCACTCTGGTGCACTGCCTGGCAGTGTGTCTGTTTGTCTCTCTCACCTCTCTGCCCCTGTCTCCCTCATCAATGCCATCTCTGTCCCTCTCCTCTGTGTCTGCCTTGGTATGTCTGTCTGTCTCTCTCTCTCCTCTCTCTCTCTGTCTTTCTTTCTTTCCTTCATTCTTTCTCTCTCTCTCCTGTCACCTGGCACAAGTGCTGTCCATGTGCTTTCACCTTGTATTTAAAGGACAGAGAACATTGATGGATAGAGATGAACTAGAGATGAGGCTGGTTGCAGTTTCAATGGCTATGTACTGAAGTTGATGGTGGAATGGGACCAGTGCAGATGGTCCTTGGGAAGTGGAGTGAAGTAAAGAAGGAAGTCTGCAGGTGGAAGTGAGGTGGGGGGAGGTGTTGGGGGTGAATTTCCAGTTGGGAGATTGGGAAGATGATTAAAGTGTGAAACAGTAAATGCAAAGGTAGAACATGGTTTTCAGGCCAAGCTGGTAAAGTTAGGAGTTACAGTCAAACCTACTGTGTGATGGGAGATGGGCACCCTGTGTCAGCAGAGGAAATTCTCTGGGTGATCATGAAGCTGCATCCCACCTTCTGTTCACTGAGTCCTGGACCAACCCAGCTTCTGTTAGACTTTTGGGAGTCTATTTGTCCATTGATTGCTGAGTCTCTACAGTGTTTCTTTTGAGATGGTGTATATCCAACAGCCTTGAATAGGGCTGTCATGAGACCTCTTCCCAAGAAACTTTCTCTGAGCCATATATCTTGGTAAATTACAGGCACATCTCTAACCTTCCCTTTCTGGGAAAGTTTATTGAGAGTGGTGGTGACACAGCTGAGATGCACCTGGATGCTTTCGCTATCTATAAGTTGTTTCAGTCTGGATTTAGAGGGTGTCATAGTTCAGAGACTGTGCTTGTTAGGGTAAACAATGATCATCTTCTGGCTAGAGATAGAGGGAATGCTCCATCTTGGTTCTCCTCAACCTCTCATCCGTGTTTGACACTGTAGGTCGTAGGAGTTTAGCAGATCATCTGATAGACATGGTGGGGCTACATGTGGTTGTGTTGAGGTTGTTCCTGTGCTTCCTTTCATTAGGTAGAGCAGGCTGCATTGGGGAATTTTCTCACTGTACCAGCTGCTCTGACCTGTGGAGTCCCTCAAGGTTCGATTCTGTCTCCAGTGTTATTTTCAGTGTATATACTACCTCTGGGAGAAGTGATACAGAGGCATAATCTGAAGTTTCACTGTGATGCAGATGATACTCAGCCATACCTATGGTTTGTTCCTGGTGAAAAAATGGCAGTTGGCATGCTAAATGACTGCTTATCTGTGTTCAATCACTGGATGGCCTTCAGCTTGCTTGGGTTGTGCCCAGAGAAATCTGAAGTGCTACTGATGGTTTCTGGTATCAGAATGGCAATTGCCTTGACTGGAGGGGTGGCCAATTTACACCTTGGGTCTTTCAGCTTATTGCCAGACAGAGGGTGAAGAATTAAGGCATCATTATGGATCACAAGCAGAATATGGAATATATGGTTTGTGCTTTGGTCCATAGTTATTCCTTTATCTTAGCACATTGCCCAGATCAAGGCTTTTCACAGCCCTCCTGACCGGAAGCCCATGGTGCATGCCTTCTGGACCTCTAGGCATGCCTTTGCAATGCTGTTTCTCTCATGCTATCTGGAGGTCTAATGTCATACTTGCAGTTGTTGTAGATTGCTGCAGCTAGACTGACTGCCATAGTTCCTTGCTCCAAGCATATCTCTCCTGCTCTGCAGACTTTGCACAGGCTTCCTTTGAGGGGTGCATCTCCTTCAAGACAGGTTTGTTAACATGCAAAGTCCTACATGGTCTGGGTCCTAGCTACCTAAAAGAGCTCAGCTGCCCATATATGCCTGACTGCCCTCTCTGTTCTTCAAAGGTGGGCTCTTGAAGGTCCCTAAATCATGTTTAATGTTGTCTGAGGATCATACCTTACTGTAACTGCACCAGTTTCAGCCCATTGTGCATGCACTACTCACAATGGATAGATCCGCTACCACCAGAAATCCTCCTGGTAAACCCTCAAAGGCAGTAGCTACCATCCTGGCAGGGGAGGGATCTCGGGGCCCAAACAAGAACTCCACTGTGCAATAAACCAAATGACTGGATCTGTCTTGAGGTTACTTACCTCAAGCCCAAGTGAGATGACCAGGTCCAACATGTGGCCATCCTGGTACACAGCAGAAACTTCCTGCGACTGGCCCAGAGATTTCATCATCAAGAGGAGGTTATTATCACCCACCCCAGTGGATTTTTCATCGGCCCAGACATTGAAGTCCCCAGAACTAAAAATCTGGAGGACTCTAACATCTCACAGACAATGAAGTCAGCTACCGCCTGCAGACATTCACCTGCTGCCCCAGGGGCTATAAATCAGGAGAATCTTGCAGCCCACACCCAGACCCCCACACATAGCCACACATTTAAAGGAACCTGGTCTTCCCACCTGGTGCACAGTGAAGCCAAGCTCAGAAATAAAAGATGGCCATTCCCCACCACTGCGCTTCACTCTGGGGCAGTGCACCACTGAGTATGTGGTGGGGAAGGCGCTCTAAGACCGGGCCATCATCATCAGCCACCCAGGTCTCGGTAATGCCTGTCAGACTGGCCATGGAAATCAAGTCTACTATAATCGCGGTTTTTGTCTGATCGATCTGACATTGCAAAGCACTGCCCTCAGAGGATTGGTGAGCAGTGTAGCCCTTCTGGGTGCTCGTCTACTCAGTCCAGTGGAGACACTGAGGAATGGGACAAAACAAGTCAGGTCTCTCCCTAAGGCTATGACACCCATGGTGCCTTCTGCACCGATAACCTCAATCAGCACCCTCCCAAAGTGCCCAAGGTGCCCTACCAAGTTCAATCAGTGTGAGCCCTCTTAATTCTGACCTCCCGACAGTGACGAGCTGTGGTGCTGGAAACTGGGAAGTCAGTAAAGACCACAGATGGAAAAGCCTGGATGACTCAGATGCAATCCTAGCCCCACCAGGCCCCCCAACTTTCCCAAACAAATACTGTCCCAGTCAGATAGCCTCAATAAATAACAGATAACTATCAATTGTACAAACTTCGTTCACCTAACATATAAAACCTAATCAATCATACAACACAGACACTCATGAAAACTATGCCCCACACCACAATAACTCCCACCCACTTAACCCCCCAAAACACCCCTACTAAAGAGCAAAAACAGACAAGGCGTCAAGCTTATAAGCCCTTCTTTGAGAGCAACCTGCAAATTAAATGAATGCCCTTAAAGACAGGGCTAAGTGTCTTCTATATTTGTAGAACAGTCAGAGCACAAAAGAAAAATCAGTTCCAGCCATGGATGGTCAGGAGACTGCAGGCTCTCTCGCTGTCCTTATTCTCTGCAAGCAGAAGTCAGTCGAACCAACAATATATAAAATACCTGTGCTGTCCATCAAAGCAAGCACCCTCCTCACTGACCAGGAGCTCCTCTCACTAGTTCCAGGAAGGTGTAATATGCATTACATGGGCACAAGGTCTGCCAAATGTCATGATACAGTCTGCTGTCATAACAAAATCCTCTTGCAGTCACCAAATCATTCTAGTGTTCTATGGATGGAAATGTACCATCCAAGAAGAAAAAATCTCAGAGTTTGATATTAGTAGCAGCAAACAAAAGCCCAACTGTACTCAGATTTAAAAGTCCCGGGGCAAGAAAAGAACACAGACATCATCCTTTATGAGCCTGTGTTCCCCAGAAAAGGAAGTCCAGCCACAGCAGACACCTTTGAACCTTTGGCTTCTTAAAGGTGTCAAAGAGGCACCTCCAGCCGTCCTTGGGCCTCTTTCTTCCAGTCCCTTCAACACCAAGCACCAGTTCAGGAAATGCTTACACTCTGATGGCTACAGTCAGCCCCACCGTAACAAGTAGGCACCTTCTAGACTCTGGTTGAATATCGAGACTAGTACCCTCCATTGTCGGTCGCTGCGGTGGATAAACAGATGGAAACCAGCGTTATGAATGGCATCCAGGAAATGGCAGCTTCTACAACTCCATGGGACGCACAAGAAAACGAATTAACTCTACAGATCAGCACTCTCCTGAAAACAAAAGCTAACTCCTCTGTCTGCCTCACTGCCTTGCCCTGCCTATCACTCAGACCCTAAATCAGTGCTAACTTTGCTACAACGTCTCTTTCACAATTTAGGTGTGCTAGTTGATGCTATTGTTTAGGCAAGCATGCACCAACTTATGCTCTCCCAAAGTTATTAGTGCTCTTTATGTGAAGAATTCAATTTAAATTTAAAACATAAAGCAGAAGAGGCTCTGAGGATGTACACTGCCTTCAGTTCAGAGAGCAAACAGATAGCAGCCCAGTGTGGCCACCATCCCAAGGTACAAAATAATGCACTTAGGGCACAGAGACCCAGGGACGGAGTACAAAATGGGTGGAGTGGAATTGATGACCCCAAGCAGGAAAGAGACCAAGGGTATTTATATCAGATGACCAAAGGGTGGCCAGGCAGACAACAAGGCAGTCAGAGGGCTAGAGGAATGCTGGGGTGCATAGTGGAGGAATCCCAGTAGAAAAGGAGGTAGTGTTACTTCTGTATAGATCTCTGGTAAGACATCACATAGAGTACTGTATCCAGTTCTGATTAACACATCTACAGAAGGACATAGAGTGGACGTAGTCCATAGGATGGCAACTGAAATGGTACAGGATCTGCATCAAAAGCCATAAGAGAAGATGCTAAAGGACATCAATATGTACAGCCTGGTGTCATAGGGTTCGATTCTGGAAGACATCAGAGTCATAAATATGGGTAAAACACCCTGAGGTGTTGTTTTATTGCCAGTTATGTACAGGTAGTATTTTCAAAAGCAGGCTTTGTCAGGATACTATAAAAATAATAGAATACGGATTGGGAGCTTAGCTAGGAGATCTCTCACTATAGCACTGCAGGTTGACCTTACAATGCCCTCTAAAGACTAGGAATTGACCCCACCACATGGTTTGGCCACATCTGCCAATACCCACTGGAATTCTTTATGTTCCTCTGCAGTCCAATTATCTGGACACTCAGGCCTCTGCAGCTTTTTTCACCAGTCTGAGACCTCTCCCTCAGTGAATTGTGGATGAGTGGCCTCTAGCAACCAGGCAGCCCAAACTTGATCTTTGGAGACCCAGGGCCAATCTCAGGCCTCCTTCCTTTTAGGCTCCAACTTAACTTTCCTTGTAGTTCACCCTTGGGTAACTATGAACTCAAAAATTCAGCACTGGCATGTCTCTCTCTACCTTGGCTGGCTGCTTCTCTGGCTCCACACTGCATCTCCCTGAGGTTCCTCCCTGCTCCTCAACCTAAAGCAGATTCACTATAGGTTACCTGAGTTGCTCTTATACACTGCTACAGTGTCATGTGAACTGTCAGTCATGTTATATTAAACAAATAATGAGAGAAATACTAGGTTTACAATTCTTACAGCTTTTTCAAGGAGACATACAGGATATATTGTATAGGGGCAATTATTACACAATGCTAAACCTCTTTCAGAAGTATGAACACAAGAATATACACAGAAATATCCTTTCGAAAGTTTCTCTCTCTAGAATAGAGGCCAGAAACAAATGATTTGATACCTTTTATTGGATCAACATGGATGTTACAGAAAGAACAAAGTGCTTTAGTTGAATATCAGGTCCTTCTTCAGAAGCTTCTGAAGAAGGACCTGTTGTCCGAAAGCAACACTTGTTCTTTTCTGTAACATCCATGTTGGTCCAATAAAAGGTATCAAATCATTTGATTCTAGCTCTGTTTTTAAAAGGACCAATACGGCACCTACAACATTCTCTCTAGAATAGTCATTTCCTGGCAGAACAAGACCCAAGCCTTCCTATATACTAATGCAATTATGGGCCTGCCCTTCCCTAAAGGAATACCATTCTAAAATGGCTGCAGCTGCTAAAGCAGCATTAGGGGAACACAGGCTCAGGAGCTTCTGAACTCCCAGCTTCCAGTACAAACTCCCATTTGAAAGCATATATTCTGCTATCCTGTATGTAGTTTTGGAGTTTATATGTTTTACACATCTCCGTTTCCAAAGCTATCAATTACTGTACTTCCTTATAGAACGTTTCATTTCACAGGAAGACAGTCTCAGCTGTTTCCTAAAATCAACAGCAGCATGCAAACAGCTAACTATCTGGCACGGGTATATTTGCCACAATTTACTGCTCAAAAGTTTACCTTATACTTGTACTGTGGGGGCTGCATCCTCCCATTAATAACCAAACCACCAAGCTTACTGTCTGAGTTTCTGTAGCAAGAACTTTATTTGTTAATTGGCAGGTTACAACTCTTGGGCTGTTTCTTTCACTCTTTCTTAAAGCAATGCCCTCATGTAATGCTCTGTCTTGGTTCTCTGCAGACTAGCATGTCTCTTACATTCTTGGGGGGTCACAGAACACAGAAGAAAACTAAATAGAGGAACACCCAGATGGGGCCAGCTAGCAAAGCTCAGAGAAATAAAGGACCAAATGTGTAGTAGAAGACTTACTTAGAGGAAAGAAAAGGTTACTACATGTTTATTTTACTTCTAGAGATTACTTTGTGTCTTGGATATCCTTGGTTTAACACCATGTAGGAATATTTATAGCAGCAAGGTTGCTTTAACTATCACTACAAGTTTTCATCTGGGATCAAGTCCATGATCCTATCACACACAGAACAGAGGAGGAGAGTGGGATATAATATAGACCTTTAAATACCTCATGGGGTAAATAAGGTACAGGACTGAAGTATTTTTCAGAAGAAAAGGTGTTGAAGAACAAGGGGACATGTTGTGAAGCTGGAAAGAGTAGATTAGAGAGATGTGAAAAGTACTTCATCACAGAAGGAGTGGTGGATTCCTGGAGCAGACTTCCAGCAGAGGCTGTGGGGGTGAAATCTGTGGTGAGGATCAAGAATACACAAGATTAGCATGAGGGAATCATAGTGGAAAGGAATGGGGAGAGGGTAGGTAAGGTACAGTCTGTAGTAATAGTGCAGGTGGGGAAATGGGCAGACTGTATGGGCCAAGCAGCCTTTATCTGCCATCAAATACTATGTTTCTGTGATATTTGGGTTATTTTAACATCGACTAGCTCTCCTCCACAGTGTGTGGTTTTCAGAATATTAAATCCTCCAGTTATCCTGCTTTCAGACTCCACCCATCTTAATTAAGAATCCATAAACCACTCGCTTTTGGGCTAGGTACTCTACCTCACGCCCACCAAACTATGGATGCAGAACTCCTCCCTGATGCCCTCAGTGACCATCATATGGCATACTGTCTGTGCAAGATCCATTGCCCCAACACCCCCACCGAAAAAATAAAATATCCTCATTCAGTTTTTAGGTTGCAGTGTTTGTCATCCCGCCATGCTGACCTGTTGACCACTGTCTGGTCACCAATCGCAACAGCCACTGCCACCATCACAGCCTTTGAATTTCTCTGCACCAATTATGGCTGTCGGGGACCACCATGCCCTCTAATGGAAAACCAGAGTTCACTGTTACCACCTTCCTGTATCTCTGCCAAACTGGTGGCCTGCAATCAAGCTTGTAACCTAGCCTGGAGGTCCTATCAGATCACTAGTCCCTGATACACTATTCTACTACCAGACATTTCACAATGCTTGCATTAAAGCCCCAGGCTTGCAAAATCTCAATACTTCACATCCACACTATAGAACAACCATGCTCACTCTTCCAAGTTCTGGAATGTTATCCACTCCCTCTTCTCCAGCCTGACTCGGTTCACTCTCCCGGTTCTCAAGGTTGGCACCTCCCTCATCACAGACCCTGCTGCAGTTGCCTATTTCTTTAACTCCTTGCTCACCATGTGTGCCTCTCTCCTCCACCTTCCACACTCACCATCCTCCCCTTTCCCTACCCTCCTCTCCTTCAATTCTTCTCCTCTTTCTCTCTCCCTCCATTGCCACTGTAAAGGCCCTTTATAGCTCTTATCCCCCAGAAGGGTATGAGTCCTGATGGCCTTGACCCCAAACTTCTGTATTCTCTGTGCCAGCCTTTGCTATCCCTTTCACCCTCCTTCTCTACCTATCATTTTCCTCTGTCTCTGTCCCTAATGCCTGGAAATGGCCTACATTTGTTCTTCTCCCTAGAGGTGATCCATCTTTTTCTGGCAACTGTCCTCCATTTGTCCTCCCCCACTCATCCTGGACAAGCTCTAGGAACACTTTCTTCTCAAAACTCTTCCATCCCATCACTCCTCCTTTTCACCCCATTCCAGTCTGGCTTTAGGAGGTTCACATCTACTTCCCTCTCCAGCTCACTGACTCAATTATGTATGGGATGGACAAAGACTATTTAACTTCTGCCATCTTTACTGCCTTGTCTAAGGCCTCTGACACTGTGTTGCACCCTTGCTCATGAACAATCTTAAGACAGCGTGGCTATCAGCGTACTTTCTGAAATGGTTCCACTCCTACCTTGAGAGCAGATAGCAAGCTGTCTGTATCATAGAGCCCTCCCCATCCCTATCTGCTCAGGTTTTTCTCAGAGTTCTGTGCTGGACCCCTACTGTTCTCCATATTGCCAAATGACTTCTGCCTGTTCCACTGTGGCCACCCAAATGTACACAGATGACTCCACCCTCTTTCTTCATACTCCTCTGTTGCTGACCTTGCTCTCCATCTCATACAGGATTTTGGCAACATTCAGAATGGGTTTTCTCCAACCTTCTGTCCCTCAGTGCCAAGAGAACTGTTTCCATTACCTATGGCTCCCAGCACAGGTTCACTAGGCTTACTGCCCTTCCATTCTTGCAACCACTGATGGTAGTGAGATTGAGGAAATCTCCTCCTTTAAGTGCCTTGGGGTCTGGCTTGACCATCACCTTGACTTCCCTGTGCACACTGATGCTATCCACCTTAATCTCCACCCAAAACTGGGCACGTTCTTCAGGAACAATGCCAGTATCCCACTCCTGACTGCCATGAGTTAGTCATAAAGATGATCCTCCCTATTTTTGACTGTGGCAACATTGTCTACAGCACAGCTCAAATGCCTAGCCATGCCAGACTGGACCCCTGTTCCACTCTTTCTGCCACTTTTCCCTTTGACTGCCTTCCTTATACTCAACACTGCACCTCTACTTATCCCTCTCCTTCCTTCCCTAGATGCGAGATGACTCTCACACTATCCCACCTTCTGAACAAATTCTAGTCTGGCTCCCTCTCCTCTTTCCTCCTCCATACTCCCCAACCACCTTTCTACTATCACCTCTGTAACACTGGTCCCTTGCTTCTCCCTCCTTTCAGTGGGCCAAGCTACCTTTTCACATCACTGTTCTTCCCCTCAGCCTCCTTTTTCTTATCCTTCAAGTCCCTTCTTCATTACTTTACTACCCCTCCTGCACTGCTTCTAACCCTTGGGTCCCTGCCAACATTGCTGTTGCCACTATGAACCCCCCACTGCTCAATAAGTTTCCATCCTACCATAGGCTGACTGCTCCATATTAGAAGCAGCATCTACTACTGTTTTGCACTCTTACCTACCCTCTCACACCCTTGCAGCCAGAGTCCTTTGAGGTTGTACCCAGAACTATATTGCACTAGTACTTAATTGCACTGTTTCACCTATTTATTTTGCTTTGCCCTGTTTATCTGTTTGTATTGTGCATAATGTGTCTGCAAATCTGTAATGCAATTTTGTTAATTTCTAATGTATTTCATTTTACCGATTGAATTTTATTGCTAAGCATCTTTACATACAGTTAATTTCTCTTGTACATTGAAGCCTTCCAGGATGAAGCACAATGTCACAGGTTTCCTATGTACATCGTATACTGCTTGCTCCCTACCTCTTTCCCCCAGTACACATTTGAAATGAGCTGTGTAGCTCAGTATGTCTTTTTAACTTATTCTTATTATCGCCATCCATCAGCAATACATTAGTGCAATCATTCACACTGTACAGAGAGTCATGGTATATCTAGACATTTCCAGTTTACTGAAGTGTAGTTCAATCTAGTCCAATACAATTTCTAGATTCTTCCACCTGTTAGGAGATCAGCAGTTAAAGTTGTTGCAAGGGAGTGGTCCAAGCTGCTGCTGTGGTTCTTAAGTCTACTTTTTATTTTAGTATGGTTATCTGGCCCTTCCAGAATTCTAGAGTAGGTTACATATGTTTTAAGTCTTGCTAGGCTCTCTCCTTCCCTCCTTTCATTTTTTGTAATTCAATAAACTTTATTTAAATTTTCTTTTCCATTACTGATACAGTACCAACACAAGACGGGTGTCAAGCAGGTAGTTACATACCACACTCCTTGTAAAATCTGTACAGATAATGAAAAGTGCAATGCTAGGAGTGACCCGCACAGTAAAGTATACATACATTCTAACTGAAACTTAAAACTTCTATACTATCCACCCCCTCCCAATAAAGCCTCTTTAGCCCACCCTCAATCAATTCCGTTTCAGTTCCATTCAATTAATAAACATAGGAAGACCAATGTTCCATCACGACCATTAAGATTTCCAAATAGTAATCAGAGCATTCAAAGGTCCCCATCTGGCCTGGTAGAATTGAGACCTGTTACCCATGGCTAGGATATGTTTCTCCAATTGGAGAGCAAATAGTAATTCCTTGTGCCACTCCAGAATGGACAGCTTTGAATTATCTATCCAGTGTCTCATAATAATCAATCTAGCTGTGGAGGAGAACAGAGCTAAATGAACTTTCTTACTATTCGGGGTACCCTTCTGGAAAAGGTACAACAAACAGACCTATGGAGAAAAGAGTGAGTCAAGACCCAAAAGTGGATCCAGAGTTTGCATAATAGATTGCCAAGAAGTCTGAACAACTGTGCATGCCCATATCATGTGATATAAAGATCTAAATAACCCAGTTTATGAAGTTTAATTGGTGTAAAATACAGATTATGCATAATATTAAACTGGATTAGACACTCTATCTTGTTTAATAAATTTGTAAATGTTTTGCAATGAATTTCTCAGAAATCAGTATCATTACTCATGGACAATGTCTGGGACCAGTAATAGCAAACTCCTGTGGCAGGTTACGGTCTAATGTTTGTATTTCTTCATACACTTTGGAAATAGCATGAGGATCCTTTGCCCTTTGTAAAGAGAGTTCAGAGTGTCAGCAGAGGAACTCCGATATCCACAGACTCCAAGTAGGTCCTTATGGCCTCCCCAAGTTGCCTATATTTAAAGGACATTGCTGTAGACATCTGAAACCAATGCTGAAAAGTGGGGAATGAAATCAAGGAACCATCAGCATATAGGTCAGATAGTTTTTGTTAGCCAGAGGGTGCCAAAAGGCAACTGGTATGGGTTTATGTCCAATTTTGAAGTGAGGTTTTCAAAATGGGTTGATCCAATGAGATGTACCATTTATAGGATAAGTGCAATTGCAGTTGGTGAGATGCTCTAATTGACCACCCAATCGGAGTATTCCGTAATGGCTTACGACATGCTCCAAGAGAAACATATAAAAGGATAAATGGGTAGAGTTACATTGGGCAGCATGGGACCTCTCAATTTCCAACCAAAGAGGAGAATATAGTTGGGGCTCAACAGTCTGCTCCTCTGCTGACCAGTATGCCCAGTTACTAAGATGATGGGCACAGTAATAACCAAAGAAAGAGGGAAGTTATATCCATCTTGTACCTTAGGTGCAGAAAGCTTAAAGTAGGACCATCTGGCACCCTTACCCTTCCTCAAAAGGTTGTTAAGAAGCCTGTAGTTTAGTGAACCATTTTTTGGGAAGGAACACACCCATGATTCTCAAAGGGTGTAACACTTGAGGTGACATATTCATTTTACGGTATTGATCTTCCCCACAGTGAAAGAGGAGGCCATTCTATCTTTGGATCCGATTTAAGCATTTTCAGCAAGTCTGAAAGATTGAGTTTAATCATGGTGGGAAGATCCCTGGCAATCTGTGTTCCTAAATAGAAAAGAGAGTTGGAGTCCCATAAAAGGTTTGTTTATATTAGACCGCACTGACCTAGAGGTTCTATTATTTAAGGGAAAACTTTGGTTTTGTAAATATTAAGCTTATAATATGAAACCATGGAAAAGAGGTCAGCTTCCTACAAGAGAGAGGGAATACCAATATGGGGTTCCTCTAAATGTAAAAGCAGATCATTTGCATATGCAGAAAGGGTGTAGTGTTGACCATCAATTTGGATTCCCTAAGTTTTTGGGAGGTTGTCAATCTTCAAATCAGGGATTCCAAGTAGAGGTTAAAAGTAGGGAGACAAGGGCAACCTTGTCTGGTCCCTCTCTGAAGCAGATTTGAGCTGAGGGGAGAGGTACAATAATTTCACCCATCTAAGGAATCTAGGGGTATACCAAAGTAGGCCAAAGTTGTAAAAAGAAAGCCCCAAGAGACCCTATCAAATGCATTCTCAGCATCCAGGGTCTCAAGAACTGCCGGCTGATCCAATTCCCTGGATGCTGAGAGTATGTGCATTAGCTTACGTGTATGATCCACAGATGATCAACTTGTCATAAATCCAAACTGCTTCCTACCAATAAGGAGAGGTAGCACAGGTCCCAGCCTATTAGCCATAATTTTAATGTCAGTGTTAAGCAGTGATATCAGTCTGTAGCTTTCAGGATATAGGCGATCCTTGCCTTGCTTGGGAATAAGGGTTATCAGTGCTTTAATCAACTCTGACTCTAGAAGCCCTCAGAGAACCAGAGTTATCTACCTCAGAGTGGAGAGGGACAAGCTCTGAAAGGCAGTATTTATACAAATTGTTTGATAGTCTGTCTGGCCCAGAGGATCTATTTAAGGAGATCTGTTTGTTTGCCAGTTTAACTTCCTGAACGCTGATCTGAGTGTCAAGTGGTGCAGCAGGGGATAGTTTGGGTAGATTGATTGAGTTAAGATACCCAATAATGTCTGATTCAGTGGGTCTCTCTTCTGGGTGTTCAGCATAAAGTCCTAGTAATAGGACCTAAGCACCTCCATAATCTCCCTAGGAAGTGACTACTTAGTTAACTCTGCCAGTTCTTATACTCAAAATGAAATGAGAGGATTCATTTTGTTTGATCCGGATAGCCAACAGCTTTTTAGCTTTTCCCCAGTGTCAAGGTACCTAAGTTTAGTGCACTTTAAGGAGAGTTCTGCTTGCTGAAACGAAACAGCAGAATATTGAGCTTATAGGCCATTCAAAATAACCTAATCTGCTTCATGAGAACAATGATTAAGCACAATTTCCAAGTTCCAAATGTCCCCAATCAGTTTGTTCTGGCGGGATCTAAATTGTCGATCCCTAGTGACTACCATCCGAGACATTCCCATGAAGGGAACATTTCAGTGCTGCCCAGACTATGTCTATTTTAGTCACTGAATTTCTATTATCTGCTAAAAATTTGGAGATAAAGTTTCTGATGTGCTGTAACAAATTGGGATTTTGGAATAGCTGATTGTTCAAGCGCCAAAGGGCATCTCTTAATACCGAGCCCCAAAAGTTACACCAAGGAGACAGATGAATGGTCAGATATGACCCTCTTATGTATATCTACATTTATTACCCCCTGTAAAGCAAAGGAGATCAGCAGGAAGAAGTCAATCTGAGACAGTGACCTACGGGAGGGAGAAAAAGTGTAATTATGTGCATCGGGTTTAGTATCCTCCACACATCAATGAGATCCGCTCCCTCATAAGGTCAAATAAGGCCCTCTGAGACAGAGTAATCCCTGCTTCTGAGGATCTGATCTATCTAGTTGTGAATATAGGACCATATTCCAATCACCCCCAGTATGGTCAAGGTGGGTGTACTGGGCACCACTAAACTAAGCAGGTGTGTGAAGAAATGTGAGAATCACAGTTTGGACCATATATGGCCCCAGCATAACTGTTTGGGCTTCAACAGACCATACAACAGGATATATCTACCATTAGGGTCCCAAACCTCCATCTCAAGTTTAAAAGGAATAATTTTCTTAATTAGTATTGCAACACCACCACTATTTGTAATTTTATCGGCACCGATGCTTGACCTACCCAACTTTTATAAAAACAGATGAACTTCTTCATGTAGGAGATGTGTCTCCTGGAGATATACTATCCAGTTTTTAGTGAAGAAGATGCGGAGGATCACCTGCCTTTACACTGGTCTTAGACACCCTTCACATTCCAGCTAATAATCTTATAGGGCCCACTCATACTGACAGATAAACATATCACTAGTACGTTGGGCTATCTTATGGGCAGTATGGTCTTGGAGGAATAACCTATGACAACCATGATGTACTGGTCAATGCTAGGACAAAATGATACACTTGATTCTCCCATTCCCGTAAACCCTCATATTATTTGAAAGAAACATTAATATCCTGTAACACTAATAACAAATTTTCCCAAACTATAGTACAAATCAACCCCCAGTTCTAGCAACTGTACCACTTATTTATATTGTCGAGTGATGTTGCTGTGCAGGATTGAATTGTGCCAGAACCGCTATCCCCTCCCACTCTGATCACTCCCTGCTATATCCTTAGTGAGCACTACCGATTCTAATCAGATTTAAACAGTAACACTTTTAACCTCAACAAGTAGTGATAAAATGATTAACAGAAAATAAAGAGCTGTTGGTGTAATCTAAAAATCATCTTGTGGAGTATCAGATTAGTTACATGCAGGGAAACGTAGAAAAGAAGGACCATAATGGAAAATGCAGTAGCTAACCCTGATGAGCACAAAATAACCCCCCAAATTTTAAATCCAAGTAGCTCTTCTATGTGGCGTTATCCTGGTTCACTGGCACTATCAGGGATTACATCTTCTTCTAGCCCCAAAAATTCAAAGTAAGTGTTAACCTGATTCTCTAACAGGTAGGTAGAAAAGTCATCATCAGTAAAATAAAGTACATTGCAATCCAGCATCTGCCCATAGAGGGCAACGTAGTATGGGGCATTTAAACAGAAAACATGGTCTCAGATGCAGAACAAAACAAGTACTGAGTGTCTCAGATGTACCACCACATAGGTGCCCAAACCAAAATGCAGACATCCGGATTAAAGTCCCAGCAAACAACAAACTTTTAGCCCATCAGGGCATATCATCTGTCTCAATCTTGAGGACAATCCGAGACAGAAGTAGGCCACAGTCACTTGGTAATTGGTTTACCCTCGAAGATATTCAGCAGATGACTTTAAGCTTGGTAAAATTTCCACTTACTCTCAAGTTTGCAGTCATTGAACAGATCAGGAAAAAGACGTCTGAGCTCTTGTAACACCTGATCATGAGTCTCAAAAGATAGCCACTGCTCTCTGGACTTAACCTGAAGCACTGCTGGATATTTCATCTGGAATGGTGTGCCAGCGGCGATTAGCTTCGAGACAGTCAGGTGCATTTCCTGCCTCTTGGCCCAAACAGACTGTGGGAGATCTTGGGTAATCCTCATTCTCCTTCCATCCCAGAGAACATCTGGTACCTCTCGAACTTTGGCCAATATGTGCTGTTTATCTAAAAGATCAGCAATTTAAAGACCAGTGGTCGAGGGAGAGTTAGGGGTGGGGAGAACAGAGAGCCTGATGAGGCTCAGTTACGTATGTGGGCCTATTCGTGAAGGGTCTGCAATTTTTCATAGAGTTTTGTATGAAGATAATAGGAGCCTACCCTCTTCTCTCTCAGGAACTCCAATAATAAGGAGATTGTTCCTCCTACTCCTCTACTGCAAGTCCTCTAGTTCATCTTCCAGTCTCTTAAGTCTCCGCCAAACTGTGTCATGGTTAATTCAGTTCTATCTTGCTTTTTCTCTAATTAGCTCAGTTTAACTTTGGTATCTCCTCAATAATAGTAATTGATTGTATTGAGGACTTAATTTGCTGAATACCCTCTGAGATGTCTGAGATTTTCTCTTTAAGTGGCATGATCTCCAGGAATTTCTCTTCCGAGAGCACTGTCGATACAGGAGGGATTTACTTGAGCCTGGCTGCTGATGTTTAGGCCACTTGACCTTATCCTTCTCCGGAGTAGAAGGCGGATTTTTTATGTAGTCATCCATTAGTTTTGGTATCCCAAGATTCCGGAGGTCTTCCCTTTCAGATGTTGAGGTTTCAGTTCTCATGATTACCAGAAATTTGGAATGAAAAGACTGATATGTGGGCAGGGTCGCCGAGCTGTGGAGGGTTACTGCCGCACTTAGTTGCCATCAGATGAGCCCTTCCTCCTTTCAGACCATTGATGGTACTGAGGTTGAGGATGTCTCCTTCTGCTCTGAGTACTGTGGGGATATTCCTGTGAAGTAAGGGATAATGTCAGCTCTGCTGCCCATTATATCGGATAGTTCCATCTGTTATGATGTTTAGGTATGGTATTTTGTATTTGGGCCGAGTTTTCACATTTTATATATATCCCAAACTGTGTCCTCCCATTGGTTTTGGTAGAGGGTTGCTGTTTCAGCCAATTAAGTGTAATACTCTTTTAGTTACCGTGAGTAGTATACTCAGTAAATAGACCTGTAGTTTGTTTTAATATAAGGGCAGGTGTGGTAGTATGGCTGTTTCTGGAGTTGGTGTTCCATATGAGGTGATCATTATATTTAATTCTCTTTAAATGTCTGCCAAGAACATGGATAACAATCCAGCAGGACCAGAATATGTGTGTCTGTGTAGTTACTTCTGTTATTGCACCCAAACCAGCATGAGGAATCCCATATCTGATGACATTTGACTGTTATTTGTGGGGTTCAAAATCATGAATGGTATTTTTCTGGCTAAAATCCTCTCCATTGCTTAGAACTAATTAGTCTGTGCTGTCTAAATCAGATTAATTACCTGTCTTCAGGTGTGCTGTTAATGGGGAGTTCTGCTTCCCATGTGGTTTTAGAAGCACCAGTGTTAGTTTGAAGCCACCAGTAATGCCTTAGAGCAGGTGGATATAAAATGGTGCAACCAGATTTCTCATATTGTACTTTGAATGAGGTTGTTTATGGGAGAAAATTTGGCATCAATCACTGCGATCTGAGGCTTGCTTACAAGTAGTAGTTTATTTGGAAGTACCTATAATGGTCTTTTGCTGCTAATTGGAACTAGCCCACTCTGTCAAAGGACTTAAAACACCATTGCCATAAAAATGGAATGCATGCTTCAGTCTTCAGTGTGCTAAGTCGTGGAATGTGTGGTTTAGTCTGGCTGAGAGAAACATCAGGTTGCATGCTGGTATCCTTGACCAGTGAGCACCTGAGCAGCGTTGGATAGGTATAAACAAATTGTGCCAAGCTCTTATCAAGCCAGCTGTGAGAAAATCTGACAAAACTGTATCCTGACCTGAATAATATTAAGTCACAGGAGACTGAAGGAAATACATTTCCAGAGCTACCCTGCATGGGTGTGGTGAGTGGCTTAGTCAAGAGAGGATGTCCCTGAGCATAGTTACTTGTACTTAAAGAAAAGTCTGGAAGGGTCAGTCCTCCCTTCATTTTTGAGAGCTGGAGTTTCATATATGCAATTCTGAGGTGATTCCCTCCCAAATATTTTGGGAGATTAATTGATTCCATTCTTGAAATTTTTATGTTGGGTTAGCACTGGCAAGAAGTGAAACAAATATAGAAAGTGGGTCAGTATATTCATTTAAACAGAATGGACCCTATTTGGGAGTATATGTAAGAGACTCCTATTCTTTTTGGAGACTTTTATTTATAGAAAAAAAGGCATTTTTAAATGGAATACAGACAATTACAACATACAAGAGTGGAAGCTGGCTGTGGTCATCAAAGTACATTTACAACATGGTCAGCATCATAGTAAAATCTACTGAATGAAATGCATCTAATACATAGTGGCACACATCTGCCTCAGATCTTTTAATACTGAAAACTGAAGGAAGATCTAGGACTTAAGTTCATAGTAAATCTCGAAGAGAAAATGAGAAAGGACTGTGGAGCATACCCCAACCACGCAACTGAGCAACTTCCTCAACTATCAGGGAACAAAATATTTCCTATGGCTCACAGTATACAGAACTCAGCACCTCCAGAAGATTTCAAACTGTTAAAAGTAATGGTTCAGTTGTGTTTACATTATTCCATTTTATAAAACCCTATTAGTAAGCCTTACCAAAGGGAAAGGGTGGAATATTGTGAAAAGCTAATTTGTAATGTTTTCTAAAACGAGCAATAGTTATACATGGTATGAACTATTGCTCTTTTAGGAAAACTTTACTGTTTACTCTTTTGTATGTCATATATAGATGTTTTTGTAGTTATATTTTGTGGTGTTGTTTTTTACCTTACAATTTTAGCATGTCTTTAGTCCAGGTGGGTTTTGCTTTTCAGTAACTGCATTGTTATATACATTGTGACACTCATAATAGGATCTTGGAGCCCTCTGCTTGAGTAGTTTCTTATTCTGAAAGTATATCTAAGTAATTTTTATTTATGTGCAATGCACTACTTTGCATGTTGTTCTGCACTAAGCACCTCTGACCGTTAGGCCCTCTCAGCTGAAGGTGAGATGGTACTATTGATCTTCTCTGAAATCTTCTTCTTATTTTTTAAATGAGTATTTTGAACCAATGGGATTTTTTCTGTTTTTTTCTGCATGATCTGGGTGTTAAAGTATGGATTTTCTAAATAACTGTCATTAAGCTTCTGAGGAAGGCCTTGTTGGTTCAAAAGCTAAAACACTTTGTTCTTTTTGTTACATCTATGTTGGTCCAATAAAATGTATCAAATCATTTGCTTCTGGATCTGTTCTTACAAGGACCAATACAGTTCCCACTAGAACTGTAATGGACATCAATTCAACAAACGTGGATTCGTCGTCAGCCTCATTGGCTTCCACTGTTAGGAATACTGCCTTTAAGATTAGTAAGTGCTTCACAAATGTTACCTTGCTAAGGCATGTGACATGTAACTACTTCACTCTGTTAAAGGATGTATAGTCTTAAACAACATGATTTTTATTACATTTTATAAAATGGCTTTATTAGCCTTTGAAGAGCTAGGACAGTACCTCAATGAATCCCTAGAATTGGTAAGCAAACTGAGGAGAAAACACCTCTTTTATATTTGCAACCAATAACAGCACAACATTGAATGGTACGAACTATGAAAGCATGTGGACATGAACTTACTTAATTTAATTTATAGCATCTCACAACAGCAATGCAACAATTGAAGAAACATGCATTTAAAATGAAAACAAGTTGGTAGATTTCTGAAATTTGCAACATTCTGTACCTGTAAAAAGTAAAGGGAACAGAGTATGTTAAAAGACTAATTTGCTGCTTTTGTTCGATTTTACATATTGTGAACCCAGATTTTCAACATAGCCTTCTTATGAACTCACCTCATGAACAAGATAAGAAAACATTGTCAAATCACGCTGAACGGTGAATTTACCAACTGGCAGGAGTTACATAACAACAGTCATATCAATCATGAGTTGGGATCTCCAAAGGCCATGTTGAAAATTTGGGGTCAAAATGTCAAAAATGGATGGACTATGCATTAAAGGGTTCCATGTTCTCAGAAAGAACTGGAAGGGGCAGGATCAGTTGTGTTCCAGGACAGTAGCTGCTGTTTTCACAGGGTTCTTGTGGATATTACTTGGTAGGTTAGTTCTTTTCTTTCTTGCTTCTAAGGGGCTAGCAGGGTATTGTTCTGGGGGATCCTCGATGTTTGTAAACTGATTTAGTGGCTGTAAGTGGGGCTCTTTTGTGGATGTTTCACTTTGTAACAGGCTGCACTGGTAGAGGCCTATTTCTTCTGAGTTAAAACCTGTTTGGTGGGATTTGCTTGGGTTGGTTATTTGAATTGGAGACCTATATCTGTTAATTTCAAGCCTAGTTTGATTTGGTGTTAGTGAAGCTGATTAAATTGGAGACCTGTTTCCTTTGGCAGCAAACATAGTTTGGGAAGCTTTGACTTGAATTTTAATTCCTTGTGCTGACTCCATTAGCTGTGAAGGTTAGTCATAGTGGGGAGGTGTTAATGGCCTGGCCAGGTCTCACTCAGCCAATTGAGTGGAGGCAGGGTTGAATCAGGTTGAGGTGCTAGCTGCTTTGTCTTCTCTCAGAAAGAACTGGAAGGGGCAGGATCAGTTGTGTTCCAGGACAGTAGCTGCTGCTGTTTCCACAGGGTTCTTGTGGATATTACTTGGTAGGTTAGTTCTTTTCTTTTCTGCTTCTAAGGGCTAGCAGGGTATTGTTCTGGGGATCCTCGATGTTTGTAAACTGATTTAGTGGCTGTAAGTGGGGCTCTTTTTGTGGATGTTTCACTTTGTAACAGGCTGCACTGGTAGAGAGCCTATTTCTTCTGAGTTAAAACCTGTTTGGTGGGATTTGCTTGGAGATGGTTCTTTAGCTGCAGGGCTTGGAGGGAGACACAGGCTGATACACTCTTGTCAGGTGTCTGCCCAAGACCCCTCCCCCACCCTCCCTCCCAGAGTATGCAAATTTATAGGGAAGACCTGCCTGCAATTGGAGGGAAAAGGCTGCTGGTGCAGCTCATGTGGTTCTAGCCACTGGGGTTGGATTTAAATGCCGGGAGAGAGGAGCTTAGGGAGTTGTTCATTTTCCTTACATGTATAATGTGTACTGCACCTAGTAACAGAGTTACTGGTGTACAGTGGGACTGTCTCTAGGATTAGTGGGAGACCTGATTAGGCAGTAGGGGTATCTTGGAATAGAGGGAACCTGGTGGCTCACCCAAGGAAAACTATTTGAATGGGGATGGAGCCACACATCATTAGGGCTGGCATCTTTGGGAGGGTAGTGGGTGCACAGGGTGTGGAGCAGCCATGATACTGGACTGGGCTTGGAAGTTTGGTGGTTGCCCAGTGTGCTACCAGCTGGCACAGCTTAGGGAGGAGGTTGCGTGGATGAGGAGAAAGCTGGGGAAGGGGGTGGTATGGTTGGGGAAGGGGCTGGAAATCTCCCACAGGGTTGCACCAAGCACTGGGGGCGGGGTATAGGAAAAGAGTGCAGGAGAATACTCGGGGGTCACATGGGCACCCTGGCAAGAGGGGCCCAAAGGACACTGCCAGAAGCAGGCAGGTAACTGGGGACCCTCACAAAGGGGGACGGAGGGACAACATTCTCAGGAAGTAGGCGGATAGCCAGTGCTGGACAGAAGGAAGCAAGGCAGGGAGGTGGATCAGACCTTATACTTAGTAACCGCTTCAATTCTCTTCTTCTGCTCAAGGATGGGGGGATGTAGCCACGGCAGAGGTGGTTAGAGACGGAAAGGGTGTGCGAGTGGGGGCAGGAGGCAAGGGCCAGATAGCAGGAAGAACAGGGGGACCTGGAATGCAGGAGAATGGGGAGCAGTAAATCGGAGCAGGGGGAAGAGGAGGAAAGCACAAGGAGAAGGACCAGTTGGGAGGAAAGGTAAAGAAGGACCAGAAGTACAAGGATGATTCAGTAAAGAGAGCTGAGGGGTTAGGCCAGGGGAGCACGATGAGCAAGGAGGAACTAAATGGAGACAGGAAGGAAGGGAGGATGAGCCAGGCAAGTTTAGCAGATGGGGAGAAGGACCAGTTGCAAGCAGTGGGGGAATTAACAAGGTACAGAAGGATACTCGGGAGGAGGAGGAGGCATAGGATTGTAGGGAGGGAGTGGCCAGGGTAAATAAGGAATGGGTGTTATGTAGCACCCAGATAGGGAGGAACAAGGAGCCAGCTGGGTGGAGGGCCGGTAGAAAGGATGAGGGACATGGAAGGGGAGAAATGGAGGAAAGGAGTGGTCAGAGTGCTCCTGCTGGGGATTCTATGATCAGGGTATCAAATGGGATAGGAGGGAGAAGCCTGGCCAGTTAGAACAAGATGCTTCCCTGGACTAACGGTGCTGAGGGCTAAGCACGAGGTATTTCAGCTGGCAAGGACTGTGGGGTTCCCCAGACATACTGGTCCACCTGGGCACAAATGACATTGAGGGAAATAGCGAGGTAGAGATACAGGCAAGATTCAGGAGCTCGCCAGGGTCTGTCATGACATAGGATGCACAGTTTCCTTCTCAGAAATCCTGCCAGTGCCAAGGGCTAGTGGGGAACACAAAAGAAAAATTAGGAGATAAACCAGTGGCTCAGGGAGTGGTGTGAGGCCAGAGGGTATGGTCGATGGGGATTGGGGAGACCTGGGAGGATAAGGAGCTGTATGCTAGAGATAGACTACATCTCAATTTGGAGGAGGGAATCCTTAGTTGAAAATGGAGGAGTTCATTGGTGAAAAGTGGGGTTTAAACTTGTGAAGGGGGTGGGATGGGAGAAAAGGCAGTCAAGGGGATGCCGATAAAGGAGGGACTTGTCTCCACCCCCTGGGGACCAGGAGGATTGCAGGAAAGACCAACTGGCAAAGTGCAGACCAGAGAAAACAGAATCCCCAAGGGAACATGAGCAGGGAAATGAAACTATAGGAAAGGGTGGAAGGTAGTCCTGCTAAATGCCAGGAGCTTGGGCAATAAAATGCCTGAGCTCCAGGTGATGTTAACTGAGGGAGCAGTGGATGTGGCAGCGGTCACTGAGACTTGGGCCACTGCAAGACATGACTGGGACCTGAACCTGGAGGGTTACACTATGTTCAGGAAGGACAGGGGAGGGAAGGGGAGGAGGGTAGCAATGATAGTAAAAAACTGCATTGGCATAGGGGAGTTGAGGAGGCGGAGGGAACCGTGGAGGCGATGGGTCACCTTGATAACAAGGGGGCAAAGAGTAAAAATAGGAGTGGTGTATAGACCCCTGCCCTGGCGGAGGAGCTGGAGGACAGTCTGGTGGCAGATGTTAGAGACACTGCAGACTGGGCAATGGAAAGGTGGTGGTGTTAGGGACTTAAACATGCCAGGAACAGACTGGGAGACTATGACATCCTCTGTGACCAGGGAACAGAGGTTGTTGGATGTCTTTCAAGACGCTGCTCCTAACTCAGCAGGTGAGGTAACCGACCAGGAGGCACAGGTACTGGATGTGGTCCTGGCAGACAGTGACCAGATTGGGCTGGAGGTAAGGGACCCATTGGTGGGAGTGACCATGCCACGGTCTGGTTCTGCCTGGACCTAGGAGGGGTAGAAAGCTGCACAAAGACGAAGTAACTGACTTCAGGAGGTGGATTTTAAGGAAATGGGAAGGATCCTTAAGGAGCATTTGGATGGGATTGGGTCAGACATGGATGCTAATAGTAGGTGGGAAATCATCAGGAGAGGGTGCAGGATGCTACCAGCACCTGTGCAAGAGTAAGATGAAATGCGGTAGGGGCCAAAACCCTGTTGGTGGACCAGGGAGGTTCAGGAGGTGGTGCGGGAAAGAAAGCAGCCTATAAGAAATTCAAGTGCTCAAGGAGTGAAAGGGATCGAGGGAGTATGAGCTGTTGGCTAGAAGGGCCACTAGAGTGGTGAGGATGGCTAAGGCAAGGAAGGAGCAGAACCTGGCCAGGGAAATTAGGAGAGGGAAAAAGGGTTCTTTAGATACATTGGGAAAGACGAAGGGTGAAGGGGCAGATTAGCAGGATTAAATCAGGGGAGGCGATGGGCACAAGACCCAGAGGAGCAGGCTGAGGTACTAAATGAGTACTTCACCTCAGTTTTCACCAGGGAAATGGGGATGCTGCATCATACATGGGAGGAGACAGAGATAATGAGGAGGGGCCTGCCAATCGGCAGGTCTGGGGAGGGGCATCACTGGCAGGTGGGGGAGGGCTAAGCAGGGAGAAGAGGTACTGGAAGTGAAATCACAGCAGAGAGAGTGAGGAAGCCCTCAGCTCCCTTAGGACGGAGAAAGCACCGGGCGGATAAATTACATCCTAGAGTGCTGAAGGAACTTGCAGATGTCCTGGCGAAACCCCTGGCAGAGCTTTTCACCATCTCTGAGGACAGGGTGGTGCCCAAGACTGGAAGGTGGGGCATGTAGTGCCTATCCACAAGGGGATCAAGGGAGCTGGCAGGAACTACAGGCCTGTCAGCCTGACATCAGTGGTGGGCAAGGTGATGGAGGGCATTGTCAAGGAGAGGCTAGGGGGCCCTGGATAAGTCAGGGTGCCTGGATGATAGACAGCATGGATTCATCCTGGGAAATCATGTCAGACAAACCTGGTGGAGTTCTATGACTGGGTGACAAGTGCCTTGGACCTGGGTAGACCAGTGGATGTCATCTTTCTGGACTTCAGCAAGGCATTTGACTCTGTTCCTCACATGGGCCTGTTGGATAAACTAGGAGAAATGGGGTGGGAAACCAGATGATCCAATGGATAGGCAATTGGCTCCAGGACCGGACCCAGAGGGTCGTGAGTTGGTGGGATAATCTCTTCCCAGGGAGGGTCATTAGTGGGGTCCCACAGGATCAGTCCTTGGGCCCCTTCTGTTCAACGCTACGATCTGACATGGGACAGGAATCAGGAGTGAGATGAGTCTCTTTGCAGATGACTCGAAACTGGGGGCAGTGGTGGATGGGGTGGAGGGGAGGGTGGCCCTGCAGGGGATCTGGAGGCTCTGGAAAGATGGTCTAGAAAGTGGAAGCTGAGGTTTAATGCAGGAAATGCAAGGTACTCCACCTGGGCCAGAAACCCAGGCCAAGTGTACACCCTGGGGGAATACTACAAGTCTCAATGGCTGAGAGGACCTGGGGTGGTGGTGGATGTCAAGATGAACAACTCTGAGACTTGTAGGAGGGCAGCAGCCAAGGCCAACAGGATGCTGGGATGCATCGCTAGGGGATCACCTCCAGAAGGAGGAAGTGATACTCCCTCTGTATAACTGCTTGATGAGGCCGCACCTGGAGTACTGTGTGCAGTTTTGGAGGCCACACTTAAAGAGGGACATTAACCTCCTGGAGAGGGTCTAGAGGAGGGCAACCAAAATGATTTGGGGCTTGGGGACAGGACCTATGAGGAGAGGCTGGAAGAGCTAAATATGTACACTTTGGAAGAGAAGGGACCAGGGGACATAATAGAGGTCTTCAGGTACATGAAGAGGGTAAATAGGGAGGAACAGTGAGGGTGCTTCTAAGGAAGGAGGAAGGGGCCACTAGAGGGCATGGGTGGAAGCTGGAGGGGAAGATTCAGGGAGAAAGGAGGAGTGCTACTTCACTGAGAGGGTGGTAGAGCCATGGAATGCACTACCTAGGGGGCTGGTGAGGCAGAGACAGTGGAGGGGTTCAAGAGGGTGGGACAGGTATGAGGGAAGGGTTCAGAGCAAAATCCAATACAGCAAGAATATCCGGAACTGGGAAGGGAGAAGCCAGAGAAGGCGAGGGGACAGCAAGGTCAGCACCCAGGGTGGGGCTGACCAAACGAAGCAGACACGAAAGACCATTAGGCCTATTCTGCTGGCATTTTAGTATGTTAGTATGTCAAAATGGTGATCGCAAAAGAGCAGTCGCCATTGGAGCAAGTTTACATTACTGAAAAGCACAAGAGCAATATGCACTTCTCAGCAACAACACATCTGGCAATTGAAAATAGGATGCATGTGGGGAGGCTGCGCCCTCTCCGTGTACCACCCTGATTAAATATAACCAACTCCAGGGAGGTGCATGTTAGGGAGGGAGGAGCAGTCAGAAAAAAAATCACAGTACAAGCAACACAATATTTCCGATTCCCCAACCTCGAACTCCGCATCTGCTGCACTGAAGCTGCCAGCCTCACCACACCACACCACATACATAGCTAGAGAGCAGCAAACCACACTACCCCAAACATACCCTCCTCCCTATACCTGCCCTTCTGGCTGTCCTCATAACTCTCCTTGCTCATCCCTACCTTGGCCTTCACATTCCATCACTATCCTTACAAGGTAGCTCAACAGGGTAGCACTGTAAATGAGGCACTCTTTGACAGACACTCATTTACAGTGGCTATCATCACTGGATACTGCACTAAAGTTTCACCCCAATTGAAACATTGAACTGCATTTACCTTAGGCCCTATCCACACTACTGCCTCCGTAACATTACAGAGAACCCCAGATTTTCAACATAGCCTTCTTAAGGCCACACCTCATGAACAAGATCAGAAAACTTTGTCAAATCATGCCTGAAAGGTGATTTTACCAACTAGTGGGAGTTACATAATGAATGTCTTATTGGTCATGAGGTGGGATCCAGAAAAGACCATGTACAAAATTTGAGGTCAAAATCTCAAAAATGGCTCAACAATGCATTACAGGGTTCCATGTAATAATGGTGATTGCAAAAGAGCGCCATTAGAGTGAGTGTACATTGCCAAAAGCACATTGGCAGTGTACACTTTGGGCAGCACCATATCCAGCAACTGAAATTTGATCTGGGGTCATGCATCCCATCCTCCCTTACAAACAACCTCACTGCCTCCTTTACCCTCCCGCTCGCACTATTTCCACCCATCACTGTTGCTTTCTCCTTGTCAACTTTGTCCCCTCATCTATTCACACCTCACAGAGTTCCTCCCACCCTCCTCTATCTCCTGCACCCCTACCACATGTACCCTCGCCACCTCTTCTTTAAATGCCTCCTTTCCCTCCAACCTCCGAACTCCCCTGCCTTTTCCTCTCATTATCTCTCTATCTACCACACATCCTACACCCAGTGCCTCCTACCCTTTCTCCTTCTCATTATCTCTCCATCCACCACAAATCCAACACCCAGATCCCCTCCCTTGCCCATCTACTCTTTATTCTCACCAATCGCCTTGTGATAATGCTCTTTGAGCTGTTTTCCTCCTCCCTCCCTTATCTAAGTAACTGAGTAACTGTTATTTCTCTCTGCACCTATAATTTACTGTCTCTACTGTAACTTCTCAAGCTGTTTCCATAGACATACATTGTACAATGTGTAGTGTACTGTCCTGTTGCATAATTACTCGCACTACAGTCCTAGACAATGCCAATGGCTGCTCCTCTTGTTTACCTTACTGTTTGTTTTGTAATTTAGTTTTGTTTGTATGGATTTCTATTTGTCCTTGTTTCCATTACATGGAACCTTCATAAAACAGCCCATGACTCAAAGGTGTTATCTGAAAACTTATTAAATAAATAAATGGGCTCAAACCGTTACCAAAAAAATTGCATCCACACTGGTGACATTACAGAAAGGCAGTTTGTGAACTGTTACAGAAACCACTAATGAGGTGGTTTCAACAACAGTTATGAAAGCAGTTTCACTGCTATAACATTACTAGTGGCAGTGTAAATGCGTGAGCGTAGCTCCAGCAATGTCCTCAGTGCAGCACAAACTGCATCGTGGGATAGGGGCCAACTGCTATGGTCACACTTCACCCTGTGTGTGGATGGACTGTAATGGTTTCCATAATGGTTCACAGGTAACAAAGATGCACTGTAACTTTGCCAGTTGTAATAGTTTTGGTAGTGTGAGCCAATGGGGTGGTGCCATATTCAAAGCCTCCAGTGCACTGGACTGACCCTTCAGTGCAACAATGCAAAATATACCACTGGGCCTGTACAAAGTATGCTTCCTATGAGCATACATACTGAGAGAAGTGATATATTTAGAGGTGTCAGCAGCGCTAAACAGCCTCCACTACAGGATTTTTAACACTGCTGAAACCCTGCCCTTATCCTTGTTCAGAGGTGCCTAAATATCACCCCATCCTGTAATGAATTTCACTCATTCTCTCATACTCTTCATTCCCTCACTCCCCTGACAACACCCACTGTAACACTCTCCCCTGCTTATGGTTATCTGTATAATATTTGTAAATAAATATATGGTATGTGAAGGTCTGCTTGTAGAAAACAGCCTAGCAGTGATACTTGACCTTTGACCTCAGAGGGGTTAGTGTGGCTGAAGCAAGCAGGATAGATAAACAGACCAGGAAAAATACTAATTAAAGACGTCCTTCCAGGGGGACAGTTTATTACCCCTTATAACCTGCTCCTGCTTTTGAAGTTGGAAACTAAATATGCATTTTATGACCTAGCAGGAAGGGAAGTCATCTGGCTGATTCTTTATGGTTTTCTCACTTAGAAGAGAACCAGTGACAGATTGTGGGGTTATGAAATGTCAAAGGAAATGCTTTGATCAAAGAGACTCATATTTTGGGAAATTGCTGGTTGCTGATTTTCACAGTAATGACATACATCTTTGTGGATATTTATGCTATGAAGTTAAAGTTATAGGAGGATCTAACTGTGACCTCACCAAAGGGTGTGTGAGATGGATTTTGAAATGAGTCAGGATTTGAGGAAACATTGCATTTTATTCTGGACTCAAGAGAGACACTTAGTTCTATGGACTTAAGAAGACACTTTATATGAACATGCGAACATACAAAATTTTCCAGCAGATAAAGGCCTAGAGGTCTATCAAGTCTGCTTGAATTGCAGCTAGCGCCTTTTCTTCAGCTGCTCCTCCCTTCCACCCTTTCCTTCATTAACCCTCCCTTGTCCTGTCTCATCCCCTTTTAGCTGTCCACTGTTCTACTGGATACCACTTCTGCAGGTAACACATTCCACCCAGCCACCACCCTCTCTGTAAAAAGTGTCTCCTCATCTCCCTCATGAACCTTCTTCCTCCAGTCTCATATCATGGCCCTGGTGTCCCTCCCTCCCTTACTTTGAATAGACCCTCTGTACCTTTCTTGTTTATTCCTTTCATTTACTTAAAGGTTTCAATCATGTCCCCCGTCCTCCTCTCCTCCAGTGAGTACATGTTCAACTACCCCAGCCTCCTCTCATGATAACTCCCCAGCCCCTTGATCATCTTTGTCACCCACGCTGCACCCCTCCAGTAACTTAATGTCCCTCTTCAGATACAGGTGCCAGTACTGCACACAGTACTCCAGGTGCGGTCTAACTAATGACCTATACAGTGGCAGAATCACCTTCTCCTCCTTGAGGATATACCCCTGCAATACAACCCAGCATTTTGTTGGCCTTTGCAGCTGCCTTCTACATTGTGCTAGTTGTTCATTGAACTCTGTAATGAGCACCACCAGATCCTTCTCCTCCTTTGTGCGGGCTAGCTGCACTCCTCCCAGCTGGTAACTCCTCCTTGGCTTCTTCAACCAAAATGCAGCACTTGCACTTTATGGCATTAAACCCCAGTTGCCAGGTGTCTGACCAGGTTGCAAGCTTTGCCAGATCATCCTGCAACCTGCCATCCCCTAGGTCATCCACCACTGCTCCTACCTTGGTATTATCAGTTAACAGACTGATCTTGCTCTTGATGTCCCATGATATGTCTGCAATGAATTATCCCAAACAACACTGGTCCCAACACCGAGCCCTGTGGAACACCGCTCATCACTACCCATGGGTGTGAGACCTCCCCACCCACCACCACCCTCTGTTGCCTTCCCTGAAGCCAGTTTCCTACCCATCTCACCAGCTTTGCACCGCCCCTGTGCCTACTAACTTACTTCCCAGCCTTCCATATGGCACTGAGTGAATGCCTCACTGAAGTCCAGATATAGGACATCCACTGCATGGCCCTTGTCCAGTTGCCTAGTTACCAAGTCATAGAATTCCATCAGGTTGGTTTGGCAGATCTCCTCCATATAAAGCCATGCTGTCTGCTGTTCTGTAGTCCTTTGGCATCTAGGAGGGCCACCAGCCTCTCCTTCAAGATAGTCTCCATTAGCTTACCAACAATGGATGTGAGGCTCACTGGTCTGTAGTTTTCTGGTTCATCCTTGGCACCACTCTTGTGGAGGGGCACCATACGAGCCATCCTCCAGTCCTGAGCTACACACCCTGAATGTAGTGAGGCATTAAATAGGTCTGCCAAAGGTCCTGCAAGGACCGTTGCCAGCTCCTTTAGTACCCTGGGGTGTATGCCATCTGGGCCTGGTGCCTTGTCCACCCTCAGTGCCTTCAAACCCTCCCAAACTCTGTCCTCCATGATTTCCACATCTGTCACCCTTCATCCACCCATTTCTGCTATTTCTCCCCTTGGGTGTCACCCCACTTCTCTTTAGTAAAATACTGAGCAGAAGTAGTCATTTAGTGCTTCTGCCTTATCGTACCTCTGCTTCCACCCAATCCCCTCCTTCCTAATCCTTAGTATGTGGTCCTTACAGCTCCTTTTCTCCCTGATGTATCTAAAGAAGTTCTCCTCCCTTCTTAATGCCTCGTGCCAGCCTGAGTTCCATAGGTGCTGGCTCCCCTTACTGCCCTTGTCACCTCCTTCGATTCTGTCAAGTACTCCTCCCTGTTCTTCCCCTCCTTGTACTTTCCTAAAAGCAGCTCTTTTCCTCCTTACCTTTTCCATGACCTCCTTGCTCAACCAGCATGGTTTCATAGCCCTAGCCTTCTTGCTCTGGGCCTTGCAGCAGGTTTTGCTGCCTCCACTATGCCCAGCTTTATGAGCTCCCACCTCTGGTTAGTATCCATACTAGATTGAATTCTGGCCAGGTACCCTTTACCACTTCCCCATCATCCCAAAGTCAGCCTTCCTGAAGTCCAGCACTCTTGTGCCAGATTCTACTCCTTCCTTGTCCATATCCAATGTGAGCCATACTGAGTGGTGGTCACTCCTGACAGCGGTTCATCCACTGTAACTTCTCTCACAAAATCCCCATTTTCCAGCACAAGGTCAAGGGTATTCCTTAACCTGGTTGGTTCACTGACCATTTGCAGCAGGAAGCTGTCCAGGAAGGCATTCAGCAGTACCTGCTCCCTTCTGTTCCTGTTTGTTGGGGTACTCCAGACAACTCTTGGTAACATCTAGCTAGGCAAGAACTTTTAAATATTTGTGGTAGATGTATTTTGTGTTCTGTAACTTCCCATTTATTGTATGTGACTGTTAGTTATTGATATATCTGTTCTGTGTTTGATATATTTCCTATTTTACAATTTTTAGTAAACAATATTTTTCCTTGAAATACTGCCTGTGTTTCTCAGTTTTCTTTTGCACTGGATGCTGAACCGGGGTTAATTCTGGCCACTGTTAATGGCTTGAAAGTGTTATTAATCTTGCTAAAGGTAAGAATATACCTAGGTTTCATATTGAGTCATAAGGGTATATTTTGGAAGCCTGGCTGGTGTCCCTGGGTGAAGGATTATATTGCATTTCCCCAAAGAGGACATATATCTGAGTCTGTTAACTGAGTGGGCTAGCATGAAGTTCACATTTTGACCCCAAGACTCAAGGCTAGTAGGTGATTTGGACCCAAAACGGACGGGAATTACCCTGCCTGTCCCTGTTCACACTATTGCACTTTGAGGTTGGCGCTGTGGGAGCAGAAGGCCTGACCTGTGGAGCACATTTGTGACACCCACTATAGGCTGACTACCCTCCTTCAGTTTTTGTATGCCCAATCACAAGGGAATCCCACCACTGAGTCATCGGTCTGCTTATCTGGTCCTATTAGATGGTACCTTTGCTGATCCATTGTTATTCTGCTTTCTTTGTTGTTATTAAACCACTATGGTTATGCTGTCTCACACTCTGGTCTTCCCCATGCCTCCCTCCATTTTTTAGTAATCTATTTTTATTACTACTTGAAATCTGTATGTAACCTCAATTTAATTAGTTGCCTGTGAAATTAGTCATGTATTATTATATCATTTTGTATTGACTGTTATGTTTTGTTCACCACTGACTTGAAACCTTTGAAAATGAGTCCATAACTCAAAGATATTAAACCCAAACTGAAATTAATAAAATAAATAATGCATATTCAGTCTCTGGTAGTCTAGTGGTCTCCCAATTGCCCCACATAGCCTGTCCTGACTGTCTTATACAACTCTGGGTGTCTGGTGGATATCTCACCCCCTACAGTACTGCCTTCACCCTTCTCTACCTGACAAACAAATTGGAATTTTTATCAGCTCTGATCTTTTGTTAGCTTGTCTTGCTGTCCTCCCTGGGCAAAGTACAGTCCCAGAAGCCTATACTTAGCCTTGGGAGAACAATGGACTAGCAAACATCTGCTCAGAGCTTATAAAAGCTTTCACATCACTACAAGCTATTGAATCTCCGACTGTTGCAGCCCTACTCTGATGTCAGTTGCATGGGATTCTGGGATTTGAGTTACAGAAAATATCATTTTAAAGTCAGCAGAATCAGTCTAATATAATCTACTTTCTGCAGTAAAGAGTAAGTATAAAATACATCTCTGCACCCAGAGTACAAATTGGGACCAGTCCCACACTTGAATGTTGAGCTCTTAGTGCTGAATATTCATCTTTCAGGAAAAGTGAAATAGAACCACTGTAACCAAAAATGTAAAAGGATGGAAGTTAACAGTGTTTAGACTTATTTTATGTAAAAGTTAGAACATTCAAATAATGGGAACTCTAATGGCTGACTGGAGAACCACCAAGAACAAAAGGTAGTAGCTGATTCACTAATACAGTAAAATATTTTCTCCTGCCAACAGAGCCAGAGGTTACAAACACTGTGCCAGAAGAAGAACAACAAAACACAGAGGAGCAATCAGATCAGGAAATAACTACCACTGGTAAAAACATTTAGATATTTTTCAGTAAGGGTTATCCCTTCCTGCAAGCTTGCTCCTATCTGATCAGCCCCACAAGTCTCATTACCCCTAACTTCTCCAGATACCTATCCAAACTTCTAAACTCCCATGGCTTGCACCATAGTGGGACCATCAAGTTTCCCAATCCACACCAGAGTCCGGGCTCAGAAGATACCTGGTCATTGATACAGGGCATGCATTGGGATGGTCATTATAGTGCAGGATTTGTTTATTCTTCTGGCTATTCCCCATGCCCTTCCTACCTCCACTGGTCAGGTACAGCCTAGCAATGACTTCAACAGATGCGGCACAGCATTCAGTATCCAAATGCTGCCTCTTGTTAGAGGACTGACTCCCTGAGTACTGTTACAGCAGATCATGAAGGCATTCTTCTCCAGACTCTCATGGCTACCCTTTCAGACTCCCCATTGTTTTTAATTCCAATAGTTTTTGACACTCTAGAAACCAGATGGACCAGTCTAATGTTGAGCAACTCATCTCTCCTCCAACATTTGTGCAGGGAACCATATCTGCTGTCTCCTTGTTGGTTCTCCCTTATGCCCCCTTCTGGATTGAAGGAGCTGGGGTACTACTTGAAATTAATACTAACTTTAAAATCAGTGAACTATTGCTTCTTATATCTGAATTATTTTGTTGTTCCTTTGCTAAATAGAACATTTTCTACCTAACAAATAATGTGTGATGTGCAGAACAGTACTCTGCCTGGAAGTTGACATAGCTAGTTCTATTCCTCCTTATACTGCGCTTTTCACTGTAGTGATCAGCAATACCACCTTCCTTCTCCTGCTGGAGATAGCCCTCCTATTCACTATTGTTCCTTTTTCAGCCACCTTTCCCATCTGAAGTTCTTCCTAGCATCCTCCTTGTATCTTTAACTCATCAGCTTCATGGAGCTTTACCTGGTCCTTTTTCTCCAGTCAGGATGAACACCTCCTCCTGTCAACCCTTTTATGAAATGGAAACAGGACATTCTGCATCCTAATTGGTCCTTTACCATGCATTAGAAGGGTCTAAAGCACAGCTAAAACAAGTGCTGCCAATCTGGATGAAGGACATTAAATATCTTATTATGCCATATAATATTTAAAAGATAACAGCTGCCATTTCCCCTCACATTGTGAGAATTTTCCACAGCCTAACTGCCCCATCTGGTAAAATGCTGCACATTAAAAACATCAAAGAAATCTCAAATATAGTTTCAGTTTTCTATGCATTTTTTATCTGCAGCAGCCTGTTAATGATCCCCAGCCAGCCTCTCGCTCCCACCCCTGCTCCAATCACTCACTTATTCACTTTCTCAAGTGGGGTGATTCCCATCGAGATTTTAGTCACTAATTAAAGATTTACACTATATTGTACCTCGGTCTGCTGCTGTTTATTTCTTCTCTTTTTCATCCCCAGAGCAGCTGCAATCTGCCCCTCCAAGAGCTGCCCATCAAGCACTTGCTCACCTCTCACACTGCGATTAGTCCCCTGTCCCTGCCTGGTACTCGTGCTGATGCTCACTTCAATCATGTATCCTGTGTCAAACATTTAACTGAACTCTGGGATAGCTTCTTGCCATGTTATTAGCCTGGTCATTATCAATCTGCATGGATTGCAGAAATGGTGCAATTTTACATTGAATTAGCAATGGCGCAATCACATTTTACACTGATGTAGCAATGGTGCAATTACATTTTGCACTGATATTTTTAATTAAACACTTAGAATAGATCATGCTCCTCCTCATCTTCCAAACATCTCCTCCACCAATCTAAAATGCCAAACAATTTAAAACCAAAAGATGTTAATTAAGTTGACTTGCCTATACTTTTACTTTCTTGGTTCTGTAGCCTGATGGGTCTGCTGTTCTGTTTTACAAATGAACTCCTGAGGACACTTTTTAATATTCAGATTTCCATAAATGACCTGGGGGACTACAGTTGCAATGCCACTGTTCTTACACTACAGACATGCAGCCAGCTATGTTTATAGTGGATTGGGAAAATGGTTAAGTTGAACTACAAAATGTCAACTAGTGGGAGTTACATAATGAATGTCTTATTGGTCATGAGGTGGGATCCAGAAAAGACCATGTACAAAATTTGAGGTCAAAATCTCAAAAATGGCTCAACAATGCATTACAGGGTTCCATGTAATAATGGTGATTGCAAAAGATTGCCATTAGAGTGAGTGTACATTGCCAAAAGCACATTGGCAGTGTACACTTCTGGGCAGCACCATATCCAGCAACTGAAATTTGATCTGGGGTCATGCATCCCATCCCTCCCTTACAAACAACCTCATCGTCTCCTTTACCCTCCCTCGTTCGCACTATTTCCACCCATCACTGTTGCTTTCTCCTTGTCAACTTTGTCCCCCTCATCTATTCACACCCCTCACAGAGTTCCTCCCACCCTCCTCTATCTCCCTGCACCCCTACCACATGTACCCCCTCGCCACCTCTTCTTTAAATGCCTCCTTTTCCCCTCCAACCTCCGAACTCCCCCCTGCCTTTTTCCTCTCATTATCTCTCTATCTACCACACATCCTACACCCAGTGCCTCCTACCCTTTCTCCTTCTCATTATCTCTCCATCCACCACAAATCCAACACCCAGATCCCCCTCCCTTGCCCATCTACTCTTTTATTCTCACCAATCGCCTTGTGATAATGCTCTTTGAGCTGTTTTCCTCCTCCCTTTCTTACCTAAGTAACTGAGTAACTGTTATTTCTCTCTGCACCTGTAATTTACTGTCTCTACTGTAACTTCTCAAGCTGTTTCCATAGACATACATTGTACAATGTGTAGTGTACTGTCCTGTTGCATAATTACTCTTTACGAGTCCTAGACAATGCCAATGGCTGCTCCTCTTGTTTACCTTACTGTTTGTTTTGTAATTTAGTTTTGTTTGTATGGATTTCTATTTGTCCTTGTTTCCATTACATGGAACCTTCATAAAACAGCCCATGACTCAAAGGTGTTATCTGAAAACTTATTAAATAAATAAATGGGCTCAAACCGTTACCAAAAAAAATTGCATCCACACTGGTGACATTACAGAAAGGCAGTTTGTGAACTGTTACAGAAACCACTAATGAGGTGGTTTCAACAACAGTTCTGAAAGCAGTTTCACTGCTATAACATTACTAGTGGCAGTGTAAATGCGTGAGCGTGTAGCTCCAGCAATGTCCTCAGTGCAGCACAAACTGCATCGTGGGATAGGGGGCCAACTGCTATGGTCACACTTCACCCTGTGTGTGGATGGACTGTAATGGTTTCCATAATGGTTCACAGGTAACAAAGATGCACTGTAACTTTGCCAGTTGTAATAGTTTTGGTAGTGTGAGCCAATGGGGTGGGTGCCATATTCAAAAGCCTCCAGTGCACTGGACTGACCCTTCAGTGCAACAATGCAAAATATACCACTGGGCCTGTACAAAAGTATGCTTCCTATGGAGCATACATACTGAGAGAAGTGATATATTTAGAGGTGTCAGCAGCGCTAAACAGCCTCCACTACAGGATTTTTTAACACTGCTGAAACCCTGCCCTTATCCTTGTTCAGAGGTGCCTAAATATCACCCCATCCTGTAATGAATTTCACTCATTCTCTCATACTCTCTTCATTCCCTCACTCCCCCCTGACAACACCCACTGTAACACTCTCCCCCCTGCTTATGGTTATCTGTATAATATTTGTAAAATAAATATATGGTATGTGAAGGTCTGCTTGTAGAAGAAAACAGCCTAGCAGTGATACTTGACCTTTGACCTCAGAGGGGTTAGTGTGGCTGAAGCAGCAGGATGTGATAAACAGACCAGGAAAACTACTAATTAAAGACGTCCTTCCAGGGGGACAGTTTATTACCCCTTATAACCTGCTCCTGCTTTTGAAGTTGGAAACTAAATATGCATTTTATGACCTAGCAGGAAGGGAAGTCATCTGGCTGATTCTTTATGGTTTTCTCACTTAGAAGAGAACCAGTGACAGATTGTGGGGTTATGAAATGTCAAAGGAAATGCTTTGATCAAAGAGACTCATATTTTGGGAAATTGCTGGTTGCTGATTTTCACAGTAATAACATACATCTTTGTGGATATTTATGCTAAGAAGTTAAAGTTATAGGAGGATCTAACTGTGACCTCACCAAAGGGGGTGGTGAGATGGATTTTGAAATAAGCAGGGATTTGAGGGAAACATTGCATTTTATTCTGGACTCAAGAGAGACACTTAGTTCTATGGACTTAAGAAGACGCTTTATATGAACATGCGAACATACAAAATTTTCCAGCAGATAAAGGCCTAGAGGTCTATCAAGTCTGCTTGAATGTGCAGCTAGCGCCCCTTTTTCTTCAGCTGCTCCTCCCTTCCACCCTTTCCCTTCATTAACCCTCCCCCTTGTCCTGTCTCATCCCCTTTGGAAGCTGTCCACTGTTCTACTGGATACCACTTCTGCAGGTAACACATTCCACCCAGACACCACCCTCTCTGTAAAAAGTGTCTCCTCATCTCCCTCATGAACCTTCTTCCCTCCAGTCTCATATCATGGCCCCTGGTGTCCCTCCCCTCCCTTACTTTGAATAGACCCTCTTTACCTTTCTTGTTTATTCCTTTCATTTACTTAAAGGTTTCAATCATGTCCCCCCGTCCCTCCTCTCCTCCAGTGAGTACATGTTCAACTACCCCAGCCTCCTCTCGTATGATAACTCCCCAGCCCCTTGATCATCTTTGTCACCTTGCGCTGCACCCCCTCCAGTAACTTAATGTCCCTCTTCAGATACAGGTGCCAGTACTGCACACAGTACTCCAGGTGCGGTCTAACTAATGACCTATACAGTGGCAGAATCACCTTCTCCCTCCTTGAGGATATACCCCTTGCAATACAACCCAGCATTTTGTTGGCCTTTGCAGCTGCCTTCCTACATTGTGCCAAGTTGTTCATTGACCCTGTAATGAGCACCACCAGATCCTTCTCCTCCTTTGTGCGGGCTAGCTGCACTCCTCCCAGCTGGTAACTCCTCCTTGGCTTCTTCAACCCAAAATGCAGCACCTTGCACTTTATGGCATTAAACCCCAGTTGCCAGGTGTCTGACCAGGTTGCAAGCTTTGCCAGATCATCCTGCAACCCCTGCCATCCCCCTAGGTCATCCACCACTGCTCCTACCTTGGTATTATCAGTTAACAGACTGATCTTGCTCTTGATGTCCCATGATATGTCTGCAATGAATATCCCAAACAACACTGGTCCCAACACCGAGCCCTGTGGAACACCGCTCATCACTACCCATGGGTGTGAGACCTCCCCACCCACCACCACCCTCTGTTGCCTTCCCTGAAGCCAGTTTCCTACCCATCTCACCAGCTTTGCACCCGCCCCTGTGCCTACTAACTTACTTCCCAGCCTTCCATATGGCACTGAGTCGAATGCCTCACTGAAGTCCAGATATAGGACATCCACTGCATGGCCCTTGTCCAGTTGCCTAGTTACCAAGTCATAGAATTCCATCAGGTTGGTTTGGCAGGATCTCCTCCATATAAAGCCATGCTGTCTGCTGTTCTGTAGTCCTTGGCATCTAGGAGGGCCACCAGCCTCTCCTTCAAGATAGTCTCCATTAGCTTACCAACAATGGATGTGAGGCTCACTGGTCTGTAGTTTTCTGGTTCATCCTTGGCACCACTCTTGTGGAGGGGCACCACACGAGCCATCCTCCAGTCCTGAGTACACACCTGAATGTAGTGAGGCATTAAATAGGTCTGCCAAAGGTCCTGCAAGGACCGTTGCCAGCTCCTTTAGTACCCTGGGGTGTATGCCATCTGGGCCTGGTGCCTTGTCCACCCTCAGTGCCTTCAAACCCTCCCAAACTCTGTCCTCCATGATTTCACATCTGTCACCCCTTCATCCACCCATTTCTGCTATTTCTCCCCTTGGGTGTCACCCCCACTTCTGTTTAGTAAAATACTGAGCAGAAGTAGTCATTTAGTGCTTCTGCCTTATCGTACCTTAGCTTCCACCTAACCCTCCTTCCTAATCCTTAGTATGTGGTCCTTACAGCTCCTTTTCTCCCTGATGTCATAAGAGTTCTCCTCCCCCTTCTTAATGCCTCGTGCCAGCCTGGAGTTCCATAGGTGCTTTGGCTCCCTTACTGCCCTTGTCACCTCCTTCGATTCTGTCAAGTACTCCTCCCTGTTCTTCCCCCTCCTTGTACTTCCTAAAAGCAGCTCTTTTCCTCCTTACCTTTTCCATGACCTCCTTGCTCAACCAGCATGGTTTCATAGCCCTAGCCTTCTTGCTCTAGGCCTTGCAGCAGGTTTTGGTTGCCTCCACTATGCCCAGCTTTATGAGCTCCCACCTCTGGTTAGTATCCATACTAGATTGAATTCTGGCCAGGTACCCTTTACCACTTCCCCATCATCCCAAAGTCAGCCTTCCTGAAGTCCAGCACTCTTGTGCCAGATTCTACCCTTCCTTGTCCATATCCAATGTGAGCCATACTGAGTGGTGGTCACTCCTGACAGCGTTCATCCACTGTAACTTCTCTCACAAAATCCCCATTTTCCAGCACAAGGTCAACGGTATTCCTTAACCTGGTTGGTTCACTGACCATTTGCAGCAGGAAGCTGTCCAGGAAGGCATTCAGCAGTACCTGCTCCCTTCTGTTCCTGTTTGTTGGGGTACTCCAGACAACTCTTGGTAACATCTAGCTAGGCAAGAACTTTTAAATATTTGTGGTAGATGTATTTTGTGTTCTGTAACTTCCCATTTATTGTATGTGACTGTTAGTTATTGATATATCTGTTCTGTGTTTGATATATTTCCTATTTTACAATTTTTAGTAAACAATATTTTTCCTTGAAATACTGCCTGTGTTTCTCAGTTTTCTTTTGCACTGGATGCTGAACCCGGGTTAATTCTGGCCACTGTTAATGGCTTGAAAGTGTTATTAATCTTGCTAAAGGTAAGAATATACCTAGGTTTCATATTGAGTCATAAGGGTATATTTTGGAAGCCTGGCTGGTGTCCCTGGGTGAAGGATTATATTGCATTTCCCCAAAGAGAATATATATCTGAGTCTGTTAACTGAGTGGGCTAGCATGAAGTTCACATTTTGACCCCCAAGACTCAAGGCTAGTAGGTGATTTGGACCCAAAACGGACCGGAGAATTACCCTGCCTGTGCCCTGTTCACACTATTGCACTTTGAGGTTGGCGCTGTGGGAGCAGAAGGCCTGACCTGTGGAGCACATTTGTGACACCCACTACAGGCTGACTACCCCTCCTTCAGTTTTTGTATGCCCAATCACAAGGGAATCCCACCACTGAGTCATCGGTCTGCTTATCTGGTCCTATTAGATGGTACCTTTGCTGATCCATTGTTATTCTGCTTTCTTTGTTGTTATTAAACCACTATGGTTATGCTGTCTCACACTCTGGTCTTCCCCATGCACTCCCCTCCATTTTTTTAGTAATCTATTTTTTATTACTACTTGAAATCTGTATGTAACCTCAATTTAATTAGTTGCCTGTGAAATTAGTCATGTATTATTATATCATTTTGTATTGACTGTTATGTTTTGTTCACCACTGACTTGAAACCTTAGAAAATGAGTCCATAACTCAAAGATATTAAACCCAAACTGAAATTAATAAAATAAATGATGCAATTCAGTCTCTGGTGGTGTAGTGGTCTCCCAATTGCCCCCACATAGCCTGTCCTGACTGTCTTATACAGCTCTGGGTGTCTGTTGGATATCTCACCCCCCTACAGTACTGCCTTCACCCTTCTCTACCTGACAAACAAATTGGAATTTTTATCAGCTCTGATCTTTTGTTAGCTTGTCTTGCTGTCCTCCCTGGGCAAAGTACAGTCCCAGAAGCCTATACTTAGCCTTGGGAGAACAATGGGACTAGCAAACATCTGCTCAGAGCTTATAAAAGCTTTCACATTCACTACAAGCTATTGAATCTCCGACTGTTGCAGCCCTACTCTGATGTCAGTTGCATGGGATTCTGGGATTTGAGTTACAGAAAATATCACTTTTAAAGTCAGCAGAATCAGTCTAATATAATCTACTTTTCTGCAGTAAAGAGTAAGTATAAAAATACATCTCTGCACCCAGATTACAAATTGGGACCAGTCCCACACTTGAATGTTGAGCTCTTAGTGCTGAATATTCATCTTTCAGGAAAAAGTGAAATAGAACCACTGTAACCAAAAATGTAAAAGGATGGAAGTTAACAGTGTTTAGACTTATTTTTATGTAAAAGTTAGAACATTCAAATAATGGGGAACTCTAATGGCTGACTGGAGAACCACCAAGAACAAAAAGGTAGTAGCTGATTCACTAATACAGTAAAATATTTTTCTCCTGCCAACAGAGCCAGAGGTTACAAACACTGTGCCAGAAGAAGAACAACAAAACACAGAGGAGCAATCAGATCAGGAAATAACTACCACTGGTAAAAACATTTAGATATTTTTTCAGTAAGGATTATCCTCTTCCTGCAAGCTTGCTCCTATCTGATCAGCCCCACAAGTCTCATTACCCCTAACTTCTCCAGATACCTATCCAAACTTCTAAACTCCCATGGCTTGCACCATAGTGGGACCATCAAGTTTCCCCAATCCACACCAGAGTCCGGGCTCAGAAGATACCTGGTCATTGATACAGGGCATGCATTGGGATGGTCATTATAGTGCAGGATTTGTTTATTCTTCTGGCTATTCCCCCATGCCCTTCCTACCTCCACTGGTCAGGTACAGCCTAGCAATGACTTCAACAGATGCGGCACAGCATTCAGTATCCAAATGCTGCCTCTTGTTAGAGGACTGATTCCCTGAGTACTGTTACAGCAGATCATGAAGTTATCCTTCTCCAGACTCTCATGGCTACCCTTTCAGACTCTCCATTGTTTTTAATTCCAATAGTTTTTGACACTCTAGAAACCAGATGGACCAGTCTAATGTTGAGCAACTCATCTCTCCTCCAACATTTGTGCAGGGAACCATATCTGCTGTCTCCTTGTTGGTTCTCTCTATGCCCCTTCTGGATTGAAGGAGCTGGGGTACTACTTGAAATTAATACTAACTTTAAAAATCAGTGAACTATTGCTTCTTATATCTGAATTATTTTGTTGTTCCCTTTGCTAAATAGAACATTTTCTACCTAACAAATAATGTGTGATGTGCAGAACAGTACTCTGCCTGGAAGTTGACATAGCTAGTTCTATTCCTCCTTATACTGCGCTTTTTCACTGTAGTGATCAGCAATACCACCTTCCTTCTCCTGCTGGAGATAGCCCTCCCTATTCACTATTGTTCCTTTTTTCAGCCACCTTTCCCATCAAGAAGTACTTCCTAGCATCCTCCTTGTATCTTCAACTCATCAGCTTCATGGAGCTCTACCTGGTCCCTTTTTCTCCAGTCATGATGAACACCTCCCTCCTGTCAACCCTTTTTATGAAATGGAAACAGGACATTCTGCATCCTAATTGGTCCTTTACCATGCATTAGAAGGGTCTGAAGCACAGCTAAAAACAAGTGCTGCCAATCTGGATGAAGGACATTAAATAGCTTATTATGCCATATAATATTTAAAAAGATAACAGCTGCCATTTCCCCTCTCCACATTGTGAGAATTTTCCACAGCCTAACTGCCCCCCATCTGGTAAAATGCTGCACATTAAAAAACATCAAAGAAATCTCAAATATAGTTTCAGTTTTCTATGCATTTTTTTTATCTGCAGCAGCCTGTTAATGATCCCCCAGCCAGCCTCTCGCTCCCACCCCCTGCTCCAATCACTCACTTATTCACTTTCTCAAGTGTGGTGATTCCCATCGAGATTTTAGTCACTAATTAAAGATTTACGCTATATTGTACCTCGGTCTGCTGCTGTTTATTTCTTCTCTTTTTTCATCCCCAGAGCAGCTGCAATCTGCCCCCTCCAAGAGCTGCCCATCAAGCACTTGCTCACCTCTCACACTGCGATTAGTCCCCTGTCCCTGCCTGGTACTCGTGCTGATGCTCACTTCAATCATGTATCCTGTGTCAAACATTTAACTGAACTCTGGGATAGCTTCTTGCCATGTTATTAGCCTGGTCATTATCAATCTGCATGGATTGCAGAAATGGTGCAATTTACATTGAATTAGCAATGGCGCAATCACATTTTACACTGATGTAGCAATGGTGCAATTACATTTTGCACTGATATTTTTAATTAAACACTTAGAATAGATCATGCTCCTCCTCATCTTCCAAACATCTCCTCCACCAATCTAAAATGCCAAACAATTTAAAACCAAAAGATGTTAATTAAGTTGACTTGCCTATACTTTTACTTTCTTGGTTCTGTAGCCTGATGGGTCTGCTGTTCTGTTTTACAAATGAACTCCTGAGGACACTTTTAATATTCAGATTTCCATAAATGACCTGGGGACTACAGTTGCAATGCCACTGTTCTTACACTACAGACATGCAGCCAGCTATGTTTATAGTGGATTGGGAAAATGGTTAAGTTGAACTACAAAATGTGAAAAACTACAACTAAGAAAGCCTACTAAGGTGAAAAGGCTTACAGTAAAGCAATAAAAAATGCCTTACAATGCAACTAGGTGGAAGAACTACTGTATTATTTAAGCAACATGTTTAATTTTGTTATTATTTAAACACACACAGGGCCAGATATTCAGAAATGCTCCTAAGGCCACTGCAAGTCCGGTGCAGCGCAAATCCAATGCACCATGGTGCAACAGGAGCCATATTCAGAGGTTGCACCAGTCGCACTGTGCCAGCACAACCTGGCTGAATATGGTACAGTTGCACCATGGTGGAGGCAGAGATGCTCCAGTGCAACTGTGGGAGCAGAGCACCAGAGCAACAGAGGGGGGCACTGCACAGAAAAGAGACCCAGGGACAGAGCCAGGGAAGCACAGTGATAGGCCACAGGAGGCCTCACCAGCAGAACACACACACACAGGCACCCAGACCACACCCAAGAACACAACAGTGGCACAGATAGTAGGCAACAGGAGGTGCCAATGACAAATAGAGGGCTACCAAGGGAGCCCCCGCCCCAGGAGGCTACAAGCCATGCCCCGCTTCATGCCCAGACCAGAGCAGGTCACACCCAGGACCACATAGCCAAGCACACACACACACGCCACATAGGCGGCCCACACAGTAGGCACAGAACATGCCGGGAGGCACATAGCACAGCAGACCACATGGGACAGGCCACACAATGCCAAGCAGGGGCCCCAACACAGCATGTGGCCAGTAACCAACCAAAGACCATTGCCATGTGCCATCACCATGCACACATCCACCACACAACCCCCACACACCCCTGACAGTCACCCCATGGGCACCCCAATGCACAGCCACTGACCAAGAGGAGGGACACCACCACAGTGGGACACACTGCAGCACACAACAGTGAACCACAGAAGCACAACATGCACCCTGACACGTGCATACCACATGTACAAGCACTGGGCCACTGCAGCATAGCTCCTCATGCCATCTGCAAAGCAGACACTGACACAGGCAGATAAGTCAATATATATATATATATATATATATATATATATATAGATATATATATATTGCAAAAACAAACTATTTACATCAACAAGGGGTGTGGGAAAGGGTATGAAAATGAGGGAAGGGGACAGGGAACAGAGACTGCACAGTGGGATGGGGTCTGAAGGGGGAGGTACAGAAGAGGAAACAGGGGAATGCTGGGGCCCATTCACCAGCAGCCATGGCCTGCTGCCCACTGGTGCACTCATCACCTCCTTTCCTCCAGAAGCAGGTAGTGAATCTGCAGGACAACCGCCATTGTGGTAGATGTGATAAGAATCAGCCGCCAGAGCAGCCTGCAGTAGATTGGCCTCTGTCTTCATCACTGGACACCTATGACAAGAGACAGGACAGGTGATCAGTGCAATGTCCCAAGGAACCATGCCCTCCCATAGCATGCAATGGGCAATGGGAACACGCCCCGGAGGGCCCGTACCGGCCACCTACAGGGCGGTGGGTCAACCCCTGCCAGAAATGCAGCACATCATGACAATGCACCGAGGTAGTCCCCTCCGCACAATGGCATCCTACTGTACAATGACAGTCACATGGCATAGTGCTCTGGCAGCACCACAGCAATGTCAGTGGCAGCTGGGCTCACACCCACCCCACCAACAGCTGGCACATGTGTCCAATGGATGCACCACAGTGGCAAGCACCATGCACAGTGTGACACACACAACTGCCACGGCACATGGCACAGGTGGCCATGACTCAAACGCCCCCGCTACCCCCCATGTAATGTGCGAAGGTCCATGACAATGCCTACCTGCTCTCTGTGGCACCGCTGGTGCCAGATCTGCTCCTGCTTTACCTCTGTGGCCCACTGTGTCCTGCTGTCCTGCTGCTGCTGCCACCACCCTCCAGCAATTTTCAGGCCCTGGGAGTGGAACATAGACAGGTACACATCCGTAAACATTAACAGCAGCTGCCCTCCACCCACACCCCTGTGCACAGGGTGATCCCCTGCTTGAGACGTCCCACTCGGCTGCATCATAATGCAAGCAGTGGCGGGCACTGTCACCCCGCGATGCGCATAATGGAACTGCATCGCTCAGCAGGGCATGCCAGGCAGCCTAGCCAACACCACAATATAGCACCAGGACACACATGCAATATGGGCCAACTCACCTGGCTGTGGCACAGCCCCATGACTGACACACACTTCAAGCCTCCTCAGACACTCTGGGTCCCTCTGCACAAGGTCGCCATACCTGTGGCGGCACTGCTTTCCCATTTTGGACATCCCGGTCTGCTGCTGCAGTGTGCTATCAATCCTCTGCCACTCCATGACCCTGGGCTGCTGCAGGGCACCTGGCCAAACAGTTGGGTAGTGTGGTGCTGGACACAGGTGACCAGGTTGGCCAGCTCAACCTGTGTCCAGTTTTGCACTCGTGGTAACCATCGCTGTGCCATGCTGTGAAATGAAGCCGATGACCAAAATGCTGGCAGTAAGCACACGTGGCCATGACATGCACCAGATGCGTGATGCAAGGGAACATGCTCTGTGTCTCAATGATGCCCGGCATGGGCGTTGCTAGGCGGGGTCACTGGGTGAGGGGAGTGACCCAGGGATCAGAGATCACAGCAGGAGTCCCCTGCCTAAGCGCAGTGCTTACGTGCACGATAGCAGGCCTGGCGCATCATACTCTGTGCCCCTCCATCGCACAGTTGGTGCACAGTGCATGATTAACACCATGATACTGTTCGGTGCATGCACACTGCAGGCCTGCGCACCACAACTTGCTCCACAGCAATCTCATTGCACACAGAGAAAAATCTCAATATTCAGATTCCACATGCAAATGAGCTCATCAGCCAATGCATGGCACACTGAAGGCATTAGCATGTCATTACCATTGCGCCAAACTTCATTTGCATGTGTTACGCTATATAAGCACCATGGAACAACACAGGCCACAGACTGGTATTGCATCCTTTCAGGGTAAGATGTGCAGGTCACTGCAGCTCCCTCGGAGCAGGCAACACAGCAGGGTGGAACAGATCAGGGTGATGCTGCCACTGACACACTGTGCTGTCCATGTCCACAGGAAGCGGCATGTCAGAACGTGAGGAGGGTGAGAAGTGTGGGCCTGCTAGCAAGTGCAGGCCCAATTTCACAAAGGTGGAGACAGAGGCCCTGTTCGATGCCTACCTTGACAGGAAGCCCCTGTTAAGTGGTGCCACGGGCACACTACAGGCTGGGCTGGGGCCTGGGAAGAGGTGGTGGCATATGTCAACTACATGGCAGCCACCAGCGGTCAGCACAGAAGTGCTGGAAGAAGGTGGGCACAGATAAGAGGTGCATCAAGGAGACATTGGCGGCCATCCATGTTTCCCAGAATGCCATCAGAGGGGGGCACGCAGATGTGACACCGCTCACTGGCACAGGAGGAGTTGGTGGCCTCCACCATGCACCTCAGCACAGTGGAGGGTGTGGCTGGTGGCGGATTCCATATGGATGGCAGCCCATCACTGCATGGTAAGCATGTCAGTCATGTACAGCTGGGGACAAGAGGGTGGGTACATGGCCATGCTGGCATGCATGCAGCCAGCATGCATGTCAGTGTATGTGTGTGCACACCCACTGCATGCCATGCTGCTGGACACATGCAGTAGCAGTGTGGGGGCACATGTGGGCAATGCATCACTAACATGCCTCTCTTTTCTTGCAACACCAGCACACCTCCTTGCAGATGATGGGGCAGTGCGGCAGCAGCCGTGGATGCTGGACTGGCCCCGATGACCAGCCTTCCAATTCCACTGGCATCCAAGGGCCCGACAGGCTGCAGCTCACCACCACTGTGCAGGTGGATGTCCTAGACCTGGGGTTGGAGGAGGCCATGGATGTGTTCCTGCAGAAAGCCAGCCTTGGTGTCCTCTGCGCAGAGACACAGGTTGGGATGGGGTCCAACATCGATGATGACGTAATGTTCATCCTGGACAGCATGGCCACCATTGTGGGCAAGACTCCCCTGCTGGCACTGATACAGGCAGCATGCCCAGTGCTCTGCCAGAGGTGGAACAGCTGCCCGCTACCACTATGGGTGCAGCAGTATGCCCTGACTGTGCCCTGCAGTAGAGGTGGTGCAGGCACGCAGGTGCTGGGTGGTGTACAGCAGCCAGATGGGTGACAGCAGCGGGCTGCAAGTAACACCAGGCAGCTGGACACAGGGTCCATTGCTGGTGCACCTGCCATGCCCAATCCCCTGCAGCGCCCACTGTGCAGCATCCACAAGAAAGGGGGACTGTGCAGAATGGCCGGTCACCACATGGGGATTGGCATCTGACCCAGGAGCACCAGGACGCTGACCTGCTGACTGAGCACACCCATTTGCTGTGGGCATCCATTCAGCAACAGGTGCTGCTCACCATTGGGGTGTGTGCACTGCATGTGGAGGTACGTCAGTCAGCCAAGCAGCAGGAGAGGGGCACTGCACAGATCCTGGTGGGGATGCAGCACATGCAAGAGGCCTTGACTGTATCCCTGGATCATATTGCCACTGTAATCTTGGATGGCTTTGTGCTGCTGGCTGCGACAGGCTGTGGCTGGGCACAGATAACCCCCACAGTGCGCTGTCCACCCTGTGTACTCGGCATCGAGTGACTCCTGTGCAGTCAACACTGGGCTTTGATGTCAGCATCCCAAGCATGCCTGGGGCTGGCCTGTTTTTGGCACCTTAGCACCCCCGCATGAACACAGTCACAGTCCCATGGTTCAACCCCTGGGGGGCTGTTGCACCCCCCAGGGCTGATGCACAGCCTGTGGCTGCTGAACAGCCCAGGCAGGGCCACCCCTGTGGCTGTTTTGGCCATTGTTCCATGCAGTGAACCTGATGTGTGGGCCACCTCACCTGCGGTCTGCAGCTGCTGTCCAGTGTGCACATGAGTGGTGTGTGTGTGTGTGTGAGTACCACTAATGTGGTGCCTGTGTGGCATGCCACACGTTGACTATGTGCATGACTGCTGGACCTCTGGGCCATGTGGTGTGGGTGTGATGATGGCAGTCTTGCAGCAGTTACACCTGTGCACCAGTGCAATGCATCTGATCCACGCCATATACCCACACCTGTGTGTGTGAGTGCATGTGTGTATGTGTGAGTGGGGGAGGCTGTGAGAGGTGCTGTGCATGGTTGTGAGTGGGTGTGTGCCCCTGTCTTCTCTACCCCTGCCCGCTTCATGCCTCTGTGTGTGCATACCCACTGCCATGCATTCCCCTGCATGTGTGCTGTACCTGTTTGTGTGGCCCATGCATGTGTATTGCACCACCTACCTGTATGCACCATAGTACTCCTGTGCAATGGTGTCTCAGTGTCATATCTCCTGCTGTTGCAGCCATGGATCCCTCCACCCAGGGGGTGGCTGTCCACCTCCCTTCGTCCCATTGCCTCCATTGTCCCCACTACTGTCGCCCTCATCATCCTCAATAGCTATCCCACGGTCAATGGCCATGTTGTGCAGTATGCAGCAGGCCAGGAATAGGCCACAGTCTTTCGAGGGGCTGTACTGTAGGGCACAACCTGACCTGTCTAGGCAATGGAACCATGCTTTCAGCATGCCAAAGACTCACGCGATGATGTTATGTGTGCTGGCGTGTGCCTCATTGTAGCATTCCTCTGCTGGGGATGATGGCACCGGTAGGGGGTTAGCAGCCAGGGCCCGCTGTGGATAGGCATTGTGCCCTGTGTGGATAGTGACACGGTTAGCCCTCTGCAATTCTTTGCTGCACCTATTGCCTGTCTGTGGCACCCACGCCAACATGCACACCATGCTCTACCCCATTCCATGGTATGCTCTGCCCATCACCTCTTGCCCTTGCATACTCACCCACTAGGTGGCCCGTGGGTATGTTCCCATGTTCAAGCCTGTGGCACAGCACAGTGCTGTGCCAGATGAATGCATCATGTGCAATCCCAGAGTATGTGGCGCAGACATTGGTTATGTACACCATGACATCACAGATCACCTGGCAGTTGACACTCAGGTTCCCCTTCATGTTGATGTATGTCACTCCCTTGGGGCCAGGTGGCATGCGGATGCCCACATTGGTGCAGTCAGTGGCCCCAATCAAGTCAGGCATATGTGCTACCCTGTGGAAGTCCTGCATGGTTGCTGTACACTCCGCCTGTGTGCTGGTGAAATAGATGTATTTCGATGCATATGGCAGCAGAGCATTGAGGAACTGTGTGAGGAGGTGCGACATGGCCAACTGGGTTATGCCTGTGATGTGTTCCCTGTTGGTCTCTGGAAGGTGTCTGTGTCTCCATCTGGTGGGTGCCTGCATCTCCTCACTGCACAACTCACAGAGCTGCCTCAGAATGGCCCTGTTCAGGCGGTATTGGCCTACAATCGCCTTGTCACTGTACTGCTCGAAGGTGATGTGGGTGTGGTACCACCTGTGTCGGGCATACCACTGACGGGCCCTTCCACAGTGATATCGCTGTTCCATTCACCCCCTCACACCCCTCATTATGGTCTCCATCATGAAGGGCTCACCATCCAAGGCCCTTGCTGTCCTATATCCCCCAGGGTGGTTGGCTGCTGCTGGCTGTGTGCCACTCTGGTGCACTGCCTGGCAGTGTGTCTGTTTGTCTCTCTCACTCTCTCTGCCCCTGTCTCCCTCATCAATGCCATCTCTGTCCCTCTCCCTCTGTGTCTGCCTTGATCTGTCTGTCTGTCTGTCTCTCTCTCTCTCTCTCTCTGTCTGTCTTTCTTTCTTTCCTTCATTCTTTCTCTCTCTCTCTCCTGTCACCTGGCACAAGTGCTGTCCATGTGCTTTCACCCTGTATTTAAAGGACAGAGAACATTCGGATGGATAGAGATGAACTAGAGATGAGAGGCTGGTTACAGTTTCATTGGCTATGTTCTGAAGTTGATGGTGGAATGGGACCAGTGCAGGTATGGTCTTTGGGAAGTGGAGTGAAGTGAAGAAGGAAGTCTGCAGGTGGAAGTGAGGTGGGGGGTGTTGGGGGTGAATTTCCAGTTGGGAGATGGGGCAGATGATTAAAGTGTGAAACAATAAATGCAAAGGTAGAACATGGTTTTCAGGCCAAGCTGGTAAAGTTAGAGTTACAGTCAAACCTACTGTGTGATGGGAGATGGGCACCCCGTCAGCAGAAGAAATTCTCTGGGTGATCATGAAGCTGCATCCCACCTTCTGTTCACTGAGTCCTGGACCAACCCAGCTTCTGTTAGACTTTTGGGAGTCTATTTGTCCATTGATTGCTGAGTCTCTACAGTGTTCCTTTTGAGATGGTGTATATCCAACAGCCTTGAAAAGGGCTGTCATGAGACCTCTTCCCAAGAAACCTTCTCTAGATCCATATATCTTGGTAAATTACAGGCACATCTCTAACCTTCCCTTTCTGGGAAAGGTTATTGAGAGAGTGGTGGTGACACAGCTGGAGATGCACCTCGAGGCTTTCGCTATCTATAAGCTATTTCAGTCTGGATTTAGAGGGTGTCATAGTACAGAGACTGTGCTTATTAGGGTAAACAATGATCATCTTCTGGCGAGAAATAGAGGGGAATGCTCCATCTTGGTTCTCCTCAACCTCTCATCCATGTTTGACACTGTAGGTCGTAGGAGTTTAGCAGATCATCTGATAGACATGGTGGGGCTCCATGTGGTTGTGTTGAGGTTGTTCCTGTGCTTCCTTTCAGTAGGTAGAGCAGGCTGCATTGGGGAATTTTCTCACTGTACCAGCTGCTCTGACCTGTGGAGTCTCTCAAGGTTCGATTCTTTCTCCAGAGTTATTTTCAATGTATATACTACCTCTGGGAGAAGTGATACAGAGGCATAATCTGAAGTTTCACTGTGATGCAGATGATACTCAGCCATACCTATGGTTTGTTCCTGGTGAAAAAAAGGCAGTTGGCATGCTAAATGACTGCTTATCTGTGCTCAATCACTGGATGGCCTTCAGCTTGCTTGGGTTGTGCCCAGAGAAATCTGAAGTGCTACTGATGGTTTCTGGTATCAGAATGGCAGTTGCCTTGACTGGAGGGGTGGCCAATTTACACCTTGGGTCTTCTCAGCTTATTGCCAGACAGAGGGTGAAGAATTAGGGCATCATTATGGATCACAAGCAGAATATGGAATATATGGTTTGTGCTTTAGTCCATAGAGATTCCTTTTATTTTAGGCACATTGCCCAGATCAAGGCATTTCACAGCCCTCCTGACCGGAAGCCCATGGTGCATGCCTTCTGGACCTCTAGGCATGCCTTTTGCAATGCTGTTTCTCTCATGCTATCTGGAGGTCTAATGTCATACTTGCAGTTGTTGTAGATTGCTGCAGCTAGACTGACTGCCATAGTTCCTTGCTCCAAGCATATCTCTCCAGCTCTGCAGACTTTGCACAGGCTTCCTTTGAGGGGTGCATCTCCTTCAAGACAGGTTTGTTAACATGCAAAGTCCTACATGGTCTGGGTCCTAGCTACCTAAAAGAGCTCTGCTGCCCATATACGCCTGACTGCCCTCTCTGTTCTTCAAAGGTGGGCCTCTTGAAGGTCCCCAAATCATGTTTAATGTTGCTGGGGATCATACCTTTACTGTAACTGTACCAGTTTCAGCCCATTGTGCATGCACTACTCACAATGGATAGATCCGCCACCAACAGAAATCCCTCCTGGGTAAAACCCCTCAAAGGGCGGTAGCTTACCATCCTGGCAGGGGGAGGGATCTCGGGGAGTGCCCAAACGAGAACTCCACTGTGCAATAAACCAAATGACCAGATCTGTCTTGAGGTTACTTACCTCAAGCCCAAGTGAGATAACCAGGTCCAACATGTGGCCACCCTGGTACACAGCAGAAACTTCCTGCGACAGACCCAGAGATGACATCATCTAGAAGAGGTTATTATCACCCACCCCAGTGGATTTTTCATTGGCCCAGACATTGAAGTCCCCCAGAACTAAAAATCTGGAGGACTCTAACATCTCACAGACAATGAAGTCAGCTACCGCCTGCAGACATTCACCTGCTGCCCCAGGGGGGCTATAAATCAGGAGAATCTTGCAGCCCACACCCAGACCCCCACACATAGCCACACATTCAAAGGAACCTGGTCTTCCCACCTGGTGCACAGTGAAGCCAAGCCCATTGCCCCACCACTGCGTTTCACTCTGGGGCAGCGCACCACTGAATATGTGGTGGGAGAAGGCTGCCTCTAAGACCGGGCCATCATCATCAGCCACCCAGGTCTCAGTAATGCCTGTCAGACTGGCCATGGAAATCAAGTCTACTTTAATTGCGGTTTTGTTCCTGATCGATCTGGCATTGCAAAGCACTGCCCTCAGAGGATTGGTGAGCAGTCTAGCCCTTCTGGGTGCTAGTCTACTCAGTCCAGTGGAGACCCTGGGGAATGGGACCAAACAAGTCAGGTCTCTCCCTAAGGCTCATCGACACCCATGGTGCCTTCTGCACCTGATAACCTCAATCAGCACCCTCCCAAAGTGCCCAAGGTGCCCTACCAAGTTCAATCAGTGTGAGCCCTCTTAATTCTGACCTCCCGACAGTGATGAGCTGTGGTGCTGGAAACTGGGAAGCCAGTAAAAAGACCACAGATGGAAAAGCCTGGATGACTCGTATGCAATCCTAGCCCCCACCAGGCCCCCCCAACTTTCCCAAACAAATGCTGTACCAGTCAGATAGTCTCAATAAATAACAGATAACTATCAATTGTACAAACTTCGTTCACCTAACATATAAAACCTAATTAATCATACAACACAGACACTCATGAAAACTATGCCCCACACCACAATAACTTCCACCCACTTAACCCCCCCAAAACACCCCTACTAAAGAGTTAAAACAGACAAGGCGTCAAGATTATAAGCCTTTCTTTGAGAGCAACCTGAAAAATTAAATGAATGCCCTTTGAGATAGGGCTAAGTGTCTTCTATATTTGTAGAACAGTCAGAGCACAAAAAAGAAAAATCAGTTCCAGCCATGGATGGTCAGGAGGCTGCAGGCTCGCTCACTGCCCTTATTCTCCGCAAGCAGAAGTTGGTCGAACCAACAATATATAAAATACCTGTGCTGTCCATCAAAGCAAGCACCCTCCTCACTGACCAGGAGCTCCTCTCACTAGTTCCAGGAAGGTGTAATATGCATTACATGGGCACAAGGTCTGCCAATTGTCCTGATACAGTCTGCTGTCATGACAAAATCCCTCTAGCAGTCACCAAATCACTCTAGTGTTCTATGGATGGAAAATGTACCATCCAAGAAGAAAAAATCTCCAGAGTTTGATATTAGTAGCAGCAAACAAAACCCCAACTGTACTCCAGATTTAAAAGTCCCGGGGCAAGAAAAGAACACAGACATCACCCTTTATGAGACTGTGTTCCCCAGAAAAGAAAGTCCAGCCACAGCAGACACCTTTCGAACCTTTGGCTCCCCCTCATAAGGTGTCAAAGAGGCACTTCCAGCCATCCTTGGGCCTCTTTCTTCCAGTCCCTTCAACACCAAGCACCAGTTCAGGAAATGCTTCCACTGTGATGGCTATAGTCAGCCCCACCGTAACAAGTAGGCACCTTCTAGACTCTGGTTGAATATCGAGACTAGTACCCCTCCATTGTCGGTCGTCTGCGGGTGGATAAACAGATGGAAACCAGTGTTATGAATGGCATCCAGGAAATGGCAGCTTCTACAACTCCATGGGACGCACAAGAAAAAGAGTTAACTCTACAGGTCAGCTCTCTCCTGAAAACAAAAAAAGCTAACTCCTTTGCCTGCCTTACTGCCTTGCCCTGCCTATCACTCAGACCCTAACTCAGTGCTAACTTTGCTACAACATCTCTTTCAAAATTTAGGTGTGCTAGTTGATGCTATTTTTTAGGCAAGCATGCACCAACTTATGCTCTCCCAAAGTTATTAGTGCTCTTTATGTGAAGAATTCAATTTATATTTAAAACATAAAGCAGAAGAGGCTCTGAGGATAAACACTGCCCTCAGTTCAGAGAGCAAACAGATAGCAGCCCAGTGTGGCCACCATCCCAAGGTACAAAATAATGCACTTAGGGCACAGAGACCCAGGAACGGAGTACAAATGGGTGGAGTGGAATTGATGACCCCAAGCAGAAAAGTGACCAAGGGTAATTATATCAGATGACCAAAGGGTGGCAAGGCAGTACAACAAGGCAGTCAGGAGGGCTAGAGGAATGCTGGGGTGCATAGTGGAGGAATCCCCAGTAGAAAAGGAGGTAGTGTTACTTCTGTATAGATCTCTGGTAAGACATCACATAGAGTACTGTATCCAGTTCTGATTAACACATCTACAGGAAGTAGAGTGGACGTAGTCCATAGGATGGCAACTGAAATGGTACAGGATCTGCATCAAAAGCCATAAGAGGAGAGGCTAAAGGACATCAATATGTACAGCCTAGTGTCACAGGGTTCAGTTCTGGAAGACATCAGGAGTCATAAAATATGGGGTAAAACACCCTGAGGTGTTCTTTTATTGCCAGTTATGTACAGGTAGTATTTTCAAATGCAGGCTTTTGTCAGGATACTATAAAAAAATAATAGAATATGGATTGGGAGTTTAGCTAGGAGACCTCTCACTATAGCACTGCAGGTTGACCTTACAATGCCTTCTAAAGACTAGGAATTGACCCCATCACATGGTTTGGCCACATCTGCCAATACCCACTGGAATTCTTTATGTTCCTCTGCAGTCCAATTATCTGGACACTCAGGCCTCTGCAGCTTTTTCACCAGTCTGAGTCCTCTCCCTCGGTGAATTGTGGATGAGTGCCTCTAGCAACCAGGCAGCCAAACTTGACCTTTGGAGACCCAGGGCCAATCTCTGGCCTCATTCCTTTAGGCTCCACCTTAAGCTTTCCTTGTGTTCACCCTTGGGTAACTATGAACTCAAACATTCAGCACTGGCATGTCTCTCTCGACCTTGGCTGGCTGCTTCTCTGGTTCCACACTGCATCTCCCGAGGTTCCTCCTGCTCCTCAACCTAAAGCAGATTCACTATAGGTTACCTGAGTTGTCCCTTATACACTGTTACAGTGTCATGTGAACTGTCAGTCATGTTATATTAAACAAATAATGAGAGAAATACTAGGTTTACAATTCTTACGGCTTTTCAAGGAGACATACAGGATATACTGTATAGGGCAATTATTACACAATGCTAAACCCTTTCAGAAGTATAAACACAAGAACATACAGAGAAATATCCTTTTCAGAATGTTTCTCTCTCTAGAATAGTCATTTCCTGGCAGAACAAGACCCAAGCCTTCCCTATATACTAATGCAATTATGGGCCTGCCCTTCCCTAAGGAATACCATTCTAAAATGGCTGCAGCTGCTAAAGCAGCATTAGGGGAACACAGGCTCAGGAGCTTCTGAACTCCCAGCTTCCAGGTACAAACTCCCATTTGAAAGCATATATTCTGCTATCCTGTATGTAGTTTTGGAGTTTATATGTTTTACACATCTCCGTTTCAAAGCTATCAATTACTGTACTTCCTTATTGAACGTTTCATTTCACAGGAAGACAGTCTCAGCTGTTTCCTAAAATCAACAGCAGCATGCAAACAGCTAACTATCTGGCACGGGTATATTTGCCACAATTTACTGCTCAAAAGTTTACCTTATACTTGTACTGTGGGGTGGGGGGCGGGCTGCATCCTCCCATTAATAACCAAACCACCAAGCTTACTGTCTGAGTTTCTGTAGCAAGAACTTTATTTGTTAATTGGCAGGTTACAACTCTTGGGCTGTTTCTTTCACTCTTTCTTAAAAGCAAAGCCCTCATGTAATGCTCGTTTTGGTTCTCTGCAGACTAGCATGTCTCTTACATTCTTGGGGGGGGGTCACAGAACACAGAAGAAAACTAAATAGAAGAACACCCAGATGGGGGCCAGCTAGCAAAGCTCGGAGAAATAAAGGACCAAATGTGTAGTAGAAGACTTAGTTAGAAGAAAGAAAAGGTTACTACATGTTTATTTTACTTCTAGGGATTACTTTGTGTCTTGGATATCCTTGGTTTAACACCATGTAGGAATATTTATAGCAGCAAGGTTGCTTTAACTATCACTACAAGTTTTCATCTGGGATCGAGTCCATGATCCTATCTCACACAGAACAGAGGAGGGAGAGTGGGATATAATATAGACCTTTAAATACCTCATGGGGGTAAATAAGGTACAGGACTGAAGTATTTTTCAGAAGAAAAGGCGTTGAAGAACAAGGGGACATGTGAAGCTGGAAAGAGTAGATTGAAGAGAGATGTGAAGAAGTACTTCATCACAGAAGGAGTGGTGGATTCCTGGAGCAGACTTCCAGCAGAGGCTGTGGGGGTGAAAACTGTGGTGAGGATCAAGAATACACAAGATAAGCACGAGGGAATCATAGTGGAAAGGAATGGGGGAGAGGGTAGGTAAGGTACAGTCTGTAGTAATAGTGCAGGTGGGGGAAATGGGCAGACTGTATGGGCCATGCAGCCTTTATCTGCCATCAAATACTATGTTTCTGTGATATTTTGGTTATTTTAACATCGACTAGCTCTCCTCCACAGTGTGTAGTTTTCAGAATATTAAATCCCTCCAGTTATTCTGCTTTCAGACCCCACCCATCTTAATTAAGAATCCATAAGCCACTTTCTTTTGGGCTAGGTACTCTACTCTCATGCCCACCAAACTATGGATGCAGGACTCCTCCCTGATGCCCTCAGTGACCATCATATGGCATACTGTCTGTGCAAGATTCATTGCCCCAACACCCCCCACCGAAAAAAATAAAAATATCCTCATTCAGTTTTTTAGGTTGCAGTGTTTGTCATCCCTCCATGCTGACCTGTTGACCACTGTCTGGTCACCAATCTCAACAGCCACTGTCACCATCACAGCCTTTGAATTTCTCTGCACCAATTATGGCTGTCGGGGACCACCATGCCCTCTAATGGAAAACCAGAGTTCACTGTTACCACCTTCCCTGTATCTCTGCCAAACTGGTGGCCTGCAATCAAGCTTGTAACCTAGCCTGGAGGTCCTATCAGATCACTAGTCCCCTGATACACTATTCTACTACCAGACATTTCACAATGCTTGCATTAAAGCCCGCAGGCTTGCAAAATCTCAATACTTCACATCCACACTATAGAACAACCATGCTCACTCTTCCAAGTTCTGGAATGTTATCCACTCCCTCTTCTCCAGCCTGACTCGGTTCACTCTCCCGGTTCTCAAGGTTGGCACCTCCCTCATCACAGACCCTGCTGCAGTTGCCTATTTCTTTAACTCCTTGCTCACCATGTGTGGCCTATCTCTCCTCCACCCTTCCACACTCACCATCCTCCCCCTTTCCCTACCCTCCTCTCCTTCAATTCTTCTCCCTCTTTCTCTCTCCCCTCCCATTGCCACTCTAAAGGCCCTTCATAGTCTTATCCCCCAGAAGGGTATGAGTCCTGATGGCCTTGACCCCAAACTTCTGTATTTCTCTGTGCCAGCCTTTGCTATCCCTTTCACCCTCCTTCTCTACCTATCATTTTCCTCTGTCTCTGTCCCTAATGCCTGGAAAATGCCTACATTTGTTCTTCTCCCTAGAGGGGGTGATCCATCTTTTTCTGGCAACTGTCTCTCCATTTGTCTCCCCCCACTCTTCCTGGACAAGGTCTAAGAACACTTTTTCCTCTCAAAACTCTTCCCTCCCATCACTCCTCCTTTTTCACCCCATTCCAGTCTGGCTTTAGGAGGTTCACATCTACTTCCCTTCTCCAGCTCACTGACTCAATCATGTATGGGATGGACAAAGACTATTTAACTTCTGCCATCTTTACTGCCTTGTCTAAGGCCTTCGACACTGTGTTGCACCCCTTGCTCATGAACAATCTTAAGACAGCGTGGCTATCAGCGTACTTTCTGAAATGGTTCCACTCCTACCTTGAGAGCAGATAGCAAGCTGTCTGTATCATAGAGCCCTTCCCCATCCCTATCTGCTCAGGTTTTTCTCAGGGTTCTGTGCTGGACCCCTTACTGTTCTCCATATTGCCAAATGACTTCAGCCTGTTCCACTGTGGCCACCCAAATGTACACAGATGACTCCACCCTCTTTTCTTTATACTCTTCTGTTGCTGACCTTGCTCTCCATCTCATACAGGATTTTGGCAACATTCAGAATGGGTTTTTCTCCAACCTTCTGTCCCTCAGTGCCAAGAGAACTGTTTCCATTACCTATGGCTCCCAGCAAAGGTTCACTAGGCTTACTGCCTTCCATTCTTGCAACCACTGATGGTAGTGAGATTGAGGAAATCTCCTCCTTTAAGTACCTTGGGGTCTGGCTTGACCATCACCTTGACTTCCCTGTGCACACTGATGCTATCCACCTTAATCTCCACCCCAAACTGGGCACGTTCTTCAGGAACAATGCCAGTATCCCACTCCCTGACTGCCATGAGTTAGTCATAAAGATGATCCTCCCTTTCTTTGACTGTGGCAACATTGTCTACAGCACAGCTCACATGCCTAGCCATGCCAGACTGGACCCCCTGTTCCACTCTTTCTGCCACTTTTCCCTTGGACTGCTATCCTTATACTCAACACTGCACTCTCTACTTATCCCTCTCCTTCCCTTCCCTAGATGCGAGATGACTCTCACACTATCCCACCTTTATGAACAAATTCTAGTCTGGCTCCCTCTTCCTCATTCCTCCCTCCATACTCCCCAACCACCTTTCTACTATCACCTCGTAACACTGGTCCCTTTGCTTCCTCCTCCTTTCAGTGGGCCAAGCTACCTTTTCACATCACTGTTCTTCCCTCAGCCTCCTTTTTCTTATCCTTCAAGTCCTTCTTCATTACTTTACTACCCCTCTGCACTGCTTTAACCCTTGGGTCCCTGCCAACATTGCTGTTGCCACTATGACCCCCCCCGCTCAATAAGTTTCCATCCTACCATAGGCTGACTGCTCCATATTAGAAGCAGCACCTACTACTGTTTTTGCACTCTTACCTACTCTACTGCACTCACATTGCAGTCTCTCACACCCTCGCAGACAGAGTCCTTTTGAGGTTGTACCCAGAACTATATTGCACTAGTACTTAATTTGCACTGTTTCACCTATTTATTTTGCTTTGCCCTGTTTATCTGTTTGTATTGTGCATAATGTGTCTGCAAATCTGTAATGCAATTTTGTTAATTTCTAATGTATTTCATTTTACCGATTGAATTTTATTGCTAAGCATCTTTACATACAGTTAATTTCTCTTGCACATTGAAGCCTTCCAGGATGAAGCACAATGTCACAGGTTTCTGTGTATATCGATACTGCTTGCTCCCCTGCCTCTTTCCCCAGTACACATTTGAAATGAGCTGTGTAGCTCAGTATGTCTTTTTTAACTTATTCTTATTATCGCCATCCATCAGCAATACATTAGTGCAATCATTCACACTGTACAGAGAGTCATGGTATATCTAGACATTTCCAGTTTACTGAAGTGTAGTTCAGTCTAGTCCTATACAATTTCTAGATTCTTCCACCTGATAGGAAATCAGCAGTTAAAGTTGTTGCAAGGGGAGTGGTCCAAGCCACTGCTGTGGTTCTTAAGTCTGCTTTTTATTTTTAGTATGGTTATGTGGCCCTTCCAGAATTCTAGAGTAGGGTACATATGTTTAAAGTCTTGCTAGGCTCTCTCCCTTCCCTCCTTTCTTTTTTTGTAATTCAATAAACTTTATTTACATTTTCTTTTCCATTACTGATACAGTAACAACACAAGACGGGTGTCAAGCAGGTAGTTACATACCACACTCCTTGTAAAATCTGTACAGATAATGAAAAGTGCAATGCTGGAGTGACCCGCACAGTAAAAGATATACATACATTCTAACTGAAACTTAAAACTTCTATACTATCCACCCCCCTCCCCAATAAAGCCTCTTTAGCCCACCCTCAATCAATTCCATTTCAGTTCCATTCAATTAATAAACATATAGGAAGACCGATGTTCCATCACGACCATTAAGATTTCCAAATAGTAATCAGAGCATTCAAAGGTCCCCATCTGGCCTGGTAGAATTGAGACCTGTTACCCATGGCTAGTATATTTTCTCCAATTGGAGAGCAAATAGTAATTCCTTGTGCCACTCCAGAATGGACAGCTTTGAATTATCTATCCAGTGTCTCATAATAATCAATCTAGCTGTGGAGGAGATCAGAGCTAAATTAGCTTTCTTACTATTCGGGGTACCCTTCGGGAAAAGGTACAACAAACAGACCTATGGAGAAAAGAGTGAGTCAAGACCCAAAAGTGGATCCAGAGTTTGCTTAATAGATTGCCAAGAAGTCTGAACAACTGTGCATGCCCATATCATGTGATATAAAGATCTAAATAACCCAGTTTATGAAGTTTAATTGTTGTAAAATACAGATTATGCATAATATTTAGCTGGATTAGACACACTCTATCTAGTTTAATAAATTTGTAAATGTTTTGCCATGAATTTCTCCAGAAATCAGTATCGTTACTCAGGGACAATGTCTGGGACCAGTAATAGCAAACTACCTGTGGCAGGTTACGGTCTAATGTTTGTATTTCTTCATACACTTTGGAAATAGCATGAGGTTCCTTTGCCCTTTGTAAAAGAGAGTTCAGAGTGTCAGCAGAGGAACTCTGTATATCCACAGACCCCAAGTAGGTCCTTTTGGCCTCCCCAAGTTGCATATATTTAATGGACATTGCTGTAGACATCTGAAACCAATGCTGAAAAGTGGGGAATGAAATCAAGGAACCATCAGCATATAGGTCAGATAGTTTTTTTGTTAGCCAGAGGGTGCCAAAAGGCAACTGGTATGGGTTTATGTCCAATTTTGAAGTGAGGGTTTCTCAAAATAGGTTGATCCAATGAGATGTACCATTTATAGGATAAGTGCAATTGCAGTTGGTGAGATGCTCTAATTGACCACCCAATCGGACTATTCCGTAATGGCTTAGGACATGCTCCAAGAAAAACATATAAAAGGGATAAATGGGTAGAGTTACATTGGGCAGCATGGGACCTCTCAATTTCCAACCAAAGAGGAGAATATTGTTGGGGCTCAACAGTCTGCTCCTCTGCTGAACAGTATGCCCAGTTACTAAGATGATGGGCACAGTAATAACCAAAGAAAGAGGGAAGTGATATCCCATCTTGTACCTTAGGTGCAGAAAGCTTAAAGTAGGACCATCTGGCACCCTTACCCTTCCTCAAAAAGGTTGTTAAGAGAGCCTATAGTTTAGTGAACCATTTTTTGGGAAGGAACACACCCATGATTCTCAAAGGGTGTAACACTTGAGGTGACACATTCATTTTTACGGTATTGATCTTCCCCCACAATGAAAGAGGGAGGCCATTCTACCTATCGGGATCTGATTTAAGCATTTTCAGCAAGTCTGAAAGGTTGAGTTTAATCATGGTGGGAAGATCCCTGGCAATCTGTGTTCCTAAATAGAAAAGAGCGGTGGAGTCCCATAAAAGGTTTGTTTATATTAGACCACACTGACCTAGAGGTTTTATTATTTAAGGGGAAAACTTTGGTTTTGTAAATATTAAGCTTATAATACGAAACCTTGGAAAAGAGGTCAGCTTCCTACAAGAGAGAGGGAATACTGATATGGGGTTCCTCTAAATGTAAAAGCAGATCATTTGCATATGCAGAAAGGGTGTGGTGTTGACCACCAATTTGGATTCCCCTAAGTTTTTGGGGAGGTTGTCAATCTTCTAATCAGGGATTCCAAGTAGAGGTTAAAAAGTAGGGGAGACAAGGGGCAACCTTGTCTGGTCCCTCTCTGAAGCAGATTTGAGCTGAGGGGGAGAGGTACAATAATTTCACCCATCTAAGGAATCCAGGGGGTATACCAAGTAGGCCAAAGTTGTAAAAAGAAAGCCCCAAGAGACCCTATCAAATGCATTCTCAGCATCCAGGGTCTCAAGAATTGCTGGCTGATCCGATTCCCTGGATGCTGAGAGTATGTGCATTAGCTTACGTGTATGATCCACAGATGATCAACTTGTCATAAATCCAAACTGCTCCCTACCAATAAGGAGAGGTAGCACAGGTCCCAGCCTATTAGCCATAATTTTAATGTCAGTGTTAAGCAGTGATATCAGTCTGTAGCTTTCAGGATATTGGGGATCCTTGCCTTGCTTGGGAATAAGGGTTATTAGTGCTTTAATCAACTCTGACTCTGAGAAGCCCTCAGAGAACCAGAAGTTATCTACCTCAGAGTGGAGAGGGACAAGCTCTGAAAGGCAGTATTTATACAAATTGTTTGATAGTCTGTCTGGCCCAGGGGATCTATCTAAGGAGATCTGTTTGTTTGCCAGTTTAACTTCCTGAACGCTGATCTGAGTGTCAAGTGGTGCAGCTTGGGTGGGGGATAGTTTGGGTAGATTAATTGAGTTAAGATACCCAATAATGTCTGATTCAGTGGGTCTCTCTTCTGGGTGTTCAGCATAAAGTCCCTGGTAATAGGACCTAAGCACCTCCGCAATCTCCCTAGGGGAGGTGACTACTTGGTTAACTCTGCCAGTTCTTATACTCAAAATGAAATGAGAGGATTCACTTTGTTTGAGCCGGATAGCCAACAGCTTTTAAGCTTTTTCCCCAGTGTCAAGGTACCTAAGTTTAGTGCACTTTAAGGAGAGTTCTGCTTGCTGAAACAAAAGAGCAGAATATTGAGCTTATAGGCCATTCAAAATAACCTAATCTGCTTCAGGAGAAGAATGATTAAGCACCATTTCCAAGTTCCAAATGTCCCCAATCAGTTTGTTCTGGCGGGATTTAAATTGTCTATCCCTAGTGGCTACCATCCGGAGACATTCCCCATGAAGGGAACATTTCAGTGCTGCCCAGACTATGTCTATTTTAGTCACTGAATTTCTATTATCTGCTAAAAATTTGGAGATAAAGTTTCTGATGTGCTGTAACAAATTGGGATTTTGGAATAGCTGATTGTTCAAGCGCCAAAGGGCTTCTGTCTTAATACCGAGCCCCAAAAGTTACACCAAGGAGACAGATGAATGGTCAGATATGACCCTCTTATGTATATCTACATTTATTACCCCCTATAAAGCAAAGGAGATCAGCAGGAAGAAGTCAATCTGAGACAGTGACCTACATGGGAGGGAGAAAAAAGTGTAATTACGTGCATCGGGATTTAGTATCCTCCACACATCAATGAGATCCGCTCCCTTCATAAGGTCAAATAAGGCCCTCTGAGACAGAGTAATCCCCTGCTTCTGAGGATCTGATCTATCTAGTTGTCAATATAGGACCATATTCCAATCACCCCCCAGTATGGTCAAGGTGGGTGTACTGGGCACCACTAAACTAAGCAGGTGTGTGAAGAAAAGTGGAGAATCACAGTTTGGACCATATATGGCCCCCAGCATAACTGTTTGGGCTTCCAACAGACCATACAACAGGATATATGTACCATTAGGGTCCCAAACCTCCATCTCAAGTTTAAAAGGAATATTTTTCTCAATTAGTATTGCAACACCACCACTATTTGTAAATTTATCGGCACCGTATGCTTGACCTACCCAACTTTTATAAAAAACAGATGAACTTCTTCATGTAGGAGATGTGTCTCCTGGAGATATACTATCCCAGTTTTTAAGTGAAGAAGATGCCAGAGGATCACCTGCCTTTTACACCGGTCTTAGACAACCTTCACATTCCTGCTAATATTATATAGGGCCCACTCATACTGACAGATAAACATATCACTAGTACGTTGGGCTATCTTATGGGCAGTATGGTCTTGGAGGAATAACCTATCGACAACCATGATGTACTGGTCAATGCTAGGACAAAATGATACACTTGATTCCCCATTCCCATAAACCCTCATATTATTTGAAAGAAACATTAATATCCTGTAACACTAATAACAAATTTTCCCAAACTATAGTACAAATCAACCCCCAGTTCTAGCAACTGTACCACTTATTTATCTTGTCGAGTGATGTTGCTGTGCAGGATTGAATTGTGCCAGAACCGCTATCCCCCTCCCCACTCCGATCACTCCCCTGCTATATCCTTAGTGAGCACTACCGGATTCTAATCAGATTTAAACAGTAACACTTTTAACCTCAACAAGTAGTGATAAAATGATTAACAGAAAATAAAGAGGTGTTGGTGTAATCTAAAAGTCATCTTGTGGAGTATCAGATTAGTTACATGCACGGGAAACGTAGAAAAAGAAGGACCATAATGGAAAATGCAGTAGCTAACCCCGATGAGCACAAAATAACCCCCCCCCCCAAATTTTAAATCCAAGTAGCTCTTCTATGTGGCCGTTATCCTGGTTCACTGGCACTATCAGGGATTACATCTTCTTCTAGCCCCAAAAAATTCAAAGTAAGTGTGAACACTGATTCTCTAACAGGTAGGCAGAAAAGTCACCATCAGTAAAATAAAGTACATTGCAATTCAGCATCTGCCCATAGAGGGCAACGTAGTATGGGGCATTTAAACAGAAAACATGGTCTTAGATGCAGAACAAAAACAAGTACTGAGTCTCTCAGATGTACCACCACATAGGTGCCCAAACCAGAATGCAGACATCCGGATTAAAGTCCCAGCAAACAACAAACTTTTTAGCCCATCAGGGCACAATTCATCTGTCTCAATCTTGAGGGACAATCCGAGACAGAAGTAGGCCACAGTCACTTGGTAATTGGTTTACCCCTCGAAGATATTCAGCAGATGACTTTAAGCTTGGTAAAATTTCCACTTACTCTCAAGTTTGCAGTCATTTGAACAGATCAGGAAAAAGACCTCTGAGCTCTTGTAACACCTGATCATGAGTCTCAAAAGATAGCCACTGCTCTCTGGACTTAACCTGAAGCACTGCTGGATATTTCATCTGGAATGGTGTGCCAGCGGCGATTAGCTTCGAGACAGTCAGGTGCATTCCCTGCCTCTTGGCCCAAACAGACTGTGGGAGATCTTGGTAATCTCATTCTCCTTCCATCCCAGAGAACATCTGGTACCTCTCGAACTTTGGCCAATATGTGCTGTTTATCTAAAAGTTCAGCAATTTAAAGACCAGTGGTCGAGGAAAGTTAGGGGTGGGGAGGACAGAGAGCCTGATGGCGCGCTCAGTTACGTATGTGGGCCTATTCGGTGAAGGGTCTGCAATTTTTTCATAGAGTTTTGTATGAAGATAATAGGAGCCTACCCCTCTTCTCTCTCAGGAACTCCAGTAATAAGGAGATTGTTCCTCCTACTCCTCCTCTCCTCCAAGTCCTCTAGTTTCTCTTCCAGTCTCTTAAGTCTCCAGCCAAACTGTGTCATGGTTAATTCAGTTCTATCTTGCTTTTTCTCTAATTAGCTCAGTTTAACTTTGGTATCTCCCTCCCTAATAGTAAGTGATTGTATTGAGGACTTAATTTGCTGAATACCCTCTGAGATGTCTGAGATTTTCTCTTTAAGTGGCGGCATGATCTCCAGGAATTTCTCTTCCGAGAGCGCTGTCGATACAGGAGGGTATTTACTTGAGCCTGGCTGCTGATGTTTAGGCCACTTCATGACCTTATCCTTCTCCGGAGTTGGAGATGGAGAATGGTGCAGTGGCGATTTTTTTTATGTAGTCATCCATTAGTTTTTGGTATCCCAAGATTCCGGAGGTCTTTCCCTTTCAGATGTTGAGTTTCAGTTCTCATGATTACCAGAGATTTGGAATGAAAAGACTGATATGTGAAGCAGGGTCGCCGAGCTGTGGAGGGTTACTGCCACACTTCAAGTTGCCATCAGATGACCCCTTCCCTCCTTTCAGACCATTGATGGTACTGAGGTTGAGGATGTCTCCTTCTGCTCTGAGTACTGTGGGGATATTCCCTGTGAAGTAAGGGATAATGTCAGCTCTGCTGCCCATTATATGGGATAGCCAGATGTTCCGTCTGTTATGATGTTTAGGTATGGTATTATGTATTTGGGCTGAGTTTTCACATTTTATATATATCCCAAACTGTGTCCTCCCATTGGGTTTTGGTAGAGGGTTGCTGTTTCAACCAATTAAGTGTAATACTCTTTTTAGTTACCGTGAGTAGTATACTCAGTAAATAGTCCTGTAGTTTGTTTTTAATATAAGGGGCAGGTGTGGTAGTATGGCTGTTTCTGGAGTTGGTGTTCCATATGAGGTGATCATTATATTTAATTCTCTTTAAATATCTGCCAAGAACATGGATAACAATCAAGCAGGACCAGAATATGTGTGTCTGTGTAGTTACTTCTGTTATTGCACCCAAACCAGCATGAGGAATCCCATATCTGATGACATTTGACTGTTATTTGTGGGGTTCACAAATCATGAATGGCTATTTTCTGGCTAAAATCCTCTCCATTGCTTAGAACTAATTAGTCTGTGCTGTCAAAATCAGATTAATTACCTGTCTTCAGGTGTGCTGTTAATGGGGAGTTCTGCTTCCCATGTGGTTTTAGAAGTACCAGTGTTAGTTTTGAAGCCACCAGTAATGCCTTAGAGCAGGTGGATATAAAATGGTGCAACCAGATTTCTCATATTGTACTTTGAATGAAGTTGTTTATGGGAGAAAATCTGGCATCAATCACTATGATCTGAGGCTTGCTTACAAGTAGTAGTTTATTTGGAAGTACCTATAATGGTCTTTTGCTGCTAATTGGAACTCGGCCCACTCTGTCAAAGGACTTAAAACACCATTGCCATAAAAATGGAATGCATGCTTCAGTCTTCAGTGTGCTAAGTCGTGGAATGTGTGGTTTAGCCTGGCTGAGAGAAACATCAGGTTGCATGCTGGTATCCTTGACCAGTGAGCACCTGAGCAGTGTTGGATAGGTATAAACAAATTGTGCCAAGCTCTTATCAAGCCAGCTGTGGGCAAATCTGACAAAACTGTATCCTGACCTGAATAATATTAAGTCACAGGGAGACTGAAGGAAATACATTTCCAGAGCTACCCTGCATGGGTGTGGTGAGTGGCTTAGTCAAGAGAGGATGTCCCTGAGCATAGTTACTTGTACTTAAAGAAAAAGTCTGGAAGGGTCAGTCCTCCCTTCATTTTTGAGAGCTGGAGCTTCATATATGCAATTCTGAGGTGATTCCCTCCCCAAATATTTTGGGAGATTAATTGATTCCATTCTTGAAATTTTTTATGTTGGGTTAGCACTGGCAAGAAGTGAAACAAATATAGAAAGTGGGTCAGTATATTCATTTGAACAGAATGGACCCTATTTGGGAGTATATGTAAGAGGCTCCTATTCTTTTTTTGGAGACTTTTTTTTTATAGAAAAAAAAGGCATCATTAAATGGAATACAGACAATTACAACATACAAGAGTGGAAACTGGCTGTGGTCATCAAAGTACATTTACAACATGGTCAGCATCATAGTAAAAATCTACTGAATGAAATGCATCTAATACATAGAGGCACACATCTGCCTCAGATCTTTTAATACTGAAAACTGAAGGAAGATCTAGGACTTAAGTTCATAGTAAATCTCGAAGAGAAAATAAGAAAGGACTGTGGAGTATACCCCAACCCAAGAATGAGCAACTTCCTCAACTATCAGGGAACAAAATATTTCCTATGGCTCACAGTATACAGAACTCAGCACCTCCAGAAGATTTCAAACTGTTAAAGGTAATGGTTCAGTTGTGTTTACATTATTCCATTTTATAAAACCCTATTAGTAAGCCTTACCAAAGGGAAAGGGTGGGAATATTGTGAATAAGCCAGTTTTGGTAATGTTTTCCTAAAACGAGCAATAGTTATACATGGTATGAACTATTGCTCTTTTTAGGAAAACTTTACTGTTTACTCTTTGTATGTCGTATATAGATGTTTTTTGTAGTTATATTTTGTGGTATTGTTTTTTTACCTTACAATTTTAGCATGTCTTTAGTCCAGGTGGGTTTTGCTTTTCAGTAACTGCATTGTTATACACATTGTGACACTCATAATAGGATCTAGGAGCCCTCTGCTTGAGTAGTTTCTTATTCTGAAAGTTTATCTAAGAAATTTTTATTCATGTGCAATGCACTACTTTGCATGTTGTTCTGCACTAAGCACCTCTGACCGTTAGGCCCTCTTAGCTGAAGGTGAGATGGCATTATTGATCTTCTCTGAAATCTTATTATTTTTTAAATGAGTATTTTGAACCAATGGGGATTTTTTTCTGGGTTTTTTTTCTGCATGATCTGGGTGTTAAATTATGGGATTTTCTAAATAACTGTCATTAAGCTTCTGAGGAAGGCCTTGTTGGTTCAAAAGCTAAAACACTTTGTTCTTTTTGTTGCATCTATGTTGGTCCAATAAAATGTATCAAATCATTTGCTTCTGGATCTGTTCGTACAAAGACCAATACAGTTCCCACTAGAATCCGTAATGGACATCAATTCAACAAACGTGGATTCGTCGGTGGCCTCATTGGCTTCCACTGTTAGGAATACTGCCTTTAAGATTAGTAAGTGCTTCACAAATGTTACCCTGCTAAGGCAAGTGACATGTAACTACTTCACTCTGTTAAAGGATGTATAGTCTTAAACAACATGATTTTTATTACATTTTATAAAATGGCTTTATTAGCCTTTGAAGAGCTAGGACAGTACCTCAATGAATCCCTAAATTGGTAGCAAACTGAGGAGAAAACACCTATTTTATATTTGCAACCAATAACAGCACAACACTGAATGGTACGAACTATGAAAGCATGTAGACATGAACTTACTTAATTTGATTTATAGCATTCACAACAGCAATGCAACAATTGATGAAACATGCATTTAAAATGAAAACAAGTTGGTAGATTTCTGAAATTTGCAACATTCTGTACCTGTAAAAAAGTAAAGGGAACAGAGTATGTTAAAGACTAATTAGCTGCTTTTGTTCGATTTTTACATATTGTGAACCCAGATTTTCAACATAGCCTTCTTATGAACTCACCTTATGAACAAGATAAGAAAACATTGTCAAATCACGCTGAACAGTGAATTTACCAACTGGCAGGAGTTACATAACAACAGTCATATCAATCATGAGTTGGGATCTCCAAAAGGCCATGTTGAAAATTTGGGGTCAAAATGTCAAAAAATGGATGGACTATGCATTAAAGGGTTCCATGTCAAAATGTTGATTGCAAAAGAGCAATCGCCATTGGAGCAAGTTTACATTACTGAAAAGCACAAGAGCAATATGCACTTCTCAGCAACAACACATCTGGCAATTGAAAATAGGATGCATGTGGGTGAGGCTGCGCCCCTCTCCCACGTGACCACCCTGATTTAATATAACCAACTCCAGGGAGGTGCATGTTAGGGAGGGAGGCAGTCAGAAAAAATCACAGTACAAGCAACACAATATTTCCAATTCCCCAACTCAGACCGATCTGCTGCACTAGCCAGCCTCACCACACACACACATATATAGCTAGACAGCAGCAAACCACACTACCCCAAACATACCCTCCTCCCTATACCTGCCCTTCTGGCTGTCCTCATAATTCTCCCTTGCTCATCCCTACCTTCGCCTTTACATTCCATCACTATCCTTACAAGGTAGCTCAACAGGGTAGCACTGTAAATGAGGCACTCTTTTGACAGACACTCATTTACACTGGCTATCATCACTGGATACCGCACTAAAGTTTCACCCCCCAATTGAAACATTGAACTGCATTTACCTTAGGCCCTATCCACACTACTGCCTCCGTAACATTACAGAGAACCCCAGATTTTCAACATAGCCTTCTTAAGACCCCACCTCATGAACAAGATCAGAAAACTTTGTCAAATCATGCCTGAAAGGTGATTTTAACAACTAGTGGGAGTTACATAATGAATGTCATATTGGTCATGAGGTGGGATCCGTAAAAGACCATGTACAAAATTTGAGGTCAAAATCTCAAAAAATGGCTCAACTATGCATTACAGGGTTCCATGTAATAATGGTGATTGCAAAAGAGCGATTGCCATTAGAGTGAGTGTACATTGCCGAAAAGCAGATTGGCAGTGTACACTTCTGGGCATCACCATATCCAGCAACTGAAATTTGATCTGGGGTCATGCATCCCATCCCTCCCTTACAAACAACCTCATCGTCTCTTACCCTCCCTGCTCGCACTATTTCCACCCATCACTGTTGCTTTCTCCTTGTCAACTTTGTCCCCTCATCTATTCACCCCTCACAGAGTTCCTCCCACCCTCCTCTATCTCCCTGCACCCCTACCACATGTACCCTCTCGCCACCTCTTCTTTAAATGCCTCCATTTCCCCTCCAACCTCCGAACTCCCCCCTGCCTTTTTCCTCTCATTATCTCTTCATCTACCACACATCCTACACCCAGTGCCTCCTACCCTTTCTCCTTCTCATTATCTCTCCATCCACCACAAATCCAACACCCAGATCCCCCCTTGCCCATCTACTCTTTATTCTCACCAATCACCTCATGATAATGCTTTTTGAGCTGTTTTCCTCCTCCCTCCCTTACCTAAGTAACTGAGTAACTGTTATTTCTCTCTGCACCTGTAATTTACTGTCTCTACTGTAACTTCTCAAGCTGTTTCCATAGACATACATTGTACAATGTGTAGTGTACTGTCCTGTTGCATTATTACTCGCACTACAGTCCTAGACAATGCCAATGGCTGCTCCTCTTGTTTACCTTACTGTTTGTTTTGTAATTTAGTTTTGTTTGTATGGATTTCTGTTTGTCCTTGTTTCCATTACATGGAACCTTCATAAAAGAGCCCATGACTCAAAGGTGTTATCAGAAAACTTATTAAATAAATAAATGGGCTCAAACCGTTACCCAAAAAAATTGCATCCACACTGGTGACATTACAGAAAGGCAGTTTGTGAACTGTTACAGAAACCACTAATGAGGTGGTTTCAACAACAGTTATGAAAGCAGTTTCACTGCTATAACATTACTAGTGGCAGTGTAAATGCGTAGTGTAGCTCCAGCAATGTCCTCAGTGCAGCACAAACTGCATCGTGGATAGGGGCCAACTGCTATGGTCACACTTCACCCTGTGTGTGGATGGACTGTAATGGTTCCATAATGGTTCACAGGTAACAAAGATGCACTGTAACTTTGCCAGTTGTAATAGTTTTGGTAGTGTGAGCCAATGGGGTGGGTGCCATATTCAAAAGCCTCCAGTGCACTGGACTGACCCTTCAGTGCAACAATGCAAAATATACCACTGGGCCTGTACAAAAGTATGCTTCCTATGGAGCATTCATACTGAGAGAAGTGATATATTTAGAGGTGTCAGTAGCGCTAAACAGCCTCCACTACAGGATTTTTTAACACTGCTGAAACCCTGCCCTTATCCTTGTTCAGAGGTGCCTAAATATCACCCCATCCTGTAATGAATTTCACTCATTCTCTCATACTCTCTTCATTCCCTCACTCCCCCCTGACAACACCCACTGTGACACTCTCCCCCCTGCTTATGGTTATCTGTATAATATTTGTAAAATAAATATATGGTATGTGAAGGTCTGCTTGTAGAAGAAAACAGCCTAGCAGTGATACTTGACCTTTGACCTCAGAGGGGTTAGTGTGGCTGAAGCAGCAGGATGTGATAAACAGACCAGGAAAACTACTAATTAAAGACGTCCTTCCAGGGGGACAGTTTATTACCCCTTATAACCTGCTCCCTGCTTTTGAAGTTGGAAACTAAATATGCATTTTATGACCTAGCAGGAAGGGAAGTCATCTGGCTGATTCTTTATGGTTTTCTACTTAGAAGAGAACCAGTGACAGATTGTGGGGTTATGAAATGTCAAAGAAATGCTTTGGTCAAAGAGACTCATATTTTGGGAAATTGCTGGTTGCTGATTTTCACAGTAATAACATACATCTTTGTGGATATTTATGCTAAGAAGTTAAAGTTATAGGAGGATCTAACTGTGACCTCACCAAAGGGGGGGGTGGTGAGATGGATTTTGAAATGATCAGGGATTTGAGGGAAACATTGCATTTTATTCTGGACTCAAGAGAGACACTTAGTTCTATGGACTTAAGAAGACACTTTATATGAACATGCGAACATACAAAATTTTCCAGCAGATAAAGGCCTAGAGGTCTATCAAGTCTGCTTGAATGTGCAGCTAGCGCCCCCTTTTTCTTCAGCTGCTCCTCCCTTCCACCCTTTCCCTTCTTTAACCCTCCCCCTTGTCCTGTCTCATCCCCTTTTGAAGCTGTCCACTGTTCTACTGGATACCACTTCTGCAGGTAACGCATTCCACCCAGCCACCACCCTCTCTGTAAAAAAGTGTCTCCTCATCTCCCTCATGAACCTTCTTCCCTCCAGTCTCATATCATGGCCCCTGCTGTCCCTCCCCTCCCTTACTTTGAACAGACCCTCTGTAACTTTCTTCTTTATTCCTTTCATGTACTTAAAGATTTCAATCATGTCCCCCCGTCCCTCCCTCCTCCAGTGAGCACATGTTCAACTACCCCAGCCTCCTCTCATATGATAACTCCCCAGCCCCTTGATCATCTTTGTCACGCTGCGCTGCACCCCCCCTCCAGTAACTTAATGTCCCTCTTCAGATACAGGTGCCAGTACTGAACACAGTACTCCAGGTGCGGTCTAACTAATGACCTATACAGTGGCAGAATCACCTCCTCCCTCCTCGAGGATATACCCCCTTGCAATACAACCCAGCATTTTGTTGGCCTTTGCAGCTGCCTTCCTACGTTGTGCTGAGTTGTTCATTGACCCTGTAATGAGCACCACCAGATCCTTCTCCTCCTCTGTGTGGGCTAGCTGCACTCCCCCCAGCTGGTAACTCCTGCCTTGGCTTCTTCAACTCAAAATGCAGCATCTTGCACTTTATGGCATTAAACCCCAGTTGCCAGGTGTCTGACCAGGTTGCAAGCTTTGTCAGATCATCCTGCAACCCCTGCCATCCCCCTAGGTCATCCACCACTGCTCCTACCTTGGTATTATCAGTTAACAGACTGATCTTGCTCTTGATGTCCCATGATATGTCTGCAATGATTATCCCAAACAACACTGGTCCCAACACCGAGCCCTGTGGAACACCGCTCATCACTACCCATGGGTGTGAGACCTCCCCACCCACCACCACCCTCTGTTGCCTTCTCTGAAGCCAGTTTCCTACCCATCTCACCAGCTTTGCACCCGCCCCTGTGCCTACTAACTTTCTTCCCAGCCTTCCATATGGCACTGAGTCGAATGCCTCACTGAAGTCCAGATATAGGACATCCACTGCATGGCCCTTGTCCAGTTGCCTAGTTACCAAGTCATAGAATTCCATCAGGTTGGTTTGGCAGGATCTCCTCCATATAAAGCCATGCTGTCTGCTGTTCTGTAGTCCTTTGGCATCTAGGAGGGCCACCAGCCTCTCCTTCAAGATAGTCTCCATTAGCTTACCAACAATGGATGTGAGGCTCACTGGTCTGTAGTTTTCTAGTTCATCCTTGGGGCCACTCTTGTGGATGGGCACCACACGAGCCATCCTCCAGTCCTGAGGTACACACCCTGAATGTAGTGAGGCATTAAATAGGTCTGCCAAAGGTCCTGCAAGGACCGTTGCCAGCTCCTTTAGTACCCTGGGGTGTATGCCATCTGGGCCTGGTGCCTTGTCCACCCTCAGTGCCTTCAAACCCTCCCAAACTCTCTCCTCCATGATTTCCACATCTGTCACCCCTTCATCCACACATTTCTGCTATTTCTCCCCCCTTGGGTGTCACCCCCTCGCTTCTGTTTAGTAAAATACTGAGCAGAAGTAGTCATTTAGTGCTTCTGCCTTATCGTACCCTGCTTCCACCCAATCCCCCTCCTTCCTAATCCTTAGTATGTGGTCCTTACAGCTCCTTTTCTCCCTGATGTATCTAAAGAAGTTCTCCTCCCCCTTCTTAATGCCTCGTGCCAGCCTGAGTTCCATAGGTGCTTTGGCTCCCCTTACTGCCCTTGTCACCTCCTTCGATTCTGATCAAGTACTCCTCCCTGTTCTTCCCCTTCCCTGTTGTCTTGTACTTCCTAAAGGCAGCTCTTTTCCTCCTTACCTTTTCCATGACCTCCTTGCTCAACCAGCATGGTTTCATAGCCCTAGCCTTCTTGCTCTGGGCCTTGCAGCAGGTTTTGGTTGCCTCCACTATCCCCAGCTTTATGAGCTCCCACCTCTGGTTAGTATCCATACTAGATTGAATTCTGGCCAGGTACCCTTTTACCACTTCCCCCATCATCCCAAAGTCAGCCTTCCTGAAGTCCAGCACTCTTGTGCCAGATTCTACTCCTTCCTTGCCCATATCCAATGTGAGCCATACTGAGTGGTGGTCACTCCCTGACAGCGGTTCCTCCACTGTAACTTCTCTCACAAAATCCCCATTTTCCAGCACAAGGTCAACGGTATTCCTTAACCTGGTTGGTTCACTGAACATTTGCAGCAGAAAGCTGTCCAGGAAGGCATTCAGCAGTACCTGCTCCCTTCTGTTCCTGTTTGTTGGGGTACTCAGACAACTCTTGGTAACATCTAGCTAGGCAAGAACTTTTAAATATTTGTGGTAGATGTATTTTGTGTTCTGTAACTTCCCATTTATTGTATGTGACTGTTAGTTATTGATATATCTGTTCTGTGTTTGATATATTTCCTATTTTACAATTTTTAGTAAACAATATTTTTCCTTGAAATACTGCCTGTGTTTCTCAGTTTTCTTTTGCACTGGATGCTGAACCCGGGTTAATTCTGGCCACTGTTAATGGCTTGAAAGTGTTATTAATCTTGCTAAAGGTAAGAATATACCTAGGTTTCATATTGAGTCATAAGGGTATATTTTGGAAGCCTGGCTGGTGTCCCTGGGTGAAGGATTATATTGCATTTCCCCAAAGAGAATATATATCTGAGTCTGTTAACTGAGTGGGCTAGCATGAAGTTCACATTTTGACCCCCAAGACTCGAGGCTAGTAGGTGATTTGGGCACAAAACAGACAGGAGAATTACCCTGCCTGTCCCCTGTTCACACTATTGCACTTTGAGGTTGGCGCTGTGGGAGCAGAAGACCTGACCTGTGGAGCACATTTGTTACACCCACTACAGGCTGACTACCCCTCCTTCAGTTTTTGTATGCCCAATCACAAGGGAATCCCACCACTGAGTCTTTGGTCTGCCAATCTGGTCCTATTAGGTGGTACCTTTGCTGATCCATTGTTATTCTGCTTTCTTTGTTGTTATTAAACCACTATGGTTATGCTGTCTCACACTCTGGTCTTCCCCATGCACTCCCCTCCATTTTTTTGGTTATCTATTTTTATTACTACTTGAAATCTGTATGTAACCTCAATTTAATTAGTTGCCTGTGAAATTAGTCATGTATTATTATATCATTTTGTATTGACTGTTATGTTTTGTTCACCACTGACTTGAAACCTTTGAAAATGAGTCCATAACTCAAAGATATTAAACCCAAACTGAAATTAATAAAATAAATAATGCATATTCAGTCTCTGGTAGTCTAGTGGTCTCCCAATTGCCCCACATAGCCTGTCCTGACTGTCTTATACAACTCTGGGTGTCTGGTGGATATCTCACCCCCCTACAGTACTGCCTTCACCCTTCTCTACCTGAGAAACAAATTGGAATTTTTATCAGCTCTGATCTTTTGTTAGCTTGTCTTGCTATCCTCCCTGGGCAAAGTACAGTCCCAGAAGCCTATACTTAGCCTTGGGAGAACAATGGGACTAGCAAACATCTGCTCAGAGCTTATAAAAGCTTTCACATTCACTACAAGCTATTGAATCTCCGACTGTTGCAGCCCTACTCTGATGTCAGTGCTGCATGGGATTCTGGGATTTGAGTTACAGAAAATATCATTTTAAAGTCAGCAGAATCAGTCTAATATAATCTACTTTTCTGCAGTAAAGAGTAAGTATAAAAATACATCTCTGCACCCAGATTACAAATTGGGACCAGTCCCACACTTGAATGTTGAGCTCTTAGTGCTGAATATTCATCTTTCAGGAAAAAGTGAAATAGAACCACTGTAACCAAAAATGTAAAAGGATGGAAGTTAACAGTGTTTAGACTTATTTTTATGTAAAAGTTAGAACATTCAAATAATGGGGAACTCTAATGGCTGACTGGAGAACCACCAAGAACAAAAGGGTAGTAGCTGATTCACTAATACAGTAAAATATTTTCTCCTGCCAACAGAGCCAGAGGTTACAAACACTGTGCCAGAAGAAGAACAAAACACAGAGGAGCAATCAGATCAGGAAATAACTACCACTGGTAAAAACATTTAGATATTTTTTCAGTAAGGTTATCCTCTTCCTGCAAGCTTGCTCCTATCTGATCAGCCCCACAAGTCTCATTACCCTAACTTCTCCAGATACCTATCCAAACTTCTAAACTCCCATGGCTTGCACCATAGTGGGACCATCAAGTTTCCCCAATCCACACCAGAGTCTGGGCTCAGAAGATACCTGGTCATTGATACAGGGCATGCATTGGGATGGTCATTATAGTGCAGGATTTGTTTATTCTTCTGGCTATTCCCCCATGCCCTTCCTACCTCCACTGGTCAGGTACAGCCTAGTAATGACTTCAACAGATGCGGCACAGCATTCAGTATCCAAATGCTGCCTCTTGTTAGAGGACAGACTCCCTGAGTACTGTTACAGCAGATCATGAAGGCATTCTTCTCCAGACTCTCATGGCTACCCTTTCAGACTCCCCATTGTTTTTAATTCCAATAATTTTGACACTCTAGAAACCAGATGGACCAGTCTAATGTTGAGCAACTCATCTCTCCTCCAACATTTGTGCAGGGAACCATATCTGCTGTCTCCTTGTTGGTTCTCTCTTATGCCCCCCTTCTGGATTGAAGGAGCTGGGGTACTACTTGAAATTAATACTAACTTTAAAAATCAGTGAACTATTGCTTCTTATATCTGAATTATTTTGTTGTTCCCTTTGCTAAATAGAACATTTTCTACCTAACAAATAATGTGTGATGTGCAGAACAGTACTCTGCCTGGAAGTTGACATAGCTAGTTCTATTCCTCCTTATACTGCGCTTTTTCACTGTAGTGATCAGCAATACCACCTTCCTTCTCCTGCTGGAGATAGCCCTCCCTATTCACTATTGTTCCTTTTTTCAGCCACCTTTCCCATCCTGAAGTTCTTCCTAGCATCCTCCTTGTATCTTTAACTCATCAGCTTCATGGAGCTTTACCTGGTCCCTTTTTCTCCAGTCAGGATGAACACCTCCCTCCTGTCAACCCTTTTATGAAATGGAAACAGGACATTCTGCATCCTAATTGGTCCTTTACCATGCATTAGAAGGGTCTAAAGCACAGCTAAAACAAGTGCTGCCAATCTGGATGAAGGACATTAAATACTTATTATGCCATATAATATTTAAAAGATAACAGCTGCCATTTCCTCTCCACATTGTGAGAATTTTCCACAGCCTAACTGCCCCCTCATCGCTATAAATGCTGCACATTAAAAACATCAAAGAAATCTCAAATATAGTTTCAGTTTTCTATGCATTTTTTATTAACTGCAGCAGCCTGTTAATGATTCCCCAGCCAGCCTCTCGCTCCCTCCCCCTGCTCCAATCACTCACTTATTCACTTACTCAAGTGGGGTGATTCCCATCAAGATTTTAGTCACTAATTAAAGATTTACACTATATTGTACCTCGGTCTGCTGCTGTTTTTCTCTTCTCTTTTTTCATCCCCAGAGCAGCTGCAATCTGCCCCCTCCAAGAGCTGCCCATCAAGCACTTGCTCACCTCTCTCATTGTGATTAGTCCCCTGTCCCTGCCTGGTACTCGTGCTGATGCTCACTTCAATCATGTATCCTGTGTCAAACATTTAACTGAACTCTGGGATAGCTTCTTGCCATGTTATTAGCCTGGTCATTATCAATCTGCATGGATTGCAGAAATGGTGCAATTTTACATTGAATTAGCAATGGCGCAATCATTTTACACTGATGTAGCAATGGTGCAATTACATTTTGCACTGATATTTTAATTAAACACTTAGAATAGATCATGCTCCTCCTCATCTTCCAAACATCTCCTCCACCAATCTAAAATGCCAAACAATTTAAAACCAAAAGATGTTAATTAAGTTGACTTGCCTATACTTTACTTTCTTGGTTCTGTAGCCTGATGGGTCTGCTGTTCTGTTTTACAAATGAACTCCTGAGGACACTTTTTAATATTTAGATTTCCATAAATGACCTGGGGGGACTACAGTTGCAATGCCACTGTTCTTACACTACAGACATGCAGCCAGCTATGTTTATAGTGGATTGGGAAAATGGTTAAGTTGAACTACAAAATGTGAAAAACTACAACTAAGAAAGCCTACTAAGGTGAAAAGGCTTACAGTAAAGCAATAAAAAATGCCTTACAATGCAACTAGGTGGAAGAACTACTGTATTATTTAAGCAACATGTTTAATTTTGTTATTATTTAAACACACACAGGGCCAGATATTCAGAAATGCTCCAAGGCCACTGCAAGTCTGTGCAGCACAAACCAATGCACCATGGTGCAACAGGAGCCATATTCAGAGGTTGCACCAGTCGCACTGTGCCAGCACAACCTGGCTGAATATGGTACAGTTGCACCATGGTGGAGGCAGAGATGCTCCAGTGCAACTGTGGGAGCAGAGCACCAGAGAACAACAGTGGGGGGCACTGCACAGAAAAGAGACCCAGGGACAGAGCCAGGGAAGCACAGTGATAGGCCACAGGAGGCACACACCAGCAGAACACACACACAGGCACCCAGACCACACCCAAGAACACAACAGTGGCACAGATAGTAGGAAACAGGAGGTGCCAATGACAAATGGAGGGCTACCAAGGGAGCCCCCGCCCCAGGAGGCTACAAGCCATGCCCGCCTGCACACCCTGACCAGAGCAGGTCACACCCAGGACCACATAGCCAAGCACACACACTCGCCACATAGGCAGCCCACACAGTAGGCACAGAACATGCCGGGAGGCACATAGCACAGCAGACCACATGGGACAGGCCACACAATGCCAAGCAGGGGCCTCAACACACCATGTGGCCAGAAACCAACCAAAGACCATTGCCATGTGCCATCACCATGCACACATCCACCACATACCCACCACACACCCCTGACAGTCACCCCATGGGCACCCCAATGCACAGCCACCAACCAAGAGGAGGGACACCACCACAGTGGGACACACTGCAGCACACAGCAGTGAACCACAGAAGCACAACATGCATATCACATGTACAGGCACTGGGCCACTGCAGCATAGCTCCTCATGCCATCTGCAAAGCAGACACTGACACAGGCAGATAAGTCAAAATATATATATATATATATATATATATATATATATATATATTGCAAAACAAACTATTTACATCAACAAGGGGTGTGGGAAAGGGTAGGAAAATGAGGGAAGGGGACAGGGAACAGGAACTGCACAGTGGGATGGGGTCTGAAGGGGGAGGTACAGAAGGGGAAACAGGGGAATGCTGGGGCCCATTCACCAGCGGCCATGGCCTGCCGCCCACTGGTGCACTCATCACCTCCTTTCCTCGAGAAGCAGGTAGTGAATCTGCAGAACAGCCACCATTGTGGTAGATGTGATAAGAATCAGCCGCCAGAGCAGCCTGCAGTAGATTGGCCTCTGTCTTCATCACTGGACACCTATGACAAGAGGCTGGACAGGTGATCAGTGCAATGTCCCAAGGAACCATGCCCTCCCATAGCATGCAATGGGCAATGGGAACACGCCCCGGAGGGCCCGTACCGGCCACCTACAGGGCGGTGGGTCAACCCCTGCCAGAAATGCAGCACATCATGACAATGCACCGAGGTAGTCCCCTCCGCACAATGGCATCCTACTGTACAATGACAGTCACATGGCATAGTGCTCTGGCAGCCACAGCAATGTCAGTGGCAGCTGGGCTCACACCCACCCCACCAACAGCTTGGCACATGTGTCCAATGGATGCACCACAGTGGCAAGCACCATGCACAGTGTGACACACAACTGCCTATGGCACATGGCACAGGTGGCCATGACTCAAACGCCCCCGCTACCCCCCATGTAATGTGCAAAGGTCCATGACAATGCCTACCTGCTCTCTGTGGCACCGCTGGTGCCAGATCTGCTCCTGCTCTACCTCTGTGGCCCACTGTGTCCTGCTGTACTGCTGCTGCTGCCACCACCCTCCAGCAATTTTCAGGCCCTGGGAGTGGAACATAGACAGTTACACATCTGTAAACATTAACAGCAGCTGCCCACCACCCACACCCCTGTGCACAGGGTGATCCCCTGCTTGACACGTCCCACTCGGCTGCATCACAATGCAAGCAGTGGCTGGCAATGTCACCCCACGATGCGCACAATGGAACTGCATCGCTCAGCAGGGCATGCCAGGCAGCCTAGCCAACACCACAATACAGCACCAGGACACACATGCAATATGGGCCAACTCACCTGGCTGTGGCACAGCCCCATGACTGACACACACTTCAAGCTTCCTCAGACACTCTGGGTCCCTCTGCACAAGGTCGCCATACCTGTGGCAGCACTGCTTTCCCATTTTGGACATCCCGGTCTGCTGCTGCAGTGTGCTATCAATGCCCTGCCACTCCATGACCCTGGGCTGCTGCAGGGACACCTGGCCAAACTGTTGGGGAGTGTGATGCTGGACACAGGTGACCAGGTTGACCAGCTCAATCTGTGTCCAGTTTTGCACTCGTGGTAACCATCGCTGTGCCATGCTGTGAAATGAAGCCGGTGACCAAAATGCTGGCAGTAAACACACGTGGCCATGACATGCACCAGATGCGTGATGCAAGGGAACATGCTCTGTGTCTCAATGATGCCCGGCATGGGCGTTGCTAGGCGGGGTCACTGGGTGAGGGGAGTGACCCAGGGATCAGAGATCACAGCAGGAGTCCCCTGCCTGCCGCAGTGCTTACGCGCACGATAGCAGGCCTGGCGCATCATACTCTGTGCCCCTCCATCGCACAGTTGGTGCACAGTGCATGATTAACACCATGATACTGTTCAGTGCATGCACACTGCAGGCTTGCGCACCACAACTTGCTCCTCAGCAATCTCATTGCACACAGAGAAAAATCTCAATATTCAGATTCCACATGCAGATGAGCTCATCAGCCAATGCATGGCACACTGAAGGCATTAGCATGTCATTACCATTTCGCCAAACCTCATTTGCATGTTTTGCGCTATATAAGCACCATGGAACAACACAGGCCACAGACTGGTATTGCATCCTTTCAGGGTAAGTAGTGCAAGTCGCTGCAGCTCCCTGGGAGCAGGCAACACAGCAGGGTGGAACAGATCAGGGTGATGCTGCCACTGACACACTGTGCTGTCCATGTCCACAGGAAGCGGCATGTCAGAACGTGAGGAGGGTGAGAAGCGTGGGCCTGCTAGCAAGTGCAGGCCCAATTTCACAAAGGTGGAGACAGAGGCCCTGTTCGATGCCTACCTTGACAGGAAGCCCCTGTTCAGTGGTGCCACGGGCACACCACAGGCCTGGGCTGGGGCCTGGGAAGAGGTGGTGGCATATGTCAACTAGCATGGCAGCCACCAGCGGTCAGCACAGAAGTGCTGGAAGAAGGTGGGCACAGATAAGAGGTGCATCAAGGAGAAGTTGGCGGCCATCCATGTGTCCCAGAATGCCATCAGAGGGGGGCCCGCAGATGTGACACCGCTCACGGCACAGGAGGAGTTGGTGGCCTCCACCATGCACCACAGCACAGTGGAGGGTGTGGCTGGTGGCGGATTCCATATGGATGGCAGCCCATCACTGCATGGTAAGCATGTCAGTCATGTACAGCTGGGGGCAAGAAGGGTGGATACATGGCCATGCTGGCATGCATGCAGCCAGCATGCATGTCATGTTTATGTGTGCACACCCACGTGCATGCCATGCTGCTGGACACATGCAGTAGCAGTGTGGGGGGGCACATGTGGGCAATGCATCACTAACATGCCTCTCTTTCTCTTGCAACACCAGCACACCTCCTTGAAGATGATGGGGCAGTGGCGGCAGCAGCCGTGGATGCTGGACTGGCCCCGGATGACCAGCCTTTCCAATTCCACTGGCATCCAAGGGCCCGACAGGCTGCAGCTCACCACCACTGTGCAGGTGGATGTCCTAGACCTGGGGTTGGAGGAGGCCGTGGATGTGTTCCTGCAGAAAGCCAGCCTTGGTGTCCTCTGCGCAGAGACACAGGTTGGGGCGGGGTCCAACATCGATGATGACGTAATGTTCATCCTGGACAGCATGGCCACCATTGTGGGCAAGACTCCCCTGCTGGCACTGACACAGGCAGCATGCCCAGTGCTCTGCCAGAGGTGGAACAGCTGCCCGCTACCACTATGGGTGCAGCAGTATGCCCTGACTGTGCCCTGCAGTAGAGGTGGTGCAGGCACGCAGGTGCTGGGTGGTGTACAGCAGCCAGATGGGTCACAGCAGTGGGCTGCAGGTGACACCAGGCAGCTGGACACAGGGTCTATTGCTGGTGCACCTGCCATGCCCAATCCCCTGCAGCGCCCACTGTGCAGCATCCACAAGAAAGGGGGACTGTGCAGAATGGCTGGTCACCACATGGGGATTGGCATCCGACCCAGGAGCACCAGGATGCTGACCTGCTGACTGAGCTCACCCATTTGCTGCGGGCATCCATTCAGCCACAGGTGCTGCTCGCCATTGTGGTGTGTGCACTGCATGTGGAGGTACGTCAGTCAGCAGAGCAGCAGGAGAGGGGCACTGCACAGATCCTGGTGGGGATGCAGCACATGCAAGAGGCCTTGACTGTATCCCTGGATCATATTGCCACTGTAATCTTGGATGGCTTTGTGCTGCTGGCTGCGACAGGCTGTGGTCTGGGCACAGATAACCCCACAGTGCGCTGTCCACCCTGTGTACTCGCATCGGTGACTCCTGTGCAGTCAACACTGGGCTTTGATGTCAGCATCCCAAGCATGCCTGGGGCTGGCCTGTTTTGGCACCTTAGCACCCCCGCATGAACACAGTCACAGTCCCATGGTTCAACCCCTGAGGGCTGTTGCACCCCAGGGCTGATGCACAGCCTGTGGCTGCTGAACAGCCCAGGCAGGGCCACCCCTGTGGCTGTTTTGGCCATTGTTCCATGCAGTGAACCTGATGTGGGCCACCTCACCTGCGGTCTGCAGCTGCTGTCCAGTGTGAACATGAGTGGTGTGTGTGTGTGTGAGTACCACTAAGTGGTGCCTGTGTGGCATGCCACACGTTGCCTATGTGCATGACTGCTGGACCTCTGGGCCATGTGGTGTGGGTGTGATGATGGCAGTCTTGCAGCAGTTACACCTGTGCACCAGTGCAATGCATCTGATCCACGCCATATACCCACACCTGTGTGTGTGAGTGCATGTGTGTATGTGTGAGTGGGGGAGGCTGTGAGAGGTGCTGTGCATGGTTGTGAGTGGGTGTGTGCCCCTGTCTTCCCTACCCCTGCCTGCTTCATGCCTCTGTGTGTGCATACCCACTGCCATGCATTCCCCTGCATGTGTGCTGTTCTTGTTTGTGTGGCCCATGCATGTGTATTGCACCACCTACCTGTATGCACCATAGTACTCCTGTGCAATGGTGTCTCAGTGTCATATCTCCTGCTGTTGCAGCCATGGATCCCTCCACCCAGGGGGTGGCTGTCCACCTCCCTTCGGCCCATTGCCTCCATTGTCCCCACTACTGTCGCCCTCATCATCCTCAATAGCTATCCCACGGTCAATGGCCATGTTGTGCAGTATGCAGCAGGCCAGGAATAGGCCACAGTCTTTCGAGGGGCTGTACTGTAGGGCACAACCTGACCTGTCTCAGGCAATGGAACCATGCTTTCAGCAAGCCAAAGACTTGCGATGATGTTATGTGCTGGCGTGTGCCTCGTGCATTCCTCTGCTGGGGATGATGGCACCGGTAGGGGGTTAGCAGCCAGGGCCTGCTGTGGATAGGCATTGTGCCCTGTGTGGATAGTGACACGGTTAGCCCTCTGCTATTATTTGCTGCACCTCTTGCCTGTCTGTGGCACCCACGCCAACATGCACACCATGCTCTACCCCATTCCATGGTATGCTCTGCCCATCACCTCTTGCCCTTGCATACTCACCCACTAGGTGGCCCGTGGGTATGTCCCCATGTTCAAGCCTGTGGCACAACACAGTGCTGTGCCAGATGAATGCATCATGTGCAATCCCAGGGTATGTGGCGCAGACATTGGTTATGTACCCCATGACATCACAGATCACCTGGCAGTTGACACTCAGGTTCCCCTTCATGTTGATGTATGTCACTTCCCTCTGGGCCAGGTGGCATGCGGATGCCCACATTGGTGCAGTCAGTGGCCCCAATCAAGCCAGGCATATGTGCTACCCTGTGGATGTCCTGCATGGTTGCTGTACACTCCGCCTGTGTGCTGGTGAAATAGATGTATTTCGATGCATATGGCAGCAGAGCATTGAGGAACTGTGTGTGGAGGTGCGACATGGCTAACTGGGTTATGCCTGTGATGTGTTCCCTGTTGGTCTCTGGAAGGTGTCTGTGTCTCCATCTGGTGGGTGCCTGCATCTCCTCACTGCACAACTCACAGAGCTGCCTCAGAATGGCCCTGTTCAGGCGTTATTGGCCTACAATCTCCTTGTCACTGTACTGCTCGAAGGTGATGTGGGTGTGGTACCACCTGTGTCGGGCATACCACTGATGGGCCCTTCCACAGTGACATCGCTGTTCCATTCGCCCCCTCACACCCCTCATTATGGTCTCCATCATGAAGGGCTCACCATCCAAGGCCCTTGCTGTCCTATATCCCCCAGGGTGGTTGGCTGCTGCTGGCTGTGTGCCACTCTGGTGCACTGCCTGGCAGTGTGTCTGTTTGTCTCTCTCACTCTCTCTGCCCCTGTCTCCCTCATCAATGCCATCTCTGTCCCTCTCCCTCTGTGTCTGCCTTGGTCTGTCTGTCTGTCTGTCTCTCTCTCTCTCTGTCTGTCTTTCTTTCCTTCATTCTTTCTCTCTCTCTCCTATCTCCTGGCACAAGTGCTGTCCATGTGCTTTCACCCTGTATTTAAAGGACAGAGAACATTCGGATGGATAGAGATGAACTAGAGATGAGAGGCTGGTTACAGTTTCATTGGCTATGTTCTGAAGTTGATGGTGGAATGGGACCAGTGCAGGTATGGTCTTTGGGAAGTGGAGTGAAGTGAAGAAGGGAAGTCTGCAGGTGGAAGTGAGGTGGGGGGGATGTGTTGGGGGGTGAATTTCCAGTTGGGAGATGGGGGCAGATGATTAAAGTGTGAAACAATAAATGCAAAGGTAGAACATGGTTTTCAGGCCAAGCTGGTAAAGTTAGGAGTTACAGTCAAACCTACTGTGTGATGGGAGATGGGCACCCTGCGTCAGCAGAAGAAATTCTCTGGGTGATCATGAAGCTGCATCCCACCTTCTGTTCACTGAGTCCTGGACCAACCCAGCTTCTGTTAGACTTTTGGGAGTCTATTTGTCCATTGATTGCTGAGTCTCTACAGTGTTCCTTTTGAGATGGTGTATATCCAACAGCCTTGAAAAGGGCTGTCATGAGACCTCTTCCCAAGAAACCTTCTCTAGAGCCATATATCTTGGTAAATTACAGGCACATCTCTAACCTTCCCTTTCTGGGAAAGGTTATTGAGAGAGTGGTGGTGACACAGCTGGAGATGCACCTGGAGGCTTTCGCTATCTATAAGCTGTTTCAGTCTGGATTTAGAGGGTGTCATAGTACAGAGACTGTGCTTATTAGGGTAAACAATGATCATCTTCTGGCGAGAAATAGAGGGGAATGCTCCATCTTGGTTCTCCTCAACCTCTCATCCATGTTTGACACTGTAGGTCGTAGGAGTTTAGCAGATCATCTGATAGACATGGTGGGGCTCCATGTGGTTGTGTTGAGGTTGTTCCTGTGCTTCCTTTCAGTAGGTAGAGCAGGCTGCATTGGGGAATTTTCTCACTGTACCAGCTGCTCTGACCTGTGGAGTCTCTCAAGGTTCTATTCTTTCTCCAGAGTTTTTTTCAGTGTATATACTACCTCTGGGAGAAGTGATACAGAGGCATAATCTGAAGTTTCACTGTGATGCAGATGATACTCAGCCATACCTATGGTTTGTTCCTGGTGAAAAAAAGGCAGTTGGCATGCTAAATGACTGCTTATCTGTGCTCAATCACTGGATGGCCTTTAGCTTGCTTGGGTTGTGCCCAGAGAAATCTGAAGTGCTACTGATGGTTTCTGGTATCAGAATGGCAGTTGCCTTGACTGGAGGGGTGGCCAATTTACACCTTGGGTCTTCTCAGCTTATTGCCAGACAGAGGGTGAAGAATTAGGGCATCATTATGGATCACAAGCAGAATATGGAATATATGGTTTGTGCTTTAGTCCATAGAGATTCCTTTTATCTTAGGCACATTGCCCAGATCAAGGCTTTTCACAGCCCTCCTGACCGGAAGCCCATGGTGCATGCCTTCTGGACCTCTAGGCATGCCTTTTGCAATGCTGTTTCTCTCATGCTATCTGGAGGTCTAATGTCATACTTGCAGTTGTTGTAGATTGCTGCAGCTAGACTGACTGCCATAGTTCCTTGCTCCAAGCATATCTCTCCAGCTCTGCAGACTTTGCACAGGCTTCCTTTGAGGGGTGCATCTCCTTCAAGACAGGTTTGTTAACATGCAAAGTCCTACATGGTCTGGGTCCTAGCTACCTAAAAGAGCTCTGCTGCCCATATACGCCTGACTGCCCCTCTGTTCTTCAAAGGTGGGCCTCTTGAACCCAAATCATGTTTAATGTTGTCTGGGGATCATACCTTTACTGTAACTGTACCAGTTTCAGCCCATTGTGCATGCACTACTCACAATGGATAGATCCGCCACCAACAGAAATCCCTCCTGGGTAAAACCCCTCAAAGGGCGGTAGCTTACCATCCTGGCAGGGGGAGGGATCTCGGGGGGTGCCCAAACGAGAACTCCACTGTGCAATAAACCAAATGACCAGATCTGTCTTGAGGTTACTTACCTCAAGCCCAAGTGAGATGACCAGGTCCAACATGTGGCCATCCTGGTACACAGCAGAAACTTCCTGCGTCTGGCCCAGAGATGACATCATCTAGAGGAGGTTATTATCACCCACCCCAGTGGATTTTTCATCGGCCCAGACATTGAAGTCCCCCGGAACTAAAAATCTGGAGGACTCTAACATCTCACAGACAATGAAGTGAGCTACCGCCTGCAGACATTCACCTGCTGCCCCAGGGGGGCTATAAATCAGGAGAATCTTGCAGCCCACACCCAGACCCCCACACATAGCCACACATTCAAAGGAACTTGGTCTTTCCACCTGGTGCACAGTGAAGCCAAGCCCATTGCCCCACCACTGCGTTTCACTCTGGGGCAGCGCACCACTAAGTATTTGATGGGGGAAAGCGGCCTCTAAGACCGGGCCATCATCATCAGCCACCCACGTCTCAGTAATGCCTGTCAGACTGGCCATGGAAATCAAGTCTACTTTAATTGCGGTTTTGTTCCTGATCGATCTGGCATTGCAAAGCACTGCCCTCAGAGGATTGGTGAGCAGTCTAGCCCTTCTGGGTGCTAGTCACTCAGTCCAGTGGAGACCCTGGGGAATGGGACCAAACAAGTCAGGTCTCTCCTAAGGCTCATCACACCCATGGTGCCTTCTGCACCTGATAACCTCAATCAGCACCCTCCCAAAGTGCCCAAGGTGCCCTACCAAGTTCAATCAGTGTGAGCCCTCTTAATTCTGACCTCCCGACAGTGACAAGCTGTGGTGCTGGAAACTGGGAAGTCAGTAAAAGACCACAGATGGAAAAGCCTGGATGACTCGTATGCAATCCTAGCCCCCACCAGGCCCCCCCAACTTTCCCAAACAAATACTGTCCCAGTCAGATAGTCTCAATAAATAACAGATAACTATCAATTGTACAAACTTCGTTCACCTAACATATAAAACCTAATTAATCATACAACACAGACACTCATGAAAACTATGCCCCACACCACAATAACTCCCACCCACTTAAACCCCCCAAAACACCCCTACTAAAGAGCGAAAACAGACAAGGAGTCAAGCTTATAAGCCTTTCTTTGAGAGCAACCTGCAAAATTAAATGAATGCCCTTTGAGACAGGGTTAAGTTTCTTCTATATTTGTAGAACAGTCAGAGCACAAAAAGAAAAATCACTTCCAGCCATGGATGGTCAGGAGGCTGCAGGCTCTCTCACTGCCCTTATTCTCTGCAAACAGAAGTCGGTCGAACCAACAATATATAAAATACCTGTACTGTCCATCAAAGCAAGCACCCTCCTCACTGACCAGGAGCTCCTCTCACTAGTTCCAGGAAGGTGTAATATGCATTACATGGGCACAAGGTCTGCCAATTGTCCTGATACAGTCTGTTGTCATGAAAAAATCCCTCTAGCAGTCACCAAATCACTCTAGTGTTCTATGGATGGAAAATTTACCATCCAAGAAGAAAAAATCTCCAGAGTTTGATATTAGTAGCAGCAAACAAAACCCCAACTGTACTCCAGATTTAAAAGTCCCGGGGCAAGAAGAGAACACAGACATCACCCTTTATGAGACTGTGTTCCCCAGAAAAGAAAGTCCAGCCACAGCAGACACCTTTTGAACCTTTGGCTCCCTCATAAGGTGTCAAAGAGGCACTTCCAGCCATCCTTGGGCCTCTTTCTTCCAGTCCCTTCAACACCAAGCACCAGTTCAGGAAATGCTTCCACTGTGATGGCTATAGTCAGCCCCACCGTAACAAGTAGGCACCTTCTAGACTCTGGTTGAATATCGAGACTAGTACCCCTCCATTGTCGGTCGTCTGCGGGTGGATAAACAGATGGAAACCAGTGTTATGAATGGCATCCAGGAAATGGCAGCTTCTACAACTCCATGGGACGCACAAGAAAAAGAGTTAACTCTACAGGTCAGCTCTCTCCTGAAAACAAAAAAGCTAACTCCTTTTGCCTGCCTTACTGCCTTGCCCTGCCTATCACTCAGACCCTAACTCAGTGCTAACTTTGCTACAACATCTCTTTCACAATTTAGGTGTGCTAGTTGATGCTATTGTTTAGGCAAGCATGCACCAAATTATGCTCTCCCAAAGTTATTAGTGCTCTTTATGTGAAGAATTCAATTTATATTTAAAACATAAAGCAGAAGAGGCTCTGAGGATAAACACTGCCCTCAGTTCAGAGAGCAAACAGATAGCAGCCCAGTGTGGCCACCATCCCAAGGTACAAAATAATGCACTTAGGGCACAGAGACCCAGGAACGGAGTACAAAATGGGTGGAGTGGAATTGATGACCCCCAAGCAGAAAAGTGACCAAGGGTAATTATATCAGATGACCAAAGGGTGGCAAGGCAGTACAACAAGGCAGTCAGGAGGGCTAGAGGAATGCTGGGGTGCATAGTGGAGGAATCCCCAGTAGAAAAGGAGGTAGTGTTACTTCTGTATAGATCTCTGGTAAGACATCACATAGAGTACTGTATCCAGTTCTGATTAACACATCTACAGGAAGTAGAGTGGACGTAGTCCATAGGATGGCAACTGAAATGGTACAGGATCTGCATCAAAAGCCATAAGAGGAGAGGCTAAAGGACATCAATATGTACAGCCTAGTGTCACAGGGTTCAGTTCTGGAAGACATCAGAGTCATAAAATATGGGGTAAAACACCCTGAGGTGTTCTTTATTGCCAGTTATGTACAGGTAGTATTTTCAAATGCAGGCTTTGTCAGGATACTATAAAAAAATAATAGAATATGGATTGGGAGCTTAGCTAGGAGACCTCTCACTATAGCACTGCAGGTTGACCTTACAATGCCTTCTAAAGACTAGGAATTGACCCCATCACATGGTTTGGCCACATCTGCCAATACCCACTGGAATTCTTTATGTTCCTCTGCAGTCCAATTATCTGGACACTCAGGCCTCTGCAGCTTTTTTTCACCAGTCTGAGTCCTCTCCCCTTGGTGAATTGTGGATGAGCGGCCTCTAGCAACCAGGCAGCCCAAACTTGACCTTTGGAGACCCAGGGCCAATCTCTGGCCTCCTTCCTTTTAGGCTCCACCTTAAGCTTTCCTTGTGTTCACCCTTGGGTAACTATGAACTCAAACATTCAGCACTGGCATGTCTCTCGCACCTTGGCTGGCTGCTTCTCTGGTTCCACACTGCATCTCCCCGAGGTTCCTCCCTGCTCCTCAACCTAAAGCAGATTCACTATAGGTTACCTGAGTTGCCCTTATACACTGTTACAGTGTCATGTGAACTGTCAGTCATGTTATATTAAACAAATAATGAGAGAAATACTAGGTTTACAATTCTTACGGCTTTTTTTCAAGGAGACATACAGGATATACTGTATAAGGGCAATTATTACACAATGCTAAACCCCTTTCAGAAGTATAAACACAAGAACATACAGAGAAATATCCTTTTCAGAATGTTTCTCTCTCTAGAATAGTCATTTCCTGGCAGAACAAGACCCAAGCCTTCCCTATATACTAATGCAATTGTGGGCCTGCCCTTCCCTAAGGGAATACCATTCTAAAATGGCTGCAGCTGCTAAAGCAGCATTAGGGGGGAACACAGGCTCAGGAGCTTCTGAACTCCCAGCTTCCAGGTACAAACTCCCATTTGAAAGCATATATTCTGCTATCCTGTATGTAGTTTTGGAGTTTATATGTTTTACACATCTCCGTTTCCAAAGCTATCAATTACTGTACTTCCTTATTGAACGTTTCATTTCACAGGAAGACAGTCTCAGCTGTTTCCTAAAATCAACAGCAGCATGCAAACAGCTAACTATCTGGCACGGGTATATTTGCCACAATTTACTGCTCAAAAGTTTACCTTATACTTGTACTGTGGGGGGGGCTGCATCCTCCCATTAATAACCAAACCACCAAGCTTACTGTCTGAGTTTCTGTAGCAAGAACTTTATTTGTTAATTGGCAGGTTACAACTCTTGGGCTGTTTCTTTCACTCTTTCTTAAAAGCAAAGCCCTCATGTAATGCTCATTTTGGTTCTCTGCAGACTAGCATGTCTCTTACATTCTTGGGGGGGGGTCACAGAACACAGAAGAAAACTAAATAGAAGAACACCCAGATGGGGGCCAGCTAGCAAAGCTCGGAGAAATAAAGGACCAAATGTGTAGTAGAAGACTTACTTAGAAGAAAGAAAAGGTTACTACATGTTTATTTTACTTCTAGGGATTACTTTGTGTCTTGGATATCCTTGGTTTAACACCATGTAGGAATATTTATAGCAGCAAGGTTGCTTTAACTATCACTACAAGTTTTCATCTGGGATCGAGTCCATGATCCTATCTCACACAGAACAGAGGAGGGAGAGTGGGATATAATATAGACCTTTAAATACCTCATGGGGGTAAATAAGGTACAGGACTGAAGTATTTTTCAGAAGAAAAGGCGTTGAAGAACAAGGGGACATGTGAAGCTGGAAAGAGTAGATTGAAGAGAGATGTGAAGTACTTCATCACAGAAGGAGTGGTGGATTCCTGGAGCAGACTTCCAGCAGAGGCTGTGGGGTGAAAACTGTGGTGAGGATCAAGAATACACAAGATAAGCACGAGGGAATCATAGTGGAAAGGAATGGGGGAGAGGGTAGGTAAGGTACAGTCTGTAGTAATAGTGCAGGTGGGGGAAATGGGCAGACTGTATGGGCCAAGCAGCCTTTCTCTGCCATCAAATACTATGTTTCTGTGATATTTTGGTTATTTTAACATCGACTAGCTCTCCTCCACAGTGTGTAGTTTTCAGAATATTAAATCCCTCCAGTTATTCTGCTTTCAGACCCCACCCATCTTAATTAAGAATCCATATACCACTCGCTTTTGGGCTAGGTACTCTACTCTCACGCCCACCAAACTATGGATGCAGGACTCCTCCCTGATGCCCTCAGTGACCATCATATGGCATACTGTCTGTGCAAGATTCATTGCCCCAACACCCCCCACCGAAAAAAATAAAAATATCCTCATTCAGTTTTTTAGGTTGCAGTGTATGTCATCCCTCCATGCTGACCTGTTGACCACTGTCTGGTCACCAATCTCAACAGCCACTGTCACCATCGCAGCCTTTGAATTTCTCTGCACCAATTATGGCTGTCGGGGACCACCATGCCCTCTAATGGAAAACCAGAGTTCACTGTTACCACCTTCCCTGGATCTCTGCCAAACTGGTGGCCTGCAATCAAGCTTGTAACCTAGCCTGGAGGTCCTATCAGATCACTAGTCCCCTGATACACTATTCTACTACCAGACATTTCACAATGCTTGCATTAAAGCCCGCAGGCTTGCAAAATCTCAATACTTCACATCCACACTATAGAACAACCATGCTCACTCTTCCAAGTTCTGGAATGTTATCCACTCCCTCTTCTCCAGCCTGACTCGGTTCACTCTCCCGGTTCTCAAGGTTGGCACCTCCCTCATCACAGACCCTGCTGCAGTTGCCTATTTCTTTAACTCCTTGCTCACCATGTGTGGCCTATCTCTCCTCCACCCTTCCACACTCACCATCCTCCCCCTTTCCCTACCCTCCTCTCCTTCAATTCTTCTCCCTCTTTCTCTCTCCCCTCCCATTGCCACTCTAAAGGCCCTTCATACTCTTATCCCCCAGAAGGGTATGAGTCCTGATGGCCTTGACCCCAAACTTCTGTATTTCTCTGTGCCAGCCTTTGCTATCCCTTTCACCCTCCTTCTCTACCTATCATTTTCCTCTGTCTCTGTCCCTAATGCCTGGAAATTGCCTACATTTGTTCTTCTCCCTAGAGGGGGTGATCCATCTTTTTCTGGCAACTGTCTCTCCATTTGTCTCCCCCCACTCTTCCTGGACAAGGTCTAGGAACACTTTTTCCTCTCAAAACTCTTCCATCCCATCACTCCTCCTTTTCACCCCATTCCAGTCTGGCTTTAGGAGGTTCACATCTACTTCCCTTCTCCAGCTCACTGACTCAATCATGTATGGGATGGACAAAGACTATTAACTTCTGCCATCTTTACTGCCTTGTCTAAGGCCTTCGACACTGTGTTGCACCCCTTGCTCATGAACAATCTTAAGACAGCGTGGCTATCAGCGTACTTTCTGAAATGGTTCCACTCCTACCTTGAGAGCAGATAGCAAGCTGTCTGTATCATAGAGCCCCTCCCCATCCCTATCTGCTCAGGTTTTTCTCAGGGTTCTGTGCTGGACCCCTTACTGTTCTCCATATTGCCAAATGACTTCAGCCTGTTCCACTGTGGCCACCCAAATGTACACAGATGACTCCACCCTCTTTTCTTCATACTCCTCTGTTGCTGACCTTGCTCTCCATCTCATACAGGATTTTGGCAACATTCAGAATGGGTTTTTCTCCAACCTTCTGTCCCTCAGTGCCAAGAGAACTGTTTCCATTACCTATGGCTCCCAGCACAGGTTCACTAGGCTTACTGCCTTCCATTCTTGCAACCACTGATGGTAGTGAGATTGGAAATCTCCTCCTTTAAGTACCTTGGGGTCTGGCTTGACCATCACCTTGACTTCCCTGTGCACACTGATGCTATCCACCTTAATCTCCACCCCAAACTGGGCACGTTCTTCAGGAACAATGCCAGTATCCCTCCCTGACTGCCATGAGTTAGTCATAAAGATGATCCTCCCTTTCTTTGACTGTGGCAACATTGTCTACAGCACAGCTCACATGCCTAGCCATGCCAGACTGGACCCCCTGTTCCACTCTTTCTGCCACTTTTCCCTTGGACTGCTATCCTTATACTCAACACTGCACTCTCTACTTATCCCTCTCCTTCCCTTCCCTAGATGCGAGATGACTCTCACACTATCCCACCTTTATGAACAAATTCTAGTCTGGCTCCCTCTTCCTCATTCCTCCCTCCATACTCCCCAACCACCTTTCTACTATCACCTCAGTAACACTGGTCCCCTTTGCTTCTCCCTCCTTTCAGTGGGCCAAGCTACCTTTTCACATCACTGTTCTTCCCCTCAGCCTCCTTTTTCTTATCCTTCAAGTCCCTTCTTCATTACTTTACTACCCCCTCCTGCACTGCTTCTAACCCTTGGGTCCCTGCCAACATTGCTGTTGCCACTATGACCCCCCCCGCTCAATAAGTTTCCATCCTACCATAGGCTGACTGCTCCATATTAGAAGCAGCATCTACTACTGTTTTTGCACTCTTACCTACTCTACTGCACTCACATTGCAGTCTCTCACACCCTCGCAGCCAGAGTCCTTTTGAGGTTGTACCCAGAACTATCTGCACTAGTACTTAATTTGCACTGTTTCACCTATTTATTTTGCTTTGCCCTGTTTATCTGTTTGTATTGTGCATAATGTGTCTGCAAATCTGTAATGCAATTTTGTTAATTTCTAATGTATTTCATTTTACCGATTGAATTTTATTGCTAAGCATCTTTACATACAGTTAATTTCTCTTGCACATTGAAGCCTTCAGGATGAAGCACAATGTCACAGGTTTCCTCACGTACATATTATACTGCTTGCTCCCCTACCTCTTTCCCCAGTACACATTTGAAATGAGCTGTGTAGCTCAGTATGTCTTTTTTAACTTATTCTTATTATCGCCATCCATCAGCAATACATTAGTGCAATCATTCACACTGTACAGAGAGTCATGGTATATCTAGACATTTCCAGTTTACTGAAGTGTAGTTCAATCTAGTCCTATACAATTTCTAGATTCTTTCACCTGTTAGGAGATCAGAAGTTAAAGTTGTTGCAAGGGGAGTGGTCCAAGCCACTGCTGTGGTTCTTAAGTCTGCTTTTTATTTTTAGTATGGTTATCTGGCCTTCCAGAATTCTAGAGTAGGTTACATATGTTTTAAGACTTGCTAGGCTCTCTCCCTTCCCTCCTTTCATTTTTTGTAATTCAATAAACTTTATTTAAATTTTCTTTTCCATTACTGATACAGTAACAACACAAGGCAGATTGTCAAGCAGGTAGTTACATACCACACTCCTTGTAAAATCTGTACAGATAATGAAAAGTGCAATGCTGGAGTGACCCGCACAGTAAAAGTATACATACATTCTAACTGAAACTTAAAACTTCTATACTATCCACCCCCCTCCCCAATAAAGCCTCTTTAGCCCACCCTCAATCAATTCCATTTCAGTTCCATTCAATTAATAAACATATAGGAAGACCGATGTTCCATCACGACCATTAAGATTTCCAAATAGTAATCAGAGCATTCAAAGGTCCCCATCTGGCCTGGTAGAATTGAGACCTGTTACCCATGGCTAGGATATGTTTCTCCAATTGGAGAGCAAATAGTAATTCCTTGTGCCACTCCAGAATGGACAGCTTTGAATTATCTATCCAGTGTCTCATAATAATCAATCTAGCTGTGGAGGAGATCAGAGCTAAATGAGCTTTCTTACTATTCGGGGTACCCTTCGGGAAAAGGTACAACAAACAGACCTATGGAGAAAAGAGTGAGTCAAGACCCAAAAGTGGATCCAGAGTTTGCTTAATAGATTGCCAAGAAGTCTGAACAACTGTGCATGCCCATATCATGTGATATAAAGATCTAAATAACCCAGTTTATGAAGTTTAATTGGTGTAAAATACAGATTATGCATAATATTAAACTGGATTAGACACACTCTATCTTGTTTAATAAATTTGTAAATGTTTTGCCATGAATTTCTCCAGAAATCAGTATCGTTACTCAGGGACAATGTCTGGGACCAGTAATAGCAAACTCCCTGTGGCAGGTTACGGTCTAATGTTTGTATTTCTTCATACACTTTGGAAATAGCATGAGGATCCTTTGCCCTTTGTAAAGAGAGTTCAGAGTGTCAGCAGAGGAACTCTGTATATCCACAGACCCCAAGTAGGTCCTTTTACCTCCCAAGTTGCCTATATTTAATGGACATTGCTGTAGACATCTGAAACCAATGCTGAAAAGTGGGGAATGAAATCAAGGAACCATCAGCATATAGGTCAGATAGTTTTTTTGTTAGCCAGAGGGTGCCAAAAGGCAACTGGTATGGGTTTATGTCCAATTTTGAAGTGAGGGTTTCTCAAAATAGGTTGATCCAATGAGATGTACCATTTATAGGATAAGTGCAATTGCAGTTGGTGAGATGCTCTAATTGACCTCCCAATCGTGCTATTCCGTAATGGCTTAGGACATGCTCCAAGAGAAACATATAAAAGGGATAAATGGGTAGAATTACATTGGGCAGCATGGGACCTCTCAATTTCCAACCAAAGAGGAGAATATTGTTGGGGCTCAACAGTCTGCTCCTCTGCTGAACAGTATGCCCAGTTACTAAGATGATGGGCACAGTAATAACCAAAGAAAGAGGGAAGTGATATCCCATCTTGTACCTTAGGTGCAGAAAGCTTAAAGTAGGACCATCTGGCACCCTTACCCTTCCTCAAAAAGGTTGTTAAGAGAGCCTGTAGTTTAGTGAACCATTTTTTGGGAAGGAACACACCCATGATTCTCAAAGGGTGTAACACTTGAGGTGACACATTCATTTTTACGGTATTGATCTTCCCCCACAATGAAAGAGGGAGGCCATTCTACCTATCGGGATCTGATTTAAGCATTTTCAGCAAGTCTGAAAGATTGAGTTTAATCATGGTGGGAAGATCCCTGGCAATCTGTGTTCCTAAATAGAAAAGAGAGGTGGAGTCCCATAAAAGGTTTGTTTATATTAGACCGCACTGACCTAGAGGTTTTATTATTTAAGGGGAAAACTTTGGTTTTGTAAATATTAAGCTTATAATATGAAACCTTGGAAAAGAGGTCAGCTTCCTACAAGAGAGAGGGAATACTGATATGGGGTTCCTCTAAATGTAAAAGCAGATCATTTGCATATGCAGAAAGGGTGTAGTGTTGACCACCAATTTGGATTCCCCTAAGTTTTTGGGGAGGTTGTCAATCTTCAAATCAGGGATTCCAAGTAGAGGTTAAAAAGTAGGGGAGACAAGGGGCAACCTTGTCTGGTCCCTCTCTGAAGCAGATTTGAGCTGAGGGGGAGAGGTACAATAATTTCACCCATCTAAGGAATCCAGGGGGTATACAAGTAGGCCAAAGTTGTAAAAAGCCCCAGAGACCCTATCAAATGCATTCTCAGCATCAGGGTCTCAAGAATTGCTAGCTGATCCGATTCCCTGGATGCTGAGGTATGTGCATTAGCTTACGTGTATGATCCACAGATGATCAACTTGTCATAAATCCAAACTGCTCCCTACCAATAAGGAGAGGTAGCACAGGTCCCAACCTATTAGCCATAATTTTAATGTCAGTGTTAAGCAGTGATATCAGTCTGTAGCTTTCAGGATATGGGGATCCTTGCCTTCTTGGGAATAAGGGTTATCAGTGCTTTAATCAACTCTGACTCGAGAAGCCCTCAGAGAACCAGAAGTTATCTACCTCAGAGTGGAGAGGGACAAGCTCTGAAAGGCAGTATTTATACAAATTGTTTGATAGTCTGTCTGGCCCAGGGGATCTATCTAAGGAGATCTGTTTGTTTGCCAGTTTAACTTCCTGAACGCTGATCTGAGTGTCAAGTGGTGCAGCTTGGGTGGGGGATAGTTTGGGTAGATTAATTGAGTTAAGATACCCAATAATGTCTGATTCAGTGGGTTTCTCTTCTGGGTGTTCAGCATAAAGTCCTAGTAATAGGACCTAAGCACCTCCATAATCTCCTAGGAGGTGACTACTTAGTTAACTCTGCCAGTTCTTATACTCAAAATGAAATGAGAGGATTCACTTTGTTTGAGCGGATAGCCAACAGCTTTTAAGCTTTTCCCCAGTGTCAAGGTACCTAAGTTTAGTGCACTTTAAGGAGAGTTCTGCTTGCTGAAACAAAAGAGCAGAATATTGAGCTTATAGGCCATTCAAAATAACCTAATCTGCTTCAGGAGAAGAATGATTAAGCACCGTTTCCAAGTTCCAAATGTCCCCAATCAGTTTGTTCTGGCGGGATCTAAATTGTCTATCCCTAGTGGCTACCATCCGGAGACATTCCCCATGAAGGGAACATTTCAGTGCTGCCCAGACTATGTCTATTTTAGTCACTGAATTTCTATTATCTGCTAAAAATTTGGAGATAAAGTTTCTGATGTGCTGTAACAAATTGGGATTTTGGAATAGCTGATTGTTCAGCGCCAAAGGGCATCTGTCTTAATACGAGCCCCAAAGTTACACCAAGGAGACAGATGAATGGTCGATATGACCCTCTTATGTATATCTACATTTATTACCCCCTATAAAGCAAAGGAGATCAGCAGGAAGAAGTCAATCTGAGACAGTGACCTACATGGGAGGGAGAAAAAAGTGTAATTACGTGCATCAGTTTAGTATCCTCCACACATCAATGAGATCCGCTCCTTCATAAGGTCAAATAAGGCCCTCTGAGACAGAGTAATCCCTGCTTCTGAGGATCTGATCTATCTAGTTGTCAATATAGGACCTGATTCAATCACCCCAGTATGGTCAAGGTGGGTGTACTGGGCACCACTAAACTAAGCAGGTGTGTGAATAAATGTGGAGAATCACAGTTTGGACCATATATAGCCCCAGCATAACTGTTTGGGCTTCAACAGACCCTACAGGATATATCTACCATTAGGGTCCCAAACCTCCATCTCAAGTTTAAAGGAATAATTTTCTTAATTAGTATTGCAACACCACCACTATTTGTAATTTATCGGCACCGTATGCTTGACCTACCCAACTTTTATAAAAAACAGATGAACTTCTTCATGTAGGAGATGTGTCTCCTGGAGATATATTATCCCAGTTTTTAAGTGAAGAAGATGCCGGAGGATCACCTGCCTTTTACACCGGTCTTAGACACCCTTCACATTCCTGCTAATAATCTTATAGGGCCCACTCATACTGACAGATAAACATATCACTAGTACGTTGGGCTATCTTATGGGCAGTATGGTCTTGGAGGAATAAACTATAAACAACCATGATGTACTGGTCAATGCTAGGACAAATGATACACTTGATTCCCCATTCCGTAAACCCTCATATTATTTGAAAAAACATTAATATCCTGTAACACTAATAACAAATTTTCCCAAACTATAGTACAAATCAACCCCAGTTCTAGCAACTGTACCACTTATTTATCTTGTCGAGTGATGTTGCTGTGCAGGATTGAATTGTGCCAGAACCGCTATCCCCTCCCACTCTCGATCACTCCCTGCTATATCCTTAGTGAGCACTACCGATTCTAATCAGATTTAAACAGTAACACTTTTAACCTCAACAAGTAGTGATAAAATGATTAACAGAAAATAAAGGTGTTGGTGTAATCTAAAAGTCATCTTGTGGAGTATCAGATTAGTTACATGCACAGGAAAGTAGAAAAGAAGGACCATAATGGAAAATGCAGTAGCTAACCCTGATGAGCACAAAATAACCCCCAAATTTTAAATCCAAGTAGCTCTTCTATGTGGCCGTTATCCTGGTTCACTGGCACTATCAGGGATTACATCTTCTTCTAGCCCCAAAAAATTCAAAGTAAGTGTTACCACTGATTCTCTAACAGGTAGGCAGAAAAGTCACCATCAGTAAAATAAAGTACATTGCAATTCAGCATCTGCCCATAGAGGGCAACGTAGTATGGGGCATTTAAACAGAAAACATGGTCTCAGATGCAGAACAAAACAAGTACTGAGTCTCTCAGATGTACCACCACATAGGTGCCCAAACCAAAATGCAGACATCCGGATTAAAGTCCCAGCAAACAACAAACTTTTTAGCCCATCAGGGCACGATGCATCTGTCTCAATCTTGAGGGACAATCCGAGACAGAAGTAGGCCACAGTCACTTGGTAATCAGTTTACCCCTCGAAGATATTCAGCAGATGACTTTAAGCTTGGTAAAATTTCCACTTACTCTCAAGTTTGCAGTCATTTGAACAGATCAGGAAATAGACCTCTGAGCTCTTGTAACACCTGATCATGAGTGTCAAAAGATAGCCACTGCTCTCTGGACTTAACCTGAAGCACTGCTGGATATTTCATCTGGAATGGTGTGCCAGCGGTGATTAGCTTCGAGACAGTCAGGTGCATTCCCTGCCTCTTGGCCCAAACAGACTGTGGGAGATCTTGGGTAATACTCATTCTCCTTCCATCCCAGAGAACATCTGGTACCTCTCGAACTTTGGCCAATATGTGCTGTTTATCTAAAAAGTTCAGCAATTTAAAGACCAGTGGTCGAGGGGGAAAGTTAGGGGGTGGGGGAGGACAGAGAGCCTGATGAGCGCGCTCAGTTACGTATGTGGGCCTATTCGGTGAAGGGTCTGCAATTTTTTCATAGAGTTTTTGTATGAAGATAATAGGAGCCTACCCCTCTTCTCTCTCAGGAACTCCAGTAATAAGGAGAATGTTCCTCCTACTCCTCTCCTCCAAGTCCTCTAGTTTCTCTTCCAGTCTCTTAAGTCTCCGGCCAAACTGTGTCATGGTTAATTCAGTTCTATCTTGCTTTTTCTCTGATTAGCTCAGTTTAACTTTGGTATCTCCCTCCCTAATAGTAAGTGATTGTATTGAGGACTTAATTTGCTGAATACCCTCTGAGATGTCTGAGATTTTCTCTTTAAGTGGCGGCATGATCTCCAGGAATTTCTCTTCCGAGAGCGCTGTCGATACAGGAGGGTATTTACTTGAGCCTGGCTGCTGATGTTTAGGCCACTTCATGACCTTATCCTTCTCCGGAGTTGGAGATGGAGAATGGTGCAGTGGCAATTTTTTTTATGTAGTCATCCATTAGTTTTTGGTATCCCAAGATTCCGGAGGTCTTCCCCTTTCAGATGTTGAGTTTCAGTTCTCATGATTACCAGAGATTTGGAATGAAAAGACTGATATGTGGAGCAGGGTCGCCGAGCTGTGGAGGTCTACTGCCACACTTCAAGTTGCCATCAGATGACCCCTTCCCTCCTTTCAGACCATTGATGGTACTGAGGTTGAGGATGTCTCCTTCTGCTCTGAGTACTGTGGGGGATATTCCCTGTGAAGTAAGGGATAATGTCAGCTCTGCTGCCCATTATATGGGATAGCCAGATGTTCCGTCTGTTATGATGTTTAGGTATGGTATTATGTATTTGGGCTGAGTTTTCACATTTTATATATATCCCAAACTGTGTCCTCCCTTTGGGTTTTGGTAGAGGGTTGCTGTTTCAACCAATTAAGTGTAATACTCTTTTTAGTTACCGTGAGTAGTATACTCAGTAAATAGTCCTGTAGTTTGTTTTTTAATATAAGGGGCAGGTGTGGTAGTATGGCTGTTTCTGGAATTGGTGTTCCATATGAGGTGATCATTATATTTAATTCTCTTTAAATATCTGCCAAGAACATGGATAACAATCCAGCAGGACCAAAATATGTGTGTCTGTGTAGTTACTTCTGTTATTGCACCCAAACCAGCATGAGGAATCCCATATCTGATGACATTTGACTGTTATTTGTGGGGTTCACAAATCATGAATGGCTATTTTCTGGCTAAAATCCTCTCCATTGCTTAGAACTAATTAGTCTGTGCTGTCAAAATCAGATTAATTACCTGTCTTCAGGTGTGCTGTTAATGGGGAGTTCTGCTTCCCATGTGGTTTTAGAAGCACCAGTGTTAGTTTTGAAGCCACCAGTAATGCCTTAGAGCAGGCGGATATAAAATGGTGCAACCAGATTTCTCATATTGTACTTTGAATGAAGTTGTTTATGGGAGAAAATTTGGCATCAATCACTGCGATCTGAGGCTTGCTTACAAGTAGTAGTTTATTTGGAAGTACCTATAATGGTCTTTTGCTGCTAATTGGAACTCGGCCCACTCTGTCAAAGGACTTAAAACACCATTGCCATAAAAATGGAATGCATGCTTCAGTCTTCAGTGTGCTAAGTCGTGGAATGTGTGGTTTAGCCTGGCTGAGAGAAACATCAGGTTGCATGCTGGTATCCTTGACCAGTGAGCACCTGAGCAGTGTTGGATAGGTATAAACAAATTGTGCCAAGCTCTTATCAAGCCAGCTGTGGGAAAATCTGACAAAACTGTATCCTGACCTGAATAATATTAAGTCACAGGGAGACTGAAGGAAATACATTTCCAGAGCTACCCTGCATGGGTGTGGTGAGTGGCTTAGTCAAGAAGGATGTCCCTGAGCATAGTTACTTGTACTTAAAGAAAAAGTCTGGAAGGGTCAGTCCTCCCTTCATTTTTGAGAGCTGGAGCTTCATATATGCAATTCTGAGGTGATTCCCTCCCCAAATATTTTGGGAGATTAATTGATTCCATTCTTGAAATTTTTTATGTTGGGTTAGCACTGGCAAAGTGAAACAAATATAGAAAGTGGGTCAGTATATTCATTTGAACAGAATGGACCCTATTTGGGAGTATATGTAAGAGGCTCCTATTCTTTTTGGAGACTTTTTTTTAAGAAAAAAAGGCATTTTAAATGGAATACAGACAATTACAACATACAAGAGTGGAAGCTGGCTGTGGTCATCAAAGTACATTTACAACATGGTCAGCATCATAGTAAAAATCTACTGAATGAAATGCATCTAATACATAGAGGCACACATCTGCCTCAGATCTTTTAATACTGAAAACTGAAGGAAGATCTAGGACTTAAGTTCATAGTAAATCTCGAAGAGAAAATAAGAAAGGACTGTGGAGTATACCCCCAACCCGCAACTGAGCAACTTCCTCAACTATCAGGGAACAAAATATTTCCTATGGCTCACAGTATACAGAACTCAGCACCTCCAGAAGATTTCAAACTGTTCAAGGTAATGGTTCAGTTGTGTTTACATTATTCCATTTTATAAAACCCTATTAGTAAGCCTTACCAAAAGGAAAGGGTGGGAATATTGTGAATAAGCCAGTTTTGGTAATGTTTTCCTAAAACGAGCAATAGTTATACATGGTATGAACTATTGCTCTTTTTAGGAAAACTTTACTGTTTACTCTTTTATGTCAAATATAGATGTTTTTTGTAGTTATATTTTGTGGTGTTGTTTTTTTACCTTACAATTTTAGCATGTCTTTAGTCCAGGTGGGTTTTGCTTTTCAGTAACTGCATTGTTATACACATTGTGACACTCATAATAGGATCTAGGAGCCCTCTGCTTGAGTAGTTTCTTATTCTGAAAGTATATCTAGGAAATTTTTATTCATGTGCAATGCACTACTTTGCATGTTATTCTGCACTAAGCACCTCTGACCATTAGGCCCTCTTAGCTGAAGGTGAGATGGTACTATTGATCTTCTCTGAAATCTTCTTATTTTTTAAATGAGTATTTTGAACCTATGGGAATTTTTTTCTGGGTTTTTTTTCTGCATGATCTGGGTGTTAAATTATGGGATTTTCTAAATAACTGTCATTAAGCTTCTGAGGAAGGCCTTGTTGGTTCAAAAGCTAAAACACTTTGTTCTTTTTGTTACATCTATGTTGGTCCAATAAAATGTATCAAATCATTTGCTTCTGGATCTGTTCTTACAAGGACCAATACAGTTCCCACTAGAATCCGTAATGGACATCAATTCAACAAACGTGGATTCGTCGGTGGCCTCATTGGCTTCCACTGTTAGGAATACTGCCTTTAAGATTAGTAAGTGCTTCACAAATGTTACCCTGCTAAGGCATGTGACATGTAACTACTTCACTCTGTTAAAGTATGTATAGTCTTAAACAACATGATTTTTATTACATTTTATAAAATGGCTTTATTAGCCTTTGAAGAGCTAGGACAGTACCTCAATGAATCCCTAAATTGGTAGCAAACTGAGGAGAAAACACCTATTTTATATTTGCAACCAATAACAGCACAGCACAGAATGGTACGAACTATGAAAGCATGTGGACATGAACTTACTTAATTTAATTTATAGCATTCACAACAGCAATGCAACAATTGACGAAACATGCATTTAAAATGAAAACAAGTTGGTAGATTTCTGAAATTTGCAACATTCTGTACCTGTAAAAAAGTAAAGGGAACAGAGTATGTTAAAGACTAATTAGCTGCTTTTGTTCGATTTTTACATATTGTGAACCCAGATTTTCAACATAGCCTTCTTATGAACTCACCTCATGAACAAGATAAGAAAACATTGTCAAATCACGCTGAACAGTGAATTTACCAACTGGCAGGAGTTACATAACAACAGTCATATCAATCATGAGTTGGGATCTCCAAAGGCCATGTTGAAAATTTGGGGTCAAAATGTCAAAATGGATGGACTATGCATTAAAGGGTTCCATGTCAAAATGTTGATTGCAAAAGAGCAATCGCCATTGGAGCAAGTTTACATTACTGAAAAGCACAAGAGCAATATGCACTTCTCAGCAACAACACATCTGGCAATTGAAAATAGGATGCATGTGGGTGAGGCTGCGCCCCTATCCGACGTACCACCCTGATTTAATATAACCAACTCCAGGGAGGTGCATGTTAGGGAGGGGGAGGCAGTCAGAAAAAAAAATCACAGTACAAGCAACACAATATTTCCGATTCCCCAACCCTGAACTCCGCATCTGGAGCACTGAAGCTTGCCAGCCTCACCACACCACACCACATACATAACTAGACAGCAGCAAACCACACTACCCGAAACATACCCTCCTCCCTATACCTGCCCTTCTGGCTGTCCTCATAACTCTCCCTTGCTCATCCCTACCTTCGCCTTCACATTCCATCACTATCCTTACAAGGTAGCTCAACAGGGTAGCACTGTAAATGAGGCACTCTTTTGACTGACACTCATTTACAGTGGCTATCATCACTGGATACTGCACTAAAGTTTCACCCCCCCAATTGAAACATTGAACTGCATTTACCTTAGGCCCTATCCACACTACTGCCTCTGTAACATTACAGAGAACCCCAGATTTTCAACATAGCCTTCTTATAACCCCACCTCATGAACAAGATCAGAAAACTTTGTCAAATCATGCCTGAAAGGTGAATTTACCAACTAGTGGGAGTTACATAATGAATGTCATATTGGTCATGAGGTGGGATCCGTAAAAGACCATGTACAAAATTTGAGGTCAAAATCTCAAAAAATGGCTCAACAATGCATTACAGGGTTCCATGTAATAATGGTGATTGCAAAGAGCAATTGCCATTAGAGTGAGTGTACATTGCCAAAAGCAGATTGGCAATGTACACTTCTAGGCAACTCATATCCAGCAACTGAAATTTGATCTGGGGTCATGCATCCCATCCCTCCCTTACAAACAACCTCATCGTCTCCTTTACCCTCCCGTTCACTATTTCCACCCATCACTGTTGCTTTCTCCATGTCAACTTTGTCCCCTCATCTATTCACACCCTCACAGGTTCCTCCACCCTCCTCTATCTCACCCCCTACCACATGTACCCCTCGCCACCTCTTCTTTAAATGCCTCCATTTCCTCCAACCTCCGAACTCCCCCGCCTTTTCCTCTCATTATCTCTATCTACCACACATCCTACACCCAGTGCCTCCTACCCTTTCTCCTTCTCATTATCTCTCCATCCACCACAAATCCAACACCCAGATCCCCTCCTTGCCCATCTACTCTTTTATTCTCACCAATCGCCTTATGATAATGCTCTTTGAGCTGTTTTCCTCCTCCCTCCCTTACCTAAGTAACTGAGTAACTGTTATTTCTCTCTGCACCTGTAATTTACTGTCTCTACTGTAACTTCTCAAGCTGTTTCCATAGACATACATTGTACAATGTGTAGTGTACTGTCCTGTTGCATAATTACTACTTTTCAGTCCTAGACAATGCCAATGGCTGCTCCTCTTGTTTACCTTACTGTTTGTTTTGTAATTTAGTTTTGTTTGTATGGATTTCTATTTGTCCTTGTTTCCATTACATGGAACCTTCATAAAAGAGCCCATGACTCAAAGGTGTTATCTGAAAACTTATTAAATAAATAAATGGGCTCAAACCATTACCAAACAAAATTTGCATCCACACTGGTGACATTACAGAAAGGCAGTTTGTGAACTGTTACAGAAACCACTAATGAGGTGGTTTGAACAACAGTTTTGAAAGCAGTTTCACTGCTATAACATTACAAGTGGCAGAGTAAATGCGTGAGCGTATAGCCCCAGCATTGTCCTCAGTGCAGCACAAACTGCATCGTGGGATAGGGGGCCAACCGCTATGGTCACACTTCACCCTGTGTGTGGATGGACTGTAATGGTTTCCATAATGGTTCACAGGTAACGAAGATGCACTGTAACTTTGCCAGTTGTAATAGTTTTGGTAGTGTGAGCCAATGGGGTGGGTGCCATATTCAAAAGCCTCCAGTGCACTGGACTGACCCTTCAGTGCAACAATTCAAAATATACCACTGGGCCTGTACAAAAGTATGCTTCCTATGGAGCATACATACTGAGAGAAGTGATATATTTAGAGGAGTCAGCAGTGCTAAACAGTCTCCACTACAGGATTTTTTAACACTGCTGAAACCCTGCCCTTATCCTTGTTCAGAGGTGCCTAAATATCACCCCATCCTGTAATGAATTTCACTCATTCTCTCATACTCTCTTCATTCCCTCACTCCTCCCTGACAACACCCACTGTGACACTCTTCCCCCTGCTTATTGTTATCTGTATAATATTTGTAAAATAAATATATGGTATGTGAAGGTCTGCTTGTACAAGAAAACAGCCTAGCATTGATACTTGACCTTTGACCGCAGAGGGGTTAGTGTGGCTGAAGCAGCAGGATGTGATAAACAGACCAGGAAAACTACTAATTAAAGGCGTCCTTCCAGGGGACAGTTTATACCCTTATAACCTGCTCCTGCTTTTGAAGTTGGAAACTAAATATGCATTTATGACCTAGCAGGAAGGGAAGTCATCTGGCTGATTCTTTATGGTTTTCTCACTTAGAAGAGAACCAGTGACAGATTGTGGGGTTATGAAATGTCAAAGGAAATGCTTTGATTAAAGAGACTCATATTTTAGGAAATTGCTGGTTGCTGATTTTCACAGCAATAAAATACATCCTTGTGGATATTTATGCTAAGAAGTTAAAGTTATAGGTGGATCTAACTGTGACCTCACCAAAGGGGGTGGTGAGATGGAATTTGAAATGAGCAGGCATTTGAGTGAAACATTGCATTTTATTCTGGACTCAAGAGAGACACTTAGTTCTATGGACTTAAGAAGACACTTTATATGAACATGCGAACATACAAAATTTTCCAGCAGATAAAGGCCTAGAGGTCTATTAAGTCTGCTTGAATGTGCAGCTAGCGCCCGTTTTTCTGCAGCTGCTCCTCCCTTCCACCCTTTCCCTTCATTAACCCTCCCCCTTGTCCTGTCTCATCCCCTTTTGACGCTGTCCACTGTTCCACTGGATACCACTTCTGCAGGTAACGCATTCCACCCAGCCACCACCCTCTCTGTAAAAAAGTGTCTCCTCATCTCCCTCATGAACCTTCTTCCCTCCAGCCTCATATGATGGCCCCTGGTGTCCCTCCCCTCCCTTACTTTGAACAGACCCTCTGAAACTTTCTTGTTTATTCCTTTCATTTACTTAAAGGTTTCAATCATGTCCCCCCTGTCCCTCCTCTCCTCCAGTGAGTACATGTTCAACTACCCCAGCCTCCTCTCGTATGATAACTCCCCCAGCCCCTTGATCATCTTTGTCACCCTGCGCTGCACCCCCTCCAGTAACTTAATGTCCCTCTTCAGATACAGGTGCCAGTACTGCACACAGTACTCCAGGTGCGGTCTAACTAATGACCTATACAGTGGCAGAATCACCTTCTCCCTCCTTGAGGATATACCCCTTGCAATACAACCCAGCATTTTGTTGGCCTTTGCAGCTGCCTTCCTACATTGTGCCGAGTTGTTCATTGACCCTGTAATGAGCACCACCAGATCCTTCTCCTCCTCTGTGTGGGGCTAGCTGCACTCCCCCAGCTGGTAACTCCTCCTTGGCTTCTTCAACTCAAAATGCAGCACCTTGCACTTTATTAAACCCCAGTTGCCAGGTGTCTGACCAGGTTGCAAGCTTTGCAGATCATCCTGCAACCCTGCCATCCCCTAGGTCATCCACCACTGCTCCTACCTTGGTATTATCAGTTAACAGACTGATCTTGCTCTTGATGTCCCATGATATGTCTGCAATGATTATCCCAAACAACACTGGTCCCAACACCGAGCCCTGTGGAACACCGCTCATCACTACCCATGGGTGTGAGACCTCCCCACCCACCACCACCCTCTGTTGCCTTCCCTGAAGCCAGTTTCCTACCCATCTCACCAGCTTTGCACCAACCCCTGTGCCTACTAACTTACTTCCCAGCCTTCCATATGGCACCGAGTCGAATGCCTCACTGAAGTCCAGATATAGGACATCCACTGCATGGCCCTTGTCCAGTTGCCTAGTTAAAAAGTCATAGAATTCCATCAGGTTGGTTTGGCAGGATCTGCTCCATATAAAGCCATGCTGTCTGCTGTTCTGTAGTCCTTTGGCATCTAGGAGGGCAACCAGCCTCTCCTTCAAGATAGTCTCCATTAGCTTACCAACAATGGATGTGAGGCTCACTGGTCTGTAGTTTTCTGGTTCATCCTTGGGGCCACTCTTGTGGAGGGGCACCACACGAGCCATCCTCCAGTCCTGAGGTACACACCTGAATGTAGTGAGGCATTAAATAGGTCTGCCAAAGGTCCTGCAAGGACGTTGCCAGCTCCTTCAGTACCCTGTGGTGTATGCCATCTGGACCTGGTGCCTTGTCCACCCTCAGTGCCTTCAAACCCTCCCGAACTCTGCCCTCCATGATTTCCACATCTGTCACCGCTTCCTCCACCCATTTCTGCCATTTCTCCTCCCTTGGGTGTCACCCACCCCCGCTTCTTTTTAGTAAAATACTGAGCAAAAGCACTCATTTAGTGCTTCTGCCTTATCATACCCTGCTTCCACCCTACCACCTCCTTCCTAATCCTTAGTATGTGGTCCTTACAGCTCCTTTTCTCCCTGATGTACCTAAAGAAGTTCTCCGCCCCCTTCTTAATGCCTTGTGCCAGCCTGAGTTCCATAGATGCTTTGGCTCCCCTTACTGGCCTTGTCACCTCCTTCGATTCTGTCAAGTACTCCTCCCTGTTCTTCCCCTTCCCTGTTGTCTTGTACTTCCTAAAGGCAGCTCTTTTCCTCCTTACCTTTTCCATGACCTCCTTGCTCAACCAGCATGGTTTCATAGCCCTAGCCTTCTTGCTCTGGGCCTTGCAGCAGGTTTTGGTTGCCTCCACTATCCCCAGCTTTATGAGCTCCCACCTCTGGTTAGTATCCATACTAGATTGAATTCTGGCCAGGTACCCTTTTACCACTTCCCCCATCATCCCAAAGTCAGCCTTCCTGAAGTCCAGAACTCTTGTGCCAGATTCCACTCCTTCCTTGCCCATATCCAATGTGAGCCATACTGAGTGGTGGTCACTCCCTGACAGCGGTTCCTCCACTGTAACTTCTCTCACAAAATCCCCATTTGCCAGCACAAGGTCAAGGGTATTCCTTAACCTGGTTGGTTCACTGACCATTTGCAGCAGGAAGCTGTCCAGGAAGGCATTCAGCAGTACCTGCTCCCTTCTGTTCCTGTTTGTTGGGTACTCAGACAACTCTTGGTAACATCTAGCTAGGCAAGAACTTTTAAATATTTGTGGTAGATGTATTTTGTGTTCTGTAACTTCCCATTTATTGTATGTGACTGTTAGTTATTGATATATCTGTTCTGTGTTTGATATATTTCCTATTTTACAATTTTTAGTAAACAATATTTTCCTTGAAATACTGCCTGTGTTTCTCAGTTTCTTTTACTGGATGCTGAACCCGGGGTTAATTCTGGCCCTGTTAATGGCTTGAAAGTGTTATTAATCTTGCTAAAGGTAAGAATATACCTAGGTTTCATATTGAGTCATAAGGGTATATTTTGGAAGCCTGGCTGGTGTCCCTGGGTGAAGGATTATATTGCATTTCCCCAAAGAGAATATATATCTGAGTCTGTTAACTGAGTGGGCTAGCATGAAGTTCACATTTTGACCCCAAGACTCAAGGCTAGTAGGTGATTTGGACACAAAACAGACGGAGAATTACCCTGCCTGTCCCTGTTCACACTATTGCACTTTGAGGTTGGTGCTGTGGGAGCAGAAGGCCTGACCTGTGGAGCACATTTGTGACACCCACTACAGGCTGACTACCCCTCCTTCAGTTTTTGTATGCCCAATCACAAGGGAATCCCACCACTGAGTCTTCAGTCTGCTTACCTGGTCCTATTAGGTGGTACCTTTGCTGATCCATTGTTATTCTGCTTTCTTTGTTGTTATTAAACCACTATGGTTATGCTGTCTCACACTCTGGTCTTCCCCATGCACTCCCCTCCATTTTTTTAGTAATCTATTTTTTATTACTACTTGAAATCTGTATGTAACCTCAATTTAATTAGTTGCCTGTGAAATTAGTCATGTATTATTATATCATTTTGTATTGACTGTTATGTTTTGTTCACCACTGACTTGAAACCTTTGAAAATGAGTCCATAACTCAAAGATATTAAACCCAAACTGAAATTAATAAAATAAATAATGCATATTCAGTCTCTGGTAGTCTAGTGGTCTCCCAATTGCCCCCACATAGCCTGTCCTGACTGTCTTATACAGCTCTGGGTGTCTGGTGGATATCTCACCCCCCTACAGTACTGCCTTCACCCTTCTCTACCTGACAAACAAATTGGAATTTTTATCAGCTCTGATCTTTTGTTAGCTTGTCTTGCTGTCCTCCCTGGGCAAAGTACAGTCCCAGAAGCCTATACTTAGCCTTGGAACAATGGACTAGCAAACATCTGCTCAGAGCTTATAAAGCTTTCACATACACTACAAGCTATTGAATCTCCGACTGTTGCAGCCTACTCGATGTCAGTTGCATGGGATTCTGGGATTTGAGTTACAGAAAATATCATTTTAAAGTCAGCAGAATCAGTCTAATATAATCTACTTTCTGCAGTAAAGTAAGTATAAAATACATCTCTGCACCCAGAGTACAAATTGGGACCAGTCCCACACTTGAATGTTGAGCTCTTAGTGCTGAATATTCATCTTTCAGGAAAAAGTGAAATAGAACCACTGTAACCAAAAATGTAAAAGGATGGAAGTTAACAGTGTTTAGACTTATTTTTATGTAAAAGTTAGAACATTCAAATAATGGGGAACTCTAATGGCTGACTGGAGAACCACCAAGAACAAAAGGGTAGTAGCTGATTCACTAATACAGTAAAATATTTTTCTTCTGCCAACAGAGCCAGAGGTTACAAACACTGTGCCAGAAGAAGAACAACAAAACACAGAGGAGCAATCAGATCAGGAAATAACTACCACTGGTAAAAACATTTAGATATTTTTTCAGTAAGGGTTATCCTCTTCCTGCAAGCTTGCTCCTATCTGATCAGCCCCACAAGTCTCATTACCCTAACTTCTCCAGATACCTATCCAAACTTCTAAACTCCCATGGCTTGCACCATAGTGGGACCATCAAGTTTCCCAATCCACACAGAGTCTGGGCTCAGAAGATACCTGGTCATTGATAAGGGCATGCTTTGGGATGGTCATTATAGTGCAGGATTTGTTTATTCTTCTGGCTATTCCCCCATGCCCTTCCTACCTCCACTGGTCAGGTACAGCCTAGCAATGACTTCAACAGATGCGGCTCAGCATTCAGTATCCAAATGCTGCCTCTTGTTAGAGGACAGACTCCCTGAGTACTGTTACAGCAGATCATGAAGGCATTCTTCTCCAGACTCTCATGGCTACCCTTTCAGACTCCCCATTGTTTTTAATTCCAATAGTTTTTGACACTCTAGAAACCAGATGGACCAGTCTAATGTTGAGCAACTCATCTCTCCTCCAACATTTGTGCAGGGAACCATATCTGCTGTCTCCTTGTTGGTTCTCTCTTATGCCCCCCTTCTGGATTGAAGGAGCTGGGGTACTACTTGAAATTAATACTAACTTTAAAAATCAGTGAACTATTGCTTCTTATATCTGAATTATTTTGTTGTTCCCTTTGCTAAATAGAACATTTTCTACCTAACAAATAATGTGTGATGTGCAGAACAGTACTCTGCCTGGAAGTTGACATAGCTAGTTCTATTCCTCCTTATACTGCGCTTTTTCACTGTAGTGATCAGCAATACCACCTTCCTTCTCTTGCTGGAGATAGCCCTCCCTATTCACTATTGTTCCTTTTTTCAGCCACCTTTCCCATCAAGAAGTTCTTCCTAGCATCCTCCTTGTATCTTTAACTCATCAGCTTCATGGAGCTTTACCTGGTCCCTTTTTCTCCAGTCAGGATGAACACCTCCCTCCTGTCAACCCTTTTATGAAATGGAAACAGGACATTCTGCATCCTAATTGGTCCTTTACCATGCATTAGAAGGGTCTAAAGCACAGCTAAAAACAAGTGCTGCCAATCTGGATGAAGGACATTAAATATCTTATTATGCCATATAATATTTAAAAAGATAACAGCTGCCATTTCCCCTCTCCACATTGTGAGAATTTTCCACAGCCTAACTGCCCCCCGTCTGGTAAAATGCTGCACATTAAAAAACATCAAAGAAATCTCAAATATAGTTTTAGTTTTCTATGCATTTTTTTTATCTGCAGCAGCCTGTTAATGATTCCCCAGCCAGCCTCTCGCTCCCACCCCCTACTCCAATCACTCACTTATTCACTTTCTCAAGTGGGGTGATTCCCATAGAGATTTTAGTCACTAATTAAAGATTTACACTATATTGTACCTCGGTCTGCTGCTGTTTTTTTCTTCTCTTTTTTCATCCCCAGAGCAGCTGCAATCTGCCCCCTCCAAGAGCTGCCCATCAAGCACTTGCTCACTTCTCACACTGCGATTAGTCCCCTGTCCCTGCCTGGTACTCGTGCTGATGCTCACTTCAATCATGTATCCTGTGTCAAACATTTAACTGAACTCTGGGATAGCTTATTGCCATGTTATTAGCCTGGTCATTATCAATCTGCATGGATTGCAGAAATGGTGCAATTTTACATTGAATTAGCAATGGCGCAATCATTTTACACTGATGTAGCAATGGTGCAATTACATTTTGCACTGATATTTTAATTAAACACTTAGAATAGATCATGCTCCTCCTCATCTTCCAAACATCTCCTCCACCAATCTAAAATGCCAAACAATTTAAAACCAAAAGATGTTAATTAAGTTGACTTGCCTATACTTTTACTTTCTTGGTTCTGTAGCCTGATGGGTCTGCTGTTCTGTTTTTACAAATGAACTCCTGAGGACACTTTTTAATATTCAGATTTCCATAAATGACCTGGGGGGACTACAGTTGCAATGCCACTGTTCTTACACTACAGACATGCAGCCAGCTATGTTTATAGTGGATTGGGAAAATGGTTAAGTTGAACTACAAAATGTGAAAAACTACAACTATGAAAGCCTACTAAGATGAAAAGGCTTACAGAAAAGCAATAAAGAAAAGCCTTACAATGCAACTAGGTGGAAGAACTACTGTATTATCTAAGCAACACATTTAATTTTGTTATTATTTAAACACACACAGGGCCAGATATTCAGAAATGCTCCAAAGGCCACTGCAAGTCCGGTGCAGCACAAATCCAATGCACCATGGTGCAACAGGAGCCATATTCAGAGGTTGCACCAGTCGCACTGTGCCAGCACAACTGGGCTGAATATGGTACAGTTGCACCATGGTGCAGGCAGAGATGCTCCAGTGCAACTGAGGGAGCAGAGCACCAGAGAACAACAGTGGGGGGCACTGCACAGAAAAGAGACCCAGGGACAGAGCCAGGGAAGCACAGTGATAGGCCACAGGAGGCACCCACCAGCAGAACACATGCACAGGCACCCAGACCACACCCAAGAACACAACAGTGGCAGAGATAGTAGGCAACAGGAGGTGCCAATGACAAATGGAGGGCTACCAAGGGCCCCCATGAGAGGCTACAAGCCATGCCCGCCTGCACACCCTGACCAGAGCAGGTCACACCCAGGACCACATAGCCAAGCACACACACGCCCACATAGGCAGCCCACAGTAGGCACAGAACATGCCGGGAGGCACATAGCACAGCAGACCACATAGGACAGGCCACACAATGCCAAGCAGGGGCCCAACACAGCATGTGGCCAGTAACCAACCAAAGACAATTGCCATGTGCCATCACCATGCACACATCCACCACACACCCGCCACACACCCCTGACAGTCACCCCATGGGCACCCTAATGTGCAGCCACCATCCAAGGAGAGGGACACCACCACAGTGGGACACACTGCAGCACACATCAGTGAACCACAGAAGCACAACATGCACCCTGACACATGCATACCACATGTACAGGCACTGGGCCACTGCAGCATAGCTCCTCATGCCATCTGCAAAGCAGACACTGACACAGGCAGATAAGTCAAAATATATATATATATATATATATATATATATATATATATTGCAAAAACAAACTATTTACATCAACAAGGGGTGTGGGAAAGGGTAGGAAAATGAGGGAAGGGGACAGGGAACAGGGACTGCACAGTGGGATGGGGTCTGAAGGGGAGGTACAGAAGGAAACAGGGGAATGCTGGGGCCCATTCACCAGCAGCCATGGCCTGCCGCCCACTGGTGCACTCATCACCTCCTTTCCTCCAGAAGCAGGTGGTGAATCTGGAGGACAGCCGCCATTGTGGTAGATGTGATAAGAATCAGCCGCCAGAGCAGCCTGCAGTAGATTGGCCTCTGTCTTCATCACTGGACACCTATGACAAGAGACAGGACAGGTGATCAGTGCAATGTCCCAAGGAACCATGCCCTCCCATAGCATGCAATGGGCAATGGGAACACGCCCTGGAGGGCCCGTACCGGCCACCCACAGGGCGGTGGGTCAACACCTGCCAGAAATGCAGCACATCATGACAATGCACCGAGGTAGTCCCCTCCGCACAATGGCATCCTACTGTACAATGACAGTCACATGGCACAGTGCTCTGGCAGCACCACAGCAATGTCAGTGGCAGCTGGGCTCACACCCACCCCACAAACAGCTGGCACATGTGTCCAATGGATGCACCACAGTGGCAAGCACCATGCACAGTGTGACACACACAACTGCCACGGCACATGGCACAGGTGGCCATGACTCAAACGCCCCAGCTACCCCCCATGTAATGTGCGAAGGTCCATGACAGTGCCTACCTGCTCTCTGTGGCACCGCTGGTGCCAGAGCTGCTCCTGCTCTACCTCTGTGGCCCACTGCGTCCTGCTGTCCTGATGCTGCTGCCACCACCCTCCAGCGATTTTCAGGCCTTGGGAGTGGAACATAGACAGGTACACATCAGTAAACATTAACAGCAGCTTCCCACTACCCACACCCCTATGCACAGGGTGATCCCCTGCTTGACACGTCCCACTCGGCTGCATCACAATGCAAGCAGTGGCTGGCAATGTCACCCCACGATGCGCACAATGGAACTGCATCGCTCAGCAGGGCATGCCAGGCAGCCTAGCCAACACTACAATACAGCACCAGGACACACATGCAATATGGGCCAACTCACCTGGCTGTGGCACAGCCCCATGCCTGACACACACTTCAAGCCTCCTCAGACACTCTGGGTCCCTCTGCACAAGGTCGCCATACCTGTGGCGGCAGTGCTTTCCCATTCTGGACATCCCGGTCCGCTGCTGCAGTGTGCTATCAATCCCCTGCCACTCCATGACCCTGGGCTGCTGCAGGGCACCTGTCCAAACAGTTGGGGAGTGTGGGGCTGGACACAGGTGACCAACTTGACCAGCTCAACCTGTGTCCAGTTCTGCACTCGTGGTAACCATCGCTGTGCCATGCTGTGAAATGAAGCCGGTGACCAAAATGCTGGCAGTAAGCACACGTGGCCATGACATGCACCAGATGCGCGATGCAAGGGAACATGCTCTGTGTCTCAATGATGCCCGGCATGGGCGTTGCTAGGCGGGGTCACTGGGTGAGGGGAGTGACCCAGGGATCAGAGATCACAGCAGGAGTCCCCTGGCCTAAGCACAGTGCTTACGTGCACGATAGCAGGCCTGGCGCATTATACTCTGTGGCCCCTCCATCGCACAGTTGGCGCACAGTGCATGATTAACACCATGATACTGTTCTGTGCATGCACACTGCAGGTCTGCGCACCACAACTTGCTCCACAGCAATCTCATTGCACACAGAGAAAAATCTCAATATTCAAATTCCAGATGCAAATGAGCTCATCAGCCAATGCATGGCACACTGGGGGCATTAGCATGTCATTACCATTGCGCCAAACCTCATTTGCATGTGTTGCGCTATATAAGCACCATGGAACAATACAGGCCACAGACTGGTATTGCATCCTTTCAGGGTAAGATGTGCAAGTCGCTGCAGCTCCCTGGGAGCAGGCAACACAGCAGGGTGGAACAGATCAAGGTGATGCTGCCACTGACACACTGTGCTGTCCATGTCCACAGAAGCGGCATGTCAGAGCGTGAAGAGGGGAGAAGCGTGGGCCTGCTAGCAAGTGCAGGCCCAATTTCACAAAGGTGGAGACAGAGGCCCTGTTCGATGCCTACCTTGACAGGAAGCCCCTGTTCAGTGGTGCCACGGGCACACCACAGGCCTGGGCTGGGGCCTGGGAAGAGGTGGTGGCATATGTCAACTAGCATGGCAGCCACCAGCGGTCAGCACAGAAGTGCTGGAAGAAGGTGGGCACAGATAAGAGGTGCATCAAGGAGAAGTTGGCGGCCATCCATGTGTCCCAGAATGCCATCAGAGGGGTGCCCACAGATGTGACACCGCTCACGGCACAGGAGGAGTTGGTGGCCTCCACCATGCACCACAGCACAGTGGAGGGTGTGGCTGGTGGTGGATTCCATATGGATGGCAGCCCATCACTGCATGGTAAGCATGTCAGTCATGCACAGCTGGGGGCATTGAGGGTGGGTCCATGGCCATGCTGGCATGCATGCAGCCAGCATGCATGTCATGTTTATGTGTGCACACCCACGTGCATGCCATGCTGCTGGACACATGCAGTAGCAGTGTGGGGGGGCACATGTGGGCAATGCATCACTAACATGCCTCTCTTTCTCTTGCAACACCAGCACACCTCCTTGCAGATGATGGGGCAGTGGCGGCAGCAGCCATGGATGCTGGACTGGCCCCGGATGACCAGCCTTCCAATTCCACTGGCATCCAAGGGCCCGACAGGCTGCAGCTCACCACCACTGTGCAGGTGGATGTCCTAGACCTGGGGTTGGAGGAGGCCGTGGATGTGTTCCTGCAGAAAGCCAGCCTTGGTGTCCTCTGCGCAGAGACACTGGTTGGGGCGGGGTCCAGCATCGATGATGACGTAATGTTCATCCTGGACAGCATGGCCACCATTGTGGGCAAGACTCCCCTGCTGGCACTGACACAGGCAGCATGCCCAGTGCTCTGCCAGAGGTGGAACAGCTGCCCGCTACCACTATGGGTGCAGCAGTATGCCCTGGCTGTGCCCTGCAGTAGAGGTGGTGCAGACACGCAGGTGCTGGGTGGTGTTCAGCAGCCAGATGGGTGACAGCAGCGGGCTGCAGAGTGACACCAGGCAGCTGGACACAGGGTCTATTGCTGGTGCACCTGCCATGCCCAATCCCCTGCAGAGTCCACTGTGCAGCATCCACAAGAAAGGGGGACTGTGCAGCATGGCCAGTCACCACATGGGGATTGGCGTCCGACCCAGGTGCACCAGGACGCTGACCTGCTGACTGAGCACACCCGTTTGCTGTGGGCATCCATTCAGCAACAGGTGCTGCTCGCCATTGGGGTGTGTGCACAGCATGTGGAGGTACGTCAGTCAGCCGAGCAGCAGGAGAGGGGCACTGCACAGATCCTGGTGGGGATGCAGCACATGCAAGAGGCCTTGACTGTATCCCTGGATCATATTGCCACTGTAATCTTGGATGGCTTTGTGCTGCTGGCTGCGACAGGCTGTGGCTGGGCACAGATAACCCCCACAGTCGCTGTCCACCCTGTGTACTCGACATCGGTGACTCCTGTGCAGTCAACACTGGGCTTTGATGTCAGCATCCCAAGCATGCCTGGGGCTGGCCTGTTTTTGGCACCTTAGCACCCCCGCATGAACACAGTCACAGTCCCATGGTTCAACCCCTGAGGGGCTGTTGCACCCCCCAGGGCTGATGCACAGCCTGTAGCTGCTGAACAGCCCAGGCACAGCCACCCCTGTGGCTGTTTTGGCCATTGTTCCATGCAGTGGACCTGATGTGTGGGCCACCTCACCTGCGGTCTGCAGCTGCTGTCCAGTGTGCACATGAGTGGTGGGTGTGTGTGTGTGAGTACCACTAATGTGGTGCCTGTGTGGCATGCCACACGTTGCCTATGTGCATGACTGCTGGACCTCTGGGCCATGTGGTGTGGGTGTGATGATGGCAGTCTTGCAGCAGTTACACCTGTGCACCAGTGCAATGCATCTGATCCACGCCATATACCCACACCTGTGTGTGTGAGTGCATGTGTGTATGTGTGTGTGGGGAGGCTGTGAGAGGTGCTGTGCATGGTTGTGAGTGGGTGTGTGCCCCTGTCTTCCCTACCCCTGCCCGCTTCATGCCTCTGTGTGTGCATACCCACTGCCATGCATGCCCCTGCATGTGTGCTGTACCTGTTTGTGTGGCCCATGCATGTGTATTGCACCACCTACCTGTATGCACCATAGTACTCCTGTGCAATGGTGTCTCAGTGTCATGTCTCCTGCTGTTGCAGGCATGGATCCCTCCACCCAGGGGTGGCTGTCCACCTCCTTCGCCCATTGCCTCCATTGTCCCCACTACTGTCGCCCTCATCATCCTCAATAGCTATCCCACGGTCAATGGCCATGTTGTGCAGTATGCAGCAGGCCAGGAATAGGCCACAGTCTTTCGAGGGGCTGTACTGTAGGGCACAACCTGACCTGTCTAAGCAATGGAACCATGCTTTCAGCATGCCAAAGACTCACGCGATGATGTTATGTGTGCTGGCATGTGCCTCATTGTAGCATTCCTCTGCTGGGGATGATGGCGCAGTGGGGTTAGCATCCAGGGCCTGCTGTGGATAGGCATTGTGCCCTGTGTGGATAGTGACACAGTTAGCCCTCTGCTATTCTATGCTGCACCTCTTGCCTGTCTGTGGCACCCACGCCAACATGCACACCATGCCCTCCCCCATCCCATGGTATGCTCTGCCCATCACCTCTTGCCCTTGCCATACTCACCCACTAGGTGGCCCGTGGGTATTTCCCCATGTTCAAGCCTGTGGCACAGCACAGTGCTGTGCCAGATGAATGCATCATGTGCGATCACAGGGTATGTGGCGCAGACATTGGTTATGTACCCCATGACATCACAGATCACCTGGCAGTTTACACTCAGGTTCCCCTTCCTGTTGATGTATGTCACTCCCTTGGGGCCAGGTGGCATGTGGATGCCCACATTGGTGCAGTCAGTGGCCCCAATCAAGCCAGGCATATGTGCTACCCTGTGGAAGTCCTGCATGGTTGCTGTACACTCCGCCTGTGTGCTGGTGAAATAGATGTATTTCGATGCATATGGCAGCAGAGCATTGAGGAACTGTGTGAGGAGGTGGGACATGGCCAACTGGGTTATGCCTGTGGTGTGTTCCCTGTTGGTCTCTGGAAGGTGTCAGTGTCTCCATCTGGTGGGTGCCTGCATCTCCTCACTGCACAACTCACAGAGCTGCCTCAGAATGGCCCTGTTCAGGCGGTATTGGCCTACAATCTCCTTGTCACTGTACTGCTCGAAGGTGATGGGTGTGGTACCACCTGTGTAGGGCATACCACTGACGGGCCCTTCCACAGGGACATCGCTGTTCCATTTGCCCCCTCACACCCCTCATTATGGTCTCCATCATGAAGGGCTCACCATCCAAGGCCCTTGCTGTTCTATATCCTCCAGGGTGGTTGGCTGCTGCTGGCTGTGTGCCACTCTGGTGCACTGCCTGGCAGTGTGTCTGTCTCTCTCACTCTCTCTGCCCTTGTCTGCCTCATCAATGCCATCTCTGTCCCTCTCCCTCTGTGTCTGCCTTGGTCTGTCTGTCTGTCTGTCTCTCTCTCTGTCTGTCTTTCTTTCTTTCCTTCATTCTTTCTCTCTCTCTCTCTCTCTCCTGTCACCTGGCATAAGTGCTGTCCATGTGCTTTCACCTTGTATTTAAAGGATAGAGAACATTCGGATGGATAGAGATGAGCTAGAGATGAGAGGCTGGTTGCAGTTTCAATGGCTATGTACTGAAGTTGATGGTGGAATGGGACCAGTGCAGGAATGGTCCTTGGGAAGTGGAGCGAAGTGAAGAAGGAAGTCTGCAGGTGGAAGTGAGGTGGGGGAGTGTTGGGGGTGAATTTCCAGTTGGGAGATGGGGGCAGATGATTAAAGTGTGAAACAATAAATGCAAAGGTAGAACATGGTTTTCAGCCAAGCTGGTAAAGTTAGGAGTTACAGTCAAACCTACTGTGTGATGGGAGATGGGCACCCTGTGTCAGCAGAGAAATTCTCTGGGTGATCATGAAGCTGCATCCCACCTTCTGTTCACTGAGTCCTGGACCAACCCAGCTTCTGTTAGACTTTTGGGAGTCTATTTGTCCATTGATTGCTGAGTCTCTACAGTGTTCCTTTTGAGATGGTGTATATCCAACAGCCTTGAATAGGGCTGTCATGAGACCTCTTCCCTGGAAACCCTCTCTAGAGCCATATATCTTGGTAAATTACAGGCACATCTCTAACCTTCCCTTTCTGGGAAAGGTTATTGAGAGAGTGGTGGTGACACAGCTGGAGATGCACCTGGAGGCTTCCGCTATCTATGAGCTGTTTCAGTCTGGATTTAGAGGGTGACATAGTACAGAGACTGTGCTTGTTAGAGTAAACAATGATCATCTTCTGGCTAGAGATAGAGGGGAATGCTCCATCTTGGTTGTCCTCAACCTCTCATCCATGTTTGACACTGTAGGTCATAGGAGTTTAGCAGATCATCTGATAGACATGGTGGGGCTCCATGTGGTTGTGTTGAGGTTGTTCCTGTGCTTCCTTTCAGTAGGTACAGCAGGCTACATTTGGGAATTATCTCACTGTACCAGCTACTCTGACCTGTGGAGTCCCTCAAGGTTCGATTCTGTCTCCAGTGTTATTTTCAGTGTTTATACTACCTCTGGGAGAAGTGATACAGAGGCATAATTTGAAGTTTCACTGTGATGCAGATGATACTCAGCCATACCTATGGTTTGCTCCTGGTGAAAAAAAGGCAGTTGGCATGCTAAATGACCGCTTATCTGTGCTCAATCACTGGATGGCCTTCAGCTTTCTTGGGTTGTGCCCAGAGAAATCTGAAGTGCTACTGATGGTTTCTGGTATCAGAATGGCAATTGCCTTGACTGGAGGGGTGGCCAATTTACACCTTGGGTCTTCTCAGCTTATTGCCAGACAGAGGGTGAAGAATTAGGGCATCATTATGGATCACAAGCAGAATATGGAATATCAGGTTTGTGCTTTGGTCCATAGTGATTCCTTTTATCTTAGGAACATTGCCCAGATCAAGGCTTTTCACAGCCCTCCTGACCGGAAGCCCATGGTGCATGCCTTCTGGACCTCTAGACATGCCTTTTGCAATGCTGTTTCTCTCATGCTATCTGGAGGTCTAATGTCATACTTGCAGTTGTTGTAGATTGCTGCAGCTAGACTGACTGCCATAGTTCCTTGCTCCAAGCATATCTCTCTAGCTCTGCAGACTTTGCACAGACTTCCTTTGAGGGGTGCATCTCCTTTAAGACAGGTTTGTTGACATGCAAAGTCCTACATGGTCTGGGTCCTAGCTACCTAAAAGAGCTCTGCTGCCCATATACGCCTGACTGCCCTCTCTGTTCTTCAAAGGTGGGCCTCTTGAAGGTCCCCAAATCATGTTTAATGTTGTCTGGGGATCATACCTTTACTGTAACTGTACCAGTTTCAGCCCATTGTGCATGCACTACTCACAATGGATAGATCCGCCACCAACAGAAATCCCTCCTGGGTAAAACCCCTCAAAGGGCGGTAGCTACCATCCTGGCAGGGGAGGGATCCGGGGCCCAACAGAACTCCACTGTGCAATAAACCAAATGACCAGATCTGTCTTGAGGTTACTTACCTCAAGCCCAAGTGAGATGACCAGGTCCAACATGTGGCCATCCTGGTACACAGCAGAAACTTCCTGTGACTGGCCCAGAGATGACATCATCTAGAGGAGGTTATTATCACCCACCCCAGTGGATTTTTCATCGGCCCAGACATTGAAGTCCCCCAGAACTAAAAATCTGGAGGACTCTAACATCTCACAGACAATGAAGTCAGCTACCGCCTGCAGACATTCACCTGCTGCCCCAATATATATGGCTGCTATAAATCAGGAGAATCTTGCAGCCCACACCCAGACCCCCACACATAGCCACACATTCAAAGGAACCTGGTCTTCCCACCTGGTGCACAGTGAAGTCAAGCTCAGATCTAAAACAGATGGCCATTCCCCCACCCCTGCGTTTCACTCTGGGGCAGTGCACCACTGAGTATGTAGTGGGAAAAGGCGGCCTCTAAGACCGGGCCATCATCATCAGCCACCCAGGTCTCGGTAATGTCTGTCAGATTGGCCGTGGAAATCAAGTCTACTATAATCGCGGTTTTGTTCCTGATCGATCTGGCATTGCAAAGCACTGCCCTCAGAGGATTGGTGAGCAGTGTAGCCCTTCTGGGTGCTAGTCTACTCAGTCCAGTGGAGACCCTGGGGATGGGGACCAAACAAGTCAGGTCTCTCCCTAAGGCTCGCCGACACCCATGGTGCATTCTGCACCCTATAACCTCAATCAGCACCCTCCCAAAGTGCCCAAGGTGCCCAACCAAGTTCAATCAGTGTGAGCCCTCTTAATTCTGACCTCCCAATAGTGACGAGCTGTGGTGCTGGAAACTGGGAAGTCAGTAAAGGACCACAGATGGAAAAACCTGGATGACTTGTACGCAATCCTAGACACCACCAGGCCCCCCAACTTTCCAAAACAAATACTGTCCCAGTCAGCTAGCCTCAATAAATAACAGATAACTATCAATTGTACAAACTTCATTCACCTAACATATAAAACCTAATCAATCATACAACACAGACACTCATGAAAACTAAGCCCCACACCACAATAACTCCCACTCACTTAACCCCCAAAACACCCCTACTAAAGAGCAAAACAGACAAGGCCGTTTATAAGACCTTCTTTGAGAGCAACCTGCAAAATTAAATGAATGCCCTTCGAGACAGGGCTAAGTGTCTTCTATATTTGTAGAACAGTCAGAGCACAAAAAGAAAAATCAGTTCCATCCATGGATGGTCAGGAGGCTGCAGGCTCTCTCACTGCCCTTATTCTCTGCAAGCAGAAGTCAGTGGAACCAACAATATATAAAATACCTGTGCTGTCCATCAAAGCAAGCACCCTCCTCACTGACCAGGAGCTCCTCTCACTAGTTCCAGGAAGGTGTAATACGCATTACAAGGGCACAAAGTCTGCCAATTGTCCTGATACAGTCTGCTGTCATGACAAAATCCCTCTAGCAGTCACCAAATCACTCTAGTGTTCAATGGATGGAAAACGTACCATCCAAGAAGAAAAAAATTTCCAGAGTTTGATATTAGTAGCAGCAAACAATACCCCAATTGTACTCCAGATTTAAAAGTCCAGGGGCAAGAAAAGAACACAGACATCACCCTTTATGAGCCTGTGTTCCCCAGAAAAGGAAGTCCAGCCGCAGCAGACACCTTTCGAACCTTTGGCTTCCTCATAACGTGTCAAAGAGGCACCTCCAGCTGTCCTTGAGCCTCTGTCTTCCAGTCCCTTCAACACCAAGCACCAGTTCAGGAAATGCTTCCACTCTGATGTCTACAGTCAGCCCCACCATAACAAGTAGGCACCTTCTAGACTCAGGTTGAATATCGAGACTAGTACCCCTCCATTGTTGGTCATCTGTGGGTGGATAAACAGATGGAAACCAGCGTTATGAATGGCATCCAGGAAATGGCAGCTTCTACAACTCCATGGGATGCACAAGAAAAAGAGTTAACTCTACAAGTCAGCTCTCTCCTGAAAACAAAAAGCTAACTCCTTGTCTGCCTCACTGCCTTGCCCTGCCTATCACTCAGACCCTAACTCAGTGCTAACTCTGCTACAACATCTCTTTCACAATTTAGGTGTGCTAGTTGATGCTATGTTTTAGGCAAGCATGCACCAAATTATGCTCTCCCAAAGTTATTAGTGCTCTTTATGTGAAGAATTCAATTTAAATTTAAAACATAAAGCAGAAGAGGCTCTGAGGATAAACACTGCCCTCAGTTCAGAGAGCAAACAGATAGCAGCCCAGTGTGGCCACCCTCCCAAGGTACAAAATAATACACTTAGGGCATAGAGACCCAGGGGTGGAGTGAAAAATGGGTGGAGTGGAATTGATGACCCCCAAGCAGGAAAGAGACCAAGGGTAATTATATCAGATGACCAGAGGGTGGCCAGGCAGTACAACAAGGCAGTCAGAAGGGCTAGAGGAATGCTGGGGTGCATAGTGGAGGTATGCCCAGTTGAAAAGGAGGTGGTGTTACTTCTGTATAGATCACTGGTAAGACCTCACATAGAGTACTGTATCCAGTTCTGGTTAACACATCTACAGAAGGACATAGAGTGGACGTAGTCCATAGGATGGCAACTGAAATGGTACAGGATCTGCATCAAAAGCCATAAGAGGAGAGGCTAAAGGACATCAATATGTACAGCCTGGTGTCACAGGGTTCAGTTCTGGAAGACATCAGGAGTCATAAAATATGGGGTAAAACACCCTGAGGTGTTCTTTTATTGCCAGTTATGTACAGGTAGTATTTTCAAATGCAGGCTTTTGTCAGGATACTATAAAAAAATAATAGAATATGGATTTGGAGCTTAGCTAGGAGACCTCTCACTATAGCACTGCAGGTTGACCTTACAATGCCTTCTAAAGACTAGGAATTGACCCATCACATGGTATGGCCACATCTGCCAATACCCACTGGATTTCTTTATGTTCCTCTGCAGTCCAATTATCTGAACACTCAGGCCTCTGCAGCTTTTTTCACCAGTCTGAGTCCTCTCCCTTTGGTGAATTGTGGATGAGCGGCCTCTAGCAACCAGGCAGCCTAAACTTGACCTTTGGAGATCCAGGGCCAATCTCAGGCCTCCTTCTATTTAGGCTCCACCTTAAGCTTTCCTTGTGTTCACCCTTTGGGTAACTATGAACTCAAAAATTCAACACTGGCATGTCTCTTGCACCTTGGCTGGCTGCTTCTCTGGCTCCACACTGCATCTCCCCGAGGTTCCTCCCTGCTCCTCAACCTAAAGCAGATTCACTATAGGTTACCTGAGTTGCCCTTATACACTGTTCCAGTGTCATGTGAACTGTCAGTCATGTTATATTAAACAAATAATGAGAGAAATACTAGGTTTACAATTCTTACAGCTTTTTCAAGGAGACATACAGGATATACTGTATAGGGGCAATTATTACACAATGCTAAACCCCTTTCAGAAGTATAAACACAAGAATATACAGAGAAATATCCTTTTCAGAAAGTTTCTCTCTCTAGAATAGTCATTTCCTGGCAGAACGAGACCCAAGCCTTCCCTATATACTAATGCAATTATGGGCCTGCCCTTCCCTAAAGGAATACCATTCTAAAATGGCTGCAGCTGCTAAAGCAGCATTAGGGGGAACACAGGCTCAGGAGCTTCTGAACTCCCAGCTTCCAGGTACAAACTCCCATTTGAAAGCATATATTCTGCTATCCTGTATGTAGTTTTGGAGTTTATATGTTTTACATCTCCGTTTCAAAGCTATCAATTACTGTACTTCCTTATTGAACGTTTCATTTCACAGGAAGACAGTCTCAGCTGTTTCCTAAAATCAACAGCAGCATGCAAACAGCTAACTATCTGGCACGGGTATATTTGCCACAATTTACTGCTCAAAAGTTTACCTTATACTTGTACTGTGGGGGGGGGGGCTGCATCCTCCCATTAATAACCAAACCACCAAGCTTACTGTCTGAGTTTCTGTAGCAAGAACTTTATTTGTTAATTGGCAGGTTACAACTCTTGGGCTGTTTCTTTCACTCATTCTTAAAAGCAAAGCCCTCATGTAATGCTCATTTTGGTTCTCTGCAGACTAGCATGTCTCTTACATTCTTGAGGGTCACAGAACACAGAAGAAAACGATATAGAAGAACACCCTGATGGGGGCCAGCTAGCAAAGCTCGGAGAAATAAAGGACCAAATGTGTAGTAGAAGACTTACTTAGAGGAAAGAAAAGGTAAATACATGTTTATTTTACTTCTAGGGATTACTTTGTGTCTTGGATATCCCTGGTTTAACACCATGTAGTAATATTTATTGCAGCAGGGTTGCTTTAACTATCACTACAAGTTTTCGTCTGGGATTGAGTCCATGATCCTATCACACACAGAACAGAGGAGGGAGAGTGGGATATAATACAGACCTTTAAATACCTCATGGGTTAAATAAGGTACAGGACTGAAGTATTTTTCAGAAGAAAATGTGTTGAAGAACAAGGGGACATGTTGTGAAGTTGGAAGGAGTAGATTCAAGAGAGATGTGAAGAAGTACTTCTTCACAGAAGTTTTGGTGGATTCCTGGAGCAGACTTCCAGCAGAGGCTGTGGGGGTGAAAACTGTGGTGAGGATCAAGAATACACAAGATAAGCACAAGGGAACCATAGTGGAAAGGAATGGGGGAGAGGGTAGGTGAGGTACATTCTGTAGTAATAGTACAGGTGGAGGAAATGGGCAGACTGTATGGGCCAAGCAGCCTTTATCTGACATCAAATACTATGTTTCTGTGATATTTGGGTTATTTTAACATCAACTAGCTCTCCTCCACAGTGTGTAGTTTTCAGAATGTTAAATCCCTCCAGTAATCCTGCTTTCAGACCCCAACCATCTTAATTAAGAATCCTTAAACCACTCTCTTTTGGGCTAGGTACTCTACTCTCACGCCCACCAAACTATGGATGCAGGACTCCTCCCTGATGCCCTCAGTGACCATCATATGGCATACTGTCTGTGCAAGATTCATTGCCCCAACACCCCCTACCAAACAAAAAATATCCTCATTCATTTTTTCAAGTTGCAGTGTTTGCCATCCCTCCATGCTGACCTGTTGGCCACTGACTGGTCACCAATCACAACAGCCACTGCCACCATCACAGCCTTTGAATTTTTCTGCACCAATTATGGCTGTCGGGGACCACTATGCCCTCAAATGGAAAACCAGAGTTCACTGTTACCACCTTCCCTGGATCTCTGCCAAACTGGTGGCCTGCAATCAAGCTTGTAACCTAGCCTGGAGGGCCTATCAGATGACTAGTCCCCTGATACACTATTCTACTACCAGACATTTCACAATGCTTGCATTAAAACCCGCAGGCTTGCAAAATCTAAATACTTCACATCCACACTATAGAACAACCATACTCACTCTTCCAAGTTCTGGAATGTTATCCACTCCCTCTTCTCCAGCCTGACTCGGTTCACTTTCCTGGTTCTCAAGGTTGGCACCTCCCTCATCACAGACCCTGCTACAGTTGCCTATTTCTTTAACTCCTTGCTCACCATGTGTGGTGTATCTCTCCTCCACCCTTCCACACTCACCATCCTCCCCCTCTCCCTACCCTCCTCTCCTTCAATTCATCTCCCTCTCTCTGTCTCCCCTCCCACTGCCACTCTAAAGGCCCTTCATACTCTTATCCCCCAGAAGGGTATGAGTCCTGATGGCCTTGACCCCAGGCTTCTGTATTTCTCTGTGCCAGCCTTTGCTATCCCTTTCACCCTCCTTCTCTACCTATCATTTTCCTCTGTCTCTGTCCCTAATACCTGGAAATGGCCTACAGTTGTTCTTCTCCCTAGAGGGGGTTATCCATCTTTTTCTGGCAACTATCACTCCATTTTTTCCCCCCCACCCAACCTGGACAAGCTCTAGGAACACTTTTTCCTCTCAAAACTCTTCCCTCCCATCACTCCTCCTTTTTCATCCCATTCCAGTCTGGCTTTAGGAGGTTCACATCTACTTCCCTTCTCCAGCTCACTGACTCAATCATGTATGGGATGGACAAAGACTATTTAACTTCTGCCATCTTTACTGCCTTGGCTAAGGCCTTTAACACAGTGTTGCACCCCTTGCTCATGAACAAGCTTAAGACAGTGTGGCTATCAGCGTACTTTCTGAAATGGTTCCACTCCTACCTTGAGAGCAGATAGCAAGCTGTCTGTATCAGAGAGCCCTTCCCCATCCATATCTGCTCAGGAATTTCTCAGGGTTCTGTGCCAGACCCCTTACTGTTCTCCATATTGCCAAATGACTTCAGCCTGTTCCACTGTGGCCACCCAAATGTACACAGTTGACTCCACCCTCTTTTCTTCATACTCCTCTGTTGCTGACCTTGCTCTCCATCTCATACAGGATTTTAGCAACATTCAGAATGGGTTTTTCTCCAACCTTCTGTCCCTCAGTGCCAAGAGAACTGTTTCCATTACCTATGACTCCCAGCAAAGGTTCACTAGGCTTACTCCCCTTCCATTCTTGCAACCACTGATGGTAGTGAGATTGAGGAAATTTCCTTCTTTAAGTACCTTGGGGTCTGGTTGGTCATCACCTTGATTGACTTCCCTGTGCACACTGATGCTATCCACCATAAGCTCCACCGCAAACTGGGCACATTCTTCAGGAACAATGCCAGTATCCCACTCCCTGACTGCCATGAGTTAGTCATAAAGATGATCCTCCCTATCTTTGACTGTGGCAACATTGTCTGCAGAACAGCTCACATGCCTAACCATGCCAGACTGGACCCCCTGTTCCACTCTTTCTGCCACTTTTCCCTTGGACTGCTATCCTTATACTCAACACTGCACTCTTTACTTATCCCTCTCCTTCCCTTCCCTAGATGTGAGATGACTCTCACACTATGCCACCTTTATGAACACATTCTAGTCTGGCTCCCTCTCCCTCTTTCCTCCCTCCATACTCCCCCTCCACCTTTCTACTATCACCTCCATAACACTGGTCCCCTTTGCTTCTCCCTCCTTTCTGTGGGCCAAGCTACCTTTTCACATCACTGTTCTTCCCCTCAGCCTCCTTTTTCTTATCCTTCAAGTCCCTTCTTCATTGCTTTACTACCCCTCCTGCACTGCTTCTAACTCTTGGGTCCCTGCCAACATTGCTGTTGCCACTATGAACCCCACCCCACTGCTCAATAAGTTTCCATCCTACCATAGGCTGACTGCTCCATATTAGAAGCAGCATCTGCTACTGTTTTTGCACTCTTTCCTACCCTACTGCACTCACATTGCAGTCTCTCACACCCTCGCAGCCAGTGTCCTTTTGCGGTTGTACCCAGAACTATATTGCACTAGTACTTAATTTGCACTGTTTCACCTATTTATTTTGCTTTGCCCTGTTTATCTGTTTGTATTGTGCATAATGTGTCTGCAAATCTGTAATGCAATTTTGTTTATTTCTAATGTATTTCATTTTACCGATTTAATTTTATTGCTAAGCATCTTTACATACAGTTCATTTCTCTTGTACATTGAAGCCTTCCAGGATGAAGCACCATGTCACAGGTTTACTGCGTACATCCTATATTGCTTGCTCCCCTACCTCTTCCCCCAGTACACATTTGAAATGAGCTGTGTAGCTTAGTATGTCTTTTTTAACTTATTCTTATTATCGCTATCCATCAGCAATACATTAGTGCAATCATTCACACTGTACAGAGAGTCAGGGTATAGCTAGACATTTCCAGTTTATTGACGTGTAGCTCAATCTAGTCCTATACAATTTCTAGATTCTTCCACCTGTTCGGAGATCAGGAGTTAAAGTTGTTGCAAGGGGAGTGGTCCAAGCCGCTGCTGTGGTTCTTAAGTCTGCTTTTAATTTTTAGTATGGTTATCTGGCCCTTCCAGAATTCTGGAGTAGGGTACATATGTTTTAAGTCTTACTAGGCTCTCTCCCCTTCTCTCCTTTCATTTTTTTGTAATTCAATAAACTTTATTCAAATTTTCTTTTCCATTACTGATACAGTACCAACACAAGACGGGTGTCAAGGAGGTAGTTACATACCACACTCCTTGTAAAATCTGTACAGATAATGAAAAGTGCAATGCTGGAGTGACCCGCACAGTAAAAATATACATACATTCTAACTGAAACTTAAAACTTCTATACTATCCACCCCCCCCAATAAAGCCTCTCTAACCCACCCTCAATCAAGCCCATTTCAGTTCCATTCAATTAATAAACATATAGGAAGACCGATGTTCCATCATGACCATTAAGATTTCCAAATAGTAATCAGAGCATTCAAAGGTCCCCATCTGGCCTGGTAGAAGTGAGTCCTGTTACCCATGGCTAGGATATGTTTCTCCAATTGGAGAGCAAATAGCAATTCCTTGTGCCACTCCAGAATGGACAGCTTTGAATTATCTATCCAGTGTCTCATAATAATCAATCTAGCTGTGGAGGAGATCAGAGCTAAATGAGCTTTCCTACTATTTGGGGTACCCTTCGGGAAAAGGTACAACAAACAGACCTCTGGAGAAAAGAGTGAGTCAAGACCCAAAAGTGGATCCAGAGTTTGCTTAATAGATTGCCAAAAAGTCTGAAAAACTGTACATTCCCATATCATGTGATATAAAGATCCAGTGGAATAGGTACATTTAGAACAATTGGGAGAGGATTAATAACCCAGTTTATGAAGTTTAATTGGTGTAAAATACAGATTGTGCATAATATTAAGCCGGATTAGACACATTCTATCTTGTTTAATAAAAATTTGTAAATGTTTTGCCATGAATTTCTCCAGAAATTAGTATCATTACTCAGGGACAATGTCTGGGACCAGTAATAGCAAACTCCCTGTGGCAGGTCACGGTCTAATGTTTGTAATTCTTCATACACTTTGGAAATAGCATGAGGTTCCTTTGCCCTTTGTAAAAGAGAGTGCAGAGTGTCAGCAGAGGAACTTTGTATATCCACAGACCCCAAGTAGGTCCTTATGGCCTCCCCAAGTTGCCTATATTTAAAGAACATTGCTGTAGGCTTCTGAAACCAATGCTGAAAAGTGGGGAATGTAATCAAGGAACCATCAGCATATAGGTCAGATAGTTTTTTGTTAGCCAGAGGGTGCCAAAAGGCAATTGGTATGGGTTTATGTCCAATTTTGAAGTGAGAGTTTCGCAAAATGGGTTGATCCAATGAGACATACCATTTATAGGACAAGTGCAATTGCAGTTGGTGAGATGCTCTGATAGACTACCCAATTGGACTATTCCATAATGGCTTAGGACATGCTCCAAGAGAAACATATAAAAGGGATAAATGGGTAGAGTGACATTGGGCAGCAAGGAACCTCTCAATTTCCAACCAAAGAGGGGAATATTGTTTGCTGCTCAACAGTCTTCTCCTGTGCTGACCAGTATGCCCAGTTACTAAGATGATGGGCACAGTAATAACCAAAGAAAGAGGGAAGTGATATCCCACCCTGTACCTTAGGTGCAGAAAGCTTAAAGTAGGACCATCTGGTACCCTTACCCTTCCACAAAAAGGCTGTTAAGAGAGCCTGTAGTTTAGCTAACCATTTTTTGGGAAGGAACACACCCATGATTCTCAAATGTATAACACTTGAATTGACACATTCATTTTTAAGGTATTGATCCTCCCCCACAGCGAAAGAGGGAGGCCATTCCATCTATCAAGATCCAATTTAAGTGTTTTCAGCAAGTCTGAAAGATTGTGTTTAATCATGGTGGGAAGATCCCTGGCAATCTGTATTCCTAAATAGAAAAGAGAGGTGGAGTCCCATAATAGGTTTATATTAGACCACACTGACCTAGAGGTTCTATTATTCAAGGGGAAAACCTTGGTTTTGGAAATATTAAGCTTATAATACAAAACCTTGGAGAAGAGGTCAGCTTCCTACAAGAGAGAAGGAATACCTATATGGGGTTCCTCTTAATGTAAAAGCAGATCATCTGCATATGCAGAAAGGGTGCAGTGTTGACCACCAATTTGGATTCCCCTAAGTTTCGGGGAGGTTGTAGATCTTCAAATCAGGGGTTCCAAGTAGAGGATAAAAAGTAGGGGAGACAAGGGGCAACCTTGTCTGGTCCCTCTCTTAAGTAGATTTGAGCTGAAGGGGAGAGGTACAATAATTTAACCCATCTAAGGAATCCAGGGGGTATACCGAAGTAAGCCAAAGTTGTAAAAAGAAAGCCCCAAGAGATCCTATCAAATGCTTTTTCAGCATCAAGGGACACAAGAACTGCCAGCTGATCTGATTCCCTGGATGCTGAGAGTATGTGCATTAGCTTACGTGTATGATCCACAGATGATCAACCTGTCATAAATCCAAACTGCTCCCTACCAAAAAGAAGAGGTAGTACAGGTCCCAGCCTATTAGCCATAATTTTAGCCATAATTTTAACGTCAGTGTTAAGCAGCGATATCAGTCTATAGCTTTCAGGATATAGGGGATCCTTGCCTTGCTTGGGAATAAGGGTTAGGAGTGCTTTAAGGAACTCTGACTCTGAGAAGCCCTCAGAGAAACAGAAGTTATCTACCTCAGTGAGGAGAGGGACAAGCTCTGAAAGGCAGTATTTATACAAATTGTTTGAAAGTCTGTCTGGCCCAGGGGATCTTTCTAAGGAGAGCAGTTCGATTGCCAGTTTAACTTCCTGAATGCTGATCTGAGTGTCAAGTGGGGCAGCTTGGGGGGGGGATAGTTTGGGAAGATTAACTGAGTTAAGATACCCAATAATGTCTGATTCAGTGGGTCTCTCTTATGGGTGTTCAGCATAAAGTCCCTGGTAATAGGACCTAAGCACCTCCACAATCTCCCTAGGGGAGGTGACTACTTGGTTAACTCTGCCAGTTCTTACACTCAAATTGAAATGAGAGGATTCACTTTGTTTGAGCTGGATAGCCAACAGCTTACTAGCTTTTTCCCCAGTGTCATGGTACCTAAGTTTAGTACACTTTAAGGAGAGTTCCACTTGCTTAAACATTAGGGCAGAATATTGAGCTTATAGGCCATTCAAAATAACCCAATCTGCTTCAGGAGAACAATGATTAAGTACTGTTTCCAAGTTCCAAATGTCCCCAATCAGTTTGTTCTGGCGAGCTCTAAATTGTCTATCCCTAGTGGCTGCCATCTGGAGACATTCCCCATGAAGGGAACATTTCAGTGCTGCCCAGACTATGTCTATTTTAGTTACTGAATTTCTATCATCTACTAAAAATTTGGAGATAAAGTTTCTGATGTGCTGTAACAAATTGAGATTTTGGAGCAGCTGATTGTTCAAGCGCCAAAGGGCATATCTCTTAATACCAAGCCCCAAAAGGTATACCAAGGAGACAGGTGAATGGTCAGATATGACCCTCTTTTGTATATCTACATTTATTACCCCCTGTAAAGCAAAGGAGCTCAGCAGGAAGAAGTCAATCTGAGACAGTGATCTACGTGGGAGGGAGAAAATAGTGTAATGACGATCACCTGGATTTAGTATCCTCCACTCATCAATGAGATCTGCTCCCCTCATAAGGTCAAATAAGGCCCTCTGAGACAGAGTAATCCCCTGCTTCTGAGGATCTGATCTATCTAGTTATGAATATAGGACCGTATTCCAATCACCCCCCAGTATGGTCAAGGTGGGTGTGCTGGGCACCACTAAACTAAGCAGGTGTGGGAAGAAATGTTGAGAATCACAGTTTGGACCATATATGGCCCCCAGCATAACTGTTTGGGCTTCTAATAGACCATACAACAGGATATATCTACCATTAGGGTCCCAAACCTCCATCTCAAGTTTAAAAGGAATATTTTTCCAGATTAGTATTACAACACCACCACTGTTTGTAAATTTCTCAGCACCATATGCTTGACCTACCCAGCTTTTAGAGAACAAATGTACTTCTTCACATCAGAGATGCATCTTCTGGAGATATGCTATCCCAGTTTTTAAGTGAAGAAGATGCCAGAGGATCACCTGCCTTTTACATCGGTCTTAGACACCCTTCACATTCCAGCTAATAATATTATAGGGCCCACTCATACTGACAGATAAACATATCGCTAGTACATTGGGCTATCTTATAGGAAGTAAGGTCTTGGAGGAATAACCTATCGACAACCATGATGTACTGGTCAATGCTAGGACAAACTGATACACTTGATTCCCCATTCCCATAAACCCTCATATTATTTGAAAGAAACATTAATATCCTATAACACTAATAAAAATTTTTCCCAAACTATAGTACAAATCAACCCCAAGTTCTAGCAACTGTACCATTTATTTATCCTGGCGAGTGATGTTGCTGCACAGGATTGAATCGTGCTAGAACTGCTACCACCCCTCCCAACTCTGATCACTCCCCTGCTATATCCTTAGTGAGCACTACCGGATTCTAATCAGATTTAAACAGTAAAACTTTTAACCTCAACAAGTAGTGATAAAATGATTAATAGAAAATAGAGAGGTGTTGGTGTAATCTAAAAGTCATCTTGTGGAGTATCAGATTAGTTACATGCATGGGAAACATAGAGAAAGAAGGACCATAATGGAAAATGCAGTAGCTAACCCTGATGAGCACAAATTAATCCCCCCCCTCGAATTTTAAATCCAAGTAGCTCTTCTTCGTGGCCGTTATCCTGGTTCACCGGCACTATCAGGTATTACATCTTCTTCTAATCCCAAAAAATGCAAAGTAAGTGTTAACACTGATTCTTTAACAGATAGGCAGAAAAGTCACCTTCAGTAAAATAAAGTACATTGCAATACAGCATCCACCGACAGAGGGCAACGTAGTATGGGCCATTTAAATGGTCTCAGATGCAGAACAAAAACAAGTACTGAGTCTCTCAGATGTACCACCACATAGGTGCCCAAACCAAAATGCAGACATCCAGATTAAAGTCTCAGCAAACAACAAACTTTTTAGCCCATCAGGGCACAATGCATCTGTCTCAATCTTGAGGGACAATCTGAAATAGAAGTAGGCCACAGTCACTCAGTAATTGGTTTTCACCTCAAAGATATTCAGCAGATGACTTTAAGCTTGGTAAAATTTCCACTTACTCTCAAGTTTGCAGTCATTTGAACAGATCAGGAAAAAGACCTCTGAGCTCCTGTAACACCTGGTCATGAGTCTCAAAAGATATCCACTGCTCTCCAGACTTAATTTGAAGCAATGCTGGATATTTCATCTGGAATGGTGTGCCAGCAGCGATTAGCTTCGAGACAGTCAGGTGCATTTCCTGCCTCTTGGCCCAAACAGACTGTGGGAGATCTTGGGTAATCATCATTCTCCTTCTATCCCAGAGAACATCTGGTACCTCTCAAACTTTGGCCAATATGTGCTGTTTATCTAAAAAGTTCAGCAATTTAAAGACCAGTGGTCGAGGGAGAGAGTTAGGGGTTGGGGGAGGACAGAGACTCTGATGAGCGCGCTCAGTTACGTATGTGGGCCTATTCGGTGAAGGGTCTGCAATTTTTTCATAGAGTTTTTGTATGAAGATAATAGATCCCTCCTCTCTCTCAGGAACTCCAATAATAAGGAGATTGTTCCTCCTACACCTCTCCTCCAAGTCGTTTAGTTTTTTTTTCAGTCTCTTAAGTCTCTGACCAAACTGTGTCATGGTTAATTCAGTTTTTTTTTGCTTTTTTTCTAATGATCTCAATTTAACTTTGGTATCTCCCACCCTAATAGTAAGTGATTGGACTGAGGACTTAATTTGCTGAATATCCTCTGACATGTCCGAGATTTTGTCTTTAAGTGGCTGCATGATCTCCAGGAATTTCTCTTCCGAGAGTGCTGTTGATATGGGAGGGGATTTACTTGAGCCTGGCTGCTGATGTTTAGGCTGCTTTGTGATCTTACCCTTCTCTGGAGTTGGAGGTGGAGAATTTTGTGGCAGCGCTTTTTTAATGTAGACATCCATTAGTTTTTGGTATCCCAAGATTCTGGAGGTCTTCCCCTTTCAGGTGCTGAGTTTCAGTTCTCACAATTACCAGAGATTTGGAATGAAAAGACTGATATGTGTAGCAGGGTTGCAGAGCTGTGGAGGGTTGCTGCCACACTTCAAGCTGCCATCACATGACCCTTTCCCTCCTTTCAGACCACTGATGGTGCTGAGGTTGAGAATGTCTCCTCCTGCTCTGAGTACTATGGGGGATAATCCCTGTGAAGTAAGGGATAATGTCAGCTTTGCTGTCCATTATATGGGGTATCCAGATGTTCCATCTGTTCTGATGTTTAGGCATGGTATTTTGTATTTGGGCTGAGTTTTCACATTTTATATATATCCCAAACTGTGTCTTCCCTTTGGGTTTTGGTAGAGGGTTGCTGTTTCAGCCAATTATGTGTAATACTCTTTTTAGTTACTGTGAGTAGTATACTCAGTAAATAGACATGTGGTTTGTTTTTAATATAAGGGCAGGTGTAGTAGTATGGCTGTTTCTGGAGTTGGTGTTCCATATGAGATGATCATTATATTTAATTCTCTTTAAATATCTGCCAAGAACACAGATAACAATCCAGCAGGAAGAGAATATGTATGTCTGTGTAGTTACTTCTGTTATTGCACCCAAACCAACATGAGGAATCCCATATCTGATGAAATTAACTGTTATTTGTGGGGTTCACAAATGATGAATGGCTATTTTCTGGCTAAAATTCTCTCCATCACTTAGAACTAATTAGTCTGTGCCGTCAAAATCAGATTTGTTACCTGTCTTCAGGTGTGCTGTTAATGGGGAGTTCTGCTTCCCATATGGTTTTAGAAGCACCAGTGTTAGTTTTGGAGCCACCAGTAATGCCTTATAGCAGGTGGATATAAAATGGTGCAACCAGATTTCTCATGTTGTACTTTGAATGAAGTTGTTTATGGGAGAAAATGTGGCATCAATCTCTGTGATCCAAGGCTTGCTTGCAAGTAGTAGTATATATGGAAGTACCCATAATGGTATTTTGCTCTTAATTGGAACTCAGCCCACTCTGTCAAAGGACTTAAAACACCATTGCCATAAAAATTGAATGCATGGTTCAGTCTTCAGTGTGCTAAGTCATGGAATGTGTGATCTAGCCTGGCTGAGAGAAACAACAGGTTGCATGCTGGTATCCTTGACCAGTGAGCACCCGAGCAGTGTTGGATGGGTATAAACAAATTGTACCAAGCTCTTATCAAACCAGCTGTGAGCAAATTTGACAAAACTGTATCCTGACCTGAATAATATTAAGTCACAGGGAGACTGAAGAAAATACATTTCCAGTGCTACCCTGCATGGGTGTGGTGAGTGGCTTAGTCAAGAAAGGATGTCCCTGAGCATAGTTACTTGTACTTAAAGAAAAAGTCTGGATGGGCCAGTCCTCCCTTCATTTTTGAGAGCTGGAGCTTCATATATGCAATTCTGAGGTGATTCCCTCCCCAAATATATTGAGAAATTAATTGATTCCATTCTTGACATTTTTTATGTTGGGGTAGCACTGGCAAGAAGTGAAACAAATATAGAAAGTGGGTCAGTATATTCATTTGAACAGAATGGACCCTATTTTGTAGTATGATATGTAAGAGGCTACTATTCTTTTTTTGGAGACTTTTTATTTATAGAAAAAAAGGCATTTTTAAATGGAATACAGACAATTACAACATACAAGAGCGGAAGCTGGCTGCGGTCATCAAAGTACATTTACAACATGGTCAGCACCATAGTAAAAATCTACTGAATGAAATGCATCTAATACATAGTGGCACACATCAGCTTCATATATTTTAATACTGACAACTGAAGGAAGTTGTAGGATATAAGTTCATAGTAAATTTTGAAGAGAAAATGAGAAAGGACTGTGGAGCATACCCCAACTGCAAATGAGCAACTTCTTCAACTATCAGGGAACAAAATATTTCTTATGGTCATAGTATACAGCACTCAGCATCTCCAGAAGATTTCAAACTGTTCAAGGTGATGGTTCAGTTGTGTTTACATTTTTCCATTTTATAAATCCTTATTAGTAAGCCTTACCAAAGGGAAAGGATGGGAATAGTGTGAATAAGCCAATGTTGGTAACGTTTTCCTGAAAAGATCAATAGTTAGACATGGTATGAACTATTGCTCATTTTAGGAAAACTTTACTGTTTACTCTTTGTATATCATATGTAGATGCTTTTTGTAGTTATGTTTTGTGTTTTTTTTACCTTACAATTTTAGCATGTCTTTAATCCAGGTAGGTTTTGCTTTTCAGTAACTGCATTGTTATACACATTGTGACAAGCATAATAGGATTTAGGAGCCCTCTGCTTGAGCAGTTACCTTATTCTGAAAGTATATCTAAGTCATTTTAATTTATGTGGAATGCACTCTTCTGCATGTTGTTCTGCACTAAGCATCTCTGACTGTTAGGCCTTCTCAGCTGAAGGTGAAATGGTACTATTGATCTTCTCTGAAATATTCTTCATTTATTTTTTAAATGAGTATTTTGAACCAACGGGGATTATTTCTTTTTTTTTCTGCATGATCTGGGTGTTAAAAGTATGGGATTTTCTAAATAACTGTCATTAAGCTTCTGAGGAAGGCCTTGTTGGTTTAAAAGCTAAAGCACTTTGTTCTTTTTGTTACATCTATGTTGGGTCAATAAAATGTATCAAATCATTTGCTTATCGATCTAGTCTTACAAGGACCAATTCAGAAAATACTGAATCTGTATCTTTCATTTGGTTAAGCCATCATAGGGGATTGTGATGTTATAAGTATAAAGTCAGTTTCTAGTAAATAAAACATAAGGGACTGTATGGCCCACTTTGCTGCTAAACATTCATTTTCAGTGGTGGAGTACCTATTTTCACTGTCATGCAACTTCCTACTTATGTACAGAATAGAATGTTCTGTCCCATCTATATATTAACTCAGGACTGTACCTAGGCCTACCTCTGATGCATCTGTTTGCAACAAAAATGGTCTCTCAAAGTCCAGGCTTCTTAACACAGGTCCTGAAAATAATGCAGACTTTTTTCCCCCATAATTTATTGATTTTAAACAATCTTGCAATACATTTTACAATATGAACATTCAAAATGATAACATAGGATAAACACATTCTTATTGGAGATAAAATCTACATCTGACCATATAATTCAGTTAAAAAATTCAAAAGGTAAGATATCTCCTTTTCTTTTAAGTGTCAATGAGTATATCTCGAGATCATCAAACATCTGAGAAATAGACATCTTATATAATAATAAAGGATTTGAATATTTGTAACTAGTTTTTTGTTAATATCAGACATATACTCATCTAAGTAAGTTTCCAGAAGGGTGACCAAATTTTATAAAAAATGTCTAATTTGTCCACAAAAGAGTAACATATTCTTTCATTGTTATACAAGTATACCATCTGGCTATACCATTCACTAACAGACGGTGAAGGTTACTGGACCATTTCTGCAGTATTAAATGCTTCATACTAAGGACCACATAAAAACCAAGTTACTTGAAATCTATCCAGATTTAAAGATTCTGGGATAATTCCTAGAATAAAAATTAGTGGAGATAGAGGAACGGTTTGCTTTGTGACCTTAATACAAATGGATTGGATGTCTTTCCATATGTCTACAAGTACTGGAAATTCCCATATCATATGAGCAAGCCCTGCTTCAGAATAGTGACATTTCCAACAGTCAGAGTTTCTCAAGTATCCCAGAGTATGCAGTTTGTCTGGACTGTAGTAATATCCATGCAGAATTTTAAATTGAATTAACGTACCTTGAAGCTCCTTGCAGTTTTTGTTGGCTAGTCCCCATGCTGCATCCCATTCCTCATCAGAAATATTGAGACTCAAATCTTCTTCCCATTTTCTTTTGGCCTTAATGGTCAAACAAGTAGAGGTTAAACTGCTAGTCAGTACTCTATATATGATTTCTGCCCTCTTTTTTGTAAAGAAGTGCATACTAATTGATGCAGTCTTCTGATATTGGCAGATAAAAGTCATTATTCAGAATATTAGATCTATTAAGGTTTTCCCTTAACTGCAAATAAAGACTTAATGGCTTGAAAAGCTTCATCACACTCTAGGGTCTATTTCACATTATTTGGATACTGTTTCCTTGTGAGTTCAGTGAGGGGGTAGCTAACTCAGCAAAGTTGGGAACAATTATCTGGTAATAACCAACCATAGGACTACCATGTGCTATCTGTAACAACTCTGTTCTATCAGTGGTATAACCAACTGTTTTGCCTGTTCTTGTGTCTGAGGTTTAACCCAAAGTCTGTACAATAACCCATTATATTTTTTTAATATTGGTGCACCCTGACTTGGTTTCACCCTCAGCTGCTTAAAATAACCTTAGAGAGAAACATCATTAGCTTGCTTTGAAAAAAAAATCATGATCAGTCATCAGCTTTGTTTCAGAATTTTCATATGTTAACCCTTTATTTCCATCAGTCATTTGTTACCACAATTTCTTCAGGCATCATCTTTCTTTCCTGGATTTCAAGATCTTGGAGCTGTGCTCAAACAAGTCCAAATCAAAATCAGGGTTTTAAATAATTGATTATCAGTTTTTTTTTCTTGGGACAATGCTAACTGTACAGAAAGTATTTATACAGGTGTTCTAGAAGTGTTATGTTTATTAAACACAGCGCGGTAAGTGCTATGCATTTTCACAAGATATTAGCACTTTTATGAACAAAACACTAATCAATTTTTGGAGTTAAATAAAACCCTGAAAATCAGCCAAAAGAGTCCCCACCATCTGAGATTTTCTTTGGCTTCACTCTTGTTACCACTGCTGCTGAAACTGGAGGGTTCAGTTCCTCTTAGATTAACTCAGTAACTCCTAGACAGTCATTTCCAATAATCACAGGTACTGGTAACTTAGTAACTACCCCCACTTTCATTTGGTGCAACACGCCCTTAATAGTCACTTGAGTGGTGGGATAGTATCAAATGTCCTCATGGATGCAGATGACACCAGTACCTGGTCCTTTTGCACAGTGTTTCCCCAGTACTTCAACATGCATTATGGCTTGTATGTTTCCGGGATCAATGAGTCCCTTTATAATCTTATCCCCCACTTTCACATCTGTTAAGTACTTGCCCAAGTTTCTGAGGACAAATCTGCTCCAGTGTCACTCTTCTTACAGCAATTTCTTGCAATATGACCTGGCTTATTACTGTTATAGCAAATAATGTCTTTGTGCACAGATTTGTTACCCCAACCAGAGTTCTTATCAAACTTGGGAGTTTAAATGGGAAAAAGAGTGTCTTACTGGGGCTTGGCTGTTACCTTGCTGCTGTGGCATTTGTATGGCCATTTGGTAGTCGGTGGCCAAAGAAACAACCTTTCCCCACTATCTGATTGGTGCTTCTTCATCCAAAGCTGCGTTTCTATAGGAAGGATGATGATGAATTGCTCCATTGCAAATGTGTTGATAATCTGTGGGACTGTTTTTCCCTCTGGTTGGAGTCATTTTATCAGGAGTTCTTTGAGTTGGGTAATGGCTTCTCGAGGATTGTCGAATGAGTTGTACTTTAGAGATTAAAATCTCTGCCTGTAGGTCTTTCCTGAGATGTCATAACTTTTCAGGATTTTGCTTTTCACCAGATCATAGTTTTCTGACTGTATAGTCTTCATATTGCTGTAGGCAAACTGAGATTCCCCTGTCAGGCAGGGTACCAGTCTGATTGTCCATTGCTGCTTTGAACATTGGCAGGCTGTGGCAACTCTTTCAAAAGTTGTCAGGTATGCCTCAATATCATCCAAGGGACATAACTTTGTAAGTTTAATGGCTTTTAAGTTGCTTGTGTTTTGTTGCTCATCTGAATTTGTGCTAGATCCTCAGCCTTTGATAGCTTGCAAGGCATCCAACCATCGCTGTTCCTGTTGCTGCATCCCTTCTCTCATCTGCTACCCCCATTGTTGCATTTCTTCTTTTCACTGTGCCTCTAAATGTTGAAGCTCTTTTTCTCTCTGCTTTTCCATCTCTTTTTGTTGTATAGCCCACCATTTTTAAATGTCCATCAGGCTTTCAGGTTCTGTGACTGTCTGTTCTTTTCCTGTAACTTGTGCTGGCTGTACAATCTCAGCTTGGACTAATGGCTCTCTTAGTTTGGCTGCCATTTTTCTGGTAACCACTCCTGGACTTGATGCTGCAGGATCCATACCTTTCTTTATGCTTTCCTGGTACTAGGTCCAGTACCCATACACAAAACTCTTGGCTTAGAGTATGGACAGCATAAATCCCACTTAGGCTGACACCATCTGTCATCGAGGCACAGATCAGGAAGCATAGGAAAAACCAGGAGGAGTTGTAAAATTTGCAACAATAGTATTTATTTGTACTAGCAGTAACAAAACAATTATACTGTTCAGTATAACTATTTGCAAAGGCAGAATAAACAGGAGATGCATCTGAGTTTTCCTTCAATCTCTGTGTCCCATTTTGCAAGCCATTGCAGCTGTGTCTCTCTTATAAGTCCTTGCACCCCCCCTTCTTAACAAGCATCCTGTAGTTTCTAAAATATTCTACCATATTTCAGGCAGGTGCTGGCAGGAAAACAATGTCCCAGAACTGAGGCCCAATCTCCAAAGCTTTTGCAAAAGGCTTAAAAATTGCACTCAGATAACCTCTTGAGTTTGCAATAGCTTTTTGCAATCATCTTTAACTATAATTATATACATCCTCACCCTCGCAACTCCTCACCAAGGTTGCCTAAATCCCATTAACCAGGCACCCAGCATTGACTCTGCCCTGGACCTCTTCACACAGGCTTTTAATAAGGCCTGTGATCTCTACACACTACTTACCATGCTCTGCACCAAAAAGCAAAATGCACCTTGGGTTACCCCTGCCCTACTCCAAAAACTCAAAGAAAGGGACAACCTCAGGCACAAAGCCACTGAGATCGGCAGGATGTTGGACAGACAAGCCTACAGTGCAGCATGGAATAGATGCACATGGGTCATCCATAAGGCCAAGGCTGATCATTACCAGGCCACCCACACCTCCTCATGGGGGTCTGCCTGATCCTTTTGGGACACTATTAAAGAACTGAACAGAAAATCTCACTCCCTTCCCCTGTCCCAGCTTGCTATTGACTGCTCAGTTATCACTGACCCCCTTAGCATAGCTAACTGCTTTAACAACTCCTTCACAGACCTTAGCTCTATCCTTCTAAGTAATTTTTTGACCCAGCTACCGATTCACAGCACACTGTTTTTCAACATCCCCAGTTTTACTTGTGCAAAATATCCATCCATGAAGCCAGACCATTCCTTCTAAAAGCATTAGGCAGCAACAGCATAATCAATGACTCCTTGGATCCCAAAATACTAAGATTGGTCCTGGATAACATCCTAGACCCACTTACGAGCTTACTAAACCAATCCCTCTGCCTGGGTAAATTTCCTAGTGTCTGGAAAATGGCTGTTGTCACTCCCATTCATAAAGGTGGTGACAGGTCTGCCCCCAGCAACTATAGAGCAATCTCCATCCTTCCCTCTTTCTCCAAAGTCATAGAAAATATGGTGGCTACACAGCTCACTGAGTATCTGGCTAAATATGTTGATCTGTGCCCAGAACAGCATGGTTTCCATGCAGCCCATAGCACTGGGACAGCCTTATTGAAATTCTCTAACTTTCTGCACTCCTCTCTTGACTCTGGCTACCTTGCTGGAGCAGTGTTCATTGACCTCTCAAAGGCCTTTGACACTGTCTGCCATCCCCTCCTACTCAACACCCTCTACCATATCAGTTTCTCCACTGGCATCCTTGCCTGGTGCTCTTTCTACCTATCAGCTCAGTCCCAGTGCATCAAAATCAATGGGACACTCTGAGACCCACTCTGTCCACTCCAGGGTCATCCAAGGCTCCATCCTGGGCCCCCTACTTTTTAGTCTCTACCTAGACATCCTGCTTAGTGCCTGCTCTGGTAAAATTCTTCTGTACGCAGATGATGCTGTTCTTTATGCCTCTCACTGAAACTCTGCCTCCCTCCAGGACTCTCTCCAACACACCTTCAACCAAGCAGAATGCTGGTTCAAGAAGCACAGACTTGTCATAAATCTGAAAAAGACCAAGTCGATGCTCTTCACCTACCAACAAAATAAAGCAGAAAATAACCCCCTCCTTATTCTCCCAAGCACTCAACACACGCTTGAGCAAGTGCACACCTGCAAATATCTTGGGATTACTTTTGACACTGCCCTCACTTTTCACACCCACATTAATGCCATTGCCTCTGCAGCCAACACCTGGATTGGCCTCCTATACTGCCACAGGGGCTGCCTTCCACCTGATGCTCTCTGACTGGCCATCACATCCTCAATACTGCCCTAGTGGATTTTGGCCTGCCAGTATATGGAGCCGCTGATTACACAGCACTCAGTAAGATCCGACTCACTCTGAACAAGGCCTGCAGACTACTGACCAGTGCCCAGGCTCACCCACACCTGTCATCTCTACTCCACTGTCAATCTCCTCAACCTGGAAGAATTTCTCCAGTGCCAAATCTGCCTTCTAGCTAAGAAAATTCTGTTTGGGCTCTCCCGCCAGGGTATCAGTCTCCCTCAAACATACCTCCCCAATAGTCTCCATCCATAGCTCAAACAAGGTCACTCTACTGGTACCCAGATCTAGGACCTCTCAAGCTCAGATATCTTTTTGCTACAGAGCCCCTTCCTGGTTTAACACTCTCCCAGCTACCATCACTAACACTCCCAAAGTTGCCACCTTCAAAACTGCTATTCAGAACCACCTGTTCAACACTCGTAGCTGTACCTGTCTCTAACAAGCCACCCACCTATCATCAAGGGCACATCAACAAAGTCCCCCAGACTGCATGCACTTGAACAAAATCCTCTTGATTGCCTCCTCCACCTCCCCCCAACTCCCACCTGTTTTTTCCTTCCTCCCCTGTGCCAGATATCTGCACTTATGTAACTATATGAAATGTAATTGTGTGAAATGTAACAATGCAACAATGTCTATATTCAAATGTGTATAATCTGTGTAAAGCTGTATGTCAACCTCACTGTAATATTGTAAAACTGGTTGTCCTCTCTGTGATGAGGTACCTTTGTAAATGAGCCTCTTGCTCAAAGGTTGTAAATCCGATTATTTCAAATAAAATAAAATAAAAAACATTTAAAAATTAACACTATATCATTTCTAAACAAAGGGATCCCACTATCAGTTACATTTCCACATAGTGATTTGCATACATTTTTATATTAGCAGATATGCAAGGGGGAAAATACAGAACAGCAAGGGAAGGTTAAGAGATAGTAAGAAGCAAAGAATTGAGAGACCGTTGGGGTTATAAAATCCTAGGTCTCACAGGAAAATTTGGTTGCACAACCAGACAGAGAAGAAACAGGAAAGGAGAAAATAGAACAGATCCCTGCATTTAAACTCTCCATAACAACTGGAACAGGGTCCTATTCAACTCTGTCATTCAAAGAATCAGAAAATTATTCCAGCAAGGGACAATCCCAAGAAATGTGGCTGTGTCTGTGGTGAGTGGCCACAGCCTCTTGAGCATACTGCGCTACCTCCTGGGATGTATTTATATTGTATAGCTGGTACTCTAAAGTACTTGACTGTCACTATACAGGAAAAATTATTTACAGCAAGGGGAGGCTGTGATGGAATGCAATAACTCAAGGGGCCTTTCCCATTCCTGATGATCATGGGGAGGGGGGTTGTATATTTCCATATCCCAACTTTTTCTTCTAGTGTCAACTGACTCTGCATGCCGCTGATGTAGGCCATTATAAATATAGAAATCATATGAGGGAGGGCAGTGGTACCCTCCAATGCTGCTTGTAAGACAGTAATCACAGGAGGAATGGGCATGTCATCTTTGGATGGAGGTTAATAAAATCTACTTCTTGAAACTAATAGAATCTCTCTGGAGGTCACAAGGAGTACTGTTGTTATGGCTCCAGGTATGGTATTATCTGACCATTTTTAAGAAAAATGTACAATCAGATGTACAGTAGGCCCAATCTTTCTCATCCCCTGCATGGTCCAGACATGCTGGAAGGAATGTTTTTCAAGTATGGAAATAAATATAATAAATATCTAAATCTCCTTAGTGATTGAAACTGAAGAAGGAGTCTCCATTGTGGAAGAGTTTTGCGGGTATACGCATTTGCGATTGCTTCAGCTAAATGGAGAGGAGGATGAGATAAAAAATTTGAGTTTAGTGATGGGGATCCTCCTCCTTCTACATTTCAAAACTTTTCCAGTGAGCCTGGTAGTTTTTATTAAGTCAATAAAATATGGCACAGAGCCGAGCTGTGCGATGATAGTGAACTAAGTCTTGCAGGGCCAAATCTCCCATCCATTTAGGCAGCTATAAAATAGAAAATATCATGAGTGGTCATTGTGCTATCGATATATATCAGATATGTTTTCTGCTAAGGTTCCTCAGAAAGGTTACAGGTTATTATTATTATTATCTATGGCTAGGACTGAAGTATTCTAAGAATGCAAACTAGGCCCTTCATTCCTCTTTGACTACAACTTAGAATGTGTTCACTAATATCTCACCGTAAGAGAACCTTGGGGTCTCTGGTCCTGTCAAAACTCATCTGTCATACATGGGCAAAGAGATGGCCAGGAAACAGAGAGAGAGAGAGAGCGAGAGAGAGAGATTTTTTCTTTTAAGTATTAAAGCTAGATACATTGTTTTAAGATTTAATTAGTACTTTTCTTTTGTTTTTAGGAATTTATGCAAACAGTAATCTTAACCAGAAATATATAGTAAAACCTCCCATTATTAATTCGATATAAAATCACATAAATCAATAATTAAAATGAATTCTTGATAATAAAAATAAAATAGTTTTTTGATCAATGACTTTGTTCCTACAATTCCCTTTATGCCAGGTCCACAGGGCATAATTTTGCAGAAGGGAAATGATGCCTGTGCCACAACTTCAGGTGCAGGGTGCCATAAAGTGTGGCATGTGTCACAATTTGCATCCTGCTTCCAGAATCAGGAGCAAATTGCACCACAGCCTTGGACATAGCTGAGGTAATGATTGTGGGGACACAGGACATGATCGCATGCCCTGTGACCGGCTTTGAAAATTGGGCACCACATCTCCAGAAGGACATAGACAGAGTAGAGGCAGTCCAGAGGAGGTTGACTAAAATGGTTTAGGGTCTGCACCAAAAGCCCTATGAGGAAAAACTAAAGGATCTCAATATGTACACCCTGTAGGTAAGGAGAGAGGGGGGATATGGTAGAGACTTTCCAATACCTCACAGGTATAAATAAGGTACAACAGGGAAGTATGTTTCAGAAAAAAATATGTTCAACACAAGGTGTCTTGCTATGAAGTTGGAGGGAGGTAGTCTCAAGGGAAACAGGAGAAAGCACTTCATAAAAAGTGCGATGGATACATAGAATGGCCTTTCAGTGGAGGTGATAGGAGCAAAAACTATAACAGGATTCAAGAATGTATGTGATAGCCATGAGGGAACCTTACAGGTTAGGAAAGGGAGGTTAAAATAATAGATCAAGTAGGGTCTGCAGCAATACTGTGGGTAGGTAAAATGGGCAGACTAGGTGGGCCAAGTGGTCCTTATCTGACGTCAATTTCTGTTTCTGTGTTCTGTGTTTCTTTGAACTGTACCTCTATGCTCTTCTGTCCTGGGAAAAATACATTGTAAAAGCTGGATCCCACTGAAAATGTAACTTGCCTTTCAGCTGTGCTAACTTGGGTAACTATGTAACAAAATGGGTAAAAGCAGGTCACCATTGAAAACAAAGTAGTGCATCAACTGTGCTATCTTAGGTAGATACAGTATAAACACTGGGAAAACAGGATACCACTGAAAACAAGATAGCTCCTGAGCTATTTTATCTTTGGTAAATACAGCACAAAAATGTGTCAAAATAGGACCCCATTAAAAATGAGTTATTGCATCTCAGCTGTGGAGAGATACTTGCAACAACCAAACAGGAAAGGGTCCTGGTGAAATCATATCAGATGACCTAAAGATGGCAATGTGACAAGACAATCAGGAGAGCTAGTGAAATGCTGGAGTGCATAGGTAGGGGTATTCTCAGCAGGAATAGGAAAATGGTGTTGCTCCAATATAGGTCACTGGTAAGACCCCAGCTGGACTACTGTGTCCAGTTTTGGAGACCACGTCTCAGGAAAGACAGAGTGGAGGTGGTCCAGAGCAGGGCTACCAAGATGATGCAGGGTCTACATCAAAAACCCTATAAGGAGAGGCTAAACAAGCTCAATATGTACACCCTGGAGAAGAGGAGGAAGAAGCAGGGATCTATAATTGAGACCTTTACATACTTTACCTCACTGGGCTAAATAAGGTACATGTGGGAAGTATTTTTCAGAGGAAACAGCATTCTTGAACAAGGAGACATTATATGATGCTTCATTGGCAAGCATTTAAACTTGTCAAAGGGGGAGGCACTGATAAGCAGCAGGAAAATCCCAGGCTCTCCCTACAAAACAGGGTACTAAATGAGAAAAAGACTGAGGTAGAAAGGTCAGTGGGGGATGCTACAACAGAAGGTAAAGTCATCAAAAAATGGAGAGCAATGAGTACCATTGCCTGTAGTCTGGGTAAGAAGCTTCCTGAATTAGTGGCCTGTATGAAGTTGGAACATCTGGATACCAAGGCAGTCACAGAAACATGGTACACACAAAACCATGACTGGGACATAAACATACCAGGATACACTATCTACAGGAGGGACAGGGAGGGTAAAAGAGGAGGAGGAGGAGTAGCTCTTTATGTAAGGGAAGGAATAAAAGCAACTGAACAAAAGGGTAAACATGGAGGAGAAGAAGCACTGTGGGTAAATTTGGAGACAGGCAATGGCACCACAATCCACACAGTGGTTGTATACAGACCCCCTTCTCAGGGGGAGGAAATGGACAAGGAAATGATAGAAAGTATACTTAGAATGGCAGAAAAGGGGGAGATATTGCTAATGGGTGATCTGAATATGCCAGATGTTAACTGGAGTGCAGTTGCAGCAGCCACTTTGAAGACTAGGGTTATTCTAGATGTCCTACAGGGGCATGCCTTAGACAACTAGTATTGGAGCCCACTCGAGAGGGAACAATCTTAGACCTGGTTCTCTTAAAAGGAGATGGAGAGAGGATCACAGATGTAGAAGTCATCTGGGAACTAGCGACCATCGAATAGTACGGTTCACAATAAACACAGCAATAGAGTCAAGCCATACAAAGGCAAAGTACTGGACTTTGGAGGGCTGACTTTGCCAAAATGGGTGAGTGCCTAAGGAATGCAATTGCAAATGGGCAGGAAGGAGGGGTGGAAGAACAATGGGGAATAATAAAAACTGCCATCACAGAGGTAACAAGCCTTTGTGTGAAGCAAATAAACAAAACAAAACAATGTAAGAAACCACTATGGTTCTCAAAGGAAGTGGCAGTGAAGGTTTAAGAGAAAAGAACGCATTCAGGAAGTACAAGGAATTGCAGAAGGAGCAGGAGTGAGAACTGTATCAGTTAAAGCAAAAGGAAGCTGGGAAGGCAGTCAGAACAGCAAAGGCCCAAACCGAGGAAACGATAGCCAACTCAGTTAAGAAGGGGGATAAAACCTTTTATAGGTACATCAGGGAGAGAAGGAAGACCAAGGGAGGGATAGTGAGGCTTAATAAAGGGAGGGAGGGTGGGAAGAGGGAACTGTGACAAGGAAGAGATACTAAGCAAATATTTGTGCTCAGTATTTACAAATGAAGTGGGGGAGGTACCTAAAACAAACAGTAGAAAAACTCTGGATACAGTAGTTGATACCAGCCCATTTACAGGAGAAAGGCTTATGAAATAATTCTTAAAACTGAAGGTGGACAAAGCAATGGGGCCAGATGGGATTCATCCCAGAATTCTAAAAGAACTAAGTGTATAACTAGTGACACCACTGACTACCCTCTTTAACTAATCATGGGAGAATGGGGTGGTACCCGAGGACTGGAGAAGGGCAGATGTGATTCCCCTTCACAAAAGTGGGAGCAAGGCAGAAGCAGGAAACTACAGAATTGTTAGTTTAACCTCAGCAATAGGAAAAATGATGGAATCACTTCTGAAGGAAAGAATTGTCAAGTATCTAGAGGCCAGAGGGGAACAGGACCCTAGGCAGTATGGAGTCACAGTAGGAAGGTCATGCCAAACAAATCTGATAGATTTCTTTGACTGGGTGACCAAAGTAGTAGATCAGGGAGGGGCTGTGGACATGGCCTACCTATACTTTAGCAAGGCATTTGACACAGTCCTACACAAAAGATTAATATACAAGTTAGCCAGCCTGGGAGTGGGTCCTAAGATGACAGCCTGGATAAAGAATTGGCTGGAGAATAGAACACAGAGAGTAATAGTAAATGGAGTCCACTTTGAAGAAAGGGGGGTTACTAGTGGGGTACCGCAAGGTTCAATATTAGGCCGATCTTCTTCAATGTCTTTATAAGCGACATTGCAGAGGGACTAGAAGTAAAAGTATGTCTTTTTGCAGATGACACAAAGATCTGCAACAGAGTTGATGCACAAGGTGGAAAGGATGAGAAGGGACTTGGCAAGGTTAGAGGAATGGTCAAATGTATGGCAGCTTAGATTCAATGCTAAGAAGTGAAAAGTAATGCACCTGGGAAACAAAAACCCTGGGGAAGAGTACATAATGGGGGATGAGATACTAACAACAACAAAAAATGGAAAGGGACCTGGGGGTAGTCGTATCAGATGACCTAAAGGTGGGCAAGCAATGTGAGAGGGCAACAAGAAGGGCTGGTGGATACTGGGATGCATAGGGAGAGGCATCACCAGTAGAAAACAGGAAGTAATTATCCCTCTGTACAGATAGCTGGTCAGACCCCATCTGGAGTACTGCGTGCAGTTGTGGAGACCCAATCTCCGCAAATACATAGAAAGGATGAAAGCTGTCCAGAGAAGGGCAACTAAAATGTTGCAGGGTTTGCACTTGAAGACATATGAAGAGAGACTAAAGGAGCTTAATATGTATAGCCTTGAGGAAAGGAGGGGGGGGGGACATGATAGAAACATTCAAGTACCTCAAGGGAATCAACAAAGTCCAAGAGGGTAGCATCTTTCAAAAAAAAGAGGTGTGCAAGAACAAGGGGGCACAATTTGAAGATAAAATGGGGGTTTCTCAGAGGTAATTTAAGGAAGTATTTTTTCACAGAGAGGGTTGTGGATGCATGGAACGGCCTTCCGGAGGAGGTTGTGGAGTCAAAAACAGTGATGGAATTCAAGCATGCATGGAACAGTCATAAGGTTATTCTAAGGGGTGGAAGTAAGAAGAAGTAGGCTGCTGGTTAACTAGGATCTGCAGCTTATCCAGTAGGTATGGAAATAGGCAGACTGGGTGGGCCAAGCAGTCCTTATCTGCCGTCAAATTCTATGTTTCTATGTTAAGCTGGAGAGAGGTAAATTCAGGAGACGTGAAGAAGTACAGAAAAGGTAGTGGATGCCTGGAACAGCCTTACAGAGGAGGTAGTGGGAATAAAAACAGTGATGGGATTCAAAAAAGCATGGAATAGACATAAGGGAATCACAGAGGAAAGGAAGAGTGTGGATGACATACTGCCATAGACCAAGCAGGGCAGCAGCATAAGAGATCACAATAAAAATGGACAGACTGGATGGGTTAAGCAGCCCTTATCTGCTGTCAGTTTGTGTTTCTATGTGTCTGTGAGTCTTTGTTTCTATTCTGGGTTAATATATTGCAAAACTGTGTAAAAACAAGACCCTACAAGTGAACCCGTCAGAAAAAGAGATGTTGCATTTAAGATGAACTGTCTTAGAAAAATACATTATAAAAGGAGGATCACATTAAGAATGAGATAGTGCATCTCACCTCTAATGTTCTGTGTAAATGCTGTATAAAATGGTGTAAAATCAGGACCCTGTGTCCAAATGACATATTGCATCTCATCTGGTCAATCATGAGTAAATGTGTACAGTAAAACTCGAGTTATCCAAACCTTAATTAACCAAAACTCTTAATTATTCAAAACTGTGGCATGTCTCCCAGCTTAATGGACTATATGGTGTCATGTTCTCACTTATCCCAAATCCCTTTTATCCAAACAGCTGCATAGTTCCCCTGCACATTCAGACAGATGAGGTTATACTGTAGCAAAAATGTGTACTAGCAGAACCCAGTACTACAGGAAAGCAAGTGACGAACATTTGGCATTGACAAATGCTGGTTAGTAATTATGTTTCCTTATTTTCTTCACAGGCCAGCGTCATACCAGGATGGTTTCTTACATGATGTCTCTGTTCTATCTTCTGGTACAGATACTGTCAATTTGGAAATGGATCCCAAAAGGTTTCAATATTGTTGATATACTCATACTCACAATTGTATCTTAACAAATAAAATTATACTCTCTAGTACATTATTCTTAGATGATACTTATAGGCCTTTTACTTGTTCTCCCCTTTCCCCTTTTTACCAACCAAACAACCCCAATACCCTTCACCATAAAATGTCATTCCCAACCCGAAATCACCCCAATCTACCCTAATTCCTACAAATCCTTTCATAGCCCTTGGTAATCTCTCCCCCATACCATATCATCCCTATTCCCCACCCAATCCCTAACAATATCACTCTTCCTCATAACAACCCACCCTCCATAGCTTGCCACCCCAGCCCAGCCCTCCACACTTACTGTACATAATAGTTACCATTACACAACTTGTTGCATTCCTTTGAAGATCATCACTGTGACAGGCCTTGTTGTCTCTGTACTGCACTGTATATCTGTTAACAGTTAATTGTCTTTTTCACAGCTGACAATCAGGAAAGATGTACAGTAGTAGGGTATGGTTTATTAAACCTACCTACTGTGCTTAGAGCAAATTACTATATGTACATACTTGATGTTTAGCTAAGGATAACTATAGGAGCATAAATCTCATGAAATGTAAGTTCAAGGACATTACAATTGCTGTGTTATACCTTTTTTTGTAATTTAAAAAGTTGTCTATAGGTTCTTTGTATTATATTTGTGGTTAAGCTTGGTGATTAAGCTGGCACTACAAAAGGCATCACTATGTATTCATTAATAAATGTAAAAAAAGTAAGCCTCTGGTGCTATTTTGTTGTGCTCTGGGGAGTCAGAGGGCCACAATTGATTTTCAGTGCTCTGACTTCACTGTAATGGTGATCGCCTTTTGGCGGTCACCATTATCGCATAAAACCTTTAGTTGAGGTTGACACCAAAGTAAAGAATTCAGTTGGGGCAGAGCAGGGGTAAATGGAGAAAAAGGCAAAGGCAGTAAGTACAGGGATGGGGCTAAAACTGGTAAGGTCATTATAAAATGGAAGTCAATGCGTACTGATGCCCATAGTCTGGATAACAAGCTTCCTAAACTAGTGACTTTGATGGAAGAGAGATATGTGGATATCATAGCAGTCATAGAAATCTGGAACCATGACTGGGATGTCAACATACCAGGGTACACTATTAAAGGAGGGACAGGGTGGGTAAAAGAGGAGGAGGAGTAGCACTCTCTACATAAGGGAAAGGATCAAATCAATGGAACTAAAGGGTGAATAGGCAGGAGAGGAGGCACTGTGCGCCACCTTGGAGACAGGAAATGGCACCACAGTCCACACAGGCATTATATACAGACCCCCATCTCAAGAGGAGGATGTGGACAAGAAAATGATAGGAGGCATCCTCACAATGGCAGAAAATAGGGAGATATTGTTGACAGTTGACATGAATATGCCAGATGTTAACTGGAGATCATTTGCTGCAGCCACATACAAACATATGAATCTGCCAGCAGAAACAGACCACCCAGTCTGTTAATGTCTGCCCAAGTGTGCAGCTAGCACCCTAGATTGCTGCTGCCCCATCCAACTCCCCATCTGTCATTCCCATGATGGCCTCAGCCCCTCCTCCCAGCCCCTCCCTCTTGCTCTGTCCCACTTCCTCTTAAAACTTCCTACTGTCTTACATAATACCACCCCCTCTGGTAGATCATTCAATTTTGACACCACCTTCTCAGTGAAGTGGTGCTTCCCCATCTCCCTCCTAAATCTTCTGCCCTCCAATCATAGTCTGTGCCCCCTCATGTCCCTACCCCTCCTCAGTTTAAATACCCCTTCAGTGTTAGCTCTGTTTTTGCCCCTCAAATCCTTGAAAGTTTTAATCATATTCCCCATTCCTCCTTTCCTTCAGTGTGTACATATTCAGCTCATGCAGCATGTCTTCATAGGCCTTGCCCTTCATCCTCTGTAATATTTTGTTGCCCTCCATTGCACCCCTTCCAGTAAATTGATATCCCTCTTTAGATATGGCTGCCAGTACTGCACACAGTATTCAAAGTGTGGCCTGATCAAAGATCTGCAGAGGGGCAGGATCACCTCCCTCTGCCTCAATGAGAAACCCCTTGCAATACAGCCCAGCATCCTGTTAGCCTTAGCTGCTGCTTTCCTGCATTGGGCAGAGTTGTTTATGCTCCCTGTTACAAATACCCCTAGGTCTTTCTCTTCCTCAGTGTTCCCCAGCCTCACTCCTCCCAACCAGTAAGTAAACATTTATTGTTTGGCAAGAAGTATTGTTGTTATAAAAATATACATTAAAAAAAATAAACAAATACCACATATAAATACACACATAATTAAAATATGTATATAGAGACTTGTTTATAATAAACATTCTCTAAATTCTCATATTGTACTATATAGTAAAACAATATAATTCCCATGTTACATCATTGTTTCTGTATATGTAATGTACTTAATTCAGTGATTCTGCAAAATCTTGAAACTCTATCCAAATGAAGCTTATTGGTTGTTTTTAATAAATAATTATATTGATAAATTGATTCCATATCAATGTTCAAGAGCATTTCCCCCAGAAAGAGATTTCTCTGTGATTTATACAAAAGACACAATAGCAGTATGTGTTTAGGTGTATATTCATCTAAACCATAAGCACACAATTTAGTAGTTGCCATACCAAATGTTTGCTTCAAGCTATTGCTATCCACATAACCAAATCTAAACTTGGTGAACACTTTTCTATTACTTGGATTGCTTATTATCCTTAAATATTGATGTAACCCAATTTGTCTCCTGGTGTTTGTTGCCAACCATGAACTTAGTTTACAATGTTTGGCTAATTCCATTTTCTTTTGGATATGGATATCCTTTTTACTAGTCGTAATAATCTCATTGATCTCTTCAATTGAAGTTCTTGTGCTTTCTAGCAGGAGCAAGAGTTCCAATAACCCACAGGGTAATATTAATTTTTCCAATATTTGTGTGCTTGGGTAGATGAAGCCTTTCCTTCTCTGATTTAACATTTCTTTGATACACATTCTTGGCAATCTGTTTTCAGACATGTTATATGCTTTAATACAGTATATTACCGATCTTTGCTCTATATTGCAATTTATTGGTAATTGCCCTAATTCCAATCTGGACAAACAGGAGGACACTCCACAAGGAAGACCTAGTAACTTTTTATAAAATGTATTTATTATGGTTTCTAATCCACCCACATTCCCCATCCCCCAGATCTCTGCCCCATAAAGTACTGGTGATCGAACTTTTGCATTTAATACCTTTAGCGGTCCTATGACTGACCTTTCCCCATATTTATAATTAAATCTTTCTAGTGCTGGTGATACCCATTTATCTTTTGTATTACTTCAGATATATGTTCCTTCTATTTAAAATTATATGTAAATACAATATCCAGGTAGCAAAACGTTGTTACGTATTCTATATCATGGGCCTTACTTTTCATAGAACATATCCTGACAGTTCTAATTTGGCTGTTAATGAATATCATATATTTAGTTTTATATAATGTATCTCTAGCGAAAGCTTTTCACATTCATATTGAAATGTATCTAAGTTTTTCTTTATTCCTAGATAGCCAGTTAAAATTAATACAACATCACCAGGTAGGGGCACCCCCTGGAACCCACCCTAAGCATGTGCAGCTTTGGATCCTCCAGCCCCTCAAGTACCTTATTCAAAAAAAGATTAAATAGGATACAAGAGAGTATACATCCATGTCTGAGGCCAAAATTAGTTGGAAATTTGGCTGTACAGTCACCTTCCATATTATATCTGATAGTTGTGATATTATCTTCATATATGTTTTTAATTAAGTTTAATATAGATGTTTCTAAATGGTAATTACCAAGGACTTCCCAAAGTTTGACCCTGTTTATTCTGTTGAATGCAGCCTTTAGATCTACAAATACACAAAATAATTTTTGTTTTTTGATTGTAATATAATTATTTATTAAATGTGTCAGCACGAAGCACTGATCCAATGTTGAGTTATCTAGGCATAAAGCCAGCTTGTGCTTCATTAATTATCTTTACTTTAACTAACCAATTCATGATTCTATTAAATATGATTTTTGTGAACAATTTTTGAGAATTGTCCAACAGGCTAATTGGCCTATAGTTGCTTGGATCCAATCGGTGTCCTTTTATGTAAATGGAGACAATAATGTTCTCCCTGCACGTCTGGGATATTTTCCCTATTTTTATTATAATATTGTATTGATCCACCAGTGTTCATAAATGGGGACCATCTATAATAATGTCCATTGGTGTTCCTTCGGGACCTGGTGCTTTATTTTTTTTTTGCCTGTTGTAATACTGTTATTACTTCTTCTGTGATTTTTGTAAATAAGGAGTCCAATTAGTCTTTATATTTGTATGGTTTAATGCCTGTTTATAACATAGAGTCCTAAAAGGATGTTCCCATGTTGATGGGTCTATGTGACTTTCGATATTCTCATGTACCTCATCCAATCCTTTGGAGACCAATTGCCAGAATTTCTTGTTATTCTCTCTTATTAACTTTTCAAGTTGGTCCCACATCTTTATTCTATATCTCTTCTGTTTTTCTTCACTAAGTTTTCATATTTTCTCCTCTGTTTATTCAATCTCATTTTGTTTTCCCTTGTTTGTCTATTATGGCTATCTCTACACCTCCTTACTGGAGTCAGGGTGGGAGGATCCAGAGCCGCACACACCCCAGCCAGATCTTCTCAAAGCTCAAGAGTGTGCCTTGCCCTGGCATTAAAATCACCAAAAGGGTTATTCCACAATTTGGGTCATCTGTGAGACATGTTTCTATGAATTTAACTAATTTCCCTGTGTCTCCATGATTCACATAATTGGAATTTTTTTGGAGGAAAATGAACATTTATAATAACTGTTTTCCTGTTTTTTATGACTATTTGAACTGGCAAGATTTGTTCTGAATCCAGGGGTAATTCTATGTGCTCTACTTTATTTGTCATTTTATACCATGTGGCTAGCCCCCGATGATCTGCCTTACATTCTTAAACTTTTTGCTACCTTCTGAAAGCTCTTAAAACCATTTAATTTATTTTCTACTCCAGGTTACCTGTAGACCAATACAATTGTATTGCACTAAATAATCAATGAAGGTAGGATCATCCAATTTATTCTTAATTCCTGCAATGTTCCAGGATATCATATTATGTTTATTCTTTTTATTTTTATCCTTTTTGACTCTATTTTGGTTTAAGTTTTGTCAACCTTCCAGATTCTGTAGTGTCTGAAATCTGTTTGCTGTTTGAATTAAGTTTAACCAATACTCATCATTCAGTCCTTGATGTCTACTCTCTACCTCATCTGTCTCTCCCTTTAAGTGTATTTCAACCTTGTCTAATAATTCTGATTTGGCCAGAATATGCTTATAATTCATTTTATTTTTTACTTGTATTGCTATTTAACCATTATTTTCCCATATTTTTATTTTGTTCAGCCTTTTAATTAAACTGTTATCTTTTTGCATGACCTTGATTCTGATGTTTCAGTTTGATTCTGATACAAAATCATTCAGTCCATAAATTGAGATTACATATTCATTCTCTACAAGTGCTTGATCTGTATTTATTCTATAGAACTCTTGAAAAATCAACTTTATTCCCACAATGCTATCTATTTTTATTCCTAGTTCTTTCATTTTTTCTTTCTGATTCTCTATTGCTTTCAATACATAAAATTGGTTCGAAAGCAAAAGGACCAGTACTGTGTCTATAATTGGTCTAATTACAGTGAAGTTTGCCATTAGGTCATCACAGTTTTTGCTAATCTGTAAAACTGAGCCCATATATTGCTTAAGGTTGTCATTAAGTTTTATTTTGGTTTCTACTGGCGTTACCAGAACTTTAAATAGGGGTAGTACAAAATCAGTCTCCAGAGTCCTATTTAATAGATCTCTCAAATAATTTTGCAGTTCTTTTTCCTTTTGTGTTTCCTTCTCATTCTCATAGGTTTTTTTTTTACTTGGTTCTTGTTCTTTATTTTGAAAATTGCCCTAGTCTTTTCTTTCTATGTCTTCTACTTGGTCAATGTTTAACTGATCTTTTTCCTTTGTCCCTTTCTCTTTAATGCTATTCATCTTCTTTTCTGGTTTTACTTTGTCACCATTAACTGTTTCTCTATTCTTTACAGGTTTTCTTAATACTAATTGATTTTCTGTGCTGTTTGATCTCCTTTTCTGTCTATTATTTATTTGCTTTTTAGATCTCCCCCTTTTACTCATTTGAGTATGTACCATAGACATATTTTGAATGTACCCTTTCCCACTTATTTTTTATTTTCCTGTTTTTCCAACTTCTCCATTGAAAACTCCTTCTTTATTGAATAGATTTTGATTTTCTTGTTTTGTTTTCCCCAACTAATTCCTTACTTACTGTTTGTTGTTATTGGTTGTTATCTTATAACCAATTTTCTTGTTCTTATTTTCTTGTTTTATTCCTTTACCTCACAACTCTGTATTCCCAAATCTTAATTCTATTATGAAGCTATTATTCAAGTCATAATTACTGGGCAACATAACCAATTCAGATTGTTGTTCACTAAATGTTTCATAGCCAGTTAACCTAGAATCAATTGCACTCAAAGGCGTAATTATCTTCTCCTTTATATGCTCTTCCTTTTGAGTCTCATCTGGTAATAGACCATCTCCCTCATTTTGGGTTAATGTCTGGTTATCATTATTTTCTACTTTACTCTGTGTCTTTATTTCATACATACAGTTATTTTTTTTTTGTTTTCAATGCAAAATCCTTGTATAAATGACAGACTCTGAGAATTCTGTATCAGTTGTTCATAAATCATTGCATTTGCTAATGATGGATCTCTTAAAGCATCTGCACACACTTTTGTAATTGTTTCTAATGAAGGGGTGCTAAATTCTATTGGGCACATGAAACAAGTATCTTTTTCAGATGCCCATGAGGCATCAGTGGTTTTATTGGTTAATTCCCTTGATTAATGTATATTGCTTTCACAACTAATTTGACATAGAGGTGAGCTGCATTTATCTAACTATCCCATCTTTATTTTATTAATTTATCTTATTTTTCATTCAATTCTGTGGTTAGTATCAATTGTTTCTTTTATATTCTCCACTTTTCTACTCACCTGATTGTTCACTATTTCCATTAACCCAGGAGCCTGACTAAATGTATCTTGTAGACTATGCTGGTCCCTTATAGGTATGATATTTGTGTTAATTAACATACTGTGCATTAATTTTCCTGGTGGCAATAGTTCTTCCTTCCTTTTCCAGAGTTTCAAGACAGATGGTTGTTTCATTTTTGAGTTAGTCAAGTGACTTAATTCACTTTTCTTGAAGGTGGGGATTAACAGTTCTTCTACTTTTGGATTATATTAAATTTTTCTTTCAGCTCCCTTAACTCCCTCAACTATTGTCATGTTGTGATCCCTTTGTGGGGATTGTAAGACTCCTTGTATTAATTGAACAGTTTTTTTTTTCTTTTACTCCAAAATAACTCCATTCACTCTCATTAAATACATCTTGTTGTTGTCTATGCTTTTCTACTTTCATTTCCTTCAAGTTAGGTGCTTCTTTTTTGCCATTTTTTCCTTTTCTGGTCTTAACAGGCATGGTTAATCTGGTTTTTAGACATGTATGTAATGAATACAACTTTACAAAACAATAAGATGTTAGTAAAAAGTGCAGTTGAGGAAGTTCTGTATCTGTGGTTTTCTGACGCCAAATCTATCCAACTCTATCTATCTTATCTATCCAACTCTGTGGTGGTTCTGCATTAGAAATGGCAGGCACAAATTTGTATAACAGCTGTAAAAAAATCTTAGGAAAAAAGCAAAACAAAAACAAGTTTCAATGGGTAATTATGACATATTTACCAGTATTAGTACAAATTAGTTCATTTCTATAAGTTCATTAAACTCTAAGTCACTAGATCTCTAGATAGTATTCTTACTGTCTTCTTCTCCTTTGTGTTCCTTCATTTGGCTTCAAGCTTTTCTGTAAATTGCCACAGATAAATTCCTACTAATCTCCCGTTGACTAGATAAATAAAGTTCTTTTGGAGAAAAGTTTTCTTAATTTATTTTTCCTTCTTCTTTTTCTCAGTCTCAGATTCCATTTTCTTTTCTCTCTAGTTATAACAAAAGAGGCTAACTTTTGCACTCTATCAAGAGGTAAGATGAAGCTTTCTTTTCTCCAATTCCCTCTGTTCTGAGTCCTCAAGATCCATTTGTTTATCACTAAATGTGGGAAAGTAAAAATCACTAACCAATAATCTGAGTATAATATCCAGTCAAAATACTTTTCTCCCTTCTCTTGATTATCCCATAATTTTCCTTTAACAGATCTAAATAACCCCCTAAAAATAGCCACCTGTGCCTAGTAGGCGTTATCCGGTTACCAAAGACTAAAATAAAAAAAAAACTCTAGTAACACTATTAGCTCTAATTAGCTATAATCTAGCTATTGTGTAAATGTACACAGTAAAAGGGAAAAAACAAATGGTTACAAGGGATTACTTACTTTCCAGCCATTGTTTATTGCACAGTCATCTGAAGCTATTCAGGAGGGGAACAGGTGAAATTTTGCATACAAAGGAAAACCACACAAACTACATGGGCTGGGGTGTTCACTGAGATAAGCACCTCCAGCTCTATTCACTTCATACAGTATATCCACTTCCACCTTCACAAGTTTGCTTCTGTTGTGAATCTCCCTCTTAGGAAAACAGTTTAATACTACAGTTCTACAGCAATAGAAAAAAAAAACAGAAACCTAGAAAATTAACTAATAAAACCACGTTAAAATTTGGAAAATAAAATGAAATGGGAATGCACTTTTCCTCTGTGGGTAATCTTCCTGGTGTATGGCTCAGAGACTGCAGGGTTCTGATTTTTGAACACTAAGCATGCACATTAAGTACAGCTTAGTCACATAGGGTCCATATCCAATCGGACTAAAGAATCACTTCTTGAAAATAGTAAAGAATAGTAAGCGTTCCTTTTTTTTCTATGAATTTAAAATTATTGTTTTATTTATAAATTCATATTTAAATATGTTTGGACAGTCAGAGGTATTGTCTGAGGTATTGATTTAAGCTGTATCCATGGCCACTCATAAGGCATAGGGCAGCATTGCAGGGCAAGGCAAAAAAGAAATAAGAATCACAAAAATGCAATAAACAAGGGCTCTTATGTACAATCTGTAACAGAATATAACAGAGTAAAATGTAGAGTGCTAAGTAGTACTGCTATTTTAAGCTAAAGTAATAAAAAAATACAAGTGTTTTCTAAAAAAGCATTAACTGCCTAGTGTCTATATTCTGTTATCTTAAAACACAAGTGCAGCCTGAGTAGTCAAAACAGCCATGACCACGGCTTGATATCTCACTACCTGAGATAAGTCTTAAGGCACTCACTGCAGGTAAGGTGTGGAAGCAGTGTTGTGTGGCATCTTAAACATGCAATTACAGCCTTTATAGGCCCCTGTGGGCTTTAATGAGGTGTCTCCCCCACCAGAGGTGGCTCTCTCCACTGCTACAACTCCTCCCTCCATGGAGGGTGCTCAGAGACCAGTAGATCCAGACACCACACTCTGAGACTCCACTCACTAATTTGAATTTCTCCTTTCTCTGGACACCAAAGTTCAACTGGAAAGGTTTGCAATATCCTTTTCTATTTAGGCAACAGTGACATACCTGTTATAGAAAATAATACAGCCTTTACGAATTCCTGCTGCAACAGCTCCTCCACAGTGGTTCAGCATGTGTCCTCTTAGTCTGCACCATACTATCCATCCCAACCAGTAGTCCCTCCTTGTGTTCTTTGCCCCAAGATGCATAACCTTGCACTTTTTTGCATTGAATCCCAGCTGTCATTTCTCTGAGCATACCTCCAGTTTGTTTAGGCCCCCCTTAGCAGTTTGTTCCCATTCATCTTCTTTATTCACCACTGCCCCTATTTTGGTATCATCTGTGAAGAGCAAAGTCATTCTTGATGCCCTACAGGGGGCATGCCTGAGGCAGCCAGTGTTGTAACCCACTTGGGAGGGAGCAGCCATAGACTCAGTACTCTCAAATGGGGATGATGTGAAAATCTCTGATTTAGAAGTGAATAACCATCTGGGAACAAGTGACCGCCAAACAGTGTGGTTCACAGTAAACACAGATGTAGAATCAAGCCATACAAAAACAAGGGTACTGGACTTTCGGAGGGCTGACTTTGGCAGAATGGGAGAGTGCCTAAGGAATGCACTAGTGAAAGGGGAGGAAGGAGGGGTCAATAAACCACAGGGCAAAATCAAAACTGCCATCACTGAAGCAACACACCTTTGTGTAAAGCAAATAAACAAAGCAAAACAAAGGAAAGAAACACTATGTCTCAAAAGAGGTAGTGGGGAAGGTTTGGGAGAAAAAAGATAGAATTCAGGAAGTATAAGGAATCACAGAAGGAGCAGGAAAGAGAACTCTATCAGTTGAAGCAGAAGGAAGTGGGGAAGGCAGTCAGAATAGCAAAGGCCCTAACCAAGGAAAAGATAGCCAACTCAGTTAAGAAGGGCAATAAAACCTTTCACATGTACACTTGTGAGTGAAGAATGACCAATGGAGGGATAGCAAGGCTTAATATAGGGGAGAAGAGGGGCAGAAGGTGACAGTGAAAAAGCAGAGATCCTGAACAGATATTTTTGTTCAGTATTCACAAAGGAAGAGGAGGGATACATACCTAAACCAACCAATAGAAGCACTCTGGATGGGGGGGGGTCGATACTAGTTCATTCACAGAAGAAAGGGTCCTGAAAGAACTCTTAAAACTCAAGGCAATGGAGCCTGATGGGATTCACCTCAGAATTCTAAAAGAACTAAGGGGAGAACTAGTGACACCACTGACTACCTTTTTTAAAAAATCATGGGAGGATGGTGTAGTACCTGAGGACTGGACAAAGGTGGATGTGATTCCCCTTCACAAAAGTGGGAACAAGACAGAGGCAAGAAACTACAGACCTGTTAGCTTCACTTCAGTGGTAGAGAAAATGATGGAATCACTTTTGAAAGTAAGAACAGTTGTGTACCTAGAGGTCAGCGGGGTACTCAAACCAAGGCAGTATGGATTCACAGTAGGAAGGTCATGTCAGATGAAACTAATAGAGTTCTTTGACTGAGTGACCAAAGTAGTAGACCAGGGAGGGGCTGTGGACATGGCCTACCTAGACGTTAGCAAGGCATTTGACAGTTCCACACAAATGTTTAATAAAGAAGTTTGCCAACCTGGGAGTGGGTGACAGGGTGGTAGTATGGGTTAAAAGTTGGCTATACAACAGGATGAAGAGTGTAATAGTAAGCGGAGTCCACTCTTAAGAAAGGTAGTTACTAGTGGGGTACTGCAGGGTTCAGTATTTTGGCTGGTCCTCTTTAATGTCATTATAAGTAACACTGCAAAGGGACTGGAAGGAAAAGTATGTCTATTTGCAGATGACACAAAGATCTGCAACAGGGTTGATACACAAGGGGGATGGAAAGGGTGAGAAGGTACTTGCCACAGTTGGAGGAATGGTCAAAAGTATGGCTGCTTAGATTCATTGTAAAGAAGTGCAAAGTAATGCACCTGGGGAACTAAAACCAAGGGGAAGAGTATACAATGGAGGCAGGAGGTACTAACCACAACAAAAAAAGAATGGGACCTGGGGTAGTCATATCAGATAATCTAAAGGTAGTCAGGCAATGTGAGGAGGCAGTAAGGAGGGCTGGAGGATACCGGGATGCATAGGGAGAAGCATCACCAGTAGAAAACAAGTAGTTGCCATCCCTCTGTACAGACATTTAGTGAAACCCCATCTTTAGTACTGTGTGCAGTTCTGAAGACCCCATCTCCACAAGGAAATAGACAAGATGGAGGAAGCCCATAGGAGGGCAACTCAAAATGTGCAGGGTCTGTACCAGAAACCATATGAAGACAGACTAAAGAAGCTTAATATATATACCCTTGAGGAATGGAGAGAGAGGGGGGACATGATAGAAACTTTCAAGTTCCTCAAGGGAATCAACAAAGTACAAGAGCATAGCATCTTTCAGAAAAAGAGATGTGCAGGAACAAGAGGGCACAGTATGAAGATAGAGAGGGGATAGCTCAGGGACAATGTGAGGAAGTATTTTTCACAGACAGGGTGGTGGATGCATGAAACAGCCTACCTGAGGAGGTTGCGGGGTCCAAAATAGTTGGGCAATTCAAGAATACATGTGGTAGACAAAAGACAATTATGGTGGAGGGTTGGAGGAATTAGGCTGTTGGTTAACTAGAATCTGCAGCTTATCCAGTAGGCATGGAAATGGGCAGAATGGGTGGATCAAGCAGTCCTTATCTGCTGTCACAGTCTGTGCTTCTATGTTTCATTTTAAACTTTTAGGGGCTTGCAATTCAGCAATTTATGTATTTGTGAAATGTAACTTAAACATTTCTGAACATTTAAAGGCTTATGACTAGGTCACCTTTAAAGCCAGTTATCTAAAACCTGGCTCACATATGCATGGGCATGTGTAATGTCACTGTACCAATTTGGTGCAAATGGCCCAAACAATTTTAGTTTAAGTAGTTGTTAAATGTAAATTTAAAATTTCCAAATGTTTGGAGGGCTTATACCGCAGTCTTTTTTAAAGACAGAGATCTAAAACTTAGTACACTTCTGTATGGGTATGGATACAGCCAACATATACCATATGTGATGCAAGTTTGGAAAAGTATTTAAAAATCACAGGGAAATAACCAAAATCAAAATTTTGACAAAATTTCACTAAATATTTGCAGACTTTTTTTTAATTTCACAGAAGCAAATTCAGCATTTCTCCAGAATTCTGCTGGCAGAAGATACATTTCATCTATCCCTACTGCTCACTCTACTCTGCCCGCTCCTTCTTCTCTATTTATGCCAGACACCTTTCCCATTGTACCTCCTTTAAATACCAGTTCTGGTTTCATTCTTTTCCCTCCTATTTTACTTCCCTCCTATCTTGTCCTCTCCTTTCTCCTACCATCTAAAGAATCTAATGATGTTCAAACTGCTTTGTCCTATTGCTTTCCTAAACTATCCTTCACACTTCTCCTTTTATTCTACTCTGTCTGTTCTCCCATCAGACTTAAGTCTCTTCTCCATGACTTTTCTACTCCCACCTGCAACTTTACATGATCTTTACTTCATCCTCTCCTTTCTGCTTGTATACAAGCCTACAATACAGCCAACAGAATAAGGCTATTTGATCTACAGTATCTGGACTGCTCATATTGCAGGGTCCTCAGCATAAGCTACTGACTCTGCCCTCCATCCACCCTCCCCCCTGTCCACCACTTCTGTGACCTTGGTTTTTCCCTTAACTTTGTACAAGGCTTTCTTGAAGCTGCCTATCATTTTCAATTAAACAACCTCCTCTGGAAGCACATTCCAACTTTCTACCACCCTCTCCATGAAGAAGTCCCTCACTGTTTTCTCTCAACTTCCCCAACTCCAAGTTGAGAATGTAACCTCTCTTATGTGGTTCCCACTGAGCTTGAGGAGACCCTCCATGTCCACCCTATTTACTCCTTTCAGATACTTGAAGGTCTTAACCATGTCACCTATATCTCTCCTCTCCTCCAGGGAGTACACTTTCAGTGTCTTCAATCTCTCATTGTAAGTCCTACCCTGCTGGCACATAATCACCTTTGTTGCTTTCCTTTGCACCATCTCCAACTGGTTTATGTCCTTTTCAGGGTATGGACACCAATACTGTACATTATACTCCAGATGTGGCCTCACTAATGACCCATAGAAGGGCATTATTACCTCCTCTCCCCTGCTGCAGATCCCTCATGTAATGCAATCCAGCATTTTATTTGTCTTTGCTTCTGCTTTCCTAAACTACATGGAGTGCTTCAGGGCCCTAGTAATCATCACTCCTGGGTCCTTCTCCTCCTCTGCTGCAGATACCTGGAACCCTTTAAGGCTGTAGTTAGTCCTCAGGTTCTTGGATCCAATGTGCATGTCTGCATTTCTTTGCATTCTAGGCAAGCTGCCAAATCTAATATTACCTCTGTAGCTTTTCCAAATCTTTTGTTAGGTCTTGTATCCTTTCAGCTATGCCCCCCCCCCCACAGAGCATGATGTGCATAAGTAGGCACATTTCCTTCCCTTAATGCCATCCCCAAAATAATTGATAAAGACATTGAACTGCACCATTTCAATCCTGAGCCCTGATGGATCCCACTGGTGACTATCATGGTGCTGGAAAGCTCACCTTCCACCATTACACTCTGAATCCTGTCCCTCAGTCAGTTTCCCATCCATATGGTCAATTTCTCATAAACCCATAGATCTGCAAACTTCCTGATCAACCTCCTGTGGGGTAAAGAGTTAAATGCCTTACTGACATCCATGTAAGGGATGTCCCACACTTGAACACTGTCCACTGTTCTTGTGACCCAGTCAAAGAATTCAATTAGATTAGTTTGACATGACCTCCCTCCTTAAAACCATTTTGCCTCTAATCCTGGAGGCAATTCTCCTTTAGATACTCTAGTAACCTTTCAAGTAATTATGCACTCCATGAGCTTGCATATGATTGAGGTCAAACTGACCAGACTGCTCTTCTAGAGGGGCACTACATGTATAGGCACTATATATTTGTTCCATTCTCCAGACTTGCAGTACCCTGCCTGACTTAAGTAAACTATTTTACTGTCCAGCCATGGAATCTAAACAAAGCAGTTGGTAATAAGGAAGACCACTCACCCAATTACTCACTCAAATAATTTATTTTTGTTGTATATAGTATTCAGTTCAGTGTCTTTTTCTCAAAGCTTAAAATATATACGGTGCCATCAAACATTCTGTACCTTGTCCATCAGTAAAAATACACTGTTACATTAAAACTCCATCATTACATTGAATTCTATATTTTGAAATCAGTTAATTTTCCATATTCTATATTTTTTCCAGGTTATTCAACTGAAAGTATCTGGTGCCCAAACTTTAATTTATAAGTAAATAGTCTTTAGTTCTTTAGGGCATTGGGCAACTTGCAGCTCCCACTCCTAATGGAGTCACATCAAGTGACCTACGCAGTAAAAATAAATATTTGTTTCTCCCCCAGGTGAATTGGACCTGTTCCCCTGGAGGAGAAAGACGTATTTATTTGAAGCTTTAATAAAAAGACACTGAACTATATACTATATATAATGAAAATAAATGATTTGCATGATTAATTGGGTGAATGGGCTCCCCTATTATCAATTGTTCTGTTCTGATATTGCCTTTTATTGGTAAGAAGCCACTCCTTGATAAGTTTGTTTTTTCTCTTTATACTGAGATTGACTGGGCTGGATTGACTATTTTGAGCAGCCATGGGATCTGCCAGCTCCTTCAGTACCTTTGGGTGTATGCCATACAGGAATGAAGATTTCACTACCCTCAGAACTACCCTGTCCACACCCTATCCACTTCTATCAAACCATCTCCTCTCTCCACCCCTTGTCTTCTCCTCCTTGTCGTAGTGGCAATGGTCCATATCTTTCCTAGGTGAAGACAGAGTAGAAGTACTCATTGAGTACCTCAGCTAAGCTCTCATTCTTCTTCACCCACCCCTCCCCTTTTCTGAGTTTATTAATACCATCTTTCTTATTCCTTTACATGCTAAATATAGTGAAAAAGGGATTTGTCACCTTTCTTAATTCCCTCAGCTAGCTGCAGCTCCTTTGAGTTTTAGCATGCTGGACTACTTGACCTGCTAAGCTAGTCATCTTCAGGTAGTCCTCCCTATCTTCCTCCCTTTGGGTCCTTGTGAATTTCCTGTAGGCTGACCTCTTATCTCTTAATGTCTAGGTGACATTCATGCTAAGCCAGCTGTAAGTTTTGGCCCCTGAGTTCTACCATTTGAGACTAATGCACTTCCTTATGGCAACCATTGTTCTCTCCTTGATGATAGACCACCTTTGGTCCACCCCATATCCACTCTGATGCTTGCCAAATGACTCTTTAGAATCTTTCTGAGGACCAACTTTTAAGTCCATGATTTTAGTCTTAGTGGGGGCATTTTCCCTGCCAAGTCCAATCAGAACCACACTATACAATGGTTACTCTTACCCAGATCTCCTTGACTTTTATATGCTGGATGTGGTCCCCGTTAGTCAGCATCAGATCAAGGATTGCCCCTTCCCTGGTGGGTTCTTTGATACCCTGAGTCATATATCCAATTTGTAGCAAATCTATAACCTCCTGACTCAGGGCACAGGATGAGGCCAGTACTCTCTAATCCACTTTTGGCAGGTTGACATCTCCCACTATAAATGCCTCTCCCTTCCCTGCAGAAGTCAATAGTTGTGGGTTAAATTCCTTGGATATTTCTGCCTCCTGGCTGAGTGGTCTGTAAACTACCCCAACTTCTCCTCAATCTAGACAGTAACTAAATCTACTTTTCTGCCCTCCCCTCTTCTGATTCATTTTTTGTAAAAGTTATACTCTCTCTCTGATATAAAATCCTCTTCCTCTCCCCTTTCCTACTTCCCTGTCCCTTATGTATAATTTAATCCCAAGGGTGGAGAAGTCCCAGTCATGTTATATGTGGCCCATGTTTCTGTTGACAACAATGTCTTCTCCCCTCTCTGCCAATAATGCCTGCAGTTCATCATCTTGTTTTCAATATTCTTACCCATATTTGTCCTTCTATGTTGCTCATTCCTCTAAACTTAGAGGTAATTTCCCCTAGCCTATTTAAATTCAATTGTAGCTACCTAATGCACGTGTTATACTATTATGACTTGCAAGGTTTATGATCTTGATCATGCTCCTTTGCTGTACTGTCTTGCTGTATATGATTATTATTTTTGTAATGCTGTTAATAACTATTTACTCTTTATCTTCTTTTTCTATCTTCATACCCTTCCCCCGGAACACATCTGGAGACCAGTTGTTATCAGTTCAGGATGCCTTTCCTCATAAAACTTTTGAAGTACAATACATAAATAAAACACTCCATGTTGTTTAGTGTCCTGCAGACTGTTTGTCTTCTGATACCCTCCAGACTAATTTATTATTGATTCCAGTAGTATCCACCTTACAGATATCCCTACCCAGTGAATATGTTGCAGAAATTGTAGCACAAGAAAAGCCGCACTGGAAAAAAACATCTGATGTTATAGCTACAGGGATAGTGTAGCACAAGTCAATTACAGAACTGCTATCTCTGTAGCTGTCATCACACAGGAGGAAGATGACAACTGGAGAGCTGTGTGACACTCTGACAAGATGCTCCTGTGATGCAGGGGGGTTAAGGCCATAAGCAGCTAGGGTGGTGGAATGTTCTGGAGATATAGGTTCTATTTCTGGTTTTCCCAACTCTGGTGTTTTCATTTCCCCCTCCAAAATTTTATTTTTTGTGTGTTCTCCCCCATCCTGCACTTTTATCCCCCCCCCCACTCACAAATGCAATCCCCCCAAGTTCCTCCCTGTCCCCAAGTTGCAACCCCATGGAGTTTATTATATTAAGTTCAGGGGTGCAAGAGACAAAGCCCCCCACAAAAACTAAATTTAGTTGTTTATTGTTTGCCATTGTAGCAGTCAGTGTGTTTCCTGACCACTATCATTGGCTTTGTCATTGTGGTCGGTATTTTTGTCGAGCAATAATTTTTAAAGGATTGCTTTTGTATGAGTTTTTTTAACTGTGCTGTATTTTTGTTTGACTTTATGACCTAGTGCCATAGATGTCACACTGATAAGTCAGTAGAGGTGTCTGAATACCTTTTTCTGAAAATCTGGCCAAATATTCTGTATTCAGCATCCAAATATTTGAGCATTTGGATATTTAATATTCTGCTTGAAAAAAATTAAAGAAATAAAAAACACCCTCCACTCACCCATGCATGTTTTTAACTATCCCACCCCAAGTATGACACACTGAAGTTACCTCCCCCGCAGTCACTGTCTGCATCCCATTGTCACTCTCCTACCCCAGTGCTCACACAGTATTGTAAAATGTTAAATTGTTTTATCCCATAACTCACCCACCTCGACAGTTGTCTGCCTTCTTGATCAAGTAAATGCCCTGGTTAATGAAAAACTCAGACTTACCCTATCTTTCCCCATCCTCCACTGTAGAAGTACCCATATCTGAACCTCCACCCCTCTAGCACCTGACAAAGTAGCATAATGAACAAAGAAGCAACTGGCACAACTTAAACATAGAAACATAGACATTGATGGCAGATAAGGACCGCTAGGCCCATATAGTCTGCCCATTTCCCTATCTACAGGATAGGCCGCAGATCCTAGTTAACCAACAGCCTATATCTTCCTGCCCCCCCACAAGAATTGCCTTACGTCTGTCCCATGCATTTTTGAATTCTCCCACAGTTTTAGACCCCACAACTTCCTCAGGAAGGCTGTTCCATGCATCCACTACCCTCTCTGTGAAATAATATTTCCTCACATTGCCCCTGAACCACCCTCCTTCTATCTTTAAATTGTGTCCCCTTGTTCATGCAAGTCTCTTTTTCTGAAAGATGCTACCCTCTTGGACTTTGTTGATTCCCTTGACGTACTTGAAAGTTTCTATCATGTCCCCCTCTCCTTCTTTCCTCAAGGGTATACATATTAAGCTCCTTTAGTCTCTCCTCATACGGCTTCTCTTGCAGACCATGCACCATTTTAGTTGCCCTCCTCGGACTGCCTCTATCCTGTCTATGTCCTTGCGGAGATGGGGTCTCCAGAATTGGACACAGTATTCAGATGAGGTCTCACCAACTGTCTGTACAGAGGATAACAACTTTCTGTTTTCTGCTGCTGATGCCTCTCCCTATACATCCCAGTATACCCCGCCCTCCCTACTGCCTTCTCACATTGCTTGCCAACCTTAAGGTCATCTGATATGATTAACCCCAGGTCCCTTTCCTGTTTTGTTTTGTTGTTACTACCTTCCCACCCATTGTGTATTCTTCCCCTGGGTTCTTGTTTCCCAGGTGCATTGTTTTGCACTTTTTTGCATTGAATCCTAGCTGCCATATGTCTGACCATTCCTCCAACCTTGCCAAGTCCCTTTTCATCCTTTCCATGCCTCCTTGTATATCAACCATGTTGCAGATCTTTGTGTCATCTGCAAAAAGGCATACTTTTCCTTCCAGTCCCTCTGCAATGTCACCGACAATGACATTAAAAAGGATTGGACCCAATACTGAACCCTGAGGTACCCCACTGGTAACTGCCCTTTCTTCAGAGTGGACTCCATTTACAATTACCTTCTGTGTCCTGTTGTCCAGCCACTGTTTTACCCAGGCAACCACCCTGGGACCCACTCCCAGACTGGTTAATTTGACTAATAATCTTTTGTGTGGTACTGTGTCAAATGCCTTGCTAAATTCCAGGTAGGCCATGTTCACAGCCCTCCCTCGTCTACTACTTTGGTCACCCAGTCAAAGAAATCTATTAGATTTGTCTGACGTGACCTTCCCGCTGTGAACCCATGCTGCCTTGGATCCTGTGCTCCACTGACCTGTAGGTATTCAACTATTCTTTCCTTCAGAAGTGACTCCATCACTTTCCCTACCACAGAGGTCAGACTGACAGGTCTGTAGTTTCCTGCCTGTGTCTTGGTCCCACTTTGTGAAGGGAATCACATCCACCTTCCTCCAGTCCTCGGGAACCACACCATCCTCCCATGATTTATTAAAAGAGTAGCCAGTGGTTTCAATAGTTCCTTCCTTAATTCTTTTAGAATTCTGGGGTGAATTCCATCAGGACCCATGGCTTTGTCTACCTTCAGTTTTAGAAGTTCTTGCAGAACCCTTTCTTCTGTGAAAGGACTGGGATAGACCCCCCTATCAAGAGTGCTTCTGTTAATTGGATTAGGCACGTCCCCCTCCTCTTTTGTGAATACTGAGCAGAAATATTCGTACAGTATTCCTGCTTTTTCACTGTCCCCCTCTGCCCACCCACCGTTCATTCTATTCAGCCTCACTATCCCTCCCTTTGTCTTTCTACGCTCGCTGATGTACCTATAAAAGGTTTGTCCCCTTCTTAACTGAGTTGGCTATCTTTTCCGCAGTTTGGGCCTTTGCTATTCTGACTTCCCTCCCTGCTTCTTTCTGCCTTAACTGGTACAGCTCTCTGTCCTGCTCCTTCTGTGTTTCCTTATACTTCCGGAATGCTATCTTTTTCTTCCTGACTTTCACAACCACCTCTCTTGAGAACCATAGTTGCTTTTTCTTTTGTTTTGATTTGTTTATTTGCTTCACACAAAGGCTTGTTGTCTCTGTGATGGTAGTTTTGATAATTCCCCATTGTTGCTCCACACCTCCTTCTAGCCTGTTTGTTAGTGCTTTTTGGGCACTCTCCCATCTTGCAAAGTCAGCCCTCCTAAAGTCCAGTACCCTCACTTTTGTATGGCTTGACTCAGTAGCTGAGTTTAACGTGAACCACACTGTTTGATGGTCACTTGTCCCCAGATGGCAACCCACTTCTAGATCTGAGATCCTCTCCCTGTCCCCATTTGAGAGTATGAGGTCTAAGATTGCTCCCTCACGAGTGGGTTCTGAAACTAGCTGGCTAATGCGTACCACCTGTAGGGCATCAAGAATGGCCCTGCTCTTGGATGTGGCTGCAGCAAATGTGCTCCAGTTGACATCTGGCATATTCAGCTCTCCCATCAACAGCATCTCCCCTTTCTCTGCCATTCTAAGAATGCCTTCCATCATATCCTTGTCCATTTCCTTCCCCTGACATGGGGTCTGTACACAACCCTGTGCGGATTGTGGTGCCCTTTCCAGTCTCCAAGGTGACCCACAGTGCCTCCTCTCCTCCCTGTTTACTCTTTTGTTCAATTGATTTTATCCCTTCCTTTACATAGAGAGCTACTCCTCCCCCTCTTCTCCCCTGCCTGTCTCTCCTGTAAGTTATGTACCATGGTATTTTAACATCCCAGTCATGGTTCTCTGTGTACCATGTTTCTGTGACTGCTACGATATCCAGGCATCCCTCTTCCATTAAGGCCACCAGCTCAGGGAGCTTGTTGCCCAGACTATGGGCATTGGTACTCATTACCCTCCATTTTCTGATGGCCTTACCCTCTTTTGCCCCATCCCTGTCCTTCTTGCCTTTGTCACTTTCTCCATTTACCTCTGCCCTTCTCCCTATCAACACCTCCATGTTGGTGTTTGCCACACTTACTACCATTATTTATTGTGGGGGCTAGAATTTTCCTGCTCCTTTCCAGTGCCTCCCCCCTTGGCTAGTTTAAAAGCTTGCCAATGAAGCATTTAAACCTATCACCCTAGGACCCTGGTTCCCCTCCCAGACAGATGCAGCCCATCATGCCAGTATAGGCTTGCATTACTCCAGGTGGACCCCAGTCCCCAATGAAGCCAAATACCTGAGCTCCACACCAGTTTTCAACCACTGATTGAATCCCATGGTACACAGAACACCCGCCTCTCCTATGCCATAGATGGGTAGCACCTCCGAGAAGGTTACGTGTGTGCTACTTGACTAAAGCCCCTCCCAATTCCACAAACTCTTCCTGCACTTCTCTAATCCCTTTCTTAGCCAGGTCATTTGTCCCTAGGTGGACAATGACATCCAACTCCCTCCCTGTGCAGCTTCTCGGCAATCCTGAGGATTCGCTCCTGTCCCTCAAACCATGGCACCAGGCAGGCACCTACCTCCCTCTCCCTTCCATGCCCAGTTCTACCTTCCTAACAATGGAGTCCCCCACCAGGAGTTGTTTCCTTCCCTGCATGGTCCCCTGCCACCCTCCTGTGGGTCTCCTTTGTGGAGGTTCCCAGCATCCTCCTTGGTCTCCACTGTAGGTGCCTCCATAGAGGAACCACACTTTGCCAGAATGGCATAGGGATGTGGAGAGGTACAACTGGAGGATGTTCCTCTATTCCACCACCCTCACCCTCCTGAGCCACTGTGGTCCAACCGCTCCTCTTTCTTGGCAACCTCTGAGGCAGCGGCAGTGGCACTGGTGGTCCCTGGATGGAAGAGGAGGTCCCACAAATCCTGGCCAACTCAGCCTGGAGATGAGCAACCTCCTCCCTCAGCCCAGAGAGGTGCCTGCAGATGGGACAATACTGCATCCTCCAGAAAATCACCCAGAAGACTGCTGCTCCACAGCCACTGCACTGCACCACTCCCATCATGTCTTATTTCTGGCCCCTTAACTGCTTGCAATCCTTACTCTTTCCTCTGTTTTTTTCTCTCTCTCTCTCCTTACTTTCTGCCTGTGTGCCCTTTAAGCTCCTGATTGTCCTGTTCTGAGACAAGAATATCCTATATTTCTCATTAGACCACTTACTTGTTCAGAGGCAGACCTCCAGCAGGTAGAGGGGGCCAGAGAGCTACTCTTGCCCTTCTAGGATGGTGGGTCCTTGGTGGTTCTGTGATTACTCACTTCCTGCCCCTAAACAGGAAGTTCCTATTGTCAGTCAAATCCTGTGCCTATAAAAACAGAACTAGCTTTGGGTGGGGGTGGAGGGGAGGGAAGGAGGGCAATATAGTCCCAGTAGAGAAGTTCAGTCACACAGCAGTCCTTTTTCCTGGTGCCTTCTGCCAAGCTATTAGTTGAAACTTTCTAAGGCAGTCTTTAAATGTAGCTTTCTTCTAGCTAAGCCACTCCCCCTACTTACCAGATCTTTCTACAAGTAATTTAAACCTCACAGCACCTACTCTCCTCCATGGCTGTCTGCCTCCTAATGAATTAACACACTCATATTCCCTGTCATAGTAAAATCAGCTGATCATGCTATCATATTGGAAATGGATAGAGTTAGTCTCCCTGTCAAAAAATGGTAATGCAGACAACATAAAAACTGATTAGAGACCTGTAGCACTTACTTCTCTTGCTGCAAAGACAGATGAACAGTATGATTTTTATTGGATTGGAGAGGATTTACAGGGGACATTTTAGCCAAACCAATTTTAATTAATTTATTTAAAAGTTTCACCAGGAAGGCATACTGAGCGGAGTACCACTCGATTCCAGATGCATCCTGGTGGTGGGGGAGTGGGAAAATACACAATAATAACAATGGACATGAAATACAAAAACAGGAGTGGTTACAAAGAGTGTGCAACATGCACGGGGAATCAATGTAACTGACAGCGGATTAAACATTTTTGCTGTACAATAGATTATTTACATAGCAAGACAGAGAAAATACCATAGCCAGTCCTAACATAGAGAAATATTAAAAATAAATTTTGCAGTGCATGTACTTTTTAAAGTACTCTGTGATCTGCATGGAGCAAAAAAGAATGGTTAGAGACATTTGACCTCATAAATCACAACATCAGAGGGAAAAATATTTGATATAAAAGTAGATCCTTATCTGATTAGGTGAGTCTGCACCTTTCTGCAGAATAGAGAACACAAGATAATATTTGGGTGGAACAGTCAGCATGGCTTTAAAAGAATTTCGGGTACTAGATGGCAACAAGTTGCTCCATTGCTAGTTTTAATTATAAATAATGATTTGAAGACAGTAGTGCAGCTTGTAATTTATGCATATACCACATTGTATACTATCCATGATAAAGATGCTCAAGTAACATTCTGCAAGATTTGAACTAGATGGAGAGGTGAACATCTATAACTATGAGGAGGACTGATAATGCAAAACTCTAATTATGTTAGTGTGTTCAGAAGAGAGCTAAATCAAGCAAATGCAGTTTTGAATGCTAAACATTTGGTAGTAATAATTGTGGATAGTTTGAAGCGGGCTCCACATGAAGAAGAATTGTACAAATAGTCCAGCAAAAGGATCTATTTTGTCAATACTTAAAAGAGGAGGGTTGCCTCAGCAGGAACTTCTGTTAGTGTATAAATCATTGTTTACACCTAGTTCAGAGTGTGCACTTGTACTGTGACATTTAGAGTTAACAAAATACCAAAAACGTGATGATAGTTACTTCAGAGAAGAGCAACAAGGATTATAGTTAATGAGTAGTCCTTTACAATGTTAAAAAAAAACATGTTGTGGGTAAGAAATGTTAGAAGAGAGAATGGAAAGGCTATGTACTGTTTATTGTTTTTGAGTCTGTTTGGAAACAGGATAGCAAGTTACAGATACTTTGTTGGATAAATGAGAAGGGACATTATGGACCTTGGAATAAGAACATATATGAAAAAATAGGGTAAACACAATGGCATTTTGTCTAGTCTATACAATGAGCGATGAGCAAATGTAGACAGATGAACACCATCCATCTATGTAAGGATTTAGTTGCTATCCTGCAATTTACATTTACCCTTGGGCAAGTTAGTCCAATAAGAATTGAATAATGTCTGCAGTCATGGTGCATCATGAGATTAGTATGTATTGTTTAACATTACTAATTATGGGGATGTAGTTAGCAGATTAGAAGAGTTGTAATAACTAACTCTGTATCTGTATAGCATTTTAGCTTTCTATTACAATGTACTGTACAATTTTATTTGTGAATTTAGATGGTCTGGTATAACTGAACATGTATAAATGATCAAATGATACTGTGCTTTGTTCCATATGTATTTTTGTTACAATTAGTAAGTTTAAATATATTCTCTGGTGCATAAATTTGTATTAAGACAACCCTTTTGCTACTGCAATAAAAATCCCCAGCAACTACAACTGCTATTACTACTTACTGTACATGAACCAGAACTGTTTTGACTCACAAGGGTGGGGGATGGTGAGTGGGTTATGTTAGTGTTCCTATTTGCACATTTTGAATATAATTGGTGTTGTATGATGTACAAGACCACTGAGGCTGAAGCATGGCCCTGTTATGTAACTCCACCTTGGGTCAAGAGGTAGGGGATAGAGCTGACATTTTGATTTAGGCTTAACAAACTTAACAGCACATTTGCAAACTTAGAGGGTACAGTATTAGGTTGACAACAATAATTACACATTATTAAAAGTAGTAGGCATGAGGCTGATAACCATTACAGCACATTACAAGACTTTGTGGGGGTTTTGTTTTATGGGGTAGCAAGCAAACATAATCTGCATTAACATAGGTTTTTCCATTGAATGTCCTTAGATTTTTAGAAAGTTGAGTGGTAACTTATTTTGCACAGTTCCTTTCAGGCAATGTAAAATAATAAGATACACAATGTCTTTTAGGCCCATTCTAAGAAGAAATGTAACTAACGTTCTTACTATTTTGTTCATGTATGACTTTAACTGCTGTGTAATAAAAAATGCATACTATGGTATTTTATTTTGTCATGTACTGTATGTTCTCAACCATTTTCTTGTTTCTCAGCTTTAAATATGTGCAATCCCTTTGCCAAGAAAACAAAGCCTTCATCTCCCCAAGAGGACTACATGCCCATCAGCTGCCAGACTCCAGGGATATCAATAAACTCAGCATCAAGGATCAGGAAAGGTCAGTGCAGTAGGGGAGCAGAAAATGTGATGTATGTGGTTTAAGATCCAGTTGGTAGAGGAATTGAGAAAGTGCTGTGTAGATGGACTGAGAGGAAGGGGCATGATGTATAATATCTATCAGGGGTCACAGTAGGAGTGGTCAACACTAGGATAAAAGTAAAGGTAAAGCATATGGGTTAAGGTACAGATGTGATTTTCCACTTAGGGACAAATGTTGTGGCCAATCAAGAAATGGAAGTGGTAAAAAATAACTTATGATGTCTCAAACGAAAGTTTAGAGCAGCATCCTCATCCCTGGCCTTATCTGAGATCCAACCAGTGTGGCATGTAGGGGGTCACAAGACAAGAGAAAATAACAGAGTTTCACTCCTGGCTAAATGGATTGTGTAAGAAAAGTGAACATAACTTCAGTGGGGACAGGGACCAATTCTGGGACAAAAGGCTGTTTCAGAGGGATGACCTCAATTCAACATGGGAAGGGGTGAATGCACAAGGGCAAAATTGTGATGCCTTTATTGAAAAGCATTTAAACTAGGATAGGGAAAGACTAGGTCTGTGGTCTCCTAAAGCAAGCTTGGAGTGGTAATGGAGCTGGCTAGTGCTCTCCCAGTAAGAGGTAGGACACAGAAATGAGAGCAGAAGAGTATGGACAGGAAGGAATGGCAGAAATGGAAGAATAGAGAAGGTTGGTCATGTGAGTATGTTAAGGAACAATGACAATGTGACATAGTAGATAGCATCAATGCCAAGAGCCTGGGGGAAAAGATGACAAACCTGCCAGTGCTGATTGCAGAGGTGGGGCCCAACATTGTGGTGGTCACAGAAATATGGGATACTCTTAACCATGACTGGCATCTCAGGATCCCAGCATGTATTCTATTCAGGTAGGATAGGGGAGCAGGTAAGATAAGTGGGTTCCAAAATGCATAGTGAAAAGCATCAGGTGCATGGAAGCAAAATCTACTGCAAAAAAAGAGAGGGGTGGAAATGTTATAGGTACAGCTAGTGGTGGAGGGATAAAAACATAAGAATGGCATGTTTATAAGCCTCCCAACATCTCTGACAGTGTAAACCTGCTACTGAGTGAGGCGATCAAGTTGGTTACAGTGATGGGGAAGATGGGTCTGGTGGGTGACCAAAATATGCCTGACATGGTGGTCTGAATCATCCTGGTGGCTAAGAGCAGTTGCAGTCAACCACTGGTGGACAATTTCCTGAACTGTTTCATGTTGCAGCACAACAAGGATGTCAGGAAATGGATCACTGTCAAAATCGCGCATGCAATATCGCACGTGCAACTATAGCGCATCATAATTAGCGCTTAACAATAATAGTGCGGTGCAATAACCACGCCTCTACTATAGCGCTAAAATGTCAACAAACTTTCAGCAAGCAAGGTATCTTACCATTTACATTTGAGTAATGTCGAATCCAGGATTGGTAATAGAGGAAGTGCATTACTACCACAATAGCTGCTGCACATGTGTTACACATTGTTACTCCCCCTGTACACATACACTTCCTGTTTCGAGCTAGCGTAGCAACAAACTAGTGAGAACTCATCTCAGGTACAGGCAAAAATATCTTTATTAATGTACTTAAAATAAAGCAATCATTCGTAGCATTAGTATCATTGTTAGCATTGCATTGCATTGAACTTGAAATGGGACATCATTGTTTAAGCCTGAAGCTGGAAGTTGTATGCAATTCCTCTGAGGTATTCATGTCTTGCACGATCTGTATATTCAGCCACAATACCAGCTATTCGTTTTGCAGTGTCCTTGTACTTTTTCTTTGGGTTTGAATCCCACTTAAATATGCATACAGATAATGATATTGGTGACCAGGTTTGAATCCCACTATTTAGACTGACCTGGTTTGAATCCCACTATTTAGACTGACTGGGTTTGAATCACACTAGTTAGACTGACTGGGTTTGAATCACACTAGTTAGACTTGATTGAGGACTCATTACAGATCACAACAGAGTTGATACTTGATCCTGATGCGCTGTTTTGTCTTGCGCTATACTGTCAGAAGTGCTAATGTCATAGTGCTATTTTGACTGCGTTAAAATTACTTGTGCGATATTGCATGCGCTATTTTGACCGGATCCCTCAGGAAACAGAGCTATCTTGGACCAGGTGTTCACAAACCTGAACACCCTGGATGATGTTAGGATTGAGGTCCTACTAAGGACCAATGACCATTACATGGTGTGGTTGTCCTAGCCCTTTTGATAGAACCAACAAAAACAAGGACTTGGGTTTTAGCCTTCAGAAGGACAGAGTGGGGCTGGACTGGGAAGGGGTCTTTAGTATGAATTGGGCCACTAGCCACCATGGACATATATTTATTGATACTGGGCAGAAGACTGGGTGTGGGGGATGACTGGACACCAGGGAGTAATATTTACTGACACCAGGAAGATGATGAGGGGATAGAAGAATCAGTGGATACCAGAGATATTATATGTGCATATTACGCAAGTGATCAGGGACAGAATTACCACTGAACGCTGTGGACATTATACATAAATGTCAGACAGATAAACAGAGGGGATGGAGGGACAACTAAATCCCAGGGACAACACATGCAAATATAAGGGGGGTGATTGGGGGTGTGGATGATAGGTGAATGCTATTAACATTATACATACAGTAAACATTGGGCAGACAATGGTGGGAGCACCACTAGACACATAGAAACATAGAGAAGTGTCCACAAACATGGACCGCTAGGCCCACCTAGTCTTCCCAATGGTTCCCTGCCTATTGTATTTCTGCAGACCCAAACTGGTCTCTGGGTAACCACCCCCTACCTGTTTCTACGATGTCTACTGCTCTAGCCAACACAACTTTAAGTGGCAGTTGGTTTCATGCATCTACCACCCTTTCTGTGAAGACGTATTTCCTCACATCCTTTCTGAAATTTCCCTCTTTAATTTCACTGTAGTATTCCTAGTCTTGGAGCTGATTCTCTTTTTGGATGAGGCTCCCTCCCTGCACTCTGTTCACCCTTGCGAGGTACTTGAAGGTCTCAATAATGTCACCCCTCACTCTCCTATCCTTTAAATTTCACATATTGAGATCCCTCAGTGTGTTCTCATAGGGCTTTCCTTGAAATCCTTGTACCATCTTGGTTGCCCTGCTCTGTACTCTGAGCACTGTATTCCAGGTAGGGGTGTACCAGTGAGATGTACGATGGCAGCACCAACTCCCTCTTGCCTCCTGCTGGTGATACCCCTCCCTATGAACCCCAGCATCCCACTAGAACTGCCCACAGCTTTGTCACATTCTGCTACCACCTTGAGATCTTCTGAAATAATAACCCCAAGGTCTCTCTCCTGGCTAGTGACTGTCAACATATCCCTTCATCCCATAGTCAGCAATGGGGTGTCTGTGCCATTGGTGCATGATTTTTAACTTTTTGGCATTGAATCCCACCTGTCATGCCTTCACTCACTAGTCAAGAATTCCTAGATCCTTGTATATTGTCTCTAATTCCCTTCTGGGGGTCCACTGTATTGAAGATCTTGGTGGCATCTGCAAAAAGACATACCCACTTTCAGGTCATCTGCAAATTCACCCATGAGGATACTGTAGAGGACTGATCCCACACTAAACTCTCAAGTACTTCACTGAACACACATCCTTGCCATTGGAGTGTGTACCATTTACAACTACCTCTGCTTCCTATCCATTAGTCAGTAACCCAATGTACCATTTTGACCCCCACTCCAATATGGCCAGCTTCCTAACCAGCCTTCTGTGTAGCACAGTGTTGAAGGCCTTGTGGAAGTCTAGATAGTCTATATACACTTCCCTCTCCTGGTCCATTTCCTTGATCACCATGTCAAAGAAATTAATTAGATTCATTTGTTATGGTCTTCACCCATGAACCCATTCTGCCTGTGGTCCTGCTACCAACTGACTTCTGTGTTCTCCACTAAGTATTCATTATTGCACTATCTAATAACGAACTTTGTTTCTCATATGTTACTTGTAATCTCCTGTTACCCGTCTCCCACGGATTGCACTTGGAAATGAGCCTTGGCTCAATGTGTCTTTCCCAGCTTCTAATCTTTAAATCAATAAATGTGATCAATCTAGTTTCCCTTTTAGTAGGGCTTCCACTAGTTTCCTCACAACTGAATTTAGGCTAACTGACCTGTAGTTGCTAGATTCTTCACTACTTCTTCTCTTTTGCAGAGAGTCCACCTCAGCCCTTCTTCAGCCTTCTGGATTCACTCGTGTTTCCATTGAACTGTTGAACAGGGCTGTCAGTTGAGCAGCTAGCAATTTCCAGAGCTCCCCCTGTACCTGAGATTTTACCATCTGGTTCCTTTATCCACTTTCAGGGCTGCAAGTCTGTTCAGTATTCTTTCCTCTGAAAACAATTTTGTGTCCATTCCTCCCCACCTCTGTTCTTACTTCTCTCTGGTGACCCATTCCCCTCTTCCTCTAATGCTAAGACCTAGCAAAAGTGTCTGTTCAAAACATCAGCTTCTTTCTGGTCTCCTTCCACACAGTCTCCCCATCCACCCTTCTTGTTCTCTCTTTCCCACCCATAGCTTTACTCTTCTCTCTGACATATAGGATAAAAAAGTCTTATTCCCTTTCTTGCTTTCCTTGTAGTCATTTCCTCTGTGCCTTAGCTTACCTGCCTTTCCTGCTACCTTCTGCATGGCCTGTTACAATTTCCTGTCCTCTTCCCTTTGAGTTTCTTTGTACATTTTGAATGCTGCCATTTTCTCTTTCCCTAAGTTTGCCACCTCCTTGGAGAACTATAATGTACTCCTTTTCCTCCTGCCTTTTCTTTTCTCTTTAGTGAAGAGGTCTGTTGCCCTAATGATGCCCTACCTTATTCCTTTGCACTGCACCTCCACCCCTCCTTCACTATCCCCCTCCCCAAGACATTTCCTGCAGCAATCTGCTCTTTCTTTGAAATCTGCCCTCCTGAAATCCCGGACTCAATCTTCATGTAGCTTACCTCAGCTCCTTTCGTATATTGCACCACACTATAAGGTGATTACTGGTAGCCAGGGGCTTCCCACTATGATGTTTGCAATGCTGTCACTGTTAGAGAGTACCAAGTTCAAGACTGCCCTGCCCATAGTTGTTTTACAAACTGAGAAAAGACACCATGGCATATCAGTCATGATACAAGTGGGTTATTGGGTGTTAGGGGAGGTGCAAGCCCATGGAACCTGGAAAGCAGTAATTAGCAAGGTATTACAAGCTATTAGGTGACACTCTGAACCTTCAGCTAAGCCAGGGCTCCTATCTGTAACCCCAGACTGCTACCTTGCATTGGCACACTGGCATATTTCAGGGACTCTCACAAATGGGTTCGTATCTTGCTAATGGTGCCTTCCAGTTTGGCACTTTTTCATTATCCCCTGCTTTTGGGGTGGTAGGTAGGGGTGGATCCAGGGGTCCTATAGATAGGGGAGCTCAGGTCAGAGAATAAATAAAAATAATAGGCTGGGGGTCTGGTGGGCTGCCTAGGCCCCCAGAAACTTTTTTCATTTGGGTGCATTCTGGTGCATTTTGGAGGGTATTTCTAATGCAATTTCTACTCATTTCCTCCCACCCCATGCTTTGTTAGTTGCACCCTAGCACCATTCCCAGAGTCCCCACAGTCCACATGACAGTATGTTACCAAAAATACCATCCCACCCCAAAAAAAACACAAAATACCAAACGACTGAAGCTGGGCAGCAGCGCATCTGAAACACATAAAAATGAGAAAAGTTGAAAGAGGCTTGGTGATAAAAACATATTGCAGACAAATTAAATGACAATCCAAGTAAACAAGTTCACAAATGTCACTCACTCAAGCACATTATGACATTTCCATAAAACCAACCAATCTCAGTTTGTCCTGCAGTACAGATTAACCTATCCCCCAACCTTAACTCCATAAAAAAATAAATACAATAACTGTAGAAATATGGGAACTAACTCACTTTGCTATCTAGTTTCTGAAAATATAATTTCAAGTCTGCTTGCTATTTTTGCAAAACATATTTTATTCTATAGAACAATTTATTCCAAAGAAAGTACATTTTTAAATAAATAAAATATGTGTTATTGTTTTAAAATGTCCTTTACTGGGATAACCCCATGGTATGAGGCATCTCATTTTTATGATAGGCCCAAAAAGTCAATCAGCAGACATAAAAACAGTTTTTAAACAAATATAAAATGGTACTTTTTTTATTAGCAATAGCACTTGCTTGGGTATATCACAATTTGCACCCCCCCTCCCATTCAACGCATAGAACTACATAAACTAAATGTTTGATTCTATCATTTTTTTTCTGGTTTTGTAACTGCCTGTGTCAATGAGCCTAGCAAGGTCTTATGACTTCTGTTGCCAATTTTGCTCTCCAAGCATACAGAAACTCCTGCACTTGCCATAACATACAGCAGAATACCTTCAAAGTCCACATGTCTATTAATTCAGTCTGTGCTCATTCACACTGTACAACCATGACTGAAAAGACCACAGAGATTAGACATACAGTATATGCTGAAGTTTTGACCTCAGTTCAAAGGTCTCATGTACCAGTTTCTGCCTCTCCTGGTTCATGCTGTCACTGAGACCAGGCCTGCCCCAGCATTAGTTTTGTACCATTCCTAGCATGCCACAGGAGGGCACTACTCTTCAACTCCCTCTCCTGCAAATCTGCACCAGAATCAATTTGCCATATAGGACAAAACTAGCAGTGACCTTAAACAGTTTTAATGTAATGAATTTAAGCTCCTCATACTAGACATTAATAACTCTAGTACTACATTTATTACACAACCAGTTTGATGGAACACTAATGTCCTATCCCATCCCAGCAGCTGCCCCCCACCCATCATAGTTTGTTACTGTGAAAGTCTTTTGTTTTTAAAGCAAGAAGTACCCGATTAAATGAAGACTTCATCAGTTTTCAGCAGGGTAAAGTCTATGTGCCCCTAGTTGAGTACTGTCTCTGGTCACCTGGCTGCCAAATTCTCTCTGTAGACTGCACACACTGACACCAAAACTCCGAATGAGCAGAGCTCTTAGCTACAGCTTGCTTCAGCTACCAGAAGATGACCTGAACCTCAGTCCAACTCCTTGTGCTGATTTACCAAGGCCACACCGACCTCACGCTACTGGACTGCTGCCGCCTGTAACCTCGGGCTTTGCTCTTCACTTGTGGGCTCCACTCTCTCTCTCTCTCTCTCTCTCTGTCTCCTCCTCCTCAGTAGTACACTCACTCCTCTCTTGCTCCAACATTAATCTTCTGAGTTAATAAATTACAGCTCACTCTTGCTTCAGCAGCCCAGACATTTAAAGAAGGCATCCCTTGCTAGCCACATCCACTACTGGATGCAACAGCAAATCAGGAGCAGTGAGCACCAGGTGACCTGGTTGAGATCTGTATTATTGTTAAGGTCTATTTCACTTTGCTGCAGCTGTACCCCCCCCCCGTACAAGAACAAAGGAGCTGCACCAGGCCTACAAAAGTAGAGAATGAATGCTTAGGCTCACTAAGGCAAGACGGTCAGACCAACTGCTGCCACAGTGCTGGGTCCAGACCACATGGTGCAGGATGAACATTAGTATCAAATTCATGCTGGAGACCGGCTTTTCAGTGGAGGTATCAATTATATAATACTGGTGGGGGTGGTTGTTTACTGCACTACCAGGACACTGGAGGGCAGGGCAAGCCTTAACTATTCTGTAGCCCCTGTGCAGCCCCCCCTGCAGGGCCCCACCACTCCATTCCATGTGAGCCCCCCACATCCAACATTTACACTTCACTAACCCTCCTGTCCTGAATTACTAAAGCAGTACCAGGTCTACTAATTTAACCAGCATCTTTTAATTAGTGCCATTGACTACATTTAATTATTTGACTTCACCATTGGAAATGAATCTGACTGAGCCTGGAGCAAGAACTTAAGTAAGTACAGTATTACTACCATATTAATTTCTGTGAGGACAGGGACATCATCGTTGGACACTCACACCTCAGATACTCTGATTTGCAAACAAGTTAAACAACTTAGCTTTTCTGGAGGTGTGAATGAGAGAGAATAGAAAGGTTTATCATGGGACACCAGTAAGGTTGCCACCTGTCAGTTTTTTACCTGGTGATCAGGTTTTCAGGGTCCCTATCAGGAAATCCATTTTTGCTCTGTGATGGTCAGGTTTTTGAGCCGTTCTGAGTGCTCACATACAAGTTTTGAAATATATTTTGTCATATCATTCATTGTTTCACCTACATTCCAAGGTTACAAACAAGTTCTCTTGTCAATATAGCCCTTTGTTTGTGAAAGTAGTCAACCTGGGAGGTGTAAAGTATGGCCATTAACACCATTAGCACTTACTTAACCTAATCTCTTCCACTGCAGCAAAGCTGCTTTCACCTTTTGTAACAGTAACAGAGCCAGCTGTCTTCCACTTTCATTTACTGATAAACATTTTAATCTCTAACAACATTTAAGCATTTTTAAATGTTTTCAAGTATATTTTTCCTCAAGAAAAAAACATGGGCCCCCAAGGTGCAGGGGCATAGATTGCACCAAGCTAAGTTCCACTCTGCTAGAGGACAGATGAGACCTGTGTGGCTCAGGCAGCTTTCATGGAGGAAGCATTAGTGCATACTGATAAAGAATGCAGCACAGTGTGTTACTAACAGAGGAGCTCCATGATAGGGGAGCTATAGCACCCTTAGCCCCCCCCCTCTAAATCCGCCTATGGTAAGCATTGCTAGAGAGTCACTAATCCATTTTGGGAGGAAGCTTAGTTTGAATATCTTGGCCACAGTGTTTTAAATATAGCTGTAATGCCAGTGGCTGACAGACCATGCGGGTAAGAGGAAGGCTTAACAGTGCAAGAGAACAATCATGGGGTGGAGTTAATCAAGACTAAGGAACAGTAGCCTCTAAAATAAAAGTGTGGACAAAAGGAGACAATACTATACTGTTAATCTGATGGATTCACATGCTTTATTTTAATTTGAGAGGTTTTTTTAGGTGGGGTGGTGCATGTGTGTGGAATCATTAAGGTGTGTTAAAATATGATTATAAAATTATGGCAAGTAGGGGTGTTTTATGTTTTGTACTATAATTCCAAGACGTGATTGTTTGCAGAAAGTTCAAGTTATAGAGCTTGAACTGTAAGTCCCTTGTTCCCTTGAGACAGAAGCACAGCCATCCATCCACTTTATCACATAAAACCATGCCATTGTTTAAAGCAAATAAGACAGTGGCCCAATAAAAATATTCCTAATTCAGTATCTTACCTGTGAAGCTTGTGACATCACTTAAGGCTTTACCAATCATATATATATTGTAGGTCCAAAGTTGTGGCCCTATATTTAGGGTGAGTGGGTACTTTAATGTTAAACCTCAAATTTTGCACATTAATAACTTTGCAAACATTCAATGAATTTGCATGAAAGTTATTATGAATGGTATGGCATAGTAGATGACTCAAGAAGTTGCATTTCAGTTGGACATACGTTTTTTTGTGCAGCAAAGTGCCAAAAATGTACTTTTCACCAGTGTGTGTGTTTTTTCCACGGTGCTGTGTGACTGCCATGTGATCTGCTAGCCCAAAACTTGGGACATAGAAAGAGCATGGGTAAAGGAACATGCCACTTTTTGTTTGGTGAAAATATAATCATCCATTCAAAAGTTATTAAAGTTTGAAAGTCCCATTATAAGTCTATGGGAAAATTTATATGTATGATTTTTGAAACAAGAATGGGGTTCTGGCCATCTGGTTTCCTCTCACAGTCAAAGAAATTTAAGGCTCATGGCTGATAAATCATTTTATTGGCCATGATGGCTGCCATTTTGTTTTCAGTTTGTAATCAGGAAAAAGTAAATATTTCACCCCACGGGTGACTCCTGAAGTAAATAAGGCATGGGTTTAGGTCACATGGCTTCCCTCTATTGATCCATGCCTCTGGTTTCATTTTGTTGTGTCAGAAAATAGAGTTTTAAACTTTCAAAATCTTAGGTTATATCCCGCTAATGATCTTTGGCTATGAGCCTGCAAAATCTTCGGTTGAGAAATCGTTTTAGGTCACAAGGTTCGTTCGCCAGGGGACAACCAGATAGACAGCTCCTCTGGACCAGATGTCCATGGGGAAGACCAGATGGCCAGAATTTGGGATGACCAGATGTCTCCTCTCTGTCGCAAATCATCTTAGGCCACCATCGCAGCTGATTATTTTGCAGTCTCACGGGCAAAGAATTTTCAAAGTTGTAAAACCTTTGAAATTAAATAACTCTTACATGGTTTGGTCTTTTTACTTGAAATTAGGAGGGTGTTGAGGGGATGTCCTAGAGATGTGGATTATGCTGTTTAGGTGTTGGGAAATTAATTATTTGTGGAAATATTGAATGATGTGGTTGACCTTTTCCCCATAGGATTATAAATGGTGCTATTGGCCTAAATTTTTAGGGAGGGTAGCCCCAGTGCCCCAGATGTGCATTTCAGAGGTTTGATGTGTAAAAATTACAGAGGCCCAAAGTTACGCCTCTGCAAAATTTGAAAATTTCATTTTTCCACTTTAATAACCTTTGAACTGTTTGTGTGATTTGCCTGAAATTCAGAATGTAGGAAGATTTGTCATAGATATTTGACTGTGAAAATGTTTGTGTTAGTGGGATATACAGTCACAGAAATGTAGCGCATGCTCAAAAATGTGAAAATCCCTCTAAGTTGTAAAATCTTTCTCTCCATAGTGCACTGTAGAATGTATTTTGGTGGCTTCAAATTGGGTTGTATGCATGGGTCATGGGCTTTGCTGGTGTTTTTTGAAGATGTTGTGAAAAAAATCTTGCTCCGTTCAAAAGCTATGCCATTTTTTGTCTCCGATTATAGTCAGTGGAAAAGTATATATGTGCATTGTGAAAACAATGCTGAGTACATTTTTAAGTGCACAGGAACATCCCATTATAAGGTATAGGACAGCTCAAAAGTGGAGATGAGTGAAGTGACCCCAATTCACTCCACAAAGTGAATCATGAAGTGAAAGCGGATTCATGGAGCACTCTGCAACATGAAGTGGAGTACTTCACATTATAATGGGTAACATGAAGTCCATTGAAAACAATGCTTTTGCATTACTTCACCTTTCCAAACCACTACTCTACCAATTCGTAAGCCGAAGTACATTGAAAGCAATGTACTTCACCTTGTTTTTAAGCTCCAAAGGTGAATTTTGCAGTAATTCTTGGGATTTCAGGTCACATGGGCTCTGGATTGTTCTGCACAGCCTCAGTTCGAGGTAGTATGTGTAGCAAGCTATAGAAGACAGTCTTCTCTGAGAGCTCCTTGTTATTCAAACCTTCTAAAAGTTATTAAAAAAGCCTTTTAAAGTAATTTGTTTTGCTGAAACTTTAGTTCATCGATTGTAGGAAACCCTCCTGCGCTCATATCATCAAGCATTTATTGTTCATGTATGGATTTTGAATGTCAATGTATGCCATTCAGTCTGTGTACTGAGAGACAGTGGAAGTGTACTTTGGGAGAGGGGTGTATCTGTGGTGTAGGTAGATAACTTGGAGAAAAAGACAGTTCTTTTTGTTTTGGTGATATTTTTCTTGTGTAATTGTGTTAATGTACACAGTAATATTTTCAATAATTTTTGCCATTTTTTTTGCTGATTGTTGTGGTGCAGCAGTGCATAATTTTAGTTTATTTAAAATACATGGTTATATTACTGAAGTCATCAATTTGCTAAGCATTACTTTGTGTGTGTGTGTGTGTGTGTGTGTGTGTGTGTGTGTGTGAGTATGTGTGTGATGCATGTCATCAAATCAGATACCGTTTATCATACCACATAGTAATTTCAGCAATGTGAACCTGCTGTCCACTGCAGCTGTATGATTTTTGTACTTCTCTGTGGTATCTTTACTGATACTAGTACTAGTGACTGTTACTGCAGCAGTGCTGTACACTGCCCTTACCCCAATGGGCGAAGGTATTCTTTTCAGGATTTGAATTTCTGATAGTGAGCACTGGTTAGGTGTTGTACTTTTGTGTCTGCATCTCTACAGTGCACAGTGCAATCTTAAACTGTCTGAGCATTTACATCTCTTTAGGGCCCAATCTCCATCTGTAACTTTAGTCACAGTTGTTTCTTTGGCTTGCCTTCAGAGTACTGGACTGGTGTGGTGCATAATTATGCATGAACATTGCATCATTAATATGTGTTTTTAAGTCAGGACTATCATCACGAGTCACTCATGATACAAATCACATTCTTCATCATCATGGTCACTAATGCAGTCACAAATCATGATTCATGAACATGTCATGAATCACAACTTTCATTTTTTTACTAGTTACTTGGATGTATCGTAAGCCTGTTTTGTAGTATCTCTCCAGGCTTCACCACCCCATCATTGTACTAATTAATGAACGTTTGTAAGTTGGGGAGTTTTGTGCTACAGTTCTTTGGGGAAGTACAGCCATTGGCATTTATGTTCCCAATACAGTTCCATTTTGTTTATCTCACACTGTCAACACCGAATCACATTATTCATCAACATGGTCACAAATGCAGTCACAAATCATGATTCACGATCACTTCAAGAATCACAATATTAATTTTTTTACTGGTTATTTGGATGTATTGTAAGCCTGTTTTGTAGTATATCTCCAGGCTTCACCACCCCACCATTGTACTCATTAATAAGCATTTTTAAGTTGGGGAGTTTTGTGCTACTGCTCATCGGGGAAGTACATCCATAGGCATTCATGTTCCTTTATGTACAGCATGTGAGTTACAGTAATGTAAGGGGTGGTGAGCAAAATTACCCCAATTCACTATGCAAAGTGATTCACAGAGTAACGCAGAATCCTCAGAATACTCCCCAATGTAAAGTGGAGTACCTTGTGCCATAATAAGGAATGCAAAGTCCATTGAAACCAATGACTTTGCATTATTCCACCTTCTCCAAACCACCTCTCCATCAATTTTAAGACAAACTACATTAAATCAATGTAATTCACCTCACTTCATCTTGTAATTGAGCTCCAAATGAAATTCTGCAGTGATTCATGGGATTGCAGGTCACATGGGCAATAGATTGTTCTGCGCAGCCTCAGTTCTGACCTGTGTAGTGTGTGTGTAGTGGTAGCTGGAGGCAGTTTGTTCTCAGAGCTCTGTGATTCAGAACCTCTAAAAGTTGTTTAAAATGCCTTTTTGAGTTATTTGTTTAGCTCAAAATGTTGTACATTGATTGAAGGAAACCCTTTTGTGCTCATATTATCGAGTGTTTATTGCTGTGTGTGGATTTTGAATGTTAATTTAGAACAGGCAGTCTGTGTACTGTGAAGTGTGCTTTGTGAATGGGTGTATTTGTAGTGTAGGTACATTAACTGGGATAAAAAGGCAGTCTTTCTGTTTTGGTTATATTTTTCTTGTATAACTGTGTTAATGTACACACAGTAATATTTTCAGTAATTCGTGACATTTTTTGCTGATTGTTGTGGTGCAGCAGTGTACAATTTGTCTGTTTAAAACATTTGGTTATATTACTAAAGGTTTTTCAATTTGCTATGCATTACTTGTAGTGACTGTGTGTGCCATGCATGCCATTAAATCAGACACCTTTTATTGTGTCACAGAGTAATTGCAGCAGTATGAACCTGCTATCCACCTCACCTGCATGAATTTGTTATACTGCTTTGTATTATCTTTGCTGGTAGTGGATTGTTACTGCTGTGCACTAATAGCCTAACTAGCAAAATACATTCCTTTCCTGATTTGGATTTGTGACTTGTGAGAGCTGGTTAGGTGGTGTTGTGTATTTTTATATGCATCCCTTGAGTGTGCAACATAATCCTAATCTGTCTGTGCATTTGCAGTACACTATTAATTCTCAGAGACTGCATTTCTTGTTATGCTCTCATTTTAGTTTGTCAGCACTGGAGAATTTTCTGGACACAAGACAGTAGCATTTCATCAGCACTGGGGAAATTTTCTGGACACAAGACAGAAGCATTTTGGGGATTCAGATTAATTCTGGTGACTCAGTATATGACCACTGCATGCATGACTGAGTGTGCCATTAATTCTGGGAGACTTTGCATTCCTTGTTATGCTCTCATTTCACTTCATCAGCACTGGGGAGTTTTCTGAACACAAGACTGTAGCACTTTGGGTATGCACATTCATTCTGGTGACTGTGTGGGTGGGATGCTGCCAATATTGTTGTCACTCTGCCTTTCTTCATATTTAAGGTGGAATGACAATGTGAAGTAATAATAACAAGGTGAAGTGGGCATTTCCTATGGGGCACTCTATGTAGCAAAGTGTCACCATGAAATGACCACTTCACATTCACTTATCTGGTGGATTTTAAATTTACTGTATCTCTACTCAAAAGGTATGCCAGATATATTCTGTTATGCAGTAATGGGCAATGTGGTGGGCCCCACACTTCCACCAATACATGTGGTTTACTACTTATATTGTGATGTTATGCAGAAATATGCAAGTTGGTGGGCCCTGCGCTCCCACCAGCAGTGAAAAATGCATGTAAATGCCATCAGATTGGGTTGTATGCATGAGTTCTGGGCTGCACTGGTGCCCTTTGAATATTCTGTGAAACAATCTTGTTCTGTTCATGTATAGGACAGCTCAAAATGTGTGCCAGATGTCTACTGTTATGCAGTAATGGGCAATGTGGTGGGAAGTGCTCTCACCAATACATGTTATTTTCTAGCTATATTACACTTTTCCAAAAAAAATAAGGGAAATTATATAAAAAAACTACATTTAGTGCATCATTTAGGGTTAAAGCACAAAAAGTCAGGAAATGAAACAGTAGGATTGGGGTCCTAACCTCCCCCCACAAACCCCGCACCACCACCCTCCACAGACTGACAGATGCTGGGGTGTGTCATTGGGGTCATGAGGCCTAAATCTCACCCCATTTTCCTTTACTGTAGCATGTCAAACTACTTAAACATGGAATGGGGAGAGATTTGGTCTTCATCACTCCAAATGACACGCCCCAGTGTCTGTGAGTCTATGCAGGATGGTGGTGCAGGGTGTGTGTGTGTGTGTGGAGGGAGTTAGGGCCTCAACCCTAATGTTTAATTTCCTGTCTTTTTGTGATTTAACCTTAAATGATGCATTAAATGCAGTATATATATATATATATATATATATATATATATGGGTTATGAAGGCACTTCGAAGTTAAACTTGAAATTTTGTGCATTAATAACTTTGGACCAGTTTAATGGATTTGCATGACATTTGGTATGCATGGTGGAGCATTGCAGAACTCTTGATCTGTCAAATTTTGTTTCAGTTAGACTTATGGTTTTTGTGCACCAAAATGCTGAAAAATGCACTTTTCGGCAGTTATGTGGGCAGTTTGGGGGATTTTGTCCATGGCTCTGTGCAGCCATCATGTGGCATGCTGTTCTGTGACTTGGCTCATATAAAAGAACTTGTGTCAAGGAACATGCCACTTTTTGTTTGGTGAAAAAATATTATTCCTTTCTAAAGTTATTAAACTTTTAATTTCCCACTATGAGTCAATGGGAATATTTATATGGTTATTTTGCAAAAGAAGAATGGTGTTTTGGCCATCTAGTCCTGTCTCATGATCAAAGAATTTGCAGGCTCACAATCAGAAAATCTTTGATCATGAGGAATTATTTGATCGCGATGGCTGCCATCTTGTTTTTGGTTTGCTGTCAGAAAAATTCAAATATTTCAGCACAGGGCAGACTTCTGAGGAGAAACTATGGTGGGTTTAGCTCAGAGGTCTTCTCTCTATTGAACCATGCCTGTTGTGTCTTTCAAAATGTTAAAAAAATAGAGTTTTATTACTTTAATATTATTTGATTGTGGCTCGCTAATGATCTTTGATCGCGAGCCTTCATATTCTTTGATTGCAAGATTCTTTGACCACAATCTTTGATTGCAAGGGTCTGACTAGATGGCCACTTGAAAAAATTGGGGTGGCTTATTAAGCCAAATGAGGGTGGGTTTTGCTCTGGAGGATTCATTCTATCGAGGCATGGCTGTGCTTTCATGCATTTCTGCCTAAAAATTGACTTTTAAAATTTTTTATTATATGTTTGCAACACTACAAATTCTTTTATCATGAGCTGGCAAATTCTTTGATTGCAAGATTCTTTGACCACAGTCTTTGATCATAAGAGAGCGACTAGATGACCACATGAAAAGTTCAATTTTCTCAGCACAGGGGTCACTTCTAAAGGCAAACTAGGGTGGGATCTGCTCAGGGCCTTTGTTCTGTCACATCATAGCTGTGGTTTCTTCTATATTTCTCTAAAAATGTAGTTTTAGAATTTTTTATTCTTTGATTGCAAGCCTGCAAATTCTTTGATTGTGAGATTCTTTGATCGCAATGGAGGAACTAGATGGCCAGATCTGGAGGGACCAGATGGCACAATTTTAATAAGTTTTCAAATTAAATATCTCATGGTTTTGTCTTTTAACTTGAAATTTGGATGGTGTTGACGGCATGTCCTGTAGATGTGAATTATAGTGTTTAGGTGTTGGACAATACACTTTTTGCGGAGATATTGTGTGCCACAGTTCACGTTTTGTGGACAGTGTTTTGCATGGTGGTAGTGGCCTGAAGTGACTTGTGTAGCTAGCCTTACTGCCATGTAGGTACTTTTCAGTTGTTAGGTGTGTAAAATGTTAATAGGTATGGAATTCTGCCATTGCAATGAATGAAAATTTAAAATTTTCTAGTTTTTTATCTCGGAAACAATTTGGTCCTTTACACTGAAATTTGGAGTGTGTTAAGGGGATGTGCTGTCCATGTGAAGTATGGTGTTTAGGTGTTGGAAAATCCATGTGCTGCACCCATATTGCATGACACACTTTACATCTTGCATATGGCATTTTGCATTGTGGTACTGGCTTCACATTTATAGGGTGCCTAGTGTTACTGCCATGGAGGTAATTTGTAATGTTTAAGTGTCTGACCTGTAAACAGGTGTTGAATTATGCCACTCTGATGACTGACACTTTGCTTACTTTCAATGTGGTGGGCCCCACGCTCCCACCCATATACGCTGCAGCAATTCGTATGCTATTCAGTACTTGTACTCTTAGGCCGGGCCCCATGCTCCCACCAACTTGCACAACTTTCTACTTTTCTATTCTTTATCAAAAAGTAAGGAAATTCCATGCAAAAAATGTTGTTAATGCATCATTTAGGGTTAAAACAGAAGAAGTCAGGAAATGAGACCTTTAGGGTTGCCCCATCCCCCCCTCGAGGACCCTCCCTTCTTTATTGTGGCTTGTGAATATGATTACAGATGGAATGTGGTGACATTTAGGCCTCACAACCCCAATGACACACCCCATCAGCTATAAATCCTAGGATGGTGGGTGGGTCCATGAGGGGGGATTGGGCAACCCTAAAGGTTTCATTTCCTGACTTTTTGTATTTTAGCCCTAAATAATGCATTAACAACATTTTTGCATAGAATATATATATACACACACACACGCATACACACTGTATACATTATTTGCAAGCAACTTTGTTAATGCATCCGCTAAGATTGATGTCACACAAATTGGAGTGTGCCATGGGGTCATCAGTTTCATCTCTCACTGCATTTCATGTGTAAACAAGGTGACATGCTACAGTATAGGAGAATGGGGTAAGAATTAAGACTGACAACCCTATTGGACACCCCAACATCTGTTTTTGTGTGGAGAATGGGGGGTGGGTTGGTATGGGTGGTAACCCTAACACTGAATCTCCAAACTTTTGTTGCTGTGACATCAACCCTAACTGATGCATTAATAAAGGTTTTGCAAAGAGTTTCTTTCCCCTTTGAAAAAGTGTAATATAACTAGTAAATAGCATGTGTTGGTGGGGGCACTGCGATCCCACCATACTGCCCATTTTTGCATACTGATATGCTTGTAGGGGGACATGGGCCCTCTGGGCCCTGTACTCCCACTTACACATAACTATGGAGACTACAGCAGTCCTATATATCAAGGAACAGTTGTAACACTAATTTGCCGCAGCTATGAAAAGAATTACAATGTGGTAGTAATCATGGCAGAGAGTTCTCCACCCATTGGCCAGATCTGTATCTGGCATAATTTCTGATATATGGGCACTGAAAAGCATAGTGTGTGCTTACTTTTCAGGGTGTAATATTGGCATATGGACATGAAAATGATCAATTGGAATACTAATTTCCAAATATCTCAGTAACTGTACAAGGTAGAAAACAAATCAAAATTCATGGTATTCATGGCTTTCCAATCTACCTCTGATCTTAGTCCACATTTACGGGGACTAAAAGGTTTGAATTGAAAATCCTTATCTCAAACCATTTTCGAGATAAGGGCATTGAAAGCACAATGGACACTGCAGTGTCATCCTATGGGAAATTTCTCAGTGTCAGTAAGTTGTAACTATGAGTCCATTGAATGTTGTGAGCCCAAACCACCAAAAGGCACATTTGTGGGACCAGGGCTTGCCACCCTGCAAATTTCTGGCCAAACACACGATCCACCTTAGCACAATGGAGTGAAAAAGAACACAACACATTAGAAAATGTTTTCATGCAGTGTTATTGTAATTACTTTAATATTTTCACAACACTCTTATCTCTATAATGGGAATGGTGTCATGCACAGAAAAATGCTGTCAAGCTTACTTTTTTTATCAAGATTGTTTTCTTAGCAACAAAAAATGTTACCACGATCAGAAAATGGCAAAATGGTCACAAAAAGTTTGAAAAACATATTTGCAGACCTGCTGATAAAAAAAATGACATGGTCATGTTTCTCATGCCCAGTTAGGTAAACATAAATGTTGGTGTTTACCAAAAGGCATTATGTTTTGAGTTACAATATTTTTCACCTCTCACTAACTGAAAACAATATGGTGGCAGCATGAAAACAAATTCAGGGAGCAGAAAACAAAAATCTGATCATGAAAATTTTTGCAATGCACATAACAATTTTCCCTTAGACTGTAATGGGACATGACAAAATTGAATATCTTTTGAGTGGAGTAATATTTTTTCACCAAATCTTCGAAAGGAACCAGTTCAGCCCAGGTCACATTCAGACAAACAAATCTGAATCCATTGAAATGCATTCTTCTGTCCATTATGGCTTACCCAAAAAATGTGCAAAAGTTGACCCTTTTTCATGTCTTGAGTGCCCTATGGTTCTCAACTGTACATCCAACTGGAACTAATCTTTTCATGGCAAGAGATATACGGTTGGCAATTTTGCATGCAGAATTTCAGACAAATCAGACAAATGGTTCCAAAGTTATGAAAGTGGAAACTTTTAGGTTTAACATAGAAGTGACAATGCATCTCTAACTAGATCAGCCCTTCTGGGCTGGTATAACACATAAAATGATTGGTGAAGCCATAAGTGATACACACACATATATATATTAGGGTAATACAGTAGTACTACCATAGTTAGGGTTGAGGAGCCATTTACATGTTAAACCTAAAATTTTACACCTTAATAACTTTGCAATTGTTCAACAGATTTGCCTGAAATTTGGAATATGTGATCAAGACACATGTGCCTTGGGATCTGCTAAGTTTCATGCCAATTGGATGTATGGCTGCAGAGTTACTATGCTTGATCTGCACATGTGCTTACACTTTTTTTGAATTCTACAGTCGTCTCTACAGGCCACACAGTTTGTACGACTGGTCCAAAATCTTCAGGGAATGTGTGGCCAGGGTCCCCAATGTGCCTTTTGAAGATTTGGTGAAAAAATATTAAATGGTTCAAAAGTTATTCAAAAAACAAGTTCCCATTATAAGTCAAGGGGAAAAGTTAAAAAGTTTCACAGTGTCGCAAATGCAATTTTTACTTTCACAAATGGCCTATTTACTGTTGCAAATCCACCATTTTGTTTTCAGTTGGTGATCAGAAAAATGCTTGGCATTTAAATTTGGGACCCTCTAGGAACCTAATTCTATTTGTATTCACCTAGTCGGACCCTAAGGATGCTAGCCATGTCTTTATTTTGGGGTAAAATAGCCCAGAAATATGTTTTTCAGATTTCTGTAAAAAGTACTTTTGCAAAGTACTTTCACACTTGCAACACTGTCGAATGAATTTGTGAAAGCTTTCGCAAAGTTCAACAGTACTTTGCTAGGCTGTGGGAAAATGACAGCAATTCTTTGGCACCCTGCTGCAAAAGAGTGGTTTGGTGTTTTGGGCTGAAATTTGGAAGGAAGGCAGCTGACATATCTCAGATGTGCCTTTCACTGTTTTGTTGAAAAAATATTACATGGTGGCAAAGGTACAGCACTCCAAAATTGATGCTTTTTCCCATAGGATAATATTATGGCATCCAATGCATTACTGGAATCCTTTGGTGCCCTGCTGCAAAATAACAGCTTGGTCTTTTGGGCTGACATTTGGAAAGAAGGCAGCCAACATCCCACAGATGTGCCTTTTAGTAGTTTGGTGAAAAAATATTGCAGGGGAGGCAAAGTTATGGCACTCCAAACTTCTCTTTTCTTTCCATAGGATAACATTACAGCATTCACTGCATCTTTCAGGGCCCGTACATCGGAAACAGTGCGAGATGCGGACTTTTCATAGCAAAAAATGCTTAGCCTCAGCTAAGCTAAAAACTAGCCAGGAAAGTAATAATTCATATGACTTTTACATTTTTTCTCTATGTCGTACGGTTCCTGTGATATAAGCAATTTACTATTCAAAGTCCTCATTTTCTGTTCCGAGAACCATTATTTTGCATACATTATTTCTGTATGCAGCTTTTGGGGAAAACTGTTGTGTGTTTTTCCATAACTCTTACCCTTAAAGCTTCTGCTTCTGGTTCTGTATCTGTTTCACTTACTTTCCTGTCTATGCCACCTTGTGCGTTACCCCTTTGCGTTTTCATTTGCGCTTCTGTTTCTGTAATTTTAACCATTTGTGTCTACAGTACTGTTTATCTTTCTGTTTTGCTTTGTGGCACCATGCACATTACCATTTCTGTTTGTGGGCACTGTGCTACTATGTGACAAGAAGACAATATGTGGCGGAAGCACGGGACCCAAAGGGCCCCGCATCCCATCGCTGGTCCTGTCACTGTATTACATTCACTATTTCTCAGTGCTGTTTATTTTTGTGTTTTGTTTTGTGTCACCATGTGCATTACCATTTGCATTTGTGGGCACTGTGTTAGTATGTGTGAAGACATCACGTGGTGGGAGCACTTCCCGCCACCAAATTACACTCACTATTTCTCATTATCATTCTCGAAAAGAAGGGAAATTAGAGGCAAAAAACTCTGTTTAATGCATCATTTAGGGTGGTTCCACAGTGACAAAAGTGAGGAAATTCAGTGTTAGGGTTGAAACCCCCCCTTGGCCCCCAGCCCACCCCAACCGGAATTGGGGTGCACATTGGGGTTTTCAGTCCTAACTGTCACCCCATTCTCCTATACCTCTGCTTCTTTACACATGTGATGGGGTGAGAGTTAGAGCCAACGACCCCAATGCACGCCTCAATGCTGGTTGAGGGGGTGTGCTGGGGTCCAAGGGTTCAACCCTAACACTGAATTTCCTCACTTTTGTCACTGTGTAACAACCTTTAACTGATGCATTAAAGGTAGTTTTTGCCTCTAATATATATATATATATATATATATATATATAGGAATATGAATAGCTGACTGAAGATATCATATTTATCTTCACGAGAGGCCAATTATATCATGATATCTCATCTTGATGTCATTGCCCTCGAGTGAAGATAAATATGATATCTTCAGTCAGGCAGTGTCATGTTCTGTTTATAGAAAATGTGTTTTGGGATTTTAAAAATATATGTTTATAAATGTAGCATGACAGATCATTAGTTCTGTTTTGTGAGTTGGTGGCATACATTTAAAATAATATGTAATTTGTGCAAATAGTGAGAAAATGTCAGTTTGTTTTTTGTTGACACTTATCTGGTTGATCCTGCCATGTACATCCTGGTCCCAATGATTTTTGTGAGTTCAATGATACTGTTCAAATAGTTCTAGTAATGTATATTTCATAGTCTGACCGAGTGCTGTGATCATTCTGTTGTCCTGAGACAAACTGAAAATAAAATACTGTACCTCACATTTATATAGTGTTAGAAGTGTCTCTTACATTTTTATTGCATCCTTAGTTTGCTTGTAAGTAAATAAAACAGACTGCACACTGTGCAGAGTGAGCAAGTGAGCACTTTCTGAACTAGATGCGAGCTAGAGCAAGCGTTGCTATAACAACTCATGCTCATGCTTGCATCTTGTTATGAAACCGCTCACTCTGCACAGCATGCAGTCTGTTTTTTTACTTACAAGGAAACTAAGGATGCAATAAAAAGATAACAGACACTTCCGACAGTGTATAAATGTGAGGTGCAGTATTTTGTTTTTAATTTGTCACAGGATGTCAGGAGAGTCACAGCGCTCAGTCATGAGACAGCAAAGATTGTACTGGAACTTTTTGAGCATAATGAATGAAGTTGGCAGAATGAATGGGGGCAGAATTAACACGGCAGGATCAACCAGATACGTTTTAATGTACAAAATAGATATTTTCAGTATTTATAGAGACTGTGTATTGTTTTAATTGAGTAGCAGAACATTAGTAGTACTAATAGTCATCAGTGACACAGTGTTAGAGAAGAAAGTGCAAGTTGAGAATAGCAGTTTCAGTTTCATTATGACATACAGGAGTGTAGAGATATCACAGTGACGTATAGGAACATGGAGATATCAGTGATATCTTCACTGCCTAGCTGAGATATCACTTTTATCTCCACATTTATCCCAAAACATGTGTTGTGTATATATATATATATATATATATATATATATATATATATATATATATATATATATAGGCAAAAAACTCTCTTTAATGCATCAGTTAGCGTTGTTCCACAGCAACAAGAGTGAGGAAATTCAGTGTTAGTGTTGAAAGACCCCCTTGCACCCCCAACCCACCACCGCAACCACCAACACAGTGTGCATTGGGGTCATTGGCCCAAACTCTCACCCATCACATGTGTAAAAAAGCTGAGGTATAGTAGAATGGGGTAAGAGTTAGGACCGACAACCCCAATTCACACCCTGTTGGCAGTTGGGGTGGTGGGCTAGGAGGGTGCAAGGAGGGCTTTCAACCCTAACACTGAATTTCTTCACTTTTATTACTGTGGAATAACCCTAACTGATGCATTAAACATGGTTTTTTGCCTCTAATTTCCCTTCTTTTTCAGAATGTGCAGCAGAAATAGTGAATGGAATGTTGTGGGGGGAGCACAGGGCCCTTTGGACCCTGCACACCAACCACAGGATTTTTTTGTGACATAGTGCAAGGGAAATTAAATCGCTAAAGGTTGCGCACATGGTGACTGAAACGTAAATGGAAAAGCAAATGTTAGTAGAAACGCAAGTGCAAAGTGCCACCAAAGTGAAGAGTGATGCAAAAGGAGATGCAAGCACATTAGGAAACACAAACTGTGACGCACACGGTGATGGCACCACAATTGGAAATGCAAATGGTAAAGTTAACAGCAGAAATAACACCAAAGGAAACAGAAATGGAAACACAAATGCAAGCATGTATGCAAATGGGAACACAAACAGTACGCAGACGGTGGTGTACACGGGGACTGTAATGCATATGATCACAGGAACGCAAGTAGAAATGGTAACTGTAAAAGTAACAGAAGTGCACACCCTGTTTTTGCCCAACAGCTACATAGAGAAGTACAGTGTGTACAAATAATGTATTCATAATAATGGGCCTTGGAGCAGAAAATGAGCTGTTGGAATACTAAATTGCTTATATCTCAGGAACTGTGCAACGTGGAAAAAAAAATTCACATGAGTCATCAGTTTCCTTGCTAGGTTTTTCAGGCAAATCTGTTGAACGGTGGCAAAGTTATTAAGGTGCAAATTTCACCCTTTAACCTTAAAAGTGCTACTCAACCCTAACTATGGTAGCACTACCATGCTATCATAATATATAGATATAGATATATCTATATATAGTATGGTAGCATGGTAGTACTACCAAAGTTAGGGTTGAGGAGCCATTTACATGTTAAACCTAAAATTTTGCACCTTAATAACTTTGCAACCATTCAACGGATGGTGCCTGAAATTTGGAGTACACAATCAAGAACCATACACCTTGGATATACAGCTGCAGAGCTATTAAGCATGATCTGTGTGCATGTTTACGCTACTTGGTGAATTCTTTGTCATTGCCTACAGGTCGCACGTTTTGCACCAGTGGTCTGAAATTTTCAGGGAATGTGCGGCTGGGGTCCCCAATGTGCCTTTTGAAGATTTTGTGAAAAAATATTAAACTGTTCAAAAGTTATTCAAAAAACAATTTCCCATTATAAGTCAATGGGAAAAGTTAACAAAAAGTTTGAAAGTGTCGCAAATGCAGTTTTTACTTTTGCAAATGGCCCTTTTACTGTCGCAAATCTGCCATTTTGTTTTCAGTTGGTGATCAGAAAAATGCTTGGCATTTACATTTGGGACCCTCTAGCAACCTAATTTTTTTTGTATTCACCTAGTCTGACACTGAGGAAGCTAGCTCTGTCTTTATTTTGGGGTAAAACACCCCAAAAGTATATTTTCCAAATTTCTGGAAAAAGTATTTTCGCAAAGTACTTTCGCACTTGCGGCACTGTCAAATGAATTTGTGAAAGCTTTCGCAAAGTTCAACAGTACTTTTCTCTGCTGTGGGAAAATGACAGCAATTATTTGCACTCTGTTGTAAAAGAACAGTTTGGTGTTTTGGGCTGAAATTTGGAGGGAATGCAGCTGACATCTCATGGATGTGCCTTTCACTATTTCATTGAAAAAATATTACACAGTGGCAAAGTTACAGCACTCAAAATTGACGCTTTTTCCCATTGGATAACATTTCGCCATCTGCTGATTATAGGAATCCTTTGCTGTCCTGCTGCAAAATAACGGTTTCATCTTTTGGGCTGAAATTTGGAGGGAAGAAAGCCAACATCCCACAGATGTGCCTTTTAGTGGTTTGGTGAAAAAATATTACAGGGCGGCAAAGGTATGGCTCTCCAAACTTCTCTTTTTTTCCTATAGGATAACATTACGGCATTCACATCACCTTTCAGGGCCTGTATCTCGGAAATGGTGCGAAATATGGACTTTTCATGGGAAAAATGCTTAGCCCCCTCATGGGGACAAAGTGTAAAACTAGCCAGGAAATTGATAATTCATATGACTTTGAAATGTTTTCTATGTTGTACGGTTACTGAGATATAAGCAATTTAGTATTCCAGCTCCTCATTTTCTGCTCCAAGACCCATTATTATGCATACATTCTGTGTACTCACTGTCTTTCTCTATGCAGCTTTTGTTTAAAACCAGCCTGTGTGCTTACATTACTGTTACCCTTACCACTTCTGCTTGGGGTTCCGCAACTGTTTTACTTACTGTTCCTGTCCACGGCACCATGTACGTTACCCTTCACATTTTCATTTGTGCTTGTGTTTGTGTTATTTTAACCATTTGTGTCTACAGTACTGTTTATCTTTCTGTTTCACTTTGCATCACCATGTGCATTACCATTTGCATTTGTGGGCACCGTGTTATTATGTGACAAGACATCACTTGGCAGGGGCCCCATGCTCCTGCCACTGCATTACATTCACTATTTCTCATTATCATTCTCAAAAAGAAGGGGAATTAGAGGCAAAAATCTCCATTCAATGCATTAGTTAGGGTTGTTCTACTGCGTCAAAAGGAAGGAAATTCGGTGTTAGGGTTGAAAGCCCTTCTTGGCCCCCCTGCCCACAACCTCAACCGGCATCAGGGTGCACTTTGGGGTTGTCGGTCCTAACTGTCACCACATTCTCCTATACCTCTGCTTCTTCACACATCTGATGGGGTGAGTGTTAGGGCCAGCAACTCCAACACGCACTCCGATGCCAGTTGGGGGTGTGGGTGGGGAGGTCCAAGGGGGGTCTTCAACCATAACACTGAATTTCCTTGCTTTATTGCTATGGAACAACCCTAACTAATGCATTAAACAGAGTTTTTTGCCTCTAATATATATATATATATATATATATATACACACACATATATTCATATATGCATATATATTTATATATATATATTCATGACAAAGAAACTCCATTTAATGCATCAGTTAGGGTTGTTCCACCATGACTAAAGTGAGGAAATTTGATGTTAGGATTTCCACCCTCCTTGCACCCCGCCCCCACCAACAGGCATCAGGGTGTGCGTTGGGGTCCTTGGTCCTAACTCTCTCCCCATCCCATATGCAAACAAGCTGAGGCAGTGCAGTATAGAAGAATGGAGTGAGAGCTAGGACTGATGACACAACACACACCCTGAAACCTGTTGAGTGAGGCTCGAAAAGATGGCCAAATGGGTCACGAACCCTAACATCGAATTTACTCAGTTTTGTAGCTGTGGAACAACCCTAACTGATGCATTAAATGGAGTTTTTGCCATGAATTTCCCTTCTTTTTGAGAATGTGCACTGTAAATAGTGAAGGAATGGTAATGCAAATGCAAGTGCAAATGCTAATGCACATAGTGACACAAATGTGAACAATAATGCAAATGGTAATACAAACACAAGAGCAAGTGTTAATGAAAACATAAACACAAATACAAGCGCTTACACAAAATGCAAACCATAATGCACATGGGCATGGTAACATAATTGGAAATGCAGACAGTTACAGTAACAGTAACAATGACACCAAAGGAAACACAAACAGAAACACAAATGCAAATGGAAGCATGTACACAAATGCAAACTGAAATGCACACGGTGATGCAAAATGAAATGCAAACAAAAACAGTAATAGGAACACAAATGTGAACAGTAACACAAACACAAGCGCAAATGAAAATGCAAAGGGTAATGCACATGGTGGCATACACAGAAATGGTAACACAAATGGAAACACAAACACAAGCGCATACAGCAACACAAATGGTAATGCGTACAGTCATGGCACTGCAATAGGAAACACAAATGCTAATAATAACAGCAATGATGACACCAAAAGAAATACAAATGAAAGGGCATACGCAAACACAAATGGTAATGCACATGGTGATGCAAAACAAAATGCAAACAGAAACAGTAATGGAAACACAAATGGTAATAGTAACACAAACACAAACAAAAAGGCAAAGGGTAATGCACACTGTGGCATAGATGGGAACGCTAATGCAAATGGTTATGGGAATGCAAGTGGAAACACTAACTGTGACAGTAACAAAAGCACCCACCCTTTTTTTCATTAACAGCTGCATAGAGAAACATAGAGAATACAAAGAATGTATACATAATAATGGGCCTCGGAGCAGAAAATAAGAACTTGGAATACTAAATTGCTTATATGTCTGGAACCATATGATGTAGAAAAAAATGTAAATTTCAAGTAAATTATGACTTTCTTGGCTAGTTTTGTACCTAGCACCCTAGTGGGGGGGCTAAGCATTTTTCCAACTAAAAGTCCATGTCATGAAGAGTTTCCAAGATATGGGCCCCGAAAGGTGAAGTGGAATGCAATGTTAGTCTATGGGAAAAAGCATCAAACACGGAGCACCATAACTTTTGATCTGTGCAATAGTTTCCCACCAAACCACAACAAAGCACTTCTATGGGATGTTGGCTTTCTTCCCTCAAAATTTTATACAAAAAGACCAAACCATTGTTTTGCAGCTGGGTGGCAAAGTATTCCTATTATTTTGGGCATATTATCACAAAAAAGTGTCACAAATCACAATACTTTCGCAAATGAAATTATGAAAGTCTCATGAGTGTGACAATACTTTGCAACATTACTTTTTAGAAAAATTTAAAAAAACATATTTCTGGGGTGTTTAACCCCCCAAAAATGACATGGCTAGCATCCTCGGTGTCTGACTAGGTGAACACAAAAATAATCGTGTCCCTAGAGGGTCCCAAATTTAAATGCCAAGCATTTCTGTGACCACTAACTGAAAAAAAAGATGGCTAACCCACAACACTACGGGGTCATTAGAGACACTAAAAACTGCATTTGCAACACTGTTGAACTTTTTGTTAACTTTTCCCATCGACTATAATGGGAAACTTGTTTTTTAAATAACTTTTGAACTGTCTAATATTCTTTCACAAAATCTTTAAAAGACACATTGAGGACCACAGAGGCATCTTTCCTGAAGTTTTTGGACTGGTCACGAAAACCATGTGACCAGTAGACATGAGCAAAGAATGCACAAGAAAGCGTAAATGTGCTACAGAATGTCACTTTATAACTCTGCAACCATATATCTGACCATAACAAAACTTGGCAGATCCAGAGACCTGTGGTACTGCTCTGTTCCTACCAAATTTCAGACAAATCCATTATATGGAGCAAAGTTATTAAGATGCAAAATGTCACACTTTAACCTTAAATGGGGTACTCAACCCTAACTATAGTGGCACTACTGTGCCACTATAATATATATATATATATATATATATATATATATATATATATATATATATATATATATATATATATATATTAGAGACAAAAACTGCATTTAATGCATCAGTTACTGTTGTTCCACAGTGACAAAAATGAGGAAATTTGGTGTTAGGGTTGAAACCTCCCTTTGACCCTTCCAGCCCACCCCCCCAACTGGCATCAGGGTGCACATTGGGGTCGTCGGCCATAACTCTCACCCCATCACATGTGTAAGGAAGCTGAGGAGTAGGAGAATGGGGTGTGGGACCCTTGTCTTTGGTTACATCCAAATCAGTAAAAAAAAATAGTTATTAGCATTTAAAATGTTTGTTTGTGGCTCGCTAATGATCTTCGATTGCGAGCCTGCAAATTTTTTGATCGGGAGATTCTTTGATCATGATCGTGGAATGCGAGGGAAGGATGAGATGGGCAGATTTAAAAGTTAGTTTTCTGAGCCCAGGGGTGCCCTAGAAACATATATGAGGCTGGGTTTTGTTCAGAGCACTTTGTTCTGCCCCATCCGAATAATTATAATAGTGTCTGGCATATCCCTAGTAGTCTAGTGGCCCCCCATCATAGCAAATAATGTAATGACATCTAATATACTGGTACTTTAGTGGCCCCTCAATGTTTTTTTTTAATCCCTGGTAGTCTAGTGTCCCTCCAAGTTGTATAAATGAATAATAAGTGTTAATATCTTTGGTAGTCTAGTGGCCCCCCAACTGTATGAAATTATATCACTCTTCCAGTAGATATCCGTGGTATTCTAGTGGCCCCCCATTATAATCAAATTTAGAATAATTTCACATTACTGATAGTCTAGTGGCCCCCACCCCACCCAGCTTATGCCAGCCACCCAGCACCCCACCCTTCCTCAGCTGGTGACTGGCATGGCCCAGATTTCATCTACACCTGTGTTTCTCAATGTTGCTTTTGGGGAAAAAACAGGTGTATTTTTCATTACTGTTACACGTAGAGTTTCCACTTATGTTTCTGTAACCATTTGCGTTACTTTTCCGGTCTACGCCACCGTGTGCATTACCCTTTGCATTTCTGTTTTGGCTTGCTTTTGCATTACTGTCTCAGGGTTTTAAATAATTGATTAGCAGTTTTTTTCTTGGGCATATACTAACTGTACAGAAAGTATTTATATAGATTTTCTAGAAGTGCTGTGTTTGTTAAACACAGTGAGGCAAAAGCTATGCATTTTCACAAAGATTTAGCATTTTTATGGGCAAAACGCTAATCAATTTTTAGAGTTATATAAATCCCTGCTGTCTACATTTGCATTTCCAATACTGTTTTTGTTTGTGTTTCCTTTTGCGTCACCATGTGCATTTCCATTTGCATTTGTATACACACTTCCATTTGCATTTCCATTTCTGTATGTGTTTCCCTTGCTGTCATCGTTACTGTTCCAGTAAGTGTTTGCATTTCCAATTGCATTACCTTGACCTTATGCATTACGATTTGCATTCCTGTACATGCTTGTGTTTGTGTTTATGTTTTTATTAATGTTTGTGCTTGTGTTTCTATTACCATTTGCATTATCATTTATGTTTGCCACTCTGCTGCAAAAGAATGGTCTAGTCTTTTGGTCTGAAATTTGGAGGGAAGGAAGTCAGGATCCCATAGATGTGCCTTTTGGTGGTTTGGTAACAAAATATTAGAAGGCTACAAAGTTACGGCACTCCAAACTGACAGTATTTCCAATAGGCTATCATTACAGTGTTTCCGCTTGCCTTTCTGTAACCGTTTGCGTTAGTGTTTCTGTTTATGTCAGCTTGCACTTTACCCTTTGAGTTTGCATTTACATTACTGTTACCCTTTGTGTTTCCATTACTGTTTTGTTTGCATTTACTTTTGTGTCTTTGTGCATTACCATTTGTGTTTGCATACGCGCTTGCATTTGTGTTCCTGTTTGTGATTTCTTTGGTGTCATCATTGGTGTGACTGTAAGCATTTGTGTTTCCAATTGCATTACCGTGACCATGTGCATTACCATTTGTGTTTGAGTATGTGCTTACATTTTGCATTTTTGTTTGCATTACTGTTTCCTTTGGCATCATTGTTGGTGTTGCCGTAACCATTTGCATTTTCAATTGCATTACCATTACTATTCGTGTGTTTGTTACCATTTGCATTTCTGTTGTCCTTAGAGTTTGCATTTTCGGTAGCATTTCCATTGTTGAGTGTGTTACTGTTTCCCACCATCACTGTTGCCATTTTGTTTCTGTTTGCATTTGTATTAGAGTTTGCATTTTAGTTACCTTTTTAATTACCATTTCCGTTTCCATTGCCGTTAGTGTTTGCGTTACCACTTCTGTTACCCTTTGTGTTTCTGTTGCCGTTAGAGATTGCGTTACCATTTGCATTACCATTCCTGTTTTCATTTATGTTTGTGCTTGCATTTCTCTTACCATTTGCTTTATCATTTCCATTTGTGTCACTGTGTGCATTACTGTTTACGTTTGTGTTACTATTAGTGTTACTATTTTCTTTTCCCTCACTGTTTCCATCATCATTTGCATTGACGTTACTGGTTGTGTTTTTATGTTTGCATAGTGCAGTGCAAAACACTATGTTTTTGCTATTTTTCTGCATTGTTTTTTGTTTATTGCCATTTGAAGTTGCCCTACTTTGCAGTTACTGATTTTTCGGCTGCCTGGTCTGCCATTTTAGTGCATTGTTGGCCACAATTTAACGGTTTGGTCTTTTCACATGAAATTTGCAATGCATTGAGTGGATGTCTTGGGAATGTGAATGATGGCATTTACATGTTGCAAACATAATACACTATGGAGTTACTGCATGATACATTTAATGTTTTGTGCATAGCATTTTGCATGATGATACTGACTTGAAATTTATAGCATAGGTAGCCCTAGTGGTACAGAGGTGCCTTGCAGTACTTTGGTCTGTAAAACATTAACAGGTGCAGAATTGTGCCACTCCAACTAATGACAATTTTGTTCATTATGCTTCAATAACTTCTGAACCATGTCCAATTTGCCTGGCATTTAGATTGTACTAAGATTTATAATGCATTTTTGACTGTGACAATCTTTGGGTGGCTGGCACTTACGGTTGCTGAATTATGCATGTTACATTGTTTGCTCATTGCGCTATGCGACCATTTAACGGATGTACACACAATTCTGTACACACGGTGTGCTATGTTACATGTCTTCTTTTTATAATGTTTGGTTCCATCAGATATATGGTTCTTGTATAGAGAAGTGGCACAAATGTTATTTGTGGCAGAACTGCACAGTTTTATAGCACAGCCAGTGTGTGGTTGATTGATCTGAAACTTGTCACATAGAAAGACATATGTTCAAGGAACATGCCAGTTTTTGTTTGGTGAAAATATATTGTTCAGTTCCAGAGTTATTGCTATTTAAAATTTATCCCCTCCCAGTTACAGATTTTTCAGCCACCAGGTCCACCATTTTAGTGCATTTTCAGCCGTGATTTTCACCATTTTATGGTGTGAGACTTCTTACAGGTGCAGAAACATAAACATTGAATATCTCTTGAACGGTTTGGTCTTTTAGATGAAATTTGGAGGATGTTGAGTGGATGTCCTAGGGATGTGAATAATGCTGTTTACATGTTGGATACATTATTTGCTGTGGAGATAGTGTGTAATTCAGTTAACATTTTATGCATAGCATTCTGCATGGTGCTACTGGTTTGAAATGTATAGCGTAGGTAGCCCTAGTGGTATGGTGGTGCCTTGCAGTGGTTTGGTGTGTAAAACATTAACAGGTGCAGAAATATACCACTCCAACAAATGAAAATTTGGTTCATTATGCTTCAATAATTTTTGAACAGTGTATCTGATTTGCCTGGCATTTGGAATGTACAAAGATTTATAATACATCTTTGACTCTGACACTGTTCAGGTACTGCCACTTATGGTTGCTGAATTGTGCATGTTACATTGTTTGCTCATGGTTCTGTGCAACTGTTGAATGGATGTACTCACAATTCTGGATGCACAGTGTGCTATGGTACATGTTTTCTTTTAACAATTTTGGTTCCGGTTGCATGCTCATTACTGTTTGACTTTGCGTTGGTCTTAAAGATTGCAATTTCAGTAGTGTTTCCATTGTTGAGTGCATTACTGTGTCCTTCTGTGTTGCCATTGGCATTACCTTTTGTGTTTCTGTTTGAGTTTGTGTTAACTTTTGCATTTTCATTACCGTTTGAGTTTACATTGCCGTGAGCATTTGCATTACCATTTTAGTTACTGTTTGTGTTTGTTGCCATTAGCGTTTGTATTACCATTTCTGTTTTCATTTATGTTTGTGCTTGCATTTCTCTTACCATTGGCATAATCATTTCCATTTGCATCACAGTGTGCATTACAATTTGCATTTGCGTTTGCATTACTGTTACTATTTTCTTTTACCTTACTGTTTCCATCACTGTTTGTGTTTTTGAGTTTGTGTAATGCAGTGCAAAACATTATGTTTTTGCTATTTTTCTGCACTCTCTTCCATGACACATAGTGCAGCCAGTGTGTGGTTTATTGGTCTGAAACTTGGGACTTAGAAAGAACGTTGTTCAAGGAACATGCCAGTTTTTTGGTGAACAAATGTTGTTCTGGTCCAGAGTTATTGTCAATTGAATTTGGCCTGCTTCATAGTAACTGATTTTTAGGCACCAGTTCCTCCATTTTAGTGCATTTCTGCCATGATTTCCATCATTTTGTGGTGGAAGACTTCTTAAAGGTGCAGAAACATAAACATTGTATATCTCTGGAATGGTGTGGTCTTTTCACATAAAATGTGGAGGCTGTTGAGTGGTTGTCCTGGAGATGTGAATAATGCTGTTTTCATGTTGGGAAAATAGTTTGCTGTACAGATACTGCATGACACAGGTACCATTTTGTGCATAGCATTCTGCATGGTGATACAGGCTTGAAATTTAAACCAAGGGTGGCCTTAGTGGTATGGAGGTGCCTTGCAGTAGTTTGGTGTGTTAAACATTAACAGGTGCAGAATTATGCCACTTTGAAGAATAAAAAATTGGTTAATTCTGCTTCAATAATTTTTGAACCATGTGTCTGATTTGCCTGGCATTTGGAATGCAGAAAGATATAATACATCTTTGACTGTGATGATCTCTGGCATGCTAGCATTTACAGTTGCTGAATTGTGCCTGCAACTGTGCGACTGTTGAATGGATATTCACACAGTTCTGGACATATGGTGTATTATGGTACATGTCTTCATTTACCAAGTTTCTTTTCAGTCAGTCATATAGTTTTTGCACAGCGAAGTGACAAAAATTCTCATGGTGGGAGCGCGGAGACTCCCACCACCACATTCCATTCACTATTTATAGTGCACATTCTCAAAAGGAAGGGAAATTCATGGCAAAAAAATCCTTTTAATGCATCAGTTAAGGTTGTTCCACAGTGACAAAAGTGACAAAATTCAGTGTTAGGGTTGCCAGCCCTCGTACCCTACACCCATCATGCCCCTACCAACAGGCATCAGGGTGTGTGTTGGGGTCATTGGTCCTAACTCTCACTCCATTCTCCTACACTGTGCCATGTCAGCTTATTTGCACATGGTATGGGGTGAGAGTTAGGACTGATGGCCCCAACACACACCCTGCTGCCTGTTGGTGGAGGCAGGATGCTGAGTGCAAGGGTGGCAACCCTATCACCAAATTTCACTTTATCACTGGAAACAACCCAACTCATGCATTAAACAGAATTTTTTGACATGAATAAATATATATATATATATATTTTAATGGCCAAACACTCCATTTAATGCATCAGTTATGTTTTTCCACATGACAAAAGTGATTAAATTTGATGTCAGGGTTCCCACCCTCTTGCACCCCACACCTGCCCCATCAAAGGCATTGGGATGTGCGTTGGGGTCATTGATCCTAACTCTCACCCCATCCCATGTGCAAACAAACTGAGGTGGTGCATTACAGGAGAATGGGGTAATTATTTAGGACCACAGATCCCAACACACACACACACCAATGCCTGTTGGTGGGGGCGAGGTGGGGTGCAAGGGAGGTTGGAACCTAACATTGAATTTCCTTGCTTTTGTCACTGTGGAACAACCCTAACTGATGCATTAAATGGAAATTGCTGCCATGAATTTCCCTTCTTTTTGAGAATGTGCACTATAAATAGTGAAGTAAATGCAATGCAAATGCAAGTGCAAATGCTAACGCACATGGTGATGCAAACATAAACAATAATGCAAATGGTAATACAAACACAAGCACAAATGTTAATGAAACAGAAATGCAAATGCAAGCACGTATGGAAATACAAACCAAAATGCACATGGGCATGGTAACTTAATTGGAAATGCAGACAGTTATGGTAACAACAACGATGACACCAAAGGAAACACAAACAGAAATGCAAACACAAATGGAAACGAGTATGCAAATAAAAATGGAAATGCACACAGTGATGCAAAAGGAAACACTACCAAAAACAGTAATGGAAATGTAAATGTTAACAGTTACACAAACACAAGTGCAAATGAAAAAGCAAAGGGTTATGCACACGGTGGCATAGACGGGAATGGTAATACAAATGGAAATGCAAACACAAGCATGTATGGAAATGCAAATGGTAACATGCATGATCACAGTACCGCAATAGGAAATACAAATGCTAATGGTAACAGCAATGATGATGACAAAGGAAATGTAAACGGAAGCACGTACACATACACAAATGGTAATGCACACGGTGACACAAAACAAAATGCAAACAAAACAGTAATGGAAACACAAATATTAACAGTAATGCAAATGCAAGCGCAAATGAAAACACAAAGGGTAACACACACGGTGGCATAGATGGGAATGGTAATGGAAATGGAAATGTAAGTACATACGGAAACACAACTGGTAAAGTGCACTGCCATGGTACCACAATAGGAAATACAAATGTTAATGGTAACAGCAATGATGATGCCAAAGGAAATGCAAATGGAAGTGCATATGCAAATGGTAATGCACATGGTGACACAAAACAAAATGCAAATAAAGACAGTAATGGGAATGCAAATGTTAACAGTAACACAAACCCACGCACAAATGAAAACGCAATGGGTAACACACATGGTGGTGTACATGGGAATGGTAACATAAACAGAAATGCAAATGGTAATGCTCACAGTCACGGTACCACAATAGGAAATGCAAATGCTAATGGTAACAGCAACGATGACACCAAAGGAAATGCAAATGGAAGCACGTACGCAAATGCAAATGGTAATGCACAAGGTAATGTAAAACAAAGCACAAACAGAAACAGTAATGTAAACACAAATGGTAACAGTAAACCAATTGCAAGTGCAAACAAAAAGGCAAAGGGTAACGCACAAGGTGTCGTAGACTGGAACGCTAAGGCAAACGGTTACTGAAATGCAAGTGGGAACGCTAACTGTGACAGTAACAAAAGGGTACATCCTTTTTTTCACCAACAGCTGCATAGAGAAACATAGTGAATAGAAAGAATGTATGCATAATAATGGGCCTCAGAACAGAAAATGAGCACTTAGAATACTAAATTGCTTATATCTCAGGAACCATACAACACAGAAAAAAAATTAAAATTTTATATAAATTACGACTCTTCTGGCTAGTTTTGCACTTAGCCCCCTACTGAATGGGCTAAGCATTCTTCTTACAAACAGTCCATATCTTTAGCATTTCTCAGATACGGGCCACAAAAGGTGCAGTGGACGCTGCAATGTTAGTCTATGTGAAAAAGTGTCAACTTTGGAGCACCATAACTTTCGATCCATGCAATATTTTGACACCAAACTACCAAAAAGCACATTTGTGGGATGTTGGCTTTCTTCCCTCCAAATTCTAGCCCAAAAGACCAAACCATTGTTTTGCAGCAGGGTGGCAAAGAATTCCTGTTATTGGGCATAGTGTCACAAAATAGTGTCGCAAGTCACCAACGTGTCATAAGTGTGACACTACTTAGTGACACTACTTTTTACAAAAATTTCAAAAACTTATTTCTGGGGTGTTTAACCCCTTAAAAAGACATGGCTAGCATCCTCAGGGTCCGACTAGGTGAACACAAAAAGAATTGTGTCCCTAGAGGGTCCCAAATTTAAATGCCAAGCATTTCTGTGACCATTAACTGAAAAAAAATGGCTGACTCTTGACACTACAGGAGTAATTTGTGACATTAAAAACTGCATTTGCAACACGGTTGAACTTTTTGTTAACTTTTCCCATTGACCATAATGGGAAACTTGTTTTTTAAATAACTTTTGAACCGTTTAATATTTTTTCACAAAATCTTCAAAATGCTCATTGAGGACCATGGCCACATGTTTCCTGAATTTTTCAGACCAGTCACTCAAACTGTGCAACCTGCAGGTGTGAGCAAAGAATGCACAAAAAAGCATAAATGTGCTACAGAATGTCACTTTATAACTCCGCAATCATATATTTGACTGCTCCAAAACCTGGCAGGTCCAGAGATCTATGGTGCTGCTCTGTGCCTGCCAAATTTTACACAAATCCATCATATGGTGGTAAAGTTATTAAGATGCTAATTTTCACACTTTAACCTTAAGTGGGTACTCAACCTTAACTATAGTGGCACTACTGTGCCACTATAATTATATATATATATATATATATATATATATATATATATATATGTAATAGATAACCCACTCATAGGTGTGCGGTCATGCTCTGATAAACGCACGCCTTGGTGTGCATCAACCACCCCAGGCGTGCATATATCAGAGTGTGACCACAAATCCTAGAGTAGGTTATCTGTCTTATAAAATGGTAAAATTGTTTTTTAGTGGGGGTAAAAGTGCAGGTGTGCGGTCTGATGTACACACAGTCATGTGATGTGTTTTATACAATCAGAACACTGGATTTGGAAGAGGATGCCAGCATCTGTTGTGTATATATATATATATATATATATATATATATATATATATATATATATTTTATAAAGGGGCAGGGTTGCCATCTGTATTGCAAACAATATCATAACAGAGGAATTGGAGCTTCAGATATTAGAAGGCATTGACCAATTATGGATAAGGGCCTCCTCTGTAAATCAAGCTAATATCACTATAGGTGTAATATACAGACCCCCTTCTACCTTACCAAATACAGATGAACAATTAATGGAAAGATTAGAAGAAATGAATATACCTGAGAACCTAATAATATTAGGTGATTTTAATCTATGAGGTATAAACTGGGAAAACTATATAGCAGGGACTACAGTGGAAATTAAATATCTTGATACCTTTAGCCTCATGGGACTGGAGCAATATGTACACCAACCAACCAGAAACTCAAATATACTTGATATTGTCTTAAATAATATGGGAGAAGACATTAAACAATGTAAAGTAAATACACTGCTAGGATCCAGTGACCAAGACAGGGTAGAATTTACCATAGAGGGACAAGGAAATAGAACTTCTGGAGAAACTTTAGACATTATAATGATGCTGACTACAATAGAATAAGGAAGGATTTTAGAAATTGGGACTGGAAGATTGATTTACTGTACATCAGAAAACTGTCACTTTGATGTGGGACATCTTTACTAATAAACTGAAACAGATAGTGGACAGACATGTCCCAATAAAGAAGACATATAATGGTTTAGGGAAGATCCCTGTCTGGATGACAAGAAATATGAAACAACTGATAAAGAGAAAAAAAAGGCATATGATACAGCCAAAAAAAAAATATGGCCATGAGATTAATCAGAGGAAATATAAACAACTGCAAAAAAAGGACAAAGAAATGCATCTCAAGAGCCAAAAGAAATTATAAATATAAATTGGCAAGCAGAGTAAAAGACAGTTATAAAACATTCTATAGTTACATAGGTAGTATAAAGGGAGGACAAAAAGGGATAGGCCCACTAAAAAAAGCTGATGGTACTTTGATTCAGGAAAATGTACTAATGGCTAAGGAGTTTAATGAATATTTTTCATCAGTATATGATCCAAGTGTCAGTGTCACTAAGCAACACCATGAATCAACTAGTCAGTTAATATTAGATAAAGAAGTTATTAAACATAATTTTCTTAGTTTAAACTCCAGTAAATCTATGGGTCCAGATGAGACTGATCATGGAATTGGCACACCTATTGGCTGAACCACTGACCCGTTTATTCCAGGCCTCTTTCAATCAGGAAGAAGTTGTAGAGGCATGGAGAGAAGCAAATGTCACCCCCATTTTTAAAAAAGGCACTAAACATGAGGTAGATAACTATTGACCAATAAGCCTGACCTCTATACCAGGGAAGGTGTTAGAAGGGATTGTAAAAGAATATATAGAAGCAGATTTGCAAAATAGGGGAGACATTGACATATCACAGCATGGCTTCAGGCATGGAAGATCCTGCCAGACAAATCTCTTATGATTTTATGGGGATGTTGGTAGAGCTCTGGATGAGGGAGATCCAGTGGATGTCATATTTCTGGATTTCTCAAAGGCCTTTGATAAAGTGCCCCATGGAGAGCTAGTGGATTTTGTAATAGAAAATGGCATCCACGGTAAGATAACTTGATGGATTAGTTCCTGGCTTTTTGATAGAAAACAGAAAGTGACAATAAAAAGAAATAAATCGGGTTGGGTACAGGTGACCAGTGGTGTTCCACAGGGATCAGTCCTGGGACCCTGTCTCTTTAATTTATATATACATTCTATGACAACTGAAAAGGATATTTGGGTTGCCAAATTCGCTGATGACACAAGGATTGGCACCATAGTGGAAAATAGCTTAGATACTGAGAAATTACAGGATACCTTGATTAAACTACAAAACTGGGCATATGCTTCGGGATTAACCTTTAATGTAGATAAATGCACAGTCATTTGTTTTGGCAGAAACAATAAAAGTGCAATGTATAGGTTAAATAACAAAATCCTCAGAGAAGTAATTGATGAGAGGGATTTGGGAGTGAGGGTTCAAAATGACCTGAAGTTTAACCAACATTGCAGCCTGGTGGTAAAAAAGGCAGGAATATACTGAGCTGCATTAGTAGACATATTAAGTCTAGGAGGAGTGAGGTGTTATTGCCACTTTATGGTTCTTTGGTGCGACCACACTTGGAGTATTGTGCTCAGTTTTGGTCTCCAGGCTACAGAAAACAGATTGTGGTATTGGAAAGGGTCCAAAAAAGGGCCACATGATTGTGATTATCAAACATGTTTGCAAAAGTATGGATTGTACACTCTAGAGTACAGGAGGTTGTGAGGAGACATGTGCTTGGTATATAAAGTGATCTCTGATATTAGTTTAAGGGAATCATTGGGGTTAAATTTAAGAGAAAAATGATATCAGACTACAGCACACCCTCTACAATTGAAAATGGAAAAATACAGAATCACAAGAAGAAAGCATTGGTTTAGTGTCAGAGTGGTACTGATATGGAACAAACTGCCCCAGGAAGTTGCATCCAGTTGTACTATGCAGAATGTTAAAACAAAATTAGATAAATATTTGTTAGGAAACAGTGTTTTGGGATACTAATTAATTTATGGCAAGCAGTATGGACTAAATAGGTGTTCTATGCGTTGTTGCAAATTATGAACTTATGAATATACATATATATATATAGTCATATTTATACACATAATCACTGATTTATACACATAGGCCCCAGATATTCAGAAATGCACCAAAGGATGGCAGAAGTCCGGCAGTGCAAATCTGATGTGCCATGGTGCAACAGGAGACATATTCAGAGGTTGCGCTAGCTGCACTGCACCAGCACAACGTAGCTGAATATGGCACAATTGCACCATGGTGCAACCAGAGTTGTGCCATGGCACAACCACAGTTCTGCCTGGCACAGCAAGAGATGCTCATGTGCAACTGCGGGAGCAGAGCAGCAGAACAACAGAGATGGACAAGGCACAGGAAAAGACCCAGGGACAGAGCACAGTGACAAGCCACAGGAGCTCACCACCAGCAGGGCACAGCAGGTTGCACACAGGCACCCAGACAACCCCCCCAGAACACAACAGTGGCACAGATAGTATGCAACAAGAGATGCCAATGGCCAGTGGAGGGCCACCAAGGGAGCATCCCTGCAGGCTGCAGGCCATCCCTCCCACACATCCAGACCAGAGCAGACCACACCCCGGACCACACAACCAAGCGCACACACACACACCCACACCCACACCACACAGGCAGTCCACAAAGTAATCACAGAATGTGCTGGGAGGTGCATAGCACAGCAGACCACATGGGACAGACTGCACAACACCAAGCAGGGACCCCAATGCAGTGTGCAGCCAGTACCCAACCAAAGACCATGGTCATGTGCCATCACCAAGCACACACCTGCCACACACCCCTAACAGCCACCCCATGGGCATCCCAAGGCACAGCAGCTGACTGAGGGGATGAACACCACTACAGTGGGACACACCACAGCAGTGAACCACATTAGCACAACACATGCCATGACACATTCATACTACACAGACAGGCACTGGGCCACTATAGCATGACACCTCACGCCACCTGCAAAGCAAATACTGACACATGCAGGTAAGTTAAAAAATGAATATTGCACAAACAAACTATTTACATCAACAAGGGGGTGGGAAAGAACAGAAAAACAAGGAAAGGGGACAGGGAACAGGGACTGTACAGTGAGATGGGGACTGTATGGGGAGGTAAAGCAGGAAAAACAGGGTAATGCTGGGACCAATCTACTGGTGGCTACATCCTGCCTCCCCTTGGTGCCCTTACCATCTCCTTTCTTCCAGCAGCAGGTGGTGAACCTGCAGAACAGCCTCCATTGTGGTAGGAGCAGCCTGCAGTTGACTGGTCTCTGTCATCTTCACTGGACACCTATGACAAGAGACAGGACAGGTGATTAGTGCAGTGGCCCAAGGAAACATACCCACCCATGGCTCACAATGGGCAGCGGGAACACACACCCCAGGAGGGCCCATACTGTCCACCCACAGGGGGTGGGACAGTGCCTACCAGCAAGGCAGCACACCTCAGCAGTGAACAGAGGTGGTCCCCACTGCACAATAACCACCTGACTGCACAATGACTGTCACATGGCACAGTGCACCAGCAATACCACAGCAATGTCAGTGGCTGCAGGGTTCACACCCACCATACCAACAGCTGGCACACATGGATGCACCACAGTGGCAAGCACCACTCACAGTGTGACACACACACAGCTGCCTTGGCACATGGCACAGGCAGCCATGACCACACCCACACCCCACCACCCCATGTAATGTGTGAAGGACCATGACAGTGCCTACCTGCCCTCCATGGCCTAGCTAGTGCCAGTGCTGCTCCTGCACCACCTCTGTGTGGCCTGCTGTGGTCTACTGTCCTGCTGCTGCCACTGCCGCTGATGCTTCTACCCTCCAGGGATTTGCAGGCCATGGGAATAGAACATAGACAGGAACACATCAGTACACATCCACAGCAGCTGCCCAACACCCCCACCCCTGTGCACAGGGTGAGCCCCTGCCCAACACATCCCGCACAGCTACATCACAATGCAAGCAGTGGCTGGCAATGCCACCCCACAATGTGCATGATGGAAGTGCACAGCTCTGCAGGGTATGCTAGGTAGCCTAACCAACACCACAGTACAGCACCAGGGCACACATGTTAGATGGGCCTACTCACCTGGCTGTGGCACAGCCTCACACCTGACATTGCCTCAAGCCTCCTCTGGTGTTCTGGGTCCCTCTGCACTAGGTCACCACCCCTGTGGCAGCACTGCTCCACCATTCTGGCCACCCCAGTCCTCTGCTGCAGTGGGGCAGCAATCCCCTGCCACATTGCGAACCTGGGTTGCTGCAGGGGCCCCTGGACAAAATGTTTGGTGAGCTTGGGGCTGGACATAGGTGACTAAGTTGACAAGCTCAACCTGTGTCCAGTTCTTCACTCATGGTACCCATTGCTGCACCATGCTGCTAAATGAAGCTGGTGACCAAAAGGGTGGCAGTGAGCACATGTGGTCATGACATGTGCCAGATGTGCAATGTGAGGGAACATGGGCTGTGACTGTCCATTGCACAGTCTCAAAGATGTGCAGCATTGGCTTGGCTAGGTGTGGTCACCAGGTGAGGGGAGTGACCCGGGGTCAGGGGACACAGCAGGGGTCAGGGGTCGCCTGCCTCTGCACAGTGCACAGGTGCGAAATATTAGGCCTGGCACATTATGTGCCATGCCCCATCACACAGGAGTTACACAGTGTATGACTGACACCGTGATACCATTCAGTGCATGGGCAATGCAGGCCTGCACACCATGCATGCGTGCTCATTGTGCTGTGACTTGCTCCAAAGGAATCTCATTGCACATGTAGCAAAATCTCAATATTCAGATGCCACATGCAAATGAGTTCATCAGCCAATGCATGGCACACTGGGGGCATTAGCATGTCATTACCATTGTGTTAATCTCATTTGCATGCATCATGCTATATAAGTGCCAAGGAACAGCACAGGCCATGGACTGGTATTGCATCCTAGTGGGGTAAGTTGCACATGCTGCTGCAGATCATTGGGAGTAACCAACACAGCAGGGTGGGATAGAACAGGGTGATGCTGCCACTGACATGCTGTGCTGTCCATATCCACAGGAAGTGACATTTCAAAATGTGAGGAGAGTGAGGAGCATGTGCCTACTCACAAGCACAGGCCCTATTTCACAAAAGGCAGAGACAGAGTCATTGTTTAATGCCTACCTTGACAGGGAGCCCTTGTTGAGTGATGCCATGGACACATCACAGGCCAGGGCTGGGGCCTGGGAGGAGGTGGTGGTATACTTCAACCAGTGGTCAGCACAGGAGTACTGGAAGAAGGTGGGCATGGATAAGAGGTGCATCAAGGAGAATGTGGCAGTCATCTGTGCCTTCCAGAATGCCACCAGAGGGGGCTTCCAGATGCATCATTGCTCATGGTGCAGGAAGAGTTGATGGTGGCCACCATGTGCCACAGCAAGGTGGAGAGCATGCATGGTGGCATATTCCAGATGGGTGGCAGCCCATCACTGCATTGTAAATGTGTTTCCATGTACAGCTGGGTGCATGGAGGGTGCATACATGGCCATGCTGGCATGCATGCAGGCAGCATGAATGTCATGTGCATGTGTGAACACCCACATGAATGCCATGCTGCAAGACACATGTAGTGGCAGAGTGGGGGGCACACATGGACAGTGCATCACTAACATGCCTCTCTTTCACTTGCAGCACCAGCACGCCTCCGTGCAGATGATGGGGCGCCAGTGGCAGCAGCAGCCATGGATGCTGGACCAGCTCCAGAGGATCAGCCTTCCACCTCCATTGGCATCCAGGGGCCCAACAGGCTGCAGCTCACCACCACTGTGCAGGAGGATGTCCTGGACCTGGAGTCAGATAAGGCCCTGAATGTGTTACTGCAGGATGCCAGCCTTAGTGTCCTCTGTGCAGAGACACAGATCAAGGCAGGGTCCAACACAGATGATAACTTCACGCTCATCCTGGACAGCATGGCCACCATTGTGAGCGAGACGCTTCTGCTGGCCAATGACACAGGCAGCATGCCCAATGCTCTGCCAGTGGTGGAACAGCTGCCCACCATCACTGTGGGTGCAGTGGTGTACACTGCCCTGGCTGTGCCCTGTGGTGGAGGTGTTGCAGCTGTGCATGCACTGGGTGGCATGTAGTGGCCAGATGGGTGACAGCAGCAGGCTGCTTGTGCCACTAGGCAGTCATACACAGGGTACACTGCCAGTACGTCTGCCATGCCAAATCCCCCTGCACACCCAACTGTGCAGCGTCCACCAGAGAAGGGGGCTTTGCAGCATGGCTGGTCACCACATGGGTATTGCTGTCCAGCCCAGGAGCTCCAGGACACTGACCCACTGACTGAGCACACCCATTTGCTGCTGGTGTCCATTCAGAAACAGGTGCTGTTTTCAACTGGGGTATGCGCACTGCATGTGGAGGTGCACCAGTTAGTCAAGCAGCAGGAGAGGGGAACTGCACAGATCCTGATGGGGATTCAGCGCATGCAAGAGGCCATGACTACATCCCTGGATTGCATTGCCACTGTGGTCTTTGATGGCTTTGTGCTGCTGGCTGCCACAGGGCATGGCCAGGCACAGATGCCACCCTGCAGTGTACTGTCCACCCTGCATACTCGGCATCAGGTGACCCAAGTATGGTCAATGCTGGCCTCTGATGTTGGCATCCCAAGCATATTCAGGGCTGGCCTGTTTGGGTGCCTTGTCACCCCGCATGGACACAGTCATGGTCCTGCAGTTCAACCCCTGGGGGGGCTGTTGCACACACCCCCATTGCTGATGCACAGCCTATGGCTGCTGAATGGCCCAGGCACAATCACCCCCATGGCCATAGTGGCCATGGTTCCATGCAGCAGACCTGATGTGTAGGCTGCCCCACCTGTGGTCTGCAGCTGCTGCCCAGTGCACACATGGGTAATGTATGTGTGTGCCTACCACTAGTGTGGTGCCTGTGTGTTATGCTACACACTGTGTAAGTGCTTGCTTGCCTGACTGCTGGGCTGTGCGGTGTGTGGCATGGGTGTGATGATGGCAGTCTTGCACTGGTAACACCTGTGCACCAGTGTGATGCATCTGATTCATGCCACATTCCCACTCCTGTGTGTGTGGGTGCATGTGTGTGGGGGGCTGTGAGAGGAGCTGTGTGTGGTTGTGTGTGGCTGTGTGCCCTGTCTTCCCTACCCCTGCTTCCTGCCTCTGTGTGTGCATGTTCAATGCCGTGCATGCTCCTGCATGTGTGCTGTACCTGTTTGTGTGGTCCATGCATGTGTCTCACACCACCTACATGTGTGCACCATAGTGCTCCTGTGTAATGGTGTCTTGGTGTCATCTCACCTACGGTTGTAGCTGGGGATCCCTCCACCCAGGGGATGGCTGTCCACCTCCCTGTGGCCCATTTCCTCTGTTGTCCCCACTACTGTCACCCTCATCAGCCTCAACTGCCATCCCACTGTCAATGGCCATGTTGTGCAGTATGCAGCAGGCCAAGAATAGGCCACAGGCTTTAGTGGGGCTATACTGTAGGGCACCACCAGACCTGTCTAGGCAATGGAACCACTCCTCAGCATATCAAAGACTTGCTCGATGATATTGCATGTGCTGGTGTGTGCCTCAATGTAGCATTCTACTGCTGGGGATGATGGGTGCTGGTAGGGGGTGAGCAGTCTGGGCCACAGTGGATAGTCACTGTTGCCTGTGTGGGTAATGACATGGTTAGCCCTCTGCTATTCTATGCTGCACCCCTTGCCTGTCCATGGCACCCATTCCAACATGCACACCCTGCCCTCCCCCATCCCAAGGAATGCTCTGCCCATCACCCCATGCCCATGCCATACTCATCCACTAGGTTGCCATGGGGATGTCCCCATATTCAAACCTGTGGGACAGCACAGAGCTGTGCCAGATGAATGCATCATGTGCACTCCCAGAGTTTATAGCATGGACATTGGTTGTGTGCCCTGTGGCATCTCACACCACCTGGCTGTTGACACTTGGTCTTCCCTTTTTTGTTGATGTACACTGCACCCTCAGGGACAGCTGGCATGTGAATGCCCACATGGGTGCAATCAGTGTCCACAATCATGCCAGGCATACGTCCTGCATGGTTGCTGTACACTCCACCTGTGTGCTGGGGAAATGGATGTATTCCAAAACTTGTGGCAGCTGAGCATTGAGAAACTTTGTGAGGAGGCAGGACATGGCCAACTGGCTTATGCCTGTGGTGTCCTCTGTTGGTTTCTGGAAGGTGCCCATGGCATGTAGGCACATGACGACTATCACCTTCATCTCCATAGACATGGCACGGCTCCATCTGGTGGGTGCCTGCATCTGCTCATTGAAAAGCTCACAGAGCTGCCTCAGAATGGCCCTGTTCAGGTGGTACCAGCCCACAATTTCTGTGTCACTGTACTGCTTGAATGTGATGCGGGCACTGTACCACCTGTGTCAGGCATACCACTGACAGGCCCTTCCACAGCCATGTCACTGTTCCTTCTGCCCCCTCACACCTCTCATTATGGCCTCCATCATGAAGGGAGCACTATCCATAGCCCTTGCTGTCCAGTATCCCCCTGGGTGGTTGGTTGTTGCTGGCTGTGTGCCACCCTGATGCACTGCCTGGTGGTGTCTGTCTGTCTTTCTAACTCTCTCTGCCCTGTCTCCCTCTTCAATGCCACCTCTGTCCCCCTCTCTCTCTCTGTGTCTGTCTGTCTTTCTTTCTTTCTTTCTTTCTTTCTTTCTTTCTTTCTTTCTTTCTTTCTTTCTCTTCTCTTACTCTCTCTGTGCTTGTGCCATGTATTTATAGGAACAAGCCTACTCAGTACATCTTTGATCTTCTCCTCACTTGTGCCATGGTTTCACAGGTGAATATCCCACTGCTCTGGATATTCATAGGGACACTTCCTGCACTTACGCCTGCATCCATTATTGTTGCACATTCGCACAATGAGATTTGCGCTGTGCACTGGCTCCCACTGAATATGGCTTCTTGGTACAAGTCTGCACTTGTGCTGGTAACTGCTTTGAATATCCGGGCCATAGTAGGTATGTTACAATAACTTCAGAACTCGTTTAGAATGTTCAGACTCAGTACCAGTGCTAACTATATTCAAACACAAATAACTTTAAAATTAAAAAAGATAGCATAGTACTACAAGAATGAAAGTTGTTCAGCACAAAATGATCTATAAATTGAATGGTGTTTCATTTTTTGATACTGTATAGATTTACTTATAATTATCAAAAAAAAGGCAAATATTTGTTTTTTTTACTTTTTGACAAACAAATACAAATAACTTTAAACTGAAAACTAATAACATAGTACTGTGAGCATAGAAGTTGTTCTGCACAAACATATCTACAAAATGAATGGTGTTTCATTAATAGATACCTTTTAATTTGTTTTATAATTAGGAAAATGTATTGAAATGGGTAAAAGAGTAAGGGACCATTTTACATTGAAAATGTGACTGCAGAATAAAAACATTCTGATCTGTGAAAGGTACAGCTGAAATTATGTGATGCCAATGTCTCCATAAAATAGAAATAGAAAATGAAAGCTTAGCTGAAACAATTTCAAAAGCTTAAAATAAATGGAGCAAAAGAAGCCATAGTTGTACAAATGTGCAGTAGAACAACAGATGGTGGGTAATTGAAAACTAGAATCTAAGTTTTGCTTATTTTTATGTAGAAAACATAATTTAAGTAATTGAGAACTTGAATGTTGACTGGTGAACCAAGACAAAAATGTATAGGATGAATTGCTAATAATATTTTTGGCCGGTATCTGCAGAGCAAGAAATTTCAAGCAAAATACCAAGAGAAAACAGTCAAGACTTAAAGGAGCAATCATATCAGGGAATTGCAAGGAAAGGTATAGATGATAATGTATTGGCATCAGTTAACAACAATACTGTATTCACTTTGAGAGGTTACTATAGCAACTGTGTAAGCCTTGAACAGGAAGCTCTTGAGGTTTACTGTTGCCTGGTAACCTCGAGAAGTGAATTCAGCGATGTTGTTAACTGATGTCCTTACATTCTCTTGTATAGTGTATGGGCATCAGCTGAACATTTTTTGATTGTGGCAGTGATGTCCTGTTGCTCATTGCCCCACCCCGGGTGGAGCCAACATGACAAGTAGAAGCCCAGCTCAGTTAGGTTTCTCCTGCTGTCCCAAACTCAAGTTTTTAACTTTTATATGACAGTACCCACCTATTTTGAATATCAGTGCTGTCCTTTCATCAGTACTGCTGTCTTTTTTTGAACAGATCTCCCCGTTACAGCCATTTCCCCATGATTGTAATAGATCTGTCCTCCATGCAGATGTTTACACAGAGCAGAGTGTCACTGACTGCACATACACAATTAGGATCGATGCTGTTGTACCATCAATGTGACATCCTCAAGATGGTACAACACCATGTTGACATCACATTGATGGTACAACAGCATTGTGTTTCCATCTAATTGTATGCACAACAGTGCTCTCCCAAACACTATAAATGCATTTAATTTTTTCAACCAGGGTTTCTATTTTCCTCTAGTCAACCTTCTCATATCTTTCCATTGCCACTAGTGCAATCACCCAGATTATCTAAGTAGATACACTTCCATGGCCATTTGTTTACAGTTCCCCAATTGCCCATGGAGTCCATGTCTAAGTGTTACCTTTCAGTCTCACAGGTAGTGGAGAGTTCTTCTCATACTCAGAGCAGTCTACTACTTGTTTAAAAAGAGCAGATGCTCACTCCAAGGGTCAAGTCTTACTAAAAAGAATGGCAGAGGCTTTTCTCCTCTTCAGTGGTGGGGTTGTTCTCCTATTTCAATAGATTGACATAATGGAGACCAGTCCAACATCAAATCACATAAGTCACAGCTTCTCCCTTACATCTGTTCTAGCCTTGTCATTATTTGCAAGTCAAGTCATGATTTAGGTTTTATGCCTTTTATAATTCAAAATAGTATTTTTTTACTGCTGCTTTTCTTGAAAGCTACTTGCTTTGTAATGAACAGCTTATGCTTCCATAATAAGGTTTTACAGAATATTACTTAGAATTCAACTTATAGTACATTTCAGATCATTTGATTTATAAATAACAGATGCCAGAAGAGGTGCTGTGGGAAGTGTGACTCTTGCTAGAAGATTCTTCAAACTATGCTGATTTCTGTATGAAGGCCTGTTTATGGAATTTTAGAAGAAAATAAGGCATTGTAGGGTAAATAGGGGTTTTACACTTACTAGCCATGAGCAGCACTATCCTATCAATGTAGGGAAATGAGAAGAGATGCAGTGGCAGAGGCAATAACCTTAAATAAATCCACTACTTAAACCCAGCTGATCCAAGCAATCACTTGTGTAAGCAATGTAACATGTAAGGACCATTTCCTAATTGCCCACGGTGTGCATGTCCAAGCGTAACCTTTTAATCTTCCAGTCAGTGGACAGTTCTTCTCATACTCAGAACATTCTGCTTCTTGTTTAAAAAGATCAGCATGCTTATTCCAAGTGTCATGTCTTACTAAAAAGAAAGGGCAGATGCTTCTCTCCTCTTGAGGAGTGGGGTTGCTCTGTAAACTGTTTAAATAGATTGACAAAATGGATCTGAGTCCCTCATCCAACCACATAGGTCACAGCTGGTCCATTATATATTTTCTTCCCTGTCATTATTTGCAAGTCAATTCATTATTGGGTTTCTGGTCATAATCTGTGCAAACTATGTCTTAGAATAATATAATTTATTGCTGCTCATCTTGAAAATGTTATGCTTTTTAAAGGACAGATTACGATTCCATAATACATTTGGATTGTATAATACTTAGAAGCCATCTTACAGTACATTTCAGATCATTTTATTTTCAAATAACAGAAGAAAGGAGAAGTGCTTAGGAAGTGTGAGCCAATTGCTAGAATAGTTTTCAAACTATGCGGTATTCTGTATGAATGCCCAGCTTGTAGGATGTCAGAAGAAAAGAAAGCATTGAGTGGTAGATAGGGGTTGTACACTCACTAGCCATTAGCCTGTAGGGAAATGAGAGGAGGTGATGTGATAGAGCCAATTAACTTCAATAAATGTACTATTTAAATCCAGCAGAACTAAACAACCATTCAAGTAAATAATTCAACATTTGAGAAGCATGACTTTGTTGTTGTGACTAGATGTGTTACATTTACTACAATATATGCATATTCACTTTTATAAAACAATCTCTCTACAGGAGTCACTTAGAGAATATATAATATTAGAACAAGTATATAACAGTAGGTAAGAATTCTGAGTCAGGCACCATGAGAGAACATCTGGGTGTGATGTAATACAAAGTGTGCATGCTTATGATAGAAAGAAAGCTGTGGGCAGGAAACTGAAAAAAAAATTAAAACTACTCAATATGAGAACAGACTTAAATGAAAAGAATTCAGAGCTTAGATACTGAATATGTAAACTGGCAATGAAGATTAATGGGTCTTGGAGCCAAAGACCATTTTACATTGAAAATGTGACAGCAAAATAAAATCACTCATGTAAGCAATGTAACATGTAAGGACCAATTCCTGATTGCCCATGGTGTGCATGTCCAAGCGTAACCTTTTAATCTCCCAGTCAGTGGACAGTTCTTCTCATATTCAGAGCATTCTGCTTCTTGCTTAGAAAGAGTAGCTTGCTCATTCCAAGTGTCATGTCCCACTAAAATTAAAGGGAAGAGGCTTCTCTCTTCTTAAGGAGTAAGGTTGCTCTGCTGTTTTATTAAATTGACAAAATGGAACCGAGTCAAACATCCAACCACGTAAGTTACAGTTGGACCCTCATATCTTTTTTGCCCTGTTAGTATTTGCAAATCAAATAATTATTTTAGTTTCTGGTCAAAAACTGTGTCATTTAATTTTCAGAATAACATCATTTAATGCCGCTTATCTTGAAAGTGTCATGCTTTTTGAAGCACAAACTATGCTTCCAAAATAAGTTTGGATTTTATAATACTTAGAAGTCATCTTACAGTGTATTTCCAATCATTTGATTTACAAATAATAGATGCATGGAGAAGTGCTGAGGTAGTGTGAGTTAATTGCTAGAAGAGTTTTCAAACTATGTTGATTTATATATGAATATCAAGTTTGTAGGATGTTAGAAGAAAAGAAAGCAGTGAGGGGTAGAAAATGGTTGCATACTCACTAACCATGAGCAGCATTATCCCTGTAGGGAAATGGGAGGAAGTGTAGTGATAGAGCCAATAAGCTGCAATAAATCTAGTATTTAAACCCAACTGAGCCAAGCAACCACTCATGTAAGTAATTCAAAATTTGAGGAATCATAACTTTTTTATCATGGCCAGATTTGTTACATTAACTATATTCCTTTTGACTTTAATAAAATGGTGGCTCTTCAAGAGATCATGAGAGAATTTATAATATTGCAGCAAGTGTATAGCAATTGATAAAGATACAGAGATAGGCACCGTGATAGACTATCTGGGTGTGATGTAATACAAAGTGTACATCTGTATGATAGATAGAAAGAAAGCTGTGGACAGGAAACTGGAAAAAAAAACATTATTGAAACTACTGCACATGAGGACAGACTTAAATGAAATGAATTCAGAGCTTAGATACTGCAAATGTGACCTGGTAATGAAGATTAATGGGTCTCAGAGCAAGAGACCATTTTACATTGAAAATGTGACAGCAGTATTAAATTATTCCTGTCCTTAAAAGGTCCAATCAAAATTATCTGACAAATTTGTCTCCATGAAATGGAAATAGTGAGGAAATTTAGGCTTAGCTGAAACTATTTTATAAGTTAAAAATAGATGGAGCAAAAGATTCCATAGTTGAACACATGTACAATAGAACAACAGATGGCTGGTACTAGAAAACTAGAAGTAAACAGTGCTTTGCTTATTTGTATGTAAAAGAATATTTTAAATAAGTGAGAAATAAAATGCTGACTGGTGAACAAAGACAAAAAAGGTATACGATGAACTGCAAAAAATATTTTTTGTTAATGTCTTCAGAGCAAGATATTTCAAGCACCCTACAAGGAGAAAACAAACAAAACAAAATGGAGAAATCATATCAGGGAAAAATGAAAGGTAAATCCATTTCATTTTTACAGTCAGGGCTTCTATTTTCCTCCATTCAGCTGTCTCGTATCTCTCCAACACCACTAGTCCAATCACTCATCTTATCTTGGTAGGTACTCAGCTTCTAGAGTTCTATTGCTTGTCCATCATATGGTTTGTTCACTGTTTCCTGATTGCCCATGGTGTACATGTCCAAGTGTAACTTTTTAATCTTCCAATCAGTGGACAGTTCTTTTGATACTCAGAGCATTCTGCTTTTTGTTTTGAAAGATATCTTGCTCATTCCAAGTATCAGGTCTTACTAAAAAGAAAGGGCAGTGGCTTCTCTTCTCTTAAAGGGTGGGGTTTTTCTGCTAACTGTTTAAATAAATTGACAAAATGGAACTGAATCCCACATCCAACCACAAAAGTCACAGTTGGACCCTCATATCTTTTTTGACCTGTTATTATTTGCAAATCAAATAATTATTTTAGTTTCTGGTCAAAAACTGTGTCATTTAATTTTTAGAATAACATAATTTAGTGCTGCTTATCTTGAAATTGTCATGCTTTTTGAAGGACAAACTATGCTTCCAAAATAAGTTTGGATTTTATAATACTTAGAAGTCATCTTACAGTATATTTCCTGTCATTTGATTTATAAATAATAGATGCATGGAGAAGTGCTGAGGTAGTGTGAGTTAATTGCTAGAAGAGTTTTCAAACTATGTTGATTTATTTATGAATGTCCAATTTGTAGGATGTCAGAAGAAAAGAAAGCAGTGAGGGGTAGGTAATTGTTTATACTCACTATCGATGAGCAGCATTATCCCCATAGGGAAATGGGAGGAAGTGTAGTGATAGAGCCAATAAGCTGCAATAAATCTAGTATTTAAACCCAACTGAGCCAAGCAACCACTCATGTAAGTAATTCAACATTTGAGGAATCATAACTTTTTATCATGGCCAGATTTGTTACATTAACTATATTCCTTTTGACTTTAATAAAATGATGGCACTTCAAGAGATCATGACAGAATTTATAATATTGCAGCAAGTGTATAGCAATTGATAAGGATACTGAGTTAGGCACCATGACAGAATATCTGGGTGTGATGTAATACAAAGTGTACATCTGTATGATAGATAGAAAGAAAGCTATGGACAGGAAACTGGAAAAAAAACATTATTGAAACTACTGCACGTGAAGACAAACTTAAATGAAATGAATTCAGAGCTTAGATACTGAAAATGTGACATGACAATGAAGATTAATGGGTCTCAGAGAAAGAGACCATTTTACATTGAAAATGTGACAGCAGTATAAAACTATTCCTGTCCTTAAAAGGTACAATCAAAATTAACTGACAAATTTGTCTCCATGAAATGGAAATAGTGAGGAAATTAAGGCTTAGCTGAAACTATTTTATAATCTAAAAATAGATGGAGCAAAAGATTCCATAGTTGAACACATGCACAATAGAACAACAGATGGCTGGTACTTGAAAACTAGAAGCAAATAGTGCTTTGCTTATTTGTATGTAAAAGAACATTTTAAATAAGTGAGACATCAAATGCTGACTGGTGAACAAAGATAAAAAAGGTATACGATGAATTGCTAAAAATATTTTTTGTCAATTTCTTCAGAGCAAGAAATTTCAAGCACCCTACAAGGAGAAAACAAACAAGACAAAATGGAGAGATCATATCAGGGAAAAATGAAAGGTAAATCCATTTCATTTTTACAATCAGGGCTTCTATTTTCCTCCATTCAGCTGTCTCGTATCTCTCCAACACCACTAGTCCAATCATTCATCTTATCTAGGTAGGTACTCAGCTTCTGGAGTTCTATTGCTTGTCCACCATATGTTTTTTTCACTGTTCCCTGATTGCGCATGGTGTGCATCTCCAAGTGTAACCTTTCAATCTTCCAGTCAGTGAGCAGTTCTTTCATACTCAGAGCATTCTGCTTTTTGTTTTGAAAGATATCTTGTTCATTCCAAGTATCATGTCTTACTAAAAAGAAAGGACAGTAGCTTCTCTTCTCTTAAAGGGTGGGGTTGCTCTGCTAACTGTTTAAATAAATTGACAAAATGGAACCGAGTCCCACATCCAACCACGTAAGTCACAGTTGGACCCTCATATCTTTTCTTGCTCTATAATTATTTGCAAGTCAAATCATTATTTGAGTTTCTGGTCATAAACTGTGCCATTTTCTTTGCAGAATAACATCATTTACTGCTGATTATCTTGAAAGTTTCATGCTTTAAAAAGTTGTTCTGAACAAAGAGTTTACTGAAATTGTTACCACTCTGGAAAGGATATTTGGGGAACCTATTCAGGGCATCTTGCGAGAGATGCACATAAACTACCAAATGACCTTAAGAAAAGATTTGCTTATGAAAAATAGGAAATTGAATGCCCTTCAACATACCATACTTCCTAACAACTATGAAGAACATTATGGAATCTCTGAACAACAACACAATACCGATGGGCACCTTTCAGTTGTTAATTTGTCCAACCATATGCTGACTACTGGGGAATTAAATGTACTTTCAAAGGGCCTCACTTTCTGCCCAACAAAACCACTGGATAAAATATAGTTATGTGGTGAACTGGAAGAATACTTCCATAGATTGAGACTTAAAGAATTCTTTCATGGCAAGGAAGAAATCACTGGTAGTGAAGACATCACAATCAGTAATAAGTTAATGGATAAGAAAAAGAAATCTGAATTTACCCCCTTAAGTGGGCATAACAAAAAACTAGACAATTACATTCATTGTTTCTGCCAGCAAGTCAGTGGTCGGATCCATACTAGGCAAGAACAGGCCAATTATAACCTTTTTCAACTGGAGAAGAGAACTATAAGGACACTGAATTCAAACCACAACATAATCATCAAAAAAGCTGATAAAGGCTCTGCAGTGGTGATTTTAAACAGAGAGGATTATATTAATGAAGCTAACAGACAGCTCACAGATTTTACTTACTACAGAGAACTGGAGAGTGACCCCACTACAAGATATAAAGATGAACTAAGGGCCTTAATTGAAACTTTTCCAGACCAAAACAAACTAACTGGCCTCCTCCCTGCTGAACCCAGGCCAGAGGCATTCTATGTACTGCCTAAAATACATACACCTGGCAATCCAGAAGACCCATAGTCTCTGGTAATGGTACTTTGACTGAGGAGTTCTCAGAGTTTGTAGAGACCATTTTGAAACCACTGGTTATGGAAAGAGACAGTTATATCCAGGACACTACATACTTTTTGCGTATACTTTCTGGTTATAAGGATTGACCACCTGATACCATTTTAGTGACAATGGATGTAACATCCCTCTACACTAATATTCCACACACAGATGGCATTACAGCATGCTTTAAATACATACAGAAGAAAGGAACGGAACAAAACATCAACCCTGAAGTGGTGGGGAAACTTATGGAATTCATTTTGACACATAACAACTTCAACTTCAAAGGTAAACATTAAGTTCAAACTATGGGAACAGCAATGGGCTCCAAAATGGCTCCACAGTATGCTAACCTCTTTATGGCTGACTTGGAGGAGGATTTTTTAATGCAGTGTCCCCCTAAACCACTAGCTTATTTCCATTACACTGATGATTTGTTTGTCATCTGGATGGAGGGTGCAGATACACTTAAAGATTATCATCATGAACTTAATAATCTCTACCTTACCATAAAGCTTACCTGGAGTATTCTACCACCAATGTTAATTTTCTGGACATCACAGTCACCATTAAGGATGGAACCTTACATACATGTATTTACAGGAAGCCAACAGACAGACAGAGATACCTGCACAAGAAAAGTAATCACCTCAACCATACAAAATCATCTGACATGTACAGTCAAACACTTCGATGTCACCATATTAGTTCAAATGAGGATGACAGAGATACACATATTGCTATGTTGAAAAACACCTTTATTGAGCAGGGACACTCTTCCAGAGAAATTGACAGGATAAAAGAGTGTGCAAAGCAAGTACAAAGACAACAACTACTTCAATATAAAGAAAAGACAACTACAGACAGAATACCCTTAGTAGACACATATTATCCAGACCTTGAACTCCTGCGTAAGATTATTAAAGACCTCCACCCAATATTTAGTGAGGATGAAGCCCTTCATTGTATTTTTAAGGAATTCCAACTACTATCTTTTAAACAACCACCAAATTTAGCCAGTCTAATTATTAGGAGCAAACTTTCACCAGAACAGAATCCATGTCACACAATGGCACACAACCCTGCAATAATCGTCCCTGTAAGACTTGAGAGCTCATTTCCACCTCAGACTGTGTGGTTACCTGATTGTGCATGGTGTGCATGTCCAAATGTAACCTTTCAATATGCCAGTCAGTGGACAGTTCTTCTCATACTAAGATCATTCTGCTTCTTGTTTCAAAAGAGTAGCTTGCTCATTCCAAGTGTCATGTCTTACTAAAAAGAAAGGACAGAGTCTTCTCTCCTGTTATGGGGTGGGTGTGCTATGCTCTTTAAATAAATTGACAAAATGGAACCAACTCCCACATCCGGCCACATAAGTCACAGTTGGACCCTGATATCCTTTCTTGACCTGTAATTAATTGCAAGGTGAATCTTAATTTAAGTTTCTGGTCAGAAACTGTGCCAATTAATTTTCAGAATAATGTCATTTAAGGCTGCTTATCTTGAAAGTTTCATGCTTTTTAAAGGGCTGATTATGCTTCCAAACAAGTTTGGATTTTATAATACTTAGAAATCATCTTACAGTATATTTCAAATGATGAGATTTACAAATTACAGATGCTAGGAGAAGTGTTGATGAAGTTTGAGTCAATTATAAGAAGAGTTTTCAAATGATGTTGATTTAGATATGAATGTCCAGTTAGTGGGATGTTAGAAGAGAGGAAAGCATTGGGGGTAGATAGGGGTTGTACACTCACTAACCATGAGCAGCAATATCCCTGTAGAGAAATTGGAGAAAGTGTAGTGATGCAGCCAACTAGCTGCAATAAATCTTGTATTTAAATGTGGTTGAGCCAAGCAACCACTCATGCAAGTAATTCAACATTTGAGGAATCATGACTTTTTTATCATGGCTAGATTTGTTACATTAACTATATTCCTGTTCACTTTAAAAAAAATGGTGCATCTTCAAGGGTTCAACAGTGAATTTATAACATTTCAGCTAATGTTTCCCAACTGAAAAGGATACTTAGTTAGGCACCATTAGTGAACTTCTGGGTGTTAAGTAATACAACATGAACATCTTTAAGATCGAATGAAAGCTGTGTACTGGAAACCGAAAAGAAAAAACAATATTGAAACTTCTCCATATGAAGACAGACTTAAATGAAGAGAATTCAGAGCTTAAATACTGAAAATGTGACAGGCAATGAAGATGAATGGGTCTTGGAGCAAGAGACCATTTTAAATAGAAAATGTGACAGCAAAATAAAATTATTCTGGCCATTAAAGGGTACAACCAAAATTATGCATTGAATTTGTGTCCATGAAATGGAAATAGTGAGGAAATTATGGCATAGCTGAAGCTATTTAACAAGCTCAAAATAGATGGAGCAAAAGATTCAGCAGTTAAATAAAAGTGCAATAGAACAACAGATGGAGGGCTCTTGAAAACAAGAAACAAACAGTGCAGGCCTTTTTTTTATGTAAAAGAGAGCATGTTAAATAAGTGACAACAAATTCTGACTGGTGATCAACGACAAAAGAGGTATACGATGAATTGCTAAAAATATTTTTTGTCAATGACTTCAGAGGAAGAGATTTCAAGAACCCAAAAAGAAGAAAACAAACAAGACACAGAGGAGAAATCCTGTCAGAGAAAAACGATGATCGGTAATTCCATTTAATTTTCACCATCAGGGCTTCTATTTTCCTCCTGTCAGCCTTCTCGTATCTCTCCAACACCACTAGTCCAATCACTCAGCTAATCTAGGTAGATTCTCAGCTTCAACGCTTTCATGGTGTGTCCATCATAGTGGTTTGTTCACTGTTCCCTGATTTCACATGGTTTACATGTCCAAATGCAACTTTTCAATAAGCCAGTCAGTGGACAGTTCTTCTCATACTAAGATCATTATGCTTCTTGTTTCAAAAGAGTAGCTTGCTCATTCCAAGTGTCATGTCTTAGTAAAAAGAAAGGGCAGAGTCTTCTCTCCTGTTAAGGGGTGGGTTTGCTCTGCTGTTTAAATAAATTGACAAAATGGAACAGAGTCCCACATCCAACCACATAAGTCACAGTTGGACCCTCATATCCTTTCTTGCCCTGTAATTATTTGCAAGGTGAATCTTAATTTAAGTTTCTGGTCAGAAACTGTGCCAATTAATTTTCAGAATAACATCATTTAAGGCTGCTTATCTTGAAAGTTTCATACTTTTTAAAGGGCTGATTATGCTTCTAAAACAAGTTTGGATTTTATAATACTTAGAAATCATCTTACAGTATATTTCAAATGATGAGATTTACAAATTACAGATCCTAGGAGAAGTGTTGATAAAGTCTGAGTCAATTGTAATAAGAGTTTTCAAATGATGTTGATTTATATATGAATGTAAAGTTTGTGGGATGATAGAAGAAAAGAAAGCTTTGGTGGTAGAAAGAGGTTGTACACTCACTAACCATGAGCAGCAATTACCCTGTAGAGAAATTGGAGAAAGTGTAGTAATACAGCTAACTAGCTGCAATAAATCTTGTATTTATATGTAGTTGAGCCAAGCAACTACTCATGCAAGTAATACAACATTAGAGGAATCATGATTTTTTTATAATGGCCAGATTTGTTACATTAACTATATTCCTGTTCCCTTTTGAAAAATGGTTTATCTTCAATGAGTCATCAGAAAATTTATAATATTTCAGCAAATGTTTCACAAATGATAAGGTTACTTAGTTAGGCACCTTAGAGAACATCTGGGTGTTATGTAATTCAACATGTACAATTTTATGATAGAATTAAAGCTGTGTAGTGGAAACTGAAAAGAAAAAAACAAAATTGAAAATTCTCCATATGAGGAAAGACTTAAATGAAGAGAATTCAGAGCTTAGATACTGAAAATGCAGCAGGCAATGAAGATGAATAGGTCTTGGAGCAAGAGACCATTTTAAATAGAAAATGTGACAGCAAAATAAAATTATTCTGGTCCTTAAAGGGTACAACCAAAATTATGCGATGAATTTGTTTCCATGAAATGGAAATAATGAGGAAATTAAGGCTTAGCTGAAAGTTCTTTATAAGTTAAAAATAGATGGAGCAAAAGATTCAATAGTTAAATAAATGTGCAATAGTACAACAGATGGTGGGCACTTGAAAATTAGAAACAAACAGTGATGTGCTTATTTTTATGTAAAAGAGAGCATTTTAAATTAGTGACAACTCAAATGCTGACAGGTGATCAAAACCAAAAAAGGTATACGATGAATTGCTAAAAATATTTTTTGTCAATGTCTTCAGAGCAAGAAATTTCATGCACCCAAAAAGAAGAAAACAAACAAGACAAAGAGGTGAAATCTTGTCAGGGAAAAACAATGATCGGTAATTCCATTTAATTTTTCCAGCAGGGATTCTATTTTCCTCCTGTCAGCCTTCTCGTATCTCTCCAACACCACTAGTCTAATCACTCAGCATATCTAGGTAGATTCTCAGCTTCTACACTTCCATGGTGTGTCTTCCCACAGTAGTTTGTTCACTGTTCCCTTATTGTGCATGGTGTGCATGTCCAAATGTAACCTTTCAATATGCCAGTCAGTGGACAGTTCTTCTCATACTAAGAGCAATCTGCCACTTGTTTCCAAAGAGTAGCTTGCTCATTCCAAGTGTCGTGTCTTACTAAAAAGAAAGGGCAGAGTCTTCTCTCCTGTTAAGTGGTGGGTTTGCTCTACTGTTTAAATAAATTGACAAAATGGTACTGAGTCCCACACCCAACCACATAAGTCACAGTTGGACCCTCATATCCTATCTTGCCCTGTAATTATTTGCAAGGCAAATAATTATTTAAGTTTCATGTCAGTAACTGTGCCAATTATTTTTCAGAAGAGCATAATTTAATGCTGCTTATCTTGAAAGATTCATGCTTTTTAAAGGACTGATTATGCTTCCAAAACAAGTTTGGATTTTACAATACTTAGAATTTATCTTACAGTATATTTCAAATCATGTGATTTACAAATTACAAATGCAAGGGGAAGTGTTGATGAAGTGTGAGTCAATTGTAAGAAGAGTTTTCAAATGATGCTGATTTATAAAAGAATGTCAGTTTGTGGGATGTTAGAAGAAAAAAGCATTTGGGGTAGATAGGGTTGTACACTCACTAACCATAAGCAGCAATATCCCTGCAGAGAAATTGGAGAAAGTGTAGTGATTCTGTCAACTAGCAGCAATAAATCTAGTATTTAAATGTAGTTGAGCCAAGCAACCACTCGTGTAAGTAATTCAATATTTGAGGAATTATGACTTTTTTTATCATGGCTCGATTTGTTACATTAACTTTATTACTGTTCACTTTAAAGAAAATGGTGTATCTTCAAGGGTTCATCAGTGAATTAATAATATTTCAGCAAATGTTTTACAACTGATAATGATACTGAGTTATGAACCATTAGAGAACATCTGGGTGTTATGTAATACAACATGAACATCTTTATGATAGAATCAAAACATAGTACTGGAAAATCAAAAGAAAAAACAATATTGAAAAACTTCTCCACATGAGGACAGACTTAAATGAAGAAAATTCAGAGCTTAGATACTGAAAATGTGACAGGCAATGAAGATGAATGGGTCTTGGAGCAAGAGACCATTTAAAAAAAAAAGTGACATCAAAATAAAATTATTCTGGCCCTTAAAGGGTACAACCAAAATTATGCGATAAATTTGTCTCCATGAAATGGAAATAGTGAGGAAAGTAAGACTTAGCTGAAACTAATTTATAGCTAAAAATAGATGGAGCAAAGATTCAGTAATTAAATGTGCAATAGTACAACAGACGGTGGGCACTTGAAACTAGAAACAAAAACAGTGCAGTGCTTATTTTTATGTAAACGAAGCATTTTGAATTAGTGACAACTCAAATGCTGACTGGTGATCAAAGACAAAAAATGTATTCGATGAATTGCTAAAAATATTTTTGTCAATGTCTTCAGAGCAAGAAATTTCAAGCACCCAAAAAGAAGAAAACAAACAAGACACAGAGGAGAAATCCTGTCAGGGAAAAACAATGATCGGTAATTCCATTTAATTTTTACCATCAGGGCTCCATTTTCCTCCTGTCAGCCTTCTCGTATCTCTCCAACACCACTTGTCCAATCACTCAGATTATCTAGGAAGATTCTCAGCTTAAACACTTTCATGGTGTGACAAACATAGTGGTTTTTTCACTATTCCCTGATTGCGCATGGTTTCAATGTCCAAATACAACCTATCAATAAGCCAGTCAGTGGACAGTTCTTCTCATACTAAGAGCATTCTGCTTCTTGTTTCAAAAGAGTAGCTTGCTCATTCCAAGTGTCATGTCTTACTAAAAAGAAAAGGCTGAGTCTTCTCTCCTGTTAAGGGGTTGGTTTGCTCTGCTGTTTAAATAAATTGACAAAATGTAACCGAATCCCGCATCCAGCCACATAAGTCACAGTTGGACCCTCATATCCTTTCTTGCCCTGTAATTATTTGCTTGGCAAATCATTATTTAAGTTTCTGGTCAGAAACTGTGCCAATTAATTTTCAGAATAACATAACATAATTTAATGCTGTTTATTTTGAAAGTTTCATGCTTTTTAAAGGGCTGATTATGCTTCCAAAACAAGTTTGGATTTTACAATACTTAGAAATCATCTTACAGTATTTTTCAAATCATGTGATTTACAAATTACAGATGCTAGGAGAAGTGTTGATGAAGTGTGAGTCAGTTGTAAGAAGGGTTTTCAAATGATGATGATTTATGTATGAAAGTCCAGTTTGTGGGATATTAGAAGAAAAGAAAGCATTGGGGGTAGATAGGGGTTGTACACTCACTAACCATGAGCAGCAATATCCCTGCAGAGAAATTGGAGAAAGTGTAGTGATGCTGTCAAATAGCTGCAATAAATCTTGTATTTAAATGTAGTTGAGCCAAGCAACCACTTGTGTAAGTCATTTGAGGAATCATGACTTTTTTATCATGGCCAGATTTGTTACATTAACTTTATTACTGTTCACTTTAAAAAAAAGGTGTATCTTCAAGGGTTCATCAGCGAATTTAAAATATTTCAGCAAACGTTTCACAACTGATAACGATGCTGAGTTAGGCACCATTAGATAACTTCTGGGTGTTATGTAATACAACATGTACATCTTTATTGCAGAATGAATGCTTTGTACTGAAAACTGAAAAGAAAAAACAATATTGAAACTTCTCCATATGAGGACAGACTTAAATGTAGAGAATTCAGAGCTTAGATACCAAAAAATGTGACAGTCAATAAAGATGAATGGGTCTTGGAGCAAGAGATAATTTTAAATAGAAAATGTAACAGAAAAATAAAATTTTTCTGGTCCTTAAAGGGTACAACCAAAATTATGTGATGAATTTGTCTCCACAAAATGGAAATAGTGAGGAAATTAAGGCATAGCTGAAGCTATTTCATAAGCTCAAAATAGATGGAGCAAAAGATTCAGTAGTTAAATAAATGTGCAATTAAACAACAGGTGGAGGGCTTTTGAAAACAAGAAACAAACAGTGCGGTCCTTTTCTATGTATAAGAGAGCATGTTAAATAAGTGACAACTCAAATTCTGACTGGTGATCAAAGACAAAAAAGGTATATGATGAATTGTTAAAAATATTTTTTGTCAATGTCTTCAGAGCAAGAAACTTCAAGAACCCAAAAAGAGAAGAAAACAAACAAGACACAGAGGAGAAATCCTGTCAGGGAAAAACAATGATCGGTAATTCCATTTAATTTTTACCATCATGGCTTCTATTTTCCTCTTGTCAGCCTTCTCGTATCTCTCCAACACCACTTGTCCAATCACTCAGCTTAACTAGGTCGATTCTCAGCTTCAACACTTTCATGGTGTGTCCACCATAGTGGCTTGTTCACTGTTCCCTGATTGTGCATGGTTTGCATGTCCAAATGCAACCTTTTAATAAGCCAGTCATTGGACAGTTTTTCTCATACTAAGAGCATTCTGCTTCTTGTTTCAAAAGAGTAGCTTGCTCATTCCAATTGTCATGTCTTACTCATAAGAATGGGCAGAGTCGTCTCTCCTGTTAAGAGGTGGGTTTGCTCTGTTGTTTAAATAAATTGACAAATTGGAACCAAGTCCCACATCCAACCACATAAGTCACAGTTGGCCCCTCATATCCTTTCTTGCCCTGTAATTATTTGCAAGGCAAATCATAAATTAAGTTTCTGGTCAGAAATTGTGCCAATTAATTTTTAGAATGACATCATTTAATGCTGCTTATCTTGAAAGTTTCATGTTTTCTGAAGGGCTGATTATGCTTCTATAACAAGTTTGGATTTTATAATACTTAGAACTCATCTTACAGTATATTTCAAATCTGAGATTTACAAATTACAGATGCTAGGAGAAGTGTTGATGAAGTCTGAGTCAATTGTAAGTAGAGTTTTCAAATGATGTTGATTTATATATGAATGTCCAGTTTATGGGATGTTAGAAGAAAAGAAAGCATTGGGGGTAGATAAGGATTGTACACTCACTAACCATGAGCAGCAATATCCCTGTAGATAAATTGGAGAAAGTGTAGTGATACAGCCAACTCGCTGCAATAAATCTTGTATTTAAATGTAGTTGAGCCAAGCAACCACTCTTACAAGTAATTCAACATTAGAGGAATCATGACTTTATTATCATGGCCAGATTTGTTACATTAACTATATTACTGTTCACTTTAAAAAAATTGGTGTATCTTTAAGGGATCATCAGAGAATTTATAATTTTTCAGCAAATGTTTCACAACTGATGAGGATACTTAGGCACAATAAGAGAACATCTGGGGTTTATGTAATACAAAATGTACATTTGTATGATAGAATGAAAGCTGTGTTCTGGAAACTGAAAAGAAAAAAAACAAAATTGAAACTTCTCCATATTAGGACAGACTTAAATTAAAAGAATTCAGAGCTTAGATACTGAAAATGTGACAGGCAATGAGGATGAATGGGTCTTGGAGCAAGAGACCATTTTAAATTGAAAATGTGACAGCAATTTAAAATTATTCTGGGCTTTAAAGGGTACAACCAAAATTATGCGATGAATTTGTCTCCATGAAATGGAAATAGTGAGGAAATTAAAGCTTAGCTGAAACCTTTTTATTAGCTTAAAATAGATGGAGCAAAAGATTCAGTAGTTAAATAAATTTGCAATAGTACAACAGATGGTGAGCGCATGAAAACTAGAAACAAACAGTGCTGTGCTTATTTTTATGTAAAAGAGAGCATTTTAAATTAGTGACAACTCAAATGCTGGCAGGTGATCAATGACAAAAAAGGTATACGGTGAATTGCTAAAAATATTTTTTGTCAATCTCTTCACAGCAAGAAATTTCAAGCACCCAAAAAGAAGAAAACAAACAAGACAGAGATTAGAAATCCTGTCAGGGAAAAACAATGATTAGTATTTCTATTTAATTTTAACCATCAGGGCTTCTATTTTCCACCTGTCAGCCTTCTCATATCTCACCAACACCACTAGTCCAATCACTCTGCTTATCTAGGTAGATTCTCAGCTTCTACACTTCCATGGTGTGTCTACCATAGTAGTTTGTTCACTGTTCTCTGATTGCGCATGGTGTGCATGTCCAATCTAACCTTCCAATATTCCAGTCAGTGGATAGTTCTTCTCATACTAAGAGAATTCTGCTTCTTGTTTCAAAAGAGTAGCTTGCTCATTCCAAGTGTCATGTCTTACTAAAAAGGAAGGGCAGAGTCTTCTCTCCTGTTAAGGGGTGGGTTTGCTCCGCTGTTTAAATAAATTGACAAAATGGAACTGAGTCCCACATCCAGCAACATAAGTCACAGTTGGACCCTCATATTCTTTCTTGCCATGTAAGTGTTTGCTTGGCAAATCATTATTTAAGTTTCTGGTCAGAAACTGTGCCAATTAATTTTCAGAATAACATCATTTAAGGCTGCTTATCTTGAAAGTTTCATACTTTTTAAAGGGCTGATTATGCTTCTAAAACAAGTTTGGATTTTATAATACTTAGAAATCATCTTACAGTATATTTCAAATGATGAGATTTACAAATTACAGATCCTAGGAGAAGTGTTGATAAAGTCTGAGTCAATTGTAATAAGAGTTTTCAAATGATGTTGATTTATATATGAATGTAAAGTTTGTGGGATGATAGAAGGAAAGAAAGCTTTTGGTGGTAGAAAGAGGTTGTACACTCACTAACCATGAGCAGCAATTACCTCTGTAGAGAATTGGAGAAAGTGTAGTAATACAGCTAACTAGCTGCAATAATCTTATTTATATGTAGTTGAGCCAAACTACTCATGCAAGTAATAATAACATTAGAGGAATCATAATTTTTATATAAGGCCAGATTTGTTACATTAACTATATTCCTGTTCCCTTTGAAAAATGGTTTATCTTCAATGAGTCATCAGAAAATTTATAATATTTCAGCAAATGTTTCACAAATGATAAGGTTACTTAGTTAGGCACCTTAAGAACATCTGGGTGTTATGTAATCAACATGTACAATTTTATGATAGAATTAAAGCTGTGTAGTGGAAACTGAAAAGAAAAACAACAAATTGGAAAATTCTCCATATGAGGAAAGACTTAAATGAAGAGAATTCAGAGCTTAGATACTGGAAATGCAGCAGCAATGAAGATGAATAGGTCTTGGAGCAAGAGACCATTTTAAATAGAAAATGTGACAGCAAAATAAAATTATTCTGGTCCTTAAAGGGTACAACCAAAATTATGCGATGAATTTGTTTCCATGAAATGGGAATAATGAGGAAATTAAGGCTTAGCTGAAACTTCTTTATAAGCTAAAAATAGATGGAGCAAAAGATTCAATAGTTAAATAAATGTGCAATAGTACAACAGATGGTGGGCACTTGAAAATTAGAAACAAACAGTGATGTGCTTATTTTTATGTAAAAGAGAGCATTTTAAATTAGTGACAACTCAAATGCTGACAGGTGATCAAAAACAAAAAAGGTATACGATGAATTGCTAAAAATATTTTTTGTCAATGTCTTCAGAGCAAGAAATTTCATGCACCCAAAAAGAAGAAAACAAACAAGACAAAGAGGTGAAATCTTGTCAGGGAAAAACAATGATCGGTAATTCCATTTAATTTTTCCAGCAGGGATTCTATTTTCTCCTGTCAGCCTTCTCGTATCTCTCAACACCACTAGTCTAATCACTCTGCATATCTAGGTAGATTCTCAGCTTCTACACTTCCATGGTGTGTCTTCCACAGTAGTTTGTTCACTGTCTCTTATTGTGCATAGTAGTGTGCATGTCCAAATGTAACCTTTCAATATGCCGGTCAGTGGACAGTTCTTCTATAACTAAGAGTACAGCCACAATTGTTTCAAAGAGTAGCTTGCTCATTCCAAGTCATGTCGTGGTTCTTACTAAAAGAAAGGGCAGAGTCTTCTCTCCTGTTAAGGTGGTGGGTTTGCTCTACTGTTTAAATAAATTGACAAAATGGTACTGAGTCCCACACCCAACCACATAAGTCACAGTTGGACCCTCATATCCTATCTTGCCCTGTAATTGTTGCAAGGCAAATAATTATTTAAGTTTCATGTCGTAACTGTGCCAATTATTTTCAGAAGAGCATAATTTAATAGCTGCTTATCTGAAAGATTCATGCTTTTAAAGGACTGATTATGCTTCCAAACAAGTTTGGATTTTACAATACTTAGAATTTATCTTACAGTATATTTCAAATCATGTGATTTACAAATTACAAATGCAAGGGGAAGTGTTGATGAAGTGTGAGTCAATTGTAAGAAGAGTTTTCAAATGATGCTGATTTATAAAAGAATGTCCAGTTTGTGGGATGTTAGAAGAAAAGAAAGCATTTGGGGTAGATAGGGGTTGTACACTCACTAACCATAAGCAGCAATATCCCTGCAGAGAAATTGGAGAAAGTGTAGTGATTCTGTCAACTAGCAGCAATAAATCTAGTATTTAAATGTAGTTGAGCCAAGCAACCACTCGTGTAAGTAATTCAATATTTGAGGAATTATGACTTTTTTATCATGGCTCGATTTGTTACATTAACTTTATTACTGTTCACTTTAAAGAAAATGGTCTATCTTCAAGGGTTCATCAGTGAATTAATAATATTTCAGCAAATGTTTTGACAACCGATAATGATACTGAGTTATGAACCATTAGAGAACATCTGGGTGTTATGTAATACAACATGAACATCTTTATGATAGAATCAAAACATAGTACTGGAAAATCAAAGAAAAACAATATTGAAAACTTCTCCACATGAGGACAGACTAAATGAAGAAAATTCAGAGCTAGATACTGAAAATGTGACAGGCAATGAAGATGAATGGGTCTTGGAGCAAGAGACCATTTAAAAAAAAGTGACATCAAAATAAAATTATTCTTGGCCTTAAAGGGTACAAACCAAATTATGCGATAAACTTGTCTCCATGAAATGAAATAGTGAGGAAAGTAAGACTGAGAGGAAACTAATTTATAAGCTAAAAATAGATGGAGCAAAAGATTCAGTAATTAAATGTGCAATAGTACAACAGACGGTGGGCATGAAACTAGAAACAAACAGTGCAGTGCTTATTTTTATAAACGAGCATTTTTGAATTAGTGACAACTCAAATGCTGACTGGGGATCAAAGACAAAAAATGTATTCGATGAATTGCTAAAAAATATTTTTGTCAATGTCTTCAAAACAAGAAATTCAACACCCAAAAAGAAAACAAACAAGACACAGAGGTGAGAAACTTGGGTTGTGGGGAAAAACAATGGATCGGTAATTCCATTTAATTTTTACCATCAGGGCTCCATTTTCCTCCTGTCAGCCTTCTTCTCTCCAACACCACTTGTCCAATCACTCAGATTATCTGGAGAAGATTCTCAGCTTAAACACTCTCTAAGTGTGACAAACATAGTGGTTTTTCACTATTCCCTGATTACGCATGGTTTCAATGTCCAAATACAACCTATCAATAAGCCAGTCAGTGGACAGTTCTTCTCATACTAAGAGCATTCTGCTTCTTGTTTCAAAAGAGTAGCTTGCTCATTCCAAGTGTCATGTCTTACTAAAAAGAAAAGGCTGAGTCTTCTCTCCTGTTAAGGGGTTGGTTTGCTCTGCTGTTTAAATAAATTGACAAAATGTAACCGAATCCCGCATCCAGCCACATAAGTCACAGTTGGACCCTCATATCCTTTCTTGCCCTGTAATTATTTCTTAGCAAATCATTTAAAGTTTCTGGTCAGAAACTGTGCCAATTAATTTTCAGAATAACATAAATATAATTTAATGCTGTTTATTTTGAAAGTTTCATGCTTTTAAAGGGCTGATTATGCTCCAAAACAAGTTTGGATTTTACAATACTTAGAAATCATCTTACAGTATTTTCAAATCATGTGATTTACAAATTACAGATGCTAGGAGAAGTGTTGATGAGGTGAGCCGTTGTAAGAAGGGTTTTCAAATGATGATGATTTATGTAATGAAAGTCCAGCTTCGTGGGATATTGAAGAAAAGAGCATTGGGGGTAGATAGTTGTACACCACTAACCATGAGCAGCAATATCCCTGTAGAAATTAAAGTGTAGTGATGCTGTCAAACAGCCGCAATAAATCTTGTATTTAAATGTAGTTGAGCCAAGCAACCACTTGTGTAAATCTATTTGAGGAATCATGACTTTTATCATGGCCAGATTTGTTACATTAACTTTATCACTGTTCACTTTAAAAAAGGTGTATCTTCAAGGGTTCATCAGCGAATTTAAAATATATTTCAACAGCGTTTCACAACTGATAACGATGCTGAGTTAGGCTACCATTAGATAACTTCTGGGTGTTATGTAATAAACATGTACATCTTTATTGCAGAATGAATGCTTTGTACTGAAAACTGAAAAGAAAAAACAATATTGAAACTTCTCCATATGAGGACAGACTTAAATGTAGAGAATTCAGAGCTTAGATACCAAAATGTGACAGTCAATAAAGATGAATGGGTCTTGGAGCAAGAGATAATTTTAAATAGAAAATGTAAGAAAAATAAAATGTTTCTGGTCCCAAAAGGTACAACCAAATTATGTGATGAATTTGTCCACAAAATGGAAATAGTGAGGAAATTAAGGCATAGCTGAAGCTATTCATAAGCTCAAAATAGATGGAGCAAAGATTCAGTAGTTAAATAAATGTGCAATTAAACAACAGGTGGAGGGCTTTTGAAAACAAGAAACAAACAGTGCGGTCCCTTTCTATAGTATAAGAGGCATGTTAAATGAAGTGACAACTCAAATTCTGACTGGTGATCGAAGACAAAAAGGTATATGATGAATTGTTAAAAATATTTTGTCAATGTCTTCAGAGCAAGAAACTTCAGAACCCAAAAGAAGAAAACAAACAAGACACAGGAGAAATCCTGTCAGGAAAAACAATGATCGGTAATTCCATTTAATTTTTTACCATCATGGCTTCTATTTTCCTCTTGTCAGCCTTCTCAGATATCTCTCCAACACCACTTGTCCAATCACTCAGCTTAATCCAGGTCGATTCTCAGCTTCAACACTTATGTGTGTGTCCACCATGGTAGGCTTGTCTACTGTTCCTCAATGTGCATGTTTGCATGTCCAAATGCAACCTTTAATAAAGCCAGTCATTGGACAGTTTTTCTCATACTAAGAGCATTCTGCTTCTTGTTTCAAAAGAGTAGCTTGCTCATTCCAATTGTCATGTCTTACTCATAAGAATGAGCACGAGTCGTCTCTCCTGTTAAGAGGTGGGTTTGTCTGTTGTTTAAATAAATTGACAAATGAAACAAGTCCACATCCAACCACACTAAGTCTGATTGGCCCTCATATCCTTTCTTGTCCTGTAATTATTTGCAAGGCAAATCATAAATTAAGTTTCTGGTCAGAAATTGTGCCAATTAATTTTAGAATGACATCATTTAATGCTGCTTATCTTGAAAGTTTCATGTTTTCTGAAGGGCTGATTATGCTTCTATAAACAAGTTTGGATTTTATAATACTTTAGAACTCATCTTACAGTATATTTCAAATCTGAGATTTACAAATTACAGATGCTAGGAGAAGTGTTGATGAAGTCTGAGTCAATTGTAAGTAGAGTTTTCAAATGATGTTGATTTATATATGAATGTCCAGTTTATGGGATGTTAAAAAAAAGCATTAGGGGTAGATAAGGATTGTACACTCACCAACCATGAGCAGCAATATCCCTGTAGATAAATTGGAGAAAGTGTAGTGATACAGCCAACTAGCTGCAATAAATCTTATATATTAAATGTAGTTGACCAAGCAACCACTCTTACAAGTAATTCAACATTAGAGGAATCATGACTTTATTATCATGGCCAGATTTGTTACATTAACTATATTACTGTTCACTTTAAAAAAATTGGTGTATCTTTAAGGGATCATCAGAGAATTTATAATTTTTCAGCAAATGTTTCACAACTGATGAGGATACTTAGGCACAATAAGAGAACATCTGGGGTTTATGTAATACAAAATGTACATTTGTATGATAGAATGAAAGCTGTGTTCTGGAAACTGAAAAGAAAAAAAACAAAATTGAAACTTCTCCATATTAGGACAGACTTAAATTAAAAGAATTCAGAGCTTAGATACTGAAAATGTGACAGGCAATGAGGATGAATGGGTCTTGGAGCAAGAGACCATTTTAAATTGAAAATGTGACAGCAATTTAAAATTATTCTGGGCTTTAAAGGGGGTACAACCAAAATTATGCGATGAATTTGTCTCCATGAAATGGAAATAGTGAGGAAATTAAAGCTTAGCTGAAACCTTTTTATTAGCTTAAAATAGATGGAGCAAAAGATTCAGTAGTTAAATAAATTTGCAATAGTACAACAGATGGTGAGCGCATGAAAACTAGAAACAAACAGTGCTGTGCTTATTTTTATGTAAAAGAGAGCATTTTAAATTAGTGACAACTCAAATGCTGGCAGGTGATCAATGACAAAAAAGGTATACGGTGAATTGCTAAAAATATTTTTTGTCAATCTCTTCACAGCAAGAAATTTCAAGCACCCAAAAAGAAGAAAACAAACAAGACAGAGATTAGAAATCCTGTCAGGGAAAAACAATGATTAGTATTTCTATTTAATTTTAACCATCAGGGCTTCTATTTTCCACCTGTAGCCTTCTCATATCTCACCAACACCACTAGTCCAATCACTCTGCTTATCTAGGTAGATTCTCAGCTTCTACACTTCCATGGTGTGTCTACCATAGTAGTTTGTTCACTGTTCTCTGATTGCGCATGGTGTGCATGTCCAAATGTAACCTTCCAATATTCCAGTCAGTGGATAGTTCTTCTCATACTAAGAGAATTCTGCTTCTTGTTTCAAAAGAGTAGCTTGCTCATTCCAAGTGTCATGTCTTACTAAAAGGAAGGGCAAGTAGTATCTCTCCTGTTAAGGGGTGGTTTTGTCTACTGTTTAAATAAATTGGATAAAATGGAACTGAGTCCCACATCCAACAACATAAGTCACAGTTGGAACCTCATATTCTTTCTTGCCATGTAAGTGTTTGCTTGGCAAATCATTATTTAAGTTTCTGGTCAGAAACTGTGCCAATTAATTTTCAGAATAACATCATTTAAGGCTGCTTATCTTGAAAGTTTCATACTTTTTAAAGGGCACGATTAACATGCTTCTAAAACAAGTTTGGATTTTTATAATACTTAGAAACATCTTACAGTAAAATATTTCAAGATGAAGATTTACAAATTACAGATCCTAGAGAAAAGTTGATAAAGTCTTGAGCTAATTGTATTAGAGTTTTCAAATGATGTTGATTATATATGAATGTAAAGTTTGTGGGATGATAGAAGAAGAAAGCTTTGGTGGTAGAAAGAGGTTGTACACTCACTAACCATGAGCAGCAATTACCCTGTAGAAATTGGAAAAACGTAGTAATACAGCTAACTAGCTGCAATAAATCTTATATTTATATGTAGTTGAGCCAAGCAACTACTCATGCAAGTAATAAACATTATGAACACATTTTTTATATAATGGCCAGATTTGTTACATTAACTATTCCTGTTCCTTTGAAAATGGTACTTCAATGAGTCAACAGAAAATTTATATATTTCAGCAAATGTTTCACAAATGATAAGGTTACGAAGTTAGCACCTAGAGAACATCTGGGCAAGCAGCGTAATCAAATACGTACACTCTTATGATAGAATTAAAGCTGTGCAGTGGAAACTGGAAAAAAGAAAACAAAATTGAAAATTCTCCATATGAGGAAAGACTTAAATGAAGAGAATTCAGAGCTTAGATACTGAAAATGCAGCAGGCAATGAAGACAGAATAGGTCTCGGAGCAAGAGACCATTTAAATAGAAAATGTGACAGCAAATAAAAATTATTCTGGTCCTTAAAGGGTACAACTAAAATTATGGCGAATTTGTTTCGAAATGGGAACAATGAGGAAATTAAGGCTTAGCTGAAACTTCTTTATAAGCCAAAATAGATGAGCAAAAAGATCAGTTAAATAAATGTGCACAGGCCAACAGATGGTGGGCACTTTGAAAATTATTAGAAACAAAACAGTGATGTGCTTATTTTTATGTAAAGAGAGCATTTTAAATTAGTGAGTTACAACTCAAATGCTGACAGGTGATCAAAAACAAAAAAGTATATGATGAATTGCTAAAATATTTTTTGTCAATGTCATCAGAGCAAGAAATTTCATGCACCCAAAAGAAGAAAACAAACAAGACAAAGAGGTGAAATCTTGTCAGGAAAAACAATGGTCCCGATAATTCCATTTAATTTTTCCAGCAGGGATTCTGTTACCATCCTGTCCAGCCTTCGTCTCTCCAACACCCACTAGTCTAATCCTCTGCACCATCTAGGTAGATTCTCAGCTTACACTTCCATGGTGTGTCTTCCACAATGGTTTGTTCACTGTTCCCTTATTGTGCATGGTGTGCATGTCCAAATGTAACCTTTCAATATAACAGTCAGTGGACAGTTCTTCTCATATACTAAGAGCAATCTGCCACTTGTTTCAAAGAGTAGCTTGCTCATCTCCAAGTGTCGTGGTTCATTAAAAGAAAGGGCAGAGTCTTCTCTCCTGTTAAGTGGGTGGGTTTGTTTCTACTGTTTAAATAAATTGACAAAATGAGTACTGAGTCCGACACCAAACCACATAAGTCACAGTTGGACCCTCATAACCTATATCTTGCCTCTGTAATTATTTGCAAGGCAACAATTATTTAAGCATTTCATGTCAGTAACTGTGCCAATTATTTTCAGAAGAGCATAATTTAATGCTGCTTATCTTGAAAGATTCATGCTTTTAAAGGACTGATTATGCTTCCAAAAAAGTTTGGATTTGACAATACTTAGAATTTATCTTACAGTATATTTCAAATCATGTGATTTACAAATTACAAATGCAAGGGAAGTGTTGATGAAGTGTGAGTCAATTGTAAGAAGAGTTTCAAATGATGTTGATTTATAAAAAGAATGTCCAGTTTGGGATGTTAGAAGAAAAGAAAGCATTTGGGGTAGATAGGGTTGTACACTCACTAACCATAATAAGCAATATCCCTGCAGAGAAATTGGAGAAAGTGTAGTGATTCTGTCCAACTAGCAGCAATAAATCTAATATTTAAATGTAGTTGAGCCAACGCCCTTTCGTGTAAGTAATTCAATATTTGAGGAGTGACTTTTTTTTTATCATGGCTCGATTTGTTACATTAACTTTATTACTGTTCGCTTTAAAGAAAATGGGTGTATCTTCAAGGGTTAATCAGTGAATTAATAATATTTCAGCAAATGTTTTACAACTGATAATGATACTGAGTTACGAACCATAGAGAACATCTGGGTGTTATAATACAACATGAACATCTTTAAAATAGAATCAAAACATAGACTGGAAAATCAAAAGAAAAACAATATTGAAAAACTTCTCACATGAGGACAGACTTAAATGAAGAAAATTCAGAGCTTAGATACTGAAAAAAGTGACAGGCAATGAAGATGAATTGGTCTCGAGCAAGAGACCATTAAAAAAAGTGACATCAAAATAAAATTATTCTGGCCCTTAAAGGGTACAACCAAAATTATACGATAAATTTGTTCCATGAAATGGAAATAAAGAGGAAAGTAAGACTTAAGCTGAAACTAATTTATAAGCTAAAAATAGATGGAGCAAAAGATTCAGTAATTAAATGTGCAATAGTACAACAGACGGTGGGCACTTGAAACTAGAAACAAACAGTGCAGTGCTTATTTTTATGTAAACGAGAGCATTTTGAATTAGTGACAACTCAAATGCTGACTGGTGATCAAAGACAAAAAAATGTATTCGATGAATTGCTAAAAATATTTTTTGTCAATGTCTTCAGAGCAAGAAATTTCAAGCACCCAAAAAGAAGAAAACAAACAAGACACAGAGGAGAAAACTGTCAGGAAAAACAATGATCGGTAATTCCATTTAATTTTTACCATCAGGGCTCCATTTTTCCCCTGTCAGCCTTCTCGTATCTCTCCAACACCACTTGTCCAATCACTCAGATTATCTAGGAAGATTCTCAGCTTAAACACTTTCATGGTGTGACAAACATAGTGGTTTTTTCACTATTCCCTGATTGCGCATGGTTTCAATGTCCAAATACAACCTATCAATAAGCCAGTCAGTGGACAGTTCTTCTCATACTAAGAGCATTCTGCTTCTTGTTTCAAAAGAGTAGCTTGCTCATTCCAAGTGTCATGTCTTACTAAAAAGAAAAGGCTGAGTCTTCTCCTGTTAAGGGGTTGGTTTGCCTGCTGTTTAAATAAATTGACAAAATGTAACCGAATCCCACGCATCCAGCCACATAAGTCAAAGTTGGACCTCATATCCTTTCTTGCCCAATTATTTTGCTTGGCAAATCATTGCTTCAATGAAATCAGCCAATTAATTTTCCTCAGAATAACATAAATATAATTTAGTTGTTTATTTTGAAAGTTTCCATGCTTTTTAGTGGTTGATTATGCTTCCAAAAAAACAAGTTGGATTTTACAACACGAAATCACTATATTTTTTTCAAATCATGTATTTTATAAATTACAGATGCTAGGAGAAGTGTTGATAAGTGTGAGTCAGCGGAGAAGGGTTTCAAATGATGATGATTTAAAGGAAAGTCCAGTTTGTGGGATATGAAGAAAAGAAAGCATTGGGGCAGATAGGGTTGTACACTCACTAACTCATGAGCAGCAATATCCTGCAGAGAAATGGAGAAAGGGTAGTGATGCTGTCAAATAGCTGCAATAAATCTTGTATTTAAATGTAGTTGAGCTACAGCAACCACCTGTGTAAGTCATTTGACGGAATCATGACTTTTATCATCACACCAGATTTGTTACATTAACTTTATTACTGTTCACTTTAAAAAAGGTGTATCTTCAAGGGTTCATCAGCGACTTAAAATATCAGCAAACGTTTCAATAACCGATAACGATGCTGAGTTAGGAAAAATCATTAGATAATCCTGGCAATACACAACATGGCTATCCTATTGTAGAATGAATGCTTTGTACTGAAAACTGAAAAGAAAACAATATTGAAACTTCCACATGAGGACAGACTTAAACAAGAGAACGAGCTTAGATACCAAAATGTGACAGTCAACAAAGATGAATGGGTCTTGGAGCAAGAGATAATTTAAATAGAAATCCAACAGAAAAATAAAATTTTCTGGTCCTTAAAGTACAACCAAAATTATGTGATGAATTTGTCTCACACAAATGGAAATAGGAGGAAATTAAGGCATAGCTGAAGCTATTTCATAAGCTCAAAATAGATGGAGCAAAAGATTCAGTAGTTAAACAAATGTGCAATTAAACAACAGGTGGAGCTTTTGAAACAAGAAACAAACAGTGCGGTCCTTTTCATGTATAAGAGAGCATACAATAAGCGACAACTCAAATTCTGATCAGGATCAAAGACAAAAAGGTATATGATGAATTGTTAAAATATTTTTGTCAATGTCTTCAAAGCAAGAAACTTCAAGAACCCAAAAGAAGAAACAAACAAGACACAGAGGAGAAACTTGTCAGGAAAAACAATGATCGGTAATTCCATTTAATTTTACCATCATGGCTTCTATTTTCCTCTTGTCAGCCTTCTCACAGATCTCTCTCCAACACCACTGTCCAACTACTCAGCTTAACTAGGCTGATTCTCGCTTGAATACTTATGGTGTGTCCACCATAGTGGCTTGTTCACTGTTCCTGATTATGCATGGTTTGCATGTCCAAATGCAACCTTTTAATAAGCCAGTCATTGGACAGTTTTTCTCATACTAAGAGCATTCTGCTTCTTGTTTCAAAAGAGTAGCTTGCTCATTCCAATTGTCATGTCTTACTCATAAGAATGGGCAGAGTCGTCTCTCCTGTTAAGAGGTGGGTTTGCTCTGTTGTTTAAATAAATTGACAAATTGGAACCAAGTCCCACATCCAACCACATAAGTCACAGTTGGCCCTCATATCCTTTCTGCTCCTGTAATATTTGCAAGGCAAATCATAAATTAAGTTTCTGGTCAGAAATTGTGCAAATTAACTTTTTAGAATGACATCATTTAATGCTGCTTATCTTGAAAGTTTCATGTTTTCTGAAGGGCTGATTAATGCTTCATAACAAGGTTGGATTTTATAATACTTAGAACTCATCTACAGTATATTTCAAATCTGAGATTTACAAATTACAGATGCTAGGAGAAGTGTTGATGAAGTCTGAGTCAATTGTAAGTAGAGTTTTCAAATGATGATTATATATATGAATGTCCAGTTTATGGGATGTTAGAAGAAAAAAAGTATTAGGGAGTAGATAGGATTGTACACTCACTCAACCATGAGCAGCAATATCCTTGCAGATAAATTGAGAAAGTGTAGAGATACAGCCAACTCGCTGCAATAAATCTTGTATTTAAATGTAGTTGAGCCAACAACCACTCTTACAAGTAATTCAACATTAGAGGAATCATGACTTTATTATCATGGCCAGATTTGTTACATTAACTATATTACTGTTCACTTTAAAAAATTTGTGTATCTTTAAAGGGATCATCAGAGAATTTATAATTTTCAGCAAATGTTTCGACAACTGATGAGGATAATCAGGCACAATAAGAGAACATCTGGGGTTTAATAACCACAAAATGTACATTTGTATGATAGAATGAAAGTTGTGTTCTGGAAACTGAAAAAAAAACAAAATTGAAACTTCTCCATATTAGGACAGACTTAAATTAAAAAGAATCAGAGCTTAGATACTGAAAATGTGACAGACAATGAGGATGAATGGGTCTCAGAGCAAGAGACCATTTTAAATTGAAATGTGACAGCACTTAAAATTATTCTGGGCTTCTTTAAAGGGTACAACCAAAATTATGTGATGAATTTTAATCATGAAATGAAATAGGTGAGGAAATTAGCTTAGCTGAAACCTTTTATTAGCTTAAAATAGATGGAGCAAAAGATTCAGTAGTTAAATAAATTCTGCACTAGTACAACAGATGGTGAGCGCATGAAAACTAGAAAACAAACCAGTGCTGTGCTTATTTTTATGTAAAGAGAGCATTTTAAATTAGTGACAACTCAAATGCTGGCAGGTGATCAATGACAAAAAGGTATACGGTGAATTGTTAAAAATATTTTTTGTCAATCCTTCACAGCAAGAAAATTCTCAAGCACCCAAAAGAAACAAGAGATTAGAAACTTGCCAAAAAAACAATGATTAGTATTTCTATTTAATTTAACCATCAGGCTTTATTTTCCACCTGTCAGCCTCACATCTCGCCAACACCACTAGTCCAATCACTCTGCTTATCTAGGTAGATTCTCAGCTTCTACACTTCCATGGTGTGTCTACCATAGTAGTTTGTTCACTGTTCTCTGATTGCGCATGGTGTGCATGTCCAAATGTAACCTTCCAATATTCCAGTCAGTGGATAGTTCTTCTCATACTAAGAGAATTCTGCTTCTTGTTTCAAAAGAGTAGCTTGCTCATTCCAAGTGTCATGTCTTACTAAAAAGGAAGGGCAGAGTCTTCTCTCCTGTTAAGGGGTGGGGTTGCTCCGCTGTTTAAATAAATTGACAAAATGGAACTGAGTCCCACATCCAGCAACATAAGTCACAGTTGGACCCTCATATTCTTTCTTGCCATGTAAGTGTTTGCTTGGCAAATCATTATTTAAGTTTCTGGTCAGAAACTGTGCCAATTAATTTTCAGAATAACATCATTTAATGTTGCTTGTTTTGAAAGTTTCATGCTTTTTAAAGGGCTGTTTATGCTTCCAAAACAAGTTTTGATTTTACAATGCTTAGAAATCATCTTACGGTATATTTCAAATCATGTGATTTACAAATTACAGATGCTTGGAGAAGTGTTGATGAAGTGTGAGTCAATTGTAAGAAGAGTTTTCAAATGATGCTGATTTATATATGAATGTCCAGTTTGTGGGATGTTAGAAGAAAATAAAGCATTATGGGTAGATAGAGGTTGTACACTCACTAATCATGAGCAGCAATATCCCTGCAGAGAAATTGGAGAAAGTGTAGTGATACTGTCAAATAGCTGCAATAAATCTTGTATTGCAATGTAGTTGAGCCAATCAACCACTAATGCAAGTAATTCAACATTTGAGGAATCATGACTTTTTTATCATGGCCAGATTTGATACATTGACTTTATTACTGTTCACTTTCAAAAAAATGATGTATCTTCAATGGTTCATCCGCGAAGTTATAATATTTCAGCAAATATTTCACAACTGATAATGAAACTGAGTTAAACACCATTTGAGAAGATCTGGGTGTTATGTTATACAACATGTACATCTTTATGACAGAATGAAAGCACTGTAGTGGAAGAAAAAAAAAAACAATATTGAAACTTCTCCATATGAGGACAGACTTAAATGAAGAAAATTCAGAGCTTAGATAATGAAAATGTGACAGGCAATGAAGATGAATAGGACTTGGAGCAAGAGACCATTTTAAATAGAAAATGTAACAGCAAAATAAAATTATTCTTGTCCTTAAAGGGTACAACCAAAATATACAATGAATTTGTCTCCATGAAATGGAATAGTGAGGAAATTAATTCATTGCTGAAGTTATTTTATAAGTTAAAAATAGATGAAGCAAAAGATTCAGCAGTTAAATAAATGTGCAATAGAACAACAGATGAAAGGCTCTTGAAAACAAGAAACAAACAGTACAGTCCTTTTTTATGTAAAAGAGAGCATGTTAAATAAGTGACAACTCAAATTCTGACTGGTGATCAAAGACAAAAAGGTATACGATGAATTGCAAAAATATTTTTGTCAATGTCTTTGAGCAAGAAATTTCAAGCACCCAAAAAGAAGAACACAAAGAAGACACAGAGGAGAAATCCTGTCAGGGAAAAACAATGATCGGTAATTCCATTTAATTTTTACCATCATGGCTTCTATTTTCCTCCTGTCAGCCTTCTCGTATCTCTCCAACACCACTTGTCCAATTACTCAGCTTATCTAGGTAGATTCTCAGCTTCAACACTTCCATGGTGTGCCTACCATAGTAGTTTGTTCACTGTTCCCATGAATGTGCATGGAGTGCACGTCCAAATGAGACCTTTCAATATGCCAGACAGTGGACGGTTCTTCTCATACTAAGAGCATTCTGCTTCTTGTTTCAAAAGAGTAGCTTGCTCATTCCAAGTGTCATGTCTTACTAAAAAGAAAGGGCAGAGTCTTCTTTCCGTTTAAGTGGTGGGTTTGCTCTGCTGTTTAAATAAATTGACAAAAAGGAACCGAGTCCCACATCCAACCACATAAGTCAGAGTTGGACCCTCATATCCTTTCTTGCCCTGCAATTATTTGCAAGGCAAATCGTTATTTAAGTTTCTGGTAAGAAACTGAGCCAATTAATTTTCAGAATAACATCATTTAATGCTGCTTACCTTGAAAGTTTCATGCTTTTTAAAGGGCTGATTATGCTTCCAATTCAAGTTTGGATTTTACAATACTTAGAAATCATCTTACAGTATATTTCAAATGATGAGATTTACAAATTACAGATCCTAGGAGAAGTAAGTTGATAAAGTCTGAGTCAATTGTAATAAGAGTTTCAAATGATGTTGATTTATATATGAATATAAGTTGTGGGATGATAGAAGAAAAGAAAGCTTTGGTGGTAGAAAGAGGTTGTACACTCACTAACCATGAGCAGCAATTACCCTGAAAATGGAGAAAGTGGTAATACAGCTAACTAGCTGCAATAAATCTTATTTATATGTAGTTGAGCCAAGCAACCACTCATGCAAATAATACAACATTAGAGGAATCATGATTTTTTATAATGGCCAGATTTGTTACATTAACTATATTCCTGTTCCTTGAAAATGGCTTATCTTCAATGAGTCATTAGAAAATTTATAATATTTCAGCAAATGTTTCACAAATGATAAGGTTACTTAGTTAGCAACCTAGAGAACATCTGGTGTTATAATTCAACATGTACAATTTTATTAGAATTAAAGCTGTGTAGTGGAAACTGAAAGAAAAACAAAATTGAAAATTCTCCATATGAGGAAAGACTTAAATGAAGAGAATTCAGAGCTTAGATACTGAAAGGCAGCAGGCAATGAAGATGAATAGGTCTTGAGCAGACCATTTAAATAGAAATGTGACAGCAAAATAAAATTCTGGTCCTTAAAAGGTACAACAAAATTATGATGAATTTGTTTCCATAAATGGAATAATGAGAAATTAAAACTTAGCTGAAACTTTATAAGCTAAAAATAATGGAGCAAAGATTCAATAGTTAAATAAATGTAAAATAGTACAGATGGTGGCATGAAAATTAGAAACAAACAATGATGCGTATTTTTATGTAAAGAGAGCATTTAAATTAGTACGACTCAAATGCTGAAGGTGATCAAAACAAAAAGGTATAGATGAATTGCTAAAAATATTTTTGTCAATGTCTTCAGAGCAAGAAATTTATGCACCCAAAAGAAGAAAACAAACAAGACAAAAGGGTGAAATCTTGTCAGGAAAAACAATGATCGGTAATCCATTTTAATTTTTCAGCGAGTTCTATTTCCTCCTGTCAGCCTTCGTCTCTCAACACCACTAGTCTAATCCTCTGCATATCAGGAGATTCTCAGCTTCCACACTTCCATGGTGTGTCTTCCACAGTAGTTTGTCACTGTTCCTTTACAGCATGATGCATGTCAAATGTAACCTTCACAGCTGCGGATGTTTTCCCATACTACATAATTCACTTGTTTCCAAAGAGTAGCTGTTTGTCCTAAGTGTCGTGGTCTACTAAAAGAAAGGGCAGAATCTTCTCTCCCGTTAAGTGGTGGGTTTGTCACTGTTTAAATAAATTGACAAATGGTACTGAGTCACACACCAACCACATAAGTCACAGTTGACCTCATCCTATTTGCCCGCAATTATTGCAAGGCAACAATTATTTTAGTTCATGTCACACTGTTAATTATTTTTCAAACATAATTTAATGCTATTATCTTGAAAGATTCATGCTTTTAAAGACTGATTATGCTTCAAAACAAGTTTGATTTTACAATACTAGAATTTATCTTACAGTATATTTCAAATCATGTGATTTACAAATTACAAATGCAAAGAAGTGTTGATGAAGTGTAAGCCAATTGAAAGAAGAGTTTAAATGATGCTGATTTATAAAGAATGTCAGTTTGTGGGATGTTAGAAGAAAAGCATTTGGGGTAGATAGAGGTTGTACACCACTAACCATAACCAGCAATATCACACAGAGAAATTGGAGAAAGTGAAGATTCTGTCAACCAGTTACAATAAATCCAGTATTTAAATGTAGTTGAGCAACAACCACTCGTGTAAGTAATTCAATATTTGAGGAATTATGACTTTTTATCATGGTCGATTTGTTACATTAACTTCTATTACTGTTCACTTTTAAAGAAAATGGTGTATCTTCATGTCATCAGTGAATTAATAATATTTCAACAAATGTTTTACAACTGATAATGATTGAGTTATGAACCATTAAGAGACATCTGTTATGTACAACATGAACATCTTTATGATAGAATCAAAACATGCACTAAATCAAAGAAAAACAATATTGAAAAACTTCCACATGAGGACAGACTTAAATGAAGAAAATTCAGAGCTTAGATACTGAAAATGTGACAGGCAATGAAGATGAATTGGTCTTGGGCAAGAGACCATTTAAAAAAAAGTGACATCAAAATAAATTATTCTGGCCTTAAAGGGTACAAACAAAAATTATAAAGAAATTGTCCCAAGAAATGGAAATAGGAGAAGTAAGACTTAGCTGAAACTAATTTATAAACTAAAATAGATGGACAAAAGATTCAGTAATTAAATGCAATAGCACAACAGACAGGCACAGGAAAACAAAAAAACAGTGCAGTGCTTATTTTATGTAAACGATATTTGAATTAGTGACAACTCAAATGCTGACTAGTGATCAAAGACAAAAAATGTATTCGATGATGCTAAAATATTTTTATCAATGTCTCAGAGAAAGAAATTTCAAGCACCAAAAAGAAGAAAACAACAAGACACAGAGGAGAAATCCTGTCAGGAAAAACAATGATCGGTAATTCATTTACCTTTACCATCAGGCCCATTTTCCTCCTGTCAGCCTCTCGTATCTCTCCACCACTTGTCCAATCACCAGATTATCTAGAAGATTCTCAGCTTAAACACTTCATGGTGTGACAAACATAGTGGTTTTTCACTATTCCTGATTAGCATGGTTTCAATGTCCAAATACAACCTATCAATAAGCCAGTCAGTGGACAGTTTTTCTCATACTAAGAGCATTCTGCTTTGTTCAAAGAAGCTTGCTCATTCCAAATGTCATGTCTACTAAAAGAAAAGGCTGAGTCTTCTCTGTTAGGTTGGTTTGCCTGCTGTTTAAATAAATTGACAAAATATAAACCAATCCGCATCCAGCCATGTCACAGTTGGAACCCACATCTTGCCCCGTATCATTTGCCAGCAAATCATTACGGCTTCTGGTCAGAAACAAAGCAAGTAATTTTCAGAATAACAAACATAATTTAATGCTGTTTATTTTGAAATGGCCTTTTTAAAGGCTGATTATGCTTAAAACAAGTTTCTGATTTACAATACTTAGAAATCATCTTACAGTATTTTCAAAATCATGTGATTTACAAATTACAGATGCTAGGAGAAGTGTTAAGAAGTGAGTCAGTTGTAGAAGGGCTTCAAAACGATGATTATGTATGAAAGTCCAGCTAGATATTAGAAGAAAAAAAAGCATTGAGGAGATAGATGCCACTCACCAACTATAACCAGCAATACCTGCAGAGAAATTGGAGAAAGTGTATTGATGCTGTCAAATAGCTGCAAACTTGTAAATCTTGTATTTAAATGTATTGAGCCCGGCAACCACTTACATGTGGGAAAGTCACATTTGAGGAATCATGACTTTTTTTATCATGGCCAGATTTGTTACATTAACTGTGCTGTTCACTTTAAAAAGAAAGGGTGTATCTTCAAGCGAAAATCTTGGTGCAAAAGTTGTCAACAAATAAATTATTGATGAGTTAGCACCATAGATAACTTCTGGTGTTATGTAAACAACATGTACATCTTTATTGGGAAGAAATGCTATGAACCGAAAAAGAAAAAAACAATGAAACTTCCATATGAGGACAGACTTAAATGAAGAGAATTCAGGCTTAGATACCAAAATGTGACAGTCAATAAAGATGAAGGTCTGGAGCAAGAGATAATTTTAAATAAAATGTAACAGAAAAAAAAAATTTTTCTGGTCCTTAAAGGGTACAACCAAAATTATGTGATGAATTTGTCTCCACAAAATGGAAATAGTGAGGAAATTAAGGCATAGCTGAAGCTATTTCATAAGCTCAAAATAGATGGAGCAAAAGATTCAGTAGTTAAATAAATGTGCAATTAAACAACAGGTGGAGGGCTTTTGAAAACAAGAAACAAACAGTGCGGTCCTTTTCTATGTATAAGAGAGCATGTTAAATAAGTGACAACTCAAACTGACTGGTGATCAAAGACAAAAGGTATATGATGAATTGTTAAAAATATTTTGTCAATGTCTCAGAGCAAAAACTTCAGAACAAAAAAGAAGAAACAAACAAGACACAGAGGAGAAACTGTCAGGAAAAACAATGATCGTAATTCCATTTAATTTTCCACCATGGCTTCTATTTTCTTGTCAGCCTTCTCAGTATCTCAACACCACTTGTCAATCACCACGACTTAACTAAATTAGATTCTCCGAAAAGCTTCAACACTTTCATGGTGTCCACCCCACTTGCAGTGGCTTGTTCACTGTTCCCTGATTATTACACTGCATGGTTTGCATGTCCAAATGCAACCTTTAATAAACCAGTTATTGGAAGTTTTTCAATACCGAACATTCTGCTTGCTCAAAGAGTAGCTTGCTCAACCAATTATCATGTCTTACTCATAAGAATGGGCAGAGTCGTCTCTCTTTTCTATTAAGGGTGGGTTTTGCTCTGTTTGTTTAAATAAATTGACAGGAATTGGAACCAAGTCCATCCCGGCCACATATAAGTCACAGTTGGCCCCTCATATCCTTTTGCCCTGTACTATTTGCAAGGCAAATCATAATTAAGTTTCTGGTCAGAAATTGTGCCATTAATTTTTAGAATGACATCATTTATGCTGCTTTATCTTGAAAGTTTCATGTTTTCTGAAGGAATATCATGTTTATAACAAGTTTGGATTTTATAATACCAGAACTCATCTTACAGTATATTTCAAATCTGAGATTTACAAATTAAGATGCTGGAGGAAGTGTTGATGAAGTCTGGGTCAATTCAAAGTAGAGCTAAATGATGCTGATTTATATATGAATGTCAGTTTATGGGATGTTAAGAAAAGAAAGCATTGGGGGTAGATAGGATCACAATCACTAACCATGACAGCAATATCCTGAATAAATTGGAGAAAGGGGAGTGATACAGCCAACTCGCTCCAATAAATCTTGTATTTAAATGTATTGAGCCAAGCAACCACCTTCAAGGAAATTCAACATTAGAGGAACTGACTCATTATCATGGCCAGATTTGTTACATTAACTATATACTGTTCACTTTAAAAATTATGTATCTTTAAAGGATCACAGAGAATTTATAATTTTCAGCAAATGTTTCACAACTGATGAGATATGACAAATAAGAACATCTGGGTTTATGTAATACAAATGTAAAATGAAAGATAGAATGAAAGCTGTGTTCTGGAAACCGAAAGAAAAAAACAAAATTGAAACCTCATATTAGGACAGACTTAATTAAAAAGAATTCAGAGCTTAGATACTGAAATGTGACAGACAATGAGGATGAATGGGTTCGAGCAAGACCATTTAAATTGAATGACAGCATCAAAATTATTCTGGCTTTAAAGGGTACAACCAAATTATGCGACAATTTGTTCCATGAAATAAAATAGGACGAAATAAACTTAGCTGAAACCTTTTATTAGCTTAAAATAGATGGAGCAAAGATCAGTAGTTAAATAAATTTGCAATAGTACAACAGATGGTGAGGCACGAAAACTAAACAAACAGTGCTGTGCTTATTTTTATGAAAAAGAGGCATTTAAATTAGTGACAATAATGCTGGCAGGATCAATGACAAAAAAGTATAACGGTGATGCTAAAAATATTTTTGTCAATCTCTTCACAACAAGAAATTTCAAGCACCAAAAGAAGAAAAAAAACAAGACAAGTTAGAAATCCTGTCAGGAAAAACAATGATTAGTATTTAATTTTAACCATCAGCTTCTATTTTCCACCTGTCAGCCTTCATATCTCACCAACACCACTAGTCCAAACCACTTGCTTATCTAGGTAGATTCTCAGCTTTACACTTCCATGGTGTGTCTACAATAGTTTGTCACTGTTCTGATTGCGCATGGTGTGCATGTCCAAATCCTTCAATATTCCAGTCAGTGGATAGTTCTTCCATACAAAGAATTCTGCTTCTTGTTTTCAAAAGAGAAGCTTGCTCATTCCAAGTGTCATCTTACTAAAAGGAAGGGCAGGTCTTCTCCCGTTAAGGGGGGTTGCTCACTGTTTAAAGAAATTGACAAAAATGGAACAGGTCCCACATCCAGCAACATAAGTCACAGTTGGACCCTCATATTCTTTCTTGCCAAGTGTTTGTAGCAATCATATTCAAGTTTCGGTCAGAAACTGTGCCACTAATTCGAGAATAACATCATTTAATGTTGCTTGTTTTGAAAGTTTCATGCTTTTTAAAGGGCTGTTTATGCTTCCAAAACAAGTTTTGATTTTACAATGCTTAGAAATCATCTTACGGTATATTTCAAATCATGTGATTTACAAATTACAGATGCTTGGAGAAGTGTTGATGAAGTGTGAGTCAATTGTAAGAAGAGTTTTCAAATGATGCTGATTTATATATGAATGTCCAGTTTGTGGGATGTTAGAAGAAAATAAAGCATTATGGGTAGATAGAGGTTGTACACTCACTAATCATGAGCAGCAATATCCCTGCAGAGAAATTGGAGAAAGTGTAGTGATACTGTCAAATAGCTGCAATAAATCTTGTATTGCAATGTAGTTGAGCCAATCAACCACTAATGCAAGTAATTCAACATTGAGGAATCATGACTTTATCACAGCCAGATTGATACATTGACTTTATTACTGTTCACTTTCAAAAAATAACACATCTTCAATGGTTCATCCGCAGTTATAATATTTCAACAAATATTTCACAACTGATAATGAACTGAGTTAAGCACCATTGAGAAGATTAAAAGTTATGTTATACAACATGTACATCTTTATGACAGAATGAAAGCACTGTGAAACTGAAAACAATATTGAAACTTCTCCATATGAGGAGACTTAAATGAAGAAAATTCAGGCTTAGATAACAAAATTGACAGCAATGAAGATGAATGGACTTAGACAAGAGACCATTTAAATAAAATGTAACAACAAAATAAAATTATTCTTGTCCTTAAAGAGTACAACCAAAATATACAATGAATTTGTTCCATGAAATGGAAGAGGAAATTAATTCACAAGTTACCATAAGTTAAAATAGATGAAGCAAAAGTTCAGCAGTTAACAAATGTGCACAGAACAACAGATGAAAGGTCTTGAAACAAGAACAAACAGTACAGTCTTTTTATAAAAAGAGAGCATGTTAAATAGTGACAACTCAAATTTGATAGTGATCAAAGACAAAAAGGTATACGATGAATTGCTAAAATATTTTTGTCAATGTCTCAGAAAGAAATTTCAACACCCAAAAGAAGAACACAAAGAAGACACAGAGGAGAAATCCTGTCAGGGAAAACAATGATCAGTAATTCCATTTAATTTTTACCATCATGGTCTATTTTCCTCCTGTCAACCTTCTATATATCTCCAACACCACTTGTCCAATTACTCCAGCTTATCAAGGTGATTCTCAGCTTCAACACTTCCACAGTGTGCCTACCATGTAGTTGTTCACTGTTCCCATGATTGTGCATGGAGTGCACGTCAAAATGAGACCTTTCACGCCAGACAGTGGACGTTCTTTCACATACTAAGAGCATTCTGTTTGTTTCAAAAGAGAACCAACTCATTCAAGTGTCATGTCTTACTAAAAGAAAGGCCACAGTCTTCTTTCCGTTTATGGTGGGTTTGCTCTGCTGTTTAAATAAATTGACAAAAGCAGGTCCCACATCCAACCACATAAGTCGAGTTGAACCTCATATCCTTTCTTGCCCTGCAATTATTTGCAGGCAAATCGTTATTAAGTTTTGGTAAGAACTAGCCAATTAATTTCAGAATAACATCATTAATGCTGCTTACCTTGAAAGTTTCATGCTTTTAAAAGGCGATTATGCTTCAATTCAAGTTGGATTTTACAATACTTAAATCATCTTACTATATATTTTAAATCATGTGATTTACAAATTACAGATGCTAGAGAACTGTTAATGAAGTGAGTCAATTGTGAAAAGTTTCAAACGATACTGATTTACATGAAATGTCAGTCAGGATGTTAGAGAAAAACATTGGGGAAGAGAGGTTGTACATCACTAACCATGAGCAACAATATCACAAGAGAATTGGAGAAAGTGTAGTGATACTGTCAACAGCTGTAATAAACTTATTGCATAAATGTTGTTGAGCAAGAAACCACTCAGAAAGTAATTCAAATTTGAGAATCATGACTTTTTATCATGGCCGATTTGTTACATTAACTTTATTACTGTCACTTTAAAAAAAATGGTGCATCTTCAAGGGTTCATCATGAATTTAAAATATTTCACCAAATGTTTCACAGCTGATAATGATTAGGCCCCAATAGAGAACATCAGGGTGTTATGTAATACGACATGTAGATCTATATGATAGAATGAATGCATTGTACTCGAAACTGAAAAGAAAAAACAATATTGAAACTTTTCCATATGAGGACAGACTTAAATGAAGAGAATTCAATGCTTAGATACTGAAAATGTGACAGGCAATGAAGATGAATGGCTCTTGGAGCAAGAGATAATTTTAAATAGAAAACGTAACAGCAAAATAAAATTATTCTGGTCATTAAAGGGTACAACCAAAAATATGTGATGAATTTGTCTCCACAAAATGGAAATAGTGAGGAAATTAAGGCATAGCTGAAGCTATTTTATAAGCTCAAAATAGATGGAGCAAAAGTTTCAGTAGTTAAATAAATGTGCAATAGAACAACAGATGGAGGGCTATTGAAAAAAAGAAATAAACAGTGCTGTGCTTATTTTAATGTAAAAGAGCATTTTAAATTACTGACAACTCAAATGCTGATAGGTGATCAACTACAAAAAAGGTATACGATGATGCTAAAAACATTTTGTCATTGTCTAGAGAAGAAATTGAGAACCAAAAGAAGAAAACAAACAAAACACAGAGGAGAAATCCTGTCAAGGAAAAACAATGATCGGTAATTCCATTTCATTTTTACCATCACGGCTTCTATTTTCCTCCTGTCAGCTTTCTTGTATCTCTCCAACACCACTAGTCCAATCACTAAGCTTATCTAGGTAGTTTCTTAGCTTCAGCACTTTCATGGTGTGTCCACCATAGTGGTTTGTTCACTGTTCACTGATTGTGCATGGTTTGAATGTCCAAATGCAACCTTTCAATAGGCCAGTCATTGGACAGTTTTTCTCATTCTAAAAGCATTCTGCTTCTTGTTTCAAAAGAGTAGTTGCTCATTCCAATTGTCATGTCTTACTAATAAGAAAGGGCAGAGTCTTCTCTCCTGTTAAGGGGGGTTTGCTCTGGTGTTTAAATAAATTAAAAAATGGAACCAAGTCCCACATCCAACTCATAAGTCACAGTTGACCTCATCCTTTCTGCCTGTAATTATTCTAGGCAAATATTATTTAAGTTTCTGGTCAGAACTGTGAATTAATTTAGAATAACATCATTTAATGCTGCTTATCTTGAAAGTGTCATGCTTTTAATCACTGATTATGCCTCCAAACTATTTGGATTTGCTATACTTAGAAATCATCTACAGTATGTTTTAAATCATGACTTACAAATTAGTTGCTAGGAGAAGTGTTGATGAAATGTAGTCAATTGAAAGAAAAGTTTACATGATGTTGATTTATATATAATGCTAGTAGGTGATAAAGAAAGCATTGGGGTAGTAAGGGTTGTACACTCACCAATCATGAGCAAATATCCTGTAGATAAATCGGAGAGTGTAGTGATACAAACAAGCTGCTATAAATTTTGTACTATAATAGTTGAGCCAAGGAACCAATAATGCAAGTAATTCAATTTGAGGAATCATGACTTTATTATCATGGCCAGATTTGTTACATTTCCTATATTCCATTCATAAAAAATGTGTAACTAAAAGGGTCATCAAAATTTATAAGATTTAACAAATGTTTCACAACTGATAAGTACTTAGCACAATAAGAGAACATCTGGTTGTTATGTATACAACATGTACATCTTTATGATGGAAAGAATGATGTACTGAAACCGAAAAGAAAATAACAATATTGAAACTTCTCCATATGAGACGAACATAAATGTTTAATGTCATACCTTACTCATAAGAATGCGCAAAGTTGTCTCTCCTGTTAAGGAGTTGGTTGCTCTAGTCTTTAAATATATTGACAAAATGGAATCAAGTCCCACATCCAACCATAAGTCACATTGGTCCCTCACATCCTTTCTTGCCACAAATTTTGCCAAACATCATTATTTAAGTTTCTGGTCAAACTATTAAAATAATTTTAAGAATAACATCATTTAATGTTGCTTATCTTGCAAGTTTCATGCTTTTAATCAGCTGATTATGCTTCAAAACAAATTTGGTTTCAATACTAAAATCATCTTCCAGTGTTTTAAATCATATGACTTACAAATTACAGATGCTGGAGAGTGTTGATGATATAAGTCAATTGTAAGAAAAGTTTTCAAATTATGTTTATTTATATAAATCAGTTTGTGGGTGTTAAGAAAAAAGCTTTGGGGATGAAGGGGCTGTACAATCACTAATCATGAGCAGCAATATCCCTAGAAATTGGAGAAAGTGTTGATACAGCAACCAGCTGCAATACATCTTGTATTTCAAAGTAGTTGAGCTAGAAACCACTCATCAAGTAATTCAACATTTGGGAATCATAACTTTATGTAAAACCAAATTATTAAATTTACTGTATTCCTATTCTTTAAAAATGGTGGAACTTCAAGGGGTCATCAAATTTATAATGTTCAACAAATGTTTACATCCAATAAGGATACTTGAACAGGCACTTAAGAAACACCTAGGTGTTATATAATACAACATGTACATCTTTATGATGGAAGAAAATATGCACTGAAACTGAAAAGAAAAAAACAATATTGAAACTTCTCCATACGAGACAGACTTTAATGAAGAAAATTCAAACCCAGAACCAAATGAAAACAATGAAGATGAATGGGTCTCGAGCAAGGACCATTTAAAATAAATTTGACAGCAAAATAAAATTATTCTGGGCCTTAAAGGTACAACAAAAATTATGTGATGATTTGTCTCCATGAAATAAATAGTGATGGAATTAAACAACTGAACCTATTTATAAGCTAAAAATGGAGCAACAAAAGATTCAGTAATTAATATACAATAGTACAACAGATGGTGACATTTACAAACTAAAACAGTGCTGCTTATTTTTATATAAAGCATTTTAAATTAGTGACAAATCAATACTGACAGTGATCAAAGACAAAAAGGATCGATTAATTTGCAAAAAAAAAATTTAATCAATCTCTTCAGAGCAGAAATTTCAAGCATCCAAGAAAACAAACAGACACAGAGGAAATCCTGTAGGGAAAAACAATGATCAGTAAATTCCATTTAATTTTCAACAGGGCTTCTATTTTCCTCCATCAACCTTCTCGTTATCTCCAAACCACTAGTCAATCCTCAACTTATCTATAGATTCTCAGCTTCTACACTTCAGTAGTGTAGCTACACAATTGTTTGTTCTCTATTTCCTGAATGTACATAGTGTGCATGTCCAAATGTAACCTTACAATGCCAGTCAGTGGACAGTTCTTCTCATACTAAAATTCCGCTTCTTGTTTCAAAGGTAACTTACTTATTTCAAATGTCATGTCTTACTAAAAGATAGTGCAGAGTCTTCTCTCCTGTTAAGGCTGGGATTGTCTGCTGTTTAAATAAATTAACAGCATGGAACCAAGTCCACATCCAGCCATAAGTCACAGTTGGACCCCAATATTTCTTGCCCTGTAATTATTTGCAAGGCAAATCATTATTTAAGTTTCTGATAGAAACTGTAATTAATTTTCAGAATACATCTTTTAACTGCTTATTTGAAAGTTTCATACTTTAATACTCTGATTTTGGATCAAAACAAGTTTGGATTTACAATATAGAAATCACCTTACAGTAAATTTCAATCATGTAAGTTACATTACAGATACTAGGAGAAGTGTTGATGAAGTGTAAGTTAATTGTAAGAAAAGTTTTCAAATGATGCTGTTCAATATAGATGTCTAGTTTGTTGGATATTAGAAGAAAAGAAGTAGGTTGATAGAGGTTGTACACTCACTAACCATGAGCATATCCCAGAGGTGGAGAAAGTATTGATACTGTCAAACAGCTGCAATAAATCTTGTATTTAAATGAAGTTGGCAAGCAACTATTTGTAAGTAATTCAACACGGGAATCATGACTTTTTATCATAGTTGTTACATTATTATTACTGTTCACTTTAAAAACATCTGCAAGGGTTCATCAAAATTTTTAATATTTCAACAAATGTTTCACACAGTAATGATACTGAGTTAGGCACCATTTGAGAACATCTGGGTATTATGTAAAACAACATATACATCTTTATGATAGAATGAATGTATACTGGAAACTGAAAGAAAAAAACTATATTGAAACCTCTCCATATGAGGAAAGACTTAAATGAAAAGAATTCAGGAGCATAGATACTGAAAATGTGACAGGCAATGAAGATGAATGGGTCTTGAAGCAGGAGATAATTTTAACAGAAAATGTGACAGTAATAAAATTATTCTGGTCCTTAAAGGGTACAACCAAAAATTATGATGAATCGTGTCTCCACGAAATGGAAATAGTGAGGAAGCAAAGGTATAGCTGAAACTATTTTACAAGCTCATAATGGGTGGAGCAAAAGATTCAGTAGTTAAATAAATATGCAATAGAACAACAGATGGAGGCTCTTAAAAACAAGAAATAAACGGTGCAGTCATTTTATGTAAAAGAGTATATTAAATAGTAACAACTCAAATTTGACTGGTGATAAAAAGACAAAAAATTATACGATGGTGCACTAAAAATACTTTGTCATTGTCTTCAGAGCAAAAATTTCAAGAACCCAAAAGAAGAAGAAACAAACAAGACACAGAGGAAATCCTGCCTTGGAAAACAATGATCAGTATTTTGCCTTTTCCATTTCATTTTACCATCAAACTTCTATTTTCCTCTTATCAGCCTTCTAAATCTCTCCCACACCACTAGTCAGTGCCAGCTTATCTAGCTAGATTCTCAGCGTCAACACTTTCATGTGTCACCATAGTGGTTTGTTCACTGTTGCCCTGATTGCGTTGATGGTTTGCATGTCCGTGCAATCTTTTAATAAGCCAGTCATTGGACAGTTTTTCTCATACTAAGAGCATTCTGCTTCTTGTTTCAAAAGAGTAGCTTGCTCATTTTAATTGTCATGTCTTACTCATAAGAATCGGCAGAGTCGTCTCTCCTGTTAAGGGATGGGTTTGCTCTGGTCTTTAAATATATTGACAAAATGGAACCAAGTCCCACATCCAACCACATAAGTCACAGTTGGTCCCTCATATCCTTTCTTGCCCTGTAAATTTTTGCCAGGCATACCATTGTTTAAGTTTCCTGTCAGACACTGTGCCAATTAATTTTCAGAATAACATCATTTAATGTTGCTTATCTTGCAAGTTTCATGCTTTTAATTGGTTGATTATGCTTCCAAAACAAGTTTTGATTTTACAATAGTTAGAAATCATCTTCCAGTATATTTTAAATCTATGTGACTTACAAATTACAGATGCTAGGAGAAGTGTTGATGAAGTGTAAGTCAATTGTAAGAAGAGTTTTCAAATGATGTTGATTTATATATAAATCTCCAGTTTGTGGGTGTTAGATGAAAAGAAAGCTTTGAGGGTATTAAGGGGCTGTACACTCACTAATCGTGATCAGCAATATCCCTGTAGAGAAATTGGAGAAAGTGTAGTGATACAGCCAACTAGCTGCAATAAATCTTGTATTTCAAAGTAGTTGAGCCAACGAACCACTCATGCAAGTAATTCAACATTTGAGGAATCATGACTTTATTATCATGGACAGATTTGGTTAAATTTGCTGTATTCCTGTTCACTTTAAAAAATGGTGGAACTTCATTGGGTCATCAGAGAATTTATAATATTTCAGCAAATGTTTCACATCTGATAAGGATACTTAGTTAGGCACAATAAGAGAACACCTGGGTGTTATGTAATACAACATGTACATCTTCATGATGGAAAGAAAGCTGTGTACTGGAAACTGAAAAGAAAAAAACAATATTGAAACTTCTCCATATGAGGACAGACATTAATGAAGAAAATTCAGAGCTTAGATACTGCAAATGTGAAAAGCAACGAAGATGAATGGGTCTTGGAGCAAGAGACCATTTTAAATAGAAAATTTGACAGCAAAATAAAATTATTCTGGGCCTTAAAGGGTACAGCAAAATTATGTGATGAATTTGTCTCCACGAAATGGAAATAGTGATGGAATTAAGCCAACTGAAACTATTTTATAAGCTAAAAATAGATGGAGCAAAAGATTCAGTAGTTAAATAAATTTGCAATAGTACAACAGATGGTGGGCACTTACAAACTAGAAACAAACGAACGTGCTTATTTTTTTGTAAAAGAGACATTTTAAATTAGTGACAGCCCAAATGCGACAGGTGATCAAAGAGACAAAGGTATACAATGAATTTGCTAAAAACTATTTTGTCAATCTCTTCAGAGCAAGGAAATTTCTAAGCACCCAAAAGAAGAAAACAAAAAGACATAGAGAGGAAATCCTGTCAGGGAAAACAATGATCATTAATTCCATTTAATTTTTACCATCAAGGCTTCCTATTTTCCTCCTGTCAGCCTTCTTGTTTGTCTCCAACACCACTAGTCCAATCACTCAGCTTATCTAGGTAGATTTTTCAGCTTCTACACTTCCATGGTCTTAGCTACCATAGTTGTTTGTTCACTGTTTCCTGAATGCTATGGTGTGCATGTCCAAATGTAACCTTACAATATGCCAGTCAGTGGACAGTTCTTTCTTATACTAGAGCATTCTGCTTCTAGTTTCAAAAGAGTAGCCTGCTTATTTCAAGTGTCATGTCTTACTAAAAGATAGTGCAGAGTCTTCTCTCCTGTTAAGAGCTGGGTTTGCTCTGCTGTTTAAATAAATTGACAACATGGAACCAAGTCCCACATCCAGCCACATAAGTCACAGTTGGACCATCTTATTATTTCTTGCCCTGTAATTATTTGCAAGGTAAATCATTATTTAAGTTTCTGGTCAGAAACTGTGCCAATTAATTTTCAGAATAACATCTTTTAATGCAGCTTATTTTGAAAGTTTCATGCTTTTTAATACTCTGATTTTGGTTCCAAAACAAGTTTGGATTTTACAATACTTAGAAATCACCTTACAGTAAATTTCAAATCATGTGATTTACAAATTACAGATGCTAGGAGAAGTGTTGATGTAGTGAGTCAATTGTAAGAAGAGTTTTCAAATGATGCTGATTTATATATGATGTCTAGTTTGTTTGGATGTTAGGCGAAAAGAAAGCATTGGGTTAGATAGGGGTTGTACACTCACTAACCGCGAGCAGCAATATCCTGCAGAGAAATTGGAGAAAGTGTTGTCGTGCTGTCAAATAGCTGCTGTCGATACCTGTTTAAATGTAGTTGAGCCAAGCAGCTACTTGTGTAAGTAATTCAACATTTGGGGAATCATGGCTTTTTATCATGGCCAGATTTGTTACATTAACGTTATTACTGTTCTTTAAAAACAATTGTATCTACGGTGCTTAATATTTTAATATTTCTGTGCAATGTTTCACAACTGATAATGATACTGAGTTAGGCACCATTTGAGAACATCTGGGTGTTATGTAATACAACATATACATCTTTATGATAGAATGAATGTATTGTACTGGAAACTGAAAGAAAAAACAATATTGAAACCTCTCCATATGAGGAAGACTTAAATGAAGAGATATCAGAGCTTAGATACTGAAAATGTGACAGGCAATGAAGATGAATGGGTCTTGAAGCAGGAGATAATTTTAAATAGAAAATGTGACAGCATAATAAAATTATTCTAGTCCTTAAAGGGTACAACCAAAATTATGTGATGAATTTGTCTCCACGAAATGGAAATAGTGAGAAAATTAAGGCATAGCTGAAGCTATTTTACAAGCTCAAAATAGATGGAGCAAAAGATTCAGTAGTTAAATAAATGTGCAATAGAACAACAGATGGAGGGCTCTTTAAAACAAGAAATAAACGGTGCAGTCCGTTTTAATGTAAAAGAGAGCATGTTAAATAAGTGACAACTCAAATTCTGACTGGTAATCAAAGACAAAAAAGGTATATGATGAATTGCTAAAAATACTTTGTCATTGTCAGCAGAGCAAGAAATTTCAAGAACCCAAAAAGAAGAAAACAAACAAGACACAGGGGAGAAATCCTGCCAGGGAAAAACAATGATCAGTAATTCCATTTCATTTTTACCATCACGGTTTCTATTTTCCTCTTGTCCAGCCTTCTCTCTCTCCAACACCATTAGTCAATTACTCAGCTTATCTGAGGTAGATTCTCAGCTTCAACACTTTCATGGTGTGTCCACCATAGTGGTTTTGTTCACTGTTGCCTGATTGCGTATGGTTTGCATGTCTAAATGCAACCTTTTAATAAGCCAGTCATTGGACAATTTTTCTCATACTAAGAGCATTCTGCTTCTTGTTTCAAAAGAGTAGCTTGCTCATTTTAATTGTCATGCCTTACTCATAAGAATGCGCAGAGTTGTCTCTCCTGTTAAGGGGTTGGTTTGCTCTGGTCTTTAAATATATTGACAAAATGGAATCAAGTCCCACATCCAACCACATAAGTCACAGTTGGTCCCTCATATCCTTTCTTGCCCTGGAAATTTTTGCCAGGCATATCATTGTTATAGTTTCTGGTCAGAAACTGTATTAAGTCTATTTTCAGAATAACATCATTTAATGTTGCTTATACTTGCAAGTTTCATGCTTTTAATCAGCTGATTATGCTTCCAAAACAAGTTTGGATCTTACAATACTTGAAATCTCATCTTCCAGTATATTTTTAAATCATAGTGACTTACAAATTACAGATGCTAGGAGAAGTGTTGATGAAGTGTAAAGTCAATTGTGGAAGAGTTTTCAAATTATGTTTATTTATATATAAATCTCCAGTTTGTGGGTGTTAGAAGAAAAGAAAGCTTTGGGGGTATTAAGGGGCTGTACAATTACTAATCATGAGCAGCAATATCCCTGTATAGAAATGGGAGAAAGTGTTGTGATACAGCCAACTAGCTGCAATAAATCTTGTATTTCAAAGTAGTTGAGCCTAGGAACCACTCATGCAAGTAATTCAACATTTGAGGAATCATGACTTTATAATTAAGGCCAGATTTGTTAAATTTACTGTATTCCTGTTCACTTTAAAAAATGGTGGATCTTCAAGGGGTCATCAGAGAATTTATAATATTTCAGCAAATGTTTCACATCTGATAAGGATACTTAGTTAGGCACAATGAGGGAACACCTGGGTGTTATGTAATACAACATGTACATCTTTATGATGGAAGGAAAGCTGTGTACTGGAAACTGAAAAGAAAGAAACAATATTGAAACTTCTCCATATGAGGACAGACTTTAATGAAGAAAATTCAGAGCTTAGATACTGCAAATGTGAAAAACAATGAAGATGAATGGGTCTCGGAGCAAGAGACCATTTTAAATAGAAAATTTGACAGCAAAATAAAATTATTCTGGGCCTTAAAGGGTACAACCAAAATTATGCGATGAATTTGTCTCCATGAAATGGAAATAGTGATGGAATTAAGGCTTTAACTGAAACTATTTTATAAGCTAAAAATAGATGGAGCAAAAGATTCAGTAGTTAAATAAATGTGCAATAGTACAACAGATGGTGGGCATTTACAAACTAGAAACAAACAGTGCTGTGCTTATTTTTATGTAAAAGAGAGCATTTTAAATTAGTGACATCTCAGATGCTGACAGGTGATCAAAGACAAAAAAGGTATACGATTAATTTGCTAAAAAAAAATTTCGTCAATCTCTTCAGAGCAAGAAATTTCAAGCATCCAAAAAGAAGAAAACAAACAAGACACAGAGGAGAAATCCTGTCAGGGAAAAACAATGATCGGTAATTCCATTTAATTTTACCAACAGGGCTTCTATTTTCCTCCTGTCAGCCTTCTCGTTTGTCTCCAACACCACTAGTCCAATCACTCAGCTTATCTATGTAGATTCTCAGCTTCTACACTTCCATGGTGTAGCTACCATAGTTGTTTGTTCTCTGTTCCCTGAATGTGCATGGTGTGCATGTCCAAATGTAACCTTACAATATGCCATTCAGTGGACAGTTCTTCTCATACTAAGAGCATTCCGGTTCTTGTTTCAAAAGAGTAGCTTGCTTATTTCAAATGTCATGTCTAACTAAAAAGATAGCGCAGAGTCTTCTCTCCTGTTAAGAGCTGGGATTGCTCTGCTGTTTAAATAAATTGACAGCATGGAACCAAGTCCCACATCCAGCCACATAAGTCACAGTTGGACCCCATATTATTTCTTGCCCTGTAATTATTTGCAAGGCAAATCATTATTTAAGTTTCTGGTCAGAAACTGTGCCAATTAATTTTCAGAATAACATCTTTTAATGCTGCTTATTTTGAAAGTTTCATGCTTTTTAATACTCTGATTTTGGTTCCAAAACAAGTTTGGATTTTACAATACTTAGAAATCACCTTACAGTAAATTTCAAATCATGTGATTTACAAATTACAGATGCTAGGAGAAGTGTTGATGAAGTGTGAGTCAATTGTAAGAAGAGTTTTCAAATGATGCTGATTTATATATGAATGTCTAGTTTGTTGGATGTTAGACGAAAAGAAAGCATTGGGTTAGATAGGGGTTGTACACTCACTAACCATGAGCAGCAATATCCTGCAGAGAAATTGGAGAAGTGTATTGATACTGTCAAATAGCTGCAATAAATCTTGTATTTAAATGTAGTTGAGCCAAGCAACTACTTGTGTAAATAATTCAACATTTGAGAACATGACTTTTTATCATGGCCAGATTTGTTACATTAATATTATTACTGTTCACTTTAAAAAACATGGTATCTGCAAGGGTTCTTCGCTGAATTTTTAATATTTCAGCAAATGTTTCACAACTGATAATGATACTGAGTTAGGCACCATTTGAGAACATCTGGGTGTTATGTAATACAACATATACATCTTTATGATAGAATGAATGTATTGTACTGGAAACTGAAAGGAAAAAAACAATATTGAAACCTCTCCATATGAGGAAAGACTTAAATGAAGAGAATTCAGAGCTTAGATACTGAAAATGTGACAGGCAATGAAGATGAATGGGTCTTGAGAGCAGAGAGATAATTTTAAATAGAAAATGTGACAGCATAATAAAATTATTCTAGTCCTTAAGGGTACAATAAAATTATGTGATGAATTTGTCTCACAGAAATGGAAATAGTGAGAAAATTAAGGCATAGCTGAAGCTATTTTACAAGCTCAAAATAGATGGAGCAAAAGATTCAGTAGTTAAATAAATGTGCAATAGAACAACAGATGGAGGGCTCTTTAAAACAAAGAAATAAGCGGTGCAGTCCGTTTTAATTAAAAGAGCATGTTAAATAAGTGACAAATCAAATTCTGACTGGTGATCAAAGACAAAAAGGTATACTGGTGAATTGCTAAAATACTTTGTCATTGTCTTCAGAGCAAGAAATTTCAAGAACCCAAAAAGAAAAACAAACAAGACACAGAGGAGAAATCCTGCCTTGGAAAAACAATGATCGGTAATTCCATTTCATTTTTACCATCACGGCTTCTATTTTCCTCTTGTCAGCCTCATCTCTCTCCACACTGGTCAATTACTCAGCTTATCTAGCTAGATTCTCAGCGTCAACACTTTCATGGTGTGTCCACCATAGTGGTTTGTTCACTGTTGCCTGATTGCGTAAGGTTTGCATGTCCAAATGCAATCTTTTAATAAGCCAGTCATTGGACAGTTTTTCTCATACTAAGAGCATTCTGCTTCTTGTTTCAAAAGAGTAGCTTGCTCATTTTAATTGTCATGTCTTACTCATAAGAATCGGCAGAGTCGTCTCTCCTGTTAAGGGATGGGTTTGCTCTGGTCTTTAAATATATTGACAAAATGGAACCAAGTCCCACATCCAACCACATAAGCCACAGTTGGTCCCTCATATCCTTTCTTGCCCTGTAAATTTTTGACAGGCATACCATTGTTTAAGTTTCCTGTCAGACACTGTGCCAATTAATTTTCAGAATAACATCATTTAATGTTGCTTATCTTGCAAGTTTCATGCTTTTTAATTGGCTGATTATGCTTCCAAAACAAGTTTGGATTTTACAATACTTAGAAATCATCTTCAGTATATTTTAAATCATGTGACTACAAATTACAGATGCTAGGAGAAGTGTTGATGAAGTGTAGTCAATTGTAGAAGAGTTTTCAAATGATGTTGATTTATATATAAATCTCAGTTTGTGGTGTTAGAAGAAAAGCTTTGAGGAGGGGTATTAAGGAGCTGGCCACTCACTATCGTGATCAGCAATATCCCTCTAGAGAAATTGGAGAAAGTGTAGTGATACAGCCAACTAGCTGCAATAAATCTTGTATTTCAAAGTAGTTGAGCCAAGGAACCACTCATGCAAGTAATTCAACATTTGAGGAATCATGACTTTATTATCATGGACAGATTTGGTTAAATTTGCTGTATTCCTGTTCACTTTAAAAAATGGTGGAACTTCATGGGGTCATCAGAGAATTTATAATATTTCAGGAAATGTTTCACATCTGATAAGGATACTTAGTTAGGCACAATAAGAGAACACCTGGGTGTTATGTAATACAACATGTACATCTTTATGATGGAAAGAAAGCTGTGTACTGGAAACTGAAAAGAAAAAAACAATATTGAAACTTCTCCATATGAGGACAGACATTAATGAAGAAAATTCAGAGCTTAGATACTGCAAATGTGAAAAGCAACGAAGATGAATGGGTCTTGGAGCAAGAGACCATTTTAAATAGAAAATTTGACAGCAAAATAAAATTATTCTGGGCCTTAAAGGGTACAACCAAAATTATGTGATGAATTTGTCTCCACGAAATGGAAATAGTGATGGAATTAAGGCTTAACTACAACTATTTTATAAGCTAAAAATAGATGGAGCAAAAGATTCAGTAGTTAAATAAATTTGCAATAGTACAACAGATGGTGGGCACTTACAAACTAGAAACAAACAGTGCTGTGCTTATTTTTTTGTAAAAGAGAGCATTTTAAATTAGTGACAACCCAAATGCTGACAGGTGATCAAAGACAAAAAAGGTATACAATGAATTTGCTAAAAACTATTTTTGTCAATCTCTTCAGAGCAGGAAATTTCAAGCACCCAAAAAGAAGAAAACAAACAAGACATAGAGGAGAAATCCTGTCAGGGAAAAACAATGATCATTAATTCCATTTAATTTTTACCATCAGGGCTTCTATTTTCCTCCTGTCAGCCTTTTGTTTGTCTCCAACACCACTAGTCCAATCACTCAGCTTATCTAGGTAGATTTTCAGCTTCTACACTTCCATGGTGTAGCTACCATAGTTGTTTGTTCACTGTTCCCTGAATGTGCATGGTGTGCATGTCCAAATGTAACCTTACAATATGCCAGTCAGTGGACAGTTCTTCTTATACTAAGAGCATTCTGCTTCTAGTTTCAAAAGAGTAGCCTGCTTATTTCAAGTGTCATGTCTTACTAAAAAGATAGTGCAGAGTCTTCTCTCCTGTTAAGAGCTGGGATTGCTCTGCTGTTTAAATAAATTGACAAAATGGAACCAAGTCCCACATCCAGCCACATAAGTCACAGTTGGACCATCATAATATTTCTTGCCCTGTAATTATTTGCAAGGGAAATCATTATTTAAGTTTCTGGTCAGAAACTGTGCCAATTAATTTTCAGAATAACATCTTTTAATGCTGCTTATTTTGAAAGTTTCATGCTTTTTAATACTCTGATTTTGGTTCCAAAACAAGTTTGGATTTTACAATACTTAGAAATCACCTTACAGTAAATTTCAAATCATGTGATTTACAAATTACAGATGCTAGGAGAAGTGTTGATGAAAGTGTGAGTCAATTGTAAGAAGAGTTTTCAAATGATGCTGATTTATATATGAATGTCTAGTTTGTTGGATGTTAGACGAAAAGAAAGCATTGGGTTAGATAGGGGTTGTACACTCACTAACCATGAGCAGCAATATCCCTGCAGAGAAATTGGAGAAAGTGTATTGATACTGTCAAATAGCTGCAATAAATCTTGTATTTAAATGTAGTTGAGCCAAGCAACTACTTGTGTAAGTAATTCAACATTTGAGGAATCATGACTTTTTTATCATGGCCAGATTTGTTACATTAACGTTATTACTGTTCACTTTAAAAAACATGGTGTATCTGCAAGGGTTCTTCAGCGAATTTTTAATATTTCAGCAAATGTTTCACAACTGATAATGATACTGAGTTAGGCACCATTTGAGAACATCTGGGTGTTATGTAATACAACATATACATCTTTATGATAGAATGAATGTATTGTACTGAAAACTGAAAAGAAAAAAACAATATTGAAACCTCTCCATATGAGGAAAGACTTAAATGAAGAGAATTCAGAGCTTAGATACTGAAAATGTGACAGGCAATGAAGATGAATGGGTCTTGAAGCAGGAGATAATTTTAAATAGAAAATGTGACAGCATAATAAAATTATTCTAGTCCTTAAAGGGTACAACCAAAATTATGTGATGAATTTGTCTCCACGAAATGGAAATAGTGAGGAAATTAAGGCATAGCTGAAGCTATTTTACAAGCTCAAAATAGATGGAGCAAAAGATTCAGTAGTTAAATAAATGTGCAATAGAACAACAGATGGAGGGCTCTTTAAAACAAGAAATAAATGGTGCAGTCCGTTTTTATGTAAAAGAGAGCATGTTAAATAAGTGACAACTCAAATTCTGACTGGTGATCAAAGACAAAAAAGGTATACGATGAATTGCTAAAAATACTTTGTCATTGTCTTCAGAGCAAGAAATTTCAAGAACCCACAAAAAGAAGAAAACAAACAAGACACAGAGGAGAAATCCTGCCTTGGAAAAACAATGATCGGTAATTCCATTTCATTTTTACCATCACGGCTTCTATTTTCCTCTTGTAAGCCTTCTCGTATCTCTCCCACACCACTAGTCCAATTACTCAGCTTATCTAGCTAGATTCTCAGCGTCAACACTTTAATGGTGTGTCCACCATAGTGGTTTGTTCACTGTTGCCTGATTGCGTAAGGTTTGCATGTCCAAATGCAACCTTTTAATAAGCCAGTCATTGGACAGTTTTTCTCATTCTAAGAGCATTCTGCTTCTTGTTTCAAAAGAGTAGCTTGCTCATTCCAATTGTCATGTCTTACTAATAAGAAAAGGCAGAGTCTTCTCTCCTGTTAAGGGGTGGGTTTGCTCTGGTGTTTAAATAAATTGACAAAAATGGAACCAAGTCTCACATCCAACCACATAAGTCACAGTTGGACCCTCAGATCCTTTCTTGCCCTGTAATTATTTGCAAGGAAAATCATTATTTAAGTTTCTGGTAGAAACTGCGCCAATTAGTTTTCAGAATAACATCATTTAATGTTGCTTATCTTGAAAGTTTCATGCTTTTTAATCGGATTATTATGCTTCCAAAACAAGTTTAGATTCTACAATACTTAGAAATCATCTTACTGTATATTTTAAATCATTTGACTTGCAAATTATAGATTCTAGGAGAAGTGTTGATGAAGTGTAATTCAATTGTAAGAAGAGTATTCAAATGATGTTGATTTATATATAAATGCCCAGTTTGTGGGTGTTAGAAGAAAGAAAGCATTGGGGGCAGTAAGGGGTTGTACACTCACTAATCATGAGCAGCAATATCCCTGTAGAGAAATTGGAGAAAGTGTAGTGATACAGCCAACTAGCTGCAATAAATTTTGTATTTCAAAATAGTTGAGCCAAGGAACCACTCATGCAAGTAATTCAACATTTGAGGAATCTTGACTTTATTATCATGGCCAGATTTGTTAAATTTACTGTATTCCTGTTCACTTTAAAAAATGGTGGAACTTCAAGGGGTCATCAGAGAATTTATAATATTTCAGCAAATGTTTCACATCTGATATGGACACTTAGTTAGGCACAATAAGAGAACACCTGGGTGTTATATAATACAACATGTACATCTTTATGATGGAAAGAAAGCTGTGTACTGGAAACTGAAAAGAAAAAAACAATATTCAAACTTCTCCATATGAGGACAGACTTTAATGAAGAAAATTCAGAGCTTAGATACTGCAAATGTGAAAAACAATGAAGATGAATGGGTCTTGGAGCAAGAGACCATTTTAAATAGAAAATGTGACAGCAAAATAAAATTATTCTGGGCCTTAAAGTGTACAACCAAAATTATGCGATGAATTTGTCTCCATGAAATGGAAATAGTGATGGAATTAAGGCTTAACTGAAACTATTTTATAAGCTAAAATAGATGGAGCAAAATATTCAGTAGTTAAATAAATGTGCAATAGTACAACAGATGGTGGGCACTTACAAACTAGAAACAAACAGTGCTGTGCTTATTTTTATGTAAAAGAGAGCATTTTAAATTAGTGACAACTCAAATGCTGACAGGTGTTCAAAGACAAAAAAGGTATACGATGAATTAGCTAAAAAAAAATGTTGTCAATCTCTACAGAGCTAGAAATTTCAAGCACCCAAAAAGAAGAAAACAAACAAGACACAGAGGAGAAATCCTGTCAGGGAAAAACAATGATCGGTAATTTCATTTAATTTTTACCATCAGGGCTTCTATTTTCCTCCTGTCAGCCTTCTCGTTTGTCTCCAACAACACTAGTCCAATCACTCAGCTTATCTAGGTAGATTCTCAGCTTCTACACTTCCGTGGTGTAGCTACCATAGTTCTTTGTTCACTGTTCCTATATGTACATAGTGTGCATATCCAAATATAACACTTACAATATATGATCAGTGGACAGTTCTTCACATATACTAAGAGCATACACGCTTCTTGTTTCAAAAGAGTAGCTTGCTTATTTCAAAGGTCATGTCTTACTAAAAAGATAGTGCAGAGTCTTCTCTCCTGTTAAGGGCTGGGTTTGCTCTGCTGTTTAAATAAATTGACAGCACGGAACCAAGTCCCACATCCAGCCACATAAGTCACAGTTGGACCCTCATATTATTTCTTGCCCTGTAATTATTTGCATGGCAAATAATTATTTAAGTTTCTGGTCAGAAACTGTGCCAATTAATTTTCAGAATAACATCTTTTAATGCTGCTTATTTTGAAAGTTGCATGCTTTTTAAAAGGCTGATTTTGGTTCCAAAACAAGTTTGGATTTTACAATACTTAGAAACCATCTTACAGTAAATTTCAAATCATGTGATTTACAAATTACAGATGCTAGGAGAAGTGTTGATAAAGTGTGGGTCAATTGTAAGAAGAGTTTTCAAATGATGCTGATTTATATATAAATGTCCAGTTTGTTGGATGTTTGAAGAAAAGAAAGCATTGGGGGTAGATAGGGGTTGTACACTCACTAACCATGAGCAGCAATATCCCTTCAGAGAAATTGGAGAAAGTGTAGTGATACTGTCAAATAGCTGCAATAAATCATGTATTTAAATGCAGTTGAGCCAAGCAACTACTTGTGTAAGTAATTCAACATTCGAGGAATCATGACTTTTTTATCATGGCCAGATTTGTTACATTAACTTTATTACTGTTCACTTTAAAAAACATGGTGTATCTTCAAGGGTTCATCAGCGAATTTTTAATATTTCAGCAAATGTTTCACAACTGATAATGATACTGAGTTAGGCACCATTTGGGGACATATGGGTGTTATGTAATACAACATATACATCTTTATGATAGAATGAATGAATTGTACTGGAAACTGAAAAGAAAAAAACAATATTGAAACCTCTCCATATGAGGAAAGACTTAAATGAAGAGAATTCAGAGCATAGATACTGAAAATGTGACAGGCAATGAAGATGAATGGGTCTTGGAGCAAAGAGATAATTTTAAATAGAAAATGTAACAGCATAATAAAATTATTCTGGTCCTTAAAGGGTACAACCAAAATAATGTGATGAATTTGTCTCCACGAAATGGAAATAGTGAGGAAATTAAGGCATAGCTGAAGCTATTTTACAAGCTCAAAATAGATGGAGCAAAAGATTCAGTAGTTAAATAAAAGTTCAATAGAACAAAAGATGGAGGGCTCTTGAAAACAAGAAATAAACAGTGCAGTCCATTTTTATGTAAAAGAGAGCATGTTAAATAAGTGACAACTCAAATTCTGACTGGTAATCAAAGACAAAAAAGGTATACGATGAATTGCAAAAATACTTTGTCATTGTCTGCAGAGCAAGAAATTTCAAGAACCCAAAAAGAAGAAAACAAACAAGACACAGGGGAGAAATCCTGCCAGGGAAAAACAATGATCAGTAATTCCATTTCATTTTTACCATCACGGTTTCTATTTTCCTCTTGTCAGCCTTCTCGTATCTCTCCAACACCACTAGTCCAATTACTCAGCTTATCTAGGTAGATTCTCAGCTTCAACACTTTTATGGTGTGTCCACCATAGTGGTTTTGTTCACTGTTGCCTGATTGCGTATGGTTTGCATGTCTAAATGCAACCTTTTAATAAGCCAGTCATTGGACAGTTTTTCTCATACTAAGAGCATTCTGCTTCTTGTTTCAAAAGGGTAGCTTGCTCATTTTAATTGTCATGCCTTACTCATAAGAATGCGCAGAGTTGTCTCTCCTGTTAAGGGGTGGGTTTGCTCTGGTCTTTAAATATATTGACAAAATGGAATCAAGTCCCACATCCAACCACATAAGTCACAGTTGGTCCCTCATATCCTTTCTTGCCCTGGAAATTTTTGCCAGGCATATCATTGTTTAAGTTTCTGGTCAGAAACTGTGTTAATTAATTTTCAGAATAACATCATTTAATGTTGCTTATCTTGCAAGTTTCATGCTTTTTAATCAGCTGATTATGCTTCCAAAACAAGTTTGGATTTTACAATACTTAGAAATCATCTTCCAGTATATTTTAAATCATGTGACTTACAAATTACAGATGCTAGGAGAAGTGTTGATGAAGTGTAAGTCAATTGTAAGAAGAGTTTTCAAATGATGTTGATTTATATATAAATCTCCCAGTTTGTGGGTGTTAGAAGAAAAGAAAGCTTTGGGGGTATTAAAGGGCTGTACAATCACTAATCATGAGCAGCAATATCCCTGTAGAGAAATTGGAGAAAGTGTTGTGATACAGCCAACCAGCTGCAATACATCTTGTATTTCAAAGTAGTTGAGCCTAGGAACCACTCATGCAAGTAATTCAACATTTGAGGAATCATGACTTTATTATCAAGGCCAGATTTGTTAAATTTACTGTATTCCTGTTCACTTTAAAAAATGGTGGAACTTCAAGGGGGTCATCAGAGAATTTATAATATTTCAGCAAATGTTTCACATCTGATAAGGATACTTAGTTAGGCACAATAAGAGAACACCTGGGTGTTATGTAATACAACATGTACATCTTTATGATGGAAAGAAAGCTGTGTACTGGAAACTGAAAGAAAAAACAATATTGAAACTTCTCCATATGAGGACAGACTTTAATGAAGAAAATTCAGAGCTTAGATACTGCAAATGTGAAAAACAATGAAGATGAATGGGTCTCGGAGCAAGAGACCATTTTAAATAGAAAATTTGACAGGAAAATAAAATTATTCTGGGCCTTAAAGGGTACAACCAAAATTATGCAATGAATTTGTCTCCATGAAATGATCCAGAAGCAAATGATTTGATACCTTTTAATGGACCAACATAGATGTAACAACAAGAACAAAGTGCTCTAGCTTTCGGACCAACCAGTCCTTCTTCAGAAGCTCATGGCAGTTGTTTAGAAAATACAATACTTATAACAGCTAGATAATGCAGTGAAAAACAGAAAAAAATCCATTGGTTTAAAATACTCATTAAAAAAAAAAAAAAAAAAAAAAAACAGAAGATGATGTCAGAGAAGTTAAACAGTACAATACTGCCCTCAGCCCGAATGAACCTTGGGTTAAGATGTGCTTGGTGCAACAAACATAAAGAATCCTACTACACATAAATTTAATTGACATAAGAAGCATATAACTCCCAAATCAAGCCATGAGTGTCACAGTCAGTATAAGGATGTGATTAAGCTGAGTGGGGTTGCCTTTCAGTAAAGACAAACTAAGATAGTTATAGGGCTCATGAAATTACAATGTATGCATTAAAGACAAGAATACCAGTAAAGTTGTCTAAAAAACATCAGTGCACACTGTGTGATGTGTAAAACCTAGCTAGACATGTCACCCAGCTGTATTTTCAAGCTAAATAAAAGGCCCAAGAAATTACAAAAACCTCTGGACTATATAAATGATAATATAAATATAAATTGATAATATTAGTGTTAAACAAAAAACTCTAGTAGAGGAACCTCAAAGAATTCAGACCATGCATCCTGATATGTACTGATGTCAATATATACTGATAATGTAGCAACTACATGTACCACAAGTGTCTAGGGAATCTGAAAAAGAGATAAAAAAGTAATTTATCTCCTCCTGCTCATACAAACAGTACAATCTAATCCACCCCACATCACAATAATGTGGGTGGGGGAGATACATAGCTTAAACGAGATGTTGTCTTTCTCTCTCTCCCCCCTCCTTTTCTCTCTCTCTCTCTCTCTCTGTCCCCCCCCACACACACTCTCAATCTCTCTCCTAGTGAACCTATATTCACTTCAGTCACTGTAATTGTTCCCCAAAGGAATACAACTTGTAATGAAATTCTGAGTAAATTACTACAATATTAGCCTAATGTAAAAAGATATGTGCAGGACCCCCAGGACCCTCAGTGGTCAGATCCTTACCAGGCAAAAACAAACCCATTATAACCTCTCTCCACTGGAACGGAGAGCTATAGGGACACTGAAATCAAACCACAACATTGTCATCAAAAAAGCTGATAAAGGTTCTGCAGTGGTGATTTTAAACAGAGAAGACTATATTACTGAAGCTAATAGACAGCTAACAGATCTTACATACTACAGAGAACTGAGAGTGACCCCACTACAAGATATAAAGATGAACTATGTGACTTAACTAAAACTTTTCCTGACCATGTCCAGAAAGAAACTAGCTCACCTCATTCCTGCTGAGACCAAAGCCAGGGACATTCTACATGCTGTCTAAAATACATAAACCTGGCAATCCAGGAGACCCATAGTCTCTGGTAATGGTACCTTGACTGAGGGATCTCAGGGTTTATAGAGACCATTTTGAAACGCTGGTTATGGAAAGAGACAGTTATATCCAGGACACTACGCATTTGTTAGTGTACTTTCTGGTTATAAGGATTTACCACCTGATACCATTTTAGTGACAATGGATGTAACATCCCTCTACACTAATATTCCACACACAGATGGCATTGCAGCATGCCTTAAATACATACGTGAGAAAGGACCTGACCAAAACATCAACCCTGGAGTGGTGGGGAACTTATGGAATTCATTTTGACACATAACAACTTCAACTTCAATGGTAAACATTATGTTCAAACTATGGGAACAGCAATGGGCACCAAAATGGCTCCACAGTATGCTAACCTCTTTATGGCTGACTTGGAGGAGGATTTTTAAGGCAGTATCCCCACAAACCACTGGCTTATTTCCGTTACATTGATGATTTGTTTATCATCTGGACGGAAGAGCACAGATGCACTCAAAGATTTTCATCACAAACTTAACAATCTCCACCCTACTATAAAGCTTACCTTGGGTACTCTACCACCAAGGTTAACTTTCTGGACACCACAGTCATCATTAAGGATGGAACCTTACATACATGTATTTACAGGAAGCCAACAGACAGACAGAGATACCTGCACAGGAAAAGTAACCACCTAATCATACAAACAAATCTGTCATATACAGTCAAGCACTTCGTTGTCAACGTTTTGTTCAAATGGAGGATGACAGAGATACACATTTGGCTATGTTGAAAACACCTTTATGGAGCAGGGACACTCTTCCAGGGAAATTGACAGGATAACAGAACGGGCAGCATGGTACCAAGACAACAACTACTTCAATATAAAGAAAAAGACAGCTACAGAAAGAATACCCTTGGTAGTCCATATCATCCAGACCTTGAACATCTACGTAAGATTATTAAAGATCTCCACCCAATATTTAGTGAGGATGACACCCTTAATTGTATTTTAAAGAACTCCCACTACAATCTTTTAAACAACCGCCAAATTATCAAGCCTAATTATTAGGAGCAAACTTTCACCGGAACAGAATACCATGTCACACAATGGCACACGACCCTGCAATCAACACCCTGCAAGACTTGTGGGCTAATTTCTACCTCAGACTGTGTGGTTACATCACAAAACAGACAATTCCAGGTGCATGGGAGTTATACATGCATGTCACGATATGTTGTTTATTTCATTCAGTGCAAGAGATGTCCACAAACAGGTTATGTAGGAGAGACACGCCAACAGCTCCGCTAGGATGAACTCACACAGGCATACTATTACAGCAAGGAAGACTGAAAACCAGTGGGGCATCACTTCTCCCAGCCTGACCACTCAGTCTCAGATATGTCAGTAATGGTCTTAAAAGGAAATCTCAAAACACACAACAGACGAGCTTTTGAGATTAAACTTATTTTACATCTCAATATGGTAGCAGATGGGATGAACTTGGATATTGGCTTTATGGGACACTACAGAAATTAACATCCACAGACCTTTTTCTTCTTCAAGCTGACATATTATAGGACTTCAGCATGTGTGAGATTGGATGCGTGTGTGTATGTATGTGTGTGGGTATGTGCTGTGAGGTATGTGATATAATAGATGTGGGGCTTGCTGTCACATTGAGGTAAGTCTCTATTTAGCTATATGGAGGTATAATGTGTTACTATTTTCATTTCAAAACACAACAAATTTCTCCTTACTTTTTATCTTTGCCTGTGTGGGGGTTGATTCCATTGCACCATATTCAGTTTACCCAGCCTGCTAGTGTACATACAGGAGTGTTATCTTATACTGTATATATAATTTTGTAACTCTGTACATATTGGGATGTGTGATCTCATTTGCTTGGGGTCCTGCACATATCTTTTTACATTAGGCTAATATTGTAGTAATTTACTCAGAATTTCATTACAAGTTGTATTCCTTTGGGAACAATTACAGTGACTGAAGTTAATATAGGTCTCACTAGGAGAGAGGATGTGTGGTGTGTGTGTGTGTGGGGGGAGAGAGAGAGAGAGAGAAAAGGAGGGGAGAGAGAGAAAGACAACATCCTCGTTTAAGCTATAGTATCTCCCCACTCACATTGTTTGATGTGGGGTGGGTTAGTTGTACTGTTTGTATGAGCAGGAGGAGATAAATTACTTTTTATCTCTTTTTCAGAGTCCCTAGACACTTGTGGTACATGTAGTTGCTACATTCTCAGTATATATTGACATCAGTACATATCAGGATGCATGGTCTGAATTCTTTGAGGTTCCTCTACTAGAGTTTTTGTTTAACACTAATATTATCAATTTATATTTATATTATCATTTATATAGTCCTGAGGTTTTTGTAATTTCTTGGGCCTTTATTTAGCTTGAAAATACAGCTGGGTGACATGTCTAGCTAGGTTTTACATCACACAGTGTGCACTGATTTTTAGGACAACTTTACTGGTATTCTTGTCTTTAATGCATACATTGTAATATCATGAGCCCTATAACTATCTTAGTTTGTCTTTACTGAAAGGCAACCCCCACCCAGCTTAATCACATCCTTATACTGACTGTGACACTCATGGCTTGATTTGGGAGTTATCTGCTTCTTATGTCAATTAAATTTATGTGTAGTAGGATTCTTTATGTTTGTTGCACCAAGCACATCTTAACTCAAGGTTCATTCGGACTGAGGGCAGTATTGTACTGTTTAACTTCTCTGACATCATCTTCTGTTTTTTTTTTTTGTTTTTGTTTGTTTTTTTTTTTTAGAGTATTTTAAACCAATGGGGATTTTTTTCTGTTTTTCTCTGCATTATCTAGCTGTTATAAGTATTGTATTTTCTAAACAACTGCCATGAGCTTCTGAAGAAGGACTGGTTGGTCTGAAAGCTAGAGCACTTTGTTCTTGTTGTTACATCTATGTTGGTCCATTAAAAGGTATCAAATCATTTGCTTCTGGATCTATTCTTGCAAGGACCAATACGGCAACTACTAAATCAAGATTTCTCCATGAAATGGAAATAGTGATGGAATTAAGGCTTAACTGAAACTATTTTATAAACTAAAAATAGATGGAGCAAAAGATTCAGTAGTTAAATAAATGTGCAATAGTACAACAGATGGTGGGCATTTACAAACTAGAAATAAACAGTGCTGTGCTTATTTTTATGTAAAAGAGAGCATTTTAAATTAGTGACAACTCAGATGCTGACAGGTGATCAAAGACAAAAAAGGTATACGATTAATTTGCTAAAAAAAATTTTTGTCAATCTCTTCAGAGCAAGAAATTTCAAGCATCCAAAAAGAAGAAAACAAACAAGACACAGAGGAGAAATCCTGTCAGGGAAAAACAATGATCAGTAATTCCATTTAATTTTTACCAACAGGGCTTCTATTTTCCTCCTGTCAGCCTTCTCGTTTGTCTCCAACACCACTAGTCCAATCACTCAGCTTATCTATGTAGATTCTCAGCTTCTACACTTCCATGGTGTAGCTACCATAGTAGTTTGTTCTCTGTTCCCTGAATGTGATTGGTGTGCATGTCCAAATGTAACCTTACAATATGCCAGTCAGTGGACAGTTCTTCTCATACTAAGAGCATTCCGCTTCTTGTTTCAAAAGAGTAGCTTGCTTATTTCAAATGTCATGTCTTACTAAAAAGATAGTGCAGAGTCTTCTCTCCTGTTAAGAGCTGGGATTGCTCTGCTGTTTAAATAAATTGACAGCATGGAACCAAGTCCCACATCCAGCCACATAAGTCACAGTTGGACCCTCATATTATTTCTTGCCCTGTAATTATTTGCAAGGCAAATCATTATTTAAGTTTCTGGTCAGAAACTGTGCCAATTAATTTTCAGAATAACATCTTTTAACGCTGCTTATTTTGAAAGTTTCATGCTTTTTAATACTCTGATTTTGGTTCCAAAACAAGTTTGGATTTTACAATACTTAGAAATCAACTTACAGTACATTTCAAATCATGTGATTTACAAATTACAGATGCTAGGAGAAGTGTTGATGAAGTGTGAGTCAATTGTAAGAAGACTTTTCAAATGATGCTGTTTAATATATGAATGTCTAGTTTGTTGGATGTTAGAAGAAAAGAAAGCATTGGGTTAGATAGGGGTTGTACACTCACTAACCATGAGCAGCAATATCCCTGCAGAGAAATTGGAGAAAGTGTATTGATACTGTCAAATAGCTGCAATAAATCTTGTATTTAAATGTAGTAGAGCCAAGCAACTACTTGTGTAAGTAATTCAACATTTGAGGAATCATGACTTTTTTATCATGGCCAGATTTGTTACATTAACGTTATTACTGTTCACTTTAAAAAACATGCTGTATCTGCAAGGGTTCATCAGAGAATTTTTAATATTTCAGCAAATGTTTCACAACTGATAATGATACTGAGTTAGGCACCATTTGAGAACATCTGGGTGTTATGTAATACAACATATACATCTTTATGATAGAATGAATGTATTGTACTGGAAACTGAAAAGAAAAAAACAATATTGAAACCTCTCCATACGAGGAAAGACTTAAATGAAGAATTCAGAGCTTAGATACTGAAAATGTGACAGGCAATGAAGATGAATGGGTCTTGAAGCAGGAGATAATTTTAAATAGAAAATGTGACAGCATAATAAAATTATTCTGGTCCTTAAAGGGTACAACCAAAATTATGTGATGAATTTGTTTCCACGAAATGGAAATAGTGAGGAAATTAAGGCATAGCTGAAGCTATTTTACAAGCTCAAAATAGATGGAGCAAAAGATTCAGTAGTTAAATAAATGTGCAATAGAACAACAGATGGAGGGTTCTTTAAAACAAATAAATGTTGCAGTCCGTTTTATGTAAAGAGAGCATGTTAAATAAGTACAACTCAAATTCTGACTGGTGATCAAAGACAAAAAGGTATCACGATGAATTGCTAAAATACTTTGTCATTGTCTTCAGAGCAAGAAATTTCATGAACCCAAAAGAAGAAAACCAAAGACACAGAGGAGAAATCCTGCCTTGGAAAAACAATGATCGGTAATTCCATTTCATTTTTACCATCACGCTTCTATTTTCCTCTTGTCAGCCTTCTCGCATCTCTCCCACACCACCAGTCCAATTACTCAGCTTATCTAGCTAGATTCTCAGCGCCAACACTTTCATGGTTGTCCACCATAGTGGTTTGTTCACTGTTGCCTGATTAGCATAGTTTGCATGTCCAGGCCAACCTTTTATCAACCAGTCATTGGACAGTTTTCTCCTACCCTAGAAGCATTCTGCTTCTTGTTTCAAAAGAGTAGCTTGCTCATTTTAATTGTCATGTCTTACTCATAAGAATCGGCAGAGTCGTCTCTCCTGTTAAGGGATGGGTTTGCTCTGGTCTTTAAATATATTGACAAAATGGAACAAAGTCCCACATCCAACCACATAAGTCCACAGTTGGTCCCTCATATCCTTTCTTGCCCTGTAAATTTTTGCAGCATATCATTGTTTAAGTTTCCTGTCAGACACTGTGCCAATTAATTTTCAGAATAACATCATTTAATGTTGCTTATCTTGCAAGTTTCATGCTTTTTAATTGGCTGATTATGCTTCCAAAACAAGTTTGGATTTTACAATACTTAGAAATCATCTTCCAGTATATTTTAAATCATGTGACTTACAAATTACAGATGCTAGAAGAAGTGTTGATGAAGTGTAAGTCAATTGTAAGAAGAGTTTTCAAATGATGTTGATTTATATATAAATCTCCAGTTTGTGGGTGTTAGAAGAAAAGAAAGCTTTGAGGGTATTAAGGGGCTGTATACTCACTAATCGTGATCAGCAATATCTATGTAGAGAAATTGGAGAAAGTGTAGTGATACAGCCAACTAGCTGCAAGAAATCTTGTATTCCAAAGTAGTTGAGCCAAGAAACCACTCATGCAAGTAATTCAACATTTGAGGAATCTTGACTTTATTATCATGGCCAGATTTGTTAAATTTACTGTATTCCTGTTCACTTTAAAAAATGGTGGAACTTCAAGGGGTCATCAGAGAATTTATAATATTTCAGCAAATGTTTCACATCTGATAAGGATACTTAGTTAGGCACAATAAGAGAACACCTGGGTGTTATGTAATACACATATTACATCTTTATGATGGAAAGAAAGCTGTGTACTGGAAACTGAAAAGAAAAAAAACAATATTGAAACTTCTCCATATGAGGACAGACTTTAATGAAGAAAATTCAGAGCTTAGATACTGCAAATGTGAAAAGCAACGAGGATGAATGGGTCTGGGAGCAAGAGACCATTTTAAATAGAAAATATGACAGCAAAATAAAATGATTCTGGGCCTTAAAGGGTACAATCAAAATTATGTGATGAATTTGTCTCCATGAAATGGAAATAGTGATGGAATTAAGGCTTAACTGAAACTATTTTATAAGCTAAAAATAGATGGAGCAAAAGATTCAGTAGTTAAATAAAAGTGCAATAGAACAACAGATGCAGGGCTCTTGAAAACAAGAAATAAATGGTACAGTCCTTTTTTATGTAAAAGAGAGCATGTTAAATAAGTGACAACTCAAATTCTGACTGGTGATCAAAGACAAAAAAGGTATACGATGAATTGCTAAAAAAAATTTTTGTCAATCTCTTCAGAGCAAGAAATTTCAAGAACCCAAAAAGAAGAAAACAAACAAGACACAGAGGAGAAATCCTGTCATGGAAAAACAATGATCGGTAATTCCATTTAATTTTTACCATCAGGACTTCTATATTCCTCCTGTCAGCCTTCTTGTTTGTCACCAACACCACTAGTCCAATCACTCAGCTTATCTAGGTAGATTTTCTGCTTCTACACTTCCATGGTGTAGCTACCATAGTTGTTTGTTCACTGTTCCCTGAATGTGCATGGTGTGCATGTCCAAATGGAACCTTACATTATGCCAGTCAGTGGACAGTTCTTCTCATACTAAGAGCATTCTGCTTCTTGTTTCAAAAGAGTAGCTTGCTTATTTCAAGTGTCAAGTCTTACTAAGAAGATAGTGCAGAGTCTTCTCTCCTGTTAAGAGCTGGGTTTGCTCTGCTGTTTAAATAAATTGACAACATGGAACCAAGTCCCACATCCAGCCACATAAGTCACAGTTGGACCATCTTATTATTTCTGCCCGTAATTATTATTTGGTAAGGTAAATCATTATTTGCTTCTGGTCAGAATTGTGCCAATTAATTTTCAGAATAACATCTTTTAATGCAGTCATATTTTGAAAGTTTCATGCTTTTTATTATTTGATTTTGGTTCCAAAACAAGTTTGATTTTACACTAGTAATCAATTTTCCAGTAAATTTCAAATCATGTGATTTACAAATTACAGATGCTGGGAGAAGTGTTGATGAAGTGTGAGTCAATTGTAAGAAGACTTTCAAATGATGCTGTTTAATATATGAATGTCTAGTTTGTTGGATGTTAGAAGAAAGAAAGCATTGTTAGATAGGTTGTACACTCACTAACTACAGCGTGCAATATCCCTGCAGTGAAATTGGAGAAAGTGTAGTGATACCGTCAAATAGTTGCAATAAATCTTGTATTTAAATGTAGTTGAGCCAAGCAGCTACTTGTGTAAGTAATTCAACATTTGAGAATCAAGGATCTTTTTTATCATGGAAAATGAGCAGACAATTTATTACTGTTCTCTTTAAAAACGGTATCTTCAAGGGTTCATCAGCAAATTTTAATATTTCAGCAAATGTTTCACAACTGATAATGATACTGAGTTAGTCACCATTTAAACATCTGGGGTGTTATGTAATACAAAAATATACATCTTTAAGCGATAGAATAAATGTATTGTACTGAAACCGAAAAGAAAAATATTGAAACCTCTTTATGAGGACAGACTTAAATGAAGTGAGAATCTAGAGCTAGAGGCCAAAATGGTGACAGGCAATGAAGATGAATGGTCTTGAGCTAGAGATAATTTTAATAGAAAATGTAACAGCATAATAAAATTATTCTAATTTTTAAAGGTACAACCAAAATATGTGATGAATTCATCTCCACGAAAATGGAAATAGTGAGAACTACAATAGCAGTTATTTTACAAGCTCAAAAGAGATGGAGCAAAAGATTCAGTAGTTAAATAAAGTGCAATAGAACAAGGATGGAGTTCTCTTGAAAACAAGAAATAAACGGTGCAGTCCGTTTTCTTTTATGTAAAAGAGAGCATGTTAAATAAGTGACAACTCAACGATCGTGACAAAAAAGGTATACGTGATGAATTGCTAAAAATACTTTGTCATTGTCTTCAGAGCAAGAACTTCAAGAACCCAAAAAGAAGAAACAAGACACAGAGGAAAATCCAGCCAGGAAAACAATGATCGGTAATTCCATTTCATTTTTACCATATCACGGGCTTCCATTTTTTCTCGTCAGCCTTCTCGCAGGCCTCCAACACTACTAGTCCAATTACTCAGCTTATCTAGGTAGATTCTCAGCTTCAACACTTCTGCTGGTGTGTCCACCATAGTGGTTTGTTCACTGTTGCCTGATTGCATATGGTTTGGTATGTCCAAATGCAAACTTTTAATAAGCCAATATTGGACAGTTTTTCTCATACTACTGTCAACAGTGCAAAAATCTTGTTTAAATCCAGTTGAGCCAGCAAATACACGTGTAAGTAATTCAACATTTGAGGAATCATAACTTTTATCATGGAAAGATTTATTACATTAAATTTATTACTGTTCACTTGAAAAACATAGTATATCTTCAAGGGTTCATCAGCAAATTTGCAATATTCAACAAATGTTTCAAACCAGTAATGATACTGAGTTAGTCAGCATTTGAGAACATCTCAAGGTGTAATACAAAATATACATCTTTATGATAGAATTAATGCATTGTACTGGAAACTGAAAGAAAAAACTATAATGAAAATCTCCATATGAGACAGACTTAAATGAGGAATTCAGAGCTAGATACTGAAAATGACAGGCAATGAAGAAGAATAGGTCTGGAGCAAGAATAATTTAAATAGAAAATGTAACAGCATAATAAAGTATACATCCTTAAAGGGTACAACCAAAAATTATGTGATGAATTTGTCTCACGAAATAGAAATAGTTAGGAAATTAGAATAGCTAGCTATTTTAAACTCAAAATAGATAGACAAAAAGATTTAGTAGTTAAAAAATGTGCAATACAACAACAGATGGAGGACTCTTGAAAAAGAAATAATGGTGCAGTCCGCTTTATGTAAAAAAGAGAGCATGTTAATACAAACTCATATCTGACTGGTGATCAAACAAAAAGGTCGATGGTACTAAAATACTTTGTCATTATCTTCAAACGAAATTTAAAGAACCCAAAAGAAAAACAAACAAGACACAGGAGAAATCTGCCAGGAAAAACAATGATCGTAATTCCATTTCATTTTACCATCCGGCTTTATTTTCCTCTTGTCAGCATACCGTATCTCAACAACACTAGTCCAATTACTCAGCTTTATCGTAGATTCTCAGCTAACATTTCTACAGTGTGTCCATAGTGGCTTGATAGCTCCTGATTGCAAATGGTTTGCATGTCCAAATGCAACCTTTAATAAGCCAGTCTTGGACAGTTTCTCATACTAAAGAGCATTCTGCTTCTTCTTCTAAAAGTAGCTTGTTCATTCAATTATAATGTCTTATAAGAATGGCAGGTTGTCTCCTGTTATGGATGCTATCATCTTTACATAAATTGACAAATGGAACCAGTCCACATCCAACCAGATAAACACAGTTGGTCCTCATCTTTTCTCTTGCCTGTAAATTTTTGTTCACATATTATTTAAGTTTCAGTCAGAAATCACCAATAAATTTCAGAATACATCATTTAATGTTGCTATATGAAAGTTCATACTTTTAATCACTGATTATGCTTCAAAACAAGTTTGACTTTACACTTAAAATCATCTTCCAGTATATTTTAAATCATGTGATCACAAATTACAGATGATAGAAGTATTGATGAAGTATAAGTCATTTGTGAAGAGTTTTCAAATGATGTTAATTTATATAAATCTCTGACTGTGAGGTTACAAGAAAAGAATTTAGGAGTATGGAGGTAACTCACAACATGAGCACCAATATCCCTGTAGAAACTGAGAAAGTGTAGTTATCCAGCCAACTAGCTGCAATAAATTTTGTATTTCAAAGTAGTTGAGACAAGGAACCACCCAATAAGCCAACAATTGAGATCATGACTTTATTATCATGGCCAGATTGATAAATTACTGTATTCTGTTCACTTTAAAAAAAATTGGAACTAAAGGGTCATCAGAAATTTATAATATTTCAGCAAATGTTTCATCTGATAGGATACTAAGTTAGGCACAATAAGAGAACACCTGTGTTTTGAATACAAATACATCTTTGATGGAAAAGCTGTGTACAAACTGAAAAGAAAACAATATGAAAACTCCATATGGGACAGACTTTAATGAGAAAATCAGGCTTAGATACAAATGTGAAAACATGAAGATGAATGGGTCTTGGAGCAAAGAGACCATTTTTAAATAGAAAGAACTTTGACACCAAAATAAGAACTATTCTGGGCCTTAAAATTTTTATTAAAATTATCACGATGAATGGTCCCATGAAAAAATAGTGATGGAAGTAGACTTAGCTGACACTATTTTATAAGCTAAAATTAATGGAGCAAAAAGATTCAGAAATAAATATGCAATAGCACAATAGATGGGGCACACAAACAAAACAAACATGCTGTATTATTTTTGCAAAGGGCATTTAAATTAGTGACATCTCAAATGCTGACAGGTGATCAAAAACAAAAAGTATACAATAATTTACAAAAATATCTTTTGTCAAACTCTTCAAACCAAGAAATGTCAAGCACCCAAAAGAAAAAAAATAAACAGAACAGAGAAATCCTGTCAGGAAAAACAATGATCGGTAATTCCTTAAATTTTACCATCAGGGCTTCGCTTTCCCACAGCATTCTGTTTGTCTCATACCACTAGTCCAATCACTCAGCTTATCTGGTAGATTCTCAGCTCTACACTTCCATGGTGTAGCTACCATGATTGTTTGTTCACTGTTCCTGAATGTACATGGTGTGCATGTCAATGGAACCTTATAGTCAGTGGACAGTTCTTCCTCATACTAGGCATTCACTTCTTGTTTCAAAGAGCAACCTTGTTCAAGTTTAATGTCTTACAAAAAAGAGGAAAAGTAATTCTTCTGTTAAGGCGGGCTTGTATCTCCGTTTAAATAAATTGATAATGGAACCGAGCCCACATCCAGCCATAAGTCACTGTAGGACCCTTATATTTCTTGCCCTGTAATTATTTAAAGCAAATATTATTAAGTCGGTCAGAACTGTGCCAATTAATTTTCAGAATAACATCTTTAATGCTGCTTATTTTGAAAGTTTCATGCTTTAAGGCTGATTTGTCCAAAACAAGTTTCATTACAATCTTAAAATCATCTTACAGTAAATTTCAAACATGTGATTTACCAATTACAGATGCAGGAGAAGTGTTGATGAAGTGTGGGTCAATTAAGAAGGTTTCCAATGATGTGATTTATATGAATGTCAAGTTGTTGGATGTTAGAAGAAAATAACATAGAGGGAATAGGGTTGTACACTCACTAACCAGGAGCAGAATATCCCTGCAGTGAAATTGAAGAAACGTAGTGATACCGTCAAATAGCTGCAAAAATCTTGTATTTAAACAGTTGAGCAACAACTATTTGTAATAATTCAACATTGAGGAATCATGACTTTATCAGGAAAGATTTATTACATTAAATTTATTACTGTTCACTCTAAAAAAAACATGTATCTTCAAGGGTTCATCAACAAATTTGTACATTTCAGCAAATGTTTACAACTGATAATGATACTGAGTTAGTCAGCATTGCAGAACATCTGGGTGTTGTAATACAAAATATACATTTTATGATAGAAAATGCATGTACTGGAAACTGAAAGAAAAAAAACTATAATGAAAATTATATGAGACAGACTTAAATGAAGAATTCAGAGCTAGATACTGAAAATGGAAATGAAAAGAAGTATTGAGCAAGATACCTAAATGAAAATGTAACAGCATAATAAATTATTCTGGTCCTTAAAGAATACAACCAAATTATGTGATGAATTTGTTCCAATGAAATAGAAAGGAAATTAAGGCATAGCTGAAGTATTTTACAAGCTCAATAGATGGAGCAAAGATTCAGTAGTTAAACAAATGCACAAAACAACAGATGGAGGCCCTTAAAAAAAAGAAAAATGGCAGTCCGTTTTTTGTAAAAAAAGACCACGTTAAATAAGTGACATCCATATTCTGACTGGTGATCAAAGACAAAAAAGGTATCGATGAATTAAAAAATACTTTGTCATTGTCTTCAGAGCAAGAAATTTCAAGAACCCAAAAAGAAGAAAACAAAGACAAGAGAGAAATCCGCCAGGGAAAACAATGGTAATCCATTTCATTTTACCATCACAGCTTCTATTTTCCTTGTCAGCCTTCTAGCTTCCAACAACACTAGTCAATTATCAGCTTATCTAGGTAGATTCTCAACCAACACTTTCATACTGTGTCCAACATGTGGTTTGTTCCTGTTGCCTGATTGTATAGGGTTTGCATGTCAAACACAACCTTTTAATCAGTCATTGGACAGTTTTTCATACTAAGACATTCTGTATTCTTTCAAAAGAGTAGCTTGTTCATTCCATTGTCATGTCTTACCATAGATAGGCAGAGTTGTCTCTCCTGTTATGAGGGTATACTGCCTTTACATAAATTAACAAATGGAACAAGTCCCATCCAACCAGATAAGTCACAGTTGGTCCTCATCCTTTCTTGCCCTGTAAATTTTTGCCTCATATCATTGTTTAAGTTTCAGTCAGAAACTATACAATTAATTTTCAAAAACATCATTTAATGTTGCTTATCTTGAAAGTTTCATGCTTTTGAACCGGCTGATTATGCTTCCAAAACAAGTTTGGACTTTACAATACTTAGAAATCATCTTCCAGTATATTTTAAATCATGTGACTTACAAATTACAGATGTAGAAGTGTTGATGAAGTGTAAGTCATTTGCAAAAGGTTTCAATGATGTTGATTTATATATAACTCCTGTTTGGGAGTCTTACAAGAAAAGAAAGCTTAGGGTATTAGGTTGTACACTCACTAATCATGAGCACCAATATCCTGTAGAGAAACTGGAGAAAGTGTAGTGATCCAGCCAACTAGCTGCAATAAATTTTATTTCAAAATAGCAGGAAAAGGAACCACTCATGTAAGTAATCAACATTTGAGGAATCATGACTTTTATTAGCACATTTGAAATAAATTTACTGTATTCCTGTTCACTTTAAAAAGGCGGAACTTCAAGGGTCATCAAATTGCATAATATTTCAGCAATGTTTCACATCTGATAAGGATACTACTGATTACACAATAAGAGAACACCTGGGTGTTTTGTAATACAACATGTACATCTACGATGGAAGAAAGCTGTGTACTGGAAACTGAAAAATACAATATTTAAACTTCTCCATGAGGACAGACTTAATGAAGAAAATCTAGACTTAGATACCAAATGAAAAACAATGAAGATGAAGGGTCTTGAGCAAGAGACCATTAAATAGAAAATTTGACACCAAATAAAATTATTCTGGGCCTTAAGGTAAAACCAAAATTATGCGATAATTTGTCTCCATGAAATGGAAATAGTGATGAAGAAACGCTGACACTATTTTATAAGCTAAATTAAATGGAGCAAAGATTCAGTAGTTAAAAAATGTGCAATAGTACAATAGATGAGACTTACAAACTAGAACAAACAGCGCTGTGCTTATTTTATATAAAAGGAGCATTTAAATTAGTGACATCTCAAATGCTGACGGTGATCAAAGACAAAAGGTATACAATGAATTTGCTAAAAAATATCTGTCAATCTCTTCAGAGCAAGAAATGTCAGCACAAAAGAAGAAAACAAACAGACACAGAGGAGAAATCCTGTCAGGAAAAACAATGATCGTAATTCCATTTAATTTCTACCATCAGGGCTTTGTTTTCCTCCTGTCATTCTCGCTTGTCATACACCACTAATCAATCACCAGCTTATCTAGGTAGATCAGCTTTACACTTCCTGGTGTGCTACTACATAGTTGTTCACTGTTCCTCAATGCATGGTGCATGTCCAAATGGAACTCACAATACGCCAATAGTGAAGTTCTTCTCATACTAGAGCATTCAGCCTTGTTCAAAAGAGCAACTTGCTTATTTCAAGTTTCATGTCTTACAAAAAAGACGCAGGTCATTTCTTCTGTTAAGGCTGGGTTTGTCTCCTGTTTAAATAAATTGATAAATGGACAGGTCCACATCCAGCCATAAGTCATAGTAGGACCTTATATTATTTCTTGCCCTGTAATTATTTGCAAGGCAAATCATTATTTAAGTTTCTGGTCAGAAACTGTGCCAATTAATTTTCAGAATAACATCTTTTAATGCTGCTTATTTTGAAAGTTTCATGCTTTAAAAGGATGATATTTAGGTCCCAAAACAAGTTTGGATTTTACAATACTTAGAAATCATCTTACAGTAAATTTCAAAACATGTGATTTACCAATTACAGATGCTAGGAGAAGTGTTGATGAAGTGTGAGTCAATTGTAAGAAGAGTTTTCAAATGATGCTGATTTATATATGAATGTCCAGTTTGTTGGATGTTAGAAGAAAATAAAGCATAGGGGGTAGATAGGGGTTGTACACTCACTAACCATGAGCAGCAATATCCCTGCAGTGAAATTGAAGAAAACGTAGTGATACTGTCAAATAGCTGCAAAAAATCTTGTATTTAAATGTAGTTGAGCCAAGCAACTACTTGTGTATCAATTCAACATTTGGGAATCATGACTTTTTTATCATGGAAAGATTTGTTACATTAAATTTATTACTGTTCACTTTAAAAAACATGGTGTATCTTCAAGGGTTCATCAGCAAATTTGTAATATTTCAGCAAATGTTTCACAACTGATAATGATACTGAGTTAGTCAGCATTTGAGAACATCTGGGTGTTATGTAATACAAAATATACATCTTTATGATAGAATTAATGCATTGTACTGGAAACTGAAAAAAAAAAACTATAATGAAAATTCTCCATATGAGGACAGACTTAAATGAAGAGAATTCAGAGCTTAGATACTGAAAATGTGACAGGCAATGAAGAAGAATAGGTCTTGGAGCAAGAGATAATTTTAAATAGAAAATGTAACAGCATAATAAAATTATTCTGGTCCTTAAAGGGTACAACCAAAATTATGTGATGAATTTGTCTCCACGAAATGGAAATAGTTAGGAAATTAAGGCATAGCTGAAGCTATTTTACAAGCTCAAAATAGATGGAGCAAAAGATTCAGTAGTTAAATAAATGTGCAATACAACAACAGGATGGAGGCTCTTGAAAAAAGAAATAAATGGTGCAGTCCGCTTTTATGTAAAAAGAGACCATGTTAAATAAGTGACATCTCATATTCTGACTGGTGATCAAAGACAAAAGGTATACAATGAATTGCTAAAAATATCTTTGTCATTGTCTTCAGAGAAAGAAATTTCAAGAAACCAAAAAGAAGAAAACAAACAAGACACAGAGCAGAAATCCTGCCAGGGAAAAACAATGATGGGTAATTCCATTTCATTTTTACCATCACGGCTTCAATTTTTCTTTTGTCAGCCTTCTCATATCTCTCCAACACCACTAGTCCAATCACTCAGCTTATCTAGGTAGATTCTCAGCTTTAACACTTTCATACTGTGTCCACCATAGTGGTTTGTTCACTGTTGCCTGATTGTGTATGGTTTGCATGTCCAAATGCAACCTTTTAATAAGCCAGTCATTGGACAGTTTTTCTCATACTAAGAGCATTCTGCTTCTTCTTTCAAAAGAGTAGCTTGTTCATTCCAATTGTCATGTCTTACTCATAAGAATGGGCAGAGTTGTCTCTCCTGTTATGGGGAGGGTATGCTCTCGTCTTTACATAAATTAACAAAATGGAACCAAGTCCCACATCCAACCAGATAAGTCACAGTTGGTCCCTCATATCCTTTCTTGCCCTGTAAATTTTTGCCTGGCATATCATTGTTTAAGTTTCTGGTCAGAAACTGTACCAATTAATTTTCAGAATAACATCATTTAATGTTGCTTATCTTGAAAGTTTCATGCTTTTTAATCGGCTGATTATGCTTCCAAAACAAGTTTGGACTTTACAATACTTAGAAATCATCTTCCAGTATATTTTAAATCATGTGACTTACAAATTACAGATGCTAGGAGAAGTGTTGATGAAGTGTAAGTCATTTGTAAGAAGAGTTTTCAAATGATGTTGATTTATATATAAATCTCCTGTTTGTGAGTGTTACAAGAAAAGAAAGCTTTGGGGGTATTAAGGGGTTGTACACTCACTAATCATGAGCACCAATATCCCTGTAGAGAAACTGGAGAAAGAGTGGTGATCCAGCCAACTAGCTACAATAAATTTTGTATTTCAAAGTAGTTGAGCCAAGGAACCACTCATATAAGTAATCCAACATTTGAGGAATCATGACTTTATTATCACTACATTTGATAAATTTACTGTATTCCTGTTCACTTTAAAAATGGTGGAACTAGAGGGTCATCAGAGAATTTATAATATTTCAGCAAATGTTTACATCTGATAAGGATACTAAGTTAGGCACAATAAGAGAACACCTGGGTGTTTTGTAATACAACATGTACATCTTTACGATGGAAAGAAAGCTGTACTGGAAACTGAAAAGAAAAAATACAATATTTAAACTTCTCCATATGAGGACAGACTTTAATGAAGAAAATTCAGAGCTTAGATACTGCAAATGTGAAAAACAATGAAGATGAATGGTCTTGGAGCAAGAGACCATTTTAAATAAAATTTGACACCAAATAAAATTATTCTGGGCCTTAAAGGTACAACCAAAATTATCAGATGAATTTGTCTCCATGAAATGGAAATAGTGATGAGTAAAACTTAGCTGACAGCTATTTTATAAGCTAAAATTAAATGGAGCAAAAAGATTCAGTAGTTAAATAAATGTGCAATAGTACAATAGATGGCGGGCACTTACAAACTAGAAAACAAACAGTGCTGTGCTTATTTTTATGTAAAAGGAGCATTTTAAATTAGTACATCTCAAATGCTGACAGGTGATCAAAGACAAAAAAGGGTATACAATGAATTTGCTAAAAATATCTTTTGTCCCAATCTCTTCAGAGCAAAGAAATGTCAAGCACCCAAAAGAAGAAAACAAACAAGACACAGAGGAGAAATCCTGTCAAGGAAAAACAATGATCGGTAATTCCATTTAATTTTTACCATCAGAACTTCTGTTTTCCTCCTGTCAGCATTCTCGTTGTCTCATACACCACCTAGTCAATCACTCAGCTTACCTAGGTAGATTCTCAGCTTCACACTTCCATGGTGTAGCTACCATAGTTGTTTGTTCACTGTTCCCTGAATGTGCATGGTGTGCATGTCCAAATGGAACCTTACAATATGCCAGTCAGTGGACAGTTCTTCTCATACTAAGAGCATTCCGCTTCTTGTTTCAAAAGAGCAGCTTGCTTATTTCAAGTTTCATGTCTTACTAAAAAGATAGTGCAGAGTCATTTCTTCTGTTAAGAGCTGGGTTTGCTCTCCTGTTTAAATAAATTGATAAATGGAACCGAGTCCCACATCCAGCCACATAAGTCACGAGTAGGACCCTCATATTTTCTTGCCACTGTAATTATTTGCAAGGCAAATCATTATTTAAGTTTCTGGAATAGAAACTGTGCCAATTAATTTTCAGAATAACATCTTTTAATGCTGCTTATTTTGAAAGTTTCATGCTTTTTAAAAGGCTGATTTTGGTTCCAAAACAAGTTTGGATTTTACAATACTTAGAAATCATCTTACAGTAAATTTCAAAACATGTGATTTACCAATTACAGATGCTAGGAGAAGTGTTGATGAAGTGTGAGTCAATTGTAAGAAGAGTTTTCAAATCATGCTGATTTATATATGAATGTCCAGTTTGTTGGATGTTAGAAGAATAAAGCATTATTGAGGGGTAGATGGAGTTTGTACACTCACTAACCATGAGCAGCAATATCCCTGCAGTGAAATTGAAGAAAACGTAGTGATACTGTCAAATAGCTGCAAAAAATCTTGTATTTAAATGTAGTTGAGCCAAGCAAATACTTGTGTAAGTAATTCAACATTTGAGGAATCATGACTTTTTTATCATGGAAAGATTTGTTACATTAAATTTATTACTGTTCACTTTAAAAAACATGGTGTATCTTCAAGGGTTCATCAGCAAATTTGTAATATTTCAGCAAATGTTTCACAACTGATAATGATACTGAGTTAGTCAGCATTTGAGAACATCTGGGTATTATGTAATACAAAATATACATCTTTATGATAGAATTAATGCATTGTACTGAAACTGAAGAAAAAAAACAATATTGAAACTTCTCCATATGAGGACAGACTTCAATGAAGAGAATCAGAGCTTAGATACTGAAAATGTGACAGGCAATGAAGATGAATGGTTCTTGGAACAATAGATAATTTTAAATAGAAAATGTAACAACATAATAAAATTATTCTCGGCCCAAAAGGGTACAACCAAAATTATGTGATGAATTTGTCTCCACGTAAATGGAAATAGTTAGGAAATTAAGGCATAGCTGAAGCTATTTTACAAGCTCAAAATAGATGAACCAAAAATTCAGTAGTTAAATAAATGTGCAATACAACAACAGATGGAGGGCTCTTGAAAAAAAGAAATAAATGGTGCAGTCCGTTTTTATGTAAAAGAGCATGTTAAATAAGTGACAACTCAAATTCTGACTGGTGATCAAAGACAAAAAAGGAATACGATGAATTGCTAAAAATACTTTGTCATTGTCTTCAGAGCAAGAAATTTCTAGAACCCAAAAAGAAGAAAACAAACAAGACACAGAGGAGAAATCCTGCCAGGGAAAAACAATGATCGGTAATTCCATTTCATTTTTACCATCACGGCTTCTATTTTCCTCTTGTCAGCCTTCTCATATCTCTCCAACACCACTAGTCCAATTACTCAGCTTATCAAGGTAGATTCTCAGCTTCAACACTTTCATACTGTGTCCACCATAGTGGTTTGTTCACTGTTGCCTGATTGCGTATGGTTTGCATGTCCAAATGCAACCTTTTAATAAGCCAGTCATTGGACAGTTTTTCTCATACTAAGAGCATTCTGCTTCTTCTTTCAAAAGAGTAGCTTGTTCATTCCAATTGTCATGTCTTACTCATAAGAATGGGCAGAGTTGTCTCTCCTGTTATGGGTGGGTATGCTCTCGTCTTTGCAAATTGACAAAATGGAACCAAGTCCCACATCCAACCAGATAAGTCACAGTTGGTCCCTCATATCCTTTCTTGCCTCTAAATTTTGCTGGCATATCATTGTTTAAGTTTCTGGTCAGAAACTGTACCAATCAATTTTCAGAATAACATCATTTAATGTTGCTTATCTTGAAAGTTTCATGCTTTTAATCGTTGATTATGCTTCCAAAACAAGTTTGGACTTATAATGTAGAAATCATCTTCCAGTATATTTTAAATCATGTGACTTACAAATTACAGATGCTAGGAGAAGTGTTGATGAAGTAAGTCATTTATAAGAAGAGTTTTCAAATGATGTTGATTTATATAAATCTCCTGTTTGTGAGTGTTGCAAGAAAAGACTTTGGGGTATTAAGGGTTGTACACTCACTAATCATGAGCACCAATATCCCTGTAGAAACTGGAGAAAGTGTAGTGATCCAGCCAACTAGCTGCAATAAATTTTGTATTTCAAAGTAGTTGAGCCAAGCAACCACTCATGTAAGTAATACAACATTTGAGGAATCATGACTTTATTATCATGGCCAGATTTTATAAATTTACTGTATTCCTGTTCACTTTAAAAAATGGTGGAACTTCAGAGGGTCATCAGAGAATTTATAATATTTCAGCAAATGTTTCACATCTGATAAGGATACTAAGTTAGGCACAATAAGAGAACACCTGGGGTGTTTTGTAATACAACATGTACATCTTTACGATGGAAAGAAAGCTGTGTACTGGAAACTGAAAAGAAAAATACAATATTTAAACTTCTCCATATGAGGACAGACTTTAATGAAGAAAATTCAGAGCTTAGATACTGCAAATGTGAAAAACAATGAAGATGAATGGGTCTTGGAGCAAGAGACCATTTTAAATAGAAAATTTGACACCAAAATAAAATTATTCTGGGCCTTAAAGGGTACAACCAAAATTATGCGATGAATTTGTCTCCATGAAATGGAAATAGTGATGGAAGTAAGGCTTAGCTGACACTATTTTATAAGCTAAAATTAAATGGAGCAAAAGATTCAGTAGTTAAATAAATGTGCAATAGTACAATAGATGGCGGGCACTTACAAACTAGAAACAAACAGTGCTGTGCTTATTTTTATGTAAAAAGGAGCATTTTAAATTAGTGACATCTCAAATGCTGACAGGTGATCAAAGACAAAAAAGGTATACAATGAATTTGCTAAAAATATCTTTTGTCAATCTCTTCAGAGCAAGAAATGTCAAGCACCCAAAAAGAAGAAAACAAACAAGACACAGAGGAGAAATCCTGTCAGGGAAAAACAATGATCGGTAATTCCATTTAATTTTTACCATCAGGGCTTCTGTTTTCCTCCTGTCAGCATTCTCGTTTGTCTCATACACCACTAGTCCAATCACTCAGCTTATCTAGGTAGATTCTCAGCTTCTACACTTCCATGGTGTAGCTACCATAGTTGTTTGTTCACTGTTCCCTGAATGTGCATGGTGTGCATGTCCAAATGGAACCTTACAATATGCCAGTCAGTGGACAGTTCTTCTCATACTAAGAGCATTCCGCTTCTTGTTTCAAAAGAGCAGCTTGCTTATTTCAAGTTTCATGTCTTACAAAAAAGATAGTGCAGAGTCATTTCTTCTGTTAAGAGCTGGGTTTGCTCTCCTGTTTAAATAAATTGATAAAATGGAACCGAGTCCCACATCCAGCCACATAAGTCACAGTAGGACCCTCATATTATTTCTTGCCCTGTAATTATTTGCAAGGCAAATCATTATTTAAGTTTCTGGTCAGAAACTGTGCCAATTAATTTTCAGAATAACATCTTTTAATGCTGCTTATTTTGAAAGTTTCATGCTTTTTAAAAGGCTGATTTTGGTTCCAAAACAAGTTTGGATTTTACAATACTTAGAAATCATCTTACAGTAAATTTCAAAACATGTGATTTACCAATTACAGATGCTAGGAGAAGTGTTGATGAAGTGTGAGTCAATTGTAAGAAGAGTTTTCAAATCATGCTGATTTATATATGAATGTCCAGTTTGTTGGATGTTAGAAGAAAATAAAGCATTGGGGGTAGATAGAGGTTGTACACTCACTAACCATGAGCAGCAATATCCCTGCAGTGAAATTGAAGAAAACGTAGTGATACTGTCAAATAGCTGCAAAAAATCTTGTATTTAAATGTAGTTGAGCCAAGCAAATACTTGTGTAAGTAATTCAACATTTGAGGAATCATGACTTTTTTATCATGGAAAGATTTGTTACATTAAATTTATTACTGTTCACTTTAAAAAACATGGTGTATCTTCAAGGGTTCATCAGCAAATTTGTAATATTTCAGCAAATGTTTCACAACTGATAATGATACTGAGTTAGTCAGCATTTGAGAACATCTGGGTATTATGTAATACAAAATATACATCTTTATGATAGAATTAATGCATTGTACTGGAAACTGAAAAGAAAAAAAACAATATTGAAACTTCTCCATATGAGGACAGACTTCAATGAAGAGAATTCAGAGCTTAGATACTGAAAATGTGACAGGCAATGAAGATGAATGGTTCTTGGAACAATAGATAATTTTAAATAGAAAATGTAACAGCATAATAAAATTATTCTCGTCCTTAAAGGGTACAACCAAAATTATGTGATGAATTTGTCTCCACGAAATGGAAATAGTTAGGAAATTAAGGCATAGCTGAAGCTATTTTACAAGCTCAAAATAGATGGAACAAAAGATTCAGTAGTTAAATAAATGTGCAATACAACAACAGATGGAGGGCTCTTGAAAAAAAGAAATAAATGGTGCAGTCCGTTTTTATGTAAAAGAGAGCATGTTAAATAAGTGACAACTCAAATTCTGACTGGTGATCAAAGACAAAAAAGGAATACGATGAATTGCTAAAAATACTTTGTCATTGTCTTCAGAGCAAGAAATTTCTAGAACCCAAAAAGAAGAAAACAAACAAGACACAGAGGAGAAATCCTGCCAGGGAAAAACAATGATCGTAATTCCATTTCATTTTACCATCACGCTTCTATTTTCCTCTTGTCAGCCTTCTAACATCTCTCCAACACCACTAGTCCAATTACTCAGCTTATCACGAGATTCTCAGCTTCAACACTTTCATACTGTGTCCACCATAGTGGTTTGTTCACTGTTGCCTGATTGCGTATGGTTTGCATGTCCAAATGCAACCTTTTAATAAGCCAGTCATTGGACAGTTTTTCTCATACTAAGAGCATTCTGCTTATTCTTTCAAAAGAGTAGCTTGTTCATTCCAATTGTCATGTCTTACTCATAAGAATGGGCAGAGTTGTCTCTCCTGTTGTGGGGTGGGTATGCTCTCGTCTTTACATAAATTGACAAAATGGAACCAAGTCCCACATCCAACCAGATAAGTCACAGTTGGTCCCTCATATCCTTTCATGCCCTGTAAATTTTTGCCTGGCATATCATTGTTTAAGTTTCTGGTCAGAAACTGTACCAATTAATTTTCAGAATAACATCATTTAATGTTGCTTATCTTGAAAGTTTCATGCTTTTTAATCGGCTGATTATGCTTCCAAAACAAGTTTGGACTTTACAATACTTAGAAATCATCTTCCAGTATATTTTAAATCATGTGACTTACAAATTACAGATGCTAGGAGAAGTGTTGATGAAGTGTAAGTCATTTGTAAGAAGAGTTTTCAAATGATGTTGATTTATATATAAATCTCCTGTTTGTGAGTGTTACAAGAAAAGAAAGCTTTGGGGGTATTAAGGGGTTGTACACTCACTAATCATGAGCACCAATATCCCTGTAGAGAAACTGGAGAAAGTGTAGTGATCCAGCCAACTAGCTGCAATAAATTTTGTATTTCAAAGTAGTTGAGCCAAGCAACCACTCATGTAAGTAATACAACATTTGAGGAATCATGACTTTATTATCATGGCCAGATTTTATAAATTTACTGTATTCCTGTTCACTTTAAAAAATGGTGGAACTTCGAGGGGTCATCAGAGAATTTATAATATTTCAGCAAATGTTTCACATCTGATAAGGATACTAAGTTAGGCACAATAAGAGAACACCTGGGTGTTTTGTAATACAACATGTACATCTTTACGATGGAAAAGAAATCTGTGTACTGAAACTGAAAGAAAAAATACAATATTGAAACTTCTCCATATGAGGACAGACTTTAATGAAGAAAATTCAGAGCTTAGATACTGCAAATGTGAAAAACAATGAAGATGAATGGGTCTTGGAGCAAGAGACCATTTTAAATAGAAAATTTGACACCAAAATAAAATTATTCTGGGCCTTAAAGGGTACAACCAAAATTATGCGATGAATTTGTCTCCATGAAATGGAAATAGTGATGGAAGTAAGGCTTAGCTGACACTATTTTATAAGCTAAAATTAAATGGAGCAAAAGATTCAGTAGTTAAATAAATGTGCAATAGTACAACAGATGGCGGGCACTTACAAACTAGAAACAAACAGTGCTGTGCTTATTTTTATGTAAAAGGAGCATTTTAAATTAGTGACATCTCAAATGCTGACAGGTGATCAAAGACAAAAAAGGTATACAATGAATTTGCTAAAAATATCTTTTGTCAATCTCTTCAGAGCAAGAAATGTCAAGCACCCAAAAAGAAGAAAACAAACAAGACACAGAGGAGAAATCCTGTCAGGGAAAAACAATGATCGGTAATTCCATTTAATTTTTACCATCAGGCTGTTTTCCTCCTGTCAGCATTCTCGTTTGTCTCATACACCACTAGTCCAATCACTCAGCTTATCTAGGTAGATTCTCAGCTTCTACACTTCCATGGTGTAGCTCTACCATAGTTGTTTGTTCACTGTTCCTGAATGTCATGGTGTGCATGTCCAAATGGAACCTTACAATATGCCAGTCAGTGGACAGTTCTTCTCATACTAAGAGCATTCCGCTTCTTGTTTCAAAAGAGAACAGCTTGCTTATTTCAAGTTTCATGTCTTACAAAAAGATAGTGCAGAGTCATTTCTTCTGTTAAGAGCTGGGTTTGCTCTCCTGTTTAAATAAATTGATAAATGGAACCGAGTCCCACATCCAGCCACATAAGTCACAGTAGGACCTCATATTATTTTTGCCCTGTAATTATTTGCAAGGCAAATCATTATTTAAGTTTCTGGTCCAGAAACTGTGCCAATTAATTTTCAGAATAACATCTTTTAATGCTGCTTATTTTGAAAGTTTCATGCTTTTTAAAAGGCTGATTTTGGTTCCAAAACAAGTTTGGATTTTACAATACTTAGAAATCATCTTACAGTAAATTTCAAAACATGTGATTTACCAATTATAGATGCTAGGAGAAGTGTTGATGAAGTGTGAGTCAATTGTAAGAAGAGTTTTCAAATGATGCTGATTTATATATGAATGTCCAGTTTGTTGGATGTTAGAAGAAAATAAAGCATTGGGGGTAGATAGGGGTTGTACACTCACTAACCATGAGCAGCAATATCCCTGCAGTGAAATTGAAGAAAACATAGTGATACTGTCAAATAGCTGCAAAAAATCTTGTATTTAAATGCAGTTGAGCCAAGCAACTACTTGTGTAAGTAATTCAACATTTGAGGAATCATGACTTTTTTATCATGGAAAGATTTGTTACATTAAATTTATTACTGTTCACTTTAAAAAACATGGTGTATCTTCAAGGGTTCATCAGCAAATTTGTAATATTTCAGCAAATGTTTCACAACTGATAATGATACTGAGTTAGTCAGCATTTGAGAACATCTGGGTGTTATGTAATACAAATATACATCTTTATGATAGAATGAATGCATTGTACTGGAAACTGAAAAGAAAAAACAATATTGAAACTTCTCCATATGAGGACAGACTTCAATGAAGAGAATTCAGAGCTTAGATACTGAAAATGTGACAGGCAATGAAGATGAATGGTTCTTGGAACAATAGATAATTTTAAATAGAAAATGTAACAGCATAATAAAATTATTCTCGTCCTTAAAGGGTACAACCAAAATTATGTGATGAATTTGTCTCCACGAAATGGAAATAGTTAGGAAATTAAGGCATAGCTGAAGCTATTTTACAAGCTCAAAATAGATGGAGCAAAAGATTCAGTTGTTAAATAAATGTGCAATACAACAACAGATGGAGGGCTCTTCAAAAAAGAAATAAATGGTGCAGTCCGTTTTTATGTAAAAGAGAGCATGTTAAATAAGTGACAACTCAAACTCTGACTGGTGATCAAAGACAAAAAAGGTATACGATGAATTGCTAAAATACTTTGTCATTGTCTTCAGAGCAAGAAATTTCAAGAACCCAAAAAGAAGAAAACAAACAAGACACAGAGGAGAAATCCTGCCAGGGAAAAACAATGATCGGTAATTCCATTTCATTTTTACCATCACGGCTTCTATTTTCCTCTTGTCAGCCTTCTCGTATCTCTCCAACACCACTAGTCCAATTACTCAGCTTATCTAGGTAGAGTCTCAGCATCAACACTTTCATGGTGTGTCCACCATAGTGGTTTGTTCACTGTTGCCTGATTGCATATGGTTTGCATGTCCAAATGCAACCTTTTAATAAGCCAGTCATTGGACAGTTTTTCTCATACTAAGAGCATTCTGCTTCTTGTTTCAAAAGAGTGGCTTGCTCATTTTAATTGTCGTGTCTTACTCATAAGAATGGGCAGAGTTGTCTCTCCTTTTAAGGGGTTGGTATGCTCTCGTCTTTAAAAAAATTGACAAAATGGAACCAAGTCCCACATCCAACCACATAAGTCACAGTTGGTCCCTCATATCCTTTCTTGCCCTGTAAATTTTTGCCTGGCATATCATTGTTTAAGTTTCTGGTCAGAAACTGTACCAATTAATTTTCAGAATCACATCATTTAATGTTGCTTATCTTGCAAGTTTCATGCTTTTTAATCAGCTGATTATGCCTCCAAAACAAGTTTGGATTTTATAATACTTAGAAATCATCTTACAGTATATTTCAAATCATGTGATTTACAAATTACAGATGCTGGGAGAAGTGTTGATGAAGTGTGTGTCAATTGTAAGAAGAGTTTTCAAATGATGCTGATTTATATATGAATGTCCAGTTTGTGGGATGTTAGAAGAAAATAAACCATTGGGGGTTGATAGGGGTTGTACACTCACTAATCATGAGCAGCATTATCCCTGTAGATAAATTGAAGAACGTATAGTGATACAGCCAACTAGCTGCAATAAATCTTGTATTTTAATGTAGTTGAGCCAAGCAACCACTCATGCAAGTAATTCAACATTTGAGGAATCATGACTTTTTTATCATGGCCAGATTTGTTAAATTAACTATATTCCAGTTAACTTTTAAAAAATGATGTTTCTTCGAGGGGTCATCAGAGAATTTATAATATTTCAGCAAATGTTTGACAACTGATAAGGATACTTTGTTAGGCACGATTAGAGAACATCTGGGTGTTATGTAATACAACATGTACATCTTTATGATAGAATGAAAGCATTGTACTGGAAACTGAAAAGAAAAAAAAACAATATTGAAGCTTCTCCACGTGAGGACAGAGTTAAATGAAGAGAATTCAGAGCTTAGATACTGAAAATGTGACAGGCAATGAAGATGAATGGGTCTTGGAGCAAGAGACCATTTTAAATTGAAAATGTGACAGCAAAATAAAATTATTCTGGTCCTTATAGGGTACAACCAAAATGATGTGATGAATTTGTCTCCATGAAATGGAAATAGTGAGGAAATTAAGGCTTAGCTGAAACTATTTTATAAGGTAAAAATTGATGGAGCAAAAGATTCTGTAGTTCAATTAATGTGCATTAGTACAACAGATGGTGGGTACTTGAAAATTAGAAACAAAGAGTGCTTTGTTTATTTTTATGTAAAAGAGAGTATTTTAAATAAGTAAGAACTCAAATTCTGACGGGTGAACAAAGACAAAAAAGGTATGCAATGAATTGCTAAAAATATGTTTTGTCAATGGCTTCAGAGCCTGAAATTTCAATCACCCTACAAGAAGAAAAACAAAACACAAAGGAGAAATCATATCAGGAAAGCATAATGAACAGTAAGAGCTGTTTAATTTTTACAGTCAGGGCTTCTATTTTTCTCTTGTCAGCCTTCTTGTATCTCTCCAACACCACTAGTCCAATCACTCAGCTTATCTAGGTAGATACTCAGCTTCTACACTTCCCTGGTGTCCCCCATTATGATTTGTTCACTGTTTCCAGATTACCTATGATGTGGATTTGCAAGTGTGGTCTTTCAATCTCCTAGTCAGTGGACAGTTCTTCTCCTACCCATAGTATTCTGCTTCTTGTTTTGAAAGAGTAGCTTGCTCTTTGCAAGAGTCATGTCTTAATGAAAAGAAAGGGCAGAGGCTTCTCTCCTCCTAATAGGTGTGTTTGCTCTGCTAACTGTGTAAATAAATTGGCAAAATGGAACCAAGTTGAACACCCAACTACATAAGTCACAGTTGGACCCTCATATCTTTTCTTGCCCATAATTATTTGCAAGTCAAATCAGTATTTGAGTTTCTGATCAGAAACTGAGCCTGTAAATTTTCAGAATAACATCATTTAATGCTGCTTATCTTGAAAGATTCATGCTTTTTAATGGACTGATTATGCTTTCAAAATAAGGTTGGATTTTATAATTCTTAGAAATCATCTTACAATATTTTTAAAATCCCTTGATTTACAAATAACAGATGCTAGGAGAAGTGCTGAGGAAATGTGAGTCAGTTGTAAGAAGAGTTCCCAAACGATGCTGATTTATACAGGAATGTCCAGTTTGTTGGATATTAGAAGAAAAGAAAGCATTGAGGGGTAGATATGGGTTGTACAGTCACTAACCATGAGCAGCACTATCCCTGTATGGAAATGCCAGGAAGTGTAGTGATAGAACCAATCACCTGCTATAAATCTATTATTTAAACCCTGCTGAGCCAAACATCCACTCATGTTAGTAATTCAGCATTTGAGGAATCATGACTTTTTTTTATCATGGCTATATTTGTTACATTAACTATATTCATGTTCACTTTAATAAATTGGTGTCTCTTCAAGAGTTCATGACAGAATTTATAATATTTAAGCAATTGTATAACTATTGATAAGAACACTGAGGTAGGCACCATAACAGAATGTCTGGGTCAGATGTAATACAATGTATATATCTTTATGATAGAATGAAGGCAGTGGACAGGAATCTGGAAAAAAAGTATTAATGAAACTACTCCACAAGATGACAGATGAAAATGAAAAGAATTCAGAGATTAGATACTGCAAATATCACATGACAATGAAGATTAATAGGTTTTGGAGCAAGAGATCATTTTATATTGAAAATAAGACAGCAAAATAAAATTATTCTTGTCCTTAAAAGGTACAACCAAAATCATCTGATGAATTTGTCTCCATGAAATGGAAATTATGAGGAAATTAAGACTTAGCTGAAACTATTTTATTAGCTAAAAGTAGATGGAGCAAAAGATTCCATAGTTGAATAAATGTGCAATAGAATAACTGATGGGTACTTGAAAAAAGGAAACAAACAGTGTTTTGCTAATTTTTATGTAAAAGAGAGCATTGTAAATAGGTGAGAACTCAACTGCTGACTGGTGATCAAAGATAAAAATGGTATACGATGAATTGCTAAAAATATTTTTTGTCAATTTCTTCAGAGCAAGAAATTTCAAGCACCCTAAAAAAGAAAACAAACAAGACACAGAGGAGAAATCATGTCAGTTAAAAACAACGATTAGTTATTCCATTTAATTTTTACCATCATGGCTTCTATTTTCCTCCTGTCAGCCTTCTCATATCTTTTCAACACCACTAGTCCAATCATTCAGCTTACCTTGGTACATACTCAACTTCTACACTTCCATGGTTTGTCCACCATAGTAGTTTATTCACTGTTCCATGATTTCCCATGGTGGGCATGTCCAAGTATAACCTTTCAAACTCCCAGCCAGTGGACACTTCTTCTCCTACTCAGAGCATTCTGCTTCTTGTTTCGAAACAGTAGTTGCTCATTCCAAGTTTCATGTCTTACTAAAAAGGAAGGGAAAAGATCTCTCCATTTAAGATGTGGGGTTGCTCTGCTAACTGTTTAAATAAATTGACAAAATGGAACTAAGTCTCATATCCATCCACATAAGTCAGAGTTGAATCCTCATATCTTTTCTTACCCTGTAATTATTTCCAAGTCAAATCATTACTTGTGTTTCTGATCAGAAATCGTGCCAGTTAATTTTCAGAATAACTTCACTTAATGCTGCTTAACTTGAAAGCTTCATGTTTTTTAAAGGAAATATTATGCTTCCAAAAATATGTTTGGATTGTATAATACTTAGAAGTCATCTTACAGTATATTTCTAATTATTTGAGTTACAAATAACAGTTGCTAGGAGAACTGCTTAGGAAGTGTGAGTGAAGTGTAAGAAGAGTTTTCAAACTTTGATGGTTTATATATGAATGTAGAGTTCGTGGTCTGTTAGAAGAAAAGAAAGCATTGAGGGGTAGATAGGTGTTGTACACTCATTAATGATGGGCAGCACTATCCCTGTAGGGAAATGGTAGGAGGTGTAGTGACAGAGCCAATCAGCTGCTATAAATCTACTATTTAAACCCAGCTGAGCCAAACAACAACTCATGTAAGTAATTCAACATTAGAGGAACCATAATTTTTTTATCATGGCCATTTGTTACATTAACTATATTACTGTTCACGCTAATAAAATAGAGTTTCTTCAAGAGTTCATGACAGAATTTATAATATTTCAGCAATGGTAAAACTATTGATAATGATACTGTTAGGCACCGTTAGACAACATCTGGGTGTGATGTTATGCAATGTGTACATTTTTTTGATAGAAAGAAAGCTGTGTACAGGAAACTGAAAATAAAAAAAAACATTATTGAAACCAATCCACATGAGGAAAGACTTAAATGCAAACAATTCAGAGCTTAGATACTACAAATGTGACCTTGCAATGGAAATTAATGGTTCTTGGAGCAAAAGACCATTTTACATTGAAAATGTGAGAGCAAAATAAAATTATTCTGGTCCTTAAAAGGTACATCAAAATTGTCTGATGAATTTTTCTCCATAAAATAGAAATAGTGAGGAAATTAAGGCTTAGCTGAAATTATTTTATAAGCTAAAAACAGATGGAGCAAATAATTCCATAGCTGAATAAATGTGAAATACAACAACAGATGGTGGGTACTTGAAAACTAGAAACAAAATATGCTTTGCTTATTTTTATGTAAAAGAGAGCATTTTAATAAAGTGAGAACTCAAATGTTGACTGGTGAACAAAGACAAAAAAAAGTCATTCAATGAATTGCTAAAAATATTTGTGTCAATGTCTTCAGAGCCTGAAATTTCAAGCACCCTACACGATGAAAACAAACAAAACACAAAGGATAAATCATATCAGGAAAAAACAATGAACAGTAAATCCATTTAATTTTTACAATCAGGGCTTCTATTTTTCTCTTGTATCTCTCCAACACCACTGGTCCAATCACTCAGCTTATCTAGGTAGATACTCAGCTTCTACATTTCTATGGTGTGTCCACCATATTGGTTTGTTCACTGTTGCCAGATTGCCCATGGTGTGCTTTTCCAAGTGTAATGTTTCAATCTCACAGTCAGTGGACAGTTCTTCTCATACTCAAAGCATTCTGCTTCTTCTATCAAAAGAGTAGCTTGCTCATTGCATGTGTCATGTCTTACTAAAAAGAAAGGGCAGAGGCTTCTCTCCTCTTAAGTGGTGGGGTTGCTCAGTTAACTATTTAAATTAATGGACTAAATGGAACCAAGTCGAACACCCAACTACATAAGTCACAGTTGGACTCTCATATCTTTTCTTGCCCAGTAATTATTTGCAAGTCAAATCATTATTTAAGTTTCTGGTCAGAAATGTGCCAGTTAATTTTCAGAACAACATGATTTACTGCTGCTTATCTTGAAAGTTTCATGCTTTTTAAAACAGAGATTATGCTTCCAAAATAAGTTTGGATTTTATAATACTTAGAAGACACCTTACAGTATTTTTAAAATCCTTTGATTTACAAATAACAGATGCTAGGACAAGTGCTGAGGAAATGTGAGTCAATTGTAAGAAAAGTTTGCAGAGTATGCTGATTTTTATAGGAATGTCCAGTTTGTGTGATGCTAGAAGAAAAGAAAGGATTGAGGGGTAGATATGGGTTGTACACTCACTAACCATGGGCAGCACTATCCCTTTAGGGAAATGGGAATAAGTGTAGTGATAGAGTCAATCAGCTGCTATAAATCTTCTATATAAACCCAGCTGAGACAGACAACAACTCATGTAAGTAATTCAACATTTGAGGAATCATGACTTTTTTATCATGGACATATTTGTTATAGTAACTATATTCCTGTTCACGTTAATAAAATGGTGTTTCTTCAAGAGTTCATGACAGAATTTATAATATTTCAGCAATGGTATAACAATTGATAAGGATACTGCATTAGGCACCATTAGAGGACATATGGGAGTGATGTAATACAACGTGTACATCTTTATGATAGAAAGAAAGCCGTATACTGGAAACGGAGAAGAAAAAAACATTATTGAAACTACTCCACATGAGGGCAGACTTAAATGAAAAAAATTCAGAGCTTAGATACTGCAAATGTGACCTGGCAATGGAGATTAATTGGGCTTGGAGCAAGAGGCCATTTTACATAGAAAATGACAGCAAAATAAAATTATTCAGGCCCTTAAAATGTTCAACCAAAATTATCTGATGAATTTGTCTCCATTGAATGGAAATAATGAGGAAATTAAGGTTTAACTGAAACTATTTTATAAGCTAAAAATAGATGGAGCAAAATATTCTGTAGTTGAATAAATGTGCACTAGAACAACAGATGGTGGGTACTTGAAAAATAGAAACAAACTGTGCTTTACTTATTTTTATGTAAAAGATAATATTTTAAATACTGTAAGTAAGAACTCAAATACAGACTGGTGAACAAAGACAAAAAAGGAATACAGTGAATTGCTAAAAATAATGTTTTGTCACTGTCTTCAGTGTCTGAAATTACAAGCACCCTACAAGAAGAAAACAAACAAAACACAAAGGAGAAATCATATCAGGAAAAAACTATGACTGGTAAATCCATTTCATTTTTACAGCCAGGGCTTCTATTTTTCTCTTGTCAGCCTTCTTGTATCTCTCCAACACCACTAGTCCAATCACTCAGTTTATCTAGGTAGATACACAGCTTCTACAATTCCATGGTGTATCCAGAATAGTGGTTTGATCACTGTTGCTAGATTGCCCATGGTGTGCTTTTCCAAGTGTAACCTTTCAATCTCCCAGTCAGTGGACAGTTGTTCTTATATTCAGAGCATTCTGCTTCTTGTATCAAAAGAGTAGCTTGCTCATTGCAAGTGACATGTCTTACTAAAAAGAAAGAGCAGAGGCTTCTCTCCTTCTAAGGGGTGTGGTTGTTCTGCTAATGGTTTATATAAATTGATGGGTTTACTAGTGGGGTACCACAGGGTTCAGTATTGGGTCCAGTCCTTTTTAAAGTCTTCATCAGTGACATTGCAGATGGACTGGAAGGAAAAGTATCAAAAGAGGTGGCTGTGAAAGTCAGGAAGAAAAAGATAGCATTCCAGAGGTATAAGGAAACACAGAAGGAGCAGGACAGATAGCTGTACCAGTTAAGGCAGAAGGAAGCAGGGAGGGAAGTCACAATAACAAAGGCCCAAACTGAGGAAAAGATAGCCAACTCAGTTAAGAAGGGGGATAAAACCAGCCAACTCAGTTAAGAAGGGGGATAAAACCAGCCAACTCAGTTAAGAAGGGGGATAAAACCTTGTATAGGTACATCAGTGAGTGTAGAAAGACAAAAGGAGGGATAGTGAGGCTGAATAGAATTAATGGCACATGGGCAGAGGGGACAGTGAAAAAGCAGGAATACTGAACGAATATTTCTGCTCAGTAGTCACAAAAGAGGAGGGGGAAGTGCCTAATCCAATTAACAGAAGCACTCTTGATAGGGGGTCGATCCCAGTCCTTTCACAGAAGAAAGGGTTCTGCAAGAACTTCTAAAACTAAAGGTGGACAAAGCAATGGGTCCTGGTGGAATTCACCCCAGAATTCTAAATGAATTAAGAGAGGAACTAGTGAAACCACTGGCTACTCTTTTTAATAAATCATGGGAGGATGGTGTGGTACTCGAGGACTGGAGGAAGGTGGATGTGATTCTCCTTCACAAAAGTGAGACCAAGACAGAGGCAGGAAACTACAGACCTGTCAGTCTGACATCTGTGGTAGGGAAAGTGATGGAGTCACTTCTGAAAGAAAGAATAGTTGAGTACCTAGAGGCCAGAGGAGCACAGGACCCAAGGCAGCATGGGTTCACAGCTGGAAGGTCATGTCAGACGAATCTAATATATTTCTTTGACTGGGTGACCAAAGTAGTTGATCAGGGAGGGGTTGTGGACATGGCCTACCTAGACTTTAGTAAGGCATTTGACACAGTCCCACACAAAAGATTAATAGTCAAATTAACCAGCCTGGGAGTGGGACCAAGGTGGTAGCCTGGGTAAAACATTTGCTGGACAACAGGACCCAGAAGGCAATTGTAAATGGAGTCCACTCTGAAGAAAGGGGGGTTACTAGTGGGGTACTGCAGGGTTCAGTATTGGGTCTGGTCCTTTTTAATGTCTTCATCAGTGACATTGCAGAGGGACTGGAAGGAAAAGTATGCCATTTTGCAGATGACACAAAGATTTGCAACAGGGTTGATACACAAGGAGGTGTGGAAAGGATGAAAAGGGACTTGGCAAGGTTGGAGGAATAATCAGAAATTTAGCAGCTAGGATTCAATGCAAAGAAGTGCAAAATAATGCACCTGGGAAACAAGAACTCAGGGGAAGAATACACAATGGGTGGGGAGGTAGTAACAACAACAAAAAAGGAAAGGGACCTGGGGTAATCATATCAAATGACCTTAAGGTAAGCAAGCAATGTGAGAAGGCAGTAGGGAGGGCTGGGGGTATAGTGGGATGTATAGGGAGAGGCATCAGCAGCAGAAAACAGGAAGTTGTTATCCCTCTGTACAGACAGTTGGTGACACCCCATCTGGAGTACTGTGTCGAGTTCTGGAGACCCCATCTCCGTAAGGACATAGACAGGATAGAGGCAGTCCAGAGGAGGGCAACTAAAATGGTGCAGGGTCTGCAAGAGAAGCTGTATGAGGAGAGATTAAAGGAGCTTAATAGGTATACCCTTGAGGAAAGATGGGAGAGGGGGGACATGATAGAAAATTTTAAGTACCTCAGTGGAATCAACAACGTCCATGAGGGTAGCATCTTTCAGAAAAAGAGACTTGCAAGAACAAGGGGACAAAATTTAAAGTTAGAAGGAGGGTAGTTCAGGGGAAATGTGAGGAAGTATTATTTCACAGAGAGGGTAGTGGATGCATGGAACAGCCTTCCTGAGGAGGTTGTGGGGTCTAAAACTGTGGAGGAATTCAAGAATGCATGGGACAGACATAAGGCAATTCTTGTGGGGGGTAGGAAGAAATAGGCTGTTGGTTAATTGGATCTGCAGCCTATCCTGTAGGTAGGAACATGGGCAGACTTGATTGATCTAGCTGTCCTTATCTGTTGTCAAAGTCTATGTTTCTATGTTTCTATGTTTTGTTTAAGAAAATGGAACCAAGTCCAACATCCAACTGCATAAGTCACAGTTGGACCCTCATATCTTTTCTTGCCCTGTAATTAGTTGCAAGTCAAATCATTATTTGAATTTCTGGTCAGAAACTGTGCCAGTTAATTTTCAGAATAAAATCATTTACTGTTGCTTATCTTGAAAGTTTCATGCTTTTTAAGGGACTGCTTATGCTTCAAAAATAAGTTTGGATTTTATGATAATTAGAAGTCATCTTACAGTATTTTTAAAATCCTTTGATTTACAAATAACAGATGCTAGGAGAAGTGCTGAGGAAATGTGAGTCAGTTGTAAGAATAGATTGAAAACTATGCTGATTTATTGAGGAATGTCCAGCTTGTGGGATGTTAGAAGAAAAAAAAGCATTGATGGGTAGATATGGGTTGTACACTCATTAATCTTAAGCAGCACTATCCCTGTATTGAAATGGCAGGAAGTGTAGCCACCTATAGGCTGGGAGCGGAGTTGCTAGCAGTCACAAAGGAAGAAAGAGACTTGGGCATCATCATCACTGATGACCTAAAATCATACAAGCAGACCTCTAAAGCAGTAGGTAAAGCTAGGGGGGTGCTAGGGTGTATTAGTAGGGGTATCACAAGTCGTAAGAGGGAGGTAATAATCCCTCTGTACAAGACACTGGTTAGGCCCCATCTGGAGTACTGTGTGCAGTATTGAGGCCACACCTTCACAAGGACATTAACTAAATTGAGGCAGTCCAGAGAAGGGCAACCAAAATGGTGCAGGGACTGCATCAGAAGACATATGAGGACAGATTAACGGAGCTCAATATGTAACCCTGAGCAAGGAGGAGAGAGGTGATATGATCAAGGCATTCAAACACCTTAAGGGCATAAACAAGGTGAACGAGTTCTATATGTTTAAATATAAGAAAATAGCAGGACAAGAGGACACAGCATGAGATTAGAGGAGGCCGATTAAGGGGAATGTGAGGAAATTCTTTTTCACAGAAAGGGTGGTGTATGCATGAAATGGCTTACCACAAGAAGTGGTGGCTATGAATACAGTGCAGGGCTTCAAACAGGCATGGGATAGGCATAAGGGAGCAATACAAATGACTATGAATAGATAGGTCACTGACAGAGCAAAGGCCGATGGCACATTTATAAGGTAGAAAAAGAAATGGGCAGACTGGATGGGCCTTGCGGTCCTTATCAGCCATCAACTTCTAGAGATAGAGCCAATCAGCTGCTATAAATCTACTATTTACACCCAGCTGAGTCAAACAACCACTCATTTAAGTAATTCAACATTTGAGGAATCTTGACTTTTTTTTTATCATGGCCGTATTTGTTACAATAACTATATTCCGGTTAACTTTAATCAAATGGTGTTTCTTCAAGAGTTCATGAGAGAATGTATAATATTTATGCAATTGTATAACAATTGATAAGAATACTGATTTAGGCACCATAAGAGAACATCTGGGTGTGATGTAATAAATAGTATACTTCTTTATGATATAATGAAGGCAGTGGACAGGAAACTGGAAAAAAAACCCATTAATGATACTACTCCGCAAGAAGACAGATGTAAATGAAAGTAATTCAGAGCTTTGATTCTTCAAATGTCACATGGCAATGAAGATTAAAGGATTTTGGAGCAAGATACCATTTTACATTGAAAATGTGACAGCAAAATAAAATAATTCTGGGCCTTAAAAGGTACAACCAAAATTATCTGATGAATTTGTCTGCATGAAATGGAAATAGTGAGGAAATTAAGGCTTAGCTGAAACTATTTTATAAGTTAAAAATAGAGGGAGCAAAAGATTCAGTAGTTAAGTAAATGTGCAGTTGAACAACAGATGGTGGGTACTTGAAAACTAGAAACAAACAGTGCTTGGCTTATTTTTATGTAAAAGAGAGAATTTTAAATAAGTGACAATTCAAATGCTGACTGCTGATTGAAGATAAAAAAGGTATGTGATGACCTGCAAAAAATATTTTTTGTCAATGTCTTCAGAGCCACAAATTTCAAGCACCCTAAAAGCAGAAAACAGACAAGACACAGAGGAAAAGAGGAAAAATCATGTCATGGAAAAACCATCAGGTTTTATCAGGCTTCTATTTTCCTCCTGCCACCCTTCTCGTATCTCTCCAACACCACTAGTCCAACCACTCAGCTTACCTAGGCAGATTCTCAGCTTCTAAACTTCCATGGTGTGTCCACCATAGTAGTTTGTTCACTGTTCCCTGATTGCACACGGTGTGCATATCCAAATGTAACCTTGCAATACGCCAATCAGTGGACAGTTCTTCTCATAGTAAGAGCATTCTGCTTCTTGTTTTGAAAGATTAGCTTGCTCATTCCAAGTGTCATGTCTTATTAAAAAGAAAGGGCAGAGTCTTCTCTCCTTTTAAGGGGTGGGTTTACTCTGCTGTTTAAATAAATTGACAAAATGGAACCGAGTCCCACATCCAACCACATAAGTCACAGTTGGACCCTCATATCCTTTCTTGCCCTGTAATTATTTGCAAGACAAATCATTATTTGAGTTTCTGGTCAAAAACTGTGTGAATTCATTTTCAGAATAACATCATTTAATGCTGCTTATCTTGAAAGCTTCATGCTTTTTTAAAGGACAGATTATGCTTCCAAAATAAGTTTGGATTTTTGTAATACTTAGAAATCAACTTACAGTATATTTCAAATCATGTGATTTACAAATTACTGATGCTAGGAGAACTGCTGATGGAGAGTGAGTTAATTGTAAGAAGAGTTTTCAAATTATGCTGATTTATGTGTGAACGTCCAGTTTGTGGGATGTTAGAAGAAAAGAAAACATTGAGGGATAGATAGGGGTTGTACACTCACTAACCATGAGTGGCAATATCCCTGTAGGGAAATGGGAGAAAGTGTAGTGATACAGCCATTTAGCTGCAATAAATCTAGGCCTGGATATTCAAACTGCACCATTCTGAGGCGCAAGCCCTTGCACTGCTCAAAATAGTTGCGCAAGGGTGTGGCCAGGGCAATATTCAAAGGAGTTGTGCTATTGAGCAACTCCTTTCAATATCACCCCCCAGCCACAGCCACTGTGCATGGCGCAGTGGAACTTGTCCACTGCAAGTTGTCAGAGTGGAGCATTAAACTTGCAGTGGCACAAGTACCATTGCGCCATGTGCAAATTTCCGATATTCAAAAGGTGACATGCAAATGGTGCCATAATTCATGCAAGGCACAGGGGGGGCCATTTGCATCTGATTATGGTTCCATTTGCATGCCATTAGCATGTAGGTGCACTGATCCCCGAGGACTTGCACCTGGCCACCCTGCCAGGCAGCAGCCGCCAGGGACTGACACACCCTGCAGCCCGATCACGGGCAGAACATGAAAAGAACTCCCCAAACATTTCTCTAATGCCTGATCACAGGCAGAATGTAAAAAGACCCCCCCCAGTGCCCGATCATGGGCAGAATGTAGTTGGAACCCCCCAACCTGAATATCTCCTGGTGGTCCAGTGGACCGTAATACTTGATCGCGGGCAGAATGTGTAGTGACAACCCCAAACATCTCCCTGGTGTCTAGTGTCCCCCAACCCACCCACCCATGAAGCCCACCACCCCATCCCCCCGGCAGCGGTGGTAGCAGCATCCACCCACCTGCTGCCCGCTGCCCACGATTGACTGTCCGGTGGACTGCACACCCATGATGCAGAGCTAGAGCCAATGGGCATGCAGCCCATACTATGACACCAGATTTGTGAATGAACATCATTCACAAATCTGGACTGTCATGTACGTATGGGCTGCACACCCATTGGCTCTAGCTCTGCACCAGTGGGCGGCAGCCCTACCAGACAGTCAGTTGGTGGTGGCAGGGTGGCAGACGGGTGGGATGCTGCCAGCTGCCGGGGAGCGGGTGGTGGAGCTTCATGGGTGGGTGGGTTGGGGGACACTCAGACACCAAGGAGATGTTTGGGGTTGTCAGTATACATTCTGCCCATGATCGGGCATTACAGTCCACTGGAACACCAGGGAGATATTCGGGTTGGGGAGTTCCATTACATTCTGCCCATGATCAGGCACTGGGGGGGTTGTCACTATACATTCTGCCCTGCAATCGGGCATTACGGTCCACTGGACCACCACAGAGATATTCAGGTTGGGGGGTTCCTATTACATTCTGCCTGTGATCGGGCACAGGGGGGTTGTCACTATACATTCTGCCAATGATAGGGCATTACGGTCACCTGGACCACCAGGGATGTGAACGGGAGGGGGGCCACATTGATGCCCGCAGTCGGGCTGGTGGGGGGTCACAGGGACTGAGTTGGGGGCCAGCCATGGGTGGCAGCTGCTGTGTTGTGCCCTGCAATACAGCAGCTCACCTCTGGGTGGCCCTCAACTTAAGCCTTTTTTTTGGCTTAAAGTTGTGCAGGCACAGGTTGGGGGTTGTGCCTGCACAACTCTGCACAGCCTGACTGAATATTGGGCTATGTAGTTTATGCATGGTTCCTCCCCCTCCTGTTGAGCATGCATTCATTTGCATTGTGCTGTTGCTCAGCCTGTTTTCAGTGGTGCAACTGCCTCCTGCTGAATATCGCAGAATGGTGAAATGTAGGACTAGAGCATGCACAACCCTGTTGCTCATGGTGAAATCCTTTTGAATATACCACCCCTAGTATTTAAATGTAGCTGAGCCAAGCAGCCACTCATGTAAGTAATTCAACATTTGATGAATCATGCCTTTTTTATCATGGCCAGATTTATTACATTAACTATATTCCTGTTCACTTTAACAAAATGGTGTGTCTTCAAGGGTTCATTCGAGAATTTATAATAGTCAGCAATGTTTCACAATTGAAAAGGATACTGAGTTAGTCACCATTAGAGAACATCTGGGTTAGATGTAATACAACATGTGCATCTTTATGATAGAAACAAAGCTGTGTACAGGAAACTGAAAAAAAAAGACATTATTGAAACTACGAGGACAGACTTAAATGAAAATAATGCAGAGCTTAGATAGTGCAAATGTGACCTGGCAATGAAAATGAATAAGTCTTGGAGCAAGAGACCATTTTAAATTGAAAATGTGATGGCAAAATAAAATTATGGTCCTTCAAAGGTACAACCAAAATTATGAATTTGTCTCCATGAAATGGAAATAGGGAAGAAATTAAGGCTTAGCTGAAACTATTTTATAAGCTAAAAATAAATGGAGCAAAAGATTCTGTAGCTGAATAAATGAGCAGTTGAACAACAGATGTTGGGTACTTGAAAATTAGAAACAAAGACTGCTTTGCTTATTTTTATGTAAAAGAGAGTATTTTAAATAACTAAGAACTCAGATGCTGACTGGTGAACAATGACAAAAAAGGTATACAATGAATTGCTAAAAATATTTTTTGTCAATGTCTTCAGAGCCTGAAATTTCAAGCACCCTACAAGAAGAAAACTAACAAAACACAAAGGAGAAATCATATCAGGAAAAAACAATGAACAGTAAATCCATTTAATTTTTACAGTCAGGGCTTCTATTTTTCTCTTGTCAGTCTTCTTGTATCTGTCCGACACCACTAGTCCAATCACTCAGCTTATCTAGGTAGATTCTCAGCTTCTACACTTCCATGGTGTGTCCACCACAGTGATTTGTTCACTGTTGCCAGATTGCCCATGGTGTGCATTTCCAAGTGTAACCTTTCAGTCTCCTAGTCAGTGGACAGTTCTTCTCATACTCAGAGCATTCTGCTTCTTGTATCAAAAGAGTAGCTTGCACATTGCAAGTGTCATATCTTACTAAAATGAAAGGGCAGAGGCTTCTCTTCTCTTAAGGGGTGGGTTTGCTGTGCTGTTTAAATAAATTGACAAAATGGAACCATGTCCCTCATCCAACCACATAAATCACAGTTGGACCATCATATATTTTCTTGCCTTGTAATTATTTGACAGTCAACTCATTATTTGAGTTTCTTGTCAGAAACTGTGGCAGTTACTTTTCAGAATAACATCATTTAGTGCTGCTTATCTTGAAACTTTCATGTTTTTTAAAGAACAGATTATGCTTCCAAAATAAGTTTGGATTTTATAATACTTAGAAATCATCTTACAGTATATTTCAAATCATGTGATTTACAAATAACAGATGCTAGGAGAAGTGCTGAGGAGGTGTCAGTCAACTGTAAGAAGAGTTATCAAATGATGCTGATTTATATAGGAATATCCAGTTTGTGGGATGTTAGAAGAAAAGAAAGCATTGTCCCGGATCCCCTCCTTTTCCCTCACAAAAAGACAGTGACCATTGTTTGTTGTTGTGCACAGATTTGGCAATTAATTTATTTATATCCATATTCCATATTCCATTTTCCATTTCTTTATTATCCTGCTTTTATAAATTTCATTTCTTTCCATCCATATATCAATCTCTGATTATCCCTCCCCCAGCTGAAAACCTGGGAGCCTTCTTCTTCTCCTTTCCCACTAGGTAATGGTGAAAACTGAGACAGCTTTCTTCTTCTTTATCTTCTTCTTCTTGTTGAGTTATTTCATTTTCTTCCCCTTCCCCTCCACCACCCCCCTTTTTCCCCCTGCCATCCACCTTTGGCAGTCCATAACCATATCCATAACTATATTTTAACTTGCTATCCACCTTTGGCAGTCCATAACCATATCCCTAACCTTATAATCACCTGCCTTCCACCTTTGGCAGTACAAACTGTCCAACTGTATGCATCAGTCATCCACCTTGACAGACCAAATCATACAGTCTCATCTTGAATGTCTTCCTCTCTTGTTCTGCTTAGTAGGATCAGTGGGAGGAATCAAAACCTCCAGCAAAAAGTGTCTGAGGCCCCTAGTGCTGTCCCTTATGTATCTCCATTTGCCCCTCTCTTTCCTGTTACCTGACCATTGTTTGGGCCCTTAGCCCCACCCCTTCCCCCTCCCATCCTGAGCACAACCATTCCATGACAGAATGAAGGGGTGCACTAGGACAACATGGTCTGTCCCTTTAAGGGCAAACTCCATTGAGGGGTAGATAGGGATTGTACACTCACTTACCATGAGCAACACTATCCCTGTAGGGAAATAGGAGAAAGTGTAGTGATAGAGCCAATTCGAATGTGGATGATTAGTCCCTGGACAAAACATTGGGGAAACAATATCGTGGTTAAATAGCTGAGAGGACAAAAACATGTTGATTCAAATGTCACATACTGTATATGGTAGTGGACAAAATGTTGCAACAGCTCGTGCTTTGTTTTGATAGTGTAGTGTAGTGTCACAGTAAATGCAGCGTTAAGTAGGCTGATGGGGATGATTTGAGTGACAGCAGGTCGACCAGGACTGTGCTGTACTGACAGCAATGAAAATGCAGTCCATGCTCTGCTCTTCCCTTTGCTGACAAAAATGATGAGTAGCCAGGTGGCAGCCTCATAACCTTATGATTGATTGGGATGGTTTGTTAGTTTGGGTTGAGGCACAGGGGGAAGAAGAAAAGACTGGCAGAACAGATCCCAGTCACCAAAGTCAGTCGTGGCTGCAGCATGATCAGCTATTCAGCTGAGAGCAAATTGATAGACTGATCAATGTGGAGTATGGTTGTGGTCTTATTATGGAACCCTCCCCAATGGTGAGAAACTGTCCTCCCCCCAGAAAAATATTGTCTGATCTTGGTATATGATCTAGGTGGCAGGCTAAAAAAATGTTGCTACTTATGCTGAGGCAGAACAGGCTAATGGGTTTTGGATGGGACAGCACTTTTGCTTGGGGAGATCAGATTCACAGTACTTGTGCTTGTGCTTGAAACTGGTTTGTGACAGGACAATACGTCACTGCTTAACATCGCAGCAACATTTTCAGCAGCATTTAATCTGGCAGTGTAAACTACACACGACATTTAAGCCGCAAGTTTTTGTCTGCAGCATTACAGCCAGCGACTAATTATCCTAGTGCCAGCCAATTAGCTGCAATAAATCTAGTATTTAAATGTAGCTGAGCCAAGCAACCACTCATGTGAGTAATTCAACATTTGAGGAATCATGACTTCTTTATCATGGCCATATAGGTTACATTAGCTATATTTCTGTTTATTTTAATAAAACGGTGTCTCTTCAAGAGTTCATGAAAGAATTTATAATATTTAAGCAATTGTATGACAATTGATAAAAATACTGAGTTAGGCACCATAAGAGAATGTCTGTGTGTGATGTAATACAAAGTATACATCTTTATGATGGAATGAAGGCAGTGGAGAGGAAATTGGAAAACAAATTCATGAAACTACTCCAAAAGAGGACAGGCATAAATGAAAAGAATTCAGAGCTCAGATACTGCAAATGTCACATGGCAATGAAGATTAATGGGTTTTGGAGCAAGAGACCATTTTACATTGAAAATGTGACAGCAAAATAAAATTATTCTGTTCCTTAAAAGGTACAACCAAAATTATTTGATGAATTTGTCTTCATGAAATGGAAACAGTGAGGAAATTAAGGCTAAGCTGAAACTATTTTATAAGATAAAAATAGATGGAGCAAAAGATTCAGTAGTTGAACAAATGTGCAATAGAACATCAAATGGTGGGAACTCAAAAACTAGAAACAAACAGTGCTTTGCTTTATGTAAAAGAGAGCATTTTAAATAACTGAGAACTCAAATGCTGACTGGTGATCAAAGACAAAAATGTATACTATGAATTGCTAAAAATACTTTTGTCAATGTCTTCAAAGCAAGAAATTTCAAGCACCCTAAGAGAAGAAAACAAACAAGACACAAATGAGAAATCATATCAAGAAAAAACAATGACCGGTAAATTCATTTATTTTTTACAATCAGGCTTTCTATTTTTCTCTTGTCAGCCTTCTTGTATCTCTCCAACACCACTAGTCCAATCACTCAGCTTATCAAGATAGATACTCAGCTTCTACACTTCCATGGTGTATCCACCATAGTGGTTTGTTCACTGTTGCCAGATTGCCCATGGTGTGCAATTCCAAGTGTAACCTTTCAATCTCCCAGTCACTGCACAGTTCTTCTGATACTCAGAGCATTCTGCTTCTTGTATTGAAAGAGTAGCTTCCTCATTGCAAGTGTCATGTCTCACTAAAAAGAAAGGGTAGAAGCTTCTCTCCTCTTAAGGAGTGGGGTTGCTCTGCTCACTGTTTAAATAAATTGACAAAATGGAACCGAGTCGAACATCCAACTACATAAGTCACAGTTAGACCCTTATATATTTTCTTGCCCTGTAATTATTTGCAAGTCAAATCATTATTTGAGTTTCTTGTCAGAAACTCTGTCAGTTTAATTTCAGAATAACATGATTTACTGCTCCTTATCTTGATAGTTTCATGCTTTTTAAAGAAGAGATTATGCTTACAAAATAGTTTGGATTTTATAATACTTAGAATTCATCTTACAGTATTTTTAAAATCCGTTGATTTACAAATAACAGATGCTAGGAGAAGTGCTGAGGAAATGTGAGTCAGTTGTTAGAAGAGTTCACAAACTATGCTGATTTGTATAGGAATGTCCAGTTTGTGGGATGTTAGAAGAAAAGAAAGCATTGAGGGGTAGATATGGGTTGTACACACACTAACCATGAGCAGCACTATCCCTGTAGGGAAGTGGGAGGAAGTGCAATGACAGAGTCAATCAGCTGCAATAAATCTATCATTTAAACCCAGCTGAGCCAAGCAACCACTCATGTAAGTAATTCAACATTTGAGGAAGCATGACTATTATATCATGGCCAGATTTGTTACATAAACTATAGTCCTGTTCACTTTAGTAAAATGGTGGCTCTTCAAGAGTTCATGAGATAATTTATAATATTTCAGCAATGGTATAACAATTGATAAGGATACTGAGTTAAGCACCATTAGAGAACATCTGGGAGTGATGTAATACAACATGTACATCTTTATGATGGAAAGAAAGCTGTGTAGAGGAAACTGAAAAAAAAACATTATTGAAACTACTCCTCGTGAGGACAGACTTACAGTAAATGAAAAGAATTCAGAGCTTAGATACTTCAGATGTGACCTGGCAATGAAGATTAATGGGTTTTGCAGCAAGAGACCATTTTACATAGAAAATGTGACAGCAAAATAAAATTATTCTGGTCCTTAAAAGGTACAACCAAAATTATGTAATGCATTTGTCTCCATTAAATGGAAATAGTGAGAAAATTAAGGCTTTGCTGAAACTTTTTATGAGCTAAAAATAGACAGAGCAAAACGTTCTATAGTTGAATTAATGTGCAATAAAACAACAGAATGTGGGTACTTGAAAATTAGAAAAAAGAGAGCTTTGCTTGTTTTTATATAAAAGAGAGCATTTTAATTAAGTAAGAATTCAGATGCTAACTGATTAACAAAGACAAAAAAGGTAAATTATGAATTGCTAGAAATATTTTTTGTCAATGTCTTCAGAGCCTGAAATTTCAAGCACCCTTCAAGAAGAAAACAAACAAAACACAAAGGAGTAATCATGTTAGGAAAAAAACAATGAATGGTAAATCTAATTTTTACAGTCAGGGCTTCTGTTTTTCTCTTTTCAGCCTTCTTGTATATCTCCAACACCACTAGTCCAATTACTCAGCTTATCTAGGTAGATACTCTGCTTCTACACTTCCATGGTTTGTCTACCATAGTTGTTTTTTTCACTGTTCCCTGACTGCTCATGGTGTGCATGTCCAAGTGTAACCTTTTAAGCTCTCAGTCAGTGGACAGTTCTTCTCATAATCAGAGCATTGTGCTTCTAGGTTTGCTAGACTAGCTTGCTCATTCCAAGTGTCATGTCTTACTAAAAAGAAATGGCAGAGGCTTCTCTCCTCAAAAGTGGTGGGATTGCTCTGCTAACTATTTAAATAAATTTACAAAATGGAACCAAGTCCCACATCCAACCACATAAGTCACAGTTGGACAATCATATATTTTTTTTGCCCTGTAATTATTTGCAAGTCAAATCATTATTTGAGTTTCTGGTCAGAAACTGTGCCAGTTAATTTTTAGAATAACCTGATTTACTGCTGCATATCATTTGGATTTTGGATTTTATAATACTTAGAAGTCACTTTACTGTACTTTTCAAATAATTTGATTTACAAATAACAGATGCTAGGAGAAGTGCTGAGGAAGTGTCAGTCATTTGAAAGAAGAGTTTTCAAACTATGCTGATTTATATATGAATGTCCAGTTTGTGGGATGTTAGAAGAAAAGAAAGCATTGAGGGATAGATAGGGGTTGTACTTTCACTAACCATGAGCAGGACTATCCATGTAAGGAAATGGGAGGAAGTGTAGTGATAGAGCCAATTAGCTGCAATAAATCTAATATTTAAACCCAGATGAGCCAAGCAACCACTCTTGTAAGTAATTCAACATTTGAGGAATCTTGATGTTTTTTTATCATGGCCAGATTTATAACATTAATTATATTCATCTTCACTTTAATAAAATGGTGTCTCTTCATAAGTTCATGAGAGAATTTATAATATTGCAGCAGGTGTATAACAATTGATAAGGACACTGAGTGCAGCATCATGATAGAACATATTGGTGTAATGTAATACAAAGTGTTCATCTTTGTGATAGAAAGAAAGCTGTGGACAGGAAACTGGAAAAAAAAACATTACTGAAATTACTCCACAAGAGGACAGATTAAATGAAAAGAATTCAGAGCTTAGATACTTTAAATGTGACCTGGCAATGAAGATTAATGGGTCTTGGAACAAGAGACCATTTTACTTTGAAAATGTGAAAGCAAAATAAAATTATTCTGGTCCTTAAAAGGTACAACCAAAATTATCTGATGAATTTGTCTCCATGGAATGGAAATAGTGAGGAAATTAAGGCTTAGCTGAAACTATTTTATAAGCTAAAAACAGATGGAACAAAAGATTCTGTAGTTGAATAAATGTGCAATAGAACAACAGATGGTGGGTACTTGAAAACTAGAAACAAACAGTGCTTTGCTTATTTTTATGTAAAAGAGAGCATTTTAAATAAGTGAGAACTCAAATGCTGACTGGTGAACAAAGACAAAAAAGGCATACGATGAATCGCTAAAAATATTTTTTGTCAATGTCATATTTTACTAAAAAGAAAGGGCTGAGGCTTCTCTCCTCTTAAGGGGGTGTGGTTGCTCTGCTAACTGTTTATGTAAACTGACAAAATAGAACTGAGTCCCACATTCAACCACATAAGTTACAGTTGGACCCTCATATCTTTTCATGCCCTGCATTTATTTGCAAGTCAAATCATTAGTTGAGTTTCTGGTCAGAAACTGTGCCAGTTAATTTTCAGAATTACATCATTTAATGCTGCTTATCTTGAAAGTGTTATGCTTTTTGAAAGACAGATTATGCTTCCAAAATAAGTTTAGACATACTGTATTAATATTTTGACCTACCCTGGCATTCAAATCTCCCACATCTATTACTCCACTATAAGGTTTTTCTTTCTCCCAACTATCTAGTGTTCTGATTTTACAGAGATATAATATTTGTGATGTTATACCGTGTATTTGATGGTGGCAAATATACATTTAACAATAACCATATATATTTTTTTACTTACAATTGTTACCCCCAGAATATAATCCGAGTCTATAACCATTTCATCAGTTTTAATTCCTTTAGAAATCTTTATCCGTGTTACCAATCCCCCTATTAATCTCCCATATTTTTTCATCTTCTTAGCCTGTTTCCTAAATAATTTGTACCCATTAAGTTGTATCTCATCTGCAATCTTGGGGCCAGATATTCAAAACTTTGCTCTGAGGCTAAATTAGCACTGCCAGGCAGGCAAACTTAGTCTGCAGCACAAAGCAAGCCATATTTAAAAGGAATAGCCTGGGGCAAACAGCTTCTTAATATAGCATGGGAATGTGGCTGGGCAAACTGGGCTGGCAGTGCAGGGTAAACTTAGCCTTGGAATAAGATAGCTCTGAATATAACAACCAGGAAGTGCAAACCACAACAGCAACACAGTGCACAGCAGAGTGAAGGTAGGTAGAGGTGAACTATGTGGCCAATGCGTGTGCCAGCAAATACCAAATACATGGACCCAGTACAGCTACAGCAGCAGTGTATGTGAAAGTACAGTGTGCAAAACTGTAAAATATTCCCCAAACTGTTTGAGCAGCGCTAACATGTTTGTGCAGGTTTAGTGCAGGGCTAAACCGTTAACCCGGTGCAAACACATTTGCCTGGTGCTCAACTTTGCCATATTCAAATGTGACATGCAAATGAGCCTACTTAGGTAGTCTGTGGGCAAACATCCAGATTAGCATCTCATTATGCCCTGATTTGCATGCAGTTTGTGCCGGGCTAACTGTTTAGCCCTGCGCTAAACCCATGCAAACATGTTAGCACTGTGCAAACTGCTTGGGGAATATATAGTTTTGAACACTACTTCCACATGCACTGCTGCCTCCAGCTATACTGGAACAACACAGCATAGGCACAGATGGGGGTGGTGCTGCAAGCAACTGTCAAACTGTAGGTCATGCTACAGTGCACAGCAGACACTACAGCAGCAAGGGGGCCAGTAGTGTGTGAACACAACAGTGCCTATGGTGTGTAGGGCAGTGATGATGACTGTACTATACACAATGAGAGGCCCAGCCTGCAGGTGTTTACTGACAGTGGACATTACTGTTACGCTGTTGTGTGACCCAAAGATGCTGCACCTCTGTCATGGGATGCTCACAGTGACATATACATGTCTGGCTGTGTGTGCTGTGGAAGTTGTACAGCTGTGCAGTATGTGGCCGGGGGGCATATATTATCCAAAAGGCACACTGGTGTTGGGGTATTCCCAGTACTGGCCCATGTGCACTGCATGATGTTTCCCAGCCTTGTGGCCACACCTGGTCTGTAGCACAGCCTGGCCACCCATACACTCTCCCCTCAACATCCTCCATGCCCACAATGCTGCATGTGTGTGCTGGCATCTGTTGGTGTCCACAGAAGTGTGGTCCACAGGTGTGTGCTGTATGGCCACACTGCCATGCTGTCCACTGGTGGCAGGGTCACCACTTAGTACCTTGCATTGCTGGGACTGTTGGCAGATGATGGCATCACTGTGATGCCATCAGTTAGCAGCATGCTTCCTCTATCTTTGGCTTTGTCTATGTGTCATATTTATTTGCTAGGGTCATGCAAAACTCATGCAAAACCCACGCAAACACCGTGCAAAGCCATAGTGTTGCACAAAGCTGATTGTCCAGGGTTAAGACAAGCTTTTCCTGGGTGGTAATGTGCACCATGCTAAGTGTCACACTAAGTCACGCAAAACCACTTTGCATGGCACTAGTTGCTGAAAATAGCATTGTGCCTGTATTCATGTCAGTTTGCCCCTTGCATGCATTATGATTTTACCCAGCGTTAATGCAGTTTGCCCACACTATTTGGCCTTTTGAATATAGCTGACCTGCACTAATCCTGCACAAATGGTTTTTGCCCAGCACAAAGTTTTGAATATCTGGCCCTAGGTCTCTTGGAGGCATATGATATCAAACTCCATTACATATCTCAAAAATGTAGGGTCAACTATCTTATCTCTAATTCCTGACACATTCCAGGAAATTATTTTCCCATATTTGCCTTTTTTTCCTTCACTCTTTTATTTCTTTCTGCTTCTATAGCTAAATTACCCCTTAACCTTCATTCATCATTTAATTCTTGTAATACCAGGACATGATTTGTCACCTGTATTAGATTTAACCAGTACTCAGATTCATACTTTTCTGACTCAGCTTCATTCAAGAAGGTTTCTCCCTTTATATTGATATATATAATCCAGGATTTGTTTTTTAGAGAGTATTAGATCATAATCTCTTCTATTATTTATCCACATTGTCAGTTGTCCATTATCTTCCCATATTACCACTTTTTTGATCTTGTTATTCAAATCTCCCCACTTCAATATAGTCTGTAACAATTCAGCCATCTTTTTCCTCACATTCCTTTTGTTCTCATTAAGGAAATTGTTTATACCAAAAACTGATATTAACTAGTTCTGCTCTTCTTAGTCTTTGTTCCTTTTCTCATAATCGTCTGGAAATAACAACTTCATACTAACTATACTTTCAACTAGAAAGCCTACGTTCCTCAGTTTACTGCTTTGGTTGTCAAAGACCTGTACAAAGTACTGGTCAGATATTAATAAAATAGTTTCTTTGTATGCAAATGGTCATATGATACTCATATGTTCCAATGTTAGTAGTTGATGATTGATCATGTTAAAAAAAAATCATTTTTAGACTGGCTTTCTTATGTCTCTCGCTAGTTGCTCATCAGTCTCATTTGGAATACTACCGACCTTATGGATAGGTAACACATAATCAGTTTCTAATGTTCTTCTCAAAATTTTATCCAAAGTCCTGTTTTGTCTCTCTGTTTATTTTATCTTCCAACTCTTTTTGATTATTTTCCAAATGTTTAGGTATTTTTCTTTCTGGACCTTCTACTTTTTCCATCATCTTCCCTGCGTTGATTCATTTACCTTCTTTTTCTTTTCCTGACTCTTATTAATTCCCTTTTTTTATTCTGATTTTTCTGGTTTAAAGTTTTGCCTTTACCTATATCTCTTTTGTTCCTTTCATCTTTTTTCTTTGTTTTATTATCCAACTCCTGTATATCCTCAGAATAGGATTTATCCAAAACATGTCCTATTACTTTGCCTTTTTTTCCTTTTTTATCCTTCTCCATTATCTTTTCTTTCTCCAGTCCTTTTTTCCATATTGTTTCATTGCCCTTTCTCATATCTCTTACAATACTTCCATTCCTCAATTCTTCCTGTGGTAGCATAATAAATTCAGAACCCTCCCCAATATGGTCAGGTCTAAACCCCTTTCTATAATTATGTCACTTCCCCTTCTTTTTTTTTTCCTTATTCCCAAAAACTGAACTCTCCCTGATGTTTATAGAATCATTTTCCTCATTCCCTACTAGGGATTTATTTAACTTTTTCTCATTTTCCCATGCATCACTAACCACTCCTTCTCTCCATTTGTGATCTAAGCCTCTTAATATAAATTCTCTTTTTTCTAAGCATACCCCCTTTAGAAAATTTAAATCCTGTTTAATTGAAACCAGCTGTTCATACAACAAAATATTAGTGTGTATCAGGATACACAGGACCTTAAGTACTTCATTAGAGAGATTATTATAAGAAAAATAATCCATTGTTATGAGGCTCATAGGTAGAGTACTATCACCTACATTGTCTTCATACCACCCCAAATCTCTCTTACATCCTCTACTGGATCTTTACTACTCAAATCATCTTGTTCAATACCTCTATTTTAAGTTGGGTCTTTCCTCCCACTTTTGTTTGTTTCATACTTTGTTTAAGATCTTTAATTTTCTGCTCAATCCTATTATTTGTTCCTCTAGTTTCCCCTGATGTTCTCCACTGTTTTACTCACTTCGTTATTAATTAGTTCAAGTAAATCAGAGCCACTTAAGTCTATCAACATCTCATTCTCAAATTGTTTTTAATTTCTGGGTTTTTTTGGATGAAAAATAGACTTTAGTGACAATTGTTTCATATTTTTCTCTCTCTCAATTATTGTTGGAATCAAGGTAATTTATTTGCCTCCCTCACTCATTTCTGTTTTACCCATCACTTTACCCCCTCAGTTTCCCTGTGGCTTTTTTTTATCACTAATTGTTGTTTTCCTATAATTGTTTTTACATTTATTCCCTCTTGATGTACGTATATTAGATGCTTCTCTAAGATTTTTTGTTGTTATAACTCCTTCCATTGTTTTTTTCTCCCTCTTCTCGTAGTCATTGGCATTATAACAGAATCATATCAAATGAGAACACTTCTAATGTATAACTCACATATTCAATTCAAGCACCAATTAAACAATTATACTTATTCAGATGATTACAACAATTAACAAAATTAACACAGTCTGATACCAATCTGTCCAATTTTTGATTTGGAGTCATGGACATTTACAATTCTTCTAATCGTATATGATATTATGTATAGCAATCAGTAACAGTAACTATAGCTTGTAAAATTATTAAGTTTCTAAAAAGAGTTTAAGTACCAAATATAAATTGTATACTCCAGTATACCCCAGTATAACCCAATATTAAGAAGAATTATTTAATAAGCTTAAACCTGGTTAATTTGGCAATTTCATAATAGATTATACTTTCACATATAGTCCAAGGCACTATGCCCCAACAACGAAAAAATCCTAATTAAATGCACTACAAAATGTGCAAAATATGCTTATTCACATTAATCATGGGATGAAAAATTAGAGGAAAATAGGAGGAGAGTAAACCTCAATATCTTTTTTTGTCATCTTTTCCTTTCCTCCTTTTGTAGGGATAAAGTTTCTAGAACCAGTCACATGAAAGTTTCTATAGTAAAATATAGTCAAATAAATGTTGGGTCCTGTGCAGTGTCACCAGATGAAATGGGGAGCCTCTACTGTTCCAAACTGCCCTCTTGAAATTCAAATAGCAATTCTTGATTCACTTCTCTTCCCATGAGTTGTTCACTGAAGGAATCACTTTAAAAAAACACACTAATAAAAATATCTTTATTTTTTTTTTTAGTTTAACCAGGTATAGCACACTAAGCTGAAAGCTTTTTTACAGGAGCGACCTTGGAGCACAAGTGACTTGCTCAGGGTCACATAGTATGCAAGTGGAAGCTGTGGGATTCAAACCCAGGTCTGGTCTGGTGGATGTCACCAGATTTGCAGCTCAGAGCCTTAGACCACTGTGCTATACTGCCTCCTAATGATGTAGTTATATTATCTTAAAGCATACTATTTATCATTTATCTATTTAAGTTTGTAAAAACTGTCCAATCCCATAACATAAGATCATAGAATATAAGGCATAAAACAGTCCAATGCTGTGTATTCTAAAATTCAATTTATCTCAACTTACTTTTTGTGATGCCAGTGATGGCGTACCTGGAACTGCAGAAGAAAAAAGCTTTAAGCCCAAGAAATATCAGAAATGGAATTGCTTAACTACACCTTAATTACTGTTGTGAACCACTATTTACTTTAAACCAAGAATACCGAGACACTTGGTGATAACCCTCCGGTCTTGTGCTTTGTTATCAGTCGAACCTGACATTGTCTCTTCAACTGGAGAAAAACTCAGGAAAGTAGCTTGAATACAACCGCTTTCTGCAGAGGTTGCCCAGCTAATGATCTATCAGCTTGCAGTCCTCAGCAGACCTTTATACTCTAAGATCATGTGAATGTATCAACCAATGGGTGCTATCTCATTGGGCCCTATACTTCTTGGTTATATGTAAAACATTTTTTCTATTATCTTTATTAAATTTATTTCTCAATTTCTAAATGCAACTAAAATAAATACTAGAACACCACAAACAAAATGAAATAAACATAAAAAGAGTCACCAGTCAAAAACAAACTGCTTATTTTTCTCAGAGTGACATCACAATGCCCTCACAAAGTAAGTTTTGGACCTTATACAAAAAACAGATTTCTAACTATTTTAGCTAATTTGGCTATTTCAACTACTTAGTTTAATGATTTTGTGACTTAATCCTATATGTGTTTAGAAATGCTTAGAAAAAAAGCTCAATTTAAACTCATTAGCTAAAAAAAATTAAAACTTCCTGAGATTTTTATTGTTTTATTAACTTCGCCATTTGATACTCTTAGACTTAATCCCTGTCGTCCTGTTTCCACCACAATTCAGCACACTCAGCTGTTTTATTCCCTGAATTTCCAACTTCTCTCTCTCAACTAGGCCATCACAAACTCCCAAAGGCTTGATCAGTGCTGCAATTCATGACGGGCGGCTCTTCACACCGTTAAGACTCCAACCCAATCGGGCAAGCCCAAAGGCTCTGGATGCCTCTCACAACTCCTTCAATGAATGTGAACTTTGCCAGCTGAGGAAAAAGCTCAAAGATGATCTGGAAAGATTTGTAATTTTTAAAAAATAGTGTGGCAATGGTGGCATACCTTTTTCAAAATAATAGAAAGCTTATCAGAGACTCCTGCTACTGGCGTTCCTCCACAACATCTTAGGGATTAACTCCCCTGGTCCTCTTGAAGCTGAGACTGACCCAGGTAGTAGTTGACCAACTGGGTGTATCAACTCAAATGTTGACTGGTGAACAAAAACAAAAAAGGTATCGGATGAATTGCTAAAAATATTTTTTGTCAATGTCTTCAGAGCCAGAAATTTCAAACATGCTACAAGAAGAAAACAAACAAAACACAAAGGAGAAATCATATCAGGGAATAACAACAAAGAGTAAATCCATTTATTTTTTTTAGTCAGGGCTTCTATTTTCCTCCTGTCTGCCTTCTCATATCTCTCTCCAGTACCAGTATTCCAATCACTCAGCTCATCAAGGTAGATACTCAGTTTCTGCACTTCCATGGTTTGTCCACCATAGTTGTTTTTTTCACTGTTCCCTGACTGCCCATGGTGTGCATGTCGAAGCGTAACATTTCCATCTCCCAGTCGGTGGACAGTTCTTCTCATACTCAGAGCATTATGTTTCTTGTTTTTTGAACTCCAAGTGTCATGTGTTACTAAAAATAAAGGGCAGAGGCTTTTCTCCTCTTAAGGGGTGAGGTTGCTCTGCTAACTGTTTAAGTAGATTGACAAAATGTAACCGAGTCCCACATCCAACCACATAAGTCAGAGCTGGTCCCTCATATCTTTTCTTGCCCTGTAATTATCTGCAAGTCAAATTATTATTTGTGTTTCTGGTCAGAAACTGTGCCATTTGTTTTTCAGAATAACATTATTTACTGGTGCTTATCTTGAAAGTTTCATGCTTTTAAAAGTAGAGATTCTGCTTCCAAAATAGGTTTGGATTTTATAATACTTAGAAGTCATCTTACAGTATATTTCGAATTATTTGATTTACAAATAACAGATGCCAGGAGATGTGCTGAGGAACTGTGAGTCAATTGCTAGAAGAGTTTTCTGACTATGCTGATTTATGTATGATTGCCCATTTTGTGGAATGTTAGAAGAAAAGAAAGCATTGCGGGGTAGATAGGGGTTGTTCTCTCAGTAGCCATGAGCAGCACTATCCCTGTAGGGAAATGGGAGGAAGTGTAATTATAGAGCCAATTAGCTGCAATAAATCTACTATTTAAGCCCAGGAAAGTCAAGCAACCACTCATGTAAGTAATTCAACATTTGAGGAATCTTGACATTTTTTATCATGTCCAGATTTGTTACATTTACTATATTCCTGTTCATTTTAATAAAATGGTGTCTCTTAAACAGTTCATGAGATAATTTATAATATGGCAGAAAGTATGTAAAAATTAATGAGGATAATGAGTGGCACCATAAGAGAACATCTGGATATGATGTAATAACATAGTGTCCATGTTTATGATAGTAGCAGACCTGTGGAAAGCATCAATAATTAAGCGGTCATCATCCTACATATTGTGTGACCCTGAGCAAGTCACTTAACTTCCCTGTGCTCCTGGGGCAGGATTCTCAAAGAACAGTAAAAATCCCTCAGCTGTGGGAAAAAGGCTTGCAGCACTTTGGAAATGCAGTTGTGCCATATTCTTAAAGAAAATCCTGCAGCTGAGGGAATTCAGCAAAAAGTCCCGCAGCTGCAGAATTACAGCAGTTGCAGGAATTCCACAAGTGCTGCGAATCCACAGCTGTATAAATGAATGAGGAGGCACAGCAATAGTACAAGTAGCTGAAACAGAAGACATCATCATTCCTGCCATAGTATGAGGCTGACAGCACCCATAAAGATACCAGCAACCAGTACCTCAACTGGGACCACTGCAGTGCCACAGGTACCAGCAATACCATGGCACCACAGTGGCTGACTGTCACCACTGGTCGTCCCTCCCTGGGGTGTTCCTGTTGCCTGCAGGGGTAGCACTCACTGCAGTCTGGTCATGCTCTATTGCCTGTGGTGCTCCATCATGGGCTACACTGGATCTGGTGGTTTCTACCTGTTGACATAGCATGGCAATGTGTGTTTTTGTTGCTGTAACATCAGCCTCTGCTATACTATCTGGGATGCTATTACCTGTGCCTCACCTCCTCCTTAATTGATTCCAATTGTTGGGGTACTACTGAGTTTTCTGAAGGAGAGTTACACCTCATTCCACTGTGTGTAACATCTTTTACGCAACTGCAGAACAAACCCAGCTGAGAATAGCCCTTCAGGAGATATGCCTTACTTATCTTGCACTTTTTTTTTCCTCAGGGACTTCCGCAGCTGCACTTTTTTCCACAGTCTGCATTTTTTTTTTCTGCAGCTGCAGAGGTTTTTGTACATAGCACTTGGAGTAATCTTCCCTTTTTTCTGTAGCTAGAACAGTTTTGGGGACTAAGGGAAGGTTTTGACCTTCTGAAAGCTTTGTGACTCCAACCCCCAGTTCACACATGGAAACACGCTTTAACTTAGTGTGCCTTTCTTGGTTAAACAATTTCCCTTTCCCCTTATCCTATACAGACATTGTTGAATCTTTTTGTCCTTGCCCTATTAAATTGTTAAGGGGTTTTACAAGTTCTTTTCAGGTTATCAAATGTTTTATTTTGTTCAGAAAGGCAACATTTTCATTTTTGCCTTGCAGATTTCGGACTTACATTGATTTTTTAAAGCTTTGTGTTTCTTAAGAGGAGAAGCATCACTGGTAGTGTTGTACTGTTTCCAAATTTTATCTCGAGTTTACATTAAATGTAATAAATCTGGAGATAACCATTTTTACTTATTAGCCTTGATTCTCATTTTCTTTAAAGTTGCAATCTTATTGACTATGGAATTATAATATGAGGTAAACATTTCTAATAATGAATCCAAATTATTAATGAAATCAAGTTTAGTCCAACCAATTTTTGTACCAGTTGTCTCAACCAATTCTGGGGATAACTGCTTCACATTTCTGAATTCTATGTACGGAGGCGGATACTTAATGAATTTAACTGAACATTCACAAAAAAAAAGGACTGTGGTCACTCAATGCATCTGGGAACACACCCGAATTAACAATCCTATCAGGGTGAGTGACCACTACCCAATGAAGTAAAGTCCCTTTGCCTGACTTATAGTTAGGCATAGTTACCTCATCAATTACAAAAGATGCCCAAATCCATCAGGGATTCTCTAGTTCCATTACTACAGTTAGCAACCCAAATACAGTTAAAATCACCTAACAATAGCCACTCTGTGTGAACAGGTAAGACATTTTTAACCTCAGCAATAAGTTTGAGTCCAGATTCAAATTTTCCCAATTGAACATAAATAGAGCTAACTGTAAGGTGATTATCCTGGCCAAATAATAAGTCAACAGTAGTTAAATCACAGACAGCGTTATGTGGGGAATGATTATGAATAGTAAAATTAAATCTACTATTAATGTAAATCATAGTCCTCACCCCTTCATTTGCCAATCCTGTCATTTCTACAAGATTATAACCCACCAAGGATATTTGTGAATCTTTGTGTTTACCATTTAACCAAGTTTCAGACAGAGTGATAATGTCAAAACTTTGAAAATCAGTCCAGGCAACAAATTGTGTCCATTTAGCTGATAAACTTTGAATGTTCAAATGCACAATTTTTAGCAAAGGGACATACTGGGAAGAAACTTTTTTATAAGTGGAAGCAGAAACAAAATGACAATTGCCAGGGTAAACAGGGCTGGGGGTTGGGATGAACAGTACCAGAAATTAGTAGCAGTAAAATGAAAAGCCTAGGCAATCTTGTCTTATTCTCATAGTATCTCTCCCATTTGAGCCAATGTCCAAGTGGCACCTTTTAATCTCTCATTCAGTGGAATGTTCCTTTCTTACTCAGAGCAGTCTGCTTCTTATTTCATTAGAGTAGCTTGCTCACTCCAAGAGTCAATGTCATTCTCTTTTCTTGGATTAAGTATTACTGAAAAGAAAGGGCATAGGCTTCTCTCTTTTCTCTTCTTTTGAAGGGTGGGTTTGCTCTGCTAACACTTCTAGGAGATCAATATGGTGGTGACTGGTCCCATATCCAACCTCATAGGTCCCAGCAGGACCCTCATGTCTTTACATAATTTGCAAGTCAAGTCAATATCTACATTTCTGGTCTGAGTCTGTGCCTTTTACTTTTTAAAATAATATAATTTACTGCTGCTTATCTTTAAAGTTACTTGCATTTAAAATAAAAACTTATGCCTCCATAGTAGGTTTGGATAATATAGTACCTAGAATTAATCTTATAGTATATTTCAAATAATTTTATTTACAAGAAACAGATGCCAGGGCAGTGCTGGGGAGAGTGTAAGTCCCTTGCTATAACAGTTTTTCAGACTATGCTGAATTTGTTGTGAGGGGAGTTCAAGGGAATTGTATGGGATTTCAGAAGGAAAGAAAGCATTGGGGTTGAAAGGAGTTGAACACTCACTAGTAACACTATCCCTGTAGGGAGATGAGATGACATGATGAGGTAGAGCCAATTAGTTGTAATAAGTACATAGATACATAGATGATGATGGCTGATAAGGGCCTATAGCCTACCTAGCCTGCCCATGTGCACATGTACTTAGCTTCTTCAAGCTTCTCTAAAACTAGCCTGTCCCATTCCTCCAGCTACCTGGATCCTCTGATACCTATCCCATGCATTCTTTTTTTTCCCTGCATGCCACCCTCCTCCTTTGTCTGAACTCCACCTCCCATCACGGGCCTCCAGATTTGCCTTTCTCACAGTTGATACCCCTTGGCTTACTCCCCAGAGTGGGGCCACAGCACCAAGCAGACCTCTCAATGATGGGGTAAGGTGTCTGAAGTGGTATCCATTGGCATTGCCTCCCTGGCTTACCTCCCAGGGTGGGGTTCATAGCCAGCTGGAACCATAGACTCTGGAGTAGGTCAGCGATGAGAGAGCCAGAGGTAGTGATTACGGCCAGGCCGGGTATCATTGTGGTGGCACATAATTTTTCTTGGTATTTTTCCCCCAGGATGGAGACATGCAATGATGTTCTGCATCTGCGTCACCCCACTAAAGAACTGGAGCCGGCATGGCGGTACCCCCAGCCTCCGTCAGAGGTCTATGTTGTGCTGGACTCTCTAACCCACTCCCTCCAGTAGAAGGAGAGCAGTTCCAAAGATGCTCAATCCTTCTCCTCCAGCTGGCCCTCCTACATCCCCAAGTCTTTTCCCAAACCCGGGTCAACATCACAGGTGGGCGCCCTGACCCTGTGCCAGTCAGCCAGATATCCCATGCATTCTTAAATCATGTAATCATTTCAGCCCCCCCGGCATTCCATTTGTCTACAGCCCTCTCTGTGAAGAAATTCTTCCTCACATTCCCTCTGAACCTCCCTTCCTCCATTTTTGTCCCATGCCCCCTAGTCCTGGAACATCTTTTTCTATGACGGATTGTGTTTTTCTGCACCTTGTTTATCCTCTTGAGGTTTGTATATGTCTCTATCATATCCCCCCCTCTCCCTCCTCTCCTCCAGAGAGTATATTCAGGTCATTCAGCCTGTCCTCATAGGCTTTGTAAGTTAATCTTTGCACCATCTTGGTTGCCTTCTGAACTGGCTACACCCTGTCAATGCCATTACTTAGGTAAGGCCTCCAGAACTGGACACTGAACTTGAGGTGTGGCCTCACTATTGCCTTGTATAGTGGAATTATGGCCTTCATTTTTCTACTGATGATTCCACTCTCTATGCAAACAAGCGTCCCTTTTTGTTTTCTTGCCACCTTGTACAGCTGACACCAACCTTCAGATCATCAGAGATAATAACCCCTAGGTCCCTTTCCTGCTTGGATCATTCTATAGCCCCCCGCTGATATGTTCTTCCAGGGTTTTTGTGCCCCAGGTACCTTATTTTGCATCTCTTTGCATTAAATCTTTACTGCCACTCCCTTGACCTGTCTTCAAGCCTCTGCAATTCTCTCTTCATTCTATTCACACCTTCCAGCAGGCCCCCCCCATTGCAGAGCTGTCTGTTATCAGTGAACAGGTGAATTCACCTTTCTTTATCTTCTGTAATGTTGCTGATGAAGATGTTGAAGACGACTGGACATAGCACTGATCCCTGTGGCACCCCACTGGTCTTCCTTCCCTCTGTAGAGTATCAGCCATTTACCACTGCCTTCTGGGTCCTGCCATCCAGTCAGTTGCCTACCTACCACACCACTGTCTTTCTTACTTCCATCTTCCCCAGCTTGATTAACAACCTTCATACAGCACAGTGCCAAATACTGTGATGAAATTCAAGTAGACCACATCCACTGATACCCTTCAATCCACCTCCCTTGTTAACTAGTCAAACACATCAATTAGCTAAGTTTGGCATGACCTCCCTCCAATAAAATCATAGTCTTCTGGTTCTTGCAGAACAATGGCAACCAGGTGTTCCACTATTCTTTCCTTCAGTAGTGTTTATGTGATCTTTCCCACTACTGAGTTCACACTGATGGGTCTGTAGTTTCCCTTTCCTCTCTGTTTCTGCTTTTGTACAGGGGGACTACTGCAGCTATCCTCTAGTTCTCGGGGGTACCTCTCCTGTTTCCAGTGATCACCTAAACAGGGTAGCCAGAGGTTCAGCCACCACATCTCTTAGTTCCCTCAGCACCCCAGGGTGTACTCCATCTGGCCCCATAGCCTTATTGACTCTTATTCATTCAAGTTCCTTTAGGACCCTTTCCCTTAGAAACAGACTTGCATCCATTTCCATGCCCTTCCTACTCATTCTTCTCCCTTCTGGCCCAACACCAAACTCCTCCTCTGTAAAGATTTAGCAGAAATATCTGTTCAGTACATCTGCTCTGCTGTTATCATACTCAATTTTACCTTGTCCTCCATTTTCAGTCTCATTATCCCACCCATAGACTTCTTTTTTTCACTTCAATCAATCAATCAATCAATCAATCAATCAATCAAGTCTTTATTTAACCAGGCGTTCATCATTGAGCAGAAGCTCATTTGCAAGATGGACCTGGGTGGAGCATGAACAATTGTATATACAGGTCAGCACAGGTATTTACAAGACAATACAGATAATACTGTTTACAGAGAGGAAGAAAAAGAAGTTCATACGTACATAGAATTATACAGATATTGTACAGATTACAGGGTATTTACGTACATAGAAGTGTCTATAGGAAGATAAAGCAGTTTATCTAAGGTTGCAGGAAGAAGTAACAGAAGAAAAAAATATATACACCAGGTAGAGGTGAAGGTGGGGGGGAAGGGAGGGATGTAGGGGGAGAAAGGCTAGGATGGCACGGTGCACTGAGACTAGTTGGTAAAATGGGATGTAGAGAAGGTGGATGGAGAAAATGAGTATGTGTGAGCCCCGGGATTGAATGCTATAAAGTACAAGGCATGGTAGAATGTCACAACCCAGGGGTAGTGAGCTCCTATCCGAGGTTGGGAAAGGAAGGATAAGGGGATGGACGGGCCTAGTGTTGATAAGACAGGGGAATAAGAGAGAGAACAATTAGGCTTGTGAGGAGCAAGCTGGGGGTTAGTACTTAAAATTGGGTCTAGGCGTGGATATATACCAGTGCAGACACTGGTACTGGGTCTGAGTGGGTGAAACATAGAAACATAGAAACATAGAAGTTGACGGCAGATAAGGACCGCAAGGCCCATCCAGTCTGCCCATTTCTTTTTCTACCTTATAAATGTGCCATCGGCCTTTACTCTGTCAGTGACCTATCTATTCATAGTCATTTGTATTGCTCCCTTATGCCTATCCCATGCCTGTTTGAAGCCCTGCACTGTATTCATAGCCACCACTTCTTGTGGTAAGCCATTCCATGCATCTACCACCCTTTCTGTGAAAAAGAATTTCCTCCCATTCCCCTTAATCGGCCTCCTCTAATCTCATGCTGTGTCCTCTTGTCCTGCTATTTTCTTATATTTAAACATGTTAGACTCTTTCACCTTGTTTATGCCCTAAGGTGTTTAAATGTCTCGATCATATCACCTCTCTCTCCTCCTTTGCTCAAGGGTATATATTGAGCTCCATTAATCTGTCCTCATATGTCTTCTGATGCAGTCCCTGCACCATTTTGGTTGCCCCTCTCTGGACTGCCTCAATTTGTTAATGTCCTTGTGAGAGGTGTGGCCTCCAATACTGCATGCAGTACTCCAGATGGGGCCTAACTAATGTCTTGTACAGAGGGATTATTACCTCCCTCTTACGACTTGTGATACCCCTACTAATACACCCTAACACCCCTAGCCTTACCTACTGCTTTAAAGGTCTGCTTGGATGATTTTAGGTCATCAGTGATGATGATGCCCAAGTCTCTTTCTTCCTTTGTGACTGCTAGCAACTCCCTCCCAGCCTATAAGTGGCTTCAGGGTTTCTCTTCCCTATGTGCATGATTTTGCACTTCTTTGCATTAAATCCCAGTTGCCACTCTCTGACCATTCTGCTAGTTTATCCAGATCTCTTCTCATTCTGCCCACCCCATCTGGATCATCTACTCTGTTGCAGATCTTGGTGTCATCTGCAAACAGACAAGCCTTACCCTCTAGTCCATCTGCGAGGTCACTAATGAAGATGTTGAATAGGACTGGCCCCAGGACTGATCCCTGAGGTACCCCACTTGTGACTTGCATCTCTTCTGACTGTATACCATTTACCACCACTCTCTGTTTCTGCCAGTCAACCAGTTTGCCACCCAGTTGACCAACTTCTGACCCACCCGAGCCTACCTAGCTTATTTATCAATCTTCTATGTGGAACAGTGTCAAAAGCTTTGCTTGAAGTCAAGGTAGGCGACATCAACTGCTCCCTTGTCCACTACTCTGGTTACCCAGTCAAAGAAATCTATGAGATTAGTTTGACAGGACCTTCTTTGTAAACCCATGCTGTCTTGGATCCTGTGCCCCTATGGATTCCAGGTGTTGCACTATCCTTTCCTTAAGGAGTGCCTCCATAATCTTGCCCACTACTGAGGTAAGACTGACCGGTCTGTAGTTCCCGCCTCCTCCCTGCTACCACTCTTGTGGAGTGGGATCACATGAGCCCTTCTCCAGTCTTCTGGGACCTCTCCTGTGCTCAGAGACTCACTAAACAATTCTGCTAATGGCTCTGCTAGTTCCTCCTTTAGCTCCTTAGTACCCTGGGATGTATGCCATCAGGTCCCATTGCCTTATCCACCCTGAGCTTAGTAAGCTCTTGTAGGACCCTTTCTTTTGTGAAGGAGTAGTGCTCACCTCCCTCCCCTGTGTCCATGATGCTGAGCTGTGGGCCCTGCCCTACCTTCTCTTCAGTAAATACTGAGCAAAAGTATCTATTTAGGATAGATGCCTTTACAGGGTCCTCCTCTCACATGCTCCCTTTCTCCATTAAACAGCAATACCCCTCTGGACTTTCTCCTTTCACTAATGTATCTATAGAAAGTCTTGTCACCTTCTTTACTGTTCGTGCTAGTGTTTCCTCAGTTTGGGACTTTGCCTGCCTTACTGCCTTACCTGCTTCCCTTAGGGCAGTTTGGTATGCCTCCCTATCTTCATCCCGCTGTGTTCCTTATATTTTCTGAAGGCCAGCCTTTTGGCTCTGACCTTTCTGCTACTGTATTTGAGAACCAAAGTGGTTTCCTTCTTCTTTGCACTTCCTTTTCTGTCTAACACAATGGGATGTTGCTTCAAGTATTGTATCCTTAATGCTTGCCCACTTTGCCTGTACCTCCTCACCTGTGTTTCTTTTTGCCAGGGCTAGCTTAACTCTGTTGGCCATCTTATCAAAGTCAGCTCCTCTGAAGTCCCATATTTTTGCTTTGGAATGGGATGATTTAGATGTAGTAGCCAAATTGAACCATACCATGTGATGGTCACTGGCCCCCAGGTGACCTTCTACCTGGAGATCTGTGATCCCTTCTTTGTTAGTCAGTACTAGATCTAGGATAGCCCTGTCTCTTGTGGGTTGCTGTACCAGTTGTTTGAGGCCCTCCCCCCTGCAGGGAATCCACTATGAGTCTAGTTCTGGCAGATGTTCCTGCTGGTATTGACCAATCTGTATCTGGCATGTTGAAGTCTCCCATTATCAGAGCCTCCCCTTTAGCTGTCATGTTTTGTATATCTTCTAACAGTAATGTGTCTATGTCCTCCCTCTGGTCTGGGGGCCTGTAGACAACCCCAGTTCTTATGGCTGTCCCATTTCCTGTTTCCAGGGTGACCCACAGTTACATTCTTCTCTGATTGTATGGAAATAAAGCATCTTGAATGCATTTATACCAATTAGAGTGCTTAATTTGAGGGGTTTTTGTAAATCGTTCCATAAGGTAGGTAATACGAAGCTTATGGCTGCCCTGCTGAAGTGGGATTTTGCTTTGGTTACTTTAAGTGTAATAGCTGAGTAACTTCTTAATGCGTATTTTCCCAATTATACTCAGGGGAAGACAGCACGAGATATAGTAAGGCAGCTTATTAGAGATGGCTGTATAGGCCCAGGGAGCAGAGTTTCTGTGGCACCTGAACTTTAGTGATATCCACCCCACTGCCGCATATAGGGTGCAGTGATGCATGTCGAAGGGAAGTCCCATTATAAACCTCAGTGCTCAAAGGTAGAGTGTGTCCAGTTTAGCCATGTAAGAGTTGGTGCATTGGCTGTAGATGAAATCAGTGTAATCAACCAATGATAGGAAAATGGATTGGGCTAGTTGTTTCTTGGCATCTGTGGTGAGAAATTGGTTGATTCTAAAAAACAGGCCAAGCGTTTGCCAAAGTCGTTTTAGCAAGTCCTCGATATGTTCAATGAAGGAGAGTCTTTGGTCTATCCAAACTCCCACATACTTGAATTTTGTAACAAATTCTAGTTTTTTACCTAGAACTGCGGTAATTTGGGGAACTGTTCCACTGGACACAGGGTTAGCTGTACAGATGAAAGGGGAGATGACCATCGCTTTAGTTTTTTGGGCATTAAGTAGTAGCTTTTCTTGGAGGAGTTGACTTTGTAAAAGGTTGAATTTTGACTGTAGGTCATTGCAGGCAGCTTCAGGAGTTGGGCAACTCACCTAGAGAACTGTATCATCTGCAAACAGATGGATGTTGGCTTCTTTTATACAGTAGTTGGTTTTATTAATGTAGATTGCAAAAAGTAAGAGCCCTAAAATAGAACCTTGAGGTACCCCTCTTTGCAGAGTTTTTAAGGGGGACAGACCTCCTTCAGCTTTAACTTGTTGCAGGCACCCTATAAGATAGTCAGTAAACCAGTGCAGAGAGTAGGGGTCCACACCTATGGTTTGAAGGGAGGAGAGGAGCAGACTATGGTCGACGGTGTCAAAAGCCTTGCTTAGATCAAGGAAAACAGCACAAATACAGTTTTTGCTCTCAAGATTACACTGCCAGTCATTAGTAAGTTTGGCAAGGACTGAGATAGTGCTATGTTTAGCTCTGAATCTGGACTGCATAAGGTTTAGCTGTTCCCTAGACTCAAGGTGAGTCCTCAGCTGTGCATTTACAATTTTCTCTAGGAGCTTGGACAGGACCGGAAGGAGAGAAATTGGCCTGTAGTTATTGAGATTGCCAGGGTCACCTGATTTGAACAGTGGTATAACATGTGCTGTCTCCCATATAGGTGGTAAGGCACCCTGAGACAGGGTAAGTTAAAAATGTGGGTGACAGGTATTGCTAGTTCGTGATTGGCAATTTTTAGGAAGTAAGGGTCAAGGTTGTCGGCCCCAGCACTTTTTCTAGTATCCAACTGAAGCGAGAGGTTCTCTACCTCTTTCAGTGAGGCAGGTTGAAGCGAGAATGCGGCGAAGCTATCGGAGTTTCAGGCAGTTGGCTGGCACTTACATACCTGTAAAAGGTTTTCTCCCCTATAACCACTGATTTCCTAATTCACTCCTCTGTATGTGCTTTGGCTTCCCTTATTGCCCTCCTTGCCTCACTTTCTTTCTCCAGGTACCTCTCCCTGTCCCTTCTGCCTGTGCCTTTTTGTATTGCTTGAATTAGATTTTTTTCAGCTTTCTCATTCTCTGCTTCCTCCTTGGAATAACACAATGCTCTCCTCTTCCTTCCTCCCTTATTCTAACCTACTTTATATGCAATTGAGTGGCCCTTGTTACCACTTTTTTGAATCTGCCAACTTTTCCTACACCCCTACATTGCTTCCTATTCCAGTTAGATTGTCTTCCAAGTATTTCCCCATTTTCCCAAAATCTGCCATCCTAAAGTTAAGGATTTGCACTTTTGTGTGGCTGGGTTTAAATCCCAGTTGATTGTGGCAACTACTCATGTTACTGTAGTAATTCAATGTACGAACATACAAAAATGCCAACAAAAGCAGGCATTACACTCTATTGAATCTGCTCGATTGTGCTGCTAGCCCCTCAACTTGCAGCTGCCCCACCCTCCCTCCCTCTTCATCACAATCCCTCTCATCATGTTCCAAGCCCTCTTAAAGACACCCACCATTCTACAGGATATCACCTCCTCAGGCAGAGCATTCCACCTGTCCACCACCTGTTCAGTGAAAAAATATCTCCTGATTTCCCTCTTGAATCTTCCCCCTACAATTTCAGCTGATGCCCTTTCATATAGCTCCCTTGTCTATGCTGGAAACTCCCTTCTGCATTAGCCTTACTTATCCCCTTAAGGTATTTAAAGGTTTCATTCATATCCACTCTAACTCTCCTTTCCTCCAGGGGGTACATGTTCATCTCATCTAGTCTATCCCTGTAGGACTTTCCCTCCAGTCCTTGGACAATCTTGGTTGCCCTATATTGTATCCCTTCTAATAATTTGATATCCATCTTCAGGAATGGGCACCAGTACTGCATGCAGTACTAAAGGTGTGGCCTGACCAGAGATCTGTAGAAGGGAAGGATCAGCTCCCTATTATTAGAGGAGATTCTGCTCGCTATATGTCCCAGCATCCTATTGGCTTTTGCTGCCACATTCCTGCACTGAGCTGAGTTGTTCATACTGCCTGTTATAAGCACCCCCAGATCCTTTTCCTCCATGTTGTTTTCCAGCAGCACCCCTCCCAGCTGATAGTTCCAGCCCTGGCTCCTTGCTCCAAAATGCAGTATCTTGCACGTCTTGGTATTGAACCCCGGATGCCATGTTTCCAACCACTCCTGTAGTTTGATCAGGTCCTCCTGCAGCCCGTTCCACCCTTCTAAGTCATCTATCACAGCTCCCATCTTTGTAACATCAATGAGCAGACTGATGCCACTCAAGATCCCGTGCGAGATATTAGTTATGTATATCTCAAACAGCATTGGTCCCAGGATCCCTGTGGCACTCCAATCATCACTTTCCTTGGTGATGAGGTATCCCCCCACCACAATCTGCTGCCTTCCATTCAGCCAGTTGACAATCCATATGGTCATCTTCATTCCCACTCCTATGTATTCCAGCTCCCCCCCCCAGCCTCCCATGTGGCATGGAATCAAAGGCCTTGCTAAAGTCCAAATACTGGACATTCACCACATGGCACCTGTCCAGCACCTTGGTCACCCAGTCATAATACTCAATTAGAATTGTCTGGCAGGATCTGCTGAGACAAACCCATGTTGTTGGTTGTCCTGGAGACCATTGTCCTACAAAAAGGTCACTAGTCTCTCCTTAAGGATTGTCTCCATGAGCTTCCCACAATTGATGTGAGGCTCACTGGTCTACAGTTGCCTGGTACATCCCAAGGGCCACTGTTTTGAATGGGCACCACATGGGTCATCCTCTAGTCTTGTGGTACACATCCTTTGTCCAAGGACGTATTGAACAGGTCAGCCAGTGGTCCTGCCAGAATCTCCACTAGCTCCCTGATTATCCTAGGGTGAATGCTTTATGGTCCTTGTGTATTGTCCACCCTCAGTTCCTTTAACCCTTCCATAACCCTGGCCTCTGTAATCCCTACATAAGTCACCCCTCCTCATTACCCACACCACCCCTTAATTAGGTATCTACCCCCCTTTCTCCTTCTTGAACACACAGCAGAAGTATTCATTTAGGGCCTCTGCCTGATCCACACCATTCTTCATCCACTCTCCTTCCTTCATAATCCTCTCAATATGTTCCCTGCTCTTCCTTCTTTCTCTAATGTACCTAAAGAAGTATTTTTCTCCTTACTTAATACCCTGTGCCAGTGTCAGCTCTCTTGAAGCCTTGGTCACCCTGATTAGCATGGTAACTTTCCCTGGACTTCCTTGTATACTCATCCTTGCCAACCCTCCACCTGATTAAATTTCCAAAATGCCTTCCTTTTGGCTCTCACCCCCTCCATAACCTCGTAAATCAGCCAACTGTGCTTCTTTGCCATTCCCTTTATACTTCTTGTGTTTGTACAAGTTCCAGCGGACTCCATCAGCCCTTTTTTAATAACATCCCATTTTTGAATAGCATCCATGTTTAGTTGAATTCCTGCCAGAGACCTACCAAAAAAATGACCCCCATCCTTTTAAAGTCCACCTCTTTAAAGTCAGTCATGCTAGTCCACAAACCCCCAGTTTCCCTACCCATATTGAGCATGAACCACAATGAGTGATGATCACTTACAGCCAGACGGTCCTCCACACCCAGTTCTCTTATAGCTTCTCCAATTGAAAGTACCAGATTCAGTGTCCACCACAGTTTAGTCAGCTTATGTACCAACTGTACCAGGAAGCTGTCCCAAAATGCTTCTAGCATGACCTGCTCCCTTGCACTCTCAGTGGTTGGAGTGCTCCAATCCATTCCAGGTAGGTTGAAGTCCCCCACCACCACTGTGTTCTCCTTCCTACAGACTCTTCTGATTTGCTTAGCTAGCGCTTTCTATCCAGGTCATCCCCTTGCACTGGTGGTCTGCATACTACCCCCATTCTTAACATCCTACCATTGAGTCCTGAAACTGCATCCATAAGGCCTCTTTTCTGTCTTCCTCCCTTATACACCTTATCCCTTCCCTTATACAGAATTAAACCCCCGCCCCCGGCCCCATTCCCCTTAGTCATATCTTTCCTGAATATTCTACACCCTGAGATCATCATATCCCAGTCCTGGTACTGGGTGGCCCACATTTCCATGATGGCCTCAATGTCCACCTTCCCCACTGCCAGGAGACCATGCAACTCAGCTGACTTATTACTTCAGCTCCTTGCATTCAGCATGACCACCCTATCCCCCACCATTTCCTTCCTTATGTTTCCTCCTCTCCCCACCGCCTGTGCCTCTACCTCAAATTCTACCCTCTTAACATGGGGGTTAAGGTTGCCTAATTTCCCCTCTGGGATCCTTGCCTACTAGCAGTCCACTTGCCACCCCAGTGAGGACCACAACATGTGAGGACTATAACTTTTTTTTTATTGTGGCAACATTTTTTACATTTACTATATTCTTGTTTACTTTTATAAATTTGCCACACTTCAGTGTTCAAGAGAAAATATATAATATTAGAACACGTATCAAACAATTTGTAAGAATTCTCATTTTGAACCACAAGAGAACATGTGGGAGTTATGTAATTGCAAAGTGTCTCTGTTTATGATGGAAAAGAAGTTGTCGTCAGGACACTGGAAAAAATATTAAAACTACTCTATATGAGTGCAGACTTAAATGAAAAGAGTTCAGAGTTTTTTTTATTTTAGTTGTTTAACCAGGTATAGCACACTAAGCTGAAAGCTTTTTACAGGAGCAACCTGGGAGCACAAGGAGGTTAAGTGACTTGCTCAGGGTCACACAGTATGCAAGTGGGATTCAAACCCAGGTCTGGTCTGCTGGATGTCACCAAATTTGCAGCTCAGAGCCTTAGACCACTGCGCTATACTGCCTCCGAAAGTTTAGTTATTATAAACATGAACTGGCAATTTATTTACAATGAAAATGTGCCTGCACTATAAAAACCTTACAAACTCTAAAAAGGACAACTAAAATTGTAAGATTCCTATGTCTCCATATAATGAATATAGTGAATATAGTGAAAAAATATAAGCTTAGCTGAAACTATTTCATAAGCTAAAAATGAATGCAGTGAAAGAAACCATAGTTTTATGAATGTGCAATAGAACAACAGAAGGCAGGAACTTGAAAACTAGAAGCAAAACATGTTTTGCTTATTTTTTTGTAAATGGGAGCATTTAAATAAGTGAAAACTCAAATGTTGACTGGAGTACCAGGAAAAAATTGAAACGATGAATTACTAAAATTATTTTGGTCAATATCTTCAGAGCAAGAAGTTTCAGGGAAATTACCAGAAGAAAACAAACAAGACACAAGTCCTGTCAGAGAATGACAAAGAATGGAAAAGCCATTTATTTTCTTCAGTCAGGGCTTCTATTCTGCTACTGTCAACCTTCTCATATATCTCCAGTGCCTGTAGTCTGATCACCCAGCTTTGGCAAGTAAATACTCAACTTCTACACTTCCATGGCTTGCCCTCTATAGTTTGATGTTCAGGGTTCCCTGAATCCCCAATCCCAAATGGAGTCCAAGCCCAAGTGGCAACTTCCAATCTCCCAGTCAAAGGATAGTTCCTCTCATTCTCAGAGCACTCTGCTTCTTGTTTCATTGGGGTACCTTGCTCACTCCAAATTTCAATGTCCTCCTCTCTTCTTTCAAATCAAATCAAATCAAAATGTATTTATAATGCACTTTTAAACTTATCAAAGCACAAATACATATCAAAATGACATCTACCATAATAAATAACAACATAAAAACAGTAAAAAGCAGCAATAAACCTATTAAAATGCTAATTCAAATAAATAACTCTTCAGAGATGCCTTAAATGATTCCGTGGACAGGCACTCTCTAATCTGATGAGGTAGAGAATTCCACAGGGTTGGGGCCATGAAAGAAAAAGCTCTGGCCCCAGATGACTGAAGATGAACCCTGGGAATCTCTAGCAATCCCTCATCAGCAGAGCGGAGTGGGCAGAGAGGGCAGTAGGGTCAAAGGAGATCTTGCAAGTAGCCCAATCCCTGACCATGTAGGGTCTTATAGGTCAGCAACGTGACCTTGAAGGTGATTCTCCACTGTACCAGCAGCCAATGTAGTTCACGCAGCACAGGTGTGGTATGGCAAGTTCTTGGTAACCCAGTCAACAACCTGGCTGCAGCATTCTGCACAAGCTGCTGGCGATGGAGATCCACTTCCGGCAACCCTAGATATAGAGCATTACAGTAATCAAGACATGAGGAAACAAAGACATGGACCAACACAGAAAGGTTATCATGTGGAACAAGGTGTTTTATCTGGGTGACATTCCTCAGATGGTAAAAGGAAGACTTGACAGTGGCAGATACCTTTGTCTTCAGCGTCAGCTCACTGTCAAGAATTACGCCCAGATTTCACACCTATTCAGAAGGTCTCAACTGGTTGCCCCCTAACACAAGGCCAGAGGGAAACCCAGGAGTCAACTTTTCTGCATGATGAGCCGGGTCCACAACCAGCACCTCAGTCTTATCCGGATTCAGTTTCAACTAGTTAGCACTCATCCAGTCCTGAATCTCAATGAGGCAGTTATTAAAGACTGATAATGCATCATTCTGTTTGGGTACAAAGGACATACAGAGCTGAGTATCATCTGCATTGCAGTGAAAACTCAGCCCATAATGCCTTATAATGTCTCCCAATGGCAGCATATACACCATGAACAACATGGAGGAAGCACAGAACCCTGCTGCACCCCACAGGACAGAGCAAAGGAGCAGAGGAAAAAATTCCTGAAACTACCCTCTGACTTCTGCCTGTGAGGAAAGAGTGGAACCATCTGAGAACTGTCCCCAACAGTTTGCAGAACAGCTGCAGGCAATCTAGCAACATCCCATGGTCCACAGTGTCAAATACTGCAGAGAGATCAAGGAGGACCAAGATCGAACAGCTCCTCAGATCTCACACTATTAGGAGATCATTAAGTACCCAAACCAATGCCGTCTCAGTACTATGCCTCTTTCTGAAACTGGACTGGAGAGGATCATAGACCTCATGGGTGGTAAGAAAGTCATCGAGCTGCAACATTTCTACTTTCTCAATAACCTTGCCCAAATAGGGCAGGTTAGAGATCGGTCTGTAGTTGGCGAGACAGTCTGGGTCAAGGGAAGATTTCTTCAAAAGGGGTGTCACGATAGCCTCTTTTAAAGACTCTGGAAACTCCTGTTGGTCCAAAGAGCACCAGACTATCTCAGCAAGGACTGGTCCGATCACATCCATGCACCTCACAAGGAGGCGCGTAGGACCAGGATCCAAACTACAGCAAGTCGGTTGCAGGCCCTGGACAATCTTCATGATATCCATGATCACTGGCTGGTCAAAATCTATCCAGGCAGACCGAGGGCCTGTAACCCCACATCGATCACTGCCATACTCATTAGAATGCATACTGCTGATCGATGACACCTTATCCTCAAAGAACTGAGCAAACTCATCACACTTTATTTGTGAAAAGAAGCTCTCTGACCCCGCAGACAGGCTAGATTGCACAGTCTGTCCAAGGTCTGGAAAAGCTGGGCTGGTCAATTTCTTGATGCAGCTATCTCCCTGGACAGGAACTCTACCTTCTTACAGGAGATTTCTGATTGATAGTCCATGTAATGGGCCATCAGTCTAAGTCTATCACATTCCAGGCCAGATTCCCGCCAACAGCATTCCAATCTTTTCCCCGCTCTCCTCAGCTCCCTCAATGTTCCATCAAACCAGAGGTACCGAGGGTGAAGGGGGAAGGGTGAACATGGACAGGCACTATGGAATCCAGTGCCCTCAGCACCATATTATTATAGTGCACCACTAAGTCATCTGGTTCCATGTAGTTCATAGGCCAACTCAATAGGTCCATGACCACCATCAGACCCTCAGGGTAACTCCCCTCAAAGGGCGGTGCTGGACCATCTCCAAAGGGGTAGGTCTCACAAGGTGGGCTGTGAAATTGAACCTTATAAAGTGATGGTCAGACCACCCAACTGGTTCCACCACCAGTTCCATGATCTCTATCCCCAGGGTGAACACCAGATCCAGAGAGTGACCCTGAATATGGGTAGCAGTAGTTACAACCTTGTGAAGCCAAACAAAATCATCAATTGGAGGAAGTTTTGACCAAAATGTGAGAGTTCATTGTCGACCCAGGCACTGAAGTCCCCCAGGACCAACCACCTAGAGGGCTCCAACACCAGGTTGACAATGAAGTCTGCAACTTCCTGCAGAAAAACGTTCTCATCACCGGGTGGACGGTAGAGGAGTAAAATTCTACTGCCCACACCTGCTCCCATGATACACTCAAAGGATCTAGGGGACATCACTGGAACCTCCACAAGACCCAATTCTGATTTAAAATAAATAGCAACCCCCCACCCCTTTGATCCAACCTCAGGCAATGTATTGATGAGTACCCGGCTGGAACAGCTTACTCCAACATGGACCAGCATTCTCATCCAGCCAGGTCTCGATAATGCAAGTCAGGTCAGATGACTCAACAAGATCAGCAATAATTGCTGTCATGTTTTTTATAGACCTGACATTGCATAACACTGCCCAGGTTGGATGAGAGGTCTTGGAGGAGCGGGCCACTTGCCCACTCTCAGTGCAACCCTTGGGTATGGGAACCAGGCATCACACTCCTCTATCCTGGACCCATTTTGCCCCAGGGCATCTCCTGAACTCCACAGCCCTTATCCGTGCACTCCATTCCTCCTCACAGCTGAGGAACCCCCATCACCATCCGCTTCCTCGGTGCAATCCCCAAGGCACAACAATGCCTATATACCTTGGGTTGCAACGAGGGGATAGTGAAGGGGTGCAGGTCCCTCAGTCTAGAGAGGGGAATAGTGCCAGACCACGGAAGCCTGGTCCCAACACATGCTGCCAAATATTTAAAAATCAATGTTAATTAACCAATTTGATTAATACTATCAATGCCTCTAGCTTATTTAAATATCTTAAACAGCTGCCCCACTTCTCATTTCTAACATAATAATGGAAAGCTTTTAACAAAAAAAACAAAATAAAACAATTGTCAATTTCCCTTCAGTCAAATTTTGACTCCTCAGAGAAAGTTCAAGCACTCTGGCCAGATTTTAGCTCCTCAGAGAAAGTTACTAGCAGTCTGGGCACAAAGTCTCAGTTTCTTTTATTTATTTAGTTAAACATCAGTTTAGAAACCTTTGAGCCAGAGGCTCATCTACAAAGGTACCTCATCACAAAGAGGACATCAGAAGAGTAGTACAAGGGACACAGTACTTACAAACAAAAAAGTTACAGTTCAATTACAATTGTGTTACAATAGAATACAATCTCCAACGAAGCCAAAGATAACAAAAGGTACAAAACTTATGGTCGGGGGAGAGCTATACACTACCTATACAACACTAAGAACTAAAAGTAGTAGAGAACCCTCAGAGCTCTCACCCCTGAGGAATTAGTCCCAAACCATCTCTCACATAGGCAGAGTAAACAGTCACACAATTTGATCTTGATAAAAAATGAAGCACTCTCACTGCTTCACCAAGATATATGTTCAAATCTTATTAAAATAAAAGGGCAGATGCTTCACTCTCTTTTCTTGAGGGATGGTTTAGCTCTGCTAAGTGTTCCAGGAGATCAACATGGTGGAAATGGTCCCTCATGCAACCACACTATCCCCAACAGGTCCTTCATGTCTTTAGTTTTCTTGACATCATTTGCAATTAAGTCAGTATTTGGGTTTCTGGTCAGAGTCTGTTCCTGTTACATTTCAAAATAATATTGTTTTCTGTTGCGTATGTTTAAAGTTACTTGCTTGTTTAAAGAACAGCTTCTGCCTCCATGATAACTTTGGATAATATAATACTTAGAACTCATCTGATGGAATATTTCAGATCAGTTGATTTACAAGTATTAGATGTGAGGAGCAGTGCTGAGGCAGTTTTGAGTCTCTTCTTAGAATATTTCTCAAACTACAGTATGCTGGTTTCTGTGTTACAGCCAAGGGTAAGGGATTTTAGATGGAAAGAAGGCATTGTGGAGTTGAGAGGAGTTGTACACTCGCTAGCCATGAGTGGTAGTATCCCTTTAGGGAGATGACATGCCATGATGAGGTAGAGCTAATTAAATGCAATAAATACACTACTTAAACCCAGCTGATGCACACAATCACTCATAAGTAATTCAACATGCTAAAATGATTACTTTTTTATTGTGGCCAAATTGGCTACATTTATTACATGCATGTTAACTCTTATAAAATGTTCACACTTCAGGAGCTCATGAGATAACATATTATATTATGAATTACCGACCGTAAATGGAGGAAGCTGATTGGCCGAGAGGGTTTCGAAGCCATGATGATATTGGGCTACATCATCACGGCTTCAGAAAACCTCCGGCCACCAGCCTCCTCACTGCCAAGGAACTCCTCCAACTGCAATGTACCTCATCACTCTCACTTCGCTACACAAAACCCAAGGACAACACCTGCTGTGGTCTTCAGTGAGTCAGACCTCAAGACAGTCACCTTAATCAAAAAAGGAACAAAGCCACATCAAATCCTCACAGAAATTGCCTGAGTACATAAAAAAAAAAAAAAAAACTACCGCTGATAACAGTGCATAGAAAACTACCGGCTCTGTCCACTCAAGTGACACAGCACTACCATAACGATCGAAATCCGCTACCGACTGTCAATGACCACATGACCCCAAAAATGCCACACAGTGTTTTTTTCCTAAGGACTATTGGAAGCATTTTACCCTTTCACCTGTTAACTTACTCTCCTCTTCAAAAAAAAAACAACTGCACGTGACTTACTGTTTCTCCGGAGTGATTGCCAACGGCAAACCGGAAGTAGCAGCCTGCATTTTTCCCATTCCGATTGCATTTCCAAAGATTAGATTTAAAAAAAAAAAGATGATTTCTACACATGCTTTACCCGGTCTCACAACAGGCAGCACAACCGAGTCAAGTCCCAGACCAGCAGAACCCAATTAAACATAGTACATTCGGGAGTACTCCTAGCAGAACCACACACAGATAACAGCTGAACCTCCTTACAACAGCACCACCTGCTGTCCTGAGCCCTCAGGAACTATTTTCTTAAAACATACACCTCCAACACCCCCAAAACTGCACTTTCAAAGGTATTAATTTTTTTTTTATTTATTACCAATAAAACTTTTTGGGCAGTTCATAATAGCAATAAGGCACTCCAGGGTGTGGTATATTGTGGGATATCGTCACTTCTCAGACGGTTGGATGCACTCAGCCTGCGGCCTCGTGCCAAACCACCCAAGGTGTGATGATATCCCACAATATACCATACCCTATCATGCCTTATTGCTTAATTAGAGCACGTATTTAACAATTGGTAAGGATATTAGGTCAGGCACCATGAGAGAACATCTGCATGTGATGTAATAAGAAAGTGTCCCTGTTTATGATAGAAAGAAAATTGTGGACAAGATAGTGAAAAAAATAGTAATACTACCCCATTTTAGTACAGGCTGCAATGAAAAGAATTCAGAGCCTAGATACTGTAAACATGAGCTGGTTGTGAAGTAGTACAGATCGAGGAGCAATGGACCTTTTTACAATGAAAATGTGACTGCAACATAAAAGCATTTTCTTCTCTCAAATGTACAACTAAAACTGTATGATTCCAATGTCTCCATGTAATTTATTTAGTTTTTTAATTTGTTTTTATTGACCAGGTAAGTTCAGTAGACAAATTTGTGCCTGTTTTCAGGCATGAACCTGGGAGATGGGGATACAGATGAATGTCAACTGATCTTGAACCAGATTAAGCTGTTGGTGGTATTTTTAGAGAATTGGGGAATTTTGGCCAGGGCACAGGGAAATTCTCCTACTCAACCAGCAGAGGGACCTTGTGACAGACAGAGAGTCATTTCAGTTTCTGAGCACTGCGGTATGCAAGAGAATGTGTGGGAGGCTGGGGAACAGGTCTTCACCCCAGCCTCTATGCTCAATGAGACAGTTGTGTGAATGAGAAAGTAATGGACTCGAAGTCTAAGGAGCATAGAAGAACAGAGAATGAAGGAGAAATGGTAACAATGGAAATGAAGCTGGCGGCAGATGTAATGGAGGAAACACAAGAAAATCAGCTACGCAGTAAGTCAAATGTTGACTCAGTAGAGAAAGAAGTGGAAAAGGGAGCAAGTACTGAAGGCAAAATGGGACAGTTAAATGTTAAAGGAAAAGAACTGAGAGGCAAGGGGAAGGCCTGACAAAAACAGCTGATGTAGGCTGACATGGCAGACAATGCACAGACCACGCCTGGTCTATCTAAAATGTGTTGCACTGTAAAATGATAAATAGCTTCAGCTCTGAAAGGAATTGCTAGAGACAGCTGAAAAAGACTTGGCCTAAAATAGACTGGAGTAGTGAGAGAAAAAGTTTTAAATATACCAAAACAAAAAGTATTATAGGAGGTGGGGGAATATAAAAGAAAAAGAAAAATTGGACCCACAAACTGAGAAACTGGATATAGGAGCCCCAGTTGGATTTAAAGACACTCCATACTGGGAGGCAGATGCAGTAATTGAGATTGGATGGAAGAGAATGAGAGATAGACAGGGCTGGGATCCAAACAGACCCAGTACTTCAAATGTAGATGAGGAAATACAAAAATCAATCAATCAATCAAATCTTTATTTATTCAGGCAGACATAATTGAGCAAAGCTCATTTACAAGATGGACCTGATAGGTCAAGGATCAAATTGAAGGTACAATAGCAGACATATACAGAACACTTAAATTTAAACAGATACAGAAATATAAACATATATACAAATGAAGGATAAGGATGATTCAACCTAACAGGACAAGGTAGGATACAGTAGAAGTACCCTAGAAGAAACCAGAATGTCCATGATCCAATAGAGGAGCCAAAGCAAGCACGCTCTACATAGTAACAGGTAGTTACAGACTCCAGGGCAAACTAACGCAGACAAACAGATGTAGTGATTTATGACTGCAAAAATGATGATAAGCAGCCTCTGACAAATGACATGGAGGTGCTGGTGGGAGATTCAGAGAGGGGCTAAGGCTACTAGTAGTAGGAGGTATGGAGGAGTGGTTGGGGTAGAAGTCAGTGCCAGGAATTGATGTGGAGGTCTTAGTCAGATGAAGCTAAGCTGTAAAAAGGTATGAAAGGGAGCTGAGCTGCAAAAAAAGGGGGCTGCAAGGGAGGGAAAAACTAAGGGGAAGATTTATTGAAGAGCTGTCAACAATAATTGCTGACTGAAAGGGGGAGGGTTGTGAATGTGACTGGACTAGGCCTTGTGATAGCAATTGCATTTCTCTGGGAAGAGACTTACGTTGAGCTTTTTAAAGGATGTTAGAGGTATAAAGTTGGTCAACTTTAGGGTCTTCTGTAGAGAATTCAATGCCAATGCTAGAGAGTAGCTGATTGCAGATCTCTCATGCCGGGTGTAGGCTTTAGGTAACTTAAGCGTGATGAAGTTGTTGCTTCTTAGGGCATAGGACCTAGCTGTGGCCAGTGTAAAGCAGTCTAAAATATAGGATGGAAGTTTATTAGACAAGGCTTTGTATATCCATAGTGTAGCATTTCTGTTCCTTCTGAGGTGTAGGGATGTCCAATCAACTGCAGCATAGAGAGAGCAATGATGAGTGTTGAATGGAAGATCTGCGATAAACCGTAGTGCTCTGTGATACATGGTATCCAATTTGCTTAAGTAGGAAATAGGACAGTGACCATAAAGGAAGTCTGCATAGTCGATAAGTGAGATAAATGAGGCCTGGATTAGTCTCAGCCTTGAGTCTCTGGTTAGAAAATGTTTAATTCTGAAGAAGAGGCTGAGCCTCTGGTGAAGTTTTTTCAGAAGTTCTTCAATATGATGAGTGTGGTCAAGCCTGCTATCAATCCACACCCCTAAGTATTTGAATTTATCTACATAGTCCAGGCTTTCTCCAAGGATGGTGGATAAATGGGGAAGATTGCTTGGTGAGGAGGTGTTAGTATGGTTATTAGTGGAAAAGAACATAGCTTTTGTCTTATTTGCATTTAGGAGGAGTTTTTTTCTCAAGTAATTGGTGTTGCAAGAGGGAGAATTCTGATTGTAAAATTTCGAGCCACTGCAGGCGATGGGTTACTGACATATAAAACAGTGTCATCTGCAAAGAGGTGAACATTGGCTTTGGTGAGATTAGTGTCAATGTTGTTAATGTAAATGGCAAAAAGGATGGGGCCCAAGATAGATCCTTTAGGAACTCCTCTTAGAAGCGATTTTAATGAGGATAAGTCACCTGCAGCTTTCACCTGCTGTGTTCTATCAGTGAGGTAACATCTGAACCACTTAAGAGAGGGTGGGTCTAAGCCTATGGAGTGCAGTGAAGAGAGTAGCAGCTCATGATCCACAGTGTTGAATGCTTTGCTTAGATCAAGGAATACAGCACAGACACTGCTCTTTTTGTCAAACTCAGTTTGCCAGTCATTTGTGACTTTGGCCAGTGCAGAGATGGTGCTGTGCCTGGCCCTAAATCCAGATTGAGCAGGATTTAAGAGGTTGTTAACTTCAAGGTAGTCTCTTAATTGGATGCTCACTAATTTCTCTAGCATCTTGGAAAGCACAGGAAGAATGGATATGGGCCTATAGTTGTTGAGGTCCATGGGGTCCTCTGATTTTAGGAGGGGAAACACTTGGGCTGTTTTCCATAATGAAGGAATAGAGCCAGAGGTTAATGATAGATTAAAAAGATGTGTTAATGGAACTGCAAGCACTTGAATTGCAATTTTTAGAAAATAGGGGTCAAGAGAGTCTGCACCTGTGCTTTTTTTAGTGTCCAAATGCAGCATTAGGTCCTCTACTTGCTTCAATAAAACCGGTTTGAAGGAGAAGGAAGAAACAGCCCTCTGAACCTCAGTAGACTGGGAGTTTAGTTGTGCCCGCAGTAGATTAGCTGGAGAGGTGTCAAAAGCAAGGCCAGCCATAGTGAAATGATTATTGAGTACTTCCTGTTTATCAGAGATAGCAACCTAATTAAGGAGCACTTGAGATGGCAGAGAGGTGCTAGAGTCCTGTCCTAAGATCCCCTTGATGGTGCCCCAGAATCTAGCAGGATTGTGGTAAGAGGCGTCAAGTTCAGCCATATAGAAATCAGCCTTAGCATCCCTTACTTTCTTGGTGCAGCTATTTCTGGCTTTTCTGAGCAGCATCCAGTAATTTGGTTCCTTAGTCTTCCTTGCCAGATTCCATAGTTTATCTCTGTCCAACAGTGCAGATTTAAGGTCGGCTGAGAACCAGCGGCAAGATTTGCTTTTTGTTCTGACACTAGTGATTGGTGCATGAGTATTAAGGGCACCTATGATTATGCTATTTAACACCTGATGTGCTTTTTCCACAGAATGCATAAGGTAGAACTCCTGCCAGCATGTAGAGTGGCTTAGGTCATGGAGATATGGCTCAGTATTGAGGTTTTTCTTAGATCTTCTCAGAAGGAATTTTACTAGGTTAGCTGGTTTGCCAGATGATCTTATTCCTGCTATGAGACAGTGGTCACTTATGTCACTGAATAGCACTCCAGCGTGTGAGAATAGATAGAGCTTGTTTACCAGCATAACGTCAAGTAGGGAGCTACTACTTCTATTCTTTAAATTGATTCTTGTTGGTTCATTTATCAGTTGTGTAAGCCCATGTGTATCACAGAATGATACTAGAGGTGCAGCTGTCTTGGAAAGCCAGTTTAGGTTTAGATCACCTAGGATTATGATATCCTCAGAGGCCAATTTGATTAGGTTCCCCAGATGGGTTTAGAGTCTGTGGTCAGCAGAGAGGGGCCTATAGCAACCAACTAATTGAAAAGCTGCCATGTTGGGGAGGGTTATTTTAAGGGATATACATTCGAATTCTTTGGGCAATGATGTTGCACTAAGGCAAGATGCAGATATATTTGACTTTACATAAATAGCTACTCCACCACCCCTTGTCAGGCAATCTGCTCTGAATATTTGGTAGTTGGGTAGATTTACCTCCCTGTCTGTTGTTGCAGGTTTGAGCCATATCTCGGATATTATGAGAAAGTCTGGCAAAGTATGGGCGACCCAGGCTTGTAATAATGAAAGCTTTTTCAGGAGACTGCATGCATTGATATGAAGGAAGCTTAGTCCTTTGATGGAGGCAAGATCTGCTGGGGAGGTGATGCCCTCTGGAGGGCCTGGATAGATTTCAACATTACCAATACAGATCAGCAGAAGGAATAAGAGTTTTGTAAGGGCTTCGAAAGACAGGAAGATGGGACTGTCTTTGGGCCTTCTCTTCTTTCTCAGAGGCCACTGCTTTGAGGTGATCCACTTGCGGTTGCGACTTGGTATCCTGTCACAGAGTGCTAATTTGGTGGACAGGTGTAAGGGGGAACTGTGGACCCAAAAATGGAGCATTGAGCATAAAAAGTACATGACAGGTTGCCTCCCTTTTTGGGGGTTACCCCACTGATTATGATGTAACATCAGTAGGGAAAATGTGAGGATCCGGTCAACATCCACTGGAGGTGTAACAGAGAGACTAGGCTGGTGGGCTGCATTATTCAGTATGGTATGGATCAGAATGTCTTCATCCTCACTAAACATCACAAATGAGAGAGAGAGAGAGAAACAGTAAGAGGAGTCTCCCCATTTTGAATGTGGCAGTTATTAGTTACCTACAATGAGAACAGGGGAAGGACTGCAGAGTAGGTGGCACCACAGAGCCACTGACAGATTATTGGTTAGAGTAGTGCTGTGGGCGGGAGATAAGAATTTCGGTGGGAAGATGCCTATAAATGTAACACATGGGGGGGCAGGGCAGGTGGGCAAAAATTTTGCAGTTTCCTGTACCTTCCTGGCTGTCTCTCCCGGCCTCCTGGTCCCCTAGGTCAGCCTTGCAGTCACCGACCACCCACTGGTGGAGCGTAGCCCCGGTGCTCACTGGGTGCTTGAGGGCAGGGAAGGCTTGACTGGAGGGAGACACAGGAAGGCACAGTTAATGTAAAGAAAATAGCAGCAATCAAGTGATTCTGCAAGCAGTGTGACTTAATTTACACAACAAAAGGCTGGGGGAGTTGGCGCCTTAGCGTCTGGCCCACTAGAAATCCCACCAAAAGGCTGTAATTCACATTTCACTTTTTACAGTTAACAGAATCCTTAGTTTTTTTAGCAAAAAAAAAACAGGAGAACAGCTCTTTTTAGACAGTTTAGACCAAAAACGCACAATCCCCGACCAGCTTCAGCATTGTAAGGTTAATACAGAAGTCTATGGATCAGGAGGACCAATCGGCTGCAAGGCTCAGTTAGCGCTCACCTCCTGATTGGACGCGGCTTTCCTGTACCTTCCTGGCTGTCTCACCCAGCCTCCTGGTCCCCTAGGTCGGCCTTGCGGTCACTGACCACCCACTGGCAAAGCATAGCCCCAGTGCTCACTGGGTGCTTGAGGGCAGGGAAGGCTTGACTGGAGTGAGACACAGGAAGGCACAGTTAATATAAAGAAAACTGCAGAAATCAAGTGATTCTGCAAGCAGTGTGACTTAATTTACACAACAAAAGGCTGGAGGGGGGTTTGGCACCTTAGCGTCTGGCCCACTAGAAATCCCACCAAAAGGCTGTAATTCACATTTCACTTTAACAGTTAACAGAGCATCAAAAAAGATGAGGAACTGTGTGGGAAAGGAAAAGAAAAAGATGGGAAGGAGCCTAAGGATATTAATATAGAGGAGTCAGATACTGCCAAAGAATTGGCAGATCTGATGGATGAAGAAAGTGGGGACACTTTCATGGAATTGGAACAAAAAACAGTGCAAACAGAAAATCTTTGTGACAATGAAAACACAGAGAAAAAGCTTGTGGTGGGAATACCAGGGAAAAATTATTTCCTGGTAAACGAAACCTACAACAAGCTAAAAGAAGGAATGCAGTGTGGCTCAAATTCAGAGGGGCAGCTGCAGATGCCCCGGACAGGCAGTATATTGGAAAATAACTGCTAAAAAGGTGCATTAAATTTTATCCCTATGAAATTTATGCATTGATACATGTGCCAGGAAGCACTGAGTATGAAATCAGCTTTAAGCATCCAGGAGGACTCGATAGGTTCTGGAAACTCTTTCATCAAATAAAAAACACCCTGCAATGGAATATCTTTTTTGCAATTCCCTTAACAAAACCAAACTTTAAAATTGTTAAGGTGCTCTTTAGAAATGAGGGGGTAAATGTATCTGGTAACACTTTTTGGTTTAAACAAAAATGTGTTATTCATTGACCCCCTGAGCCAATCTTGGAAGAAAAATGTCTATGGACAGTAGGGTAAAAATATAAAGTGACTTTAAAATAGTTGAATGGAGAAATACAGCACTTGGCAAACTGTTTTTTGGGTTTTTTTTTAGAAAGAGACTGAGGAGTAGGGTTTTATGCTGGACAACCAAGAACCTGCTATAGGTGTTTTAAGATGGGCCATTTGAGCATTGCCTATGGGCAAATAAAATGTGGCTTGTGTGGAACAATCGGGCATCATGCAGCTGACTGCAAAAATAAAGTTAAGTGCAGCTTGTGTGAGAAGGAAGGCCATTTTATTTCTGAATTGTCCATGGGCTGTGCATAACTGTCCAGACCCTGGGGAGACAGCAAAACAAGATGTTGTATTCATAGTAGCCCAAAAAGAAAAGGAGACAGAGGACAAAATCATCTTTGATGCAAGAAATAAGGAAGGTCATGGGCATAGCATGGAGCACATAATGGATCATTCAAATAAGGAGGTTGAAGTGCCCTCCCAATCATTAGTAAAAAGACCTCCTGAGCAATCTAAAAAAGGCCTTCTGGAGGAAAGTAAAGAAAAAGAAAAGGAAATGGCTGCATGTGGGGAACCACAGAGAAACAGAGGGGAAAAAAACAGAGCCTAAGTTTACTATTGTAACAAGATCCCCCCAAAATAAGCACCCTAAAAATCCAAAAAGTAAAGCTTTGGAGCAGGACAGAGGAGGGACAGAACTGACAAACAGGTATACTTTGTTGCAGGAGAAGGAATGGTCAACAGTGGAAGTAGACTCAATATCATCAGGCTTGGATGTTTCAGACCTAGAGGATTCCAATGGAGGGAATATGACTGATCTACAAGTCCCCCCCCACCACCAAAAAAGCAAAGGACTTATGACACAATGGAATATGGAAATAAAAGGCAGTTAACATTTAAAATTCTAAGTGAACTAAATAATGATATAATAGTAATGCAAGACACTAGGTTGCATACAAAAGAGGAACTAAAACAGGACCAGAAAGATTGGAGATTGGGACCTTCTTTATGGTCCATTGGGGAGGAAAGATGTTCAGGGGTAGGGATAGCATTCACAACTCATAAGGTTAAATTCTAAAAATAACTGACTTAGAACCAGGGAGGGCCTTCATAGCTGATGTCATTTTTAAACAAATCATGATTAGAATAATAAAAATAAAAAATCCAGAAACTAAAGCAGGTTGAAATAGGTTGGTGGGATGTGTGGAGCCTTACCAACATACTTCCATGTTAGTATTATGGGGGAAGGGACTTTAACTGTGGTCTGATGAAGGATGACTGGGGAACAAAAACAGGGAAACATTTTTGTGATACAATCTGTTTACCAGAAATACTTAAAAAAAGGTGGGTTGGAAGATGCATACTAATTAAAAAAGAAGAAGACTGAACATAGATACATAAGATGGCAACACTCTACAAGGATACATTTTTGGATGGTTTCTAAAAAAGCAAACATTAGGGACGTAAAAGTTATTCCAATAGAAACTTCAGACCACTTAAGGGTTAAATTAAGCATTGATTTGGGGAAACATATGATTTGTGGGAAGGGTTTTGGATGATGAATTCAGAAAGGTTGAAGAAAGAGGGATGTAACATGAAAATGTTAGATTTATTAGAGGTTAGAGAATCAGTAAAAGAGTTATATGACTCAAATATAGAATGATCGGAGGATACAAAAAGAGAACTAAAACAACTTATGGTGAAAAAATCACAGAGAGAATAAACAACAAATTTATAAAAGATATTTCGCTCTGAGAGCTAAATGTTATCAACTCCTGACTCACCAAGCAAAAGGTAAAGTAATATGAGACAGAACAGATAAAGGAAATCAAAAACCAAATGACAAGTTTTTAATACAATAGTTTGAAGTCTCTAATTATGGAGCAGAAGAGTGGCACTCAAGCCACAAAATGTCATACAAACCCCTTTGACAGTAATAAGGATAGGATAGGAAACAGGGTAATACATGAGTTAAAAGTCAAAGATGGACATATGCAAACTGATATAAGAAACATAAAACACAGAGTGCAAGAACACGTAGGAGTAACATTTCAAAAACCTAAAGGGGTGAGGAAAACAGATTTACTAGAAAAGACAGAACTTTCTAATTTAAGTGAAATAGAAGCTACAGCATTAAGTGGAAGTATAAAAAAAAGTGACATGAGGAGGCCATAAAATCTTTAACATTAAAAGCAGCACCAGGGATAGATGGTATTTCGAACATGTTTTATAAAAAATATGCAGAAAAGATTGCTCCCATGTTAACAGTAATATATAATAAGATTTTTGAAGAGAGTAAAATGACGCATAGTATGAAATTAGGGGTAACTATTTTTTTATACAAAAAAGGGGATATGGCAAGAATTGTCAATTGGTGGCTGATGAGTCTGCTTACCTTAGACTATCACATTTTGGAAAAAATTATAAATAAAGAATGTTAACTTATGTGGATAACTTTTTTGGTTTAGATTTTTGTTTACCAGGTAGAGATGCAGCGAATTTAAATTCCGCCGGCGAAGTGAACGTGAAGTGAGCACTTCGCGTTGTCACTCCACTACACAGAGAGGGCAATGCATAGTGCTCACTCCACCTTGTCATTACCTCTTCATGTTAAGGTGGAATGGCGATGCGAAGTAAGGCAAAGTCATTCTTTTTAATGGACTTCATGTTCTTCATTATGATTCTAAGTGATCCACTTAGTGTTTCAGATTTGGCGCCCCCCCCACACATCACATGGCTTACAGTACTGTAAGTCACATGCTCTTTAGCTAGGTAGGAAGGAAATGAGTCATACAAGCAGACACTTTTACTTTCTCCTGTGTAGACAGCGAGAGAGAGAGAGGAGTGTGTTTTGTGACTGCTGATACTTTGAGATCAGAATGAGGAGGAGATTTAAACTTTGATTTAGACCCAACAGCTTTATTAAAAGTTAAATTTGTTCTTTCTGAAAAAAGGGACATCAGTTGCAAATTATGTCCATCCTGGAACTGCAGCTGGATCACCATGAGATTCCACATTAGTTTTTTTTTCCTCATATCATGTGCCCCCCCACACCTTCCTTGCTGTGTTATAAAATGTATTCCTCCACCATCCCCGACCCTTGTATGTAACTATGCCCTTTTTTTGTTGTCTTCTGTATGCATTCTGAGCAGTGGAAGTATACCATGCTAAACTGCATGGGTGCAGTTTTCTTTCCAGTCTGTGTATGTACTGCTGACACTGTCCAACTTCCTGACTTAAAAACAAACATTAATGAGTACAATGGTGGGGTGGTGAAGCCTGTAGAAATATTACAAAACAGGCTTACAGAATCCAAGTAACTAGTAAAACTATTAATGTTGTGATTCGTGATGTAATTGTAAATTGTGATTGTATTTAGGACCGTGATGATAAAGAAACGCAAATGCCTATGGCTATACTTCCCCGGGTCCCAATGAGGTGTGGCATAAAACTCCTCAACTTAAAAACATTCATTAATGAATACAACGGTAGGGTGATGAAGCATGGAGAAATATTACAAAGCAGGCTTACAATACATTCGAGTAACTAGTAAAAAAAATTACTGTTGTGATTTGTGACATGATAGTAAATTGTAATTTGTGACTGTATTTGTGATTGTGATGATGAAGAAAGTGATTTGTATCACGAGTGACTCCTGATGATGGTCCTGACTTAAAAACATATATTAATGAGTACAATGTTCATGCTGAATTATGCACCACACCTGTCCAGTACTCTGAAGAGAAGCCAAAGAAACAACTGTGACTTAAGTTAGAGATGGAGACTGGGCCCTAAAGAGATGCAAATGTACAGACAGATTAAGATTGTGCTGCGCACTGAAGAGATGCAGATGAAAAGGCACAACACCTAACCAGTGCTCACCATCAGAAATTCAAATCTGGAAAAGAATATCTTTGCCGGTTGGGGTAGGCTGCGGGGGGGGGGCAGCATACTGCACTGCTTCAGTAAGAGTCATACAGCTGCAGTGGATAGCAGGTTCACATTGCTGAAATTATGTGGCACAATAAAAGGTGTCTGATTTGATGATTTGATGACTTGCGTCACACACATACTCACACACACACTAAGTAATGCATAGCAAATTGAAAACATCAATAATATAACCACATATTTTAAACAAACTAAAATGATACACTGCTGCACCACAACAATCAGCAAAAAAATGGAAAGAATTATTGAAAATATGACTGTGTGTACATTAACACAGTTATGCAAGAAATATCACCAAAACAGAAAACACTGTATTTTTCTCCAAGTTAATCTACCTACACCACAGATACGCCCCTCCCCCAAAGCACAATTTCACTGTCTCTCAGTACCTAGACTGAATGTTGTACATTAACATTCAAAATACACACACAAACAATAAACGTTCAATGATATGAGCACAGGAGGGTTTCTTATAATCGATGAACTAAAGTTTCAGCAAAAAATAACTCAAAAAGGCTTTTTTAACAGCTTTTTGAAGGTTTGAATAATGGAGAGCTCTCAGAGCAGATTGCCTCCTACAGCTTCTTACACATACTACCCCAAACTGAAGCTGTGCAGAACAATCTAGAGCCCATGTGACCTGAAATCCCATGAAGCACTGCAAAATTCACCTTAGGAGCTTAAAAACTAGGTGAAGTAAGGTAGAGTACATTGTTTTCAATGCACTTCACCTTAAGAATTAGTAGGGTAGTGGTTTGGGAAGGCATAGTAATGCGAAGTCATTGTTTTCAATGGACTTCACGTTACTCATTAATAACGTGAAGTACACTGCTTCACATTGTGGAGCACTCTGCGAATTCACTTTCACTCCGTGTACCACTTCGCAGAGTGAATTGGGGCCACTTCACCCATCTCTATTACCAGGTGGGTACCATAGCCAAAACATGACTGTTTTCAGGCATGATCTGGGAGATTACAATAAAGAAGGATAAACAGGGAATACATTTGGCATACAGGGTAAATAACAGTACATGGGTATATACACAAGATAGGTCAAGAGTTCATAAACAGAACAGTAATTATGATAACATAAAACAGGTAGAAAACAAAATCAGGTGAAAGTGCAGATGTAGCAACATATAATACAAACACAATCATGTGTGGTACCAGGGAGGGACATCAGGCAGAATTTAATCTGTGTAAGTGAAATCATGAATGAGGGTCAGAGAAATGGATTAAAGGGGTACCTGTATACAATAGACCAGGAAACGGCCTTTGACGCCATCCAACATGAATATATGTGGGATACCGTAAGGGAATTTGGATTCCCAAATAAATTGGTCAATTTGACAAAAGTATGATGTACAGAAGTGCAAGTATGCTTGATGGTAATTGGACATTCCGGGATACCCATGTATGTGAAAAATGGAGTAAGGCAACAATGCCCTCTATGTACGCTCTTTTATGTGTTGTTTAGACCCAGTTCTTAGGAGTATAGAGAAGGAAAAAGAGATTAAGGAAATTAAATGGGGATCAGAATGGCTGCAGAAAACATGCATATGCTGATGATAGCATTATTCTGGTCAAGGATCAAGAATCAGGTGAGAAGAAGATGGGCTTATTTACTCTATATAGTGACTATACAGGGATCAAAATAAATCTAGATAAGAGTAAAATGTATCCTTTAGGTGAGGTGAGTGTGCAGATAAAAGGGTTCTGGAAGTGATGCAGGATCAAATAGATATTCTGGGGAATATTACAGTGGGGAGAGATACAGCAGAAAGGAACTGGGAAGCAAAGTTTAAGATAGCAAAAGGAAAAGTGGGTAGATGGAAAGACTGGAGTATGAGGAGAAACAAATTTATATGCTGAAAACGTTTATCGTGCCTATATTCTTATATACTGCTTATATTTTTCCAATACCACAAAGATGCAGACAAAAATCCTAGGGCTTTTTTTCTAATGTTATGGGGATCCAGATTGACTCCAGTTAAAGGTGGACACACATACAGGGTGGTGAAAGAAGGTGGCCTAATTATGATACATCCTATAGTGTTTTTTTTTTAAATATATTCTCTTATGCTAATTTAGTACCCTTTATGAAGTGGGATGGGTTATTTATGGAGGCCTTTGGCCCAGAGGTGGACTCAAATAATGTTTAGAAACATTGGGGTGAAGAGGAACATAAAAAGGAAGCAAGAAGTGTCTTCTTATATGGAAACTTGTAGGAAATACTTGACACAATGGGGTGTAACAGCTGATTTTCTTCTAAGAAAGAACAGGAAGTAAGCATAAAAAAAATAGTAGAAAAGAATTATTATGAAGACCCAGGGCCCAATTCCAGGAGGCATGGTGCAACACGCAGGCATATGTGAGTTGTGCATGCAGCACTACACCTGAGACCCTGTGCCATATTCCAAGATAAGCAGGGTCCCCTGCACTTATGCCTATGATTTGCAGCAGCCACAGACTATCACCAAATGCATGGCATGCCAGGTCTGGGTGCATCAAGTCGCGGCACACATTCTACTGCCCCCAACCTGGAACACCACCATATGCACCAGAGGGCATTGGGGGGGCCAACCAGGTGGCACTGGTGTTTGGGGGAGTACTTTAGGAATTGGACCCTGGGGGTACCCATCATTCAGGGGGAAGGGAGCATTGCTGTTTTGGGAGGTATGGGGAGATGGGCCACATGCTTGCTGTGGTGCTGCAGAGTGGGCATCTGTTGACTGTCATGGATGGATGGATGGATGGCCTTAGAGCATCTCCCTACTGATCTAACTCAGCTGTGCCATTGTGGCTTCAGGAATTGCGTAGGTGGGTTATGACAGTTGCCCTTTCAGAATATGGTGTAGTTGCTGCCATTACTCACCCTTGTGCCATGCCATTGCAAGTTGCGGGCATATTGGGTGGCGTAGCTCACCTTTGGTGTGACCCACAACAGCATGGTGCATGTCACAACTTGGAATTATGACTTGTGTTATGTCTGGTGCAAAATGTGATTCACGCAATCAGGTGTGGCATAAATCTCCTTGCACCAGGCATAAAGCCTTTTGGAATTGGACCCCCAGTGTTTAAGATTGAAAAAGGATATTGATACAAGTAACATTTTGGATGTAATTTTGGAAAAAAGAATCACAAGGAAAATGACAGAGACAGTCTGGTTATGCAACCATGGAAAATTAATTGTAAAAGGCAATCAGAAACATAAAAAGAAAGAGCAAATGATATCGGTGGAAATAGACTGTGGGCTGCAAGAAGAGAGTATGAGCATCTGTTTTTTGAATGTTCTTTTACAAAATATTTTTCAGATACGTTAGCAAGATTTTGGAGTATGGATGCATTTAAAAACATGACATATAATATCTTAGTGTATGGGCAGTTAACAGAAGAGTGGTCAACATGGAATAAACATGTGATTTATGCCATTTTGGCAGTTTTAAAATGATGTCTCTGGCAAGTTAGATGCCAAAGATGTTTACAGAATAAGGAACTAACTATTCAATATTTATTATTTAAAGTGCAAGATGAAATCAATAAAGTATATAAAGAAGAATGTAAAGTGTCTGGGGAAAAAGGGAAGGATTTGGAAAAATATAACAGGCATGCTGTAGAGTAGCTGACCAAAACGAGTATGTAAAAATGTTGGTTGGGTTAGAATGTAATTATGCTTTTGTTTTTATTATTTCTGTTTTTTGGTTTGTAAACAAAAAATTCCCCTACTTTTTTCGAGAAATGACATGGGATCTTTAACATCCACCTGAACAGGCAGACGGGACCTCAGTTTAACATATCATCTGAAAGACAGTACCTCAGGAGTGCAGCACCCCCCATGCTGCACTGCAGGGTCAGTATTGGAATATTAACCAAAGTGTTTGGTGTGGGAATATAACCCACAGCCTTCTGACATCCTGGCCTCTGAGGCAAGTGTGCTACCTGCTGAGCCACTGACACTGCAATGGAGAAACTATAATGGAAATAGTGACAAAATAAAAGCTTAGCTGAAACTATTTGATAAGCTAACAAGCATTTGTCAATGCCAAGTGTTGCTTGCTGTCATCAGCAGTGGAAGTGCCAGAGTTAGACAGGTGCAGTATAAGAATGGCAGTGAAGTACTGAACTGACACCAACTCCATCCCCACCATGCAGAGATGGACAGGCATTGGGGTGTGTCTTTGGGTCATCGCGCATAAGTCACGACATTTCACCTCACCCTACCCTGCAGACACTTAAAAGTGTTGAGGTATGCTTTGGAGTGTTCAGGCTTTACACTCACCTCATTCCAGAAGGAAATACACTGAAATAGGTGCAGTATAGGAGAAAGGGTTCAACTCTGGGGCCAAAGGTTCCAAGGCGCACCTCAATGCCTGCCACTGGCTGCTGGGTGGCGGTGAAATGGCATGTGAGTTACTGTCAACAATCCCAAATCACACCCCTGACGCCTGTAAGTCCCTACAGAGTAGGACATTATGGTTAGAACCCTAACATCCTGGGTGTTTCTTGGTATTTTTACTCCAGGTTTTCAACATGGGCTTTTTGTGACCCCACCACATGGACAGTGACACTATCAGTTTGTTAGCTGAAAAGTGATTTTGCACAGCGACTGCGTCACTTGGCACCACAGTTGCAAAAACACATTTTGAACAGGATGTGAAAAATGACACCTGTACTGTTCATGAAGAGGTATGAAAAATGGCAATATTGAAAATCTGGAGTGAAAATATAAAAAAAAAAACTGGTGAAGTCACAAGTGTGCATAGAAACTGCACAATGCACACCCGTAATGTAATTAGTTTGGGATATTTTACAGCAGATTTTTAACATAGGCATTTTGGGACCTCCACTCTTGAACACTGTCACTGTGATTTTCTTAATCTTTCCTGAACACTGATTTCCTGCTGCGAAAGCACTATTCTGCATCAGAAGTGTCAAACACATTTTGGCCGGGGTGTAAAAAATGACAGCTGTACTGTTCATAATGAGGTGTGGAAAAATGCCAATGTTGAAAATCTGGAGTGAAAATATTAAAAACAACAGTAGTAGTAATGATTTTATTTGTCTATAAATGAACAAGGTAAAACAATTCCATTGAGTACACAAGTACACTCATTTTCAAGGGACACCTTCTAAATAATGATCGAAGTTACAAGTGTGTGTAGGAACTGCACAATGCACACTTGTGAAACAGTCATTTTTGGGAATTATTTCACTAAATTTTTGACATAGGGTTTTGGGGGGTCTACCTCATGAACTGTGACACCGCCATTTCATTAATCAGTCCCGAAAGGTGGTTCCATGCAGTGACCACAACATCATCTTTCAGGGCCAAATAAAATTATAGTGACTAAGTTCATGAGGTGGGGTCCTAAGAACCCCATGTTGAAAATGTGGTGAAACAATTCTCATAAATGGCCAAGATATGCACCAAAGTTACCACTATGCAGCTTACCCACATTTCCTCAGTTTGCGGTCAGCTTTGAAGGGTGCAGACATGTGCTCGGTCCACCGAAGATCATCGCACTGGGCTCCGGAGGTAAGTGTTGGGGTGAGGTGAGAGTGTGGGGAGGTGGTGTATGCAGAAGGTGGGCACGGGTTGGGGGAGAGGGGCAAGGGAATCATGATGGGCTGTGTTTTTCTTCTAGGTCTTTTTAATTTTACACAAATTATGGGGGACTTTTGCCATGCTGGGGTGGGCTCCCAATGTGGTACAGGCAGTTTATTTGGAGGAACAGAGAAGCCAACTAGGGACTGGACACCCCCATTGGCCAAAGAGACCTTTGCCATGCTGGGTTGGGCTCCCAGCATGGCAGATGGAAGTTTGTTTCAGGGGGAGTGGAGCCGATGAGGGATTGAGCATCCTTGTCGGCCATACAGTGTGGCGGGGGGGACGCAACTCAGTAAACAACAAATGGGGGGAGGTGCATTATGCCGACAGGGGGATTGGGCACCCAGTCAGCTTTTTTTTAATTTTTATTTATTAAAATGTTTCACCAGGAAGACAAACTGAACATGGGCAGCAGCTTTCTGATAGCTTCCTGGGGACTGTGAGATGCCAATGGAGAAGCCATTGCCGTGGGGACACCACGCAATTAGCTGTTTTGGTAGCTTGTAGTACATCAAAACAGCTGATTGCATGGTGAAACATGGCCAAATTTCTTTACACATTGTGGCATGCTCCTTAACTGCTGAAGCAATGTGTTTCCAACACATGTGTGCAAGCAACACAAAAATGAATGGAGCTAAAGAAGCCACTATGCTGATTTCAATGTGAAACATAGAAACTGTTGGCAGATACAGACTGCTAGGCCCATCCAGTCTGGTAGTAGGCCTTATACATTGTATGTGGCTACAGACCTTATGTGATCAATGGCTTCTCATCACTCCATCCCCTCTTAAACTTCCCTTGCTCTTGTCCCTGGCATGCTTACACCCCACCACTGTGCTTCTCCCAGTACCTCCTCTAGCAGACTACTCCAGGTGTTGGCTACCCTTTCAGTGTAGAAATACTCCCTCACATTACCTCTTAGTCTATCCCCTTCCTGTTTCATATTGCACCCCCTTGTTCTAGTAGTTTTTCTACATTGGAAAAGATCCCCCACCTGCACCTTGTTTATGCCCTTGAGGTATTTGAAAGTTTCAATCATGTCCCACTGCTCTCTGCTCTCCTCCAGTGAGTGCATATTGAGGTCCCTTAGTCTCTCCTCATATGTTTTGTGGTGCAAGCCCTGCACCATCTTTGTTTCCATTCTCTGCATAGTCTTCACCTTTTCTATGTCTTTACGCAGGTCTGGTCTCCATAACTGCATCCAGTACTCCAGGTGAGGCCTTACCAATGTTTAATACAATGGCATCACCACCTCCTACCTCCTGCTAGTGATACACTTGCCTATTCACTCCAGCATGCCATTGGCCCTCCCTGCTGCCTTTTTACACTGCTTTGATCCCTAAGGTCATCAGAGATGATAACCCCTATGTCCCTTTCCTCTTTCATGACATTCTGCTTCCCCACCCCAATTTGTAGCTCTCCCTAGGTTTCCCTCTACCCAAGTGCACTATTTTGCAGTTCTTTGCATTGAACCTCAGTTGCCACATCTCCAACCATCTTTCAAGCTTCTCCAGGTCCCTTTTCATTTTCTGCATCCCTTCTGGAGTATCCACCCCATTGCAGATCTTGGAGCCATCTGCAAATAGGCAGACCTTTCCTTCCATCCCCTCTGTAATGTCACTAATGAAGACATTTCACAGGACTGGTACTGGTACTGATCCCTGTGGTACGCTGATGGTCACCCCCTCTCCCCAGATTTTACCCCATTTATCACCACTCTCTGTCTCCTGTCTGTTAGCCAGTTCCTAACCCAATTATCCACTTTCTCTTATATCCCCAGACAACCCATCTGGTTAATCAGCCTTCTATGTCGGATGGCATTGAAGGCTTTGCTGAAATCTAGGCAGGAAAATGTCTGCCACCCATCCCTGATTTACTTCCCTTGTCACTCAATCAGAAAAATCTATTAGATTTGCTTAACATGACCTTCCTACAATGTCTCCATATTGCCTCAGATCCTGAGCACCTCTGGATTCCCAGATGTGCCCCTATCCTTTCTTTCAGCAGTGTGTCCATGATCTTTTGCACCACTGAGGTGAGGTTAACTGGCCTATAGTTCCAAGCTTCTACTGTCACTTTTGTACAGTGGGACTGCACGTGCCTCCTCCAGTCCTCTGGAACCATACCCATGTTGAGTGACTCTGTGAGTAGGGCTGCCAGAGGTGCTGCTAATTCCCCTTCACAGCTCTCTTAATATCCTTGGGTGGCTGCTGTCTGGCCACTTGGTATTATCCACAGTCAGCTTTGTGAGTTCTTCCAGATCTCTCTCTCTCCCCTGTCAATGGACTGGTGTCCCCTCCTCCCCATTGCCTCTGCAACCCACATGTAGTCCTTGATCTACCCCCTCCATAGTGAATATTGAGCAGAAGTATTTGTTCAGTATTTCTGCCTTGTCCAGATCCTCGTCCTTACACTCTGCCTTCTCCTATTTGAGCATCACAATCCCCTTCCCCCAGTTTTTCTTCTTTCAGTAATATACCTATACAATGTCATATCCACTTTGTTTACAATCTGTGCTAATCCCTCTTCTGTCTGTGCCTTTATCCTCCTAACAACCTTCCCTTAGACATTCAAGGTACACCTCCCTGTCCTCCTCCATTTGGTTTCCCTTATATTTCCCTGAAACTCAGCCTTTTAGCCCTGACTTCGTCTCCTACCTCTTTAGAGAACAATTGTGGTTTCCTTCTTCTGTTCCCTTTAGCTGCTATCCTAACACACTGGTTTGTTAGCTCCACTATGGCTCCTTTCAGTTTCTCCCATTGTTCCTCCACCCTCTCTATTACCCCTCCCTTCCCCAGGACTGCTTGCATGCATCTACCCATTTCAGTGAAATCCACCCTCCTGAAATCTAGTACTCTTGCCCTTGTGTGGCTTAATTAAGTCCATGTCTCCATGCTGAACAACACCATGTGGTGGTTACTGGACCCCATCTGCCCTTCCACCTGTATTTCTTCAACTCTGTACCAGGTCCAGAATCAACTTGTCCCTGGCTGGCTTATGCACCAGCTGCCTGAGTCCAGACCCCTGCAAGGATTCTAGGATGATTGTGCTTCTGGCTGAAGCAGCCACCTGGGTGGCCCAATCCATTTCTGGCATATTAAAATCCCACAGTAGCAGGATTTCTCCTTTAATTGCTATGTCATGAATGTTCTTCACTAGTTTTCTGTCTGCTTCCTCCCTCTGTGTCTGAGGTCTGCAGATCACCTCTGTGCATATTGCTCTTCCATTCCCTGGCTCCAGGGTGACCCACATTACCTCAACCTCCCCCATCTTCCCTGTACTTCTGTATCCTTTCATACCATCTCTGATGTACAGGGCCACTTCCCCACATTTTTTACACCCCCATCCCTCCTGAACAGTGTATAGCTTGATACACTGCCTTCCCAGCCATGATTAGCAGAGTACCACATGTGAAGGCACAGTGAATGGGATTTCAGATAGAAAAGCCATTGTGTGGTGGAGAGGATTTGTACACTCACTAGTGACACTATCCATGTAGGGAGTTGATAGAACCTAGAGGTAGAACCAATTAGCTGCAATAATTACATAGATACACAGATGTTAATGGCAGATAAGGACCTACAGCCCACCTTGTCTGCCCATGTGTGCACATACTTAGCTTCTTCAAACTTCTCTAGAACTAGGTTGTCCCTTTCCACCGATTACCAGGATCCCCTGATACCCATCCCATACATTCTTAAAATCCTGTAATAATTTCAGCCTTCACCACATCCTCCAGCAGGGCAGTCCATCTGTCCACCACCATCTCCATAAATAAATTATTCCACATGTTCCTTCTAAACCTCCCTCACTCCAATTTCATCCCATGTCCTCTAGTCCTGGAACATATTTCTCTATGAAAGACTGTGTTTTCCTGCACCTTGTTCCTCCCTGTAAGGTATTTAAATGTCTCAGTCATATCCCTGTGGCGGTTCTGTCCTCCAGTGGTACATATTTCAAGTACTAAGCCTGTCCTCATAGGCTTTGTAGCGTAATCTTTGCACCATCTTGGATGCTCTCCTCTGAACTGCCTCTAACCTGTCTATGTCCTTATGTAGGTAAGGCCTCCAGAACTGGACACTGTATTCAAGGTGTTGCCTCACTAGTTTCTTGTATAGTGGAATTATCTCACTTTTCCTGCTGCTGATGCCTCTGCCTATGCAACCAAGCATCCTGTTAGCTTTTCTTGCCACCTTGTTGGGCTGATTACCTACACTGAGTTGATCAGAGATGATAATTCATCTGGCCCTGTGGTGCTGAGAGTTGAGGTGCTGGATGCCACACCTTAAGCCACACTGGCAACCCAGGTTCAGGAATGAGCACAGGTTATCGGGGATCAGTGGGGATGGGAAAGGGTTGAGCGTCAGAGGGACTGTTCTCCTTAGAAACATAGAAATAGAAAAATAGAATTTGACAGCCGATAAGGGCCGCTTGGCCCATCTAGTCTGCCCATTTTCCTACCTAACAGATAAGCTGCAGATCCTAGTTAACCAACAGCTTACTTCCTCCTACCCCCCACTAGGAATGCCTTATGTCTGTCCAATGCATTCTTTTTTTTTTGCCATTAACTCTTTATTGACATTTTAAGGTGAACAGAGGCGATACTCGACATAAAGTATCACAAGGTGTGCAATCAATAAGGATTCACATAGATGTATCGATAAAAGAGCAAATGAGCACCTCCAAAACTAACGCCTCCCCACCCCACCCTCCCCCTCCCGGGGCTCTCAAATACCCACCCCCTCCCCCAGACACAGAAAACAGAACATCACCAGACAAAGATTGGACAAACAGGGAGATTTGATTCATGATAATCATGAATAGGCACAAACTAATGGAGACCAGATTTTCTCAAACTTAGGGAGCTGATCATGCAATACTGCAATCCGTCTTTCTATTCTAAGTAAGGCTAACACCTCAGATAACCACTCAGAGTAAGGGATTCTGTTAGTTTCCTTCCAATGACTAAGCACAAGCCTCTTAACTGAGATAGAGATCAAGGAAATATAGAATTTTCTCTGTGTGACTAGGACCTCAGGCATATGTCCTAATATGCAAATCTCTGGTTTAAACAGCTCATCTAAGCCCAGTAGGGGGCTCGCATTCTCTTTAATATCTAACCATAATGGAGCAATCTTGGAACAATACCAAAATATATGTAGTAGATCTCCTCCCTCTGAACCGCACCTAAAGCAACAAGAGTCCAATAACATTTTTAAATTGAACAGTTTCTGGGGAGAATAGTAGATGTTATGTAGTATCTTGAACTGAGTTAGTTTAAGAGGGTCCTGTTTCAAAAACCTATGACAATTAGACCATATTTGAACCCAATCTAACTCCATGTTAGGAAAAACACTGACCCAAGCTGATGGAGGAGTAAAACATTCTGGGAAAGCCCAGTTCAGGAGTACTACATATGTTTTGGATATTGCATGCGGAGTACTCGCCAAAGGTTTAATATTATCCCAAAAATCTATCTTGGGAGGTTTAAAACCATTTAGTCCCAGCCTCTGAAGTATGAGATGACGTACCTGATATACTTTAAAGCACTCATGAACAGGCAAATTCAACCTGTTAAGTATCTGGGGGGTCATATAGAGCCTGCCATCCTCATCAAAGAAATCCCCCAACCTACTATCCTCTAAGCCGGGTAACCATCTATACCCAATCGGCTTCTTACCAATCAACCAATAAGGGCTGCCAATGAGAGGCTGAGACACATCCAACCTATAATCATATTTCAAGAAGCTGCAGACCTGATCATGAATCCTAAGAGAAACACCAATAGGAGAGTCTCGAGAGAAGGGCACTAATCTGGTGGGGGGGGGACAGCAAGGCCTCAGGGTTAATACCCACTCCCTTAATAATAGAGAGTTCAAGGTCAAACCAGAGAGTAACATATTCATTGTGCCAAGCAGAGGTTGAGGAGCCAAGCCACCTGCCATACTTGTTAATCTGTGTGGCCCAGTGATATAATGCAAAATGGGGAAGCCTTAGGCCTTCATGGACTTTAGGCGCTGCAAGTTTATTATATGACATTCTTGCCTTTTTGAAATTCCAGATAAAATTGGCTATTAACTTATGTATTCTGCTTAACCAGACCATCGGAAGTTGAATATTTAACATAGATAATGGATAAAAAAGCCTGGGAAAGATATTCATTTTTACAATGTTAATCCTGCCCCAAAGTGATAGAGAGACTTGAGCCCACCTTTTCATATCCAGATCAATACTCCGAACTAAAGTATCCAGATTGAGGTGTCGAAGATGATCAGGGTTTTTGGTTAAAGAGAGCCCCAGATAGTTAAGAAATTTGGAATTCCAACCCAGGCCCATCTCAGTGATATATTTTTTGGAAAAGCCCTTAGAAAGAGGAAACACCACTGTCTTATCCTGATTTAACTTATAGTTGGACACTAGGCTAAATTCCTTAACGACATTTAACAGGACAGGAACAGAGGAGACCGGGTCTGATAAGTAGATCAGGAGGTCATCCGCAAAGGCGGTACCCTTGATGGTCTGGTCTCTCACCTTAATCCCACTAATCGTGTCCTTAAAGACAATATATCTAATAAGGGGCTCTAAGTAAAGATTGAAAAGTAAGGGAGATAAGGGACAAGCCTGCCTTGTCCCTGCCCTTAACACGAAGGGCTCTGATATAACACCATTACAGGTCACTCTTGCCATAGGATTTGAATACAGGGCCTTAATCCAACCCACAAACTGATCAGGAAAACCTACCTTTAACATCACCTGATATAGATAGGACCAGTGGACTCTATCGAACGCCTTCTCGGCGTCCAAGGAGACCAAGGCCAGAGGGGCCTCGGCCTCCTCGGAGGCCAAGAAGACGTGGGACGATGTCCTAAAATGATCCGCTGAGGATCTGCCCTTCATAAAACCTATTTGTTCCTGTCCTATTAAGTGAGGCAGGAATTTGTTAATATGCTTGGCCAACATTTTTGCCAGTATTTTAATATCGTAATTGAGTAGAGATATGGGACGATAACTACCTGGATTATCAAGTGGCTTGTTAGGCTTAGGGATTAACACTATTAATGCTTCAAAGAGGTATTTATCCGCTTCTGCTCCCGATAAAATATACCGGTATAGGCCGGCCAATAAAGGAATCAATTGGGAAGAAAAGGTTTTATAAAAGTTGGGTGAAAATCCATCAGGGCCAGGAGTTTTGTGCAGTGGTAGAGCTCTGATCACAGCCTCTATCTCTTTATGAGTAATATCTGCTACCAGGACCTTGCTGTCTACCCCCTCCAGACTAGGAAGTGGTATCTTGTCTAGGAATTGCTGGATGTTACTCAGCTGTGGGGGGGATTGCATACCTCCACAGAATGACTCATAATAATTATGAAAAATAAGGACGATGTCCTCGGGGGTGGTTTTAATTTCCCATCTTTACCCGATCTGACTCCTTCAATGAGCTGGGATGCTTCCAGCTGTGCTTAATGCCTTGCCGGTAGCCTACCCGGCTTCTCCCCTTGGTCTGTGTACAAAGTTTGAGTTTTAATGATGGCCAGTTCAGCTTGGTCCCCCAACATTTGAAGGTATCCATCCCTAACTTTAATTAACTTTAGCTCTATTTCCTCTTGTGGGTTAGAGACCAATGAAGCCTGCAGCTCCTTGATCACTCTCAATTTCTCTAACATTAGAACATTAGTTTCCTTTTTCTTTATAGTAGCCTGCCTGATAAGGAGGCCCCTCATAAAAACCTTAAGGGTTGCCCAGAGTATATCTGGCCTAGTCTCCTCAGTAGAATTCAAAGATAAAAATTCTTCAAGCTGGGAAGTTAAGTACTGCACAACCTTAGGTAGTCGGAGTAACTGGTTGTTAATTTTCCACCTGTTGCCCTTGCCCAGAGCTGATGGAAATGAGATCACTAGGGGGGCAGCCACAATCTCTGCAGCAAAAACCCCTTTGAGTAGAACCTGAGAAAGAAATATGTAATCTATTCTCGAACCCGACTTATGCACCGGTGAAAAAAAGGAGTATTCCTTGGCTTGTGGGTGCAGAACCCTCCACACATCGGCCAGGCCCAACCGTACCAATAAGTCAGTTAGAGCCAGGGTAGCTGGGGTAAGGCACATACGTAATCCTGAAGACCTATCTAATGTAGAGTCCAGGACCGTATTAAAGTCCCCACCTAAAATTATGGGCAAGTGGGCAAAAGGTAATAACACTTGCAGTAGTTTAATTAAAAAATCCTGGTTGTCCGAATTTGGCCTATAAACCGATCCTAACTCTACTTCCCTCCTATATAACCTCCCAACAATGAATAAAAACCTCCCATCTTTATCTGAGATAACCTTATTGAAAGCAAAAGGTATCGACCTATGTATTAGAATCGAGACTCCCTTACTCTTTGTGGTACCCTGAGCAGAATAGATTTCCCCAAATTGCATTCTTCTCAAACATTTACTTTCCTCAAGTAATAAATGTGTTTCTTGTAAGAAGGCTATCTTGACCTTAGCCATTTCCAAATATTTCAATAGCTTATATTGCTTAACTCGTTGTCTAGCTCCCTTGACATTCCACGTACAAAATTTGATTCAGGTATCAGTACCCATAACCTATAAGAAAAGGTTGTAGCCAAGTGTCAACATCTAGCACAACCTGCCTGTCCCTTATAACCCCAGACCTTGTGTCCGAAACCCCAACCCCAAATAGTTGAGAGGCCCCCCAAAAACCTAATAGTCCACCATATCCCATATCCCCAAAATCCCCAAATCCCAACAGGCCCCCACCACCACCACCTAATTAGCAATGTGGTCCATGACAACAGGATACTCCGCCTTTCATGCCCCACCCCGCCAACTACTCCACCTGAAACAGTAGATCTAGAAAAATACCCAAATTGCAAAATACCATTAAACATTATAATTAGGAAAATGCCCCAATACTAAAATGATACCCCTAACATTTTTCCAAATATATTTAAGAGAAACTGCTTTAAGCCCGATAAGAGAAGTCCCAATGTGCACTAAGAAGTGCAAACAAATAAGTCCAGAGAGAATAGGGCCCACGAATATCATGTAGACCAGACCCGAGAAAAAGTTCTCCCAGACTGATTAGTAATACAGTACTTTCTGCGAGATGAAGTCCTTAAAGACCAAAAAAATAACAGTCCAATACAGTCTGGAATCGCCAAGTGGCATTTGCTTCATGGATCCAAATATCTAAAATACATGGCATAACACCACTCTCAGCTCCAGAACCCTGAGAACGAGAGATTTGAGAAAGTAGACCCCCCCAGTGGACCCAGGTTCGAAACCCGAACTAAGAGACAGCAGGCACCATTACATAAAAAAAAAAGACAGATCCAAGGCTTCCAGAAGCTGCCACAAAGGTGACCCTGATTAATTCAAGTGTCTTTAAAGAGATCAGGGAATGACTCTTTCAAGGCCGGTGCAGCTGAATCTAGAGATTCAAAAGATTTCCATTCCTTCCCAATATACACTTGAAGCCTCACTGGGTATCCCATCCTAAACTTCACCCTTGCAGGTATCAATTTCTTAACGAAAGGATGATAGGCAGCTCTCTTCTGTCTGACTGTTAAGGGAAGGTCTTGAACAATCCTTAGCTTGGTGCTTTCCCAGAAGACTTCTTTGTCCTCCCTTGCCTTGGAAATCAAAAGTTGCTTTCCCTGGAAGTTTAAAAATGTTATTATGAATGGCCTTGGGGGATGGTCAGATGGTGGCAATGGGCGCAATGCCCTATGTGCCCTCTCCACGATATAACTAGGCCCATAAGGGGAAGGCCCTGCTATTTTTTCAGCCAGTCTCTGAGCAAACACAATCGGGTTATTAGCCTCTGTTTTTTCAGGCAGCCCGATGATAACAACGTTATTTCGCCAACTCCGGCCTTCTAAATCCTCCACCTTGTTTTCCAATTTTTGGATTTTCTGTGTTAATTTGACTACCGATGATTCCATCGTATCTTTACTTTTCTCAAGCGAAACGACCCATGCCTCGGTGTCAGAAGCTCTCCTGGACAAGTCTTCAATAGCTGTATGTATGCTTTTGACTTCACCAGCTACCTCCCGTATCATTATTTTTAAAGGACCCATCTCATGGAGAAACCGTGCCAGAGTAAGCGGTTCTTCCGGGATACTGCACGCACTCTCCCTGTGGCCCAACTCAGAAACCGAGGCCTTAGGCTTTTTAGCCACCTTCTCGGGTGTTGCAGGAGGGGTGTGTTTCGGGGGCTGCTTGCGCATATCTGCCTCCATAAAACTCCTCTCAGCACACTCCTCCGACGAAATCCTCCACACCACAAATGATCTTTCACCTCAATCGGGGTAATTTTAATCGGGTAAGTGGAGTAGAAGATGGAGCTCAAGCGGATCCAGCTACTTGGTCTCCCACATCACGTGACTCCCCTGTCCAATGCATTCTTGAATTCCCCCACTGTTCTTGACTCCAGGACCTCCTCAGGGAGGCTGTTCCATGCATCCACAACCCTCTCCATGAAAAAAAACTTCCTCACATTACCTCTGAGCCATGCCCCCTCTATCTTCAGATAGATTAATAAAGTCTACAAAAAAAGAGATGATAACTCCTAGGTCCCTTTCCTGCTTTGATATTCTATAGCCCCCCACCCCGCCGATATGTTGTTCCTGGGTTTTTGTGCCATGTGTGCTTTATTTTACATTTCTTTGTATTAAATCTTAACTGTCACCCTCTTGACATGTTCTCAAGCTTCTGAAGGTCTCTCTCTCTCTCTCTTCATTCTATTCATACCCTCCAGCATGTCCACCCTGTTGCAGAGCTATCAGTCATCAGTTAACAGGCAAATTCACCTGTCTAGATCTTCTGTAATGTCACTGATAAAGATATTGAAGAGGACTTAATCTAGCACCAATCCCTGAGGCACACCACTGGTCACCCTTCCTCTGTGGAGTGATAGCCATTTATCACCACACTCTATGTCCTGCTATCCAGCCAGGTTCCCACACACACAGCACCACAGTCCTTCCCCCTTCCATCATCCCTGGCTTGTTTAACAACCTTCTATGCAGCACAGTGTCAAAGGTCTTGATGAAATTCAGGTAGGTCACATTGACCACCCCCTGATCCACCTCCCTGGTCACCCAGTGTAGTCTGGCATGACATTCACCCAGTAAAACCATATTGCCTTCTGTCTTGAAAACAGTCGGTGACCAGGTGCTCCACTATTCTTTCCTTCAGTAGTGTTTCCAATATCTTTCCCACTACTGAGGTCAGGCTGACTGATCTGTAGTATCCTGCTCCCTCTCTGTTTCCGCTTTTGTACAGGGGACTTTGGCAGCTGTCCTGTAGTCCTTGGGTACCTCTCCTGTTTCTAGTGATCATCTAAACAGGGTAGCCAGAGGTTCAGACACCACACCTGTCTTAGCTCCCTCAGCACTCTGGGGTGCATCACATCTGGCCCCATAGTCTTATTGACCTTTATTCATTCAAGTTCCTTTAGGACCTTTTCCAATGGAAAATGACTTATATCCATTTATGTGCCCTTCTGACCCAATCTACATCCTTCTGGCCCAAAACCCAGCCCCTCTTCTGTAAATACTAAGCAGAAATATCTGTTTAGCAGGTCTGCTTTACTTTTGTCATCCTCCACTCTACCACGTCCTCCCCTTTCAGATTCACTGTCACTCCCATAGCCTTCTTTTTTCATTTACAAACCTGTAAATAATTGTATTCACTCTAACTACTGACTTTACAATGCACACCTCTGTTTGTGCTTTGGCTTCCTTAACTGCACTCCCTGCCTCCATTTTATTTCTCCAGGTAGCTGTCCTTGTCTCCTTCTGCCTATGTCTTTTTGTGTTGCTTGAATAAGATGTTTTTGGCTTTCACTTTCTCTGCTACCTCCTTGGTATACCATAATGGTCTCCACTTCCTTTACCCCTTGCTAACCTCCTTTACACATGACGTTGTAGCTCTTGTAATCCCTGTTTTGAATACTGCCTCTGTTCCTCCACAATTAATTAGCTTCCTATTCCAGTTAATGCCTCCTCCAAGCATTTCCCCATTTTCCCAAAATCTAACCCTTCTAAAGTCAAGGATTCATGTTTTTATGTGGCTGGGTTTAAATGCACTCTTTATACCCCAGCCAATCCAAGCAACCACTCTTGTAAGAAATTCAACATGTGAAGACCATGATATTTTTATTGTAGCCATTTTTTGTTACATTTACTACAGTATATGTATGTTTACTTTTATAAACTGGTCACTCTTCACTAGTTCATGAGAGAATATATACTATTAGAGCACGTATCAAAAAATTGGTACAAATACTGAGTCAGGCTCCATGAGAGAACATGTGGAAGTTATGTAATTACAAAGTGTCCCTGTTTATGACTGAGAGAAAGTTGTAGACAGGACACTGGAAAAAATATTAAAACTACTCTATGTGAGGGTAGTTTTCAAGGAAAAGAATTCAGAGCTTATATATTGTCAAGGTGAAATGGCAATGAAGTAGAAAGAGATGAGTAGCAAAGGATCTTTCTTTACAACTAAAAAGAATAACTAATATTGTTTGATGCCTTTGCCTCCATATAATGGAAATAGTGAGAAAGTAAAAGCTTAGCTGAAACTATTTCATAAGCTAACAAGCATTTGTCAATGGCAAATGTTTGCTTGCTGATATTACCATTAGATGTGGAGGAGTTAGACAGCTGCAGAATAGGAGTGTCAGTGAAGTATTGAACTCATGCCAATCCCACCTCCACCCTGCAGAAATGGACAGGCATAATGCTGATGGCATTTCACCTCACCCTATCCTGTAGACACCGACAAGTGTTGAGGTGTACTTTGGGGTGTTTGGCTTCACAGTCATCCCATTTTATAAGGACATATGCTGAAATGGGTGCAGTACAGGAGAATGGGGTGAAGTCTGGGCCTGATGAGTACAATCACACCTCAATGCCTGTCACTGACTTCAGGGTGTGGGTGGGATGGCATAAGCATTATAGCTGCTGGTCCAAAGTTACACCTCTGATGCCTGTCAGTCTGTACAGGGTGGGACATTATGGTTAGAAACCCTAATGGCCTAAGCTGTGTGTTGGTATTTGCACTACAAATTTTCAACATGGCCTTTTTTGTGACCCCCACCTCATGAAAGCATTTTTGGACCTCTTCACATGAACAGTGGCAGTGTGATTTTGTTAATGTGTCCCGAACTTTGAGTTCCCACAGCAACCATGCCATTCTGTGCCAGATGTGCGAAAACACAGATCAGGCAAGATGCGAAGAATGACAGCTGTAACATCCATAGGGAGGTGTGAAGAGATGGCAATGCTGAAAATCTGTAGTGAAAATATTAAAAATGCTTGAAGTTCTGCGTGTACATGGCAGTTGCGCAGCACATGTTTGCATCGCAGTCATTAGTGGAATTATGTCACCAGATCTTCAACAGAGGCATTTTGTCACCTTTGCTCATGAACACTGTCATAATCTTCTTAATCTGTCCGAAACATTAATTTCCCACAGTGACCACACCATTGTGCGTCAGATGTGCAAATGCATATTTTGGGCAGGATATGAAAAATGACAGCTGTACTTTTCAAAATGAGGTACGACAAAATGCCAATATTGAAAATCTGGAGTGAATATATTACAAATTTGCTCACTTCCGAACATACGTGGAAAGCACGTAACACATGCTTATAACACAGTCATTTTATGGATTTTCGTCAGAAATTTTCAACATAGGCATTTTAGGACCTCTGCTCATGAACAGTGTCACTGATTTTCTTAATGTGTCCCAAACACTAATTTCCCACGGTGACTGTGCTGTTCTGCACCAGAAGTGCAAAAACACATTTTGGTCAGGATGTGAAAAATGACAGCTGTACTGTTCATAAGGAGGTGTGGAAAAATACCAATGTTGAAAATATGGGGCAAATATATTACAAATTCACAAAGGTATGAGCATGCATGAAAACCACGCAATGCACGCTCATTAAACAGTAATTTTTTGGGGATTTTTCTACCAAATTTGCAACATAGGCTTTCTGAAAGCCCACTTCATGAACACTGGCACTGTCATTTCTTTTCAGGGACATTTGACACACACTGGGATGGGCTCCCAGCACACCACCTAAGAGTTTTTTGGGGGGTGCTGTAGCCAACAGGTGATTGGGCACCCCGGTCGGCACATACCAAGGGGGTTAGAGCCGAGGGGTATTGGGCCACCCTCGGCACACAACAAATTGGGGAGAACATTATGCCAATGGGGACTGGGCTCCCCCATCAGCAAATTGAACTGGGAAGGGGGACTGAAGGTGATGGGGATTGGATCCCCCATCAGCAAAGAAAGTCTGTTGGGGGTGCATGATGCCAAGGGGAATTGGACACCCCCTCAGCACACAAACATATGTTAGAGGGGGTTACATTGTGCCAACAGGCTGTGGGCTCCCACATTGGCAAATGAACTAGGTCAGGGGCATGTGGACAGCAAGGTACCACCCAGCAATGATGGGTCACTCCTTCATTGCAGCGGAATGGCTGATCCTGCAATGATGAAATGGCCCCTGATTGCAGCAGTAAAAAACATTTCAAGGTGGTGGCATGCTGGCTGAACTAGTGTCAGCAGCAGAGTGCCACTACATTGGGGAAAGCAGGCCACACCTCAAAAGACACTGGGGCCATTTACCTCCACAGTGCCACACCTCCAAAACCCTGCTTCTCTTCGAAGCTGTGATGAAATGTTTCTTGCACATGTGTGCAAGCAAACATAAAAACGAATGGAGCAAAAGAAGCCATATTTGAATGAATGTGCAATAGAACAACAGAAGGCAGGAACTTGAAAACCAGAAGCAAACATTACTTTGTTTATTTTTATGCAATGGAGAACATTCAAGTAAGTGAGAACTCAAATTTTGACTGGTGAACAAAGATGAAAAAAGGGAAAGGATGAATTACTAAAAATATTTCTTGTCAAACCCTTACTGAAATAATTATACAAAATGTTTTTATGCTGCTCACATAAAACTACCCAAATGATATGCATGCTGCAAGTATGATTTAAATGTTAAATTGGAACTGATTGCATGCATATGGCATGCGTGCAGCCATCAAATGGGGAAACCATGATTTTTATGTTAAATTGGGAAAAACTGCATACATGTGGCATGTGTGCAAAAAGCTAGTGGGTCACTGATAACTACAGACGTAAAAGTAAAGTGTCTTGCTCAGTATCATACCATACACTAGTGGGGTTGATGAAATTAAAACCCAGCTCTTCTTGTCTCCACATCTCCTGGCTTGCAGGTCAGTGCCTTTAATGACTAAGCCATACTGTCTGCACAAATATGGCTCGCTTGCACTTCAATACATACTGTATCTGACTATATCTGCAAGTAAGCAGCATGCTTGTGGTCACTGTTATGATTTTTTTCTTTTTCTTCTCTTACTCATCTCAGTTTCACTCTCGAAAAATGTAGCACACATACCAATGTAAACGCATGTGGTTTTTCCCATCCCCAATACACGAACTTACCCACAAAACCACTTAATTACTTCTGTCTGGTCTGTACTCCTACTATTTTCTCTCCATAGCTTTGAATGCTTCAGTGCAAACAGACTTAAAGGTGCAAACAGAAAATTAGCAGTAAGTTAAAACCCCCACATACATGACCAATGCCCCCCCATCCACACACACTGTAGCGGGCACGGCCATACTGCTACAATACAGACAACCCACCAAGTATAGATATAAGTAAAAAGTCTCTTACTTGAGTACTAAGGAGCCAGAGGCAGGAGTCTTTAAGAGATGAGGTCCATGAGTCAGTGCTGAGGCGTACCCCCTTGAAATGAATGGAGTTATTTTTTTGTTACCATTTTACACATTATCATGGTGAGTTGGAGAATAATGAAGGTCACTGTTCTACTAACAAGGCCATTATTAGTCGAGCGGTGGCCGTCATTAATCTCCAACTCTTCATCAATAATGTATAAAATAGTAATAAAACAATACTCCCATTCATTTCAATGGTGCATACCCCTGCAGTCTGCTTTGCCCTTTGTCATAAGATGCTTGAGCATGGGGATGTGGAGGTCAGTGTCAGACTTTGGGGGGGGCATAAGCCTGACTATAGTGGGGCTTCAATAGTCTGTGCATACCATACCGCTCGACTGTCAGTGAATGCAAGGGACAGCTCTAGAATGTCTGTAACATCTCTAAAAGGTACAAATTATTTGTTTTGATTGAACCATAACATGCAACTCAGGAACAATTTAAATGTATGATTCATCTGTATATACCCCTCCCCCCCCCGAGCACTGCATCAGATTTGGGCTTAAGCCCATCCAGTTACTAACCAGTTTGTTTACTGGCTGACGTTTCCCCCCCCCAAAAAAGAACTGTGTCCTGATTTTTCTATCTGACTTCATTACATTCAGTACCCATCTCCTCAGGGTCATTGAGACACCCAAAGGTGAAGAAACATGAAAAACACATCAGTGTTTCAGTCCTTCATCCTTCCCCAATGCCCCTCTGTAAAATATTTTTTTACTTTTACTTACCCGGCCATGTGGCCAGAACCTGCAGCCTGGCACACTGTGTCACCAGCCCAGTTTTCAGTCTGCTCCCCTTCTCTCATTCCACCAGAAGATGGTTACTAGAACCAACCATCACAGGTCCCCACTGTTGTCCGTGACAAAGTCACTTCACCAATCAAACCCACTCAACCTGGGTTGCGTGCTTCTTGCTTGGTTGCTGCTGTGGCTGCTGCTCCACTGCACTGATCAAGGCCTATGAAGGCCAGCCACACCACTGTCACCACTGCTGCTAAGCCTAGCTGCTGCCATGTGGGTCTGTGCTGTTTTATTTGCAGGGCCAGCCTGTAGAGTAATTAGGTAGCCTAGTCTTGAGTTAGCTTCTAGCTCACCCTCTGCCCCTTCAGCCACGAGGGGAGATGCAGACTCACCAAGAGCAGACCAACAAAAATATGCTGCCACAGCACTGCTATTGAGAGTTCAGTGCTCACTGACTCCTCCAAGCTGTAGTGTGCAGTCTGTCTACTCTGTGGTGGAAAAGACAGTGTCACACTTGCAAGGCTCATGTGATCTTTCTTGGCTGGAGCTTATCCACATCACATGTGATTGTGCTGCCACTAATATGTGGAGAGAGTGGACAAAACAATACAGATACAGTTGAGTCTGGAGAGTACCTGCAGTGTGAGCACACATGCGCCAGGTGGGCACTTATTGTGCAAAAGATCAAATCCAAATGTAATGCCCTTATTGCAACACTATAAGAATAACCTAGGCACAAATACAGGGAAGGAGGGGCAACTGTCTCTGCCCTACCTAAATGGCACCACTGCTTAATGATAGAAATGTATTCTCAGGTGCTAATGCAATGGTTTCCACTGTGTTCTGAAATACTGTATCTCCGTGTTTTATGATGTGTCCTGATCATCATGTGGGCTATTGTCCCTCATTTTGAGTGTCCATGTCCCTCATTTCAGTGACAAAATGTGAGGTATAGTGCATGCTTCCAACACCCTACTCAGCACAAAGAGGGCTGAGCATGGCTATAGTGTATATGCTCAATACAGAATGATAAAAAAAGTAAGTGAGATGAAACAGTCATGGAGAAACACAATTGAAGCACTAAATATGCATAAGGGATTTTCATGGTCCAAAACAAAAGTGATAGGCTTCACAGTACAGAGTCCCCTCATCGTATATCTGGAATAGGGGGTGTTGACTGGCTATATCCTAGGCATTTAATGCAGTAAGCAAACAATACTTTACAAATTAATGGCAATTTTAATGACAAAAAACAAATGCCATTAAGCAACTTGCAAAAGGATCACAATTAATGAGTTTACCTAATTTTTATGAGAATCCAATAAAAATGTATTTTAATTACTCTAATTGCTAGCAGTAGTATAAGAAATAGATACTGATGTGTTTTTTTAGATGAGATTTGTACCAGCTTAGCTGCTGCACATGTGGCAAGCATGCAGCATATGAACCTGATGTGATATTTAAATGATGTTCACACCAGCTTACCTGCTGCACTCGTGTCGAGCTTGCAACATTCGAGTCGGATATAATATTTAGATACTCACACCAGCTTACCTGTTGTGCATGTCAAGCTTGCAACATGCAAACCTAATTTACTTTTTAGAACTGTTTCACTTAGGATCTCTTTGTGTATGAGAGTTACATGCAGACATTGCACAATTACTCATGTGACATGCATTCTGCATGTACACAGCACACCTATATTTCTGTAAGGGATGTCGTTAGAGCAAGAAATTTCAAGCAGACTACTGTACCAGAAGAAAAGAAACAAGACAAAAAGGAACAATTCTGTTAGAGAATGACAGAGAACGGTGAAACCAATTATTTTCTTCAGTTACATCTTGTATTTTCCTCCTGTCTACCTTCTTGTATCTCTCCGGCATCAGTAGTCCAAACACCCAGCTTCACTGTGTAGATACTCAGCTCCTACACTTCCATGGTTTGCCCTCTATTGTGGGACATTCAGGGTTCCCCAATCCCCAATAAACTCCATGTCCAAGTGGCACCTTTCAAGTTCCCAGTAAGTTGAGAGTTCTTCTCATTCTCAGAGCACTCTGTTTCTTGTTTCATTAGGTAGCTTGCTCACTTCACGTGTCAATTTTCTCCACTCTTCTTGGCTTAAGTCTTACTAAAGAGAAAGGGAAGATCATTCTCTCTTCTCTTGAGGGATGGTTTAGCACTGCTAACTCTTCCAGGAGAGTGACATGGAGACTGGTCTCTCATGCGACCACATTAGCCCCAACAGGTCCTTCCTGTCTTCAGTTGTCTTTACATCATTTGCAAATTAAGTCATTATTTGGGTTTCTGGTGATAGCCTGTGGCTGTTACTTTTCAAAATAATATTTACTGTTGCATATCTTTACAGTTACTTGCTTTTTTAAAGAACAGCTTTCACCTCTACAAACAATCTGGATAATATAATACTTGTAATTCATCTGATACTATGTCTCGAATCAGCTGATTTAAAAATAATAGATGCCAGGAGCAGTGCTGAGGGGAGTGTGAGTCCCTTCTTAGAACATTATTCAACTTATGCTGATTTCTGTGTTACAGCCCATGGTAAGGTGATTTTAGATGGAAAGAGGGCTTTCTGGGATGGAGAGGAGTTGTACACTTACTAGCCATGAGCGGCAGTATCCCTGTAGGGAGATGAGAGGACATATGAAACGCCAGCAGAAACAGGTCTCATTGTCTATCAAGTCTGCTTGATTGTGCAGCTAGCACCTCAACTAGCAGCTGCCCCACCCTCCCCTTCCCACTTAATAATATCTCCCCCATTCAGTATCAACCATTCCTAAACCCGCCCACTGTCCTACTGGATACCACCTCCTCGGGCTGAGAATTCCACTTATCTTCCACCCATTCCATGAAAAACTGCCTCCTAATATCCCTCCTGAATCTTCTCCCCTCCAATCTCAGATGATGCCCTCTTGTGTTCCTCCCTGTTTTAAGTTGTAAAATCCCTTCTGCACTGATCTTGTTTATCCCTTTTATGTATTTAATGGTCTCAATTATATTCCCCCATCCCTACTCTCCTACAGGACATACATGTTCAGCTCACTCAGCCTATCATCGTAGGACCTTCTCTCCAATCCCTGGATCATTGTAGTCACCCTACGCTGTACCCCCTATAACAATCTGATCTCCTTCTTCAGGAATGGGCATCAGTACTGCACGCAGTACTCCAGCTGTGGACTGACCAATGACCTGTACAGGAAATGGATTGCCTCCCTATTTCTGGAGGACATTCCACTTGCTATACACTCCAGCATCTTTTTGGATTTAGCTGCCACCTTCCTGCACTGAGCTGAGTCATTCATACCATATTCCCTGTTATAAGAACCACTAGATCCTTTTTCTCCTCTGTACTTCTCAACTGTACCCCTCCCAGCTGATATCTCATCCCCTGGTTCCTAGTTCCAAAGTGCACTGCCTTGCACTTCTTGGCATTGAAACCCAATTGCCATGTTTCTGACCACTCCTGTAGTTTGGTCAGGTCATCGTGCAGCTCCCCCCTCCCTTCAATGCTGTCTATCATTGCTCCAATCTTTGTATCATCTGCAAACCTACTGACCTTGGTACCATGTGAGATATCAGCTATGAATATCTCAAACAGCACTGGTCTCAGTACCAATATATATTCCAGCTTCCCCTAGCCTCCAATGTGGCACAGAATCAAAGGCCTTGATGAAATTCAAATACAGGACATACACCACATGGCCCTTGTCCAGTTCCTTGGTCACCCATTCATAGTACTCAATTAGGTTTATCTGGCAGGAACTATCAGAGATAAATGCATGCTGTTGACTGTTCTGGAGTCTATTGCCCTCCAAAAAGGTCACCAACTTCTCTTTAGGATTTTTTTCATGAGCTTTCCCATAATTGATGTGAGGTTCACTGGCCTGTATTAGCCTGGTTCATCTTTTGTGCCTCTGTTGTGAAATGGTAACACATGGGCTATCCTCCAGTCTTGTGGTATGCATCCTGTGTCCAGGGAGCTATTGAACTGGTCAGCCAGTGGTCCTGCCAGGATCTCTGCTAGTTTCTTAAGTATTCTATGGTGAATGCCATCTGGCCCCGGTGCCTTGTCCACCCTCAGTACCCTTAATCCCTTCCAGAATCCTGCCCTCTGTAATCCCTATATTCGTCACTCCTACCCACTGCCCACTCCTCCCCTTCCTGAGGTATCTGTTCCCCTTTCTCCATTATAAACTTAGAGCAGAGGTGTTCATTTAGTGCCTCTGCCTGATCCACCCCCTTCTCCACCCCTCCATTCATCTTAATTCTCACAATCTAGTCCTTGCTTTTCCTTCTCTCTCTGATGTATCTGAAGAAGTCATTTTCTCCATCCTTAATACCCTTTGCCAGTCTTAGCTGTCTAGAGGCCTTGGCCACTCTAACTACCCTGGTCACCTTCCTGGACTTCTTCGTATACTTGTCCTTGTCATCACCCCCCCTCTTGATTTCTTGTGTCTCTTGAATGCTTTTCTCTTGGCCCTCACACCTTGCATGACATCCTGAGTCACCCAGCTGGGCTTGCCTTTCCTTTCAAACTTTGTGTCCTAGTACATGACTCAATGACCTCTGTCAGCTCTTTCTTAATAATATCCCAATTTTGACTTGCATCAATGCATGGTTGAATTTCCATCAGATGCCTTCCAATAATTCACCCTTCCTTTTAAAGTCTGCCCCCTTAAATTCAGTCTCCTCGGTGCATGTAACACTTGCTTCCCTCGCCATATTGTGAGTGATCCACACTGAGTTTACTTGGTTTACTTGGTTGCAAAGGACAAAATAAGGCTACTGCCCATCGAGATTGTCCCCCACCACATTGGTGGGATAATTATACCTTGAAGTTGTTAAACTTGAGCCAACAATCCAGCCTTTTTTTGAAGACTAGATTAGAGCTGCTGTCCACTAAGTATTGTGGAAGGAGATTCCACAGTTTGGGTGTTCTTACTGTAAAGTAGTTTAACCTTTTTGTGTTTTAGCTTTAGATTCAAATATCTGCTTGTTATGATACCATGGGAAAGTCCAACTGGTAGAGAAATGTAAGCCACAGTGGTGCATTAACTCCTGAGAATTCTGGATTTTGTACAATAGGAGAAGATCACCTCTGGTACCTCTTGTGCAGAGTGAGTGTAACCCCATAACCCTTAATCTTTCCTCGTAGTCAAGTTTGGATAAATAAGGGACCATTTTTGTGGCTCTTCTCTGCACCCTTTCAATTCCGTCAATGTCCTGCCTCAAGTAGGGACTCCAGCAGGGGGATCCATAGTCCAGATGGGGCCTAACATAAGTTTTGTACAAGGGGATTACGCATTCCTGTGTCCTAGACACAAACAAGAATTGGGTCCGAGTGAGCAAGGCATTATATTTCCTAGCTATCATCTTGCAATGATCACTGGCTGATACTTTATTGTTAATGATTACCCTGAGATCTCATTCTAATGGTGACACATGAAGGGCAATACTTTTCAGAAAATAAGTCTGCCTAGGGTTGTTCTTATCAAAGTGTGCAACATGACACTTGTCTGAGTTGAGTGTCATCTTGTTTAAAACTGCCCATTCGTCTATGGATTTTAAGTTATTTCTCATGGATTCTCTGTTTAGTGATGTAAGAACAGAGCCACACAGCTTGGTGTCATCAGCAAATTTTGAGAGAACATTCTCAGGGCTAGCCTGAAAATCACTAATAAAGATGTTAAACAGGGTGGGTCCCAACACGGACCCCTGCAGGACCCCGCTGGTCACACTCAGCAAGTGAGAAAGTGTGCCATTAATTCTGATTTGCTGATATCTTCCATTCAACCAACCTGACACCCAGTTAATTATGTAGTAAGAAAATCCCATATCATTCATTTTGTCAAGTAGGATGTCATGAGAAACTTTGTCGAATGCTCTACTATAGTCGAGAAGTATCACATCCATAGGGATGCCACTATCCAATGCCATACTGACATGTTTATAGAAGGAAACCAAGCTAGTAGTACAGGAATATCCCTTTCTAAAGCCATGTTGTGTAGTGGCAGTCAAGTTACCATCAACAGATTCCTACTCTAGTAGTTTCTTAATTACTTTCTCCATGATCTTGCTTATAACAGAAGTCAGACTTATCGGATGATAATTTTCTGGTCTGGAATGATTACCCTTATTAAAGATTGGGACTACAGTAGCCATTGTCCAGTCCTGAGGGATAATTCCCTCATGTAAGAATTTGTTGAATATAATTGAAAGTGGTTTTGCAATAGCAGCAGCTGTCTCAATTAGAAATCGGGGGCTAATGTTATCAGGTCCTGGACTAGAATTAGGTTTTAGGGATAACATTGCTTTTAGTGTATCATCCTCTGTGATGATGTAAGAGGGGGTAACATTGTTTGATGCTTGAAGCATTTAGGAACCTCTTTCTTGGTAAATACTGAGCAGAATTGCTTGTTAAATGTGTCTGCCATATCTCTGTCTGTAGATATAATTGTGTCATATATGCATAACGGCCCCATGTGTCTATTATTTATTTTGTATTGTTAAGGTAGGAAAATAGTGATTTATAGTTGTCTTTGGTATGGGCCAGATGAAACTCAAGTTTTTTTTTAGATTGCAGAATGGCTTGTTTTCGTGATTTTAGAGTTTCCCTGTATTGAGTGAACAGTAATTTTTTGTTGTCTCCCTCACTGTTTTTAACTTATGTGAATAGCCTCTGCTTGTTCTTAATTAAGGCTTTAATAGTATTGTTAAATCACAGGGGTATTTTCCCCTTTTTATTACATTTTTTTGTTGTAGGAACATATAGTATTTCCGAGTAGTAAATGGTAGATTTGAAAAAGTCCCAGGATTCTTCCATGGAAAGAGAGGATAGTGTTGTATCCCAAGAAATTGAGTTTAATTGGTTATTAATAGCATTAAAATTAGATTTATTATAATTTTTCAATTCAGTACAATTGGTGATGTGTTGACAAAATGACAGTGTAAGGGAAATGGTGTAGTGATCACTTGATCCTAGTGGGGCACCAGTTATAACTTTGGGCATTAGATTCCCTATATTTGTAATAACCAAGTCCAGTATATTGTTACCTCATGTTGGTTCTTAACCATTTGTTCAAGGCCCATATCAACCATGAGTGTAATTAAGTCTTTCTCGACCTGCGTACTTCCAGTTAAAGAATACCAATTTATAGTAGGCAGGTTAAAGTCACCCAGTATGAGGATTTTTCCTTTAGAGGCCATGTCTAAGATCTCATTATTTAAGCAAGTAGAATATTCTTTATTAGATGTCGGGGGCCTGTAGCATGTCACTACCATCAGTTGTGGGTAACCCTTAAACTGGATGTTAACCCAGATTGTTTCAATATCACTCATTGTGGGGATTTGGAATGAGGATATGTCGTCTCTAACACAGAGACATAACCCCCCACCCATTTGCCCCTGGTGGTTCTTATGATATAGTTTATACCCTAGGATGTGCTAGATCTAAGAAGTATCAGGATGCCACCAAGTTTCTGTAATAGAAATTAGTCCGTATTTATTCAATTGACACATAGCTTCTAGTTCAGCTATTTTAACCTGGTTTAAAGATCTAGCATTTAGGCTGAGTACCTCACACTCAGAAATGACCATAGTAGGTCTCTTTAGAGAACAGGATCTTTTGTCACTGATCTCACCCCTGGGTTTTAGTTTAAAAGTTTATTAATGGCTGTTGTAAAGCTTTTACCCAGGAGCGAGCTATCCCTATGACTGAGGTGGAGTCCATCCCAGCAGTACAGTAAGTCTTTTAGATAGAAGGTTTCCCAATGAGTGAGACAGAGAATGTTCTGTCGGAGACACCAGCATCTGAGCCAGTCATTAAAGGCCTTAATCTGTGTATTAATAATATCAGGAGCTCTCGGTACGGGTAGAATCTCTGAGAAGCATGCTAGGCTATTTTTTTCTGCTAATACATTATTGAGTGCTATAATGTCCTGTTTAAGTTTGTCAATACTACCTCTATTTATATCATTTGCACCAGCATGTACTATGAACAATTGATTTTCACCAACCCCTTTCAATATGTTTTTTACAGTAGTAGTGATGTCGGATACACGACCACCTCACAAGCTAGAGCAAGTACGGTTGAATTTGTCCACATTACATATAGGGTGATCCAGATGTTTAATAACTGAGTGACCAAGAACAAAAATGTGTTTAGATAATGGGTGAGAATCCATATTGCTAGTAGTCAATGGTAAAATAACTGAATCGTAATTTTGGTCATTTGTTCGGGATTTATTTTGTTTGGGTGTGGTGATCACAGTACAGTTATTCTCTCTTCTGTGTGTGTGGGGGTCGCTCCCTGCTAGAGGGTCCTCCACCCACAGATCCCTCCACATGTGATAGTACAGGTTGAAAGTCTTTTCCAACCTAGTTGTCTCATAGACCAACTGCACCAAGAAGCTGTTCTGAAATCAACAACAATTATGCCACAGGCACCTTATGGGCCTGTAGAGAATATTAGCCTTTCTTTGCCCTTCTCAAAGAAAACAAAATCAATTTCACCACTCCTTACCTGTTCAGGATGATTATTCAATTCCCTGAAGGTAAAAAAGTATTCGACTCCCCAGAGGAAGTTTGGGTTGAAATTCTGCACCTTGGGAGAGAACACCAGGCCTGCCTAACTCGCTCAGAGCAGAGAGATGGCGAGAGGTGGCACAAACCAGAAATAAGAAAGTGGAGACAAAGAATCTCCCCAAAGCCTTGGTCAAAACTTTGGCTTCATTTTGTCACACTGTGGTGACTATATGAGAACACTGGGGAACTCTTGAAGTATTCTATGGTGAACGTTGCCTTGAAACCAGGTTTGCCTTACTTTTGTCTGGTCTTGTGGTGTGGCTCTCGATGGCATGGGAAATCTTCTGATCTGTGGATTTATTTGGAGCAGCCAGTCTGCAAAGCATGGAGTCACTACCAGTTTGCTTTTCCTTGCTTCACAATAAATGCTCGAGAGGGCATAGCCTTAGAACATTTTGACCCCAAGACAAATAAGGAACCCTCCCCAATGACACTGTGTTGTATCGTCTCCCTTTCAGTTACTTTCAGGCTCTTCTCATGCAAGAATTATTACTGGCTTAACTGGACCAACAACAACTAAATCAATGGTTATGATAGAACCAGGACTGGGGCCAGAGACCAGAAATGAACAATTTATTGAAGAACACCTAAGCATGATTGAGGAATGTACAGTTTAAAGGGAATAATTATAAACAGCCTAAATCTTTTGGTGGGTTTTTTCACTCCTTCCCAGTTAGCTCTGTATATTTATTAGGAGCATGACTTTTTGCTACATTGGGGAATCCATAGCTAGCCCCTCCAAGTAACATATATTAGTTATCAGAGTGGATATTCCTCTTTCCTGTTGTTACTACTGAGATGCAATGTCATCTTGGGCCTTGCAGCAATGTTTGGCAACAACCTAATGCATTTCCTACACCTTTACCAACTAATTTGGTTTCTATACCACGGTCTGCTCAGCATCAGTTTTTTCTGTGGACTGATAGTGTACAGACCCTTCCCGACACCCCTTATTTTATGTCTCCTAATTTTGGGAGTGAAGCTAGCCCCTGGGAGGCCCGTCTGGCTCAACTAGCTGGTCTACTTCCCCCTCCAGTGGTCACATGTGATACTGCACAGGATAGAAGAGGGCTTGTCTATCTCTCACTATCTTTGGAAGTCATGACACTTTTTGTAAATAGTTCACCTGCTCTAATGCAGGTCCTTACCTGGATCACCCAGTTGGAGATCTGACAGCTGTTTACATTTGTTAATTGGTTGGAACAGATGGACCCACTATCCCTAGCACCTACCACTCCCTATATTCTGTGGTGGAAGTGCTTGTTTTTTATTTATTTTCACTCTTTGTATAAAAACAGACATGACATCAGCTTTTGTACTTAGGCTGTCAGATAAGTGGAAAGTAAGCGATGGGCTTTATTTGCGACTAATTGTGATTGCTGGAGAGAATGGGCAATTGAGATGGCACTTGGAGACACTGAGTGGAGGTGGTGAGACAGGGCACCTGTCACATCAGAGTTGGAGGACTTGAGGGCAGAATAGGATCCCTTTAAAGCATCCCAAAAATGGATAAGACATCCATAATACTTTCCCTCAATATTAATGTGATTCACTCTTCAATAAAGAGATACCGCCTACATCAGTTTTTGTGACATGATAAACCAGAGATAGTTGCCCTACAGGAAACTCATTTGCCTCAAACAGAGCATTTGAAACTATAGAATCAGGGCTATGCTCTTCTGGCTTCGGCCTCACATAGCTTTGGGAGGAAAAATTGGGTCACATTATTAATTACTAAAGCAGCGAACTGGGTGAAAACAGACAGACTTGAGGATACTGAGGGTCATTATGCCATAGTTTCAGGTCTTTTAAATTACAGAGAGGTGACCCTTGCCTCCGTGTATTTTTTCCTGGGCTCTTCTAAATCTGTGGTTGAGGGCTTTTTATCGGACTTGCTGTCTAGATATAAAGGCCAGTTATTTATGGGGGGAGACCTCAATATTATCTCAGACCCTGTTTTGAATGTCTCCAGCTGCTTTGCTCACCAGATTAACTCTGTACAGAACAAATATTTTAAGCATATCATGGTAAATCTGGGCTTCATGGATACATACCTTCCCCACCATTAGAAGTTACACACATGTATCCCCCACTAAGAGGGTAGCTGCCAGACTGGACTATGTGTACACAACCATTGAGCACTATGATTTAGTTTCAGATTTCTGGCATGGGCCTCCCCTATTGTCTGATCATTCCCCATTTTACTTAAAAGTGTACTTGGGTAATGTGCCAAAATTTAACCACTGGTGTCTGAATGTCCAGCATCTATGAGACCCAGAATTCAGGCAGGAAATATTGTATTTGATACCAGATATCATTAGAGATAACCAGAGCCAGGAAACCTCCCTAGGGATTCTCTGGGTCACCCTTAAGGTGGTCCTTTGGGACTGATAATTAAATTCTCCTCCCAGAAGAAAAAGAAGAGGGACAAGAAATATGCAGAGTTACAAAATGAGTTAGACACTTTGCATATGATGTGGGACCAGGGGGACTTCTCTGTTAAACCTGCTATCCTGCGAGTTAAGCAGCAGATCCAAAGTACCTGGACCAAAAGATTGACAAACAAAACAAACAAAAAAGGGTTCTGTCACTGTTGGGACCCCTATTGTTGTAATCCCTGTGCTGTTTACTAGCATAAAAGGGTTTTGTCACTTTTGGGACCCCTGGCATTGTAATCCATGTACTGTTTATTAGCAAAAAAAAGTGTTCTGTCTCTTTTGGAACCTCTGGCATTGAAATCCATGTGTTGTTTATTACCAAAAAAGGTTCTGTCACTTTTGGGACCCCTGGCATTGTAATCCATGTGCTGTTTATTATCAAAAAAATGTTTTGTCTCTTTTGGGACCCCTTGCGTTGTAATCCATGTGCTGTTCATTAACAGAAAAGGGTTCTGTCACTTTTGGGACCCCTATTGTTGTAATCCCTGTGCTGTTTATTAGCATTAAATGGTTCTGTCCCTTTTTGGGACCCCTGGCATTGTAATCCTTGTGCTATTTATTAACATAAAAGGGTTCTGCCACTTTTGGGACGTCTGGCATTGTACTCTATATGCTGTTTATTAACAAAAAAGGGTTATGTCACTGTTGGGACCTGTATTGTTGTAATCCATGTGCTGTTTATTAACAGAAAAGGGTTATGTCACTGTTGGGAACCCTATTTTTTAATCCCTGTGCTGTTTATTAACATAAAATGCTTCTGTCACTTTTGGGACCCCTGGCATTGTAATCCATGTGCTTTTTATTAACAAAAAATGGATCTGTCTCTGTAGGGACCCCTATTGTTGTAATCTCAGTGCTGTTTATTAGCATAAAAGGGTTCTGTCACTATTCAGACCCCTGGCATTGTAATCCATGTTCTGTTTATTAACAAAAAAGGGTTCTGTCAATGTTGGGACCCCTATTGTTATAATCCCTGTGATGTGTATTTTCTTAAAAGGGTTCTTTCTCTGTTGGGACCAATATTGTTTTAATCCCTGTGCTGTTTATTAGCATAAAAGGGTTCTGTCACTGTTGGGAAACCTATTGTTGTAATCCCTGTGCTGTTTATTAGCATAAAAGGGTTCTGTCACTATTGAGACCCCTGGCATTTTAATCCATGAGCTGTCTAGTAAGAAAAAAGGGTTCTCTCACTGTTGGGAACCCTATTGTTGTAATCCCTGTGATGTGTATTAGCATAAAAGGGTTCTGTCACTATTCAGTCCCCAGGCTATGTAATCCATCTGCTGTTTATTAACAAAAAAGGTTTCTGTCACTGTTGGGACCACTATTGTTATAATCCCTGAGCTGTGTATTAGCACAAAAGGGTTCTGTCACTTTTGGGACCCCTTGCATTGTAATCCATGAGCTGTTTATTAAGAGAAAGGTTCTGTCACTTTTGGACCTTGCATTGTAATCCATGTGCTGTTTATTAACAGAAAAGGGTTCTGTCACTGTTGGGACCCCTATTGTTGTAATCCCTGTGCTGTTCATTGCATAAAATGGTTCTGTCACTGTTGGGACCCCTGGCATTATAACCCATGTGCTGTTTATTAGCAAAAAAGGGTCCTGTCACTGTTGGAACACCTATTGTTGTAATCCCTGTGCTGTTTATTAGCATAAAATGGTTCTGTCACTTTTTGGGACACTGGCATTGTAATCCATGAGCTGTTTATTAACAAAAAAGGGTTCTGTCACTGTTTGGACCCATATTGTTATAATCCTTGTGGTGTGTGATAGCATCAAAGGGTTCTTTCTATGTTGGGAACCCTATTGTTGTAATCCCTGTGCTGTTTATTAGTATAAAAGGGTTCTATCACTTTTTAGACCATGGCATTTTAATCCATGTGCTGTTTATTAACAAAAAAAGGGTTCTGTCACTGTTGGGACCTCTGGCATTGTAATCCATATGCTGTTTATTAACAAAAAAGGGTTATGTCACTGTTGGGACGCACATTGTTGTAATCCATGTGCTGTTTACTATCATAAAAGGGTTCTGTCACTTTTGGGACCCCTGGCATTGTAATCCATGTTCTGTTTATTAGCAAAAAAGGGTTCTGTCACTTTTAGGACCTCTGACATTGTAATCCATGTGCTATTTATTAACAAAAAAGGTTCTGTCACATTTGGGACCCCTGGCATTGTAATGCATGTGCTGTTTCTTATCAAAAACAGGTTCTGTCACTTTCAGGACCCCCTTGCATTGTAATCCATGTGCTGTTTATTAACAGAAAAGGGTTATGTCACTGTTGGGACCCCTACTGATGTAATCCCTGTGCTGTTTGTCAGCATAAAAGGGTTCTGTCACTTTTGGGACCCTGGCAATGTAATCCAAGTGCTGTTTATTAACAAAAAAGTGTTCTGGCACTGTTGGGACCCCTATTGTTGTAATCCCTATGCTGTTTATTATCATGAAAGGGATCTGTCACTTTTGGGACCCATGGCATTGTAATCCATGTGCTGTTTATTATCAAGAAAAGGTTTTGTCACTTTTGGACCCCTTGCATCGTAATCCAAGTGCTGTTTATTAACAGAAAAGGGTTCTGTCAATTTTGAGATCCCTATTGTAATCCCTGTGCTGTTTATTAGCATTAAATGGTTCTGTCACTTTTTGGGACTCCTGGCATTGTAATCCTTGTGCTGTTTATTAACAATAAAGGGTTCTGTCACTGTTGGGACCCATGGCATTGTAATCCATGTGCTGTTTATTATCAAGAAAAGGTTTTGTCACTTTTGGACCCCTTGCATCGTAATCCAAGTGCTGTTTATTAACAGAAAAGGGTTCTGTCAATTTTGAGATCCCTATTGTAATCCCTGTGCTGTTTATTAGCATTAAATGGTTCTGTCACTTTTTGGGACCTCTGGCATTGTAATCTATATGCTGTTTATTAACAAAAAAGGGTTATGTCACTGTTGGGACCCCTATTGTTGTAATCCCTTTGCTGGTTACCAGCATAAAAGGGTTTTGTCACTTTTGGGACCCCTGGCATTGTAATCCATGTGCTGTTTATTATCAAGAAAAGGTTTTGTCACTTTTGGGACCCCTTGCATTGTAATCTATATGCTGTTTATTAACAAAAAAGGGTTATGTCACTGTTGGGACCCGTATTGTTGTAATCCATGTGCTGTTTATTAACAAAAAAGGGTTCTGTCACTGTTGGGACCCCTATTGTTGTAATCACTGTGCTGTTTACTAGCATAAAAGGGTTTTGTCACTTTTGGAACCCCTGGCATTGTAATCCATGTACTGTTTATTAGCAAAAAAAATGTTCTGTCTCTTTTGGAGCTTCTGGCATTGAAAACCATGTGTTGTTTATTACCAAAAAAGGTTCTGTCACTTTTGGGATCCCTGGCATTGTAATCCATGTGCTGTTTATTATCAAAAAAATGTTTTGTCTCTTTTGGGACCCCTTCCGTTGTAATCCATGTGCTGTTCATTAACAGAAAATGGTTCTGTCACTTTTGGGACCCCTATTGTTGTAATCCCTGTGCTCTTTATTAGCATTAAATGGTTCTGTCCCTGTTTGGGACCCCTGGCATTGGAATCCTTGTGCTATTTATTAACAAAAAAGGGTTCTGCCACTTTTGGGATGTCTGGCATTGTAATCTATATGCTGTTTATTAACAAAAAAGGGTTATGTCACTGTTGGGACCCATATTGTTGTAATCTATGTGCTGTTTATTAACAAAAAAGGGTTCTGTCACTGTTGGGAACCCTATTGTTGTAATCCCTGTGCTGTTTATTAACATAAAATGCTTCTGTCACATTTAGGACCCCTGGCATTGTAATCCATGTGCTTTTTATTAACAAAAAATGGTTCTGTCTCTGTAGGGAACCCTATTGTTGTAATCTCAGTGCTGTTTATTAGCATAATAGGGTTCTGTCACTATAGAGACCCCTGGCATTGTAATCCATGTTCTGTTTATTAACAAAAAAGGGTTCTGTCAATGTTGGGACCCCTATTGTTATAATCCCTGTGCTGTGTATTTTGTTAAAAGGGCTCTTTCTCTGTTGGGACCCCTATTGTTGTAATCCCTGTGCTGTTTATTAGCATAAAAGGGTTCTATCACTTTTTAGACCCTGGCATTTTAATCCATGTGCTGTTTATTAACAAAAAAGGGTTCTGTCACTTTTGGGACCTCTGGCATTGTAATCTATATTCTGTTTATTAACAAAAAAGGGTTATGTCACTGTTGGGACCCGTGTTGTTCTAATTCATGTGCTGTTTATTAACAAAAAAGGGTTCTGTCACTGTTGGGACCCCTATTGTAATCCCTGTGCTGTTTACTAACAAAAAAGGGTTTTGTCACTTTTGAGACCCCTGGCATTGTAATCCATGTACTGTTTATTAGCAAAAAAAGGTGTTCTGTCTCTTTTGGAACCTCTGGCATTGAAATCCATGTGTTGTTTATTACCAAAAAAGGTACTGTCACTTTTGGGACCACTGGCATTGTAATCCATGTGCTGTTTATTATCAAAAAAAGTTTTGTCACTTTTGGGACCACTTCTAGTTGTAATCCATGTGCTGTTCATTAACAGAAAAGGGTTCTGTCACTTTTGGGACCACTATTGTAATCCCTGTGCATTTTTTAGCATTAAATGGTTCTGTCCTTTTGGGACCCTGGCATTGTAATCCTTGTACTATTTATTAACAAAAAAGGGTTCTTCCACTTTTGGGATGTCTGGCATTGTAATCTATATGCTGTTTATTAAAAAAAAAGGGTTATGTCATTGTTGGGACCAATATTGTTGTAATCCATGTGCTGTTTATTGACAAAAAAGGGTTCTGTCACTGTTGGGAACCCTATTGTTGAAATCCCTGTGCTGTTTATTAACATAAAATGCTTCTGTCACTTTTGGGACCCCTGGCGTTGTAATCCATGTGCTTTTTATTAACAAAAAATGGTTATGTCTCTGTAGGGACCCCTATTGTTGTAATCTCAGTGCTGTTTATTAGCATAATAGGGTTCTGTCACTATAGAGACCCCTGGCATTGCAATCCATGTTCTGTTTATTAACAAAAAAGGGTTCTGTCAATGTTGGGACCCCTATTGTTGTAATCCCTGTGCTGTTTATTAGCATAAAAGGGTTCTATCACTTTTTCGACCCTGGCATTTTAATCCATGTGCTGTTTATTAACAAAAAAGGGTTCTGTCACTGTTGTAAAACCTATTGTTGTAATCCCTGTGCTGTTTATAAGCATAAAAGGGTTCTGTCACTATTGAGACCTCTGGCATTTTAATCCATGTGCTGTTTATTAACAAAAATGGGTTCTCTCACTGTTGGGAACCCTATTGTTGTAATCCCTGTGATGTGTATTACCATAAAAGGGTTCTGTCACTATTCAGTCCCCTGGCTATGTAATCCATCTGCTGTTTATTAATAAAAAGGGTTCTGTCACTGTTGGGACCCCTATTGTTATAATCCCTGTGCTGTGTATTAGCATAAAAGGGTTCTGTCACTTTTGGGACCCCTGGCATTGTAATCCATGTGCTGTTTATTAACAGAAAAAGTTCTGTCACTTTTTGGACCCCTTGCATTGTAATCCATGTGCTGTTTATTAACAGAAAAGGGTTCTGTCACTGTTGGGACCCCTATTGTTGTAATCCCTGTGCTGTTTATTGCATAAAATGGTTCTGTCACTGTTGGGACCCCTGGCATTATAACCCATGTGCTGTTTATTAACAAAAAAGGGTCCTGTCACTGTTGGAACCCCTATTGTTGTAATCCCTGTGCTGTTTATTATCATAAAATGGTTCTGTCACTTTTTGGGACCCCTGGCATTGTAACCCATGTGCTGTTTATTAACAAAAAAGGGTTCTGTCACTGTTGGGACCCCTATAGTTATAATCCCTGTGGTGTGTGATAGCATAAAAGGGTTCTTTCTATGTTGTGAACCCTATTGTTGTAATCCCTGTGCTGTTTATTAGTATAAAAGAGTTCTATTACTTTTTAGACCCTGACATTTTAATCCATGTGCTGTTTATTAACAAAAAAGGGTTCTGTCACTGTTGGGACCACTAGCATTGTAATCCATATGCTGTTCATTAACAAAAAAGGGTTATGTCACTGTTGGGATGCACATTGTTGTAATCCATGTGCTGTTTACTATCCTAAAAGGGTTCTGTCACTTTGGGACCCTGGCATTGTAATCCACGTGCTGTTTATTAGCAAAAGGTTTCTGTCACTTTTAGGACCTCTGACATTGTAATCCATGTGCTATTTATTAACAAAAAGGTTATGTCACATTTGGGACCCCTGGCATTGAACTGTGCTGTGCTGTTTCTATCAAAACAGGTTCTGTCACTTTCAGGACCCCTTGCATTGTAATCCATGTGCTGTTTATTAACAGAAAAGGGTTCTGTCACTGTTGGGACCCCTACTGATGTAATCCCTGTGCTGTTTGTCAGCATAAAAGGGTTCTGTCACTTTTGGGACCCTGTCAATGTAATCCAAGTGCTGTTTTATTAACCGAAAAGTGTTCTGTCACTGTTGGGGACCCTATTGTTGTAATCCCTATGCTTTTATTATCATGAAAGGATCTGTCACTTTTGGGACCCATGGCATTGTAATCCATGCTGTTTATTATCAAGAAAGGTTTTGTCACTTTTGGACCCTTGCATCGTAATCAAGTGCTGTTTATTAACAAAAGTGTTCTGTCAATTTTGAGATCCCTATTGTAATCCCTGTGCAGTTTATTAGCATTAAATGGTTCTGTCACTTTTGGGACCTCTGGCATTGTAATCTATATGCTGTTTATTAACAAAAAAGGGTTATGTCAGTGTTGGGACCCCTATTGTTGTAATCCCTTTGCTGGTTACTAGCATAAAAGGGTTTTGTCACTTTTGGGACCCCTGGCATTGTAATCCATGTGCTGTTTATTATCAAGAAAAGGTTTTGTCACTTTTGGGACCCTTTGCATTGTAATCTATATGCTGCTTATTAACAAAAAAGGGTTATGTCACTGTTGGGACCCGTATTGTTTTAATCCATGTGCTGTTTATTAACAAAAAAGGGTTCTGTCACTGTTGGGACCACTATTGTTGTAATCACTGTGCTGTTTACTAGCATAAAAGGGTTTTGTCACTTTTGGGACACCTGGCTTTGTAATCCATGTACTGTTTATTAGCAAAAAAAAGTGTTCTGTCTCTTTTGGAGCCTCTGGCATTGAAATCCCTGTGTTGTTTATTACCAAAAAAGGTTCTGTCACTTTTGGGACCCCTGGCATTGTAATCCATGTGCTGTTCATTAACAGAAAAGGGTTCTGTCACTTTTGGGACCCCTATTGTTGTAATCCCTGTGCTGTTTATTAGCATTAAATGGTTCTGTCCCTTTTTGGGACCCCTGGCATTGTAATCCTTGTGCTATTTATTAACAAAAAAGGGTTCTGCCACTTTTGGGACGTCTGGCATTGTACTCTATATGCTGTTTATTAACAAAAAAGGGTTATGTCACTGTTGGGACCTGTATTGTTGTAATCCATGTGCTGTTTATTAACAGAAAAGGGTTATGTCACTGTTGGGAACCCTATTTTTTAATCCCTGTGCTGTTTATTAACATAAAATGCTTCTGTCACTTTTGGGACCCCTGGCATTGTAATCCATGTGCTTTTTATTAACAAAAAATGGATCTGTCTCTGTAGGGACCCCTATTGTTGTAATCTCAGTGCTGTTTATTAGCATAAAAGGGTTCTGTCACTATTCAGACCCCTGGCATTGTAATCCATGTTCTGTTTATTAACAAAAAAGGGTTCTGTCAATGTTGGGACCCCTATTGTTATAATCCCTGTGATGTGTATTTTCTTAAAAGGGTTCTTTCTCTGTTGGGACCAATATTGTTTTAATCCCTGTGCTGTTTATTAGCATAAAAGGGTTCTGTCACTGTTGGGAAACCTATTGTTGTAATCCCTGTGCTGTTTATTAGCATAAAAGGGTTCTGTCACTATTGAGACCCCTGGCATTTTAATCCATGAGCTGTCTAGTAAGAAAAAGGGTTCTCTCACTGTTGGGAACCCTATTGTTGTAATCCCTGTGATGTGTATTAGCATAAAAGGGTTCTGTCACTATTCAGTCCCCAGGCTATGTAATCCATCTGCTGTTTATTAACAAAAAAGGTTTCTGTCACTGTTGGGACCACTATTGTTATAATCCCTGAGCTGTGTATTAGCACAAAAGGGTTCTGTCACTTTTGGGACCCCTGGCATTGTAATCCATGAGCTGTTTATTAAGAGAAAAGGTTCTGTCACTTTTTGGACCCCTTGCATTGTAATCCATGTGCTGTTTATTAACAGAAAAGGGTTCTGTCACTGTTGGGACCCCTATTGTTGTAATCCCTGTGCTGTTCATTGCATAAAATGGTTCTGTCACTGTTGGGACCCCTGGCATTATAACCCATGTGCTGTTTATTAGCAAAAAAGGGTCCTGTCACTGTTGGAACACCTATTGTTGTAATCCCTGTGCTGTTTATTAGCATAAAATGGTTCTGTCACTTTTTGGGACACTGGCATTGTAATCCATGAGCTGTTTATTAACAAAAAAGGGTTCTGTCACTGTTGGACCCCTATTGTTATAATCCCTGTGGTGTGTGATAGCATCAAAGGGTTCTTTCTATGTTGGGAACCCTATTGTTGTAATCCCTGTGCTGTTTATTAGTATAAAAGGGTTCTATCACTTTTTAGACCATGGCATTTTAATCCATGTGCTGTTTATTAACAAAAAAGGGTTCTGTCACTGTTGGGACCTCTGGCATTGTAATCCATATGCTGTTTATTAACAAAAAAGGGTTATGTCACTGTTGGGATGCACATTGTTGTAATCCATGTGCTGTTTACTATCATAAAAGGGTTCTGTCACTTTTGGGACCCTGGCATTGTAATCCATGTGCTGTTTATTAGCAAAAAAGGGTTCTGTCACTTTTAGGACCTCTGACATTGTAATCCATGTGCTATTTATTAACAAAAAAGGTTCTGTCACATTTGGGACCCCTGGCATTGTAATGCATGTGCTGTTTCTTATCAAAAACAGGTTCTGTCACTTCAGGACCCCTTGCATTGTAATCCATGTGCTGTTTATTAACAGAAAAGGGTTATGTCACTGTTGGGACCCCTACTGATGTAATCCCTGTGCTGTTTGTCAGCATAAAAGGGTTCTGTCACTTTTGGGACCCTGGCAATGTAATCCAAGTGCTGTTTATTAACAAAAAAGTGTTCTGGCACTGTTGGGACCCCTATTGTTGTAATCCCTATGCTGTTTATTATCATGAAAGGGATCTGTCACTTTTGGGACCCATGGCATTGTAATCCATGTGCTGTTTATTATCAAGAAAAGGTTTTGTCACTTTTGGACCCCTTGCATCGTAATCCAAGTGCTGTTTATTAACAGAAAAGGGTTCTGTCAATTTTGAGATCCCTATTGTAATCCCTGTGCTGTTTATTAGCATTAAATGGTTCTGTCACTTTTTGGGACTCCTGGCATTGTAATCCTTGTGCTGTTTATTAACAAAAAAGGGTTCTGTCACTGTTGGGACCCATGGCATTGTAATCCATGTGCTGTTTATCAAGAAAAGGTTTTGTCACTTTTGGACCCCTTGCATCGTAATCCAAGTGCTGTTTATTAACAGAAAAGTGTTCTGTCAATTTTGAGATCCCTATTGTAATCCCTGTGCAGTTTATTAGCATTAAATGGTTCTGTCACTTTTGGGACCTCTGGCATTGTAATCTATATGCTGTTTATTAACAAAAAAGGGTTATGTCACTGTTGGGACCCCTATTGTTGTAATCCCTTTGCTGGTTACTAGCATAAAAGGGTTTTGTCACTTTTGGGACCCCTGGCATTGTAATCCATGTGCTGTTTATTATCAAGAAAAGGTTTTGTCACTTTTGGGACCCCTTGCATTGTAATCTATATGCTGTTTATTAACAAAAAGGGTTATGTCACTGTTGGGACCCGTATTGTTGTAATCCATGTGCTGTTTATTAACAAAAAAGGGTTCTGTCACTGTTGGGACCCTATTGTTGTAATCCCTGTGCTGTTTACTAGCATAAAAGGGTTTTGTCACTTTTGGGACCCCTGGCATTGTAATCCATGTACTGTTTATTAGCAAAAAAGGTTCTGTCTCTTTGGAGCTTCTGGCATTGAAAACCATGTGTTGTTTATTAACAAAAAGGTTCTGTCACTTTTGGGATCCTGGCATTGTAATCCATGTGCTGTTTATTATCAAAAATGTTTTGTCTCTTTTGGGACCCTTCCGTTGTAATCCATGTGCTGTTCATTAACAGAAAATGGTTCTGTCATTTGGGACCCCTATTGTTGTAATCCCTGTGCTCTTTTATTAGCATTAAATGGTTCTGTCCCTGTTTGGGACCCCTGGCATTGGAATCCTTGTCTAGTATTATTAACAAAAAGGGTTCTGCCACTTTTGGGATGTCTGGCATTGTAATCTATATGCTGTTTATTAACAAAAAGGGTTATGTCACTGTTGGACCCATATTGTTGTAATCTATGTGCTGTTTATTAACAAAAAGGTTCTGTCACTGTTGGGAACCCTATTGTTGTAATCCCTGTGCTGTTTATTAACATAAAATGCTTCTGTCAATTTAGACCCTGGCATTGTAATCCATGTGCTTTTATTAACAAAAATGGTTCTGTCTCTGTAGGGAACCCTATTGTTGTAATCTCAGTGCTGTTTATTAGCATAATAGGGTTCTGTCACTATAGAGACCCCTGGCATTGTAATCCATGTTCTGTTTATTAACAAAAAAGGGTTCTGTCAATGTTGGGACCCCTATTGTTATAATCCCTGTGCTGTGTATTTTGTTAAAAGGGTTCTTTCTCTGTTGGGACCCCTATTGTTGTAATCCCTGTGCTGTTTATTAGCATAAAAGGGTTCTATCACTTTTTAGACCCTGGCATTTTAATCCATGTGCTGTTTATTAACAAAAAAGGGTTCTGTCACTTTTGGGACCTCTGGCATTGTAATCTATATTCTGTTTATTAACAAAAAGGGTTATGTCACTGTTGGGACCCGTGTTGTTCTAATTCATGTGCTGTTTATTAACAAAAAAGGGTTCTGTCACTGTTGGGACCCCTATTGTAATCCCTGTGCTGTTTACTAACAAAAAAGGGTTTTGTCACTTTTGAGACCCCTGGCATTGTAATCCATGTACTGTTTATTAGCAAAAAAAGGTGTTCTGTCTCTTTTGGAACCTCTGGCATTGAAATCCATGTGTTGTTTATTACCAAAAAAGGTACTGTCACTTTTGGGACCACTGGCATTGTAATCCATGTGCTGTTTATTATCAAAAAAAGTTTTGTCACTTTTGGGACCACTTGCGTTGTAATCCATGTGCTGTTCATTAACAGAAAAGGGTTCTGTCACTTTTGGGACCACTATTGTAATCCCTGTGCATTTTTTTAGCATTAAATGGTTCTGTCCCTTTTTGGGACCCCTGGCATTGTAATCCTTGTACTATTTATTAACAAAAAAGGGTTCTTCCACTTTTGGGATGTCTGGCATTGTAATCTATATGCTGTTTATTAAAAAAAAAGGGTTATGTCATTGTTGGGACCAATATTGTTGTAATCCATGTGCTGTTTATTGACAAAAAAGGGTTCTGTCACTGTTGGGAACCCTATTGTTGAAATCCCTGTGCTGTTTATTAACATAAAATGCTTCTGTCACTTTTGGGACCCCTGGCGTTGTAATCCATGTGTTTTTATTAACAAAAATGGTTATGTCTCTGTAGGGACCCTATTGTTGTAATCTCAGTGCTGTTTATTAGCATAATAGGGTTCTGTCACTATAGAGACCCTGGCATTGCAATCCATGTTCTGTTTATTAACAAAAAGGTTCTGTCAATGTTGGGACCCCTATTGTTGTAATCCTGTGCTGTTTATTAGCATAAAGGGTTCTATCACTTTTCGACCTAGCATTTTAATCCATGTGCTGTTTATTAACAAAAAGTTCAGTCACTGTTGTAAAACCTATTGTTGTAATCCCTGTGCTGTTTATAAGCATAAAAGGGTTCTGTCACTATTAGAGACCTCTGGCATTTTAATCCATGTGCTGTTTATTAACAAAATGGGTTCTCTCACTGTTGGGAACCCTATTGTTGTAATCCCATGATGTGTATTACCATAAAAGGGTTCTGTCACTATTCAGTCCCTCACTATGTAATCCATCTGCTGTTATTAATAAAAAAAGGGTTCTGTCACTGTTGGGACCCTATTGTTATAATCCCTGTGCTGTGTATTAGCATAAAAGGGTTCTGTCACTTTTGGGACCCCTGGCATTGTAATCCATGTGCTGTTTATTAACAGAAAAAGTTCTGTCACTTTTTGGACCCCTTGCATTGTAATCCATGTGCTGTTTTAACAGAAAAGGGTTCTGTCACTGTTGGGACCCCTATTGTTGTAATCCCTTTGCTGTTTATTGCATAAAATGGTTCTGTCACTGTTGGGACCCCTGGCATTATAACCCAAGTGCTGTTTAATAACAAAAAAGGGTCATGTCACTGTTGGAACCCCTATTGTTGTAATCCCTGTGCTGTTTATTATCATAAAATGGTTCTGTCACTTTTTGGGACCCCTGGCATTGTAACCCATGTGCTGTTTATTAACAAAAAAGGGTTCTGTCACTGTTGGGACCCCTATAGTTATAATCCCTGTGGTGTGTGATAGCATAAAAGGGTTCTTTCTATGTTGGGAACCCTATTGTTGTAATCCCTGTGCTGTTTATTAGTATAAAAGAGTTCTATTACTTTTTAGACCCTGACATTTTAATCCATGTGCTGTTTATTAACAAAAAAGGGTTCTGTCACTGTTGGGACCACTGGCATTGTAATCCATATGCTGTTCATTAACAAAAAAGGGTTATGTCACTGTTGGGATGCACATTGTTGTAATCCATGTGCTGTTTACTATCCTAAAAGGGTTCTGTCACTTTTGGGACCCCTGGCATTGTAATCCACGTGCTGTTTATTAGCAAAAAAGGTTTCTGTCACTTTTAGGACCTCTGACATTGTAATCCATGTGCTATTTATTAACAAAAAAGGTTATGTCACATTTGGGACCCCTGGCATTGAACTGCATGTGCTGTTTCTTATCAAAAACAGGTTCTGTCACTTTCAGGACCCCTTGCATTGTAATCCATGTGCTGTTTATTAACAGAAAAGGGTTCTGTCACTGTTGGGACCCCTACTGATGTAATCCCTGTGCTGTTTGTCAGCATAAAAGGGTTCTGTCACTTTTGGGACCCTGTCAATGTAATCCAAGTGCTGTTTATTAACCGAAAAGTGTTCTGTCACTGTTGGGACCCCTATTGTTGTAATCCCTATGCTGTTTATTATCATGAAAGGGATCTGTCACTTTTGGGACCCATGGCATTGTAATCCATGTGCTGTTTATTATCAAGAAAAGGTTTTGTCACTTTTGGACCTGCATGTAATCAAGTGCTGTTTATTAACAGAAAAAGTGTTCTGTCAATTTTGAGATCCTATTGTAATCCCTGTGCAGTTTATTAGCATTAAATGGTTCTGTCACTTTTTGGGACCTCTGGCATTATAATCTATATGCTGTTTATTAACAAAAAGGTTATGTCAGTGTTGGGACCCCTATTGTTGTAATCCCTTTGCTGGTTACTAGCATAAAAGGGTTTTGTCACTTTGGGACCCTGGCATTGTAATCCATATGCTGTTTATTATCAAGAAAAGGTTTTGTCACTTTTGGGACCCTTTGCATTGTAATCTATTGCTGCTTATTAACAAAAAGGTTATGTCACTGTTGGGACCCGCATTGTTTCAATCCATGCTGTTTATTAACAAAAAGGGTTCTGTCACTGTTGGGACCACTATTGTTGTAATCACTGTGCTGTTTACTAGCATAAAAGGGTTTTGTCACTTTTGGGACACCTGGCTTTGTAATCCATGTACTGTTTATTAGCAAAAAAAAGTGTTCTGTCTCTTTTGGAGCCTCTGGCATTGAAATCCCTGTGTTGTTTATTACCAAAAAAGGTTCTGTCACTTTTGGGACCCCTGGCATTGTAATCCATGTGCTGTTTATTATCAAAACAATGTTTTGTCTCTTTTGGGACCCCCTTCCATTGTAATCCATGTGCTGTTCATTATCAGAAAAGGGTTCTGTCACTTTTGGGACCCCTATTGTTGTAATCCCTGTGCTGTTTATTAGCATTAAATGGTTCTGTCCCTGTTTGGGACCCCTAGCATTGTAATCCTTGTGCTATTTATTAACAAAAAAGGGTTCTGCCACTTTTGGGATGTCTGGCATTGTAATCTAAATGCTGTTTATTAACAAAAAAGGGTTATGTCACTGTTGGGACCCATATTGTTGTAATCCATCTGCTGTTTATTAACAAAAAAGGGTTCTGTCACTGTTGGGAACCCTATTGTTGTAATCCCTGTGCTGTTTGCTAACATAAAATGCTTCTGTCTCTTTTAGGACCCCTGGCATTGTAATCCATGTGCTTTTTATTAACAAAAAATGGTTCTGTCTCTGTAGGGATCCCTATTGTTGTAATCTCAGTGCTGTTTATTAGCATAATAGGGTTCTGTCACTATAGAACCCTTGGCATTGTAATCCATGTTCTGTTAATTAACAAAAAAGGGTTCTGACAATGTTGGGACCCCTATTGTTATAATCCATGTTCTGTGTATTTTGTTAAAAGGGTTCTTTCTCTGTTGAGACCCCTATTGTTGTAATCCCTGTGCTGTTTATTAGCATAAAAGGGTTCTATCACTTTTTAGACACTGGCATTTTAATCCATGTGCTGTTTATTAACAAAAAAGGGTTCTGTCACTTTTGTGACCTCTGGCATTGTAATCTATATTCTGTTTATTAACAAAAAAGGGTTATGTCACTGTTGGGACCCATATTGCTGTTTATTAACAAAAAAGGGTTATGTCACTGTGGGGACCCGTGTTGTTCTAATTCTTGTGCTGTTTATTAACAAAAAAGGGTTGAGACCCCTATTGTTGTAATCCCTGTGCTGTTTACTAACAAAAAAGGGTTTTGTCACTTTTGAGACCCCTGGCATTGTAATCCATGTACTGTTTATTAGCAAAAAAAAGGTGTTCTGTCTCTTTTGGAACCTCTGGCATTGAAATCCATGTGTTGTTTATTACCAAAAAGGTACTGTCACTTTTGGGACCACTTGCATTGTAATCCATGTGCTGTTTATTATCAAAAAAATGTTTTGTCACTTTTGGGACCCCTTGCGTTGTAATCCATGTTCTGTTCATTAACAGAAAAGGGTTCTGTCACTTTTGGGAACCCTATTGTTGTAATCCTGTGCTGTTTTAGCATTAAATGGTTCTGTCCTTTTTGGGACCCTGAATTGTAATCCTTGTGCTATTTATTAACAAAAAAGGTTCTGCCACTTTTGGGATGTCTGGCATTGTAATCTATATACTGTTTATTAACAAAAACAGTTTATGTCATTGTTGGGACCCATATTTTTGTAATCCATGTATCTGTTTATTGACAAAAAGGGTTCTGTCACTGTTGGGAACCCTATTGTGGAAATCCTGTGCTGTTTATTATCATAAAATGCTTCTGTCACTTTTGGGACCCCTGGCATTGTAATCCATGTGCTTTTTATTAACAAAAAATGGTTATGTCTCTGTAGGGACCCCTATTGTTGTAATCTCAGTGCTGTTTATTAGCATAGTAGGGTTCTGTCAGTATAGAGACCCCAGGCATTGTAATCCATGTTCTGTTTATTAACAAAAAAGGGTTCTGTCAATGTTGGGACCCCTATTGTTATAATCCATGTGCTGTGTATTTTGTTAAAAGGGTTCTTTCTCTTTGGGACCCCTATTGTTGTAATCCCTGTGCTGTTTATTAGCATAAAAGTGTTCTATCACTTTTTAGACCCTGGCATTTTAATCCATGTGCTGTTTATTAACAAAAAAGGGTTCTGTCACTGTTGGGAAACCTATTGTTGTAATCCCTGTGCTGTTTATAAGCATAAAAGGGTTCTGTCACTATTGAGACCCCTGGCATTTTAATCCATGTGCTGTTTATTAACAAAAAAGGGTTCTGTCACTGTTGGGAACCCTATTGTTGTAATCCTGTGATGTGTATTAGCATAAAAGGGTTCTGTCACTATTCAGTCCCCTGGCTATGTAATCCATCTGCTGTTTATTAACAAAAAAAGGGTTCTGTCACTTTTGGGACCCCTATTGTTATAATCCCTATGCTGTGTATTAGCATAAAAGGGTTCTGTCACTTTTGGGACCCCTGGCATTGTAATCCATGTGCTGTTTATTAACAGAAAAAGTTCTGTCACTTTTTGGACCCCTTGCATTGTAATCCATGTGCTGTTTATTAACAGAAAAGAGTTCTGTCACTGTTGGGACCCCTTTTGTTGTAATCCCTGTGCTGTTTATTGCATAAAATTGTTCTGTCACTGTTGGGACCCCTGGCATTATAACCAAGTGCTGTTTATTAACAAATAAGGGTCATGTCACTGTTGGAACCCCTATTGTTGTAATCCCTGTGCTGTTTATTAGCATAAAATGGTTCTGTCACTTTTTGGGACCCCTGGCATTGTAACCCATGTGCTGTTTATTAACAAAAAAGGGTTCTGTTACTGTTGGGACCCCTATAGTTATAATCCCTGTAGTGTATGATAGCATAAAAGGGTTCTTTCTATGTTGGGAACCCTATTGTTGTAATCCCGGTGCTGTTTATTAGTATAAAAGGGTTCTATTACTTTTTAGACCCTGGCATTTTAATCCATGTGCTGTTTATTAACAAAAAAGGTTATGTCACTGTTGGGACCACTGGCATTGTAATCCATATGCTGTTCATTAACAAAAAAGGGTTATGTCACTGTTGGGATGCACATTGTTGTAATCCATGTGCTGTTTACTATCCTAAAAGGGTTCTGTCACTTTTGGACCCTGGCATTGTAATCCATGTGCTGTTTATTAGCAAAAAAGGGTTCTGTCACTTTTAGGACCTCTGACATTGTAATCCATGTGCTATTTATTAACAAAAAAGGTTCTGTCACTTTTGGGACCCCTGGCATTGTAATGCATGTGCTGTTTCTTATCAAAAAAAGGTTCTGTCACTTTCAGGACCCCTTGCATTGTAATCCATGTGCTGTTTATTAACAGAAAAGGGTTCTGTCACTGTTGGGACCCCTACTGATGTAATCCCTGTGCTGTTTGTCAGCATAAAATGGTTCTGTCACTTTTGGAACCCTGGCAATGTAATCCAAGTGCTGTTTATTAACAAAAAAGTGTTCTGTCACTGTTGGGACCCCTATTGTTGTAATCCCTGTGCTGTTTACTATCATGAAAGGGTTCTGTCACTTTTGGGACCCCTGGCATTGTAATCCATGTGCTGTTTATTATCAAGAAAAGGTTTTGTCACTTTTGGGACCCCTTGCATTGTAATCCATGGTGCTGTTTATTAACAGAAAAGGGTTCTGTCAATTTTGGGACCCCTATTGTAATCCCTGTGCTGTTTATTAGCATTAAATGGTTCTGTCACTTTTTGGGACTCCTGGCATTGTAATCCTTGTGCTGTTTATTAACAAAAAAGGGTTCTGTCACTTTTGGGACCTCTGGCATTGTAATCTATATGCTGTTTATTAACAAAAAAGGGTTATGTCACTGTTGGGACCCGTATTGTTGTAATCCATGTGCTGTTTATTAACAAAAAGGTTCTGTCACTGTTGGGAACCCTATTGTTGTAATCCCTGAGCTGTTTACTAGCATAAAAAGTTTTTGACACTTTTGGGACCCCTGGCATTGTAATCCATGTACTGTTTATTAGCAAAAAAAGTTTCTCTCTTTTGGAACCTCTGGCATTGAAATCCATGTGTTGTTTATTACCAAAAAAGGTTCTGTCACTTTTGGGACCCCTGGCATTGTAATCCATGTGCTGTTTATTATCAAAAAAATGTTTTGTCACTTTTGGGACCCCTTGCGTTGTAATCCATTGCTGTTCATTAACAGAAAAGGGTTCTGTCACTTTTGGGACCCCTATTGCTGTAATCCCTGTGCTGTTTATTAGCATTAAATGGTTCTGTCCCTTTTTGGGACCCCTGGCATTGTAATCCTTGTGCTATTTATTAACAAAAAAGGGTTCTGCCACTTTTGGATGTCTGGCATTGTAATCTATATGCTGTTTATTAACAAAAAAGGGTTATGTCACTGTTGGGACCCATATTGTTGTAATCCATGTGCTGTTTATTAACAAAAAAGGGTTCTGTCACTGTTGGGAACCCTATTGTTGTAATCCCTGTGCTGTTTATTAACATAAAATGCTTCTGTCACTTTTGGGACCCCTGGCATTGTAATCCATGTGCTTTTTATTAACAAAAAATGGTTCTGTCTCTGTAGGGACCCCTATTGTTGTAATCTCAGTGCTGTTTATTAGCATAATAGGGTTCTGTCACTATAGAGACCCCTGGCATTGTAATCCATGTTCTGTTTATTAACAAAAAAGGGTTCTGTCAATGTTGGGACTATTTTTATAATCCTGTGCTGTGTATTTTCTTAAAAGGGTTCTTTCTCTGTTGGGACCCCTATTGTTGTAATCCCTGTGCTGTTTATTAGCACAAATGGGTTCTATCACTTTTTAGACCCTGGCATTTTAATCCATGTGCTGTTTATTAACAAAAAAGGGTTCTGTCACTGTTGAAACCTATTGTTGTAATCCCTGTGCTGTTTATTAGCATAAGTAGGGGTGACCTAAAGGGCATTTGGCCGGGAGCCAAGTTTCAAGATGGGTTCTAATGGGTTCACCACAATATATCCAAGACATACTTGTCTTAGGGTAGCTGGTCCATTCCACTGGGGTGTCAAACAGACGAGGCATACTGATGAGTCCTGGTAGGATGAAACACGTGTTCTATGTCTTCTGTTAGCACCTTTGCAAACGGTGTGAGAGGCCTTTTGGCACCATACACCGTATGCTTAAAGTTGGACCAAGCATAACATTCTGTGGTGATTTGGTATATGCAGCCCATGATGCTTTGCATTGTGTGGGCATGTGTGATTTTGTATTTTCTGAAACTTGGTTTCCCAGCCAAATGCCCTTTGGGGTCACTCCTTGCCTCAGTGTTCACACACAGGGTTCTTTTGTTTTAAATAGTTTTTTATTTTAATGGGTTCACTATAATATATCTAAGACATACTGTCTTAGGGTAGCTGGTCCATTCCACTGGGGTGTCAAACAGGACGAGGTATACTGATGTGTCCTGGTAGGATGAAACACGTGTCTATGTCTTCTGTTAGCACCCTTTGCAAACTGTGTGAGAGGCCTTTTGGCACCATACAATTGTGCTTAAAGTTGGACCAGCATAACATTCTGTGGTGATTTGCATATGCAGCCCATGATGCTTTGCATTGTGTGGGCATGTATTGTTTTAAGTAGATTGAACAACCCGAGGTTACCTACTTCTATGTGGAAAACTCTATGGCTTATGGTGTATGGATGAATTGGGGTCTGAGGGAACGCCAAACATAAACCTGTACAGGAAAGAAATTGTCCATTTTTGGAGTGTGTGGCACAGGAAGAAATGGTCGACCATTTTCTTTTCACTTGTTCTTATGATCTGTCTCTGTGGAAATTCCTGGCTGTGAAATGGAATATGAAATGGTTAGAATATATGGACTATGATACTTAAGTACTAGGTCATTCACCTCAGTTTAGGTTACTATATCATGTAGATACATTACAAATCTTTTGTAGCACATTGCTATATTACTTATGGCAAGCTAGGTGCCAATGGGTGCTATATCAAAAATTGATGCCCCATGAAACTGTACAGAGGTTGAGTCACGGGGCTATGAATAGGGTTTATATTCAAGACACTGCATTCTTCTCCCCAAGGAAGGTGAGGGAATGGTGGAAAGGGTTTCTGAAGTTTATTAAATACAAATAAGAAGTTAGGAAGACTGCTTATGTATACAGATGGATAGGTTGGGTTGTAAACGGGGGGAGGTCGAAACTAATAGCTAGGAGTAAGAATATGCTAGTTCAGTCTGGTGACCAACTTTGACTGAAAGCATGAATTATTTCGGTAGGATAGTATTGGAGGGTTCATTATTAATTTAGAGGCTGGTTAGAAATGTATGATTATTACCTCTTTTTGGTTATTTTTTATTTTTGTATTACTTGGTGTGACTTAACACTGTTTGTATTTCTTGGAATTATTTTACTTTCTAATGTGTATATTGTTTAAGTGATTACCACTGTTTGTCATTCTTAGTAATTGATGTTATTATAATCGAAAAATTCCACTACTCTTAGTGGGGGGGGGGTGATCCTTTTTTTAATATTATGAATTAATTTTGGTTTCCAAAATTTTATTAGGAGGTTAGTTAGAAAATGTATGACTGTAATACTCATTTGATTTCTTTTCCGGTTTGTATATTTTTTGTGTGACTTAACACTGTTTGTATTTATTTGGATTTCTTTTACTTTATGATTAGTATATTGTTTTGTGTAATTTAAACACTGTTTGTAATTATTTGTTTTTGATGTTATTATAATAAAATATTCCCCTACTCTTTTCGATAAGTGCCATGGGATCTTTAACATCCACCTGAACTACCACCAATCCAGGCAGATGGGACCTCGGTTTAACGTCTCTTCCAAAAGACGGCACCACCGTCCAAAGTTTTAAAACAGCATTAAAGACTTTTCTTTTTAATATGGCATATGCCGATTATTAGTATTACAGTCATGGGGTTTTATGTGTTTATCATAGTTTTATTGTTTTAATAAATTTTGTACAAGTGCCTTGGTTTTTGAAAGGCACTTTCTTCTAAATAAAGCTGATAGATTGATTGATTTTCGTAATGACTTGCAGCTACCTCACTGCTCAGTGTCTTGGTTTGGGAAGGGTGGAATGAGATGGTAGCAGCTCATGCTAACCATGTGCCACTTGCTGGAGACACACCCAGTACCAGACATACTCCTTATCCATCTTGGAGGTAATGATTTGGGGAACAAAAGGGCAACTTGATTTAATAAAAGCTGCATAGTCTGACTTGCAGCATCTTATCAGTATGTTACCTGCTTGTAAAATGCTGTATTCAGATATTACACAGCGAATAATCTGGAAAGGTGAGAAGTACTGTCCTACACTTGAAAGGTCACGTCGAAAGGTCAACATACAAATATCTGGATTCCTCCATGCTATGGGAATGTACACCATACATCACCCCCAAATTACATACAATAAACATTGTCTATATCTAAAAGATGGTGTGCATCTCTCAAGCACAGGTAACAATATTTTTGTAGAGGACCTTCAAAATGGCATCCTTGCACTTCTGCAATTGTGTACCTCTATGACAATATCTCTCCAGTAAATACTATAAAATGTTAAAAAAGGTTCTTAGTGAATGAGGGAAATTTGGCCAGGTCACCGGGGAAATTCCCCTACTCTTTTCGATAAGTGCCATGGGATCTTTAACATCCACCTGAACTACAACAAATCCAGGCAGATGGGACCTCAGTTTAATGTCTCATCTGAAAGATGGCACTTCAGAAGTGCAGCACCCCTCTCATGCTGCATTACAGTGTCAGTACTGGAATATTAACTGAAGTGCCAGATGTGGGAACTGAACCCACAGCCCTCTGATCTCCCAGCCTCAGAGGCGAGTGTGCTACCTACTGAGCCACTGACACTGCTTTGGCCGTGACCTCGCAATCAGTGATGATTTTTGATCATGAGGGGACATCTGGTCATGAAATTTGGGCTATCTGGTCCCTCCCAGAGACCTCTGGTCAAGCAAATATCTGGCCATCTTGTCCCGCCATCATGAATGAATGGAATGAAAGAAATCTCGTGACCAAAGAATTTGCAGGCTCGCAATTGAAGAATTTAAAAACATTAAAACTCCACTTTTTGACACAACTACAGTAACCCACAGGCATGGCTCAATAGAGGGAAGTCCTCTGAGCAATACCCATCCTACTTTTACTTCACAAGTCACCCCTGGGCTGAGATATTTGTTTTTTTACAATCCCAAAATCTGGCTATCTCATCCCTTCCTCATGAATGAAGATCGTGATCAAAGAATGTTGCGATCAAAGAAATTGGAGGTTGGCGATCAAAGATTGTTAGCGAGCCATGATCAAAGAATTTAAAATTTTAAAACTCTATTTTTTGACATAAGAACATTAAACCATAGTCATGGCTCAACCGAGGTAAGCCCCTGAGCAAAACCCATCCAAATTTTACTTCAGAAGTTACCCCTTGGCTGAGATATTTGTTTTTTTCCAACACCAAACTGAAAACAAGATGGTGACCATAGCAATCAATAAATTTCTCAGGATTAAAGAATCTATGATCACAAACCTGCAAATTCTTTGATCATGAGGAGTGACCAGATGACCAAAACCCCATTCTTCTTTTGCAAAATAACCATATCAATTTTTCCGTAGACTTATAATGGGAGCTAAAAAGTTTAATAACTTTTGAATGGATTAATATTTTTTCACCAAAGAAAAAGTGGCATATTCCTTGACCCAAGCTCTGTATATATGCTAGGATTCAGACCAGCATGCCATATGGTGGCCATGCAGCACCACAGACAAAATCCGAAAAACTGCCCACAAAAGTGGCAAAACATGCATTTTCCAGCAATTCACTGTGCAAAAACCGTATGTCAGACCAAAACACAATTTGGCACATCAAGAGATCTATCTTGCCCCACCTTGCATACCAAATTGCATGCAAATTTGTTAAATGGGTCTAAAGTTATTAACACACAAAATTTCAAGTTTAACATTAAAGTGCCTTCATAACCCTAACTATATAATATATTCATGGCAAAAAACTATGTTTAATGCATTGGTTAGGGTTGTTTCACAGTGACAAAAGTAAGGAAATTTAGTGTTAGGGTTGCCACCCCTTGCACCCCATGCCCACCTCCTGTCTTAACACCAACAGTCATCGGGTGTGCGCGGTTCATTGGTCCTAACTCTCACCCCATTCCATGTGTAAACAAGCTGAGGTGGTGCAGTGTAGGAGAATGGGGTGAGAGTTAGGTCCGATAACCCCAACGCACACCCCAATGCCTGTTGGTGGGGATGAGGTGGGTGTGGGGTGCAAGGGGTGGCAACCCTAACACCGAATTTCCTCACTTTTGTTGCTGTGGAACAACCCTAACTGATGCATTAAATGTAGTTTTTTGCCATGAATTTCCCTTCTTTTTGAGAATGAGCACTATAAATAGTGAATAGAATGTGGTGGTGGGGCCCCGCACTCCCACCATGTGATTGGTTGTCACATAGTAATGATAACTCAAATGCAAGCACAAATGGTAATGTACATGGTGACGCAAATGTAAACGATAATGCAAACAGTAAGAGAAACACAATCGCAAACGTTAATGAAAGCAGAAATGATAACGCAAATGCTAACGGCAAAAGAAATGCAAACATTAACGAAAACAGTAATGTAAATGCTAATGCTAATGGAAATGCAAACGGTAAGAAAAATGCAAATGGTAACAGAAACACAAACAGAAATGTAAACGGTAAAGGCAACGGCGCTGCAGAAGGAAACAGTAACGCAATTGACAAGGTAAATGCAACTGAAAACGCAAATGCTAAGGCCAACAGAAATGCAAACAGTGACGAAGACGCAAACAGTAACAGTAATGCAATTGGAAATGCAAACAGGTACAGTAACAGCAATGATGACGCCAAAGTGAACAGTAACGCAAATGTAAATGCAAACGCAAGCATGTACGGAAATGCAAATGGTAATACACACGATGATGCAAAACGAAACGTAAACACAAATGGAAATGCACACGGTGATGCAAAACAAAACACAAAGAGAAACAGCAATGGAAACGCAAATGGTAACAGTAATGCAACCGCAAGCGCAAACAAAAACACAAAGGGTAACACACACGGTGGCATAGATGGGAATGCTAACACAAATGGTTATGCAAACGCAAGTGGAAAAGCTAACTGTAACAGTAACGAAAGTGCACCCCTATTTTTTCCCAAAAGCTGCACTGAGGCTCGGAGCAGAAAATGAGGACTTGGAATACTAAATTGCTTATATCTCAGGAACTGTAAGACGTAGAAAATAAATTTAAATTTCATAGGATTTATGACTTTCCTGGCTAGTTTTGAACTCAGCCCCCAGTGGGGGGCTAAGTATTTTTCTGACAAAAAGTCTGTATCTCAAAGCGTTTCCGAGATACAGGCCCCAAAGGCACGTGGACACGGTAATGTTATTTTGCTGGGAAAAGCGCCAGCCTCAAGTGTTGTAACTTTGCAACCTCTAACAGTTTTTCACTAAAACTACCTAAAGGGCACATCTGTGATGTTGGCTTTCTTCTCTCCAAATTTCAGACCAAAAGACTAAATTGTTGGTTTGCAGCACGGTGGCAAAAATTCCTGTTATTTTGGGCATAGTGTCACAAAGTAGTGTCACAAATCACAACACTTTAGCAAAAAAAATCATCAAAGTGTCGCAAGTGCAACACTACTTTTAAAAAAAAAAATTCTAAAACATATTTCTGGGGTGGTTAACCCCCCAAAAAAGACATGGCTAGCATTCTCAGGGTCCGACTAGATGAACACAAAAAGAATTGTGTCCTTAGAGGGTCCCAAATTTAAAAAGCCAAGCATTTCTGTGACCAGTAGCTGAAAAAAAATGGCTGACTCATGACACTACAGGGGTCATTTGCGACACTAAAAACTGTATTTGTGACATTGTCGAATATTTTAACTTTTCCCATTGACTATAATGGGAAACTTGTTTTTTGAATAACTTTTGAACCGTTTAATATTTTTTCACAAAATCTCTGAAAGACACACTGGGGACCCTGGCTGCATGTTCCCTGAAGTTTGGGTCAGGCAAACCGTGCGACCTGTAGACATGAGCAAAGAATGCGCAAAAAAGTGTAAATGCGCTACGGAATGTCACTTTATAATTCTGCAACCGTATAACCGACCATTACAAAACTTGGCAGATCCAGAGTTCTATGGTACTGCTCCATGCCTGCCAAATGTCAGGCAAATCTGTCATATGGTGGCAAAGTTATTAATATGCAAAATTTCACACTTTAACCTTAAATAGGGTACTCAACCCTAACTATGGTGGCCCTACCATGCCATCACTATATATACATATACATATATATATATATATATATATACACACACACATACATACATATATATAATGTCTGTATAATATATGGCCTGAATCCATTCAGCTAGCCTGAGGAATCCAACGCCATGCCCAGTGTAACAGTGTCAGTGGGTAGTGGATGTCAGGCGGTGGCATCTTGGGGCTGTATCTGTCATATTACATACTTCCCATGTAGCCCAGCCTGCCTAATTTCTTCTGTGGCTTACAGGGCACAAAGAATAGTTTGCCTGTTTCTGAATGTCAGACTGTTCCCCAAGGAGTCATGCTGCGATAATTGGCTTTAAGTGATATGGCCATAGTGTGGGCTTTAGCATATGCATGGTGACGATATTCCCCTATGCAGTATTGTGTGGGGTTGCCGCTTTAACTGTGTGTCCCTTTGAAATACATGCCCCCCTTTAATGTTCTGACCCCTTAGTTGCGTTACTGCTTTAAGGCACTTCAACCCATCTTAAAATGGCAGAGCTTGCGCTAGTGTTTATGCACACTCACTTGCCTAATATGGCATCAGGCAGAGTGTTTCATGGAGACCAGAGGAGTCATTTGCTGTGGTGGGGCTCAGTCTCCTCAATACGGTGTGAGGAGCCGATCAGGAGGCGGTCACAGCACCAAAGCATTGAGGGAGGGGCCATTAGACTCGGGGAGTGCCCCAGAGTCTCAAAGCAGCCGCCTGCCTTGATGGGATGCCAGACAGGAGGAGACCTGGAGTCATGGAGCTGCCAGAGACCACAGTGTCTCCCTTCAGGTACCTGATACATTTGGGGCAGTTTCTTAACATATTTACCTCCTACTTTGGGCTAGCCTAATTATTGTAGACCACCTATATACGACTCTATTGTGGAAATGCTGGGACCGCTTCGCAAGGGGTCCCAAGTCCATTTTGGCCTGAAGGGGGGGGGAGTGCACTGTTGGCATGCAGCACCATTTTCAAACATCCTGAACGCCTTGCTGCTTTACAAGTGCGAGTGCATGAATATCTACCACAATAACAAACACGCCAGCTGTTTAAAATGGCAAACTGTATATGCATGTTTGAAAGCTAGACAATAAGTAATGCGCTAGCTGTATAAAATGGCAAACTGTGTAGTTTGAGAGCTATGCTAAAACACCATGAATATCTACAATGATAAGCAACATGCTAGCTGTTTAAAATGACAAACTGTCTTTAAAATGGGAAAACCGTCTAGTTTGAAAGCTATTAACAGAGCTGAAGTACCAGTAAGGCTGTAATCAGGCTAATGTGCAACAGTCTAAAAGAGAGAGGAATACTTAGAATTCAAGTTACTGAACAAGCCTGCAGACTAGTTGCACTAAATACAGTACTTGGCCAAGATAGGCAGGGGTTAGGAATCTTCCCCTTCAGAGAGCAATAAATCTCTTTGTGACTGAATCAAACCTCCTAAATGAAGAGATCCAAATATCACCAATATGCTACCTGATTATTGTAGTGTTCTGAATTCCTCTTACTTTTTTTAAACTTGCATCGCAGAGCAGCTACCCAACTCAGCAACTGCCTGCTTAGACTCATATGAATGCAATATCAGTAAAATCAGCTAGATTGTCTTACCTCTGTAAGTTGTTGATGAGGAGCTAGGCGAGATGCATGTAGCCTCTGCAATGTGCATTAAGGAACTGGAGAGCAGAGGGACACAGCAAGACCTACTGTAGGCAGATTGGATTTCTAACATCTGGTCACATGTGCATCACTAGCCTATGAGATGGACGTCAACCCCAGATGGTAATGGATGGGGGATGCTGTAAGGTGATGCAATATGCAATGCTATTTTCAGCATGGCACAATACACTCCACCATTGCTCACGTCATCAGATATCAGGGGATTTACCTTGGCTGGAGTGGTTTGTCCACGATAACCCGCATCCTCCAGGTGGCTTACTGCGATTATACCAAGGTTCATTGTTTTTTACTATAATAAAATACGAATATTAAAGAGATCGCTTTTTTTATTTTTATTGTATTTATTCCTATGCTGCAGATGTTATAGATGCTATACTCATCAACAGCCATTGTTTATCAGAGGATTTACAATGGAGGGAAACTGCCAGTCTGATGATTTCATTGGCTGTTCACTTATGTCCATGGTATAATTGAAGTTACTTGGAGGGCCCAGATGGACCTGCAGCGGCTGTTGGCTGACCCACTGCTGGAGCTATTGGTCTTTCTTCCACAGAGGGGTCAATGGTGACAATTTCAACCTCCTCTGTGGGCCCTTCTGCTCTGGCAGCACCCTCCATTGCTGGTTCGTCCTCTGTGAAAAACAGAAAAAGGGAAAACATTATTTGTCTGTAGATTTTCTTTTGTGTATATGTATCTCTATGATACGAGGTGTAGTGAATTTAAAAGACTGAGGAGTTGCATGGCCTCAGTCAGGCAATGGCCCTAGCTGCCCAGACTAAGTAGTAAATGTGAGTGGAGAGCCACATCTCAGCTGAACCTATATAGTTTAATGTTATAGCTCTCTGACACAACCTGTACACAAATTAAAACACTGAGGAGTTGAATGGGTCAGCTGGCAATGCCCCTCCCCTATCAGACCAAGTAGTGGATTGTCAGTGGAGAGTCAAATCTCAGGTTAATGCCATAGAGTTCAGTGTTATAGCTCCCTGATACCAGCTGTACAGAAGTTAGGACAGTGAGCAGTTGCAGGGACTCAGACAATGCCTCCACCACCCATGACAAGATATTGGACCCTGAGTGTAGAGCCACATGCCCAGTCAAGGCATAAACAGTAATGTTATACCTCCCTGATATCAGCTGTACAGAAGTTAGGAAAATGAGTACTTGCATGGCCTCAGCGGGCAGTAATCCCCACCCTCCAAGACCAGGTACAGGATTGTGAGTGCAGAGCCACATCCATACTGAATCCATAAACAGTTATGTTATACCTCTCTAATACCAGGTACACAGAAGTTAGGACACTGAGAACTTGCATACGTGGAGTGGGTATTGCCTCCCACCCCCAAGACCATTTACAGGATCCTGAGTGCAGAGCCACATCCAAACTAAATGTGTAAACATTTACATTATACATCCCTGATACCAGCTGAACACAAGTTAGGACACTGAGAAGCTACATGGCCTCAGGCAGGCAATGCCCTCACCTGCCAAGAACAGGTATTGAACCCTGAGTGCAGAGTCACATCCCCACTGAAGCCATAAACAAAAATGTTAAACCTTCCTGATACCAGCTGAACAGAAGTTAGGAAACTGAGTACTTGCACGGCATCAGCGGGCAGTGCCCCCACCCCCCAAGACCAGGTTTTGGATCCTGAGTGCAGAACCACATCCTAACTGAAGTGATAAAGATTATTGTTATACCTGCCTGATACCAGCTGAACACAAGTTAGGACACTGAGCAGCTGCACAGCCTCTGGCAAGCAATGCTCCCACCACCCAAGACCAGGTGTTGCACCCTGAGTGCAGAGTTACATCCCTATTGAAGCCATAAACAGAAATGTTATACCTCCCTGATATCAGCTGTACAGAGGTTAGGACACTGAGTAATTGCATGTTCTCAGCGGGCAGTGCCCCCCCACCCTGCAAGACCAGGTAGAGGATCCTGAGTGCACAGAGATATCCCAACTGAAGCTGAAAACATTAATGTTATACCTCCCTGATACCAGGTGAACAGAAGTTAGGACTGTGAATACTTGTATGCCTGGAGTGGGTATTGACCCCTATCCCCCAAGACCAGTTACAAGTTGCTGAGTGCAGAGCCACATCCAAAGTAATGCTGTTAACATTAATGTTATACCTCCCTGACACCAGCTGAACACAAGTTAGGACACTGAGCAGCTGCATGGGCTCAGACAGGCAATGCCCCCACCAGCCAAGATCAGGTATTGGACCATCAGTGCAGAGCCACATCCCTACTTAAGCCATAAACAGAAATGTTTGACCTTCCTGATACCAGCTGAACAGAAGTTAGGACAGTGAGTACTTGCATGGTGTCAGTGGACAGTGCCCCCCCAAGACCAGATTTTGGATCCTGAGTGCAGAACCACATCATAACTGAAGTGATAAAGATTAATGTTATATCTCACTGATACCAGCTGAAGACAAGTTAGGACACTGAGCAGCTGCATGGCCTCGGGCAGGCAATGTCCCCACCACCCAAGACCAGGTGTTGGACCCTGAGTGCAGAGTCACATCCCCACGGAAGCCATAAACAGAAATATTATACCACCCTGATACCAGCTGAACACAAGTTAGGACACTGAGCAGTTGCATGGCCTCAAGCAGGCAATGCCCCCACCACCCTAGAGTAGGTGTTGGACCCTGAGTGCAGAGCCACATCCCCACTGAAGACATAAACAGTAATGTTAGAACTCACTGATACTAGCTAAACACAAGTTAGACAGTGATGAGTTGCATAGTGTCCATTAGACAGTGCCCCCACCTCCCAAGACTAGGTATTGGACCCTGACTGCAGAGCCACATCCCCACTGAAGCCATAAACAGTAATGTTGTACCTCACTGATACCAGCTGTACAGATGTTAGGACAGTGAGTACTTACATGGCCTTAGCATGCAGTTCCCCCCACCCCACAAGACCAGGTACAGGATTCTGAGTGCAGAGCCACATCCAAACTAAAGCTATAAACATTAATGTTTTACCTCACTGATACCAGCTGAACAGAAGTTAGGGCAGTGAGTACTTGCATGGCCTAAGTGGGCAGTGGGCCCCCACCCCCCAAGACCAGGCCTTTGGATCCTGAGTGCAGAACCACATCCTAACTGAAACAATAAAGATTCATGTTATACCTCACTGATACCAGCTGGACACAAGTTAGGACACTGATGACTTGCATAGCATCAGTGAGGCAATGCCCCCACCCCCAAAGAGCAGGTATTGAACCCTGACTGCAGAGTCACATCCCCCACTGAAGCCATAAACAGTAATGTTATAACTGCTTGATACCAGCTGAACAGAAGTTAAGACAGTGAGTACTTGCATGGTCTCAGCAGGCAGTGTCCCTCACCCCCAAGACTAGGTTTTGGATTCTGAGTGCAGAGCCACATCCCAAGTGAAGTGATAAAGATTACCATTACACCTCCCTGATACAAGGTAAAGACTAATTATGACACTAATTATGACACTTATGACTTATGATGAGTTGCATGACATTAGTCAGGCAATGCCTTCAACCCCCCCAAAACCAGGTATTGGACCCTGAGTGCAGAGCCACATCCCCACTGAAGCCATAAACAGTAATGTTATGCTTCCCTGATACCAGCTGAACAGAAGTTAGGAGAGTGACTACTTCCATGGCCTCAGTGTGCAGTGCCCCCCCCACTTCCCAAGACCAGGTACAGGAATCTGAGTGCAGAGCCACATCTCAACCAGAGCTGTAAACATTAGTGTTCTACCTCCCTGATACAAGATGAACACAAGTTAGGATACTGAGGAACTGTACTGCCTATGCCAGACAAAGCACCCAACAGCCAAGAGCAGGTACTGGAATTTGAGTTCAAAGACACATCTGTACTATATCATTGTGACTTACCAGCAGAGTCAAGCACTAGAAGTTGCTCGACAGGAGCCCCTCTGTCCTCACCTTCCAGGAGTTACACTAGCTGTACGCAGTGGGTGGAAGCAGGAACGGTGGCTTCGCTGGCTGAGGGAGAAAGAAAGAAATTTTAAATGTTTTTATATCTGTGTATCTTGTTCTATTTTACTTTAGTAGTAGTCAATCGTGTGTTTGCATTATTACTGAAATATTCTGTTGGGCTATATTAGCATGTGTTGCATGTTGCTGTAACACATTGAGAACTAACACACTGTTACATATGGTAATATTTATCACTTGAGGCTTTTTGACTGTTAGCTTATAGTTTAGGAACAGTATGTGATACGTCATCTGTCATCTTAGCTGAGTGGTATAGTTAAAAGTTACATATATAGTAAAAGACAGGTACACTGGGTAAAGACTAGATATTTCATAACTTGAGATAAGGCACTACAGAGGGAGAGTCATGGTGGGATAACACTGTTTATGGGGTACTGTGGTTTGTGGTAGAAGACATGTGAGATGTTTTGTTATTTCACCATGACACATCTACTATCATGTCTTATTGGTTTAATAGTATAATACACTTAAAAAGCAGTTTGGGTGGTTTCTGTTACTGATTAAGTGATTCAAGAGGATAAATGAGGTATTTCAAAAGCTTTAAAAACGTGAGAAATATGCACATACAGTATGTGTGAGACATAGAGATTGACAGAGTAAATAACAGTGGGCTAAAGGAGCTATGTTGTAATATGACAACCTTGTCAGGCTAGAATCAGTTTTTTTTTATGGAATTGTGTATTGGAGTGCAATCAGAGTCTATTAATGATATTGTGTGTCATACATGACATCAGTTAATAAGATTCTGACACCAGCTTACTGAGATGCTGAGGTTGTCATTGGATTTATGTAATTGTTGTGAGAGATTTGTTGATGATATTACATTTGAAACATTTAGTGCTATTAAAAATATATACTTACAACCATGATGCCATTCTCCAAATTCAGGTTTCCCTGCTTCCTCCCATGTAGCAAATGATATATCGTACCACTCCCGGGTACTCCTGAGCATCTCATCCACTGCTGCCTTTGCTCTGTAGAACATCTGGTGGGTGAGCTTCTACTTCCTCCTACACTCATGAGCTGTTTCTTGGATGTCTTGCCTCCCCAAGGCATGGCTAACCTGTATAAAAAGATATAAAAGAAACAAAATATTAATAATTTAGTAATTGTTTTCAATGTACACAATTTACTCATTGCTGTGTGTTACAGGTGGTAACTATATATGTACTGTTTTGGTGTATTAGATATATTTTAGGATTGTCAAGTGAGGTGCTGCAGCTACGCGCACCCCTCCCCCTCATGTCTTGCACCCTCCTTCAAATAATTCACTTTTTTGACACTGAAATACACAGAAATATTCAGTTTTAAGTATTATTGCTTGACATCAGGTATTGTAGTACGTGGTATTCTGAGAGACAACATTTTTTTTTTTATAACCTTGCAGTGCTAGATTGTGTCTGAATCTATACAAGTGAGAGGATGTAGCTTGTGGATTGTCTAATTCACAAAAACAGCAGCTTGTTATGCAGCATTGTTTACATTTGATTAGAAAAAGATCTGTGTTTACCAATAGTGCTAATCACTTGAGAACAGTATCAGAGGCATGACGCTTGTGCAGCATACTGCAGCAAATTGCAGTGGTAATGTCTTGCTGCTATGATCTATTCTTATTGAACAGAGATGGAGGGGAATGATTATGACTACGAACACCGTGCAACAGTACTGTCCCAGGTGGGCAATATGTGCAATAGTGGAGCTTGCAGTGGCTACGAGGCCCTGTGCTTGTAGTTCTGGACATGATTGCACCTCTAAGCAGTCTGGTATTTGCTAATACTGTGCACCTAGTATGGTATTGTTGGATGTGCATATTATAATGCTTCTACTCTTAATAGCTAAGAACACAATATTTTCATATTGTATATTTAAAATATCACTTACCTTACCCCAGATCTGTGACAGCATGAGGTTTATGGTCCTCATTAGAAACCTGGGGTTGCTGTAGCACTGCACATGCTGAACTCGGGCTAGCATTTCCCTGTCACTCCATGATTTCAGCATTTTAAAGTCTGTGAAAAGAAAATTGTTTTTTTTTTTTACTACCATGAAAGATAAGATTTATAGTACTTTAACTGTTGGGGCAGGAGTCACAAAGGAAATGCACCCAGAATATCCGAGATGTGACAGTGCATCCCCGACATGCATCAGAAGGCAATTCAGGAAGGGCTCTGATCTGCCATCACAACCTTAATGCACCAGAACATTGCAGACATGGCACACAATGCCAGTAATGATATGTGACACATCTGGAGGGGTAGGGAAGGGGCGTGCCCATGCATATGTGGTGCACCTGATTCACAGCCCAAGTCAGAAGCACATTCCTTGGGCAAATGCGGGAAAGTGCCTCTGAAAGATAAGTCTACTTCCAACAAACTCATTTGGATGGCCACCCAGAGGCAGGCTGCTGTACTGCACAGCAGCATGGGAGACTGCACACCCTGGCAGTCCATGGACCACCCGTAGACAGGCCACGGCACTACGGCACTTGTCACCCAGTCTGGGTCCATGTGGTATAGTGGTACCACCCCACCCATATCTGCCTCGACCTGAAGAGAGTATAAAACAAAGCCATGGTGAGATAGTGGTCCCCCTCCTCCCTCACCCGTTGCAGCACCAGCTCAAAAAATATTAAACACATTCCTGTTTCAATAGAGTTCCCCCCTTGTAGCAGCACCAGCCCTGAAAATTTAGGATGCTGAATATCACAGTTTTACTGTTACTCACATTATTATTGTATTTTGCATCACTGCATTATAAGCTGTAGAGAACTGAAACACAAATGAATATTTGATCACTTACTTTTTTATGTGTAAGAAACAAATGCACTTTTTCAGGGAAAAAGTTGTCTTTTTTGTTGACCTGTAGGAAAAAAATATAGATTGAGTATGACATAAACGATGAGTTGTACTTTTGTGTTAAAACACTGCTGTTTTTCCAATTTTCTGTCTTATAAGCATGTATACCACTTTTACAATGATAAGTACCACTAATGTGGAACTACAAAGTTCTTGATTGCCATGGTTGGTGTGCTGGTGTATTGCTAGGCAGGTACAGTAAGGATGGGTGAATATGTGGCAGGATATACCATTAAGAGTACATGAGGGATATTGGAGCAGAGATGTAGTGTTGCTATGGTGTGAAGTGTTGCACCAGAGGGATGTACAAGTGTCTGAATATACGAGAGCCTTGGAGACAGAAACAGGAAAAGCAGTGTAATGAGAATGGAAATGACATCTAGTTAACCCAGATAATATGTCACGGAGGTGTAAGTGTGCGTGAGAGGGTGTGAGAAAAAGAAGTTGTGACAGAAAGTAATAAAGTTAAAGATAACTATACCCCCCTGATGGTCTCCAGTTGGGGGGGTAGTCTGAGGCATGTTGTTGAGAAGTCTCAGTTGCAGAATGACAGGTACCTGGGGAGAGATAACCAGGAGGATTGCTAAAGAAGTTGCTGTGCATTGGACAGATGGGGGAAAAGCAGAATATCTTTAAAAAACAACAATACATTTTTGTGTGGTAGAAGACAGTGGGTGCATATAGTTGCCCATTGAGGTATCTGTATGCATTATGTATTTTCTTCTATTTTTTGACCACTTTGATTGGCTCTTAAAAGAGCCTTTTATAACATTCTATAGTATTTACTGGAGAGATATTGTCATAGAGGTACACAATTACAGAAGTGCAAGGATGCCATTTTGAAGGTACTCTACAAAAATATTGTTACCTGTGCTTGAGAGATGCACACCATCTTTTAGATATAGCCAATGTTTATGGTATGTAATTTGGGGGTGACGTATGGTGTACATTCCCATAGCATGGAGGAATCCAGATATTTGTATGTTGACCTTTCGACGTGACCTTTCAAGTGCAGAACAGTAATTCTCACCTTTCCAGATTATTCACTGTATAATATCTGAATACAGCATTTTACAAGCAAGTAATATACTGATAAGATGCTGCAAGTCAGACTATGCAGCTTTTATTAAATCAATTGCCCTTTTGTTCCCCAAATCATTACCTCAGAGATGGACAAGGAGTATGTCAGGTACTGAGTGTGTCTCCAGCAGATGGTACATGGTTAGCATGAGCTGCTACCATCTCATTCCACCCTTCCCAAACCAAGATACTGAGCAGTGAGGTAGCTGCAAGTCATTGCCAAAATCAATCTATCAGCTTTATTTAGAAGAAAGTGCCTTTCAAAAATGAAGGCACTTGTACAAAATAAAACAATAAAACTATGATAAACATATAAAACCCCATGACTGTAATACTAATAATTAGCATATGCCATATTAAAAAGAAATGTCTTTAATGCTGTTTTAAAACTTTGGATGGTGGTGCTGTCTTTCGGAAGAGACGTTAAACCGAGGTCCCATCTGCCTGGATTGGTGGTAGTTCAGATGTAAGTTAAAGATCCCATGACACTTATCGAAAAGAGTAGGGGGAATTTCCCCGGTGTCCTGGCCAAATTTCCCTCATTCACTAAAAATACCACCAACAGTTTAGTCTGGTTCAAGGTCAATTGGCATTCATCTGTATCCCCCCATCCCCGGGTCATGCCTGAAAATAGGCAGGATTTGTCTAGTGCACTTACCCGGTCAACAAAAACTAAATAAAATAAAATAAAATCTCTACTAAATGACTAGCTCTACTGAAAACTGCTGCCCTTCTGACCATGCTTGACTCATCAATCCATACACTAACTCTGGATCTTTCTTCCATGCCGAGTATAAAGAACTAATAACTCAGATGAAGAAATATCAGAAATGTTTCTCTCTCTCTCTCTCTCTCTCTCTCTCTCTGTCTCTGAGCACTACCAAGGCTAATCAGCAGAGTGACCAGTGCTGAGTAGCATGTCTAAAATAAATGCAGTGAGAAAAAAATCACAACTAAGATTCAGATTTAAGATTGGCTAATACAGGCAAAAAAGTAATTGTTTTGTCAGTGAAGGCTGTTTCTAGTGGTGTTTTGTTTATTAAACATTCTTTTTGTTTTGGTGGGACAATACTGACTATCCATTAGTCACACCAAGTTACTTGACAAGAATAACCATTTCTGTTGGATAGAGGTAGTAGTAATTCTGGTCAGTGAAGCTGGATTCACTCTCTTTCTCAGCTAGCAGCTTGAGTGGAGAGAGCAAGTACAGCTATCTGTCTTGCTAATGAAGTTTTAAATAGTTCTACAGTTCTATTTTTTTTCTGTTACAGTAGAACTGTTTCAGTAGTAATTATTTAATAGTATGTGTATTCTGACAAAGATTTATAACGGTTTTAAAACTACTAAGTTTTTAACAAGCTGTGATTACTGCTACAGATTTAACATTTCAGACTTGATTGTCAAGTTTTGTTAACAGCTTTACATAGTACACAGAAATTCTAAGTGGTACTTCATAGTGTACAGTATATAGAATGAAGTAAAGAGGTAAAACAAAACTAAGTTCTGTGGTGTTATACTTTCAGATTACTATTAAATTAATGGAACAGTGGATAGCAGCCAGATCACACAGGACATCTGGTGTTTGTGTAATAAAAAAAAAATGTTGACAGATCTGTTTTGTGTATGGGAAAAATTGAGACACACAAAAAAAAAACAGTTAGTGGAGTGTTATCTGTTGGCTGTGATGATTATTTTCTAATAAATTTTTTTCCTGAGCAGTATGGCTATATAAAAAACAGAAACTGCCACACAGATTATCTATTACAGTTTAAATAAATATTGTTGTTCTAGGAGATAGCCATATACTGTCAGTATATTGCATATATCATTGAAAAGTGTATAAAGTCTGATTTTGGTATATGGTAATTGTTTTCAGCATGTTAGTTAGTTAATTAGGTCATTTTTATATAGTAGATTGATTTTTACTTACTTTTCTGTGCTGGAGTGACTGCTGCTTTTTTCCTACTTTCAGAATGGACACACAAGTGTTGCTGTACAATTCTATTGGTTGAGAGAAGTCACATGGTGAAGTTTGCTATTTCTTCTTTCACAAGGTTGCAAAATCTTTGAAAGTGACTCGCATTGATCACAAGGATTGTTCACAAGCTAGCAAATTTGATCGTGAGAATAACGCGAGATTTTGATTGTATAGGATATGTACTTTTGGAAAATCCATTTTTCTTTTCAGTTTTCGGTAGATTATGTAGTTATATGTGTTTTAATTGCTTATGAGAACTGGATTTAACAGTAAAAATGATTTTTGAAAGTTTTCTCATATTTTATCATGTTTTTAAATCTTTGATCATGAGCGAGCAAATTTATTGATGGCAACTCGCTTTGATCGCGAACATTGTTCGCCAGGTTACTAAATCTTTGATCGTGAGAATAACGTGAGCTTTTGCATGCAGAAGTTGTTTAATTTCAAAAAAAACATTTTTTTTTGCATTTTTTTATGCAGTTTGTGGTTGAATGCGGTTTTAATGGCTATCACATGTGGATTGGCCAAAAATATTGTGTTTTGCAAATTGTATCTAGTTTTTCACTGTTTTTTCAGTCTTTGATTGTAAGCATGCAATTATTTTGATCACAACTCGAATTAATTGCAAGGATTATTCGCAAGGTTGTAAAATTTTTGATGGCGAGAATAACGCGAGATTTTGAATGCAAAACTTGCTTACTTTCGAAAAACATTTTTTTGAGAGTTTTTCATGCAGTTTGTGTTAGGATTTACTTTTATTTACCATGACAAGTGAATTTGCACAAATATATATTTTTTACATGTAGTTTCGGATTGTATTGTTTTTTGGATGTTTGATCATGAGCATGCAATTTTTTTGATCATGAGTCACATTCACTGTGAGGATCGTTCGTAACCTTGAAAATTATTTTGATAGTGAGAATATGGCGAGACTTTCACTCTACAATTTGTTTACTTTAAGAAAAATTATTTTTGGGGGGACAGTCTTGTATATGGTGTATAGTTAACATCTGATGGGCTCATTCATTGCAGTCGTCCTTATTTTTCACTCAGTTGATGGCTGACCTTGGTGGTGAGAGGATGGCTGAGTCGGTCAATGGCTCTGATCATGGATGTTTTGGGGATGAGTAGGGGTGTCTATGCAGGGTGGGGAAGAACACTAGACCACCACAGAAAATTATGTTTTCAGGATGGCACATCTGGGAAGAATTCATGCTGTGGGCTGGGAGTACTAGTAGACTAAGAGACAAAATAATGTTTTAATAATGTGGAATGGTCGTGCTTTGTGATGTGTGGCATAGCACTAGACTACCCTAGCAGGGTAAATTATGTTTAATACTGTGGAATGCAGGTTTGGATTTCTGTTAGGGGTTGGAGTACCACTAGACTATCAGGGGAAATTAGGTTTCATGATATTTAATGGGGTTTGGGATTTGTGGGGAAGGGCTGGAAATGATTTGTATGGTTCTTGTTACATTTTCTATGGGATTCTGTTGCATGTTATAGTACTATTTACAGATAACAGTATAGTAATCAGCATACTTTTAAGTGCTTCTAAGTTTTTTGTAACATTGCATAATTTCAATATTATAACATTGTGTTGCAGTGCATGTTGTTAATGATTAACAGAGTATAGATTTGTTATGGACTTATACTAGAGTACTTTTGTACATGTTTTCATGGTTTATTAGCACTAATACTTTTTTCTTTTCTGTTTCTTAGGAGAGTGCTACAGAACAAGAAATAAACACATGATTGAGTGCTTGCATCATGACCATTTCCTGTAAAGTCAAGGGACACACAAGAAGTAGTAGGTGTAGTGGTGGTTCTCTGTCATACCATGTAAAGAGTCAAGATGTAAAATGTACACACATGAAAAACAAATTTTCTTCTAGTTCATGTGTACATATCAAGAGACATGTGCATGTGAAGAAACACATGAGCTCTTGTAGTCATTTAGAAATGAATAGACCTCATAAAGGTGCTCTGGACAAACAACATCCAGCACTGTCAACAGTGACTGATACGTCTCTAAGATGGAAAAAATCTTGGACATGTGGCACCTGCTACTGTACAGCACAGTAAAGCAATTTTCTTTTAAAGACTAGTCCATTGTGCTAAAATTGATCATCTCATCTCAGGTATCATGAGATGCAAAGGCAAGATACAGCAAAATAAGGTTGCGTTAATGAAGTTACGATTGAGTGTAAGACATAGTGCTAATATAGCTGCTGCAACTTGTTCTCAATTGTGGGCTGTTACAATGTCAGCCATTGACAAATTAAGCTCAAAGATTGAGGAGATGAGGAACAAACTCAACAGAGAAAATGTATATGTGGTGTTTCAAGGAGATTGGCTACACTCTGAGAATTCAGAAGCATTCTTCTGGGAAGAGACATACATGCACAATACTAATGTTACTTTGACAGTAGATGTACATGGTAAAGTGCAAAATATTTTAGTTGCCTCAGAAGAGAATATTGAGTTTGATGATGAGACTGAAATGTCACAGGTTGAAAGTTACCAAAAGTCGTCTGCTAAGAAGTGGCCATGTGACAGTATGTGCAATGTCAGGGAAGAATTAATTATGTCAGTTGAAACTTTCCTGTTGTCCTTTGCTAGCACAAAGAGGTTTATGCAACATACATTGATTGGTAATATTGACAAGTGTGAGATTCAACCTCATGCAGACCTAATGGGCCATTCTCTTGCATGCTTGGAGAGTAGCAACTGCAACAGTGTTTTTTATCATTTTCCTATGGTAGCAAGTGCATTACTCTAGCATACTCAGATTTATACAACGATTATATCAGGTCAGATCTGTTGGCTGAGACGTTATGCTCTTTTGACCATTGCTGGATGGTGCAGATGTGGACACAGATGTGGAGTTCAACAAAGAGTTGCAAAGAGTCCATAAGCTGAGGTCAAATGCTGCTGTTGATGAACATGTAAATATGCTACACACAACAGTAGTGCAAGAAGCTCAGTTTCTGAGAAAATTTGGCACTGGGTTTGCTAAATTTGAAATTAGCAAGACAAAAATGTTATGTTGTTTGTGTATCATGTGAGCACCTCTTCTATAAAAAACAGTGTGTCAACATAGACCTACAGAACATTCCATGTTGGAATGTTATGTCGGGGCATCTTGCTGTATATCTGCTTTTAAAGACAGATTTTGCTGAAGTCGAAACTATGTCACTGTGTACATATTGTTGTAACAAGATTAAGAGTGACACTTTACCTCCTCAATCTGTCCTGAATAAAATGGACGTTCAAGAAACTCCTGCTGAGATTGCAGTCTCAAACTTGTTTGAATGAATTCTAATTCAGACAATGAAGCCATTTCAAAAAATTATCAGTCTTAATACAAGAATGCGAGACCTACCAAAGTAAGAACTGGTACGGTCTCTGAAAGGCTCTGTTGTGTATTTTCCTTTGCCTTTGCAAGAAAATGTGAACATTATTTCTCAGGATAATAGTGTTGTGATTTTGGTAAATGGCTTCCCACCAAGGCAAAAACTATATGGCAAGAGATAGTCAATGTGGAGAAGGTGAAGCCTGCTTTGGGGTACCTAAAGGAGCATAATGTTTATTTATGCTGACATTGACATTGACACATTTGCTGGTCTTTCCATAGGAACTGCTGCAGAAGACTCTGACAAGGCAATTCTGGAGAAGGTTGACATTGCATCTACAGGCTTTGTTTATGAACAATTCACCATATACACATTGCATGGGAAGGATCCAGTGGTGGATAACATTGAATTGTATTAGATGAAGCAAGTGGAGGGCAATCCTCTTAGCATATGGGAGGCTACACTTGAAGCATGTTGTTTTCCAAATCTGTTTCCACTTGGTACAGGTGGATGGCTAGATGAGCAGGAACTTTGTGTTCCAGGAACTGAGTATAGGATCTCAAGAGTTCTACATAAGGATGGCAAATTTTGTAGGAACATTGCATACCTGTTCCATCTTCTTTGGGAGAGTGAACTTAGTGTCTTGTCTCCTAGTATTGCTCATACATTGAGACTTGGCACAGAGTTCAGTAATATGACAGCTGCACGGTTACTACACAAGTTGCAGGAAAAAGATGAGACACTGAAAGTCAGTCTTTCTTCTATTTTGTCTAGCATGCATGGTACTAAAGAATATTGGTACAGACGACACTCTGAGGTGATGTGCATGCTGAGGGAGTTTGGATCAGTAACATGGCTTGTGACACTAAGCTGTGCCAAATACTATTGAGATGATCTACTTGATCTTCTCAGATGGCAAACTCTGATGTTGATAACATACAGAGTATGATTCTCAGTGAGTTGTGCTCACTTGATCCAGTGTCCATCTCACATTACTTCCACCATTGAGTCTAGGCTCTTTTGAAGTTCATACTGTCTAAAATGAATCCTCTTCTCGGGGTTGCTGAACACTACTTCTGGAGGGTTGAGTACCAAGCTCAGGGAGCTCCACACATACACATGTTACTGTGGATTAAAGATGCCCCACGTATTGATGACAGTGAGACAAGTGAAATTCTGAACTTCATTTTGAAATATGTTATATGCCAGATTCCAGAAAAGTATGACAGTGCATGAAGAATAGGGGACAGTGGTACACACGGAGCCGCTTTGGTTTTCCAAGATGAGCTTGTATGGATGCTTGTTTGAATGATGTCTTTTCTGGTATACAACCCCACTTAAAGGCAAAATCAACAAAGCGATTGTATGAACTGCCTTGCAGAGAGTCAGAAGTCTGTATCAATGACTATAGCCCTTCTCTTCTGTTGATATGGCAGGCAAACATTGATGTTCAGTATGTCGCTGACAATTCAATAGCTTTGGTGAGGTATGTAACATCATACATCACTAATCATGAGCAGACATGCCTGCAAGAAATGTGGGAAGACTTGTCAAACTGCAATAGATCAATCTCTTCTAGGCTGTGGTCACTTGGGCTTATGACTCTTTTACACCATGAGTGTGGAGCTTATGAAGCAAGTGACTGTCTTGCAGGAATATGTCTATATGGAAAGTCAGAGTCCATTCATTATTTGAATGTGAACTACAAGCAGAACAGACACCATGTGCTTAAGAGCCATGATGAGACTGAGGATCTGGCTGCTACAAGACCAACATCCACTAATATTCTGAAGAGCAACTTAATTGACAACTACTATCCACAGCACCACAATGCAATGGAAGATCTGTGTCTGTATCAAGTTGCTCAATGGTATGATTATAAGTGGGTATTTCTTCTGACCCTGAAAAGAGCATATATAAAGTTACTGGTTTTGATGGTTCGCTTGTGAAGAAGCAAAAGCCATGGCTAATTGACCACTGCAAACTCAGCTTGAATACAACAGAAAGCAAGGAGCATTACTATTTTGCTCTACTGTTTCTCTTCAACCCTTAGAGATCAGACGTTGAATTGAAAGGATCATCTGACACATATGAACAAGAGTTCATGCTAACTTATGATTCCTTTAAGAGTGAGGTGTCTGACACTTACATTGAGAGACTTGAAATGGAAAAACATCAGTTGGAGAGAGCAAGGAAGGTTTGGGATGATTATACCCCAGTAACAACACAAGATATGCCTGATAATGAGGGTGAAGGGACACTTGGTGTCCCTCTTCCTGCTAATGACCCAGCAGTGCTGATATCAGAGACAGAGGGTGCTATGCAACAAAACATGTAGTTGTCAGAGTCAGGTACAAACATTGTTGATGAACTGAATTTGCATCAAAAAGTTGAGTATCACTCTGTGATACATGGTGTTCAACATGCTATTCAGCACAGTAGCAAAGACTATGTTTGTGACAAAGAGAACCCAGTAAGGATGTTTGTCAGTAGTGCTGCTGGGACTGGGAAATGTTTCTTAATTGAGGCTATTAGCAGGGGTGTGTGTGATCTTACTAATTCTGCATCTTCTGTTATTGTGGATGCTCCTACAGGCCTGGCAGCTTACACCATAGGTGATGTCATGCTTCATAGGTTGTTTATGTTGCCAGTTGAACATGGCATAAGTGGTGTTATAGAAAATTGTCTTTTGAGGTTGCCTCTGAACTGAGATCAATGTTTGACAAGATGCAATTGCTGATAATAGATGAGATCAGCATGGTTTCAAGTGTTCTCCTTACAATACATATATTCACCTATGCCGACAGGAGATACTTGGTACCGATGATGACATACCATTTGGTAGCAAGAATATTCTTGTTTTTGGGGACCTTCTACAGCTGGCTCCTGTGAATGGCAAGCATGTTTTCTGTACTCTTTCTGTTGAAGAGGCTAAGAAAACAATTGGATGCATAGGTGGTATCAATCTGTGGGAGTTCTTCTCTTATGTCAAACTTTTACAGAATATGAGGCAGCAAGGTGACGTGTCTTACAAAGCATTGCTTTATGAGGCTCATATTGCTCAATTGTCACCCATTCACCTTGAAATGCTAAGGCAGCAGATAATTTCTAGAAATAACACTCCTATTCGGGATGCTTGTGATGTCTTTGCATACATACAGAAATCTGGGGGACATGTTTTATGTCTATTTCCAAGACTACAGCACTGTGCAGAGTTCAATGAGATCATGATGCAGACAAAAGAGGAACCTATTGTGAGTCTTACATCCCTAAATACCATAGATGGTGTTAGTCCAACATGCACAATGGTAACAAAAATGGTTGAGCATCTGAGAGACCTCACAAGTGATGTGTCACGTACCACTGGTTTGGAAGCTGTGTTACCACTGTGTAGGAATGCACGAGTCATGCTTCGCAGAAACACTGATGTTGAGTGTGGTCTTGTGAATGGAGCTATAGGGTACATTCATGAGTTCCAGTATAATGTGCAGAAGACAACTGTGGAGTTTGTGGTTGTTAAATTTGACAACTGTGGTACTGCTCTACCAATAGACAGAGTGATGGTCAACTCTGAGATTGTCAAAGCCATATATGTGACACGGAAACAATTTCCATTGTGTGCTCCTTATGCAGTGTCTATACACAAGTCACAAGGACTTAACCTTGATAGTGCCATTATAGGTATAGGGACTGGTATATTCAAGGATGGCATGTCTTATGTTGCTTTGTCTTGTGTAAGATGGTTGTCTGGACTGCACATAGTGAATCTTGCAGAAAGTAAGATACGTGCTGATAGTAAATGCATTGTTGAGTACAACAGATGACATATGTTGTACCAACCAAATGCTCCATTGCTCCCAGTTCCCAGATATGCGTCAGCAGCAGATGTGGCATTGGATGCAGCATGAAAACTGAAGAGGAAGCCCACTAAGACTCCACAATTGTCACCGTACCATTCTATTGGTAATCAGTCTCTAGGTCAACAGATCAAATCTCCATCTGTAAAGAAATGCATTGGTGTTCATAAAATGCCAATATTTGATAACAGCACAGGAGTAAACTGCTATGCTAATGCTACAGTGCAGGCACTTCTGCATATGCCTAAGTTTGTTGATGTTTTGAGCTCAGGTCAGTCAACAGCTCTGTATGAAGCATTGAAGAGAGTAATTAGAGCTAGTCAAGAGGAGTTGCCCAATTTACAACATTTGACTCCTCTATGACTAACTCTCACAAAGTACTGTATGCAGGACAACTGATGTTTGCTGATAATGCACAAGATGCCACAGAGTTTGTTATGGGAATCATTGACAGTTTGGCAGATGATGGTATTGATCTGCCCCAACAATTCCGATTTAATTATGTGTGCAAGTACACATGTTTGTGACATGGACACAAAGAATCACAAGCAACTCATGACATACTGTGGTTGTCTATCTACGTTCCTAAACAGAGATCTGTGAAGTTTCATAGGTTGTTTGCAAATGCAGAAACTGTTTAGTTATATCAAAGATGAGATGAGAGTTACATCATTCTGTTCATACATTATGATTGTATTACAACGTTTTAACTGTCAGGGCATGAAAGTCATAACACCAATTTCTGACTTTGTTGCTGAAAGAACTATGTTCTCAGGAAGTCAGTTTGACTCACATGCTATTATTTTCCATCATGATCTATCTATTCACTCTGGACACTATGTCACATGGAGAAGGTTCAGAAAGGGATAGGTGGAGTGAAATGATACAGTATGCACTATGAGAGAATGATTACCAAAGAATCTAAAAGATGCATACTTTATCATTCTCTGTTGCACAAAATGTAGAAGACGGATGGTATCTGAACATGCCAGTTTACTTAACCACTATATTTGCAGATATTTCATTCCCTCTGTATATTACGGGTGCATACATTTTTTCATTTTTTTTAAATATTAATTTTCATTTGATAAAAGAGCTGAGATTTTTTTTGTGAAACAACCACTGCACACTATCCGTGATGGTGAACTAAGTCTTTTAGATGGTCTGCTGTATTACTATGGGCAGTATGTATTACTCTAATTTGCCTGTCATTACAGGAAACAACCACAATAATGCACCTACATAACACAGTGTTGTAGACACTGAGTTGTTGATCTCACTGTTATGCTGATACGCTGTACGCAAAATAGAATAATTTTAATTTATAACAATACAATTACTAGAACCATTTGTATTGCTATATGAAGTATTTGCAACTTTGTTGTACTTGCTACAATGACTGCCATGTTACTGCTTAAGCAGACTTGAGGGTATTGAACAGTTATCATTTGACAATCAGTGAGTAATATCTTTTTGCAGGTGTTTCAGTTAATCTTGCAAGTTTTGCACATGTAACTGTGTATTCAATTGTTTCACAGTACTGTGTTACATGGTAATGACAGAATAAATAATATTCTCATTTGATTATGAGAGTTTTAAGTCCTCTTCTTTACATAATGTGTGAGAAGTTGTGCTTCTTTCAACAATCCGCATCAGGTTAAGTTGTGACTTCTTTTCCTGTTGCTGTCTACATTGTTGACCTTGTCTATTATACTTACTTGAATTGACTTCCGTTGAATCCAGGTAGACTCGAGGGCCCTGGATATTACATAGAAACATAGAAGTTGATGGCAGATAAGGACCGCAAGACCCATCCAGTCTGCCCATTTCTTTTTCTACCTTGTAAATGTGCCATTGGCCTTTGTTCTTTCCATGACCTATCTATTCATACTCATCTGTATTGCTCCCTTATGCCTATCCCATGCCTGTTTGAAGCCCTGCACTGTATTCATATCCACCACTTCCTGAGGTAGGCTGTTCCATGCATCCACCACCCTTTCTGTGAAAAAGAACTTCCTCACATTACCCATTAATCAACCTCCCTCTAATCTCAAGCTGTGTCCTCTTGTCCTGCTAACTTTCCTATATTGAAAGTTAGACTCTTTCACCTTGTTAATGCCCTTAAGGTGTGTGAATGTTTTGATTATATCACCTCTCTCCCTTCTTTGCTCTAGTGTGTACATATTGAGCTCTGTTAATCTGTCCTCATATGTTTTCTGATGCAGTCCCTGCACCATTTTGGTTGCCTTCTCTAGACTGCCTCAATTTGGTTAATGTCCTTGTGAAGATGTGGACTCCAGTACTGCATGCAGTATTCCAGATGGGGACTAACCAGTGTCTTGTAAAGAGGGATTATTACCTCCCTCTTCTAATTTGTGATACCCCTACTAATACACCCCCACATCCCCCTAGCCTTACCTACTGTGTTAGTGGACTGCTTGGATTATTTGAGGTCATTGGTGATGATGATGCCCAAGTCTCTTTCTTCCCTTTTGACTTCCAGCAACTCCCCTCCCGCCTAACGGTTGCTTCAGGGTTTCTCTTCCCTATGTGCATGGTCTCGCACTTCTTTGCAATAAACACCAGTTGCCACTCTTCCAACCATTTTGCTAGTTAATCCAGATCTCTTCTCATTCTGCCCTCCCCATGTGGATCATCTACTCTGTTGCAGATCTTGGTGCCATCTGCAAACAGACAAACCTCACCCTTCAGTCCATCTGCAATGTCACTGATAAAGATATTGAAGAACACTTGCCCCAGCACTCATCCCTGAGGTGCCCCACTTGTGACTTGCATCTCTTCTGACTGTATACCATTTACCACCACTCTCTGTTTTCTGCCCGTCAACCAGTTTGCCACCCAGTTGACCAACTTCTGACCCACCCTGAACATCCCCAGCTTATTAATCAATCTTCTATGTGAAACAGTATTGAAAGATTTGCTGAAGTCAAGGTAGGCAACATCAACTGCTCCACCTTAGTCCACCACTGTTGTTATCCAAAGAAATCTATGAGATTAGTTTGACAGGACCATCCTTTTGTAAACCCATGCTGTCTTGGATCCTGTGCTCCTATGGATTCCAGGTGTTACACTATCCTTTTCTTAAGGAGTGCCTCCATACTCTTGCCCACTATTGAATTAAGACTGACTGGTCTGTAGTTCCCTGCCTCCTCCCTGCTACCACTCTAGTGGAGTGAGATCACATAAGCCCTTCTCCAGTCTTCTGTGACCTCTACTGTGCTCAGAGACTCACTAAACAGTTCTGATAATGGCTCTGCTGATTCCACCCTTAGCTCCTTTAGTACCCTGGGATGTATGCCATCAGGTCCCATTGCCTTGTCCATCCTGAGCTTACTGAGCTCTTGTAGGACCCTTTCTTTTGTGAAGGGACAAGTGCACACCTCCCTCTCCCCTGTGTACATGGTGCTGAGCTGTGGGCCCTGCCCTACCTTCTCTTTAGTAAATACTGTGCAGAAGTATCTATTTAGAATAGCTGCTTTTACGTGGTCCTCCTCCTACTCACATGCCCCCTTATCTCCTTTGATCTTAGTAATACCCCCTCTGGACTTTCTCCTTTCACTAAAGTATCTAGAGAAAGTCTTGTCACCTTCTTTTACTGTTTGTGATAGTGTTTCCTCAGTTTGGGCTTTTGCCTGCCTTACTTCCTTCCCTGCTTCCCTTATGGAAGTTTGGTGTGCCTCCCTATCTTCATCCAGCTGCGTTCCCTTATAGTTCCTGAAGGCCAGCCTTTTGGCTCTGACCTTTTCTGCTACTGTTTTTGAAAACCAGAGTGGTTTCTTTCTTTATTTGCACTTCCTTTTCTCTCTAACACAATGGGATGTTGCTTCAAGTATTGCATCCTTAATGCTTGTCCACTTTGCCTGTACCCCATCACCTGTATTTCTTTTTGCCAAGGCTAGCTTAACTCAGTTGGCCATCTTATCAAACTCAGCTCCTCTGAAGTCCCATATTTTTGCCTTGGAATGGGATGATTTAGTTCTAGTGACCAAATTGAACCATACCACGTGATGGTCACTGGCTCCCAGGTGAACTTCTACCTGGAGATCTGTGATCCTTTCCCTGTTAGTCAGTACTAGATCTAGGATAGCCCTGTCTCTTTTGGGTTGTTGTACCAGTTGTTTGAGGCTGTCCCCCTGCAGAGAATCCACCATGCATCTAGCTCTGGCAGATGCTCCTGCTGGTATTGATCAATCTGTAGCTGGCATGTTGAAGTCTTCCATTATCAGAACCTCCTCTTTAGCTGTCATGTTTTGTATATCTTCTAACAGTAATGTGTCTATGTTCTCCCACTGGTCTGGGGGCCTGTAGACAACCCCAGTTCATATGGCTGTCCCATTTCCTGTTTCCAGGGTGACCCACAGTTCTTCTGGCTCCTTATGTATATTCTGAATTTCTGTAGCTTTGATATTTTCATTGACATACAGGGCCACTCCACCCCCCCTTTTTGCAGCTCAATCTCTTCTGAACAGTACGTAGCCAGGTATTGAAGTCTTCCAAGTGTGGCTACTGGTAAACTACATCTTGCTAATAGCTAGTATGTCCAGTTTAGCCTCTATCATTATTGTCTACAGGTCCGGGATTGTGTTTCCCAGATTGTGAGCATTTGTGAACATGATTTTCCATTGACCAGATGTCGGTGTGTTAGTTGTTGGGTGAGGTCTGGCATTTCCCCTGTGCATTGTTTCGGGAGCCAGACCTTTCTCCTTACCTGGTGATGCAAATCAACTGCAACCATGCTGAACTCCTGTTTGACCACTAGCTGAGGAGGGAGGGGTGTTCTTTCCTACCCAACTTATTTATCAATCTTCTATGTGGAACAGTGTCGAAAGCTTTGCTGAAGTCAAGGTAGGCGACATCAACTGCTCCCCCTTGGTCCACCACTCTGATTATCCAGCCAAAGAAATGTATGAGATTAGTTTGACAGGACCTTCCTTTTGTAAACCCATGCTGTCTTGGATCCTGTGCCCCTATGGATTCCAGGTGTTGCACTATCCTTTCCTTAAGGAGTGTCTCCATAATCTGGCCCACTACTGAGGTAAGACTGACTGGTCTGTAGTTCCCTGCCTCCTCCCTGCTACCACTCTTGTGAAGTGGGATCACATGAGCCCTTCTCCAGTCTTCTGGGACCTCTCCTGTGCTCAGAGACTCACTAAACACTTCGGCTAATGGCTCTGCTAGTTCCACCCTTAGCTCCTTAAGTACCCTGGGATGTATGCCATCAGGTCCCATTCCCTTGTCTACCCTGAGCTTAAAGAGCTCTTGTAGAACCCTTTCTTTTGTGAAGGGAGTAGATTTATGCTATATTGCTTATGTTGCTTCATAATTGTTTTTCTTTGTTGGAAAAAAAAACAATGCATCTATTCTTAATTTTACTGTTTAGAAACTTTTATATACATGCATTTAATGTTACTGCATTGCATTAAGTGCTACTACTGATGTTGGTGATCTCTAAACCTAGACATGTATACATGTGAAAATCTGTCCCAATTCATTGTATGTATGCATTTCTATATGTATGTGCAGATGTCTGCAACTCATCGTTTAACAGCTTATGACAATGATGACTGTGTACCTCTGGACCACAAAGCAAACTATTGGTATGCTGCTGCTTTTATAGGATCGTCCATATTTTGGAGGTCGAATGAGGAATATTTTCCCAGTTCAAGTAATGTTAAATAATAAATAACATATCTGAATTTGGACATGAGCCAAGCTTTGCAAGTATGGGTCATGATATGGCTGTGATATGTAATATGTTTACCACACATATCACACATATCCTAAATTGCTCCCTCTGTCAAGGGAAATTTCCCTCCTAGTGGAAGCTGGCCAACATCACCCCTATCTTTAAGAGTGGGGACCGCACCTCCACCAACAACTACCGTCCAATCTCCATTCTCCCCCCTCTAAAGCCCTAGAACAAATTGTCGCTGACCAAATCACTGACCACTTGACTACATACAAACTTCTCTGTGACCAACAACATGGTTTCCGTAAGGGTCACAGTACCACCACTGCCCTCCTCGCTTTCACCTTGTATGTCCACTCTGCCTTGGATCGCAGTCACCTCACAGGTGCCATCTTCGTGGAACTCTGAAAAGCCTTTGACACTGTCAACCACGCCCTTCTCCTAAACACTCTCACCTCCACTGGCTACTCCAATGATACCTTAAAATGGTTCACCAGCTATCTGTCAGATAGAACACAAGAGGTAAAAGTAGGCACTGTCCTGTCCCCTTGCCTCCCGGTCCACTCTGGAGTACTGCAGGGCTCAATTCTTGGCCCTTTACTTTTCAGCCTATTCCTAAACTCCCTTCCATCAGACATTCCTGGAAACCTGCTCCTCCATGCGGATGATGCAGTACTCTTCGCCTCCGACTCCGACTCACTTAATCTCCACCAAACACTCCAACATAGCTTCCACAAAGCAGAACATTGGTTCTCCAACCAGCGGCTAACTAACAACTACAAGAAAATTATAGTCATGATCTTCTCCCACCCGCAGAACCCTCGCAAGAACCGCTGTCCCCCCTTTTCTCACTATCAACCACACCCCCCTCAAGCAAATTAACTACTTTAAATACCTTGGGATCACTCTGGACCCAGCCCTCAACTACAAACAACACATTCTCCTCCTTGCCTCAGCCCTAAACTTGAGATCAGCTGTGCTTTATAGACACAAACATTGCCTCACCCCGGAAGCCCTATGGCTTACCGTCAACTTCTCCGTCTTGCCCTCCGTGACTATGGTATTACCATATACTGTGCTGCCCCTAAGTCAGCACTAAACATTCTCCGCCTTGTTCTCAACAAAGCCTGCTGCTTCATCCTAGGCTGTGATGGCCGCGCACCCACATCTGCACACTCTACAACTCCTCTAAATGGCTAAACCTTGATAGCAGAATCCAGTATCATATATGCCTAATAACTAAGAAGATCCTCCTAGGACTCGCCCCTCCCTCTCTCTCTCCTCTATTATCCACCCAGCTGACCCTGCCAGATCCACAAGAAACTCGAACAGGCTGCTACTGTGGGTTCCCTGCCCTCGTACCTCCCAACTTCAAAGGACTTTCAGCTACCAAGCCCGTAATCTGACTAACTCCCTCCCTATCCGAACAGCAAATGAAACAAGGCTAGGTCCCTTCAAAACTAGACTAAGGGAACTCCTCCAAGCCTCTAACCTATGTGATTGCACCTGACACTATCTTGCATCTTGCAGTCCCACCATCTCCCGTAACTGACCCTGTTCCCAGTGCAAACACTCCCATAACCCTCTACTGACTATCAGCCACTTACAGACTCTTCTGCAACTGTTCAGCTGTGATTTACTATGACCCCTCTACTATACTGACCTAAGCCCCTCCTGATCTACTCTGTATCTCATGTTATGAATTGTAATGTATTCCTTCATTATTTAATTATCCTATACTGCCATCTCTGTTTTATCAACTGTTTGTACTGTCCCATGATGTATGACGTGGAACCTCTGTTAATGAGTCTCTGACTCAAAGGTCTTTCTGATTATTTCACAATAAACAATAAACAAACAAACATTATTTTCAATCAATCAATCAATCAATCAATCAGTCAAACTTTATTTAACCAGGCAGTTACATCATTGAGCAAGCTCATTTTCAAGATGGTCCTGGGCACAGAAGACACTTTTGCTTACTGTAGACAACACTTCATACAAAAGTAGACATCAGTAGACATTGGTACAGGCAGTTACAATATTCAAACTCAGTACTTTCTGTTGTGTCTGAGCTAGTTACAGTACAGCAATGGCTATTTATGTGTCTACCATTGCAAGTCATTACTTTTACTTGTTTTATATATATATATATATATATATATATATATATATAGATATATGTGAGTGTAAATATATATATATATATATATATATATATATATATATATATATATATATATATATATATACTGATAGTGTAATGGATGCCTCTTCACATTTGAAGACCAGAAGAACACATTTATGTGTAGTACACAATGTTTGTGACAGAGACACACTGTGATATTTATTTGTCTTTTTTTCTTTTGACTTCTTGCTATTGGTTGGTTCAATTTCAAAGAAATAACCAGTAATACTCTACTAAGAGTCTGAAAAGATGTAGACAGATTAAAAAAGTATGATAATTGCTAAATAGAATATTTAACAATTTCATCTAAATTATTTGTACACAATTAATAAATTAAGATGTATGCTATTTCTTTATATTTGTGGTTGACCTCAGACTTATCCTTTTTAATAATATGAAGATTTATATTTCTTATAGCACTGTTAACATCATCTACAAATGTAGTATATGTTTTAAAACAATATCTTAATGTGGTGATGTAAACTATAACTTTGTTGTTAGTATCTCATCTTCCTATGTAATGAAAAACTAAATGCTAAATTGATTCAGTGAAACAAATAATATTTTTCTTCTAATCACGCGGTTTAAATAGGTACAAAATACTGATATTCATATGAACAGTTAATAATTGTTATTGTTGGTTATCTAAATCTGTAACTAGGTAGCCTATGGAGTTAGTGTCATAGTGTTGATGGATACATTATTAATCCTATTTAGCAATAGATGTATGTGAAATGTGAAATACTACAATTCATCTTCTGTTATATAAAGTCACATTGGTGATTACTTAGTCTCTCTATGTGAATTCAAAGTTAGATTTCTAATAGGGTACATAATGTGATTGTGTAGATTTAGCATTTGAAATAGCAAGACTTAAAAAAGAGAATGAATAAATATGATCATTCATAAGGAACTGTTTGCTTGCCCATCCCAGGAGCAACCAATTTGGTCAAACATATTTAAATATTTAACAAATAAAAGTAATCCTAAACCTTATCCTATGTGTCTTGTATATTATTTATATACAGTAGCTAACTTGTAGATCTATACAGTAGATAAGTGTATATATGCTTTTCTGATAGACATGAGCTTTTGTGTGAATTCAGAACTTTAAGTTATCAAGATTAAAGAATGCACTTTCATATGCATGTATACAACAAAAGACTAATGAACCTAGGCCTCAATTCTAGTACAGTTACACCTGGTGTAACAGCACTTGCAACAAGTAGAATGGTGCACGTAGCAACTTATGCCAGCAGTTGCGACATGCGCAATTCTGCAATGCGGCCTTCGACATGGCACAGGCCACTTGCGCCAAACAGCTGTTAGGCAGGCAGTTGTACCATAAACATGTAACATGGTGCTAGGGGGGTTACGGCAGCTGTTGTGCCCCATTCCAGAAGGGCAGCAATAAAGTCCCCAATGTTGGGATTCTACAAGTACCACTGGAGAACCAGCAATGTAAGTTACACCAGCTTTTAGCTGGTGTAACTTTACGGACACCCCCTGAGAGTCCTGTAGATCCACCTGCAGTCCAGCAGTCATGCCACAGTTGCCCGCCCCCTATGCCCAGCATACCCCAGTGGGTGCCGTGAAGGGCTGCCCACACCAACTGCCCCCTGAAGTGTTCAGTATAAGCCCCTCAGGGCTGCCCACACCCCAGCCCCCCAAATCCCCCATTGTGATATGCCCTGCAGGGTGGTACAGTCAGCCCCCCACCCATGCCCCAACCCCGAGTCACTGCCGCAAATGCGGCATACACCCAGACAAGCCCTGATAGTCTAGTGGTCCCCCACCCTCCCATCCAGCTGTGCCAGTCCACCCAGCACCCTCCACCCACCCCAGCCAGCAACTGGCACAGCCCACCTCTCACCTCCACAGCCAGCCACCAACTGAGCTCTGTAGGAGTGCTACTGTAAAGAAGTGCTCAGAAATTGCCACTACACTACCAGGGCTTGTCTGGGGCATAATAATACACATTATGAAATTGGTAGAAACGATGATGCTTCTGGCTGCCCAACAGCACCTTTCAGCTGAGCTGTTATGCCAGCACAATGGTCCAGCTGAAAGTAATATCTTAATAAAAGGGATAAAATGTACTAAAATTAACCCTTTAATTGCCACTATTAGCTACTGCAGAGGACGGTTATGTTGGGATGATACCCCTTTTCACATGGTGGAGGTATTCAGTATGCTTTGTGACGTAACCCACCCAAAGTGGGTTGTTATCACACCATTATGCACCACCTGTCATGCCTTATTGTTTAAATGAAGTAGATGTTAGTTTCATTGAAGTTATTTAGTGAAGCATTTAGTGAACCTTGATGCCACTGTAAGACAACAGAAACATACGTTACATTGTTGTGCTCTTTTGTGGCACAACAACTTTGCTGAAGCTGTTACCATAGGTTTTATCCATCTTCTGTTGTCTCAAAGAAACAATGAATAACTATTTCTGCATTATGAATCATTACACAGTATGTTTTAGTCATGTTGAATAGCTATCATCTAACATTTAAACAGTCTACAAAAAAGTTATTTTGTTTATCTGAATTTACTACTACATATGTCTTTTAAAAAACTATGGCCCAGATATTCAAACTGTGCCATTCAGTGGTGCAAGCCCCTTCGCTGCTCAAAAAAGTTGCGCAGGGGTGTGGCCAGGGCGATATTCAATGGAGTTGCGCTATTGAGCAATTTCTTTGAATATTGCCTATCGCCACCCACTATGCGTAGACAGTGGAACTGTGCCACAAAGTGGTCAGAGTGGAGCATTCAGATGCGATGCGCAAGTTCCATTGTGCATGCGCAGCACCTGAGATATTCAAAGGTGACATGCAAATGGGGCCATAATTTATGCAAGGTGCACAGGGGGCCATTTGCATCTAATTATAGCCCTGTTTGCATGCCATTAGCATGCAGGTGTGCCGATCCCCGACGACTTGCACCTGGTGCCCTGCCAGGCAGCAGTTGTTGGGGACCGACGCCCCTGCAGCCCGATCGTGGGCATAATAGTATTCCCCCCCATAGCCCGATCATGGACAGCACAGTAGTCTTCCCCCCCAGGAGCCCGATCACAGGCATGAATGCAACACCCCGAGTAACAGTCGCTGGCATGAATGCCGCCACCCCATTAGCCTGATCGCGGCATGAATGCAACACCCCACCCCCTAAGGTAGCCTGATCGCGGGCATCAGACCTCCCCATTGTCCAATATCCCTGGTGGTCCAGTGGACCTAGAGTAGCCGATCATGGGCGGCATCAATTATCCCCTCAAGTATGTTATCCCTGGTGATCTAGTGGCCCCACCCACCCGCCCATGAAGCCCCACCACCTGCTTCCCCGTCAGCGGTAGGCGGCAGCACCCACCCACCTGCCGCCCGCTGCCCGCCCGATACATTCGGTAGGCTGCATGCCCATTGGTTCAGAGCATGAGCCAATGGGCATGCAGCCCATACCATTCAAGGCAGTCCAGATATGTGAATGTGAATATGTGATATGTGAATATGTAAGTAAAATTCATTCATTCACATATCTGGACTGACTTGTACAGTATGGGCTGCACAACCATTGGCTCATGCTCTGAACCAATGGGCATGCAGCCCTACTGAGCTGTCAGTTGGCGGGCAGGGTGGCAGGTGGTGGGGTGCTGCCAACCACCAGTTGACAGGGGAGTGGGATGGGGGCTCCATGGGCGGGTGGTTGGGGGCTACTAGATCACCAGGATAATATACTTGAGGGATACGGATGCCGCCCATGATCGGGCTACTCTAGGTCCACTGAACCACCAGGGATATTGGACATTGTGGGGGGAGTTCTGATGCCCGTGATCGGGCTACTTGGGGGTGGGGGTGTTGCATTTATACCTACGATCAGGCTAATGGGGACAGGGCATTGCATTCTTGCCCACGATCAGGCTCCTGGGGGGGACTTCAGCTCGTGATTGGGGCATGGGGTGGCACCACCAGGTGCGGCGGGAACAAGTGGAGGGCCACCCACAGGTGGCAGCTGCTGTGTTGCGCCCTGCAATGTGGCAGCTCACCTGTGGGTGGCCCTCGACTTGATCCTTTTTGGCGTGAAGTTGTGCAGGCGCAGGTAGGGGTTGCACCTGCATAACTCTGCATGGCCCGGCTGAATATCGGGCTGTGCAGTTTATGCATGGGCACACCCCCCCACCTGTGCCTGCATACATTATTGATGCGCCCCGGCACATCGGGATTTGTGCAGGTGCACTTTTCCCTTTTAAATATTGCACTGGGGTGCATCAGTGGGTTGTGCATGGCACAACACTGTTGCGCCATGCTCAACCCTTTTGAATATCTGGGCCTTTGAATTTTAACATGTATGCGCAGATAGATATTTTTCTTCATTGAAGGCAATGTATTATGTTTTCATTGTTAGAAATGTGTCTTTTTATAAAGGTTTCATAATCTTGTTTACATGTACTGTGGTAACAGAAGCTACTAATTTTAATTTCTTTTTCCAAAAGTAAGGAAATTCTTTGCAAAAAACTGTATTAGTGCAACAGTTAGGGTTTTCCACCTGGCCAAAAGAAAGAAAATTTGTCGTTAGGGTTTTCAACCCTACAGTAACTCTGACTTCCACCCCCCAACACTACCACACATACACACAGACAGACAAAGAGACACAGACACACAGATAGAGACACAGAGATGCACACACACACACACACACACACACACACACACACACACACATGGGGAGTCATGCAAGGCAAGACAACTAATCACAAATCACACCTTAACTCAACAGAAATAACAGACAACTACTTAACCATACCACAACAGGCATCCATCATCATGTTTCAACAACTGTTGCACTTCTGTGTGTGAAAATATCAATGAGCCAGTCCAGTGGTGCAGAGGGTTGAGGTGCTGGCACCTTACCTCTAGCCACACCGGTGACCCGGGTTCAGGAACGGACTCGGGACATTGGGGTCTGGCAGGGGAAGGAGAGGATTGCGTGTCTGTAGGACTGCTCTCCTCTCCTGGGGTTGGTACTGGGGCAGTATCGCTCTGCAGTGGCCCCCGAAGGAGACCAGAGGCACTACAGATGCAACATAGGAGGGAATGCCACTAGAAAAGCAGAAATACCCACTCCATGTTCAGCAGGATGATGGCTGCCTGGATGACTGAAGCTATCGATGTCCCACAGAGCCATCCATTCCAGCAGCACCCTGTGGCCAAGCATTCTGCTGGTCTGTCTCCTTGGCTGGTGCCTTTCCCCTCAGAGGAGAGGACCCACACCTCGAAGTGTTATGTCGGGGTTACCCTGGGTTTGACTGCTATATGGAATAGTGGATTGGGGGAGTGAGATGGGTCAGATTCAACCTTGGCTCACGCCTGAAGGAGTGGCTGAGATGGAGTACATAGAAGGGATAAAGAGATAACACAAAAAAAAGAAAATATCAATGTACTGATGACCACATAATATAGTAAAGCATAAACACTACCCATATCTATAAATGAATCCTTCATGATAGCACCCCTTATGACTATATTCACTATAATTAACAAATGCATACAGTTTCATTATCCACACTTACTCACTGCTTAACTGTAAGCTGTTTTACCATACACTGAAGATGAATGAGCAGTTACATTTTATGAACAAGTAACATGAGGATATGGTTAACTATGCACAGCATGGCACAGTATTTATATAAAGCTTTACTGCACCTTTTCATGCTGTGATGTTACCCTGACCTTTAGAGAAAAATACTCCTTAATGGAATAGTTTTACTCATCAAGTTATGACAGTATAACTTGAATATGTTTTTTTTTTCACAACACTTTTTATATGTTTATACTTGATGATACTATTGTGCCAGTGTGAAATACTATTTGAGATTAATTTTATGAACAAAACTCTGCAGTCACAAAAGAAGTCAGTGAGTACTATATATCTCTACCATGTCTTGCAGAACAGAAAGTGCAACAAAGCACTATTTGCAGACAATCTAACAGAACATGAGTAGAATACTATTACCAGATAACTTGAGGCACAATTGACACCAATATCTTGTTTGTTTTATATTTCCTTATTGTGGCTTCGTATTACCAAATGGTATTTTACATCTATGTTAGAAACAATTACATGCACGGAGTATGTTAATAAACAGTTCCTATATGTATATGGGCATATATTTGCAGCCAGAACTGAATGTGAAGCTTAAGAAATCAGCTGTGCATCTCATTATTAAAAGATAGCATCAGGTAGCATTGTAACAACACTTCTGTGTGTGTTAACAATGTCAGATGTTACCGTGACATAACAAATTTGCTTTCTCACTATAGTCCCAGTTGTGTTGGCAGCAACACATAGCAGTAGATAGAATTTGTAATGAAGTACAGTATTACTTTAGTATGATGAACAAATGTTCACAGTAACATCATTCACACTTCACTAATACACCTATGTATGTTTTTTCTCTAGTGTTACACATGAAGAGAGAAACAGTTTGTTACATGGTTAGTGAAACTCATATCTCATAATGAGTGCATTATATGATACCAATCACACCACCATTCGATGTGTATAAATGTATCCATATTGTACTCTGACATAAGAAAATAGTCTTGCTTGTGATGGCATAGCATTACCATTAATTTAGACACAGTAAATAGTGGTATATATGCTATGTGATGTTATGCAGCCATAGCCATATATGCGTGTCAGTTATTACTCTGGTAAAGCATGTCTCTGTCCAGGTGAAGCACTGTATAGAATAGCACACACATTTTATGCAGTAAACATCTCCAGGGTTTTATTGAACTCCAAAAATTGATTAGCGTTTTGCTCATAAAAGTTCTAAAACATTGTGAAAATGCATAGCACTTGCTTCGCTGTGTTTAACAAATGTATCACTTCTAGAAAACCTATATAAATGCTTTCTGGACAGTTAGTATTGTCCCAAGAAAAAAGTGCTAATCAATTATTTAAAATCCTGATCTCCCATGCTTCTAGTGCATGTATGTGTATATATTGAAGACACTGAGATGGCAGCAAAAGTACAACAGTTGTTGAAACATGATGATGGATGCCTGTTGTGTTATGTTTTAGAAGTTGTCTGTTACTTCTGCTGCATTATGGTGTGTTTTGTGATTAGTTGTCTTGCCTTGTATGATCCCCCTATTTGTATGTGTGTTCTGTGTGTGTGAGTGTGTGAGTGTGTGTGTGTGTGTGCATGTGTGTGCATCTCTGTGTCTCTATCTGTGTGTCTGTGTCTCTTTGTCTGTCTGTGTGTATATGTGGTAGTGTGGCGGGTGGAAGTCGGAGTTAGGGTTGAAAACCCTAACACCGAATTTCCTCACTTTTGTCACTGTGGAAAACCCTAACTGTTGCATTAACACAGTTTTTTGCAAATAATATATATATATATATATATATATATATATATATATATATATATATATATATATATATATATGTATAGGTGTGGTCAAGCCTCTATAGTTAGGGTTGAGTAAGCAGTTTAATGTTAAACCATAAATTTTGCACCTTAATAACTTTGAAACCATTTAACAGATTTGCATGAAATTTTGTATACGCTGTCCTGTGGAGCAGATCTCAACTTGTCAAGTTTTGTTTTGATTGAATATGTGGATTTTGTGCAATGCATAGGGAAAAAAGTTTTTTTTTCCTTTTTTCCAATTTTTCTTGAATTGTTCTCATCGCCCTGCACCCACATCGTTTGGAATTTTAGCCTGAACATTTTGGGATAGAAAGAGCTTATCCTAAGGAACAGGCCAGCATTAGTTTACTGAATAAATATTATTCTGTTCCAAAGTTATTCAATTTTGAAAATTTGGTTTCTGAGCATGCTTAGTTCAGTCTTTTGGTTAGATGTACAGCAGCAATCAAAGATTTCAGTTCATGAATGGGGATTTTAACAGCTCACAAATGGGGATTCATTATATCCCTATCCGTGTTAAAACAAATCCCATTCATGAGCCACCATCTTGTTTTCACTTTTAACCCGGAACAAAATGTTGTTACTTTCCCCACAGATGCATTTTGTGTAAAGAAATGCATGGATTTTGCTCAGGGTGATACCCTCTACAAAACCCTGTGTTTGGTTTCCATCAGATAATGAAAAAAAGTCAAATTTTTATATTTGAAAATCCCCATTCCAGACTTGCATCTGATCCCCATTCATGAGGTGTCCAAATCCCCGTTCATGAGCTGATCACCGTTCATGAGCTGTCAAAATCCCAGTTTGTGAGATTGTGACCAGATGGCCTTATATCACAAACAGGAATCAGCTCATGAACAAGGGATTTTGACACCTCATGAACAGGGATCATAAAAAAATTCCTCATTTGTGAGCTGTCAAAATTCCTGTTCTTGAGCCGAATCCTCATTTGTGAACAGTCAAAATCCCCATTCGTGAGATGCTGACCAGATCACCCTATCTCACAAATGGGAAATCCCCATTCATGAGTGGATCACCGTTCATCAGCTAGCAAAATCCCTGTTCGTGAGAGGAAGACCAGATGGCTATATCTCACAAATGGGGATCGGTTCATGAATGGGGATTTTGTCACCTCATAAATGAGGATTCAGCTCATGAATTGGGATTTTGGCAGCTCACGGACAAGGATTTTTAAAACTTTACCAGTTCACTGCTAAGAAATGATAAGGACTTTTTGCTTGAAATTTGGAGGGTGTAAAGGGGGTGTCCCATGGATGTGACATACAGTATGCCGGTTTGGTGTAAAAACTTGCATTGGTTACATACTTATGATATTCCAAAGTTGAAACATTTCCCATAGGATAACATTATGACACCCATGATGCCTTTCGGTGCATGTATCTTGAAAATGAAGCGAGATACAGAGTTTTCACTATTGGCTGCTTAGATCACCCAGGTGATCTAATCTGTATTGACAAGATTGGAAACCACAGACTACACCTGCAGTGGAATTTTTTTCATGGGTCACACGGTTAATGAAATATTGGCAAATTAGTATCACAACCGTTCAAAGAGTGCCTGTCCATTGCTTTTCAGTGCCCATATCTTGTAAATGTTGCAAGATGCATGTTCAGTTGTTATTGGTGCATGCTGTACTCACTGTCATGGTTACAATGACACTTGAATTTTTCTTCCAGCTGTTATGGTTCCTGAGATATCAGCAAATTAGTGCTACAAGGGTTTCTTGCCCTATAGGGCTGCTGTATGGCTCTGTAGCTATGTGTAAGTGGCATCGCAGGGCCCAGAGAGCCCACGCTCCCACAGATGGATATTATTGCGCAGAAACGGCAACTTGGTGGTGGGCCCTGTGCTCCCATCAACACATGTTATTTACTAGTTATATTACACTTTTTCAAAAAGTAAGGATATTCATGGCAAAAAACTGCATTTAGTTCATCAGTTAGGGTTAAAGCAACAAAAGTGTGGAAATGAAACATTAGGGTTGAACCATTAGCCCCCCACACACCCCACACCCATATCCTCCACAGACTGATAGACGCTGGGAGGGGCCATGGGTTCATGAGGCCTAATTCTCACCCCATTCTCCTTTACTGTATCATGTCAACCTGCTTAGAATGGCTGCAAAAGTGAATAAAATGCTGGGGTGCATAGCGAGGGTTTTTTCATCCAGGCAAAGAGAGGTGATCTTGCCCCTCTACAGGTCATGGGTAAGGCTGCACTTAGAGTATTGTGTGCAGTTTTGGAGGCCATACCTAAAGCATGATATCAGGCTACTGGAGGGGGTGCAGAAGAGGGCAACAAAGATGATATGTGGAATGGAAGGGACAAACTATGACAGCAGGCTGAGAGACCTGAATATGTACACCCTGGAGGTTAGAAGGGACAGGGGGGACATGATAGAGACATTCAACTATCTGAGGGGAATCAATAAGGATGGGTAAGATGGGGTCTTTAAGTTAAGGAGGGGGAGGGTCACCAGGGGGCATGTGCTAAGAATGGGGGGGAGATTTAAGAAGGAAATGAGGAGACACTATTTCACAGAGAGGGTGGTAGCAAGATGGAATGCCCTACCAGAATGGGTGGTATCATGTAAATCTGTGAACAGTTTCAAAAGGGCATGGAACAGGGAATGGGGAGAGTGAGGGTGGAGGTGGCAGTGGGATGACAAATGGGAGGGGGTGGAGCAGCTGCCAACTAGGGGTGCTAGCTGCACAGTTGAGCAGACTTAGACTGGGTGGTCTATTTCTGATGGCACATTTGTATGTTCATATGTTCGTGCACATGGAATGGGTGAGAGTTGGGCCACATTACCCCATGGCACAACCCAGCATCTGTTAGTCTGTGGAGGATACAGGTGTGGGAGGTTAGGGGCTGAACCCTAACATTTCATATATATATATATATATATATATATATATATATATATAGAGAGAGAGAGATATGGATATGTTTACAGTGGCACTTAGTGCCGCTATAGTTAGGGTTGAGTACCCCATTTATGGTTAAATCTGAAATTTGGCAGCTTAATAACTTTGCCACCATACAATGGATGTGCTTGAATTTTGAAATGCTTGGTCAGTACTAGATCTCTGGAACTGCCACATTTTGTAATGGTCAGATGTACAGTTGTGGAGCTACAGAGTACCAAAAATACACATAAATTACTGGTTTTTGCATCTTTCTTTGCTCACGCCTAGAACCTGAATGTTTTGCATGGTCTGTCTGAAAACTTCAGGGAAAATGCAGCCAGGGTCCCTGATGTGACTTTCAAAGATTTCGTGAAAAAATATTAAATGGTTCAAAAGTTATTCAAAAAACACTGAATCCCATTATAATCTATGGGGAAAGTTAACAAAATATGCAAAAGTGTTGTCAATGCAGTTTTCAGTGTTGCAAATGACACTTTTACTTTTGTAATTCAGCCTTTTTTCCAGTTGGTGGTCAGAGAAATGCTTGTCATTTAAATTTGGGACCCTCTAGAGACACAATTCTTGTTGTGTTCTCCTAGTTGAGCCCTGAGGATGCTCCCCATGTCTTTTTTGGGGTAAAACACCCCAGAAATATATTTTCAATTTTTGTAAAAAGTAGTGTTGTAAAGTACTTTCACATATGTGACACTTTCGTGATTTTTTTTTTGCAAAAGTAGTTTGTGACACTATGCCCCAAACAATAGGAAATCTTTGCCACCCTGCTGCAATACAACAGTTTGGTCATTTGGGCTGAAATTTGCAGGGAAGAAAGCTAACATCACACATACGTGACTTTTTGTAGTTTTCTGCCAAAATATAATAGGGCTGCAAAGTTACGTCACTCCGAAGTTGACAATTTTCCCCATAGGATAACATTACAGCATCTGCCGTGCCTTTCGGGTCCCTTGTCTCAAAAACAGTTTGAGCTACAAACTTTAAGTCACAAAAATTCTTAGTCCCCCACTGAAGGGCTAAGAGCAAAACTAGCCTGGAAAGTTGGAAATAATATGAGATTTAATTTTTTTTTTCTATGCCATACGGTTCCTGAGATATAAGCAATTTAGTATTCCAAGTACTCATTTGCTGGTCCGAAGGCCGTTATTGTGCCCACATTCTTTGTATTCACTATGCTTCTCAATGCACCTTTTTGGGACACAAAGCATGTGCATTTGCATTACTTTACTGTTAGCATTTGTATCTACATTTCAATATGCTCTCATTATAGTTTGGCGTAAGCGATTCCTTTTGCATCACCGCAGCATTACCATTTATGTTGCATTTTCATTTGCATTTCCATTCAAGCACTGTTTCCATTGGCATCACCATTGCCATTACCGTTAGTGTTTCCATTTGCATTACCGTTACCATTGATGTTTTCGTTACCGTTTGTGTTACCATTTGTGTTACCATTTGCGTTTGCATCTTTGTTACCGTTAGCATTTGCATTTGCGCTTGCATTTATGTTGTCACTTGCGTTACTGTTTCCTTGTGACTCATTGTTGCCATTACCATTTGCATTTACGTTTGTGTTTGCATTTCCATTTGTATTACCATTACCGTTTGCTTTTCCATTACTGTTCGCATTACTATTACTGTTTGCATTTACGATTGCACTTGCGTTTCCTTTTCCGTTTGTGTAATTGTTTCCATTTGCATGTGCATTTGCATTACTTTTATTGTTAGCATTTGTGTTCACATTTCTGCTTGCGTTCCCATTACAGTTTGTGTTAATGTTTCCTTTTTTGCATCACTGTGTGTATTACCATTTGTGGTTGTGTTTTCATTTGCATTTTCATTTGCATTACCATTACTCTTGGTGGTTTCATTACTGTTTGGGTTACCATTGCGTTTGAGTTTTCGTTACCATTAGCGTTTGTGCTTGCGCTTGCATTTATGTTGTCACTTGCATTACTGTTTCCTTGGGCCTCTCCATAGCCAGTACTGTTTGCATTTGTGTTTGCGTTTCAGTTTATATTACTGTTACCTTTTATGTTTCCATTACCATTTGCATTACCATTACTGTTTAAATTTACATTTGCACTTGCATTTTCGTTATCGTTTGCATAATCATTTCTGTTTGCATCATCGTGTGTGTTACCGTTTGCATTACCATTACCTTTGCAGTTTCCTTTTGAGTCACCGTTGGCATTACCGTTTGTGTTTGCTTTACTGATACCTTTTACATTTCCAGTATCATTTTCATTAGCATTTTTGTTTACATCACCGTGTGCATTTACTGTTTGTGTTTCTATTTGCCCTTGCATTTGCGTTTCTGTTTGCATTACCATTACTGTTTTAGTTTGCTTTTATGCTTGCATTTGCATTACCTTTTGTGTTACTGGTTCCTTTCATGTCACCATTGGCGTTAACATTTCCACTTGCATTTGCTTTACCATTACCGTTTCCATTTTTTGTTACCATTTGTGTTACCATTTGTGTGTGCATTTTCATTACCATTACTGTTCTCATTACTGTTACCATTACCGTTGGCATTACTGTTAGCATTAACATTCCATTAGGATTACCATTACCGTTGCCGTTACTTTTACTGATAGCATTACCGTTACTTTAAGGGTTATTAGACAAAATGGGAAGCATGGTGGGAGTATGGGGCCCAAAGGGCCCCGTGCTTCCACCACCACATACCATTCACTATTTATAGTGCAAATTCTCAAAAAGAAGGGAAATTCATAGCAAAAATCTCTGTTTAATACATCACTTAAGGTTGTTCCACAGCAACAAAAGTGAGGAAATTCAGTGTTAGGGTTGCCACCCTACCATCCCACCACTAACCCACCCCCACCAACAGGCATCAGGGTGTCTGTTTCAGTCATCATGCCTAACACTCACCCCATTTTCCTATACTGCACCACCTCAGCTTCTTTACACATGGAATAGGATGAGAGTTAGGCCAATAACCCCAATGCACACCCCAATGCCTGTTGGTGGGGGTGGGTTGGTGATTGGATGGTAGGGGTGGCAACCCTAACACCGAAAATATATATGTGTGTGTGTGTATATATATATATATATATATATATATAGTTACTTATTTTATTGTATTTATTCAATAACCAACTCTATGTAGAGGAGCTTTCAATAACATACTGAAAATCATTCCCTCTGATCACACATTCTGGGATTAAGAGCCCTGAAATAAATTGCCACAGTAAAGGATGGTTTCCTACAGACACTGGGTGTTCTAGGAGGAGATGGAAGTGAATAGAGAGAACTGTATTAAGCAAATAAGCACTATACAACCATCTCTCTCTCTCTGTCTCTCTCTTTCTCAGTGTGTGCATGTGTGTTCTCTGTTTTACACGTGCTACATGCAATAACAGACAATGTTTAGAAGCAGAAAGTGGTTAACATTCAGTGTCAAAATGTCAGCTTCTTTAAACTTTTTTATAACATTCCCTGCTTTGTACTGTATACATTATTTTACTACTGTTTTAACATCTGAACTACCAACACTGTATTTTGTAATATGCCACATGAAAGAAACTTAAAAAAAATCAGGTTGCCTCAATTTGTATTAAAGTAAATGCATATTAATCTTGGGGATTACTGTTAGCATTTTTGACAAAAGTGAAGTGGTGGGTGAATCGGTCAACAATACTGACCCAGTGCCTTTAAGATTTTTAGTATTAATCACCCATCAAATTACATCTGTGATGACCCTTTCATTTTTTTATTTTATTTTTTTTGTATTATGAACTGAGTTTCTAAGCTACCCCCCACTAGAATTGCCTTATGTCTGTCCCATGCATTCTTGAATTCACCCACTGTTTTTGACTCTACAACCTCCACAGGAAGGCTGTTCCATGCATCTACAACCCTATCTGTGAAGAAATACTTCCTCACATTACCGCTGAGCAGTCCCCCCTCTATCTTCAAATTGTACCCCCTTGTTCTTGCACATCTCTTTTTCTGAAAGAAGCTACCCTCTTTGACTTTGTTGATTCCCTTGAGGTATTTGAAAGTTTCTATCATGTCCCCTGCTTTCCTCAAGGCTATACATCTTAAGCTCCTTCAGTCTTTCTTCATATGTCTTCTGATGCAGACCCTGCACCATTTTGGTTGCCCTCCTCTGGGCAGCCTCCACCCTGTCTATGTCTTTGTAGAGATGGGGTCTCCAAAACTGTATACAGTACTCCAGATGTGGTCTTACTAACTGTCTGTACAGAGGGCCAACATATCATTTTTGAAACCAGGAACATTATAAACAGCTGCCAATAAAAAATAATTTCTGCTCATTTAAAAATAAAATAGGAAACAGAGGCTGTCACATGGCCCAGTGGTAGTGCACTGTGGTTTGGAAGCAATAAGTCATGGTAAGAGTGCTGCCAGCAGCAGGGGTGAGCAAATCCTAGTGCTCCCCTGTCTGCAGCAAATCATTCCTTGAAGGACAAATACAAAAAGAGAGTTAATTTCATTGTAAAGAATGAAGGGCAAGTGCAAATTCAGCTACAGCCATGGCTGAACAAATTGTAAAAGTTCTGATCTGAATAGCCCTGCAAGTTATACCATATGGAATGAATCACTGCAATGCTGAGGCTAACAGTGGAAAAACACAAGATGTTATGGACAGAGGGGACCAGAAGGAGGAAGCAGTAGCAGGTGCTATGGATCACCAAGGCAGGGAGACCTAGACAGTTACACCCTGGAAGAGGGACTAATAAAGGAGGCCAATACAGATGAGGGAAAGGAAGCTGGAATGGGAGAAAGGGATGAATACCCCAGAGGACCAGCAAAACAGTGAAATGTTACAGTAATACATGCAGAACTAAGATGGTTCACATTTTCTTCAAATGTTATGAGTTTAGTTTGGTTCACTGCCATTAACAGTGATGCTACAGCACGGCGCAATGTACTGTAATATGCATTATACAGTGACTCCATTTGAATCAGTATTTAAATATACCAGAAAGTAATGATGTGAAGCTGTGCACTAGACTAATATACTGTAGTCCCACAGCAGCACCTCTCTGACAGTAGAAGCACTTGGTACTGAGCCCATGGCTACAGTGACCTGCTGAGATGGACTGGGCAGTTTGTCACCTATACTAGAAAAGCTGTGGTATAAGAGGCAGAACTGGCACTGCATGACACCAGTGGGAGATATGTAGCTTGTGAGATAAATGCAGTATAAAACCCTCAGGTGACCTCGTGGATGAAATCCTCCTTCCCCAGTACTCTAAGGCCCCACTCTGATGATCAGTGTTGAGATTTGGAGGGGGCTCTGAAGAAGCATGAGTAAGAGAAAAGATGCTTGTGTGTGTGGGGGGGTATAGGAAAAACAAACAAAAAACAAAATAAGAAAGCTGCTCAATTTTTCTTTCACTTTAAACCTGTGTTTTTGGTTTAATAAAAATGTCTTTTCTGGTCCAGCAGGGCTGGCAGAAACTGGCTAAGTCACATTTAGGGTTTGACAACTTCAGATCAGATGAGATATTCTGCTATATATATAAATGTAGATATCTATATATATCTATGTATTATAGCTGCATGGTAGTGCAGCTATAGTTAGGGTTGAGTACCCCATTAAATGTTAAAGTGTAAAATTTTGCAGCTTAATAACTTTGCCACTGTTTGACAGATTTGCCTGAAATTTGGCATGCATGGAGTGATACCATAGGTCTCTGGATCTGCCAAGGTTCGTAATGGTCGGATATACGGTTGCAGAGTTATTAAGCATCATTCTGTAGCACATTTATGCTTTTTTGCACATTCTTTGCTCACGTCTACAGGTCATATGGTTTGTGCGACCGGTCCGAAAACTTCAGGGAACATGCGGCCGTGGTTCCTGATGTACCTTCCAAAGATTTGGTGAACAAATATTAAACGGTTCAAAAGTTACTAAAAAAAAAAGTTTCCCATTATAGTCAATGGGAAAAGTTAACAAATAGTTTGACAGTGTCACAAATGCAGTTTTTAGTGTCGCAAATGACCCCTGTAGTGTCGTGAGTCAGACCTTTTTTTTTTCAGTTACTAGTCACAGAAATGCTTGGAATTTAAATTTGGGACCCTCTAGGGACACAATTCTTTTTGTGTCCACCTAGTCGAGCCCTGAAGATGTCAGTCATGCCTTTTTGGGGGGTAAACACACCAGAAATATGTTTTTCAAATTTTTGTAAACTGTAGTGTCACAAAGTAGTGTTGCACTTGCGACACTTTCGTGATGTTTTTTGTAAAAGTGTCTTGATTTGCCACACTACTTTGTGACACTATGGCCAAAATAACAAGAATTTTTTGCCACCCTGCTGCAAAAGAATGGTTTGGTCTTTTGAGCTGATATTTTGAGGGAAGAAAGCCAACATCTCACAGATGTGCCTTGTTTGTGGCTTGGTGGAAAAATATTACAGGGCTCCAAAGTTACAGCACTCCAGAGTTGATGCTTTTTCCCACAGGATAACATTACGGCATCCACCGTACATTTCGGGGCCTGTATCTCAGAAATGGTGAGAGATACAGACTTTTTGTAGAAAAAATGCTTAGCCCCCTGAATGGGGACCAAGCACAAAACTAGCCAGGAAAGTCATAATTCATATGAAATGTAATTTTTTTTCTACATCATACGGTTCCTGAGATATAAGCAATTTAGTATTCCAAGTCCTCATTTTCTGCTCCAAGTCCAGCTCCTGGTGGGGGACTCAATTATTAGAGGGATAGAACTGGGGGGAGCAGGGAAAACTGAAGTAAGGTGCCTGCATGGTGCCAAGGCTTGGAGGGACAGGAAGCGCATCCTCAGGATCAAGAGAACAGCTGCACAGGAGTCTGAGCTGGACATTATTGTCCACCTAGGGACAAATGACTTGGCTCATCATGAGATTAGAGCAGTGCAGGAGGACTTTGTAAAGTTGGGGAGGGGCCTAAGACAAGTAGCACACACTGTATCCTTCTCAGAGGTGCTGCCTGTCAATGGCTTGGGTGAGGCGAGGGTACTTTGCACCATGCAGTTTAATGAATGGTTGAAAAAATGGTGTGGAGCACAGGGGGTTGGCTTCATTGGGGACTGGGATTCCACCTGGAGGGACACCAGCCTGTACTGGCAGGATGGTCTGCATCTGTCCAGGAAGGGAGCAAGTCTTTTTAGCAATTGGTTTAAATGTTTCATTGGAAAGCTTTTAAACTAGTCAAGGGCGGAGGCACTGCTAAGCAGCAGGAAAATCCCAGCCTCTCCCTACAAAACAGGGTACTAAATGAGAAAAAGACTGAGGTAGAAAGGTCAGTGGGGGATGCAGCAACAGAAGGAAAAGCCATCAAAAAATGGAGATCAATGAGTACCAATGCCCATAGTCTGAGTAACTAGCTTCCTGAATTAGTGGCCTTGATGGAGGAGTTACATCTGGATATTGTGGCAGTCACAGAAACATGGTACACACAAAACCATGACTGGGATGTAAACATACCAGGATACACTATCTACAGGAGGGACAGGGAAGGTAAAAGAGGAGGAGGAGTAGCTCTTTACATAAGGGAAGGGATCAAAGCAACAGAACAAAAGGGTAAACAGGGAGGAGAAGAAGCACTGAGGGTAAATTTGGAGACAGGCAATGGTACCACAATCTGCACAGGGGTTGTATACAGACCCCCTTCTCAGGGGGAGGAAATGAACAAGGAAATGATAGAAAGTATACTTAGAATGGCAGAAAAAGGGAAGATATTGCTGATGAGTGATCTGAATATGCCAGATGTTAACTGGAGTGCAGTTGCAGTAGCCACTTCAAAGAGTGGGGTTATTCTAGATGCCCTACAGGGGGCATGCCTTAGACAACTAGCATTGGAGCCCACTCAAAAGGGAGCAATTTTAGACCTGGTTCTCTCAAATGGAGATGGAGAGAGGATCACAGATGTAGAAGTGGGTAGCCATCTGGGAACAAGCGACCATCGAACAGTGTGGTTCACAATAAACACAGCAATAGAGTCAAGCCATACAAAGGCAAAAGTACTGGACTTTAGGAGGGCTGACTTTGCCAAAATGGGTGAGTGCCTAAGGAATGCACTAGCAAATGGGCAGGAAGGAGGGGTGGAAGAACAATGGGGAATAATAAAAACTGCCATAACAGAGGTAACAAGCCTTTGTGTGAAGCAAATAAAACAAAACGATGTAAGAAACCACTACGGTTCTCAAAGGAAGTGGCAGTGAAGGTTCAAGAGAAAAAGAAAGAATTCAGGAAGTACAAGGAGTCACAGAAGAAGCAGGACAGAGAACTGTATCAACTAAAGCAAAAGGAAGCTGGGAAGGCAGTCAGAACAGCAAAGGCCCAAACCAAGGAAAAGATAGCCAACTCAGTTAAGAAGGGGGATAAAACCTTTTATAGGTATATCAGGGAGTGAAAGAATACCAAAGGAGGGATAGTGAGGCTTAATAAAGGGAGGGAGGGTGGGCAGAGGGTGAGTGCGAAAGGCAGAGATACTAAACAAATATTTTTGCTCAGTATTTACAAATGAAGAGGGGAGGTACCTAAAACAAACAGTAGAAACACTCTGGATACAGAAGTTGATACCAGCCCATTTACAGAAGAAAGGGTTCTGAAAGAACTCTTAAAACTGAAGGTGGACAAAGCAGTGGGGCCTGATGGGATTCATCCCAGAATTCTAAAAGAACTAAGGGTAGAACTAGTGACACCACTGACTACCCTCTTTAACAAATCATGGGAGGATGGAGTGGTACACGAGGACTGGAGGAGGGCAGATGTGATTCCCCTTCACAAAAGTGGGAGCAAGGCAGAAGCAGGAAATGACAGACCTGTTAGTTTAACCTCAGTGATAGGGAAAATGATGGAATCACTTCTGAAGGAAAGAATTGTTGAGTATCTAGAGGCCAGAGGGGCACAGGTCCCAAGGCAGCATGGCTTCACAGTGGGAAGGTCATGCCAGATGAATCTGATAGATTTCTTTGACTGGGTGACCAAAGTAGTAGATCAGGGAGGGGCTGTGGACATGGCCTACCTTGACTTTAGCAAGACATTTGACACAGTCCCACACAAAAGATTAATATATAAGTTAGCCAGCCTGGGAGTGGGTCTCAAGATGACAGCCTGGGTAAAGAATTGGCTGGAGAATAGGACACAGAGAGTATTAGTAAATGGAGTCCACTCTGAAGAAAGAGGGGTTACTAGTGGGGTACCGCAGGGTTCAGTATTGGACTGGTCCTCTTCAATGTCTTATAAGCGACATTGCAGAGGGATTGGAAGGAAAAGTATGTCTCTTTGCAGATGACACAAAGATCTGCAATAGAGTTGATGCACAAGGTGGGTGGAAAGGGATGAGAAGGGACTTGGGACCTTGGTAAGGTTAGAGGAATGGTCAAATGTATGGCAGCTTAGATTCAATGCTAAGAAGTGCAAGGTGATGCACCTGGGAAACAAAAACCCAGGGGAAAAGTACACAATGGGGGGTGAAATACTAACAACAACAAAAATGGAAAGGGACCTGGGGGTAGTCATATCAGATGACCTAAAGGTGGGCAAGCAATGTGACAGGGCAGCAAGGAGGGCTGGGGGGATACTGAGATGCATAGTGAGAGGCATCACCAGTAGAAAACAGGAAGTTATCCCTCGGTACAGACAGCTGGTGAGACCCCATCTGGAGTACTGCGTGCAGTTCTGGAGACTCAAGCTCCGCAAAGACATAGACCGGATGGAAGCTGTCCAAGGGAGGGCAACTAAAATGGTGCAGGGTCTGCACCGGAAGACATATGAAGAGAGACTTAAGGAGCTTAATATGTATAGCCTCGAGGAAAGGAGGGAGGGGGACATGATAGAAACTTTCAAGTATCTCAAGGGAATCAACAAAGTCCAAGAGGGTAGCATCTTTCAAAAAAAGAAGTGTGCAAGAACAAGGGGGCACAATTTGAAGATAGAGGGGGGTGCAGCTCAGAGGTAATTTAAGGAAGTAATTTTTCACAGAGAGGGTTGCGAATGCATGGAATGGCCTTCCAGAGGAGGTTGTGGAGTCAAAAACAGTGGTGGAATTCAAGCTTGCATGGGACAGTCATAAGGCAATTCTAGGGGGTGGGGTAGGAAGAAGTAGGCTGCTGGTTAACTAGGATCTGCAGCTTATCCATTAGGTAGGGAAATGGGCAGACTGGGTTGGCCATGCGGTCCTTATCTGCCATCAAATTCTATGTTTCTATGTTTCTATGTCCCACTATAATGCATACATTCTTTGCATTCACTGTGTTTTTCAATGCAGCTTTTGGGGAAAAAAAGCGTGTGCACTTTTGTTGTTGTTATAGTTAACATTTCGACTTGTGTTTCCATTACTGTTTGCGTTACCGTTACCATCTACACCACCATGTGAGTTACCCTTTGCGTTTTTGTTTGCGCTTGCTTTTGCGTTATTGTTACCGTTTGCGTTTCCATTACTGTTTCTGTTTGCGTTTCATTTTGTGTCACCGTGTGCATTACCATTTCCATTTGTGTTTCATTTTGCATCACTGTGTGCATTACCATTTGCACTTGTGTTTCATTTTGCATCACCGTGTGCATTATCATTTGCATTTGCGTACATGCTTCTGTTTGCGTTTCTCTTTCCTTTGGCATCATCGTTGGTGTTGCCATTAGAATTTGCATTTCCAATTACTGTATCATGACCGTGCGTGTTGCATTTGCATTTCCGTTTGCATTACTGTTCGCTTTGCCGTAGTCGTTGCTGTTACTGTACCTGTTTGCATTTCCAATTGCGTTACCATTACTGTTTGTATCTTTGTCATCTTTTGTGTTTCTATTGTCGTTAGTGTTTGCATTTTCAGTTGCATTTCTGTTGTTGATTGTGTTACTGCTTGCTTCTGCGGTACCATTTCCTTTACCGTTTGCATTTTTTTTGTGTTTCCGTTACTGTTTGCATTTTTCTTACTATTTGTGTTTCCGTTGGCATTAGTGTTTGCGGTACTGTTTTCATTCACGTTTGTGTTTCTGTTGCTGTTAGCATTTGCATTACCATTTGCGTTACCAATTCTGCTTTCATTAACATTTGCATTTGCGTTTCTCTTACCGTTTGTGTTACCGTTTACATTTGCATCACCATGTGCATTACCGGTTGCGCTTGCGTTTGCGTTACCGTTGGTGTCACTATGTGACAATCAATCACATGGTTGGAGCGTCGGGCCCTTCATATATGTCTATACACACACACAAACACATGCACTACATGCTTTTATTACTTAGAGGTTAGAGGTTAGCACCAAAGTTCCATTCTTTGTAGTTTAATAGCTTACATGTATTTCATTTTTACTGTTTACTTTAAATGAATAAGGAAATGACAGCTCGCAGATACTGCAGGGGTTGCCACTTTGAGTCAGGAGTGTGGTTGGAATGTTAAAAGCATCTTTTCTTAATGCTGAAACTAAGAAAAACTGAAGCTGTATTCGTGGCACTGGAGGGATTCAGCTGACTAATAACACCTGATATTACTACAATATAAATACATAAATTAAATGCTAAACCTCATACACAGCCTGGTTTGTCAAGGCATATACACTCAAACAAGGAACACAAACAAAAGTCTGATGTTTATATTCTGTGATAGCTTGTTTTCGTCAGCTAGCTCTCAAAGAAATATGGTAGCCGTGTTAGCCTAGTCAAAGATACAGGAACAGAAACAACAAATATGTTATGGGTAAAATCTTTCATTCGACTAAAAATGAAGCGAGTTTAATGCCTAAAAAGCTAGTCTCAAATACAGCTTTGTTTTTTCAATTCAGGATTTCACCTGCAACATATTTTCTGCTGCTGTTGTTTTTCTTGTGCATTTGACACAGTCCCACACAAAAGATTAATAGTTAAATTAACCAGCCTTGGAGTGGGTCCCAGGGTGGTAGCCTGGGTAAAACATTGGCTGGACAACAGGACACAGAAGGTAATTGTAAATGGAGTCCACTCTGAAGAAAGGGGGGTTACTAGTGGGGTACCGCAGGGTTCAGTATTGGGTCCAGTCCTTTTTAATGTCTTCATCAGTGACATTGCAGAGGGACTGGAAGGAAAAATATGCCTTTTTGCAGATGACACAAAGATCTGCAACAGGGTTGATACACAAGGAGGCATGGAAAGGATGAAAAGGGACTTGGCAAGGTTGGAGGAATGGTCAGAAGTATGGCAGCTAGGATTCAATGCAAAGAAGTGCAAAATAATGGACTTGGAAAACAAGAACCCAGAGGAAGAATACACAATGAGTGGGGAGGTTGTAACAACAACAAAAAAGGAAAGGGACCTGGGGGTAATCATATCTATCAGATGACCTTAAGGTTAGCAAGCAATGTGAGAAGGCAGTAGGGAGGGCTGGGGGTATACTGGGATGTATAGGGAGAGGCATCAGCAGCAGAAAACAGGAAGTTGTTATCCCTCTGTACAGACAGTAGGTGAGACCCCATTTGGAGTACTGTGTCCAGTTCTGGAGACCCCATCTCCCGCAAGGACATAGACAGGATAGAGGTAGTTCAGAGGAGGGCAACTAAAATGGTGCAGGGTCTGCAAGAGAAGCCATATGAGGAGAGACTAAAGGAGCTTAATATGTGTACCCTTGAGGAAAGAAAGGAGAGGGGGGGGGCATGATAAAAACTTTTAAGTACCTCAGTGGAATCAACAAAGTCCAAGAGGGTAGCATCTTTCAGAAAAAGAGACTTGCAAGAACAAGGGAATACAATTTAAAGATAGAAGGAGGGCGGTTCAGGGGCAATGTGAGGAAGTAGTATTTCACAGAGAGGGTAGTGGATGAATGGAACAGCCTTCCTGAGGAGGTTGTGGGGTCTAAAACTGTGGGAGAATTCAAGAATGCATGGGACAGACATAAGGCAATTCTTGTGGGGGGTAGGAAGAAATAGGCTGTTGGTTAACTAGGATCTGCGGCCTATCCTGTAGGTAGGGAAATGGGCAGACTAGATGGGCCTAGCGGTCCTTATCTGCTGTCAAAGTCTATGTTTCTATGTTTCTATGGTGCCTCACAAAATCTGATGCAAATGCCTCAAATACACCCATGTGCCATTCAAGTCTTACAGCCAAATGTTTTTACCATTTGTATTGTTTTTAAGCTAGCTCGGTCTGTCTGGTAATTACTACTTCATGTAGAAAAAAAAAGTTTTATTTCATAAGCCATAGAATAAAGAATATCCACAATCATGAAAAACATAAATGCAGCTTTGAAAATATAGGGTGGGATATTCAGAAATGAACCAAAGGCATGCGCAACCCTGGAGCAGCACAAGTCAACTGCACAATGGTGCAGTAACTGCAATATTCAATGGTTCCACACCACAACATGCGCCAGCACAACACGGGTGAATATCGCAGGCACAGCACCATGGTGCAGTGAGAGGTGCTCCTGGGAGCAGCCAGAAATGCACCATAGTGCAACCAGGGATGCGCAAGAGGCAGAGGAAGATGCACCATGGCACAGTTGGAAAAGCCAAAGGCACAGCAGGGAGCCAGGCAAGGGGGAAGGGGGGGACAGTGCAGGAAGGTGGGGACACCAGGCCGGGAACACTGACAGGGACACAGCCAGCACACAGATAACCACTGCACATGGAGTGCAGGCATGCAGCCAGTGGGCTCCCCCGGTGGAGGACACAGGGCACAGGTGGCACTGACATCCGGGGCAGGCACCCTAGTCAACCACACACCGGAGAGTACACTGCCACCCAGCCAACAACAAACCACACCCTATCACATGGCACCCACCACACAGTCCAAACTGCCAGCCCAAGGCTGCTCCAAGGCACAGCCACTGACTGAGGGGAATGCCAACACCGTGCACACACCACCCAATGACACAGGGGCACCACACGGCCACCCATCACACCACTGCAGCATGGGCCCACTCACCAGCTGCAAAGCAGACATGGACACAGAAGGGTAAACGGGTAACAAATGTAATAGTACAATAGTAACACAGCTGTACAGAAAACAATAAACAAAGGGGAGGGTAGGTGTAGGTGGGAAGGGGTCAGGGAACTGGGCCTGTATAGGTGGATGGGAGAAGGTAGGGGAAGGGAGGACAGAGGTGGGAAGGGGGTTGGGGAACATCATGGCCAGCCATGACCTGCCTGCACCTGGCAACTCCCCCTGTACCGGTCCTGGAGCAGGACCTTCCTGGTCGGCGATCTCCATTGTATGAGATGTTATAAGGATACTCTGCTGCAGAAGATGGCAGTACAATGGAAGCCTGTAATCCCTCCAGACATCTATGGCAGAGGAAGGGACAGGTGATCAGTGCATGTCCAAAGCACCCTAGCCCCCCCTGTGCGCAACGGATAGTGGGAACACACGACCCTGGAGTGGCACCCTGGCCACTCACAGTGGGTGGGCCTATGCCTGCTGCCAACCTGGCAAGCCACGTCAGTGCACAGCACTGGAATCTGCTGCCAAAGGGACACCCGACAGCACAGCGGCAGGCAGGTGGCATAGTGCTGCAGTGGAACTGCAGTGGCACAGGTGGTAGCTGGACACACACCCGGCCCACCAACAGCTGCCACACATGTGCAATGGCCACCCCACAGTGCCACCCACACTGCAACATGTGCTGAACACAGCTGCCATTGCACAAGGCACAGGAGGCCAAGGCAGTACCCCCACCCCCGCCGACCACCCTGTACAACAATGTGGGAATGCACAGTGCCTACCTGCTCCCCATGGTACTCTGCACACTGGTCCTGGCACTGCATGCCTGCTCGGTCCTCCACCAGCAGCTGATGGGCCTGCAGCGGCCTGCTGTGGACCGCCAGGTGCCCCCAGTTGTCCTGGCTCTCCTCCAGTCTACAGGTTCTAGGACGGGAACACAGACAAGCACACATCAGAACACAGCCATAGTATGGGCCCACTGCCCCCACCACCCAAGCACAAAGTTGCCCCCCAGTCTGGCAAGGTCACAGGGCAGTACCACAGCACACCCAGTGACTGGCAATGCCATGCCACAGGGCACACAATGACAGGTCCCCCCAGTATGGCATGAAACCCTGCCCGCCCCATGAAACAGTGGATGTGCACAGAATCAGTCAGAGCCCACTTACCTGGCCATGGCATGGCCCACCTCTGGACAAGCACCTGCAGTGCCCTCAGCCTCTCAGGGTTCCTCCATACTAGGGCCCCATGCCAGTGGTGACACTGCTCCCTGGTGCACAGCACACTGGTGGAATGGACAAGCCCATCCACAATGTCCTGCCACACCTCGGTCCTGGGTCTGTTGAGGGCCTGTTGGCCAAACAGGCTGGTAGCATGGGGCTCCACCTGGGCCACCAGGTTCTCCAGCTCGACCTGGCTCCAATTATGAGGATGTGGCGCTGCATGATGTGGCATGGTTCCACAGCAATGTAGCAGGCCAAAATGGCACCCAGTAGAGCATTTGCACAATGTGCTCGGGATGTGTGCCTCACACTGAGATGCGCTGCCTGCTGCAATCGTGCATCTCCGGGGATGCGCAGCATGGGCATGACCACACCGGCATGTGGGGCAGAGGTACCTGGGGGGCATAGGGCAGGGCAGGGTCACAGATCAGCATGTACAATGTAAGCATGAGCGCTATTGGGCCCATGATGCATGTTGCACAATAGGGCCATGAAGGCACCATGCCCCATGGGCCCAATAGCACCCGAGCGCCATAGATCCTATAGCGCCCAAGCGCCAGTGGCCCTGTGGCAACTGAGAACCATTGGCCCTATGGCACCTGAGTGCCATTAGCCCTATGGCGTCCAAGTGCCATAGGCCTAATAGCGCCTGAGTGCCATAGCCCCTATAGCGCTCCAGCACCATAGGGTCCATGGTGCATAGCGCATCTGGCACACACTGTGCAATAGGCAGTAGCATATGCCGTGGTGCATGCACATTGGTGAGTGTGCACTGTACATGTCACGGCATTGCACAATGACATGCGCCGAAGCAAGTCCATTGTGCAATGCGTAACAGCGCAACATTCAGCTGTCATATGCAGATCAGCTCATCAACCTATATGTGGCGCAATGAGGACATTTGCATGTCATTACAATTGCGCATCAGCGCGTTTGCATGCAATGTACTATAAAGGCGCCGCACAACAGCACAGGCCTTGGACCAGTATTGCAACCATCAGAGGTAAGTTGCTCCTGCCAAGGGGATGGCCAGCACAGGGTGCTTGATGGCTGGGGTGGGCTGCTGCAGCCACTAACCACATGTCCATGTACACAGGTAGCATCATGTCCGAGCACAAGGAGGGTGAGGAGCATGAGCCTGCCTGGAAGCTCAGGCCCAACTTTATGAGGGAGGAGGCAGATGCCCTGTTTGAGGTGTACCTTGACAGGGAGCCTTTGCTGAGTGGTGCCACTAGCACACCCCAGGCCAGGGCCGTGGCCTGGGAGGAGGTATCTGAGGCCAAGAACCAGCAGGGCAGCCACCAGAGGTCTGCACAGGAGTGCAAGAAAAAGGTGGGCATCGACAAGCATCAGATAAAGGAAAAAGTGGCAGCCATTCAGACTGCCAGGTCAGCCACAGGTGGGGGCCAGGCTGCTGTGATACAGCTCATGGCACAAGAGGAGCTGGTGGTGGCCACCATGCGGTGTAGTGCCATCGAGGGTGTGCCGGGCAGTTGCTTCCAGACTGGAGGGAGCCCATCACTGCATGGTAGGTGTGGTTGGTGGGTGGGGGGAGGGGGGAAGGGCCTGTTGAGTCAGCGGCTGTAACGCATCTGTGTTCCCTTACAGCACCGGCTCACCAGCATGTGGTGGCAGGGGCACCTGCGGCTGTCTTGGGAGCCTGCCCAGCCCCACAGGACCAGCCATCCACTCCACAGGCATCCGGGGGCCTGATAGGCTGCAGCACACCACCGCTATCCAGCCAGATGTCCCGGGCGTGGTGCAGACGAGGTCCTGCCTGTGTTCTAGTGAGACGCCAGCCACAGCGTGCTCTGCATGGAGACACAGATTGGGGAGGGTCCAACACTGATGACAATCTGACCATAGTCCTGGGTGGCAGGGGTCATGTCAGAGGGGAGACACTCATACCAAACACCAGCACTGGCAGTGTGGCTGGTGGCCTGTTGGTGGTGGAACAGCTGCCCACCACTGCCCCTGGTACCACTGTGTGTGTGCAGGCACAGTGGCGCAGGGTGGCGGGGCACCCACACAGGTGCTGGGCAGCACACAGGGGCCGGAGGGATGGCAGCAGCAGACATATGGAGATAGTGCAAGGCCGGACACCGCATCCGCTGCCAGAGCGCCTGTCATTGCCCAACCCCATGAGGACCCCACTGTGCAGCACCCACCTGACCAGGGGGCCTTGCAGTGTGGTCATACTACACCGGTGGGTCGGTGCCACACCCATGCACCTCAAGGGGCAGAACCCTTGGCCGAGTACACCCGATTGCTGAAGGTCTCCATGGAGCAACAGGTGCTGCTCATGGCTGGGGTGCGGGCACTCCACGCAGAGGTGCACCAGGCAGCTGAGCAGCATGAGAGGGACACCATGCAGGTCCTGGAGGCCAATCAATGCTTGCGGGAGGACACAACCGCAGCCCTGGACCACATTGCTAAAGCGATCTCAGTCTGCCTTGCCCCACTGGCTGCCACAGGGTGTGGCTGACTGCCACAGACACCGCAGAGTGCAATGTCCACCCCACAGCCCCAGTGTCAGGTGACCCCAACTGTGTCGATGCCAGGCTCCACTGTGGGTATCCTAGGCACACCTGGTGTGGGCCTGTTTGGGAGCCTGCAGACCCTTGCGAGGATCCAGTCATGGTCCCGCAGTCCCACCCCTGGGGGACGGTTGCAGACCCCCACTGTTGCCATCACGCAGCCTTTGTTTGCTGGGTGGCCATGGCACAGCCATCCCCGTGGCCATGGCAGCTGTGTGTCTGCACGGCAGACCTGATGTGCAATCCTCCCTGTCTGCTGTCCGCAGCCACTGCCCTGTGTGCACATGTGCATTGTGTGTGTGTGCATTGCACAGTTGTGGCAGCCATGTGGTGCACTACACGCTGCCCATGTGTCCACCTGCTTGGCCACTGGCCCATGTGGCATGTGCGTGATGATGCCACCTCAACACTGGTTGCACATGTGCATCAGTGCCCTGCATCTGAGCCATGTCATGCACTAGTGCCCGGTTGCATGCCTACCGGTGCCACTGTGTGGGTGTGTGTGTGTGTGTGTGTGATGCTGTGCAGTGCTGTGTGGTGTGGTGTTGCTTGTGGCTGTGTGGCACTGCCCCGTCACTGCCCTATGCCTGTGTGTGCATGACCTTGGCCATGCCCACACATGGCTGTGTGCCCTGCCACTGTGTCAGTTCTGTGCATGGTCAGTTCTGTGCATGGTGTTTGTCCACCTACCTGCATGTACCATAGTGCTCCAGTGCTATTGTGTCTCACTAGTGATGTGCCAGCCACATAAGCCAGGGATTCCTCCACCTGGGGAGGCTGCCCACCACCTCCCGACCCATCACCTGCGTTGTTGCCACTGCTATTCCGCATGTTGGTGTGTGCCTCCTTGTACTGCTCTTCCATTGAGGATGATGGGTGCCGGTAGGGGGTGAGCAGACAGGGCCTGAGTGGGTAGCCACTGTCACCTGTGTGGGGGGAGAGAGAGAGATAGAGGGTTAGTCCAGTGACCCCTGTCACTTTGCCCCATGCCCCTCCCAGATGCACACGGTGGTCCCACTGCCCTGGCTGCCCTCCTTCCATGCCCTGCTATACCCAGCTGCCCATGGTCTCTCCATACTCACCCACTAGTTGTCTTGTGGGGATGTCCCCACTCTTGAACCTGTGACACAGTGCTGAGCTGTGCCAGATGAAGGCATCATATGCTCCCCCAGGGTGTGTGGCAGAGACATTGGTAATGTGCCTCCTGGTATCACACGCCACCTGGCAGTTGATGCTGGGGTAGCCCTTTCTGTTAATGTAGGCTACCCCCTCCACACCATGTGGCATGTGGATGCCCACATGGGTGCAGTCGATGGCCCCTAGCATGCCAGGCATACATGCTACCCTGTGGAACTCCTGCATGGTTGCTGTACACTCCACCTGTGTGCTGGGGAAGTGGATGTGTTCCACAGCATGTGGCAGCAGGGCGTTGAGGAATTGTGTGAGTAGCCATGATGTGGCCAACTGGGTTATGCCTGTGGTGTCCCCTGTTGGTCTCTGGAAGGTGCCTGTGGTGAACAGGTACATGACAGCTGTTACCTTTGTCTCCACTATCAGGGCATGGCTCTGTCTAGTGGGTGCCTGCATCTCCTCACTGCACAGCTCACAGAGCTGCCTCAGACTTGCCCAGTTCAGGTGACACTGGCCATGATCTCTATGTTGGCATGGCTCTCGAAGCTGATGCGGGGTCTGTTACGGGCATAACGTCACTGGGCCCTTCCACGGCTATGTTGATCTGCTTCCTGCCTCCTCACACCTCTCATTATGGCCTCCATCTGGAATGCCACACTGGACATGACCCCTGTTGTCCTGTCACCCCCTGGGTGTTCAGCTCCACTGGATGCCCAGCTCTATGGGGTAGTGCCCTGTCACTCAGCAGGACCCCCCCTGCATACCCTGCCCCTGACTGGGTTCTGCCTGCTGGCTCTGTCACCCACCCTTGTGGGTGTCTGTGTCACTCCTCTCAGGTCCAGTGGCTCTGTTGGGCACCCACTCTCTCCCCTCCTCCCTCATTGGGCCTCCTTGTGTGACGCACTCCCTCTCACACACACTCTCTCTCTCTCTCTCTCTCTCACACACACTCTTTTTCTCTTTGTCCTTCTCTTCCTCTCCCTGTCTCCCTTTTCCTCTCTCAGACGGCCTGTCTGTCTCCCACTGTCCTGCTCCCCTATGGTGCAAGTGCTCTTCTCCTACTTGCTCCCTGTTTTTATAGGCTCAAGTCTGCTCCGCGCAGCTGGCAGTTGCTCCTCCCTTGTACCATTGCTTGGCAGTTGAATATCATGCTGTGCGGCATTTTCATGGGTCCGCCCCCTGTCTTTGTGCATGCATACATTTCTACTGTGCATTGGCGCATTGCCACTTGTGCTGCGCAGTTGCTTCCGCTGAATATCACTCTATGGTGCTTCTAGGCAGTTGCGCATGCATAACCCTGTTGCACCATGTGCAACCGCTTTAAATATCCAGGCCATAGTGTACACTGACCTGCAAAGTATATTTTTGGCCCTGATATGTTTTGGGAATCTTTCTGTTACATGTTCAAAAACAGGAGATTTTCTTTAGTTTTCTTCATGAAAGTACAGTGGATATTGTATGTATATAGGGCATATTATCTACAAAAATGAACAAATTATTCACACACTGCATTATAAGTGGGAAGTTTATGATCGTAACAGCACAAACAGATGTTTCGTTAGACCTAGTGATAAAAAATGTGTGGGGCTGATAAATGTGTAATTCCACTACAAACCATTATGTATTTTATAATTACTACATTGATGTCAATGTTTTATTAGTGGTTTACCTCATTTTAGCTTAAATCTGCCTTTCCATTCTTGCCCATTGTTCTCTGTGTTCTAACTCCTAATTATAAGAGGAAATAATATATTTTGTTAAAATAACATGTGTTCCAACTGTCAGGAGGTCTAAACCTCACTCTCAGGTTCTCGGCAATATTGGGAATGCAAGGAATCCCAGACACATTGCACAAGAGTAATAAACTTGTTTATTGCTACTAAAAAGGGATAAATCGCAGTTGCCCTAGGCAGTTGTTACCAATATGAGCCAGGAGCCAATGCTAAGTGTTCCCTGAACCTCGAGGAATTTCTGTGTCTCTTGGGGTCTCCGAGGTAGAAGACGTAATGTCTCACATTATATACCTATGATAATTACTATGGTTACTGTAAGATAGAAACATTTCTAGTTACAGAGATGAGCCCTATTGGCTAAATTAGAGGTGGTTCCATTGTCCAAGATAACATTATACAATTTTGTAGTAGTCATCACTTTGTGAAATAAAAGAGTACAGTTCTTACATAAATCAGTGTAGTAGTACAAATCACCAAAGGGTGGCAATGCTGACTTATTTATTATAATCAATACAAGGACACAGGTGTCCTAACATCTTATTAGCAAGAAATACATAAGGACCGAGATATTCAGAAGGGTTGCACATGCGCAACCCACTGATGCGCTCCGGCATGATATTCAAACGGGGATTGTGCCTGGCACAAATCCCGATGCGCTGGAGTGCATCAGTAATGTATGCAGTGCAGATTGGGGGGGGCCTGCCCATGCATACTCCATACATTCCGATATTCAGCCGGGATGTGCTAAGCCCATGCATGCACAACCCTTACTTGTGCTGCACACAGGTGAGCCAAAAAAAAAGGAATAAAGGCTATTCATCCACAGGTGAGCTGCCATATTGCAGGGTGCAACATGCCAGCTGCTACCTGTTGCTGGCCACCAGAGCTCTGGCTGCACCTTCGTGGCAGCACCCCCCCATGCCCGATCGCAGGCATCTGTAGTAGAAATAAATGTCCAATATCCCTGGTGGTCCAGTGGACCACTTCACGCCTGATCACGGGCTTAAGTTGAATAAAATTAACGTCCAATATCCCTGGTGGTCCAGTGGACCGCTTGCAGGCCAATCGTGGGCTTAAGTTGAATAAAATCAATGTCCAATATCCCTGGTGGTCCAGTGGACCGCTTGCAGCCTGATTACAGACATAAGTTGAATAAAATCAAAGTCCAATATCCCTGGTGGCCCAGTGGATGGCTCACAGCCTGATCACGGGCTTAAGTTGAATAAAAGCAACATCCTATATCCCTGGTGGTCTGAGGTACCCCCTCCCCACCCACCCACTGAGCCCCACCTCCCCTGCCCCCAGTCAGTGGCAGGTGGCACACCCCACCTACGCCTGATGCCCACCAACTCGACAGTGTACGGTAGCGTCGCCGTTGGTCCGACGGCATGAGCCAGTGGGCATGCAGCCCATCGACTACACAGTCCAGATATGTGAATGGATCCATTCACATATCTGACTGCAGTAGTGGTAGGCTGCACACCCATTGGCTCATGCTGTGAGACCAATGGGTGTACAGCCTCTACCGTACACCGTCAGTTGTCGGGCGTGGGTGGCAGGTGGGTGGTGCTGCTTTCTGCCACTGACGGGAGGGAGCAGGAGGTGGGGCTTAGTGGGCGGGTGGGGAGGGGTACTGCTGGACCACCAGGGATATAGGACGTTGGTTTTATTCAACTTATGCCCTTGATCGGGCTGTGAGTGGACCACTGGACCACCAGGGATATTAGATGTTGACTTTATTCAACTTATGCCTGCAATCGGGCTGTGAGCAGTCCACTGGACCACCAGGGATATAGGATGATATTTATTTAAACATATGCCCATGATCGGGCGTGAAGCAGTCCACTGGACCACCAGGGATATGGGATGTTATTTATTTAAACATATGCCCACGATCGAGCATGAAGCGGTCCACTGGACCACCAGGGATATAGGATGAATCAGGTTTATACTTAAGCCTGTGATTGGGCTGCGAGCGGTCCATTGGACCACCAGGGATATAGGACGTGTTGTATTTTACACTTAAGCCCGCGATCAGGCTGCGAGCGGTCCACTGGACCACCAGGGATATTGGACAATTATTATTTTAACAGAGGCCCGCGATCGGGCAGTGGGGCACTTTGCTTGTTTGTGTAGGCCGCCGGTTCTCGACGGTTGCAGCCTGGCAGGGTGCCAGGTGCAAGACACCGGGATCAATACCACCTGCATGCAAATGAAACATAGAAACATAGAAACATAGAAGTTGACGGCAGATAAGGACCGCAAGGCCCATCCAGTCTGCCCATTTCTTTTCTACCTTATAAATGTGCCATCGGCCTTATGATGTCAGTGACCCTATCTATTCATAGTCATTTGTATTGCTCCCTTTATGCCTATCCCATGCCTGTTTGAAGCCTGCACTGTATCTATAGCCACTACTTCTTGTGGTAAGCCATCCATGCATCTACCACCCTTTCTGTGAAAAGAATTCTCACATCCCCTTAATCGGCCTCCCTCTAATCTCATGCTGTGTCCTCTTGTCCTGCTATTTTTCTTATATTTAAACATGTTAGACTTTTCACCTTGTTTATGCCCTTAAGGTGTTTAAATGTCTCGACCATATCACCTCTCTCCCTCCTTTTGCTCAAGGGTATACATATTGAGCTCCGTTAATCTGTCCTCATATGTCTTCTGATGCAGTCCCTGCACCATTTTGCTTGCCCTTCTGGACTGCCTCAATTTGTTAATGTCCTTGTGAAGGTGTGGCTCAACACTGCACGAGTACTCCAGATGGGGCCTAACTAATGTCTTGTACAGAGGGATTATTACTCCTCTTACGACTTGTGATACCCCTACTAATACACCCTAACACCCCTAGCCTTACCTACTGCTTTAGAGGTCTGCTTGATGATTTCAGGTCATCAGTGATGATGATGCCCAAGTCTCTTTCTTCCTTTGTGACTGCTAGCAACTCCTCCCAGCCTATAAGTGGCTTCAGGGTTTCTCTTCCCTATGTGCATGATTTTGCACCTCTTTGCATTAAACCCAGTTGCCACTCTTCTGACCATTCTGCTAGTTTATCCAGATCTCTCTCATTCTGCCCACCCCATCTGATCATCTACTCTGTTGCAGATCTTGGTGTCATCTGCAAACAGACAAGCCTTACCTCTAGTCCATCTGCTAGGTCACTAATGAAGATGTTGAATAGGACTGGCCCCAGGACTGATCCCTGAGGTACCCCACTTGTGACTTGCATCTCTTCTGACTGTATACCATTTACCACCACTCTCTGTTTTCTGCCAGTCAACCAGTTTGCCACCCAGTTGACCAACTTCTGACCCACCCTGAGCCTACCTAGCTTATTTATCAATCTTCTATGTGGAACAGTGTCAAAAGCTTTGCTGAAGTCAAGGTAGGCGACATCAACTGCTCCCCCTTGGTCCACCACTCTGGTTACCCAGTCAAAGAAATCTATGAGATTAGTTTGACAGGACCTTCCTTTTGTAAACCCATGCTGTCTTGGATCCTGTGCCCCTATGGATTCCAGGTGTTGCACTATCCTTTCCTTAAGGAGTGCTTCCATAATCTTGCCCACTACTGAGGTAAGACTGACCGTCTGTAGTTCCCCTCCTCCCTGCTACCACTCTTGTGGAGTAGGATCACATGAGCCCTTCTCCAGTCTTCTGGGACCTCTCCTGTGCTCAGAGACTCACTAAACAATTCTGCTAATGGCTCTGCTAGTTCCTCCTTTAGCTCCTTAAGTACCCTGGGATGTATGCCATCAGGTCCCATTGCCTTATCCACCCTGAGCTTAGCAAGCTCTTGTAGGACCCTTTCTTTTGTGAAGGTAGTGCTCACCTCCTCCCCTGTGTCCATGATGCTGAGCTGTGGGCCCTGCCCTACCTTCTCTTCAGTGAATACTGAGCAAAAGTATCTATTTAGGATAGATGCCTTTACAGGGTCCTCCTCCTCACATGCTCCCTTTTCTCCATTAAGCTTAGCAATACCCCTCTGGACTTTCTCCTTTCACTAATGTATCTATAGAAAGTCTTGTCACCTTCTTTTACTGTTTGTGCTAGTGTTTTGCCTAGTTTGGGACTTTGCCTGCCTTACTGCCTTACCTGCTTCCCTTAGGGCAGTTTGGTATGCCCCCTATCTTCATCCCGCTGTGTTCCCTTATATTTTCTGAAGGCCAGCCTTTTGGCTCTGACCTTTTCTGCTACTGTATTTGAGAACCAAAGTGGTTTCCTTCTTCTTTTGCACTTCCTTTTCTGTCTAACACAATGGGATGTTGCTTCAAGTATTGTATCCTTAATGCTTGCCCACTTTGCCTGTACCTCCTCACCTGTGTTTCTTTTTGCCAGGGCTAGCTTAACTCTGTTGGCCATCTTATCAAAGTCAGCTCCTCTGAAGTCCCATATTTTTGCCTTGGAATGGGATGATTTAGATGTAGTAGCCAAATTGAACCATACCATGTGATGGTCACTGGCCCCCAGGTGACCTTCTACCTGGAGATCTGTGATCCCTTCTTTGTTAGTCAGTACTAGATCTAGGATAGCCCTGTCTCTTGTGGGTTGCTGTACCAGTTGTTTGAGGCCCTCCCCCTGCAGGGAATCCACTATGAGTCTAGTTCTGGCAGATGTTCCTGCTGGTATTGACCAATCTGTATCTGGCATGTTGAAGTCTCCCATTATCAGAACCTCCCTTTAGCTGTCATGTTTTGTATATCTTCTAACAGTAATGTGTCTATGTCCTCCTCTGGTCTGGGGCCTGTAGACAACCCCAGTTCTTATGGCTGTCCCATTTCCTGTTTCCAGGGTGACCCACAGTTCTTCTGGCTCCTTATGTGTATTCTGAATTTCTGTAGCTTTGATATTTTCATTAACATACAGGGCCACTCCTCCCCCTTTTGCACCTCGTCTTCTGAACAATACATAGCCAGGTACTGAAGTCTCCCAAGTGTGGTTACTGGTAAACCACGTCTCACTAATTGCTACTATGTCCAGTTTAGCCTCTGACATTATTGCCTGCAGGTCTGGGATCTTATTTCCCAGGCTGTGAGCATTTGTGTACATGATTTTCCATTGGCCAGATTTTGGTGTGTTAGTTGTTGGGTGAGGTTTGGCATTACCCCTGTGCATCGTATGGGGAGACAAACCTTTTTTCTTACCTGGTGATGCAAATGAATGGCAAACACACTGAATTCCAGTTTGACCACTAGCTGAGGGGGGAGGGGTGTTCTTCCTATTCAACGATGGGGTGCTGCACCCTCCCCATTTGCTAGTTTAAATATTCTGCAAAGACGCCAAACTTCTGCCCCAATGCACTGACTCTCTTTAGTCAGAGCAGTCCATCAAATTTAAAGAACTTTCGCTCCCAGAACTGTTGCCAGTTCCCTACAAATCTGTGTCCTTTTTCCTGGCACCAGTCCTTGAGCCACGTGTTTAGGCTCCCCTATCTCCCTTCTCTGACCTTCCGTCCATCTGCTCCTTCTCCCAGACTGGCAGGATCTCAGAGAAGGAGATGCCAGACGAAATAGATGATAGTTGTCACCCAGCCTAGTCAGGTGTTCCTTGGTCTCCACGACTGACCCGGCTGGCGAGATCGATAGTCCCTATGTGTACTAGGACATAATGTTTTCTCCTGCTTTGTGAACAATTTTATGCGGTCAGTGTCTCTCCATGCTGATGTACCTGGAGACATCTGACCATCACCCCTGGCTGGAGATGGTATCAACTCCCGAATCATGGAGTCTCCTATGATCAGAAGTTTTTGGATTTCCTTTGTGCTAGTTTAGTTTTGGTTCCTGATTTGGTGAGTATTGTTGTGCTAGCTCCTGTGCCGCAGTGTCCTGCTCTTGCAGTGTCTTCTGCCTCTTTATTTGATTTCAGAGATAGAGGCAGATACCTGTTTGTAGTGTTTATATGGTTTTGGAGGTAATGTGTTGGAGAGCAGAGAGTGATGGGGCACCTGATTTGCTCCTCCTAACCACCTGCCAACCTCCTGGACCAACTACCCTCTGCGGTTGAGGTTTTTCTGTTGGATGCTGGGGAAATGGTGGTTCTTATAATGTATTTCCTCTTCAATATGAAATTTGAGGCGTGCAATCTCTGCCCATGCTGCCCGGAGCTGAGACCTAAGATCTCCAAAGGCCCAGCATGTAGGACAGTGTCCTAAATCCTGTAAGAATGTCCTTCTGAAAATTGTTCCACAGTACCTGCAGTTAATGAAATCCATTCCAAATAAGTTGCTGGGTTTTAACCTAGTCAGAGTAATTAGAAAAAAAAGAGAAGAAAGAAAAATGGGGCCATAATGACATGCAAATGGCCCCATTTGTGCCTTGCATGCATTATGGCCCCATTTGCATGTGAACTTTTGAATATCGCGTTTTTGCACCTAGCGCAATGAAACTTGCGCTAGCGCATGCCCTGATCCACTCTGACCACTTGTGCTGGTGCAGTGCCACTGTGCCATGTGCACTGAGGTTGGCCAGGGTGCGATATTCAACATTGCTGTGCCATAGCACAGCTCCGTTGAATATCACTCTGTCAACGCCCTTGTACAGCCAAGTTGCACTGCGCCCAGGCTTGCGCCACAGCCTGGCGCAGTCTGAATATCCGGGCCAAGAAATATATTTGTATTAGAAAGCAAAGTGTATAACAATAATATGCATACATATGCTGACATCTACTATTATATGGTAGATGCCCTTTGCCCTATATGTTTGTACAATATATGCCTGAGTGCTAGCTGTCTACGGTGTACCTCTGGGGGTAAATAAGGGTGCAGCAACCTCGTGTAACATTGTCCCCCTTGTTGCTTCTCAGGGCAACACAGGAAAAATAGGGAAATGGACAGAGAGCAGGGGGCTGTTTACAAACCTGAAGCGCAAGCCTTGTAAAGGAACACCAACTGCTCATGGTGTTGCCACAGTGTGCTTCATAGGCAGCAAAGCATAATAATCAAGAAAAATATCAAAAATGCCTGTATAATAGCAAAACCTTTAAATGTAATCTCTAACCAAGTATTAGTCAATGCATTATTCATATCACCATCGTTAAGCAATGAAAGTATAGCTTCATTAGCTTTGGTAATATTATTGCTGATGTGGATGAGGTGTGTGTCTTTTCTCTCTAAAAGTGATTTTAATATAAGTGACAGTGGGTCAATGTGTACATTAAAATATGGTAAGTATTCAGAGAGTGTGAGCAGATAATCAGGGTTACCATCAATGATGTCAGCATCCATAAAGGGGACAGGGAGGTAATAACAGTATGTCCAATGACAGACTTCTGGTGGGGGATGAAGCAGAAATTGGGAGTGTCAATGATACATGTCTGGGTTCTGTATATGTAAGACTTAACATTAGCAGCCACACAAAATTCTCCATCAGAATTATATTTCATTTTAACAGCAGGTAATCTCAGCTTTTGTAACTGTACTGGGCAGGTGTAGCTGGTCTTAGAAATCCATGTTGACAGGCGATGAACCTCCTCTCGATAGGACTGGTAAAGTTTGTCTGGGGCCAATGCTGAGTCCAAAGAGTCTGTGCCATTCGTGCTGATGTCATCATCCATGGAAAAGGACCAATTAATACTGTCGGAAGAATAATCACATACAGGTTTAATAACATCAAATACATCAAATTGACACAGACAAATGTAGCCCTTCTTAGTGCAGCAATCCATGTGCAGGGTGACCCAGGCATCCAGGAAAGGATGGAAGACCAGAAGAGGAGGCAAGACCAGGTATTCACTGTAGATGTCGTCATCAAGGTGCCCAATAGATAGAGATGCAGCGAATTTAAATTCCACTGGAGAAGTGAACGTGAAGTGGGCACTTCGCGTTGCCACTCCGCTATGCGGAGTGGGCAATGCAAAGTGCTCACTCCGCCTTGTCATTACCACTTCACGTTAAGGCAGAATGGCAAAGTGAAATAAGGCGAAGTCATTGTTTTTAATGGACTCTGTGTTCCTCATTAGGATTCTAAGTAATCCACTTGGTGTTTCAAATTTGGCAGCCCCCCACATATCACATGGCTTACAGTACTGTAAGTCACATGCTTTATAGCTAGGCAGGATGAAAGTGAGTTATACAAGCAGCCACTTTAACTTTCTCCTGTGCAGACAGAGAGAGTAGTGTGTTTTGTGACTGCTGATACTTTTAGATCAGAGAGAGGAGGAGATTTTAACTTTGATTTAGACCCAACAGTTTTTTTAAAAGCTAATTTTTTTTGTCTTTTCTGTACTTTTTTTTTTACTTAATTTGTTCTTTCTGCAAATTTTATTTTTCTTACCTTTATAAGTAGTTGTTTGTCTGTGTGACTGTGTGTGTGTGTTGTGTGACAGTGTGAGTAGTGATTGCTTGGACTGAGGGAGCTCAGTAGGAGAGATGGACCAGGGTGATTGAATGTCTAGGATGGGGGCAACTCTGGGAGAGTATGGTAGTGGTAAGTGTCGTACCACACGCATGTGTGGAGGGCATGGGTGCCCATTCCTGTTGGACCACTCAAAAGTTGTGAGTGCCCCCCCAAAGCAGGACCATCACCGCCTCCTGTCCTGACTCTGAGGCAGTTGAAGCACCACCACCAAGTCCAGCACAAGGTCCTCTGGAGAAGGATGTGCCTGTTCCCCCGGGCCCAGGTGTGGATCCCATCCCTGTTCATCACTGTGACCAGCCAGCTGCCAGCTCATCTGGCCATCCCCTGCCTGTGCCTGGTTCTCCCCGCATCTCTGTTGTTTGGCAGTTTTTTGACTGTGTCGGGGGGACAGCAGTGTGGTCAAGTGCCACCTATGTGAGGTGGAGGTGCAACATGGCCCCCGGGGGCCTCACCTGGGGACTGGGGGCCAGCACACCCATATGCTTAATCACCAGCAGTTGGAGTGGCAGGCTGCCACAGAACAGACCATGCCTGCACCTGCTGGTCATTTTGTGGCAGAGGGTGCAGCTGTGCATTGTGACATCCCTAAGAAGAGGAGGGCCACAGCAGCACCTGCTGCTCCACCAGCACCCTCACCCCCACCACCACCACAAGCAGATCAGCATGTAGAACATGTGGACCCCACAGAACTGTGTGTAACACAGGCTAACTTGGCAGTTCTCTGGAGTACTGTTGAGGAGAACAACGAGAGGATGAGTGCTGTGGAGCAGTGGCTGGATCACATAGAGGGACATCAGTTGCAAATTATGTCCATGCTGGAACTGCTGCTGGATCACCATGGGATCCCACGTTATTTTTTTTTCCTCACACTATGTGCCCCCCGACACTTTCCTTGCTGTTTTATAAAACGTATTCCTCCACCATTCCCAACCCTTGTATGTAGTTATGCCCTTTTTTTGTTGTCTTCCATCTGCGTGACACTTTGTATTCTGAGCAGTGCAAGTATACTGTGCTAAACTGCATGTGTGCAGTCAGTCTTCTTTCCAGTCTGTGTATGTACTGCAGATGCTGTCCAACTCCCTGACTTAAAAACAAACATTAATGAGTACAATGGTGGGGTGGTGAAACATGGAGAAATACTACAAAATGGGCTTACAATACATCCAAGTAACTAGTAAAAAAATGTATGTTGTGATTCGTGACATGATCGTAAATCGTGATTTGTGACTGCATTTGTGACCGGGATGATGAAGAAACGTGAATGCCTACCACCTATGGCTGTACTTCCCTGGGCCCCGATGAGCTGTAGCTTAAAACTCCCAGACTTAAAAACACATATCAATGAGTACAATGGTATGGTGGTGAAGCCTGGAGAGATACTAAAAAACAGGCTTACAATACATTCAAGTAATTAGTAAAAAAAAATTATGTTGTGATTCGTAACATGAATGATCGTGAATCTTGATTTGTGACTGCATTTGTGACCATGATGATGAAGAAACATGAATGCCTACCGCCTATGGCTGTACTTCCCCGATGAGCTGTAGCCTAAAACTCCCAGACTTAAAAACATGTATCAATGAGTAGAATGGTGGGGTGGTGAAGCCTGGAGAGATACTACAAAACAGGCTTACAATACATCCAAGTAACTAGAAAAAAAATGCATGTTGTGATTAGTAACATGAATGATCGTGAATAGTGATTTGTGACTGCATTTGTGACCGTGATGATGAAGGACGTGATTTGTATCACAAGTGACTCATGATGATGGTCCTGACTTGAAAACGAATATTAATGAGTACAATGTTCATGCAAAATTAAGCACCACACCTGTCCAGTACTCTGAATGGAAGACAAAGAAACAACTGTGACTTAAGTTACAGATGGAGATTGGGCCCTAAAGAGATGCAAATGCACAGACAGATTAAGATTGTGCTGTGCACTGAAGAGATGCAGACACAAAGGCACAACACCTAACTAGTGCTCACCACCAAAATTCAAATCTGGAAAGAATACCTTTGCCATTTTAGGCGTGACTACTTGAGATTGCTTGATGAACTGTACTGCTGCAGTAACAGTCACTAGTAATAGTACCAGTAAAGATACCACAAAGAAGTACAAAATCACACAGCTGCAGTGGATAGCAGGTTCACATTGCTGAAATTATTATGTGGCACAACAAAAGGTGTCTGATTTGATGACACGCGTCACAAACATACTCACACACACACTAAGTAATGCATAACAAATTGAAAACTTCAGTAATGTAACCACATATTTTAAACAAACTAAAATCATGCACTGCTGTACCACAACAATCAGCAAAAAAATGGCAAGAAATATTGAAAATATTACTGTGTGTGCATTAACACAGTTATACAAGAAAAATATCTCCAAAACAGAAAGCACTGTCTTTTTCTCCAAGTTAATCTACCTACACCACAGATATGCCCCTCCCCCAAAGTACACTTCCACTGTCTCTCAGTACACAGACTGAATGTTGTACATTAACATTCAAAATCCATACGCAAACAAAAAATGCTTGATGATGCGAGCAAAGGAGGGTTTCCTATAATCGATGAACTAAAGTTTCAGCAAAAAAAATGACTCAAAAAGGCTTTTTTAACAGCTTTTTGAAGGTTTGAATCGCAGAGAGCTCTCAGATTAGATTGTCTCCTACAGATTCCTACACACACAACTCCAAACTGAGACTGTGCAGAACAATCTAGAGCCCATGTGACCCGAAATCTCATGAATCACTGCAAAATTTACCTTTGGGCTTAAAAACAAGGCGAAGTGAGGCGAAGTAGAAGGCGGAGTAACGCAAAGTCATTGATTTCAATGGACTTTGATTACCCATTATAATGCAAAATACTCCACTTGTCATGAAAGCACTCCAAGGTCGCCTTCACTCCGCGAATCACTTCGAGGAGCGAATTGAGACAACTTCGCCCATCACTACCGATAGAGTGGATGGAGGCAAGCTTGTCGAACAAAGCTGTAGTGGGATCAAAATGTGGTAAAGAGACAGTAAAATAAACAAACATTGTATCCTTAATAGAACATTTCTTAAAAGTAAAACAAGGACTAGTATTAGGGTGTCTGGTCACAAAACCCAGGTTCCTAGCTGTAGAAAGAGGACTAGTTAAAGTTTGTTGCATATACATAGCAATACAGCCAGGGGTTTTACAGCATGGACAATACCAATTAGAAATACGTCTGTCATGTATTATGTCAGGGATCCTTCCAGATTCTAGACCACGGAAGAGATTATTGATGGTAGTTATTATGTACGAGCCATAGGCTGAGCATAAAATCTCACAGGCAATGTATTGTTTATCTGCTTCTTTGTTATTCTGTGCAATGAGTGCATTAATCTTATCTTTAGAATCTGTAAATTCCTTAGCAATATTATGCATATTATATACAGTGTATCTTTCTTCCTGACTAAGGCCATCCATACCATGCAATAATAGGGGTAAAATATCGTTAACCAAACCAGTTTGGAATTTAGATGAATGAGATTTGATAGCAGCAATGTCCATCTTATTCCAAATAGACATAGCTGTACCAAAAAGACCTGTGACATACCTGTTGCACCAGTGACATCAGAAATGTCAACTTCATGTGTATTATGTTTATGACTTTGATCAGCAGGTTTGGGTTGTCTCCTGAAGTTGCCTCTATGCTCAGTGGTGTGTACCCCGGCAATAGGGTCTTGAGTATGAATCTGAAAAGCTGCTAAACTATCAAGCAATAAAGAACTGTAAAATGCTGAAGTATTAGTAGAATGACACATACCAAATTCTCCAACTTGCTAATCCACTTCTTGTGCGTGTTTGTCAAACTGTATTTTGGACTGTTGCTGGGCCTTGCCCATGCAATTAGCAGCATACAAGCGTGTGTGTATGAGGTCTTGTCTGAGTTTTTTCCACATATTGGTCTACAGACACATGGTCTGCTGTGGGAGTGTGCAGGTCAAACAACAAATGTTCAGGTAATCTCATCTGTCTTCCAGTCATCACCTCAAAGGGTGTCAACTGGGTGGTGGCTGAGGGTGTGCCCCTAATTGCCATAAGGAGTAATGTCAACAGGAAATCCCAGGTTTTGAGATTGTCCTCAATGAATTTGGAAAGCATTTGCTTAATCTGTCTGTTGGCTCTTTCTACTTGACCTGAAGATTGTGCATGGTAGGTTATGTAGAACCTCTGGTGAATTCCAAGGATTCCAAGTGCTTCTTTCCACAACTCACCTGTAAAACTGGTTCCTTTGTTAGGAGTCTACCTTGAGAGGTAGGCCCCACCTGGAGAAAATCTGTTCCACCAGGATTTTGGCAGTAGTTTTAGCAGTACATGTCTTAGTGAGGAAAGCTTCAACCCACTTAGAGAAAAGGTCAGTTACCACAAGATCATACTTGTTGTTTTTGCTGGTAATGGCCAGAAAACCAATAAAATCAATCTGTATGGCATGCCAAGGGCCAGAGTGTCTTTGTGGTAGGAGTTTGGCATTTCGTTTGGTGGGGATGGGGTTATTTTGTATACAAACAAGGCAGTTGTCTATGTACTGTTTGACATCTTTGGTGATACCAGGCCACCAGTTGGTGGTCTTGAGCATTTGGAGGGTGTTTTCCACTCCCTGGTGTCCACCAGTGGGGTTGTCATGCACTTGGTGCAATAATTCAGGCCTAAGGTATCTGGGGACCATCCACAACTTGGTGGAGATGTCATCTTGTTGGTACCAGATGAGCTTGTCATCTGGGGACAAGCGTAACTTACCGTCATGCCTCCAGTAGGGGTCATGAGCAGGTAGATTTTCTTTGGTGCTCTTGTCAAGGAATCTGACCACTTCTTTGAGTTCAGAGTCAGCATGTTGGGCTGCTGACAGGTCCAAGGGGGAAAAGGGTTCAAGTTTCTTCCTGACTGCTGCAATGTGCACAGCCGCTCTGGCCTCTGGATGGTCCATCATCCAGATATCTCCCCCTCGGGCCCCTTCCTTGGCAAGGGTGTCTGCTGTGTCATTGAAAGTATGATAGGGGTCTTGTATGGAGTGAGCTTTAACTTTGTGTAAATAGAGTTTGTGTGCAAACCTTTGTGCCAGTGAGTGTATGTACATTACCAATTCTTTGTGTTTCGCTGGGCTTCCATCAGAAGACAGGAAGGAGTTCTTCTGCCAGAAAGGAAGAAATTCTGTAAGAGAACAGAAAACCCAATTAGAGTCTGTGAAGATAATGGTATCCTTGGTCCCATGCTGGATGAACTCAAGGGCACAGGCCACCACTGCCATCTCGGCATATTGTGATGATGCCACACTGCAACACTTAGAAATTTTGACAGTGTTACCATGAGGATAAATCACTAAGATTCCCATCCCTGAAATCTGTTCTCCCTGATAACAGGAAGCTGAACCATCTGTGAAAATACGACACAATGAGGTGCTGTCAAGTATTTGTGGCATGGCAGGGAGGAAAGGACCTGTATCTGGAAGATCAGGTGGTTGCAGTGTACAATCATGGGGATCTCTTTGGAAAAGGAGTCCATGTGCCAACATGGATGGCATTTTGGTTGGGTGAACCTGTATGTCTCTATCCTGGAGAAGAAGTGACCAGTGTGTCAGCCTGGTGTTAGAGACTGACCCATCCTTCACTCTGTCTGATAGCACAAAGGTCGTTAGGGTGTGGTTTGTGTTAATAATGAGTGGAGAGTACCCAATGATATACAGAAAGTGCTTGACAGCCCATTAAGTGGCCAGAAGGTTCCTTTCACAAAGGTTATACTTCTGCTCCACTGGGGTCAAGAGCTGTGTTGCATATGCAGTGGGTCTCAGAGTACCATGAACCTTCTGGGCCAGCACTGCTGACATAGCTATGTCAGAGGTGGCACAATCAAGATGGAATGGCAATGCTGGATTGTGGTTGACCAGAGCTGGAGCTGAGGCCAAGGCCTGTTTGAGTGATGTCACATCCTGGGTGTGAATGGGACCCCAATTCCAGGGAATGTCTATTTTTAGCAACTCATACAGTGGAGCAGCCTTCTGAGCAAAATCACAAATAAAATCTCTGGAATAAAAATGCCACCAACAGCTTAATCTGGTTCATTTTCAGTTGCTTACCATCTGTATCCCCTGGTCACCACTGAAAAAGGGACTTCTAGGCCCAGTGGGCTTACCGGGTCAACAAAATTCAATAAATAAATAAATAGTTCACCATAGCTAGAAACCTCCTAAGAGTAGACACACTGGTAGGTAATGGCAAGTCTTACAATCCTTGTATCTTCATCCAGGCCTTGATCAGTTATTCTCAGACCCAGAAAGAGTACCTCTTTCTGACATAATTGTGCTGGGTTGCATTTGAGGCCTGCTCTCTGGATGAGAGTCAATAGTTCATCCAAGAGATCCGAGTGTTCCTGTGTGGCTGTTGCCAACAGCAGGTCATCCACATACTGCAAGAAACACTGGGGGGTAGAGAAACCCTCAAGGGCATCCATCATGTGCAGATGGAACAGGGACGGGCTTTTATGAAATCCCTGTGGTAAGCAGGTCCTCGTGTACTGTCTACCTTCAAAGGTGAAGGCAAACTTATATTGACTCTTAAGGGCCAATAGTAATGTCCAGAAACCATCTGAGATGTCCAGGGCACTGAACCATTTTTGGTCAGGGGTCAGAAGTCGCAGCATGTCAGGTGCTGATGCCACAGTTGGAGCACAACTGGGGTGACCTGGTTCAGTCTCCTCTAGTCAATAGTAAGTCTCCAGGCACCTGTGGGTTTTTTCACAGTCCACACTGGGGAGTTGGCAGTAGAGACACATGTTCTGATTACACCTTGTTTGAGGAGTGATTTTATTGTTTCCCTAATAGAAGGCAAGGCCTCAGGTAGAAAAGGATATTGCCTTTGCCTCTCATGTGCTGGGCCTGGCACCTCAATGACAGTGTGCATTCTGCCACAGTCATGCTTGTTGGTAGCAAATGCCTCCAAATGTCTTTGAAGAATGGGGAGGAGCTTTGGGAAAAGCTCATGGTTCTTGAACAAGTCTATGACGTCATACTCTGTTGTTGGCAGATATAGTTGCCACCACGTGTGAGTCAGGGATCATGATGGCATGATACTGGCCCTGAATCTGTATCAATAGCAAGTTAGCTAGATACACCACACAGCCATGTGGTGCAAGGAAGTCAATTCCAATGATACTAGGATGATCAAGCAATATCATTAATTGGAAAATGTGAAAGGCCTTCAGGTGTCCCAATTCTACAGGTAATGGTAGAGAGCGGTATGCAGGTAACCAAGTACCATCTATGCCTGACATGTTGGTCCTCCATCCGGTGGACCAAGGAGATGTATCTGGGTGGTCATCATGTAATACAGACACAGCTGTGCCTGTATCCAATAATACTGTAAGTATGCCGCCCCCGACCTCAGCCTCAGTGCAGGGCCTTCCATTTGTATCCAAGACCAGCTTGTTTACAATACAGACTGGGGCCTGTAATTCTCAATCTGTACTAGAGGAAGCATGGAGAGGTTGAGCCTGGCTCCTATGAACCACTTCACCATGCTGTACTGATGCTATATAGGGAGTTGCTTCTGGATTCAGGCCTGTGTGGGCCTGAGGGTCTGTACTTCTGGTATCGCCATGGCCTGTCGGGGCCTGGGTTCACGGTTGTATAGCTGCAAGGGCATGAGCAGGAACAGCATCTGCTACAGAACGCACTTATCCCAGGAGTTCTCTGAACTTCTGATTCTCTTCGGCTATCTCCCTATACAAAGTACCGGTTCTTTGTTGTTGTTTACCCTTGTTATTTATATGGTGTTTTTTATTCTTGTTATAATTCTGGTTCCCATCCCATTGCTGTTGCTGCTGCTGCTGCTGTGGTGGTTGTTGGGCCTGCTGGGAGTGTTGGTTGTCTGTGGGGAGGGGCTGTTTGTGTTGGGCATGCCCTTCATCCATGTAGTGTGTCACAGCCTCTGGGGTAGTCTCCACGGTGGATACTTTCTTAGAACTGGAGCCCAGATCACGGATGTAGAGTTGGTAAACTCTCTCAGTTTTCTGAAGGATATCGGCAAACCTTTCCATGTTGGGGTAAGTGGTTATCTCTACCTTGTCTCTCACTGCATGGATCATGTTCCTAAGGAACAAAGCCTTATATTCAATAAGATCTACATCCGCAGCTTCCTGTGCAAGGTGTTTTCCTTGACGGTAGGCCATCCAGAGTCTCTGGTGGTAAGTCGCTGGACTTTCCTTTGCATTCTGTTTTACAGGGTATGCAAGCATCACTCCTACTACACCTGGGCTGTGTGCAGAAATTAGTTCAGCTGTGACCTCATCAAAGGTGGAGTGGCTATCTTGATGGATGACATCAGGGAGTTTGGCCCACAGTCCAGGATCGATTATCTGGCATAGGATCTGGACCTGGTAGTCTGTGGCGAGACTAAGCATTTCACATTTAGCACGCACCTTTTCCAAGTGATAGCTGAGTTTGTCGGATTGGCTCATCCGACCAATACTGTCAGCTATTTGCTGAACAGAGTAGGCCATTTGCAGGGGATTATTGGGCCGATCAGGTGGAGGTAGGTTCCTTCGGCTGCTGTCCAAGGCTGCCTGAGCTGTGGCCTCTGCTATGGAGGGGACTATGCCCTCCTGAGTGCCAGTTTCGTGAATAAGCTGCCTAATTTGGCCTTTTAACACCCGCTTATTCCTCTCCGGAATGGGCACACTGTTTACTGCATTATCAATCATTCTCTCTATCTCCTGCCTGTCTTCCACATTAATAATGACTACCGGTGGTGCCGCTAAGACTAGGCCTGGGTCTGTTCCCCCCATCATGGGGGTTGCCACGTTGGCATCACCCATGATGTGAATCATGATGTCAATGACATATGAAATGGTGCGGGTGTAAAGGGGATCCACCATGTCGTGGATGGTGAGGCGGGGTCTCTAAGCCATAGTAGGGTTGTGACTGGGCATTGTATTGAGACCTTCCCTTCAGATGATGTGGTTAAGGCAGGGGCTACGCCTCCCATCGTCTTAACATGTCCAGCCAGAACCTCCCGCTGATGGCGCAGTTTCACCATCTTGGAGTCACATTCAGTATGACTCACATTCACAACATTCATATCAACTTCATCTTGCATTTGTTTCTGCAACACTCTATACAGGGCGCTCAATTCGCGATTGTCCCTAGTAGCCACTTCTAAGTCATTACATACCTGGTTTATCACGTCCTGTATCTCTTCCAACTCCTCACTCAACTGTTCATTCATTCTACTTAACAAGTCATTCATGTGCAAAGCCTGTCCCTTGTCCAGTATCAAACTTTCACACTCCTGCTTCAACATGCAAATTTCCTGCTCACCTGCCTGGGTGGAATGATGCAAAAGTGAATCCTTTTGATTTCTCGGTGTTTAGAGTTCAGACTCCAAATCCTGCTCATGTCTCACATGTATTCCATTTTCTGCAGCCCCATCTTCTGCTTGAGAGATGAGATCTGCAGTTCAAGGATTTAAAATTTCACTTCAGAGGCTTCCACAGCAGTGTAGAGAGCTGCAACCAACAGCACTTTGGATTCTCACTTTCTGACTGTTTGTCTCATCTCTGCTTACTGGCTTGAGATCCCTAGTATAGGGTTTTCGGATTGACTTGAGTCCCATGCGAAGTCAGCCCATCCTCTAGGGGAGGCAAGGAAATTTGAGACATCGAGTCTCAGTTCTGCGCAGATATTTGATACAGTGGCCATTGTGTGGGAGGGAATGTAAAATCAAATTGTGGAAAAGGCACAATGCTGTGTATCGATATACAGCAAGAGCACTTTACACACAGTCAGGCTACCGTACACTTGTAAGCTGGCAATTCAAAACTGCTGTGGAGTGGGTCAAGTCGGCATTGACCACACCCAGAAAGCAGCCAGACTTTGCAAGTTATTACAAAGTGGTTGTAAAATGGGAGAGGTGATGCGAGAATGCACACCTACGGTCCCCGTTGGGAAGGAAAAAGTTGTAAGCAACAAGCAAAACTTTACAAACACCAGATATTGTCTGCACATGATTATCAATTGTCAGGAGGTCTAAACCTCACTCTCAGGTTCTTGGCAATATTGGGAATGCAAGGAATCATAGACACGTTGCATAAGAGTAATAAACTTGTTTATTACTACCAAAAAGGGATAAATCACAGTTGCCCTAAGCAGTTCTTACCAATATGAACCGGGAGCCAAAGCTAAGTGCTCCCTATACCTCGAGGAGTTTCTGTGTCTCTTGGGGTCTCCGAGGTAGAAAACGTAATGTCTCACATTATATACCTATGATAATTACTATGGTTACTGTAAGATAGAAACATTTCTAATTACAGAGATGAGCCCTATTGGGTAAATTAGAAGTGGCTCCATGGTCCAAGATAACATTATACAATTTTGCCGTAGTCATCACTTTATGAAACAAAAGAGTACAGTTCTTTCATAAATCAGTGTAGTAGTACAAATCACCAAAGGGTGGCAATGCTGACTTATACATCATAATCATTACAAGGACACAGGTGTCCTAACATCTTGTAAGCAAGAAATACATGAGAAATATATGTATATTGGAAAGCAAAGTGTATAAAAACAATATGCATGCATATCCTGACATCTACTCCTATACGGTAGATGCCCTTCACCCTATACGTTAGTATAACATATGCCTGAGTGCTAGCTGTCTACGGTGTACATCTGGGGTTACCAATAAGGGTGCAGGGCCCTCGTGTAACACAACTAAAAACAGGATTTTATCCCAACTGTTTGAAAAACTAAAGGATTCATACCCAATTTATTCACCACTGGTGTAATATTTATAGGGGATATATTCCATAAATAATTTGCTCCCTATACTATAAATGTGAAGTTTATTATCAAAACAGCACAAACTGACAATGTGCTAGAACTGGTGTTAAAAATGGCATGTCTTGATTCAAATTATAGTATACATTTAGGCTACGTGCAATGCAATGATCTGAGATAAACAAATATATAACCGGCCTTTCAGAAAATGCTTTCATGCCGAGAGATGTGCAATTCGTTTGTTCGGTATGTTTGGATTCATGATCCATCCCATTTTTCTGCTGTTCTTCTTAAACTATGTAAAATGTTAACATTAATAAATTTACTTAATCAAGACATGTTCAGATATTATGTAAAATGACACAAAAATAGTAGGGTTGGCTACAGTTGAAATGATCGAAAGCAACTGACTCTTGGTGTTTTACATCTGAAGCTTATGTACAGCAGATGGCTAAAAAAGTGATTATCATATAGCTCATGTATATGCCAGGAATAGCTATTGGCTCTACATACAGTGAAACATGTAGCAAGAACAAATATTCCAGTGCAAATACGGAATATGGTTATCAACATGTGTATTTTGCATATCTTGGTCATAAAAAGGTGTCCTAGAGATAAGAGCAATTTTACAACCAGGTTTTTTTTTTTCCTTAGAAAGGCACACTGAACTGAAGCTCACTTTCATGTGCAATCTAGAAGCATAAGGAGGTTAAGTGACTTGCTCAGGGTCACACAGCATGCAAGTGGCCATAATGGGTTTCAAACCCAGGTCTGCTGGATCTCATGTTGACAGCTTACTGCTCTACACCATCTGCTCATTGTTAGCACAGTTGAGTTTAAAAGGCAGTGCACTGTAGATGTAGAAAATTGGTGACCAGGAGAAGTGCACTAGGCCAGGTTCATTCCCAGGCATGACCCGGGGAGAGAGGTAACAGGAGCGAGAAATGGATACAAGCAAGATAAACTAAAATGGCCTAGTTATAAACAACACTGTGGTAACAGCAGGAATAACAGATTAAGATGTTCTTGTATGATGGAGATGAACAATAAATAAATAAATGCTGATAGTTGAACAAAAAAATAAAAACACATACAAACATCAGTCACACAAAAATCTGGACAACTAAATGAGAGGTGGTGAGCCTAATCAGGCTGAGTGTTAAGGACAAAATCAGGATGGTGCAAAAATTAGAATTCAGGAGGGTCTAACACAGAGGTAGAAGGGGACGAAATGAAGAAAGAGTGGCAGACAGTTCCAAGGAATATAATATGCCTAATGCAGATTATAATGGGATAAAAAAGGTGTAAAATAATATACAGTAGTAGCTAATACTACACCTGCAATAAATTACTATTATAATACTGTCACTGGCACTCTGGCATTGTATTGCTCTTTCTATAGCTGAACATGCCAGCTCATATCTCTGCAGGTATATACCTGGTCCAATGCAAACTAGCAGAGAGGTCCAAAAAATAAGTGCATCTAATAAATGTCCAGAGTGACTTGAAAGGGTGGGGGAACATGGTAGTGGCAGCTACAGTCTGTGTTCACAAACTTTGGGTGTTGAGGCAGAATTTTAAGTTTATTTTATTCCATTATTCATGGAGCACTTGCACAATGTCAAGTTCATTTTATTTGATTTTGTTTTACTCTTGACATTCACTCAACTCCTAAAGGGCTGTGCTGAGTCAGTAATAGAGTTAAACTAATTAAAGCACTGGAAAAGACAAAACAAAAAAATTAAAAACAGGTTTATATATTCCTTTCTTTTTCTCTCTGCAGTTTCCAGTTCCTTTGCTTTCCCTCTCTGTGGTCCCCCAAATGTTGTAACTAACAATATTGGGGACCAGGGCTCAGCTTAAAGCATGGGGAGTTGCAAAGCACAGGGAATCAAAACAAAAGGATGGGGCATCCCATGTACAGTAAAAATGGGAAACACTAATAAATCTGTAGGCATGCCAGTTCAAATATTATAGGCTTTCCTTAGAATTGTCTGGTACCATTGTTAAAACAAGGTGTCATAATTAGACCACTTGCTCATAGTTTGCCATAAAATAGCCTGCTCACCATGGGTAAGCATGCACTGTAGAAGACCTTACATTGTTTCAGATTTGTTATTTCAGCTGAATAAGAATACTTATACTAAAAAAGACCCTTTCATTCCTGATCAAATAACTTACAATTTGTCACATCAGGTTTCTTTTGAAAGGAGCCACTTATCAATCAATCAATCAATCAAATCTTTATTTAACCAGGTGAAACACCGTTGAGTAAACTCATTTTCAAGGTGGACCTGGACAGAAAAGTACACAATAGAAGTACATGACCACACAAATACATTCATTTCTAGACATAACCATACATAAACTAGAGTTTAAATAAGGTGCAGAACAGTATATGCATAAACAAGTACAGATCAAGCATAAAATATGCCTATAATGATCAAGAGGGTTACAAGATCATGCTCTTGCAGAGTAGGAATTGTTCTCTGCAGTGTACATAATATGAGCTCAATCACTACAGTATTCAGAATAAGATAATGTACACTACAGGTTACAGAGGAGTATCCTCCCATATGGATAATTGACAGGGCTAGTATGACTTATGGGGGGTTGTTTGTTGATACTAACAAATCCATGATGTCTGCAACACTATTTTATTATTTTTGATTAATTAAAAGGTTAAAAAAATATATCCTCGTGCTTAACAACCACAATTTTTTTTTCTAGTACTACAATGTGTTCCATTATATTGATGGTATATATTTTTGGTGAGGAACCACTGTACATACCCATGGTTTGCTTTTTTCTCTTTATATAAAATATACTCAACGTGCTCTCAGAGTGTACCCACTTTGTAAATACACCCCCCTTTGGAGCATAACTTTATAAGCAATGTCCATAATTATATTTTCTTGCTAGCTGTTATTGAAAGGGTTGAAGGTGGTTACCCTTCTTGCTAGGAGCCTTGGGAGGAAAACTGCAGAGTTATAGATGCTCATAGCAGAGGGACAGGTGGACATTGCAGCCATCACAGAAACATGGCCCACCCAATACAATGACTGGGACCTGTCTGTACCAGGGTACAGGTTATTTCGTAGGGACAGGGTGATTGGGAAAGGAGGGGGGTGGCACTATATGTGAAAGAAAGACTGAAGTGTGTAAGGGAGGAAGGGGAGGAGGGTAGTACGGTGTCACTTTGGATGCAAATCCAGAATTCCAAGAATAGGATTCTCAGAATGGGAGTGGTGTACAGGCCACCATCTCAGACGGAGGAGTTAGACAGGGAACCAGCAGGACAGATCAGGAGGACCTGTAAGAAGGGTAGTGTGGTGATGTGGGGGACTTCAACATGCCAGGAGTGGACTGGAGTACCCCAACAACCAGGAACAGAAGGGAGCAGGTACTCCTGGATGCCTTCCAGGACAGCTTCCTACTGTAAATGGTAAGTGAACCAACCAGGTAAGGGAATACCCTTGACCTTGTGCTGGCAAATGGGTACTTTGTGAGAAGTTATGGTGGAAGAACCGCTGTCAGGGAGTGACCACCACTCAGTATGGCTCACATTGGATATGGGCAAGGAAGGAGTGGAATTTGACACAAGAGTGCTGGACTACAGGAGGGTCGACTTTGGAAGGATGGGGGAAGTGGTAAAAGGGTACCCGGCCAGAATTCAGCCTAGCATGGACACTAACCAGAGGTGGGAGCTCATAAAACTAGGGATAGTGGAGGCAACCAAAACCTGCTGCAAGGCCCAGAGCAAGAAGGCTAGGGCTAAGAAACCGAGCAGGTTGAGCAAGAAGGTCATGGAAAAGGTAAGGAGGAAAAGAGCTGCCTTTAGAAGGTACAAGAAAACAGAAGGGAGGGAGGGAGGGAGGACAGGGAGGTGTACTTGACGGAATTGAGGGAGGTGACTCGGGCAGTAAGGGGAGCCAAGGCATCTACGGAGCTCAGGCTGGCACAAGGCATTAAGAAGGGGGAGAAGGACTTCATTAGGTACACCAGGGAGAAAAGGAGCTGTAAGGACCCCATAGTAAGGATTAGGAAGGAGAGGGGTTGGGTGGAAGCAGGGTGCAATAAGGCAGAAGCATTAAATGATTACTTCTGCTCGGTATTTACTAAGAGGGGGGTGACACCCAAGGGGGGAGGAATGGCAGAAACGAGGGAGGGGGTGACAGATAGGGAAATCATGGAGGGCAGAGTTCGGGAGGGTTTGAAGGCACTGAGGGTGGACAGTGCGCCAGGCCCAGATGGCATCCACCCCAGGGTACTGAAGGAACTGGCAGAGGTCCTTGCAGGACCTTTGGCAGACCTATTTAATGCCTCACTACACTTGGGGTGTGTACCTCAGGACTGGAGGATGGCTCATGTGGTGCCCCTCCACAAGAGTGGGTCCAAGGATGAACCGGGGAACTACAGACCAGTGAGCCTCACATCCATCATGGGTAAGCTAATGGAGACTAACCTGAAGGAGAGGCTGGTGGTCCTCCTAGAGGCCAAAGGACTACAGGACAGCAGACAGCATGGCTTCATATGTGGCAGATCCTGCCAAACCAATCTAGTAGAGTTCTATGACTGGGTAACTAGGCAACTGGACAGGGGCCATGCAGTGGATGTCCTGTATCTGGACTTCAGTAAGGCATTCGACACTGTGCCACATGGAAGGCTGGCAAGTAAGTTAGAAGGCACAGGTGCAAAGCTAGTGAGATAGGTAGGGAACTGGCTTCAGGGAAGGCAACAGAGGGTGGTGTGGTGGGTGGGGAATGCTCACACCCAAGGGTAGTGACGAGCGGTGTCCCACAGGCTCGATGTTGGGACCAGTGTTGTTTGGGATATTCATTGCAGACATATCTCGCTGGAAGAGAGGAGGGACGGGGGGGGACATGTTTGAAACCTTTAAGTACATGAAAGGAATAAACAAGACGGGTACAGTGGACTGCTTCAAAAGGGGATGGGACAGGACAAGGGGAGGGTCAATGTAGGGGAATGGTGGAAGGGAGGGGCAGCTGCAGAATAAGGGGTGCTATCTGCACATCCGAGCAGACATGATAGACCTCTAGGCCTTTATCTGCTGGCAAATTTCATATGTTCATATGTATGTTCGTAACAATTCGTTATTCATGTATGTTATAGACATGCATACACTAGCTTTAAAAATGATACAAAAGTACAGTTTGCTACATATTTGCATCCCTTCATATAAATGTTGCTACTCTAATGAATATAAGGCAAGACTTTGTGTTCTGAAAGAAATGCAGTACACAAAATTGTTATACAGGTTTCCCTTACTGACCTTTGCAAATGTGTAATATTTTAACAAAGAAATAAGCTGTTCATTGATTTTTTTTTTTTTTTTGAAAAATATCCGTGAAGCATGTTGGTGAACTGTTAAAGACAATCTCTAATAATTTCTACATTTAGGTGATCATCAACTTTCATGTAAAAAAACTTCCAATATAAAAAAAGGCTGATGCTCGGGTGACTGGTTTATCACATCTGTGTATTCACACTTGTATCAAGTGAGTGTGTTATGGCAGCACCTGGACCACTTTGAGAGCAGCACTAAAAATCAAAAGCATTTCAAGCATTCAAATATAATTTTACCAGGAAAACTGCAGTCTGAAAATAGTTAATTAAACCACACCAGTTAAAATAAAAAGAGTTTGATGTGCATATTTTTGCAGCTATCACATAAATAAAATAACTTTACTCACTGCTGAAAGTCTTTGGTTCAGTTTGTTGTTTGCTATGTAAAAATATTTTGATAAACACCATAGTTTAAGTAACTAGGTCAAGACTGGCAGTGATCCCTACTAAAATAATAATAATGGCTTAGTCCAGTTTATTTTAAAGTACATTACTATGGGCTTATATTTATTGATGCCTAGTCAAAAATATGGCAACCATATGTTCTAACCTCGAAGGAGGTGGGGGCATGGCGAGTCAATCCCCTGTAATGTCATCCATGATATGTGTGTGTGTGTGTGTGTGTGTGTGTGTGTGTGTGTGTGTGTATTTTGCCTCTGTGTGTGTTGCCCAGCCCAGTTTTTTTTTTCCAGTAAGGAGACATGGTACATGATGGACCTGCTGCTGTCACAAGCAATTTTTTTTATGGCAAGTTCTGCTGGAGAGCAACTTGTAGTAAATACTCTTAAAGGGGAAGATGCCAGGTCCCGCCTCTGATACAACTCACTATACACATGATTTCCCAAGTTAGAGCCAACATTATAGGTCGATTGGTCTCCTCTCTGATAAGGCTCCCGCACCACTACTTATCCTGATTTGCAACTGTAAACCTTGTGATCCACTTCCCAACTACACTAAAGTGCTAGGGGAGCCTGGCCTTATAATAATTATTATTCATCCTACGTGTTGTTTTTCAGGAGTTGAACAGCTAAAATCCAGAGAGGAGGCATCTGAAAACACAGCAGGGATTTGTATCGATTGTACAGATTGTGAGGCAATGCAAAAAAAAAAAACACTGCAGTTTCATCTGTAATTCACTTAAACTCGGCAGGTAAAAAAATCATGCCATCTTGGTCAATGGATGAGCTCCACTCTGACCTGATGCACAGCTCATCTCTCGGTTGCAAATTCCCCACAGTGCATCTCAGCAAATGGTCCTCCATTGCCCTGTCAAATGTCTCCCATTGTAGCTTTCCATTTGGCAGGGCCCAAGGAGATCCGGATGGCGGTGACATTGCTATCCCCGACCCAATGCGACATTGGGTTTACCAGTCCAAGTCGCCCTGGTTTTGGGAGACTCAGCAACTGGACCAAAGATGCAGCAGTAACAGCATGGGGATCCTTCAAGGTAAATTATTCCAAAGTGCAATTTTTACATCTTCCCACCAGAGGGCAGGATTTTCATACATTTCTATGACTGACTTATTCAGAGCTATACAATACTGAATGTTCGGTGAAACCTCAGAATTTAGCAGCAGGGAAGAATTAAACTTCCACATTCCTGGGCCCTGTAGTGCTACTGGTGGGGAGCCAATCTGCAAGTCAAGGAGTTTATGATCAGAGAATTTTACCTCTTTTACCTGTATTGAGGAAATATGCAAAGCTACAGAGATAAAAAAGAAATCTATTCTTGTTGCTAGATGTCCTTTTTGAAATGTAGGTTGTGCAGTATTATGAACTGACATATAAGCGTCCTTTAAGTTAAAGTTGGAAATGATAGAGTTTAAAGCTGACATATCGAAAAAAATGTTGTTTGTTTTTGTGTGCTTTCCCCTATCCCGGATATCCAAACCACAAAACCCCCCACAAAACTTGGCAGGTAGTAAGGTAAACACTGAGGTACAGAGCTCAACAGAGGGCAGAACAGGGGTAAATGAAAAAATAGACAAGGGCAATAAGAGCAGGGATGGGGGAAAACAGGATAAAGCTAACATTAAATGGAGGGCAATGAGTACCAATGCCCGTAGTCTGGGAAACAAGCTTCCTGAGCTAGTAACCCTGATGGAAGATGAAAAATTGGAGATTGTGGCAGTCATGGAAACATGGTACATGGAGAACTATGACTGGGATGTCAACATACCGAGGTACACAGTCTACAGAAGGGACAGGGAGGGTAAAAGAGGAGGTGGAGTAGCTCTATACGTAAGGGAAGGTACCAAAGCTACAGAACTAAAAAGTAAAGGGGGAGGACAAGAGGCACTATGGGTCACCTTGGAGACAGGGAATGGCATCACAATCCGCACAGGGGTTGTATACAGACCCCCGTCTCAAGGGGAAGAAATGGACAAGAAAATGATGAAGGACATTCTCAAAATGGCTGAAAAAGGGGAGATACTGTTGATGTGGGACCTGAATAGGCCAAATGTTAACCGGATGAAATGTACTGCAGCCACATCCAAGAGCAGGGTCATTCTCGATGCCCTGCAGGGGGCAGGCCCTAGACAGCTACTGTTGGAACCCACTCGGGAGGGAGCAATACTAGACCTGGTACTCTCAAATGGAGAGAGGATCACAAATGTAGAAGTCAGTAGACATCTGGGAACAAGTGACCACTGCACAGTGTACTTCAAAATAAGCACAACCATGGAGACAAGCCATACAAAAACAAGGATACTGGACTTTAGAAGGGCCGACTTTGGCAAAATAGGTGAATACCTGAGGAATGCACTAGCAAATGGCCAAAAAGGAGGGGTGGAAGAACAATGGAGAAAAATCAAAACTGCCATCATAGAGGCAACAAGCCTTTGTGTGAAACAAATAAAGAAAACAAAGCGGAGTAAAAAATCACTATGGTTCTCAAAAGAGGTGGCAGGGAAGGTTAAGGAGAAAAAGGCTGCATTCAAAAAGTATAAGGAATCACAGAAGGAGCACGACAGGGAACTGTATCAATTAAAGCAGAAAGAAATGGGAAGGCAGTCAGAATAGCAAAGGCCCAAACCGAGGAAAAATAGCCAACTCAGTTAAGAAGGGGGATAAAACCTTCTATAGGTACATTAGGGAGCATAGAAAGGTTAAGGGAGGAATAGTGAAGATTAATAAAGGAGAGGGGAGGTGGGCAGAGGGAGACAGTGAAAAGGCAGAGATACTGAATGAGTACTTTTGCTCAGTATTCACAAAAGAAGATGAGGAGGAGTTACCTAAGCCAGACAATAGAAGCACTCTGGGTAGGGGGGTTGACACCAGTCCATTTACAGAAGAAAGAGTCCTGAAAGAACTCCTAAAACTCAAGGTGAACAAAGCAATGGGGCCTGACCGGATTCACCGAAAATCCTAAAGAACTAAGGAGGACCTAGTGACACCACTGACCACACTTTTAACAAATCATGGGAGGATGGGGTGGTACATGAGGACTGGAGGAGGGCAGATATGATTCCCTTCACAAAAGTGGGAGCAAGGCAGAAGCAGGAAACTACAGACCTGTAAGTTTGACCTCGGTGGTAGGAAAATGATGGAATCACTTCTGAAAGAAAGAATTGTTAGTACCTAGAGGCCAGCAGGGCACAGGACCCAAAAGCAGCATGGATTTACAGCAGGAAGGTCATGTCAGATGAATCTAATTGATTTCTTTGACTGGGTGACAAAGTAATAGACTAGGGAGGGGCTGTGGATATGGCCTACCTAGACTTTAGCAAGGCATTTGACACAGTCCCGCACAAAAGACTGATAATCAAGTTAGCCAGCCTGGGAGTGGGTTCCAGGGTGGAAGCCTGGGTAGCAAACTGGCTGCACAACAGGACACAGAAGGTAATAGTGAATGGAACACATTCCGAAGAAAGGGGGGGTTACTAGTGTAGTACATCAGGGCTCAGTACTGGGTTCAGTCCTCTTCAACATCTTTATAGGTGACATTGCAGAGGGTCTGGAGGGAAAGGTATGCCTCTTTGCAGATGACACAAAGATCTGTAACAGAGTTGATACACAAGGAGGGGTAGAAAGGATGAGAAGGGACTTGGCAAGGTTGGAGGAATGGTCAGACATATGGCAACTTAGATTCAATGCAAAGAAGTGCAAAGTAATGCACCTGGGAAACAAAAACCCAGGAGAAGAGTACACAAGAATAGCAGGGGAGGTACTAACAACAACACAAACGGAAAGGGACTTGGGGGTAGTCATATCAGATGACCTAAAGGTGGATAAGCAATGTGAAAAGTCAGTAAGGAGAGCCAGGGGGATTCTGGGATGCATAGGATGGGGCATCACAAGTAGAAAAAAGGGAAGTGGTTATCCCTCTGTACAGACAGTTGGTGAGACTACCATCTGGAATACTGTGTGCAGTTTTGGAGACCCCATCTACGCAAGGACATAGACAGGATGGAAGCAGTCCAGAGGAGGGCAACTAAAATGGTGCAGGGTCTGCATCAGAATCCATATGAAGAGAGACTGAGAGAAGCTTAATATGTATACCCTTGATGAAAGGAGGGACGGGGGGACATGATAGAAACTTTTAAGTACCTCAAGGGAATCAACAAAGTCCAGGAGGGTAGCATCTTTCAGAAAAAGAGATGTGTAAGAACAAAGGGGCACAATTTAAAGATAGAGGGGGGATGGCTCAGGGGTAATGAGAGGAATTTTTTTTTCATGGAGATAGTGGTGGATGCATGGAACCGCCTTCCTGGGGAGGTTGTTGGGTCTAAAACAGTGAGGGAATTCAAACATGCATGAGACAGACATAAGGCAATTGTAGTGGGGGGTTGCAGGAAGTAGGCTGTTGGTTAACTAGAATCTGCAGCTTATCCAATAGGAAGAGAAATGGGCAGACTGGGTGGGCCAAGTGGTCCTTATCTGCCGTCAAAGTCTAAAATCACCCCCAAGCATAACTGCATGAGAAGACAACAAATAAGGTTGTATTGTTTTAAATAACGTGATTCTGCCTTAGTTTGTGGGGTGTATGCATTAATAAATGTATATGAACATACGAATTTTGCCAGCAGATAAAGGCCTAGAGGTCTATCAAGTCTTCTCGAATGTGCAGCTAGCACCCCTTATTCTGCAGCTGCCCCTTCCTTCCACCCTTCCCCTTCATTAACCCTCCCCCTTGTCCTGTCCCATTCCCTTTTAAAGCAGTCCACTGTTCTACTAGATACCACTTCTGCAGGTAACACATTCCACCCAGCCACCACCCTCTCTGTAAAAAAGTGTCTCCTCATCTCCCTCCTGAATCTTCCTCCCTCCAGTCTCATATCATGGCCCCTGGTGTCCCTCCCCTTCCTTACTTTGAACGGCCCCTCTGTACTGGTCTTGTTTATTCCTTTCATGTAGTTAAAGGTTTCAATCCTGTCCCCCGTCCCTCCTCTCCTCCAGCGAGTACATGTCCAACTCCCTCAGACTCCTCTCGTATGATAAGTCCCCCAGCCCCTTGATCATCTTTGTCACCCTGCGCTGCACCCCCTTCAGTAATTTAATGTCCCGCTTCGAATATGGATGCCAGTATTGCACGCAGTACTCCAGGTGCTGTCTAACTAATGACCTATACAGTGGCAGAATCACCTCCTCCCTCCTCGAGGATATACCCCTTGCAATGCAACCCAGCATTTTGTTGGCCTTTGCAGCTGCCTTCCGTCATTGTGCCGGGTTGTTCATTGACCCCGTAATGAGCACCCCATGATCCTTCTCCTCCTCTGTCTGGGCTATCTGCACTCTCCCTAGCAGATAACTCCTCTTTGGGTTCTTCATCCCAAAATGCAGTGCCTTGCACTTTTTGGCATTAAACCCCAGTTGCCAGGTGTCTGACCTGGTTTCAAGTTTTGCCAGATCATCCTGCAACCCCTGCCATCCCCCTAGGTCATTCACCACTGCTCCTATCTTGGTATCATCAGCAAACAGACTGATCTTGCTCTTGATGTCCAATGATATGTCTGCAATGAATATCACAAATAACACTGGTCCCAACACAGCCCTGTGGAACACTGCTCATCACTAACCTTGGGTGTGAGAGCTCCCCACCCACCACCACCCTCTGCTGCCATCCCTGAAGCTAGTTCCCTACCCATCTCACCAGCTTTGCACCCACCCCTGTGCCTTATAACTTACTTCCCAGCCTTCCATGTGGCACCGAGTTGAATGCCTTACTGAAGTCCAGATACAGGACATCCACTGCATGGCCCCTGTCCAGTTGCCTAGTTACCCAGTAATAGAACTCCACCAGGTTGGTTTGGCAGGATCTGCCACATATGAAGCCATGCTGTCTAATGTCCTGTAGTCCTTTGGCCTCTAGGAGGGCCACCAGCCTCTCCTTCAGGATAGTCTCCATTAGCTTACCCATGATGGATGTGAGGTTCACTGGTCTGTAGTTCCCCGGTTCATCCTTGGGGCCACTCTTGTGGAGGGGCACCACATAAGCCATCCTCCAGTCCTGAGGTACACACCCCGAGGGTACTGAGGCATTAAATAGGTCTATCACAGGTCCCGTAAGGACCTCTGCCAGCTCCTTCAGTACCTTGGGGTGGATGCCATCTGGGCCTGGCGCCTTGTCCACCCTCAGTGCCTTCAAACCCTCCCAAACTCTGCCCTCCATGATTTCCCAGTCTACCACCCCCTCCCCCCCGTTTCTGCCATTTCTCCCCACTTGGGTGTCACCTCCCCTTCTCCTTAGTAAATACCGAGCAGAAGTAATCACTTTGTGCTTCTGCCTTATCGCACCCTTCTTCCACGCAACCCCCATCCTTCCTAATCCTTACTATGTGGTCCTTACAGCTCCTTTTATCCATGATGTACCTAAAGAAGTCCTTCTCCCCCTTCTTAATACCTTGTGCCAGCTTGAGCTTCGTAGATGCCTTGGCTCCCCTTACTGCCCTTGTCACCTCCTTCGATTCCATCAAGTACTCCTCCCTGTCCTCCCCTTCCCTGTTTTCTTGTACCTCGTGAAGGCAGATCTTTTCCTCCTTACCTTTTCCATGACCTCATTGCTCCACCAGCTTGGTTTCTTAGCCCTAACCTTCTTGCTCTGGACCTTGCAGCAGGTTTTGGTTGCCTCCACTATTCCCAGCTTTGAGCTCCCACCTCTGGTTAGTGTCCATACTAGATTGAATTCTGGCCAGGTATCCTTTTACCACTTCCCCCATCCTCCCAAAGTCAGCCATCCTGAAGTCCAGCACTCTTCTGCCAGATTCCGCTCCTTCCTTGCCCATATCCAATGTGAGCCATACTGAGTGGTGGTCACTCCCTGACAGCTGTTCCTCCACCGTAAGTTCTCTCACAAAGTCCCCATTTACCAGCACAAGGTCAAGGGTATTCCCTAACCTAGTTGGTTCACTGACCATTTGTAGCAGGAAGCTGTCCTGGAAGGCGTCCAGCAGTACCTGCTCTCTTCTGTTCCTGGTTGTAGGGGTACTCCAGTCCACTTCTGGCATGTTGAAGTCCCCCACAATCACCACACTGCCCTTCTCGCAGGTCCTCCTGATCTGTCCCACTAGTTTCCTGTCTAACTCCTCTGTCTGAGATGGCAGCCTGTACACCACTCCCATTCTGAGAATCCTGTTCTTGGAATCCTGGATTTGCATCCATAGTGACTCCTTATTACCCTCCTCCCCTTCCTCCCTTACACATTTTAGTCCTTCCTTCACAATAGTGCCACCCACCCTCCTTTTCCAATCACCCTGCCCATAAGAAATAACCTGTACCCTGGTACAGACAGGTCCCAGTCATTGTATTGGGTGGCCCATATTTCTGTGATGGTTGCAATGTCCACCTCTCCCTCTGCCATGAGCACCTGTAACTCTGCAGTTTTCCTCCCAAGGCTCCTAGCATTAAGGGTAACCACCTTCCATCCTTCCCCCCTCCCATCCTGCCCTCCTTTACTAGCATCACCAATAGTACTTGCCATTTGTCCTTTATCACTGTTATGGGGAATAAGCTCATATGGTTTCCCAACCTGTGGTCTCTGCATGTCTCTTACCAGATTGCCACCCCCTGCTCTTAGTTTAAATTTCCAACTTTCTCTATGTACTCCTCCATCCTCCGTTTCAACACTTTCTTTCCCTCCTCACTCAAGTGTAGTCTGTCTTTGGCATAGAGACTACTGTCCTCCTAGGTCCCTCCCCAACCCCCAATAGCCCATACCCTTTAGCATAACACCAAGTTCTTAGCCATCCATTAAATTCCTCTATTCTCAGCTCTCTTGTTGTGCTTGCCTTGGGCACTGGAAGTATCTCTGAAAAAGTTACTGATCTTCCTGCTGCCTCACATAATTGTCCTAGTTCCTCAAACCTCCTCTGGACTATATCTACTGTCTTGTCAGCCAGGTCGTTCATCCTAAGGTGTATAATTAAATGAGGCTTGTCCCTACCCCTTCTAGCATGTTTCAGAATAGACTGTCCCACCCTTTCTGCTGTCATTCCTGGCATGGCCTCCATCCAATTGAGACTATGCCTCTCCTCCTTGCTACCCCACCTGACTCCTCTTAGTATTGAGTCCCCCAGCACTAAAATTCCACCCCTCTTACTCCCTGCTTGCTTCCATTAATCTCTATCTCTCATTTCTGGCTCCTCTTCTTCCTCCTGCACATTATTTTCCCCCTTTTGCCCCTGTTGCAATTCTCCCAGCAGAACTTTCTCCCGCTCCGGCTTGGTCCAGGCATTTATCAATTACTCCTCCAATTGCATCATTTCCCTCTTCCTTCTTCCCCTCTAGCAGTGCAAAACTGTTTTCTGGAGACCCTTCACAAATGCCCGTTCCCTTTGTCTTCATAGTAACCTGTTCTCTCCTTTCCACTCCATGACTTTTGCCACTTCTCCTCCCTTCACAAGTCCCTATCTCCTCCTTCCATTTGTCTTTTGTCTGCTGACCTGGTTTCCCCAGCAATCGTTCTTCCTGGCCTGGGCCCCTTTGTCTCTGCTTCCCTTCTTCTGACCCTCTCCTCGTCACTGTTGGCTCAAATCACCCTCCCTCATCTTCCCTTCTTACCCCCAAGTATTGGGCTAAACCCACCCCCATTCTGCCTTGCCTGTCTTAGTTCCTCCTGCAGACCCTCGATCTCCTTTCTAAGTTTTTCTATGTGGCTGCACACTAAACATCCCCCCACACTCCGGGCAATTTTAGAAAGATTGGTGCACCGCAGTTGTTGCAGCCTACCACCCTACCCATTGCTGTGTTGCCTAGTAGCCCCCCTTCCAGATGCAGGATACCAAACACTCTCAAGTCTCCCTCTCCCCCTCTATCAGAGCAAAACATTCTTTCTTTATTTCCCTCACCGCCTTTGTTGTACACGTTTAGATAGATTGAGCAACTGCTTTTTACAGTCCTATCCTTCCTATCCACACCCAAAAAGAGACTTTAAGTAACTATTGCACAACCTTCTTCAAACTCTTTCTCCTCCTTTCCACAATGCAAATAGCAATGCAAAGATGCAGTTACTTCCCTTACACTGAGATAGCAGTCACCTCTTCACTCGCTGCTGTTCCTTTCCTGGATGTCTGGTTCTGCTATGACAGGTGCCTGTCCTTTGCCCATTTGAGGAAGTGATGTCAGAACCCCTGGTATAAAGAAATCAAGGGCCAGGGCGGGTGGGGTGAGGGGCTGGGAGGTGGGACCAGCCCAAGTCTTCCAGAAACAATCAGGTAGCTGAGGCCCCTGGTCAGACCATTAGCACTCTTCCCCCACTATGCACTTAACTTTGCAGCTAGTGAAGCCAGCAAAAAGGAATGACAATTCTACTCTAAGCCCCAAAAATAGGTTTGCTACCAAAAGAAACAGGTCTCCAATTCAAACAGCTTCACCGACAACACATCAAAATAGGCTTGAAATTAGAAGATATAGGTCTCCAATTCAAAGAAACAGCCCAATTAAATCACACCAAATAGGTTTTAAATCAGAAGAATAATAATTATTCAAGATTTTTGTGTCCAAAATGAGGACTCTGCCAGGTACCAGATGCACTAATTTTACTAGATGGGCCTGGATGTGTGATTTAAAAAGGATCCCTACCCCTGAACAGGTATCGGTCTTATAGATCAATATGAAGGGCCTACATACCACATTTTTGTGTTAAGTCCAATTTCTGAAACAGTATGAAGCCTGGTGTCTTGCAGAAAGAGCACATCAAAGTGACTGGAAAGTATGTAAGATAGCACCAGGTGCTTTTTCCTACTACTTTTCCTACCGTTTACATTGATGGAGCCTACAGCTAGGGGTGTGAGTACCATCAGGGAGAAAATGTGGTGTACCTGATAAGGAAATGTACTTTCAGGGTGGCTTCTTTTTTGTCCTTCTAGACCTTCTTTGTTGTGTTCTGTTTTTTTTCTGTTTTTCCTCATGTTCCAATTGAGGGTCAACCTGTGAGGACTAAAGGGAGGAGTCTTTTGAATCTGCATCAGAAAATTTTGAAGTGGCTAAGAAAGCCTCAAATCTATTATGAAGGGGTAATTCTGAAGCTCTAGAAACCTTAGGGGCAGATTGTTCTGAAGCCTGATTTCTTCTTGTTGTCCTTTTGCAAGTTTTGGGGGAGGGGCATAACCACCAGATCTGCAGAAGCAGATGCTACTTCCTCCATAGAGGGACTGTTTTCTCCCTCTGTGCCCTGTGCATGTGGGGGAGTCTCACTCTCTACCTGCACTGGAGATGTAACTGTTGGTAGGTCTTGTGGAGGTGTATGGGCCCTAGGGGTTATAACCTGTGAATTGGGATGGGGAAATGATGCCCTCTGGGTAATGGCAATCAGAAGTCTCTACTTCACATTATCAGAAGGGTTTTCTTGATTATAGGCTGCCCATGAACAGTTCTGCTAGGTTACATTTGGGTTTGTTAAGACAGTGCCCACTAGTATGCCCTAATTCCTGACATAAAGTACATTTTACTTGGTCACATATACTACTGAGACAGGAGGTAGAGCCACACTTATAGCAGGCCTTGGGCTGGCCTGCATAAAAGAGCACACCCCTATCTCTGCCTAAAAGAAAACAATTTGGAAGGTGACTGAGACATGCATCTGTGTAATGCAGCATGACTTTAACCTTCCATCCCCCCAACCATATATGCTCAGTATCAAAGATGGCGTCAGGTGACCCCAGTACTGAGCATCTCTGTTTTAGTCAGTATGTTAAATCAACTACACGGACCCCCTCATTTGGGAACAAGACAGGTATATTTTTATATGCAGGTTTTATCAAGGGTATAGAATCAAATGGGGCCCATAAAGGGGTTTATTTTAACACATGAAATTGTGCCTAACATCTTTGTAACCCTGCATTTAACTTAAAGTTCACATCAAATGTAGTCTCACCTGAGGCATGAATAAGAGCATGTATTTCATTTGCAAAAAATTTTGTGGAGTCTTAACCCATTATACTCATTAGCGCCATATGGCATCAGAACCATCCATTGCTTAACCTGACCCAAAATGGCAACATTAGATACAATGAGTTTTTAACAGGTTTTGGCAACAAAAATTCATTCTGCAAGTGTGTCCATGCCCCCTTTATAAATGAGTCTGGCTGCATTATGTCTCCTAGCAGAAAAAAAATAGGTCTAGTTGTTGTTCTGTTTATATTTTGAAGTGGTGCTTCTGGGGACCCCTCTGGTACAGCTGTTGAAGCAGTCAGTGCATTTGATATGGCAATGCCAGGTTGCGACTCAGTATTTGGAAGTTGTAACACAGAGTTATCGGTTAACCACAATTCATCCAGTAAGTCTAAAGGGGAATTGGGAATACTTTTCCTGTTTGCATTCTGGTAGTTACAAGGGAAGGTATAGCAATATTAATTACCTCTGCTTGCCTTTGTGGAGAAATGGTAATTGGCATTGTCCCTGACATCAATTGCCCTGATGCAGGCTTCTAAGGCTGTGTTTAGTGACCAGGAGTTTGCCGCACCTGTAACCTCAGAGGGGCATCTTAGGCCAGACATTCAGTCTGTTTTTGCCATTCCCGGCACCCCCACATTAACATGAGATGCTGTCTGTAATAAAGGAACATTATCTATAACCACATTTACTGTACCAGACATAGATGGAAGAGTTGTTGACTTGATATTGCAATTGTCATCCATGGGAAGCTCAGTTATAGGTATTTCTGTGGCCAGCTGTTGAATCAGAGCATTCTCTTGATTAGGAGCAGCCTTCTGTGCCAATAATAAAGCCTGTTGCAGTGCTACACATCTCGCTGCAAGACAAACCTCTTCTTCTTGCAACGTCATTTGTAATTGCAGTACCATCATAAGGTTTGACTGGCAAACATCTGCCATGTCATCTTGGCTCACAGCCACATTCAGCATTTTATTCCTTAAAGGTTTCTGGCATCTAGCAGCAGATTGGTCATCCTCTCGATTTACATAGATATTTCCTTTCAAATTCAAAATGGTCTCAGGCAAAGACAAGCCAGGAGATGAGACTTCTCCCCAGCCTCCTGAACATCCATCTGTTCCTCTGGCTCTCCCAAAACAGCCATCTTGGCCAGTGACCAGGATGACAAAGGTTCCCTACTGGAGAGTAGGGGAATTTTTTATTAGAATAACAAAACCAAAACAATATAAAACAGTGTTGCCTCACACAAAAGAAAAGTACAAATCATAACAAAAGCAAATAAGTGTTACAGTCATACATATCCAAACAGGCTGTCTAATACAGAAGTAGAACACAAATCGAATCCCAAGACAGAAAGGAACCCTCCCCCCACCACACACTAAAAGAGTGGGGGGAATTTTTATCAAAATCAGAACAAATCATATACACATCAATATGGCATCATACAAAATCATAAAAAAAGGGAAAACAGGAAAATAAAGAAGTAATAATTCATACAGTAACTCCAAACATAAGGAAAACATTAGAACCACCCCCCTTCCCCACCCCCACTAAAAGAGTAGGGGAATTTCCCCCAGTGCCCTGGCTAAATTTCCCCCATTCACTCAAAATACTGCCAACGGCTTAATCTGGTTCATACTCAGTTGGCATTCATCTGTATCATCCTCCCCTGAGTTGTGCTTGAAATTAGGCAGAAGTTGTCCAGCACACTTACCCTGTCAACAACAACTAAAATAAATAAATAAATGATTGGTGGATGCATCAGAGGTTCAGAGTGATACTTGAGGTACATTTTTAAGTTAAGCTTGTTATTGTCGTTTTTATTATTATTATTAGTTTGGTTTCTGTTTTCTTGTGGAGGCTTTGAAAATGTGAAGTTTCTGAAATATGTGACTTGGAGCAGGTGGTCCGGTTTTGCAGATTTGAGATCCTGAGTCTTAAATGACAGCAGCTCATTCAGCTAAAGGAACATATCCATATCTTAACTTGGAGATTGGACTGGTTTGATTATTTTTATTACCATCAGCTGCACAGTACTAGAGGATGTTGATGTTTACTATTGTTCACACTTTAGGATTCTGTAATTATGACATCTAACATCCCTCCAATAACAAGCTTTCAGCTTAATGTGTCTCTCCTGGTTAAACAAGCATTTGTCAATGCCGAATGTTGCTAGCTTCTATGCTGTTTAGGTATTTGGAAGTCATTGGAGTGTAAATATTGGAAATTTGCGAACTTACGAGAATGCGTAGGAACTGCGCAACGCACGCTCGTAAAACAGTCATTTTTAGGATTTTTTTCACCAAATTTTCAACATAGCCATTTTAAGACCTCTTGTCATGCACAGTGTCACTGTGATTTTGTTAATGTGTCCCATACATTGAGTTTGCACACTGACTGCGCCATTGTGCGCTACATGGGCAGAAACACATTTTGGGTGAGATGTGAAAAATGACAGCTGTACTGCTCATAAGAAGGTGTGGTGAAATGGCAATGTTGAAAATCTGGAGTGAAAATATTGAAATTTTGCAAACTTACGTGCCTGCGTAGGAACTGCGCAATGCACGCTCGTTAAACATTAATTTTTGGGAATTTTGGCACCAAATTTTCAACATGGGGGTTTTGGGCCACCTTCTCATGAATGATGTCACTGTCATGGTGGTATTGGGGCCCAAAGGGTGATTTCACAGTCACTGCGCAGTCACTGCACAAAATCACCCTTGGGGCCCGAATAACACCATGACAGTGACATCATTCATGAGAAGAGGTCCGAAAAACCCCATGTTGAAAATTTGGTGCAAAAATTCCCAAAAATGGCTGAGATATGCAATAAAGTTGAAACCCCTTATCTAGCCCATTATACAGCTTACCGGCATTTCCTCAGTTCGCAGTCGGCTTTGAAGAGTGCAGATGTGTTCCCGGTCCACCGAAGATCATCGCGCCGGAGTCCGGAGGTAAGTATGGGGTGAGGGGGGTGTGGGGAGGCTGGGTGTGCAGTGGGTGGGTGCGGGTTGTGGGAGGGGAGGTCGGGAGACGCACCACTGGACCGTTTTTGTCTTACAGGTACAAAAAATAAAAAAGACGTCATGGGACCGTTTGCCACACTGGGGTGGGCTCCCAGCATGGCACAAGGACTTTGGGGGGGTCGTTCAGCCGACGGGGGATTGGGCACCCCCGTTGGCAAAATGACTGATTGCCACGCTGGGGTGGGCTCCCAGCGTGGCACCAACTACTGGGAGGGGAGGAGAAGATGCAGCTCAGCTGACGGGGATTGGGCACCCCATCGGCTATACACTGCGTGCGGGGGCACGCACGCCTGCAGCTGAGGGGAGCTGTGCGTGAGCAGCTTCTTATCGCTGCTCACTCAAGCGTAGCTCCGCCTTTCAACTGTATGCCACTGCATTTTGGAGCGTGTCATAGACAGCTCCAAAATGCATTGGCTTACAGGGGCCGTGCCTGCCAGGACACTGTCTGAATTGGAGGAGGAGGTGACACACCTCCGAAATCTCCGATGATGGCACTATGTTTCTTGCACATGCATGCAAGCAACATAAAAATGGCACTACTATTTACATGTTTTCCCACACTACACAACATGTATCTGCTTCAGTTACAGATAAGGGGATGTGCTATCACTTATCTATGCTCCAGATTATATTGGATGCACTGTTCCCTTTAGACACAATTCACTGTTTTTGATTCATTGAATTCATTATCTACTGTAGTCCAGTTATGCACAGTACTGGGAGGATGTTGTATAGCTGGGGCATGACATTCTTTAAAAGAGTTGCCAAACTTACATCCCTCTTGTCCTTATCTGGTGCTGTCTCATTGGGTGTCCAGGTGGAATTCCAATGAACCATGGCATTTGCCTTATGTATAGGGATCATTCCTGGTGGCCAGATCAGCATTTCCTTTTCTCAATTCACCTGTTTCAAGAGAATTTTATATTGCTGTGTGAGAGTGGCATGGCAGATGCTCTACATTACAGTCACTGTCCTGTATGGCAAGCCATTAAGGACATAATCCAGAATATCTGGCTGTATTGTAAAACACACACTATATGGTGAAATACATACATCATATAGTGAAATATATACATTATATAATGAAATGCATACACAATGTTGTGAACCACATACACTATCTACTGAAATATATACATCATATAGTGAAATACATATACTGTATACCGAAATGCATATATCATATAGCGAAACACATATTTTATATAGTGAAATGCTTACATTATATAGTGAAATGCAGACACTATCTACAGAAATACACATACTGAGTACTGAAAATCCATATACACTATATATTGAAACAGATGCACTATGTACTGAAACATATACACTACCTATTGAGATACATACACTATTTACTGAAATAAATACACCATGCATTGAAAAAACTGCATACACTATATACTGAAACAAATACACAATGTATTAAAACACTTACCATATCTATTGAAACATTTTGCATACTCTATAATAATAAATAATACATAATAAAAAATAATAAAACTTTATTTATTAAGCACCTTTCAAGCACCAAGGTGCTGTACAAATGAATAATAAAAATCAAAGAATACACATATAAAATCAATAATCTCGGCAACATCAATTGATAAAAGTCTTACTCCACAAAAGTGTCTTAAAATCCCGCTTAAAGAATTCCACAGTCATGCATTCCCTAAGCCGATGAGGCAGAGAATTCCAGAGGGTTGGGGCCACAAACACAAAAGCCCTGGTCCCAGAAGACTTCAATGTAACCCTCGGAACCTCTAGCAACACCTCGTCAGCTGAACGGAGGCTGTCGTACAGGGTGGTAAGGAATCAGAAGCTCTTTCAAGTAGTCGGGGCCAAGTCCATGCAGGGCTTTGAAGGTCAAAAGACCTACTTTAAAGGTGATCCACCACTGTATAGGCAGCCAGTGTAGATCGAGCAGCACAGGGGTAATTAGTATCCTAGATGCCCCTGTCAACAACCTTGCTGCAGCGTTCTGCACTAGCTGCAAGTGGTGGATATCAACCCCAGGAAGCCCCAGGTACAGGGAGTTGCAATAGTCAAGGCGTGAGGTCACAAAGGCATGAACCAACATGGGTAAATTGCTGGATGGAACAAGGTGCTTCACCCTGGCAATGTTCCTAAGATGGTAAAATGCAGACTTAATGACTGCTGACACCTGATGATGAAGAGTCAGCCCATCATCAAGTACCACTCTCAGGTTACGCACCCGTTCAGAGGTAAGGATCTGATCCCCCCCAGCAAAAAGCCAGAGGGTTGGCCAGACCCGAACCCCTCTATCCCATGACCCGGGTCCACAACCATAACCTCAGTCTTACCGGGGTTCAACTTTAACCAGCTCAAATTCATCCAGTCATGGATTTCAACAAGGCAGCTATTAAATACCGAGAGAGCACTAACCTGGTCGGGGGCAAAAGACAGGTAGAGCTGGGTATCATCAGCATAACAGTGAAACCTCAGCCCATACCATCTTACAATGTCTCTGAGGGGCAGCATGTACACTGCAAACAACATGGGGTAAAGCACCGAGCTGAGAGGGACACCACACTGCAGAGGGAAAGGGTCAGAGGAAAAAATCCCCGACACAACTCTCTGTGTTCTCCCAGATAGAAAAGATGAAAACCATTTGAGCACTGAACTAGACAGTCTACAGATGGACTCCAGATGCTCGAGCAAAACCCCATGGTCTACAATGTCAAAAGCTGAAGAGAGATCAAGGAGAACCAAGATAGAACGGTTTCTCCGATCTCTCGCCATCAAGAGATCATTGAGCACCCAAACCAGAGCAATATCAGTACTATGCCTCTTACGAAAACTAGACTGGAGAGGTTTGTAGATACTATGGATGGTCAAATGGTCTTCCAGCTGGTTTGCCACTACCTTCTCAATAACTTTCCCAATAAAGGGAAGGTTAGAGATAGGTCTGTAGCTGGCAAAAAGATCTGGGTCCAGAGAAGCCTTCTTCAAAAGGGGAGTCACCACAGCTTCCTTTAGGAAGCTAGGAAACTCACCCAATTCTAAGGAGCACCAGATTATTTGAGCCAGAAATGGGCCCACGATCTTGACACAACCCAAAATCAGGGAAGTAGGACCCGGATCTAAACTACAGCATGTAGGGCGCATCCCCTGGATGATCCACATAATATCCTCGAACATCAGCAGGTCAAAGGAACTCCAGGAGGCCAAGGATTCCGTGGCCAGATGCCGACCAACAGCTTCCCCCTTAGAGTGTGACAGGCAGATCTCTGATCTGATGTCGGCAACCTTATTCGCAAAGAATTGAGCGATCTTATCACACTCCTTTTGTGAAAAAGTTCGATAGAGCTGGAGACAGGCTGGGTTGCACAGCCTGTCCACAGTTCTGAAGAGTTGAGCCAGTCAATTCTGAGCAACAGAGATCTCCCTGGACAGGAATTCTGCCTTCTTACAGGAGATCTCTGATTGGTAAAGCTGATAATGCTCCTCCAAACTAAGGCGGTTGACTTCTAGAGCAGATTTCCACCAACAACACTCTAACCGTCGTCCCACACGTCACAACTCCCTCAAGGACCCATTGAACCATGGGACCTGAGGGCGGAGAGAGAGGGGACGAACACGAACAGGAGCAATTGAGACAAGGGCCGAGGAAATGGCCTGATTATAAGCCAAGACCATAGACTCTGGACCCAAGCTGGCAACAGGAAACTCTGAGAGGTTCAATGCCACCATCAGTTCTTCAGGGCACACATCCCGTAAAGGGCGGTATCGAACCATCTCCACAGGGGCAGACCTACAAGGGGAGCACAAAAATTGAAGCCCATGGTGTAGTGATCAGACCAAATGACAGGTTCCACCACCAAATCAGAGGCCTCAATCCCCAGGAGAAAAACTAAATCCAAAGAGTGACCGTGATTATGAGTGACTGAAGAAACAATCTGTGTAAGGCCCAGTGATGTCATCAACTGGAGAAAGTACTGAAAGAAATATATTACATATTCAAATACAGATGCAGTATAGTTAAAACATCCACATACACTATGTACTGAAACAAATACACTACATGGTGAAACAGATACGCTGTATTGAAACACATAAACTCTAGACTGAAAAATCCACATACACTATATACTAAAACAAATAAACTGTATACTGAAACAGACTACATTCTGAAATTACCCAGCCCCCCCAGCCCCTCTCCCTTGAATGGCCTGCCCCTGCACTCATTTTCTGTTCTATTCAGTTAGCTGCTGGCCTGATGAAATGATATCTAAAGCTGCAGAGCAGAAGGTAAACAAAACAAGGCTATCTCTTATTCTAATTCTTTATGGGGTTTTCCATATTGTTTTGTTTACACATCTTTAATCAAATTTCAGAACATTGTGATGTGACAGGAAACTTTTAGAACTAATTTGGCTTACAAGTTCACAGTTCCTGCAGTGCTTCCTAAGTATTCAGCTCAGATAAGTTGCTGGACTAACACAGTATTTAATTACACATAAATCTGATCAAAACTTTAACATCGAAAACTGCATGCAGTCCCCTATGTTAATACGCTATGAGAGTGATATGTTAGGAATATCCTAAGTATTAGCTTCCCATACAAATGTGTTTTAACAGTAAATGAGGATGGCACTTATTTAAAAGAATAAACTACAGCATTTTAAATTAGTTCTAAAAGTTTCTTGCCAAGGACCGTGTCGCGATTCACGCCCCCCCACCACCAGGAAGTAAGGCAGAATGACAACAATATTGGCAGCCCCCCAGTGCCCCCACACACACAGAGTCACTAGAATTAGTGTGCATCCCCAAAATGCTACTGTCTCATGTCCAGAAAACTCCCCAGTGCTGACAAAATGAAATGAGAGCACAACAAGAAGTAAAACGTCTCCCAGAATTAATGGCACACTCAGTCATGCATGCAGTGGACGTGGTCACATCACGCACAGACACCAGAATTAATTTGCATACCCAAAATGCTACTCTCTTGTGTCCAGAAAATTCCCCAGTGCTGACGAAGTGAAATGAGAGCGTAACAAGAAATGCAAAGTCTCCCAGAATTAATGGCACACTCAGTCATGCGCACAGTGGTAACACACAGTCACCAGAATTAATTTGCATCCCCAAAATGCTACTGTCTTGTGTCCAGAAAATTCCCCAGTGCTGATGAAGTGAAATGAGAGGGTAACAAAAATTGCAAAGTCTCCCAGAATTAATGGCGCACTCCATCATGTGAGCTGTGGCCACACAGAGTCACCAGAATTAATGTGCATCCCCAAAATACTACTGTCTTGTCTCCAGAAAATTTCCCAGTGCTGATGAAGTGAAATGAGAGTGTAACAAGAAATGGAAAGTCTCCCAGAATTAATGGTGCACTGCAAACACTCAGACAGATTAAGATTGCGCTGCACACTCAAAAGATGCAGACGCAAAGGCACAACATCACCTAACCAGTGCTCACAAGTCACAAATCCAAATCTGGAAAAGAATACCTTTTGCCCATTGGAGAGGTAGTGCATGGCAGTAACAGCCCACTACCAGTAAAGATACCACAAGGCAGTATAAAAAATTCATGCAGGTGCGGTGGTTAGCAGGTTCACACTGCGGCAGTTACTCTGGCACAATAAAAGGTGTCTGATTTAATGGCAAGCATCACACTCACACTCAGACACACTACAAGTAATGCTTAGCAAATTGAAAACCTTTAGCAATATAATCAAATGTTTTAAACAAACTGAAATTATACACTGCTGCACCACAGCAATCAGCAAAAAAAGTTAAGAATTACTGAAAATATTATTGTGTGTACATTAACACAGTTATTTATTATTTATTTTATTTATTAAATTTTGTTAACCGGGTAGGCCCACTGGGCCCCGAAGGTCCCTTTTTCAGGGTCTACCTGGGGTTAGTTACATATCTTTTGCATATACAGGCAGGTACTACAGTGAAGGACATATCGTCATACAGGATGACAGAGACAGCATACAGTTTTGTGGAAGAGGGCAGTAGGTACATTACATTACTGGATACAACAGTACAGTGTTGGACATATCGTCCAGAGTATAACAACAATATAAAGTTTAGTGGAAAAGTGCAGTAGAAACATTACATCTTAGAATACAGTAGAGACGGCAGATGGATGTGGGGTGGTAGGAGTTTTAGCTGCACACAATAAGTTCAGCATAAGACAGTGTACCAGTTTAAGCAGACATTAGATGATACTATAGTGGGGAACAGTATTGTAGTAGCATAACTGACACAAGGTAGGCTAGCCGTCTGAGCAGGGGCATGGACTAGGGTTAAGGAGGTGAGAGCGCAGTCCCTTTTGAAATATGGCTAGGGTGGGTGCCTCCTGAAGATGGCCGGGGAGATTGTTCCATGATACAGGAGCCAGGTGAGCAAAGGATTTGCTCCCTGCAGTGGAGCTGGCCATGGGAATTTCTAGTAGTTTTTTGCTCATGGAGCGGAGTGGTCATCTGGTCTTCTTTGGAGCAAGTAATCCGGTCAGCCCTGCCGGGGGTTGGGTATCGAGGAGCTTGTAGGTACAGCTTAATAGGGGTACTGGAGTCTGTTATTTCAGGAGGGCAAGTTGAGGGCTGTGAGGGCTACACAGTGATAGGTCCTTGGGTGGGATTTGGATGTGAATCATGTAACTTTGTGGTATAAGGTCTGTAGTCTACAGTGATCCAATTTGGAGATGCTGAGTAAGATGGGGGTTGCGTAGGTTAAGGTAGGGAGTAGGATGCTTTGTGCAATTGCAAGTTTAGTCTCTGGTATCATGTTGTGGCTTAGACGATAGAGGAGGCCTTACTTTTGGTGGATACTTTTTGTTACCAGGACCACATGGGGCTTCAATGTGAGCCCCTGGTCTAGTGTGAGGCCAAGGTGCTTTACGTTTTTTAGTACCTCGATCGTGGAACCAGACGTGGTGGTGAGTGGAAGAAGGTGGGCATGAGAGGGACCCAGGGATTTTGGCCCAAATAGTATGGCTTTTGTCTTGGTAGGGTTAAGAACCAGGCGATTCTCGGCTAGCCAGTCCTCAGCCTTAGTGAAGTCTGCTTGGAGCAGGGGTCCTAGGATGGATGTGTTCCCTCCCGATCTATAGAGCACTGCATCATCAGCATACTGTACTATGGAGCTGCCCCTACAATGGCCATGAAGGTCATTTATGAATAGGGAGAATAACAACAGACCTAAAATTGTGCCCTGCGGGACCCCTGCAGTTAAAGGTAGGGGATCGGAGGTGACCCCTCTCCATTTGACCTGTTGAGAGTGATTAGAGAGGTAATTATGGAACCAGTTGATGGAGTGCTGGTCAAGTCCGAATTGGCTAAGCTTTGTAAGCAGGAGTGGGTGACCTACCAGATCAAAGGCCTTGGAGAGGTCAATGAACACGGCCCCAGTGGGGGTTCCCTTATCCATGGCGGCTAGAACATCAGAGGTAAATCTTATGAGGGCAGTATCGGTCCCATGCTTTCTGTCAAGAAAAATATAACCAAAACAGAAAACTGCCTTTTTCTCTCAGTTAATCTTAAATCACAGATATGACTTTCCCCCAAAGCACACTTCACAGTACACAGACTGACTGTTCTAAATTAACATTCAAAATCCTAGCACAAACAATAAACACTCGATGATATGAGCACAGGAGGATTTCTTACAATCGATGTACTAAATTTTGAGCAAAAAAAAATGGCTCAAAAAGGCTTTTTTAACAGCTTTTAGATGATTTGAATCGCAGAGCTCTGAGAGGAAACTGTCTTCATCTTCCACTACACACACATTACACAGAACTGAGGCTGTGCAGAACAATCTAGAGCCCATGTGACCTGCAATCCCAGGAAGCACTGCAAATTCACCTTGGAGCTTAATAACAAGGTGAAGTGATGCAAAGTACATTGATTTCAATGTACTTCACCTTAAAATTGGTGGAGAAGTGATTTGGGGATGGCGGAATAACGCAAATTCATTGGTTTCAATAGACTTCGTGTTCCTCATCATGATGCGAAGTACTCCGCTTCACGGATACAGTGTTACTCTGCAAATCACTTCACGGAGCGGATTTCAGCCACTTCAACCACCACTACTTAGGATATTCCTAATATAAACATAGGGGGCTGCATGTGTTTTTCCAGGTTAAATATTTGATCAGATTTATGTGTAATTAATTACTGTGTTAGTCCAGCAATTTATCTGAGCTGAATGCTTGGAAAGCACTGCAGAAACTGTGATAGTATAATCCAAAATTGTTTCTAGTTTGTATTCTATGGACTATGTTTTGATTTAGTTTTTGTTTAATGAAAGTTTCTTGGTTAAGATACAAAAATATATACTTTTGCCTCAATCCCTCAGTGCCCAATTCTCAGCAGGAGCTTAGCTGGCATATGCATATAATTTGCATGTTTCTATGCTAAATAACTTTACTGTGATGCCTCACTGGAGGCATTCACAGCCTGTTTTGGGGTTTAAGTTTCTCAAACTGTGTTTTTTTTATTTGTTTTTTTTTCATAAAGATTTTTATCTCCTAATTCACCCTGCAACCACCTTACCCACAGAAATCTCCAGCCAAATCACCCACCAACTCCAGGAATTACCTGCTCTGAGATTCCCCCACACACACACACACACACCCACCCCATGTTGGGGCCATGAGAGGGAGGGCCATTGACAATGAGACACATAGTCAGAGCCTGGTTAGTAGTGCAGAATCTGAAGCAGGTTGTTGGATCAGTCTGCCATTAGGCGGTTTCTACCTTTGGTTTCATCCCCTGGCAGCCAAGCATGCAATGATGCAATTGCATATAAAGGCACATACCTCGGAGGCAGTATAGTGCAGTGGTCTAAGGCTCTGAGCTGCAAATTTGGTGACATCCAGCAGACCAGACCTGGGTTTGAATCCCACAGCTTCCACTTGCATACTGTGTGATCCTGAGCAAGTCACTTAACTTCCTTGTGCTCCCAGGTTGCACCTGGAAACAAGCTCGGGCTTAGTGTGCCTTTCCTGGTTAAACAATTGCCCCTTCCCCTTCCTTTCCATTGTGCCTGCCTGAACCCTTCCTCTTATGCAACTCCACTGCCCTGCCAGCACTCTTCAGCTATGTGGATGTTGAAGAGCAGGGTGGTCAAACTCCCCCTCCCTGAGAGGAGAGCATTCCCTGAGATGCTCAATCATATCTCCCCCCCCCCAGCTAACCCTTGTGCAACCCAGGACCACCCCCAAAACTGGACCACTGGCATGGGAGACAGTACAAATACCACCAAGCTGCTAAGCCAGCCCACCAGACTGTGTTTTTATCAGTAAATAAAGACAGCATTCAGATGAAAGAAGAAGAAAAAAAACTGTATTTTAACTAGTTTGTTATACATGTTTTAAGTCACATCAATGTTTTGAAATCAAATGAAGGTTTTGCAAGCAAAATAAGATAAAACAATACATTAAGAGTTAGATAAGATAACCCTTTTATGTTTACTTTCTGCATCTTAAGAGGCATCAGCAAGGATTTTTAGTTAATTAGGGCCCTTTTTTTCAGAAGGTTAGCACAGTGCTAAACATTACACTATTAACAGCATGGTTGGATGGGTGTCATATTCAGCATCCCCTGATGCTAACCTGATTATGTCATGTGAATATGTACTACTATGGCCGTGCAAATGAGTAATCCTCTCCTGCATAGAGCACAGTGCTATGTAAAATGTTTCCTTCTTAGTGACCATCAGTACCTCCCCCACATGTTATACTCTGCCTCTAGGTTTCTATGCCTTACATGCTTAATTTTCCACTTTTTGGCTCTGAGCCAGAGCTGCCATGTCCCATACTACACTCTGAGTTTTCTAAGGTCCGTACTCATTCTCTCCATCTGTACCTATCAGTGCTTTTACAGATTGTGGTGTCATCTGCAAAAAGGCACATCTGCCCTTCCAGTTCTTCTGTAATGCCACTTCTAAAGACATTAAAGAGGACTTGGCCTATTATTGAGCCCTCTGGCACCCTACTGGTAACTCTCTCCTCATTGGAGTGGGTGCCATTTGCCACCACCTTCTGTGGCTGGGCACTATCTCAGGTGCAGCACTTAGGTGTGCATGACTCTAATGACTGGCTCTGAAAATGGGGGCCCACGTACCATTGTAACAGGATTAGCACTGCGCTGTGATAAGCATGGCTGGTACTGTTTTAAAAAGCATTCTTCTGTGCAGTCCTAACCAGTTAGTGTGACACTATTTTTGTTTTGCACTGGATTACTAATTGCATCCAGGTACCCATACAGCTGGGGATTACTCTAATGCATATAAGGTGTACAGGTATATTAAATGCTTTCTGGAAGTGCTAACATACTGCCTGGTTAGTGCTAGTTAATGATTCTGGGAATCGTGTTTTAACTGCACGCATGCAGTCTGCCAACAACCACACACACAACCACACACACAACCACACACACAACCACACACACACAGAGTTAGTCCTAGACACAATAAAAAAAAATTCTTGGTAGTGTGGTGGTCTCCCACTCACCTAATCCAGGTAGAGCTAGGACATTTATCCCTCATTGCGGCTGCTGTTATACTACACATATTTCTCAGCCTGTCTGGTGCTGGGGAAAATAAGTTTCAGCATTAGTGACTGCCTGGAAAATAACTAAAAATGCTAAATTTTGTATTGGGCCATCAGAGGGAAAGGCTACTAAAGAGTAGAGCTTCAGTGAAGACTCTTGGGGAAAAATACTGGGGACAAGCGGGGTGCATTTTTCAGCAACCAGTGAGCTGTCAAGGGAACCTTGTACATGCTAATTTTGGTTGAGGACAGTGACTCCTGCCAGTGGGGAGCTGCCAGAAAGCTCCCAAAGGGAAAGAACTTTGGTTTCTGAGTTCAGTTCAGTGGGAGCCCCTCCACAGGGAGGAGGTCTCCAGACCATAGGGAGCAGGTGGGGCTGTTGGGCTGTAAGGGGGTTGCCTGGGGTCTGCCAGCAGTCTGTCCCCCAGAAGTGGTTGTGCCTTTTCCCATCTAGAGAGGAGAGGATTTTAGGGCAGCTCTGCAGAGAGGGAGAACTACCGTATTCTTTTGCTGCGGAGAGAAACTGCATCACAGCGGTGAAAGTGTTCAGAGTAGAGGTTAAATGGATTGTGAAAAATGATTAATGAAATGAATGGATTTGTGGTCAAGAGGATAGGGAGAAAGCCTCTTCAGTTTCATCTGCACCATGTCACTGAGACAAGAATGATCAAAGATTTTTGATGAGAGAAGTGAGAAAAATTGTAAAATGTTCTGTCTGACTCTGGTAATGACAAAGCATCTACAGTAAAAGGGAAAGAAAGTTAAAGGACTTGTTTTTGGCAGAGAAAACTGGATTATAGAAAATGGATATGAAACCTGGATTGGAACCCAGGTTTTAAAAAGCTGAAGAGAAAGCCTTTTCTGTCTGGAGTCAACTAGCACCCGTACAGTGAGAAAAGGGACTTTCTTGATGTGTTTCTGAAAAAGAGTTGCTGAACTAGTGTGTGTGAGCCAGAGCACAAGACTGGCCACTGTGGTGGAGTTGAAAGTCTATGGGGGCAGGGGGATGTGCGGGTGCTGTCTGAGTGGATGCCTGCTGTCCACTGTGTCAGCATGGCTCAGTTGGTAGCACATCTGCCTCTGGACCAGAAGGTCATGAGTTCTCATCCCACACTGGGATTGGACTTGCACCTAAAAATCGCTGGCATCTGAGCGCAGTATTGGAGGGTGCTGTACTGCAGGGGTGTGCCATCCTTCAAATGAGACGTTAAACTGATGTCCTTTCTACCCATCCTGGTGTTGTCCTGGTGGGTGTCCAGGTGGAAGAAAAAGAACCCAGGGCACTCTGCACAAAGTGTAGGGGACATTCCCAGTGTCCTGGCCAACATTCCCCTTCTCATAAACCAGTTCATGCAATTATCCAGGTTGTGTGTGGGTGATGATGTGTGATATGGCCACCACTACACATTCAGTCACTTCACTACCAGTCTAGCATTGCTTGTAAACAGCTTTAGGATACACTGTGTTTGAAAAGTGCTATATAAATGCTGATTCTTCTTCTTCTTCTACTCCTGAGATGCAGCAAGATGTGAGACTGTTGTGGTAAACCCTTGGATTTTCAGACTCTGCACAGTCCCCTCAGAGCCTGATATTTGGGAAGGTAGCCAAGACTGCTTGACTACACACAATAGCAGGTAATTGAGGAAAGAATAGAAATTATCTGAAGAATCCATCCTAAACCCACTGCCAGATGGGGAGCTCACTGACCCCCATCAAGTGAGGCCATTGGTGTCAAGAGATTGTGGGTTTGTGCCTAGGTGCTGGGGTGCTCTGACCTGTGGGGGAGCCGGGCCATAAGGACACTCCCATGTCTAGGTCCCTTGTAGCTGGTGGGCCTTGTGTGATGCCCTGCAGTGGGCATCTGTGGGCTGATGGGGGATGGGCTGCAAGACCTTTGGTCATGCTGAAGATCCAAGCTGCAGCTTCTACACCTTCAAATGTTAAGCATCAGGCCCACTTCTGCATCTCCTGCTCCATCTACCCCAGGACTTCAATCATGTGTGCCATCCGAGGACTAATTGTCCATTGCTGGATTTAATATTTACTAACTTTGTGGACAATACATCCTCCAATGGGGTTTTGTCTGATTCAGTATCCGATCATCAGTTCATTTTTTGTACTAGGAAAATACTTAAGTCTACAGGTAATAAACAATTAACTTGGCATAGTTTTAAAACATTTCATTACTTAAACTTCATACAGGATGTGTGTAACATTGATTGGGATTGATTAACACTGATACCCACAATGGAGTATGGATGGGATTACTTTCAGCAAGAATACTTATGAGTATGTAATAGACATGCACCCATTAAATTTAGACAATTAAAACAGAAAAATGCCAAGTGGTCGTCTAATAGTTTAAGGAAACAAAAGTATGCTGGAAACCACGCCTGGGTTAAAGCAAAGAAAACAGGGAAAAAATCAGATTGGGATAATTATAAAAGGTTACTTAATCTTTTTGTAAAAGCAGTAAGGGCTACTAAACAAAATTATTATAAAAGGCTTCCAGATTCAAAATGTTCAGACCAGCCTAAAGATTTTTTGCGTACGGTAAACCTTCTCAAGAAAGGTCAAGGTACAATGGTTTCTAATGTGTTTACAATTGAGGTTCATCCAACTCAGCTGTCCCAATTAGTGGTGGACAAATTTAAATAGTTTTTTGGTGAAATTGGTTCAAAGTGTTCACAGGGGATAGATTTAGATCAATTAAGTGTGAAGGGAGATTCTGCCCCTAAATTTACCTTTATGGGGATCTCGTCACATAATGTTCTGATGGAGTTATTGAAAGTGAAAATGCCAAAAGCTATAGGTCTGGATGATATTCCCTCAAACTTATTAAAGTTTGCCTCTCCAGAGATTGCTTCCCCACTGGCATATTTATTTAATTTTTCTATTAAGTTAGGGGTATTTTCTAAAACATGGAAACAATCAAAAGTACTTCCAATTTTTAAGGGGGGGGGTGTTAAAACTGATTTTGGCAACTATCACCTGATTTCTTTGTTACCCCAGGTCTCAAAGATTTTTGAAAAGATTGTTGCTGCCCAGATTTCTGGATATCTGGAAACAAAGGGTCTTTTAAACAGTATGCAGTCAGGGTTTAGGAAATCCTTTAGTACCATGACAGCCTTGGTTAAGGTTACTGGAGATATACAGGCTTCTCTGGATGGGAGGACCCTGGTTGGTGCAGTCATTGTCGATTCAGCAAAAGCTTTTGACTTATTGAACCATGGGGTCCTCCTATCCAGAGTGGCCTGTATGGGGTTTGAGGGATCTAGTTTGCAATGGCTGCATTCCTATTTGACAGAAAGAACCCAATCACTTACATTGGGGGACTAGACATTGGGTGGTGTGGTAGTAGGATTGGGGGTCCCTCAGGGCTCAGTTTTAGGCCCAATATTGTTTAATATTTATGTAAATGGTTTAAGTTTTTCAGATTCATCTATTCATTATAATTTGTATGCTGACGATATGATTATTTATATAACGGATAGCCTAGTAAATGGAGTTCAAACAAAGCTCCAAAAAGCATTTAATGATTTGAAGATTTTTTGAGGGAGAGTGATTTGGTTTTTGAGTTCCAAAAAAAACACAGACAATTTTATTTTCTTGTTCCTCTTTAGGTCAGGAAGATTTGACATTAAACATTCATACTTTGGATGGAGCCCCGATCCTTCAAACCCAAACATATAAATATTTAGGAATGTGGCTTGATGAGTCTTTAAATTTGGCAACTCACATAAATAGTGTGGTAACTAGTGTAGGAAGAAAACTGGATGTTTTGTATCACGTTAGATAATGTATGAATACTGAAATTAGGGAAAAAGTAATATATTTGATGGTTTTGCCCTCCCTACATTACGGGGATTTTATTTATGCTAGTGCTAAGAAAATTGGTCTGGATAGGATTGATGTATTTTATGGTAGATTAGCCAGATTTATTCTTGAAACCGATAGGTTTACTCACAAGTGTTTCCTATTTAATCACCTTCAATGGCTGAGACCATCTGAATATAGGCAGGATCACTTGCTTGCTTTTATGTGTAGATGCTGGTTGGGAACCCTGACCCCATATATTGATGCAGTGATCCTATGTCAAACTAAATTAGGCTCATTGAGAGCCTCATATGCCCCTGAGTTTGTGGTGCCTAGGTATCATTTAGAAATTGGCATACATTCTATCTTCTTTAGAGGCCCTATGGCATGGAATAAGATACTAGCTGATATTAAGTTTTGTAATGGGAAATTATTTGGCAGAAAATTAGGGTATGGTTTAGACAACAGGTTATTAGTGTTAGGCATTGTTGTCACTAGTGTAGTATATTTATTATTTTAAATTTTACTGTGTGTTATGGGTATGTTTCTTTATTGTAAAGCTTGTGTATAATGTGAAATCATATGTATGTATGTGTTTTTGAATGTAAAGTTTGTATATAATGTGAAACTGTCTAAATGCCCCCAAGCCACTCCCACTGCTGTAAGGGAGCAAATCAGGGCTGGGTCAGCACATCCCAGGGATATGCCCCTTCTCTCTCAGCCTTGTTGTGTACCTTATGACAGCTGGGAGACAATAACCTATTGGGACTGGCTATAATTGGTCTCTCCTAGCTCTCTGAACTCTGACTATAGGGTCTAACTAAATCTCAGTACTAATCTGCACTGCCTGATTGTCTGTCAATTCTCCTGCCGGAATATTGTTTTAGACTTACGTTTAGGGGGGCAGAAACCAGCAGTTTCTAAGTGATTATTAAGAGATATTGTTATTCTAGATATAGCTTGCAAATTCCTGCCAATTATGTTTTTGCAATTCCTGCCCATTATACCTGCAGCATCTAAGTGATTATTAAGTGATATTGTAACTCCAGTGATGTCTTGGAACTCCTGCTAGTTATACTACTTTTCCCAGGTGTTGTATAAATGTGAATTCAACTTTACCTCAGGGGCGTGGATTTCAGTACACAATCAGGTCCACCCTTAACTGCCTGATTACCCAATTAACACTGGATCCCCAGCTAATTTACCTCCCCCCATAGCTTAATACAAGAGTGCATGGCCTCGGGCCATAGACAGGACCTGCTTCCAGCCCACCTGCCGGGCTAACGGGTAGCGGTGCTCAATCTCATCACTGGGAGGACCCTATTGTAACTAGTGCAATGGAGACCACCTCCCTCCAACTACGGAGTTGCAACTATCCCAGGGGTAAGACATACGATACCCAGTGGCCCCATCAGTGTGGGTCTTGCTGATTAATGGCTTGCCATAGTAATTCCTGGCCGCACCCCTGTCCTGAGCTGCCTAGGACTTGGTACCTCACGAGGCTGGTTATTTCTCTTAAGCTGTGTGTGCCTGGCTCTGGGGAACTTACTCCCAGGGGCCCATCCATCCCCACCGACCAACTATCCCCCCCCACCCGACCTCCTTGCCAGCATAAGGCCCACCATGTTAGGACCCCCCTCTCTTGGCTGCCCAAATAGAGGGCTCCTACTGGCCGTCCTGTACCTCCTCTTCCTACACTGGGCAGATAAGACTATAAGCACAGGAGATCAAGACCTGAGAAGTACTCCCAAACTGGACATTCCCCCATGGCAATCTTGGGACCACTATACCCTCCCCCACAAAAACATGGAGGCGCTTCTGACTGCACATGTATTCTGCAGGAGAGGCATCTTGTACTCAACCCTACTCGCTGCTAAATGGAGACTGTGGATTAAGTCCTCACCCCTCAGTCGTCTTCCCTCTCTTTGCCTTCTAGCTACTCTCCTGCTCATGGCAGGGGACATCCATCCAAATCCTGGCCCCCCTCCTTACGATCTTTTGGTCTCCTCCCCGGTGGACCTGCACTGGGTGGCCAATAAGGGCCTGAGGATCGCACACATGAATATATGTAGCCTGAGACCCAAGATGTAGGAACTTAAAGCCTGGCTAGACCAGTACAACCCGGACATCCTGGCTGTATCAGAAACCTGGCTCAAGCCTCACATTCTCACCCATGAGGTTGCAGCCCTAGGATACCTCTCCCATAGACAAGATAGACTGAGGAAAAGGGGTGGAGGTGTCCTAATCTACACCAAAGACACCCTTAATTCAGTGCAGGTCAACCTGCTACAGTTCACTAGTACGGAAGGTGAATCGATCTTCATTCGTATCACCCTGGGCTCATGTAAGCATCTCAACATTGGATGCGTATACAACCCCCCAAATAATGCGCGTTCATCTCTGGAGGCAGTCATAAGTGACATCTCCGATGCGGTCACCTTTGAGCTAATCATCCTGGGGGACTTCAATCTGAATTGGGTCCCGCAAGAAAATCCCTCCCTAATAGGGCTGGTCCAGGAAACTAACCTTACTCAGATTATTACAGGGTCCACCCGTATGAACTACAAAACGGGAAACCATACCACACTTGATTGGGTGCTTACTAACAAACCCTCCAATATAAAGGCGGCGGGCGCCCTAGCGGATGCCCTGAGTGACCACTCCCCAGTCTTCTGCACATGGAATAACATGGCCCCCAGAATCCCCCAGCAAATACTTGTGGTACAGGACTACTCAAAATATAAACCTGAACACTTGATTGGCTGCCTAAACGGGACTGATTGGAGCCCAATCAAACTACTCCCCACACTGGAAGAGGCTACTGCCTTCTTCCAGGAAGCCATCACTATGGCCACTGACCGCCTGGCACCTCTGAAGAAACTCTGCACCAAGGGAAGATGCTACAAGTGGATCACCCCTCAAGTGAAATCACTGATGAAAACTAGGGACACTGCTTGGAAAAAATACAAGCTCTCCTCCCTTTTGACTGACCTAACCCACTACAAGATGCTTAGAAATAAGTGCCAACTGGCCATCAAAGTGGCCAAACGAGACTACCTCACAGATCTACAGAAAAAGAACCTAGGCAACCCTAGACTCTTTTGGGCTCACATAAACGGGCTATTAAAGGGGAGCGGGAAGACCGTTCACCATACCTCTCAACCTCCCCTCATAAATCAGGGACAAGGCTTAAAAAATCAACTAAGAAAGAACAAGTCTGTAACTTTTATGTTTGATATTATTTTGTACTTATAACCCCACTGTTTAGTCACAGAAACACAATTTTAGGAGGGCAGAGTAAAATTTTTAGACAAATCAAGTACCTGAAAATCAGGGACAGTTGAGAGGTATGCCGTTCACTGCCCCATAGAGGTCAATGGGCAACTAACCAATGATGATCCAAGCATCGCCATGGCCCTCAACTGCCAGTTCACAAACCTGGACCGGCTCAAATCGGACCTGCCATCCCCCCCTCCTGGTCTCGAATGAACCCAACCCCCATAACTTGGACCGCCCATCCTTCCACATCTGGCTAGTTAGACCTAACGAAGTACTCCCATTACTAAGGACCCTCAAAATGTCGGGATTCATGGGACCAGATGGTATCCCCCTCTGGATACTAAGGGAAGGGGCCCCTGCACTCGCCAGGCCCCTCACCTGGCTCCTCAACCGTTCCCTTATCACAGGTGCCATCCCTGAACAATGGAAATTAGCCCACGTGGTTCCAGTCCACAAGGGTGGTACCAGGGAGACAACCAACAATTACAGGCCCATCTCCCTGCTATGTAGCCTTGGTAAGATTCAAGAGAGACTACTGTACGGGCAACTCTGTAACTACCGTGAGCTTCACCATCTACTTACTCCCTCCAAGCACAGTTTCAGAATCAATCATGGGACTGACACTGCGCTTATCAAGTTCTCCACTGATGTTCTCAGAGAACTGGACAAGGGATCCCCCCCACTGGGGCAGTCTTCATTGACCTTTCCAAGGCTTTTGACCTTGTAAACCACAACCTGCTTCTTACAAAACTGAGCCAGGTCGGGTTAGACAGCCATTCCCTATCGTGGTTCAACAGCTACCTCACAGGGAGGACACAGAGGGTTAAGTGGAAAGACTCACTGTCGGAACCTCTCCCCCTAACGGATGGGGTGCCCCAAGGATCCATCCTTGGCCCCCTTCTCTTCTCCCTATTCACACATGATCTCAGTAAACACTGTGGGGGTAGCTCAGTGGTACAGTATGCAGATGACACAGTCATATGCCGCCCCTCCTCCAATCTGGGAGATCTCTGCTCCGGGCTACAGGAAGACCTGGGTTCCCTTGAGCAATGACTGGTCACCAACAGAATGATCCTAAACACTAGCAAGACCAAGGCCATGCTGTTTGGCCCAAGATCCCTTGACAGAGACAGAGGCCCTCACCTCAGGCTGATGACCAAATCAGGAAAAAGACTTGAGGTGGTTGAATCCCTAAAATACCTTGGCCTCACCCTGGATCAGTCCTTCTCCCTCAAGGAGCATGTTGATCTGGTAACCAAAAATATTCAAGCCAAACGTGGGACCTTGTATAGGCTGAAAGACCAGTTGATACCTTCGGCCAGGGCCTCCATCGCCACAAGCGTCCTCCTCCTGACCCTCTCCGTTGCGGCCCCGGTGATTCAGGGAGCTGCCAAACAAGATAAACAGATTACCAGTTCTCTATCATAAGGTGGCTCGATTCGCCACCCTAGCTGGCTCCCAGTCTCACCACTGTGACACTCTGACCCATCTAAATTGGCTCCCCTGGGAGTGCCGACTCCAATATCCCCTACTCTGCCACACCCACAAATTACTCAGTCCATCCCCTCCTCCCAGCCTCACTGGACTCATTGCCCTAAAGAGAAACCCTAGGCTCCTCAAAACAACAGACAGAACCCTCCTCGCAGTACCAAGGGTTAGAACCAAGGCAGGGGGTAAGTCGTTTGCCATTATAGTGTCCACCTTATGGAACTCATTGCCCCCAGGTGTTCAGGAGGCCACTTCTATCCACACCTTCCGCACAAGGCTTAAGGCTCACATGATGGTCTCCTCCAAATGCAACTGCTAAAGTGAGAAGCCACTAAGTGGAAGCCCACCCCTCTCCCTTTAATGGATATAGCACCGACACTGCACCCCACCTTAATAGCACTGCACCCCACCTGCATAGCCTACCTAGGAATCGTTAACTGTTTAAATGCTACTACACCTCACCTCTTAAATGTAACTGTTGAAAAACTATGTACTATGCTCCTCGATGTCTTATGTAATGTACTTGTGCTGTATGCTATCTCATGTATTATTCCATGTAACTCCCTGGGTTGCCCCTGAAAAAGGGACCTTCGGGCCCAGCGGGCTTACCCGGTTATCAAAATTTAATAAATAAATAAGCTTTGGCTCAATTGAGTACATCCTAGTTCATATAATTACATGATTAAAACTTTTTACTACTACTACTAATAGAGCAGAGCCAAGAGTGAGGGCAGGAATTGCCCTGCACCTGGGAAATATATATATATATATATATATATATGTAGCTATCTGTGTTCAAGTCCACTGGTGCTGAAAGCCATCTCAAGGTTTAAAGCAATCAAGGGGAACATGTGGGAGCTTGCTAGGTTCAGGTGGGTGTGCCGGTACCAGCTGATCCGCTGCACCTCAGGCCTTCAGCTTGGCATTTAGGTACCCAGGAACAACATTTGGGGCTTCATTTTGACCTAGTACCAATGGGTTTGGCTTTGGTAATACATGCAGCAGTTAGATTGTCAGGTAGTTTGGTGGCTGTATTATAAAAAGGTGATTTTGGGTTAAAATCTAAAGGAGAAATGCTGTTTGGGAAAATGTTAAATCTTTAAAATGCAAATTTAAAATGTTGCTTAAACTCTATTCCATCCTACCTCATCCTAACCCTCCCTGTGTAAATAAATTATGTTGTCACTGTTTTAAAAAGGTCTGACTAAAAAGCCTGATTTTAGTAAGCATGTTATTACTAGCAGGGCCAGCCTTAGAGTATATGGCGCCCCTTGGCGAACTTGCCAGCGGCGCCCCCCCCCAACCATTTTTATTCTTGCCAGTTTTAGAACAGAGAAGACATAGAACATGCTGCATTTCTGCAATCACATGCTGGCATACATACAACACAAAACTAATCAAGTCCCTGGTATTGACAATTACCAGTTTATCTACTGCCTAAGAAGTGCATGCTTTGTTATAATAAAGCAGTGCCACATCAGGATACTTTCGTCAATACACTTACGTATTTGGTTATAATATACTATGCTTGCTTCCTCTATAACTTAGTAATGAGCCAGACAGAAAAAATACATAATCCATCGATGATACAGCATGATCTCAAGGTCATAAGTTACTCATAATCATCCTTCAGTCCTCCATGTGATGTCGCATAAAGGAGCAGAGAGTTATATGACTGTCTTTGTATCGTATGTACAGCAATTCTGCAAAATGGATCTCCCGCTTATAAAATTTTACTGACGCTGTTGCTGTGCTATTCATTCCTTTTGGTGGTATGTGTGTTTGGGGGGGGGTTACTACTGCACAGTGCACACTATGCACTAATGAAAGGGTCATACCTCTCAAGTATCCCTCATTACAAGGGACAGCCCTCATTCTGCCCCTTAAAATTGCTCTGACCCTCATCTGTCCCTCATGGAAAAGGTGCTGCCCACACAAAGGTGCTGCTGTAAATTCAGATTTTAAAGCAGAAACTATTAATATTCTAAAATACTAAATCCAAAATAAACTTCAAGTAAACACTATGGTTTTTACAGTGTTTTAAGCCTGAATCTCCACATTTGAGGATGTGTCCCTCATTCTGAGGGTCTGTGTCCCTCATTGTCCCTCATTTTTAAAGCTACCAACAGTCCCTGTTTTTTCAGGACAGTCCATATTTTAGGCAGCATGTCTCAGTGTCCCTACAAGTTTTGCAAAATGTCACTTTTGTCCTGGTTTTTACATACTTGTCCCAGTTTTGTCCCTTTTTTTTGCTGACTGCTAATCCATGAGTGACAGTTATTTCAGCACCACTGTGGCGCTGCTCGGGCTGGAAAGCAGTTTGCAACTTCAACCCCTGCACCTGTGTTGCACCGCAAGCATGTCAGTGGGAACACAGTAAAGCATATTCCTTCCTGTTAGATTAGACTGGATAGTAGTGCAAGCAAGCACATGTGAACGTCTGCCTGCCAGCAGCTGAGAGGGACTCCAGACAGAGAAGACCGGCAGCAGTGAACTAAGGTACCTGAACCTGATCAGTTGTAGGGAAGTGTGTGAAAACAATCTGGTGTGGTGGGAGTCACTAAAGCGAAGTTTACTCAGTAAATGAGGTGAGTGTAAGCTGGTTGGATGGGACTGTCAGGAAGGACAATACATGTAGCTCGAATGTCTAATCACAATTTAATGCAGATTTACTTCTAATGAACTTTCTGTACATCCTGATTTGGAACTTGCTGCAGCAGAATGATGTATTGTTTTAATCTGGACATTTGTTACTAGCGTTACTGTGGGGTGGCATGGCTGAGACAAGAAGCAAAATTTAATTGATTGAGTGCAGTGTTGTCTGCGGCGGTGCCCGTGTGAGTGACATGGTAGCGAGGGAGAGGGGTCTTGGTCAGGATGGACTGTCCCAGTTTTAGGCATCGGAAAGTTGGTAGCTTTACTCATTTTCAGTGTCCAAAAATGTCCATGTCTCTCATTTCAGTGACAAAAGGTTGAGAGGTCTGGAAAGGGTGGCGACTGTGTTACAAACAAACAGTAAAAGTCCTTGCCACAGCCCAGGCAAAAAAAAACCAAAACAACAGCACATGCAAACTGATGAAAAACAAAGTTTTAAAAGCAACATGATGTGTATAGACAACACAAGATCATGACTGTGAGGGTGAGGGCATGGCGTTCCTGAAGAAGTGACCAGAGGAGCCAGCCAGTGGCAGTGGCACCCATCCCCGCCTCTCTGTCTCTCTCTCGCCCACCTCCCCTGCCCTGTGACTAAAAAAGGAGAGCCAAAACCTGTCCACAACAACAACACACACAGGAGCACTGTCTCTGCAGCCAGGATGACAGACAGAGGGTCCCCCCCTTTACCTTACCATGCTGTCTCACCTCTCCTGAGTCCAAGTTGTGCTTGAGACTATGACTGAGGGCAGCTGGCCTGGGATGCGGCTGCAGCATGTGTGGGAGTGGGATGGGATTTGGAATGGGATGGGTGGGAGTCGGGATGTCCGGGAGTGGGAGTGGGACAGACCCAGACCACTAGACCAGTGCTGAGAGCCTGGCTGAGACTCAGACCATCAATGAATTTCAAATTAAATTATACTACTAGGCTGTGGCAAGCCAGCAAACAACAAGTCAAAGGTTAAGATGGCCAACACACTTGGGGAAAATAAGAGGTGAAAACATAACCGCTCGCTCCAGTCATGGACTAATCTTTTTCTCCTCCTCCAGTCCCGGGCGTCGATTATGTGGTGGATTGGATGAGCCTTCCTGGCTGCGGCTGCTGGTCTGGCCTTAAGTTTCCCCCTGGACATATCAATAACTGACGTTATCGACTGACACTCCACTCATCGATGATCGTCATGGATCCCAGTCGCCAGTGTGCTGAGGATGGATTCAGACAGCACGCACAAGTAACATTTGGGTTTCTAGTGGTGACTGGCATGACTCATGAGTGGCTGGCGCACTGTAGTAGGGAGGGGCGATGGCAATGGGGACGGGTCGTCGACGGATGGGACTGTCGGCTGCGCGGTGGACAGGGTGCATGTGCTTGCATGCACACTACCACGGTGATGCTCACCCAGTCCCGCTCTGACTAGTCTGCAAACTTAATTGGCTGGCTGCTGATGTGTAGGGTGGCTAGGTCTTTGGATGGCTGCTTCATGAAATGCTGGATGGATTTTGGATGTATTCATGTCGCATGGGGGAGAGGGAACTGACAGTCACATTACACAGACACGCTGAACCCCCCCCGCCTCGAAAACACATCATTTGGTAACTTTTATTATTTGCTGTTATCTGTGCTTGGGGGAAAAAAAAGGGGAAATAAAAAAAAATATATTTAACCATTCAGTCATTAGAGCCCCCTGCTACATGGCGCCCTGGGCGACTGCCTAGTCTGCCTATCCTTAAGGCCGGCCCTGATCCCAGAAGATCTGCTGGTAAGGTTGCATGACCCTAGAGCAAGTAAGAGACCAACCAGACACCATTATCGCAGCAGATCTCCTGGGAAAGTTACAGGACCCCAGAGCAAGTAAGAGTCCAGCCAGACACCATTATCTCAGAAGATCTGCTGGGAAGGGTACAGGACACAGAGCAACTAAGAGACCAGGCAGACACCATTATTCCAGCAGATCTCCTGGGAAAATTACAGGACCCCAGGGCAAGTAACAGTCCAGCCAGACACCATTATCCTGGCAGATATGCTGAGAAGGTTACAGGACCCCAGAGCAATTAAGAGACCAGACAGATACCACTATCCCAGCAGATCTGCTGGGAAAGTTACAGGACCCCAGAGGAAGTAAGAGACCACCAGATGCCATTATCGCAGCAGATCAGTTACAGAACCACAGAGCAATTAATAGACCAGCCAGACACCATTATCCCAGCAGATCTACTGGGAAGGAAACAGAACCCTAGAGTAAGTAAGAGACCAGCCAGACACCATTATCCCAGCAGATATGCAGGGAAGGTTACAGGACCACAGAGCAATTAAGAGACCAGCCAGACACCATTAATAGGGATGTAGGTTTGTCATGGATGAGATTTTAATGACTCATTGTTTGTTCATGAAATCATTAGTAAACAGTAGTAAATGTTGTGGCACTGTCATCATTGCTACATTCTGATGACACTAGTGAAAGTCGTGGAAGTCCTAAATAAAGATCAAACGTCATGGAATCAATGACGTGTATGACTGCCATGACAAACTTACATCCCTAACCATTATCCCCGCAGATCTGCTGGGAAGGGTACAGGACCCCAGAGCAAGTAAGAGTCCAGCCAGACACCATTATCACAGCAGATCTAATGGGAAGGTTACAGGACCCCAGAGTAAGTAAGAGCCCAGTCAGACACCATTATCCCAGCAGATCTTCTGGGAAGTTTAGAGGACCCCAGAGCAAGGAAGAGACCAGCCAGAGACTAGGGTTGTCAGAACCCTCTGAAGTTCTGGGTTCTAGTTCTAGTCTAGAACTTTTGAAAAAGTTCTAGTGTTCTAATCTTTTTTAGAACTTTTTAGAACTCGAACCCTATTTTTTTATTGTGCTGCCAGTAACGAAGATAGTAATAAAATACATGTAAAGGAAAAACTGTTCAAAATAAGGGGGAGAGAAATTATCTTGTGTGACATTGATAGGAATACAACTAGGTTTATCTATAGTTTCTTCTGTTTGCTAAAGTCAGCAACTTAATACGTAACAGGCCCACCCACCCACCCATATGTTAAAAGTTTTCCTGCTGCAGCTGCATCATAGTTCCTTAGTGAAAGAAAGAGGCACATTAGCCATTTATGTACTCAACTATATATACTCATCGTCATGAATTAGGAGAAAAAATAACTGATATTACCTAATTTCAGCTATTTGCTGCTTTCTGTTTTAAATGAGTGAATCAAAAGTTGCTATATTTAAAAGAAAGCTTTTATAACAAAGTCAAGCCAAGTACTACAGCAGCAACATGTGGAACTGTTACAAAACATATTATGTCATAACATATTCAGTCAAGACATTGGAATAAAAAAAATATTTGCAGAAACCACAAGAAGGCTGCTCCAATCCTAAGTTGTGCCTGTGTGAAAAGCTGAGCACCAAGAACAAAAAGACACAGCACCAACACTTCCAAAAATATACTGTATTGTGCGTTTTAACTGATAGCATCACAGTACAGAAACGCCATGCAGGACAAAACAATTTAAACAGACAAAAGGTCCTTTTGTCTGTTTAAACTGTTTTGTCCTGCATGGCGTTTCTGTACTGTGATGCTATCAGTTAAAACGCACAATACAGTATATTTTTGGCAGTGTTGTTGCTGTGTCTTTTTGTTCTTAATAAAAAAAATATGCCAGTCATTGTTGCTGGCAAAATGCATGCAATTTTCTAAGGTAATGCATACATATACCAACATTTTTGTTGGCAAATTGAAGTAATACATACAAAAATTTAAGATGATGCATTTTGCAGCTGATACTTCAATAAAATCTGTATTTCAGTCACATAAATAAAACAGTGGTTTCCTCAGCACATACTAAGGAACATTTATGTAGCTGCAGCAGTTGGCATGTGATGTTTAAGGGACAGCGTCTGTCAACCCCATTATGTATCAAATTATCACTACTTATAAAGCAAAAACACTATGATACGTCATATTCTGTGAAAACTGCTGATGCAGATTTTCTTTATTTCTGATTCCTTTATTCTTTTTAAAGGGACAGGACAATTGTGCTAGGTGGCAGCAGTTTGCAATGTATTTAATAAGAATATATATTACGGTACAGTAGGTTCGGTCTGTCATCATTTTTTTCCTCACCATCCCCAGCTGATCACGAATCTGTAAATGAAAGAACTAAAACAACACCCACCTTTCACCCCATCACCCATTCCACTTTTCTTCCACTACACTTCATCTGTGCAGTAGCACCTATGCCACCCTTACACCCATGTTAAAACCAACCCACAACCCTCACCCATGTACTAGCATCCATTTTTTGTTTATGGCTAACATTTCTGTAATTGAAAAAATAATAAACAGCTACCAATTAGAACTCATTGTTTTGTCCTCTTTAAAATTGAAAAATAGACCGTCTCCTGTCCCAGCCCATGCTGATGCACCACAAAGTCACAGAAGGTAAATCCAAAAATATATGTTTGCACTTTAACTATAAATAATATGATACAGAAAGGATTGACGTGACAGTGTCCCTTTTATGCCAAATTTGGGCCTGTTCCCACTGATGTTAAAATTGCCCTGTATATAAAACTTGTTGACTTTAGTTTAGACCCTAGCTACAAAGCAGTTTGCCATGAAATGGTGAAAGTTTTGGGGTATATAGTCCAAGGTAGTAGATCGAAAGGAGAGAGACGACAACCAAAGTCATCACAGTCTGTAAAAGTTTCCTTTTGGTGCAGAGAGACTCGTCCCACACAGTATTTTTACCAGCCACCACCATCTGAGTTGTCATCATCACCATCAACATCCACAACATCAATCACTTCAGGATCAGTTTGTATACTCTTGTAGGGATACGAAAATCTTGACTTATTAACTTTAATAAAAGTTAACGTGTGTACATTTTCTGGCAGCAACCTATTTCTGGTGTCTGTCACAATATTGCCAGCTGTACTAAACATGCGTTCTGAAGAGACACTTGTTGCAGGACAACCAAGATATTTACAGGCTTCATCATACAGCTCTGTCCAAATTGACTTTTTTGATCTCCAGTATTCAAAAGGGCATGCATCAATAGGAATAGGCAGTTCTTGCAGGTAACTGTCTACCATGTTGGACAGAGACCGCTCAGAAGAGGAATCAGCAGAAGCAGCTGGTATGGCAGCAATTTGGGAAAGGTTTTGCCACAGATTTAGCTTGCTACTAAGGGCTGAAGAAGTGGCAGTTGTGAACAACTACTGTTAATGTTTGGTGACTTTTCCAGTTCTGTATCCCTTTGTGAAGATGAACCTGCATGTTGTGGTGATGACAACCTGATGGTACTGTGCGTGTCTGTGTTTGACTCCTGTGAGTGCTGCAGCTCATCTAGCAACATACATTTGTACTGCTCTATATCATCTGTTTTTGGAAGATGTATAGCCTTGAACCTGGGATCTAAGAGAGTTGCAAGGATGTAGTGTCTTGATTTCGTCATTGCAACTAATTTGTCATTGGTTTTGAAGCACTCGCTCATTCTCTTTACAAGATTCCCATGATATAGGCGACATGTTGTCTGCGCTTCAGATCTGTCTTTTTCTATTTGTAAATTTAGAACACTAAGATGATGTGAAATGAGCATTATGAGTGGGATAACCTGACTCACAGATGCACCTTCAGAAGACATGTCCCTTGTAGCTGTCTCTGAAGGAGCTAGGATACAGCACACTGTCTCCATTAATTTCCACTGCAGCACAGACAGCATAATGCCATCTCCAATACTGTAACTGGAGCAGTACTCTATGTACAGCTTGCTTTTTGCTCAAGAGGCGCTGCAGCATATAAAGCGTTGAGTTCCAATGAGGAAACATTTTGAATCAGCTTTTGCTGGGCAGCTTGTGCGTTTTGCAGTTCGACAATGTCCGTATAGCCTTGGTTGAATGTGAAAAGTGAGTCACAATTTTTTGCAAACAGCAATCATACCATCCACTTGTGTTTCATTGCTGAGAAACCGGTGACAATTAAGTGTAAGCAATGTGCAAAGCAAGAAGCATGCAGAAATCCTCCATCCTGTATTGCTTTTAAGATGTTGGCTCCATTGTCACTTACTATGAAGCCACATTTTAGACCGTGAGAATAAACCCATTCGCCAAGGAGGTCATTTAGTTCCTGCAAGATGTTTGCAGCAGTATGACTTTGCCCAAACTTCTTTATATGCAGCAGCGCCATCTTTTGGGGTGTCTTTGTTTTGAAGAAGCACAAGAAACGTGACCCAATGAGCGGTAAGGGACATGTAATCTATGTTTTGAGTGCTGGTCCACATATCTGTTGTGACATGAATAACCCCACCCTCTGCAGTTTTAAGTGCAAGCATCACTGTCGCTTTTAAAGCCTGATAAATGTTTGGTATTTCAACATAGGAAAAGTACCTTCATGAGGAACATTGTAATGAGGCTCTGCAATGTCATGAGCTCCTAAAATCCTCATGATCTACCAAAGAGTATGGGAGAAGGGCTCCGCTAACAGTTCACCAATTCAGTGATTAAGATGAAGGGTCTTTGGATGATTTCTAGTAAAGGTATTCTTCCTTTCAAATGCCTGAGACAGTGTTAGCTGTTTGCAACATGTCCCTGCTGGTTTATTATACACCGTGCTTCGATGGGCAGATGGACACAGAGATGGTGGACTAAGACTTATACATTCAGTGCCATCACTGGATGTGCAACTGGTACTAATGGTGCTGGCATTGGTGGTAACAGTGATCCTAGGGCTGGCAGTGGTTCTGCCCGCATCAAGTTCAGACAATTCAGTATCCATTTCAGATTCCTGATCCTGACCCTTCTCACGTGCGGTCTGGAAGATGGAGGACATGGGTTTTGGTTTTGGATGATCAAGCAAAACCGAATGCTTTTTCAGATGGCGTTTAAGAGCTGTAGTGTCAAGGCATGACACAACTTTACCACGGCTTACAATCTGTTTACACAGGGAACAAATTGCTCTGCATGGATCAGTTTTACTGACTGAGAAATAATTCCACACCTCAGATGTGACAGATTTTGTTCGAGTGCTAGGAAGATAGCTAAAGACTGTTTGTGTCTTTTCACCTGTCCTAACAGAACCTGGGACATGCTCCTTGGTGCTAGAAGAGTGGACAGAAGACTCTGATGGATTTTCATTGCTGGCCAACACAGAAGTGGTAGATTCAATGGATATGTCCTTTTCATTGCCAACAGTGCTGGATGTATTTGCAAGTGCACTACCTGATTCATTGTCAGCAGACTTGCTCATTTCACTTTGTTGAGGAAGTAATGATTTGTCACGAGACACAACAGTGTGGGACTGAGACAAAGAGCTACTGTCTGAGTCAGAGAGGGACTCACTGTCACTTGCATTATTGCTGCTAGTCACAGGGATCTTAACGGCATGAATGGCATACCTTATGGTGCCTCTCCATGTGACCCCAGCAGCTGTACAGGTTTTCTTAAAGGTCCCCTTACCACACTTCACTGTTGCTCTTTGCTGTTTGTTGAATTTTATCACGTGAAACATTTTGGTTATTTCTGTTAGCACCAGGATTACCACTACCACCAACACCTGCTCCAACACCAGCACTAAATGCTTCATCTATGTTGGTGTCAGCCATAACAGACAGTAAGTACCTAGTACTACCAGTCCAGTATACTGCAGTGAACAAACCAACACCCAAACAATTCCTGTGTAACAAAGCAATGTGATCTGTAATCGCTGGCTACAACTCCAAAATTTTATTTTGGTTGTGTGACACTGTGATACGTGGACTGAAAGTAATTGAAGAATATGACAGTTTGCAACTAAAGGATCCCAGGTTCAAGGCTTACAGAATGATTGGGCTGCTGGGCATAGGCATACACATAGCAATCAAAGGGCACACAGCAGCAGGATGATGGGCTGACCACAAGAGACGGAGTCACATACGCAACCCAGGGAATGAGAATTATATTTCTATGTTTCTGTCATGTAAGGTTAATGCACCACACAACTGGCCACTGGGCTTCTCTCTGTAACACACACACACTGGGTAGGGTACAGTGCAGTCAAGGGGCACACAGCAGCAGGGTGATGGGCTGACCACAGGAGACGGAGTCACACGCCAAACCAGGGAATGAGAATTATATTTCTACATTTCTGTCATGTAAGGTTAATGCCACCACACAACTGGCCACTGGGCTTCTCTCTGTAACACACACTGGGTAGGGTACAGTGCAGTCAAAGGGCACACAGCAGCAGGGTGATGGGTTGACCACAGGAGACGGAGTCACATACGCAACCCAGGGAATGAGAATTATATTTCTACGTTTCTGTCATGTAAGGTTAATGCCATCACACAACTGGCCACTGGGCTTCTCTGTAACACACACACTGGGTAGGGTACAGTGCAGTCAAAGGCACACAGCAGCAGGGTGATGGGCTGACCACAGGAGACGGAGTCACATACGCAAACCAGGGAATGAGAATTATATTTCTATGCTTCTGTCATGTAAGGTTAATGCCACCACACAACTGGCCACTGGGCTCTCTGTAACACACACACTGGTAGGGTCAGTGCAGTCAAAGGGGCACACAGCAGCAGGGTGATGGGCTGACCACAGGAGACGGAGTCACATACGCAAACCAGGGAATGAGAATTATATTTCTACGTTTCTGTCATGTAAGGTTAATGCCACCACACAACTGGCCACTGGGCTTCTCTCTGTAACACACACACTGGGTAGGGTACAGTGCAGTCAAGGGGCACACAGCAGCAGGGTGATGGGCTGACCACAGGAGATGGAGTCACATACGCAAACCAGGGAATGAGAATTATATTTGTACATTTCTGTCATGTAAGGTTAATGCCACCACACAACTGGCCACTGGGCTTCTCTCTGTAACACACACTGGGTAGGGTACAGTGCAGTCAAAGGGCACACAGCAGCAGGGTTATGGGCTGACCACAGGAGACGGAGTCACATATGCAACCCAGGGAATGAGAATTATATTTCTACGTTTCTGTCATGTAAGGTTAATGCCACCACACAACTGGCCACTGGGCTTCTCTCTGTAACACACACACTGGGTAGGGTACAGTGCAGTCAAAGGGCACACAGCAGCAGGGTGATGGGCTGACCACAGGAGACAGAGTCACATACGCAACCAGGGAATGAGAATTATATTTCTACGTTTCTGTCATGTAAGGTTAATGCCACCACGCAACTGGCCACTGGGCTTCTCTCTGTAACACACACTGGGTAGGGTACAGTGCAGTCAAAGGGCACACAGCAGCAGGGTGATGGGCTGACCACAGGAGACGGAGTCACATACGCAAACCAGGGAATGAGAATTATATTTCTACGTTTCTGTCATGTAAGGTTAATGCACACACAACTGGCCACTGGGCTTCTCTCTCTAACACACACACTGGGTAGGGTACAGTGCAGTCAAGGGGCACACAGCAGCAGGGTGATGGGCTGACCACAGGAGACGAGTCATACATAAAACCAGGGAATGAGAATTATATTTGTACATTTCTGTCATGTAAGGTTAATGCCACCACACAACTGGCCACTGGGCTTCTCTCTGTAACACACACTGGGTAGGGTACAGTGCAGTCAAAGGGCACACAGCAGCAGGGTTATGGGCTGACCACAGGAGACGGAGTCACATATGCAACCCAGGGAATGAGAATTATATTTCTACGTTTCTGTCATGTAAGGTTAATGCCACCACACAACTGGCCACTGGGCTTCTCTCTGTAACACACACACTGGGTAGGGTACAGTGCAGTCAAAGGCACACAGCAGCAGGTGATGGGCTGACCACAGAGACAGAGTCACATACGCAAACCAGGGAATGAGAATTATATTTCTACGTTTCTGTCATGTAAGGTTAATGCCACCACACAACTGGCCACTGGGCTTCTCTCTGTAACACACACTGGGTAGGGTACAGTACAGTGCAGTCAAGGGGCACACACTGGGCTTCTCTCTGTGACACACACACTAGGGTTACTTCAGAAAGATTTATTTGCCTTTTTTTGCCCCCCTACGTTTCTGTCATGTAAGGTTAATGCCACCACACAACTGGCCACTGGGCTTCTCTCTGTAACACACACTGGGTAGGGTACAGTACAGTGCAGTCAAGGGGCACACACTGGGCTTCTCTCTGTGACACACACACTAGGGTTCAGAAAGATTTATTTGCCTTTTTTTGGCCCCCTTGTATGCTTGTTGCTGGCAGCTGCTGAGTGTGCAGTGTGCTGCAGTTTCAAATAATCACATTTCACATTCACAAAGGTTCTTATAATCTTCAGTCTTCTTATTTTTTTTTTAGTCTCTCTCCGAGTCCTCCTCCAGTCCTCCTGATATTGGTCTCATCAATCCCTCCCTATTCCCCAGTCCCTTCCCCCAATCTTGATTAATCCCTCCCGATTCCCTCCTTCTGTCCTGAACCGGCCCCTAGTCCCACTGCCAGTCTCCCCCGATTTTTAGCTTTTTTTCTTGTTCTCGGTCTCACAGGAGAAGAAGTGGCCACCACTGGACAAGAGTAGCGGACGCTGCAACCGCTTTTTGCTACAGTTCTTTGGTGCTGCCTGCTGCTGCTGCCTCTGTCTGCGATGATCCTCAGTCAAATGGCGCTCCTCCGTGGCGCATCTCTTTAAATACCCCCACAGATCCCGCTGCTTTCGTGATTGCTTACTCGACCCCGTCGTCTCGCGTCTAGCGGTGATTCGAACCCTTTTGCGAACCGTTTAGTGATCGAGTTCTAAGTTAGAACTCGAACACCAGGGTTCGAGGAGGGTTTGAATCTTTGCCGAACCTGTTCTGACAACCCTACCAGAGACCTTTATCCCAGCAGATCTTCTGGGAAGGTTACAGTTCCCAGAGCAAGTAAGGGTTCAGCCAGACACCATTATCCCAGCAGATCTGCTGATAAGGTTACAGGACCACAGATCAAGAAAGAGACCAGCCAGATACTATTTTCCCAGCAGATCTGCTGGGAAGGAAACAGTAACCAGAGTAAGTAAGAGTCCAGCCAGACACCATTATCCCAGCAGATGTGCTGAGAAGGTAACAGGACCCCAGAGCAAGTAAGAGACCAGCCAGACACCATTATCCCAGATTCCCAGCAGATCTGCTGGGAAGGTTGCAGGACCCTAGAGCAAGTAAGAGACCAGCCACACACCATTATCCCTACAGATCTACTGGGAAAGTTACAGGACCCCAGAGCAAGTAAGAGACCAGACAGATATCACTATCCCAGCAGATCTGTTGCGAAAGTTACAGGACCCCAGAGCAAGAAAGAGACCACCAGATAGAGAATAGTGGATGGGCAAGGATGCACAACCGGTTTGTTGTGCCACTGAGGGGTTCTGATTCCCTATGACCTCGAGAGCAAAGCTCGAGAGGTCCGTGGGAATCAGAACCCCGAAGTGGCACAGCAAACCGGTAGGGCATAACATTGCCCATCCATTATTTTTTATAGTGTATGGTGCCTAAGTGAGCATTTAATTCTTTTTTTTTTTACGCCGTAAAAGGAATTCTTTCTAGTACATTTTTATACGGTATTCGTCAGGTTGCTAAGGTTAGTGCTGTGGTTGTTAGGCACCAAGCGTCCCTACATCTGTAGCGTGGTCTGTCATTGGCTGTCAGTTGCCTTTGGGCGGGGATTCCACGAAAAAAAACATGGCGGACGTATCTCTCGCTAAGCGAGAGGAGCGTGAGTGAGATGATTCACCTGTTAATGTGAGTAGTTTAAAATATCTGGTTGATCCTGCATTTTTTTGTAATAGTTTAATGTATCTGGTCAATCCTGCCTTTTTTCGTGGTGCCCTGTTCTCATCGGTTCGGTGGATGATCGTGCCGCTGGCTCCGAGTTTTTCTGTGTCTGGTATAGTTTTAAAATGAGCTGAGCACGTGAAGCCTCTAGAGGCTTTCAAAATGTTGTTGTAGTACAGTGTGGTACAATCACGTTCCATGACCTTTTGAACCGTAGTACTACAACATTTTGAAAGTCACTGAATTCCATATACAACAAGCCCTCACCATACACTATATGCCATTATGACAGCAGATCAGTTACAGAACCACAGAGTAATTAATAGACCAGCTAGACACCATTATCCCAGCAAATCTACTGGGAAGGATACAGGACCCTAGAGTAAGTAAGAGACCAGCCAGACACCATTACCCCAGCAGATCAGCTGGGAAAGTTACAGGACCCCAGGGCAAGAAAGACCAGCCAGACACCCATTATCCCAGCAGATTTGCTGGGAAGGTTGCAGGACCCTAGAGCAAGTAAGAGACCAGCCAGACACAATTATCCCTACAGATCTACTGGGAGAGTTAAAGGACCCCAGAGCAAGTAAGAGACCAGCCAGAAACCATTATCCCAGCAGATGTGCTGGGAAAGTTACAGGACCCCAGAGCAAGGAAGAGACCACCAGATGCCATTATCACAGCAGGTCAGTTACAGAACCACAAAGCAATTAACAGACCAGCCAGACACCATTATCCCAGCAGATCTGCTGGGAAGGATACAGGACTCTAGAGTAAGTAAGAGACCAGCCACATACACTTATCCCTACAGATCTACTGGGAAAGTTACAAGACCCCAGAGCAAGTAAGAGACCAGCCAGACACCTTTATCCCAGCAGATCTGCTGGGAAGGAAACAGTAACCAGAGTAAGTGTCCAGCCAGACACCTATATCCCAGCAGATGTGCTGAGAAGGTTACAGGACCCCAGAGCAAGTAAGAGACCAGCCAGACACCATTATCCCAGATTCCCAGCAGAGCTGCTTGGAAGGTTGCAGGACCCTAGAGCAAGTAAGAGACCAGCCAGACACCTTTATCCCAGCAGATCTGCTGGGAAGGTCACAGGACCACAGAGCAAGTAAGAGACCAGACAGATATTACTATCCCAGCAGATCTGCTGGGAAAGTTACAGGACCCTAGAGCAAGAAAGAGACCACCAGATGCCATTATGACAGCAGATCAGTTACAGGACCACAGAGCAAATAATAGACCAGCAAGGCACCATTATCCCAGAAGATCTACTGGGAAGGATACTGGACCCTAGAATAAGTAAGAGACCAGCCAGACACCATTATCCCAGCAGCTCTGCTGGGAACGTTACAGGCCCCAATACAAGTAAAAGACTAGCTAGACATCATTATCATAACTGATCTGCTGGGATAATTTCAGGACCCCTGAGCAAGTAAGAGACCAGCCAGACACCATTATCCCAACAGATCTACTGGGAAGGTTACAGCCCCAGAGCAAGTAAGTGTCCTGCAAGATACCATTATCCCAGCAGATCTGCTGGAAATGTTGCAGGACAATAGAGCAAGTAAGACACCAGCTAGACACCATTATCAAAGCAGATCTCCTGAGAAAGTTATAGGACCCAAGAGCAAGTAAGAGTCCAGCCAGCCACCATTATCACAGCAGATGTGCTGGGAAAGTTACAGGACCTCAGAGCTTGTAAGAGACCAGCCAGACACCTTTATCCCAGATGATCTATTGGGAAGGTCACACGACCCCAGAGCAAGTAAGAGACCAGCCAGACACAATTATCCCAGCAGATATGCTGAGAAGGTTACAGGACCCCAGAGCAAGTAAGAGACCAGCCAGATATCACTATCCCAGCAGATCTGTTGGGAAAGTTACAGGACCCCAGGACAAGTAAGAGACCACCAGATGCCATTATCACAGCAGATCAGTTACAGAACCACAGAGCAATTAATAGACCAGCCAGACATCATTATCCCAGCAGATCTGCTGGGAAGGATACAGGACCATAAAGCAAATAATAGACCAGTCAGACACCATTATCCCTGCAGATCAGCTGGGAACATTACAGGACCCCAGGGCAAGTAAGAGACCAGCCAGACACCATTATCCCAGCAGATTTGCTGGGAAGGTTGCAGGACCCCAGAGCAAGTAAGAGACCAGCCACACACACTTATCCCTACAGATCTACTGGGAAAGTTACAGGACCCCAGAGCAAGTAAGAGACCAGCCAGACACCTTTATCCCAGCAGATCTGTTGGGAAAGTTACAGGACCCCAGAGCAAGTAAGAGACCATCCAGACGCCATTATCCTAGCAGTTCAGCTGGGAACGTTACAGGACCCCAACACAAGTAAAAGACCAGCCAGACACCATTATCCCAGCAGATCTAATAGGAAGGATACAGGATCCTAGAGTAAGTAAGAGACCAGCCAGACACCATTATCCCAACAGATCTACAGGGAAGGTTACAGTCCCCAGAGCAAGTACGTTTCCCGCCAGATATCATTATCCCAGCAGATCTGCTGGGAAGGTTACTGGACCCCAGAGGAAGGAAGAGAGCAGCCAGACACCTTTATTCCAGCAGATCTGCTAGGAAGGATACAGTTCCCAGAGCAGGTAAGGGTCCAGCCAGACACCATTATCCAAGCAGATCAGCTGGGAAAGTTACAGGATCCCAGGGCAAGTAAGAGACCAGCCAAACACCATTATACCAGCAGCTCTGCTGGGAACGTTACAGGACCCCAACACAAGTAAAAGACCAGCCAGACATCATTATCACAGCAGATCTGCTGAGATAATTTCAGGACCCCTGAGCAAGTAAGAGACCAGGTAGACACCATTATCCCAACAGATCTACTGGGAAGGTTACAGCCCCAGAGCATTTAAGTGCCCTGCCAGATACCATTATCCCAGCAGATCTGCTGGGAAGGTTGCAGGACCCTAGAGCAAGTAAGAGACCAGCCAGACACAATTATCCCTACAGATCTACTGGGAGAGTTAAAGGACCCCAGAGCAAGTAAGAGACCAGCCAGAAACCATTATCCCAGCAGATGTTCTGGGAAAGTTACAGGACCCCAGAGCAAGGAAGAGACCACCAGATGCCATTATCACAGCAGGTCAGTTACAGAACCACAAAGCAATTAACAGACCAGCCAGACACCATTATCCCAGCAGATCTGCTGGGAAGGATACAGGACTCTAGAGTAAGTAAGAGACCAGCCAGACAACATTATCCCAGCAGATCAGCTGGGAAGGTTAGAGGACCCCAGGACAAGTAAGAGACCAGCCAGACACCATTATCCCAGCAGTTCTGCTGGGAACGTTACAGGACCCTAGAGTAAGTAAGAGACCAGCCAGACACCATTATCCCGACAGATCTACTGGGAAGGTTACAGTCCCCAGAGCAGGTTAGTGTCCAGCCAGATATCATTATCCCAGCAGATCTGCTGGGAAGGTTACTGGACCCCAGAGCAAATAAGAGACCAGCCAGACACTATTATCTCAGCAGATCTGCTGGGAAGGTTACAGGGCCCCAGAGAAATGAAGAGAGCAGCCAGACACCATTATACCAGCAGCTCTGCTGGGAACGTTACAGGACCCCAACACAAGTAAAAGACCAGCCAGACACCATTATCCCAACAGATCTACTGGGAAGGTTACAGCCCCAGAGCAAGTAAGTGTCCTGCCAGATACCATTATCCCAGCAGATCTGATGGGAAGGTTGCAGGACAATAGAGCAAGTAAGACACCAGCTAGACACCATTATCAAAGCAGATGTGCTGGGAAAGTTACAGGACCCCAGAGCTTGTAAGAGACCACCAGATGCCATTATCCCAGTAGGTCAGTTACAGAACCACAGAGCAATTAATAGACCAGCCAGATACCATTTTCCCAGCAGATCTACTGGGAAGGATACAGGACCCTAAAGTAAGTAAGAGACCAGCCAGACACCATTATCCCAGCAGATCAGCTGGGAAGATTACAGGACCCCAGGGCAAGTAAGTGACCAGCCAGACACCATTATCCCATCAAATCTGCTGGGAAGGTTGTAGGACCCTAGAACAAGTAAGAGACCAGCCACACACAATTATCACTACAGATCTACTGGGAAAGTTACAGGACCCCAGAGCTAGTAAGAGACCAGCCAGACAAATTATCTCAGCAGATCTGCTAGAAAGGGTACAGGACACAGAGCAACTAAGAGACCAGGCAGACACCATTATTCCAGCAGATCTACTGGGAAGGTTACAGTCCCCGGAGCAAGTAAGTGTCCAGCCAAATAACATCATCCGAGCAGATCTGCTGGGAAGGTTACAGAACACAGAGCAAGGAAGAGAGCTGCCAGACACCTTTATCCCAGAATATCTGCTGGGAAGGATACAGGACCCTACAGTAAGTAAGAGACCAGTCAGACACCATTATCCCAGCAGATCTGCTGGGAAAGTTACAGTTCCCAGAGCAAGTAAGGGTTCAGCCAGACACCATTACAGACACCATTATCCCAGAAGATCAGCTGGGAATGTTACAGGACCCGAGAGCAAGTATGAAACCAGCCACACACCATTATTCCAGGAGATCTGCTGGGAAAGTTACAGGACCCCAGAGCAAGTAAGAGTCCAGCCAGACACCATTATCCCAGCAGATCTGCTGGGAAGGTTACAGTTACCAGGGTAAGTAAGAGTACAGCCAGACACTATTATCCCAGCAGATATGCTGAGACGTTTACAGGACCCCAGATCAAGTAAGACACCACCCAAACACCATTATCCCAGCAGATGTGCTGGGAAAGTTACAGGACCTCAGAGCAAGTAAGTGACCAGCCAGACACCATTATCCCATCAAATCTGCTGGGAAGGTTGTAGCACCCTAGAGCAAGTAAGAGACCAGCCACACACAATTATCACTACAGATCTACTGGGAAAGTTACAGGACCCCAGAGCTAGTAAGAGACCAGCCAGACACCATTATTCCAGCAGATCTGCTGGGAAAATTACAGGACTCCAGAGCAAGTAAGAGACCAGCCAGATATCACTATCCCAGCAGATCTGTTGGGAAAGTTACAGGACCCCAGAGCAAGGAAGAGACCACTAGATGCCATTATGACAGCAGATCAGTTACAGAACCACAGAGCAATTAATAGACCGGCCAGACACCATTATCCCAGCAGATCTGCTGGGAAGGATACAGGACCCTAGAGTAAGTAAGAGACCAGCCAGACACCATTATCCCTGCAGATCAGCTGGGAACGTTACAGGACCCCAGGACAAGTAAGAGACCGGCCAGACACCATTATCCCAGCAGTTCTACTGGGAACGTTACAGGACCCCAATACAAGTAAAAGACCAGCTAGACATCATTACCCAGCAGATTTGCTGGGATAATTTCAGGACCCTTGAGCAAGTAAGAGACCAGCCAGATTCCATTATCCCAGCAGATCTACTGGGAAGGATACAGGACCCTAGAGTAAGTAAGAGACCAGCCAGACACCATTATCCCAACAGATCTACTGGGAAGGTTACAGTCCCTGGAGCAAGTAAGTGTCCAGCCAGATAACATCATCCAAGCAGATCTGCTGGGAATGTTACAGGACCCCAGAGCAAGGAAGAGAGCTGCCAGACACCTTTATCCCAGAATATCTGCTGGGAAGGATACAGGACCCTACAGTAAGTAAGAGACCAGTCAGACACCATTATCCCAGCAGATCTGCTGGGGAAGTTTACAGGACCCCAGAGCAAGTAAGGGTTCAGCCAGACACCATTACAGACACCATTATCCCAGAAGATCAGCTGGGAATGTTACAGGACCCGAGAGCAAGTATGAAACCAGCAACACACCATTATTCCAGCAGATCTGCTGGGAAAGTTACAGGACCCCAGAGCAAGTAAGAGTCCAGCCAGGCACCATTATCCCAGCAGACCTGCTGGGAAGGCCACAGGACCCCAGAGCAAGTAAAAGACCACCAGACACCATTATCCCAGCAGATCTGCTGGGAAGGTTACAGTTACCAGGGTAAGTAAGAGTACAGCCAGACACTGTTATCCCAGCAGATATGCTGAGACGTTTACAGGACCCCAGATCAAGTAAGACACCACCCAAACACCATTATCCCAGCAGATCTGCTGTGAAGGAAACAGTCACCAGAGTAAGTGTCCAGCCAGACACCATTATCCCAGCAGATGTGCTGTGAAGGTTACAGGACCCCAGAGCAAGTAAGAGACCAGCCAGACACCTTTATCCCAGGCTAGAAATTAATGATGAATGATGTGGAATGTGGGGATGTTCAGTTCTGGCAAGACCATGTATGGGGCAACTGTTTGGGAGGTGTGTTGGTACATCAATACAGGGGGTTGTACTGGTAGAGATCAGACCCACTTAAATGTACTCTGGGTGGCACCACCATTTTCTTTGTAATCTTGGGAAAGGGCCCCCAGTAATATCAAGTATGGGAACCCAGGCCCCTTAACCGTGGTCAGGCCTGCATGGCAACAGTAGTGGCCCTCTCTAGGACAGCGCCAGAGAGAGCCCACAAGCCAAAAACTCAGATTTTGGTAGTTGTTGTTGTCTTAACCCATGTTTCAACACAAATCACTCCGACACTGATGTCAGCATGGGTTAAGGCAACAGTGTTGGTCTAAAACTGTGCTCTTGCCTTCCTCTGAGCAGGGTTTAAGCACAGTTTTAGAACATGGACCATAGCATGGTTTTTACCATGTTACAGTCTGGAAATTTATTTATTGAAATGTTTCACCAGGAAGGGCACACTCAACAAGTTGCTTGTCTCACAGTGCATTCTGGGGTAAGGGGGAATTGGAGTGTACAGTGAAATTCATCAACATGAAGCAGTAGAAGGTACATTATTGTATTGCAGCATAGAGCAATTAAACATTAGCAACTACAGACATGAGGGCACATAGCATACTAGCATGACATCAATCAAGACATCCTAGAGAATGAACATACCTAGATCTAAACATAGAAATAAACCTTTTAAACCATTTAACAGAGTTGAAATGGTTTTAAAAAGCCAGAAGGCAGAATATTTACGATTTTTTGTGAGTGTTAGACAGGTTATCAATTTGCTAATCCCAATTTGCACCTCTAAAGCAGGATAGTACTGCAAAGCGCCATATGGCTGCTTTGTTACCAAGTCACTAGCCCATTTGTAAGTGGCCCTAATCCATCCTTGTGCATCTATGTAAAGCATCTAATAGCACCTTGCACATAGCCACATTGACATGCAGGGAGGTTTGGGGAGGTGTAGCTATCCATTAGTGCAACACTAGTTGCTGGTTTCCCAAACCAGGTGTTATGGGCTGTGCATTCCAATACTTCCAACACCTGGCCATGTCATACTACCACTTGCCTTGGTTCCCTCAATGGTATATGGCATATCTGTCCAGGTGTCCAGTGCCCCATCCCCCCATTTGCATGCCTATGTAATAAGACATCTGTTCCATGTGTCCAGCAGACTCCCCCCCACCCCGATCAAGTGGGCCCCAATCAGACACTTGAGAAGATTAGTAATTCCTCTGTACCATTTGCCTGATATCCAGACCAGGGTCCCCCATGTGCCCCAATTAGTAGTCTGGCAAAAGTTGTAATTCTTCCATGCCACAGCCTTGGTGTTGAGTGGTTCCTCAGCCCTATAAATATGATATCTTCCTCCTCCCGACCAGTCCACCCAGTACCACAACAACTGCCCCCACTTGCCCCAACCTATGGTGTACGGTGACTAGAACAGACCCTCCACTCACATCCATAGCAGCCACCAACTGAATGACAGTTCACAATCAGATGCCTACTGTAGTAAAAGCTGTTTCTATAGTAGGTGTGCGATCATGAACATAGAAACATAGAAACACTGAATTTGTCATTATAAAATGACTGCTAGGCCTACCTAGTCTGCCTAGATGTTTCCTGCCTCATCTTCCTCCTCACATGCTCTCTGGTTTCCATCTACCCGCCCACCTCCTAGCCCCTTCTCTAATATACTGCTGTATCTATTCCACACATGCTTGAAGCCCCCTGGTGTTTTAGCCTCCACCACTTCAGCTGGCAATCTGTTCTAGGCATCTACCAATATTTTCTCACATCTCTCTTGACCCCCCCCCCATCTTCATTGCAGTCCCCCTGGTCCTGGTACTCTTTTAAATTTGAAATATACTCTCTTGGACCCTGTACACCCTTGCAATATTCTTGTAGGCCTGCATCATGTCACTTTTCTCTTTCCTCTCTTCTAGGGCATACATGTTGAGATCCCTCTGTCTCTCCTCTTAGGACTTCTCATGTAAACCCTGCACCATTTTAGTTGCCCTCCTATGGACTTCCTTCACCCTATGTTTTTTTGAGGTTTGTTCTCTAAAACTACATTGTACTCCAGGTGGGTTCTGGCAACACCACCTGCATCCTCCTGATGGCGATACCATCCCTACACACCCATAGAAACATAGAAACATAGACTTTGACGGCAGATAAGGACAGCTAGGCCCATCTAGTATGCCCATTTCCCTACCTACAGGATAGGCCGCAGATCCTAGTTAACCAACAGCCTATTTCTTCCTACCCCCCACAAGAATTGCCTTATGTCTGTCCCATGCATTCTTGAATTCTCCCACAGTTTTAGACCCCACAACCTCCTGAGGAAGGCTGTTCCATGCATCCACTACCCTTGTCTGTGAAATAATACTTCCTCACATTGCCCCTGAACCGCCTCCTTCTATCTTTAAATTGTGTCCCTTGTTCTTGCAAGTTCTTTTTCTGAAAATGCTACCCTCTTGGACTTTGTTGATTTCACTGAGGTACTTAAAATTTTCTATCATGTCCCCCTCCTTTCTTTCCTCAAGGGTATACATATTAAGCTCCTTTAGTCTCTCCTCATACGGCTTCTCTTGCAGACCCTGCACCATTTTAGTTGCCCTCCTCTGGACTGCCTCTATCCTGTCTATGTCCTTGCAGAGATGGGGTCTCCAGAACTGGACGCAGTACTCCAGATGGGGTCTCACCAACTGTCTGTACAGAGGGATAACAACTTCCTGTTTTCTGCTGCTGATGCCTCTCCCTATACATCCCAGTATACCCCCAGCCCTCCCTACTGCCTTCTCACATTGCTTGCTAACCTTAAGGTCATCTGATATGATTACCCCCAGGTCCCTTTCCTTTTTTGTTGTTGTTACTACCTCCCACCCATTGTGTAATCTTCCCCTGGGTTCTTGTTTCCCAGGTGCATTATTTTGCACTTCTTTACATTGAATCCCAGCTGCTATACTTCCACCATTCCTCCAACCTTGCCAAGTCCCTTTTCATCCTTTCCATGCCTCCTTGTGTATCAACCGTGTTGCAGATTTTTGTGTCATCTGCAAAAAGGCATACTTTTCCTTCCAGTCCCTCTGCAATGTCACTGATGAAGACATTAAAAAGGACTGGACCCAATACTGAACCCTGCAGTACCCCACTAGTAACCTCCCTTCTTCAGAATGGACTCCATTTACAATTACCTTCTGTGTCCTGTTGTCCAGCCAATGTTTTACCAGGCTACCACCCTGGGTCCCACTCCCAGGCTGGTTAATTTGACTGTTAATCTTTGTGTGGACTGTGTCAAATGCCTTGCTAAAGTCTAGGTAGGCCATGTCCACAGCCCCTCCCTGGTCTACTACTTTGGTCACCCAGTCAAAGAAATCTATTAGATCTGCTCTGACATGACCTTCCGCTGTGAACCCATGCTGCCTTGGGTCCTGTGCTCCACTGGCCTCTAGGTACTGACTATTCTTTCCTTCAGAAGTGACTCCACCACTTTCCCTACCACAGAGGTCAGACTGACAGGTCTGTAGTTTCCTGCCTCTGTCTTGGACCCACTTTGTGAAGGGGAATCACATCCTTTCCTCCAGTCCTCGGGTACCACACCATCCTCCCATGATTTATTAAAAGAGTAGCCAGTGGTTTCACTAGTTCCTCCCTTAATTCTTTTAGAATTCTGGGTGAATTCCATCAGGACCCATTGCTTTGTCCACCTTCAGTTTTAGGAGTTCTTGCAGAACCTTTCTTCTGTGAAAGGACTGGGATCGACCCCTATCAAGAGTGCTTCTGTTAATTGGATTAGGCATTTCTCCTCCTTTTGTGAATACTGAGCAGAAATATTCATTCAGTATTCCTGCTTTTTCACTATCCCTCTGCCCACCCACTGTTCATTCTATTCAGCCCCACTATCCCTCCCTTTGTCTTTCTACGCTGCTGATGTACCTATAAAGGTTTTATCCTTCTTAACTGAGTTGGCTATCTTTCCTCAGTTTGGGCCTTTGCTATTCTGACTTCCTCCTGCTTCCTTCTGCCTTAACTGGTACAGTGTCTGTCCTGCTCCTTCTGTGTTTCCTTATACTCCGGAATGCTATCTTTTTCTTCCTGACTTTCACAGCCACCTCTTTGAGAACCATAGTGGCATTTTCTTTCGTTTGATTTGTTCATTTGCTTCACACAAAGGCTTGTTGCCTCTGTGATGGCAGTTTTGGAGATTCCCCATTGTTGCTCCACACCTTCTAGCCTGTTTGCTAGTGCTTTTCTGAGGCACTCTCCCATCTTGCCAAAGTCAGCCCTCCTAAAGTCTAGTACCCTCACTTTTGTATGGCTTGACTCTATAGCTGAGTTTAACGTGAACCACACTGTTTGAAGGTCACTTGTCCCCAGATGGCAACCCACTTCTAGATCTGAGATCCTCTCACTGCCCCCGTTTGAGAGTATGAGGTCTAAGATTGTTCCCTCACGAGTGGGTTCCGAAACTAGCTGTCTAATGCCTGCCACCTGTAGGGCATCAAGAATGGCCCTGCTCTTGGATGTGGCTGCAGCAAATGTGCTCCAGTTAACATCTGGCATATTCAGGTCTCCCATCAACAGTATCTCCCTTTTCTCTGCCATTCTAAGAATGCATTCTATCATATCCTTGTCCATTTCTTCCCCCTGACATGGGGGTCTGTACACAACCCCTGTGCGGATTGTGGTGCCCTTTCCAGTCTCCAAGGTGACTCACAGTACCTCCTCTCCTCCCTGTTTACTCTTTTGTTCAGTTGCTTTTATCCCTTCCTTTACATAGAGAGCTACTCCTCCCCCTCTTCTCCCCTGCCTGTCTCTCCTGTAGGTTATGTACCTGGTATGTTAACATCCCAGTCATGGTTCTCTGTGTACCATGTTTCTGTGACTGCTATGATATCCAGGCATCCCTCTTCCATTAAAGCCATCAGCTCAGGGAGCTTGTTGCTCCAGACTATGGGCATTGGTACTCACACCTCCATTTCCTGATGGCCTTACTCCTTTGCCCCATCCTGTCCTTCTTGCCTTTGTCACTTTCTTCATTTACCCCTGCCCTTCTCTCTATCGACACCTCTATGTTGGTGTTTGCCGCACTTACTACTGTGATTATTTGGGGACTAGGATTTTCCTGCTCCTTTCCAGTGCCTCCCCCCTTGGCTAGTTTAAAAGCTTGCCAATGAAGCATTTAAACCTATCACCTAGGATCCTGGTTCCCCTCCCGGACAGATGCAGCCCATCATGCCAGTATAGGCTTGCATCACTCCAGGTGGACCCCCAGTCCCCAATGAAGCCAAATCCCTGAGCTCCACACCAGTTTTTCAACCACTGATTGAATCCCATGGTGCAGAACACCCTAGCCTCTCCTATGCCATAAATGGGTAGCACCTCCGAGAAGGTTACCGTGCATGCTACTTGACTAAGACCCCTCCCCAATTCCACAAACTCTTCCTGCACTTCTCTAATCCCTTTCTTAGCCACCCCTGATCCCATTAGCCCTACCCACTGCTTTTTTACAGTGCTACCTTGAGGTCCTCAGACATAATAAACCCAAGATCCCTTTCTTGATTATTGACTGTCAATAACAACCCCACCTCCCATCCTACACTCAGCTCTTGGGTTCCTATGGCCTAGGTGCATGATGTTGCTCTTTTTGGCATCGAACCCAACTGCCAAGCTTTATATCACTCCTCAAAATTCACAAGATCCCTGATCATTCTCTCCCCCACTCCTGGATGTCCACCCTATTGCAAATTTTTATATCATCTGCAAAAAGGCATACCTTCTCTTCAGTTCTTCTGCAGTGTCCCCTACATTTAAAAGGATTGGTCCCAGTACTGAGCCCTGTGGTACCCCACTGGTCACTCTCCAATCATTAGAGTGAGTGCCATTAGCCACCACCCTCTGTCTCTTATCCATTAACTAGCTATTGTACTAATTGGAAGGCTACAGCCTGTAGTTCAAGGTAGCGGTGCAAAAGGACACACCCACATTCAGCCCATTTAAGGGCTGCTCTCCTCACTCCACACATGAGCAATTTTTCCATGCCCCTCCATCCACCCCTCCTCCTCCTCCTCCTCCAGCACACACCTCTCTTTCCCTTGTGCTTTTTCCTAAGTTACCTTTAGACTAGGGAATCACTCCCATGGCACCTCAAGGTGTGGAACCCTCCTCTAGGGTTCCTTCCCTTTGTACCCATACAGGGTGGTATATCCCACGCAAAGAGAGAGAGGCAAACAGCAAAAGATTATCTATGTTACTCATGCACAAAACCAGTTACACAGGCACATTGGACACAATTAACCATTTTGGATCCCACCCCTAGGCCGTTCAGTTTCTTTATCAGACTCCTGTGTAGCACAGTGTTGAAGGCCTAGCTAACTTCCAGATCAATCAAGTCCACTGCTCTCCCCTTACCTATTTCCCAGGTCATCCAGTTAAAGAAATCTACCAAATTAATTTGGCATGACTTTCCCCCATGAATCTTTGCTGCCTGTGGTCTTGTAGCCAGTGAATTCAAGATACTCTAACAGTCTCTGTTTAAGTATGGATTCAATTAATTTCCCCATGATTCAAGTAAGACTGACCAGACCTTACTGTACTTGCTAACCTCCTCCCTGCTGACACTCTTACAGAACGGGACTATGTCTGCTCTCCTCTAGTCCTCTGGAACCACTCTTGTTTCCAGTGAGTTGTTAAATAAGGCCATTAGTAGTGCAGCAAGCACCTCCCTGCCTAGTTCCCTTAATATCCTTGGGTGTATCCATCCAGTCCTATGGCCTAATCCACCCTAAAATTTGAACTCCCTTCAATAATACTCTTTCCTTTGAAAATTGACTTGTGTCCACTTCCCCTCCAGTGTTCGTGCTGCTCCTTGGTGGTCTGTCCCTGTCTCTCTCCACTGTTAAAATGGTAGAAGTACCTGTTCAGCATTTCTGCTTTTCTCTGATCCTCCTCTGTGCAGTCTCCCTTTGACATCCTCCTTATCTTCAGAATCCCTTCCCTTGTCTTCCTCTCCTTGCTTATGTACCTGAAGAAAGTCTGGTCTTGTTTTGATACCCTTTGGCTAGGCTTTCTTCTTTCTGAGAATTTGATCCCTCATTACCTTACCTGCTTTGCTCTGCTTTTCCTGGTACATCTCTCTATCCTCATTCTTCTGTGTTTCTTCATACCTCCCAAATGCCACCCTTTTATAAGCTTCCGAAGAATGCTATTCTGATGTATCTTCTGATGACAGTGAAGTCTGCCTTCTTGAAATCCAAAATGTTTACCCTCATGTGACTGGACTGGGTCCTTGTTCCCATGTTAAACCATATGTGGTAGTCGCTGGATCCCAGTTGCCCCTCCACACAGACATCTGTGTTCTGTCCCCATTGGTCAGTATCATGTCAAGAATGGCCTTTTCTCTGGATCAAGTACAAGCTGCCTGAAACCTGCCCCTGTACGGAATCCAAGATGCTTCTGCTTCTGGCTGAAGAAGCTGCCTAGGTGGACCAGTCCACATCTGGCATACTGAAATCCCACAGCAGCAGGACTTCACCTTTTGTTGCCATCTTGTGTATTCCATCCACAAGCTTTCTGTCCACTTCTTCCCCCCGTGTTGAAGGCCTGTAGATCACCCCTGTGCATATTACTGAGCCTTTGCCATGTTCAAGGGTGACCCATAGTGCCTCAGCCTCCCCCTGTCTACCCTGCACCTCTGTCACCTTTATACTTTCTCTGACATACAGGGCCACATTCCCTCATTTTTTACCCCTCATCCATCCTGAACAGAGCATAACCCAGTACATCAGTGTCCCATGATTAACAATGTACCATGTCTCAGTTATTGGTACTATGTCCAGGTCTGCCTCTACTATTAATGCCTCCAAGTCTGCGATTTTATTTCCCAGGCTGCAGGCATTTGTTACCTGCCTTCCATATTTTGTATCCTATCCCTCTCTTTTCTATGCTGCTGCTCCCCTACTTCTTTCTCCCTCCCCAGTTGCCTGTCTCATGTGGCCCAGAATTCACTGCTTCCCACTCTCCTTCTGTTCTCACTGTCCCAGACTTTAATTCGTTTTCCTGCTTGTACCCCCGGGGGGGGTGATACTAAGCCACCTGATCTTCCCAACCCCCCCCGGCTAGTTTAAATGCTTGTCACTGAAGCATTCAAAATTCTTACTGTGGTCCCCTTCCCTGATGGATGCAGGCCATTATCTTTATACAGGCTCGCATCCATCCAGGTGGGGCCCCAGTCCCCCATGAAGTCAAAACCCTCCCTTCCACACCATTCCTTCAACCAGGAGTTGAATTTCTGTATATGGAGTGCCCTAGCCTCTCCCCTGCCAAGGACAGGTAGCACCTCCGAGAAGGAGACAGAGTGTTCTACTTGCTTCAGGCTCCCCCCAACTTCCTGAAATCCTTTTGGATTCTAGCTACTTCCACTTTGTCTCCAGCCAGGTCATTCATCCCCAGGTTGATGATAACATCCCGTTCCTCCCTCCTTGCCATTACCCTTGTGATCCTATTGATCTGCTTAACATCCCGCCATGCAGGGCTTTCTGAAATGCACTTTACCTCCCTGTCCTTCCTGCTAGGGTCCCCTAACTTCACCCCTCAGAAAACTGAGTCCACCAAGAGGAGACATTTCTTCCTTCTCTGAGGTTCTCTTCCCCCTTCCCTCGTGTTGCATCCTGGAAGACCCACCTATCCTCCTTGGTCTCAGCTGTGGTTGCCATTGTGGGTCTGTTCCACTCCTGCAAAGCAGCTTAGGATTTACTTAACCCGACCTGTTGGGGATGTGCTTCAGACACCTTCATGGACACTTCCCTACAGTACCATGATGGTCCTTTTTATGTTGTTTTGTGCACAGGCATAAACAACATCTTGTGGCAGTAACACATTGAGAGGTGTGTCAGTGTTGGTGAATGCAGGGCACGCTTTAGTAGGTGCCTCCCTCATCCCCCAAATAGCGGGCATGCTTGCGCTAATGTAGAAATTATGGAAAGTGTCACCAAGTTGAAAGAAATCTGCCACTGCAATCAGAGACAAGCTCGTCATGCAGTGGCAGATGACATGCCTCCCCAACATGCCTTTCGTGGTGAAACTTTTCAATAAACATGGCGGCTCCTGCTGTCTGCCACACACAATTCCCATACTGACATCGCAGGATGGCCAGTCCCCTGTGTCAGCATGTTCCCCCACCCAACACACTTTCTTTGCCGTTGGAGCCCAATCCCCATTGTCATCAGTCCACACACACATCTACACACACACTTTCTTTGCTGATGGGTCCCAGTCCCTATCGGCATCATTCTTCCCCAACACATGCACACACACACAGACACACGCGCACACGCGTACACACACACACACACACACTTTCTTTGCTGATTGGTCCCAATCCCCCAAACTCATGGAGCACACTGGGAGCCCACCCCAGTGTGCTCAACATTCCCCCCAAAAAGAAACTCATGGGGAACACTGGGATTCCACTCCAGGGTGCCCAACATTTTTTTTAGTTCACCTGTAAAGAAAGAAAACCATCCTTCAATGTCCGTTTTTTGTTTTTCTCTGTAAAAAATTAAAATGGTCTTTCATAGTCCCCGGTGCCCCCCTCTGCCAAACCGCACCCACCCTCTGTGCACCCTACCTCCCTGCACACCCCTCACCCCATACTTACCTCTGGAGATCCAGCACTGCGATTGTCTGTGGAGCAGGATGCGTCTGAGCTCATCAAAACCGAACTGCAAAATGAAGAAATGCCGGTAAGCTGTATAATGGCATCAATGGGGGGGGGGGGGTTCAACTTAGGTAGATATCTCAGCCATTTCTTGAATTTTGGCTCCAAATTTTCAACATGGGGTTCTTGAGACCCCCCCTCATAAACACATGCTCTGTCATCTCGTTAATCAGTCAAAAGAAGGTGATTTCGCGGTCACTTCGTGGAAACATCTTTCAGAACCGATTAACAAAATGACAGTGCCACTGTTCATGAGGAATCTCCCAAAAAGCCTATGTTGCAAAGTTGGTGAAAAAATTCTGAAAAGTGACTGTGTTATGAGCATGTGTTGCACAGTTTCCATGCACGCTTGTAACTTCAACAATTTTTAATATTTTCACTCCAAATTTTAATCTTTGCCATTTTTGCACACCTCCTTATGAACAGTACAGCTGTCATTTTTCACATCCTGACCAAAAATGTGTTTTTGCACATCTAGCTCACAATGGCGTGGTCGCTGTGGGAAATCAACTTCTTGGACAGACTAACAAAATCATAGTGCCACTGTTCATGAGTGGAGGTCCCAAAATGCCTATGTTGAAAATTTGGCTAAAAAAATCCCTAAAGTAATTGCATTATGGGTGTGTGTGTTGCTCAGTTTATATGCACGCTTCTGACTTCACCAATTTTTCATCTTTTCACTCCAGATTTTCAACAGTGCCATTTTTTTACACCTCCTCATGAACAGTACAGCTGTCATTTTTCACACCCTTCTCCAAATGTGTTTTCACACCTGTGGTGCCAAAAGGCGTAGTCGCTTTGCAAAATCACCTTTTGGCTAACAAATTGATAGTGCCACTGTTCATGAGGTGTGATTACAAAAAGCCTATGTTGAAAATTAGGAGTGAAAATACCAACAAACACCTGGAGCATTAGGGTTTCCAACCATAATGCCCCACCCTGTAGAAACTGACAGGCATCAGAGGAGTGACTTGGGATCGTCGGCTGCAATGCTCAAGCCTTACCACCCCCATCCCCACCCTGCAGCCAGTGACAGGCATCGAGGTGTGCCTTGGAGTCTTCAGCCCCAAAGTTCACCCCACTCTCCTATACTGCACCCATCTCAGCATATTTCCTTATGGAATGGAGTGAGCTTAAGGCTCGAAGACCCCAAGGCACATCGTGACACTTGTCGGTGTCTGCAGGGTTGGGTGAGGTGAAATGGTGTGAGCGTTATAGCCGATGTCCTAAAGACACACCCTAAAGTCTGTCAGTCTCTGCAGGGTGAGGGTAGGGTTGGCATCAGTTCAATACTTCACTGACATTCCTATTATGCATCTCTCTAACTCCTGCACTACCAATGCCAGTGCCAGCATGACAACATTCGGCATTGTCAAAAGCTTGTTTCCTCCTGCTTTTGCTCACTTCCTTCATGCAGATGCTGGTTGCCCTCCCGATGCCTTTACTTAATTTTTTCCACTGTTCCGCTACTCCTCTCTGACAATCATCCCCTGCTAGGCTGCTTCAGAAGCAGTCTCCCATTTCTTTAAAATCCATCCTCCCAAATTCCAGGGCCTTCAACTTTTTGTGGCTTGCCTGTGCACCCATCTTAACGTTGAACTACATTGTACAGTGATCTCTGGTTCCCATTGGCTAGCACACTGTGACATGACTAGGAACTATCACAGCCTCCAGTAGGACAGGGATTCAAAGGAGCAAAGGGAGACAGTATGTCCCAAATAGGATAGCACCTTTACCCCATGACTTATTTTTAACTCTCAGCATGATAAGTCCATAGGGCAGGAAAGGTGCTAATGGGACATTTGCTGGCCCATATGGGCTAGCTAACATCTACACACAATGCCTCTGTGCATGACTGTGTAACCCCCAGGGGGCCCTATCCCAAGGGCTACTACCCCTGCCTGCCCTAACAGTGACACATTGAGGGGCCCAGATCCGTTGGCGGGTGCCTCTACCCAGAGGTCGGGGTTAAGACAGTCAAAATCGACTTGGTCACAGCCCTCTGGGTCACTGCAACCCCCCTTTTCTCCCACTAGTGGCTCAGGCAGCTCAATTTCAGTGTCCTTACCACATACATTTACTCCCCAGCTCGAAACACTCAGCTCACTCCGGGCACCCCCTGGAAAGCAAGGTACAGTTATATCACATTCACTATGCAGCAGTTCACCAATAATGCACAAACTAGCCAGTACACTTTTGCAAAACAAGTAATCTGATTTATTACGGGGGGGAATAACAAGGACAGGGGAAATCAGGTTGATTAGCTTACCACTATTATATGTAACAAATCTACCTATGGCTCTGTGCACAGGCCTAGCCAATGTGTCACTGTCTCTGGGTACCCAAGCCCTAATGGCTAGTCCCTCGATGCAGCTGGTTGGGGCCCTGACACACAACAAGCACTTGATTCTTAAGAAGATCAACTCGAGCCAGCAGGCTCAGTATGTATAGCCAGCAAAGTAACCAGAAGATCATGTCCTCACTAGGCACAATAGACAGGGAGCTACCCTGATTCAGTACTCACAACTCCAGAAGAGGGAACCACTCTCTCACCACTTGCAGGGCTGAACCTGAACTTCAACAGCCTCCTCACACATTTATATGGAAACAACAGAGGGGTACCATATCAGGCAGCTGCTTTCAGGACCCGACCGAACTCACAGCTATACGGGCATCTCACTGCAGCTTCACTGTCCTGACAGAACGAGCATGATTCAGCAGATTCTCCAGTCCTCTACAGGTTGAGCTTGGTAGGTAGCTGTGCGACTCACAGCCTCCTCTGACCACGCTCTGCAGATTTAGTCTGACACTCGCTGGCTATTCAAACCAGCTGACTCAGGCCTTTCACGCACTTCCCGCACGAACACTCAATGGCGCAGGAGCTCAGAGCACCTTCCTCACTCACAGCCACAACGTCTCTGCTCCTCAGCAGTTGGAGTAAGCCCCTCAGTTCAGGCGCCATGCAATCCCATTGGAGGGCTATCGGCATCAGGCACTTAAGTCTCTTTCTACTGGTGCAAAAAGGCGCCAGGGAACAAAACTTTACTTCCCAGAATTACTAGCTGCATCCTGGTTGGCCTGCTGGCTCCAAAGAGAGTCCGGATTCTGGTTGGTCGCTCAGTCCTTCACGTTAGCTGCCCCTTTCACCTCATTGGACCCCTAAAGCAGTCCAGGTCCAAAATGGAGGGGCCAAGCACACAAAGTCCATCTGCAATGGAAACGGGTTAAACAAACTACAATTTTACTAATACTCAAACCCATTACAGTCAGTTATATCTGTCAGCTGGGCTCCCATTGCGCTTTTAGCGACTATCAAATGGGAGCGATTTCACTGCAGCTCTGGCAGAATTCAAGCGAGGAAACACCATTCCCCCATACCAACTAATTATGACTACAAGCAGGCAGCCCTTAAAGAGACAGTACATGGAGGCTTTAAAAGCACTCACTGGCAACAACATTTAAACGACTTTAGCGACGAACACCAAACAGGTTCTGAGCAATTAGGCAAGCTCAGGGAAGGCTTTTAGGAACCCTCATTTGTAGAGGGGTTACACCCTTCCTGGCCTGGGAGGAACTTGGCATCCGCGTCAAGTAGTTACCCTTAAATTACTTTAAGGCAAACAGCTTAGTTAACATTATGTCACACTTTAGATTACATTCATTGATACTGTATTCACAGTTTACTGTGGTTTATGCAACATTACACCACACATAACCTTTTCTTTTTAAATCAGGACATTACTCTCTGCCCATAACACCTGAAAAGAGGGGGCCCTTCCCTATCAGCTACTGGAGGATTAACTGGGGTAGGGGTACCATACTCGAAGGGCAATACTAACAGGCTGGAGTTATCCCCCAAAGCTAACTTAGGCAAGGAGCTTGGGGACTCATACACCCCTTTATGGACCACATTTAAGGGCAGGTCCACAGGCTGACCCAGAGACTCATAACTCAACTTTACTACAGGCCGTACTTCTCAGCTGGAATATCTAGGGGTCTCAGAAAAACCTGCTACAAGCCCCGATTCTGTTTCAACCTCACTTAGATCAGTAGGGGGACCCTCCATAGGGGAAGGGGACCCAGGGCCCCTAGCACCTTCGAGAACAGGGCCCTCTATTTCAGAACCCACACTATTTGGCTCATTTGGGGACATTTCGGGTGCTGGCAGGGAACCATAGAAACATAGAAACATAGAATTTGACGGCAGATAAGGACCGCTTGGCCCACCCAATCTGCCCATTTCCCTCCCTACTGGATAAGCTGCAGATCCTAGTTAACCAGCAGCCTACTTCTTCCTACCCCCAACCCCCAGAATTGCCTTATGACTATCCCATGCATGCTTGAATTCCACCACTGATTTTGACTCCACAAATCCTTCTCGAAGGTCAGTTCCCATGCATCCACAACCTCCTCCTCTGTGAAAAATACTTCCTTAAATTACCTCTGAGCCACCTCTATCTTCAAATTGTGCCCTCTTGTTCTAGTATACCTTTTTTTGAAAGATGCTACCCTCTTGGACTTTGTTGATTCCCTTGAGGTACTTGAAAGTTTCTATCATGTCCCCCTCTCCCTCCTTTCCTCGAGGCTATACATATTAAGCTCCTTAAGCCTCTCTTCATATGTCTTCCGGTGCAGACCCTGCACCATTTTAGTTGCCCTCCTCAGTTATTCTTCAGGTTCCGGCATATCACTGGCTTGTTCCCCCACATCATTTCACTCTTCTGAAAAGTCAGATAATTCAGCCAGGCCAGACAGTTCAGCCAGGCTCAAGGATCCCACTCCTTGGGCTTTGCTGCTGCTCACTTCATCCTCTGGGAACATTGGCTCTGGAGACAGAGCTGGGGGCTCAGACAGTCCAGAAAACCCAACTTCATCTCCAGAATTAATTAGGGGATTGCCCGGAAACAGTTGGCTCAGTTCATAAGAGGGATAGTATTCATTATTATTCTCATTGTCTTCAGACACAGACTGACAATCATCTTCATCAGAGGGGTTTGGACAAGGCCCTCTTATTTGGCTTTCTGAAGAATCAAGGGGTCTGTTTTTTTTCTTAACAGCAGATCTAGTCATAGGCCTGGAGAGGGGTGCATTGGGAGGTCCAGCTTCAATCAGGATTTGCCCGATTGGCAGCAGATGATTTCTGTGTATAGTTTTCACATCTTTTGAATTGTTTTCAGGCCACACTTTATATACAGGTAAATATGCCAGCTTTCCCACAGCAATATGAGGGAGGTGATGCCATCTGTCAGCAATCTTATGTTTGCCATGCAGTCCCAGGTTCCTCAATAGTACTCTATCACCTTCTCTCAGTTCTAGCGCTTTTACTTTCTTATCATACCTCTCCTTATTAGCCAGGTTTCGTTTAGCAGCCATGGTCTGGGCCAGCTGGTAAGCATGGTTTAATTGGGCCTTTAACTTCTGTACATACTGTAGATGATTTGCTGCTTGTACCCCATCCGGAGAAACCCCAAAAAACACATCCACTGGCAGTCTAGCCTCTCTCCCAAACATCAGTCTGTACGGAGAAAATCCAGTGGCATCACTCTTGGTGCAGTTATAAGCATGTACTAGGGTGCTAATCTGCTGGCTCCATCTAGACTTGTCTTTAGGTTGCAGTGTGCCCGACATGTCAAGCAATGTATGGTTGAACCTTTCAGGTTGGGGATCTCCCTTGGGATGATATGGGGTGGTTCTTGATTTTCGTAGCCCCCACAAGGATAACATTTCTTTAATCAGACGGCTCTCAAAGTCCCTTCCCTGGTCGGAATGGATTCTCTGGGGGGCCACATAGTGGACAAAGAAGTTTCTCAACAACTACTTTAGCCACTGTGGTTGCTTTCTGATCTTTAGTAGGAAAAGCTTGTGCATACCGGGTAAAATGATCAGTGACTACCAATATGTTGCTGATGTTTTTTAAGTCTGGTTCTAAGCTCAGAAAATCAATGCAGACCAGTTCCATAGGGGCACTAGTAGTGATGTTGACCAGGGGGGCAGCCCTCTGGAGCAGGGTCTTTCTTTGTAAACACTGGCTACAAGTTCTGATATACTGCTCCACATCAGCACCCATTTTAGGCCAATAAAATAGGGACCGCACTAAGTCAAGGGTTCGGTCTATGCCGAGGTGTCCCATGTGATTGTGCAGGGACCTCAACACCAGTTCTCTAAAAGCAGTGGGCAACACCAGTTGTTGTTTGTCTACCCAGCCCTCTTTGCCCACAGTTTCCCTGTATAGTAGTTGGTTAATCAGTTTCAATTTTGAACCTTCTTTGTATAACAAGGCAGTTCTCAGGTCAGTGGACCGCAGTTTGGACACGTCTCTCCCTGCCTGCAACGCCTCCAAAGTAGCTTTTATCATGGGGTCTCGGAATTGGGCCCATTGAAGACTATCATTGTTGAATTGGGGCAGCGAACTAGTGTCTAATGCAGAAAAATGACAGAAAGCAGCAGGTATGCAGTTCTCTGATGGCCCCAAGCAATCCACCATGCAGTCCACAGCATCAGGAGACACCTGTTCCTCCTTGTCAAATTTTTGGCAAAGGGCTCTTATGTCAGGTTCGGACAACCTGACCAAGTCAGTTTGGGGCATAGGCCTCTGAGAGAGAGCATCCGCATCTATATGGTTTAGACCCGCTCTGTACTCAACAGCATAGTCATAGGTGGCCAGTGCAGAGAGCCACCTATGGTCAGTGGCATCCAACTTGGCTGAGGTCTACACATAGGTCGGAGGATTGTTATCAGTCTTTACCAATATCTTGGCAGCATACAAATAGTCATGAAATTGATCAACAATGGCCACTTCAGAGCCAGGAACTCTAGTTTGTGCACTGGATAGTTTTTTTTCTGAAGGAGTCAGACTTCTGCTGGCAAAAGCTACAGGCCTTAGACAGTTCAGGTGCTCCTGATATAACACGGCCCCCAATCCTTGTAGGCTGGCATCAGTATGAAGAACGTATGGCTTGGCCGGATCAGCATAGGCCAGCACTGGGGCATGGGTAAGTTGATATATGATGTCATAGAAAACTTCCTCACACTCAGTAATCCAGCGGTTTCCAAACACATCATTCGGACGAAAATACTTCTTCTCCATCTCAGAGTGCACAACTTTCTTATACTTTTTGTGGGTGGTAGGGTATCCCTGAGTAAAGCTGAGGAGGGGGCGGATCACTCGAGAATAATCTTTGACAAACTGCCTATAATATCTACAAAACCCCAGGAACCATTGCAGCTCTTTCAAGTTCTTTGGCTGAGGCCAAGTAGTCAAAGCCTCCACTTTACTGGGGTCAGTTTCTATGCCTTCAGTGGATACTATGTGGCCCACATACTTTACAGAAGTTTGGAAGAATTGGCACTTGTCTACAGATAGCTTGAGACCGAAATCCTCCAGCTGATCCAGGACCTTGAACAATGGACGCTCATGCTCTTCCAACGACCTGCCAAACACTATAACATCACCTAAGTAAACCAAACACTCTAGTAAATTCATGTCCCCCACAGCACATTCCATCAGGCGCTGAAAGGTGGCTGGTGCACCTGAAATCCCTTGAGGCATCCGGATAAACTCATAGAAACCTAGGGGGCAAATGAACGCAGTCTTCTCTTGGCCCTCTGGAGCCATCGGGATCTGATAGTACCCACTGTGGAGATCTAACACAGAGAACCACTTACTGCCATTTAGACAATCCAAGGCATCCTGTATGCATGGCATGGTATACTGGTCTGGGATGGTCCGCCGATTCAAGGTACGATAATCTACACACATACGAACCACCCCATTCTTTTTCCTCACTACTACAATGGGGGAAGCATAGGGGCTCCTGGACTCTTGTATCACACCAGCAGCAAGCATTTTTTGCAAATGCCGCCTCACATCGTCTATGTCAGCCGGGGCCAGAGGCCGAGATCTCTCTCGAAAAGGCCTTTCATCATGCAGCCTGATGTGGTGCTCAGCCCCTTGCACACATCCCACATCCCATTCTTTCAGGGAAAATACCTGGTCTCTTTGGGCAAGCTTCTCACTGATCCTCATTTTCCATTCAGCAGGCAATGGGGAGTCACCGAAATCAAACAAGTCAGGAGTCACTAGGTCATCCCTCCTCAAACCCTTGCTATGGGGCAGCACTGCAGTATCTGCACAATGTACACTGGCCAGGGTGCAACCTCTTTTTATTCGAATCTCCTTGTCAGACACATTATGAACTTGGACCATCACCCTCCTGGTTTAAGCATGAGCTCTAGTAGGCAGGATACTGGGTTTAACCAGCAGCCCCTCAGGCAATCTTCCCTCTCCGGGTGCATCCAACATCAATAACATCTTAACATCTGCTTTCATTCAAACTTCCCCTTGCAAAACACACTGGGCATTTGGGGCAAGTATCAATGGGGCCGGATCCTTTTTCCATACTACACCCACTGGGCCTTCAGGTTCTTCCTGGCTAACCTTTCTCTGAGTTTCATAGGCCTTTTGGATCACAACGGGTATTCTTAGGGCTCGCCCAGTCCTAAACACTTGCTTTTCTGAACACAATTGAGCTAATCGACCAAACATATGAAGATTTGTCCCAATCAACAGGGTTACCCCATCATACAGCCCAATGGGGGGGTAGACTAAAGCCAAGGTTTCCACCTGTTCATCCACTCCAGTCACAGAAGTAGGAAATGACAACCAGATCCGGATATACCCCAAATACGGATAAGCCTTGTCGCTCAGCCCCCATACATGTAGACCATCCAAGGGTTGCAGTGGCACCTTAGGTTGGTGTGTCTGATACCAGTCCTGAAACATGATGGTTACCTGAGAGCCACTATCTAGTACAGCTCGGGTGGGAATCCCATTTACTCGCACCATAGTCTCCATTGAAGGCCCGACCAAATCAGACCATTCAGGAGGCACAGCATTGACAGTTGCTTGGGCGTGGGCCCGGGTCACAAAGCTTCTCCTGGGGGGTCGGACGTGGGCCCTACGATGCCAAGTGATCAATCTGCTGTTGACCTTCTTTAAATTCTCCGGCAACTGGCACTCAGTCTGAAAGTGTCCATCCTCCCCACATTGGTAACAGAACTTAGGGTCCCCAGGGTCTCTATTGGGAGGGAAATACTTTGTCTGCTGGGGGCCCTCCCAGGGGCGAGAGGATTCCCATGGTCCAGAGCTTTGGGTTCTAGATAACTCAGGTTCCGCAGACCTAGCAGGGTGAGCAGTGGATCGCTTCAAGTCCCTCACCAGTTCTCGTAAATTTCTGACCTCGGCCTTCAACTCACTTTCTATTTGGGGATCAGAGGAAATAGCACGCACCCCCACCCCTCTCTGTAATTCTGGGGACACAGTAGGCCCTCCTAAAGCATGAGTCTCATCGGGTTCACTAGACTCAGGGGTTTGGCTCAAATTCACAGCCCCCACATAGGGTTCCCACCCCTCTTCATCAGTCTCTACTTCTCTAATCTCCTTCATCAATTGGCAGTATTCAGGCGGGGCAGCCTGCCGATCATGTAACTTAAGTTTTAACAGTATTACACTGGAAAATCTAGCAGACCTTAAAACATGTTCCAACCTGACCTGGTTCAAGGCTGAGGCGGAGACCCCCCCCTTTCCGATAGGCCTTCTGCAAGGCCCGTTCCACCCTAGTAACAAAGGTGGACAACTTCTCATTCCTCCATTGCTTGGCAGACTTGAACTTCCATAATAAGTCTTTCCCAGTTTCTGTACTCCCAAACACCCCCTCTAAAGCAGAAAGGTACTCAGCTGCGGTGGCTTCCGGGCTAGTGGCCCACAAGAACCTAATGACTTCCAAAGCTGGGCCCCGGAGACTCTCCATCAGTCTCTTTCATTTCTCCCCCTCAGAGCACTGCCACTTCTGAACTAGGGTGGTGGTGTAGTACATCCACGCCTCCAAATCATCTTCCCCTGAAGGCACTGGCACTGTGCCGGAAAAAAGTTTTAGTCTACGGTACGAATCTAGCTGTATAGGGGGAACCACTAGGGGTGGTGGAGCCAAAGTAGAACTCTTGGGGGGACAGGGAGAGGTACCGGGGGAAACCTGGGGGGTGGGTTCACTAGAAAGGTCCAACACCTGCAGTAACTCTTGGGTAGTCCTCCCCTCCACAGCCAGTAATTTAAGCAGTTTATCTTTGAAACTATTAGTCCAGGGAGACCCCCCGGGAGTGACTGACCCACTTCGGATGTGAACGAGCCTCTACCCCTGTTGGGCGCCTTCCGGGTAAATCACTGGGGGTACCCTCTCGGGGTCGATGGCCAGACTACACAAAAGTAACACCTGCAAGGTCTGATCAAGCAGGTCAGCCATACACCCCTTCACCTCTACCTTGCCCAAACATTTAACACTCTCCGCCATAGAAATAATGTCAGTAGTCATTGTCCCCAGAGGTACATCTAGTAGTAACACAATTCTCTTAGAGTCCAGCTCTTCGGCTTCACCCCATCCCATCAGTTTGTGTACCATTATCTTAATAGGGTCCAGCTTAACCTTAGCCATGATTTCCCCTTCCAGTTTTTTCCTTTGACTTATCCATATTTGTGTGCTTCACCCACTCGGCCACTAGGGGACGCAAATCCCAGTGGTTCCTCCAATTTGTAACCCCCAGGGGGCGCTATCCCAAGGGCTACTACCCCTCTCTGCCCTAACAGTGACAGGTTGAGGGGCCCAGATCCGTTGGCGGGTGCCTCCACCCAGAGGTCGGGGTTAAGACAGTCAAAATCGACTTGGTCACAGCCCTCTGGGTCACTGCAACCCCCCTTTTCTCCCACTAGTGGCCCAGGCAGCTCAATTTCAGTGTCCTTACCACATACATTTACTCCCCAGCTCGAAACACTCAGCTCACTCCGGGGACCCCCTGGAAAGCAAGGTACAGTTATATCACATTCACTATGCATCAGTTCACCAATAACGCACAAACTAGCCAGTATACTTTTGCAAAACAAGTAATCTGATATATTACGGTGGGGAATAACAAGGACAGGAGACATCAGGTTGATTAGCTTACCACTATTATATGTAACAAATCTACCTATGGCTCTGTGCACAGGCCTAACCAATGTGTCACTGTCCCTGGGTACCCAAGCCCTAATGGCTAGTCCCTCAATGCAGCTGGTTGGGGCCCTAACACTCAACAAGCACTTGATTCCTAAGAAGATCAACTCGAGCCAGCAGGCTCAGTATGTATAGCCAGCAAAGTAACCAGAAGATCATGTCCTCACTGGGCACAATAGACAGGGAGCTACCCTGATTCAGTACTTACAATTCCAGAAGAGGGAACCACTCTCTCACCACTTGCAGGGCTGAGCCTGAGCTTCAATGGCCTCCTCACACATTTACTGTATATGGAAACAACAGAGGGGTACCATACCAGGCAGCTGCTTCCAGGACCTGACCGAACTCACAGCTATATGGGCGTCTCACTGCAGCTTCACTGCCCTGACAGACCGAGCACGATTCAGCAGATTCTCCAGTCCTCTACAGGTTGAGCCTGGTAGGTAGCTGTGCGACTCACAGCCTCCTCTGACCACGCTCCGCGGATTTAGTCCGACACTCGCTGGCTATTCAAACCAGCTGACTCAGGCCTTTCACGCGCTTCCCGCGTGAATACTCAACGCCGCAGGAGCTCAGAGCTCCTTCCTCCCTCACAGCCACAACGTCTCTGCTCCTCGGTAGTTGGAGCAAGCCCCTCAGTTCAGGTGCCACGCCATCCCATTGGAGGGCTATCGGCACCAGGCACTTAAGTCTCTTTCAACTGGTGCAAAAAGGCATCAGGGAACAAAACTTTACTTCCCAGAATTACTAGCTGCATCCTGGTTGGCCTGCTGGCTCCAAAGAGAGTCCGGATTCTGGTTGGTCACTCAGTCCTTCACGTTAGCTGCCCCTGGCACCTCATTGGACCCCTAAAGCAGTCCAGGTCCAAAATAGAGGGGCCAAGCACACAAAGTCCATTGGCAATGGAAACAGGTTAAACAAACTACAATTTTACTAATACTCAAACCCATTACAGTCAAACAGTTATATCTGTCAGCTGGGCTCACATTGCGCTTTTAGCGACTATCAAATGGGAGTGATTTCACTGCAGCTCTGGCAGGATTCGAGCAAGGAAACACTATTTCCCCCCCATACCAACTAATTATGACTGCAAGCAGGCAGCCCTTAAAGAGACAGTACATGGAGGCTTTAAAAGCACTCACTGGCAACAACATTTAAACGGCTTTAGCGCCGAACACCAAACAGGCTCTGAGCAATTAGGCAAGCTCAGGGAAGGCTTTTAGGAACCCCCATTTGTAGAGGGGTTACACCTGCATGGAGGAATTGTACAGAGCAGTGCCAATCCCCACCTCCTGATCACCATTCAGATGCCCCTGAATTATAATAAAATAATTCCTAGCATCCAGTAGTTCTCCCCAGTCACATTCAGATGACCCCAATTAGTAAAATGATCCCTGGCATGTAGTATTTCCCCACCCCCAGTCAACATTCAGATGCTCCTGATTAGTATATTAAGAAGATCCCTGGCAAGTAGTTTACCCTGATTGCAAGTCTTAGCCACCTCTCAAGTCCACCCATTAAGGTCCTTCCACCCCTCTCCCCATTGTGGCCCATAAATTACCTCAGCTGCCAGTCCCTCCCACTGTTACAGTGACAGGCCCAGCCACTCTGCTTGCCACCTTGGCTGGCCACTTTCTGCGTGACAGGGAGTGAGCACACACCTACTGTACTATAGAAACAGATGTTCTACAGTAGGTACGCACTCACTCCCTTTCTCTCCAACAGTGACCAGCCAAGGTAATGAACTGAGAGGCTGTACCAATCACAGTCACAGAGAGGTGGCTGCAATCTAGGGTAAATGGGAGGCCAATGGGGAGGGGGTGTAGGAATCTGGTTGAATGGCTTTGCTAGGGTGCTCAGATTTGCAGAAAGATAGACAATGTTGGCAGAAAGAAAAAACAATGGTAACATAGAAACATAGAATTTGACGGCAGATAAGGACCACATGGCCCACCCAGTCTGCCCATTTCCCTACCTAATGGATAAGCTGCAGATCCTAGTTAACCAACAGCCTACTTCTTCCTACCCCCACCCCTAGAATTGCCTTATGACTGTCCCATGCATTCTGAATTCCCCCACTGTTTTTTGACTCCCCAACCTCCTCAGGAAGGCTGTTCCATGCATCTACAACCCTCTCCATGAAAAAATACTACCTCACATTACCTCTGAGCTGTCCCCCTCTATCTTCCCCAGTCTGCCCCTAGTTCCGTATTAAACCTCGGGACTTACTGTCCATACAGGGCACTAGCCTTCATTATCCGCTCCCTTGTTCCCCACCCTACTACTATCAGCCTGAGTAACCATTATACCTTTCACTTTGTCACAGCCATGCTTGAAACCATTTATGGTCTTGGTGCCTGCCATCTTGGTTAGCAGACTATTTCACATTTCCACCACCATTTCTGGAAAATAAAACTTTTCAATATCCCTCCTGAACCTCCCTCCCATCAGTTTCTACTTGTGACCCGTGTCCTTGAACTGTTATTCATGCTAAGTAGTTCTTCTCCATTCACCTTATTTATTCCTTACAGAAATCATAGAAACATAGAAGTTGACGGCAGATAAGGACCGCAAGGCCCTTCCAGTCTTGAAACTTAAAAGTCTCTATCATATCACTCCTCTCTTGTCTGATTTCCAGTGAAGACATGTTCAGTGCCTTGAATAGATCCTCATAAGATCTGTCCTGTCAACTCTGAATCATCCTGATCACCCTTTGTTACACAGTTTTCATCCGTCCTTATCTTTCCTGAGGTGAGGTCTTCAGAACTGGATAGACTACACCAGGCGCAACCTCACCAATGATCTATAAAGAGGCAGTAAACCTCTTTTCTTCTACTATCAGAACCCCTTCTGGTACATCCTAGCATTCTGCTTGACTTACTAGAGGCTTCACTGTACTAGCTTGATTGTTTAAGGGAGTCACTAATGATGACTTTTAGGTCCCTTTCCTTAGCTCAGCTCTACCCTCCTATCCAGTACTCTGTCCTGGGGTTCTTGTTCTATAAGTGAATCACCTTACACATTTTGGCATTGGATTTCAACTGCCAAACCTTATGCCACCTCTCTTCTCTCTGCATGTCACACTGCAGTTTCCTACTTCCCCCATTATTATCTACCCTTCCTTGAGCTTGATGTCATCTTCAAAGAGACATGGGCCTAGATTCATTCTCAAGTGTTGTTGATGAGCATATTGAAGAGGACAAGACTCAGGATGGATCCCTGTGGAATTCCACTCATGACCTCCATCTCTTCTGATTTGACATCATAATCATGATCCTCTGCTTCCTCTTTCAACTAAAGCCCCCTCACCTCCACCAAAACACTGCTTCTATTTTCCTTCAAATTCCTGGACCTCACCCCCTTGAACTGTGACCTAAGCCACTCTGATTGGCCACCTATCTCATTGGACTCCTCCATTGACTCCATGCTAATGTATTTCAAAACAAAATTCTTCAAAATATGGGACTGAAATGCCCCCCCCAACGCAGGACATGAGAAAAGGTACCCCACCTGTCCTAGATCACGGCCAGACTCATAGCTTGCTTGCAAGTGAATGATTTGGCCAGGACAGAAAATAAAATAAACCCATCCTCTATGGCCTCCAGAGGTATCATCACCTCTGCAACAGCTGTACCAGGGCAATAAGGCTTACCAAAGGTGAGTATTTTACATCTACCTTCAGTGCCAACATTGGTCAGCTGTCTAAATTTTGGAAGGTTGCCACAATCTCTTCTCCTCTCCCACTCAATCCCTTTTGCCTGTCCTCAAAGTGAGTGACACCCCTATCTCTAACCCCTCCTTCATCACCACAGAGGTTTAATTCCTTTTTTTATCACCTGCACCTCCTCTCTCCTCCTCTCCCCTTCCTCTCCTCCCTCTCATCCCTGCCAGCCTGCATGACAGTCATCGCCTTTCTTCCCCCTATTTTTCTTCTCTCCAGTAACTCTATCCTCAATCACTGACACCCTTTCTTGCCTTAACCCTTCCAAGGGTAGAAGCCCAGATGGCCTGGATAGCAAGCTCCTCCATTTCTCTGCTACTGCAATCTCCTCCCCATTGGCTGACCTCCCTAACCTCTCTTTCTGCTGTTCCTCTATCTCTGTTGACTGGAAGACTGCCACTGTTACTCCTCTTTCAAAAGGTGGTGACTCATCTGCTACTAACATCTATTGACCCATTTCTCTCCTCCCTCCAACATACAGGAACAAATTGTCTTGTCACAACTCTCTCCCTTTCTGGACTCCTCTTCCTTCTTCACCCAATACAAGTCTGGATTTGCTTCTACAAGAACCACTCCACCACCATCTCCCTGCTCAGGCTCACCAAATCCATCTGCAATGCTATGGATCACAGACTACTCACCACTGCTATCTTCGTTGATCTAGACAAAGTATGCAACACTGTCTCCCACCCCAATTATTTGGCAAACTCCAGGCTGCAGGCCTCTCTGACTCAGCCATTGACTGTTCCATTCCTACCGCATGTGTAGGTCCCAGGCAGTCAAAATTGGTGACCCCCTCTCTCCTCCCTGCCTATATTCACTGGGGTCCCACAAGGTTCTGTGTTAGGCCCACTACTTTTCTCCATTTTCCTTAATGATCTCCCCTCCATATGCTTGTCTGCATCCATTTACATGTACTCGGATGACACGGTCCTCTTCACAGCTGGCCCACAGACTCCAGTTTGACTTCAATCAAGTTCAGCGCTGACTGCACACAAATCAGCTTTTCCTCAGTGCCAAGAAGAATGTTTCCATGTCCTTTGGCACAAGGTGCAGAATCTCTAGACTCTCTCTCCTTCCTACTTTCCACACCCTGGATGGCTCCCCTGTGGAGGATGTTACCACCTTTAGGTATCTTGGTATCTGGATAGACCAGCACCTAAACTTTTCTGAACAAGTGGATGCTATAGTCAAAAAGCTGCACCCCAATTTGGTGCACTTTACAGGAATTGTGACTGTATCCTACCTCCAGTATACTGTGCTATTATCCAGAGAATGATCCTCCCAACCTTTTGGTTATGGTGATATGGTCTACAGTGCAGCCCCAGTCACTACCCTTGCCAGATTGGATACACTCTTCAACTATTTCTGCCATTACACTCTAGACTGTCCTCCAAGGGCTCATCACTGTTCTATGTATAAATGTATCTCCTTTTCTTCTCTTATAGACAGATACCATGCCCACTGTGCCAACTTTGTGGGCAAATTCTGGTTAGTTTCCCTACCCTCCTACTTCTCCATTCCCTCCCCACAACCATACCCTCAGTATCTCAAATGTTAAAACCCTAGCAGTCCCTTCTGTCTCCATGACCATTGGCAAAGCCACATTCAGCTATTGCTTCCCTAAAGTCTGGAACTCCCTCGCCCCAGCCATTCACCAATCTCCCTCCCCCGGATTCTTTCAAGCCACTTCAGAGGTCTCACCTCTCTCTCCTGCACTTGCTAATAAATTTTACCTCCTGCTGTCCTTTGACCAATTTAGGGTCAGTGGGTGACCTAGAAGATAAACATCTCCATGGCAAAATAAATAAAACACAGTTTGTGAATCTCAAACTCAATAACACAATCATATCATATAAACAGCATAACTATGTACTATGTGGCTAAACCAGGGCAGGTTTATTAGTGAAGACCAAGTGCCTGGCAAAGCCCTGTCCACCTTGCAGTGCTTCACACATATGTAATTGGGAGGTTTGGACCTGTGAGTGTCACCAGTGAGGCATCACAGTGAAGTTATTCAGAACAGAAATGTGCAAAGCATGCATATGCCAGCTGAACTCCTGATGAGAATTGGGCCCTGAGCAATTGCTGCAAAAAATATATACATTTTTTCTTAATGAAGAACCTTTATTAAATAAAAAATTCAAATAAAAATAAAAACTAAATCAAAACTAACTCAGTAGAGTACAAACTAGGAAAGTGTTTGGCTTACACTTTCACAGTTCCTGCAGTGCTTCCTAAGCATTCAGCTCAAATAAGTTGCTGGACTAACACAATATTTATTACACATACAGTAAATCTGATCAAAACTATAACTTAGAAAAATGCATGCAGTCCCCTATGTTTATATGATATGAGAGTGATATGTTAGGAATATCCTAAGTATTAGCTTCCCATGCAAATGTGTTTTAACAGTAAATGAGGACAGCACTTATTTAAAAGAATAAACTACAGCATTTTAAATTAGTTCTAAAAGTTTCTTGTCTCATCACGACAAGGGAGCGGGGCTGGGGGGATAGGTAGTTTCAGACTGTAGCCCATTTCAGTATATAGTTTGTTTCAATATTTAGTGTATGTGGATTTTTCAGTCTATAGTGTATGTGTTTCAATACATAGGCCCGGATATTCAAACTGTGCCAGGCTGTGGCGCAAGCCTGGGCTCAGCTCAACTTGGTTGCGCAGGGGTGTGGCCTGGGCGATATTCAACAGAGCTGCGTTATGGCTCAGCAGCTTTGAACATCGCACCCTGGCCACCCCCACTGTGCATGGCGCAGTGGCACTGCACCAGCGCAAGTGGCCAGAGTGGAGCATGGAGATGCGCTAGCACAAGTGCCATTGTGCCATGTGCAGCATCTGCGATATTCAAAAGGAGACATGCAAATGGGGCCATAATTTATGCAAGGTGCACATGGGGCCATTTGCATGTCATTATGGCCCCATTTGCATCCCATTAGCATGCAGGTGCACCGATCCCTGATGACTTGCACCTGGCGCCCTGTCAAGCAGCTGCCCTCGGGGACCGATGCCTCCTGCAGCCCGATCACGGGCAGTTGTCTAAAAAAATAAACCCCCATCCTATATCCCTGTTGGTCCAGTGGACCGCTATGTGCCCGATAGCGGGCATTTGTCTAAAAACAGACATCCTTGTCTAATATCCCTGGTGGTCCAGTGGACCGATCGCTGCCCGATTGCGGGCATCTGGTTAAATCCCCCCCGGCTAATATCCCTGGTGGTCCAGTGGACCACACTCTGCCCGATCGCTGGCATCTGTAAAACATAAACAATGTCCTATTACCCTGGTGGTCTAGGGTAGCCCCTCCCCACCTGCCCACTGAGCCCCACTGCCCTGCTCCCCCTGGTCAGCCGGCATCACCCCACCCACCTACCACCCCGCCGCTCGCTGACTTACAGCTCAGTAGGGCTGCACACTCATTGGTTCACAACATGAGCCAATGGGCGTGCAGCCCTACCGAGCCATCAGTCGGTGGGCAGTGGGCAGGGCAGGTAGGGTGCCGCCCGCCAGCTGACCAGGGGAGCGGGCAGTGGGGCTCCAGTGGGTGGGTGAGGGGTACCCAGACCACCAGAGTAATAGGACGTTGTTTATGTTTTATAGATGCCCATTGGACAGAGTGCAGTCCACTGGACCACCAGGGATATTAGATGAGGATGTCTGTTTTTAGACAAATGCCCACGATCGGGCACATAGCGGTCCACTGGACCACCAGGGATATAGGATGGGGGTTAATTTATATAACCAGATGCCCGCAATCGGGAAGCACTCAGTCCACTGGACCACCAGGGATATTGGACAGGGGGGTTTATTTAAACAGATGCCCATGATGGGGCATGGGGGGTGCCGCCAGGTGCGGCAGGAACTCAGGTGGCCACTCACAGCTGGTACCTGCCGTGTTGCACCTCGCAATGTGGCAGCTCACCTGTGGGTGGCCATCATCTGTTCCTCTTTTTTTTGGCTTAACTTTGTGCAGGCTCAGGTAGGGGTTGTGCATGCATGGCTCTGCATATCCCGGGCTGAATATCGGGCTGTGCAGGTTATGCATGGGAACGCCCCCCCCCACTTGTGCCTGCATACATTACTGATGCGCTCTGGCGCATTGGGATTTGTGCGGCTCACTTTTCCCTTTTGAATATCACGCCGGGGTGCATCAGTGGGTTGTGCATGGTGCAACACTGTTGCGCCATGCGTAACCATTTTTAATATCTGGGCCATAGTGTATCTGTTTCACCATGTAGTGTATTTGTTTCAGTATATAATGTATGGGTATTTTTTAAATATGCTGTGTATTTATTTCAATAAGTAATATACTTCTTTCAGTATATGGAGTATGCAACATTTTTCAATAGATAGGGTAAGTGTTTTAAAATATAGTGTATTTGTTTCAGTATATATAGTGTATGCAGATTTTTCAATGCATAGTATATTTATTTCAATAGATAGTATATTTATTTCAATATAAAGTGTAGGTGTTTCAGTATATAGTGTGTTTGTTTCAGTAGACAATGTATGTGGATTTTTCAATGTGAAGTGCATGTATTTCAATAGATAGTGTATGTATTTCAATCTGTTGTATGTTTGTTTCAGTATATAGTGTATGCACATTTTTCCAGTGTATAATGTATGTGTTGCAATGTGTAGAGTATTTGTTTCAGTAGATAGTTTATGTAGATTTGTCAGTCTGTAGTGTATGTATCTCAATAGGTAGTGTATATGTTCCAGTACATTTATTTCAGTATATAGTGTGTGTGGATTTTCAGTACTCTGTGTGTGTAGTTCAGTATATAGTGTATATAGTTCACTATATAATGTAAGCATTTAACTATATAATGTATGTGGTTCACTATATGACATGCATTTCAGTATACAGTATATTTATTTCACTATATGATATATATATATATATATATATATATATATATATATATCAGTAAATAGTGTATGTGGTTCACTGCATTGTGTATGCATTTCACAATATAATGAATATATTTCACTATATGATGTATGTATTTCACTATATAGTGTATGGGTTTTACTAGAAAGCCAGATTCTGAATGATGTCCCTAACAGCTTGCCATAGTTCTGCTACATTCTGTAATTGCTTATGAAGAGGGATACAATGAATTTGAAAGAACATATCCTTCTCCTTCTATGTAAGTTGTTCCCCATGTCAGTTCACTAAGATATAAAAATCTGGTGTGTGTGTGTCTGGCCAAAAGTAAAATAAACCGACTTTAATAACTCCCATGGTATGAGTCATTTTCTAAGAGAAAAAAAAAAATACTTACAGTACATGCAAAAGTCATGAAAGCTGCATTTTCTGTTGCCATGGAAATGCTTAGTAAATCAAGCTCTTTCTTGTATTTTTTGGCTGACAAGTCAATGTACTGTAACTGCATCTTGCTTCATATCAGATGTTAATATTTTAGAAAACAGTAGACTGTTTGGTAGAATGTTTGAAGTAAGTGTAGAAAAAATAAATAAATTAACTGGACCACATGCGGTAGTGCATGTTATGTAATGGGGGGGTGGGGGTGGCCCATTTAAATTAAAAAAAAAACTTCCAAGACCTTCCTTATTTATTTTATCAACTTTCACTTATGCATTTTATTTTTTAGTTCAATAGCTCCCACTGTTTCCCAACTACTTCATGACTTTTTTTCAGAAAATAGCTTTTTACATCAGCACATTTTAAAATCAAATGAGAAATTTCCACAAATTTCACTTACTTATTTTGATTTAAAGAGTATTATGTTTATATACAACACTGATTCACTATACCTCTCTTATTATTTTACCTTCACTTACTGCAGTAAATCTTCCAGTTATCTTGCAAGTTGAAAATAAAATACATGTATGACTGGCAGATGCATCAGAGGTTCAGACCGATACTTGAGGTAGTTTTTTTTTTTTTTTTTAAGTTGAGGTTTTTATGCGCTGGCCCGGTGGCGCTTGAGGGTTGAGGCACTGGATGCCACACCTTACTCCACGCTGGCGACCCGGGTTCGGGAATGAGCCCAGGTTGTCGGGGGTCGGCAGGGGAGGACTGGGATCAAGCATCCGATGACTGCTCTCCCAGTTCTGGGGGAAAGGGTGGGTTCCACACCACGCTCTGGCGGTTCCTGGGGACACCTGGTGGTACTGCCGATGCATAGGTGTTCAGAGGGGGGAGCACGGCGGACGTCTGCATGTTGGTGCTTGGATATCATTGCATGTCTGTGCTCCCATTGGGAGAAAACAGGAAAAAGACTGGGCATGACTGAGCAGCTTGATGGCCATGCCCTGCCATGCGAGGAGAACTGTCGTGGAATCATGCTGGGGAGGTTTGGCACTGGTCTGGCTGGCAGGGGTGGGGGAGCTCTCCAGCAGGTCAGCCACAGCCATGCAGGACCACCCCATCATGCGAGTGAGCCTGCTGCTCTCCCCGTGGGCAGAGCCAGTGGCAGGATGCCCCCATCGGTAGGTGCCACAGCTGGCACATAAAGAAAGATGTGATAAAACAAAGTTGAGGTTTTTTTATTATTATCATTTCTTTTTTTCTTGTGGAGGCTCTGAATTGTAAAGTTTCTGAAATCTGTGACTTGGAGTGGGTGATCCGGTTTTGCTTTGTCTGCTGGGCACAATTGTAGCATCCTGGTCTCAAACCCAATGTTGACCAAGTGACGTTGTGGGTTCCAGGGAAGTTGGGAGAGGTTCACGGTGGAATCAGTCTCTGCTTCTGTTGAACTCAATGTTTTCATAACTTTGTTTTACCCATTAAAACTCAATACATGCAGTCCTTTGCCTTACTGAGGAAAATATCTCCTTCTCTCTTTATATATATATAGATATATATATGATGAAGCACTAACATGCATGTTCTCAAGTTACACTGAGAAACATATTCTGGATCTCCCTACCCCCTCCCGCAGAAGACACATCTGGAAACGACCTCCTACCAGCTCAGAATGTCTTTCCTTGTAAATCTTTTGAGATGAACAAATTAATTATTTCAATAAGTAAGTAAATTACAGTGAAAAGGATATTCTGTTTAACCCCTCTCCTCCCCTCCACCTTGGCGTAAATAAGGTCTGGAAATACTGCTTATTGATTACTACCTATATTTCTATTATTTTTGTGATTTTTTCCCCCATCTGAGAAATTAAAGATTCCAAGGAGCCAGGGGTTAAATTACTTACTTACATAGCAAAGACAACTTACAATATGAACTATTTTTTCTGCCACTGGGACTCATGTGATCATCCTCACATCCAATTAATATGATAGGTTTGCAATCTCTTCATATTTCTTTCCTGTTTAATTCAGTGCACTAAAACACTTGATTGCTCATTCTTGTGTTCTGTTGCCAAAAGACAGCAATATGCATTTCCATCTCGCCCATATTCTGTCATTTATCCAACTCTTAGAGAAAGGAGTGAGTCAAGAGTTGTTGAACATCAAAAAAAAGATCAGCCACTCATGTTTATTAGTTATGTTTCACAGTTTCCACAGGGGAAATCATTATTTTATTTAATGTCAGGAGAACATTCTTCTTGCAATCACTGTTGCTAAGCTTGCCAGTATTCATTTGCTGTCTTTACTTCTCTTACGGATTTTGTATTACTGTACACTAATGGGTTTTCCAAATCTCCTGTATTCCCTTAACAGCTTCATGTGTCCACTGCATGATGAATGATTAAAATCATCTTTTTATCATCTAAGAAACATCGCCAGAATCAAGCACCTTGTTCTATCCGGCGATCTGCCACCTTTGATCCATGCCTTCGTGACCTCACGCCTGGACTACTGCAACTCACTTTACCTTGGGCATCTGGAGGTTGATATCTTCCGCCTGCAGCTAGTGCAGAATTCCGCAGCCCGAGTACTAATGGGTACTCCTAGATCTTCCCATGTTACTCTGATGCTGTGGGAACTGCACTGGCTGCCAGTTCAGTGGCGGATCACTTTCAAAGTTGGATTACTGACTTTTAATGCCCTGCATGATCTGGGCCCTGATTACCTGAAAGAACTCCTGATCCCTTACCGCCCTGTGAGATCGCTCCGCTCAGCCGATGAGGGGTGGCTAGAGATTCCTAGGGTAATATTAAAATCATCTGGGGACTGGGCTTTTATGTTTGCGGCCCCCTCCCTTTGGAATTCTCTACTCCATCAGATAAGGGAGTGTACAACCATGGGGAGTTTTAAAGAGGCTCTCAAATTCTTTTTATGGGAAAGGGCTTATGGTCCGACTGTTTATTAATTTGTTGTGTTTTATAATATCTCTTTGTACTGTTTTTTTTGTATCTTGTACTGTATCTCATTTTATTGGAATGTGCCTTGGTATTTGAAAGGCACAATATAAATAAAAATATTATTATTATTATTATTATTATTCTGAAGTATCCTGCCTGAAGCTATAGAGTCTGGAATCAGATGACAAATCTTCCTGATACCAGGACCTCCGAAACATTGAGATAATACTGTCATTGACATACTGGCAGCTTTTTAACTGAAGCTGTTTGTTCAGGGATAACATGACTTATTTGGACTCCTGATTAACAATATGTCTTATTATTTAAACAATGGTTCTTACTACTTATTATACACAGGATCTTACATTGCATGGAATATTTGTGGCATGGGGAGGTGGGATTTCATTTTGGTTTGATGTGGTGGATCTGTAATACACAGTACTATTATGGTAGCATTTCTAAGTATACTTTTGTTGTTTTGTAAAGAAGGAGCACAATTTTATAATCTCAACAGGGCCCCTTCCTTATTCCACTCACTCCAACAATAATGTATGTATATGTTATGATAACTGTCACACTGCCTGTTGTAATAGACATAGTTCCGAGGTGTGAAAATGTATTAATGTCACATTATGTTTTTTTTCTATTCTTCTGTAATTTTGATTAACAGTAAAACAATAACAATTATTTTTTTAAAAAGAAGGACCACAATTTGCAAATCTGTTGGGTTCAGGGTTTGTGTTTCTCTGTAAGACATATGAGATACCATACTATGCGCATAGGGGAACTTGTTTTGTTGTGTACAGAAATAGTCACAATTACCAATGGTACACACTTCTTTGTGGTGAAACAACCTTGTGCTTTTACATCTTCATTAACTATAGCAGGAGATTTTAAAGGAACAGAAGATAATCAGAAAACCCCACCTGTTTAACGTATGGACATTAACTCAACAAACCTCTGATATGCCACTGAGTGTTTTCACCACAGGAGTACTATATTATTTCAAATGCATTAAGAAACATTTACTATAATTATTTAACTTTCTAGTATTTCATTTGCTGACTTTACTTCTCTTACACATGTTGTGGTCCCATGGCTGAAGGTGGACATGACTGTAGAACTTTAAATTCTTACAGAGGCAAGAATCCAGTGTTTTTTTCCACTGTAATAACATATTTTGTTTCCCCCTTCCCTGCAGCAATGATTGTTTTCTATGTCACGTGCTACTGTACCTACCATCACATAACACAGAAATCAACGTTGTGTCATTACAGGCTCTCGTCTCCTTGTGATCTGCATTTCACACTTCTGTCTTAGAAGAATTCTGCTTGTGAAGATTGCAAAGTATTCATTCATGGAGACTGACAGTCTGAGCACCGTAACTGAAAATCATTTTCCTTCATTTATACCATTGTCTTTTTAAGTGGCCTTACAGCATACTTTTTTAAGACTATCTGAATATCACGGTCTTGAAAATATGAACATTTTCAGACTGTCTTACTTGCAAGGTATCATGTAGTTATCTTAACTATTTCAAAGATCTATTGATTCTAATTAAAATATAAGATAAAATGTTGTCCCGAGTAAAACACAGTGCTGGTTTTATTCCACATTGATGCACAGATTCTCCCAAAGTCCACATTGACTTTCATTAGGTGATGGCCACTGCTATTTTCATGCCTGCATTCAAGTATTTTCTTTTGGTTTCTGCTTAATGGCATTTAATCTATATGCATGCCATAACTCTTTTTCTGTTTATTTCTAAAGTTTGTTACAATTAGACCCCCCTCCCCAAACATTGATTTTTAACCCATACCAGCTGTGGGTACCTAATCCCACCAGTGTACCCCCCACTCATGAACAATATTTCAATCTCAGTCACATCCAATTTTTTTCCTTTCTTCTGCATTTCATGCAGGTTTCATGTAGTTTTTTTTCACCTGCAAATATATTATACATCACATAGTTATAAAATCGTAAGCAGTGGTAGACTATGGACTCCAAATCTATTCAGCTGCAGATAATACCACCCTTAATAAGGTGTAAATGTCCATCAATGAGGCCTGCAGGCTCCTGACCGGTGCTAACAGATGCACAAACACAGTTGCTCACTATACTCCTCTGTCAATGTGCTCAACTTTGAGGAGAGGCTCCTCTATCAGTCCTGTCTGATGTCCAAAAAAATACTCCTAGGCTTCTTCCCCCCCAGAGGTGATCTCTACCCTCCACAGTGCCAACTCCACCGTCTCTACCCATAGTGCCTGCAAATCCACCCTCCTGGTACCTAGAATCAGGACCTCACTTGCACAGTTGTCTTTCTGTTACAGGACCCTGTACTGGTACAACTCCATCCCTGCTGCTATCACCAACCTCACTAAAATCAGTCCCTTCAAAATTGCCCTCAAGAACCACCTATTTGCCACTCACTGCTGTAGGTGTTTAAAGCAACTCAGGGCTCCTACACCTGACAGGCTCTCCTCCTTATGCCCCATTTGCTACTGCACAGCCATCTCTGACAATGTCCCCTGGACAGCTAATTTAAGTATCACTACAGAGTGTCACCTACATTTCTCACTCTAATACTACCTAGCTATCACCATGCATTGGCCAATGACATTATCGTATGTAAACTGAACATTGACATTACAACCTGTCTGTGCCACTGTGACTTGCTGATGTAACAGTGCATGATGTAGCTATGCAACTATGTAATTATGTAACTATGTAAGCCTGTGATGATCTGTGTGTCCTTGTAACCCTGTGATTATCTCTGCACACTTGATGAGGAGCCTTTGGAAATGAGTCCATGACTCAAAGGATTGTAATTCTGATATATATATAAATAAATAAATGAAAATAAATAGATACATTTTGACTTTTTCAGGTCACCAAACTTCAGATGGGTAACAGCAGCACCATCCCACAAAAATAAGAAGTAAGGTGAGTGCACCACTTCTTTTGTACACAATTTCAGATAATTTACAATCCTCTATAAGGATCAGTAATCTAAAAAAATATTTAGTTACTTGCAATCCCCCCTCATTTATTTGGATTGTAGAAAGTCTTTCTTTTTCCCCTTCTTCCTTTACATTGCATAATTTAATGCAAACATAGCATCCACATGCAGAACTTCTAAATTTCCCAACTACCTTGAAATAATGTCAGGTCATACTCCACTAATTATGTATAGGTCACATTCCATACTCATGTTTGGAAAATGTTACTGTGTTTGCTGATTGAGTGGGAATGTTCTCCACAGCTGTTCGGGAATCTCTGCATGAACTCCAATGACTGTACAGAAATACTTAGACATATAAGCTAATATACCCCTTTTACTACAATATTGGCCCAAGTTCTATCATTTCAGGAAACAATGATTGCCTTATAGAGACCTCCTATTTCTCAGCTACTAGTTTTACTTTATTTACTAACTCATGAAGGAAAATGAAGGCTGGGATCCATGAACCCTGACAGAGTTATTACACATGGCTGATTTTTTTCATTGAATGGTCTAAGTATTTTTTATATCTTATGTTGCCAAATGTACATTCTTTAATGCTTTCCTGTTTACTGGTCAGACTAAAATGAACTTGGCACCAAAACTAAAAACACAAAAACAAAAAAAGGACAACATCTTTCCTGACACTCATCACTCTTAGCAATAATTATTGTGCCATAAATACAGATTCTCCATTAGTCAATGTCCTGCTACACAAAAACTCATATACTCAGATGGCTAGGTTTGCTGGCAAAGGCACTTAGCTTCACCTGAGCTCTTTACTTCTAGGTTGCTTGAAAGGACAGAGCAAAGAACCTTACCAGAGCAAGGAAAAGTATTGAGGTTTCTTTTGGCTAGGCAGATTTACTGTGTGTTATTTTCTTTTGTACTCAGAGGGATTGTTACTGTTTGTTGCTAACATTTTATTGCTTTATTTTCCTCTGATTCAAATTGTTGTTGCTGGGTATACGGTCCCTTCTGCTGCATTATTACAGAGTGTGCTTACAGATTACTGCTGCCTATAGGTGTGTGCTTACAGATTATTGCTGTAATCTTCTGATTCAAACTGTCTTTTGTAAGGTATATCTTCTGTTACTGCTTTATTTCTCTCTGTAGCAAAATGTTACTTACAGGGTATATCTTCTGTGAAATTATTACAGGTGGTGCTTTACAGGTTTTATAGTTTTATTTATCTTTAGGATAAGCTTTCAGGGCTATTGCATTTGCTGTTGGCTGATTGTTTCTGCTCTTACCTCCTTGTTTCTTTCATCCATGGTTCTTCTTTTTTGGCAGGAGAAGGGCCCAGCAACCCACCCCCATCCCCAACCACCTCACACTACACTCCTTTTATAGGGTAGCACAGTCATGACATTTCCTGTAGCAAAGCAGGAAGGGGAAGATCAGAGGGGTATACACACTGTGACATCATTTACAGGGGCAGAAGTAATTTAACTTGATATAACAAGTTATACACAAGCAAACAAACAAAACACAAAATCAAACTTTTGTTTTCATTTTCCTCCTTCTAATTACTCTGACCAGGTTATAAACCTAACAACTTATCTGGAATGGATATTATTAACTGCAGGTACTGCGGGTCACTTTTCAGAAGGGTGCCATGGAGATCTAAGGGATCAGCCCCAGGCAGCATGGGCAGAAACTGTGTGCCTCAAATTGAATATTCAGGAGGACATATATTATAAGAACCACCTGCCATTTCCCCAACATCCAACAGAAGCACCTCGACCGCAGAGGGTAGTTGGTCTGAGAGATTGGCAGGTGGTTTGGAGAGGCAAGTTGGGTGCCCCATCACTCGGTGATCTCCAACATATCACCTCCACAAACAATATAAAAACTACAAACATGTATCTGCCTCTATCTCTGAAATTAAACAAAGGGGCAGAGGACACTGCAGAGCAGGACACTGCAGCATAGGAACTAGCACAACAAAACTTGCCCAAAACAGGAACCAAAACAACAAAAGCAAAAATGAAATCCAAAAAACTTTTGATCATAGGAGACTCCATGATTCGGGGAGTTGATACCTATCTCCAGTGAGGGGTAATGGTCAGATGTCTCCCAGGTACATCAGCGTGGAGAGACACTGACAGCATTGCTAAAATTGTACAGGAAGCAGGAGAAAACATTGATGTCCTGGTACACATAGAGACTAACGATCTCACCAGCCAGTCAGTTGTAGAGATCAAAGAACACCTGACCGGGCTGGGTGATAAACTATCATCCATTTCAACCAGCATCTCCTTCTCTGAGATCCTGCCAGTCTGGGAGAGGGGGGCAGATGGATAGAATGCCAGAGAAGGGAAGATAGGGGAGCTAAACATGTGGCTGAAGGGCTAGTTCCAGGAAAAAAGACACAAATTTGTAGGGAACTGGCAACAGTTTTGGGAGCAAAAGTTTTTTTAAATTTGATGGACTGCATCTGACTAAGGAGGGAGTCAGTGCTTTTGGGCAGAAGTTTGACGTCTTTGCAGAATATTTAGACTAGCAAATGGGGAGGGGGAGCAGCACCTGATACTTCAAATGGGAAGAACACCCCTTCCCCCTCAGCTATTGGTCAAACAGGAGTTCAGCATGTTTGTAGTTCATTTGCATCACCAGGTAAGGAAAAAGATCCAGCTCCCCATACGACACACAGGGGAAATGCCAGACCTCATCCAACAACTAGCACACTGAAATCTGTCCAATGGAAAATCATGTACACAAATGCTTGCAGTCTGGGAAGCAAGATCCTAGACCTGCAGACAATAATGACAGAGGCTAAACTGGACATAGTAGCCATTATCAAGACATGGTTTACCAGTAACCACACTTGGGAGAATTCAGCACCTGGCTATGTACTGTTCAGAAGAAACTGAGGTGCAAAAAGGGGGACAGTGGAGTGGCCCTTTATGTCAATGAAAATATCAAAGCTACAGAAATTCAGAATACACATAAGGAGCCAGAAGAACTATTGGTCACCCTGGAAACAGGAAATAGGACAGCCATACAAACTGGGGTTTTCTACAGGCCTCCAGACCAGGGGGAGGACATAGACACATTACTGTTAGAAGATATACAAAACATGGCAGCTAAAGGGGAGGTTCTGATAATGGGACACTTCAACATGCCAGATACATACTGATCAATACCAGCAGGAACATCTGCCAGAACTAGACACATAGTTGATTCCCTGGAGGGGGAGGGCCTCAAATAACTGGTACAACAACCCACAAGAGACAGCACTATCCTAGATCTAGTACTGACTAATAGGGAAAGGATCACAGATCTCCAGGTAGAAGGTCAACTGGAGGCCATTGACCATCACATGGTATGGATCAATTTGGCCACTAGAACAAAACCATCCCTTTCCATGGCAAAAATAAGGGACTTCAGAGGAGCTGACTTTGATAAGATGGCCAACAAAGTTAAACTAGCCCTGGAAAAAAGAAATACAGACAAGGGGGTACAGGCAAAGTGGGCAAGCATTAAGGATGCATTACTTGAAGCAACATCCCATTGTGTTAGAGAGAAAAGGATGTGCAAAAGAAGAAGGAAACCACTAAGGTTCTCAAAAACAGTAGCAGAAAAGGTCAGAGCCAAAAGGCTGGCCTTCAGGAAATATAAGGGAATGCAGCGGGATGATGATACGGAGGCATACCAAACTGCCCTAAGAGAAGCACAGAAGGCAGTAAGGCAGGCATAGGCCCAAACCAAGGAAACATTGGCACAAACGGTAAAAGAAGGTGACAAGACTTTCTATAGATACATTAGTGAAAGGAGAAAGTCCAGAGGGGGTATTGCTAAGATCAAAGGGGATAAGGGGGCGTGTGAGGAGGAGAACCATGTAAAAGCATCTATCCTAAATAGATACTTTTGCTCAGTATTGATTGAAGGGAAGGTAGGGCGGGGCCCACAGCTCAGCACCATGTACACAGGCGGGGAGGGAGGTGTTCACAAGTCCTTTCACAAAAGAAAGGGTCCTACAAGAGCTTGATAAGCTCAGGATGGACAAGACAATGGGACCTGATGACATACATCCCAGGGTACTAAAGGAGCTAAGGGTGGAACTAGCACAGCCATTATCAGAACTGTTTAGTGAGTCTCTGGGCACAGAAGAGGTCCAAGAAGACTGGAGAAGGGCTCATGTGATCCTGCTCCACAAGAGTGGCAGCAGGGAGGAGGCAGGGAGCTACAGACCAGTCGGTCTTACCTCAGTTGTGGGCAAGATTATGGAGGCAATCCTTAAGGAAACGATAGTGCAACACCTGGAATCCATAGGAGCACATGATCCAAGATAGCATGGGTTTACAACAGGAAGGTGCTGTCAAACTAAACTCAAAGATTTCTTTGACTGGGTAACCAGAGTGGTGGACCAAGGGGGAGCAGTTGATGTCACCTACCTTGACTTTAGCAAAGCTTTCAATACTGTTCCACATAGAAGATTGATTAATAAGTTGGGTAGGCTCGAGGTGGGTCAGAAGTTGGTCAGCTGGGTGGCAAAATGTTGACGGGCAGAAAACAGAGAGTGGTGGTAAATGGTATACAGTCAGAAGAGATGTAAGTCACAAGTGGGGTACCTCAGGGATCAGTCCTGGGGCCAGTCCTCTTCAATATCTTCATCAGTGACATTGCAGATGGACTGGTGGGTAAGGTTTGCCTGTTTGCAGATGTCACCAAGATCTGCAACAGAGTAGATGCTCCAGATGGGGTGGGCAGAATGAGAAGAGAGCTGGATAAACTGGCAAAATGGTCAGAAGACTGGCAACTGGGGTTTAACACAAATAAGTGCAAGATCATGCACATAGGGAAGAGAAACCCTGAAGCCACCTATAGTCTGGGAGGACAGTTGCTGGCAGTCACAAAGGAAGAAAGAGACTTGGGCATCATCATCACAGATGACCTGAAATCATCTAAGCAGACCACTAAAGCAGTAGGTAAGGCTAGGGGGATGTTGGGGTGTATTAGTAGGGGGATCACAAGTTGTAAGAGGGAGGTAATAATCCCTCTTTACAAGACACTGGTTAGGACCCTTCTGGAGTACTGTGTGCAGTACTGGAGGCCACACCTTCACAAGGACATTAACCAAATTGAGGCATTCCAAAGAAGGGCAATCAAAGTAGTGCAGGGACTGCATCAGAAAACATATGAGGACAGATTAATGGAGCTCAATATGTATACCTTAGAGCAAAAGAGGGAGAGAGGTGATATGATCGAAACATTCAATCACCTTATTGGCATTAATACGGTGAAAGAGTCTAACATGTTTCAATATAAGAAAAATAGTAGGACAAGAGGACACAGCATGAGATTAGAGGGAGGTTGATTAAGGGGTAATATGAGGAAGTTCCTTTTCACAGAAAGGGTGGTGGATGTATGGAACAGCCTACCTCAGGAAGTGGTGGATATGAATACAATGCAGGGCTTCAAACCTGCATGGAATAGGCATAAGGGAGCAATACAGATGAGTATGAATAGATAGGCCACTGACAGAGCAAAGGCAGATGGCACATTCATAAGGTAGAAAAAGAAATGTGCAGACAGAATGGGTCTTGTGGTCCTTATCTGCCATCAACTTCTATGTTTTTATGTTTCTGTGTATCATTTATCATTTTTCTTTTGATAACATACTGTCATTGATAATAAAATTGACACATTCTTTCATAGTAACAATAAGGCTTTTATTTTCTAATTCTCCTTACTGAGCTCTTAAAGAACTTTATGATGCCAGTCTGCTATCAGTCAAGTTTGATAGCCACCAGTTATACAAGGATCACTGGGGGAACTTATGGAATTCATTTTGACACATAACAACAACACATAACAACAAACATTATGTTCAAACTATGTTAACAGCAATGGGCACCAAGATAGCTCCACAGTATGCTAACCTCTTTATGGCATACTTGGAGGAGGATTTTTTAAGGCACTGTCACCATAAACCACTAGCTTATTTCCGTTGCATTGATGATTTGTTTATTATCTGGTTGGAGGGCATAGATGCACTTAAAGATTTTCATCAAGAACTTAATAACCTCCACCCTATCATAAAGCTTACCCTGGAGTATTCTACAACTGATGTTAATTTTCCAGACACCACAGTCACCATTAAGGATGGAACCTTACATACATGTATTTACAGGAAGCCAACAGACAGACAGAGATACCTGCACAAGAAAAGTAACCACCCAAACCACACAAAAAAATCTGTCATGTACAGTCAAGCACTCCGATGTCACCGTATTTGTTCAAACGAGGATGACAGAGATACACTTTTGGCTATGTTGACAAACACCTTTATTGAGCAGGGACACTCTTCCAGAGAAATTGACAGGATAACAGAACATGCAATGCAAGTACCAAGAAAACAACTACTTCAATATAAGAAAAGACAGCTACAGACAGAATACCCTTAGTAGTCACATATCATCCAGAACTTGAACTTCTGCATAAGATTATTAAAGACCTCCACCCAATATTTAGTAAGGATGAAACCCTTAATTGTATGTTTAAGGAACTACCACTACTGTCTTTTAAACAACCATCAAATTTAGCCAGCCTGATTATTAGGAGCACGCTTTCACTAGAACAGAATACCATGTCACACAATGGCACACGACCCTGCAATCAATGCACCTGTAAGACTTGTGAGCTCATTTACACTTTGGACTGTGTGGTTATACCACAAAACAGACAACTCAAGATGCATGGGAGTTATACATGCACATCACAACATGTTGTTTATTTCATTCAGTGCAAGACATGTCCACAAACAGGTTATGTTGGCAAGACAAGCCAACAGCTCCACACTAGGATGAACTCGCACAGACATGATACTAAAACAAAGAAGACTGAAAAACCAGTGGAACACCACTTCTCCCAGCCTGACCACTCAATTTTTGGATATGTCAGTAATGGTCTTAAAAGGAAATCTCAAAAACACACAACAGAGATGAGCTTTTGAGATTAAACTTATTTTACATCTCAATATGGTAGCAGATGGGATGAACATTGATCTGGGTTTCATGGGACACTACAGAAATTGACATCCACAGATCTCTTCTTTTTCAGACTGGCATATTATAGGACTTCAGCATGTGTGGGGTGTAGGTGTGTGCATGGGTGTATGTGTGTGGGTATGTGTTGGGAGGTATGTGAATATAGCAGGTGTGGGGCTTGCTGTCACATTGAGGTAGGCTTCTATTTAGATACATGGAGTTACAGTGTGTTACAACTCTCATAATGAATATTAATTCCTCCTTTCTTTTTACCTTCACCAGGGAGTGGGGTTGATTCCATTGTGCTATATTCAGATTACCTAGCCTCTACTGTACATACAGGAGTGTTATCATAGACTGTCACATATTTTTTAACTCTGAACATATTGGGGTGTGAGATCTCATTTGCATGGGGGTCCTGGACAGATCTTTTTGCATTAGGCTAAGATTGTAGTGATTTGTGGAAATGTTGGTATGTTAGACCTCTGGTCTTACTCACATATTTAATATTTACTTCTAGTTACCTTACCCTGGGGAAGGTGGTAGTTTTATTTCATAGTGGTTCTATCCAGAATCCTTGGAAATGTTATTACACAGATAGGAGTAAGGTTAAAGGATACCTAAACAACATTTTGACAACAAACTACTCAAAAATCTGACTCTGTAGGTGACTAAAGGAAAGGCTGCTGTATTCATTAATGCTAAAACTACATTTACATAATTTACCTAAATGTTGTTCCAGAGCATTTGAAAATTGTAAAATCAGCCTTCCAATTTCAAAAAATCTGCCTTACCTGTTTCCTAAAATGGCCGCCAAATGTGTTATGTGATGACATCATTGGAGCCAAGGTAAGTGAAATATATGGCTCTCTATAGTGCTAACTGGTTCTTTTTCCCTTTGTATAGAATTGTTTCACCCAGATGATCAAAAGCATGTACATTATTTTGTATAATGCACATGTCAGGCTATGGTTCTGTTCATTTTGTTTACTTTAACATGCTGAAAATGTGTTTTAATCCAACTGACTTTCTCTGTGGCACACCACAGTGCACTATAAATCTTGAATAAACTGGTGGTCTAGTTGTTATGGTGGATCCAGGATGCTACAATGGGGGTGCTGGCGTGGTGTGCATGCTTAATATGCACTTTTTAATATTTTTATTAAACCTTTATATATTCTACTATTATTCTTTTCTAGTACGTTTTTGACAGAACCTACAAATGTAATTCATAGTTTGAATGTAAACATTTGTACAATCAATAAATCAGACTTCTTCAACAAAGTGAAATGCAGCAGCAGCAGCAAGAAAGTGTGCTACTATGTGTGGGGGGGGGTGTAGCCACCCCCTAGAGCCACCACTCTTTTTGTAGCAAAGTTCTTGTGCAGTCCAATGTTAGAGTTCATACTTTCTCAAAACTCAAATATATGCTTGTCTTGTCTTCTTTTTCCAAGGGAAATAATAATAAGAAGAATTAGCATTTATATAGTGGTTTTCATACACATTGTATCCAAAAGTGCTTTACAAGCGATACTAGACTGGTAGTAAAGTGACTGAACATGTAGTGGCAGCCATTTCATACATTAATATCCACACACAGCCTTGGACAATTGCATGAATTGGTTTTATGGGAAGGGGAATGTTGGCCAGGACAAAGGGGTCAGGTGTTGATCAAGGTGCTGGCAGCCCCACATCTTATTTCTCACAGTAATCAGCTCATATTTCTCTTCTTGTGTCTTCCCCCTTCCCTGAATATAGCAGTACCTTGCAAGAGTGGCCTTCTCAGTCCCCCCTCTGGTATTCATTCTTCACTATTCTTCCTCACACATAAAACTGGTGAGCTTATCACCCTTCTGCATCATGAATGCAAGTAGTACAGGCCCCGTTTTGTTTTGACATATCAAATATAAATATATCTTTCCAGTAAGTCATTCTCATAGCAGCAGGGAACAAGGGGAATGATGGACTTTCCTAACCTTAAAAGATCTAGGCTACCTTTGATTAGGCACTATTAAATGATGGGTGTGCACATCATTATGCACATCATTTAATAGTGCCTAATCATAGGTGGCTTAGATCTTATATGGGTAGGAAAGCCTATTTTTCAACTTGTGCCATGCTGCTATCAGCCTGACTTACCAGAAGATCATGTTTATTATTAATATGTAAATATAACATGGAAGACTGTACTAAACACATTCATGATGCGGAAGGGTAGTGAACTCACCAGTTTTTGGTGTGGGGAGCAGGTGAGAAGAATGAATACCAGAGAGGGACTGAAGAGGTCATTCCAGCAGGGTACAGCTATATTCAGGCTAGTTGAAGACATGAAGGAGGACACTGAGCAGATCACTGTGAGATCTGAAATGTGGGGCTGCCAGCATCATGACCACTACCTGATTGTGGATGAGAATAGCCAGTGATGACAAATACTCAGAGTGGCAGGGCTGCACCTAAACTGTTACTTGAATTCAGTGTAGGGAGATTACCCTCGGGTGGGGGGGGTGGTTTTGATGTTTGTTAGGACAGTATTGAGGGGGTTGTGTATAGCTCATTCAAGATTTAGAAGGGTGGTAGCTAGCCAACTCACATTGTGGAGTAGAGCACAGAAAAGTACTGGAGAAGAATTGCTGGGAACTGTCCTGTGAGGTTCTGCAGATCACAGGTGAAGGAGTAGACTGACACTGGAAGTCAAGTGGATTCACTCAAGGTATTAGTATGCCTCGCCTGCTAATAATATTGTTATCCATTGTAAGTACAGCCCTTATGAGGGCATGAACAGCAGTTTTTCTGGTGGGTTATGATGCTTATTGCTTGGCCCTCCAGGAAGACCTAGTTGTTCATTAATGAGGTGGGAAAAAAAACACAACAGGGAACTGTACATATTACCTTCACTGTGCAGAAGGGTAGTGATCCATTCAATGTTTACTGTAGGAGCAGAAGTCAAACATTGAGAATGTGGACTGGAGAGTGATTTGGAAGGCATGTTTTAACAGTGCCAGCTAATGATCTGTATCAGTATAGGTGTGCACAACTCTCTGAGGTACAAGATTACAATCTGAGGTGTGATAATTCTCTTCATGAGACCGCAAGCTCACATGCAGCCCCAGGCAGTACTAAGGACAGGGTATGGATGGTGGGGTGTTCAACAGAAGGCAGGCTAGGTGCAGGGGGTTCACATGGAAAAAGAACGCCTTATTTGTGGATTAACAAGAGAGCATGAGCTTTGGAACTGAACAAGACCGGTACTTTGCTGTGACCCTGAGCAAGTCACTAAACTCCCTTGTGCTCCCAGGCCACGCCTGTAAACAAGCTTTCAGCTTAGTGTGTCTCTCCTGGTTAACAAAAAACAAAATTCAGTGCATCATATAACCACTAAATCATCAGGTATTTGGCGTGTTATACTATAAGGCAGTTTGCCAAAGAAAAAGTCAGCTGGATTGCGAAACATTTTCCGCAAATTAAAATAAACAAAATGAACAAAATCATAGCATAACATGTGTGCTGATCAAAATAATCCATGAGTTAATACATGACATTGATCATTCTGGTACAACAATTCAAAATAAAGAGAGAAAGAAGAACTAGTTAGCACTATAGAAATATATGTGGATCTCTGCCTCTGGCTCTGATGATGTCATCATGACTCATCACTTAACACACTTGGCAGACATTTTAGGTGGGAACCAAGGCTGTTTTTTGAAAGTGAAAGGCTGATGTTTACATTTCTCAAAGGCTATGAAACTGTATTTATGTTATTTACATAAATGCAGTTTTAGCATAAATGTAAACAGCAGCCTTTACTTTACCTTGCTAAGAAGCCAGATTTTGGAGTTTGCAGTTTTAAAAAACTGCTTGTTTAGGTACCCTTTAAATAGTTTCACATTTTTGCTCTGTAGGTATTAGGATACATGATCCCTTTTACTTGGGATTTCATGACAAGTTGAATTCCTTTGGGGAACAATTGCAGTGATTGATGTGAATGAAGGTTCATTAGGAGTGTGTGTGTGTGTGTGTGTGTGTGTGTGTGTGTGTGTGTGTGTGTGAGAGAGTATCTCCTTAAAGCTACTTATCCCACCCCCTCACATTATGGGGATGTGGGGTGCGGTAGGGTGTCTTGTTTGTGTGAAGAGGAGGAGAGAAATTAAAATTTGTATCTCTTTTTCAGATTCATTAGACACTTCTGGTACATCAGGTTGTTATACACTGAGAATTTATTGACATCAGTACATATAAGGCTACATGGTCTTAATTCCTTGGTGGTCCTCGACAAGAGTTTTTTTGTTTGACACTAATACTGTCGATTTATATTTAAATTATCACTTATAAAGTCCTGTCACTACACTAGAGGTTTTTGAAATTTATGGGGCATGATATCTAGCTGGAGAGTATAGCTGAGTGATAGGTCCAGCTAAGTTTTACACATCATACCGTGTGCACTGATGTTTTTAAAACAGCTTTACTGGTAATTTCTTGTCTATAATGCATACATTGAAACTTCTTGGAGTCCTAAAACAATCTTAGTATGTCTTTAATCTGGGTGGGTGTTGTTTTTCAGTAATCACATCCTTATACACACTGTGACACTCATAGCTTGATTTAAGAGTCTTCTGCTCCAGTAGTGTAATCCTATGTTAATTCAATTTATATACAGTAGGATTCTTTGTATGTGTTTTGCACCATGCACCTTTGATCCTGGGACACTCCCAGATGAAGGTAACATGGTACTGTAAAACTTCTCTGACATCATCATCTGTATTTTTTAAATGAGTATTTAAACCAATGGGGATTATTTCTGTTTTTTCTGCATGATCTAGCTGTTAAAATTATTGTTTTCTCTAAATAACTGCCATTACACTTCTGAAGAAGGACTGGTTGATCCAAAAGCTAGAGCACTTTGTTCTTGTTGTTACATCTATGTTGGTCCGTTAAAAGGCATCAAATCATTTGCTTCTGGATCTATATTTCTTTTCCTAATTTGTGGTTTTCAGTTACTCACTTGCTGAATCCATACAGTATATATACTTTCTACAGTGCAGAAACAGCAATGGCAATCCTCTGCAAGTCTAAACGTACAAGTAGAGAGTTAGCTCCACTAGCCATGATTAGTTTTAAGTAGTGTTCAAGCTATGAAAACAATGTTAACATAGATCCTGCATACACCCCCCCACTATGATCCTGCACACACCCTCCCACTATTGCAATAATTACACATCTAGTGGCACATCGAGTGATGGCAGGCAAGACAGCAGTGACAGTGGGATGGTGGGGCACTACTGGTGACAGCCTTGGAGGAATAAGAGATACAGATGTGGTGGTGACCATACACAGCCAGTCAGGAGTCACAAAAGAACAGGAGACCGGGCCTGCCACACAGTCCTGCTTTTTAAGAGTCTACCACAAAATAGCACATTCTACCCCTACAGTACCATACTTGTTATCCAAAATTAACAATTGCATCACAATAGCAGAAGATACAGACTTGGGATCTGTACTGACAGAATTTTGAAAGAGCTACTCCCCATGTTATTGCTACTACTGCTGCCACCAGATTAACATACACATATTCTACCAGGTTGCAACACCTAAAGAATCCATCACCTGCTAAGTAGAAAAGCTATATCTTCCAATGATATAGTTTGCATACACTACACCAGGATCCACCCTGCTCCTCAGGGTCTGTTTCAGTGCTTAGCTCAAGAAATAATCCTGATGTAGAATAGCTGCCACAAAAAATACTTATATACTTATAAGGCCCAAACACTGTGATATTGCTGTTCTAGCTTTATTTGCATAATACCATAAATAATTCTCAGGTCAAATACAGCTCTTGTCAAATAATATGGCTCAGGCTCTATTTACTCTACAGACAAATGCAGTGACATATGCTTCATTCAAAATGGTTCTAACTTTACAAGCAGTGAAATGTCTTTTGTGCCAACAATTCAGAGGTCAAATAGCTTTTGAGCTGTTGAATGTGGTTCTCTACATTTTCATTTTAACCAGTGATGTTAGCAACAAGATGGAAGATCTGGAGGCTGTCATGGTACAGTCAGACCTGGACATTGTGGCCATCACTGAAACCTGGTGTAATAATAACCATGACTGGGAGATGGCCATACCTGGCTACAACATATTCAGAAGAGACAGAGCAGGCAGGAAGGGAGGAGGAGTGGCACTGTATGTGAAAAATGACATAAGGGCCACAGAGATCCAGGAGGAAAAAAATGGGGGAGAGATACTGTGTGTTAAGCTGGAAAGGAAAATGGGACAGCCATCTGCACAGGTGTGGTCTATAGACCACCAGCCCAGGAGGAGGAAGAAACAGATAGGGAGCTGATGCTAGCCATCCAAAGGATGGCAGACAAGGTTGAGGTAGTACTGGTTGGAGACTTCAATATTCCAGATGTGGACTGGAGCATCCCAGCAGCAGCATCAACTAGGATCAACTTTATCCTGGACTCCCTTCAGGGTGCCTTCCTCAAGCAACTGGTCATGGAACCAACTCGGCAGAAGGCAATACTGGACCTTGTGCTCACAAACAGGGACAGTGTGATGGGGGTAACAGTGGGGGAGCACCTGGGAAACAGTGACCACCAGTCATTGTGGTTTGAAATCACAGAAAGAGCAGAACCAAACCACACAAAAACGCATATCCTGGATTTTAGGGGGGCAGACTTTGGGAAAATGGGGAGATACTTGAAAGAGGCATTAAGGGGAATGGGACAGGAATCAGGGGTTGAGGAACAGTGGGCAGTATTTAAAATGGGGATTACAAGAACAACAGAATTATGCATTAAGCAGGTTAGCAAGAGGAAAAGGAAGAGGAGACCATTATGGTTTTCCAAAGCGGTATCAAAGAAAGTGAAAGCCAAAAAGATTGCATTCAGGCAATACAAAAAGACACAGGCAGAAGGGGATAGGGAGAAGTACCAGGAGAAGCAAAGGGAGGCAGGGAGGTCAGTAAGGGAAGCCAAAGCTCAGACAGAAGAACACATTGCAAAATCAGTGGGTAGAGGGGACAAAACCTTTTACAGGTACATAAATGAAAAAAGAAAGACAAAGGGAGGGATAGTGAGACTGAAGTGGGAGGATGGGAGCCGCGTGGAGGATGACAACTGTAAAGCTGACATACTGAACAGGTATTTCTGCTCAGTCTTTACTGAGAAAGAGGAAGGTAATGGGTCTGAAGGGAGTACAAGGGGTGAGAATGGTGCAGAAATGGACACAAGTCCCTTTACACGAAAGGGTCCTGAAGGAACTGGAAGTAATAAGAGTTGATAAAGCAATGGGGCCAGACGGGTGCACCCCAGGGTCCTTAAAGAACCAAGAGAGGTGGTGGCTGAACCTCTGGCTATCCTGTTTAGCTGATCACTGGAAACAGGGGAGGTACCCAAAGACTGGAGGACTGCAGATGTAGTCCCTTTATACAAAAGTGGGAACAAAGAGGAAGCAGGGAACTACAGACCAGTCAGCCTCACCTCGTAGTGGGGAAGATCATGGAAGCACTACTGAAGGAGAGATTGGTGGAACATCTGGTTATCTATGGACTACAGGACCCAAGGCAGCATGGTTTCACCAGGGGGAGGTCATGTCAGACCAACCTCGTTGAATTTTTTGACTGGGTGACTAGGGAGGTGGATCAGGGGAGGGCAGTGGACATGGTCTATCTGGACTTCAGCAAGGCCTTTGACACTGTGCCACATAGAAAACTATTACACAAACTGGGGAATATGGGTGTGGGCAGGACAGTAGTGTGGTGGGTAGGTAACTGGCTGGGTGGCAGGACACAGAGGGTGGTGGTAAATGGCTGTCACTCCACAGAGGGTACAGTGACCAGTGGGGTACCACAGGGATCAGTGCTGGGACCGGTTCTATTCAACATCTTCATCAGTGACATTGCGCAGGATCTAGAAGGCAGAATTTCACTGTTCGCTGATGACACAAAGCTCTGTAACAGAGTAGACACACCAGAGGGTGTAGACAGAATGAGAAGCGACCTGCAGAAACTTGAAGAATGGTCAGGGGTTTGGCAGTTGAAATTCAATGCAAGAAGTGCAAGATAATGCATATGGGGCACAAAACCCTGGCACAATATATCAGTTGGGGATGAGGATATAGCATGCACCAAGCAGGAAAGGGATCTTTGGGTTGTCATCTCTGATGACCTCAAGGTAGGGAAACAGTGTGACAAGGCAGCAGGTAAAGCAAATAGGATGCTGGGATGTATAGGCAGGGGCATCACAAGCAGGAAAAGGAGGTCATAATTCCGCTATACAAGACACTAGTGAGGCCCCACCTGGACTACAGTGTACAGTTCTGGAGACCATACCTACGTAAGGACATAGACAGGGTAGAGAAGGTTCAGAGAAGGGCAACAAAGATGGTGCATGGATTGCATCACAAGTCCTATGAAGACAGGTTGAAGGAACTGAACATGTACTCACTGGAGGAGAGGAGGGAGGGAGAGGGATATGATAGAGACATACAAGTATCTTACAGGGAGGAAAAGGGTGCAGGAAAACACTATTTTTAAGCGAAAAAGATATTCCAGGACTAGAGGGCATGGGATGAAGTTGGAGGGAGGACGATTCAGAGGAAACATGAGAAAGAATTTCTTCACAGAACGGGTGGTGGACAAGTGGAACACCCTGCCAGAAGAAGTGGTGGGGGCTGAAACAATCACGGGATTTAAGAATGCATGGGATAGACATAAAGGAATTCTGGAGGTCAGGGGTAAGGGGCAACAGACTTCTAGGAAAACAAACTGAACTTACAAGCTCAAATGGGCAGACTGGGTGGGCCATAGGCCCTTATCTGCCGACACTGTCTATGTATGTATCTATGTATCTATGTTGGTTTATGCAACTTTACAAGGGACTTCTACAAGGACTGGATTTAAACTGCTTTTCTTTGTGGTTAGTGGGACATCCTGCATATCAGTGCTTCATGTGAGGTTCCTCTGCTACATCAGCTAAGTCACTGTTTTATTTCACTAATGGCTCAAATAATATTTGCCTGTTTAGGTGTTGGCACAAGAGGCAATTTACATCTTGTATAGTTGTAGCTCTTGTAAGGGAAACATATTTCACTCTTTGTGGCCATTTGGAGCAAATATTGTGGTTCTCTACTTTTTCATTTCAACCAGCGATGTTGGTTTATGCAGCTTCACCTGGGACTGCTACAAGGACTGGATTTAAACTGTTTTTTTTGTGGATAGTGGGACATCCTGCATATCACTGGTTCATGTGGGTTTCCTCTGCTACATCAGTTATGTAAAAAGAGATTTCTTCTCTGCTACATAAGCAAAGTCTTTGTTTTATTTTATTTACGGCTCAAATAATATTTGCCATTTTAGGTGTTGGCACAAAAGGCAATTTACATCTTGTAAAGTTGCAGCTCTTGTAAGTGAAGTGTATGTCACTATTTGTGGCCATTTGGAGCAAATATATACAGCAACCATTGCTATGACTTTCAACTCCTATGATATTATGCTCATTGTATGTAATAACGTGTTGGACCATTTAAGCTGATATACTCCTTTTACAATAATTTAGGGCCACATATTATAATTTCAGGAACTGATGATTACCTTATGGAGATGCCCTATTTTTGAGCTACTATTCCCAATTTATTACCTAACTCACTAGAAAATAATGAAGGCTGGGATCCACAACCAGTTAGAGTACTTTCAAATGGGTCATTTCATTCCAATAACAGCCTACATAAGAAACATAGAAACATAGAATTTGATTGCAGATAAGAACCGCTTGGCCCACCTCATCTGCCCATTTCCCTACCTGATGGATAAGCTGCAGATTCTAGTTAATCAACAGCTCACTTCCTCCTACCCCCCCCACTAGAATTGCCTTATGTCTGTCCCATGCATTCTTGAATTCCCCCACTGTTCCCGACTCCACAACCTCCTCAGGAAGGCTGTTCCATGCATCCACAACCCTTTCTGTGAAAAAATACCTTCTGACATTACCTCTGAGCCATCCCCCATCTGTCTTCAAATTGTGTCCCCTTGTTCTTGCACTTCCCTTTTTCTGAAAGATGCTACCCTCTTGTACTTTGTTAATTCCCTTAAGATACTTGAAATTTTCTATCATGTCCCCCCTCTCCCTCCTTTCCTCAAGGGTATACATGTTAAGCTGCTTTAGTCTCTCCTCATATGTCTTCTGGTGCAGACTCTGCAACATTTTGGTTGCCCTCCTCTGGACAACCTCCACTCTGTCTATGTCTTTGCGGAGATGGGGTCTCCAGAATTGCACACAGTACTCCAGATGGGGTCTCACCTACTGTCTGTACACAGGGATAACAACTTCTTGTTTTCTACTGTTGATGCCTCTCCCTATGCATCCCAGTATCCCCCAGCCCTCCTTACTGCCTTCTCACATTGCTTGCCCACCTTAAGGTCATCTGATATAATTACTCCTAGGTCTCTTTCAATTTTTGTTGTTGTTATTATCTCACCCCACATTGTGTACTCTTCCCCTGGGTTTTTTAGCATCTTACATTTGGAAATCTTTAAGGTGTTTGGTGCAATCATTACAGCTTGGAGATGGTACTCTGACTCTACAGATTTGTGCTCCATTTTTGTAATGGAGTTTAACTTCATGTACAAAGCCTATGATCATTGCAATTACCATTCCTATTATGGTAATTGTTAAATAAAAGAGAAGCGTGACTCCTCAAATTAAGTTTTCAAATTAAAAGGCAAACTTCAGTGAAATATGCATCACTCAAAATGACTGTTCCTAGTCTATCACTCTTGCAATGCACAGAGACTGTAGCAATGAACAACTCAAAATGATTTATCTAGTGACATGCTATGGGATCGGAAACATGGGGGGGATTGAGGTCCCGGGGTCAGACAAACCCCATTTTGAGGGCACGGTCGAACAAGCTCCTCATTGTTTCTCTGGTGAACTGCTAAGCATGCAGCAATATGGGTGGGGGTGGGGGTGGGGTTGAACGTACTATCCTGAGGAAGGGCTCAATTAACTCATCAAGCCAGAAGAAAAATAGCACATTCCAACTCCTATACAACACACAGCCAGTGTAGTAATGCAGCTCTAAGGAAAGACACTATTTTCACACTCTTATTATGTTGTTTAGTTGCAAAAATGATGTCAGCCCTTTTCTCAATACAAAAAGTCTGCTGGGTTATGCCCACTGCAGCCACAAAAATGTACAGTGCCTCTACAAATCCTTTGTTCTTGGTGGCGAAAATGTTACTTCCTGTAGTTACTTAATTTGTCTGAGTGAAGAAACTACCATATTTATTAATTCATTGTGTGTTATCACTTTTTGTTGTAAAACCCAAGAACATGTGGCCTGCCATATATAGTATTTAAAGACTGCAAAAATCACCTGTAAAGTATATATGTTATTTATTTATTTCAAAGTTTGGAAATGCACCTTTGAGCAGAAATGCTCATTTGCAAAGGTTCTTCATCAGAATAAAAATGTATTTATTTATTTATTGAAATGTTTCACCAGGAAAGGCACACTGAACAATGCATTGCTCATCTCATGGTGCATCCTCGTGGGAAGGGGAATCAGGATAACAATGATGCATATGAGTGACAAACACAAATTACATAGATTTTACAGGCACGAGTAAGTAAAGTCAAGTACAACTGGTGACAACAAGCAGCAAAAACATCAAGTGCATTGGTACACAATACCACAAATGCATTATTTTGAAGGAGGACAGTAGAATTCAATGGAGGTGTTTCGGGGAAGGGTGGCTCAAGAGGGAGAAGAAATTTGTTGGAGATAAGGAGGTCACAGGCAGGAACAGTTAGGGGACAGAAAGTTATGTAAGGCTGCAGAAAGGGAAAAAGTGGAGGATGACTGCCAACTATGATGGGGAAGGGAGTTCCACAATTTAGGTAGCCGGTGAGACAACAAATTTTGACCTATAATTATAACACAGTGAGGGACAGCCAGTGTACAAGAGTCAATTAATCTAAGTGTGTGGATAGGTGCGGGGGGGGGGGCAATGGTAAGCAAGGAGAATAGGTAGGTAGGGAGAGCATCATACCAGAACTTTGAGATGAATTTTGCACACTGAGAGGTACAAGTGGTTAAACAGTGAGGGAAAAGACAGTGAGAGATAGAGGTCACAGTGATGAGTAGGAGGAGGTGATTCAAGAGCAAAGCTGCAGAAGGAGTTAAAGCAGGTGTCCAGGGGGCGTTGATGAGCAGCTAACTGGATAGACGTGCCTGGCTACTGTTCCATGCTAATGGTCAGTAAAAGTGACAAAGAAACCCCTTTTAATGGTAATTTCCTCACCGAATTTTGTATAAGCATATACAGGAAGGTGCTATGGAGGAATATTTGATGCCTAATCCAGGAAAGAGCCAGCGTTTGGCTGGCAAAGCCGGAAAGAAGGTGGCCACCACCGTGACGGGTGAAAGCATGGGTGTTGTCTCGCTATCCGTATCTGAAATGTGTGCGCTGGGCCACGAAGTAACCGGGCAAGTAATAGCAGCATTAGAACCCAGACTATTAAAGCTTGAAAGCAAAATTGATCTTAAATTACAGGAGGTCCTTGAACAACAGACGCTGCATTGTAATCGAATTGGAGAGGCAGAGGATCGTATATCCAGGATGGAGGATGAGCTCATGGAGGTCCCTGGGCAAGTTGCCCTGTTACAGAAAGAGCTGGAGGAAGTCAAGGAAGTGCTAGATTACCAAGAAAACTATCATAGGCTCCTCAATTTGCACCTTTGGGGGCTCCCGGAGGGGGCGGAAAAGGCGACATGCTGAGGTTCTGTACCAACATTCTACCTGAGCTGCTGGGGCTGCAACCAAAGAATGGGCGGCTGAAACTGGAAAGAGCTCATAGGGCCGTGATGCCTTGGCCCCCAGGAGATCAACCCCTGCGGCAGGTGATAATGCACTTTCATGCGTTTCAGGACCAGGAGATGATACTGAAAGGCTATCACGAGAAAGAATCGCTTGTGTTCGAGGGTGCCAGACTTTACATTTCTCAGGATTATTCGATCCAGCTCCTTTAAAAACGTAAGCTGTTCAACCCCCTAATGGCCCAGCTCAGGAGTCTTAAAGTAGAGACTTTTTTGATCTACCCGGCAGTTCTTAAGATCCGGCACGAAGGTGCAATGTTCTTCTTTTGGGAGCTCCCTAAGGCCAAACAGTTCATGAAGGAACTCCAAAAGAAGCTGACCAAATGAAGGAGCTGGCTTAGGACGGGCCATGGAGCGACTATAAGATTTGGCTGTGGGTCGTTGGATGCTCTGTACTGGTTAAAGTTTGGTACTTTTTACCTTAATGTTAACTTGCTAATGGTTTGGTTCTGAAATGTGCAGTATCTGTTATCAGGGGTATGGGGGCACTTATTTTGAGATTGCCTGCATTGGCTGATGTGGCCGGACTGAGCTGTGACACCCTCGGACTGTTTTGGGGTGCAGGGACATGATTCCACGTGGCAGGAACTTGGTTTGACCGATCATAGAAGGGAAATATGCGGCTAAGTATAGGCCAGGAGAAGGCCCCGGTGGGATCAAGCTGACGGATTAACGTGTTGGGGCGGGGGGAGAAGGGGCTTAGCATGTGTGTTGTTGATGCGGCCTGCTTCTCTTCCCATGCTGCGTGTTGTCTCTGCATCTAATGGGCTATACAGAGAAAGAAAAGACAGAGGGCAGATGTTTGGGTGGGGATGGGAGATGTATAGAGGAGTGGATGAGAGGAGACTCTTCCGCTCTCGCCTATCTTCTTGTATGGGGATGGGGGGCGTCTTCAGGGGGGATGCTGCAATGGTAAGAGCAAGTGCTGGATTAAGTTGAGGGCACCACATGGGCATAGGAAATGGTCTAATGGAAGAGTGCTGAGGGGTATCTTTTTTCCTTTTTCTTTTTCTTAAGAGTTTGGAAGTTAAAGCCTTTTTTTCCCCTTTCTTGTTTGTTTTTTTTATCAGTAGTAAAGAAAGAGGGAAAATTGAGGTTACTGACATAAATATGATATAAAATGAATACAGAAGCCGACTGTTGCTGGAGCAGCAGGGCACACACATCCGAGGAGGGTTTACTGACACGCATGCTAGAGCAGCAATTGGTGTCGATGCTGAAGGGGGATAAGGGTAAGAGATATGTGGTTGATGTGTTATGGTTGGGGGGGTGAAAGGGGAGGAGAGGATGGTGGGGGAGAATGCTGTCAACCATGTTGAAGACAGCACAGGGAGGGATGGGGGAAGGGGGTTATTGTTTATGTTTTTCTGTACATAGTTCATTGTTATGTCTTGGGGGATGCATTCTGTGTTCTGTGCAGGCTAATACAGTTACTATACGGAACACCAGTTGGATCGGATAGAGAGAGAGAGAGAGCAGTGGAGGGAATGAGACTGGGCACATCATGGCTAATAGGCAGGAGCTGATGGCGGTCTCCTGGAATGTGCGTGGGGTCACTAATTCGATTAAATGAACTACACTTTTGGCGGCACTCAAACGTAGGGGTGCACAGGTTGCACTACTCCAGGAGACCCATCTGTTGGATGCGGAGCACGCTAAGCTAGCATGAGGATGGGCTGGCAAGTGCTTTGCGGCTTCATATTCCGCATGTAAATGAGGCGTTGCTATTCTCCTGCATAGGCACTTGCCAATGGAGGTCACAAGGGTGGTGAGAGACCACTGAAATGGACAATATATATTTATAGTGGGATAACTATTTGAGGAGACCATTACCTTGAGCAGCATCTATGCCCCAGCAGTATATGACACTGGGTTTTTCCCTGAACTCCTGGATTTATTACCTAAGGAACAGTTTCCAGGACTCATTTTGGGTGGAGACCTGAATAGTACAATGGAACCCATGCTGGATCACTCTGAAGGCAAAGGGAGGAGGACGGAGATACTGGGTCAGTGGCAGGAGGGGATGACAGATTTAGACATGGTGGACAGTTGTAGGATGTTGAACCCAGGGGCTAGGGAGTATACGTTTTTCTCTAGCCCCCATGGGACATGGTCTAGAATTGACTATATATACATACCGCGTGGTTGGCATGATAGGGTGGTAGATTTTTCCCATAGTCCTATCCATGTGTCGAACCACGACATGGTTATTGGTTGGACTCAGATACGGGCAGTGAGGGAGACCCCACCTCCATGGAAATTCCCGACATACATGCTATCTAACCAGGAGTTCAGGGACTATTTAGTGACACAATGGCAAGTGTACAGAGACACTAACATGGGAGCTGAACTGTCTAAAGCCATATATTGGGATGCAGGTAAGGCCTTCATGCGAGGTGCCATTATAGCATTTATGGCTAAATATAAGAAGGAGAAGAGTGAAAAGAGACAGGGTCTAGAGAAGAAATTAAAAGACCTGGAAAAGAGGGTGACCCGGGGAGACAGGGGGGAGGTGGAACAATTGTTAGTGGTTACCAGGGAGGCCTTGAACGCTTTGGTCAGAGGCGAAGCAAGGTCATCCTGGTTATTTTGTAAACGTTATCTGTTTGAATGGTCCAACAGACCTGGACTCCTTCTAGTGTGACTCATGAAGGGGGTAGACGCCCCACTGAAATGATGGGGATAATAAAGGTTAGGGGGGGTAGTATACAGAGAACCCCAGAGGGTAAGGAGCACTTTTCGGCACTTTTATGAACAGTTGTATAAGGCTGAGAGTCAAGACCAGGGACAATGGATGAGGGATTTTTTGGATAAGGTGCAGCTTCCTGGACTTTCACCCACGTAGAGAGAGGGATTAAACCAGCCCATTATGAAGTAGGAGGTGATTAGGGCCATTGGGAGGTTACAACGGGGCAAGGCCAGTGGCCCCGATGGATTCCCTGTGGAATATTATAAAGTCCTGGTGGGACAGATGGCAGAAGTGCTTAGTGAGTTGATGCAGCAGGGGGAGAGGGGGAGGGTGTGCACCTGCCCACTATGTGTTCTGATGCGCTGATCTGTCTGATATCCAAACCGGGCAAGAATGGATTGGAATGTCCCTCATAGGCCAATATCGCTTTTAAATTGTGATCTTAAAATTATAGCCAAAATACTGGCCACAAGGTTGGAGGATCTTATGCCAGTGTTGGTTCACCCAGACCAGACCGGGTTCATCAAGGGGAGGTTTTCTTATCATAATATGAGAAGACTGCTTAATGTCGTATGGAGAACAGGGCTAACAAAGGAAAAACCATATACTATCTCTATGGACACCGAAAAGCGTTCGACAGGGTGGAATGGAGGTACCTCTTCGAGGTATTACACTCGTTTGGTCTGGGTAAATCATATATCCAGTGGGTACAGGGTATGTATCAGGCCCCTAAGGCACGGATTTTCGTTAATAGGGTGCTCACGGAGGGTTTTGAACTGGGTAGGGGCATGAGTCAAGGCTGTCCCCTCTCTCCTTTGTTATTTGCATTGGCATTAGAGCCGTTGGCTGCAGCGCTCTGGCAGTGCCCCAAATTTTGGGGTATAGAGGGGGTTGGGGGTACCACATATAAAGTGGTCCTGTATGCGGACGACATGCTATTATTTGTTAGGGACCCACAGGTCTCTATGCCGTCCCTGTTGGCAATAATAGACACTTTTGCGACTTTTTCTGGTTACAAAATAAATCTCAGTAAATCGGAATTAATGTGCTTTCTTAAAAGTGAGCAGGAAGATGTGTGCTGGGGCTTAACGGGTAAATCTGTGTCCATTACGTATCTGGGTATCACGTTAGGTAGGACTATTGGAGCATTATATGAGTTAAACTATACTCTCTTGCTCAAAAAAGGTGGAAGCAGACCTGCGGCGGTGGATGCAGCTCCCTATTTCATGGTTGGGCCCTGTTAATTTGATAAAAATGAATGTCTTACCAAGAATATTATATCCCATGCAAATGTTACCGGGAGGATTGTCAAAAGGAGACATCCACTGTATTGAGAAAGCATTTGCTAGTTTTATATGGAGGGGAAAGTGGCCGAGAGCTCATCTCCAGTGCCTAAAAACTGAAACTGAAAAGGGTGGGGTGAACTTTCTGGACCGCTGGAATTATTATTTATCAATTCAGCAACGTTATGTTGCAGATTGGGTGCACCACCCTCCTGTGGAAAGTTGGGTTGATTTAGATCAGTGGGGCTGCCTGGGGCGCCTTTCAGCTTATCTGCATAGTAAGGGCCTTAAGGCTTACTCCACCCAGGGTCTGGGTAATCCATTAGTGAGAGCAGTGCTGGAGGCCTGGAATTATCTCAGAAAAAAAGGAGGAACCTGTAAGGGGGAAACTCTGCTGTTACCTGTGGTGGATAACCCCTTTTTCCTCCCTGGGTTGGAGGATAGGGGTTTCAGAGAATGGGAAAATAAGGGAGCCCAGAGCATAGGAAATCTAATGATGAATGGGACCTTGTCTCCATTGGGGGATATTGTTCAGGGGTTGGGATTACGGGGCAACAGGTATTTCTATACCTTCAGTTAAGGGCGTTTGTGTCAAAGTTGGATGGGGTGGGGAGAACCCATGGAATTGGCAGTCTATAGAGACCTTGATTTTTTTCACACACAGGCAGACCCGAAGGGGGTCATTGGAAAGGCCACAAAAATAGGGAAACAGGACCACCCAGATTTCACTCAGAGAACAAGATTATTATGGGAAAGAGACATTGGGGGTACAATCTCAGAGAGTAATTTGCAATTACTATTGGGGGGTCATACAGGACTTTTATTATGTGATAGATACAAAGAAGCATTTTATAAATTTTTACACAGGCTGTACTACCCCCACGGTCATAGTGCATAGAGCATACCCATCTGTGTCTCCTCTATGTGGAAGATGTGGAAGTGAGAGAGGGACCTATATGCACTGTTTTTGGTCGTGCAGAGTGCTCCAAGTTTTCTGGGGAGAGGCAATTGGGGAGGTTAGTCGGATGGCAGGGTATCCCTTGTGGGTGGAACCAATTATAGGGTTATTTGTCATGAAGCAAGGAGAAGAGGGAGACTGGGACCCATTACCATGGTGGATAAGGGTGCTGCTGGTAGTGGCAAGGCACTGCACACAAAATACCTGGGTCACCTGTGTGACACCCTCCACTGTCCAATGGCGTAGGCTTATTCTGCAGACATTGGCCTTGGAGAGACTGACTCTCATGATAAGAGAAAGGGGAGAATCCTTTTATAGGGAATGGGCTCCTTTCCTGGCATCGCTCAGCAGAGAAGAGGAGAATATATTATGGATGGGATTGGAATGAGGAGGAGGTATGAGGATGCTTAGAGGCCGGTAGCTCGCTGGAAGTAGATTAATTTGAGAAAGGGTTGATTGGAAATACATATGTAGCTGTAATTATATATATATATATGAACTGGATTGTCATAAATAGATATGTTAAGCTATTATTGACTGTACATATAAGATTATATGGAATGCATCTCTGTGTTTGTTTGTATCTTTTGTTGTTGATGTTGTGTACATTGTTTAAAACTTTTTTCTTCAAAATCAATAAAAAAATTATGCAAAAAAAAAAAAAAGCAGGTGTCCAATCTGGATAGGGAGGTCTTGGAAGCAGCACTGTAGACTACATTGCAGTAGTCAGAAATGGGGAGGATCATCTTCTGGACAAGCTCACGCCTTGCTGTTAGAGGGATGCAACTACGGTTCCTATATAAAGTGCCTAACTTGGGGTGTAGTTTCTTCAGGATGGCATCAATGTGTACAGAGAAGTTTAGGTGTTGGTCAAGACAAAGCCCTAGGTATAGAATGAGGAGGTCCTCAACGGTTGTCACATCAAAGGGTGTGGAAGGAGGGCATGGAGGTTAGCCTTGAGAGTCTCTGCCTTGTGCCAAAGGTCATGGAGATGGTCTTCTTGGCATTTAGAAAGAGTTGCTAGAGCTGAGCCATAGTTGGATCTTATTGAAGTCTAGCTGGAATCTGGCAGCCACATCAGTGGGGACCAGCCTTTGGTGAACAAGACAGTGTCATCTGCATACATATGAATGGAGGAGGAAGAGCAGACAGATGGGAGATTATTAAGAAAAATGGAGAAAAGCAGGGGACCAAGCACAGAGCCCTGTGAGACACCAGTGCTAATGGGTAGAGGAGGTGGGATGGAGACAGCAATATGAACTGATTATGTCCTGCCTGTCAGGTAGGTACTGAATCAGTTCAAGGCCAAGATGGAGAGGCCTGCTGAGGTGATGTTACTAAGGAGAATGGTGTGGGAGAATGTGTTGAAGGCCTTGGCTAGGTTGACAAAGATTTCAGATGTTACTTGGCCTCTGTCCATCCCTGAGAAAATGGAATCAGTGAGACTGAGTAGGGAAGTGGTGGTGGAATGATTTTTCCAAAACCCAGATAGGAATGGAGTGAAAAAAGAGGTGTTAGAAAGGAAAGTGGAGATCTGAGCTAGGACTAGGTGTTCCTGAAGTTTAGCAAGGGTAGGTAACAACAAAATAGAGTGATAGTTCGCTGTAGAAGACAGATCACCTCCCTTATGGAAGGGGAGGATGATGGCATGCTTCCAAGCAGTTGAGATGGAGGCAGTAGCAAAACAGAGATTTAGTAGGACAGCCAGGGAGTGGGATATCACTGGAGTTGAGAGGTAAAGCAGATTAGGGTGTAGGCCATCTGGTGAGTAGCCTTTTAAGAGGTTTAGGGCCAGGAGAGCATTTAGGGTGTCTGAAGGAGTTACATGTGAGTAGTTAAATGGAGTTGTGACTGAAGGAGGGTGTTTACTGGTAGAAGGGGGAGAAAGTGGAGAGAAGGAGGGGAGGGATGTTAGGAGGTCAGAGGCATGGGAAGTAAAATGAGAAATGAAACACTCAGTGATCGACAAATGGTTAGTTATGAGAGTGTTATTTTGTTTAATGATGGAATTGGGGGTTGACAAAGGGGAAAGAAGAGATCATGGTCCATTTCCAGAAATTGGAGGGATTATTTTTATTGGAATGGAAATTTGAGCAGAAGCATTCTGCATTAGCTAGTTGGATGGCCTTTGTGCATTCGTTATGAAGTGTACGGCACATCTGATAATCACAAGGTTGTTTGGAGGATTTGTGCTTCCTCCATGCCAGGTCACATGCCCTTTGGCAGGCTAGGAGTTCCGGGGTTACCCAAAAGAAGTGATTACCCCTCACTCTGGTCTTTTTTAATGGGGTGTGTCTGTTCCAGGTGGTGAGGAATTTGTCCTTGAAAACATTTAGAGAATCATTGATAGAGGCTGTAGTAGTTATCAGTGACCAGTCTGAGTGAGACAGATCATGAAGTAAAGGGGTAAGGTTAAGTGACTTGTAGGATCAAGTTAGCAGGATTTTATGAGGGACTTTGAGCCTGTGGATATTTCGCACTAAGTAGGTTAAATGATGGTTGCTATGGGCATCTGGTAGCAAACACAACTGCACAGTCCTGTGAAGGTATGAGGTAAGGGCACAATCTAGGAGGGAGTGGTTGTTAGTTCAGTGATTTAGTCAGGGGGGTTCCTGGATCAGCTGAGTTAGGTTGTGGGCAGTTACATCTGAGTGGGCTTTGCTTTGAGAAGGGGACAGCCTGTTGAGATTAAAGTCTCCCATAATAAACAGTCCTCCAGAGTGGGAGTGGGAGACTAGTTTGGTGACAGGTCAGTTGCAACCTTGTAGGGGAGACCAGGTCAACAATAAGCACCCGCGATGAAGATGGGAACTGTGTATAGAAGACAGACATATTATAAGGGCTTCATAGGTTGAGGGGAGAGATACAGCTAAGGAGCTAATGAATTGCAGTGAGAAGGAGATGTGCATTGCCACCTCCTCCTCTGCCTGTTCTATCCTGATGAGTTAATGTATAACCTGGGATGGCTATGGCATGGTCAGGAATGATTTTATTGAGCCAGGTTTCCATCAGAATGAGAACGTCGGGGGATAGTGAGATCAATTTGTTCACACCATGCCAAAGACAGCATTAAAAACTGAATAACAAAGGCTGGACAATATTGATTCAGTGACATAACAAAACAGAATGAGTAACATAAGTACTGTTTTGGCAATACAGAGCAAACAAAAGTTAATATTCAACAAGTCAAATAATATTAAGCATAACATAGGCACTAGGAGCTAATGAAAATGGTAGCAGCCCATCTGGGCATTGTAAGAGGTTAAGTCTGTGTGCTTTTATGGCACACTAGAATGGAGGGGAGGCACATGCGTGAGGAGACTGTGTTGTGGGTAAGGTACTGGCATCATGTGCAAATGTAAGAGGGGACCTTAGGGGGAAGAAGCACTGTGATCAGATGGTGCAAGGGTTGGGTTGGGTAGGAGTGCAGTTGGCAAGTGACAGTGCATGGGATGAGGTTTCATTAGGAGAGGCAGCTACATTTGGAGCCAGGTAGGAGTAAATTTAGAAGTTCCCATTTAAAAGGACACAGCTTATTAGGTGTCTTTTGTATTATCTGAAGTTCATTAAGCCAGCTTGGTAACCTGATTGCAAAGGAGCATTTGGCCAAACCTGTTTGGTGGAATGGGAACGCCACTGTATTTATAGTCATACCTCTGGTTGGGTAAGGATTTTGGGCAGATTGTAGGAGACCTTGTAGCCCTGGAGGGAGGGGGGCAGGCCCATGAGAGCTTTCATGCCTAGAAGGCAGGTCTGATATTTTATTCTGAACTGCAGGGGAAGCCAATTTGGGATAGAGTAAAGAGAGCAGGTGTGCGTGAGTTTGTCAGCCCCAGCTGCAAAGTGGCAGGCTTTGTTCAGGACTAACCTGTTTAACACAGTGTCTGGGGTACTCCCATAAATTGTTAGGCCAAAGTCAACTATGGGGAGGATGGAACTTGTATCAGCCACTGTTTTGGCTTCTGGGGGTAAGGTTGTCCTTAAGTCTATGTAGTGCTCCTAGTCTCCTGTTAATGTTGCAGATGATTTGATTGATGTGGTGTGAACGTTAAAGTCTGGTCGATGGTGACCCTGAGGTATTTGAAAGTTTCTACCTGTTCTAGAGGATGACCCTTACTGTTGAGGATGTTGAGTGCTTGTATCTCAGTTCTCTTCTGTGCATTTGAAAAGTGCATTGTTTAGGTTTTTTTGTAGTTGAGCAAAAGCTTGTTCTGATGGAACTGATTCTTGAGGGATGCAAAGTTGCATTGGAGGTCTCGAGTAAGTCCTAGCAGGGGTTACTTGCACAGATGACTGCATCATCTGTGTAAAGTAAGACAGTGGAACTAAGGCATGCTTTGAGAAGGTTATTGATGAAGAGGCTGAACAAAAGGGGCTCCAGGATGGAGCCTTGCCGCACACCTGACATGACAGGCCTGGCATTAGAGAGCTCCCAATTATCTTAACCTGTTGTGATCTGCCTGAGTGGTAGCTTTTAAACCAGAGCACAGTGTCCACAGAGAGACCAGATGTGGGTAGCTTTGTTAATAGTAGTGTGTGGTTTACTAAATCAAAGGCCTTAGTGAGGTTTATGTAGATAGAGCCCACCAGGTGTCCTTTGTCAAGAGCCTTGTGTAGTATGCTTGTGTATTTGATCAGTACAGTGGAGGACTGCTGAGCATTTTATGGAAACCATGTTGTTCACACTGGACATTATACTGGCTGAGGTATGAGATGAGTTGGTCAGATACAGTATAATTCTCTTGAGTGCTTTGGACAGTGTGGAGAGAACGAATATAGGCCTGTAGTTTGCAACTAATGTGCGGTCTCCACTTTTATGGACAGGGGTGACCAGGGCACTTTTCCATTCCTTGGGAAACTGTGAAAATTTGAAGGAGAGGTTAGAAAGTTTAGTCAGGGGGATGGCGAGCTCATCCAGGACCAGGGCAACTAGTTTTATGTCAAGTGAGTCACTTCCCATCCTTGTTTTCCCCAGTACTTGTTTGACATAGCAGACCACATCCTTTACAGAAACAGATTTGAAGTGAAATTGTGGCCTACATTGGTCTTTTTGGGTGTTGTCATCGGGTACAGTTGTAGCAGTGAGTTTGTCTTCAAGGAGGAGGACGGCACTAAGGTCAGTGATGGCTTTATTGAATGAATTGTCTATCTCAATAGGGTCGAGTGCGATGCTTCCATTTGAGCTGAGCATTGTTGGTGACGTTTTATCACCCCTACCAAGGAGATCCTTTAGTGATTCCCAGAATGCCTTCTCCTTTTCCCAGCAGCTAGTTTGCTGCTCTTTATAAAAGTTAGCCTTAGCCTGTCTGATATTCTTAGTACACCTATTCCTAGCTGCCCTGTATTCCTGCCAGTGTGCGTGTGTGTTGGATTCCTTGGCTTTGAGCCATAGGTTGTCGCTGTCCCTCATTTGAGCAAGCAGTGATGGTGTAACCCATGTGGCAGAGTCCCCTTGGACAACCCACTTATTGAAAGGGGCAAATTTATCTGCAACAAAATTGAACACAATTATGAAGTGGTTGAGGGCTGCATCAATGTTGGTGGTGGAATCTAGCTGGCTCCAGTTTAGTTGGGTCAAGTGGGTTTTGAATGCACTCAGTGCCACTTTGTGGAGTACTCTATTGTAGGTTGTTTTGGGAGCTGTCCAGGTTAGTTTGGCAGAGCAACTACACACAATTAGTGAGTGGTCACTCAGAACATTAGGCATCACAGAAACCTCCTTCAAATTGTCTGGGTAGGTAGTGAGGACCCAGTTTATAAGGGTTGAAGTGCCTGTTTTGTAATTAGTTCTGGTGCTTTCTGTAACAGCTTGTGTAAGGTAAAGATTGTGCATTTGGTCTTTGCAACCTGTGCCAGATTTTGCCTTCCAATCGACATTAAAATCACTTACTACTACAGTTTTTTTGATTCTGGCTTACTTACTTGTAATGCAAGGCAAATGTGCCTAATCCAGCTTGTTGCTTTCTTGGGGGAATGTAAATGGTCATAAGGGTTAGGTTTTTCCTCTCATCCCCTAATATTAGGTGTATTGCTAGGCACTATCATTGGTCCTGTCTAGGTTGATTTTATAACCTTGCAAGGTGTTTCGTATGTAGACTAGGCATCCACCTCCCCTGTTTACCTTTACAGTCTAACTGGAAGTGGTTACAACCTTGTAGGGAGATAGAGGTGTCAGGGGTTTAAGAGGATAGCCATGTCTCAGTGAATGAGATGATGTCTGGCTGGTTTTGTCTCACCCAGGCTTCAGACTGAGCCATCTTTGGTAGGAGGCTGCCAATGTTCATGGAGGAAGTTTTTAAGATAACCTGGGGGGCCTTGGCTGAGTTCATCCCCTGGGGTGGATCAGGGTTGGGGTGAATGTTACCCGATCTTAGTAATAGGATCTGCAATACCAGTCTGAGAAAGCACCGCCATTTTTAGTGCCTTCATTTCTCTAAGGTAAGCTGCTGTGGGCTAGAGCCCTTAGGAGGTTTAGCCCATATAGTGGTCATGGCAGGGGTGCTGTCCCCAGTCAGTGACTAGGAAGGGCTAGTTGTAGTTGAGTAGCAGAGGGGGCTTGCCTGCAGCTCACTTGCAATAGCAATTCCACACCCTTTCTCCCAAGGAATAGTTCTGATTTTGTGATTGTTAGATCAGAGTGCCCCTAAACCTTGGCGCTTGGAGTGACAGTATAGCGAGGAGTGTCACTACTGGGAGGGTCCAGGCAGGTGGGTGTTTCCTGATGTGGGTGTGCATGATAACAATTTACACCCTTAGAAAGTTAGGGGCTTGAGAGATGTTGCAAGATAAGGCTGTGGTGGGATGCTGGGTGGGTGCCTGACCTAAATCAGAGCCACCTGATGTCACCCCCCTCATTAGTGGTTCTATAGGTTATCTCATGCGCCACAGGATTCAATCTGCTGGCCCAGAAAACTTACATGTGAACTTATATGAATATATGAAGAAGCCAGAAGAAGGCCATTTGGTCTATCAAGTCTGCTCGTATTGCAGGGTCCATACCTTGCGCTAATGTCCCTGCCCTCCCTCCTGACTCCTCCCATCCTCCCTACCCATGACCCTTATCCTCCCCTATGCCTGTTCCAGCCTCTCTTAAAGCTGCCCACTGTCTTCAACAAGATTACCTCTTCAGGCAGCACATTCCAAGTGTTCACACCCTCTCTGTGAAGAAGTGCTTCCTGACCTCCCTCCTAAACCTCACACCCTCCAGCTTAAGACTGTGCCCCCTCGTGTTATGGTTGCCACTCAGCTCAAAGAGACTCTCCTTGTCAACCTTATTTATCCCTTTCAAGTACTTGAAGGTCCTAATCATGTTCTCTCTCTCTCTCTCTCTCCTGTCTTCCAGGGAGTACATGTTCAGTGCCCTCAACCTCTCCTCATATACCTTACCCTGCTGACTGGCTATCGTCTTTGTAGCCCTCCTCTGGACCTTCTCCAGCAGGTTAATGTTCTTTTTGAGGTGTAGGCACCAGTACTGAACTCCATACTCTAGATGTGGCCTTACCAGTGACCTGTACATGGACATTCACTAAAAATACCACTAACAGCTTAATCTGGTTCAAGGTCAGTTGGCATTCATATGTATCCCCCTCTCCTGGGTTGTGCCCGAAAATAGGTAGAATTTTTCTAGTGCACTTACCCGGTCAACAAAAACTAACTAACTAAATAAATAAATAAATAAAAGTATAACCTCCTCTCTCCTACTACTGATCCCCCTAGATATGCATCCCAGCATCTTGTTTGCCTTTGCTGCTGCTTTCTTGAACTGCGTGGGGTGCTTTAGGTCACTAGTGATCATCAATCCCAGGTCCTTCTCCTGCTCTAATGCAGATACTTAGACTCCATCCAGGTAGTACTCTGCCCTAGGATTCTTGACTCCAATATGCATAATGTTGCATTTCTTGGCATTGAAGCCAAGCTGCCATATCCTGGACCACTTCCCTACCTTTTCCAGATCTTCTTGTAGGTCCTGTATCCCTTCAGCTGTGTGCACTCTCCCACAGAGTTTGGTGTCATCCATGAATAGCCACTTTTTGCCCTTAATGCCATCTCCAGTGTCATTGATGAAGACATTGAACAACACAAGCCCCAGCACTGAGCCCTGAGGGACCCCACTGGTTACCTGTCTGGTGCCAGATAACTCTTCCCCCACAACCACCCTCTGAGTTCTGTCTTTCAGCCAGTTTTCCACCCATCTTGCCATCTTTTCCACAACCCTGAGATCCACCAACTTCCTGATCACCCTTTTGTGGGGCACAGAGTCAAAGGCCTTGCTGAAATCTACACAGGGGATGCCTACCACTTGGCCTCTGTCTACTGTCTTAGTGACACAGTCAAAGAAGTCAATCAGATTTGTTTGACACAATCTCCCCTTGAAAGAAAAGGCTATATAATCTAGCCAGTAAAGACTGAAGTAAAGGAAACACATTGCTACTACATACAAAAACTGGTAACAATGTTTTTTTTTTTTTTTTTTTTTTTATTAAACCCACCCATTTCTACTTAGAAATCAATGCCCCTTTCCAGTTAGCCTTAACCCTTTCTTCAATATCTATTACAGTCTCCCCATACTGTATGGCCAAATTCCGGTTTCTCAAATTCTATGCCCAAAATAGTTTTGTTTTCTCTTGAACTGGTCACTTTAGCCATGCTTCCTGTATGTGGAATGGGGGTATTACCTAACAGAATTCCTTTGCTTTTATTATAATTTATATTTAATCCTGATATTCTGGAGTATGCTTGCAATAGTTTTAAAATAGCTTTCTCACTCATATTCTTACCCAAGGTCAGTACAACACCATCTGCAGAGGCTAATACCTTAATGGGGGGGGGGGTTGCCCCTGGTTGTACCTCTTGTTCCATTTCTATATGTTGTAGTAATAGGTCAATGCTAAACACATGCAGCAAAGGGCTCATTGGGAATCCTTGTTGCAAACCTGTTTTAACAAAAAAATTCTCTACCTAACTGTCCATTCACATTTAGAATTATTGTTGCTTTTGAATATATCACCTCAGTCCATTTAATAAAGGTATCTGGGATTCCAATGTCTGCAAAGTGAATGAAATTAAAATTTGTGAGAAAGCTCATCAAAGGCCTTTTCTTGATCCAGGCTCAGTATATTCCTATGTAATGTGCCTGCATTACCTTTCACAAAAATCTCCCTTATCAAAAGGAAGTTGTCTTGCATTCTTGCTTGTGGGGCAGAACAAGTTTGATGTGAGCTAATTAAATTTACATGATACCCTCTTTAATCTACTTGAAAGGACTTAACTGAAAATTTGTAAATCTGTATTTAACAAACTGAGTGGCCTCCAGTTCCCAAGCTCTAGTTTGTCCCTTTTTTTATGGAGTATAATTATTAAAGCCTTTGCTATAGATGGAGGTTGTGTTCCCGCATCTAGCATGTAGTTAAATAAAACTGTCAAAGTGGACACTAATTTCCCCCTTAAAGTCTTTATGACATTCTGACACTAAATCATCCACCCTTGGTGCTGTATCATTATGTAAAGACTTAATTGCTCTCTCTACCTCTTCCATGTGAATCCTATTAATAAGAGCATCTTTTTCAGTAGTTGAAAGAGTGGGTAACTTCAGAGAGAAGAAATACTGATTTTCCACAGATATTTCCATCTATGTGCCAAATGTATTTTCTACATATTATTGTACTTCAGTTAGAATTTACTTTATGGTGTGTACCTCCTTTCCATCACTAGTGTTTAACTCTTGGAAAACTCTCCTAGCCACCCTTTGTCTGCAGTATATATAGGGATCACAAGTCTGATTTTTGTACTGTGTCCCAAAACACCTTTCCTGATGTAGGGACTTCACCCAAGAATACTGCAGGCTAAACATCTTTTTTATATTCCTAATTTGAACACTGTAGTCAATATTCCCTTTTTCTGAACAAGGAATTAATCTTTTGAAATTGCCCTTGAAGGCTTATATATTTCAAATACTCTATTTTCTTAACCTTCCCTGAGTAATCTTGAACAAATTTTGCAAACCATTGTTTTGAGTCTTCTCAGCCCCCCCCCATAAATAAATAAATATAATCAACTCTGAGGTCACATCAAATTAAAGAAATAAAAAACATTGGAGAAGCATATAGGTGCAACCATAAAGATTTTACACTACCTAAAGTGAGCAGCTATGAGAATCAAACCCCTACCCCAATCCTGCTCCTGCCTGCCTACCTCACAATCCCATTCCTTACCCACTGTGCTAAATGAGTCCAGCTGCCAGAATATGCTCTGCCTAGTTCCATATAGTTTTGTGGAGTTTGTGGTAATCTGAGTAATCCTGAGCAGTACTCTCGGGCAGCATGAGACTCTTGTCTGCCGTACGACTTCCGGTGCAAGGTGTATCCTTAAATACATTGAAGCTATGTGGGTTTGAGAGTATGCCTGGGTATGGGTGGTTAGTTGACTGCATTACATAAATTAAAATGTTGCCATAAACTCACTCTAGGGACATAGCTATTTCAGAGTTATGATTTGAAAAAAAATGAAACAAATGTTGTTCAGAGATGTTGTGTAGTAATGCACAAGTTATGCATTAAAAAAAAAAAAAGGGGGTATGTCTATTGTTACCAATTCCTGGCAGCAGCACTCATTTTTTTTTACTAACATAAAAACCAGGTTTGTGTAGGAATTTTACAGTGTTAGTGGAGGAAGGGACACCCCTATTGCAGTACCTGTCTATTCAACATTGGAATCAGTGGCTAGTCACCTGTAGGTCCCATAGTAAAGTTTAGGTTCAGATAAGGCCTGGGGTAAAGTATATGAATTTCCACCAACCCGGCAGTGAAGCCAGAATGGTGCTCTGACCCTTGGGGGGAGGGAGAGATGGCCATATTTCTCCTCTGGGGTGTTGGTAGTGTGGCATGGTCAGCATTCACCAGGGGGTGAATGTTTTGTTTTTGGTGGAAGTGTAAGCACCTCTGAAGCTTATTAATTAATTGAGTGTAGCTAGGTGTATTTAGGTAGGAAAAGATCTGGTGCCAGTAGGTCTGGGATGTGGGTCTGACTGCTGTTGGCCAGGGTCCCATCCCAAGGGGGTATAAAAGTCAAGGTTTGTGGTGCTGGGGGAGGGTGAGAGGAAGTGAGTGAGTCATGTTTGGGCCAGCACATTTGGGCTGAAGGAATGTAGCCTTATCGGATCAAGGGAATGTCTGCAAAGCCTTAAATCAATCTGTTGGAATAAGACATTGCTGCAGAAGTGTTTGGTAGGTTCATAGGCGTAGTTTACCTTTGACATTTGGGGGGGCAGGAGGTGGGGCTGGGGCGGGGCAGAGGGTGAGGCTGGGGCCAGGCAGGGGGCGGGCTGAACAGGTTGCATGTGACTGTATTATTCTCACTGGTGGTTAAGCAGATACATACATTGTCTTAAGGTAATACAGAAATACTTTAATGTAATTGCATTGTCCTTTCCCTTTGGTTAGCATAAAGGTCTACTATGTTTTCTGGGACTAGCTTTGCAGTCAAATCAGCTTCTATGTGAAGGAGAGCCACTGAAGAAAATCTTTCTTCTCCCATGGTTGAACACAACCAGTTTCTAATCTGATTCATTGCAGAAAAGCTTCATTCAGATGTGGCTGTCTCAACAGGCCAAGTGAGAGCTAACTGAATTACTTTGTAATAGTTTGGGTAAAGGGTTTGAGATATTTCTTCTAGAAGCCTCTGTAAAGTAATAGGAGATTCACTACTGGGAAAAATTTCCATTTCTGTGGCTGGAACATGAGGATTTATGTTTAGTGGGTCTGCATACTGCTTCAAGAGTGGCTGAATGTCATTTGTGTAGCACTTTAATACTGAATCACAGGCTGCAGCAATTTCCATCAATTCTTTTGAGAATCACCTCCATAACTCACCAATAATGGCATCCTAAGCAGATAAATATAACCGGTGATGCCACCGGGATTTTTCAGGTTCACTTGCAGTTGCAGCTGCAACCTCTTGTGCATCCTCTCTTTGACCCAAAGTGATTGGTGCAAGGAAGTCTTTAAGATGTGCTAAGGATTTTACAACCCTTCTTTTTGGAGCTCCGCCTGCTGCTTGCTGTGTATCTTCATCCGGCTCTGCAATCTTATGCTCTTTGCAGAATTCTGTAATTTCTTTCCACATTTCATTCCAGCCTTCTTCAGTTCTGCATTTTGTAAAATACGCATTCATGTTTTCTGTTATGCAAGAGGCTTTTGCAAGTGTGATAGCACTGCATTGAAGTCCTTTGTGAGTGATATGAACTACTTTCAGAATATCTTGGAAGATAATTAAGCAAGCAATGAACTGCACATCACTCATATGCTGATAGAGACCAGTTACTTCCACAGACCATGTTTCTCCCTGTTCACAAAGCTGTTTAAGGCACTGCATGATGGCAGTGTATTGCATTTGTACTGAAAACACATTTTTCCACTTGCATGCCCAGTGTGTATCATTCAACTGAACTATCTCTTGTTGCTTTAGACCCAAAGCTTTTTGCATATCAAGAAACACTTGATGATTGGTTGGCTCAGCAAAAACTGAATACAGTTTCTGAATTACATGAAAAAACCTGTATACTGTTGCTGTAGCGACTGCCAGATCGCGAAGACCACCACAGCGACAAGAATCGGGCAAAATCCGCCTGTCGCTGTGGTGGTCTGCATGGCGATCGGGACTGCCTCGCTGGGTGTTTGCCCTCCCCCGGTCCAACTCCGACTCTGAGTTAGAATTCTAGAGACCGGGGTGTGTGGAAGGAGGAGCCCCCCACATGGGGTGATTCTGGGGGCTCAGCCCCCTGATGGATACACAAAGGCATCCCAACACTACAATGCTGATGGTCGGCACTGCAGCTGTCGCTGTCGAGGATGTCTCCATGAAGACTGTCGCTCCGGCATGGGTAAACCAAAAAAAAAACACTGCAGTACGATTGACTTTACAGCATTCTACAAGGGCAAGGTTGAGCTTGTGTGCCATACAATGTACATACATTTCTAATGGATAGTCTTCTTTCAGCCACTGCTGATCTCCTGTAAGATGTCCTGACATTACGGATACACCATCATAAGACTGTGCAACTATTGGCAGATTCTGCAATCCAGTTGTCTCTAAAGCTTTCTTTATGGCATTATATATGCCATTTGCATTTCTGGATGCTGAGCAATTGATGAAGCACAAGAACCTCTCTTTAATTTCCAGGTTTTCTGCATATCTGATGCAAAAAGAAAGCTGCTCTGTCTTAAATGACCTGACCTCATCTGCAAGTACATCAAAAAAAAACAACAGTCTTATTCACTGCCCCTACAATTTCTTTGCAAATTAAGTCTGCACAAATCTGCATCACTTCATTTTAAAAGATAGGGCTTAAGTAGTTAAAATAACTGTCCTACATTTTCTTGAAATAATCATCATATTTTGAAAACAAATCACAAAACTCAAGGAAATTTCCTTTCAGTTTAGATTCTTTCTCCTCATCATGCCCTCGAAATGGTAAACCAAGTTTCGAAAGTAACTTGACGATGTCACAAACCTTTGCAATATAATCACGATTCCTTTCAACAAGAGTTTTATGGCTTGCTGAAAGCTTCATAGCCACTGAACCAGTTTCTTGACTAAGTCTGAAGCATTGCCACTTTTCCATACATTTCACATGAACTTGGGAAACAGCATGTTTACACAACTTTTCTGAGAGTTTTTTCCAATGTGTCACACTTTTTTTTGATATATGAATCTTCTACATAGCCTGTCTCAGTATGAAAGTGATAGCATGAAATGCAGAATACAGCATCTTGTTGAACCGAATATTCAATCCAAGGAAATTTTGTTTAATGGAAAACAGAAAATGGCCAGTTGTGTTTACCAAACAGTGTCCTTGGAAAATCAGGCAATGTGGTTGATTAGGCACACTGCATTTCTCTTCAAGATCCATAGGGACTGTTGGCCTGGCCAAATCATCTCTGTCTGTAGTATCTGTGATAATAGAAGAGGAAGGCCTACTCATAGTCACTACCTCTGAAGATGTGAGATGATCCTCTTGCTGTGCACATGCTGCTGGGCCTGGAGGTGTTGTAACATCCTGCTGCTGCCACTGTGGATCAGGTGCTGGTGATTCAGAACAATTTGTTGTTTTTCTCAAAAACTTGCAAATGTCCATCACCAATTTTTGTTTTTAGTCAACTCAGCCAGCCGAGTTACAGCTTGCAATAATAGGCTGAGAATGAAATTCAACTGTTTAAATACAGTAGAGATTCAAAGTTAGCTTACTACGGCTAAGCATGACTGCTCTTAGCTCAGTAGTAGCTGTGACAAAAACAGATGCATTAGAAAAGATATAAGAACTCTTGCAGTGGTATACAGCAGACCCACTAAACATAAATCCTCATCTTGCAGCTGCAGAAATGGAAATGGACTATGAGGTATTTTTTCTATAATTTTTTTTTAATAAACTAAAATGATCTGGTTAGCTGTGTGATAAATCAGATGAAGCCAGGGATATGAACTGCTATCTGTTAAACCATCAAGTTGGCTTTGTCTGCCAGTGCCAGTCCCTGCTGACTGTACTAGAGAGATATATAGATGTTCTCTCCTCTCCGAGAGAGAAACTGAATAGACCTGACTGTAATCTGTTTACAAATGAGATCACATATAAATCAAAGATACACAGAGGCAGACTTTTTTTTAAACCAGTAAGCTGGCTGCGTATGCCAGGCAGGCCCAGTTCCTGATGCCCATACTAGAGAGGTATATAGATTTCCTCTCAGAGAGACAGACTGTGAATAGACCTGAGTAGTCCGACTGTTGACTGCTAAGATTACATATAAATCAAAGATACACAGAGGCAAACTTTTTTTTTCCAATTGTTTAACCAGGAGTAACCAGCAAGCTGGCTGCAACTGCTAAGCAATGCCCAGTCCCTGCTCCCCATACTAGAGAGTGATATAGATTCCCTATACTCTCGGACTCAGAGACAAACTGAATAGACTTGATACTGAGAGTGAGACAAGAGACTAGAGAGACTGATTTTTTTCATAAACATAAAGCAAGCAACAAGTTACACAGTTCCATTCCTTATTAATTCCATCCAGTTTCCTAATCATTCCCAATCCAGCCACCAGGCTACCTACCCCTGGCCTCCCCCCCCAGGCCCCCCACAACAATGTCTGATTGATGTTGCACACAAGGACTGTCTGGTGGATGGGAGTGGTAAATTTAAATTATAGTTTTTTTTTTAAATCAGTAAGTCAGTAGTCAGTGTTATTTTTTTAAAAACAAAAATGAGACGAGTGATATTAGAATCTAGACTGAAGTCTAATGACTCCTGCTGCTGCTTGATCTGAGAAAACACAACCACACGGCTCAGTGACTCTCTCTACAATGGTGCACTGAACTCGTGCTGGCAGGAAGTGAAGAGAAGAAGGGGTAGTACTTGCAGACTTAGCCAGGCAGGTTGATTGGCTGAATTACAGCTGTGTCCCTTCAGCCCTGCCTACTGCCAGTCTGCCTGTCAAGTGTGCCCGCTGCTGCCAATTAGTTCTCCAGCATTCTCTCTCTGTCTCTCATGCACTGATACCCATCACTGCACCACTAGCCTACCACGGTGTGCCAAACACTACTGGCACAGCCCACTCGGGAGTAGCCTGGAGAAACTACACTCCCATTGTTCCGTCATCATGTGATGTGTAAGTGGGAGCCCTGAGCTGATCATGTGGTTAACATCAGGATGTGCTGGCTGGGCTCCCACTTACACCAATCAGTACTCTATCTGGCCATGATCCGAACTCCTCCTGCATTGCCTTGGCTATGACTCACTGTGCTGTGCACACGCGGACTCGGAGCCTCCGAACCATGGACTGCAGCGATGTTCCACGCGTGTTCGCACAAATGAGCCTGGCTTGGCTGGGCAACCTAAAGATGCAGTGTGACACTGGAACTAATAAAAAAGCATTAAAGATTAAAACAAGAAAGAAAGTAATTTGAGGACACCGACCCCATGCTCCCCCCCCCCGAATCTCCACCCATGGTCAGGTTTATACCTGTGAAGTGTCAACAAGGTGCTTCTTACCCTCACACTTCATGGAGTGGCTTATCAGTTTTCTTGATAGTAAATCAGCTTATTTTGCAAAGTAATCCAGTTATGGATATTGTATTCAAAAGACAAATTGTGTGCTATTGTTGTTGCTTGCTAACCACATTGCGCCTGCAGTTATCCCCACTCATGTGAAGTTATATACCTGTTCCTCAACATGCAAAGCCATTCCTTAACAATCACAGAACCAGGTAAAGAACATATTCTATATTCGTGGATGGTGTTTCTTGACTGTATAGCACCCCCTTCCACCAAGATACCATCTTGACTGGCATACCCCTAGATACCAGGAGTGGGGGGCTTACAACATGGGGGCTCATCTGGGATTTTGAAATGTGTTTTGGGGAGCATGCTTTATATCTGGACTAATGTTTGGGAGCTGCTGGAGAACTGTTAAATCTAATTACAAGCTAACAGAGTGCAATTCTCCAGAGGGGTGTCATCATTTTTTGGACTGCTATCTCGCTCCATGGGGTGGCTGCACATAAACATGCATGGACCTAAAAGCCACTAGTATGTAAAGGCCCTACTCTGATTTGCTAATGGCGAGTGGAGTGCTGGTGCACAAGATTTTCTAGGAAGGAGCAGGCACCATTTTAAAAGTGTTATTGGAACAGTATCCAGAGTGTGTGTTTCAACTACTGAAAATCTGCACCATGGCGGAGGCTCCAAAGGCCCGTAGGGTGACTATCTCTGTGTCCCTCCAAGCCTTGACTTGGGATATGGTAGAAAAGAGTACCATCATGGATGAGTGCGTGGTGTGCCACACTTTTGAAGAGAGACTCTTTTGGCAACCATTTTGCATTAGATGTTCCAACGGAGTAGTGACTTCCCCAAGTGAATCCCTACAGCCCTAGGTGGAGGGATGGGGCTGTCATTGGGCACCCACTCATGTTGACAGCATACAGACATTATACAGTGCAGAGACCTAGGAGGAATTGGAGTGAGCCCTGAGGAGACTGCTGGTAAATCTCTGGGGAAGGGAGAGAGATGACGGCCCAGCCTTTCCCTACCAACTGATTCCACCACTCCCTGTGGCAGTGAGAGAGCCCATGGAGGGAACAAGCTTTTAGTAAGTCCGAGATTAGCTTGCCCTGGCAGCCCCTCCTCAGCAGTGGAATCCAAGCGATGGATCTGGAGGCATCAGTGCCTACTACCCCCAACCCAGGATCTCCCTAATGAAGAGGTAGTAAACTCATCAATGGTGTGCACTTCTGGTTCAGAAGAGGGAGCAGTGGCCTCTGCTCCTGGAATCAGCACCAAGGCACTGAAGTTCTCTGATCAGTGTATTGAGCGAGATATTCCAAAGCTGTACTACCTACTGCAGGGCAGCTTGGCAGTGACTTCTTTGCGTCTCTCTGAACTATGTAAAATTAAATGGCAGAAGATGGAAGCCCTAGACCCCTGAAATCTGAGGGTGGTACTCTATGCCTCGGAAGGCTGGCTGAAAAAAGGAACTGCTGTAGGAACCAATGTGCCCAATCTGGTAAAGTGGTCTAGAGTGGAAAGGTGGATTTGGCAGTGCACTCCGAAGGAGTACCCTGGTGCCAAGTACCCCTATCTGCTGGAGAAGATCTGAGACATTATTGAGGAGAAGCATGATGCTTGGATGTTTCATGGGGCCCTGGATCACATAATGGCCTATACAGATGTATGTTCTGATATCCCACCGAGTGTGCAAAGTCAAGCTATCCACCTCAGACAGCTAGTTTTGGAACCCACTCATGAGTGAGCAATCTTAGACCTCATACTCTCAAATGGGGACAGTGAGAGGATCTCAGATCTAGAAGTGGGTAGCCATCTGGGAACAAGTGACCACCAAACAGTGTGGTTCATGATAAACTCAGCTACAAAGCCAAGCCATACAAAAGTGAGGGTTCTGGACTTCAGTTAGGGCTGACTTTGACAAGATGGGAGAGTGCCTTAGAAAAGCACTAGCAAACAGGCTAGAAGGAGTGGTGGAGCAAAAATTGGGAAACATCAAAACTGCCCTCACAGAGGCAACAAGTATTTGTGTGAAGCAAATAAACAAATCAAAATGAAAGAAAAAGCCACAGTGGTTCTCAAAATAGGTGGTGGTGAAGGTTAGGGAGAAAAAGATAGCATTTAGGAAGTATAAGGAAACACAGAAGGAGCAGGACAGAGAATTGTACCAGTTAAGGTAGAAGGAAGCAGGGAGGGTAGTCAGAATAGCAAAGACCCAAACTGAGGAAAAGATAGCCAACTCAGTTAAGAAGGGGGATAAAACCTTTTATAGGTACATTAGGGAGTGAAGAAAGATGAAGGAAGGGATAGTGAGGCTTACTAAAGGGACGGAAGGGTGGGCAGAGGATGACAGTGAAAAAGCAGGAATACTGAATGACTACTTCTGCTCAGCATTCACAGAAGAAGAGGAGGGGGAGGTACCTAAATCAAAGAATAGAAGCACTCTGGATAGGGAGGTCGATACCAGTCCATTCACAGAAGAAAGGGTTCTGAAAGAACTCTTAAAACTGAAGGTGGGCAAAGCAATGGGGCCTGATGGGATTCACCCAATAATTCTAAAAGAAGTAAGGGTAGAACTAGGTATATCAGGGAGTGTAGAAAGACAAAGGGAGGGATTGTGAGGCTGAATAGAATGGACGGTGGGTGGGCAGAGAGGGGCAGTGAAAAAGCAGGGATACTGAATGAATACATCTGCTCAGTATTCACAAAAAAGGAGAAGGGGGAGGTGCCTAATCCAATTAACAGAAGCACTCTGGATAGGGGGGTCTATCCCAGACCTTTCACAGAAGAAAGGGTTCTGAAAGAACTCCTAAAACTGAAGGCGGACAAAGCAATGGGGCCTGACGGAATTCAACCGAGAATTCTAAAAGAATTAAGGAGAGAACTAGTGACACCACTGACTACCCTTTTTAACAAATCATGTGAGGATGATGTGGTACCTGAGGACTGGAGGAGGGTGGTTGTCATTCCCCTTCACATAAGTGGGAGCAAGACAGAGGCAGGAAACTACAGACCTGTCAGTATGACCTCTGTAGTAGGGAAAGTGATGGAATCACTTCTGAAGGAAATAATTGTTGAGTACCTAGAGGTCAGAGGGGCACAGGACCCAAGGCAGCATGGGTTCACAGTGGGAAGGTCATGTCAGATGAATCTAATTGATTTCTTTGACTGGGTGACCAAAGTAGTAGACTAGAGAGCGGCTGTGGACATGGCCTACCTAGACTTTAGCAAGGCATTTGATACAGTCCCACACAAAAGATTAATAGTCAAATTAACCAGCCTGGGAGTGGGTCCCAGGGTGGTAGCCTGGGTGAAACATTGGCTGGACAACAGGATACAGAAGGTAATTGTAAATGGAGTCCACTCTGAAGAAAAAGGGGTTACTAGTGGGGTAGCGAAGGGTTCAGTGCTGAGTCCGGTCCTTTTTAATGTCTTTATAAGTGACATTGCAGAGGGACTGGAAGGAAAAATATGACTCTTTAGAGATGACACAAAGATCTGCAACAGGGTTTATACACATGGAGGCATGGAAAGGATGAGAAGGGACTTGGCAAGGTTGGAGGAATGGTCAGAAGTATGGCAGCTTGGATTCAATGCAAAGAAGTGCAAAATAATGCACCTGGAAAACAAAAAACCAGGGGAAGATTACACAGTGGTGGGGGGGGTAGTAACAACAACAAAAATGAAAAGGGACCTGGGGGTAATCATATCAGATGATCTTAAGGTTAGCAAGCAATGTGAAAAGGCAGTAGGGAGGGCTGGGGGGATACTGGGATGTATAGGGAGAGGCATCACCAGCAGAAAATAGGAAGTTGTTATCCCTCTGTACAGACAGTTGGAGAGACCCCATCTGGAGTACTGTGTCCAGTTCTGGAGACACCATCTCCACAAGGACATAGACAGGATGGAGGCAGTCCAGAGGAGGGCAGCTAAAATGGTGCAGGGTCTGCAAGAGAAGCTATACGAGGAGAGACTAAAGGAGCTTAATATGTATACCCTTGAGGAAAGGAGGGAGAGGGGGGTCATGATAGAAACTTTTAAGTACCTCAGTGGAATCAACAAAGTCCAACAGGGTAGCATCTTTCAGAAAAAGAGATGTGCGAGAACAAGGGGACACAATTTGAAGATAGAGGGGGGATGGCTCAGGGGCAATGTGAGGAAGTATTTTTTCACAGAGAGGGTAGTGGACGCATGGAACAGCCTTCTTGAGGTGGCTGTGGGGTCTAAAACTGTGGGAGAATTCAAGAATGCATGGGACAGAATTAAGGCAATTTTTGTGAGGGGGTAGGAAGAAATAGGCTGTTGGTTAAATAGGATCTGCAGCTTATCCTGTAGGTAGGGAAATGGGCAGACTAGGTGGACCAAGAGGTCCTTATCTGCCCTCAAAGTCTATGTTTCTATGTTTCTACGTAAGTGAAGAGGATGTGTGCCTTTCAAATTTGGACCGAAGTCACCATCTTTAAGACTTTTGCCCTGGTGCAGGAAGAGGATGGGTGACGAATCAAGTATTACATAATATCCAAAGATTCTTCTGGTGAGGAGGTCACCAAACCAGACCCTAAGTTTTATTAGCACAAGGTGATTCCAAGTGACATAATGTGCTCTAGACTGTAACCAGCTATGCTGCAAGCTGGGCTGGGTTCCTTAGAGTGGGAATGATGTCATGGACTCCCACCGCTAGATGCTGGGTGAGATCAACCCCTTTTGTTACTGTTGTAATGTTTAAAGTTTCCAGGGGTTGGCTCCCCCGTAAGTTAGATAAATGTCATTTTCCTGCATAACTTTATGAAGACTGATATTGTTTTGAAAAAAAAATGTTTTTTATGGTTAATGATTAAAATTGTTTACTAGGAGGTGGCTGGACTGGAACTTGCTCCTCCAAACTTTGAGGCAGTGATTATGCATATACAGTATGTGGGTGTGTCTTGACTGAATGATGCTGGTGTAAAGCATGTGGGTTTGATAGTAAGCCTGGGTATGGGTGGTTAGTTGACTGCATTATACCTATTACAATGTTGCCATTTGTATCTCTAGGGACATAGTTAGTTCAGTGTTCTGGTTTGTAAAAATGAAACAAATGTTGTTCAGAGATGCTGTGTAGTAATAAACAAGTTATGCATTTACAAAAAAGGTGGGTGTGTCTATTGTTACCTATTCTTGGCAAAAGCACTTCTTTTTTTTATTCTTATTAATATAAAAAAACATTTTTGTGTAGGAAGGTTACAGAGTTAGTGGGGGGATGCACACTCTCACTGCAGTACCTATCAGTTCGACCATGGGAACCAGCAGTCACCAGTAAGCCCCATATGATAGTAAAGTGTAGGTACAGGTAAAGCCTGGGGTAAAGTATATGAATTTCCACTGTCTCAGTGGTGTAGCCAGAATGGTGCTCTGACCCTTGTGGGGAGGGAAAGATGGCCATATCTCTCCTCTGGGAGGTTGGTAGTGCGGCCTGGTCAGCATTCACCAGGGGGAGAACATTTTCTGTGTGGGGGGGGGTGTAAGCCCCTTCTGAGAGCTTAATAGTTAATTGAGTGTAGCTAGGCATAGTTAGGCAGCAAAAGATCTGGTGCTGGTAGGTCTGGGATGTGGACCCGCCTGCTGTCGGCAGGGAGACCCATCACCGGGGGGTATTAAAGCCAGTGTTTTTTGGCACTGGGGGGGACTGAGAGAAAGAGAATGAGTTGGTTTGGGATCACAAGTTTGGTCAGAGGGCCACAGTGGACTACTTGTCACCCAGGCCCTCCTCCCTCAAAGACATGCATATAAAAGTGTGGTGATTTGGACCATTAGCTTGAAGAAGAAGGTGAAGAGCACAAATTTGGGTCCCATCAGTGCTGTTTGGGAGCTGGAGAGTGGAGTGTAAGGAGCATGGAGGGCCGTCAAGTGATCTCTGGCATCTTGGTAGGGTAAGCACCAATGGGGGGTTCAGTTCTCAAGAAATCTCACACGTGTGCAGGTGCAGCCTGAGTCTCAGTTGATGTTTCTGTGGTTGGGCCTGCTTTGGCAGATGGGGTATGGGGCATGATCCAGTAGTGGCAACCTAGATCATTGAGGGTGTAGTGATGGAAACCTACCCTTTTACCCCCAGCTGGTGGCTGCTGCAGTGTGTGGGCTCTCAGGGGGCATAGCCTTTGGAGGCAGGAAGAGTTCCATGTGGGGAGTGGGTGGTTGGGACCCTGGTGGGGTGACAGGCCACCTGGGTGGTCCGTGTGGCACAACAGCTGGTCCCCTGGGTGAAAGCAGTCCTGACGTTGGAACTGCTGCATCAGCGGAAAATGAATTAGGTTTCTGGGATGTCCAAAGATGTGCAGAATTTTCTGGGTGGCCCAGACCCGGAATGTGGCATCAGCAACTGGGTGTAAGGAAGGTCTTCAGTGGGACTGTTTGTGCAAAAGTTCAACACTGTTGTGGAAGTTTCATAGTAAGAAAGTAGCTCTCCTGTTTTTTAAAGTAACTCCTGTGTAACAAGGCAAATAAAATGGAAGTGGGACAATAGAAACGTCTCATGCTGTCTAAATTGCTCCCTCTGTTTGAGTGTTTCTGAGACTAAGAAAAGAGAAAGTAGGTAGGTGCCTGTGTTAAGGAAGAGTATAAAAGGAAGGAATATTAACTGGAAGTCTGCTAGGTTTGAAATACCTCTAAGTGTGGCATATTTTGGCTCACTGTCTAACATGCTGCTGTCAGGAATGTAGCCTTCTCAGCTCAAAGGAATGTCTGCAAAGCCTTAAATCGATCTGTTGGAAAAAGAGATTGCTGCAGAAGTGATTGTCAGGTTTATACCTGTAAAGTGTCCCCAACGTGCTCATTACCCCCATGTTCTATGTATATGATATATTAAATCAGTTCATTTTGCAAAGTGATCTGGTTGTGGACATTGTATTCACTAGACAAACCATGTGCTATTGTTGTTGCCTGCTAACCACATAACCCCCTTCGATGTGAAGTGAGGTACCTGCTTCTCAACATGTGAAGCCATCTCACAACAACCATAGAACCAGCTAATGAGCATATTCTATTTTCTTGGGCTGTATTTCTTGACTGCATAGCACCCACTCCCACCAATATACCATCTGGCATATCCCTAGACACTGGAAGTGGGGGGCTTATATAAGAAATTCAAGAAATGTGAGACCATGACATGGGTGAGGCAGGGACTTAAGAAGCAGCAAGACTCAGTTGAGTTGGCTGCTGACTGGTATTCAAGAGGGAAGTTAGGCATGCTTTCCTATGTAGAGCATCCTGCTACTGGTGGGGGGAAAGGCAGTCCATTGGGCTTTTCAAATAAATCAAATGCATGAAAAACATCCTTATGTTGATTTCCCTTGCTTTCACTGCAGCCACCGGCAGTTTGTAGTGTATTTGGCGGACTCAAAGTGGCAGCCCTTGGCTCAGACTGAGGCATGCTCTGCAGGAGAGCATTTATTGATGGTCACAGAGTAGAAAATATTCACCATTTATTGCTGGGTTTGGCAGACATCTTAGAAGGATCATCAAACCAGAAGATACAGAACTTTTCCCTTCAGTTTGAAGCCCCAGACGGCAGAGATACTGCAATTGGAGGGACCCAGAGAAATGCTTAATCAGTGTGCATAGGCTTCTGTAGGCTGAAAAATAAAACCAGGTCCAATACACAGTGTTAGTAGTCACTGCCGGCTTTGTCTAAAGTAAGAGGCACAAGCTAGGGCAGATCTTTGCTTTAGCTGTGACTGGCAGAGGGTGGAGCAGTTGGGAATGATTGAGTGGCTCTATACTGGTTGTGCAACTGGAGAGTTTGGGAATGTCTTAATGCTGTTAGTGTAAGAGGTCGGGGATCTGTGCTGGTAGTGTGATCAGCTGGGGGAGTACCTCTCAATGTAAAAGGCTGCCGCTTGTACTGTGACTGGGGGTGTTTAAACATTTTCATTACAATTTGATGCACTGAAAAGAGAGAAAAACTTAGTCCAAGCAGGCTATCCTGAATATCCTGCACACTGTGCCACACATTTCTCTATTTAAAATTCCCATAAAAGCCAGCTAAGAATCAGGAGGGGCTGATGAAAAGTTTAATCACCAAGTTTAGCCAAGAGGGTCAGAGTGTGAGCACTGATGTGTATAATCAGGTTAATAATGACCTTCTGTTCCTTTTTTATAAGCTCAAGTAGAACAGCTTTGTTTGCTGTTTCTGGGGAATCTGCAACTGGTTTAGGAATGAGAGGGGGACTTGAGAATGTTCACCACGCGGGAGATTGGGGATCATCTGCATCTGCTGTTGGTGGGGAATCTTTGCTGGTTTGGGTATGAGAGTGGGTCCAAGACTGCAGTGCGTGTGTGGTATGTGGGCTTCAGAGTATCCACTGTGGGGGGGGGGCCTGAACCAGAGTGTGGTGCTGGGTTTGGGGATGGTGTACAGCTTGTGGAGAATCTACATCTGGTTTGGGAGTAAGAAGGGGGCATAGACAGTCTATAGTGTATGTGTGTGGTGGGGGCATGAGACTGTCCAGTGGGTAAGCACCACTGGAGGTTGACAGTAAATTTGAAAACTTCCCGTACAGCAACAGCACAATACCAACACCTGTACTGTGCCGTCCAAAAATGAAGTTTTTTTTGCAGTGGGCTATGCGCCCCACACCCACCGGATTTTTATATAATCAACTCCAAGTCGGAGTGCCTTTTGCTGGCTGATTCCTTCATTTCTGAGCATCCGTGGGTGCTTGTAGAGAGAATACTGCTGCACCGGCTGGTTGCTAGGTAACAGTATACAGAGAGTGCTTCCACAGTATGGGCTTACTGGAGTGAGCCATTTTTTTTAAATATTTTAACTGGAACTTCCATCTCCTCACTCACTAGAAGTCCACCACATGAGGTGGCAGATATTGGTAGTCAGGGAATCCCCAAATTGAAGTAAAGGTTAGGGTTAGAAGTGCAGCAAAGAACTGGAAGTTCAGCAACACCACTTCCACTCCTCTCCTTTATCTGGTGGTGCCCTGAGCGAGCAGAGCGAGTGCACAGTGCCATACACAGAGACGCGCACATCTCTGCGCATGTCGGCTGTGTCAGCTGGGGCAAACTGGGCAGCAGACCATGAGTCTTGGTGGTTTAGAACAAGGTTAAGTACATCTCCCCTTGATGTCATGGAACCAAAGGTGTTTGCTCTGTCTACCAGGGAACTAGGGATACAGTGCCAGCAATGTCATATGCTTAGCCTACAGAACAAAACATTATTCCCAGATGTTTTTGTCTGCCAGAAATGTTTAAACCTTATAGTGCTACAGGATAAGCTAAACTCCTGTGAGGGAGAAATTGATCTCCTAAAACAAAAATTAACAGCTACTGAATTAGAAACTATTAGCAAAACAATAAATTGTGTAGGTTCAACTGTCAAAAGGTCAAGAGTTGTGGAAAGTGAATCTGAAGAAGAAAGTGAAGAGTAGTGTTTTGGTAATCATAGGAATAAAGCAAAAAAGGGAAGAAGATGCATGAGAAACACATTAATAACAGAACATAAACATACTCCACTGATAAACCTTATTGATTCTGTAGAAACACAGAAACAAGAAATACTGGGCATAGCTAGGGATGAACAGATCAACCATACTGAAAATTGTAAGCCTGCGTAATCGGTCTCAGCCAAGGAGGCCAATGCTAGGGGGCAAACTACCACTGAAGAGGAGGGCACCTCAATACAAATTGTCACACCTCGGGGGGGAGGGGTTGGAAGTCAGATTGAATCTGGGGATCGTGGTACAGGATCCGGTAGGAACATTCAGATATTAGGAGCAGTGGAAGGGGATTCTAATCTGCAGTACCAAAACATGGAGGTTCTGGAGGAGAGGCATGTACCACAACACCAACCTGAGCAATTTTTCATATTAGGTGATTCCATGATAAGATATATGGATAGGGCTGCTACAAAGGGGAACAAAGAGAATATTACTAGTTGCACTTATAGTGGGGCCAGGATCAGTGACATAGCTAGAATGTTACCAAATATGCTTCAGAAGGGGGATGGGTTTAAGACTATTTTATTGCATACTGGTACTAATGATCTTAGTATGCCTAATTTGGATAACACATTAAAGGACATGACAAATATTTGTAGGATGGTAAAAGATCTAGGTGCTAGAGTAATACTATCAGAAGTCTTGCCAATTCCACTATTAGTGGCACAACCTACTGTCCAAAAAACTAGCTCACTTGTGGCAATTGGGTAGTACAAATATTAGCAGCAATGCTAATTGTAGGATACACAATACCAAGAAAAGGATAACCCAGAGTGTGGTGGCTGTGATACTGCTAATAAATGCCAGAAGCCTCAATGACATTAAAAAATCTGAACTACAGCTGATCTTTCAGGAGAAGAAATTTGATATTGCAGCTATCACAGAAAGCTGGTGGTCAGATACTAATGAGTGGAACAGAGACATACAGGGTTATACGGTATACTATAAAGAGAGGGTCGGAGAGGGGAAATGTTAAGGACAATATACAATCTAGGGACATCACTAAAAAGATACAAATAGTGAGATAATGTGGGTGGAAATCCTCCAAGATAACCTGAGGAAAGTTAAAATTGGCATATGTTATAGGGCCCCAGATTTAGCACCTGAGGAATATACTGAATTACTTAATAACATCAGCATGTAGTTGTCTGATTGTGAGGTACTTCTTCTTAGAGATTTTAATGCATCCAATGTCAACTGGCTAAGTGACAGTGTTAAAAATAAATGGGAACAGGAATTACTAGATATGTGTATGGAAAATGGGCTACAACAGATAGTTCATACCCCCACAAGATGTAATAACATCCCAGATTTGGTATTAACCAGTATTCCTGATACTATAGAATATCTAAGTATCATGGAGCCACTTATTGGATGTGATCACAGTATGGTCTGTTTTAGACAAGCTTACAAATTAACAAGGGTTGAGGGGATAACCATGGCAAAATATACTCTCTAGGTGACTTTAATAAGATAAGGGAGAAATTAGAAGATTGGAAATGGGATATGAATCACTTTACAACTGAGGTGAGCTGGCTACTTATTAAAAATAAATTTTTGGCATTAGAGGATAGATATGTGCTGAATAGAATATTATACAGCAACATTGGCAAAGTACCGCAATGGTACACTAGCAGGGTCAGATGCCTTATAAGCAAAAAAAAGAAATGTCTATCACACGCTTAAAAGGGATAATAACAACTATAACTTAAATAGTTACAAAAAATTGCTAAAGAAATGCAAAAATGCAATAAGGGATGAAAAAATTAAAATCGAGTTTAAATTAGCCCATATTAAGGATAATGGGAAATCCTTTTTTGACTATATTAATAATAGGGCAGCTAATAGGACAATTGGCCCACTAATAAGTGAAGGTGAAGCCATTACAGATCCGGCACTGCATGCCTCTTTATTTAATGTTTGTTTATTTACGTATTCATGTTTTTGGTAACTGGGAGAGCAAACTGAACCAAAGGACCATTTTTTGTTGTGACCTGGGCTATACAGTGGCACAGACAATAGGTACAAGTTATAATACAGTAGGTACATATACTACAGTGAGTACGGAGGTATCAGAAACAGTGATACATAAACATATCTTAAAAATAGAGGTTAAGGACATAAAAAACAAGCTCATGACAAATAAAGCAATGCTTCTCTGCTTGCAGAGAACTAGGACATACACTTACAACAAATCAAGACATTATTCAGCCAGTCAAAGGTTTACAATAAAGCGCATAAGGGGTTACACTATAGCAATCAACATTTTCACCATGGAGTCAAAAACATGTCGTAGTTGGGAAGTATGACAAATGGTTCACTGGGCCCCTAAGGTGGATTTCTGGTGAGGGTGTTTCCAAGGGAGCAGGCACAGGTGGCCTGAGACATGAGCCAATCTCTTAGCTTCAATTTGAAAGACTGATGAGAGGGTAGCATACAGATAGCTGGTGGTATTCTGTTCCAGAGGTAGGGGCAGAGGTAGAGAAAGCCTTGCTCTCCATGACAGTAGATACACGGGGGACTACTGGGGGGGCAGAAGAGACCTTGAGACACCAACTAACCACCCTGTTGGTGAGAAGTGAGGAGTACAGAGACTTATGTGAGTTCCTGAGAGAGGTGTCAACTAGACAGTGCATAGCATATTCAAAATGGCCCTGCAGAGAGAGCCAGCCTAAAGACTGATATAGAGATCAGTGATGAGTTGAGGAAGGGACCTGAAGGGCAAAGCAACAGATATTTGATATTTAGATGAGAAAGAAGTGAGGAGGACATGGAGGAGAACACTGGTGAGCAATAATCAAGTAGGGGCAGTAGATTTCCCTGGGCAATTGCAAGATGAGCTTCTGGGGTCAGGAGGTGGTTAACACGGTAGGCTGCCCCCAGCTTCTAGTGGACTCTCTTCATAGTGTTAGAAATGTGGTCATTGTAAGTAAGGGAGGGATCAAGAGACACTCCTATGTATTTGAAGGAGGATATAGTGTCAAGAGGAGGGCCTGCAGGGGTGACTATGTGTAACAAGGTTTTTGATTTGGTGGACTTTGTAAGGTATGACTTTAAGCCAAAGAGCATGACCTTCATTTTTTTCTCGTTTACAAGGATGTTTTTTGGAGAGGAACCAATGTTGAGCTGATCCATAATCTGTAGTGAGTGTAGAAGATATAGATTCGAGGAACTTGGCAGTATGATAGTTGATGAGGTCATCAGCATAAAGGAGCACAATACAGTTTATGTTTTCTGTGGGAGGATCATTTATGAAGAGTGAAAATAATAGAGGCCCCAGTATGGAACCCTTGGGGACACCAGTATGGATGGGTAATGCAGCAGAGGTATCTTTGCCTATCAGGACAGACTGGGATCTGTTACAGAGGTTGCTGATAAACCAAGCAGTGGCATCTGGGGAGCAGCCTGGGTTTAGCAGGATGGATTGGAAAAGGTGGTGGTCAACAAGGTCAAAGACCTTTGATAGGTCCACAGACACCACACCTATGGCCATACCCATGTCCATGTTTCGAAGGACATGGATGGAGAAAAGGGCCAAGGCCAGAGAGGTGCTGTAATGTTTGCAGAAGCTGTGTTGGAAGGGGCTCAGGAGGTTGTACTTATCTAGATGTTTGGATGGCTGGTGGTAAATGATTTTTTCTAATAGTTTGCTTAGATGTGGGAGGAGGGAGGTGGGACGGTAGTATTCTGGGGCAGCGGGATGGCCAGATTTGAAAATAGGCACTACGTGCACATGCTTGCATGAGCCAGGCACAGTAGATGATGAGAGGGCAAGGTGAGTATGTGAGTCAGTAGCTTTATAAGGGCAGGGGAGAGGAATTTCTGAAAGGTGGGATACAGACCGTTGCTACCTGGCTGCCCCTGGTGGGTAGTGTCTTTAGGAGTTTGCCAGTGACACTATTTTCGATGGCTCTGAAATAAAAGACAGGGCTTGATGTCTGTCGGCAACATGGCTGGTTTTTCTGTGTAGAGGGAGGCTGTGAATGGAGTTTTCTGGTGTAGGCGGTAAGGTCAGTGAATATTCTATTGAAGGTATCAAGCGATCTTGCCTGGGCCAGTACTGGGACCGGAAGGGGAGGTGAGTCCCGTTATTTGTTTATTTAATTTTGAGTTGAGGAGGGTGTTAATTAAGGCCCAGAAACTGTGGGGGTTGCCAAGAGATTCATTTTGTAGGCTGGTGTAGTATTTAAGCTTGAGTGACTTCAGAGCCTGCTTACAAGAGTGACAAAGTCACCTATATGCATTCCATAATTGGGGGCAGGGGGATGCCTTGGAGGCTTGCCAGACTTTGTCCCTGACTTTCATTTGGGCCAGAAGTTCATTAGATAGCCAATGGGTGATGCCACCTTTAACCCTCCAGGTGATGATAGGAAAGTATTTGTCCTGAAGGTTAGGAAGAGCTTCCATAAAAAGCGTCACTGCCATGGAGACATCTTTGAGTTGGTAGAGTGAGGACCAGTTTATGGCCCAGGCATCCCTGAGCAGTTCAGTATATGTCCCTTGTAACTCTAGCACAACTGCGGTCCAAGCCAGTACTGCCAATAATCCACATATAGATGCATCCAGGAAGGATATTGAGTCACAGCTTACAAAAGTTAACACAGCAAAATCTGCAGGTCCTGATGGACTTTATCCTAGGTTGATTAAGGAAGTTAGTAAATGGTTGCTAGGGCCACTTTATCATCTATTTAACAAGTCACTGCAGACTGGTGATGTCCCTCAGGACTGAAGAACTGCAACCATGGTGCCCATTTATAAAAAGGGGGATAGGAGTGATGTTGGCAACTATTGACCCATCAGCCTCATGCTGATTTTAGGAAAGCTTCTGGAATCCTGATTGAGTAAATTATAACTGGAAATTACCAATACTAATCAAAGTGACATAACACAACATGGTTTTAAGCCCAATATATCATGCCTTACTAACAACTTGATATTCTATGAGAAAGTTAGTAAACAGATTGATCAGCAGTTGCCTTTTTTTTTTCTTTAACTTTATATACCCTCCTCGGCAGGCCTCTGCAATTCTCGGCCACCCTACCGGACTCGGGGTCGCTCGGGAACTTTCTGTACTATGCGCGTCACAGCAGAACTCCCGAGCAGCTCAGAGGCTTCATTGAGCTGAGACCACCATTTTTTTCCCTCTGTTTTTATCCCTACCAGCCCGGAGCCCCAGAAGCAGTGACTACACGTGTGGATGGGGAAGCCCCACAGGCTACCTACAACTCAGTCAACAGCTTGTTCCGCCTCCTGGCCTTGCACCTGGGCTCTCGGAAGTGACACTGCCACCCAGCCTCCACTGGGAGGCAGCCAAGCACCGAGAGACCTGACTGTCCCTCCCGAGGTGGAGAGCTTGCCAGTCAGCAGCTACTCACAGTCCTCTCTCCCCCGCCGAGCCCCGACAACCCGAGCTTGTTCCCGAACCCGGGTTGCCGGCATGGGGCTAGGTGTGGCGTCCAGCACCTCAATCCTCAGTGCCACCGGGCTGGCTAGCAGTTGTCTGTTGATGTCATTTATTTGGATCTTTGGAAAGCTTTTGACAAAGTACCTCATGACATGCTAATCCAGAAAATGGCCAATATGGGGATAAAAAATATATTAGTTAGGTGGGTGCAAGCATGGTTAAGTGACAGGACCTAACAGGTGAGGGTCAGGGGTTATATTTCTGGAAAAGGCCCAGTAATGAGTGGGGTCCCCCAAGGGTCAGTTTTGGGGCCAATCTTGTTTTATCTATTTGTATCAGATATGACATCTCATATACCTAGCTATTCTACAAAATTTGCAGACGACACCAAAATAGGTGATGAGTTTGGTAGTAGTTAGAAGGTTGAAACTCTCAGGAAGGACTTAAAGAAAATTGAGGAGTGGGCAAAAAATAATGGGATGCAGTTTAATCTGCAAAAGTCTGTTGTTACACATTTTGGAACTAGAAATGAAGAGTATGAATTTTGGCTAAATGGTGTTAGACTGAAAACAATAGAAAATGGGAAAGATCTTGGGGCTGGTCTTAATTTTCTTTGGCTTTGATAGGCATAATACAGAAGTTATTAAAAAGACTAATAGGATCATTGGCTGTATTGTCAGGGCCTTTACTAATAGGAGTAGGGCCTGCATCATCCTGCTGTATAGATCTATGGCCAGACCCCACATGGACTATGATGCACCACTCTGGAGCCCATACCTGAGAAGGAATAGTGATGGCTTGGAGAGAGTTCAGAGAAGGATAACAAGATTAATTAATGGAATGCAAGCATTAAGCTTTGAAAACAGACTTAAAAGCCTTGACGTCTACTCCTTTGAATTAAGGAGTATTAGGTGAGATCTGCTCTTAATTTATAAAATCTCTAAAGATAATGGGTTATGGACAGCCTTGGGCTACAATTTAATAACAGAGATAGACAATTAAGGAGCCGTAAGCTCCAGCTGAGATTAACATACCCTAAAAACAATTTGAAAAGGAATTTTTATAAACAAAGGATTATTCCACTCTGGAATAATTTACTCAGGGACTTCGCTGAAGCTAGCACCTTTACAACTTTCAAAACAAACTAGATAACCATCTATTATTTGAACCTGGAATTAGATGACCTGCTAGTGCAGGAGATGAACTCTACAGGCTTTTGCCTTCTGTTCATCTAAACCTCCTAGTATGGTCCTAGTATAGTATAGTTGTTCCGGGGAGCGGGCAGAACACTGGGAGAAAAGCATCAGCCTTTAAACAGGCCCTTACAACAACTGTTACTGTAATGGTCTGTTTTTGAGTTTCGCTGTTGGGGTGTCGTGCTGGAGGTAGTAACCAGTCCAGTGGTGGTAGTGGGGGTTGAACAAAGTCTGGTGCTGAGGTTGGGGATTTTCTGCATCTGCTGTGGTGGGGAATTTGTATCTGGTTTGGAGTACCACCACTGGGGGGTGTTGAACCAGAGTCTGAAGTTGGGCTCACCTACACATGCTGTTGGTGGAGAATCTTTATCTGGTTTGGTGGTGAGAGGGGGCAGAGAATGTATGGGGTAGGGAATCATCTGCAATGTAAGCATATCTCAATGCTCACCTCTGGGGAGAGAGGGACATCTTGACCCACCTCAACACCACAACCAGGGTGGCAGGGATATCAATGGCGTGTGTTTATTTTACTGTCGTATAGTTTATTTTTTTTTAAATTGCCAGCTGAGATACACTGTACATTATTATTTAAAACAGCTGTTAAAAATGTCTTGTGGGAGTCATGTGATGCTCCTGCTCTAAGACATACAAAAATATGAAATTTGCTGGCAGATAAAGGCCTACAGGTCTATCAAGTCTTCTCGAATGTGCAGCTAGCATCCATTATTCTGCAGCTGCCCCTCCCTTCCACCCTTCCCCTCCATTGAGCCTCCCCTGTGTCCTGTCTCATCCCCTTTTGAAGCAGTCCACTGTTCTACTGGATACCACTTATGCAGGTAATGCATTCCACCCAGCTACCGCCCTCCCTGTAAAAAAGTGTCTCCTCATCTCCCTCCTGAACCTTCCTCCCTCCAGTTTCATATCATGGCCCCTGTTGTCCCTCCCCTAAAAAAATTCCCCTACTCTGTTCGATAAGTGCCATGGGATCTTTAACATCCACCACCAATCCAGGCAGATGGGACCTCGGTTTAACATCTTGTCTGAAAGACGGCACCTCAGAAGTGCAGCGCCCCTCTCATGCTGCACTACAGTGTTAGTACTAGGATATTAACCCAAGTGCCAGATGTGGGAACTGAACCCACAGTCCTCTGATCTCCCAGCCGAGAGAGTGCTACCTACTGAGCCACTGACACTGGAGACAGAAGCTTTCCTTCTCACTCCACACAGTTGACTCAAATTTTTCTTGTTTTTATCAATCATTTTAGCTTGTACTCCTGTTCTCTGTATTTCCCCTAATTTCCTAATCACCTATGATCAGATTGTAGTTTACTCTTAACTGCATTATGGATGTGGTGATGGATCCAGCTCAGGTGCATCATTCACCATCACAAACTCCCGAGAAAGTCCGTGGGCCTAAGCAGTCTAAGGCTGATACCTCTGGAGATGACAGCACTTCTTCAGCTTTGGAAGTTTTACAATTGCCTAGTACCTGAAGGAGCTTGATCTCTTAAGAGACACTATCATTCTCTTGTCAATTGATATCAAAGCAGTCAGAATTACCACAGAGTAGCTCTCTAGGAGAGTCAGACACCTGGAAGTTCAGGTAGAGCTCTATTGATGATTCAAATAAATGGGTGGATATTGAGCTTGTATCTCACTGACAAAAGGTGGCAAAGTTTGAGAAGCAGATCGGGGATCTGGAGGGGCACAGCTGCCAAAATAATGTGGTCATAGCAGGGCTGTCAGAGCAGGCTGAAGGCTCAAACTGTCTTTCCTTTGTGCAAAATTTGTTTGAAAAGCTGGAGGTACCCTTTCCAACTGGCCCAGTATATGTAGCTGAGCGTGTCCATATGGTGAGAGACCTATGCCAGCAGAAGGTGAACAACTGCTCCACATTATTGTAAAACTGCTTAACATTCTGGACAAGCACAATTTCTTAATCAAAGTCCCATCTCTTCAAGAAGTGTCCTGGGAGGGGAAGCGTCTCTGGATCTTCCTTGTGGTATTTACTTTGTTTGTCATTCAGTTAACGTCTTTGTTGTTTTTCTTTTTATTTAGGTTGTTTTTGTTTTTGTATCTTTTTAATTACATGATTGCCATTTTTGGCAAACCAGGTCAATGAGGTGATTGCTATTAAGACAGATTATGGTAGGAGGGTCTGGACTCTCTTCCTTCTTGGCAGCACATTGGACTCGCTTTTCCCATCTTTTTTCTCAGTGGGTTTTAGTGCTATGATATTTTTGGTGATCCCTGGGTTTGGTCATTTTATATCATTTGTGTGGGCTCGGAGTGATGTTAAGGGGTCCCTACATTTTCTCCCCCTTGAACATACACGTTTTGGACTTGCGTGTTAGACTCACATACTGTTGATATGAGAGGTGGGTTACTTTTTCTGCCTTCTTTGTATGGGAACCTGATATTATACTGGCCTGGTAGGGCCAGTATAGTTAGGGTTTGTAGGAGTGTTTAATGTTAAAGGGCATTTTTTCCTGATTAATAACTTTAAATTGGTTTTACAGGTTTTCCTTAAATTTGTCATACATCATCTGCTGGGGTAGGTCTCTTGATGTACCAAATTTGTTTTGAATCCCTTTTGAAATTTTTGAGATATAAAGTGTTGAAAATACAGAGATTTCCCTTGTTTTTGCTGTTTTTTCGGCCGCCTGTATCTCAGAAATGGCTTTAGGTGCTAGGCTGAAATTTTCAGGGTAGAAAGCCACGGCCTCATAGATGTGCATTTTGAAGAGTTGGCAAACCAATAGTAATCCATTCCAAAGTTATTAAATCTTGAATTTGCCATTATTTCCTATGGGAAAAAACAGATGTAAAAGTGAAAGTATTTTCACACACTGTCATCCAGCTTTGCATACTTTGCACCTTAATAATTTTGCAACACTCCAACAGATTTGCAGGAAATTTGACAAGCATCAGCCTAGGGCACAGGTCTCTTGACTTGACAAATTTGGTATGAATCCCTTGTTTTGTTTCTGAGATACATAGCTTTGCAAAAAAACAGATTTCTGAGGGTTTTGCGGTTTGTTTATTAATGTAAAAGGACAATTTTTGGATCTTAATAACCTTGTAATGGTTAAAGTGATTTCTACAAAAATTGGCCCGCATAATTACCCTGGGGATGTGTTTGTAAGTGATAAATTTTATCTTAATAGCATTAGCTGTTTCTGAGACACAGAGTGTTAAAAATAAAGGTTTGGGGGGGCTTTGACACTTTTTTTGTCCACCAGTATCTCAGAAATAGCTTTAGCTTCTGTGCTGGCATTTTCAGGGTAGAATGCCTTGGCCTCACAGTTGTGTCTTTTGAAGATTTGATGGGAAAATATAAATCTGTTCCAAAGTTATGACATGTTGGATTTCCCATTATTTCCTATGGGGAGAAATAGATGTCCCATTATTTCCTATGGGGAAAAATAGATGTCCCACAAAACATAGGATTCTGCTTCAAACTAGGATTCTGATTTGAACCAGGATTGTGCTTCAGCCTAGGATTCTGCTTTGAACTAGGATTCTGCTTTGAACTAGGATTCTGCTTTGTATGAACCCTATGGAAAGGAATTCTGCACTGAACAAGGATGCTATTTTGCAGTACTAAATCCCTTTTGGCAGATAGAACCAACACATTGGGGGGCAGGAACCAGCAGTCAACCAACCCTGCCTATTCTACAGCTCCATGGGCCCCACCCTAGGCTGCATAAACCCCCTAGAGTTTTTTTAAAACATAATCTCCACTCTGGGGTGATCTGCCAGGCTTTGTTTTCTGGAACACTGTGAACTGATATTTAAACTTACTACAGCTGGAGGACCATTTTACCAACCACAATATCTATGGCCATCTCCAGTCTGGCTTCAGAAAAATTAGGTATTGGTTGTGGACCCTGGTTACTGGATGATAGGGGCATGGGCGGGAAAACAATCAGGATCAAGTCTTGGTGGCATCCCACTTATTGCCTCTGGCCAGGTGCAAAACCTGGGTGTTGTTTTTGATGAAGGTCTGACCCTGAGGGTGCAGGTTTCAGCTGTAGTCAAATCTTCCTGTTATCATCTTCAGAACATAGCCCTGGTGAAGCACCTGGTCCCATCCGAAGATCATCCGACCTTGGTCCACGCCTTTGTCACCAGCTGTCTTGATTATTGCAACACACTTTACCAAGGGCTACCGGGGGTAGATATCCGCCGCTTGCAACTAGTGCAGAACGCGATGGCCAGGTTGCTGACTGGAGCTTCTAGATCCGGTCATTTTACACCTGTGTTGCGTGAACTGCACTGGTTGCCAGTACAGTGGTGGATTACCTTCAAGGTCATGTTGCTGACCTATAAGGCCCTACATAAGCAGGGTCCCCACTACCTGTGCCCTTACTGTCCCTTCCGCTTGCTCCAATCCTCTGGTGAGGGATTGCTAGAGATTCCCAGGGTATCCCTTAAAACATCGGGAGGAAGATCTTTTGCCTTTATGGCTCCTACCCTGTGGAATATTCTACCTCACCAGATATGAGAAAGCCAGACCATAGAAGTTTTTTAAAAATCTGTTAAAGATAATTTTTTAACCAGGCATTCTCAGGAATGTATTGAGTTCTGAATATATACGGATGTGTTTTAATATGTTTTATACTTGTTTTATGACATATGGTGAGTTTTTAATGTTATAGTGTAAAGGCGTACTGAGCATTGGAAGGGTGCCTCATACAAATAAAAATTTGATTGATTGATTGATTGATTGATTGATATAGGACTGAATGAAGTGCTGAACTTTTTTTCTGGTTTTCCAGCTCAGTGCTTTTCAACTGAGTTTAACACTCTGGTAAGTGCACCTCATGCTTGAAGTCTAAAAGTTTTGTGCCATTGAGCTACTTACTGTCTTTTGTGCCTTTTGCTATTTCAATATCTTATCTCCCCCACCACCACCACCACCACCAGCACAGTAGAACACTGTGGAGCCCACTCCCAGTGTCCCAGATAAAGCACCCCTCCCCCACTGTGGGGCACTGGGGAACCCACTCCCAGTGTCCTGAAATATGTATGTAATGGTTTTGCCAACAGCAGGGTGCCCAGTCCCCATGTCAGCACTATACTCACCCCCCACCAGCAGTGTGTGTGAATCTAGGGAGCCCATTCCCAGCGTACATAGTGTACCCAGTTATGTTGTATCTCCCAGAGCAGTGTGCGACATTGGGGAACCCACCCCCAGTGCCCTGAGAAATGGTTCTACTATTCCTGTGAAAAATGAAAACAGACAACAACATCTTTTTTAATCTTCTGTTAAAAAAGGTCTCTCATTGTTTCCCCATCCCCCTCTTGCATCCCAACCCTCCTACTGAGCAACCAACCATCCCACACCCCCTTGCCCTAGACTTACCAACTGAGGTTGGCAGCTGTCATCTTCTGTGGACCAGGACACATTTGCACTCTTCAAAGCTGAACAATGAACTGAAGAATAAAGGTAAGTGCCATATAGAGGCAGTCAATAGCATTTTGAACATACTGTATGTTAATATATCAGTCATTTGTAGGTATTTTACATAGATACATAGGCACTGTTGGCAGATAATGGTCTATAGCCCACCCAGTCTGCCCAGTTGAGCTTGTAAGTTCACTTTATGTTTTTCTAGAAGTCTTTTGCCCCTTACCCCTGACCTCCAGAATGTCCTTATGTCTAGCCCATGCATTCTTAAATCCTGTGAATGTTTCAGCCCTCACCACTTCCTCTGGCAGGGTGTTCCACTTGTCCATCACCCTTTCTGTGAAGAAATTCTTCTTCATGTTTCATCTGAATTGCCCTCCCTCCAACTTCATCCCATGCCCTCTAGTTCTGGAATATCTTTTTCACTGGAAAATAGTGTATTCTTGCACCCTGTTCCTCCCTGAAAGGTACTTGTATGTTTCTATCATATCCCCTCTCTCCCTCCTCTCCTCCAGGGAGTACATATTCAGGTCCTTCAGCCTGTCTTCATAGGACTTGTGATGCCATCCCTGTACCATCTTTGTTGCCCTCCTCTAAACCTTCTCCACCCTGTCTACATCCTTATGAAGGTAAGATCTCCAGAACTGCACATTATAAAAAGGGTTCAGAAATGCTGCAATCTGATTGACTGCAGGATTCCAACAGCCTTACATTAATCCATGTTATGCTGTCATGTGCAGTCTGATCACCATGGAACATGGATTTTTCCTGTCAGCATCCCATCCTCTAGCACTGCTGAATGACTGGAATGCTGCATTTTGATTTTGAACCAGCATTCTTAAACTGTTGGTGGAAGAACTGTGTTATTAAAAATCTCCCTCTAAATGAAGGAAACATTCAAAAAGTATACTTTTAGGACTTTTCTTTTGGAATAATTGTTTTATAATAGCAATAAGGCACTCTCAGGAGTTAGATTAACAGTCAGTTAATCACCCCCTGGGAAATATGGCACTCAGCTGTGCCTCATGACACATTATACCCCTAGGGTGTGATTAACAGACTGTTAATCTAACCCCTGGTCATGTCTTATTACTTAATTGTACTACAGGTGGGGCCTCACTAGTGTCTTGTATATTGAAATTATCACCTCCCTTTTCCTGCTGGTGATGCCCCTTCCTATGCATCCCAACATCCTTTTTGCTTTTCCTGCTGCCTTGTTGCACTGTTTACCTACCGTGAGGTCATCAGAGATGATAACCCCAAGGTCCCTTTCCTGCTTGGTGCATGCTATATCCTCACCCCCTCAACTGATATGTTGTTCCAGGGTTTTTGTGCCCCATATGCATTATCTTGGACTTCTTTGCATTGAATTTCAACTGCCAAACCCTTGATCATTTGTCAAGCTTCTGTAAGCTTCTGCAGGTCCCTCCTCATTCTATCTACACCCTCTGGCATGAACCAGATTTTCAAAATGGACTTTTTGGGACCCTACCTCATGATCACTGGCACTGTCATTCTGTTACTCTGTCCTGAAAGATGATTTCACTGTAGCTGAAATAAATCACATTTTGGGACTGAGTAATGAAATGGAAATGTCTTTGTGCATGAGATGAGGTCCCAAAAAGCCCATGTGGAAAATCTGGTGCAAACATACCCAAAAACGCCCGAGTTATGCATGGTCATTGAAATTTTCCTTCCCATGTGCTTTGCAAATTTATATTTTCACTCCAAGTTTTCAACATAGCCACTTTTCACACCACCTCGTGAACAGTACAGCTGCATTTCTCACATCCTACCCAAAATGTGCTTTTGCACCTGTGGCGTGGAATGGTGCAGTTGATGTGCAAAATCAACTTTCAGGATTGAGTACCGAAATGACAGTGCCAGTGTTCATAATGTAGGGTCCCAAAAAGGCAATGTTAAAATTTTGGAGCAAAAGTTACAAAGAATGCTTGAGTTACATGCAATCAATGAAATTTTCCTACACATGCGTGTAACTGCCAATCATTTATATTTTCACTCCAAAGTTTGAACATAGCCATTTCTACACAGAACCTCATGAATACTACATCTGTCATTTCTCACATCCTGTCCAAAATGTGTTTCCACAGCTGTGGCACAGAATGGCATTTTGCCATGGATTAAGAAATGTATACCTACAGTATGAGGGTTATGAGATGGGGTGATAAGAAGACTATGTTGAAAATTTGAGGTCACAATGTGAAAAAGATGGCAAACTTATGAGCATTTGTTGCAATTTTGTTACACACCTATCTCAAAAAGAAAGGAAATTCATTGCAAAAAACTCTGTTTTACAATACTATTTAAGATTTCCATTACACCTTTAAAAGTATGGAAATTCAATGTTAAGGTAAATACGTGTATCAGCACAACAACACCAATCTCTGCAAACATTAGAAACAAAACAGTTTTTTGATATATCCCTTGGTGTCCTTCCACCTAACTCATACACCATTTGAGCTGTTAATCATGTGATATAGAACAATATATTTGTATGGCGTATGAGTTAGGTGGAAGGACACCAAGGGATATATCAAATAACTGTTTTGTTTCTAATGTTTGCAGAGCTTGGTATTGTTGTGCTGATACATGTATTAACCCTTACATTGCATTTCCATACTTTTAAAGATGTAATGGAAACCTTAACTGGTTTTGTAAAACTGAGTTTTTTGCAATGTGTGTGTGTGTGTGTATGTGTGTATATATATATATATATATATATATATATATATATATATATATACACACACACACATGTATATACTGTATATTTATTCAATGCTATGAAAGGATAACCGATGAAATAAAACATCATATCTGGATCGCTCACAACATAAATGCAGTACATCTATGTTTTGCAGACCTACTATGGTAATAAATGTAGCTGCAGTGAAATAAATGCCATTTATTTCACTCTAGCTACATTTATCCACATAGTAGGTACATCATACAGGACCTTTAATGGAAGCATTAGAAACAAACAAGTGCATAGAATCCCCAACTGCCTTAATAAGAAACACCTGTAAAGGAACACACAAAAAGCACAGACATACATACAGATCAGACTATTGAAAAGGAAGCACACACTACCTCAGAGCAACAAAAAACAAGGGATGAGTAGATCAAACATCTTGAATGGAGGAATGTCATACATAATATTTCCAATAAAGAAAACATTTCTAAGGGACACAGCCCATACAGAAATATAGGTGCGCTGTGTACATGCAGAATGCATACCACATGCTTAATTGTACAATGTTTGCATGCAGTTTGCATACACAAAGTGATCCTAAGAGAACCAGGTCTAAAAAGCAAATCAGCTTTGCATGATGGAAGCTTGACATGTGTTCAGCAGGTAAGCTGGTGTGAACATCATCTCAAAATTACATCAGGATTGCATGTTGCATGCTTGACATGAGTGCAGCAGTTAAGCTAGTGTGAACATCATTTAAACATCTCATCAGGTTCACATGCTGCACACTTGCCATGTGTGCAGAAGCTAAGCTGGTATAAATCTCATCTAAAAAAACACATCAGTTTCTATTTATTATACTACTGCTAGTAATTAGAGTCAATAAAATACATTTGTATTTGAAGTCCCATAAAAAATAGGTAAACTCATTAATTTTGATCCTTTTGCAAGTTGTTTAATGGCTTTAGATTTTTGTCATTAAATCACCAATAATTTGTAAATTATTGTTTGCTTACTGCATTAAATGGCTAGGTAATAGCCAGTCAACATCCCCCATTCCATATGTACAAAGAGGTGCTTTTGTGTTTTGAAATCTGTCCTTTTTATTTTGGCCCATGCAAATCCCTTATGCATGTTTAGTGCTACAAATGTGTTTCTCAATGACTCTTTCATCTCACTTACTTTCTCTTTGTCATGCTGTATTGAGCATATATACTATGGATATGCTCAGCACTCTTTGTGTTGAGTAGAGTTTTGGAAGCATGCACCATACCTCACATTTTGTCACTGAAATGAGGGACATGCACATTCAAAATGAGGAACAATGAGGGACGCTAACCCACATGATGATGGGGTAGTATACAGGCCGCCATCCCAGTCTGAGGGGCTTGACAGGGAATTAGCAGGACAAATCAGAAAGATATGTAGAAAAGGGAAGGCGGTCATTGTGGGGGATTTCAACTTGCCGGGGGTTGACTGGAACATTACAATCACCTCCAGTGCTAGGGAGCAAGTGCTCCTGAACGTGATCCAGGAGGGTCTCCTGACACAGTTGGTCAGTGTACCTACTAGGCTAAAGAACACTTTAGATCTGGTATTGTCAAATGGAGAGGCAGTAAGGGAAATAAGGGTGAAGGACCCACTAGCTGACAGCAATCACCAAACAGTGTGGTTTAATATCACCATGTGCGGGGAGACAGAGGAATCATTAACCCAGGTGGTAAACTTCAATGGGGTGGACTTTGGGAGGATGCAGGAAGTACTGAAAAGGAAACTGGTGGGCATAAGGAAGGAAAAGAATGTGGAGCAGAAATGGTATATTATTAGACGTGGGATTACAGAGGTAATGGAAGCCTGCACCAAGACACAGAGTGAGAGGAGCAGAGCAAGGAAACCATGCTGGTTGAATAGCGAGGTAGTGGCGGTGGTGAGGACAAAACAAGAGGTGCACCAGAGGTATAGGAGAACAGGAAAAGAAGGGGACAGGGAGGAGCATGCAAGCTAGTTCAGTGAGGTGACCAGAAAAGTGAGAGAAGCCAAGGCTCAGAGGGAGTTGAGAATAGCACAAGGAATTAACAGGGGGGGAGACTTTTTCAGATGCATCAGGGAGAAAAGGAAGTGCAAGGAGACAATAGTGAGGATAAAAAAGGGTGGGGAGTGGACAGAAAAGGGGGAGGAACAGGTGGAAGGACTGAATGAAATGGAAGAAAAGGGGGACCACTACCACAATGGGCTGGAAGGGTGGGGACAGGGGAGAGGAGGCAACAGATGGAAGAATTGAGGGAGTTAGAGTCCTAGAGGGACTGAGGTCACTGAGGGTAGACAAGGCTCCAGGACCAGATGGTATCCACCCCAGGGTGATGAGAGCGATGGGGGGGGTGTTGGCAGAGCCACTGGCAGATCTGCACAGCACCTCACTGGAGTTAGGATGTGTGCCACTGGACTGGAGGATGGCACATGTAGTGCCATTACACAAGAGCGGACCAAGGGATGAACTGGGTAATTATTGCCCGGTAAGTCTCACCTCCATAGTGTGCAAACTCATTGAAGAGATACTAAAGGAAAGACTGGTATCATACCTGGAGGACAAATGCCTCCAGGATGTGAGGCAGCATGGGTTCATTTTGAGGAAGTCTTATCAAACCAACCTGATACAATATTATGACTGGGTGACAGGTGAGCAGGATGGGGTCATGCGGTGGTTGTTCTTTACTTGGACTTCAGCAAAGCCTTCGATTCAGTGCCTCATGGGTGACTTGGGGGGAAAGCTAACTGTTGAATGGGTAGGGGCAACAATGATGAACTGGATTACAAACTGGCTGAAAGGGAGGCTGCAATGGGTGGAAGTGGGAGGGGAGCTCTCAACTCCAAGGCCAGTGATGACCGGGGTACCACAGGGCTCTGTGCTTGGACCGGTATTATTTGAGCTCTTCATATCAGACATTGTGCATGGAGTGGTGAGCAAGGTAAGTCTGTTCACAGATGACATCAACATGGGAGCAGTGGTGGATGGAGTGGAGGGATAGAAGAAGCATCAGAGGGACCTAAGTAAGCTAGAAGAGTGGTCAGAGAGGTGGCAGCTGGGGTTCAATGCAAAGAAGTGTAAGGTTATGCACTTCGGGGTGAAAAACCCAAGAACAGTATACTGGCTGGGAAGGTTTAAGCTGGGGATCACTGAGGAGGAGAAGGACCTAGAAATAGTGGTAACGGGGACCATGAATAACATTGCCCAGTGCAGGAGAGCTGTTGCAAAAGCAAGCAAAATGCTGGGCTGCATAGCGAGGGGGGTTTCATCCCGGTGAAGAGAGGTGATCTTGCCTCTCTACAGGTCACTAGTAAGGCCACACTTGGAGTATTGTGTGCAGTTTTGGAGGCCATACCTGAAGCGTGATATCAGGCTACTGGAGGGGGTGCAGAGGAGGGCAACAAAGATGATATGTGGAATGGATGGGAGAGAATATGAGAGCAGGCTGGGAGACCTGAATATGTACACCCTGGAGGACAGAAGGGACAGGGGGGACATGATAGAGACATTTAAGTATCTGAGGGGAATCAATAAGGTTAGGGCAGATGGGGTCTTTAAACTAAGGATGGGGAGGGACACCAGGGGGCATGAGCTAAGAATAGAGGGGGGAAGATTTAGGAGGCATATGAGGAGGCACTCTTTCACAGAGAGGGTGGTAGCAAAATGGCTCACACTACCAGAATGGGTGGTATCCTGTAAATCTGGAAACAGCTTCAAAAGGGCATGGGACAGGGAACTGGGGAGAGTGAGGGTGGGGGAAGTGGCGAGTGGCATTGGGATGACAAAGGGGAGAGGGGTGCAGCAGCAAACTAGGGGTGCTAGTTGCACACTAGAGCAGACTTAAAGCAGTGGTCTGTTTCTGCTGGCACATTCGTATGTTCATATGATCAGGACACATCGTGAAACATGGAGAAACAGTACCTCAGAACACAGTGGAAATCATTGCATTAGCACCTGATGATACATTTTTACAATTAAGCAGAGTTGCCATTAAGTTAGCCACCCCCCCCCATATTTGTGCTTAGGGTTGTTCTTATGGTGTGGCAATAATGGCATTAAATTTGGATTTAATCTTTTTCACAGTAAGTGCCCCCCCGGCCTGTGTGTGTTCTCATGCTGCAGGTACTACCCTGACTCGACTGTGTCTGTATTGTGTTGTCCACTCTCTCCACCAATTAGCAGCAGCACAATCACATATGATTTGGATGAGCTCCAGCCAAGAAAGAGCACACGAGTCTTACAAGTGTGACACTGTCTTTCCCACCACAGAGTAGATAGACTGCATACTACAGCCTGAAGGAGTCGGTGAGCACTGAACTCTCAATAGCAGTGGCAGCATATTTTTGTTGGTCAATTCTTAGTGGTTCTCTGTCTCACATAGTGCCTGAAAGAGCAGAGGGTGAACTAGAAGGTGACTCAAGACTAGGCTACCTACTTACTCTACTAGGCTTGCCTTGCAAAAAAAGAAAACAGTACAGACCCCCACAGCAGCAAGCTAGGCTTAGCAGCAGTGGTGACAGCAGTGTGGGTGGCCTTCATAGGCCTTGATCAGTGCAGTGCAGCAACAGCCACAACAGCAACCAAACAAGAAGCAAGCAACCCAGGTTGGGTGCGTTTGGTTGGTGACATGACTTGGTCGTGGACCACATTGGAAAGCAGTGATGGTCGGTTCTAGCATCCAGCTTCTGGTGGAAGGAGAGGGGGAAGTGGACTGAAAACTGGGCTGTTGGCACAATGCGCCAGGCTGCAGGTTTTGACCATGTGACTGGGTAAGCTAAAGTAAACATTTTTTTTTTACTGGGGATTGGGGAAGGAGGAAGGACTGAAATATTGATGTGCTTTTCACATTTCTTCACCTTTGAGCAGCTTCATGACTCATAGGGGATGGGTATTGAATGGAATGGAGTCAGGGAGAAAAATTGGGACAACGTTCGTTGGGGAAGGGGGCAGAACTTCAGCCAGGAAAAAAATTGGTTAATAACTGAGTGGGTTTAAGCCCAAATCTGATGCACTACTCTGGGGTATATATAGATGAATCTTATACGTTTGAATTTTTCCTGATTTTCATATCACTTTTCAGCCAAAGCAAATAAGCTGTACCTTTTTAGAGAACTTACAGACATTCTGGAGCTGTCCTTTGCATTCACGGACAGTTGAGTGGTATGGTATGGTATGTACATACTTTTGGTGCCCCACAATAGTCAGGCTTATCCCCCCTTCCCCCTGTGAAGCTGACCTTCACATCAGCACACTTAGGCACATTATGGCAAAGGGCAAAGGAGACTCCAGGGTTGTACACCACTGAAATAAATAGGGGTACTTTTTATTACTATGTTATACATTACTGATGGAGAGTTGGAGATTAATGAAGGTCACTGCTCGACTAACAAGGGCCTTGTTAGAAGAACAGTGGCCTTCATTATTCTCCCACTCACCATCATAATGTAGAAAATACTGTAGTAATAAAAAATGACTCCATTCATTTCAAGGGGGTATGTCCCAGCACTCTGATCCATGGACATCATCTCTTAAAGACCCCTGCCTCTAGCTTCCTAGTACTCAAGTAAGATAATTTTTACATATACCTATACTTGGTGGGTTGTCTGTAGCAGAATGACCATACCCACTACAGTTTATGTGCATGGGTGGGGGAGGGAGCGGATGGCCCTGTGGATGTGTGTTGAGTTATTGCTACTTTTGCATTTGCACCTTAAAGTCTGTTTGCGTAGAAGCATTTAAAACTATGGAGAGAAAAATAGTAGGAGTACAGGCCAGACAAAAGTAATTAAGTGGTTTTGTGCATAAGTTTGAGTATTAAGTGTAGGAAAAATCACATGTGTTTCCATTGGTATGTGCGCTACAGTTTAACTGTGAAACTGAGATAAGGGCGAGAAAAAACTGAAAAGCATAAGAGTGGATACAAGCATGCTGCATGCTTGCAGATGTATTCAGATACAGTATGTATTGAAGTACAAGTGAGCCATATGTGTGCAGACAGTATGGCTTAGTGGTTAAAGGCACTCAACTGCCTGTCAAAAGACTTGGAGGCATAAATACCTGGGTTTGAATCTCATCAACCCTCACTTGTGTATGGAGTGAGCCTGTGCAAGTCACTTAACTTTTACATGTACAGTTATCATTGACCACTTGCTTTTTGCACACATGCCACATGCATGCAGTCTTTCCCAATTTAACATAAATATTATGGTTTTCACCCTTGCTTGCTGCATGCATGTCATATGCATGCAGTCGGTTCCAATTTAACATTTAAGTCATACTTGCAGCATGCATATCACTTGAGTAGTTTTATGTGTGTAGCATGAAAACATTTCATATAATTATTTCTGTAAGGGAGTAGAAAAGTGTAGGAACAAGTTAACACTGAACTGGAAGAAATTGTTACTCAGTTTGAGCAAAACACAGAGCCTCTCCTGGATCCTACACAGAATGAAGACAACCATGAGACAACAGAATCTTCATGGACAGAAAAGCCGTCAACCTCTAAATACTACATAGACACGGAAAAACTATACAAATATATAATGGATTCCAGAAACATTAACACAGTGAAGAAAATGTAAAATCAACTGTAAAAAATAACAAATACCTCAAAGAAGAATTGCATGTTATTTCTTGTTGATTTCACTTGGTAGCAGGTTGAGATTTTCTTATTACTTATAAGGGGCAAACAGAGAATTCTTTTGGGGCTGTTGAAACTTTGAAACCTACTTTGGTGTGCTTTAAGTGGGGCTGTTATTTCAATTGGAGGCCTGTCTCTTCTGATTTAAAACCTGTTTTGATGTGCTTTTGGTGGGACTGTCGTTTTTTTTTAATTGGAAACCTATTTCTTCTAATTTCAAGCCTATTTTTGTGTGTTTTTAGTAAGGCTGTAGTTTCTTTGAATTGAAGAACTGTTTCTTTTAGTTACAAGCCTATTTTATGTGCTTTTACTGGGGCTACAATTTGTTTGCTGTTTTCACTTGCTGTTAATTTTAATGCATATTGGGGGAAAGGTGCTAATTGTCTGGCCTGGGACCTCAGCTACCCAATAATTGGAGGTGGGGCTAAGTCAGGTTTTTAGTAGCAGAAGAGGCTAGAAGGGGAAGGAATTAGATTAATTTCAGTGCAGTAGCTGCTCATTGCTGCTTTTTTTAACTTATATTTATTGAGTTTATATTTCAATCAAATACAAGCATAGCCTGAAGGACAGTGCATCAGAATAAAAATTACAATCAATATATTAGCAAAACCGTATCATTGGCACACCTCTAGTGTTACATCATAGGAGTGTTGTCAACCTATATATTTATTACTTCCCAGTAAATTTATCAAAGGCTATTGCAGCCATGAGTGGGGATTACTCCATAGGATCTTGAAAACATATTAAATAAACACCCTTTAAAACAGTAGGTGATATATCCCCAACATCCTTAATAGGCATAACTGAGAAATAGCACTGAGCTTGGACTCATCTCCAGAATCTCTAAAGCTAGTATCTAAATTATTTTGTTAAATTCCTCCAATCCAAATTTAAACAATTCTAAGCTACTATAATTTAAAACATTTTAAGTAAACACAACTGTGCTACTACCCCTTAGTTACCGACTGCTTGATATATCATCAGATATAGAGCCTTCCTTAAAGAGAGCCACGAGTATTTTAAGAAAAGAAAACTGCACCATACAAGTTGCACAGTTTCACTTTCCTCTGAACCCTGATGCTAAGCAACAACATCAGTGTAGCCAGAATACACTGTAAAGCACAATATAAAAATAACAAGTTAGTGTCCTTAGCCTGAGTCAGCATCCTGGACTTCAAGGAAAAAAGCAAAATTAGCTGCCCAGACTCTCAAATGAACCTACTTTGGCCTGCTGCACCTGCGACAGAACTGTAACCCCTCAGGTCTCTTCTTCTACCTCCAACCCAGAGTTCTTATCTTGAGCTGCACAGTCTGCTTGATTATTTTTAGCAATTTCCCTGCATCCACTGGATCCGAAAAGTGGTAGGTCTTGTTAACATACACAATCTTTGGATTTGCTGGAATAGTCAGAACATAGTGAACCCCCTAGGTGTAGGAGCTTCTACTGGATCCCATTGAACTCTTTCCTCCATTTCCGTGTGGCATAACTGAAGTAGAGAAAGATGTGAATGGAGGTGCCCTGCCATTGTGCTGGGCCCCTTTTTCATGTTGCTTGGAGCACCATGTCCCTTTCTTGTAGTGACCCCAAAATCACCAGAACTGCTCTTGCTTGGTGATGTGCAGGCTCCGTATGCAGATGGGCCCCTCTGGAGTTGACTCTATATGCCCTCTGCATGGAGATCAGGAGATCCACTTGAAGATCATCTGGGAGCAATTGTGCAATAAAACATCCCATATCTTCTCCCTCCACTTCTTCTGGAAGACCTAGGATCCACACATGGGATGGTCGTGCCCCAATTTCTAGGTTCTCCAATCTGCGTCGGAGCACCAGGTTTTCTTTAACCAGGCCTGCTGCTGTTACCATATTTTTCTCCACCACCTTGTTAGCTTCCTTTGCAGTTTCCTTCATTTACTGAAGCTTAGTTTCCACAATGGCTATTTTGGATGTAAATTTGTCCATCATTTTATCAATGGATTGGATGGACTTCAGTAGGGTGGCATTGGAGGTCTGATTTGGGTTGGCTGTCAGCAGGCCTCCATCTTTTTCAGGGCCAGACCATGCTTCTTTTTGCTTAGTGCTGTCTACACCTGCGGTAATTTTTGTATGACCCATTCTACCAGATTTTGACACTGGATCATAAACAGGACTGCTTTATCCTGTGATACAGCGACGATGATTGGGTTAAGCAGATTTTTATTGTTTAAATAAACTTATAATGAGTGATGAGGTACAGAGCTGTAGTGAAAAGCTGCTTTCAGCTAGACTGCTGGCTATGCACCCCCCATTGCTGCTTTTAAATTGTCTCTTGTTGATTTCACTTGATAGCAGGTTGAGTTTTTCTTATTACTTATAAGGGGCTAGCAGGGAATGGTTTTGGAGCCGTTGAAACTTTGAAACATATTTTGGTGTACTTTATGTGGGTCTGTTATTTCTTTGAGACTGCCAACATGAACAGAGGTTGCACATGAAAGGGGGTGCTGGAATAAAGTCTATGAGAAAATAACTAATCAATTCTGTACTCACCCAATCCCTTGCTCACCACATTTGAAGCTGCTCCATTTTAATAAAGTGCCATTGTGTGCACAGTCCTGACGCATTTCAGAATACAGTGATTCCTTTCTCAAAGGATCTCTTTCAGAAAGGAATCAGTGTATTCCGAAATGTATCAGGACTGTGTGCACAATGGCACTTTATTAAAGTGGAGCACCTTCAAATATGGTGAGCAGTCTTTTATTTAGGGTGGGGTGAGTGCGGAATTGATTAGTTATTTTTGTTATTTCTTTGAAATGGAGGCCTGTTTTTTCTGATTTCAAACCTATTTTGGTGTACTTTTGGTGAGGCTATTGTTTCTTTGAATTAGAGACATGTTTCTCCTGGTTTCAAACCTATTTTTTGTGCTTTTAATGAAGCTGTGATTTCTTTGCTCTCTTCACTTGCTGCAAATTTTAGTGCATATATTGGGGGAAGAGTGCTTATTGTGTGGCCTGGGGCCTCAGATAACGGATTGTTTCTGGAGGGCACAGGCTTTGTCCCACCCACTCTGCCCCTCACCCCACCGACCCCAAATGCATAATTTCCTTTATGCTAGGGGGTTCTGACATCACTTCCCCAAAAGAGCAGAGAACAAACACCTGTCATATCCTTAACAGCCCATCACACTGTGTAGGGGGTAAATGCTTGCACATGCTCATACGCACTAACAAAAAAAAAAGACAACTTTAAACAGGAAGGGAGATAGGCATGTTGGGAGTGGTGAAATGCACTGGCTGGGGGGTGGCAGTCTTCTAGGAGATGTTCTGGAGGCTGCAATGCTGCTCTATTTTCAGGCACCTTTTTGGTCTGAGGGAGGAGGTTGCCTATCTCCAGCCTGACCTGGTGTAGATCTGGGAAACCTCCTCCACCACTCAGGGAACACCAGGTCTACTACCGCTGCATCACAGGTTGCCAAGAAAGTGAAGCAGTTGAACCATAGTGGGCTCAGGGAGGGTGAGGGTGGTGGAACAGAGGTGCAACCCTCTAGCTGCACCTCTGCACAATTTATATGCAATCCTGGTGGAGTGTGGTTCCTTTATGGAGGCACCCATAGTGGAGACCAAGGAGTATGCTGGGAACCTCCACAAAGGAAATCCAAAGGAGAGTGACATGGGACCCCACAGGGGAAGGAAACAGCTCCTAGTGGGGGACTCAATCAATAGTAGGGTAGAACTGGGGAGGGAGGGAGGGAGGGAGAGGGAAGTAAGGTGCCTACCCAGCACCATGGCTTGGAGGGACAGGAAGCAAATCCTCAGGATTGCAGGAGCAGCTGCATGGGAGATGGAGCTGGATGTCATTGTCCACCTAGGGGCAAAGGACCTGGCTGGGAATTGGATTTGAGCACTGCAGGATGAATTTATGGAGTTGGGGAGTGGTCTTAGACAAGTAGCATGCATGGTAACCTTCTCAGAGGTGCTGTCTGTCTATAGCATGTGTGATGCTAGGGTACTCCACATCATGGGATTCAATGATTGGTTAAAAACTGGTGCAGAGCTTAGGGTTTTGGCTTCATTGGGGACTGCGGGTCCACCAGGAGGGATATAGGTCTACACTGGTGTGATGGTCTGCATCTGTCTGAGAGGTGAACCAGGATCCTAAGTTTAGGTTTAAATGCTTCATTGGCAAGAATTTAAACTATCCAACAGGGAGACAATGAAAAAGAGCAGAAAAATCACAGTCCCCCCCCCCCCACACACACAAAACATGGTCATTAGCCAGGTAAATACCAAAGTAGGAAAGTTTATAGGGAGCAGGACAGGAGTAAATGGAGAAAAAGACAAAGGCAGTATAGGCAGGGATGGGGCTAAAAGGGGTAAGGCCATCAAGAATGGAGGGCAATGAGTACCAGTGCCTGTAGTCTGGGTAGTAAGCACACTGAACTAATGGCCTTGATGGAAGTGGGCTGCCTGGATATAGTGGCAGTCACAGAAACATGATACACAGAGAACCATGACTAAAATGTAAACATACCAAGGTACACAATCTACAGGAGAGACAGGGATGGTAAAAGAGGAGGAGGAGGAGGAGCTCTCTACATAAGGGAAGGGATCAAAGCAATGGAACTAAAGGGTAAACAGGAAGGAGAGGAGGCACTGTGGGTCAGCATGGAGACAGAAAATGGCACCACAATCCACACAGGGGCTGTATACAGACCCCCATCTCAGGGAGAAGAAATGGGCAAGGAAATGATAGAAGGCATCGTTAGAATGGCAGAAAAAGGGGAGATATTGTAGATGGGGGACCTGAATATGCCAGATGTTAACTGGAGCACCTTTTCTGCAGCCTCATCCAAGAGCAGGGTCATTCTGGATGCCCTTACACAGGCATGACTCAGACAGCTAGTGCTGGAACCCACTCGGGAGGGAGCAATCTTATACCTGGTACTCTCAAATGGGGACAGACAGAATATCTCAGATTTAGAAGTGGGTAGCCATCTGGGAAAAAGTGTCCACCAAATAGTGTGGTTCACAATAAACACAGCCACAAAACAAAGGGAACTGAACTTTAGGAGGGCTGACTAAGACAAAATGGGAGAGTGCCTCAGGAAAACACTAGCAGACAGGCAAGAAGGAGAGGTGGAGGAACAATGGGAAAAAATAAAATATGCCGTCACAGAGGCAACAAGCCTTTGTGTGAAGCAAATAAAGACAGCAAAACAAAGGAAAAACCTATAGTTCTCAAAAGAGGTGGCAGGGAAGGTAAGGGATAAAAAGATAGCATTCAGGAAGTATAAGGAAACACAAAAGGAGCAGGGCAGAGAACTGTACCAGCTAAAACAAACGGAAGCAGGGAAGGCAGTCAGAACAGCAACAGCCCAAACTAAGGAAAATATAGTCAACTCAGTTAAGAATGGGGATAACACCTTTTATATTTACAGTAGGGAGAGAAGAAAGACCAAGGAAGGGATAGTGAGGCTTAATAAAGGGGGGGTGGGCAGAGGGTGACAGTGAAAAAGCAGAGCTACTGAATGAATACTTCTGTTCAGTATTCACAAAAGAAGAGGAGGGGGAGATACCTAAACCAAACAACAGAAGCCCTCTGGATAGGGTGTTTGATACCAGTCCATTTACAGAAGAAAGGGCCGTGAAAGAACTCCTAAAACTGAAGGTGAAAAAAGCAATGGGACCTGAAGGGATTCACCACTGAAGTCTAAAAGAACTAAGGGGAGAACTAGTGACATCACTGACTACACTTTTTAACCAATCATGGGAGGATGGTGTGGTACCTGAGGACTGGAGGAGGGTAGATGTGGTTCCTATTCACAAAGGAGGGAGCAAGGCAGAGGCAGGAAACTACAGACCTGTTAATTTCACCTTAGTGGTAGGGAAAATGATGGAATCACTTCTGAAAGAAACACTTGTTGAGTACATAGAGGTTAGCATTGCGCAGGACCCAAGGCAGCATGGATTCACAGCGGGAAGGTCATGTCAGATGAATCTAATTGATTTCTTTGACTGGGTGACCAAAGTTGTAGACCTGGACTTCCAGTTGTGCCATGGATCTGCTTGGATGCTAGGAGAAGAGCTCAGTTTCCACATGTTAATAAGCCTCCCTTTTAAAAGAGAAAATCTGTATCAAGAATATTACAAATGCATGGAGGAGGTTTGCAGAGAGATCATGGCACCAGATCCAAGATTCTTCAGAGTAAATTAGATAAAGATGAAGGTGGATTTCAGCATAGCTCTCTGACCCATTCAGGCAGTACATCATGAGCAGCCAATGTTGGGCCATGCTATGATACAGATGAAAAATTCAAACAACTATCTCAACAGAGATTTGATCCGTTATTGAAAGAAATATGAGAGATGAGTACCAAAAACAAAGCAGAGTTTCAGCAACGTAATCAGAAACTTACTCAAGTGGACCAGAGGGTCCGAGAGTTAGAAGACAATATTTCCCAAGCTAAGGATAAGGTTCTTCATCTTGGCAACATGGTGCAAGTCTTATGCCAACCCCAGCTATACTTTTGGCATTGTATGGGTGCATAGGGCTTTGTTGCCCAAGCTGAAAACCCTAAAGCATGTCCCTGCTCCATCGTTATTAAATCTAGTAGTTATCAAATAAAGGAAGTTGTGCTTAGAAGAGCCTGGCAGAAGAAATATATAAAATACTTGGATAGCTTCATGACTACCCTCCAGGCATTCAGGGGCAGCACCAATCCTATAGTGCTATTATCTGATTTTTGCAAAATAAATAAATTAGGCTGCAAACACCTTATCCAGCAAAACTGCATGTCACCAGGCAGGAGGGGACTGAGTTATATGAGACACTGAAAGCAGCCTGGGAAGTCTTGAAGACCAAAGGCTTTGATTTACTGGCAGAAGAAAGAGTTGCTTCCCTGAAGCAGAAGAACTTATTCAGCGAATGGCAGACAGTAACAACCCGAAGAGCTAAGAAGAACGGACCGTAATACTCTTCTCAGATTGTGCAGCATATACAAGGTTTAATAAAGAAGTTGCTGGGACTTACTGAAGAGGAATTAACACAGGCAGAAAGCTGACTTTTAACTCCCTGATAAATGGTAACTGTTTGCTGAATTAGGGGGTTTAGCAGAAGGTGCGTTCATTTCTCTGTAGCCACTGCTTGCAGATAAGATTATGTCTACAAGACACTGCCCTCTTCTTTTCTGTGTGTGAGACTCTTGCAGCTTGAGGCATAGAAACACTGGCCTGGATATTCAAAGCTGTTGCGCATGGTGCAAGTGAGTTGCGCTGGGTCAAGTGCGGACTTGCGCCAAGGATCCATATTCAGTGGGAGCCAGTGTGCAGTGCAAATCTCATTGCGCCAATGCGCAACTATAATGAATGCAGGCGCAGGTGCAGGAGGCGTTCCCATGAATATCCAATACAGTGGGATATTCGACAGTGAAACCATGGTGCAAGTGAGGAGCAAATCAAAGATGCGCCGAGCAGACTTGTTCCTATAAATACAGGGTACAAGCACACAGACAGCACTTGCACCAGGCCAGAGGGAGAAAGAAAGAAAGAAAGAAAGAAAGAAAGAAAGAAAGAAAGAAAGAAAGAAAGAAAGAAAGACAGACAGACAGACAGACAGACAGACCAAGGCAGACACAGAGGAAGAGGGACAGAGGTGGCATTGAAGAGGGAGACAGGGGCAGAGAGAGTGAGAGTGAGAGAGAGAGAGAGACAGACAGACACACTGCCAGGCAATGCCCCAGGGTGGCACACAGCCAGCAGCAGCCACCCATCCAGGGGGAAATTGGACAGCAAGGGCCATGGATAGTGTACGCTCCATGATGGAGGCTGTAATGAGGGGTGTGGAGGGGCAGGAGAAACAGTGAAGTGGCCATGGAAGGACCCGTCAGAGGTATACCCAACAGAGGTGGTATCGCGCCCGCATCACCTTCGAGCAGTACAGTGACATGGAGATTGTGGATTGGTACCACCTGAACAGGGCCATTCTGAGGCAGCTCTGTGAGCTGTGCAGTGAGGAGATGCAGGCACCCACCAGACAGAGCCATGCCATGTCCGTGGAGACGATGGTGACAGCCATCATGTGCCTGCTCACTATGGGCACCTTCCAGAGACCAACAGTGGACACCACAGGCATAACCCAGTTGGCCATGTCCCTCCTCCTCACACAGTTCCTCAATGCTCTGCTGCCACGTGTGTCAGAATACATCCATTTCCCCAGCATACAAGCGGAGCATACAGCAACCATGCAGGACTTCCACAGGATAGTACATATGCCTGGCATGATTGGGGCCATGGACTGCACCCACGTGGGCATCTGCATACCACCCATCCCTGAGGGTGTGGCGTACAACAACAGGAAGGGGAGCCAGAATGTCAACTGCCAGGTGTTGTGCGATGCCATGGGGCGCATAACCAGTGTCTGTGCCACACACTCTAGGAGTGCACATGATGCATTCATCTGGCACAGCTCTGCTCTGTGCTACAGGTTTGAACGTGGGGACATCCCCAAAGGCCACCGAGTGGGTGATTATGGCATGGGCAAGGGGTGATGGGAAGTGCATACATTGGGATGGGGGAGGGCAGGGTGTGCATGGTGGCGTGGGCGCCATGGACAGGCAAGGGGCACAGCACAGAATAGCAGAGGGCTAACCATGTCATTATCCACACAGGGGACAGTGCCTATCCACTGCATCCCTGGCTGCTCACACCCTACCGGCGCCCGTCATCCCCAGCAGAAGAATGCTTCAACGAGGCACATGCCAGCATGTGCAACATCATCGAGCGAGTCTTTAGCATGCTGAAAGCATGGTTCTGTTGCCTTGACAGGTCAGGTGGTGCCCTAGAGTAAAGCCCCTTGAAAGCCTGTGGCTATTCCTGGCTTGCTGCATACTGCACAACATGGCCATTGACCATGAGATAGCTGTCGAGGCTGATGAAGGTGACAGTAGTGGGGATGACAGAGGCAATGGGCCAGAGGGAGGTGGACAGCCACCCCCTGGGTGGAGGGACCCCCGGCTGCAACAGCAGACAAGACAACACCGGGACATCACTGCACAGGAGCACTATGGTGCACACAGGTAGGTGGTGCGATACACATGCATCGGCCACACAAACAGGTACAGCACACATGCAGGGGCATGCATGGCATTGGGCATGCACACACAGAAGCATGAAGCAGGGGTAGGGGAAACAGGGGCACACACCCACACACACACAACCACAGACAGCACCTCTCACAGCCCCCCACACACACCCACACACACACAGGCGTGAGTATGTGGCATAGATCAGATACATTGCACAGGTGCACAGGTGCAACGAGTGCAAGACTGCTGTCATCACACCCACACCACATGGCCCAACGGCTGGGCAAGCATGCATACAGGCAGTGTGTTGCACGACACACAGGTGCCACACCAGTGGTAGGCACACACACCGCCCATGTGCACACTGGGCATCAGCTGCAGACTGCAGGCAGGGCGTCCCACACATCAGGTCTGCTGCATGGAAGCATGGCCACCACGGCCACGGGGGCTGCCATGCCTGGGCCGTTCAGCAGCCACAGGCTGCGCATCAGCCATGGGGGCGTCTGCAACAGGCCCCCAGGGGTGGAATTGTGGGACCATGACCATGTCCGCGCGGGGTGTCAAGGTGCCCAAACAGCCCAGCCCTGGGCATGCCTGGGATGCTGACATCAGAACCCGGCATCGACTGAGCTGGGGTTGCCTGACGCCAGGTGCGTGGGGTGGACAGTGCACTGCAGGGGGTCATCTGTGCCCAGCCATGCCCTGTGGCAGCCAGAAACACAAAGCCATCTGAGATCGCAATGGCAAAGCGATCCGGGGATGTAGCCATGGCCTCCTGCATGCACTGCATCCCCGCCAGGATCTGCGCAGTGCCCCTCTCCTGCTGCTCAGCTAACTGGCGCACCTCCACGTGCAGTGTGTGCACCCCAGTGGTGAGCAGCACCTGTTGCTGAATGGACACCCACAGCAAATGGGTGTGCTCAGCCAGCAGGTCAGTGTCCTGGGGCTCACAGGCCGGATGCCGATCCCCATGTGGTGACTGGACACGCTGCATAACCCCCCTTTCTGGTGGATGCTGCACAGTGATATCTGCAGGGGGACTGGGTACGGCAGGCACACAGGCGGTGCACCCTGTGTCCGGCTGCCCGGTGGCAGCCACAGCCTGCTGCTGCTGTCACCCATCCGGCCACTGCACACCACCCAGCGCCTGCACAGCCTCACCACCTCCACTGCAGGGCACAGCCAGGGCAGTGCACAATGCTGCACCTGCAGTGGTGCGTGATGCACCAGGCCTGCTATCACGCAAGTGCGCACTGCGCAGAGGTGGGTGACCCCGACCCCTGCTGTGACCCCTGACCCCTGGGTGACTTCCTTCACCCAGTGACCCTGCCTAGCCAAGCCCATGCCATGCATCTCTGAGACTGCGCAATGGGTGGACACAGTGCATGTTCCCTCACATCGTGCATCTGGTGCATGTCTTGGCCACTTGCACTTACTGCTGCCATTTTGCTTACTGGCTTCATTACGCAGCATGGCACTGTGACAGTCACCGCAAGCACAGAACTGGACACAGGTTGAGCTGGTCAACCTGGTCACCTGTATCCAGCCCCATGCCTCCAACTGTTTTGCCAGGTACCCCTGCAGCAGCCCAGGGTCGTGGTGTGGCAGGGGAAGGCTGCCACACTACAGCAGCAGACCGGGGTGGCCAGGATGGGAAGCAGTGCCAACACAGGTATGGCAACTTTGTGCAGAGGGATCCAGAGCACCTGAGGAGGCTTGAGGCACGTGTCAGGTGTGAGGCTGTGCCACAGCCAGGTGAGTAGTCCCATATTGCATGTGTGCCCTGGTGCTGTACTGTGGTGTTGGCAAGGCTGCGTGACATGCCCTGCAGAGTGGTGCACTGCCATCGTGCACATTGCAGGGTGGCATTGCCAGCCACTGCTTGTGTCATGATGCAACTGTGTGGGATGTGTCGGGCAGGGGCTCACCCTGTGTACAGGAGTGGGGGTGGTGGGCAGCTGTTGTGCATGTTTACTGATATTTACCTGTCTATGTTCCATTTCCAGGGCCTGAGAATCACCGGAGGGCAGCGGCAGGACAGCAGACCGCAGCGGGCCACAGAGGTGGTGCACTGTGTATGGTGCTTGCCACTGTGGCGCATCCATTGGACACATGTGCCAGCTGTTGGTGGGGTGGGTGTGTGCCTGGCTGCCACTGTCATTGCTGTGGTGCTGCCAGTGCTCTGTGCCACGTGACTGTCATTACGCAGTCTGGTGGCCATTGTGTGGCAGGGACTACCTCTGTGCACTGTTGTGATGTGCCTCATTGCTGGAAGGCGTTGGCCCATGCCCCCTCTGGGTGGCTGGTATGGGCCCTCCGGGGGTGTGTGTTCCCACTGCCCATTGCGCACTGTGGGTGGGCATGGTTCCTTGGGACATTGCACTGATTACCTGTCCTGTACCTTGTCATAGGTGTCCAGTGAAGAAGACGGAGGCCCGTCTACTACAGGCTGCTCCAGCAGCTGATCCTTATCACGTCAATGACAATGGAGGCTGTCCTGCAGGTTCGCCGCATGCTTCTGGAGGATAGGAGGTGGCGAGGGCACCAAGGGGCAGCAGGCCATGGCTGCCAGTGAATGGGCCCCAGCATTCCCTTGTTTCTCCTGCTGTACCTCCCCCTACAGCCCCCCATCCCACTGTACAGTCCCTGTGCCCTGTCTCCTTCCCTCGCTTTCCTACCCTTTCCCATCCCCTTGTTGCTGTAAATAGTTTGTTCTTGCAATATATATTTTTTGACTTACCTGCCTGTGTCAGTGTCTGTTTTGCAGGTGCCATGAGGAGTCATGCTGCAGTGGCTCAGTGCCTGTCCGTGTGGTGTGCATGTGTCGGGGGAGTGTTGTGCCTCTGTAGTTCACTGCTGTGTGCTGTGGTGTGGCCCACTGTGGTGCTGTCCCTCCCCTCGGTAGGTGGCTGTGCCTTGGGGTGCCCATGGGGTGGCTGTCAGGGATTGTGTGGCGGGTGTGTGCATGCTGATTGCACACAGCCATGGTCTTTGGACGGGTACTGGCCGCACGCTGTGTTGGGGCCCCTGCTTGGCATTGTGCAGCCTGTCCCATATGGTCTGCCATGCTACATGCCTCCAGGTGCATTCCATGCCTATTGTGTGGGCCGTCTGTGTGCCTGTGTGGCATGTGTGTGTGTGGTTGGCTGCGTGGTCCTGGGTGTGGCCTGCTCTGGCCTGGGTGTGTGGGGGGGGCATGGACTGCAGCCTGTGGGGGAGCTCCCTTGGTGGCCCTCTGTTGGCGATTGGCACCTCCTGTTGCCTACTATCTGTGCCACTGTTGTGTTCTGGGGGGGTCTGGGTGCCTGTGTACACCCTGCTGTGCCCTGCTGGTGGTGGCCTCCTGTGGCCTGTCACTGTGCTTCCCTGGCTCTGTCCCTGGGTCTCTTCTTTGTGCTGTTCCCCCCCCTGTTGCTCTGCTTCTCTGCTCCCACAGTTGCCCTGGAGCTTCTCTTTCTGCACCATGGTGCAACTGTGCTTGTGCCATGATGCAACTCTGGTTGCTCCATAATCAAGTCTGGTTGCGCCATGGAGCAACTGTGCCATATCCAGCTGGGTTGCGCCGGCGCAGTGCAGCAGGTCCATCTTCTGAATATAGCTCCTGTTGAGCCACGGCTCATCGGATTTGTGCTGCACCGGCCTTTGGCACATTTCTGAATATTTGGGCCACTATGTTTTGAGTTAAAATCTGCATCCAGATGTACAGTACTTAGGGAATGGAGGGAAGCATGTGTAAAATTATGGAGATAGTCCTTAAAGGTTTATGTACCTCCTTTTATCCGCATATTACATGCTTCATTTTTTTCTTTATGATATTTAAACCCCTTTCAAAGATGGCAAGGACTGGGATGACTGAGTAGAACTGATTATCAGACATGGAGGGGATGCTGAGTATCTTAGCCCTATTCGTTATGCTGTATGGGCTGTTCTATTTTTATTAATGGTTCTCCACATTGAGGTTGTTTTATCAGACGTTCTAGGCTTATGTGATGTATTATATCTCCCTCTGTCTAGAAGAGATGTTTTGTACACTTTCCAGTTTGCATGAATATCTTAAAAATGATAAGTGGAGTAAATGTATAGGAAGGCAGGCTTCTCCAGGATATGGAGTGCAGAGCTTTGGAATGAGGAGCTGAGACCAAGGTCTGGAGGCATTTATTTTATTTCATTTTGTTATAAGGGGCTTAATAATTTTTAACTGTATGGTATAAATGGTCTTATGTTTGTTTACACACAGGTCCTCTTTTATTATTCTGGCTGGCTAAGTTTGGTCCAATTCAGGTGTATGGCTGACTATTATGATGCCTCATAGCCCCTTTTAAAGATACTTTCTCTTTTTAAATACTATTAGGTTGGTGCCAATACCTGTCCTCTTTTATTACTCTCATATCAATACAGGGCCAGGTGGAGGATAGAATTAACAATAATGGTGTGCTTTTTTCCTCATATTTCTTACACTGGAGCCATTGGCGTAGGTCAGGTGTTTTTCTGTTTTGTTTGGTGGGGCCATTTTGTCTTCTGTGGACTCCACAAGAGGGTCTTCATCTTGGAGGCATACACACCTCTTCTATCCTACCCAAACACCTACTGTTTGGCCATCTAAGGGTGTGAGGGATAGGGATTAAAGGCCAGCAACTTCAGGCCTTCTGCCTTGGAAGTGGTTTGGTTATTTGTAATATAGTTCTCTTGCTATATAGTTATTATACAGTATACTGTAGTTATATATGGTTATCAGAGGTTAGTTGTCATCTTTCCTCATATTTGGGATTACTATGAGAAACCCTACAATAGTCTAATGATGGTCTGGGGAAATTGGAGAACAAGTGAGATATTTTTCTTATTAAATTATGGCTAATATAAACACTTGTTTTTTATTGTTTAATGTCTGTGGTCTCACCAACCCCATTAACAGAAGTAAAGTCCTTTTTTCCTAAACGAGTCAGGGTCTGTTTTTTCTCTACTGCAGGAAACCCATCTATCTCAAAGTGAGCATGACAAGCTATCAACATTTGGGTTTGTTCATGTTATTGCGATAACCAATACGAAGTGTTATCAACATGGAACTGTAATTTCAGTACCCAAAAGGGTTCCCTTCAAGTTGAGGGTACACTGGTCAACCCGGAGGGATGTTTCACCCTTTTAAAAGGAATATTTTGTGGGCAGTTGTTAACAATTGCATAATTTATGCCTCCTCAGAATCCAATTATGCATTTTATAGGGTCTGTTTATGAAAATTACAGAATGAATGGAGGGGACTCTAATAATGAGATGGGACTTAAATTTAGTTTTGAATGAGCATTAAGGCACTACTGCTTCAGTTCCCTGCACAGATTGCAGGGTGGCTCTTAAAGTTAGTAAGTTTATGGTAGAGCTAGGTTACCTGGATTCTTGGAGGCATATGTATGGGCAGGGTAGGGATTTTACTTTTTATTCTACCGTGCATAAGATTTATACTAGGTTAGATTATTTTTTTTTATTCCTAAGGAAACTAGTGCCCAGCCCAGGGGATCGGATTTAGGAAATACAGTGTTATCTGATCATGCTCCAGTTTTATTTAAACTGATTTTAGGAAAGACAGCCAAAAAAGAACACCTTTTGGTGCCTTAACTTACTAGGTTTACTACTAGGTTTACATGGACATAAGAAGGCATAAGACCCCTCGAGAATGTCCACCACAGTAGTGGATCACAATTACACCAATATGTGCTTATTGTAATAGTGATCATCTTGGGCTTTTTAAAAGGTATTACAATATTTAATTTCAACAATAAATGATGGTAATTTATTTCAAACTCTGTCTACAGTATTCTTACTGAGTAAAAGTAGTCTCTTTTGTTGGTGTTGACCCGTGGTACTATTAACTTTCTGTTATGAGATCTAGTAATATTGCTAATAGTACTGTTTTTTACAACATGTAGACATACAAAATACTATAAAATATACCATTAAAATGGCCCTGCAGACTAATGACACTGGGAGTATCTCCCACGATTTTGTGGAACACTATCAAGACAATAATCAGGGGCAAGCTTATTGTTAATTCTGCCCAATGTAAAAGACAAAGAGAGGTGCATAGGCTTCACTTACAAAATTAAGTTTCCATATTGGAGCCCAAGGAGAAGTCTCAATATGATATGCAGGGAGCAGTGAAACTATACAGGATCAGAAAGGAGCTAAACTCCATGTTGCACTATCAGGTGGAACAGAATTTAATTTATTTAAAACAACAATATTATAAAGGTGGCCCCCAAGCCCTTAGATTACTGGCAAATTGTCTTCGCCATCGGAAGGCAAGTGCCACCATTACAAAAATGTTTCACCCTCATGCTAGGGAATCCTTTACATCTACCCAAGATATAGCCGCAGCTTTTACGGAGTACTATCAGGCTCTTTATAAGGTAGATACTACCCTGGATAATGCCCTCATGGATAATTTTTTCAACAGCCTATCCCTTCTCCGGGTTGCCCAGGAAGATGCCCAGAAGTTGTTAACCCCATTCTTTCTTCTGAAATTAATGTAGAGAGAGCATGTTTAAAAACAAGGAAATGTCCTGGACTGACGGGTTGCCTGTGGAATTTTATAAACTTTTTCGGGACACAGTGGTCCTGTTGTTGCATTGGGCATACAATTTGGTTCTGGGCACTGATGGTAGTATGGCACCCTCTTGGGTGCAGGTAATAGTTGTGGTCTTACCCAAGCTGGCCAGGGACCCCACAAAATGTGCATCCTATTATCTGATTTCCATACTAAATACAGACTATAAAATACTAACAGGTATATTTGCCAGACACCTGGAGCAGATCATACCAAAGCTTATTCATATTGATCAAACAGGTTTTGTTCCAGGACATCAAGCTCAAGATAACATCCACAGAACAGCTCGTATCATAGATCACTTGACCTGAAGCAAGCAGTCCATTTTATTAATGATTTTCAACACATATAAAGCTTTCAATAGGGTCCTTTGGCCTTATCTACAGTTGGCCCTGACCAGCTTTAGGTTCTCTGACAGTTTCTATCAATTTGTTTTGAGATTATAATCATCCCCTGTGGGTTCTGTTCACCTTAATGGTCATATAGATGCTCCTTTTCAGTTGGAGAGGGGAACCAGAGAGTGTTGCCCCCTCACCCCTCTCCTTTTTGCCCTTTAAGTTGGACCCTTTGCCCAATCTGTTCCTTTAAACCCTAAAATTCAAGGGATATGGATGGGGGGAGTGGAGCATAAGCTGGTGATCTATTCGGAAGATGTTTTGCTTTTTTTTGGGGGTTCCTGACTATCCCCTGCCAGATGTATTTCAGCAAATCCAATGATTTTCTGAGATCTCTGGGTATCTCCTAAACAACACTAAAATGGAGGTGTTGGTCTTTCCTTCCTCAGTTGCAGCTGAATATCCTATGCACTGGGACCTCACTAAAATGAAATATTTATTGGTATACCTGGGTGTCTGCATTGCTGCTTTGTTTCAAGATAACTATTCTACATTGGCGAATGCTCTAAAAAATGACTATAAATGTTGGGCACTATTTCCATTACCATTACATGCTAGGGCACAAACTGTAAAAATGAATGTCCTACTTAGGTTTTATGTATCTCTCCCAGGGTGCTCCATGTACTCTTCCACACCAGAAACTGTTGACTTGGCAAAAGCAACTATTATTCTTTCTCTAGAACTCCAGAAAGTGTTGAGTATGGCAACAAATTCTGTACTTACAAAAAAAAAAACACAAGGAGGACTTGCTATACCATATTTACCAGGTACTGGGTCAACTTTTCAAATGAAAATAGTACTTTTGAGGCAGAACTTGCATTATTCATCACACTGAAAAACAATAGAGTTAGAGATGTCCCGAGATCCCCTTTGCATGCCCTACCTTTTCATCTGGGTTGGGTAGTCGGGGTGAAGGGGGAAGGACTACTCACTGGGGTTGCCACAGTGCTGGAAGGTTGGAGAAGAAAAATTAATAAGAATATATGTCTCAATCATGCTGGAGATATAGATGGTGGGCTTGGGATGAGCGGTTTCCCCCTGCTGAGTTAGATCCCAGGTTTAGATGGCAGGCTCATCTGGGTTTTCATTCACCTTGGCAACTTATGCAGGGCAATTCTCGTTTGCTCTTTGAATTACTGCCCTCCAAGTATAATTTTACCCCTGCAGACAAGCTTTTATCACATGAGAAATGATGTTAATGTGCTGCTCCATGACCCATCTGCTATACGGGACATGGATGTTTCACCACCCCGTGCCAGAATGATAATATCCCACAGGCATTCTTTGTTTTTTCCTATCACTCTCCTATCCTCTTTTGTTTTTCTGACTATCCTTTCCTTTTTTCATATCTATCAGGGTGGCCAACCTAATATTTCTTCTCTCTTTTCTTATCTTTCCCTGTTCCTAATGAAAAAGCTGTAACCTCCCCCCCCCATTCAAAGAAGCACCAGTTATGTTACCTTGGAATGCAAGAAAAATGGTCCTCAGTTCTTAAATCAGGAAAGAATGCACAGTCACAATGGAGAGGCAGCATTACCAAGTTTGGTTCAATCCCATAGTGATGTGCACACGATAGCACAATCGTGTAGAGAAGTGTGTTCACTATCGTACAGTCACTGTGTGCACGATTGTGCAGGATTTTAGTAGAAAAAAGGCTGTTGTGAACCACTGGTTGTGGTTTCTAATAGCATAGAATGGCTTATAGAGGGAAAATGAGCCATGTATGCTGAAACAAGCCACTTCAAGCTTGAGTGGTGTGGCACTCAAGAATAGTGCTCAAGAGCTGGAGGCTTAATTGAGGGTCCATTAAGTAAAGCCAAGAGAAAGTAAAATAAAGGAAAACAACTGCACTGGTGGAAAAAGGAAGCAGGGAAAATGTCCCAAAACCAGTGTTGCCCATATTTGTTTATCATAATGTTTAGTCCAGTCCAAAGAGGTGCACTGGCTAGCAGACCAAATAAGGGCCAGAATGAAAAGTTTGGCTGATGGCTGAAAGATTTCAGCCGTCAGTCTTGTAGAGGGATAATTTAAGTAAAAAGGGTAGGGGCATTGTTTATCCTCTTTAAAATATGTTTATTAAACTGCAAGAAGTGTTTGCAGGAGACTATAAAGTTATTTATGCCCAGAGAATATTGTCTTTTTTTTGTTTATTTGTTATCAGTAGAAATGGTTTTCCTCATGACAAAGAAGGTTCCTAGGGCTTTCAAGAATAAGCAGATAAGGAGCGCACCCTTATCTACTTCTGTCTTCCAAGGCCAGAGGCTACCTCCAGATAATTATGGTACAATTAAACTTGCCAATTAATGGGCAAGCCAGGTTGTCCCAGGCCCCTCCCAGAAATCAAGGTAGGAAGCCAAGGGCTGCGGGGAGAAGGGGAAGGGGGAGTGGGAGGAGCAGGTGACATCACAAGGCAGGGGTGGGAACAAGGGCAAGCATCATATGAAAAGAACCCCAGGGGCCTGGGGATTGGCCAGGGGTAGGGGTCATCAGGGGCCTTGATTGGAGTCCTAATGGGCTATTTAAGGGCAGCTCACAAGCAGCTTGCCCTCTTTTGCTAGGATGTTTTACAGTTTCAGCACATTCATTGGTGAACAAGATAAGGCACAATCTGTTTAATTAGGCCTCTACAGGCCATGTGGTGGTAGCATGGCTAGGACTAGTGGAAATTGTGTGTTTTTTAAAAGGGCCAGCCATGCAGATACAAGATTGCTTTTAAGAAGTATGTTAGCAACTGCTGTGGTTTTGTTGCTTTAAGGAATTGTTTTTCAGTATTTGTGTGAGAAAGAATGTGGCAAGTGTGGTGATTTTGTTGCTTAAGCCAGCCAGAGGCTAGAGCATGGCCTGGTTGCAGGCTGTAGGAGCCTATTTTAATACAGAATGGAATTTTTGTGATTTTAGGTATTTATTTCTGAGATTTGTTTAAAAAAAAAAGATACACTGGAAGATTAGCCAGCGCTTGCTAACTATTGTAAAAAAAAACAAAAACAAAAAAAAAGTGATTTAAGAATTTATGTTTTGCTGATTAATAGGTTAAAGCAGGCATTGGAGACAGACATATTACAAGTGGGTTTGATAAGAGGTTTTATCTTGCCCGGTGGAGACTAGAAAGTAAACTATTTAAAGGATTAATAAAGATAAATAAGAGAATATAGGCTTTGGGGCCTGCCAACCACATGGCATGCCAGGCCCAGTAAAGTATGTATGGTATTTGACTGTTTTTTTAAGAATTGGGTTTAACAAGTATAATGTTTATTTTCAGCATTGTAAAAGATGCACAATAACAGGCATTTAAAAAAATAGAATTTGAGGGTATTTAGAATGAGCAGTTAGGGGCTGGGGAAGCAAATTCAAGCTTATAGTGACTTACTAGTTGGTTACTGCTGGTTAGAAAATGGAGCTTTTTTTTCACAGAGTTTGGGAAGGCATTCTTGGTATTCTGGATGCTAGCATTTTAAATGGAATGGCGTTTTAGCAGCATTTAAGCTTTAAAAAGGAGTTCATGCTAGGCATTTGCTTGGCATTTTGCATTGAAGCTGAGCAGTGGGATTGTTTGCAGAGGCTGATACTGTTTTGGGATGGGACTTTAGTGTGGTGATGCTAGTGTGGGGACAGTCAATGAAGCATGTCTCACCCAGTTTATGTTTTGAATGTAGTCACAGGCTTTATTTTGGAATTTGTAGTGGCTCCCTTTTGTTATTTCTCTACCTGCCTGTGGTTCCACTGGAAGATGGGCAGGTGGGGTGATGGGGCCATGGTCCTCTCTCATGCCTGTCAGGAGCTTTAATACCAGTTTTAATTGGGCCAGCACAAGGGTAGAAGTCCTAGTGCTTAGGGGGCTTCAGGTCAAATCTGTGTCATAGGTAGTTTGCGAGCTCTGGCCCCCTGGGCTGTGGGTTTTAGGCAGTGGTCACATGGAAAGACACTGGGCTGGTGGCCTAGTCTCTGTGTGCCATGGGGCAAGCTTTGGGGGGGCTAATCATTGGTTGAGGACAACCCCCAGCATGGGGCAAGCCCAGCTATGGCCAGAGGCATAGCACCAGGACGAGTAGTGGACAACCTCCAGCATGAGGCAAACCTGGCTGCAGCAGGAGGCATAATGCCAGGAGAGGCCAGCAGAGAGAGGACCAGTAGGACCATGGTTTTGACATGTTCTCTTATTTCCGCCCAAATTAATTTTACAGAGATGGCGCCCAATAAAAAACAGATGACCAGCAAGAGGATGATGGAGGAGGCCGCTAAACTGATGGGACAGATGTCAGAGCTCATGGCGGCAGCAAAACAGAAAGAGGAGGAGGAGGAGGAGACACAGTGGGAATGGAAGGAGTGGGATGAATGGGCCGGGAAAGGACAACCAGCCAAGAAGCCCTGAGGAGCAAGGCCTAACCCCGAGCCAGCGGCAGTTCCACGACCAGAGCCTGAGCCAGATAACAGAAGCCTGGATGAGGGTAAGGACGTGGTGGATATCACCAAAGATGGTTACCTCAAGGAGTACTTGGAGGGGCTGCTGGGGGACATGGGGGAGGCAGGGATAGACAAAATGGAAAAAGCGCTCCGGGGCATATGAGGAAAGAAGGGGAGTGGGGGGATGGGGGCATAAGCTGGGGGCCAGAAATACAATGGACCCCTGGGACTCACGTTGTGTGATCACGTGTCAGCCTCACTGAAGGAGCAGATATGGAAAGGGGAGTTCATGGACATAATCGGATTGGTAGATGAGGATACTGCCAAGAAGTACTGTATGAGTAGAAGGAGTCAGTGGGAAAGTCTGAGATGGCTGTGGTACTCGCAGTGGTAGGCCACAAGGCAGAGGAGGCAAAATGGAAAGGGAAAACCTTTGATAATTGGCAAGTGGGGTTCATGGTATATAGCGCCATAGTCCTGGAAAAGAGGTAACTGGCCATCCTACTACTGACCTACATGGTGACCATCAGGGACGCATACAAGGCCAAGTTGGGTTTCAGATGAGCTCAGATACGATGAGTCCTTCTGGAGGTGCATGGCAGCAAGGGGAGACGTAAGGTGGGACAGTACCCATTCTGAGTTGTGGGTGAAGACCATGTCCATGTCAGGCCTGGGGACTCCAACCAGGGAGGACACTGGGAGCCAGACCACACTGGCCACAGGCACAAAAACCTTTTGGGGGTTCAACAAGGCATCCTGCAACTGGGCACACTGCAAATTCAAGCACGTTTGCTCCAGATGTGGGGAGCGCACCCATTGACAACCTGCAGGCAAGGGGGGAGAGGGTAGGACAGGGAGTGGCTGTCAACAGGACCTCCCCTTTTGAGGGATTGGGGGCTCCAACAGAAGTGGGATGGCATAACAGGGGAGGCCTCAAGGCCACCTACGGTTATTAGACAGGAGTAGGAAAGGGGGAGATGGGGGTACTCTTTGGACCACACCCCCATTGTATGGGAGATGGTGGAGGTGTAGACCCGAGAGTGCCCAGACAGGGAGGTGGATGAGGGCCTCTGAGTGGGTTTTAGGGAAGGTTTCCAACTGGGTTTCCATGGGCCATGAAAAGGGATGAGGGCCAAGAACCTGGGGTCGGTGAGAGGAAAGGAAGGGGTTGTCAGAGAAAAGATAAGGAAAGAGATAAGGGTGGGGCAGGTGGAGAGGTCACCTGCAGCACCACCGTGCCCCAAATTCCAGAAATCCCCTCTGGGGGTGGTCCCCAAGAAGCAGGCAGGCAAATACAGGCTGATTCACCTTTTGTCATACCCAAAAGGGCAATCGGTGAATGATGGCATTCCAGACCACCTGCAAACTATCCTATGCCTCATTAGATCAAGTGGTAGAGCTGGTCAGGGCAATCAAGGGGGCCTGATTGGCAAAAATGGACATATAGTCCACTTTTTGGCTGCTACCAGTCAGCCCAGCTGACTGGGACCTGCTGGGGTTCCAGTTTGAAGGGGACATATACGTTGACAAGGCCATGCCCATGGGCTGCTCAGTGGCCTGTTCGAGGTTTGAGGCTTTCAGCTGATGGGTCCAGTGGGTGTTCGGGGAGAAATATGGCCACAAGAGGGTAGTGCACTACCTTGATGATTTTCTGATCATTGGGGGAAGTCATGCAGAGATGCAGGGTATGATGGGGGACTTCATGGTGATGTGCGAGCAGATTGGTAGCTCGCTGGCACAAGGGAAGACTGAGGGCATAAGCTGGAGTTCCTGGGGATCAAAGTGGATGCAGAGCAGAGTTGTTTCCGGCTACCAGGGACAAAGTGGCCGGGAATCTGGGCTACAGGCACAAGTAATAGGGCAGTGGAGGGTACTGCTGGCACAAGTACAGCAGCTGCTGGGGCACCTTAATTTTTATCATGCAAGGCGATGAGCCCGGGGAGGGCATTTATGAAAAGACTAGGGAGGGTGACTGAGAAGGTGAAGAAACTGTACCACTGGGTGGACATCTCAAAGGGAGTATGTGAGGGCCTCAATGTTTGGGAGGAATACCTAGACCAGTATAATGGGGTAATGTTCTGGCAGACAGAATGGGAGCACAACACGGACCTAAAGCTATACACCGACACCTCAGGGGCACTTGGGATGGGAGCATATTTTAAGGGAGAATGGATGGCGGAGGTCTGACCAAGCCAATGGGGGGGTAGAAGGCCTGTTGAGAGACATCATGTTTTTTGGAAGTATTCACGATTTGGGAGGCCATGGAGGTGTGGAGAGAGCAGATGAGGGGAAAACGCATCATGCTGTGGTGCAACAATAAAGGGGTGGTGGAGGTCATCAACAGGCAGGGCGGGAACATGGAGACAGTGGGCCAAGTAATGAGGAGGTTGGTACTGTTGGGGATAAAGCTGAATGTGTCATTCAAAGCATTACATATCCCAGGGATCAAGAATGAATTGGCTGACAGTCTTTCCCACTCACAGCTCAACATGTTCCAGAGTCTGGCACCACAGGCAGCAACACACAGGACCAGGGTCCCAGACCAGATGTGGGGGATTGGAGGTTCAATGCAAGGGCACTGTACCGGGGCTCCTGGGCAACCAGGACCCTGAGGGAGTAGGAAGGGGGGTGGGCCTGCTTCCAGGAGTTTAGAGCTAGACAGGGGTGGGACAGGACAAAACCAGTCTGGGATGAGCAGGTTGAGAGGTTTGTTGTAGAAAAATGGGACTCAGGAATGGTGCACACCATGAAAGTGTTTCAGTTAGCAGAAGTGAGCTGGGCATGCCTGGACAGAGGGTGGCCAGATGCCACTGCAGGCAGGATGGTCAAGAGGATGCTCGCTGGATGGTGGAAGGGACATGGGAGCAGGAAGGATGGCAGGCACCCGATTGGGAGCCAACTGCCGGACAAGGTGTTGGGGGCCCCATGGAGTGTGTGCAGTTCAGCCCAGGAGGCCCTCCTCTTCAGGGCAGTCTTCGCGGTAATGACAGCTGGGGCATTCAGGGTGGGGGAGCTGGTGGCCTCCCGTAAAGGGGCACCTGAACTCTCATTACAACATGAAAGGGTATGGGTCTAGGGGGACACAATCTCCACCAGTTTGGCCAGGTCAAAAATGGACCAGAAGGGGTTGGGCCACAGCGACCCTGCACAGGAAGCACAGGGTGCTGAGTTGCATGGTGGCTGCATGGGAGGAGTATGAGAACCACAGGGACGGTGCTGGATGGGCAATGTTCCAGCATGGGGATGGAACACCAGTCACAGCATTCCAGGTGGGGGCAGTAATGAGAAAGGTGCTGGCCTTTACAGGGGAAGAGCCTGGCGAATTCGCTCCACACTGTTTTAGGATTGGTGCAGCCTCAAAGGCAGCAAAAAGGGGGGACACAGTGGAGGAACTGAAAGGAATCAGCCGCTGGAGGTCAGACAGTTACAAATGGAATGTCAGGTGCTAACAAATGATGATTCATGCTAGTTTCTTTTGTTCCCATGGCAGGTACCAGATGGAAGGTGTGGATCGTGGGGCATTCATTTGTCTACTGGGCAGAACAGTTTACAGCCACTACAGTAGAGGGACCCAACTGCATCCAGAGTCAAATTGCTCCAGAGTACAATGGAAAGGCATCAGGGGTATGAAATGGACCCAGCTGTTGCCCCTCCTGCAGGAATTGAAGGGGTAATGGGGCAGGCCAGAGTGCATAGTGGTACATCTGAGTGGCAATGACCTGGGAGAGATACCCTGGGGGGAGTTAGGGCAACAAATGTTGGGGGATTTTGAAACCATTCAAGGGGGTGGCTGGGCGTGACCATCGGCTGGTCCAAGATCACATCCAGGAGGATATGGAGGGGAGCCAAGGATGTCAAGCTTATAGAAAAGGTAAGGAAGCGGCTCAACAGAAGGGTGGCGAGAGTGGTCATAGAGATGGGGGCACACATCCAGCACAGGGACATAATGTATGAACATGCAGTGATCTACAGATCAGATGGGGTACACCTGACTGAGTTCGGGATGTGTCTATTCCTAAGGCCGATTAGTGAGCTAGTGGGGAGGATAACCCAAAAAGACCTGAGGTTTTAACCCACAAGGGGGGAGCCCCACCATCCAAGTGCAAGCAGGAGGTAGGGCAGTGGAACAAATAAAGGGGGGGCTAGAGGTGGGGGGGTGGGGTAGGACCACAGGCTGGGGGCAAGGAGCCCAGGCATGGATTACAAGCGGGAAGGGGAATAGGTCTGGGTGCCAGATACAGAGTGTCTGGGCCTGGAAGGGGAGGCCTGGGTTCAACAGGGAACCAACCTGGTTCTGGTGGCAGAGGAGGGGACAGATTCAGTGTCCAGACCCAGAAGAATGGAAAGAAGAGAACAACCAGGTGAAAGATGTGGCCAGAAGGAGAAGAATCTTGAAAACTAAATTATGTTATGATAAATGTATCTGATTGGTCAAGACAATTTACCGTAGATGGATGGATTGTACCAATAGAATTAATAAATATGTTTGCCAACGAGCATTCAAAGATTTCAAAATGGTGTGGTTGTGGTTCATTTTTGGTGAGGGGGTTCAAGGGACAATTAAACTTGCCAATTAAAGGGCAAGCCCAGTTGTCCCAGGCACCTCCCAGAAATCAAGATAGGAAGCCAAGGGCTACAGGGGGGAAGGGGGTTGGAGCCAGTGACATCAAAAGACAGGGGCAGGGACAAAGGCGAGCATCATATGACAAGGAGCCCAGGAGCCTGGGGATTGGCCAGGGGGAGGGGCCATCAGGGGTCCTGATTGGGGTCCTTATGGGCTATTTATTGGCAGCTTATAGGCAGCTATCCTTCTTTGTTAGGATTTGCCCACCCACCCACCCTATAAGGAGGGGGGACATGGGGGCACAGGTTTTGGCACATAGTTTGGAGTGGGCAACAATGGTTGGTGCCCGAGGGGCCCTGGCTCATGGGGGCCATACATATGGAGCTGTGAAGAGGCAGCTGAGGGATGGGGGGCTATGTGGATCCCCTCCGGGGGGGCACGGTGTGCCCAACAGATGAAAGGTATAACATGGAGCACATGTGAAGGGTGCTAGGGGAAGAGAAGAGAAAAAAGGTGGTAGAAGAAATAAAAGGGGGGAGGAGGTCTAGAGGTAGGGGGAAGGGGTAGGACCACAGGCTGGGGGAAAGGAGCCCAGGCATGGATTAAAAGGGGGAGGGGGACTAGGTCTGGGTGCTGGATAAGAGTATCCAGGCCTGGAAGGGGAGGCCCTGGTTCAACAGGGAACCAGCCTGGTCCTGGTGATGGAGGAGGGGACCGCATTAAGTGTTCAGACCAAGAAGAACGGAAGGAAGAGAACAACCAGGAGGAAGATGAGGCCAGAAGGAGAAGAATGTTGAAGACTAAATTATGTTATGATAAATGTATCTGATTGGACATGACAATTGAACTGTAGATGGATGGATTGTGCCAATAGAATATTAAATACGTTTGCCAACGAGCATCCAAAGATTTCAAAATGGTGTGGTTGTGGTTCACTTCTGGGAGAGGTTCAAGGGACAATGGTAAAAATGTGGAATAATAAAATATACATACTAGTCGATGCATTGCATACTAGGAGGTCCTGCTATAGGACTGGCAGCCCCTGAAATGACTGGTTATATGGTACTCTAAGGGAATGATGTCACATTAGTGGGAGGAGCTAAAGTCCTGTTGTGATGTCATACCCTCATAATTAAGGTTTTTAGCACACTTTCAATTCAATTTATGTCGTGTATGGTATCCTAGATGGTTGATATACAGGGTAGAATTATGTTAAATGTGTTAGAATATTTCTGCAATAAACAGAGAAGTTATGAAGGGTGAACTTCTGTTAATTAGTACATCACATGTCCTTAGATGTCATCCTAGGCTGCTATAAAAAGTAATCTACCAGAGGGCTAATGAGATAGATGGTCAGTAGCCTTCTGACCACACAGTAAGTAGGAGCTGAGTGTGCAAGGTTTCACACTAAGTAAAGAAAGAAAGTTTCAGAAATTCTTTTATGGCTGTTTTTTTCTGGAGAAGAATGATATCCTGATGTTTTTTCATTGGTGTGAAGGATTAACACCTACTTTTTATTGCAATTTTCATTTGTTTTGATTTGGACTTTTTTTGAATAAAATGATAAACGCAGACATTGCATTTTTTATGCACTTTATCACTGTCTGTTGGTCTGTCATTTGAACCCACACTATTACAGCCCCCTTTTGAGCTATCTGGGCAACCCCCACTGGCAAGGGTGCCATTACAATACTTTATGGAAACTTTATTCATGATCAAGGGGCCACAACAGTATACATTTAGACAAAGTGGGAAGGTGAATTGGGGATTTAGGTAGCACAAAGTGATTGGACGAAGGTTTGGGCCATAGTTTGGTTGACAGCCTCCTCACCCAATTGGTGAGAATTTCTATGGCAGATACAGATTAGGTATTTCCTTGTCCAGGTAGTTCAAGCCAAGTGGAACCCCTGTAGATCTTCAGCTTGCTAGAGACTCTGTGGAGAGACTAATGCCTCCCATGCTCAGATATTTTGGTTTTGCCCATTGCTCACTGCATATTGGGCAGTGTTGGTGCACCTCATGCAAATACTTTTTGTAATGGAGGAGACAGTATGCCCAGTATATGTACTTTTGGAGGTCCCTCCTACAACACACAAGGGGAATGAGGCTAAATATTTGCGGAATGTCATGATAGCTGCTGCTTAGAAGGCTGTACCAGGCATTGGTTGAAGCCCTCTCAGCCAGAAGAAAAGGACTGGCTTCAAATAATGACACAAATCCAAGATATGGAGTGTATCACTTATTTATTGCAACACAGGCACAATGCATATGTTAACAGGTGGAAACACTGGGACTTATATATTGCTGAAAAGTTTGCCTAAGGATGTCAAAAGGGTTGTTTTTGGTTCATTTTGATGGCTGTGGGTGGAGCTTATAGCCATGGCACTTTAGCTTGAAAAGGGGTTTTTGTGGAACACATTTTTTAGTAGTTTTCAGTGTATCCTTCCATATCACTTCAAAGCCCTATTGCAGTTAAAAATACTCCCTTCTTTCTTTTTTGAATGATGGACACAGAACTCTAAGTTGCTTTTCTCTGAGAGCAAATGTGCACACCTTCCAAACAAATCTAAATGCCTTTAAAACTATTCAAGCTGCACAAAAACAACCAGTGTGAAAGTTGTTCAGGGTAAAACAACTTTTCACATATCACTAATTTGAATTCTTTATATTTTGTAAAATATGGTCTTCCAAACAACCTCATTTTTTCCTCTCTCTGAGTGAACACAATAGAAGTCATGCCAACCAAATGTAAATATCTCAGAAAGCATACACGTTACCAATATACAACCCACATGAAAGTTGTTCAGGACAAAATGACCTTTCAAATGAGGGTAGTCACTAATCAGAATTCATAAGATTTGTTTAAATATAGCCATCTGAAAGGCAAAGATTGTGAAGAAAAATGAAAATTCAGGTAATCGTATGGCCATAGTTTACAAAATATAATTAGTGCGGCTTAATGAATAGGTTCATTGGAAAGGTATTTTTGTCCTGAACAATTTTCATACTGATATTGTATCTGTAACTTGTGAACTTTTAGAGATAGTACATTTGTTTAGCATAACTCCTATTGCACTTCTAAACAGCCTCCGTTTTGCAAATAGCTATACCACTCAAGTAAAATTCTAGACCAGACCACCTTCTTCATCTCTTGTCATGCTTAAGTTAAAGTGGACAGGAATTGATTACTTATGTACAGCTGTTTGAAATGTATCTAGTTTCATAAATTACATTTATACCTCTAAATGATCATTATTTAACTGCACCTAAATAAAAACTGAAGCTGTCAGTTGTGTTTTGTATTGTTTTCTTTGTATGGGCAGCATTATGTGCAGTTCCTTTCATGGAACCAAGAATTTGGAGTTTTGACTATGTCGCTTCATGGTTTCAGAACAGTGGGCACTGTACTGATAAGTTCCTGCAAACAGTTCTGAAATCCTGAAGCCATAGAAAAACTTGTTGCTATATTGGTTATTATAACACAAGATCCACAGAAACAGATGATTTGATACCTTTTATTGGACCAACAGAGTTGTTACAAAAGAGCACAGGTGTTTTTAGCTTTTGGATTACACAGACTCCTTTGTCAGAAAACACTGGCAGTTGTTTTACAAGAACATACTTTCTCACTACCCAAATCATACAAAAAGAAAACAGATGAAAAGTTGTTAAGGACCTCACTGGTTAAAACTGCATTCAGAAAAACAACATACCCATATTGAAAGGTTCAAAAGTTTTTATTGATCGGCAGCATGCCATTGCAATGTTAATATGATAAATACATTATGAATCAAGAAAATATATCAATACCTATGTCCAAAATACACATCACACACAATGCAGTGTAATCAATGCATCTTTTAGAACAAGCGAGATAAAACCTTTAAAATATCAAATGTGCACATTTTTAAAAAAGTTTACCACTTTTTCTAAGATTAGAGTTTCATTTGAATTTAACAAATATCTTAGTGTTTCTTCAGGAGAGGTTGTGACCTGCCATGATGTTATCCAGCCATTTGGAACATTGCCTCTCATATACAGGACATATTAATAATATATTCTTTAAATCATCCTCCATGGATCTGCTACACTTGCAAACATGATAATCTGTATTTTGTCTCTTTTGTTTATAATAAATATAATTTGCTGTATATAGTTCCAGTCTAAATTTAGTAAGTATTCTTCTTTGGTTGTGATCTGTAAGTTTCAATAAATATGGTTCCTGTCCATGTGTCAGCTTTAATTGCTTATACCACCTAAATAGTTTATAATTTTAAATCTTGCTTGAATATTATTTTTAGCTAAATCTCGAAGTCTAGTTTTAACTGAATAAACTATTTCTTTCCATGGAAGTATATAGATGTCACATAAAGTGTGACCAAGACCATATGGGAACAGAAATTTTCTAATTACTTTGAGGGTGGGAACACAAAACCTATCTCAGAGTATTTTATCTCCACTTCCAGATATTGTTTAGGCAGTCTTTCTTCCTTTAAAAGGAACAATTTTAGTGTTGAAATTATCTGTCTTTCTCTTACAAGAGTAGATAGAGAATATTGGCCTAGTTCTAAATTTAGGACGTCTGCTGGTACAGACTGTGGAACCATAAGTATGTATCTGTTTATCTTATTACAGGCTGTTTCTAGCTTTTTCATATCTGAGAGACCCCAGATTTCTACAGCATATAATATACTGGATTTAATTTTTGCCTCCAGTACTCTCAGAATTCATTTAACCGATGTATGTCCGATTTTTGCATTACATATTTTAAAGGCAATAAAAAACCATCTTAGACTTACTACAGATGTAATTTATATGATTTTTCCAGCTAAAGTTCTGACTCAGTCTTACTCCTAAATAATCATAGTTCCGTACTGTCTCCACCCTCTCTTTATTACTCCAAACAGTTGGGTTTTTCTTACTTTTATTTCCAAAAATTTTAAGTTTGTTTTTTGACATATTCATTTTTAATTTATGGTCAGTAGAGGATTTTTAGGGTGAGATTAGGACTGAGTCATCAGTGTATGCTAGACAATCTACCCTGTTTGTACCAGTTTTTGGTGCATGAAATCAAGGGTTTTGTATATCCAATACAATCTCATTTATATAAATATTGAAGAGAGTGGGGGCCAGCAAACATCTCTGGTGAACCCCCAAATTGGTATGAAAGGTTGTGGTTGTATGACCATATTGATTGTATTGGACCATAGCCCATGTATGTTTGTGCAATCTTATTAATACGTCTAGAAGTTCTTGACTTACAGTACACCTAATTTTTGCAATTTATTCCAGAGAATTGCTCTGTTGATACTATCAAATGCAGAGGAAAAATCAATAAAGCAACAATACAGTTTGCTTTTTTTGACTTTTATTTGCTTCCATATTAGGTGGTTCAGCACATAGCAATGTTGATTTGTTGACCTACGTTTTCTAAATCCATTTTGTACTTCATGAATTATGGAATTTTCATCAAGCCATTTTGTTAATATTTCCAAGATTATTCTAGTGAGTATTTTTTGGGTTGTATCTATCAGACTGATAGGTCTGTACATTTTTGGTTCACTAGGGTCATCTTTTTTTATAGATTGGATAAATAATACTTCTATATCAACTAGCAGGAAGATCATGGCCCTGCATAAAGATGTTAAATAAACTTTCCAATACTGGAACCCACCAGTCAACAAAATATTTGTTAATATCTCCAAGAATTTTATCTGGACCAGGTGCTTTGTTAGATTTAAATTGAGTAATTGCCACACATATTTCCACCTTTGTTATTCTCATAGGTATTGGGAAGTTTAGTTCTTTGTTATTATGTTGTCCATTATGCAAAATTATTTCTTCTTCTGTTGAGAAATACAACTCTGAAAAATATGTAAGTCAAATATTTGGCATAATATAGGCTTCTACTTTAGTAGCATATTTGCTATATCCTTGGCTCACTAATTTCCAAAATTTCCTACCATCTTTATTCATAACTGCCTTTCTTTCCCCCACAACATTTTGGTATAAGCTTGTTTTGCTTGTTCCAAGATTTTTTTTTATATTTTTTCCTTTCTTTGTTTATGTTTATATGATCTTTCTTATTGTTAGAGTTCTGAGTTTGTGTTTTTTGCAGCTTGTATCTTCTAATTTTCTTACTTATTTTTTTTTTTGCTTTCCTACAGCTTGAATTGAACCATGTCTTCCTTTGCTGTTTACTGCTTCCAATTCTTTCAATTACACAATGTGGTCTAATCAGATTATTCATATTTGTCCAGATATTAAAGACACTGTTAAAGTTAGTTTTCTCTATAACAGATGTACACATCTCATCTAAGTGATCTTTAAATAGGTTATTGAATAATCTGATAGCATTCTAGGCCCATTGAATTCGCTTCTGGTTTATTATTTCTATACTTTCTTTTACATGTGGTGTATTATTTCTCAGATCATTTTGCTCAATTCATAAGATTAACTGTACTGGGTTATGTGCTGATTCTGTTCTTTCTATAATCTCCAGAAAATATATTATCTTAGTAGCTTCAAAATGACATCATATTAAATCTATAATCGAGGAACCTTGTGGGTCCATGTAAGTTAATTTTCCTTCCTTATCTTCTGGGAGTCTTCCATTAAGTAAAAGCGTATATTTGTTTAACAGGAATGTGTTAATTAACTTCTCTCTGCTATTGATCCATAGTTGCTCTATCCTTCTCTATTCTAGAATTATATTCCAGAAGAAAGTCTACAAAATCTGGGCTTTCTGAATTCCAGGGTATCCTGGCATTAAAGTCTTCTATCAATATCATAGGAATATTAGATTCTAGATCCATAATTAGTTCAAAAGACAGGGCTAGTTTAGAGGTCATGATATCTATACTTATAGAGAAGGGCGGAATAGACATTAGTTATTATCTTAATATCCCCTTTTTTATTCTCTATCTTCAACATCAAGATATCCTCTGGTGTATTATAGTATTTACTAAATTACTAGTATTTTAAAATTTAGTTTTGTTGTAAGATTTATTGCTATGCCACCTTTATTTCTGCCATATTTTGTCTTTTAATGGTAGATTTTAGAAAATTGTATATCCAGGTATCTTTGGAGCTTCATCTGTCATACGCCACATCTCTTGAAGACAGATTAAATCAGATTTTTCTAAAAAGCCTTTGACCTCTGGGTCAGCAATTTTTAAATATGTTGCCTCAATGTTCCAAGATAGAATTTTACTTTTTATTTTATCATTACTTACTATTGATTTGTGATTGTTTTTATCCAGTCACTCTGTTTTATCCAAGGTTAGAATTTCAAACCTGTTTGTGGTAGTATATCTTTCCCACTCACCTCTTTTTTGCCTATTTCCTTCATCTAGCTCAATTAAATCATATTCTTCATTAGTTCTATGTGTGTCTAGTGTCATCATCTCCTACACAGAGATGAGGATAAGGCCCAATTTGTCTAATATTTTTGTGTTGCTTAGTAATAATTGAGCAACTTCTGGATTTCTGAAAGTAATATCAATTTGTGACCCATTATTTTGCCTTTTATGTATTTTAATATACTCAGTTGCTTTTTTAGAAATATTAATGTGTGTTGACCTGTGGAGAAAGGATGAAATTTCCTGTTTTGTGAAGCCCAGGGAGTCATACTTAGATGTTTCCCATCCAAACATTGTGACAGTCTTGTTAAGCCATATCTCTTGTTGTTTTGTTTTATAATTTTCAATTTTCTGAATAATTCCCTCGAGTTCCTTTTTTATGCTGTTCTGTACCTTTTTCCTTTATTCTGTTATCTTGTCTATTTGCAGTATTATATTGCTTGTTTATTTCCCCAGACTATATAATTTAGTGCTTGGTCCAGCACTATTTGTGCTGGTGTCAATGAAATTCCTGATCACTTCAAGATTTTTTCTTGTTTCCATATGGCTTCTATCATACATCCGCATTTTATATATAACACAGCACAATCCTGATATTGTTTATTTGGTGGTCTAACACAATTGACTTTGGATCCTTCCTCTATCTGTAAGTGGAGCAGATGCATCATCCATTCTTTAAGTTTATCATTATTTTCCTCTTTTAGTTTTTCCACTTCATATATTTCCACTAGGTATTCCAGTGCTTTACCTTCTAAATCAAAGTATTTATCAGATACACGTCCATCCTGGGGTGACATCATGGAGGTCAAAAAACTGTCCAAAACACTGTGCACTGATAGGGAGGTGGTGCAGACAAGGGGTAGGCAACCCCAAACATAAACATTCAAGACTCATAGTATTGCTGCACTCTGAAGCTTGCAGTAGATGCTGGCACTTACAGTGGCTGCTATAGATAAGTTGTTCAGTACTGCTGTGTGCAGACTATTGTCGCACTGCACTGAGTGGCATACCACTCAGTGCAGCACATATTGTAATTCTGTGGTGCCCTATAGTTTGTGGCACAGTGTAATTCCTCCTTAGTCTATGAGGTGGTGACAGCAATTTATCAGAAGCCCCAATGTTTCAGATTTTTTTCCTCAACTTTTTGGTCAGGTGCGCCAGCAGGTGGCATTTAACTGATTTGAAAAATCAGTAGAGAAATGGAGAAGGGCAGTTCTATGGACTTAAAAAAAACTACACTCTTAAAATGCATCATTGTAAGCATTTGCTCTGCCAAAAAAACTGCTGACTACTCACGATTGCAGTCTGATGTATTTTTTTTTTTGAGGGAGTTGGGAGATGCAGGCAGACTCTGACTAAGTTCTGAGAAAGAGAAAGTTTAAGCTACTCAGAATTCATTTCAGTACCATGTGAACACTTGTGGTGGCAATGCTTTCACTCTGTTCTACTTCCATAAATATCAACAAAGTTTTCCCTTGAGCCTTGAAGCCCAGTTTAAGATATTCTTTCTAGAGATGCAAATGGGGGAACTTATCACTTATGGAGTGGCTAGGCAAAATTAAAATTGAAAGTAAACAGCTGCTCTGGTTTTCACTCAAAGCACCCTTTGCTTAAAGATAAATGACAATGGTACAATATGTGTGTATTTGACTCGATCGGTTTTTGGTTTCATTTCACTAACAAAAAGCTACAGTAACTGTGTCACCCTGCACTATGTCCTGTCATGTTTTACTTCCCAACATGTTGTTGAAGCAATCATTTGTAACAGATGTGTTACTGAAATGCAAATTTTCAGAGTTAATAAAATATATACAGTACTGTACATACAGAAGGAGCAAGTGTTCTCTAAATATCAATTGAGTTCTGTCTGTCCTGTTGTTGCAGAAAAAAAAACTGATGTACAGCTACTGATAGCCTCACAATTTGGGGTACAAATCTGAATGCAGTAGCACACCAGACTGATTAATTAGTGTGTCAGAATACAGACATTTTGCTGCTTATGTATTAGTATGCAATTTATTCTAGCTTGATGTTTATCCATAAACGAATAATGTATGGGGTTGGGGGAAGGTAGTAGGAAAAAATACATAGAATAATGATATCTGCTACACAGTCAAGTGACCAAATAAATCATCAATTCAATGAGTTATTAATAAAAAGTATCAATGTAGGGATACCACTTTTATCCCGGATCACAGGTCCGGATATTTTTTGATTTTGAACTGACTAGTTTCGGTTCAACATCGGTTCACATACCAATAAAGACTATGCATTCATTGCACATATATGTTATATTTATTTAAAAAACTTGCATTTAGCATGTTTACTATTTGATATTGCACATCGTTGCACCATTGCACTTTACTATTACAAGCTTTAAAATGCAAAAATGGACTTAGATATTGGGGGAATGGGGGTTCAAATACCAAATTCCAAATGGCAACAGTATGTGTTACTAAATTTCACAGTTTCAATACTGACAACAGTTTAGAGGTTTTGTAACAGATTTTGTTTCAAGAAAAGCAACATGTTTGCATTCTCTGTCAATAAACAAGAGCGACGTTCTGTAATAATGTCCCCCGCAACACTTAAAGTTCATTCACTGGGAACGCTACTAGGTGGAACTGACAGGTAGCGTTTTGCAAGTCTGTAACGTATGGCATCAGGTGTTTTTTGGGGGGAGCAAATGTTCAGAAAGGTATATTTCAATCTCAGTATTTCTTGAAGCGACCTCTGCATTTTCAACAGCTGTGGGGGAGAAGGTATGCCTCAGTAACATATTAAGATTTGGGTATTACAAAAATTAGACAAAACTTACAACAGCAAAAGAGCTAGCCAAAGCACTTACTTTCCTGTGGCACAGTATTACACTGTGTAAATGTATCCCATGAGTCCTCAGTCTCACACTCAGGCTCCAGTGTGGTTTCTGGCAGTACATCCTTTGTTGTTCTGGGCTTGAAATGATCAAGTTCATCAACTAGTTCTTTGACAACAGCAATGGCAAATGATTTGCCTCTGTCAGTTCTAAAAAAAATGCAATTTGTAGTGGGGGGTCAAGAAATGAAGCAGCTATCAATTTCTTTTATGCTTCATAATGCTTGAATCGAGTGTCCATAGCTGCCAACAGAGCTTTGTGCATAGATAGTAAGCCAGGAATCTTAATGTTCTCAGTTGCATGATAAAGAACAGTGGAAGTGGGGATTATGTCTGACATGCAAGCTGACTGAAGGCTTAACTTCTAGTCTCATGCTCGAAGGGCTTTAATATGCAGCTTATACTTTCAGCTAGCTCCCATTGTGTAGGACTCAGGGTTTGGTTTTCAGTTTCAGAGGCGTATACGGTGAGGACTCACCTCTGCTCCAGCAGTCTTTCTAACATGTAATAACTGCAGTTCCACCTGGTTGGAACATCTTGAATTAGTCTGTGTACAGGCACTTGAAGGCTTTTCTGTAAAGCTGTTAGCTTTTCTGTTGCACAGCTGGAGAGCTTAAAATGCCCCACTATCGCTCTCCAACAGAGAGCAAGTCTTCATAGGACTTTGTTCTCATAATGGCATCATGGACGATCAGCTGCAGAGTATGTGCTAACCACCCCTCGCTTGGAACACCACTTAACTTCATTGCCTTTGTTATGTTAGGGCCACTGTCCCTAATGACTAAATGCCTTTGACTGGCTTACAGACCACAATTATCAAGAACTTGCACAAACTCTTTGCATAAATTTTCATGTGTGTGCCTTTCTGTTAAATGCTTAAGCTCAAACATAGCATCTCTGCACTTGTAATTTGCATCGATCCAATGCAGAGTGATTAAGAAGTATGATTCAATGGAATGCTCTGCAGTCCACATATCAGTGGTGAAACTAATTGCTTGAACAGTTCGTAGTTCACTGATTAGCTTCAGCTGAAGCTTTTCATACATGGCAGGGATAACATTATCTGAGAAATACCTCCTCAAAGGTGTCACATACCTTGGCTCTAGCACTGAAAGTAGCCTTTTAAACCCCACATTATCAACAACGACATAGGGCTGTTCATCCAAAGCCATCATCTCTGCTATGCTTTCTATGATATTTTTAGCCCTTGCATGCTCAGTGGGAAAAGGAAGGGCTCGGGCTAATCAAGATTCAAGTGTGGGCTACACTTTCTTAATTCATTTTGCTGGTGGCTCAAGGAACTCATCTTTTGAAAGCTGTGCACACTTTGCTTTCTCCACTGACAGCTCTGCATGCTCTGCTTTATGCTTATTTTTCAGATGATTTAAAAGACTTGATGTCTCGTAACTTTTAACAGATGAACCCCGACTTATTAAAGTAGGTACATTACACAGAATACATTTAGCTTTAGAATCCATGACAGCAGCAAGATAGAAATACTGCCAGACTAGGCTTTTTGAGTCATTTTAAAAGCGGAAAACAATACAGAGCAGCGTACTCCACCTCGCCCCTTCAGATCACTTACCCAAATCGGCTCCTTAAATAGGCAGTACCCGATCTGGGTGGATACCATGAAAAAGTGGAAAATCTGACCAGATCTGATCACCGGATCAGATATCCGTGCATCACTAATAAAAAGACATGAAATACTGTACCATTTTCTTTGCAAAACTAAAAATAACAATAAAAGGAACATTATGCCAGATACACTGCTCAGTTAACTGCCCAGGAGTGCCAGCAGTGAGGAAAATCTATAATGGTTCAGGCTCTGCATGAGTATAAAGAAGAGGGGGGACCAACTTCACAGCAAGGCATACAGCACTCATCAGGGATAGTTTATTGTCAATGTTTACTAATCAAAAATGTAGTAGTTCATGATCGTACTCCTCCTCTTCCTGTCAGAAATTAAAACCACTTATAGACAGGCAAACTGCTAAATATTGTGACTCATGTGGTAATGTAGTGTGAACAGAGTGCTGACTGGCAATTAAAATCACATATCATTTCACATGAATACTAGCTCAGTCTTGCAGTAAGGAAACAAATAAGTTCACAAGTATGTTGTTTATTCACCCATACCGGTTCACACAGCAAAACAGAAAAAAAATCTTACGTTTCATCCCTTGTCTCAGGGGTTTCCTCTTTCTGCTTTGCTGTATGAACTTGTATGGGTGACTAAACAATGTTCTTGTGAACTTACCTTTTTATGATTGTTTTCTTTCTGCGAGGGTGAGTGTTGTACCTACAGTATTTCTATGAATTAGCCTTTTTCAACTCCTTACACACCTATGTGCTTCAATTGGTTTGGGATCTCTACTTACTCCTGCTCTACATTTATGGCAACACTTTAGTTGGCTAGCACCTATGTCACTGAAAAAAGGGCATAATAATTCAGAAGGCATTTCTTCTGGGAGCAGCTTTTCAGCAGCAGCATAATTTCAGTTTTAGACCATCAGTTTTTTTCTTCCTTATTACACAATCCTCTGATAAATAAATGATGAATGGTCACAGATGCCTCTCGAGAACAGGAAATATAGATAGATTTTCTCAAGCAATAATATGTTTTTTTTGGGGGGAGCAGGGATAAAACTTTGATTTAAACACATGTTGCAATAAAGGTGTTTGCACTGAAACCCATATATTTATTATAGTGTTTTTGTCAAAAAACATACATTACACAGCATTTCCAAGTATGAAGAAAGTTGGGGAAATCAGTTACAGTATGTCAACTGATACCTTATGGTACTAAAAAAACAGACAAGGCTTAAAAAAGAGCAAATGTTTCACAGCCTGTATTTCCATTCATTTAAACATGATGATTACCAATCAGAAAGGATATTTTTTAACATTACCCATACTTCCCATACTTTCCATCTAGACTCACATACTGCATCTGTAACCCGATCCAGCTACTAACTTTACAACTGCACTTACAAGGCTGAGAGCAATTAGCACCTGATTAATGGCCGATGTCTCCCATAGCAACATGGTGTGATGGAGCAATTATAGAGCAGGAAAGGAACCTGGTCAAAATGAGTAACAATCTCACCAATGCCCTTCATTCAGTTGGGGGAAGGGTGAAAACCTCAGTAGCAACTTAAGATAATCTTCTCTGTAGTGAAAGAAATTTGCTGTCAGCAGAATTTTTTTTACGGGTCCAGGAGATTGTCGGGTGGGGGAGAAACAGTTAGCCACCAGGGAAGGGTGAGACAATGGGCATTATCTAAGCCACTAGACAGATGTGTCAAATAGTAAAAAGTATTCATCATCATTTTACACTGAGGAGGTAACAAGCAACTTAGTTCCCATTGAAATGTTTCACTGATTAAATCTGACCCGGTTCTAACCCGTGGCTTACATTTCTCACAAAATCAAAACAGGCTGCAAAGGAAAAGAATTGTTGAATGTACACACTAAATTATACCATCTCATGTAAGGTACATCCTGTCAGTCATGTACAATATGTTTTGTATTATTACTATTTTTAGTACCAGGAAAAGGCACCATCCAGCAACACTCAGGTACAAGGAGGTCCTGGTTAGGAGAGCAGGCAAAAATAAAAAAATTAAAACGAACACTTTTTGCAGCATTTCTCAGGGTTGTATACTGCCTTGTGATATATCCAGCCCAGTATTTTGAACTTTTTTCTTTCTTGTATTTTTTGCCTGCTGTTCTAACCAGGACCTCCTTGTACCTGACCATTGCTGGATGGAGCTTTTTCCTGGTACTATAAATAATAATAATAATAAAAAGACAAATACTGTACAAGATCTATAGAGCATGACTTACAAGATGAAATATGATTCAGTGTGTTTAGTCAAATGTATCCATCTTAATAATGTGCATTTTCTGTGTATTAACAGTTACAGAAATACTTGAACTCATCAGTGGTACAGAAGTTAAAAATCCCATGTGTATAACAGTGTTAACCTGTACCTGACTAACAGTTTTAATTCACCTGTGAAAATTGCCAAAATGCATATAAAAACATTTCTTTGGAAGGTCTCACTATACACACTGCACTTATGGTAAGTTCCCATTCAGACCTGCATGCACTTGTATAATACTGCATACAGTAGTTCAACTTACTGCCTGTGGCATCTCGTACAGGCAGGGAATCAAAAGCAGTATCCTTTATCAGCATAGGAATTTGTGCATAAGCGTCAGTACCAACCATATTACTTACAAACTTTTTTACATGCTCTGCAGCCTAAACAGAGAAAATGTAATCTTTAGCAAACAGACTAAACCGAATTAAACTTTTTCATTTTAGCCCTGGAATGCTGTGCTACTGTGTGGATGTTTTGGTGATTTTGGTCCATTTGCTAAGAACACATCCTCTCAGTTGTGGCTGCAGATCAGGAAAAAACAAGCCTTTGTCAATGCCGAATGTTTGCTTGCTGGCATTGGCAGTGGTAGTGTAGAAGTTACAGAGCTGCGTAATAGGAATGGCAGTGAAGTATTGAACTGAAGCCACCCCACCACCACCCTGCAGAGAGTGACAGGCAGTGGGGTGTGCATTTGGGTAATCAGGCATAACGGCCACGCCATTTCACCACACCCCACTCTGCAGAGACTGACAAGGTCACATGTTCCTTGGGGTCTTTGGCCCTTATGTACCCATTTCATTAGGAAATATGGTGAGATGGGTGCGATATAGGTGAATGGGGTGAAGTTTGGGGCGAAGAGTCCAAGGCATACCTCGATGCCTCTCAGTGACTGCAGGGTGTGGAATGGTATGAGCATCACAGGCAAGAATCCCAAGTCACACCCTGATTCCTGTCATTCTCTATAGGGTTGGGCGATTTAGTTGAAAAGCCTAATACCTCAGGCATTCGTTGGTATTTTAACTCCAAATTTTCAACATGTTTGTTTTGTGACCCCACCTCATGAACAGGGGGAATATCAGTTTGGTAGCCGAAAGCTGCTTATGCAAAGTGACTACGGGATTTAGCACCACAGGTGCATAAATATTCCGAACAGGATGTAAAAAATGACAGCTGTACTCGTTCATGGGGAGGTGTAAAAATGGCTATGTTGCAAATGTGTAGTAAAAATATTAAAAAAATGGTGAAGTCACGAGCGTATATAGAAACTGTGCAATGCACACCCGTTATATAATTAGGTTGGGGATATTTTATAGCAGATTGTCAACTCAGGCATTTTGGTGCCTCCGAAAATGAACAGTGTCACTGTGATTTTCTTTATCTGTGCCGAACAATGATTTCCCACAGCGACCACGCATCTCTGCACTGAAAGTGTGAAAACACACTTCGCCATGTTGTGAAAAATGGCAGCTGTACTGTTCATAAGGAAGTGTTGAAAAATGCCACTAGTGAAAATCTGGACTGAAAATATTACAAAGTCATGAACTAACGAGGATGCGTGGAAACTGCACATGCTCACTCGTAACAGTCATTTTATGGACTTTTGTCACCAAATTTTCAACATAGCCATTTTAAGACCTCTGCTCATGAACAGTGTAACTGTGATTTCCTTAATCTGTCCTAAACATTTGCTTTTCACACACAGCACCATTATCGCTACATGTGCGATAACACATTTGGGTGACATATGAAAAATTGAAGCTGTGCTGTTCATGGAAGTTTAATAAAATGGACATGTTGAAAATCTGGAGTGAAAATATTAAATTTGCAAACTTACGAGCATGCATAGGAACTGTGCAATGCACGCTCGTAAAAGTCATTTTTAGGCATTTTTTCACCAAATTTTCAACATAGCCATTTTAAGACCTCTGCTCATGAACAGTGTCACTGAGGTTTTGTTAATGTGTCCCATACATTGAGTTTGCACACCGACTGCGCCATTATGTGCTACATGGGCGGAAACACATTTTGGGCAGGATGTGAAAAATGACAGCTGTACTGCTCATAAGGAGGTGTGGAAAAATGGCAATGTTGGAAATCTGGAGTGGAAATATTGAAAATTCGCAGACCTATGAGCGTGCGTGGGAACTGTGCAATGCACACTCGTAAAACAGTCATTTTAGGAATTCTGTCACCAAATTTTCCAACATTGCCATTTTAAGATTTCTGCTCATGAACAGTGACACTGTGATTTTCTTAATGTGTCCATACACTGATTCGCTGCTTGACTGCGCCATTTATCGCTACATAGGAGGAATCACGTTTTGGGTGAATGTGAAAAATGACAGCTATACTACTCATAAGAAGGTGTGGAAAAATGGCAATGTTGAAAATCTGGAATGGAAATATTGAGAAAATTCGCAAACCTATGAGCGTGCGTAGGAACTGCGCAACGCACGCTCGAAAAACAGTCATTTTAGAATTTTTCACCAAATTTTCAACATAGCCATTTCAAGACCTCTGCTCATGAATAGTGTCACTGTGATTTTCTTAATTTGTCCCGTACATTGATTTCACACACCGACTGTGCCATTCTGCGCTACAAGGGCAGAAACACATTTTGGGTGAGATGTGAAAAATGACAGCTGTACTACTCATAAGACAGTGTGGTGAAATGGCAATGTTGAAAATCTGGAGTGAAAATATTGAAATTTGGCGAACTTACGAGCCTGCGTAGGAACTGAGCAATGCACGCTCGTTAAACAGTCATTTTTTGGAATTTTGGCACCAAATTTTCAACATGGGGATTATTGGGCCCCCTTCTCAGGAATGATGTCACTGTCATGGTGGTATTCAGTCCCAAAGGGTGATTTCGCAGTCACTACGCAGTCACTGCGCAAAATCACCCTTTGAGCCGAACGCGCTTCGCAGACGGTGACATCGATCGTGAAGGGTCTAAAACATGCTGAGAATTGAATTCTCATCAAAAATATACCTGAGATATGCAATAAAGTTGAACCCTCCTATCTAGCCCATTATACAGCTTACGGCATTTCCTCAGTTCGCGGTCGGCTTTGAAGAGTACAAGGCGTGTTCCCGGTCCACGATGCATGGCGCGGAGTCGGAGGTAAGTATGGGGTGGGGGAGGTGTAGGGAAAGCTGAGTGCGCGGTGGGTGGGTGCGGGTTGTGGGAGGGGGTTCAGGAGGCGGCAGGCAGGACCGTTTTGTTTTACAGGTTATAACAAAAAAAGACTTTGTGGGACCGCTTGCACGCTGGGGTGGGCTCCCAGCATGGCACAAGGGTTTGGGGGCATTCAGCTGGCGGGATTGGGTACCCGTCGGCAACAAAATTTAAAAAACCTGCGTGGGAAGTTTGCCACGCTGGGGTGTCTGGCGTGCTGGGGCTTTTGGAGGCGTTCAGCTGACGGGGGTTTGGGAACCTGTGAGCAAAATGATTGGCTGCCACGCTGGGGTGGGCTCCCAGTGTGGCACCAACTACTGGGAGGGGAGGCGATGCAGCTCAGCCGACGGGGATTGGGCACCCCGTCAGCTATACACTGCGTGCAGGGGCACGCCGCGCCTGTGGCTGGGGGAGCTGCCGTGAGCAGCTTCTTATCGCTGCTCACTCAAGTGTAGCTCCCCCTTTCAACTGTATGCCACTGCATTTTGGGCGTGTCATGAACAGCTCTAAAATGCATTGGCTTACAGGGGCCGCACCTGCCAGCACACTGCCTGAATTGGAGGAGGAGGTGACACACCTCCGAAATCTCCGATGATGGCACTATGTTTCTTGCACATGCGTGCAAGCAAACATAAAAACTAATAATATGGTTGACAACAAAAACCTTTACCCAAATTCATATGCTGATAAAGGAGAGTACCTTTTATTCCCTTACTGTACAAGATGCTACATGCTGCTGCAATAAGATGAACTACTGTATGTGGTATGTCTTTTCAACTTTGTGAATACTTTACGGACCTTATTTTGATGAAAAGTTTTACATTATAATATAAACTGTACTTCAAAATGAATGATGATTCTCTGCCTGTACAAGATGCCACACACAGTAAGATGAATTATGTGACATTCCATCTTAACTTTGTGAATACTTTACCGACCTGATTTAATTCAAGGTTGCATATAAAGTGTAAATCAAAATAGTTCAAACCAAATGCATTCTCACGTTGATCTCATTGCCATTGTCTTGAAGACATAATTTAATTACTGGACAGGTTTATGACTCAGTATTACAAACAGCCATACAGAAAAGGTCATTGGAACTATGAAAGAAATCAAACTTTATGGATCCCCCCCAGCAGATATCCTGAATAGCGAGTGTATTGTGTCTTTTTTTCTAGATACAGCCGGGCTGCACAAGGAAGTAAAGTGACTCAGTACACTGCTAGTGCCATCTGAAGCCCATCTACAGTTCTGCCAGCCAGAAGGGAGTAAACAAAGGGGGAGAGAGGGTGTGATGAGCCGAAGCATTCTGTTTTGTTGCATAAAAAAAGGGCAGCCAGAGAGTCAAAGAGACACCATGGATTTAAATGTAATTTGACATGAAGTTCTGGAGTATTGTCTCTGTCAAATGGCAGTGATGTAATGAGCCCCATTCACTGCTGCCTCAGTAAGCAGTAAAACAGATGCTGTCAGTATTGAAAGTCAGAACGGCAACTAATGCATATTTTCACATGCAGAAAATTTTTGATTGTGACACTCCTGCCAATTAAAATTTTACACTAGACAGTTACAGTTTATTTCTTGGTAATGTAAATGAGCAATACATTTTGACAGTGTGATGTTCACAACTGAACAATTTGTATGGAGTCAGCTGGCCATGGGTATATTCAAACAGGTTTAACATATGTTTAATAATTCACACTAATGATAACTAATAATAATTCATACTAAATAGTACATCAAGAGAAATACTGACAAATTAAATATACAGCATGGGGGGTGGGGGAGTGCTGTGGCAGTTTCCCTGTCCACTAATCAACTCTTTTCCCAAAAAGTTGAAATGTGCAGTTGCGGACATCACACTGTCACAACTTATTATTTATTGATATTGTGACATTGCATTCCTGCACAGTTGTGATTGTTAGTTTGTCTTAGTCTGGCATATACTGTACAAATTAAATGTTGATCTCTAGTTTCAAATTTTAAGTGGCAGTTATACTATCATGATAAAACTTGTCTGCCAATGAAAATATGCATCAGTCTGAAACTGCTATTTCTCAGTGAGGGACACTATAGTGATAGAAGATACAGCAAGTGCCAAATGGGGGTGCTGTGTCTGCCAGTTTCTGCCCAGTTCTGTCTTCCCATATAGGGGGTCACTCGTCGGATCTGGTCTTTCTCTTGGGTATGGAGATCACTGATTTGGGGGTGGAGCCTGTCAGTTAGTCTGACCATTACACCATAAGGTTCAGTTTCAGGGCTCCCTCTAATAGGTCTGCCCCTACGGAGATGGTTCAGTACCGCCCTTTAAGGGGTGTTAACTGCAATGACCTAATGGTGGTACTGGATCTATCGAGCTTGTCGGGTGAATGCATGGGTCCAGATGATATTGTATTAGCCTATAATAAGGCTGTGGGAGATGCTCTGGACAAAATTGCTCCTCTTCGTGTTCGGCCTCTCACCCTCCGTCCAAGGAGCCCGTGGTTTGCTGGCTTCTTGAAGGAGTTAAGGCGAGTTGGCCGAAGGCTGGAGAGAGCCTGGCGGAAGTCGGGCCTTGATGCCGACAGGCTTAGATTGATGGCACATTATGATAGCTATCAATCAGAAATCACTTATAAGAAGGCAGAATTCCTGTCCAGAGAGATTTCTGCTGCACAAAATCGACCAGCTCAGCTTTTCTGGACTGTGGACAGACTGTGCAATCCAGGCTGTCTTCAGCCCAGAGAAGCTTTTTCTCAGCTATGGTGCAAGGAGTTTGCTCGTTTTTTTGCGGACAAGTTTGCCGGCATCAAGTCCGGCATCGTTCCAACCTCTCCTATGGGAGATTGTGGTGGTTGACTAGAGGTGGCTTGTCCTCGATCTGTCTGGTTAGATTTTCACTGGCCAGAATTCGGGGACATTGTGAAGATCATCCAAACAATGAGACCAACTAGTTGTAGTTTGGATCCGGGTCCTACACCGCTGTTAGTAGGTTATGTAGAAGTTATCTACCCAATCCTTGCAGACATTGTCTGGAAGTCTTTGGAGAGGGTTTTTTTCCCCAACCCCCTTAAGGAGGCGGTAGTTCGACCACTCCTTAAAAAATCCTCCTTGGATTCAGATTGTCTAGCTAACTACCGGCCCATCTCTAACCTGCCATTTGTTGGTAAGGTTATTGAAAAGGTGTTGCGTTGCAATTGGATGATCACCTTATATCTCACAATGTCTATGATACTCTCCAGTCTGGTTTCAGGAAAAGGCATAGTACAGAGACTGCCCTTGTCCAGGTATTGAGCAACCTCCTTATGGCTAGAGATCAAAAGGCGCATACCATTCTGGTCCTTCTCGATCTCTCTGCTGCATTTGACACTGTAGACCATGGAGTGCTATTGGAGCACCTGCGGGTCTTTTGTGGGCTGTCTGGCACATTCCTCAAATGGTTTTGTTCTTACCTCATGACAGGTCTCAGAGAGTTGTCACCGGAATTTATTCCTCTGGCACTCACTCCCTGCCTTGTGGGGTACCACAGGGCTCCATTTTAGCTCCCATCTTGTTAGCAGTGTATATGCTGCCATTGGGAGAAATCATCAGGCGATACAATCTGGGTTTTCACTGCTATGCAGATAATAGTCAGCTGTATCTGTCCTTTCTCCCAGGTCAGGGTGATGCACTCTCTGTACTTAATAACTGCCTTGATGAGATCAGATTTTGGATGAGTTCGAGCTGGTTGAGACTCAATCCGGATAAGACTGAGGTATTGGTTGTGGATCCTGGTCGTCTGGGGGCGGGTGTGGGAGCAGGACAACCATCAGGTTTATTACTTGGTGGTGTACCGCTCTCTACCTCTGGACAGGTGCGAAATCTGGGCATTATTTTTGATGATGGTCCGACCCTGAAATCTCAGGTGTCAGCTGTGGTCAAATCCTCTTTTTACCATCTGAGGAATATTGCCCAGGTGAAACATCTGATTCCCCCGGGGGACCTTCCAACATTGGTCCACACCGTTGTCACTACTCATCTGGACTACTGCAATTCCCTCTACCTAGGGCTACCAGGGGTTGATATCCACTGCCTCCAGCTGGTGTGGAATGCGGCAGCCAGGCTTTTGACTGGGACTTCTAGAACCAGTCATATTACACCTGTGCTCCATGAACTGCACTGGCTGCCGTATGGTGGCGGATCACCTTTAAGGTTGGTTTACTAACCTTTAAAGCCCTTCATGATCAGGGACCCGGTTACCTGAAAGATCTCCTGATTCCCTACTGCCCCCTCCGTCCTCTCCGTTCTGCCAACGAGGGATTGCTGGAGATTCCCAGGGTTTGACTGAAGTCATCAGGATCTCATGCCTTTGCTTTTTCAGCACCAACCCTGTGGAATTCTCTACCTCGTTGGTTGAGAGAATATCCAACTGTCGATAATTTTAAGGTTGCCTTAAAAACATATCTTTTAAAGGTTTAGATTTTATTAATTTTAATGTCTTTGTACAGTGCCTTGGTTTCGAAAGGGGCTATATAAATAAAATTGAATTGAATTGAAATTCTCATAGAGCAAGAGCTCTTAAATAACATGGATTCCTTGTGACTCTGATGGTGCCTGAATGAGGTGGAGAAAGGAAAGCAGTGCAGCTCCCCATCAAAGGAGTTAATCTGGAATTATTATTATCCTTTATGTTCTGTATCCGTTGTATACCTGTATGTTTCCTGCTAAGGAAGCCCTTTGTATGTATCAATTGACCCTTGTGTACCACTCCAGATCTACCTCAAAAATGAGCTTACCTCAACAGTGTTAAAATAAAGATTTGATTGACTGATTATTGGGAGGAGTAACTCCTAGCATTAGTTAATTTATTTATATTTATATGTTATCTAATAAAAAAACTGACCAAAATGTCTTTTAAAGTTTAAAAATCTACAGTACATTCCATGTGGTTGTATTGTAAACTTGAAAAGCTGTAAAAAAATCTTGCTGCTATCATACGCTCTGCTATCTCACAGAAAATACATAAAGTTAGACGGTAACCTCAGGTGTGCAGTTGTTTGTTCCATTGTCCTGGGCCATCCCACCTTGGGGTACTTGGGGGGTGGTGGGTATAGACTTCTGCTGGGGGTGACAGTGGATGGTAGATACACAGTACTGTACTTTGGATGTTTGCCACCTGTTCCTCACGTGGACATGCATCTGGACACCTCACTGGATTGTACCCACCTTTGTGTGGGTGGAGGGGCCCTCTATCGCACTACAGTACTGGCGGGTGTCTTTGACAGTATCGATGGCCATGAGGTGGAGTTGCCAATGGCTGTGTATTGCTGGGTGGGAATTGTGGTCTTCAGCTCAAGGGTGGCTGTTGGGTGGGGGTCAGGGGGGAGAATGTGGACCACCTTGTGTTCGTGCCTTTCCTTATGTGTCATACAGTCCTCTGGGGCACCATGGTGGGTGCCCTGTATGCCTTGTGACCTCCTATTGTTTCTGTCCCAATGGTTTCCCTACTAGTGCATGGCTAGGGTCTGTGTGGTGTATGATGGGGAGCCCCCTCACTGATGCTGCCCTCACCAGTCAAACTGTTTGTTGTACCCACTGATGTTGCTGCACAGCTCCTGCCATTGGCTGGATGCTGCTGCTCTAATTGATGGTGGTGTTTTTTTCTTTCATGTTTGCATGGTGGAAACATTTCTTAAATGGGTAAAGTGTAGTGGCACAAAATGTGGAGCTCTTTCTATCTGGATTCAGAAAACTTAACTTAGCCATTAATACTTAGTAAAATTAGCCTTATATTTTATTCCTTATTATTGTGGCAATCCAACTTTCTCAAAACCTCATCCTTATTAGGCAACATTATTATTAAAATTGCTTGTAGCACTGATCAGAAAAACAGTCTGTTTTTACCCCTGACCTGGAACATTTTTTTTCCATTAATATTTCTCACATAAAGCTGCTAGCACAATCGGGGATGCAAGCATGTACACTATAATGCCAGATAGCGGTACAGCAGCTTGACAGTACTCATAAATCTACTGTCACTCCCCAGGCAGTCATGATGTCAGCACTATAAGAATACTTCCAGGTGTCAGTTTTAAATAAATGTTCAAACAAGTGTTTTTGTCACATAAGAAACCTAGAAGCAACAGCAGTACTGACTATAGTATACAATTACCACTTGCAGTTTTCATGACTGAGTTAGACAGAATGCACACATGGTATCATGAGACTGTGACCGGGCTGCATTCTAGTGAATACACACATAACATGGAATGCTGAGGAGCACCCTCACAGAAATGTACAGCTTGGAAAAAAATGACAAATACACATGAAAACACCAGACAAATATATACGTAAAACATGATTTTATTTAGCAACACTGCATTTTCAGACTATGAAACACACAGTCATTCATGTTCATTTTTTTGTAAATAATTCTGCATAGCATATGATTTTATTTAAATGAGTACAGTATGTTTGCCAATAATGTAATACTGTTGATAACCATGTACTGTATTTCTGTATTTTGTGTTTTATTATCTAGGGCATGCCTGGAAAAGGGCAATGTGGCACAGTGCATTTCACTGGGTTAACAAACTGCAAATAAATATAATAAATACAATTTCATGAGAAGAAATATTATGGCATCATCCCTTGGGTCCTGGCCAATATTCTCCTTACCATATAAAATGGTTTCTGCAGTTTGATGTCAGAGTTTGAAACTCGAGGACTACCCCGGTTCTGAGTTCGATCTGCAAAATAACATCAATTCATGTATATAATAAATGCAGAGCATTCACACCATCCCCCCCCAAAAGGGATGACATGGACAACAAATTTAATTTCAGACTATCAAACTGAAACAAAATATGATGGATGAGTTGTCAATATTGAGATTTGTTTTCCATGTCCCCTCTGTTTGGGGTGGGGGGTGGGCATGATGGTGTGAATGCTCTACATTTATTATGTACATGAATTAATGCTGTTTTTGCAGATTACACTGTATTCTCAAATTCAGGCCCTACTAAAGCAAAACATAATATTGGGGCATTTTACCACCAAATAGATGGCACAGTCATTTTTGAATTGAGTAATGGCACGCAAAACATTGAAGCACAGCAAGAGGAAGGAGGTGCTGTTAGAACTTTACTACTCTACTGGGACTAAAGAACTAAAACTCTAATACTGGAACCTTCAATTCAGGGTAAAAACAAACAAACCAAAAAAGAGTTAATGTGTTTGTCTGAGTTCAGTGAAGTGAATTGTTATCTATGCAGTTAGGTAGGTGAAGAAGGAAACTGTGAAGTTATCTGTGCAGTTAGCTAGGTGAAGAAGGAAACATAATTAGTGGGAGTGGCTTAGGCAGAAGGAAGACATGTGTTTTGGATTTAAAACCTGCCTTAGATAGCTTTTGGCAGAGAACAGGAAGAGGAAGGAGGTGCTGTTAGAACTTTACTACTCTACTGGGACTATATAGCCCTCCTTCCCTCCCCCCTTCACCCTTAACCAGTTCTACTTTAATAGGCACAGGATTTGACTGACAACAGTAACTTCCTGTTTGGGAGCAGGAAGGGACTGATCACAGAGGCACAAAAGACTCACCATCCTAGAAGGAAAAGAGTTGCTCTCCACCTCCCACCACCAGCTGCTGGAGGCCTGACTCTGAGCAAGTAAGAAGGAGACTACTGGGGAATATAGCAACTTCCTGTCCCAGAACAGGTAGATCAGGAACTTTAAGGGCACGGAGGCAGTAGGAAAGTAGGGAGAAAAAATAACATCTAAAAGTTAAAAATAAAATAAAAAGAGAGAAGAAAGAGTAAGTGTACAAAACAACAGTTAAGAGTCCATAAATAAGACATGATGGAAGTGGTGCAGTGCAGTGGCTGTGGAGCAGCAGTCTTCCGGGAGACATTCTGGAGGATGTGGTGTTGTCCCATCTGCAGGTACCTCTCTGAGCTGAGGGAGGAGGTTGGTCATCTCCAGGCTGAGTTGGCCAGGATTTGGGGTACGTCCTCTCCCACCCAGGGACCACCAGGACCACTGCCACTGCCTCAGAGTTTGCCAAGAAAGAGGAGCAGTTGGACCATAGTGGGCTCAGGGAGGGTGAGGGTGGTGGAACAGAGGTGCATCCCTCCAGTTGTATCTCTCCACAATTTGTATGCCATTCTGGCAAAGTGTGGTTCCTCCATTGAGGCACCCACAGTGGAGACCAAGGAGGATGCTGAGAACTTCTACAAAGGAGATGCACAGGAGGATGGCTTGGGATCCTACAGGGGATGGAAACAACTCCTGGTGGGGGAATCCATTGTTAGGAGGGTACAGCTGGGGGATGAAGGAGACAGGGAGGTAAGGTGCTTGCCTGACACTATGGCTTGGAGGGACAGGGAGCAAATCCTCAAGATTGTGGTAGCAGCAGCATGGGGGATGGAGCCGGATGTCATTGTCCATCTAGGGACAAATGACCTGGCTAGGAAAGGGATCAGAACAGTGGAGAAGGAGTTTGTAGAGTTGGGGAGTTGGGGAGGGGCCTTAGACAAGTAGCATGCATGGTAACCTTCGGGGAGATGCTGCCTGTCTATGGCATGGGGGAGAATAGGGTGCTCTATACCATGGAATTTAATCAATGGTTGAAAAACTGGTGCAGAGCTCAGGGATTTGGCTTCCTTGGGTACTGGAGGTCCACCTGGAGTGATGCTGGCCTATACTGGCATGATGGTCTGCATCTGTCCAGGAGGGGAACCAGGGTCCTAGGTGATAGGTTTAAATGCTTAATTAGCATACATTTAAACTAGCCAAGGGGGGGGAGGCACTGATAAGGAGCAGGGAAATCCTACTACCCCTAAAAAATCAGGGTAGTTAGTGAGGTAAACACCAAGATAGAGACGTCGATAGGCAGAAGGGCAGGGATAAATGCAGAAAATGGCAAAGCCAGTAAGGACAGGGATGGGGCAAAAGGGGGTAAGGCCACCAAAAAATTTAGGGTAATGAGTACCAATGCCCATAGTCTAGGTAAGAAGCTCCCTGAACTGATGGTCTTGCTGGAAGAGGGATGCCTGGATATTGTGACAGTCACAGAAACATGGTACACAGAGAACCATGAGTGGGATGTCAACATACCAGGGTACACAATCTACAGGAGGGACAGGGAGGGTAGAACAGGAGGAGGAGTAGTAGCTCTCTATGTAAGGGAAGAGAAAGAATCAAAGAACAAAAGGGTACACAGGGAGGAGGCATTGTGGGTCACCCTGGAGACTGGAAATGGCATGACAATCTGCACAGGGGTTGTGTGCAGACCCCCTTCTTGGGGGAGGAAGTGGACAAGGAAATGATAGACAGCATCCTTAGGATGGCAGAGAAAGGGGAGATATTGTTGATGGGGGACCTGAATATGCCAGATGAAAACTGGAGCACCTTTGCTGCATCCACATTCAAGAGCAGGGCTGTTCTTGATGCCCTACAGGGGGAATGCCTCAGACAGCTAGTGTTGGAACCCACTCAGGAGGGAGCAGTCTTAGACCTGGCACTCTCAAAGGGGGACGGAGCGAGGATCTCAGATCTAGAAGTGGGTAGCCATCTGGGAACAAGTGATCACTGAACAGTGTGGTTCTTGATAAACTCAGCTATAGAGCCAAGCCATACAACAGTGAGGGCACTGGACTTCAAGGGGGCTGACTTTGTCAAAATGGGAGAGTGCCTCAGAAAAGCACTAGCAAACAGGAAAGGATGAGGGCTGGAGCAACAATGGGGAAACATTAAAACTGACATCACAGAGGCAATAAGTCTTTGTGTGAAGTAAATAAATCCAAATGAAAGAAAAAAAACACTATGGTTCTCAAAAGAGGTGGTGGAGAAGGTTAGGGAGAAAAAGATAGCATTTAGGAAGTATAAGGAGACAGAGAAGTAGCAGGACAGAGAACTGTACCAGTTAAAGCAGAAGGAAGTGAGGAAGGCAGTCAGAATAGCAAAGGCCCAGACTGAGGAAAAGAAAGCCAAATCGGTGAAGAAGGGGGATAAAACCTTTTATAGGTACATTAGGTAGTGAAGAAAGACAAAGGGAGGGATTGTGAGGCTGAATAAAGGGGACAGTGGGTGGGCAGAGAGGGACAGTGAAAAAGCAGGGATACTGAACAAATTCTTCTGCTCAGTATTCACAAAAGAGGAGAAGGGGGTGGTACCTAATCCACTCAATAGAAGCACTCTGGATGGGGATGGGGTCAATCCCAGTCCTTTCATAGAAGAAAGGGTTTAGAAAGAACTCCTAAAACTGAAGGTGGACAAAGTAATGGGGCCTGATGGGATTCACCCCACAATTCTAAAATAACTAAGGGGAAGAACTAGTGACACCACTGTCTACCCTTTTTAACAAATCATGGGAAGATGGTGTGGTACCTGAGGACTGGAGGAGGGCAGATCTGATTCCTCTTCACAAAAGTGGGCGCAAGACAGAGGCAGGAAACTACAGACCTGTCAGTTTGACTTCAGTGGTAGGGAAAATGATGGAATCACTTCTGAAGGAAAGAATTGTTGAGTACCTAGAGGCCAGTGGGGCACAGGACATAAGGCAGCATGGATTCACTGCGGGAAGGCCATGTCAGATGAATCTAATCAATTTCTTTGACTGGGTGACAAAAGTAGTAGACCAGGGAGGACTGTGGACATGGTCCACCTCGACTTTAACAAGGCAGTTGACACAGTCCAACACATACAGAATAGTGGATGAGTGACCGTCCACAACAAGGCTGTGTTTCCATTGAGGGACTTGATGATGTCATAGAGACCTCGAGAGCGAAGCTCGAGAGGTCTCTGGCATCATCAACTCCTGAGATGGAAATACAGACTTCGTTGTGGATGGGCAACCATCCACTGTTTTTTATAGTATATGGTTCCCAAAATAGATACAAGGTTCCTACCTTGTTCACGCTTCTGCATTCCTCCTTGCTCAAGTCCCTTTCCCTAAGATAATGGTCCTCCTCCTCACTGCAGTTACACACTCATGTTTCAGTCACGTCCGCACTCCTTACCATAGTCCCACTCTGCTTTTACCAAAACTGTGCCATTTTGTTAAAAAACAAAAACAAACAGCAAATTGATATTTTTGACAGACTGACCCGATTATGGTAGTCTGTGTCCACACTGTCTGCTCCCCAGACCGCTCGCTAAATGAGTCCACTATTTTTGTATGTATTTTTTGAATCTCTGCCTGTTTCCACCAATCAGGTAGGAGCTCAAGGAGGAAAAGTTGTTGTACTATCGATGTGACATCAGAGCGATAGTACAACAACTTTTTTGACCTTTGAACTGTCCTACAACAAGACCTGGAAAACCTTTGTTTTCCATACACAATAAGCCTTAACCATATACTATAAAAGATTAATAAACAAATTAGCCAGCCTGGGAGTGGGTCACAGGGTGGTTGTCTGGGTAAAACATTGGCTGGACAACAAGACACAGAAGGTAATAGTAAACAGAGTCCACTCTGAAGAATTGGGGGTTACTAGTGGGGTACCACAGGGTTCAGTACTGGGTCTGGTTCTTTTTAATGTCTTTATAAGTGACATTGCAGTGGAACTGGAAAGAAAAGCATGCCTCTTTGCAAACGACACAAAGATCTGCAACAGGGTTGATTCACAGGGGAGACTGGAAAGGATGAGAAAGGACTTGGCAAGATTGAAGAAATGGTCTGAAGTATGGCAGCTTGGATTCAATGCAAATAAGTGCAAAGTAATACACCTGGGAAACAAAAACCCAGGGGAAGAGTACACAATGGGGGAGAGGTAGTAATAACAACAAAAATGGCAAGGTACCTAGGAGTAATCATATCAGATGACCTAAAGGTTAGCAAGCAATATAAGAAAGCAGTATGGATGGCTGGGAGGATACTGGGATGTATAGGGAAAGGCATCACCAGTAGAAAACAAAAAGTTGTTATCCCTCTGTACAGACAGTTGGTGAGACCCCATCTGGAGTACTGTGTCCAGTTCTGGAGTCTCCATCTCCACAAGGACATAGACAGGATGGAGGCAGTCCAGAGGAGGGTAACTGAAATGGTGCAAGGTCTGCAACAGAAGCCATATGAGGAGAGACTAAAGAAGCTTAATATGTATACCCTTGAGGAAAGGAGGAAGAGGGAGACATAATAGAAACTTTTAAGTACCTGAAGGGACTCAACAAAGTCCAAGAGGGTAGCATCTTTCAGAAAAAGAGATGTGCAAGAACAAGGGGACACAATTTAAAGATAGATGGGGGGACAGCTCAGGGGCAATGTGAGGAAGTTTTTTTCACAGAGAGGGTGGTGGATGCATGGAATGGCCTTTCTGAGGAGGTCATGGGTACAAAAACAGTGAGGGAATTCAAGAATGCATGGGACAGACATAAGGCAATTCTTGTGGGGGGTAGGAAGAAATAGGCTGTTGGTAAACTAGGATCTGCAGCTTATCCAGTAAGTAGGAAAATGGGCAGACTAGGTGGTCCAAGTGGTCCTCATCTGCCATCAAAGTCTATGTTTCTATTCTGGTCAAAAACATTTTTTCATCTGCTTATGCCAACTTATCTATAATATTTCTAAACTCTTTGTTTTGTTATTGGACAGCATTAGCAGTGGGCAGATGCCAGTTACTAATTCAGTTTTCTGCAGTAATCTTTTCAGTCCGGTAAATGCCCGTCCCAGTTGCTGTAACTTTACATTTTAACTTTGTCTTAGCCAACAAAGTACGGATTGCACCATGGCTGGCTTGTCATTATTTTATCCTTTTATGTAACAAGTCATTCCTGCTGTTTTCAATAATCTTGAAATTGACCATGCTGGTTTTCTACCTAAGGCAAAACAAAATTCTAAACGGATCACTGTATACAGAATAGTGGATGGGTGACCATACACAGCAAAGCTGTTTTTTCATTGAGGGAGTGATGTCATCAATTCCCGAGATGGAAAAACTGCCTTGGTTGTGCATGATTAACCATCCACTATTTTATATAGTATATGGTAGGACTTATGTCTTTTTTTTATGATGCTGGTTACCTTCTTTTTATTTGGTGTTCCTGTTTCCATTGGTGTCTGCTTCTCTCCACTGCCAATGCCACTCATTTTGGCTGCACTACACTCCCCCTGACTGCTGCTTCTCCCTACACCTGCTCACCCTGTTTTAGCAGCACTGTTTGTTTTAAAATAAAAAAATGCTTATGCACCCCTAAGCTGTGTGGTAGAAGGAAGATTCCCCGGGAAGATCCATTGCTTCAAGACCGCTTAGTTCTGCCGCCATGTTTTTACCTTTTTTTCGCCATTACAGATAGTCGAGTCAGCCAGTCAGGAGGTAGGATAAGGCTAAAAAGTTGTACTATCGACGTGACATCAGAATGATAGTATAAAAACTTTTTTGATCTTTGATCTGTCCTACAACAAGATTTTGAAAGCTACCAATTTCAATCTACAAAAAGCCCTAACAATATACTGTAGTTTTCTTTCAGACAACAGGCAGTGATCTGTTTTTCTAGTAATTCATCAAAGAATAAGTAACATATGCAGCTCCTAAGTGGCTACACACGAATCCCCATTTTATGCATTACAAATGAAAAGAAAATAGAAAGAATGAAATTATTTATTTAGCTCCAACACAGTATGGAATCTAAGTACAATTTTAAAGCACCCATATTAGAGAGAGAGACTTTACAGCATGATCAAGAATTGTAGAAGCATATACTGTAGGACACTGAAAGATACACTGTGGGCTTTGTAACTTTTCCATTTAATTAAACCACAGCTAAAAGAAGCACTGTAAATCAAAAGGATCAGGAGTTGCTGAAGCCGCTGTGCAGTGCCTGCGGAATTAATTGTTATTTTTAGTAAAACTGTAAGAGAGCCTGGTGCAAGTTTTAATGGCTCTTTAGTTTTGGTGGCAGAATGTGTTGCGAGCTGAAAACAACACCTGTAGTGTGGAGCGGATCAGGGTCAATTGTAAACGTGAAGCCAATTTTTTTTTGTATTCATGTAAATCGCAAAAACAAAAAAAAACACTACTCTAGTCTCTCTACACAACAAGGCTCAAACAGGGGAGGTGATGACTTGGAGTTTCGACTGTGGGGACATCTACTGTAAAACTTTGATTAATTCAGCAAAATTAAACTGTGAACAGTGCCACCTGATACATTTTAGCCACTATGACTAGGAATTCAATTAAATCACCAAATTAAGAACTCGGACACTACATACCACATTATTGAGTGGTACCAATGTATTTCTCTGTACCCCTCAGTATGCCTCTTGGTACACCACAGCTGCTGCAGTATATCAAGGTACTGTTCAACTTATCTCTAGCAGCTGCTGTAGTTCTAATAGGAATTCACAAGGACATATCCGTCAATGAATCAAACAATTTTATTTGTCAAGGTTGACAAAAGTTATCACACAGATACAGCACAAAACCAGGCTACTTTGTGAGAGCAGTTACTCCAGAGCTTCACTCTCTGGAGCTTCCTCAGGGGCATCCCGACTCCCTGAGGAAGCTTCAGAGAGCAAAGTGCTGGAGTAACTGCCCCTCACAGAGTAGCCATGTTTTCTGCTGTATCTGTGTGATAAGTTTTGTCTACTTTGACAAATAAAACTGCTTGATTCATTGATAAATGTGTCCTGGTGAATTCCTGTTGGAACTAAGTGTCAGCATCTACTGAAAGCTTCAGAGTGCAACAATACTGTAAGTCTTGAATAACATCATGGAGGTCTCAACACCCTTCTTATCACAGTTTTTGCCCCTCCTTTTTCCTGTTTCTTTTCCTCTTCTATCTCTCTGATTTCCATCTCTTGTACTACCTTTGAGTCAGATTGATGGTTATTTTTATTTAAATTATTTTCTTTTGTGTAAGGGTAGTTTTTGATGTAGCTTTATTTGGGATTCCTTAGCATATAACTTATCCCTATCTTGATGTGCGTGTAAGTTAATTTTAGATGCTAAAAGTACTTCTTTTCCATTTTTATTATTCTCATTTCTCTTTAAGTTCCATGGTAAAAAATTACTTTGGCTGTTTTGTTGTTTGCCATTTTCCTCTTGATAAGTATTTGGTTTTATCCCACAGTTATCTTCAGGTTTAAGATAGCAGACACAAACCTGATTTTTATCAAAGGTTGTGGCAAATTTACTTGCAGTGCTTTATTCTCACTTGAAATAATATTTCCCCCAGGACCATTAGTCTCACTTAAGATGGTTGATTGGTCTTTGGATTTGCTGTCTTTCTTTATTGTCCTTATAAGAATAGACCTATTATAAAATAATCCTGTCCTAAAATTAGTAATCTCATCCTTAATCACAACTAAGTTTTCCCGGATGACCATATTCACAAAATAAGGGGGTTTTAATGATTTCCAGCATCTGATAAGATAAAGAACTACAAGCAGAAAAGTCTTCCTTCCAGGTAAAAAATTTCTTTTTATGTTTCACATTCTCCTGCACTCCTGGTTTGGGTTTTATGGGGACCATAGGTGTTGCATTACTCAGACTAATGTTTCACTGTGTTTTTTCCATATTTTTTAGCCCTTCAATAATCATACTAAGATTCTGTGTTATTTTCTTTAATTTCAGAGTCATTTATAGTTATGTTTACTTTTGGTGGTCCTGGTGTTTGTGTTGACTTATCTCTTTCCTCGAGTAGTTCCTTTGGGGAATGAAGTTTATCTATTTCCTCCTTCTCTTTAATATTTAATGGGCTTTCTGGGGAGAAACCATCTGATGTGCAATTACCTCTGCTATCACTGCTGTATGGCTCATATGACTCGGTCGAATAGTCACCTGACCTATGATTATAGGAGTTGTTGATAGCAAAGGAGAGGTCTAATGACTCAGATGAATCCCATCCATAAACATCCAATGAGATCCCTTCAATCTGGGGCAATGACGTAGAGGAATTAACGGTATTTATAGTGTTATTTTGATTTTCTCCCATTTTAATCCTTTGGTTGGTTATTTGTTCTTCTTTATTCCAACTACTCCTACTATTCTCTTGATCTTTGTTAACAGCATAATAAATGATTGAACTTGTTGATGAACAAGTGTCTATAGCCCACATTTCAGTGAGTTTGAACTGTAGTGTATCCATTTCACTGTTATGGGTCAGATTCAGTCTCAGATCTTCCTTGATTTAAATTGTTTTGCTTTTCTTCTTAGATTTTTTCCCTCCCTTAATTTCATATGCCTCTATGCTAGTGAATGGTTTTCCACTTCTAGTTTGAACTGTCTTGTGGAGGATTACCACTCAGACTATACGTATTAATAGATGTATCACTAAGTAACCGTATTATAGAGATAATATAAAATAATAACTCATTTTTATCGAAAAGTTTAGTATTAGCAGCAGCCTCTATCAAAATACTGTATGCAAATAAATATTGGTACAACAATGTTTTTAAGACAATGCCACTGGGATAAAGTGCTCAATGAATTCAGATAAGGCTGCTTATTACCCAGAACTACAATACTGAAATGATATTTTAGGAATGAGCTCTTATCTGGATAAATAATACAAGAAGAAACATATTTCACACTTCCAGAACTGTAAAACAATATGATTTTAAAGGTTAAAATTGAGAAACCTGATATACAGAATCACTAAAATCACTAGGATCACTAAAATCTAGACAGTGCCCTAGTCCAGGCTAGATACTAAAGAGCAGTTGGTTTGTTTACCTTACTACCTTGTCTGTATCTGATTAGTCTTTTTTGATTTTGGTTGTAGTCCTTTTCAGGAGTTTATTCAAAATTCAAAATGTTCTCCTTGCTCCCCTGGCCAGTATACTCTCAATCTTACTTAATTCATACAAAAATAATGGGATACTAAATGGCGAGCAATATGGACTACTAGTCTTCTCTGCTCTGAACCACCTATGAAACCTATGAATCCCTTAAGTCCCTTCAGGAAATAGGAGGCAGTCTCTGTTTTCGAGTTATCCATATCCTGTGGATGGGGGAGCATTTCCTTAGCCGTTTCCCTTCAGAGTGATCACTAAAATATAAAAATAAAAACTCCTGAAAGTATTTTGGTTTATCTGACACCCAACCTTAAAGTTTTTACCTTAATTGATTACTAACACAAGGCTGCTTTGTACCCTTAATGTCAGCTGCTTCTAGGAACAGAATCACCCTTAATCCTCAGTAGGTCCTAAATATGGCACTTTAAAAGGGCAGTATTATGCAAACTGTATAATACTAACCTGCATCAAGTGACCTAACTGAATTGCTATTATGCAATATTATATGCTGTTATATAGTGAAGAGAGAATCTTTTTAGCATATTACACAGCGCAAAATACCCAATATGTAATGTGGAGTGTATGTTACAGCTTTACTTACTTTTATTTTTTGAGATAGATTTGTGTCTCTGCAGTATTGTGATCGATCCTTTTGTAAGGTACCAAAGATAGCAATTTGCTACTTAGTACTGGGCAGGAGTGATGGTAATGGTAGTAAAGAGCTGAACCAGGTTCAATTTCAAACAAGTAAACACCATTCAAAAAAGCTTCACAAACAACTCCAAATAACTTCAAATAGCTCCAATGCTGAACATTCATCCCCAGATCTGCTACCCTAACTCATGAGTAGCCAAAAGATAACAAAATAATTGAGATTCAGCCTTGCTTGCCCAGTCATCTCACTGTGTTTGTTTCAGTAACTTCAGGCAATCTGAGCGATCTGGACAATCAACACACAGGATCAGCTCTTAGCTTAATTGGTCTGCATGCAGAATGTTAATTGATCAATGGCTTCAGTCAGACTGCTTCAGTCAATTGATTAAACTGACCCAGATACACAGGGTGATCTGTCCCAATACCTGGTCTGTGTGCAGAATGTTAATTAATCAGCAGCTTCAATCAATTAGTTGAGCTGTCCAGATTCACAGACTGAGCTGTCCCAATACCACTCCGAATTAATAGGTATGAATTATAACAGGTTTTACTGATTTAGTCAGTTTAAACAGCAGCCTCTATTAAATCACTGTTTCATCATTATTGATATATATGTTCTTATCCCAGCCGTAGCTGTAGCTGATGTTAGAATATCCAAATATTTATGAGATTCAATCAAAATCCAAAAAAAGGCCAGGGTGAATCCTTTCAGTACTGACTAGCTTTGTTATTATTTTTATTGTGTAATGACCTTATCTTAAAGAGGCCTAGTAAAGATAGCAAAAACTAATAGTATCCCACTATATTAATTGATGAGTCTAAGGTACAATCTTTAAAACAATGGGAATTAAGACCAACACATTGGACTACTTAAAAACAAAATAATAATAAAATGTACAAAGTAAAATGAGCAAAGAGCCAGAGAATGAAGTGCTTCCAGATAAGGGCTTGACTTCCAACAGGTCTTAGACTCTGGTTCCTTGCCAAAATACATATTACTTGAATACTGCACATATTATAATACACATAAACAAACACCCAAACTCAGTTCAAAGGCCCCTTTCTCTTCTTTGTATGAGCAGAAACATTGAGTTTCTTCAAAGGTTCAATAGTGAGATCTCTATATGTCTAACGAGTTCTGTACAGCAGAATATATTATGTATTCCCATCTAATTTCTTAAGGAGGGAGTTTTTTGTCACTAACAGAAGACCTTCGAGGTACCAGCTCCTTGCAGGGCTGGCACAAGAATTCTTGCCTCTGGGCAGGCACCTCCACCAAAATGGATGCCAGACCTTGGGGGCAATAAGCTCAGTACAAGAAGATCACTCGAATTAAATGAGCAGCAACAAGTAGGACTGGAAAGGTCCTGAATTTCTTTAAAACTGCCTTAGCAGTTCTGTTTTACAAATAGATCTGTATATACAGACTACTCAGGTAATGGTGGCATACCTGTTGTAACTACAGGTAAAGTCTTTCAGCACTCCTGCTTCTTCTCCTTCTCCTCAGGGGAATAGCAAACAGCTGCTCTGCTACAGATGTCCTAGAATCCTCCAAGAGCTTCCCATACCAATAAAAAGACAGCAAATGTTCCAGCAAATGAAAGCTATCCCAAGGTCGAATGACACCGACTTGAAAGTTCACTCCCTGAGAAAAGCTATAAACCAACTAAAGCTTCATTTTAAAACCCTGTGTGTGTGCGTGTGTGTGTGTGTGTGAGTGTGTGTGTGTGTGTGCGTCTGTGCTAGCATTAGTAAATGACAATGATTAAAAGCCACCAGGAAAAATAAGCTTAAAGAGCAGCTGACAACTTCAGCAGAACTTAAATAAAACATAATGTTTAGATAAAGTTCAGATGGTATTTCACATTAGTTCTTTATTCCTCTGTCCCATTATTTATTGCTGAGGTCACTGCATGAAAACAAGATTTGTGCTCCTGAAGAATTCATCTGTTTCTGTTGCTGTCTCCCTACCTGAGGTCATAATGCACTGCTTGTGACGTCACAGTTACTCTCAGGGCAACAAAGTGTTATGTCAGTACAGCACATTATGACTTGAAGAAGGGAGTAAGTTATAGAGGCAAATTAAATTTAAAGTAATTGTAAGGGATACAAATCACGTATTCATGCACATTCCTCAGTAATAAATAATGGGGAGGAGAAATCTAGAATATATATGGAATAGAAGCAGAATTTTACCTACTACGTTTTTGAAAGTTTTCTTTCAGATGTCAGTAGCTCTTTCAGCAATACATAGTAAATAATGTTAATAGTCTTATACATATGAAAACATCTATGTGTTAAGTAAAAAATAGGGTAGAAGATAACCTGCCCTATTGTAAATTAAGCATTCACCAGCTGTTTCACACAGTGGTGTCAATCAAATTCTACACATTGTACAGTTCAGATGCGTTTTTCTTAAACTCTGTGTACAATAAGTCCATATTACTCATAAATAGTCAAACGTATACTGTCTTAAACATGATATATCTGCAATTCTGCAACAAGTGACTAGTGTATGTGTATATTCAAAACCCAAGCCTAACACAGACTCCCTTGTAATTGAGATACTGTTATTCTAATATGTCCATGTATCAATATGTGTCCATATGTACTGTACCTAATCTGCTGTTGTATTAAATAACAGTTCTATAAATCTAAAACCAAAGCAAAACACAACTGACAGCTTCAGCTTTTATTCAGGCAAAGTTAAATAGGGATCCTTTAGCGGTATGACTATAATTTATGAAAATATAGACATTTCAAATACCTGCACATAAGTAATCAATTTATGTCCCCTTTAAGAATGCACACATTCCAAAACAACTTTTACATACAGTTAATTAATGTTTAACAATATTATGCATCTATGGCTGCCACTGTACATCTAGTGTAAACCCATAATCACATTCCTCACTTGAAGCTAAAGGGGTGGGGGTGGAGGCCATAACGGACTCCATGTTTTTGTGTTAAAGGGGTCATTTTTTTTACAGCAAAAACAAGGAAAGGAGTCATTTCTAAAATGTGCAGACAATCATGGGGACCAATTTTTTTCAGAGCATGACACCACGGGCAGCTACCACTTCAAGACTGCTACTATCCCCACCTATTAAAATCAGGGGGAAACCAGAAGTAGTCTACCAGCACTGAGATAAATATGGTTAAGGTACATTTAACAGAAATTACTGCTTAGAAAAGAATGAAAAAGTGACTGTGATGATGTGCAAATCCCAGACCATCCCTCTAGTTTATTAATAGTCTCCTCCTGAGTCTAATTTTTATTGTTGTGTGGGCCAAGCTCCACAGATGTTATGCCATCATCAGATTTGTATAAGAGCACTGTGAAAGCACATAACTGGACTGCTGTCTGATGTTCTGCCACAGTGCTCCAGCATAGTTTCCAGTGCTTCTGTTTATACAGCCTTTCTCCTCTGTGGGCCGTATAAACATACTCACTTCTTGGAGCACTACTTTTCCTTTCTGCAACTGTGGAAGTGAAGGCCACCATGTGCAACATGGTGGTGCTGATTTAAAGTGTGCGTGCATGAGTATCATGCATACATATGTAACCCCCATGCCACCTTTGGCTATCTGACACCCCCTTAAAAGAACTACTGCCAACTACATGGCATACAATTTTCTTTTGGCAGAATTACAATCATGGTACCACCCCGGCACTGGAGTGTATACCAGGCTCATTATCTAGAGGATGGGGATGGGTGGGGGTACAAACTAAAATGGACCTTTTTATTTACAACCAGGTCCAGGAGAGAGGATACTAGGCATATGCTGGACCTAGCTGCTGCAGGGCCTCAATAAGCAACAAGCGGAATGCCCAAAGCAGTAACTGGGATTTTGCAGTATGGCTTTATTTACAGATGTTTCTCAAAGCAAGGATGGTCCGCTGATGGTTTGTCATTGTAATACAGGCACACTTTCTTTTGCAGGACACTTTGCTAGGCAGTACTGTTTTCCACAAAAACATCTCTAGCTCTCTTCCTAAGTGTATATCTGTGGGATGTGCCACACACTTTAAACATTTTCAACACATTTCTATTTCCAAAGTGTATATCTGTGGGATGTGCCACACACTTTATAATCCTCCTGGTGCATAGTCTTTGCCCAGGGAACAGTACCCTTACAGAAATAATTATATGAGATGTTTTCATGCTGCACCCATAAAACTACACAAGTGATACGCGTGCTGCAAGTATGATTTAAATGTTAAATTGGAACCAATTGAATGCATATGGCATGCATGCAGCAAACAAGTGTGAAACCATGATTTTTATGTTAATTTGGGAAAGACTGCATACATGTGTCATGTGTGGTAAAAGCATGTGGTCACTGAAAACTGTACATGTAAAAGTTAAGAGATTTGCTCAGGATCATACCATACACAAGTGGGGACCGAGATTCAAACCAAGATCTTCATGCTTCTAAGTTTCTTGGCTTGCAGTTCAATGCCTTTAACCACTAAGCCATACTGTCTACACACATATGACTCACTTGTACTTCAATACATACTGTATCTGACTACATCTGCACACATGCAGCATGCTTGTAGCCACTGTTATGCTTTTCAGTTTTCTTTTTCTTCTTTTACTCATATCAGTTTCACAGTTGAACTGTAGCACACATACCAATGGAAACACATGCAGTTTTCCAACCCACAAAACCACTTAATTACTTCTGTCTGCCTTTACTCCTACTATTTTCTCTCCATAGTTTTGAATACTTCAACGCAAACAGTCCTTAAGGTGCAAACACAAAAGTAGCAATAATTTGACACACATCCACATGGTCAGTCCCCCCCCCCCTTACACACACACTCTAGCGGGTATGGCCATGCTGCTGTCCTACAATAACAGTTCAACAACTATGTTGTCAACCAACATCACAGTGATGGATTTATGTCAACTGCAGGTTGCGGTTGATATAAATATGGTAGGGGACCCTGATTGTTTTTCTATCGGGGGCTCCACCCCGTATCCCCGACCTTAAGGATTAGAAGATGTTCACACCTGCTTACCTGCTGTGCACATGCCAAACTTGCAGCATGCAAACCTGATTGACATTTTAGACCTGGTTCGCATAGGATCACTTTGTATATGTGAGCTGCATTCAAACATTGCACAGTTAAGCATGTGGCATGCATTCTGCATGTACACACCTATATTTCCGTAAGGGTAATGCCCATCCATGAACCACTTCACCCTATCTGAAACTCCAGATGGGGTTTCTCTCAGCCTTTGCCACAAATAGCCTCTGCCATTCCTTCAGGGTTACACCGAGTCTCCAGTCTCCATGAATTGCTAAAGACTCCCAACTTTAACTTTAAATTCAGCAAAGTTGTGGTGAAAGGGGTCCTGACCAGTGTGATCCAGGCTTATCTGTAGCACACATACCTCAGTCTACTCCCTCAGAGAACAGTCTCAAATTCTGTACTCATAGATTAGTTGTTTTTCCTAGTCGTGGAAAGAACAAAACACACCTTCCTTTCTGTGGTAGCTGTCAGATTCTGCTCATTGTTCTTCCTTAGGCCAGCTGTGAACTGAAGGAACTTCAGGGGATTGCCCCTTGGATCCACAAGAACTGCATTCCCTCTCACTCCCCCAGGAGTGAAACTAAATAGTCCTGCAGGCAAACTGAAGATTTTACCAAACTAGGTTGAGAAATACAACGGACTCCCTTCACAATGCCCCAATAGCAGACCTTCTGCCACTCTGACTGCCACATTTGAACATACTGATGATCATTCTAAGCTCCCCAAGAGCAGCTGATTCTAAAATGGTTATGCTTCTGTGAGAGTTCTAAATGACATAATCATCCTTCGCTTAGGCTAGCTGAGTAAACAATGATATCATTATGTAGAAAGCCCCTAATGAGCTCCCCGCCAGCTGCCTTCTCCTACCTGCCTAAGACTAGAACTAATAGGATTCTAGTAACCCAAGAGGACTGGGTTGCTAGGCGTAGTTATGTCAGCACTGCCATGTTGCACAAGGCTGACTCCAGGGCAGACTGCACATCTGCGAGTATCACGCATGCGCAGTACTGTATTCGCTGCAGTATTACAGTTGACTCTGGTGCAGCAAGAGCACTGCATATTCTTTTCACCACTCCTGCCACTCCTAAAAGCTCCCCACAGCCATATTGGATATGACCAGAACTTGTTTTTGTCTAAGACCATTCAGGCCCACGTACCATATACAAAAATAAATAAGATGTGCACTTATAAGACTATGCACAAGATTTATTTTCCTAATCATACATCAGGAAAGTGATTTAAAGCATTGCTTTATGAGTTCACAACCTATAGGTTGCTTCAGGGCTTCTCTTCCCTATGTACATGATCTTGCACTTCTTTGCTTTAAACCCCATTTGCCACTCGTCCGACCATTTTGCCAGTTCATCCAGATCTCTTCTCTTTTTGCCAACCCGATCTGGATCATCTACTCTGTTGCAGATCTTGGTGTCATCTGCAAACAGACAAACTTTACCCTCCAGTCCATCTGCAATGTCACTGATGAAGATATTGAAGAGGACTGGCCCCATGACTGATCCCTGAGGTACCCCACTTGTGACTTGCATCTCTTCCGACTGTATACCATTTACCATCACTCTCTATTTTCTGCCCGACAACCAGTTTGCCACGCAGTTGACAAACTTCTGACTCAGCCCGAGCCTATTCAGCTTATTAATCAATCTTCTATGTGGAACAGTATTGAAAGCTTTGTTGAAATCAAGGTAGGCAACATCAACAGCTCCCCCTTGGACCAGCACTCTAGTTACCCAGTCAAAGAAATCTATGAGATTAGTTTGACAGGACCTTCCTGTTGTAAACCCATGCTGTCTTGGATCCTGTGCTCCTATGGATTCCAGGTGTTGCACTATCCTTTTCCTAAGGAGTTCCTAAATAATCTTGCCCACTACTGAGGTAAGACTGACTGGTCTGTAGTTTCCTGCCTACTCCCTGCTTAGACTATTGTGAAGGGGGATCACATGAGCCCTTCTCCAGTCTTCTGAGACCTCTCCTGTGCTCAGAGACTCATTAACAGTTCTGATTATGGCTCTCCTAGTTTCACCCCTAGCTCCTTTAGTACCCTGGGATGTATGCCATCAGGCCCCATTGCCTTGTCCACCCTGAGCTTATCGAGCACTTGTAGGACCCTTTCTTTTGTACAAAGAGAGACTAAAGGAGCTAAATATGTATACCATCAAGGAAAGGAGGGAGAGGGCGGACATGATGGAAACTTTCAATAACCTCAAATGAATCAACAAAGTACAAGAAGGTAGCATCTTTCAGAAAAAGAGATGTGTAAAAATAAGGGGGCACAATTTGAGGATGGGGCAACATGGGCAACATGAGGAAGTATTTTTTTCACTGAGGGAGTGATAGACACATGGAACGGCCTTCCAGAGGAGGCAGTAAGGTCAAAAATAGTGGGGAAAATCAAGAATGCATGGGGCAGACATAAGGAAATTCTGGGGGGAGGAAGTAGGCTGTTGCTTAACTAGGATCTGTAGCTTATCCAATTGGTAGGAAAATGGGCAGACTGGGTGGGCCAAGTGGTCTTTGTCTACCATCAAATTCTATGTTTTTTGTGTTTCTATGTTACAATGCCCATTGAAGACATTCCCCCCAAAGAGCTGAATCCTATACTAAGTAACTTTTTCATGATCTGCAGCCACAATGATGGAACACCCTACAAGCCACTAAAAATTAGAGCTATTTTTCAAAGTTTAGAAAGATACTCAAAATCCAAAAACTATCCGGAATCACTAACGACCTGTTTGTCTTTCCAAAAAACTAAAAAACACACTATAATTGAAAAATTATTTCAAGATAAAGTACTGCTTTGGGACTCTCCTGAAGCTTTATTAAACACTATTTGGATGATTACAACTTTTGATTTTGGAATGAGAGCTATAATGGAAATATGAAAAATGCAATGGGGTGAAATACACCTCATGAATGATGACCAAAATAAGAAATATCTGCTTGTGCCAGGGTGACCCATCCTCAGGACAGATCTGTCCTTGTCCAGGCAGGGTGCCCCATGGCATGGAGCTCTGGCCTCGCTCTCCACCAGCCACCAGCACTGAACCTGAAGCCCACCCACCCATCCTCAGGAGAGGTCTGTCCACATTCAGAGTGACCTGTGGAATGGAGCTCTGGCCCCACTCTCCACCAGCCACCAGCACCGAACCTGAAGCCCATCCTCAGGACAGGTACAAAGTTCCACTCCAAGGAGACTGGCTTCATAAGCTGCAAGCACACTGGCCAAAAGGCCAAGAAGCAGCCCCAAATTGGCTTCCTTCTCCTGCCACTTTCAAACTGCTGCTACAGATTTAAAACAGGACTTTTTAGGCACCATTTTGAAACTGCTATGGCAGATTATTAAGCAGGACTTTGCTCCTCCGCCTACTATTCTGAGGTAGCAGAGCAGGCTCGGTTTGCTGTATCTCTCTGGGAATAATTAAATTTTTCCTGCCACCCACCCAGGCCCGACCTCTATTAAAAGCTCTCTTCTGGCACCTCCCCCTAATCTGATTGACTGTCTCTTAAAGTAAAAGCCAATCTTTACTGAGCCTCCATACTCCGTGGGCAGCCCTCCCTCATACCTGCCTATACAGGTTGGAAAAAGCCACAAGAAGTGCTCTCCCATGGTCTGACAATGCCGCATTGCACCAGGCACACTTCACAAGTGCTCAAGTGTTCACCGCTAGCTGGTGTTGCCCAATTAGCTAGTACTCTAATGCTCCTTTCTCATTGAAAGTGCACTTTGCATCGGTAGGAACCCTAGTGCTCAAGTGTTTGACAATATTTGGCAGAGCACAATTTCACAGTACTTTAGTGCTCTCTCCTCAGTGATAGTGCATCTTATCCCCCCACCTATTTAATTCAGATCTCACATAGTAAGGGGGTGCTGGAAGGCTCATACACTATGGACCCTAAAGTGTGCGTAGTCCTCTTAACGTGATGAATCATTCTTCACTTGCTCCTACTCCTGTTGTGTGCCCTGGTACAACAGCACTTGTCAACCCTCCTATACCAAAGCAATTCCACCACACACCTGGGAAAGCTGGCACAGAGGGAAACTGGCAGCTCAGTGTTCCCCTAAGCCTGTCCCTTGCAGCACCCAACCTTGCCCCGGGTAACAAATGTCCCTCTATCCCAGTCATATGGCTACTTCCTAGCCTTCAATTCGAGGTGGGTACACTACCTACTAAGTGCCTCTCACTGACTCAGCAGAGGTTAAAGGCTAGGCAACTCTTCTTAAAAATCTGCAGAAAACTCATCCTTCTCCTATTACTGTTGTCAGGTAACATCCACCCTAACCCTGGCCCTTAGACAATATATACACAGATCCAAAGACACACTGGGCAACTAAGGATGGTGTCCATAAACATTAGAAGCCTCCTAGCCAAGTTTACTCAGTTTGAGGCATGGGTGGCCCAAACTTAGCCTGATGTCATTGCAGCGAATGAGACATGGCTCTCTGCACATATGCCCGACTCTGTAGTATCCATACCAGGTTACAATATATACAGGGTGGACTGCTCTGCAAAAATAGGTGGTGAGTGCTTAGTCTATGTAATGCCACTCAGTCAAGCTGACTGGCACCAGCAAGGACTGTGAAAGTTTAGCTATAAAAATCATGATAGGCAAAGGGTGCAAAGAACTACTATCATGGCAGTCTATATCCCACTAGGATGGCAACAGGCTGGGTTAGAAACCTTTGCCAGCTTCTACACCCAGGCTAGCCAAAACAAGGAAACCATTGTCCTTGGAGATTTTAACTCCAACTGGCTGGCCAGCTCCAGCGCCACACAGAGAGATCTAGTCTCGGGACTGTACATAACTCAGATGGTCACAAGCGCCACCCAGAGAAGCTACCACAGGGGCACCAGCACCCTGATCAATTGAGTAATAACAACACATGCTGAAAGGCTAAATCACTTTAACGCTGCAGCAGACAAGTTTTCACTTTACTGCAAGAAGATGATCAAAGGAGGTAGTGTGGACTGGGTAACCCCACAACTAATTAGCATGATGCAGCAACGAAATCTCCTCTGACTCTGAGCACAGGAAACAGGAACTCCAGTGGATGCCCAAAACTATAAAGTGGCCTGGAACAAGCGCACCTGGGCAATCAGACAGGCCAAGGCCATGTATCACAAAAACTACCAGTCGCAATGCTGGGGAGATGGGAAGAAATTCTGGACCTCACTTAAAAACCTCATTATCATCAGCGATACATCCCCCTCATCTATGCTCCACCACAATTACAAGGTCATTCTTGATGAAGCCACAATGGCTAATGTCTTTAATATGGCCTTTTTGGACTACAGCTCAGTCCTACCCCTCCAGTCCGGCCCATTATCCCAGTGGAACATGGACTGATGACTACTCTACCACTGTCCCCTGCACTAAGACCTGCCCCACCTTCTACTTTCACCAGGTAACCACCAAGGAAACAAGAACATACCTCAACAGGGTCCTGAGAAAACAAGGCTTGGTGGTGACAGGGTAGATATGAAACTGATATCTACTGCACTTCCTGAGGTCATCATTCCCATCACAAAGCTATTCAACCTGTTCCTGCACCTGGCCACTTTTCCCTCTATATTGAAAACTGCTCTGGTCACTCCCATGTATAAAGGAGGTGATTGGTCTCTAGCATCCAATTACAGACCAATCTATATCTTATCACCGCTCTCTAAAGCACTAGAAAGAATCATTGCTGATCAAATCACAGACCATCTACACGAACATAACCTTCTCTCCCCTCAACAACATGGTTTCCACAAGCTACATAGCACCAGTACTGCACTAGTTGACTTCACTGGCTATGTACATGAGGATCTTGACTAGGGCTATTTGGTAGGGTCTATCTTTATAGACCTGACCAAGGCTTTCAACCTGGTGTATCATCAACTGCTCCTTTACAGGTTAAGTTGCCTTGGGCTGTCCCCTGCCATGGTTGGCTGGTTTTCAAGCTACCTGTCTGGATGGTCTCAGAAAGTTAAAATCAGCAGTACCATCTCTGACTCCTGTGATGTCACAGTAGGGGTCCCCCGAGGCTCTATTTTGGGCCCATTTTAGTTCAGCCTCTTTGTGAATGACCTTCCTGATGCCTGCCCCACTTCTAATGTCCTGCTTTACTCGGATGACACAGTCATTTTCTCTTGAAACACCAGCCAGGAGGCTCTCAATAGGGAGTTACAGCACAGCTTCAATCTCCTACAGGATTGGATCAGAGATAGCATGCTAGTGCTTAACAGCAAAAAAATAAAACAAGGTAATGCTCTTTGCCAGGTGCCAAAAGAGGAGATCTACTGGGCCAATCTCAATTACCAGTAACCCTAGATCCACTCTGGAGCAGGTATCCTCCTTCCACTACCTTGGAATCACAATAGACTAGTCCTTCTCATTTGATGAACACATCCACAATATCACCACTGCAGTCAGCAGGAAACTGGGGGCTCTTCATAGCCTCCAATTCTGGATCACCTAACACATACATGTGAATTATACATCAAAACTAAATGGCTTCCTGTCTCTGATTGCAACAAGCTTCAATCCTGCCTACTAGGGAAAAAGGCCTTCCTCAAACTTGCTCACCCCTGAATACAAGCTTTACTCCTCCCTGCACCCTTCAAACATGTTTCAAGAAGCATTGCTAAACATGCCCTAGCAGTACAATTCAGAATAACCACCCGGGGGGAAATGAGCCTTTGTGGTCAGGGTTCCCACCTGGTTAAATGAGCTCCCCCACTCCACCACTAGTCTCCCTCACATTAGCCCCTTTAAGTCTGAATTTCAGATTACTATCTCCCCTCCAGTATGCTGCTACTGTCGCAACTAACCCTACTGTTGGTAGCCCTCGCTACTCCTGGGCAATGCTCTTGACCTCCCCCTGCTGCCCCTCAGAACCATGAGAAGCCTCCAACTACCCTATCTACCCAAACTCCAGACAGTACTGCCTCTGCTCCTATGCCCTTTTAAGTGCCATACGCCCTCCCCTAGCTGCCCTTACTCCCTCTGTTCCCATTTATTATCACCCGAGGTGCCCCTAGTGCCTCCACTCTACCTTTCAGCCACACCTCTCCCCAACTAGACCTGTATCCTTCAGGACTATTTCACATGACCCTACTGGTCATGATGCTCACATTGATAGCTATATAGCTCCCATCTTAATCACTCATGTTGTACTCTTGTTTGCTAATGTTATTCTATTTGCTCTGACTAGTGCACTTTCTTACCATCGTTGGCATGGGGATTGTATCCCTCTGTTTTCTGGCACTTATGTGATGGCTATATAAAACCTGCCTATGATTATCTTATGTTATGTTATGGCTTGCCTTATATCTTTAGCGATTACAATGTTCCATTATCTTATAATCTGACAGTGCCTTTGTGGCTGCCCTGTTTAACTTATCCTGTTTGTACTCCCTGCCCTTTTGACGAGGATCCTTTGTAAATTAGCTTTTAGCTCAATGGTTGTAATTCTGATCACCTAATAAATTAATTAAAAAAAAAGTGGACACCCCTGGGATAAGTTGAAACCCCTTCCCCAAGAAGTGCATATGTTTTGTATAATGTCCAACATGCTGGTTGGTAGGTTATAAATTAAGAGTTTATATGGCTTTCTATGCATAGTAACCAAAAAAACTATCTAGAAATTGACCAAAACCCTCAAACAATATTGAAGTTATATATTATTTTCTTCTCTGGTCTTTGGCCATAAAAATAACTAAGAGGGGAGTTTTCAAATAAGAATAACACAAGTTTGTGACTGCTTTTTCTAGATGTTAGCAGCCCACTTCTAAGATATATTTTGCAGCAGACAGCATGAGGTAACATGACCCTGTAGGAGAGTTTAAGAGAGCACAGAATGTTCTGACCGTGTGTCTGACCTTTAACAATGTTGTAAACAAGTTATTTAATGTGCTCCAGGTGGCTGCCAAATAACTGTTCTCTGTGGAGCAACAGTGGTCATAATGGCTGGTTTTATGTTATTTCTGCTGTTAATCAAAAGGCAGGGAATTTGTTTTTCCAATTTGTTGTGAGCTTATAAAAAGTCCTACCTCAGTGCTGAGATAAGATAGATAGGGATGGCAGTTGAATACTGACTGAGGAAAGTGAAAACCTTCCTGGTAGTGTTTGCTTTCACACCGTTAGTCTAAAGAAAAAGCCTTGGGAACTGTTTATGCTAAGCAGTTGTCTGACTTACCATTTTGCTTTCTGTATATTTTACTTGATAAAAATAAAATGATAAACACAACCATGTGTTTTTTTATGCACCTGATTTGTGGGCTTTCTAAAACTGTGTTATGCTAAACTCATGTCTGGTGACACTGCTATATACATCAAAGAGAGACAAAAAAAGACTAGGTCCGGATCAAACCTCAAAGAGTGCCAAACCCTGAAACCCTGAGCCGACAAGACTGGACATCCTCAGAAATGTCTTGTTCTCTGCTATGAAATTTACAAATCACACAGACCTTTACAAATGTTATCACCGGATTCCCCCTTCTTTCTCCCTACAAATCAAAAGGCTAAAGCCCTGATACCTCGAATGTGGTTCAAAAATCAACCTCTTGGAATTAAAAGTTTAGGCTCAATCGTGCAAAACATGATCAAAGATGCCAGCACAGAAACTGACAAAAGTTTAACAAATCATTCAATAAGAAAACACCAAATACAGAAGCTTGTATATCACAGCATTCCACTCACAGACATAATCCAAATTTCTGGTCATAAAAACATTCAATCTCTGAACAACTATTCAAAAATCAGTGAAGAGAAAAAAGCTCAGATCTCAGACAACCCCAATTCCAAACCAGAACCTGCAAAAGTCCTCCAAGAGCAAGAAACTTTGAAATTTCCTTGCAAAGCAAAGCAGCTCTAGCAACTGGTAATACCCTGCTTTATCAAGCCAAATATAAATGCTAAAACCATAACCTTCAACATATACCAAGGTAAAAAAAACTGTCTCCCAAACATAGATATGAAATGACTGTATCATGGCACAGTTCACTACCAAAGTCTTATTTATTTTCTTAGGTCCTCACTATGATACCTGGAAACGAAAAAGTCATAATGAAGACACATCAGAGTAGATAACATTCAACAGAAGACATTCAACAGCAGTACAGAAGCTGACACAAAATACCACTACTTGAAACATAGTAATAACTGTGCACAGCATCTAAATAAAAACTTTCATAGAATAAAAATAAGAAAAAAAATTACAACTGTCTTCCTCCCAAAAATATTACCTAAATAAATGAATCAAATGTTATCAAGTCACTACATAACACCGAAATAGAAATAAAATGACATACTGCACATAAATAATAAATGAACCAGACCCCATAATGAAATAATCCAAAGTCATTTATCCTCAGAGACTCAGATAGTCCCTCCCAAGCAAAGAAACTAATCAATAACATTATGACTTCCTCTACTGACATGTAGACTAACCAATGTCGAAACGTAAGCAAACATAGAAAAATGGCAACTGGGAAGCCTTGGATTGAGAAATGTCACACTAGAAAACCACTTTAAAAACACCACCACCACCACACCACATCCCTACTGTATAAACTGAATATGCGTTGGGCTGTAATGTAATACAGCAATGTATTTGCACTTGTGCTCACTGGCTTCTGAAACATCATTCATGGCTCTGCTATGCTGCACCACTTGTGATGTTACTTGAGGTCAGTGAGAACTCATGCAAATGAATTAGTGTATTACTTCACAGCCCAACACATATCCCCCATATCTACTGTACAGCTTACAGTGTGCCACTGTGAGATGCTCCTGTTCTAGCTTCCCCTGGCTGTTTTTTTTCCCACCCCTCTCTTATCCACTTTTTTTCTTCAAGGACTAATTATTCTTTTGGAGAGTCTTTTCCTGAAAGGTGTTCTATACGTGCTGCAAAGAGGGGAGGGCCCTGACATCTATGTACCCCTGTTTTGGTTGGGTCTCTTTTATGCTACTCTTAACTAGAGGTATGTAAAGTCATAAAAATTTGCTCCACAGATTATTTCGCAGAGCAGTACAACATCACAAAATACTCCACAGCGTGAAGTATGCATTTCATGGAGTTTCACTACTTTGCAGGTGGAGCAAGCTTTATAAGTCATTAGGGCACAAATGCGAAGTCCCATTGCTGGTATTGACTTTACGGGTGAAATTTGCCACAAACAGGTGAAGTTTGCTAAATATTGTGGGGTTGGAGGTCACATGTGGCAGAAAGGGGTCGGGGACGTTTCTTTGTGCAGTGTTCAGAAAGTGAGGAAAGGACACGGCAGCTACTGAATCTGCAGAGATTGTGGAGGATATACCTAAATATTTCCTGTTTAAACATTTTCAATTTGTGTGCTAAATTACTCTGTTACAGTAGGTTAAGTTTGGTGTGATGATTGTGACTGTCTAACTGTATGAGTTAGTGTGTATGTTTTGATTTGAATACCCCTAAGCCCTGCCCACATCCCCACTCCTTGTGTTTTGCTGTCTCCCTCCCCTTCCTCTTTTTAATCCATCAAGCTTTGAAAATAATAGAAAAACATGCCCATTCTATGCCTTGTTGTTGTCAACCCTCCCCCCACATGTTTTGAACAGCATAGCAGCAGTGTGGTATCCTTCCCAGATTGTGTGTTAGAAATCCAGCTGTTTACACAGGTAGCCTACCTCACATGTTGTGGTACCCCCATTGTGTGCTGTGAGACATGGGGCCTGATTCCAGAATGGGTTACGCATGGCGCAAGGTGACTTGTGCCAAACCCAAAGGTGCAAGTCACACCTTGTGACATGCGTTAAGCTGCTCACTATTCCAAAAGGCAGCCTGCAACATTACGAAGGCTACACCACTGGCTATGCCAGAAACCCCCTGCAACATGATGCAAGGGGGTTTCTGGCATCGGTTACAGCTGTATTCCAAGTGTGTGGCTGACAGAAGGGCAACTTGCGATTCCTGGAGGAACACCAGCAGACAATGGCATAAGTATGATTAGATCTACTATTGGCTGATCTAACCATACCCTACATCCACCAGAGATGCACCTCTGTGCCTAGCACTTCTACAGCTGACCACCCATGGTCTCACATAGGCCTCTGTCCCACCCCCATTGGCAGGGCTGCCCTCTGTGGGCAGCTGGCACCTCCGTGCCCTAATCCCTAAGCAGTGCCCTGCAGGGCAGTACATTTCCCCCACCTGCCATGCACCCCAAGGTTGTCCAGTGGCACCCCCAACCCCTCCCTAGCCCTGTGGAGCATTGTTGTGGTGTCCTGGTGTGGGGCTTTGGGGGCCCTGACATGTGTGGCTTGCGCCCTGTGGGTGGGCATTGCTGCGACTTGTGGCACCCAGGTCAGGTGCACCCTTCCTGTGGCACAACCCTGGAGCTGCCGCAAGTCACCAAGCAAAGGTGCCGGGGACCCTTCTTGTTCTGGAATCTGGCGCATGGTCCCCTGCATAGCGGTGTATGTCACAACTCGCATCTGTCAGCGAGTTGCACCATACTTCTTGGAATCGGGCCCATAGTGTCCAAAAATATAAGTTTTCCAAGCTGAAATTTCCTGTACTGAACCACATTTTCTTTTTGAAAACACCAGTGCTATCCCTCCCAGCCAGTGGTGTGATACTATTCTGTTGTCAAAGTATATACAAGATCTACAAATCCATCTAATCACTTAGGTTTCCTACCTGACCTCTTGTTGTACCCCGTCATGTGCTGTGAGACATAGTGTGCAAAAAGATCAGTTTTCCAGGCTGAATTTTCCTGTATTTGACATAATTTTCACCTGTTTGTAAACACCAGTGGTATCTCTCCCAGCCTCTGGTGTGGTGCTGCTCAGCTGGCAAAGCACCAGCTGTAGAAATCCATCTAATAATTCGGGTATCCTACGCAACCTGTTGTTGTATCCGCATTCTGTGCTGTGAGAAATAGCATCTAAAAGAATCAGTTTTACAGACTGAATTGACCATGACCACATGCCTGATGTGGAAAACTTTATCCCAAAGGATGGCCAGCTCTGCCTGTGTTGCCACTGCCTGGGGATTGAATGGTGGTAGTGGAGGATGATCTGCTGAAGCCTACAATGCTGCTACATCCTCCTGTTTCCTGCTGGACTCTCCATGCACATGCCTATGTGCCTGTCTCGTCACAGCAGGTGTTGACCCCCCCTGCTGTCCCACATCCCTCTGAGGAATTGTAGGCCTATGATGCAGCCTGGCTTCCCACTCTTTAGTGTGGTGGACTCTCAGGTGGGTTCGCTGCGCACCAGTACTGAGATGGCTCCCCTTTTTTCCCCTCCTTACCACTCTCCCACGCAGTTTACATGTGTCACTGCTCAGGTTTTCTCGGTGCCACCAAAGAATTCCCACACTGGAGATACACAGTAAGAAAAAGGGGGGTAGCCTGCAGTTACTGTGGGTGGCTGTTGCTGCTGCTGTGCTGGGTCTGGTTCCACATGCTGCTGCTGGACCATAATCACCTGCTCCTGCTCCAACTGCTGCTGCTGCACCACCGCTGGCTCTACCTGCTGCTGTTCTGCAACTTCTGCCTGCCTGCTACTCTGCTGCTGCTCCTGCTGCATTTCACCTACATGGACAGGTGCCTCCCTCCCAGCCCAAAATGCAACATGATTAAGATGCCAGTCACCCACTCGCCGGCCCGGTGGTGCTGAGGGTTGAGGCGTTGGACACCACACCTCGCACCATGCTGGCAACCCAAGTTCGGGAGCGAGCTTGAGTGCCAGGGGTTGACAGGGGAGGGACAGGATGAAGTGCCCACTGGGCTGCTCTCCTGTCCTGGGGGAGTGACCCCCGGTGGAGATCGGGGGCATTGCAGAGTGCTGAGCAGCACATACTCCATGTGGCCCAACACTGGCAGGGTTGCCGTCCGACGAGAAGTTGGGAACGTGCCCACGCATGGGAGTGAGGGGACTAAGGGGTGTAAAAGAGAAACACCCTCCTTGGCCAGATAGGCGATGGCTTCCTCCAGCACCGCCATCACATGTCCAATGCCGGTCTCCCATCACTGCCCCCTTCAATCTCTCCAGGGCTGTTAGCCCCCATGGCCCTGGGGGTCATGATTACCTTGAAGATGACAGGAGACACGTCGGACGGTAGAGCAGTTAGGCCAGAGGGTAAAGCCCGAGAGAGTTCCAGGTCCAGGGAGAGAAGAAAGAGAGTTAAAAAAAAAGATGCCTCCCGCTGTGTCCTTCGGTACCATGGCCCACTTTTCTCACCTCCTACATACTAACAAGTTGCAACTAGTAACTATTACCACAAAAAGTTGGGGGGGTTGAATCACACAAGATCAACCACAACCAAAAAAAGAGGAAAGAAATTAAATGACCAAACAACAGATACTGACAGAATGAGACCACAAGACAGATAAGAATAAGTTCTGAAAAAATAAACTGCTTGTCTTTGTCTTCACCATCTAGAGGCCTCTAAAGCAATTAAAGCCATATGAGTAGGGTCCCAGTTTAGACCTTGTCGTCAAACCTCATGACATTGTTGCAGTTTTCAAGGACTTTTACAGTTCTTTCTACTCCACAGACCAAAAGGACCCTTCCCTACCAGAGAAAATGGATGCATATTTAGGTCAAATTGCTCTCCCCTCTTTGATGGCTCAGCAACAAGAATTGCTGAAACTCCTCATTTCTCTGTCAGAGGTGGTTTAGGATATCCAGCAACTCCCTCATGTTAAGGTACCAGAACTAGATGGCTTTTCAAATGACTTTTAAAAGGCTTAAGGCTTGCTCTGGAGAGCTGGGCCTTTTTTGACCTGGATATTCAATTACCTCCCCTCATGAGCAGTAGTGCTGTGATTTTGTTAATCTGTCTCAAAAGTTGATTTACCACAGTGACCACGCTGTTGTGTGCCATAGGTGCGAAAACACATTTTGGGCAGGCTGTGAAAAATGACAGCTGTACTGTTGATAAGGAGGTGTGAAAAATGACAGTGGTGAAAATCTGGCATAAAAATATTGCAAATTTGCAAAGTTACAAGGGTGCATGGAACCTGCACAATGCATGCTTGTAACACAGTCATTTTATGGACTTTTCATCACCAAATTTTCAACATAGGCATTTTAGGACCTCTACTCATGAACAGTGTCACTGTCATTTTCTCAAACTGTCCCGAAAACTGATGTGCACAGTGACCATGCTATTCTGCGCCGGACGTGCGAAAACACACTTTTGCCAGGATATGTAAAATGACAGCTGCACTGTTCATAAGGAGGTGTGGAAAAATGCCAGTTTTGAAAATCTGGAGTGAAAATATAAATTCACAAAGTTACAAGCATGCGTGGAAAAAGCGCAACTCATGCTCATAAAAGCCATTTTTCTGATTTTTTTCACCAAATTCACAACATAGGCTTTTTGAGAGCCCCCTCATGAACAGTGGCACTGTCGTTTCATCACTCGGTCTTGAAAGGTTATTCTGTGCAGTGACTACGAAATCACCTTTTGGGACCAAATAACACCATGACAGTGACTGAACTGATGAGGAGGGGCCCCAATAACCCCATGTTGAAAATTTGGGACAAAAATTCAGAAAAATGCCCGAGATATGCACCAAAGTTGAAAAAAACCTATTTATGCCATTATACAGCTTACCAGCATTTCTTCAGTTTTGGGGTCGGCTTTGAAGAGTGCAGACATGTTCCTGGTCCACCGAAGATAATTGCGCCTGGCTCCGGAGGTAAGTATGGGGTGAGGGGGTGTGGGGAGGCAGGGTGCGCAGAGGGTGGGTGCGGTTTGAGGCAGGGAGCTGGACAGACTGCAAGGGACCATTTTCTTCTTTTACAGGTAACAAAAAAAAATTGCAGGATTTTTTTTTTTTTACAGGGGCATTTGGCACGCTGGGGTGGGCTCCCAGCGTGCTACCTGAGTGTTTGGGGGGCTAGCCAACAGGGGATTGGGCACCCCCATCGGCACGTACCGAGGGGGGGGCAAGAGCCTAGGGGGATTGGGCACCCCTCTTGGCACATAACAAATGGAGGGGTGCATTATACCTACAGGGAGTGGGCTCCCCCATTGGCACATAAATTGGGTCAGGGCATGCCGACAGGGGGATTGGGCACCCCCAAAGTCGGCAATGTGGCAGGCAGTGTGCCGCCATGTTTAATGTAACGTTTCACCAGGGAAGGCACGTTGGGAGGTGCTGCTGCATATGATGAGCTTTGCTTGCATTGCAGTGGACCTTTCCTTAGATGTGCTCGCACATTATGTATTCCTGGTGTGGTGCCAGCATGCAGGCTTATTGGGGAATGAGGGACACACCTACAGATGTGTGCCCTGCATTCACCCAACAGTGACCGTGCCTCCAAATCTGCTACTAATGTTATATGTTGGCTGGCACGAATGCGCGAGCCAACAAAAAAAGGGAGTCAACAAGTCTGGAACTTGTGCAAAACATTATTCACAGAAGCAATTGCCCTTTCAGTATTTAGTGCATTAAAAATTTCTGAAAGCCACTCCATAAGCAAGGATACCCAATTCCCCTTCCAGTGGTGCAATATAAGTAGTTTGGCTACTGCAGAGTCCAAGGCCATATATGCCTTCTTTGTATTTGTTGGCATCAATGCATAGTCTCCTAGAATGCAAATTTCCAATGTAAAATAGTCTGAATGGCCAGAAAAGGCAGTAAGAAACTGTTGAATAAAGGCCCAGAAAGATGTAATTTTTGGACCTGTTCATAGGAGATGATGCAGGGTACCTTCCTAGTGGTCACAGCTGACACACATAGGGGAAGGTGATTTACCCATTTTGTACAAATTAAAAGGGTAGTAGTATAGATCATATAAAACATTGCATTGTGTTAATCAAAGCTGGTCCTGTTTAATAAATCTATATAAGTCAAACCAGATTCTTATCCAAAAACTGACTGGGTTTTTCATATGAAGGTTTTTTTCTCAGTAAAATGAAGCAGGAAAAAGTGTGTTTCAGACCTGCTGGGTTATTTCCTGATATATAGTAGGAATAGGTCTTTCCTGAATAGAAATAGAAGATAATTTGGCAAATAACTAACCAGCCATGCTGGACCATGGGGGTGCACCTAAAAACCTACTTAAACAGTTAAGAATTTGGGCATATTGCAAAAACTGTAATGAGGAAAGTGCAAATCTGGACTGAAATTCTGTAAAGGAGAGGATCTTACCCTATCTAACTAAGTCCAAAGCGGCATTAAGATTCAATTCTTTCCAATGACAGGGCAAAAATGGTTGATTAGCTAGACATGATTTACGGTTATGAAAGAAGGGTTGGTTGAAATCTCTCCAGTAAGGAAGTTTAAGAAATCTGCAAAGTTTGGAACAGGCTTTTTATCAAACAGCCTATAGGTGTGGACCTTAGGTTCATCGACAGACTGGATAAAGGGGTATACTGCAGGGAAGATAGCGAAACATAGTGCTTTTCCACCAGATACTTTTCAATGAGCCCCTTGCTCATTCCCTAGGATTTCACTAGCACTTACTAAAGCCTTGCTTCCAACCTTCTCAGCACTTCTGTGTCTTTTTGCACCCTCTGGTCCACTGGTCTTCGTCCCTGGGTGGTACCATGTAAATTCTCCTGGAGGTTACTCACCTAGGTCGACTACTGTATTATGACACATTTTTCTGGTATTTTGTTATTATGTAATAATGCATTAAGTTTATATTATGTTTAATTGTTCTCCCAGCCTTTGTACCCCCTCCCCCCAGGGCACTTCTGGAAACAAGCTGTTCCTCAGTTCATGTTGTCTTTCCTGGTGAAACATTTTGTAAATAAATAAATAAAAAAAGATAACCAATGGGATGTATAAATTCTGGTAATCAGGGGCTCACCCCATTGAAAATACTTTGCACCATGCAACAACAAATAACTAAAAAAGCATGGAAGACAAAGGCCTCCCAAATGACGAGGATGGCATAGTGTATGGAAGTCCCTATGAGGAGTCTTACCTAGCCAAAGGAAACCTGTACACAAGGACTGTAGTTTGTTGAGCAATGTTTTAAGGAGAGTGATATTTAACATGATCATTGGATTCAACAATCGAGGGAGTACATTCATGGCTCTCCCCCAAAGTGTTAAAGATAAATGTTAAATTGCAATGGTTTGGGGCCTGCACCCAGGTGGCGTGCCGTGCTTGGTTTACAACAAGTGAAGAAATAAAAATAAAATGCCAGCACTGGCTACTCACAGTCCACGGTTTCACAGTTTCATCGTACAACCAAGAACGGAGCAAGTCCTTTAGTAAGGTGCAGAAAAGTGCTATAATTTTATTGCAAGTGCATAAAGCTCCATCAGCGTCTGCTGTCTCCTCATACAGCAATACAGAAACCTCCTGATGCATTTCACGCCCCATGGCACTTAGTCATAGGATTACAATCAAATATTCTCAATACCATTAAATACATGCTTTTTAAGTGACAGTGCTAGTGAACACATATTAAAAACAGTTTAAAACTTGTATCTATCTTTTTTATTTATATAGCAGATGGCCCAGGATATAAATATTTGTCTATTCTTGTTGGAAATGACTCATAAAAATGTATAAGTATTCATTCATTACAGTATGTATTACTTTTGATTAATGCTTATTAATCTTACTTTCTCTTCTTATGCATATTTTGCTTTTACATGTACTTGTTACCACTTCTGTCGTGCACCAGTGTCCTCCTCTTTTTATTTATGCAAAACATGGTATTCCATGAGGATTCACTACGGACAATTACCAGAAGGAACATCTATGAAAAAAGGACATACATTTATAACTACTATACCAATCAAAACAAAAAGGTATTTTTGGTACATTATTAGTTGCCCAGTATCTTTCTTTCTCTTTTACTTTCTTGTTTATTTCCAAATCAATCTTTATTTTAGACAATTTAAATTTCTTCCCTTTAATTCCGGGGGGTGGGGGGGTGCTATTTTTTTAAGAATGGTTTCAGAGCTATCCTTTCATTTAAACCTGGTTTTTCAGAACCTCCTGTTGCAGAAATCCAGTATTGTTCTCTTTTCAGCAACACATTATCATAATCCCCACCTCTGGGGCTTTCTATAGGTTTTTCAATACCCATAAAGGACCAGGAATGATCTTTCTGATTTGCAACCATCCCTATGTGTACAGCAAGTGCATTCTTTGAATCTTTGCCACTTATTGCTCTCAGATGTTCCCCCATTTGTTCCTTCAATTTCCGTTTTGTTTTCCCTATGTAGAAACTTCCACAAGAACAAGTAGCCATGTATATCACTCCTTCAGTTGAACATGTTATGAATCCTCTTACTTTGGTTTCCCTTTTTGTTTTCGGATTCATAAAACTTTTTTACTATCTAATAGATGAGCAAATTTACAATTTCCAGATTTAAAACAACCATCTTGTCTATTAGGCAACCACATTCTCTCCTGTTCTTTTCTAGGTTGCACTGAGTGGTCTAAGCTATTTTTAAAACTTTTACCCTTCCTATGGACCATTCTGGGTACCACATTGTCTAAATCTTTCAGACCTGGGTCTAAACTAACCAGATGCCAATGTTTTTTACTATCTTGCGTATTTCCTTTGATTGGGCACTATATGTACTTGTAATATTAATCCTGAGATCTCCTTTCTCTTTTTTTGTCTGCCCTTTTTCACATGACCTCTGACCTTTCCATCTTATCCACTTCTCCTCTAGCTTCAGTGATGATTTTTTTCTGGGTATTTCTTTTCCTGAAGTCTCACTTCTAGTTCCCTCACCCTTTCTGCATATGTTTCTCTCTCACTGCAATTCCGTTTTAATCTAATAAACTGCCTTTTCGTGATGCCAGCAATGGTATGGTAGGGATGACTGCTCTTGGCCTGTAACAGTGTGTTTCTGTCAGTCTCTTTTCTATATAAATCTGTTTTTATCCCACCTGTGCCATCTTTCCTTATAATCAAATCAAGGAAATTAATCTGTTTGTTGCTAAAGGAGAGTGAGAAACGTAAGTTCGAGTTACTTTTTTCTAGACATTTAACAAAATCAAATAGATCACTCTCTATCCCTTTCCAGATGATAAAATATCATCTATAAAATGTCGATACAAATCTATCTTGTCCCTATATGGGTTTATTTCCACTGGTCTGATTACTTCTGCTTCCCATTAACCTAAATACCTAAAAAAAGTATTTGCAAAATTCGGTGCAAATGTTGCCCCCATGGCTATTCCTTTTTTCTGAATATATTGTTCATCTGTAAAGAAAAAGGTGTTGCATTTCAACACAAATTCAGCTAAATCAACCAGCATCTTAGTGAGTGGATCATTACTTTCTCTTTTACTGAGGTAATATTCCAGTGCTGCTAATCCCCCTTCATGTGGTTTATTACAGTACAGAGATTCCACAGCCAATGTGACAAGTAAGCTATTTTTCTCCATTTCTATCTCTTCTAATACAGAAATAATGTCTCGTGTATCTCTAATGTATGAGGGTATTTCCTGTCTATGGGTTTAATATAGTAATCAACAAAGTGAGATAGAGGTTCAATTAGGGAACTGTTACCTAATATAATTGGATGACCCGGTGGATTTATGAGGCATTTGTGTATTTTTAGAAGGATGTAAAAGCAGGCTCTCAGAGGGTTGTTAACTGTCAAAAATGAGTAAGTGTCATCACTGATCCAACCTTTCTGTTTAATTTCTACTAGATAACTATCTATCTTAGCTTTAAATAAAGGTGTTGGATCTGTGGATACCCTCTCATAGAACTCTTTATTTTCTAATTGTCTGTGAACCTCTATATGATACTTTTCAGTGTCCATTATAACAATTGAGCCACCTTTGTCAGCTGATTTAATTGTTAAGTCTTTGTTACACCCTACTTCATCAATAGGCATTCTCTCTGCTTTATTTAAGTTAGAATACATTACATAGTTACCCCTAGTATATAAACTTTTGTCCAGTTCTATTAAGTCTCTCTCACAGCTCTTCACAAATGTCTGTAGTATTGGTGTGAGTGGTGGACAAAAGGTAGATGGGGTTTAAATTGCTATATAACTACCTCATCATTATTTGACATTTCTGTATTGTCACTTACCCCCATCACATTCTTCTCCATGTTTTCTTCTTTTCTTCTAGCAAAAAAGGAACATAATCCTAAATTTCTTGTACGTTTATGGCAGTCCACTATGGTCTGAAACAGATCAAATCTTTGAGTAGGAAGAAAAGATAAACCTTTATGCAATAATCCCCTTTCTGTCTCGGTTAATGATCTTGATGAGATGTTAATCACATTGTCCATCAATATCCTGTACTCAGGTTGCCTCGTGGGTTCCACTCTTTTCTTCCCCTGCTGCTATTCCTGCCACGTTCTCTTCTTCCTGCCCCCCCCCGGTCTGTTTTTGGAGCCTTGTTAAAATGTATACACTGGCTTCATCTTGGGCCTTCTTGGGTTCTTCCTGTGTCTTCTTCATCCTCCCCTAAGTATGTTTCTTCAATACTACTCAACTCCTCTCTATTTGTATCATCAGATTTTGTTGGAGTATTTCTCAGAATAGATCTAGTCAACATACTGCCCTGTGTGTTAAAGTTAGGGCTAAATTTTACCTTTTTCCCCATTCAAAGATGGTCCCTTTAAGGTTGTCATTAGTGTCCCTTTCAAATTTTATTTGTTTTATATCCTGGATTCTTCTGTCATATCTTGTCAAATTCACTTTGAAATTCTGGCATAGTTCCTCATACAGTGGGTGGTCACTATACTTTTTCGAGCTAGTTCCTTGGTTTTAATTTCTTCTTCAGTCTCTCTCTGTATTACTTCATTTTCCTTCAGTATATGCTCAATATATTGCCTACTGGCTGCTTGACTTATTTTTTTCCAATTTCCTAAGAAGCCTTCTTGCTGCAATCCAAATGAAGGTTTCTTTTAGACTCTTAGACCTCTCGGTACTCGCTTCACTTCCGGGTAAGTCCTTAATGAGATTCTTTCCCAGTGGAGTCATTTCACTCTGAAGGCTGCCCTTTCAAACTGAAAAAAACACTTGTTTAATATTTGTAGGTCTCTCCTCTCTGTCCTGCGTTTTATTCACATATGTATACTGATAGCCTTATTGGAAGAAGCAAAGAGGTTAGATGGCATCCAGCACAAATAAAGATGCGAGTGAGATTATTTGCGTCTCGGACACAATGGAATCCCCCTCATTTATGGATTTAATCTTTACGAATACGGAGTTGGAAACAGGCACTTTTACAGAGCTACTGAATAAAACGCAGGACAGAGAAGAGAGACTGACAAATATTAAACAAGACTAGAGCTATTCTGAGAAACACTCCAACAAAATCTGATGATACAAACAGAGAGGAGTTGAGTAGTATTGAAGAAACATACTTAGGAGAAGATGAAGAAGACCCAGGAAGAACCCAAGAAGGCCCGAGATGAAGCCAGTGCATACATTTTAACAAGGCTCCAAAAAAAACAGACCAGGAGGGGAGGCAGGAAGAGGAGGAGGTGGCAGGAATCACAGCAGGAGAAGAAAAGAGTGGAACCCATGAGGCAACCTGAGGATGGATATTGATGGACAATGTGATTAACATCTCATCAAGATCATTAAGCGAGACAGAAAGGGGATTATTGAATAAAGGTTTATCTTTTCTTCCTACTCGAAGACTTGATCTGTTTCAGACCATAGTGGACTGCTATAAACTTACAAGAAATTTAGGATTACGTTCCTTTTTTGCCAGAAGAAAAGAAAAAAAACATGGAGAAGATTGTGATGGGAGTAAGTGACAATATAGAAATGTCAAATAATGATGAGGTAGTTATACAGCAATTTAAACCCCCATCAACCTTTTGTCCACCACTCACACCAATACTACAGACAATTGTGAAGAGCTGTGAGAGAGACTTAATAGAACTGGACAAAAGTTTATGTACTAGGGGTAACTATGTAATGTATTCTAACTTAAATAAAGCAGAGAGAATGGCTATTGATGAACTAGGGTGTAACAAAGACTTAACTATTAAATCAGCTGACAAAGGTGGCTCGATTGTTATAATGGACACTGAAAAGTATTGTATAGAGGTTCACAGACAATTAGAAAATAAAGAGTTCTATGAGAGGGTATCCAAAGATCCAACACATTTTATTAAAGCTAAGATAGACAGTTATCTAGCAGAAATTAAACAGAAAGTTTGAATCAATGATGACACTTACTCATTTTTGACAGTTAACAACACTGTGAGAGCCTGCTTTTACAACCTCCCAAAAATACACAAATGCCTCATAAATCCACCGGGTCATCCAATTGTATCAGGTAACAGTTCCCTAATTGAACCTCTATCTCAGTTTGTTGATTACTGTATTAAACCCATAGCCAGGAAATACCCTCATACATTAGAGATACAGGAAACATTATTTCTGTATTAGAAGAGATAGAAATGGAGGAAAATAGCTTACTTGTCACATTGGCTGTGGAATCTCTGTACTGTAATAAACCACATGAAGGGGGATTAGCAGCACTGGAATATTACCTCAGTAAAAGAGAAAGTAATGAGCCACCCACTAAAATGCTGGTTGATATAGCTGAATTTGTGTTGAAATGCGACATCTTTTTCTTTACAGATGAGCAATATATTCAGAAAAAATGAACAGCCATGGGGGCAACATTTGCACCGAATTTCGAAAATATGTATTTGGGTAAATGGGAAGCAGAAGTAATCAGACCACTGTAAATAACCCATATAGGGACAAGATAGATTTATATCGATGTTTTATAGATGATATTTTATCATCTGGAAGGGGACAGAGAGTGATCTATTTGATTTTGTTAAATGTCTAGAAAAAAGTAACTCAAACTTACTAACATACTAACATACTAAAATGCCAGCAGAATAGGCCTAACGGTCTTTCGTGTCTGCTCGTTTGGTCAGTCCCCAACCTGGGTGCTGACCTTGCTGTCCCCCTCGCCTTCTCTGGCTTCTCCCTTCCCAGTTCCGGATATTCTTGCTGCATTGGATTTTGCTTCCAGAACCCTTCCCCTGTACCTGTCCCACCCCCTCTTGAACCCCTCCACTGTCTCTGCCTCCACCAGCCCCCTAGGCAGTGCATTCCATGGCTCCACCACCCTCTCAGTGAAGTAGCACCTCCTCCTTTCTCCCCTGAATCTTCCCACCTCCAGCTTCCAGCCATGCCCTCTAGTGGCCCCTTCCTCCTTCCTTTGAAGCACCCCGACTGTTCCTCCCCTATTTACCCTCTTCATGTACCTAAAGACCTCTATCATGTCCCCCCCGGTCCCTTCTCTCTTCCAATGTGTACATATTTAGCTCTTTGAGCCTCTCCTCATAGGTCCTGTCCCCCAAGCCCCAAATCATTTTGGTTGCCCTCCTCTGGACCCTCTCCAGGAGGTTAATGTCCCTTTAAGGGTGGCCTCCAAAACTGCACGCAGTACTCAAGGTGCGCCTCACCAAGCAGTTATACAGAGGAGTATCACTTCCCTCCTTCTGGAGGTGATCCCCTAGCGATGCATCCCAGCATCCTGTTGGCCTTGGCTGCTGCCCTCCTACAGTCTCAGAGTTGTTCATCTTGACATCCACCACCACCCCAGGTCCCTCTCAGCCATCGAGACTTGTAGCATTTCCCCCACCCAGGGTGTACACTTGACCTGGGTTTCTGGCCCCCAGGTGGAGTACCTTGCATTTCCCTGCATTGAACCTCAGCTTCCACTTTCTAGACCATCTTTCCAGAGCCTCCAGGTCCCCCTGTAGGGCCACCCTCCCCTCCTCCCCATCCACCACCGCCCCCAGTTTCGAGTCATCTGCAAAGAGACTCATCTCACTCCTGATTCCTGTCCTTATGTCAGATACATAGGCGTTGAACAGAAGGGGCCCAAGGATTGATCCCTGTGGGACCCCACTAATGACCCTCCTTGGGGATGAGACTATCCCACCAACTACGACCCTCTGGGTCCGGTCTTGGAGCCAATTGCCTATCCATCTGATCATCTGGTTCCCCAACCCCATTTCTCCCCGCTTATCCAACAGGCCCACGTGAGGAACAGAGTCAAATGCCTTGCTGAAGTCCAGAAAGAGGACATCCACTGGTCTACCCAGGTCCAAGGCACTTGTCACCCAGTCATAGAACTCCACCAGGTTTGTCTGACACGATTTCCCAGGATGAATCCATGCTGTCTATAGTCCAGGCACCCTGACTTATCCAGGTCCCCCAGCCTCTCCTTGACAATGCCCTCCATCACCTTGCCCACCACTGAGGTCAGGCTGACAGGCCTGTAGTTCCTGCCACCTCCCTTGATCCCCTTGGATAGGCACTATATGCGCCACCTTCCAGTCTTGGGGCACCCACCTGTCCTCAGAGAGATGGTGAAAAGCTCTGCCAGGGGTTTGCCAGGACATCTGCAAGTTCTTCTAGCACTCTGGGATGTAATTTATCGGCCCGGTGCTTTCTCCGTCTTAAAGGAGCTGAGGCTTCCCTCACTCTCAGCTGTGATTTCCACTTCTGGTACCCCTTCTCCCTGCTTAGCCCTCCCCCACCTGCCAGTGATGCCTCCCCTCTCCCCAGACCTCCCGATTGGTAAGGGTCCCCTCCTCAGTATCTCTGTCTCCTCCCATGTATGATGCAGCACCCCCATTTTCCTGGGTGAAAATTGAGGTGAAGTACTCATTTAGTACCTCAGCCTGCTTACGTTTCTCACTCTCCTTTAGCAAAAAACAGATTAATTTCCTTGATTTGACTGTAAGGAAAGATGGTACAGGTGGGATAAAAACAGATTTATACAGAAAAGAGACTGACAGAAACACACTGTTACAGGCCAAGAGCAGGCATCCCTACCATACCATTGCTAGCATCCCGAAAGGGCAGTTTATTAGATTAAAATGAAATTGCAGTGAGAGAGAAACATATGCAGAAAGGGCGAGGGAACTAGAAGTGAGACTTCAGGAAAAGAAATACCCAGAAAAAAATCATCACTGAAACTAGAGGAGAAGTGGATAAGATGGAAAGATCAGAGGTTATGAGAAAAAGGACAGACAAAAAAGATTAAGGAGATCTCAGAATTAATTTTACAAATACATATAGTGCCCAATCAAAGGAAATAAGCAAGATAGTAAAAAAACATTGGCATCTGGTTAGTTTAGACCCAGGTCTGAAAGATTTAGACAATGTGGTACCCAGAATGGTCCATAGGAAGGGTAAAAGTTTTATAAACAGCTTAGTCCACTCAGTGCAACCTAGCAAAGAACAGAAGAGAATGTGGTTGCCTAATAGACAAGATGGTAGTTTTAAATGCGAAATTGTAAATTCTGTTCATCTATTTGACAGTCAAAAAGTTTTATTAAAACGAAAACAAAAAGGGAAACCAAAGTAAGAGGATTCATAACATGTTCGACTGAGGGAGTGATATACATGGCTACTTGTTCTTGTGGAAGTTTCTGCATAGGGAAAACAAAATGGAAATTGAAGGAACAAATGGGGGAACATCTGAGAGCAATAAGTGGCAAAGATTCAAAGAATGCACTTGCTGTACACATAGGGATGGTTGCAAATCAGAAAGATCATTCCTGGTCCTTTATGGGTATTGAAAAACCTATAGAAAGTCCCAGAGGTGGGGATTATGATAATGTGTTGATGAGAAGAGAACAATACTGGATTTTTGCAACAGGAGGTTCTGAAAAACTAGGTTTAAATGAAAGGATAGATCTAAAACCATTCTTAAAGAAATAGCAACCCCCCAAGGAGATAAAGGGAAGAAATTTAAATTGTCTAAAATAAAGATTGGTTTGGAAATAAACAAGAAAGTAAAAGAGAAAGAAAGATACTGGACAACTAATAATGTACCAAAAATACCTTTTTTGTTGTGATTGGTATACCAATTATAAATTTATGTCCTTTTTCAATAGATGTTCCTTCTGGTAATTCTCTGTAGCGAATCCTCATGGGAAACCATGTTTTTGCATAAATAAAAAGAGGAGGACACTGGTGCACAAACAGAAGTGGTAACAAGTACATGTAAAAGAAAAATATGCATAAGAAGAGAATGTAAGATTAATAAGCATTAATCGGAAGTAATATCTACTGTAATGAATGAATACTTATACGTATTTATGAGTCATTTCCGATAAGAATAGACAAATATTTATATCCTGGGTCATCTGCTGTATATAAAAAAGATAAATAAAAGTTTTAAACTGTTTTTAATTTGTGTTCACTAGCACTGTCATTTTAAAAAGCATGTATTTAATGGTATTGAGAATATTTGTTTGTAATCCTATGACTAAGCACCAGGGGGCATGAAACACTTCAGGAGGTTTATGTATTGCTGTATGATGGGACAGCAGACGCTGATGGAGTTTTGTGCACTTGCAATAAAATTTTAGCACTTTTCTGCTCCTTACTAAAAGACTTGCTCCATTCGTGGTTGTACGATGAAACTGTGAAACCGTGGACTGTGAGTAGCTGGTCCTGGCATTTTATTTTTATTTTTTAAAGATAAATGTTACCACCTGTATAAATCCTATTCAGTTTTTTTAGTAATGGATCAAAATTAAGTGACTTCAAAGACAAACATTTCAAAGACAATATGTCCTGTGTAATTGTAATACCTACTGTAAATAGATTAGGGCAGTGGTGTTCAACCTTTTTAGGTTGTGAGCCACATTTAAATTTTTGAGTAAAATGTGAGCCACAACAACATGCGGCCCTTTCCATACCCAAATTTAGCCATATTTAGGAGTTAAAATAATCACATAGTCACAGTAAAATGTCAATAATTGAACTTTATTAAGTTACATTATTAAAAAAAAATAGTTGTAATTTTAAAATAAGCATTCAGAGCAGCTCTGGAGCTTTAGATTTGCTTGCAGGCTTAGTAAAAGTAGCTTGTTGAGCACTCAGGCACTTTTCAACGCCTGTATTTTGACTTTTCTCAAATTTAAAAGACTGTGATGTGCACTTCACATGTAATTGACAAACCCATTGAGAGCCACATCAAACTGCTTTGAGAGCAGCATGTGACTCACGAGCTACAGGTTGTCCACCCCTGGGTTAGGGCATTTGGTTCCCATCAAAGACCCAGGTCAATAATTTCTTGTTTATTACTGGTTAATGACAAGGGATATACAACTGTTTTGTATAGACTGAGTTCGTATCCAGACAATTGGCCAAATTGCAAGAGAATCTGCAAAACAGCTGGCAAAGATGTCCGGCAGTTAGTGATATGTAAAAAAATGTCATCAGTGAAAGTGGATACCTTTAAATTCAGGTGACCTGCCATAATTCCAGTTACCAAAGTAGATGCATTAATCTTACGGGTCAGGGGTTCTATATACAAGTTAAACAAAAATGGTGACAGGGGGCAGCCCTGGCAGCTATCTCTGGCTAAATAAAATATACCAGAGAGCTTGTTATTACAAAGTGTATGTGCCGAGGGTTTAGAATATAGAATTTGTTCCCGACTAATAAAATCTTGGTGGATGCCATACTTCAGTAAAATGGCAAAGAGGTATGGCCAGGCCACACAGTCAAATGCTTTCTCCGCATCCAGGTAAACCAACATCGCATTAGAGTCTCCTTCCCTGGATACAGAGAGATGGTAGAAAAGTTTCCTAAAGTGGTTGCTAGAGTTTCTGCTTGCAACAAAATCTGCTTGTTCAGTACCTATAAGGTCCAACCAGATCTTACTTAATCAATTAGCCAAAATGTTAGCATAAATTTCAATTTCAATGTTTAACAGGGAAATGGGATGGTAGTTTTCAGGTTGAGTAGGGTGCTCACACAGTTTGGGGATGAGAACTATCCATGCTTCGAATAAAGATTTTGCTGAATCAGAATCTTGTAATTGTGCAGTCAGGTAAGAAGTGGGATAAGTTCGTCTCTAAACATTTTATAAAATAATGGGGAGAAGCCAGCTGGGCAACTGGCTTTATCAGTTGGGAGGGAAGAAATTGGAACAGCAGTTTCTGAGTCCTGAATGGGACCAATCAAACAGTCCTGTTGGGTACACGAAACTGTAGGAAAATCTATACCATCAAAAAAGTCATCAATGCCTAAATGTGAGAGGGAGTCAGTGTTAGGGCTGAATATAATTTCCAATAATAGTTATAGAAGATGACCGTCATCTTGTTAACCTCATGTATCAGAGTCTGGGTCTGGGGATTAACAAGAACTGAAACCAGTCTGGAGGCATTCTGCTGTTTAAGGGGTAGAGATAATAATCTGCCTGCCTTCTCTCCTTGGCCAGTGTAAGATGCCTTAAATCATGTTGCTGCATGCTCCGCTTTTTCCAAAAGGTAGGCCGAGTATTTAGCCCTTAACTTGACTAAATTGACCCATTCGGTGTCTGGAGTAGGGTGAGGGAGAGATTTTTCTAGTGTTCTAAAATTATGTAACCATTCTTGAACCTGAGATTTCATTTTTTTGCACCAGACAGTGGCAATATGAATCAGCTCCCCTATCCAGACTACTTTAAGAGCCCTCCTTAGGATGTCTTGTGCCAAAATAGAAAGTGTATTTTCTTTAATAGACTGAGATATAAACTCATTAAAGTGAGACACTATTGAAGAGTCCTTTAAGATGTTGTTCAAAGACCATGTGTTGGACTTGAGTGACACCTGGGAGGGGGTCATCAGGGTCAAAAACACTGTGGAGTGGTCCACAGGCTTTAATCTGACAGTGTTGTACTAAGGGCAGCAAGTGCTGACTGACACAATAATAATCTAGTCTTTTGAATATACATTGTGTTGGGGAGAGAATAAAGTAAAAACTTTATCCTCAGGATGGAGTGCATGCCATGGGACAGCTAGCCCCAGATGATTCAGAAACTCCCGTGAGGCTCTTTGAGCAGGAGACATATCTGCCATGGGCTTGTGAGTCCTATACATGTCATTGGCAAATACTGAATTCTAATCTCCTCCAAGGAGTATAGGTAAATGTAAATAAGGGGCTAATGCTGTAGTTAACTTTGAAAAGAAGGAGGGGGAATCTTGGTTAGGGCCATAAACTGATTCCAAGATAATTTCATCACTACCCAGTCTTCTATGGACAAAAACAAATCTACCTTCTGAGTTCCGGATCTCATTCAAAAAGGCAAATAGGGGTTGACTTATCAATTTGTATGACAACCCCTCTTTGATGGGAACAATTCCCAGCACCATATACCTGTCCCGCCCAACATTTATGTAGGTGTTTCACCTGAGTCTCAGGCAAAAGTGTTCCCTGTAAAAAAAAAAAAAACTATATGAGGGTGAGAAGTGTTTACATGTCTCAAAACTGAGTACTTTTTAGAATTATCTCTCCCCTTTTGATATTTCAGGTAATTATACTGAGCAAGTTAATCATAATAACCTGAGAAAATGTGATGGGATAGTCTTAAACATTCCCGAACCCTTCCGCCATGCACGAGGACCGCATCCCCCTCCCCGTCTACACCTAACTCTCCCAATAATTATAAATCCTTTGATCATCAAGAACCTAAGAACTACAAAAAGAATCAACACTAGAAAATTATATTAAAAATGAAATGACCTGAGCCAAATGCCCTTTCCTTACCATGCAGTCCGTGGAGCACTGAGACAGAGCAGCTCCCATCTGGACCCCCCTCTTAAATTTGTAATTGTTTAAATTGCATAAATGTCCCCCCAATGGTATTAGCCAGGGAGGAAATCAAACTATAATAAAGTGATCAGAAAATAAGTAAAACTACTGTATATTCACTAATACTGCACATACATTAAGTTAGTTGTTCTTTCCATGTATGGGAAACATCAACTTCCTGTATTGTGACCTATCTGGCCTGAACAATATAATTAAAGCTTCTTTCTACTTTTAAGTAAAACACAGGATGGTTGCCTGACCAAAAAAAAAACACAAAAAAACTATCTCTTTATGTCTTGACAAATTAATATAAATTGACTATTCACTTGTCAGGTCACTAGAGGGAGCCCAAAGACTAAAAAGAACAATACAATGATCACATAGTGCTAATGCAAAACAAACTGTTAATATTAATGTCACAGCATTTTAAATAAGGAGAGTTCTCAAAACATAGCTGCCTAGTTATTCATGTGAAGTCCTGCAGCAAAGATTGAATCGGTTAGAACTAAAGTAAGCCAAGTTCTCTTTTGCATGACAGAAATGAAACGGAATAAAAGTTTGTAGCTTCTGGGCCCAATTCTAGAAAGTTGGTGCAGGTTGCCACTGAACACAACCTGCGCCACCGGCAACTGCGACAATGATCCTGCACCCTATTCTAGAAGGGGCAGGGTCTCCACAAGAAAGTCCTGCTAATTGCGACATGTGGCACGTTACGCTGCACAGAGGGCGTTCCTGGTCAGCATGTCGCAACCCACTGCCGTAGGTCGCAAGTGCACCCCGTACTGTACAGTAAATGCACAACACGATATCCCCCATTTCCCTGGTAGTCTAGTGCCTCCCAAACGGTATATTATTCAAATAACACAGACTCCCCTGTTTTCCTGGTAGTCTAGTGCCCCCCCCCCAAACTGTACATTATTAAAATAACACAGACTCCCCCGTTTCCCTGGTAGTCTAGTGACCCCCGAACTGTACATTATTAAAATAAAACATACTCCCCTATTTCCCTGGTAGTCTTGTGGCCCCCGCTCCCCACCCAGCCATGTCAGCTCACTCAGCATCCCCGACCTGTCTTCGGCTGGTGACTGGCACAGCCCATTTCCACGGCCAGCCACCGACTGAGTGCAGTATTAGCACTACTGCACAGACGCGCTCAGAAATTAATTTCTGAGCACATCTGTGCAGTACCGTTATACTGCACTCAGTCAGCAGCTGGCCACAGAGGTGGCTGTGCCACCCGCCAGCCGGGATCGGCTGAGGGTGCTGGGTGGCTGGCATGGCTGGGTGAGGGGGGTGGGGGGCCACTAGACTACCAGGGAAATGGGGGAGTCTGTTTTATTTTAATAATGTACAGTTTGGGGGGGACACTAGACTACCAGTGAACTGGGAATTATTTTTATAATATGGGACTGTACAGTTCAGGGAGGGCGCTAGACTGCCAGGGATACTGTATTGCCGCACATGCGGTGGGTGACTCACAATTTGGGGTACAGGTGGGGGATGGCAGTGCCGGCCCATGGGGTCTCCTGCCAGTGGCTGTTTCGGGGGTCTGGGGGTATGGGTAGCCCTGTGGGGTGCTGCTGGGGTATGCTGTGCATGTGGGGAGGTGGGAAACAGTGCACTTTCCACAGGACAGCCGATGGGTCTACAGGACTCCCAGGGACATCCATAAGTTATACCAGCTAAATGCTGGTATAACTTACATTGCCAGATCTCCTCCGGTGGTTCTTGTAGAATCCTGATGTGGGCACTTTGTGGCTGCCCTTCTGGAATGGGGTGCAACTGCTGTCGTAAACCCCCTAGCGCCATGTCGCAAGGGGTTTATACGGCATAACAGCTGTTTGGCGCAAGTGGCCTGTGACATGTAGCAGGTCACTTTGTAGAATTGCGCATGTCGCAACTGCTGGTGTAAGTTGCTACATGCGCCATTCTATTTGGCGCAACCCTTCTAGAATTGGGCAATGCTAAATAGTTCAGATTTTCTTCCCTTGAGCTCAGGGAAAATTTGGGATAGCTTAGCCATGGCTTGCTGAATCAAAGTGACGTGTACCAGAGACAGTATGCACCTCAAGTCAGGCATATAACATCCTATGGCTAAGGCTGTAATAAATTCATGGAATGCATGGAATTCACAATTGCCATGAAAATGGGATGTTGCTGTGAATTTTGCAGAAACGGAGAGAAGTCAGTGAATTTGCCATTTTTTTTTGTTTTTATGAAAATGCACAATGTAAATTAACCTCTTCACAACCTGCATATTGTTTTTTATCATCCTATTGCTGATATTGACAGTCAAACTGCAAACACTTTACCTGACAATGACATGGAGCTGTTTATTCTGACTGGAACACATGGCAGCGGAGTGGGGGCTGAAAAAACGGCAGTTCAAAGAATGACCAAAATGAATGCTGCAGTACACATCCATGCAAACAATACTAACTATTCTGAACATTCTTCCCCCTTCCAATACAAATACTACTGATGAACAGATGTCTGCTATAAAGAACTTGCTTCAGGGGCAGGGCAGACTGATATACTGAAAGCAGCACCGGGGTCCTTGGCACTGACAGTGACAGAGCTATAGCATGGACCACGTCGCACCATGCTGTCCTGCTCAGTAGATTTGTCTACTTATCTGCAATCACTGTCTGCACTGCATTGAGCTACATCAGGGTGCAGTGTGAAGTGAAGCACAGTGCCATTTTGTTTGAATGGGGGGTGGCAGGGAGGGCAGCAGCATAGTCTGCCTCTAAATTATTTGCTGCAGTCCGCTTTTTAATCCAGCCCGACTTACTTTTGCAACAGCATTCAGATATTTATGTACCGTGCAGATACCATGAAAAATGGCTTTTTTTTACTGTGAATTTATTACAGCCTTACCTATGGCGAATTTGTGCAGCCCATAATTTTGACTGCATTGATCTGTATGCTGCCATAGCCTGTCGCACTTTGAAAGTGACAAGCCGTAACCGAGAACTCACTCACTGCAGTGAGTTTATGTTGTGGACCTCCATAAGAATGTTATCCCAGTCTAAGTAATTGAGCAGTTCTAAAATAAGTAGTCTTGGAGGGTCACTGGGAGATGGCTGGGGGCGGAGTGCTCTGTGTTCTCATACTATTAAAGTATATAGTTTAGGCTTATTGTGGATGAAATTCAGATGCTTTCTAAATTTTGTTGTAGGACAGTTCAAAAAAATTGTTCTACTATCGTTCTGACGTTACATCAATAGTACAACTTTTGAGCCTTCTCCTGCCACCTGATTGGCTCTCTTGACGAGGTTCAAAGAAAAAAATGTCATAACATAGCGGCACAATTCTTCTACTGTTGGTGGTGTTGGCAATTCATTCTTCCTATTCTTGACAGAAAGAGCCTCCCACAGCTTCAGGTCAAAAAAGTAATTTTAATAACATTTTAAAATAATCTGTGCTGGAAAGAGAGAGAGCAAGCGGTTGTGGGGAAAAGCCACTGCGGAGAGAGCAAGTGGTAGTGGTGAGCAGCTGCAGCGAGTGGGGCTGAGGAGAGGCAGCAGACACTGAGAACAGGAGCAGCAGCAGATGACAAATGTTGTCATTTTTTGTTTCATAACTGCTACAGCAAATATGTCTAGTGCTGACAGGAGTGCAGAATAATGGCTGACACTAGCCAGTGAAGGAGCGGAGCGGGACCACACTGAGTGGCCCAGACCAAGCAGGACTACAAACACAAGATATGATACCCTGTCAGAATTAAACTTTTTTTTTTCAAAATATGTGTGCAACCATATAATATATAAAACAGTGGACGGTCACCCATCTGCAACTAACGCTGTGTTTCCCTCTCTGGAGTTTCTTTGATTAACTGATTTTAAGATCCTTGCTAAAGTGTTGGCTAACAGGCTTCTCCAAGTTGGGAATGGCCTGATTGGGGCTGAGCAGGTTGGTTTTATGAGAGGACTTGAAAACAGGAGAGGTACTCATAGAAATCAAGTAAGATCCACCAGACGGTTGAGAGCTTCATGCTTTTATTTACTGGTGCAAAATAAAATAAATCATAGGAATGCTCTGGCAGAAAGACCCAATATGGCTCAGGTACTAAGACCACCTTACCTCAGTAACCTTACTTAATTTCTGTGACTGCTTCTCCTGTTTTCATGTTCTTTGGATTAATGCAGGTGGCTGCCTGCTGAGGGATGCACTGGCTCCTTCTGTTTGTGTGCAGTTGTTCTTTTGTGGTTTTATGAGAGGTCAGGTATCTGCTGATCACCTATATAATCTTCACTACATTATTTATGCTGCCAGAGAAGGCAGGTCCCCCTCTTGCCCTGGTCTCCCTGGATGCAGAAAAAGCATTTGATCAGGTCTTGTGACCCTGTTTATTTGCCTCTCTCATGAAATTTGGGTTCCCAGGAGAATTTCTTAAGTTGATTCAAATTCTAAATAATGCTCCTAAAGCCCAGATCAAGTGTAATGGGGTGCTTTCTGATCCAATTCAACTGTAGCAGGGATGAGGTAGGGGTGCCCCTTATCGCCTTTCCTTTTACACTTTATTTTGAACCCCTTAAATGCAGGCCCCACAGCAATCCTGCTATAAAGGGGATTGTGGTGAGGGATATAGGATACAAAATATCGGCCTATGCTGATGATCTTCTTCTTCATGTGGAGGACCCCATGTCTCGACCCCCCATTGCTTTGTCCAAAATCCAGAAGTTTGCAGATATTTCAGCCTATGAACTCAATTTAAATAGGATGAAGGTGCTGTCCCTAAATGACTTATTGAGTAAGCCGGAGGTGATGGAACTCTGTAGGCAATGAATTCCAGGATGCCACAACCCTCCCTGTGAAAACATGCCTTCTTGCCTCCCCTCTGAAGTCCCCCCTCAAGAGCTTTAAACTATGGCCTCTTGTGATCCCCCCTTCCTTTAGTTGGAAAAAAACATCAACATTTCCCTTATTGAACCCCTTCAGGTTTTTGAAAATCTCTATTATGTCCCCCCGTCTCTTCTGTCCTCCAACATGTACATGTTCAATTTTCTGAGCATGTCCTTATATGTCACCCCCTCCATTCCCTAAATCAAATTGATTACCCTTTTCGGGACTCTCTCTCCAGCAGTGCTACGTCCTTCTTAAGCTGGGGTCTCCAGAACTGGACACAATATTCCAGGCATGGCCTCACCAGTGCATTGTACAGTGGCAGAATGACCTCCCCTCTTCTGGACGTAATACCCCTAGCTATGCAACCAAGCATCCTTTTTAGCTTTCACCACCACTTTTCTACACTGCTCTGAGTTGTTCCCCTTATCATCCACTAGCACCCCCAGGTCCTTTGCCAGCTGCGTGACAGACAGCTCAACCCCTCCCTCCAAGTGGTATGTGAACCTTAGGTTCCTCCCTCCCAGGTGCAGCTCACAGCATTTGCGTGCATTGAACCACAGCTGCCACTTTTTGGCCCAACTGTCCAGCATCTTTAAGTCTTCCTGGAATCCCCATCTCCCCTCCTCATTTTCAACCACCGTCCCACACATCGTGTGTCATCAGCGAACAGACTCATCTTGCTAACCATTCCCACCCCGATGTCCATGATGAACACTGAGGACTGAGCCTTGTGAGACTCCAGTGATGACTTCTCTGGGTGCTGATATCTCTCCCCCCACCATGACCCTCTGTTTCCAATCCTTCAGCCAATTTGCCACCCAAATCACCAATTTCTCCCCCAATCACAGTTCACTCAGCTTCCAGATCAATCACCGGTGTGGGATGGAATCAAAAGCCTTGCTGGAATCCAGGTGCTTCTGCCATCCTCTCTTCCCATCCACACTGGAGTACTCTGCTCCACCCCCAAAGCACCTCTTCCACTGTGGTCAGCACTGTCTAAGCTGTTTCTGCCACCGCCAGCTCTGGCAAAGTCATTTTACTTGTCGACTTTAACCTGAATTGGGCCTCCCCTACCCTTAAACCTGGCATTCAACAAACTGAGACACTAAACCTACACCAACTGATCAGAAAACCCACCAGACCAAACCCCCATACCCAAAACCATACCCTCCTGGGTTGGATCCTGGCTTCTCACCTGCACCGGTTCATATCAGCTGGTACGCTCCCCAACATTTTCTGTTACCACCTCATGTGATACTGCACTCACAAACTCCATTTACCTTGCTCACCTCCTACCTATGACTGGATCTGCTCCCTTCACTCCTTAAACACCGCTACACTCCTGCATGATCTTGTATCCTTAGACTCGTTCCCTTTCTATGCCACCGATCATGTAAATACGACTCTCTCCCTTTTCTGCCACATATTAAACAATGTCTGGAATAATTACACCATTACACTGCTGGAGATTGAGAAACCTCCACCACCACCCCTGGATATCTGCTGATCTGATCAACTGTGCCACTCCTGCAACCATGCTTGGGCTTGCTGTAAAGCCTCACTCTCCCCCAACGACCTCTCCACCTATCACATCCTGAAAAAAACTATCAGGCAGCTAAATCTGACTATTTTAAGAACACATTGCAAGAAAATCTAAACTCTGCCCTTTAAATCTGGCAAACCCTCTCCTCCCTTCTCAAATAATCACACACCTCCTCCTCCCCCTCCTTCCTAATCGATAACAATCTAATCTCAAACCCTCACATTGTTGTCTCTACCTTAAATACATTTTTCACATGTGTCCTTCCATCTTCTCCTGCCCATCCCTCCACCCCCCGCCACCCCTCACTTACCCCAGACCCCCAGGTATCCCCTACTACAGCCCACACATGTCAGCTTGACCCTATCACAGCCCAGGAGGTCCTCAGGGCTCTCCAATCCCTGAATCCACACAAATCCAGCCCTGATGGTCTTGACCCCCTCACACTAAAGGTCTCAGCCCCAGTCTTCGCCCATCAATCAATCAATCAATCAATCAGTCAATGAAGTCTTTATTTATCTAGGTGAAACATCATTGAAAAGAACTCATTCACAAGATGAACCTGCATGTAACAAAACTAATAATGACAACAGTGTCACAACTAAGGTCTATGACCATACAACATTTTCATAGTAAATAGAGTATACAAGTCAGAGTAACTAGAGCATACAATAAAAGGACAGCAATCAAGCACACTAGACAATCTAACCCTACCTAGGGATAGTAAGAGAAGAGCAACTGGAATTTTGTAGTGGACAGAGAGCAGTAAGTGTAAGGATAGAGGGGGCAGGCAGTGGGTTGTACAGGAAGGATTAGCGCTTGCTGGAGGTAGATCGCAGGCGCTGTAGTTGCAGCAGTTAGCAAGTGCTGTGCTCAAGGCCTCAGGCACTACAGCTAGAGAGTTCAGGAAAGGCCCAGGTAAGTACGGTCCTGAAGGAGGATAGTTTGATCAGGGCAGTGATTTGAAGTGATTTTTGTAGATTGTTCCACAAGGACGGTGAGGAATGACTAAAGGCCAATGAGCCAAAACAAGTTCTAACTATGGGAATAGCAAGAGATATGTATGTGAGACTTCTCAGAGCGTAGCTTCTGGGGAAATAAATGTGGAGGCAATCAGAGATATATGAGGGGAACATCTTGGTAATGGCTTGGAGTGTCCAGAGGCAGCATCTTTTTGACGTCTGTGGTTGAGGAAAGTCCAGCCTACTAGTCTGTATACATCACAATGGTGGGTGGCATAAGGGGACCCTGTTATAAATCTTAGGGCCCTGTGGTAGAGGGTGTCGAGTTTATTTAGGGCTGAGCTACTGCCTTGACCATAAAGGAGGTCAGCATAGTCCAGTAGAGAGAAAAAGGTAGTTTGAACAAGTCTAGTCTTCGCTTTTACAGAGAGTAAGTGTTTGATCTGAAAAAAATGCAGAGTCTCTGCTTGAATTTCTTAGCTAGTTCATCTATATGAATGAGGAAGGTCAGTTTGCTAGCAAACAAACACCCAAGTATTTAAATTTTGAGACAATTTCAAGGGGTTCACCAAGGAAAGTGGAGATCTGGGGTGCAGGAGTCAGGATGGAGGCATTGGAATTCTTTGAACATGGTGAGAAGAGCATTGCTTTAGTCTTTTTCTCATTTAGGAGAAGCTTTAAATGTAACAGTTTTTTTGGGATGCAGTCGAATTCCAGCTGCAGGTCAAGGAAGGTGCTTTCAAGAGTTGGCCTAGAGATGTACAGTGCAGTGCCATCAGCAAATAAGTGTATATTTGCCAATTTAATTCCTGAATGGATATTATTGATGTAGATGGCAAATAAAAGAGGGCCCGATATGGAACCGCTTGGGACACCTCTTGGTAATGTTTTTAATGGGGAGAGATCTCCTTCTGCTTTTACCTGTTGAGTCTGGCCAATCAGGTAGCTGTTGAACCATTTGAGGGCTGTGTTATCAAAGCCAGAGTTGTAGAGAGTGTCTAGGAGGATGGCATGGTACACAGTACCAAAGGCCTTGCTCAGGTCCAGGAACAAGGCAATCACGTCCAGGGCATTGAGCCAGTCATTAGACACATTTGCCAAAGCTGAGATCATACTGTGGTGTGGTCTGAATCCTGATTGTACAGGAGTAAGTATGTTAAAAAAATCAAGGTAGTTCCTAATCTCTATGTTTACAAGTTGTTCTAACAATTTGGAGAGCACAGGAAGCAGAGAGATAGGCCTATAATTGTTGGGGTCACCAGGGCCACCTGATTTGAGGAGAGGAGCGACATGAGTGGTTTTCCACATGTTTGGGAGAGCAACATGGGTAAGGGACAGATTGAATAGATGGGTAATGGGTGCAGTAAGAATGTGGTAGCTTGCTTTTAGAAAGTATGGATCGATGAGATCTGCTCCAGCACTTTTCCTGGTGTCCAGTTTAAGGAGTAGATCCTTGACTTGTTCCTGTGTTATTGGGCTGAAGAAAAATATTGATTTAGTCCTGATAGCAGCAGGAAGGTCAGCATGTATGCCTTGACCATGTAGCTGATCATGTAGGTTGTTTGCTGGGGGTGTATTAAATGCCAGCCCTGCGGTGGCAAAATAGTTGTTGTTGAGTAGGTTGAGAACCTCATGCTTGTCTGTGAGGGGAAAGCTTCCAGACGTAGGTTTAGTAGGAAGAGCATTTGAAGGTCTATGTCCCTCTATCTCTCTTAGGGTTTTCCAAAATTGGTCTGGGTGAGCGGAGGAAGTGTCCAGTTTAATGTTATAGTAACTAATCTTTGCATCCTTTGCAAGCTTTGTGCATCAGTTTCTAGCTGCTCTAAAGGCTACTCAATCAGCAGGTAATTTAGTCTTCCTTGCCTTCTTCCACAGGTTATCCCTGTGGAGGAACTCAGATTCCTGTACAACCCACTGCCTGCCCCCTCTATCCTTGCACTTACTACGCTCTGTCCACTACAAAATTCTATCTGCTCTCCTCTTACTATCCCTAGGTAGGGTTAGATTGTCTAGTGTGCGTGATTGCTATCCTTTTGTTGTATGCTTTATTTACTCTTTGTTGTATGCTCTATTTACTCAATTTCTCTTTCTCCCTTGGCACAGTACCACAGGCCTGGAAAGAGGCTAAAGTTATTCTGCTGCAGAAAGGTGGTGATTACTCCCAAACTGGTAACTACCACCCCATCTCCCTCCTCCCTGCTTTAGCCAAACTACAAGAATATCTCGTCCTCTCCAGACTCTCAGACTTCCTCACTTCCACAAATTTCCTGTCCCTTTATCAGTCAGGCTTCAGGAAAAATCACTCATCCGTCTCCTCCCTACTTAGGGTTACCGATGCCATTCTCACTGGTATGTAGCAAGGCACCATCACTTCAGACACATTTATAGATCTGACCAAGGCTTTTGATTCTGTTTCCCATCCCATCCTTCTCACCAAGCTTGAACATGCAGGTCTCTCCCCCCTTTCAGTCAAATGGTTTGGCTCCTACACCTCTGGCCACTTTCAATGCATTCAATCTGGAGAGTAACTCCCCAACATCCCAATACTGGCTGGAGTGCCACAAGGGTCAATCCTCAGCCCCATCCTCTCTTTGATATTCCTCAATGACCTCCTCATCATATGCTCCTCCTCCCACATACACCTCTATGCTGATGACACTATCCTCTATAACTCTGGCCCCTGTGTCTCAATGGCGACCTCCCAGCTGCAGTCAATTTCACCAATGTCCTGAACTGGTTTTGAGGCAAATTAGTGGACGTCAATACCACTAAAACAGTCTCTATGAATTTCAGCTCCACACAGAAACTACCCAATCTCCTTTCACCCCCTGGCTTCACCACCCTCAAGAGCAAAACCCTGGATATAGTCCAGGCCTACAGAACCTTGGAGTCTGGCTGGACAGTCACCTTGATTGTTCTGTTCATATCAACCATATTCGCTCCAAGCTCCACCCTAAACTCAGGGCCCTCTATAGAAACAAAGATGCCCTCTCCCTTCCTGTTCACTGGATACTCCTTACAGAGACCATCCTGCCACTTTTCGACTATTACACCATTGTGTACAGGTCTGCCTCTGCATCCACCCTCTCCAGACTGGATGTTCTCTTCAATGCCATTTGTCATTTCACTGTGAAGGCACACCCCTCCGATCCCCTCACTGAATCCTTTACTCCTTGCTATCACTCATCTCTCTTGCCTCCCACCGAAACATTCATACCTCCATTATCACTGCTAAATACTGGTTTGGCTCACTACCCCTGACCTTGCCTCCTTCCTATCTCCCGCTGCCCACACCTATAATATCTGTTCCTCTGAACCACGCTCCTTTGCCCTATCCCAGTCTCACTCAAACACAGGCAAGGCTGCCTTCTCTTTCCTCATCCCCGACAGTGGGACTTACTGCACATGTTGCCATCCTTAAGTCTCTTTAAACTAACCCTCTTCCTCTCCCCTACAACACCTTGCTTGCGCCCACAACCTGAATACCTCTAGGTAGTACCTTGCCTATCCATCACTGGTTACCTGTAACCCAACATGCCAGGTCCTCTGCTTCTTCTGAAGACCACATCTGTCCAAGTTTCCCATGTGTCCTACTGCTTACATAGAAACATAGACTTTGATGGCAGATAAGGACCGCTAGGCCCATCTAGTCTGCCCATTTCCCTACCTACAGGATAGGCCACAGATCCTAGTTAACCAACAGCCTATATCTTCCTGCCCCCCACAAGAATTGCCTTATGTCTGTCCCATGCATTCTTGAATTCTCCCACAGTTTTAGACCCCACAACTTCCTCAGGAAGGCTGTTCCATGCATCCACTACCCTCTCTGTGAAATAATACTTCCTCACATTGCCCTGAACCGCCTCCTTCTATCTTTAAATTGTGTCCCTTGTTCTTGCAAGTCTCTTTTTCTGAAAGATGCTACCCTCTTGGACTTTGTTGATTCCCTTGAGGTACTTGAAAGTTTCTATCATGTCCCCCCTCTCCCTTCTTTCATCAAGGGTATACATATTAAGCTCCTTTAGTCTCTCCTCATATGGCTTCTCTTGCAGACCCTGCACCATTTAGTTGCCCTCCTCTGGACTGCCTCTATCATGTCTATGTCCTTGCGGAGATGGGGTCTCCAGAACTGGACACAGTATTCCAGATGGGGTCTCACCAACTGTCTGTACAGAGGGATAACAACTTCCTGTTTTCTGCTGCTGATGTCTCTCCCTATACATCCTAGTATACCCCCGGCCCTCCCTACTGCCTTCTCACATTGCTTGCTAACCTTAAGGTCATCTGATATGATTACCCCCAGGTCCCTTTCCTGTTTTGTTGTTGTTACTACCTACCCACCCATTGTGTATTCTTCCCCTGGGTTCTTGTTTCCCAGGTGCATTATTTTGCACTTTTTTGCATTGAATCCTAGCTGCCATACGTCTGACCATTCCTCCAACCTTGCCAAGTCCCTTTTCATCCTTTCCACGCCTCCTTGTGTATCAACCCTGTTGCAGATCTTTGTGTCATCTGCCAAAAGGCATACTTTTCCTTCCAGTCCCTCTGCAATGTCACTGATGAAGACATTAAAAAGGACTGGACCCAATACTGAACCCTGCGGTGCCCACTAGTAACCGCCCTTTCTTCAGAGTGGACTCCATTTACAATTACCTTCTGTGTCCTGTTGTCAGCCAATGTTTACCCAGGCTACCACCCTGGGACCCACTCCCAGGCTGGTTAATTTGACTAATAATCTTTGTGTGGGACTCGTCAAATGCCTTGCTAAAGTCTAGGTAGGCCATGTCCACAGCCCCTCCCTGGTCTACTACTTTGGTCACCCAGTCAAAGAAATCTATTAGATTCTGTCTGACATGACCTTCCCGCCTGGAACCCATGCTGCCTTGGATCCTGTGCTCCACTGACCTCTAGGTACTCAACTATTCTTTCCTTCAGAAGTGACTCCATCACTTTCCCTACCACAGAGGTCAGACTGACAGGTCTGTAGTTTCCTGCCTCTGTCTTGGTCCCACTTTTGTGAAGGGGAATCACATCCGCCTTCCTCCAGTCCTCGGGTACCACACCATTCTCCCATGATTTATTAAAAGAGTAGCCAGTGGTTTCACTAGTTCCTTCCTTAATTCTTTTTAGAATTCTGGGGTGAATTCCATCAGGACCCATTGCTTTGTCCACCTTCAGTTTTAGGAGTTCTTGCAGAACCCTTTCTTCTGTGAAAGGACTGGGATCGAACCCCCTATCAAGAGTGCTTATGTTAATTGGATTAGGCACTTCCCCCTCCTCTTTCGTGAATACTGAGCAGAAATATTCATTCAGTATTCCTGCTTTTTCACTGTCCCCCTCTGCCCACCCACTGTTACCCTGGCTTCAATAATAACCCACCGCTGTTTGTTGCATAATGTGTCACTGATTTGCATATGTTGTTTACCATTTTCTTGTCTGCATGCAACCAACCACAGCTATATTGCTTATGTGTTGCTGTTTTACACAACATCATGCACAGTTTTATACCTGCCTGTACCCCTGTATAACCTGCACTAAGGCCATCCACCTTTCTAAGGCTAATTACTTCAGGCACTACCTCCAGCAAGATCAACCCTTCCCAGAGATCTTTATGGAAGGTTCTCTGGTCTCTCCTGGACCCCCCCTTCCCAACTTACCTCCCCATCATAGTTCTTGACAATCCCCTGTTTCAGACCCTACTTCAGTTGCTGAGATTTTCAACCAATTTTTTGTCACTTGTGCCCTCCCTGATATCCACACCTCCAAACCCCCTTCAATCTTTTCAGTTGCCCCAGGCCTACCTCCTAAATTCCAATTCCTCCCTTTCTCTCCCCTTGAAGTCTACTCAGCCTTTCTCACCCTGAACCCTACCAAGTCCAACCCCAACGGTTCCCAGTCTAAGCTTCTCTACATCTCTGACTCTGCCATAGCAGCCCCACTTACCCACATCATAACCCTATCTCTCTACACCTCCTCTGTTCCTACGGCCTGGAAATCTACCCCTCCATAAGGGAGGTGACCCCTCTGTACCCAGGAACTATAGGCCTGTCTCCCACTTCCCCTCTCTTGCCAAACTCCAAAAATCCCTCATTCACTCCAGGCTGTCTGATTGCCTGGTTAATACAAAGACTCTCTCTCCAATCAATCAATCAATCAATCAATCAATCACTTTATTTTACCAGGCATAGACACCATTAAGCAAGCTCATTTTCACGGTGGTCCTGGACAGATAACAATACAATACAAAGCAAAACAAGCAGTACAGTAAGTACAAGGCATAGAAGGAGCAGAATATTGCAGCATATACACAAATGTCCAGTAAATAATTGGCCTGGCAGGAATTACAAACAATGCCAATACAGATATAAAAATTGTACAAAGGTGAGGAGGGTCATCAGTCCTAATCAACATTCACTGTTGGAAATAGACAGACAAGGTAAGGATAGATGCAGCTGCATGGGGGAAAGGAGAGAGAAGATGTGAAAGACAGAGGTATCTAAACGTGTACAAGGAGCTGTAGGTCACTTATGAGGAAGGGACTTGGTAGGTGTTCAGATTGCCGGAGGGGAAGGCAATAGGGAAGATCATTTTTGTCTGAAGCAGTTGCAGTTTTCCCTCAGGAAGTTGGCTAGCATCTTTTTGAATGCAGGTAGGTTTGGAAGTGATGACAGTTTTAGTACGCTTTGCATGGAGTTCTAAAGGGATGGCAGGGAGAAGTTAATTGCCACCAAGCCAAAGGAGGTATTTACTCTAGGAGTCTGAAAGCAAAGTATTGAGAAATGTTTCAGACCATAGAGACCCTTGGCACACACAAATAAATTACAGATAAATTCTGGGAGCTTGTTTGAGAGAGCCCTATGTAACCAAAATAGAGCATTTCTTTTTCTCCTAGCTCATAGGGAAGGCCAGCCCGATTCCTGGTAGAGTAGACAATGATGGATACATAAGGGTAGATTAAGGATGAATCTAAGTGCCCGGTGGTATAATATGTCAAAGTTTACCGAGCAATGTTCTCAGACAGTGAGAGTACATAAAGTCAGTGTAATCCAGTAAGAGTAAGAATGTAGAGTGTACTATTCTCTTTCTAGCATCTATGGTTAGTAGACATCTAATCCGGTAGCATATGCCAAGCCGCTGTCTTAGTTTCTTCGAGATTTCATGTAGATGGCAATGTAAGTTCAATTTGTTATCCAGCCAGAAACCTAGGTATTTAAAAGTTTCAACTGTTTCGAGAGATTCATCTAGTAGTGTTACAATACAAGGAGTAAGTATAGGTCCAAGGCCAACTTTTGGTGATAGGACCATGACTTTTGTCTTTTTGGCATTAAGGAGAAGTTTGTGTTTAATGAGATTGTGTTGGAGCTTATTAAAGTCCTGCTGTAACTTCTCCTCTGCCACTTCTAAGGAGGAGTTTATGGTATATAGTACAGTATCATCTGCGAATAGATGTATATTAGCTGTTTGTAGATGTGAGTTGATGTTATTAATATAAATATAATTGGGCCTAATATGGAGCCTTGAGGGACGCCCCTCAGGAGGGTTTTTTGTAAAGAGAGGTCACCTGCCACTTTTACTAGTTGCAGTCTGTTGGAAAGGTTGTTGGTAAACCATTTGATTGCAGGGCCTATCAAGTCCTATTCTTCTTAAAGCTGCAATCAATATGTTGTGCTCAACAGTGTCAAAAGCTTTGCTCAAATCCAGGAAAAGGGCGATCACATGTTTCTTAGAGTCTAGTGCAGTTTGCCAATCTGTAGTTACTTTCGCTAGTGCTGAAATTGTGCTGTGCTTGGCCCTGAAGCCGGATTGTACAGGGTTTAGTAGAGCATGCATATCCAAAAGTTCTCTTATTTGGGCATTAACAATTTTCTCGAGCAGTTTCGACAGTGCTGGGAGTATAGAAATAGGACGGGAGTTATTCAGATCACATGGGTCACCTGACTTGAATAAGGGTAGGATGTGGGCAGTTTTCCATGGCTGGGGGAGTTCTCCTTGCAATAAAGACAAGTTGAATAAGCGTGTAGTAGGGGAAGTCAAGTAGAGGTATCCAAGTTTGAGGAAGTATGGTTCTATGTTGTCTGCACCTGCACTCTTTTTTGTATCCAAGGAGAGTAATAAGTCCTCGACCTGCTTGAAGGTGACTGTATTGAAACTGAATACAGGAGTGTTAATAAGGTCAGCAGCAGGGACTTCCTGAGAATAAATTCTACTAATAGGAGAAGAGTCAAAGACTGGTCCTGCAGTGGCAAAGTGATCGTTTAACTGACCAAGTATATCCATTCTATCTGTATAGGTATTCCCATTGGACAAAATTTTGGCTGGTAGTGATGATTCTGCATGGTGTCCTTCGATTTCTCTGAGGATGCTCCAGAATTTGGCTGAGTTATTTTTAATTGGCTTCTAATTCCGCTTGGAAGTATCTAGTTTTTTTCAGACCTAATTAACTTACTGCAGGCATTTCTAGAGATGCAGAAAGCTAATCAGTCTGCTTCCAGATGAGATTTCCTCGCTGTCATCCATAGATGGTCCCTGTCCTTCAGTGCTTTCTTCAAATGAGGGGAGAACCATCCAGGGGATCTTTACTTAGAACCTATCAGCCTTAGCGGGGCATGCTTATCAAGTAGATTTGTTAAATAGCTATGAAAGATATTAAATGCCTCACTAATTAAATGCCTCTCCAGTGAAGCCTGGCTTCAGGAAACATTACTCTACCATCTCCTCACTACTGTGAGTCACAGATTCAGTACTCTCTGCTATGGATAAAAGCCTTATTACTTCCACCATATTCAATGATCTGGAGAAAGCCTTCAACTCAGTCTCCCTTCCCCTCCTGCTACAAAACCTTAGAGATGCTGGCCTTCCTGTGCCTGACGTTAATTGGTTCTGCTCTGATCTCCACAATAGGGGTGCAATCTGTCCAAATAGGTAATGCTCTAGCCTCCTCACTCCCTATCTACTCCAGAGTCCTCCAAGGCTCTATCCTTGGCCCCATCCTCTTCTACCTATTCATAAATATCCTACAATCAGTCTGCAAATTTTCTGAGATACATATGTACGCTTATGATACTATTATTTTCATCCATGGGCCCTCTGTCACCACTGTGTAGGCCCCACTCCAAGAAGACTTTAACAGAGTCCATTTCTGCTTCAAGGTTAACCATCTCAGACTTAACATAAAAAAACAGTGGCCTTAACTTTCAGATCAGGACAAAAACTGGCCACCCTCCAGTGCTCTCCCACCTTCACTACTCTGGATGATCCTCCCCTCGAGAATGTTTTAGCTTTCAAATACTTGAGGGTATGGTTGGGCAGTCACCTGAATTTCTCCACTCACATCGACACCATCTGCATCAAGTTACGCTCTAAACTGAGCATCATCTATCGCCATAAAAATAGTCTCCCCTTCCCACCCACCATGAGCTGGTCTCTAAAATGATCTTGCCCATATTCCATTATGCTGTTGTGGTGTATGACTCTGCTTCTCAATCATTTCTCTTCAGAGTTGACACCCTGCTAAACTCCTTGGCCCAGATATTCAAAGCAGTTGCACATAGCACAACTGAGTTGCGCTGGCACAAGTGTGGACTTCCGCCAAGGAGCCATATTCAGCAGGAGCCAATGTGCAGTGCAAATCTCATTGTGCCAATGTGCAACTATAATGAATGCAGGTGCAAGTGCAGGGGGCATTCCCATGAATATCCAGCACACTGGGATATTCAACCGTGAAACCATGGCGCAAGTGTGGAGCAAATCACGGATGCACAGAGCAGACTTCTTCCTATAAATACAGGGTGCAAGCACACAGACAGCACTTGCACCAGGCGAGAGGGAATGAGAGAGAGAGAGAGAGAGAGAGAGAGAGTGAAAGAAAGACAGAGAGAGAGAGAGAGACAGACAGACAGACCAAGGCAGACACAGAGGGAGAGGGACAGAGGTGGCAGTGAAGAGGGAGACAGGGGTAGAGAGAGTGAGAGAGACAGACAGACACACTGCCAGGCAGTGCACCAGGGTGGCACACAGCCAGCAGCAGCCAACAACCCAGGGGGATATTGGACAGCAAGGGTCATGGATATTGTGACCTTCATGATAGAGGCCATAAAGAGGGGTGTGAGGGGGCAGGAGGAACAGCGATGTTGCCATGGAAGGACCCATCGGGAATGCCCAACACAGGTGGTACCACGCCCACATCACCTTCTAGCAGTACAGTGAAATGGAGATTGTGGTCTGGTACCACCTGAACAGGGCCATTCTTTTTTTTTGCAAATAACTTTATTTTTGGTTTTCAGGCACGTAGTACAAAACCATACAAACAAAACAAACCCCATAATCAAAACATGGAAGCCAGCATTTATATATGACATTATCGAAAGGAAAGAAAAAAAATAACACCCAATCCCCCCCTCAACCCACCCCCAACATGGCAGCAAATGCTTAGAACTTACAAACAGTTTACTTTCCTTGTAGGGTTTAAGATAGCAAAATTTAGGTTAACCTAGCAAAAAAAAAGGGAAAAACCTTAGTTCAGCCTTAGAATTACATCTTGAAGGAGGGGGAGACAAGGAAGAAAACACCATCAAAAGAATAAACAAAAAAAGAGTTTGCTAAGGGAGGGGAGATAATCTCCTTCAAAAAAGAGACGTGGAGAGATACCCTTTCTAATGACTCCATTTCAGAATCCTTGCCTACCCCAAGGGGGAAGGGAAGGACAAAAACAGGGCCATTCTGAGGCAGCTCCGTGAGCTGTGCAGTGAAGGAACACAGGCACCCACCAGACAGAGCCATGCCTGTCTGTGGAGACGAAGGTGACAGCTGTCATGTGCCTGCTTGCCACGGGCACCTTCCAGAGACCAACAGGGGACACCACAGGCATAACCCAGTCAGCCACATACCACCTCCTCACACAGTTCCTTAATGCTCTGCTGCCACGTGCATCAGAATGCATCTGTTTCCCCAGCACACAGGCGGAGCATACAACAACCATGCAGGACTTCCACAGGATAGCATATATGCCTGGTATGATTGGAGCCATTGACTGCACCCACATGGGCATCTGCATGCCACCTGGTCCTGAAGGTGTTGTATACATCAACAGGAAGGGGAGCCCGAGTGTCAACTGTCAGGTGGTGTACAATGCCACGGGGTGCATAACCAATGTCTGCGCCACACACCTTGGGAGTACACATGATGCATTCATCTGGCACAGCTCTGCCCTGTGCCACAGGTTTGAACATGGGTACATCCCCACGGGCCACCTAGTGGGTGAGTATGGCTCGGGCAAGGGCGATGGGCAGAGCATACCTTGGGATGGGGAAGGGCAGGGTGTGCATGTTGGCATGGGCTCTACGGACAGGCAAGGGGCACAGCATAGAACAGCAGAGGGCTAACCATGTCATTATCCACACAGGGGACAGCGCTTATCCACTGCGGCCCTGGCTGCTCACCTCCTATCGGCGCCCATCATTCCCAGTAGAGGAACACTATAATGAGGCACACATAACATCATCAAGTGAGTCTTTGGCATGCTGAAAGCACGGTTCCATTGCCTAGACAGGTCAGGTGGTGCCCTATAGTACAGCCCCTCGAAAGTCTGTGACTTATTCCTGGCCTGCTGCACACTGCACAACATGGCCATTGACTATGGGATAGCTGTCAAGGCTGATGAGGGCGATAGCAGTGGGAACGACAGAGGCAATGGGCCGGAGGGAGGTGGACAGATACCCCCTGGGTGGAGGGATCCCCAGCTTCATGCAGTGGACCTCATGTATGGGCCGTCCTGCCTGCAGTCTGCAGCTGCTGCCCAGTGTGCACATCGGCGGTGTGAGTGTGCCTACCACTGGTGTGGCATGGAAGCGGCCATGCCTGAGCTGTTCAGCAACCACAGACTGTGCATCAGCCATGGGGGGTGTGCAACAGCCCCCCAAGGGTGGAACTGTGGGACTGTGACCATGTCTGCGTGGGGGTGTCAAGCACCCAAACAGGCCAGCCCCGGGTGTACCTGGGATGCCGACATCAGAGCCCGGCATTGACTGCGCTGGGGGCACCTGACGCCAGTTTTGCAGGGTGAACACTGCACTTCCGGGGTTCATCTGTGCCCAGCCACACCCTGTGGCAGCCAGCAGTGCAAAGCCATCCGAGATCGCACTGGCAATGTGATCCGGGGATGCAGTCATGGCCTCGTGCATGTGCTGCATCCCCTCTAGGATCTGTGCAGTTCTCCTCTCCTGCTGCTCAGCTAACTGGTCCACCTCCACATGCAGTACGCACACCCCAGTGATGAGCAGCACCTGTTTGATGCCTGCAGCAAACTGGCGTGCTTAGCTCACAGTTTGGTGTCCTGGGGCTCCTAGGCTGGATGCTGATTCCCATGTCATGACCAGCCATGCTGCACAGCCCCCTTCTCTGGCAGAAGCTGCACAGTGGGGTCTGCAGTGGGATTGTGCATGGCAGGTGCACTGGCACAGAGGACACCAAGGCTGGCGTCCTGCAGGAACACATCCAGGGCCTTGTCCGACCCCAGGTCCAGGACATCCACCTGCACAGTGATGGTGAGCTGAAGCCTGTCAGGCTGTTGATGCTCATTGAGGTGGAAGGCTGGTCCACCGGGGCCAGTCCAGCATCCACAGCTGCTGCCAGTGCCAGTGCCCCATCATCTGCACGGAGGCGTGCCGGTGCTGCAAGAGAATGAGGGGCATGTTAGTGATGCATTACCCACATGTGCCCCCCCCACACTGCCACTGCATGTGTCCTGCAGCATGGCATGCATGTGGGTGTGCACACATGCACATGACATGCATGGTGGCGGCATGCACACCAGCATGGCCATGTAAGCACCCTCCACTCCCCCAGCTGTGCATGGTTGACATACTTACTATGCAGTGATGGGCTGCCACCTGTCTGGAATCTGTCACCAGGCACAACCTCCACCATGCTGCGGTGCATGGTGGCTGCCACCAGCTCCTCCTGTGCTGTGAGCGGTGGTGCATCTGCAGGCTCCCCTCCAGTGGCATTCTGGGATGCATGGATGGCTGCTACCTTCTCCTTGATGTGCCTCTTGTCCATGCCCACCTTCTTCCTGCACTCCTGCACTGACCGCTGGTGGCTGCCCTGCTGGTTGACGTATGCCACCACCTCCTCCCAGGCCCCAGCCCTAGACTGTGGTGTGCCTGTGGCATCACTCAACAGGGGCTCCCTGTCAAGGTAGGCATCGAACAGGGCCTCTGTCTCTGTCTTTGTGAAATTGGGCCTGCACTTGCGAGCTGGCCCACGCTCCTCACCCTCCTCACGTTCCATGTCACTTCCTGTGGACATAGACAGTACAATGTGTCATTGGCAGCATCACCCTGTTCCATCCCATCCTGCTGTGCTGGCTGCTCCCAGTGAGCTGCAGCAGCATGTGCAACTTACCCTGAAAGGTCCATGGCCTGTGCTGTTCCATGGCACTTATATAGCGCAACACATGCAAATAAGGTTTGGCGCAATGGTAATGACATGCTAATGCCCCCAGTGTGCCATGCATTGGCTGATGAGCTCATTTGCAAGTGGCATCTGAATCTCACAATTTTGCTCCATGCACAATAAGATTGCTCCTGAGCAAGTCGCAGCACAATGTGCATGCATGCGCGGTGTGCAGGGCCACAGTGTGCATGCGCCGCGGTATTGTGGTGTCAGTCGCACACTGTTCACCAACTTTGTGCGATGGAGGCATGGCGCATCATGTACCAGGCCTGCTATAAAATGCATGTCTTGTACTACTGAAAGGAGTGGGCAGCCCTGACAACTGCTGAGACCCCTGACCCCTGGGTCACTCCCCTCACCCGCTGACCCCACCTAGCCACGTCCATGTAGCACATCTCCGAGACTGTGTGATGGGTGGAGACAACACATGTTCCCTCACATCATGCATCTGGCACATGTCGTGGCCACGTAAGCTTACTGCTGCCATTTTGCTCACTCGCTTCATTTTGCAGCGTGGCGCACTGACGGTTAACATGAGGGCAGAACTGGACACAGGGTGAGCTGGTCAACCTGGTCACCTGTGTCTAGCCCCATGCCCCCCAACTGTTTGGCCAGGTGCCCCTGCAGCAGCCCAGGGTTGCGGTGTGGCAGGGTATTGCTGCCATACTGCAGCAGCAGACCAGGGTGGCCAGAACAGGGGAGCAGTGCCACCACAGGTATGGCGACATTGTATGGAGGGAACCAGAGTGCCTGAGGAGGCTTGAGATGTGTGTCAGGCATGGGGCTGTGCCACAGCCAGGTGAGTAGGCCCATATTACATGTGTGCCTAGGTGCTGTACTGTGGTGTTGGCTAGGCTGCCTGGCATGCCCTGCAGAGTGGTGCACTTCCATCATGCACATCGTGTGGTGGCATTGCCAGCTGCAACTTGCATTGTGATGCAGCTGTGTGGGTGTGTCGGACAGGGGCTCACCTTATGTACAGGTGTGGGGGGGTGGACAGCTGTTGTGGATGTTTGCCGATGTGTACCTGTCTATGTTCCATTCCTAGGGCCTGAGAATTGCAGGAGGGTGGCAGAGGCAGCAGCAATGGCGGCAGGACAGAAGGCCCCAGCGGGCCATGGAGGCGGCACAAAAGTGGCTCCGGCACCAGCAGGACCATGGAGAGCAGGTAGGCACTGTCATGGTCCTTCACATATTACATGGGGGGTGGTGGGGGCATGGGTGTGGGGCGTGGCCATCTGTGCCATGTGCCATGGCAGCTGTGTGTGTGTCACACTGTGCATGGTGCTTGCCACTGTGGCTCATCCACTGGACATGTGTGCCAGCTGTAGGTGAGGTGGGAGTGTGCTCAGCTGCCACTGACGTTGCTGTGGTGCTGCCGGTGTACTATGCCATGTGATTGTCATTGCACAGTTGGGTGGCCATCGTGCAGCAGGAACCACCTCTGTGCACTGTTGTGGTGTGCCGCATTGCTGGCAGGTGTTGGCCCACCCCCTGTGGGTGGCCAGTACAGGTCGTCTGTGGGGGTGTGTTCCCACTGCCCATTGTGCGCTGTGAGTGGGCATGGTTCCTTGGGACATTGCACTGATCACCTGTTCTATTCCTTGTCATAGGTGTCCAGTGAAGGAGACAGAGGCCTGTCTACTGCAGGCTGCTCTGGCAGCTGATACTAATCACATCAACAAAAATGAAGGCTGTCCTGCAGGTTTTCCACCTGCTGCTGGAGGATAGGAGGCAGTGAGGGCACTAAAGGGTGGCAGGCCATGGCCGCTGGTGAATGGGCCCAAGCATTTCCCTGTTTCCCCTGCTGTACCTCCCCCTACAGCCCCCTATCCCACTGTACAATCCCTGTTCCCTTCCCTCACTTTTCTACCCTTTCCCACCCCCTTGTTGATGTAAATAGTTTGTTTTTGCAATATATCTTTTTTGACTTATCTGTCTGTGTCAGTGTCTGCTTTGCAGGTGGTGTGAGGAGCCATGCTGCAGTGGCCGAGTGCCTGTCTGTGTGGTGTGAATGTGTTATAGTGCATGTTGTGCTTCTGTGGTTCATTGCTGTATGCTGTGGTGTGTTCCACTATGGTGGTGTCCCTTCTCTCAGTCAGTGGCTGTGCCTTGGGGTACCTGTCAAGGGTGTGTGGTGGATGTGTGCATGGTGATCGCACACGGCCATGGTCTTTGGTTGGGTACTGGTCACACTCTGTGTTGGGGCCCCTGCTTGGTGTTGTGCAGCCTGTCCCATGTGGTCTGCCATGCTACGTGCTTCCCGGCACATTCCGTGCCTACTGTGTGGGCCTCCTGTGTGGTGTGTGTGTGTGTGTGCGCTTTGCTGCATGGTCCTGGGTGTGGCCTGCTCTGGTCTGGGTGTGTGGGGGTCACGGCCTGCAGGGGGGATCCCTTGGTGGCCCTCCATTGGCCATTGGCACCTCCTGTTGCCTACTATATGTGCCACTGTTGTGTTCTAGGGTGGTCTGGGTGCCTGTGTGCACCCTGCTGTGTCCTGCTGGTGGTGGCCTCCTGTGGCCTGTCACTGTGCTTCCCTGGCTCTGTCCCTAGGTCTCTTCTCTGTGCTGTGCCCCCCTCTGTTGCTCTGCTGCTCTGCTCCCACAGTTGCGCTGGAGCATCTCTTTCTGCGCCATGGCGCAACTGTGCCATATTCAGCCGAGTTGCACTGGTGCAGTGTGGCCAGCGCAACCTCTGAATATGGCTCCTGTTGTGCCACGGAACATCGGATTTGTGCTGTGCCAGATTTGCACTGGCCTTTGGTGCATTTCTGAATATCTGAGCCCTTCTGTTATTTCATTACCACCTCACCTCCACTTACTCACCACTATCTCCTATATTGTACCCTCTCCCTTGCCCCCCCATCTCACAGGAGGCTGCTCCATTGTGCATCCTTTATTGTTAATTATTGGTTTGGAACCATTCCTTCCTACCTCTCCTCCCACCTCTCCCATGCTGCCTTCTCAAATTACTTCCTTTGCCACAGAGATCTACTCATCTTTTCTATCCCTCGCCCCACTCCGCTTTGGATCAATCTGCTTTCTCCTTTCATTTCCTTTCTCTCTGGAATCAACTCCCCCCTGAACTTAGATTATCCTCCTCCGTCTTCTCTATCAAAAGGCTCCTCAGACTTCTATCCCATCCGCTGTGCTGTCAGAGCTCCTTACCTTCCCCTACTTAAATCTTGATTCTATCTCCTCCTTTAGCTACCTACTTCCCTTAGCCCTGCGCTTACCACTTCATAGTCGTCTCTCAGTTATGCTCCAATTTTGTTCTTCCTGTCCACTGCATTTATTCATCCTGACTCCTTCCTTACTCTGTGTCTCCACAGGTTTCTGCCTAATTTCACAAGTCCTATGAAGAAGCCAGAAGGGGAAGGAAGGAAACATATTCAATTCAGTGCTTTAGAGTAACTGGTAATTGCTATTTTTCTTTTAAACTTAGATTGTGGGCTTTTAGTGACACTATACTTTCTTTGTTGTCTTTACTTATAATTGTTTTTGGGCTGTTGAAAATTTAAAACATAGTGGTGGTGTAATTCTGTGCTGTCTTTAATTGCTGCAAATTTTATCTTGGCTTGTCTGACTGCCCTGTAGTTGGGTGAAGGGTGTTAATTGTCTGGCCTCTGACCTCAGCTACGTGATAACTGGAGGTGGGGCTTAGTCAGAGTTAAAGTAGCAAGCAGAGTTTTAATTTCTCAGAAGAAGCCAGAAGGGGAAGGAAGGAAACATATTCAATTCAGTGCTTTAGAGTAACTGGTAATTGCTATTTTTCTTTTAAACTTAGATTGTGGGCTTTTAGTGACACTATACTTTCTTTGTTGTATTTACTTATAATTGTTTTTGGGCTGTTGAAAATTTAAAACATGGTGGTGTAATTCTGTGCTGTCTTTAATTGCTGCAGATTTTATCTTGGCTTGTCTGACTGCCCTGTAGTCTTGTAGTTGGGTGAAGGGTGTTAATTGTCTGGCCTCTGACCTCAGCTACATGATAACTGGAGGTGGGGCTTAGTCAGAGTTAAAGTAGCAAGCAGAGTTTTAATTTCTCAGAAGAAGCCAGAAGGGAAGGAAGGAAACATATTCAATTCAGTGCTTTAGAGTAACTGGTAATTGCTATTTTCTTTTTAAACTTAGATTGTGGGCTTTAGTGACACTATACTTTCTTTGTTGTCTTTACTTATAATTGTTTTGGGCTGTTGAAAATTTAAAACATAGTGGTGGTGTAATTCTGTGCTGTCTTTAATTGCTGCAAATTTTCACCTCCCTCCCTCCCTTCCCCAACTCTTAATTATATGCCCTGTTAAATCTGATTGACAGGAGCTAAACACAGGGTATAGTAAGGGGTGTGAAGTAGGAGGGGCATAAGGGGGAAGAAGCCCACCCTCAGCACGACAAGTGTTTTGACTCATTTGCTTATTTATTGGTTTCTTTTTCTTTAAAAAAAAAATTATCTGAGGATCAGTGGCTGGATTTTTAGTACAGCAAATTAATAAAAAGGGAACTAGGAGAGCTTCAGTAGCAGACAAGTAGAGGAATTGCAGCATAATGTGGGGAATGGTGCAATGCAGTGGCTGTGGGGCAGCCATATTCAGGCAGACCTTCTGGACACGAGGTGCTGCCCTATCTGCATGCATCTCTCTGGACTGTGGGATGAGGTAGCCAGACTCAGAGCAGAAGTAAACTGGGTCAGGAGTACCATCACCCCTATCCAGGGACCACCCAGTCCAATGCCACTGCCTCAAAGGATGCCGAGACGAGGAGCACTTGGATGACAGTGGGCTCAGGGAGGTTAGAGCAGTTAGGCAGAGGCACATCCCAGATCCTATTCCACTCAAGAACTCATATGCCACACTGGCAAATGAGGACAACCAAATAGAGGTACCCAGAGAAGTGGAAGGAAAGGATGTGGAGGTTAGCCAAGGAGGTGACCTCAGCTGGGAAAGCAGTGGACCCCAGAGGAGAATGAGGAAGCGAATCCTGGTGGGGGACTCCATCATAAGAGGGATCCAGCTAGGAACACAGGAGGGGGAGGACAGGGAGGTGAGGTGCCTACCAGGTGCCACGGCATGGAGGGATGGAAGGAAGATCCTGGGGATCACTGGGAAGGCAAGATGGAAGAGTGAGCTGGATGTCATTATCCACCTAGGTACTAATGACCTGGCAAATGGGGAGCCAAAGGAAGTTCAGGAAGAGTTTAGGAAACTGGGGAAGGGTCTCAAGCAAGTAGCTACTTCTGTCACTTTCTCAGAAGTACTACCTGTGAGAGGCAAGGGAGAGCATAGGAGTGCATGCACCAGGAACTTTAACTCATGGTTGAAGAACTGGTGCTGTGAGGAAGGGTTTGGATTCATTGGTGACTGTGGACCCACCTGGAGGGATTGAGGTTTGTTCAAGCCTGATGGCCTGCATCCATCCTGGAGGGGAATCCAAGCACTCAATGATAAGTTTAAATGCTACATTGACAAGCATTTAAACTAGCAAAGGGAGGTGACAGGCCAGCAAGGAGGGTACCTACTTGCTCACCCCAACTAGCAGTAGGAACCAGTGAACCAGAGGAGTGGCTATCTCTGCAAAGCAGTGTGCAAAAGATGGAGATTAGTGCCCAAGAGGTGGATAAGCAGAAAAGGGGCAAAATTCAGCAGAAGGGCAGACAGCAAGGAGAACCAGGGATAAATGACAACCAAGGAAGGGGCTGGAGTAGAACAGTGAAACAGTCTAGGGAGGTCAAATCATGGAAAGCCATGTGTGCAAATGCCAGGAGCCTTAGCAACAAGATGGAAGATCTGGAGGCTGTCATGGTACAGTCAGACCTGGACATTGTGGCCATCACTGAAACCTGGTGTAATGATAACCATGACTGGGAGATGATACCTGGCTACAACATATTCAGAAGAGACAGAGCAGGCAGGAAGGGAGGAGGAGTGGCACTCTATGTGAAAAATGACATAAGGGCCACAGAGATCCAGGAGGAACAAAATGGGGGAGAGATACTGTGGGTTAAGCTGGAAAGGAAAATGGGGACAGCCATCTGCACAGGTGTGGTCTATAGACCACCAGCCCAGGAGGAAGAAACAGATAGGGAGCTGATGCTAGACATCCAAATGATGGCAGACAAGGGTGAGGTAGTACTGGTTGGAGACTTCAATATTCCAGACGTGGACTGGAGCATCCCAGCAGCAGCATCAACTAGGAGCAGATTTATCCTCGACTCTCTTCAGGGTGCCTTCCTCAAGCAACTGGTCATGGAACCAACTTGGCAGAAGGCAATACTGGACCTTGTGCTCACAAACAGGGACAGTGTGATGGGGGTAACAGTGGGGGAGCACCTGGGAAACAGTGACCACCATTCATTGTGGTTTGAAATCACAGAAAGAGCAGAACCAAACCACACAAAAACACGTATCCTGGATTTTAGGGGCAGACTTTGGGAAAATGGGAGATACTTGAAAGAGGCATTAAGAATAGGACAGGAATCAGGGGTTGAGGAACAGTGGGCAGTATTTAAAATGGGATTACAAGAACAACAGAATTATGCATTAAGCAGGTTAGCAAGAGGAAAAGGAAGAGGAAACCATTATGGTTTTCCAAAGAGGTAGCAAAGAAAGTGAAAGCAAGTTGCATTCAGGCAATACAAAAGACACAGGCAGAAGGGGATAGGAGAAGTACCAGGAGAAGCAAAGGGAGGCAGGGAGGTCAGTAAGGAAGCCAAAGCTCAGACAGAAGAACACATTGCAAAATCAGTGGGTAGAGGGACAAAACCTTTACAGGTACATAAGTGAAAAAAGAAAGATAAAGGAGGGATTGTGAGACTGAAGGGGAGGATGGGGCGCGTGGAGGATGACAACAGTAAAGCTGACATTTGAACAGGTATTTCTGCTCAGTCTTTACTGAGGAAGAGGAGGGGTAATGGGTCTGAAGGGAGTACAAGGGGTGAGAATGATTTGAATGGACACAGAGTCCCTTTACGAGAAAGGGTCCTGAAGGAACTGGAAGTAATAAGAGTTGATAAAGCAATGGGGCTAGATGGGTACACCCAGGGTCCTTGAAGAACTAAGAGAGGTGGTGGCTGAACCTCTGGCTATCCTGTTTAGCCGATCACTGGAAACAGGAGGTACCAAAGACTGGAGGACAGCAGATGTAGTCCCCTTATACAAAAGTGGGAACAAAGAGGAAGCAGGGAACTACAGACCAGTCAGCCTCACCTCGGTAGTGGGAAGATCATGGAAGCACTACTGAAGGAGAGATTGGTGGAACATCTGGTTGTCAATGGACTACAGGACCCAAGGCAGCATGGTTTCACCAGGGGGAGGTCATGTCAGACCAACCTCGTTGAATTTTTTGACTGGTTGACTAGGGAGGTGGATCAGGGGAGGGCAGTGGACATGGCCTATCTGGACTTCAGCAAGGCCTTTGACACTGTGCCACATAGAAGACTATTACACAAACTGGGGAATATGGGTGTGGGCAGGACAGTAGTGTGGTGGGTAGGTAACTGGCTGGGTGGCAGGACACAGAGGGTGGTGGTAAATGGCTGTCACTCCACAGAGGGAAGAGTGACCAGTGGGGTACCACAGGGATCAGTGCTGGGACCGGTTCTATTCAACATCTTCATCAGTGACATTGCGCAGGACCTAGAAGGCAGAATTTCACTGTTCTCTGATGACACAAAGCTCTGTAACAGAGTAGACACACCAGAGGGTGTAGACAGAATGAGAAGGGACCTGCAGAAACTTGAAGAATGGTCAGGGGTTTGGCAGTTGAAATTCAATGCAAAGAAGTGCAAGATAATGCATATGGGGCACAAAAACCCTGGCACAATATATCAGTTGGGGGTGAGGATATAGCATGCACCAAACAGGAAAGGGATCTTGGGTTGTCATCTCTGATGACCTCAAGGTAGGGAAACAGTGTGACAAGGCAGCAGGTAAAGCAAATAGGATGCTGGGATGTATAGGCAGGGGCGTCACCAGCAGGAAAAAGGAGGTCATAATTCCACTATACAAGACACTAGTGAGGCCCCACCTGGAGTACAGTGTACAGTTCTGGAGACCATACCTACGTAAGGACATAGGGTAGAGAAGGTTCAGAGGAGTTAAACAAAGATGGTGCATGGATTGCATCACAAGTCCTATGAAGACAGGTTGAAGGAACTGAACATGTACTCCCTGGAGGAGGGGAGGGAGAGAGGGGATATGATAGAGACATACAAGTATCTTACAGGGAGGAACAGGGTGCAGGAAAACACTATTTTTAAGCGAAAAGATGTTCCAGGACTAGAGGGCATGGGATGAAGTTGGAGGAGGACGATTCAGAGAAACATGAAAAGAATTTCTTCACAGAGCAGGTGGTGGACAAGTGGAACACCCTGCCAGAGAAGTGGTGGGGGCTGAAACAATCACGGGATTTAAGAATGCATGGGATAGACATAAAGGAATTCTGGAGGTCAGGGGTAAGGGGCAACAGACTTCTAGGAAAACAAACTGAACTTACAAGCTCAAATGGGCAGACTGGGTGGGCCATAGGCCCTTATCTGCTGACACTGTCTATGTATCTATGTATGTATCTATGTATGCGCCAGAAACATACCTGCGGTTCCACCAATGTTTGTAGTTGTTTGCCTATATCAGGCTGTGTTACCTTTCTGCAGTGGGTCTTTGTAACCACTAACCACAAATGTCTTACTACTTTTGCTGTATCACCAGTTTGGGTCTTTGTATTCATGACCCACACTTGTAAATTTTGCTGATGTGTTTATTGTTACTGTTGTTTAGGTCTTGTACTGTAGGACCGCATTCTTTTTTTTCTGCTTATCTATCAACTGTATTGGTTTATGTCACCGATTCTCCCAATGTTACCCTTTTCCCCTGGTCGCACCTGGAAAAAAGCTTCTGCTCATTGGTGCCTTTCCCAGTTATCAACTTTTAAATTAATAAAAATAACCTGTAACCTTCCTGTCTTTTTACACTTATGAATTTGTAATTCTGTATTATTGCTCTGTACTTGTACTCCATTTCCACCTCCTCCCTCAGGTCACACCTGGAAACGAGTCTCGGCTTAGTGTACTTCCCCTGGTTACCAATCTTTTAAATAAAATAAATAAAAAATAAATAAATATGGGGGCTGTCACGGCTCCAACCATGTATCCCCTTTTTAATAAATCTCCCCAGCTCCCTGCCCCTCAGAAAGAAACCCATTGCTCTGGTTGCTTAAAGCCCATGTCCAGCTCAATTCTTTTCTTGGAGTCCTATGGAAGAAAGCTCATATGCAACCTGTAATTGGCAACCCTAATATCCAGATCAGGTCCCACCCCATTCCACCAGCATTTTGCCAACAACTGAGGAATTCCATGGTGAACACGCTGTTAGAGGAGGACAAGCTGCCTTTGTTCACCTCCTTTAGGAAGTGTTTCCACCTCACCCCAACTTTTTCTTTCAAATTCCTTCAACTGTCCCAAGCTATTGTATCCCACTTAGGCCCCCATCCTTGGACTAAGGGAGTGGGTTTCAGTTTAGATACATCAATAGCAGTTGCTGCCTTGCCATTTCTGGCCTATATAATGCATTTCAAACCCTGGACCCTGCTAATTTATCTAAGATTTGTTATTATTGGCAGCAGGCTTTAGATCTGCAGTGGGATCAAGTGGCAACTTGTCTAGAAAGATTTGTGTGAGTATATCAGACAAGACAGCTACCAACTGATCCAATACAAAATCCTGCACAACCATTATAATACTCCACTGAAACTGTTCAAAATGGGTAAAACTGCATTTCCCCCCATGTTCCATTTGTGGGTTAGCTGAGGGCTCCCATAATCATGTATTATGGGACTGCTGCAAAGTAACTCCCTTTTGGAATGCTACTAGACTTTTTCTGGACTCCTTTTTGGACCTAGAGGAATTCTTTGTCCCAGAGGTGTGTTTAGTTAGTTATCCCCCTCCACAACTGTTCAGATCACATAAAGGCCATATGGCCCTGATTGCAGTGGCAGTGAAAACGGTCATTCTCCGCCAATGGATTGATGACACAATTCCTTTCCAAAAAGAATGGCATTAAGAGGTGCTGCTAGCCATGCAGGTAGGTAAACAAACTGCCTCACTCAGGCACCATCCTGATCTCTTTTGTTTGTGGTGGGAACCTCTATATGCTGCTCTGTCCTGACAATCTCCCAACATGGATAGGTAATGTTTTACCAGTCTCAGGGGGTGCAAAGTGGTAGGGCTGCATCTTATTACATTCATCCCTTTTTTTCTATTGACAGCTTCCCCTTGTTTTCTTCTGTGTGCCTTGTCTTTGGTGTTCCTGTGCTCTGGGATGGGTGGGCAGGGGTGGATGGTATATTGGGATTTTGTTGTTAGTTTGTGTGTTTATTCTTTTTCATTTTTTTTCTCAATTATTCTTTGTTTGGTGTGGCTTAATTAACATTGTTGTGTTTCATGTTTAAATTTTCTTTCCTAAAACTTAAAGTTTACTAAATTAAAAAGAAATGTCTTGCAGAGTGTTGGTAGAAAGCAGCACTGCTGTATCAAAGCCCTTTCCTATGGACACTATATAGAACAAGCATTTGTCAATGCTGAATGTTTTCTTGCTGGCATTGGTATTGGTAGTGCAAGAACTATCAGATGGAGGGTCAGGGGGTCAGCCACAAAATGGCTTCATGGGAGCCTCCTTGCCCTTATGTGGGGGAGGGACAAGTGCTGGGCCCACTTTCAGTGCTCCCTTGACCAGACCCTGCTACAACAATATAGACAACTCAGAAATGAGTGCAAAAAAGCCATTAGGGTCGCCAAAAGTGACTTCTGCAAGTCTGTCCTACTCAGCTCTGCAAATGACCCAAGAAGGTTCTGGAGAAACATAAAAACCTTGGTCAGTGGTTTCTTTAACTCTGGAGTAACTGCCATGTTAATTGGAGGAGTTTCCTGCAACAACCCACATACGATTGCAAATGCTCTCAACTCCCACTTCACTGATCTATCTGCTCTCTCCCTACACAACTCAACTGACAGGAGTGCCAACTGTCCCCCAACCCCGGACTGGCTGGAGTCCGACCCCTCCAGATCTCCTTTCATCCTAAGGGCTGTGTCGGACAAGGAGATACTGACTTTTCTCTCTGGCCTCTCCCAGTACTCCAGCACTGGCCTAGACAACCTTGAGCCCAAGCTTCTGAAACTTGGAGCCCCTCACATCGCCTCCCCGGTGGCTCACATTATCAACCTGTCCCTTGCCACGAGGGAGATTCCTGATATCTGGAAGGTTGCCAGGGTAGTCCCTGTGCTAAAGCAGGGCAACCCTAAAGTCCCTGATAACTACCGGCTGATCGCCATTCTACCGGCCATCAGCAAGCTACTCGAAAAGGTAGTAGCTGAACAACTCTCTGAATACATTCAAGCCTATGAGATGTTGTCCCCCATCCAGCACGGTCTTCGTAAAGGGCACAGCACAACTACGGCCCTGATCTCTGTCTCGTCCAGTATTAGAGCAGCCATGGACCAGGGGATACTCTCTGGAGCAGTGTTCATTGACTTGTCCAAGGCCTTTGACCTTGTTGACCATGACCTGCTCTGTACTCAGATGAGGTCCCTTGGCTTGTCCCCACCAGTTTTGAAATGGTTAACCGACTACCTGCATGGAAGAGTACAGATGACCAAATTCAATAAAGTCCTGTCAGATCCCCTACCCGTGACCTCTGGCATTCCTCAGGGCTCGGTTCTTGGACCCCTTCTCTTCTCTCTCTCTTTATTAACCATCTCCCTGCCGTAGCAACCAAATGTAGGGTCACACTGTATGCGGACAACCTGGTTCTCTTGGCCCACTCCTGGGATACAGCCACCCTTAATCTCCATCTATCTGAGGACTTTAAAAATATTCAGGCTTGGCTAACCAAACAGAACTTGGTCCTCAACCTGAAAAAAACACAGGCTACGCTATTTGGCTCAACAGCCAAGATACATGCCTCTCCAGTCCCTCTGCGAATCAATTGTGCAGACGGAACTCCCCTTCAGGCTGTGACCTCTCTCAAATACCTCGGGGTGACGCTTGACCCTCAGCTGGACCTAGGGAGCCATATCCTCAATGCCTGCAGAGCTGTGAACTGTAAGCTGGGACTGGCCTACAGGGCCAAATACAACCTAACCCCTGCTGCTCGTCTGGCTCTTGCTAGAGGAGTACTACTCCTTTCCCTCAGCTATGGTCTCCATCTCTTTGCTCGTACCTCGAAAGCCCTTATAACTTGGTGGCACATGACGTACAACAGTATCTGTCATTTCGCTCTGGCCGCTCCCCGCCTCACCCATCATTGTGAACTCTATGACAAGCTTGGTTGTCTTTCTCCGACTAATCACATAAACTTTGGACTAGGGTGCCTTGTGAGCAAGGTGATCAGTACTGGCTCCCCCCTGGGGCTGGCTCAGCTCCTCTCTCCTGCTGACCGCTCCTCCTACCCTCTCAGGTCCCAGGGTCCAGGGATACTAAAAGTACCCCCAACCCGCACCCTTATGGGGGACAGGGACTTCACTGCATGGGATCCTAGGCTCTGGAACACCTTTCCCGAGCAGGTTCACACCGCCCCTTCCCATCAGTGTCTCCAGAAATCCATGTGGGGGCATCTAAAGCTGGCCTCATGTTGCGAGTGCCCATAGCCACCCCAGCTCCATGTCCTAGGTACCGTAACTCCTCGGTACTCTTTTACTTGGAACACATACTGAACCGACTTGGTTGTTGACTTCAGTCCAGCTCTTTCTTATGCACTTGCCTATGCTACATGTGTGTACAATGCTACTTATTGTTTGCTCATTATGTAATTTACCTTTGTCTGTCATACATAATGATCCCTATACTGCCTGTTTGTTTTGTTGACTCAATGTACTAAGTTACAATATTGCACTTGTTTACCTGCTACGATGTAATGATGTGTCTGTAATACCTGTTGTACTCTCCAGGGTCGTTCCTGAAAATAGGCATACAACTTGTCTAGTGTACTTATCCGGTTAACAAAAGCTAAATAAATAAATAAATTACAGAGATGCATAATAGGAATGGCAGTGAAGTATGGAAGTGACGCCAACCACACACCACTCTACAGTGACTGACAGGCATTGAGGTGTGCCTTTGGGTCATTGGCCATAACGTTCATGCCATTTTACATCACCCTACTCTGTAGATTCTGACAAGTGTCATGTTGTACCTTGGGGTCATAAGGCCTTATGCTCACCCCATTCCATTAGGAAATACATTGAGATGGGTGCAGTATAGGAGAATGGGGTGAACTTTGGAGCTGAAGAGTTCAAAGCACACCTTGATGCCTGTCACAGGCTGCAGGGTGGGGGTAGAATGGCAAGACCACTAGAGCC